>OY728140.1:1259268109-1269268109 GCA_963277665.1 Viscum album | reverse complement strand
ATACCTATATATGTTCAATGTAATTCATTGGAGTCATTTTATAATAAGTTTAGATATATAAAATTTTATTGAACTTTTACCGTCTTTTACCCACCTTCTAAGAGAATTTGAAAATTTGCATAAAACATAATTTTACTGCTTGTGTGAGTTGAATTTAAAAACTCCAAGTGACAAGGTTAATATCAGTAAGTAAAATGTTATTCAATAAGATGAAAATAATTTTTTGGTGAATAGTAACTTTTGAATTTTATTTACCATGTTTAAAAGTAAATAGGGTAATTAAGGATAAAATGATATTATAATTACCCTAACACAAGTCCTAATTCTATTGGATAAGTTTAATTCAACCAAAAATAACCTTATGAATAAAATATGATCCTTTTGGTCCACTTGGATTAGATTAAGACATTTATTATTATTTTATTTAAAGAAGAGTTAAAAGTGTTGAATTCAAAGTTTAATAACTAAACAATTTTTAATATAGGGTTATAAATAAGAACAATTAGACTATACATATTAATTATAAATATAAAAATATTTTCTACATAATTTTATTTTATTTATAAATTTTACACATTAAATAATTTAATTTATTTATGACACAATGATGATGCAGTAATTACCTTATTAATGAAATATTAAAATATTTGATATTATAAATATCCAAATAAATGTAATTTGAGACTTTTGTGAATTAAACTAATTTTATATGTTAATATGACATGTTACGGTTGATTAAATAATTTTTTTTCGAAGTAATCATGCTGTTATGATTTTCAAAAAAACCAAATACTAAATAGTGTGAAAATTGACATAATTGAGTTTTTAAAACAAATACTATATTATTAATTGATATAATATTCCAAAAAATATAAGGGTCAGAAAAAGGACTTAGATAAGATTATATATATTAATAATTAACCACTTGGGGTTCTTTTATCTTTTTATAGTAAGTTTATTAACTATATAATATAAAAAAACAAAGAGACATGGTAAATGTCAAACTATTTGACTAAGAATTAAATCTAAAAAATAAGGTTAATATGGTGACCTAAACCTATATAAAACCTATTGGTTCAGAGGTTTTTGACTCATCCCCACCTTATCCTATAAATAAGTCATTTTTTATCCATTAGAAACCGAAAATTATTTTATTATAAAATAATATTTCAAGCTTTTCCTAAAGTGACCCTCACCTCTCTTATAAAAGGGTACTTCCCCTTCTCTTAATTTCACACATCCAAAGCCATTTGGATCATCCAAACCCTGACCAAATATCCTCCCAAATTCCCTCACATCAACCTAGAGTCCTTACATTGATCATAAATCCAACCTAAGGATCCTTTTTGATCAACTCAAAAGGAAACACCTAAATAAGAGGTAATAACTTCCCCACCCTCTTTCAGGTTCTTTTCTTCTTCCACTTCCCCTTTCTTTGTTGTTTACATTATAAAATAAAAACACCATTATTTTCCATATATTGTTATGTAATTATAAAAATGGTACCACCATATTCATTATTCAATCCATCATATGAATGATAAAGTCACCATACGTGCGTACGTACGGTTTACCCTCTTCACGTCGTGGTGTAGTTTATTATTCAAACACTTCATTATTTATATGGGTATAATAATGAGTATAAATGATGTAAATAATAAATATAAAATATTAATGATTATTTATATATGATATTCTATCCAATTACATATGATTTCACCACTAATATAATGATATTGTCGCTCGTCCGTACGTACGGATTACCGTCTCCATGAACGTGATGAGATTCATTCCCCATCGTAATCATTAAAAAATAATTTTCACTTTATGATTAAAATAATGTTTAAGAACTTAATATCATTATGTATATGAATAAAATACATCTTATCCATAACAAACATGGCTTACGTAACTGAACATATAAATGAAAACAGATCAGTTAACACCCAAAACGATGATACTACTAAAATATTATTCACAAAGCAATATTAGAGGATCGTATATGATATAATATTTATTTATATAGTTATTGAATAATTTAATAACAATGATTTAACTATATTATAGGAGGTTAATGTGCCCTCGAACAAGGAAAAGTACAAGGTAAGAGTTAATTATACAATCTCTTTACTTCTTCGAGGTTGTTAATACGTAAGTATCTACTGGGACCTCTTTATCATCCACATATGTGTTTCCTTAAAAATGTAATTCAATTTTTTTACTATTTAATATATTATTGGTTAAAGTCATTTATACCCTTATTTGAACATATATTTTTTGAAAGGAATCTTTCTATTGTTTTCCAAACCAGGTACTTTATGAACTCTTCGACAAAATTAAGGTAAGAATGTCTTTTTTTAACTTATATGGTGGGTGAAACTATTTTCCGCCATTATAACAACTTCGAAGCTTCCCATAAAATATTATAATAATTCATTCAAAAGAAATGTTTTCTTTTTTAATTATATGACTTTTAAATGACTTCAAAATAGAAATATATATTTCTCTAAAAAAGTTTTGATTTCATCTGTGTCAACATCCTTTGAGGGATTATATGCTTTTTTGAAGTTGATTTATTATGATAAAAAACTTTGATATTGTATTGATGGTTTTGTGATATGTTTTACCATGGATGTGTTATTTTTACACCATTCATGGTTTATGGAAAAATTATTGACATTTTTTATGCTATATTTAATACTAATGTTTATGTTATGTTTAAACCTTTTTATATGAGGAATGAATTTGACTTAGTAAGTGACGGGTGGATCCCTCTATAGCTCCTTGATGCATCAGTAGGTCTCACGTGACAAACTAGTGTCTTGGAACAAGGCCTTGACAAAATCTTATTTGTAGTCTTGGCACAAGGCCTTGACTATGTGGTTATGAAGTTTGAAATTATGTATTCCATCATTATGAAAGTGGATATTGATATTGCATGTGATTATTCGACTAGTAGAATACCCATGTGAATAAGTAAATAGAATTATTTGATTTTATGTTTTCCATATTTTGATTAAGATTAAGTTTAAAAGTATTTTGTTTTAGTCTTATACATTTCCTTAAATGTGTAGTCTTATTTATGAATGTTTCCGCTATATTGTTATCCTTACTGAGCATCTGAGCTCACCCATTTCTATGTTTTACTTATCCCAGAATGTAAAGAAGTATTTTATTATTGACCTACAGGGACAAGATAAGGATATAAGTGTGTTCAAAAGGGTAGAAAATGTTGTTGATGTTTTTATTTCATGATGTAATGTAAAAGTTATGAATGTATCTTGTAATTCCAAGGATACTAAACTAATGGGATTTCGGGACATGATTCCTTGTATCATGATAATGTTATGTAATAATGCACCAACTCGAGGTAACTAGGGTCGGGGAGTTACATTCTAAAGAAAAAAAATAAATATTTAACACCTAAAATGGTGATTGTGATAATAAATTATTAATAAATGGGTGTTGATATAACATCCTAATCCCATTTCACTCAGAAGTAACCTGATCTTGTGGGTCACATGGATTCAATCATGCCTCCCCATATACATGAGGTTTCCGACTAGCTACGAGGGTCTACTATGGTATGGTGGGGAGACTATACACTCATAATCAAAGTGGAAAACATAAGTGAAAGTAATGAATAATATAAATAGTGGAATAATATAATCAATGATGATCAATAATAATAAATATAAAACTAGACTAGATCTAAATAAACCATCCATGCATCAACATGCTGAATTATAAATACAAGTAGTCAACATACAACATGTAATATATACAACAGGAGTAGACCAACAAGAGAATAAATTGAAGACCCATATTCTATTGGAAGTTTGAGTACATGATCATCCCCATCTCTATGTGAAGTCCTAGTATCAAATATATAATTAGTAACAAAGCATGATGAAAGTCCTAACGTTCAGTTAGAATATCTTTTTGAGTACCTAATAATGGCTCAGATAGGGTGTGAGTAAAACTTAATAGGAAACCCCAAATGGTGTCTAATGAAATCAAGTCTATGAATGTAAAATGAATTATTGTACATTTATAATAATTAAAGTAGTGTGATGAAATAAATATCAATTTTAAGCTCATGTTCCCCATGGGATACTTGAACGACCATGCCTACTTCAGCCTAAGATGGATATCACTAAATAAATGACCATTAATTGGTCAATGAACCAAGGAGCAGTTTCAGGGTCATAAGAGTTTAATAAAGATGTTTTAAATAAGGTAATCAGCCTGATAATCTAAGTAATTTAATGTACCAATGGTTAATAGATAGAGTTATGGAGAAACATGTACAATAATTTCAATTAATTTAACATGGATCATCATGTATAATGATTTCAAATAAATATTATAGAACATCATGTCCATCAATTAAAAATTAAAAATAAGTTATGTCATGTTTGTTAATTTCAATTCATGAAGAGGAACTCCCTATATAGTAATTTAAATGAACAAAGAGGAACACCATGTCGAAGGATTTCAATAAACAATGGGGAACACCATTTCCAATAAAATCAATAAGTAATCAATCAGGAGCATCATGTCCAATATCGCTAAATCATTCATAAATTACTAAACTCAAGTTTCTTATGAGTATATCCAAGGAATAATATTAAGGATAGGTATTCAAATTTAATAATTAATCATAGGTTATGAGAAAAATATACATGACACAATATGATTCATCGTGATTTTTTCATTTTACAATTCACTTTCACATAATAAAGAGGGCCTTGTGCATACATATTCCATAAAACACTTTTTCATGTTCAATCATTTAGTCCATCCCAATAATCTCTTAATTTATAAATAACAATGTGGTCAAGTGGTTATCCTTTATACTTACCTTCATCTAGTTTAATGCCATGTTAAACTACTTCAAATTAGAAGAAAATCCAAACCCACTTAGATGGTTCTTTGGTCACAATCATATTTATATAAAACCAAATAATTCTATTAGAAGAACCTCATAGGGTGGAACTAGTTGAGGTATCTGGTCTTTGAAAATGATATGGGTCCATGGGAGTTTATATAGCTAGGCTAACCAATTAAATTAAAGAGTTTCAAATTTTCAGAGCAACACATGAAAGGTCTAGAGTATGGAAAATGAAACATTTTATAAATGGTAATACATTAAGTTAAAACTCATAGACCACTTACCTTATGAATATTAAGATTCACTAATCCATTATTGGTCCTTAATTCAAATGGAAATGAGAGAAATTAGAAGAATTGAAAAACACTCTGAAAATAGGGAAAATGAGCTCCCATGGAAATATCATCCAATATGAACAAATAAAATGAGATAAAAAGAAAGTTGAATGATATAATAACATATGACTATCCAATGTGTGGAATGATAATTTATTATGAGCATGTATGATGGAGAAACACCAAAGACTAGGTTAGGGTGATGGGAGAGCTCGAGCAGCTTCCTGGTGTAGGGAATGGGGGAGGAAAGGAGGAATTATATTTTAGGGTTAAAGAAAGGAAAATTGTAATTTAACTCATTTTTAAATAGGTGCATGGTGTGTTCAAAAAATTAGTCTAACCATGTTCAAATATTTTCCAAGGTGGAATACCCTTCACATGGCTATGTTCACGGTTAGACAAATTGTGTACAACCTGTGCGTACTCACTATCCAAGACCCTCACCCCATCAATCGAATATATGAATGGTTAGAAAAAACATGAATATACTATAGAATTCATCTCTATAATTTATTTTATACCCCTTTAATAGTCGTGTGGAATCAAGTGAATGGTTTTAAAAATTGTGAAACACACATATAAAGTCATATGATTGATGTACACAATTAATAATCATCGTGCGGCTCCCTTTATCTTTCCAAAAACTTGGCTCTGGAAGCATGAAAATACTGAAACTTATCTATGAACCCGAGATTCATATTGTATCATAATACACATCAAAAAAACACTTTTATGTTTTCTAACTCTCATAATTTTGTTCTAAATCTCATTTTATGATTTGGGCCATCCACCCAACAAAAAAATATGATTTCTTTGAAAATTTTGACCAAATCAAAACACGGGTCATTAAAATCTCCCCACATTAGAACTTATCATAACTGAGAAGAATTTGGGAATATTGAAACATCACCCAACCTTTTTGGGTGATGAATTTTTATTTAAATGTCTGTGTTGAATTTCAAACACCCCATGCACCTCCAAGGGTAACTTCTAGAATACGACACATAGACTACTAAAAATAGAGACAACTATCTAAACCACTACCAAAACAATAAGATGATGCTCACCTGAGACCGATTATACCAAGACATTATCACTTTTTCATCTCTTTAATAAACTGGCCTATAGAGCTCCCTTACATAGGTTCTACATTTCAATATCCAATTATGAGTCACAGTACTCCCACAATTGTAATTGACTACTAAATCACATCCTCAGTATCCTAATAAAGCTCCCATAATGATTCATATCTCATTAAACATTATCACACATGGGGACATAGCATCCAATCCTCATTTAGATCTTAATGATCTAATTTTGATTGAATAATGTTATTTTGGTCACACTATATTTTCCTTGAAAATCCATAACTTACTGTTAAACTACACTCATATTATTCCAACATTGTTCTTGATGTTGTTCCTCACCAGATGCATACAATTATCTAATAAAATCAAGTCAAACATCATATGAGCGAATATTTATTAATGTGATTGGATTAAAATTCTTACACATCACAAAACCATATTCCAAAAGCTATTAATCCCAAGGAACACCAAGATCCCTCTAGGAATACTCGCTGAAGCATGTAACAATATTTTGACGACATCTACTAGATGAACTGTCCCCTGTTCAAAACTATCTTGTTCTATAAAATAGCATCATAACTTCCTGATCCAACATCCTTATATTGGTATAATACATTTTGGCCTTATTCCTATACTCAGAATTTTCCCAAGTTTGTATTTGAATATGTACCCAGAAATTACCAAGAAATCCAACCACGCATTAATATATTTATAAAAAGAGATATAATATCCAAAATGACTATCACAAAAACAATCTCAAGGTTTCATGACCCATCTCACATGAGGGTTACCCACCAGCAACTGACATCCCACTCCCCACCTTCAGAGGATTCATGTCATCATGCTATAGAAATATTTTCTTGATTACCATATCCCATGCCCCATACACAATGACATGCATGGATAAAAACCCACTCATCACTGAGCACTAACATAAATGACATCCCCAACTCATTGCATATTCTCGAAAATGGTTACCATGGAGTTTTCCAATTTTAAAAAACACTATGAGGGACACAACCCTTAAATTGAAAATGGTGTAATATGAACTATATGGTTTATTTTAAAACCACTCCTCAATTACAACTTCGAGGGAGCCTCTTCATCAAACCAAAAAATATAGATAGGTATATCAACATATTGCCAAAACTCCATCAGTACACTCTTGATGATGTAAAGATATTTGTCAAGACCATCTATATGTTATGAGTCCACTAAGATTACATCAATAGGAAAATATCACTCTTTCTAAGACACATTTTATTAAAACATTATATACATGCATTTTACAACTCCTGACACCATGTATCTGACGACACATGTCTAAGTCCAAATATAATCAACTATCTAATGACACTCAGTTTCTTTCCAAAACTTCTCTCATAATGGACACTACCTTTAATTACCCAAAGCTTAATTTCACCATGCCCGAAATAATCCCTTGTTTCTAACCATTGATCTTTGGCCTGCACCTAGCCGCTCACCGATGATCTATATCAAGTGTTACCATTTAAAACCGGTGTGAACTAAATTTCCATAAACAGAGGATGTACTATCTCATATCACCTAGTTCTATACCTAAATCACAATCTCATGATCCATACATTAATAATTCCAAGTTGATTTTGCTACCTAGAACATCAATCTCATTAAGTAAAAAAGTTCCCTTGGAATTCCCCTTCAACACCTAGAACCTCACATGTTCTACTATTTATCGAACAACTGTATTCCTCATGAAATCAATTTAGAATCTACAACATAAATGAAACAACCACTGGTTAACTGGTTGATGCTCTTAAATATTCCTTCCTAGTGAATCTAGTCTCATTACTCAACACCCTAAATGCTTTTTAGAAAACTGAAGGAATCACTATGCCTATAACACAAAACCCAACTACCTATCATGCATCAGTCTCATAACAAGCATATAACTAAACTCACCACATAAAAAGGAATCTATAATTCTCGATTCATACTCTATCAAAGGTTTCCCAATATCAAATTATCATATAATAATTAAGTAATTATTCAAATATATGGGCCTCTAAGTCTCCTATATATACATATTAATCAATCTAAAAGGGTCAAACCTATCAACAAAGTGTAACAAAATCACCTTCCAAGTATTTATTTACCAGGCCTGATCATATCTGAGCATCCTCATAAGGAACTAATCCCTAGAGGGTCATGATATGGATATAATTATATTAAGAGTTAACACTCACCAAGTATCCATATACGATAATACCCCCTCAAGGTTCAACTTACTAGGCAACCACCTGCATACCCAAAGTTTTGTTTCACTATTAAGGATTCCTACCTAACATAATGATAAAAAAATGACACTTAGAAAGCCTAAGATCTTGGATAAAAAGTATAGTAGCTTCTTATATTCAATGGTATTACCTAAACTAGGCTAGACCCTAATTTCCACATAAGGAAGTGAATTTTAAACTAGATTCATGAATTAAAATATGACATGGATCTACTGCCTAACCTCTAGATTCATGAAATAGAATAAGAATACAACTATGACCCATAGACAACATCCATGTTCTCATTCAAATAATCTCTCAAAGAAATTATAAAACTAACCCTTACATGAGGGTTATTTGTAATCAACACCATCAAGGTTTTATATTTAATCCCTTACACCGATTCCCATTTATTATACCATTAAAACAGCTCAAACCTATGATATAACAAGTACCCATTTTAAATAAAACATTTTGCAACTTTAGTTATCACTTTATTTAGCTGACACCATGGAACATTAGAAAATTTATCTTATAATATACTTTTAAGCCATTTTCACCATAATTTTTCACAATTGGCTTAGTTATGGAAAATTTCAATTCCAATCTATAGAGGAAAAAACTATTAAGGATTTAATTGGAATTTTAATTAACTGGGGACTTGTATAAATTTAATCTCAAAAGAAGATACATGGTATTTTATCATTCTTAGTGGAATCAATTTATTGATATACCACCATAAATTTAAATGTAAAATCGTTTAAGTGGATGATGACACTTTAAATAACCTTTCCATTTGTCAAAAGCACACCCCAAGGGCTTAGATAATAAGGAATATAAATATAATGGAAACCAACATGAGTTCCATCATGTTAATCCTAGGTTTATCTATATTGGAATCAATTCCCAGTTTTTGGAATCAATTCTTTATAAATTACAATTGGAATCCCATTTGAGTGAAACCCATTCATAATTGATTTCATTAAAATTTCAAAACACTTTTAATGGAGTTATCTCATAGGAATACCATGCTAAAACTCACCCAAAAGGGTTCAGTTTATTATAAAATATTTAGTTATATGAGTCATAATTCCTAATTTATAGAGGTAAAATCCTTTATAAGATGCAATCAACACACCATTTAACTCACATCTATAATCAATCACTAGAATTTATTAAAAAAATTCCAAGTCCTCTTTTATTTTAAAAAAATTATTCAAGATAATTAATTATATCATTTAAATCCATTTCACTTTATGTTTATTGAGTATAATTCCACCATCAAGCTATATGGGAAAAAATTAATTTAATATAGACACTTTATTTAACTATATGTATACCATAACTATATCATAGTAAGATATAACATCAGCATAGAATATCGGTAAACATGGAAATAACCACCTAGGCATGGTGCACATATAATCATGCTAAATAATCACACAACATGGCATATAAATAAACATTATATATAATCATCTAGTCATGGTATTATAATATTCATGGGGAATAATCACACAAACATGGTATACAGATAAGCATGCTAATTACATATGAGACCTATGTACCTAAAATGATGTATGAACACACCTCGTCACTTCCCATACCAGTCCAAGAGGTAAATCTCATAAATAAGTAATCCATTGAAAATAATGGAATCACTTTAGGTGAAATAATAATAGAATGTAATATAAAATATCACAAACATCAATCTCATCCTTTTAAACTTGATCCTTCCCTCATAATTGGGTTGTTCATACCTAGACACAAGATATTTACTAAGTGCTAACATGTTTCTAGGCTCCAATCTATCAGCTCAAAAAAATGATGAAAAGGAAAAATAAGTGGCTCTGATACCACTTGTAATGTTTCGATCCTAGTTCACTCATAAGTAACCTGTCTTGGTGGGTAATGTGGCCTCAAGCACACCTCCCCATATACCAGGGGCTTCCAACTAACATCGAGGGCCTATAGTAGTATGGTGGGGAGACTATATCCTTATAATCATAGTGTAGAAAAATAGTTGAAGTAATGAATAATATAAATTATAGAAGAATAGATTCACAGATAACCAATAATAATAACAGACAACCCGACTATTACTAAATAAACCATACATGCATGAACATGATGAATCATAAATACAAGTAGTCAATATACAATAGGTAATGCATAAAATAAGACTATACTAAAAAGTGAATAAATAAAATAACTAGATCTTATATGCATTACGAGTACATGATTGGATCAAGGATTCAGGTCAAGTCCTAGTCCTGAATATACAATCATCA
The DNA here is from genome assembly GCA_963277665.1 of Viscum album. Classification (NCBI taxonomy): domain Eukaryota; kingdom Viridiplantae; phylum Streptophyta; class Magnoliopsida; order Santalales; family Viscaceae; genus Viscum; species Viscum album. The sequence goes on along the minus strand of OY728140.1, from coordinate 1,269,257,246 downwards.
ACTAAGCACAATCCAAGTCCTAACCTATAGTTAGAATATTTGACCGAGTGCCCAGCGGAGACCTAAACATGGTGTGAGGAAAACTCAGTAGGCCACCAACTACTGCATCTAACGAAATCAAATCCATGAATGTAAAATGAATCGGTGTGAAGGTATACTAATTAAAGCAATATAATAAGATAAATAACCACATTGAGCTCAGGTTCCCCGTGGGACACCTGACCGGCCATACCTACTTTGTCCTAATCCATATTTCACTAAACCTATGACCATTAATAGGAGCAGCATCAATATTATAATCATATAATAATCATTTTTTTTAAAATGTATTTTTCCTAAGAATCTAAGGAATGTTGTGTCCAAATATTAAATAGATAAAGGTATGGAACAACATTTCTAACAATGAAAATTAATTTAACATGGATCGTCATGTCCAATGATTTAAAATATATAGTATGGAAGTAATGTCCATTAATTTCAAATTAAAAATTAGTAAATTCATTTATCGTAATTTCAATTCATGAAGTGGAATACTTTATCTAGGTATTTAAATTAATAAAGAGGAAAACCATGTATAAGGATTTTATAAGCATTAAGTAACATCATGTCCAATAATATCAAAAAATAATCAATTAGGACAATAATTTCCAACACCTCTTAATCATTCATACTTTACTCAACTCAAGTGACTTATGAGTCTATCCAAGTAACTATTAAGCATAGGCATATTAATTTAATAATAAATAATTGGTTATGAGAAAAATATACATTTCACAATATGATCCATCATGATCATTTCATTTTTTAATTTACGTTCGCATAATAAAGAGGCCTATGTGCATACGCATTCCATAATACAATATTCCATGATTATTAATTTATTCTATCCCATTAATCTTCTAATCTATAAATAAAAATGGGGCCAAGTGGTTATCAACTCCAGTTACCCTTTATCTCATTTAATCCCATGGTAAACTACTCCAAATTTGGATACAAGGAAAACCCACATAGAAGGTGGTTTGGTAAAAAAACATGTTTATATAGTGCTAAGATATTCAATTATACACACCCAAAGGGGTGGAACTAGTTTAGGTATCCTAAATTTGAAAACACTAAGGCTTTATGCGAGTATATATAACTAACCTAACCAATTCAATTAAATAATTTCACATTTTAAGAGAAATACATGAAAGGTCTAGCATATGGCACAACAATGAATTTTTCAAATATAAATCCTTTAAGGGAAAATCCATGAACCACATACATAATACTTAGGAAGATTCACTAATCCATTATCATGAATTGATTAAATCATAAAATAGAGAAATCATAATAATAGAAAAATGTCTTGAAAATACAGAAAATGAGATCTCTTGAAAATAATATCCAATAAGATAAACAAAAATGATGTAAAAGGAAATAGGAAAGGTACACTAGTTAATATATATACAATGTGAGAAATGATTATTTATTACAAGCTTGTATGTGGGATAAACACCAAATACTAGGTGAGGTAAACGGGAGATCTTGAGCATCTACCTCGCATGGGGAATTAGGGAGGAGAGGAAGAACTAGATTTTAGGGGTTAAAAGGGGAAAAAGTATAATTTCACTACTTTTTAAAGAGGTTCACGGTTTAGTTTCATGGTTAGAAAAATTGTGAACATCCCGTACGTGTTCACTATCCAAGATCCTCACCCCCACACATGCCAAGGTGTACAATTATAAAAACCATACACAGACTATGAAATTAATTTATTCAATTTAATATAGACCCATTTCATGTTTATCTAGACTCAGGTTCATGGTATTATAAACCATGAAATACCCCTATAGGGCTTCATGATTTAGGTGCATGGTTAGTACTAATAGTGTACTAACTATGTGCCTCCCTTTTTCTTTCAAAAAACCGGGTTCTCGAAGCCTCATGATCCCAAAAAATCCTATAGGAACCCAAGATTCCTATTGAACCACAATAACCATCCAAAAACAACATTTTAAGTGTTCCAAATCTCATATTTACATTTTAAATCTTAGTTTATGATTTATCCTGGCCACAAAATGAAAAACTAAAATTCTTTTGAAAATTTTGACCAAAGAAAAACATGTGGTGTTACAGTTGAAATTTTATAAGGGATCATATATAGTATTATTTTTAAATAATTTATTTTGGTATATAAATATAATAAATTTAAATTTATTATACAAGAGGTTAGAATACTTTCGAAGTAAGTCAAACTCTAGGTAAGGTATTTTTATCTCAATTTTATTTTTGTGGGACACATTCCATATTCAGAACTTATTTATTTTATTTAGTATATATAATACCCATGAATTTATTTTATAATGATTCTCATAAAAATCATGGGGATTTACCAATCTATATAGGCATCTATATTTCGTGATGTTATGATTCAAAAGTTACCAAGTTAGTAGGATATTTTTGTTTCAATATCATTTTAACCAGGTTTGATAATACTTGAATTTCAATTGAAAGAAATTATATTATCCTTTCCTGATAATCCACTTTATTTATCTCTAGTTATTTATATAGATTAAATTTTTCTTTTAATTTTACTCTCTTTAAGAACATAATAGTCTAAATGAATGTTTTTAAGGAAAATTGACTTTATTTTTCTCTTCGGTCAAAAATCATTTTTCTTACATGTCCATGTTTTATGAAAAATCATGAATGTTTTTATTATTATCCTATGACAATTTAAAGTCATTTAACCCGTGTTTTAATTTTTTAAAAATGGTTTAAAATAAATCTTCTTTTTATTTTACGAATGTTTTAATTTAAACTTTTTACCAAATATATTAAAGGAATATTTTTTTAACATACATGGAATGAAGAGAATTGCATATCATCATGACTAATCAATGATTTTAAGATTCATTTATAAGTTACAAAGGTTATTCTAAAGGAATTTTTTCCCTCAAAATTTGGGAAATTTTTAATATTTTAATCTATGATTTCAAAATTAAACAAATATTTTTCCCAAGAAATATTTTAGTGAAATTTTAATGGAATTTTTCATATTTGATAGCATTATTTTATGTTACTTAGTATTTGTTAGGGATAGGATCCAATGAATCCATATTTATTCTCTTTATGGATGGTTTATGGTTGTTATGATGAAATATCAATGAAACCCATTTTCTTTTCCACATGTTAAGTTATGATAAATGTTTTATGATCATATGAAATACAAATGAATGGATTTATGATTATATTATTGGTAATCCTAAAATTATATAGACCTCTAATTAATTGGGTAAAGATTAATGTTTTATGAGCTTAAATGGTATACTATAGGTTATCCAAACCCCAAAAGTGGGTACATGAGAGGTTATCCCAAACTCGAAAGAGGGTACTTGAGAGGTTATCCTAAGCCTAAAAGGGGATACACATGAGGTTATCCCAAGGATGAAGTAGGTGCATGGGTGGTTTTCCCAATCCTAAAATTTTATGAATTTATTAGTGGGTAGCATTGACATAATATTTTGATGATTATTATTATGTCAAACTTTATACCACTCTTTTATGATATGATTATATGCCAATGTTTTGTTCTCATAGATCATGTTCTTGGATATCTTTCTATTTCATGTCATATTAACTACACAAATTTATACCATGACTCATGTTTATGTTCTAAGAATTGGTTGGTATGATTTTAAAAGGTTGAAATAATGTTATAATATCCTTTTTTTCATTTTATGTTTAAATAATCATTGATATATCCTTTTTTTTTATTCTTAATGAGAATATGATCTCACATTTTATTATATTTTATTTTCCCCAAGATATGAAAAACATTTTTATGTATGATGTTTTCAATAAGGGTGTTAGTTATAAAGAACTAAGTTGGAGATGATGAATATTTATTATGAATAAGTTTTTTATGTATCCATGTTTCCAAAGACACTAAACCTATACAATTCTAGTGTGGATCACAATGTTATGTAATGAATATTCATATAATAAGATGCAATATTTATGTATGAAAAGTATGGGTAACTATAGTTGGTATAAGAGTAAGGTTTAGTTATATTTCGAAACTAATATGAGATAAATTTACTAAGAAACATGATGATAATCCTATGTAAAAAATAATTTCATAAGTTATATTGAATAAATTAGTGTGTTTTCCTAGAAAACATCCCTATCTGGATACTACATGTGGAAGTGGTCTTGGAAAAGTTTCATCTAGGGAGAAAACCCATGAAAAGATTTGTTAAAGTATATATCAACCATCATTTTGGTGCATGGTGAGTTTTATTTTATAACACACCTAATTTTAAAACTCCTAGGGGATATGATTAGGTTAATCATGTTTTATTTATGAACCACTATGAAGGATTTGAATATATGATGATTATGAATAACCTAGGTTAAACTTAAAGTGTCATGATTTAGACATCTTATGAATTATTTTTCATGATTGATCACTCTAATCAAATATGGATGATGGTCATACAAACTATATTGGTTTTTCTATTGGATTGAATATAAAATGATATAGTTGAGGTGGTTATATGAATGTTAAAATGTTTAAGTATACTATTTGAGCATAGTAAGATGAATTATTGGGTATCATGAAAAGTATTAAGGAATGTAAATTCATATCCTCAATGATAAGATATTGAGTTAGAAGTGAAAAATTTGTATGGTACGTGGATCACTTCTCATGTATATATTCTTACCTGATTGAATTTTTTGGTAATACTTCCCACAAATATCATAATTTTCACTCTAGTTGAATTTGATGCTATCTTAGGCATAGAATTGATTTCATTACATAAAGATCACATAAATTGATGAGGAATAGAATTCATGTTTAATGTTTGAAACCAACCTATGGTCATCTATCATTGAGATAAATTGAACTCATTTTATGGGTCTTGATCCCTTCCAAAAATATGTTTATCTTAGATGATTGGGGAGAAACTCAACATTGAAGATATACCTATTTTTTGGGATTTTATTAATGATTTTAAAAAATAATTTCCCATTATTCCTCTAAATGGTGAATTTGAGTTTTCAATAGAACTCATACCTAGTGTTACACCTATCTCAAATACTCTATATAGAATGACCTCGATTGAGTTGCTTGAATTGAAGAAGAAATTATAGGAGAATCTTGATAAGGGATTTATTCAGCTAAGTGAATCACCTTGTAGTGAACGTATTATTTTTGTTAAGAAGGTATATAGATCAATGTGACTCAAAATTAATTATCAGGAACTTAATATCATATTAAATAATAAGTATTTTTCCCCTCATTGATGAATTATTTGATAAACTACAGAGAGATCAATACTTTTCCCAGATTGACCTTTATTTTAGATATGATCAATTGTGGATCCATAATTAGGATATACCCAGGAAAATATTCCATATGAGGTATAGATACTATGAATTTATAGTGATTTTATTTGCTCTTACTAATTCCTCCACTATCTTCTTGGATTTAATGAATAGAGTCTTTAAATATTAAATTGTGGTAGTATTTATAGATGATATTATTATATATTAAAATATAAAGGAAGATAATTAAGATCAATTGAGTATTGTATTTAATAACCTAAGGAAAGATAAGTTGCATGAAAAATATACCAAGTGTAAATTTTGGCTACCAAAATTTTAATTTTTAGTTTATATAATCTCAAGTGATGGTATATCAATAGATATATCAAAGGTAGAAGTTATTGAACATTGTCCCAGACCAACAATTATGACTAAAATATAAAGTTTTCATGGTTTGGTTGGATGTTATTGAAAATTTTTGTATAATTTATCATCGATATATAATATACTCACCAAGTTAACTTTCAAGGGATTCAAGTTCCTTTGGATAAGTGATTATGATGAAAATTTTATGGAAATGGAAATAAGTTTAGTCAGAAAACCTATGTTTGAATTACCCTGAAATAGAGAAAGTTTTGTGATCTATAGTTATTCATAGAATAAGTGACTCAGATGCTTCCTCATGAAGAATTAGTTGGTGATAGCTTACGCCATATGACAAATGATGTTTCATGATTAAAATTACACAACTCATGATTTGGAGTAAGATGTGGTAGTTTTTGAACATAATATATTGAGGCATTATATTTATAAAGAAAGGTGTGATATATACTAATCATATAATTTTAAAGTATATATTAACTCAAAAAGAGTTGAATATGCACTAGAAAAAATGGTTAGAGTTGATTAAATATTATGACTATCACTACCCTGGGAAATAGAATATGGTGGAAGATTATCTGAGATTAAAGGATCGTGCTTGATTATCTATGATGAAGATAAAAAAAGATCCAATATTTCTATATTTTCAAAGGATAGATCTAGAAATCTTGAAGGAAGGGGATAACTCCTATATTTCTCAAATGAGTGTTTACCCATATATCTAAGTGAGGATTAATGGGGCTCTTGAGGAAGATATTGATATGAAAATGAACGGAATAAATTTTACTAATTCCAACCTTAAGTCTTATGGAATGATAAGTTTCAAGAACTTTGTGCGTGTTTCATCCATACCGGATTTAAAGGATTCATTAGACGAATCTCATATTTTATCATTCTCTATTCATCCTAGAAGTATAAAGATGTTTAAAGATTGAAAAGAGTATTTTTATTGGGAAAACATAAATAGAGATATTACTGAGTATGTATCTTAGTGCATGGTATATACTCAAGTTAAGTATGCGAGACAGAAGTATAAGGGAATGTTACAACCATTACCCACACTAGAATGGATATGAGAAAATATCACCATGTATTTATTTAGATTCCCCAAAACATATAAAGACCATAATGTTATTTGGTTTGTATTCATTCACTTTATGAAGTTATCACAGTTAATTTCTATCAAAAAATATTTATATCTTGATAAAATTTATATAATATACATTAAATAAGTGGTTGGTTTCATAGAGTAACACATTATATTATATCTAATTGAGATATGAGGTTTACCTTAAATTTCTAGTACAGTATTTAGAAGGCTCTTCATACCATTTTGAGTTTTAGTACTACTTATCTTCCTCAGATATATGGTTATCCTGATAAAACCATTGAAACCCAATAAAATAATCAAATATATTTGGTTTGTATTCATTCACTTTATGAAGTTATCACAGTTAATTTCTATCAAAAAATATTTATATCTTGATAAAATTTATATAATATACATTAAATAAGTGGTTGGTTTCATAGAGTAACACATTATATTATATCTAATTGAGATATGAGGTTTACCTTAAATTTCTAGTACAGTATTTAGAAGGCTCTTCATACCATTTTGAGTTTTAGTACTACTTATCTTCCTCAGATATATGGTTATCCTGATAAAACCATTGAAACCCAATAAAATAATCAAATATATTTTTCTATGGATTTTAAAGGTGGTTGGGATTAATACCTTCATCTTGTTGAGTTTTATTACAACAATAGTTTTCACTTGATCATTAAGATGGATCCTTATGAAGACATATATGGAATTAAGTGTAGAAATCCATTATAATGGGATGATATTGTAGAAAGAAAACTATTGGGACCTGATCTAGATAAGTGGAAGATAAAGTCTGATCCATTCAACCAAACCTCATGGAAGCTCAGAGTCAATAGAAAAGTTATAATAACATTCATTGGAAAAATAAAAAAATTTAAGTTGTTCATAAGGTATTCTTGAAAATTTATCTATAGAATAAGGTTATGAGATTCATAAAGAAGAGAAAGTTGATCCCAAGTTATATTATACCCTTTAAGATTCTTGATTGAGTAGGGATGATATATTATTGCCTATCACTTCCACCAAACCTCTCTCAAGTTCACAATGTGTTCTATGTATTTATCTTGAGGAACTAGATACGTGATCCATCACATATACTAAACTCATAGAATATACCACTAGATAATGATCTTTACTATGAAGAATAGATAGTATAAATCTTGTATTATAGAGATAAAGTGATATTGAATAAGACTACTCAGTTGGTTAAAGTTATCTGGAGGAATCAGAAATTTGAAGAAGCTACATGGGTACCTGAGGATTCTATGAAACATAGATATCCTTATTTTTTATATAAGTGTGATGAAATGTTGAGGGAGAAATTAATTTTAAGGGGGTATAATCTAACAACTTGAGATTTTATGTTATATTTCTCTTCAAATAAATTTAATTTCCTTGATAGCCTGTGATACACGCACACCTGAGTCTGAATTAACCATAATATAGTATAAATTATAACCTATCCATTAAATTAGTGGAGTTGATAGAAATAAAAATATTGATAAATTTAATTATAAATGATTTTGATAAAGATAATATATTGATAAATAAGTAATCAATTTTTAGTAAATTCAATATATGCTTTAAAAAAACCTTTTTCCTGAAAAAAGTTTTAATTTATTTTTAGGAAGAAAATAATCTAATTATTTTTTTTCTTTTAGAAAATATATTTTTAAAAAATAAAATTTATTGCTAAAATTATCATTCCAAAATTATTTTAGTTTTTTTTTTATTTTCCTGAAATGGTTGATTTTTCAGTGAATAGTGAAGAAAACATATTTTCCAAATATTGTAATTTATTTTCATTAAATAAAGTAATTTAAAAGTCATATTATATTTTAGATTTTTTCTTGATGTTAAATATGATCAATTTTATTTATAAAAATCTAATTAATTCCATTTAAATTATAAAAATTCATGATTTTTATATAAGTGAATTCCCATGCTTAAAAACCGATTTTTTTGAAATTGTTTTTCATTATGTTTTACACATTTATATTTAAATTAATTTATTCCAATTATAGAAATTGAATCTTAAAAATTTTAAACAATATTTTGATTCAAGTGGTTCAAATTTGGTATATGTTTTCCTTTTATTTTTTATTTTTATGAATAGTAATCATTGTAAATATTTGTCACCTCAGTATGGGTTAAAACCATAATATAATGTCTCAAAACCAACCCAACACTTGAGTTTATTTCATTGGATAAAATTAATTAGACTATATAAATTAAAAAAATATACTATATTTCATCTTGGTTCTATTTTCCCTTGATAATGAAATTTATATTATTTTAATTAAATTAAATTCAAAAATTCCACTCTCTTGATTTTAATATGTCTAAAAATTTTACATAAGTATAATAAGAGGATAATTTTAGTTATAAATTTTTATTTGAAATATGAATTATTTTTTTATCATGGTAATTTTTTTTTAACTTTTAGTGATAATATAATTACCCTAAATTCTTAAACAGCATCGACGCATTATTTATTCAATTAATAAAAAAATAACATAAATGATTTTAAAAAAAAATAAAATTAATACATTTTTTATGAATATTTGTGTTCCATACATTTTTTAGATAAATATAACATATTAGGGGTGTTTTAATGGTTTATATTCTAATTTCATAACTATATTTATGACTTTAAATTCAAAGTAAATGAATAGTTCCAAAAATGACATTAATGATATTTTATAATAAACTATATTTTACTAAATGATTTAAAATTAATAAAAAAATTATATTTATCTAAGTGAATGGGATATGTTTTAAAATATCAACAATTTTACATATATGGTCACTTTTCTTTTTATGGTAACATTATTGACCCTTAAAGTGTAAAACAATTGATATTGGGACAATTGTCAAAAGGATTAATGAGGTGTTAAAACTAAGAGATAAGAGTTAAAAAATTTACTTTAACTTGTATAAATATTATTTAATTTGATTATTTTGACTTATCATCATCCTATATTATAAATATATAAATTTTTATTCACTTAATTATAAAAATTAATATATATTAATTTAATACTTTAAGTAATTCCAAGAGTGCCACTCCTCTCACTTATAAAAGGAACCTCTTCTCCTCTCTTCCTCACACCATTTAATCCTTATATCTCAAACAAAACCTAAAAAGTTATTTTATAATCTTCCCTATTCACTAATTAGGGGTTATATTTGTCATTAAATACAATTTCAAGGGTGCTTAAGAAGGGATCTAAAGGAGGCCTATCGAAGAAGAGGTAATATTCTCACCCGACCTCTTTCAATCTATTTATTCTTATACCATTTATAAATATATGGTTTCAATTAAAAAATAATAAACTTAGTATCATAAGTATACTTAAATATTATTATCATTATTTAACTAACTTTATCCATTATCTTTTCTATCAAATGGGAAGTGAAAATATCACACGTGTGTACATGTGGACTACAACCTCTACATAGTGTTACAATTCATTTTCAATCAACATATTTCATGGATGGTTAATATAATGGGTATAAATTTAATGTATTATATTTATGAAATAATTATTATTTTGTAGTTATAATAACATATCTACCTTATTACCTTCCCATCTATTGGAAAATGATAACGTCACTCAGGCATATGTGTAGACTATGACCTCTATGAAGTGATGTGATTAATTTTTAATTTCCATTTTATATAGATTGTAATAAGGATAGATTAAATATATATGTATATGTGATATATATGATATAAAAATTATTTTTAAAATGTGAATTATTATTTACCTTTCTTTTATTCCATCTGTCAAAAAGTGAAAACAACGTTTATGTGTATGTACGACCTACCATCTCCATGAACGGTCTAGTTCATTTTTTTATTTTATCTAGTATAGATTAATTTAAATATATATTTAATAAATATATATGATATTTATATCATGATTAAACTTATTTATATTATGTAACCATGATCAAATTATAAGGTTCGAAACCACCAAAGAGAAATTCTCATGAAAAATGAAACAATTAACATCTAAAAATGATGATTTATTCAGTAATAATTAATAAATGGGAATTAAAATGTTATAATGGGATGATATATAATATTATAATTATATAAATTATTATTTTATTTAATTATAATAAATTTAAATTTATTATACATGAGGATAAAACACTTCATATACAATTCAAACTCGAGGTAATGGATTTCGTCTCACTTTTATTTCTATGAGACAAATGCCAGATTTAAATTTTGTTTCTTTTATATGGTGTGTATAATTATTATGAAGGTATTTTATGATTATTCTCATGAAAATTGTGGTGATTTTACAATCCAAATAAGTTTCTCTCTACCATGAGTTTATGATTCAAAAGTTACCAAGCAGCGAGGGATTTATGTTTCAATATCATTATAATCGAGATATTTTATGCTTAGATTTACATTAAAATAAATTATATGATCCTTTATTGATAAACCCATTTAATTTTCTTATAATATAGTTATTTTTGGAGATTAAACATTTTCCTTTAATTTTCATTTTTTTAAGAACTCAAGAGACTAAAACATTATTTTTAATAAAAATCAACTTTATTTCTCCCTTAATTCAATTTTTTTTTCTTCCATGCCCATGTTTTCTTAGAAATGTTTTTAATAATGCTTTTACTATTCTAAAATTAATTTTTAAAGTCATTTATACATATTTTTTTAAAAAAAAAAATAAATTGAACCTTCTTGTCATTTTATAAACGAGGTTTACTTTTTACTAAATGTGTTAAAGGAATCTTTGTTTTAACGTACTTGGAATGAATAAAATTTCCCATCCTCATGACCAATCAATGATTTGAATCTTCCTTTAGAAAATTTCTTTTTTATTTTAAAAAAAAATTCATTAATATTTGGGAAATTTTTTGGTTTTAATATTTGATTTAAAAATGAAAATAGTATTTTCCTCAAGAAATATTCCAATTAACTTTTAAAGTAATTTTTCATCTATGAAATACATTAATGTTACTTTGGATTTAATGGAAACATGATCCAATGATAAAATAATTGTTTTTTCTCTCGATGGTTTATTTTTATAATGATGAAATATTGTTGAAACCTATTTTATTTTCGATGGGTTAAGTTATGATGAAAGTTTTATAATCTTATTAAATACATATGAATGGATTTATCATTATGTTATGGGTAGGCCTGAAATTATATATCGTTCCAATGAATTAGGTTAATATTAATGTTCTAAAATCTCAAAACGTACACAAGAGATTATCCCAAGCCCAAAATAGGGTACATAGGAGGTTTTACTAAGCCCTAAAGAGGGTATATGGGAGGTTATACCAAGCCTAAAAGAGGGTAAATGTGTGTTTATCCCAATTCTGAAGCATTTACACATGAAATTATCCTAATCTTAACATGTTATTAATGTTTTGGTGGGTATAATTCACATAATATTTCTATGATTATGATTATGGAACACTTTATGCCACTGTTTTATGACATTATATTATGCTAATGTTACGTTATCATAACACATGTTCATTGATCCCTTTATGATCAATATATTATGGACTATAAATATTTATTTCATGAATCATGTTTATGATTTAATTTTTTATGGGTATGGTTTTCAGAGGTTTAGATCATGTTCTCATACACTTGATTCTCGTGTTATGTTTAAATAATGATTGATGTCTCCATTTTTACAATTAATTATCATCTAATCTCACCCTTTATTATGTTTTGTTTTCCTAAAGATACAAAGAAATTTTTTAAGTATTGTGTATCTAATAAGGGTGCTAGTTTTGAAGAATTAAGTTGGATATGATGTATATCTCTTATGAAAAATTTGTTAATGTATCCATTTTTTAAAAAACACAAAACCTATATGGTTCTAGAATGGATCATAATGTTATGTAATGAATTTTCATCTAATAAGATATAATACTTATGTATGAAAATTATTGATTTCTATATAATAATAATTTAAGAATAAGTAAAAACATTAATAATTTTTTTTTATAAAACATGGATATGGAAGAACAAATTTCTCCAATCAAAAAAGGAGAAATAAGGTTGGATATTGTTAAACAATACTTTTTGAACCATTTTGTGTACGAAAGAGAGAAACGTGGTACTAAAACTTAAAAATTCTACAAACAAGTAGAGGATAAGAAAAATTAATGGGTTTACCAAATAAGGATAATATAATTTTTTCAATGGCAATTAAATAATAAGCAATCCTGATTTAAATGCCATTGAAACATAAATCCCTTACTGTTTTGATAAATTTTGGTTCATAATTACCATGAATGAAATAAAATAAAATGAAACGTTAAATAAAATGAAAATAAGGATATTCATGAAAAAATATACCAAAGGGGTAGTAAATACACCTCAAAAACATAAATAGGTGGATAAAATCAAACATGTAACAATGAAAAAATATTGAGACGAAAAAACCTTAAAACATTGTTAATATTTGAATAAAAACCTCATGAAATGGAGAACCATATAAGGATTTTAAAATCTCAATAATTTTAATGAAAAAAATCATAATATAAATTCATAGAAAGTATATACTCTATTTAAACCAAACAAGTGGTAAATATAGCATATGTCTTATAGAAATAAAAGTGAAGCGATAAACCCTCACCTCAAGTCTTGTATTGATATGTTTGTGTTTGAAATTACTATATAGTAAATATATATTTATTATAAATAAATTAAATATCCATAATAACATATATCATAACATATTTTATTTACTTATAACATAATATCACCTATTATTAACACTTATTTATTGAAGTCATTATTCCAGGTGATAATTCATTTATTTTTCATTCATGTTTCACTTTAGTAGCCCTGGTCCTTGTACTTTGACCATCGTTACACCATATCATGAATTTTAATTATTTAATTAGTATCATATTTAATCATTAAATACACTTTTATAACAATTAGTATAAATTTATGATGAAAAATGAATTACGTCACTTCCTGGAGATGGTAGTCTGTATGTATGCACATGTGACGTTTCTACTTTTTTGATGGTTGGAATGAAAAAAATAAAAATAAAAATTCCATTTTCTAGAATAGTTATTTTATAATATATATAATATATATTAATTAAAAATATCCTTATTACCATCCATTTAAATAATAAATGAAAAATAAATCAAATTACTTCGTGGAGGTGGTAGTTCACGCATATGCGTGAGCGACAATATCATTTTTCAATGGATGGAAAGGTAAGAAGGTAGATAAGATATTATAATTAAGTAACTATAAATATTTTATAAATATAATATATAAATATTAAATCCATCATAATATCAAACCATGAATTATGGTCGTGAAAAATGAATCATTTCTCGATGTTGTGATGGTAGTCCACACATTCGCACGAGTGATACTTTTCATTTCTCATTTGATGGAAAAGATATAGAAAATGGTTGATCCATAATCATAATAAAAATTTAGTATATTTAAGATAATTAATTCATTATTTTATAATGGGTACCATATATTTAAAGGATTTAGAAGAAGAAGTATATGTTTAAGTACTCAGTAAAGAGTTATACCTCTTTATTGAGAAACCTATTTTAGAATACACATTAATCCTTGAAAGGATGGTATTTTTGAAATAAAAAATGTTATAAACATGGGGAAGAAATATAATATGGTATTTTAGTAGTTATTTGCTGATATATAAGTATCATGATGGGTTTATAAGAGAGGATATGTGGTATCCTTTTCTAACAAAGTGAAAGGACATACGTGGAATTACTAAAGATTAAATAATATATATATCATAATAATATAAATTCAAACCAAGGAACAAAAAATTATAAGATAATATTTGATATGTTATAAATAAACTCATAAAATCATATTTAGGAATAAATTTTATCAGATTCAATTTATATAGGTGATAGACATTACTTTTAATATAAGAACACAAAATTCATGAAAAATAGTTTATAGGAAAACACCCTATTTTAGATTAAAATTAATTTCACCCTAAAATCAAGTAATAAGTGGATTAACATTATTTTATTTAAATAATAAAAAATAATTTTATTAGTTTTTTATCTAAATCCAAAACAAAATGGAATCTTCTAACCATTCCATTAAATGTAGAGACCCAAAAATAGTTTTTAATTTGAATAAAATATAACTTCTCTTCTCCAAAGACAAGATTGGGTTCCCAATTTAAAAATAATGTTTTAAAAAATATTATTTAACTCCTTAAACATATATTTTTTAGAGAAACAGGCATATAATAGGATATAGGAAATTTTGAGAAATATTTAATGTTTTGCCACATAATTATAACATAATTTTGCCTCTTTTACCTAGGTGAAAAATCTTTACCATGGTTACTATTCATAGTCACTAAAAATTAAATTGAAGCTATAAAATTATATTAATTATGATGGTTAAAATTATAGAACCAATTTTAAAACATTAAACTTCTATAAGTGGTAGAAATGCATTTTAAAATAAGTACGCAAAATGCAATGAAATCGTTTTTAAAAAAATTGCATTTTTAAGTATAAAATGGATTTACCTTATTAAATTCTTAGTAATAACCATAAAAATAGTGTAAAATAATTTTATTTAGTATATAATGTATAAATTTATTATAATAATTAATCAAAAATTATTTATTTAATTAATTAAGATAAAAACACCTTGTAAACAAAATGTTTTTTTAGAAAATTTTGTTTTTAATACCAAAAATGAAATTATACAGAAATAAATTATAATTATTATTAATATTTATTTAATTATATTATATATAATTAAATAATAATTTTTTTAATTTAATATCAAGTTCAATACATATTAGGTCCTTTTAATAAAAATAAATGACAGTTTTATAAAAAATAGTATTTTCACTATTCACTGAAAATGAATCTTTTCAAAAAAAACCCAAAACATTACCCTAAGATAATTTTTATATGATAATTTCAAAAATTATGTACTTTTTATAAATTAAAATATATAATAATTGTATAAATTAATTATAATTATCATGCACAATATGTCATAAAACTATTTTTGAAGAAAACATATTATTGAAGCATAAAATGACACTTCTAAAAAATGAGTACATATTTATAATGAATAAATAAATAAATTTTTATTATGAAAAAAATTATATATATTTTATAATGTGATTTATATAATTCATACTTCCTATTTTAACGACTAGGTTATGATATATCACGGTTCGTTTTACGCTCAATGTTACATGTCAAGCAAGATACCAAACACTGGAAGTTTATTTAAAGAGAAATATATTATAAAATATTGAGGTGTTAAAATAATAATCTTTATTTATTAATGAATATAAAGATAAGAAAATGGGTGTTCTCAAATTCTCAGTAAGGGAAAACATAATAGATAATAATCAAAGATTGTAAGTGAGCATAATATGGACATGTGGGTATGGGAATATAATTAGGGTGTGTGAACATGAAATAAGAAAATATTACCCAATGAAACAAAGATCATAAATTATGATTCATAGAATAATAATTTTTATATCACTTAAGACATGAGTCATAGCTGCTTAGAAACATGAGTTAATAATCATGATCCATAAAAACATAACATATGAATGTTGCATAACCAAGATTTTTAGCATAATAATGTGGAATATATATAAGAATAAAAAAATAATTTCTTATATCAAGGATAACTACCAATACCATCGCTATACAGTGGATAGATCGCCATGGTGGATTGGGTTCACTCCTTGTTCCATAAACATAATACTAAGAGTCCCTTTGGGGTTTCAGTTCACTCACTATTCCAATAAATATTTTGGGAAAATTACCTTTGGGGTTTGGGTTAACTACCTATTCCAATAATCATAGTGTAATGAGTCCCTTATAATTTTAGGTTCACTCTACATTCCCCTAAACATAGTGGATAGAGTCCCTTTGGGTGTGGGTTCACTCCCTATTCCCATAAATATAATGGATAGAGTACCTCATGGATTTGTGTTCACTTCAAATTCTATTTAATCGCATGAGATATAAATATTTACCCAAAATATTCGAGGGATATATTTTTTCAAGCCCAACCATTATATACCAGGAAAACATAAATATTTTTCCAGAAGAAAACATTAATAAATTCACCATGGATTAATTAACCCATAATAAAGAAGTGGTGTAGCACCCCCAGTTTGAGGTATTTAGCCTTTTTTTATACTATTTTATGTGTTTAAAGTGCATGGTATGAGTCGAGTAGAGTTTGGGAGATTTTGGAATGGTTTTGAATAAGTTTAGAGGCTTTTCTTGGGGAGCACAGTTTGAGCATTGTTAGGGGAAACTGTGTGGGTTCTCCATGAAACTGTCCATGGGGAGGCAATAGGCTTCGCACGGCCTGTGCATAGTTTGAAAAATTGTGTGAGGAAACCGTGCAGACCCCTCCTCTTTATAGAGTGGCGTGTGCACAGTTTTCCAAACCGTGCGACCACTTAAAGTTAGAGTTTTTAAACCCGAGCTCCCCCGATCTTGACCTAAAACACTCCAAATCCTCTCCCACTTGATCCTCAATTGATATTTTGGGTTCTCATGGGTTGAAGGTGCTCTCCCACTTGTTTTGGAAGCGATTCAAATGGGTTTCCAGGTGTTTTGAAGGCGGTTTCCCCCGGGTAAGTCTCTCCTCTTGTAGTTCTTTGTGGTTTCCTATAGATCTACATCTCCCTCTCCATCATTTTTCTATATCTACACTTATTTTTTGTAGATATAGGGTTTTGGTTTCCTTAGATGTTAATTTTAAGGATAGTGGATGTTAGGAAAGGAGATCTAGAGAGTTTTCGGTGGTGCGTTCACCGGATTTGAGGTGCAGTTGCTTGTGGGTCGATTTCTTGAGAACCCTAAAGGTAGGTGGCTTCTCTCTCTACTCCACTTTGTTAGAACTAGTGGTTTTAGTTACAATTAATTTATTTTTCTTGAAATTAATTGTGATAGTAATGATTGATTCTTGTTGGAAAACCATTCGGTGATGATTTCGGGGATTTTGAGAATAATGGGTTATTATTGCTAAAGAGGGCTATGTTGTGTGATTTTATAATGTTGATTTTGAAATATTAAGTGGTTGATTATGAAAAATGTTTTGTGAAATATGGTCTTCAATAAAGAGGTTGTTTTATTGAATATGTGGTTATTCTCTTTGGTCTAATGAATGCTCCAGTGGTGTTCATGTCATTGATGAATCGGATATTTCAGAGGTATCTAGATTCATTTGTGGTGGTGTTTGAAGATGATATTCTGGTGTATTCAAAGACAAGGGTGGAGTAAGAGCAGTACTTAGCGACAGTGCTAGGGATCTTAAGGGATCACCAGTTGTATGGTAAATTGTCAAAGTGTGATTTTTTGGATACAGCAAGTCTGTTTTATTGGCCATGTGATCTCTCAAAGGGGTGTTTCAGTGGATCTGGAAAAGATAGAGATTGTTATCTCATGGAAACCTCCAAAGAATGTGTTTGAGGTACGGATTTTCCTCAGTCTAGCTGGGTATTATCAGCGTTTGTTTCGCGATTTTTCACGTTTGGATTCACCGATGATAGTTTTGACAAGAAAGAATGTTCCATTCCAGTGGAATGAACAGTGTCAGCAGTGTTTTGAAGAGCTAAGGGGTCGCCTTACATCAGCAACAATCTTGGTTTTTCCAGAACTAGGAAAAGCGTACATGGTGTATTGCGATGCATTAGGATAAGGTTTGGGGTGTGTTCTCATAAAAGGGAATCATGTTGTTGTGTATGGATCACGGCAGTTGGGGGTGCATGAGAATAACTACCCAATGTATGATTTAGAATTGGCAGCAGTGGTCCATGCTTTGAAAGTGTGGCACCATTATCTCTTTGGTGAGAAATTCACGGTATATACAGATCATAAGAGCTTGAAGCAGATTTTCTCACAAAGGGATTTGAACTTGAGTAAAAGGATATGGATGGAATATCTCTAGATGTTTTATTTTGACTTGATGTACACATCGGGTAAGGGAAATTTGGTTGTGGATGCATTAAGTAGAAAATCATATGCTCAGCTGGTGAAATAGGAATCGGACCAGTGGCAGTTGATGTCAATTATAACTGAAATTCGGTTGGAATGTGAGGACCAGGCCGATAGAGCGGTCTTCTTTCTGGTTTTGTTGATTCCTGACTTGGTTAGAGTGGTCAAAGGGGCACAGATATCTGATTCTGAGTGTGTGACCATGAGGTCAAAACTCAATGGTGGGGATACCGTTGAGGGTTGGAAACTGAATGGAGATTTAGTTTTGTGTTTTCGGAATCAGATGGTTGTATCAGTTTCTTGTTAGGACAATCTTCTCAGGGAATATCATCATTCTAGGTGGTTTGTTCATCTTGGAATTCAGAAAATGTATAAATCATTGAAAGCGCAATTCTGGTGGGATGGTGTGAAAATAAGAGTGGCTGAGTTTGTTTTGAGATGCATCACTTGCCAGCAGGTCAAGGCAGAGCAACAAAGACCAACAAGAATGTTTCAGTCTTTACCAATCCCTATTTGGAAGTGGGGGTAAATAGTGATGGATTTTTTCATAGGTCTCCCAAGAACGGTCAGAAAGCACGATTCCATTTGGGTGATATTGAATCAACTAACAAAGTCGGCCCATTTCATCCCAATTCATGAATCTCATACGCTGGAGGATATGTCCAAAATATATATCTGGGAGGTGGTAAAGAGACATGGTGTTCCAGTTTCGATCGTATCAGATAGAGATTCGAGGACTACATCTCTTTTTTGGAAATCCTTGCAACAAGCCCTTGGGACACTGTTGACTATGAGCACAAAGTATCACCCTCAGACGGATGGTCAGTCTGAGAGGATGATACAAACTTTGTAGGATATGTTTTGGGCTTGTGCCATGGATTTTAGTGGGTCTTGGGAGGAGCACTTGTCATTGTTTGAGTTCTCCTACAATAACAGTTATCAGGAATCCATACATATGGCTCCGTTTGAAGTTTTGTATAGGCGGTCGTGTCGTTCTCCACTATGCTGGGTGGAAACAAGTGAGTCCTCGATGGTTGGGCCAAGCCTTTTCCAGGAAACTATGAAGAAGACTAGGTTAATCAGGAAGATAATGGAGACGGCTCAGATTCATCATAAATCATATGCAGATCATCGTCGACGGCTTTTGTCGTTCGAGGTGAGTGATCATGTTTTCTTGAGGATCTCTCCTAAGGTGGGACATCGTTGGTTTGGGAAGCAGGGAATGTTATCTCCAAGGTATATTGGACCTTTTGATATTCTTGAGCAGGTTGGTGAGGTGGCTTATCATTTGAATTTTCCACCTATATTCAGTGCGGTGCACAATGTGTTTCATGTGTCGCGGTTGAAAAAGTATCAGCCGGATCCGGGCCATGTTATTTGATGGGATCATGTTGAGATAGAGCTGGATGCTTCACTGGTGCACGTGCCAGTGCCGGTTTTGGATAGGCAAGAGAAAGTCTTGTGGGTTAAAAGCATCATTTTGGTTTGGGTTTTGTGGTAGCATGGACAGGTCCAAGAGGAGACTTGGGGGGCGGGAGAAAGAGATGATCGAGCAATGGCCCGAACTCTTTCAGCAAAGGGTGGGTTCACTAATTTCTGAGGATGGAAGGCCCAATGGTGGGGAGAATATATCACCGCCAGTTTGAGGTATGTAGCCTTTTTTATGATCTTTTATGTTTTTAAAGTGCATGGGATTAGTTGAGAAGAGGTTGGGAGATTTTGGAATGGTTTTGAATAAGTTTGGAAGCTTTTGTTAGGGAGCCTGGTTTGAGCATGGTTAGGGGAAACTGTGCGGGTTCCCTAAAAAACTATGTAGGGAGAGGCAGTAGGCTTTGCATGGCCTACGTACGGTTTGAGAAACTGTGCGAGGAAACTATGCAAACCCCTCCTCTCGAGACAGTGTTCTGCGCACAATTAGCGCACGGTTTTCCAAACCATGTAGACTAATCGTGCGACCACTTGAAGGTAGAGTTTTTAAAACTGGGCTCCCTTGGGCTTGACCTAAAACACTACAAATCCTCTCCCACTCGATCCTCACTTGGGATTTTGGGTTCTCAGGGGTTGAAGGTGCTCTCTCAGTCATTTTGGTAGCAATTCAAAGGGGTTTTTTGATGTTTTTATGGCGATTTCTCTTGGGTAAGTCTCTCCTCTTGAGGTTCTTTGTGGTTTCTTCTATATCTACATCTCCCTCCCTCTCGTTTTTCTAGATCTACACTCTTTGTGTGTAGATCTATGGTTTTAGTTTCCTTAGATTTTAATTTTATGTCTTGTGGATGTTAGGGAAGGGGATCTAGAGAGGATTCAGTGTTGTGTTCACCTTATTTGAGGTGCGGTTGCTTGTGGGTCGATTTCTCGGGAACCCTAAGGGTAGGTGGCTTCTCTCTCAACTCCACTTGGTTAGAAATAGTGGTTTTGGTTACAATTAATTTGTTTTTCTTGAAATTATTTGTGATAGTAATGTGTGAATCTTGTTGGAAAACCATTCGGTGATGATTTGGGGGATTTTGAGAATAATGGGTTATTGTTGCTGAAGTAGGCTTTGTTGTGTGATTTTAAAATGTTGATTTTGAAATATTTAGTGGTTGATTATGAAATATGTTTTGTGAAATATGTTTTTCAATAAAGAGGTTGTTTTATTGAAATGTGGTTTGGCATTGAAAATGGTTAAAGGGGGGTTTCAATAAATGGGTGATTTATTGAAGTGGTTTGGCATGTGATGGAAATGGTTATTTTCATGATGTTGTGGCCTTAGTGGGTCATATGTTTGGTTATGGCTTGTGCTGGTTGTGTGGAATGGGTGGGAAGTCCCACTATAAAGGGTGAACAGAATGTCGGGAAGTCCCACCATTTTGGGTAGTGGTTGGGAAGTACCGCTAGCTGAAAATGGGGTGAACGGGATAGGCAGAAGTCCCACCGTTATGGTTTCTTTGTTGTTTATTGCTTTGCAATATTGAAATTGTTGTGCTAATGTTAAATGGTGAGATGGCTCATGGCATGATTGTTTGGCCTTCCCTTGGTTTTCTGGGCTTTGTAAGGGTATGTTTGGCTTATAGTAATGGTTACACTTGTGATAATTTTATATAACTGCCTTATATAAATGTGCTAACAGTTTTATCCTAGTGGTGTGTATAGGGAAGTACGTTGGGGAAAACCTACTGAGTAGTTTTACTCACCCTCTTCATTGGCACCTGGTGTCTTTGCAGATGTCGTGTATCGTGATGTGGGCAAAGGTAAGGCATCACCCTCCTTTAGTGGTGCATTGTGATATTCTGGTGGATCTTGGAGCTTGGAGCTTGGTGTGGAGCTATGGTGGTGTCATGGCTCATAGTGTTGTGTTGTTTAGTTTCCACTTTGTACTCTGATGTTTTGTGGACATGTCTAGTTGAATGGTTTTGGGGTTGTGATGGAACTGTTAGTATCATATGGTTGGGTTGGAAAGTGCCTTCATCTTTGTTTATTGGTTGGTTGAGTTGGGTTATCTTCTTCAGGTAAAACTTTTCCCCACTATTCCAAGAATCCCTCGGCATTTATTTCCAGCCTTTGGTGCCTTGGGAATGCCACTTAAGGCCAAGTAACCCTCACCGCCTCCTCAAGCCAATGAGGTAGGGGGCGGGGTGTTACAAGTGGGTTTCTTAAAAATTTCCACAGGGCATGCTATTAATCCATCCAAAGAATTATGGTGGATGATATCATTAAGACATATCCCCATTAAATCATAATAACCATATAAGGATATTTATATAAATGAAAAAAACTTTTTTATAACATTATAAAATCAATTAAAAAAGATTAAATTATTTTTTTAGTTTGATATATTTTATTTTAAAAGGAAATATTTTATAAAATAATAGTTTTAGAAAAATAATTTGAAATTAAATAAAAATTACTTTTTAAAATCATTAAAACTTTTAAAGGAATATTTATAAAGAAAACAAAAGTAAATGACAGGATAAAGAGACTATGCATAAAACATTAAATAAGATTCCTTTCATAATTTTGAAAATAAATTCAATTTCAATTGAAAATAAACTTAAGAATCATAGATGTAGGGATATTGAAATCCATAAATTAATTTGAAAAATGTTCAAATGGAGTAGAAATATTCCCGATTGAATATAAGAAATTTGGTTGGATCAATTACAAGAATCCTTTAAGAATTGTGAACCAAAGGGTGGTGAAATGGTAAGGAGACTTAAAAACCCAAAAAGTAACCATAGAAGAAGAAATGAAATGTTATTTTAGAGAGAAATAACATAAAATTTTACCCTATTATAAATTCAGTCATATAAATCTTGAATCAAATGTTAGACTGGAAAGAAAACCCTTAATACGTTGGTAATGAATAAAGTCGCTGAAAAGAAAATATAAAACTTGAAATGGAACTTTAAATACCATGAATAAAGAGGTAGTAATGATAAAATATATAATAATATAGTATATATGGAATATAAATGAAAATAGGTTCACAATATGAACCATATCTCAAAAAGTAGATGTTGAGGTGAAAATACCTTACCTCGGAGTTTTGTTTTTTTAGATTCTCTCTAACTTTATTGAAGACTTGAATATTCTCTTAGCGAGACTCTTAGAAATGT
The DNA here is from genome assembly GCA_963277665.1 of Viscum album. NCBI lineage: Eukaryota > Viridiplantae > Streptophyta > Magnoliopsida > Santalales > Viscaceae > Viscum > Viscum album. The sequence goes on along the minus strand of OY728140.1, from coordinate 1,269,233,828 downwards.
GTAATTGTGGGATACTGTATATGACTATAGTATCTGAAATGTGATAGAGTCTTATTAGGGGGAGAATTTGGGAAAGTAACCAAAAAAACCGAAGGAAAGTTGTGGATTGAGGTGGGTGTAGGAGTGGTCTTTTTATAGTTAAACAAGACTGACATTTTTGAAAATACCCATTCCATAATGTGAAATGAATCTATATTAATAATTAAATTTTATCCAAATAATAAAAATAATGGAGATATGATAAGTGTAGGTCAATCATTACCTTAGCCACTTATTTATAGAAAATTTATTTTTGTATTTTAGGTCTTTACAATTTAGTTTAATCCATTTTCCTTATTTTACATTTACTGCAAAAACTAAATTTTTACCTCAACAACTTATTTTTATGAATAAAATGAAATTTAACTTAATTTATAATTTTAGAATTATAATTAAAAATATCATATCAATTTTATTGTAAAATTTAAAAATTAATTTTAAAATAAGAATGCATAACACATAAAATAATTTTTTTGAAAAAACTATTTTTTACATAAAAATGAATCTATTCTTATTCATTAAAATGTAATAATAATTAAATGAATGATATATTATTTATTTATATATATAAATAATACATTTCCTTAAATTTAATACTTTATATGTGATAAATTTGACTTTAAAATAATAACATATTATATATAGTAAAAATTATGGTTTTAATTAAAAAATATTATTTAGAAATGAATAATTAAATTACTATTACTTAAAACTCATAAATTATTTAATGTTTATAATTAATTTATTTCACTAATAATTCCCTGAATTTTATCAATATATTTTACTAACATCATTTTTTAATGGTAATAAATTTAACAAAAAATGTAATTCATAAAAAAAATCTTTAAAAACAATGGTATTTTTCCATGTGAATTATTATCTTTTAATTATATTAAAAAATAATTTAATTTATTTAAATTAAATTACACATAATAAAAAAATTAATATACTTATTGTATTTTTTTATATAAACAATTTTAATATAATGACATAACATAACCCACTGGGTCCCCACCTAGGATGTCGGAATTCTATGTGTGACACCCAAGTCAACCTCTAAGAGGCTAGGGATTGGTGTCTATACTAAGATGGTATAATACACATATAGGAGGACCTAGTGTATAAAACTTGAGATAGATATACAATATTATCCATAAAAAAATTCCCACAATTATGTAGGATATATATATATCTCTAACTAGAATGGAAATATGCATGCATACATATTCTAAATATCCTAGGAGTGTACAATATAAATGAAAGTAAAAAAGGGTATGCAAAAATAAAATGCTCAATACTCCCACAATAACCAACCTCAAAAAACTAGGAAGAAAGGGATCACAACATATAATGACCTAGGCTTCTCATATATTGATATTACCTTATTTAGATGAATATTTATTACATTATACTAGCACATGTATGAGGACCATAATAGCTTATTGCCTTTGGAAAATTTGAAACATACTCTTCTAACTTGGTGAATGATATTTAACATATCAAATAAATATATTACCCTTTACTACTCTTCACAAGAATACCCTACTTAAAACCTTTCTTCATAACCTAGGGAAAGGAATGATAAGAAAGGGTGAGCACAAATGATTAGTAATTGTAAACAAAGAAGATCTGTAAGTATGAAATAAGAATAAGAACATGAGAACATGAGAATAACATTATAAAATAATACCTTACATATCAAAGATCATAAACATGAATCATGGCATAATGATTAGCAGCTCATAAGACATTAATCATAATGAAATCAAAGACCATGAGTTATAAGAGAATAAAATTGGTATAATACATATACTTGTGAAAAAAAAAATTATAACATCATTAACATGTGTAAATAGAAATAGGTTCACTAATTAAGTTAAGGACATGAAATAAGGCCCTCGCATAAACTTATGGACATGAAACCAGGTCCACACATAATATTGTGAACACTTAATCAGGTTCACACAAGAAATTATGAACATGTAATTAGGGTTATGCATAATATTTTGAGTATGTAATAATTTTTAGGCATATGTGGATACACCTCCTGGATAGGACACACCACTATTCCCAAGGGAAGTCCTGTCTTACTATAACAGGATCACTCCCGTTCCAACTATGTATTACAGAACCGGGTTCACTTCTGATCCAGCCCTGTATTATTGAATCGGGTTCACTCCAGTTCTATCCTTTTATTACTAAACCTATATCACTTATCATTTCATTCCTTCCCATATCATGATATATATAAATCTTTACCCAATGAATTATACGGAGATATACATCCAATCCATTGTATAATGAAATCATACATATGTGTTTCAAAAGATCATAAAAAACATCATATCATAACCTATGAAATGAAATGGGTATCATAAATATTTTTCATATCATAACCTATAGAAAATATGTTTGTTTCATAATCATTTAATCATAGCATAATCAATGAAAATAAGTGGTTTACATAATCATTTTATCATAAAATAACATGTTGAAGGGATATGAGTTTCATAAACAACACGTCATCTTAAACATAACAAAAATAAATAAATAATAATAATGGTTTCCTTGGATCATATTACCATTAATTAATAAACTATATCAAAGGAATTAACCATAGATAGTGTAGTATTTTGAAAGATCACAAGTATCATTTCTTAAGGAAAATAACCTTTCTCTGAAAATCACTTTTTAAAACATAAAACATTTTCAAAAAAAATTCTTTAAAAACCACTTTGAAAACATAAAAATTAATATTTAAAAATAATTTAAAACACTTCTTGAATAAAATATTTTCCCCTTTAATAAACACTTTTTAAAACATAAAACATTTTGAAAACCTTTTTCTTTTAAAATAACCACGAAAACTTATAATAATGATTTGAAAACCATTTTAAATAATTTTTAAAACATAAAAAAGTTTAGAAATCCTTTTAATTAAAAATGATCTTAAAAAATAATTTAAAACATTTTTTAAATATTTTTATAAAATTTTTTTTTGAAAGAATATATATTTCTGACCAAATAGAGAAAAAAAGTCATATTTTCTTGAAAAAATTATATTAATTATATAAAGTTCCAAAACGTAGATAAAAGGTACCATTACATGAAGATATCATGAATAACCGTAATAGAAGAAATTCATGAGAATTATTGATATATAGATCATCCAACTTCAATATTGGAGACTTAATCATAAACAATTCTGATAAATGATGAGATTATATCATAAATTATTTACCACTTTGATAACATTGAATCATAAACCCAATTAAGGAATAATATAAAATTAAGCTTAAAATATAATGAGGATGATTAAATTCATGATATTCCATGTAAATAGGGCTTTGTATAGACCTCATGAAATAATATAGGTGGAAACATAACGTACATCTCAAAGAATGAAAATTAAGACAAAATTCCCTTATTGATTTGGTAACTTTTGAAATGTAATCCCCATGGAAGAGAGATCCTAAAATAGATATTAAAATACTAATAAATTTTAGTATCATAATCATAAAATAAATTAATGGGCAGCATATATTCCACATAAGATAAATAAGTGGTGAATATAGCATTTGTATCACAAATGTAAAAAGTGATATGGAAATATCTTACCTTAAGTCTTGACTCTCTTCGTACTCGTTCAAACTTTCACTTCTTTGGGTATCTACTTTTGGTTTTCACCAAAGTACTTCTATGGTTGTATTTATCCATAAATTAATTCTTCTAGGTTTATAAGGGTGAATTTAAGAATGGACTTGGGTAGGTATTTTCAAAACCAAATGATTTGAGAGGTGTGAATAATATGGGAGAGTTAATACCCTTTTATAAATGAGGAGGAGTGTAATTCTTGTAAATACTAAAAATTATTTACTATTGAGAGGTATACCGTAACTCATGTGGCTCAAAAATTGAATAATGATTGATGGTAGGTTTTATTTGGTTTAGAAACACCCACACCACACAAAAAGAAATTCATTTTTTATTGTTCTTCATTAACTTCTAAGATTCCATATTTTTACCATTTTTGTTTTTATTAAGGTAACCAATTTTATAACCTAGGTAATTTATCCATTAGTACTAAATTAAAGTTAGAATTATTAGAATCTTTAGACACACTACTTATAAAATTTGGTATCTAATTTATAAATAAAATTCCTATATGTGATGGAAATTAATTTTAACTGAAGTGTAAGTAACTCACAAAAACACTTCTTTAACCCTAACCATGCTCATAAATTTTTTACTATTTAGGGGTTAATATGTTTATTATAAAATATAAATTGTCCCTTTAAAGTACCATATTTTAAATTTATTTACATTTAATAGTCACTTTTAAAAATATAGTATTTTTAGTAATTTTAAATCATTTAATAAAATATCATTCATCATAAAATAACATCAAAGTTAATTTTGACATTGTTTATTTAATTTGAATTAAAAAATATCAATAAAATAATGGAATTTGAATATATTAATTTCAAAAATATCTAAAATCATATAGTTCCCTAAAAATAAATTTTATTTAATAATTCAATAAATTTACATCACTTTTAAAATTTTAGTACCATTTATTTTATTTTATTACTAACTACATAATTCCAAAATTATCTTTTCTTAAGAATTTAAATTAATTAATTAATCTATAAAAATTTAAAATAAATTATCATTATAAGAAAATAATTTTCTTTTAAAAATAATATTTATAACATAACATATTATGTTTTTTTTCCAATCCCAAAGCTTTATAAATATTAAAGGAAAGGAAAGTTCATTTTTATATTTTTCTTTACTTAACTTATTATATAGATAACTCTCTTGGAATAGTATCCTTAATAACTCATAAAAATATAGATTAAGTTTTTAAGGTTATAAATATTTCTATAAAATGGGTTTTGGACAAGTTAATAGGTCATTTTACACCTTATATTCTAATTTTAACCACTAATTAAAATCATTTTTACCTTAATCACTATAATTAATTTTAAATGATTTTACTAATCACTTCAGTAAAAAATTTAAGTTGGAATTATTAGAAATTAGAAAATATTATTATTCCAAATATGGAATCCAATTTCACAAATTCAATTCACAAAATCAGCAGAATTTTACTTAAATGTAATCTGATATACGTGATAAGAAAGAGAGTTTTTAAAGTGATAATGTTCAAAACATTACAATACTTTTATATCAAAATTAAATATTAAAATGATTCCAATGACCATAATTTTATTAATATATTTATAATTTAAAATAAATTAAAAATATAGTTTAATATTATAAATTATTTAGATGAAAATGTTGTTTCAAATTAAAATTCAGTATTTTTCACTATTTATGAAAAAATAAAACTTCTGAGAAAAATACCAATAATTCAACCAAATATAATTTTGATATTGTTATTTAAAAATTAGGTTTATTTTTTCAAATAAATATTATAAAATTATTAAAATCTAATTTTAAATTATGTATACCAAGCGCGATTAAACCATTGTTTAGAAAGGATGCTATTTTTTCATAAAACACTTATTTTTATTTTAAATGATAATTATTTTATTTATAATAAATAGATAACTAATAAACAAGTGAAAACTATATACATTCATAATAAACTTTATCCTATTCATTCCAACCATTCCAACGACTATGTGATAACCATTATATTAAATAATAATATTCAAAGTATATTGTAGTTCGGTAAAAATAAGCATTGCGTATAATGAAATATATTAAAGGAACTCAATATTGTGTTTAACACAAGACAAACTTAGTTTTTTTGTACCAAAATATAAAATAAGTGTTGCATGTAGCGCAAGCTTAACTTTTTGTTGTGTATAAAGGTGTCTTAACTTAGTGTAGCATGTAATGCAAGCCATAAAGAAATTAATTTATTTGAAAAAATAATTCATAAAAACTCAGGGTGTTACGTTCTACCCCCATTAAAATGAATTTCCTCCCCAAAATTCATCTGGATCATCAAAACCCACATCTTAAAAATGAATAATAACACTTCCTTTAAAAATGAAAAGTTGGAAACATTACGGTTACCCATAGTAACCCATTACCAGGTTTCCACAAAGAAGAAAAAAGGTGGGAAGTAAATATTAGACATTAAAACGTGTAAATAATTTTAGATAGTGATATAGATCAAGGATCACAAAAAATAAGGTGATATAGATAAATTTAATAACTAAAAAACCATAAATATGTGCTGATTTAAGGGTCCATTTGATTCATCAGAAATGACAACATTGGGATACTTTTTTTGTTCCAAGATCCTATAATTGGATAATTCTCACAAGAAGACATGCTTACTTGATTTAAATCCATTTCATAAGCACAATCTAATCAATCAGTTTTTACTTAAAAAAATTTCACATTCATCTCTTACTCCAAGAAATGAATGTGATTTTTTTGTGTCTGAAGCACTAATGGATCATAAGATCCATAAATATAAAGAAAACTCATTCCATATATCTTTAGTTATCATCATAACAAAATGGTTATAATAGGTTATCCAATATTCATAAATGTTCATATGGTGAAGTAATATATTAATATCTAAAAAACCATTCAAATTTCAACACAATCCATTTCATAAATGATTAACCTTATGACCCTTTTAAAATATTGAAATCCAAAACTTGAGAAATAAGGTAAATAAATTTTCTCAAAATCAACTAACATTAATCCCTCACATATCATAAAGTACCTCTTTATTTCCACATATCAAACATGTGTATACCTTCATCATGTATTCCCTTGAAACACATTAATAACTTAAATTACCATAAACCATATTTTAAACAAGCATGATTCTTTATTCCTTATATAGAACATTGACTATTGGATATATTCCTTAATTCCAAAAAATATATATAAACTCCATCCATGGTAGTATAAAACACTTTGTCAACAAATCCTTTATCAATTATATGGTCATTAATGTTATCCAATTTACTTTATCCATATTAGTAATCTCCTTATCCAAAATAAAAACTATTTTATCAACATCAGGATCATATTAAGGTTTATCTTCCATTAATCACCTATTTTCCATAAAATATAATCTTGAAATTATATTATTTTTTAAGGTCATCAGTACCATTCATCATATTTTTCCAAATCCTTAACAAGAAAATTGTACTAAAAATATCTATATATTTCATACTTCATATAATACAATCTTTTAATTCCAATGCATAAATACTTCATTCATCCCACTTAATTCTCAAATAATTAATTCTGATTATTCAACTTATTCTTCAACACTTATTTCCTTTCATATGTCATTTTTAGTCACTTCATCACTATAAATATAACCATTACTCATACCACCTTGATGATTTTATTCACGAGCTCTCCCCCAAGAATATTGATTTTCATAATTACTATACTTTACACATTTTAAAAATTCACCCTTTGATAATACCTTAGGGATACCAATATTCACATCCCTTGCGTTAACTGAATTCTTTATTTTTCATTTTCAATTACTTTCTTTATGTCCTTATTTTCCATAGTCAAAACATCTTCTTATTACATTAAGACATTTACTTGGTTGTTTCTTACCATATTCCCAAAACATAGAAAACTAAATCTTCTTGGATACATGGTCTCAACTACCCAAACTCTTAGAAAAATATTCTCATGTCTTCTTTGGTGAGTCTGAGAGTTTGTGAAGGTATACATTGTTAAATATATTCTGTTAAAACTAATTAGGAATAATCACAATGTCCTTCACTCCAATTGTCATCCCATTTGACATATCATCAGAAAATTTTCCATCACATTCAATGTTAACCCAATTCCTTTTGTTTCTCTCCATTTTCCAAAACTATAAAGCATAGTGTGAGCAACACTTATCATAGTGGAAAACTAAATAATCCTAAAAAATCACTTATAGGATGTATAAATCATGACACGTTTTTTAAATATATGACACTTTAGTCTCACCCTAGGTTATTCATGATCATAATCTATTAAAATATTTCATGATGGTTCATAAAGAGTTTGTGAATTTCCAAATCATATCCTATTGGAGTGTCAAACCAGGTGTTTATCATGACCTGTTTTCATTCACCATTTCTCCATCGATTCTAGCTTAATATGATTTTTTGGGTTTTTACCCCTAGGTATATATATAATAGATCCACATCCACTTGTTGTATCCAGATAGGGATGTAATTTTTTGGAAACCACTCGCTCTATCCTTTACTAAAATTTATAGAAAATTTTCTTATACTTCGACTCATCCTTTGACTTATCCATAGATACATATCTAAAAAATAACTTTATAAATACCCCTCAGGATATCACTAATGTTTTCTTGTATTAGTTTCCAAAATTTTACTAACCCCTCCCTTGGATACCAACAATAGTGACCTAGGCTTCTCATACACAAATATTACATATTTTTAAATGAATATTCATATCATTATATAAACATATTCATGAGAACCATAATATTTTAGTGAATTTGGAAACTTGGAAACATAATCTTCTAAATTGGTGAAATATCTTCAATATCTCTCATAAATATCTTACCCTTTAATACTCTTCACAAGAATACCCTACTAAAAACTATTATTCATAACCCGGGGAAAGGAAACATAAAAAAGTGTGAACTCAAATACTCACTAAGGGTAAACAAAGAAGATATTTAAGAATTAAATAAGCATAAGGGTATGAGAACATGAGAATAATATTGGAAAAACATACCCTACATACCAAATATCATAAACATGAATCGTAGTATAAAGAATACAACTCATAAGACCTGAATCATAAAGAAATCAAAGAAAATGAGTCATGAGAGCATAACATTAGAATAATACATATAATTTTTGGTATACATATTAGATTATATCATTTTAAACATGTGTAAATAGAAACAAGTTCACTCATTATGTAAAGGACATGAAATCAGTCCCTCGCATAAAATTATGGACATGAAAATAGGTCCACGCATAACATTGTTAACATGTAATGAGGTTCACATATAGCATTAATAAAATGTAATTAGGTTCATGCATAACATTTTTAAAATGTATTAAGGTTCACACAAAGTTATAAACACCTCTTGGGTATGACACACAACCATCCCTAGCGGTAGCCCTATCTTACTATATCAGATCACTCTCATTCCAGACCTATATTAGTAAATCTAGTTCACTCGCATTCCATCTTTGTATTACTAAACTGGATTCATTGTCATTCCATCCTTGTATTACTGAACCAAGTTCACTATTAATTATATTCTAATTTATCTCATTATATATATAAATCTTTACCCAATTAATTGTAGGGAGATATAGATCCCACCCTTTATATAATGAAATCATACATATGTTTGCAACATGATCATAAAAATTCATCATATCATAACCCATTAAATGAAATGGGAATCATAAACATGTCATCATACCATAACCTATGGAAAATACACAAGATTAATAATCATTTCATCATAGCAAAACCCATGAAAAGAAATGGGTTTCATAATTGTTTTATCACAATATAACCCATGAAAGGAAAACAGGTTTCATGAAGAAATTTTCAACTTAAACATAATACATTAAAAGAAATAATAATAATGTTTTAATTGGATCATATCCCTAATAAATCATAAACCATATCAAAGTATTTCATTTTAGATGGAGAAGTATTTTGAAAGATCACTTACAGTATTTCTTAACCAAAATAGCATTTCTTTGAAAATTACTTTTTAAAACATAAAGAATTTTAAAAATACTCTTCTTTGAAAACAAATTTGAAGACATATAAAGTTATATTTAAAATAATTTAAAATTTTCTTGAGGAAATATCCTTTCCACATTTAAAAACTGTTTTTAAAACATAAAACATTTTGAAAACAGTTTTCTTTGAAAACTACCATGGAAACTTATAAAAGAAGCTTTAAAACCCATTTTAAAAACCTTTTAAAACATAAAACATTTTAAAAATAATTTTAAATGAAAATGATATTATAAGATAATTTTGAAACATTTTTAAAACATTTTTAGAAAACATTTTTTTGAAAGAACACAAATTTCTGGCTAGAGAGAAATAAAGTTGGATTTCTTAAAAACATTTTCATTATTTTATTAGGAACTAAAGAGTGGATAAAAGCTTCCATTACATAAAGATATCATGAATAACCATTGGAGACTAAAATTAATTAGAATTATTAAGAGGTAGATCATCATATTCAAACATTTTATGCATAATCATAAAAAATCCTGATATATGATGAGATTGTAACATAGAATCTTCACCACTTTGAAAACATTGAATCATAAACATCATGAAGAAAGAACATAAAATGAAGCTTAAAATATCATGAGAATGAGTAAAATCATGATATTCCATGTAATTTTGGAGTTATATACATCTAATGAAATAATATAGGTTCATAACATAATGTATGTCTCAAAGAAGATAAATTGAGACAAAATTCCCTTACTAATTTGCTAACTTTTGAGCCATAATCTCTATGAAATAGAGATCCAAAAATGGATATGAAAATAGAAATAAATTTTAGAAGAATAATAATAAAATACATTCATGGTAAGTATATAAACCATTTATAAGAAATAATTAGTGAATATAGCATGTGTATCAGAAAAGTAAAAAGTGAGACGAAAATCTATTACCATAAGTTTTTACTCTCATCATACTCGTTAAAACTTCCTCTTCTTCAGGTATCTCATTTTTGTTTTAACAAAGACATTTATTGGTTGGATTTATGCCCAAAATAATTATTCTATTATTATAGGAGTTAATTTCGGAATTTATTTGTGTAGGGCTTTGCTAAACCAAATGGTTTGAGAGTTGTGAATAATGGGGGAGAGTGAGTACCCATTTATTGTTGAAGAGGAGTGTAATTCTTGTAAATATTTGAAATTATTTACTATTTGGAGGTCAAAATCACTTAATGTGGCTAAAAAATTTAATATTAAGGCATGGGATGGTTTATTTGGTCATGAAACACCTCCACCATTGAAAAAAAAGTTGCATTTTTATAATGTACCTTAAATTTTAAGTTTCCCTATCTGGACCATTTTGGAATATATTAAGGTAACCAATTTTATAACCTAGGAAATTTATCCATTATGAATAAATTAAATTTATAATTATTATAAAATGTATACCCACTTATTCTAATTTTTATATATAATTTATAAAATAAAAAAACCCATATGTGTTGGAAATAAATTTTAATAGAAGTGCGAGTAACATGAAAAAATGCTGCTTTAACCCTAACCGTGCTAACAAAGTTTTTACTATTTAGGGGACAATATGTTCATTATAAAAGATATATTGTTCCATTAATGGACCATATTTTACATTTATTAATATATAATATTTACTTGGAAGAAGATAGGATTCTTTGTAATTTTAAATAATTTAATAAAATATTATTTATAATTAAATAACATTAATATCAATTTTGACATTATTTATTTAATTTGAATTTAAAAATATTAATAAAATAATGGAATTTAAATATATTTAGTTTAAAACTATGAAACATGATATATTCATCTACAAAATTAATGGAAGACAATAACTCATTAATTTTACTTCACTTTCAATATTTTTAGTATTATTTATTTTAGTTACTTATTAACTATATAACTCATGAATTTTTGTTTCTTAATAATTTAAATTAATTACTTAATATATAAATATTTAAAATAAAATATCATGACAAAAAATAAATTAATATTTCAAAATAATATTTATAATAGAATATATGATATTTTTACCTATCTTGAATCTTTATAAATATTAAAGGAAAGGAAGGTTCCTTTTTTTCTTTTTCTTTACTTTACTTTTTATATAGGTCACTTTCCTGGAATATTGTCCCCAATAACTCATAAAAATAGATACCAAGGTTTGTTGGGTCTAAATATGTCTATAAAATGTGTTTTGGATAAGATGGTGGTTCATTTTACACCCTATATTCTATGTTTAACGAATAAGTAAACTTGTTTTTACCTTAATCATTATAATTAATTTTAACAGTTTTCACTAATCACTTTGTTAAAAATATAATTTTTCCTTAACAGAAAAAATAAAAATTATTATTATTCCAAATATTTATTTCATTTCAAAAAAAATTAATTAATATAATTTGAAGAATTTATTTTAAAACTAATCTTACAGACGTGAAGAGAAAACGAGTTTTAAAGTGAAAATGCGCAAAAGTTTTCAAGATTTTTATATCGGAATTAAATATTAAAATAAGTTTAATTACCTTAATTGGATTAAGTTATTTATAATTTAAATATTTATACCTACAAAAATTCTAATTATAGTTTAACATTATAAATTATTTAGATAAAAATACCTTTTTCAAATAAAATTCTGTATTTTTCACTACTCATCAAAAACTAAAACTTCTCTAAAAAACATCAAAAATTTACCGTAAAGTAATTTTGAAATTACTACTTCAAAATTTATTTTTTTTTGAAATAAATATTCTAAAAGTGTAAAATTTAATTTTAAATTATGTGCGCTAAGCATGATCAAACCGTCTTTTAGAAAAGAAAATACTTTAAATAAAATATTTTTTTTATTTTAAATGATTGTTATTTTATTTCTAAAAAATATATAAGTAATAAAAATTTGAAAAATATAAATTTTAATAAGTTCTTCAATCATATTCATTATAAATATTCTAATGGCTAGGCTATAACTATTATATTAACTAAAAATATTAATAATACATTGTCGTTCAGTAAAACTCAGTCTTGCATGTAATCCAAGCTATTTAAGGAACTCAATATTGTGTGTAGAAAAATCCAAATATATTTTTGTGTGTACCTAAAGATAAACTCAGTGTTTAATATAAAAAAATCTAAATTATTTGTTCCATATAAAGAAACATTAACTTGGTGTAGTGTGAAATGCAGGCCATCAAAAAAATCAATTTATTCAAAAATAATAATTCATAAAAACTAGAGGTGTTACACCACATCAGACTAAATCCTTCCTAAGATTTACCAGAAAAGAATCCCACCGTCTCCGCCAAGATCTCACTCCACTATATCTATGCCCATTGATATCACCATTAATATTTGAACCATCTACATCAAAATAAAAAGTGTAGAAAAAAATCACATGAAGTGGTGAGTATAAAAATACCCAGTAAGATAACTTGAAAACAAAAAAAGTATGATAGGTTCGACACCCCAAAAATAAACTCCCAGATCCAATGTGAAAAATACATTCTTTATATATCTACTCTGAAACCAATTTATGCAACCCAAACTTAACCTTCCATTATTATAATATAAAAAAATTATTCTCTTACAAAACCAAGACTATTTATTTTTAGAGTTTTAAAGAGTTATAAAAAATATTTAATTAACAAAACCCACATATTTCACATCCAAAGGTAATTTTTTCCAATAACCTAAGGATTCATTAATTTATAATTAGTATTCAACATCTCCCTAAAAGTTTCCCACACATGTTACTCATCAAGAAATATTATACTTAATATTATTCTTCATAATAATGAGAAAAGAGAAATATAAGAATGGTGAGCTCAAATTCTAAATAAGGGGTAGTGTATAATAGAAACTATTATAGAGTAAAAAAGTTTTCAGTAATTTGATTGGAATAAATAATAGTCAAATAATCCCATCTAACCGATAATATGAGTATCTAATATATCTATGGATAATATAATAATATAAATAATCTCATGGATATTGATGAAGAATTTTATATTTTTAGAATGAATAATTTTAGACATCATAAACATATTATCAATTCCTCATTCCAAAACATCAAACATAAACAACTAAGGTTTATAATAAATACCCAAGATATTTTGTCTCAATATACCTATCAATGCATCATGAGGATATATATATTTGTGGGCCCTATAATCACTAATTAAATTAAATTCATTCATCATTTGTAGGAATTAATAAACCATACAATAAAAAACCAACATGACTTATTAATTAATAAACATCTGTATTGAAATAACAAGTATTTAAATTTTCAATATTTCCCTCATCAATAAATGGAATAACATTCTTTGTAAGCATACATTAAACATAAAACATATAAATTAATAGTTATATGATTAATTTATTAATATAAAACACAATATAGAAATAATGGAAGTGATATAGAATATTTCCAGGAAGTTAAATAATATAGAAATGAGGGAGAAAATAAAGATAAGAGAGAGATAAAGAGTGAGATAGAATATAACCCTTATGAATAGGGTGACGTATGAACTATAAATTTATAATATAATTTAGAGAGAAATACATAAATAATAATTCCAAATGAGGTAAATATTTTAGATTTTTATGAGAAATTGAAGAGAAATTATAAAAATGATTTTTATAAACCTTTTGCAACATGGTTTTAAAAACAAACCTCTAAGATACTTTTAAAAACTCATCTTAAAGGGTGAAGAGGGGAAATTTAAAACATAAATTTTAAAATAGTTATAAATATTAAAACATTTTAATAGAGTGAATTAAAAATATGAAATGTGGAGTGGAAGATAAAAATATACATAAGAATAATGAAATCACTTTATTTATTCTTCTAAAAAAATAAATTTTATTTTAAAAAAATACGTAGAATAATGGGAATAATATTTTCTTCGAAACCCCATGGAAATATTGAAAGTAATATTTTTATTAAAAAAAATTAATAAAATGAATAAAATGTTTTCATGTAGTAAATCTTAAAAATGAGATTCTTTTCACAAAATTGTAAAGAAAGTTAAAAATAACTTGTGAATAAAATGTTAAAAATAATTTTTGAAAAACATAGTAATTAAATTAAAATGAAATTTAAAAATAATTTAAGAATTCATTGATGTACATATAATATGTTTCATATAAGAATAAAAAGAATATGTACTTGGATTAAAAATATTCCCAATCGTAAAGAAGAGATAAGGCTGAGTCCACATGAAAGAAACTGTTTGGTTGAATTTTGAACCAAAGGGTAGTGAAAATCCAAGAATAATTATTAACCAAAAAAAATAAAATGGTAATAAATTATAATATAATCATATAATTGAAGAAACCAAACTTATAAGGATGAATTTAAATCATAAATTTTTTAACTCAAAAAAATCATATTAAGTTAACCTCAACCCTTATAACTTAGGTAATGTATGAATAAAAGTAAAATTAAAAGATATATCTTAAAATAAAGTGAAAATATTAATATAAAAAATATTTAAGATATAAGAATTTAATCAGGAATTATTTTTACTATATAAAATTAAATTGGTTCATAATATAAATCAAGTATCATGGAATTGAAATTGGGACAAAGAACCCTTAGCTCGAGTCCCAACTTGTTTAGTGTGTGTATATAAGCTCATTAATATTCAAATTAAGTTTATTAAATACTTAATCCATAAAAGTTTTTAGGTATATTTTATTTTTTAATATTCATTTATTATCACATGTCATTAAATTATTGTATGGGTTTTTCTCTCAATGACCACTTGAGGTTGTTCGGTAAATTTTTCAAAAACTTCTTGGGTATTTTGATCATGGTAAAATGAGATAAAAATAGTTTCATAGACTACATAATAGTAAAGATATATTTTATTTATCGTTACACTAGCATAAAATTTATATAGTTCAATATGTTTTAAAAAAATATATTCAAATTAAGAAAACTGTCTCGGTATGCTCGTTTTAGGTGATTTAATTTATAATGGTCATTTAATGTTAATATTATTAATATAATAACTAATTTATCTTTAAAAATTACAATCATATCATATATATAATACTTATTTATTAAATACACTTTTAAAACTAACCATGAAAGGTGGTGATGAAAAATTAAATGCAACATTTCTTGAAGGTGGTAATCCAACCATAACACGTGAAACATTTTCCTTTTATAATGAATGGTAGGAAGGTATATAACGTTTATTATATAAACATAATAACATTTAAGTTTTTTAATATTACTAATTTCATTTTATTAGGATGTGTATAATATATTTATTGGATGTGTGATAAGAAAGAAACATTAAAGGACGCGATTAAAACAATTACCGATTCCTTTGATATCCACCTTAGAAAACTCCTTAAGCCTTCTTAAATTAGTCTTGTGGAGATACTAGAACTAATAACATGGGTAAAATAGGTATAGGGGGTATTTTTGGTAGATTTTTATCGATATAGGAAGCTTTAGGTGTGACTAGAAGTAGGGTGGTAAAGGGGTTCATTTATAGGTGAGATTAGAAACTTTTTTTGTAAATATTAATTTATTAATATAAAAATAGATGCATTATTCAAGAAAATATGGTTAAAATTTGAAAATTGGAGAGGAAAAGATAATTTATGGTCTATAAATCCCATATCCACATATTTATAGAAGTGGTTTTTGGGTATTTTAATACATACCTCTTGATTTAACACTTTTACCTCATTTTAACCATTACCATGGTGCCTAATTTTTATTCTCGCATCTTATTTTTATGATGTAAAATAAAATTTCTCATTTTAACTAATTTTTAAATTATTATTCCAAAAATTAAATCCATTTTATTTGGTTCAATTTCTAAAATTTATAAAAATTAATTTTAATATCGCACAACATAATAAGAAAAAAAAATCTTTTATAAAAATATATTTTATAAGAATAAAGTTAATTTATTATTAATATTTTCCTAATAAAAATAAATAATGGGTGTCAATTTATTATATATATATTATTAATATATTTAATTAAATTATTTTTTTAAAATTGATCAATTTTGTTTAGTAAGATAAAAATATATAATATATAAAAAAATAAAGACCTTCAAAAAATAGGTCTTATAGAAATAAGATGATTATATTTCTAATTTTTAAAATTTATTATTTATTTCATAGGTATCAATCAACACATTTATTAAAGACTATATTATAAACATATTTAGAATTTAAATTTTATAAAAATTACTAAAAAATGAGAACATATATTATATTAATAGTTATATATTTATATCATCTTAACTTCAAATTACAAAATCCTTAAAGACCTCCAGATAAGATATAAGGGTAAGATAAGAAATAGTGGTTATTTTTTTTGTTGTTTCAACAAATTTGTATCACATAGTGATTTTTAAAAGCTTGAATTTCATATATGGATGATTTATCTTCTGTGTTACTTGTTAAAGATAAACTTTTGCATAATCTATGGAAAATACTAGTGATGATGATTACTCTATAAGTTTGAAAAAATGAGCACTATAAGGGATAATACCACTACTTGATTCCATTTCTTCTTCTTTATATATAGATTTCTTATTGTGGTTACTTTTATTTATACCCACCAATTCAATGACTATATTATAAAGGTCGTATTTAATACTTATAATTTTTTAATATATTATGGTTAATTTTAGTTTGGTGTTTCATGTGATAAAGTAAATTTAATAAAATATTTATTGAAAGGAATAAACTTACTATAATCTTTGGTTGTTACATCCTACCCCCTTAAATAAAATGTGTACCTAAAGTTTTGATTATTGTCACTGATGAAAATAGATTAGGGTGTTATTCATATAGTCATAAATCATGAAAAAGGTGAAAATCCCCAGGGAAAAAATTATTTTAAGATATAATAATTTGATAAGGTAGTATTTTCACCATATAAAAGTAAATTAGTGCATAATAAGATGTATGTCTCAATGAATGGATATTGGGGTCAAGAACCCTTAACTCAAATCCCAAATTTCTTAGTGTATGCATCTAAACTCTTTAATAATAAAAATAATTTTAATAAATACATTATTATAATCCTTTTTCGGGTATTTTTAAAATTTTAATCTCCATTTATAATCATATTTCATTTATTTATTGTTTATCTTTTTCTATCATCGACCACTTGGAGTTGTTCAATCAGTTTCTTCAAAACTTATTTTGTATATTGAACATAGTCTAAGGAGTTATAAAATATTTTAATAAAATCTATAATTTTAGAGATATATATTTTTTATAAGTCTAATAATAAAAAATTTATATTATTCAATTGGGTTTATAAATATATTCAAACTAAGAAAAGTTTCACAGTATGCACATTTGAAGTGATTAAATATATAATGATCATTTATTATTAATATTATTAATATAATTCCACATTTATCTTCCCAAAATATTAATCATGTTATAAATATAATATTTATTCATTTAATTAAGTTTTAGAACCAATCATGGTAGGTAGAGATGAAAAATTAAGTAAATCATTTTATGGAGGCGATAAACCAACCATAACCTTGGTGAATAGTAACCATATAAAAATTTTTTTGCCCTGGTAAAGGTAAAATGGGTTACTTAGGGGTAAAATTAATGTGTTAAGGATTAAAATTCAATCAAACACTATCCTTTATTTAATTTCATGAGTATATTTCATCCCTATTCATCTAAACTTTGAACATATGACCTTTTGTTTCTATTTATCTTTAATATTTATCTTTATAATATTTTTGTAAAAGATGCAGTAAAAAATGGCTCTCTTTATTTTAATATCTATAATATTTTGTTATAGGGATAAAAACAACATAATTTCAGTAATAAATGGTTATTTAAAATATTAATTAATTTTTTTATCAAGATAGTTTATTTTTGATTTTTAGTGTTGAAAATTTATCATAAATTCTTATGTAACGTCGGCATAGTTCTAGTGAAAGTAGGAGAAAAATAAAGTAAATGATTCTAAAACACTAAAATTAATATTTTTTGGGTGATTTACTGGTTAATATAACAACCCAGGATTAACGTATATATACATTAAATCATTTTTACAGAATACATAATACATTAAAAAACAGACATCCAAAAACTGTATTAGTTTAGTGCCTTTGGAAACATGAAACAAATATATTCTAACTCAGTGAAACATATTAAATTTTTCATAAAAATATATTCCCCCTTAATAATTTTAATTAAAAACATTTATTCATAACATAGGGAGAAATAGGTGATCTTAAATGGTTAATAAGGGTAAATAAATGAAATTTGTAATCAAAACATAAACACAGGGGTACAAGAACATGATCATAAAATTAGAATATCATAACATGAATATCAAAGATCGGAAACATGAAACATGAAATAAATATTGGTAGTTCATAAGAAACTAATCATAAGATAATCAAGAACATGAACTGCGCGAGTATATCATTTCCATAAGGCACAAAATTTGTGGAAAATGCATAAACATGTAATATCTTCCACTATATGTCAAGGATCATTTCCAAAAACTTATCAAAGCACTTCATGGGGACTACACCTATAGGTAGGGACACACCACCATCACCAGTCACAATATTTTACTTATAAGGGAACGAGTTTCCCCATCTTCCCATAGTGGATCGGGTTTCCCCATCTTCCCATAGTGGATCGGGTTTCCTCATCTTCCCATAGTGGATCGAGCTTGTTAACTTGATTTCTCATAATTATCTCATGAGGTGTAAATATTTACCCAGTACATTATTGGAAGATATAGGTTGCACCCTTCAAATTATAAAATCACACATACATTTTTTACAAGATAATAAATTTTTTATCATATCATGGCCCACAAAAAGAGATGGGTTTTATAAACATCATATCATAACACATGAAATGAAATGAGTATCATAAAAATTTAATCATATCATAACCTATGAAAAATAAAAATTCTTTGTAATCATTCCATCCTATAATAACCCATAAAAAGAAGTAGGTTTGATAATCGTTTATCATGGTATAACCCATTGAAGAGAAATAGGTTTGCTATCAATCAATCAAAACATAGACAATTCATAGAAATAATATGAATTGTATCCTTGAATCATATCCCTATTAAAGCATAAACTATAACCAAGGATTCCATCTTAGATGGATAAGGATTTTGAAATATCACTTGGAACATCAATTTTATTTTAAAATCACTTTTTAAAACCTATAACATTTTCAAAATACTTTTCCTTTAAAACCCTTTGAAAACATATAAAGAAATCAAGAAATAAATTTTAAAAAACTTATTATTGAAAATTCCTTTATGCTTTGAAAATGATTTATAAAACAAAAATCATTTTGAAAACATTTTCCTTTTAAAATACTTTGAAAAGTTCTAAATAAATCTTGAAAACATTTTGAAAACCGCTTTTCCTTAAAAACTTATAAAATAATCTTGGAAACATTTTTGAAAACAATTTTCCTTGAAAAATTAAAAAATAATCTTGAAAAAAAATTAAAAAATATTTTACATGAAAACTTATAATAGAAGACTGAAAAAAAAAATTGAAAATAATTTTCCTGGATAAATTATAAAATAATCTTGAAAACATTTTTAAAAATCATTTTCCTTGAAAACTTATAAAAAGTCTTGAAAACATTTTCGAAAAGAATTTTCCTTGAAAACAACTTTAGAAATAATTAATTTACAGAATTTTAGGGTAATTATTTATTTAAAAAATAACCATGTAAACTTAAATTTTAAGCTTTAAGGAAATGAGAGTCATGATGTCGGGTAATTCCATACATACCAAACATTCATTTTTTTACCTTAAAATTTTAGAAAAAGTGCCTTAATTGAAAAAAATAAGATTCCGTTTAAAATAATTATTTATAATGGTAAAAAATTTGTAAAAAATTCCTTTAAACATCATAGGATAATATTAAAACAATTTTCAAAATATTCTTAGAAAACACGATTTTGAAAGAATACAGATTTCTAACCAATAGGAGAAATAAAGTCAGATTTTCATAATAGAATTGTCTTAATTATATTAAGTAAAAAATAGTGAAAAATGCTACTAATACATGAAGATATTATGTCTAACTAAAGGAGATTAAAATTCATGATTTTTCTTGAGATATGGATCATAATATTTCATCAATGGAAGCATAATCATAAACAATCTCGATAAATGATGAGATTGTTTCAGTAAAACCGTACCACGTTGGTAAATTTGAATCAAAATTAAATTAAATTAAGCTTAAAATATCATGAAAATAATTAGATTAATGATATAACATGTCATAGGCAGTATATACACCTCATAGATAATTATAGGTTTATAACATGGTATGTGTCTCAAGGAAGGAAAATTGAGACATAATTACTTTACCGATTTGGTAACTTTTTAAATATATACCCCATGAAATAAATATCATAAAATGGATATTTAAATACCCATAAATTAAATTATAGGAATAAAATAATAGATACATGTTCATTATACACACTACAAAAATAAAATTAGTAGTGAATAAGACATACATCTCACAGAAATAAAATGTGAGACGAAATTCCCTGACATTAAGCCTTGAATTTATTAGTATACATTCAAACCTAAGGTATAATAAATATAAGTTTATTATAAATATATTAAGGAACAATATTATTATATATAATACCATATATTATTTTTTATGACTTTATTTTATCCATTTATTAATAACTCCATGTTAATGTTAGGTTTTGGGTAATATTTGCTTTATTTTTCATATATGTTTTGAATTTTCATTCTTGATTATCTTACTTGGATCATGAATTTACATATTTAAATAATGTAAAAAATGGTATAAATATTATATATATTCATTATATATGTATTTATAATAAACTATATAAGATATAAGACTGAAATAGAATACAACATTTCTGGAGATGGTAGATCATACGTACGCATGAACGTTGATTCCATTTTATTATCACATTGAAAGAAATAATGTAAATGAAAAATATGTATATATGTATATTATAATTTTATTAGAATAATTATTTCATATATATCATATAATTTCACTAAACACATCCTTAACACATTCCATGTAAGGTGTGAATGAGTCATATTGCTTTGAGGAGGTGATAGTCCACACTTACCCAAACAAAATTATCGCACTTACAAAAAATGGAATGGATAAAGATATTTGTTATATAATAATTAAATAAGAATAAATAAGCATAAATATCAAATATAATGTGTAAAAATATATTTTTCAACATAATTATAAACCATGATAGGTGTTAAAGGAAAAAAAACAAATAACATCATTTCATGAGATGGTAGTTCACCATACACAAGAACGGTAAGTTCGTTACGCATTAGACAGAAGTGTGTGTAAGTGAACTTAGAAACATTTTATAACTAAATATCTATTTATTTAGGATACTAGTGCTATTATATAATCATTTAATAAGATAATTGATGGTGTGGAGAATGAAAATAAAAGAATGTATCTTGAGGAAGGATGTTACCTCTTCTTTGGTTCACTCTTTTTTCTTTGCACAAAAGGGATTCCTTGGTTGGATTTATGACCAAAGTAAGACTTAAAGGAGGAAGTGAGGAATGTTGGAATATTATTTTGTCATATTTTTATAGATCCAAAGGTCTTGAAATGTGCGAATAAGTAGGATGGGTGAGTGCCCTTTTACAGTGGAGGAGTGACATTGTTATAAATTATTGAAAAGGCAATTCCACCCATATTTTTCCTAGGGTAAGTGCATAAAATAATGGAAAAAATTATATAAAAGGTATTATATGGTAAATATACGGTGAAATAATATATTTTTTAAAAGATTATAGGTCATTTTCCCCCTAAGTGTGAGTTTTAGCCCCTTGTTAAGCTAATTTTCCTCTTAATCATTGTAATTAATTTTAATTACTTTCACTAATATTTTTCTATACTAATTTGAAATTATTTGAAATTATAAAGTATTCTAATTCCATATATATAATACATTTTTTCACATTTCAAACACATAAGTGTTATAAATTAATTCAAATTTAATCCCAAAAATGGGATGGCAAAGCTGGTTTTTAATGTAAAAAATATTCAAAAGTTTGGTAAGTTTTTATATATAATTTCAAAGTGAAATTGATTCCAATGAACAAAATTTGATTAATTTTTTTAAAAGTTATCGAATTAAACATTAAAAACAATTAAAATTATAATTTAATCTTATAAATAAATTATATAAAAATCCAGTTTTCAATTAAAATCCAGTATTTTTCACTATTCATCAAAAAACGAATCTTTACCAAAAAATAGAAAAATCACCCTAAGATTATTTTTATATAAACATTTAAAATATTAATTTTATTATTTACACATAAAATAAATAAAAGTTCCAAAATTTGGATTTAAAATGGGTTCACCATTAAAAGG
Source organism: Viscum album (assembly GCA_963277665.1). Taxonomy (NCBI): domain Eukaryota; kingdom Viridiplantae; phylum Streptophyta; class Magnoliopsida; order Santalales; family Viscaceae; genus Viscum; species Viscum album. The sequence goes on along the minus strand of OY728140.1, from coordinate 1,269,210,627 downwards.
CTGTAAAATTGCTTTTTAGAAGAATATATCTTTTTATTTATAAAATTGGATTTATTATTATCTTATACATATAAAATAAATTGGATAAGTATCAAAAATATTGATTGAATATATTATATATAAAATTTAATTAAAACATTAGTCAAAAGTGTTTTTCAATTTATTGAGATAAAATTGTGTTTGTATATAGAAAAATAGATTTCTTAGAAGAGTAATTTATTTATTTTAAAATAGTTATTACATTTACTTATACTAATTTATAACCAAAGGATTCATTTTATATACATTTTTAAATAATATTTTCAAATTTTAGTTAATTTTATTTGTTACTTCCATTCAAATTTCTAGTTGGTAGCTATAATAATATTTTAATAATAATATTAATAGTAAACTGTAATTCTGTAAAAACTCGGTCTTCCGTGTTATGAAATATATCAAAAGAACTAAAAATTTTGTGTAACATATTCCAAACATAATTTTTTGTTTACTATAAGCTAATATAAGTCTTTTTTTTTAGTGAACACTATCTAAACATAGTTCTTTAATATATAAAAAACTTTATTCAATGTTGCGTGAAATGAAAAATATCAAAAATATTTTTTTCAATATAAAAAAATATTTCAAAAAATTTATGGTTGTTACATTCTACCCCACTTAAAATTAATTCCACTCTTGAGATTCATGAGGGCTATAAAATTTTTAATACCTGAAAGTTCCATTCATAGAAACCAACATCGTAAAAATGAATAATAAAACATCCTTTTAAAAAAAAGTTGAAAACATAATGGATATCCAGAGTAACTCATAACTAATTTGCCACATAAGAGAACATAAGTGGGAAGTGAAAGTATTAACATGTAAAAGAAATCGAACTATTAAGTTCTGATGGAGAATAATATAGAACAAGCTTAAGATAAAGTTAACAATCATAATGATATAAATCTATGATGATCTAAGGGGTCATTTGATTCATCATAATTGAAGGTACTAGGATAAACATTTTGGTTTCAAGGTTCTTTTTCATAGAGTTAAATAAATTTAATTGGAAGATATACTTACATGATTTTATTCCTTTTCATATACATAATCTCTCCCTTTGGTTGTGCCTTTATCAATTTCAACTTCATCTCTTACTCTAAGAAATGAAGGTGAATTTTTCATTCCTGAAGTAATAATAGATCATGAGATCCATCACAAGTCATCCAATTTGTATTTAGTCACAATATACAAAAAGTGGTTAGAATAGGTTATCCAATATGCATAAATATTTATGTGGTGAGATTATACTTTAATCCCAAAAACTTCATCTAAAGTTGAACTTAAACTTTTCATAAATGGTTAACCTTATAACCCCTCATAAAGGGGAAAATCTAAAAATTTATAAATAGGGGAAATAAATGAACTTAGATTTGATCCCCCATATATCACAAAGTTTCTCTTGGTTTTCACATTCCAAAAATTAGAATATCTGCATTGTATATTCTATTGAAACATAGTAATAATCTAAATTACCATAAATCCTATTGGAAAACATGTATTCTTCCTTATTCCAAAGATTATTGGATATATTCCACAAATATATGAAGTTTTAATCTTAATCCATGATGACATAGAACAGTTTTTCAAAAAAATCAATAATAGATTCCAGTGTAATCAGTAATATCCAATTTACTTTATCCATATTAATCATCTCTATATCCAAGATAAACGCAATTTTATCAACATCAGGGATACATTAATGGTTAACTTACCCTAATTAAAAATATCACCTTTCTATACAATATTTTTTTTATAATTATTATTTACCATTAAATAAATCCTTTTCAATCCTTAATGAAAAACTTATACTGAAAATCCTTACATATTTCATGATTTATATAAAATATTCTTCTAATTCAAAAACATATACACTTCAGTTATCCAACTTTATTATTAAACCATTACTCGGGCTTCATCATCTCATTCCATAATACCACTTTCCTAGAATATGGGATATCAATCATTTCTTAAGGTTCCTAAACCTCAATCCAATCATGCTTCTTACATTTAATATAAATAATACTAGAAGAGCACCTAATACCTTTCACATGTCTTTGTGGTCTCCTTATCTTCATTAGTATAACCAATACTCATGGACCATCCAAATTCTCTTCCTGATATTTCTTCATAGGAAATAAATTTTCATCATTCTCATACTCTCTATCACACCCTGACCCAACGATTTATATTATTTTAAATATTTTTTTGAGTTATAGTTTAAACTGGTTTTAATTTAATTTTTTTTTTGCGTGCGACTGTGTGTGGTGCATTTCCTTAATAAGAGAACATTTCACTATTAAATTTGTTATTATTTGAGTGTGTGACCATGGGAATGACTGTGCACTTTATACGGCCTCAATAATAATAATATTTTTATTTTGTTTGTTTCTATTACTTTGGTTTTATTATTTTTAGTTTAATTATTAGGATTAAAATTTGTTATTATTACTTTGAGTTTTTTCTTATTTTATTTTTATTTTCTTATTTATTTTCTTTTTTTATTTTCTTTCCCTCTCCCTCCCATATCCCTCTAACTCGTCACCCCACCCTTCTGCATCGTGCATCAACCCCCCCTCCAACCCTAGCTGACACCTCCCCTTTCCCTCCTCCTCCGGCGAATCGGACTACCTCCTCTCCTCCTTCCCATTGCGTAACCGGACACCACTCATACCTCCTCCCACATGCTACTCTGCAACCCACTTTATCACTAGATAGATGCACGCATGTGTTCCCTTCTGGTTTGACACCTCCACATGCCTCCCTTCGATGGAAAGACCACCCCGTCGACGTCCCCTCCTCCTGCTGACGCAAATTCCGGTGCCCCACTTCCCTTCTCCACCACAACCTCCCTCCGAGTAAACCCTCCTCCGATTTGGTGTTTTGATACATATTCATTGGGGTTCCAGTGTTGCGTTTGGTTCATTTACGATTTAACTAATTTTATTGTTTGATTTTAGGGTTTAGTTGTGTTGTTTGAGGTGCTGTTGAAGTGCGGTGGACTTTGCACGTCAATTTTTGCAAAGTTGGTCTACAACGAGGAAGGTGATTCCACTTATAATGATTGTTTAATGGATTAATTTTCTTATTTAATTAATCTATCATATTTATTAATTATTTTTCTTGGTGCAAAATTAGTTTTTATGAGTGTTTATTACGTATTAGATTTTTAAAGTGGTATGTTCATGTGAAATGTGGTGCGTCTTGGATGAAAACTCAGATTTCATTATTAATTATTTTTTTGTAAATTGTGCAACTAATTTATTATATATTAAAAGGGATGAATATTCTATTTTTATATGTTATTGGGGTGTGTTTGCTCATAAAACAGTTTTTTAATGGGTTTTTTGGTAAAGTTAAGTGTCACTTCCTGAAAATTGTTTTATAAACTTTTATTTATGGTTTATTAATTTATAACAAGGTGAAAACATAGTTTGTAAGAGGTTTGATATTCAATAAGTTTTAATGTTAACTTTAAATGGAAAATTTTGTGTAATCTAAATGCAATCCCTTGTTGTGTTCTTTTGAAATTATCTTATAATTATGTCAATGATTTATTAAATTGAGTTTGTGTTGCAAAACATGGATGGGAAGAGTTTTTCTGTTAATTTGGTTTTTAAGTGGAGTTTTTATATTAAATCAGGTGTGTTTTTTGTTTAAATTTTTTTGTGCTACTTTGATGTGTTTTATAATTTGTTTAAATTATTTATTAAATTAAGTGTAGTGATTCTAGTTCCTTCGGAAGACTCGCGGGTATATAAGAAGGTATGTATATGTATATAAATGTGTATATCCTCTATGTGCATATTCCCTTATGGAATGGGGAGTACAGGAATTGATTAATGGTTATACATAAATATATATATGAAAGTATGTGCACGCGAGTGGAAGGCAACTTGAGTTAGAAAGTGCCGAATGCTAAACATTGGCTTGGTCTACTTGAGGTAGGATCTCTATTCATTGACGTTTAAATTTAAGAATCATTTATTTCTTTAATTTCTCACCTAGATTTAATATTAATTATTGATATATAACTATTAGTAAAATTTTCCATCTTGAATTAGAGTGGTTTATTTCTTATAGTGTGTTGCAATAAATGGTTTGATTGTGTTTTCAAATCAATTTCCTAAAAAAATTCCCTTTTGGACATTGTGAATGTGTTTTAGATTTAAAATGTTGGTTTGGTTTTCTTAAATGGGTTTCAAAGTGTATTTATGGTTTTCAAAGTGGTATGCGTGCGATTCTTTAAGAAATGGTTTGGCATGGAAAAATCATGTAAGTCCTGGTTGGCACTTTTGTAAAACTAGTTATCTCAAGAAAACTCTCCTTGGATGTGGTCCCATTACTATGGTTGAGTTATATGTTATGGGAGGTCCACCTAGTAGGACTTTCTTAGGATCAAATGGTTGAATGGTGAGGGATGTATCCATTGGGGTGACTCAGGGGTGAATTTGTTTTGTGTGTTGATAGTGTGAGGAATGTACTTGTGACAGGATACTTGTTTGACATTGTTGGATCAAGCCCACTCTTTATCATGAACCTGGGAAACTAGCATAGAAAGTGAATTTTCAGTGAACGATTGCTGAACTAGTTTAGAATATGCACTGACTAGTGTCCCTTAGTAACGACTTTTCTCTACTAGGGGATTGGGCCCCTCAGTTAGGCTAGGTAGGGAAACACCGATCATTTGGGCATTATGACTTCATCGATAGTAGGCATGACTTCGGGATAAGTCACATGTATAGTATGTTCTAGACTATTCACGAGCTATTAGGTTTTTCCATGTATATCGACACCTAGTTATCTGCGGTGGATGATTAAGGTGCATTGTTTGGTTGGTCACTCTTGCTTGTTATTTTCTATTTCCCTTTTGTGATCATTGTTTTTTCCTTCTCATATGTTTCATATCTTTGTTAAAGTGGATAAAAATAATTTTTTAAAATCATGTGGAAAAGAGGTTTTTAAAATGTTTTACACTTCTCTATCCCTCTTTCTTAAAAAAAGGTTAATGCTTCATCCTTGGAAAATAACATATTTTAAAATAAAAAGGGAAATAGACCGTGATTTTCTTTAAGGAAAAATGTGTGAAAATCTATTTTATATATTGCGGTTAAAACCTGAAATTAATGTTTCTATATTTAAAGGAAGTGCATTGACAATATTTATCGAGCTAGACGACTGAGTTTTAATACTCACACCTATAGTGTTTTATTGTTTTTTTTAGTTTCTATTGCAGGTTTCACTCGAGCTTTTTCATTGTGGGTGAGTGTTGGTTATGGTTTGGAGAGTGACTTTCGGGGTCACGAGGAGTTCTGGTCATAGTCCGATTAGTGTGTATTCTTGGTTCTTTTTGTTGTTTCATTTATTTACTTTGAGTTTTTTTACTTTTTCTACTGCTTCATTTATTTTCATTGGTTGAAATTGTTCCCATTCATTCTTTGTTGATTCCCTGGCACTTGTCGCTAGCCCGGAAGTATTGGGAACACCTCTTGGACCTTTCTACGGATCGACTTGGGTGACCGGTTCAGGGTTGAACTAGGTTGGTTCATGAAAAAATGGTATCAAAGGAGGTTTTGTTCTTGTTATTTGGGATGTCAGGCAGATTGGAGGTAGGACTAGTGGTATTCTAGTGGTAGGTGCGGGAAGAGCATCGTGAACACTTACTCGTTCCAATCCTTGAGTAACCAGGGGTAGACTGGGATTTAATTTTTTGGATTTGGTTTGTGTGGATGGGGGATGAAAATAGGATTAAACTGGTATTTCTCACAGTCTCACATAGAGTAGTGACCCATGTGATTCCCAAGAGTACAGTTTGACACTCCTAATGGTTGGAGCTTGCCTAGGGCATGGTCTTCTAAACCATGTGGCTGGGTCTAGCACGACCACTAGTTCTCTTTCTATGTAATTTAGTGTTGGTCATGTCGTGGTTCAGTTTTGGGTTGGTGTGAGGGTTTTTTAAAAGGAAAGTAGACTTTGGGGTTGCTCTTGTTTTATCTTGGTGTGAGTTTGGCATGATTTTTGTGGTGTATTTCTCTTGGACATTATTTTTGGAATTTGGTGTTTGATTTATTGAAATTTAATTTCAAAAAGAATGTCTTGGGTTATTTGAAATTGAAGTGGGTTATTTTGGAAATGGGAAGCATTTTGAAAATTTTTCTTGAATTTTTGAAATGGTTTTGGAAAAAGGTATTTTCAGAATATTGGGAAAGTTTTGTTCTGAGAGCGGAAGAACCTTGTTTTGTCCAGTGGTATTCCTGTGGGTGTTCGCGTGTGCATGTGGACGTGATTAATAGGCAGTTGGTAGATCATGTGGATGGGTGCCTGAGTGGTACAAAAATGAAAATTTGAGAGGCATAAAAGAATATCGGTGGTGATTGATTTATTTTTAAGGATACTTCTTGTTTCCTGAAAAGTGGGTTTTTCTCTAAAATAGGTTTTTATGCTTAAATGGTTTTAGAAATTGGAAAATGGTTTTGAGTCCGGAGTGAAATCTATGCTTTCAAAAGGGTTGTTGGGTTTAATTGTACGGTGCATGGTTTTTCAAGAGGGTGTTTTTCTTTAAAAATGAATTGATGTTTTAAATTGGAATTAATAGAATTGTGTTTGAGGTTTGGATGTTTGTTTTGTGATGTGTTTGGATTTTTGGAAGGATGTTTTTTGTTTCTTGTTTGGGATATGCCCCTAGAAATGTCCCATGGGTTTATAGTAGGCCTCTCGGTTCGTAGCTCAACCCAAACATCAAGTGGGGTGGAAGAATTGGGTTTTTCTCAGTTGTGTCGACCATCTATAGACGTCGAGGTTGGTTGGATATCGTTGGATTCTTTTGAAAAGCTAGAGGTGTATCTGGTTTTGGAGGAACTCCAAAATTCATGTGGGTGTAAGTTGTCTCAAGTATGTTTGGAGGAGAGAAAATACACCAGCAAATGGTGATCATTCCATTTTCGTTGCAAATGGGGATGTCTTAAGTGATCCTCAAGACTAGCTACATCCTGTGGTTGTACCTAAGGAAGTAAAGGTGAGGGAATGTGGTGTATCTCATAGGTGCTCGACCAGTCAACAGGTGGTGAAGGAGGCGTGTCACCCAAACATATTTAACAGAGTATGACTGAATAATCCCAAGGGATTACTGATGCTTCAAAGCACAATAGACACCTAGGGGAGTACCAAAATCCAACAAATTATACCATCCTCACCTTACTATCATTGGGACTGAGGGTTTGATGAAAGAGTGAATAATAATGCTATAAAACCATAACAAAAATCCTCATACTACTTCTCATGGGGTTATATATAACACCCCAAGATTTTATGATATATTTATTTTTCAACAAATTTAATTTCTTTGATAGCTTTCTTTATAATAAACATCGAGTTTAAAAGAACTGTGTTATACTATTGAATCATTATTATTTAATATGATAGATATAACATATCCATTGGATTTATGGGTGTCATTAAGACTAAAAAAATTATTAAAAATTATATTTTACATATTTATAAAATTAATTCATTTATTTTAAATTGGTTATAAATTAAAATAAAATCATTTAAAGGTAAAAAGATATTTTTTTCTCTAAAAAACTATTTTTATGTGCACAATATGTTTTTATATTAATAAATTAAATTCATCTACATTTATGAATTTTTTTAATTTAAAATTTATATAATAAATTTAATAAAATATTTTATCATTAATCTAATAGTTTTCACATGTAAATGAATAAAGATAAACTAAGTTTTATGCTTACAAATGCATTTTGCTGAAAATGGTTTTGTTGTATTTTATAAACTTATTTTAAAATTAAAAAGTTAAAATAATAGAAATTGAATATTTTAAAATGTATTCCATATTTTTAATCAAAAAAGTCAATATCATTTAATAATTTAATCTTAATTATAGGTCATTATGAATAGTGTCTGAGGAAAAAATTCATTACTATAGTAATGGTTAAAGGGGGTAAAACTAAGGAGATAAGGGATAAAATGACCAAAAAACATGTCAAAATACTATTTTATTAATATATTTCAATTATATTAATTTATATCATAAAAATTGATCCAATTTATATCCAATTTCCCATGATTGTGAGTTTATTATATTTTAATATTCATAATAATTACAAGTGTGCCACTCCCCTCACTTGTAAAAGGGTACCCAATATCATCTATTTTCCACACCATTTTATCCATATATATTGACTTAAACCTACCCAAATATCTTTTTAAATTATCCATAAATTTCCTTTATGTTCTTATATTCTTAAATGTCAAACCCAAGGGCCATTTAGAAGAGTTTCAAAGGGGGTTTCTCAAAGAATAAGTATATGTTATCACCGATATTTTTCATGTTTCATTATTCTTATACTTCTTATAAATATATTGTATCCATACTAAAATAATGAATAAAGTATCATAAATATACTTATATTTTATTATGATTATGGTACAACCATTTTATACATATTTTCATCAAATATGAAATGAAAGTATCGCTTACGTGTATGTGTGGACTACCACCTCCACATTGTGATATGATTAATTTTTCATCACCTTATTTCATGAATGGTAATTATTATGGATTTAATTTTATATATTATATTTATGAAAACATTATTCTTCTTTAATTATAACATATTATCTACCTTATTACCTTAACATTCATTGTAAAATGATAGCATCGCTCATGCATACGTGTGGACTACCACCACCATGATGTGATGTGATTCATTTTTCATTTATTATCTATATGGATGGTAAAAGGTATAGATTTAATAAATATATATTGTATTTATGATATAATAGTGAATATGGAGAGGTGAAGTATAATTTAATTTAATTTTATTCCATCCATCAAAAAGTAAAAATGTTTCCCATGTGTAGGTAGGGACTACCATCTCCACGAAGTGATGTAATTCATTTTTCATCACTGATTTATTTGAGTGGTTAGAAAAGTGTATATCATGAAAAAAGATATTATGAATAAGTCATGATGAATATTATATATATTATGAAATCATATCCAATATTCTAGGACCAGAATCATCAAACTGAAACAAACATGGAAAATAGGCCATTTTTCACCAGAATGTTCTTTTTAATTATGAAATTGTTAATAAACAGATAATTAAAAATTATTAAGGAATGATACATTGTAATTTATTTATCAATATAGTTTTTTAATATATTTATAATAAATATATATTTATTATAAAGGAGTATTTAAAGTATATGAAGTGGGATGAGACTTGAGATAAGGTATTTATGTTACAATCTTATTTCTTTTCCGGACTATTTGTGTTAACTTTTCATTCAAAGAAACTATATGATAATTATCCTTTAAAATAAATATATTTTATTCTCTAATGGTTATTCCTAAAATTTTCAATTAATAATACCATTTTCCTCTATTTGGTACATAAAATTATTGATCAATTGTTTTTAAGAAAAAATGACCTTATTTTCTCTTTGGTAGATGAATTCTTTCTTCCATGTAAAAAAACATTTAAATTTTTTCAATAAGGTTTTTAATATTATAAAATGATTTATTAAATTCATTTTCACAAATATATTATTTTATATAAAATTATTAAAAATAATATTATTTTCATTTTCATAATGAGTTACCTTTTACCAAAGGTTTGAATGAAATATTTGTTTTAACGTATGCCGCATAAATGAATTTTACCACCATCATGAAGACTATTTGATTTTAATATTTCTTTAAAAAATTTCATGATTCTTATCAAAGAAAATTGTTCCCTGATCTTATGGAAATTTTTTGGGTTTTAAATAAGTTATTTCAAAATAAAAATTATATTTTCTTCAAGAAATGTTACAGTTATCTTTTAAAAGTATTTTCATATATGACAACATTCTTTGATATTACATATGATTCAATAGGGACATGATACAATAATACCATCCTTGCTCTTTATCTGGATGGTTATTGATTATGATTATTAAATCTTAATGAAACCCATTTTCCTTTTCATGGGCTAGGCAATGATGGGGTGATAAATGTTTTCATGACCTTGTGGAACATATATGAATTGATTCTGATTATATGACTATTAGGGCTATCATAGAAATCCAATGTATTGGGTAATGTGATATAGATATCCACTAAGTTGAAGATTATTAACATGGACATGATTTTGAATAGTTATGTTCATATTTTGATGTGTGATTTTATTTTTTCCAATTATACTCACAAGATTAAGCATGGACATATTTCAAATTGTCTATGTTCACATTTTGATGCTTGAGTATGATTACCTTAAGCTATTTCCACAATATTATGAATGGGTGTGATTAAGAAAAATTAATCTTAAAATATTATGATTTCATATTCTTATGATTCCACATTCCTATGTTGTTAATCTTAAATGATGATTACTTATTTGACACCCTTATTAATCATTATTCTATATATAAATTAATTTTGGAGTTTATGATTTAATATTTTCTGGGTATGAATCTTTTATATTAATAACATGCACTTGATTATGCTATCATACCTTTATGATTATCTCAAGATCTATTATGATTGATATCTCCCATGTTTACCCTTACTGGTCTTATGATCTCACACTTTCTTATGTTTTTATTCCCTATATTTTAATAGTAGTTACTAAGTATAATATGTCTATAAGGGTGCTAATAAGAATATATTTATGGGATATGTTGATGATATTTTAATAATTAAGTTGATTATGTATCCAGTCTCCAAGGAATCTAAATCTCTATGGTCCTTGGGCATGTATAATTTTGATATGTATTGAATATTCATCTAAAATTATGTGATATTTATTTTTTCTATGCTTAGGTCACCTCAGTTGGAATCAGAGCAGGTTTTTGTTACCTTTAGATATTAATATTTCGGAAATTTGTTAAAAACCCTATGGATAAGTCTATGTATAGGATAACATCCTAAATTTGTGTTAAAGTATATATTCTTTGTTCTCATGGAAAATAAATCCTTATATTGATACTGGAAAGTAGATGCATCTATGGAACAGATGCACCTAAAGGTTATAACCCTAAAGGGGGTGGATTAGGTGTTAAATTGATCATCACCAATTCATGATGAGTGGGTCTAAGACAGAACACCAAGATAAGAACTCCAAAGTGATATGTATTGGTCAATTTTTATTCTCTTTATGAACTATTAATAAGTATTTGAATACATGATGACCTTATATTACCCAAATTAAAATATAATTTCATTGGTTGATAGTAAGGTATAAAAATTTGGGACATCTTAGTAATTGTTTCTATGAATATATAATTTTTCAATCTAATTATTACATCTTTTTGTTTACACAATATTTTTTGTCTTAGTTAGTTTATGGAACTAGAAGGAAAAATTCTAAAAATTAATGTGATGGAAAATATAATAGTCATCTTTATTAGAAACCAAATGTTTTGTGATCTAGGATGCATTATTTTGTAACTATAATCACTCAACTCTCTCAATCTATAAATAGTAACGTGAGATTTTTTGAGCTTCAAGATTCACCAAATAAAGATAAACATGACATTGAATCATTTATGAAACAAAACAAACCTAGTTTATACAGGTCTAACAGACCACAAGTAATTGAAAAATGGATCAATATGATGGAAATTTTATTTTTATTTCTACTCAGACAATGATAAATTTGTCTTAGTGGTTTACGACTTGTATGGTGAAGTGGAACAATGGTGTAATCTTATCAATAATACAAGTAATGTAGATAAAATAAAATTTATAGTATGATATTAGTTTAAGAGGGTATTTCTCAGTAATTACTTTCCCAAAAAAATTCATACAAAAATGGAGATGGAATTTTTATATTTGAAGTAGAAGGATAATGATTCCATTGGTACCTATCAATAAAATATTACAAGTCATGTGAGACACACTTAAGGTTTTATATTAAACCTAGAAATTAAGATTTATCATTTCATTATTAATTTGAACCCAAGTCTTTAAAAGTAACTATACATAAGGTACTTTTGTAATTATAATGAAATCATACAATTTTCTCTGAAGGAATAAATGGAGAGTGAGATCTCTAATTTTTCTTTTATATCTAGTGATAAGAATAGAAAAATAGAGCTTCATGGAAACTCAAATGGTAAATACTAGGGATTAAAGAAATTCTAACCACATACATGCTAAAAAATTGGAGGAAATCAATTTGGAAATTATTTAAAATGAACTGATAAATTATTCAATTGTGGAATGGTTGTCCATCCATCTAGTGATTGTTTACAAGGGATGAAAAAATTAGAAATTGAAATAAAAGATAATAAGTATTCAACCAATGAATTTCAATCTTTAAAAAATGGAAAATGAAAATTATGAAAATCAATACTTTAATAAAAAAATATAATAACGATAGTATGCCTCAATAACCCATGAAGAAAAAGGATAAAGGGAAAGCCTTTGCTATCACAATTGAATTTGGTCAAGAGAATAATTAGGTGAAAGGTACACTTACCTTCCACTTCATAATGGTAAATGTGTTATTTGATTCAATATTTATACAAACTTTTATATATAAAGAATTTTTTAAAAATAACACATCACTACATCAACTTTTAGGTGTTCAGTTCACAGTAAAACCCATTAATCAATGATGATTGCATCTCAAGTCTATAGATACTCATTGATATATTTTATGGGAATATGAGTCCTGTAAATCTTGTGATTATCCATCTAGTTTGATTTGATGTGTTTTTGGTCATGGATTGTATTTTTCTATATAAATCCTATATTAAGTTTTGAGGAAAGGATGTCACATTTAATATTCTGAATCAACCTATGATTATCTATTATTTTGAGGATAACCATGAATTTTTAATGGTAATTACTTCCATTGTATGGGTTGTACTAACTATCCATAATAGATATATATCTCAAATGGTAGGGGATAAATAAACATTGAAAATATTCTTTTTGTTCAAGAATATTCTAATAAATTTCCTATAGATTTTCTTTGTCTTCCTATTAATCATGAAGTTGAGTTTTCAATAAGACTCAAAACTCGTATTACACATATGTAAAATAATTCTTATATAATGGACCCAATTTAGTTTTAGGAATTTAATAAATAAATCTAGGGGAAAGAATTCATATGCCTGATCGCATCACTATAGAGTCAACCTGTTCTTTTTAATAAGAATACAGATGGGTTAATTTATATTTTCATTAATTATCAAGAACATAACAAGATTATTATTAATTAAAAATATCACTTACCTCATATTTATGACTTGTTTGATCAACTGTGTAGAGATCAATACTTTTCAAAGACTGGCCTTAATTATAGATATCATCAACTTCAGGTCAATAATGTGGATATATCAAAGAAAACCTTTTGTATGAGGTATCATCCTTACGAATTTATAGTAATACCTTTTGGGATTATTAATGAATATCTTATCTTCATGGATATAATGAATAGATTCTTTATAGATTACCATGATTAATTTAAGGTTTTCTTTATATATGATATTCTTATATATTCAAAGATTAAGAAAAACAAAGGATGAGGATGAAGAACATTTGAGGATTGTGTTCAAGACCGTGAGAGAGGATAAGTTGTATACTAAATTTATCGAGTGTGAATTTTTTATTGAGAAACCTTTATTCTTGTGTCATATAATCTCAAATGAGGGTATATCAAAGGATCCCTCGAAGATGGAATTTATTGAAAAATGGCATAGAACATCCATGATGGCTGATATTTGTAGTTTTCTTGGGTTAGTAGGACATTTCCGATGCTTTGTGAGAAATTTATCAAGGTTATAAAATCCACTAAACAGGTTTATATATAAGGGGTCTGAGTTCCTATAGATATCTGAATGTGAGTATAATTTCAAGGAACTAAAGATAAGGTGGGTTAGTTCACTTGTAGTCACGCAACCCTACAGTGGAAAATGGTTTATGATCTATAGTTATACATCAAAGAAGATATTAAGATTTTTACTAATGAAAAATGGAATAGTGATATTTTATGCATAACATGAATTAAAAATTCATGAGAAAAATTAGTTGACTCTTGATTTGGAGTTAGCAGTAAAAGTTTTTGCATTAGAAATATAAGGGAATTATATTTATGGTGAAATATGTGATATATATATCAATCATAAAATACTAAAATATATATTCACATATAAAGAGTTTAATATATACTAAAGGAGATAGTTTCAATTGATTAAATATTATAACCGGTTAATACATTACCATCATAATATGATGAAAAATGTGGATAATGCTATGATTTGGAAGTAATATGCTATCTTTTCCATAATTGGGATTAATAGAGATTCAATACTTGTATATTTATAGAATATGGATATTGAAATCAAGAGGAATGAGGACATATCATATCTTTCTCATATGAATGATCAATAATCCATCCATGTAAGGATTAAAGAGATAAAAAGAAGGATGTATAACTATAGAAAAAGGTGGGAAATTTTCATTAGTTTTACCATAATTGTGATAGAGTGATAAGGTTCAGGAATAGAGTATGTGTCTTTTCAATAGCAGACTTAATGAATGAGATATTAAAAGAATCCGACATTTCATAATTTCTATTCATATTCAAAATATGAAGATGTAAAAATATCTGAAAGAGTATATCTGTTGGGACAACATGAAGAGAGATGTTATAAAGTATGTATCTTGATTCTTGGTATTTCCTAAAGTTAAGGATAATAGATATATATATATATATAATGGGATGTTACAACCATGACCCATAAAAATTGAAATTGGAAAGCATCACTATGTGTAGGGTTCCACCTCACCCCTTGAAAGGTGGATTATCAAAATCAATAAAAAATGAAGTCCTTCAGGCCATTAGAGGAAAGAATCACTGTGGATTTTGTCATTAGAATCCCCAAAAAATTAAAAGGTCGTAATGTTATTTGGGTTATAGCCAATTGCCTTAAAAATATATATAATTTATTTCCATTATATAATGTTTTTCTCCTTATTTTATTAATAGTATATAGACTAATTGAGTGGTAAGATTTTATGGAGTGCCACATTCTATAATATCTGATTGAGATTTGAGGTTTACCTTGAAGTTTTGCTAAAGTATTTAACAAACTCTAAATATAGAGTTGAGTTTTAGTAATACTTATCATCCTTATATAAATGGATAGTTTGAGATAACCATTTAAAACTTATAGGATATGATGATATATTTTTCTATATATTTCAAATTTTTTTGGGATCAACACCTTCCATTGTTTTAAATTTATTACAACAATTTTTTTTCACTCGAACATTCAGATGGATCCTTATGAATCCATATATTAAAGGAGGTTCATAACTCAAATGTTCTTAGATGAAGTTGGATAATGGATGATATTTTTAATTGAGATATATAATGAAATGGTAGATAAGGTTATAACCATTAAAAAATACATTAAGGTGGATCAGAGTTGACATAAAAGTTAAGATGAAAATTTTCAGTGAGATATAGATTTCAAAGTTAGTGACAAGGTTTTCTAAAAAGTATCTCCCTACAAGTTTTTTTTTTGTTATTTGGAAATAAGAGGAAAAGAATTCCTAGATATATTGGTCCCTTCTAAATTCTTGATCATGTTGGGATAGTTTATTATCGCTTGTTACTTATACTGAATTTATCTCAAGTTCACAATGTATTCCATGTATATTTGTTTAGGGAATACGTACTTGATCCTTCATAGATACTAAACTCAGATCTCATATTTCTGGATCATGATCTCCCTTATGAGGAACCACTTATAGATATTTTGGATTTAAGAGATAATGTTTTGTGAAAAAATACTACTCACATAGTCAAATTTCTTTCATGAAACCATAAATTTGAGGAAGCTATGTGGGAACCTGAACATTTGATAAGATAGAAATACCTTCAGTTGTTTGTATTGGAGTGAAAAAAAAATTATAGGAAAAATTATTATAAGGGGGTGTAATGTGACACCCCCCAATTTTATGATATAAATCTAGTTAAATAAATTTAATTTCTTTGACATATTTTTTTACATGTAACCCCGAGTTTAAATGAACCGTGTTATGCTATTGAATTATTATTATTTAGTGTGACAGTCATCACCTATTATTTAGATTTTTGGGTATGAATAGGTACAAAAAAAATTATTAAAATTATAATTTATATAATTATAAAATTAATTCATTGGTTTTCAATTTGTTAGAAATTAAAATGAAATCTTTTGACGGTAAGAAGGTATTTGTTTTCTAAAAAACTGTTTTGTTTTCCGCATAATATATCTTTATCTTAATAAATTAAACTAAACTATATTATTGAATATATTTAATAAAATTTATAGATAATATATTCAATAAAATATTTTAACATTTATATGATAGTTTTTACATGGCAAGGTATTAAGGTAAACTTAGTTTTATGCTTAAAATGTATTTTGGTAAAAATGGTTTTGTTGCGTTTTGTATACCTGTTTTAAAATCAATTTATACCAATTAAATAATTTGAATAATTTAAAATTATTTTAGTATTTTGAATTATTATAATTAATATTATGTGATAATTTCAACTTAATTTTTTTCATTACGAATAGTAACTGATGTAAAAATTCATTACAATGGTAAATGTTGAAAGGGGTTAATGAGGGGTTAACTAATGATATAAGGGTTTAAATGATTTAAAAAAAATTAAATACTAATAACTGAATATATTTTTATTCTTTATCATCATATATTTTAAATTTATCCAATCTAGAGCCACTTTCCCATGAGAGTGACTTTATTATATTCTAATATTCTTAATAGTTACAAGTGTTCCACTCCCCTCACTTATAAAAGGGCACCCTTATCCTCTATTATCCACATAAATTTATGCCTTCAACTTGCAAAAATACTACCAAAATCACTTCTAAACTTCCATGTACATGTATTAGTGGTTTTTTTATTCTTAAAAGACCAACCCAAGGGTCCTTAAGAAGAGATTCAGAGGGGGTTTCTCAGAGAAGAGGTATATGTTCTTACCAATGTTTTTCCTCTTAAACTTACTATAAATATATTATAACCATCCAAAAATAATAAATATATTATGATAAATAAATTGATAGGTTATTATTATTATGGTTCAACCATTTTACACATCCTTTCCGTAAAATGAGAATTGAAAGTGTTGCTCGTGCGTACGTGTGGACTACTGCCACCACATAACAATATGATTCAATTTCCTTTAAGGTATTTCATGTTTGGTTAATATGATAAATTTAATGTTTATATAATATATTTTTTAAAATAGTATACTTCTATAATTATAATATCTTATCTACCTTCTTACCTTCTCATCTGTTGGAAAATGATAACGTCATTCGTGCATGTGTGTGGACTACCGCCACCACAAAGGGATGTGATTCATTTTTCATTTATTATCAACATGAATGGTAAAATGGATATATTTGATAAAATTATATTATATTTATAATATAATATTTATTATTTAAATGTGAATTTTAATTTAATTTTCTTCCATTTCATCCATCCAAAATTGAAAACATCACATGTGTGTACGTACAGACCACTGTCTCCATGAACTGATGTAAATTGTTTTTTATCACCAATTTATATGAATAATTATAAAAGGGTATAAAATGACTAAATATGGTAATTATTTCATGATTAATATTTTTTATATGATTAAATCATGACAAATTTTCAAGGATTTAAACCATCATACTGAAACATACATGGAAAAAAACCAATTTTCACCTGAATATTATTTTTAATAATTAAATTGTTAATAAAAGGATAATTAAAAATTAAAAAGGAATGATATATAGTATTTTATATGAATATGGTTCTTTAATATATGTATAATAAATCTATATTTATTATACCTGAGGTTTGAATACATGTGAAGTAGGATGATACTTGTGGTAAAAGATTCATGTCACAATATCATTTCTTTTTAGGATTTCTTATATTAAATTTACATTGAGGGATATTATACAATACATATCTATTAAACAAAATATATTTAATCCTGTTATGGTTATTCCTATAATTTCCATGCAATATTATCATTTTCTTCTCCTTTTTACTTAAAATTATTGAGAATTTTTTAAGAAAAACTGAGCTTATTACCTCTTTAGTTGATAAAACATTTCTTCCATGTCTATATTTTATTTAAAATATTTTAAAATTGTTTTTATATTATAAAATGATTTATTAAATTAATTTTACCCATATTTTTATTTCTATAATAGGTTCAAAAAAATCTTCTTATCAATTTTCGAATGAGGTACTTTTTATAAAAGGTGTGAATTGGATCATTTTTTTAACATATACCACATGAATGAATTTTCTCACCACCATGAATAATATTTTCTTTGAAGACACATTTATAAGTTTCCATGGTTCTTCTCAAAAACAATTCCTAATATTATAGTATTTTTTATATTTTAAATAATTAATTTCAAAATGAAAATGGTATTTTCCTCAAGAAATGTTCCGATAATATTTTAAAGTTGTTTTCATCTATGAAAACATCCTTTGATATTACTTATGATTTACTTGATACATGATTCAATGATACAATACTTATTCTTTATTTAGATGGTTAATTATTATGATGATTAAATCCTTATGAAATATATTTCTTTTCCCATGGGTTAATCCATGAGAAAATGATAAATGTTTCCATGGACTTTTGGTATATATATAAATGGATTATGAATGTATAATGGATCGATCTATTTTATCCCTATAATGAATTGAGTAATGTGATATAGATATCTCATGATATGATGATGATGATGATAAGAATGGTCATGATTGTGAATAGATATGTTTACATTTTAATGCATGACTATGATTGCATATACCTTTGATTACAATATTATGCATGGACATGATTGGGAATGGCTATGTTCAAATTTTGATACAAGAGTATGATCGAATCTACCTATGCACACAAGATTATATGTAGAAATTATTTTTAATAACTATGATCACAAGATTATGATTTCTTATGATTAATATTCCACATGCCTATGTTATGAATCTTGAATGATGATTACTTATTTAACATCCTTATTAATAATTATTTTGGAAATGAAATGATTTTAGAGTTTATGATCTAATATTTTCAAGGTATGAATATTTTATATTAATAGCATGCACCTGGTTATGTTATCATACCCTTATGATCATCTTATGATCTTTTATGATTGATATCTCCCATATTTACCCTTACTAAGCATTTGCGCTCACCATTTCTTATGTTTTCCTTACATGAGTCTTCATGGAAGGTACTAAGTATTATATTTATAAAAGGATACTAATATAAAGACATTTGTGGTATATATTGAAGATTTTTTAAGAATTAAGTTCTTCATGCATATAGTCTCTAAATAAACTAAACCTTTATGATCCTCATGTGTGTGTAATTGAGGTATGTGTTAAATATTCCTCTAAAATGATGTAATATTTTTTATATGATTCTGTAACCTCATGCTACATGGGAGAGATAATGTCCATTGATCCAGAATTTTTCTATCCATGAAGGCCCTGATGCATTAGGAGTAAACAACTAACTCCCTTTCTACTCACTCAATATATAAGGATAATCACGTACTTAGGTGAGCAAGGTAATGTTGGATGCCTCCTTGATATCTAAAACTCATCCTTAAGTCCCTTAAGGCCACTATGTTGTATTGAGGGCACTAATCAAGGCTACCAAGAATCTAACATCAATCATATAGATTTAAATTTAAAATATTTCTATCTTATCATGTAAACTTCTTTAGATGTCTGAAACAACTATACAATCATTATCTAAGTGAAAAAATACCCTAGATTATTTATTTACTCTTTTAAAACTGATATTGGGGGAAAATGTTCCAAAAAAACCCATCCTGAAGGCAATAGGAGACTAAATTTTAGAATTTAAGGTGTTCTATATAGTGCACTACTTTCCCCACACACATCTAGATGCATCTTCACATGGGGAAATGTGTGTGGAGTACACAACACCTAACCTACATGTATATGGACCATTATCCCACCTCAAACTAAGCTAGATCGACTAGCCATCCCACCAACGGATGATCATATCCCATCCCCATCTACCATGTGTCATCCAGGGATCCATATAATGTAATGAGGATCAAATGGAAGGGGAGAAACAATAAGGTCCTCATATCCATCCATTACACATGAGGCATATCCCTGTATACCTTGTCTAGTCATTGAGTAGTCATCCTTTATCACACCTCAGATGGTTACCACTTTGGCCGAACAACCCCACTCCACCAGACACTAGTGTGGTTGACCACCTCTACTACTCCTACTACTAAATTATCCTACTTAATCCTTGTCCAACACTACCTCACATGTTATTACCTTGACCACCTTAGCCAACTAACACCCCTGATAAAATCAAAATTGTACCCGTGAGTTTCATCATCATACATGGCCTTTGAATAACCATTCATCCCTGATCTATAACGTTATCCGCACAAAACACAAAACTAAAAAAAATCATAATAATCAATTGAAACAAAATATTTATGAAAAAGTTTTATATGAAACATTGATCCCTACCTATTGCAAGAATAGTGAAGCTTTGGGGTTCGGTTCCATGTTTGTTTATTACCACTTCTTGATCTAAATCTAATCCTCTACCTTCTTTGGAGATCCTCTTGGCCTCCTCCTTCTCCAAATTCTGATAGAAAAAAAATCAAGGGTCGTTCCCTACATGGAATTAAAAGGGGTAGGGGATAAAGTTATGGGTAATAATAAAAATAAAAAATAAAATAAAATACCTAAAAAAGAAGTGCCAGGCCTAGGACCTGGACCCCAGGAGAAATTTATACCTCGCCTATGTAAAAACCCATATTATAAAATCATCCATTATGTATGAATTTTTATACAGAGATCCTTTTTTGAGATAAAATTTTCACATGCGAGAATAAATAATATTTATTTAATAAATAATAAATATTATTGAACAAAAATTCTGGCTTTGAATCCCACCAAAATACATCTCATGGGTAAATGTCCCATTCAAAGAACAATAGAACCATTTTATAATTTTTATGAGGTCATTTACTATTAGAAATTACCATTATACCCTTATAAAGGGTATGAGGCTCTAAAAATCCAAAATTATCTAAGACTTTCATATGAGAAAACTGAGGTCATTATAGATAATTCCAAACTAGAAATATGTATATTGGAATTATACAAAAATACTATATACCCTTTAACAACAATCATATAATGGAAATAATTCCTTAATTTCATCATAAAAATTCATCATATTCTAACTTTAAAAAGAAAACTTCTTATTCCTATAGTTTTCGTTTTTGATTTTACAACAAGATTAATCATTTCATATTTTTTTTCTCTTCACAGGTTTTGTTATATTAATAGTGATTCTCAATGGTGAAGATATTGAATTTCCTAGTTCTGAAAATATTATTATTTTATGTAAACTATCCCATTTAAATTTATGTACTTTTAGGGGATGTAATCATCAATGGTAAACAATAATCTATGGTATATAATACATGGTTTCATGCACTTTTTTTGTAATGTTCCAGCATGGGTGAATAAATTATTGCAATTTTTATTTATTTATTATATTATTTATTTCTTAATTATGTTTTGATCTATTATAATGAAAAAACAAATAACTTAGGGAAATAAAATTCATATATAAATTTGGGATGCTACAAGAACACTTTTCAAGTTGGGAAGGACTTTATGTAAGTACAGAAATTTCTATATCCACCACATAGATTACATGGACTAACTTTGAATGCTCAATAGAAATATGCATTCCCTTAATTATACTGAAACCCCTCTCCCTTTCTTGAATAATTCTCCATTTACAATTTCATAATTTCTTTTTCTCAATTTTTCCAATAAATGAGAATGAGATATTCTTATAGTCCCACATTACTCAAATAATATTCATGTGGCCTTCTTTTTTATTGATCGATTCAAGATGAATTTCTAAAATATAGGATATTAAGTATTCTAGAACACTCTTATAAATCCTTCGTATAAGGATGAGCTATATTTATCTAAGAAGAAAACCATTATGTATCCCTTAAAACATGAGCATAAATTGATTAAATAAATGGGGAAACCATTATGTGAGTTATAAAAACCCTTTTATATGCAGCATAATTTCGAAGAACCCTTACATATCAAAAAATAAATTTAGTGCATGGAGTTTCGTCCCTATAGAAAAGGAATGAAGCCTTATATATTTCCCAATATCTCTTATTAATCCACTGAATAACTCTTATATATGGGTATGGAACACTTATATAGCATATGGGGACTATTAAATATATCATTTCTTTCCCCATTCTACCCAATATCTTCTTAGATATAAAGTTCAATTCCATACACATCATCCCATGACTCTTATATATGATCTGACCCATGCATAAGGTTTTTCACTTAACCTAAAAATCATGAAAAACATAGATCTAGAGTGGGATTAATAAAAAATAATTCTAAAAGGATATTATAAATAAAAAATCATTAATATTAATAATAATTTCAATCAATAACAAAATCAAAAAAAAATCCAATATTAAATCCATTTATTAATAATTAAAAGAAAATAATATATAAAATCTATAAAATTCTAAAATAAAAATAAAAAAATGTGTCTCTATCAATCCCTTCCTATTTGTACTCAAATTTTGGGGGTTCACTCCTTTATATCATCACTATATTCAAAGATAGCACCAAAACCCCTAGGATAAATGTTCAAAGGTTTACCTTCTTGTTAATTTTTTGGTATGGGCTATTTTTATGGAACTTAAGGTAATGTAGTTCATTTGATTACTTTCATAAATGTTTTATAACTTTTTTAACCAAATATGTTTCTATTTTTCTTCTATTAGTTGGTCATAGATAGATATATGGAGTGAGGGTAGTTATCCATTTATATAAAACACTACTTTAGTGCAATACACTAGGGAATGAAGTCACATAGGTAGGGGTGAACCTAGTAGTGTGATAGGCCCCCGTAAAACAAAGAAAATTTTTTGGACATGCTTTCTTATACTTATCCAATATTTTCTACAATATATTTGATTGGTAATTATTTAAGGCCTTTATATATCTATTTTAATCCATGTAATAACATGAAGAATGGTTGGAATGGATCTTATACTTTGAATAAAACTTTCTCAACTCGTACACATAGAAGTTTTTTCTATGTTTCTTGAGGATAGTATAAGGTAATATAAATCTAATAATGATGTTTAATTTTATGAAGGTGGTCAATGAATTTATTTCAACCTCCATTAGTGTCACTACATAAACCTACTATTATAGGAATTAAATGGAAGTGATGGTGAAATTAAACTACTTGATGGTCTCCAAAGTATAAGGACACAAGAAATATACCCCCCATTAAAAAATTTTCAGGACTACTTCATAGTAAGTAAAAACTCTAAGGGTTTATGAATGAGGTTTTTTTAATTAGGAATGCATGAAACTTCATTGAAAATTCCAAATAATCATTATTTATAGAATTTCAACAATACCTTGGTTTATTAAATTGGTGGGAGATCTTGGTTCTTATTTAATGGGAACCATATGTGCTTGCATGTGACTCTTTTATAAATTTTAGGGTCTCTCCCCCTTTAATTCACCTAAGTATAGCCCCATTAAAACCTTTTTTGTTGAGTTTTTTATGGGAGTTTGTGAAATTTTATAGGATATAATTTACTTCTCATCTATAAATTTTCTCCTATTTTTCATAACCTTGTAGTAATGATCTGTTAAAAATATAATTTGTTATTCCTGACATCCAACTAATTGTTTGGTCCCCTTACAAGTATTATGACTCATACTAGAGATAAGTGACATTAAAATAATCTACCTCTTCCACCTATTTGTTGATAAAGGGAGATATAAATTCATTATTCCATATATAAATTATCATTTTACCCTAATTTTGGTTGGAGAGAGAATCAATAAGGATTATTATGTGTCTATTTGGTAATTTAAAAGCTGCAAGGTGTAGGAAATCATTAGATCATAGAGAAAACATTATTACATGATTATAGTTGAAAATATGTATGAGTCCCCCATTTGTAATGGAATACTCTTTATTGAATAGTTTGATAATAAAATTTAAATCACCTTTATCATTGAGTCAAGATACCAGGATTTTTAGGGCCAACTAAAAACTTATGATTAGAGCATGGTATTATTTCTCATTATTGGTATAATAATTTGATATAAAGAAAGAGTATAGAAGGATAACCATTGGGAGGGAGATAAATATAACTCTCATATCGACCCAATTAAACTTTGGATCTTCTATCCATTTCACATTAAAAAGTATACATGTACAATTTATGTACATATCCCATGCGTTGGAAGATTCATTAATATTAGGTGTCAGCATAGTTTGGTTTGATTATATTTTGATTAAAAACAAACCAAACAATATATTTTAGTTTGGTTTGGACAGAAAAAATTCTAAACCATTATTCTGTGGTTTAATTCAGTTCGTCTCACATATTATCTTATATTTTTATGATAACATATAAATGATATTTTACAATGGGGGGATAGTAATTTAAATGAAATTTATCTATAATAATTGAAATATAATAAAAAATATTCAGGAACCAATAAAAATATCCAAAAAAACAAATAAAATCCAAAATAATGAAGTCAAATATGAACACCAAAAAGAATAGAAATTGGTCGCCAATTAATATATAGTGAATGGTTATAAAAAATAGTTTAAGGTTATGAAAAAACTTAATAGTACATGGTTCTGAAAAAATTTAAAACACAAACCATAAAAATATTAAAAAATAAAATTATATTAAAAAAATAAAATAAAAAATCAAAACAAAAATTAGTAGTAGGTAGTGACATCAGACTAACCAGTATCTAGCCAAATGACAACCACTCATACTTAAATTCTAATTTACTCCATTCTAATAATTAGAATATAATGAGAAAAATAAATGAATGGGAACATGATAATTAATACTTTATAAATTCTTTTGAAAATAAGTATTTACAATATTCTCTTTAGTTGGCATGAGATATTTATGAAAATTCATGGTAAATAGATAATGATTGTGATAAAAACTCTAAAAAATGATCGGGTTAGCTCCTATCTTTGTGTCATTTTCAAAATATCTAGCAAGTGAGTAGAACATTGAGGAAGATTTTAAAAAAATATTGAAATTGCAAAAAATAGTTGTCAATATGACCCTAAAAATAAAATGATTTATATATTTTCATTTAATATCACCAATATGTAGCTATTTTTATTTATATTTTTTCATACAAAACAAATCTACCATGATCTATCCCAATAAAATCATATGAAAAAGATAATTTTCACCCACAAAATGAGTCAAATGCATTAATTTCTATTGTTCCATAAGGAACCAAAATAAAACAAATAATTTCATACCAAAGATTTAACCAAATATATATAGAGTGTTAGATTTTATTAAGGTATATGCACAACTTCTCAATTCCATTAGTGAGGGGAAAGTCAAATATGATAGTCTATGTATAGGGAGTTACTACACAGGGATAACATACATGTGAAGAATAGATTCACTTACAAGATATTAAAATATATTCTATTATTCTTCATTTCAAATATTTGGATAAATATGTAGGGATGATATTAGATTAAAAATAGTATTTATATTATAATGACAGGATTATATATCCCAATTTCATTCCTTTGGACTGATTGTTTCACTTTTTTGCATTCATTATATTTGAGTATATGATTCATTTTCTCTGTAAACTCAATATCTCTCAATGGAGTGATAATTTTTAGGATTAATCTAATAGAGTGGAACCTAGACTCAAATATATTTCAAATAGTTTACTAATAAAAGTCTTACATTTGAAATTATATTTTTTTCAATATATTATCCTAAAAACACTCCTATCATCAAAGATAAACACACCTTACCCCTCCCCTTATAAAACCACTTCTATTACACATAAAAAAATAAAAAAATCAACATAAATATCCTATTTTATTACCCTTAGAATCCTTAGGGATGTTTTAGGGTCATATAACTCCAAGATTTCATGGATTCAAGGGTTATAGAAACGGAAAAATACAAAGAAGGAGGTAAAATTCCTTAATATTTTACCTTTCTTTTTCCTCTTCTCCTCTTAAATATTTAAATCATTTTCTATCCCAAAACTCATAAAATTAATTAATTTGTATGTTAAAAACATATTAATGTTATTAAACTACTATAATGATTGATTTTTTAACATATATGTGTGTGCATGTGTTATGCACCTCTCACTTACCTTTTGGACAATGTACAGTTACCATCCAATTAACAGCCAATGAGGATTCTTCCCATTATCTTCTTATCAATACATTCATGGATGGATAAAAATATTATTTATGAAATATAAATGTATAAATATATGTATTTATAATATTATTGCGATAATTTTATTATTGTATAAATTGGAAATTTTAAAAAGAAAAAATTGAAACAAGATAGAATAATTTCATGGAAAACATAATATCAAAACTTACACCATTAACAATGAAAGTTAAAGAATACAATGATTATAATTGATAAAAAGTGAATAAAATTAACATAATTAAATGATGGTTTAATTTTTTTAATCAATGAAATTATATTATATAGGAATAAAAATGGTGATGAAATAAAACGATATCAAAGGTAAGGGGAATCTTGAACCAAACTCTTTTATCTTGAGTTATATCCTCTTTTTCTTTATTTTTAGTATAGATTCTTACCTAATATATTAGAAATTTACTTTTACTATTATTTCCATTTTCTTGTTATGTATATACATGTTTATACATTTTCAAAATTATTTCCAATCCAACTATAAATATATTTTAAAAAGAATTTGTTTCTCAGAAACATCTAATTGACTCCTCTTGAGTTCTTTCTTATCCACCCAAGAATGATGATATTGTATGCCAAAATTTGATCTCCTTTATTCATTTGGGAACCTAAAATTTTATTAATTGAAGTATGATTTATGATATCTTTATGAAACTCATTTATTTTCATGGGATTATTTCATTACTATGATTGTTATATGTTTCCTTTCCATGTAGCATGTATGATTATGATCATTTTATGAAGTGATGTATGAGCTTGGAATTATATAACCCTAAAATTAATTTTTAAAATTTGATATATATTATGTTATTATATGTATTTTACATTAACATTATATAATATTTTCTCATAATTATGATATTATGATTTATGCACATATGTTATGTGTGAACATGATGTTATATTTGTTCACAACAATGTTTGGTATTCTACCACTATGTCATGATGTTTCATTATTATACATGTGCCACATTTTATGACCTTTTCAAATGATTCCCTCGTGATTACGATGATTATTCTACGTTTATTATATGATTATTATTATTATTCTCACCCATGTACTATATTTCATTCTTGTTATTCATCCCCTTACAGGGATTTTAGCTCACCACTTTCTTTAATGTATATCCTTACGTGATTATATGTAATAAGGTGAATATAATATATTTAAGAGAACTATAAAAAAAGAATTAAATAATTTTTATGTTTTTTTATGTACAAGTGTTATTGAACATAATTTTTCTAAGATTATAAACCTTTTAATTTTTTAATGTATTACTATTATGTTCTTTATCTTTTGATTTTATAGTCATGTAAGAAAAAGGTGGGTTTTTATACTATAGTTTTATTTTCATGAAATTACCCCCACTTTCTATAAAAAATTCTTGAAGAAATCCATAAAAGTTAAGTGGTAGTTATCCACTGTAACAAAACCCATTCTTTCTCCTATAAACTTGATTTATTGTTACAAGGTAATATAATAGGGTGTGGAAACAACTTAAATTGATAAAAAGGCACATGTGACTTCCCATGATTAAATAGAGGCCACACCAGATAAACCCTTTAATCATTTAAATGAACTTTTTCTTTTACCAATCAATTTATTTGAGGTCAAAAAACTAAATATGAGGTTTCACCTCATCCAGAACATATCTAAAGATTATAAGGGGCATAATATAGTGAATTTGGGTAGATGTTTTTATTTGAGATGTGTAAGAGAAGTGTTTTTACAAGGGGAGGGATAGTTTGTATTTATAATTTATGGGAGGGGTGTTTTTAGGAAAAAATACTGAACAAAAAAATCATATGTTGAACCTTTTAATAGTGAAAAAAAAATTCATTATAAAATTGGGAACTCATCTCATAAAGTATAAGGGGATCCATATAGTGGGGTCATAATTGGGGTATCTAATTTAAATGGAATGTGGAGTATGGGACTCATGGTAGATATAGTATTGGAATGAGGATTAGGGAATTGATAAAGGGGAGGGATGATAGGGGAGGGCTGAGAGGTTATAGAAGTTAAGGGTATGGTAATTATGAGGATATATTCACAACAAGTTTAGGGTAGGGTTGGGGGATGAGAGGATCACTATTGGGTTGATTATAATTAAAAATATATATATAATTTTTTTTTGAAATTTATGAAATTATACTAATAATTATGTTTTAAAAATAAATATTCTGTTTTTAAACTAAAAAATATTCTTTTTTTAAATAAATTATTATTATTATTTTAATGGGAAGGATTCAGTTTAACTAGAATGGTTATCTTTATCTTCTAAACCAAACCATAAATCGCAAAGGTTTATTCAATCCACAACATAAACCAAACCACATTAAAAACAAAAATTTCGATCCAATTTGGTTCAGTTTGTGGTTTGTTTCAATTTGAGAGGATTTATCCCAACCATAACTGACAGATAATACTTTTTTTCTAGTAAATTCTATGTCCATGGGTAATTCTCCCAAAGTCAAGTAGGTTGTGAAGGAATCTGACTTCCATTATCCCTTGGTTTATTTTTAGCACAAAAAATGAATAGAGAGCTTTTGAAGGATTACAACCCATATCTCTAACCAATCTTTCTGTATAAGTCGATTAATGTTGGACTTAAAGAGACCAATTTAGGAGACCAAGAAAAACTCATGGTGCAACATATTGTAACATAAAATTTTCTTTATAATAAATGAATTTAGTGAATTATTATCTACTAGGGTGCTTTTCGTATCATCCTACAATATCATCCAACTGAGAAAATACTAACTATTTTTATTTCTCTAATCATTCTTCTGGGAATTTAACTTCAAGGATATCATGTATGTGACATGTGTTTTTCCTTAAATTGGTGACATTAATACTAGAGAATGTGAAAGGTAATAATTGAGGCTATCAAATAAAATTTAATATACTTTTCTAATTAATAGGTTATACACTTTTCAATCATATTTATATAACTATGAACTTACTTGTGAGGTTCTCAATTAAGAACCTGATGTAATAAATATATCCTTAAATCCCTCTAAACTATCCATAGTTTTGTAGAGGATATATCAATTATTTCTTTGGTTTTTTTGGCTTTAAAATTGATACATTGATATCAAACCCCAAATCCATGTAATTTAGAAGATGTGGTTCCAAATAAATATTTAAATGGATTCATATTTAGTCCATGCTATCATAACCTATATAAAACCACCTCATGGTTAGTGAAATGTTAGCAATATTAGCCTAATTTAACTTTGATACTATCCATATATGATTAATTTTATTTATAATAGACTTTGATATATGGTGTATTGATCATTGGTTGATAAATATAATATTTTTCATACCAAAGGGAATCACCCCACTCAAATATACACCTTGAGCTACCTATCCATAAAGAACTGGGACTAAAATACCTATCCATAAAGAACTGGGACTAAAATATACACCTTCTATATTTGATTTTATCTAGAATACCTATCCATAAAGAACTGGGACTAAAATCCACCCATTATATAGATAAAAAAATCCATGATTTTGAGAGTAAATATTTTCATTAATTAATGGTGGATTATATCAAAAAAGTTTGTATAGGAATTGATTTATTTATTAATCTTCATGAAGAAAACAAATTGGGCCTTTTATTTGGGGTATTGGAGCTTCCAGAAGAAATGATACTTCATTGAATTATCCATTTTAACCTCAACAATGGTTTTATGGGATAGATATATCCTTCTTTCCAACTGTTTATTTCTATAGTGGTTGGATGTTCAACCCAAGTGATAGACATCCAACCGAGGGTCTAATTTAGGAATTTCTAAATAATTATTTAAGAATACATCCTAATGTTTATTAAACAACCTGATATGTTTATCTTATTCATTGGTAGTAATTCACACACTAATTTTTGTTTCTATTAGATCTTATTCAGTTCCTAAATTGACCTAGTTGATCTCATCGGTGGTTGTTAAAGTTCCTTCTTAAAAGGTTGATGGGGAATAACTAAGCTCCTCCTCAATAAGATCAAAGGTATCTGAGGATTGATCACTCTACTTGGTCTTGGATGAATGTATAAGGTTGTCACCTTATTTTTCAGGGTAATGAATTATAGGGATTGGTAATCCATCATTGGGTTTTCTAAGACCATATTAATGGTGATATAGAACCCCAATCCATGGGTATTTTGTTGGTGATGTTCTTTTTTTATTGACAAAATATCTTGGTTGGGTCAATTTAGTGTCAGTAAAACTGACATTCCAATAGATTCATACCAAGGAAGGGTCAATGTGAATGGGTTGTATAAAGTGACCCTTAATTTATTATATGTATGTGGGTGGTTTGAGAAACATTTCCACATGGGCTTTGTGAGGTAAGAAGTTGTGTGAGGGGTATTTCCCTTTGGATAGAAGGATGAGATGACTCTTCATGTTTAAATTTTTCACCATAATGAAATTGATAGGGAGAAGAAAAATTTAATTCACATGATTAGATGGGTTAGATAGGGTGTCTAATAATCAATATAAGGTATTCGCATGTGCCTTTTTCTCAATTTATGGCTATTTCTTCTCCCTATTGTAGTACCTTGTAACAATCTATCATGTTTCACAGAAGTTAAAAGGGGTATTGTTACTATGGTGAACCCCCACTTTCCTATTGATGGAGTGATTCAGGAATTTTTTGTAGGAAGTGTGTATAATTTCATGAAATTGAAATTAGAGTATAACAACTCTCCTTTTTATTCCATGACTATTATATCATTTTTAAGTTAAATAATGTAATATTAATTAATTCTAGAATTGAAAGGTTTAGAATACTAGGAAAATTAGGTTCATACTTAACTTGTACATAATAAAACATAAAAAAATATATTTTATTCCTTCTTTATAGTCCTGTTAAATCTCTCATGCTCTCATTAGTACTTTTAATCATCTGAGGATATACATATAATAAAGAAGTGAGAAAAAGTGCTAGTAAAGGGTGGAATAACATGGAAGGAAAATAGTACATGGGTGAGCATAATAATCATCATCATATAATCAGTGTAGGATCATCATCATAATCATGATGTAATCATTTGAAATGTAATGTAATGTTGCACATTTATAATAATTAAACATCATAACATAGTGGTAAAATACCACACATAGTTCTGAACAAAGATAACATAATGTTCACACATGACATATGTGTATAAATAATAACATCACAATTGTGAAAAAAATTCTAGCATCAAATTCATGAATAATACACATAATATCATGAAATATATCACATTAACAAATGAATTTTAGATATATATAATTATAATCCCATCCATCACATCATAAAATTCTCATAATCATGCATTCCACAAGGAAAGGAAACATATAAAAATCATAGTAATGAAATAAAGTTATGGAAATAAATTGGTTTCATAAATATATCATAAATAATAGTTAAATTAATAACCTTTGAGGTTCCAAAATTAATAAGGGATATCATATTTTATCATAAGATATCATCATTCTTAGGTGTAGAAGAAACAACTTAAGAGGAGCCAATGTTAAGTTTCTGAAAAATAAATTCCTTTTGAAAAATATTTATATTTGGCTTATAAATCAATTTTACAAGTTATAAGTATGCATATACAAAAAATAAAATGTAAAGAAGAGTGAAAGGATTACTTGAATATATTATGGAATATTTCATTATAAAAATAAATAAATATAGGAGATAACTCAAAAGTATAGAGTTTAATTTGAGATTCCCCTTACCATAGATGATTTATTATTTCATAACATTTTTTATTCCTATATAATAAAATTAAATTAATTAAAAAATGAAACCATTATTTAATCCTGTTCATTTTTCACTTTTGATCAATTATAACCATTGGATTTTATTTTTCAATTTTCTTTGTTAAAGGTATAAGGATTTGATATTATGTTTCCTTTGAAATTATCTCATATTGTTTCATTTTTTTTGTTTTTATCATTTCAAATTATATGTTAATAAAATTATCTCTAGGATTTTATAAATACATATATTTATACATATATTTATATATATATAACATAAATAATTTATTATAACCATCCATGAAGGTTATGATAAGAAGATAATTGGTAGTGTCCTCATTGGTAGTTAACTAAGTGTTAACTATACATTCTCTAATACGGAGGGGACAGATGTATAAAATATAAATATATTGAAAAATCAATTGTTACAGTAGTTTAAAAAACAATTTATTAAAAATTGATTATAATTTCATTGAGTTATTAATATTTATATTAATTTAATATAATTATAATATTAAAAAATTCTTAAATTATTCGTTAAAAAATATTATTTATATGACATTTTATTATTTTGAGGTCATGTTATTATTTCAACGGTCAGGTTACAACTCCTACGGGTCAGATTATTATTCCCAATAGTTAGGTTAATATTTCAATAGTAATATTATTGTTCTAAAAGTCATATTACTTTCTATAAATACCATTTAATTCTTTAATTTATCAGTCACCACAAATTCTATAACACCCTAAAAGTTTCAAATATTCAATAGCATGTATGACATGAAACACCAAGCGTGTAAAGGAATATGACATCCTGAAACATTATGATATATTTACTATTTTAAACAAATTCAATCTATTTTATAACTTTAATTACATAAAATTTTGTGCTTATCTTTCATTACATGCAAAATTTATTGTATCTTACATTATATGTAACAATGATTTTCTTTAATGGCATGTGTTACACACAATACAGAGTTTTACCAAACTACAATATACTATTAATATTATTATTTAATATGATAGTTATCAACTGGTTGTTGTAATAGAAGGTATTAAAATATTTAAATAAATTTTAAAAATATTTATGAAACATGTTTATATAATTATTTAGTGACCAAATAATTAGAAATGAAAATAAAATCCTTTTTAAAATAAACGGAAATATTTTTCTGGAAAAAAAACTATTTTATGCGCACAACTGTGTTTTATATTAATAAATTAACCAAATAAATTTTGGTAAATTATTTAAATTAAACTAATATATTATATATTCAATAAAATATTTTACATTCATCTTATATGTTTTCTAGATGAGATATAAGAATAAATCCCATTTCAAGCTTAAAACTGTATTTTTCTAAAAAAATAGTTTTGTCACCTTTTTATGGAACACTTATTTTACAACTAAATTTTTCCAATTTTAGAAAATTAATTTCATAAAATAAACATAATTTTTTAAATTTTAATATCAAAATTATCATAGGGTCAATTGTTTTTATCTAAGAAGTTTTATTTTTTGATGAATAGTCAAAAATACAAAATTTTAATTGAAAATATATTTTATTTTAAATAATTTATAATGTTAAAATATATTTTTAATTGGTTTTAAATTAATAATAGTTAAATTATACATATATTGATCTATTATAGTTCATTTGAATAAATTTTATATTGAAATTTAATATAAAAACATTGTAAACTTTTGAACTTTTTCTCTCTAAAAGCTCGTTTTCTCGACATGTCTATGGGATTAAATTTAAATTAATTTATGCCACTTATGTGATTTGAATTTTTTAAAAAAATCCATATTTGGAATCCTAATAACTTATAATTTATAGTAACTCCAACTAATTTTTTACCAAACTGATTAGTGAAAGCAATTAAATTTAATTACAGCAATTAAGGTAAAACTAATATTACTTAGTGGTCAAACTTACAATATAAGGTGTAAAAATAACCCAAAACTTATCCAAAACCCATTGTATGGACATATTTCTACCTTTTTCTTATATTATTTTTATTTTTATATGATTTTATCCACTTTACAGGAAAAAACATGGGGTTAATTGAATATTTAAAAAAAATTAAGTGTCTCACTCACCCCACTTATAAATGACCTTCCACTCTCCCATGTTCTTCACACCATAAAACCACTTTGTTTCATTAAATAACCACAAAAATCAGTTGAAATTTTCCATAAAATATTCATAGAGTCCTTATCTTGGTCAAAAATCCATCTTAGGAAGGAATTAGTTAAAACTTAAGGAGGATACCTGAAGAAAAAGTAATGTTCTTCTAAAAACATTTTTATTTTATTTCCTTCTCCACCTCCTTCAATTATTATTATTCCATGATTATATAAAAACATCAGTATCTTATATGTATTTAGATTTAATTATGTTGTGGATATTATCTAATAATTCACACGCATTCATCAAATTGGTTAAAAAATCATCATTCATGTGTACGATGTACTACCGCCTTGCAAATTGATGTTGTTCGTTTTTCTATTACCAACATTCATGATTGGGGTTAATGATGGACATAAAATTTATATATAAATTATGTTTTATTTATGATTTATTTATGATTATTTAATTATTATATAACACATACCTTCATGCTTTACATTTTTTGGGAATATAATAACATCCTTCGTATGTACGACGGACTACCGCCTCATGAAGCGATGTGATTCATTCACGCTTTATATAGAATGTAATAAATATTATTTTAATAAACATATGTGATATATATGACATAATAATGATACTATAATAATTATATATATATATACAAATATTTTTTTATTTTTTTATTTTTTTAATATGAAAATAAAATGGAAACATCATTTATGCGTACGTACGGCCTACCGTCTCTATGAATGTTTTATTTCATTTACCATCACCAAATTTTATAGATTACTCTAAATACATATATACTGAATATATAGGTATTTAAATTATGGTTTAAATTTTTATATTATAAACCATAACCAATGTAATAAGAAAAAAAATAATAAGTCATAACATACTTGAAAAACAATGAAATTAGAACCCAAAATAATGAAAATAATGAAAGATTTTTAAAAAAGGGGTAATAAGATGTTATAAAATGATCATAAATGATGTTATAAATATTAATATGGTTTTGGTATATTTTAATAACATTATTAAAACTATTATATGTGATGTTAAATGGTTTTTACCCAAAAGGAATCATGAGGTAAAGAATTTCATCTCAATTTACATTCCATTGAGACTTATTTTTTATAATTCACCCATTCACTTATATGTGGGGTATATACTTCCCATTTGAAATTTAATATCATGAATACTTCAATATTCATGGTATTTTAAGTTTTAATTTGAATTATTTCATCCAAGGAGATTTTATTTGAAAATTACCAAGCGATAAAATTTATTGTGAAATCTCACTTTCTTTTGTGACAGTTAACTTTCTCTTGAAAAAATCACTTTATTATAATAATATTTCACTATAAATTAAATTTATATTAAATTTAAATATTATTTTGTGATATATGTAACTTTTTTATAAATTTTATACCATTTTTACATATGGTGTTTACTTTGAAAGTTATTTTATTAACTGGGGAAATATTGATAAATCTAAATCCTTTACTCAATACAAATATTTAATGATAAGGCATATTTTTCATGAATTAAATTGATTATTATATATAGGAGAAATTATTTAGACTTATAGTTATGGGTGGGTATCATACTTTATATTTCCCATAGATTCATCGATGGGTCTCATGAGACAAAATAGTCAGGAAAATTAAATGGGTTTTTACTTGTAGTTTTAAACAATATAGTAGATAGATCTTGATAGTAGATGTTTTCATGTTCCTAATACATAACTTTTGGTAATTAATCATTTACTTAATTTCATTTATAATTATTATCTATGATATTTTCTCTATGATAAAATCAATGGATGAATTTCATTCTCATCTTATTGATTTAAATGGAATGTGTGTATAGTTATTTGCCTTTCCATATTTTTTCATATCTTACCATGATGGTCAAGTTATTAAAATGAAATATGTGTTAAGTTATTTATCTTTCATACTGATTATTCTTATTGATTAAGGATAGCTTTTGTTGTACTAACCCATACTAAATATTTTAGATCCCCCTTATTCTTTCCCTTGTCAATAATCTATAAAGTCTATTATGACTGATAAATAGGGTTATGCAAGATGGCATAAAGTTATTCTTAAAAAAATTATGTTTTAATTTTTTTATTCGAATTTAATGAAAAAATGTATGTGTCTAGTTTACTAAAACTCCTAAACAATTTGGTCCTTTGGGATTTGATTCCATATATCTTACACTAATGTAATAAAGGCACTAATTTCAGGATACTAGGGTCGGTGTTGTTACAGTTTGTATCAAAGGAAGTTTAGTAGAAACCTTAAGAACTACATTTAAGAAAAAATATCTTAGGGAACATAACCATAGGATATAATTTGAGGATAAGTATAGAAGAACATCCTAAATTTTTGGTAAGATAGAGATTATGTGGGTCTTCCTAACAATATATCCATATCTAGATACTACAAGTGGATGTGGTTCTAGAATAGATGTACCTATGGGTAATAACCCTAAAAAGGGTGTGTCAGTCTTGAATCAGGAGTAACCTGGTACATAACAATGAGCCTTATTATGCACCTAGTTTGACACTCCCGGGAAATATTCTTATGATAATTCACATTTTCTTTACAAACCATTATGAAATATATGAATAGATGATGAAAATGAATGACCTAGGTTAAACCTAAGGTGTCTTAGATTGAAAATAATGTGTCATGATTTATACATCTTACAAATTATTCTATAGTTTTCCACTATGATTATTATTACTCAAACTATGATTTTTGTCCTTAGTCAATGGCTGGAACCCAATGGAATCATGCTAACATTGATTATAAAGGAAAAAAGTGGTGAAAATGAGAAAACAAATAGTATGTTAATAGGAGTGAAAGATATCATGTGTATTCCTATCAATTTCTCCAAAAATACAATTTACAAAATATAACTTATCTAACTCCTTGAATCACCAAATAAGAGGAGGACATAATTTTATAAGAGATCGAGTGGTGGGGACCATAGAGAAAAGAAGGATCGATTACCATCATGTAAGAAATTCGGAAGGAGATGCATGGGGAAGTGTCTCAATGGAACATGTAAATTATTTATGTGTGGTAAATAATTTAATCAAGAAAATAATTTCCAAATAAAAATGAAGAGTGCGATGGAAGGAAATAAATCTCATCCATATGATCCACTTATAGTTTATTGCATTAAATGTGGGGAACCTAGGAATTACCTGATTCAAATCCATATTCTAAAAGGTAACCCATAGACCATGGAAATACCTAATTAGAAATAAAATGGATGAAGTACTTATGTATTTTGATTCGTGAAATAAATTTTTGAAGTGTTTCACCAATAGTATTTTTGTTACAAGAATCGTGAAACATCTAAGGATTCTGTTAAATTTTAGATTCAATTTTGTATTAATTAACATAATAGTTAAAGATTTCATCATCGATTAATGAGTTTAAGATTAATCGTAATTTAAAATTATTAAACATGTTATTTTAAGTTTTGTGTAGTACAAATGTCACAAGATTAAGGATATTTTGGGATAAATTTATGATAAGAACATGTTTTAGGGGAAAATTTATTTGAGTAATAATACCTTTAAATTTTATAAACATAATTTTAAATGTATTGATAACTATTAGGGTTAATATGATCATTAATAACATTTTGATTATAGTTAAATAATATTATTAGACTTTGTAAAAAAAATAGTTGTATTGAAGACCATAGTAAAAAAGTGGTTATTTAATTATTAACCTTATTTCAAGGATGTTCATCATATTTCTGGGAACTTTATAGGAATTATATAGCTTATAAAAAAGTAAAACCCACGTTAAGGGTGGTAACCCATCACATCCGGCAAGGAGGTGGGTATTGAACCCATTACTAAAGTATGATAAGGGATGCGTGCCTACCACTGGCCTATGTGATGACCTAGTTAATATGTCATTGTTTTTAGTTGAAAATTTTGATGAATAAATATTAATGATGAAGAAGTAGTATTACTTTTTATGTTTATAGATTAATGTATTAACCATATTAGTTTTGTAAAATAGTTAGAGATAGACAGAAATATTTGTTACTCTTTTTTGGATATTATGATATACTAAAAGTTATTTTTTGTGCTTCGGGCATAAAAATTCATTTGGATATTTATTTCTTGGAATAGTAAATAAATTCTAAATTGATAAAAAACAAAACCAAATGATTAAATTGTTCTTTTTAAATATAAAAATATCAAGATAGTAAAAGAAATTATCAACTTTAGAAAAAGGATCTTGAAATAAAATTCTATCTTATTACCATCATTTCTGATGATATCAATGACCTTTTTACACCTATTATATTTAAGGTTTTGAGAACCTCAATGTTACATTTATCATTCACTTTTTTTGGTCAATGACCTCAATATCTCTCTATAAATATTTATTCTTTTCTTCCATGTAAATATCTTTACTTTCTATTGATATTCTCATACTTGGAAACCTAGATACGTGTTGTTGCATATAACCTAGGTACTTCCCATTCTATCTTTTCAATATGATTTTTTACCATACCTTCTCATGATATTGGACTTTAATGAATGAATTTTAAAATATCAACTTTTTATTACCAAGATTGAGTTTAAATTATGTGAACACAATTTATTTATGTTTGATAGAATGTAACACCCCAAAATTTTAAAATATAAAGATCATATTCAATAGTGTGTATGACACCCAACACCAAGAATAGAAATCCATATAACATCCTGAGAATTTATGATATATTTACTATTTTAAATAAATTAAATCTATTATATAGCTTGAATTAAAAAAATCATGAGTTTATCTCACATTGAAAGCAACATAGATTTTAGTTTTCATTACACACAATAATGACTTTCTTCAATGCCTTGTGTTATATGCAAGACTGAGTTTTACTAAACTATAATATACTATTAATATTATTATTTAATATGATAATTATAAACTATTCATTATAATGGAAGGTATGAAAAGGATTAACTAAATTTTTTAAAAAAATTACTCAAGTTTGTATAATTATTTGGTGACCAATTAACTAGAAACGAAAATAAAACCATTATTAAAATAAAAGTAAATATTTTCTAAAGAAAACTAATTTATGCACACAAGTGTGTTTTATATCAATAAATTAATAAAATAAATTTAGCTCAGTTGTTTTAATTAAATTATATATGATATATTCAAAAAAAAATTACATTCATCTTATATGTTTTCTAGACAAGATATAAGAATAAATCCAATTTCATTCTTAAAATCTGTATTTTTCTAAAATAGTGTTTTTTCTCCTTTTTATTGTGCACTTATTTTAAAAATAAATTTTTAAACTTTTAGAAAATTAATTTTATAAAATAGACATAATTTAGGAAATCAAAATATTAAAATTATGTTATGGTAAATTTTGGTATTTTTTTAAGAAGTTTCATTTTTTGATTAATAGTGAAGAATACTGAATTTTAATTAAAAACTGTCATTTTGTTAAATAATTTATAATTTTAAACTATATTTCTAATTGGTTTTAAATTAAAAATAGATAAATTATAAATCTATAAATACAATTTAGTTAATTGGAATCAGTTTCGTATTGAAATTGAATATAATAACTTTATAAACTTTTAATCTTTTTCTCTTTAAAAACTCTTTTTCTCAATACATCTACAGGATTAATTATAAATTAATTTATTCAACTTATGTGATTTTAATTTGGAAAAATATATTTCATATTTGGAATCATGATAATTTATAATTTATAATAAGGCCAACTTAATTTTTGAAAAAAGTTATTAGTGAAAGAAATAAAAATTAATTACAGTGATAGTGGTAAAAAAATTACTTAATGGTTAAGCTTAGAATATAAGGTGAAAAAATATCCCAAAGCTTGTAAAAACCAATTTTATAGAAAAATATAGACCTTATACCTTATATTATTGAAATTTTCCATTATTATTTACACTTTTAATGAAAAAAACATGGGTGGAATTCAATCTATCAAAAAATTACAAGTGTGCCACTCACTCTACTTAAAAGGCTTTCCCCCTCCCTCTCATTCACATATTAAAACTACATTGGTTTAGAAAATAATTTCCCAAATCACTCCCAAAATTAACTCCCATCATCATTTAATCCTTATCTTGGGTAAAAATTCAACTTAGGAAGGAATTAGTGCAAACCTAAGGAGGATACCTGAAGAAGTGGTAATGTTCTTCTAAAAGTGTTTTCATTTTATTTCCTTCTCAGCCTCCTTAAATTATTTTTATACAATTATTATATAATAAATACATTATATTTTATATACTGATATATTTTTATGTTAATTTTATGACCTAAAACTTCACACACTTTAATCAAATGGGTAATGAATTCGTTATTCATGTGTATGACAGACTACCACCTCATGAACTGATGTCGTTTGTTTTTCCATTGCCAACTTTCAAGTTTGTAAATAATGATATAAATACTATTTATACATGATATTTATGATATTTATTATGTAATTATTCTTCTTTAATTATTATATAACACATACCTTTAGGCTTTTCATTTTGAAGTAATATGATAACGTCCTTCATGTGTACGTCGGACTACCACCACGTGAAGTGATGCGATTCATTCATGATTTACAGTGAATGTATTGAGGATGGTTTTAATAAAAATATGTGATATATATAAAATAATAATAATAATTTAATGATGATATATATATATTTAACTTTTATTTTTTTCAATACTATAAGAAAATGGAAACAACGTTCACGCATATGTTTGACCTGCCATCTCTATGAGCAGTGTATTTCATTTCCCATCACCCAATTT
This sequence comes from Viscum album, assembly GCA_963277665.1. Lineage (NCBI taxonomy): Eukaryota > Viridiplantae > Streptophyta > Magnoliopsida > Santalales > Viscaceae > Viscum > Viscum album. The sequence goes on along the minus strand of OY728140.1, from coordinate 1,269,169,445 downwards.
TATGGATTACTATAAATACATATATAATTAATATATATGATATTTAAATCTTGGTTTAAATTTTTTATATGATTAAATTATTATCAAACTAATAGGAACAAAAAAATAACAAGTCAAAATATACTTGAAAATCAAGGAAATTAACACCCAAAATAGTGAAAATAATAAAAGATTATTAAAAGGAAGGTGATAAGATGTTATAAAATGATAATTTATGATATTATAAATTTTAAAATGGTTCTTTTTTAAGTTAATAACAATATTAAAACCATTATACAAGCAGTTAAATGAAATTCAAACAAAAACAATTGTAAGGTAATAGATTTCATCTCAATTCACATTCCATTGATACTTATTTGTAATTATGAATCAATTCACCTTTATGTGGTGTATATAATACCCATAATAAATTTAATATTATTAATACTTCATTATTTATGTTATTTTAAGTTTAAATTTGAATTATTTTATCCAAGGGTATTTGATTTGAAAATTACCAAGTGATAAAAGTTATTGTGAAATCTCACATTATTTTGTGGTTATTATCTTTCTCTTAAAACAATAACTTAACTCTAATTATTTTTCATCATGTTTTATATTTATATTCAATTTATATATTATTTTGGTATGGATATTATTATTTTCTAAACTATATACCATTTTTATATACGGTGTTTACTTTAAAAGTTATTTGAATTATTGGGGAAATATTGATAAATATGTATCCTTTACTCAATACAGATGTTTGATGATAGGGATTATTGTTCATAAATTAAATTTATTTTCCAATATATGAGGAATTATTTTTACATGAATTTATTTGTGGTTATCATGCTTTATATATCCCCTCGATGCATCAATAGGTCTCATGAGATAAAGTAAGTGGACAAATTAAACAGGTTTCTACATATATTTTTAAATTTTCTGGAGAATAGATCTGGAAAGTAGATGTTTTCGTGTACCTAATACATGAAATCCAATAATTAATAATTTCCTTTATTTTAGTTATCATTATCATTCATTAAATTTTCACTACGATAAAATCTATGGATGGATTTCATTCCATTATTGTTGATTTAAATGGAATGTGTGTTCAGTTATTAATAATGCTATATTGATTCTACCTTATCTTACCATGAGAGTAAAGTTATTTAAATGATATGTTTTTTTAGTTATTTACCATTCCATATTTATTATGCTTATTGATTCGTGATATCTTCCTCTTTACTTAACCCTTACTAAGCATTTGATCTTACCTTTATTTTGTTTCCTTTCAAATGAATCCATGAGGTTTACTATGACTGATATGTAGGGTTATTCTAGATGGAATAAATTTATTCTCAAAAAATATATTTTGTAATTTTTTCATTTAAATGTAATTTAAAACTCATGTGTGTATCCAGTTTGTGAAAAATACTAAACTATTCAGTCCTTCGGGATGTGATTCCTTATATCTTATGCCAATGTAAAAAAGTAAGGCACTAGCTCTAGGATACTAGGGCCAAGGTTGTTAAAACCTATCTTAAGTTTATAAGATTTTCATTACTACATTTTTTGTTGGATTAATAATGTTCTATATTTTTTATAGTGTTATTTTCATGTGGGATAATTTGCGGAGATCAATGTGATCCATATTTTTGAATTCTATTGTTTTATTTTTTTTATGTGTTTATTATCACATTGCACTAGTTTCTATATTAATGGATATATTTATTCTATAAATTTAATGTTCCATATTATATAAATAAATTTTTATGTGTTACATGTGTTTAAACTATATTGTATTCCCAAATGAAACTGATATTAGTTATTCAAAAAAAATATATAAAAGTTTTTGATGTCACATTCTTCCACCTTTAGAAATTTAATCCTTAAAAATGAAACTCATATCATCAGTTTATAATAGATTTGGGTACTTCTATTTCATTTCCTCCTTATGTTACCATGTCTTTTATTCATACTTTTGATTATTCTAAATCACTTTAATGAGATGAGTTGTCTTGTTGCATAGAACATTATAACTATAGTTCAAGATCTTCATTGAATTCTTCTCATATGAGAGGTCATGCACCAGTTATACCACCTCTAAATTCAGTATGTGTGAGGGATTATTTATTTACTTCCTCAAGATAGATTTGTGTAATACATCAGGAAATTGAGCCATGTTTGGTGGAGGTGATAGCTAATAATCCACTACTCCAATGCGATCAAGGATCTCAAAGGGGACAATGTACCTAGGGCTGAGATTTTCCTTATTTTCAAAACCACATGACTCTTTTTAATATTGTTATTTTAAAGAAATAAATTATATTTAACTTCAAATTCCAATTCCCTTAGATGATTTTCAACATCGCTCATTTTTTGAATCTAAGAATCTTTAATGTGTTGTTGAATAGTTTGACCCTTCTCTAGAATTTCTTGTAGAATATCAGGCCCAAATAACATTTATTCACTAACATCATCCCAACATATAGGATTATTAATCACTTATAATATATATATTTTTATGGGTCCATTTTAATACTCATGTTGAAGTTTTTGTTCTATGATAACTCAACCAATGGGAGATTTTGATCCCATACTTCTACAAATTCCATTGAGAAATGTCTTAGGATGTCCTCGACTATCTGAATGGAAATTTTATATTTTCTATTAGTATTGTGGTGATAGAATACATTAAAGTTAAATTTATTATTTAGATCATGTTGAATACTTATTAATAATTTAGAGGTGAACCTTGGATCATGATCGGAAATGATCAAAAGTGGTGTTTTATATAGCCTCACTATTTCCTTTACATATATCTTGGAAAGTTATCCAAGAAATAAATATTACAAAATTATGATTAATTGGGATATATTGGATATCAAATCCACCATAACCCATATCACATTACTTTCATTATATTTCTTTAGGACACTAGTGACAAAGTCCATAGTGGGTTTCTCCTATTTCTATGTGAGTATAGGTAATTGGTACATCATCCCTTTAGAATTTTTTCTCTCTACTTTAACATACTATCATAAAAACACTTTGAGTTGTACTCAACAATATCCATCCTCTTTTTTTCCCAACAAAATTTCTCTTAATGATCACAATATATCTTGGTACTTCCAGGATGAATTTAGAAGGATGAACTATGTGCACTATTGAATAAATATTTATTTATCTCAGGTGATGATGGAATACAGATTGTAGTTCCAAACCAAATTGTACTATATTTATCAATGTTTAATTAATTAATCTTCCCATACTAATTTAACTTTCTTTTAAATCTCCCAATCATCCTTTTGTACCTTCTTGACCTTCTCTTAGATAAATGGTTATAAAATCATTTAGAAAAGGTAGGATTTCATCCCTATTTTTATGATTTCTAATTATATACTTTACATTTATATGAATATGGGGTCTTTTAAAATCTATATCATAGATAGGGTAATAGGTTTTTTCTCCTATGATCATCAACTACCTTATTCACCTTTCTAGGATGGTAGTGAATAGTGAAACCCTAGTCCTTTATTAGCTCATACCAAATTCATTGGTGCATGTTGATATCTTTTAGTGTGAATATATAATTTAGAGTCTTGTAATTTTTATATATTTCACTTCTCACCATAGAGGTAGTGACTCAAGATTTTCAAAGTGAAGATCATTAATTATTACTATAGATCATGCATCAGCTAGTTCTTCTCAAGGATCTTAAACTATCATGAGTCATAGGATATCACATTATCATTTTTCATGAGTATAAAACCTAATAATTTCTTTGAAACATTTTACTATATCATACATGCTTCCCCACTTGATGGTAGTATGAGTACAGGGGCTGTGATTAGACTCTTCATGAGGTGCTTAAATCTCTCCACACATTCATCCATCCAAAAATATTTTACCTCTTTCTAGGTTAACTTAGTGAGAAATAAAATCATGATAAGTTTTACACAAACTATCAAAAATACTCATATGATCTAAAAAAATATGGATTTCCAGGAAATTTGAGGGTCTGAGACCTTTTGAAATTTCCTTTTTATTTGGGATGTCCATGGAAATTCCCTCACTTGTAATCACTTACCCCAATAATGTGAATTTTTATATCCAAAAGCCATGCTTTCTGAAATTAGTGTATATTTTCTCTTTTCGTAATGTCACAAACATAATCCTTAGATACTCTTAATGTTCCTCATTTGTCTTGGAATAGATAATAATTTCATCAAAAATGACTATCAAAAAAATTTCTAGGTAGTCTCTAAAGATTTATTCAAAAAGTTCATAAACATTGAATGGAACTTAGTAGTTCTGAATGACATCACTATGAATTTATAGTGTCCATATCTTATATGAAATGATGTCTTATGCATATCTTTTATCTTTACCTTTGGTTGATGATACCCAGAATGAAGATCCACCTTTGAGAAGTATTTATCTCCTCAAAGTTGATCGAACAATTCCTTAATAATAGTATAGGATACTTATTCTTTATGGTGATATTATTGATCTATCAATAATCGATGCAGAATTATATTGATTTGTCCTTCTTCTTTACAATAATCATGGATTCACCCCAAGGTGATTAACTAGGTAATATGAACCCGTTTTCCAAATAAACTTTCAACCTCTTCTTTAACTCCTCCAATTATTTTGGGGCCATCCTATAGTGGTATTTAGAGATAAGTATGGAACCAGGTATAAGTTCTATTGATAACTCTACCTCATGATCTTGGGGATGTCCATGCAACTCTTTATAAAATACATCAGTGTATTCCCTTATAATGGGAATTTCCTCAAGGTTGATTCTTTCCTTTTACAGAACCATTTGGGATAGATATTCTTCTTCATTGTATATTAAAACCCACTCCATTGTGAGATTTTATAATGGAGATTCATGATCTTCCATGAATTTGTATAGAATAATGGGATGGTTTGGTATATAGAAATATATTTCCCTTTATATAAATTTGATGTGATCTCTGTATAAGGATATCCAATCCATGATAATTATATTTTCAAATTATTACAAGGTAAGTGTTACAAAAACATTTGGAAGAATCTTCCCAAATGCAATAATAGGATAATATTCCAACACTTAGGTTGTAATGACCACACTAATAGATGTTTTTACATATTTATCTACTTAAAGGTATTTGGTATTTTATTTAATAGTTATAAAAAACTTACAATATATAAAGGAATACATACAAATAGAATAAAATAAAAACTTTTCCATTATTGAGTGAATAAGAAGTGTACCTTGTATGGATTCATTTTCACGATCCACCTCAGTGGTGGTGTTAGTATAAGGATTTCCTTAATCCCTTGACTTTGGTGGATACTAACATGGATTAACCTCAAATACCCATGGATTGGTTCTTGGATTTCATAGTTCTCCAGCACCTTATAGTTAAATCATTGAACCATGGGTGGTGCATTGGTAAGTGGCTTCATCTCCTCCATCATGTGGGCCTACCTATTCATATCTCTTCAATATTCAAGATCTTGGTGGCCTTCACTACCATATATAAATTATTTCCTTATACCTTTGAGGAAAATTAAAATATTCTTCTTTACACATGTTTGACATGTGGGTGGTGGGATCTTCTTTCCTCCATGGTCAATTGATCCCCCATCTAAAAATTCCATTCTTCTCTTATTATCTCCATATCCACAAGATTATTCCCCAAAAAACATCTCTACTTTGAGAGCACATAAAACTACTTCTTCATAACTCATAAAGTCTTGGATGCATAGAACCTTTCTTAGGTGTTTTTTTAATGCACTAAGAAATCTATCTATTTTTATATCATTTTTTATAACAAAACTAGTGGCATGCCTTATATTTCATGTGAAATTTTCCCCATAATCCATGAGAAATTCACTCCCCATATTCATAAGGACTATAAATTATCTCTCTATATTTATTCAAAAAGTCCGAGGGAAATTATTTTTGTGAAATATCTTCTTAAAGTCTTCCCACTCAATTTCTTCCATTTCATCTTTATTGTCACGACCCGTCCTCGGGGCCCGTGATATGACTACCCCAAGCCCGCCTTCCATAGGCCAGGGGCTGGCGACTATCACCAAAGGCGTAAATCCCAGTAAAAGGGAAGGAATTGCCTTTATAAAATTAAATAAACACAACATAGTACGCAAGTGAAGTAAGCACTAAGTAAAACTGAGTATAAAAGTAAGTTCTGGAAACTAAATGGGCCAGTATACAAACCCAACTGAAAGTACAGTACAACTGAGAAAGAAAGTACAACAGCTGTAAAGTAAATCAGCAACCACCGAGTTGTCCTCCAGGAATCCCACCTGAAGGGTGGGTACAGATAGTCTCTTCGGTACCTCAGGTTCATCCTTCCGCTTCATGTACGTCCCGTCAGGTGGTCCACCTCTGGATACCGTCCAGCTCCACAATCCTCAGCCAAGATCAGTGATGTCCATCGTCTGTAACCAACACAACGTAGTCTGGGCATTGCCCATGCAGGGGTGAGTATAACGATAATTAGTAGGGACCCCGAGACCCCCGAAGGTCTCCCAGGATCCACGAAGGATAAACCACAAAGGAAAGGTACAAACACCATGTATCAACCAACTCTACTTAGGTATATGACCATACATATACCTAAGTCATCAATCTCAGTTCGGCTCCAACACTTGAGCCCAAGCACAATCTGGTCCACAGAGGAAAGAAGTCAATCACATCAATGATAATATTGAAAGACAAGACTCAGCTCACACAGGTATACTAATCACAAAGAGGGGTGGACATGATTAGATGTATCCTCTGAATCATCTCCTCTGCTGAACCCACGTAGGATCCAAGTACAGAAGTCGTCGCTGCCGAACCCACGTAGGATCCAATTATAGTAACCATCATTATCGAACCCACGTAGGATCCAAGTACAGTCATCATCGCTGCCAAACCCACAGAGGATCCAAGTACAATTGTCCTCGCTTTCGAACCCACGTAGGATCCAAGTACAGTCGTCATCGTCATCGAACCCATGGAGGATCCCAACACGGTATTCATCGTAGTCGCAACCAACTCTTGGGTTCCCGCACACAGCGTACTCGATTCTGGGATGGTCCGCTGCTTGAGTAAAGGGTTTGATACATCAACTGTAACAAAGTCCAAAGTAGATGTATCCCAAAATTCCATCTTGTCAAAAGAACTCAACGAGACAGACGGCACGTCAATTGGACGCCCGGTCTGAGAGATATTGGCTTTTTCGTTCCAGGGGCCCGGTTGGAAATATGCTCATTCCAAACCCATCCATTTACCAAATTTTTCCAAAACTCACTTAGATTATCGTAAAAGTACCTCCTCGTAGAAAGTATCCTGGTGCCGCAGACGACGTGTCGATCGGACGTGGGGTCTTTAAGTTATTCATGTTTAAGTGATTAACCGGCCCGGCCTATTAAGCCCAGTGGGTTGTTGGGTCGGGTCACTCAGTTTTGACGGGTCCGACCCGGTAGGGGTGTCTGACCAGCCGGAAGATTCGTGTGGCTAGGCCCGGCCTGGCCTGGCCTAGTCGGGCTGGGCGCGACCCGGCTGGCTCGGCCAGCTGGTCGAGCTGCTCGACCCGAAGGCCAAGCGGTCCGAGGGGGGGAAGCTACCCGAACCGGCGGCACCAAGTGGCGCCGCCCTCCCTAACCAGCTAGCTAGAGCCGGTCAGCCTTCTGGTGCAAGCGGATCACTCGGGCGGGCCATGGGTTCTCTAGCGCGGTGCCCTCCTGGCACCGCGGCTTCGCTCCGCCCAGCCGGCCGACGGGCCGGCCGATTCTTCCGTCGAAGCGGCCCACCCTATGCGGGCCGCGGTTCCTGCAGCGCGGCGCCATGGGGCACCTTGGTTTCTTCCTTCAGCCCGGTATTCTTCATCGGTCGAGAGGCCCGTGGTCGCTGGTCGTGGTTCCTCCACATGCGACCGGCACGCGGCCGCTGCCTTAGAACTTCACCGCTTTCCGAATCCAAATAAGGCAAGAAACGACGGAGGTTTGTCGGGTCGTGTTTGTTCGGCCCGCACCCTCCACGTTATGTTGTAACAATTGGCCAAGGTGATCACTTGATTACAAAAAAAAAGAGGGAGTAATGTATTTAAAATAAATTAAGAAAACCCCCTACCTCGAAAAAGATTCGCGGTAGCCGAGCATCGTGGATGACGGTGTCAATTTCGTCGTCATCAGTGTGTACCAGAAGAAGTGGTTTCTCCCCTCTTTTCATGGAGAAAATAATAAAAGGTGTTTCTTCATTGGCGAGTTCCCTGTGGAGGTGTCTCTTCTCTTGATGTGGAGGAAGAAGATAATTGGAGAACCGGGAAGCATTCTTCTTCAGAGAAGAAAATCGTTCATCATTTGAGGAGATGAATACTTCTCTCCTTTTTTTCAAGAGCTCTCACCCTAAAGCTTTTCCAACACAACAAAGCTCCCAAAATAAAATATTAGTCTTGGCTTATATTTTATTAACACATACAATTCAAAATTCAAATCACTTAATTAATTAAATGAAGAGTTGTTTAATTAATTAAGAGATGGGTTGGCAATAATTAATTGAGAGATGGGTTGGCAATAATTAATGGAGGGAGGGGAAGGAGGAGAGTTTACACAAATTAAGAAGAGTTACAAATTAATGAAGGGGGGGTTTAAGGGAGTTTAGAGAAGATGAAAGGTTGGGGCTCGTGTGGGCCCCACCTCTCAAATATCCACATATGGGAAGTTGGGTGGATGTGGGCCCCACCATTAACTTCCCATGGGAGGAATTAACCTCCTTAGATACATAAAATTGTTCTATCAATTTTATTTATCTTTTTAATTAAACCACATTTTATAACTTCGAACCCACATAAAACGCAACTGCAGTAAAGGTCCCCTTAAGAAATTACCGGCGCTGTGAGTTCATCGGTGCCCGCGGATTTCAAATCCAAGCACCGATTCAAAAGATAGAAAAAACTGCTCGTTCATTTAATAAATGTACCCAAGCTAAACTTCAGAAACTTATTCCGGGCACACCGGGCCTCGGAATCAGGTGCCGTCAGAAACTGCATACTCGTAAAATTGCAAAAAATTTAAGAAAAAAAAATTCCTTGAAATTTTTGGGTCTTTACTTTTATTCTTTATATTATTAATCATTGTCTACCATTGATCAGTTTCTCCATTTAAATGATAGATTTAAAATGTAACTTCCACCTTTTTAGAATATTTGAGCTCAAAAAAATCTTTTCCATTGAGTTAACCCATTTTTTGTTACAAGTGGATCTGAAGATCCACTAAATGTAAGTAGTCATTGTCGCATAAAGGAAACAATGTCTAGTTGATCCTTCTTGGGTGAAAGAGTAAATTATACGTGGTTTATGTTATTCCTCATAAACTAATCAATATTCATAAGTACCAAAATTAAATTTTGAAATCCAATACCCATTGCATTGGGAATGTCATTCAAACAATCTTTTTATTGTTCCCCACAGGGGTTGTTGGCATGGTTTATCTTAGTTCCCTCTATTTTATAAAATTGAAAACGTTTTGAATAAAAATTAAGTCAATAAATCATGAAAATATAATTTATTATCATGTGAAAATAAATTATAAATTCATATCTTATGGTATTTCGAAGTTTAGCATAGAATTATTCTCAAATTATTCTTATTGGATCACATACTTCGATTTTTTTTATAACTTTAAAAAGAATAATTGCATTAGTTATATATCCTGTATAATGGTTTGTAAAGAGAATATAAATCTACCAAATTACATCCCCCAAGAGTTTCCAACAATGTGTGCATTAATCCCTATTACTGGTGTAGAGGGTGAATATAGGGTTAAAACCTAACCATACCTTTTTATGGTAATTACCCCATGGTTCATCTATGCTAGAACCACATCCACTTGAAGTATCCAGATAAGAATTTCATTTCTAAGAGACCGTACACTCATTTACCAAAATTTAGTATAATTTACTTTACATAAACTTATCCTTAGGGGTTTTCACTAATTTTATCTAATCCTAATTCCAAAATTAAATAAATCATGATTTAATACAAATTATAATTACCCACCTTTTTATTACATAACTATTACATAATTTTTAAAATAAATAACATAATGGTAATAAATTATATAATCAAAAGGTTTAATATCATGGGAAAATTTGGTTTATACATTACTTATATATAAAAAAACATTAAAATTATTTAATCCCTTCTTCATTATCCTCATAAAGCTCTCATATTCTCCTTACTAATTATAATCACATTATGATATACATTAAAGAAATGGGTGAACTAAAATCCAAGTAAGGGGAGGAAAAACATGAAAGGAATATAGTACGTGGGTGAGAATAATCACCATATTAAAATAATAAGAAAAGGATTATCATAATAATCATGAGGGGAGAATTTCAAAAAGACATGGAATTTATTATGTGCATAATAATGAAACATTATAACGTAGTGTAAAAATACTACACATAATTTTGAACAACTCTAGAATCATACTCACGCATAATATATATGCATAAATCATAAAATCATAATTGTAAACAATGATAGCATCATGTTCATGGATAATTTACATAATATCATGAAATATATTACATTACCTAATCTATTGGATGGATATATAATTCTTGGTACACCCACCATATCATAAAATGCGCATAATCATATATTCCACATGGAAATCAAACATATAACAATTGTACTCATGAAAACAAAATATGGAAATAAACGGGGTTTGTAAAGATATCATAAAGATAAGTTAATGAATAACATTTTAAATCTCTAAATGAATATGGGTCTTATTTTGGAATAAAATATTATCATTCTTGAGTGGAGAAAAAAATCTTATAGGAGCCAATGCGATGTTTTGAAAAAATAATACCTTTTTAAAATATCACCATAGTTGAATTAGAAATCATTTTAACTTGGTAGAAACATGCACATCCACAGAATTAAAAGGTAAGGAAGAGAAAAATTACATCGTGAAGGAATTATGGAAGAATAAATACTGAAAATAATGATAAATAAGATATAACATAAAAAAAGTTGGGTTTGAGATTCTCCTTACCTAAGATCATGTTTTATTTAACCAACTTTTTTTATTCATATATAAAAAAAATATAATTTCTTAAAGCATAAAACTAGTATAAAATTATGTATATTTTTTCCACCTTATCAATTATAATCATGTTCTTTTATTTTTTTTATTTTCTTAATTAAAAGGGTAAGGTTTTGATATTATGTTTTTCATAAAATTATACCATCTTTTTTCTCTTTTTGTATTTAGATTATTTAAATTAATACATTAATAAAATTATCTCAAAAATCATAGAAATAAATATATTCATACATTTATATATCATAAATAATTTATTAAAACTATCCATAAAGGCGGTGATGAGAAGAGAATTGGAAACGTCCTTGTCGGTGGTTAACCTACTATCAATGGGACATCATCCAAAGAGGAATTAAGAGATGTATAACATATAAATATGTTGAAAAATAAATTCTTATAGTAGGTAAATAATATTAAATTGTTTTTAACGTAATAATTAATTAATTTTAAGAGATTTGGGTTATAAAATAATATAAGTATTGAGGAAGAGAATGGGAAAATAAAAGGTAAAAGGTCAAGGAATCTCACCTCCTTCTTTGTATTGTTCCTTTTCTATGACCCCTAAATCCTTGAAATATTGGATTTATATGAATAAAAGCATCCCTAAGTATTATAGGTTGATTAATATAGGATATTTGGGTAGTTGTTTTCTTTTATATTCATAAGATAACTAGTTTTACAAGGGTAAGGATAATGTGTATTTATACTCAAGGGGAGGGTGTTTTTAGAATAAATTATTGTATAAAATATAATTTCCTAAGTAGACCTTATAATAGTGAAAATTTGGACAATATGAATTAAAATTTATTAAAAATATATTTTTTATACTTTCAAACCCTTTATAAACTAAATCCATTATTTTATTAGGAAACAAGATAAAATAATTTTTAATGGAACACTTTACACTCTAAACTTTGGAAAATAGTTTTTATGTTTGGAATTTTAGTTTCCTGGATTTTTTAACTTATTAAACATTCATTTATCCTTAAGTTATATAATTTATTTGGTTATTATTATATATTTAATGATATAATTAAAATATCCCAGTTACATAAAAACTATATTTTTAGTATTCACCAAAAATTATAGTTTTCATAAAATTGCCAAAAAACAATTGTTTGAAAATTTAGACATGTAGATTATATAAATGAAATTAATTTTATTAAAAAAATTAAAAAAAAATTAATTATTAAAATAAAAAATTATTATTTTTATAAAATACATTAAAATACAACTTATTAAAATTTGATTATAATTTCATTGAGTTTTAAATCTTGATATTTATTTAATGGAATTATTATAGTTATAATCTCTTAAATTATTCATCATAAATATTATTTATATGAAATTTTAGTATTCATAGGTCAAGAAACTATTCAAAAATCCAGTTTATTATTTCCAAAAGTTAGGTTACCATTCCAACAGTCACATTACTATTCCAATAGTCGTATTTCTTCCCATAAATACCCTTTAATTCCTTCCTTTATTATTCATCTCAATTCCTATCAAGTTTAAATATTTTTCATTTATAAAATTTCTATTAGATTAATAATGTTCTATATTTTTTTATTGTTCTCTTCACAAGTGTAATAATTTTATATGATCAACGAAATCAACATTTTCCAGTTTTACTTGTTTCGTTTTTTTTATTTACTGCCCCATTATACAAGTTTATATTTTCATGGTTATAATATTTTTAAAATTAATGTTCCAAACAAAATAAATAAATTTTTATTTGTTTCATGTGTTTAAAATATATTATATTCCTAAATATAACAAAAATTATTTATTCATCTTGATAAATCAATATATAAAAGTTTGGTATGTTATATAGAGATTGCCTAATTGGGAATGGAACATTATATCCTGGATAAAAACCATGAATTATATATTTGAGATGAGTCCATAGAATTATGCCTTTAACCTAATTTTTCTAAAGTTCTTTTGATCACTTTTTCATACCCCTAGATGGTTAATTTAGATAGAGGAAAGTTATCCTCTATATATCTAAGGCGGATGAGCGTCTCGGGTAGTATGAGATTAATACCAAATAAATTTCAACTGAAAATAAATGGAAATTATTTTCATTGAGATTAAAAGATATATAATGACATATGATATACTGATATATCATTGATCCTTGTTCTTTCTTCCTAAATAAAATCATAATGTTCCAAATTATATATTCATTCACTACATGGTATGCCTTAGTATAGTCTATGTCACTCTCAAATTACTAGGTATCTATTAGTGACACAATGAGGCCTTTAAAAAGTTCCTTTTATAAGAAATGGGTGTCCATGATTAATATCTATTATAAAAAATAAAAAAGTTTTTAATACATCATAATTTTGGGTCATGGTCTTGGGTATCCTTCCATGCATATGTTCTCACACTTGAGGAATAGAAGGTTGGGGTAGACAGGAGGAAAATTCCATTAGAATGAGATATAATATACCACCAACCATTTTTGGGTTGGGAAGATCTAGCCTTGTTGAATTATAGGGTTGAAGGGTAACTATGCTCTAGCTTATTGGCCCACCAATCATATCATAGTAGGGTGAGAATTGTAGGGTCTGAGGTTACTGACTCTTCTATTGATCTCATTGAATTTAATTTCTTAATTTTTATTTTATTTTTTGATATAGTCAAGAATGGATCTTTGAATCCATTTTGTGCCTCAAGTATGTCTCTCTATACCGTAAAAACTTCCACATAAGTTACTAGTGGATCACATTTCATAAAACCCCTCCTAATTAGTACACATTTCTATTAGTTTAATGATATTGAAAACACTAAATTTTGGATCCTAATCAGAGGAGGGTTCCATTTAATGGAGTGGTTCTCGACCTCTCAATATTGTGGGAATGATGTCTATGAGTGTATAAACTGTTTATTTGGCCCAAAATTTAGATATTTTTATTCTTTCATCCATTTATAATAACCCCAATATTGTGATAATAAAATATAATTTAATATATTTTTAAAATATAATAATAATTTATAATTTATTGATAAAATTACCGAAAAAACATGATATTAGTATTTTATTTGATAATTTATATTTTAATTGCATTGATATACAATTGTGGAAGTGTTTTTTGATAATTATATAGAAGAAAAAAAACAAAGAATCAATCAGTAGATCATGGAATCAAATTTTCTTCTAAGAAACTCGGAATACACCCATGAGAAAAGGATTTGACATTGGCACTTGAGAGGATATCAAAATGTCAATGTTTCCTTATAAAATCCAATAGGAGGTGTCACAATGCCAAAAAAGCATCTCATGAAGATTCCTAAAATTCCATCACCATGCCAATTTACTCCTAATATAACACTTTAAAAGTTGTTAAAGCACCAACATTGCTTTGTTCTCACACCTTAGAGTATGTAAAAATCCAACAGAGACTCACATTGTACCACAACAGTACCTTCATGAATAAACATTACTTGGTGCTCTAATATGATAATAAATCATGCCATATCAACATCTAAATTTCTAATAAAACATATATTATTATCATGATTTAATTTTCATTATGATTCTATATTTTTTTAGAAATTCTTATGCATAAATAGAATAATATCAAGCCAGTGCTGACTCTAATGAAAAAAAAAATATTATTATAAGTATTAATTAAATTTTAATGGAACATATTTCATAAAATAGTGTGTTAATGTCTAATAGTTGTTAGAAAATTTTTATCAAATCACCAATCAATTTTTTTATGGTCATGAAAACTCATGATTCTTTTCAAAATAGTTGGATATGAAAATTCATTAATGACCTTTATCTTTATTGGAATAATCGTTGTTACATGTTTTGAAATATTATGTCTGATATCTATACCTCATTGCACCATATGGTGGATTCTTTTTTCAATTTGATACAAGGAATATTTATTTTCAACATTTTAGGATGAGGTGTAGGTTATTGAAATAAAAACAAAAATATAATCCATATACATAAAACTCATCAATGAATATTTTTTGGAAACTCCTCTATCATATCATGAAAAATATGTTTCATGCACCATGATAATTTTTCAATTCATATCACATTCTTAAGTACAATATCTAATAGGAAAAGGTTCTATATGGACATAAAGCATTGTTTTTGATTTATCAATTGAGTCGATGTGTATTGTACTATAACCTAAATATTTATGTAGGATTTAATATAATTATTTCCTATATAATATCTCTAAAATATGATACATGATTGGTAGGAGATAATTATCCATACAGATATAAATATTGTGATTTATATAATAGACACAAACTCTCAATCCAGTAATTATTTGTCTTTGTATCAATTTATATTCATTTTTTTGTACCAATTTAAGCTACCTATTTTGAAATTCAACTTATTCCCCTTTTTCTTTAGAATGGGTGGTGAAAAATCAATTCATGTGCACTTTGGAATTACTAATATCCTTCTAAACTTTATCAACAATTCTTCGGGAAAAATACTTGAAAATAGAAATATCTTGAATGGTGTATAATAACATTCATTTATAAGTGATATAATTATAGGAATCATTTATACATTCCTCATTGGGCTTATTGACCTCTAAAGTCTTAGTCCAATTTAGATCTTTAATAAAAATAAAATTACCAAGAAATTTCTTTGATTTAAAATAGTATGCCCTATTCTTTATTAACTAAAAGTTATGATGTATTTTATTCTTCTATATGTCATATATGATTTTATTGGGACATTAATATGGTTATTTATGAGGTATAAGTGGTGGTTCCATCATAAACCTAATAGGTTTAGAGACTAGGGATGGAACCACTACTTGCTTGATGGTGAATGTGGTTGTTTATTCTTTTTAGACTCCTAGTCTATGATGGTGGAACCTATTAGGATCTCATAATTTTTCAATTTATAGTTTCAAATATTTTTTTTTGTTTCAATAAATTCAAAGAATCCAGTAAGGTAATTGAATGTCATTATAATTATAACTAACTCACCTTGAAAATTTTTCACATAGATTTTCTGTAGTTTCTCTAGGGGAAGTTATATCCCCAGGGAATATGTTATATTCTTATACCGATTTATGAAAATAGAAAATATTTTGTTTTAATAATTTTTTTATTTTTAGAGTATGAAAATATATATTTTCTATATCATTGAGGTGAACTAGTTGAGTAATTTCTAACAGATCTCTTCCCAACTAGTGATATACTCTAATGAAAGGTTTTTATACTAGATAAATATGGATCCTTATCGCATTTTAAAAAATAATTAGAATTTTATAACCTATTACTATATAATAGTACCTATTAGTGTTCCATTCTAGGATAAAAATGGGTAAAATGTTTCTCTGGGTTACCTATGAAAAGATATGAAAATGGGATTTCCATAATCTGACTGGGAGGGGTTAAATTAACCCACTCCTTACATTAATTATTCTCAGCTTATAAGGGTGTATTTTATTATTTGATATATTTATATCAAGTAGTGATGCTATGAAGTATATAATCTTTTAATGATACCCCTAGCATTAGTAAGTTCCTTAAATATATCTCTTAAACCAAATAATGGTGGTGATTTAGATAAATTAAATATTGATGGTCTTCGAGGGAAGAAGTTATAGAAATAGGATTGTTATACCTTGATTATTTATTATTTGTAGGTTTATAACTTATAGGTTTATTGGTTAAATACTATCAAGGGGGGTCAACTGGTGGTGGAATAGATTTGATATAAATGGCATTGTCTCTAGGAATATTTCCTCAAAGTATCCCGACATTAATTTATAAGAGGTTTTTAATTTCTTGATTCAAAATGGTAATTTTTTCATTGAAAGATTATATATAAATAACCTCAAATTATTTGTGGAAAGTATATATAGAAATAACCATGCATTTATCCATAGTATGTTGGGTAATTGGGAATAGTATGTTTAGTGGAGGTACCAATGCATGATCTCACATTTGGAATTGAGTATGCACACCATGTAAATCTATTTCATCATGGGTAATATTTTCCACCAGTGGGATATCCTTATATTTTTCATTTTCTACCCATTTTCTATGAAATCAAAGACACTAAATAGAATCTTGAAAGAAGTAAATCATCATTAAATTTTATAAAGTGTGGGGATTTGTTTTCTTGGAGTAACCTTTTAGCTAATCATCATGGTAAACTATTATGGATAATATATTAGAGGGACTTATGAATTTTTAGACCTCATATAGTTTCACCTTTCATAGTAATACACCTTCCAATATAACATACAATATTTACCATGGTAGGAGATCTAGGTTAAAATACCCAAAAATTATATTCAACATAAACCTAGAGAAAGAGTCAGCTTGCTGTCTAGTTATGGAATTTATCTAAGACTTATGAATAATTATTTACTTAATGGAGTTACCACTATAAAAAAATATACCTTCACACTAATTGAAGGTGTGGGAGATAGATGTTTGAATAATAATTTCTAAGCCTTGTGGGTTGGTTTGATCCCTGCAAAGAGGTGGTAGTTATGCTAGAAACCACCACTTTCTAAAACTCACCTTTTGTAACCTAACTTATTAAACAAGGTTCATACATTCAAAAATAGAGGCACCAAATTTAAAAACATTAATGAAGTAACTATGATTTGACCTTTCATGGTGAATAAATTTGATTTCAACATTAATTCTAGAACATACACAAAAATGGAAGAACAAACTCACACCCACACAGAACCTCAATAATAGAATTTATGTGGTTTATACTTACTCATAATCTATAAGAGAAACACTTATTATTATTATTATTATGAATATAATAATAAGTGAATCATTATATAATTTGGAAAAAGTGATGAAATTTGACTATATATAGACAAGTCGAGTCAGTTTTTTTCATGCTACTTCCTTATAGTCTTTGCAGATGACCCTTCACTTAATCAAGGACACTGACATTTGGCCACCCAATGAACCACCTCAACTTTAGATCATTAGTGAACAATGTATAAAGTATATTTTAATAATATATATCCCTATAAATAATATTATATATCCTTTAATAACACTAGTTTATTCTTACACATTGATATAGTTACTTTTATGCAACTCAATTGAACCTTCCACACTTCCATTGTCAAGAATCATCCATCACTTCTTCTATCAATTGAAGTCTTGGACTTTCCTAACACTTTTTCTATAGATATAATCAATTTCATCTAACATAAATTCTAAATTCACTCATTTTGGAATATATATTGAATTATATAGATAAAAATTAGCATAGTAAACCCAATAATCCCCCACTTGAGAATGTTTTTCAAGGATTAAACACCAAGACCTCTGGTTTACATAGAAAATATCACTCTTCCTTCCATAAAAATAGTAATTGAATATAAGTTATTTTATTATTGATTATATGAGTCCCACAAATGCACCAAAAACAACCAAAACTTCAATGGACTATTGTATTTTGCCACATATCTTCTGCTATATAGCCTCCTTCAATTGTATATATCTTTAAAATTCCAACTTCCACTAGATTTATGATAAAATAATACACCAGTTGAATCTTTTTTTTCTATGGCTGAAATAAAATATTATTTTTAATATGAACCACACTCTGATTATCATAAAATTATGTTATATTCCCCCACTTCCTTTTGAGTTCCTCTAATAAACCCATTATCTATATCATCTCTTTCCCATTGTTCTTTATTGAAACATACTTTTCTTCTATGGTAGAAAGTGTGACTAGAGGGTATAGTGTAGAGATATAACTTAAAGTTATTCATATATAGGTAAAAAGAAATTTGGTGATACTTCTCCATGTGTATGAATCTTCTCTAAAGTCTGCATAAACACAGGCTTGCAACAAATATTCCATTTTGAAACATAATTCCAGTCCTTCTAAAATTTTAAGATATTATAGTATCCACTTTATTACTTCCTACTACACCTTTTATGGATATTTCATGAACTTATAGAAATATTACACTAATTGAGTAATGTATAGTTATATAAAATCATAGTTTTCATAAATATTATAACCACTAATGCATACATAACCTTTTTCATGTACATGACCTCATATTATATTCTTGGTGGCTTATATTTGGATATATTGAAATGTTTGTTCAATGTGTAGATACTAGTTTAGATTTTAAAATTATAAAACTTTCAAATATCTTTTGGATGTACTCTAACTAAGAAAAAATAATGTTCCATGCTTTTTATCCCTCCAAATTCTCATCTCCAAAATTCGTTTGGCTTCCTCAAGATCCTTTATCTCAAACCTTTTAGAAAAATTAATCTTTTTTTCTTTAATTTTTTTTCATGTGTATACCCACAAAAAAAATTTCATCCTCAT
This sequence comes from Viscum album, assembly GCA_963277665.1. NCBI lineage: Eukaryota > Viridiplantae > Streptophyta > Magnoliopsida > Santalales > Viscaceae > Viscum > Viscum album. Next base: position 1,269,150,007 of record OY728140.1, on the reverse strand, counting down.
AAATTAGACATATTATGTCATAATTAGACACCTTACGATAGAATCAATGATTCACACTACACTGTATGAACTTTCGTTCTTCCATGAAGGTATCGAACTTTAATTTCCAATTTGGGTGTTTTTTGTAGTCTATACGGACTCTTCTTATGTTTTTATAGTATATTGCTTTTGGATTCATTGAATCGTTATAATTTATTCAGGAATATTTCCTTCTATAAATATAAATTAAGAAAATACATTTTAATAACTAATTATTGAAGATATAGGCCTTTATCTGCAGCCATTCCAAGTTTCCTATTTATTTTTGTGTGCATAAAAACGGAGGAAATATTTCATTAAAATACATTATGTTTTATTTTTCAAATCCTTTCACAACTATCCCTTCCTTCTACCATTTCCCATTATTAAATTGTTCTTTAAATTGATAGAACCAATTAATCTTTAGTGCCTATTTTATAGCAGGACATTCCATTAGATCCCATGTTTTAGAAAAATAAAGAGTACATATATTTATTCATAGAAAACTCTCACTACATCAATTCATAGAGAATTTATACCTCTTATAGGCTTTAAAGTTATCAAATATCTATAAAAATTATATAATGAAATTCAGATCCAAACCTTTGTTATTCTTCTAACTTTGGTAGACCACGTCAACTCCTAAGGATATGCTCATTTGGATACCACATCTTCCATAAATCTTCCTTGAGATTCTACATTCCGTAAGATTTATAGAACATTTAGTCTAAAAATATATATAATCCAACATTAATCCAAAACTTCGCCTTTTTTATAATTATATTTTTCTAGAACTTGAGTGCTTAATAATTTTTTTGGAACATTCGGTCTTCTAATCATATAAATCTTGGTTTTATTTGATAATTTTTTGTTCATTGTTTCATATTAATCCAAGTTATGATCCTTTTATAAGATATTTTCAATAAAGTGAACATTATAGATTCTCATAACCTTTCATAGATCATTTACCTAGATCCAAAATCCAAATTCTCTACTACCATACCCTATATAGAAACATGCTTGCGTATTTTATTTTAGCTTATCTCTCACTCTAGAATTAATATGTACATAAGAGACACATTTAAAGAATTTGAGGTGGGATGCATCAATTGATATTTTGGTCCCAATAAATTTTATAATCTACTACCACAATGGTGTAGATGGAATTTGATTCACTAGTTATACCACACAATTGACTAATTTAAACCAAAATTACTTTGGGAAACATAATGTAGCCTCATTCTTTGAGATCTTTCATTTATCATAAGACGCATTAATATTTTCAAACTTTCTTTCCAATAATTTTAGAAATTTTATTCACAAAAAAAATTATTTCAACAATCAAAACCATTAGAATTATCTACTTCCATACTCACTAATGTTATCAGACCTTATGCACTTAAGTTTTAAATTTTACTCCTTTTCCACCATGTGTCTCCATCAAATTAAAGTTTTGAAAATTTTGGACTTATTATTGATAAATAACACCCAATACCTCTATGTTACACAATCAACTAAGGTCACTTAGTGTAGTGACTGTGAATGATAAATATTCAGTGCTGGCCTCGATACATTTATATGAATTATCTCCATTCTCTAATTATTTAGATTTTTAACTTATTTATTTAATGAAACCATCCAATTTTTTCTAATATACACTATATTAATGTTCTATGCTCCATGTTATTGAGTTTAAATATTCATTTAAAATCTAGTATTTTCATCCCTTTCTCAACTATGTGACCAAGATAATCATTCCACAACTTTTCTATTCTAGAAGTTGTCTTTCCAATAAGTGTTGCTCCTTAAAATTTCTCAGAAAAGTATAATGTTCAATATTACAAACCTTTGTAACCAACATGTATCAACATGTGACCTTATACATTCCTTATGAAAAACTTGTATAGAAACCCATTTCATCCATCCAACTTACCAAATTTGCATTCTTTAATTTCCCAATATATACCTCGCCCCTTGTAACTCCAGCAAGTATCTTCTCCTAGTTCAGATGTTCATATCACCCTTTATAATAATCTCAAGGTTTTACTTATTCAAAATATTAAACATTATAAATATTTCAGAGACATAGTTCCATATACTCCCCTTCTCAGATGTTGAGTAAAATCAAACCCCGGAATTAATGTTCCATGATATGAACATACTATAAACTATTAGAAAAAAATTAATCACCTCAGCTATAATATTTTTAGATTAAATTCCTTAATTAAACATTCTATAATTAACTCTATTTTATCTAGAGTCCTTATTTAGGTTTCATTTTTTTCCATAATTTAATCATGCAGGTCCGGGCCCCACTAATTTCTATTATTCTTACCATTTTCTCTAAATTAATTTTCTATAATTTTATGATTGTAGTGAATGTTTTCTTCTATAGTAAAATCAGTTTTAGTAGTTTCTTGGACATTATTCCACCTAATATCTTCATTCAAAATTTGATCATGAAAATACGTGAACTCAAAGTAAGTCCTATATCTTGAATTAATCACCATGAAAACCATTGTATAACATTAATCTAGAAGTGATAATATAAGAATCAATATCCATACTATCCATCTGAACATCACACCTACTGATTCAAATAGACTATAGGTGTAGTTTAAGTCATTGAAATGATCAAAAACATCCTTACCTTCCACCATATTTGTATTTAAGAGTCTCTAAATTAAAAAAAATCAATGTGGTGGGATTATCATGCATGTCTGTGTATCTAGAAATAATTTTTATAGTTTTCTTTTCCTATCAAATGTTTAAGGACATGATTTGGGATAATATCATCTAAACAACCCTAATTGGGTTCTAATTAAGTCTTTCCCAATCATCTTTTCAAATTTATTCTATTTTTATTCCCTACAATGGAACCTCTATATCTCTTGAAAGTAGATACTCTTCAATAATCATCTTCCTAAATCTAAAATATGACCCATCTAATTTGTTGATTTTAACCTTTTCTTCTTATAATGGAAAAAGGTAGTAAACTTTAACTGAAATAAAAATTGTATAATACAAGAAACTCACTATAAATTTTCTTCCAAAATTTTTTCTCAAATATCACTTATTATGATAGAAACCACCATGTTATGTAATTTAAATTCCATAACCTCACTTTTGGAACACGTTTTAGATGTTTAAAAACTAGCATCACTTGATATAAATGTATAGATAAAGGGTTTGTGCTCTAATTGCTTATGTTAAACCTTTATCTCAACATATCTTCTAATGAACAGACACAAATAGAAGAACAAACTCACACATAAATAGAAAAATAACAAAATAATTTACCTAGTTTAGACATAGTGCTACTCCATAAGTTAAAAAAATGCTGAAATTTTTTATAAATGGGTAAAGAATATAACTATTACAACCTTTGGAAAAAATTACCCCACTTACCTATATATAGAAAATCCCAACTATTTGTTTCAGTTACACTTCTTTGTGTTCATCAAGGATAACCCAAAACTTAATCAAGGACACCGGTAGCTTCACATATCATGCACCTCCTTAACTTATAATAGCTATAAAATAATGTAATAAATACACTTTACTCTTATGTGTACCTCTAAGAAATATTACATAGCCTTTGATAGTATTGGATTATTCTTATGCATTAACAAATTTACTCTTAAACAATTTAGTTTCTTCTTATACACTTATATCATCTACAATAATTTTTTACTAATAATTTTGGATAAATCTCTAGACTTCCCTAGTATTAGTGAAATTTGTATCATATGTTTCTAATAACATAACTGCTTAAATCACTTCTTTCAAAATATGTATCAACTAAGCCAAAAAAATAGTTACCCAAAAAACCCAATTGTATCATCATATGCATATTTTCATGCCTCCAAAGATCATATCTTAACAATCAATAGAAGCAGGGTATCTATAATTGTTTATATCAATGATTTTTTACAATATTGTAAGATGGTAAACTACTATAGGGTCTAACTCATCTTAATAGGTTTCAATCCTCTTAAATTTGTTTCCACGTTCATTGTGTGAATAGATTTATAGAAAATTCCATCATTTACTCTATTTAGAAACCAAAATATTAAAAGTTATTAGGATCCCCAATGATGCACCATGTGTGGGGGGGAGTTAGTGTATAAATTTATTTTGTGTTCCATCGCCAATAACCTTTATCACATGTTAATGTTATTTAATTTATTTCAAAAATGACTTACCTATTACTTATTCACTATTTTTTTATTATTTTAATAATTTAATTTAGTTACCAAATAAAAAAAAATCACAATGATTATATTAAATTTAAAAGCTTAGCCATTCAAAAAAGGTTATATCCAGAAATATCCAATAAACTTGAGATCACACAATCCATCAATCATCATGGATATAAACAACTAGGGATTATCCTTAAACTAATGTTACATAAAAAATATCTCCCAAAAGATGTAATTTTGTCCCATATGACCAAATTTATAATCTTAAAGATATATAAAAAATATAGTATTAAACCTTTGATAGTGACTTCAATTTTTATAGAGAAACTCCACCTCCCCTTCAATTCTTTACACACTAAATTTTTTATCAAAAAACAAGTGAAAAAAATCTTTGACAACCCAAATCTATCACTAATAATTAATTAAGTGACCTTGATGAAATAAATTATCTTTTAAATTTCATAAATATGAATATATTTCTAACATTACTACGCATACCATAATAATCTTAATTCTCCCCCAGTGTTCTCTCTATATTCATATCCAAGTATTTAAACTTCAATAAATGGGTTGACAAGAATCATATAAACTTATTCTATCTCTTAGATGTATTTTCATTATTTTCCCTCTATCACCATTACTAAAGTTTTGCTATGTAACTATATTATCTATCCCATCACTACACTTACATAGTACCCCATCTACCTTTTATATTGATATTTGAATTTCAAATTCAAATTTTAAAGACTAACTTTCTATTTAAACTCTCTTACTTCAAATAGATATATTCGATCAATCCATTCTATATGCTATATAATGGTCTGTATCTCGATCACATGACTATTGGTCAATTTTGGAGAGTTTAAGTGATGAAGTGGTGTGGTTATTTTGAATTTTTAGTCATAGTGGATTGATATCATTAATTTTGGGATTAAATTTAGAATTATGATATATTAAGATGGAATTAGAGGATTTTTTGGGTATAGTTTGAGTTTTGGTCAATGTTTCAGATGTTCAAGAGAGAATTTGGTTATGACACCTACATTATTAAGAATTTTAGGGGAACCAATTACCTTGTGAAGTGGTACTGGGTACCCGGTGAGCATGGAAGTGGTTGAGGTGCCTAGGTAGTTCCACTGAGTACCTAGTGACCCACCAGAGGGTACCTAGATTAACCATAGGTCTTCATGACCATAAAAATATAATTTAACACAATACATTATCTTATTGGTTAAGGGTCAAACCCAAGGGAAGTAAGGTTAGTTATATATGGGTCTTATCAATCTCTAAACTACTAAAATAATGGAAAAGTGTTCTTATTTAAGAGGGAAGTAAATGATTGAGTGATAAAGTTAATAGTATTAAAATAAGGGTATGAAGTTATAAAATATTGATTATTTTACTTGTTTAATGATACTAGGTAACTATTTTTTATGAAATATATAATAAAAATTACTTTATTTTGATAAAATTTATTATGCCAAACCAAACCAAACTGAATTTGAACAATATCTTTTGAGATTTTTTCACTACCCTTGAAAACATTTCACCTCTATTGAGTGTAAAAATTAGAACAATAATAGTTAATAAGTAGTGTTTAGGTTTTCAACATAGTCCACCATCATAGACATAGTGAGAAACATACATTTAAACTATCGATCTATGTGTAAAGTAGAATGGAACTAGGGTTTAATCTTTAACTTTCGTTATTTTGAATAATTCCAAAAATAATAATTTTAGAAGTTTTTTGAAATGTAAAACATGAAATAAGTAAAATTTCATTTATAAATATTCCATTTTAATTATGAAATAATATAATCTCAAAATAAATTGGAGAACAATAATTTATTTCAACATGATTAAGTTAATAGATGATGGAAAAGATTATACTGAAGAAAAAACCAAAATTTCCATAGATAAAATTATATAAAATTACATTCAAAATAGAATATAGTGTCAATTAATAACACATGAATAAAATAAAAAATCTGAAATAAAAAATAGAAGTGATAAAGGAGAAGAAATATCAACTTATTATCACTCCAAGTCCTTTGATTCTCCTCTCAAATCCAGTGAAACTTAGAAGCTATGATCTCCTCTATTTGATTAGATCTTTAGTAGAATAAGTTCTAGCCTCCTCTTGGTATAATATTTTAAAAAAAATAAAACCTATAAATTAATTCCCCCCTCCCTTAGTTTGTGTCAAATGAATCCTTAAAATCATAAAACTCCACTTGTAAGTAATTTTTGATCTTTCATTCACACTTGATTCACAACTAATTGATCTTTATAGAGAGTATCTACCCAAAATATAATCTTATTCTTCAATTTATTCATCACTATAATCCTATTTGAGAGTAAATTAATTCTATCTATAAATATTTCAATTTAATTATTCCTATACAACTTGATTTTTCATCATTAATATGATATAGATTGAATCATCAACTGTAAATCCCCTTAAGATTGATTGTCACTTAATCTCACTTAAGTTTATTCCCTTAGTTTAATTTTACATGAGAAATAAATTAATATCAAGTAGAATCTCATAATCAATAATAAAACCAAGGTATAAACATTATATATCCACCATACCATATTATATAGCAACTTCAATATACTTTATGATCATTTTAATTTTTTAATCAATCATACATGATCCATTATATACCCAAATAAATCGCATGTGAGGCCTGAATGGATCTTATAAAATCATGTGACACCCTTTTGGTCTCTAATAAATCTAATTTTTATTTTTAATTTCCTTTTGGTTCGTCTTTTGAGTTCCCAGATGATGGGGATCTAAAATGGGAGTTTTTGAGAAGATATACCAAGGTGCACAATTAACACACGGTTTGTCTAAATTTGCATCTAACCATATGAGGGGGTTGCATGTTTGGATAGTGGGGTTTTTCATGGGTTGAACATGGTTTGGCATACCATTCAACCCCTATAAGTAATTGTGTAGCTTGATTTTGTGGGCGATATTAGTCCCACATGGTTAGCGCATGGTTTATCCAAGCGTGCGACCAAACCGTATGGCATGTCTAGGTAACATAAAAATGGGTATCTTACCATTTTTTCCATGTCGATTTTATACCTCATTTGGTCCTCATTTCTTCCTCCCATAATTCACAACCCTATATCCATGGTGTTGAAGCTTCACCATCCTTTTGTGGTAGATTATTCCTGGATTATTGATGATTTAGATTAGAGTAAGTCCAAATATTATTATTTTCTTCTTCCTTTACCCCTCCCCCCTTTCCCCTTCTTCCCTCTTCTTCTTCTATTTTCATAGAGATGTGTAACCCTGTAATGATTTCTGGATGAATATAGGGTGTGTGATGGGTTTTTTGGATGTTTTTTCATGTTTTTAAGGTGTGTGAGGCCATGATATAAATATTCTGGATGGTTATCATCGAAGGATATGAAGTTGGATGTGAATATGAGGTAGTTGTATCTATTTAAGGTAATTTGATTATTTTATCTTTAAATTATGAATTAACTTTGGTCTTTTATTGTTTATTATCTAAATAAAATATTTTTGGTTGATGTATATCCCATGTTTGACGCGTTATATGGTTTTTTTTTGGAAATTGGTTGGTTAAATATGGTTTTACAAATGGGGTGGCTTGTTTACACACCAAGTGTTTGTTAAAATGGATTAAATAGGTTTTTTGGTTCTAAGTGGATTTCTCAAATGATTATAGAAATTTTTTTCCTTTTAAAGGTTGTTTTAAGGAATTTTTTCATGATTGTTTATGAAATTAGATTATTAATTATTTTTTCATTGATTGGAAATTGTTTGTCATTATTTTGGCATGGAGTAGCACATGGGTCAACTGGGGTGTGAGAGAGGTGTTGTTCAAGATACCATGCGAGCCTTCAGAGGGAAGATTGTGCGAGCTTCTATTTTGGTTTCCAATGTAGTGTGATATCCTTTAGGTATGAAGACTTTGAAATTCTTCATTTGGTTTACAAAATACTATGATAGATCTTTGATTTGGGCCTAAGGAAGATTGTGAGTGCTTATATCATTTCTTAGCTAGGTAACAAACTTTTTTAGACTCGCTCACAATAGGCATGATGGTTATATCCCTAAGTGAAAAATACTCATATAGAATTGCTTTATATAATTTATACGTTTGATTTATTACATTTTGATGTGATGAGATATATTACACCAACTTATATTTATGTGGTTATATGATGATGATGTTTGATCTCACCTTATTATTCCATGTTCGGTATATTGATCATGTAATTCCATTTGGCCTTGTTTCTTTATTTGATCCATGTTGGGAATTTTTTTGGAAAAAATATTTCATTTTAAAGGGAACCCAAAGGTATTTAAAAGGATTCTTTGGAAGGGAAATGTTTTTTTAAGGTGGTTAAGTTTTGAAAAGTGGATTCAAACTATTTTATTGGTTTTCATGGGTAAAAGCCTTAAATATCTTCATGGTGGTATCATACTGGTATTTCTGCATAAAACCCTATATATACCTTTGGGAGTGTATAGATTTCATTTTTCAGGACATAGTTAAGGGAAAGGGAACTATATACCATGGTGGTTCTTCTTTATTATTGTCATTCATGCCTTTTGGAGGAGACATGTCCTCATGGAGTTGTCTCATGTGGAGTAATTTTGGTATTTTATACCCTCAAGGGATGTATGTATAGGACATTTTGTTCTTGTTCCCATTCTTTTGAGTATTAGGATTTTGAATTTATATTCCTTGTATATGTCATATTATGACATGTTTTATATTTGACATATATTATGTCTTATGGTATATGATTAGTCTTTTTTACATATTCTGGATGTTTCATTTTATGCCATTAACTATGATGATATTAGAATGGTCATCCAATTTCACGGATGGTTCATACCATTTTACAATGGGAAAATCCATTCCCAATAGATTTTTTTAAGTCTAGTTCTTGTATAAACCCTATGGAAATTAAGAACACAATTCGGGTCATGTGGTGAGCCATATTGTGTGATGGGTTAGGTAAATACAAGTCGTTTTGTTCCAAATGGTATTTGAGAGGGTTTTATTTGGGATTAATTGGTATAATGGAGTTAGGACCATCAAGACTCATGAGGTAGAAATAGATGAGTCACTGGCTAGCTCTTCTTCATGTTCAACCTCGAGTTTCCATGGGTGTTCTGGGATTGTGGTTACATTTTTATCCCATTTATGGGTGGTTTTGATGATATTTTGAGGTATTTCTTAGTTAGTGGTGAGTCTTGGGGTGATCCCAAGGTCCATTTTGAGTTTTGGGGGTTAATCGGGGGTCTCTATAGGGGGAACATGGTTATTTCACATGGTTATTAATAACTATGCATAGCCCATGCAGCCTTTCCTGCCAACTCCAATGACACCTACATGGTTAGTGCATAATTTTCATAGACGTGTAGTGAAACCTTGAAAATTAGTAAATAGTTGTGATTTTTGATTTTTTGGTCCTTTTTCATGTAGAGTTTCTTGTGATTCTAGTTTTTTTATTACACATGATGGGATATTATTATGGTTCTTTTAATATTGTTTGAGATTGAATAATGTATGATAAATCTTTTGTTTTATGTATTGTATATAGTAAATTCCATAAGGACCTCATCTCTACACAGAGAGGTTATTGTGGAGAACACGACACAATTGAACCCTCCTCTTAATCTAGTCATGGTGGATTCTGTGATTTGTATGATCCAGTACTTAGGTCAAGTGGGTGGTCGGGAGTAGACATGGATAGTGGACTATTCTCAGGATTTTATGAGGAAAAATCTACCAGTGTTCTGTGGGGAGAAAGGAACAAATGATCATGTGGAGTTTCTATATTATATCAAGTGGATAATTGTGTTTCTAAAGACCTATAAGTCCTCTAAAGTGTGATTCTCCACATACATGTTGGAATGACTAGGTAGGAAGTTTTGGGAGTTTATGGTGCTTTCAAAGAGGCATGAGTATCTCACATGGACCACTTTAAAGGTGAATTTCAATAAATAGTTCAACTTGGAGATCTTGAGGGTGGAGAAGTCCCATGAGTTCCAAAATTTAGAACATGGGGAACATTCAGTGATGTAGTATATCACCCAATTTACCCAGTTAGTTCACGTCTCTCCAGATCTCCTCACATTCGATTACTTCAAGGATCGATGTTTCAAGATGGTATTGAGGATGGATATTATATCCATCCTCATAATTCTTTATATCCTAACATATTCAGAGGTAATTGATAAGGTAGATATGGTAGGGGCTATTATGACTTGAATGATAGGTCTCAGTGGTGTTCTTTCAGTTGACAGAAGCCAATTCTCTTCATTAGGATAGAAGTGAAAGTGGGATGTGACCATTTGGGGTAGTAGTAAAAGTGTGCAATAGTCATCAGGTTCAGTTCTTATGGATTCGTTGAGGAATAATATAGTTTTCTATTGTCATTTTAGCAAGGATGGACACACGAGGTCTCATTTCTCAGAGACTACAAATAAATTCCACCAGTATGGGAAGTTAGGGAATCTTCAGTGCTTCTGACTATTGGATTCATGATGGAATGATGTGGGATCCACGTTTTTTAAGGGATATTAGTTATATTTAAATGAATCCAAGGGGGGAGGATCTCAACCTCATGGTAAGGGATATTCTCACCAGGGTATGAGGATGTAGGGAAGTTCTGAGATAGGGTATCTCCATGAAGCAGAGTTTATTCCATAGGATTTAGATTCTAGGATAGTCACTATAAGAGGTACAATGTTTATTACTTATTTGATGGAATCATTTATATTTTACATTGGTTCATCTAATTCCTACATGTCTCTTAAAATGATTGATTCTTTAGGTATATGAGATAATTTGATTCCATATTTTATGTATTTCCTAACCCCATTGGCTAAGAAGGAGCAGGGTTTTAAGAGCCTAGAGTGTCGTGTTTTGGTAACTCGTGTGGAAGTCATCTTGGACTTCCTCATTTTAGACCTAAAATTTTTGACCTTATTATCAGCATGTATTGGTTGATCATCTTCAAGTCTCTAGTCGATTATTGTCATTTTAGGGTCTAGTTCCTTACTCTGGAGAGGAACACTGATTTTTTTAGGTTGATTGGGATCTTCGGTAAGGGACGGTAGGAACAGTTGCTTTAGAATTGGGGTTGGTTTCAGTCTAGTTACACAGGTTTTTTATCAATACTATTGAGAAAAGTTTATTGGGTGAACTCGTAGTAGTAATGAAAGGCACCCTAATGTGTTTTTAGAGGATTTTTCTGAATTACCACCCTAGAAAGAGATTGAGTTTACTATCTATATGCTCCTTGAGATGTGCCTAATTTACATTTCCTTTTATCATATTTCTTCTGAAAATCTGAAGGAGTTGAAAGTTCAGTTAGATGATCTCTAGGGAAAGGTTTTAATCTATCCTATCATGTCACTATGGGATTTTTTAGTGTTATTTACAAATATGGTATACAGAATACTATAACTTTTCATAAACTATCATAAGATTAACTAGGTGACCATAAATAATAAATACCCATTTCCCAGGATTAATTACCTATTTTATTATCTCATGGGATCCCATTAGTTTTCAAAGATAGACATGAGGTTTGGGTACCACTATTTGAGGGTCTAGGAAAATGATGTTATAAAGGCCACCTTTTGAAGTCAGTAAATACATTTTGACTATTTGGTTATTCTATTTGGTCTTACCAATGATATTAAAGTATTTATGTAATTGATGATCTAAATCTTCCACCACTTTTTGTAATCCTTCATGGTTGTGTTTTTGGACAAAATATTGGTGTAATCCAAGATATATAAGAACCATGTTGACTATATAGAGTTTGTGTTGGGAATTCTGAGGGACTAATGTCTACTCTCCATGTTTTCCAAGTGCCAGTTTTGGATTTAGAATGTAAATTTTTTTGGGTCATCTGATTTCTGAGGCATAAGTTTCAGTGGATCTAGAGAATGTTTGAGAAGTCATATCTTGGGAGCTTCTTAATAATGTGTTTAAGATACATATATTTCTTATCTTGGATGGGTTATATATATATTTCATTTAATAATTCTCAAATATGACCTCTCCCTTTATATCCTTGATAAGAAAAGCAGTGAAGTTTGAGTGGGATGAGAATTGTCAGAGTGATTTTGAGAAGTTGCAAGCCCATTTGATATCCATTATAGTTTTAATTATTCCCAAGTGTATGATAGAATATGATGTACACTATTATTGATTCAGTTTGGTTTTGGTATGTGTGGTTATTCAAGATAATCATGTGGTGGCCTATAGATCACAAGATATATGCTAACATGAGAATAATTATCCAACCCATGACCTGTAATTGGATACTTTAATGCATGCATTAAAGATATGGTGACTCTACCTATTTAGGGTAATTTTATAGTTTAATAAATTCATAAAATCATGAAGTATATTTTCACCCAAATGGGAAAAACCTCTGGTAGAGATTCTAGGTGGAATACCATTAGACTTTTTATTTTGACACTATGTAAACACTATGAAAGGGGAATATCATCACTAATGATTTGAGTATGAAACTTCCAATGTAGGTCATCTAAGAATTAGAAGATGAGTGGGGTTTGATGAGTCTTTTTATTGATCTGATACTTTAGGTTCATGAGGTTAAAGGGTAGGTGTTCTTATCCATTATATAGGATACACCCTCTCTTATTGATCGAGTTAGGAGTGATCAGGTGTCTAACCTCATGTGCTAGTAAATTAGTAGTGGTTTAAATGGTGCAGATACCTTAGGTGATTGGTATAAAAATATAGAATATTCTATACTCTTCTAGAAGGGGTTGGTGGTTCCTTTGAGCCTCATACATGAGGTGATACTTGGGGTACATCGTTCTTGTTGGTTCATTCACCCTCGAGTGACCAATATGTTTTATACTGTGAGAGACCAGTATTAGTGACCTAGGATGAGATGTGTAATGGGAAAATTTATTTCTATATGCTTGACCTGCTAGAGGATCAAAGTGTAACATTAGAGGCTAGAGGGGTTATTTTATCCACTCTTTATTCTAGTGTGGAAGTAGGATGATATCTCTATGGATTTCATGATCAGACTACCATTTAATCTAAGTGGGAAAGATTCCATATGGGTAATTTTCAATCACCTAATGAGATCATCCCATTTTTTTCCATCAAGGAGTCGATGAAAGTAGAGGACCTCAAATTCATGCATGTTCAAGTGGTAATTCAGATTCATAGAGTGACCTCAATAATAGTTTCAAATTGTGATGTTCATTTTACTTCCCATTTATATAAGGGAATCTAAGAGGAATTAGGAACCAATATGAAGTTGAGTACCGCATATCACCTACAAGTAGGTGGTTTGTTTGAGTGGACCATGTAGACTCTCAAGGGTATATTGAAATAATGTGTGCTTGATATTGTTGGTTCATGGTAAAGGAACCTTCTGTTGGATGAGTTTTCTTATAACAGTTACAAATCCTTAATTAGGATGGCCCCATTGAGGTGTTGTATAGATATCCATGCTAATCCCCATTGTGTTGGACTAAATAGGGTGATAATTCCTTGGTAATACCAAGTATAATACAGTAGATAACGGAGATAGTTTGACTGATTCAAAAAAAGGTTAGTGATATCTCAGAGTTGTTATGATTAATATGATGACTATTGTCATCACCTGTTGGAGTTTTCAGTCGGTGATTAGGTGTTTATTTAGGTATCAGTCGGACTAGGTCATCATCATTTGGGAAAGAAGGGTAATTTAGCATGGTGTTATATCTGGATATTTTTTTCAAAGAGAATCTTAGTAAGGTATACTATCAATTTTATTTTCCACCACAGATGACCTCAATCTATTATGTCTTTTGCAATTTCTAGTTAAAGAGATATTAGACTCATCTTATGTGTTATGAGAATAGCCATTCAGGATAATTGTATCACTGAGAGGGGGAGGTGGTGAATCAGTGATACTTTTTCTTTTGTGTTTCTTTGAAACAACCTTCACATCCTATTAAATATTTCAATCCCTTCTAAAAACAATCCAAACACTCATCCATGGGAACATAAGTATTTATAAGGTTTACTATTCAATAATAATAGAAATGTCCTTAGTATGGTTTGGAAATTATCCAATACTACACAATCCACTAGAAATCAATCCTTTTGGTCGAATATAATGAGTAGGATATACCCTTTCACTCATGTATCACTATACAAACTATTCAATAGTGTGTGTGCACCCTCTTTGCACAAATAGAGTAAACTAATGTTTGTGTAACAACTCATGTTACTTATTCTTCTTTTCAACTTCCACAAATGTGTTATTTGGAAAAAATCATCAATTTCTTACACATAAGATGGTAATAACTTCAAAGACTTTGATATAGAATTCAAATCTGATTTCCAAGTCTGATTCTCCCAGACTGATTCTACAAATCTGATTTCCCAATATGATGGATATAAATATGACAGTATACAATTGAGTCAATTAATAATTACATCACCCTCGTACTGGAAATCCCAAGACAAAAATCCTAATCCGATTATATAGCCTGATATGGTGACTAGACGAATATGATGACAAACAGAATATGATAGACAACTAAATATGATGATCCACAGAATATGATAATCATCTAAATAACATTTCTATCTTGTCTCTTATCCTTTCACTTATCTCCATTGAAACTTCTTCAACACAGGAAGAGTATGGAAAAGTCTTTCTATCCCTATAAATTTGAAGCTTCTCTATCTTACAATGAACAATACATCTATCATTAGTAGTCTATAAAAGTATAAAGTACTTCTCCCTTTTATAGGCGACCCATGAGAGGTTTTGGCGGTAATCCCAAAAACATTCATGCTCAACCAAATTCACCAAAATCTCAATTTACCTTGAATTTATGGTTCATTTATGACTTTGTCAACACTTCTCAATTATTCTCAAATCTACTCCATAAATTCAAATTTTCTCTAGACATTCTTTTCAAATGTCAATATGATTTTGATTCTCAGCTCTGATTACTGATATGATTACATTGAAATATGGATCAGAATGAAATAAAATATAATTAATCTTTATCCAATTGAGTAAAAAATACATCCATTCATCTCCTCCAACTCTTCTCTTGGTCCATTTGATTAGAGTTCATCTATCTCTTCTAAAAACCATCATCTCCAATCACCATGGTTTTATATCTTTTGGATTTTATTCTGACTAAAAATCAGTACCTTCATATTCTCACATTTTCTTAAAATCTCCCCAACCTTTAAATTCTAAATTCTTACTTTGAAAATTCATTAAACCATCATAAATGGTTGACTAAAATGTTTATCGATCTCTTTCATTAATATTTTCATAATCATCAACTCAATTATTTTACTATCAGTTTTTTTGAAAACCATTCTATCTGGATATGACATTATACTGAATATGATGAACCACTTCAGTAACTTCAACTCTAGAAACTCTTTTCTTTCACAAACTTCATCTTGTATCATGAATTTCTTCATGAATTTGAAAAACATTAAAGACTAACTTTAGAATCATATAACTTCCAATGGAAAGTATTATAACATTACATCATTTCTATAAACTATCTTTATTTTCCAATTTATCTTGAATATGATTGTTCAGAATATAATTGGCATGAATATGATCTAGTTTAATACAATCTCTAGAAACCCTTTTTATTTTCCATACAGATTTGATTAATCTGAATACAATTGGTCAGTATATCTTTTAATCCCCCCTTATTTCATCAATATTTAATCACAAGTCTTTCAATTACTTGTGATTTATGAGAACTCCAATATCATTAAAGCATCATCACATTTTCTTTATCATAGTCATGCAGACTCTGATTCTCCCATTATGATCAAAACTTCCAAACTGGATTTAGTATGAATCTGATGATCCATCTTCTCCTAAATATGATGGTCAGTTCGATTCAAATACAAAGTGAGGCGATTTCCATTTCTTCCCAAACTTTTATTCTTAATAAAACTTTTTTTACAATAAAATAAAATACCTTAATACAATCACCTATATAATTTTGTTCCTAACATGTTAGAGTTTTAATATTTGGTTTATGATCCTGATACCACCATTGTAGAGTATCCATTTTGAATCTTGGATTATTAGAACATGGTGATTTTTGGTAAGTCGATCTTATTGGTTTATGTTTCCTAAATGTATCATAGAAATATCCATGATACATGGGAGTGGGAATATTTAGTAAGGGGGTAGTAGCCTCACCTGTTGTATTTTTAAGATTCCTGAGGAATTTTTGGGGGTAGAAAGTGGCATTTTGGGGAGTTTGTGACACCCTCTAGGTCACCAGAACATATAATTTTGAGTTTTATTTAACTTTTAGAATTTCCTTGGATTTCTTGGGTATAAGGGGTTTAAAATGGGAGTTTTTGGAAATAAATACCAAAATTCATGGCTAGCGCATGGTTTTTTTAACTGTGTGCGGGTAATACAAGTTGGTATAGTGGGGATTTACAAGGTTTGAGAATGGATTTTCAAACCTTGCGCATTATTTTTTGTGGAGATAATAGACTCACACAATTGGCTTAGTTTTTTTATAACCATGTAGACAAACCATGCAGCCTATCTAGGTCACTTAAAAATAGGTATTTTTTTCATTCTTTCCACCATCAATTTTACACCTCCTTTAACCTCAATTTCTTCTTCCCATTAGGCACAACCCATTTTACTTGGTGGTTAAGCTTTACCTATCCTTTGGTGGAGGATTACTTTTGTATTCTTGGGGAGTTTTCCTAGTGTAAGTCCAAATATTATTATTTTATTCTTAATTTTCCTTTAATACCTCTTGTTATTCCATCTTAATGGAGATGTTTGACCCTAGAAGGGGTGTTGAACAAATATTATGTTTTTTATGGTGGTTTTTTTCATGTGTTTTAGGTGTGTGAGGCCTTTATCTACCTGTTCTTCCTGGTTATCATCAATGGTGACAAGGTTTGATGTGAATTTCTGATATGTGCCTCTATTTAAGGGTTTTTTTCATGGATTACCATTAAATTAACAATATTTATTAGTTTTTGTTTTTTATTTTCCAAAAAAATAATTTTTGGATGATTTATATCATATATTTGATGTGTTCTATGTTTTTTTTGAAAATTGGGTTCTTAAAGAGGGTTTTCTAAATGGTTGTGGATATTTTGCGCAATAAGTGTTTATTAAAATGGATAAATGTAAATCTAAAATTATTTTATAAAAGGTTTTACCCTTTGAAATGTGTTTTAATTATATTGAGCATGTTATTTTATGAAACTAACTTTTGAATTGGATTTTTGTTGATTGTCTTTTATTCGTGACTATGTTTGGATGGAGTAGCACATGGGTTAACTAGTGTGTGAGAGAGGTTTTTTCCAAGGAACCATGATAGATTTAGAAGTTAATACTATTTGAGATTCCATTTTGTTTTCTAAGGGACCACGAGAGCCTTTGGATAGGAAGATCATGAGAGATTCCATTTGGTTGTTGATAGAATGTAAGACATCTTGGATTTGGGACTGGCGATGACCATGAGAGATTCCATTATTTCATATCCATCTAGAAAAAAAATTTAGACTCACTCATGATAGGCCTAATATTTAGATCCATGGATAAAAAATACTCATGATAGATTGGTTTATATGATTTATGAATTTGATTGGTTCTATTTTTATGTGATGATATATATTATACCCATTTCCATTTATGTAGTTATATATTGATTATTTTTTAGATCACCATATTATTCCATGTTATATATGCTAATAATGTTGTTCTTATTATCCTTCTTTCTTTATTTGATCCATGTCAAAAATTGATTTGGAAAAAAAAATCTTCAAAAAGAAGCCAAAATAATTTCAAAGGCATCTTTGCAAGGGAAATGTTATTTTAAGTGGTGTAGTTTTGAAAAGTATTTTTAAACTTGTTTATTTGTTTACATGGGTAAAATCATTAAAATTATTCATGGTGGTATCCTACTGGGATTTGTGACTCACACCCTATATATTTCATTTAGTGTGTGGAGATTTTATTTTGAAGGACATAGTTAAAGGTAAGGGAACCATGTACCAGGGTGGCTATTATTGATTAACATTGTCTGTGTCTTGTGAAGAAGATATGGCCTCATGGATTTTCCTCATGTGGAGTCATTTTGAGGTTTTTTTACCATAATAGATTTATGTATATTCCATGTTTGGTCTAATTACCATTATTTTGAGTTTTTAAATTTTTAATTGAGATTCCATGTATATGTCATGTTATGGAATGTTTTGTATTTGATGTATGATGTTTCTTATGGTATCTTCGTAGTAATTTTTTTGTATTCTGGATGTTTCATTTTATTCCATTAAATCTGATGATATTGGTGAGGTTCTCCCATTTCATGAATGGGTCATTCTAGTTTACCATAAACTAAATCATTCCTAAGATATTTTTTTATGCCCAGTGCTTATTTCAAGCCTATATAAATCAAGAATATGATTTGAGAAGTATGGAAATACATATTAGGTGATAGTTTGGTTTAGCTCAAGTTGGTTCATTAAATATATAGTATAAGGTAATTTTTATCTGATTCAAGGGAAATTTAATCTCATGTGAGCTACTTAGATTTCTAAAATTTTACATAGTGAAGAATATTTTGTATCTATTTAATTTTCTAGAAAATATTATGCACCACACTAAAAAATATATGTATCTTATATGAGGAACTTCAATATAGAACCCCTTTTAAAATTTAACTCACATAAGATTAAAAACTATAACTATATGATGGTAATATAAAATATACATTGTATTAAACTTAAATCTCAAAAAATATTATAGAATCGGAAAACCAATTCCATATTAAATTCTAATAATTAGAATCAAACCAAATAAATTTTAAAAAATAAAAAATATTTCCCAAAAATATATTTATGGTGAATTCATATAACTTTGACATTTAAATTATAGATGAAAATTTATTCACCCCTTAAAAACATAACTGATGATATAATAAAATATATTTCCATCCAAAATTCTAAATAAAAACATATTATCATATAGAATAATAAATAATGAATAATTTACTATTTAAAGAACATTTTAAACAAAAAACACCAATAAATACTAAGAAAATTATATGGTAAACATATATAAAAATATATCCACACAAAATTTTCCCACACTTAGTCAAATTATTTTCCTCAAGAAAACAACTCAACATACATAATAAATGTTAATTATTTTCAAGAATAAATAATTATATTATTTATAGAGAGAAAGTTTCCAAAATTATTTCCCTATATGGGAAATACATGATTTATCCCTCAAACTTCACTTTTTCTCCATGGTTGTGATAAAAGTAACAAAATTATTAACCCAAAATTAGTGGATAAATAATTAAGTAATTAACACCACACAAGAAAGATGGATAAAAATTCTCAAGGAATAAATAATAGCTCAACATAAGTTAAAAAATATTCCTCTATTTACTTCAACATACACGACTCAACCATGAATTATTATTTCATTTCTAAACAAGTTAGATGAATATTTTAAATTCTTAACTCCAATAAAAATATTTAAATACAACTAAAAATTTAAAACATACTCCCAAAATTTCAAAAATTATAAATTTTAAAAGATACAATAAAAAATAGAAAAAAAATATTAAATACTTAAAGAAATAGTAATTAGTAACCAAATAAAAGTAAAAAAAATCAATCCTTTAAGAAAGATAACATCACTGGGGAAAAAAATATTTAAAAATAATAAATTTTAAAAAAATTTAAAAGAAATTTAACATGTAATCCATAAATTATAGTTTAGAACATATAGAGACCCTTCCCTGACACTTAAAACCCAACATTGTTTTTAATGTTGAACTCCAAGGTGGAAGAGACATTTAAATGATTAAGATTAGAATTAAATTTTCTATTTAGAAACCAAAATAATGTGGAAGAGTCCCAAACAATTTCAAATTATATATGTTTTCCACAGAATTCAATAACGTTCTAAAACAATATTTCACAGTGAGGGTCTAAAAAAATAATAAATTATATCCAAATTTATATTGTAAGACAATCACTTCTACAACACTAAACAATTATTCAACTCAAAAACTAATAAATAATTAGGGGTAATAAGAATTAGTTTTAGTAATTTAAAATTAAAATAGAAATAAATAAATTAAAAATGAATACCCCTCAAGAAAAAGAAAATATGACTATTGAAATATATCTTAGAAACTCACTTTCTCTTCCACAACGAACATCATAATTTATTATATAAATAAATTATAAGTAAAAATAATCAAAACATTAGAATATAATAAATAAAGCTCAATTTAAGATAAATCCAAAATTGAAAATTAATAGATAAAGTGAAAATGTTTAAGCTCTTAGTATGGTGGATAACTATTATACTCCTTCCATTTACATCATGAAAATCCATTTGGTATATTCCACTTTAGTACCTAAATATCAGAATTGATAAGTAATTAGAATACATTCAAATTTAAAAAAACAACCAAATATTGAGTATAGGGAAGTGGAGTGATGCCCCATGCTATACATGAAAATTTCTAAGCTCAAAATATTTAATTCGACACTAAATTATTCTTATAATATAAAATGGTGGTAATTAGAAAACAAATTTATTTTAATCAAGTAAAAAAGACATTATTTCTCCCAGAAAGAACAAAAATATAATAAAAACACACATTATATTTTATCATTTAAAGTTCATAAAAAAGGAAAACATGTTTAGGGTTAAAAGGTATTATAGTGAGCTCCAAGCCATTGGTATTTTCTCTAGTGAACTAAGGAAAATCTAAAAACACTTCCTCTACTCCAATAAATTCTAATGATATATTTATAAACTCAATAAATAATTTATGGATTGTGATTGACGTATTTTTAATTTTTTAATAAAAAAATTGATTAAAACCACAAAAAAATGATTAATTGAAATCAATAAAATAATGAGATTACCCCATGTTGATTTAGTTTTAAAGTCCCTAGTCAAAATCCCCTAAAAAATATCCATAATCTTATAGAGGATTTGGTTTCTTATCCACAATTGACCACATGTTGATAGTCCATATATATTTTAGGGAAATAAATTTTTTATGGACACCTAAAAAACTAGGTTAGCAATAAAATACCTTTATAGATCTATAATAAAACTAAACACACCCCTCAATAGTTATATAAAACATTCTATCCACTTTTTGAATTGATTAAAAATTCAACCAAATCCAATTTTTATGTAGTGGAAAAAAATTACCAGACTCTCAAAAAGGTGTTTTGATGGAATCAAAAATCTCTTTAAAAATTTACTTCACAAAATAATAATAAACTATGATAAAATTAGTTTAGTTTTTTAAATCATTTTCAAAATAGAATTTTGAAAATATTTTTAAAAGTAGTTTATATCCTGTAAAAAACCCATTTCAAAATTTTTATCATTTTCTAAGTGAATACAAAAAAAATTACATTTTAATAGTAAACGGAATTTTTTTTATTATAAAATGACAAAATATTTAAATTTAAACTTCCAGAAAACAAATTCCAAACCCATAAGAAGTTTATTACCTACTTTATTTTTGGATTTTGTAGGTTTGGATCTCTCTTATAACATAATAACACATATATCAACCTTTTTTTATTTTTTTTATGAACAAATTGACCTTTTTTCCAAAATATTGGATTTCAGTTTCAGTTCATTGAAAAAAAAATTCATTTAAGTCCCAAATATCCTTGGTCAATTGATCACTTTTTTTACACATCAGCTTTATATTAGAGATTATTTATTTGAATTCAAAAATGTAATCTTATACACATTCATTAAATCCTTTTTCCTTCACTAACCACAAGCACTATAGATTTAAATTTAATTATTCTAATTATGATAATTTATCATTCAAAAGTTATGAATTTTTTTTATCCCTTTTTACTAAATGAACCAAAATTTCCCACATCTTTTCATCACTATTATATACTAAAAATCCATTTGTAAGTTATTTTAAATAATTTTTATTATTATCATTTAATACTCCATAAAATTTGTGTGAAAATAATATTAAAGTAATTTCATGATTGATACTTTTAATAAGAATATCATTGAACCTATCGCTTGAATAAAAAACACTCCTTATTTCCACTAAGGAATCCAGTGATCAAGTGAATAAATTAATTACACTGCAAGCCACTTTCCCTTTTTTCAATATTTTTATTTATTATTATAATTAAAAAAGATTCAATAAAAATAGTTTTACTAAAATACAAAACAAACAAAAATTATATTATGAAGTAAAATACACTTAAAGAAATAATTTTAGTTGAAAATTATTATGAATTTCCAACCTAAATACACAAGGTACAGTAAAGAAGTGGTATTTTTTAATGTTTTTATGAATCCAAATAAACTCAAATCTATTCCTTTCCTGAAAATAATTATAAATTTAGATTGACTAGAGTTTATAACAACCATTAAAATATAATTTACAACCCAATACTAGATTAGTATTGAAGGATTGAACCCAAGGTAAGGAAGTTGATTTATCTATGGGATTTACCTATGTCTAAAAAATGAAATAATAGAAAAGTGTTATTATTTCATATGGAATTGAATGAGTGTGTGTGAAATTTAACTGTGCTGCAATAAGGGTTATATAGTTGGAAAATAGTGATGATGTGACAGGTTTAATGATGTAAGAGAACTCTTATTTCATGTAATCTGTAATAAAAAGTACTTCATTCTTAGAAAATGTATTGTTCCAGACTAAATAAAAATAAATTGAAACAGTATTTGTTGATAATTTTTCACTTACCTTGATAAAAATTTCAACTCTATTGAGAGTAAAAATTTAAAAAAAATCAATGAAATAGTTTTAATGCCATCATCATATTCTAACATTATAGATAGAGTGAGAATGGTCAAATTCATATATTTACACAACCTATTGATGTGAGAATATGAGTGAATATTTTTATAAAATGAAAATAGGTTTGGATTTAATCTTCAACTATCATTAATTTGACTAAGTCTAAAACAATATTCATTTCAAAAATGTTTTGAGATGTAAATCATAAGATAACTAGAATTTCATTTTTGAAAACATCATTCTATCTCAGAAAATATAACATTTCAAAATACATTGAAAAGGAAAATTTTATCTCAATATAATTGAATTCATATATGAATTAAAATATTATAAAAAACCAATAACTATAATTTCACAAGAAATAATTATACAAAAAATCATGTTTAAAATAGAATTTAGTTTTAATTCAAATCACATGAATGATATAAAAAACTATATAAGACAAAGATAAATGATAAATAATGAGAAATAACCTCTTTTTGTATCTATTAATCCTATAACATACCTCTTAACTCTAGTAAAAGTCATTAGACATGACCTCTTCTATGTTAAATTCATTCTCCAGGGGAATGAGTTCCAAATCCCTTGCATCTTATCTTTTAAAATCATTAAGTCTCCCAAATTAATTGCTCCCCCTCCCTTAGTTTTTTGTAATAAAATTCCTAAAATCACATATCACCACTTGTAAGTACTTTCTTATCCTTTATGCCCAGCTGAACCATAACTAATTAATATTCAAAGAGAGAATAAAACCATGATATATTCTTATTATTCAATTGAATCTTAACTTGAAACCTGATTGAGAGTAAATTAACACCTTTGAGATATTTTTTTTATTCATCCTATGTGGATAAATTTTTCATTATTAATTTGGCATAATTTGAATCCTTATTCATGCCTCCCCATAAGCTCAAGTTTCACATAATATCATATAGTTCCATTCTCTTATATTTTAACCTAATTTGAATATGGAATTAATATCACAAGGATCATTAGACTGATCTGTGACCACAAGTGAGAAACCACTCATAGTTGTCTCAACATATTAAACAAAAACTTAAATATATTACGTGGCCCTTTTAATTTTATAATCATTCATTAGTGAGACCTTTTGTGCCCTAGTTAATCACACGTGAGCTTTAAATGAATATTATGGGATCTATAAGAACATAATTTTAATCTAAAATGATTCTAGGCTAATCCCATATGATCTGTTTATCTTCTAAAAAATTCAAAAATTGAATATTATTTTTTATCAAAGGAATTTCCTAGAAAATATTACAAACCTACCAAAAAAATAAATATATCTCATGTGAAACACTTAATCAAGGAATTATTTTTAAAATTTTAACTAATTTATGATTAAAAACTATATCTAAATTAAAATAAAATAAAACATATGCATGATTAAACTAAAAACCCACAAAATTTTCTAAAATCAAAACCAATTCCAAAGTAAATTTTCACAATTAAAATCAATTAAAAACATAAAATCGGATTCCCATAAATATATTTATAATGAATTCATGGAAAATTGAAATTTAAATTCTGGAGACAATATTATTCACTTCTTAACAATATAAATTATAATTTAAATCATAACATAATATTCCCATCAAAAATTACAATGAAAAACATTTTCTCATAGAGAATAATAAAGAATGAAAATTTCAATATTTAAAGAACATTTTTCCCCAAAACATCAAAAAATATTTTGAAAATGAAGTATAATAGGTATAAAAATATATCCAAATCATATCCACTTGGAATAGGTCCATTTTTTAATTAAAAAGGGTAATTTTTTCCCAAATCTATTTCCCCCCAAATGGGGATCCTTTGATTTCATTTCCACTACAGTATTTATGAGGTCCTCTATGGATATTCCTTTCCTATCATTTCCACTTATTTATTATTATTGATTCATGGGTTATTCAATGAAGTTTATTTTATCAAATCCATGGTAAACCTCTCCCCCCTTCTCTCATTCTTCTTACTTTAACAAAATCTTCTTTATTGGGTTATATATTTTGGTTGGTAATTTCACCAAAACATGGTGAAATAACCTCTAAAACATAGGTCTTCCTATAGTATTATCTAAAGGGATCCCATTTGAGTTTGTTCCTTCAATTTATAACTATTTTGACTTAAGGTTATTGGGGTGTATTCCATTCTATGTTTTTTTGGGATTTAGGGTAAATTCGAGTATGATTAGGTAGTTTTATTTGGTATTTGAGATGTGATGTATTTGGGTTTATTTTTTGAGTAATTTACATAGGTTTTCTTAATCTTTAATCTTACACTCTTATGGTGTTTTTTAATTGGATCACATAGTGATTTAATTATAGTTTTTTTTTATTTTTTAGGGTTACTCGAGGATATTTGGGAATAGATAAATCTCTCCAATGAATTAGATAGGGGTATTAAATTATTTAGTGAATTTTCAGGATATTTCTATAAAATTATATCCATTTTTTCCTAAACTAATAATTAACAATTATAAATTATTTTTATAATTATAAATTACTAGGTTTTTAAATTTTATTTTAAAATGGAATTTTAAATTCCTCTAAAATATAAGTATTATAATAAACTATGTTTTAAATGGGGTTGCATTTATTTTTCCTTATAACCATATTATAAACCCCAATATAAATATTATTTATTATTTATTTTATTATACCACTTGATCTCACAAAATATATCTTTTTAGAATATGGAAATTACATTGATTATTATTATATTCACTCTAGTTCATGTGTAGTGTTTATGAACTTGAAAATTATGGTTTCCTATATTTGAATTTTGAATTATCATGAATATCATTACTTATTGTTTGATTCATGTAAGCTTATCGTATTTGTTTTTCAAAATGTGATGGAACATTAATACTTAAGGTTTAACAAGTGAGTCCTTCAATTATTAATAACCCTGACAGATCACTGTGACGGACCATCGCTTCTGGGATGTTACCCTCGGGACGCTCTGCCATCTCGGCTGGCAACGGCTCCTTCCCTGGCAGGGGAGTTGCCTCTGGGAGCTACCTCTTCGTGGGGGAGGGGGGTTTCTCTGTGTGGAGGGTTCGAAAAGGCCACACAGAGGAATTCCCTTTTCTAAGAAACAATAACCCTCGTTATTTAAAATTTACCACATGCCACTAAGTAAGATAATTTCACCCCACTATAGCCTGACTGATTCATAATCCAATGGTCTAAACATAACGTTGGTTAAGAGTTAGCTTGACGATGTGCTGATAAAAGGGTTAGATATACTGAGTGGGATGATATCCCTTATAAGTGTTTATCATTTACTACTGAGATGTTTTCTAAATAAAATATAACATTTTAAAACTCTAAGTCCCTTTACTCATACTAAACATGGGTATTTTTTGTACGATTTTGGTCTTAAATTTTAATTTTTATTTTATAAAGCTCTTATACTTTAGGAAGCATGCATTTTTTATTCTTGAAAATATGGATATTTCAAAGCAAGGGTTCATAATATATTTTAAATCATAACAAATTTTAAATAGTATAAATCAAGTGTAAAAATTTTCATTATCTTAAATTGAAACCTTTTAAATTAAGTGTTTTATGAAGTATGTTTTAGATAATCAAAAATACTTATTTTTAAAGGAATATCATGTCTTTTAATTAAATTTTTTCTTCAACAGTTTTATATTACTTATCAAAAATAAATTATTATTTTGGAATAATGATATACATAGTATATTACCTGATTTAAGACTAGATGTTTTTAGATAATAATTGGAACCTCACATGTCCCAGTTCAAAATAAATTATGATATGATATAAATAAAAGTTCAAATACTTGGTATGACTTTCAACTTAGCTTCCATAAAAACATAATACATTATAATTTGATATATGATTATAATTGTGTTTAAAAATATATATTTTTCATTGTTTCGCCTTTATAAATTGATATAGGATCTATATTGTTTTTATGTGCAGTTATAATTCCATTTTTTATTACTATGGTATATTCTTGTGTTGGATCATTCATTTATTCTTTTATTTTAATGAGAATGATAATTTCTATAGATTATATGTTCTTAAGAATGGATATCACTTTAATAGTTGATAAGTATGTTGTTAGAGGCACATATGTGTATATATTTTTCTATATTATCTATTTAGAAGGTATATTTTTATTGAAAGTATAATTATAGGATAGGTTTTCAACACATTGACTATGTATACCCATTCCCCTATTCCATGGGATAGGATTTGGCTCCAATTTTTGTACACTTTCTCATTCCAATGGGATGGTCTTAGGCCTTGACTCTATAATTTCACCTAGTTGGGATGAGTTACAAGATTTAACTACCCTTATCATAGATATTATGCATTAAAATATTTCTCTACCTCCAACCTAGAATTGATATTGTTCTTTCTTAAAGTAAGTAAACCCATGGTAAGTTTGAGTTTGGATGCTCATGGTATAGGGAGTTATTTGATATTGCTTGTAATTCATCAGCTAGATGTCTTTCTTTTCTAATATTTCTATATTAGGATATTTTTTTACTTAAAAATTATCTTATTACATATGTAAGTAATTGAGTAGAAATGTTCATGTATACACCTAATTATCCATTATTAGGTTTAGGAATGTTAATGGTTCCCTATTGAGTATATATTTCATCACATGCTACAAAAACACTTTTTTGGACATGAAACTACTAATGTGTTGTTTCTAAAGTAACTATTAAGTTACGGAGTGTTTGTGGCTCTTTTGGTTTTGGGTAACATTAGGGATAGACCCTTGTTGATTTCAGGCATCAGGTTCCCTCCTTGGGGTTCCTAGTGGGTGTGTTTAGTGGATATGTAGGGGATATTTGTAGTTTTTTTAATAGATATTGCACACATGGTACCTCCTATTCTTGGTCCTTTAGTCCATTATTGGAATGAATTGTTTATGAAATGTGTTTTATGGCATTTTTTACTCTTTTTATAGACTTTATAGTAGGTTTTGATCTACTTTGATGTGTATGGTTGTATGATATAACTATTAAACCATTTTTTATCCTTATATTCATTTTATTTTTTATTCCATTGGTTGATGTTGAAATTTTAGTTCTTCTACTTTATGTAGATTTAGGTAATTCCAAATTTTTGGAAGACCATACCTTTGGTTTATTTTTTATATTATAAGAGGTGGTATAACCACCTCCAATTTGGTTTTTATTAAACCCCCAACATTTATGGTATAATATTTTGATTGGTAGGTGTGTTTAAGGTTTTGTGATTATGTGATCCAAGTAAAATCTAGGTATTTAGGTCAAAAATGTTATAAAGTTGTTTTACAATGATGTTGGGCTATTGTGATTTTCATTTTTCTTAGATAGGAGTTAGTACTATTGATACATGATAAGTAATCTATAAATAATCCTAATAAACATAATTATGATTAAAGAAAAGGTTTCAAAGGGGTGTTTGGGTAGTGAGTTGGCATAATAGGTTCATGTGACATTATCCATTGGATATCTTGAGTATGATCTGGTAAAAATTAATAAGTGTTTAGGGATTGACTAGGACTCAAAGTATTTATACAATCATGCTTCATACAGACTAGTGGCACTTTAGTTCATATGAATCTTGTTTAAATTATAATTAATATATATGAGTGGCCATAATTAATTAATTAATAACTAATAAAGTAAACAATTATTTAATTTATACCTTATTAAGTATTGTCTAATTTTTTAAAATCTCCTAAACACCTACTTGATTTCGATCATGTTACTTGTTTTAATTTCTATTCCCTAAGAAACATGATATTTATTATCTATTTTATTACTTATTTTTTACATGTTTTTTATAATTAATCATGATAACTTATTTTTACATTAATGTTTTTTAAACATTCTATATTTACTATATATATAAGAATGTAGCATCTTTCTTATTACTATACATTTATGAACATGCCATTTTTTCTTGATTATGATTTTATTGTTAAACGTGACATATTTGGATCCCTTCATGTTTTGTATTATGAAACATTCTATGATGTTCATACCCAAGAATATTATATATTCTCTACTATTAATTTATTAATATGATGGTTTTTAAAATATTCATTTTAACATGTAATTTATTGACTCTATGTTATGATTTCTTTTTATATAAGATGATGAGTAGGAGGTTTTAATGATTTCAAAGTTAAAAAATAGATTTGAACCTATTATTTTAAAACGAAAATGGTTTATATATTAATTTTTTTAATGAGAAATGGTTATGGGTGTGGTATTTAATAGAAAAATATATTTTATAAAGTGTCATTAGATTTTTTTTTTTTTGAAAACTGTTTTTTTAAATGAGTTGGTTTTAAAAAAATATAGAATATCGAGAATGTATTTTATCTTTGATTATAAAATGGGAATTTTATTTTATAAATAATATTTTAAAGGGAAAATGTTTTTATAAATAAAAATTCATGGGTAAGACATGAACCAAAGGATCTTGGCCACTCTTATGGTGGGGAGTATCATAAGAGTTGGGGTAGTTTGGTAGTGGTGTTTGAGTATCCTAGTTATAGTACAGTGTCTCTTGTGTAGAATTATATTTTAATATTGATGAATTATAATAAATTTGAGATCACACATAATAATCATAGTGGTTCTTTAGAATTATTAATAGTGACTAGATTTTTGGATTGATCATTTGAATATGTATTGGATATTTTGATGATAACTTGATTTGGTGGCATTAAAAGTTGTATCATTTTTAGGAATTATATATGAGTAGTCTAATGAGTGGTTTTTTTTGAATATGAGTGTCGTAACTATAAATATTATTTATGGTAAATAGAATATTTTGGAATTTTTTGACTTGTATTGGAATTATAAGTTGTAAATAATGAGATTGATTAATACTTTGGTGGATGGCATGGACTAGTTATCAGAGATTTTGTAGTGGATTGAGCTTCATGTGGGCAATTGATTCCTTGGGTGAAAATATATTTGACTTCTCAGTGAGAAGAAATCATATTTTGGGGAGGTTATAATAGATCATTTCCTAGTCCCATGATTTTTGTCAATTTTAGAGACTTTAGTTGATAAAATAGTGAGTACATTTAAAATTTTTAGTTTTCGTGGATGGGTTGTTTTTAATTTGGGGATTTAATTTATAATTATAAGATTTCAGGGTGGAATAAGTGGATTTTTATTATGGTTTGAGCTTTGATTGATGCTTCAGAAGTTTGGGAGAGATCGAGGTGGTGGAATTTTCTATATTAAGAATGAAAGTGGCACTAGGTAATCGATAGGGTGGTATTAGGTTTCATATTATCCTGATAGTGGTTAAGGGGCCTAGGTGGTTCGATAGGTAGCCAGTGTCCCTCCAACAAGTTCTCAGTAGGCCCAAGTATAGTTTTTCCATAGAAGGTGATGAATATTTTTTTCTTTTTCCCAATTTTATTTCCCCTAAATGGGGATACTCTTATTTCACTTCCTCTCTAACATTCATGAGATCCTCCATGGATATCCCTTTCCCATATTCTTCCCTAATTTATTCTTCTTTTAATAAGGATTATTTAAATCAACCTGGATTTTTAGAGAGG
The DNA here is from genome assembly GCA_963277665.1 of Viscum album. Lineage (NCBI taxonomy): Eukaryota > Viridiplantae > Streptophyta > Magnoliopsida > Santalales > Viscaceae > Viscum > Viscum album. The sequence goes on along the minus strand of OY728140.1, from coordinate 1,269,119,329 downwards.
TATGAATCATTTTAAGTATGATCAAACATTTTTTGAGTTTTTATTTTTGGATTAAACCCAGATATCATGCCTTAGGGTGGCTCAATTTTGGTTTTTTGGTGGAAAGGTTTCATAGGGTCTAGAATAAGCTGCATAAAAAATACATGGTGTGAATTTAAATATAGGATGTATATTAAATACACAACGTGTATTTTCTAGTTCAAACCCCTTGCGCGTTGTGAGCTTGGTTTTTACCTGGAGGGGAAAATCCAAGCTTTACATGACATGTGAACTTTATACTCCATGTAAATTCCCAAGGTTAGTTTTTCTTTAAAGGATTCAAGGCCTCTTATTTTGGAAAGAGGCTCATTTCTCCACCATGCATAGTAGGATCCATGTATGGGAGCTCCCCCTCCATCTAAACATAGGTTTCTCTCTTTCTCCTTCATCTGGAATCTGATTGAGCCATCATCTATCACATTGGATAACTCTTGTTAAGATATTTGGTTCATTGTATTCTTTTCTTAGTTTATCTCATCATCTTCTATGCTATTTTGGTATAGGTTCATATGCTCTATTTTCTGGGGTTTTGTCCATTTTTTCAAACTCTTATGTTCTTCTTTGATTCAAAGGCTGATACTAGATGAGTGGTCATCCACCAACCTAAGTTGGGTGGTCTAAATATTTTCAATAAAGTTTTAGGTTTTTTATATAATTTTTTTATTATGTTGTATGTCAAACTTTTTCACATGTTTAAAATCTACAAAATAGGACTTTAACAGTGATAAAATTGGCCTTTATCGGTGGTAGAGAAGCACTAACTTACAGAGTGAGATTAAAATCCCTTGTATTTTATCAGTGCTAAAAATACACTGATAAAGGGGTCATTTATCAATGCTTTTATTTAGCACTAATAAAGGGGCATACTATAGTGTAATGTAACATAACACTATAGCACCAGTGCAATGTACTGTAATAGCACACCGCAACACCATAAATACCACTAGATATCAAGAAAATCAATAACCAATACAAAATTTAAATGAAATGAAATTTACAACACAAATACAAAAAAACTATATTTTAGACATTCTAAATAATGGTTTTTACAATTACACAAGTACAAATTATTACATACATTTAAAAACATCAATGTTATTTTGTATTTTGATCCTGACCCTAACTTGTGATATTTTTGAACAAGCCACCTCTTCTCAAGAAAAACAAAACACCTGTATATGAAAAAAAATTATTATGCTCATAATAATTAAATTAATTAATTAATAGAAAGTGTTAATTTTAAACTAAACTTTGAATCATACCAGGAACATTTTGTATCAGATTGGATTGCGGTTGAATCATACACATAACACCTTTTCTTGTTCATATTCAAGTATTATCTCTATGAAAATTAATTAAATAAGTATAAGATAAAGTATCATGGGAACACCCTAGTGGTTGCTTCGTGTGGTGGTGTTTGGGAGGTCTCAGTTTGGAGACTCCCCATGCACAATTAGTTAGGTTTTCATTTGTTTATTCCCCCTCCCATGACCGATGTAATAAATAAATATAAGATAAAAATAATAAATAAATAAATTAAGTAATATCATATAGAATGATGATAAACCAATCTATTCTCATTTGCTCAGTTTTGGCGATATAACGCACATTTTAAACTAAACTGACACTTATATATTGAAAAGGCATGCTTAGAGTCATACCAGTTAAACCATGAATCAAATTGAGGTGAAGCTAATTCTTACATGTCTTGATGAATTATGGATAAGTTTCCTAAAGTATCAAAACAATCATAATGTGTTTGATCAGTTTTGAGTACATCACTTTTCTTTTTTAATAAAATGTCATTTTGAATTGGAAACACGAACTTTGACTCATACCGATCACATAGTGTATCAGTTTGATTTGATACTGATTCATACACATCACAAATAAATTATTAATTATTTTCTTAAATTACCAATAAAATCTGAGTGTTTTTTATTGGTTTTTATTGAGTGACACTTTTTGAACGAAAATGTCAATTTTAAACTGATGACGGAAACTTTGAGTCATACCAGGCACATCATGTATCGGATTGAGGTATTTCTGATTCCTACACATCAAAAATGACTTAAGGATCATTTTCATAAAGTATAAAAATAATTTGAATTTGTTTTGTTAGTTTTGAGTAGGTTAGTATTCCATTTTACTAAAATTGATGTCAATTTTAAATAAAAAGATTCACTTTTAGTCATACTAGTCAGACCATGCATTATATTGATGTGAGGCTAATTACTACACATCTCAAATGACTTATGTATCATTTTTCTAAAGTATCAAAACAATATGAATGCATTTTATTGGTTTTTAGTACATCACTTGTCTTTTTTTTAATGTTATTTTAAAATAAAATGCACACATTGACTCATAGCGATCACATTGTGTATCAATTTTACATGAGACTGATCTCTACATGACATAAATTAATTATAAATCATTTTCCTAAATTATCAAGAAAATCTGAGTATGTTTGATCAGTTTTCATTTAGAGAAGCTTTTTGAACTAAAATGTTGATTTTAAACTAATAACTGACACTTTCAATCATACTGGTCACATCATGTATCGAGTTGAGGTACGGATGATTACTACACATTAAAAATGTCTCTTTTATCATTTATATAAAGTATCAAAATAATCCAAATGAATTTTATCAGTTTTGATTAGGTGAATTTTCCATTTTATAAAAATTGATGTCAAATTTAAATAAAAAGATGCACTTTGAGTCATATTGGTCACACAGTGCATCGGATTGAGGTGCATCTGATTCCTAAACATCTAAAATGACTTATTTATCATTTTCTTAAAGTATCAAAATAATATGAATGTTTTTCCAAATTTTTATAACATCACTTATCTTTCTTACAAAAATTTCATTTTAAATTGGAAACACACACTTTGACTCATACCGATCACATCATGTATTGGTTTGATGTGAGACCAATTCCTACACATAAAAAAAGAATTATGAATAATTTTCCTAAATTATTAATAAAATATGAGTGTGTTTGACTAGTTTTCATTGAGTGATTATTTTTTAACTAAAATGTCGATTTTAAACAAATAACGGACACTTTGAGTCATATAGGGCACATCATGTATCAGATTGAGGTTCAACTTATTCCTATATATCACAAATTACTTATGGATATTTTTTATAAAGTATAAAAATAAAATTAATGTGTTTGATCAGTTTTTGAGTAGGTCATTTGTCCATTTTAATAAAAATTGTTTCAATTTTAAATAAAAAGATGCACTTAGAGTCATACCAGTGAAATTGTGTATCGGATTGAGGTGATTCTAATTCATAAATTTCTCAAATGACTTATGGATTTTTTTCTAAATTATTAAAACAATAAAAATTAATTTTCTTATTTTTTATTATGCCACTTTTCTTTTTTACTAAAATGACATTTTAAACTAGAAAAATGCTCTTTGACTCATACTTATCACATCATGTATCGGTTTGATGTGAGAATTATTCCTACACATCAAAAATGACTTATAAATTTTTGACCTAAATTATAAATAAAATATGAGCACCTTTGATCAGTGTTTTGTGAGTGCCACTTTTTGAACTAAAATGTCAATTTTAAACTAACAACAGACACTTTGATTCATACCGCGAACATCATGTATCATATTGAGGTGTGGATGATTCCTATGCATCATAAATGAATTATGGATCATTTTTAAAAACTATGAAAACAATACAAATGAGTTTTCTTGGTTTTGAGTAGGTCAGTTATCCCTTTTACTAAAATTTATGTCAATTTTAAATAAAAAGATTTACTTGGGGTCATACTAGTCACACCGTGTGTCAGATTGAAGTTAGGTTGATTCCTACATATCCCAAAGTCTCAAAAAATCCTAAATTACAATGTTATAATGAATTACATTTCCTTTATTTTTCAAACTCCCAACACTATATATTGAATTGATGTTCTTAGAAGAAAAAACTTTCTTGTTGTTAAAATCCATAATAGTAGAGTAATCTCATGTTCCCATTATATTTTTAGAAGGCACCACAATGAACACATGAGATTCCTATACTCTTATCTATTTCAATGAGAATGTTTTTTTATCTAAGAACATCGAGTCAATATTACTTCACAAAATATTTGTGGAAAAATAATAATAAATTATTAGATAAAAATGATAAGGGAATTAAATTTAAAATAGTAGAAAAAATGATGAAAATGTTGATTAAATAAGTATTAGGGATTCACTATTTCATGATGGTTTTACACATTCTTGATGAATTCCCTTAATTTCATTATCTAGGTTCCAAGCTTGAAGTCCAATATCTTGTGAGCATGAGAATATTCAAACAAACCACCCCAACTCGAATAAAAGAATACACCTATCTAATAAAAAAATTATTTTATGAGTAATACTAAAAATAAATAAATAAAACATAAATATGAAACAATACATTAATTCTATGGATAATGATTTTACTATGCAAAAATAAAGATTTTCTATGTGATTGAGAATCGGCTGGAACTTTAAGGAAAGTGATAAATGCCAAAAGTATAGGGTTGAAATGGTTTTAAGGGGGAAGAAGTTTGTGGATGTTTTGGTGTAGAAAGGTATGAAATATGGACAAACCACCCCAAATAAAACAAAATAATCCACCTGTATAAGAAAACAATTATTTTATGAGTAACACTAAAAAGAAATAAATTAAAAATAAATATGGAACAATACATTAATTCTATGGAAAATGATTTTACTGGGACAACATCATGATTACCTCTGTGATTGAGCAGAGAAAGTGTCGTTTCTATTCCTGAAAAGGCATGAAAAATGGATAGAAATCTTCTAAAATAAATGAACTCTACAAGGAAAAATGAAAATTAAATCAACATTCTATTATATAATTTTTCAATAAAGTAGATAAAGTGCATAGTAACATTAATTATAGTTTGTTCTTACAAGGTATTGGCAATATCATCATGTTTATAAGACATTGTTTGTTTGAGTAGTCGAATATTTAATTTAGATTTTGTTAATTTATTAGAGAACATATAATATTATTAGGAAAAATATAGTATATTAAAAAACACTTTTACCTTCTCTTTGAACTCTCTTTATTTTTTTAAAAGTTTTAGGGATTTGGTTTCTCTATCAAGAATTAAAATCCCCTCTTTGTGGTCCCCTCTAACATACAAGAAATTGTCTACATTTAGATCGACATGAAAAAATTGTGATCTCCCAAAAAAAAGATCATCCTCAATTGAATTTTCATATGACCTGACATTTATTTTATTCACCAGGTAGAAAATATACCAATTCTTGTTAATTGGATCTTAGACACAAAATTATTGTACTTCTTGTGATTCCATTATGAACAGGTTTCCCTTTTCCCCTTCCACACCAAAATTCACCTTTATGATGACTATTTCATCAATTCACCATGATAGATTCAAATCTATAAGAATTTATTTGTGGGATTCAATGTATGGATAAACATATTTACTATTATTTAAAATGTAATGGTGCACTTTATCCCACTCTATCAAGGTAATTTTAATAACATCTCTTCTAGAAACCCCTTCACCTATAAGGTGTCTGCTCTAATGAGACATTGGTAGAATGATGTTATCAATATGTGATAGGTAATTGGTACAGAATTCAACATCATCTTCAAAAATATATTGTTCCATAATACAACCTTTTATCTGAATTTAAATCTTGACATACCCTTCCAAAATATTTATATACTGTTAAATAGGCTACATACATCTGTAATATATAGGACCACATAATTGAACCTCTATAACCAATTGAACCATCAGGGGGACCATTATATCAAATAATTATGGTAGAAAGAACATCTCTAATTCACATAATATAACTCCATCCTCCTTATTCATGATTATAAACTTCATCAATTCTATAACTTTACTACATATGGATTTGAAAAATAAGCAGATTCTAGTTAATGTATGCCATATATTTTGAGGAAGAATGTAATGGAAATAAGCAGGCATCAAATATTGCATCAAAACTTTCCAGTCATGTTATTTTAGTCCTTATAACTTAAAATTAGTCATTGAAATAACATTCTCGATATTTGATGAATACCCCTATAGAAATTTTATATTATTAAGGAAAATGAAAAATTGAAATTTTTTCAATCTAGATAGAGTGTAAGCTATTGGAGGAAGAAAATTATGCCATTTACCCTTCACCAGTACAAAATCTTCCCTTATCCCTATTTTAATCAAGTCCAATCTATCCTTAATGTCATATTTCATTCTTTTCAAGAACATTTAGTAATGTTCCAATAACACTATAAAATAAATTGTTTCCTACATGCATGGAATCAATAAAATGTATGAAATAAAACAATTCCAATACGATAATTTAAAGAAAATTGATATCATTATTCAACCTGATTTTGTAAGGTTTCTTTAAAATTGTTTACAAAAAATAGTTTCAATATCTTTTAGTTTATTGTACACTTCATCACCCATTACCGAAGATGGTGTTGTACCTTGTTCGATATTACCAATGAATTTTGTTGTCTAGGATTAGTATTTATTTCATCGAGGTAAAAAAAATTGATGACCAAAAAACATGATCTTCGAGGACTGTTTCAACTAAACTGAGTATGTGAACTTTTCACAAATAGGGCATCCCAACATTCCTTTAATTATATAGCCTGGTAAATTTTCATAAGTGGGGAAGTCATTTATTATCCCACACAACATGGAACTCAATGTGAATTATTCACTTTTATGAGCCTCATAAATTGTAACACCTATATCCCATATTAATTTCAGATCTTTGATCAATAGAGCCAAATATAAATCAATATCATTATAGAGTTTCTTTGGTCTATATATAACAGAGAAAAAATAATGTATTTTCACTTCATGAATAACTATAGAGAAAATCTATAATTTAAAAACATGACGGTTCATGTACTATGAGTACTAATATATACACCAAAATCATTTATTCTATCTATAGATAATGCAAGAAAAAATATCCTCAGCTCATTTAAAAATTCAGGATTCTCGTAATAAATTTTCCTCCACTGAGGAGAATCTATTGGATGATGTAGGTTCCCATCTTTAATTATTGTATCTGTAGGCCATGTCAATTGTCTAACAGTTTTCTGACACCCATATAGTCTTCTAAACCTTGGAATGATAAGAACATACCATACATATTTTGAAGGACATGATTCTTTTTTTTTATTGATTTGTACCACACTTAGGGAATTTTATGAGTGATTCATGGTCCTTGTGAAATAATATTAAATCATTTAAAAAACTGTGTATTTTTTAGGGATCATTCCTATTGAACGTAGCATTCGTTTAGTGTCATATGTTCAACATGGTAGTTCATTTTTTCTAGTAGAATATCATTTAGGAGAACAATTAGTTTTGTAAAGCTGGTTTCACTCCATCCTCTTCCAACTTTCAAATTATATAACTTCAATATAGCTGACAATGTTGTGTATTTAGTACAATCAGTATACAATGGTCTCTTGGAACAACTATTTAACTTCTAAAACAACCTTTTAAAATCACCAAGTTCATCTTTAATTGTCATTTTCATTTCTTACATGTTATATCCATTGTCATTTACACTTTTATTCATATCAAATGATCCATAGCACATGAGCCTTAGCCTAGTTGGCAAGGTCTCTGTTGGTGTATCCAAGTGACCATGGATCAAATCCAGGCGGAGGCAGAATTTCCGGGTACTGTAGCAGCACTGTAGCAGGGACTGTAGCGGGAACTGTAGCAGGCACTGTTTGGTACTGTAGCAGGTACTGTAGAAAGCACTGTTTGGCACTGTAGCAGTCGGGAATATGCCCCTATTTGGGCCTTCGGGCCTCAGATTTGGTCCCCGAGTCCTTCTTAGGCCTTCAGGCACCCAGGCCTTCGGGTAAGTTGTGCCTTCGGGCCATCTCAAGGCCTTCGGGCCACCTACAGATGAACACCAGACAAAAAAAACTACAAGGAACAAGCTCTACAAGGAGGATGAGCAAAGGAGATTTCACCACAGCAGAAGCTAAACGGATTTCAAGAATGAGAGGGTATGGCACCTGCCATCGGGACAAGACTATGCATGCACGGGAAAAGCCTAGCCGAATAGCCATGCGAAGGTGGAGATATGATTTCACTATGAAGATGTTGGGGAGGAGCAGTTCCAAGTTGTTAGTCTGGGTTACATGTAATGTTTGTGCCTACGGGAAATGCATTCCTCTATGGCCTACGGGCATGTAATCATTCGCCTACGAGCATTGTAGGGTTCCACCTCATCCCTTGAAAGGTGGATTATCAAAATCAATAAAAAATGAAGGCCTTTGGGCTATTGGAGGAGGAGGATATCAAATGATCCATAAACCACATTATCATCTTAATCGGTGTCCACATTCATTTTTTTCTCGTGTTTAGTCCAAAATTTATAGCTTTGATCTATTCTATGATAAATAAAATGTTATCCCAACTCTTCCAAACTAATATTTCTTAAATAATAATAACATAAACACGGTCAAAGGATTTTAGAAGGGTTGTATGCATACTCTCTTTCTAATTTCATAAACTCTCTAACTCCATATTCATACTATTTTATTAAATTATTAGCATGAATCCATTTTATATTCATATCCTTCTTATTGGGTTCATAAAATATTAATTTTTTATAATAAATAAATAAATACACATAAGATATTCATTATCAATGTTGAAAGTTATAGACAGTTCTAATAAGGGAAACCCAACATTTTATTTTATAAAATAATTTCAGAATGCTTTGAAGAAAATGGGTAATTAAATTTAAGAAAACAATTACTCCACTATGGTATGTGTTATCCTATAAATTCATTCAAAGGTGAAATTTATATACAACTATCATTCTCATCAACTCATCTCCCAAACATTTATCATTGAATTTTGTTGTTTGACACAAATCCTCCATCTCTTATGGATACACACCTATTATTCTTGAAATACTCAAAGAAGTAGTCATCCATGGGATAACTACTACTCAGAGTAGTACAAGCAACATAAAAGGGATGGGTGATGAGTTTCTGGCAACAAAATTCAATAACTATTCAGGATATGAAACTGATGAGGATGATAGTTGCCTATAAAAGGTATGGGGGATGAGTCTGAAGCAAAAAATTACAATAATAAATGTCGTTTGACACATATAAAATATTTCTTAAATACCCTAAACAAATGAAAATATAATATAGAAAATTTATAAGTACTAAGAAACCCAAATATGATAAACAAGAATAATAAACTTTCATTCAATAAATAAGAATATATAAAAATGTATTGATGAAATGTTTTAATAAATAAAAATTTATTTCATATACATAGATGGTAATCATAGATTCCTAGGGGTGGAACCAATACATTTGGACCTAAAATGATAAATACCTAAAAAAATTAATATAGAGAATTTGATATCCTCAATTCTATTTTATGGAACAAGTGATGTAACAGCCTAAGGAATTATTAAATTTAATATTAATGGTATATAAAATATATTAAAAACATCTCAAGTATCTTGGGATTTCATATCACCACACCGACCGATCCCAAGGATTCTAGGGAGGTCATCACATCAGGTCTACTCATTTGAAGGATTCTAATGAGGCCATCTAATACATATTGACCCATAATTAATATTTTAGGGAGGTCTATAAATAATTTTGCATAAAGAAATGATACACATTAACAAGATATATCAAAAACAAGGGAGAAAAACACTCCAACCCTTGCAACATCTATCACATACACACTAGCCTCTATTGAGATGGAATGACTCCTGTGAGGTCACATTTTCTAAGTGGAATACCCTTAATTAACTCATAAATCTAAGTGTAATAACAAAAATTAACAGATCTATAAAATATCACTCCCCATCTAAAGTCTTTACTACACAAATACAAAAATTACCAGTCAGTTTAATATGGAAGGAAGCAGTCTCATAGGATACCCAACCACCATCATAGAAATTGATATATGAAAAATTATATAAATAATGTAAAATGGGGTGGTACTTCTATCATATGGTTAATTCTACTATTTATCCAACAAAAATAAAGCATGATTCATCCACACTTTCACATAAATAAAAGAGTAGCTCCCAAATCCCCTACATTAATTCATAGTTGCAACTAAGAAAGAAGAAGATGCCTGTATGCCCTAGGAGTGAACCTGGGAAGGCTCACCGTATAGGTGTTTCACACTCTAAAAATTACAAGCATCAAAATGGACAATATGTATGGCCAAATCTCCAAAATGGATAACTCACCACACTCATATTTGTAAAACATACTCCACCATGGCCAGACCTATTAATGTTTTACATCCTAAGTTCCCCAAGACAAAGTAGATAAAGACCTACATTTGATAGAAAATAGAGAAAGACTTACATTCAAGCCTGGTATTTGTTTGACCCTTTAATCATTCAAGCCTTGGATTTGAGCCTTGGAATTATTCAATCCTTGATTCAACCCTTGATTCAAGGTTTGATTCACTAAGGAGTAGTGTCGATGAGGGTGGACTACACAGAAATCTTCGGATATCGTGACGATTTCGTAACTGGTTAGGGTTTTTAAAATATATTGGGGCACATTTATTAGTGCTTAAGTAATAAGTACTAAAAAATATGGCTTTTATCAACAGTAAAAAACACTGATAAAGATGTATTTTATCAACTCTTATTACTTAAGTGCTAATAAAGGATTTATAATTATAATTATAAATAAAAAATGTTTAAATTTATATATAATATATATATATAGTAAATATATTCTTTATTAAAATACATTTATTATAATTTTATAATTATTTAAATATATAAATATTTATTTATAAAAATATAAATATTTTTAATAAATATATAGAAATAAAAGTATAGAAAATATATTCGTTATTTAAATAAATTTATAAAAAAGTTAACAATTATTTAAATATATATAATTATTTATTTATAATTATATAAAAACATTTTTTAAAAATAATATATATAGATTTATAATTATAATTGTATAAATATTGTAAATTTACATTTATAAATATATTTATTTATAAATATTTTTTTATGAAAATATTTTTAACATTATTAATGAATATTTAATCTTAAGTGCAAGTAAGTTAAAAATGAGTGAAATTGAATAAATTTAAAATAAGTACACTTTAATAATATTGAAAAAATGGATAAGTTTTGTGTATGTTCATTGTATATAAAAATGACTTAATTACGTATATGTGAAATCAATATAACAAATGTTTGATCCATGTTAAATTGAAAAATCAAACAACATTTGATTATGTTCATTCCTCTATGCAATTAGTCAGTATTTTTAATTCATATTAAGTTTTATTTATAAACCATTATTTATTAAATATATAAATATTTAATGTAAAGTAAAAAATATTATTATACAAGTCATATTTATATACATTCATATATATATATATATATTTAATATATACTATTTACTAACATTGTCAATAATTATTTAATTAATAAAATGTTTAATATTTTTCTTAATTTACTTATTTTTAATTTTTCTTTGTTTAATTTTCATTTTTCATATATCTATATATTTTATATATACTATTCATTACTATTAATAATTTATATATAGTATAATCAATTTATTCATTTTTATCAATAATTATTTAATTAATAAAAAATATATTTTTTAATAAATACATTTTTTATTTTTTATTTATTTAACTATTTAAATTTATTCAGAGCTTTATTAGTGTTAAAAAGTACTAATAAATGGTACAATTTACTAGCGTTTATTTTAGTGCTGATAAAGGTGCCCTTTATTAGTGTTGTTAAAGGCTTCTTTTGTAGTTGTGTTTCCTTATAATGTCTTTCATCTTTCTAAATTAAATTAAGTATGTTATAATACCTTATTAAATCCTTATTAAATTTTTGAAGGATGTTTACCTCATTGATCAACAACCCTTCAGGTGCGCTAAATTAAATTTCCTCATTAACACAAATGTGTAAATGACCAACCACCTCCTAAGTGGATTGCCTTGACCTTGAAATTGATTTACCTTTCCATATAAATTAAATGGATTAATTTACATAAATTTCTGTGGGTGGTGAGGCCATGCCATGTATTGTATATTTATAAATGGATTATATACTCATGACACCCATAGTTAGATTGGGTTAAATTAATATAAAAGCATACAAGGTAATACCTTATAATTAATATTATTAGACCAAGATTATTGGTCATTGGACAATGGTTAAGGGATTTATTGAGCATGGCATTTTACGCTCTCTTACTTTGGGTGATGGGTGTGGCATCTCACACCGTTTACTTTCACTTGGACGATGGCCATGATTTTCCATGTCACTTTCTTAGGGTGTTGGTAATGATGACTCACCCCACTATCTTGGGTGACAATCATGATGTCTCGCAATCATATGATATTTAGGGATTTTACCCTTTTCTAGAGATTATAGCTCATTAGACTAGACATGGATACCTGAATTGTGCCCCAAGTCTAGCTAGCACCCAGTATCCATGTATATGCTTGTATATATCCTCACATATATAGTGTATATATATGTATACATATTAAATATATATATATGTGTGTGTGTGTGTGTGTGATTAATTTTATATATACATATACGGTAAATTGAACATAGTTATTTAGGCTTATGCTGAAGCAGGTAGAGTCTATCAGGTTCCCTAAAGGAACCTGAGCCAACTAGCATTTATTTTCAGCATTGTTTATAATTCCTTATATTTATACGCTGTTATGTTAGATGCACTAACCATTTTATTCCTTAAACCATTGGTGGTGGCCTATTGAGTTCATCTCACACTCTACTTGGGCCTCCCTTGTTACCCGAGTAGAATTCATGGTCGCAGGTGTGCATAAGGGAAAGCACCCTATCACGGATGCTTAATCTATTTTGCTTATAGCATGGAGCATGAGATTATAGGACTGAGTGTACGCTCGTGATGCTATTGGATATGTATTTTGTTGTTTTTTTATTTTTGTATAGCATGTTTTATATGTTTGTTCCATGTATCCCCGGTATCCCCATTTTTTTACATCAGTATGCTATAACATCATTTTGTATATGAATCAGCCCATGGATTGATTATTATTGTTTTTTCTTGGATGTTTATACTTATGATATATATTATTTCACTTGATTCCGCTGTGTTTTTAGATATATCATGCTTCCACTATTTCTATTTATTTATTATTTACCATTGTGCTACTCTAATATGAGGGTATAGACCCCCCCCCCCCCCAACGAACCACCTTAGACCCTCGTTGCTAGTCAACAAACTCTAGTATACAGGGAGGCGCGCTTGAGGCCATGTGACACACTATCTTAGGGCACCGTTTTAGTACCTCCTGGTTCGAGATATTATAAAGTTGTATTAGAGGTGTTTTTTTTCTTTTGTCTTACTTTTTGGGAGTTAAATAGGAGACTAGGATGTAATGAAATTTGGTAAAAAGGTTGTTTCTTGGAGTAGTTAACCGATGTACAAGGGAAACCCAAATTACATGTGATGGGATGTTTTTGTCATTGTTTTTCTCTAGTTATAGTTGATTTTATTTCACCATTTGGTGATGTACATGATGTGTGAATTTATTTTTATTTTCTATAATGATTTTTTATTTTACCATTGGTCTGTTAAAGAGAGGAGTTAACATATCATGCATAATTATAGGAACTTTTGGACTTATGTTCCATGCATTTTTTCATTCCATTTTTACTTACTGCAAGCATTTCTTGCTATATGTATATTTTTGTTCCTTGTTATGTATTTGAAATATGCTAACGCTTTTTATAGGATGAAATAATTAGGTTAATTAAAGTGCCTATATCAATATAAATGATGTTTTCCTATATAGATTGTTGATTAAAGATTAATAGGACAATTATATCATGTTGTGGGTTTTGGGCCTACTGGTTCCATGGAATTAAATAATGTTAGTTTATTTTATTACTTGAATTCGAATGGAAATTTATGAAGCAATTGATTCTATAAATCCGGAATGGTAATTCATTTAATCAAATCATTTGATATAACCTACTGCATCCTTATATCAGATGTAAAGGCTAGGTTACTGTTACATGAGGTGCCAATTGAAAATTATACAATTGTGTATTTTATAAATTGGGAATATTGACACATTTTATTGGACCATGATATACATATAAGGGTACAAAATTAAATGAAATTAAACATTTAAGTGAACTGGTTACCATTAAATGGGGATGATAATTGCAAAGTAAAGGGTAAATTCCTCTATAACTTGCAACTAAAACTCCATATATTAGAACCTATTTCATGTGATACGAGACCTAGACCCAAACCCAGCCTTAGTAGTGGGTAGTTGGGGGTGTATCTTATGAATCTTATGGCCTGTTATGGATTTCCTTTATTAACTAGATCTGGATTTTGGAGTAGGTAGAGAGGTGTGATATTTTCTAGATGAAGGGTGTGTATATATTCTATTTTGTATTCATAATTTTTATTACTATTGATTTCTCTTCTGAGGTGTGTATTTGGAATTGTATAATCATTTCACCACAATAGCCTCGAGTCGTATTCCCAGAAGTGAATGACAATCATGCTCTAGAGGTGGTGATCCCTGAGCCATTAGTATTACCTCCAATAGTCCCACCTGAGGCACCACCTACTATTCCGGATGTGGGCACTGATTCCCAGTTTTGATAGGGGTTACTTCATATGATGCAGTCTATGCAAGGATTTACTCAACCCCCCTGGTTATGGAAGAGTTGACTCAGGAGTTTCAGTAAAAGCATCCTCCCACCTTCTCAGGGGATGGAAGACCCCAGGTTGTAGAATTTTGGATGGAGTCCATGTCATCGGTACTCAATATTCTGGAGATGCCTCCAGAGAGGATGGTTAAGCTTTCTACTTATATGTTATTTGGTTCTTAAAAGAAATGGTTTTATGTCATTACCTAGGGAGATCGACATCAGGATATGATCTATATAGACTTCCAGATAGTCTTTCATGATTACTTCTTTCCACATATATTGAGGGATAGCTGAGCTAGAGAGTTCATGAACTTGCAGTAGGGAGCTATGTATGAAATTGAATATTATACCTGTTTTACTAAGCTTCAACGATTTTCACCAACCCTAGAAGGTGATGGTCTCATGAATATGATGTGATTTGAGGATGGGAATTTATATGACATCCGATAATATATTAATGTCCTTCTATTGACTATAATTTTTTATATCATAACTAGCCCCTCATTACTGGGAAGAATTTGAGGGAAGTTGATGCCATGATCCAGGGTGGTTCAACACCCAGACCTAGGAGTGGTTATTCAAGTGTATAGAAGTGTCTCTTTGAGGTTTCTTATGGGAGTAGTAGCAGTCAGATAGCTCATAATGAAATCTTCCTTATATTTCTCAAGTGCAGTAAACTAGGACACACAAAACCCTAGTATATGTGAGATCGAGTTGATTGAAGAGGCTATAGCAATATGGGGAATATCTAGAGCTTCTATAGGACCTTTCCATCAGTTCCTAGTGAGATAGGATCTATACCAACCCAATGTTCTGGAGTGAGGCCAGTAGTATCTCGACATATAGGCAACTGGAATACCACCAGCTTCTCATGCCAAGGTGGTGATCAAGAAAGAGGGAATTAGACTCAGGATTCACAGTGCCAACAGAGAAAGCCTGCACAGGGTAGTTAGGTTGGGACTCATGGTCATAGTATGGGATAGTTACATGTAGTGAAACCTATGCTGTAGGAGTAGAGCATCGGACCTTATACTATTTGTGGAATTATTCTAGTATCTTTTACCTTAGTGTATTCTTTATTTGAAATTCGTTCATCTCAATATTTTATATCTAAAGTAATTATGGAGAGTCGGTGGCTCAAGATAGAGTATTTATGTGGCATCATGACACTTGATACCTCATTGGGTATCCAATCAGAGAGTGTTTTTCAATGTAAGGAATATCCCCTTGAGATAGGAAGCTATCCGTTTGTGTTGAACTTTTTTATCCTCAACATGAGAAGGTTTGATGTAATTATTAGGATGGACTGGTTAGTTCCCAATTGATCTCATATCGATTGTTATTGTTATAGGATGATGTTTAAATCACCAAAGTGTGGTAGACATATCCATAAGAGAGAATGGGATGTCCATGTGTCTCATGATGGGCCTGAGCATCTAGGGATGGGAAGAGTGACATCCCAGATTTCTAGTCTTTTCTTGGATGGTTAGGGGTTATGAACTATTTTTTTATCTTATGGTGGATCTTTTCAACAATGTATTCCTTACAAAAATTTCTAGGATACCTCTTGTGAGATAGTTATAATTCACCATTGAGCTCATGTTTGGAGCAACACCAGTGTCCATTCCTCCATATAGGATAGAACCTATGAAGCTTTTGGAGCTCAAGAATCAATTAGAGTACCTATAATATAAAGGTTATATCAAACTTTCTACCTATCCATGGGGTCCAATGGTCCTTTTTCAAGAATCTAGATGGTTCCCTCAGAGTTTTTGTGGATTACTGATGGCTGAACCAACTCACAATTAAGAATCGGTATCCACTTCCTCGAATAGATGACCAATTTGATCAACTCTAAGGAGAGAGGGTGTTTTCAAAGATTGATTTGAGGTAGGGATGGAATCATGTGTGTGTAAAGACTTCATACCTAACTCAAACAACTTTTTGAAGAAGGTATGGTCTTTATGAGTATCTAGTAATACCATTCATTCTCATGAATGATCCAGCTACTTTCATGGCTCTGAAAAATTAGGTTTTACACCCGTATTTGGATTCATTCACGGTATTCTTTATGGATGAAATATTAGTTTATTATTTCTCTCAAAATTATCATGAACAAAATCTTTATATCATGATGAATACACTAATAGAGATCCATCTTTATGTAAATCTCACTAAATTCCACTTTTAGATTGATAAATTATACTCCATGGGTCACAACATCTCAAATTTAAGAGTATTGGTAGACCCAGAGATGGTGAGGGATGTAGTTTCCTAGGATCATACCAATAATTTATTTGATATATATATTTTCTTGGGGAAATTTAGGTATTAAATATGATTATTTTAGGATTTATCATTCCTAAAAGCACCTCTTATAAGCTTGACTAAGAAGGGTGTGAAATTTTTTTGGTCAAAAACATGTTAGAAAAATTTTCAAGAATTCAAGGGTTTGTTGACCTCAGTTCAAATCCTTATTCTCCTAAATCTAGGAAGGATTTATATAGTTTATGTTGATGCATTAAGTATTGGTATAGGAGAATTTTTAATGTAGGATGAGTGAGTTGTAGCATATGGGTCTCATTAGTTGATTCCTCATGAGTGGAATTACCCAACACATGATCTCGAGCTTGTAACAGTTGTGTTTTCATTATGTTTTTAGAGTAATTATTTTCTTGGGGAGAATTTTATGGTATTTACTTATCAAAAAAGCCTCAATTATATCTTTATGTAGTGTGATCAGAATCTCAGGAAGCATTGATGGGTTGAGTAATTGTAATTGTTTGATTTCAAACTTTCCTATAAACTTATAAAAGGAAATTTTATAGCCAATTCTCTAAGCTGAAAGACTTGGAAATAAATGGTTCAGGATGCTAGCTATGAGTGGAAACTTATGTACTTATTTTTAGAGATGCATGTTGAGATATAGAATAATTATGGGAAGAATATACTCTTAAATTTAGTAGTGACTTATACCCTTCTAGAACATATAAAGATTAGGAAACTTTTATATCCTAAGCTCTTCATCCTAAGGGAAGGTATCTCATCTAAGGATTCATCACCTAGTTGGATTGTGGATTAGGATAAAATATTATGCATATATGGGTATGTCTAGGTTCCTGCAAACATTTGGGAGGAACTGATGCTAGAATCTCATGCCTCACCTTGGTCAGTATATCCCAAGGTCACCAAGATGTATCGAGAATTATGTTTCTAGTATCGATGGACTAGTATTAAATAGAATATAGATGGATTTATCACTCAGTATTCCACCTGTTAGTGGGTGAATTTAGAGATCAGTGATCAGTGGGACTTTTATAGCTGTTATTCATTCCTAAGTGGAAATGGTATGATATCTCCATGGAAATTGTGACAGGTTTTCCTAGATCACCTCGAGGAAATGATATAGTTTGGGTCGTCGTTGGATGTTTGAAAAAGGTCACCCACTTCTTACCTATTCAAGTGACCTTATCAATATAAGATCTAGGTAGGATATACATTATGGATAATGTACTCCTTCATGGAGTTCTGTGTTCTATTGTATATGGAAAGGACCCTCATTTTACATCGAGGTTATAGAAAGGGTTGTAAAAGGTCTTAGGTACACAGGTTCTTCTAAGCATGGCATATCACCCTAAGATCGACAGACAAACAGATAGCATGATTTAGGTTTTAGAGGACATGATCTATGTATATGTCCATGATTTTGGGGGTTCTTGTGAGAAACACATACCCCTAGTTGAGTTCTCTTATAATAATAGATTTCATGAGACCATACAAATGTATCCTTATGATGGATTATATGGTAGGTCATTTCATTCACATCTATGATGGTTAGAGGTAGGGGAGGTAGTAATTATTAAACCACATCTTGTTCTAGAAACTTCAGAGTGAGTTTAGTTAATCAAGATGCACATGTTGATAGCTCGGTCGAGGCATCAGTCATATGCTAACCGTCATTGATGAACTCTTGAGTTTGAGGTTAGGGGCTGGTTTTCTTCCGCATTTCTCCTAGGTTGAGACATATATGAATTAAAAATCAAGGTAAGATTTCAACTAGATTTTTTTGACCATTTGATACTATGGAGCAGGTCAAAATAGTGGCTTATCGGATAGAACTTACTTAGAGATATCAGTCTATGCATAATATTTTTCATGTTTCTCAGCTCCACCAATATTATCCAAACCCATCACATATTTTTCAGCTGAATGAGATTAAGTTATATATGGATTTTTCTTTTGAAAACTACCCAGTGTCTTTCATGGATTAGAGCATGAAGACTCTATGAGGTTGGTCAGTTCCTTTAGTGTGGGTTTTATAGTAACATGAATGAGTATAAAATGAGACTTGGGAGTGGGAAGCTGACGTATATGCTCAGTGGATGGAGATTTTATCATATAATACTTTACTACCCTAAAAATCCCAACTCGAGGATAAGTTGTTTTAATGAGGGGAGGTTGAAATGACCTATCTTTTCAGAGAGGTATGAATCCTTTTAAGTTTGGAAAAACCCTTGTTGAGTTTTTATTTTTAGCTTAAACCTAGAGAACAGTCCCTAGGGTGGGTCGGTTTTGTTTTTTTGGAATAATGGTTATAGAGGGGATAGAAATGGTTGTAGACCAAATACACGGTGTGTATTTAAATACATGATGGGTATTAAATACACAACATCTATTTTCCAGGCCATACCCCTTTCATTCCATGACCTTGGTTTTTCCCCAGTGGGTAAAAACCTAAGTGTTAAATAGAATATAAAATTTACACGTTATGTGAATTTCCAACATTTTTTTAAAGGATATGGGGCCTATTATTTAGGATAGAAGCTCATTTATCCTCCATAAAAAGTAGTATACATGCATAGGAGCTCCCCCTCTGCCTCAACCTAGGTTCCTTTCTTTCTCCTCCATCCAGTGTCCAATTGATACACCATCTATCATGTTGGATACCTCTCAATAAGAGCTTTGATTCGTTATATTCTTTTATTAGTTTATCTCACTAACTTCTATGAAATTTTGGCACAAGATAATATGCCATATTTTCTAGTTTTTTGTCCATTTTCTCAATATCTTCTATTTTTCTTTGATTCAAAAGCTGATACTGGATGAGTGGTCATCCACAAACCTAAGGTAGGTGGTCTATAAATTTTCCCAAAAACTTTCGATGTTTTATAGAATTTTTTCACCATTCCACACACCATAAATTTCTATGAATTTCCTTATAATGTTTTTTCTCTTTATAAATTAAATAAATTTTGTTATCATACCTCCTTAAAGACTTATTAAATTGGTTGAATATGTTTACCTCATTGATCACCACCCCTTTGGGGGTGCTAAATTAAATTCCATCTTTAACATAAATGTTTAAATGACCAGCCACCACCTAAGTGAGTTATCTTGACCTTGAAACTAATTTTTCTAGCCATATAAATTAAATGGGTTAATTTAATTAAATTTAAGTTGGTAAAAAGGCTACTCAACATATTGTATATTTATAAATGGATTTTATACTCATGACACCCATAGTTAGATTAGGTTAAAGTAATATAAAAGAATAAGAGTTAATGAATTATGATTAATATTATTAGACCATGGTTATTGGTCATTGGATAATGGTTAAAAGATTTGTTGAGCATGATGTTTTACTCTCCATTTTGCTGGGTGATGGGAATTTCATCTAAATCAATTTAATTTTACTTGGATGATGGGAATGACATTGCACATTCCCTTTCTTAGGGTGTTGTGCATGAAAAATCACCCCACTATCTTGAGTGATGAGTATGGCATCTCACATTCATATGAGATTTAAGGATTTTACCATTTGATGGAGCTTATAGCTCATTATAATAGACATGGACACCTAAGTTACCCCCCGAGTCTATCTAGCACCTATTATACATGTATATGCAAATATATTTCCCCACATATATAGTTTATATACATGTATACATATTAAATATATATATATGTGATTACTAATATATATTCTAAACTTATCAGAGTTATTCTAGGCTATGTCGAAGCAGGTAGAGTCTTCTAGGTGTCCTACAAGAACCTAATCTGACTAGTATTTATTTTTTGTATTGTTTATTATTCCTCATACCTACACACTAATATGTTATATACAATGACTGGTTTATTCTAGACTCTACTGGTGGTGGCCTACTGATTTTATCTCACACCCTACTCGGGCTTCCCTTTGTACCCGAATAGACTTTTATGACGACATGTGTGGATAAGGTCAAGCGTCGTGTCATGAATTTTTGATTTATTTTACTTATAGAATGGATAATGGGAGTAGAAGACCGAGTGTATGATCATGATACTAGTGGAGATGTATTTCTGGTTTTTTATATTTTTTGTATAAAATTTTGTAAGTTTATGTGCCTTGTATCCTTTGTATCCATATTTTTGTACATCATCATTTCATGACATCATTTTTATAAGACTGAACATATGGATAGATTATTATTATTTTTATCTGGATGTTTATAATTTATATGTTGATTATTTCACTTTTTCCATCTATTTTTTCAGTTATATCATGCTTCTTATATTTTTTTATTTATTATTTACCGTTGTCCTACTCTGATATAAGGGTAAGTCCCCCCCCAAAACCACCTTTGACCCTCAATACAAGTTGGAAACCTTTGGAATACAGGGAGTCACACTTGAGGCCATGTTACCTACGGGCTCAAAGCACCAATTTAGTGGATCTCGAGTTGGGATGTTACATTATTCAAAGAGATTTACTTTATTTAATCCAAGGTAAACCTCTCCTCTCTAACCCTTCTCTCATTCTACTTATTTCTTTTCTGATTATTTTTTCTTGGGTTATAAAATTAGGTTGGAGTTTTTTTCCAAAACATGGTGAAATTACCTTTAAAAAATAAACCTTACTATCTTCTTATCTAAATGGATTCTAGTTAAATTATTTTCTTTCAGGTCATCACTATTTAGACTGAAATTGATTAGAGTGTGATTTTTTCATTGGTTTTCACAGATTTAGGATCAAATTGGAGTATGAAAAAGTTGTTTTATTTAGGGGTTTGGGTTGTGATGTATTTCGGTTCGTTTTTTTAAATCTGTTTAGGTTTTTCTTTAGGATTAGCATTATATTTTCATTGTTATTTTTTAATTTTATCAAGTGCTGATAGTATTTCTGTTTGATGGTTTTTAGACTCTACTCAAGGATCATTTGGAATGGATAATGCTCTAAAATGAATTAGGTACGAGGTCTCAACTTCTTTAGTGAATTTTCAATATATTACTGGAATATTCCTGTAACTATTTTCCAAAAATAATATTCAAGAATGATGATTTTTTTTATAATTTTAAATGAATGGGTTATCAAAAGTTATTTTCATAAGAAAAAATAATTTTTATAAAAGTTTTTATTATAATTAACATTGTTCTGGGTAGAGTTTTATTATTTTTTCATTAAAATCGTATTATAAATAATTTGGAAAGTGATATTTTTTATTTATTTCAACATATTACTTGATATCCCTAAATTCATATTATTGAAATAGTCCAATTGCATTAATTTTTATTATATCCACTATTATTATTAGTGGTATTTTAAAACATGAATAGTATGTTTTCCTATCTTTGACTTGTGAATTGTAATGAAAATCCTTACTTATTTTATGAGTCAATTAAGTGTGTCATATTTCTTTGTTTTCCAAAATGTGATGAAAAATCTTGAAAAAATGTTCAATAAGTGTGACCCTAGTTTATTAAGCATACATTGTATTTAATATTTTCTGTGTAACACTAAGGGATATTATTTTAGTCCACTATAACCAGACTAAGTAATATATCAATGATCCAAACTTCACATTTGTTAAGAGTTGCATTGGTGATGAGGTGATGATGGGGTTAGATATGTAGAGTGAGATGATGGACCTTATAAGTGATTGATCTTTATTACCGATATGTTTTCTAAATAAAACTCGATGTTTTAAAACCCTAACTAATTTTACTAATACTAAACATAGGTATATTTTGGTAATATTTGAGTCTTATATTTAAATTTAAATTTTATAAAACTACTTCACCTTTATAAATAATGAGTTTTTTTATTCTTTAATAAATGGGGATTTCAGAGTAAGGATTTGTAAGGGATTTTTAATTATAATCAATTTTAAATAGTTTAAATCTAGTATATAAATTTTTATTAACTTAAAGTGAAACCTTTCAAAAAAAATATTTTCTTAAATAAATTTTTTATAGTAAGAATTTTCCTTCTAAAAATAAATTCATTTTTTTGAATTAAAGTGTATCCTTAATAATTTTATCTTACTTTACACCAAGAAATTATTAGTTTTGAAAAATTATATACATATAATATTACCTAATTTAAGACTAGATGTTTCCCATGTAATGATGGTAACCTAACATCACCTATTTTAAAATAAATTTTGAGATATTATCCATAAAAGATCAAATTATTAGAATGACTTGCCACTTGAATGACCTAAAGAAAATACTATTTCATAATTTTAGATATGATTTTAATTTTATTAAAAAATTTAATATTATCATTGTTTTTCATCCATGAATTGATATAGGATCCGTGTTTTTTCATTTGAAATTCCATTATGTTTTTATGATGGTATGTGCTTGTGATAGAGCATGATTTTCTTTTTTCTGTTCAATTAGCATGATAATTGTTATAAGAGATTTTTTCTTGGTCATGGATACCACTTCGATAGTTACCAATAATTTTGGTGGAGGTATGTATCTACATATTTTTTTTAATATAAACTTATAAGAAGGTATAACATGATTCAGAGTATGATGATGATATAAACTTGCAATGCCTTAACTATGTATACCCCTTCCCATGGGATGGGATTATTACCCAAATATAGAAGTTAACTTGAGAGGGATGGGATATAGGATTTCCCTTCCTCTAAACTAACATCAATACCATGTTTTCCTAAAGAAATTAAACCTAAGGTAAGTTTGGGTGAGGATCCTCCTGGTAAAGGGGATTATTTGATATTTCTTTAATTCATTTACCTACTATATATTTTTTTTAAATACTTAAATATTATGACATTTTTTTAGTAAAAAGTGTCTTATTATATATGTAAATAAATAATTATATGTTTTTATGAATAAAAATGATGATTAATTACTAATTTTAATCCTATTTATGGTTCTTTACAGAGAATGTATATACTCAAACCTTGTATAGATACTCCGGTGGACATGAAGCCCCCCCCCCCCATGTACTATTTCTTAGGTAGATTATAGTATGTAGAGTTTTTATGGATATTTAGGTCATGGGAAACACTATATTCATACCATCATTATGTTAGGGTCATAGGTGAATTCCTTAGAGTTCCTAGTGGATGTATAGGGTATGACCATGGTTGTTATCATGAGGATTCCACACATTGGACCTACTCTTGTTGGTCCTTTAGTCCATGTTTGGTTTACATTATTTGTGTATAGTGTGTTATGTTTTGTTTTAATACTTTTAGAGTATTTATGGGAGATTTATAGCTAGTTTTATGTTTATAATTGTATCATATAACTATTAGATAATGTTTTTTTCCTTGCAGTGTGTTTATCATAAAAAAAATCAGTGGATGATTACATTTTGGTCCTTGTGTCAAATGAACCCTAGAAACATTATAGATTTTCATTAGATTATACATTTAGTTTTTTATTGTATTTATAGGGGGAATCCCTACTTGGTTTTTATTAAACCCATGACATTGACACCAATATTTGGTGATTGAGAGGTGTTTCCGATGTGTGGTGGTGAAATGATCTGAGTATGGTCTGGGTATTCATGTCAAAAACAATATATAGTCACCCTTGAAATTATTTAAGGACTAAAATAATAAATTTTGAGTATCTCTTGAGTTATACACTAAGTCACATTATCAAAATCACTAGAAATAGACAATTTACTTTAACAATGACATGCTAAGGGAATCACAATATCATAGTAAGGTTTTAATTTCAATGATTTTTTTAAAATGTTGAAGACTATATCTATTAAAATAATACCATGAAATAATTATCTACATATTCGTTCCCAAATAAGAACCAATACCAACATAGAATTTAACTCCACGTTTCCATCATCTAGAAGTCAATCCTAATTTTTTTTTAAAAAAATCATACAATAGACATTGTACAAGGAATATGATGTGGAGATTAAAATTTTTCCTCCCAACAATGTTCTATGACTATCATATCATTCCTCACCCCATTTTAATTAACCTTGTGTAATTATCAACTATTCTATTCTTCAGATCAAGGTCACAACACATCAACCCATACAAACAAAACTTCCCATTTTTCTTCAACTTTCAATGATTATGACCACCTATATGGCATATAGAACCTCTTCATATTGGATAATGAATTTTTTAAACAAAGAAACTTATAAAACATCCCAATTTTATATGAACTTCCCGATTTCTTTGATAACATGCACCACAGTTTGTTCATCCTAACACCATAAAATAAAAATGATTATCTTCTCTCCAAACAACTCCAAACTCTATTATTCACTTCAAAACATCTTCTAATGACCTTAAAACTTTCAAATTACTTTCAAATCGATTGAAATACTAATATTCACTTTAATTTGAATATTATTCATTTATTGAAAAAATTTATGAAAAAATAAATTATGCATGCCATAAAAAACTCCACTTCACTTCTCCATCAATCAACAATCTCCCCTTTATGAAAAACACATCTATTGGGGTATCTTAACTCTAAAATATCTTCCTAGTAAAAAAATCTCACCCTTCATATTTTTTTACAATCATTGAACATAAATCAGTCTCAACATTATAAATGAATCATTATTAAAATATTATAATCCTACATGGGAAATATTAGCCTATAAAATAATAATAATGACTAATAATATCAATGATATCCATTTGAATGAATTTCATTAAATTTAAAACATCTATTAACACTTTGAAGAACATTTCATCTTATCAAAAACTATTCCTTTACTTAATCTAAAAAAACTTCCTACACACTTTCTCAATAAAAAATATATAAAAGTTCACACATTCATATATAAACACACACATACACACTAATTATATTGATAACTTTCCCCTTTTTAAAACTCCATCAAAATGTATTCTCCCCTTAAGGAAAAAAATATTATTTCAATTTTAATTATTATCTATTAATTTTAAAATAAAGATTCAAAGATAAGAATAGATAAGATTTATCTCTATAATTTATCCTTATAAAGAATGGTATTAAACTCCCATTATCAATCACAACCTTTGAAATGAATCCTTTGGAAACAGTTTTGTAATGGTATCCAGCATATACACCTTTATATGTTTTTAACCCCAACATAATTAATCCTTTCTCAAAAATTTAATTTCTAAATTCATATTTTATATCTATATAATTTTATTTGGAATATTTAATTAGGTTCCATGCAATATTAATAACACTTTGATTATAACAACCCACTAGAAATGGTAACTTCACTTCCACTTTGAGATCTTATAGATGAGTTATCATCCACATCAATTGATTTGTTTATTAAGTTACAATATTATAATTCACTTAGTTTTTACTTAATGTGATGAAACAATACTTATTCATGTTTGAATCAACATATTTATTTCGGAAAAAGAATATAGTACAAGATTAATACTTCCTATCAAACAATTATCAAACGAATAATACAAAGAAAGATATAGATCTGACTTCCCATTGCTATAATATGTTATACTAAAATAAAAAATCACCTTTTACATACATTAGAATCCACTTAGCTCCAATAAATTGATATTCTTTTGGTTCAATTTAATAAAAATCATATAATGTTATAGTATATATGATTCTTGGTCTTGAATCTATAAAAAAGAGTAAAATTTGAATGTGTTTTTAAACTCTATTTGATTTACTTATTTACCTTATTCTTCCTTTGAAAGTATCATTTCCACTAATATAGCCTTTTCATCCTTCATTCCAAAATTATTTAATAGTTAGTTGGTATACTTCTCTTGATAAATGAATTTGTAATATTTCCCTAGAGAATTTTGATGTCATAAATTCTACTTCATTTCTCCCAACATTTATATCTCAATAAATTTCTTTATTTGAATTGAAAAATCATAGAAAAAACTTACTTAATTTTGTATTAATATTATATCATCAATATAGAAAATAATAATAATTGTTACCTCTTCATTTTATTTTATTTAGAGTTTTTAAAATTCTTATTCATTTAATACCTTATTTTTGGAATCAAGGTCATGGTAAAGCTTTGATACCGATAATAGGTTTCTAAGGATTTAATAATGCTTATGAAAGTAGAAGAGGAAATAAATAAATGATTAAACCAAGATATATATGATATGAAACTAAAACCATATATAAACTAAATAAATAGAATATGAACCTTACATTGATATTTTCCAAATATGTTGTCTTTAAACATGAGTTTAATTAAGATCATTGAGAAGAAACAAGCATGATCTTTCCTCTATGGTGTATCCAATATCTCACATGACTCACTAAAGATGAGATTCTACTCTCAAACAAGATATTCCAGTATCTTGGGTTTCAAATAAAGAATGATAAATAGATCAATGGTATGGATAATTTATAGGAACCATTAATCCATTTTCATGGCCTTCAATCTCTTTATATCGGCTCCAAGGATGCTCCCCATGTGTTCCATGAATTTACTCATACATTCATAATGTATGAGTAAATGGAATGAAATTACAACATTTGTAACCTTCAACCATGTAAATAATATATAAATCCAACCATATAGATTATGTTTCATCATATATTTTTTTTAATCAATGATATATTTCATGTGAATGAGATTCGAATGTTAACTATTAACATTCTTGTAAAGACCCGTGAATTTATAAATCATTGTATTTGGAGGAAATTATAATTTCTAATCCTAGATTAGGGAACATTCTGAGAATTTATATTAGGATTGTAATCCTAGGAGTTGTAACGTCTTTGGGAGAAGTTTTTACATGTGTGTGAGTGTTTTGTTGGAACTTGGGTGCATTGAGGGAATTTGGAAGAGTTTGACCTAGTGTAGGGTAGAGATTTTACTTTAAGTGGATTTTCATGACATGGATGGTAAGGATCATTTCATTACAAGGGCCAAGCATTGACTATCATGTCACAACATGGTAATATTAAACTGTGATGGGTTCCTACATGAGATAAATCCTAATATACAAGGATAAAACCATGGTGGAGGATGTCACATTGTGATGTTGACCCTTATATATTGGGATAACTTTGTGGGGCATGAGGATCATGTTTTGTTAAGGGTTTCATGTACTCATGGATACCTTTACATATATATTTACACTATTTTACAATATATCCCCCCTTACATATTTGGTACATCTCAATGTAAAATATCATATGTATGAAGATCACATCATGGGGGAGGTCATCAAGCTATGATGATAGAAATACTTATGTATCATCTGGAAATCTCACACATGCATTTGTGAAACTATGTGGGAAAGTACAGTCAAATTGTGACCCATGGGCTACTTCATTAAGGTTGTAGAGGGTGTATTCCATGGCATGAAAAGCCACACCATGAGACTAGACCAGGAAGGCACATCATAACATGAAGGGAGGATCCCATGTCATGAAGGCTTGGTCCATAGAATCTTGGTTCTTCATAGGGAGGTATGCCACATTGTAATCAGAGAGTTCACACTATGATAATTTACCTGAAGAGAAGATTTGTTCCAAGAGGTATTGGGTTTCACTATAGAGGGGTAGTCATGGGTGCGGAATTTCACCGTGATGTTTAGGGTTATTCCACAACGTGCCTCTTATTCAGTTTTTTAAGATAGGGGTACTCCTGTATTTTATAGATAATACCCTATTATTATTTAGAGGGAAAAAGTTGCACAACTAAGGTGCATTCAATAAGCTTATTCCCCCTTTCACCATCTATTTGATCCCCTTTGGTGATGGGTTTTTTAGGGGGCATTTTCCATAATGATTTGAGGTATGGTTTTCCTCTTCTACCTTTGTTCTTACTCCCCTTTTATACCCTTTTATTTTTGAGTATTTATGTTGGGTTTTAATGTTAATTCCACCATATCATAGTGGAATCATCCAAAACAATTGGGTTTTTGTCTGTATGTGTGGTAGAACCATGCCATGGGTGGTTAGTGTGTCATTGATCGATGTTTTAGTGAGTATATTTCACTCAGTGAGTTTTTTTTCATTGTTACTCTTTGGTTTAAATTAAATAATTAATTATAAAATGTTATAATTAATTATTTGGATGTTATACCTTGATATAGGGGATCAGATGTTAGCATGACTTAGTATGATCTTGGATGAGGTAATGAATGGGCCAGGAAAAGGATGGTAACTACATTAAAATCCAAGTGGTCCCTATAATACTAAACTATATTCCTATTAATGTATGATTGTGAATCATTGCATGAAAATATGGATTTAGGTAAAAGGAATAGTGATCTAGGGTTCCTAGGTAAAGAGATATGATTACATTCATCCTCCTAAAGTTAGAGTAAGTTTCCTGATACATCTTCAAAATAATGGGATCACTTGACGACTATATCGCTAGGGGTATAGGATATTAGTTGGGTTTATGAGGGGCCTAGATAGGTATTTTTTATTGAGATGATATGTGAATATACTTGGTTGGTTTCCTAGGGCTAGTCAGGAATACATGAAAGGATCAAGCCTAGTGTTGATGGGTGAGATAGTCGCACATCTCACATGTGATGGAGATACACTATTGAGGGTGGATTAGGATTTTGGTTCATGTTATGAGATGGATAATTCCTACAAGGTTAGATGTGGTATGATGTTGGGGGTTCTCAAAATTAAGGTATTTAGATATCTCATGAGGGATATGTGATTTGGGGCTTGATTTTGAAAAGTGGAAACTATTTTGATAGTTTGTAAATGAGTTAAAAATAGGTCTTGTGGGTGCTGGGCATGGCATGGTTCATGGGGATTAGGACTAATATGTTGATGTTAAAATTGAAAGATGATATAGACCAACCTATTAAAGATAGGTTTAGGTAGGGCCTACGTGTTGTGAGATGACTGTAGGGTATTGGGTATTAGTTAGTTCCAATGAGTGTAGATCGAGATGGGTGTGAGAAATGTAGTGGATTCCTTCACGAGTGACATGGGAATATCGATGGGTTTGGTGTTTTGTACCTTGTTTGATAGGGTTTGGTGTAGATAGAATAGTCTATGAGCCTATATGTATGATGATATGTGCTTTGAGTTACTGGATAAGATATATAGAAGTAGTTCCTAGGTAGTGACCCAAGATATGGGTTTGATCTGAATGTGTGGGATGCTGACTATAATATATGACAGGGGTTATGATTTCCATGTTTATTGAATTCATATAATTATGTTGATTCAAGAATAAAGATGGTGGAAACATGGGGCCCTAGAAAGTGTGATTTTTAGTTACATAATCTTCCTAGATAATGACATGTAGCATCTATGGTTATAATGACAAAGAGTTGGAGATTCCATATGAATTTTTTCAAGTGGAATTGTGACTAGCTAATAGACCCACCTAGTGGTGTTGTGGTTTTTCTTGTGAAAAAAGGTTAGGAATTGTGATTCCATCATCATATTACTTACTATGATGTTGATATTGGTGATTATCCATGGGACTTACCCTAAGGGGGTGGTTCATATTGTGAGATGGGTTGGATTCATTGTATCCCTCCATAGGATTCACTTCCTATATAATTCACTAAGTATGGTTTGGTTTCTCAAGATGGGGTTAAAATGGGACCTATGAATTGGTGTGTGGAGATTTTACCACCTGGTTGTTTTTCTTCCCTAGGTACATAGAGAATCAGTGTCCTATGATTGGACTCCTATTAATTGATCACACTCGTGTCTGTAAATGTTTATAATTTCCCTTAATGGGCATATTTCTATTTTAGGCTTCAACAAACATGGTTCACCAGAGGTGATCATACTAGGTATGGTTGGGTGTCATGGTGGCCTAATTAGCACACAATGACCTAACACACATGCTTGTGTGTAGTTGTTTTATATTATTTATTTTCCTTGTTAATTCACATGTATATGATAAAGTATATTAGGGTCACATGGTGAGACCCTACTAGGAAGTATTTCGGACACACAACATGATCACCCTAGTGCGCTTGCAGACCATATATCTGTTATATAAGTATAAGAATAGGTTGTGTAATGGATCAGGTTTGAGAATCTTGATTGGGATTTGTAGATGGGAAAGAGGCAAGCCTCAAGGATGGTATTGTAGAATATTTAAATATTTATTCTTTATATATATATATATATATATATGGTCATCCTTGTGGTAGATCAGTTGGGATGCATGATTGTATAACTACACTTACATTTTTTTAGCATGGTTATAATATGACCATGCATTATCTAATAATATTATATGTATGTTTGGTTATTTATATTATTTATGGTTAATATATAAATTTCATATCCTCTTTAATGTTGTATTCAGTCCCTCTTTGTATATCGACAAACTTTGGTATACGGGGAGGTGTGCTTGAGATCATGTGTCACTCCGACTAAGATATTGATGAGTGATTTTAGTTGTGGAATTATAAAGTGGTATCAAATCATATTTTATTTTGTATTAATATTTAGGGATTGGTATATAGAGGTATGAATATGATAAATATTGTTATGGACCTTGTATTGGTGAGCCGGTAACACCTTTACTATGGGGAATCTTGGTTATCGAGGCTATTTGATTTCAATTATTAGTTTTCATAGATACAATTGATATATTTCTTAAAATATTATTTTTTTATTTGAGATTGATTTTTTTTTGTTTTTGAATCTTGTACCACATTTGAAAGAGGAGTGTATATACGCATCATACTTGGAACGTAGGATTCACATGACATTTTTATGTCTGTGTGTGGTTGATTTTTATTATGAAAAAGTGTACAACTATTTAAAGTGTGAATAATAACTTATATTGGTTTTTATCATATAAATTTTTGATGGAATTTTACTACAGTGGAATATAGTTTTGAATCATTTTTTGTCTTATGATGATAGGTTATGTGGATCCCATCGTAACATGTTCTATGATAATGACTATGCATTCCATGGGAACAGGGGATGTATAGTGACTCTTGGTGGATTTTTTCAAGAAATGGATGCCTTGGTGATGGTTTGGTGTTGGAGAGGTATGCATATAAGATTATTTATAATGGAATTGGTTGCTTTGAGAGTATGTATACCCTTAATAGGGTTGAGAAAGGCATGTGGAGTGACTTGTGATTTTGAGATGTAAATCACTTAGATTGTTTTCTGTACCGAGGTTAGGTTTCTAATGAAAGATTGATTAGATGCCTAAAATTATTGTTTTAGGGTGTAGTGTTTGGTGGGATAGTGGACAGTGATCCTAGATAGTGTGCTCTCTGATGATTAGATCATGGGTAGATGTTTGTGGTTTCAGAACAATGCTTGATTGGCATAAGGTGTGTAATCCTGTGATTGTCCTTGAAATGAGTGAGATTCATTCAACTCATTGGAAAAGAATCACTAAGGGTGATTTTGGATAGATGATATTAAAATTATAGGGAATCACGATAAGTTTTTTATTTATGTGAGCCTAAGTTTGATGGTATAGGACTCATTGAAAAATGGTTCTACTTGTGTAACTGAGTAGTATGGGAGGACATGCTCATTGGGTTTAGATGATATCAAGATAAAGGGTGGGTGAGAACCTGTGAGAGGGTTCTTAGAGGTCCACTCTACCTTGTAGGAGGAGAGTGAGGGTTGGTATAGATTTTTAGGGAAAATATTCAATGTGTGAAAGAAAGTTTATGCTAGTTATATGTTATTCCCTTTTAGTTTGTAGATCATTGAGATGTTTATAGGCATGACATCTCAAGGTTTTGGGTGATGATGGGAGGTGTCACATTATGGTAAGAGGATACCTCACTGATGGATCAAAGTTTTATGGTATGGTTGATCTGATCTTGTGCCTTGATAGGGGTTTTTAGGAATGGGATCAGTGTGGTGAAAAAAGAGTGACACACTTGTGATGATGAAACCTATCAAGTGTTATTATTAGGGAGTAATGTAAGGGAAAATATATGGTGGGGAGTCCACCATTGGTTGTTAGAGGGTGTGACCGTCATTATAAATGAACTTAATTCAATATTGAGTCAATGTTTCTGGTGATCCATGAATGGGTGGTGATCGATGTTTAGTGTTGGCACTCAAGTGTGAGTGGGGTGGTCAAGTCCATCCATTATATTTAGTAATAAAAAAATTGGGTGGTGGTGATCATGTATTTTGGTTCAATGGAGTGAAGATGAAGATGCTATTATAGTGGGGAGAATTGAATTAGTTTTAGGTGTGATTACATCATGTTTAAGTGGTTATGGATGCAGTGATACTGCAAAAAAGTTGGTTGGGATGCCATTGAGATGTCAATGAATAGGTAGATCAGATTTTATCTGGTTTCTTAGAAAATAGAAGGTCTGTGAATTGGATATGATAAGGTGGAAACCACATCGGGTGCATAATTTAGGGTAGGATGAATGTGTTTCAATGACTGAACATAGGATTTTTTTAGGAAATGTTTATGTATCTAGGTTTGGTGTGTGTGTAGTAGATTTATGCCAATTTTAGTTAAAAATTCAGAATAAAGAGTGATATCAGGTTCTAATCCATGGAATATAAATCAAGATACAATCTTGGTTACTTATTGAGGATGATAAGCCTTATGATGAGGATTTTTTAATGAACTGTGAATTAATTGGTCTTTTTTTAGAGTAAATTCTAATTTTTGGTCCTAGATCTATGGAAGCTTTGAGAATTGGGATTCATATCATAATATAAATAGTCGAAACATCTATGGGAGAAGTTTTTTCATGTGCGTTGATATTTCAATGGTACCTAAGAGTTTCAAGGGAAGTTTAAAGGGTTTACCATGGTGTGGGGCATAGAATTTTTTGAATGTGGCTTGTCACATCGTGATAGGTGAGGGTCACACTATGAAGAGGACCGAGTGGGGATCATCACACCACAACATGGGATGGATGCACCATGATTGGTGCCTGAATGAGCTAAATCCTTATATATGAGTATCACACCATGAAAAAGGGTGTAATACAGTGATGATAAATCTTACATATTAGGTAAACTCTGTGAGGTGTGAGGATTATTCCATAGAAGAGGGTTTCACATTATAAATGTAACCATTAAATATAGAATTTCACTATCAGGAAACATATCACATAATGATGATAACCCTTATGTATTGGGTTAACTATATGGGACGTGAGGATTATTCTATGGAAGATGGTGTCACACTGTGAAGGAGACCATTACATATGGATTTTCATTTTATGGAAACATATCAACCCTTACATATTGGTATTTATAAAGTGATGATATATTATGTATGAATATCATGTCATGGTATAGGGCATCATTCCATGGAGATAAACATCATCACATCTCATCTAGAAGTCTCACATATGCCTTTTCAAAATTACATGAGAAAATATGGTCATGTTGGAACCCATGGGTTGCACCATGAAGGTTTTTGAGGGTTTGTTTCATGGTATATAAGGTCATTCCATGAGGATAGACCTATAAGACACATTTCTTTTTTAAGGGAGGAATAAAATCCTAAAGGATTAGACCAAAGATTTTTAGTTCTTTCTTAGAGAGTAGTTCCATGTCATTACCAGAGAGGGAACATTGTGATGAGTTCCTTGAAGTGGAGGTTTGCACTGTGAGGTAATGGGTTGCACTATATAGTGGCAGTCATGGATGTGGTGTTTCACCATAACCCCTTGGGTCACACTGTAACCTAGCCTTGGGTTGGGGAAACATGTCCTGATTCTTAAGGTCATGATGCGACATGACTCTCACAAGTTATGTTTAGATAGCGGTAGATTGGTCTTTCATAGGTCATCCCCCCTCATGATTTAGAGGGACAATGGGCATATGGAAGGGCCATTTGGCTAGCTCCCCCCCCCCCACTTATTCCTCTATATGACCCCAATTGGTGAGGGGTGTTTTGGGAGACATTTTCCATGTTGATTTGAGGTATTATTTTCCTATTCTCCCATCATTATTCTTATCATGACCCGACCCAAGCCAGGGCTCTAGACACAACTATGCCAAGACCACCTCCATAGGCCAGGGGGTGGCGACCAGTGCTGAAGGAATAACTAACTTGGAGAATCCTTTTCCTAATTAAATGTACGCACGCACACACATCCATATCGATTCAAAAGAGGAGAGGGAAAGAGTAAAAGATGCATCACTTCTATAAAGGAACCCAATCATGAATGAACCTCTAGAAAATAAAAACTATGGTAGTGTAAACTAAAAATTAAAGGGGAAAAATAAATTCCCAACCAAAAATATGTATCAACATGAAAAAACTAGAAAATTAACCTACTGAGAGATCCCATATACTGAATCCCACACTATGACCATCGTACGTGGATCAAAGCACCCATTATCCCAAAGCTCCTCTATATTCATAGTCGACATGTCCATCATCTTCATAAGACATGACATGTGTGGAAAAATATTATACAGGGGTGATTATATGCATACCCAGTAGGACACCCAAAAAGCTGAAGTGGGAGCGATAAGATATACAAAAATGAAAGAAATATTATAGATGCAAGATATAGTCAAAGAGAAAATATCAACCCAAAAAGAGAGTGAAAGTAAGCTCATAAAAACACAAGGGTTTAAACATGGTGTGTGTATGAACTACCTGTCGAGTCTTCGCCACTGATAACAGGAGATTAAACTCATCCAACCATGAGAATCCAGACATAGAAATCACGTGGCATACCCCATGCATCTTCGCCTTTTATGGAATAATATTAACCAAATCCAAGGTGTGGATATAGAAGAATATATATATGCTTATTCAAAAGAAACTAAAATGAAAGAGTAACGGTATCTACATCTCATAGATCAAACTGGGAAAAATAGTATCCAATAGTTACAAATTTCTAATAATGATGCTCATTATCTAACACATCTTCCCAAAAATATCCACCCAAGTCCATCCACACCTCATAATTGTGTCCCACGGTCTAGGGCCAGAAACTATAAGTATGGAACCCATGCCCTAGTACGACAAGAGGGTCCCATTCTGATAGCCATAGAGGAACTCCACCTAGCCTTATTGGAGGTTACCATTCGATAGGTTGCCAAGGAACTCCACTGCTCAGCCCTGTTGGAGGGTACTACTCAAAAAGGTCATTGAGTAACTCCACTATCCAGCCCTTCTAGAGGGTACCGCTTAGAAGGTTGTCGAGGAACTCCACTAGCCAGCCTTTCTGGAGGTTACCGCTCAGAAAAGTCATCAATGAACTCCACTGCCTAGTCATGCTGAAAGGTACCACTCAGAAATTTTTTCGAGGAACTCCACTACCCAGCCCTACTAGAGGGTACTACTTGGAAAGGTCATCAAGGAACCCCACTACCTATCCTTACTAGAGGGTACCGCTCGAAATAGTCTTGGTGATCCTACGTGATCACTGTAGTCATAAAGCATCAGCTAAATAAGCATCATGCCCAAAAAATCCCATATCATATCTTTAAATATACAACCTAAGGAATAATAATGTTATACATGAAAAAATCACTCAGGATATGCTACTCACGGTCCAAAATCTGAGTTCAAATGAAGAAAATGAGGACGATTGAATTTTCCTCAATGAAGGTCAAGGGGTACACAACATGTGAGGGGTCCCACACGGTGTGTGGTCCTGCTACACCACCCGGCCATGTCCCTAGCTGGCACACAGCTCCATCCCATTTAGTGGTAGACATTGTGGAGGTGGACTAAATGGAAATTCTAGGATAAGTAGGACCAATACATGTCTTGTTGGATGTTTCTATGTACTGAACCCTATGTATCTATACTTGAGTACACAGTCGTGTACTTCCACATATTTTCCCACCCATGTGACCCATCACATGGGTTTCCCAACTAGGGAAGGGATACATGGCATGTATGGGGACTACACATCGCGTCATCTTTAAGTTTTCTGATACCATATCCACCATTTATGAGGGGTCCACGCGTCGTGTGTTTATCCCACTACACAACATATAGTCAGGTTTTTTTTAGAAATCTCATATCCAATCCTCATGATTGAATCTGGTCTTACTTCTTCATATCTGGTCATATCTCCATCTAAAGATGGTGGATCTATCTGAAAATCATGGTTTTCAACCATTGTTCATGGAAAATTAGCCTTTGTTCACTCATGGGGGTTTCACCGTATGTTCGGTTCACACCAAATCCTTATGTCATTGATCTCTTGATCTTAAAATTATCAAAAAAAAGTATCCATTCCTTATAATGATCCTATATCTTCCTATTCTTTTTTAATCCATTCCTTTCATGTGATTTTTTCATGGTTCCAAAGGTCTGATCGGGCTTAGTATTGCCCGGAAAATGCGAATTGAGACCACAAGGTCTAATCGATCAAGAAAATAGAGAAAATAAGTGAGAAAAGAACAATAAAAAGGTTTAAACATTTTTTTCCAAGATTTAGTGTCCAAAAATAAATGAAGTTAAACCAAGGTTAGAAAACAATTGAAAAACAAATAATTTTCTGTACCCCAGTGCATGTAATTATCCAGCAATTAGCGCAGATCCAATATGAAGGTGGATCTTCTCAATTAATTTAATAAAAGGATGTAAATCACCAATTGATGATTATTACCTCGATTATGGATTTTTCATTGATGAATAACACATCTTCCACTGATCAAGAGAATCCATTGTGTTCGATACGTCCTGATCTGATCTAATTTGTCATTTTGCCATTATCTGATGAGATTCACCAATGAAGAAGGAAGGGAGAGATCAGGAATTCTAATGGGGTTTATGTGACTCACACTAGAGAATTCATCTTGGGATCATTATTATATAATTATCCATTGTGTTTAAATGAAACAATAAATTAATTAATTAATTAATTAATTCACTGAACATATCGCCAATGAGCGAGAGTCTGAATGCCCCACACCAACCTAGTTTATATCATGTTTAGGGTAAACATCGCATTCCTGACTCAACCGTCATCTCATATTTCTAATATAATATTCTATTTAATATTTATCACATTTTATTTAAGAATCCACACATTCACAATATAAAATATATTTAATATTTTGAAAAAATTAATTTCAGTCCCACCAGGCCTTGAAATCACACACTATCTCAGTACCTAGCTCTGGAAATGTATAAAGAAATATTTCAAATTATTACAAGTAAAAAACTAGGTCTCTAAATCATCGCATTATTTAATATTTTCATCCTAGAAAATCAGAAACTAATCAACAAACTTAGTATTATGAGCCCGCACTTGGATCTCCCTCTCTTAGGAACTCTCCTACACGTTCTTGTGCTGCTACAACACATGGACCAAGGGGATGGTCCATCCATACAGGGTTCTCTCTTGTTGATCCTTGATCACAGTAGGGTGATCCACAAAGGTGGATCCATCCTAAATGTCCAGTTCTCCCTAGTTGATGACATGAAAGGGTTCATGCATGTATCTCCTCAATTGTGACATGCAGAAGATGTCGTGCACTATCCCCAACTATTGGGGTAGGGCAAGGTTCTAATCGACCTCGTTAACCCTATGCATGATCTCGAATGGTCCAATGAACCTCAGGGATAACTTTCCTCCTTGACCAAACCTCCAAAATCCTCATCAGGGGGAGACTATCAGGAAAACATGATCTCTATTATTGAACTTCAAGGGCCTATAATTTTTATCTATGTAATATTTTTGTCTTCTTTAGGCCATCCTCATCTGCTCATGAATGATCACTACCATATTCTGGCACACTAGATATGATTCACCAATATATTTATAGCACAAGGTTGATCGATAGGGTCTCCCTTAAAAGGACTCGAAATTTTTAATGCTAATAGTAAAGTGGTAGATGTTGTTGTGTGTAAAATCTACCAAGGGTAGGTGATCCTCCAAGATCTGGATGAAGTCTAACACACACTCCCTCATCATATCCTCCAATACCTGGTTATTTCACTTGGTCTATCCATCAGTATGGGGGTGAAAGGTTGTATTAATCCTCATTTTTGTCCTAAATTTCTCCTTCAAGCCTCCCCACAATCAGGAAGTAAATTGCGAGTCAAGATCTAATAAAATCTTTATGGGAACCCCATGAAGGTGAACTATCTTCCATATGTATATTTTCCCCAAAATATCCACTACACACTTCCCCCTGATAGAAAGGATGTGTGAAAATTTGGTTATCCAGTCAACCATCACCCAGATGGTGTTATGGACCTTCACTGTGCGTGGAAGAACTGTGGAAAATTACATGGATATTTAATCCCATTTCCACTCCTAGATCTCAAGGGGCTATAAAAAAAACCTACCAGAACTTGGTGTTCATCCTTCACCTACTGATGGGTGAGGCACTGAGAGAAAAACTCGAATATGTTTTGTCTCATTTCAGACTACAAAAACTACCACTAAAGTCTTTTGTACATATTATCGACACTTCGATTCATGGCTAAGGGAGAAGTGTGGAACTCTCACATCACCTCCTCCCATAATGTGACTAGAACCATCATCCACCCCTGGAAAAAGATGATGTGATTCCCTCCTTCATAATATACATATGGTGAGTCACCTGTAGATATCTTATCAAGTAAGACCTTGAAGTCGATGTCTCCCAATTGGGACTCTCTCACATGCTCAAGAAGTAGAGGAGTCAACATCATTGACTATAGAAAAGTTGTACCCTCCTTCTCCACCAGGATCAGCTGAAAGGACCTAACTACTATGAATCCTCCTACACTAAGAGATCCTAAGTCTTTCTTATAAGGGAATCTACTACAACATTTCACTTCCCTAGAGTATAGACTATCTCAAAGTCATATTCCTATAGGAAATCCAACCAACATTGACATATTAGGTTCTGGTATCTCTGTGTGAATACATTCCTGAGACTCTGATTATATGAATAAAAAATAAAGTTATCCCCCTAAAGGTAGTGCATCCACATCCTTAGGGAAAAAACTACCACTTCAATATCTAGGTTGTGAGTCACGTAGTTCTCATCAAGGTGTCTCAACTGCTTCGACCTGTATGTGATAATTTTATGCCACTACATCAACATGTAGCTGATCCTAGTTCCTGAGACATAATAATTCACTACAAACTCCACATCTTCTTATGGTAGTATCAATATTATATCACTCATCAGCCTCAGCCTCAACTCCTCAAAGGCATGTTGGAAATTCTCATACCAGTCAAATGACTACCCTTTTCTTGTCTAGGCAGTCAAAGGAGTTTTGATTCTGGAGAAGTTTTCGACAAACCTCCTATAGTACCCCACGAATCCAAGAAATATTATCACCTTTGACGTGATCTTAGGTTGATCCAAAGAAATAAATACTTCAATATTTTCTGGATCCATGGCTAAACCATGCTCAGAAATAACATTCCTCAGAAAGTGAACCTCATGTATCCAGAACTGGCGCTTTGAGATATTTCCTTAAATCTAGTGCTCTTGATGAAAATCTAGGACCATCCCCAAGTGTCTTTAATACTCCTATGATTTAGAGTATATGAGTATGTCATCAAGGAAGACAACAAAAAACTGGTCCAAGTACGGCTGGAATATCGGGTTCATCAAATCCATAAACACAATAGGGGCATTCATCATGCCAAAGGGAATCACTAGGAACTCATAGTGTTTGTAGCAACATCAGAATGACATCATTGGAATATCAGCCTCATGAACTCTTAAATGGTGTTATTCAGACCCAAGATTGATCTTTGAGAACCATCTCACACCTCGCAATTGGTCAAAGAGGTCATCAATCCTTGGAAAGGGGTACTTTTTATTTATCATGGTCTAGTTCAGGCAATGATAATCCACACAAATCTACAATCTCCCATCTTTATTTTTCACAAAAAACATTGGATTTCTTTAAGGGGACACACTAGGTCAGATGAAACCTTTTTCTCAAAGGTCCTCCTACTATACCCATAGCTCCTAGATCTTGGTAGGGTCCATTTGATATGCCTCAGAAGATATTAGAGTAGCTCATGGATGAAATTCAATTAAAAACTCCATCTTCCTCCTCAGAGGTAGTCCTGGAACATCCTTGGGGATTAAATTCATGTAATCCTCTAAAAATGAAGGAATCCAAATGCCTAAAGAGCCTACTTCACCCAGGGATATACTCTCTAAATAGTGGGTGATGGGTTTCATCCTCCTGCTCGAAGAACCCACTTTCACTAGGATGAGATCTTTCTTTCTAGAAAAGGAGAATATCATCCAATTAGTGTGTAGGAATCTGACCTGTCTGTTATAGTCACTCTAGGCTCAGACCATGGACATCCAATCAATAACCAAGATGATGTCATAGTGTTCCATCGTTATGACCAAAAGGTCCCACATGAACCTCTCTCTACAAAGTCATATCTCACACTGCTAGCAGATAAAAGATATAGAAGAATAATTCCCAGTAGGAACCTCAAGATAAAGTTTTTGGGCTAGCACCTCAATTGGGAGCTCCATCTCTCACTCAATGAGTATAGTGATAAATGAATGGTTGGAACCTATTTCTACTAATACTAAAGTAAGAATAGAAAAAACAAAGATTGTACCTCTAATCAACTTGTGTGTTGTAGGATCATAGACATACAAATATTGAAGCTATCTACAGCCCTAGCTGTGAGCATCCTGAGCATGACATGAGCCACCTGGTGGTGTTGGTGGAAGTATATCATAACATCATCCATAAATCATATCTCCTCTTGCTCCTCTTCTATCTCATCCTCCATAGGGACTACCCTTTCCTTGCCTGGGAGATCCCTTATCACAGTTTTGCCTCTACCATGGCAGATTGTTAGCTATGTATCTACACTCCTCAGCATTTTTGGTTAGGAATTCATGCACCATGTGTCCTCTCCCATCACAAGAAAATAATCAACCCTCTCTGGGATACCTTGTTTCTCTATGTTGTCTACGTACCGTATGATCACATGCTTAAGTGTTCTCACTAAGAGTTCCTCTACACCGATATCCAAGCGCATGGAATCTTATAGCTATTATAGATGACTTAGATATGAGGTTTCCACTACCAAATCTAGCTATCTGGTGTCCCTTTGACAAGAATATCTATTTCACTAGTGTCTGCTCTAACACCCTGATGTAGATGGGAGTGCATAAGGGAACAACACTATCTCATATATCTCTGTGGAGTCCATGCTCAAACTTTTGTGCTCAGAATTATCCATCCCAGATCATGTCAAGAGAGTACCGCATAAGGTATGTGAACCTCTCTATGTACTCAACCACTTTCATCCCTCCCTACCACAACTCTAGAATCTCCTAAATTTCAACTGAGTGCAAACAGGAGGGGTAGTACTCCTCACGGATCAACTATTAGAAGTCAGTCCAGGAGAGTGTCTACTCATTGTGCATCTGCGTAACATAACTCCACTAACACCCAGCTACTCCATGGGAAAGGATAGATATCAATTCATCCATTTGATTCATCAGGGCCCAAACAAGCTTGACTATATGAACCCCCAACTCTAGCCAATCCTCTACTGCTTGAGGATCTGGCTCGTCGTGGAACCTCAGCGTCCTCTAGAACTAGAACTCGCAGAGTGCTCTAAGATAGAATGCATCATAAGACTAATATTTTGGGATGATATGCTACTTAATAGGTGGAGGTGTTTCTACCTTCCCACCTGGAGGAAGGGGATCGTAGGATTTACCCTGAACTAAGGCCTTGTCACTCATCGGATCGTCGTCATGAACCAGAACTGGTATCATATCTGGCTATCCTCATAGAGGCATCCTACCATTTATCAAGACTTACCACTGTCATATGAGAATATATATATATATATATATATATATATATATAACAACAAAAATGGGGAGATTACTTAAGAAGGATATCCAAATACTCAATCTTATGTAATGAATGTACCATTGAAACCTGTAACAAATGTCTTAGCATGCCGAGTCAAAAAATAGGTAGTCAGGATCCTGGTGAATGGATATGTAGGTCTCCCACACCATCACTAGACTCCCTATCCTGAAAGATACACTTGAGACACTTTGAAATTTTTTCCCAAAAGAAAACAAAATATATTTAAAGAGGAT
Source organism: Viscum album (assembly GCA_963277665.1). NCBI lineage: Eukaryota > Viridiplantae > Streptophyta > Magnoliopsida > Santalales > Viscaceae > Viscum > Viscum album. Next base: position 1,269,076,308 of record OY728140.1, on the reverse strand, counting down.
AGTCCAAACAACGTACCAAGGAATGGACTCACTATGATACCAATATTTTACAACCTGACCTAAGCCAGGGCTTGATCCACTACTACCCCAAGCTCTCCTCCATAGGCCAAGGGTGGTGACCATCACTGAAGTCATAACTAACTCAGGGAGGCCCTTTCCTAAGTGCTTATACACACACACATATCCATCTCAATGAAAAATTACAGATGGAAAGAGTAAAACATGTAACATTAATAGAAAATAAACCAATAATGCATGAACCTCTAGATATTATAAAATATGGTAGTGTAAACTAAAAATTAAAGTGTAAAATTACATGTCCAATTAGAAATATGTCCCAAACTAAAAAAAACTAGAAAAGTAAAATGTTGACAGAGCCCAGCTCTTGAATCCCATACTACGACAATTGTACATGGTCTAAAGCATCCATTATCCCTAAGCTCCTCTATATTCATGGTCAACTTATACATTATCTCTATATTACATGACATGTGTGGGAAAATCACATACATGGGTGAGTATATACATACCCAATAGGACACCACTAAAGCTAAATGGGAGCAGTAAGAGATACAAAAAAGGAAATAAATATAGTAGATGAAAGATATATTCAAAGAGAACATATCAAACCAAAGAGAGAGTGAAAGTAATCCCATCTAAACATAAGTGTATAAACACATTGAGTAGATGAACCACTCATTGATTCTTCACTATCTATAGTAAGAGAGTCGACTCATCCAACCATGAGAATCTATACATTAAAAGAACATGGAATACCCTATGCATCTTTACCTCTCCTAGAAGGACAGTAACCAAATATAAGGTGTTGACATAGAATAATATATATATACTCAGTAAAAAGAAACCCCAATGAAAGAGTAAAGAGATCTCCATCTCACAACTCAGACCAGGAAGAAAAGTATCCAATAGTTCTAAAAGTCCAACAATGATGCACAACATCTCACGGGTCTTCCCATAAGTATCCACCTAAGTCCACCCACACCTCTTATCTATGAAGCACATTCAAAGGTCCACAAAATCTATGTAAGGAACTCATTCCCTGGTATGATAGGAGGGTCCCACTCTGATAGTCATTGAGGAACTCAACTACCTAACCCTGCTGGATGGTACTGCTCGATAGGTCACCGAGGTACTATACAACCCATATATGTAGAAGGGTACAACTTGGAAAGGTTTTTAAGGAACTCAATTGTACAACCCTACTGGAGGATACTTCTCAGAAAGGTCATTGAGGAACTCCACTACCCAACCCTGCAGGAAGGTACCGCTCAGAAAGGTCATCGAGGAACTCCACTGCCCAACCCTACTGGAAGGTACTGCTTGGAAAGGTCATTGAAGAACTCCATTTCCCAACCCTACTAGAGGGTTCCACTCAAAAATTTTGTTTAGGAACTCCACTATCCATCCCTACTTGAAGGTACCGCTCGGAAAGGCCCATGTGATCCGGTGTGATCACTCCCATCATCGTACATCACCTAAATAATAACTATTCCTAGAACATTCCACATCATATCTTGGAATCCACAACAGAGGGAGACATCATGTTCTACGTGGAAAAATACTTAGGATCGGCTACTCGCTGTCCAAAATCAGAGTTCATATGAAGGAGATACAGATGATATAAGTTTTCTCAAAGGAGGTAGAGGGGTACACACCGTGTGAGGGGGACCACACAGTGTGTGGTCTCACTCCATTGTCTAGTTGTATCCCTAAATAGTGCATGGCTCCATTCAATGTATTACTACACATCAGTTAGGTGGACTACAGAGTGTGTCTAGTCTAATCAGGTTTGAGTTATGTCTCATCGGTCGTGTCCATGTACCAGACCTTGTGTCCGTGTACTCGAGTACACGGTCGTGTACTTCCACATGGGTTCCCACTTGTGGGACCCATAAAATTGGTTGTCCAAGTAAGGAAGTGATACAAAATTTTTGGGACGACTACATGTCATGTCATCCTTAAGTTTTTTGGTACCCTATCCTTCACTGCTAAGGGGGCTGCATTCCATGTGTTCATCCCACTACACAGTGTATAGTCGGGTTTTCGCGAGAAATCTCATATGTGATCCTTATGCATAAATATGGTCTTTCCACTTTATATATATTTGTATCATCATTATAATATGGTTTATCTATCCAAAAATCAAGGTTTTAATCCATTTTTCACTGAAAATCGACCTTTGTTCACTCATAGGGGTTTCACTGTTTGTTCGGTTCCTCGAAAATCCTTTCGTTGTCGATCTATTTCTCTTAAAATCATAAAAAAACATAAATGCCTTGAAAATATCCCATATCTAACACTTATTCATCAATATATTCCTTTCACATGATTCTATAATGGTTCTGATGGTCTAATCGATCTTTGTACCGCCCGACAAAGTCAAACTAGGACCGCAGGGTCTGACCGATGAAGGATGCAAAGAAAATGAGGGATAAAAGCACAATAAAAAAGGTTTAAACAAAATTTTCCAAGAATTATTATCCAATGATAAAGAATTATAATCCAAGGTTATAAAAATATTTAAAAGAAATAAGTTTATGTGCTCAAGTGCATGCAATCAGCCAATAATTGGAACAGATCCCAGAACAAGGGTGGATCTACTCAATTAATCTAATAAAAGGGTGTAAATAACCAATTTATGAGTCCTAATTTTATTATTGATCATTAATTAATGAATAACTCATCCTACAACATTCTAGATAATACATTGTGTTTGTTGTGTCCTAATTTGATCAGATCTGATGTTTCATCGTCATCCAACGAGATTCTCCAACAAAGAAGGAAGGGGGAGCTTTGGAATTCTCCCAGGGTTTATGTGACTAACCTTGGAGAATTCATCTCAGAAGAATTATTATATAATTATCCATTTTTTTGAAATGAAACAATTAATTAATTAATTAATCTATTCATTTAATGTACCACCAATGAGATGGGAGTTTGAACACCCCATGTCAACCCAATTTATGTCGCGCCTAGGGTAAACACTATATTACAGACTCAAATATGGTCTTAGATTTTTTATCCAAACTTCCATTTAAGATTTATCATTTTTCCTTTAATAATATGCATGAACACAACATAAAATATATTTAATATTTTTTTTAAAAATAATTTTGGGTACTCCGGACCTCAGAATCATATGTCGTCTCAGCGCCTCACTCTAGAAATATATTGATAAATATTTCAATGTCTTACGAGGCAAAAACTAGGTCTCTAAAATTCTCCCTCTTTATATCCCTATGATTTGTAATGATTTGAGCTAGGTTTTGATTATGATTCCACTAAATTGAGGTGGAATCATCCTGATCGATGAGGATTTTGTTCATAGGTGTAATGGAACCATGCCACAGGTTGTTGGCATGTCATTGCTTGAGGTTTAAATGAGTATATGTTTTTCGGTGATTTTTGGGATATATTCCTTTTTTTATTTTTATAATTAAATATAAATTATTATAATTAATTATTTTGATTTTTTTCCTTGAGATAGGGGCACGGGTGTTAGCTTGTCTTGGTTCAAGCTTGGAAGAGGTAATGGACAAGCATGTCAGAGGATTTTAACTCTATTTAGAGGTATTTCATCCCAATAATATTAAAATTTATGATTATTTATTCACGATTGTGCATGATTTCATTAAAATATAGTTTTAGGTTAAATGGATAGGGACTAGTAGTGACATGATAAAGATATTGGATGACATTGAGCCTCCTAAAGTTGGAGTAAGTGATCAGATTCATGTTGAGAGGAAGGATACTTCATAGATACTATGTCTCGAGCATGGGTGAGGATATCGTTTGGGTTTATAAGGTGCATGGGATAGGTCCTTGGTCTTAATATAATATTTAAATATCCTAGGTTTGTTTCTTAAGGATGGTTAGGAAGGCATGGGAGGATTAGGCCTAGTTTTGACAAGTGAGATGGTCATATGTATCATACATGATGGGGAATACACTCTTTAGTGTGGATTAGAGTCTTGGTGTGTGCTATGAGTGAATAATTTCTCTAGGGATAGACATGGTGTGATATGAAGGGATTGAAATATCTCCTAATATAGATGTGAGTTAGGACCCAATTTTGAGTAATGGAAACTATTTTGGTATTTTGGAAATGAGTTTCCAAGATGACCTAAAGGTGGCGGTATGACATGTTCTATAGGGATTTCAACTGAGTCATTAACGTGAGGATTGAAAGAGGATATTGAATAGCCTCTTGAGGATAGGGTCATATAGGTCCTATAGGTCATTAGATCACTATAGGGTGTTGGGTATGGGTTGGTGATGGTGATTGGAGACTGATATGGGTATGAGGAACCTAGTAGATACCTTTATAGGTTATATGGGAACACTAATAGGTTTGGTGTGTTATACCCTATGTGATAGGGTCTGGTAAAGTTATATTAGCCTATGATTCTAAACGGATGATGGAAAATTATTTTAAATATTGTATGAGTCACATTCGACTAGTGCTAAGGTAGTGACCAGGGATATGGGTTTGATTCTGATATGTGAGTTTCTCTTTGTGATCAATTATATGGGCTATGATTTCCATGATTATTATTTTTATCTAGTTATGTTGATGCAAGTAGAGAGTTAGTGGTGACCTAGGTCCCTAGGGGGCGGAGTGTTTAGTTACAACTCCTAGGTGTTCATCTTCCTTAATGATGACATGTAACATCTATGGATACACCAATAGAGAGTTCGGGATTCCATACGACTTTTTACTGGTGGAATTCTGGCCAACCATGGGACCCGCTAAGTGATGGTGTGGTTTATCTTATGTGATATGTTGTCTATTTTGATTCCATTATAATATATCTTCCTATATTATTGAGATTGGTGATTATACATGGGACCAACCCCGAGGTAGATGGATTGAATTTTGCAGGAGGTTGGATATGTTCTTTCCCTCCTCAGGATTTACTGCTTATACGATGTGCACGCTATGATGGGGTTTCTCATGATGGGGTGGGTATAGAACCTGGGAATTTGGGTGTGAAGATTTCACCACCTGGGTGTTAGTCATCCCTAGGTTCAAGGAGAAACACCATCATGTAACTAGACTCCTAGTTACTCAGTATGATTATGTCTAGCACTATTTAGTATTTCTCTTAATGGTATTCTCTATATTTGAGGCTACGAAGGACATGGATTGTGTAAATCCCTAGACCCATGCTTCTGGATTTGATGCTAAAACATGTTGAGTAAAAAAAAATATAAAAATAAACTGAATAATTACACAACACATTACACAGTCAAAGACCATTTACTAGACTATGTTTTGGAGAATTAGATACAAATATTACAATTAAACAAAATTGTACAAAATAAAATAACTAAACAAAAGAATATTTAGTGCGCTACCTCCACATAGAAAAATACATCACTGATAAATCTACTAAACCAATAAAAATGAATTTAAAACATAGGTTGATCATTTGAAATACCATGTAAGGGGTTTTAAAATAATTAATAATTATTTTTAAAACATTTCCTTGAAATAAACATACATACTTAAAATATATATTTTAATAACATTTGTATACTAAATGAATAATTTAGAAAATAATTATTTTATCAAAATAATTTTAATTGAGAATATAATTGGGATTTCTCCTTTGAAAATAATAATTTTTGGTGGGTCATTTATGATAATTGTAAGACCATATTAAAAACCATAACGTAAGGCCACCAGTCATAACTCATATGGAAAAAAGTCCCCTTAATATTTATGGGTTCACTACCCATAACATAACATTCATTATACTAGTGCTAATTTTTTAAAACACTTTCAATAGAACTGGATTTCTCAATCCTAACCCAATACATTTCAAAAATATGTGCATAAAATTATTTTCTTAAAAATAAAATAACCTTTCTTATAACATGACATCAATATAATCTCTAGATTTTATAAAAAATTAGGATAATACCATGATTTAAATAAATATCATTATTTATAAATCATAAATAAAATGGATAAATAATTAAATTCATACTTAATATAAAAATGAATGGGATTTTAGTCATAATTTAGATGATGGGCATACCTAATTATTCATGACATACCAAGGGGTGAAGATAAAATTTTTCACATGAAATAATAGCTTGTTCTGGATTATCATATAAAATGATAATAAATATCATTTATAAAAAAAGTTACACATAAAATATAAACCATAAAATGATATACTAAGAACAATTTCAAACCATTACATATAGAATTGAAAATGAAAGTCTAATCCCTTTTTATTTCTTAAAATAAATTGATATTCATTTATATATATATATATATGCATATATAAATTCTTATACATTATACATAAAATGTTTGAATGAAAATATAATCAATCCCTTGGATAAAAAATGATCATTTCACAACATATAATCTTAGAGATAAGATTTAATACAAACCCTCTATTTTGTAAATCATAAAAGACATAAAAAAATAGGTGTGTATAAACAAACACACACACACACACACACAGATATATATATATATATATATATATATATATTTGTGTGTGTGTGTGTCTTTATAATCAATAAAATTTGATCAAAAAGAAAATTAAAACCCATGAAAACCATAGGCATTGAAATAAATTTTAAAACAAGAACCCTTATCTTATTTATACTGAAAATAGATAGCTATATATTTATATATACGCATATATATACACACATAAATATGGCACGATTGTAAAACGAAAATAATTTGAAGAACCCTTACAAAATAATTTCAAACATAGAAATAATAAATCCCATACTTTTTTTGATCAAACGAGGGATTGAGGCTTCTGGAATTTGAGAAGAACAAAATAGGGGACTTGGGAGGATAAGGGCCAGGTGTTCTAGGAGGTGAAAATAGGGATTTATAAACTAAAAATAATAACATATATTATTTCATTAATTCATGGATGGAATATATAGAAAAATGGAAAACAATATTGTTTGATTGGAATTATATTTATATTTATATCAATGGATTACTAAGGAATCCATGGAAGATGATAATAATATACTAATTCAATGATTTGGTTTTATTTATTTACATTTGGTCATGTTGTTTTAGAAGAAAATGATTCTGATATGGGCTAGGGGTGAGGGTGACTTCGATGGTGGAGAGAAAGTAGAAGCCTAGTGGTTCAAGGTAGAGAATAACAAAGGTGATTAAAATAGAAAGGAGGAGATTTAACGTGTGTCGATGATGGAGGGGATTTTTCGGTGTTGGTCCCAGTAATGGTGGTCGCCGGTAGAGGATGACATCGGTGGGATCTCCTTAGTGGTTCAGCTATGATAGGTCAATGGTGGTGGTTGAGGTCATCTTATGTTGACTAGGGGTTGCATTCGCAGAGTGAGGAAAAGGACACCCTGAAAAAAAATTGTTTCATTATCTTTTTTTTATTATTATAAATCAATTATTAACTTAAATATTATATTCAATTACATAAAATTATTCATAATTTATTTATAATAATTATGAATCGTCTTTATTGATAACTATTATGATTTATAAATCATTCATATATATTTATCTATATATTTTAAAAGAAAAAAACATTAAATAAAAACATAAAATTTAGTTTACAATTTAATCTATGCTTTGTTTAAAAAGAACAAGTTAATATTTTATAGTTAATTATTCTTTTAACCAAAATAATACCTTATATTAAAAAAATATTTATAATTTCAGAATATTAATTAGAATTTAAATCTTATTATGATAATTTTTGACAAGACTTTAAATCTTAATATATATATATATATTATAAAAGAGAAATTAATTTTTATTAATCATTTATTTATTTTTTGAAAAATGATATATTTGAAAAACAAATCAAAATAAACAAATTTAATTTGGATTAAATGAAATCACATAGTTTTTATAAAATATATTTCATAACTTTATTTATTAAAATTATAAATTCATTTATTAATTGCATAAAATTTTTGGGATGTCACATTCTCCCCCCTTAAAATAATTTTTCCCTCGCAATTCATTCTTGAGACCAAATATAATTCTAAGTTTATATATTCAGAATTAAGAAAAACTAGGACTAATAAACCCCTATACTTTACTGCTTAGACCACATCTAATCTCTAAAGTTGTCTAGACCATTTCCTATGATACCAAATATAAAAACCCGGACCCACGCTTCCAGATTCAGTATTAAAACATGCTGTGTAATTTTTTTTATAAAAAGAAACTGAATAATTACACAACACATTACACAATCAAGGACCTTATATTAGTCTAGGTTTTGTATAATTAGACACAAATATTATATTTCAAAAAAAACTATACAAAATGGAAATAAATAAACAAAACAATATTCAATGTGCTTACTCCACATAGAAAATACATCACTGATAAATCTACTAAACCTATAAAAATGAATTAAAAACATAGGGTGAGAATTTTAAATTCCCAATAAGGGGTTTTTAAACAATTAATAATTCTTTTAAAACATTTCATTGAAATAAGCATACATACTTAAAATATATTTTCATAACTTTTTTATACTAAATGAATAATTTAGAAAATAATTATTTTCTCAAAATAATTATAATTGAAAAGATTATTGGGATTTCTCTATTGAAAATAATAATTTTTGGTGGGTCATTTATGATACTTGGAAAGCCATATTAAAAACCATAACTTAATTCCGATAGTTATAACTCATATGTAACAAAGTCCCCTTAAGATTTATGGGTTCACTCCCCTATAACATAACATTCATTATACTAGTGAATTTTTTTTAAAACACTTTCAATGGAACTTTCTTTCTCAATCCTAACCCAAAACATTTCAGAAATACATACAAAAAATTATTTTATTAAAAATGAAATAACCTTTCCTATAACATGTCATCAACATATTCTCAAGATTTTCTAAAAAAAATTAGAATAATCTCATGCTTGAAATAACTCTCATTATTTATAAATCATAAATAAAATGGATAAATAATTAAATGCATACTTGATCTAAAGATGCATGGGATGTCAGTTATAATTTAGATGGTATCCATACCTAATTATGCATGACATAACAGGGGATGAAGATACAATTTTCACATGAAATAATAGCTTGTTTTGTATTATCGCATAAAATGATAATAAATATAATTTATAAACAAAATTTACACATAAAATATAAACCATAAAATGATAAACTAATAACGATTTCATACCTTTTCATATAGAATTGAAAATGAAAGTCTAATCCCTTTTTATGTTTTAAATTAATTGATATACATTTATATATATACATATATAAATTCCTATACATTATGCATAAAATGGTTGAATGAAAATATAATCAAACCCTTTGATAAAAATAAATGATCCTTTCACAACATATAGGCTTAGAGATAAAATTCAATGCAAAACCTCTATTTTTTAAATCATTGAAGATAAAAAAATAAATAGGTATGTATATAAATATATATATATATATATATATATATGTATATATATCTTTATATGAAACAAAATTTGATCAATAATAAAATTAAAACCCATGAAAACCATAGGCTTAGAAATAAAATTTAAAACAAAAACCCTTATCTCATTTATACTGAAAATAGATAGTTATATTTGTATATATAAGCATATATATACATATACATATGTCACGATTGTAAAATGGAAATAATTTAAAGAACCCTTACAAAATAAATTCAAACATACAAATAATAAATCCCTTACTTATTTTGGGATCAAATAAGGAATTGTGGCTTATGGAATTTGAGAAGAACAAAATGGGAGACTTGGGAGGACGAGGTTGAGGTATTCTTGGATGAAAAAATGGGGATTTATAAACTGAAAATAATAACATATATTATTTAATTAATTCATGAATGTAATGTATAGAAAATTTGAAAACAAAATCCATTGATTGGAATTATATTTATATTTATATCAATGGATTACTGAGGAAGTTGTGGAAGATGATAACAATATACTGATTCAATGATTCAGTTTTATTTAATTACATTTTATCATGTCAATTTAGAATAAAATGATTTTGATATGGGCCAGGGGTGATGTTGACTTCGATGGTGGAGATAAAGTAGAAGACTACCGGTTCAAGGTGGAGAAAAATGAAGGTGATGAACTGATAAAGGAGGAGGTCGATCGAGTGTTGATGATGGAAGGGATTCACCGGCGCTGGTCCAAGCAGCGGTGGTCACTGGTAGAGGACAATGGCAGTGGTATCTCTTGTGTGGTTAGGCTAAGGTATGTTGACGGTGGTGGTTGAGGTTGGCCCATGTCGACCGGGGGTGGCAATCACCGGGTTAGGAAGACGACACCCTGAAAAAAAATGTTTTGTTTTGTTTTTTTATTATTATTATAATTATAAATCAGTAATTAACTTAAATATTATATTCAACTACCTAAAACTATTCATATTTTATTTATAATAATTATTAATCATCTTTAATAATTATTTTTATTGTTTATAAATCATTAATATAAATTTATCTATATATTTTAAAAGAAAAACTAACATTAAATAAAAATATAAATTTTAGTTTACAATTTAATCTATGTTTTGTTTAAAAAAACACTAGTTAATATTTTATAATAAAGTATTCCTTTAACCAAAATAATACCTTATATTAAAAAAATATTTATTTATAATTTTGGACTATTAATTTGAATTTAAATCTTATTATAATAATTTTTAACATGATTTGAAAGCTATATATATATATATATATTATAAAAGCACAATTAATTTTTATTAATCAAGTATTTTTTTTAAATTATATATTTGAAAAATAATTCAAAATAAATAAATTCCATTTTGATTAAATGAAATCAAATAGTTTTTATAAAATATATTTCATAAATTTATTTATTTAAGTTATAATTCTTTTATTAATTGAATAAAATTTCTAGGATGTCATAGATCGGTGGAGGTGATCGTAATAGGTATGGTTGGGTGTTATGGTGGCCTGGTTAGCACGTGATGACCCGACACACATTCTCATGTGTAGTTTTTTTCCATTATATTTTTTCCTTTATCATACACATGTATATGATGGTTTATATTAGAGTTTATTTATGATACCCTACTGGTATGTATTTCTAATGCCCTGCATGGGAACCCTAGTCCACATACAAACCTTATGTATGTTATACAGTTCTAAGAATAGGTTGTGTAGTGTATTGGGATAGAGTATATCGATAGGTATTTGGAGATGGGATAGAGATGAAACTTAAGTATGGTAGTAAAGCATCCTTGTGTATTTATTCTTTATTTATATTTTTCATACGTTATTGGCCCGTTGGGTGATTAGTTAGGATGCATGATTGTATGAATGTATTTAAATTTTTTATATCATGGTTGTATTATGATCTTATCTACTCGGATTATCTTTTATTTATGTTTTTTAATTATTTATTATTACTCATGGTTATGAAATCGAAGGTATAGTCTCCTAAATATATAATTTAGGCCCTCATAATTAGTTGACGACCTCTAGCATACAGAGAGGTACAGTTTAGTTCATGTAGAACTCTAGTTAAGATACTAATAAGTTATTTTAGCTGGGGTGCTATAATTCAACTACCTTTATTAATCATCAAATATAACTCATTTGTATCAATACATTGTGATATCAATATATCATATGATATAATATAGAAAAGAAAACAATGATATGATTTACCATATCATATCCAACAAGGTACCCTAAATGCATACGATATGCCTTTTGTAATTTGAATATTATATAATGTTACTTCCATACATCATACTCTATGACATAGACTAAAAACATTATATGTTTTTTTTGATTGATTAAATATCTCTATTAATATTAATGCGATAACAATAATCGTTGAACCAACCACTATATCTAAAGCCACAAACATCGAGTTTCAAGGATATCTTTTCCCCTCATAAGTCTAACATTCGAGAGATACTGATTTTATTAATAATTTTTTCTAATATATATGTAATAAAAAATTATTGATGATTTAATTATACTGAAATATTTTCAACATATATTTATCAAAATCCATTAATGGAATCATTGTTATAGGTTTGGTGTATAACATTAAAGGTGATCCCTTCATTATATATAATTACAGGAAGGCCATGTGAGAGTAGGGATTGTGGTAGCTCATGATCCAAGAGCTGATCTACCTATTCAAATTAACAATTTTGATTTTTGAATGTTCAAAAAAATTATTAGAAAATTTATAGCATGACTAATCAATCTTTTTAACAAATATTTTAATAATTGGGTATGTAATTTTCACCTTATATTATACTCAATATAATTGATGAAAAATAAAATATTTATAAAATATATATATATAATCACAAAAGGAGAAATAAAATTCCAAGGAAGTCAAAGGGATCAATTGTTTCATCATGAATGTAGACTATGAATCCCAATTTTTTCCCACCACCAACATTGAAAAAACTAATGACTTTGAAGGACCTTGAAAATTCATATTGAAATGATGGGTATTCATATTAATTTTACTTTTTATAAGATATCTATGATTGAGTGTCTGTTGAATTTACCAGTGTTCCTAGTGAAAATGAAATTTTATAGCATGAGAGGTTATAACCCCCCATCATAAAGGTTTATATGAGGTACATTAAAAAAATTATTTCTAATTATTAATGTACAATTTATGTTAAAATTATAGAATTATTATTTTTACTATAAATATTTATATTGAAATTATTTAGTCGTAGGAAGATTTGATAGTCATTCTGGACTTCAAAGTCCCCAACTATATTTTACAGAAAATATGAAAATATATGAACATAAAATTATAAGTAGAGTAGAAAAAATTATACAAGTGCTTGAAGCAATGTAAGTAAATGATAAGATTTTTAATACCTATCGTGTAAGTGGAAAACAATATACATCTATTACTATTATGATAATGTGTCTTTCGTGATATGTATTACTCATTAATGGTTAATGTTTTTCTAGGATTCATAAGATGTTAATTGTGATAAATTATGTTAATCCAATGATATATTTTTTGGGTCTAATGCTTGGATATCTAACAAATTGATCACACATTATGTCCCTTTTTAGGGTTTATATGGGATTTTCAAAAAAAAATAATTACAAATGGGTATAGGTTTTAAATTTTTTAAAATTAGGGCTTAAAGGATTTAAAGCCCCTAATTCCTTTGGTATCCTTTAGATTCAGCCAAAGGCAGGAGGGGCTTCGATGCCTTCTTAATTATTTTTATAAATAAGTCATAAAAGCCCCTCAAACCTTTTATTTGAAACAAAATAAAAAAAATTAATTTGAATTTTCATAAATTAGTTATTTAGAAATAATTATTGGTAATTAATAATTATGATTCAGAATTAATTATTAGTAAATAAATAAATAATAGTAAATAATTATTGATTTTATTGATTTTAAAGTTTTAAATATATTTATTTATACACAACATGATAAATACTTATTTAGAAAAAAATTAATAATAATTTATAAATAATTAACATAAATAATAGTTTTAAATTTTAACTGTAATAAATATTAAATTTAAAAAAGTAATATATATTAATACTAATTTTAAATAGTAATAGTTATTAGAAACTAATTATCTATAACTTATTACCATTAATTTTAATTAATTATTTATAATTATTAATAATGATTATTAATTAATAAATAATTATTAAATATTTTTTTTATCATAAATTAAATGATTTATATTTATTAAAAAATATTAATAGATAATTAATAATTTTTATTTATTATTATAAAATAATTATAATTCATTAATAATTATTATAAATACTTAATAAATATTGTTATTGAAATTATTATTAATTATTTTTATTTATTTACTAATTATTAATGACAAAATTATTATGATTGATTATAATTAATTAATTAGTAATTATTCTTAATTTATATTAACTAATAACTATTACTTATAAATTATTTTAAAAAACTTAACTTCAAAATAATTATAGTAATTATAAAAGAAATTAATTTTCTTCGCATATATTCAAAAAAAATTATAAATAAATGGTTTGAATAAAAATTTATAATAGTAAGGAAAGTATATTCATAAAAATTAATAGTATTAATTATAATTTCAATATTCTATGGAAGTGAATTTTTTATATATTTATTTATGAAATTTAATTAATTGACTAATTTTTGTATAATAATTTGAACATTATCAATAATATAGAAAACTCAATGTAATCTCCAATAATTTAAATCATAAAAAACATATAAAATCAATGAGTATAATTATTTTTTATCAATTTCTATGATAAGGTCTCATCCCACGGTTAGGGGTATGAATGGGACACCCATATCATGATCGTTGACCTCTATGATGTGGTGGGGTCTGAATACCTAGAGGAGGATCTTCCTTAGTTATAGGAATCTTGACTGTCTGTATCTCTATCTTTGAATCATTAGGAGGAGTTGTTATCAGGATGTTGAGATGTTCAATGAATCCTTATCCCACAATGTAAGTGAAAGGACCTAATATCTCATGAGGAATCCATTGGCTCTATAAAGAATCGACCATGAAAAATGAATACGTGAGAAATGACACTCGATACAAGATAGAATATGATATAAGGGATAAAAATGTATATATGTGGATAACATAAATGGATCCCATGGTTGTTGATACACATCAACAATCTAATGAGGCTTATCTACTAGAAATTTTGCCTCTTCTTATAGAACAGGTGAGGCCTCACATTTATCCCAACGTGGTCTACATTGTTGTCATCATGGATCATCAACATTAGAAGCTATTGTAAATGATTACTATTCCAGAAGCTCCTCTCCCTAACATGGTTGATCGAATATACTATCATGTACAACTTGATACGATGACATCATGTTCTGTGTTGTAGCATGGTATTCTTCCTAACTAAATATCTCACCCACCTCTGGATCAAACATGTGGATAATATGTTATAGTAGAGTATATTGTAAATCAATTCAAAATGAACTAAAAAATGTACAATAAACAAACTAATGTAAAGTTATTAACCTATTAGATATTGGAGCCCTCTATCACATCGTGTAAGATACCGTATAGACTTTATTCTATACCATGACGCACAATTGAGATACTATAAAAGATGAACTTGCATCATAATCATCCCCTTAATACAAAATGATGCACGTCTATCCCATATGTTGATATATTTCATATGATATTGTCTCTAGTCAACATCATGTCTCCCTATCATATTCAGGGGAATGAAGTGATGATGGCTTTTTTGGTGCCAATGGAAGACACTGAATTCATCCAAACTGAAGCATAACTCTATTCGGTTTTTTTCACTCAACAATATAAAAGTGTATGAGAGTCACTACAACCCTAAAATAATCAATCCCAATAGTTTAGTATGAAGTAATCTAGTCAAATATAACTTAATATGTCTTTAATGAAATCTAAAATGAAGGGTGACATTTGTCAAAATATTTTGTTACTAATTTTTCAAAACTATAATATATTGAAATTGATTAGTCGACATAAGAATGTATATTCTTGCATCATTAGGTAGAGAACTATCCAACATGATAAGGCATGCAGCCAAATTATTCCTTGATGTCTTGATGAAATGGTGTGTCTGACTCCACCTATATTGTATAACATAAAAAGTGATAAATAATAAGAAATTAAGTATAATAACTCATATTATCACCAAAAAAACAATAAAGATGAGTGATCATTGTAACGCCCCGACCCCAGTTACCCAGAGTCAGTGCATTATTACATAACACTGGTATGATCACAAGAAAGATCAAGTCTCGAAAGACCAATTAGTTTAGTATCCTTGGAATAACAAGATACATTCATAAAGTTTTACATTACATCATAAAAAAAATCTTGTCTTCATATCCCCTCATACTATCCCTGTAGGTCATTCATAAATTAGTTCTTCATAATCTTGGGAAAAATAAAACATTGAAAGGGGTGAGCTCAGATGCTCAGTAAGGATAACATTATAGCATAAGCTTTCATAGATAAGCATAAACACTTAAGGCAATTTGTAACTAAAACAAAAGCCTTTTAAACTTGAACTTCAGCATAAAATGGAAAAGATAAAATAAAATAATGCCATTTACTTACTCACATGGATATTATAATAGTCGAATAATCACATGAAATATCACTAACCACTTTCATAATGATGGAATGCATAATGCCAGACTATCATAACCACATAGCCAAGGCCTCGTGCCAAGACTACAAATAAGATTTTGTCAAGGCCTTGTGCCAAGACACTCTTTTGTCTCATGAGACCTACCGATGCATCGAGGAGCTATAGCGGGCTCCACCCGTCACTTATTAAGTCCAATGAATTCCTCATATGAACAGGTTTAAACATAACATAAACATTCGTATTAAAAAAAGCATACAAAATGTCAACACTTTAACCACAAACCATGAATGGTATAAACATAGCACATCCACAGTCAAACATAACTCATTAGATACAATATGAAAGATTTTATTGTATAAAATTAACCTCAATCAAGAATAATGGAGGATATTGACATAGATGAAAATAATCATCAAAACTATTTGAGAGAAATATCCCCCTTTTTCTTGAAATCATTTAAAAGTCACACAATTTGTCAAGAAGCCATTTAAAAATAGATTTTTGAATCAAAGTGCCCCATACCACTTTGAAACTTTTAAAAGGAGTTTTAATTTTAAAACAATAATTTCCATATAAATAAATCCTTAAAACAATTTTTAAAACATGGACATTAATGAGCAAGATTTAGAAGAATAAGTCATTAAAACATTTAAAAATGGTATTTTAGTTAGAGTTTCTAACCAAAAGAGAGACACTTGAATACAAATAATTGAGGTAATCAAAACATTGTAATATCATGAGATTTAAGGAATTCATGATATACTATGTCAAAGTACATTATATACACCACATAAAAGTTATTTGGAGTATAACAACAAATAAGTCTCAATGGAATGTAAATTGAGATGAAATTTCTCATAAAGGCCGTATCATTAGATTAAGGATAAATAAACGACATATTTATGTGTGAAAAATATAAATACACTAAATATTATTGGATATTCAGTGTAAAACAATCAAAGGACATTCACACATATTCTTGTAAAAACAACACCAACGAATTGGATGTTTAACTCAACAAATGGAGAATGAGTTAAAATTACTCTTATCAAATTCATATCAATGAATTGAGAAATTATCAATGGAGTGATTATGTGTATCAAAAGTATATCCATAGGAAAGGCGAGTGGAAATTATGACTTAAGCAAATTAATAGTGATTCCACCCATAATCTCGGAGTAAAAGAATCAATGAGGTTTGCGTAAAGCCGAATAAATGGAAATGGAAATTTCAAATTCCCTTATCGATTAGGTAACTTATGAAACATACACCCATGAAAGAAGGATCATATAATGATGATGTAAATACCCATAAATTAAATTATATTACACAATGAATACAATCATGGGCAGTTCACATAAACCACATGCAATAAATAAGTGGTGAACAATGGAATTCTCACGAAATTAAGAGTGAGATAAGAAACCCCTTACTTTGTACTTTTTCCTTGGTCGATGGTAGGTTAACCTCCTGTATAATGGTGAAATAATTTTTATTTAATTATACAAGAATCATTTAAATTAATATGATATCATATATTATCTTTTAACATCGATTTTTTAATAATATTTTAGAATTATCTTCATTTCGGGTGTTAACGGGTTTATTTTACTTTATATTCTTTGTCATGTTAGCCATATTTGTTATTAATGGGATGTATATTATTCATATCCAGAATGATATCAAGTCCTTAAATATTATTTTTATTCATCAAATGAGAATTATACTTGAATGGATATGATGGAGAATGAATCTCATCGCGTTCGTGGAGACAGTACTCCGTACGTACGCACGAGCGACAATATCATTCTTTTGATATTAAAATAATATATAATTGGATATTATATAATATATACAGAATAATTATCATGTTATATTTATTATTTACATGATTTACACATCATTATTATACCCATCCAAATAATAATATATTTAATAACAATTACACCACGACGTGGAGACGGTAAGCCGTACCTACGCACGTATGGTGACATGTTATTCAAAGGGTGGATAGAATACTGAATATGGTTGTACCATATTTATAATAACATCACAGTATATATAATATACTGGAGTTTTATTTTAGAATGGTAATAACAAATAAAGAATAAGTGGAAGAAGAAATGAATTTGAAAAAGGGTGGTGAAAACATTACCTCTTCTTCAGGTTCTTCCTTTTTATTTGATCAAAAGGGATATTTAAGTTGGCTTTATGATCAAACTAAGGACTCTAGGTTGTATTTAGGGTAGTTTAGAGAGTATTTGGGTAGGTTTTTGCCGAAACAAAAAGCTTTGAAGGTGTGAAGAAATGAGAAGTAGGAGTGCCCTTTTATAAGAGGGGTGAGGGGCACCTTTGGAAAAGCTAGAAATATTAATTTATAATAAATTTATATTCAAATTATAATGGCTCAAAAGTTTATTATTTAAATTTTAAGGTGGGTATAGGTCGAAAACCATTAAACCAATAGAATTTAGACAGGTTTGGGTTACTATATTAACCTTATCTTTAAGTATTAACTCTTAGTTAATTAGTTTCACTTTTACAATGTCTCTTTGTATTTTTATATTATATGGTTAATAAACTTACTATATACATCCAAGATACCCTAAAGTGGTCCATTAATGATATAAATATCATGATATAAGTCTCTTGGACGAACCTTAGATTTTTAGGAATTTAATATCAATTAATAATATAATATTTGTTTTAAAAACTCTTTTATGTCAATTTTGACACTATTCAATAGTTGATTTTTTTGAAACTCATAACAGAATTATTACTTCTAAAAAAGTTAATTAAATCAATCCTAATATGTCATATTATCCTATAAAATTATTTTAATTCAGTAAAAGTCTCAAATTATATTTATTTGGGTATTTATAATATCAATTATTTTAATTTTTCACTATTATGGTAATTACTCCATCATAATTGTGTCATTAATAAATTAACTTATTTAAAGTTTAAAAATTATAAATAAAATATAATTATGTAGGAAATCGTTTTATCTTTCCAATTAATATTTATAGTCGAAAATACAACATATATAACCCTATGTAAAAATTGTTTTTCTAAAAGATATATGCTTATGTCATTTTTGTACTTATTTTAACTTAATTAAAATTAAGTGTCCCTATCACCTACAAGTGGCTCCATGGGGTCCCAAAATCAACCCAAAGATTCCTATGGTCGAACATATATCAACCAATAAGTCTAGGACACGTTTTAGGGTAATTTAGTATTATTATAATATTATGTTTTAACCCTTATTTACAGGATTTACCCTTAACCATGGTAAATAAAATATTTACCGCAGTAATTAATCAAAATGTCTAAAAATAAAAGTTACATATTCACACAATATGAACATCCTGATTCCAAATATGGAATCCATTTTTCCAAATTCAAAACATAGAAGTGGCAGAAATTAATTTAAAATTAATTCTCGTTGTTAAAACAAAAAGCGTGTTTTTAAGAGATAATAACTATCAAAAGATTGACACTTGTTTATGTCCGGTTTAATTGTAAAATTATGTACAATGACCAAAATTATATTAAATTGTAAAAATATATTCTAAATATACTTTAAAACCACTCTAATTCATAATTTATCAATATAAATTATTTCGATTAAAAAATTTGTTTTTAATTAAAATTTAGTAATTTTCACTATTCATCAAAATATAAGTGTTATCCGAAAAGTTCCAAAATTTCACCCTAGGATAAATTCGATATTCCAAATCCAAAAATGAAGTCTATTTTGAAATATAAAATAGATATAATTTCAAAAATTAGGTATTACTATTCATAACGGCTAGTTTGATCGGTTGTGTTGTGTTAGAACTCGATGTTTCGTACAACACACGCTATCACCTTATTCAAAGAGAAGCGTATAGTGGAATCTTGGGGTGTTACATTCTCCCCTCCTTCAATAAATTGCATCCTCGCAATTTTTTTTAAAATTGGGCTTGATAATATAATAGAAAGTCCAACATCGGAAAAAGAGTCAATAAAACTATCACTTTAAAAGAAAGGAAGAGAGGTATAAAGGTCACCCAAGATAACCCATACTAGGATTCCATGTAGAAAAATATGGATATGGACGATAAACTAAGTGTTCAGTTCTGATAGAGAGGGATAGAAAACATGATCAGGAGAAATTTGACAATAAGAAAATCACAAACTTGTGTTGGGACAAACGATCATTAGTCTCCTAGTAGGAAAAGTAAACAGACAACATTTTTTGTTTTAAGTTACATTACATAAGGATGATGAATTCAAATACTTACTTTTTAAGTAGAGTTTCATTCTTTAATAAATTTCCACCACTAACTCATTTTTTTTAAACGATGAGTATTCAAGAAGACTTGGTCACACTGGAAGAGCTAGAATAAACTTCTATAGAATCACATGATCCATGCAGAATAAACTATATATTTACATTGTATTTAGAGATTAATCAAAACCAAAATGGTTATTACAATATCTAATGATCCCCCAAATGTATATTCCATTAGAGAAAAAAAACTAATCTTAATTTCTAAAATTAAACCAACAATACCCCAAAGTTAAATAAATACCATTCAATAATAAATTGTCCTTAAAATCCTTCAATATAATCCAAAGTAATATTGAAACCCAATACTTATAATAATGTAGTCTTCCACATTAAATTGTATCTCCAAATGACATCATCTGCTCTTAAAGTCACATACTTAAAAGTAATTAACCTAATCACATATTCTTTATTATAAGTTAATCATTTCCATAAATAACCCAAATCACTATAAATCCACAATAAAAACATAGATAAAAATCCACCATTACTCCTCTAATGACATCCCGTAGTATTCTATTTTCCTTGGACATATAGTGTTCCCAACAAAGT
The DNA here is from genome assembly GCA_963277665.1 of Viscum album. Taxonomy (NCBI): domain Eukaryota; kingdom Viridiplantae; phylum Streptophyta; class Magnoliopsida; order Santalales; family Viscaceae; genus Viscum; species Viscum album. Next base: position 1,269,055,260 of record OY728140.1, on the reverse strand, counting down.
AAACATCTTCCAAAATAACATTTATCACTTAATCACCAAATCATTTTCCTATACTAAGGGTATTCATTTGATAAGACATAAGAACCCAAATCAACTTATTATTGATCAATAAAATCATTTAACTAAAAATAATAGTCACACTAACCAGGGACTTCACGTAGTCCAGTGGTAGGAGATAAATACCAATCGCACTTTGGTTGTGGGTTCGATTCCCACAGCTTTGTCCGACGCGATGGGTTGTCACACGGTTTACGTGTTGTCCTTTTTCAAAAAATATATTTTATAATATTACCAAAATGAGATAAATTCCTCAAAATACCATAACATAATTTAACCACAAATGTAATATCATACCTTGCATTTTCATCCCAAATTATAATAACTTATAATTCTATCAAACCCCAATGATCATATAAAACCAAATGGTTATTTATACCTATATCCACAAGAGAAGAGACAATTCTTCCTCAAATATCATTCTCACATGGAAAATTGTGGGGTTACAAATACAAGAGAAAATTATTCCAAAGTAAACTCATCAACAAGGAGCACTAATACTTTTTAAACATTTATACAACCATTTATTTCCACATTGCTTCTTATTTTACCAAGAAAATATCCTATAGAATAGGGAATTCACTCGGGTAATGGCCAGGTCCCCTACATTTACGGCAAATTACTGTAAATGGACTCTTGGGACCATTTTTATCTTCTTCCATAGTACTATTCATTTTGCTTCGGCAATTCTTCACGTTATGTCCTTCCTTCCCACATGTAAAGAATTTCTTGGTCCCATTGAGACACTTTCCCGGGTGTCTCCTACCACATTTCTTGCATGATGGAAATTGAGGGTTCTTTTCTCCATGGTCTCCATTGCTGGAGCTCTTATCATTCATCACCTTTCTCTTCCTTGTTGAGTCTGGGATTTGGTTAATATATATATTATTGATCATATTTTTGGAAAACTGATTTGGCATAAAGACGATATCTTTTACGCCTATCAACATTACATTTTTTTTCTCATTGCCACCACCGTTCCCAACTTGTGCATCATTCTCAAAGTCACTATGAATTCCTTGGAATCCAGCCATTGACTAAAACCAGAAAGCATTGTGTGAGTAACAGTAGTCATAAAATCATTTAGAGATTAACATGTCACCATATTCTCAATTTGAAACACATTAGGATTAACCGAGGTCATTTACTCTCATCTTATATATATATTACTTCAAATTGGTTTGTAAATAAAATGTAAATTATCCTAAGAATATCCCCCAGGAGTGTCATAACCAAGAGTGCCGCAAGGCCCGTTGTCGTGCACCAATTCCCGTTCGAGTCTAGCTCAAAGCGGTGTTTTCGGGTTTTACCCTAGGTACATCTGTGCCAGAGCCGCCTCTACCTGCTCGTATCCAGATAGGGATGTATTGCTCAGAAAACTCACAAAATCTCTACAATACCAAAATTCTAGGAAGTTCTTTGATACTAATCCTCAAAGTTCATCTTAAGTCTACGTGCTCTAATCAGAGTTTATCTAAATCTAGCTTCAAAGGTTTGTACTAAACTTCCTCTGATAACAACTGTAACGCCCTGACCCTAGTTACCCAGAGTCGGTGCATCATTACATAACATTGGCATGATCACAAGAAAGATCAAGTCTCGAAAGACCAATTAGTTTAGTATCCTTGGAATAACAAGATACATTCATAAAGTTTTACAATACATCATAAAAAAAATGTCTTGTCTTCATATCCCCTCATACTATCCCTGTAGGTCATTCATAAATTACTTCTTCATAATCCTGGGAAAAATAAAACATTGAAAGGGGTGAGCTCAGATGCTCAGTAAGGATAACATTATAGCAGAAGCTTTCATAGATAAGCATAAACACTTAAGGAAATTTGTAACTAAAACAAAAGCCTTTTAAACTTGAACTTCAGCATAAAATGGAAAAGATAAAATAAAATAATGCCATTTACTTACTCACATGGATATTCTAATAGTCGAATAATCACATGCAATATCAATAACCACTTTCATAATGATGGAATGCATAATGCCAGACTATCATAACCACGTAGCCAAGGCCTCGTGCCAAGACTACAAATAAGATTTTGTCAAGGCCTTGTGCCAAGACACTCTTTTGTCTCATGAGACCTACCGATGCATCTAGTAGCTATAGCAGGCTCCACCCATCACTTATTAAGTCCAATGCATTCCTCATATGAACAGTTTTAAATATAACATAAACATTCGTATTAAAACTAGCATACGAAATGTCACTACTTTAACCACAAACCATGAATGGTATAAACATAGCACATCCACAGTCAAACATAACTCATTCGATACAATATGAAGGATTGTATTGTAAAACATTAACCTCAATCAAGAATAATTAAGGATATTGAAATAGATGAAAATAATCATCAAAACTATTTGAGAGAAATATCCCCCTTTTTCTTGAAATCATTTAAAAGTCACACAATTTGTCAAGAAGCCATTTAAAAATAGATTTTTGAATCAAAGTGTCCCATACCACTTTGAAACTTTTAAAAGGAGTATTAATTTTAAAACAATAATGTCCATATAAATATATCCTTAAAAAAAATTTAAAACATGGACATTAATGGGCAAGATTTAGAAGAATAAGTCATTAAAACATTTAAAAATGGTATTTTAGTTAGAGTTTCTAACCAAAAGAGAGACACTTGAATACAAATAATTGAGGTAATCAAAACATTCTAATATCATGAGAATAAAGGAATTCATGATATACTATGTCAAAGTACATTATATACACCACATAAAAGTGATTTGGTGTATAACAACAAATAAGTCTCAATGGAATGTAAATTGAGATGAAATCTCTCATAAAGGCCGTATCCTTAGATTAAGGATAAATCAACGACATAGTTATGTGTGACAAATATAAATACACTAAATATGATTGGATATTCAATGTAAAACAATCAAAGGACATTCACACTTATTCTTGTAAAAACAACACCAATGAATTGGATGTTTAACTCAACAAATGGAGAATGAGTTAAAATTACTCTTATCAAATTCATATCAATGACTTGAGAAATTATCAATGGAGTGATTATGTGTATAAAAATTATATCCACAGGAAATGGGAGTGGAAATTATGACTTAATCAAATGAATAGTGATTCCACCCATAATCTCGGAGTAAAAGAATCAATGAGGTTTGCGTAAAGCCGAATAAATGGAAATGGAAATTTCAAATTCCCTTATCGATTAGGTAACTTATGAAACATACACCCATGAAAGAAGGATCATACAATTATGATGTAAATACCCATAAATTAAAGTATATTACACAATTAATACAATCATGGGCAGTTCACATAAACCACATGCAATAAATAAGTGGTGAACAATGGAATTCTCACGAAATTAAGAGTGAGATAAGAAACCCCTTACTTTGTACTTTTTCCTTGGTAGATGGTAGTTTAACCTCCTGTATAATGGTGAAATAACTGTTATTTAATTATACAAGAATCATTTACATTAATATGATATCATATATGATCTTTTAACATTGATTTGTTAATAATATTTTAGAATTATCGTCATTTCGGGTGTTAACAGGTTTATTTTACTTTATATTCTTTGTTGTGTTAGCAATATTTGTTATTAATGGGATGTATATTATTCATATCCAGAATGATATCAAGTCCTTAAACACTATTTTTAATCATCAAATTAGAATTATACTTGAATGGATATGATGGAGAATGAATCTCATCGCGTTCATGGAGACGGTACTCCGTACGTACGCACGAGCGACAATATCATTATTTTGATATTAAAATAATATATAATTGGATATTATATCATATATACAGAACCATTATCATGTTATATTTATTATTTACATGAGTTACACATCATTATTATACCCATCCAAATAATAATATATTGAATAACAATTACACCACGACATGGAGACGGTAAGTCGTACGTACGCGGGTATGGTGACATGTTATTCAAAGGGTGGATAGAATACTAAATATGGTTGTACCATATTTATAATAACATCACGGTATATATAATATACTGGAGTTATTATTTTAGAATGGTAATAACAAAGAAAGAAGAAGTGGAAGAAGAAATGAATTTGAAAAAGGGTGGTGAAAACATTACCTCTTCTTCGGGTTCTTCCTTTTAATTTGATCAAAAGGGCTCCTTAGGTTGGCTTTCTGATCAAAATAATTCCTCTAGGTTGTAGTGAGGGAAGTTTAGAGAGTATTTGGGCAGGGTTTTGCCGAACCAAAAGGCTTTTAAGGTGTGAATAAATGAGAAGGAGGAGTTCCCTTTTATAAGAGGGGTGAGGGGCACCTTTGGAAAAGCTAGAAATATTAATTTATAATAAATTCATATTCGGTTTATAATGGATCCAAAGTAGATTATTTAAATTTTAAAGTTGGGATAGGTCGAAAACCATTAAACCAATAGAATTTAGACAGGTTTGGGTTACTATATTAACCTTATCTTTAAGTATTAACTCTTAGTTAATTAGTTTCACTTTTACAATGTCTCTTTGTATTTTTATATTATATGGTTAATAAACTTACTATATACATCCAAGCGACCCCAAAGTGGTCCATTAATGATATAAATATCATGATATAATTCTCTTGGCCGAACCTTAGATTTTTAGGAATTTAATATCAATTAATAATATAATATTGTTTTAAAAACTCTTTTATGTCAATTTTGACACTATTCAATAGTTGATTTTTGTGAAACTCATAACAGAATGATTACTTCAAAAAAAGTTAATTAAATCAATTATAATATTTTATATTATCCTATAAAATTATTTTAATTCAGTAAAAGTCTCAAATTATATTTATTTGGGTATTTATAATATCAATTATTTTAATTTTTCACTATTATGGTAATTAATGCATCATAATTGTGTCATAAATAAATTAACTTATTTAAAGTCTAAAAATTATAAATAAAATATAATTATGTAGGAAATAGTTTTAGATTTCTAATGAATATTTATAGTCGAAAATCCAACATATATAACCCTATGTAAAAATTGTTTTTCTAAAAGATATATGCTTATGTCATTTTTGTACTTATTTTAACTTAATTAAATTTAAGTGTCCCTATCACCTACAAGTGGCTCCATGGGGTCCCAAAATCGACCCAAAGATGCCTATGGTCGAACATTTATCAACCAATAAGGCTAGGACACGTTTTAGGGTAATTTAGTATTATTATAATATTATTTTTTAACCCTTATTTACCGGATTTACCCTTAACCATGGTAAATAAAATATTTACCGCAGTAATTAATCAAAATGTCTAAAAATAAAAGTTATCTATTCACACAATATGAACATCCTGATTCCAAATATGGAATCCATTTTTCCAAATTCAAAACACAGAAGTGGCAGAAATTAATTTAAAATTAATTCCCGTTGTTAAAACAAAAAGCGTGTTTTTAAGAGATAATAACTATCAAAAGATTGACACTTGTTTATGTCCGGTTTAATTGTAAAATTATGTGCAATGACCAAAATTATATTAAATTGTAAAAATATATTCTAAATATACTTTAAAACAACTCAAATTTATAATTTATCAATATAAATTATTTCGATTAAAAAAGTTGTTTTTAATTAAAATTTAGTAATTTTCACTATTCATCAAAATATAAGTGTTATCCGAAAAGTTCCAAAATTTCACCCTAGGCTAAATTCGATATTCCTAATCCAAAAATGAAGTCTATTTTGAAATATAAAATATATATAATTTCAAAAAGTATGTATTACTATTCATAACGGCTAGTTTGATCGGTTGTGGTGTGTTAGAACTCGATGTTGCGTACAACACACGCTATCACATTATTCAAAGAGAAGCGTACCGTGGAATCTTGGGGTGTTACAATTGTATTAGAATCCATGTAGAGTTTCATGAAACACATCCATGGAAATATCTGAACCAATAATAATAGGGGCCAAGGGATGGATGCACTCTCATGATTACATTTTAATGAAGATGAAAAATCCCCCAAGTTCACCATGATCTGATTGACATGCAGTGAATAATGCTCTATATGTGTTTTCTAAACATGTTGATACCCATATGTATCTCCTATTCTGATAAAAGTCCTTAAGTAAACCCAAATACATCATGTGGATATGCATTCTAGAGTGATCGGCACACATCGTCCCTCTAATGGACCATAAGATATATGCATGGGCATGACACATTATAGTCTGCTCATCAGAATCTACAGGTAAATGTGTGAAGTTCATGTCAATCCTTCTCATAGATTCAGAACTTATATATGTATTAGTATCATATCCCACATTTTCTAGGCCTAGAAATCACTATACAATCTTATACCAGTCTCTATGGGTGAGTCTTATAACTATAGTACCCTAGATAAAAAGATCGAACATAATTTCCACATCCTCTAGGGTGACGGTTATCTCTCCCTTGGGAAAGTGGAAAGTGTAAGTCTCAAGTATCCATATCTTGGTGAGAGTATAAAGGATGTGACGATAAAAAAATGTAAAAATTTATATAGTGATACCATAAAAACCCACACATCATAGGTATGATATAATAGTAGTTAGAGGGAAAATGTGTTGATAATTGTGTGCCCTACTCACCCAGACTCATCGAACCTCACAACTCACAAGAACATCATGAAAAACGTGTTTATACTTCTCAGTGATCAGAGTATTATCCTGTATATATATGTATAAAAATGAAATATCAATTAAGTAAGTGTAAAATGTAAATATAATGTTATGGTTAGTAAAATTTTATGTGTAGTAGAATGTAGTATATAAAAGTTATGTTAATACCCTTTTCTCTTTATGAAGATGATAACATGGAATGGTATCTATTTATCACAAAGATTATTGTACATAATTACAACTGCATTATTCTTGAAAATTCGATTTCATTTTTTACATTTATCTTCTTATCAGATAAGAGTAACATCTTCTATTAATATCCCAGGATTCAATCATGAACACTTTTAGGTCATTATTAATTTTACAATCCTTTATTAAATAATCTTTCATAATATGGTGTAATTTCTCTTCATAATATTTATTTCTAGAAATATTCTGTGCTAAAATTTTAAAAAATAATCACTAATAATAGAATTATCCTTACACAATTCACAACAACCAATAACATTACTAACCTTATCCATTAATGTAAGATCCCCTATTTTCTTTTCACTTATAGATTTTTCACCTGAGTTGGAATCTTCAGTGTAACTCCAAACATATAAAAAATCCTTTTTCGTATTCTTCTTCTTTGTTTTTTCCTTTTTTCCATATTTATCATTTTTCAACTTTGTACATTCATATTTGGTGTTTCCTTTATTTTTACATTCAAAACACATAATATAAAAATAAGGATTTCTTATTCTTTTAAATATTTTCATTCACTTATCATTTCATTTATCCTTCTCAATTTTCCTTTTATTCATGATTCCTTTTAAACCCTTTGAATGTTTACAAATATCATAACGTTTCTCAAAACTAGAAGATTTTGAACAATCACTAGAAGAGTTGTAAGAATCATGTTTAGTAGACTTGAATAATAACTGAATTTGATTGAGTATTTTCACAAGGTTGATTTTCAAATTCATATGTAATATATTTTAAGAAGGTTGATTTTTAATCACTGAAACTTTTACAAAACTATCCAAAATGTTGACCTGAGGTCTGACCCTGATCAAAATTTTAAATACCTAGAATTTTACACTTTTTTCATACAATATATCATTAGGGTTGAGAATGATAATTTTTTCCAGTAATGTTAGGGAATCACCTCTTATTATTACCTTCCTTGTGACATATGGTGTATCTTAAATGTTGTCCATATTCTTGATGCAAGTACATCTCATTCCGAATCCTACTAGACTTTAGTCTAACTTTTGGTCACAACATATTGATATCAGGTGTCAATATGGACTAATCTTTGGGAATTGAGAAATGTCAAAACTCCTTAATTGGAATCCATAGCATACTATAGTAGTTAACAATGGTGTCAAGATGATACATTGGATCAGCATATAGTTCCCATGATATGTTTGCAGGGGAAAATTCCACAATGGTGTGTATACATGGAAAACACAATGCCTGAAATTTTCCATAGTCACAATGCCTCTGGTCCAGAAATACCATCAACACTCAACCGCTTATACCTCTGATGGGTTCCTATCACTCTATCACTTTGAATCGAATTTATTCATGGTTAAACAATTTCACTCGAAAATAGAAAGCTTCATTAATGTTCCTATCAATCCCTCACTAAAAGATTCATCTATAATGAAACCCCTAATGAATCCCATCAATAGTATGCCTTCCTATTTCTATGAAATACTTTACACAATTATAAAATGTATCATGAACTAGGCTGGTTATAGGTAACTTCAAAATCCCCTTTAGGATGCCATTGATGCACTCCATAATGTTAGTGGTCGTGTTTTTTCCCTCTTCCTCCCATCGCATTCTAATGTATATTTTTATTTTGGAATCCACATCATGTAGTTATACATTACCTGATTGGCCCCATGAATTCCTTCCAACCACTACTCAAACCTTCACTAATCTAGATCATATCCTACATAAAAGTAATCATATTATATATAAATTAATATTATCATTATTTTGATGCAATAAAAAATAATAAACAGATTGCAATCCAATATTTGTGGTATATTTCTTCATATATTCATCATTAAATTATTTTGTACATTACTAGAAATGTGTCAAATGAAATATCAATGATATGAATTTGAGGATCTCCACATAATAAGATCTGTATTGATTACCTTATTGATCTCTCGATGATGATCTCATATCATACATACACCTTAAATATGGGTTAAATAGTTGCTAATGCATGCCAAAAATCAACCACAAGATTCATAATATTCCCTCCTTACTGTAGAAAATGCAAGTGGTGTAGGTGTATAGTTACCATGTTGGATTTCTTTAATAAAAAATACCATAGTGTACTTTCCATATAAAATAATTTTTTCAATCTATATAAACTTTTTTCAGAAATGAAATGTGATATATTGAATGAATTCCCAAAACAACCATAAAAATTTAACATGAGATAGATCAACTCGATTGTCTTAAGAAACATGTTTGTTCTTGTCATGGTGGAAATAAGTTAGTTGTTTTTCCTCAATATTGATATAAATTGTGGAAACATATGATAAGATTCATCCCAATCACCATATATTTTAACAATTACCTTATGTTTCTCCATCCATGTATTTATATATGAAATATTTTACCCAAAAATTTTGTTGTAACATCTCCTACATAAGGGGTATAGGCACATCTTGGCACATCCTCTCCATCTTAGCAATGATAAATGGAAACAATTCATCATCTAATAATGTATGATCTTGTGTTAGGTTAGGATTCTTGAAAGTATGATATTCCTCAATCTTAGAAATCCTCCACCCTCCAAGAATAATGATAAGAATCACCCTCAAGTGAAATATACAATCATCGCCATATTCATCACACCGTATGATATATTTTTTCCATTTTAAATCAAACAAATATGTATAATGCCTATTTATATGAAATTTTTTCAGTATACTTTTCAAGGTATATTTTCTTGGAAAATATATTCCAACATATGATTTTTTGTCCATTGAAATAAATCTATCCTCTATAACTCTTGTAAAATCAGTTATAGATGTTATAATATTCAATTTGAATGCAAGAAAATATGTCATAACTTCCAATCAATAAGTGAATAGTTGTTAAAAAATTATCTTTCTTTGAGAATAGTGTATGATAATTTCATTTCTTGTAACTTATTCCCCAAATTATTCATCTTACTCATCATTGTTATTTTTTTCTCTTTCCATTCCATCATTAGAGGCTTATTTTTCATAAAATTGATCTCGTATCATATTCGTGTTATCATATTGGTTGAGTTATTCTATATAATATGGAACAGTCACAGAATCTTGGGATGGACCTTATTCAATGACTCTTGTATGCCTTTTTCATCATAAAATAATAGTCTATTTCTGGAATGTAGAAAACTCCACGTATAACTCCATCAAAACATTATCATACAATTGGTTAAATATTGTTTTTTCTTCTAACCATTCCTCAACATAAATAAATGTATAATCCATTTTCTATATCCCATCCTATAATTAAAAATATCTATAGTTAATAGATTAGATCTCTTGATCTGGTATCATATTTAACCGAACATAAATTCATTCATAAAGTTATATTAGGGTAACATGATTACTTATGATAACATTCATCTAGATTTTATGCTATATGAATCTCCTTGATTAGGTTGAATAAATTCCCCATAGTAGTAGACATATGAATACATGATTGCCTACATGAAAAAATTTCTTGTGATCATAATTCCAAAAGTGTAAACAATATTCACTATGAGGAATAATTATGTAGGGTTGATAGTGGAATTATTGTGTAAAGTTATTTCATGGTAAAATGATATAATTGGGATTTCAACACTTTATAAAGAATATTTGAATTAACAAAATCAAATTCCATTAGAGTATCAAACCAGGTGTGTAGTTAGGTCTCTTTTTTCGCACTGAGTGATAATTGATTTAATACCCATTATGACCATTTTAGGGTTATTACCCCGAGGTGCATCTATTATACAGCCTAAATCCACTTGTTTATATCCATATAGAGATGTTATTTCTTGTATAACCACACAATCATTATGAAACACACCTAGAGAAGTGATACTTAGAAGGATAAATGTTATTCCCCATGTCAATAAGGTACACATTTGTTTTTAGGAGCCTACCTAATTATAATTCCACAGTTAATCATGTGTGTAATAAAGTAGTGGTTAGGATGGGTGACCTCCTAGAAATTTTCCTAGGGAGTGTGTGAGTGAGTACAAATAACAATAACATAATATGTGTTGGCCTTTGGGGAATGTCATTAGTTAGATAAGTGACTCTAGTGGGTAATAGCTTTTGGTGTGTTTTGAAGACAACTAAGGTATTAGAGGAGGCCTATGAGGTTAGATAACTGGGTTCATGGATCATGGATGGTCGGGTCATGAAAAATGAAATCAGATCCTTATTGTTATTTGTGTGTAAAGTTATATTGGATATAGGACCTTTGCAACTCCGATGGTGGATCCAGGGAATTTCTTGTCGAACTCTTTCATTGTTTTGGATCATGAGTTTCCAAGGGTGGTTGTGAGTTTTCATTTATTTATAGATTTATAGTGATTTTTATTTGAGATGTTTTGATTTGGAGTGCTTCCACTTTAAGTTGTAGGAATATCCTAAAATATATATTCAGAAAATCCTCATTTTTGAGTAGAACCAGAGGCAATATAAGGGGAGGATGGTTATTTAACAAGTTCTACCAAACCATTCATATAATATTAAAAAAAATTGTACAATTTCAATGGTATTAGTATAGTTGGTGCATGGTCTAAAAAATTGTGTGTCCAAACTATGAGTAGTGGAGAATGTTATGAATTTTTGATTTTTTTCCTTTTTTGATTGTTTTAGCCTCTATTAGGTTTAATTGGTATTGTTTTCTTATGTTTAAGAAAAGTTTTGTGGATGTTGAAATTTTTTAAAAGGAAAGGTTTAATTCTTTGGTTTTTGAGTTTTTAAAAAAAACCTTTTTTGGTTGCTTGAGTTTATTTGGTAAAAATATTTTTAAACTATAGTGTAAATGATTTTAGTAGATGAAATTCCTTAGGTTGTTATGTTTTTAAAAGAAATAATTTCATGGATTTTAAGTGATGAAATTTATGAAATGTTTTGGTGATTGTGTTTGAAAGGGAAATTGGTTTCCAAGAAATGATTTCTTTTATAGTTAGGTTTGAATTTTTAAGGTTTTGAACCCATTTGGTGTTTTGAAATGGAAATAAGTTCATGTTAATAATTTTTTAAATAAGTTTTCAATGAGTGTTTTCAATCTTGTTTTTTTTTATTTTTTTCTTATATACCTTATGTTGGAATTTGCAGTGATTTTATTACATGTTATGTTTTTATGATGTTTTAGAATGTGATACCTAAAAAGGAGTTGGTAAGTATAGAATAAAATCTTTATGGTAGTCCTCCTAGTGATCCATAAGTTTCCTTCCCTATCTCAGACGCTTCCTAGACTCATGATGGAGTGGTAGGGCCTAGTTATTCTTGGATTTTGGATCACATACGAGAGTTTCAGAAGTGGCATTCACCTATGTTTAGTAGTGATCAAGGATACCATGAGATGATATAGATTCTATATATGGTCAAAGAGATCTTAGAGTCACTAGGAACTCTAGGTTCTTCTAGGGTCTGGTGCACTTCTCCTTTATTCTAAGGTTTGGGCTCAGATTGGTGGGGGCACACTATTTATGCCAAACCATTTGAATTTTTTTCTTGGTAGTGTTTCAAGGCCTCCTTCATATAATAGTTTTATCCATAGGCATTGATAATTTCAATGGTGATTAAATTCATGAGTTTCCTCTAGGTTGATCTGTCAATGAAGGTTTATGTGGAATAGTTCCTTAGAATGGCACTTTTCTCTCCTGAGTTGGATGCAGATGATTCTAATAAGACATGGTTATTTTATAGGGGCCTTCATCCAAATCTCAGTTATGTGGTGTTTTAGTCTATCCTAAATACTTTCAAGGAAGTGGTTTTCAATTCTATTGTTCTAGAAGTATTATCAGTAGGGAAACCTATAATAATTGATATTATAAGCCCGTCTGGTGTCGGCAAGATTTTTCTGATTAAAAATATGTAAAATCTATTTTTGTCTTATTATCATGGCTATTATGGGGAAATTTGATCTTCTTTCCCTACATATATGAGGACCTATAATCATTGTTCCCATCTGGACCACCTTTAGAGGCTCGAAAATTTGAAAATATGTCATAAGAATAAGTGTCAAGTGCAGCTTAGATCTGATCAATGATTAATGGTGTTTCTTCCACCTAGGGAGTCAAAATACATTTTGTGGTTTTGAGGATATTATCTTTTGTAATAATCATTTTGTTAGACTTTTTTCTGTCTCTTTTATACACCCTATTTATTTTTTTATAATTAGCGAAGGTTCCTTGGATCATATTTTAATAATTTGAATTTTCAAGCCCTATTATTTTTATGCTTATTGTCTTTATGTATGGTATTGACCATGGTTTGAGGATCATTTAATGAATGACATGGGGATGCCTTGGGTGTGGTCTGGAGTATTGAGGATAGGATTTTGGTTTCCTATTAGACTTTGATCGCTACTGAGATGAGATTTTATTTCATAATTTCCATCAGAAGGTATTCCATATGTTTGGCATCGAGTTATCCTTTATGCATCCATGTGAACTGATATTAGAGTTTTTCCATTACTTATTAAGGCATGTTCATGTTTGGGGTGTTTTTTCAAGTTCACAAGAGTGGCTATTCGGGTGTCTTATCCCAGTAATCTTTTCAAGTTCTTGAGGATGTGCTCAATTTTGAGTTTTTTGAGATAGTTTATTTGGTTATTGACTCTAGTGTTGGAGAATCATGTGTGTTTAGTGAGGTTCATTATTTTGAATTAGACCTTTAATGTTTCACTCGTTTAGATTAATTAAAAATTGTTAGGAGACCTCCAATCTATCTTCATGTGTTTTCATTATTTTTATAGAGTTTCTTCCAATATTATTTTGGTTGGAATGCATTGTTTTTTATCAATATTAGGTCCTCAATGGTTCTGGAGGTGTTACTTAATTTCTTCCTTTGGTATAGTTTGAGACTCATAAAGAACTTTTAAGTTTTCTTTTTTTGGGTGGAGTTCCCAAAATCAAGTAAGACCATAAGAGTGATTGTATTAAAATTTAATTGCATAAGGAATCCATTATTAGAATTATTATGGCTTCATTGGTTAGGAAATCTTTGGTTGTTTGGGATTTCCTAATAAGCGGTCTATTTGGGTCTTGTGTCTCTAGTTTTGATTATGAGAGTGGTCTTAACCCTTCCTTTGTCTTAAGTTGTAAACTAATTTCTAGTATTAGAATTTATGGGGTCAAAAATGGTATGGTGTAGATATTTCTAGCACGAACGGTTTCACTACATTGTGTTTAACTCATTCATTGATCATTGGTTGTCATTCCCTAGTGTTTGGGTGTCATTTTAGGGTTTTTGGGAAATTTTTTAGGTCACAAAGTTTGAGAACAATTTTCCCAAACTATGCGACACAAACCTAAAACTTGAAAATATGTTTCTAGAAGCATTCACATAGTTTTAACATGGTTTAGTAAACCATTCATCCCATTAAAACAAAAATAAATTTTATTTTAAAAACCTGATTTAAGGGATTAAACCTCCAATTTGACCCCCTCTAAGTTTTTTATCAACCATAAGGCTCCTAGACTTAATTATTATAGAGACCTGGGCATATCATACATATATATTACATCATTTTTATGAATATTCATTACATTACACAAACACATGCCTGCGTACCATAAAATTTTAGTGTATTTGGAAACCTATAAACACAAACAACTAGTCCATAGGTAAAATACATAATCCCTCACTATGATCTTCATAACTAGAACCCGTATTAGAAATTTCATATGTAATACATTTCTTCATAACTGGGGGAAAGGAAACATAAGTAATGGTGATCTCAAATTCTCAGTAAGGTTAAACAAAGGATATACGTAAGCATAACATGAATATAAGGATATGAAAACATGATAATAACATTTGAAAATAACACCCTACATATAAAAGATCATAATCTTGAGTCATGAAATAAATATTGGTAGTTCATAAGACATGAATCATAAGGGAATCAAAAAATATGATCCATGAGATCATAAAATTTTCATAAGACATAGATATTTGGCATACAAATAATCATATAAAATCATTTATATATTAGTTAAGGATCATCTACAAGGATATCATAGTGGAATGGGTTCACTCTCCAAATAATCATGGTAGTCAAGGTTCACTCCCAATACCATCATAGCATACAAAGTCCCTTACGGAAATGAGTCCACTCCCCATTACAGTCCTATCTATATCATGAGATATAAATCCGTATCCAATGCATTGGAGGGAGATATTGGTCTCACCCATCTCATAATGAAAACCATATTTATGTGTTCCACAAGATCGTAAAAAATTCATCATATCATAACCCATTAAATGAAATGGGTATTTTAAAAATTTTATCATATCATTACCTGTATAAAAGATATGGGTTTTATAATCATTTCATTATTTCATCATAACATAACCCATGGAAAAAAGAAGTAGGTTTCATAAGAACTTTATGATGGTATAACCGAAGGAAGAGAAACGGGTCTCATAAACATCATGACATCATAAACAAAACCCATTTAGAGAAATAATAATAATGGTATACTTGGATAATATCCCTAGGAATCCATAGGTATCATCAATGTATGTCAACTTAGATAGAAAGATATTTTGATCTATCATTTAAAACATTTCTTGAGGAAAATATCCTTTCTACTTTCAAAAATTCTTTTTAAAACACAAAACATTTTGAAAGTATTTTTCTTCAAATATAAAATTCAAAACTTATAAAGTAATCTTCCAAGAAAATAATGGTCATGATGATGGGGAGTTTTTTTATTCCACACATTTTAAAACAAGGATTCCTTTCACATTTATTGTAAAATCCAAATGAGAATTATTTAGAAAACAACATGAAGATTACTTTCAAAAAACTAAAAAAAAATCAAACATGGGTAAAAATGAATTTTAAAAATCATATGATAATAATAAAAAAAAATTGAATTAATTTTTATAAAACAAGATTTTGGAAGAAAATTGATTTCTGATCAAAGAGGGAAATAAAGTCAAATTTTCATTAAAAAATATCAATTATTTTAAGTAAAAAAGAGTGGGAAATGGTACTATTACTTAAAAATATTATGAATAACCATAGGAGGATAAAATTCATGAGTTTATAGATATATGTGTCATAATATTTTATCATTATAAAAATAATCATAAATAATCCCAATAAATGATGATATTATAACATAAAATAATTTCAACTTTAGTAACTTTGAATCATAATCCCCATGAAGAAATAACATAAAATGTATTTTAAAATATCATTATTATAAATAAATTCATGATATTACATGTCAAAGGGGCTATATATACACACTGTGAAATAATATAGGTGCAGAACATAATGTACGTCTCAAAGAAGGAAAATTGAGACAAAAATACCTTACCTTAAGTCTTAACTTCTTTCATACACGTTAAAACCTACTAAATAAAAAATATAAGTTTATTATATGTATATTATAGAAACATATTTATATGTATCATATCATATATTATTTTATTATGACCCTTTATTACCTATTTATTAATAATTCCATGTTAAAGTTGTGTTTCGGGTAATAATCACCTTGTTTTTTGTATATGTTTTGATTTGTTATTTTTTTCCTATTACTCTGATAATAATTTCATCATATCCAAAATTTTAACTATGATATAAATATCATATATATTTAATATATATGTATTTAGAGTAACTCATAAAATTTAGTGACAAAAAATGAAATACACTGTTCATGGAGACGGTAGGTCGTACGTACGTATGAATGTTGTTTCCATTTTCTTATTGAATTGATAAAAAAGAAAAATGATATATTATCATTATAGAATCATTTTTATGTGATATATATAACATATTTGCATTAAATATTTCCTTATTATATTCCATGTAAAGTGTGAATGAATCACATCACTTCGTGAGGCGGTAGTCTACCGTACACATGAGCAGCATTATTGTATTCCAAAAAAATAGATTGTATGAAGGTATTTATGATATAATAATTCCATAATTATAATAATATCTTAAATTTAATATATAAATAATAAATCCATCATTATTTCTATCCTTTATAGGTGTTAATTAAAAAATGAATGACATCGGTTCATGTGGTGGTAGTCCACTGTACATGTGAATAATGATTTCATAACTTGTTCGATGGAAGTGGTGATGGTTGTAGGTCATGAACTTAAAATAAAAACATCTCAATATATGGAAGATATTTATTTAATTATATCATCATGGTATAATAATAATTTAAAAGGTTGGAGTAAGAAATAAAATAAAAACACTCATTGATTTATGTTGCCTATTCTTCGGGTATCCTCCTTAAGTTTGCACCAAAATACTTCCTTGTTTAGATTTATGTAAAAAATAAGGATTACAGGATGAGAAAAGGTATGTTTCAAAATTATTCTGGTAGTTATTGTCTGAAAAAATGGTTTGAATGTGTAAAGAGGAGAGGAGAAGGGGTTTCCTTTTAAAAGTGAGGTGAGTGGCACACTTGTAATTTTTTGAAATAAAGAATTCCACCCATGTTTTTTTCATGTCACAAGGCACCAATAATGGAAAATTCTTGAACCTAGAAGATATAATTTCTAAATATGTACATAAAATGGGTTGTTTACAAGTTTTGTATTATTTTTAACCCTTATTGTTTAGTTTAACCTCCCGGTAAACCCATTTTTACCTTAACCATATTAAATATTTTTTATTTTATTTTTACAATTCATTTTGGTAAAAAATTAAGTTAAACTTATTAGATAATATGAATTATTTTGATTCCAAATATGTAATCAATTTTTCTAAATTTTATTCATAGAAGTTTAAAATTTTAATTTAAAATTAATCTCATAGAGGTGATGAGAAAGTGGGTTTTTAAAGAGAAAATGTTCAAAGGTTTACAAAGTTTTTATATCAAAATTGAATTTAAAATTGATTAAAATAACCTAAATTGAAATATTGAATGTATAATTTAACTAATGAAACTTTAAAAACAATTTAAAATATAATTAAACTTTATAAATAAATTAAATGAAAAGGGATTTTTCAATTAAAATTCAATATTTTCACTATTTATCAAAAAATGAATCTTTTCAGAAAAATACAAAAAATTCACCATAAGATAATTTTGATATGATGATTTTAAAAATTAAGTTTTTTTATCAAATTAATTTTCTAAAAGTGTCAAATTTTAATTTTATTATTTTCCATAAAAATTAATAATAAAAAACTTTTTATGAGAAATTTTTATTTTTGAAACATAAAAGGATTTTAACAAAAAATAAGTAATTTTTTATTAATTTATTTTCTTTATATAAAAAATTATATATATTATTTAAAAATTAGTTATTACTATTCATATTTCTGAGTTTAACAACTAGGTTATAATAGTCACGTTTGAATAATAATAATAATAGTATATCATGGTTTTTTTAAAACTTAGTGTCGTGTGTAACACAGGCTAACCCAATGTTTCATGTAGAGAAATATCAACTTGGTGTTGTGTGTAACACAATATTAACTTGCTGTTTTGTGTAACTCAAGATAGTAAAGAAATTTTATTTATTTGAAAAAAACAAAATTTATAAAAACTAGAGGTGTTATATCTTACCCCTCTTGAAATTAATCACTCTAATATAAACAAATGGGGATACTTATGCCTCATCATATCCTAAAGTTACCACATATATTCCTAAAAATAGTGGATTCACAAAAAAACTTTGACCAGGCAAGTGGTCTTGTTTCATATAAATTTTTGTCTACAATCCAAAATCTCCACTAGTTGTTCCTTGTAAGAAAGATCTTGATCCAGTGGTATGACCTCTAAGTTTATAACATGTGAAGGTTCAGGTATTTAATTCCTCATGAGAGATACATAGAACACATCATGGAATTGAGAGAGGTTCGGTGGAGGTTCCAAGTGATAAGCTATGATCCTGATATTATCAATAATTTTAAAGGGACCGATATACCTAGGGATTAGTTTTCCTTTCTTCCCAGATCTCATAAACTTCTTCCATAGAGAAATTCTTAGAAACACCTTTTCACCAACTTAAAATTATAGATCACACTAATTATTATCATTATAACTATTCTTTTGACTCTAATCTGCCTTGATGTGTTTCTAAATGGATCTAACCTTCTCTTATATTTCTTCAGCTATCTTAGGCCCCAATAGCTTTCTTTATCCAACTTCATTCCAGCACATTGGATGTCTAAATTTCCTTCCATATAGGGCTTTATAAGGAGACATTTGAATGCTTGATTGAAATATATTGTTATAAGAAAACTCAACTATAAAGGTGTTGATATCAACCACATTTGAAATATAAATAACAAGATCTCGGTGTATCCTCTATGGTTTTAATTATTCTATAAGACTGACCATCTATCTGAGGATGATATGAAGTGATGAAACTCAAATCCGTATCAATATATTATTAAAGAATTTATCAAAACTTTGAGGTAAAACTCATATCTTGATCAGATCTAATGGAATGTGGTAATCCGTGTAACCTTACCACTTCTTTAATGTATATCTTAGAAAGATGATTCAAAGAGAAGACTTCTTTGGTAGTGATGAAGTGTGATAACTTAGTAAGGAGATCGAATAAAAACTATATTTAATTATTCCCTTTATAGATTTTTGGGAATCTAATCACAAAATCCATGATGATGTTTACCCATTACTTTTCTGGTATGGGTAATAGATATAACATCCCCTTAGACTTTTTTATTTTAGTAATAACTTTATGACATACCAAGCACCATGATATAAACTCTGCATTATCTATCTTCATGAAATCCCATAATAAATAATCTTTCAAATATGTATACATCTTTGTACTTCCCAGATGAATAGATAATGAAGAGCTATGAGCTTCCTCTAACAGATCCTTCTTCAAATTTGGTATGGACAGAACACATGCACGGTTCCTAAACCTTATCATTCTATCATGATTGAGGTTAAACTTAGGAAAATTTATAACCCTATTTCGTATCTCTTCATCTTCCTTCTGCACCTCTCTAATCTTCACTTGGATAGATGTTTAAACATTCAATTAAGAAATAGAATATTTTTCCCCTTCCTCCAGGATTTCCATATCAATCCTTTGAAAATCCAGAAATATTAGATCATTTTTAATCATGATCATGGATAATCTAGTGTGATCCTTTTGACTCAAAGTATCAGTTTCCTTGTCTGCTTTCCCAGGTTGGTAATGTATTGAGCAGTAAAAATCGTTAATCATATCTAACCATCTTATTTGGATCATATTCAACTCCTTCTATGTGAATATATAAATTAAACTTTTATGATCGGTATATATATCATACTTTTCTCCATAAAGATAATTCCTCCATATCTTTAATGAAAAAAATTTCATATCTAACTTATATATACCCTATTTTTCTTATCATACTTGTAAATATTTCTAAATATATTTTTAGAGTCTAGAGCTAAGACGGCATGTGATACCGAGGCCTGGTATTCCTGAAATTAATTTCATAAAAATATTAAATATATTTTATATTACACGTGAATAGTTTCTTAAAGAAAATGGGAAAAATATTAAATATAATATTGGATCAGAAATATGAGACCACGTTTGAGTCTGGAATGCTATGTTTACCCTAGGCGTGAACTAAAATAGGTTGGTGTAGGTTGTTCGGATAAAAGTAGTCATTGGTGGGTGAGTTTAGTTAAATAATTAATTGATTTTATTTATTTAATTAAATTAAATAATTTCTAATTCATCTATAAATCCCCCATTGTGGGAAAACCTCCAGGATTAGATGCATAAACCTTTTAATTATTGAGATGATTTCCTTCCACCTCTCATTAACAAATCGAGATCCAACAACGATGAGACCCTGAATCAAGGAAGATCGAGACACAGTAAATTTAATGACTTCCTTCATTTGTTGGTGAAAACATTATTTGATGAAAAATGATCCAATATCTAGGTAGGACTCATCAATTTGGGTTTTATACCTCTTTTTATTAAATTTATTGAGAAATATCACCTTATTCCTTTTATCTACACCAATTATGGACTTTGTATGCACTCGTGTACATATCTGATTTCCTTATTCAGTTTTCTTACCCCAATACCCCAATTATATATTCTTTTTCCAATAAAACTTTTCAAAAGATCATTGAACATTTTTTTCTTGTTCATTTCCCCATATGTTCTTCGTGTTAATCATTGTTAGACCATAGGGTCGTGATTCGACATTGTTAGGTGGGACTAATCCCGATCGAACCCCCAGATTCACGATGGATTCATGTATGATGAATTTAACAATAGATTAGGGATGTATTTGGGATAATTGAGGGTTTTCGGTGATCAATTTGGTGATTAGAATCCTAATCAAAGAAGATGGGTGATGGAGATTTGTGTGGTGCATGCAGGGAATGAAAAAAAAACCCCAAAGGTTGATGAAAAACCAATTTCCAGTCATCAGATGGATGGAAACATTGAACAGGCATGGGATCCAACAATTTTGGGTGGATGGAGGTGAGATCCAGAGTAGAGGATCTATATCTGGAATGACTAAGTACAGATCTATGTTTCTGTAGAATATACAACTACACTCCATGTGGTCTAAAGAATACATGGTGTGTAGGGCCTTAGATACAGTGGCTAGGGTTTCACAAAATTATAAGTATCACATGCCATGTGGGAACCCCACACACCATGTGGCATTATTCTTGTGTCCTAGTGTGAACTTTGGGAGTACCTCGGAATGGTCATGTCCAGGCACACGACATGTGTCGAAGTACACAGACACGGGAAAAGTACACGAACACAGACAAGTAGCACAGGTAGGACCCAAGGTGGTTGAGGCATGTCATGTAGTTCCCCTATATGTTGTGTGGTGCTATAGAGTTAGTGATTTATGTACCCTTAGGGAAACATCCAAGTGATGTAGTGGGTCTACATGTCGTGGGGGTCCCCTAACACATCGTGTACCCCTTTGTTCCTTTTTAGAAAACCTCAACCTCTCATATCACCTTCATTTGGACTCATATTTTGACCTATGAGTAGCCTATCCTAAGTTTTTTTCCTCGCTGAATGCGATGGAGGGCTCTATAGTTTATTTTGATATGCGATGTTAGATTTCTAGATATGATACTTTTTTAGGTGGTACTTGAAAATGGTAGTGATCAGGTAGGATCATTAGAGTTATACCCCCTTAAGGACTAGGGCATGGGTCCTCTATCTATTTAAGAAGTAGTACCCCCTACCGGGTAGGGTTCAAGGCCTCCTTATACTGAGTGGTACCCCCTATAGAATTAGGGTGTGAGTCCTATATCTACTTAGTGGTAGCCCTGTGTAATTAGATTGTGGGTCCTCTATCTACTGAGTGGCACCCCCCCAATGTCATTAGGGTTCGAGTCCTCTGCCTACTAAGTACAACCCCTACCCCCCATCTGATAGGGTGTGGTTCCTCCTTAATTTTAGTGTCACCCCTAACACACTAGGGAGTGGTTCCTCTACACCCTAAGTTGCACCCCCTATTGTATAGGGCACGAGTCCCCCTTATACTAAGTAGTACCCCTCCCCCCACCCACCCTCGATGGACCAGGTTATGGGTCCACTATTTGGAGATTGTTTCACCTCGACTATGAGGCATTCTAGTGAGGCATGTTCCCTATACATGGTTACTTCTATGGAGAGATGCGTGAGATTCTGGGAACTGTTGATAGATTTATATAACTATTAGCACTCTATTCCTAGGTTGGGCAATGATATTGACTTCCCCTTATCTTTCATTTGGGTTTCTTTGGTTTGAGAATATATATATATCCATGTTATTGGATTTTTTTCTCTTGATTTTGGTTGATCTATCTACTATCTATCTATCCATATCGTGTATCTTACTTCTCCCCCTAGATATTTCGGGGAATCCTACTAGATATTTATATACTCATCCCTACATGGGCTTTTCCCACACGTGTTGTGTCTTGTGCAGATGAAAGATAGGCCAGTGGTGACTACAGAGGATCTTAAGGATACTTGGTGCATTGGACCATGTATAGTGGTCGAAGCTTGGATATCAAGAGATGGGATCTCTAGGCACTTTAACTTTCCAGTTTTTTCAATTTGGGACATCTTTCTAGTTTGGGCATGTATTTTTTTCCTTTACTTTTCAATTTACTCTATTGTACTCTTGTACAACCTATAGATTTTTCATGCATGGTCTATATTCTAGTTGTTGAAAATTTTTATTATTATTCCTCTTCACTTCTGCATTGAGATAGTTGGGTGTGTGTGTATAGGTACATTGGGAAAAGGCCTACCATGTTAGTTATTCTTTTTGAAACTTTTCATCACCCCTGGGCTATGGAGGTAGGCTTGGGGTAGTTGTGACTCGAGCCTCGTTAGTTCGGGTCATGACAGATTGGTATCAGAGTAGTTAATTCCTTGGGATAGTGTTTCGTGTATTCCCTTTTTGATGATTTGGTTGGATTAGGGAAATGGTGTCAAAGTGTCTTGAGTGTGGATCTCAAACTAGGGAATCTAGTGTTGGTGTGGTGGCCAACGTATCCATTTACTAGGAGCTTGACTACCTGCATGTCAACTCAACACAACGAGACATTTATTATAGGGATAAAATGGTACATGAATCATATAGGATTGATTCTTTGAATTTCATTCTTGATTCATCTCCCCATTGTATATATATTCTCATCTGACCATGGTACGTATTGATTAAATTTTCAAGATGCCTCTGTGATGAAAGATGGCTATGTTAATAGTTCCGGATTTTGATAAAGATCTGAGGAGTTATGAGTACTCAATTTAGGTTCTATGCTAAAAGATCCTTCCTCTAAGTGGATAGGTAGAAGAACCACCACCTTTTGTGTAGAACATCATACCATTAGTGAAGGTTGAATATGTGTGAATGATTAGTGAACTCTATGAGTCCCATCACTAGAGTCCACTATGGTTATATAGAGTGCCAAATCCCCAAGAATCATAGGATTGGATAGAGTCAGTGGTCCATGTTTTTAGTCTTATCTGGACACTAGAGGATCATGTGGTTATGTCGGTATCTAGCCTTTTCCTTGGAGTATCTAGGTGTTGGTGGAGTCTTGTTACCTAAATGTATGATGAGTTGAAGCTTTCATGGTCTGACTTCTAGCAGTTTTTCTGTGAGGAGTGTTACCCCTCATGTTTGTACTTGGTTTTGATTTAGGATATTTTGGAGATATGTAAGGTAGGGATGATGGTGGAAGAGTATGTTGCGAGTTTCAAAAACCTTATGTGTTACTCCTTCAACATGATCAAGGATGGATACTTCCAAGCATGGAATTTTGAAAATGGACTCTGTAGATATATATATGCTAGCATAGTTCCCTTTTACAACCTCACCTATGTCGAGGTGTTGGAGAGGGAACTGGTGAAAGAGAGCTTCTTGTTAGAGGGATTCCAGGCATCTGGAGGTGGTAGTGGGTGTTACAATACTGAGTCATATGCATCAGTTAGCAGGTGTTAGCCGATAGGATCTCGAAGTAGGAGACCTCCCCATGATTAGACTAAGGCATATGCTTGTGTAGTACAAGGAAAACATAGAGTACTAGGGAATACCATAGAGGGGAGTTTTTATGCTTGTGATGGGAGCGTTCACATGACACATGATTTCCCAACCAGACGTGTTGAAAAGGGCAGACATATATCTAACGGACGACCATAGAAGAGACATTTCTATGATTAGGGATCTCCCAGGGGAGGGGAGGGAGGGCCCCATGGAGGAAGAGATAAAAGAGGAGCCTAAGGAGCCATGGGTGGTGGACAATTCTATGATATCCTTACACCATAACCACTAAGTGACCCGCTTCAAGCTCAGGAAGCTGGCGGTCATGGCCACAGATAGTTGAAGGTGATAGATGTTTATGACCTAGTGGTGTATGAGATGATTAGAGGTGTGATCTGTGTTTTTCACTTCTTACCATAGTATTAGTAGACATAGGTGTGAGTACTTACTTAATCTCTTTACTCCTAGTGCAAGAGATGGAGATCCTAGTTGATTCATTAGGCCTACATCTTTTTCTTAAGGATTATATAGGGTATACTTTTTCCATATCTCATATCTTCAGGCAGTGTGAGATATCTCTTAGTGGTGAGAGGTTCACATGGGATCTTTTGGTCATTACTATGGAACCCTATGACTTCATATTGGGTATGTATTGGTTATCCATGGTTTGATCCTAGATTTATTATAATCACCTATGAGTCATATGCCTTTTCAATGATGGGAATAGATATTCCTTTGTGGTCAAGAGATATCTCATGGTGGGATGAGTGGGTTTTGTAAACAGGAGGCTATATTCCATCACCCATACATTAGAGAGTTTATCCCTTAGTGTAGCAGGATATTTAGGCATTGATATTCCTTTATTTTTAGAGGATTTTAGGGATTTCTTCCCTGAGGACGTTTCAGGACTACCTCTAAGGTGGGAGATGGAGTTTTTTTTCGACTTGCATCCCATAACTACTCTGATATCTTCTGTGGAAGATCATATATCCCCTACCGAGCTCCGAGAGTTGTGGTTGCAGTTGGGGTACCTTAGAGATAAGGGTTTTATTATGCCCAGTGTGTCTCCCTAGGTAGCTCTAATGTTTTTCATGAAAAAGTAAAACAAAATCTTGTGGATTTGTGTGGATTGTCATCACCTGAACCAAGCCACAATAAAGGAAAAGTACATCGAGGTGTGAGGTGGTTCTCAAATATTGATCTCTAGTCCATCTACCACCAGTTGAGAGTTCATGAGGATGGTATTATGAATCTAGAATTTCAATGTCTCTATGAACACTATGAGTTCCCGGTGATTCCCTTTGGTGTGACGAATTCCCCCATCGTGTTTATGGTACCAGATATTCTAACCTCACTTGGACCCATTTTTGGTTATCTTTATCGATGAAATACTTATATACTCTACATCAGAGGATAAGAATGCAGAGAACTTGAAGATATTCCTAGATTTTATTCAGGATAACAAGATTTATGGTAAGCTCTCAAAGTTCTAGTTATATATTCACGAGGTTTAATTACTGGGGCATGTCATTTAAAAAATGGTATGGCCATGGACCTAGTAAATATCGATGCAGTTCTTATTTGGGATCCACCCAAAATCATGTCATATGTGCAGAGTTTCCTTGTCCTGGCTGGGTACTACATGAGGTTTTTAGTATACTTATCTTGAATTATATCCCATTTGAATACCCTAACATATAAAGGGAATATGTTTACCTAAACTGAGAAATGCTATATGGACTTTGAGGAGTTGAGGCAAAGGTTATTGAGTGATTTTTTTTTTTTTTGAGACTATCGGAGAAAGGCGTGGAGTACGTAGTTTATTATGATGCCTCAGGAGCTAGGATTAATTGAGTATTGATGCAGCGGTAGGCAGTTATCATATATGGGTCAAGGTAGTTGAGACCCCATGAGAAAAACTATGTGACTCATGACATAGAGCTGGTAGTGGTATTCTTCTCTCTAAGGATGTGGAGGCACTACCTTCTGGTAGATTACTTTGTGGATTACTCAGACCATCAGAGTCTCAGGTTTGTATTCATGTAAATAGACTTGAACTTAATACAACAGCATTGGTTAGAGTTCCTATAGAAATATGACTTAGAGATATCCCATACTCTATGTAAGATAAATGTAGTAGAATATGACCTTATAAGGAATTACTAGTCTCTTTTGGTGTGGGAGGCCTCTGAGTAGTTGTTTTCCTTGCAACTAACCTTGGTTGAGAAAGAGGGTGTGTTTTTTATTCATTCAATAGTGTTAAATCCTTTACTTCTCCATCATGTGAGAGATTCCTAGTTGGGATACTTAGACTATGAGTCCATGCATGACCAAATATCCTTATTATATTCACCTGATGGATTTTATGAAGGAGAGAATCATGTCATCCTTTTTTAGGGACATACGATGGTCCTAGTTATGATGTGGAAGAAGGTGATAATGTAGTTTCACACTTCTCCTTTAGTTTTACATCTTAGTGTGGGAAAATTTAAAAAAACCCACAGTGGTAGTTTTGGTGGGACAACATGAGACAGAGTGTGGCTAAGTTCATCTCTTGGTGCCTCACCTATCAGTAGGTGAAGGCTGAGCACCAAGTTTCATCAGGTTTGTTATAGCCCCTTGATATCACAGAGTGGAAATAGTACAAAATATCCCTAGAATTTGTGGCAGGGCTTCCATAGATAGTGAAGGATCATGATGTCATCTGGGTGATAGTTGACCAAATCATGAATTCAACACACTTGTTATCATGAAGAATATTTTGGTATAGATTTTGTGGAAAATATACATACAAGATATTTTTCATCTTTATGGGGTACCCTCGACTATTGTCTCTAATCTTGATGTGCAGTTCATGTCATGATTGTGGAGAGGCCTGCAATATGTATTCAGGACCCAAATTAGGATGAGTATATCCTTCTACCCCTAGAAAGATGGGAAAACTAAGTGCACTATCTAGGTGTTGGAGTATATGATAACGTCTTGTGTTTTAAACCTCATTCAGAGTATAGAGAATCAATTTTCTAGGGTAGAGTTTGTGTACAACAATAACTACCTCTCTACTATCAACATGTAACATTTCATGGAATTGTATGGGAGACTCTAAAGGTTAAACTCGTTCTAGATAAAGATCGATGAGGCAACCCTTGTGGGTCCAAATTTGGTACCAAAAATAACGAAAAAGGTCCAGATCATCCGTAATTTGATGAGAAAGGCTTAGAGTAAGAATAAATATTATGAAGATCATTATCATAGGCCTTTGGAGTTCGAGAAAGTAGAAAAAGTTTTCCTAATAATATCCCTAAGATGAGGATTTTAGAGGCTTTATTGGGGAGGAAACCAATCCCCTGGGTTCATCAGGTCATTCAAAATCATACATAGGGTTGGAAATATTTCTTACTACCTCACCCTACCCCCACAGTTAGAGCTGGTGCATGACGTCTTCCATGTATCCTAACTAAGAAGATACGTGCATGAACCTATGCATGTTATTAATTGGGGAGATATGGACTTAGAGGATGGATCCACTTTTCAGGATCATCCGTCGATGATTGAGGATCGCCATGATAAAACCATACATGGATGGATCGTCTCCTTTTTTCGTGTATTGTGGCAGTACAGGAACATGTAGTAGAGCTCCTAGGAGCGAGATATCCAAATGTGGGCTTAGTACCCTGATCTTTTTGCTTAGTTTTTTATTTTCAAGGATGAAAATCTTGAAGGATATAATTATTTAGATACCTTTTTTCTCTTTTAAAACTTTGGAATATTTATACATATATTTTAGGAGCCATACGTTGAAACGGAATGCAATTATAAGGCTTGGTGTGCCTGGAATTAATTTTATAAAATTATTAAATATATTTAATATTGTGCATACATAGTTTCTTAAGGAAAATGGGATAAATTTTAAATAGAATATTGGATAAAAATATGAGACTACAGTTGAGTCTATAATGCAATGATCACCCTAGGGGCAACCTAAAATAGGTCTGCATGGGGTGTTTGGATAAAATCAGTTGTTGGAGGGTGTGTTTAGTTAAATAATTAATTAATTTTATTTATTTAATTAAATCAAATAATTTATAATTCAAATATAAAACCACAATTATGGAAAATACTCCATATTTATCCACATAAACCCTATGAGGATTCAAAGGATTTCCTTCCACATCTTATTGATGAATCAAGATCTGATGATAAAGAGACCCCAGATCAAGGAAAATTGAGATGAAAAAAATGCAATGACTTATTTAATTCATTGGAGAGCATATTATTTTAAGAAGAACTATCAAATATCTAGGTAGGACTTTTCAATTCTGGGTTTATTCCCCTTTTGATTAAATTTATTGAGCAAGATCGCCTTCTTCCATTGACTGTGCTAACTGTGGCCTTAGCATGTTTCTGTGTACATATTTAATTTGGTTCTTTAGTTTTCTCACCTCGTTACCCCAATTATGTATTCATTGGATAGTAATTCTTGGCAAAATATCATTTCACCTTCATTTCTTATGAATTTCTCCCTTTATTCTTCATTTTAATCATCGTTGGACCATGAGATCGTGATTCGATGTTGTTGGGTAGGACCGAGCTTAATCGGACCCTTGGATTCATGATGGATTCATGTGTAATGAATAGAATGATGAATCAAAGATGGATTTTGGATGATTGTGGGTTTTTAGTGATTTATTCTTTAATTGGAATCTAAATCAATGAAGGTGAGAAATGGTGATATGCGTGGTGCATGTGGGGCATGTGGCGAACCTCTACAGGTTGATAAAAACCCAATTTTCAGCCACTACATGGATGAAAATGTAGAACAGGCACAATATCCACCAATTTTGGGTGGATGGAGGTTAGATCCATAATGTAGGATCTAGATTTAAAATTCCTAATTGTGGATCTGATTTTCTACAGAAAACACGATTACACACCATGTAGTCCAAAGAACACATGGCATGTAGGGCCTTAGCTGCGGAGGATAGGGTTTCATGGAATTAAAAGAATCAAAAACTATGTAAGACCCACACATGCCATGTGACCTTATGTTGAAGGACCAATTTATACTCTAGGAGTACATGGGTATGAGCACGACCAGGTACCAGCTGTGTGTCGAAGTACATGGACATAGGAAAAGTGCATGAACACAACCTAGGAGCATGGTCGGGACCCTAGTTAGCTAAGGCATGCCATGTAGTTCCCTTATATGTTGTCTAGTG
This sequence comes from Viscum album, assembly GCA_963277665.1. NCBI lineage: Eukaryota > Viridiplantae > Streptophyta > Magnoliopsida > Santalales > Viscaceae > Viscum > Viscum album. The sequence continues at coordinate 1,269,025,629 of OY728140.1, read as the reverse complement.
CTACACGGTTATTGATTTTTGTACATTTAGGGACACGTCCAAGTGATGGAGTAGGACCACACGTTGTGTGGGTCCCCTAACACATCATATACCCCTTTGTTCCTTTTGAGAAAACTTCAACCTCTCGTATATATTTAATTTGGACTCATATTTTTTCCTATGAGTAGCCTATCCTAAGTTTTTTCTAAGTAGAATTTGATGGTGGATATCATAGAAGATTTTGAGATGCAATACAAGATTTTGTGGGTGTGACGCTTATTCATGAGGTGCTCAACAATGACAGTGATCGGGAATTATCATTAGAGTGGTACCCCTCTGATGGACTAGGGAGTAGGTCCAATATCTATTTATGGAGTATTACCCCCTACCAAGTAGGTTGTGGGTCCTCCTTAAACTAATCAGTACCCCCCCCCATGTTATTAGGGTGTGGATCCTCTATCTATTGAGTGGTACCCCTATGGAATTAGGGTGAGGTTCCTCTATCTATTGAGTGGTACCCCCAATGGAATTATGGTGTGTTTCATCTACCTATTGAGTGGTATCACCCTATCAAATAGGGTGCGGGTCCTCCTTACTTTGAGTGGAAACCCTCGGACACACTAGGGTATGGGTCCTTTATGCATGGAGTTGTACCCCCCCCCCCCATCGAATAAGACACAGGTCCTCCTTACACTGAGTAGCACCCCCCCCCCTAATGGATTGGGGTGTAAGTATTATATCTATCTACTTAGGTATAACCCCCCTGATGGACTAGGTTGTGGGTCCACTTCTTGAATATTATTCTCCCTTGTCTGTGTGGCACAGCGGCGAGGCGCGATCCCTCTACACTATTACTTTTATGGATAGATGTGTGAGATGTTGGGTAACATTGATGGATTCCTAGAACTGATAGTGCTCTTTTATTAGGTTGGGATATGAGATATAGATACCATTTTCTCTTGTTTGGGTTTCTTTGGTTTGAGCATATATATATATATCTTTATCTATATTGTTGGATTTGTTATCTCTTTTTTTTTGGTTGAGTTGTCTACTGTCTATCTATTCCTATCATGTCTCTTATTGATCCCCATTCATATTTTGGGGTTTTCTACCAGGTATGTATATACTCACCCCTAAAAGGGATTTTCCTACACATGTATTTTCTTATGCAGACAACAGACAAGTCGGCAATGACTATAGAGGATTTTAGGGATACTTGGTGCACTGGACCGCGTATGGTGGTAGGAGCTTAGAGATCAGAAGTTGGGCTCTCTCAACACTTTTAATTTCTATTTTTTTTTTTGGTTTGGGACATCTTTTTGGTTTGGGGATTTATTTCCCCACTTTACTTTTCAGTTTACTATGTCATACTCTTGTACACCCTGGAGGTTTTTAATGCTTGGCTTATATTCTAGATATGTCATTTTTTATTATTATTCCTCTATACTTATGCATTTAGATGGTCGGGTGTGTGCGTACAGCTACATTTGGAAAGTTCCTCCCATGTTAGTTATACCTTTCGGTGATTTTCCCCACCCCCTGGCCTATGGAGGTGGGGTTGGTGTAGTTGTGGCTAAACCCCATTGGGTTGGGTCGTGACATAGCTCTAAATCATGAGTTGGGTAATTTTGATGATGAATCTTAAATTATCATGTGTCATCATCGATAAATATGTCATTATTACTAAGAACACATCCCAATACCTTTTTAGATATATCACTATATATTACAAACCCTTTTATAATATAGGGTAATGTAATCATAGGTGCGTTGACTAATATTCTCTTTAGTTCCTTGAAATTTTCCTCACATTCATTTGTCTAGAGAAACATGGATCTCTTTTGAGTTAACTTGGTTAGAGGATTATATAGACATGATAAATTATCCCCAAATATAATATCTAGTTAAACCAAGAAAACTATGGATTTCATTCATCGTGGTTGGACTGGGCCAACATTCAATATCCTCTATCTTTGATGGATATATCGATTTACCCTCTCTTGAGATTATATGACCCAAAATAAAACATTTTACAGCCAAAATTCACAATTTGTAAATTTTTCATATATTTTCTACTTCATTATTGTCTTTAGTACAATTATCAAGTGGTCTTCATGATCTTCCTTACTCTTTTAATAGATATGAAAATCATTGATAAAGACTTCCACAAATAGATCAAGGTAATCTCTAAAGAATCTATTCATTAAATCCATGAAGATGGTGGGGGAATTAGTAAGACCTAATGGCATCACTATATATGAATAGTGTCTATACCTTGTACAGAATTCCGTATTGTGTATATACTCCTTCTTGAACCTCAATTGATGATATCCAAAATGAAGGTCAATCTTGGAAAATTATTGAGCTTTGTGAAATTGATCAAAAAAACATCATTACGACTTGTTCTTCATTGTGATCTTGTTTATCTCTTGATAATCAATTCATTGTTGCATCGATAGATATTTCTTTTTAACAAAAAAAATAGGTGAAACCTAAGGTGACACACTTGTATGAATGAATACTTTGTCAAGGTTTTTCTAGAGTTGATTCTTCAATTCTTATAACTCAATTGGGGTTATTTGATAGGGAGTCTTCAAAATTGGTATGGTACCAGGTATGAGTTATATTGATAATTCAACTTAAGATTTTGGTGGAAGTCTAGGAAACTATTTGGGAAAGATATCAACAAATTCAAGTAAAATAGGCATATCATTGATGTCAATTTCCTTCCTAGCCATTTGAGATTAACACCCATTCTAAATGGGAATTAAGACCCATACAATGGATGTGGTCTCCATATAAATTTAGTACCTATCATCACATTGATAGACAAACATAGTTTGGTTTTTAATATCAAACGTTACATCCCTTCCTCGACAATTGATGTGGTATTTATGCAGATAAATTAAATCCATTCCCAAGATAACATCAAATTCAACCAGAGGAATAATGATAAGATTTGTAGGGAGAATATTCTCGCCAACATCAACTAAAGAGGAATCATATACTTGAGATGTGATCATCATACCATTAGGGGTTTTCACTGCTAATTCTATATCTAATCATTTGTGTGGAATATTGATATCCTTAAAAAAATATTTAGATATGAAATAATGGGTATATACATAGTCAAATAAGACATTAGCAGTTCTAGATTGGATGGTAAGTGTACCTTTCACTACATCTTTATCACACCCCTCATTAGAAGTAGTGATCACATGAGATTTCCCTTTTTCTCTTAGCTTAAGAGGTTACTAGCATTGATTATCATCATTAACCATTAAATTTGGGCACTGGTTATCATAGTTACCATACTCCTTCCATTTGAAACATAAGAGTGTGGGTGGTGCATTATGTGCATCTTTAAATCTATTCACATTATTATCAAACTTCTTCCCATAACTTCAGCAATCAATTTCCCAATGACCTTCCCTTACACACTTAAAACATTTACTAGTCCATTTAATACAATTTTCTCCATGGTTATTCCCACACTTTAAACATAAAGGAAAACTCATCTTTTTCTCCCCATGGTTCTTAGATTTTTCTTTGGATTCCATTTTTCTCTTCTTATCAAAACCATGAGATTGATACATAAATCCAACCTACATTTCTACCTTGATAGCACATCAAAAAATATCTTCATAGATATTGAAGTCTCTTATGGCTAACCCATTCATAGACTTGGTTTTAAGCTGCTGAAGAATCAATCAACCTTACTTTTATTTTAGATGATAATACCAAAAGTATACCTCATAATTCTTGTAAAATTTTCCTCATAACTACCGATAAATTCATCATCCTTTTTATTTATCTCAAGGAAATCCTTCTCCATATTTTTATGAAGAATACAAGGAAATTAATTATTGAAAAATATGTTCTTCAACTCATACCAATCCTTGGATTCAATTTCATCCTATTACATCATATACTTGATAAGATTCCACCATTGATCGATTCACCTTCTAAATGGTAGATATAAAAAATGAATTTTTCATATTCTAAACACTGGAGAATGGAAAATGTATTTTAATTAGTGTTGATACATTTTTCATCAACTAGTGGATCGGAAGATCCACTGAAAAATGTGGATGTTTCCTCATGAAGGACTCAAAAAAAATTTGTTTCCTCCTTTTTTCATTTGGAAGTCCCTCATGATTCATAGTTTTAGACATTTTTTTGATCATAGAAATGATATTTTAATTCCATATCCCACAACATGTGGATGCTCAGGACGAAAATCGTTTAATTTTCTTTTAAAATCATCATTAACATCATTACTTCAGGTTATAACCATTGAGTAAAACCAAAAAGAATAGTTTTAGAAACAATAATCATAGTGGGGAACCACATAATCATGAAAAATCACTTATAGGATATCTAAATCATGACACCTTCTTTTTAATCTATGAAATATTAGGTTTATCTTAGTTCATTCATAGTTGTAATCTATTTAAATCATTCATTATGGTTTCTAAAGAGTTTTTGAATTTCTAAAGTGTATCCCTCAGGAGTGTCAAACTAGGTGTGCAATAAGGCTCATTTTTGTATACCACATAACGATTGAGTCGAGATCAATGTGAAATTTTTATAGTTATTAACCCTAGGTACCTCTGTACCAGATCTACATCCACTTTTAATATCTAGATAGTGATGTATTTTCTTGGAAACCACTCTCTCTATCCTTTACCAAAATTCCAGGACATTTTCATATACTTTGAATCATCCTTAGACTTATCCTTAGAGACATGTATTCAAGGATATCACTAAATTTTTCTCATCCTAGTTTCCAAAGGTTAATTAAACCCATCCCAGGATACCAACTATAGAGACATAGGCTTATCATAGACAAATATTATATCATTTTTTATGAATATTCATTACATTACAAAAACACATGCCCATGGACCGTAATAGTTTAGTGTCATTGGAAACTCGGAAACACAAACAACTAGTCCATTAGTAAACCAAATCATCTCTCACTATGATCTTCATAATTAGAACCCTTCTTATACATATCATACATAATAAATTTCTTTATATCTTAGGTTAATGAAACATAATAAAGGTTGAGCTCGTATGCTTAGTAAGGGTAAACAAGGGAGATACATAAGAATAACATGAACATAAGGGTATGAGAACATGATCATAACAGTTTAAAACCATACCTTGTATATCAAAGATCATAATATTGAGTCCTGTAATAAATATTGATATTTCATAAGAAATGAATCATAAGGTAATCAAATAACATGATCCATGAGAGCATAACATTGGCATAAGACATTAATTTATGTCATAAACATAATCATATAAAATTTTTTACATATTAGTCAAGGATTATTTCTAAGGTTATAAAGTGGAATGGGTTCACTCCCCAAACCATAATAGTAGTCATGGTTCACACCCAAGACCATTATAGTGGATAAAGTCCCTTACTGAACTGGGCTCACTCCTCATTCCATTTCTTCCTATCCCATGAGATATAAATCTTTACCCAATACAATGGAGGGATATATAGGTCTCACCCATATAACAATTAAAACCATATTTATGTTCTCCATAAGATCATAAAAAATTCATCATATCATAACCCATGAAATAAAATAGGTTTCATAAACATTTCATTATATCATAGCCTATAGAAAATAGATAGGTTTCATAATCATTTCATCATTTCATCATATCATATCCCATATAGAAAATAAGTTGGTTTCATAATAATTTTATCATGGTATAACCCATGGAAGAGAAACAGGTTTCATAAACATCATGCCAACATAAAAATAAACCATTTATAAAAAGAATAATAATGGTATCCTTGTATCATATCCCTGTTAATTCATAGGTAACATCAATGGATGTCATCTTATATGGAAAATTATTTTGATCGATCATTTAAAAAATTTCTTGAGGAAAATATCATTTCCACCTTAAAAAACACTTTTTAAAACCTAAAACGTTTTGAAAATAATTTTATTTGAAAATAAACTTTAAAAATTATAAAGTAATATTCAAAGAAAATAATGGTCACGATGATGGGAATTTTTGTTCATTATATACACATTAAAACAAGGATTCCTTTCACATTTTTAGTAAAATTCAAATGAGTATTGTTTAGAAAATAATATGAATATTCCTTTAAAAAAATTGTAAAAAATTTCAAACATAGATAAATTTGTATTTTAAAAATAATTTGATAATAATAAAACATTTTTAAAACCATTTTCATAAAACATGGTTTTGGGATAAAATGGATTTCTAATTGAATAGAGAAATAAATTTGGGTTTTAATAAAAACATTTTTTCAATTATTTTAAGTACCAAATACATGGAAAATGGTACTATTACTTGAAAATATCATGAATAACTATATAAGAATAAAATTAATGAGTTTATTAAGATATTGATCATAATATTTTATCATCATAAAAATAATCATAAATAATCCTAATAAACAATGAGATTGTAACATAAAATCATTACAACTTTGGTAAAATTGAATCATGGGCCCCATGAAGAAATAACATAAAATCGGACTTAAAATATCATAAGGATAAATTAATTAATTATATTACATTTAAAATGGGATTTATATGCACCTCATTAAATAATATAGGTGCATAATATAACGTACATCTAAAAAATGGAAAATTGAGACAAAAATCCATTACCTTAAGTCTTGACTTCCATCATACACATTTAAACCTTCTATAAAATAATATATATGTTCATTATAAATATATTACATAAAAATATTTATATATATCAAACCATATATGATTTTATTATGACCTTTTATTACCCATTTATTAACAATTCTATGCCAAAGTTACGTTTTAGGTAATAACTATTTTGTTTTTCATATATGTTTTGACTTGTTATTTTTAGTCCTATCACTTTGAAAAAGATTAAATCATATAAAAAATGTTAAAAATTATATAAATATAATATATATTCATTATATATATATATATATATATTAATATATAAAATTTAGTGATAGAAAATGAAATACACCGTTCATGGAGACAGTATGTCGTACGTATGCATGAACGTTGTCTCAATTTTATTATTAGATTGAAATAAAGAAACTAAAATGATATATTATCATTATAGAATCATTTTTATGTTATATATATCAAATTTTTTCATTAAAACCATACTTATTACCTTTTATGTAAAGCGTGAATGAATCACATCGCTTCACGAGGCGATAATCTTATGTACACACAAGTGACATTATCATATTCTCATAAAATAGAGACTATGAAGATATGTGTGATATAATAATTAAATAAGTAAAATAATATCATATATATGATATATATAAATAATAATTCCATCATTATTTTTATCCTTGAGAGTTGGTAATGGAAAAATTAATGACATCAGTTCGTGAGGCGGTGGTCCACCGTACACATGAATGATGATTTCGTAACCCAATTAATGGAAGTGTAGATAGTTGTAGGTAATGAACTAAACATAAAAACATATAATTATATGTAAGATACTTAGGTTATTATATCATCATGGTATAATAATAATTGAATTAGGTGGCAGAATAAATAAAATAAAAATGCTCGTTGATGAATGTCGCCTCTTCTTCGAGTATCCTCCTTAGGTTTAGACCAAAAGCCTCCATTGGTTAGATTTTTGTCCAAAATAAGGCTTATAATATGAGATTAGGGAATTTGGGAATTTATTTGGTCAGGTATTATCTAAACCAAAATGTTTTTAAGGTGTTAATAGGAGAGGATAATGGGTTTCCTTTTATAAGTGAAGTGAGTGGCATACATGTAATTTTTTGAAAACAAGAATTCCACCCACATTTTATCATCTCACAAGGATCCAATAATGTAAATTTCTCAAGAATATAATATATAAGGTCAAAATATAGTCATAAAATGGGTGTTTAAAAAGTTTTGGGATATTTTTAACCCTTTTAGTTCCCCCCTACCCCACCCCAGTAAACCCATTTTTACCTTAACCATGGTAAATAATTTCTACTATTTTTACTATTCATTTTGGTCAAAAAATTAAGTTAAAATGATTAGATAATTTAAATTATGATGATTCCAAATATGTAATCAATTTTTAAAAATTAATTTCACTGAATTGTAATAATTTAATTTAAAATTAATCTCACAGACATTATGAGAAATCAGGTTTTTAAAGAGAAAATGTTCAAAGGTTTACAATGTTTTTATATCAAAATTAAATATGAAATTAATTAAAATGACCTTAATTGGATTATTAGATGTATAATTGAACTAATTTTACTTTAAAACCAATTTAGAATATAATTTTACTTTTAAAATAAATTAAATGAAAAGCCAGTTTTCAATTAAAATTCAGTATTTTTCACTATTTATCAAAAAATGAAACTTTTCAAAAAAATCCCAAAATATCACCCTAATATAATTTTGAAATTACGATTTAAAAAATTAAATTTATTTTATCAAATTAATTTTCAAAAAGTTTCAAAAATAAATTTTATTATTCTTCATAAAAATGAATAATAAAAAACATTATTTGAGAAAATAGTATTTTTGAAACATATAAAGATTTTAATGAAAATTAAGTATATTTGTATCAATGTGTTTTATTTATATAAAAGAATTATATATAATATTTTAAAATTATTTATTTATATTCATATCTCTAAGTTTAATGGCTAGGTTATAATGGTCGTGTTTGAATAATAATATTAATAGTATTTCATGGTTTTATTAAAACTCAGGGTCATGTGTAGCGCAGGATAAACTAGTGTTGCATGTAGTGAAATATTAACTTGGTGTTGCCTAAAACACAAGCATAACTTGGTGTTTCATTTAATTAAAGCTATTAATGAAATTTACTTTATTTGAAAAAAACAAAATTCAAAAAAAAAAATAGGGTGTTACAGTTCTCCTTCATCTTGGGCCAATTTTTGAGTGATTTATCCCCAAAGGTTAGTGATTCTTCATGATTTATTTATAAAATATTTCCCTTTACTCTCCTACTCTCTTCCCCTATTGGTTTCTTTCTTTCTTAATTCTTTTCCTCTAACCCTAATGGCCATGTGGTCCCATTTTTATGGTTAGGGTTATTCTAAAATTGGGGATTTTGGTATCTATAGAATGTGAACCATCTCTTAAGGAATATTTTAAGGTTTTTATTGAAGGTGACGTGATTCCACTAGTTGAGGTAGCTGTTTCCATTCCATTTCAATTTATTAAAGAGTACCTTGAGTTATTTATGTTTTTTAAAAAGTATTTTGAGATTAATTAATGTTATATGTGATACCTAGTTTTGTGTTATCAAGGGTTTTCCATGTTGTGTTGGTTTTTCCTTTAGAAAAAATGGATTAAATGCTTGGTTAAATGGTACTTTGAATTTAAATGATGTTTTATGCATCCTAGATATATGATAAAATGTTGTTGTTATTTTTTATTGATAAAAAAAATTGGTTCATAATGTTTATAACTAATTGGGTTTTATAAAGTGAACTAATTTACTTTTATTGGGTTATGTTTTCTATTGTTTATACCTATGTGTGGGGTGTGTGTTAAAGTTTTAAAAATATGTAATATATGCATTTGTTTTAAATGTAATACTTGGAATTTTTTTCCCATAGAAATTTATTTTAAACTGTGTATGGGTTCTATTTCAAAGGATAGTGTTTTTCAAAAGAAAATTTTTAGCTTGTTCTTTTTGAAATGTACATGGTTTGGTTTTAAAAAGGTAAGTGGTTGATTTTCTTTGAAACAAAGTTACCTTGTTAGGTCCTATTTTTGGCATGTTTGACAAATTTGGTGCTTTGAGAATATATATATAGCATATCTCATTTTGTTTCTATTTTTAATATAAGGAATGAAAACCTATTTTATTAAGACTTTAATACTAGAAATATTGGTTTCTTTATAAATGGAATGTGAATGGAATCATAGTGGTATCCTAATAGTCATTGGCTAACACCCTGCATACTCATGTTATTGGGTATACGAACTTTCATGTTTTCTATAGGCTTTAGGTTATGACTTGTAGGTTGGCTTGTTACCACTCTCTATTGAGAATCAGGCATTCAGGTTATGGTGGTGACATGTGAGTCACACAAATATTCTTGGGTTTTTCGCCTACTTTAGTTTGATTAGTTTTAAGCTTTGAGTTGTATCAGCCTCTTAGGCCACCTATTTATTTTTTATTTTAGTTTTATTTATTTGTTTTGGAAATGTAAAATATTTGTATAAAAAAGGTTTCTCATATGGAAAATGTTTTATAAAATCTTTTGGTTATTCATTATGTTTAGGGTATGTTTGGATGTTTTATTTTTCATTTCTGCTTATTCATTTTAGCATGGTCGTCTAATGTAAAGAGACACCATATCAAGTTCCGGACAAGACCATTGTTGATCCTAGTTTTATGAATTTGAAATCATTCCTATGAGTTCAATTTTGATACTTTGGTAATTTTTTCTATCCTGGGGTGATCGGCAACATGCCTTAGTCCATGTGGTGAGTTGTTTCAATTGTTGTCTCAAGTCAGCTCAATTCAGTTCATTAAAAAATGGTATCAGAGCCAATACCTAGCCTGAAGTGCCTAGGCACTGCCTGGGTTTAACGTTTGGGTCCACAATGAGGTTTTTGTCCTTTAAAGGGGTGGAGAGTGTAAAACCCCTAGAAAAGTGATGATTTTAAAGATAAATGTTACTGATCATGTCAATAAGGTGCACCTTTATTTTCAGGAGCCTTCTTGATTATAATTTTGCAGTTTACCATGCTTAACATGGAGTAGTGGTCAGGATGGGTGACCTCCTAGGAAGTTTCCTAGGGTGTGTGTGAGTGAGGATAAATCACATTGAAAGAATATGTGTAAGCCTGTGGGGACAGTCATTAGTTAGATAAGTGACCTCAGTGGGTAATAGTATGTGGTGTGTTGGGAAGGTAACCAAGGTATAATATGAGACTTATAGGGTCAGATAACTAGGTTCATGGCTTTTGGATAGTTGCATCATGACATGTTATGTTATTAATTTACTGATAAACAATATTCACTAAGGGGAATAATCGTGTGGGGTTGAAAGTGGAAGAAGTGTGTGAAGTTCTTTCATGGTAATTAAGTTACTAATTAAATTCTCCTAATTGTTAGCAACTAAGTGAGTAATTGTTAGCTTATTGTTAGTAGCTGAGTTAGTACTTGTTAGCTAATTATTAATAATTATTTTATTAATTTTAAGCTAATTGATAATAATTAAGTTAGTAATTTTTAGTTAATTATTAGTTAATATTTCATGGTATTTAAATATTAGTTAAATATTATTTAAGTTAATTAATAGTTAGCTAATATTTAACTAATAGTAAATTATTAGTTAACTAATTTCTAAATATTAGTTAATTTTTAGTTAATTAATAGTTAATTAAGAGTTATTTATTATTCAATTAGTAGTTAATTATTAGTTAATTATTAATTAATTATTAGTTAATTATTAGTTAATTAATAGTTAATTATTATTTAATCATTAATTAATCAAGATTTAATTATTATTTAATCATTAGTTGATCATTAGTTAATTATTAGTTAATTATTAGTTAATGATTAATTAATCATTACTTAAGCATTACTTAATTAATAGTTAATTAATATTTAATCATTAGTTAATTAATAGTTAATCATTATTTAATTAATAGGTAATTATTATTTACTTATTAGTTAATTATTAATTAATTATTTGTTAATTAATAGTTATTTATCATTTAATTATTAGTAATTAATTATTACTCATTGGTAATTAATTATTAGTAATTAATTGTTATTTAATTAATAGTAAATTAATTATTAGTTATTTAATAATTAGTTATTAGTTAATAAATTACATTTATTTATTAGTTACATGTTATCTATTAATTAATTAGTAATTAATTAATAATTAAATATTAGTTAATTAATTAATAATTAATAATTATTGGTTGATTAATTATCTATTTATTAATAATTATAGTTTACTAATTATTACAAACTAATAAGTGATATTAAATAATAATAAATTCATTATAATTATTAAATTACTAAATATGAAGAATTATCAATTAATTTCTAAATAGTCATCATTAAATAATAATTAATTACTCACCAATACTATCTAATATTTAAAAATTACATCTAATTAACTAAAAACTAATTAAATGAAATAAATAAAATAAACTAAACAACTAAATAAATTATAAAAATAACTTTAAATGAAGTTTCATGGATTTTTTACTTGAAAGTTACCAAGAGAGTTTCCAACTTAAACACCAAGGAATGGAGAAGAAATCGAGAGATATTTAAAGCGAGTGAGAGTTAAAATTGGGAGAGAATGAGAGATAAGGGAAATGATGAGTGAAATCAAGTTAGAAGAGAGGGGGATGCTTTTATAGGGGTGGAGGTAGAAGTTGTTGATGCCCTTGATATATTTTTTGTTTTATTATGCAGAATGAATTGAGGGAATCAATTCCTTTTTTGTCATGAATCCAAGGAAAAAATATGTATTCCCTCAATGCCTCACATTTTTTTCAAAAGGTTTTGAGGGTTTCAACACCTTTAATCCCTACTTTTAAAATAAATTAAAACTTATACCTATTCTTAATGAATTTTTTTCTTAAAAACCCATAACCCACCCACCCCCAAACTAATAAACATTATATTTTCAACATTTTATAATCCTACAATTATATGTTATACAATATTTATTAACATTCAAGTTTTCTTTGGCAGTTTGGTGTCTATATATCAATTAGTAAGGGGTTTTAAGAAAATGAATGCAAAGAAGAAACAGATGGACTAATATAGATGGAAATATGTTGTTGTATATATACTAATAGTTTGGTATTGGATCTCATGTCATAAAAAATTTCAAATTATTTTAAAGTTTCCAAAAAAATTAAATGGTTATTATTTTTCTTACTATGTTTGTAAATTTATAAAAGATTTCATAGCTAATATAACAACTCAAATCTCCTTAAAGGTATATATTATATATGTCAACTTTTTAATATATACAATTTAAGTTGAAATATTTATTAACCATCACTTTATTTATATGGTGTTAATACTATTCATGTAGTACTTTTTCATTCATTTATAGATGATTAAATAGATGTATTTAGGGATGAATGGGCATGTTATGTTGTGTCACAATATTTAAAAAATTATTGAAAAAGTTATTTATCTATAACTTATATATTTAATTGTATTATCTAAAAATATATGTCAAAGTCAAGTACAAAACCAAGATTGAAAAATAAATATCACTAAATATTACATTGAAAGTTGATTTAAAAACCAAGACTTTATTTCCATGTGATTAAAGACTGTGTTTTCTTATACCTTGATTATATTATTTTCTGGGGATATTTGTTACAAGATTCTTTTTAAATCCCAAAAGTAAGGTATAAATATATCCTTAATCATAAGAATCTAAAATCTTAATTCTTTACACATCTTTCAATCCCATATTTAGTGAAATTTAATTTAGTTCCTTGTGATGAAAATGTGTATTTCCAATTTAAAAGTGATATTTTAGTTCAAAAAAGGCATCAAATGTTAAGATCTAAGAAAATGATCTTGGATTTTCATGAAACTCTAGGAAAATGATAATTGATTCATTTGTGACCTATAGAATGAATAGTGTATTATTCCAACATGTGGGGTGGTTGAAATGACCCAAAGTGTATTTTTCTACTATAAGTGTTAAATAAGTTTAAAACATACAATGAATGCTCAAAATAGGGAAAAAATTAGGCTATTAATCTAACTCTATGAAAAGGATCTATTCTTATTTTTTCCCTATAGAAATAAACTATACATTATTTCGATGGACTGTGCTGCCTAAATTATTGAAAGTGTGTTTTTTCATATTCAAAGTGATATTTTATTTCAAAATGTATGTCACGTTCTCAAAATCAAGAAAATTATTTCGAATTGTCATAAAACTATAGTATAATGATCTTTTATTTATTTTTGATAAATAGAAATTAACCTCATATCATTCTGATATGATGTGTGGTCGGTATGACTAATAGTGAATGTTTTAAATTTAAAAGTTATATCTTATTTCAAAACATTAATTACATGCTCAAACCCAAGAAAATGATTTAATATTGTTACAAAACTCTAAAACAATGATAATAAATTCATTTTTGGCATGTAAAAACAAACTTCACGTCATTTTTACATGAAGTGTGGTTTGAATTACTTAAATTGAATTTTTCCATTTTAAATGTTAAAAAAGTTCAAAAGGCACATTGCATACTCAAAACTGAGAAAATGACTTTATATTTTCATGAAATTATTTAAAAAATATTATTGATTCAATTTTAACATATAGAAATGACCTTCATATCATTACGATGTGCAGTGTGGCCAGTATAGTTGAAGTGCATGTTTTTAATTTAAACGTGTTATTTTAGTTAAAAACATGCATCACATGATTGATACTATGAAAACATTATTAGATTTTTATTAAACTTTATGAAATTGAATTTTTATTCACTTGTAACCTATAAAAATTAACTGTACACTCTGATGCATGATTTGGTGGGTTTTGTAGGATTATCTAATTATCTTGGAAGTGGAAGAAACCCATTAATTTTTTTTCCTGATATATCATCCTCAAATCAATATATAGTAATAAGAACATAAATAATACATACTTACCACAAATCTAGTAAGATCCATATTTTTTAATTGAATTTTCCAACAATGTTTGGTTGTATTTTTTGTCAATTAAGATAAGAAATGTAATAAATTCAAAGATAAATTTGGTGATCGATTAAGTATTCACTAATTAAAGAATTGATTCTACCCATGAGTTTGGGTAGATTTTTTTTAGGTGATCCCATTACGGATACATGGGAAATTTGATTGAAGAGGTGGCTACTTGGAATTCATGGATGAACAAATTCCTAGCAGCCCTGCATATCAGATGATTGAAAGAGAAAGTCCTCATATAAATGACATTTATTGCACGAGAAAGTAATTTCTGTAGAAATTTTTGAATAACAATAGTGTTGGCTAAGTGAAAAGCTTTAAGGGATTGTTGTTATCGGTGTTAAAATCTCATTTAATGACAGATTGAAGTGTTAGATTTTTGGTGGATCCATCCTTGTGTACATGTGCTTGAAGGTTGCTGAAAATAGTGATGAAGCATATTTGTATAAAAAATGAATTGAAGTTGTAGTGATGAAGTGTGGTTCATGATATTTAATAACTCAAATAAAAGAGTTTTTATTTGTTGTAGATTTCTTGGAAATTATGCTGAAGTGTTATAGAAAGTTTTATAAATTCCCAAATGCACTTTGAAGTGTTTATTAGTGGTTGAGAAAAGTTTGAGATGAACCATAGGAGTCTTGATTTGAAATAAATAAAACCTAGAAAAATATATCTAAGTTCATGCTCTACATATATGAAGTTCCACATACGTGAATGGCCATGTATCATAATTCCAGCAATATAGGCGACACCACATATCTGAATTCACCACATATAAAAATGTTTTCATACATGAATATTGAAATATGTGAATTCAATGACATAGAAAAATGACCTATGTATGAATTTCAAGTATCTAAATGATGCTCTGTATCAGAATTAAGGAATCACATACCAAAATAAAGTTTCATGTAACCGAATCTAGAGACATAGCTAAATGTTACATATCTAAACCCATGTATGCTAATTTAGACCATGTAAGTTAATTTGATCCATCTTAAGGGAATATATCATGTATGTGAGTCTACATATGCAATGTTTAAGTTCATGTTACTAAATTTCCCTTACATCTTGAGTAATAAATACTTTTTCCATAATTACTCATTCTCAGGAGAAAATAAAACTCAATTATGCTTGTACTATGATTTCAATATTGAAACATAAAAAATCCTATTTAAGATATGTTATGAGAATTCTTTGAGCATGATTAGAGAATAAAAACCACTACATGTATTTGTTGATGGATAAAATGGATGTATCATGTTTTCAAGAATAATTCATATATAAATATATCAAAGACCGAATGTTTATTAAAGCTTAAAATCATTGTGATCTAAGACTATTTGCGAAAGATGAAGAAGTTTCTAAGATGTTGTCACTATATATAGATCTAAGATTAAATGTTGTAATATTTTTATTCAAAATTTCACGCTGAAAAATAAATTACATAGCACATTTGTTTGATGTATATTTTATGAAATTATAGAAAATGAAAATTATAGATTTTAGTAGAAGAATTTGAGGAAGATAAGTCCAGGACTATTGGTGATATTATCTAAACATATATTCATCTAAGCTAATAAAAATAAGAATAAAATAAATATATGGGAAAAATTTTCATTTAAATGAGTACAACTTTTGAAAAATAAAAATGAGATCATGAGAATCAATGGGATCCATCTATCCATATGCTTTTCTTCCATGCATTTACTATAACATTTCAATTATTGGAAATATGAGTCAATACCCACTAAAAGATCACAGCCTCCATGACTAAATCAAAGATCTTGAGATAATCCCATGTACATGATATTTAGGTATGTGAAAACATGGTCCATTAAATTTAAAGTGATTTTATATATAGAAAATTAAATTTTGTGACCTACATATAAAAGAAAAAAGACAGATAGTGTATAGTATTATGAAGATAAGAACTATTGTGTGTGCTATATAAATCTAAAATAACTCTCTCTCTGTCTCAAAGAAGAAGTATATTATGCATGTTGTAGTAAATAAGAAGAAGAAAAGGTAGTTTACCATCATTCTAAGATCATTTTTGAGAGAGATGAAGTATCAAATCACTTGAAGAAATGAGGATCTAGAGGATTTTAAGATCAAATAAACTCATCGAGTGAGATATCCAGGTTAGTAGATTTAGTAGAAGTTTATGAAACTAGTATATGATTAGTTACCAAGTGAAAGAGTTTATATTAAGTCTTTATAGAATTCATAGAAGCTTCTTGTAAGTTCAAGAATATTAGTTTTATTGATGCAGAGACATCATGTGATGAGATGTTGATCTACTTACAAGGAGGATATTGAAAGAAACACTTACATTTATATAGTGTCAATCCATAGATCCTGTGTGAATCAGGGTGTGTAGGGAGATCACTATGTGACTTGGTGACTATAATGGGAATCTATTGAATAATTATAGTGGGAAGCTGGAAATAAAAATCCTATGAGGGGTAGGAAAAGTGGCTGGTGAGACTCTAGGTGAGAGAAGATCACTAAGACTCAAATATAGTTATGGTATGTGAAGTACCTTCCACTTTTAGTTTATTAAATTTGATTATATTGGAGAATCCTTGATTGGGGTGAATAATAAATCAATGTAAGGATCAAGTATTAGTACCAAACCTTGTAAAAATTCTTATGTCCTTGTGAATTTACTTACTACATTATCTAAGTGAGGTTTGTAACAAATAATATTTTAATGAAGGTATGGATCATTTGTTTTTTGTTTAAATCCCTTTAAATAGGCATTATGATGTTACCCAATGGATTCAAAGAGTTCATGAGGGTTTCTGGGAATTTTTCAGATCCCATAACCTTGGAATTTTGGAAAATAGACTAGGTTTCACTGTTAGAAGAAACCGTACAGCCCAACTCACATAGTCTTTCCTAACTGTGTAGAGTGTGATAGAGGAGAAATAGGGGACGCACGGTTTTTATGAAACCATGAGACCCAAGTTTCATTCCTGTGTGATCCATCTTCGATTTTTGACATAGGATTTTTTCACAATTTTTTACGATTAGGGAAACTATGTGCCTTAACCATGAAAGATCTCTCTTTGGATAGCGGGATTAGCATGGTTTGCGCACAGTTTGGAAAAACCATGCGGCCAAACCATGTGAACCCAATTTTGAGGGTGAAATTTCCAAATTTCCCTTAATGAATCTAAAACTTAACCCACCTCTCTTATCCACTCATTCCAGTGATTGAATCTTGGTTTATCCTCCCATAAGCCATATTCAATCCTAATCTAGGTTTGCCAATATCTCTCTAATCTGAAGTCTGAATCGAGTTCTGAAGGAGGATTTGGAAAGTTATAGTTTTTCTATCGAGTCCTCTTCCTTCCATTATAATTTTATCTTTGGATCTATTATGCTATTTAGGTGCAAGTTATTTTTCCCTAGACATTGGACTATTTCTTTGATTTATTCTAATCCACTTCAAATATGAGGCCTCCATCAGATGAGGAGTCATCTACATCCATAATGTAGGTGGTACCATTTTTTCCCCAAATGTTTTGGTGTTTTCATAGACACGTTGTTGTGCTGCATGCCGGCCTTTGTCACGTGTTACCTCAAAATAGATTTCTTCATTCTAAAATAATATATGCACCTTATTATACTTCTATTGATCATTTTCAAGTAAATAGAGGATTCCTATCTCAATCATGGACACCCATTAGGTGTTCCATATTAAAATTACCCTTTATAATTAATTTATTAAATTCCTAGAATTCCTTCTAAGCATTCATCTTGAATTATAAATGGAATTTCCCTTGTAGGTAGTTTCTTAATTGGTAGTGGCACCTTATCAAGCCTTGTAAAATTAATTTCCATGATTTGGTTAATTAAATGGATTGATTATAATGAATATATTACTTCGTGATGGTTTTCTTTCTTAAATGACATTAATGGATTAATTAAAATGGTTTATAAAGGCCGGAAAGGCCACGCCAATCATTGCATGCTTAATTAAATGCTTTAATTAGATTGTAATTCCCTTGGTTATATTTGGGATTCATGAATATAATGCATGAGAGGTAATGAATCATGAATATTATTATAAATATGATTATTCCATTGATATTTGTTGTGGAATGATGTTTAATGGAATTTTTGAGCATGATGATTCACTCTCCCTTACATCAGGTGTTGATCATGATGTCTCACACCATTGAAACTATTTGGATGATGGGAATTGTGCACCACCATATCGAGTGTTGAGCATGACATCTCTCACTCATATTGAGATATAGGGCATGTGCCCTTTTTCTTGAGCTTATAGGCTCATTCAGATTGATTATGGATGACTGAGTTACAACCCAGTCCAGCCAACACCTAGTATTCCAGGTATATAAATACTTACATCTACACGTACTTAGTCCATATAGGTTGATAAAGTATATAACAATACCATATATATATTATTACTATATATATGGTTACTGATCAGACACTCATTCTGGTCAGGAGCCAAAGCAGGTAGAGCCTCCATGTTTCCTTTAGGAACCTAAATAGGATGGTACTTATTTATTCAGCATTATTTCTTATTTTGTTTATACCTGCACAATGTTGTTTCTATGTACACTGCTTGGATTACTTCTAGACATTGTTGGTGGTGGCCTACTAGTATTTTATCTCACACCCTACTCAGGACACCTTCGGTACCTAAGTAGATTATTTGTCTATAGGTACTGATAAGGAAAATACCCCTACTATATATTCTTTATATGATTTACTTATAGTGGGAGCATAGGATCAGAGGATCGATCATATGCTCAAGATTCTAGTAGAGATTCCTTTTGTCATTTTTTATTTTTTATTTTATATTATATATGCATGTTCCATGTTCCCTTTTTTTATATTAGCATATCATTCATCTATGTATATGAAAATTCTTTGTGGCCTTTTATATTATTATTTAGTTGTTTAGTTATTTACACTTTCACAGTTTATTATTATTACATATGATGTATGTAATTCCACTACAGTGGGTTACTGGTCTAGGGTCATTATTATGTATGCTTATATTTTATGCTTCCACTATTTTTTGTTATCTATTTTATCTGTTTCTTTAATCTTATATGAGGGTATAGTCTCTCCATTGTACCACTTTTACACCCTCTCTACTAGTCGGTAGCTGCTGGTGTACAGGGAGATTCACATGAGGCTATGTGACCCACCAGCTTAGGGCACAAGCTAAGTGGATCTCGGTTCAGGATGTTACAAAGTGGTATTAGAGTTATTTTTCCTTTTTTCCTACTATTTGGGTATTAAAAAGGAAACTAGAAGTTAATGAGATTTTTAATTGACCTTATTCCTAGACGTAGCTAACCCATGTACAGGGGAAACCCAAATTACTTGGAATAGGTAATTGCAATTATTGATTATGACATTTATAGTTTATATGAATTCACCATTGGGTGACACACATGTCCTATGATGTTATTGATATTGTAATTATTGAAATAAGATTTCTATTATCGTATCCCAATTAAATGAGGTCATTTCATTACATGCATCATTATAGGCACAATAGGACTAATATGCCATGCATTTTGACATGCCACATCTACTTTCAGCATGAATCTTCCTGTGACTTATTATTAGTGCTTTGATTATGTATTAAAATGTGTTGAAATTTATTATAGGGTATTTGAAAACATAATTTACAATTAAAGTGTATGCATTGACCTAATAGTGTTTTCCTGGATAGGTTAAAGTATACACATTAAGTAGTTAGTTATGGAATGTTGAGACATGGACAATTTATCCCATGGGATGGAATGTATTATGGTATAGATTAAGTAGATTCCATATTTAAATTCATGAGGAGTATGGTCCCTTATGTATTGGGAATATTGATCCATTAAATTCAACTATTTAAATATATTTAAATGCATAATGAGTAAAATTTAAAAAAGAAATACAACTTTTAGAATTAAATTCTTATATTATACGTGTGAAATAGATACCTAGACCCAAACCTATCCTTATTAGTGGGTAGTGGGGTATCTTTTACATTCTTGTGTCCATTATGGTCTCCTCTACTTCCTAGACCTAGATTTTGGAGCAAATGGAGAGGTGTGATCATTTCTATAGGAAGGATATGTACATGTCCTGTATATCTATCATAAATTATTTTAATTGTTAAATTCTTTTCTGAGGCATGCATTTGGAATTGTAGCATCATTTCTACACGACATCCTTTGGTCACATTCCTTGAAGGCATTGATGACCATGCACCACAGGAGGAGGGCCTTGAGCTGCCAATGAATCCCCCTATAGTGCCACATGTGGAACCTCCTCCAATTACTGATATGGGAACTAACACCTAGTTCTATGAGGGATTCTTCTGTATGATTCCATCTATGAAATGTGTCTCTCAACTTGCCCTGAATATGGCAGAGTCGACTCAGGAATTATGGCAGTATAATCCTACCACCTATTGGGGGGATGGTGTACCTCATCATGTTGAGTCTTGGCTCAAAGATATTATTTCTATATTAAAGCATCTATAGATGCCTCCAGAGTGGAGGGTTAAATTTGTTGTGTATATGCTACGAGATTCTTCCGATCAATGGTGGGATGTTGTTTCCCAGTAAAAATCATAATATGGTATGAGAAAATTTCCAGACTATCTTCTATGATTATTTCTTTTCACAGACTATGCGAGTTGATCGGTCTAGAGAGTTTATGAACATGCAGCAAGGAGCTATGTATGTCATGGAGTATTATTCTCGCTTTACTGAGCTATAGAGTTTCACACTAACTCTATACAGTGATGATCTTATTACTTCTAGGTGATTCGAAGATGGGATGGTATACTCTATTCGATCATAGTTCAATGTATTTAGGTTGACTACTATTTATGAAATCGTTAAGAATGTCCTTATTATAGAGAGAATTTTGAGGGAAGTTGATGGTGTGGGTTAGGGAATTTCAACACCTAAATCTATCAGTGGTTCTTCTAGTGGGCATAAGCATAGCTTAGAGGTTTTTCATGAAGGTATCAGTAGTCAAGATTCTTATGAATATAGTTTCTTAATATGTCACCAGTACGGGAATCCAGGACATATGAAACTTTAGTGATTAAAAGATCCAGTGGAATGTTAAGGCTGTAGAAATATGGATCATATCCAACACTTCTGAAAGACATTTCCATCAGTACCTAGTGAGCATGGATCTACTCTTACCCAACATTCAGGAGAGGGGAGAGTAATATCATGCCAGGAAGCTAGCTAGAATACCACCAGTCGCTCAGGCCGAGGTGGTAGTCTAGGAAGAGGTAGTAAAACTCATGATTATCAGTGCTAGCAGAGCAGGTTTTCTCAAGGAATTCAAGCAGTGAATCTGGTCCATGGTACAGGCTAGTTACATGTAGTATAGCCTATGCTATAGAAGAAGAGCACTGGGTATTATATAGTTTTAGGTACTATTCTAGTAGCCTCTACTTTAGTGTATGTTTTATTTGACATGGGCGTATATCACTCTTTAATATCTGAGGAAATTGCAGAGATTTTGGTCCTTGATATCAAACAATTATTTGGTGTTGCGATGCTAGATACCCCATTAGGTATATGATCAAAGGGTTTTCACCATTTTAAGGATTTTACCCTTGAGATAGGTAAATACCTTTTCATATGGATTATTTTCATCCTCAACGTGATGGGGTTTAATTTAATCATTAAGATGGACTAGTTAGTTCCCTATCAAGCACACATTGAATTCTATCATTGAAGGGTGAAATTTACATTACTATAGGGTTTTATGTATGTATATAAGGAATAATGGAATGTTATTTTGACTTGAGAAGGACCGAAATAGTAGAGGCTTGGAAATGTGACAACTCAGATTGCCAGTATTTTCCTAGATGATCAGGGGTTATGAGCTTCTTTTTTTCTTCTGTAGTAGATCATTTAATAGATGTACTTCCTAATGAATTCTCTAGTCTACCTCCAGTGTGATAAATAGAATTCACTATTGAGTTAGTTTTAGGAGTAGAACCAGTGACCATTACTCCTTATAGTATAGCACCTACAGAGCTTCTGGAACTCAAACAACGGTTGTAGGATCTAGAGGCTAAATTATTTATATGCCCTAGCACTTATCCTTGGGGTTCCTTGATACTTTTTCCAAGAATTCCTATGGTACCCTCAGTATTTTCATGGATTACCACAGATTTAAATAGTTCACAGTAAAGAATCTTTATCCACTAACTCAGATATAAGACCTCTTTGATTATATCTGAGGAGAGAGAGTGTTTTAAAAGATTTATTTGGGGTTGGGTTATCATCAGGGGAATTTCATTTCATCAAACATACCTTGCAAAATATTCAGGATAAGGTATGGTCTATATGGGTACCTAGTCATGTCTTTTGGTTTCACGAATGCACCTACAGTTTTTATAGCTCTAATGAATTTGATTTTTCACTTGTATCTGGATTCATTTGTGGTAGTATTTGTTTACGATATCATAGTGTATTATCATTATCAACAAGAAAATTAAAATCACCTTAAGATCATGCTGAATATATTCAAGGAGAATAATATTTATACTAAGATCAGTAAATTCTACTTCTGGATCTATAAAGTCCACTTCATGGGTTATATCATCTCAGAGTTGGGAGTTTTAGTAGACCCAGATAAAGTGATTGTTTTAGTTTCTTGGGAGAATCCCAAGAATTTCTTGACATTCTTAGTTTCTTAGGGATATATGGGTATTAAAAATGCTTCATCTAGTATTTCTCACACCTTGTAGTGCTTCTAATAGGAATGAAAAAGAAGGGTGTGAAATTCATATGGTTATAAGCTTATGAAGTAGCCTTTCAAGAGTTGAAGGATTGTTTGACTTCAACACCAATACTAATTCTTCCAAAGATTGGCAGGACCTATACAGTCTACTATGATTAATTATTTATTGGTCTTGGAGTGGTTCTAATGTAGGATGAGTGATTCTTCACCCACAGGTCTCATCAGTTGAGGCCTCACGAGCAAAATTACCCAATGCATGACATCAAATTATCTATTGTAGTTCATGTTTTATGCTGTTGGAGACACTATCTACTTGGAGATTATTTTTTGGTATTCACTTATCAAAAAAGCCTCAAGTAAATATTTACACAGTGTAATATCAATCTCAAGAAACACAAGTGAGTTGAGTACCTATAATCATTTAATTTAGATATTGCTTACATACCTGGTAAAGGTAATGTAGTAGCTGATGCTCTGATCCAAAATACTCATACACAAGAGGTTCAGGAGGTCAGGGGAGAATGGAAGCTCATGGCCTTATTCTCAAATATGTACATTTAATTTTAGGAGGATCATGGTTAGAATATCCTCATAGCCTTAGTAGTGATCTCTACTCTTCTGGAGTGGGTGATTCTGAGATAGTTATCCGATCTCGAGGGCCTTGTCCAAAGGGAAAGTGTCTCATATGATGATACATCTTCAAGTTGGACCATGAATGGGGTTGATACTCTACTATTTCATGGATGTTTATGGGTCCTAGAATAAATCATAAAGGAGATGATATGGGAATTTCATGCCTCAGTATGGGCAGTTCATCTCGGTGTCACCAAGATGTATCGAGATCTACATCACCAGTATTGGTGGCCGGGTATGAAATGTGAGATTTCTAGAAGTATAACTTGTTGTTCCACTTTTTAGTAGTTTAAGGACAAACATTATCATATGTTAAGGATTTTACAATCATTGTTCATTCCTGAGTGTAAATAGGATCATGTTTTGAAAAATTTCGTGACTTCTTTACCAAGATCATCTCATGGAAACGATACAGTGTGGGTTTTAATTGATCATTTTATGAAGTTAGAAAATTTATTACCTATGAGACATACCTTCTTAGTATATAACATAGGGAGGATATATGTTAGGGATGTCATACATCTTCATGGAGATCCTCGTTTTGTTGTTTCTAAGAGAGATTATCACTTTATTTCTTGGTTTTGGAAGGGGTTGTAGAGGGACTTTGTTACATAGGTGATTCTGAGTATAACCTATCACCCATATATCTATGGACAGATATAGAATACAATTTAGGTGCTAGAGGACATGATTTTTGCATGTGTCCTTGACTTTTGGGGTTCCTAGGAGAAACAAATTCCCCTTGTTGAGTTCTCTTATAACAACAGCTTCCAGTTTACCATTCAGATGGATCCTTATAAATCCTTATCTGGTAGGCCTTATCATTTACCTACGTGTTGGTTAGATTTAGGGGGGAAATCTTTTCTTATAACTCATATTTTTTAGGAGACTACAGAGCAAGTCTATTTGATCAGAAAGCACATGATGACAGCTCGGTCTATACAGCAGTCATATTCCAACTGATGCCAGTGACCTCATAAGTTCAAGGTTGGAGATTATTTTTCTTGTGAGTCTCACCTAGGTTGGTCCATATACATATTTTGAGGTAGGTTAAGCTCTCACCTAGGTTTTTTGGACCCTTCAAGGTTCTGAAATGGATCGTACCAATGGATTACCATATAACACTTCCTCAGATATATCATTTAATGCATGATGTCTTTCACATATCTCAACTTCACCAGTATTATCTAGATTTGTCGCATGTCTTTCATCCTGATGAGGTTGGGTTGGAAATGGATGCTTCATTAGAGGAGTGTCTAATTAATATTGTGGATCAAAGCATGAAGACACTTTGAGGAAGGTGAGTTCCTTTGGTACAAGTGTTATGGTAGAATAGCTAAGTACATGAAGAGACCAAGGAGAGGGAAGCTGATATACGAGCTCAGTGGATGGAACTCTTTTTCCGATGAATCCTTTTTACCCTTATAATGAAAACTTGGGTATAAGTTGATTTATAGAGGGGAGGTTGTAATGACCCATATTTTCATGAAGGTATGGATCATTTTTTTGTTTTAAATTCATTTAAACGGCCCTTATGATGTTACTCAATGGAGTCATAGAGTTTATGAGGGTATCTGAGGCTAGTTCAGAGCCCAGAACCCTAGAATTTTGGAATAAATCATGGGCCGCATAGTTATAGGAAACTATACATCCCAACCTGTGCAGTCTCTACTAATTGTGCGGGGTGTAACAGAGGAGAACTGGGGTCACATAGTTTTTATGCAACCATATGACTGAAGGTTCACACCTATTAAATACATCTAAAATTTTTGATAGAGGATTTTTTTAAAGGTTTTTTCATGGTTAGGGAAACCATGCACCTTAACCGTTCAGGGTCTCTCCTTGTGTAGTGGGCTTAGCATGGCTTGCGCACAGTTTTTACAAAATGTTTGACCAACCCTTGTGCACCCAATTTTGAGGTTGAAATGTCCAAATTTATCTTAATGAACCTAAAACTAAACCCAACTCTCTTATCATCTCAATCTAGTGGCTGAATCTTGGTTTCTCCTCCCATAATCCATATTCAATCCTAATCTAGGTTTCTCAATATCTCTCTGATCCAAAATTCGAATCGAGTTTTAAAGGAGGCATTAGATGGCTAGAGGTATTCTCTTGAGTCCTCTTCCTTCCATTCTAAATTTATCTTTGGACTCGTTAAGCTATTTATATTCAATATATTTTTCCTTGTTTTTAGGTTGTTGGACCTTTTCTTTGATTTCTTCCAATCTAATTCAAATCTAAGGTTTTCATCGGATGAGGGGTCGTATACGCCCCTAATCTAGGTTCTCTAATTGTTTTCCCCAAAAGTTTTTGTGATTTCATAGTTTCTCCATTATTCCACACACTAACCTTTTCTGCACGTTTCCCTAAAATAGATTACTTCATTCTAAATTGATATACACACCTTGTTATACTCCTATTGATCATTATTATGTAAATAGAGGATTCCAACCATGATAATGGACACCCCTTAAGTGTTCTATCTTCAAATTCCCCTTTATAATTAATTGATCAAATTCTCATAATTCCTTTTAAGTGTTGATCTTTAATTATAAATGGAATTTACCTTGTATGTAGTTTCCTAATTAGTAGTGACACCTTCTAAGTGTTTAATTGAGCCTTGTAAAATTAATTTCCATGATTTGGTTAATTAAATTGATTGATTATATTGAATGTATTGATTCATGATGATTTTATTGCTTAAATGACTTTAATAGATTAATTGAATCGGTTTATAAAGGTTGTAAAGGCAACAACATTCATTGTATTCTTAATTAAATGATTTAATTGAATTGTAATGCCCTTGGTTATATTTGGACTTCATTAATATAATTCATGAGAGGTAATTCCTCATTGATATTATTATAAATATGATTAATCCATTTATATCATCCATGGAATGATGATTAATGGAATTTTTGGGCATGATTATTCACTCTCCCTTACATTATGTGTTGAGCATGATATCTTACACCATTGAAACTATTTGGATGGTGGGATGATGCACCACATCCCTTGATTCGGGTGTTGACATAAAGACTCACCCACCATATCAAGTTTTAATCATAAAGTATCTCACTCATCTTGATATGTAGGGAATGTACCCTTTTGTTTGATCTTATAGGCTTATTCAGATTGTTTATGGATGACTGGTTTATTCCCTTGTCCAGCCAACACCTAGTATTTTAGGTATATGGATACTTATTTCCACACATTCTTAGTCCATATAGGTGGATTAGGTATATAAAAAAGCTATATATATATATATATATTACTATATATATGGTTACTGATAAAACACTCATTCCAGACAAGATCCGAAGCAGGTAGAGCCACCAGGTGTCCTTTAGGAACCTGAGCAGGCTGGTACTTATTTATTCAAAATTGTGTCTTATTCTGTTTATACCTGTACACTATTATTATTATGTACACCACTTTTATTACTTTTAGATACCATTGATGGTGGACTACTGTGATTTTATCTCACACCCTGCTCAAGCCACCTTCGGTACCAGAGTAGATTATTTGTCTATAGGTATTGATAATGGCAAGAACCGTGTTATGGATTCTTGATATGATTTACTTATAGTTTGAGAATAGGATAAGAGGACCAAGAATATTCTCTAGATGATATTGGAGAATCGATTTTTCATTTTTTACTTTTTATAGTATATTGTATATGCATGTTCCTTGTTACCTTTTTTTATATCATCATTCTATGCATCCATGTATATGACACTTCCTTATGGAATTTGATATTATTATTTATTTTTTCAGTTATTTATGCTTCCACTATTTATTATTATTACATATATGGTATATACTTCTTCTATGGTGGGTTATTATTCTAGGTTCATTATTTTGTATTCTTATATTTTATGTTTTTTGTTGTAGTTCATTACTTATTTTATCCACTATTCCACTTTGATATGAGGGTATAGTCTCCCCACCATACCACCTTTACACCCTCTCTACTGGTCGGAAACCTCTGGAGTATGGGTAGGCATGCTTGAGTCCATGTGACCCATCATATTTGGGAACAAGATAAGTAGATCTGGGTTTAATACATTACAAGTTTGTGTTTCATAAGATAGATTGGATCAAGACTGAATAAGTCTAGGAGGTTGAATTGAAAAGAAAATAATTAGTAAAAGTTTTAAGTGACCACTAATTCACCCCTACCCTCTTATTGGTCCATCAGTACTCTAGGAATTTAATCAATCTTGATGAGGCATGTCTGATGGAGATCACTGAGAAATAACCATCAGACTCTTGCCTCTATAGGGATAAGACTAGCCACTGGAATCCTTGTAGACTACAAGAGGACCCATAAATACCAAAGGTGTGATGAAACCTTCTCCTTGAAGAAAAATATTGTATTAGATAAGAGTAGAGTATTGGATATGGATTATCATACTCATGTAATCATACACACACACACACCCAACAGAAGATTCTATACCCTTTATATATGCTCCCTTCATTCAATAAATGAATTTGAGAGTCGGAAATGCATGCCCATGGAGTTTGTGATCTTGAAATGTTTCAATGATCAAAATAAATTTTCATTACCATAAATGAATCAACCTAAGGATTCATAACCAAAATAAACCATTTGGAATACATGGCAGTGTCCATGTACTCGATATCTCATATCATTTTCCTATCATACACCATAATATATACTGATCATGTGCTATGATAAAGACATATTCATGATATATCACAAGCTATGATTAAGGGTATATCATACAATATTATATCCCTATTTTAGTTCATATCCTACATTATTCTAGTTACATTAAAATCCCCTAAGGAATTTATTATTAACTTTAAAACTCTTTTTGAATCCATCCAAACTTTCTTGGATATGGTTTATCAAACTCTATTAATTTTGGAACAAAAACTTTGTCCAAAATTTATTAATTATTATAAGGCCTAACTATATGACCCTAAAAGACTTTTTAGCGTCAAAAACAAATATAAAATCCTAATTTCATAAATGTAATCTAAGAGAAGCCTCTAGAAAAACACAAGTTTTACTCAATCTAAAAAGGTGTTATGTGTGATCTTAGTCAAACATACTCATATCTCTATATGACTATGTCCACCAAAATATGTGTCATATAAACCATATTCATACATTTTTAATCCCTTTTTCCATGACAACAAGTGACCACTAGACATAAAAAATTCCAATCTAGTATATTCCAACTCATAAATTCATGATTCTTTAAAATAGAATGACCAAATTGAATGAATACATCACATGTCATTCATCCAAGTAGCTGAGAACATAACATGTTACTCAAATAAGAAAATCCATGAATTTCCTCAATATAATTAAATTAAGGACCCATAAGATTATTCTTATCATATGAGTGGATAAATACCATCTTTTTTAGCTCCAACAAATGACATGATCGGCAACATACCCAGCCACCCTTGATAAGATAATACTCAAGGATTATGTAAGAACAATTTCAAAGTATGGAAGTTCTCATGTTGGGTATATCTCCAACCATAGGTAATTGAGATTTATAATAATCATAAAACCTTAAGTATATCAATGACCAAATGACATTCTATGGGATATACATTGGTAGGTTAGTCCAGATAATAAGTCTTGACTTATTACCTCATGATTCTATTCTTTGTATATCATATACAACTCATTATATTGATTATAGGATTCTAATCATTCTAATCTAAACATATAATCAAAACCCAGAATACTTCATGATGATCATTGATTAGGAATAACTCATATTCATAATTTTAGGGGATATTATCATTCTATAGTTCATATAATCTAAATACAACACGCATGAATGAATGGTAAATGGATAATTCCATTCTTATAAAACCATGATACATTTTATAAGGATTACATCCAATCTCTCATGTATATAATACTAAGAGATTAAAAATTACCATCATTATTTTTCTATGTTGATGGTTTTATCAAAGGATTTTCTACATTTTCATTTATATCCACCCAACAAATATTTATATCACCCCTCTCAATTATCCACCAAATGAGATAGTGCATGCGAAGGATGTTTTTGTATTTTTATTAAACCGGGATTCCTTGGCATGCGACATAGCTCTATTTTTTTCATAGTAAAACCTAATTACTCCCTCAATACTAGGAACCTCCCTAACTTAGAGATGAACTTCTTGATCCAAACAAATTTTTTTTAGCATCTAATGTAGCGATGTACTCTACCTATGTTGTCGAGTCCACCATGGTGTCTTGTTTGGAACTCTTAAAACTAATAGATATATTATTTAGGAAAAAATAGATTTAAATCCCATATCATATTTATTAGATTAAAAATTATCATCAATATAACCCCTTATAATGAGCTTATCCTATCCTCCAAAGGAAAAGAATATATCCTTACTTCTTTTTAATTACTTAAAGATGTTCTTAACAATAATTCAATGAATCCAACTAATATTAGAGTAGTATATTCTTATTATAATTAAATCATAAGTGACATCAGGTCAAGTATACAATATAACATGCATGATAGATCCTGTGATGGAAACATAAGGTATTTTATCTATCCATTCTAACTCTTTAAAAGGATTTTGAATCTCCATGAGATGCATTCCATTCAACACTAGTAATGAACCCTTCTTGGAGTTATCCATGTTAAATAACTTTATCAATTTACCAATATATGTGTTTTGACTCTGTTTAAGTATTATATTCAATATAACTCTATTGATCTTCAAATATAGTATGTATTCTACTTCACCCATGTCTTTCATTGAGAAGCATTTTCCTAACTGCATTTTTACAGAATATAAAGTCATGACATAATTTTCAATAAGAAGTATGTAATATATATAAAATATCATAAATACACAAAATAATTATCCACATTATTGTTGAAACCAAATTTTTTGATTTCATTGTCAAACTAGAAGTTCCAACTCTAAAAATATTTCTTCAATCCATAAATAAACCATTGCAACTTTCAAACCTTAGTAAATTCATTTGTAACTTCAAAACCTTTAGGTTTCTTCACATACACATCCTCAACTAAGTTCCTATTAAAGAAAGAGGTTTTTGAATCCATTTTATATATCTCATAATTATAATTATTTGATATGATAATAAATATACAAATGGGTTTTATCATCAAAACTAGAAAAAATATTTCTTCATAGTTAATACCACGAATTTTTTTGTAACCCTTTACCAATAGTTTAACTTTATAAGTAGACACTATACTATTCATATCAATTTTCTTATGAAAAAATCACTTAAATTCTATAGGTCTCACCCCTTCATGTGTATCCACCAAGTTCTAAACTTATTTAGTGTACATTGAGTCCATTTCAGATTTCATGGAATTTAGCCATTTATTAGAATCAAAACTCTCAATATCCTCTTAGTGTTGGATAGAATAGTAGATATATGTGTCTATTAGATGGAACAATACAAGAGGGGGGTGAATTGTAGATTTAAAAACAATTGAGTTTTAGCAACAAAGAGATTAGTTTAAATGATCTTAAACTAATACAAATATAAACACCCACAATTGTATTGAAATATAAAAGGTATGATGTATTGTAATACTAATGTAAAGTAAAAC
This sequence comes from Viscum album, assembly GCA_963277665.1. Lineage (NCBI taxonomy): Eukaryota > Viridiplantae > Streptophyta > Magnoliopsida > Santalales > Viscaceae > Viscum > Viscum album. The sequence continues at coordinate 1,268,993,908 of OY728140.1, read as the reverse complement.
AATTGTATTCAAAGTGAACACAATAATCAGAGCAATACAAAGATGAATGATTCTACCTTAAAGCGTATAGAATCAATCAATACAAAAAGTAATAGAATGATTGTAATTGAAACAATTACAATTGAATATGTAAAGAAGAAAGGAAACAATACAAATCCCTTTCTAATACAAGTAACAGCGGAAATGTAAAAGTATTACAATTCTTTTAACCCAAAGAGAAGGGTTATCCTTTCACCTAGGATAAAAGGTCTGTCTCACCAATACCTTGGTGAGCCCTCGATACGATGATCGGCACGTCTGTCTGCCTATCCCCGACAGCCCTCGATACGATGATCGGCACGTTTGTCTGCCTATCCCCGGCAGCCCTCGATTTTGTAGGTAATCGGCACCTCTGTCTTTCAATTACTTGAAAGCCCTCGATACGATGATCGGACGCACAAGGCTGATGAGAGAAGTCACAGTGTCTCTCTCTAGAATCTTGGTAGTTCACAGAATCTCTTCATTCGTTCTCTTCGTTCATCATTGTTTTCTCAGCTTCAAATGACCTCCTATTTATAGGCCTCGGGTTCCAACGGTCATATTTCCTCCAACGGTCATATTGAAACAGAAAGCACGACATCGTTTTGATTAGTTTGTAACTAACTCAACGACATCGTTTTGTTAGGACAAGAGATATATAGAAATGAAAAGCATGAGTACGATTCAAATGCAGAGAGTGTTTTTGATAAAGTACCAAAACAAATAATGATTATCTAAATAGCATAGTCAGTACGATACGATTGACCTAGTCAGTACGATACGATTGACAGAGTCAATACGATACGATTGACCTAGTCAGTACGATACGATTGAAAGAGTCAATACGATACGATTGACAGAGTCAGTACGATACGATTGACAGAGTCAGTACGATACGATTTGGTTGGTACGATCAACATCGTACGATACGATAAACATGATAAAAGATAATTGTAATTTACAAACATATGATAGAATACATTTGTGATTTCCAAAACATGATATAGAAGTCAAAAGAAGACTTTTGACTTAACAATCTCCCCCTTTTTGGAAAGCACAACCCACAAAGTAAATGTGACAAGAAATACTTATCTCCCCCTGAGTTATTGAAAACTCTTCTGAATAAGAAATTGAATACAACTAATCTACCCCTTAGGTATGGACTTCCCTAAGGATTGTATTCGTAGATTTTCCTTAAGAGCATTGTAAAGCATTCTCCCCCTTTTTAAAACATTCTCCCCCTTTGTGATTTACAAAAAGAAAGGAGTAATCTTGAATTGTCTAAAAGAGTTAGTGAAGCAATACAAGACAAAAGATAAAAGAAAAGGATCATAAGAGTTATTACAAAACAAAGACAAGTTCCAAACGAAACAAATACAACAATCATTTGTTTTCTCTTTCCTTCTCCTTCTTTATAAGCTCATGAAGAACAGCTTTCATCTTCTTGATCTCCTTCTTGTCTTCAGAAATTGATTCACCCTGAGTTTTGAGAAGCTCTTGTTGATCCGCAAAAATATGATCTTGATTTCTGATGGTCTCCTCCTGGACTCTGATTACTTCTTCAAGGGTATCAATCCTGTTTTGAAAATTCTTGTTGTCTTTGGATAACACAGAATTTTGATTCTTCAGTAAAACCATTTCATCTTTGAAAGATGAAACCTTCGAGAATTCAGATTGAAAAACATTCATTCTTTCTTGCAAGTCTTTCACTGAAGGAACATCGGCTCTTTGAGAAGACAAAAGATTCAGTCTTTCAACCGTTTCTCTATCAAGCTTGTTGAAAGCAATTGCAAGCTCATTTGATAACCTCCTTATATCTTCAATAGCAATTTCATGATCATTGATTGAGCTCTCTGTTTTGTACGACCACTTGGTCATCTTATTGCAAGCCTTCTTATGGGCAACCGAGCTTTCTGAAAGAACTTTCAAATCGGCTTCTACTGACAAAACTTTCTTCCTCAATTCTTTTACAGAGCCAAACTTCTTTCTTTGATTTTCAGTAATAAAATCAATCTTCCCTTCCAGCCTCGGGAAATAAGGAATGGTTTTCTCCACTCTTCTCAAAACATGAACAATGTAATCACCCTTTTTGAGAGAGATTGTATGCTCTGAATCAGTATCCTCATCATACGATGGTAGTTCATACGACTTGCTTGAGTCAACAACTGGCTGTTTCCCTTTTGCTTTTTCTTTCTGTTTTCTTTCTTCTTCCACTTTGTCACTAATGACAACAACTTTATCAGAATGAGAAGATTGATTACCTTGCCTTTCTTGAAAAGACATTCTGTCCGGAGATTGTGCTTGATCGGCATGAAGGATTTGTTGAACACCTTCACTCGGCTTTTGAACCGATTCCTCTCTACTCTTCTTTGAGTTTTTAAGAAATTCTAAAAGAAAGTCTCCTTCTTCTTCTTCTATTTCTTCCATCACTTGTTTTCCTTTTTCTTTCTCAGGAAGACTTTGTACGATGGGCTCTTGGTGCACTTCTTCAGTTAGCTGAGCACTAGCATCTTCAACTGCTTTCAAGACTTTAGAGACATCAAAGTCCTGAGCCTTTCTTTTCAAAAGAACCTTCTTCTTCTTTTCAGCCTGAAGGGTTTCTTCTACCCTTATTCTTTCTGCAAAAGCTTCAGCAGGGTCAAGACCAAACTTCGGGTCACCTTCTTTTCTCTGTTCCTTATCTTTTCTCCATTTTGCTACAACCTCCTTACTGTACCTTGGCTTCTTCTTTGGCTTCGAACTGGTTTGCGGATAAGACTTTTGAGTAACACCGGTGGATTGAATGTCCTTGGCTGGCATAGGTTCCGATTGATTCTGAGCCAATTCAGCTTCTACATCTCTGACAAAAAGTTTTGAATTTGAATCAAAACAAACATTCAGCTTTTTCATCATGCTCTTACTAATCCATGATGGCCTCAAATCCATGGGTTTTCCTTTCAAATGAATGTTACAAAACTTCATACTTTCAAAAATGAATTTTGTAAGGATAGCTGGATACATAATCATCTGGGACTTGATCCCTCCTGTCTTGACATTCTTGATGGTTTCAAAAACATACCCCATGAGATTTACTTTTCTCATATTTACAAGATAGTCGAGCATGAATATATCAGAAACTTTAAGAGTTTCTCTGTCCCCTTTCCTTGGGATAATAAAACCTTGCATCCATAAGGTTACAAAACGGTTGTCCGGTGAAAGATGAGACACTTTCCTCTTTTCCTCATTAATAAGAAACAAAGACTTTTCAGCATTTTCTCTATTAAACGTACCAACTTCCTCTGGTAGTTTGTGAGATGGACAAAAAGAATCTCCTTCTACAGAAACATTCAGAAAATGTGCCGCTTGTTTCACAGACATAGATAATTTTCTATCATACACAGCGAAGTTTATGGTCATATCTTTGTCGAAAGAAACGGTTTTGTAAAACTGACAAACTTCATCAAAAAGAACTGGATCTTGAATATCAGGATTTTCCACACAGAGATGTTCCCATCCTTGAAACAAAATGATCCTCCTGATTGTAGAATCGTACATATCGAAAAAGTCTCGGGATACTAACCTTTCTCTGTTAAAGTCTTTCTCTGTAAAAGTCTTTGAAGACATCTCGGCGGGAGTATTAGCAGAGGATTGAGACATAAAGGTGATGCCGATTGAGAAGATCGTACGATGATATATAGCTAGTGGAGCAGAGCTTCGCCTGAAATCCTGAAAAAGCAATGTGGGTATGGGGAGGGGAGGGGGGTATTTATAGGCGATAAAGAGATGATCGTTGATCTTCTACGGTCGAAAAAGGGTGACCGTTGATATTCTATGGTCAAGATTAGATAAAACCAGATCAATGGTTAGGATTAAAACAAAGGAAAAAAAATTAAAAAAAAATGAAAAAGATACCTGTCGGAGAACATAAGATGATTGTTGGTTTTGGTAAGAATAAAAAAAATCGTAAGGAAAGAAGAAAAAAAACATCATGCCGATGGAAAACAAAGTCATTACTATGATCGGACCGTACGATGTAAAATAATCTTTTTACCATGAACTGACAGTACGATGGAAAACAATCTCAATACCATCATCGGTCGATACAAAAACTATTGAATGATACGATGGAAAAGAATTTCAATACTATCATCGGTCGATACAAAAACTATTGAATGATACGATGGAAAAGAATTTCAATACTATCATCGGTCGATTTAAAACTATTGAATGATACGATGGAAAAGAATTTCAATACTATCATCGGTCGATAGTAAATGATACTATAAAACTGTCAATACGATAAACAGAAAGAAAAAAAAATGAACGAAACGATAAAACTGTCAATACGATAAACAGAAAAACTGAAATTGTCAATACGATAAGCAGGAAAACTGAAATATACATATTAAGAGTAAATAGTTAAAGATCATACAATACACATAAAGACAGAAAGAAATGTCCTCCCCCTTTATACGAGGAGTTTCTTACTATTAGGAGAGATGTAAAACAGGAAGTAGATATGAATGATTATTTTAATGTAATCATTCCTAGCTTCTGTTTTATAAATTCAAATCTATCGGAAGGTAAAGGTTTTGTAAAAATGTCAGCAAGTTTTTCTTGCGTTCCGATGAATTGTAAACTAATATCTCCTTTCTGTGTGTGATCCCTAAGAAAGTGATTCCTATCATCTATGTGTTTTGCACGAGAGTGATGTGCTGGGTTTTTACTAAGAGCTATGGCACTTGTATTATCACAAAGAATTTGAGTTTTGGAGAAACTCAAACCATAGTCAGTGAGTGTGTGCTGCATCCACAATACTTGAGCACAGCAACTTCCATCTGCTACATATTCAGCTTCAGCAGTGGAGAGTGCTACTGAGTGTTGTTTCTTGCAGGACCAAGAAACCAAAGAGTCTCCTAGGAAATGACATGTTCCAGATGTACTTTTTCTATCCATTCTACAACCACCAAAGTCAGCATCTGAAAAGATTTTTAAAACAAAATCATTTCCAGAAGAGTAGAATAGTCCCAAATCCATAGTGTCTTTTAAATACCGAAAGATTCTCTTTATGGCTTTTAAGTGAGACTCTTTTGGATTAGATTGATATCTTGCACATAAGCATACAGAAAACATCAAGTCGGGTCGACTAGCTGTTAAGTACAGCAAACTCCCTATCATACCTCTAAAAATTGGTTGATCTACTGGTTTCCCAGTTTCATCAAGATCAAGAGTATTTGAGGTACCAATTGGGGTTCTAATACTTTTTGTTTTGTCAAATCCATACTTTTTGAGTAAGTCTTTAATATACTTATGTTGAGATATATAAATTCCTTCTGGTTTTTGAGAAATTTGAAAACCTAGAAAGAATGTTAACTCACCCATCATACTCATTTCAAACTCATATTTCATTAAGTTTGCAAAAGAATCAGTTAAAGATTTCTGAGTTGATCCAAATATGATGTCATCAACATAGATTTGGACAACCAAAACATTTTTGTTTTCCATTTTGATAAAAAGAGTTGGATCTACTGTACCTTTTGTATAATTGTTTTGTAAAAGAAATCTTGTGAGTCTATCATACCATGCTCTAGGGGATTGTTTAAGACCATATAGAGCCTTGGTAAGTTTAAAAACATGATCAGGATCTTTTGGGTCTTGAAAACCAGGAGGTTGTTCGACAAAAACTTCTTCTTGAACAAAACCATTTAGAAAAGCACATTTAACATCCATTTGAAATAGTTTGAAATTGAAATATGCTGCGAAGGCTAATAGAATACGAATAGATTCAAGTCTAGCTACAGGATCATATGTTTCTTCATAGTCTATTCCCTCTTGTTGATTATAGCCTTTAGCAACAAGTCTTGCTTTATTTCTTACAATGATTCCATTTTCATCACACTTGTTTCTGAAAACCCATTTTACACCAATTACAGTTGTTTCTTTAGGTCTTTCAACTAAAGTCCAGACTTGATTCCTTTCAAATTCATTTAGTTCATCCTACATTGCTTTGATCCAATCATCATCACCTAAGGCCTCACTTGGACTTTTAGGTTCAAATTGGGAAAGAAAAGCAAGATGTTCTATTTCATTTCTTAAGGAATTTCTGGTCCTTACAGGTTGATTTATATCTCCAATGATGTTATCACTGGGATGATTCCTAAGAAACAATTGATTTGGGTTTTGTAAAACCTGTTCATCAACATATGGTAGAAAATCTTCTGTGGTAAATGTTTCAGGAATAATTTCTTGAACATTTTCCTTATCAGAATGTTCTTCTAATAAAGTTTGATAAACATTTTTGGAAAACACATCCGAGGATGTAGGATTGGGTTGGTTGAAAACAAAAGGTTTAGTTTCATCAAATTTTACATGTACTGTTTCTTCAACAATACAAGTGTTTTTATTAAAAACTCTATAAGCCTTAGAGGTTGTAGAATAGCCTAGAAATATTCCTTCATCAGATTTTGGTGTGAATTTGTGTAGATTATCTTTTGTATTCAGAATGAATACTTTGCATCCAAAAACTTTGAAGTATGAAACTTTAGGTTTTCGGCCAGTCCATAACTCATAAGGGGTTTTATTAAGAAATGGTCTAGTTAAAACATGATTTATAGTATAACAGGCAGTACTAACAGCTTCATCCCAAAAGTGTTTAGCAATTGAGTATTCACTCAACATGGTTCGAGTCATTTCCTGAAGAATACGATTTCTTCTTTCAACAACACCATTTTGCTGAGGAGTTCTTGGAGCTGAGAAATTGTGAGTAATACCTTTCTTACTACAAAAATATTCAAAATCTGAGTTTTGAAATTCACCACCATGATCACTATGAATAGTTATCAATGGTAGGTTTTTCTCATTTTTAACTTGGGCTCTAAAAGTTTTGAAATAGAAAAAGGCTTCAGATTTCTTTGTGAGAAAGTAGACCCATGTAAATCTAGTAAAGTCATCAACTAAAACAAATACATAGTATTTGCCTCCAATGCTTCCAGATTGTGAAGGACCAAATAGATCCATATGCACAAGCTGTAATGCATTAGAAGTTGAAACTTCATTAATTGGTTTAAAGCTAGTTTTATGTTGTTTGCCAAATTTACAAGGATCACAGACTTTTGAAGAATCATATCTAAGGTCCGGTAGCCCTTTTACAAGTCCTTTCTTTGAGAGTTTTCTTAGGTTTCTCAAATTACAGTGTCCTAGTCTCCTATGCCATAGCCACGATTGGTCTTCTATTACACTTAAACAAGGTAAGTTTTGGTTCCTAAGGTCTTCTAAGTTAATAGTGTAAACATTCTCTTGCCTATGGGCAGATAGAATGAATTCATCCTTGGAATTGTGAACTAGACACTTATCATTTCTAAAATTCACAAGGTAACCTTCATCACATAATTGACTTATACTGATGAGATTGTGCCTAAGACCTTTAACAAACAAAACATTTGAAATAAGAACTTTTCCAAGAAAAACGATATTACCTATACCAACAATCTTTCCTTGAGCATTATCTCCGAAGGTAACTTTTCCACCTTTTGTTTTGATAACCTTTTCAAAGAAATCTTTGTTTCCAGTCATATGTCGAGAACAACCACTATCCATGTACCAAATGTTCTTATTGATACACTTCTCGTTTTCCTGAAAAAGAAACAATTAGATTTTCGGAATCCAAACTTGTTTGGATCCAGAAGGGTTAGATAAAAGAATTTTAGGAATCCACATTTGTTTTGCAAAATGAGCTTTATGAAATCCTAAGGATTGAGTTTTGTTAAGAGAACAATCTCTTCTCCAATGTCCACCACATTGACACTTGGAACAGAAAATGGTTTTTTGAGGAACAAAATAGTTATTACTAAAAACAGGTTTAGAATAAGTATAACCAAGACCAGAGCGATTTCTCAAAGGTCTAATTTGAGAATACATCCTATCAAAGTTTTCTTTTCCATGAGTAAAGTTTGACAAATACTTTTTCAAGGATAAAATCTCTGACTTTAGTTTTAAAACTAAATTCTTTTTTTCTAAAACATTTGAATTTGAACTAGAGTTAGACTCTAAAATATTTTTCTTTGAAATTACAGTTTCAAGATCCTTATAAAGTTTATCTTTATCAGATTTGACTTTCTCAAGGGTTTTTAAAATACTTTCAAAATCAGAAGTTTTCTCATCAAGATCTTTAGAAAGATCTGATACTTCTTTAGTCAAAATTGAAATTCTAGAATTTGCTTTTTCAAATCTCTTTTTGAGTTTAGAATTTTCATTTTCAAGTAACTTAGAAAATCTAGAGACTTCTTCAAAAGAAGGTAAAGAATCATCTTCTGATGATGAGGGTTCATCATTTGAAGATTCATAATATCTATTATCAACACAATTTGAATTTAAAGAGACGTTTGTAATAGCTTCAGCATTATGTACCTTAGCCATGAGACAATGATCTTCGATTGGTAGTTTGGCTAGAAGTCCAATATTTCTATGTCATGATGTCTCATATTCTGAAGAATCATCTGAGGAATCACTACCAATTGCACTCCATGTATCATTTGCTTTCAAGCCTTTCTTTGTCTTATAAAACCTTTTCTTGTTTCTTTCAGAGTGTTTCTATTTTCTATCTTTCCTCTTCAGTAAAGGACAATCAGGCCTTATATGTCCTGCTTTCTTGCATTCATAACAAGTTAACTATGAATCTTTCCTACCTTTCCTGTCTTTCTTTTTGAATCTATATTGAAAATCTTTCTTTCCCAAAATCTTGTTCATCCTTCGAGCAAGATTGTCTAGCTCATTATCCGAAAGATTACAATCACTTGAATCAGATATAACAACTTTCTTGGATTTAGACCTTGTAAGCCTTTCAGGTGTTTTAGCTTTAGATGCAAAAGCTACACTTCCATTCCCATTCTTCTTCTTATTAAAATCATCATCTCTCTTCATTCTTGTCTCATGCTGTAGAAGAGTTCCAAAGAGTTCATCAAGAGTAATCTGGGAAACTTTTCTATTTTCATCAATAGCTGTCCTTTTTGACTCCCATTCATTTGGCATAATATCTATAATCTTATCAACAAGAGCTTCATCATCAAGTCCTTTTTCTCCCATAGATTTTAAGCTGTTGACAATTGTCATAAACCTTTGTTGTACTTTACATACAGGTTCTCCATAAGGAAAAACAAATCCATGATATTCTGCTCGAAGCATTGCTCTCCTTGTTTCTATAACTTTGGATGTACCAAAATGAGTGACTTCCAATTTCTTCCAAATACAGTTGGCTGCTTCACATGAAGATATCTGACTATATATATTCCTGGTCATAGAGCATAATAAAGTATTGCTTACCTTGTAATTCAGTTGATATTCTTGCTTCTCTTGGTTGGTGAAAGTGCTAACTTCTTTGTCAGAAATTTTGTAACCCCCAGTAAGCATAATAAAATTGTCTACACCAGTATTGATGACGAAAGTCTTCATACAATCTCTCCAATACTCATAATCATTCCCATCAAAGATTGGTGGTCTATAAGGATTCATATTATCTATTGATCCGATATTCATTCCTGCCATCTAATATAACAAAAACAACTTTTCCACTCCACACGTTAGTGTAGTAAGTATTCAAGATTGTAATAAGAAATAAAGCTAGTAATACAAATCAGTGAAAAACCTCCTCTAATACCAATTGTTGGATCGAATAGTAGATATATGTGTCTATTAGATGGAACAATACAAGAGGGGGGTGAATTGTAGATTTAAAAACAATTGAGTTTTAGCAAAAAAGAGATTAGTTTAAATGATCTTAAACTAATACAAATATAAACACCCACAATTGTATTGAAATATAAAAGGTATGATGTATTGTAATACTAATGTAAAGTAAAACAATTGTATTCAAAGTGAACACAATAATCAAAGAAATACAAAGATGAATGATTCTACCTTAAAGCGTATAGAATCAATCAATACAAAAAGTAATAGAATGATTGTAATTGAAACAATTACAATTGAATATGTAAAGAAGAAAGGAAACAATACAAATCCCTTTCTAATACAAGTAACAGCGGAAATGTAAAAGTATTACAATTCTTTTAACCCAAAGAGAAGGGTTATCCTTTCACCTAGGATAAAAGGTCTGTCTCACCAATACCTTGGTGAGCCCTCGATACGATGATCGGCACGTCTGTCTGCCTATCCCCGGCAGCCCTCGATATGATGATCGGCACGTCTGTCTGCCTATCCCCGGCAGCCCTCGATACGATGATCGGCACGTCTGTCTGCCTATCCCCGGCAGCCCTCGATTTTGTAGGTAATCGGCACCTCTGTCTTTCAATTACTTGAAAGCCCTCGATACGATGATCGGACGCACAAGGCTGATGAGAGAAGTCACAGTGTCTCTCTCTAGAATCTTGGTAGTTCACAGAATCTCTTCATTCGTTCTCTTTGTTCATCGTTGTTTTCTCAGCTTCAAATGACCTCCTATTTATAGGCCTTGGGTTCCAACGGTCATATTGCCTCCAATGGTCATATTGAAACAGAAAGCACGACATCGTTTTGATTAGTTTGTAACTAACTCAATGACATCGTTTTGTTAGGACAAGAGATATATAGAAATGAAAATCATGAGTACGATTCAAATGCAGAGAGTGTTTTTGATAAAGTACCAAAACAAATAATGATTATCTAAATAGCATAGTCAGTAGGATACGATTGACCTAGTCAGTACGATACGATTGACAGAGTCAATACGATACGATTGACCTAGTCAGTACGATACGATTGACAGAGTCAATACGATACGATTGACAGAGTCAGTACGATACGATTGATAGAGTCAGTACGATACGATTTGGTTGGTACGATCAACATCGTACGATACGATAAACATGATAAAAGATAATTGTAATTTACAAACATATGATAGAATACATTTGTGATTTCCAAAACATGATATAGAAGTCAAAAGAAGACTTTTGAATTAACACTTAGTAGGTTGTAGGTTCCTAATCTATGAACATTAATTCATCATCATTAACCAAAATAAATCCACATATTTTAGGATTCTAATGAATTCTATATACCTTATAGGTTCTTATATCACATATTTCATCTCTTCTTCTACAACTCTTTATAGAACTGGCTCAACTTTCATTTCAATAACACTTCTCATTTTTTAGTCTTAATCTACTCCAAGTTCAACCTTCCTTATAATGACTCATCAACAAATATATTCCTTCTCAAGGAAAATGCCGCACTGGGCTGCAAACACTTTTTGTTCGATAGGAATATAAAATTATTATCCCACAATCTCTTTGAGATAACCAATAAAAAGTCATTTCTATGATTTAGGGATAAGTTTATCCGAATCCTAATGTCACGCATATTATTTATAATTCCAAACCCTCATAAAATATATATTGGGATATTTCCCATTTCATATCTTTTATGGTTTCTTTATGATTTCTTTATATGGAATACGGTTCAGTAGGAATGTAGTGATTTTAAAATTATACCACTAGAATGAAATAGGAAAGTCTCACTAACTCATCATTGATCAAACCATTTCTAATAGGGTATGATTACTCCTATAAGACACACCATTACACTATGGTGTTCCAAGAGGAGTGAGTTGTGAAAAAATTACACAATATCTTAGATGATCAGTGAATTTATGGATTAAGTATTCACTACCCCAATATAATAATAGAATCTTAATAATTTTTCCCAATTGATTCTATAATTTCTTCTAACAATATATAAACTTTTAAAAATATTTAAACTTATGTCTCATAATAAACACATAACTATACCAACTAAAGTAATTGTTAATTGTTATAAAATACCTAAACATGCCACTTTCTTAAGTACTCATTGGTCCACATACATCAATATGTATAAGATCCAATAGTCCACTAGCCCTTTCACCTTTTCCACTAAAAGGTGATTTGTTCATTTTACCTAATAAACAAGATTCATAGTTGTCATATGGTTTATAATCGAATGATTCCAAAAATCTGTCTCTATATAGTCATTGAATGTATTTCTCGTTTATATGTATAAGTCGACAATGCCAAAGGTAAGCAGGGTTAGAATGTAAAAACCAATCACCATATTCCCAATCGTATAAAACATTCCATTTATATATGTAAAACAAATATCGTTCTTAATAATGAGAAAAATCCTAGATTGTTTAAAAAAGATACATAATTAAAAAAATTATATATGTTAGGAACATAATAATAGTTTTCTAATTTCAGAACTAATTCAATAGGTATACTTAGATCATAAGTGTTGACCTATAATGCATAAACTCTTTTTCATTACCAACATGATGATCTACTTCACCTTTATTTATTTATATCATGTCTCTAACTCTATTTTTATCATCAAAAATGTGTGATGAACACTCATTATCTAATATCCATGATTCAGAGTTAGATAAATTGATTTCAATATCCATTTAGTGATCCATGGACTATATTTCACTATGACTTAAATGGTTTTTCATCTAAATTGGCCATAATTTTATATTATAGATAATCATGTCAATCATGTCATATATGAATTTTGGATAGTTGAGTAGATAACTCTTTATCCCAATTCATCATATGAATTCACTCAATTATATTCCTTTGATATTGTAATGGTTAGAATTTCCCAACTATGTGTAACCCAAATATTACATCAAATATAGTCACCTAGTGGTTAGGTTCACCTATAATATGATTTCCTTATACAAGATAATTCATGGGATCCCAATAGTTAAGGTCACCCATACTGAATGATTAAGGTCTTGAGAATTTTTATATTTGAAAGGAATATCACACTTAGTATTTGAGATGTTTTTTTTAAATTCTCACCAATTTAATATACATAATAGGTATATTAAACTCATAACTATTGCATCTCATGAAATATTTATTATCTTATGTTTTATTCCTTTATATATGCATGATTCTAATGATTTAGTTTTAGGATCCCTATTCTATATATCAAATTAATATGTTCAAATCATATTAATGTGTAACTCTTTACACAACTAACAGTTTGTGTTAATCTCCAAAAAAATAGAGGCTAATCATATTTACATATATCCAAATGCATCATATGCATAAGGTATGTGAAATTTTCATATAAAGGTTTATAATTATATGAAATTAAAAATCCCCTCATGAGTAATCCTAGATCCATAGATAGTCAAACCCCACTTTTCTAGAAAAAGGCATAATCCTCAAGACTAATGGGAAGTCTGACCCAAAGTCCATCTATCTAGGGATACTTTACTCAAGAGATATTTCATTTACATAACAACTTCATACCTGATATATATAAACTATATTCAATGACTAAATTCAAGATAATAACTTTAATTGAAAATTGAATTTAAGGTAGATGAAAAAAAATATTATATTTCCATATCTATTATCTATAGAATGATATAACAATTTATAAGAATCAATTTATCACATAAATTAAATCGCACACAATACCCACATTTTATAAACAACATATAAACATGGATATTTAAAAAGAATAAATAAATAAATAAACATTTTATTTATTTTAAAAACATGAGATATTAATATGAACATTTCATATTTTATTTAGGCATGAAATTTTCTTATTTATAATGCTTAACACATATCTTTTATAAAAAATTTATATAACTATAGTAAATTTTGCATAAAAATAATTTTTCCATTTTTAGGGTATATTATATCCTATGACTAATAGGGGACACTATATATCATATTATATGATAGGGAATCTTATGTGGGTATCATTATATGGGATACATTGATCTATGATTTCAATAAAACCACCAGAAGAAAGAAACATGGTCCATCAAAAATTCACCCACAGATCAGTATAGTGGAAAACCGTACCTTCAACAAGCTCCCCCCTCGATTAAATATACCATAACTACATAGTTAATTCAACCAATTAAATTAAAAAAAATAAACCTTTGATAGATTCAATAAAATAAACACTTCACAAATATACATGTAAATTAAGATCAATATAAATTGAAATGGATAAAAGGAATAACGTGCTTCAGACAATGATTCATACATGTACTGGAGAAACCCTGGTGCTTTTATTTTATATATTGGAAGCTATAAGAAATTAAAAATTGATATTAATAAGTAAAATTAATCTACACAATCCATACTTATCCCCTTTGATATTTTATCTTCAATATTGGACACACTCACTACATCAAAAATAATGATTAGTGGCAGTTTATGAAACCATTACTAAAAAAATTGAAATATTTTAGCAGAAGTTTTTCAAAAATCACTGCTAATTTTTTTCATAAATTTAAAAAAACTATTTTTCTCCCTCCCCAAAATTCATCCCCCCTCCCTAATACCCAATCCCTATTCCAGTATCACCATTAATCCCCTTTCCACCTTGCCACCACCGCTGCTCCCCTTTCCCGCTTTCCGTCAAGGCCTCTCCCAAGCCCTCAACTCCCCTACCCAAGTTGTCGATTCTCCTCCCCTCACTACTCCTCTTCCACACTAATCATTGATTACCTTTCTCCCTTTCCACTACCACCAATACCATTTCCCCCTTTCCATTGATTCCCCTCTTCTCACTGAGCCACAACTACCCCTTTCCCCTACCTAAGTCGTTGATGCCCCTCACCATACCACTCTCAATCCCATGACTCCCTTACCCAAGACGTCAAATCCCCTCCCATCACCACTCCCCAAGCCCTCTAATCCCCTCCCTAAATCATTGAATCCCCTCCCCCATCACTCTCTGATCCCTTGACTCCCCTCTTTGAGTCATATCCACCACTCCCATTTCCCCTTTCTTCCAATCCAATGAACCCCTTGCTTGAAATTTTTTCCCTAATTCGGTCTTAAGAACTTCTCCCATTCCCTCCTCTCCTCCATTGAAGGCCACGATGGATCTACCTCATACATAGTCCATTTTTTCACCATTTGGTGAAATAAATTCTTTAAGGTGAGTCTACAATTCATCTTTCACTCCTTAATTTATTTTAGTGGATAGTGATGGATTAGAATTTTATTCTAATATATCTAATTTCTAGGGATTTTTCTGGTTTTTTAGGTAAAACTAGAATTTGATGTTGGGTGAGACCCTGAGCCCTTGCTGTCGAGCCCTCACCATATAATCATTGATCCCTCACTGATTCCCCCTCACCCTATCCCTTGAATAAATTATTAATTGTTTATATTGTTGATTTTGAATGAATTGGTAATTATTTTTTAAATGACATAATATTTTTTATGTGTTTTGATTTTCATTATCGAAGTGTAGTCACTTTGTGATATATGGATAAAAGTTGTATCACATTACTGAGGAACACACCACAGTATGCTAAGGGTTTGGAGGATTTTTATATTTTTCAATTTTAAATAAATACATTGATAGGAAAATAATATTCTCACACCCTAAATGTAAATTTAGAAGATGGTTGAAGATACATGAGGT
The DNA here is from genome assembly GCA_963277665.1 of Viscum album. Taxonomy (NCBI): domain Eukaryota; kingdom Viridiplantae; phylum Streptophyta; class Magnoliopsida; order Santalales; family Viscaceae; genus Viscum; species Viscum album. The sequence continues at coordinate 1,268,978,473 of OY728140.1, read as the reverse complement.
TTTTGAACACATGATATTGAAGCAATTCCTTTCCCAATATTTGAGTTGGATTTTTCATGGAGAATAGAACTTTATAGAAATTTTGAGCATTGATGTCAGTCAACAGAATAATCTCCCAACTTTGTTGAAAATGGATAATGAAATGAAAAACATTATAAAAGATTATTTCAAAATTTTAAGGAAACAATATCAACATAAAAACATACTAGAACAACTATTTTAGGGTGATATAAATAGTAACTTGAAAAATGATGTTTTTGGGACTATAGAACAACCATATCAAGATCTTAACATATCATTGGATCCTCTTCTTGATGTTGTAGAGACTAATGTAAGATATAAATTCACTAAGAAAACAAATTTGTTTCATGATTTATTTAAAGATGGAAATCAAGAGTTATATGATGGTTGTATGAAATATTTTTTTGGGTAAAAATCCCTCAAGGTATCATTGAAGCATTTTTTAGGTGATTGTATTTGTTGAAAAAGTGGGCCTCTGTGTTGTGTTTGTTGAAAAAGCAAACCATGACGTACAAATTTGTTGACAAAGGGGATTTCATGGTGGAATGTAGAGTTCAAGGGATGTTTTTACCGATACATGATTGATTCAAGAACATCGACAAAGTAATGGTCGATCTGTAGGTGGTTTAAAAAGATCAGATACAAGGTGGCACTGTTTTCCAGTGTTTGCCAAATTTTTGGACCTCAAAATCGACAAATGGAGAAAAGTGTTTTTGGAAAAGGGACTTGCGCGCCGGTGCCTTGGAGGCTTGGAAACTTGCGCGCCATATGTTTTTCAAGATCAGAACATCAAAATATGGAAAAGGAAAAAGGGGCGCCAAGGTTTTGGGTTTGGTCACGCAAGTGACTAGCACGACAGAGACTAGGGCGGCTGGACTTGCGCGCCGAGAGGAGACTTGTGCACCGGTACTCAGGGTGTCCAAATGCCTATAAATAGAGGTCTACCCCTCCTCATTTTTCATAGATTTCAACACTTAGAGAAAATTAGATCTCCCGTCATGCAGGTGTTGTGGCCGCGCAAGTGGTGGTGTGGTCGCGCAAGTATAAAGATATTCAAAAGTTGTGTTCCAGTTGATTGTTGCGCTCCCAAAGTGGTTTGGGTGATAAAGGGTGTCAGTCACCCAAGTTTAGAGTTGAAGAAGGGGGTGTCGTGCAGGTGGTTTGGTGACACTTGCACGCCAGGCTTTGAAGAAGCGCGACAGTTGATAGTTGCGTGCCAAAATTGGTTTGGGCGTAAAAGGGTGTGAGTTGCGCAAGTTGAGAGTTGAATAAGCGAGTGTCACACAAGTGGTTGAGGTGAACTTGCGCACCGTTTTGAAATTCGGTGCCAGAACTTGCGCGCTGGATTGGAGAAGCGCGCCAGGTATAGTTGAAGTATGCCAGTCATTTTAGGGCTGCGTGAAAGATGGAAGATTTCCTGATACCTTCGGTGCAAAGTGAGATTCATCTACGGGTGAAAGTTGGACTTCAACAGAGCATCTACATATAATAGAGGATGTATTCATTAGTGATAATGAAGAGACCTACAGTTCTATAAACTATGAGTGGATCCTTTCCATAGTAGTGAGAAAAGGAAGAGAAAGAAGGTGATCCTCTCCACCGGCAGTGATCCAGAGAGAGAGAAATAGGGAGTGACCCTTGGGAAAGCAGTGATCTGACCCTAAACATTTTAAAGGCAGTGAGCCTAGGAATAGAAGTGATCTATCCCGAACTTTGTAAATAGCAGTACGCTTTTAGTGGATTTGGTACATCAGCACATTTCCAGTGTATGCTCCTTGGACGTATCCCAGTGAGGGTGAACCAAGTAAAGATCATTGTGTCTTGTGCATGCTTTAGTTTTTGTTTATACTTTGTTGTTGGAAAGAGAGAGAAGAGAGTCTTTCTTAATAGCGAGACATGATCAGTAGGGGCAGTTGTTTTAATCTGTCATACCCTGATTCACCCCCCTCTCAGGGTATCTAACCTAGTGGACCTAACAATTGGTATCAGAGCGAAAGGTTTATATCAGTGGTTCTCTCTCAAATAGAGGTCAATAATCATAAAGGGATTTCGATCTTCGACGGGAAAAATTTTCAGCTATGGAAGAATCGGATGCAACACTACTTCCAATCTTTGGGAATGGATGTATTCACAGTAGAAATTCATGGTATAATAGCTAACATCAACAGTGGGGCATTATCAGAAGCCAAGCGAAGAGAATTGGATTCTGACGCCAAGGGAATAAATGCTTTAGGGGGAGCCCTATCCAATGCTATATATATGAAGGTGATGTCATGTAAAACATCACATGACATGTGGGAAAATCTTTTGAATATATATGAAGGAGGTACAAAGGTCAGAGAGGCAAAGCTACAAGTACTATGGAATAAGTATGAAGATCTGAAAATTAACCTGAATGAGTATGTTGATGCATTCTTTGACAGGGTAAATATTGTTGTGGAAGATATCCGAGGTCTTGGAGAAGTCATTGAAGAAATAAAGATCGTAAAGCGCATCTTGAGGAAACTTCCACCTTGGTTCAATCCGAAAGTTTCAATACTAGAAGATAAAGATCCAAAAGTGCTGACACTGGACAATTTGCAGAGTACCCTGGTTGTATATGAAATGAGGAACGATGATAACGAGGCTGTGGAAAAGTGGAAATCCAAAGAGGTGGCATTTAAGGCCATAAAGAATCTCATCATTGAAGATTATTAGGAAGAAGAAGAGACAAATGAGTTAATGTCATTCCTTTCCTCAAATATTCAAAGAGGAAAAGGAAATTTCAAAGGAAAACTTCCACTTGCTTGCTTTAGATGTGGAAAAGTTGGTCATATTGCCACAAGGTTCCCCAAAAATTCTCAATAAGAAAATGATGAAGATGAATTTGAAATTCCCAAGAAGAAATCTTCAGCCTATGTGAAAGGGAAGAAGCAGTTCAAGAGAAATTTCTTCAAGAAGAAGAATATTCTTTCACAAGAAATAGACAGTTTAGATGAGTCTGAGGTTGAAGAGGTTGAGGATATTGAAAATTGTAAAGATCGTGAAGAAAATTAAATGGTGGGTATTGTCAGTAGTGCTCAAGAAAAGGAAGAAACCGACACTGATGAAGAAGAAGAAGAAATTGAAGGGAGAGTTGACATAGAAGCTGAATTAGAAGTAGCTCTTGAAGAGATAGATGTTTGGAGAGAAAAAACAAATAAATCTAACAAGGTGGTACATGATGCCAAACTCTACATGCAACAGCAGTAAGAAGAGAAGTATGGGCTAGTGAAATAAATCGAAAACCTTAAGTCTTCCAGGACAGAGATCTTAGAAAAGGTTGATGAGCATAATCTCAAGATTAAAGAACAAAAAAGGGAGATCAATGGCTTGAATAGAAAAGTGAAAGATCAAGTCAAGTGTATTGAAGAACTTGAAGAAGAAGTGGTCTGTCTGTGATGAAAAATGAAGGATCAAAAAAAATATTAACCCCCAATGTGATATCAAGAAAGTAGGTCATTCAGAGGATAGAAAAGATGAAAGATGAGGATAGTAGTTCAGCAGGAAAGAAGCAGTAATTGAGCTCAGACGTTAAGGCTGATTCAGGGCTTGATCAGAAACAAAAATCTGTGAAAATTGAAGTCAGACTGCAAGCACCCATCCTGGGATTGAATGTTGATTTGGGCACAAATCAGAATCAAAATATTCAGAGATCCCAAGGGGAAACTCATAGTACAAAAGTAACACGAAGGAATTCACATTATATCAGGTGTTATTATTGTAGAAATATGGGACATTCACAGTATGTGTGTTCCATAACCAAGAGATATCGAAGGGAACAAAAACAAAGGTGGAAGCCAAATAGATAATGGTTCTCCAGAACATATTTTGACGGACACTGTTTTTGGTTCAGAGGATTTGGGCACATGGCTAGGTACTGCACTTCGACCCTACAGAGGAATGTGCCAAAGCAGAATCAAAATGTTCGCAAGTAGTAGATTAATAAACCAACAGGTGAGTTAAAAATGCAGAATATATTTGAAGCTTTGCAAGATGTATGTGGTCCGTCATACTCTGAGGAAGAACAGAAGTCTCAATCCATGCCAAGTGTTAATGAAAAAATATGGACCAAAAAGAAGAAGGGTGAGAAGGCCGTGGTGGCAGAAATTGCCCTTAAAGCATCAGATCACTCTGGTGTGTGGATCCTTGATAGTGGTTGCACATCTCACATGACATGTAATAAGGATCTTTTTACAGGGGTGAAATATGATAAAGAAGGAGTTTTCAAGTTTGGAAATAATGAAGGCCTAAAGATTATTGGTGCAGGAAAGGCCAAGTTTGGGGGAAAAGAGATGAGATGTGCTGATGTCTTAGTAGTAGAAGGTCTCAGTCACAATTTGCTCAGCTTCAGTCAACTATGTGACTCAGTACATTCTATAAGGTTTACTAAGAAGATGTGTGTCGTAAAAAAAAGATACAGGGCAGTATTTCTACAGCGAAAAAGAACAAAGGGAAATCTCTACCTGGTAAGTGGAGAAGAAGATATCTGTTTTCCGTCCATAGAGGAAGAAAACAAGTTGTGGCATAAACGACTTGGTCCTCTTTGCCAACCATCCCTGGACGATCTGGTAAAGTGTGAAGCAGCAAGAGACCTCCCTAAGCTATCACATGATCGTACACATACATGCGATGCCTATCAACAAGGGAAGATCATAAGAAAGATGTACAAAGAGAAGGAAAATAATTCGACAAGGGTGCATGAATTGGTGCATGCTGATGTCTGTGGACCTATTTCACCAATAGCCATTGGCGGGAAGAGGTATTACATTCTTTTCATTGATGACTATAGCAGAATAGCATGGTTATTTGTTATTTCCCATAAGTCTGATGTGTTTAGCTACCTAAAACAGTACTGAAGGGAATCTGAAAGGATGCTTGGACAAAAAATTCTGAAGTTTCATACAGACAATGGTACAGAATTCAAAAACATTCAGGTGTAATAGAATCTCAAGAAACATGGGATAAGGAATCAATTTTCTTCAGTAATAACTCCCCAACAAAATGGAGTGGTTGAAATGAAAAATTGGATCATCAACAACATGGCCAGAATAATTCTTATAGAAAAGGACCTACCATAGAAGTTTTGGAAGGAATCAGTTTTGACATCAGTCTACATTTCTAATACGGCTCTGTTGTGTCCAAAGTTGGGAAAGACTCCATATGAAATGTGGTACGGAAAGAATACAATAGTGAAATACTTTTGAATATTTGGAAGTAAGTGCTTCATTATCAACAAAGAAAAGCATAGGAAGTTTGAATCACATGGAGATGAGGGAATATTTATGGGCTACTCAGGCAAAATCAAAGCATACAAATGCTTTAACAAGAGGCTGGGAAAAGTAGTTGAGAGAAATGACGTCACTATTATGGAAAATGAAGAGAATATTCAACAGCACAGTGAACAGTTTCTTGATGAAAGTTATGAAGAGGAAAATAACACAGGAAGAGCAGAAGTGGTAGATGCTAACTCAGAAGAAGACACTGATGATGAATAAGAAAGTGTCAAATCTTTGTGTTCAAGGAAGCCAAAGAGTCGAGCTGGAATTGATGGGCAGAATATCATTGGTGATCAGACAGCGCCAGTTCAGACAAGAAAAATGAAGTCACTATAGCAGACATCTTTCCTATCTCAGGTAGAGCCGAAATGCTTTACTGATGCAACTGAAGATGAAAACAGGGTTCAGGCTATGAATGAAGATCTTGATTAGATTGAGAAGAACAAGACATGGGATATTGTTTTGAGACCAATAGATAAGAATGTCATCGGGACTAAATGGGTCTATCACAACAAGATGAATGAAGATGGCACAGTGGTTCGAAACAAATCACTACTAGTGTACAAAGGATACTCCTAGATAGAGGTAATATATGTTGACGATACATTTTCACCAGTTTCAAGGCTGGAGACAATCAGATTATTCCTAGCCATTACAGTGCAACGGAAGTTCAAAGTGTTCCAGATGGATATCAAATCTACATTATTGAATGGGGTTCTGGAGGAGGAATTGTATATTGATCATTCAGATGGTTTTCTCATTCATGAGGATGAGAACAAGGTTTGCAGACTGAAGAAGACATTGTATGGGATGAAATAAGCACCAAGATCATGGTACTCAAGGCTTGATCAGTACTTGAAGAAGCTTGGTTTCCAGCCTGGGGGAGTTGATTACAATCTTTATTTCAGCAATGACAGTAATCAAAGGATGATGGTGTTGGTTTATGTCGATGAAATAATATTTGGCGGATCAGATGAAGCTCAGTGTAGACAGTTTTCTGAATTCATGAAAAGTGAGTTTGAAATGTCAATGATTGGAGAGCTAACGTTTTTCCTTGGTCTACAGGTGACACAAGGAATAAATGGGACATTCATTTCTCAATCCAAATATGCCAAGGAGGTTTTGAAAAGGTTTGGAATGGAAAATTACAAGGAGATTAAGACTCCAGTTGCTACCCAGACGAAATTATCCAAAGATGGGGATGGCAAGGTAGTTAATATCACAGAATACAAGCAAATTATTGGAAGTTTGTTGTCCTTGACTACAACAAGGCCTGACATTGTATTCTCCACATGCCAAGTAGTGAGATATCAGAGTACTCCCAAGGAAAGCCACATGCTTGTAGTAAAAATAATAATTTGGTATATCAAGGGCACGGTGGACTTCGTCTTGACATATAATGACAAATTTCAAACAGAGTTATTGGGATATACTGATACAGACTGGGCCAGTTCAGTGGATGATATTAAATCAATGTCAGGTGGTGCTTTCTATATTGGTAGATTGTGTATTTCTTGGCTAATCAAGAAGAAAGATTTCATTTCATTGATCACCGCAGAGGCTGAGTATATTGTGACCACTCAAGCATGCACACAGTTATTGTGGATGAAGCAGCAGCTTGAAGTTATAGGAGTTGAAGTGAAGTCTCCGATCAGAATATAGTGTGATAACTCAATTGATATCAATCTTAGTAAAAATCAAGTTTATCACTCAAGGACAAAGCACATTGAGATCAAATATCATTTCATCAAGGATAAGGTGGAGCAAGGGCTTGTGAAGTTGGAGTATGTGCCTACAGAGCTATAGGTTTCAAATATTCTGACAAAGGCCTTACCCAAGGAAGCGTTTGAAAGGCATCGACTGGCTCTGGGAGTTCAGTCGAATCCTCACACTTAAGAGAGTGTGGATGTGGAACCTCCCCTATCCCAAAGGTATGATGTGTTTTTCCCTAATGTGTTGATATGTGTTCTCTACTCTGTTACAGACTGCAAAGGAGTGACCTTTGGTTTCATTGAAAAAGGGGGAGAAAACAGTGATTGATCAAGGGGGAGACAGTGTAGCTATTTGACAAATCATGAATGATATGGGGAGAAGCTGACAGGTGGAGCATCCAGATAGGGGGAGTTGAAGCTGGTTCAAAGTGCTGAAGAGGATTTGTAGCTAACAAGAGTTAAAGTTGTGAGAAGACAGGGAGAGTATCAAATCTGACGATGCTATAAGTGATCGATCAAGGAATAAATATCACGACAGCTGAGGATCATGATAAAAGCATAAGAGTGGTTTTGGAATGTGGTAAGAATATTTCCAAAAATTGGTATCATTTTGGTATCAACAGTGGGTGTCAGAGTTGAAGTGATTCATTGATGAACTTTTCATTTACTCTTGTTTCTCATGCTGAGCATTTCTCATGTGGGCTTAGAGTATGTGTTGAGTAAATCCTTGATTTCTATCAGAATCGCAATAGGCGAATGGTGTTTGAATAATTAACGATGTATCTTTTTATGGAAGAGTTGTCAATAAACCCAAAGGGGGATATTGTTGGTAAAAAATCCCTCAAGGTATCATTGAAGAATTTTTGATGTGATTGTATTTGTTGACAAAGCAAAGCATGACGTACAAATTTGTTGAAAAAGGGGATTTTATGGTGGCATGTCAAGTTCAAGGGATGTTGTTAACGATCCATTATTGATTCAAGAATGTCAAAAAAGGAATGGCTGATCTGGAGGCGGTTCAAAAAGAGCAGATACAAGGTGGCGCCATTTTCCAATGTATGCCAAATTTTTGGACCTCAAAATCGACAAATGGAGAAAAGTGTTTTTGGAAAAGGGACATGCGCACTGGTGTCTTGGAGGCTTGGAAACTTGAGTTCCATATTTTTTTAAAGATCAGAACATAAAATATGGCAAAGAAAAATGGGCGCCCAAGTTTTGGGTTTGGTCACGCAAGTGACTAGCGCGGCAGAGACTAGGGCGGCTGGACTTGCGCGCCGAGAGGAGACTTTCATGCTAGAGCTCAGGGTGTCCAAATGCCTATAAATATAGGTTGACCCCTCCTCATTTTTCACATAGTTCAACACTTATAGAAAATCAGAGCTCCCATCATGCAGGTGTTGTGGTCGCGCAAGTGGTGTTGTGGTCGCGCAAGTATAAATATATTCAGAAGTTGCGTGCAGTTGATTGTTTCATGCCCAAGGTGGTTTGGGTGAGAAAGGGTGTGAGTCTTCCAAGTTTAGAGTTGAAGAATGGGGCGTCGCACAGGTGGTTGGTGATACTTGCGCGCCAGGCTTTGAAGAAGCGTGATAGTTGATAGTTGCGCGCCAAAATTGGTTTGGGCGTAAAAGGTTGTGAGTCGTGCAAGTTTGGAGTTGAAGAAGCGAGTGTCGTGCAAGTGGTTGAGGTGAACTTGCGCGCCGGTTTGAACTTACGTGCCAGAACTTGCGTGCCAGCTTAGAGAAGAATGCCAGGTATGGTTGAAGCACGCCAGTCATTTTAGGGCTACGTGAAAGCTGGAATATTGCCTGATACCTTCGGTGCAAAGTGATATTCATCTACGGGTGAAAGTTGGACTTCAACAGAGCATCTACATACAACATAGGATGTATTCATTAGTGATAATGAAGATACCTAGAGGTCTATAAACTATGAGTGGATCATTTCCATAGCAGTGAGCAAAGGAAGAGGAAGAAGGTGATCCTCTCCACTGGTAGTGAGCCAGAGAGAGAGAAATAGGGAGTGACCCTTGGGAAAGAAGTGAGCTGACCCTAAACATTGTAAAGGCAGTGAGACTGGGAATAAAAGTGATCTATCCCAAACTTTGTAAATATAAGTGTTCTTTTAGTGGATTTGGTACATCGTCACATCATCGTTGTATGCTCCTTGGACGTAGCCTAGTGAGGGTGAACCAAGTAAAAATAATTGTGTCATGTGCATGCTTTAGTTTTTGTTTATACTTTACTGCAAGAAAGAGATAGAAGAGAGTCTTGCTTAACAGCGAGACAAGATTAGTAGGGGCAGTTTTTTTAATCTGTCATACCCTGATTCACCCCCCTCTCAGGGTATCTAACCTAGTGGACCTAACATATTCAAAACTTTATTTTCTAATGAAGTTTTACCATATCAAATGCCTGTCTATAATTACAAATAAGACGATGTCCATGATATTGGAATTTTTACATGATGTGTTTATTAAATCTAAGACCCATGACTCTTTTTATTATATGAAAAAAGTTGTTAAAAATATTGGTCTGAATTATAAAAAAAATACATGATTTTATAAATGATTCTATGCTTTATTGGGAGAGGATTCAATTAGAAAAGATTGAAAAAAATGTTTTTCTTCTAAATGGATTTCAATGGGTGATGTTAGAAGTATGAATCAACATAATACTATAAAGAATCAGAAAAAGAACACACCTGCAAAGGTTTTTCATTCCTTCCCTTTAGAACCTTGATTGAAAAGATTATTCTTGCCATTAAAAGATGTCGAGCACATGAAGTGGAATTCTATAGATAATAAAAGTTATGGGTTAATGTGACATCCAAGAGATTCAAAATCATGGATGATATTTGATTCATTACATATGTATTTCTCATCTAATCCTAGGAATGTGTTATTGGTATTGGATGTCGATGGATTCAACCCATTTTGGAATTTGAGTACTATTTATAGCATTTGGCGGATTGTTTTGATCCCTTATAATCCACCTCTATGGAAGTGTATGCAACAAAAATATTTTATTATTTTAATGATTATTCTTAGAAAAAATTCCAAAAAATGATATTGATTTTTACTTGCATCCTCTAGTTGAAGAATTATAGGAGTTATAGAGAAAAAATGTTGATAAATATGATGCATATTCTATAACAATGTTCAAAATGAAAGATGCATTAATGTGGACCATTATTGACTTCCCTGGATATTGGAACTTATCTGGTTGGAACACTTAAACGAGTTTGTATTTTCCTATTTGTGACTTTGATTTTGAGCCTGAAAAACTACCTTGTATTTAAAAATGATGTTTCTTGTGTCATTGTATATTTCTCAATGAATCTTGTAGATTTTAGTTCAATAATTAAAAATTCAATGGGTTTATTTATCATACATCACCTCCAAAGTTATTGACAGGTTCTGAAATATTTTCACAACATGTAAATGTTGAAACAAAATTTGGGAAGGTATAGAATTTGAATGATAGTGGGAAATGGGTTCAAAGTGCATCATTAATTGAAATTGGAATGCAATAGTGGAAGAAAAAATTATATTCTTCAAACTTCCATGTTGAGAATTTAATTTATTGCATCATAATATTTATGTTAGGTATATTGATAATAATTCTTGTGATAATTTTATCATCACATTACTTATGGGCATGGAAAATTAAAGGACCTTATCAATGATCAGAAGGTATTACAAACAATGAATATAAATCATGATCTATGGACAGATAATAATGGAAGGTATGCTCTAAAAACATTTCAATGAAAAGTAGGGATAAATATACATTCCTTAAAATTTTAAAACATGTGAAAGTATCTGATGGGTATTCAAGTAAAATATCAAGGTGGTTTGACTTAAATAATCATAGGATACATGGATTTCAAATTCATGATTCATATATATTTTTTATAGTAGTTACTACTATTAGCATTGCATATATTGTTACTTGAAAAGGTTACTGTAGTTGTACTCCAATTTTTCATATACTTCAGAAAACAATGTGGGAAATCTTTACACCTAGCTGAGCTTGACTACCTTTAGGATAGATTTGTAATAAAACATTATACAATGTAGATGATCTTTCCTTAATCATTTTTTACTTTCATGATGCATTTAACTATTCATTTGGTTAAGGAAACTAAATTATGAGGTATCGTACATTATCTATGGATGTATCCAATTGAGAGGTAATTTATTTATTTGTTTTTCCTATTAAGTAAAAAATTCTTGTCACTTCCTTAAATATGTAATTATGTTTTATTTATTTTATTTCATAGAAACCTTGGTCATTTGAAATCATACCTGAAAAATAAAGTTCAACCAAAAGACTCTATTTTTGAAAGATATTTAGTATAGGATTGTCTTACCTTTTTTTCTAGATACTTGGATAATATTGATACAAGAATCAATCGATTTATACATGTTGAAAAAATATCAACTCAATCTCAACTACATGGGAAATTAAAAATATTTCCTACTATTGGCCAATCAATTGGGAGGATCTCAAATATTACACTAACAAAAATGGAATTATTATAGGCACATAGATATGTTCTAAAGAATAGTGAAATTGAAAATCCATTTATTGAAGAGGTCGGGATACAAAAAAATAGATGAATAAGAAGTCAAACATGAAATGAGAAATATATAACAAAAGTTGTTAATAAAGAGCTCATAGAATGGTTACACATCGTATAAGTTCATAGATATTAAAATCAATATGGATATTAGGCTGACACGTGTATTTTTCAAATCTAATAATGTATATTACTTTTTTTAGATCACGAATATTGATATTATGGCTGAGTTTTCAAAAGATTTGAAGTTTCTGGATTGAGGTCCTCTAAATCAGCCTAGAAATTTTGATACATACAATGTGAATGGATTTAAATTTTGTACAGTCAATCTAGAATAGGGTTTAAAAATATATAATAGTGGTATATTTACACTTATTTAATTGGGATACTATAGAAAGTTGACTGATATTATTTAATTAAACTACTACAGTCATTTTTCGGTCATTTTATTCAAATGTAAGTTGGTCAATATTACCAGTGGTATTAAAAGAGATTCCTTGAAATTTACTTATTTGAACTTATCTTTATTGATGGATGTAGGTGACCATGAATTACATGATCTGTACATATTATCATAGCAAGAAAAAATGGTATATTGTGTTGAAGATGTCATGGATTAAGGGTGGAGTGTAGTTGTTCACATAAAAAAAAGAGACCTATATGATATGGGTGATGAAGTGGAAGATTTGACCTCTGACATTCAATCCCATCAACAGTAAGAAACAGACTTATTTTTCTGTCATGATATTGAAAATATGAATCTTGTAAGGTTAGATGATGTAGATGAATTCATGATGGAGTAGGATAATGACATGATTGAAGGACAAAATGATTGTATGTGTAGTCATCCATTAACTTGTCAACCACCTATGTTATATGTTATTCATTTCCAATACTATGGATCTGTTATCATATTTAAATTTATTTTTATTTAAGAGTTATTTAATTTTGAAAAATTATATGTTATATTTGTTTATATGTGCATTAATTCATTATTATACCTATATATATTATTTTTTTCAATATTGTGCATCTTTTTCCATTTATAAATTCCTTTTTTACATGAATTTTTTGAAATATATGTTTCAAAGTTATTTTTACTTTTTAAAATGACTGGAATTCCAAGGAATAAGTTATTCACTAATCCCAGTCAACTCCCAGTTGACGTTCCCTCAACCACATATACACCTGATGATTCATCGAGCTACCTCTCTATAGAATCTATATCACCATCCATCTACCTTCCATCAATATCTAGAACACCCTAATTCTCACTTTCATCATCCTTTGGAACACCCTCATTCTCTATACCATCAGAATCTGGCACATTCCCACTCAATTTAGAAGGTTCAGCGCATAGAGAATCAATAGTGAGGGAATATGTGGTCACTCCAGTTTCTTCATGAGGATATTGGAGGTTGATGGTTATAGGTAAAAATTTTAATGTAAATAAAATTATTAAACTTTTTTATACTAATAACTATTTTTTCATAAAATATGGAAATAATGTTAGTTTTGAAACAAATATTAATAGTTCATATGTTTGTAATCTAAATGGATTAAATATAGTTGTCCCCTTTGATTGTTATAAGGTCCCCATGTATGATGCTATGGTATTATTTGGCTAGATTCTAGTCCATTTGGTGGCTAATCTAGTTACCCTTCTGATTACATATTCTAATTATAGGTATATGCCTCAATCATGGAAGAATGAAGTATTTGATTCCTAGATAAAGGTAATTTTAATAAATTATGGCTCAATTGAATGTCATTATGTAATTAAATTCTAATATTTTAAAAATTAATATCTTTATATAGATGTTATTCCACTTTACCTTTGTTGATCTTATCGCATGAAAGTGAACATTGAAAATTTTGGGTAAGAAATGGAAAGATTTTAAATAGAGATTAGGGAATAAATTCAACAATACATCATTGACCACTCAATATTAGTATGATAAGGTACCTGAAGGGGTACCTAGAGAGCAGTTGTAACACCCTAAATTAGAAGCCACAAAATGGTCCCCTGAATAGGTGGGTCACATGGCCTCAAGCATGTCTCCCTATAGGTTGTCGACTAGAAGTTGTAGGACCCTAGGACACCCTGAGAGGGGAGGGGTGAATCAGGGTGTCAAATTTTTCTTCTTAAAGTTGTGGATCTTGTTCCCACGTTGGTAGGAACTAATTGAATCTGTATGATGGATATGATCATCAATGAAACATTCACATGCAGAGAGTTGACACAGCAATTTTTACTTGGTTCGCCACTAAGGGATACGTCCAAGGAGCATACGCCGACAGGTTGTCGGTCGTACCTAAATCCACTATGCTTCACTAGCTGTAGATTACAAAGGTTCGGGTACAGTCACTCTGTCCCTGGATCACTACCTTTACAAAGGTTCAGGGATAGCTCACTGCTTCCCTCAGGTCACTCCCGTTGACTCCCCCTGGCTCACTGTCGTTGGTGAAGTCCCACTCAGTTTATAGACGTGAAGGTCTCTTCAATAAATTTGCATTGAAGTCTTTGTCTCCTGTTCGGCATGAGACTTTTCTTGAATCAGAGTCCTGAGTTGATGCTCTGTTAAAGTTCAATCCTTCTTGACATGAAGGTCTGTCTCCTATTCACTCGGCGAACAACCTTTGGAAAGGGCCTTCGCAAAGTACCCTACTTCGGAAGGCTCCCAATTTTGGAAAGCTCAAACAAGTCTTCACAGAGCCCCTGCATTTTCGCGAAGCTCAATCGCGAAGAACTCTCACGATGCTCCAGCATTTTCAATGCTTGGCTATCGCAGAGCTCCTGCCTCTTCTCGAAGCTCACTGAGCCAACACGGGGCGCACGACTTTCGCGGAGCTAGAATAGCCGCCGCGAAGCTCCTCTTTCGCGAAGCACACTGCCTTCGCAGGAGACCTTTTCGAACTGAGAGCAAAGGATTTTCTCTGAAATTCTCTCTACTTCTCTTGAGGGGTTCGGCCTCTATTTATAGGCGATTCCACCGACCCTCGACCCTTCTGCGTGAAGTCAGCTCCACGTCAGCTCAAATCGCGAAGCTCCGAATTTCCCGCCGAAAATCTCTCAAAATCGCGAAGAACAACGGCAATTTTCCATTCACGGAGCTCGTCGTAATCGCGGAGTATCACCATCATCATTCCTCCACGCCTTCGCCGCGAAGCTTCCTCACAAAGCCCTTCACCGCCGCGATGCACTTCAACTCTGCCGTTCGTGAAGCTTTGACGTAATCGCGAAGACCCACCGCCTCCATTCTTCTGGTCTTCGCAATTTCCAAACCATGCATACTATCTTCGTGAAATTCATGCCTTTGCCATATTTAATTATTATTGTCATGAAAATCCACTTTTCGCGATGCTCAGCAACTTCCAGAATTTGGATCCCAAAAATTTGGCAAACACTGGGAAACGACGCCACCTTCAATACTGTTGTCTGCTTGAACGGTATGATCTCTTTGCTGGTACACGATCCAAACTTCCATTGATGATTGACAACAAACACAAACCATACTCCAAATCATGCATAGAAGACCATGGTTCCAACAATCTCCCCCTTTGGGTTTGTTGGCAATCAGAACATAAATTCAATAGATCTCCATCTATGTGAAAACCAAAAAACGCAGGAATCAACTCAGCCAACACTCTAAGTCTACGTGAGCAATGCTCGGTGTAGAAAACAAGAGAGGATGCTTGAATTGGGTTCCACTATTTTCCTTCTCATTCTTCTCATCATAGAAGTTGCCTGAATTTATTCCTTTCTCCTTTCTCCCCTATTGACAATAAATCCAAAGACCAGTAAAAAAGATTCACGTTCAACTCAAACCATACTCCCCCTGGATAGTATCTCCCCCATAAACCTGCATCATATCCATCAATAGATTAAAACAGTTATAACAAACGGGGAGAGGGGAATTCCGTAACCACCTTATGCACTGGGAGGTGGCCGAACACCGAGGTTCAACCGATGCTTCTCAAACACATCCACTGACAGTGGCTTTATCAGGATATCAGCCACTTGCTCATCTGTTCCCACATGATCCATTCTAATCACACTTTTCTCAACTTTATCTATGATAAAGTGATACCTGATTTCAATGTGTTTTGTACGAGAATGCTGAACATGATTCTTTGTAAGATCAATTGCACTCTTATTTTCACCGTAAATCACCATTGGTTACTTCACCTCATCACCAATATCAGTTAATTGATGCTTCATCCATAGCAGTTCAGTGCATGCCTTTGTGGCGGAGATATACTCTGCTTCAGAAGTACTAAGAGAAGTACTTTCTTGTTTCTTGCTCAACCAGCCAACACATTTCTGCCCAATATAGAAAGCTCCACCACTGGTGGACTTTCTGTCTACTACATCACCAGCCCAGTCAGCATCAGAAGACGCTGATAATTCATTGTCCCTACCTGCAGGAAAATGTAATCCAAAGTTGTGTGTACCTTGAATGTACCGCATGATTCTTTTGACTACCGCCATATGTTCCTCCTTTGGACTACTCTGAAAGGGGGCTACAAGACATGTGGCAAAGACAATATCTGGCCGTGTCACTGTCAGGTACAGTAGGCTCCCAATGATTCTTCTTTACATGGTGGGATGTATAGATGTCCCTTCCTCATGATTTCCAAGTTTGGTGCCAACTACAATTGGAGTTGACATTGGTTTGGAATCTTGCATATTAAACTTCTTCAGCAGCTCTCTGGCATACTTTTCCTGAGAGATAAAAGTGAAGTCTTTCCTTTGAGTCACTTGCATTCCCAAGAAATATGTGAGCTCCCCAATCATTGAAATTTCAAATTCTGATTTCATATGATTGGAAAATTCATCCAATGACTTCTGCCTACTGCCACCAAATATAATTTCATCGATGTAAACTAGAACCATGAACTTATCTTTCGAATAATTCTTCACATAGAGATTGTGATCTACTCCTCCTCTTTTGAATTCCAGCTTCTTGAGGTAAAAATCCAGTCTGGAGTACCATGCCCGTGGTGCCTGTTTCAGGCCATAAAGTGCTCTCTTTAGCTTGCAGACCTTTGATTCATCAGAACCAAGAAGAAAACCCACCGGTTGTTCAATGTAGACTTCTTCTTCGAGTACACCATTTAAGAATGTTGTCTTGACATCCATTTGATATACTTTATATCCTCTTTGGAGAGCCATGGCAAGAAACAGCCTGATTGACTCCAGTCTAGCCACTGGAGAAAAGGTCTCTTCAACATCAACACCTTCTATCTGAGAATACCCTTTACATACAAGTCGAGCCTTGTTTCTGATAACACTTCCATGCTCATCAAACTTGTTCTTGAATATCCATTTTGTCCCAATAACATTGTGACCTTTTGGTCTCTGGACAAGATCCCATGTCTGATTCTTGTCAATCTGATCTAACTCTTCATTCATGGCTTTCACCCAGGATTCATCCTTTGCATCTTATTCAAATGAGGATGGCTCCACAACTGACAGAAATGCAGATGGTGTGTTATTCCTTATCCTCCTTGTCTGTGTAGGTGCATTCCTGTCTCCAATTATGTTAGATGGATCAATTTCTGCTCTTCGATTTTTCTTATGAGGTTTAGTCGCATACTCGCCATCCAAGATTTCCACTTCAGATTCTTCACCTGATTCAACATCATGATGTGACCCCTGAGTGTTTTGTACACCTTCCTCTATTTTTGTATTTGTATTTATTCCATGTTCACATTCATTCTCATCTTCTATCTCATCAGCATAGGTACTATTTGAAGCATTTGGAGTTTTTCCTTCAATGATCTTAACATCATTGCTTTCCACAATCCTCCCCAAGAGTTTATTGAAACACTTGTAAGCTTTGCTGTTCATTGGATACCCAAGAAAAATTCCTTCATCAGCATTGTCACCATACTTTCCTTGGTTTCCTTCTTTATTCCGGATGAAACATTTGCTTCCGAAAACACGAAGGTATTTCAATGAAGGCTTCCTTCCATGCCACAATTCGTATGGTGTCTTCATTTCTCCCAAATAAAGCCCTGTTCGATTCTGAATGTGCACTGCAGCCTCAACAGCTTCCTTCCAGTAATGGTGAGAGATACCACTCTCAATCAGCATAGTCCTAGCCATATTGTTGACCTGTCGATTCTGGTGCTCAACAACTCCATTTTGTTGCAGAGTTCTCACAGCAGCTACCTCATGCTGTATTCCATATTTTTCTAAGTAATTTTCAAACTCGATGGACATGTATTCCCCTCTATTGTTAGATCGCAGGACTTTTATTATCCATCCAGTATCATTCTCAGCAATCCGTCGATAAGTTTTCATACAATCAAGTACTTGTCTCTTCCTGTGGATCACCATTACACAAGCCATTCTGCTATAATCATCAATGAAAAGGACGAAGTACCTTTCTCCATAGGTTCCAGCAACATTTATTGGGCCACATACGTCTGTATGAATGAGATCAATAAGATGTGATGCCCTTTTCTTCTTTGGCCGATATGAACTACAAACCAGTTTCCCACGAATACAAGCATCACAAGACTTTTCCCGTTCACGTTTTAGAATGGGAATATCCATGACTATCTTCAGCTTAGATATCTTTTCCATGTCTTGTTGTTTGATGTGCCCTAGCATTCGATGCCATAAATTGTTTTCTTCTTCAATAGACAAATATCAAGAGCTCACTTTTCTATCAACCTGATATAAGTTTCCATCTGTTCTACAGCCTTTCATAAGAAAATTTCATGTTTTTTCTTTTATAGTGTATCCTTTTTGATTGAACGTTACTATGATCCCTGAGTCACAGAGTTGACTTACACTAAGGATATTGTGGCGTAGACCGTCCACGTAAAGAACTACAGTCTTCTTCAGCTCCCCATTGGCGAGAGCAGTATTCCCACTGCCTTTAATCTTCAAAGCACCATCATTACCAAACCGTACTATTCCATCAACCTTATTTTCAATGTTCATCAAGAGGTCAGCATTTCCCGTCATATGGGAAGAGCATCCACTATCAAGGATCCAGGTTCTGCTGATCTTTGTAGCTTTGAGTGCTACCTCTGCAAGATTGGATTTCTCGATCTTCTTCTTCTCTTTCCATGAGATATTGGATTGAGCATAGGATACTGGTGGCCTTTTAATACTTTCTTCCACATAATCTGATTCTTCATACCCATAATCTTCTTCCAGAGGGGAAAAACTATTTGTGAGAACAACACCATCAGGAGGATGAACATTGTCCTATCTTTGAGTGTTGTGTGAATTTCTCCTATCGTACCGCTTCCTACAATACATAGCTTTATGGCCAAAGTTAGAACAATTAAAACAGTAACTATAGAAGCTATTTCTTCTATAAGATGTAGGATATGAAATTGGTCTCTTTATTGACTTCCCAAATCTTCTCCATTCAATTAGCTCCTTGCCTCTTTTCAATATGACATGGTATGGCCCAGATAGCCACAGAACTGACACTTCATGAGAGGGAATGTCTTCTCACCTGAATTTCTCCTCATACATTCATCCTTGGGAGAATAGTTGAACTGCCTATCATTACTGAATGTTTGAGGATAATTGTCAGTTCTCCTTCTAGTTTGGATTGAGGGTTTCTTTTTCAGCACTTCAGGAAATGTTTCAACATGTTCAACCTTCGTTTTGTCTTTCTTTTGGCTCTCTTTATTTCCAGCAGTTGATGTCTCAACTTCACAGCTAATTCCACTCTTTCCCATGCAAGCGGGTCTTTGAACACTCAAGATTTTTTCAACCACATTAGAACCACACTTGGATCTTGCCAGTAATTCTGCATCTGAGAATCTTATGAATGGTATTTTCTTCCTTGATTCTTTTGAAAATGATTCAGTCTCAATTTTACTCCTAAGAGTAACAACTTCCTCCTCAAGACCCTCAGCAGTCTTGGAATTTTCTTCCAGTCTTGACGTGAGGTCATTGATGACCTTTCCCTGCTCTTCAATTCTCAGCTTTAGATCCACTACATCATCATTGCTTTCAAGGATTTTAGATTTAACTTTCACAAATCTTCTAGACGTTCAATTTCAGCTTCAAGTTCATCAACATATTCTGATGATTCTTCCACCATTTCCTTCCACTTATTACATCTCTTACATTTACTCTCAATCTTGGAGAAAGCATCCTTAATTTGAATCTTTGGATTACCAATAGCAGTAGTCTGATTATCTCTGCCTTTATTGATTGAGGATTCTGATATTTCAGTGGTAGACATCCTGGAAGCATGGTTTCCGGTTTTAAATTCTGGTTCTTCTTCCTCACAAAATTCAATATCATCATCTTCTTCTTCACAGAAAAAACTATTCCTCTGCATTTTATTTCCAGATTTGAAGTCACCCTTTTTGAAAAACCTTTTCTGAGGCTTCTTAATGTCTTCATCTTCGCTCTCATCGTCATCTAACTTTCTTTGGCACTGAGAGGCAATGTGCCCAACTCTTCCACAACGGAAACATGCAAGAGGTAGCTTACCTCTAAATTTACCTTTCCCCTTTTTCAACTTCTTGGCGATGAGGG
Organism: Viscum album; assembly: GCA_963277665.1. NCBI lineage: Eukaryota > Viridiplantae > Streptophyta > Magnoliopsida > Santalales > Viscaceae > Viscum > Viscum album. Next base: position 1,268,958,338 of record OY728140.1, on the reverse strand, counting down.
AAAGAATTTCTTTTTCTTCTTCATCTTCACCACCACTATATTCTGAAATTTTCATTTTGTCCATGGATTTGAATGCCATTTCCTTGCTCACGCGAGTCGTGGCATCTTTGGGTTTGACTCTCATATCATATGCCACTAAACTACTTAAGAAATCATCCAGTGATAGTTTAGAAAGATCTCTTTCTTCAAGGGCTGACACCTTTGGATTGTACATGGGAGGAATTATTCTCAATATTTTCTTTACAATATCAATGTCTTTGATTTCTTCTCCAAGACCTCAAATTGCTCCCACTACTTCAGTAATTCGATTAAAAAAATAATCTACATTCTCATTAGGATGCATCTTTAGCTCATCAAACCTGCTGTGTAAAACTTGAAGTTTTGCCTCCTTTACCTTGCTATCTCCTTCATAAATGTTTTCAAGTTTATCCCACATAGACTTTGCTGAAGTGAAACTCATCACCTTTAGATAGATCTGATCAGAAAGAGCTGCGGTGAGTGCATTTTGTGCTTTAACATCTGCATCAACAATTTTCTTGTATGTGTCAGTCATAGCCAGGCCTATTGGATCAGTGACTTGTATTCCTTGCACAATAGAAAAAAAAACTTCCATTCCAAGAGATCTTAGATGGGATCTCATCTTATTCTTCCAGATCTGAAAATTATTTCCATCGAAGAGAGGGACTCCCCTAACATTGACTGCATTCTCCATAGAGAAAAAGGACAGATTCAATGCCAACAACCTCGCCTCTGATACCACTTATAGGACCCCGGGACACCCTGAGAGGGGAGGGGTGAATCAGGGTGTCAACTTTTTCTTCTTAAAGTTGTGGATCTTTTTCCCACATTGGTAGGAACTACTTGAATCTGTATGATGGATATGATCAGCAATGAAACATTCACATGCAGAGAGTTGACACAGCAATTTTTACTTGGTTCACCACTAAGGGCTACGTCCAAGGAGCATACGCGGATAGGTTGTCGGTCGTACCTAAAACCACTATGCTTCACTAGATGTAGATTACAAAGGTTTGGGTACAGTCACTCTGTCCCAGGCTCACTGGCTTTACAAAGATTCAGGGATAGCTCACTGCTTCCCTCGGGTCACTCCCGTTGACTCCCTCTGGCTCACTACCGTTGGTGAAGTATCACTCAGTTTATAGACGTGAAGGTCTCTTCAATAGATTTGCATTGAAGTCTTTGTCTCCTGTTTGGCATGAGACTTTGCTTGCATCAGAGTCCTGAGTTGATGCTCTATTAAAGTTCAATCCTTCTTGACATGAAGGTCTTTGTCTCCTGTTCACTGGGAGAAAAACCTTTGGAAAGGGCCTTCGCAAAGTACCCTACTTCGCAAGGCTCCCAATTTTGTAAAGCTCAAACAAGTCTTCACAGAGCCCCAGCATTTTCGCGAAGCTCAATTGCGAAGAACTCTCATGATGCTCCAGCCTTCACAATGCTTAGCTATCACAGAGCTCCTGCCTCTTTGCGAAGCTCACTGAGCCAACGCGGGGCGCATGACTTTCGCGGAGCTAGAATAGCCGCCGTGAAGCTCCTCTTTCGCGAAGCACACTGCCTTCGCGAGAGACCTTTGTGAACCGAGAGCAAAGGATTTTCTCTGAAATTCTCTCTACTTCTCTTGAGGGGGTCGGCCTCTATTTATAGGCGATTCCACCGACCCTCGACCCTTACGCGCGAATTCAGCGCCACGTCATCTCAAATTGCGAAGCTCCGAAGTTCCCGCCAAAAATCTCTCAAAATCGCGAAGCACAACGGCAATTTTCCGTTCGTGGAGCTCGTCGTAATCGCGGAGTATCACCATCATCATTCCTTCGCGCTTTCACCGCGAAGCTCCCTCACAAAGCCCTTCACTGCCGCGATGCACTTCAACTCTGCCGTTTGCGAAACTTTGACGTAATCACGAAGACCCACCGCCTCCATTCTTCTGGTCTTCGGGATTTCCAAACCATGCATCCTATCTTCGCGAAATTCATGCCTTTTTCATATTTAATTATTATCGTCATGAAAATCCACTATTCGCGATGCTCAGCAACTTCCATAATTTGGACCCCAAAAATTTGGCAAACACTGGGAAACGACGCCACCTTCAATACTGTTGTCTGCTTGAACAGTATGATCTCTTTGCTGGTACATGATCCGAACTTCCATTGATGATTGAAAACAAACACAAACCATACTTCAAATCATGCATAGAAGACCATGGTTCCAACAGAAGTGAGGGTCTATAATGGTATGGTGGGGAGAATATATCCTCATGATTGGAGTAACATAGCAGTAGTGAATAAAATAGTGGAAGCATAATATAAATAACTGATATAAGATAAACATATAGAATATAGTAATGATAATCAAAACCAATGCAGTATCATATACAAAATGATGTATGTCGTGTATCTATACAAAATGGAAGGAAATATATGGAAACATATATCTAGTATAATACATGTTTCAAAAGTACTGAAATACCAAGAAGGAATTATCTCCAGCTAGCATCATGATCATAGCTTAGTCATGTGCTCCCCTACTCCTAAGCATAATCAATCAATCATCATAAATAGAGTGCATTCCCTAGTCCCTGCCTGTATCCATGAAGTCTATCTAGGTACCCAACGACAGCATAAATAGGGTGTGATATAGCACTCAGTAGGCCACCACCAATGGTGCCTATAACAATTCGAATATGTGTATATAAGAAAAATAAGTGTGCAATATATATAATAGTAATATAAATACACAAGAAGGTGTGATACTATCCATCCAACAAGGTTCACAGTGAACCATCAGCCATAAACATGGGCTAACCGTAAAGCATAAATAAGCAGGTGTGATATTGTCTATTCTAACAACTATAATCAAATACCCATATGAGGGTTATCTATAAAACATGATAAACATCCACTGCAGCCTATGTCAAGTAATCTAGTATTATAACCAAAGGGATGAATCCAAGGTATAAATGACCAAGGAATCCTCTTCATGTTTGGCCTACATGGTATAGATTCAAGGTATAAACGACCAAGGCATCCTCGATGGCCTATGCCTTGTAATCAAGTGTCATACCCAATGGTTGGATCCAAGGAGTAGTAATTTCCAAGGAATCCCATATAATCTGAATCCATGGAGTATAAATTTCCATGGAATACTATATAATATCAAATCCATGAAGTAGAAATGTCCATGGAATTTGATGTAGTTTTAAATCCATAGAGTAGAAATTTTCATGGCATTCAATACATTCACATATGGGTTATTCATTAACTATTACCTTTATTATTCAACCCATTTCACAATTCATTTCATAACCCATTTTTTGATCATTCACAATCCATGATTTCATCCAAATCATTTCCATATTTTCCATTCAATCCATTTAATCAATTTAATATCATATAATCACATGAAAAGGAAGCATAAATCCCCTCCCAGTATCTCATTTAATTTATTACATCTCCCACTATTATAGAGAGAATATACACACACACAATAATGTGGTAAATCATAGGGAATATACATAAATATGCCGCACATGTGATCCGGGTTTAGGTTGACAACCTCCAACCATCACGTGGTACTAAGTGGGAAACCTAACAAGGTTACAATAATTTAATCAAGGATTTCAATTAATTTAAGAGAAACACCCAAAACTTTCAGCATGTGTCACATTATCATCTATCTATAAAACAAATATACTTTGTGGGAAAAGGTATAGGCCACCATTGTATACCCATAGTAGAACACTCATCCAGTATCGACTCCTAACTTGACCCAGATTGGAAGAAAACAAAAGAACGATTGAATACCCTAGAAATGGGGCATATTAGATTACACAAAAATAAATCTATTGATATTAATAAAAACAAATAAAGTTGAAAAGTGAATAAAGAACTCACCGACATGGATTCAATGAGATGTGTGAATTGTTTTTTGGAGTTTAGATCAAGAAATAGTACCAAATTCTACCTCAAAGGCTATAAGAGAGATCCCAAATGGTGAAGGATCTATCTATTAGAGAGAAGGTAAAATAAGGTTTAGGTTAAAAGAAATTTAAGGTTGAAATTGATCATTTTACCCAAAACACTAGGTCACATGGTTTGTCATTGCGGTTGGCCAAATCGTGTTCCAATTGTGCTCCCTTCACTACCCATGGAGGGACCCCACACGGTTTACGCACACAGTTTGTGAAACTATGCACAAACCATGTGATTTTCCTTTACTAAAAACTATAGGTGGTTCACACAAATTTGGGGCCCTGTCTTCATGGTTATATCAAACTATTCTTTTTTAGACAAACCCCTGGACCACCCCACACGGTTACTCATGATTTCTACTAACCATACAGCCCATATTCCTTTTCCAAAAATTGAGCCTCTAGGATCTGAACAAGACCTGGTCACCTTTAAAACTCTTGTGACCTCATTATACATCCACATTAGGTCAAAACCAAGAAATTAAACTGAAATTAAAAGGATCCATATCTCAAAGAAAAACCTGAGATCTTACAATCATCCCCCCTTAAAGAAATTCATCCCAAAATTTCCCTTCCAAGGGTGGTCAAGAATCGTCTAATAATAACTAAATCCATTGAGCGTGTACGTCGACATCCTACTGCCAAGTCTCATCCTATAAATGGATATTCTACCATAACACTCATACTAAAGGAACTGGCTGTCCTTAGAGATCCTTCACGCTCTGATCAACAATACGTATACGATGCTCCTCAAAGAACACATCTACCTATAACTCAGCCTCATCCAACTGTAGAGTATGAGATGGTTCTGAGTGATAACAACGTATTTGAGATACATGGAATATTTCATTCATGGATTGGTACCTCTGAGGTAACTGCAACTAATAGTCTACCAGCCCGACTCTATCAAGAATCTTGAAAGTCCTAACATATCATGGTGAAAGCTTACCCTGTCTTTGAATCTGTCTATTCTCCAACCTCATAGAGATACAAAAAAATACTTGATCACCAATATCTAACTTCAGAGGTCATAGATGATTATCAACATAGGATTTATTTCTAGACTATTCCGTAGTCATTTGTTTTTGAATTAGATAAACCTAATTTGAAGTCTTCTACATAAGACGCGGTCTGAACAATGATACATCTCCTAACTTTAACAATTATAGAGGTGATTAGAATGGACTACCACAAAAATCCTCATAAGGTTCCATTTTTATAGTCACCTAATATATATTATTGTAGGAAAAATCAACTAGGGGTATATGCCTCTCTCAAGATCTCCTAAAATCGAGGATTCATACTCTAAGAATGTCCTCTAGAACCTATATATTGTGCTCTGAATGGCCATTGGTCTGAGGGTGGTATGTCATGCTTAAAATCACATGTTTTGATAACTCTATTTGTAATACTTACCAAAATTGAGATGTAAATCAGGCATCCCTATCTAATACCATGGTATGGGTAACCCATTAAGGCGCACAATCTCATAGATATAAAGTCTCCCAATATCATCTACTGAGATGATATCCCTATTTGGTAGGAAATGGGTGACCTTCATGATACTTTCTACAAAAATCCATACAACATCACTACCTCAAGGTGACCTTAGTAACCCGGTCATAAATCCATCACAACATTATCCCATTTCCACTTAGAAATGGGTAACTGTTGTAAAATCCCAACTGGTTTCTAGTTTTCTACCTTTACCTTCTGACAAATAGAACACCTCATAACAAAACCATCTTCCTCAAATTTCATACCCATCCACCAATACTAGTGGCATAAATCTCAATACGTCTTGGTTTTTTTGGGATATAATACCCAAGTTGAGTCATGAAACTCTCACACTATATCCTCGCGTATATCTACTAGAACCTAAAAATGGACATGTATGAATAGAATTTCATCCTAAATAATGGTCTTACTAGGAGGTAGTTCCTCACCTTACATGATCTCCTATATGACTAAGCCCTCAAAATCTGAACTACCTATATCTGAGTCCCCCTACTCAGTGCATCGACAACTTTATTACCCTTTTTGGGCATGTAAGTAAGCTCAAATTCAAAAAGTTGCAGGTACTCAACCCACATTAATTTCCTTGGATTTAATTCACATTGTTTAAATATATAATTGAGGTTTTTGTGGTCCATGTACACCACAAAATTCTCTCCCATTAAATAATTCCTCCAACTATGCAAGAAATGTACAATAGTAGCTAACTCAAGATTGTGCAGCGGGTAGTTCTTTTCGTGTGGCCTCAAATGACAATAACTATATGCCACGACTCTCTCCTCCTATATCAAAACTACTCCTAGCCTAATACCTAATTCATCACTATACACAGTGTATCTTCTTCCCAGATCTAGTAGAATTAGAACTAGTGTTGAAGTCGGTCTCCCTTTTAGCTCTTGAAAGGATATCTCGTACGTATCTGACCATAAAAACTTTAACCCCTTATTATTCAATATCATAAGAGTTTTTCTTAAGTGTGATAATTCTTGTATTAAATTCCTATAATATCCACATATCCCCAAAAAACTTTGTATGTCAAGAACTTTCTTAACCTACTCCTCAGAGACTATATATCTCACCTTCTTTGGATCAACTAATACTCCTCTCTATGAGATAATATGACCTAGTAAGTGAATCTTATCCATCCAGAATTGGTCCTTTTTTATCTTAGAATATAACTTATGCTCTCTAAGTGTATCCAAAATAATATCAATATGTTTGGAATGGTTGTGTCGATTGTGAGGATACACCAAGATATCATCCATGAATACCACCACAAAAAAATCTAGATATGGATGTAAAACTCGGTTCATCAGTTCCATGAAAACTACTAGGACATTTGTAAGAGTGAATAGCATAACCAAATACTCATATAGACCATACCTATTAATAAAAGTTGTATGAGATATTTATGAATGTATAACATGCACCTGATGATATCCTAACCTCAAATTAATCTTTGAAAACACCTGATCTCCTCAAAGCTGGTCGAAGATATCATCTATAATGGGTAATGGAGACCAATTCATAAACTTTAATTGGTTCAATTTTCATATATCTACACATATTCTAGGGTTCTTGTCCACATTTTTCAAAAAAAAGACCAAAACACTCCCATGGAGAAGTATTAGTTCGTATAAACCCCTTTTCTTATAAGTCCTCTATCTTGATCATTAGCTCCTAAAATCTTTATTAGTTATCCTATAAGTAGGGATGGATACTGGTGAAGCTCTAGGAACTAGCTCTGTGGAAAACTCTACCTCTCTCTTAGGATTTTTTCAAGAAAATTCATTCGATAAAACATATCTGAAATGATAAACCATTGGAGGAAAGTCCTATTGACTCATTCACTGGTCATCTAGATATAATCTAGAAATATGGGTTGTTATCCCTCTCATCCCATGATTATCAGGTCTAGCTTGACTCTCCAGGACATCCCATTCACCATTATAAATAACCCCCCCCCCCCCCGGTGATGTAAAGGTCACCCTTCTATAATAGAATTCAATGTACGTATGATAGGGAACCAACCAATTGATCTCAATAATGAAATTTAACCCTATCATATTGAGTATGAGGAGGTCCCATACAAATTGAGACCAACCTGCCTCAAGGGGGTACTCCCTTCACTAGCGTAAACTCTCTGATCAAATCCCCAACAGAGTATCAAGTTTCATGACACCATCATAAAACTGAATAATGATCCCAAGGATCACCATAACAGGTACATATATGAATCTATGAGAATATACTATATTAAAAAGATAATATACTATTATAGATGCTACTATGATTTTACCTCTCACTATTGATGGTTTGGAACTCTGCTGCTTGGGTATAGGATATACTGAATATATCTTGCCTGAATTATAGCCCTGACAAATAGTCTGACTACCCTGACCAGGCCTACTCTATTGTTGAGGTGAAACTGGTGTATGGCTCCCCCATCTATGACCACCCCCTCATCCTGAACGACCAATAGTAATCCATCTCCCATCCTGATGCAGAACTATGAATCTTGCTCTTGAACCTAGATTCAGTTTCAACCCCCTCTCACTAGCTACTAGAGGGAAGTTCCTACAAAAAATCTATAGATGGACCATCTTTTCATAAGCTCGACACTTTACTATGTATCTATCACACTTACTCCTCATGTGACCCCACCTCCCAAACTAATGATAGAAATTGGAACAACCAGCACTCATACCTTGGCTGGTATTCCCCTCATGAGAAGCCTCAAAACATAACTTCTTTCCACCCATCACTAAACCACTGGGTCAAGAAGCTGCACTGCCCTACTTTGGGCCTCCATATTCCCTAAAATTATATTTAGTAATCAATGCCTAATTCACTATATCAGATATATTATTCAACCAAAAAATTTTCACTTGTGACTATAAGGAATGCTTGATACCTTCCTTGAAGCATATATCCCTAGATGACTCGTTAATAAGATTGATAGGATCAAAGTACTGAAGAATTATAAATTGAGGTGAATACTCCATAACAGTCATAGTTCCATTCTCTAGATTCATAAACTCACTCGCCCATTCATCTTTTAAAGTCTTTGAAAAGAAGTAATATTAAAACCTAGTTTAGAAATACCCCCAAACCATATCTCGAAGCCTATTGAACTATTTTAGAACATCCCACCAGTGCGTAGCATCTCCCTAAAGCATATATGTCATGAGATTCACTCTCCTCCCAGGAGGTGTCTTGAGATTCTTGAAAATCAATAAATTATCCTCAATCCATATCTCAGCAGCATGTGGACCTCCATACCCCAAAAATGTGGGTGGATGTTATTACTGGAACACACGCGTCATCTCTTCCATAAATGAGATAGGTTGTGGGTATCCCTTAATAGTCTGTATGAAGCGCAAGATACCCTATCAAAACTGGGCATTAGTACCCATATCATTAACAATGGGTGATGTAGTAAGTGGCACTACTTGAGGTTCTAATGGCATATCAGGGCCCACCACCTCTGGGGAATAGTCACTACCACCCTCTTGAATCATGAATGTAGGTATTCATGGGTGAATATCTCTACAAATTCCAAATTCACACCTCATAAAATATTTGGAAATAACCAAATCACATATATAAGCATAGGACAGGTACAATCCTTTATATAAAAAAGCCACACCCCTCTATCTGCTCTTAAATCCATGACTGTGTAATAACAACGATCATAATGAACACTAGATACAATGCCTACTTCCCACTCTAAATTCATTTTTATGTCAAGTTCTATACTTCAAAATATGGGTCTCAGTATATGGACTATCAATTTCAATTAGAAACTCCATTTAACAGAGAAATTTCCATTTTATAATTCTAAATTTCATTTAAAATTCATATTTATTTACAATGTTATTTAAATGGTTGAACCAAATGAATCACCACTTACAATCTATAAGGGCCCATACACCTTATAAACTGAAGTGTGGTACTCATTTAATCCCAACCATAACACATTCTAGTCAATGCGACCAATAGTACATTACTCAACATTCCATAATTGACTTCTTAGGGTGTCTACTTTAGCCTATATAGGAAAACACTATTTAGGTTATAGCAGGCACTCTAAGTACCAATTATGTTTCTCAATCTCCTGCAATAACATTAGACGATAACAATTCTTTAACACACAGAACACATAATAAATGTTATGCAATCAAGAAATGCATCCTATATGTCATGGATTATGTATGGAATGTGAATCCTATAAGGTTCCTAAAATGTTTCATGATCAATGCTTCCTCGTCATATTTTACAAGGATAAAATAAAATTCCTCAATCATAACAATAATAACATAACATAGCATTTTCATCACCCAATGGTGGAATCAAATCAAATGTAATAGAAAAAATATAGAACACCAATTCCAATTCTAGAAAATTTAGATTTTCCCTATGCGTGGGTTAGATACTCCCAAGAATAGCTCATTACCAAATTCTAACACATTTCTATTTCTCCTTTACACCATCCCAAATAGTAAGGTAGAAAAATAAAAGAAATAAAAGGAAGCTATGATACCATTTTTTAATTCCCCAACCCAAAAACCACCAAATGGTGCCCCAAGCTGGTGGGTCACATGGCCTCAAGTGTGCCTCCTCATATGTCAGAGGCTACTGACTAGCAGTGAGGGTCAGGGATGGTACAGTGTGGATAATATACCCTTATGATTAGAGTAACATAGTGATATAACAAGTTAATAAAATAGAGAAAGCATAATATAAATCACTGACATAAGATAAACATCTAGAAGAAGGTAATGATAATCAAAACCAAGGCAGTATCATATAAAAATTGATTTATTTCAATTATCTATAAAAAATGGTAGGCAATACATGGAAACATACATACAGTATGATACATTTATAAAAAGTACTAAAAGTAAAAAAAAGAACTATCTCCAGCAAGCATCATGAGCATAGCTCGGTCTTTTTCTCCCCTACTGCTAAGATTAATCAATCAAACATCATAAAGTGGGTGCTTTCCTCGATCCCTACCTGAATCCATGAAGTCTGTTTAGGGACCCAACAGTATCCTGAACAGCATGTGAGATAACACTCAATAGGCCACCACCAATGGTGTCTATAAAAAGTCCAGTCAATGTATATAAGTAGAAGAAGTGTGAAATATATATAATAGTAATATAAATGCATAATCAAGTGTGATACTATCCATCCAACAAGGATCACTATGAACCAATAACTGTAAAAATGGTCTAACCATAATGCATAAATAAGCTGGTGTGATACTATCCATTCTAACAACTATAATCAAATACACATACTAGGGTTATCTGTAAAACATGATAGACACCTATTACAACCTATTTAGAGTAATCTAGTATCAGACCCAGAGGTCCAGATCCAAGGTATAAATGACCAAGTTATCCTCATAATGTCAGTCCTACATGGTCCAAATACAAGGTATAAATGACCAAGGCATCCTCGATGGCCTATACCTTATAATCAAGTGTTAAAACCAATGGTCGAATCCAAGGAGTAGTAATGTTTAGGTCATCCCATATAATCTGAATTCATAGAGTATAAATGTCCATGGAATCATATGCATTCACATAAGGGTCATTCATTAACTCTGTTCTTTATTATTATACCTATTTCATAATTCATTTCAAAACCCATTTCATGATCATTCACAATCCATGAGTTTATCCAACTCATTACCACATTTTTCATTGAATCAATTTAATATAATATAATCACTCAGAAAGGAGTTATAAACCCTCTTATGATATCTTTTTTAATTCATTACAGATAACACTATAATTGTGAGCTCATACACACACCCAAAGGGGTAATAAATTATGGGGAAGATACATAAATACACCTCACAGGTGATCCAGGTTGATATTGGCCACCTCCAACCATCATGTGGTACTAAGTGGGAAACCTAAAAAGGTTCTGATAATTTAATCATGGATTTCAATTAATTTAGAATCAACACCTAGAAAATTCAGCATTCATAAAATCAATTACTAGATATAAAATAACTAGAACTTGTGGAAAAAGTTATAGACTACCTACCATATACCCATGGTAGAACACTCATCCAGTATAACTCGGCCCTAATTGGAAGAAAATGGAAGAATGGTCGAATATCCTGGAAATTGGGAATATTATATTACAAAAAAATAACTATTTTTGATATGAAGACAAATGAATAAAGGTATGATATAAATGAATAACTCACCAGTGTGCATCCAATGAGACGAACGACACTTGAATCGGAGTTCAGATCTTGAAACGGAACCAAAGACTACCTCAAAGTCTTGAAGAGAGCTCCCAAATAGTGAAGGATATATCCACTAGAGAGAAGGGAAAATAAGATTTAGTCTAAAATAAATTTAAGGGGGGAAATGGTCATTTTACCCAAAAACACTAGGTCTCACGGTTTGGCCGCACGGTTAGCCAAATTGTGTGCCAACTGTGCACCCTTCACTGCCCATGGAGGGACTCTGCATGGTTCTTACACATGGTTTGGGAAACCATGCACAAACCTTGTGATTAACATATGCTAAAAACTCTAGGTGGTTTTCACAGGAATTTGGCCCTAGATGCATGGTTTCATCAAACTATGCAGCTCTGGATAGACCCTTGGACCACCCTGCACGTTTACTCCAAACCGTGAAACCTGGGTTGCATGGTTTCTACAAACCATGTGGTCCGTCTTCTTTTTTTAAGAAACCAAGCCTATGGGCTCTGAAAAATCCCCATACACCACCTGAAAATATCATTAAATCATTAGGAATCCACATTAGGTCAAAACTAAGCAATTAAACTGAAATTAAAAATATTCTTACCTCATAGAAAAACCTATGATCTTACAGAAGTGGGAAGTGTTTGTTAATATCCATCTCCATGATAAGCACATGGTATTGAAAAATATATTATTATATTAATCTAATTTTACATATATACATGAATATGATAAGGATGTGACATTTCATACATTACTATTAAAGTAAATTTTATTTATTTCAGGATGTTTCAAGGAAAAATATATCAAGTTGAGCTAAACAAATCATCCCCCACACTATCGGTTCAATGATTTTTTCAAGAAAAAAATTGACTATGGTAATATTTTCATTGGTTTAAATATTTATAATATAATATTATATTCTTCATATATTAAATTTTTGATTTGTCTTTTTTAATGTAGTCAAAGAATTTAGGACACCAAGCCTTCCGAACAGAACTTTGGTTGGATGTTCATATCAAATCTGATGGGAGTTATGTGAATGATCCTACCAAAGAAGTTAGGGTATGAATTCCTTTTTCATTATAATAATTTATTTTTATTCATCACTTTGTTAATATGAATTGATTTAAATATGAATAATATTTTATTTATAGGTAAAAATAAAAGAACGAAGGGATTCCAATCCCATGTAGTACTTCTCGGTCTCCCAAGATGATCTAGTTAGTCAAGTCCTTGGGAAGGAGCATACTGATCATGTGTGTGGGATGGGTTCAGGACCATTACTATTTTAGGTATTTGGTAGGTTACTATGGATTTTAGAAGCATCTACTCCTGGTGGTATTTACTCCCTACCTTTATATTATCATAGGGATTTTATTTCAATATAAATCACAATTTATCAATGAGGTAGAACAATCTAGAAACATGGTTCTCATATACAAATAAAGGATACAATATTTATTGATCGGTAGAAATTATTGGTTTAATTATACCAAAGAATGATTGGATGTGTCCCTAGTGATATTGATTCGATGGATGGTTTGAGTGAGTAGGAAAATTACACAACCTCATAATCATTTATTACACAAACTTTTAATGGTTTTAAGTTTAAATTTAAATATACAACACTGTTTAATTTTCAATAAAATTATCATATAGGTGTTGGTAGTAGGGAGTTGATACAGAGACAAATACGGTGTCGATATTAGTTCATTGGGTAGTGATGAGGGTTGACTTTGGATTTAGTGATGGTGATGTGTAAATAAACTAATGAAATACTAACACAATTATATGGTGATTGAAAAACAATATTTTGGTTTTAGGTAGGTGTATTTTTATTTCTCTTACATTACATGAAATCTATATTCTTGGTTGAGTTTTTATGTTTTCTTCTAAAGTTTAACTTATACTCATCATTCTTAGGATCTTTTGGGTTATTTTTTAAATTGTTCCATATAAATTATTCCCTTATAATTTGAGGAATTTTTTTCTTTTCTTAAATGTAATATTAGAGTTGGGATGGGTAGTATATGATTACTGTAATGAAAGAAAAGATTTTAGTAGGCTCATTTTAGTTTGGAGAGTTAAGTTGGGCCATATAATGAGGTGGTAATAAGTAATTCATGGGTGTAAATTTTTTAGGTTTTATCCATTGTTTCTTATGTTATCATTGTTATGATTTTTGGTTTGGGGTGTTGTGTGGTTTCTAGAATAAAAGTGGGGTTGTTGATAGATTCAGTGGATTTCTCATGTTGAGTTTTTATTTTTTTCGTGCTACTTCTTTAAATTATTTCTCTTTTGTTTCTCATGAAATGGATTCAGTGATGATATTTGATGGTGACCTCAAGTCACATAGATATCTATGATCCATTATTTGTGTTTCTCTTGTTTTATTTTGTTCTTGGTGTTAGTTGGAAAATTATTTTTTCTTGTATTTTGGTAACTTTATTGAGTATTTTTATACATATTTTTTGTTATGGAAATTGAGATAGTTATATATTTTTGTGTTATGACTTATTTGGTTTAATTTTTATTTAAAACTTCTTATTTTATATTTTCTGGAAATATAATATATGGACACACCCTACCATATTATTAAAAATTTTCCACTAATTATTTATTTATATTAACTTGGGAAAAACCATTACCAAGATTTTATCTTTTATGCCTAAATATTAGTTCCCAGACTGTGAGGATCAAGGATGACCTTCAAACCATACCATAGATTAGATCAGCTATCAAGTAAAGATATCCTTGGTTTTTTCATGAAAAAATGTTATCAGATCCTTGTTTATCAGTTTTGTATTAAGTTATTCAAGTTAAAAAAGATATATAATCCTTAAGATGTGGTGGGTAGGTATAAATAAGTGTTTGGACAACACCTTTTTTTCAAACCTTGAGTTTCAAGGAGATACTGGGAAGGTATAATTCTAGGTATAGGTTTTATTTATCCTTCCTCTTAGTTATAATTCCATCTTTTAATGTAGTTGGAATATGAACTTCTGAGTTTCATGGGCAGGTTATATGGGAGGAAAATTGTATGCATATAATAAACATTTTTAGGGGTTGGGATTTTGTCATGTTTTCCCTTAACAATGATTTTTAATGTCACCTATTAATCTTATAGACTAATTATGATTTATATTAATTATGTTTACATGATTTCAAGTTAATTTTACTCTTTTTTAATTAAAATTTCATGTGATTTGAGATAATTTCATTGTGGTGTTTTTGTTACCAAACTGTGCTTGATTTTATTCCATAGATTTTGGTACATGGTGTTCACTTTTTAGATATTGATCATCCTAACCAAAAGAAGATTTGTATAATTTCCCTACATTTCATTGATTTAAAATATATTTTTCTTGAAATTTTCAAATTCTGGTCTTCATTTTTTGTTTTAATTAGCACATTAGATTAAGGATTTATCAATTTTATAACTTTGGTTTGGTTAGTAAATTTTTTATTTTGATTTTGACTGTGATTTTATCATTGTATAAATGTTTATAATTTAATATATATAGTTTATATTAATTGTTCATGTGATGTTTTATAGAATATATCATGTTTTGTTTTAAAATATTAACTCTTTTATCTTAAAAGGGTTTTTTGATTATGTGTTAATATTATTCTATTTTGTTTTATGGGGATGCAGTTTTGGAATATTTTATTTTTTTAACGGTAATATATAGTAGAGGTTTAAACTGCCACTATATATGGTAAAAACATTTAGAGACAAATTAAACTACCACTATATATTATTAAATATAGTGGTGGTTCAAACTTACATGAAATCCTTGGTAGTTTTTAGAGGAAAAACTACCGCTAAAAAATCACCACTAAAAATGTTTTATGAAACTTCCCAGAAACCACTGCTAAATGGGTGAAATAGAAGAAAGTTGGATTATGATGATAACTTTAGTAATGGTTTTAAAAAACCATCATATAATCATTTAGTGGTGGTTTAAACTGCCTCTATTCCCCTATTTTATTGTAGTGGCTTTAAGCAATGAGGTCCCACAGACTTGTATACTAAGTTTCATTCATTCAACAAGTGATACCTTCTCCCTTGAAAAAAAATAAAAAAAAACATGAATGTATTATCTTTATTACCAACTTGGTGACCCATAATATTTTCTAGACTTCTAAATCTTCAACACTCCATCATAACATCATTTGAAGATATGAAATTCCAATGAACCTACTACCCTTGGAGAAGACTCTTTGCCTCTGTCTGCACATTGTGTCGCTCCAACTTCTAGTGACCATAATTCTAGTTACCTGGATCCATTGAAAGTACTTCTTGTGAACTGAAGTAGACTTCACCTCCCACCAATATTACACTTGAAACCTTGTTTCAGGGAACCTTAGAAAGTCTCCAGAACTTTAAAAAATATCCTTCCTTATTTACAGTAAGCAGTGTGCCTCCACTTTATTTCTTCTATTTACCCAATATCCACTGAGGCATGATGCTACCTCAGAATTTCCTAATCAATTTCATTAGTAAACATATCCATTAGATTTTGGCTTCTCGTTATCTTTCATAACTCTATCTATTTTTTCCTTTAGAAATTTTATAATGAAATGAAAATTTAGATCAATATACTTCATCTGAGTGTGGAACATCATATTTTTAGCCAAATGGATACCACTTTGGTTATCATAAAAAAGAACTCCTCCTTCATAACTTCTCCCAATATTTTCAGTAATCTCATCAACCAGATCATTTATTTCCTATTTTCTGTTACATATGTATACTTATCTTTCATTGTGCTTAACCCAACAACCTTATATAGTTGTGAAAACTAAATGATAGTTTTTATTCTAAATGTAAACACAAATCTGATCATTATCTTTCAAGTATATGAATATTCCATGAAATCCATGTCAATGAATCCCTGTAATATACCTTCCTATCTAAAGCACAATGTTGTATCTTATATTCCTTTTAAATACTAAAGGATCCACTTCATAGGTTACCATCATTCCTTCCTCGGGTTAAACATGAATCAAAATATAATTCACATTTTATATGTTATATCTAGTTGAGTAAAAATCATTGCATAAGTCAAAATTTCAACTATTGAGGCATATGAAATTTTCTCCATGTACTTCCTTTATTCTTCCATTACAGGTGCATGTGTCTTGGAAAAAATAAAGTGTCCAATAGTGGAGTTGAGAATGACTAACATACATTTATCCCATATCTTCTAATGAACACCTAAATATATTCCCTATGAGATAATATTAAAGTTCCAGCCTTTCTATCTCTTTCAATTTTAATCCACAAAATATTCTTGTCCTATCATATATATTTCATTTCCAATCTTCTAGAAAAATCATGTTTTAGATTTTGGATTCTTCCAGCATCCTATCCAAAAATAAATATGTCATCTATATATAAAAGTGATATTATGAATTTCATATCTTCTAATTTCCTCTAGTAATAATAATGATATGTATTTACCTTGTTAAAATCTTATTTCAATATAAATTAATCAAATTTTTATTCTGTTTCTATGGTGTGCTTGATTCAATCAATAGAGACTCTTCTTCAATCTACAAACCAACCTATGGTTCTAAACTTCCATGAAACCTATTGGTTATTGCATATAGATATCCTCCTCTAAATTTCCATGAAAGAATGTGTTCTTAACATCCATCTTCTCTAAGTCTAGATCTTTTGATGACACTATACTTAGCACTAATAAAATTATAGATTCATTAACCACTAATGAGAAGTTTTCTGAGAAATAAATGACTTCTTTCTATTGAAATCCATTCACCACCTACTATGATCTATATCACTTATTTCCATAAACTTCTTATTTCATATAATACACTCACTTATTATCAAGTGACTTCTTCCCTTCTTGTAAGTTGGTCAATTATCAAGTTTCATTGAACTGTATTAAAGTAACTTATTCATCCATCACCGACTTCCACTATTTTACATCATAAAGTTTGGTTGCCTCTTTAAATCTATCTAGATCACCTACATCCATTAACAAAAGAAAATTCAAGTCAAAAATAAATCTTTGAACCAGATGTCTAACTCTGGTTGATCACATCAACTAAGTTATTTAGACTGTACTACTTGAATTATCTCTTCCTTTTGGTACCCAAACCTCTGGTACTCTGACTTTCATAGCCCTATATTCCGGTGCTCCCACTCAAGCTTCACCCACATTTGAACTTTATATCACATCTTCTTATTGTCTCTCCACTGTAACTTTGTTGCTTTTATCTAAGTTCTCTAGAACTGATCTCATTATCATACTTCTACTCAGATTGACTTGGAATTTGATAGTTGATTTATCAAAAACTTTCTTATCATCCTCATTTGGGCCCTTATATAGAACAGCTTTTTTAAAGTGAAGAACGAAACTTATGATGACTTTTTTCTTTTCCTTATCCTAAAGACAGTAGCTAAAATTATCATTACTATACCCAATGAAGAAACAAACTTTGTACTTAACCTCAATCTTGTCACTGTCCTTAGCATCAATATTCATGTTTTCCAAGCTTCTGAAGACTCTATGGTGGGTAAATTTTATTCATTTACTAGAACATAGATCCTCCAGAACTTACTTCCCAACTATCAATGATATAATTTTTTGAATAGATATATCATTGTGTTGAGTGATTATTTCCAAATTCCCTTGAACATTCCTTAGTTCAATCTCATGATGTGCTCCTTCTTTATAAAACCCTATTTCTTTCTTTCAGCTACTCTATTTTATTATGGAGTTCTAGGCACTATATTCTCATGAATTATTCTTTTATTCTTGAAGAAGTTATAGAATTTATACCTGGTTCACTCACCACTATTTTTAGAATATAGGCATTCTAGTTTCTAACCACACTCCCTTTACAAAATGGAATTCCATTAAATAAAAATCTAAAGTATACCATTCTTATAATTAAAAAATTAAATCCATAATTTTTTTATATAATAATAAATAAAGGTTACAAAGTAAATTGAACCTATAAGGGACTTAATAGGGGAAGGTCCCCAAATATCAATATGAACTAGTTCCAAATTTTAGGATTTGGGCTTCTATCAATGTAAATTATAGGAAACCCTTCTTTGTTTCCATGATATAAAACTTGCAGAATTTCTAACTTCCATGT
The DNA here is from genome assembly GCA_963277665.1 of Viscum album. Classification (NCBI taxonomy): domain Eukaryota; kingdom Viridiplantae; phylum Streptophyta; class Magnoliopsida; order Santalales; family Viscaceae; genus Viscum; species Viscum album. Next base: position 1,268,939,466 of record OY728140.1, on the reverse strand, counting down.
GATAAAGTTTTAATATACCTTTCATCATTATAATATTCATGTTCTTTTTATTAAGATTACTAAGTTAGTATTGCCAAACCTCTGGATTTTCAGAACTTGTGGCCAATGTTATTGCGTTTGTGCTTCTAGTCAAATATATATTTCCATCCTTTACTCCTTTTTCATCTATCATGAATCCATGGGTAAGTTTCCATACTCCATCGGTAAAGGTAGTTCTATAAACTACCTTATCCATTTGTACAAATAAAATTAGATTATTTCATAACCATAGGATATGTATAATATTCTCTAGTTTCAAGACTCCTCCATTATTCATCTAGATATTCACATATCCTTTTCCAACAATCTCTATAGATTCATTATCTTCCAAATATACTTTTTTAAAACTTATGGATACATAATTTTCATTGCATCTCTACTCTCCCATAAAATGGAATGATGTAATTGATCCAAGCATCTATAAATCCACCTGAATGTTGACACTTAACAACAAATTATTTCCTCCTTCCACTGTACCAATAAAATTTAATTTTTTATATGTCGATGATATTATAGAGGTTTCACTGTGGCTACGATATTCCTTCTTGAAATGTTTTATTTTTCTAAACTTCCAATATATAGGGCCTATATCAGCTGACTTTCCTCGACTCTTATCCAGTGGATTTGTTTTCGATTACTTCTTATGATATACTTTCTTCTATTAGAGTGATCATCCTCATATATTATCATTAAGATAATTACCAGATAGTTTTTGGACTTTCCTCTTTCTGAGATCCTCATTCAAGATCAGGTTTTGGATGTCATCGAATACCAAGTCTATTTTTCAGGAAGAGTTACTCATCATAGTGACCATCACATCCCAACTCTCTGGTAGCAATTATAGAAGTAGGAGTTCCCAAGCATCATCTATGAACTTAAACTTCATCGATTTGAACTTCCCTCGCATCATATTGAAATTATTCATGTGATCTTCCACTAGTATTACTTCTGATAACCTTAACCTGAACAATGATCACATCATGAACATTGTATTCAATGTTGTAGGTTTCTCATATATATTTATTACCACCTTCATTAATTTTTTTGTATATTTGTTTTCTTTTATATTAAAAGAAATAGTTCGTTCTAGAGATATACTTACTAACACTAGTGCCTTTTTATCCAAGAGATCCCATTATTCTTTCTCTATTAGCACTAACTTTACTCTAGATAATAGAACTTCATAATCCTTATGAATCAGATGGTATTCAATCTATATCCTCTGTAATCCAAAATTCATTCCATAAAACCTATCAATTTTAAACTTTCTATCTTTAGAAACCATTATACTAATTCATTAACTCCCATTGAATTCAATAAAATTGGGCAAGAAATAAGGAACTTCACTCCGATACCAATTTGTAGGGGAAACACTGATCCATGCTTTCGATAAAACCACTTGAATAAGGAAGCATGTTCCACTATAAGTTTTCATGCAGAAAAGTACAGTAGAATAACATGAAAATTGAGAGTAATGGAAATTGAAATAGATATAAGGAAACATGCTTCAGACAATGATTCATATGTGAACAAGAGAAACACCACTGCTTTTCTTTTATAAACTAGAGGATATAAGAGATTTTAAAAATGATATTACTAAGTACAAGTAATATACAAAATATATATTTATCCCCTTTGATCTATTCTCTTCATAATTATCCAAAATCTATTCATTAAGGTCCTATACATTTATATACTAAGTTTCATCCAGTCAATAAGTAATGCTTCCTCCCCTAAAATCACTGATCACAAAAACATGACTTCCTTGACTTGATTAAAAACTCAGTGACCTGTCAGCTTCGCTGAACTTATATACCTTTAGATCTCCATCATAACATCATTATAATATATAAACTTTTGAAAAACCTTCTTCCTCTAGAGAAGACCCACTATTGTTGTTTGTACACCGCACCACTCCAACTTCTAGTGAATGTAATTATAGTGACCTGAATCCATAGGATGTACTTTCAGTGAACTAAAATAGTCTTCACCTCCCAACAATCATATGAGAGAGTTGATGCTCCTTATGTGGGTAATCATACATGGGTTGTGTGCTCATTACATGGGAGAGATATCATAGCTAGTGATGGGATATGAACTAAAAAATAACACTTGTTTCTCCTTATATGAGATGACTTCAGTGACTCTTACACAGTGGTGAATCATAATTGGAAATATCAATTATATCATGGTTATGATTTCATGATCTATTTTCATGCAACTTAGGTTTCAATCATAGCCTATGATATCACCTATATCGTAGCTTATGATTCAAAAAAAACCATATGTTTCAATATATCATGCCTTATGATACGAACCAGTTATACCCTATAACTAAGAATCACATATTATGTTATCAAATAACATAATTTTAGGAAATCCTTACACATTATGTTATCCCATAATGTAATTTCATTCATGCCTCATGAATCCTATAATGTAATTTCATGAGGGCATTAAAACCTTACGATGTCCGTGTTCTTTATAAAAGTAGTAGAGAAACATATTAATTCAAATATAATCATGGTTCTGATAACACTAATGGGTTTTATAGGATCATATAATGATCATGGTAGCAGAAGAACCCCATTTTTTCCCAATCTATCATCCTCAAATCAACATGCAGTAAGAAGAACCCAAATAATATAGACATTCCTCAAAGACAGTGAGCTCTATATCTATCAATATAGATGGAGAATGTTTGATGGATGTCATTAACCAACAACCATCAGACTATTGCCTCCAAATGGATGACACTAATCACTAGATTCCTCATACACTATGATTGGACCACTAAATACCAAAGGTGTGCTATCATCTTCTCCTTGAAGACAGATAGTGTATGTAGAAATAAGAGAGTATCAACTATGACTTTTTAATATTGTGTTATCACGTAGATATGCCCCATAGGATGGTCTCAACCCTTTATATAGGCTCCCTTCATTTAATGAAGGGAGTTGAGGGTTGGCTGCCATCATATGGAAGGTGACATGTGTTACTCATAATGTATATCCATTGGGGTTTATGATCATGGAACATTTCAAAGATCACAATAAATTTGTATATCCATAAATGAATCAACTCATTGATTCATAACCCAAGGAAACCATGTGGAAGATGTGGCAATATCCATTCACTCGATATCTCATATTTCCAGCATATTGTACACTACGATAGATATTGATCATATGCTATGATAGAGACATCTGCTTTCCATATCATGAGCTACGATTAATAGAATATCATAAAATAAAATATCCCTATTTTAGTGTATATCCAATATATTTTATCTAAATTAATAAAAAAATGTGGTTTCAATTTAAAAGTGATATATTAGTTCAAAACATGCATTACATGATCAAAACCAATAAAATGATATTTGATTATCACAAAACACTAGGAAAGTTATTGTTGATTTATTTGTGACTTGTAGAAATGAACTCACTATAAAAAAGAGGTATTAGCGGTTATTTATTAGCATTGTTTCTAATAACCACTACTAAAAAAACATATTAAATATTATCTATATTATAGTGGTGGTTTTATTAAACCGCCACTATATTTTTTTAGATTTAGCGGTAGTTTTTTTAAAACCACCACTAAATCTTAAAAAATCTAAATATTCCAACACCCTCCCACCACCCCAACCCAATACCCCCACCCACCCCCAAACCCTCATCCCCTCTTCCTGACGAATGATGACCAGCCCTCCCCCAATACCTCACCCCCCCCCATCTCCCTGATAGACAACTACTGCCCCTCCCCACTCCCTGACGGCCTTCCCTGATGGTGACCACCCTGATCCCCCTCTACCCAAAGACCTTCTCCTTGATGGATATTGTCCATGATCCCCCCTCTCCTCGATAGACTTCTCCCCAATAATTACCACCCCTCACCCCTCCCTTAACTCTAATCCCCATGACCCGACCCCCCTACTCTGTGACTTTGACCGCGTAGTACCCCACTTCTCTTAAATGGAGATCCCCAACAGTGGCTCATATCCCCCTTTTACTATATCCTATTATCTCTATTTTATTGAAGGTATATGATACATGTTGTATTTTTTAAAGGGTTTTAATTAAATTATATAATTATCAAATTAATTGATTGTTGTTGTTTTTTTGGATACCTTGAATTGTAAATATGTTTCTGGATCTAAATAAGCTTGATTTTTTCGATCATTTTAGATTGATAATAAATTTTTAGGAAATATAAAATGAAATGTGGACCTAGATTAACTTTTTATTCTTAATTTACTTTTTACACTACTTTGTTGATTAATAGTGCAATTTTTTCAGTATTGGAAGTTATTTTGAGTCTTTCTTTCTGAGTTTCTTTTTTTTTTTGCATGGAACCTATATGGAATTCCTTGAAATACATAATTTATCACTATCTCCATACTTTGAAATTTTAAGTGTGAAAGTTTTGAAATGGTTTAAAAATTTTGTTTTGAAATCTTTATAATGGCTAGCTATCTTGTTGTAAATTTTTATAAATCCTTTGAATTTGATTTTCCTATCGATTAAATGATAAGTTTGGATAAATAGAAAAACATTATTTTCTTATATATTTTATTTGTAATTCACTTTTTAAATGCCCACAATTCATGTTAAAAAATTACTATTTTCATATTCTTGTGTTCTAATGTGTTATAATTATATAATTAAAATTTTTCTTATTTTTTTGTTTTAATCAGAAAAATATACATTTTTAATTTTAATGTCAATCTTAAATATAGTTTTAGTTATATTTTTTATGAGAAATAATTTTGTTTAATATTTGGAAAGGATAAAGTAATTTTATAGCATGGTTTTAAATGAATTTACATTTACCCTGAATATATTTTATATTTAATGAATGTAAGAATTTGAAAGCTAGACTAAAAGAGAATATGTCACCAGATATCACATTGTCAAGTTCTTTTTTTGAGATACAACAAATCTTGATTTGCATAATTATCAAAGAAAGAGATAGCTATAGAGACAATCGTGTTTCAACAATATAAAATAAAAATTGATAATATGAAGAAAAAAAAGTTAGAGATATTTTAATGTTGGATTGAATCATTTTTATGTTGAATTTTTTTTATTTCGAATCAAGACCATACCCTAGCCAATGATGAATTTTGGTAATGTTTAATTTTGATTGTACTTGTTCAATTAAACATTTATATATTTGTATCTAGATGTACAGGGAGAAGAGTGATAATCCAATACCTACGAATAAAATTTGGATTAATATAACTTGAAACACACCTTGTTATTCCAAGGGTTTGGAATAATTTTTAGATTATGCAACTGAAAACTGACCAATGGATGGTAGAATAAAATGTATGTGTCCTGATTGTAAATTCCAGCGATGGTTGAATAGAAATGAAGTATATGAGCATTTGATATTGAAACAGTTTCCTACCTGATATATATGTTGTATTTGGCATGGTGAATCAAATGTTATGGAAATTCAAAATAATGATAATCTTTTCAATGAAACACAAAGTGACCCACTAGAAGAGAATTTGGTTCAAAATTTGATAAATGATGCATTTTGATTTACAGGATACAATATACAATATTTTAATTAATTAGAATAACCTTTAGTTGATCCTGAGCTAGTTAATATTTCTCATAACTTCAGTGAGCAAAAAAATTGAGTTTTATGACTTATTTGAAGGAGGGAAACAAGAATTGTATGAAGGGTGTGCCAACTATTCAAAGTTTTCTTTTCTACTTAATTTGTATCATATCAAGTGTATTTTTGGAATTAATGACAAAGTAATGCCCATGATTTTAGAGTTTATTCATGATGCATTTAGTGAATATAAGATCCCTGCATCATTCTATGATGTAAATAAACTCATCAAAAAACTTGGACTTGATTGTACAAAGATACATGCATACCCTAATGATTTCATGATTTACTGGGGAGAAGAGTTTGATGAAGAATAATGCATAATATTTTATACAAGAATATGGAATTTGATGAACAAAATGATAGTTTAAATCAATACAACCCTAGAAAGAAAATATAATAAGAAAACTCATGCAAAGGTATTGCATTACTTTCCTCAACAACTATGCTTATAAATATTATTCATGTCATTTAAGACTTCATACTTAATGAAGTGGAATGATCAGGATGGTAATGATGGCTTCATGAGAAATTCAAAAGATTCAACATCATGGAAAATGTTTGATTCATTATATCCAGATTTTTTTTCAGATCCTATAAATGTACTTCTGGGATTGGATTCTGATGGATTTAACCCTTTTGGTACTTTAAGTACTAATTATAGTATTTTTTCCATTATTTTGATCCCCTATAATCTACCTCCATGGATTTTTATGAAGAATAATTTTTTCATTATTTTGATGATTATTCCTAGAAATCAAATGCCTAGAAATGACATTGATGTATACCTTCAACCTCTAATAAAAGAATTGTGAGATTTATGGGATGGTGAAATGGAAACAAATTATAATTCAATGAAAAAATATTAAAAATGCATGATGCTTTAATGTAGACAATTAGTGACTTTCCTAGACTAGAAAATTTCTTAAGTTGGAACACTCATATTGATTTGGCTTGTCTGGTTTTTAATTTTGATTTTGAACTGCAATGATTACTTCATAGTAGAAAGTAGTGTTTTATGTGTCATCATCAATTTCTTGATTCTCCTAATAAATTCAAGTTTAACAAGACACAATTCCATGGAGATATTTAATTGGGAAAGAAACTAAATATGTTATCAAGTTTATAAATATTGGGAAAATTAATGAATGTTACTAAAGAACTTGTAAAATGTAATTAGTTTAAAGAAGGGGGAAAGAGGTATAAGGTATAGTATCTGAAGTAGATAGAACCCAAAAATGGAGGAAAAAGAGTATAATTTTCAAACTTCCTTATTGTGAGTTTAATTTGATATGTCATAATCTTGACGTAATTCATATTAAGAAGAAAATTTGTGATAATGTAATTTTTACATTTCTTAATGAGCGGGGTAAATTGAAGGATCACCTTAGTGCTCGTATGGATTTGGAGTCAATTAATATAAAGTATGGTTTGTGCTAAAATGAGTATGGAAAGTATCCTTTATTAATTTAACAATGAAAAGTCGTGAGAAATATGTATTCCTTCAAAATTTAAATAATTTAATAGTTCTAGATGGATATTCAAGTAACATATCATGGTGTATTGACTTAGAACATAAAAATTTACATAGATTGAAAATTCATGACTCACATATTCTGATGGAGCAGTTATTGTCTTTGGCATTGCATAGTACATTACCTAAAAAGTAACTATGGTTCTAGTGGAGTTTTGTACCTTTTCAAATATATTTTTTAAAAAACTATAAATATAACTGATCTTGATAAACTTAAATAAATAATTATTTTTGACATTTTCATTTGGAGATATTATTTCCCCCTTCATTCTTCACAGTCATGATTCATTTGACTGTTCATTTGGTTGAAGAAGCTAAACTTGGTGAACTGGCACACTATCGATGGATATATCCAATTGAGAGGTATGTTGGTATTATTTTTATTTTAATTGGTGAATTAAATTTTATCAAATCATTGTGTAAAATTTTTTAATATGTTTCTTATTTTTTTCATCATGTACTTAGGTCATTTTAAATCATATGTGAGGAATAAATCTCAACTAGAAGGATTTATTGTTTAAGGTTTCATAGATGAAGAGTTTTTGAACTTATGTTATAAGTATTTGGATGGTATTTAGACTATATTCAATCGTGTTAGAAGTGTTTATGAAATCTACACTAATTATCATTCTAAAAACCAATCATCAGAATTTAAAACTATTAGATGGCCAATTAGAGAGGGGTTAAATTTTACACTAACTGAATTGGAGTTGCTAAAATCACTAAGATATGTGTTACTCAATATTATTATTTCATATCCATTTATTGATGAATTGTGATTGTAAACAAAGAGGCGACTGAGGGGTCCAGCTCAAAATGAGATAGAATTAACCAAAGTTGTTGATAAGGAGATTGTTGAATGGTTCACCCGTCATGTAAGTATATAATCATATTCATTTTATTAAAGTGTAGTTATTTAATATATGTTAAAATTTAAACCTTATATCTTCTTGTCTATATAATGAATGATGAGAATCGAGTTGAAATATCAAATGATTTGAAGTTTTTGGATCGAGGTCCTCTAAGGTGGGCTGAGAGATTCAATGCCTACAATATTCATGGATTCAGGTTTTATACAATTTATCATGAATAAGACTTGAAAACTAAAAATAGTGGTATATTTACCCTTTTAAAGGTGGGATAATATGGAAAGATGAATGATATAATTCAATTAAACTATCATGGTCAGTTTTTAGTTGTCTTGTTCAAATTCAAGTGGGTCAACATTGATAGGGGTATAATGAAAGATTCGTTGAATTTTAATTATGTCAACTTCTTTTTATTTATCCATACTAGTGAGCATGCAAAGCATGATCCATTTATCTTGGATTCACAAGAGAATATGGTTTATTATGTGAATGATGAAATATATTAAGGTTAGAGTGTTGTTATACACTTAAAGTAGAGAGACTTATATGATATGGGTGATGAAGATCAATCCGTACTTCATGGCAGTGAACCTCATCAACCACAAAACATTAAACATTTTTTTCTTAACCATATCAAAATAATAGAACTTGTGAGATATGGTGAAAATGAAACACTTGTCGCAGTGGATGTTAATAACAATGAAGATAATGAAAATAAATATAATTAAATATATAAATTAGTAATGAAAATATATTAAAATTTTTCATTGATAAGTGTTTCGTACAAATATAAATTGTTCCATTTTTCCTTTTTTTGTAAAAATATTTTAGTTTTTTATTTTTTATATATTTAATATATCTAAACCATTTGAATTATAGGAATGCTAAGAATAATAAATTTCAAGATCCTATATTATTAACATCTCGGATCACACCACCACTACCATCAGATTCAATAGATCTGAGTGATTTCATTGTACTCAAGACTACTAGAGAGCCAGCCATTTTCCTAGATGTTGTTGGTAGCCCACAATCTGATTCACCTCCGGTGATGAATTAGTTGGTCACCCCTCCATCTAAGGGATATTATCGAGTTACCATTATTGGTATGTATTTCGTTGTACAAAAAAACTATATATTTTATTAATTTTTTAATGCATTTTTCAAAAAAAATAAAGATAATAATATAAGGGATATAAATATAAACATGAAAGGTGTATGGGGCCTAAAGGACTTCAAGAATATTATTCCATTTGATGATTTGGGGGTGATTACCAGTGATGCTTGTAATTTCCTAGAATTTCCATGTAAATTTTTTTTAAATTATATGGAATTATTTCGGGGCTGAACGCTTTAACAGCACGTGATTCCGAGGCCAGGGGTGCCCGGAATATAATTTTGAACTTATTTTAAAGTACGTTCGGTAAATGTGTGAGCGGGTTTTTCTAAATTTTGAACTGGTGCTCAAATCAAAAATATAAGGGCACTTTTGAACTCAAAATTCCAAGATTCTCTAATAAAAGGACTTAACTTCGACCGGCAAGGGTTGGACGGAAAAGTTAATTTTCAGACTTTTTCAAAAATAATAAAATAACTTAGAAAATGTTATTTTATTTTCTTTCGCACCTTTGAGTGGAATACAGCGGTGTTGTGGTGCGGAAACAAGGAAACAACTAGGATCATTAAATGGGGATCATTAATGGCTCGTTGTGAAAGCGTAACTGCTATGCTGTTTCATAAATGAAACAGCGTAACGACGCAATGTCGCAGCATAACAGAAACACTGTGGTGTTTTTATTTTTATTAAACTAATGCATTGGAGAGTTGGGAATTAAAATGGTGGAAAGTTCTCTGATGAACCGTTGATGAATTTCCTCTCTAATTAAGAATTATGAATGCCAGCAGAATGTCATCGACTTCGATGTACCTCGAAGAATGAAGTCGGGAAGCAACGAACGACGTCGACCTATTGAACCCTCAAGGATGGAATGCTATGGAAACGAACGTCAAACAATGTAGGGGTTTATTTTATTAAAAATATTCCTCATTCTTAATTCTAAATGAAGAATATGGATTATCCCATGAACAGGTTGACCCACGGATTTCTTGTTCTTACAGGAGGGTACTTTTGGGGGGTTTTGCCTCAGGATTGAATTATCATGGACTGAACATCAGCCCTGAACCTCCCCCTATTTTAAAATTATAACATGGAGGGTGCAGGATGACATGAATAAGGGTCGATCCCCTCATCATGTGTGTTCTTTGTGACCAAATTTCCAAATTGGAAGCGATATGGATTCTAGGCCACCGCAAGGAAGGAGGCATTCCCAAGAGGGCATAGGTGCAAGTGGCATGAAGAACGGACCACTGGATCGCATCCGGTGTTCCGCCAAATATCCTTTTGATGTGTCGGAAATGACGGTACCGTGATGGAGGCGGTTCACCGTGGCAGCACTGACAGCCACGTCAGCGGCTATCCCACATGGGGGAGGTCGCTGCCAACCGTGCTTCACAGAGGGGGGTGCGGCAGCGGTTGTTGCTTCCCGGGAGAACACCACTGACCCACTCTAATGTAGGTTGGGAATCTACTAGTGGTTTGTGCCCCAGCCAGTGGACTGGGGTGGACCCATCCTAGTGGGCCGGGCCGGACGAGACGGGGTCACTGGGTGACCCGGTGAGCTAGACCCTCGGGCAAGCCGGGCTGGGTCCGGTGAGGCCCAATGGGCCTGGCCAACTGGTCAGGCCGGACTGAACGAACCTAGAACCAAGCCAGGTTAGGTAAGGTCAGTCAAATCAATAGGGGAATGTGGGTCCCTCAGGATAGGTTGGTTGGGTTGGTCCGACTAGGTCGAACTGGGCCCAAACGCAACTGACCCATGTTTACTAAAACGCCAATAACTTGCAAATCAGGCATCCAATTGATGTGTCATCTGCAGCACGAGGAACCTTGCAACGAGATAGTCCTACTGAGATACTCTACATGAGTTTTTGTGGAGGTGGTGTATAGACGGGTTGGATCGGACTCGAATCCAACTGGGGCCTTTTTATAAAAATTCTCATATCTTACAGACTGGGCGTCCGTTCGACGCGTCGTCTATTGCATTGGGACCCTTACGACGAGACGATTCATTGGGTTAATCTATTTGGGAATTTGTGGAAGTTGAGGTACAACCAATGGCTTGAGAAGTAAATCCTATCGGAATTAATCATGTTAAGTGAAGGAATCTAGTGGTTGGTTGTGACGTGAATAATGAAGAGCGACCCTTTGTGGATCAGCATAAGAGTGACCCTTCGTGGATTAGCATAAGAGATAACCTTTGTAGATCAGCATTAGAGTGACCCTTAACGGATCAGCATAATAGATACCCTTCTTGGATCAGCATAATAGCGACCCTTCATGGATCATCATAAGAGCAACCCTTCGTGGATTAGCAGTAACATGACCCATCATGGATCAGTCATAGAGTGAACCATCGTGGATTAGCAGTAGGGTGACCCTTTGTGGATCAGTAGTAGAGTGACCCTTCATGGATCAGTAGTAGATCCTCTCAATAGAATAATATGATCTAGCTTTAATATTAATCATCTTTATTTCTTTACTTAAGTTATACCTGGTGTGAGCTATGTCTTTTTCTTTGTGCTTTACTTTGAGATCATACTTTGTGGTATTTTTTCTTTGTGGATTTCTATGAGACCCAAGTTGGTCTCGGGGTCCCTATTGAGTATTGTTATACTCACCCCTATACGGGCTTCTCCCTCACCTGTTGTGTCTTGTGCAGACGACGGATAGCTTTGACTAGGACTTTGGGGAGCCAGGGCTAGATGGTGCTTGGAGGTGGATCGATAGACGTGGTGTGTTGTAGTGACATTCGACAGTGATTTTTACCTACCCTTCATTTAGGATCCTTGGATGACGAAATTTTAGATCTTTTACTTCTTTTTTTGTACTTTCCTTTCAGTTGGGCTTGAATTCTGGCCCCTTTACTTTTAGTTTACACCTTTTACTCTTAGTGGTGGTACTTTTTGGGGGTTGTAATACTTTCTTTCCTTTGTGGTTTTTTTGGGCAGTATGCCCTATATTTGTGTGTATAGGTTTAAATTAAATGTCTTACCTTTTTGGGATATGCCTTTCAGGTGCTAGTTAGGAGCCCCTGGCCTATGGAAGGTGGTCTTGGGGTAGTCACGGCACAGGCCTCGGGGGATGGGTCATGACAAAGTGGTATCAAAGGGCGGTTGGTTCTACTAGAAGAACTAAGAGTCTGTATTTTCAATGGGGGAAATAATTTTAAGTGTCTTGAGTTCGGTTTTCAGTCTAAGGAGTACATTGTTTGTGTGGTGGCCGACGTATCCATACACGAGAACCCTGAATTTTGTTTCCTCACTCGATACATGAAAACACTAGTTTCATGTGTTTTGGAAATGTTTTTCTATTAATCTCTTTTGAGTCATCTCACCAGGTATAGCTTATTGATCATGGAACATCTATTTCCCTACAAGATTCCTCCACAAAGACAACCATTCAGGATTCCAATGAGGGATCACGATGATATCCCACCAAGCGATGAGGAATCGGTGTAGGGACTACTTATAGTGATAGAACCTTCGGGTGGAGTACCAGTAGCACCACCACCCATAGAGCAGCAGTTGATTCCATCCCCACCAGTGTACAGTGCATGCTAACTGAGGGAGTTACATGAGTTCCAAATATAGAGGTATCCAAGGTTTTGAGGTGAGATAGATCCTTAGGTAGCTGAGGATTGGCTGGAGGTAGTTACACGAGTTTTTCTCTTGGTAGACACCTATAGACCAAATGGTGGTCCTAGACACTAGACTTTTTTAGGGAATGGTAGGGAGATGGTGGATCTTGACGCTCCAGACACATGAGGATGTGACCCTTTCTTGGTTGGAATTTGAGATCATCTTCAGGGTAGAGTTTGTACCAGCGACACTCTGCTCAATGCATATTTAGGAGCCACTGCACCTATAGCAGGGCAGCCTGACTGTGGCCCAGTACTCAGTGAGGTTTATTAACCTCTCCCAATACTCCACCAACATGGTATGAGGACCCTTTTTTTAGATCCTGGACCTTTGATAAGGGACTCTGACAGGAGATCAGGGCATCGATGATTTCTCTCAACATCCTGACATGGGATGGAGTGCTAGAGAGAGCTCTACTAGTGGATATATTCCTAGCTAAGTAGGAAGCGACGGAGAGAGAGACCGTCGGGTGATGAGTGGATGATTCATCTACAGTAGGCAGTGGGCAGATGACGCAAAGGTCCAAACGGGCCGAACCTTCTAGAGAACAGCCCCAGGATGCAGGGACAGAGGTGTAGAGATCACGAGGCAGAGGCGGTCAGCTAAGGGCTAGAGTTTGTTACTCCTGCAGTGGGTAGGGACACATGGATCGTGACTTCCTGACCCTTCGCACAGAAGATTAGCAGACAATCGAGGGATCTCTAAGGAAGAGGCAAAGGTTCATGCGAGGAGGTTTGCAGGGAAGCGAACGTGGCAGTGGAGCAGGCCGAGCGGCAGGTGGTGGATGACGGTTCTAGGTACTACCTCCACCACCCCGAGGTGGTCCACCATGGGCTCAGGGAGCCGACAGACATGGGTGAGCTCAGCTTCAGTTAGTAGAGGCCTATGACCATGGCACTCCATAGACGATTAGAGGTATGATCTGTGTCTTATCCACCTTATTTTCAGTTCTTATAGACACAGGTTCTAGTCACTCTTTTCTTTCCATGGACCTATTTAGAGACTCGAATATTCTGGTGGATCTATTGGCTCGATCCTTATGATTATAGACTCCTATGGGAGAGGATTTGACGATTACACCCTAGTTCCGGCAGTTTGAGCTTACTCTAGGAGGCTACATATTTGGTTGGGATCTCCTAGTATTAGTGTTGAGGCATTATGATGTCATCTTGGGTATGGACTGGTTATCCACATTCCATTCTTAGATCGATTTTTTTAGGTGCAAAGTGTGGTGTGTCCGTAAGGATGGGACCAAGTATTCCTTCACCGGAAATAAGGGAACCTTTTTAGCATAGGATGTACTTTCTTGGAGGAGGGTGCAGCCAATCATTCACCAGTTGGCTATCCTCACCCTCAGTACGGTGGACCAAAGGAGTCAGAGCTTTCCTGGATTGGTGGATGAGTATGTGGATGTCTTTCAAGAAGATGTCCCAAGACTACATCCTCTCAGAGAGGTATACTTCTACATTGACTTGTACCTAGGTATGGTACCGATAATTACACCTGCATATCGGTTGTCTCTCACAGAGATCTGGGAGATGAGAGTATAGTTGGAGGACTTGTAGAGGAAGGGGTTTGTAAGACCCGGTGTTTCTCGATGGGCAGACCCGGTGTTGTTTTCCAAGAAGTCAGACAGGAGCTTGAGGCTATGCATGGACTTCCGATGCCTGAACCAGGTGACCATGAAGAACAAGTATCCACTACCGATGATTGATGACCTCTTCGATTAACTAAAGGGAGCGAGGTGGTTCTTGAAGATCGACCTTAGATCAGGCAATCATTAGCTTCGGGTACGAGATGTGGACATACCGAAGACAGTCTTTAGATGTTTGTATGGCCACTACGAATTTTTTGTGATACCTTTCGACGTGAAAAATGCCCCAACAGTGTTCATGAGACTCATGAACAGGATCTTCCAGCCTTACCTCAGTCATTTCATGGTAGTCTTCATTGATGACATCTTGGTGTACTCAACGTTGGAGGAGGAGCATGCTACACACCTACGAATAGTCCTGGATACACTATAGGAGCACCATCTTTACGGTAAGCTCTCAAATATCCAATCCTAGATTCAGGAGGTCCACTTTCTAGGACATGTCATCTTAGAGGCTAGATTTGTGGTGGATCCGGTGAAGATAGAGGCAGTTCTTGCTTGGGATCCACCCAGGAGCGTGAATGAGGTGTAGAGTTTCTTGGGGTTGGCTGGATACTACCGGAGGTTCGTACCTGACTTTTATAGAGTATCATCACTCTTTTAAACTTTAACAAAGAAGGGATAACCCTTAGTATGGAATAATAGGTGGAGGCTGACAAGTGCCCACATCCTGAGACTACCAGAAGAGGGCATTAGGTATGTAGTCTTCTGCGATGCATTACGGACTGGACTGGGTTGTGTCCTGATATAGGAGTGAGGAGTGATCACCTACATTTCATGGAAGTTGAGATAGGATGAGAAAAACTACGTGACCCATGACCTAGAGTTAGCAGTAGTGGTTTTTTCCTT
Source organism: Viscum album (assembly GCA_963277665.1). Taxonomy (NCBI): domain Eukaryota; kingdom Viridiplantae; phylum Streptophyta; class Magnoliopsida; order Santalales; family Viscaceae; genus Viscum; species Viscum album. Next base: position 1,268,924,135 of record OY728140.1, on the reverse strand, counting down.
GAATATGTGGCGACACTACTTGAAGGGTGAATGGATTACCATCTACTCTGACCACAAGAGTCTCAGGTATATCTTCTCACAGAAGGACCTGAACTTGAGATAGTGGAAATAGCTGGAGTTCCTCCAGGACTATGACTTTAAGATAGTATATACACCTGGAAAGGGGAACGTGGTGGATGACATGCTCAGTAGAAGGTCTAGTTTGTAGCTACGGAGTGAGGCAACGGAGCAGCTAGATTTGATGAAGATATACTTCATGGATGATGATGGAGCATCTTACCTCCAGTCTATGATTGTAACTCCCCCACTCCTTGTAATGACCCTCCAATTTCTCATTGGCTTGAGAGCTCAACAAGTCATTACTAGGCCTTAAGTGACATCCCCAAGATACCAAAGGCTCTAAATAAATGTCAAAGGGTTTAAAATACAATTGAGGGGTGATTTACCCTTTAATAAATTAACCCATCCATTTACCATTCACTATATGATGCATGAACAAATTAAGACCAACAACAACTTCATTTATAATAGACCACATCAAAGTACACAACAGCGGAAAGACCAACCAAACATCAAAGTACACAGCAGAAAGGAAAAAACACAAGACTCCCAAAAGACACCACGACTCAGTGGTCCCCAAGCTCCAAGCTCTATAGCATCTCCCAAACATCACCACAAGACACTAGTAATGAGATGATTTACCTTTACCTGTGTCTCGGAATACAACATCTGCAAAAGCACCAAAGTGCCAAAGCAGGGGTGAGTACGAACTCAGTAGGTTTTCCCCAATGACTTCCCTACTCACGCCACTAGGATAGAAGAGTTAGCCACATTTATATAAACTAGTTCATATAAATCATTTTCACCCAAGCAGTTTATAACTAAAAATAAACTAGTTTTCCAAAACCATCCATGCTCAAAAGTATCAAAGTGCAATTAAAATCGGCTTTTCCAACACGTTATTTTTTTAGAAAAATAACCAAACAAATTTCAAAACCATTTCATAAACATCCCATTCTGGCATACCCAACCATTTCACAACCCTGTGAAATCAACCATGCATGCTTTATGGACCTCCCTATACTCGCGAGTGGTGAGTTATCCTTTCCCTAAGTCATCACTTAGTGAACTACCTTGACGGGGGTACTTCACGACCTTATCTGTCCCAACCTTTTTGATGGGGGTACTTCTCGCCCTTATCCATCCCAATGCAGATGAACACACACCACAACCCATGAAAGTTCATTCCCAAGACCAAGTGTGTTCAAAAACCTTTCAACAATTTCAATAAAGCTCCCCTTTTTATTGAAAACCCAAATCCATAAAAATCATTTCAACCACAAACCATTTCAAAAAAACACCCCTTTTTGTTGAAATCCATTTCTCATCAAACCATTTACAAATTCAGAAATTTCATAATTTAAAATCAACATTTTAAATTCAAATAGCCAAATCACTTTTCACAACAAATCACCAAGATTTCACAATTTCATCAAAACCATAAATCATCACTAAAGAAGATCTATTCCATGCTTTTCACAAAAAATATAATCCAAATAACCAATTTAAAACTAATCCAACCAATTCTAACAAGAGGAGTCGAGAGTGAAGCCACCTACCTCAACACAAAGGAGAAACCAAGCAACAGACAAAGAATGCTCAAGAACACCGGGTCAAAACTCCAAGAGTCCTCCTTAGATTTCTTCTCCTAACACACCAAGACCAAATCTTGTCATATTTGGTATCCACACCCTTATATCTACCCATAAAGGGCGCATATCTAAGAGAATGAGAGAAGAGGAGAAGTAGATCTAAGTAGATCTAAGAAACCGATCAAGAATGATCACGTACCTTAAGAATCCGACTTCGATTCTCCAAGAGAACCCTTCGAATCGCCTCTGAAACACCTGGGAGAAGTCCTCCAACATTCAAGGGAGAGTAATCCCGAGTTAGGGCCTCTTAGGAGCCTAAACGAGAGGGTTAAATGATAAAATGGATTAGATCCTAATAAATAGGATCTAGGTTAACTTCGCGCACGATTAGTCCGCACGGTTAGTTAAACCGTGCGCTAACCATGTGGTAGTCACTGCCAAAGAGGGGATCTCTGCATAGCCTCCTCGCATGGTTTGCCCAAACTGTGTGCATACCGTGCGTTCTCCTCTGTCCAAGGTGACACCTCCTGCACGGCTTCTGCACGGTTTGGGAAAACCGTTCGCAGCCCATGCATCTTTACAATTTTCCCTTTTCACTTTAAAAGTATCCCAAACTTCCTCCAAACATCTCCCATATACTTCATGCAGTTAAAAAGAACAAAACAAGGGTTACTTACCAAAAACCAGGGGTACTACATTCTCTCCACCATTGGCCTTTCCATCCTTGAAATGTAGAAAACCATCGCTTGTTTGAAAGAGTTCTGGTCACTGCTCTTTCATTTCTTTCTCGCGTTCCCAAGTCTCTTCCTGAATCTGACCATGTTGCCACAAAACCCGCACTAGACCGATGCTTTTCCCATGCAAGACTTTATCCTGCCTATCCAAAATCCATACTGGGATATGTATCAATGAAGAATCTGGTTCTAGGTCAACGTGATCCCATCTGATTACATGGTCAGGATCAGGTCGATACTTCTTTAACTGAGATACATGGAACACATTGTGCATCGAACTGAACCATGGTGGTAATTCCAACCGATATACCACCTCTCCAACCCGTTCCAGTATCTCCAAAGGTCTTGTATAATGAGTAGATAACTTGCCCTACTTCCCAAAACAACGATGTCCAAGTCTTGGAGAGATCCTCAAGAAGACATGATCACCCACAACGAACACCAACGGTCTGTGACGGTGATATGCATAAGATTTATGAAGACTTTGAGCCATCTCCATCCTCTTTATAATCAACTGAATCTTCTCCATTGTTTCTTGGACAAGGCTCATCTTGACTAGTGAAGTTTCACCAGTTTCCACCCAACATAGTGGATAATGACAAGGACGCCCATACAATGCTTCAAACGGAGCCATACGTATCGAGGCTTGATAGCTGTTATTGTATGAGAACTCCAAAAAGGGTATATGATCCTCCCATGAGCCATGAAAATCCATTACACAACCCACAACATGTCTTCCAACATTTGTATCGTCCGCTCAGATTTTCCATCTGTCTGAGGATGATATGTCGTACTCATCGTCAACTGAGTCCCCAGGGCTTGCTATAATGATTTCCAAAATCAAGATGTGAACCTCGAATCTCTGTCTGAGACTATAGACATTGGTAGACCATTTATCTTTACCAATTCTCGGATATAGATTTTTGAAATATCTTCCACCATATGAGTTTCATGAATCAGGATGAAATATTCCAACTTAGTTAGACGATCCACTATCACCCAAATGGAATCGTGTTTCCAGACCATTATTGGAAGACCTGTAACAAAATCCATTGCTATCTGATCCCACTTCCACACTGGGATAGGTAAGGACTGTAATATACCATCTGGTCTCTAATGCCCTGATTTAACCAACTGACAAGTTAAGCATCGCGAGACAAACTCGGCCACCTTCCTTTTCATGTCTCTCCACCAAAACTACGCCTTTAGCGCCTTATACATCTGTTGTGTACTCGGATGTACAGCCCATCTTGAATGGTGGTAAGAATTAAGGAGTTGTTCCTAAAAATCTAGAGGTACAACCATCCAATCTCTAAAACACAAAACTGAGCCCACTTCCAGTTTCCAACCATCAATAGTCTCCCCACCATTGAGTTTTGAACTCATTCCCAGACATTCCCCATCAGATGTTTGTGCCTCTTTGACCACTTTTACCAAATCAGGAACAAGCGTAGCTGAAAATAAAACTGCAACATCACCTCTGTTTTCACATTCCACATGCATGTCGTCTAAGACCGACATCAATTGCCATTCATCTGAAGCTTCTTTCGCCAACTGAGCATACGACTTCCTGCTCAACGCATCGGCCACTGAATTGACCTTACCCGATGTATAAATCAAGTCAAAGTTGAACATTTAGAGATACTCCATCCATCTCCTCTACCTCAGATTCAAATCTCGTTGTGAGAAAATGTGTTTCAAGCTTTTGTGATCCATAAACATGGTAAATTTCTCACCAAAGAGATAATGTCTCCATGTTTTCAAAGCATGGACAACTGCAGTCAATTCCAAGTCATGTGTTGGGTAATTCTTATTATGCACCATCAACTGCCTTGACCCATAAGCAACAACATGGTCTCCTTGCATGAGAATACAGCCCAACCCTGATCCTGAAGCATCACAATATACCACATACCCCTGTCCTGATTCTGGAAAGATCAAGATGGGTGCTGATGTAAGGCGGACTTTCAAATCTTGAAAAGATCTTTGACATTCCTCAGTCCATTGAAGTGCATTGTTCTTCTTTGTCAATGTTGTCATAGGTGAAGCTAGTCATGAGAATTCATGCACAAAGCGTCGATAATAACAAGCTAGACCAAGAAAATTGCGTATCTCAAAGACATTATTCAGCGATTTCTAGGAAAGAACAGCTTCTATCTTTTCTGGGTCCACTGAAACACCTTTCTCAGAAACAACATGGACCAAAAAGCATACCTCTTGTATCCAAAAATTTCACTTTGATAATTTGGCATACAACTAATGGTCCCTCAATATTTCTAACACTATTCCCAAGTGTTGATCATTCTCATCCCTTGTTCTTGAATACACCAATATATCATCCACAAACATGACAACAAAAGAATCCAGATATCGCTGAAATATCCGATTAATCAGTGCCAAAAAGACTGTTGGTGCATTCGTAAGACCAAAAGGCATGACTATATATTTGTAGTGGCCATATCTGCTTCTGAAGGCTGTCTTCGGAATATCCTCCTTTTTAACTCGCAACTGGTGATATCCTGATCGTAATTCAATCTTGGAGAACCACTGAGCTCCCCTTAATTGATCAAACAGTTCATCAATGCGTGCAAGTGGATATCTATTCTTTATCATAACTTGTTTAATTTTACGATAATCAACACACAGCCAAAGAGTTCCATCTGCCTTCTTCACGAACAAAACCAGTGCTTCCCATGGAGACATGCTTGGGCGAATGAATCCCTTGCTTTACAGCTCCTCTAACTGCACTTTCAATTCCTTTAACTCTGTTGGTGCCATCCTATAAGATGGAAGTGAGATATTACTGGTCCCTAGAAGGAGATCAATCGTAAACTCCACTTCTCTCACAGGTGGTAACTTTGAGAAGTTTTCAGGAAAACATTATGAAATTGATCCACCACAGCTAGAAAACTATTTTTCTCATTCTCCTCCATTGATTCCAAAGTCAGCATTGCCAATTGGTAAGAGATCGTTCCCACCATTGGTGCCAACAAGCTATTTGCACCTTTCTTTACCATCCTCTCTCCTCTGAAGAGATGGTCGATGTCGTCCTCTGTCGCGAAACTAACCATTCTCCCATAATAGTCGATGTGAGCCTTAAACATTGTCAACCAATCCATACCCAGGATTACATCATAGACGTCCATATCCAATAAGGAGAAGTCCCATTTCAGCTCAACTCCATCAACAGTTATAGCACATGATCTACAAACGAAGGCTTGACATTCTCTTTCACCAAGAGGAGTTTGCAGTTTTAACATAGAAGGCATCATTTCCAGTTTTAAGTTCAGAAAATCAGAAATATGAGAAGCAAGAAAGGAATGAGATGCACCGGTATCAAACAAAACTTGTACAAAGGTAGAATTCAGAAGAATTGTACCTCTTACTGTTGATGGTCCAGCCTGATCATCGACAATCATCTGCTCAGCTCCATATAATTGCTTCATCACTGTACTGTTCTCCTTGTTGCCTTGCTGAGATTTCCCTAGTTGAGGAGTCATGGAATTTCGAGAATCACCATGGCTAGCTCTGTTATGCTAACGAGACTGACTCTGTTGTCCTCGTCCTGTCGAAGCATACAATGCTTGCAACGCCTGGGAAGTGTCACATGCACCCGACCTCGGAGTATTTCTACAATAGCGTTGTAGATGCCCCATATGCTTAAAATTGTGACATTGTCTTGGTTTCACCGTACACTCTCGCTTTATATGATCAGTCAAGCCACATTGGAAACAACCTGCTCTACTCTGGGGTCATGGAGGAAGGTTGATTGATCCCGCCATTTGATTATGATTCGCACTCCCACCTTGGAAGTAGGTGTCCCTCTTCCGCTTATTCCCAGTATTATAGTTCCCACCCATTCTTGTGGGTATTATCATGCATCCTCCTATCGATCCTGAGATATCACATTCAGCAACCGTTGCTTTGTTCACCATCTCTATATAATCTGTAATACAGAGCACTGTAATCTTCGATTGAATCTCCTGCCTTAGCCCCGATTCGAAGATGCGTGCCTTCAAAGAAGCACTTGTCGCAACCTCTGGTGCAAAACAGACAAAATTCATGAACTTAGCCACATACTCTATGACAGAGAGGATCTCCTATTTCAAGCTGAAGAAGTCTATCATTTTCTAGATCTTGAACGTGTGAGGATAGAATTGTTTGTTAAAAAATTCTTCAAAATCCTCCCAGCTCAGGCCTTGATCCACCATAGCCTGCACCACCAGCTCCCACCACTGTCGTGCAAGATCCTCCAACATATACGTCGCCAGATTTACTTTCAACTCTACTGTTGTGCCGATGAAATCAAATATAAGATTCATCCTACTTATCCACACCTCTGTCTTTTCTGGTTCAGAATCACCCCGAAAGATGGGTGGGTTTTGCTTCTGGAACTGGACATAATGGTCTACATGCCTTGACGCATCCCTCCGATTCCCTGTGTCCACAGCTTGGAACGCTTGAATGATACTCTGAACCATCTCTTGGTTCACACGTGGTTCAGGTGAAACCACATTCTCCGCTGCTTCTTTGGGTCGGTTTCGACGACCCCTACCGGGTGCCATTTTTTAAAGCAACAACAAACTCCATCAATCTCACTCTCTAGCAACTATTGTCTTATAATTTCAAATTCTATCACATCAACTATCACAACATTGTTCTAAAACAACATTTTTCCATGTTCAACCATTTTTGAAAACGTTCAACATGCTTTTTGAAAATCAATCCATTTTCAAAATACACCAAATACCATGTTTTCAAAGTCTTTCAGTTGAAAACAATTTCTGCATTTTTTCAAAAATTGGCACCTTTCACAAAATTCTTACTCATTCCTCACAATGAGATATGCAATTCTAGTGGGAAGTCATTCCTATACAATGCATGTCATGCTCATCTCATTGGCTAAACCCATGGCAATGAGATTTACAACATTCTAGAAGTGTATCCAAAACACTTATGTACCCAACACCATGGTAACTTGAAGTTCAGAATAAACGGGTTAGCTATATCCTTTTATGCTATACATTTAAGTTCTGAAAATCCTAATCATGTCTAAGATGAACACCCAAGGAATATACAAGAAGGAATTTCAACTCCAAGTACAAGAACATCTATGACCACTTGTTAGGAAAGGACCGAACAAGTTGATACCATTTTTAATGACCCACCAATTTCTCATTGGCTTGAGAACTTAACAAGTCATTACTAGGACTTAAGCGACATCCCCAAGATGCCAAAGGGTGGAAATAAATTCCAAAGGGTTTCAAATACAATTGGGGGACGATTTAACCTTTAATAAATTAACCCATCCATTAACCATTCACTATATGATGCATGAACAAATGAAGACCAACAACAACTTCATTTATAATAGACCACATCAAAGTACACAACAGCAGAAATACCAACCAAACATCAAAGTATAGAGCAGAAAAGGAACAACACAAGACTCCCAAAAGACACCACAACTTAGTGGTCCCCAAGATCTAAGCTACACAGCATCTCCCAAACATTACCACAAGCCACTAGTAATGAGATGTTTTACCTTTACCTGTGTCTCGGAATACAACATCTGTAAAAGCACCAAAGTGCCAAAGTAGGGGTGAGTACGAACTCAGTACGTTTTCCCCAATGACTTCTCTACTCACGCCACTAGGATATAAGAGTTAGCCACATATATATAAAATAGTTCATATAAATCATTTTCACCCAAGGAGTTTATAACTAAAAATAAACTAGTTTTCCAAAACCATCCATGCTCAAAAGTATCAAAGTGAAATTAAAACCGGCTTTTCCAACACGTTATTTTTCCAGAAAAATAACCAAAAAAATTTACAAACCATTTCACAAAAATCCCATTCTGTCATACCTAACCATTTCACAACCCTGTGAAATCAATCATGCATGCTTCCTGGACCTCCCTATACTCGCGAGTGGTGAGTTATCCTTCCCCTAAGTCGCACTTAGTGAACTACCTTGACGGGGGCACTTCACGACCTCATCCATCCCAACCTTTTTTATGGGGGTATTTCTCACCCTTATCCATCCCAATGCATATGAAAACACACCACAACCCATGCAAGTCCATGCCCAAGACCAACTATGTTCAAAAACCTTTCAACCATTTCAATAAAGCTCCTCTTTTTATTGAAAACCCAAATCCATCAAAATCATTTCAACCACAAAACATTTCAATAAAACACCCATTTTTATTGAAATCCATTTCTCATCAAACCATTTACAAATTTATAAATTTCATAATTTAAAATCAACATTTTAAATTCAAATAGCCAAATCACTTTGCACAACAAATCACCAAGATTTCACAATTTCATCAAAACCATAAATCATCACTAAAGAAGATTTATTCCATGTTTTTCACAAAAAAAATATCATTAAAATAACCAATTTGAAACTAAGCCATCCAATTCTAACAAGATGAGTCGAGAGTGAAGCCACCTACCTCAACACAAAGGCGAAACCAAGCAACGGGCGAAGAACGCTCAAGAACACCGGGTCAAAACTCCAAGAATCCTCCTTAGATTTATTCTTCTAACACAACCAAGACCAAATCTTGTCATATTTGGCATCCAAACCCTTAGATCTACCCATAACGGGTGTAGATCTAAGAGAAAGAGAGAAGAGGAGAAGTAGATCTCTGTAGATCTAAGAAACCGATCAAGAATGATCACGTACCTTAAGAATCCGGCTTCGATTCGCCAAGAGAACCCTTCGAATCGCCTTCGGAATGCCTGAGAGAAGTCCTCCAACCTTCAAGGGAGAGTAATCCCGAGTTAGGGCCACTTAGGATCTTAAACGATAGGGTTTAATGATAAAATGGATTAGATCCTAATAAATAGGATCTAGGTTGACTTCGTGCATGGTTAGTTAAACCCTGCGCTAACCGTGCGGTAGTCACTGCCAAAGAGGGGCTCTCCGCACGGCCTCCTCGCATGGTTTTCCCAAACCTTGAACATACCATGCGTTCTCCTCTGTCCAAGGTGACACCTCCTACACAGCTTCCGCACAGTTTGGGCAAACCGCGCGCAGACCGTGCGCCCCTACAATTTTCCCTTTTCGCTTTAAAAGTCTCTAAAACTTCCTCCAAACATCTCCCATATACTTCATGCACTTAAAAAAGAAAAAAACAAGGGTTACATACCAAAAACCAGGGGTACTACATTCTCCCCACCATTGGCCTTTCCGTCCTCAGAAAGTAGAAAACCATCGCTTGTTTGAAAGAGTTCTGGCCACTGCTCTTTCATTTCTTTCTCGTGTTCCCAAGTCTCTTCCTGAATCTAACCATGTTGCCACAAAACCCACACTAAACCGATTCTTTTCCCACGCAAGACTTTATCCTACCTATCCACAATCCGTACTGGGATATGTATCAATGAAGCATCTGGCTCTAGGTCAATGTGATCCCATCTGATTACCTGGTCAAGATCAGGTCGATACTTCTTTAACTGAGATACATGGAACACATTGTGCACCGAAATGAACCATGGTGGTAATGCCAACCGATATGCCACCTCTCCAACCCATTCCAGTATCTCAAAAGGGCCTGTATAACGAGGAGATAACTTGCCCTGCTTCCCCAAAAGACAATGTCCAAGTCTTGGAGTGATCCTCAAGAAGACATGATCACCCACAACGAACAACAACGGTCTGCGACGGTGATATGCATAAGATTTATGATGAATTTGAGCCGTCTCTATCCTCTTTCTAATCAACTGAATCTTCTCCATTGTTTCTTGGACAAGGCTCAGCCTGACTAGTGAAGTTTCACCAGTTTCCACCCAGCATAGTGGAGAATGACAAGGACTCCCATACAATGCTTCAAACGGAGCCATAAGTATCGAGGCTTGATAGCTGTTATTGTATGATAACTCCTCTAAGGGTATATGATCTTCCCATGAGCCACAAAAATCAATTACACAATACCACAACATGTCTTCCAACGTTTGTATCGTCCGCTCAGATTTTCCATCTGTCTGAGGATGATATGCCGTACTCATCGTCAACTGAGTCCCCAGGGCTTGCTGTAATGATTTCCATAAACGAGATGTGAACCTTGAATCTCTGTCTGAGACTATAGACACCGGTACACCATGTATCTTTACCACTTCTCAGATATATATTTTTGAAAGATCTTCCACCGTATGAGTTTCACGAATCGGGATGAAATGGGCTGACTTAGTTAGACGATCCACTATCACCCAAATGGCATCGTGTTTCCAGACCGTTCTTGGAAGACCTGTAACAAAATACATTTCTATATGCTCCCATTTCCACACTGGGATAGGTAAGGACTGTAACATATCCACTGGTCTTTGATGCTCTGCTTTAACCTACTGACAAGTTAAGCATCGCGAGACAAACTCGACCACCTTCCTTTTCATGCCGCTCCACCAAAAATGTGCCTTTAGGGCCTTATACATCTTCTGTGTACCAGGATGTACATCCCATCTTGAATGGTGGTAAGCATTAAGGAGTTGTTCCTGACAATATATAGGTATAACCATCCGATCTCTAAAACACAAAACTGAGCCCGCTTCCAGTTTCCGGGCATCAATGGTCTCTCCTCCATTGAGTTTTGAACTCATTCCCAGACATTCACCATCAGATGTTTGTGCCTCTTTGACCACTTTTACCAAATCATGAACAAGCATAGCTGAAAATAAAACTGCAGCATCACCTCGGTTTTCACATTCCACATGCATGTCGGCTAATATCGACATCAACTATCATTCGTATGAAGATTCTTTCTCCAACTGAGCATATGACTTCCTGCTCAATGCATCGGCCACCGAATTTCCCTTACCCGGTGTATACATCAAATAAAATTTGAACATTTGAAGATACTTTATCCATCTCCTCTGCCTCAGATTCAAATTTTTTTGTGAGAAAATGTGTTTCAAGCTTTTTTGATCCGTAAACACGGTAAATTTCTCACCAAAGAGATAATGTATCCATGTCTTCAAAGCATGGACGACTACAGCCAATTCCAAGTCATGTGTTGGGTAATTATTCTCATGCACCCTCAAATTCCTTGACCCATAAGCAACAACATGGTCTCCTTGCATGAGAAAACAGCCCAACCCTAATCCTGAAGCATCATAATAAACCACATACCCCTATCCTGATTCTGGAAAGATCAAGATGGGTGCTGATGTAAGGCAGACTTTCAACTCTTGAAAAGATCTTTGACATTCCTCAGTCCATTGAAATGCACTGTTTTTCTTTGTCAATGATGTCATAGGTGAATCTAGTCGTAAGAAGTCACGCACAAAGCGTCGATAATAACCAACTAGACCAAGAAAACTGCGTATCTCAAAGACATTCTTCGGTGGTTTCCAAGAAAGAACAGCTTATATTTTTTCTGGGTCCACTGAAACACATTTCTCAGAAACAACATGGCCTAGAAAGTGTACCTATTGTATCCAAAAATCACACTTTGATAATTTGGCATACAACTGATGGTCCCTCAAGATTTCCAACACTATTCCCAAGTGTTTCTCATGCTCAGCCCATGTTTTTGAATACACCAATATATCATCCACAAACTCGACAACAAAAGAATCCAGATATTGCTGAAATATCTAATTCATCAGTTCCATAAAGACTGCTGGTACATTCATAAGACCAAAAGGCATGACTGCATATTCGTAGTGGCCATATCTGCTTCTGAAGGCTGTCTTTAGAATATCCTCCTTTCAAACTTGCAACTGGTGATATCCAGATCATAAGTCAATCTTAGAGAACCACTGAGCTCCCCTCAATTGATCAAATAGGTCATCAATGTGTGTAAGTGGATATCTATTCTTTATCGTAACTTGGTTAAGTTTACGATAATCAACACACAGCCGAAGAGTTCCATCTGCCTTATTCACGAACAAAACTGGTGTTGCCCATAGAGACATGCTTGGGTGAATGAATCGCTTTCTTTTAAGCTCCTCTAACTGAACTTTCAATTACTTTAACTCTATTGGTGTCATCCTATAATATGGAAGTGAGATAGGACTGGTCCCTAGAAGGAGATCAATTGCAAACTCCACTTCTCTCACAGGTGGTAACCCTGAGAAGTTTTTAGGAAAAACATCAGGAAATTGATCCACCACAGCTGGAAAAATATTTTACTCAGTATCCTCCATGGATGCCAAAGTCAGTGCTACCAATTGGTAAGAGATCGTTCCCACCATTGGTGCCAACAAGCTGTTTGCACCTATCTTTACCATACTCTCTCCTCTGAAGAGATGGTCGATGTCGTCCTCTGTTGTGAAACTAACCGTTCTCCCATAACAGTCGATGTGAGCCTTAAACGTTTTCAACCAATCCATACCCAGGATTATATCATAGACGTCCATATCCAACATGGAGAAGTCCCATTTCCACTCAACTCTATCAACAATTATAGCAGATTCTCTACAAATGAAGGCTTGACATTCTCTTTCACCAAGAGGAGTTTGCAGTTTTAACATAGAAGGCATCATTTCCAGTTTTAAGTTCAGAAAATCAGCAATATGAGAATCAAGAAAGGAATGCGATGCACCAGTATTGAACAACACTTGCACAAAGGTAGAATTTAGAAGAATCATACCTCTTACTGTTGATGGTCTAGTCTGATCATCGACAATCATCTGCTCAGCTCCATACAATTGCTTCATCGCTATACTATTATCCTTTTTTCCTTGATGAGATTTCCCTGGTTGAGGAGTCATGGAATTTCTAGAATCACCATGGCTATCTCTGTTATGCTGATGATACTGACTCTACTGTCCTCGTCATGTCAAAGCATACGATGCTTGCGACGCCTGGGAAGTGTCACGTGCACCCAACCTCAGAGTATTTCTACAATAGCATTGTAGATGCCCCATCTTCTTTCAATTGTGACATTGCCTAGGTTGCACCGTACACTCTCGCTTTATGTGATCAGTCGAGCCACATTGGAAACAACCTGCTCTACTCAGGGATCGTGGAGGAAGGTTGATTGATCCCGCCATTTGATTCTGATTTGCACTCCCACCTTGGAAGTAGGTGTCCCTCTTCCTCTTATTCCCAGCATTAGAGTTCCCACCCGTTCCCATGGGTATTATCATGCCTCCTCCTATCGATCCTGAGATATCACATTCAGCAACCATTGCTCTATTCACCACCTCTGTATAATCCGTAATACAGAGCACCACAATCTTCGATCGAATCTCATGCCTTAGCCCTGATTCGAAGATGCGTGCCTTCAAAGAAGCACTTGCCGCAACCTCTGGTGGAAAATGGACTAAATTTATGAACTTAGCTGCATACTCTATGACGGAGAGGCTCTCCTATTTCAAGCTAAAGAATTCCATCGTTTTCTGGATCTTGAACGTGTGAGGATAGAATTGTTTGTTAAAAAATTCTTCAAAATCCTCCCAGCTCAGGCCTTGATCCACCTTAGCCTGCACCACCAGCTCCCACCACTGTCGTGCAAGATCCTCCAGCATATACGTCGTCGGCTTTACTTTTAGCTCTACTGGTTTGCCGATGAAATCGAATATACGATTCATCCTGCTTAACCACACCTCCACCTTTTCTGGTTCAGAATCACCCCGAAATATGGGTGGGTTTTGCTTCTGGAACTGGACAGAATTGTCTACATGCCTTGACTCATCCCTCTGATTCCCCGTGTCCACAGCCTGGAATGATTGAACGATACTCTGAACCAGCTCTTGGTTCACACGTGGTTCAGGTGCAACCACATTCTCTACTGCTTATTCAGGTTGGTTTCGACGACGCCTACTGGGTGCCATTTTCTAAAGCAACAACAAACTCCGTCAATCTCACTCTCTAGCAATTGTTGGATTAGCATTTCAAATTCTATCACATCAACTATCACAACATTGTTCTCAAACAACCTTTTTCCATGTTCAACCATTTTTGAAAACATTCAACATGATTTTTAAAAATCAATCCATTTTCAAAATACACAAAATACCCTGTTTTCAAAGTCTTTCGGTTGAAAACAATTTCTGCATTTTTTCAAAAATTGGCACCTTTTACAAAATTCTTACTCATTCCTCACAATGAGATATGCAATCCTAGTGGGAAGTCATTCCTCTACAATTCATGTCATTCTAATCTCATTTGCTAAACCCATGATAATGAGATTTTCAACATTCTAGAAGTGTATCCAAAACACTTATGTACCCAACACCCTGGTAACTTGAAGTTCATCATAAACAGGTTAGCTATGTCCTTTTATGCTAAAAATTTCAAGTTCCAACAATCCTACTCCTATCTAAGATGACCACCCAAGGAATAGACAAGAAGGAATTTCAACTCCAAGACCAAGAACATCGATAACCACTTGTTAGGCAAGGACCGAACAAGTTGATACCATTTGTAATGACCCACCAATTTCTCATTGGCTTGAGAGCTCAACAAGTCATTACTAGGCCTTAAGCGACATCCCCAAGACGCCAAAGGCTGGCAATAAATGACGAAGGGTTTCAAAAAAAATTGGGGGACGATTTACCCTTTAAGAAATTAACCCATCCATTAACCATTCATTATATGATGCATGAACAAATGAAGACCAACAACAAATTCATTTATAATAGACCACATCAAAGTACACAACAGTAGAAATACCAACCAAAAATCAAAGTACACAACAGAAAGGGAACAACACAAGACTCCCAAAAGACACCACGACCTAGTGGTCCCCAAGCTCCAAGATCTACAGCATCTCCCAAACATCACCACAAGCCACTAGTAATGAGATGATTTACCTTTACCTGTGTCTCGGAATACAATATCTGCAAAAGCACCAAAGTCCCAAAGTAGGGGTGAGTACGAACTCAGTAGGTTTTCCCCAATGACTTCCCTACTCACGCCACTAGGATAGAAGAGTTATCCACATTTATATAAAATAGTTCATATAAAGCATTTTCACCTAAGCATTTTATAACTAAAAATAAACTAGTTTTCCAAAACCATCCATGCTCAAAAGTATCAAAGTGCAATTAAAACCGGATTTTACAACACGTTATTTTTCCAGAAAAATAACCAAACAAATTTCCAAACCATTTCAAAAACATCCCATTGTGGCATACCCAACCATTTCACAACCCTGTGAAATCAACCATGCATGCTTCCTGGACCTCCCTATACTCGCGAGTGGTGAGTTATCCTTCCCCTAAGTCATCACTTAGTGAACTACCTTGACGGGGGTACTTCACGACCTTATCCATCCCAACCTTTTTGATGGGGGTACTTCTTGCCCTTATCCATCCCAATGCATATAAACACACACCACAACCCATGAAATTCCATGCCTAAGACCAAGTGTGTTCAAAAACCTTTCAACCATTTCAATAAAGCTACCCTTTTTATTGAAAACCCAAATCCATCAAAATCATTTCAACCACAAACCATTTCAATAAAACACCCCTTTTTATTGAAATCCATTTCTCATCAAACCATTTACAAATTCAGAAATTTCATAATTTAAAATCAACATTTTAAATTCAAATATCCAAATCACTTTTCACAACAAATCACCAAGATTTCACAATTTCATCAAAACCATAAATCATCACTAAAGAAGATTTATTCCATGTTTTTCACAAACAATATAATTAAAATAACCAATTTGAAACTAAGTCAACCAATTCTAACAAGAAGAGTTAAGAGTGAAGCCACCTACCTCAACACAAAGGCGAAACCAAGCAACGGACAAAGAACACTCAAGAACACCGGGTAAAAACTCCAAGAATCCTCCTTAGATTTATTCTCTTAACACAACAAAGACCAAATCTTGTCATATTTAGCATATACACCCTTAGATCTACCCATAACGGTCATATATCTAATAGAACGATAGAATAGGAGAAGTATATCTAAGTATATCTAAGAAACCGATCAAGAATGATCACGTACCTTAAGAATCCGGATTCGATTCACCAATAGAACACTTCGAATCAACTCTGGAATGCCTGGGAGAAGTCTTCCAACCTTCAAGGGAGAGTAATCCCGAGTTAGGGATGCTTAGGAGCTTAAACGAGATGGTTAAATGATAAAATGGATTAGATCCTAATAAATAGGATCTAGGTTGACTTCTCACACGGTTAGTCTTCATGGTTAGTTAAACCGTGCGGTAGTCACTGATAAAGAGGAGCTCTCCACATGGCCTCCTCGCACGGTTTTCCCGAACCGTGCGCATACCGTGCGTTCTCCTCTGTCCAAGGTGACACCTCCTGCATGGCTTCTGCAGGTTTTGGGAAAACCATGCGCAGCCCGTGCGTCCCTACAATTTTCCCTTTTCGCTTTAAAAGTCTCCCAAACTTCCTCCAAACATATCCCATATACTTCATGCACTTAAAAATCACAAAACAAGGGTTAATTACCAAAAACCGGGGGTACTACACTCCTTCAGTGAGTTAGGGAGGCACAACTTGTGGATGTTGACTATGAAGTGAAACGTGCTCAGATATCCTCAGGACAGGCTCTTGATGGATTTTTGATAGGTGGGGAGCACGTCATCCTTTTCAGATGACACACCACAGTACCAGTGACATTATGGGAGGAGGTGTTGAGAGAGTTCAATACATCCCCTTTGGTGGTACATCTTGGTGTGAAGAAGATGTATTAGGACCTATGACATCAGTACTGGTGTCTAGGGATGAAGAAAGCAGTGGAAGATTTCATTTCACGATGCCTCACTTTTCAGCAAGTGAAGGCCGAGAATTAGGCTCTAACAGGCTTGACACAGCCACTTGAGGTACCAGAGTGGAAGTGATATGGTATCTTCATGGACTTCATGATGGGGTTACCATGCATGTCCAGGGGCCATGACTCTATCTGGGTGATCATTGACTGACTCACCAAGTTGGATCACTTCCTACCCATACGGAAGTAGGGATCTGTAGAGGGTCTGGGGTGCCTCTATATCCAAGAGATAGTAAAGCTTCAAGAGGTTCCTTTGATGATCATCTCAAACTATGATGCATACTTTAAGTCCTAGTTGTGGAAGGTTTGTAGGAGGTGTTCGGGACTCAGATGCATTTGAGCACAGCTTTTCACCCCAAACATATGGTCAGATGAAGCAGACCATACAGACCTTGGAGGACATGCTTTGTGCTTGTGTCATAGATTTTGTTCATAGTTGGGAGGAAAACCTACCACCAGTGGAGTTTTCATACAATAATATATATCACTACACAATTTTCATGGCACCGTTTGAGGCCTTGTAAGGGTGACCATGAAGATCATCTCTATACTGGATAGACCCAGGGGAGTCAGCACTCATGGGTCCAGAGTTGGTACAGGCTACCACTGAGAAGGTGTAGAATATCTAGGAGTGGATGAGGACTGCACAGAGAAGACAGAAGTCTTATGCCAATAGGAGACGGAGACCCTTAGAGTTTGAGGAGGAAGACAATGTTTTCTTTTGGGTCTCACCCAAATGGGGATTGCGAAGATTTGGTCAAGGAGGACATTTATCACCAAGGTTCATCGGACCTTTCCAGATCCTCAACAGATTTGGCGAGTTGGAATACCACCTAGCTCTTCCCCCACAGATGCACCGGATTCATGGTGTTTTTCACATGTCGTAGTTGAGGAGGTACGGGCATGATCCATCACATGTCATCAACTAGGGTGAGCTGGACATTGATGATGGGGCAACGTTTGTGGAGTTATCAGTGGAGATGGAGGATCGACCGGAGTGGGTCCTTTGTGGATGGCCGATTCCTCTGATGCATGATCGGTGGAAGCACAGGAACCTCCAGGAGAGCACATGGGAGCGGGAGGCTCAGATTCTTTCTCAGTACCCTCATTTGTTTGATTAGACTTTGTTTTAGATTTCAAGGACGTAAATCCCTAAGGTGGGGAGAATGTAATGTCCCAGAATTTCCGTGATTTTTTTTAAAATTATATGGAATTATTTCAAGACCGCACGCTTTAACAAAAAATGATTTTGAGGATTGGGGTGCCTGGAATGTAATTTTGAACTTATTTTAAAGTACATTCAGTAAACGTGTGAGTGGTTTTTTCTAACTTTTAAACCAGTACTCAGATCGAAAATCTAAGAGCAGTATTGTACTCGGAATGTCGGGATTCACCTAGAAAGGACTTAGCTTCGACCAGCAAAGGTCGGACGGAAAAGTTAATTTTTAGACTTTTCAGAAAATAATAAAATAACTTAGAAAAGGTTGTTTTATTTTCTTTCGCACTGTTGAGCGGAAGACAGTGGCGTTGCGGTTTGGCGATGAGACGATGCCGAGGTGCATTAAATGAGGATCATTAATGGCTCGTCGTGAAAGCGTAATGACGCAACATCATAGCATAACAGTTCGATGCAACATGTTTATTTTTATTCAACTAACGCATTGGATGGTTAGGAATTAAAACGGTGGGCAATTATATGATAAACCTCCGGTGAGTTTCCTCTCCAACAAAGAATGATGAACACCAGCGGAACATCATAGACTTCGACGTACCTCGAAGAACGAAGCTGGGAAGCAATGAACAACATCATCCTCTTAAACCCTTGAGGATGGAATGTTATGGCAATGAATTTCAAACAAGTTAGGGGTTTATTTTATTACAATTCTTCCCCATTCTTCATTCTAAACGATGAACGCGGATCAACCCATGAACAGGTTGACCCACAAATCACTCATTCTTACGGAAGGGTACTTTTTTGGGGGTTTTCCTTGGGATTTAATTATCATGGATTGAACATCATCCCCGAACCTCCCCCCTATTTTGAAATTCTAACACGGAGGGCATGGACCGACATGAACAAGGCCTGAGCCCCTCCGCATGTGCGCTCTTTGTGACTGGATTTCCAAGTTGGCGATAAGACGGATTCTAGGCCACCGTAGGGAATGAGGAATTCTTCAAAGGTTGTAGGAACAAGTGGTGTGAAGAACGGACCACTAGAGGGGGGTGTGGCAGTGGTTGCCGCGTCCCGGGCGAACACCACTGGCCCACTCCAATGCGGGTCGGGCATCTGCTAGTGGGCCACGCCCCAGCCTGCGGGCCTGATCAGACCCACATCAGCGGGCCGGAGCTATGCCGCCAGGCTATACCCACACCTAGTGACCTGGGCTATATGAGACCGGGTCACCAGGAAACCCGGCGGGCTGAACCCTTGGCCTAGCCAGGCCAGGTCCAGCAATGCCCAATGGGCCTGACCGACTGGCCAGGCCGAACCGGACCAACCCAGACCTGAGCCAGGTCAAGTCGGGTAGGTCAAATCAATAAGGTCGTGTGGGGCCCCCATGTCGTGTTATTCGGGTTGGTCCGACTGGGTTGGTCGGGTCGGTCCAACTGGGTCGGACCGGGCCCAGACGCAACTGACCCCTGTTTACTAAAACGCTAATAACTTGCAAACCAGGCGTCCAATTGACATGTAGTTTGCGGCACGAGGACCCTTGCGACGAGGCGGTCCTACTGAGATACTCTAAGTGAGTTTTGGAAGAGTTTGGCGTACGGACAGGTTGGATTGGACTCGAATCCAACCAGGCCCTTTTTACAAAAATGTCCATATCTTACATATTGGGCGTTCGTTTGACACGTCGTCTGTTGTGTTGGGACCCTTACAACAAGAAGATCATTTGGGTTACTCTATGTGGGAATTCATGGTGGTTGAGGTATAACCAATGGATTGAGGTGAATATCCTCCTGGAATCAAGCATGCTAAGTGCAGGAATCCAGTGGCTGGTTGTGATGTGAAGAATGAAGAGCGACCCTTTGTGGATCAGCATAAGAGCGAACCTTCATGGATCAGCATACGAGAGACCCTTTTTAGATCATCATAAGAACAAACCTTCCTGGATCAGAATAAGAGAGTCCCTTTTTGGATCAGTATAAGAGTGACCCTTCATGGATCATCATAAGAGAGACCCTTCGGGGATCAGTAGTAGCGCGACCCATCGTGGATCATTTGTAGAGCGACCCATCATGGATCAGCAGTAGGGAGACCCTTCATGGATTAGTAGTAGAACGACCCTTTATGAATTATTATTAGATCGTATCAACAGAATAAGATGATCTAGCTTTACAAATAATCATCTTTTACTTCTGTACTTAAGTTATACCTGGTGTGAGCTGTGTCTTTTTCTTTGTTCTTTACTTTGAGATCTTGCTTTGTGGTATTTTTCCTTCATCGATTTATGTGAGACCTGAGTTGATCTCAGGGTCCCTACTGAGTATTGTTATACTCACCCCTACATGGGCTTCGCCCGCACCTATTGTGTCTTGTGTAGACGACACACATCTTTGACTGGGACTTTGGGGAGCCATGTCAAGATGGTGCTTAGAGGTGGATTGATAGACGTGGTATGCTGCAGTGACATTCGATAGTGATTTGTACCTACCCTTCAGGTAGGATCCTTGACAGACGACATCAGTGACTCAAGGGGATCGGTGTGTCACGACATTGGTGCGAATTGAGAGACTGATAGTTAAAATAAAAAACGATTCACCGATACTTTTAAAAATGAGAGACCAAAACTGATGCGTAGAAGAGACCGATGGTGTTTCAAAGCGATCGGTAAGTCACAACTCACCGATAGTTATAAAAAAAACTTTGATGTGACAAGGGATCGGTGAGTCATGATCAATGAGTCGTGACAAGATTGTACTTATTTTGTTGTACATTCCTTTCAGTTGGGCTTGTATTCTGGACCCTTTACTTTTAGTTTACACCTTTTACTCTCAGTGGTGTTACTTTTTGGTGGTTGTACTACTTTCTTTCCTTTGTGGTTTGTTTTGTGTAGTATGCCTTGTCTGTGTGTATATAGGTTTAAAGGCAATGTATTCCCTTTTTGGGATATGCCTTTCTGGTGCTAGTCACCAGCCCTTGGCCTATGGAAGGCGGGCTTGGGGTAGTCATGGTACGGGCCCTAGGGGACGGGTCATGACAACGCTGCCAGAATCTATGGGAAGATTCTTGAGCAGATTTATTGTGAGATGGTGAGATTTCCCATTAATTATAAAAATTGGAGGCATATTCACATAGCTTGGAAAAATTTGGTCTTTGATAATCAAGTAAAGGTAATATTAATTTAATATTCATTGATAACTAATTTAAAATATATTAGTAAAATTTTATAATATATTTATAAAGTTTTATGTTTTTTATTTCTAGATATTTTTTCATTTTGATGTCTATGACTCTATTTGACGTCCATGGACTCCACAAGATTTTGGAAATAAATAGAGAGATTTTTAATAGAGATTATGGTATGATTTTAATGAAACATCTCTCACCTCATGATAGATGTATGAAAAAGTGCCTAAAGGCATATCTCATGAGAAATGTAAGTTATTTTTCAATATTAAGGGAGATGTGACTCAGGAGGTAATTGTGTATTTTATAGTATCTTAATAGAATAAATATAATAAAATTTTAATTTTAATTAAAATTACTGTTTTTTGTAGGAATTATATAAGAAAATACTATGAATCATGAGAAAAAATTCATTCCTCATATTTTTGGGTCTCGTAGTTTTTTGAGAAAAATACCAATTTTAGTTTGTATTTTATCCATTATTATTTATATCATTTTATTATAAGTCAAGGTTTTTTCTAAATTTTTTATATTTTTTTATAAAGACTAATGAATTAGGCCACTCTATTGGCCGAACAAATATATGGTTTAAAGTGAATAAGAAACACGATGGCAGTTTTGTAAATGAATATACCAAAGATGTTGGAGTAAGTACTTTTCATTACTATTTCATGTTATTTCATTACTATAAAAATATAATAATGAAAAATATATTATAACAACAAACAAACTTTAAACTCAACAAAATGGGGTCGGATACATGGATAAAATTATGCAAATTTGGCATCAATTGTTACGTCTAGCCGACCCCAATTAATTGGGTCTAAGTATTTTTTTATAATTTATTTTTCAATATTGTTTTTTTATAGTAATGAAATAACAATAAATAGTAATGAAAATTTTAATAATTAGATAATATTATGAATTTTGGATATTTAAAAAAACATTGTTAATAGTTTTTTATTAACATATTAAAATTCAAGAAGTCTGGGATGTAAACCCTTTACAATCATCATCGGTTTCCCAGAACAATGTAGTTGTAATCATTTTAGGATAAGAGCATCCTAGACATGAACAGAGGATGGTTTCTGGGCCTACTCCATCATATTTCTTTGGTAGGGTATCATCATTAATTATTTCTACACCTAGTGGGGGTTTGATTAATGCTTCTAATTAGGAATCACAAATAGAAATTTCAAGGTTGGAAGAAAAAGTGAAAGAATAAGAATCTTATAGGAAAACATAGGATCGGTGCAGGTCAGCAATGGAAAATGCTTTACTTCTATATTTAGATGGATGATTAGCATGACCCCCGAGGAAACTTCCAACCATATATCTCATCCTACTTAGGTAAATTCTAAATTCTATATATCATTCATACATTTTCAAAGAACACATACAATTTCCATAAATAAAAATAAAATGACACATTTATATTGAAAACATGAACTTTGATTCATATAGACCACATATTGTGTTGAATTGATTCTTGGTTGATTTATACATGTTAAAAATGAATTATAGATCATTTATCCTTAAGTTTGAAAACAATCTGAGTTTGTTTTCTCAGTTTTGACTTGGTATAAAGATTTAAAAGGTGCGAAAGGCTTTAAAACATGTGTCAATGGTTAAAATCCAAGAAAAAAAATTGGATTTCATTAAATAAAATTAAAACAACCATAGACTGATTTTTTAAATATAAGAACTCACAACATGTCATTCTGAGTTATAGTTTTCTTGGGATGCCTGCAAAAGAATTTTTAGTGTTTTAAAACACTAAAACGTGCATGTAATGGTAAAAATAATAGATAAATACATCATATTGACATGAAATTGTGGGGAAAATTCCATTGAGTTATTTTTTATGTGTACATCAAGACAACACATCAATCTAACATGAGATGTGGTCAGAATAACTTAGTAAACAGTTTTTAAAGGTACCAAAGCCTTTAAAAACATGGATTGTCGGGTAAAAACTAGAAAAATAATGAATAATTTCCATGAAATAATAGTAAAATGACTATATATTGATTTTTTAAATGTAGGAATTGATGGTATGTCATTTCAATTTATGGTTTTTCTAGGATGCTGGTAAATTCATTTTTAGTGTTTTAAAATAGAAAAACGTGTGTGTAACAGTCAAAATCATAGAAAAAGACCTCATATTGACATAAAATCATGTAAAACCCACCATTGAGTTATTTTTGACATGTATACATAGAAAAAATGTCAATATGATGTGCAGTGTGATCAGAATAACTCAATAAACATTTTTTAAAGGTACCAAAACATTTAAAAACATGTGTCGTGGGGTCAAAACTAGGAAAACAATGTCAGATTTCCATGAAATCAAAGAAATTGATTTTAGATTGATTTTTGAAATGTAGGAATTGAAGGCACATCATTCCGAGCTATGGTGTTTCTGGGATTCTTGTAAACACATTTTTAGTGTTGTAAAACACTAAAACATGCATGTAATGGTAAAAACCATAGAAAACAACCTCATATTGACATGAAATCATGGGATAACCACATTTGATTTATTTTTTATTTGTATATGTAAAAAAAATCAATCTGACGTGCAGTGTGGTCAAAATGATTTGGTAAACAGTTTTTAAAGGTACCAAAGCCTTCAAAAACATGTATCATGGGGTCAAAACCAAGAAAACAACATTGGATTGCTATGAAATCATAGGAAAGAAGAAATATATTTATTTTTGAAATATAGGAACTGAAATCATGTCATTTTGAGTTAGGGTTTGTCTGGGATTCCCATAAACGCGTTTTTAGGGTTTTAAAACACTAAAATGTGCATGTAATAGTCAAAATCATAGAAAAAGACCTCAGATTGAAATTAAATAATGATAAAACCACTATTGAGAAATTTTTTATGTGTATGTATAGACAACACGTCAATCTAGAATGTAGTGGAATGACTCAGTAAATAGTTTTTAAAGGTACGAAATCCTTTAAAACGTGTATCGGGGGGTCAAAACTAGGAAAATGATGTTGTATTTCCATGAAATTAGAGTAAAATGACCATAGATTTATTTTTTAAATGTAGGAACCAATATAATGTAATTATGAGATACAGTTTTCTTAGGATGCCTATAAACACATGTTTACTATTTTAAAACACTAAAATGTACGTGGAAAGATAAAAACATATAAAATGACCTTATATTGATAAGAAAACATGATAAACCCACTTTTGAGTTATTCTTTATGTGTATGCATATACAACACATTAATTCGGTGTGATATGTGGTTATAATGACTCAGTAAACAGTTTTTAAAGGTACCAAAGCCTTTAAAAATGTGTGTTATGGGGTCAAAACCAAGAAAACAACATCGGATTGAATTGAAATCATAGGAAAAAGACTGTATATTTTTTTTTTGAAATGTAGGAACTGATGACATGTCATTCCGAGTTACAGTTTTCCCAAGATACCCATAAATGTGTTTTTAGTGTTTTAAAATAGTAAAATGTGCATATAACAGTCAAAACCATTGAAAAAGGACTCAGATTGACATGAAATCATGGTACAACCACCATTGGTTTTTTTTATGTGTACGTGAAAACAACATGTCAATCTGATGTGCAGTGTGGTTGGAATGACTCGGAAAATAGTTTTTAAAGGTACCAAAGCTGTTAAAAACGTGTTTCGAGGGGTCAAAACTAAGAAAACGGCATTGGATTTCCATGAAATTAGATGAAAATTACCGTATATTGATTTTTTAAATATAAGAACTGGAAAAATTTCATTCCAAGTTATGGTTTTCTCGTGATGACTATAAACATGTTTTTAGTGTTTTAAAACTCTAAAACGTGCATGTAATGGTCAAAAGCATAGAAAATAATATCATATTATCATAAAATCATGTTAAAATCACATTTTTTATTTATTTTTTATGTATATGCATAGAAAAAATATCAATCTGATGTGTGGTGTGGTCGAAATGACTTGGTAAACAGTTTTTAAAGGTACCAAAGCCTTTAAAAACATGTTGTGGGGGATCAAAAACAAAGAAAATAACATTTTATTTCCATGAAATCAGATAAAATGACCTTAAATTTATATTTGAAATATAGGAACTAACGACACATCATTCTGAGTTACAGTTTTCCTAGGATTCCTATAAATGCATTTTTAATATTTTAAAACACTAAAACATGCATGTAACAGTCAAGACCATAGAAAATAACCTAATATTGATGTAAAATCATGGGGAAACCATATTTGAGTTATTTTTGACATATATGTATAGAAACCACATCAATATTACATGTGGTGTGGTCAAAATGACTCGGTAAATAGTTTTTAAAGGTACCAAAACCATTAAAAACATGTTTCAGGGGGTAAACCTAGGAAAACAATGTCATATTTCCATGAAATCATAGGAAAAAGAACATAGATTTATTTTCTAAATGTAGTAACTGAAGACATGTCATTTAGAATTATAGTTTTCCCAGGGTTCCCATAAACACGTTTTTACTATTTTAAAACAGTAAAACGTGCATGTAATGGCCAAAACCATTGAAAAATGCCTCAAATTAATGTAAAATCATGGGATAACCACCTTTGTATTATTTTTGACTTGTACTCATAGAAATAACATAAATATGACTTACATTATTTTCATAATGACTCAGTAAATAGTTTTTAAAGGTACCAACACCTTTAAAAATGTCTATCGAGGGGAAAAAACCAGGAAAACAACATCGGATTTCCATGAAATTAGAGGAAAATGATTATAGATTGATTTTTAAAATTTATTAACTAAGTTCACATTATTCTAAGTTATGTTTTTCCTAAGATACCTATAAACACATTTTTAATGTTTTAAAATAGTAAAATGTGTGTGTGACTATCAAAACCATAGCAAAACGACCTAAGATTGACATGAAATCATGGGACAAACACCGTTGAGTTATTTTTTAAATATTGGAAATGTTTTCATATCAAAGTCTTTAAAATTTATTTATTATGTGAATTTAAAACACACTACAATTCTATTTAAAAATTAATTAGAATGTTATATACTTATCCCTTTTCAGTTTCAAGTGTCGAATCATATCATAAATAGGTAAGTTTATGTTTTCATAGTGTTTTTAATGATATATTATTTGTTTTATGTTAAAATTTATTCATTTTTATTAACAAAATAACAAATTTTATGTGCAACATTCTGAATATATTTTGTGTCTTTTCTCTTTTGCATTTCTTTTCTTAAATGTTTTGGTTTTTATTATAGGTGACAGATTCCATTAGTAGACAGGAGGTTGACCATTCTAATCCATAAAATTATTTATAAGGTATTCATGATGGTTCTTAGTTTCCATGGTATGTTTAAATTTTATCAATGATTCTATTGTGATTATGATTTATTATGTTCACTTTTAATTTTTGTCTTCTTTTTTGTTACAATTGATGAGATGATGTGGTCGATTTTAGTTGATGTGATGTTTTAGAGGTATATGGATGCAACGGAAGTCATAAGGTGGGTGTGTATTGGGAATGATTTTTTGTTTGACATATTTTATATATATATATATATATTGATTAATAAGGTATGGGTTGACTGAGGTTATCAGTTGACCGAGCTTATGGTGACTGAGATTATGGTGACTAGGATGGATGTATATATGATTGTGGATGTATGATGTATGATATATGTATGATGGGTTTACTATGTATTTATGTTTTAGTTTATTACATATCAAAGTTTTTATATTTATATTTTTTTATTAAATATTAAAAAAAATTATGAAAAATATTTAGTGGTGTAACGTCCCGACCTAGGTGCCACACAATGGTGCCCCGAGCTGGTCAGTTACATGACCTTAAGCACACCTCCCCATATGTCAAAGGTTATTGACTAGAATCTAGGGTATAATATAGATACCATGGGGATAATATACCCTCTTTATCAAAGCAGTACAATGGCGAAAGTAATAAACAATAACCATATGATATAACCAATAGCCAGTCAAAACCAGTATCGCATGATGAATAAAATCAAAATAAAGTATCCAAACCAAAATAGTAGATATGTCATTCAAAATATGTGTCAAGTGTCAAATGAAAAACCAAAATAAATACACATTGCCGATCCCAAGTGGTTCCTAGCACCATTTCTAGTTCCCTCATCCATGCTCCATCCCAACTCAGCTATTTAACATAGGGATTTTTTCCTTATTCTGACCTACAAACATGAAGTCTATTTGGGTACCGATCAGGCAACCCGAGTAGGGTCTGAGTATAACTCAGTAGGTCACCACAAATGGTATCTAAAACAATATTCATTCAATAATAGTGTATGCAGTTTTATAAATAATAAAGTAAAATGCATAAAGTAAATAGTTTTCACATTTCATTATTCTTTAATTAAACACATAATTTCTCAGGTTCATAAATACACCCAACCCATCAATGCCTACTTCATCCCATTCCAAAATCTGAAATATCCCCAAGGGATATCACATATCATATAGAGAGTCACAATTCTTTATCACATGGTTTTTTATTATCCATTTAATTTCAATTAATATCACATCCATTTGTAACCATAGTCCAAAGCCAATATCATGGGTGTAGAATGTCATGTCTAGCACCTCATCGGTATTTGGAGCATCGTTCTGTGTTCCACACCCCATGGTTATTTGGATCATCATTCCCTGACCTATAAAATAATAATCACATGTATTCATTTAGGTCTAGAACGTCATGTCTAGCACCAAGTGGGTATTTGAAGCATCAGTTCATGTCCCACACCCCATTTCTCAATCATTCACATTTATCACATATATAACATTCAACAAGGTTAATTAGCATTAACCCTCCCATCAACATTTCACATCATGGTATACTATTTCAACTATCAAATCAATCATAATTATTTACTTTAATCACATGGAATAATATGAAAATTTTACCATTAAACCATCTATCAACATTTAATCAAAACCCATTAACTCTTCAAGGTTATTCCAAACATCCCTCAATTTCCATTATCAATAAATTCAATCTTCCATCAATTAACCAATTACACAATCCCATTATCCCATCAATTTCATGATCACAATCAATTTCCCCAAGTTTAACCCAATTCATTATCACATGGAAATTCAATTTAATCAATTCAATCTCCGATGAAATTGACCAATCATGGCAATTGAAATTTTATAATTAAATACAAATTATTCAATAAATACTATGGTATATTCAATTTAGACCACCTACCTCAAGATTGTTGATGGATGCTTGCCAACAGAAATCCCCAAATTGAAGCGAAACGTTCAATTGTATAATGAAGAATGAGATCTAGATCCAAAAACTAGATCTAAGATAAAACGGATTAGATATAAGAAAATATAGATCTAAATCCATCACCGATGGAGGAAAACATTCCTTAAAAATATTAAAGAAATACAGAAGAGATGGAGAAAACCAATCTGGATGAGAATCACTTACAGGGAGAGGTACAGATTCTTCAATCTGGTCTTCAATTCATCAAGAATGAAGTTTGAAAGGCCTTGGAATACTCCCAAAGGCTTTAAGAAATTTTGGAATGAGTTTAGGTATTGAGTGGGGTGATTAGAGGTTAATAATAGGGGGTTCCAAAAAAATTTATAATTTTTTGGTGGATTAAAATCCCGTATGCATGGTTTCCTATACGGGGCATAAAGTTTTCCTTAAACATGCACCTTAACTATGTGACTCACCTGAGGAAGTGTATGGTTACTCCTAAGAGGGCACACAGTTTGTCAAATAGTTGACCAACCATGTAATCCCCCTCTACCTATGGTTGCATGATTTTTTGGGGAAGGGTGCATAGTTTGGGAAAATTTTGTGCCAACTGTGCACTACCCAAAACCCTTCTAAAAAAATTCAATGTCACCTAAAAGCTTACCGCAGTAAAACCCAAACAAGATTTACTCAAAATAAGGAAAACTGGTACCTATAATGGGCCCGAGACATCTCCAAAAAGGTCGGGATCTTATAATCTTCCCACCTTATAATAGATCATCCTATAACTATACTCCCAAGCATCTCTAATATTAATAGGTAAAAATATCATACCACTAAGCCCACATATCCACTTCTCTCTCCCATGTTTCCTCTTGAACATGCCCATGTTGCCACAATACATGAACTATCAGTAGATTCTTTCTCCACAACACTTTATCATTGCGATCCAACACACGTATCAGATTCTCCTCAAAGGACGCATTGGTCTCAAGATTAACATCATCCACATCGATCACGTGATAAGGTTCGGGGTGATACCATAAAAGTTGTGACACATGAAAATTTTCATGCATAACACTATACCTTTGTGGAAGAGACAATCGGTACACCATCATCTCAATTCTCTCCACAACCTCAAACGATCCAAAAAACTTGGGAACCAACTTTCCCTACCTCTAAATCCTACGGTGACCCAATCTAGGTGACACCTAAAGGAACACGTGATCACCCACTATAAATTCAAGGGGTCATTGATGTCTATCAGCATGAAACTCTGTCTACTCTGATTTGTAGCTATATGTTTCAGAATTAGCTGAATCTTCTCTAGAATCTCTTGCACTAGAATCAACCCCAAAAGCTTTGAATCACCTGCCTCTATCAAACATAGAGTTGATCTACATGGCCTAATATAAATAGTCTCATATGGTTCCATATGAATAGTTTCCTGATAATTGTTGTTATAGGAGAACTCCACCAATGTTAGGTTTCTCTCCCAAGGCCTACCAAGTCTATGAAACACACATGAAGCATATTCTCAAGCATATGTATAGTACATTCCAACTTCCCATCTGTCTTTGGGTGTAATTTCGTACTTAGTAAAACTTTTGTACCAAACGCCTTCTATAAGACCTTCCAAAAGCACGAAGTAAAACCTGAGTCACGGTCTAAAATAACACTTTGTGTCACCCTATATAGATGGAATATTTCTTGAATGTACATATCCCCTAACTAATACACTGAGAAAGTCTCCCGTATAGGAAATAAATGTGTTACTTTCTTCAGTCGGTCTACAACCAGCCAAATAGCATCATTCTTCTGATTTATCCTTAGGAAACCCACCACAAAGTCCATGGTAACATTGTCTCGCTTTCATTTTATAATGATAAATGACTGTAGTAAACCATTGGGTTGTTGATGCTAAACCTTAACCCATTGATAGGTTTAGTATCATGTCACGAACCTTGAAATCTCCTTTTTCATGCCCAACCACCAATATTTCTGATGTAGGTCATGATACATTTTCATCAAACCTAGATGTATCATCCACTTTGAGGCATGAAATTCACACATCGACTCCTCCCATATACTTTTAGGCACAACAATCCAATTCCTAGCATGGATGATCTCATCCTCATCTATGGTCCAATATGAAGGTGACTCTCCACCTTCAAGGATTTCCATCATGGCCAAACATTTTGGATCATCATACTACATTTTCTTGATCTAGATCAAAAGTGTGAACTCCATTGTAACTGATATGAGATTCATCTTCTCCTAACCCTCCTAAACCACAACATGTATTTCATCCAGTAAAGTCATCATCTTCCACTCAGATCTAGAGTCTTGAACTACTTGATTCTAAGTTTTCCTACTCAAAGCATCAAAAACATTGTTTCCCTTCTTAGGATTATATGCTAGCTCAAAATCAAATGAATTCATATACTCAAACCACCTCTACTTCTGAATATTTAAATCTCATTGGAAAAATATATACATTAAGATCTTATTATCAGTATAAATGGTAAAATTTTCACCCAATAGATAATTCCACCAACACTTCAAGGCATAAACCACTATAGATAACTTGAGGTTGTGCATAGGGTATTTCTGTTCATGTGGCCTTAAATATTGTGACCCATATGCCACAACTCGATCTCCCTACATTAACACTACTCCATGCCTGATCCCAGAAGCATCACAAAACACCATATACTCCTCACTCGGCTCAATTAGGATTAAGATTGGTGTTTTTTCAAGCATTTCTTCAACTCTTGGAAGGAATTCTCACATGCTATGGACCATTAAAACTTAACTCCACTCTTGGTAAATCCAAAAAGTTGTGATTAAAATCAAGAAAAGTCTTTTATAAACCTATGATAATAACCCTCCAACCCTGTAAAACTATAGATATCGAAAACATTATTGGGTTAATCCCAAGAAACAATTGCTTGAACTTTATCTAGGTCCACTGACACACCTTCCTCTGAGATTATGTGACCCAAGAAATATACCTAATCAATCTAGAATTGGAACTTTGATATCTTGGTGTATATATGATGTTCTCTCAATGTACTCAGGGTGATGTCAAGATGTTGGGAATGATTTTCATGAGTCTTGTAGTACAACAATATGTCATCCAAAAATACTACCACAAACTGGTCCAGGTACAAGTGGAATATTTTTTTCATCAAGTCCATAAACATTGTAGAAGAATTCATCAGCCTAAATGGAATCATGATGAACTCGTAAAGGTCATCCATGCTTTTTAAAGTAGATTGAGGTATGTCAGAAGGTCTAACTCTCAACTGATGATACCCCAATATCAAGTTGATCATGGAGAAAACACAAGCTCCCCTCAACTGGTAAAATTGGTCATCAATACATGGAATAGGATACCGATTCTTCACTATCATATGGTTCAACTTTTTTTAATCAACACACAAATGAAATCTCATGTTAGTATTATTTGAAAACAAATATAGAGAACCCCAAGGTGACGTACTTGAACGGATAAACCCCTTATCCATAAAATCTTCTAGTTGGGTCTTAAGATCTTGTATATATGTTGTTTCCATTATATATGGTGAAATAGAAACTGTTCTGGCCCCTAGTATGATCTTAATTGTAAATTCCACATCTCTCTCTAGTGGAAGCCCTGAGAATTCCTTAGAAAACACATCCTAGAACTTATCCACTACTGGTGGAAAGATTTCATTATTTACACCTTTTTTATCTGGTAATAGATTTGCAACCTAGGTGGTGAGCTCCCCCAATTGATAATGAATTGGCCCTTCATGGCCTGCCTAGATATCCCACTCTCCATGATTAACATAATTGTCACACTCAGGAGACATAAACGTCACTATCTAGTGGTAACAATTTATGTGGTCTTGGTATGATACTAACCATTCCATACCCATAATCAAGTCAAATCCTCACATGTTGAAGATGTAAATATCCCATAAGAAATGATACATCTTAATCTCAAGAAAACACCCCTTGTATAAACAGATTTCCCTTGACCATACTTCTGATGGTGTATCGATCGTCGTCACCCCTATCACAAACTCCATTATCAGTTTCAACACATTCACAAGTCATGTATATGTAAAGGAATGAGAGGCACCAATATAAAATAAGTCACTAGAAAGTATAGAATCTACAAGAATAGTACCTTTAACTATTGATGGTACAACCCCACTATCCACAAGTATATAGGCTAAACTACATGCAACTGTCATGCCCCTATTATATGTGATGCAGTCTGAGTCCCATATGTTACACCACTCTGCTGATATAGGAACCTTGCTCATAAGAACCGCATACATTGCCTTGATCTCCATGACCAGTGAAAATATAACTTATAGAATGATATGGGGTAGAAGACCCCCTTCCAACATTTTGGTTCTATCTAGCTGCCCATCACTAATCATCTATTGTACATTCCTACAGAACAGTTGTAGATGTCCCATCTTACCACAAACTCAACACTCTACCAGTGGTTAGGAAAAATTTCTAAGAAAGTGACCCAACCTACTGCACTGGTGGTAGAGCACTCAGTTAATATCTTGATTAAATGATCCTTCCCCCTGTTCATTATGTTTCCCACTACTCTAGTCTAAATTCTCATAGAGATGATTCCTACTCTTGAAATGTGTGCCTCCTGATCATCTAGAAAAAATCACTTTTCCTCCAATGGAATCCTCCTTCGGGTTCCCCTCGGATATGAGATCCTGATCCACTACCTCATCAAACTCCTTTAACCGAAATATGTTAACCTGGGACTTAATCTCACATTTAATCCCTTCCTAAAAATGTATTGTTGTAGCTATCTCATCCCCTTCCAATGCTAGAGAAAAGCGATGTAAGTTAGTAAAGTGACCAACATAGTCCATCACGGACATACTCCCCTGGGATAGCCTCATAATCTTTGCTTCCCTATCCTATCTCAATGTATCTGGATAAAATTTATCTAGGAAATTCGTTTGGAATTCCTTACATACCATATTTTCCAATTTTCCATCCCATGTTTGGATGTCCCACCATTTCTTTGATGATCCTCACAACCTATAAGTTTCTATTTTGACTCTCCTCTTAATAGGAGTCTCTAAGTGGTCAAGTATTGTCTGGATAGTCTCAATCCAGAACTCAGCTACCTCAGGTCCACCCTCTCTGGTGAAAGTCATAGGGTGCTACAACTGAAACTCCCATGTCAAGACAGACATACTCTTCACAACCCGCTTTGGGTCTCTTTCTATAAACTGCATGAAGTGAGAAAATTTCTCACATAACTACTCTATATCTCCCTCACTCGGTATTATCGATGCCTCATGTTCCACTACTGGAGGCACATTTCCATCCATGTCCTCGTGTCATCCTCTCAAAAATAATCATCATGGAGGCATGTATTTATAATGACAACACACATCTTAGGACACATTTCACAACATTTACACAATTAAATCGATTCATATAAATCCATAACAATTTGTCCCCCAAACCTTACCACATGGTCAAAACTGAGGCACTATCACTACCCTTGACCATCTTATATCTAGGTCATGGTTAACAAAGGGTGAACACATTTTCAAAACTAAATTTTCTCATTATACACCCATTTTCCACATTTTTCATCATTTTATAATTTCCAATTCCATATTAATCACTATGTTTAGTTCAAATACACAAGCAAGGAAAAACATTTCAATTTCAATAACTTACTCAGAACCTGTTTTCCCATGTGTTCCTAAAAATGATGCATATCACAATAATTCCTGAGTGCCTGGAATAATGAATGCATACTCAACTCTCGTTCCATACCAGGCCACAAATAAAATCTCATAAAATCTCAAAAACAATAATCATATCACACAAAAAGTGCATCACTCGAGGTGAAATAACATTAAACTATAACAACACACATCAACAACAACAATCCCACCCAGGGTACTTGGTTTTTACACCATAAATGGGTTAGTTACTCTCATAAATGAGCTCATGTACAAGTTCTAACTCTTCCAAGTCTCCTATCTACCTTCCCCAAATATTAATAAAAAATTAAATCAAATCAAAACCCCTCTGATACCACTTTGTAACATCCTAACCCAGGTGCCACACACCAGTGCCCTAAGTTGGTCAATTACATGACCTCAAGAATTCCTCCCTATATGCCAAAGGCTTCTAACTAACAATGAGGATCTAATATAGATATCATGGGCAGACTTTACCCTCTTTATCAAATAAGCACAATGTCAAAAGTAATAAACAATAATCATATAATATAACCAATCAAAACCAATATCACATGATGGCCAAAATAGGAATACAATATCCAAACTAACATAGTAGATATGTCATGCCAAATACGTGTCAAGTGATAAATGAAAAATTAAAATAAATACACACTGAAACTCCCAAGCAGGTCCTGATACCATGTTTGGTTCCCTCATCCATGCTCCATCCCAACTCATCCATTTAACATAAGGCTATTTCCCTTATCTTGTCCTACAAACATGAAGTCTATTCAGGTAACGATCAGGAAAACTGAGTAGGGTGTGAGTACAACTCAGTAGGACACCACTAATGGAATCTAAAACAATATCCAGTCAATAATAGTGTATGTAGTTTTGTAAGGAATAAAGTACAATGCATAAAGTAAATAGTTATCACATTTCATTATTATTTAGTTAACCACATAATTTGTTGGGTTCATGAAGATACCCAACTTATCAATATCTTATTTGGCCCATTCCAGAGTCTGAACTATCCCCAAGGTATATCACATATCACATAGATAATCACAATTCATTATCACATGATCTTTAATTATCCATTTAATTTCAATTCATATCACGGCCATTTGGAACCATAGTCCAAAGCCAATCTCATGGGCGTAGAAAGTCATGTCTAAAACCTCATGGGTATTTGTAGTATCATTATGTGTACCATACCCTATGGGTATTTGGATCATTAGTCCTTTTCCCATACAAAAATTATCACATACATTCATTTGGGTCTAGAACGTCATGGCTAGCACCGCGTGGGTATTTGGAGCATCAGTTCGTGTCCCACGACCCAATTCTGAATCAATAACATATATCACATTCAACAAGTTTAATTAGCATTCATCCTCCCATAAATATTTCACATTATGGTATACCATTTTAACTATCAAATAAATCATAGTTATTTACTTTAATCATATTGAATAATTTAAATAATTCACCATTAAACCAGCTATCAACATTTAATCAAAACCCATTAACTCATCAAGGTTATTTAAAACATCCATTAATTACCATTATCAACCAATTCAATATTCCATCAACTAACCAATTAAACAATCTCATTATCCCATCAATTTCATGATCAAAATTCAACCAATTTTAATTTCCCAAGTTTAACCCAATTCATTATCACATGAAAAATAAATTTAATCAATTCAATCTCTGATGTAATTTCCCAATCATGGAAATTTAAATTTCACAATTACATATATGTAATTAAATAAATATTATGTGATTTTCAATTTAGACCACCTACCTCAAGATTGTTGATGGATTTCCACCAATGGAAATCCACAAATTGAAGTGAAACGTTCAATTGCACAACAAAGAATGAGATCTAGATCCAAAACATAGATCCAAGATAAAATAAATTAGATACAAGAAAATATATATCTAAAACCATCACTTATGGAGTAAACTATCCCTTAAAAATATTATAGAAAGATAGGATAGAGTGTGGAAACCAATCAGGATGAGAAACTCTTACTAGAAGAGGTGAAAATTCTTCATTCTAGTCTTCGATTCATCAAGAAAGAAGTTCAGAAGGCCTTGGAATACTCTTGGAGGATTCAAAAAATTTTGGAATGAGTTTAGTTTTGATTGGGGTTGGTTAGGGGGTTTGGGATTTTTTTATAATTTTTCAGGGGATTAAAATCCTACATGAACGTTTTCTTATACAGGGCACATGGTTTTCCCTAACTGTGCGCCTTAACTATGCTCCTCACCTGAGGGGGTTCAAATATAATCATAATAGGCTGAATGGTTTTTTAAAATGTGCACCAATCATTCAATACCCCTCTTTCTATGGTTTTATGGTTTTTTGGGGTAGGGCACACGGTTTGGAAAAATCGTGTACCAATTGTGCACTGCCCAAAACCCTTCTAAAAAACTCTAATTTCACCTGAAATGTCCCCAAAGTAAAACCCAAACAATATATACTCAAAACATGGCAAAAGGATACCTGTAAGTGGGCCTGAGACATCTCCATAAAAGGTAGGGATCTTACAAGTGGCTGTTTTTATAAACTGCTGCTAAATAAATAACTGAAAATCCTATTTATTGGCGATTACTATTAACTGTCGCTACATATATTAGCAGTAGTTAGGTTTATTTTATCTATTTTATTTTTGGGTTAATTTTTAAAAAAACCACCACTAAATAAATTCAAAACCACCTCTAAATTATCCAAAAATTATGCATATAGAAACCACTGCTAAAAGAAAAAAAATTGCCACTAAATGACTGGAGAATGTGCAATACACGGTGGTCTAAACCACCGCCAATAGAAAAAAAAACTACTTCTAATTCCTAATTTTTTTAGTAACTAGATATAATTTAGATACACAGTGTGTTTGGAATTATCTAAAGTGTATTTTCTATTTTAATAATTACAGAAGTTCAAAATACATGACATATACTACAAACTGTGAAAATGTACTCAGATTGTCATGAAATTCTATGACAATGATCCTTGATTTGGTAGTAACATATAGGAATTAATTTCATGTCATTACATTGTCTGATGTGGTTGAAAAAACCAAATTTTTGTGTTTTTCATTTCTAATTAGTTTTAAATTTATTATTTTCATTAATAATGAACATACATGTTTATTTTTAATTATACATTACTTGTTTCAATTACTAGTGTATTTATTTGGCATGTTAAAAGTCAAAAGATTATTGATTCCTCGATACACTTATGAATATGTTCTTATTATGTAAACTAGTACTCAACCCGTGCATTTGCACGGCATAATAATTTAATTAAAAATTCACGTAAACACACTCATAATTTCAAATTATTAAAACCTTTAGAAAGATTCAATATAGGAATAGAAAGAAACATAAGAGTAAATAATAGTTGATGCATCAATAAAAAATGAATAAAAAATAAATAGTTGAACATAGTAATTGACTTTTTTCGATCTAGTAAATTTTTCTTTCATTACATTGATGTTCACTGAACTTCTTTTAAGATCCTCTGAAGTTGAACAGTGTCTTCTGAATTCCATTTTGTCTTTCTCACCTGTATCAAATCATTATTGATAAAATTCATATTCTAAATATCACTACAAATAATATGGTAAGTAAAAAAGTGAGACAATGTTCACAGACAAGTAAAGTTGAAATAATTTCAAATGATCAATTTATATTAATCAATGAGTTTCATTATTTAATATCATCTATCATTTTAAATTAATGAAATTAAAATTGAAATAAATCCACATAAAAAATATTAAATTAATTTATTTCATAGTATATAATGAACATTGTGCAATTATAGATGGAGAACTATTTCAATGATCATAGCGTACATACCCCTATAAAGTGATATCAAAATTTATGTACTACATGTTAAATAATAGGCAAGATAAATTTCAAAATATGAAGGTATGTATATAACATGAAGGTGACATTGTTGTAGTATTGGTGTTTTTTTAAAATGGTATGCATATAATATGATATTTTATGGTTGGGGTACTATATAAAATGTGGAGGTATTTATATAGTATTATTACTAGTCATTGTGATCATTAAACTGATAGTATGATTAATAGAGTGAAAAAAATACTTTAGGAATTCTAGTGTGGAAAATAATTCACATTGTGATATATTAAACTAGTAATATTAAAATAGTATTTTTTATAATGTGAAGTATTTTTTCAATGAATGTGAAAAAATAAACC
This sequence comes from Viscum album, assembly GCA_963277665.1. Classification (NCBI taxonomy): domain Eukaryota; kingdom Viridiplantae; phylum Streptophyta; class Magnoliopsida; order Santalales; family Viscaceae; genus Viscum; species Viscum album. Next base: position 1,268,885,466 of record OY728140.1, on the reverse strand, counting down.
AGTAAAATATCTCACATTGTGATTTTTTTAGAAAATAATTCACATTGTGATATATTAAAACATTAATATGATTACTAGTGTTTTTTTAAATAATACTTCATATAACATCACATTGTATAAAAAATACCAGTAATCATATTATATGCATACAGGTAATAATATATTATCACATTGTTTAAAAACAAAGTACCATTAAATATTATTAATATTTTGTACATATATATGATAAAAATGAAAAACAATAAAATAAATTATATGATATTATTAAATGGGATATTAAAAAACATAATAAAAACCCAATTATCTTCAAGGTAGCAAACAAATTTATATAAAAATTGAATCTCTAAGAAGCACCGTGTTGATTTTTAAGTGGGAAAACAATCTCAAAAATAGGGAGGTGAATGGAGGAAACATAAATTAAAATTAAAAGGACATAAAAATAGGGTGAGTGAAAATTAAATCACTAAAAAAGGGGATTAAAAGTATTTTCATAAAAAAAATAGTGTGAACTATGCAGTGGCCTAATTTGAGAGTACCATCAACTTTTTTATAGAAGACATGGAATGTCCTGACATATAGTCATGGATGTTTCCATCCTAACCATAAAATTCCAGTTGATCTTCAATAATGTTGCTTGTGAGTGGTACATGTTTAACCTCAACAATTATATCCTAAATTTCATTATGTAAAATATTTTTTATATTAGGTAAAATAATCAATTGAGGAGTATAAACATCAAAAACCATTAAAATAGAAAGTTGAGGATTGGTTCTAATGATAAATCAACTAGGTATGTGATTTTTGGAATAACTAAGTACTTAGGTATTCATATTTTTATTAGAGTTTTGAAAATATAAATAGATATAATGAAATATTTAATAAAACAACCCTTGTAATCTCTCACAGTGGCGGTCAAAATAGCTCTTTCCAAGAGAAAAAAAATAAGCATCGTTTTTTTACCTTAATAATCCTATAAGGATGTATAAATAAAGTATCCATTAACATGATTTTTTCATGTACAAGGAAGTGATCCAAGAGGAATCGATATTCTAGAAATATTGGTGTTGTTCCATTGAAGTGTTTCATTTTTGAGTTTTTTTTGTGTGGGATCAAATGCTTTGTGAAATGATTTATCTAAACCATATTATAATGGATCAAGATATAAATTTAGTGAAACCAATCAATACATAATTGGGATCACTTTAGAATAGAGAGTGAAAACCATGTTGAAGCAATATACATAAAATAAAAATATTAAACAAATATATATATATATATATATATATTGAGAATATATAGTGAGAACATATATGTATTGAACATAAATGTAAATAATATAAGTATAATAAATAAATTAAATTTTAAAATAAATTTCAGTCAAGCATATAATGATTAAATAACTAAAATAGAGGCTGAAAATAAGTGTAAAATGCAATGCTTAAAAGGGATTGAAATGGTGATATTTTATACCTCATAAATACAACTTCTTTATTTGAAAATCCAGAATCCATCAACCAATATATTCAAATTCTTAAATAAATCCAAGTCATATTATTTGAATTTAATATTTATTTAATCTCAAGTATACTAGATAAATATTATAAACAATCAATCATAGAAGACAAAAAAATATAATAACAAAACACATTAAAAGATAATCCATGGAATAATGTAAGTGGACCATCAAAGACATATCTTCAATTATTAGAATAAAAATGTGGAATTATTTTTAAGGATACTCATGGATTCATTATCATACATATTTTATTCAATAATATATAAAAAATACATTGGATTTAAAATAATACTATGAACATCAGTTATTGTTTACTTTCCCAAAAATCATGTTGTGAAATTTATACATAATGTTTAAAAAATAAGTTAAAGAACATGAAGAAACATAGTTTTATTAAAATTAAAAAGGTATTATGTTTCTTGACATGATTCATATGAATTGTGACTAAAGGAAGCAAATATACACCTCTTGTTTCAATGAAAATCATTCATAAGTGATGAACATGCGTGCTCCAATTGAAAAGAATTTTCAACTTGTGCTGGGATGGAAAGAATCTCCCATATTTTACAGTGATTTTAAAATTTTATATTATGTAGCATAAACCTTATTAGAAAATTGGTTTAGACTTTTCTATTAGCTTTCATCCAGTGGTAGCAGCCTTAATTTTTGTTTCCTGTAAGAAGCAATGTAAAATAATGTGTGCAATGTCAAGGTTATATTGAAATTGTTTATCAATTTTATTGACTCCGGTTCTTCATATTTAAACAATTATCTTATGTTGAAATGGACTTAATGACATATATGTAACAACATTACACTATCAATTTTCTTAAAAATCCTTATACAAATTAAAATCCATTCGGTGATTAGAAAAAATGTACACCTTTTTAGGAAAAGATGATAGAAAAAAGGAACCTGTGAAGGATATGAAAAACCTATGAAGTAAAAAGGGGAAGATGGAAGAGGTAAATCAAACCTTTAAGCCCGAGGAAGAGGGAAGTAAAATATGTGAGCCTGTGGGTAATCACCACAATAGAGAATAATCAAATCACCATGGATTTTTTATCTATCAAAAACAATTATGTGAAACAATATAGCACTATAAAAGTTGTTAACATAAAAACTATCATGAATATGTATTAATCAAAAAAAATAGAGGTGTATATTGTTTCCCACTTACAGTTACCCCATAGTTCCCATGTAGAATATCCCCTTCACATTGCATATGTATAAAGACAAAAATAAAATCATTTAGCCTATAAAATAACATGTAAAAGTAATACTACCAACTTGATAAAAATCATTAAGTTGGTAAGGTACTTAGTATGGTATTAGGTCCTTTTTAATCCTTAAAATCATTCTTAATTAAAATGAATGCATTGTTTAGATCATCAATCCCTAAAAAATCATAGAACATTAAATTGTTTAGTAATTTATATAATATAAATAAAAACAAAATAATATAGTTAATAATGGAAGGAAATTTGGTAAATTTTGGTTTTATACTCCACTTGATGAAACATTGAAAATTCTTATGAAAGTTATGATTTGGTAAGATCAAGTTCTGAAAAAATTATTTCATATCAATTTTAAAATAAAAACACTTCAACAAATATTAATGGGAATGTTCTCCAAAATAGATACAATTGCATTAGCCCTAGATTGAAAACCAGTAGAAATTGGGATTAGTGAGTATGCATCAGTTGTGTACATTTAACAACATTACACCATCAAACATCATAAAAATCCTTGTACAAATTGAAATATATTTGGTGGTTATAAATAATATATACCATTTTATAAAGAGTTGTTGGAAAGTGAGAACCTTTAAAGGGCATGGCGAACCTACGGAGTAAAAAGTTAAAGATGGAAAAGGAAATCTATGAAGGAAAGGTGAACATGTGAAGTAAAAGGGAAAACAGTGAAGAGGGAAATCAGTCTTGTAATCCTGAGAAAGTGGGAAATCATACTTGTAATCCTGTGGCTAATCCCAACATTATAGAATAACCAAAACACCTTGGATTTTTTTCTATCAGTAACAATTAAGGGAAACAATATAGAACTGTAAAAGTTGTTAACATACAAACTATCATTAATTTATATCAACCAAACCTAGAGGTGTATATAGCTTCCCACTAATGGTTATCTCACAATGACCATACAGAATCCCCCCTTCACATTGCTTCAGTATTAAGGCAAAAATCAAACCATTTAGCCTAAATGCATGAAAGTATAAAAATGTAGTAACTAGTAAAAGTAACAATACCCACTTGATAAAAGGACGTGTTATTTTGTAATGAAAGGTCGTGTTATTCTGCAAAAACTATAAATCAATGAAATAATTATAATAAATACATGAATTATGTAGTGAGATGTTGAATTTGAAGAAATTGACTTGATACAAACACCTAAAATTTAATTAAGGAAATTTATGAGCAAATGATTTTAGAAATGTGTAGTATAAGAGAAATTTAAATTTCAATAGGTAAAATATTTAAAAACATGTATAAGAAATGGATTTTTTCTACAACAATGATAATATGCCATGTAATCTAGCTTCATCATAACATGGTTTGCAATTGAAATAAACTAGAGCCAAAAATTTGTTTATAAAGAGTTAATATTCTTATAACATATTAATAAGTGGTGCTTAAAAATATTGAAGAAACCAATATGAGACAATTTCATTGGCCCTGGATTGAAAACCGGTAGAAATTAGGGTTAGTGGGTATGCATCAGTTGCGTAAATTTAACAACATTACACCATCAAATATCATAAAAATCCTTGTATAAATTAAAATATATTTGGTTATTAGAAATAATATATACCTTTTTAACCTTTGAAGGGCATGAAAAACCTATGAAGTAAAAAAAGGGAAATATTGAAGAGGAAATCTATGAAGGAAACATGAACATGTGAAGTAAAATTAGAAGGAATGAAGAGGGAAATTGAACCTGAAAGCCTGAGGAAGAAGGAAATCATACTTGAAATCCTATGGTTGATCCCTAGATTAGAGAATAACCATAGCACCTTGGATTTTTTATCTATCAATAACAATTAATGGAAACATTATAGAACTATAAAAGTTTTTAACATACAAACTATCATGAATCTATATCAACCAAACCCGAAGGTATATATAGATGTCCACTAATGGTTATCTCATAGTGACCATATAGAATCCTCCATTTGCATTGCTTCTGTATTAGGACAAAAAACAATCCATTTAGCCTAAAATGCATAAAAGTATAAAATCTAGTAACTGGTAAAGTAACACTACCTACATGATAAAAGTCCATGTTATTCTATAGTGAAAGGCCATGTCATTTTATAAAAACTGCAAATCAATGAAATAATTATAATAAATATGTGAAGTATGTAGAGAGATGTTTAATTTAAAGAACTTGACCTAATACAGAAACCTGGAATTTAATTAAGGAAATTTATGAACAAATAATTTTTGAAATGTATAGTATAAGAGTTGTTATGTATATGAATTTAAATTTCATTAGATCAAATATTTACAAACCTATATAAGTAATGGATTTTTTTCTACAACAATGATAATCTCTTATGTAATCTATCTCCATCACAACTTTCTTTGCAATTGAAAGAAACTAGAGCCGATAATTTGGTTCAGAAAGAGTTAATAGTCATATAACATATTAATAAGTGGTGATAAAAAATTTTGAAGAAACCAATATGTAATTGAACGAATCATTTAAGGGTAAATTTGATAATAGCAAGTGAGTTGAAGTATGTATACTCTTGTCAGTATATGTCATTATGTCCATTTCAACATAAGATGGTTGTTTGAATGCGAAGAAATGGATTCAATACAATCTCCTAATATTTAATTAATTAAATTAATGAAAAAATATTTTTTATTTAAATATAAAGTATAAGAGTTTATATATATATATAAATAATTCAACAATTCATAAATTTACAAACCAACATCAATAGTGGATTTATTTGTTGCATTGATAATCTCCATTGTAATCTAGATTTCGTACAACTTTCTTTAAAACTAAAAGAATCGCCTGGCATCTTTGTAATAATATGATAAGGGGTGAAATTAAACTATAATAATCATAAGATATAATAGGCAATCAATTTGACCTCATATACAAGAAAGGGGGTTCATAGAACATACATGATTTAATAATGAGAATGACATATCCATGTCAATGTAGTGTAAAAGGTAAAATGAATTTGAACTCATATATAGTTCACTCTACACATAAAGTTGATGGAAAGAAATTTATCTATAGTCGGTGAGGTAATCAAGCCAAAACAATGCCAAGGAAGGAGATAGGTGTATTAAATTTTAAGAAAAAATAAGTGAAATCAAATACAGAGAAAACAAATGGAATATGAAACATTGTAAGGAATCTATAGTAATTGGATGAAAATTTATTAGAGGTGTTCGACTGGTAAGAAAAAGATGGTCTCAAGTAGATGTGGCAACGACTTTGGAATATCGTGAAATTGGTAGCCTCAACTAGAGATGGTGATTCCCCAGTTGCATCGGCGTGATGATTAAGAGAACATGGATAACATCGATTGGAGATAGAGAAACTGCTTCGTTGATATGCTTGGAGGAATGATTAGAGATGGATAGGGTTTGTGGAGAAACAAAAAATGTTGTGCAGAGCAGGAGTAATCGATCAGGCTTTGCGAAAAATATGTCTAATACTAAGTAGATGGGATACAAAGATGGAGATGGGTGGCAGAGGTCGGGCAGGAGGTGGAAGGTGGAGGCGGAGGCGAGAGGTGAGAGGCGAGAGGCGGAAATCAAGAGACTGTCTGGCAAAGCAAGGAGAGAAAACCCAGGAAAGAGATTGGAGCATGGGGATGCATAGATGGTGGGGGGGAATATGATACGATGACAATCGCTGTGGATGTTCTGGGGTTATGGTTTTGAGGGAATTACTGGATGAGGGGAAAACAGGTGACGACAATCTTAGTGAGGAGTCGGAGGCGGAGGCGGAGGCAGGAAGGAGGATGGGATGGGGGGGAAGGAGGCAAGAGGGGTGAGGAGGAGGCGGAGGTGGGGACGATGACCTTGGGGAGGGGATACCAAGATGGGGTTGGAGGGAGGAGAGTAAGGGGTGGGGGAGGAATCCAGGAGGAGGGTATACCAGGGAGGGAGAGCAGAATTGAAGGGGAGGCAGACATGTGCGCGAGAAATAATGTGGAGGAGCCACGTGTGCAGGTAGGCACGTCCTGTAGTATATATAATAGATGTTATATTTATAAATTATGCAATAATAATTGAATGTATAGATAAGTTGGTCAAGCGTGACATTTTTTATTTGCAATATTTTGATTCTAGTATGCATTATGTTGATTCTACTGATGATTTTACTATATATTTGCATTTTTGTTTTGCTTTTGGGCTGCTGCAACACTAAATAGTGGCCATAGCAGTCAATGGTGGCCTTTTGTAGCAATTAATGGTACCATTTCTCAATGCTAAAAAGGTATTGAGAAAGACCCCCTCTCTTGGTGTTAAAAAATAACCAAGAAAGGCCTTTGTTTTTCTCATTATCGGCTTTATCAATACTTTTTAAGCATTGAGAAAGCCTTGTTTTAGCACCAAGAAAGGGGGATTATGTTGTCGTGTAGAATGGGACTAACCATGTGAATTGTAAAGTTGATATTTCCAACTAAAGCGGGATAGGATACCCTAATTTCTGGGTCCATGGCCTTCTCCCACCAACATTCGATGCACAACCACTTGCAGGGCAAGACAGGGGTCTCAAACATGTTCGTAAAATGCTCTACTTTCGATCAACTAGTTGATATTTCTCACGTGGTCAAGGGGATGTTCATCCACTTTTCATTGACTTCATGGTCCACCCTTTATACTAGAGATTCTCCAAGCCATTTATTTTTCTGTAGTGTTGTTTCAACTTCGACATTCTCCTTGAGTGTGACCTTAAACATCACGTCACCTCCTCAATGACATCCTGAGACACCTCTCCCTCCCACAACCAAGGCACAACCACTAGCATTTCACAGAAATCAGGAGGCGCATTGGCTCTGATACCTACTTGTCACAAGCTCATCATTCTGACACAATGGATCACTCATGTGGCACCCCATCCTTATCCATCGAGACGAGGTTCAAACTTCCAACTCTTCCATTTAAATAAGAGGTTCAATGATTTTGTCTCACCAGGACAATCCATGACAAACACTCGTTCAACATCATCTCTCTTAAAATGAGACTAACTAGATGAACCACAATGTGGATACATGACCACCTATTTTTTGGTCTATACATTAGGCTACCAACGCCTAATTAAATTTATTATTAATAATTTATTAACTAAATATTTTTAAATAACATTAAAATTATAAAATTCATTCTTTTTTTATTTTTAGTTTAGTTCATATATTAGATTTTTAATTGAATTCTAAATGCAAATTTGATCAATTTAATTGTTATCAATGAATTAACTATGTATTTTAAAAAGATAATGAAATTATTAATTTAAAATCCAATCAATTTAGATTTGTAAATTATTTTAAAGTTTTACAATTATAAGTATTTCAAAATAAAATATAGTAAGGGGTGGGATAATGAGTTAAAAAAATAAACATTTTATAAATCAAAATTAAATTGGATGATTTATTTTAAATTAATAACCCGCGCAACATGATTTCAAAGATTCAGCGTATTTTATTAATAATTAATAATAATGACTTCAAGGTATAAACGGTAACCTAAAATCTAGTCGAGATGTTTTATAAAGATCCGAAATATAATGTTACCAACATTTACATTGAATTTTTATTTTATTTTTTATGTCGGTTAAGAGATTCCCAAATTCAGCGCCCTTGAGGTTTATAAATTCTCCTAACCACAGAACGACAGGGCATTCCCTCTGCTCTCTTCACCCGGCCATGGCGAATTACTCCATCAGCGTATGGCAAACAGAGCCTCTGATCCCGCCGATCGCCGTCATCCCCGTCGAGCTCCGCCGCCGAGATTCTTACGCGCTGCGAAGCGCCGGGATGCCCAACGCCAGTCGAGCTCCGTGCGAGTCCGTCTTCCCCGCCGCCGTCGCCAGGGTAGGTTTGAGCAGGGAGAATCAGGCCAGTTTCAGGGGGCTTTACCAGAGCCTCTCCGCCGCGCTCTCGGAGCTTCGGATCGCCCAATCCGTCCACATGGACCTCATCGGGGGGCTCCTCGGATTCTGGGCGGTGACATTGCAGGGCCGGATCGTGCCCACGTGTACGGAGGTGCTGGTGGCGGTCTCCGACCAGCAGCGCGCCGGAGTGGGGGATACAGAGGAGCCGCGGACGGCGGCGATGGCGGATCTGGAGAGGGCGTCATAGTGTTGGATATCGTGCTTTTCCGTGCCATCGTAGCTCGTCACTGCACCAACCATAGCTACAGTGGATGACTTCAGTAGGTGGTGTGGGGGTTGTGTCAAACTTGACACCCCCACCATTGTTATTTAAGAAGGTATTGGAGTGATTCATTTTAGAAGATTAGAGAGTGAAAATAGCTCTGCCTTTTAAGATAGACCCAAGATACCTCCATCTGAGAGAAATAAATGGAGGTGTGGGAGGATTAATTGTAATCCTTTGTTCTTGTTGAAATAAAGTTATGTTTTTCCCTCTATTCTTCTCTCTTAGTGGTCACCAAACCACAACACGTGGTTTTCGGTGACCGGAAAATTCAAGTTGCCAGAAATCATGTTTTGAAGGCATATTCTGAAAGACTGTGTCAAGGCGATTCCAACGGCACAAACGACATCGAAAATGGAGCTAAAACGAGCTTCCTAGGCCCGGTCAAAGTTTGGTCAAACTTCAGATGCTACAGTACCCCCTTGCCGGAGAAGAAGGTACTGTTCCGATGCCGGCGGCATATCCGGCAAGTTTCCAGCCGCTGCTCTGGCTGCCACGTCATCGCCACATCATCAGACAATCTCGACTGTTAATACTATTTTGATTATAACTTGATCAATCGGTATCTGATTTCGACGATTCATGAGTCGATTCCACCATTTTCGACCGTTTCAGACGCAATGCTGAGCTCCATTTTTCCAGATTATGCACCAATTTTAACTGAATTGAAATCCAATGGAGGGATCATCCATGGGAGGGATGATCATGTTGACTTTTTCGAACTACTCCATTTGGAAGTCTCGAATGGAAGATCTCCTCAATGCTAAGGATCTTTTTGACCCCATTGAGAATGAAGGAGTCAAACCAAATGTCACCAAGGAAGTGGAGTGGAAGAAGCTGAACAAGAAGATGATCGACCAAATTCGTCAATGGATCGATCACAGCGTTTACCACCATGTTGCTCAAGAGACTGATGCGTACGAACTTTGGACAAAGTTGGAAAATACATACCAGTCAAAGACCGCTCGAAACAAGATCCTCTTGTTGAAGCGATTGATGAATCTTCGACTACAGAATGGAAGCTCTATAGCCAAACACACCAGCAAGTTCCAAAACCTGGTGAACCAGTTGGTGGCTGCCGGTAAGACTCTAAATGATGAAGATTAGGCGAACCACTTACTCCGCACTCTTCCTGATAGCTGGGATACACTTGTCATCTCACTCAGCAACTTGGTACCTGGAGGCAAACTTACCATGGCGATGGTAAAGGATGCATTGTTCAACAAAGAGGTCCGAAGGAAGGATGCGAGTTACAACCAGACACAAGCTCTTATTCTGGAGAAGCGAGAGAGACAACAAGGAGGAGGTCGCGGGACAGGAACCAGAGGTTGAAGCAAGAATAGAGGAAGATCCACAGATGGCAGGAGGCCAACATACACATGGTACCATTGTGGCATGGAGGGACACATGAAGAAGAACTGCCGAAATTTATTACAAGAAAAGGGTCAAAGTAGCAACCAACGAAGAGGAAATGAAGATGCGCATGTGACCATCACCGGAGAAGTTGTGCTTTGCTCCAAAGACGAAGAAGAAATGTGCTTTCATACATCAGGACAAGACACAGAATGGGTGGTCAATACTGCAACATCATACTACATCACGCTGCATCGTGAGTATTTTTTGACTTATCAAGCTGGTGACTTTGGTGAAGTCAAGATGGGGAATACCAGTTCGGTAGAGATTTTTGGCATGGGTGATATCCAAATCAAGACAAACGTTGGATACACAATCACCCTGAAGTATGTTCGACATGTTCCAAGCCTTCGGCTCAACCTATTATCAGGTATAGTCTTTGATCGACAAGGATATGAAAACATCTTCAGCAATGGAGCATGGAAGATGACAAAAGGAGCCATCATCATTTGTCGAGGACACATATGTGGTATGTTGTACAAAACTCATGTGAAGATATGTGCAAACAGCCTCAACATGGTGGAAGGTGAAATGTCATCCAATATGTGGCATAGAAGGCTCGACCACATGAGTGAAAAGAGGTTATCTACCCTAACGAAGAAGAAGTACATCAGTATTGACAAGGATGCATCACTTGATCCTTGTAAATACTGCTTGTATGGGAAGAAACATAGAGTCTCATTCAATACTGCTTCATCACGAAGATCAGAGTTGCTGGATCTGGTTCACTATGATGTATGTGGACCCATGGAGGTGGATTCACTCGGAGGTAACAAATATTTTCTATCCTTTATTGATGATGCATCTCAAAGGGTGTGGGTGTTCTTCTTACGGATGAAGGACCAAGTACTGGACTACTTCAATATGTTCCATGCCATGGTGGAGCATGAAACTGGAAGGAAGTTGAAGAGTATTCGTTTAGACAACGGAGGAGAGTACACATCCAGAGAATTTGATTCCTACTACAGGAGTTAGGGAATCCGACATGAGAGGATGGTCCCTCGCACCCCACAACATAACGGAGTTGCAGAAAGGATGAACAGAACCATCATGGAGAAGGTCAGAAGCATGATGAGTTTGGCTAAGCTCCCTAAGCCATTCTGGGGAGAAGTTGTTCAGGTTTCCTACTACCTCATCAGCTGAGCACCGTCAGTCCCACTGAATTTTGAGATTTCACAGAAGAGATGGTTTGGTAAACATACCTCTTACTCACATTTACAAGTATTTGGATGTTTGGTATTTGCACATGTATCCAAGGAACTCAGGAAGAAGCTAGACGAGAGATCTACTCCATACATCTTCATCAGCTATGGAGATGAGGAGTTTGGATACAAGCTTTGGGACCTGAAGGAGAAGAAGGTAATCATAAGCAGAGATGTCGTGTTCCATGAGAACCAGACGATCGAGGACATTCAAAATCCTAGAATGTCTCGAAGGGAAAGTGTTGAGGGCTCAATTCATAATTCAACATCTATACCAGCACTACCTGTCATTAAAGAGGAGGAGGTGCAAGAAGACTCATCGGCAGCGGACCAGGAGGCAGTGAAGAAGGATATTAAGCAGGGGGAGACTCAATCCTCTCTATAAGAAGTTGTAGAACCATCACAGAAGCTTGATTATATTGTGCCTCCCGTACCTAAAATTTCACAGGTTCGAAGATCTTCATGAGGAATGATTTCATCAACAAAATATTCAGAGTCAGATTACCTGTTGCTGACTGATGAGGGGAATCCTAAAGGATATCAAGAAGCATATCGACATTCGTTATCATTGGATACACAAAGTGATGGATCGACAACTTTTGTGACTTGTGAAGATCCACACAAAGGAGAACCTGGTGGATATGATGATAAAGGTGGTTGCTTGAGAGAAGCCAAACTATTACAGATGCTCCAGCGGATTGTAGCTGGAGGGGGAGAATTGTTGGACCTTGTGCTTTTCCAGCTACCATGGTAGCTGGTCAGTACACCAATCATATCCACCATGGAGGACTTCAATGGTAGGTGGATTCACATTGTGGAAGTTCAATGGTTGGTGAGGAATTGGTGGGGGAGTTGTGTCAAACTTGACACCCCCACCATGGCTATTTAAGAAGGCCTTGGGGTGCTTCCTTCCAGCAGATTAGATATCCAAGAGAGATCTTTATTTCAAGAGAGGGCCGGGAGAGCTCCATGTGAGAGAAATAAATGGAGGTGTGGGATGAGTAATTGTAATTCTTTGTTCTTGTTGAAATAAAGTTCTATTTTTCCTCCATTCTTTTCTCTTAGTGGTTAGCGAACCACAACACGGAGGAGGAGGCGATGGTACGGGATGTTGTCGGCGAGCAAGGTTGTGATTAGGGCACTGAAGAGGGAGCCTTTATAGAGCGGCGGGGTGAGTTGTGTGGTGTTCATGGAGAACCTTTCGGTGGGTGTCGCAAGATGCAGTCGAGAACGTTATGGGTAGCACATTATGAGTATTTGAAGCATCAGTCAGTATCCCACACCCCAATTCTCAATCAATCACATATATCACATTCAACAAGGTTAATTAACATTAATAATTCCATAAAAATTTCACATCATGGTATACCGTTTCAACTATCAAATAAATCTAATTATTTACTTTAATCACATGAAATAATGTGAACAATTCACCATTAAACCAGCTATCAACATTTAATCAAAACTCATTAACTCATCAAGGTTATTCAAAACATCCCTTAATTACCATTATCAACCAATTCAATCTTCCATCAACTAACTAATTACACAATCCCATTATCCCATCAATTTCATGATCAAAATTCAACTAATTTTAATTTCCCCAAGTTTAATCTTATTCGGTATCACATGGAAATTCAATTTAATCAATTCAATCTCCGATGCAATTGACCAATCATGAAAATTTCAATTTCACAATTACATACATGTAATTAAATCAATATTATGTGATTTTCCATTTAGACCACCTACCTCAAGATCATTGATGGATATGCACTAATGGAAATCCCCAAATTGAATTGGAGCGTTCAATTTCACAACAAAGAATGAGATCTAGATCCAAAACATAGATCCAAGATAAAATAAATTATATCCAAGAAAACCTAGATCTAAACCCATCACTGATTGAGTAAACTATGCCTTCAAAATATTAGAGAAATATGTGAGAGAGTGAGGAAACCAATCGGGATGAGAATCTCTTACCAGAAGAGGTGTTGATTCTTCATTCCGGTCTTCAATTCATCAAGAAAGAAGTTCAGAAGGGCTTGGAATCCTCTTGGAGGATTTAAAAAATGTTGGAATGAGTTTAGGTTCGAGTGGGTCAGGTTAGGGGTTAATATCGTGGGGTTTATAATTTTTTTATATTTTTTGGGGGGATTAAAATCCTACATGCATGTTTTTCTATACGGGGCACACGATTTTACCTAACTGTGTGCCTTAAAAGTGCTCCTAACCTGAGGGGGTCCAAAGTCACTCCTAAGAGGGTGCATGGTTTTTCAAAATGTGCACTAACCATGAAATCCTCCTCTACCTAGGGTTGTATGGTTTTGTTGGGGTAGGGCACACAGTTTGGAAAAATCGTGCCACAACCGTGCACTCCTCAAAACCCTTCTAAACAACTCTAATTTCACCTGAAATATCCCCAAAGTCAAACCAAAAAAATATATACTCAGAACATGGAAAAAGGATACCTGTAAATGGGCCTGAGACATCTCAAAAAAAGGTGGGGATCTCACAAGTGGCGGTTTTTATAAACTGCTGATAAATAAATAACTGAAAATCCTCTTTAGTGGCGGTTACTATTAATTGTCGCTACATATATTAGTGGTAGTTAGGTTCATTTTATCTATTTTATTTTTGGGTTAATTTTTTTTAAAAAAAAATCACCACTAAATGAATTCAGAACCGCTACTAAATGCTCCAAAAATGATACATATAGAAACCGCCGTTAAAAGGAAAAAAATCGTCACTAAATGACCGGTGACTGTACAATACGCAGTGGTCTAAACCATCGCCAGTAGAAAAAAAAACTACTTCTAATGACTACTTTTTTTAGTGACTAGATATAATGTTGATACATAGTGTGGTTGGAATTATCTAAAGTGTATTTTTCTATTTTAATCATTACAGAAGTTCAAAAGACGTGTCATATACTAAAAATTGTGAAAATGTGCTCAGATTGTCATGAAACTCTATGAGATCCTTGATTTAGTAGTAACATGTAGGAATTAATTTCATGTCATTCCAATGTGTGATGTGGTTGCAAAAACGAAATGTGTATTTTTTTCATTCCTAATTAGTTTTAAATTTATTATTTTTCATTAATAATGAACATACATGTTTATTATTACTTATACATTACTTGTTTCAATTACTGGTGTATTTCTTTGGCATGTTAAAAGTCAAAGGATTATTGATTCCTCGACACACTTCTGAATATGTTCTTGTTATGTAAACTAGTTCTCAACCCGTGCATTTGCACGACATAATAATTTAATTAAAAATTCACATAAACACACTTATAATTTCAAATTATTAAAACCTTTAGAAAGATGAAATATAGGAAGATAAAGAAACATAATATTAAATAATAGTTGATGCATCAATCAAAACTGAATAAAAAAATAAATATTTGAACATAGTAATTGACTTTTTTTCGGTCTAGTAAATTTTTATTTTCATTGCATTGATGTTCACTGAACTTCTTTTTAAGATCCTCTGAAGTTGAATAGTGTCTTCTGAATTCAGTTTTGTCTGCCTCACTTGTATCAAATCATTATTGATTGAATTCATATTCTAAATATCACTGCAAATAATATGGTAAGTAAAAAGTGAGACAATGTTCACAAACAAGTAAATTTGAAATAATTTTTAATGCTCAATTCATATTAATAAATCAGTTTCATTATTTAATATCATCTATAATTTGAAATTCATGAAATTCAAAGTGAAATAAATCCACATAAAAAATATTGAATTAATTTATTTAATAGTATTTAATGAATATTGTGAAACTATAGATGGAGAACTGTTTGAATGATCATAGCGTATGTAACGCCCCAACCCTAGATTCCCAGAGTCGGTGCATTATTTTAATACATTGGAATGATTGCAAGAAATCAAGTCCCGAAAGACTAATCAGTTTAGCAGTCTTGGAAAATAGATTGCATACATGAACGTTACATTACACTTTCTAACATACAATACAAAAAAAAGTTCTTTGAGAATGCCATTATTCCCTTTATCTTAACCTTGCATATTAATCATAATACACTTCTTAGAATCCTGGGAAAGTAAAACATAAGAAAGGGGTGAGCTCAGATGCTCAGTAAGGGTAAATAATTTAGTAGAAGATAACATAAACAATATGCATGGCGAATAATTGAAAACACATGGCTTTACAAATAATAAACATGAACACTTTATGGAAGAAATATGACATGAGTAAATAACGCCATAATAAAACATAGTCATGAGTATTATACTAGTCTAATAACCACATGAACCATCAATATTATGTTCATAATGAGGGAATGCATAATGCCAGACATTATGAAACATTTTTTCAAGGCCTCATCCAAGACATCTAAAAATGATTAAGGCATCAGCCAAAACTATATATCAAATTGGGAAAGGCCTCAGCCAATTCCATGTATAATTGTCTCATGAGACCTACCGATGCATCGAGGATCTATAGCAGGCTCCACCCATCACTTACTATTTCCAATACATTTCTCATATGAAAAGGTTGAAACATTACATAAACATTCATATTAAAACTAGCATAAGAAATGTCAATACTTTATCCATAAACCATGAATGGTATAAAAATAAAACATCCACAGTCAAACATATCACAAAACCTTCGATACAATATGGAATATTTGTATCATAATAAATCAACTTCAAACAAGTTTAAAATCCATCAAAAGATGTTGACATATATGAAAATGATTCGTAAAACTCTTTGAGAGAAATACCCCTTTTTCATGAAATCATTTGTAAGTCTCACAATTTATAAAGGAAGTAATTTAAAAGAGATTTTTGAATCAAAGTGTCACATACCACTTTGAAACTTTTGAAAAGAGTTATCATTTCAAAATATTCATGTCCATATAAATAAATTCTTAAAATCATTTTGAAAATATGGAAATTAATTAAAAGGGTTTAGAAAGATAAATCTTTAAAACATTTAACATGATGATCTAGTTAAATAGACCCTCCAATAAAACCTTAAAATATTCCTTTTGAAAATATTTTTATGAAATATGGGTATCTATGATTATTATGTCCTAGAAAATACTTGCACATGAACAATCTCGGATAATAATGAGATTGAGGAAATAACTCTTACCTTGCACTTTCCTTTAGTCGAGGGTACGTTTAACCTCATGTATGAAAATTATAGTATGTTATTAAATTATACCAGAACCATATTAATATTTATGATATCACACATGATTAATTTATGACTTTATACTACCCATTTAATAATAATTTCCATGTTAAATTAATATTTCGGGTAATAATCGCTTTCTTTATCGTACGTGTTTTAACTTGTTACTCTTTATTGTATCACTTAGACCAAGATTTAAATAATTATAGAATATAAAACATGATTTATATATCATATATATTTATAATATAAATATGTATAATAAATATATATATGAAATGAAAAACACCGTTTATGGAGACGGTAGTCCGTACGTACACATAAACGATGTTTCCGTTTTCATATCGTATTGAACGGAACTAAGTGAATAAGATATATGTAAGTACATATATATATATAAATATATATACCTCTAGTAGCATTATTATGTCATATATTACATACTTATTAGTAATATATATTTTTATAATCGTCGATGAATGGTGATCATGGAAATGAATCACATCGCGTCGTGGAGACGGTAATCCGTACGTACGCACGAGCGACAATATCATTTCCTTAAAGGTGTAGAATTGGATGGTATATTAATTTTATAGAGACATTATCATGTTATTTTATTTATTTATATACATATTAATCATCATTATATCCATCCAAATAACATAGTGTTGAATAACAAATTACACCATGGTGTGGAGACGGTAAGTCGTACGTATGCACGCATGGTGACATTATCATTCATAAGATGGATAGAATAATGAATATAGTTGTACCATATTTATAATAACATCATAGTGTATAGAAGATACTGGATTTATTGTTTTATAATGGAAACAAGAAAGAAAGAGGAAGTGGAAGAAGAAAAGAACTTGAAAGAGGTGATGAAATATTTACCTCTTCTTCGGGTTCTTCCTTTTGATTTGATCAAAATAGCTCCTTAGGTTGGATTTATGATCAAACTAAGGCCTATAGGATCAAGTGAGGTAATTTGGTAGGATATTTGGTTAGGGGTTGGCCGAGTCAAATAGATTTGGAGGTGTGATTTTGAGAGAAGGGGAAGTGCCCTTTTATAAGAGGGGTGAGGGTCACTTTAGGAAAAGATTAAAGTATTAATTTATTATACAATCATATTCAGTTTATAATGGTTACAAATGAATTTATTTAGATCCTTAGGTGGTTATGGGTCGAAATACTCTCAACCAATAGGTTTTATAAAAGTTTAGGTTACCATTGTAACCTTATCTTTTAGATTTAACTCTTAGTTAAATAGTTTAACTTTTACCGTGTCTTCTTGTATTCTTACTCTATATGGTTAATAAACTTACTCTAAACTTCCAAGAGAACCTCAAGTGGATCATTAATGACATATATAATAATATGTAAGACCTTTGGCCGAACCTTACATTTTTAGGAATATTATATCAACCAATAATATAGTATTTATTTTAAATATTAATTTTTGTCAATTTTGACACTATTTGGTATTTTGTTTTTTTGAAAGTCATAAAAACTTGATTACTTATAAAAAGATGCATTTAATCATACCTAACATGTCATATTCACCTAGAAAATTCATGTATGTCATAAAAACTTTGAAATTATATTTATTTTAATAATTATAATACCATTTATTTGATTCTTTCATTAATAAGTTAATTATTGCATCATCATTGTGTCATTAATAAATTTAATTA
The DNA here is from genome assembly GCA_963277665.1 of Viscum album. NCBI lineage: Eukaryota > Viridiplantae > Streptophyta > Magnoliopsida > Santalales > Viscaceae > Viscum > Viscum album. Next base: position 1,268,867,039 of record OY728140.1, on the reverse strand, counting down.
TTTAATGTCTAAAAATTATAAATAAAATATCATTATGTAGTAAGTCTTTTTATATTTATAATTAATATTTATAGTCAAATTTATATTATGTATAACCCTATATTAAAAAAGTTTTAGTTATTAAACTTTGATTTTAACTCTTTTAACTCTTCTTTAAATTAAATAATAATAAATGTCTTAATCTAATCCAAGTGGACCTAAATGGTCATATTTTATTCCTAAGGTTGTTTTTGGTCGAATTAAACTTATCCAATAGAATTAGGACATGTGTTAGGGTAATTTTGATATTATTTTTACCCTTAATTACTCTATTTACTTTTAACCGTGGTAAATAAAAGTCAAAAGTTACTATTCACCAAAAATTATTTTCATCCTATTGAACTACATTTTACTCCTTGATATTAACCATGTCTCTAGGATTTTCGAAATTCAACTCACAGAAGCGGTAAAATTAAGTTTTATGTAAATTTGCAAATGCTCCTAGGAGGTGGGTAAAAGACGGTAAAAAGTTCGATAAAATTTTTATATATCTAAAATTATTATAAACTGAATCCAATGAATTACATTGAATTTATATAGGTATTATGTATCTATTTTGACCTAAAATAAATTTAAATAAAATAAATAATTATTTAAATAAAAAGCCGGTTTTAAAGTATAACTCAGTGTTTTTCACTATTTATCAAAAATTGAAAGTTTTCAGAAAAATACAAAAAATTCACCCTAGGATTATTTCGATATTCTGAATCCAAAAATGATATCTATTTTACCAAATTCAAAACATAGAAGTTTCATTTATTAATTTAAAATTAATTCCCATTGTCAGAACCAAAAGGCGTATTTTTAAGAAATAATAACTATCAAAAGATTGACACTTGTTTATGACCAATTTCAATGTAAAATTACTTACAATTACCAGCATTGTATTAAATGGTAAAAATATAATCTATTTATACTTCCAAACCATTAAAATGTATAATTTAACACTATAAATTATTTTGATTAAAAAAGTTTTTTCAGTTAAAATATAGTATTTTCACTATTCACCCAAATATGAAAGTTATCAGAAAAACACCAAAAATTTATTGAAAATAAATTATTATTTCCCGATTCTAAAGAAGAAGTTTATTTTGTCAAATTAAATATATAAAAGTTTCAAATATTGAATTTAAAAAGGGTTCGCCGTTAAAAGGAGGTAAAATTGCATTTTTTGAAAAATACTTCTTTTATTTGAAAAAATGTATTTGTTCTTACATTATGTCTAAGAAACTCATAATATGGATTATAAAATTATAAGAATTATATAAAGTTCAAAATTCAGTTAATACTATTCATAACCGCTTTTAGACGGCTAGTTTGGTAAGTCGTGGTGCGCTTGAACTCAGTGTTGCGTGTAGTGCAAGTTATTGAATTACTTTGAAGAAATAATGTACTATGAAATCTTGGAGTTTTACAACATACATACCCCTATAAAGTGATATCAAATTTTATGTACTACATGCTAAATAATAGGTAAGATAAATTTTAAAATATAAAGGTATGTATATAATATAAAGGCGACATTGTTGTAGTACTGGTGTTTTTTTCAATGGTATGCATATAATATGATATTTCACGGGTGGGGTACTATATAAAATGTGAAGGTATGCATATAATATTATTACTGGTCATTGTGATCATTAAACCGGTAGTATGATTACTAGAGTGAAAAAATATTTTAGGAATTCTGGTGTGAAAAATAATTCACATTATGATATATTAAACCAGTAATATTAAAACAGTATTTTTTCACAATGTGAAGTATATTTTCAATGAATGTGAAAAAATAAACCAGTAAAATATCTCACATTGTGATTTTTTCATCAAATAATTCACATTGATATATTAAAACATTAATATGATTACTAGTGTTTTTTCATATAATACTTCATATAACATCACATTGTATAAAAATTACTAGTAATCATATTATATGCATATAAGTAATAATATAATATCACATTGTTTAAAAACAAAGTACCATTAAATATTATTAACATTTTGTACATATATATGATAAAAATGAAAATAAAGTGCATGATATTATCAAATGGGATATTAAAAAACATAATAAAAAACCACTTATCTTCAAGGTATATGGATATGATAAAAACAAACAAATTTGTATAAAAATGAATCTCTAAGAAGCACCATGTTGATTTTTAAGTGGGAAAACAATCTAAAAAATGGGGAGGTGAATGGTGAAAACATAAATTAAAATGAAAAGGATATAAAAATTGGGTGAGTGGAAATTAAATCACTAGAAAAGGGAATTAAAGATCTTTTCATAGAAAAATAGTGTGAACTATGAAGTGGCCTAAGTTGAGAGTACCATAAACTTTTTTATGGAAGACATGGAATCACTACTGGAAATCCCATTTTTACCAATGCTTATATCCCAACGGTTTGATAAACTGTTGGGAATGGTCATGTATACCAACGGTTTTAAGAAAACCATTGGTATAGAGGATTTTATGAAGAATTTTACCAACGGTTTGTAAAACCGTTGGTATAGGCCTTAATTAAGACACTTTTACCAACGATTATACACTAACCGTTGGTATATGTTGCTACATTCCCAACGTTTTTTAAAAACCGTTGGGAAAGTTTTCCCCTAAATCCAGTTCGGGTGTCCAGTAGACCCTCCGCTCGATTTTAGTCCCCCTCTGCTCGACTGCAGCCCTAAATTGAACCTCTCCTGACGCTCTCTCGTTACCCAGTCTCCGAAACTCCATCCATTCTCTTCAATCAAACAATTTTTCTGTTATACACTTAAAATCTGTAAATTCTACCTCAGTTATAATGTTCTTCATCTATTTTTTTATTTTCTATTTTGATTTGACCTAAACGTTTGGGATCTCTCTATACAAAGACTCAGAAACTCGTTCCACTCATAGATCCATCATAAATCAAAAAAATTTGTATTTATACACTCTAAATCTGTAAGTACTACCTTAGTTTTAATGTTTTGCATCTATTATTTTTGTTTTCTGTTTTAATTTGGTATAAACTAGGTTGTGTTGTTTATGGCATGCGAAGGTTAGTGATATTTAGGATGAATTGGATGTTGGTTGGGTGATGGATTGAAATTGTGATGTTTTTTGGATTAAGTTTAGTTAATTTTCAATGAATTATTTGGGGATTTCCTCCCTTTAACAGAGCCCCCACTCCTCATGGACCCTGGACACCCCCCCCCCTCTTGGACCCTGGACAGTCCCCCCCTCCTGGAACATGGACAGCCTGGCCCCTCTCTTTCCTGAAACTTGAACATCCCCCCTCCTAGACCCTGGACAACCCCCCTCCACCCTCCTCCCAGGACCTTGTATAGTCCCCCTCCTTCCTGGACCCTAGGAAGCCCCCCACCCTCCACCCTAGACCCTAGGAAGCGCCCACCCTCCACCCTGGACCCTGGATAGCCCCCCTCCTCGATGGACCCTGGACAGCCCCCCCTCCTTCCTAGACCATGGACAACCCCTTCTTCCCTTCTCCTTGACCCTGGATAGCCCCCCACCCCCCTTCCTGGACCCTGGACAGCCCCCCACCCCTCCTCCTAGACCTTGGACATCCCCCTCATCCCCCTCCTCAACCACCAAATACCCCCCCCACTTCAAAACTTTGACCACCAAACTTGGACATGCTATATTTTCTCTAAAAAGATAGATTTGATCCTCAAACCACCTCAATAATATCCTAAACAATGCTTATAATGTGGTTTTCACCACATATCATCCAATTGTATTCCAAGTCACTAGTATATCCTCCCTTGTCTAGATTTTACAAAAAGCGTTCAACCTTAAGGATCCAAATAAAAATAAATTGATATAAGACATTTGATAATGGATTAAAATTTCAAATTGGGATCCAATGAGGAATATTTGAGATATTATGCATCATGCCCATAGTAAATCCATTTTTATATATCCGATAAGTTATTTTTCACAATTTTCACACATTAATTGTTTGTAAAAATGGGATAAACATTTATAAATGTTCTAATATATAAAAATGAATCTATTTGTGGATGCAGCTTAACCAACAATGTCTAGCTTGTCTTCCTCTTCCATGATCATCGATGTGCACGTATCGTCTCCATATGACCCTGCACGATGGGTGACTCAGCGTCTGGCTGATGACGAGTGCCATATTCTATTACTTCCACACCAGATTCACGCCCGCTACGCTCCTTAAGTGATCAATCCCACTAAGCGTCCATGTGATCTTGATGACACGGCCACTAGTTCTTGTAAGAGGCAGAGGATTTCTGAGTTGATGGACCAAGACGATTGACCAGTGTCCATCCATCTGGATGAAGACGTAAAACTTAGCACTTAATGGGAGGCAACCCATGTTCTAGAGTATCATAATTTTTCTTTTTTTACTTTGTTTTAGGAAATAAACATGGCATGTATGCAACAATTTTTTAGCTGCTTCTGATCTGTATGTGCACTTGTCATTACTCTGCATGACTGCTTCTATTTTGTTTGATCCTTGGTGTTATTTTTTATTACATGATGCGGCTATGTTCTATCTATGTGTAGATTTTACAGGTACATAATTCTTTCAGTGCTTAGGCCGATGGTACGAGGGAGGTTCGTACCAGAGGTAGACGAGCATCTCCGCGTACTCGACTAGACCCTTACCCTCTAAACAAACGCATTCAGATTCAATTGAAACTTAAGGGAAACGATCCATGGGTCAAATGTGATGTGTATAAGTCAACCCCGCCTCAATAAAAGGCACGGTGTGGCCAGGATCACTCAAACTGCCTCTCTTTTGTTCAAAATTGACTTATTTTTAAGTGAAATCAACAACTGACATATGGGAAACGGACCAAACGACTTCGGATTGTGTTAGAACTTTAGGAAAACGATCCATGGGTCATATGTGACATGTAAAAGTCAACTATGCCTCAATCTGATGCGTGGTGTGGCCAGTATCACTCCAAGTGTATGTATTTTGTTTAAAATGGACAATATTTTACGTACATACGCCAATCCAATCAAACAGTTTTTGATTGTGTTGATACTTTTTCACAATGATCCATGACTCATATGTGTCGTTTAAGAGTCAAACCCACCTCAATTCGAGGCCCGGTGTGGCCGACACCACTCAAAGTGCCTCTGTTTTGTTAAAAAATGACTTAATTTTAAGTGAAATCAACAACTGACATACGGAAAACCGACCAAACGCATTCGGATTCTGTTTAAACTTAAGTAAAACGATCCATGAGTCAAATTTGACATGTATGAGTCAAATATGCTTCAATAAGAGGCTCGGTGTGGCCGACACCACTCAAAATGCCTCTGTTTTGTTAAAAATGGACTTAATTTTAAGTGAAATCAACAACTTACATACGGTAAACTGACCAAACGCATTAGGATTCTATTGATAATATAGGAAAACGATTAATGAGTCATATGTGATGTGTACGAGTCAACCCCGCCTCAATCCAAGGCGCGGTGTGGATGGTACCATTCAAAATGTCTCTTTTTTGTTCAAAATGACTTTAATTTTAAGTGAAAACAACAACTGGCATACGGAAAACCAACCAAATGCATTCCAAATCTGTTGAAACTTTAGTAAAATGATCCATTGGTCATATGTGATGTGTACTAGTCAACTCTGCCTCAATCCAAGTCACGGTGTGGCCGGAACCACCCAAACTGTCCCTCTTTTGTTTAAAATGGACAATATTTTACGTACATATGCCAAACCGATCAAACGGATTCTGATTGTGTTGATACATTTGAAAAACTATCCATGACTCATATTTGATGTTTACAAGTCAACACCGCCTCAATCTGTGGCTCGGTGTGGCCGACACCACTCAAAGTGCCTCTGTTTTGTTAAAAATGGACTTAATTTTAAGTGAAATCAACAACTGACATACGGAAAACCGACAAAACACATTCGAATTATATTGAAACTTAAGGAAAACGATACATGAGTCAAATTTAATGTGTACGAGTAAAACCCACCTCAATACGAGTCTCGGTGTGGTTGACACCACTCAAAATGCCTCTGTTTTGTTAAAAATGGACTTAATTTTAAGTGAAATCAACAACTGACATACGGTAAACCAACCAAACGCATTCGGATTCTGTTGATACTACAGGAAAATGATCCATGGGTCATATTTGACGTGTAAGAGCCAACTCCTCCTTAATCTGAGGCACGGTGTGGACGGTACCATTCAAAATGTCTCTCTTTTGTTCAAAATGACTTTAATTTTAAGTGAAAACAACAACTGGCATAGGAAAAACTGACCAAATACGTTGAGAATCTGTTGAAAGATTAGGAAAACGATCCATGGGTCATATGTGACGTTTACAAGTCGACCTCGCCTCAATCTGATGCGCGGTGTGGCCGGAACCACCCAAACGGTCCCTCTTTTGTTTAAAATGGATAATATTTTACGTACATACGTCAAACCGATCAAATGGCTTCTGATTGTATTGATACTTTTGCACAACGATCCATGACTCATATGTGATGTGTACAAGTCAACCCTGGCTCAATACGAGGCCCAGTGTGGCCAACACCACTCAAAGTGCCTCTGTTTTGTTAAAAATGGACTTAATTTTAAGTGAAATCAACAACTGACGTACGACAAACTGACCAAACGCATTCAGATTCTATTGAAACTTAAGGAAAACGATCCATGGGTCAAATTTGACGTGTACAAGTCAATTTCGCCTCAATATGAGGTGCGGTGTGTCCGAGACCACTCAAACTCCCTCTCTTTTGTTCAAAATGGACTTATTTTTAAGTGAAATCAACAACTGACATACAGGAAACTGACCAAACGCCTTCGTATTGTATTGAAACTTTAGGAAAATTATCCATGGGTTATATGTGATGTGTAAGAGTCAACCCTGGCTCAATCTAAAGCACGGCGTGTCCGATATCACTCCAAGTGTATGTATTTTGTTTATAATGAACAATATTTTACGTACATACACCAAACCAATCAAACGGATTATGATTGTGTTTATACATTTGAAAAACGATCCATGACTCATATGTGATGTGTAAGACTCAACCCCGCCTCAATATGAGGCCCGGTGTGGCCGACACCACTCAAAGTGCCTCTGTTTTGTTAAAAATGGACTTAATTTTAAGTGAAATCAACAACTGGCATACGGAAAACCGACCAAACGCATTCGAATTATATTGAAACTTAATTAAAACAATCCATGAGTCTAATTTAATGTGTACGAGTAAAACCTTCCTCAATATGAGGCTCGGTGTGGTCGACACCACTCAAAATGCCTCTGTTTTGTTAAAAATGGACTTAATTTTAAGTGAAATCAACAACTGACATACGGTAAACCAACCAAAAGCATTCGGAATCTGTTGATACTATAGGAAAATGATCCATGGGTCATATTTGACGTGTACGAGTCAACCCCACCTTAATCTAAGGCGCGGTGTGGACAGTACCATTCAAAATGTCTCTCTTTTGTTCAAAATGACTTTAATTTTAAGTGAAAACAACAACTGGCATACGAAAAACTGACCAAATGCATTGAGAATCTATTTAAACTTTAGTAAAACGATCCATGGGTTATATGTGACGTGTACGAGTCAACATCACCTCAATATGAGGCGTGGTGTGGCCGGAACCACCCAAACTGTCCCTCTTTTGTTTAAAATGGACAATATTTTACGTACATACGTCAAACCAATCAAACGGATTATGATTGTGTTTATACTTTTGAAAAATGATCCATGACTCATATGTGATGTGTACGAGTCAATCCCAGCTCAATCCGAGGCCCGGTGTGGCCGACACCACTCAAAGTGCCTCTGTTTTGTTAAAAATGGACTTAATTTTAAGTGAAATCAACAACTAACGTACGACAAACTGACAAAACGCATTCGTATTCTGTTTAAACTTAAGTAAAATGATACATGGGTCAAATGTGACATGTAAGAGTCAACTTAGCCTGAATCTGAGGCGTGGTGTGGCCGGGACCACTCAAACTCCCTCTCTTTTGTTCAAAATGGACTTATTTTTAAGTGAAATCAACAACTGACATACCGGAAACCGACCAAACACCTTCGGATTGTATTGAAACTTTAGTAAAATGATCCATGGGTTATATGTGATGTGTAAGAGTCAACCTTGGCTCAATATAAAGCATGGTGTGGCCGGTATCACTCCAAGTGTATGTATTTTGTTTATAATGAACAATATTTTACGTACATACGCCAAACCAATCAAACGAATTATTATTGTGTTGATACATTTGAACAATGATCCATGACTCATATGTTATGTGTAAGAGTAAACCCCGCCTCAATCCGAGACCCGGTGTGGCCGACACCACTCAAAGTGCCTCTTTTTTGTTAAAAATGGACTTAATTTTAAGTGAAATCAACAACTAACATACGGAAAACTGACCAAATGCATTAGGATTCTGTTGAAACTTAAGTAAAACTATCCATGGGTTAAATGTGATGTGTAAAATTAAACTTCGCCTCTATCCGAGGTGTGGTGTGGCCGAGACCACTCAAACTTCCTCTCTTTTGTTCAAAATGGACTTATTTTTAAGTGAAATCAACAACTAACAGACGGGAAACCGACCAAACGCCTTCGAATTGTGTTGAAACTTTAGGAAAAGGATCCATGGGTCATTTTTGATCTGTATGAGTCAACCAAACCTCAATCCGAGCCTCGTTGTGGCCGCCAAGTCTCAAAGTGACTCACTTTTCTTTGAAATGGAAAACATTTTAATTGAAAACAACAACTGACATACTGAAACCCAACAAAACGCATTCGGTTTCCATTAAAACTTTAGGAAAATGATCCATGGGTCATTTTTGATGTGTACGAGTCAACTCCACCTCAATTAGAGTCGTGGTGTGGCCGGGATCACTCTAAGTGTCTCTCTTTTGTTAAAAATGGAAAACATTTTAAGTACATACGGAAAACCAACCAAACGGATTATGATTGTGTTGATACTTTAACACAATGATCCATGAATCATATGTGATGTGTACAAGTCAACCCCTCTTCAATCTGAGGCGCGGTGTGGCTGACACCACTCATAGTGTATCTCTTTTGTTTAAAATATACATCATTTTAACTGAAAAGAACAACTAGCATATGGAAAAATGACCAAACGCATTCGGAATCGGTTGAAACTTTAGAAAAAATATCCATGGGTAATATGTGACGTGTACGAGTCAACCCCACCTCAATCCAAGGCACGGTGAGGCCGGAACCACTCGAAGTGTCTCTCTTTTGTTTCAAATGGACATCATTTTTAGTGAAAACAACAACTGACATATAGAACACTGACCAAATGAATTCTTATTCCATTGAAACGTTAGGAAAACAATCCATGAGTCATATGTGACATGTACGAGTCAACCCCATCTCAATCCTAGGAGCGGTGTGGTAGGAACCACTCGAAGTGTCTCTCTATAGTTTAAAATGGACTTCATTTTTAAGTGAAAAGAACAACTGGCATACGGAAAACTGACCAAACGCATTCGGATTCTGTTGATACTTAAGGAAAAGGATCCATGGGTCATTTGTGATGTGTATGAGTCAACTGAGCCTCAATCCAATCCTCGGTGTTGCCGCCACGACTCAAAGTGACTCACTTTTCTTTGAAATGGAAAAAATTTTAAGTGAAAACAACAACTGACATACTGAAACCCCACAAAACGCATTTGGATTCCGTTGAAACTTTAGGAAAACAATACATGGTTAATTTTTTATGTTTATGAGTCAACCGCGCCTCAATCCGAGCCTTGGTGTGGCCGAGACAACTCAAAGTGACTCACTTTTCTTTGAATTGGAAAACATTTTAAGTGAAAACAACAACTGACATACTGAAAACCAACCAAACGCATTAGGATTCCATTGAAAATTTAGGAAAACAATCCATGGGTCATTTGTGATGTGTAAGAATCAACCCCACCTCAATCTGAGTCGCGGTGTGGCCGGGATCACTCTAAGTGTCTCTCTATAGTTTAAAATGGACTTCATTTTAAGTGAAAAGAACAACTGACATACGGAAAACCGACCAAACACATTCGAATTGTGTTGATAATTTAGTAAAAGGATCCATGGGTCATTTTTGATGTGTACGAGTCAAACGCGCCTCAATATGAGCCTCGGTGTGGCCGCCACAACTCAAAGTGGATCACTTTTATTTGAAATGGAAAGCATTTTAAGTGAAAACAACAACTGACATACGAAAAACTGACCAAACACATTCATATTCTATTGAAACTTTATGAAAACAATCCATGGGTTATTTGTGACGTTTACGAGTCAACCCCTCCTCAATCCGAGTCACGGTGTGGCGGGGATCACTCAAAAATGCCATTTTTTAAAATGAACCACATTTAAAGTGATAATAACTGGCATACGGAAAACCAACGAAACCCTTTAGGAATATGTTGATACTTTAGGAAAATGATAAATGGGTCATGTGTGATGTTCACTAGTCAATCATGCCTCAATACGAGGCATGGTGTGACCGATACTACTCCAAGTTCATGTATTTTGTTTAAAATGGATATCATATATAGTAAAAACACATGTATACGAAAAACCGATCAAATTATGAATTGAATTCCAAATTTCACATATAATTGTCATCTAAATTTGAAATTGAATTCTAAATGAATTCTAAAATGAATTCTAAATTAATTATAAATGAATTCTAAATAAATTTTAAAATGAATTCTAAATGAATTCTAAATTATGTATCTTTATAATTACGTTATGAATTCTGATTTAATTCTGAATGTGTATAGTTTCAGGATGTATTATATGTTAAATGTATATGAATTTGTTCTGTATATGTATATGTTAGTTGGATATTGCAGGTAAATGATAGGGATTGAAGAATCACAGGTGAATGGAGACCCTGCTCCTCCCCTGTGCAAATTGCAGGCTGCTGTGCAAATTGCAAGCTGCTGTGCAATTTGCACAACATAGGCTATGCCAACGGTTTAAAACTGTTGGCATAGTCTTCTAAGGAGGTTTATACCAACAGTTCAGATGGAACCATTGGTATAAACTCTTTCCCAACGGTTTCAAACCATTGGGAAAAGATGTATAGTTGGCTTTTTCCCAACGGTTTTGAGTGAACCGTTGGGAAAAGCTAGAGATTTTGTTGGGTTTTCCCAACGGTTTACTTAAAACCATTGGGAAAACATATGCCAATGGTTAATGTTAACCATTGGGATAGGTTTATTTTTCTAACCTATACCAACAGTTCTTTGTAAACCATTGGGAAAACTTTTCCCAACAGCTTACTTCCCCACGGTTTGCAGAACCGTTGGGATAGATATTCCCAACGGTTCTGTGGCCTTTCCCAATAGTTGTGAACCGTTGGAAATGCCTCTTTTTTTAGTAGTGAATGACCTAACATATAGTCATGGATTTTTCCCACCAGACCATAAAATTCCAGTTGAGCTTCCATAATGTTGCTTGTGATGGGTACATGTTTAACCTTGAAAATTCTATCCTAAATTTCATTATGTAAAGTATTTTTTATATTAGGTAAAATAATAAATTGAGGAGTATAAACATCAAAAACCATTAAAATGGTATATTGGGGATTGGTTTTGATGAGAAATCAGTTGGGTATGTGTTGTTTTTCATAACTAAGTACTTAGGAAATCCATGTGTTTAAGAGAGTTTTGAAAATAGAAATAGATATAATGAAATATTTAATAAAACAACCCTTGCAATCTCTCACTATGGCAATCAAAATAGCGCTTTCAAAGTGAAAAAATAAGTATCTTTTTTTAAAATTAATAATCCTATGAGGATGTATATATAAAGTATCCATTAAAATTATTTTTTTAGGTACACAGAAGTGATCCAAGAGGAATTGATGTTCTAGAAATCTCGGTGTTGTCCATTAAAGTGTTGAATTTTTTGAGTTTTTTTGTGTGGGATACAATACTTCATGAAATTATTTCTCTAAAACATATTATGACGGATCGAGATATAAATTTAGTGAAACCAATGAATACATAATTGGGATCACTTTATAATGGAGAGTGAAAAATCATGTTGAATCAATATACATAAAAGAAAAAATATTAAACAAATATATAGATATATATATATTGATAATATATAATGAGATAGAATATATATGCATTGAACATAAATGTAAATAATATAAATATAATAAATAAATTAAAATTTAAAATAAATTTTAGTCAAAGAAGAGGGAAATTAAAGATGTGAGCCTGTGGGTAATCACCATAATAGAGAATAATCAAATCACCTTGGATTTTCTATCTATCAACAACAATTATGTGAAACAATATATCACTGTAAAAATTTTTAACATAAAAACTATCATGAATATGTATTAATAAAAAAAATGGGGGTGTATATTTCTTCCCACTTACGATTACCCCATAGTTCCCATGCATAATATCCCCTTCACATTGCATCTGTATAAATACATAAATAAAATCATTTAGCATATACAATAACATGTACAAGGAATACTATTAACTTGATAAAAATCATTAAGTTGGTAAGGTACTTAGTATGCTATTAGGTCCTTTTTTAATCCTTCAAGGAATTCTTAATTGATATGAATACATTGTTTAGATCATCAATCCATGAAAAAATTATGGAACATTCACTTGTATAGTAATTTATATAATATAAATAAAAACAAAATAATATAGTTAATAATGGAAGGAAATTGGGTAAATTTTGGTTTTATACTCTACTTGAAGAAACATTGAAAATTATTATGAAAGTTATGATTTGGTATAATCAAGTTCTGAAAAAATGATTGCATGTCAATTTTAAAATAAAAACACTTCAAAAAATGTTAATGGGAATGTTTTATAAAGTATATACAATCACATTAGCCCTGGATTGAAAACTAGTAGAAATTAGGATTAGTGGGCATGCATCAGTTTCATACATTTAAAAACATTACACCATCAAACATCATAAAAATCCTTGTACAAATTAAAATATATTTGGTGGTTATAAATAATATATACCATTTTAGAAAGATTTGTTGGAAAGTGGGAAAATTTGAAGGGATTGACGAACTTGTGAAGTAAAGAGTTAAAGACAGAAGAGGAAATCTATGAAGGAAAGGTGAACATGTGAAGTAAAAGGGAAAATAGTGAAGTGGGAAATCAAACCTGTAATTATAAGGAAAAGGGGAATCATAATTTAAATCCTGTGACTAATCCCAACATTAGAGAATAACCAAAACACCTTGGATTTTTTGTTTGTCAATAACAATTAAGGGAAATAATATAGAACTATAAAAGTTGTTAACATACAAACTATCATTAATTTGTATCAACCAAACTCAGAGGTATATATAGATTCCCACTAATGGTTATCTCGCAATGACCATACAGAACCCCCCCCCCCCCCCTCACATTTCTTCTGTATTAAGGAAAAAATCAAACCATTTAGCCTAAATGCATAAAAGTATAAAAATATAGTAACTGGTAAACGTAACAATACCCACTTGATAAAGGGGAATGTTATTCTATAGTGAAAGGCCATGTTATTCTGTAAAAACTATAAATCAATGAAATAATTACAATAAATACATGAAGTATGTAGTAAGATGTTGAATTTAAAGAACTTGACCTGATACAAACACCTAAAATTTAATTAAGTAAATTTATGAACAAATGATTTTAGAAATGTATAGTATAAGAGTTTTTATGTATATAAATTTAAATTTCAATAGATAAAATATTTACAAACCTGTATAAGTAATGGATTTTTTCTACAACAATGATAATCTCCCATGTATTCTAGCTTCATAATAACTTGATTTGGAATTGAAAGAAACTGGAGCCAAAAATTTGGTTCAGAAAGAGTTAATATTCATATAACATATTAATAAGTGGTAATTAAAAATGTTAAAGAAACCGAAATGAGACAATTTCATTGGCCTTGGATTGAAAACCAATAGAAATTAGGGTTAGTAGGTATACATCAGTTTCATAAATTTAACAACATTACACCATCAAACCTCATAAAAATCCTTGTAAAAATTAAAATATATTTGGTTATTATAAATAGTATATACCTTTTTAAACTTTGAAGGGCATGACAAACCTATGAAGTAAAAAGGGAAATATTGAAGAGGGAATCTATAAAGGAAACATGAACATGTGAAATAAAAGGAAAGAAATGAATAGTGAAATTGATCCTAAAAGCCTAAGGAAGAGGGAAATCATACTTTCAATCCTATGGTTGATCCCCACATTAGAGAAAAACCATAGCACCTAGGATTTTTTGTCTATCAATAACGATTAAGAGAAACATTATAGAACTATAAAAGTTGTCAACATACAAACTATCATGAATCTGTATCAACCAAATCTGGAGGTATATATAGATGCCAACTAATTGTTATCTCACAGTGACCATGTAGAATCCCCCCTTCACATTGCTTTTGTACCAAGACAAAAAAAAATCCATTTAGCCTAAAATGCATAAAAGTATAAAATGTAGTACCCGGTAAAGTAACACTACATACTTGATAAAAGTCCATATTATTTTGTAGTGAAAGGCCATGTTATTCTATAAAAATTTAAAATAAATGAAATAATTATAATAAATGTGTGAATTATGTAGAGAGATGTCGAATTTAAAGAACTTGACCTAATACAGAAACCTGAAATTTAATAAAGGAAATTTATGAACAAATAATTTTTGAAATGTATAGTATAAGAGTTGTTATGTATATAAATTTAAATTTCATTAGATCTAATATTTACAAACCTATATAAGTAATGTATTTCTTTCTACAACAATGATAATCTCCTATGTAATCTATCTCCATCACAACTTTCTTTGAAATTGAAAGAAACTAGAGTCGACAATTTGGTTCAGAAAGAGTTAATAGTCATATAACATGTTAATAAGTGGTACTAAAAAATGTCGATGAAACCAATATGTAATTGAACAAACCATTTGAGGGTAAATTTGATAATGTAAAGTGAGTTGAAGTATGTATACTCTTGTTAGTATATGTCATTATGTCCATTTCAACATAAGATGGTTGTTTGAATGCGAAGAACTGGAGTCAATACAATCTCCTGATATTTAATTAATGAAATTAATGAACAAATATTTTTTATTTAAATATAAAGTGTAAGAGTTCATATATATATATATATAATTCAAAAATTCGTAAATTTACAAACCAACATTAGTTGTGGATTTATTTTTTGCGTTGATAATCTCCATTGTAATATAGAGTTCATACAACTTTCTTTGAAACTGAAAGAATCGCCTGGCATCTTTGTAATAATATGATAAGGGGTGAAATTAAACTATAATAATCATAAGATATAATAGGCAATCAGTTTGACCTCATATACAAGAAAGAGGGTTCATAGAACGTACATGATTTAATAATCAGTTTGACCTCATATATTCAATGAGGTAATCAAGCCGAAACAATGCCAAGGAAGGAGATAGGTGTATTAAATTTTAAGAAAAAACAAGTAAAATCAAATACAGAGAAAACAAATGGAATATGCAACATTGTAATGAATCTATAGTAATTGGATGAAAATTTACCAGAGGTGTTCGACTAGTAAGAAAAAGACGGTCTCGAGTGGATATGGAAACAACTCTGGAATATCGTGAAATTGGTAGTCTCAACTAGAGATGGCGATTCTCCAACTGTATCAATGTGATGATTCAGAGAACACGGATAACATCGATTGGAGATGAAGAAACCGCTTTGTTGATATGCTCGAAGGAATGATTGGAGATGGATAGGGTCCGTGGAGAAACAAAAATGTTGTGCAGAGCAGGAGTAAATCGATCAGGCTTTGTGATTAATATGTCTAATACTAAGTAGATGGGAGACGAAGATGGAGATGGGTGGTAGAGGCCGAGCTAGAGGTAGCAGGTGGAGGCGAAGGTGAGAGGCAAAAATCAAGAGACTATCTGGCAAAGCAAGGAGAGAAAACCCGGGAAAGAGATCGGAGCATGGGGATGCAGCGATGACGGGGAAAAATGCAATGCAACGACAATCACTTTGAATGATCTGGGGTTAGGGTTTCGAGGGAACTGATGGAGGAGGGGAAACCAGTTGACGGCATTCTTAATGAGGAGTTGAAGGTGGAGGCGGAGGCGGATGCGAGAAGGAGGATGGGACGGGGGGAAGGAGGCGAGAGGGGTGGGGAGGAGGCGGAGGTGGGGACGACGACATTTGGGAGGGGATGCCAAGATGGGGTTGGGGGAGGAGAGTTAGAGGTGGGGGGAGGAATCTGGGAGGAGGGTATACTGGGAGGGAGAGCGGAATTGAAGGGGAGGCATACATATACCCGAGAAATAATGTAGAGGAGCCACGAGTGCAGGTAGGCATGTCCTGTAGTATATATAATAGATGTTATATTTATAAATTAAGTAACAATAACTGAATTTATAAATAAGTTGTTAATGCATGACATTTATTTTTTATTTGCAATCTATTGATTCTAGTATGCATTGTGTTGATTTTATTGATGATTTTACTATATTTCTGTATTTTTGTTTTGGTTTTGGGAAACACTAAATAGTGGTCATAGCAGTCAATGGTTGCCTTTTGTAGCAATTAATGGTACCTTTCTCATTGCTAAAAAGGTATTGAGAAAGACCCCTATCTTGGTGTTAAAAAAAGCACCAAGAAAGGCCTCTTTCTTTCTCACCATCAGCTTTATCAATACTTTTTAAGCATTGAGAAAGCCTTGTTTTAGCACCAAGAAAGGGGATTCTGTTGTGGTGTAGAATGAGACTAACCATGTGATCTATAAAGTTGATATTTTCTACTGATTCAGGATAAGACACCCTAATTTATGGGTCCATGTCTGTAAAATGCTCTACTTTCGATCAACTAGCTGATATTTTCTCACGTGGTCAAGGGGATGCTCATTCACTTATCATCAACTTCATGGTCCACCCTTCATACTGGTGGTTCTCCAAACCATGGATCCTTCTGTAGTGTTATTTTGACTCTGACATTCTCTTTGTGTGTGACCTTCAGTATCACATCACCTCCTCCATGACATCTCGAGACACCTCTCCCTCCCACAACCAAGGCACAACCACTAGCATTTCACATAAATCAGGAGGCGCACCGGCTCACATACCTACTTGTCACGAGCTCATCATTTTGACACAGTGGATCACTCATGTGGCACCCCATCCTTATCCATCGAGATGTGGTTCAACCTTTCAGCTCTTCCATTTAATAAGAGGTTCACAGATTTTGTCGCATCATGGGCTCACCAGGTGAATGACTTCAACTCCCAACTAGTATGGTGTCATGACAATCCATGAAAAACACTCGTTCAACATCATCTCTCTTAAAATGGGACTAACAAGGTGAACCACAACGTTGATATTCCGGTTAGTGCAGGACATAACCCCCTTATTTTTAGGCCCATACATTAGGCTACCATCACCTAATTAAATTAATTATTAATAATTTATTAACTAAATATTTTTAAATAATAGTAAAATTATAAAATTCATTCTTCTTATTTTTAGTTTAGTTCATATATTAGATTTATAATTGAATTCTAAATGCAAATATGATCAAATTAATTGTTATTAATGAATTAACTATATATTTTAAAATTATTAATTTAACATCCAATCAATTTAGATTTATAAATTATTTTAAAGTTTTCCAATTAGAAATATTTCAAAATAAAATATAGTAAGGGGTAGGATGATGAGTTAAAAAAATAAACATTTTATAAATCAAAATTAAATTGGATGATTTATTTTAAACTAATAACCCGCGCAACATGATTTCAAAGATTCGGCGTATTTTATTAATAATTAATAATAATGACTTCAAGGTATAAACGGTAACCTAAAATCTAGTCGAGATGTTTTATAAAGATCCGAAATATAATGTTACCAACATATACATTCAATTTTTATTTTATTTTTTATGTCGGTTAAGAGATTCCCAAATTCAGCGCCCTTGAGGTTTATAAATTCTGCAAGCCCCAGAACGACAGGCCATTCCCTCTGCTATCTTCACCCGGCCATGGCGAATTACTCCGTCAGCGTATGGCAAACAGAGCCTCTGATCCCGCCGATCGCCGTCATCCCCGTCGAGCTCCGCCGCCGAGATTCTTACGCGCTGCGAAGCGCCGGGATGCCCAACGCCGGTCGAGCTCGGTGCGAGTCCGTCTTCCCCGCCGCCGTCGCCAGGGTAGGTTTGAGCAGGGAGAACCAGGCCAGTTTCCGCGGGCTTTACCAGAGCCTCTCCGCCGCGCTCTCGGAGCTTCGGATCGCCCAATCCGTCCACATGGACCTCATCGGGGGGCTCCTCGGATTCTGGGCGGTGACATTGCAGGGCCGGATCGTGCCCACGTGTATGGAGGTGCTGGTGGCGGTCTCCGGCCAGCAGCGCGCCGGAGTGGGGGATACAGAGGAGCCGCGGACGGCGGCGATGGCGGATCTGGAGAGGGCGTTGAGGGCGTCGGAGGAGGCGGCGGCGCGGCGGCGGTACGGGATGCTGCCGGCGAGCAAGGCTGCGATTAGGGCACTGAAGAGGGAGGGTGTACGGAGCGGCGGGGCGAGCTGCGTGGTGTGCATGGCGAAGCTTCGGGTGGGTGTCGCGGCGGCGAAGATGCCGTGCTCTCATCTCTTTCATCGCCGCTGCATCGCGCGGTGGTTGCAGCAGAGCCATTGCTGCCCGGTGTGCCGCCATAAGTTGCCTACTGAATAGCGATTTCCTTGCCCCAATTTTTTCAAATCGTTTAACATTTTTCGGATTTTTCAAATATTTTGCCGGTAATCTCATTGTTTAAAATTACTGTTATTTTTTAATAAAGGGACTGGCCCCATTAAGAGAGGGAGTTTTATGCGGATTAATGGAATAATGTAATGGAAACCCCAATTTTGTGTTATGCAAAAATAATACCCGATTGATGATAATAATAATAATAATGCATTTATTAATTAATGATACAATTATTATTATTTATGATGAAATTATTGACAATTAAAAACACAGTCAACTCCTCTACCCCTCCCAGCTACTGGCCTCCGCCAGGATTCAAACGGGACCTCAATGCTCATGTTAATTTATTCAATATTTTATGATATATATCTTTATTTATATATATTTAGATACTTAATTTTCATCGATATATTTATTAATATAATTATTTTCAAATACATTTATAACATATGTTTGTGCGTGTGTGCAATTAATTATCTGTGTATTTATTTATTTTTCAGAGCACCCCCGCTTCATCAACGCTAAATAAATATTTTTTTGCACACCCCACCCTTGCTCACCCTCAACGCCCAAAAAGCCTTTATTCTCACCCCACCACTCGTCCAACCGCTCCATCTCTATACTCCGACCACTAGTCCATGTTGATTTCTTCGACATTTTATGATATATCTCTTTGTTTATATATATTTAGAAAAATCTTTTTTATCCATATATTTATTTATATTATTATTTTTAAGTACATTTATAAAATATGTTTGTCTGTGTGCGTATTTGTGTGTGTTTACACACACACAAAGAGTTTTTTTTATGTGCATTTTTAAAAAAAAAATATTTAAATGAGTTTATGTTATATTTTTTTTGAAAACTAAGGTGCTTTTGGCGGGCCAAAGATGGCAAGACCCTTGCCACCCTTACCCCAATGAGAAAAAATATATTTTAAATATACATGTTTGTATATTTAAATTTTTTATTTTTGTTTTGTTTTGTTTTGTTTTGTTTATATATATATATATATAACAAAAAAAAATTAGCAGAATTTAACTGGTACTTAATATATAGTATTACCACCATTAAAGCAATCTGAAATTCTGGCAGAAATCATATCTCAAGTCTCCCTTTTATAAGGGGGCTTGCTCTGTAAATTTTTCTGGATTTCCCATGTGAGATTCAAATCCTCCATTTCCTGCACAGAATTAATAATATATTATTATTAACAATTAGCAATTGATTAATAGTAAATATTAATTACTAATAAATAATAATAATTAACTATTAACATTTAATATTAAATATTAATAATTAACTAATTAATATTAATAATATTTTAAACAATATTAATTAATAACTAATTAATTTCTAATAAATTATTAATAGTTAATAGTTATTAATTAATTTGTAATTAAGCAATATTTAAATATTTATTAATATTAGTAATTACGAGTTATCTAATTCATTACTAATTAATTAATAAATATTAATAATTGTTTACTACACAATTACTAATAAATATTTAAAATTATTATTTAGTTACTAAATATTAATAATAATGATTAAATTATTAAATTACAAAATTTTAATTATTTATTATTAAATTAGTATAAATTAATTAACTACTTGTTTCTAATTAATATTAATTTTTTTAAAGCAAATACATCTTTATCTGGGTAGAGGGAGACCCATTACACAACCCGAAGTCTCAATACCAAGTGGCCTGAATACAAGGTTTGAAAGCCCATTTTTTGGCTCAAAGGACCCCTCGAAGAACAATATTGCTACAGTGTCCGCGCTGCTACAACACCTGCTACAGTACCGTCACCACTATAGTTCCTGGTACAGTGCCTTCGCTATAGTGCCGCTTGATCTTTGGGTGTTAGCGCAACAGTTCCAACGGTGATTCACACGTGCTCCAATGATCTCCGAGCAACACCACTTGATCTCTGGGTGTTAGCGCAACGAATCAAATGCCTTGTGTTGTTCGTTATTAATCGCTCGTTTTTCGGTCTTTAAGAAATCTCTCTTGTCTTCTCATTCTTGAGAGGGAGAGAGATGAGAGAGTCAAAAGAAATTTTGTTGTGCGCAACAATTCTCTATTTTTCGATTGATTTTAGGATGTCATACACAATAGACGTAACCGTCTATTTATAGAGCTATGGTTTAGGCTAAAATAAAAATTTAATTGCATGTCGGTCATTAAATAATACTTAACCTTTAATGAAATCTCATGCCACATAATAATAATAATATTATTATTTTGGGATGTGCGTCAACTTGCGCAAATTGATAAATAATATTTACCAGGTTGTAAATAATTATTTATCATCGGACACAATCTTGGTTCGTTCGAACTCCTCGATTTTTATTGAATATCCAAATAAATATTTTATTCATAAATAAATATTTCATTTACATACCGATGAATAAATATTTATTGAAAATTCAATAAAATAAATAAATATATTTTTATTCACGTGTTGGTAAATAAATATTTATTCAATTTATGCGATTAATAAAATTTGAATAAAATTATTTCTCAATCTTGATAATAATATTTATTCCATTAATTAAATTCAAATAGAATTCAATCGAGATCAACAGAAACACTTAGTGTGTGACCTTTTATGATTCTTTTTCGTTGACATTATGCGGATTTGCCTAAAGTCTAAGATTATTGTCTAGCAACGGGTCAAAGAACTAAAGAGAAAGAACTTAATGTCGCAACGACAATAACCACACATGAATGCTCACTATGTAATATAATCTTTTTGTCGCAATATATCATCAAGCAGATTGCACAACAGTGTCATCAACCTATTTGCTCGATATGTCTTTCTTTGACTATATAAAATAAATAAGTCGATACATCATGGCCATATAATTTCGGCGACGGTTATATTCCAATTAAAGGGTCGAAATATCAACTCACATAAAGATTTAAGGGACAAATCCTTAATCGGCTTATTCATTAATAATATGTCAATCACGACGCACCCAACACACCTGATTAGCCACTGAAAGAGGCTAATTTTCATTGTTAATATATATAATTTTCATGTGCTTCATTATTCATAAACACCATTTTTAGTGCATTTTACAAATTGAATGTTATTTCACATTATGATTGTAATTCCTTCTTAAAGTGTACTATTACATGGTAAATTTTTGAACACCTCATAAAACACTAAATGGTATTGATTTTAATTTCATATTTTATTTTCAGGTCTCCCATGCTATAATGAACAATTCATCTTTTTGGAGCACTTGAAGATTCACATTGGAAGACCACCATTTTGGACATTCAACCTAGGAAATTCTGGGTGAAGTGAACTGACAGCATCCCAAGAAAATTACTGTAACGGACAATATCCAAGCCCAATTATTATGAAATTTTAACTGGAGATATAGGACACAATTAGGAACACTTCATCCAACATAGTCCAAAGCTAATTCTGATGTTTGAAGAGAGTTCCAGGCGGCCCCAGTTAAAGATGCAATTCTGGGCCAGATTTTGCGGCCTAGAAAAACAACCCACCATTTAAATCATATCTCGAAAACAAGAAATTATTTTGGTCTAAAATTTTACAGGTTGTTGGGGAAATCATGGGATTCATTTTATTATGCTACGACCCACCCCAATTTGACCATCTAAAAGGTCATTTCGGTGCTTTTGTTCGGTGGATGCAAGCTGACATGGATTTTTTTCAAGGGTGGAAAAGTCTTCTCTCCATTAACTTTCCACCCACCTAGGCCCACCACCATTAATTGGGATGACTTCCACTATTGAAAACTCGACCCAAGGCTTCAAAAATGCCTATTTAAGGTAGAGGTGGTGAAGGATTTAGGGATATCAGTGCTTTATTTCATTGTAATGTTATGCTGCCGCTTTACCTTTGTAATCACATTTCTTTCTCATGTAAGTTATTCAATTCACCTTAGTTTCTTAATGAAAGTTCTTATCCTTCTATTACTCTATTATTCTTCATATCACATTGATACCGTTGTCTCAAGGTGTTAACTTATTCACACCAAACCTTGTGAAATTCTTCGCACAACAGTGCGGTGATCGTCATTTCATTATTTTTCACTTCTTCAATTCCGCCCTCATGAGTCTACTTCTCACCTCCATTGAGATCATAGCATCAATGGAGGGATAACCCTCCTATGGGTTGATACAAGGGAGTAGAAAGGGACCTAATTTGATATTATTTCTCACCCTATAAATGTTTGATAATTTCTTTTATTTGAGTTTTTCATTCAATGATTTTCTCTCTTCCTCTTCCTTATCGCCACACTTTTCATGTGCTAATAAGATCCTTTACCTAGGAGTGCTAATGAAAATGATCCTCCAAGTTTATAGGTGATTATAATGTCTATGTGAAGGTGTTAAACTGGTAAGTGATGAGGATATATTGATTTCATTGAATGAATCCTTCTCAAGTTAATGAAATTGAAATAGATTAAAAAAGAATTCATCCAATCCACCCCAAGTGATAACCTAGGATCAACTCATTCTCTCAATTTGAATTCACATAGATCTCTTAGTGTTAATTTAAACCATCTCAAATCAACCCAAAGTTGACCACTTCATATCCAAAAAAAATCCACATAATGTATGTGTCTATAGGTTTCTTCTTAGGTCTCCGAGGATTTGATAACCCAAGCTACACTACAAGCGACCGCTTAACCCTAAAAACTTGGGTAAATTTGGGAAAGACCATTTTTTTGTGTCGTTGACGGGGACCCAAGTAATTCATCTTAACACTCATTCTATTCTCCCCCATTTCTCTATTCTCATCCCAATTTCTCTTATATTTTCCCCTTTCTTTTGTTTTTCACTTTTTTTGGTGCATGTCCGCCTATACCTATGACCAATCAAACCGTCTAGTTAGGGTGGATAGTCCTAACGTTGGTGAGTCAAGTGAACCTAGATAACTATTTATATTATATCCTAATATTCCTAATACTCAAGATTTAAAAATTGATCCCATTTCAATGGAGGGTATTCAAAGAAACCAACTCATAAACCCGAGTGGAAACCAAAATGGAAATCCAAATAAGGCAGCCCCAAACTTAGGGAATGTCATTGATCAAATCATGAATGACTACCTCACACCTACCTAGACCAATGAACCCTATTTCATTAGGTATGATTCCCTAGGGGAATCCCACCATGTCTTCAAACCTCATATCCTAAACTAACTTCCAACCTTCCATGAGATAGAGTTGGAAATGTTGTATCTTCATGTCAAAGAGTTCAATGACATTGTTGAAACCATGTGCCCACCACATCAAATTGAGTCAGATAAGATGAGGCTCTTTACTTTCTCACTAAAGGATTGAGAAAATAATCGGTTAAACAATTTGAGACCTGCATAAATCCACTCCTGGGACCAATTGCAAAGAGAGTTCTATAAAAAATACTTCCCTCAATAATTGCACTTAAAAAGAGTATCCAAAACGTTTTTTTGAAAAAGAAGGGGAGTCATTTTATGAAACACGGGAAAGGTTCAAAGAAACACTCAACATGGTACCTCAACATGGATTTTCAATCCTAGAACAAGTTTGAATCTTCTATAAAGGGCTGGATCTGTGAAACAAACAATTCATTGACATAATGTGTAATGGAACCTTCAAAAACAATTCCCCAAATGATGCTTATGAGTATCTAGAAGGATTTTACGAAAAAAACCAAACATGGCGAACATCACCTTACTATGAGAAGACACCCAAATCTAGTGGAATTAAAACTCTTAGGGAAGAATAAAGTATCAGGGAAAAACTTGCTGCATTAACTAGGAAGTTCGAGGAGATCGATCTTAAGAAGGTCTAAGAAATCCAAACTGTTGACCATATTTGCACAATTTGTGATAAATATGACAACAAGACCAAGAAATTCCCAACCATCCCTTCCATAAAGGATGTTCTTTTAGGAGGACCACCAGTGGAGGTCAATTATCTAAAATTTCAGAAGCTACAATACCAAAACACTTTCAACTAACAGTACAATGACCATCCAGGATTCCGTTGGAATGATAACCTATAACCCAGTTAGCCACAAGGACCAAATCCCTACCCTCCACAAAATTTTCAAAACCATAACTAGTTACAACCGATAAAAGACCAATACCAACATCCTCCTATCCAATAACAACAACCCATCCAACAACCCATTCAACAACAAATTCAATAACCAAAGTATCCTCCTGGGATAAACCAACCAACACAAGCCCCTTCTCAATATGTACCTCTCCCAATCCTTGAACAGTTGCGTAAACAAATGGATAAAATGAACTTAGAAGTATCATCCCTTAAACATGAATTGAAACCCATTAAAACTAGAAAGGCACCCATGCCTACTCAGGCGGTACCATCCTCAACCTTAAAGGGAGAATCCAGTTACATGCAAACCTTTCATGAACAACTAAAAGCAGTTACTATCTTAAGAAGTGGGAAATCTATTAAAAACCCTAAACAAACCATTCAGAACCTTTAAAAGATTGAAAAACACATGAAAATGATGAAGAACCACCCACATATTTTGAAAAACCCAATAAGAATGTGAAGGAACCACAACCACACTAAACAACGAAACAACCTTCTCCCTTCCCTCAACGCATGAGAGGAAAATCTAAACAAGAATTGAATGAAACTTTGAGGGAAATCTTCTCTCAGGTTAAGCTAAAAATTCATATTCTCGATGCAATCCAATCCATTCCTGCCTACTCAAAGTACCTTAAGGACTTTTACACTTCTAAAAGAAAATTTTCACATCAAAACCAAGTCCTTTTAGCTGCTAATGTGAGTACCACCATTCAAGGGACCATTCCTCCTAAGTTGAAAGAGCCAAGATGCCCTTACATCAATGTTGAGGTAGGAGTGAATAAAGTTGTCAAAGCCCTTTGTGATATAGGAGCTAGTGTGAACCTCATTCCATATGCCATGTATTGTCAGTTAGGGCTTGAGGAACTCCAACCCACATCTGTCACTCTTCAACTTGCTGATCATAGTGTTCGAGTTCCTAAGGGGATCTTAAAGGACGTTTCAGTGAAAGTTGAAAATTTCATTTACCCTACTGACTTCATTGTCCTTAACAGTCACCCAAGATTATTTATTAGGGAACAAACTCTTGTCATCCTTGGTCGTCCCTTCTTAGCAATAATCAACTCATTCATCCGAGTTAGGAATGAGAACATGACAATAACCTTTGGAAACATGAGCCTCGATTTAATCATTTATAATGAAAACTCTCAAATTGGGGATGGTGAAGAGATCAATGAGGTCAATTAAAGTAATCTAAAATTTTGACATAAACCATCTCTCACAGCTCCCTTTTATAAGGGGGTTTGCCCTGAAAATCCTTCTGGATTTCCAATGTGGGATTCAGGTCTTCCCTTTCCTCCACAGAATTAATAATATATTATTATTAACAATTAATAATTAATTAATAATAGATATCAATTAATAATAAATAATAATAATAATTAACTATCAAAATTTACTATTAAATATTAATAATTAACTAATTAATATTAATAATATTTTAAACAATATTAATTAATAACAAATTAATTATTAATTAATTAATAAATATTAATAATTACTTATTACACAATTATTAATAAACATTTAAAATTATTATTTTGTTACTAAATATTAATAATAATGATTAAATTATTAAATTACAAATGTTTAATTATTTATTAATAAATTAATATAAATTAATCAACTACTTAGTTCTAATTAATATTAATTACTATTAAATATTAATTACAAATAAATATTAATTAAATAATATGGTTTACAAATTAATAATATTAATTTCTGTTAAATATCATTACTAGTTAATATTAATTACTAAAAAATATTTAAAATTGTTATTTAATAAATAATTATTAAAAATAATAATAAAATAATTAGTTTTTAATTAATTAGTAATTAACCAATATTTAATTACTTATTAATAATATTAATTACTAATTAAACAATTAATTATTAATTAACAAATAAATATTTATAATTATTAATAAATAATTACTAATAAATATTTAAAATTATTGTTTAGTTACTAAGTAGTAATAATAATAATTAAATTATTAAATTTAAAAAATTAATTAATTATCATTAAATTAGTATTAATTAATTAATTAAATTTTTCTAATTAATATTATATATATTAGGTGCTTGGTGGTAAAATTACATTTTAAACACACACACACCTCACACACAGACCGAAAAGGCAGGCCATAACCCCTCCAAGAGATAGTCCACCCATCAAGCCTTATTTATTCAATACATGACCCGTAGACCCAGTGGGCATGAAACCCAATACATGACCCAATGGCCTAGTGAAAATGAAAGCCCATTACATGGTCCTGAAGGTCCATATTAATAATATTAAGTAAAAAATAAACAATTAACTAATTATTAATTATTAATTATTAATAATTATAATTATAGAATTAATAATAAACATTTAAATATATTATTTAGTTACTAAATATTATTAATAAAAATTAAATTATTAAAATACCAATGATTAATTAATTATTATCAAATTATTATTATTTAATTAATTAGTTTTTTATTAATATTATTAATTAGTTATTAATTAATATTGTTTAAAATATTATTAATATCAATTAGTTAATTATTAATATTTAATAGTAAATATTAATAGTTAATTATTGTTATTATTTATTATTAATTAATTACTAATTGTTAATAATAATATATTTTTAATTCTGTGCAGGAAAGGGAGGACTTGAATCCCACATTGGAAATCCAGAAGTATTTTTAGGGTAAACTCCCTTATAAAAGGATCCCTCAAAGATGGTTTATGTCATAATTCCAAACTGCTTTAATGATGGCAATACTGGATATTAAGTAGTAATTAAATTTTGCTAGAATTTTTTATTATATATATATAACAAAATAAAAATAAAAAAATTAAATATAAAAACATGTATATTTAAAATATATTTGTATCACTGGGGAAAAGGTGACACCCAAAGCAAAACAAACCAAGGGCGGTAGGGCCTCTACCTCCTTTGTGTCTTATTTTTAAAAATAATTTTAACCTAATATTATTTTAATAAATATTTCTATAAAAAAACTTTTATAAAAAAAACTCCACACACCTATTTGTGTATCTCTCTATATAAATATTAATATTTATATTTATTTTCATATTATTAAAACACACACACACACAGATATATATATTTATTAATATAAACACAAACACACATATATTTATATATTAACCATTACATATACATTTGTATAGGTATATACACATTCATAATTTTTTATTTTAAATAAAAAAGATGATAATTATTTCTATATGGTTTATATATTTAAAAATATATTTTGCATTTAAATATGTTTAAATATTTTTTTATACAATTAAATTTTTATATGTGTGTGTGTATATATATATATATTTGTATAGGTATATACATATTCGTTCGCTTGGCTCCTCGGAGTTGGGGGTTCGATTCCCGCTGGTTGTAGGCTTTGGTCAAGGTAATTTCATGCCGTACAATTACTATCTTGATAGTGCATGGCAACATGGGGAGACCAGTTTTACCTGGCCGGGGTGCGGTTAACATTCGAGCCCTGGGGCCTGGTACACCCGTAGGGGGAACAAGCTACACCGAGAAGAGCATTAATTGTAAATTTCGATTAAAGTTTTTGTATAATATGTATATATATATATATATATATATATAATTATAAATAACATTACAATATGAAAAATGATAAAATTTGAATACTATAATATCCCCATGAAAGTAAGACCTGAGAATAAATTCGATCTCCACCAGAAAAAAAGTATCTCTTAAACGAAGTTGAAATTTCATAAAATGTTAAAAAATTAGGGTATACTAACTAAAAACTTATTTTTGAAGGCCTCCCAGACCTTTTTGACTAAGAAAAAATAGTAACTAGGACCCCCCAACCAATACAGTGTAGATCTCTTTGCAAGATTCGATTTGACATCCTGTGGAGCCCAAACAAACACCTAGATCAAAAATTACAATTTTTTGATGTTCAAGTCATGTTTTTAACTTATCTTAAGAGATTAATTGGTTTATTAATTTTTTATATCATTAAATTGTTGTTAAATGTCTATTACTTGATACTATTTAGTAAATTATTAATCAATATTATTTTTTAATTAATTTATAAACCATTTTCACTAAATATATTATACATTAAGTGTAAAAGAATATTTAGTATAAAATTTAAGAAAATATTATATATATATACACATTAATAAAAATATATTTTTTTTATTAAAATATGATTTTTAATAATATATCAATTTTTTTATAAAGGTTTCATTTTATTAGTAATAAAAATTTCCAATAAATGTGGTCATTATTAGCGCTAAAAAATGCTAATAAAGGTGTTAGTTTTGGGCGCACCGGAAGCATGCAGTGGCAGACGATATATTAAAATTTATTTTAATAATCGCCGCCTGAAACCATGAGCGATGATTTTGTATGTCAAATTTATAATTAATTTATTTGATATCTAAATAAATAAATACTCGGGCTTATGAACTTTATTCATTGATGAATGTTGATCATCCTAAAAGGACCCTTTTAGATTGTCTTCATTGCGTTTGTGAGGATCCAAGAATATAATCTCTCCAATGGTGATTCACATGTGCTCTAATGATCTTTGAGAAACACAACTCGATCTATGGGTGCTAGTGAAACGAATCAAATGTCTTGCGTTATTCGTTATTGATCGCTTTTTTTTTTCGGTTTTGAAGAAACCTCTCTTGTGTTCTCATTATTGAGAGGGAGAGACATGGATGAGTCAAAAGAGAATTTGTTGGGCACAACAATTCTCTATTTTTCGATTGATTTTAGGATGTCATACACACTAGACATAACTGTCTATTTATAAAGCTAGAGTTTAGGCAAAAATAATAATTTAATTGCATGTTGGTCATTAAATAATATTTAACCTTTAATGAAACCTCATGCCACATAATAATAATAATAATATTAATTTTTAACATGCGCCAACTTGTGAAAATTGATAAGTAATATTTATCTCCTTGAAAATAATTATTTACCAGATGCAATCTTGGTTCATTCGAACTCCTCAATATTTATTGAATACCTAAATAAAAATTTATTCATAAATAAATATTTCATTCACATACCGGTGAATAAATATTTATTAAATATTCAATAAAATAAATAAATATATTTTTATTCATATATCGATAAATATATATATTTTTAATTTATGTGATCAATAAAATTTGAATAAAATTATTCCTCGATCTTGATAATAATATTTATTCTTTTAATTAAATTCAAATAAAATTTAATCGAGATTAATGGAAACACTTAGTGTGTGACCCTTTATGATTCTTTCTCATTAACATTAGATGAGCTTGCCTAAAGTCTAGGATTACTATCTAGTAATGGGTCAAGAAACCCAAGAGAAAGAACTTAATGTCACAACGAAATCAACCACATACGAATGCTCATTATGTAATATAATATTTTTTTTCACAATATATCATCAAGCAGGTTGCATGACGATGTTATCAACCTATTTGCTCAATAAATATTTCTTTGAATATATGAAATAATCACGTCGATACATCATCTCTATAGAATTTTGGTGACAGTTATATTCTAATCAAAGGGTCGAAATATCAACTCCCATAATGATAAAAGGGACAAATCCTTCCTTGAATTATCCATTAATTATAGGTTATGGGTGTAGTGGAAGCGTGCGATGGATGGTGTTTAGCTTTACTTTTTACCATGATCGATGATCAATTCGAGATTTACACAATGCTAAACATCGTGATCTATGGAATTGAATCAAAGAATATAGACAGGGGATAGAATATCATACCCAAGAGAGAGGATCACCACATATTATTTATAATTAATTTAATTAAATAATGAATTACTTTGATGAAATTATTTCTTCATTGATGGATCTAATAATAGATCTACATTGTTCCATCATCATGTTGTAGTAATAAAAGTATATTCCCTCTATTGGTTATCCACACGTGTTGCACAAATCTTCAAATTCCACTATAGGAATCTCCAGGTGCTATCACAACAGATCCTTTCACTTGCATCATCTGCCTTTGATCACCTTGAGAACCACTTCCAAAGTGTTCTCCTGGATCTCTCTTGACTCGAAAGTGGGAGGTGGAGGAATATTGCTCTCCGTTCTTGGGAGCGTTCCTCGATAAGGGATCTCTCTAGGTTTTGAGAGGATTCTACAAATCCATTGGGCACAATCAAAACAAATGAATTAGATTATTGAGAAAATAACATAAGTGAGTTAATATATCGCTAGGGTTAAAATAAAATAATTACACAAGTACCCTTAATTATTTATTTAATTCTAGGGAAAACCCCATGTCAAATAATAATACTAATATTATTATTTATCGACATGTGATTAACTTGTGGATTAAAAAAATATTATTTAATCAAATAATATTCAATATTTATTATTTTCTCACCAGACCTAAAATCTCGTTCAGTCATTCCTCCATAATATTTATTAGACCTTGAATAATGTTTGTTTATTTTTTAAATGAATATCACTACATTATTCACTAATTAATTTATGGAGCTTCACTCATTCACAAACCAAAAGTGAAAATCTTAGAGTTTGTAAGAGATCTTAGCTTTCACTACCCATCCTAAAGTGATCAAAAATCAAGAGGTCTTTTTAGGGTTTTTTTGTGGCTATGGTATGGTAGGAAGATGAAATCCAAAAGATTGGAAAAAGGGGGTAAAACACCAATATGGAAAAAGCAATGAACATTTTTTTAAATGAGACATGAAAGGAAATGGAAACACATATTTATGAGGGAATGAAAAAGTGAAATAAGACACAAAAGAGGAAGGAAATTTTAAAGGAATGAGAAGATGGAATATTTACAAAACACGAAACTTCTCCCAATGACATAAGTGTTCTTTTTTTTTCTTCTTTTTTTTCTTTTTTTCAAAAGTTGAACTTGAAACAGATCTCACACTCATATCCCAACCCCTGATTGATCTCCTCAAGACACTAATTATAATAGTTATAATAATATCAAATGCTGAGAAAAAGTTATTTTTGACCCACCCAAGACACAACCCATTTTTTTCATTTTTTTTGATTTTTTTTTTGATTTTTTTGAACACTTTTCAATGATATTTGAACAAGATAAAAATATATACATTCCCAAACACCACTGAAGGACAACCTATCCCCCACACTTAAATTGATTCTTTCCCTCAAGCATATGATAACATGGTTAAAATCAACAAAAGGGTACCCAAAAATGAAATCCACCCCCCGACACTTAAATTTCAAAAAATTATGCAATGAAAATCCATGTTGATATTGGGTGGGATAAGGTATTGGGATTGTAATGTGGCTAATAAATAAAAGGTTTGCATAGGCTCAAAGGGGCTTTCAAAAGGAGGATTAATGTATGGTTAATGGGAGGCTATTTGGATATGATAATTCTCACGGGGTTCAAAAAATGCCTCTATCATAGCACACTAAAGTAGGAAATTCATCTTGAAGGTCCAAAAACTCAAGACTCAAAAATGGGGTTGAAAAACACAGATTTTTAAAATATATCCATATGTGGCCTTGGCATGAAAGAAAATGTTGTTCCTCACGGGTGGGGAAAATCATTTTCCAAATAAAAAATTGACCATTCAAAATTTTTTGGTTTTGAAACAATATTCTTTATCCAAATTTATAAAGAAACCATAATTTTTTTGAGATGAAACCATGTCTTTTGAATCCCTAAAATGGTTGGACAAAATTTGAAAATTGGAAGGT
Organism: Viscum album; assembly: GCA_963277665.1. Lineage (NCBI taxonomy): Eukaryota > Viridiplantae > Streptophyta > Magnoliopsida > Santalales > Viscaceae > Viscum > Viscum album. Next base: position 1,268,834,418 of record OY728140.1, on the reverse strand, counting down.
GAGTAATCATGACTCTTGATTTTTCATATTGTTTTTAAATTATTATTATTTTTCTTTTTTAGTTTTTTAGGTTTTTTTTAGTTTTTTATAAGGACACACCCACAAAAAATAGAAAGAGAAAAATAAAGGTTTTGATGAAGAAAGTGGTAATGAAATGAAAGATAGAGGAAGAAGAAGAAAGAGGTAGAGAGATGAAGAGAGATATAGAGAGTTAAAGGTAAAGAGGTGACCCCTGGTTTGGATTTGGCGGGTCAGTGGAAGTTGTGGATCTGATAGAAGTCGAGGTGGTTCCCAGGATGTGTGTCCTCTCATGGTGATGCTTCAACCGATGTCCATTTACCTTGAATTTCCTTTTGGAGTATGGGTCTTGGACTTTCACAACACCAAATGGGTAAACATGAGAAATAATAAAAGGACCTTCCCATCAAGAATTAAGATTACCTGGGTGAAGACAAAATTGAGAATTAAAGAGAATTACCTTTTCACCTTCATTAAATACCTTTCACAGGATGTGTTTTTCATAGTGTACCTTAGCCTTTTATTTTTATAGATTGGAATTCTCATAGGAATCAAGTCAAAGCTCCCCCACTTCAGCCAATTGCATCAATATTTCTTCACCAGATTTTTCACAATCAAAATTATAGGTTTTCACAACCCAAAAAGACTTATGTTGGATTTCAACTGGAAAATGACATGCTTTACCAAAAACTAGTCTAAAAGGAGACATCCCAATAAGTGTTTTATAGGTAGTTCGATAAGCCCAAAATGCTTCACTAAGTCTTTCAGGCCAATCTTTTTTGGTGGGATTAACAATTATCTCATGCACTCTTTTGACTTATCTATTAGAAATTTCAACCATTCCATTTTTTTGGGGGTGATATGAAATTGAAGTTTTATGTACAACCCCATTCTTTTTCAAAATATATTCTATGGTTTTATTACAAAAATGAGTTCCTAAGTCACTTATCAAGGAACATGGTGTGCCAAATCGGTGGAAGATGTGTGTCTTTAGGAACTCACTAACAGTATATGAATCATCCTTTCTAGTGGGTTTGGCCTCAACCCACCTAGAAACATAATCGACTGCAAGAAGGATGTATGAGAATCCATTGGAAGGGGGAAATGGTCCCATGAAATCAATTCCCCAAACATCGAAGATCTCACAAAAAATTAAAGTCTTTTGGGGCATTTCATTTCTCTTTGAAATTGTTCCAAACTTTTGGAAAGTGGTACATTATCGACAGAACTCATGTAAGTCCTTGAAGAGTGAAGGCCAGAAGAATCCAGAGTCTAGGACCTTTAAAAAGGTCCTTTGTGGTCTAAAGTGGCCACCACCAGAAATTGAGTGACAAAATTCTAAGATGGAGGAATGTTCATCTTCATCAACACATCTTCTTATTACTATGTTATCCCAAGTTTTCCAAAGTTTATTTTCTTCCCAAAAATAGTATTTTGAATCAATTTTCAACTCCATTTTTTTTCTTTTGAAAAAATTTCAAGAAAAACACTGGAAATTAAATAATTTACAATTGGGGAATACCATGGTGTTTTTGGAGTGAGATATGAAAGGTGCTCAATGGGGAATTTATGATCAATGATTTCTTAAAGAGAAGAAATAGAAATTCTACTCAGGTGATCATCCATAGGGTTTTATTTTCCTTGTATATCTTTGATTTCAAGCTCAAACTCTTATAGCATTAGGATCCATCTTATTATCCTTGGTTTGGAATCACTTTTCTCGAGTAAGAAATTTATAGCAGAATGGTCTGTGAAGATGATGATTTTGGCACCTAAGAGATATGGAAGAAATTTATCTAAGGAAAAAACAACTGCTAAAAGTTCCTTTTCAGTGACAATGTAGTGATATTGAGTTTCATCCAAAGTTTTTGAGGCATAATAGATGACATGAGGAATCTTTTCTCTTCTTTGACCAAGAACAACCCCAACAGCTCTATTAGAAGCATCACACATTAACTCAAAGGGTAAGGATGAATATGGGGGTTGTATTATTGGGGAAGATGTAAGAGTAGTTTTGAGTTCAATGAATTTTATCTTGAAAACCTCATAAAAATGGAAAGTGACATCATTTTGGAGCAACCGAGTGAGTGGGAGGTAAATCCTACTAAAGTTATGGATGAATCACCGATAGAAACCGACATGACCGAGGAATGAATGGATGTCTCGAACAGAGGTGGGTTCAAGAAGTGATTGGATCACTTCAATTTTGGTAGGATCAACTTCAATACCCTCTCTTGAAACTATGTGCCCTAGAACAATCCCATTTGCAACCATGAAGTGAAATTTTTCAAAATTTAACACAAGGTTACACTTGACACACTTTTGAAGGACTGGAGAGAGTGAATGCAAGCACGATTCAAATGACTCACTATAAATCGTAAAGTCATCCATGAATACTTCCATACAGTGTTCAATTAATTCAGAAAAGATACTCATCACACACCTCTAGAATGTTGCAGGATCATTGAAAAGGCCAAATGGCATTCTTCTATATGCATATGTTTCAAAGGGGCAAGTGAAAGTAGTCTTTTCTTGGTCCTGAGGTGCGATTAAGATTTGGAGGTAGCCAGTGCATCTATCAAGAAAGCAACAGTGTGACTTTCCGGCTAATATCTCTAGCATTTGATTAAGGAATGGAAGAGGGTAGTGATATTTTCGTGTTTCAACATTCAATTTTTGGTAATCGATGCACACACGCCATTTGTTCTTCACTCAAGTTGTGACTACATTCCCATGTTCATTTGTGACAACAGTTATCCCACCCTTCTTAGGTACAACTTGAATTGGACTAACCCATTCACTATCGGAAATTGGGTAGATAATACCAGCTTGAAGAAGCTTGGTGATCTATTCCCTAACTACCTCAAGTATGAGTGGATTGAGTCTTCTTTGTGGTTGTCTAATTGGTTTGGATGATTCCTCAAGATGGATGTGATGCATGTAAAGGGCAGGGTTGATTCCTAGTATGTCATCTAGGGTCCATCCTAAGGCCCTTTTGTTTTCCTCTAACACTTGAACAAGTTTGGACTCCTCAATTTCAGTAAGTGAAGTCGAGATAATGATAGGATAAGAGTGATCATGGAAAAGGAATTCATATTTTAGGTGTTCAAGAAGAGGTTTTAGATCAATATCATATTTCATTTGTGGGGTAAACAACTCATGAATGCAGAAAGGGCTTTTAGTTTCTTCAAATTCATTTTCCTTGATACTGTCCAATGTGGAGCAGTAGAGATCAGAGTTGATGTGGGATTCAAGAGAGATTTCAAGTTCCTCTAGATTAATGGAGTTTATGAATGATAGGTCCACATCAACATCACCATTTATAACTTGGTTAATCATGGTGCAGATTTCACAAGATCCGATCTCATTAGAACATAATGAACATGATGGAATGGGGTTTAATTGACTCTCATACGTGTCCTCAGAAGCGTGGATTGAGAATGCAGAGTGATCCTCAGATGGGTATTGCATGGCTTGGAAAATGTTGAACTTGACCAATTCGTCACAAAATTCCATGGATAAGATGCTTGAATGGACATCAATTTTGGTTCTCACTATCATTAGGAATGGTCTTACTAGAATTAGGGGAGATCGAGAAGAGTTTGTCTCACCTTCCATGTCAAGGACATAGAAATCAGCAGGGAAGATAAGACCATTCACACGAACAAGGACATCCTCAATTATTCCCTCAGTACTAGTAGTGCTTCGATTGGATAATTGAATGATAACACCCGTTGGATGTAAGGGACCTAAACCAAAGTTGGAGAAGATGGATTTGGGCATGACATTAATTTAGTCTCCTAGGTCTATGAGTGCATCATCGAAGTTGGAACTTCCAATTTGGAATGGAACCGTAAAGGTCCTTGGATCTTTGCACTTTATGGGAATATACTGTTGGGTGGAAACATTTTCAAAGGTTCTAAGTTTCCCCTTGTGGGTGCACAATTCCTTAAGAAACTTGGCATACTTAGGGATTTGTTTTATGGCATCCAAGAGGGGTATGTTGACTCCAACACGTCTAAACATGTCGAGCATTTCAGGATCAAGTTCAAAGGACTTCTTTGGCTTAAAAACATCTTGAGGAAATGGATTTTGGTTCCTAAGTGGAATGTAAGGAGGTGAGGTAATGGATTCATATTCCTTTTTGAGTTTCTTCTTCTTTTCATTTTCTAGGTCAACATTCAAAGGGGGTTGGAGGACTTATCTTGAGGCATAGTAATTTTTTTTCCTGATCTAAGTGAAATTTCACTTACATTACCCTTGGGGTTGGGTAATGGTTGAGCTGGGATTTGGGAAGAATTTGATTGTTGTTGTTGGCTCAGGTGGGATACAAGTTGACCAATTTGAGTTTCAATGTTTTTGAGGCTGGAATGGGTGAATGAGGAAAGATCTTCTACTGCACTTTCCCATAGTTGCTTGGAAGAAGAGGCGTGTACTGGATTGGGATTACCTTGATTTTGGTTCTTGGGAAAGCGATTGTATTGGTTTGGAAATTGAGAAGGCTCACAAGGATAGTGGAAGCCTAGAGGAGCAGGAGGTGGATTTCTACTTTGTTGTTGAGGAACAAAATGATAAGGTTGTTGGAAGTTACCAAAACCTTGACCATATTGAAACTGGTTTGGGTTTTGAGGAGTAAATTGATAGACGGGGTTTCCATACCTTAAGCCTTGGTTATAAGAAGAAGATAAAGGCTCAAAGTTAGATTGGTTAGAGGTTTTAATGAACTGACCCGATAGTTGAGGGTTGGTGTTCTGCTGAGCATAGGCTGCATTGATCTCCATTGGTCTGGATGAATTCGATGGATCATCTTGAAGTTGTGGAAAGGTGTCTATTGGATGAGCTGGAGAGTTGTAGATTCTACAGTTTTGGGCTTGTTTGATAGGTCCAGGAAACATTTATTGTGAAGAATATGAGGTTGGGGATTTGGAATCCATAGCTAGTTGTCGCACAAGACCTGTAAGTTCACTCATCCACTCGGTCATCTTGTTCGGCTCTATTGATTGACTATCTTGGGCTTGTTTGACTTGAGCATGTGCCCGAGTATGGAATTGTTGTGTGTTTTCATCCATTTTTCTTATGAGATATCTTACATCTATATGAGTTTTATCAACAGGAGAACCACCACTTGCGACATCAATGAAGGTTCTCTCCATAGCTAATAACCCCTCATAGAAGTATTGGATCAAGAGATGGTCATGGATTTAGTGGTGTGGGCAGGTTGCAACAATCTTTTTGAACCTCTCACAGTACTCATGAAGTGGTTCATTTGGGAATTGATGGATACCTCTTATTTCCTTTTGAATAGAAGCAGCACGAGAAGCAGGAAATAATTTCTCTAAGAAGAGTCGCTTCATGTAATTCCATGTGGTTATGGAACCAGGAGGAAGGTAGTAAATCCATGACTTAGCAGTGTCATCTAGGGATAAAGGTAATTCTCAGAGTTTTATTTTTTCCTCATAAACCCCTTGATTCTTAATGGTAGAGCACACCACTTGGAACTCTTTAAGGTGGAGATGTGGATCCTCACCGGCTAACCTGTGGAAATAAGGAAGAAGATGAATCAAACCCGATTTGAGTTAGAAGTCAGCCTCTATGTTTGGATATTTAATACCTAGAGGTTGGTAATTCATATCAAGGGAAGTAAGTTCTTTAATCATTTTTCCCTAGGATTGTCCATTTCTAATTCAACTAGTTGGACAAGGACTGGTTCTTGAATTATTTGATTATCCCTAATGTTACTCCTAAGTTGAGGAAGTGATCGCTCAATTTCAGGGTCAAAAAAATCCGAGGGATTGTTTAGGAGGCTATAAGGCATTTAGAGAGATGTTTGAAGAAATTGAAAGATGATTTTTTTTAATTTATTATTTTTATGAGAAGGCGGGGTTTTTTTTGTGTTTTTTTTCAATTTTGTGTTTTTTTGTTTTTTTACAATAACCAAAAACTAATGACTAATTAATTGAACCATCCCCAGCAACGGTGCCATTTTAAGTGCAAATGATTGTCTCCTATTGACCGTTCAAGGTTTCGGTGCTCTACTAATGTGTATAGCAGCACTCAGGTCAAATCCTTGGTGATGATACTTTTTAATAGTCGATTGTTTTTAGTTGAATGTATTTTGACTGGGGGGTTTGTTTGAAAAGCTTAATTGAAATGATTGATGGATGATGTTTGATTTAAAAAATTTATATAGATCAGGGTGAGTTCATTATTGGTGATTTAAGCTTATGATATCCTTGAGCTTTGCTTTATATTACATTAAATTAATCTCTACTTCACAAGATGACTTTGATCGGAATTCCCAAGTATTAAAGATTTAATCCAAGCCGTAACTTAACTTAGGGTTCTAATCATTACCATTACTTGTTTATGGTAGTTTATTTTTTGTTCCAATAATCCATGGAATCCACATATTAAACAAAACATGTCATTAATCCATGACATATAAAGTTCAACATACAAAATATTAACTCAAAGAGTACTCATCGAGCAAAATATCTCAATCACTTAATATCCCCAAATTATAACTCACCCCAATGGTAGATTTAACCAGACATTGAAATTTATAGTAATTTGGTTTATTATATTTATTATATGAATTAATAAGTGGAGAAAAAGAAAGGGATAAGAAAAGAGTTGTGCGCCAAACACACACACACAAACAGTGAAGGGAATTAAATACCGACTTTAGATTGAATAAGAAAGCAAAAGAAGGGAAGGAGATTATACTGTATTTAAACTATTTTAATAAAATTAATATTAATCTACAGAAAGTGTATGAGAATAAGAGATATTGAAAAAGAAACTTTCATTAAAACAAAATTACAAAAAAAAGACTTACAAGATTACAATAACGAAGAACACAAAAGTAAATGGAAACAAAGAGAGGAGGAAGGGTATCTCAAGTGAAAAATTGAGTTTAGAATTTACTCCCATAACTTTTTCAGAGACTTGGTAATGACAATTGATCCTCCTCTATTCTGAATTTCCAACCCTTTTGAAAGGAGAGGAGGGGATGTATTTATAGCCAAAGGTGGTGGACTATTTGCATTCCAAAACTACCCTCCACTTGGATCGAAGATTTGGACATCCAGACAACCTAATCTCGAGATATTTAATTCTTAAAAGTTTTAGATAATAATTTTTTCCGACTAATCTAAAAATTTGGATTCATTTGGACTTAGGGATCCAAAGTTATGGTGGTTTTTATAAACAATGTTAAACTGTCCATCTCTATCCATGATTTTTCGATGTCTGAAATGTGAATAGATTTTTGAATAGGAATATGCCTTCAAATCTGAATGATTTTTTCAAAAAAGTCTACCTCCTATATCCCCTATTTCACACTGCAAAATTTAATCTTGATTTGATGAATATATCATGAGAAATGTCATGAATAGTGTCCGGATTTTAATTTCTGGACAGAATGGAGGGATGGAATTAAAAGCATCAGTTGGGCCCCTTTTTCGTGTAGTTGGATCTTAAAATTTTTATCCATGATTATTTTGGATAATCAATAACATATGGTGGAGTTTCATAAAATTTGGGCTTCTGAATTTAAATAGCGATCTAAAATTATATTTAATATTTAAACATTAATATTTCACACAAATTATGCACATTTCATATAAAATCAGTAAAGGGAGTATATAATAAGTTAATAAATAATAATAAAATCACTAAACCAAAGGTTTTTGTATACAACCAACAATCTACAAGGAATCAAGGGCAGGCTTTTTTCCATCACAACTGCTGAGGTGGATCTCGATAGCAAAGTGGTGAAAGGTATGCTAGTTATTCATTCAAGAATAGAAAATGTACTTTTTGATTTTGGTTTTATGAATTCCTTTATATCATGAAATTTTAGTATAAATATTAAAATACCACCAGAAATCATGGAAGTATAGTTGTTGGTGAAAGAGGAAAATGGAGAAATTATTTCATCCCAAGTATATAACTCCTCCCCTATCAAAATTTGTGGGCTAAACTTCCCAGAAAACCTTATGATACTTCTTTGGTTTAATTTTATGAAATTATGGGTATGTATTAGATTTAAATATATAGAGCCAACATAAATTTTCATGAGAAGTAAATCACTCTCCGTATCGTGAATCATCCTTCAATTATGTACAAATGGATAAAGATAGATGAATCTTTTTTAGCACCAACATCTCAAGCATGGATATTATTAACCTATAAAAACATATCTTTCTCAAATAATCGAGTCTAAGGAAATTATCATCCTTGAATGCATGCCTATTGTTAGGGAATACAATGAAGTGTTTCCCGAAGAATTTCCTGGTATTCCTCCTAACTAAGAGGTTGAATTTTCAATTGACCTTATACCTGGGGAATTACCATTATCCAAGAATATGTATAGAATGAATATTGTAGAACTTGAGGATATAAAGAAACAACTACATGAGAATTTGTATAAAGTTTTCATAAATCCAAGTGTTTCACCATGGGGTGTACCATTCCTCTTTATCAAGAAGAAAGATGGGTCAATGGGCCTTTTCATTGATTATCATAAGCTCAACTAGATCACGATAAAGAACAAGTATCATCTTTAAAAGATTGATAACTTGTTCGATCAGATATATGGAGCACAATACTTCTCCAAGGTGGATCTATGTTCAGGTTATTACAAAGTTATGGGGAATAAGGAGGATATCCCCAAGACTTCTTTTCGTACAAAGTAATGGAACTATGAGTTCATAGTAATTCCATTCAGACTCACTAATTCTCCAGCAATATTTACAGAATTCATGAATAGAGTATTTAGATATTACCTTGAAAATTTTTTGTTAGTCTTTATAGATGATATTATAATATACTCCAAAATAAAGGAGGAGCATGAGGATTATCTGAGCACTGTGATAAAGACCTTACAAAAGGAGAAGCTTTATTCCAAGTACAAAAAATGTGATTTATATTTAAAGGAAGTCTTATTATTGAGGTATATTATCACAAGCAATGGGATATCTATGGACTCTTCAAATATATAATAAATTGAAGGATGGTTTAGGACAACATCTATGATAGATATCTGTAGTTTCCTTAGATTATTAAGGTACTATCATCAATTTTTGATAAATTTATCACAATTATAAAACCCTCTAACTAAGATAACTCATAAGGGAGTAAAGTTTTTTTTGTAACAATGAATTTGAAGAGAGCTTCAAGGATTTGAAAAGGGGCCTTATCACTCCACTTGTACACATACTACCCACAAGTGGAGAAATTTTTGTGGTATCCAGCGATGCTTCAAAGAAGGGATTGGGCTATGTGTTAATGCATAATGAAAAAGTGATAGCTTATGCTACAAGGAAATTGAAAGTTTATGAACAGAACTACACAACACATGATCTAGAGTTGGATTCAGTGATATTCATGTTGAAAATCTAGAAGCATTATCTCTTTGGGTAGAAGTGTGAAATATATATGGATCACAAGATCCTCAAGTATATATTCACGCATAAAGAGTTGAATATTCACCATCGATAATGTTTAGATATGATCAAGGATTATGACTACTCAATCCAGTACCATCTAGAGAAATAGAATAAAGTGGAAGACACTCTAAGTATAAAGTATCCAACAATTCTATCATTGATTAGAATTTAGAAGGATCCAATATTCTTAGACTTATAAATGATGGACATGAGAATCATAAAAGAAGGAAGATCATAAATCCTTTCACAAATTATTTCTCAACCATCCATTTTAGATATGATAAAGGATTCTCAAAGAAATGATGTAAGAATTCATAAGAAATAGAAACTATAATAAAAGGTAAATCCTAAAATATCAATGTTAATGAAGATGGTGTTGTGTGATTTGGGTAAATACTTTGTGTACCATCAAATCCCAAGTTAAAGAAGGAGTTGTTGGATGATGAACATAGATTGAAATTATCCATCCATCCAAGGAGTACAAATATATATTAAGATCTCTGAGAGAACTATTGGTGGTATAATATGATGAAGGTTATCTCAAAATATACATCAATATTTCTTGTATGTCAGCAAGTGAAGTTGGAAAGGCATAAATACAAGGAGATGATGCAACCATTACCCATACCTACATGGAAATGGGAAAAAATAACTATGGAATTTATGTAATGGTTTTTTCTCTTCTGGTCTATTAATTTTCCAGTTTTGAGTCTTAGAGGTGTTTGGGGGAGGTTTTTAAGTTTCCAGTGGAAGCTAGAGGTGCAGCAGGGCTGCTGTAGGAAATACACACCGTGTATAGTTTACACAACATGAAAGTTGGTTTCATGGATTGTCCAGGGCCGGTTCATGATGTGTAGATTTTAAAGGTTAAATAATAAAAAGTAGATGCATTTTTTTGTTGAAACCAAACCCTAATGATTGCACGATGTGAGATAGGATTTCACGTCATGTAAATCCTCGATATAGTTCACATTTAAAAGTTTTTTTCTGGCTGAATTTTCATTCATTCAGTTGTGGATTATTCTTCCGCTCATTTTGAGAAAACCCTAGGTACCCCAAGGAGTTATTCAACCCCTCTTTATCCCTATTTGATTCATTGGTCCCAATGGTTGTTCTTTAGAAATTTGTGGTAATCTCTTCCTTCTTCTTGGATGGTTTTCTTGCATTCTTCTTTGAGGTTTCGCTACAGTGGTGCGGTTTGGTTTGGGTTGTGATTTTGGGATACATTTTTATATTCTTTGGGTGTGGTGTAGGTTGATATGAATATTATTGTGGTGCGGTTATGGTTTTAGGCACTTCTTCTTCACCCTGCAGTGCACAATGAGTCGATAAAGCTTCTTTTCAGTAGGGACTCCCTCATTTCTCTTTATTGTGTGTCATGCATGAGGGGTTTGTTTTGGTTATCTATGGGTAATGGTTATGATAGCTCAATAAAAGATAAATAATTGGTTAAATTGAGATTGAAAGGGTTAAATGGGATTTTATTTTCATTATTTTACAAATTTTATATTATTTGTGATATTGTGGATTATACAAGATTGTGGCCCCACTAAAAATTTATGGTTATTGGGGGATTTTTTTGTGCTAGATTAAATGTGTTGTGACTATTGTGCCTATTGTGATTATTGCGATATCACCCTAAAATATAAATTTATTAACTACTTATATTTGGATAATGAAATGGTTACCCTAGGATTACATATTATGTGATAACACCCTTAAAATAAAATGAAATGTGATAAAATCCCATTTGTGAATCTGTAAAATAATCTTGATGTGTTGTGATGCATGGTTATGCTTGTGGGATGACGATGTTTGGTTGGGGCATGTGGGTCTGATGGTTTGTGTGTTGTACTTTTGGGGTGGTGAGTTGTTTTGTTTGGCTGTGATTTTGGAGTGGTGAGGTGGTTTGTTTGGTCGTGATTTTTGAGGCAGCGAGGTGGTCTGTTTTTCCATAATTTTGGGGCGGTGAGTTGGAGTTTATTTATGCAAGATGCCCGAGTAGTGATGGAATAAATAAATATTTTTTTGATAATGTTTGAAATGGATTGGTTTGGTTTGGTTAATGGGGTGAATTTTTTTAATGAATGATAAAATGGTGGGTTGTGTGGTTAAATGTGGTTGATGCTAAATAATGAAAAGAATGAGATTATTAAGTGGAATTGGTTAGAAATGTGAAATGGGGTTTGTGGCTTGTTGTGTAGTGTTATGAATTTAGAGGTGGTATAAAAAGTGATGGTGTTGTGAGTTGGTTAGTTTGTGAACCCATAAGTTGGGCTTGAGAGTTTGATACTATATACATATACTTGTATATTCTTGCGATTTCTATACATACCCCACCCAAGTTGATCACTATGTGCTGACACCCACATAGTCACACAGGGGGTGTTTTTTCCGACATATGGTGAGGAGTACAGATGGATGGGTACCCAATCTTTCCTGCTCTCTCTTTCAGACGAGGTAGGTATTGCACAAGTCATGATGGTCAGAGGTATTTTAGTGCATTAGATGGTGTTTGTGATAGCCCAGGTGGTTTCGGTCAAGATGTGATAGTTCTTTTGGGGCGGTGGACCAAGTGTTTTCGGGCAGGATGTGATATGACTGTGCTTATGGGATAAATTATGGTGGGGGTCATGCATAGTAGAAGGAGATAATGAGGTTAATGTACTACATGTTCACAATACCCTACTACCTTGGTTATGGTAGTGGTTGTGTTGTGGACCAGGTGTTTTCATGCGAGATGTGTTGCGGCTGTGCTTGTGAAGCGGTGAGCCCAGGTATATACAGGCAAGGTGTGTTGTGATCGTGCTTTTGGGATGGTGTGGTATACAGAAGATATGGGAGTGCTAGGATGTATGACGTTGGGTGTGAGAGCGGCATACCGGTGGAAAAGTGATATGGGGTACCCTTATCATTGTGATTCTTGTTATATTATATCACTTGACTTGTGTTATTTGGTGAGCATGCCTTAGTGAGGTTGGTATGATTAGTATAAATTTATAGGTGTTGTTTGGTTCTGCTTCTTTCTCACGAGTGCATTATTATGATTATTTCACATGTCCATAGGAGACTTTGGTTTTCCTTCTAAGTATACCTGTATGGTCACCCTACATATATAAAATTGTTTTTAGGTTTCTAGTAGGATTAAGTGGATTGTGTTGGACATTACTAGCTCAGACCCTTAACAGTTGATGTGTCGCTGCTTTAGCTTTACTTTTAGGTATTTACTTTGGATACTTTTATCTACATAAATTCTATTTATACATGCATTGTGGGATTATTTTCTTTTCTTTTTATATTATTTCATGGAGTTTATTTTGGATGATTCATCTTATCTCCCAATCCTATTTATATTATAGAGGGTAATTCCTCCCAGACATGATATTTTTATACCCTTAGTTCTAGTTTCCAACCTGGGGCCTACTGAAGGTAGGACTCAAGGGTTCGTTATCTCTCTCCCCTCATTACAATATATTTGGAGGGAGGGGGTCATGGCACTTTGTCACTGGTCTTACGAAGACATCAAGAGGAAATAATACTATCTGGGTTGTGGTGGATAATTTTAAAAATACTATGCACTTCATTGTGATTTGAAAGGACTTCTCACTCGATCAAATTGCAAAGATATACATTTGAGAAGTGGTGAGGCTACATGGAACACCACTATCAATTGTATCTGATCAAGATTCAAGATTTAAATCCAAGTTCTATAAGAGTCTCCAACATGCTCTAAATACTAATTTGAACTTCAACACAGATTATCACCCTCAAACTAATGGCCAATCCAAGTGTACTATCAAGACGCTTGAGGATATGTTGGTATCATGCATGACTGACTTTAAAGAAGTATGAGACCAAAATATTCCTCTATTCAAGTTCTTATATAATAAAAGTTTCTACTCAATCATCCAAATGGCTCCCTATGAATCCCTTTATGGGAAGAGGTATTAAACACCTCTATACTAGGATAAAGTTTGGGAATGAAAACTGCTAGGTCCTGAAATGGTTGAGGAAATGGTGAAAAAGGTCAAAACTATTCAACAATACATCAAGGATGCTTAGAGTCGATAGAAGAGCTATTCTGAAAATCATCAACGGGACTTAGAGTCTGATATTGGAGACATAGTATTCCTCTATATATATTTATGAAATAAAGTGATGATATTTGGTAGGAAAGTAAATCTTAGTCCAAAATACATCAGTCCCTTTGAGATCCTTGATCACATTGGAGTGGTGACCTATCAACTAGAACTCCCACCTAACCTATCTCAAGTATATGATGTATTCCATGTATACCTCTTGAGGAATTACACACCAAATCCATCACACGTACTAAATCTAAATGTGGTACCATTAGAGAATGATATTTCCTATGAAGAGCAGCCGATAAAAATCTTAGATCATAGAGACAAAGTTCTAAGAAATAAGATAATTAACCATGTCAAAGTACTATGGAGAAACCACAAGTTTGAAGAAGTGATGTGGGAATTGGTGGAGGTGATGAAACAAAGTTACCCTCACCTATTTTAGTGTGGGAAATGAAAATTTTAAGGGTGAAATTTTTTGAAGGGGGGAAGATTGTAACAACCCGAACTCTTATAAATAAAATCCACCTTATGATTTAATTAAATGTATTATTATATAATATGGTTATAGAAAACACATGAAATTATTTGGTTTTATTATATCCTATCATATTTAAAAGACCAATAATCATAATTACCATTGATTATATAGCCACTGAAAAATGATCATATGATCAATATAAATACAGGGTTTTAAAAAATCCAATTGACACAGTCAAAGGAACTAATGGCCTTATCCAGTAGAATCATACCCTATGAAGCCCATTTATCAGAGCTTACGAGGGATATATCATCACTGGGCTTTGACCTTGACCAAGTCCAGGCTGAGATCTGACAAATTAAGCATTAGTGGAACCATTTACAAGAGAAGTTCAAGATCACTAAGATCACGACCCAAACCATGCACACCGAACCAATCCATCAAAAATATCACTATCTTGAACCTTACCATTAGGTTTTTTTATACTATATTGAAGGTATATGTATCAAGACCCCAATAGTATGATTTTGTATATTATATTTTCAATATAATAATGGTTATATTTACTTATACTTTATAAATTATTTTGATTTTTATACAATAAAGCACAAATTGTATTCAACTTTAATTATGATGTTAATTTTAATGAATTAATTTATTTTTTTAAATAGATGACATTTTAGTGAAATATTATTATTAAATAATTTTTATTAAATATAAATTATTATATAATTTTTATGAAGTAAATTGTCATTTTTATAAGGATTTGAAAACTGTTATTGTCAAAAAACCCATCATTTCTCAATAAATGTCGATTATTATTTTAAAAGTGAAAGTTAAAATATTTAGAAAATTATTTAGATAAAATGAATATTATTTTTATAATCAGAATATTAAAGTTATTTAACGGTGAATTTTTCACAATTTTCTGAGACAATTGAATTTTCAGGTAAACATTAAATACAATATAAATATACGGTGTGTATTATGACATTACAATGACCCAAAAGTGATTTAATAAATACTATAAAGGGTATCCACGACCAAATATATTTTTTCCCTTTAAAATAATTTAATTTTAAGTTTATTTTATTAAATTTATAAATCCATTATGAATCCTTCAAAACCTATAATATATTTTAAGGTTTTAAAATCATTTCAATAAGAGTATGACTCACTTACACATCATCAAGGGTGTTATTTTACCAAGTTAGAAACTTGTACTAATAAAATAATGAAACCAAATTCTCTTCGGAAAAAAACTATTGGTAAAACCCATGGGAAGGTTTGTGTTTTTTATCATTTTATTAAATAGAGTAAAAAACCTATGTTTGGGAAATAATAAAGAACCCCCCTTAATTTCCTATATAACCCACCCATTATCGCATTTATCTTCACTAAAAATCCTTTTATCATGTCATTACTCTTCCCTTCTCTCTCTAGAGTCCTCACAAGGTGCCCCCAAGCTCTCAAGAATCTCCTCCTAAGCATTTGGAATCACACTCTCAAGGTAAGAGATCCACTCCTCCTTTTTATTCAAGTTTCTTCATCATCTTATGACTTATATTTCCAATTACTAATGTTGAGATATGTATTTATATGTCCCTATTACTTTACATTTGATTTAAAAATGATGATAGACCCATTTCTATTTCATCAACCCATTTTATGAATCTTTAAGTAACACTGTTATGCTGCCAAAATTTCACCACAATTTTCTATGCCAAACAATTGAGCAGTGAATAACCATACCCATTTCCTATCAAGGGTGATCACCTTTATGCACTTATACTTCTTTATTGGGGACTTACATGTATGTATTCCACACTTCTTTACTATGGAATAAAATATGATGAATAATGAATCCATGTTGTATGATCTATGTGACACACTTAAGCATGAGAATGAAATGAATGTAACAGGTGCATCCAAAATTATATAGCGCTCCAATGCATTGGGTAATGTTTTAGTCTCATGAAACATCACGCAAGATATTAAGTAATGAACCTAATATATCTTGAGACTTTTTTCCATCATTATTTCTTGGCATTTATCCTTGACCTATGTTTATGATGCAGTGTTTTAAGTTTTTTCCATATTTCTAATGTTGTTTTTATGATTATCATGTTATATCATGTCTCATTGTTCATGTTTATGATTCCCATCCCTTTTACGCCCCATTAATATGTCTATTGTCTAACATGTATTACCTTCTTCATGTTATTCCATGTTTATTCCCTTAGTGGGATTTATAGATAACCTATTTCTTATATATGTCCTCAGGTTATCCCATGCAGTTTTAAGTACGAGCATGTTAAGGAAGTTTTCAATAAAGATGATGTATTTCCTATTTTAAGTTGTTATGTAATTTATCTAATTCAAAAATACACTAAACTTCTCGATCTTATGGGTTGTATTATGTGTAATCTTATGTAATAAATCACGAATTAATGTGTAATAAAGAGAAGGGTTGTTATAATACCCCCTTTATTTAATAGAAAATGGTCTATAAACATAGGTAAGAACTAATTCAATAATATATTTAGCCCTTTCACCTTTACCAATAAACAGGGCTTTGGTCGTTTTGCCTTGTAAACATGCATGACATACACCAAGTGGTTTTAGTTCAAAATAATCTAAATATCCATCTTGATGTAACTTATTCAAGCCCTTTTCATTTACATGACCTAGCTAGTGATTTTAAAGTTGAGTTTGGTATGGTTTATGTGAAGAAACTTTATTATCAATTTCTACTACTTGGTTCATTTAATCCAACACATAAATATCTTTATTTAAATGTGTCTTACCATAACAATTTTCATATTTATAAAAGATGCAAAATTTATTCCCAAATTTGAAAATAAACCCATTCGTATCAAGTCTTGATACATAAATAATGCTTTTGGTAACAAATGACACATAATAACAGCCTTTTAAAACCAATATCATTTTGATCACCAATGTGAGGTGGTAGTCCCAAATATCTATAATAGAAAGTTTAGCTATGTTGGATGATTGAAGATCTACCCCCCCTCATTCAAACTTTATGAATCCACTTATATCCTGTATTTGAATACATATATAAGCACCATAAGCTGTATATAATACCTAATTTATAGAAATAAATAAATTTCACTCGATAAAAAATGAACCTGAATCTTTCCCTTGCTTCTTTGGTTGGGTGGATTTTTTCTTCCATTGGTCCTTTTTTTCTACATATAAAACAGACAACATCATGTTTCCTTTATTTCCCCTTGATCTTCCTCTTCTTGGAAGTATGCGAAGAATCTTTGGGCTTAAATCTTTTTTCTCCCCCTTTTTGTTTGTTCACCATAAGTATGAATAGTTTTTTGTGATTCTTATCCTTATCAACTTGGTGAATAAGAGTAAGAAGATTTGGCAGAGACTTATCAATGTTGTTCATATCAAAATTCACAACAAAACTGGAGAAGTACTAAGGGAGTTCTGCTAGAATGAGTTCATTGCCCAGTTCTTCAGGGAGTTTAAACCCTAGAACCTTGAGACACTCAATGTATCCAATTATATTGACTATGTGAGGCTCAACTGGGGCACAATATTCAAAATTTATCCGAAAGAGAGCTCTGGAAATATCAAATCCATTCCTATCTAGCTCTCTCCTAGTAAAGACCACATAGGTGCTCAAGCATGCTATACACATCCATGTTTTTGTGAGACTTCATGAGTTCACTAGAAATGGAAGAAAGCATCAAACATTGAATTTCAACTATGTCACTCAAATGTTTTTCATATACAAGGAACTTTTCATCACTTTCCTCTTTTATAGGCAGATCAGGTATTGAGGATTCTAGCATGTATGATTTCCATTCATGGTGTAGCACAACCTAAAGGTGTATAAACCACTCATGGAAGTTACTATCAGTTTGGAGATTGTCTTTCTCAAATATTGATCATAGGGATAATGTGTATGAAGAGCTTGTCATATGTTCTATAATTTAAAATAGCATATTATTAGTACTTTTCTTAATTACAAATTAGATGAGATATAATAAATTAATTGATTTTATTAAATCTCCTACAATTTTATCAAGTTTCAATATATCTCACCATTGAACTTGGAATTTCTAGTTACTATGACATCATTCTAGTGGGAAGTATCTATATTCCACTTCGCATAACCCCAACAAAGGTTGGTCAATCTACTTGAAGGAATTTAGGTCGAAAGGTATTTGCCAACTATGACATTGCATCACTTTAATCTATTGAGTGACATTCCTTTTTTTTAATGCTAGTTAATTATGGAAAAAATCTAAGAGATTTTAAAATTCAGCACCCTTGAAGTTTATAAATTCTGCAAACCACAGAATGACAAGTCATTCCCTCTCCTCTCTTTACTTGGCCATGGAGAACTACTTGATCAACATATGGAAAATAGAGCCTCTGATCCCCATCATCCCAATCGAGTTCTGTCATTGAGATTCTTACAAGTTACAAAGTGTCGGGATGCCCAACATCAGTCGAGCTCGGTGTGAGTCCATCTTCCCTACCGCCATTGCCAGGGTTAGTTTGAGCAGGGAGAACCAGGCTAACTTTCGTGGGATTTACAAGAGCCTCTCCACTGCGCTCTCAGAGCTTCAGATCACCTAATACATCCACATAGACCTCATCGGGGGGATCCTCAGATTCTAGGAAATAACATTGTAGGGTCGGATTGTGCCGACGTGCATGGAGGTGCTGGTGGGGGCCTCCAACTAGTAGTGTGTCGAAGTGGGGGAGATGGAAGAGCCACTAACTGCAGTGATGACTTATCTGGAGAGGGCGGTGAGAGTGTTGGAGGAGGCAGTGGCACAAAGATCAAGGGTGTGATAAGGGCAATAAAGAGGGAGGTTGTAAGGAGCGGCGGGGAGAGCTGCATGGTGTGCATGGTGAAGCTACGGGCGGGTGTCGCGGTGGGGAAGATGTCAGCACTAAAAAATGGAAATAAAGCTTGGGTTTATAAAGTCTCAATAAATATTTTTTCAAAGTTCCCCGGTCAATACCACATTAATCAACACAAAATAAATATTTTTTCCGCTACCACGGATCGACACAAGGGAAACACCATACTTAATCAGTGCTAATAAAAATGCGCTGATAAAAGGGGGGCCTTTATCAATGCAAGTTAAAAGTGCTGATAAAATATGTATTTATCAGCGCTATTATTAGCTCTGATAAAAGTTTATAATAAAAAATAATATTAATTTATATAAAATTATTATATTTATATTCAAAAATAATGTTTATTTATACACATTAAATAAAAAATGCATGTTTATAATAAATATATATTTTTTAATAATTTAAATAAATATATATATATATATAATGTTTAAAAAATAAGTATTTATAAGATTAGAAATATATATTTAAGTAATTATAATATTATAATAAATTTTATTAAATAATAAATATATTTATTATATTTATAATTATATATTTATAATTATATATAAATACTTTTTAAATATATATAATTATAATTATAATATATATATATATATATATATTTAAATAAATATATGTTTCTGATCAATTTGGTCAATAAATATATTGATGCGTGAGTATAATTGACGTGCATATATTATGTATTCATCATGAATTAATATTCATTTATACATTACACCCTTATTATTATTATTATTCATGTTATCTATATATATAATGACTCATTTTATATTGTCTATATACTTTACTAGGTATATGATTCATTCATGTTATACCCATGAATCTATTCTCATATACATATATTAGGTGCTTGGGGGTTCAATTACATTAAACACACTCACCACACACACAGAACAGAATGGTAGGCCATAGCCCCCCCTAAGGGATAACCCACCCATAAAGCCTTATTTTTATTTAGTACATGGCCTAAAATCCCAGTAGACATGAAACCCATTACATAGCTCAAAGGCCCACAAACAAACCCATTACATGGGTCGTAGGTCCAGTGAGCATTAAAGCCCAATACATGGCCCTGAAGGCCCATATTTTTGACTTAAAGGCCCTTTAGTGAATAGTACTGCTACAGTACTCACATTGCTACAGTACCACCACCGTTATAGTTCCCTTTGCAGTGCCCACCACTGCTACAGTGTTGTCGATGCTATAATTCCTCTGCTGCTATAGTTCTACTAAATTACTGCTACAATACTTGTGCCCAATGGGTTTTAAACCCCCATTCTTGATGTAGTATTATGGGGTGATTACCACTAAACCAAACCCCAACTACAAAATGTGTGTATAGGTCACACGCTTGTGCCCATTGGGGGATCTGCCAAGAAAGCATGTGTCACACGCTCCCTAGATAATTAAATAAATATATTTATAAATATATACAAAAATTTATAAATAAATACAAATATTTATAATTATAATTATAAATAAATACATATATATTTAAATAATTATAAAATCATAATAAATATACTAATTATATATATTAATAAAATTATAAATATAATAAAAATGTTTTTTATAATTTTATAATTATTTAAATAAATAAATAAATATATAAATATATATATTTATAATTATAACTATAAATATATATATATTTATTATAATTTTTAATTATAAATAAATATTTATTTATTTATAGTTATAATTGTAAATATATATATATATATAATTAAATAATTATAAAATTACAATAAATATATTTATTATAATTATAATGTTAAAAATATATATATAATTAAATTAATATATTTATAAATATATACAAATATTTATAAATAAATAAAAATATTTATAATTATAATTATAAATAAATATAGATATATTTAAATAATTATAAAATTATAATAAATATATTAATTATATATATTTATAAAATTATAAGTATAATAAATACAGTTCTTATAACTTTATAATTATTTAAATAAATATATATATATGAGGTGCTTAGGGGTATAATTACATTTAAACACACACACACCATGCACACAGGCTGGAAAGGCAGACCATAGCCCCCCAAAGGGGATAACCCATCCATCAAGCCTTATTTATTCAGTACATAGCTCATAGACCCAGTGGGCATGAAGCCCATTACATGGCCCGTAGGCCCAAATTTTTTACCTGAAAGCACTTTAGTGAATAATGCTGCTACAATACCCAGGTTACTACAGTATTTTTTACAATGACACCGCCACTACAACCCTGTTATAGTTCCCACCACTGCTATAGTGCCGCCAATGCTACAGTCTCGCCGCCTCTACTATGTTGCTATAGTACCTTTTCTCCATGAGTTTTGAACCCCCAACCTTGATATAGTATTATAGGATGCTTTACAACTAAGTCAAACCCCAACTACAAAACATGTGTAAGGGTAACGCTCGCCTCCCATTGGGGGGCCCCATCAGGCCCAGAGCACACCACACGTTCCCGAGATAGGCAATGGATTTGAATCGCCATGTGCATAATACACATAGTGTCCGAGCCTGGTGGGACTCGAGTCTGGACTAGTTTCCATAGAGAGCGAGGGGAACAACTAGTGGATACCACTCGACTAACACCCCATGGACATTAAATATAAATATATATATATATATATATTATAATTTTTTAAATTATATATTTATATAATATTATATAATATTATATATTTATATATTTATATAAATATATATATATTATATATTTCTTATATTTATAATCTTATAAATATATATAATTAATATATTAATTATACATATTTATAAAATTAAAAATATAATAAATAAAATTATTATAATTTTATAATTATTTAAATAAATATATATAAATATATATTTATAAATATAAATAAATAAATATTTATAATTATTTATAATAAATATATTTATTATATATAATTATAAATATAATAAATATATTTATTATAAATTTATAAATATAAATAAATAAATATTTATTTATAATATTTATAACTTTATAAATATATATAATTATATAAATATATTATATATATATATATAAATATAAATAAATATTTATTTATTTATAGTTATAATTATAAATAAAAAAATTTATATTTACTATATATATAATTTTATAAATATATATATAATAATCTAAATAAATTATTAACATTATAGATTTATCAGCGAATTTTTAGCACTGATAAAGATAAGCGTTTATCAGTGCTAAAAAAGAGTTGATAAACTATGTCTTTATCAATACTATAATTTTAGTGCTGATAAAGACACCTTTTATCAACACTTTTTTAGCACTGATAAAGGCATATCTTTATGAGTGCTAAAAGGCACTAATAAATGCATGTTTTATCAGCAATTTATATTTTAGTGCTGATAAAACATACCTTTATCAACGCTTTTTAACTAACGCTGATAAAATATTTACCCGATTTTATAAATGAACCCTAACAGTCAGCTTATTCTCTCACACACCTCAAGCTCTTGTAGAAGCCGACCTCTACCGCCACCGACCCCTCCTCTCCCGTCGTGAATCCCTCCTCCGTGAACCCCACCTCCGCTGCAAACCCCACCTCCGCTGTAAACCCCACCTCCATTGCTCACAGAACCTCACCTATGTCGTGAACCCCTCCTCCACCTCAAACCCTCCTCCACCTCAAACCCACCTCTACCACCGAACCCCACCTTCTCCACGAACCCCTCCTCTGTCATGAAGCCACCTCCACCGCGAACCCCACCTCCACCGTGAACCCCTCTACGACCTTCCCCGCTGCCACCAACAGACCCTACTACTACCGCCAGACTTCCAAATTTAAGGTATGTTCTTATTTGATTTGGAATGCTTCAATAGTGAAAGATTAATTATAGGGTTTTAGTGTTTAAAATATTTTGATGTATGAATTATGTGTTTGGTTTGATTCCTTAGTGTAAGATAATGTTTTTTTGATTGGTTTTTTTGGGAATATTCTATGAAACTTTTGATAATTTTCTATGTATAGTTGTATAGGAATTTGGTACAATTAAAATTTATGAATTTGGATTGATCTAAATGTCAGAACTTGTTTGGATGAGGTGTTTTGATACATTAGAAACATTATAGGGATTGTTTTAGGTGAAAAGTATCATTATTTATATTATAATAGAGTGATTCTGGTGAGTAGTTTGGATAAAACATAATTTTTTCAATGGATAAATAAGATAATACACTTTTGAGTTAAAACTTATAGTGAATATGGGATCAGTGTTTGGGTTTTTATTAACATTTTGATGATTGATTTGGGATAAATCGAGGTATTTTCTATGTATGGTTTTCTAATATATATTTGAATTTTTATCATGTTTAATTATGGGTGTTCATGTATAAGTGGATGCTTCAATTGATGTTATACAACGTTGACATGATAGTTTTATAAATGTGTTTCATTGATTATTAGTGTTGGGATTTTAGAAAAACATCATGGGAATATATAAGTAGAGATGTGGGAATTCTAGAGACATGAGTTATAATATTATGTTCACGCATATATAGTACCCCTATCTTAGGTCTCACACCAGCTACTAGAATTTCCTTCTCGATGATTCCATTCACGGTGAGTTGATTGTGTTGCATTTGTATTGCAACAATATTCTAGTGTGATGATTCCCTTAATTTTTCAACTTAGATTATCTCCTTAGGCCTTTGGTAGGCTTAATGGTTGATGCTTAATATTTATTATTATTTTATCTTATGGTTGTATCTTGGTAAATTATATTTTCTTTAAAAGAAAAATATATGTTTTGTTAGTTTTATTTACTCATCCCTATGTAATAAAATTATTATCATTATTTTCCCTAAAACTAGAATTTTTTGGTTTGTCTTAAAAAATGAATGGTATAAAATCTTTTACTGTATCCTATTAGGATCTTTTCTCACACTATACATATACAAATTGATGTATACATAGACTTAATTATCTATGATACAAGTAAAATGAAAGGGTCTCACTTGTATAGTGGTGTTCCATAGTCACTTATTAAAGATATAATGATAATGGGATGTAGACGTCACCATAGGGCATACAGAGACAATATTCATTTTGTGTTATTTTAATATATTTACTATAAAGTTCCTCTCTTGAAAATAAATTTATTTTTTGTTTACCTTTATATTTTGGATCATGTGTAAACCTTTTATAGCTTTATATTTTCTAAAATGTTGGTTATTTTTTATTCAATTATCTTTTATAAAGTACCTCTCTTGGGATTTATGTCTTTGTGAAAATTCCTAAGTGGATCTTTCAAAATGATTCAAGTGTTTTTAAATGTTTCTTAAAAAATTACATGTGTTCAACATACCCTTTATTGAATTCAAATATATTTAAAATGATTTAAACACTTAGAATGGACTTAAGTTTTATGCCAAGTGTTTGTCAACTCACCCAATTGGATTTCATAAAGGGATGTGAAGGTTTTGAAAGCGTATTTAATGCTCATTTCATTTTAACAAGGGCTTTGTGAAGTTTAAATGAAAATTTGTAAAATATAGAGGGGTTTCGATCATTTTAAATGATTAAGACTATTAGGTCATGAAGTTTCCTTAAATGTTAAAATAAAGGAATTGTGTTTTTGTGAAAGAGTTCTTGGAATTGATTGGTTTATTAAAAAGGTTATGTTGTTTTAAAGTGGAATTTGTGTAAATGGTTGTTTTTTTAATGGGATTTCAAGTGTGATTTTATAAAATGGTTTTTAGAGGACATCTGAAATGTAATTTTTTCATAATATTTAAGTTTATATTTTTATAAAATTAGGAAGACCATTACATTATATAGGGAAGACAAGTAGGTTGATAATAACACCATGGCTAGGTAATGTAACTAACTTTATCCAACCCATATGATATCCATCATGACTGCACTCTCGTAAAAGGTGAATTAATGTTTAACCCCATTGCAACTCCTAAACTGACTTTGCATCCAACATCACCTATATGGTTTAAATTAGGAGAGTCCTCTATAATTACATCTTCTTTCTGGTTTGGTGTTAGCTTTTAAGGGGGTGAGTCTCAAGAAACAAAAAGCAATAATAAATATCATTCAAATGTTGAGTTCCCCCTATTTTAAAGTTCCCTTTTGTGTATTTATTTTTTAAAATATTAATATTACCAAATCAAATAGGGTGGATATGAATAAATAATGGATGGATGACAATCGTCTGATAAAAGAGTATGAAGATGGAGTGAAAGAGTTCGTCAAGTTTTCAAAAGATCATGCATATGACACTTATCAAATCCTTTATCTATGTTTATGCTATTATTATTCAAGACTAATTAGTCGAGAGGAGTTGGAAGAACACTTGATCTATCACAGAATAGATTGAAGTTATAAATGTTGGAATAAACATGGGAAAAAAGTGAATGCGGCTAGTGGATGGGATAACACTGCATTTTATGGATCATCTGATATGATTAAAAGTGCAGACAATGAAGATGACTGCATTGAGGATGTGATTACATATGTGAATTATGATGAATACCATATTGAGGATATGACAAGGACAGTTAAAGATGAACTTCATATTTTACCAAAATTGTTTGATAAGTTAAAGAGTTGTGAAAATATGCCATTGTATGCTAGTTTTAATAAATATATATAATTTTCAGTCATACTAAAGTTGTATAATTTGAAAGAAGTCAATGGATGGAGTGACGCTAGTTTTATGGAACTACTTACTCTCTTGAATGACATGATCCTAGAAAATAATGAGCTCCCAAGATGAACATACAATGCCAAAAAAATGCTACGCTCGATGAGTATGATCTCTGAAAGAATAAACACCTTCCTGAATGATTGTATAATGTTTTTAAAAGACCAAAAATCACTTACAAAATTCCCAAAGTGTGGTGATTCTCAATACAAGAAAGATGAATCTGGTCATATGAAAGTTGAATGGAACTTTCCAATCATTCCAAGGTTTAGGCGCCTATATAGAAGTGAGGAGAGTGTAGGGAAATTGACATAGCATGTAGATATATGAATTAAATATGGGAAACTAGGTCACCCTACAGAATCTCCTCAGTAAAATTATTTTATGTTCCAGATACCGCAAACCTAAAGTGTCTAATTGTTCTATTATCGACCAAAACCACTGAAGGGTCAGATGAAAATTCAACTGAGGATGACCATTGTAATTATTTCATAGAGGTCCAATGTAGATGAAATTTTTTATGTTAGAGGAGACCACAATGAAGGGATTTGGATAGTCGATAGAGGGGTCAAATCCCTTCATCCTTAAAAATAGAGAGTTCAATAATCATTTTTTTGTAATATACATCATGTTACCTCATGTTATTATCCATTCTCTACTGCATTTATATACTCTAAATTAAATGTTTAAACACTTCTGAAGATAATGAATTCTGCATGTGTTGGTGCTCCAAATCCTGAGGAATAATAGGTCTATCAACCTGCTGCTTCTCATAGTGTAGAGGAACAATGACCTTATGCATGTGTTGATACTCCCAGTCCTGAGCAACAATAAGTTTGTCAACCTGTTTCTGCTCCCAGTGCAGAGATACAATGACCACTTTCACATGATAATACTATTACTCTAGAGGAACATATTGATGATGTTGAAGCTGAGAAAATGGTAGGTGATGAAGGAATGATGACACATAAAAAATAGGATCACCGTAGTTTGATGGTGTTAGCGAAAAACATTAAGGAGAAAATTAAAGGCATCAAATATGAGGTCAGATGGAATGTGTGTGGCCATCATGTTAACCCCAACAAGGCCGTGTTTAATAGTTACATTGGAATCATCACTCATCAACATGTGCTGATTGATATAGATTCGTGGCACCATGTTGTGCCTGAGCTTATGTGGTAAGTATTATGGTAACATTATGATATCAGTTTTTTATTTTACTAAAAAATAAAATAATAAAAGATTGAATTAATCTTCATCATCCCTTGTAGAGTGAATTTATAGTAGATGTCTCCCATAATAAATATGTATTAATGCTTTTTGGAAGGATTCACAGAGTATTTCACACAATTTTAATGAGACATCATCTTAAATATGATGAAGGGAAAATAAACCCGCACCCATCACTTATCTATGAACACCTGATAACCCAAGAAGCGTGGGATGCATTTATTGGTCATCCTATAGATGTGTCTTTTCAGGTACATTGTGGCTTGTAATACATTGTTTTATGATACATGTATTCATCACTTTGATTGAAATTTTTTTATTTATGAAACAACAATTAAGTGACGAAAATAAGGAATAAGCAGCAAAACCAACGTACCCCTACCATAAAGCTAGGATGGGGTATGCTTCACTTGAACAAAAATTGGTACATATTTTAAATCTACCATAATACTTTTATGTGACATGAAAAAACAAAATAACTATGTTTCTCTATTTATATTAATATTGATGAATCTAAATCCAAATAAACTTCCATCCCACACCATGTGTTATGGAAGGAAGTGCGTGTAAATAAATATGGGATGCTAATACATTAAAACACACAAAAAGTGTCGAAAACATGTGTAAGTATGACATAATATTTTTTTTTCTTTAAATCGCTATTACATAACAATGATTACTTATTTTTCTATATTTTATATATGATATAGTCATAGAAATCAATAACACTTATACTGGATGAACACATACTATTGGTGGCCTTGAAGCGGCCAAAACAGTATGGCCACGTTGGAGGTGCGGGTTTTGGGGTGACACCCTGAACATATTTTAAGGGAAAAAAACAAGAGGAGGATCAAGGTGAAGAAATGAAATAGATGATAGAAAGACTATCTACCCTTGAAGAACAATTCCAATGGAAGAGAGAGATGCTAGAAAATTTTATGGGGGGAAGCAAAGAGAATAAATAACTCAAGAATAAACATTGCATGACGATCCCCCCCACCCCGCTATCTTTAAGGCAAGCCATCCCCCTCAAAGAGATATCTTAGCTATGGTAATCGATGTTTTAATAATTGTTTTTTTGAAATGTGAATCAAACAGACACTAATACCTTTCTTGTACTGATATTCTACAAGGTGATAATGACTATGATTTACATTTACCAACACCCACCCATTGCCTTTTAGTGAGGGCTATAATGTTTAATATACAAAAAAACATGCTACACAACATACCACTTCCAAAAGGTCATGTGAGAGTGTCGATTATCATAGGCCATGAGATGACTACCGAGCTACTTGTTCAATTAATGAGGAATATATTCACAAGGTTGAATAAGCTATTGGAAAATTCATTGCATGGCCGTCACATCTTGTAAAAAAACATGTCTACAAGGAGGTATTAATTTCTAATTTATTTTTCAAGATAAAACATTAACAATTAATGAAAAAAGGTCTAAATTGATGAATGTTATTATAGAAAGACAAAGGAAAAAAGTTGAAATGAAAGACCAACTCAAAACCATCTAAACGATCAACCAAACAATCGAAAATATCTAACAAAAGAACCTTTACCCCACCCATTCTATATTTGCATTTACTATCATTAAAGGTTCATGTGGATAAAAAGTTAAGAAATGGTTTTAGTCACACAGTTGGTTTTGAAGAAAATATGTATGTAGAGGAAGTTCAAGACTTCATTGGTGTTGAGACTGTATGTGAAATCTTTGACTATGATTGGCTAGGCGCCTCAGTTGTAAATGTATACATGAGGTATGTTTTCATGATTTTATTTTCCAAAAGATGATATACAATGTTAATTATGAATAAATAAATTTCATATTTTTGGTATGAGTATATATCAAAAACAATTTAAGGGATTTTCCCATGATTTTTTTGGACTCCTTATTCCTCACATATCCTCTACAGAACAACCAAAAACAGAATCCAAATAAAAGTATGAAGTAGTGGCAGACCTGGTCAAATTGTTTAAAAGAAAACTTTCAGATGAAAGACTCATCTTAATACCAATGTTACAAGGGTAAAACTATACAATTTAATCATATCAAATATATTTTCATTTATTTAATTACTTATTACTTTTTTTGTTTTTAGGAAATATTGGATGTTCATTACATTCAATTTGGACACTCTAAAGATTTATTTCCTCGATTCAATTCATGGATATCCAAAAAACCCACCACACATAATGATGATTTTCAATTTGTAATATACTTAATTCAACATTTTAGAACTAAACATCAAGTTATATAATTTAGATTATATTTCAATGAGGATTTTGTTATGATAGGGTGGTGCATCAATATCATGAGAAACAAGGAATGAGGCTAGGGGCTAAGCATAAGGACTATGAAAAGTTCTACGAATGGAAAAATATCAAGGTACATATAATAATATTTCACTATCCAAATACATATAAAAAAATTACTTATTCTCCTCAATGTTTTTTCAGTGTCTAAAACAAACTAATAGAAAATATTATGGTTATTGTGTTTGTAAATTTATGATAGAGATCATATTACATAAACAAACTAGCATCTCCGAAGTGGTATTTTTAAAGATAATTACTGTTTTATTTAAAATATTTATTAATCCTTTGTGTATTTATATTTTTACAGTACTACTATGACTGTCGAAAAGACTCATATTCACAAGATGATATAGATTTGCATAGAAACAAATGTGCAACATACCTGGTGGAAGAATATACAAAAATAGCACGAAGATGTGAATTTCATAGAAGTAGTGGATTGTTTCATATTTATGTTTAATTTACTTCTTTTTAATATTACTCACATAATAACTGTTTTCTAATATAGGTGGATTCCTTTGTTCAAGTTGGGATGGTTTTTTTGAAGCTGTTCATGCTCATGAGAGATTGGGATTCAAGGCTACAACTTAGAATTCAATGAGAAGGTAAAGTTTTTTTTAATATACTATGTTTTTCCTTATAATATTATTTTTTCTTTACTATATTAACATAATCTAAATTAAATGTTTGACTACTTAATTTAAATTTTTTCACTCAGTGAAATCTGAGAAAACACACTTGGATTATCTTGATAATGTTGGGTAGTGATTCATAAGTCATTTGTGACATGTAATAATGAGTCTCATTTCAAACCGACATACAATGTGACTGGTATGACTCAAAATGCATGTTTCTAGTTTGAAATGACATTTTAGTAAAAAAACACAACTAACATACTAAAAACTGATAGAACACATTCATATTGTTTTGATAATTTAGTAAAATGATATATAAGTAATTTTTGATATATAGGAATCAACCACACCACAATATGATGCATGGTGTGGCTGGTATAACTCAAAGTATCTCTTTTTATTTAAAATTGACATTGATTTTAGTAACATACTGAAAACTAAGAAAACAAATTCAGATTGTTTTGTTATTTTATGAAAATGATCCATGAGTCATTTTTGATGTGTATGAGTCAACCACACCTCAATAAGATGCATTGTGTGACCGATATAACTCTAAGTGTATCTTTTTATTTAAAATTGACATCAATTTAAGTAAAAAGAACAAGTGACATATTGAAAACCAAGAAAATACATTCGTATTGTTTTGATACTTTAGTAAAATGATCCATGATTCATTTGTGACATGTAGGAATGAATCACACCTCAATCCAGCACACGGTATGGCTGGTATGACTCAAAGTGTCTGTTATCAG
This sequence comes from Viscum album, assembly GCA_963277665.1. Lineage (NCBI taxonomy): Eukaryota > Viridiplantae > Streptophyta > Magnoliopsida > Santalales > Viscaceae > Viscum > Viscum album. The sequence continues at coordinate 1,268,803,819 of OY728140.1, read as the reverse complement.
TTTAAAATCAACATTTTAGTTCAAAACATGTATCTCACTGAAAACTAAGAAAACATGCCCTGATTGTCTTGATAATTTATTACAGAAATTCATAAATCATTTTGATGTATATGAAGCAGTATCATATCAAACGAATTCATGATTAAACTGGTATGACTCAAAATGTTTGTTTCCAGTTTGAAATGACATTTTAATAAAAAACACAACTGGCATACTAAACACTGAGAAAAACTATTCAGATTATTTTCATACTTTAAGAAGATGATCTATAAGTCATTTTTTACGTGTAGGAATCAATCACACCTCAATATTATGAATGATTCGGCCTATATAACTCAACATGTCTCTTTTTATTTAAATTTGACATTAATTTTAGTAAAAAGAACAAGTGACACACTGAAAACCAAGAAAATAGATTCATATTATTTTGATATTTTAGAAAAATGATCCATGAGTCGTTTTTTATGTGTAGGATTCAACCACACCTCAATACGACACACGGTGTTACTGGTATGAATTCAAGTGTGTCTTATTATTTAAAATTGACATTAATTTAAGTAAAAAGAACAAGTGACAAACTGAAAATTGAGAAAACGCATTCGTATTGTTTTTATACTTTAATAAAATGATCTATGAGTAATTTTTTATGTGTATAAATCAACCACATCTCAATCCAATGCATGGTGTGACCGGTATGACCCAAAGTGCCCATTATCAGTTTAAAATTGACATTTTAGTTCAAAATGTATCCCTCATGAAAAACCAAGAAAACGTGCTCTGATTGTCTTGATAATTTAGGAAAAGAATTTATAATTCATTTCTGATGTGTACGAACCATTCTCATGTCAAACTAATGAATGATGTGACCGATATGAATCAAAATGCATGTTTCCAGTTTGAAATGACATTTTAGTAAAAAAACACAACGAACATATTAAAAACTGAGTAAACACATTCGATTTTTTTGATATTTTGGGAAGACAATCCATCAGTAATTTGTGATAGGTAGGAAATAACCTCACCTCAATCTAATGCACGATGTGACTGTTATATCTCCAAATGTGTCATTATTTAAAATTGATATTAATTTTAGTAAAAGAACAAGTGACATTCAAAATTGAGAAAACACATTCAGATTGTTTTGATATTTTAGTAAAATTATCCACAACTCATTTATGACATGTAAGAATAAACCCCACCTCAATACGATGTACGGTATGACCAGTATCACTCCAAATGTGTCTTTTTTATTAAATATTGACATTTTATTAATGTATTATTTCATATTAATGTTTAATTAATTTATTTATAGTATTACTAACATAATATTTGTTTTATTATATAGGGGGACTATTTTTCTCAGGTCGAGATGATTTTTTTAACAACTGATATCATGGGAGTACATTTTTGAGAGGGGATCACAGGCATCAAAAGATGAAATATTAATGTTTTTAAAATGTTTGTTGGATAATTGTAAATGTAATTATATACTTTTTTTTTGAAATGTATATAATAATGTTTTTTATATGCCATGGGTAGAATTTTTTGTATTCATTATGTCAATTAAATGTATATTTTATTGTTTGAAATTATATGTTTTTGTTGGGTTTGATGTTATATTAGCAGCACATTGCAGTCGGCTAGGCCTTTATCAGCACTATGATTAACAACTCTTTTTTAGCGCTCTTAAAAGAATTTTTGTGCACTGTTAAAGGGAATATTTGTAGTAGTGTTTGCACACCCCCACCCTTACTCACTTGTGATGCCTGATAGGGATTTATTAGTGCTCTCCCCACTACCTTCCCAACTATCTGTGTGTACCACTGTTAGGATTCAAACCCAGGACCTCCACCCGTGCATGTCTGTACCCTTACTACTGGTCCATATTGATTTCTTCTATATTTTATGATATATCTATCTATATATATATTGAAATTTCTTTTTTATACATATATTTATTTATATATTTATACATATTTATATAATTATTTTTAAATACATTTATAAAATAACAGTTGGGGTGGTTCTTGAGTAGTAAACCCCATAATTCTACATCCAAAAGACCAGCGTTCAAATCATGACAAACCCCATAGGGGATTTATGATGTAGGAGGTGATATTGGTGGTAATGAAGTGGGTAGGCGATGAACCAGGCATGATGCAAATAAGGCCATGTGCAGACTCATGGACATGTTGATGCAAGCATGGTCTTTAGACCATCAAAACAAAGGGGTCTTTGGGCCATCCAATGTTGGGACTATGAGCCTTTAATATACGAATAAATAGGTATGGATGAGTGGGTTATCCCTTGGGGGTATATGACCTTACTTTCCAGCCTGTGTGTGTATGGTGTGCGTGTGTTTGAATATAATTGTAACCCCAAGTACCTAATATATATATATTTATAAAATATATTTGTGTGTGTAAGTATTTTTGTGTGTTTATACACACACACACACACACACACACACACACACACACACACACACACACACACACACATGTGTGTGTGTGTATATATATAAATATAAATATTTATATTTATTTACATCTCTTATATATTAATATTTATTTATATATTAGAATACATTCATATAAATACATATAAATATATATATTTATATATTAAACATTATATATACATTTGTATAGGTATATACATATTCATACTTTTTTATTTTAAATAAAAAAGATGATAATTATTTTCATATGGTTTCTATATTTTAAAATATATTTTACATGTAAATATGTTTAAATATTTATTTATAAAATTAATCTTTTTATGTAAATATATTCAAATGTATATATTTAATTATAAATAACATTACAATATGAAAAATGATAAAATTTGAATACCAAAATATCCATATGAAATTAAGAATTGAGAATAAATCCAATCTCTATTGAAAAAAAGAACTCTCTTAAATGAAGCTGAAATTCCATTGAATGTTAAAAAAATCAGGGCATCATAACTAAAAACTTAGTTTTGAAGTCCTTCCAAGACTTTTTAATCAAAAAAGACAGTGGCTAGGACCCCCAATCAACATGGTGTAGATCTCTTCACAAGTTTCGATTTGACATCTCATGGAGCCCAAATATACACCTGGATAAAAAATTACGACTGTTTGAGTTCAAGTCATGTTTTTAACTTATCTTAAGATATTAATTGGTTTATTAATTTTTTTCTATCATTAAATTGTTGTTAAATTTCTATTACTTGATACTATTTAGTAAATCATTAATTAATATTATCTTTTTAATTATTTTATAAACCATTTTATCTAAATATATTATATATTACGTGTAAATACAAATTTAGTATTATATAAATCATATTTAAGAAAATATTATATATATATATATCAATAAAAATATATTTTTATATTAAAATGTAATTTTTACTAATATATAATTTTTTTATGAACACCACCTTTTATTAGTGCTAAAAAAAGTACTAATAAAGGTGGTCATTGTCAGCACTAAAAAAATGTTGATAAAGGAGGACCATTATCAGTGCTAAAAAAAGCATTGATAAGGGTGGTCGTTTATCAGTGCTTTTAGCTAATTATCATAAAATCACCCCCTTTATCACTATTTTTTAGCATTGAAAAAGGTTAGCATGAATCTGTAGTAGTGGGGAACTATTTAACATTTAATGGAAAAGTGAAATGACACATGACCTCATGTATAATCCCTGGTCATTAGAGGGTGACAACTAGAACCAAGGGTCTATAAGTGTCTCTAATGAATATATTTATGATTTAATGGTCCATCATGATAGAAAATACTAAAGTAAATAACATAATAACTATAATAAATGTAAATAAGAAATAACATCCATAATAAAGTACACAACTGAATCTCATAAATGCCTAATAATGCATACATCCAAACAACTCCCTGATATTTCTTAACATCTTCTCCCAGATAGTGAGGCCCTTTGCCTTTACTTATATAACTACACCAAAAATAACCTATAGTGTACGAAGACTCACAGATGTGATTTTCTCATCTATATAACTTAAAGAAAATATTTCATTACAACACATTCCTAAGACCTTTTAGGTTTATAGGTTTAAAGAATTAAGACAAAACACCAACTAACAAAACCCATGTTTTTTGTATCAATTGAATATTTTACCCCTTATATAAGAAACTACCCAATCCATAATGAGTCTTCAATATCTCCCAAAAATTCTACATAGTATAAACACTTCTATACATTTCATAATTTTACGATCTTCATAACCTGGGGAAATAGAAACATAAGAAAGAGGTAAACTCAAATTCTCAAAAATGGAAAACATAACTGTTAACAATCAAATATCATGAGTGATCATATGAGTATAATAGGGATATATAAGAAACTTATACCCAAAAAATCATGGATCATAATTCATGGAACATGATTTTTCTTAACATAAGACATGAATCAAAAGAGTGTGGAAACATGAATCAATAAAAATGATCTATGAGATCATAACATAGTCATGAGAAGATGCATAAAATTGTGGAAGATCTTTCAAATATGTCACAAACATTAGTATATGGAAACATTACTTTCATGAGCCACACTATCAATTCCTGTGCTTATTATCAAATAAAATGTACTTGTGAATGCTTATCTCATGAGATATAAACTTTTAACAAATGCATTGGAGGGTGATAGAGGTCCCCACCCATCATTCATCCATATATATTAGTGCCACATGAAAATCATTCACTTATCACATCATAAAGAACCCATGGAAATAAAATGAGTTTTATAAAACTTTTAAATAAAAATCATTCACTTTTTTATAGAATAAATAACCTATGGAAAGAAAATGGGTTTCATTCATGATATCATAAAGAACACATGGAAATAAAATGGGTTTCATATATTTTTCAAATGGATTCACATAAGTAAATCATTAATTATTTAATCAATAATCAAAATGGAAAATAAATGGGTATCCAATGACATCAAGTAACTTTCTAGGTAAATATAATTCAACCAAGATAATCAAGTATATAGCATTTAAAATATATAGATAAAGGGTATATGGATAAGATAATAATTTTAACAATAAATCAATTAATGGAATCTAGGTTAACACCCTTCGATCAAAGGAATCAAAAATAGGGTATTCACAAAGGAAATTCAATGGGTGAAAAGTTATGATTATACATAGTGGATGATTGGGCAAGACAAAGGCAGTGATAAATCATTACTATAAAAGAGAAATGCAATACATAATTCATAAAGATAAAGAATGTGGATAATTAAATTTAAGTAATATCCTAAATAAATCATAAGATATGTCAAAGGAAAATGACTTAGATGAAAAATAATTTTTAGGAGTTTTATAAAAATCAAATTGGAAATAAGAAATATCCTTGATTATTTGAAATTATTTTAAAATAGATATTTTATAAATCTTGGAAGAAAATAATTTAATTTAGAAACCATGAAAATTTATATAGAAATATTTATACAAAATGAAAAAGGTGGTGGAAATATGTGTTCATAGGTGAACGTTAAAAAATAGTATTTTCACATTTTAACGAAAACAACCCATACAAAAATGTTAAAAATATATTTAAAACTTTTAAAATAAGATCATGTAGTATAAAATTATCTTAATCAATTATTAAGGTATAAATAATGACATTTTAAAAAGCATACAATGAATACAAACATAGAAAAAGGAGATTCTAGACCGAGAAGAAGATATGGGGTCATTTTTATTTACAAGAAACACTTCAGGTAATATATGAGTCAAGGGGAAAATTAAATTTTTAGGGGACATGTAAAAACCCATGAATATCTAAAATAAAATTATGATGGGTTTTATAAATAATATAAATTATCCATATGAGTTATAATTCAAATATAATCATGATTTGAAAATAATTTTGACAATGAAACCCTTAGGGTTTTAGTAACATTTTAATCAAATACCCATTTCAAATTTGGTATATATTGAATTAAAATCCATTTAAAAGATAAAATGATACAAATATTTAAAACCCCATTAATATGGAAAAATACATTTATTATATAGTAGATACACCATTCCAAAGAAAATATGGTGTGTAATAGGAAATATGTCTCAAGGGGTGAAAATTTGAGACTAGAAACCCTTACCTCAATTCATACTTAGTCGAAATACGCCCTAACCTTCTATATTAGAAAATTAACTACCTTAATTATCCATTTAATAAAATTTATCATATCTATAATCCTTTATAAACTTCATTTATAATTATTCTCTATATTTATATTAGTTAGTTATTATCTATTTTTGATATCAGGTGTGAGTAATCTTGATCATTTTGAACTAGTTTCATAATAGCAGTTTTGTTCTTAATTATTTTACAAAAGTTAATAAATACCAAACCATAAAAGGTAATAGGATTTTTCTTTTATAATTATTTATATTTTCATAATTTTATTCTATGGGAATTTTGGTTATGATCCTTAAAGTTGAATTTAGTGATGAGCATGTTTCAGTGATTCTTAGAGAACAAAGGGTGATTTCTTAAATAATGAGATAAATTTTTATATTACCATTAAAGAACCAAAAAAATAATTATTTACTAATTTATATAATATATTACCATAAATTAAATTCCCATATTCATCCACTATATAAATTTATATCATTGTTCAAGTAAGTGGTTAAACCAATCCAAATAAGAACATACCATAATTAATGGATGATTATAAAGTGATTTAGTTGTAATATCATTATACCATAATCATAATGATATTATTTAGTGTGTATTAGTTTGATATATCATAATTGAAAAAATTATAAGAATAATATAACATATAAAAAGTTATTAAATAATCTGAAGAAATCATTTTTTTCTCTTAGAACACTCTTTTGGACGATTGAATTTACCATGGTTTTTCACTGCTTGTTTTATTAATAGGTTGTCAAATTTACCTTTATAGAACATTAATAATTTCATAAAAATCATATTTATCCATTAAAACATTTCTCATGACCAACCATGTAATGAGAAGATGAAAATAAAAATAGAAATCAATCGTTCTATGGAGGCAGTAGTCCACACGTACGTAGGGATGATGATTTCATTTTCTATAGAATGGGGAAAATGAGTAATATGGTTTGTCACTTTAGAATATAAAATATTTCATAAATATAATACTTATATATTAAAGTAATTATTAGGACCATACTTGTAATGTGTTTAAGGAAAAAAAGAAACACATTGCGTCGTGGAGGCGGTAGTCCGCACAACACACAGATGACAATTTTGTTTTTATTTAAGGAGAAGGGAAAGGTGGTTAACGCTTTTAAAATCAGTATAATAAAATACCCATGTAATAATGATATTGATGTTATAATTTTAATATGTTTTAATAAAATTTTAGTAATAATAAGTTCACATAAAGAAATAGAAATGAGAAAAGAGTGGTTAGAGATTTATACCCCACTTCTTGGGTTATCTCATTTAAAAAGGGGGTTAAGACTTTAAAGGATGGTATTTTGAGAAGAAAAAAACATCTTGAAGGTAGATAGGAATGTTGAGGATAGGTTTGGGAAGATTTTGGGATAAAACAAGTGGGTTGTGGTGTGAGGGGAAGTTTGGAGAGAAGATCCTATTTTATAAGTAAAAATTGATGACATTTTTGTAAATACCCATAAATTTTTATTAATGGGAAGTCAATATCAAGAAAAGTGGAACAAAATTGATAAATAATAGATATTAGAAGTGATATTTTTGATAAATTCCTTAAAAAAACATGTTTTAAACATGTTTGAATTCATTTTCTCTTAGATTTTTTACCTTTACGATTTTAGTTTTTACCGCAATAACTTGTTTTTACCCAAGTAACTTATCCTTTATGCTTAAAAATTAAATGGACCTTATTATATAATTTGGACCCACTACTTAAAAAATTTAAAATCCATTTAATTTGATTAAATTTATAAAAGTGAAAATTTTAATTTTAAAATAATAAGTATATAATGTATTAAAAATAATTTCTTGAGAAAAATATTACGTAAGTTCTAAAGAATTAAATATAGGTCTTTAAATTAGAATAATTTTTTAAATTTATAATATAACTCATAAAATGAATATTTTTCTATAAAACATTTTCATAAATTTCTAAATAATTATTATAAACTAATAATTCCATAAAAATCACGGTATTTATAAAAAGAATATATTGCACTATTCGCCTAAAAATAGATTTTTTAAAGAAAATATCAAAAATTAAACCTAAGATAATATTGACATGCTTAATTAAAAAATGAAGTTTTTTTCAAATTCATATTCTAAAATTAATTAATTAGATTCAAAATGAAAATATGATATATAAAGGAAAACAAATTTTATTAAAAAATGACCTTTTTAACATTCAAGTACTTTTAATATTATTTCATATAGATTTATAAATAATTTAATATTGGTATATTAATTTATAAATATAAATATTACCTATTATTGTAAACTTTTTACTATGGAAAATTAAACTTATTAAGGTAAAATAAAATACCCATCTTTTTTAAATGGTTCTTCAAAAGGAATCCTTTTAAAAATATTAATCAAAGAAAATAATATTATATTATATTAGGTGTTTGGGGGTATAATTAAATTAAACACACACACACCTCACTCACAAGCCAAAAAAGTAGGTCATAGCCCCACAAGGGAATAATCCACCCATCAAGCCTTATTTATTCAATACGTGACCCGTACGCCCAATGGGCATGAAGCCCATTATATGGATTGTAGGCCTAGTGAGCATTAAATCCCATTAAATGGCTCATAAGCCCAAAATTTTGACCCAAAGTCCCACCAGTGAATAGTGATGCTACAGAACCTAGGCTGTTATAATACTTGCTACAGTGTTGATGTCGCTACAGTGTTGTCACTGCTACAATTCTGCCATCATTATAGTCCAAAATATTGGTTCATTACATAGCAGAATTGTTTTCTCTATTTGTGGTGATTTAAACTCAAGATAATCCAATTATATATAGTTATTTAAACCACCTCATATTTCACTTTTAACAATCAAGTAGTGGTGGTTTGAATTTATTTCACTTCGATTTAGAGAAGTGTCATTTTTTCACAATTATAGGTGGGTTTCCATGTATTTAACAATGATTATTATTGTAAAAAAAATTATTTAATAAATAAGGAACAAATAAAATCATTACTAAATAGGGGTGGTAAAAAAATCCCAAACCGAACCAAACCGCAAACCAAACCAAATCAAAATAGTGGTTTTTTTATTATAGTTTGGTTTGTGGTGTAGAATGAATAGAGACTTGGGGTTTGTGGTTTGGTTCTGGTGCCAAACCAAATCAAACTAGTTAAACCAAACTACACATATTTCTAAAAAATATAATTTTATAATTTTCATCAATCCAAATCATGCATCAATTCCCTAACCCTAACCCCATTTTATATTTTGTTTTCAGGTTAAGAATGATATCATGTATGTGTTTCGATGATTATATATAAATTATATTCAAATTATCATCAAATAATTATAAAATATCATGGATATGTATCTAGGATGTTATCAGAAAAAATAGGTTATTTTTTAATTAAAAATGAACTGAACTGAAAATTAATGGTTTTGAAATTTTCTAATCTGAAACAAACCACTATTAAATGGTTTTATTTTTTTATATAAAAACCAAATTGAAAATTTTAGCTTGGTTTGGTTTCTAGTAACAACAAAATAAAACCAATCCATGCCCACTCATACTACTAAATAATATAGCAGTAGTTTTATTTAGTGGTGGTTTATCAAAATCGCTGCTAAAAAAATAAATAATTTGAAAAAAAATTACCAATATGTATAACAATTTTTCTTTTTAGCAGAGGTTTATAGAAACTGCTGCTAAAAATTTTAAATAATAAAACTTATAAAAAAATAAAAAAATTTAAAAAATAATTTATACAACATAGAATGTAGCTAAATATTTATTGATTAAAAACATAAACATAATATAATATAAATGACACATATATAAAACACATATATGTATAGAAAAACAAGTCAATAACCATCAGTCATAAAATCAATTATCATACAGACAACATAAGTACAAAAACCACCATCAAACCATCATATCCATCTCTCCACCTCCATTTCATCCAACTGCCTCTGTATCTAGGATAATCATACACGAAACCAACCGTATAATGGTTATATAAACTGAAACAAAAAAATAGAAATTAGAATAACTAAACACAATAAATAATAATTACAATAGAATCCATGATAATTATTAACCATACCGCAAAAACTATAAACCATCATGGATTCCTTATGACGAGTTTCATGGATCAGAACACTTAACCTCTTGTCTAATATCGACATCTATCACCTGCAATACCAAACCATAACATTTAAGAAAAGAAATATGAAACAGAATAAGCACATGATATATTCAAAAAAATTGAACATATCATTTGTTATTTTTTAATAAAATACATGATATTTCAATAAAAAACAAATGATATATTCTACCATCTATCATAGATTAAAAATATGAAAATTATCTAGATAATTAAGCCTCCAAATCCATATAGAACACTTTCAAAATGTAAAATTTTCTATTTGAGATATGATTCACCTCTCAAAACTCAAAATGAATGAGTTTATAATAATAAAAGTCTCTATATATCATTTTCCATTACCATGTAGCTAATTTTATAGAATTGATACCAACTTCTACAATTCACCACATAAACCTACAAAATCATTACCCAATATACCTATATAAGAAATTTAGATATGGGTTGATCTTAATTTATCACAATTCAACTAGTGTAATCATTAAACTAAATTGTTCATTCCATATGGAAAATTTTCTAGTGAAAGAGTCTAAAATTAGGAATATCCATTAAAAACAAAATCTATATATTTGAAATTCACTTCAAATAATGCATTAACATCTCACCTATCCCGATTCCAACTTCCTATCATTGATTCTTCCCAGAAGCTCGATGCTACACTATAAAAAGGGTAAAAATTCATAATTTTATTTTAATTTAAACCAAATATACCTTAACAACTGTTGAACATATCATTGGGGATGATATTGGGGGGTTTTTAAATTAAGATAAAGAACTCTAATAAAAAGTTACATGAACTTATTTTCATGATTCGAACTTTAAAAAATTAAAATTATTTTAAACAAAAAGAGTGGGTGAACATAATGAATAAAGAGATAAATTAGATTGAAAATAATTATATATGGGAAAATTTTCCAATAATAAAAGAAAAAAATATAATCATGTTTTTTTGAAACAAGCTTTATGACAAAGGGGAGGTTTCAAGGAAAAAAGTTTTCCTTATTCGCAAGGCCTATTCAAAAGTGAATAGAACAGACTTTGATGATATATTTTTTCCCATTATAAGGCTAAAAAAATAATAAATTTTCTTTCAATCACATCCTAAATAAATTATGATATTTTTTTTAAATAGATAGTCAATAAAACAAAATTATGAGTATAATGATATGGAAGAGTATATTAAGTAACCATAAGGTTTTATGGTTGATAACGACGATAATAAATTTTGAAAATTGAAGAAGGATTTTTATGGGTTGAAACCTACCTATAAATACCAGTATTAAAATTTTTATTTCTATATGAGTATGAAATTTAAGAAAGGAAAGGTGTAAAAAACCCTATATGTAAAGAAAACCCACACTTAGGGGTGTGTACAATATATTTTAACTAGTTAAGGACACCGATTTCAATCAACAAATTATAAATTGATTACCTTAATATAAGTATTAAAACCAACCAATACTTATCTTAAGATAATCAATTTATTTAACTAATTATCATATTAAATAACTTTTTATAAATTTTTATAGATCCAATCATCTTTATATGACATTGTAGAAATCAAATCATTAATAGTTTTTCTTATTTAAAAACTAATTATTCAATCATTTCGAGGAAACTATATATTAGATTGGCGTGTCGTCTACTCATACATGTAAAAAATAATTAAAATAATTTTTTCCTATGATTTCATGTCAATATGACATTATTTTTTAATGGTTTTGACTATTGAATGAATGTTTTATAGTTTTAAAACACTAAAAATGCGATTTCAATCATCCCAAGAAAACCTTAACTCACATTAACATGGAATCAATTCCTATATTTCATAAATAAATCTACAGTTTTATTTTTATGATTTCATGGAAATATGAGGTCATTTTCTTGGATTTTACCCCTTGATGAACATTTTTAAAGACTTTCATATATTTAAAAACTATTTATTCATTCATTCCATGAACACAAGACATCAAATTGATGAATTATCTACTCCTACACATCAAAAATAATTCAAATAGGTTTTTCCTATGATTTTATATTACTCCAAGTTTTTTTCTATGGTTTTGACCGTTACATGCAATTTTTAGAGTTTTAAAACACAAAAATTGAATTTTTGGTCATCCTGAGAAGACCACAACCCATATTAACATTGTGTTAGTTAATATATTTAAAAAATAAACATATGTTTTTTTCTATTATTTCATGGTATTCCAAGGTAGTTTTCTTGGTTTTGACTCTTTGACACACATATTTAAAGACTTTGACATCTTTCAAAACTACTTATTTAGTTATTCTGAGTACACTGCATGTTGGATTGATTATTCTTCTACTCCTACACATAAAAAATAATTGAAATATAATTTTACTACGATTTTACATCAATCCAATATATTTTGATATGGTTTTGAAAATTACACATAGGTTTTAATGTTTTAAAACACCAAAAATGTGTTTTCATCATCCCAAGTAAACTACAACTCCTATTGGTATGAATTTAGTTCCTATAATTCAAAAAAATATATAATTGTTTTACTATGATTTCATGGAAATATAAAATCGTTTGCTTGGTTTTGATCCCCTGATGCATGTTTTTAAAGACTTTTATATCTTTAAAAACTGCTTATTCGGTAATTTTGAGAACACTTCACATCAGATCGATGTGAAGTCTACTACTATACATATAAATAATTAAAATATAGTTTTTTTAATGATTTTATTTCATTTAAATTTTTTTTCTATGGTTTTGACCATTACAAGTACGTTATGGAGTTTTAAAGCATTAAAAAAGTGTTTTCAGTTATCCCAAGAAAATATCAACTTGAATTGATGTGGCACAATTATTACATTTCAAAAATAAATCTATGATTGTCTTCCTATAATTCCATGACATTTTGAGGCTATTTTCTTGGGTTTTTCCTCCTGAATCATGTGTTTAAAGACTATCGTATCTTTAAAAATTGCTTATTCAATCATTCCAAGAACACCACACTTTGTATTGAGATTACATATACTCATATATGTCACAAATAATTAAAATAAAATTTCCTAATGGTTTTATGTCATTAAAATGTTTTTATATTATTTTAATCATTACATGCATGTTTTAGAGTTTTAAAACACTAAAAATGCGTTTTTGGACATCCCGAGCAAACTAAAACTCAGATTGATGTGATAAAAAAGAGTTTTTATTATGATTTAACATCATTCCAAGGTCCTTTTCCATGGTTTTTATCGCTACATGTATGTTTTAGAGTTTTAAAACACAAAATGCATTTTTAGCCATCCTAAGAAAACCACAAATCATATTGACTTTTTTTTAGTTCCTATATTTCAAAAATTAATATATGGTTGTTTTCTTATGATTTTGTGGCAGTATGATGTCGTTTTTATAGTTTTGAACATTTGAAACATGCTTTTAAGGACTTTTATGTCATTTAAAACTAATTATTTAGTCATTTCAAGTACACCACATGTTGGATTGATGATTATTCTACTCTTACACATCAAAAATAATTAAAATAAAATTATACTATGATTTCAAATCAATCTGAGATCATTTTATATGTTTTTGATCATTACATACATGTTTTAGAGTTTTAAAACATTAAAAATGTATATTTAGTCATTAATTAGAAACCACAACTCATATTGATTTGGATTTAGTTCCTATATTTAAAAAATTAATCTAATATTATTGTATAATTATTTTATGATAATATTAGGTCATTTATTTGGTTTTGACACCCTGATGCATGTTTTTAAAGACTTGTATCTTTTAAAATTTCTTATTCAGTCATTATGAGAACACGACACATCATATTGATGTGAAATATACTATTAAACATAAAAAATAATTCAAATACATTTGTAATATGATTTAAAAACATTATAAGCTCTTTTGCTATGGTTTTGGCTATTACATGCATGTTTTAAAGTTTTAAATCACTAATAATGTGTTTTCAGTCATCCTGAGAAAACCTTAACTCTAATTGACATGGAGTCAATTTATAAATTTGAAAAATAAATATATGATTGTTTTATTATTATTTTATGATAATTCAAGGTAATTTTATTAGTCTTGACCACCCAAATCATAGCATTAAAGACCGTTATATCTTTAAAAACTATTTATTTAGTCATTACGATCACACTACACTTTTTATTGAGGCATTGTATGCTCCAACATGTCCAAAATATTAAAATGATAGTTTTTCTTTGATTTTATGTCATTATAGGGTTTTTTTTATTTGGTTATAACTGTTATAAACACATTTTAGAGTTTTAAAACATTACAAATGTGTTTTTGGTCATCCTGAGAAAAACACAACTCATATTGATGTGGCGTTAGTTACTACATTTAAAAAATCATCATACAATTGTTTTCCTTTGATTTCATGAAAATATAAGTTAGTTTTCTTAGTTTTGACCCCATGATACATGTTTTTAAAAACTTTGATATCTTTAAAAACTACTTTTTCTGTCATTATTATCACACTACATGTCGTATTGACACAATGTATGCTCATAAATGATGTATTGACATTATTTTTTCAATGTGTTCAATTATCTCAAAAAAAGATACATCTATATAAATTGCATAGGACTGGCGATAATGACTTCACTAGTTAAATATACAGTTAAGTGGACCATAGAATCCAAAAAAAGGTGAAAATAGTTTCTCTAAGTGACATAATGTAAGCCGCAAAACCCACCCATAACACTTTGAAAACTTAAAATAACCTATTTAAGATATTATTCAACCCTAAAAACTAAAATTTAATGAGTTTATTACAATATAAGTTTCCATATCTCCTTTTCCATTATTCTACAGTTAAATTTACAAAATCGATACCATTCTTGGATGGGTTTTTTATAGTTTTTTAACTTCCATTATTCTTCTTCTTTATATAAATCAAATAAAAATATAATAAAAGATACCTTAAATAAAAAATAAACACCCATGTAATTCAAATAGAACACTCATCTCACATTACCCCAACTCCGTCTCACATAAATAACCCCAATAGGATATAATGTCATCATAGTAATAAAGAAAATATTTTTTTATACATTTAATTGATTGATTTTAAAATTTACCTCTGTAATATGATCTATAATACTATAAATTTCCTCAGGGACTATGCATGTCATTATCTAGAATACAGAAACTTAGGCATTTTTTATTGATGACTGCCACTGATCCTATGTTTACCTGTTGGAGTCATGTTCTTTCACTTTTTCTTTGAGAATCAAAATTTCCCTCTATTATTCCCAATCAATGGAACCAATTTAACCCCCACTATATGGTGTAATAATAAAGGATGATACTGAGCTACCAAATAAATTTTATGGAGTTGGCATAGAACTCATCCTCCTTATATTCCCAAGACTCTACTTTTTTTAAAACAACTGCAACTACATCATTATGGGAAACCGATGATGATTTTATAGAGTTTTCATCCCAAGATTCCTTAATTTTAACATTTTATCATAAAAATATTAACAATTATATTATTATAATTTTTTTTAATGATAAGTAGTTACTCCAATGTCTTTTCTAGGTTCATTCATGAAACTTATCTTGGGTTTCTAATGATAATTAAGCCATATCTATGTTCATCCAACCGGGTGATCTATATCATGAACCTATATAATATATATATATACATATCAAGTTATAAATAAAACCTTTAGGTATAATATAATAATATAAAGAATAATGAATAAAATACAACCAATATTTGTTATTTTTCTAAAAAAAATTGTGGCCCATCAATATGAGGAATGGATTTTTTTTATGATTCATTGTATTTTTTAGATAATTCTTGAAAAAAAAAATTAATTAAAATTATAATTTTTGTATTTTTATGTTACTAATTTACTGAAAAATATGAAAATAACCCATGATATATATCCCTGTTAATATTAAGAAACAAATACACTGATCACCGAACATTCCTTTAGAAACTTTCACATACACATGTCAAGTGCTTAGAGAAGTGTCATTAAACTCATTCCATAATATCCACTTAAAGTATCTTAATTTCATGTCAATTTTTTCATGGTATATGGACTTGTAACAAATTTAGAGGCATCAAAATGAAAAAAAAATCTAGAAAAAAATGCAGAAATTTATAAGTATATTAATAATTTTACTCACACATTTTAAATTAGGAATAAATTAATATTAAATTAGTATTAACTTTATTTGGTTTTCAAATATTATATTATTCTAAGCTATAAGAATATGCCTCTAATCTTTATAATTAATGTAAAGACTCACCATATCAGAAGTATGATTCCCAATAATATATTCATAGATTCTAACAACATCACCACTAGGCACCCCAAACTTATCAAATTAAATTATAATTTTAAAGTCTTTCAGTTCCCATAGATATACTATATTCATATTTGTATCTCTTTTATTTTTATTTTTCTCTTTTTGAAAAATACATAAAATAGTTAATAAAAATATATAGTTTTTTACAATGATCTACATACAAATAATGGTAACCCATTAATATCCCCTAGATGGAGGAGTGACCGCCTTCTCTACTGCTAGAGGTGCATCATACAATGAGCTATCAACAACATCTAGGTAAGCTGTTGGATCACTAAAAGTATCTGGTATAGTGGAATCACTCAAATACATTGAAGGTGACAATATAGGTGGTGTTCTCTGAGATGAAGATTGACTAGGATCTCAATTTATTTATTCTCTACATTCTTATATTTAAAATAAGTTATAATATATTAAATGTACAAAAAAATTAGAGGTAAAATAATTATGATTTTTAAAAAAAATAGAAAAATGTATAAATGTATGAAACACTTATAAATGTGAAATTGTGATATAGTTTCATTACCAGTTTATATGTTAAATTATTTTAATACTCATTTTACTTATTATTATTAACCTCTATTGTGAATATAAATTATTAATTTTCACCCTCCCTTACAAGTACTATTATTTCAATATTGTCTGAGAAAAACTATTGAGTGTTTTATGATGGATTATGTTCACTACCACAAATTACCAATTGAGCTTCACCTCCCATATTATATAAGTCTCTCTTTTTTATGTGTACAAAAACACTCCAAAATTAATTTATTTCATCATATACATGATAAAACAATCTTCTCTTGTGATGTTAAGATAAATGGATCATGATATTCACACTCACTTGTATGGATCAAGTGAAAATTGACCATAGAATAAGATAACTGAAAATTGACCATGATACTTTAGTTTCATGATATAAAATATATTTCCATTGTATCCCACCTCTACATATGTAAATACACCAATATTTTGAGTTCCCAAGCCATATTCATGATAAATTATTTAAAACTTGAATCTATTAATATTTTAAGAATTGAATCATTTAACCTTCCTTAGAGGACCTCAAGACAAAAAAATTAAATAATTTAAAATTTCATCTCAATTATCAATATTCATTAACTACATAAGAAGATATAAGATATCACTATTAACATAGAAAAAATAAAAACATGTTGATAATATTAAAATGAGTATGCACTTACACAATGGTTGAACCATTCTATAATCTATTTATTAGAATATTTTGTTAATTATGTATCATTTCAAGCTTGTCCCCTTACTCGTATCATTTTTTTCAATATAAATTCTTCAAAAAATGGATCTTTACTAAGAATATTGATTATAAAATATCTATTTTCTTATGGTTATTCTAATTCATTCAGTGTAAAATCTGAGTCCTTTCCTACTGGTCATCTTATAGTTGTAAATACCAATGATTTTTTTGGAATGATAATTATTAGAGATGTCATAAACATGTAAAACACAATTGAATATAGTCTCAATTACATCCAAATATCTAGAATAGAAGGCTAGACATTATTAGACTATGTAACCTTCAACAATAGTGCCTTCTAGTTGAGATTTATTCATTACATATGATTGCAAATGACCTAAGTACATTATAAACAAATTATAAGAAACATATTAAATTTTTTACATAATTATTTGATAAAATTGAATTCATCAATGAAAATAAAAATAATATTAACATACCTTTCAATTGGATACATCTATCAATAGTGTACCGATCCACCAATTTTATCTTCCTCAACTAAATGAACAATCAAATAAATCATGACAGTGAAAAATGAAGGGGGAAATAACCTCTCCAAATGAAAAGGTGTTAACATAATTATTTCTTGAAGTTTTTAAATATAAGTATGATTTAGAGTTTTTTCATTATTATCTCTGAAGAAGATCCACAACTCAACTATAAATGTAGTTAATTTTTCAAGTAATGTATTGTTCAATACCAAGGGTAGTGACTGCTCCATCAGAATATGTGAGTCATGACTTTTCAATCCATGTAACTTTTGATGTTTCAAGTAAACACACCTTGAAATGTTACTTGAATATCCATATAAAACTTTTCAATTCTTTAAAGTTTTATATAATACATATTTCTCATGATTTTTCATTGTAAATTTAGATAAAGTATAATTTTCATTATTATTTTTCCACAAGACATGCTTTGTATTCATTGCTTCCAAGTCCCTATGATCATTAAGGGGATCCTCAGATTTACCTTCCTTGTTAATCAATGTAAAAATTACATTATCACATATGTTTTTATTAATATGAATTATGTTAATATTATGATTTATCAAATTAAAATTCCAATAATTAAGTTTGAAAAATAAACTCACTTTCTTCCACTGTCGTGTTCCAATTACTTCAGATATTATACTTTATACCCTTTCCCCCTTCTTTCAAATAATTAAAAGTTTCCAAATTCTACAGGGACATTCATTAATTTCCCTAATATTTCTAAACCATATAACAACTTTAGTGACTATTTATTAAATATATATATTGAATTGTGTCTTTTTAATACTGAATTTATGAGATACATCAAGAAATTGGTGATTACACATGAAGCACCATTTTTTTCAATGAGGTAATCATTGAGGTTCAAAATAAAAATTAAAAATTAAATGATCCAATCTTGTATGAGTGTTCCAACTAGATAAGTTTCCTAATCCAATAAATCCACTAATTTTCAAAATTAAAGTAACATACATTTTGAATAGTTTTCTCATTTAAGAATCAAATGTTTCCTTTCCATCATCCCATAATTCTCATAATTTTTTGATTAGAGGCTGAAGGCATACATCAATGTCATTTCTCAGAATTTTATTTCCTTGAATACTCACTGAAATAATGAAATAATTATTCTTCATACACATCCATTTAGGTATATTATAAGGTATCAAAATAACTACCCATATACTATAATTAGTGCTTAAATTACCAAAAGGTCTAAAACCATCAGAAGTCAATCCAAAATATACATTTTTAGGATCTAAAAAATAGATATAATTAATCAAACACCTTCCATGAAATTGATTATTTTATATGACTCATCAATTATTCATTGTTACTTTCCAAAAAATTCCAATTAATGTCGTATAAGGTATTAAATGACATGAATAATCCTTCAAAGCATGGTTTTAGAGGAAAGTAACGCAATACCTTCATGAGAGTTGTATTCTTATACTTCTTCCTGGTGTTACATTTATTTTTACTCACACTAATTCTCATTTATTTCCATATAATTATATGATATCTTATGTATTATTATTTATCATATTCTTCTCCTTAATAAATCATGAAATCGTTAGGGTGCATGTATTTTTGTATAATCAAGGACAATCTTGTTGATGATTTTCTTCATCTCATAGATTGATGTAAGGATATCAAATTCACCAAATAAATCATAAAGAAACTCCAAAATCATGGAAATTTCATTGTCAATAATTCTATAGATACAGTTGATATGGTACAACTTGAATAGAAAATACAACTTCAAATACTTGGAACACCCTTCATATAATTCTTGATTTCCATCTTCAACTAATTCATAAAACTCATATTTTTGGTAATTTAAGATTCTAGAAATATTAAACTACTCAGGATCAATTGAAGGTACTTTTGATCAATTAAAAAATCTAGGTTATTGCATCCTCTAAATCTAAATGATTCATTTATCAATTTTTTAATTGAATCTTCTTATGGTGGGTCACTTTGTATTTTGTTGACACGATAGTTGATGCTTTGAATTTCCATAACATTCTATTCACCATGCCAAACCCAATGTACATATTGAGCATGAAAATGTTTCAATATTAGGTGTTCATATGCATCATTTCTATTTAAAAATCACTTGATTCTACACTCATGACACAAAAATTTTATTATACCATCTATTGATTGATTTTCAATTACATAATCTAATTTATTTCCAAACCCTTAGCATGATAATGTGTTTTTATAGGTAATCTAAATTTTATCCATACATATTGTATTACCAATATTATCCATATACATTAAAAAATAAATATATATAAATTTTTAATTAAACAATTGCAACCAATTATTAACACCATTTTATAAAAAAATTCTTCAATGAAATTATATTCATAGGAAATCATAGTTTAAACTAAAAATAAAAAATAAAATAAAATGATCAGTAACATACTAAAATATGATTATAAAAATTCTATGTTACTCCATAATCAAAATAATAATTGGTAATTACTAACACTTAAAAACTACCTGATAGGTTAGGGTCAAAATGTCATGGGAGAAGGAAAATGAGGTGAGGGAATAAAGATCGATGAGGAGAGGGTAATAACCAGTATGGAGGTTAGGGAGGTGATTTAGGTGATATCAGACTCATGGAAAGACTGGGGGTCAAGGGATTTGTTTTGAGGTAGAGGGTGAAGGTGAAGGATGGTAGGGGATTGATGACGTAGGGAGAAGGGGGATCACCGTTGGGGGTAGAGGTCATAGGGAGAAGGGTGTCACTATTAAGGGTTGGGGGACTGGGTTAGGTTCATGGGGAGAAGGGGGGATATCATCTAGGGTTGGGAATCAAGGTTAGGGTTTTTTATATTTTTCCATAAATTTATTAGTGGTTAATAAAAATCTACTACTAAATCTTAACATATTTATTTTTCTAACAATATAGTGGTGGTTATAATAAACTACCCCTTTATTTGAAATAAAAAATATGCTAATATTTAGTGATGGTTTTAATAACTCCCACTAATACATATTTTTATTGTAGTGCATCACCAAACATGTAATATGCATATACATGAGGTGTGTAAATACAGGGTGTGAGAAATAATTCTCAATAAAAACCACTATAACCCCAAACACCACTTGAAGTTTAATGTGATTATATACAATTGGTTTAAATAAATTAAATGATTTAATTGTATCATTTAAAACATGGATTATAAATAATCAGGTTCTAACAAAGATACATGATAAATTTGTATAACTATTTTGGCCAATATCGGTAGAATCTTTGAGCATCGACCCAAATGTATAGTAGACAAACACATGGCTCATGTAAGGTCATGTAAACACATGACATATAAAATATTTCCAGGACTAATACAAGTTCTAGATAAACTTATGACTCACATATCATCATCTCTTGTCATAGCCTAACCTAAGGCTCCATACAAATTAGAAGCTCACGATATCTATATAAAAATATTCATGTCATAATATCAAAAAAAAGTTTTAAAATTCATCACATAAAACCTTTAATCATACACTTTTTATTCAGTACAAACAAATCATCTATTCATTAAATTCTCATAAAATTATTCAACCATCACTCACTTTTTATGTTATTAAATTAAAAAAAATCCAATAAACATATTGCTCATTAAATCCCCATTTTAAACCATTAATTACACATCCTCACTATTAACTTAGTATAACTAATTATTTCCCCTCATATTTCCCTTTTATATTTATCCAAATAAATTTTTCACCACTTAATTGCACACTTAAATATGTAATTCCCACCTAAATTTCTCTTCAAAATTCACTTAAGTTCACACAACTATGTGAAATTTTAACATAGAAAATAGCACTTTATAATAACAAGATATAGTGCATAGGTCTGGTGAGATCATTGAGAGGGGGAGGAGGTGAATCAATGATCCCATTTTTTTATAAATATTACTTCTTTATTAAACCTCTATAACTAGTTAAAGATTTGATTCACTCCCCTAATTATCCCTTAAACTCACTCAAATATGTAGAATGTAAAAGGCACAAGACATATGGATTTACAAGGTTTATCCTTGAAATATTGATCCTTGCTAGATTGGGGTTTCATTCCAAGACACAGTTTCTATACTATAAATTACTTGAGTATAGTGTACAAGCTATTATGACATCCTGCCTTTTTATTACATAACTTTTCATTACATTTTACAAACATGGGATCTTTAAAGTCTAATGTCTTGGAAATCAGGAACATAATACATGAAAACAACATAAAAAATTATTCTAAAATAATTTTAAGGCTTTATCATAGGTTCATTCTATGTAAAATTACTACATCTCATATCCTGGAGACATACATCAAAGGAAAGGGTGAGCAGAAGGCTCAGTAAGGAAAACAAGTGAAACAGTTGACATGTGATCTTGAGTAATATTAATAAGAACATGATAAAAGTCATAAAGGCATGAGAAATGGAAGAATAGGAATATCATAACAAAAATAACTTGAATCATAACTTGAATATGTGACTACAACATTTCATTTAGACATTCATGAACATATCACCAAGGTTTATCCCCGAGGTGTCATAAAAATTACCAAGGTTATTCACTAAGGTATCGTGAAACTTGTCATCTCTAGAGATTAATTTCTTTACCCAATGCATTGGAGTGCCATCAGGGCACAACCTTAATATGTATTTATTTACATGTGATACACATAGATAATAATAAAATATTTCATAAATAACCCATAGAGAACAAAATAAATGGGTTTCATTTCAAAATTATGACATTTTAAAAGTTAAAAAAAGATCATTATGTCATTTATAACCCATGGAAAGGGAGTGAGGGTTATATGTATATCAATTACAGAATAAAATATATCTTTTTTGGTATATTTATGAACACCCATAGAAACAAAATAGGTCTGGGTATTTACATAAATAAAACAAGAGAGAAAGAGAGAGAAATTTTGAGACGAAATTTCTACAGCATAATGACTATATATCATGGTTTTAGAAAACAATAAAAAGAGAGGGGACAAGGGTCTCACATACATAAATGAACCATTTTGAAGTATAGGGACATAATAAAAATAAATAAGATCATGTTGTGGACATTTAAATGACATACCACATGAAAAGGAAACTTGAAAGGAAAGAGAAAGTGCGATTTCTTTTACGAAAATTCGGCAGCCTAACAGCGTCACATAAAAATTCAGAAAATAAATTGATGAAAGAAGAAAGGGTATATAATAATTTGGAAATTAAATGTACAGTAGTAAAGATATATAATAAAAATACCCCACATAATAAAATGGAACTATAAGACATAACATAAAGGAATTAATGACTTAAAAGAGGAGGGTGAAAGGATCCCTTACCTTGAAGAGTAACTTCAAAATCTTGAAGTTCGGGACCTTGGGAGGCTTGAGGGCACCTTGGTAGGACTCCTTGGGAGGTAATGAGACCATAAATTCGTTTAGGAGGATTTTGGAATTAAATTAATGAGGTAAATGACTTGGTATTTATAGGAAAAGTGAGAGTAAATTATTAATTTCCAAGGGACACCTCATCGGTAGTATTTGCAAAACCATGGGCTTGCCCATGGTATTTTCCCATGGTATTGGCCACTTGGGACAACTCATAGCATATATCACTATTCATAAGTCGACCAAAAATATTACATCATTATTACATCATTAATTATGTCATTAAACACATGAAACTCAAAACTGTATTTTTACTATTCACCGAAAATTCAACTATTTTAGAAAAATCCCAAAAATTCACCCTAACCTAATATCAATGCTCTAAATTAAAAAATTAACTCTATTTTATGAAAATAATTTTCTAAATATTTTTAATTTAATTTTTAAATAAAATCCTTATTTATTCCAAAAATAAAACTTTAAAACTATAACTCATTTTGTAACACCTTAAGAAAGTAATCAAGGTCCCATAAAATTATCGTATAACCATAAGACAATAAAGTAACAATATATGATTACATTTTATGAAAATAAATTTCTATTTTAAATTATAAAATTAATTATAAAATTGTAAATAAAATATTTATGACATACAAAAATACCAAAACTTATACTATGCTTGTTTTTTCACTTTTAAGATGTTTAAATTGTATTTATACATTCATGGGTGAAGTTTCTATTTTTTTGGCCAATTACTATTCATTACTATTTATATGGGTATGTTACTATTCATGCTTTATTATTCACTAAAAAACAAGTTGATCTTTTTAGACTCTAAATTTCTCACTGATCACAACTTTAGAAGACCATTTTTTGAAAATAATTTCACATTATTAATTTTTTAAAGAATACAAAAATATTTTAAAATACACATTTTTCTCCTAAATTCATCAATAATACACATCCTATATTTATCTGGATATTTGAAATTCACAAACTTTTCCATAATAATAAATAAAAAATTTATTTATATAAAAGGATTACACAAAGAAGCTAAGGTCTCGTTACATAGCCCCTTATAACACCAGCACATGACCTAAGTGTAAGGTGTGCTATGGTGATAGAATCTTGGGGTGGCTCGGAAAACATTTCCCAAGTGGTGATTTCTATCAGCTTGAACTTCTCCCTTAGGCGATTCCGTTCAAGCTTTATATATTGAAGTTCGGCTTGGGCTTGGTCCAGAGCAAATCCCAATAATGCTACCTCCTTCCCAAGCTCTGAAAGATGGGCTTTATATGGCCCGAGTCTACTGGATGAGTTCATTCAATCTTTTTTCTGTATTAATTAACCAATATAACTATATTTATAAAAACACAACGTTAAGATTATAGTTTCCAATGGTCATATTGACCAACGGTCATATAACAGTCGAAACCCAACAGTCTCATTTTAATTATACCCACTTCATTAATTAAAGGATATAGTTTTGTTGAGTATAAAATAAAATAACACACAAAATTAGGAAACAAATATAATTAAAAAGTTCGGGTCATTACATTTATCTTCTGAAAATCTTAATGATTAATCTTCCAAAATATCTAGTAGTTAATCTCCCAAAATATCTAGTCTCCAAGTGAACACAAAAGCTACCTTATAATAGGTTCTTTATACTAGCATCTTTATAGTTTAATATATCTATTTAAAATACTCTTTCTATATCCCAATGTGATCTTTATACTACCTCCCCGTAGTTATTCAAGGTTCTTAACTCATCCTTGAATAAATCTTCAATTGGACTGTCTCTGGATACGGTATGTATCAACATTATTCTATTTCAAGTTCTTATGTCCAATTCTCCAATTGGATCAATAAAATTTTCTCACTTACACTGTGACAATGAATCACAATGACTCCTCTTCTCCTATCACTTATTTCATCTTCCTTCGGCACACATGTTCTCCTAATGCATCAGGTTCTCTTATTCGATACAAATTTGATGTTTTTGTCTGGTTCTACAGTACCATTTTTGCTCTCTTAACCTTCTTTTTCTTTGGTTCTTGATTAAATATTCATGGAGTCGTGAATATTATTTCCATTTTTTAAATAATGGTAACTCCACCTTTTTAGCATATGGAGATATCACAATTTCAAATTGGATATCTTTCTAGTTAAAGTATTCTCCTCAAAATATTGATCCCACAGATTATGGGGATATTATAAATCCAAAAAATCTACAAAAATATTTTATTTGTAGTTTAATAAAATTTATTTATCTTCACACTACTTTAAAATAGGCACATAAACATGTTTTATCTTCTCACCTCAAATCAGGGCACACATATCTTCTTGATATCCAGTGATTTTCTCCAGTTGAAACCCACTCAATATCCTCATTTAAACAACCCAAACATTTGGGATATTTCCTTCCATAATATCCATGCTTTAATTTCCTTTTGAAATCTTCACATGCATGGCACTATAATTTAGAACATTCATCAGCAGCATGTAACTCTTCTCAGGCTGCCAATACCTCCCTTGATTGGTGTTCCTTAAATCTCATCATAGATCATGACCAATGTGAACAATCATGATGTTTGATCTATAAATTTCATCACAATAGCATTGTCTAATTTTCATCTGCTATCTTCAAAAAAATTCTCCAAGTGTAAATGTCATACGAGTAAGGGAAAATCATACAAGCATCTCAAATATCTTATGCCCTTATAAATGTATTATGCATCTAAAAACATTTTATGAGCTTCACAAATTCATATGGGCTAAGCCTTTTCCAAAATTACTCAATCTCAAATATCATACAGGGATACTAAAATGTGTTATGACTTATTAATATTTCAATTCCATATAACATTTTCCTTTGAAAATATCTAACAGACTCTAATATCACATGGGAACCTAAAATTTCCTCTTATTAGGATAATTCCATTTGTTATTTTTTAATCTTCAACCCGAAAACTCAAAATATCATACTGCATGTTGAAAAGGTATATGTTCTTTGAAAAATATCCTACAAAAGGCTCATGTGGCTAAAATATCATACACAAAGGACAAATTATTTTGTTAGTTTTATAAACATCAACTATGTATATGTATTATATATTGGAACAAATATCCTATGAGATTTAAAATATCTTACGTGAAGGTGAAATTTTCTACACATAGGATAAATGCCTTTTTCAATTTGTCACACTCATCCCAAACTTATAGATTTAACCCAAATACATACATGAACTCTTTAAATTATTTTGATTCCTTATCAAACATTCAAAAACACTTCCAAATTTCTTAATAAAATATTCCTTCATCCACTAACAATTTTCATTAATTCCATTGAAGATCAAATCCACAATCATCACAATAATGGGATTATTACTTGAATCTATCCAGTCTAGTTCTCCAAGGGATAACTAAATTTCCTTTTCCATTAATAATGTAAGTACCTCATCTCGACCTTCCTTTGATGCACCACACACATATTGGAAGCTTTATCCTTATAGAATCATCTTCATTTATTGACAAAAAATAAAATCTTATAGATGTTAACTTCAACCCCACATGTATTTATTGGAAATACCATTAATCCTACCTGTAAAAATGTGTGCTTCGACTCTTTTTCTTCTCCCACTTATCAAAAATAAATGTAAAATTAAAGTATGGGTTTTTACTCACTCGTTTTATTTTTATTATTCTTTATAAAAGGGTTTTCCATAAAAAAATATTCTCCCTATTTGAATTTGAATTGCAACCTAAAATAATTGTGAGAGAAGGATGGAATAACACACAACTTAGCCCAAATAATTTAGTTGGTTAACTCTAAGTTTATATTGGTGAATATAATGTATAAAATAATAGATACTTCATAAAGATGTCAAGGTTGTCCATTAACATTTCATCATGTGACACCACATCTAAAAATATCAATATAGGGTATATTTAAAAGATTTATAAAAAATTACATATCCTTAACCATTAAATTTTAGAAGGCTGTTAAGATTTACAGATTCATTTCAGATTGATATTTTAAAATCTCCTCTTCATCCCCCCTTAAAGGATGTTCTCACTTTCTTTATCATAGTAGTGATAATACAACATGATGTAAAGCTTCTATTACTGTACAATAATGAAAACCTCATCTAGATCCCTCTATATTTAGTTCCTTTAATTCCTTGCATGTTAGTACATATAAAATGTAAGGGAATTAGGAGGGTCTTGTTCCTTGATTATTAGAAAAAATAGAAAGTTTGAGAGTTTCATATCAACCAACGTTTCCTTTGTCTTTTATTTTTAGCTCCATATGATATCTTTATCCCTCCTCTTCTGAATTTCCTATCATGAATCTCCATAGGTATCATGGTGTTATTCTTCTTCACAATAATTTACTTGTGTGTATACTCTTTATTATGAGCAATGAATGCACATTTTTCATAAAAAAATATCTTTTCTTTTTCATCATTATGTGCTGAGATGGCAACACCAATGAACTATCTTTTTAACCCCATATAGTATGCTCATTCTTCACAAAAAAGACCTCCGCTTGTGTATTTCCTTATCTATATTTAGCACAAAAATTTATTTGTGATTTCTTCTCCTTCATCTTTGGAAAAGAACACCCTTGACCAGATTTGTTAGCTCTCCTATTTCCTCTTTGGTTTTTCTTAACTTTAGTAGTGTGTGAGATCTATCCTGTAGTTTTTCCAGCCTCAAAATTTTTCCTATTAACAAAATTTCTTCTTTTAATAGAACTACTTTTTTCTTATTCACAGGTATGCTCCCACTTGATTCATGCCAGTTTTTTGGAAATGAAATGTTTTACCAGTAGTCATATTTTTTGTGTCTAAATCCTTTATAGAACTAGAAATATCCCTTAAAACTTTATTTATATATATATTGATAAGTTTTTTTTCAAAAATATTTTTGTTGTTTAGGATTATTCTAACCTTTTTTTTCTATTTTCTTAGGGGTTATTTCTTTTTCATCTCATATTTACCTCTCCTTACTATAGAAGTACATTATTTACAACTTTATTCAGGCCAAACATCTCTATATTTGGTTTCAATATCTATAAAACTATAGTGAATGGATTTAGTATCACTTGAGTATTTAGAAATAGTTTATACCCTTTTCTTGGGGCTAGTTTTCTCAGCAGCCTTGGATGGTTCATCTTGAATATCCACTATTTTCTCATAGTCTTCTCTCATGGTATTCAAGATGTTTTTATCTTTAGGCACCTAGTTGTTCCTCATGAAGTTATTCTTCCTTAATAGTTTTTTTCATTAGGATCTTCTAGAATATTGTATTTTTTCATGAATTTCAACTTATAAATTTTGATCACCTCTATAATATCACCTTACTTCACATATTTACTTCTTTTATCTTTTTTGAAAATATTTAATTTATTCTTGAGCTTAGAATTATGCTCAAGGTAGGCCACTAATTCAGATCTCAACATATACTTAGTATATCATTTTTATTTCTTCTCATCACTACTTGATGAGTCTATATGATTTATTACCATATCCATAAAGGATCTATGATTATAAATGATACTTTCATCATATGAATCAGTCCATGTTGATGATTACTCATTATCTTCCCTGCTCATGATGTTTCTTATATACTTTATTGATAACTTTTTCCTACTTTCTATAGTCATATTTTCTAAATTTTCCAGATCTTATTTTATAAAAAAACCTCTTGTTCATCATCACTTTGGGATTCATAAACTTTATTCTTCTTTGTAAAATCAATTAAAAATGTACAATACCTCCACAACCAAATTATTTAATAGTAATAATAACTTGGTATTTTCCTTTCCCTCTTGTAATTTTTTTAGAGATAAAAGACACAAGCTTCTTATTCCCAAAAAATATTTCATCACCACTTTCTTCATCCCTATCATAATTTGATAATGGTTCATCTATTCTCTCCTTCATATTGAGTTTTTTCATGGATTTGAATGATATTTATTCCATTTATTTATTTTTAAATACTTGCAATTTCCTCATATTATAATTTAGTAGTGTATTATGTAAATTATTAAGTGAAAATTCACCAATTTCTTTTAAGATAGATATATTCAGATATGATTTTTTAAGAAAATTCATCATAATATAATATTTTAATCTTCCAAAGAATTTATAAATCCCCTGATATGACTTAAAATTTAATTTACCCTTGTGAAATATTTATAAATAATCTCATCATCATCCATTTGTATGTCCTAAAAATTTTCTCTCTAAAGTTTTAGTTTTCATTCCTTAATCTTTTCATTTCCTTCATACACATTCTACAACATTTCCCACATATCCTTAGTAGTTTTAATTACCATTATCATGGAGTAATATTTTTTAGATAGATATGAAATTATTACATTTCTAGATTTCCCATCTACTTCAAGATTTATTATTTCAGCACAAGTCATGGGACAATTTCTTACAAGAAGAGTAAATCTAATTGTTACAGTATCACAAACCTTAAAAACTTATGACAACAAATATGAAAGCATCTTATTTTTTCATCCATGAAAATTTTCACCATAAAAAATAGGAACTCCTTGTTTTTTGATAGGATTGAGATCCTATACACTTATTGTTCTAGATAATTTAGAGGGTATCTTCACTTCGACACACTTATAGTGCCCAAGTCTAGTCAGGTCACTGAGATGGAGAGAGGGTGAATTAATGATCCCTTTTCTTTTTACAAATTTTCCTTCTTAATTCAACCCTTGTAGACGATTAAAGATTTGAACCACTCCTCTTTTTATCCCTGAGACTTACTCAAATATAAATAATGTGAAAGTCACAATACTTAAGTATTTACAAGGTTTAACTATGAAATCCCACTCCTTTACAGGTTTAGGTTGTATTCGAAGACCTAGTTTCTCCACTATAAATCACTTGAGTATAGTGTACTAACTATATCTCAAAAACATTGATGAGTAATATCCCAAAATACCCAGGAGATAATCTCCTAAACATCTTATCTCTAAGTGAACATAACAGATACTTCCTGAAGGGTTATTTATACCTACATCCATCCATTTGAAGCTATCTCTCAAAAAGATTCCCGCCACATTCTAGTGGGATATTTATAACGCATCTTAAATATTCTTAAAGGGTCCTTTAGAAATCCTCATTAAATAGGTATTTAATCACACCATCTCTTGAAGAAATATGCATCAGTCTTGTTCTGATTCAATTCCTCATGGCCAGTTCTCTAGTTGGATCAATTTTCCTTGCTCACTTACAATATAAGAATGGATCATAATGATTCCTCTACTCTTCTCACTTATTCTCTCTTCCTTCAATACACAAAATCTCTTGGATGCATCAGGTTCTATTCTTTTATATACAATTCATCTTCTTATCTAATTCTATGGTATTAGTGTCTCTCTCTCAACATAATTCTTCTTCAGTTCCTACTTAAATATTCATAGAGTCATGAATATTATTTCCATTTTTGAATAATAGACAATCCACCTTTTTTGGAAGTAAGCTATCTCATAATTTCAAACATTATATTTTTCTAGTTAAAATAGTCTCCACAAAATCTATATCCCACTGATTATAGGGATATTATAGATCTTACTAATCTCCCATAATCTTCTATTTTAAGTTGAGTCAACTTCCTTGGTCTTCATGGTACTTTAAAATAGGCATATACACATGTCCTATATTCACACCTCAAATCATGACACAAATTTCTTCTTGATATTCCATGATTTCCTTTAGTTAAAACATTGTCATCATCTTTATTTAAATATCCCAGAAATTCAAGATATTTCCTTCCACAATATTTGTACTTTAATTTTATTTTGAAACCTCCACGTGAATGGAACTGTGGCATGAAAAAATATTTTTTGGCATGGAACTCTTCTAGTTTACTATTATCTCCCTTGAATGGTGTTCATTAAATCTCAGAATAGATCATGATCAATTGAATGATCATGATATTTGACCCATGAATTTCATCATAGCAACATCGTCTCATTTTTATTTTTCGTTTTCATAAAATTTCTCTAAGTGTAAATATCATACAATCAATGAAATATCATGCGAGCATCTCAAATATATTGTGACCTTCTCAAATGTATTATGAAATCCACAGACATTATACAAGATTAAAAAAGTCACATGATCCCAGCCTTTTCCAAAATTTGGTAATCTCAAATATCTTATGGGATGCAAAAATTTATTATACCTAATTAAAAGTTCATACAACATATGCCATTTTCCTTTGATAATTTTTAGAAAACTCAAATATCATACAAACACTTCAAATTTACTCTGAATAGGTTAATTCCCTTTTTCATTTTTTCAACCTTTAGCTAGCGTACTCAAATTATCATATGACCTGTTGAAATGACTTACAGGCTTTACAAAATATCATATGGACAGCTTGCATAGCTAAAACAACATACACATAGGATAAGTTCCTTTTTCACTTTTTCAAACTCTAGATGCATAGATGAAATATATTACGCACTGACACAATTATCCTATGGGACTTAAAATATCTTACACATAGGTGAAATATACTATGTGTAGGATGTAGGTTTTGGGTGCAGTAGAAGCGCGGTTGGGCCAACGCCCAAATTTAATTTTTACCATGATCGATGATTATTTTGGGATCAATATGACGATGAAAACTAGTCTCCATGGAATATAATAAAAGATTTAGATACAAAATGAAGAGGCTCGAAACCTTTAGAGAGGATATTACACATCATGTTTATAATTAATTTAATTAATTTCATAAAGAAAATAATACATGGATCTTCAGTACCTTCTTCGTTGATGATGTTGATCATTTTGAATGACCCTTATGAATTTTCTTGTTGCACTTGCGAGGATCCAAACCAAAATCACTCTAGAGGTGATTCACATGTGCTCTGATGGCCTCTGATCACCACCACTTGTTCTCTGTGTGCTAGCGCGGTGAAGCGAGTGTCTTGTGTCAGTCATTCTTGATCACTTGTTCTTTGGTCTTAAAGAATGTCTCTCGTTCTTGAGAGGGTTGGTAAGAGGATTCGAGAGAGAAATCATTTAGCTCAATAATTCTCAATTCCTCAGGCGTGCAGTTTGGTACATGGCACAATAGACGTATGTGTCTATTTATTGACATGGGGATTTGGTTATAATATTTAATTGCGTAATGACAATTAAATACATTCATAAACTTAGAGAAAACCCATAATTTTAATAATAACACCACGTCATTATTTATGGTGTTCCAACTTGTAAAAAACAGAATTATAAATAAAATTACGCGTCACAAAATAATAGCATCTTTATTATTATTTTAACTTGTGCCAACTAGTAAAATAATTATTTAACATCTTGCAAATAACTATTTTACTACCAGACTGGCCTTGGTCTGCTCGAACTCCACTTCCATTTATTGAACACCCAAATAATTAAATAAATAATTTATTCTTTTAAATAAATATTTTATTTACAAACTAGTAAATAAATATTTATTAAATGTTCAATAAAATAAATAAATATATTTTCTACCCACAATCCGGTGAATAAATATTTATTTAATTTATGCAATAATTTTAACTTGAATAAAATTATTCCACTATCTTAAGAATAATATTTATTACATTAATTAAATTCAAATAGAATTTAACTGAGACCACCAGAAACACTTAGTGTGTGATCCTCTAGGATTATTTTTCGTTGACATTAGGCAAGATTGCCTAAAATCCAAGAGTACTATCTAGTAATGGGACAAGGCACCCAAGAGAAAGAACTTAAAGTTGCAATAATGAAATCCACATATGAAATCTCACTATATAATATAATCCCTTTGTCTCAATATATCATCAAGCTAGTTTCATGATAGTGTCATCAACCTTTATGCTTGATATGTTGTTCTTTGACTACCTGAAATAAACTCATCATTATACCATGACCATGAAATTTCGTGCGGCAATTCTATTTCAATCAAATGGATGAGATATCAACTTCCATAAATGGAAGAGAAAAATCATTCCTTGACTTATCCATTAATAACATGTCATTCATGATACACCCAATGTACCCTACTTCCCGCCAACTATCTACATGACAGTTTTCATCATCAAATCAAAGTGTGCGAGTCATGACATGTATTAATGATAATCTTAAAGTCTAAGGATCATTACACACACTTGTAGATAGGAATATCTGATGACACCAAAACATGTAGAATTTATACTGGAGGGTTTGTTCTCACAATCTTCCGTCTTGGAGATTACCAAGTGTGAAATTCATGAGAAGAAGTTTCATCTTCTTATGAGCACTCTCACTTTACAATCTATATACTATGTGTCCCATTATAGTATATCATCCAAACACATAACTATATTTAAGAATATTTTCATAGTACTTCAAGGTTCTCATCATAATGGGGAATTGATATGACCTTGTCAATGCAACAAATACTCCAGGACATTTTTACACTTATAGTCATGCAGAACAATGAACAATATGTAATAAGATGTTTAATATTTAAATATATTAAATATTCATGCAATCAAAGTACAAATAGTTGGTTCTAGGACACCAACTCTTACAAACTCTCACTTGGACTAGAGACAACTGCCTACAACTTTCAGTATGCTAGAACTCACATGATGATCATGTTTCTACTGAGTCAGGGCTTTAGTCAAGGGGTCCTCCATGTTGTCTTCTGTGAAAATATTGCTCACTGCAACTTCACCTCTCTGAGAAAAATAACTCAAGAGATGATACTTTCAAAGTATGTTCTTCGTCCGCTGATGTGACCTTGACTCTTTTGCGAGAACCACCATTGCAGTATTATCACAGTACAGTGTGATGTGATCTTTACTGCTAGGTATCACATTCAGCTCCTGGATAAAGCTTCGCATCCAAACTACTTCTTTAGCTGCCTCATTAGCTGCGATATACTCGGACTTTGTAGTAGAATCTACGACCACACTCTTCTTTGAGTTATTTTAGCTCACTACACCTCCATTCAAAGTGTTAATGTATCCTGTTTTCAACTTTATTTCATCTTGATCATTATGGAAACTAGAATATGTATATCCTTTGATGGCTAGTTCCCCATCTCCTCCATAAACTAGGAACATATCCTTATTATGCCTCAGATACTTTAGGATAGTCTTGACTACCATCCAATGGCGGTCACTTGGGTCAGATTGATATCTACCTACCATACCCAATGCACATGTGACATCTAGCCTAGTACATAGCATGCCATACATGACTGACCCAATCGATGATGCGTATGTAGTCCTTGCCATTATCTTTCTTTCCTCATGTGTTTGAGGACACATTTTCTTGGAAAGATGAATGCCATGTGATGCTGGAAACAATCCCCTCTTGGATTTTTCCATACTGAATATCTCCAGTATCTTATCAATGTATGTACTTTGACTTAGGCCCAATAATCTCTTGGATCTATCATGATGGATCTTGATCCCAATAATATATGTTTCCTCACCCAAGTCCTTAATGGAGAAGTATTGATTCAACCATGCCTTAACATACCATAAGACTAATATTTCATTTCCAATAAGTAATATGTCAACAACATATACTATTAGGAAAATTATTGCACTCCCACTAAACTGTTTGTAGACACAATTCTCACATTCATTCTTGATAAAACCAAATTTCATTATGGATTTATCAAAATGAATGTTCCATGACCTGGATGCTTACTTTAATCCATAAATGAATTTCTGCAACTTGCATACCTTATTGGTATCCTTTGAAGTCATAAAACCTTCAAGTTCTGTCATGTAGACATCTTCCTGGAGGTTCTCGTTAAGGAAGGATGTTTTGACATCCATTTTCCAAATCTCATAGTCATGGTAAGAAAAAATGGACAATATAATTCTGATGGATTTCAGCATTGCAACTGGTGAAAAGGTTTCATTGTAGTCAATGCTTTGACACTAATTGAACCATTTTTCAACCAGTCATTCCTTATAGGTACTGACTTGTCCTTCCA
Source organism: Viscum album (assembly GCA_963277665.1). Lineage (NCBI taxonomy): Eukaryota > Viridiplantae > Streptophyta > Magnoliopsida > Santalales > Viscaceae > Viscum > Viscum album. The sequence continues at coordinate 1,268,767,950 of OY728140.1, read as the reverse complement.
TGTCTAGTTTCCTCTTGAATACCCATTTTAAACCAATATTCTTTACATCAACTAGAGGATATGCCAAAATGCAGACTTGGTTTTGGTATATGGAATCCATTTCAGAATTCATGGATTCTTTCCACTAGGAAACATCTGTACCACTTACTGCTTCCTTGTATGTCAGAAGATCATTATTATCAACTAATAATGAGTCAGCATCCTCGATAACTAGAAACTGTACCGTTCTAGTTATCTAACCTCTCTTTTACTCCTCCATAGTTCTTGCATCTCTGGAATAGTTCTCTCTTCCACGGGGCTTTGTAGAATCTATTCTTTTACCAACTCTTGTTTACCTTGAGCCTCGAATTCATTGAATTCTATCTCGCTTCTACTATCTCTTTTTGAGATGTTCTCCCTCTCAAGTAATATAGCATTTTTTCCACTATAACGTTTTTGTTTTAGGGGTTGTATAGGTAATATCCCCTTGTTTTCTTAGGGTATCCTATAAAGGCACACTTTGTGCCTTGGGGTGAAAGTTTGTTACCTGAAGAGGACTTAACAAATGATTCACTTCCCCACACATGTAAATATGATAACATGGCTTTCTTTCCACTCCAGAACTCAAATAGAATACCATTTTTTGATTTTGTTGGTACTTGGTTTAGTATGTGCACTACTGTTTGTAATTCATATCCCTAAAAGGATAATGAAATACTTACACGGCTCATCATTGATCTCACCATGTCCAACGAGGTGTGGTTCCTCCTTTCGCTCACACCATTCCACTGGGGCGTGTAAGTAGGAGTGAGTTACGATAGGATCCCAAACTCTCGTAAGTAATCAATGAAGTCTTGATTAAGATATTCTCCACCTCAGTATGAACAGATTTTCTTAATCTTCTTACCAAGATAGTTATCAACTTCATTCTTGTATTCTTTGAAATTATCAAGATAATATGACTTATACCTCATTAAGTAGATATATCCATATCTACTAAAATCATCAGTAAAAGTTATGAAGTATGAGTACCCTCAACTTGATTCAACTGGAAATGGTACACACACATTGGTATGAACCAATTCAAGAAGATATTTATCCCTTTCACCTTTCCCACTAAATGGGGCTTTGGTCATTTTTCCTTGTAAACATGCATGACATACTCCAAGTGGTTTTAGTTCGAAGGAATATAAATATCCATTTTGATGAAACTTTGTCAAGTGTTTCTTGTTTATATGACTTAGTAGGTGATGCCAAAGTTGGGTACTAAATGAGTCATGCGAAGTATCTTTGTTATCGATTTCCATTAATTGTTTTTTGTAATCCAATATGTAAAGACCGTTGTATAAATGTGCCCTACCAAAACAAATGATATCTTTGTAAAAGGAGAAACATTCATTTCCAAACTTGAAAATAAATCCATCTGTATCTAATATGGATATAGAAATAATGTTTTTAGTAAAAGATGACACATAATAACAACCCTTTAACACCAAGATCATTCTAGTTGGCAATGTGAGGTGGTAGTCCCCGATAGCTACAACAGCAAGTCTCTCTCTGTTGGATGCTCATAGATCTACCTCCCCTCAGTTAATCTTCCTAAATCTACTTGGTTCCTGTATTTGGATACATATGTGAGCACCACAATATGTATCTAATACTCAATTTTTTGAAATAGATAGATTACATTTGATAACAAATGCACCTAAAGTTTCCCCTTGCTTCTTAGGCTGGGTGCAGTTCTTCTTCCAGTGGCCCTTCTTGCCACATGCGAAACAGATAGCTTCCTATTCCCTTGCCTCCCATTTGATCTTCCTTTTCTTGGAAGGGAATGAAGAATATTTGGGCTTAAAGTTCTTCGCCTTCCCTTTCCTCTTATTCACCATAAGGACAGAAGGCTTTTCACACTTTATATCTTTGTCCACTTGGCGAATGAGGAAAAGAAGATCAGATAGAGACATCTCAATGTTTTTCATATTGAAGTTAATAATAAATCTGAAGAATCTATGAGGGAGTGATGTAAGAATGAGATTGGTACCTAGTTCTTCGGGGAGTTTAAACCCTAGAACCTCCAATCACTTAATGTAGAAAATGAGCTTTACTACGTGAGGCCTAGCTGGGGCACCCTCTTCAAGCTTACTCTGAAAGAGTGCCTTGGAGATCTCAAACCATTCTTGTCTTACTCTCTCCTGGTAAAGACTACATAGGTGCTCGAGCATGCTATTGGCATCCATGTTTTCATGAGACTTCATGAGCTCACTAGACATTTATGATAGCATCAAACATTGAACATCAATCGTGTCATTAATATGTTTCTCGTAGACCAAGAACTATTTGTCACTCACCTCTTAGGTAGGCAGATCAGGTAATGCTGACTCCAGCACATAAGACTTCCGTTCATGGCGTAGAATAACCCGAAGATGTCTAAACTATTCCGGGAAGTTACTTCTATTGAGGATGTTGTATTTATCCAGAATTGATCGTAGGGATAGTGTGATTGAAGATTTTTTCATTTTATTCTATAATTAAAATATTATATTATTAGAACTTTCTTGATTACATTTTATGAGAAATAATAAATTATTATTTTTTAAGTCTCCCACTATTTTATCAAGTTCCAATGGCCCTCACCATTGAACTCAGAATGTCCAGTTGTCATGAAATTCTAGTGGCAAGGATCCATATTCCCCTTCACATAACCCCCACAAGGGTTGGTCAAGATATTTGAAGGTTTTTAGGTAGGTAGGTCTTTGCCAACTGTGGTCTTGCAGCTCCTTGATCCGTTGAGTGGACTCCCCAATCCTGAAACCCTAACTTGGATTTCCTCAACACTTGCCTCCAATATTACACCAAGTCTAGCAAGGGCTACTTATCTTGATGTAATATGGTTAAATCAACTTAGAAACTTTCATAATGGATTCCTGTATAAAAGTAAGTATCCCAAAAAGGGTTGGTCAAACACATAGTTTTATTGAGTCTTTCCCTTAATCAAGTAACGGAAGGCTTAGTATGACTTAATATTTTATTGAGGGATTTTTATCTCTTATGTGTAAATTTATTATTATCATTATCACATGCTTGTTAATATTAAGTGGAACTTACTTAAGTGATTAACCATGTCTTGATAATATTTATGCATAATCCTAGTTTATTTTAGTTCCATCTTGCATGCTTGTTAGTTTATTAATTATGTGATCGCGACAACACATCCATAATGACAAACCATGAAATTGATAGAAATAAAATATAGTAAAGGGCATGATCATGATATTTTATAATAGTTAGTTTATATAGCATTTGATAAACTAACCCTGACTTAGAGGAGAAACACCTTGAACCTTTTGGGTTCATGTTTACAGCTTTCCACTTGTCTACCTCTGTGTCTCCTGGGATTGGTTTCGTCTCGGCTCCATCTTGAACCGTATCTACTAGCTTGGGAGTTCTATCCATTACATATGTTTTAACTCACATGTAGATGAAGGGTAAAAAGGGGGTTTACATAAAAAACCCATGGGAACATAGACCCTACATATTAACGAGGAGAGATGGTTCACAGACCAACAATTAATTTAATAAATAAATTAAAAGGAAACCAATCACATACAAAGGTCTTGGTTTAGCTCATGATCACCCACATACATGCAACGAGGTATGCATTTAATAAAACTAGTATTCAATTCTTTAATCGTTCTTATTAAGATAAATTGCAGTTGAATCGATTAATTATTATCTTTAATTAATCAATCCTTTTATCTTAATCCTTTTTTGAATTTCCTTGAGATTTTCATCTTTGTACATAAATGCACCTTGGAGGTATCCTGGTGAATACCCAGTCAAATCTACCCAACATGTATTATATTCTCATACTGTCTTACTCTTATGACATATGGAATACAAGATATTTCAATGCATAAAGTAACAACCTGTAGTACGGTTTATACATGATGTGTAGTTCTGAACATTATACAAACATTAAAGTTTTAACTTTGTGTAATCTGGTAAAGTACACGGTGTGTAGTTCCGACAACACTACATGTACTACCTTCATCGTCTCTCCCGAAGTACACACCTAGGGACTTGGCCTGTGAAGCGTACTTCAGAAATTTCGGAGTACACGACGTGTACAGTGGGCTACACACCGTGTTGTCTCTACGTTACACGTTTACCGGTCAGCTTAGCCGTGTATGGGATACACGGTTTGGCCCCCTGACCCAAAGGGACTATACGCCATGTGCAGTGGGCCACACGACATGTAATCCTGTAAGCGCGTGCCTATCTTTCCTGGTCAACACATGGTGTAGAATTAACTACACCGCGTGTAATAAATGCACACAACTACACGACGTGTAATCTGGATTACACGGCGTGTATGGAAGAGAACATTACATGTAACTCCAAACGTACGATGTGTACTTTCGTGTCACCTGGGCAGAATCGTTGGTGCCTCCTGACGAGTTCTCCATTTTAATTTTAATTAAAAAATCATTTGTTTCTATAAAATCTATGAGAAACGAAAAGAGGGAGAACAGATCTCAAAATCTAGATTACAAGAACGATTAACCTTGAATTGAAAAACTAAATTATTAAACCGTAAATCATCAACGAATTATTTAAATAATTATAAACTATGATGTAACTGCTCTGATACCACTTGTAGGTTCCGAGTGCAGCGGAAGCATGGTTAACCTGGTGCCCAACTTTAATTTATACCATGATCAATGATTATTTATGGATCAATACGACGATGAACACCAATCTCCACGGAAGAGAATCAAAGATTTAAATAAATAATAAAGAGGTCCAAAACCTTTAGAGAGGATCTTGTACATCATATTTATAATTAATTTAATTAATTTCATAAAGAAAAGAATACCTGGATCTTCTGTACTTTCTTCGTTGATGATGTTGATCGTCCAGAATGACCCTTCTGGGTTATCTCATTGCGCTTGTGAGGATCCAAACCAGAATCCCTCTAGCGGTGATCCACATGTGCTCCGATGACCTCTAATCGACACCCCTCATTCTTCGGGTGCTATCGCAGTGAAGCGAGTGTCTTGTGTCGGTCGTTGCTGATCGTTTGTTCTTCGGTCTTGACGAAGGTATCTCATTCTTGAGAGGGGCGGGAAGAGGATTCGAGAGAGAAATCGTTTAGCTCAACAATTCTCAATTCATTGGGTATGCAGTTTGGTACATGTCACAATAGACATACATGTCTATTTATCGACATAGGGCTTCAGTTATAATATTTAATTTCATAACAGCAATTAAATACATTTATAACCTTATAGAAAACTCACGCTTTTAATAATAATACCGCGTCATTATTTATGGTGTGCCAACTTGCGCAAAACAAAATTATAAATAAAATTTCACGTTAGAAAATAATAGCAGTGTTATTATTATTTTAATTTGTGACAACTAGTTAAATAATTATTTACCATCTTGCAAATAATTATTTTACTACTGGACCAACCTTGGTCCGCTCAAACTCAACTTTCATTTATTGAACACCCGAATAAATGAATAAATAATTTATTCTTTTAAATAAATATTTTATTTACAAACTAGTAAATAAATATTTATTAAATATTAAATAAAATAAATAAATATATTTTAACCACAATCCGGTGAATAAATATTTATTTAATTTATTGAATCATTTTAACTTGAATAAAATTATTCCACTGTCATGAAAATAATATTTATTCCATTAATTAAATTCAAATAAAATTTAATCGGGACCACCAGAAACACTTAGTGTGTGACCCTCTAGGATTCTTTCTCATTGGAATTAGGTATGTTTGCCTAATTTTCAAGAGTACTATCTAGCAATGAGTCAAGGCACCCAAGAGAAATAACTTAAAGTCGCAACAGTGACATCCACATACGAATGCTCACTGTGTAATATAAAATCTTTATCTCAATATCTCATCAAGCTGGTTTCATGATAGTGTCATCAACCTTTATGCTTGATATGTCATTCTTTGACTATCTAAAATAAATTCATTGTTACACCGTGGTCATGGAATTTCATGTGACAGTTCTATTTCAATCAAAGAGCCAAGATATCAACTTCTATAAATGGAAGGGACAAATCATCCCTCAACTTATCCATTAATAATATGTCATTCATGATGCACCCAATGTACCCTACTTCCCGCCAACTGTCTGTGTGACAGTTTTCGTCAAAAAATCAAAGTACGTGAGTCATGACACGTATTAATGATAATCTTAAAGTCTAAAGATCATTACACACACTCACCAATAGGAATATTTGATGACACCAAAACATGCAGAATTCCTACTGACGGGTCTGTTATCATAATCTCCCATCCTGGAGATTACCAAATGTGAATTTCATGAGAAGAAGTTTCATATGTTTATGAGTACTCGCACCTCACAGTTTGTATACTATGTGTCCCATTATAGTATGTCATCCAACCGCAGAACTATATTTAAGAATATTGTCATAATACTTCAAGATTCTCATCATAGCGGGGAATTGCTATGATCTTATCAATGCGACAAATACTCTAGGACATTATTACACTTATAGTTATGAAAAAAATGAACAATATGTAATAAGATGTTTAATATTTAAATATATTAAATATTCATGTAATTAAAGTACAAACAGTTGGTTTTAGGACACCAACTCTTACATAGGATAACTGCCTTTGTCAATTTGTGTCACTCGTCCAGAACTTTCAGATTTAACTCAATTACCCACAAAACCTATTAAATTTATTCCAAGACCTTCTCAAACATTCAAAAACACTTCCAAATTATTGATGACCACGTTCCTTCATCCACCAACACTTTTCATTAATTACTTTGAAGATCAACTCCACAATCCTTTCAATAATGACGTTGTTACTTGAATATATCCAGCCTAGTTCTCTTAGCAGCAACTAAAGTTCCTTTACAATTTATAATGTAAGTACCTCATCTAAGCCTTCCTCTCATGCACAAAAAGCATATTGGGACTTTTATCCTTATAACAGCCTCACTTATTGACAAAAAATAAAATCTTATGGATGCAAATTTCACATGGCAATATAAAACCCCTAATTTTCAGCACAAAAAAACTCATTATTAATTCCCTTAATAATGATAACATCAAACTTACAATAATATTCACTCAATCCCATATTTATTTAGCATTTATTCAATGTAAATTAATATTTTCATCCATGAATCACAAATAAAACATGTTCTTGAAAATATCAAATTATTTAAAATCATTCTCATTTAATTAAACTTAATTCTCATCATGTTAAATTTACACGTCATTAAATCATATTAGTAGTTAAAAATTTATATATAAACACTCAATTAAATTATAAAGAATGAACGAGGTCACGTAACTCTTGTTTAGAAAATAAAACACACTAAGAATTAATTTATAACCCATCCTAAAAAACTAGGAATCCAAAATTCCCCTGAACTAGAAGGATAAAAGATGATTAGAATATAACAGTAGTGAAACCATGACACCTTCACACAAAATTATATAGATTTAAAAACACTTATTATTGCAAGACAGAGGGAGAGAGAGTATAAAGAGGCTGAAGATAATAATTATGGCTAAGGAATGAGGCATTATACTTAAATTACCAAATCTTGTGACTGTATAATTGCAAAAATTCCCTTGGTTAAAAAAATTCTTGAGAGCCCACTGAGAGTATCTGGTGCCTAACCACCAGTCACCTAGTGGCCATCAGTGATTTGGTGTGATCCAACTAGCCACCCAGTAGCTAGTTCTAGGTATTTAACCCCCCCACATTGTCTCCTTTATTTGGTATGTGGTATATCACTACTTAGTACTTGATAGTGCTTGGTGAAAATTTTCACCAAAGTGCCCCTTATATTCTCCCATATATTCTCATTCATCTCCAAACTTCAAAATTCATCTTTTATTAAACCAATGCAAATATAAATTCAATTCAAATTAATGAAAAACGTATAACTAGAAACCCAGAGTTTTTACAGTTTATCCGACCTATATGAAATTATTTATAATTAAATTTTTATTAATTATTGATAATTTTATTATTATTAGTTAAATTAATATTTATTTTATTATAAAAAATTACTTTCTTTAACGGTGGTCGAGGGGGAGGTTTTATCTCCGATCATTTGGATGATTCGATTTTGAAGGTGGGTGTTCCCCTGGAAATTTTGGGAGCATTGAATCCATTTGGTGTTGCAATTTTACCGACAAAGAATCCTCTTAGGGCTTCTGATGCTCCCTCTGGCTCGGTGGTTGCGGCCTCAAAGGGAAAGGGAATTTTGAAGATTTTGGATTGCAAGGTTTCTAGGGATCCTTTTGTAGCCTACTTCGGTGAACTATGACACTTAGGGTTTCTTTGACTTTGGTAAAGTTCTCTTTGAAGAAGGTGGAGCTTGTGGATTCTTGAGTGGATGCGAATCCAACCTCTTATGCATGAGTTTTTGCAGGGCCTTCTGGATCAAAGGATATAGAGATAACTAAGCCAAGGGTGGACCCTGAAACTTCTCATGTTGAAACTTATGGCTCGTATCAAGGGGTCTTTAAGGACTCTAATATAACCTTTGATAGGCTACAGATTCACTCTAATTCACTTTCCTAGAAGATCAAGAAGGGTGACATGGCCTTTGTTGAAGCAAGTCCTGGCATCCTTGCGATCAGGCTGAATGATTTCAATCACTCCATTATTCCTCACTTATCTCTCAAGAGAAAGAGAATAGGTTGAATCTTTTTTATTTAAGGACTTGTATCATAGAATTATGGGGCTTCAATAGTAAGATGATTATATCTATTGGTAGGGGATACTTCCACATTTTCTTCCCATCAATGGCTTTGAAGTCTAAGGCATGGGGCCATGGAACTTTTAACATGAAGCCTGAGATTCTCAAGATTCAAGATTGGGATCCACTTTTTAATCCCTTAAATGTGAAGATTTCAATCACTCAAATTTGGATTAGAATTCTAGGACCGAGTTGGTTCTTCTGGCATCCTCAAATTTTATGGGAAGTTGCCTCGACGGTTGGTGTTCCAATCAAGATGGACAAGGAAATCGAAAAGGCTAGGTATGGTTATTTTGCTTGTTTGTTATTGGAGGTGGATATTAGCTCCCCTCTCATTAAGACAATTGTTTTATCTGCTGACAATTATGGATTTGACTTATTGATTATTAAAGGTGACCTGAGTTCTATAAGGGCTATAATAATATAGGACATTCATACGATAAATGCTGTAGGAATTTGATTTGTTGCTTTTCTGGAATGAAGGGTCATTCTTTTGGCAAATTCAAAAAAGGAAAGGGCCATGGGGATCACTTGGGTGGAGTGAATCATCAAAAACAGTTGGATTAACTTTCACAAAATCAGGAAGTGGAATCAAATGGAGCTTGTGATTCTTAGGAAGATAATCACAATCTAGATTTGCATATGGAAGATCAGGAAGGAGGTGATATGAATGATCACACTGTTTACAAAGCTGGAAAGGAAAGCAAATTAATGAGGGGTCAGAAAGAGGAAACTCTCTCTCAACTCGATGATAGATTGTCATCTAATAATGTGAATCAGTTTTCAATTCTAGTTGAAAATGGGGATGATGATTGCAATGTCCATAAAGATTCCTGGTCTTCCGAGGTTGAACTAGAGATGGATGCAGCCTACCTCCAAGAAGAATTGTTCTTATATTATGGTGACAGTAATGGAAATAAATCTATAGAGTGCTCCCATGTTCTGCTAAGGAATGTCGATAAATAGAAGAGATATGAGACGCCCAACTCCCCGCCCTCTAAAAAACCCTATCCTGGGTAAGTGGAAGGAGGTTTACCTGGAAAGAACCAAAGGACTGGCAGGCCTGTTGATGGCTATCACGAACAGAGGTCCTCAACATCTGGACCAGGCTGGAATTAGCAAGCCAATATCTATGATATCTGCTACAGATAAAGCTTTCGATCCTGGTACATATCTGAAGGAATTTTCCTCAAGTATTGGCAACTCATAAGGGGCTAATCACACCCATGTTCCCTCTATGCTAAAGGACACATAGATTGGCTCCAGGTCTCCTGGGACTGACTGTCAACTTGCTTCTAGGGAGGAAACTCCAGCATGCTTTGAGTTTGGAAAGAATACAGTGGAGGATGCTCCTTCTAAATCTGGAACTCCTATGACTTCTGATCTTGCTTTTACTTCATACAATATCCCAAATGAGTCTGGGGAAGAGAAAGTTCAACAGAATGGAATTAGGGGAATTAAACACGCATTCAATATTTCATAAGTCTCTTCCCGGATTACTGCTGGTTCATCAGAGCTAATGGATACCACTGTAAGCAAATAAGCTTACCTTGAGGAAGGGGAAAAGGAATCTCACAACCTCAGAGTTACTATAAGTCAACATGGAGGTATCACTCAGGTTAACTTGAATAGCATACAGACTGTGGCTGCTGCTGGTTCTGCTCAAGAAGATCTAATAGTGCATGTTCCAGAAAAGGAGAAGTATGGTTCTTATACTTCAGGGGAGAAGAGCACAAAGAAGTGTGTTTCTGGAGAATCCTATTTTTTAGGATAGCTGCAAAGAAACTCCTACAAAATCACAGGGTACAGTGGTCTCAACTATGTTGTTTGCAGACACGAATGATAATCTATCTTCCCCCCTCACTTCTATAACTCAATGAATGTTATTTATGACAAATTTGGAAAGACCTAAGATAGGAATATGATGAGTCTAGGCACAAAAAATCCAAATTTCCATCTGAGGAGTTTGTGTAAGAAAGTTTTCATCAGGGTCTTGGTGCTGCTTAGACTGAATGGATTGACTCACAAGTTGAGTATCATTTTGCACAAATGGTTTCTCTTCTCTTCATATATAGTGACTATCTCGCAGTCTTGGAGTTCATATCCTCAAACATTGAAGATCAGATCCGGTTTAACCCGGTTTTGGATATTCGAGAATTATCTTGACACTGATGATCTGACCAACCCTTGGCAGAAGCCTAAACCTTGGAAGCGGGGTCGGCATCCGCCTAGGGGTGGGCCATGAAACATGGGTAAGAGATAACGGATGCCATCTATAGCCATGATTTTTGTTTGGATGAAGGATTGAATCTATGAAATCTCTATCATGTTACTTTGTTTTGTTGTTATTTTTGGAAGAACTTATGTTGCTTTGTTGTTCTTGGTAGGATGCCTTATTTTTCTCCATCCCTATACCGTGTGTTTTAATTTCTTTAATAAAGAGGGAACAACTCTTTAATTTTCATATTATTGATTATTACTCACTTATAGAAGTGAGGTTACTGATGGAGTATGAGTAATATCTTTAAAAAATTCTAATTAAATTAATATAAAAAATAATAATAATAATTAAACATAGTTTAATTATATATATGTGTGTGTGAGAAAATAAAAAAAATGATTTTTTTAAAAAAAATATAAGGCTCTTATTCGAGATTACAACATCTTTAAATTTTTTTCCAAGAATTATTTAGATTAGGATATCATTCAAAAGAAGGTGCATGTTCATTAACTACCCTCTTTATAGTGAGGTGCTAGTCAAACTAGCGTCCCTTCCTTTTACCGTAAATATCACCCTATTTTGAGAATTTATCTCAGTAGTATCATTTTTTATAATTTTTTTTAAATTATATGCTTTCACCTGTAATATATTATAATTTAGATTTTTTTTTAAAAATATTATTTAATTTGTTAAAATATAATAGAATTCTTATGGCTGAATTCTCATGCATGAAGTGTTTCAATCTATTGTTTTCTTTTTTTCACAAGAGTTTGATTGAATGTTGTCTGAACGTTCTATCTCTTTCTTCAATGTTGGTATAAAATCTAACTTTTTTTATAAAAAATATATTTTTTTTGAAAAAAATATTATTTGAATGATAGTAAATTTTGAGAATACCACTCTTTTTTGAGAAGGATGTTGTCGACATAAAAAATAATTAAACACATTATTAATCACTTCATTATATCTATTCATTTACAAAAGATATCAATACTTGCTCCCATTGGTGGATAAACTGATATGAGAATCTCTCTTTATGTGGGGAACAAAAAAAAGATTTAATGTGTGAAATATTGGTGGATTCAAGTTGTTTTTCGAGTTAGACTGGTTATTAATAGTGATTATTATAGTTTTTTTGAAGATATTTTAGAGAAATATAATGTTTATATTATTGATATATTTTTTTTTGGAAATAGTACATGTGAGTTCCATAAATAAGAAAAATATTTTTATTTAAGGAGTTTTGGTAAAGAATTAGATTCATGTGAATGAAATTTTTTCACCAAAATTGTAACACCTCACCTCAACATAACTGTGCCACTAATGTGAAACACCACATGGCCTCATGTACACTACTCAATCACCGGATCATAGAAACTGGTATCGGGGGTTTAAATGTATCCCTTAGGGAGAACATTTCCCTCAAATGGTTCATCCCAAGATATATTAAAAGTAGGTGATTCAAATAACAATACATAGTGGAATAAGGTAAACAACATCATGAATATACTCTAATATAAATCCAATTATGCTCAATGATAACATGCAACCAAGAAAGGAATTTGTCATATTGTAAGTAAGAACATCAAGTATAATACATTATAAATAACTCAAAACAAAATATTAAAAATAGCTCATCGACATAACTCCTAGATTAATGATCAATCATATCCATTACTATGTATTGTAAGCACATGGGACATGCATGTACAGGGTGTAAGAAAAATCATAGTAGAAAAGCCTCGTGACCCCAACCATCACCTAAAGTTTAACATGTTCTTATGTGTATATTATATTACTATGAAATGAATTTAACATAATGAAAACCATTAAAAACACACTTAATAAGGTATAGAGTGCTAAGCAAGACACCTTTATAAAGGGTCTTCCTACTTTGATCAATTTTAGTATAATTTCAATATGTTTGTTAGAGTATCATAGCCATATATATGAGCTATGGTGTCTCAAACAAATTATGGATCATAACCCCGACTTGTGATCATTATACACATATCACATTGATTGCTATATATATGGCTAAGACTAAGGCATAACATAATACAAGGTCGTCCCCCATTGGTATGAGAGATCATACTATTTCCTTAGCAAATGGTTAGGATTGAGGCATAACCTAGCTCATGGTTAACCCAGTGTCATTTCAAAATATAATCACATTCATTTTAACATAATAATAAATTCTTAAATTATAATTTCAATCATTTATCTTATTTTATTGTTCTTTACTTAAACAATTAATAACTCAATAGATCATTTAGTGTTTCTTTCATTATCAACTCTACTTAACCAATTCTTTTCTAGCACATCGTTTAGTGCATTATAAATATCCAATTTCAACAGATCATTCAGTTCATATACAATCTACTTATAATTCATATAAGTAACTTCCCTTTAAAAACAACCAAAGTTGTTTATCACTTCATGCTAATTTATTAATAAAATATTTTCATTTTTAGTATATAAACATAAACTAATTTTCCTGTTTACTTACCCCAAATTCATTATTTCTACTTTGTTATTCATATGCAATAATTTAATTTCTAAACACATCATCTTTTATTTTAATAATAAAATTTCAATATACATAACACTGCTTTTAAACCACATTTCAATACCTCAAACAATGTGTCACTCTTTCCAACTAGTTACTTATAACATGTCATTAATTACCCCTTTTAATATACATTTACATAAATTCTAACATCTAACTAACAATTATTGTTATGAAAATAATATATTAAACACACATTAATTAAATTAATTCATAAAATACCATTTTATTTTCCAAAAATGGTTTATTGGCACTCAATTAAAAATCCATTAATACAAATTTATCAAGAAAATTTCAGCTTGAAAACTCAATCATTACACATTACTAAAATTTAATTTTTTATTTCAAAATGATCGATTTAACATATCAAATATCAAAAATAATTCCCTATAACCCATTACCATGACTTAGGTATTTAATATCTTTATTCATATAAAAAATCCATATTTCCATCTTATGTCATTAACATTTTAACATGTAATCTTTCTTGTGCTCTACCTCTTTGATATCTCACCCACTCCTCCTTATCTACCCCTTTGTCCTTGCCATGTCTTGGTTACTTCATCCTTTCTATGTTCTCTTAATCTCACTTTTACCCTTTTAGAGGCAATAGCTTGCAGTCTCCTCTCCTGGGGTTTTTCCCACATATAATAAAACTTTAAAAAAAATTCAATAATGCATAAGTTGAGAAACTATTTCCTAATATACAAGCGATTTTGAGCATAGGGTGGGCGGTCAACGAAGGTGCTATCCAGGACAATCCCTTCTATTTATTCTCTCTTTTTATATATATATAAATCAATTAAACAAAAATTTAAACAACATTTTACTGTTTTTTATTCATTATTACTTTCATTAAAGTATTCTGAAAATATCACACCCCTCAAACCCCTTCCCAACCCCCCCTTTATAGGGGAGTCATTGTCATTCCTTCTAGTTTTTCCATGTGGGACTCAAATTTTCCCTTTCTAGCACGTTCAAATTACAATATAATATTTGTAATAATGAATTATTAATAATATATAATAATATAGTTAAAAAATATTAATCATTATTAATAGTAAATGTATAATTATGTTTAATTAATTATAAATAATTATAATGATGTAATTACTACTTAAATAATTGAGTTATAATTAATTATGATTAATTACACTAGTAATTAAATTAATAATATAATTTATAATTAAAAAAACAAATTAATTAATAATTTAACTAAACAAATAATTAAATATTATTATTAATATAATTAAAAAGTTATTAGTAATTAATAATATAATTTATAATCAAATTTATAATTAATAATAATTATTATTAATGTAATGCAATTAATAATTATTGATGATGTGATAAAATTTCAATAATTAGTAATATAATTAAAAAATTAATAATATTATTAATAATTAAAGACCATTACACACACACAAAAATAAAAAGATGATTAATAAAGTAATTAATAATATATATAAGAAGTGGAAGGATGAGCGCCATTCAAGAGACGCTCTCTCTAGACTCTAATGGTGATTAGGGTTGATCTCCGATGGACTGCTATTTTGATCCTCATGGTGTTTTTGTTGGCCCTTATAGGAATATCGATGGAGTGGATGTGGGTGAAAATGATGGAGCGATGTGTAATCATTTAGCTTCAGATGCCCATCTTCTCTCTATAAAGGATGGGGCGCATGGTAATCACAATTCTCTGAACGATTTGAAGGTTTTTCAACAACCCCTAGTAGAGAATCATCCCAGTGTTTTATTTTTCTTTGAATCATGCTTGGATTTGAAGCCCTCCCACCAGATTATGAGGAATGGTGCTTTGGATTTTGTTGAAGCGAACCCCAATTTTTTTAGGGATTGGATTGAAGACTGCAAACACTCCATTATTTCACGGTTATCTCCACAGTGAGGCTCTAATGTATGGAAGCTTGACACATTGAAGGAACGTATTCTTCTGGTCCAAGGATTTGAAGATTGTCACATCACTTCAATTGGTATGGACTTATTCTATATCATTTTTCCTTTACAGAATTTGAAATTTAAAGCATACATCTTTGAGCTAGGTACCCTGTGGGTATGCCCAAGCATGACATTACTTTACCTAGGGTTATTAAAGATGGGGGTCCAACATCTAAACCTGGCGGATGTTCAGCAACTAAACCTGTCACCGATGCTAGGAAGACTTCAATGAGAAGGCTAGGGTTCAGCCCTATCCCTGATTCTATTTCTCACTTGCAACCTGCTATTGATAGAATTTGTGAAGCTACTCAATATATGAGTACACCTATCTATAGAGATTCCCCTTAGGTTCAAATAGAAGCATTATTTTAGGGGGTGTCATGTGAGCGGGCTAATTTTCAACTAGGTGTGGAAGCTGGTAGGCTTGTAGTAGGGGATGTTATTGCTAGGGAGGATTTTCATGCGGAAAACTCCCATTGTGGGAAGCCCTCACATGGTGGTCATGATATTGTGGTCAGTCCTAAGAAGGATGCTTCAATCCATGAGGACTTTTCTTTGGTTTCAAAGATTGTTGGAGGTCATGATACTGTTATTGATAACTAGGATGGATCATAGAAGACCCCAAAACAGTAAAAGAGAGATAGGCATATGATAGGTCGTGTTGGATTCTGTGGAAGGGGTGGTCGCATGAATGCCATGGGAAATGTGGAATGGTCATATCCATTTCAATTATTTGATCTTATGAAAATTGCTTATGAAACTTTTGGAAAGGACTCAATCAAGGAATGTGAATATGAAAAGGTAAAAAACCTTAAAACTTCTTTTTAGGATTATGAGGGGGAAAGGTACCCCTAGGGTATTACAGTAGAGATAGAAAATTGGTTTGATCTTCATCTTGCGGCTAATTTTTCTAAAATGGAACCCAATTTATTTAGTTATAGGACTGCCTCATAGTCCAGAAATTATTATAAAAAAATATTGAAGCTAGCTGTCGATCTAATATGTGGATGGACTTTTGAGATCTTTCTTGGAATTACAAGAGCTGTATCATTCAATAGGACTCATCTGACTTGTCATCAGATGATGAGCCCATGCTTTCTCAATGCATCACTTCATGGAAGATATAGAATTATCCAAAGAATATAGGTTAATATCTTAAGAATTCGGGTTCTATAGGAAATGCAAAAAATTATTCATTTGTGTCATGTTGTGGGATTTTTTTTCCTTTTTGGGCCTTATCTTACCTTGTTTGTTATACATTAAATTTTTCTAATAAATCTTGTGGGTGTGGGTTGGATTTCCAGCCCATGATCGAACCTTTATGATTAATAATATATATAATAGTCGAAATATGCTAGGGGACATTTCCCTTTATTAAAAAAGTGAATTAAAAATCACTTTTGAAACTTTGTTAAGGAATAACCCATTATAGATAAAGGACCCCAAAACATAATTGATAATGATATATAATAATAAAACATAATTAATAATTACTAATAATGTAATTCATGATTAATTATTAATATAATTAATATTTAATAATGTAATTAACAATAATATATATTAATACATATAATTAATATTCCTTAATAATAATCATTAATATCCATTTTTTATAGAGGAACGAGAGCGCTCTCTCCTGAAGATCTATGGAGATCGTTTTTCACTAGAACACCCAAGAGTCTAAAACTATATTCATATTCCTCACCTGACCGTGTTTCCCAATAGAAATCATCCTCTTCAAAGAGGATTAAGTCGCTCGATGAGTAAGCTCTAAAGGGATTCTCCAGTTTCTCTGGTTTTGCTGGAGGATCGTTTTCATCGATCAAGAATTAACATATGAAATTAATCATCAAGAAAGGTGATACAACTTGTGTTTCATCTTAAGATGATGGAATATCAGATCAGATCAATTTGTGTAAGTTTTCTTTCATAGCTCATTTTTTATTGATAAAAGGCTCAAAACCATGGAAATTTAAAGACCTGGTCACCTGATTAACATCGATTTTGGGAATTTAAGATTTCAAATGTGTTTCACTTGCCCGTGAATTTTTCCACATTTTATTACCTAAAACCGAGCTTAAAGGACAAGCCTGGAGTTTGGGTTCACTTAACCTAAGGTCGGTTACTTTACGGATTTATGATTGGAAGTTGAATTTCAGTTTGAATGATTTTAAGGATAATTGTGCACAGTTTTGGGTTAGAATTCATGGGCTTAACCGAGTTTTATTGAATCCTGAAATATTATATGATGTTGAATCTACAATAGGAATTCCGATCAGGATGGAAAATGCCACCGAAATGGTGAGTTATGGTCACTGTGCATGAGTCCTAGTGGAAGTGGACTTAAGTGTTACATTGATTGATAAGGTGGTCCTTTCCACTCCACAAGATGAAATTGATCTTCATATAGAATTATAGAAGACACAACTATTTTGTAAATCTTGTAGAATTATTGGTCATTCAAAAGCTATGTGTAAAGGTGTTTTATTTTTTCCAAATTGTAATGTTAAAGGCCATGACTTTTAGCTTTGTAGGAAGAAAATAAATCAAGTGACTGGTCGGGTCACTGAGAATCAGATTCAAAATTAGGGGAAAAATAAGGTTGGACTAGCCCCTGTTATTAACACTTCAGGTGGAAAATATTCTAATGATGAAGGGATATCTATGGTTTTAGAAAATTATCTTCCTATCATTTCATCAAAATATAGAAATTTTGATTATCTAGTTATTAGATCTATTTCCTCTCCTTGATATGATTGTGGTCCTACAGTTCCTACTCAAGTAAATGTGAAGATCCCATTATCTTGGGATGATCTCTTAGAGGAATATCACCTTTCCATTGAAGGGATGTCTTTTAGATATTCCTTATCAAGAGGTATTATTGATAAGCATACAAGAGAAGAATATGATGAAAGTCAAGCTGCCATGGAACTTGATGCTTAGTATGAGGTTGATTTTGATTTCTGGTAAGAGAAAAGAATGATTTCTTCAAAAAATCGAAAAGGAAAATCAAAGATAGTTGCTGGTAATTCAGTAAAATTCAAAAGTAAAATCACATGCACCCAAGTGCAATGTCACTCTTCTCCTACTTTGAGAAATTATTCTTCTGGTACAAAACTGGTACCCATTGATTCTATAAACCCACTCTCCATATATCTAATAATAGAGATGTACCAGTTAATGAGTATTCTCAACCTATTGTGACTGTTATTTTCAAAAAAACCAAAGGTTAAAATTGAACATATGTTGACATTTAATCAAGTGTCTTTGTCAATAAATCATGTTGGTCCAATTAATTTGGATAGTGAATCATCCCCTATAAAAGCTGTATGCAGTGACTTAGTTAATGTTTTTGGCAAGAAAACATCATCTTTAGGTGCTGTCCCACCTATTTCTGTCCAGGAAACTCCTTTTCTATAGGTTTCTACATCTACAATACATCATGGTTAGCATAAGGATGAACTTCCCTCTTCCTCGGCTATGATCAATACAAAAGAAGCTGTGAATGAGGTTGATCTGTCCTGTAAGCCTCACGCTGGCAATTTTTTCCCTAGAATAGATGGACATGGGGCTTCAACTATAGAGACTCCCAGGATGGATATAATGAATACTTCTTCTCCTATTTCATGATTTTACATGGTTCTACATGTGAGAAAATGGTCAAAATTTAAGGCCAGTACTCATAATTCATTTGAGCTGCTTGCTTTAGGTAGCAGTGAGGAGGATATGCAATCTAATATATGAACTTTGGGAGTGGAAGAAATGTCGGATGCAGTTGATATTGGAATTACAAATGATGGAGGTGGACCTTGGATGCTTGTCAAAACTTGGAGAAGAGGTCGAAATCCGCATGGTCAGGGTGAGAGCTCCTCTCATCATAGCATGTGTAATCGTTCATGAGCCACTTGATTACTCTTCATCATAGTTATGTACTTAATGTTCCTCTGCTGAACTTTTTCTTTCTAACTTCAATAAAAGGGGCTCCTTGCCTCACCTTTTAAAAAAATAATTAATATTCATTAATAACTAATATTCAATAACAATTCATTAATAATTAATATTCATTAATAATTATTATTCAATAATAATTAATTAATAATTAACAATCATTAATAATTAATATCTATTAATAATTAATAATTTAGATTTGTTAATAATTAATATTCAATAATATTGATTGATTAATAATAAATAATTAATAATTGATATTCATTATTGATAATTAATAATTATTACTCATTAATTAATATTTATCAATAATTAATATTCATTAATAATTAATATTCATTAATAATTAATATTTATTTGGTTGTTGTTTTGGGTGGTGTTTTCCAATTTGATGTCTTAGTGGCCTTTGATGTGCCACATGGTTTGATTTTGCTTCACTTTTATTTTAATTAATAAATTTTTAGGGCCGAGCATGCTCGGTACCTAAACTTTCCTGGTAATAGTATAACTACTTATAAATTTTATGTTTTTAAGCAATAATATTTTACATCATTTTAATTATTTTAACTAATTTTTTTATGTGTACAATTTATATGTTAGATTACATTTCAATTGAATTTATGTTTTATATTTTACGAGCTTTCAAGGTCATCTAATTAAAACATAATATTATTTTAAGTATGCGATTTTGAAAGGTTATAAAATATAATATATAAAAATAGTTAAACTATAATCTAATTCATGTTGTATACACATTAAAAATAGTTGAAATCATAAATAATTTAGTGAAAATAATAAATAAAATATAATTTAAATGATAAAAAATATTGTTGTTTTAAAATAAAAAAATTAAACTTTTAAAAATGTTATATGCATAGCAACTATATTTTACATCAATTAAATTGTTTTTTTATTTTTAATAATTTCATTATTATTTGTTACTTTTTATGTGTGCAGTCTAAGTGTTGAATTACATTTCCATTAAAGTTATATTTCATACTTTATAGTCTTTCAAAGTCACCTACTTGAAACATAATAATGTATCAAGTAGGTGACTTTGAAAGCTTAGAAAGTATAAATATAAATATAACCTATATAACATTTGAAACATTGTATATGCACATAAAAAGTAATTAAAAATAAAAATAATTTCGTGAAAATAATAATAACTTTTTTTAAATTACACAAAACAATTTTGTTTCAAAACTTAACATATATACTATAATTTTTTTTAAGCACACGAGTTTGAAAGCTTATAAAATATAAAGTATAGATACAGTCTAAATGAAAATAAAAACATTGAATGTGAACATAAAATAAAAATAATTTCATAAAATTTATGTCATGTAATTTTTTTCTTAGTATATTTATGAAATTATTTTTATTTTAAACTATTTTTATATGTTTAGTCCATTTTTTAAGTTTCATTATAATTATACTTATAGTTTATATTTTATAAAATTTCAAAGTTACCAACTTGAAACATAATAAGTTTTGTTTTTTTTCAAATAAGTGACTTTGAAAGCTTATAAAATATAAGCTATAAATAAAATCTAAATAAACTTTAAAACATAGACTAAACACATAAAAAATAATTAAAAATAATGATACTCTAGGTATGATTATACCATCAGGTCCAACTAGAGATTTTGATAGTGGAAAAAGACCAATGGACTACATGTCATCAGATGATAAACCTTGGAAACTACCTAAAATGTGGAGAGGCTACCATCCGCGAGGCATAGGAAATATTAACTAGGGGGCCCCGAAATAATATGAGCATTCAATATTAAAGGAAGTTATTGGATACTCAACATATCCCTTAATGTTTTTTATATGTATGTAATCTTTTCTCATGACGAGGGCAGTTTTCTATATCTGACCCCATCTCTTCTCTTGTACTTTTTTCCTTTTTAATAAATGAGAAAGCACCTTCAAGCCCTATGTTCTACTTGTTTCCACATAATAATAAAATTATGATTAATAAAATTATATTAATAATTAATATTAATATATTATATTAATAAAGTCTAAATTAAATAATATTATAAAAATAATTTCATAATTAATGTTTATTCAGTTAAAGGGATTAGAAACCAAAAATAATGCACACACCCAAGCACCCCAATAGGTCAGACCCCATACCTACCTATAAGGATTGATAGAAACCTACCACGACAATTATAATTTTGATGGATTAAAGGTACATTGGATTGAAATCCCAGTACATGGTCTAGAAGCCCAGTTTTTTAGACCAATTAATAATATTTTTTTTAAAATAATAATTAATATTATTAATAAATTCATAATTAATAAAGTCATAATAATTGATATATTATTTTTATGATGTAATAGTGATTAATATATTATATTAATAAAGTATTAATTATGACTTTGAAAGGTTATAAAATGCAAAATATAAATATAATCAAAATGTTATCTAACACGTAGACCATACATATAAAAAATAATTGAAAACATAAATAAATTATTGAAAATGGAAAAACAAAAAATAATTTAATCGACATTAAATAATTTTGTTTGAAAACTTAAATTTTATACTTTTAAAAAATTTATATGCATAACAATATTTTCTATTAATTAAAATATTTTTCTTAAAACCCTTATTTTTCCATTACTTTTTATGTGTATACTTTGTGTGTTAAATTAAATTTCCATTCTATTTATATTTTATATTTTATAAACTTTCAAAGTCATTTAATTGAAACCTAATAATGTTTCAAGTAGGATAATTTGAATAATTATATAATATAAAATATAAATATAATCATAATGAAATATATCACATCGATTGTACACATAAAAAATAGTAGTAAACTTTAATAATTTATTGAAAATAATGAATAAAAAATAATTTAAATAATACAAAATATTTTTGTTTCAAAAAATAAAAAATTATACTTTTCAGGAAACAATATTATGTTTCGATTAATTTCATTTTTATTTTCAATAAATTATTTTTGTTTTTTATTATTTTTCATGTATATAGTCTACGTGTTAGATAAAATTTCAATTGTATTTATATTTTACATTTTATAGCCTTTCAATGTCACCTGCTTGAAACATTATTATGTTTTAAGTTTGTGACTTTGATAGCCTATAAAATATAAAATATAAATACACTAAAAAATTTTATCTAACACATAGAATGTTTGCATAAAAAATAGTTGAAAAGATAAAGAATTTAATCAAAATAATATACATAAAATAATTTAAATGATACAAAATATTATTGTTTCAAAACATAAAATTTACACATAGTTACACTATTAATTAAAATATTTTTAATTATTACATACAATATTAAAAAATCTCAATTATATTATTAATCAAAATTTATTGTTAATTATAGATGGGGGATTACGTGAGTGGTAAAGTCACCTCGTAATTCTATATATGATAAGGGTTAAAATCCTAGAAGCCTCCATTGTAGGGGGATTTTTGGGCCATTTATGGTTAATGACGCTGGTGATGATGCAGATCCAAGTATACGCTGGTGAAACACATGACATAGGTAGGGGCCTTTAGGCTAGGATAAAGGGACCTTTAAGCAATCAAATGGCAGGACTTAGGGATTTAAAATTGTAATGGGATAGTTATGAAGTGAGTCAACCCTTGGAGGGGGTGTGATCTGTCCTTAATGGCCTAGAGTGTGGGTGTTGTTTCATTTCTTATAACCTTCATGACATTAAATACATTATTTATTGTAAATTGATAAATAATTTTAAATGATTTATGGTTCAAAGACTCATTTTATTAAAAAAATAAAAAAGATAGAAGAGAAGATGGGGTCAAACATGGAAGACCTACCCTCATCCTGATAAAAATAAAATACAAAGTAAGAAAAATCTAAAGATGAATGCCAAGATTCTCTATAAACTATTATTATTTCTAAAGGCTCATGATTTTATGACCCTGATTACCGGGTTGAGGCTGGTCCTGAGAACAAATAATCATATTATGAAATCCCCCCTGACCTCCACTGCTATGAGGGTGATATCCTTATCTCCAGTTCTTGATTTCTTGCTATGAGTCCCCTTCCTCTTGATGATTCCCATCCAAAATAGTAGTTAACAATCTCCATTGTTGAGTGAATCACATCCTAAACTGACTATTTTCACCCTATTAATCTCCCCCTTTATTATTAGTAGGGTCATCAATACAGGAAAGGATGCCAAAGTGATTATATGGAGGTGGTTGACCCATGCAGGTGAGTTTCCTTAATTTAGTAGTACCCAAACTTGATGATGCCTTAAGAGTTCCCAATTTGGCATTATTTGTTTTCCCATCTGAGAGTTGTTGACCTAGACTTGTTGGTTCACTTTGGGGGGATTCAAATACCAGAGAATCTATCACGAAAACCTTGGATCTAGATTCATCCTCTAATTGAAATGTAGGCAAAATATTGGGATTGAAAACAACTGAGTTGCTAATATGGTCAACTATCCTGATTCTCATATCCACCTGTGCTAATTATATTATTAATAATTAATAATTATATAATTATAAATTATATTGTTAAATATTAATTAATTAAAATATTAATGACTAATTACATTATTATGAATAAAATTATTATATTTTATTAGTTATATAATTTTACTATTGATTATATTATTAATGAATATGAATTACATTATTTTACTGCTTTTATTTTATTTTAATAAAGAATCCATGAGTTTGGGTCTCCAAACTCATGGTCTCAGGACATCTTTGATTTGAAATTTGGGGATTCCCTAAGTGGTAAAGTACCCTATAATTCTATATCCAACCAGGGTTCAAATCCCAATAGTCTCATTTGAGGGAGATTTATGGGCCATTTATGTCCATAATTTGAGGGTCATGGCAGTGGTGGGGAAATAATGTTGCACAATGTAGGTGGTATGGTGAGCACATAAGGGCCTCTGGTTCATGATGATGGGGCCTTTGGGAAATCAATTATGGAGTCTTCGGGAAATAAAAATTGTAATGAGCCAGCTATGAAGTTGGCCAACTCCTGGAGGGGGTCTGTGGCTTGTCCTTACTGGCTAGCGGTTTGTGAGTTATTTCCTTTTCATGTAACCTCCAGAATCTCAATAAACCAATTAGTGACTATTTATTATATTAATAATCTATATTAACAATTTTTAATTACTTTTAATTATTAATAATTATTATGAATTTAATTAATAATTATTATTAGTTATTAATTATATTAATAATTGATAATTAACTATGCTATTAATAAATTATTATGTATTATTATGTATTATTATATATATTATTAATAAATATCAATTAAATTTTTAATAAATATTAATTATATTTTTTATTGTTTATAATAATCACATTTTTATTTAAATTATTAATATTTGTTAATAATTATTTATTTTTATTGAAATTATTAATTTTACTGATACCTTATAATCATATTATTAATTATTATAATATAATCACTCAGTAATCCTACTTGAAAGACCCAAGTTCAAATCTGGTTGGAGAAAGATTTCCACATGCATTGTAGCAACACCATTATTCAGCTGATTTGGGATTTTGGGACACAAATATGGGCCTCCATGCCTATGAGCTATCAAAAGGAATTTGGGCCTCCAATCCATCATTAGTGGGAAGTAAGTGACATGACTTGACTGGGTTAACAGATTGGTACAATAGGTAGATAGTGAAGGATGACGACACACATGCATCGTCGAGTGGGTGGTATTGAAAGAGGGATGGGCACATTGGTTCTTATCAACTAGCTATCTATCCTGATGAATTTATGATGTAGGAAAGATTGGTTCCCTACCATGTGACTATCAATGTTGTAAGACCAGTCAGATGATGCAGCGTGATAGGAAGTGATGTAGCTGGGTGCCATGCACACATCACTGGGTGGGCGAATAGAAAGGGAGATGAGTGTGCTGACACCTATCATTTGACTCTCTTTCCACATGGATCTCATATGTGAGATGAAGGGGTTCCCTACTATGGTGTGTTGGAGGGAAACATAATACAATAATTCTTAGCAAGGGGTGACACAATTTTCAAATTGGCAACACATTATAATGACTATCGATTAGGGTTCAAGGTGTAAGACTGGTGACATGACTTGATATAGGCTACTCCTTTGGGCTTTCAGACCATCTCCTTTAGGGGACTTCAAGCCACATTCATCTGGGCCTTTAGGCCAGTGGACCTTTGGTCCACTCAAATGTAATAAAATTGTTCGGATGGGTGCTTATTATTACTTCTAGGGAGGGATGTGGCTTAACCCACTAGTGTTCCTAAGTGTGTGTGTTTTTGTGGTTTTTAATCCCATATACTTAATATATATTACTAATTAATACTTTTATCTCTAATTATATTAGTAATTACTAATTAATTTTTTAAATGGGTACCCAATAAACTGATTAATTAATTATTTAAGTTCTTGGTGGTTACAATAAACAAAACAACACACAACCCTATATAATAAGGGATCAGACCTCACCCCCCAAAGATAAACCCAAAACCAAGATAAACCTTACAATTTAATAGACCAAAGGACTTGTGACTTGAAACCCATCACATGGACAAAAATAACCTTTATTAAATAAAGGTAAAAATAATCTAGAGGAGAATGAGTTTAGACAAGCAAACCTTCCCTTATTAAAAACAAGTGAAATCAAAAGAAGATAAAATATCAAAAAACATAATCCAAGTGATTAAAATCTTAAATATCCTTATACCTATTAGATTCATCTCTTAGTGAGCTAAATAAATTTCTCTGAGTTACGATAATTTCTACAAGAGTATGAGATATTGTTCTCATATTGGGCCTTATATTAGAATAATATTCCCTAGGTATAACTTTCCTCTTTGGTACCAAGAATCCTTCATTATCCCTCTTCTCACTTCTAGAAATTGTATCCCTATAGGAATACAGACTTCTATGATATTTTCCATTATTCTTATCCTCATCCAAATATGAGAAATCAATTTCTTCTCCAATCCCATTCAAACCTTCCTATAAATTAAAGGTACCACCTATAATCTAAATAGGAATGAGCTATATATCCTAAATCTAGATATCAATCAAAGAAATAGTATTAACCAAATGAAATGAGCTAAAAAGGCCATTCTTAAGTCTAACACTACGATCTTTAATCATAGGACCACACTTCTCCCTAGAATCCTTCTCCCATGAGACAATAATGGAACCTAAGTCATAATTCCCAGGAAGACTATTCTTTATCATAGAAAATGACCCAATAGAAAAATGTTAAACCACTTATGTAGATAATGACTTATGCATGCGATCGTTCTCCCAATCCTAAGGAACAATAGGTCTATCAACTTACTAATGCTCGTAGTGCAGAGGAACAATGACCTTCTTCACGTGTTGATGCTCCAAATCCCGAGGAACAATAAGTTTCTCAACCTTTTGCTACTCCCAGTGAAGATTTACAATAACCAATTGCACATGTCAATGCTACCACTCTAGAGGAACATATTGATGATGTTGAATTCGAGGAAATGGTAGGCGATGAAGGACCAAAAACACAAAAAAAGAGCATTGTAGTTTGACGATGTTATCAAAAAACATTATGGTGAAAATAAAAGGCATCAAATATGAGGTTAGATAGAATGCACGGAGCCATCATGTTAACCCCAACAAGGACATGTTTAATAGTTACTTTGGAATCATCACTTGGAAACGTGTGCCGATTGATGTAGATTCATGGCACCATGTTGTGCCCGAGCTTAAGACCCTATTGTGGGAAGATATTATGGTGACATTATGATATCATTTATTTATTTTACTAAAAAATAAAATAATGAAACATTGACTTACTCTTCATCATCCCTTTCAGAGTGAATTTATAGTAGATAACTCCCAAAAGAAATATGTATTAATGCTTTCTAGAAGGATTCACATAGGCTTTCATAAAATTCTAAGGAGAAATCATTTTAAAGATGCTGAAGGGAAAATAAACTCACACCCATCGCTTATCTGTGCACACCTGATAACCCAAGAAGTGTGGGATGTGTTTACTAGTCATCGTACATATGTGTATTTTCATGTACATTATGGCTCGTAATACGTTGTTTGATGATACATGTATTCATAACTTTGATTGATTTTTTTTATGTATGAAAGAACAACTGAGTGATGAAAATAAGAAATGGGCATCAAAACCAATGTACCCCTAGCATAAATTAAGGATGGGGTACACTTCACTTGAAAAAAATTGGAAGTATTTTAAATTTACCGTAATAATTTTATATGACATGAAATAACAACATAATTATGTTCCTCTATTTATATGAAGATTGATGACTCTAAATCCAAATCCACTTCTATCCCATGCTATGTGCTATGAAATGAGGTACGTGTAAATAAATATGGGATGCTAATAGATTAAAACATAGAAAAAGTGTGGGAAACATGTGTAAGTATGACATAATAATTTTTTTACTTTAAATCGCTATTACATAATAATGATTACTTATTTTAATATATTTTCTATTTGATATAGTCATAGAAATAAACAACACCTATACCAGATGAATAAATACTATCAGTGGTGTTGAAGTGGCCAGAACAGTATGACCGTGTTGGAGGTGTGAGTTTTGGGGTGACACCCCCAACATATTTTAAGGAAAAAAATAAGAGGATCAAGGTAAAGAAATGAAATAGACGAGATAAGGACTAGATACCCTTGAAAAACAATTAAAATGGCAGAGAGAGATGATACAAACTTTTTTGGGGGGAAGAAAAGAGAATAAAAAACCCAAGAACAACCATTGCCTACCAATCCACCCACCCCCGCTAGCTTTATGGAAATCCATTCCCCTTACAGATGTTTCTTAACTATGGTAATCAATGTTATGATAATTGTTTTTGTGAAATGAGAATTAGACAGACACTAATACAGTTTCTGTACTAATATTATACAGGGTGGTAATGACTGTGATTTATATCTATCAACACCCAACCATTACCTTGTAGTGAGGGCTACAATTTTCAATATTCCAAAACAACATACTACACAACAGACCACTTCCAACTGGTCATGCGAGAGTGTCAATTAGCATAGCCCATGATCCGAGCACCAAGCTACCTATTCCAATTGACGAGGAAGATATTCACATGGTTGAACAAGATGTTGGAAAATTCATCTAATGGATGTCACATCTTGTAAAAAAACATGTCTATAAGGAGGTATTCATTTCCAATTTATTTTTCAAGATAAATTTTAACAATTTATGAAAAAAATGTATGAACTGATGAATGTTATTATAGACAGACAAAGGGAAGAGGGTGAAACAAAAGACTAACTCAAAACCATCTAAAGTATCGACCAAAAAATAAAAAAGATCTAATGAAATCACATTTACCCCACCCATTCTATATTCACATTTATTATCATTGAAGATTCATGTGGATACAAAGTTAAGAAATGGTTTTAGTCACATAGTTTATTTTGAAGAAAATATATATGGAGAGGAAGTTCAAGAATTCATTGGTGTTGAGACTATAAGTGAAATCCTCGACTATGCTTGGCTAGGTGCCTCAGTTGTAAATGTATACATGAGGTATGTTTTAATGATTTTATTTTCCAAAAGCTGATATACCATGTTAATTATGACTAAATACATTTAATATTTTTGGTAGGCGTATATATAAAAAACAATTGAAGGGATTTTCTCATGATTTTTTGGACTTTTTATTTCTCACATCTCCATTACAGAACAACCAAAAATAGAATCCAAATAAAAGTATAAAATAGTGGCAGGCCTGGTCAAATCATTTGAAAGAAAACTTTCAGATGATAGACCCCTCTTAATACTAATGATTCAGGGGTAAAACTAAAAAATTTAATCATATCCAATATATTTTCATTTATTTCATTAATTATTACTTTTTTCATTTTTAAGAAACATTGGATGTTCATTATGTTCAATTTAAATACTCCAAGGATTTATTTCTTGGATTAAATGCATGGTTATCCAACAAACTGACCACACATGATTCAATTTGTAAATTTTTAATACACTAAATTTAACATTTTATAACTAAACATCAAGTTATATAATTTAGATCATGTTTTAATGAGGTTTCTGTTATGATAGGTAAGTGCATAACTATTGTGAAAAACAAGGAATGAGGATAGGGGATAAGAATGAGGACCATTCAAAGTTTTAAGAAAGGAAAAATATCAGGGTATATATAATAATATTTCATTATAAAAACACATATCAAAACAAATTAATTATTCTCATCAATGTTTCCATAGTGTTTGAAACAAACAAATGGAAAATATTGTGGTTATTATGTTTGTAAATTTATGATAGAGATCATATTCCATCAAAAAACTAGTATATATGAAGTGATATTTTTAAAGATAATTACTATTTTATTTAAAATATTTATTAATCCATTATGTATTTATATTTTTCCAGTACTACTATAACTATAAAAAAGAATCATATTCATAATATGATATAGATTTTCATAGAAACGAATGGGAAACATACCTGATAGAAGAATGTACAAAAATAGCATAAATATGTTACTTCCATATAAGTAGTGGATTGTTTAATATTTATGCCTAATTTACTTATTTTTAATATTACTCACATAGGAATTTTTTCTTATATAGGTGGATTCATTTGTTCGAGTTGGGGTGGTTTGTTCGAAGTTACTCATGCTCATGAGAGATTGGGATTTGAGGATGAAACTCCAAATTCAATAAGAAGGTAAAGTTTTTTTAATATACTATGTTTTTTCTCATAATATTATCTGTTCTATACTATATTATCATAATCTAAATTAAATATTTTACAACTTAATTTAAAAATGTCACTCACTGAAAGCTAAGAAAAAACACTTGGATTGTCTTGATAATTTTTGGTAGCGATTCATAAGTCATTTGTGATGCATAGGAATGAGTCTCATTTTAAACCGATACATAATGTGATCGGTATAACTCAAAATGTGTGTTTCTGGTTTGAAATGACATTTTAGTAAAAAACACATTTGACATACTGAAAACTGAGAAAACCCATTCAGATTGTTTTGATACTTTTTTAAAATATTCTATAAGTTATTTGTGATATGTAGAAATCAACCACACTTCAATATGATTCATGGTGTGTCTGTTATAACTCAAATTATCTCTTTTTATTTAAAATTGACATTAATTTTAGTAAAAAGAACAAGTGACATACTAAAAACTGAGAAAATGCATTCAGATTGTTTTGATATTTTAGGAAAATGATATATGAGTCATTTTTGATGTGTA
Source organism: Viscum album (assembly GCA_963277665.1). Lineage (NCBI taxonomy): Eukaryota > Viridiplantae > Streptophyta > Magnoliopsida > Santalales > Viscaceae > Viscum > Viscum album. Next base: position 1,268,737,196 of record OY728140.1, on the reverse strand, counting down.
TAAGTCAACATCGCCTCAATAAGATGGATGGTGTGACTGGTATGAATCCAAGTGTGTCTTTTTATTTTAAATTGATGTTAATTTAAGTAAAAAGAACAAGTGAAATATTGAAAATCAAGAAAATGCATTTGAATTGTTTTGATATTTTAGGAAAGTGATCCAGGAGTCATTTTTGACATTGAGGAATAAAACTCACATGAATCTGGAACACGGTGTGGCTAGTATGACTCAAAGTGTTTGTTATCAGTTTAAAATTGACATTTTAGTTCAAATCGTTTCCCTCACTAAAAACTATGAAAATATGATCTGACTGTCTTTATAATTTATTACATTAATTTATAAATCATTTTTGACACATATGAAGTAGTCTCATATTAAACCAATGCATGATGAAACTGGTATGACTCAAAATGTGTGTTTTTAGTTTTAAATGAAATTTTAATAAAAAACAAAACTGACATACTAAACACTGAGAAAAATCATTTAGATTATTTTTATAATTTATTAAAATGATATATAAGTCATTTTTGACGTGTAGGAATCAACTACACCTCAATATGATGCATGGTGTGGCCGTTATAACTCAAAGTGTATCTTTTTATTTAAAATTGACATTAATTTTAGAAAAAAGAAGAAGTGACATGATGAAAATTGAGAAAATGAATTCATATTATTTTTATATTTTAGTAAAATGATCCATGAGTCATTTTTTACTTTTAGGAGTCTACTAAACCTAAATATTACTCATGGTGTGATCGGTACGACTCCAAGTGTGTCTTTTTATTTAAAATTGACATTAATTTATGTAAAAAGAAAAAATTACAAACTGAAAACCAAGAAAAAGCATTTTTATTGTTTTTATACTTTAGGAAAATGATCCATGAGTAATTTTTGATGTGTAGAAATCAAACACATCTCAATCCAATGCATGTTGTGACTGATATGACTCAAAGTGTCCGTTATCAGTTTAAAATTAATATTTTAGTTCAAAATGAATCCCTCATTGAAAACCAAGAAAACACACTATGATTATCATGATAATTTATGACATTAATTTATAATTCATTTGTGATATGTATGAAGCAGTTTCATGTCAAACTGATGCATGATGTGACCAATATGACTCAAAATGCATGTTTCCAGTTTGAAATGACATTTTAGTAAAAAAACACAACTAACATACTGAAAACTGAGAAAACACATTCAAATATTTTTGATACTTTAGTAAAATGACCCATTAGTAATTTGTGATAGGTAGGAAATAGTTTCACCTCAATCCGATGCACGTTGTGACTGTTATAATTCCTAATGATTATTTAAAATTGATATTAATTTTAGTAAAATAACAAGTGACATTTAAAACTAAGAAAAAACATTCGGATTGTTTTGATATTTTAGGAAAATGATCCATAAATCATTTGTGACCTATAGGAATCAACCCCACCTCAATGCGATGCACGATGTGTCCGATATCACTCCAAATGTGTCTTTTTAATAAATATTGGCATTTTATTAATGTATTCTTTCACATTAATGTTTAATTTATTTTTTTATAGTATTACTAACATAATATTTGTTTTATTATATAGGGGAAATATTTTTCTTAGGTTAATATGATTTATTCAACAATTAATACCATGGGAAGACATTTCTAAGAGGGAATTACAAGCGCCAAAAGATGAAATATTAATAATTTTAAATGATTGTTGGATAGTTGTAAATGTAATTATATAATTTTTTTTAAAATGTATATAATAATGATTTTTTGTATATACCATGGGAATAAATTTTTGTATTCATGATTTCAATTAAATGTATATAGCATTATTTTAAATTACAAGTTTTTGCTGGGTTTTCTGTTATATTAACAGCACATTGCAACCAGCTAGGCCTTTATCAACGCTGTGATTAACAACACTTTTTTAGCGTTGTTAAAAGTCTTTTTATTCATTGTTAAAGGGAATATGCATATTAGTGTTCTCACACCCCGAACCTTGCTCACTTATGATGCCTGTGAGGGCTTTATCAGTGTTCACCCCACTACCTACCTAGCTATCCATGCACGCCTCTGTTAGGATTCGAACCCGGGACCTCCACCTGTGTATGTTTGTAACCTTACTATTGGTCCATGTTGATTTATTCTATATTTTATGATATATATATATATTTTTATATATATTTATACATTTATTTTTTATACATATATTTATCTATATATTTATACATATTTATATAATTATTTTCAAATACATTTATAAAATAACAGTTGGGGTGGAGCCTCAGTGGAAAACCCTATAATTCTACATCCAAAAGACCAGTGTTCGAATCATAACAAACCTCTTATGGGATTTATGATGCAGGAGGTGACATAGGTGGCAATGACTCGGGAAGGTGATGAACCAAGCATAATGCAGAAAAGGTCAGGTGCAGACTCATGGACATGCTGATGCAAGAATAGTCTTTGGGCCATCAAAATGAAGGGGTCTTCGAGACATCTAATTTTGGTCCTATGATCCTTTAATATATAAATAAATTGGGATGGATGAGTGGGTTATCCCTTGGGGGGATATGACCATACTTTCCAGCCTATGTGTGTACGGTGTGTGTGTGTTTGAATATAATTATAACTATAAGTACCCAATATATATATATATATATATATATATATATATATTTATAAGAAATATTTGTGTGTGTTTATATATATATATACACATACATACAAATGTGTGTGCATATATAAATATAAATATTTATATTTATTTAAATCTATTATATATTAATATTTATTTACATATTAGAATACATTCATATACATACATATATATATATATATTAAACATTATATATACATTTTTATAGGTATATACATATTCATAAATTTTTATTTAAATAAAAAAATATAATAATTATTCTTATATGGTTTCTATATTTAAAAATATATTTTACATGTAAATATGTTTAAATATTTATTTACACAATTAAATTTTTATATGTAAGTATATAAAAATATGTATATAAATGTATATATTTAATTATAAATAACACTACAATATGAAAAATGATAAAATTTGAATACCAAAATATCCATATAAAATTAAGACTTGAGAATAAATCCATCTCTATCGAAAAAAAGAACCCTCTTAAACAAAGCTAAAATTCCATTGAACGTTAAAAAAATCAGGGTATCCTAACTAAAATATTTATTTTAAAGTCCATCCCAGCCTTTTTGATCAATAAAAAATAGGGGCTAGGACCCCTAATCAACATGGTGTAGATCTCTTCACAAGTTTCAATTTTACATCTCATGAAGCCCAAATATACACCTGGATAAAAAATTACGACGGTTTGACTTCAAGTCATGTTTTTATCTTATCTTAAGAGATAAATTGGTTTATTAATTTTTTCTATTATTAAATTGTTGTTAAATTTCTATTACTCGATACTATTTTGTAAATCATTAATTAATATTTTTTTAATTATTTTATATACCATTTTCACTAAATATATTCTATATTAAGTGTAAATACATATTTAGTATTATATAAATCATATTTAATAAAATAATATATATATATATATATATCAATAGAAATATATTTTTATATTAAAATAAGATTTTTAATAATATATATTTTTTTATAAAGATCACCTTTTTTGAGTGCTAAAAAAGTACTAATAAAGGTGATCATTATCAGCACTAAAAAAATGTTGATAAAGGGGGACCATTATTAGTGCTAAAAAAGCACTGATAAAGGTGGCTGTTTATCAACACTTTTAGCTAGTGATCATAAAATCACCCCTTTATCACTATTTTTTAATGCTAAAAAAGGTTATCACGAATCGGTAGTAGTGGTGAATTATTTACCATTTAATGGAAAAGTGAAACAACACATGACCTCAAGTACAATCATTGGTTACTAGATGGTGACAACTAACACCAAGGGTCTGTAAGTATCACTAAGGAAGCGATTTACCATTTAATAGTCCGTCATGATAAATAATACTGAAGTAAATAACATAATAACTATAAGCAATGTAAATAAGAAATAACATCCATAATAAAGTACAAAACTGAATTTCATAAATGCCTAATAATGCATAAATCTAAAAAACTCCCTGATATATCTTAATATCTTCTCTCAAATAGTGAGGCCCTTTGCCTTTAATTATATTACTACACCAAAACTAACCTATAATGTATGAAGAACCACATACGTGATCGTCTCATCTACATAACTTAAGAAAATATTTCATTACAATACATTCCTAAGCCCTTTTAGGTTTAGAGGTTTAAAGAATTAAGAAAAAATATTAACTAACAAAACCCATGTTTTTTGTATCAATTGAACATTTTACCCCTTATATAAGAAACTACCCAATTCATAATGAGTCTTTAATATCTCCCACAAATTCTCCACATTAGAAACTCTTCTATACATTTCATACTTTTACCATCTTCAAAACCCGAGGAAATGGAAACATAAGAAAGAGGTAAGCTTAAATTCTCAGAAATGGAAAGATGCATAAAATTTTGGAAGATATTTCAAATATGTAACAAACATTATTATAGGGAAACATTACTTTCATGATCCACACTATCAATTCCCATGCTTATGATCAAATAAAATGTATTCATGAATACTTATTTCATGAGATATAAAATTTTAAGCAATGAATTGGAGGGTGATTGAGGACCCCACCCATCATTCATCCATACACATTAGTGCCACATAAAAACCATTCACTTATCACATCATGAAGAACCCATGGAAATAAAATGAGTTTCATAAATCTTTTAAATAAAAATCATTCAATTTTTATAGAATAAAGAACCCATGGAAAGAAAATGGGTTTCATTCAACACCTCATAAAGAACCCATGGAAAGAAAATGAATTTCATATACTTTTCAAATGGATTCACATAATTAAACCATTAATGATTTCATCAATAATAAAAATGGAAAATAAATGGATATCCAATAACATCAAGTAACTTTCTAAGTAAATATCATTCAACTAAGATAATAAATAATATAGTATTTACACTACATAGATAAATGGTATATAGTTAAGATAATAATTTTAACAATCAATCAATTAATGGAATCTAGGTTAAGACCCTTCAATCAAAGGAATCAAAAATAGGGTATTCACAAAGGGAAGGCATTGGGTGAAAAGTTAGGATTATACATAGTGGATGATTAGGAAAGACAAAGGTAGTGATGGACCATTACTATAAAAAAGAAATACATTAAATAATTCATATAGAGAACGAATTTGGATAATTAAATTTAATTAATATCATCAATTAAGCATAATATATGCCAAAGTACAATGACTTATATGAAAGATACATTTTAGGAGTTTTATACAAATCTATTTGGAAATAAGAAATATCCTTGAGCATTTGAAATTATTTTAAAAGAAATATTTTACAAATCTTGGAGGAAAATAATTTCATTTAGAAACCATGAAAACATATATAGAAAAATTCATACAAAATGAAAAAGGTGGTGGAAATATGTGTTCATAGGTGAATGTTAAAAAATAATATTTCCACATTTTGATGAAAATAACCCATACAAAAAATGTTAAAAATATCTTTAAATTTTTTAAAATATGATCATATAGTAGAAAATGATCTTAATCAATTATTAATGTATAAATAAGGATGTTTTAAAAATAATAAAATGAATACACACATGGAAAAGGTAGATTCCAGATCGAGAAGAATATATGGGGTTATTTTCATTTATAAGAAACACTTCTGGTAAAATATGAATCAAGGGGGAAATAAAATTTTGAGGGGACATGTGAAAACCCATGAATATCCAAAATAAAATGATTATGGGTTTTAGAAAGAATGTAAATTATCCATATGAGTTATCATTCAAAAATAATCATTATTTGAAAATAATATTAACAAAAAAACCCTTAGGGTTTTAGTAACATTTTAATTAAAAAACCCTTTCAACTTTGGTATATATTGAATTAAAATCTATTTAAGAGATAAAATTATACGACTCTTGAAAACCCCATTAATATGATAATATACATTTATTAGGTATTAGATACACCATTAAAAACAAAATATGGTGTATAATAGGAAATATGTCTCAGGGGGTGAAAATTTGAAATAAGAAACCCTTACCTCAATTCATGTTTAGTCGAAACATGCCCCAACCTCCTATATAAAAAAAGTAACTACCTTAATCACCCATTTAATTAAACAATTTCATATCTATAACCCTTTATAAACTTCATTTATAATTATTCTATGTATTTATATTAGTTAGTTATTATCTATTTCTGATATCAGGTGTGAGTAATCTTGAACGTTTTGAACTAGTTTCATAATAGTAGTTTTTTTTCTTAATTATTTTACAAATTTTGATCATTACCAAAACATAAAAGGTAATAGTATTTTTTTATAATTATTTATATTTTCATAATTTTATTCCATGGTAATTTTGGTTACGATCCCTAAAGAGGAATTTAGATATGAGCATGTTTCAATGATTCTTAGCTAATGAAGGGGGATTTATTAAATAATGAGATAAATTTTTATATTACCATTGAAGAAACAAAAAAATAATTATTTAATTATTTATATAATATATTACCAGAAATTAAATTTCTATAGTCATCCATGATATAAATTTATATCATTGTTCAAGTAAGTGGTTAAACCAATCTAAATAAGACCATACCATAATTAATGGATGATTATGAAGTTATTTAGTTGTAATATCATTATAAAATAGTAATAATGATATTATTTAGTGTTTATTAGTGTTATATAAGATAATTTTAAATAATTATAAGAATAATATAACATATAAAAAGTTATTAAATAATATTAAGAAATCATTTTTTCTCTTAAAACACTCTTTTGGATGATTGAATTTACCATGGTTTTTCACTACATGTTTTGTGAATAATTTTTCAAATTTACCTTTACATAAGATTTATAATTTCATAAAAAACATATTTATCCATTAAAATATTTCTCCTAATTAAACATGTAATTAGAAAATGAAAATAAAAATGGAAACCAATGGTTCTATGGAGGTGGTAGTCCACACGCACGTATGGATGATGATTTCATTTTCCATAGAATAGAAAAAATGAGTAATATGGTTTATCATTTTAGAATCTAAAATATGTCATAAATTTCATACTTATATATTAAATTACATATTAGGACCATCCTTGTAAGGTTTTTAAGGAAGAAAAGAAACACATTGCATTGTGGACGTGGTAGTCCACAGAACGCATAGATAACAACTTTGTTTTTATTTAAGGAAAAGGGAAAGGTGGTTAACATTTTTAAAATCATTATAATAAAATAACAATGTAATAATGATACTAATGTTATAATTTTAATATGTTTTAATGAAATTTTAGGAATAATAAGTTCACATAAATAAATAGAAATGAGAAAAGAGTAGTTAGAGATTTATACCTCACTTCTTGGATTATCTCATTTGAAAAGGGGGTTAAGAATTTAAAGGATGGTATTTTGAGAAAAAAACCTATTTAAGGTGGAAAGGAATGTTAAGGATTGTGTTGGTAAGATTTTTTACTAAACCAAGTGGGTTGTGGCGTGAGGGGAAGTGAGGAGAGAAGAGCCCCTTTTATAAGTAAAAATGGATGACATTTTTGTAAATACCCATAACTTTTTAATAATGGGAAGTCAATTTCAAGAACAGTGGATCAAAATTGATAAATAATGGAGAGTATAAGTGATAAGGTTTATAAATTACTTAAATAAACAGGTTTGAAACATGTTTGAATTCATTTTCTCTTATATTTTTACTTTTACTCTTTTAGCTTTTACCATGATAACTAGTTTTTACCCAAGTAACTTATCCTTTAAACTTAAAAGTTAAATGGACCTTATTATATAATTTGTACCTACTAATTCAAAATTTAAAATCCATTTAATTTTATTCAATTTATAAAAGTGTGATAATTAATTTTAAAATAATAAGTATACGATGTATTAAAAATAATTTCTTGAGAAAAATATTACGTAAGTTCTAAAGCATTAAATATAGGTTTGTAAATTAAAATATTTTTTTAAAATTTATAATATAACCCATAAAATGAATATTTTTCTATAATTTTTTTAATAAATTTATAAATAATTCTTATAAACTAATAATTCCATAAAAATCACAGTATTTATAAAAACAATATATTGTAGTATTCACTTAAAAATCAATTTTGGAATAAAATATCAAAAATTAAACCAAATATAATATTAACATGTTTAATTCAAAAATAAAGTATTTTTTTTAAAATTCATATTCTGAAATTAATTAATTAGATTCAAAATAAAAATATGACATATAAAGGGAAACAAATTTTATTAAAAAATGACATTTTTAAACTTCAAGTGATTTTAATATTATTTCATATAGATTTATAAATAATTGAATATTGGTATATTAATTTATAAATATAAATATTACCTATTATAGTAGACTTTTTACTATGGTCAATTAAACTTATTAAGGTAAAATAAAATACCATTCTTTTTTAAATGGTTCTTCAAAAAGAATCCTTTTAAAAATATCAATCAAAGAAAATAATATTATATCATATTAGGTGTTTGGGGGTACAATTACATTAAACACATACACACCTCACACATAAGTCGAAAAGGTAGGTCATAGCCCCCTAAGGGGATAACCAACCCATCAAGCCTTATTTATTCAATACATGACCCATATACCCAGTGGGCATGAAACTCATTACATGGACTGTAGGCCTAGTGAGAATTAAATCTCGTTACATGACCCGTAAGCCCAAATTTTTGACATAAAGACCCATTGGTGAATAGTGATGCTACATTACCCAGGCTGCTACAATACTTACCATAGTAATTCCACCGCTACAGTGTTGTCACCACTATAATGCTGTCACCACTAGAGTCAAAATATTGGTTCATTACATAACAGAATTTTTTCCACTATTAGTGGTGGTTTAAACTCATGAAAACCTAATTATATATGGTTATTTAAACCAAATCATTTTTCACTTTCAACACTCAAGTAGTGGTGGTTTTAATTTATTTCACTTTGGTTTAGATAAGTTTCATTTTTTCATAATTAGAGGTGGTTTTCCATGCATTTAACAATGATTATTATTGTAATGTTTTTTATTTAATAAATGAGGAACAAATAAAAAATCATTTCTAAATAGTGGTGGTAAAAAATTCCAAAACCAAACCAAATCGCAGACCAAACCAAATCAAAATAGTGGTTTTTTTATTATGGTTTGGTTTGTGGTGTAGAATGAATAGAGCCTTATGGTTTGTGGTTTGGTTCTGGTGCCAAACCAAATCACACTTGTTAAAACAAACTTCTCATATTTCTAAAAAATATAATTTTATAATTTTTATCGATCCAACTCATGCATCCATTCCTTAACCCTAACCCTATTTTATATTTTATTTAAAGGTTAAGGATGATATCATGTCTCTATTTTGATGATTATATATAAATTCCATTAAAATTATCATCTAATCATTATAAAATATCATGGATCTATATCTAGGATGTTAGCATAAAAAATAGGTTATTTTGTAATTCAAACTGAATTAAACCAAAAATTAATGGTTTCGAAATTTTATAATCTGAAACAAACCACTATTAAATTGTTTTATTTTTGTATATAAAAAACAAATTGAAAATTTTAGCTTTGTTTGGTTTTTAGTCAAAACAAAATAAAACCAATCCATGCCCACTCATACTACTAAATAATATAGCAGTGGTTTTATTTTTTGGTGGTTTATCGAAAATGCTACTAAAAAAATAAAGAATTTGAAAAAAAACTACCAATATGTATAACAATTGTTCTTTTTATCATAGGTTTATAGAAACTGCTACTAAAAATTTTAAATAATAAAACTTATAAAAAAATAAAAAATTTTAAAAAATAATTTATACAATATATAATGCAACTAAATATTAATTGATTAAAAACATAAACATACTATAATATAAATAATGCATATATAAAACACATATATGTATATCAAAACAAGTCAATAACCATCATTCATAAACTCAATTATCATATAGATAACATAAGTACAACAACCACCATCAACACATAATACCCATATCTCCACCTTCTCTACATTCAACTGCCTCTATATTCCGGATAATTATACACAAAACCAACCACATAATGGTTATATGAATTGAAATAAAAAAAATATAGATATTAGAATAACTAAACACAATAAATAAAAATTACATTACAATCCATGATAATTTTTAACCATACCACAAAAACTATAAACCATCATGAATTCCTTATGAAGAGTGTCATGGATCAGAACACTCAGCCTCTAGTCTACTGCCGACATCTACCACCTGTAATAAAAAATCATAACATTTAAGAAAAGGTACATGAAATAGAATAGGTACATAATATATTATAATTTTTTCACATTTAATTTGTTATTTTGTTAATCAAATACATGAAATTTCAACACAAAACAAATGATACATTCTCCCATATATCATAGGTTAAAGATATGAAAATTATCTAGATAATTAAGCCTCTAAATCAATAAATAACACTTTGAAAACTTAAAATGTTCTATTTGAGATACAATTAAACTCTCAGAACTCAAAATGGAGGAGTTCATAATAATATAAGTCTATATGTATAATTTTCCATTACTATGTGTCTAATTTTATATAATTGATACCAACTTCTACAATTCTCCACCTAAACCTATAAAATCATTACCCAATATACCTATCTTGGTAAATTAGATATGGGTTGCTCTTCATTTATCACAATTCAACCAATGTAAGTATTAAACTAAATAGTCTATTCCATATAGAAAATTTTCTAGTTAAAGAGTCTAAAATCAGGTATATACATTAAAAAAAAATCTATATATATTTTAAATTCAATTTAAATAATGCATCAACTTCTCGGCTATCCCAATTCCAACTTCCTATCATTGATTCTTCCCAGAAGCTCGATGTTACACTATATAAAAGTAAAAAATTCATAATTTTATTTTAATTAAAACCAAATATGCCTTAATGACTATTGAACATATCATTGGGGATAAGATTGAGGGTGTTTAAACTAATATAAAAATTAGAATTGAAAGTTACATGAACTTATTTTCACGAGTTGAACTTTAAAAAAATAAAAGGATTTAAACAAAAGAGTGGGTGAATGAAATGAATAAAGAGCTAAATTAGATTGAGAATAATTATATATGATAAATTGTTCCAAGAATAAAAGAAAAAAACATAATTGGATTTTTTTTGAAATAGGATTCCTGAGAAAGGGGAGGATTCAAGGAACAAAGTTTTCCTTATTTGCAAGGCCTATTCACAAGTGAAAAGAATAGACTTTGATGATACATTTTTCCCAATATAAGGCTGAACATAATAATTAATTTTATTTAAATAATATCCCAAATAAATTATGATATTTTTTTTAAAAAGATAGTTAATAAAAAAATTATGAGGATAATGATATAGAAGGGTATATTGAGTAACTAGAAGGATTTATGGTTGATAATGACGAAAATAAATTTTGAAAATTGAAGAAGGATTTTTATGGGTTGAAACTTACCCCTAAATACTAGTATTCAAAGTTTTAAATCTATATGAGTATGAAATTTAATAAAGGAAAGGTGTAAAAATCCCTATATGTAAAGAAAATACACACTTAGGGGTATGTACAATATGTTTTAACCAGTTAAGGAAACTGATTTGAATCAAAAAATTATAAATTGATTACATTATTATAAGTATTAAAATCAACCAATACTTATTTTAAGATTTAAATTTATTTAACTAATTATCACATTCAATAAATTTATATTAATGTTTATAGATCTGATCATCTTTATATGACATGTTAGACATTAAATCATTAATAATTTTTCTTCTTTTAAAACTACTTATTCAATCATTTTGAGAAAAATGCATGTTAGATTAGTGTGTCGTCTGCTCAAACATGTTAAAAATAATTAAAAGAATTTTTTCCTATGATTTCATGTCAATGTAACATTTTTTATAGTTTTGACTATTGTATGCATATTTTATAGTTTTAAAACACTAAAAATGTGATTTGAGTCATCCCAAGAAAACCTTAACTCATATTTTCATGGAGTCAGTTCCTATATTTCATAAATAAATCTATAGTTTTATTTATATGATTTCTTGGAAACCTGATGTCATTTTCTTGGTTTTTACCCCATGATGAACATTTTTAAAGAATTTTATATATTTAAAAACTATTTATTCAGTCATTCCATGAACACAACACATCAAATTTATGCATCATCTACTTATACACATCACATATAATTAAAATGGATTTTTCCTATGATTTCATATTGCTCCAAGTTTTTTTCTATGGTTTTGACTATTACATGCAATTTTTAGTGTTTAAAAATGCAAAAAATGAATTTTTGGTCATCTTTATAAAACCACAACCCATATTAACATAGTGTTATTTCATATATTTAAAAAATAAACATATGGTTTTTTTATGATTTCATGGTATTCTAAGGTAGTTTTATTGGTTTTGTCTCTTTGATACACATATTTAAAGACTTTGACATATTTCAAAACTACTTATTTAGTCATTTTGAGCACACCACATGTTGGATAGATGCTTTTTCTACTCCTACATGTAAAAAATAATTCAAAGGAAATTTTACTATGATTTCACATCAATATAATATATTTTGATATGGTTTTGAAAATTACACACATGTTTTAATGTTTTAAAACACTAAAAATGAATTTTTAGTCATCCTATGAAAACTATAACTCCTATTAATATGAATTAAGTTATTGTAATTCAAAAAAAATATACTATTGTTTTACTATGATTTCATGGAAATCTGAAGTTGTTTTCTTGGTTTTGACCCCATGATGCATGTTTTTAAAGACTTTCGTATCTTTAAAAACTACTTATTCAGTCATTTTGAGCACACCGCGCATCAAATTGATGTGAATTCTACTCCTATACAAATAAATAATTAAAATATAGTTTTCTTATGATTTTATTCCATTCTAATGTCGTTTTCTATGGGTTGACCAATGTTTTAGAGTTTTAAAGCACTAAAAATGTGTTTTCAGTTATCCTGAGAAAATATCAACTTGAATTGATGTCCCACAATTATTAAATTTCCAAAAAAATCTATTATTGTCTTCCTATGATTCCATGAAATTTTGAGGCTGTTTTCTTAGATTTTACCTCCTGAAGCATGTGTTTAAAGACTGTCATATCTTTAAAATTTTCTTATTCAATCCAAGTACACCACACTTTGTATTGAGATTCCATATACTCCTATATGTCAAAAATAATTAAAATAAACTTTCCTAATGATTTTATGTCATTAAAATGTTTTTATTTGGTTTTAACCATTAAATGCATGTTTTAGAGTTTTAAAACACTAAAAATGTATTTTTTGATATCCTGAGAAAACCAAAACTCAGATTGATGTGGTACCAGTTCCTACATTTCAAAAATAAATCTATGATTTTTTTATTATGATTTCATGGTAATATTAGGCCGTATTCTTGGTTTTGAACATCTGACACATGTTTTTAAAGACTTTGATATATTTAAATACTATTTATTTATTCATTCCAAGCACACCACATATTGTATTGACATTCCATATATTCCTACACATCAAAAATAATTAAAATATAGTTTTATATTGTTTTATATAAATCCCAGATCATTTTATATGGGTTTGACCATTAAATGCATGTTTTATATTTTTTAAAAACTAAAAATTTGTTTTTAAACATCTTGATAAAACCACAACTTAGATTGAAATAATCCATCAACTTCTCGCTTATCCCAACTTCTACAATTCACCACCTAAACCTATAAAACCATTACCCAATATTCCTATCTTGGTAAATTAGATATGGGTTGATATTTATTTATCACAATTAAACCAGTGAAAGCATTAAACTAAATAGTTCATTATATATAGGAAATTTTATAGTGAACGAGTCTAAAATCAGGAATATCCATTAAAAAAAATCTACATATATTTTAAATTCACTTCAAATAATGCATCAACTTCTCGGCTATCCCGATTTTAACTTCCTATCAATGATTCTACCCAGAAGTTCGATGCTACACTATATAAAGGGTAAAAATTCATAATTTTATTTTAATTCAAACCAAATATGCCTTAATGACTATTGAGCATATAATTTGATATGATATTGAGGGTGTTTAAACTAAGATAAAAATTAGAATTGAAAGTTACATGAAATTATTTTCATGAGTTGAAATTTTAAAAAATCAAAGGGTTTAAAAAAAATAGTGGGTGAATGTAATGAATAAAGAGCTAAATTAGATTGAGAATAATTGTCTATGAGAAATTGTTCCAAGAATAAAAGAGAAAAATATAATTGTATTTTTTAAATAGGCTTCATGAGAAAGGGAAGTATTCAAGGAAAAAAGTTTTCTTTGTTTATGAGGCTTATTCACAAGTGAAAAGAATAGAATTAATGATAATTTTTTTCCCATTATAAGGATGAACATAATAATAAATTTTCTTTCAATCATATCCCAAAGAAATTATGATATTTTTTTAAATATATAGTCAATAAAAAAAATTATGAGGATAATTACATGGAAGATTATATTGAGTAACCAGAAGGGTTTATGGTTGATAATGATTATGATAAATTTTGAAAATTGAAGAAGGATTTTTATGGGATGAAACCTACCCCTAAATACTAGTATTAAAAGTTTTATTTATATATGAGTATGAAATTTAATGAAGGAAAGGTGTAAAAAATACTATATGTAAAGAAAACCCACACTTAGGGGCATGTACATTATGTTTTAACCAATTAAGGAAAACATTTTAAATCAAAAAATTATAAATTTATTACCTTAATATAAGTATTAAAACCAACCAATACTTATCTTAAGATATCAATTTATTTAAATAATCATCATATTTAATAAATTTTTATTAATTTTTATAGATCTAATCATCTTTATATGACATTGTAGACATCAAATCATTAACAATTTTTCTTCTTTAAAAACTACTTATTTAATCATTTTGAGAAAAATTCATGTTAGATTGGCGTGTTGTCTACTCATATATGTAAAAAATATTAAAAGAAATTTTTCCTATGATTTCATTTCAATATGAAATTTTTTATGGTTTTGACTATTTCATGCATATTTTATAGTTTTAAAACACTAAAAATATGATTTGAGTCATCCCAAGAAAACCTTAACTCATATTGACATAGAGTCAGTTCCTATATTTCATAAATATACTCCTAAATTTCATAAATATACTCCTAGATTTTATAAATCTATTAATATTTATGTGTAGTCATCTCCTACACTAAATTTATGTAGTTTTATTTATATGATTTCTTGGAAACCTGAGGTCAATTTCTTGGTTTTTACCCCTTGATGAACATTTTTAAAGACTTTTATATATTTAAAAACTATTTATTTAGTCATTACATGAACACAACACATCATATTGATGCATCATCTACTCTTACACATCACAAATAATTCAAATGGATTTTCCTATGATTTCATATTACTCTAAGTTTTTTCTATGGTTTTGACCGTTACATGAAAATTTTAGAGTTTTTAAACACAAAATATAAATTTTTGGTCATCCTAAGAAAACCACAACCCATATTGACATAGTGTAAATTCATATATTTTAAAAATAAAAATATGATTTTCTATATGATTTCATGGTATTATAAGGTAGTTTTATTTGTTTTGACTCTTTGACACACATATTTAAAGACTTTAATATCTTTCAAAACCACTTATTTAGTCATTCTGAGCACACTGGATGTTGGATTGATGATTTATTTACTCCTACATATAAAAAATAATTCAAATATAATTTTACTATGATTTCACATTAATCCAATATCTTTTGATATGGTTTTGAAAATTACACACATGTTTTAATGTTTTAAAATACTAAAAATGCATTTTTAGTTATCCCAAGTAAACTAAAACTCATATTGATATGAATTTATTTCCTATTATTAAAAAAATTACCATTGTTTTACTATGATTTCATGGAAATCTGGAGTTGTTTCCTTGGTTTTGACCACTAACATATGTTTTTAAAAACTTTCGTATCTTTAAAAACCACTTATTCAGTCATTTTGAGCACACCACACATCAGATTTATGTTAAGTCTACTTATATAAAAATAAATATTTAAAATATAGTTTTCTTATGATTTTATTTAATTCCAATGCCATTTTCTATTGTTTTGATGAATGTTTTAGAGTTTTAAAGAACTAAAAATGAGTTTTTTATTATCCTGAGAAAATATCAACTTGAATTGATGTGACATAGTTACTACATTTACAAAATAAATCTATGATTATCTTCCTATGATTCCATGACATTTTTATAATTTTTTCTTAGTTTTAACCTCCTGGAGCACGTGTTTAAATATTGTCATATCTTTAAAAATTTATTATTCAATCCAAGCACACCACACTTTTTATTGAGATTACATATACTCCTATATGTCACAAATAATTAAAATAAACTTTCCCAATGATTTTATGTCATTAAAATGTTGTTTTATATGATTTTAACCATTACATATATGTTTTAGAGTTTTAAAACACTAAAAATGTGTTTTTGGACATCTCAAGAAAACCAAAACTTAAATTGATGGGGTACCAGTTCCTAAATTTGAAAATAAATCTACAGTTATTTTATTATGATTTCATGGTAATATGAGGCCATAGTCTTGGTTTTTAACATTTGATACATGTTTTAAAGACTATTATATCTTTAAATAATGCTTATTTAGGCATGCCAAGCACACCACATATCGTATTGACATGAAATATATTCTTACACATCATAAATAATTCAAATATAGTTTTCCTATTATTTGACATCAACCCCAGATAATTTTATATGGGGTTTTCCATCAAATTCATGTTTTATATTTTTAAAACAGTAAAATGTGTTTTCAACCATCTTGATAAAACTACAAATCAGATTGATTCAGATTTAGTTCCTAAATTTATAAAATTAATATACTATTTTTGTACTATGATTTCATGATAATATGAAGTAGTTTACTTGGTTTTGATCCCCTAACACACATTTTTAATGATTTTTATATATTTAAAAACTGTTTATTTAGTCATTTCGAGCACACCACACATCATATTGATGTGACTTATAATCCTAAAAATTATAAATAATTAAAATATAATTTTCCCATGATTTAAAGTCATTTAAATGTTATTTTATTTGGTTTTTATTGTTACATGAATGTTTTAGAGTTTTAAAACACTAAAAATGTGTTTTTGGTCATCTTAATAAATCCTCACCTTGGATTGATATGGTGTTAGTTTATACATTTCAAAAATCAGTCTATAATTTTTTATATCTGATATTATGACATCTAAGGTTGTTTTATTAGGTTTTACCCCCTTATGCACATTTTTAAATATTTTCATATCTTTAAAAACTACTTATTCAACCATTCCACACCCACCGCACATCAGATTGATATTCTATCCACTTCTGCACACCAAAAATAATTTAAAGAGAGTTTTCATATGATTTCACATCATTACAAGGTCATTTTACATGTTTTTGATTGTTACATTCATGTTTTAGAGTTTGAAAACACAAAATTCATTTTTATCCATCCTAAGAAAACCACAACTCAGATTGACTTGGTTTTAATTCCTATATTTTAAAAATTAATCTATGGTTATTTTATTATGATTTCATGGCAGTATGATGTTGTTTTTATAGTTTTTAACATCTAACACATGTTTTGAAGGACATTAATATCATTTAAAACTGTTTATTAAGTCATTTCAAGTACACCACATGTTGGATTGATGATTATTCTACTCTTACACATCAAAAATAATTAAAAGAAATTTATACTATGATTTAAAATCAAAATGAGACCATTTTCTATGTTTTTGATCATTACATACATGTTTTATAATTTTAAAACATTAAAAATGCGTATTCGGTCATCCCTTGAAAACCAAAAATTAGATTTATTTGGATTCAGTTCCTATATTTAAAAAACCAATATAATATTATTATATAATAATTTTATGATAATATTAGGTCATTCAATTGGTTTTTACCCCCTAATGAATGTTTTTAAAGACTTTTTTATCTTTTAAAACTTCTTATTCAGTCATTATGAGCACACGACACATCATATTGATATGACTTATACTATTAAAAATAAAAAATAATTCAAATACATTTGTAATATGATTTAAAAATATTAAAAGGATGTTTGTTATGGTGTTGGATATTACATGCATGTTTTAAAGTTTTAAAACATTGATAATGCATTTTCAGTCATCCTGAGAAAACCTCAACTCAGATTGACATGGTGTCAATTCATAAATTTTAAAAATAAATCTATGATTGTTTTCTTATGATTTCATGAAAATTCAAGGTCATTTTATTGGTTTTGACCACCCAAATCATAGCTTTAAAGACGTTATATATTTAAAAAATATTTATTTAGTCATTCCAATCACACTACACTTTTTATTGAGGCATTGCATGCTCTAACATGTCAAAAATATTTCAGTGATAGTTTTTATTTGATTTTATGTCATTATAACATTGTTTTCTATGGTTATAAATGTTATACACATGTTTTATAGTTTTAAAACATTACAAATGTATTTTTGGTCATCATAAAAAAACACATCTCATATTGATGCGGCGTTAGTTACTACATTTACAAAATCATCATATAGTTGTTTTCCTATGATTTTATGAAAACGAGAGTCTTCTTTCTTAGTTTCCCCCCCCTAATACTTGTTTTTAAAGACTTTTATATCTTTAAAAACTACTTATTCTATCATTCCTAGCACACTACATGTCATGCTGACACACTGTATGCTCATACATAACATATTGAAATTATTTTTCAATGTGTTCAAGTATATCAATACAAGATACATCTATATGAATTGCATAGAACCAATGAAAATGACTTCACCAGTTAAATATACAGTTAATTAGACCATAGCATTCAAAAAAAAGGCAAAAATGGTTTCTCTAAGTGTCACAATGTAAGCCTCAAAACCCACCCATAACACTTTAAAAACTTAAAATTACAAATTTAAGATATTATTCAACCCTCAAAACTAAAAATTAATGAGTTTATAACAATATAAGTTTTTATATCTCCTTTTCCATTATTATGCAGTTAAATTTACAAAATCATTACCATTATTGGATGGTTTTTTATAGTTTTGTTTTTAACTTCCATTATTCTTCTTCTTCATATAAAAAAAATAAAAATAAAATAAAAAAACCTTAAATAAAAACTAAACACCCATGTAATTGAAATAGAACACTCATCTTACCTTACCCCAACTCCCTATCATAGAAATAACCCCAATAGGATATAATTTCATCATAGTAATAAAGAAAATAGTATATTATACATGTAATGTATTGATTTTAAAATTTACCTCTGTAATATGATCTATAAGACTAGAAATTTACTTAGGGACTATGCATGTCATTCTCTAGAATATAGAAACTTAGGCTTTTTTTTATTGTCGACTACCACTAATCCTATGTTTACCTATTGGTGTAATGTTATTTGGATTTTTCTTTCATCATCAAAATTTACCTCTATTCTTCCCGACCAATGTAACTGATTTAACCCCCAATAGATGGTGTAGCAATAAAGGATGACAATGAGCTACCAAATACATTTGATGGATCAGGCATAGAACTTATCCCCAATATATTCCTAAGATTATTCTTTCTTAAAATGAATGCAACTACATCATTATGGGAAACTAATGATGATTGTATAGAGTTTTCATCCCAAGCTTCCTGAATTTTAAATTTTTAATATAAAAATATTTACAATTATTTTATAACAATTAATTTTTTTAATGATAAGTAGTTACTCCAATGCCTTTTCTAGGTTCATTCACGAAACTTCAGTTAGGTTTCTAATGAACATTAAGCCATATCTTTGTTCATCCAACCAGGTGATCTAAATCATGAACCTATATAATATATATATATATACATATCAAGTTATAAATAAAACCTTTAGGTATAATAAAATAATATAAATAATAATGAATAAAATACGATCAATATTTGAAATTTTTCTAAAAAAACTGTGTGGCCCATCAATATGAGGAATGAATTGTTTTTTATGTTTCATTATATTTTTTAGATAATTCCTAGAAAAAAATAATGACATTAATTATAATTATAATTTTATTATTTTTATATTATTAAGTTACTAGAAAATATGAAAATAACTCCTAATATATATCTCTACTGATATCAAGAAACAACTACACTGCCCACAAGGCATGCCTTTAGGAACTTTTTCATACATATGTCAAGTGCTTAGATAAGTTTCATTAAACTCATTCTATAATTTCCACTTAATGTCTCTCAATTGGATACATCCATAAATAGTGTACTAATCCACTAAGTTTATCTTCCTTAACTAAATGAACAGTCAAATAAATCATGATAGTGAAAACTGAAGGGGAAAATAACCTCTCCAAATGAAAATGTGTTAACATAATTAATTCTTGAAGTTTGTCAAGATAAGTCTGATTTAGAGTTTTTTCATAATTATCTCTGAAGAAGATGCACAACTCAATTAGAAATGCAATTAATTTTTTAGGTAACATATTGTGAAATGGCAAGCGTAGTGACTACTCCATCAGAATATGTGAGTCTTGACTTTTCAATCCATGTAACTTTCGATTTTTTAAGTAAAAACACCTTGAAATGTTACTTGAATATCCATATGTAACTTTTACATTCTTTAAAGTTTTATGGAATACATATTTCTCATGATTTTTCATTGTAAACATAGATAAAGGATACTTTTCATTATCATTTTCCTAAAATCCATGCTTTATATTCATTGCTTACAAGTCCCCATGATCATTAAGGGGATCCTTAGATTTACCATGCTTATTAATCAATGAAAAAAATTAAATTATAAAATATGTTCTTCTTAATATGCATTACATTAATATTATGATTTATCAAATTAAAATTACAATAAGTAAGTTTGAAAAATAAACTCATTTTCTTCCACTATCGTTTCCAATTACTTCAGATATTATACTTTATACCCTTTCCCCCTTCTTTCATCTAATTAAAATTTCCAAATTCTATAGTGACATTCATTAATTTACCTAATATTTCTAAACTAGATAAAAAATTTAGTGACTATTGATTAAATATATCTATTTAATTATGTCTTTTTAAACATGAATTTATGAGATACATCCTGAAATTGGTGATTACACATGAAGCACCATTTTTTTTCAATGATGTAATCATTGAGGTTCAAAATTAAAAATTAAAAATTGGACAATCCAATCCAATATGAGTTTTAAACTAGATAAGTTTACTAATTAAATAAATCCCATAATTTTTGACATTAAAGTAACATTAATTTTGAATATTTTTCTCAACAAGTAATCAAATATTTCCTTTCCATCATCCCATAATTCTCATAATTTTTTGATTAGAGGATGAAGGCATACATCAATGTTATTCCCATGAATTTTTTTCCTTGAATACTCATTGAAATAATGAAATAATTATTCTTCATACATATCCATGTAGGTATATTAGAATGGATCCAAATAACTTCCCATATACTACAATTAGTTCTTAAATTACCAAAAGGGATAAAGCCACCCTAAGTCAATCCCAAATATAAATTCCTAGGATCTATAGAAAAATATAGATATAATGAATCAAAAACCTTTCATAAAATTAATTCTTTTGTATGGATCATCAATTATTCATTGTTACTTTCCAAAGCAATCCAATTAATGTTGTATAAGGTCTTAAATGGAATGAATAATCCTTCAAATCACGGGTTTAGAGGAAATTAATGCAATACCTTCATGAGAGTTTTATTCTTATACTTCTTCCAGGTGTTAAATTTATTTTTACTCTCACTAATGCTCATTGATTTCCATCTACTTATATGAAATCTTATATATTCTTATTTATTAGACTCTTTTCCATAATAAATCATGAAATCATTAGGGTGTGCATGTATTTTTGTATAATCAAGGCCAATCTAGTTGATGATTTTCTCCATCTTATAGAATGATGTAAGGATCTTAGCCTCACCAAATACATCATAAAGAAACTCTAAAATAATGGACATTTCAATGTCAATAATTCCATAGAGACACTTGATATAGTACTACTTGAATAGAAAATACAACTTCAAATACTTGGAACACCCTTCATACAATTATTTATTTCCATCTTCAACTAATTCATAAAACTCATATTTTTGGTCACTAAAGATTTTAGAAATATTAACCTCCTTAGGATCAATTAAAGGTACTTTTGATCAATTAAAAAATATTGGTTATTACATCCTATAAATCCAAATGATTCATTTATCAAGTTTTGAACTGAATTGTCTTATGGTGGGTCAGTTTGGTTTTGTTGGCAGGATAGTCGCTGCTTTGACTATCCATAACATTCTATTCACCATGCCATTCCCAATTTACATATTGAGCATGAAAATGTTTCAATATTAGGTGTTTATATACATCATTTTGATTTAAAAATCTCTTGAGCCTACACTCATGACACAAACATTCTATTCTACCATCCACTGATTGATTTTCAATTACATAATCTAATTTTTTCCAACCCCTTAGCATACCGAGGTATTTTTTAGGTAATATAACTTTTATACATACATATTGTATTACCAATATTTTCCATATACATTCAAAAATAAAGATATAAATTTTTAATTAAACAATTACAACCAATTATTAACACCACCGTATACAAAAATTTCTTCAATAAAATTATACTCATAGAAAATCATAATTTAAATGACAAATGAAAAATAAAATAAAATTGTTAGCAACATACTAAAATATGATTATAATAATTCTATGTTACTCTGAAATCAAAATAATAATTGATATTTACAAACCCTTAAACAATACCTAACAGGTTAGGGTCCAAATGTCATGGGAGAAGGAAAATGAGGTGAGGGAATAAAGATCGATGAGGAGAGGGTAGTGACCAGTATGAAGGTCAGGGAGGTGATTTCAGTGATGTCAGACTCATGGTAAGATATGGGTCAAGGGATCAGCGTTGAGGTGGAGGGTGAAGGTGGAGGATGTGGGGTTAGGGGATTGGGGTCATAGGGAGAAGGGGGATCACCATTGGGGGTTAGGGTCATAGGGAGAAGGGGTCACTGTCAAGGGTTGGGACCTAGGTCAGGGTTATGGGGAGAAGGGGGGCCATCATTGAGGGTTGGAAATCAAGGTTAGGTTTTTTAGATTTTTTTTCCATAAATTTATTGATGGTTAATAAAAAGTTACTACTAAATGCTAACATATTTATTTTTTGACAATATAGTGGTAGTTATAATAAATTTACCCTTTATTTGAAATAAAAAATATTTTAAGATTTATTTATGGTTTTAATAACTGCCACTAGTACATATTGTTCTTTTAGTGAATCACCACACATGTAATATGCACATACATGAGGTTTGTAAATACAGGGTGTGAGAAATAATTCTTAATATAAATGACTATAACCCCAAACACCACTTAAAGTTTATTGTGATTATATACAAATGGTGTAAATAAATTAAATTATTTAATAATATCATTTAAAACATGGATTATAAACAATCGGGTTCTAACTAAGATACATGAGAAGTTCATATAACAATTTCAGCCAATATCATTAGAATCTTTGAACATCAACCCAAATGTATAGTGTACAAACACATGGCACATGCAAGGTCATATAAACACATGACATATAAAATATTTCTAAGACAATGAAAAGTCCTAGCTAAACGTATGAATCACATATCATCATCTATTATCATAGCCTAACCCAAGGATCCATACAAATTAGTCAAGCCCATGAAATCTATATAAAAATATTCATGTCATAACATAAAAAAAATTAAAATTCAACACATAAAACCTTTAATCATCCACTTTTTATTCAACACAAAAAATTCATTTATTCATCAAACAATCATAAAATTACTAAACCGTCATTCACATTTTATGTTATTAAATAAAAAATTACAACAAACATATTGCTCATTAAATCCCCAATTTAAACCATTAATTACACATCCTTTCTCTTAACTTTGTATAACTAATTATTTCCCCTTATATTTCCCCTTTATATTTATCTAAATAAAATTTTCAACACTTAATTACACACTTACATATGTAATTACCACCTAAATTTCTCTTTAAAATTCACTTAAGTTCCCACTATTATGTGAAATTTTAACATAGAAAATAGTGCTTTATAATAACAAGATGTAGTTCCTAGGTATGGGGGGATCATTGAGAGGGGGAGTGGTGAACTAATGATCCCATTTTGTTTACGAATATTCCTTCTTTATTCAACCTCTATTAATGGTTAAAGATTCGATTCACTCCCTTTATTATCCCACAAACTTACTTAAATATAGAGAATGTAAAAGGCACAAGACATATGAATTTACAAGGTTTATCCTTGAAATATTACTCCTTGCTAGATTGGGGTTGTGTTCCAAGACACAGTTTCTCTACTATAAATTACTTGAGTATGGTGTACAAGTTATCTTTTGAAAATATTAATGAGTAATCTCCCAAAATATCTAATAGTAGATCTCCAGAAATATCCAGTCTCCAAGTGAACACAATATATACCTTATGAAAGGTTCTATATACTAGTATATTGATAGTTGAATATATCTCTTGAAAATATTCTTTCTAACTCCCAGTGTGATCTTTATACTACCTCCTGATAATTATTCAAGGTTCCTCCTAAACTAATCCTTGAATAGTTCTTCGATTGCACTATCTATGGATATGATATGTATCAACATTATTCTGGTTCAAGTTCTTATGTCCATTTCTCCAGTTGGAGAACTCAATTTTTCTCACTTACTGTAACGTCCTGGATCCGGGTGCCGCACAAGGGTGCCCCATACCCAGTTGGTCACATAACCTCATGCATATTTCCACAAACTCTAGAGGCTGACAACTAGAAATTAGGGACAAGTTCTGAAAATGGGGAAACTATTCCCTCATTGGTAGAGTAAACACAGTGGAAAATAAATAGTAGCAATAACAGAAGCAGTAATACCAAAAAAAGTAAACAGTGGAATACTGAAAGTAAATCCAACATAAGCCACAATATATATTTATATATATATATGATGCATGGAATATGTATCTAAGAAATCATCCAAACAAGTCACAATGCTAGAAAGAAATACATAAATTGAAGTACAAAGAAACAAGTAAACTCCAGCAGCATCGCAAGCCTCAGCTTGGTCCCATGCTCTCCTGCTCCAACAACAATCAAGTACCTGATGAAGAAGGTTGATTTCCCTTATCTATACCTGAAACCATATAATCTGTTTAGGTCTAAAACATGACCCAAACAGGGTGTGAGACTAATCCCAGTAGTCAACCACCAAAAGATCTGTGCCTAACTGTCAATGAAAATATATAACAGGTAATATGCATAAATGAAGCAAAACTAGGAAGTAATCAAAAGTAAACAGTCCTATAGTTTTCAATTATATTCATTTACTTTTATTTAATCCTTTGAATCATGAAAATTCAGGATTTATCTTAAGCTTTATATCCCCTTTTGTAATAGTAACAAAACATATGTCTCATAAGACCATCTAAAAAATCAAGTAAGAAAGACTCCAAGATTTGGATTTGTATTGGAAGACTCGTCGCAATCATTCAACCATTCATAAACATCCCTATGAGAAAGATCTCATGGTTTAACCCCTTTGGTTTAACATAACAATAATTCATTAAATAATGACCCTCTCGGAAGCTCTCACGGTCTAACCCCTTTGGTCTAACATAGCACTAATCATTTACAAAAGACCACTTGGGAAGCTCTCACGGTCAATAACCCTAGGTCAACATGGCATCAATAAATTATAAATGACCTCTTGGGTATCTCTCATGGTCAATACCTCTAGGTCTACATAGCATAAGGTAATTATAAATGACCTCCTGGGTAGCTCTCATGGTCAATACCCCTGGGTCAATTATCTACACCAAGGCTCTCACGGTCCTATGTAAATAAACACGGAGATCCACATAGTTTTCCCTATCTAAGGCTCTTATAGTCCATTGGAAACATAGCTCACACAACATTTCAAAATAGCTCATGTAATCAATAAATAATACATGGATAACATTCATAATGCATGTCACAAGCATTTCACATAATCAATCAAACTTTATCCTAAGAAATTCAAGGTAGGGAAAACAAGGTACACCTCATAGGAAACCTAGACCAAACATCCATAAACATTCAATCAAGGGAAACACACCCACATGGTGTCCCATAAACAAGGTATTAACCTTACACATATGAAACTAACCTTTATCAATCAACCAAACCATAATAGGTAATAACCATGGTTTAATTTAAAAACACGCAATACCCCAAATGTGGGTATCTGGAACTTTTAGAATATATAATGCAAATACGAATAACGAAAGGCAAAAACCACCTAACTCTATGTCTTATGATCGATATACTTGAACATCGACCCTTGAATCAGCCTATATCAGCATAGATCTATAAAAAGGTGAAACATTCCCAACCTTTAATAACTCACGAGAGAGGAATAATCAGGAAGAAAGGCTTTAGGGGTTTTGAGAACTCACTGGTGGGATTCTAATGCACATGATGGTGTCTCAATCGGAGCTCATACGAAGAATCGGGAGGGGTTTGAAGTTCTTCGTCCATTCTGTTGCTCTCCTATACGAACCACGGGAAGAAGAAAACATTTACATATATAATACGTGACCCCACATTGATACATCAAATACAAATAAAATTACATGGCATGTTCATTAAATGTACATGCCATGTATTAACCTCAATCGGACCACGACTTAAGTGAGTTAGCCAAGTCATCACATGACCATGTACTTAACCATTACACGGCTGGTACACGAATGTATGTAGAAACCAGGTGCACAGTGTGTACTTAGGAGTATATGAAGTGTACTTAGAAAAACCCAATTTCTTCTTTTTCTTAAAAAACAACCCGAAATAAAGATTTGGGTTCTTAAAAACTTCCCCCTTAAATCAATTCATCACCAAATTTCCCTTCCAAGGGTGGTGAAAAAGAATCTACGAACAAATCCGACCACTATGATCATACATTAGTATCCATCTCCCAAGTCTCATCCTGTACTCACTCGTGCTTCCATAGCACTCGTACCAGAGGAATAGACCAGCCACATAGAACCTTCATTCTACGATCCATAATCTGAATAAGATGCTCTTTGAAGGATGAATCCACCTCTAACTCAAACTCCTTGGGTTTAAAAATGTGAGATGGTTCTGAAAAGTAACATCGTAGCTAAGAAACATGAAAGACGTCGTGCATAGCCCGATACCTCTGAGGTAACTGTAACCGATATGCAACTGGATTAACTATCTCCAAAACCTTAAATAGCCTAACATATCCTGGTGAAGGCTTCCCTTATCTCATAATCCTACCGTGTCCCAACCTCAGTGTGACATGTAAGAAAAATTGATCTCTGAACCCGAACTCTAGAGGTCATCTACGTCGATCAGCATAAGATTTTTGGAGAGATTGTATAGTATCCATCCTCTTCATAATCAACTCAACCTGCTCAGTGGTATCTTGGACAAGACAAGGTCCCAATATAGCTACCTTTCCTGCCTGCAACCAACATAGGAGTGATCAGCATGGCCTACCATACAAATACTCATAAAGTTCCATCTAAATCATTGCCTGAAAACTATTATTATAGGAAAAATCCACTAGGGGTATGTGTATCTCTCAAGAGACCCCGAAATCCAAGACACATGCTCAAATCATGTCCTCCAAAACCTGAATCGTGCACTCAGACTGACCATTGGTCTAGGGATGGTAATCTGTACTTAGAAGTACCTATGTACCCAAAGACCTCTATAGTCCCTGCCAGACA
Source organism: Viscum album (assembly GCA_963277665.1). NCBI lineage: Eukaryota > Viridiplantae > Streptophyta > Magnoliopsida > Santalales > Viscaceae > Viscum > Viscum album. The sequence continues at coordinate 1,268,709,120 of OY728140.1, read as the reverse complement.
CGAGAAGTAAATCGGGCATCCCTATCTAAAATGATAGATTGTGGAACCCCATGTAAACATACAATATCTCAGATTTACAACTTTCCAAGATCATCAACACTGAAGATTTCCTTGATCAACATAAAATGTGAAACCTTCGTGAGTCTTTAAACAACAACCCATACAACATCATTGAATCGAGGTGACCTCGGTAAACCTATCACAAAATCCACCATGACATTATTTCACTTCCACTCAGGAATGGGTAACTACTATAAAAGCCCTGTCAGTCGTTTATGCTCCACCTTCACTTGCTGATAGGTGGAACATCTCATAAAAAAACCATCTACATCCTTCTTGATGCCTGGCCACCAATAATAACGATATATATCTCGATTCATATTGGTGATACTAGGATGAACTGCCCATACTGAGGCATGAAAATCTCACAATATCTCCTTGAGTATGTCAGCTAACACCCATATGTGCCCATGAAAATGAAAAATCTCATTCTCTCTTATGGTTCTCTCAGGAGTAGGGTCCTCACCTGACACACTCTCCCGTAGGACTAGGCCTTTAGAATCTGATAGTTGCCTCATTCAAACTCAATCCAGTAGGGTAGAGGTAATAGCTATAGAAGAAAGAAACGTATGCTCCTGTTTGTCATGGACCTCTAAATGCATCTCAGAGAACAGATCCATAATCTTCCAATCACTACTGGACTCTTGAACTGTATATATCTTAGTTCTTCTACTCAACGCATCAGCCACTGCGTTTCCTTTCCAAGGCATGTAGGCAAGCTCAAAGTCAAAAGACTGAAGGTACTCAACCCACCTTCATTGTCTCAAATTTAGATCATGTTGAGTAAAGATATACTTGAGGATTTTTTGGTTAGTGTATACAACAAAATGATCTTCCAAAAGATAATGTCTCCAACAATGCAAGACATACACAACTTCAGCTAACTCGAGAACGTGCGTTGGGTAATTCTTCTCATGTGGCCTCAATTGTCGAGACTTGTATGCAATGACTCATTCCCCCTACATAAACACTGCTCCCATCCTGATACCTAATACATCACAGTAAACAGTGTAACACTTTCCCAGCTCTGTAAAAATTAGTATTGGTGATAAATTCAATCCCCCTTTCAACTCCTGAAAGGATGAATCATAGGAATCTATCCACAAGTACTTTTCACCTTTCTTAGTAAGTCCCTTCAGTGGTGCTGCTAAGCATGAAAAGTCCTAAATAAAGCACCTTTAGTAACCAGCCAACCCCAAAAAACTCTACACCTCAAAGATTCTCTTTAGATGCTCCTAGGAAACTATTTATCTCACTTTATTTGGGCCTACTGATACTTCTGTCTCTGAGATGAAATGACCCAAGAAGTGAATCTGGTCCATCCAAAAGTGGAATTTTGAGATCTTAGCATATAACTGATGCTCTCTCAGTGTACTCAATATGATCTCAAGATGGATGACATGGTCATGTCGAGTGTGAGAGTAAACTAAGATATCATCCATGAAGAATACCACAAAGGAATCCAGGTAAGTATGAAACACCCTCAGTTCATTAGTTCTATGAAAACTACTGGTGCATTCGTGAGACTGAACAACATAACCAAATATTCGTATAGACTACACCTCCTTCTAAAGGTTGTAAGAGGTATATCTGATGGTCTAACATGAAACTGATGATAATAATATCTCAATTCAATCTTAGAGAACACTCAGGATCCTCAAATCTGATCAAAGAGATTATCAATCCTTGGCAAGGGATATCAGTTCTTGACTATTAACTGGTTCAGATTTTGATAATATACACAAAGTCTGAGGGTACCATCCACCTTCTTTAAAAAAAGGATAGGCGAACCCCAAGGAGAAGTACTGGGTTGGATGAAACCCCTTGCCTGTAACTCCTCTAACTACTTCTTGAGCTCTTATAATTCTAGTGCAGCCATCCTATAAGGAGGAATGGACACTGGTGCCACTCATGGAACAAGCGCAATAGATAAATCTACCTCTCACTCTAGAGGTAAACCTAAATATTCATCTAGAAAGATATCTCTAAAACATTCCACCACTGGATGAAAGTCCATATATGAAGTCCCCTAGTCATCCAGATATAAACTAGCAATCTGGGTTGTAATTCCTCCCAACCCATGATGCTTGGGTCCCGCTCTGCTCACCTGGATATCCCATTCACCCTTTTGTCAAAAAGGCCCACCCTATGGTGACGTGAAGCTCACTCTATGTAGATAACAATCAAAAAAGGTCTGAAAGGAGACCAACCAGTCCATTATGAAAATTAAATCAAAGCCTTTCATCTCTAAGACATAGATTTCCCATAATAAGTGACACTCACCAACCTCAAGAGGGCACTCCTTGCACTAACGTACACTAGACATCCTAATCCTCAATGGATTGTCTAGAATCATAACATCATCAGAAGTAAATATACAGAGTCAAAGGCTATGCACAATGGAAAAAAATATGAAACTATGGGAATCCCCTATATCAAAAAGAGCATAATCTAAAACTAATACGACTAGAATCGTAGCTCTAACTATAGAGATTCAGGATCCTTCTCCTTATGGGTCTATTCCATCACAAAAGTATGACCTGTACCATAGCCCTGTGAACCTTCCTGGCTACCTTGAGCTGGTACACCTTGTTGTTTCTGAAAACCTGTCATCTGGATCCTATGGCCATAACCACCCCCTTGGCCTGAATGGCCTGACAAACTCCAGTTCCCTAACTGATGAGGAACTGGTGTCCTGATCTTGTACATGAATTCGTAATGGATCCATTCTCACTAGATAATGGTGAGAAGAACTAGAAAAAATGATGAAGATGGCCCATATTTCCACAAGATCAGCACTCAACCGGGTCCCTCTGGCACTGAGGTCTCTTGTTACCAGTCTCCCTACACTGGTAGCACCTCACCTAGCTACCTGAAGATACATCCTTACTACTAGAAGAACCACCGCGTGAAGGCTCCCAATGGCGCTTCCTGATATCCAACATAGGAGTACCATCCATGGATGCTGAACCGCCTTGGATCACAGCTCCCAAATCCCTTAGATTGTGCTTGGTAATTAGCACCTAATTTACTACAGTAGTCACTGAAGTCAACCTGAAAAAATTCACCTATGATCAGATGTCGTACCTAAGACCATCCTCAAACCGCCTATCCAGTGATAACTTGTCACCTCCCAAAATAGGTGTGAAGCGCTGAAGCTTTGTAAATCGAGAAGAGTAATCCATCCCTTAAAGAGAACCCTACTCCAAATGAAAGAACTCTTAGGCTCGATCGGACCTCAACATCTCGGGGTATAAGTTATCATAGAAGGTCCTATGAAACTCTTACCAATTCATATCCTGATGAAATCCCACATATGAGATCACATAAAACCATCTCTTGATGGAATCACGTAGCATATAAGTTACAAGATTCAATATTCTATCAGGAGTAATATCTAGATGCTTGAAGATAGAAAGCATGGCCTCCAACCATGACTCTGTAGCTTGTGGTCCTCCATCCCATGAAAAAGTGGGAGGATGATGCCGCTATAACACCCTCATAAACTCTTCCATAGATGGGGAAGGATCTGGTACTCTCTAAAAATTTTGCATCATCCTTATAAAGCCTTCACAGAACTATGCATCAACACCTGCATCTAGTATAATAGCTGGTGCCAAGATGGGCACAATGGGAGGATCTGCTGGTAGTCCTTGATCCTCCATTTCTGGTGTCTGATCATCACCTTGTACCTAGCATACAGCCATAGGATGTATTGGTGGAATGAATCTTCAAGATAAAGTGCACACCTCTGTTCAAAATTATCAAGGATAACAACTTATAAGGGAAAAATCAGAATAGGAGAAGGAAAGAATTCAAGTTTTAATAAATAGGGTTACATGGTGTGTAGAATCACTACACAATGTGTTCCCTTTAATCCTTAACATGGGAATGTACCTCTTCCAACCTGCCCGTGTAACACCCCATACACATGGTGTGTTCCTCATGAGACACGACATATAATTGAATATCCCCTTCCCACCCAAGTACTTCTACACGACTAGAACTACACGGTCCTACTTTTGTAACACTACATGGTGTGCACACTCTAGACATGGCATGTACCACGTAAGTTCCATCAACCTGTGTCGTTAGTCACACAGATAGATACACGGTCGATTACTACATGATGTTTATAATCTAGACACGGTGTGTACAACCTATTTTTCATCCACCTGTGTCATTAGTTATATGACCAGATACATGGTCTTTTACAGCACAACGCGTACTCCCAGAACACAGCATGTTTTACCAAATTTTTATCAACCCTGTGTCTCTGATCACACAATCAGTCACATTGTCAAAATCTACAAGGTGTGTACATATGGTACATGGTATGTACTTAAGAAAAGTCAGTTCTTCCATAACAGAAGAACACATGGCGTGTGTTCATAACATCACATGTCGTATTGTCTGGGTTTCTAGATAGTAAGCCTCTAAAACTTCTCTAGAACCCTTAAAAACTTAAAATTTTCCCAAGGCATGCCAAATTCCAATTCATGAGATCCCATACTCCCCACGAATCAAAGTTTGGAATCCTTAATCATATCATATTAATAGAATTCAATTAAAGTTCAAACATGATCCACCAAATTTCGATCCAAGAGGGCCCATAACACCTCAGGGACCAAAGCTTTGTGTCCATCCAAATAAAACTTTACATATACCAATACCCTGTCAAAATAGAAGGTATTTATATCATGAAATCTATCACAACAACACGAATATATAGAAAAACATCTATTACAACAACATGCAATCAGTAATGCACCCTAAATGGCATGACAAGAATGCATGACATGTGATCTCTAGCAAGTTCCTATATGATGCATGAGAATACATACCCTCATCTCATTGGGATGCAACAAAATATAACCACGATGATATCAATAATAACAACACAAATAAGTGTGTTACCCAATAGTGAAATTAAATCAACTGTAACAATTGAAAAACCATAAAAATAGAAACATTCGAGGTAACTTGGATTTTACCTATACATGAGTTAGCTACTCCTGAGCACAGATTATTACCAAATACCTATTCCTTACTATCCTAGTCTGTAGGCTCCAAATAGTAAGGAAAAGTAGAAAAGAAAACTCCTTTGATACCACTTTGTAATGTCCTAGATCCGGGTGCCGCCCAAGGGTGTCTCGTACCCAGTTGGTCACATGAACTCAAGATAATTTCCCCAAACACCAGAGGCTACCGACTAGAAACAAGGGCCAAGGTCTGAAAATGGGGAAACTATGCCCCCATTGGAAGATTAAAAACATTAGAAAACAAATAGTAGCAATAATGGAAGTAGTAATACTAACAAAATTAAACAGCGGAAGACTGAAAGTAAATTCAACAGAAGCCACAATATATATAGACGATGCATGGAATATGTTATAAGAAAGAATCCAAATAGATCACAATGCTAGAAAGCAATAGAGAAACCGAAGTACAAAGAAAAAAGTAAACTCCAGTAGCATCTCAATCCTCAGCTTGGTCCCATGCTCTCCAACTCCAACATTAATCAAGTACCTGATGAAGAATGGATCTTTCCCTTATCTATACTTGCAAAAATATAATCTGTTTGGGTCTAAAACATGACCCAAATAGGGTGTGAGACTAATCCCAGTAGGAAACCACCAAAAGATCCATGCCTAACCATCAGTGAATATATATAGTAGGTAATATGAAGAAATAAAGCAATAACCTAGGAAGTACTCAAAAGTAAACATTCCTACAGTTTTCAATTACATCCATTTACTTTTATTTCATCCTTTGAATCATGAAAATTTGGGATCTAGTATAATCTCTATATCCCCCTGTGTAACAGTAAAAAATAAGATTTCTCAGTAGACCATCTAAACAGTCAAGTAAGACCGAGTCCAAGCTTGTACTTTGTCTTGGTAGACTCTTCACAATCATTCAATCATTCATAAAAAAACCTCTAGGAAATTTCTCACAGTTTAACCCCTTTAGTTTAACATAGAACCAATTCATTAAATAACAACCCTCTGGGAATATCTCATGGTCTAACCCCTTTGGTCTAACATAGAACTAATAATTTACAAATGACCACTTGGGCAACTCTCATGGTCAATACCCCTAGGTCAACATGGCATCGATAAATTATAAACGACCTCCTAGGTATCTCTCACGGTCAATACCCCTGGGTCTACATAGCATAAGGTAATTATAAATGACCTCCTTGGTAGCTCTCATGGTCAATACCCCTGGGTCAATTATCTACACCAAGGATCTCACGCTTCTGTGTAAATAAACATGGAAACCCGGACATTTTTCTTGGTCCAAGGCTCTCACGGTCCATTAGAAACATAGAACGCATAACATATCAAATAATCTCTTGTAATATATAACTACTACATGGATAACATTCACAATGCATATCATAGTCATTTCACATAATCAATCAAACTCTATCCTAATAAATTTAAGGCATGGAAAACAGGGTACTCCTCATAGGAAACCTAGACTAAACAACCATAAATAGTCGATCAAGGGAAACATACCCACAGGGTGTCCCATAAACAAGGTATTAACCTTACACATATTTAACTACCCTTTATTAATCAACCAAAACATAACAGGTAATAACCAGGGTTTAATTTCAAAACATGCAACACCCCAAACATGGGTATTCAACACTTTTAGCATATATAATCCAAAGATGAACAAATAAAGGAACAAACCACCTACATCGATGTCTTACGATCTATATACTTTATATTCAACCCTTGAATCGTCCTAGACTGGTATAGATCTAAAAAAAGGTTAAAAACACCCAACCTTGAATAAATCACGAGAGAGGAAGAATTAGGAATAAAGGCTCTAGAAGTTTTGAGAACTCACCGGTGGGATTCCAACACACCTAATGGCATCTCAATCGGATCTCAGACGGAGAATAGTGAGGGGTTCAAAGTTCATTAGTCGTTCCATTGCTCCCCTGTATGAACCACAGGAAGAAGAAGACATTTACGGATATAAGACGCAACCCCACACCAATACATCAAATAAAAAGAAAAGTAAATGGTGTGTTCATTAAATATACACATCATATATTAGCCTCAACTGGCCACTAACTTAAGCAGGTCGGCCAAGTCATCACACGGCCATGTACTTGGTCATTACATGGCTAGTACATAGTTGTACACAGCAACTAGGTACATGATGTGTACTCATAAGTACACAATGTGTACTTAGAAAAAACCCATTTGTTCCTTTTCCTAAAAAACAACCCGAAATGAAGATTCAAGTTCTTACACTTACACTATGATAATGAATCATGTTGACTCCTATTCTCTTTTCACTTCTTTCATCTTTCTTCGGCACACATGTTAACCTAAATGCATAAGGTTCTCTCATTCGATAAAGTTGATATTTTTTTCTGGTTCTAAAGTACCATTACCACTCTCTCAACCTTATTTTTATATGGTTCTTGATTAAATATTCCCGAAGTCATGAATAATATTTCCATTTTTAAATAATGGAAACTCCAACTTTTTTAGTTTCTTAAGATCTCATAGTTTCAAATTGAATATCTTTCTAGTTAAAGTGTTCTCCTAAAAATCTTGATCCCACTTATTACAGGGATATTATAAATCCAAAAAATCTATGAAAATATTTTATTTGTATTTTAATCAAATTAATTTATCTTCACACTACTTTAAAATAGGCACATAAACATGTTTTATCATCTCACATCAAATCAGGGCACAAATCTCTTCTTGATATCCCCTGATTTTCTCCAGTTGAAACACACTCATTATCCTCATTTAAATGACCCAAACATTTGGGATATTTCATTCCATGAGATCCATGCTTTAATTTCCTTCTGAAATCTCCACATGTATAGCACTGCAATTTGGAACATTCATCAGGAGCATGGAACTCTTCCTAGGTTACCAATATCTCCCTTGACTTGTGTTCCTTCAATCTCATCATAGATCAAGATCAATGTGATATATCATGATGTTTGATCCATAAATTTCATCACAATAGCATCGTTTGATTTTCATATTCCATTTTCAATAAAATTATATAAGTGTAAATATCATACGAGTAAGGTAATATCATAAAAGGATCTCAAATATCTTACACCCTTATAAATGTATTATGGAATCCAAAAACATTTTATGATCTTCATAAAGTCATATGAGCTAAGCCTTTTCCAAAATTACTCAATCTCAAATATCATATGGGGATACTAAAATGTGTTACGACCTATTAATATGTCATATTACAAATAACATTTTCCTTTGAAAATATCCAACAAAATCAAATATCACATGGGCACATAAAATTTCCTCTTCTTAGGATAATTCAATTTGTCATTTTCTAATCTTTAACCTAAACACTCAAAATAACATACTACATATTGAAATGGTATATGTTCTTTAAAAAATATCCTACATAAGGCTCATGTAGCAAAAATATCATACACAAAGGATAAATTATTTTGTTAGTTTTCCAAACATCAACTACACAGATGAAATATCTTATACATTGGAACAAATATCCTATGAGACTTAAAATATATTATTCTTAGGTGAAATTTCCTACACATAGGATGAATTCCTTTGTCAATTTTTCATACTCATTCTAAACTTATAAATTTAACTCAAATACCTACATTAAATCTTCAAATTATTTTTATTCATTCTAAAACATTTAAAAAAACTTCCAAATTTATTAATACAATATTCCTTCACCCACTAACACTTGTAATTAATTCCCTTTAAGATCAACTCCACAATCATCACAATAATAGGATTGTTACTTGAATCTATCCAGCCTAGTTCTCAAAGAAATAGTTGAATTTCCTTTCCCATTAATAATATAAGTACCTCATCTCGACCTTCCTCCTATGCACCACAGAAATATTGAAAGATTTATCCTTATATAATAATCCTCAATTATTGACAAAAATACAATCTTATAGATGATAACTTCAACCCCACCAGTATTTATTGGAAATACCATTAATACTCCCTATAAAAATGTTTGATTCAACTATTTTTATTCTCCCTCATATCGAAAATAAATGTAAAAGGAATATAGGGGTTTCACCTCACTAATTTTATTTTTATTCTTATTTAGAAAAGGGGTTTCCATAAAAAATTATTCCCCCCCTTTGAATTTGAATTGCAACCTAAAATAATTGTGAGAGAAGTATGGAATCACACACAACATAGCCAAGAGAATTTAGTTTTTCCACTCGAAGTTTATATTGGTAATACTGATGCGAAAAATAAGAGATACTTCACAAAGAAATCAAGGTTGTACATTAACATTTCATCATGTGACACTACATCTAAAAAACTCAATATAGGGTATGTTTAAAAGATTTATAAAAAAGTACATATCCTTAACCAATAAATTTTAGTGGGCTGTTAATATTTAAAGATTCATTTCAGATTGATATTTTAAAAGCTCCTCTTCATGCCTCCTTGAACAACGCTCTCACTTTCTTCATCATAATAGTGAGAATACTCTATGATGTGAATCTTCTATTAATTTACAATAATGAAAACCGCATCTAGATCCCCCTATATTTGGTTCCTTTAATTCATTTCTTGTTAGTACACATAAAATGAAAGGGAACGAGGAAGGTCTTGTTCATTGATTCTTAGAAAAAATATAAATTTTGAGAGTTTCCTCTCAACCAAGGTTTCCTTTGTCTTCTATTTTTAGCTCTAGATGATATCTTTATTACTCTTCTTCTGAATTTCCAATCATGAATCTCCATAGGAAGCATGGTTTTATTCTTCTTCCCAATAATTTACTTGTGTGGATACTCCTTTTTATGAGAAATGAATGAACGTTATTCGTAAAACATTTATCTTTTCTTTTTCGTCATCATGTTATGAGATGGAAACACCAATGAACTATCTTTTGAACCCCATATAGCATGCTCATTCTTCCCACAAAATATCTCTTCATGTGTTTTTCCTATTTTATATTTAGCACAATTGTTTTTGTGATTTATCCTTCTTCATCTTTGGACAAGAACACCCTTGACCATATTGGTTAGGTTTCCACTTTCCTATTTGGGTTTTCTAAACTTCAGCAGCCTATGAGATCTATCTTGTAGTTTTTCTAAGCTAAAACTTTTTCCAAAATCAAACTTTGATTGGATGTGTGATGGAGTTCTTGCAGATTCTTTTTCACCAGAGCTTCCCTCCTCGTTGGCCCTTCAATTCCTGTGGTTCAGCCTTTGGGAAACCTGGGGAGGGTTCTTCTACAGCCTTGAACTGATCAACTCCATGCCTAGGGTGGCACTGTTGGTTTAGGTCGACTCGGATCTCCTCAATAGAGATGCTCCATTGATGTGCTATTTGGTCTTCCAGTATTGGGTGGTGAAGACTTGGCTTCATGATCCTTGGCTCATCTTCCTCTTCAGTTTTCTGCGGTTGTGGTGATAGAGGTGCCTTGCGAATGTGATGAGAATTATGTGATTTAGATTCTAGAATTATGGTTCTCATTTTTGTGGTTGATTATGTTTCATTGTCTAGAATGATTTTGGGACTCAGGGTCAGAGACACATCCAGACTTGACCACAAGGTTCAGGCCCTAGGAGGTTTCAAAGTAGGTGTTTCAACTGTTTAGGCTTTAGGGATTTGGAAGTTTGAGGGGGTATGGTGACGTCCATTGGATCAGGCATGTGCTGCATCACAGGACACATGTTTTTTTAGTCTTGCATCAGGTGAGAGCTTCATCACAGTTCAATTGCCGAGGAGGGTCCGTTCTAAGTTGTTAGTCTGGATTTTATTTTCTATGATCTTCGGGTCGGTAATGTTATATGTCATGAAGTCAGTTTGGTTCCAACTTCTTCCATTAAAAGGGGATTTTAAAGTAATAAAAATCTAAGGGCTTTGGGCCATTGGAAATAGGAATATCCATTGAAACTTTATTTTTCTATATATTGATATGTTTATTTTCAAAAATCTATTTGATGCTTAGGATTATTCTAACATTTGTTTCCATTTTCTTAGGGGTTATTTCTTTTTCAAATCATGTTTACCTATCCTTACTATATAAGTACATTATTTACAACTTTATTCAGGCCAAACATCTCTATATTAGGTTTCAAAATCTATAAAACTATAGGAAATGAATTTAGTATCACTTGAGTATTTGGAAAAATTTTGTACCCTTTTCTTGGGGATAGTTTTCTCAAATATCATACAAACACATCAAATTTACTATGAATAGTTTAATCCCCATTTTCATTTTTTAAACCCTTAGCTGGCTTACTCAAATTATCATATGACCTGTTGAAATGACATACATGCTTTATAAAATATCATATGGATAACTCACGTAGATGAAAAAACATACACATAGGATAAATTCCCTTTTTAGCTTCCAAACTCTAGCTGCATAGATGAAATGTCTTACACACCGGCGCAATTCTCTTATGGGATTTCAAATATCTCACAAAAACGTGAAATATACTATGTGTAGGATAATTTCATTTGTCAATTTGTTTCACTCATCCATAACTTCCAGATTTAACTCAATTACCCACAAGACCGATTCAACTTATTCCAATACCTTATCAAACATTAAAAAACACTTCCAAATTATTGATGACCATGTTCCTTCATTCACCAAAACTTTTCATTAATTTCTTTGAAGATCAACTCCATAATCCACACAATAATGGGTTTTTTACTTGAATATATCCAACCTATTTCTCTAAGTAGAAGCTAAAGTTACGTTGCAATTTATAATGGAAGTACCTCATCCCAGCCTTTCTCCTATAAACTAAATGCATATTGAGACTTGTATCCTTATAAAATATTCACTTATTGACAAAATATACAATCTTATGGATCAAAATTTCACATGAAAATATAAAACCCCTAATTTTCAGCACAAAAAACTCATTATTAATTCCCTCAATAATGACTCAAACTTACAATCACATTCTCTCAATCCCATATTTATTTTTCATTTATTTAATGTAAATTAATATTTTCATCCATGAATCATAATTAAAACAGGTTCTTGAAAAATATCAAATTATTTAAAATCATTCTCATTTAATTAAACTTAATTCTCATCATGTTAAATTTACACGTCAATAAATCAAATTATTAGTTTAGAATTTATATATAAACACTCAATTAAATTCTAAAGAATGAGAGAGGTCACATACCTCTTGGTTGGAAAATAAAACACACTAATAATTAATTTATAACCCATCCTCAAAAAGTTGGAATTCAAAATTCAACCGAACTATAAGGATAAAATAGGATTAGAATATAACAATAGTGAAACCATGATACCTTTACACAAAATTATATGGATTTAAAAACACTCATTATTGCAAGACCAACAATATAAATATATTGTAATTTCATTTATAATCTATGTAAAAATCATCAAAGGAAGCTACACAGAGGGAGAGAGAGTATAAAGAGGCTGAAGATCATAATTATGGCCAAGGAATGAGGCATTACACTTAAATTACCAAATCTCATGACTGTATAACTGCAAAAATTCCCTTGCTTAAAAAAAATTCTCAAGAGCCCACTAAGTATCTTGTTCTTAGCCACCATTCACCCAGTAGCCATTAGTGATTTTTTGTGATCCAACTAACTACCCAGTAGCTAGTTCTAGGTATTTAACCCCCCATTGACTCCTTTATTGGGTATGTGGAGTATCTCTACCCAGTACTTGAAGCTTGGTGAAAATTTTCACCAAAGTGACCCTTATATTCTCCCATATATTCCTATTCCTATACAAACTTCAAAATCAATATTTAATTAAACCAATGAAAATATAAATTCAATTAAAATTAATGAAAAAAGTATAACTAGAAATACAAAGTTTTTATAGTTTATCCGACCTATGTGAAATTTTTTATAATTAAATTATTATTAATTGTTGATAATTTTATTATTATTAATTAAATTAATATTTATTTTATTATTAAAAATTACATTTTTAATGGTGGTTGAGGGGGGTGTTTTATCTCCTATCTTTTAGAAGATTTGATTTTGAAAGTGGGTGTTCTCCTAGAAATTTTGGGAGCCTTGAATCCATTTGGTGTTGCAATTATACTGACAAATAATCCTCATAGGGATCCTTTTATAGCCTAATTCGGTGAACTATGAAACCTTATGGTTTATTTTACTTCGGGAAAGGAATATTTTAAGAAGGTGGAGATTGTGTATTCTTGATTGGATGTGAATCCAACCTCTTATGCATGAGTTTTTTTAGGGCCTTCTAGATCAATGGATATAGAGATAACTAATCCAAGGGTGGATCCTAAAGCTTCTCATGTTGAAACTTATGGCCCATATCAAGGGATCTTTAAGGAATCTAATAGAACCTTTGATGGGATGCAGATTCACTCTAATTTATTTTCATAGAAGATCAAGAAGGGTGATGGGGCCTTTTTTGAAGCAAGTCCTGGCATCCTTGTGATCAGGATGGATGATTTCAATCACTCCATTATTTCTCACTTACCTCTCAATAGAAAAAGAATAGGTTTAATATTTTTTATTTAAGTACTTGTATCATAGAATTATGGTGATTCAATAGTAAGATGCTTATATCTATTGGTAGAGGATACATCCACATTTTTTCCCATCAACAGCTTTGAAGTCTAAGGCATAGGGCTACAGAACTTTTAACATGAAGCCTGAGATTCTCAAGATTCAAGATTGGGATCCACTTTTTAATCCCTTAAATGTGAATATTTCAATCACTCAAATTTTTATTATAATTTTAGGACCAAGTTGGTTCTTCTGGCATCCAAAAATTTTATGGGATGTTGCCTCAACAGTTGGGGCTCCAATCAAGATGGATAAGGAAATCAAAAAGGCTCGGTATGATTATTTTTCTTATTTGTTATTGGAGGTGGATCTTAGCTCCCCTCTCATTAAAAAAATTGTTTTATCTAATGAAAATTATGTATTTGAATTATTGATTATTAGAGGTTACCTGAGTTCTATAAGGGATAAAATAATATAGAAAATTCATATGATAAATGTTGTTGGAATTTGGTTTCTTTATTTTTTGAAAAGAAGGGTCATTCTTTTGGAAAATTCAAAAAAGTAAAGGGCCATGGGGATCACTTGGGTGGAGTGACTTATCAAAAACAGTTGGATTCACTTTCAAAAAATCAGGAAGTGGAATCACATGGAGCTTGTGATTCTTAGTAAGATAACCACAATATATATTTTCATAAGGAATATCAGGAAGGAGGTGATCTGAATGATCACACCGTTTAAAAAGATGGAAAGGAAAACAACTCAATGATGGAAAAAAGGAGGAAACTCTCTCAAATTGATGATAGATTGTCATATAATAATGTGAATTATTTTTCAATTCTAGTTGAAAATGGGGATGATGGTTACAATGTCCATAACGAGTCATTATATTCTGAGGTTGAACTAGAGATGGATGCAGCCTACCTCCAGGAAGAATTGTTCTTATATTATGGTGACAGTAATGGAAATAAATCTATAGAGGGCTCCATTGTTCTTCTAATTAATGTCAGTAAATAGAGGAGAGATGAGACACCCTACTCCCCGCCCTCTAAAAAACCCTATTCTAGGTAAGTGTAAGGAAGTTTACCTGGAAATAACCAAAGGACTGGAAGGCCTATTGATGGCTATCATGAACAGATGTCCTCAACATCTGGACTAGGCTGGAATTAGCAAGCAAATATCTATGTTATATTCTATAGATAAAGCTTTTGATCATGGTGCATATCTGAAGGAATTTTCCTCAAGTATTGGCAACTCATAAGGGGCTAATCACAACCATGTTACCTCTATGCTAAATGATACATAGATTGGATCTAGGTCTCCTAGGACTGACTATAAACTTGCTTCGAAGTATAAAACTCCATCTTGCTTTGAGTTTGGAAAGAATACAATGGAGTATTATCCTTCTAAATCTGGAACTCCTATGACTTATGATCTTGCTTTTACTTCATAAAATACCCAAAATGAGTCTGGGTTAGAGGAAGTTCAACAGAATGGAATTAGGGGCATTAAACACACATTCAATATTTCAGAAGTCTCTTCTAGGAGTACTGCTGGTTCACCAGAGAAAATGGATACCGTTGTAAGAAAATAAGCTTACCTTGATGAAGGGGAAAATGAATCTCCCAAACTCACAGTTACTATAAGTCAACATGGAGGTAGCACCCAGGTTAACTTGAATAACATAGAGTTTGTGGGTGCTGCTGGTTCTTCTCAAACAGATATAATAGAGCATGTTTCAGAAAAGGAGAAGTATGGTTCTTATAATTCTTGGGAGAAGAGCACAAAGAAGGGTGTTTCTATTTAATCCTATTTTTTAGGATAGCTGCAAAGATACTTCAATAAAATCACAGGGTACAATGGTCTCAAATGTGTTGATTGTAAAGATGAATGATAATATATCTTCCCCCTCACTTCTATAACTCAATGAAAGTTATTTATGACAAATTTGAAAAGACCTAATATAGGAATATGACGAGTCTAGGCACAAAAACTCCAAATTCCCGTCTGAGGAGTTTGTGTAAGAAAGTTTTTCTCAGGGTTTTAGTGCTGCTTACACTGAATGGATTGACTCACAATTTGAGTATCATTTTTCACAAATGGTTTCTATTATCTTCATATATAGTGAGTATCTCATAGTCTTGGATTTCATATCATCAAACATTAAATATCAGATATGGTTTAACCTAATGCGGGATATTTAGGAATTATCATGACACTGATGATCTGACCAACCCTTGGCAGAAGCCTAAACCTTGGAAGCGTGGCCGACATCTGTATAGGGTTGGGCCATGAAACATGGGTAAGAGATAAAAGATTCCATCTATAGCCATGATTTTTGTTTGGATGAAGACTTGAATCTATGAACTCTCTATCTTGTTACTTTGTTTTTTTGTTATTTTTGGAAGCACTTATGTTGCTTTGTTGTTCTTTGTAAGTTGCGTTATTTCTCTCCATCCCTATACTGTGTATGTGTCTTTTCATTTCTTTAATAAAGAGGGAAAGTCTCTTTAATGTCTTGGTTACTTCATCATTTCTATGTTCTCTTCATCTTACTTTTACCATTTTAGAGGCAATAGCTTACATTCTCCTCTTCCAGGTTTCCCCCCACATATAATAAAATTTTAAAAAAATTACAATAATGCATAAGTTGAGAAACTATTTCCTAATATAAAAGAGATTTTGAGCATATGGGTGGGTGGTCAATGAAGGTGCTATCCAGGACAATCCCTTCTATTTATTTTTTTTAAAATTTTTATTTTTCATTTTGTTTTTTTGTTTATATGTATATAAACTGATTAAAAAAAATTTAAACAACATTTTACAGTTTCTTATTCACTATTACTTTCATTAAAGTATTATGAAAATATCATAGCCCTTAAACACCTTCCCAACCCACCCCTTTTATAGGGGAGTCATTGTCATTCCTTCCAGGTTTTCAATGTGGGACTCAAATTTTACATTTATATCACGTTCAAATTACAATATAATATTTGTAATAATGCATTAATAATAATATATAATAATATATAATAATATAGTTAAAATATTTTAATTGTTATTGATAGTAAATATATAATTATGTTTAATTAATTTATAAATAATAATAATGATGTAATTTCTACTTAAATAATAGAGTTATAATTAATTATGATTAATTATGCTTGTAATTAAATTAATAATATAATTTATAATTAAAAAAAAAAATTAATAATTTAACTAAACATATAATTTAAGATTATTATTAATATAATTAAAAAGTTATTATTTATTAATAATATAATTTATAATCAAATTCATAATTAATAATAATTATTAGTAATGTAATACAATTAATAATTATGGATAATGTGATTAAATTTAAATAATTAATAATATAATTAAAAAATTAATAATATTATTAATAATTAAAGGCCATTACATGCACACAAAAATAAAAAGATGATTAATAAAGTAATTAATAATATATATTAGAAGTGGAAGTATGAGAGCCATTGGAGAGCCTCTCTCTCTAGACTCTAACGGTGATTGGGGTTGATCTTTGATGGATTGCTATTTTGATCCTCAGGGTGTTTTTTTGGCCCTTAGAGGAAGATTGATGTCATGGATGTGGGTGATAATGATGGATCGATGTGTAATCCTTTGGCTTTGGATGTCCATCTTCTCTCTATGAAGGATGGGGTGCATGGTAATCATGATTCTCTAAACAATTCGTAGGTTTTTCAACAAACCCCAGTAGAGAACCATCTAGGTTTTTTCTTTTTCTTTGAATCATGCTCAGATTCGAATCCCTCCCATAAGATTATGAGGAATGACGCTTTGGATTTTGTTGAAACAAACCCCAAATTTTTTAGGGATTGAATTGAAGACTGTAAACACCCAATTATTTCATGGTTATCTCCACAGTGAGGCTCCAATATATGGAATCTTGATGCATTGAAGGAACATATTCTTCAGGTTCGGGGATTTGAAGGTTGTCGCATCACTTCAAATGGTATGGACTTTTTCTATATCATTTTCCTTTACAGGATTTGAAATTGAAAGAATGGAGCTTTGAGCTAGGTACCTTGTGATTTCAAGATTACGATCCTTGGATTGATCTGGATTAGGTGAGGAATTCGACAACTCAATATGGTATTAAGGTTACAGGACTGAATGGTTTTTTTGGAATCCCAATATTTTGTGGGATTTTGTCTCTACTGTTGGGACTCCTATCAAGATTGGTAAGGAGATCGAGCTTTCAATATTTGGAAAATTTTCCTAAATTCTTTTTGAGTTTTATCTCTTCTCTCCACTGGTTGAAAAGTGTATTTAGTTGCTGATGAATTTAAGATTGAATCGTTTATTGAGTATGAACATGCACCTGAATTTAGTGTCAATTTTTCTTGCATTGGACATTCCAAGGAAAGTTGTTTCAAGGGACTAAAATGTTCCGAGTATAAAAAGTTTGGCCATATAATTGAATAGTTTATGTTCTAATTTCCACAAATGAATGCTAGGTATGGGGAGGATAAGTATCAAATGGTGCAAAGATCTAACAAAGAGTGGTGCATGGTCCATGGGGAAAAATTGTCCAAGGGAAAGGCAAGTGTGGAGGGGAATAATACGTCTAGCAGCAAGCATGATGGATCCAAGAATTCTACATTTGAGAGAAGGAGGGAACAACCTTCTTATAAGGATATTCTAGAAGCATCTCTTACAAATTACAATGGTTCTATGAATATCCTAGTGTAAGGGATGGACGATATTGGTGTTGTGGGTATGCCCGAGCATGGTATTGCTTTGATGAGGGTTGTTGAAGATGGGGGTCCATCATCTAAATCTGGTGGATGTTCAGTAGCTAAGCCTGTCACCGATGCTCAGAAGACTTTAATGATAAGGCTAGGGTTATGCCCTATCCCTGCTTCTATTTCTCACTTACAACCTCCTATTTATAGAATTTGTGAAGCTACTCAAGATATGAGTACACCTCTCTATATAGATGCCCCTCATGTTCAAATAGAAGTATTATTTCAAGGGGTGGCATGTGAGCATGCTGCTTTTCAACCTAGTGTGGAAGCTAGCAGGCCTACAGTAGGGGATGCCATTGCTATGGAGGATTTTCATGTGGGTGACTCCCATTGTGGTAAGCCCTCACATGGTGCTCACGATATTGTGATGAGTCCTAAAGAGGATGATTCAATCCATGAGGACTTTTCTTTGGTTTTAAAGATTCTAGGAGGTCATGATATTGTGATTGATAACCAGGATGGATAATGGAAGACCCCTAAATAGTAGAAGAGAGATAGACATATGAGAGGTCGGGGTGGATCCTGTGGAAGGGGCGGTCGCATGAATGCTATGTGAAATGTGGAATGGTCTTATCCATCTCAATTATTAGATCTTATGAAAACTGCTTATGACTCTTTTAGAAAGGATACAATCAAGGAAAGTGAATACAAAAATACACAAAACCTTAAAACTTCTTTTGAGGATTATGAGGGGGAAAGGTAGCCCCATGGTATTACAGAAGAGATGGAAAACTGGTTTGATATTTATCTTGAGGCAATTTTTTTTAAAATGGAACCCAATTTCTTTGGCAATAAGACTTCCTCATTTTCTAGAAGTTATTATAAAAAAATATTGAACCGGGCTTCTGATCTAATATGTGGATGGAATTTCAAGATCTTTCTTGGAAATAAAAGAGTTATATCATTCAATAAGACTCATCTGACTTGCCATAAGATGATGAGCCCATTCTTCCTCAATGCATCACTTCATGGAAGAGATGGAATCATCCAAAGAATAAAGGTTGATATCTTAAGAATTAGGGTTCCATAGGGAAATGAAAAAAATTAATCATTTGTGTCATGTTGTCAGTTTTTTTCCTTTTTAGGCCTTATCTTCCCTTGTTTGTTATACTTTAACTTTTTCTAATAAATCTTGTGGATGCGGGTTGGATTTCTAACCCATGCTTGAACCTTTCTGATTAATAATATATATAATAGTCAAAATAGGTTGGGGGACATTCCCCTTTATTAAAAAAGTGAAATAAAAACCACTTTTAAAACTTTTTTAAGGGATAACCCATTATAGATCAAGGACCCCAAAACATAATTAATAATGATATATAATAATAAAACATAATTAAAAATTACTAATAATGTAATTAACGATTGACTATTAATATAATTAATATTTAATAATGTAATAAACAATAATATTTGTATTAATACATATAATTAAAATTCCTTCATAATAATAATTAATATCCATTTTTTATGGATGAACGAGAGAACTCTCTCCCAAAGATCCATGGAGATATTTTTTTCCTAAAACACCAAAGAGTATAAATCTATATTCATATTCCTCACCTTACTATATTTCCCAATATAAATCGTCCTCTTTAAATAGGATTAAGTTTCTTGATGAGGAAGATTTGAAGAGATTCTCTAGTTTCTCTGGTTTTGCTAGAGGATCATTTTCTTCAATCAAGAATTACCCTGTGAAACGAATCATCAGGAAAGGTGTGACTGCCCGTGTTTTGGATTTGAAGGAGGCAATATTAGATCAGCTTGATTTGTGTAATTTTTCTTTCATATATCGTTTTTTATTAATTAAAGGCTCAAAACCATGGAAAGTTATAGACCTAGTCACCCGATTAGAATTGATTTGGGGAATTGAATATTTCAAATGAGTTTCACTTGGCTGTGGATTTTTCCACATTCTATTTCCTACAGCTGGAGTTCAGGTTCACTTAACCTAATGATAGTTACTTTGCGAATTTATGATTGGAAGTTGAATTTCAGTTTGAATGATTTTAAGGATACTTGCACCCAGTTTTGGGTTATAATTCATGGGCCTAACTGAGTCTTATAGAATCCTGAAATCTTATATGATGTTGAATCCGCAATAGGAATTCCGATCAAGATGGGCAATGACACCAAAATGGTGAGTTATGTTCACTATGTGTGAGTCCCGGTGGAAGTGGACTTAAGTGTTACATTGATTAATAAGGCGGTCCTTTCCACTCTATAAGATGAAATTGATCTTCAGATATAATTTGAGAAGATACCACTATTTTGTGAATCTTGGAGAATTATTGGTCATTCAAAAGCTATGTGTAGAGGTGTTTTAGTTTTTCCTAATTGTAATGTTAAAGGACATGACTTGTAGCTTTGTAGAAAGAAAATAAATCAAGTGACTGATCAGGTCACTATGAATCCGATTCAAAATTAGGGGAAAGATAATGTCGGACCTGCCCCTATTATTAACTTTTCAGGTGAAAAATATTCTAATGATGAAGGGATATCTATGGTTTAAGAAAAGTATCTTCTTATCATTTCATCAAAATATGGAAATTATGATTATTCAATTATTGGATCTCTTTCCCCTCCCTAAGATGATTGTGTCCCTGTGGTTCCTAATCAAGTAAATGTGAAGAGGCCATTATATTGGAATGATTGTTTAGAGGAATATCACATTGAAATTTAAGGGATGTCTTTTAGAGATGACTTATCAAGTGGCATTATCAATTATCATACTGGAGAATAATATGATTATAGTCAAGATACCATGGAACTTGATGCTTAGGACGAGGTTGATTTTGATTTCTGGAAAGATAAAAGAATGATTTCTGAAAAAAATTAAAAAGGAAAATCGAAGATAATTGCTGCCAATTCAGTTAAATCAAAAAGTAATATGACATGCACACAAGTGAAATGTCACTCTTCTCCTACTTTGATAAATTATTCTTTTGGCACAACACTAGTACCCACTGATTCTATGACCTGAATCTCCCTATATATAATAATAGATATGTTCTAGTTAATGAGGATTCTTAGCCTCTTGTGACTTTTATTTTCAAAAAACGAAAGGTTAAAATTGAACTTATGATGACATTTAATCAAGTCTATTTGTCAAGCACTCATGTAGGTCCAATTAATTGGGAAAGTGAATCGTCCTCTAAAAAATATGTATGCAGTGAATCATTTAATGTTTTTGGAAAGAAAACATCATCTTTAGGTGTTGTCCCACCTATTTTCTATCTAGGAAACTCTATATTTTCTTTAGGTTTCTACATCTCCAGTACAGGATGGTCAGTATAAGGATGAACTTCCCTCTTCCTTGGCTATGATCAATGCAAAAGAAGCTGTGAATGAGGTTGATCTATCCTGTAAGCCTCATGTTGGAAATTTTGTCCCTAGAATAGATGGAAATGAGGATTCAACTATAGAGACACCCAGAATGGATAGAACAGATACTTATTCTCTTATTTCAAGATTTTACATGGTTCTGCATGTGAAAAATAGGTCAAACTTGAAGGCCAGTAATCATAATTCATTTGAGTTTCTTGCTTCATGTAGCAGCGAGAAGGATGGGAAATCTAATGTATGGACTTCAGGAGTGGAAGAAATGTAGGATGTAGTTGATATTGTAATTCTAGATGATAGAGGTGGACCTTGGATACAGGTCAAAACTTAGAGAAGAGGTCGACATCTGCATGGTGAGGGTGGGATCTCCTCTCATCATAAAATGTGTACTCGTTCATGAACTACTTGATTTCTCTTCATCATAGTTATTGGATACTCACTATATCTCTTAATTTTTTTTATCTATGTATGTTATCTTTTCTCATGATAAGTGTAGTTTTCTATATTTGACCCCATCTCTTCTCCTATACTTTTTCCCTTTTTAATAAGTGAGAAAGCACCTTCAGGCCCTATGTTTTACTTGTTTCCACATAATAATAAAATTATAATTAACAAAATTATATTAATAATTAATAATAATATATTATATTAATAAATACCTAATTAAAGTATATTTTAAAAATCATTTCATAATTAATTTTTATTCAGTTAAAGGGTTTAGAAACCAAAAATAATGCACACACCCAAGCACCCCAATAGGTCGGACCCCATCCCTCCCTATAAGGATCGACAGAAACCTATTAGGAAAATTATAATTTTGATGGCCCAAAGGTACATTGGCTTGAAATCCCAGTACATGGTTCAGAAGCCCAAATTTTTAGACCAATTAAAAATAATTTTTTAAAATAATATTTAATATTACTAATAAATTCATAATTAATAAAGTCATAAAAATTGATATTTTAATTTTATGATGTCATAGTGATTCATATATTATATTAATAAAGTATTAATTTTGACTTTAAAAGGTTATAAAATGTAAAATATTAATACAATCGAAATGTTATCTAACACGTAGACCATACACATAAAAAATAATTGAAAACATAAATAAATTATTGAAAATGAAAAAGCGAAAAATAATTTAATCAACATAAAATAATATTGTTTGAAAACTTAAATTTTATACTTTTAAAACAGTTATACGCATAATTATATTTTCTATTAATTATTTTTTTAAAAACCATTATTTTTACATTACTTTTATGTGTATACTTTGTGTGTTAAATTAAATTTCCATTCTATTTATATTTTATATTTTATAAACTTTCAAAGTAAACTACTTGAAGCCTAATAATGTTTCAAGTAAGAGAATTTGAATGATTATATAATATAAAATATAAATACAATCATAATGAAATATTTCACATCAATTGTATACATAAAAAAATGTTGAAAACTTTAAGAATTTAGTGAAAATAAAAAATAAAAAATAATTTAAATGATACAAAATATTTTTGTTTCAAAAAATAAAAATTATACTTTTCAGGAAAAAATATTATGAGTCAATTAATTTCTTTTTTATTTTCAATAAATTATTTATTTTTTCTATTATTTTTCATGTGTATAGTCTATGTGTTAGATACCATTTCAATTGTATTTATATTTTACATTTTATAACCTTTTAATGTAACCTCCTTGAAACATTATTATGTTTCAAGTATGTAACTTTGATAGCCTATAAAATATAAAATATAAATATAATCAAAATCTTATCTAACACAAAGAATGTTCACATAAAAAAATATTTGAAAAGATAAATAATTTAATCCAAATAATATACAAAAAATAATTTAAATGATACAAAATATTATTGTTTCAAAACATAAAATTTACACGTAGTTACACTATAAATTAAATTATTTTTAATTATTACAAACAATATTAAAACATCTCAATTATATTATTAATCATAATTTATTGTTAATTGTAGATGGGGGATTACCCGAGTGGTAAAGTCACCTCGTAATTCTATATATGATGAGGGTTCAAATCATGGCATCCTCTATTGTAGGGGGAGGGGGATTTCTGGGCCATTTATGGTCAATGATGCTGGCGATGATGCAGATCTAGGTACACACTAGTGCAACACAGGATGTAGGTAGGGGGCCTTTAGGTTAGGATAAAGGGATCTTCAAGCCATAAAATGTCCTGATTTAGGGCTTTAAAATTGTAATGTACTAGTAATGAAGTGAGTCAACCCTTGGAGGGGGTATGATCTGTCCTTAATGGACAAGAGTGTGGGTGTTTTTTCATTTCTTATAACCTTAAAGAAATTAAAGAAATTATTTATTATAAATTTGTAAATACTTTTAAATGATCTATGGTTTAGAGACTTGTTTTATTAAAAAAAATATAGAAGAGGATATGGGGTCAAACATGGAAGAAAGATAAAGATAATGCCAAGATTCTATATAAACTATTATTATTCCTAAAGGCTCATGTTTTTATGACCATGATTACCTAGTTGAGGCTGAACCTAAGAACAAAGAATAATATTATGAAATCCCCCTGACCTCCACTGCTATGAGGGTGACATTATTATCTTGAGTTCTTGATTTCTTGCTATGGGTCCCCTTCCTCATGACGATTCCCATCCAAAATAGTAGTTCACAATCTCCATTGTTGAGTGAATCACATCCTACACTGGCTATTTTTCACCCTCTTAATCTTCACCTTCTTGATTAGTAGGGTCATCAATCTAGGAAAGGATGCCAAAGTGATTATATGAAGGTGCCTAACCCATGCATGTGAGTTTCCTTAATTTAGTAGTACCCAAAATGGATGATGCCTTAAGAGTTCCCAATTTGGGTATATTTGTTTTCCCACTCGAGAGTTGTTTACCTGGACATGTTGGTTCACTTTGGATGGCTTCCAATACTGGAGAATCTAACATGAAAACCTTGGATCCAGATTCATCATCTGATTGAAATGTAGGCAAAATATTGGGATTGAAAACAACTGAGTTGCTGATATGGTCAACCATCCTACTTCTCATAACCAGCTGTGCTAATTACATTATTAATAATTAATAATTATATAATTATAAATTATATGGTTAATTAATAATAAATTATAATATTAATGGATAATTACATTATTATGAATAAAATTATTATATTTTATTAATTACATTATTTTACTATTAATTATATTATTACTGAATATGAATTAAATTATTTTACTGCTTTTATTTTGTTTTAATAAAGAAGCCACGAGTTTGGGTCTCCAAACTCATGGACTCAGGACATATTTGATTTGAAATTTGGGGCTTGCCTAAGTGGTAAAGTACCCTATAATTCTGCAATGAACTTGGGTTCAAATCCGGATAGTCTCATTTGGGAGAGATTTATGGGCCATTTATGTCCATAATTTTAGGGTCATGGCAGCGACAGGGCAACAATGCTGCGCTGTGCAGGTGGTATGGTGAGAACATAGGGGCCTCTCAGTCATTATGATGGGGCCTTTGGGCCATCAATTATGGAGTCTTCAGGCAATGCAATTTGTAATGGGCAAGCTATGAAGTGGGCCAAATCCTAGAGGGGGTGTGTGGCATGTCCTTACTGGCTAAAGGTTTGTGAGTTATTTCCTTTTCATGTAACCTAAAGAATATTAATAAACTAATTAGTGATTATTTATTACTTTAATAATCTATATTAAGAATTTTTAATTTTTTTTAATTATTACTAATTATTATGAATTTAATTATTAATTATTATTAGTTATTAATTATATTAATAATTGATAATTAACTATGTTATTAAAAAATTATTATTATTATTATTATTATTATTATGTATTATTATATATATTATTAATAAATATCAATTAAATTATTAATAAATATTAATTATATTGTTTATTATTTATAATAATCACATTTTTATTTAAATTATTAATAATTGTTAATAATTATTTATTTTTATTGAAATTATTAATTTTACCGATAAATTATAATTAAATTATTAATTATTATAATTTAATTACTTTGTAATCCTACTTGAAAGACCTAAGTTCAAATCTGGTTGGGGAAGGATTTCCACATGCACTGTAGCAATTCCATTATTCAGCCGATTTGGGATTTCAGGCCACAAATTTGGGCCTCCATGCCTATGAGCTATCAAAAGGAATTTGGGCCTCTGATCCATCATTAGTGGGTAGTAAGTGACCTGAAGAGACCAGGTGAATAGCTTAGTAAAATAGGTAGATAGTGAAGCATGACGACACACATGCGTTGTCAGGTGGGCGGTCTTGAAAGAGGGATGGACACATTGGTTCTTATCAACCAACTATCTATCCTGATGAATTTATGATACAAGACATATGGGTTCCATACCATGTGACTATCAATGTGGAAAGACCAGTCAGACGATGCAGTGTGATAGGAAAATGATGTAGCTGGGCACCATGTAGACATCGATGGGTGGAAGAATCGAAAGGGAGATGAGTGTGTTGACACCTATCATTAGACTCTCTTCCCACATGGATCTTAGATGTGAGATGAAGGGGTTCCCTACTATGGTGTATTGGAGGGAAACACAATATAATAATTCTTAGCAAGGGGTGACACAATTTTAAAATTGGTAACATAATACAATGACTATTGATTAGGGTTCAAGGTGTAAGACTGGTGACATGACTTGATATAGGCCGCTCCTTTGGGCTTTAGACCATCACCTTCAGGGGCCTTCATGCCACATTCAACTAGTCCTTCAGGCCACTGGGCCTTTGGTCCACTCAAATGTAATAAAATTGTTCTGATGGGTGCTTATCATTACTTCTGGGGAGGGATGCGGCTTAACCCATTGGTGTTCCTAAGTGTGTATGTGTTTTTTGTGGTTTTTATTCCCTTATACCTAATATATATTACTAATTAATAAATTTATCTCTAATTATATTAGTAATTAATAATTAATTTTTTTAAATGGGTACCTAATAAACTGATTAATTAATTATTTAAGGTCTTGTGGTTACAATAAACAAAAAAACACACAACCCTATACAAGAATGGATCAGACCTCACCCCCAAGGATAAACCGAAAACCAAGCTAACCCTTACTATATAATGGACTAAAGGGCTTGTGATATGAAACCCATCACATGAACCAAAATACCCTTTATTAAATAAAGGTAAAAATAATCTATAGGAGAATGTGGTTAGACAAGAAAACCTTCCCTTATTAAAAACAACTTAAATAAATAGAAGATAAAATATCAAAAAACTTAATTCAAGTGATTAAAATTTTCAAAATCCTTATATAAATTAGATTCATCTCTTAGTGAACTAAAGATATTTCTCTGATTTATGATCCTTTCTACCAGAGTAGAATATATTGTGCTCATAGTGGGCCTGAGATTAGAATAATATTTCCCAGGTATAAATTTTCTATTTGGTTATAAGAAGCCTATATCACCCATCTTATCACTTCTAGAAATTGTATCCCTATAGGAATATATACTTATATGATATTTTCCATTATTTTCATCCTCATCCAAATATGAGAAATCAGTTTATTCTCTAGTCCCATTCGAACCTTCCTATAAATTAGAGTCACCACCTATAATCTTGGTAGGAAAGGGATATACATCTTGAATCTATATATCGATCAAAGAAATAGTATTAACCAAAGGAGTTGATCTAAAAAGGCCATTGTTATGTCTAAAACTATAATATTTAATCATAGGACCACACTTCTCCCTATAATCTTGCTCCTATGAGACAATAAGGGAACCTAAGTCACAATTACCAGGAAGATTATTCTTCATAATATAAAAAGACCCACTAGAAAAATGTTAAACCACTTCTACATATAATTACTTCTGTATGTGCTCGTGCTCCCAATCATAAGGAACAATAGGTATTTCAACCTACCGATGTTCGTAGTGTAGAGGAACAATGACCTTCATCGCATGTTGATGATCCTAATCCTGAGGAACAATAAGTTTCTCAACCTGTAGCTGCTCCCAATGCAGAGGTACAATGACCACTTGCACATGCCGATGCTACCACTCCAGAGGAACATATTGATGATGTTGAATTCAAGGAAATGGTAGGTGATGAAGGACCAGAAATGCAGAAAAAATAGAAGCATCGTAGTTTTATGGTGTTAGAAAAATTCATTAAGGCGAACATCAAAGGCATCAAATATGAGGTTAGATAGAATGCATGGGGCCATCATTTTAACCCCAAGAAGGCCATGTTTATTATTTACTTTGGAATCATCACTCAGAAACACGTGATGATTGATTTAGTTTCATGGAACCATGTTGTACTTGATATTAAGACCCTATTGTGGGAAGATATTAGGGTAACATTATGACATCATTTATTTATTTTACTAAATAATAAAATTATAAAACATTGACTTACCCTTCATCATTCCTTGTAGAGTGCATTTATTGTAGATAACTCCCACATTAAATATGTATTAATGCTTGCTGGAAGGATTCACAGAGGCCTTAACACAATTCTAATGATATATCATCTTAATGATGCTGAAGGGAAAATAAATCTCCACCAATCGCTTATCTATGCACACCTGATAACCCAAGAAGCATGGGATGTGTTTTCTAATCATCATACATATGTGTCTTTTCAGGTACATTGTGTCTTGTAAAACATTGTTTGATGGTACGTGTATTATTCAATTTGATTGATTTTTTATTTATTTATGAAACAATAACTGGGTGATGAAAATAAGGAATGGGCATAAAAACCAACATACCTCTACCATAAAGCAAGGATGGGGTACGCTTCACTTGAAAAAAATTGGTAAGTATTTTAAATCTACCCTAATACTTTTATGTGTCATGAAACAACAACATATTTATGTTCCTATATTTATATGAATATTTATGACTCTAATTCCAAATCCACTTCCATCCCATGCCATGTGCTATGGAATGAGGTACGTGCAAATAAATATGGCATGCTAATAGATGAAAATGCATAAAAAATTATAGGAAACATGTGTAAGTATGACATAATAAAAATTTGTTGTGCTTAAAATCTCTATTACATAATAATGATCACTTATTT
This sequence comes from Viscum album, assembly GCA_963277665.1. Lineage (NCBI taxonomy): Eukaryota > Viridiplantae > Streptophyta > Magnoliopsida > Santalales > Viscaceae > Viscum > Viscum album. The sequence goes on along the minus strand of OY728140.1, from coordinate 1,268,680,312 downwards.
TCCTATATTTTATACTTGATATAGTCATAGAAATTAAAAACACCTGTATAGGATGAACACATACTATCAGTGGTCTTGAAGCTGCCAGAACAGTATGACCACGTCAGAGGTGCAAGTTTTTAGGGGACACCCTGGACATATTTTAATGAAAAAACCAAGAGGTGGATCAAGGTGAATAAATGAAATAGATGAGAGAAATACTAGATACCCTTTAAGAACAGTTCTAATGGAATAAATATAGATGCTAGAAACTTTTATGGGGGAGAAGAATTGAGAATAAACAACTCAAGAACAACCATTTCTTGATGATCCCCCCCACCAGCTTTGAGGTAATCCATTCCCCTTAAAGATCTTTCTTAGCTATGGTAATCAATGTTCTAATAATTTTTTTTTGTGAAATGTGAATCCAAAAAACACTAATACCTTTCCTGTACTGATATTCTATAGGGTATTAATGATTTTTATTTATATCTATCAACACTCACCCAATTCCTTGTAGTGAGGGATACGATGTTCAATATCCAAAATGACATTCTACAAAATAAAACAATTCCGACAGGTCATGGGAGAGTGTTGATTAGAATATCCCATGAGTCGAGTGCCAAGCTACCTATTCCAATTGATGAGAAAGATATTCACAAGGTTTAACAAGCTATTGGAAAATTCATCGAATGGGTGTCACATTTTAAACCTGAGGGGGTGAACTTGATTCGGGGTGATTCCCTTAGACTTCATTATTTTAGGCCCTCCCAGACACTGGTTATCTCTCTCTCTATATCTATATTTTTTTGAATAAAAATGGTAATGTTGGATGGATAGTGTCATATCTTGTAAACAAACATGTCTACAAGGAAGTATTCATTTATAATTTATTTTTCAAGATAAAAATTTAACAATTAATTAAAAAAGGTCTTAACTGATGAATGTTATTATAGAAAGAAAAAGGGAAGAGGGTGAAACAAAAGAACAACTCAAAACCATCTAAAGGACCAGACGATCGAAAAGATCCAATAAAATCACCTTTACCCCACTCATTCTATATCCACATATACTATCATTGAAAGTTCATGTGGATAAAAAGTTAATAAATGGTTGTAGTCACATGGTTGATTTTGAAGAAAATATGTATGGAGAGGAAGTTCAAGAATTCATTGGTGTTGAGACTGTAAGTGAAATCCTCAACTATGCTTGGCTAGGAACCTCAGTTGCAAATGTATACCTGAGGTATGTTTTCATGATTTGATTTTCCAAAAGCTGATATACTATGTTAATTATGTCTAAATATATTTCTTATTTTTGGAAGGTGTATATATCAAAAAAAACTGAAGTGATTTTCCCATGATTTTTTTTGGACTCGTTATTCCTCACATCTCCTCTACAGAACAACCAAAAACAAAATCAAAATTAAAGTAGAAAATAGTGGCAGTCCTGTTCAAATCATTTGAAAGAAAACTTTCAGATGATTGACTCTTATTAATACCAATGATGCATGGGTAAAACTCTACAATTTAATCATATAAAATATATTTTAATTTATTTCATTACTTATTCTTTTTTTTAGGAAACATTGGATGTTTATTACTTTCAATTTGGATACTCCAAATATTTATTTCCTGGATTCATTGCATGGATATCCAAAAAACCAACCACACATGATGTAATTTTTCAATTTTTAATACACTACATTCAAAGATTTAGAACTAAATATTAAGTTATATAATTTAGATTATGTTTTAAATAGGTTTCTGTTATGATAGGGTGGTGCATCAATATCTTGAAAAACAAGGATTGAGGCCAAGGGCTAAACACGAGGACCATCACAAGTTCTACGAATGAAAAAAATATCAGGGTATATATAATGAGATTTCACTATACAAAAATATATCAAAACAAATTACTTATTATCCTTAATGATTCTGTAGAGTTTGAAATAAAAAATGGAAAATATTATGGTTATTATGTTTGTAAATTTATGATAGAGATCATATTCCGTCAACAAACTATCATTTATGAAGTGGTATTTTTGAAGATAATTATTATTTTATTTAAAATATTTATTAAACCTTTATGTATTTATATTTTTCTTGTACTACTATGACTGTTGAAAAGACTCATATTCATAAGATGATATAGATTTTCATAGAAATAAATGGGCAACATACCTGATGGAAGAATGTACAAAAATAATATGAAGACATGACTTCCATAGAAGTTTTGGATGGTTTCATATTTATGTTTAATTTAATTTTTTTTAATATTACTCACATAAGAATTGTTTTCTTATATAGACAGGTTCCTTTGTTTGAGTCGGGTGGTTTTTTCGAAGATGCTCATGCTCATGAGAGATTGGGCTTTGAGGATGCAACTCTGAATTCAATGAGAAGGTAAAGATTTTTTTAATATACTATTATTTTCCTCATAATTTTATATATTCTATACTACATTAACATAATCTAAATTAAATATTTTACTACTCAATTTAAAAAGTGTCACTCACTGAAAGCTGAGAAACAACACTCAGATTATCTTAATAATTTTGAGTAGTGATTCATAAGTCATTTATGATGTTTAATAATGTGTCTCATTTCAAACTGATACACAATGTGATCAGTATGACTCCAAATGTGTGTTCTTAGTTTGAAATTACATTTTGGTAAAAAACATATTTGACATACTAAAAACTGAGAAAACACGTTCATATTGTTTTGATACTTTTATAAAACGATCTATAAGTCATTTTTTGATATGTAGGAATCAACCAAACCTCAATATGATGCATAGTATGGCTGGTATAACTCAAAGTATCTTTTTTTTAAAATTGACATTAATTTTAGTAAAAAGAACAAGTGACATACTAAAAACTGAGAAAACACATTCAGATTGTTTTAATATTTTAGGAAAATGATCAATGATTCATTTTTGATGTGTAGAAGTCAATATGTCCTCAATAAGATGCATGGTGTGACCAATATGACTCCAAGTGTGTCTTTTTATTTTAAATTGATGTTAATTTAAGTAAAAAGAACAAGTGACATATTGAAAACTGAGAAAAAGCATTCAGATTGTTTTGATACTTTAGGAAAGTGATATAGGAGTCATTTGTGACATTTTTGAATAAACCACACCTTAATTTGGCACACAGTGTGGCTGGTATGACTCAAACTGTCCATTATTAGTTTAAAATTGACATTTTAGTTCAAAACATGCCCCTCACTAAAAACTAAGAAAACATGCTCCGATTGTCTTGATAATTTATTAAAACAATTTATAAATCATTTTTGACATGTATGAAGCAGTCTCATGTCAAACCAATATACGATGCGACCAATATGAATCAAAATTCATGTTTCTATTTTGAAATGACATTTAAATAAAAAAACATAACTGACATACTAAACATTGGGAAAACTCATTTGGATTGCTTTGATGCTTTTGAAAAGTGATCTATAAGTCATTTTTGATGTGTAGGAATCAACCGCACCTCAATATGATGCATGGTGCGGCCGGTATAACTCGAAGTGTATATTTTTATTTTAAATTGACATTAATTTTAGAAAAAATATGAAGTGTCATACTGAAAACTGAGAAAATTCATTTGGATTATTTTGAAATTTTAGTAAAATGATCTACGAGTCATTGTTTACATGTAGGAGTCATCCAAACCTCAATACGATGCACGGTGTGACCGGTATGACTTCAAGTGTTTCTTTTTATTTAAAATTGACATTAATTTAAGTAAAAAGAACAAGTGAAAAACTAAAAACCAAGAAAACACATTCGTATTATTTTTATACTTTAGGAAAATGAACCATGAGTATTATTTTACATTTAGAAATCAACCACACCTCAATCCAATGTACAGTTTGACCGGTATGACTCAAAGTGTTCGTTGTTAGTTTAAAATTGACATTTTAGTTCAAAATGTGTCCCTCATAGAAAACCAAAAAAAGAAGCTCTGATTATCAGGATAATTTAGAACAATGATTTATAATTCATTTGTGATGTGTATGAATTAGTCTCATGTAAAACCGATGTACAATGAAACTTATATGACTCAAAATGCATGTTTCTAGTTTGAAATGACAATTTAGTAAAAAACATAACTAACATATTGAAAACTAAGAAAACACATTCAAATTATTTTGATACTTCAGGACAATGTTCCATCAGTAATTTGTGACATGTCAGAAATATTTTCACCTCAATCTGACATAGGGTGTGATCGTTATAATTCAAAATGTGTCATTATTTAAAATTGGCATTAATTTTAGTAAAAGAACAAGTGAAATTCAAAACTAAGAAAATAGATTTGGATTGTTTTGATATTTTAGGATAATTATCCATAACACATTTGTGACATGCATGAATCAATCCCACCTCAATACGATGCATGATGTGACTAATATCACTCCAAATGTGTCTTTTTTATTAAATATCGACATTTTATTAATGTATTCTTTCATATTAATGTTTAATTTATTTCTTTATAGTATTACTAACATAATATTTCTTTTCTTATATAGGAGGAATATTTTTATTGGGTTAAGATGATTTGGTCAACAACTGATAACATGGGCGAACATTTTTGAGAGGGGATTTCAAGTGTTAAGATATGAAATATTAATGTTTTTAAATGTTTGTTGGATAATTGTAAATGTAATTATATAAAAAATTGTTTGAAATATATATAACAATGTTTTCTTGTATATACCATGAGATTTTTTTTGTATTCATGATTTCAATTAAATGTATATAGCATTATTTGAAATTATAGGTTTTTGATGGGTTTTTTGTTATATTAACATCACATCGCAGCCAACTAGGACTTTATTAGTGCTACGATTAACAACGCTTTTTTGAGTGCTGTTAAAAGCCTTTTTGTATGTTGTTAAAGGGGATATGTGTAGTAGTGTTGGAACACCCCACCTATGTTCACTTGTGATGCCTGATAGAGATTTATCAGCGCTCACCCCACTACTTACCTAGCCATCCGTGCACACCCCTATCATGATTCGAACCTGGGACCTCCACCCATGCATGTTTGTACCCTTACTACTGGTCCATGTTGATTTATTCTATATTTTATGATATATTTATTTATATATATATATTTAGACATTTCCTTTTTATCCACATATTTAATTATATATTTATACATATTTATATTATTATTTTTAAATACATTTATAAAATAACATATGGGGTGGTGCCTGAGTGGTAAAACCTATAATTATACATCCAAAAGACAAGTGTTCAAATCATGACAAACCCTTTAGGGGATCTATGAAGCAGGAGGTGACATAGGTGGTAATGACTCGGGCAGGTGATAAACCAAGCATGATGCAGACAAGGCCGGGTGCAGACTCATGGACATGATGATGCAAGCATGGTCTTTGGTCCATCAAAAGGAAGAGGTATTTGGGACATCCAATATTGGGCATACGAGCCTTTAATATATGAATAAATATGGATGGATGAGTGGGTTATCCCTTGGGGGGATATGACCTTACTTTCCAGCCTGTGTGTGTACGGTGTGTGTGTGTTTGAATATAATTATAACCCTGAGTACCTAATATATATATATATATATATATATTTATAAAATATATTTGTGTGTTTATATATATATATATATGTACACACACACACATACATATGTGTGTATATATAAAAATATAAATATTTATATTTATTTACATTTATTATATATTAATATTTATTTACATATTAGAATACATTCATATATATATATACATACATAAACACACACACACACATATCTTTATATATTAAAAATTATATATACATTTGTATAAGTATATACATATTCATAAATTTTTTATTTTAAATAAAAATATAATAATTATTTTCATATGGTTTCTATGTTTAAAAATATATTTTACATGTAAATATGTTATATATTTATTTATACAATTAAATTCTTATATGTAAGTATATAAAAATATGTAAATAAATGTATATATTTGATTATAAATAACAGTACAATATGAAAAATGATAAAATTTTAATACCACAATATCCATATAAAATTAATACTTGAGAATAAATCCAGTCTCCATAAAAAAAAAGAACTCCCTTAAACAAAATTGAAATTCCATTGAATGTTAAAAAAATCATGGTATCCTAGCTAAAAACTTAGTTTTAAAGGCCTTCTGATCCTTTTTTATCCAGAAAAAATAGTGGCTAGGACCCTCCAATCAACATGGTGTAGATATCTTCACAAGTTTCAATTTTACATCTCATGGAGCTCAAATATACATGTGGATAAAAAATTACGACTGTTTGAGTTCAAGTCATGTTTTTAACTTATCCTAAGATATTAATTGGTTTATTATTTTTTTATATCATGAAATTTTTGTTAAATATCTATTACTTGATACTATTTAGTAAATCATTAATTAATATATTTTTTTAATTATTTTATAAACCATTTCACTAAATATATTCTATATTAAGTGTAAATACATATTTAGTATTATATAAATCATATTTAAGAAAATATTATATATATATATATATCAATAGAAATATTTTTTTATATTAAAATATGATTTTTACTAATAAATATATTTTTTATAAAGATCTCCTTTTATCATGCAAAAAAAGTACTAATAAAGGTGGTTATTATCGGCACTAAAAAACATTGATAAAGAGGGACTATTATCATTACTAAAAAAGCACTAATAAAGGTGGCTGTTTATCGGCACTTTTATCTAGTGATCAAGAAATCACCCCCTTTATCACTATTTTTTTAGCGCTGAAAAAGGTTAGTAAGAATCTGTAGTAGTGGGGAACTATTTAACATTTAATGGAAAAGTGAAACGACACTTGACCTCAAGTTTAATCCTTGGTCACTAGAGGGTGACAACTAGCACCAAGGGTATCTAAGTATCCCTAAGGAAGCAATTTACCATTTAATGGTCCATCATGATAAATAATACTGAATTAAATAACAGAATAACTATAAGAAATGTAAATAACAAATAATATCCATAATAAAGTATAAAACTAAATCTCATAAATGTCTAATAATGCATACATCCAAACAACTCCCTGATATCTCTTAACATCTTCTCCCAGATATCAAGTCTCTTTTACTTTAATTATATTAATAAAATAAAACAAACCTATAGTGTATCAAGACCCGCAGATGTGATCATCTCATCTACATAACTTAAATAAAATATTTCATTACAATACATTCCCAAACCCTTTTAGGTTTAGAGTTTTAAAGAATTAAAACAAAACATTAACAAACAAAACCCAGTTGTTTTTGTATCAATTGAACACTTTACCCCTTATATAAGAAACTACCCAATCCATAATGACTCTTAAAAATCTCCCACAAATTCTCCACATTAGAGACTCTTTTATAAATTTCATACTTTTACCATCTTCGCAGACTGGGGAAATGGAAATATAAGAAAGTGGTAAGCTAAAATTCTCATAAATGTAAAACATAAGTGTTAATAATCAAAAATAATGAGTGAGAATATGAGTATAATCAGGATACATAAGAAACTTATACCCAAAAAATCCTAGATCATAAATCATGGTATAAGAATTATCTTAATATAAGACCTAAATCAAAAGAGTGTGAAAAAATGAATCAATAAATATGATCCAAGAGAGAATAATATAGTCATGAGAATATGCATAAAATTATGCAAGATCTTTCAAATATGTCACAAACATTATTATAGGGAAACATTACTTTTATGAGCCACACAATCAATTCCCATGATTATGATCAAATAAAATATACTCGCGAATACATACCGCATGAGATATAAACTTTTAACCAATGCATTAGAGAATGATATAGGACCCACTCATCATTAATACATACATATTAGTGCCACATGTAAATCATTCACTTATCACATCATAAAGAACCCATGGAAATCAAATGAGTTTCATAAAACTTTTAAATAAAAATCATTCACTTTTTATAACATTAAAACCCATGGAAAAAATGGGTTTCATTCAACACATCTTAAAGAACCCATGGAAATAGAATGGATTTCATATCCTTTCAAATAGATTCATATAAGTAAATCATTAATGATTTCATCAATAATCAAAATGAAAAATAAATGGGTATCTTATGACATCAGGTAACTTTCTAGGTAAATATCATTCAACCAAGATAATAAAGCATATAGTATTTACACTACATAAATAACGGGTACATGGTTAAGATATTAATTTTAACAATAAATCGATTAATAGCATCTAGTTTAACACCCTTCAATCAAAGGAATCAAAAATAGGGTATTCACAAAGGAAATGCATTGGGTGAAAAGTTAGGATTATACATAGTGGATGATTAGGCAAGACAAAGACAATGATAAATCATTCCTATAAAAGAGAAATACATTAAATAATTTATATAGATAAATAATGTGTATAATTAAATTCAAGGAATATCCTCAATTAAGCATAATATACGTCAAAGGACAATGACTTAGATGACAAATACTTTTTAGGAGTTTTATAAAAATCAATTTGGAAATAAGAAATATCCTTGATCATTTGAAATTATTATAAACGAGATATTTTATAAATCTTGGAGGAAAATAATTTCATTTAGAAACCATAAAAACATATATATAAAAAATCATACAAAATAAAAAATGTAGTGTAAATATGTGTTTATAGGTGAAAGTTAAAAAATAATATTTTCACATTTTGACTAAAACAACCCATACAAAAAAATGTTAAAAAAATATATTTAAAAAATTTAAAATATAATAATGTAGTATAAAATTAACTTAATCAATTATTAAGTTAAAAATAAGGAAAATTTAAAAATAATCCAATAAATATAGACATGGAAAAAGTAGATTCCAGACTGAGGAGAAGATATGGGGTCATTTTCATTTATAAGAAACACTTTAGGTAAAATATGTGTCAAGGGTGAAATGGAATTTTGAGGGGACATGTAAAAACCCATGAATATCCAAAAGAAAATGATGATGGGTTTTAGAAATAATATAAATTATCTATATGAGTTATTATAAAAAAATAATCATGATTTGAAAATAATATTTGTAGGACCCCGTGGCACCCTGAGAGGGGAGGGGTGAATCAGGGTGTCAACTTTTTCATTTGAACTGATGGATCTTGTTCCCACATTGGTAGAAACTAGTTTAACCTGTATGATGGATATGAGAATAAATAAAACATTCACATGCAAAGAGATGACACATCAATTTTTACTTGGTTCACCACTAAGGGCTACGTCCAAGGAGCATACACCGAAAGTTTGTCGGTCTTACCAAATTACACTATTCTTTACTAGCTATGGATTACAAAGGTTCAGGTACATTCACTCTGTCCTAGGCTCACTGACTTTACAAATGTTCAAGGATAGCTCACTGCGTCCCTCGGGTCACTCCCACTGACTCCCCCTGGCTCACTGCCTTTGGTGAAGTCCCACTCAGTTTATAGACATGAAGGTCTCTTCATCTTCGCTAATGAATACATCCTCTATTGTATGTAGATGCTCTGTTGAAGTCCAACTCTCACCCTTAGACTAATCTCATTTGGCACCGAAGGTATTGAGAAATATTCTAGCTTTTGAGCAGCTCCAAAAAGACCGGCGTGCTTCAACTACACCTGACACACTTCTCCAAGCCCGATGCGCAAGTTTCAAGATGACGCGCAAGTCTCGGCGCACAAGTCCAAACTGGTGCACAAGTTCACCTTAACCACTTGCGTGACACTCACTTATTCAACTTCAAACTTGCACAACTCAACCCCTTTCTTGCCCAAAACACCTTGGATGCGTAGCTAACAACTGTCGTGCAACTTCAACTTGCGCGACCCACCACCACTTACGCGACCACAACACCTGCGCGATGGGAGCTCTGATTTTCTCTAAGTCTAAACTTCATACAGAATGAGGAGGGGTCGACCTGTATTTATAGTCATTTGGAAACCCTACGCGATGGCGCGCAAGTCTCCCCTCGGCGCGCAAGTTTCGGTGCGCAAGTCTCTGCCCCTGCAAAACACTTGCGCGACCAACTTTAAAACTTGGGCGCCCCTTTTCCCTTTTCCATATTTTGATGTTCTGATCTTGAAAAACATTAGGTGTGAAATTTTACTCTCCTTCAAGTATATGATGCACAAGTCTCTTTTCCAAAAACCACTTCTCTCCATTTTTCGATTTTTAGGCCCAAAAATTTGGCAAACACTGGAAAACAGTGCCACCTTCAATACTGTTATCTGCTTGTTCTGTATGATCACTTTGATGGCACACATTCTGAACTTCCACTGAGGATTGAAAACAAACACAAACCATACTCCAATTCATGCATATAACGACCATGGTTCCAACAATCTCTCCCTTTTGGGTTTGTTGGCAATCAGTAAATAAATTCAATAGAGTACCAGCCACAAGCAAACCAAAAACGCAAGAATCAAATCAGCCAACACTCTAAGTCTACGTGAGCAATTATTGGTGCATGAAACAAGAGGGGAAGTGTGAATTGGGATCCCGTGTTTTGAAATTTCTTAATGACACCCAGGAAATTATCTTAAATTTTCCCAGAATCATTACATGTCCAAAGAATTCCTTCTTATCCTATCACCGAATTCTCATCGCGATACCAAACATGACCTAAATTTATTCCTTCTCCCTCCTTGGAAATAAACCCAAAGATCGATAATTGTTCATTGTTCAGCTCAAGACACATTCCCCCTAGATAGTATCTCCCCCAAAAACCTGCATCGCATCCATAAATAGATTAAAAACAATTAACATAACTAGGGAGAGGGGAATTGTGTAACCTCCTTATGCACTGGGAGGTGGCTGAACACCAAGGTTCAACCGATGCTTCTCAAACACATCTGCTGACAGTGGCTTGGTCAGGATATCAACCACTTGCTCATCAGTTCCCACATGATCCATTTTAATCACGCCTTGCTCAACTTTTTCTTTGATAAAGTGATACATGATTTCAATATGTTTTTTACGAGAATTATGAAAATAATTCTTCATAAGATAAATCGCGCTATTGTTATCACATATAATTACCATTGGTTGCTTCACCTCATCACCAATATCTTTTAGTTGTTGCTTCATCCATAACAATTGAGTGCATGCCTTTGTGGCAGAGATATACCCTGCTTTAGTAGTACTAAGAGAAGTACTTTATTATTTCTTGATCAACTAGCCAACACATTTATTCCTGATATAGAATGCTTCACCACTAGTAGACTTTCTGTCCACTACATCGCCAACCCAGTCAGCATCAGAAAATGCTGATAGTTCACTATCTCTTCCTGTAGCAAAGTATAAGCCACAATTGTGAGTACCTTGAATATACCTCATGATTCCTTTTAATAATGTCATATGTTCCTAATTTGGATTACTCTGAAAGCGGGCCGCTAGACAGGCTGCAAAGACAATATCTGGCCGTGTCGTTGTCAGGTAAAATAGGCTCTCAATTATCCTCTTGTGCATAGTGGGGTCTATAGATGCCCCATCCTCATGCTTTCCAAGTTTGGTTCCAACCGCAATTAGAGTTAATACTGGTTTGGAGTCTTGCATCTTAAACTTCTTCAGCATCTCTCTTGCATACTTTTCTTGAGAAATAAAAGTGTAATCCTATCTTTGAATCACCTACATCCCCAAGAAATATGTGAGCTCCCCAATCATAGACATTTAAAATTCTGATTTCATGTGATTGGAAAATTCATCCAATGATTTCTGCCTGCTGCCACCAAATATAATGTCATCAACGTAGACTAGAACCATGAACTGATCTTTTGGAGAATTCTTCACATATAGATTGTGGTCTACTCCTCCTCTTTTGAATTCTAGCTTCTTGAGATATGAGTCCAGCCGGGAATACTATGCTCGTGGTGCCTGCTTCAAACCATATAGATCTTTCTTCAGTTTACAGACCTTTGTTTCATCAGTACCAAGAACAAAACCCACTGGTTGTTCGATGTAGACTTCTTCTTCGAGTATGCCATTCAAGAATGTTGTCTTGACATCCATTTGATATACTTTATGTCCTCTTTGGAGTTCCATGGTAATGAAAATCCTGATTGACTCCATTCTAGCTACTGGAGAAAAGTTTTCTTCAACATCAATGCCTTCAATATGGGAGTATCCTTTACATACCAGTCGTACCTTGTTTATAATAACACTTCCATGCTCATCAAACTTGTTCTTGAAGATCTATTTTGTACCAATAAAATTGTGACCTTCAGGTCTCTGGAAAAGATCCCATGTCTGATTTTTGTCAATTTGATCTAACTCTTCATTCATGGATTTCACCCATGATTCAACCTTTGCAACTTCTTCAAATGAGTATGGCTCCACAATTGACAGAAATGCAGATTGCGTGTTATTCCTCATCCTCCTTGTTTGAGTGGGTGAACTCCTGTCCCCAATTATGTTAGATGGATCAATCTTATCTCTACGATTTCTCTTGTGCGGCTCAGTTGTATTCTCTCCAGCCATAGTTTCTTGTTCAGATTCTTCTTCTGAGTCAACATCATGATGTGACTGTTGAGTGTTTTGTACAACTTCCTCTATTTCTGTATTTGTATTTTATCCATGTTAAATTTATTCCTCACTTTCTATCACATCATCATATGAAGTCCTTAAAGCATTTTTGTTTTTCTCTTAAATTATCTTAACATCACTACTTTCCACAATCCTTCCTAATCGCTTGTTGAAACACTTGTAGGATTTTCTATTCATTGAGTATCCAAGGAAAATTCCTTCATCTGCATTGTCACCATACTTCCCTTGATTTCATTATTTGTTCCTAATGAAGCATTTACTTCCAAAAACATGAAAGTATTTCAAAGAGGGTTTCCTTCCATGCCACAATTCATATGGTGTCTTCGTCTCACCCATATAAAGTCCTGTTCGATTTTGAATATAAACTGCAGCTTGAACAGCCTCTTTCCAGTAATGTCATGGAATACGACTCTCAATCAGTATAGTTTGTGCCATGTTGTTCACTTTTCAATTCCTACGTTCAACAACTCCATTTTTTTTGTGGAGTTCTCACAGAAGATACCTCATGTTGTATACCATGCTTCTCCAAGTAATTTTCAAATTCAATGGACGTGTATTCCCATACATTGTCATATCACAACACTTTGATTGTTCGTCCAGTATCATTCTCGACGATTCACCGATATGTTTTCATTCAGTCAAGCACTTGTCTTTTCCTGTGAATTACCATTACACATTCCATTCTACTGTAATCATCTATGAAAAAGAGAAAGTACCTTTCTCCATGAGTTCCGACAACATTTATCGGCCCACATACATCTGTATGAATTAGATCAAGAAGATGGGATGTCCTTTTCTTCTTTGGCCGATATGAACTGCAGACCAGCTTCCCATGAATGCAAGCATTACAAGACTTTTCATGATCATGCTTCAGGTTGGGAATGTCCATGATAATCCTCAATCTTGATATTTTCTCAATGTATTATTTATTGATGTGTCCCAGTCTCCGATGCCACAAATTGTTTTCTTCTTCAACAGTCATGTAACAAAAATTTTCTTTACTATCAACCTAATACAAGTTGACTTCTGTTCTGCATCCCTTCATAAGTGAATTGCCTGTCTTTCCCTTAATAGTGCAACCTTTCTGATTAAAAGTAACTATAAGTCCTAAGTCACAGAGTTGACTCACACTGAGTAGATTATGACGTAGTCCATCTACATAGAGGACTTCACTCTTCTTTAGCTCTACATTAGATAATTCAGTAATTCCACTGCCTTTGATTTTCAGAGCTCCATCATTACCAAATTTTACTATACCATGAACCTTCCTTTTGATATCCGTTAACAGGACAGAATTACCTATCATATGAGATGAACAACCGCTATCCAGAATCCAGGTACTGTTTCTTTTTTTTTTTAATCTTTGAGGGCCACCTCTGCAAGGTTGGATTTATCAATTTTCTTCCTTTCTTTCCATGAGACATTGGATTGATTATAGAGCACTGATGGCCTTTCAATTATCTCTTCAGTGTAGCTAGGTTCTTCATAGTCGAAATCTTCATTGAGAGGAGAAAACCTGTTTGAAAGTGCAACACTGTCTTGCTGACGATACTTGACTTGTCTCGAACTTTGGTGTGAGGTGTCCATGTCCCTTCTCTACCTGCAATTATCAGCCTTATAACCAAAGTTAGAACAACAAAAACAATATCCATAGAAATTGCTTCTTCTAAAAGAATTAGGATATGATTTTTTTATCCTCTATTGAACTCCTATATCTTCTCCATTTAGATAGCTTCTTGCCTCTACACAATAAGACATGGTATGGCCCAAATATCCACAGAACTGACACTTCATGAGAGGAAATGTATTCTCAATTATATTTATCCTCATTCCTTCTTCTATGGGATAAAAGTATGAGGGCTCATTTTTCCACAAGGTTCGAGGATAATCTTCTTTTCTTCTTTCATATTGAATTGGGGGTTTCTGTTTCATCACTTCAGAAGACTTTCCCACATCACCCACTTTCAGCTTGCCTTTATTTTGATCACCTTTATTTGCAGCATTTGACAATTTTTCCTCATAACCAATTCCACTGTTTCCCATGCCGACAGGTCTTTGATCACTTAAAATATTTTCAACTTCATTAGAGCCACATTTTTCTCTCTCCAACAGTTCATCATCTAAGAACCTTCCAAACTGTATTTTCTTCCTTGATTATTTTTAAACTGAATCTTTTTCAAGTTTACTTCTAATAGTAACAACTTCCTCCTCAAGATGCTCAGCAGTCTTGGACTTTCCCTCTAGTCTGGAGGTGAGTTCATTGATGAACTTTTCCTACTCTTCAATTCTCAACTTTAGATCCAATAAATCATCATTGCTTTCAAGTATTTTAGACTGTACTTTCACCAATTCTTCCAGTCATTCAATTTCAGCTTCAAGTTGATCAACATATTCAGTTGATTCTTCTACAATTGATTTCCACTTATTACAACTCTTACATTTAATCTTAAGCTTACAAATAACATCCTTAAGTTGAAACTCAGGATTTTCACTAGTTTTCAACTGATTTTCTCCACCATTATCTTATGATTTTTCAATAGTGGCCATCATGGAAGCATGGTTCCCAATTTTAAATTCTGGTTCTTCTTCATCACAGAATTTAATATCATCTTCTTCCTCTTCACAGACAAAACTCTTCTTTGGTACTTTATTTCTTGATTTGAAGTCTCCCATTTTTAAAAACCTTTTCTGAGGCTTCTCAATGTTTTCAGAATTGTTATTCTCATCATCGATCTTTCTTGAACACTAAGAGGCAATGCGACCAACTTTGCCGCAACGAAAGAAAGCTAGAGGTAACTTTTCTTTGAATTTCCCTTTTCCCTTTTGTAACTTTTTTGAAATGAGAGAAAGAATTTATTTTTCCTCATCATCTTCACCACTACTATATTTTGACATTTTCAGTTTCTCAATGTATTTGAATTCCATTTCCTTGCTCACTCGAGTCGTAACATCTTCTGGTTTGACCCTCATTTCATATGCCACCAGGCTACTCAGTAGATCATCCAGAGAAAGTTTGGAAAGATCTCTTTCCTCAAGGTCTGAAACCTTTGCATTGTAAATAGGTGGAAGTATTCTTAATATTTTCTTCACAATGTCTATATATTTTATTTCTTCACCTAGACCCTGAATTTCTCCAACCACTTCAGTAATTCGATTGAAGAAGGAATCTGCATTCTCATCAGGATGCATCTTCAGATCATCGAACCTATTGTGCAAGACTTGTAGTTTCACCTCCTTAACTTTGATATCTCCTTCATAAATATTTTCAAGTTTATCCCACATAGACTTTTCTGAGGTGTAACTAATCACTTTTAGATAGATTTGATCAGAAAGTGCTGTGGTGAGAGCATTCTGTGCTTTAGTATCTGCATCAAGAATTTTCCTATCTGCATCAAGAATTTTCCTATCTGCATCAGTCATTTCCAGCCCTGCTGGATTAGTAACATGTATACCTTGCATAGTGGAAAACAGAATATCCATTCCAAGGGATCTTAGATGAGATCTCATTCTGTTCTTCCAAATCTGAAAATTACTTCCATCAAAGAGGGGAACTCCCCAAACACTGGCTGAATTTTCCATGGCAGCATAAAACAGATCAAACACCAATAACCTGCCTCTGATACCACTTGTAGGACCCCGTGACACCCTGATAGGGGAGGGGTGAATCAGGGTGTCAACTTTTTCTTTTGAACTGATGGATCTTGTTCCCACATTGGTAGAAACTAGTTTAACTAGTATGATAGATATGAGAATAAATAAAACATTCACATACAAAGATATGACACAACACTTTTTACTTGGTTCACCACTAAGGGCTACATCCAAGGAGCATACACCGATTGGCTGTCGGTCATACCAAATTACACTATTCTTCACTAGCTATGGATTAAAAAGGTTCGGGCACAATCACTCTTTCTCAGGATCACTGCCTTTACAAATGTTCAGGGATAGCTCCCTGCGTCCCTCGTGTCACTCCCACAGACTCCCCCTGGCTCACTGCCTTTGGTGAAGTCACACTCAGTTTATAGACGTGAAGGTCTATTCATATTTGATAATGAATACATCCTCTATTGTATATAGATGCTCTATTGAAGTCCAACTCTCACCCTTAGACTAATATCACTTGGCACCGAAGGTATCAGGCAGTCTTCCAGCTTTCGAGCAGCTCCAAAAAACTGGCGTGCTTCAACTACACCTCGGACGCTTCTCCAAGCCCGGCGCACAAGTTTTAAGAGGCGCGCAAGTCTCAACGTGCAAGTCTAAACCGGTGCACAAGTTCACCTCAAACACTTGCATGACACTCACTTTTTCAACTTCAAACTTGCACGACTCAACCCCTTTATCGCCCAAAACACATTGGACACGAAGCTAACAACTGTCTCTCAACTTCAACTTGCACGACCCACCACCACTTGCGCGACCACAACACCTGCGCGAAGGGAGATCTGATTTTCTCTAAGTTTTAACTTCACATAGAATGAGGAGGGGTCGAACTATATTTATAAGAATTTGGACACCCTGTGTGACGGTGTGCAAGTCTCCCCTTGGCGTGCAAGTTTCGGCGCGCAAGTCTCTGCCCCTGCAAAACACTTGCGCGACCAAATTTAAAACTTGGGCACCCCTTTTCCCTTTTCTATATTTTGATGTTCTGATCTTGAAAAAAATTAGGCGTTCAAGTTTCCTCTCGTTCAAGTACACAGCGCGCAAGTCTCTTTTCCAAAAACCACTTCTCTCCATTTGTTGATTTTTAGGCCCAAAAATTTAGCAAACACTAGAAAACGGTGCCACCTTCAATATTGTTATCTGCTTGTTCTGTATGATCACTTTGCTGGAACACATTCTAAACTTTCACTGAGGATTAAAAACAAACACAAACCATACTCCAATTCATGCATATAATAACCATGGTTTCTACAATATTGACAACGAAACCCTTAGGGTTTTAGTAACATTTTAATAAAAAACCCCTTTCAACTTTGGTATATATTGAATTAAAATCAATTTAAAAGATAAATTTATATGAATCTTAAAATTATAATTAATATGGTAAAATAAATTTATTAGGTATTAGATACACCATTCCAAAGAAAATATGGTTTATAATAGGAAATATGAATCAAGGGGTGAAAATTTGAGACATGAAACCCTTACCTCAATTCATGGTTAGCCGAAATACGCCTAGAACTTCTATATAAAAAAAGTAACTACCTTAATCACCCATTTCATAATAGTTTTCATATCTATAACCCTTTATAAACTTCATTTATAATTATTCTATATTGTTATATTAGTTAGTTATTATCTATTTTCGATATCAGGTGTGAGTAATCTTGATCATTTTGAACTAGTTTCATAATAACAGTTTTGTTCTTAATTATTATCCAATAGTTCATCATTACCAAACCATTAAAGGTAATAGTATTTTTGTTTTATAATTATTTATATTTTCATAATTTTATTCAATGGTAATTTTGGTTATGATCCTCAAAGATGAATTTAGAGATGATCATTTTTTAATGATTCTTAGCGAACGAAGGGTGATTTCTTAAATAATGAGATGAATTTTTATATTACCATTGAAGAAATAAAAAAATAATTATTTAGTTATTTATATAATATATTACCAAAAATTAAATTCCTATATTCATCCATGATATAAATTTATATCATTGTTCAAGTAAGTGGTTAAACCAATCCAAATAAGAACATACCCCAATTAATGGATGATTATGAGGTGATTTAGTTGTAATATCATTATAAAATAATAATAATGACATTATTTAGTGTTTATTAGTGTAATATATCATAATCAAGAAGAATTAGAAGAATAATATAACATATAAAAAGTTATTAAATAATATGAAGAAATCATTTTTTTCTCTTAGATTCCTCTTTTGGATGATTGAATTTACCATGGTTTTTCACTACTTGTTTTGTTAATAGGTTGTCAAATTTACCTTTCTAGAACCTTAATAATTTCATAAAAATCATATTTATCTATTAAAACCTTTCTCATGACCAACAATGTAATGAGATGATGAAAAGAGAAATGGAAATCAATCGTTCTATGGAGGTGGTAGTCCACACGTATGTATGGATGATGATTTCATTTTCCATAGAATGGGGAAAATGAGTGATATAGTTTACCATTTCAGAATCTAAAATATGTAATAAATATCATACTTATATATTAAATTCCCTATTAGGTCCATCTTTGTAATGATTTGAAGGAAAAAATAAACACATTGTGTCATGGAGGTGGTAGTCCATACAACGCACAAATGACAATTTTGTTTTTATTTAAGGAGAAGGGAAAGGTGGTTAACACATTTAAAATCATTATAATAAAATACCCATGTGCTAATGATACTAATTTTATAATTTTAATATGGTGTAATGAAATTTTAGGAATAATAAGTTCACATAATGAAATAGAAGTGAGAAAAGAGCAGTTAGATATTTATACCTCACTTCTTGGATTATCTCATTTGAAAAGGTGGTTCAGACTTTAAAGGATGGTATTTTGAGAAGAAAAAAACCTCTTTAAGGTGGTCAAGAATGTTCAGGATAAGGTTGGGAAGATTTGTAACACCCCGAGCTTCCACGATACGCTTCTCATTCAATAATGCAATAGCTTGCATTGTACGCAACTTCGAGTTCTAAAACACCGCGACTAATCAAAGTAGCCGTTATGAATAGTAATAACCACTTTTTAAAATTATAGAAATTTTATATTTCAAAATGGACTTCATTTTTGAATTCGTAATATCGAAATTATCCTAAGTTGATTTTTTTGTAACTTTCTGAGAACTTCCAATTTTTTTATGAATAGTGAAAAATACTTAAAACAACTTTTTTAATCAAAATAATTTATTGTGATAAATTATACTATTTAGTGGTTTTAAGGTATAATTATAATATATTTTTACCATTTTATCCAATGGTGGTCATTAGAATTAATTTAACATTGAAATTGGACATAAACAATTGCCAATCTTTTGATATAAATTGTTTCTTAAAAACACGCTATTTATTGTAACAACGGGAATTAATTATAAAATTAATTAATGAAACTTATATGTTTGGAATTTTGTAAAATAGACATCCTTTTTGAATTCGGAATATCAATTATAGCTTAGGGTGAAATTTTGGCCTTGTTCTGAAAAACTTCAATTTTTGATGAATAGTGAAACCACTAAGTGGTAGTTAAATAACTGATTTTTTGTTTAAATGAAATATTACCACTTCTGTGATTTGATTTTCAAAAATCTGACATATATGGTTGTCATTAAGAAGTAAAATGTGGTTCAATGAGATTAAAATAATTTTTTGGTGAATAGTAACTTTTAAGTTCTTAATCGCGATTAGAGGTAATTAGTGTAGTTTAAGGTACAAATAATGTTTTAATAATATGAGATGAGCATGAAACTTGTCCTAATCCTATTGGATGAGTCATGGCCGACCAATACAACCCATGGGTCAACTTGTGGACCCCATGGAGCCACTTTAGTTGGAAAATGACATTAATATATATTTATTTAATGTTAAAATTAAATTGACACAAACATGAGTTATTTTACTAAAACAGTTTTTAAGTGGGGTTAAACAAGTCCAAATTTTGACTATAAATATTCATTAGATAGCTAAAAAGATTTCATACATCATAGTATTTTTTTTATAATTTTTAGACATTAAATAAATTAAATTATTTATGATATCATTATGATGCAGCGATGACCTCATTATTTAACGATTTTAATAAAATGAAAAGATAATGTAAAATACAAGGCTTACACTTGTACAAAGACTATTGGATGGGTAGATTTCGAACCATTATCACCTTATCCATGAATTATATAAGTTTGGGACCTTTATAATCCGAAAAGCATTGTGTAATAATGTAACATTTCAATCTTTCCAAAAGATCCCCTCCTCTCCACTTATAAAAGGCCCCCAACTCTCCCACCTTATTCACACCTTCAAGCCATTTGGCTCGGCCAACCTCTGCCCAAATACTCTCCCAACTTCCCCCTCTTACTCCTAGAAGCCTCACTTTGGGCATAACTCTTTTCAAGGAAGCCTTTGGCTCAAATCAAAAAGAGTTACCCGATTTTGAGGAGGTTAAAGAACGGTCGAGTCAGGACAAGACGCAAGGTAAGGGAATTTTTTAACCCAATTTCCATTTTTTGGGTTAATCTCCTACTTTCAAATTATGTAATGATATTATTATGTCCTATCTTGTATTTTTACTTTCTTTATGTGTACTTATAGTGAATACACATAATAGATCTATTTTATTTTAAAAATGATCTTTGTAAGGACTTCATTTCAATCTCCTTTCAATGAGGCATATTTCGTTTTATACACAACTTTATTTTATACGGTGTAAAACCCCTTTGAATTTTACGTTTATTCAAAAGGTTTAATTTTATAATTATGTGATTTTTAAATGATTTCAAAAAAGAGATATTTCTCTCTAATATATGAAAATCCAGTGCAAATGTATACGTACTTAATGCAAGCTTAAAAATGTTTTCAGAAAACCCGACTCTTGAGTGTGGTAGACAGGAAGGGATTGGGCGTGGACCCATCATGGCCTGTAATTAGTCGAGCAGTCTCAGAATTAGTTATTTTGTTTTCAGAAGCTTGCATAATGTTTTCAGAAAAACACTGGAGTATATTTGAGCAATTTTAAATGTAAGTATCTTCTAAAAAAATTGCATCGACAGGTCTCATGAGACAAAATAGTGTCTTGGCACGAGGCCTTGACAAAATCTTATTTGTGGTCTTGGAACTAGGCCTTGGCTACGTGGTTATGATAGTCTGGCATTATGCATTCCATCATTATGAAAGTGGTTATTGATATTGCATGTGATTATTCGACCAGTAGAATATCCATGTGAAGAAGTGAATGACATTATCTCATTTTACTTTTTCCATATTGTGTTGAAGTTCAAGTTTAAAAGGCTTTTGTTTTAGTTATACATTGCCTTAAATGTTAATGTTTATTTATGAAAGCTTCCGCTATATTTTTAACCTTACTGAGCATCCGAGCTCACCCCTTTCAATGTTTTAATATTTTCCAGGATGTGAAGAAGTATTTTATGAATGACCTGCAGGGATAGTTCGAAGAGGATAGAAGTGTGGACTATGGAGACTATGTTATTATAGTTTTTCACTTTGTGATGTAATGTAACATTTATGAATGTATCTAGTGTTTCCAAGGCTACTAAACTAATCGGTCTTTCGAGACTTGATCTTTTGTGATCATGCCAATGTTACGAAGTAATGCACCGGCTCTGGGTAGATGGGGTCAGGGTGTTACAGTTGGTATCAGAGGGAGGTTAGTACTAACCTTGGAAGATAGATTTAGATAAACTCTGATTAGAGCACATAGCCCGAAGATAGACTTTGAGGATTAGTATAGAAGAACTTCCTAGAATTTTGTTATTGTAGAGATTTTGTGAGTTTTCCGAGCAATACATTCCTGTCTGGATACGAGTAAGTAGAGGCGGCTCTGGCACAAATGTACCTAGGGGTAAAACCCGAAAACACCGCTTTGAGCTAGACTCAAACGGGAACTGGTGCACGACAACGGGCCTTGCTGCACTCTTGGTTACGACACTCCCGGGGGATATGCTTTGGATAATTCTCATTTTCTTTATAAACTACTATGAAGGGTTATGAGTATATACTTCCTCAAAGAAAACATTTTTATGGATTATATCCCTAAATAGTTCAATTTATGTTAAGTATTTTACAAGTATGGAATTGTGTATTTTGATTCATAAACTAATCTAGTTTGTGCCATTGTTTAGAAATGGCGCCTAGTGGAAGGAATGGAAACCGTATCAATGCATGCACTCCGTGTAGGGATTTCCCTCCTGCTCAAGATAATTATGGTGGAGCTAGTGATACAACTGGTGCTGATCAGCTTCTCACCGTACTGGGAAAACTCACGCAGGTTATGAATAATAACCTTACTTGTATGGAGCACCCTGATCTGCAACGTGGAGGATCAATGTTAGACCGCTTCATGAGGCAACAACCACCAACCTTCAATGGGAGTACAAATCCTATAGTAGCTGAGCAATGGATAAATTCCTTAGAGAAAATATTCCATGCCTTGGGGAGTAGTGAAAGGGAGAAGGTTGTCATGGCAGTTTACCGCCTCACTGGAGATGCCGATCAGTGGTGGTCGCTGATTCAAAACAAAAAGGAAGATGATGACGTATCGAATATGGAATGGAGGGAGTTCAAAGAGCTTTTCTTAGAAAAATACTTTTCTCGTGACCATCGAGAAGATATGGAAAGGCAATTTCTGAGTCTGAGGCAGAAGGAGGATGAGAATGTCGCAAAGTATGAGGCTAAATTTACAAGGTTAGCGAGGTATGCTTCCGATTATATATGTAACCCAAGGAGTAAGATTGATCGTTTCTTTGATGGGTTAAAACCATTTCTCCGTCGATCTTTAGTATCACAATCCTTCTCATCATACGAAGATATTGTCTCGTGTGCTATCAAGACAGAAAAGGAATTCTCTAAGTCTTATAACAACAAAGTAAAGCAAGAGAAGAAGAGAACGGTGGAACAAGAGACAGATAAAGGGAAAAAGGGAAAGAAGGATTTTCCATTATGTGATAATTGTGGGAAGAATCACCCTGTTACTTGTCTAAAAGGAATGGGAGTTTGTTATAAATGTGGAGAAAAGTGTCACCAGGCTCGTGATTGCAAGGGAAAGAAAGAGGCTATCAAAGTTGAATGCTATAATTGTAGAGAAATGGGTCATTATGAAAATGAATGTCCTAAGCGTCAGGGAAACTTACCTCAGAAAAGGCCAAGGGATCAAGGCCAATCTTATGATGTGACTACAATTGAAGCAGAATAATTAATGTATTGGTGCTTTTGGACTCAAAGATTATATTCTGGTTATAAGAATAATGTGATATATATAAATATTGTACTGCAGTACTTTTTGATTTCAGTAAGGTTTTAATATGATTAAGGTAATCATATTTTTAGTATGTGACAATAAGAGAAACTTTTCTTTGTTTGGGGAATCTGATGTTACAATTGATTTTGGAATTTAAAGACCTTTTAGAGAAAGTCTGGACGGAGGTATTTTGGATAACTATTAAGGTTGGAATGGATTAAGTTGATCTTTGGATAGTATTGTTTAAGGTTAAAAAATTTATGAAGATTATTTTTGGAATATTATGATACTATAGTTTTAGTAAAAGGACAACCTGCAGGGTGGGGCATAACCCGTCGCGTCGGACAAAGCTGCAGGAATTGAACCGACAATCATAGTGAGACAGTCCTTTATTTCCTACCACTAGCCTACAGGAAGTCCCTGGTTATTACAAAATAGCTTTACTAATCTAAATGGTATGTGTTAATATTTAGAACCTTATACAATTAAGATAAATAGAATATTTTTGAGTTCTATTACCTTTTAGAGTGAAAGATGAGTTGAAGGTTGAAACTCTAATTGTCAAGCATAAATATATATATACCTATCTCTTATTCAATGAATAAATTAATTCTTAAACTTTAGTAAAGGGATATTAAAACAAAAAAATGTGTTATCCTAATACCTTATGTCTTGTTGAACTGATGATATTTTAAATCAACATAGATTGAAGGCTTTGAGGCCCTTAATTTGACAGTTGATTGTGATTGATGACCTCAATCACTCCCTACAAATATTTACGTTTTTCCTCCAATTATATATCCCTAATTTCCACCAATGTTCTCCAAATCGAGATCATAATTGGGTGGTGACTTTTTCATTTCCCTTTCCCTCTTATTAAGACTAAATTTTATTAAACTTATTTTCGATGTGGGTTTTCCACAAAGGTATTTTCTATTTTCAACCTTTTATTTTCCAAGAAAAATTTCAAATTGCGAGGACGCAATTTATTGAAGGAGGGGAGAATGTAACACCCCGAGCTTCCACGATACGTTTCTCATTCAATAATGCAATAGCTTGCATTGTACGCAACTTCGAGTTCTAAAACACCGCGACTAATCAAAGTAGCCGTTATGAATAGTAATAACCACTTTTTAAAATTATAGAAATTTTATATTTCAAAATGGACTTCATTTTTGAATTCGTAATATCGAAATTATCCTAAGTTGATTTTTTTGTTACTTTCTGAGAACTTTCAATTTTTTTATGAATAGTGAAAAATACTTAAAACAACTTTTTTAATAAAAATAATTTATTGTGATAAATTATACTATTTAGTGGTTTTAAGGTATAATTAGAATATATTTTTACCATTTTATCCAATGGTGGTCATTATAATTAATTTAACATTGAAATTGGACATAAACAATTGCCAATCTTTTGATATAAATTGTTTCTTAAAAACACGCTATTTGTTGTAACAATGGGAATTAATTATAAAATTAATTAATGCAACTTATATGTTTGGAATTTTGTAAAATAGACATCCTTTTTGAATTCGGAATATCAATTATAGCTTAGGGTGAAATTTTTTCCTTGTTCTGAAAAACTTCAATTTTTGATGAATAGTGAAACCACTAAGTGGTAGTTAAATAACTGATTTTTTGTTTAAATGAAATATTACCACTTCTGTGATTTGATTTTCAAAAATCCGACATACATGGTTGTCATTAAGAAGTAAAATGTGGTTCAATGAGATTAAAATAATTTTTTGGTGAATAGTAACTTTTAAGTTCTTAATCGCGATTAGAGGTAATTAGTGTAGTTTAAGGTACAAATAATGTTTTAATAATATGAGATGAGCATGTCACTTGTCCTAATCCTATTGGATGAGTCATGGTCGACCAATACAACCCATGGGTCAACTTGGGGACCCCATGGAGCCACTTTAGTTGGAAAATGACATTAATATATATTTATTTAATGTTAAAATTAAATTGACACAAACATGAGTTATTTTACTAAAACAGTTTTTAAGTGGGTTTACACAAGTCCAGATTTTGACTATAAATATTCATTAGAAAGCTAAAAAGATTTCCTACATCATAGTATTTTTTTTATAATTTTTAGACATTAAATAAATTAAATTATTTATGACATCATTATGATGCAGTGATGACCTCATTATTTAACGATTTTAATAAAATGAAAAGATAATGTAAAATCCAAGGCTTAAACTTGTCCAAAGACTATTGGATGGGTAGATTTAGAACCCTTATCACCTTAGCCACTAATTATATAAGTGTGGGACCTTTATAATCCGAAAATCATTGTGTAATAATGTAACATTTCAATCTTTCCAAAAGAGCCCCTCCTCTCCACTTATAAAAGGCCCCCAACTCTCCCACCTTATTCACACATTCAAGCCATTTGGCTCGGCCAACCTCTGCCCAAATACTCTCCCAACTTCCCCCTCTTACTCTTAGAAGACTCACTTTGGGCAGAACTCTTCTCAAGGAAGCCTTTGGCTCAAATCAAAAAGAGTTACCCGATTTTGAGGAGGTTAAAGAACGGTCGAGTCAGGACAAGACGCAAGGTAAGGGAATTTCTTAACCCAATTTCCATTCTTTGGGTTAATCTCATACTTTCAAATTATGTCATGATATTATTATGTCCTATCTTGTATTTGTACTTTATTTATGTGTACTTATAGTGAATACACATAATAGATCTATTTTATTTTAAAAATGATCTTTGTAAGGACTTCATCTCAATCTTCTTTCAATGAGGCATATTTCGTTTTATACACAACTTTATTTTATACGGTGTAAAACCCCTTTGACTTTTACATTTATTCAAAAGGTTTTCTTTTATAATTATGTGATTTTTAAATGATTTCAAAAAAGAGATATTTCTCTCCAATATATGAAAATCCAGTGCAAATGTATACGTACTTAATGCAAGCTTAAAAATGTTTTCAGAAAACCCGACTCTCGAGTGTGGTAGACAGGAAGGGATTGGGCGTGGACCCATCATGGCCTGTAATTAGTCGAGCAGTCTCAGAATTAGTTATTTTGTTTTCAGAAGCTTGCAGAATGTTTTCAGAAAAACACTGGAGTATATTTGAGCAATTTTAAACGTAAGTATCTTCTAAAAAATTGCATCGGCAGGTCTCATGAGACAAAATAGTGTCTTGGCACGAGGCCTTGACAAAATCTTATTTGTGGTCTTGGCACGAGGACTTGGTTACGTGGTTATGATAGTCTGGAATTATGCATTCCATCATTATGAAAGTGGTTATTGATATTGCATGTGATTATTCGACCAGTAGAATATCCATGTGAAGAAGTGAATGGCATTATCTCATTTTACTTTTGCCATATTATGTTGAAGTTCAAGTTTAAAAGGATTTTGTTTTAGTTATACATTGCCTTAAATGTTAATGTTTATTTATGAAAGCTTCCGCTATATTGTTAACCTTACTGAGCATCCGAGCTCACCCCTTTCAATGTTTTAATATTTTCCAGGATGTGAAGAAGTATTTTATGAATGACCTGCAGGGATAGTCCGAAGAGGATAGAAGTGTGGACTGTGGAGACTATGTTATTATAGTTTTTCACTTTGTGATGTAATGTAACATTTATGAATGTATCTAGTGTTTCCAAGGCTAGTAAACTAATCGGTCTTTCGAGACTTGATCTTTTGTGATCATGCCAATGTTACGAAGTAATGCACCGGCTCTGGGTAGCTGGGGTCGGGGCGTTACAAGATTTTGGTCTAAACCAAGTTGGTTGTGGTGTGAGGGGAAGTGAGGAGATAAGATCCCCTTTTATAAGTAAAAATTGATGACATTTTTGTAAATACCCATAGCTTTTCAATAATGGGAAGTCAATCTCAAGAAAAGTGGATCAAAATTGATAAATAATAGAGGGGAGAAGTGATAAGTTTGAGAAATTCCTTAAACAAACATGTTTTAAACATGTTTGAATTCATTTTCTCTTATATTTTTACTTTCACTATTTTAAGTTTAACCACGATAACTATTTTTTACCCAAGTAACTTATCCTTTATGATTAAAAATTAAATGGACCTTATTATATTGTTTGGACCTACTAATTCAAAATTAAAATCCATTTAATTCTATTCAATTTATAAAAGTGTGAAAATTAATTTTAAAATAATGAGTATATAATGTATTAATAATAATTTCTTGAGAAAAATATTACGTAAGTTCTAAAGCATTAAATATAGGTTAGTAAATTAGAATAATTTGTTAAAATTTATAATATAACTCATAAAATGAACATTTTTATAAAAAATGTTTTCTTAAATTTCTAAATAATTCTTATAAACTAATAATTCCATAAAAAGCACGACATTTAAGAAAACAATATATTACACTATTCACCTAAAAATCAATTTTTTAAGAAAATATAAAAAATTAAACCTAAGATAATATTGACATGTTTGATTCAAAAATGAATTTTTTAAAATTCATATTCCAAAATTAATTAATTAGATTCAAAATGAAAACATGATATATAAAAGAAAACTACTTTTATTAAAAAATTAACCTTTTAAACTTTAAGTGCTTTTAATATTATTTTATATAGATTTATAAATAATTGAATATTTGTATATTAATTTATAAATATAAATATTACCTCTATATTAAACTTTTTACTACGGTCAATTAAACTTATTAAAGTAAAATAAAATGCCCATCTTTTTAAAATGGTTCTTCAAAAGGAATCCTTTTAAAAATATTAATTAAAGAAAATAATATTATATTCTATTAGGTACTTGGGGTTAAAATTACATTAAACACATACACACCTCACACACAATCCAAAAAGGGAGGTCATAGCCCCCCAAGGGGATAACCCACCCATCAAGTCTTATTTATTCAATACATGGCCCGTACGCCCAATGGGCATGAAACCCATTACATGGATTGTAGGATTAGTGGGCCATAAATCCCATTACATGAACCTTAAGCCCAAAATTTTGACCCAAAGGCCCACCGATGAATAGTGATGTTATATTACCTGGGCAGCTACAATACTTGCCACAGTGCTGCCGCCGCTACAATGCTGTCACTGCTACAATACTCTCACTACTAGAGTCAAAATATTGGGTCATTACATAGGATAATTTTTCCCTATTAGTGGTAGTTTAAACTCATGATAATCCAATTATATATGGTTATCTAAACCACCTCATATTTCACTTTCAACAATTAAGTAGCGATGGTTTGAATTTATTTCACTTTGGTTTAAAGAAGTGTCATTTTTTCATAATTAGAGGTGGGTTTACATGGATTTAATAATTATTATTATTGTAAAAAAATTTATTTAATAAACGAGGAACAAATAAAAAATCATTTCTATATAGGGGTGGTAACAAAATTCCCAAACCAAACCAAATCACAAACTAAACCACATCAAAATAGCGGTTTTTTCTTATGGTTTGGTTTGTGGTGGAGAACGAATAGAGACTTGTGGTTTGGGGTTTGGTTTTGGTGCCAAACCAAATCACACTTGTTAAATAAAACTACACCTACTTCTAAAAAATATAATTTTATAATTTTTATCAATTCAACTCATGCATCCACTCCCTAACCCTAACCCTATTTTATATTTTATTTTAAGATTAAGGAAGATGTAATGTATTTATTTTGATGATTATATATAAATTCTATTCAAATTATCATCTAATCATTATAAAATATCATGGATCTATATCTAGTATGTTAGAATAAACAATAGGTTATTTCATAATTAAAATTGAATTGAACAAAAAATTAATGGTTGTGAAATTTTCTAATCTGAAACAAACCACTATTAAATGGTTTGATTTTTTTATATAAATACCAAATTGAAAATTGTATCTTGGTTTGGTTTTTAGTCAAAACCAAATAAAACGAGCCCATGCCCACTCATACTACTAAATAATATAGTAGTGGTTTTATTTCATGGTGGTTTATTGAAACCTCTACTAAAAAAATAAAGAATTTGAAAAAAAACTACCAATATGTTTAACATTTATTCTTTTTAGGGAAGGTTTATAGAAACTACTGCTGAATAATTTAAATAATAAAACTTATAAATAAATAAAAATTTTAAAATATAATTTATACAACATATAACGTAGGTAAATATTAATTGATTAAAAACATAAACATATTATAATATAAATGACACATATATAAAAAACATATATGTATATCAAAGTAGGTCAATAACCATCAATCATAAACTCAATTATCATACAGAAAACATAAGTACAACAACTTCTATCAACCCATCATATCCACCTCTCCACTTCCACTACATCCAACTGCCTCTATATCTAGGATAATCATACATGAAACCAACCACATAATGGTTATAAGAACTGAAACAAAAAGAAAGATAGAAATTATAATAATAGAACATAATAAATAACAATTATAGTATAATCCATGATAATTTTTAACCATACCACAAAAACTATAAACAATCACAACTTCTTTATAAAGTGTGTCATGGATCAGAACACTCAACCACTTGTCTATTATCAACATCTATCACCTGTAATAAAAGAACATAACATTTAAGAAAAATAACATGAAACAAAATAGGTACATAATATATTATAAATTTTGAACATTTAATTTGTTATTTTGTTAATCAAACACATGAAATTTCAACACAAAACAAATTATATATTCTCCCATATATCATAGGTTAAAGATTTGAAAAACATTTAGATAATTACGCCTTAAAATCTATAAATAACTCTTTGAAAACATAAAATTTTCTATTTGAGATACGATTCAACTCTCAGAACTCAAAATGGATGAGTTTATAATAATATAAGTCTCTATATATCATTTTCCATTACCATGTAGATAATTTTATATAATTAATACCATCTTCTCCAATTCACCACCGAAACCTATAAAATCATTACCTAGTATACCTACATTGGTAAATTAGATATGGGTTGATCTTCATTTATTACAATTCAACTAGTGTAAGAATTAAACTAAATTGTTCATTACATATATAAAATTTTCTAGTGAAAGAGTCTAAAATCATGAATATCCATTAAAAAAAAATCTATATATATTTTAAATTCACTTCAAATAATGCATCAATTTCTCACCTATCCAAATTTCAACTTCCTATCATTGATTCTTCCCAGAAGCTCGATGCTACACTATATAAAGGGTAAAGAATCATAATTTTATTTTAATTCAAAACAAATATGCCTCAATGACTATTGAACATAACATTGGGGATGATATTGAGGGTGTTTAAACTAAGATAAATATTATAATTGAAAGTTACATGAACTTATTTTCATGAGTTGAACTTTAAAAAAATTAAAGGATTTAAAAAAAAGAGTGGGTGAATGCAATGAATAAATATCTAAATTATATTAAGAATAATTATATGTGAGAAATTATTCCAAGAATAAAATAGAAAAATATAATTTTATTTTTTTAAACAAGCTTCATGAGAAGGGGGGGGGGGGATTTAAGGAACAAAGTTTTCCTAGTTTTCAAGGCCTATTCACAAGTGAAAAGAATAGAATTGATGATATATTTTTTTCCCATTATAAGGCTGAACATAATATTAAATATTCTTTCAATCATATCCCAAAAAAATTATGATATTTTTTTAAATAGATAGTTAATAAAAACAATTATGAGGATAATGATATGGAAGAGTATATTGAGTAACCAGAAGGGTTTATGGTTGATAATGATGACAATAAGTTTTGAAAATTGAAGAAGGATTTTTATTATTTGACATGGAGTCAGTTACTACATTTCATAAATAAATCTACAGTTTTATTTAAATGATTTCCTTGAAATCTAAGGTCATTTTCTTGGTTTTTACCCCTTGATGAACATTTTTAAAGACTTTCATATATTTAAAAACTATTTATTTGGTCATTCCATTAACAAAACACATCAGATTGATGCATCATCTACTCCTACACATCTTAAATAATTATAATGGATTTTTCTTATGATTTCATATTATTCTAAGTTTTTTATGGTTTTGACAGTTACATGCATTTTTTAGAGTTTTAAAACATAAAAAATGAATTTTCAGGCATCCTGAGAAAACCACAACCCATATTGACATAGTGTTAGTTCATATATTTAAAAAAAATAAACATATGGTTTTTTCTATGATTTCATGGTTTTCTAGGTAGTTTTCTTGGTTTTGACACTTTGACACACATATTTAAAGACTTCGATATCTTTTAAAACTACTTATTTAGTCATTCTGAACACACCGCATGTTGGATTGATGATTTTTCTACTCCTACACATAAAAATTAATTCAAAGAAAATTTTACTATGATTTCACATCAATCCAAAATCTTTTGATATGGATTTGAAAATTACACACATGTTTTAATGTTTTAAAACACTAAAAATACGTTTTTAGTCATCCTAAAATAACTAAAACTCCTATTTATATGAATTTAGTTACTAGAATTCAAAAAAATATACTATTGTTTTACTTTGATTTCATGGAAATCTGAAGTTATTTTCTTGGTTTTGACACCTCGACGCATGTTTTTAAAGACTTTTGTATCTTTAAAAACCGCTTATTCAGTAATTTTGAGAACACCTCACATAACATTGAATTGAGTTCTAATCCTATACAAATAAATAATTAAAATATAGTTTTCTTAAAAATTTAATTTCATTCCAATGTCATTTTATATGGATATGACCAATGTTTTAGAGTTTTAAATCACTAAAAATGTGTTTTCAGTTATCCTGAGAAAATATCAACTTAAATTAATTTGGCACAATTATTAAATTTTCAAAATAAATCTATGATTGTCTTACTATGATTCCATGAGATTTTGAGGCGGTTTTCTTAGTTTTGACCACCATAAGCATGTGTTTAAAGACTATCATATCTTTAAAAATTTCTTATTCAATCCAAGAATAACACACTTTTTATTGGGATTACATATACCCATATATGTCCCAAATAATTAAAAGAAACTTTCCTAATGATTTTATGTCATTACATTATTTTTTATATGGTTTAAACCATTTTATGCATGTTTTAGAGTTTTAAATCACTAAAAATGTGTTTTTGGACATCCTGAGCAAACCAAAACTCAGATTTATGTGGTACCAGTTCCTACATTTCAAAATTAAATATATGGCTGTTTTATTATGATTTCATGGTAATATGAGGCCATATTATTGTTTTTAAATATCTGAAACATGTTTTTCAATACTTTGATGTCTTTAAATACTGCTTATTTTTTCATTCCAAGCACACCACATATCGTATTGACATTCCATATTTTATTACACATAAAAAATAATTCAAATATAGTTTTCCTATTATTTCAAATTAATCCCAGATCTTTTTATATGGGTTTTACCATTAAATGCATGTTTTATATTTTTAAAACACTAAAAATGTGTTTTCAACCATCTTGATAAAACCACAACTCATATTTATTAGGATTTAGTTCTTAAATTTTTGAAATTAATATAGTATTTTTTACTATGATTTCATGAAAATATGAAGTATTTTACTTGGGTTTGATCCCCTGAAACAAATTTTTAAAGATTTTTATATCTTTAAAAACTGTTAATTTAGTCATTTCGAGCACACCACACATTAGAAAGATGTGACTTATAATCATACACATTATAAATAATAAAAATATAATTTTCCTATGATTTAAATTCATTTAAAGGTCATTTTATTTAGTTTTGATTGTTACACGAATGTTTTAGAGTTTTAAAACACTAAAAATTTGTTTTTAGTCATCCTGAGAAATCCTCAATTTGGATTGATATGGTGTTAGTTTCTGAATTTCAAAAATCGGTCTATAATTTTTATAATATTATCTTATGACATCTAATGTTGTTTTATTAGGTTTTACCCCCTTGTTCACATTTTTAAGATTTTCATATCTTTAAAAACTAATTATTCATCCATTCCAATCCCACCGCACATCATATTGATATTCTATCAACTTCTACAAATCAAAAATAATTTAAAGAGAGTTTTCCTCTTATTTCACATCATTCAAAGGTCATTTTACATGGTTTTGATCGTTACATTCATGTTTTAGAGTTTTAAAACACAAAATGCATTTTTAGCCATCCTAAGAAAACAATAACTCATATTAACTAGGTTTTAATTCCTATATTTGAAAAATTAATATATTGTTGTTTTATTATGATTCCATGGAAGTATTATGTCGTTTTTATAGTTTTGAACATCTGAAACATGTTTTTAAGGACTTTGATATCATTTAAAACTACTTATTTATTCATTTCAAGTACACCACATGTTGGATTGATGATTATTCTACTCTTACACATAAAAAATAATTTAAAGAAAATTATACTATGATTTTAAGTCAATATGAGATCATTTTATATGTTTTTTATCGTTACATACATGTTTTTGAGTTTTAAAACATTAAAAATGCATATTCGGTCATCCCTTTGAAACCACAAATCAGATTGATTTGGATTTAGTTCCTATATTTAAAAAATAAATCTAATATTATTTTATAATGATTTTATGATAATATTAGGTCATTCACTTGGTTTTTACCCCCTAATGAGTGTTTTTAAAGACTTTTGTATCTTTTAAAACTTCTTATTCAGTCATTATGAGAACACGTCACATCATATTGATGTGAATTCTACTATTAAACATAAAAAATAATTCAAATACATTTGTAATATGATTTAATAACATTACAAGGTCGTTTTTCTATGGTTTTAGATATTACATGCATGTTTTAAAGCTTTAAAACACTAATAATTTGTTTTCAGTCATCCTAAGAAAACCTCAACTCGGATTGACAGGGAGTCGATTCATAAATTTAAAAAATAAATCTATGATTGTTTTCTTATAATTTCATGATAATTCAAGGTCATTTTATTCATTTTGACCACCCAAATCATATCTTTAAAGACCGTTATATCTTTGAAAACTATTCATTTAGTCATTCCGATCACACTACACTTTTTATTGAGGCATTGTATGATCTAACATGTCAAAAATATTTCAGTTATAGTTTATCTTTGATTTTATGTCATTATAAGGTTGTTTTCTATATTTATAACTATTATACACATGTTTTAGAGTTTTAAAACATTATAAATGTGTTTTTTGTGATCCTGAGAAAAACATAGCTCATATTGATGTGGCGTTAGTTACTACATTTACAAAATCATCATATAGTTGTTTTCCTATGATTTCATGAAAATATGAGTCAGTTTTCTTAGTTTTGACCCCCTGATACATGTTATTAAAGACTTTCATATCTTTTAAAACTACTTATTCTTTCACTAATAGCACACTATATGTTGTACTGACACACTGTATGCTCATACATGATGTATTGACATTCTTTTTCAATGTTTTCAAGTATCTCGATATAAGATACATCTATATGAATTGCATAGAAACAATGACAATGACTTCACCAATTAAATATATGGTTAAGTGGACCATAACATCCAAAAAAAAGGAAAAAATGGTTTCTCTAAGTGACATAATGTAAGCCTCAAAACCCACCCATAACACTTTAAAATTTTAAAATTACCCATTTAAGATATGATTCCACCCTCAAAACTAAAAATTAATGAGTTTACAACAATCTAAGTTTCCATATATCATTTTTCATTATTATGCAGTTAAATTTACAAAATCGATACCATTCTTGGATGGTTTTTTATCTTTTGTTTTTAAATTACATTTTTCTTCTTCCACATATAAAAAAATAAAATAATAATAATAAACACCTGAAATAGAAAATAAACACCCATGTAATTCAAATAGAACACTCATCTCACATTACCCCAACTCCCTCTCATAGAAATAACCCCAATAGGATATAATATCATCATAGTAATAAAGAAAATAGTATTTTATACATGTAACGAATTGATTTTAAAATTTAACTCTATAATATGATATATAAGACTAGAAATTTCCTCAGGGAATATGCATGTCATTATCTAGAATACAAAAACTTATTAATTTTTTATTTTCAACCACCACTGATCTTATGTTTACCTATTGGAGTCATGTTCTTTCACGTTTTCTTTCATCATAAAAATTTCCCTCTATACTTCCTGACCAATGAAACTGATTTAACCCTCACTAGATGGTATAGTAATAAAGGATGACAGTGAGCTACCAAATACATTTGATAGAGTAGGTATATAACTCATCCCCTATATATTCTTGAGATACTCCTTTCTTAAAACGACTGCAACTACGTCATTATGGGAAACCGATGATGATTGTATAGAGTTTTCATCCCAAGCTTCCTGAATTTTAACTTATTAATATAAAAATATTAACAATTATTTTATAACAATTAATTTTTTTAAATGATAATTAGTTACTCCAATGTCTTTTCTAGGTTCATTCATGAAACTTCTGTTATTTTTCTAATGAACATTAAGCCATATATTTGTTCATCCAATCAGGTGATCTAAATCTTGATCATGTTTAAAAAGTATATATACATATCTAGTTATAAATAAAACCTTTAGGTATATTAAAATAATATAAATAATAATGAATAAAATACAACCAATATTGATCAATTTTTTTTAAAAAACTTTGTGGCCCATCAATATGAGGAATGAATTGTTTTTTATGATTTATTGTATTTTCTAGATAATTCCTAGAAAAAAACATTAATTAAAATTATAGTTTTATTATTTTTATGTTATTAAGTTACTAAAAAATATAAAAATAACTCATGATATATATCCTTGTTAATATCAATAAATAACTACACTTCTCATAAGACACACATTTGGGAACTTTTACATACATATATCAAGTGCTTATAGAAGTTTCATTAAACTCATTCCATAATATCCACTTAAATTCTCTCAATTTCTTGCCAAATTTTTCATGGTCCATGGACATGTAACATATTTAGGGGCATCAAAATGAAAAAAAATCTAGAAATAAAAATTCAAAAATTTATAAGTATATTAATAATTTTACTCACACATTTTAAATTAGTCATCAATGAATATTAAATTAGTATTTCCTTTATTTGGTTTTCAAATATCACATTATTATAATCTATAGGAATATTCCTATAATCTTTATAATTAATGGAAGTCTCACCATATCGGAAGTAATATTCCTAATAATATGTTCATATATTCCAACAAATTCACCACTAGGCACCCCAAACTTATCAAATTAAATGGTAATTTTAAATTCTTTCAGGTCCCATAGATATACAATATTCATATTTGTACCTCTTTTATTTTCATTCTTCTCTTTTTGAAAAATACATAAAATTGTTAATAAAAATATATCATTTTTTACAATGATATACATACAAATAATGGTAACCCATCAATATCTTTTAGATGGAGCAGTGACCGACTGTTCTACCACTAGAGGTGAATC
This sequence comes from Viscum album, assembly GCA_963277665.1. Taxonomy (NCBI): domain Eukaryota; kingdom Viridiplantae; phylum Streptophyta; class Magnoliopsida; order Santalales; family Viscaceae; genus Viscum; species Viscum album. Next base: position 1,268,643,387 of record OY728140.1, on the reverse strand, counting down.
AGACGATGAGCTATCAACAACATTTGGGGAAGCTGGTGGCTCACTGAAGATATCTGGTACAGAGGAATCACTCAAATACATTGAAGGTTATAATAGAGGTGGTGTACTCTGAGATGATGATTGACTAGGATCTTGATTTATTTATTCTCATCATTCTTATATTTCAAACAATTTAGAATATATTAAATGTACAAAAAAATATAAGTAAAAGAATTATGATTTAAAAAAAATAGAAAAATGTATAAATGTTTGAAACACTTATAAATGTGAAATTGTAACATAGTTTCATTACAAATTTATATGTTCAATTATCTTCATATTCAGTTTCCTCATTGTTATCAACCTCTATTATATATAGAAATTATTCATTTTCACCCTCCCTTACAAGTTCAATTGTTTCAATATTATCTGAGAAAAAATATTGAATTTTTTATGGTGGATGAGGTCCACTACCACAAATTACCAATTGATCTTCACCTCCCATATCATATAAGTCTCTATTTTTATGTGTGCAAAAACACTCCAAAATTAATTTAGTTCATCATATACATAATAAACCATCTTCTTTTGTGATGATAAGATAAATGGAGCATGATATTCACACTCACTGGTATGGATCAAGCGAGAGAAGCTAAAAAAAGTAAAAATTAATGAATATTTCATTATACCCCTATAAATGTAGACCCACGTGAATTTGAATAAGACAACTAAAAATTGAACATGATAGTTTATTTTGATGATATAAAATAGATTTCCATAGTATCCCACCTCTACATGTGTAAATACACCACTATTTTGAGTTCCCATGACCTATTCATGATAAATTATATAAAACTTAAATCCATTAATTTTCTAATCATTGAATCACTTAACCTTCCTTAGAGGAACTCAAGCCAAAAAATTTAAATCATTTAAAATTTCGTCTCAATTATCAACTGTCATTAACTACATAAAAAGATATAAGATATCACTTTTAACATAGACAAAATAAAAAAATGTTGATAATATGAAAATAAGTATGCACTTACACAATGGTTAAACCATTATACAATCTATTTATTAGCAGATTTTGTTAATTTTTTATCATTTCAAGATTGAACCCTTAATCTTATCACTGTTTTCAATCTCAATTCTTCAAAAAATGGATCTTTACTAAGAATATTGAGTATAACACATATATTTTTGTAATGACCCAAACTTTCAACAATGAAAACTCCTATTGATCTAATTAAATGTATTATTATGATAAATAGTTATATAACATATAAACTTCTTTGGTTTTATGATTTTGTATTTTTAAAATGCTGTTTAGAATTGTGACCTTTTCTAATATATCCGTTGAATAATGATCACATGATTAGTATAAATATATGGCTTTAACAAACCCAATTTACTTAGACAAAGGAAGCGATGGCCTCATCTCGTAGACTTTCCCCATATGAAACCCATTTGTCGGAGCTCGGAAAGAAGGTGGCATCATTGGGCTACGCTCTTGACCAAGCCTAATCTGAGCTTCAACATGTTAATCTCGAATGAAACCGCCTATGAGAGAAGTGGAAGTTGATAGAGATTACAACCCGAACAATGTTATCTGAGACACCCCAAGAGTCTGTCACCATCGCACACCTTAACCTTCGGTATTATGCAGGTGTTGTAAGGGGTTTTGTAAAATACCTTAGCACTATGATTATATGTATTATTTTTTTATATAATAAAGAATATACTTTCATTTTATTATTTTTACTTTGTAAATAGTTTTAAAACACAAATAATATTTTTATTTAATATTCAACTAAGGAATCTATTTTTGATAAATTAATGGATTTTTGAATTAAATACTATTTTAATAAAATATTATTATTATTAATTTACTTTTTATTTAGTATAAAGTATTATATAATTTTTATGAATACAATAATAATTTTTTTAAGGTTTGAAAGCTGTTTTTATCAAAAACCATGAATTTTAGATATATGTCAGTTTTTATTTTAAATGTGAAAATTCACATATTTAGAAAATTATGTGTATAAAATTAATTTTTTTTGGAATCAGGACATCGAAATTATCAAATGGTGATTTTTTCATAATTTTCTGAGACAATCAATTTTTTGGGTAAAAATTAAATACTGTTTAAATATATAATGTGTTTTTTGACATCATAATGACCCAATAGTGATGTAATAAAATACTATAAACATTATTTTCAGCCAATATATGTTTTACCATTAAAATAATGTGATTTTAGGTTTGTTTGATTTATTTTACAAAGACTTAGTGGACCCTCCAAGACTTATAAAACATTTTAGCTTTTTAAATTGATTTCCTTGAGAGTGTGACTCAACTCCACATAAGAAACCCTATTATTTTAATAATTTCAGCCATTGGCCTTATAAAATATTGTTTTAAACTCCCCTTTGGAAAAAACTATAGGTAAAATCCGTGGCATGGATTGTTGTTTTTATTAGTTTAATGTGTGGTGTCCCAAACCTAAATAATAAATAATTTCCTCTCTTTCCTATATAAGCCCACCCAAGATCCGACTTCCTCTTCAGTCAAATCATTTGTAGTTCTTCCAAAATCTTCCCTCATCTCTCTATAATCCCCCCAAGGCTCCCCAAGCTCCAAAGAATCCTCTCTCATGCCTCTCCCAATCCTTTGGGATCACACTTCCAAGTAAGGGATTCCTTCCTTTCTCATTTTATCCAAGTTTCTTAAAATTGTTATGCCCTTTTATTTTCAATTGTACATGTTGGGGTATGGTTTTTCACCTCCCCCATACTTTTATATTTATGTTTTAATTAAGATATACCCCTTTATCTTTCATTAATACCTCCCATGTACACCCGTTACCATGCCAAAATTCTGTATGGAATTTCTCTCTCCTTATTTACATTCAAGCAATTATTTTGTATTATGAATCTAAAATTCCATTACTTATGTCGGTACATGTATCTATATAAACCCCTTACTATCCATTTCATGTAAATATGATGATACACTAATTTATCTCTCATCAACCATTTTTAATAATTCTTATGTCACGTCGTTATGCTGCCGAAATTGCACCACAATTTTCAAAGCCAAAGTCATTATGTCGTGAATACCATGCCCATTTCTCTATCAAGGGTATTAACCTTTATGCATGATTACTTATCGATTATAGATTTTCATGTATTTTTTCCACATTACTTTATCATGGAATAAATTATGATCTTTAATGATTCTATGTTGTATGATCCATGTGGCACACTTATGCATGAAATGAAATGTTTAAGAAGGGCGTGCCCTGATAGCGCTCCAATGCATTGAGTAAAGATTGGTATCATGATACACCAAGTTCAATGAGGATTTAATCATGCTAATTTAAGTGAAATTAGTATTTAATCATTCTAATTCAAGTTCAATGAGGGTTTACTCATACTCCATGTGCAATGAGCCTTGGCTCATGCTAATTCCATGTTAAGTGTTGTTGCCACATTTCCATGTTATGATAATCATGTTATATCATGCCTTTATGTTAATGATTCTTTTATTCTACATTAATATTCCTATTTCCTAACATGTATTTTATTATTCATGTTATTCCTTGTTTACTCCCTTACTGGGCTTTTTAGCTCACCCTTTGCTTATGCATGTCCTCAGGTTATCCCATGCAATGCTAAGTATGAGGGAATGTAGTGCTCATGTAAAGGAAGTTTTCAATAAATATGATGTGCGTTTTATGTTATAAGTTGTTATTTAATGTTCCTAATCCCCAAAGACACTATACCTATCGGTCTTCTATGTTTTATCAATTGAATTTTATGTAATAAATTAGGTTTAAGTGTATAATAAAGAGCGGGGTTGTTATAGTTTTCTTGTAGTGATTCTAATTCAGTCAGTGTAAAATATGAGTCCTTTCCTACTGGTCATCCTATATTTGTAAATACCAATGAATTTGTTTCATAATGAGAATTGTTAGAGATGTCATCAACATGTACAAAACGATTGAATCTAGTCTCAATCACATCCAAATATTTATAATAGAAGGCTATACATGCTTAGACAATGTAACCTTCAACAATAATGCCTTCTAGTTGAGATTTATTCTTCACATATGATTGAAAATGACCTAAGTACCTGAAAAATAAATATAATAAACATATTGCAATTTTTTACATAATGATTTGATAAAATTTAATTCATCAATGAAAATAAAAAAAATATAAATATACCTCTCAATTGGATACATCCATAAATAGTGTACCAATCCACCAAGTTTATCTTCCTCAACTAAACAAATAGTCAAATAAATCATGACAGTGAAAAATAAATGGGGAAATACCTGTCTAAATGAAAATGTGTTAACACAATTCTTTCTTTAAGTTTGTCAAGATAAGTTTGATTTAGAGTTTTTTTGTAATCATCTTTTAATAATATGCACAACTCAACTAGAAATGCAGTTAATTTTTCCGATAACATATTATGAAATGCCAAGGGTAGTGAATACTCCATCAGAATATGTGATTCATGAATTTTAAATACATGTAACTTTTTATGTTTTAAATAAAAACACATTGAAATGTTACTTGAATATATATCTTGAAATTTTATGTTCTTTAAAGTTTTATGGAATACATATTTCTCAAGATTTTTCATTGTAAACATAGATAAAGGATACTTTTCATTATCATTCTCCCAAAATCCATGCTTTATATTCATTTCATTCAAGTCCCTATGATCATTAAGGGGATACTTATATTTACCTTGCTTATTAATCAATGTAAAAATTACATTATCACACATGTTCTTCTTAATATACATTACGTTAATATTAGGATTTATCAAATTAAAATTCCAATAAGTAATTTTAAAAAATTAAATCATTTTATTACACTATCATGTTATAATTTCTTTAGATATTATACTCCATACCCTTTTACCCTTCTTTCATATAATTAAATTTTCCAAATTCTAGAGTGAAATTAATTAATCTCCCCAATATTTATAAACCAGATAATAACTTTAGTGACTATTGATTAAATATATCAATTTAATTGTGTCTTGTTAAACCTGAATTTATGAGATACATCAAGAAATTGGTGATTACAAATAAAGAACCATTTTTTTGCAATGAGGTAATCCTTTAGGTTCAAAATAAAAATAAAAATTTGGATAATCCAATCCAATATGAGTGTACCAACAAGATATATTTCCTAATACAATAAATCCACTAATTTTCAACATTAATGTAACATGTAAATTGAATAGTTTTCTTAATAAAGAATCAAATTATTCCTTTCCATCATCCCATAATTATCATAATTTTTTTATTAGAGGATAAAGGCATACATCAATATAATTTCTAGAAATTTTCTTTCCTTGAAAACTCATTGAAATAATGAAATAATTATTCTGCATACACATCCATGTAAGTATATTATAAGGGATCAAAATAACAGCCCATATACTATAATTAGTGCTTAAATTACCAAAAGGGCTAAATCCATCAAAATTCAATCCCAAATATACATTACGAGGATCTAATGAAAAATATAGATATAATAAATAAAATACCTTCCATGAAATTTATTCTTTTGTATGTCTCATAATTTATTCATTGTTACTTTACAAAGCATTGCAATTAATGTTGTATAAGATCTTAAATGACATGAATAATCCTTCCAAGTATGGTTTTAGAGGAAAGTAATGCAATACCTTCATGAGAGTTTTATTCTTATACTTCTTCCTAGTGTTATGTTTATTTTTACTCTCACTAATGCTCATTGATTTCCGTATACTTATATGAAATATTTTATATTATTCCTTATCAAACTCTTCTCGTTAATAAATCATGAATCATTAGGGTGTGCATGTAGTTTTGTATAATCAAGGTCAATCTTGTTGATGATTTTATTCATCTCATAGAATGATGTAAGGATGTCGACTTCACCAAATACATCATAAATAAACTCTAAAATCATGGACATTTCAATGTCAGTAATTCTATAGAGACACTTGAAATGGTACTACTTGAATATAAAATACAACTTCAAATACTTGGAACACCCTTCATACAATTATTGATTTCCATATTTAACTAATTCATAAAACTCATATTTTTGATCACTAAAGTTTTCATAAATTTTAACCTACTTAGGATCAATTAAATTTACTTTTGATCAATTAAAAAATCTAGGTTATTGCATCCTATAAACCCAAATGATTCATTTATCAAGTTTTGAACTGAATTGTCTTATGGTGGGTCACTTTGTGTTTCTTTGATAGGATAATCACTGTTTTGACTATCTATAACATTCTATTAACCATGCCAAACCCAATTTACATATTGATCATAATTTTTTTTCAATATTATGTGTTTATATACATAGTTTCTATTTAAAAATCACTTGAGTCTACACTCATGACACAAACATTTTATTCTACTATCCACTGATTGATTTTCAATTACATAATCTCATTTTTTCCAAACCCTTAGCATACCGAGGTGTTTTTATAGGTAATATAACTTTTATCCATATATATTAGGTTACTTCTGTTCTCTATATATAGTCAAGAATAAAGATATAAATTTTTAATTAAACAAGTACAACCAATTATTAACACCACCGTATAAAAAAATTATTCAATAAAATTTTACTCATAGGAAATCATAGTTTAAACTAAAAATAAAAAATAAAATAAAATGATTAGTAACATAATAAAATATGATTAGAAAATGTCTATGTTATTCTAAAATCAAAATAATAATTGATAATTACAAACCCTTAAACACTACCTCACAGGTTAGGGTCCAAATTTCATGGGGGAAGGAAAATGAGGTGAGGTAATAAAGGTCGATGAGGATAAAGTAGTGACTAGTATGGAGGTCAGGGAGGTGATTTTTGTGATGTCAGACTCATGGAAAGATAGGGGTCAAGTGATTATGGTTGAGGAAAAGGGTAAAGGTGGGGGATGGGGGGTTAGAGGATTGGGGTCATAGGGAGAAGGGGGATCACCATTGGGGGTGAGGGTCATAGGGAGAAGGGGGTCACCATCAAGGGTTGGGGCCTAGGTTAGGGTCATGGGGAGAAGGGGGGCCATCATTGAGGGTTGGGGATCAAGGTTAGGGTTTTTAGTTTTTTTTCTAGAAACTTATTAGTGGTTAATAAAAAGTTACAACTAAATGTTAACATATTTATTTTTTAATAATATAGTGTCAGTTATAATAAATCGCCCCGTTATTTGAAATAAAAAATATGTCAAGATTTATTGATGATTTTAATAACTGCCACTAATACATATTCTTCTTGTAGTGAATTACCCCACATGTAATTTTCACATACATGAGGTGGGTAAATACAGGGCGTGAGAAATAATTCTTAATAGAAACCACTAAAACCCCAAACACAACTTGAAGTTTAATGTGATTGTATACAAATAGTGTAAATAAATTAAATGATTTAATCATATCATTTAAAACATGGATTATAAATAATCAGGTTCTAACTAAGATACATGATAATTTCATATCACTATTTTTTCCAATATCAGTAGAATATTTGAACATCAACCCTAATGTATAATATAAAAACACATGGCTCATGTAAGGTCATGTAAACACATGACATATAAAGTATTTCCGGGACTAAGACAAGTCTTAGCTAAATTTATGACTCACATATCATCATCTATTGTCACAGCCTAACCCAAGGCTCCATACAAATTAGTCAAGATCATGACATCTATATAAAAGTATTCATGTCATAACATAAAAAAACTAAAATTCAACACATAAAACCTTTAATCATCAAATTTTTATTCTGCACAAACAATTTATTTATTCATCAAGAACTCATAGAATTAATCAACTGTTATTCACTTTTTTATGTTATTAAATAAAAAATTCCAACAGACATATTTCTCATTAAATCCCTAGTTTAAACCATTAATTACACATGCTCACTCTTAACTTCGTATAACTAATTATTTCCCCTCATATTTCCCCTTTATATTTATCTAAATAAAAATTTCAACACTTATAAACTTACATAAGTAATTACCATCAAAATTTATCTTCAAAATTAACTTAATTTTACAAAATCATGTTAAATTTTAACATAGAAAATATCCCTTTATAATAACAAGATGTAGTACGCAGGTATGGTAATATCATTGAGAGGGGGAGGATGTGAATCAATGATACCATTTTTTTACAAATATTATTTCTTTATTAAACCTCTATAAATGGTTAAATATTCAATTCACTCCCCTTATTATCCCTCAAACTTACTCAAATATGGAGAATGTAAAAGGTATAAGACATATAAATTTATAAGGTTTATCCTTGAAATATTACTGCTTGCTAGAATGGGGTTTCATTCCAAGACACAATTTGTATACTATAAATTACTTGAGTACATTGTTTAAGCTATCTTCTAAAAATCTTAATGAGTAATCTCCCAAAATATCTAATAGTTAATCTTATGAAATATCTAGTCTCAAAGTGAACACAAAATCTACCATATGAAATGTTCTTTATACTAGCATATTTATAGTTTAATATATCTCTCGAAAATATTCTTTTTAACCCCCAATGCGATCTTTATACTACCTCCTAATAGTTATTCAAGGTTCCTCCTAAATTCCTCCTTGAATAGTTCCTCGATTCACTCTCTATGGATACAGTATGTATAAGAATTATTATGGTTCAAGTTCTTATGTCCATTTCTCTATTTGGAGCACACAAATTTTCTCACTTACACAGTGATAATGAATCACAGTGACTCCTCTTATCTTCTCACTCATTTCATCTTTCTTCATCAAACATGTTCTCTTAAATGCATCAAGTTATCTCCTTCGATACAAAGTTGATCTTTTTGTCTGGTTCTATAGTACCATTACTGCTCTCTCAACCTTCTTCTTCTATAGTTCTTGATTAAATATTACTGGAGTTAGGAATATTATTTCCAAATTTAAATAATGGAAACTTCGCCTTTTTTAGTATCTGGAGATATAACAATTTCAAATTGGACATCTTTTCAATTAAAGTGTTCTCCTAAAAATCTTAATCTAACTTATTATGGGAAAATTATAAATCCAAACAATCTAGAACAATATTTATTTGGAGTTTAATAAACTTAATTTATCTTCATGCTTCATTAAAATAGGAACATAAACATGTTTTTTCTTCTCACCTCAAATTAGGGAACAAATATCTTCATGATATCCCATGATTTTCTCCAGTTGAAACCCACTCAACATCCTCATTTAACTAACCCAAACATTTCAGATATTTCATTCCATGATATTCATGATTTAATTTCCTTTTGAAATCTCCACATGCATGGTAATGTAATTTAGAACATTCATCAGTAGCATGGAAATATTATCAGGTTACCAATATCTCCCTTGACTGGTGTTCCTTCAATCTCATCATAGATCATGATCAATGTGATAGACCATGATGTTTGATTCATAAAGTTCATCACAATAGCATCATCTTATTTTTATCTTCTATTTTCAAAAAAAAATCTATAAGTGTAAATATCGCATGAGTAAGGGAATATCATACAAGAATATCAAATATCATATGCCCTTATAAATGTATTATAAAATCCAAAAACATTTTATTAGATTCACAAAGTCATATGGGCTAAGACTTTTCCAAAATTACTCAATATCAAATATTGTATGTCATATTCCATATAACATTTTCTTTTGAAAATATCCAACATACTCAAATATCCCATGGGCACCTGAAATTTCCTCTTCGTAGGATAATTACATTTTTCATTTTCTAATCTTCAACCTGAACACTCAAAATATCATACTGCATATTGAAATTTTATATGTTCTTTAAAAATATCCTACAAAAGGATCTTGTAGCTAAAATATAATACACAAAGGATAAATTCTTTTGTTAGTTTTCTAAACATCAACTACGTAGATGAAATATCTTATACATTGGAACAAATATCCTACGAGACTTAAAATATCTTACGCATAGCTTAAATGTCCTATACATAGGATAAATGCATTTATCAATTTTTCGCACTCATCCTAAACTTATAAATTTCACTCAAATACCTACAGGATCTATTTAAATTATTTTGATGCCTTCTAAAACATTCAAAAACACTTCCAAATTTATTAATACAATATTCCTTCACCCACTAACACTTTTCATTAATTCCCTTCAAGATAAACTCCATAATCATCACAATAATGGGATTGTTACTTGAATCTATCCATCCTAGTTCTCTAAGAAATAATTTAATTTCCTTTTCCATTAATAATGGAATTACCCCATCTCGGCCTTCCTCATATACACCACACACATATTGGAAGATTTATTCTTATAGAGGAATCCTCACTTATTTACAAAAAATACAATCTTATAGATGATCACTTCAAGCCCACCTTTATTTATTGGAAATACCATTAATCCTCCAAATCAAAATGTGTGCTTCAACTCTCTTTCTTCTCCCTCATGTCGAAAATAAACGTAAAAGGAATGTAGGGGTTTCACCCCACTCATTTATTTTTATTATTCTTTAGAAAAGGGGTTTCCATAAAAAAATATTCCCCATATTTGAATTTTAATTACAACCTAAAATAATTGTGTGAGAAGGATGGAATCACACACAACTTAGCCAAGAGAATTTAGTTGGTCCAATCTAAGTTTATATTGGTTTACCCGATGTAGAAAATAAGAGATACTTCACAAAGAAATAAAGGTTGTCCATTAACATTTTATCATGTGACACCACATCTAAAAATTTCAATATAGGGTATGTTTAAAAGATTTATAAAAGAGTACATATCCTTAACCATTAAATTTTAGTGGACTATTAATATTTATAGATTCATTTCATATTGATATTTTAAAATCTCATCTTCATGCCCCCTTTAATGATGCACTCGCTTTCTTCATCATAATAGTGAGAATACTCCATGATGTGAAGCTTCTATTGCTGTACAATAATGACAACCTCATCGAGATCCCCCTATATTTGGTTCCTTTAATTCATTTCATGTTAGTTTACATAAAATGAAAGGGAATGAGGAGGGTCTTATTACTTGATTATTATAAAAAAATATAAAGTTTGAGAGTTTCCTCTCAACTGAGGTTTCTTGTGTCTTCTAGTTTTATCTCTAGATGATATCATTATTACTCCTCTTCTGAATTTCCTATCCCGAATCTTCATAAGAAGCATAGTGTTATTCTTCTTCACAATAATTTACTTGTGTGGATACTTCTCATTATGAGCAATGAATGCACATTATTCATAAAAAAATTTCTTTTCTTTTTCATCATTATGTGCTGATATGGAAACAACAATGAACTATCTTTTGAACCCCATATAGAATGCTCATTCTTCCCAAAAAAGACCTCTTCATGTGTCTTTACTTTTCTATATTTAGCACAAAAATTTATTTGTGATTTCTCTTTTTTTCATCTTGGGACAAGAAAAACCTTTACCAGATTGGTTAAGTCTCCTCTTTCCTCTTTGGTTTTTCTTAACTTCAATAGCCTGTGATATTTATCTTGTAGTTGCTTCAAGCTTAAACTTTTTCCTACTAGCAGCATTTCTTATTGTAATAGAACTACTTTTTTTATTCTTAGGTATTCTCCACTTGATTCATGACAGTTTTTTGGAAATTAAATGTTATACTAGTAGTGATATGTTTTGTGTCTAAAGCCTCCATAGAACAAGGAATATCCCTTGAAAATTTATTTTTCTATATATTGATAAGTTTGTTTTCAAAAATCTGTTTGTTTTTTAGAATTCTTTTAACCTTTTTTTTCTTTTTCTTAGGGGTTATTTCTTTTTCAACTCATCTTTACCTCTCTTTACTATAGAAGTACATTATTTACAACTTTCTTCAAGAAAAACATATCCATATTAGGTTTCAAAATTTATAAAACTATAAGAAATGGATTTAGTATCACTTGAGTATTTGGAAATAGTTTGTACCCTTTTCTTGGGTATAGTTTTCTCAGTAGCCTTGGATGATTCATCTTGAATCTCCACTATTTTCTCATAATCTTATCTCATGGCCTTCAAGATGTTTTTATCTTTAATCACCAAGTTGTTACTCATGAAGTTATTCTTCCTTAATAGTTTTTTTTCATTAGGATATTCTAGAATATTGTATTTTTTCACATTTTTCAACTTATAAATATTGATCTCCTCTATAAGATCACATTACTTCACATATTTAATTCTTTTATATTTTTTGAAGATATTTAATTTCTTCTTGATCTTAGAATTATGCTCAAGGTAGGCCACCAGTTTATATCTCAACATATACTCAGTGTAGCCTTTTTCTTTCTTCTCATCACTACTTGATGAGTCTATATGCTTTATTGTCATATACATAAAAGATATATTATTATGATATATTCATTCATCAACTGAATTAGTGTATTCTAATGAGTCCTCATTTTCTTCCATACTCATCAAGTTTATTATATACTTTGTTGATAACTTTTTCCTACTTTCTATAGTCATATTTTCTAAATTTTCTGGATATTATTTTCAAAAAATCCTCTTGTTCATCATCACTTTGGGATTCATAAACATTATTCTTATTTGTATAATCAATTAAAAAATGTACAATACCTAGACAACCAAATAATTTAATTATAATATTAACATTGTATTTTCATTTACCTCTTGTAATGTTCTTGGAGATAAAATACCCGAACTTCTTATTCCCAAAAAATATTTTATCACCACTTTCTCTATCCACTTCATAATTTGATAATGGTTCATCTATATTCTCCTTAAGATTGAGTTTTTTTCATGAATTTGAATGATATTAATTCCATTTATTTATTTTTAAATACTTGGGATTTCCTCATCTCATAATTTAGTAGTGTATTATGTAAATCATCGAGTGACAAGTCACCAATTTCTTCCAAGACAGATATATTTGGATCATATTTTTCAGGAAAATTCTTCATAATACAATATTTTAATCTTCCAAAGCATTTACAAATCCCCTGATATGACTTACAATTTAATTTAACCTTGTAAAATATCATAAAATAATCTCCTCATCATCCATTCATATGTCCTAAAACTTTTCTCTCTAATGTTGTAGTTTGGATTCCTCAATCTTTTTATTTCCTTCATACACATTCTACAACCTTTCCCACATCTCCTTAGTAGTTTTAATTACCATTATCATGGAGTAATATTTTCTAAATAGAGAGGAAATTATGAAATTTATAGATTTCCCATCTATTTCAAGATTTATTATTTCAACACAATTCATGGGAAAATTTCTTACAAGTGGAGTAAATATGATTGTTACAGTATCACTAACCTCAAAACCTTATGACACCAGATATGGAAGTATCTGATTTTTCCATCCATGAAAATTTTCAAGATCAAAAATAGGAACTACTTAGTTTTTGATAGGATTTATATCCTCTATACTTCTTCTTCTGGATATTTAGTGGGTATCCCCACTTCAATACACCTATAGTGACCAAGTTTGGTGAGGTAACTAAGAGGGAGAGAGGGTGAATCAATAATACATTTTGTTTTTAATAATTTTCCTTATTAATTAAACCCTTATAGATGATTAATGCTTTGACCCACTCCTCTTTTCCCCTCGATCCTTACTCAAATATAAATAATGTGAAAGTCGCAATACATAAGTATTTATAAAATTCAACTATGAAATCATACTCCTTTCCAAGTTCAGGTCATATTCTAAGACCTAGTTTCTCCACTATAAATCACTTGAGTATAGTATTCTAGTTATCTCTCAAAAACATTGATGAGTAATCTCCCAAAATACATAGGTGATAATCTCTTAAATATTTTATCTCTAGGTGAACACAAAAGAAACTTCCTGAAGGGTTATTTATATTGGCATTCATCCAGTTGAAGACATCTCTCAAAAATATTATTTCCACCTTCTAGTGGGATCTTTATACCGCATCCCGACTATTCTTCAAGGTTCCTTAAGAACTCATAATTAAATAGGTATTTAATTACACCATCTCCTAAAGAAATATGCATAAGCCTTGTCCTTATTCAAATCCTCATGTCCAGTTTTCTAGTTGGACCACTTTTCCTTTCTCACTTACAATATAACAATAGATCATAATGATTCCTCTAACTCTTCTCACTTATTCTCTCTTCCTTCAATACAAAGACTCTTCTGGATGCATAAGGTTCTCTCCTTTGATAAAAAATTGATCTTCTTATCTGGTTATGAAGTATTGGAATCTATCTCTCAACATGATTATTGTTCGGTTCCTGCTTAAATATTCATAGATTCATGAATATTATTTCCTTTTTTGAATAATGAAAGCTCCACTTTTTTGTAAGTAATCTATCTTATGATTTCAAACTTTAAATTTTTATAGTTAAAATATTCTCCTCAAAATCTAGATCCCATTTATTATGGGGATATTATAAATCTAACTAATCTCCCATTATCATCTATTTTGAGTTGTTTCAACTTCCTTTCTCTTCACGCTACTTAAAAATAGGCATATAAACATGTCTAATATTATCACCTTAAATCAAGAAACAAATTTCTTCTTGATATTTCATGATTTTCTTTAGTTGAAACATTGTCATAATTATTATTTAAATTTCCCAAAAATTCTAGATATTTCCTTCTACAAGATCTGAACTTTAATTTTATTTTGAAACATCCACGTGAATGGAACTGTGGAATGAAAAATTATTTTGTGGCATGGAAATCGTCTCAGTTTACTAGAATCTCCCTTGAATGGTGTTCCTTCAATATAATAATTGATCATGATCAATTGAATGATCATGATGTTTGATCCATGAATTTCATCACAGTAGCATCGTGTCATTTCCATTTTTCATTTTCAAAAAATTTATTGAAGTGTAAATATCATATAAGTAATAAAATATCTTGCAAGCATCTCAAATACCTTATGACCTTCTCAAATGTCTTATAGAATCCACAAACATCATACAAGATTCAAAAAGTCATATGATCCCATCCTTTTCCAAAATTTGGTTATCTCAAATATCTTATGGGATGCACAAATGTCTTATAGCTAATTAAAAGATCATACGACATAAGACATTTTCCTTTGATAATTTCCAACAAACTCAAATATCATAAAAACACCTCAAATTTACTCTGAATAGGTTAATTATAATTTTCATTTTTTCAATCGTTATTTGTCTTACTCAAATTATCATACGACCTGTTGAAATGACATACATGATTTTCAAAATCTTCTATGGATAACTCACATAGCTGAAACAACATACACATAGGATAAATTCCTTTTTCAGTTTTTCAAACTCTAACTACATATATGAAATGTTTTATGCATTGACACAATTCTCTTACGAGACTTCAAATATCTTACACATAGGTGAAATATACTATATGTAGGATAATTTCCATTGTCAATTTGTGTCACTCATCCAAAACTTCCAGATTTAACTCAATTACCCCAAGTCTTATTCAACTTATTGCAAGACCTTCTCAAACATTCAAAAACTCTTCCAAATTATTTATGACCACCTTAATTCATCCACCAACACTTTTCATTAATTCCTTTGAAGATCAAATCCACAATCCTCACAATAATGGAGTTGTTACTTGAATATATCTATCCAAGTTCTCTAAGCAGCAGCTAAAGTTCCTTTGTAATTTATAATGGAAGTACCTCATCCCAACCTTCCTCCTATGCTCCACATGAATATTGGGACTTTTATCCTTATAACAACCTCACTTATTGACAAAAAATACAATCTTATAGATATAAATCTCATATGACAGTATAAAACCCCTAATTTTCATCACAAAAAACTCATTATTAATTACCTTAATAATGATAACATCAAAATTACAATCATATTCACTTAATCCAATATTTATTTAGCATTTATTCAATGTAAATTAATATTTTCAACCATGAATCACAAATAAAACATGTTCTTGAAAAATATAAAATTATTGAAAATCATTCTCATTTAATTAAACTTAATTCTCATCATGTTAAATTTATACGTCATTAAATCATATTAGTAGTTCACAATTTATATATAAACACTCAATTAAATTTTAAATATTGAGAGAGGTCACATACCACTTTTTTGGAAAATAAAACACACTATGAATTAATTTATAACCCATCCTCAAAAACTAGGAATTCAAAATTCCACTGAACTAGAAGGATAAGAGAGGATTAGAATATAATAGTGGTGAAACCATGACACCATCATACAAAATTATATGGATTTAAAAACACTTATTATTTCAAGAACAACGCTATCAATATATTTTAATTTCATTTACAATCTATGTAAAAATAAACAAAGGAAGCTACACAGAGGGAGAGAGAGTATAAAGAGGGTGAAGATCATAATTATGGATAAGGAATGTGGCATTACACTTAAATTACCAAATATCATGATTGTATAATTGCAAAAATTTCCTTGGTAAAAAAAATTATTGAGAACCCACTGAGTATCTGGTGCTTAGCCACGAGTCACCTAGTAGCCATAAATGATTTGGTGTGATCCAAATAGACACCCTATAGCTAGTTCTAGGTATTTAAACCCCCATTGTCTCCTTTATTGGGTATGTGGTATATCACTACCTGGTATTTGATGGTGCTTGGATAAAATTTTCACTAAAGTTCCCCTTATATTCTCCCATCTACTCTCATTCCTCTCGAAACTTTAAAATACATCTTTGATTAAAACAATGAAAATATAAATTCATTTCAAATTAATTAAAAAAGTATAACTAGAAACCCAAAGTTTTTACAGTTCAGACGACCTATATGAAATTATTTATAATTAAAATATTATTAATTATTGATAATTTTATTATTATTAATTAAATGAATATTTATTTTATTATTAAAAATTAAATTCTTTAATAGTGGTATAGGGGGGTGTTTTATCTCCCTTTGGTGTTGCAATTCTATCAACAAAGAATCCTCCTAGGGATTCTGAGGCTCCCTCTGGCTCGGTGGTTGTGGCCTTAAAGGGAAAGGGGATTTTGAAGATTTTGGATTGCAAGGTTTCTAAGGGTCCTTTTGTAGCCTACTTTGGTGAACTATGACACCTTAGGGTTTATTTGACTTTGGGAAAGGACTCTTAGAAGAAGGTGGAGCTTGTGGATTCTTGAGTGGATGCGAATTTAACCTATTATACATGATTTTTTACAGGGCCTTCTGGATCAAAGGATATAGAGATAACTAATCCAAGGGTGGACCCTGAAGCTTCTCATGTTGAAACTTATGGCCCATATCAATAGATCTTTAAGGACTATAATAAAACCTTTGATGGTCCACAAATTCATTCTAATTCATTTTCTTAGAAGATCAAGAAGGGTGAAATGGCCTTTGTTAAAGCAAGTCCTGGCATCCTTGCGATCAGGCTTGATGATTTCAATCACTCCATTATTTCTCACTTATCTCTCAAGAGAAAGAGAATAGGTATAATATTTTTTATTTAAGGACTTGTATCATAGAATTATGGGGCTTCAACAATTATATGATTATATCAATTGGTAGGGGATACTTCCACATTTTTTCCCATCAACAACTTTGAATTATTAAGGCATGGGGCTATGTAACTTTTAACATGAAGCCTGAGATTCTCAAGATTCAATATTGGAATAAAATTTTTAATCCCTTAAATGTGAAGATTTCAATCACTCAAATTTGGATTAGAATTCAAGGACTGATTTGGTTCTTCCAGTATCCTCAAATTTTATGGGAAGTTTCCTTGACAGTTGGGGTTCCAATCAAGATGGAAAAGGAAATAAAAAATGCTAGGTATGGTTATTTTGCTTGTTTGTTATTGGCAGTGGATCTTATCTCCCCTCTCATTAAGACAATTGTTTTATTAGCTGCCAATTATGGATTTGACTTATTTATTATTAAAGGTGACCTGATTTTTATAAGGGCTATAATAATATAAGACATTCATATGATAAATGCTGTAGGAATTTGGTTTGTTTCTTTTTTGGAATGAAGGGTCATTATTTTGTAAAATTCAAAAAAGGAAAGGGCCATGTGGGTCACTTGGGTGGAGTGACTCATCCAAAACAGTTGGATTCACTTTCACAAAATAAGTAAGTGGAATCAAATGGAGATTGTGATTCTTAGGAAGATAATAACAATCTAGATTTGCATATGGAAGACCAGGAAGGAGGTGATCTAAATGATCACACTATTTACAAAGCTGGAAAGGAAAGCAACTCAACAAGGGGACAGAAAGAAGAAACTCTCTCTCAACTTTATGATAGATTGTCATATAATAATGTGAATTAGTTTTCAATTCTAGTTAAAAATGGGGATGATGATTGCGATGTCCATAATGAGTCCTTGTATTCTGAGGTTGAACTAGAGATGGATGAAGCCTACCTCTAGGAATAATTGCACTTATATTATGGTGACATTAATGGTAATAAATCTATAGAGGGATCCCATGTTCTGCTAAGGAGTGTCAATAAATAGATGAGAGACGAGACACCCAACTCCCCTCCCTCTGAAAAACCCTATACTAGGTAAGTGGAAGGAGGTTTACCTAGAAAGAACTAAAGGACTGGATGACCTGTTGATGGCTATCATGAACAGATGTCCTCAACATCTTGACTAGGCTAGAATTAGCAAGACAATATCTATGATATCTACTACAGATAAAGGTTTTGATCCTGGTACATATATGAAGGATTTTTTCTTCAAGTATTGTAAACTCATAAGGAGATAATCACACCCATGTTCCCTCTATGGTAAAGGACACATAGATTGGATCCCGGTCTCCTATGAATGACTGTCAACTTGCTTATAGGGGGAAACTCTAGCATGCTTTGAGTTTGGAAAGAATACATTGGAGGATGATCCTTCTAAATATGGAACTCCCATGACTTCATATCTTTCTTTTACTTCATACAATACCCCAAATGAGTCCAGGGAAGAGGAAGTTAAATAGAATGGAATCAGAGGAATTAAACATAAATTCAATATTTCAGAAGTCTCTTCCAGGAGTATTACTGGTTCACCAGAGCTAATGGATACCACTGTAAGAAAATAAGCTTACCTTGAGGACGGGGAAAAGGAATCTCAAAATCTTAGAGTTACTATAATTCAAAATGGAGGTAGCACTCAGGTTAAATTGAGTAGTGCATGTTCTAGAAAAGGAGAAGTATGGTTCTTATACTTCAGGGGAGAAGAGCACAAATAAGTGTGTTTCTGGACAATCCTATTTTTTAGGGTAGCTGTAAAGATAATTCTACAAAATCAAAAGGTACAAGGGTCTCAACTATGTTGGTTACAGACACGAATGATAAGATATCTTCCACCTCACTTATATAACTCAATGAAAGTTATTTATGAATTTTTTTTAAAGACCTAAGATAGAAATATGACGAGTCTAGGAATAAAAACTCAAAATTTCCATCAGAGGAGTTTATGTAAGAAAGTTTTCCTCAGGGTATTTTTAGTGCTGCTTACACTGAATGGATTGACTCAAAAGTTGAGTATCATTTTGTACAAATGGTTTCTTTTCTCTTCATGTGAATATATCGTAGTCTTGGAGTTCATATCCTCAAACATTTAATATCAAATCCAGTTTAACCTAGTGTTGGATATTCAAGAATTATCATGACAGTGATGATATGACCAACACAGAAGCCTAAACCTTGGAAGCGGGGTTGGCATACGTATAGGGGTGGGCCATGAAACATGGGTAAGAGATAACTAATTACATCAATATCAATGATTTTTTTGGTTGAAGACTTGAATCTATGAACTCTCTATCATGTTACTTTGTTTCGTTGTTATTTTTGGAAGCACTAATGTTGCTTTGTTGTTCTTGGTGGGATTCCTTATTTCTCTTCATCCCTATACCGTGTATGTGTGTTTTCATTTCTTTAATAAATATGGAATGAATCTTTAATTTTCATATTATTGATTTTTAATAATTATTACATCCCTGTTCAAAAAAATTGTCCTTTTAAAAAATAAAGAGATGAATATTTCAAGACTGAGAATGGTGTTTCACATCAAAAATCATGAAAGATTTTCAATGGTCACTCACTTATAGAAGTGAGGTTACTGATGGAGTATGAGTAATATATTTAAAAATTTATAATTAAATTAATATAAAATATAAAAATAATAATTAAAAATAGTTTAATTATATATATATATATCTCTGTGTGTGTGTGTGAGATAAAATAAAAAAATGAAAATTTTAAAAAAATATAAGGCTCTTATTCGAGATTACAACATCTTTAAATTTTTTTCCAAGCATTATTTAGATTAGAATCTTCTTGAGATATCATTCAAAATAAGGTGCAAGTCCATCAACTACCCTCTTTATAGTGAGGTTCTAGTCAAACTAGCGTCCCTTCCTTTTTCCATAAATATCACCATATTTTGAGAATTTATCTCACTACTATCATTATTTATAATTTTTTTAAATTATTTTCTTTCACCTGTAATATCTTATAATCTAGATTTTTTTATAAATATTATTTAACTTGTTAAAATATAATCGAATTCTTATAGCTGAATTATCAGACATGAAGTGTTTCAATCTATTGTTTTATTTTTTCCACAAGATCTTGATTGAATGTTGTCTGAATGTTCTATATAGTTTTCAACTCTTTCTTCAATGTTGGTATAAAATCTATCTTTTCTTTTATAAAAGTACATTTTTTTGAAAAAAATATTATTTTAATGAAAGTAAATTTTGAGAATACAACTCTTTTTTGGAAAAGGATGTTATAAAAATAAAAAATAATTAAACACATTACTAATCACTTGGTTATATCTATTCATTTACAAAAAATATCAATACTTGCTCCCAATGGTGGATAAACTGATAGGAGAATCTATCTTTATGTAGGGAACAAAAAAAATATTTAATGGGTGAAATATTGGTTAATTTAAGTTGTTTTTTGAGTTAGACTGGTTATTAATAGTGATTATTACAATTGTTTTGAAGATATTTTAGAGAAATATAATGTTTATATTGTTGATATTTTTTTGGAAATAGTACATGTGAGTTCCATAAATAAGAAACATATTTTTATTTAAGGAGTTTTGCTAAAGAGTTAGAGTTGTGTGATGAAATTTTTGCACCAGAATTGTAACACACTACCTCAGCATAACTGCACCACTATTGTGAAACACCACATGGCATCATGTACACTACTCAATCACTGGATCCTGGAAACTAGTGTTGAGGGTTTAAATGTATCCCTTAGGGAGAACATTTCCCTCAAATGGTTCATCACAAGAAATATTAAAATCAGGTAATTCAAATAACAATACATAGTGGAATAAGGTAAAAAAAATCATGAATATACTCTAATATAAATCCAATAATTCCCAATGATAACATGAAACCAAGAAAGGAATTATATTGTAAGTAAGAACATCAAGTATATTACATTAAAAATAACTCAAAACAGAATATTAAAAATAGATCATCAACATCACTCCTAAATTAATGATCAATCATATATATTACTTATAGCACTCCCATCATCCACCTCTAAAGGAATCATTCTATTAATTTCATCCCCACACATAAAATATGTAAGCACATGGGATATACATGTACAAGGTGTATGAAAAATCATAGTAGAAAAGCATCATGACCCCAACCATCACCTAATGTTTAACATGTTCTTATGTGTATATTATATTACTATGAAATGAATTTAACATAATGACAACCATTAAAAACACATATAATATGGTATCAAGTGCTAACCAAGACACCTTTATAGAGGGTCTTCGTACTTTGATAAATTTTAGTATAATTTCAATATGTCTGTTAGAGTATCATAGCCAAATATATGACCTATGGTATCTCAAACAAATTATAAATCATAACATTGAATTGTGATAATTATACACATATCACACTGATTACTATATATATTTCTAAGACTAAGGCATAACATAATACAAGTTCACCCCCCATTGGTATCATAGATCATACTATTTCCTTAACAAATGGTTAGGATTGAGGCATAACCTAGCTCATGGTTAACCTAGTGCCATTTCAAAATATAATCATATTCATTTTAACATAATAATAAATTATCAAATCATCATTTCAATAATTTATCTTAGTTTATTGTTCTTTACTTAAACAATTAATAATTCAATATATTATTTAGTGTTTCTTTCATTATCAACTCCAGTGCTTCATTTTTTGCTTAACCAATTATTTTCAAGCACACCATTTAGTGTATTATAAATTTCCATTTTCAACACATTATTTAGTTCATATACAATATACTTATAATTCATATTAGTAATTTCCCTTTAAAAAATAACCAAAGTTGTTTATCACTTCATGATAATTTATTAATAAAATATTTCCATTTTTAGTATATAAACATAAACTAATTTTCCTTTTTACTTACCCAAAATTCATTTTTTATACTTTGTTATTCACATGAAATAATTTAATTTCTAAACACATCATCTTTTTTTTAATCATAAAATTTCAATATACATAACACTTATTTTAAACCACATTTCAATAGCTTAAAAAATGTGTCACTATTTCCAACTAGTTACTTATAACATGTCATTAATTACCCCTTTTAATCTACTTTTACATAAATTCCAACATCTAACTAACAATTATTGTTATGAAAATAATATCTTAAACACATATTAATTCATAAAATATCATTTTATTTTCCAAAAATGGTTTATTGGAACTTAATTAATTTAAAAAAATCCAATAATAAAAAATTATCAATAAATTCTCAGTTTGAAAACTCAATCATTACACATTTCAAAAATTTAAATTTTTATTTCAAAAAACTTGATTTAACATATCAAATATAAAAAATAATTCCCTATATCCCATTCCCATGACTTATCTTTATTCATATAAAAAATTGGCATTTCCATCTTTTGTCATTAACATTTTAACATGTAATCTTTCTCATGCTCTACCTCTCCGATATCTCACACACTCCTCCTTATCTACCCCTCTATCCTTGCCATGTCTTGGTTACCTCATCCTTTCTATATTCTTTTCATCTCACTTTTACCCTTTCAGAGGAAATAGATTGTAGTCTCCTCTTCTGGGTTTTTTTCTATATATAATAATTTTTTTAAAACATTACAATAATGCATAAGTTGAGAAACTATTTCCTAATATACAATCGATTTCGAGCATAAGGGTGGGCGGTCAATGAAGGTGCTATCCAGAACAATCCTTTCTATTTATTCTTTTTAAAAATTTTATTTTTATTTTGTTTTTAATATATATATATATAAACTGATTAAACAAAAATTTAAACAACATTTTACTTTTTTTATTCATTATTACTTTCATTAAAGTATTCTGAAAATATCACACCCCTTAAACCCCATCCCAGCCCACCCTTTTATAGGGGAGTCGTTGTCATTCCTTCTAGGTTTTCCATGTGGGACTCAAATTTTCCTTTTCTAGCACGTTCAAATTACAATATAATATTTTTAATAATGCATTAATAAGAATATATAATAATATAGTTAAAAAATATTAATCATTATTAATAGTAAATATATAATTATGTTTAATTAATTATAAATAATTATATTGATGTAATTACTACTTAAATAACAGAGTTATAATTAATTATGATTAATTACAATAGTAATTAAATTAATAATATAATTTATAATTAAAAAACAAATTAATTTATAATTTAACTAAACATATAATTAAATATTATTATTAATATTATTAAAAATATATTAGTAATCAATAGTACAATTTATAATCAAATTAATTAATAATAATAATTATTTGTAATGTAATGAAATTAATAGTTTTTGATAATGTGATTAAATTTCAATAATTAATAATATAATTAAAAAAATTAATAATATTATTAATACTTAAAGACCATTACATACAAACACAAATAAAAAGATGATTAATAAAGTAATTAATAATATATATAAGAAGTGGAAGGACAAGTTACATTCGAGAGCCTCTCACTCTAGACTCTAATGTGATTAGGGTTGATCTCCGATGGACTCCTATTTTGATCCTCACGATGTTTTTGTTGGCCCTTATAAGTTGATCGATGATGCAGACGTGGGTGAAAATGATGGAGCGATGTGTAATCCTTCGGCTTAGGATGTCCATCTTCTCTATATGAAGGATGAGGCGCATGTTAATCATGATTCTATGAATGATTCTAAGGGTTTTCATAAACCCCAGTAGAGAATCATTCTGGTTTTTTTTCTTTAAGTGATGCTCAGTTTCAAATCCTTCCTACAAGATTATGAGGAATGGCACATTGGATTTTGTTGAAGTGAACCCTAATTCTTAGGGATTGAATTGAATACTACAAACACTCTATTATTTCACGGTTATCTCCACAGTAAGGCTCCAATGTATGGAAGACTCATGCATTACAGGAACATATTCTTCAGGTTCGGGGATTTGAAGGCTGTCCAATCGCTTCAATTGGTATGGACTTCTTCTTTATCATTTTTCCTTTACAGGATTTGAAATTGAAATCATGGAGCTTTGAGCTAGGTACCTTGTGATTTCATGTTTGAGATCCTTGGTTTGATCTGGCTCAAGTGAGGAATTCGACGACTTGATCTTGGATTAAGGTTATAGGCCTGAATTGTTTGTTTGGAATCCTATTATTTGGTGGGATGTTGTCTCTACTATTGTGACTCCTATCAAGATAGATAAGGAGACCGGGCTTTCAATATTTGGTAACTTTTCCCAAATCCTTTTTGAGTTTTATCTCTACACTCCACTGGTTGAGAAATTGTATTTAGTTGCTGATGAATTTAAGTTTGAATTGTTTATTGAGTATAAACATGCATCTGAATTTTGTGTCAATTGCTGTTGCATTGAACATGTCAGGGAAAGTTGTAGCAGGGGCCTAAAATGTTCTGACTGTAATTGTTTTCCATATAGTTGAATAGTATATGTTCTAACTTCCCCAAATGAATGCTAGGGATGGGGAGGATAAGTATCACATGGTGCAAAGGTCTAACAAAGAGTGGTGCATGGTCCATGGGGGAAAACCATCCAAGGGAAAGGAAAGCGTGGAGGGGACTTTCAAATCTAGCAACAAGAATGATTGATCCAAGAATTATAACTTTGAGAGAAGGAGGAAACAACCTTATTATAAGGATATTCTTGTAGCATATACAAAAAATTACATTGGTTCTAGGAATATCCTAGTGCAAGGGATGAACGATGCTGCTGTTGTGGGTATGCCCAAGCGTGATATTACTTTGCCGAGGGTTGTTGAATATGGGGGGTCCAACATCTAAACCTGGTGGATGTTCAGTAGCTAAACCTATCACTAATGCTGGTAAGACTTCAATGAGAAGGATAGGGTTAGGCCCTATCCTTAACTCTGTTTCTCACTTTCAACCTCCTATTGATAGAATTATGAAGCTACTCAAGATATGAATACACCTCTCTATACAGCTACCCCTCAGTTTCAAATAGAACCATTATTTTAGGGGGTGGAATGTGAGGAGTCTTCTTTTCAACCAAGCATGGAATCTGGTAGGTCTGCAGTATGAGATGTTATTACTAGGGAGGATTTTCATGTGGCTGACTCCTATTGTGGGGAGCCCTTACATGGTGCTCATGATATTCTGGTTAGTACTAAGGAGGATGCTTCAATCAATGAGGACTTTTATTTAGTTTAAAATATTGTAGGAGGCCATGATACTGTGATTGATGATCAGGATGGATCATGGAAGACCCATAAACAGTAGAAGATAGACAGACATCTGAGAGGTTGGGGTGGATCCTGTGGAAGGGGTGGTCACATGAATGCTATAAGAAATGTGGAATGGTCTTATACATCTCAATTATCCAATCTTATGAAAAATTCTTATGACACTTTTGGAAAGACCTCAATCAAATAATGTGAATATACGAAGGAAAAAAACCTTAAATTTTCTTTTGAGTATTATGAGGGGGAAAGGTATCCCCAGGGTATTACAGAAGAGATGAAAAATTGGGTTGATCTTCATCTTGAGGCTACTTTTTCTAAAATGGAACCCGATTTATTTGGTTATAGGGATGCCTCATAGTCCAGAAGTTATTATAAAAAAACATTGAAGTTAGCTTCCGATCTAATATGTGGATGGACTTTCGAGATCTTTCTTGGAAATATAAGAGGCGTATCATTCAATAGGACTCATCTGACTTGTCATCAGATGATGAGCCCATGCTTCCTCAATGCATAATTTCATGGTAGATATGGCATCATACAAAGAATATAGGTCAATATATTAAGAATTATGGTTATATAGAGAATGATAAAAATTAATCATTTGTGTCATGTTGTGGGATTTTTTTTTTCATTTTGGACCTTATCTTCCCTTGTTTGTTATACTTTAACTTTTTCTAATAAATCTTGTGTGTGAGGATTGTATTTCCAACCCACATTGGAACCTTTCTGATTAATAATATATATAATAGTCGAAATAGGTTGGGGGGAATTCCCCTTTATTTAAAAAGTGAAAGAAAAACCACGTTTGAAACTACATTAAGGGATAACCCATTATAGATCAAGGACCCCAAAACATAATTAATAATGATATATAATAATAAAAAACAATTAAAAATTACTAATAATGTAATTAATGATTTATTATTAATATAATTAATTTTTAATAATGAAATTAACAATAATATATATATTAATACATATAATTAATATTCCTTAATAATAATAATTAGTATCCATTTTTTTGATGGAGGAACGAGAGCACTCTCTCCCAAAGATCCATGGAGATCGTTTTACCTAGAACACCCACAAGTCTAAATATATATTCATATTCCTCACCATACCAGGTTTCTTGATAGAAATCATCCTCTTCAAATAGGATTAAGTTCTTCAATGAGGAATCTCTGAAGGGATTCTCCAGTTTCTCTAGTTTTTCTGGAGGTTCATTTTCTTCAATCAAGAATTACCCAATGAAAAGAATCACTGGGAGAGGTGCGACTGCTTGTGTTTTGGCTTCAGAGGATGCAATATCAAATCAACTCGATTTGTGTAATTTTTCTTTTATAGATCATTTTTTATTTATGAAAGGCTCAAAATCATTGAAATTTACTGACCTGGTCACCCGATTAGCATCGATTTGGGGAATTGAAAATTTAAAATGTGTTTCACTTGGCCATGGATTTCTCTAAATTCTATTTCCTACATCTAAGATTAAAGGAAAATCTTGGAGTTTAGGTTCACTTAAACTAAGGCCAGTTACTTTGAATATTTATGATTGGATGTTGAATTTCAGTTTGAATGATTTCATGGATACTTGCGCACATGTTTGGGTTAAAATTCATGGGATTAACTAAGTTTTATATAATCCTAAAATCTTATATGATGTTGAATCTGAAATTGGAATTCTAGTTAGGATGGACAATGCCACCGAGATGGTGAGTTATGGTCACTATGTGTGAGTCCTAGTAGAAGTGGACTTAAGTTTTTCATTGATTGATAAGGTGATCCTTTCCACTCCACAAGATGAAATTGATCTTCAGATATAATTTCAGAAGGCACCATTGTTTTGTGAATATTGCAGAGTTATTGGTCATTCAAAATCTATGTGTATAAGTGTTTTTGTTTTTCATAATTTTAATTTTAAAGGCCATGACTTGTAGCTTTGCAGGAAGAAAAGAAATCAAGTGACTAATTAGGTCATTGTGAATTAGATTCAAAATTAGGGGACAAATAAAGTTGGACTTTACCATGTTATTAACTCTTCAGGTAAAAAATATTCTAATGATGACAAGATCTCTATGGTTTTAGATAAGGATCTTCCTATCATTTAATAAAAAGATTTAAATTTTGATTATCCAGTTATTGGATCTGTTTCCTCTCCCTAATATGATTGTGTAACTGTGGTTCCTACTCAAGTAAATGTGAAGAGGCCATTATCTTGGGATGATCTCTTAGAGGAATATCACCATGCCATTGAAGGGATGTATCTTAGAGATTCCTTATCAAGAGACATTATTGAGGAGCATACTGGATAAGAATTCGATGACAGTCAAGATTCCTTAGAACTTGATGCTCAAGATGAGGTTGATTTTGATTTCTAGCAAGAGCAAAGAATGATTTCTTCAAAACATCAAAATGGAAAATCGAAGATAGTTGCTGCCAATTCAGTGAAATCCAAAAGTAATATGACATGAACCCAAGTACAACGTCACTCTTCTCCTACTTTGAGAAATTATTCTTTGGGTACAACATCGGTACCCATTGATTCTATGACCCCACTCTCCCTGTATCTAATAATAGACATGTTCCAATTAATGATAATTCTCAGCCTCTTGTAACTTTTATTTTCAAATAACTAAAGGTTCAAATTGAACCTATGCTAACATTTAATCTAGTTTATTTTCAATCACTCATATTGGTCTAATTAATTTGTACAGTGAATCATCTCATGTAAAATTTGTATGCAGTGACTTAGTTAATGTTTTTGGAAAGAAAACATCATCTTCAAGTGCTGTCCCACCTATTTTAGTCTAGGAAAATCCATCTTTTCTATAGGTTTATACATCTCCAGTACAGGATGGTCAACATAAGGATGAACTTCCCTCTTCCTTAGCTATGATCAATGAAAAATAAGTTGTGAATGAGGTTGATCTATCCTGTAAAACTCATGCTGGAAATTTTGTCCCTAGAATAGATGGATATGGGGCTTCAACTATGGAGACTCCTAGGATGGATAAAATGAATACTTCTTCTCCTATTTCATGATTTTACATGGTTATACATGTAAAATAGTAGTCAAAATTGAAGTACAGTACTCATAATTCATTTGAGATTCTTGCTTTAGGTAGTGGTGAGGAGGATGGGCAATTTATGAACTTCGAAAGTGGAAGAAATATCATATGTAGTTGATATTGGAATTCCAGATGATGGAGGAGGACCTTGGATGCTGGTCAAAACTTGGGGAAGAGGTTGACATCTGCATGGTCAGGGTGGGAGATCCTCTCATCATAGCATGTGTACTCATTCACAAGCCACTTGATTTCTCTTCATCATAGTGATGTATTGAATGTTCCTCTGCTGAACTTTTTCTTTCTAACTTCAATAAATGGGGCTGTTTACCTCACCTTTTCAAAAATATCATTATTATTCATCAATAACTAATATTCTATAATAATTCATTAATAATTAACATTCATTAATAATTAATATTCAATAATAATTAATTAATAATTAACAATCATTAATAATTAATATCCATTAATAATTAATAATTTATATTTTTTAATAATTAATATTCATTGATTAATAATAAAAAATAAACGATTAATATTCATTATTGGTAATTAATAATTATTATCCATTAATTAATAATTATCAATAATTAATATTAATTAATAATTAATATTCATTAATAATTAATATTCATTAATAATTAATATTTATTTGGTTGTTGTTTTGGGTGGTGTTTTACCAATTTGATCTCTTAGTTCCCTTTTATGTGCCACATTGTTTGATTTTGCATCAATTTTATTTTAATTAATAAAATTTTAGGTCCAAGAAAGCTCGGTACTTGAACTTTCATAGTAATAGTGTAACTACTTATAAATTTTATGTTTTGAAACAGTAATATTTTACATCATTTTAATTATTTTAACTAATTTTTTTATGTGTACAATCTATATGTTAGATTACATTTTGAATGAATTTATGTTTTATATTTTATGATCTTTCAAGGTCAGCTAATTAAAACATAATATTATTTTAAGTAGGTTATTTTGAAGGGTTATAAAATATAAAAATAGTTGAACTATAATCTAACACATGCTGTATACACATTAAAAATAGTTTAAATCATAAATAATTTTATTAAAATAATAAATAAAATATAATTTAAATGATAAAAAATATTTCCATTTTAATATAAAAAATTTAAACTTTTAAAAATGTTATATGCATAGAAAATATATTTTATATCAATTAAATTGTTATTTTTTATTTTTAATAAATTCATTTTTTTTGTTACTTTTTATATGTGCAGTCTAAGTGTTGAATTACATTTCCATTAAAGTTATATTTCATACTTTAGAATCTTTCAAAGTCACCTACTTGAAACATAATAATGTATCAATTAGGTGACTTTTAAAGCTTATAAAGTATAAAGTATAAATATAATCTATATAACATTTGAAACATTGGATATGCACATAAAAAATAATTAAAAATAAAAATAATTTTATGAAAATAATAAAATTAAAAAATTTAAATGACACAAAACAATATTGTTTCAAAACTTAATATATATACTCTAAATTTTTTAAGCAGGAGAGTTTGAAATCTTATAAAATATAATGTATATATAAAATCTAAATGAAAATAAAAACATTGAATGAGAACATAAAATAAATATAATTTCATAAAGTTTATGTCATTTAATTTTTTTTAGTATGTTTATGATATTTTTTTATTTTCAACTATTTTTTATATGTTTAGTCCATTTTTTAAGTTTCATTATGATTCTATTTATATTTTATATTTTATAACATTTCGAAGTTACCAACATGAAACATAATAAGTTTTGTTTTGTTTCAAATAGGTGACTTTGAAAGCTTATAAAATATAAACTATAAATAAAATCTAAATAAACATTAAAACATAGACTAAACATATAAAAAATAATTTAAAAATAATGATACTCTAGGTATGATCATACCATTAGGTCTAACTGGAGATGTTGATAGTGGAAAAGGGCCAATGGATTACATTTCGACAGATGATGAACCTTGGCAATAACCTAAAACGTAGAGGAGAGGCTGCCATCTGCGAGGTAGAGGAAAGACTAACTGGGGAACCCCAAATAATAAGAGACTTCGATATTAAAGGGAGTTATTGGATACTCACCATATCCCTTGAATTTTTTGTCTATGTATGTTATCTTTTCTCATGATGAGGGCTGTTTTCTATATCTGACCCCATCTCTTCTCCTGTACTTTTTTTCCTTTTTAATAAACGAGAAAGCACCTTTAGGCGCTATGTTCTACTTGTTTCCACAAAATAATAACATTATAATTAATAAAATTATAATCAATAAAATTATATTAATAATTAAAAATAATATATTATATTAATAAAGGCCTAATTAAATAATATTATAAAAATAATTTCATAATTAATGTTTATTCAGTTAAAGGGATTAGAAACCAAAAATAATGCACACACCCAAGCACCCTAATAAGTCATACCCCATCCCTCCCTATAAGGATTGATAGAAACCTACTAGGACAATTATAATTTTGATGGCCTGAAGGTACATTGGCTTGAAATCCGAGTACATGGTCCAGAAGCCCAATTTTTTTAACTAATTAATAATAATTTTTTTAAAATAATAATTAATATTATTAGTAAATTAATAATTAATAAAGTCATAATAATTGATATATTATTTTTATGATGTTATAGTGACTAATATATTATATTAATAAAGTATTAATTATGACTTTGAATGGTTATAAAATGAAAAATATAAATACAATCAAAATGTTATCTTACACAAAGACCATACACATAAAAACTAATTGAAAACATAAATAAATTATTGAAAATGAAAAAACAAAAAATAATTTAATCAACATAAAATAATGTTGTTTTAAAAATTAAATTTTATACTTTTAAAAAAATTATACGCATAACTATATTTTCTATTAATTAAAATATTTTTTTTTAAAAACCCTTATTTTCTATTACTTTTTATGTGTATAATTTGTGTGTTAAATTAAATTTCCATTCTATTTATATTTTATATTTTATAAACTTTCAAAGTCACTTACTTGAAACCTAATAACGTTTCAAGTAGAAGAATTTGAATGATTATATAATATAAAATATAAATACAATCATATTGAAATATATAACATCGATTGTACACATAAAAAATAGTTGATTTTTTTTAAAATTTAGCAATAATAATGAATAAAAAATAATTTAAATAATACAAAATATTTTTGTTTCAAAAAATAAAAAATTATAATTTTCGGGCAACAATATTATTTGTTGATTAATTTATTTTTTATTTTCAATAAATTATTTATGTTTTCTATTATTTTTCATGTGTATAGTCTATGTGTTAGATAACATTTCAGTTGTATTTATATTTTAGATTTTATAACCTTTCAATGTCACCTACTTGAAACATTATTATGTTTTAAGTATGTGACTTTGATATCCTATAAAATATAAAATATAAATACAATCAAAATGTTATCTAACACATAGAATTTTCACATAAAAAATAGTTGAAAAGATAAATAATTTAGTTAAAATAATATACATAAAATAATTTAAATAATATAAAATATTATCATTTCAATAAATAAAATCTACACGTAGTTACACTATTAATTAAAATATGTTTAATTATTACATACAATATTAAAAAATCTCAATTATATTATTAATCATAATTTATTGTTAATTGCAGTTGGGGATTTACCTGAGTGGTAAAGTCACCTCATAATTTTATATATGAAAATGTTTTAAATCCTGGCAGTATCCATTTTGGGGGGGGGGATTTTTTGGCCATTTATGGTCAATGACACTGGCGATGATGCAGATCAAGGTACACACTGGTGAAACACAAGACATAGGTAGGGGGCCTTTAGGCTCGGATAAAGGGACCTTCAAGCCATCAAATGGATAGACTTAGGGTTTTAAAATTGTAATGGTCTAGTTATGAATTGAGTCAACCCTTGGAGGGGGTGTGATATATCCCTAATGGCCTAGAGTATGGGTGTTGTTTCATTTCTTATAACCTTTAGGTCCTTAAATACATTATTTATTGTAAATTGATAAATAATTTTAAATGATCTATGGTTGAGAGACTCATTTTATTAAAAAAATAGAAAAGATAGAAGAGGATATGGGGTAAAAAATGTAAGACCTGCCCTCATCCAGATAAAACTAAAATACAAAGTAAGAAAAAGATAAATATGAATGCCAAGATTCTCCATAAACTATTATTATTCTTAAAGGATCATGTTTTTATAACTATGATTACTGGGTTGAGGCTGATCCTGATAACAAAGAATAATATTATGAAATCCTCCCTGACCTCCACTACTCTGAGGGTGACATCCTTATCACCATTTCTTAATTTCTTGCTATGGGTCCCTTCCTCCTGATGATTCCCATCCAAAACAGTAGTTAAAAATATCCATTATTGAGTGAATCACACCCGACATTGGCTCTTTGTCACCCTATTAATCTTCCCCTTCTTGATTAGTAGGGTCATCAATCCAAGAAAGGATGCCAAAGTGATTATATGGAGGTGCCTGACCCATGCAAGTGAGTTTCATTAATTTAGTAGTACCCAAAATGGATGATGCCTTAAGAGTTCCCAATTTGGGTATAGTTGTTTTCCCACATGAGAGTTGTTGAACTGGACTTTTTGGTTCACTTTGGGGGGCTTCCAATACCAGAAAATCTAAAATGAAAACCTTGGAGACAGATTAATCCTTTGATTGAAATGTAGGCAAAAGATTGGGATTGAAAACAATTGAGTTGCTGATATGGTCAACCATCCTGCTTCTCATAGCCAACTATGATAATTAATTTATTAATAATTAATAATTATATAATTATAAATTATATTTTTAATTAATAATTAATTACAATATTAAGGAATAATTAAATTATTATGAATACAATTATTATATTTTATTAATTACATTATTTTACTATTAATTATATTATTAATGAATATGAATTACATTATTTTACTTCTTTTATTTTATTTTAATAAAGAAGACACGAGTTTGGGTCACCAAGCTCATAGTATCAGGACATCTTTGATTTTAAATTTGGGGCTTTCCTAAGTGGTAAAGTACCCTATAATTATGCATCCAACCACGGTTCAAATCTCGACAGTCTCATTTGGGGGAGATTTATAGGCCATTTATGTCCATAATTTGAGGGTTGTGGTAGTGGTAGGGTAACAATGTTGTGCAGTGCAGGTGGTATGGTGATCACATAGGGGCCTCTGGGTTTTTATGTGGAGACTTTGGGTTATCAATTATGGAGTCTTCGGGCAATAAAAATTGTAATGGGCCAACTATGAAGTGGGCCAACTCTTGGACGGGGTGTGTAGCCTTTCCTTACTGGCTAGCGGTTTGTGAGTTATTTACTTTTCATGTAACCTCTAGAATTTTAATAAACTAATTAGTTATTATTTATTACATTAATAATCTATATTAAGATTTTTTAATCATTTTTAATTATTAATAATTATTATGAATTTAATTATTAATTATTATTAGTTATTAATTATATTAATAATTGATAATTAACTATGTTATCAACAAATTATTATTATTATTATTATTATTATGTATTATTATATATATTATTAATAAATACTAATTAAATTATTAATGAATACTAATTATATTGTTTATTATTTATAATAATCACATTTTTATTTAAAATATTAATAATTGTTAATAATTTTTTTTTGAAATTATTAATTTTATTTATAAATTATAATTATATTATTAATTATTATAATTTAAGCACTCTATAATCCTACTTGAAAGACCCAAGTTCAAATCTAGTTGGAGAAGGATTTCCACATGCACTTTTGTAATGCCATTATTCAGCCGATTTGGGATTTTAGGCCACAAATTTGGGCCACCATGCCTATGAGCTATCAAAAGGAATTCAGGCCTCTATGCCATCATCAGTGGGCAGTAGGTGACATGACAGGACTAGGTTAACAACTCAGTACAATAGGCAGATAGTGAATCATGATGACACACATGCATCATCGGGTGGGCGGTCTTGAAAGAGGGATGAGCGCATTGGTTCTTATCAACCAGCTATCTATCCCGATGAATTTATGATGTAGGAAAGATGGGTTCCCTACCATGTGACTATCAATGCGGTAAGACCCATCATATGACACAGCGTGATAAGAAAGTGATGTAGCTAGGCACCATGCAGACATCACTGGGTGGGCGGATCGAAAGGGAGATGAGTGTGCTAACACCTATCATTCGACTCTCTTCCCACACAGATATTAGATGTGAGATGAAGGGGTTACCTACTATGGTTTGTTGGAGGGAAACAAAATACAATAATTCTTAGTAAGGGGTGATGAAATTTTCAAATTGGTAACACGGTACAATGACTATTGATTAGGGTTCAAGGTGTAAGACTTGTGACATGACTTGATATAGACCCATCCTTTGGGATTTTAGGCCATCTTCTTCAGGGGACTTTAGGACACATTCATCTGGGCCTTCGGTCCACTGGGCCTCTGGTCCAATCAAATGTAATAAAATTGTTCTGATGGGTACTTATCATTACTTCTGGGGAGGGATGTGGCTTAACCAAATTGTGTTCCTAAGTGTGTGTGTTTTTTTGTGGTTTGTAATCCCCTATACCTAATATATATTACTAATTATTAATTTTATCTCTAATTATATTAGTAATTACTAAATAATTTTCTAAAATGGGTATCCAATAAAAGGATTAATTAATTATTTAAGGTATTGGTGGTTATAATAAGAAAAACAACACACCACCCTATACAAGAATGGATCAGACCTCATCCCCCTAATGATAAACCCAAAACCAAGCCAGCCCTTACAATTTAATGGACCAAAGGACTTGTTACTTGAAACCCATCACATGGACTAAAATAACCTTTATTAAATAAAGGTAAAAATAAGCTAGAGGAGAATAGGGTTAGGCAAGAAAACCTTCCCTTATTAAAAAAAGTGAAATCAATAGAAGATAAAATATCAAAAAACATAATCCAAGAGATTAAAATCTTCAAAATCCTTACCCGATTAGATTCATCTCTTAGTGAACTAAAGAAATTTCTCTGAGTTATGATCCTTTCTACAAGAGTAGAAGATATTGTTCTCATAGTGGTCCTGAGATTAGAATAACATTTCTTAGGAATAAATTTCCTATTTGGTTCTAAGAAGCCTTCATCATACCTCTTCTCACTTATAGAAATTGTATCCCTATAGTAATATAGACTTCTATGACATTTTCCATTATTTTCACCTTCATCCAAATATGGGAAATCAGTTGCTTCTCAAGTCCCATGCGAACCTTCTTATAAATCAGAGTCACCACCTATAATCTCAGTAGGTTAGAGCTATACATCCTGAATATAGGTATTGATCAAATAAATAGTATTAATTAAAGTAATTGAGCTAGAAAGGTCATTCTTAAGTCTAAATCTGTGATATTTAATCATAGGACCAAACCACTTCCTAGAATCCTGCTCCCATGAGACAATAAGGGAACATAAGTCATAATTCTCAAGAAGTATATTCTTCATCATAAAAAATACCCACTAGAAAAATGTTAAACCACTTCTACGGATAATGACTTCTGCTTGTGCTGGTGCTCCCAATCCTGAGGAACAATAGGTATCTCAACCTGTCAATGATCGTAGTGTAGAGAAACAACAACCTTATTCACATGTTGATGCTCCTAATCTTGCGGAACAACAAGTTTCTAAACCTATTGCTACTCCCAGTGAAGTGGTACAATGACCACTTGTACATGTCGATGCTACCACTCCAGAGGAACATATTGATGATGTTGAATTTGAGGAAATTCTAGGTGATAAAGGACTGACAACATAGGAAAAATAGGAGCACCGTAGTTTGATGGTGTTAGAAAAAATAATTAAGGCGAAAATCAAAGGCATCAAATATGAGGTCATATAGAATCTGTGGGGCC
Source organism: Viscum album (assembly GCA_963277665.1). Lineage (NCBI taxonomy): Eukaryota > Viridiplantae > Streptophyta > Magnoliopsida > Santalales > Viscaceae > Viscum > Viscum album. The sequence continues at coordinate 1,268,606,652 of OY728140.1, read as the reverse complement.
ATCAAGTTAACCCCAATAAGGCCATGTTTCATAGTTACATTAGAATCGTCACTCAAAAACGAATGGAGATTGATGTAGATTCATGGAACCATGTTGTGCCTAGGCTTAAGACCCAATTATGGGAAGAGATTATAGTAACATTAGGATATAATTTATTTATTTTACTAAAAAATAAAATAACGAAACATTGAATTACTATTCATCATCCCTTGCACAGTGCATTTATAGTAGATAACTCACACAAGAAATATGTATTAATAATTCATGGAAGGATTCATAGAGTATTTAACACAATTTTAATGAGACATCATCTTAAATATAGTGAAGGGAAAATAAACCTGGACCCACTGATTATCTATGCACACCTGATAATCTAAGAAGCATGGGATGAGTTTACTGGCCATCGTTCAAATGTGTCTTTTCAGGTACATTATAGCTCGTAATACGTTATTTGATGATACATGTATTCATCACTTCTATTGAAAATTTTAATTTATGAAACAACAACTGAGTGCTGAAAATAAGGAACGGGTTGCAAAACCAACATACCCCTACCATAAAGCAAGGATGGGGTACGCTTCACTTGAAAAAAAATTGGTAAGTTTTTTAAATCTACCGCAATACTTTTATGTGACATGAAACAACAACATAATTATGTTACTTTATTTATATGAGGATTGATGACTATGAATCCAAATCTACTTCCATACCATTCCTCGTGCTATGGAATGAGGTATGTGTAAATAAATATGGGATGCTAATAGATTAAAACACACAAAAAGTGTGAGAAACATGTGTAGGTATGACATAATATTTTTTTTGATTTAAATTTATATTACATAATAATTATTACTTATTTTCCTATATTTTATATTTTATATAGTCATAGAAATAAATAACATTTTTACTATATGAACACATACTATTGGTGGTCTTGGAGCAGCAAGAAAAGTATGGCTGCGCCAGAGGTGCGAGTTTTTGGGTGACACCCCGAACATATTTTAAGGATAAAAAAAAGAGGATGATCAAGGTGAAGAAATTAAACAGATGTGAGAAAGACTAGCTACCCTTTAAGAACAATTATAATTGCAGAGAGAGATGTTAGAAACTTTTATGAGGTGAAGAAAAGTGAATAAACAACTCAAGAACAACCATTTCCTGATGACCCCCACCCCACCATCTTTGAGGCAAGCCATTCCCCTAAAAGATCTTTCTTATCTATGGTAATCAATGTTCTAATAATTTTTTTTTGTGAAATGTGAATCATACAGATACTAATTCCTTTCCTATATTGATATTCTATAGGGTGGTAATGATTGTGATTTATATCTATCAACACCCACCCATTTTTTTATAGTGAGGGCTATGATGTTAAATATCCAAAATGACATGTTACACAATAGACCACTTCCAAAAGGTCACGTGGGAGTGTCGATTAACATATCCCATGATCCGAGTTACAACTTACCTATTCCAATTGATGAGGAAGATATTTACAAGGTTTAACAAGATGTTGGAAAATTCATCAAATGGATGTCACATCTTGTAAAAAAACATGTCTATAAGGAGGTATTCATTTCCAATTTATTTTTCAAGATAAAAATTTAAAAATTAATGAAAAAATGTCTGAACTGATGAATGTTATTATAGACATACAATGGGAAGAGGCTAAAACAAAAGACCAACTCAAAACCATCTAAAGGATCAACCAAACAATCAAAAATATCTACTGAAATCACCTATACCCCACTCATTCTATATCCACATTTACTATCATTGAAGGTTCATGTGGATACAAATTTAAGAAATGGTTGTATTCACATATTTTATTTTGAAGAAAATATGTATGGAGAGAAAGTTCAAGACTTCATTAGCGTTGAGACTGTAAGTGAAATCCTAAACTATGCTTGGCTAGGCGCCTCAGTTGTAAATGTATACATGAGGTATGTTTTCATGATTTGATTTTCCAAAAATTGATATAATTTTTTAATTATGACTAAATAAATTTCATATTTTTTGAAGGTGTATATATCAAAAACAATTGAAGGGATTTTCACATGATTTTTTTGGACTCATTATTCCTCACATATCCTCTATAGAACAACCAAAAACCGAATCCAAATAAAAGTATGAAATAGTGGAAGTCCTGATAAAATCATTTGAAAGAAAACTTTTGGATGATATAATCTTCTTAATACCAATGATGCAGGGATAAAACTCTAAAATTTAATCATATAAAATATATTTTCATCTATTTCATTACTTATTTCTTTTTGTGTTTTTAGGAAACATTTTATGTTCATTACGTTCAATTTGGATACTCCAAAGATTTATTTCTTGGATTAAATGCATGGATATCCAATAAAATGACCACACATGATGGCGTTTTTCAATTTTTAATACACTATATTCAACATTTTAAAACTAAATATCAAGTTATATAATTTAGATTATTATTTAATGTGGTTTCTGTCATGATAGGGTCGTGCATCAATATCACGAGAAACAAGGAATGGGGCTAGGGGATAAGCACGAGGACCGTGACAAGTTCTACGAATGGAAACATATTAGGGTATATATAATAATATATCACTATCCAAACACATATCAAAGAAAATTACTTATTCTCCTCAATGTTTCTACAATTTTTGAAACAAACAAATGGAAAATATTATGGTTATTATGCTTGTAAATTTATGATAAAGATCATATTCGATCAACAAACTAGCATATATGAAGTGGTGTTTTTGGAAATAATTACTATTTTATTTAAAATATTTATTAATCCTTTATTTATTTATATTTTTCCTATACTACTATGATTGTATAAAAGAATCATATTCACAAGATGATATAGATTTGCATAGAAACAAATGGGAAACATACCTGATGGAAGAATGTACAAAAATAAGATGAATATGTGACTTCCATAGAAGTAGTGTATTGTTTCATATTTATATTTAATCTACTTATTTTTAATATTACTCACATAATAATTGTTTTCTTATACATGGGGATTCCTTTTTTCGATTTAGGGTGGTTTGTTCGAAGCTTCTCATGCTCATGAGAGATTGAGCTTCGTGGATGCAACTATGAATTCAATAAGAAGGTAAAGTTTTTTTAATATATTATTTTTGTCCTCATAATATTATCTGTTATATAATGCATTAACATAATATAAATTAATTATTTTACTAATTAGTTTAAACAGTGTCCCTCACTGAAAGCTGAGAAAAAACACTTATATTTTCTTGATAATTTTGGGTAGCAATTCATAATTCATTTGTGACATGTAGGGATGAGTCTTATTTAAAACTAATACACATTGGGATCGGTATGACTCAAAATGCCTGTTTCTAGTTTGAAATGACATTTTAGTAAAAAAACACATTTGACAAACTAAAAACTGAGAAAATTCATTTAGATTTTTTTGACACTTTTGTAAAACAATCTATAAGGCATTTTTGATATGCAGGATTCAAACACACCTCAATATGATACACGGTGTGGCTGGTATAACTCAAATTATCTCTTTTTATTTAAAATTGGCATTAATTTTAGTAAAAAGAATAAGTGACATACTGAAAAATGAGAAAACACATTCAGATTGTTTTTATATTTTAGGAAAATGATACATGAGTTATTTGTGATGTGTATAAGTCAACCTCATCTCAATAAGATGCATGGTGTGACTGGTATGACTCCAAGTGTGTCTTTTTTTATTTTAAATTGATGTTAATATAAGTAAAAAGAACAAGTGACATATTGAAAACCAAGAAAATACATTCGGATTATTTTGATACTTTAGGAAACAGACCCAGGAGTCATTTGTGACATGTATGAAAAAAACACACCTCAATCCGGCACATGGTGTGGATGGTATGACTCAAAGTGTCCGTTATCAGTTTAAAATTGATATTTTAGTTCAAAATGCGTCCCTCGCTAAAAACTAAGAAAACATGATACTATTGTCTTGATAATTTAGTACGATGATTCATTAATCATATTTGAAGTGTATGAAGTACTCTCATGTCAAAGCAATGCACGATGAGACCGGTATGACTCAAAATGCGTGATTGTAGTTTGAAATGACATTTTAATAAAAAATCAAAATAGCATACTAAAGACCTAGAAAACTCATTCAGATTGTTTTGATATTAGGAAAATGATTTATAATTCATTTGTGACAAGTAGGAATCAACCTCACCTCAATATGATGCATGGTGTGGCTGGTATAACTCAATGTGTCTCTTTTTTATTTATGATTAACATTAATTTTAGAAAAAAGAAGAAGTGACATACTGAAAACTGAGAAAACACATTTGGATTATTTTGATATTTTCATAAAATGATCCATGAGTCATTTTTTATGTATAGGAGTTAACCAAACCTCAATACGATGAACATTGTGACCAGTATGACTCAAAGTGTGTATTTTTATTTAAAATTGACATTAATTTAAGTAAAAAGAACAAGTGACAAACTGAAAACCAAGAAAACACATTCGTATTATTTTTGTACTTTAGGAAAATGATCCATGTGTAATTTTTGATGTGTAGGAATCAACCAATCCTCAATCCAATTCATGGTGTGACCAGTATGACTCAAAGTGTTCGTTATTAGTTTAAAATTGGCATTTTAGTTCAAACTAACGCATGATGCGACCGATATGACTCAAAATGCATGTTTCCAGTTTGAAATGAAATTTTAATAAAAAAAACAAATGACATACTAAAAACTGATAAAATTCATTCAAATTGTTTTGATACTTCAGGAAAATGATCCATTTGTAATTTGTGACAGGTAAGAAATAGCCTCACCTCAATTCGACGTACGATGTGACTGTTATAATTCCAAATGTGTCATTATTTAAAATTGATATTAATTTTAGTAAAATAAAAAGTGAAATTCAAAACTGAGAAAACACATTCAGATTGTTTTGATATTTTAGGAAAATGATCCATAACTCATTTTTGATGTGTAGGAATCAACTCCACCTCAATACGATGCATTTTGTGACCAATATCACTCTAATGTGTATTTTTTATTAAAAATTGACATTTTATTAATGTATTCTTTCATATTAATGTTTAATTTATTTATTTATAGTATTACTAACATAATATTTGTTTTATTATATAGGGGAAATATTTTTATTGGGTTAAGATGATTTATTCAACAACTGACACCATGGGAAGACATTTTTGAGAGGGGATCACAAGTGTCAAAAGATGAAATATTAATGTTTTTAAATGTTTTTTGGATAATTTTAAATGTAATTATATAAAAAATTGTTTGAAATGTATATAACAATGTTTTTTTGTATATACCTTGGGTAGAAATTTTTTTATCCATGATTTCAATTAAATTTATATAATTTTTTTTCAAAATTACAGGTTTTTGATGGGTCTGCTGTTATATTAACAATACATTGCAACCACCTTGGAATTTATCAATGCTATGATTAATAATGTTTTTAGTGATATTAAAAGAATTCTTATGCACTGTTAAGGGGTATATGTGTAGTAATGTTCCCACACCCCCACCGTTTCTCAATTGTGATGCCTGAGAGGGCTTTATCAGTACTCTTCCCACTACCTACCCAGCCATCCGTGCTTGCCTCTGTCAGGATTAGTACCCAGGATCTCCACCCATTCATGTTTGTACCCTTACTGCTAGTCCATTTTATTTTCTTATATATTTTATGATATATATAAATATATTTATTTATATGTATTTATACATTTATTTTTTATCCATATATTTATTTATATATTTATACATATTTATTTAATTTTTTTTAAATACATTTATAAAATATCAGTTAGGGTGGTGCCTGAGTGATAAACCCCGTAATTCTACATCCAAAAGACCATTGTTCGAATCATGAAAATCCCCTAAAGGGATTTATGATGTAGGAGATGACATATGTGGCAATGAATCAGGTAGGCAATGAACCAGGCATGATGCAGACAAGGCCGAGTGTAGACTCACGGACATGCTGATGCAAGCATAGTCTTTGGGCCATCAAAAGGAAGGGGTCTTTGGGTCATCCAATGTTGGGCCTATGAGCCTTTAATATATGGATAAATAGGGATGGATGAGTGGGTTATCCCTTGGGGGGATATGACCTTACTTTCCCGCCTGTGTGTGTATGGTGTGTGTGTGTTTGGATATAATTATAACCCCAGGTACCTAATATATATATATATATATATAATATTTGTGTGTGTTTATATATATATACACACATACATACACATGTGTGTGTGTATATAAATATAAATATTTATATTTATTCACATCCATTATATATTAATATTTATTTATATATTAGAATATATTCATATACATACATACATACAGACACACACACACACACACATCTTTATATACTAAACATTATATATACATTCGTATAGGTATATACATATTCTTACATTTTTATTTTAAATAAAAAGGCAATAATTATTTTCATATGGTTTCTATATTTAAAAATATATTTTACATGTAAATATGTTTAAATATTTATTTATACAATTAAATTTTTATATGTAATTATATAAAAATATGTATATAAATGTATATATTTAATTATAAATAGCACTATAATATGAAAAATGATAAAATTTTAATACCACAATATCCATATGAAATTTATACTTGAGAATAAATCCAGTATCCATCGAAAAAAAGAACTCTCTTAAACAAAGATGAAATTTCATTGAATGTTAAAAAAATCAGGGTATCCTAACTAAAAACTTAGTTTTAAAGGTCTTCTGAGCCTTTTTGATCCAGAAAAAATAGAGGATAGGACCCCTAATCAACATGGTGTAGATCTCTTCACAAGTTTTGATTTGACATCTCATAGAGCCCAAATATACACCTGGATAAAAAATTATGTCTTTTTGAGTTCAAGTCATGTTTTTAACTTATCTTAAGATATTAATTGGTTTATTAATTTTTTCTATCATGAAATTTTTGTTAAATGTATATTACTTGATACTATTTAGTAAATAATTAATCAATATTATTTTTTTAATTATTTTATAAACCATTTTCACTAAATATATTTTATATTAAGTGTATATACATATTTAGTATTATCTAAATCATATTTAATCAAATATTATATATATATATATAAATAGAAATATATTTTTATATTAAATTATTATTTTTACTAATATATAATTTTTTCTATGAAGATCAACTTTTATCAGTGCTAAAAAAGTACTAATAAAGGTGGTCATTATCAGTACTAAAAAACATTGATAAAGGGGACCATTATCAGTGCTAAAAAAGCACTCATAAAGGTGGATTTTTATCAAGACTTTTAGATAGTGATCATAAAATCACCCCCTTTATTACTATTTTTTAACGATGAAAAGGGTTTGAACAAATCTGTAGTAGTGGGGAAATATTTACCATTTAATGGAAAAGTGAAATGACACATGACCTCAAGTGAAATCCTTGGTCACTAGAGGGTAAAAACTAGCACCAAGGGTTTGTAAGTATCACTAAGGAAGTGATTTACCATTTAATGGTCCATCATGATAAATAATACTGAAGTAAATTCACAATAACTATAAGCAATGTAAATAAGAAATAACATCCATAATAAAGTAAAAAACTGAATCTCATAAATGCCTAATAACGTATACATCCAAACAAATCCTTGATATCTCTTAACACTTCTCCCAGATAGTGAGGCCCTTTTCCTTTACTTATATTACTACAAAAAAACTAACCTAGAGTGTATGAAGACCCACAAATGTGATCATATCGTCTACATATCTTAAAGAAAATATTTCATTACAATACATTCCCAAGACCTTTTAGGTTTACAGGTTTAAATAATTAAGACAAAACATTAAATAACAAAACCCATACTTTTTGTATCAATTGAACATTTTACCCATTATATAAGAAACTAACCAATCCATAACTAGTCTTCAACATCTCCAACAAATTCTTCACATTAGAAACTATTCTATACATTTCATACTTTTACCATCTTCAAAACCTATGGAAATGGAAGCATAAGAAAGGGGTAAGATCAAATTCTTAGAAATGGAAAACATAAGTGTTAACAAACAAACATCATGAGTGAGCATATGAGTATAACCAGGATACATAAGAAACTTAAACCCAACAAATCATGGATCAAAAATCATGGAATAAGAATTTTCTTAACATAAGACATGAATAAAAAGAGTGTTGAAACATGAATCAATAAACATGACCCATGAGATCATAACATAGTCATGAGAAGATGCATAAAATTTTGGAATATCTTTCAAATATGTAACAATCATTAGTATAGGGAAACATTATTTTCATAAGCCACACTATCAATCCCCAAGATTATGATCAAATAAAATGTACTCGTGAATACTTATCTCATGAGATATAAACATTTAACCAATGGATTAGAGGGTGATAGAGGACCCCACCCATCATTCATACATACGTATTAGTGCCACATGAAAATCATTCACTTACCACATCATAAAGAACCCATGAAAATAAAATGAGTTTCATAAAACTTTTAAATAAAAATCATTCACTTTTTATAGCATAAATAACCCATGGAATGAAAATGTGTTCCATTCAACAAATCATAAATAACCCATGGAAATAAAATGGGTTTCATATCCTTTTCAAATGGATTCATATAAGTAAATCATTAATGATTTCATCAATAATCAAAATGGAAAATAAATGTGTATCCAATGACATCAAGTAACTTTCTAAGTAAATATCATTCAAGCAAGATAATAAAGCATATAGTATTTACAATACATAGATAAAGGGTATATGGTTAAGATAATAATTTTAACAATCAATCTATTAATGGAATCTAGTTCAACACCCTTCAATCAAAGGAATCCAAAATATGGTATTCACAAAGGAAAGGCATTGGCTGAAAAGTTAGAATTATATATAGTGGATGATTAGGAAAGACAAAGGTAGTGATGGATCATTCCTAAAAAAAAAATACATTAAATAAGTCATATAGAGAAATAATGTGGATAATTAAATTTAAGGAATATACTTAATGAAGCATAAGATATGTCAAAGTACAATGACTTAGATGAAAAATACTTTTAAGGAGTTTTATATGAATCAATTTGGAAATAAGAAATATCCTTGATCATTTGAAATTATTTTAAAAGATATATTTTATAAATATTGGAGGAAAATAATTTCCTTTAGAAACTTTGAAAACATACTTCAAAAAATTCAGATAAAATTACAAAGGTGGTGGAAATATGTGTTCATAGGTGAACATTAAAAAAGATTATTTTCACATTTTGATGAAAACAACCCATACAAAAAATGTTTAAAATATCATTAAAAATTTTAAAATATGATCATGTAGTATAAAATGACCTTAATCAATTATTAAAAAATATATAAGGACATTTTAAAAATAATCCAATGAATACAGACATGTAAAAGGGAGATTCCAAACTGAGAATAAGATATGGGGTCATTTTAATTTAAAAGAAACACTTCAGGTAAAATATGAGTCAAGGGGGAAATAAAACTTTGAGGGGACATGTAAAAACCTATGAATATCCAAAAGAAAATGATTATGGTTTTTATAAATAATATAAATTATCCATATGATTTATCATTAAAATCTAATCATGATTTGAAAATTATATTGACAACAAAACCCTTAAGGTTTTAGTACAATTTTAATCACAAACCCCTTTCAATTTTGGTATATATTGAATTAAAATTCTTTTAAAAGATAAAAAGATACAACTCTTAAAAAACCCATTAATATGGTAAAATACATTTATTAGGTAATATATACACCATTCCAAAGAAAATATGGTGTATAATAGGAAATATGTCTCAAGGGGTGAAAATTTGAGACAAGAAACCCTCACCTCAATTCATATTTAGTCGAAATACGCCCCGACCTCCTATATTAAAAATGTAACTACCTAATCACCCATTTCATAACCTTTTTTATATCTATAACCCTTTATATACTTCATTTATAATTATTCTTTATATTTATATTAGTTAGTTATTATTTATTTTCTATATTGAGTGCGAGTAATCATGATCGTTTTTAACAAGTTTCATGATATCAGTTTTGTTCTTAATTATTTTCCAAGAGTTCATAATTAAAAAACCATAAAAGGTAATAGGATTTTTATTTTTATAATTATTTATATTTTAATAATTTTATTCTATGGTAATTTTGGTTGCGATCCTTAAATTTGAATTTAGAGATGAGCATGTTTCAATGATTCTTAGCGAATGAAGGGTGATTTCTTAAATAATGAGATATTTTTTTATATTAACATTGAAGAAAAAAAATAATTATTTACTTATTTATATGATATATTACCAGAAATTAAATTCTTATAGTCATCCATGATATAAATTTATATCATTGTTCAATTAAGTGGTTAAACCAATCCAAATAAGAACATACCATAATTAATGGATGATTATGAAGTGATTTAGTTGTAATATCATTATAAAAAATCATAATGATATTATTCAGTGTTTATTAGTGTGATATATAATAATGGGAAAGAATTTTAAGAATAATATAACATATAAAAAGTTATTAAATAATATGAAGAAATCATTTTTTTCTCTTAGAACACTCTTTTGGATGATTGAATTTACCATGGGTTTTCACTGCTTGTTTTGTTAATAGGTTGTAAAATTTACCTTTATAGAACCTTAATAATTTCATAAAAACCATATTTATCCATTAAAAACTTTCTCCTGACCAATAATTCAGTGAGACGATGAAAATAATAATGTAAATCAATCGTTCTATAGAGGCGGTAGTCCACACATACGTATGGATGATGATTTCATTTTACATAGAATGGGGAAAATGAGTAATATTGTTTATTAAGGAGGCGGTAGTCTGAACAGCACACAAATGAAAATTTTGTTTTTATTTAAGGAGAAGGGAAAGGTGGTTAACGCTTTTAAAATCATTGTAATATAATACCCGTGTACTAATGATACTGATTTTATAATTTTAATATGGTGTAATGAAATTTTAGGAATAATAAGTGCACATAAATAAATAGAAATGAGAAAAGAACATTTACTGATTTATACCTCACTTCTTGGATTATCTCATTTTAAAAGGGGGTTAAGACTTTAAAGGATGGTATTTTGTGAATAAAAAACCTCTTGAAGGTGGAAAAGAATTTTTAATATAGTTTTTTGAATAATTTGGGCTAAACCAAGCTGGTTTTGGTGTGAGGGGAAGTGAGGAGAGAAGATCCCCTTTCATAAGTAAAAATGGATGACATTTTTGTAAATACCCATAAATTTTTAATAATGGGAAGTCAATATCAAGAAAATTGGATAATAAATAATGAATAGGATAACTGATAAGGTTTATAAATTCCTTAAACAAACATGTTTGAATTCATTTTTTCTTAGATTTTTACTTTTATTATTTTAGCTTTTACCGCGATAACTAGTTTTCACCCAAGTAACTTATCCTTTATGCTTAAAAATTAAATAGAACTTATTATATAATTTGGACCTAATAATTAAAAATTAAAATCCATTTCATTTTATTGAATTTATAAAAGTTCAAAAATTAATTTTAAAATAATAATTATATAATGTATTAAAAATAATTTCTTGAGTAAAATATAACGCAATTTCCAAAGCATTAAATATAGGTTTGTAAATTAGAATAAATTTTTAAAATTTATAATATAACTCATAAAATGAATATTTTTTAATAAAATGTTTTCATAAATTTCTAAATAATTCTTATAAACTAATAATTCTATAAAATGCATGGTATTTATAAAAACAATATATTTCATTATTCACCTAAAAATCATTTTTTAAGAAAATATAAAAAATTAAAATGAAGATAATATTGACATGTTTAATTAAAAAATTAAGTATTTTTTTAAATTCATATTCTAAAATTAATTAATTACCTTCAAAATGAAAATATGATATATAAAGGAAAACTGTTTTTATTAAAAAATGGTCATTTTAAACTTCAAGTGTTTTTAATATTATTACATATAAATTTATAAATAATCGAGTATTGGTATATTAATTTATAAATATAAATATTACCTATTATAGTAAACTTTTTACTATAGTCAATTAAACCTATTAAGGTAAAATAAAATAACCATATTTTTTAAAGCTTCTTCAAAAGTAATCCTTTTAAAAAAATTAATCAAAGAAAATAATATTATATTATATTAGGTGATTGGGGGTATAATTACATTAAAAAAAATACATACATCACACAAAATCTGAAAAGGTAGGCCATAGCCCCCCAAGAGGATAACGCACCCATCAAACCTTATTTATCCTATACATGTCTTGTACACCCACTGGGCATAAAACCTATTACATGGACTATAGGATTAGTGGGAATTAAATCCCATTACATGACCCGTAAGCACAAATTTTTGACCCAAAGACCCACCAGTGAATAGTGATTCTACAGTACCAGGGCTGCTACAATACCTACCAGAATGCCGCCGCTGCTATAGTGTTGCCACTGCTACAATGCTTCTACCTCTAGAGTTCAAATATTGGGTCATTATATAGTGGAATTTTTTCCCTATTAGTGGTGGTTTAAACTCACGAAAATCCAATTACATATGGTTTTTTAAACTGCCTCATATTTCACATTGAACAATCAAGTAGTGGTGGTTTGAATTTTGTTGATGCCAAAATGTGTGCATGGGAAAAATACGCAAAGAGAACACCAATGCCAAAAGGGGATGCTTTGCGAAGCCCCTCAACATCGTGGCCAGTGCAAAGTCATGACCCCCTCTACGATCACCGCAAAGGAAAGAGGCGGAAGATTCTATGGTTACGATGAAATTTACAGAAGGCTTCATGCTGCAGAGGGAACACAATCGCCTCTACAATTCCTTGGAAATTGATGGAAGCCTCTTCAAGCATTGCAAATGGAATTAATGAGGCCTATGCACCACGAAGGGAATGATGGTCGACTTTGCGGTTATGATGAACTTGATGCAATCCGCCTCCAATGGAAAAGTGCAAGCAGCTTTACAATGTGCTATCAGAGCTTCGTGTCGCCTTTAGCCTATAAATACTTGGCTTCCCTTAGCCCCAGAAGACAGATACCCTAAAATTTTTCATTATCATCTCTCAAATCGCAAAGTACCTTCTTCTCTGCGAAAAATTGAGAAAATGAGCTCTTCAAGGTATTTGAGTATTGTGAAATACCTTTCCCTTAGCTCATATGCAACTCCTCTTCAATAAGGGATGCCCTTCACGATTCCCATGGGACATTACTAGGGAAGGAGATCCCTAAGGGAACTTGGGTCTTCACAAATCACTCAAGCTTCACAAAGTACCTTTCATGAACATGTGGACCCCATTCTAAGGCAAGATCACTATGCTTTGCGAAGTACATTGCTTCGCAATGCCGTACTTTGTAGGGAACCCATCATCTGCAAAGTCCTACTCCTCAAAAGCACTTCCACTTTGTGAAGCACTCTTTATATGCATGTATAATCCATGTCTGGGATCAACCAATCCACTTCACAAAGCATACTCCTTCACGGAGTCTCTCTACATTGTGGAGCATCAGAGCTTCACAAGGTCTCTTCCTGTGAACCCATTGGCTTCAGAAACCCTTCTTCAATATGACCCTATAGGTTTGTATGAAGTGATTTCAAAGTCCCTTGGTCAGTGCTTTATATTTCATTGATTATCCTGATGCTTCTTTACATAGGCACACTAATGGCTATTTCTTTTTCTCATATCCCCACTAATGTGAGCCCCTTAATGGATCAATCCACAACCACATCTCCTCATGACATTTCCGGTGCCTTCCCTTCACCAAGGATAAAATCAACCCAATTATGTAAGTCCTAGGGGTGGGGAATAAATTACCATCTTCCATGGTAAAGGACATTAAACTGCCAAGCATCATCATCCCTAGCACATGAAGTTAAACTGTGGCCTCACCTCGTGCAATATACACAGGGTGCCCCACCTCAGAAATTTTCAATGCCCACTAGTCTCCATGGGAGTGAGATCTTACTCACTTAGAATGAGATCCTCCTTTAATGGAATAGAATCTATCCACAGGGGAGGGAAACTATCCTTGTGTAATCCCCTAGCCTTTCTTGTGGGAGGTAGCGTCCATTCTCCTCCTCTCGTCTTCCATACACAAAGACTAGAGGAGAGATGGGAACATGGGGACTCAATACCCCATCCATCTCCTTTTGGGATTTATCACCATCGGGCCTCCATCCTAGAGTAAGTAACAATCTCTATCTCCTTGGGCCACTACCCAGACGTAAGATTCGTTCCATTCTTTACAGATGCACCTTTCACAATGTGATTTTCATGTATTTTTTACCTCTTGTTTCTCACACTGAGCATGAATCATGTGGGATTAGATTAATCATCGACCATGGAATCCTCTACGGGCCGCCTTAATTTGTAATCCTTACCCCCATCCCGAACTAAGTGGAATTTGATCCTTTTCTCATTTATGTAAAGGTACATAGGAAGCCTCCCTGAGGTTCAAGTCCATCATCCACTGGTCTCGACCACTTTATGTCAATTCAACCTCATCCCGCATGATGCTAAACTATGTGCTTATGAACTATGTGGGTTATGATCCCTATCTTTAGGGCAGGGTACATAGGAAACCTCCCTGAGGTTCAAACCCAAACGCTGTTAAACTTCAGTGTCCCCCTTTTTTGGGACCTACATCCTTGGTCTATACCTTAGTGGCATCAGACCAACTCTTGGGCCACTAACCATGCGTAACCCCCAACATGTCATTAGGTCGCTGTCCTTTGTGTACACCCCAATCCCATGCCCCATCCTGAACTACGTGGACTTTGATTCTCTGACATATGGATACGTAGGAAGCCTCCCTAAGGTCCAATCCCAACACTAATGTTCCATCCTAGTCTCTCCCTTGAGCCTTTGTGTTTCTGGAGGGTCATGCCCTGAACCGGAGGTTCTACTTCCTCCGGGTCCCATCCAAAGGTCCATTCTCACAGAACGCCTCGTCAGGTGTCTCATCACCCCCTGAACTATGTATAATTTGATTCCCTACTACATGGATACGTAGGAAGACTCTCTGAGTTTCAAGCCTAACATCACCATCATCTTCATGTCAGTTCCATTCCATTCCTCTCATCCACTTCGTTCAACCATCCATCATCTATCATAATTATTACCCGGGCCACCAAATCCCAGTGGGATCATGCCATTACCATGGGAAGCTAACCATGTATAATCCCCACACAATCCATAACCTTCCAACCAAGAGTTTCCCTCTTTCGATGGGTCGCTATCCATGTGTAAGACCTAACATGTCTCTGAGTCGTTGTCCTTTGTGTATACCCCGATTCATCATCCATTCAAACTACATGGGTTTTGATACCTATTATCCACATAGGGTATGTAGGAAACCTCCCTAAGGTTCAATAATAGCCAATAGTAAACCTTGGTGTCCACCTTTCTGGGGATCCCCTTTCCTTGATCCTCTCTCAGTGGCATCTAGACCAGTCTTCATGGTGTGATATCTTCCCTCTATAAGACACACCATCTCAGATCCATCCTCATTGGATGTTTTGATCCACCCATACAGTAAACCCCCCAGGTGCTCTCACCTAGAGATGTACCCATCTATTCCACTCCCATCAATTTTTCGATTAGTCTAATCTGTCTATGATATGCATTAAACTCACGTCATACCCTATGTTAAATATGGGAAGTTGAGGAAAACCTTAAGGACATTCCTATGGAATATAATTCCCCGCACTCGACGTGGGATGTATCAAGATTATGCACCCTCAAGGATCCCTATCATAAGGGGAAGAAACCCAGAAGCATTGGTGTTTTAGCATCCATACACACCAGTGATGTCCAACGTGACTACTCCCCCAATAGAAGGTTTCTACCCTGACGTGTCCCCTTGGAATGTCCTAAAAGAATTAGTGTAATTAACTGGAATCCATGAAGATATGGCACTGGGGAAGGGTTTCACCAACAATGTCTAAATATATGAAGGAGACCTAGACTAGGAAATTAATTCTGAGGAGGAACCCACAGAAGGAGATAATGACATCCCATCACCTTATTTCAATCAAGGGGAAAACATCCCTAAATAAGTGACAGATGAAACCCAACTTTGTAAAGCGGGAATGCAGGGCAATAGCCAGTGCATCCCCATGGGAGGATGCGTTCCCCTATGAAAGAATTGAAAAAAAATGGCGAATCTAATGTGAATATTCTCCCTAATGTGGAGATTAGTAGCGCTCGAGACATCATAATATAATCATGCCACTGGATACAGCTTTCCGGCACCAGGTCTTGCCAATAAAATAGTGGGCCTGGCATGAAAATCACCAGAGATCGGAGCAGTTAAACGTTGGGAATCCCGGTCTGCAATTTTGTCAGTGTGGATCCTTCTTACCAATCACGGGAGACTGAATAATGTTGAGGAACTGGATGTCACTTTCCTCCTTTCAGAACTAATGGTTGAATCTTCCTACTTTGTAGGACCCAATCTTCTATGTCAGGAAACTGATCACCACCAACCCACCGATGCAGGGGCCAGGGAAACACCAGTGTGACAATACCGTGTAGCTCCATCTCTTCTGCAGCGGCCTACACATCCACGACTATTGGGAGCTTGTGACCTATCTCACCATCTGAAATCATTCAGAGGAGGGTGAACAACAATCTCGGCCAATGTTATGTGGAATAATGGATTATCCCAACTCGGGATATAGACCATTAGGGCCTAAAGGCTTCCTCACTTTGTCGTCACTGCCTCCCCCAAGGGACACGTAGGGAGACACTACTCCCCACTCCAACCTACAAACGTTTTGGGAGTCTCTCCCTAGAATGATTTGATGAATCGATCCCTTATACCAATGAGGTAAGGGAAGTTCGGGCCAACTCAGCTGTGATCCCACCCTAGGGGATACCAAGGAGGGCCCCCACCAGGCGGTGTTAACATCACCAACTGGTCCCATAGACTAAGGAGTAGGTGAGTTACACACCTACATCACCAGCCCCAGTCCGGTTAACCTGGCGCCAACGTCAGGTGCAAGCTGAGGAGGACACCCGTCAGGGGGCATCATCATCAAAAACTATGGTGTACCATGCCACCGCTGATGCATAATATCAATACCCCATTTATACTGAATAGGGGAACTTATACTCCTGACCCGGATCGAGGCCCCAACCACCCCATGGGAATGTTGGGATGATTCTATTGGTCATCGACATAGATAACCCCCGTCACAGGCTGACCCAGGATGATGAAATCTAGCATGGAGGTCCTCCCTGAGCCACCATAAAAGAGAGAAAAGGCCCTCCCCACTTCCAAGTTTGGCATGGAGGTCCTCCCCATGCCCCCATTAGTCTAGGTGAATGCTCTTCTTGCCATATTGATATCTAGCATGAAAGTTTCTTTTACACCCGTGATCCCAGGTATGGAGTAATTCTTCCTATCGTAGGTTGCCGATGTGGAGATCCTCCTTTCCCGGTCAACAATTAGCATGGAGGACTTACCCATGTTCTTACTGCAGCTGAAGAAGGTCCTCCTCATCCGGGAAATCAGAGAAGCAGAGGTCTCCCCCACTTCATTAGCGTCCAACACAGAGGTCTTCCCCGTGTTTAGTTTGACCAATATGAAGGCTCCCTTCATACCGTCACTACTAATGGAAACAAACATTAAAGTACTTCCCATACGCTCACCAGCTCTAGCAGAGGTCCTACCCACTCTAACACTTCCCACGGAGCTCATCCCCATGCTCCAACCAGCAGACACAGAGGTCCTCCCCGTGTTCCATTTGGCATTTTTCCAGAAGCTCCTCGCAAACCCAAATCACCCCAGTTGAAGTTCTCCCCACCCTAGTATCATTTCTGCTTAAGTTACTCCTTATGTCAAAAACCTACTATGGCCTAAAGAACCATCTAAGGGTAGGAGGGCAGGTCATTTCCATCAAAGGAAGAATACCGAGAAGTTTCAGACCGCGATTAAACCCGTCTGCTTCTCAGACTCTGAGGCGGAGTATGATTCGGCAGTGGAACCCTCACCCCTATCCTCTAAATCGGGGGACATGGTAGGAACAAGGAGTATAAGCCTCATCCTTCCAGAAACTAAGGTCCACCAGATCCCAACCTCCCTCCAAAGATACTTCCATGAGGAGGAAGATTTGGCCTCTTTCCAGGGTCTGGCCGTGCAATCCTACCTATCGTCAACAAGATCATTCTCTACCTCAACCAAAGATCATGAAGAGTTGTTCTAGGGACCAATAAAGGACAAGCAATAGCATTCCCCACCGTCAGTAACCACAACCCATGTGCAGGAAGCTATGGCATTTATTTCATCTTATCAGGATATGGTAGCTCAGTTGTTTCATTCTTTGGAAGATATCCCAAGATGTAGCGACTTGTCAGCTCGCTCGATATATTCTCCACTGTCCAGTCTACCATCTCAACAGTCTGCTTTAGTGTCATTACCATTCCATTAGCCACCCCAATCAATGAATGGGGAAACTAAGGGCCAGATCCCAAGTCTAAGCTGAGGATCTTGTGGGACATCCTTGCAGGGGACCATTTCCAAGAGATGTTCTGACCACTTTCAACCACAAACTTTAGAACTCTAGAATCTTTTACCCAGGAGGAGGTTGCGTGCTTTCACCAAACACTCTGGGAAACACACTTCCTACTCTGTCATCAATGGGTAGCTTACCCCAAGAGCCAGGATCACTTTGATGGCATTGGCTAGCAATGTCGTGTGGTCGAATTGGCTGTGCTCCCCGTGGCTCAGCTCCTGTAGTCACCTGGTCGCCATCAGACCCTCCAATAATGATGCATATAGAGATTTATAGTGCTCCATAGAATTATTAAGGAGGATTCCCCTCATGTCCATATCTATGGTTGGGGGTGGTATGTTTCCCTTCATTTCAACTCTATCCGGCACCAACCTGACTTATCAGGTGATATTGAGGATATGTCTTTAGGTACAATCGCAGTTAACATGGAGGACCTATCAGAGGAAGATACCAATCTAGGACTAATTGAATAGAAATTACCCCCTGGGGTGGTGCCACACCTATTGGATCCTTTGGGTAGGGTTACTCACCAGTAGAGAAACCTACCGGTCCTTCCTGCACCTTCTGAGTCATTGTCCTTCAGTCGGGACCTTAATAAGGGTAAAGAGAATGATGGGGTTGTCAAAACTTCTGATCCATCTAGATCAGTGTAGAATATAGAAGATGGACCCTAAAAGGCCGCATTGCATCAAAAGCTCATTGAACATAGAAAGATGGTCTATGAAATTCTTGTCAAATGTGCTGTGGAATGACAACCAGACTATGATAATCCTTGAACGGGGCAGTAGGGACAGGTACAATTTCCCCCCAGAAAATTACCTCTAGGTGACCATGAAGATCCTGCCCATATAGATAGGGTATATTCCGGAGTTTATGGTAAGAGGGTGCGATATGCGTCACCAAATCCACCTGATTTGAATGATAACCCTCCTCAAGAACCATCTTAGGGTCCCCCATCCATTCCACAACTTGTTCCCCTAGAAGTCCCACAGGTCATCCCACCAGCCGCTCCATGAGACGTTGGGCCTTCTTATCATGTTGATGAACCTGCCAATGCACTAGTGGTTATAGATCCTCGTCAAGATAGAAATCCCTACTAAGATGATCTGATGGCTGCTCTCATTACTCACCTCGAGGCCTTAGAAACTCAACAGGTGGAAATCCCGCCTGATGGAAATTCATATCTAGCATGGGTGGATGATATGCCAACACCCCCTAGTTTAGGAAATCCTACCTTCTCCCCCCTTAATGGGACGGGTGACCCACTGCAACATCAGTCCCACTTTATTTCAAGGTGTGGACCCATGTTAGAAACTCCAGCACAACATGAGGCCACCAAGCTCTAGTGTTTCATACAAATACTGGAAGGGCTCGTATTCGTTTGGTATAGTCAGATACCCATTGGGTCAGTAGCCAGTTGGGAGGATCTTCGTAGGCAGTTTCTTTACCAGTTCAGTTATACCACCCAGAAGAAGAGTATTGCTAACCTCTTCAAGTGCAAGCAAAGGTATGACGAGTGCATCATAGAATTTGTTTCTAAGTGGAAAAGCCTCACCTATTCCATTGATATGATGTTGAATTAGGATAATCTTATAATAATGTGTGTGGGGAATGTCAAGACCAAACTGGTCCCCTATCTCATCACTCAGAACTACCCAGGGAGATTTCAGGATTTCTCTTAAAAAGCTCAGTGGCTAGAGGAAGCCCTACAACCGGCCAAGAAGGCACATCCATTGCCTCATATAGTTCCCGTGAGAAGAGACGCTAAGGACAAGCCCACTGTGGTAGCCTAAATAGAGGCCCCCAGGAAGGTGGATTTATTTCTAGTAGAGCCACCTCAGGCATATCCTCCAACCCATCAGTGCAAAACTCAAGATCAACAGGAGTCCCCATATAATGTGCTGCCGTCACTAGGTTGAGATAATCAGGTTTCACCTCTTCGATAGGCTCCTCCATCCCCTCATCAGGGCCAAGATCCTAGAGTCCCCTTCTTGGAAATAAGGAATTTAACCTACTCATTTGATGAGGCTCAGGTCCCTGGTTATTTCTTAAGTGCCTTGGAATAGGGAATCCTACGGTTTCCAGAGTGTAGGAGGCCTGAAGAGGTGAGTCTCACTGACCATCCCAATCACTTCCCCTATCACCGAATCCTTGGGAACACCCTCAAGTAGTGTTATGTGTTTAAATACTGGATCCAGGACCAAGTCGATAACAACATAGTCAAGTTAGGTTTGGACCCGACACAGGTGGCATGAATATTCATAAAGACTGACAGTGATAGTGACAACGAAGGTGAGTGGTAGTAGGTTCCTAACCACAGGTCCCAAAAATACAATGACTGAATATAACGCAAGGTAGTTTCCCATGACCATGGCATTATCCATGCAAGTTTGAGCTAACCTAAGCCTTCATAGGTCACCACATTACCTATATCTTCTACTTCTGCATCAAAATCCCAATATTTCTCTTCCTAGAATGGAAATCATCGACAAAACAAGGGAAAAACAAGTCCCCCACTGATGTCATTATCATCCCGTACTCTCAATTATTTCATGCCCCTAGAGATGGCGATTACCATAGAATACTCCTAGGGATGGAGGATTATTCAAGTGATGATCCAAGGTACACTTCGATTACTACCATGGAGATGGTAAACCCCTATATGGTTCTTGATGACGAGGAGAACCAGAAAGATCCTCCCAACGTACCCAACTGACACCAGCATCACCGGACCCATGGTTATGTGGGTTGATGGAATGAATCGGTCAGTGATTCCAGCCAAGCTATTCACATCACCGAGACCAGGTAGCAGGCCCAGCTTAGAGCTCAACACATGTAGCCTTCTTATCTTGTTTCATCAGATCTTCCTCCACCACTGTTTATATTTCTCAATCATATGGAACCACCACGATCATGATATGATCATCCACGTTCTCTTGAAAATCACCCTTATTCACTTGGAACTCATCTGGTAGTCGCTCCATGCGATTCATCTAGTGAGAAGTGGGACTTTCCCAACACCATCGAAAACCTTACGTTTAAACCAGTAGGGCCGGTCAAACCTACTGCCATAGAGCGACCTCTTGCCAATAGAGGCATACACCTAGCATAGAAGTATGACATTCTAAATAATCTTTCCATCATTCCTATGAAGATCTCGATCCTCAAAGCTCTTTTCTTGTCAGTAGATATGCATGTGGCCCTTACAGATGCTTTAAGAATCCACCTCCAGTTTGAGGCATATGTAGAATCCATAGAAACCTTCTTTGCTGAGGCAATTGAGCATGAAAAATGTCAGTCCATTATCTCTTTTTCTGGAGAAGATGAAGGCTCCCCTATACAGGGTCACATTATACCACTTTACATCACTAGACATTTCAACATCGCGGAGGTTCACCATAGTCTTTTCGACACAGGATCAGGGATCAACTTTATCACAACACAGACACTATGTAAGATGGGGTTATCCAAGGCTAATCTGAGCCCCTATGACTTGAAAATCCAAGGTTATGATAGGATGGAACAAACACTAGTTGGAAAGATCCACCAGAATACCCAGTTCAGTGTCCTAGTTTCCAACATTGAGTTCATGGTTGTATTGTAAGATACTACTTACAACATGTTAATGGGTAGGCCATGGCTCCACCTGCACGCGGTGGTCCCTTCCTTATTTCACCAATGCCTTAAGTACTCCCTCAATGGTTGAGTAGGTGTACTCCAAGGAGATTTGTCTCCCTTTGCCTCTTGTGAAGCCCTCTACCTGGATGTCGATTATTACAAGATCAAGGACAAGAATATTTAGGCTAATGAGGTTGAACACACTACGACTGTGACCGACACGTGGAAAAATCTAGATTATGACTACATTTTCCCAATCCACCAATTGGAGGCCATGAACCTAGATTTGGGGAAATGATTTATTGTCTCTAGAATGAGGGGGAAGCACATTCCCAAGTTTAAGGAGCACTGGTAAATTACCATGTATTCCTATAAAAATCAGGACAAGGTGATCCCAAATCCCCCTACTCCCATAAGGTATCGGGATTTCATCCCCATGGAAATAGAAATATGTCATACTTTATTGTTTCGTTGGGCTAGGATAAATCAGCTCAAGAAGATGTGAAATTATTTCTTTGATATCATCAAATGTGACCCCCTAGGATGAAGGCCATATGGAATCGGGTCGACAACTTTTGTCACCATGGTTTCAGCAGTGCAAGAATCCCCCGATGAGGTGTCCACCTCCGCCCAGGCTGGCACCAGTGTACCATCAAGGTCTGCCAACTCGGAATAATTTCCTTCTACCTATGATACCTTTTCCATGGAAAAATAATAGGATTTGGATTATGCTCCTCCTATATTCTAAGAGGGTGTCTCCATCATGGTCGATGAATTGGTACAGGTAAACCTCGGTGAAGAGACAGATCTGAAACCAACATTGATCAGTGCCACTATACCCATCGAAGTGAAACAACGATATATGGAGTTATTAAAGAATCATCATAATGTATTCTCTTGGGGTTATGATGCGATTCTAGGGTTAGATTCTCATGTCTCCATCCATCGTCTCGGTCTTCCAGTGAATCATCATGGGTTCAAACAACCACCTAGAAAGATTCACCCTTCTCACAGTGCCGTGGTCGAAGCCTAGGTTGATAATATTATCAAATCCAACTTCATAAAATAAGTCCAGTACCCCAAATGGTTAGCCAATATTATGTCCATTAGGAAGAATAATGGATAGATTAAAGTCTACACCGACTTCCAGGATCTCATCTGTCATTATATAAAGGATGAATTTCCCATTCCTATGATAGAACTATTGATTGATTCCACCGTGGGGTTCCAGAATCTCTCCTTCATGGATGCGTATTCTGGGTATAACCAAATTCATATGGCTACTGAGGATGAAGATCCTACCACCTTCAGGTCACTATAAGGTACTTCCTACTACTGGGTAATTCCCTTCAGTATAAAGAATGCAGGTTCCACCTATTAGTGTGCCATGCATCACATATTTAAGTTTATCCTTAAAGTATTGGTGGAATTCTATGTGTATGATCTAGTGGTCAAATTTCTATAGTGTTAGGACCATCTCAAAGATCTTGAGAAAGTGTTCGGCTTCCTCTGTTCTGACCATCTGAAGATGAACCCATTGAAGTGTGCCTTTGGGGTCACCTTCAGGAAGTTTCTTGGATTCATTGTTAGACAGAAAGGCATTGAGATTGACCGGGAGAAGATCAAATCCCTTATTCAGATGTCTCCTCCAATAAAAATTTGGTAGATCTGACAATTTTAAGGATACTTATCCTACATATGACAATTCATTGCAAATATGGCTAGAAAGTGTAAGACCTTTTCTCGACTCATGAAGAAATGTAAAAATTATCAGTGGGATGAGGAGTGTCAGACCACTTTTGAGAAAATCAAGAAGTACTTGCTACGACCCCAAGTTATGATTCCACTCATTCTCGAAAAGCCACTGGTCCTTTATGTGACTGCTCTAGAATGATCTCTTGGTGCCCTTCTCTCCCAGAAGAACAATGAGGGGGACAAAGAACAGTTTATACAATTTCAGTTGCATACTCCTCGATATGGATACAAGATAATCATCTATCTAGAAGAGTTTCCTAGCGTTAGTATTCGTAGGGTAGAAATTGCGACATTACATGCAGCACCATGAGATACAGTTGGTATCTCGAGCGGATCCACTAAAGTACATTTTGAACCACCCCATGTTGATAGGCTGTCTAGCTCAGTGGGTAGTGATCCTTCAATAGTTTGACATCAAGTTTCTCCTCAGAAGGCTATCAAGGGGTAGACATTTACAGACTTACTTTCCACCCATCCAGATCCCACATAGTAGTTTTTGGATCTTGATTTTCTAGATGAGGCAATCCTCTAAGTAGATCAAGCCATTATGTGTTGGAAATTTCACTTTGATGGCACTTCTGAAATCCCTACTGGTAGAAGACTCCATGATCCCAAACTCAACAGAGTAGGAATTTGTATTGTATTCATCATGCCAACATAAGATGTCCTACTATATTCATTCCTATTGTTAGAAGTCTGTACTAACAATGTGGTAGAGTACCAGGCTCTCATCACTGGTCTTGAGCTAGCTCTCGAGATTGAATTTCCACACTTTCATGTGAAAGGGGAATCCGAACTAGTCATCAAGAAGATCAAAAGTGACTACGTCATCAGGAAGCCAGAGCTCATACTGATTTTAGAGCTTACCCGCTAGCTGATGGCCCAGTTTCCTTATCGGCCAGAAATTACTCATGTCCCTCAATCGCAGAATGGCCGAGCCGACACCTTGGCCAGCCTGGCCGCATCTCTTGATAATCCTGACAAGGATGATTTGATTTTTTATGTGGCTCATCGAAGGGTAATCACTCCCATCACTTCAGATGATGATGATAACCCTCATGTAAGACACCTTATGGATGATGCCTCCACATAGGGACCCCAAATCCCCCCTACCGTGGTGTCATACGTGACCCCATATTGGAGGACCCCCTTTATCGAGTATCTTCGACATGGTAATCTCCTAAAAGATCAAGCTGAACATGAGTGAGTCTGGCGGTGCGTAGTGCAGTTCACCATCCGGAGTGGTCCCAGTCTTGAGCATATCCTCTACAGATATGGGTTTGATGGGACTCTCTTCTGTTGAATTCAGGGAGGTGAAATTTCTCAAGTCATCTAGATTCCTATGAGGCTCATTAGATAGGGCCAAAACTCTCTCATTAGATCCGGAGATTGGAGTATTTTTGGCCCACCATGATCCATGACTGTATCAGGTTCACCAAAAGGTTCTATGCTTTCCAAATCCATTCTAATTTCATGTATCGGCCACCAGAACCCCTCCATACTACCAAGTACTCTTGGACCTTTGTGGTTTGGGGGCTCGATGTCATGGGACCATATCCACCAGCAACGGCCTGCCAGTGCAGGTTTATCCTGACCACTATGGATTTATTTTCTAAGTGGGAGAGGCAGTTCCACTCAAGGAAGCCAAGGCCCATTCTATTGTTGAGTTTTTGAGCTCCAACATCATCTACCAATTTAGAGTCCCTCACGCCATCCTCACTGATAATGGAACCAACTTCCAAGTAGTAAAATTGAAGAAATTTTACACTAAGTACAAAATCCATTCTAATCATACCTCTCGCTATCATGCACAAGAAAATGGGAAGATTGAGGTGTTAAACAAAACCCTCTCTAATATTCTGCAAAACATGGTCGGTCAGAACAAGAATATTTGGCTGGAAAAACTCCCCAAATCTCTCTGGGATGATCGGAAAATGACTCGTAATTCTACTCAGGTGACCCCATATTCCCTAGTGTACAGAAAAGAGGTAGTCCTTCCTATCAAGATTCAGTTTCCTTCATTGCACATAGCTGTCTATGATCAGCATACACCAGATAAAGTAACTGAAATCCATCTGACTGAACTAAAATAACTCAACTAGAATAAGATTTGTGGCCCGCACAATCTGGAAAGTAATGACAAAAGATATATAGGGCTTTCAATAAGATGGTTCGCCTCCACTCTTTCTTATAGGTGACATGGTGTTGGCCCTGAGAATGCCAATGATACCCTACAGGGAGCCACTGAAGATGGATCCCAAATGAGAGGGACCTTATATCATTCATAAGGTTTACCTAAATGGTGCACACTCCTTGGTCACCATGGATGGTGAGTGTATTAATCCTCCCACCAATTCTAAATTCCTCAAGAAGTATTTCTCTTAGTAGTCCCATGTGACTTTAAACTATTTTGTCTTCACCACACGATGTTAAAATACATGGTCCATCCAGGATAAAGGATGTAAAAATCCCTAATGATCACTCCGCATGACGTTAAACTGTATTACCATCCTGCAAGACAATAAACCACCTACAATCATCCCACATGACAATAAAATGCAAGTTTGTCCGAGCTCTATGACCTTAAACTAATATCTTTGTCCTTTTCGAATGACATTAAAATGCATGTTAGTTTTGAGAACTACGTTCGGCTTGATTCCCATCATTATGAGATACGTAGGAATGCCATGACTTTTTATCTGTGGCCCAACCTCAGGTCCCTAAATCGTTTCCAGCCCCCTGGACCACGTTCTCACATAGTATTAAATGGTGTGGTATGGAATATATGTCCTCATTCATGTCGAGCTATTTTTTCCATGCCACACACATCCCCTTGAGACACCCCTCCTTCATCCATTGTCCTTGCTGCAAGACGTTAAACTGCATGGGTACCACCATGATTCACATTTCCATTTATGTGGGTTTTCATCATCTTTCACATCTAAAAGGAACTTAGAACGACATGGATTCTAGGTCTCAGGGTTATCCTACCATCTCAGGCCAATATCCCCAAATATTTTGAATGAAAATTTGACACAAGTCCCATGTTGTGAATATGGTCAGCGGTCAATTCTCAATTGATTGTTCCCATTACAGGCCACATGAGAGAGATGTTGTGTTATGAACATGGCCAACAGTTAACCTTAATTGTTATTTCCATCCCATGGTCTCCCAGATGATGGGCATTGTGATTCACCTTTTGTTCCCTACTGTCCTAAGCATACAACATTAAACTAGGAATCTATGGTCTGATCTCTACGACCTTAATCTAAGATCTTCATCCTTATTGCATGACATTAAACTGCCTGACAATCTCAAGAACTATGTGCATCTTGATTCCTATCCTCATGCGATACATAGGCACATCCAGACATTTTGTCTTTGGGTCCATCCCTATTTCTTAGAAACATCCTCATCCTTCTAGACCCTTGGCCTAAGTTCTCTAGGAGGGGGTATGTGGTGTGGTGTGGACTCCCTTTGTCCTCACTCACATTGGGTTTGCAACATCCATGCTACATACCCCTCCCTTGAGAGCTCTCCATCCCCCTTTCCTCTACTCATCTTCTTGAGTCGTCTACTCTAAAATTGGGCCTCTCAACCCTTTCTAGCAGTTCACCAATGTGCCTAGATGCACTGTGGTTTGGGACCTAGAGTTTTGGGGTCCACACGGACACAATTTAATCCATTTCCATGCTTCACATTTCCCTTTATTTGATCTTTTAACCTCTTTCACATCCAAAAGGACCCTGAACAACATGGATACTAGGCCTTAGTGCTCTCCTACCATCTTGGGCCAACGTCCTGGAGGATCACGAACGAAAAATTGACACAAGTACCGCATTGAGAATACGGTTAGTGGTTAACACTCATTTGTTCATTCCCATTTCAGGTCACATGATATGGATGCTATGTTTCGAAAACTATCAATATTTATCCTCCATTATTATTCCACCCCTACTAAGCCTTAAATACTGGTTGCGTGATTCAAATTTCTTTCCACTCTATCATGTCCAAGTGGAATTTTGACACTCTTGGTACTATCCCTCAGTGCGCATTTGCGTGTCAAGAGGATGAATCCATGACATCATGTCATTCGAGGCTCCACGTCATTTCCCATTTTTCTGTATTCCATGTGTTGAAAAGATATTCTCTGCCCTTGTTTCCCACATAGAGCGCATCTCACGTGGTATTAGGGACTTGGTAAAGGTTTAAACCCACTTGGAATAATCTTCATTCTTTTGGGTCTGAGCTCTATGACCTTAAACTAAGTTCTCCCTTCATCCTTATCACACAAATTTCAACTACACAACACTTTTTGAACTATGTGCGGCTTGATTCCCATCCTTATGGGATACGTAGGAATGCCAAGACATTTAGTCTTCGGGTCTACCTCAGGCCCCACTAATTATCTCATCTATTCAACCTTTCGGCCATGACTCTCATAGGATCACGTGGTGTGGCATATTCAGGCTTGGATCCTCATTCACATTGGGTTTATAATATCCGCACCATGTACTCCCCTTTAGGAGCTAGCCTCTCTTATCCCTGTCCTTGTCATATGATGTTAAACTACACAAAAATTTCATAACTATGTACGTCTTGATTCCCATCCTTATGGGATACGTAGGAATGACAAAACATTTCTTCTTTTAATCCAACCCCAGATCCTTTGACCTTTTATGGCCCCTTGGCTTGAGTTTTCTCCTATGGAGTTGCACACAGTGGGGTATGGACCTTGTCCTCATTCGCATTAGGTATGCTTTATCACATCTTGCACATTTTATTTAAAACCTCATTCTTCTATACGCATCCAATACAAATGATGTTAAACTATGCTTCCTAGTCCCACATGACATTAAAATATTATGTCTTTTTTGCACGATGTTAAAATTACTGGGTTGTTCCTATCATACGACCCTAAATTGTGACACTATCGTCATGGACGCACGACGAAAAAATGGCACCATATTGTGGTGTGCTCACTCAAGGGGACATAATGTTCGGTATTTTTCATCTACTATGCCATTTTCAAGGCCTAAATATGGCTTGATTCCTGTAGCAATTTCAGGTTCCCTTTCCTAGGTTTGTTTCTTCACAAAAAACACATCCACCCTAAATAACAAACAAGATCCATCAAGTGCCGCTTCATTTGGTGCATGGGAGAGACCCTCATGACAGTATTTTCCCTGGAATTGGTACCCTACTCTTCCATATTCTAGAACTATGTATGGATTTATTCCCATCCTAATGGGATATATAGGAATGCCCATAAATTTCATCTTTGGGTCTATCCCCAGGTATCTCAAATCCTGCCCTCTTTCCGGCCCTCTTGGTCTAGACTTTGTTGGAAGCATGTGGTGTGGTGAGGAACTCTTGGGTCCTCATTCACACCAGGTTTATGATATCCATGCCATTTATTTACCTTTGGGGATCTTCCTTCCATTCTACTACGTCCCTATCAAACAATGATAAAATGCACAAATCTTTCCAAAACTATGTATGGATTGATTCCCATCCTCATGGGATATATAGGATCGTCTAGACAATTCATCTCGAGCCCAGCCCAAATTACACCTTTAGACCCCTGACCCTGGGTTTCCCCTGAGAGCACATGGAATAGTATGAAATTTTACTGTCCTTATTCACATTGGATTTTACAATAACCTCACCATGTGTCCCCTACTACCTGACACATCTCATTGGTGTACTCAAATACTCCATAGAGTAGAGCCCAAAGTGTTGGATTCCACTTGGAAATTTTCTTGTTTCACGTCCATGCTTCATGAGCCCTTTATTTGAATCGCCATTATCTTCCATGTCTGAAGGTACCCCCTTTACAGCCTAGTCTCATGACACATTGGCTCACCTACCTCCTTAGGGAAATACCCCAGAATACCTCAGACAACATTTTTCGACAGGATTTGTGTTTTGAAAATGGTCAGCAGTTGACTCCCATTTGTCTGTCCCCATGCCAGGCTAATGAAAAATAGATGTTGTATTTCAAAAAAGGTCAACAGTTATCCTCCATCGTCACACCACTATCATTGTGATCTAGATATTAGGCTCCATGATTCATGTCTTTCCACTTCCTTATGTTTAAATTTAATTCCAGCACACTCGGTTTTACTGCTCCACATTTCTATGTGTGTTAAGTAGGAGGGTCAATGTTATTGGGAAATTATTCACCTAGAATTATATTTCCCATAATGTGTTCCTCTTTGTACCAGGAAAATCCCATCACTATTTATTTCCCACATCGAGCATGACTCACATGGGCTTAGTGATTTTGGTAGGATGTGTACTGGTGTAGCTTAACCACACATGACCCTCGTTCCGCATGACATTAAACTACACTCTCAGAACTATGTGTGGCTTGATTACCATCCTAATGGGGTATATAGGAACGCCCAGACACTTAGTCTCGGGCCCAACCCAAATTTTTCCTTCTTTAGTCTATTAACCTAAGATTTCCTTGAGCATTACCTGGTGTGGTAAGGACTATTTAGGTCCTCATCCACGTCGGGTCTATAACGGTCGCACTGCATACCCCCCTTTTTTGGGTATCCTATTTTCACTCTCCATCCTACCATATGATGATAAACTACTTGGGTCCTCCAGAACTACGTATGGCTTGATTCCAATCCTCATGGGATACGTAGGAACACTCGAACACTTTCTCTCGGGTCCAACCCCACAATTAGGCCACCTCTAGTCTATGGTCTAAATAATCCCACTAGGAACATGTGGTGTGGTATGGACTACTTAGGTACTCATTCACATCAAGATATGTACCCCACCACACATTTACTTTATGGGTAACCACATCCTTATGGGCATGATGTAAAATTGCTGGCCATTCTAGGTTCTTTCTAGAGAGATCCTTTCAATAAATTAGTACAATACTTGATCAGACCGACACACTCACCTAATGTGTTTTAATGATGGTGGCATAATTTCAGGAGTGTTGAAATCCATTTGAACAACTCATAACTCCACCCTCCATACTTTGAGTTCCCTTTATTTGGATCCTCTTCCTCTTCCACATCAAAAGGAACCCCCTAACTGTACGGATGATCGGCCTATGGATCACTTAATGTCCCGGGATAACGTTCCGGAAGACTATGGATGACATTTCGAGTCAGGACCCATGTTTCGAACGTGGTTAGTAGTCGGCCCTCATTTGTTGTCTATATTTTTGGCTAACACAACAGGGATACCATGTTTCGAACACAGTCAATAGTTATCCTTCATTGTCATTCCATCTCTACATTGTTCTAAAATTTGGGTATCATAATTCAGACTTTCCACTCCCCTCTGTTCAGATTGATTCCAACGCCCCTAGAGTTAACCCGCTCGTTCACTAGAGAACATTGGGAAAGTCGAAATTCACATGTTCTGAGAACTTCATTCTCCAGTCAGGCCTCCATCCTTCTTCTCGAAAACCCAGATTGGTTTTTCAAACCCCATATTCCTAGAAATGGGTTAGAACACTCATATTCGATCATAAAAATGATTCATTCATCCCTTGTCTCTCACATCAGGCATGACCCACGTGAAATTAGGGATTGATCGTAGGATATTTCATAGATGTGGTGGAAATACAGCAAACCAAAATAGATAATGGAAATAATGCACATAAACAAAATAAACAATAAAAGCATGAAAGTAAATTTATGATTTTAAATATATTACAATGCCCAGGGATTGGCCCCTCCCATAGATAGGTTGTTTCTTCAATGGAGCATCCTAACTCCACTACTCTCTGGATCATGGTGTCCAGGAACTGCTTTCACTTGTTAAGCTCCTGATCCTCCTTGATGGAAATGGGGTGTAGTTCATCATCTTTGATCCGGGACCGATCCTCATTAACTTGGGTAATATCCATCTCTTGAGAAGCTCGCCTCATCTATTTCCTCAAACTCCGCTAGCTGAACCTTCAATCACGACATGAGTCCCGATTGTGCATCGGGGAAAGTGGACTACTCATTCTCCCGCACCCTCAACTATTGGATCTCATGCTCAGCCTCCTCGAGTATCTTGATGTTGACAGACTTCCTCTTCTACCATCCCACAATGAGGCCACAGTCATGTTACTGAATTTTATCTGCCATATAGTCTCGAATGAGCATGTGAGGATGTTGGGAATCCACTCCTCCACTGCATAGTTCATGCATATGTGAACGAAGCCTCCCCATCTGGTCTATCCATTTTTCTTGTGGGGTATCCCCAATGAAGCGCTTGATCAACTTCCATTACCAGCAACAGAAGACCTTTCTATCCTCCTTATCAGAAGCCATCTCATCCCGGTCCTTGGGGTTTCCAGGTTCGTATGTGGGGAAATTCTCTACGAATACATCAGTTGGATCTTCCTATGGTGTCTGGTTAGGTAGGTTAGGACTTATGCCATCCAATTGATCCCCGTAGTCAGATTCCACCTTGATGATTTCTGGTTCCGTCTTGCTGGCGATCTCACCCATAATTTGGAGCAATGTGGTTTGTTCAGTAGGGGCGTCCAGTTCCACATCCATTGGTGTTACCATGGGAAAGGTAGCACCAGGGGCCCCAATCACCCTCGCCAATGTAGCCTACACCATTTGAAAAACTGTGCATATAAAAAATATACAGACTTCAGTTGGCCTGATTCAATGGACAATAGTTACAAACTCTATGAGGAAGAATTACAAAGATCAAATAGTCAGTCTCTCCCTTAAGCTGTTTCCACCAAAATCCTATGGCATGGTCCCCCATATATGGTTGGGAAATATGAATACTCTGAGAGAACCACCCTAGATATCATATCCCGGCTAGATGTGATAATCATCGTCACCACAGGTGAAGATCTCGAAACTGCATCTACTATTGTGTGGGAGAAGGTTCTGCATATGAGGCTCTCCTACATAGGTCAAATGTCAATTGAGAAGGCCTAAGTGACATGAATGAGGACCACAAGAAAATGTTTTAGGGTTTACCTCAACAGCCTATGCAAACTCTTCCATCTACGAGTTTACGACCTCACCTTCCTCCAAAGGGCTCCCTCTACCAACCTCTTTCCCCCAGGACGACTCTTCTAATTCTTCCAATAGGGGGAAGCACTCCCTCAATTCAGCAGAAGACAAATGTGGAGGGACTATTTGATTGAGCATCACTTTCACCCGATCCGTCCTTAGATGCTGAGTACCTTGAGAGTGCATGAAGTCCTCTAGCTCGACGATGCACTACTCCCCTTCTACTTGAGATACCGAAAATTCATCCCTAGCATGGAAAATCATTAATAGATCCATCTTGAGATAGATTAGATGGTGCCACATCTGGGAAGAATTGAGTAATTTTATGTTAACATCCCAGGTTTCCCAAGCCTTTGGGAAAACAACATCCTCAGGCATATCTATATGGCGTAGCCGTTTCCCCAGAGCCTTAGTGGGTATCCTATGGAACCCCCTGGGTGGCCTCCCTTCTTGCTAATTTTACTCCTATGGGACCACCAGATCCACCACTATCGTCTGCCTCTTTATCGATGCAGGTATCACTGCTACTACAACCCCGCCACCATGGGATGTTCTTGCCTCCTTCCGGCCCTAAACTCGAGGTTGAGGAGGCACTCCATCACTAGCACAGACAGTCTTCCACTTCAACATATCCCCTGGGTAGGCTGCCACCCAACTCTTGGAATACTCTTTTACTATCCCATAGACAACTGTGGGTGGAGGTAGCTCATTCCACATCTTCCCATCCTCCCGTGTGAACATGACCACATCTGCCTCATCACACATGGATGGTCATCGTGGTGTACTCCCAAGTAGACCTGCGGGGTTAAACTCTGTATGCATTAAAACTTCCTCACAAAGTGTTGTGAGGTGTACAACTCGCAGATAGGCTCACGGTCAACCCACACCACCAGGACTCCATCCCAAAAGGCTAGGAGATAGGACATATGCTCCTCAGTTCCCGGGCCTCCATTAGTGAATACACCTATTGGCAATGGAAATGGATGGAAGATGAATTCATCCACCCTCCAAACTTGATTCAGCACCAGCAGCAAGGTAAGCTTGTCCAGGAAACTCCCCACCACATTCAGAATAGCTGTTCGGAAGTCCGACCCTAGAGGAGAAATGGGGTTCGGGTATTCATAAGTTCTCATATGCACTGATATCCACCCATACAGAAGATGGAGTGGTTCACACACCCTATGTGGCTTCTTCCCCTTGCTGATATGCCACAATACTTTGTAAAATTTAGCCAGCACCAGGATCCCTAGATTGATCTGTTCCCCCATCTCCAACATAGATTCCATGATGAACTTACTCAGTCGTACACCCGTGTTCATATCTCTCACCGACAGCATCCAGCCACAGATGAGCACCGAGATGAATGAAGCCAACCTAACCACCGGTTTTTACTCGGTGTTGACACTGAACCCCCATATCTTCCACTGGATGTCCTCCAAGAGTTTCTAGTATGAGTGCTCTTTGCTATGCAGGGCCCCCTTAAGTAAAGTGGGAGGCCTCACAAGAAACTTCCTATTTAAATGAAAATTCAGGAACTGCCTGAACCACAACTTGAAGTGGACTCCCCTTACCGATTGCTTGTCCTCACCCGACACTGGGTCTATCAGCGTGTTTACTAGTATGGGCATCTATTCCGGGTCCTCCCATTTATTATCGATAGGGAGGAATTTGTCATATATTTCCCCAAATATCAGAATCCCCTATATCTTGTGAAGTTCACAAAGGCTAATGCTAACCTCCCCATGGGGAAGATGAAAGGTATCGGTCCTTGATGACCACTAGCTCAAGAACTCTGGCATCAGGTGATTCGGTTGGTAAATATGGAATTGGGAGGCCCATGTCGCCTCATACAGTCCCACTTACCTCAGCTACACCCCAAACTCCTCACAACAGGCACATAACCAGTAAGCCCATGCCCAATATTCCGTAAAATTGCTGCCTTGGTGCAAGTCCCAATAATCTGTCCACCCCTTCTTTGGGTTCCCCAAAGTTTCTTTGAGGATGATGTGGTACTGTGGAGGGGACACCTATAGACAAAAAACCTTCCCATAAACTTTTTTGACATTATTATACAAGTAGTAATCCCTGACGGGTGTGTGATCCTCCCAAGTATGACTGTCGGCTACCCTGAACCACTGGCACTGGCATGGCGTACTCCTGAACCAATAGGCTGGCTCATCCCAACTTTCTTTAGGAATGAGAACATCATCCCTTAGACCAAATCCATATAGAGTCAATATTTTTCACATAGGGTAGTTCTTATGGCTTTTTGACAATAGCTGCACTAGGGATTCGTGGTTCGAATGGCTCCACACACATTCCCCAATACCTAGGTTATCCGCCATTTTTTCCCTCTGGGAAGCATCCGAAAGGACCCCTAGAAACTTATTGATTAGCCATTCCATATGAAGAATTTATAATTTTTTTGCCCTGGATCACAAAGCTAGATCATAGAGCCCAGTCAT
This sequence comes from Viscum album, assembly GCA_963277665.1. Taxonomy (NCBI): domain Eukaryota; kingdom Viridiplantae; phylum Streptophyta; class Magnoliopsida; order Santalales; family Viscaceae; genus Viscum; species Viscum album. The sequence goes on along the minus strand of OY728140.1, from coordinate 1,268,571,195 downwards.
AGATCTTTGTAGAAATCCTCACAGACACAACTCGTGAAGCATACGATCACAAATTCTGAAGACTCACTGTGCAACGTAGAGAAAAGACTACCCGATTTGTGAAGAGCAGTCACAGAGCACGCAGAGCTTCACAAATCAAGAGCTCGAGCACAAAGCTAAGGAAATAGAATAGGATAAAATAGGGGTTGTCCTACCCTATTTATAGGCAATGAACTTCGAGATTCCCAGTGCGCATGTTCGTAGTGAGCTTCACAACGTTCTCATCCCTCACATTTCCTATCCACATTGCAACCCTGCTTCGTGATCTTACTTTGCGATTAACCTAAATATTTTGGTGATCTACCCTCATAATTAGAACCTTATTTTCTCCTTTGGTCCAAGTATGAGTGGGGACATTTATTGGAACCAAAATGTGTGCATGAGAAAAATTTGAAAAGAGAACACCAATGACAAAATGGAATGCTTCACAAAAGCGCCTTCACGAAGTCCCTAAACACTGTAACCATTGTAAAGCCATGGCCCCCTATATGATCTCCACGGAGGAAAGAGGCGAAAGACTCTGTGGTTACGAAGAAATTAACGGAAGGATTTATGTCACGAAGGGAAAATGATCGCCTCTGTGATTCCTTACAAATTAACGGAAGCCTCTATGAGCACCATAGAGGGAATTAAGGAGGCCTTTGTGATGCATAGAAAATGACTAACGAATCTGTGGTTACGATGAACTTGACACAATCCGACTCCGATGGAAAAGCGCAAGTGGATTCAAAACACACTGTCAGAGCTTCGCACCACCTTTAACCTATAAATATTCGGCTTCCCCAAGCCCAAAGGATGGATAACCTAACCTTTCGACTTCTCAGCTCTCAAATAACGAAGTTCCTTCTAATCTACAAAACATTGAGAAAATGATCTTTTCAAGGTATTTGAGCATTGAGAAATACCTTTCCCTTAGCTCATATGAATCCCCTCTTCAAAGCAGGGATGCCCTTCGCGAAGCCCATGGGCTATTGCAAGGGAAGGATATCCCTAAGGGAACTCAGGTCTTCGCAAAGCACTCAGGCTTTGCGAAGTACCTTCCATGAACATGTGGACCCCATGCTAAGGTAAGATCACTGTGCTTCATGAAGTAAATTGCTTCGCAATGCCGTGCATTGCAAGTCACCCATGCTCCACGAAGTCATACTCCACAAAAGCACTTTCACTTCACCAAGAACTATTTATACACATGTATACTCCATGATTGGGGTTGACCACTCCAATTCACAAATCATACCCCTTTGTGGAGTCTCTCCACTTTGCAGAACATTAGGGATTTGAAAGGTCTCTTCTTGTGAACCCCTTTTCTTCAAAACCCTTCTTCTGTACGACCCTCTAGGTTTGTACGAAGTGATTTCAAAGTTCCTTGGGTAGTTATTCATATTGTGTTACTTAGCCTCATGCTTCTTCACATAGGCATACTAACAGATATTGATTCTTCACATATCCATGCTAATGTGAGCCCCATAATGGATCAATCCACAAACCCATCTCCTCATGGCATTTTCGGTGCCTTCCCTTCACAAAGGGTTAAAGCACACTGGTTATATAATTACAAGGGGTGGGGAGTGAATTCCCATCGTCCATGCTATAAGACATTAAACCTACAAGCATCATCATCCCCAGCACATGATGTTAAATTGTGGCCTCACCTCATGAAATATACATGGGGTGCCCCACCTCAGATATTTTCCACACGCACTGGTATCCACGAGAGTGAGATATTCTTCACATGGAATGAGATCCTCCTTTCATGGAACAAAATCTGTCTACGGGGGAGGGAAACCATCCTGGTGTAATCCCCTAGCCTTTCTCGTAGGAGGTAGCACCCTTTCTCCTCCTCTCTTCTTCCATGCACAAAGACCAGAGGAGAGATGGGAACATGGGGGCTCGATACCCCGTCCCTCTCATTTTGGGCTTTATCCCCATCTAACCTTCATCCTATAGTAAATCCCAATCTACATATCTCTAGACCGCTACCCACGCGTAAGCCCCATTCTATTATTCGCAGATGCACCTTTCACGACACAATTGTCAGGTCTTTGTTACCTCTTGTTTATCACACCAAGAATGACTCACGTGGGATTAGAGTAAGAATCTACCATGGAATACTCTATAGGACACCTTAATGCGCAAGCCCCATCCCCATCCTAAACTACATGGACTTTTATCCTTTTCTTATTCAAGGAAAGGTACGTAAGAAGCCTTCCTGAGGTTCACTCTCATCATCCACCGGTCCTGACCACTTTACATCGGTTCACCCTCATCCCGCATGATACTAAACTGTATTCCTACAAACTACATGGGTTTTGATCCTTGTATCCAAGGTAGGGTATGCAGGAATCCTCCCTGAGGTTCAACCCCAAACACTAATAAACTTCGGTGTCCCCATTTTCTCAGACCCACATCCTTGGTTCTTCCCTTAGTGGATTAAGACCAAATCTTGGGCCGCTAACCACGTGTAACACCCAACATGTCTTCGGGTCACTGTCCTTTGCGTACACCCCGATTCCATGCCCCATCCAGAACTATGTGGTATTTGATTCGCTGCCACATGGATATGTAGGAATCCTCCCTGAGGTTCAAGCCCATCACTCATGTTCCTTCCTGGTCTCTCCCTTGCGACTTCGTGTTTCGGGAGGGTCATTCCCCAACCCATAGGTTCTACTTCCTCTGAGTCCCATCCATGCATCCATTCTCATGGGAAGCCTCATAAAGTGTCCCATCACCCCACCGAACTACGTGGACTTTGATTCCACACTATAGATGTAACACCCCGACCCCTCTAGGCTGGAGCCGGTGCATTACATGTGATATTGGCATGGTTTGAAGGAATGAAAATCCTGAAGGAACGATCATTTTAGTAGTCTTGAAGAAACTAGATACATAGTTGTTACTCAAATTACATTGGAAAAGTTTACAAAACACAATAAATAACGAAAACTAAAAACTGCATCCACAAGAACCCAATAAATGATCTCCTATTTGTCACCTGTTGAAAGTAAACAATGAAAAGGGTGATCTCAAACACTCAGTAAGGGTTAAAAATAGCGGAATAATGAATAAAATAATAAGTTAATCATAGTCAATCTGACATAATCAATATGGCATGGTGAATAAATGAAAAATTAATGCCATTAATAAACTGAGAATGAAACTGCATCCATAGGTTTCGTCATAGTGAAAACCTCATGGATAATAATAATAACTGATAATGAATAAAGAGAATGCTTATTAATTGGACATCATGTATCTAGAACATGAAATAATAATACTGTAAAAATAGTTTAGTTCTATGGGTAGAAACCCGTCTGATTTTTGGAAACAACCTTGAAGGGTTTGTTGCCAAACTGATTTGTCTCATGAGACCTACCGATGCATCGAGGGGATATAGCGGGCCCCACCCTCCACTGCATGTACAAAGAATTATTTATACATTGATTCAATACAAGATAAATATGCCTTTTCAATATCCGTATATAGTAGAGTATACAGATTCATCAATATTTCCATACACTACTGGAAAGGGGGTCTATCCCCACACATCTATCCCCACGGTTTTATAAACCGTGGGGATAAGACTTCTTTTTTTTATCAATACCCACGGTTTTTTTAGAACCGTGGGTATTCAATCCACAATTTTACCCCCCCATCGGGATCTTCTCACTCCGTCTCGCGCTCCCCCTCCTCCTCACTCTCGTGCTCCCCCGCTCGAACCCTAGGTTCCAGACCTCCGCCTCCGGCCCTCTCCCCCCTCCCCGACCACTGCCTCTCGGCTATCCGACCTCCTCCTCCCAGCCCTCTACTCCCCTCTCCAACCTCCGCCTCCTGGCCATATGACCACTGGTACCCAACCATCTCATCCCCACTCCGGACTCCACATCCGCTTCCGACCTCGACCTCCCGGCCTGCATTTCCACCTCAACGTCTCGGCCTCCGCCTCCCTTCCTCCAGCTCCAGCGACATGCCCCTTCCCCCTGTAGGATCCCTCTCCTCTGGCAACGTCCCGGCCGATTCATTGCATTTAGTTTTGTAATTTTTTCTCCTTGATTTTTTATTCTTTTTAAACTAATCACCGATTCTTATATCAAATGCCTTAGCAAGTTGACTACACACTTTCTGCGAGCTGATTTTCATTGAATAAGTGGCTGATTTTTATTTCCACTAGTCATTTCACTTCAATTTCTATCATTTTTCTAGAATTTCTTGTATGTTTTTTATAGATGTCATTCTGCTTAGGGTATAGACAAATTTATCCAAAGCTTCAAAATTATTTTTGACCGATTATGGTCGATAGAGTGGGAAATAAATCAACCCAGCTAACTGTACTGTGTAAATTTCTGATAACTTCTTGTCCAAATGTTCAAAATTCCTTAAATGTTCACTTAGAATCTCTATTAATGATTTTTCTATGGATTTCTTGGGTTCATTATTTTCTTCATGTAAGATTCATATTTATCATTTTTATTATTTAATAAATATTATTACTGGTCATAAAACTAATTAAAACATTAGTTTCTATCCTTAGGATACAAGATATCCCTAATTAGTACCATGTCTATCTATTATTGTGGCCTTATCCTTTCATATACATAGGTTTTATCTTGGTTTGACATATACCAACATTCTTCATATGGGTATCCATAAATGTTTTAAAATTTACAAAGTATTTGAATATTTTAAAATATTTTCTTCAATGATAATTCATTCTTGTTCTATGAAACACGTTTCTTTTGTAAAAAAGGTTTGTTCTCAATTTTAACGTTATTATCAATGCCTGTAAGACCTTTTTAACTTGCATATATTGAAATATTGTGCTAAAAATTTATTTCCAAGTTCCAAAACCTCCAGTAACACCCACTACAGCCAAAAAACCACTTTCTCTTCTCATTGAATGAAATCTGTCCAGATTTTTGTGCAAACTATTTTTAGATTATTTCCCCTATATTTTGGGCTTGGTTTAGGGAACAATTATTCATAAATATTTTGAAATTTATCCTTGATGATGTTAATGATTCCCAAATATTTTTCTAAACCACATTTGTATAGTATATACTTTTTTTCTAGCACTATTTTATAATAAATATTTAGTGTATGCAAGGCCTTTTGGAATGTGGGTGTTCTTATTCTATGTTCCTGAGGTGGATGTTTTCCTAACATGTTTTAAGTAATATTTACAACCTACAAGTGTCCCTATTTAGGGAAAGTTCATCCTTGATACTTGAGTTGTTTCATTATTCTTTTCATATATTTGAGAAGGTCTAGTATAAACCAATTTATTATTTATCAATTTTATCTCCTACTTAGTACACATCAAGTTGAGGGTGATATTTTTATCTTCCATTGATAATAACCTGAATTACCTATCACTTTTTAACAACTTATATTGTTCATCATGAATCTTACTTAACTATTTAAGGTAATTTTAATGCTCTTTAATTCTGTTTTCTTTTAAATTCAATTGTGCATCCTTGACACTCATAGTTACCTTGTATAGATTCTCTAATGCATGAAATAATTCAGTCACAATAGCCTTAAACACTTCCTTCTCAGAAACTATTCTTTGAAAATATTCATCAAAAAGTGACATATTTTTATTGCAAAGTTAGGCTATTTATCCCTTAACTTTCACTAGTTCTTAGAGGGTTTAACTTTTGATATGCCTCAAATGCTACAAGGTACACAACATTCTTCATTTTAGTTTTACATGATTTAGGTTTCATACATGGTGATAATGGGAATTTTGGTTCCTTTTTGTTTCCGCTTTGTTGCATGTGTGTCAATCGATCCTAAGAAACCCATCACATACCTAGGCTGAAACCTGGCAGTCAAAAAAAGCTCAAAAATCTCATGCTCCCGTTGCTCAGTAGAAAAGTCGCTTTGATTTTTTTTGGAACCATTTTTGGTTGCATATGAAGCTTCTGTCCAGGGCTCACCTTCTGTAAAATAATCCAGCAGCTGAAGAGAGAATAAAAGAGGATTATATTGACATCATGCATAATAAAAATATAACAAGATTAAAATCTCAAATAAAACGCATGCATAATTCTTAATTTATAATTAAAATTTAAAGGCCAAAACCATCCTATAGGGAGTAGTTCCCTAGGAATCACTTTAAATGTTTAAGTTCATACGCTTGGTGAGTTGGTATGTTAATTATAATTTATAGGCCAAAACCATCCTATAGGGAGTAGTTCCCTATGCCTCTAATTTTTATGATAGACATTTATTTTTGGTGGTTTTGGGCTTCTTTATTCTGGAATGTTGCGGAGATCTTTTGAGTTTGTGTCTTCGGATTATTTTTGGGTAGTGATCAGATAAACCAAGAACTAGGTGTAAAACATTGATGTTAGGAAAGGAAGAAACCTCCACTCCATTAACAAGGCACCGATCAGGATAGCTCCAAGACTGACGGTTCCCGCGGTGGTAATTGTACCAATTAAATGGATCACCTGAAAAACCCGCGTATGAGAGTCCATTGGATTCCATGAATGAGAGGAAGGCCTGAAATTATCTTCTAGGAAAGGGTCCACATCCCTTTTTCTCCCCAAGAGAGGCTACAATGTTGAAGTCTCCTCCAACTAACTAAGGAGAATCATATGGGTTAAAGCTGATCAAATCATCCACAATGGACTCACAGGACCGAGCCTCGCATTTAGGTTAAATATTTGAAAAAAATCATCCTATATACCATAGAGAGATTTATATTTATGAATTGATTGGAGGAAGAAATGATTTCTATAGAGATTTCTTCATTACAGAATATCCATATATGCGAGTTGGATGTGAATCCATTTAGAAAACCATGTACTCTCAAATGATGATCATAGTCTTTGATATTTGAAGAAACCTGTTTGGTTTCAAGAACTACAACCATAGAAACATATTGAAGAAAAAAATCATTGGAGATAAAATCTGCTTTTACTGGATAGCCCAAACTCTGGGAGTTTTATAGGAGGAGATTAATCATCGAAGGAATAGTTTTCTGGCACTGCTCCCAGACCCTTATAAAATTTCATTACAGGCCTGGATTTAGATTTGGAATGCCACTGAGATCTAGTCTGAACACAATTCCAAAGACAGAGATGATGATGAGTTGAAGAGTGTCTATTGGAAACCGAAGTCTTTAGAGTAGAAGGTTTCTTGTTCATAGGAGAAGGAACTGAGGAGTTATCATCCAAATTAGAGGACGGGGAACTTGTGACAGGAGTGAAATCTTGAAAAATATTAATAGAAGAGTCACCCAGGTCCAACTCCTTGACAATTCATTTTCTTTTGAATACTCGGGAAACATGTCTTCTTCTCCAGTTAAAGATCTTAATATATTTTGACTATTATATCTCTTAAATAAAAGGAATTTTTAGTTCCCTAAAATTTTATTCACATCAATTGTTTCATATTTTCTTTGAGAATGGTACTCACTCCTTCCTTTCATAATGAATATATTGTTTTTTCAGGAACTATTCTTGGGGTACGAATTAATTATATGAATAAAAATTGTCCTATATTAATTCACATTGTGTACACTGTTTTGTTGATAATATAACCTTGTGAAGACCTCTACTTCACACATTGTATACATGAATCACACCTTCACTTCACACACATTATGTCCAGATTAATGCACATAGCATGCAAGACCCCCCTCATCCTTCTTGATCCATAAACTATATCTCCCATCAACTTTTACTATTTAACTTTTCATTATTTTTCAAAATACACTTCCACTTCAAACACTCAATACTTGTGTCTCAAAAATTTCTACATGTACAATTTTTATTTTAGGATCCAGTGAGTTGAGAGCCTTAATATATATCTCATAAATCTACTATCAACTTTGTTAGAAATGGATAATTTGATCAATGATAGTATCTATTAACAATAGTGATTTATTTTATCCTTTTATCAGTAAAAATATGTTTAACCATGAATGTAACAAATCAATAAGAAATATACCATTTTAATATCCAAATCCTAATTTTCTACATACATGCATATATGATCATGTGTTTTACTCAATAAGAACTCCTCATCACACAAAAACCTCACAATGTTTCATGATTCATGGTCACTCACTCTTCAACCCTGAAACCTATACTTTCATTTATTATACATGATTACACAATAACTACAAAAAAAAAATTCATCCCTATGCATTCACCTTTCATACACTTCTTACAACTTGGTGTATTATATACTATTCTTGTGTACTTACATTTCTATTTCAGTGGTTTGAGTACTGGACACCACTAGGTGCATGCATAGTGCCTTTTGTTCTGTATGTTTTTCATATATGTCTCTTGAGCACAATTATCCTCATGTCATGCATGTTTATATATACTAAAGATGGGTGACTTCTTACTACATGTCACCCACCCATGCTTCCCTGTCACCCTAAATTATGCATTCCTCCATCCAAAATAATTTATGGTTTGTTTTAAAATAAAGAATAAATTATAAACCTGTTCGGTTTTACACAGTTATTATGATAGGGACTTTGATGACTTAAATGATTTGGTTATGTATTTATGTTAAAACAGTGTTCAACTTCATTCATTCAAAACCACTAGAAGAGTTTTATCACCCTTTCAGTCATGTCAATATCCAACGGATATTGTTTTTTGACTAATACAAATTATATAGAATGTACTTATATCTTCTTATTTTTAGACAAAAACTGATATCTTTTTATTCTTTTCTTTCACGCTTCTGGTGGATGCCTTTAGAAAGATCAGCAATTCCTATTCATTACATGTAAGTAAGCTTCATCATTGATCATAGTAGATATCTTTGATTCATTTTGGGGAGGATCTTTCGGGCTTTATTGTTGCTACTTGAAGTAGCTAAAGAAGTATCTTCAAAGCAGATTGAGAGATGTGATTGAGAATAAGTTCGACACTTCAGTCGCTACCTATCTATTTCTATTCAGACTGTTTGAAAATTTCTGTTAATTGGGATGAATGAACACAACTTAGACATATATGTTTCCCTCCAGTGGTTACAATGGTTCCATATTTGATAGTTAAAGTTGAAACATATATGTTTTCCTTTAGTGATTGAAAAGGGTTACCAATCTATTTCAAAATTTTCCTTTTAGTGGTTACAAGGTTTCCAGATATGACAGATAATTTGATAAAACCTTTCTCTTTTTGATTATTTTCTAATTTTTATTATAGTGATTTGTTAATCAGTTTTTTTAATTCTTTTTGGGTATATGGTTTACTCTAATGGTCTTTTATTTTAACTTATGTCAAAATTCTCCTTTCTGTTTTCCTCATCTCCCTTCTTATGCTTCTCTTTAGTATTATATTTTTTGTGTTCTCTTCATATACAGTTAAATTTTTAACTAATTCCTGCATAAAATCCCAGTGAATCCTAAATTACCTTCAATTGCACTACAACCAAAAAAACTATATACTAGAGCATGTATTTTATTTCCTGTCTTCATGGTTACAATTCTGTTTTACTGATTTGGAACCAATTTTTACAGGGTGTTAAGAGAGGATAAACTCACATTATGTGGCTTTTATATTATGAGTTGGTTCCTACTGACAGTATGCAGCTCTGTTTGATACATTATTCTGCTGCATCTTCTAGGAAATTAGTGTTTCATGTACTTTTTGAAATTTATATTTGTTTTAACTATTGTCTTTTTTATTTTCCTGCAGTACTATCTCCAAGGGGGATATGATTTGGTCACATTCGACAACTTATTGAATCAAGCCAACCTAGACCTTTATCTCAGAATCAGGCCTTATGTCTGCACCGAGTGGAATTTGGGGTATTTTTACAATTTTTTAGTATGTAAAACATATTAAGAACCAGAAATTCTAAAATTTGATGGCAAACAAGTTTTTCATGTTATCTTTGGATTACTGTGATTTCTGATATCTATAATCTGTACATTTTTTGACAAACATTTTTAACATTACTATCATCTAAAAATGGTAAACATTTCTTCTGATTAGTTTGTTTTTTGACATACATGTTTAACATTATTGAGTAGGTAGGTAATTTTTACAGATTACAAATCAATTACCCAAAATATGTTCTGTTTTACAGATTACAAAGGCTTTCTTCTGATTTGGGTCCATTTTGTGCTATGTTTCAGTTCAGTTCATTTGTCGAGTCCATGTTGAGTTCTGTTTCTGTTTAGTTCACAAGTTGGGTGTATTTTGTGTTCTGTTTCATTTTAGTTCATGAAACTTTCCTTTCATCCATATATTTTGTGTTCTGTTTCATTTTGTGTTCTGTTTCATTTTAGTTCATGAAATTGTCCTTTCATCCATACATTTATTCTCCACAAATCAATTACCCAAAATATTTCCTTTCATGTAGGGAGATTCAGGGGGAGGGATGGGCAGTGGGGAGGGAGGGGGAGGGGCTGGGCAGGGGGGAGGGGGAGGGGGAGGGGGGCTGGGTAGGGGGAGGGCTGGGCAGGGGGGAGGGATGGGCAGTGGGGAGGGAGGGGGAGGGGATGGGCATGGGGGGAGGGGGAGGGGGGCTGGCCAGGGGGAGGGCTGGGCAGGGTGGGAGGGATGGGCAGTGGGGAGGAAGGGGGAGGGGCTGGGCATGGGGGAGGGGGAGGGGGGCTGGGCAGGGAAAGGGCTGGGCTGGGGGGAGGGGGAGGGGGAGGGGGAGGGGGGCTAGGCAGGGGGAGGGCTGGGTAGGTGGGGAGGGCTGGGCAGTGGGGAGGGAGGGAGAGGGGCTGGGCATGGGGGGAGTGGGAGGGCTGGGCAGGTGGAGGGCTGGGTAGGGGGGAGGGGGAGGGATGGGCAGGGGGAGAGGGTGAGGGCTGACCACAACTGAACTATACCTATGTTTTTTAGTCAAGATGCTTTGACGAGGTCCTCTAATTTCCATTGTAAGTGTATTTCCCTTTTCAGTTTCTGTTACTTTCCTATTGCAACTCCTATTAAAGGAAGCTTTAATATACTCTAGCTATTCCTGGGAACCTCTTTTCTACCATAATCCCTTATAAATTTTCAAGAGTACCCAGAAAGGCCATGAAATCCCCTTACCTCTTCAACATTCCATGACACTCACCAACTCACCACAGATTCCAACTTCTTTGGGTCCATGGAGACGTCCTCTTCTGGAATCACATGCACCAAATACTCCACCATCCTCCTCCCAAAAGAATATTTCTTTTTGTTGGCATACAACATATTGTTTTTCATTAATTGTAGAAGCTGTGGAAACATTACCTGGTGTTCCTCCCATCCTCTTGTAAAGAAGGATATCATCAAAAAACACTAATACTCCCTCAACATTTATCAGAAAATATTGTTCATTGTTGCTTGGAAGGTTGCTGACGCATTATCAATCCAAATGGATTGACCACATTCATAGCACCCCTCGCGAGTCTTGAACGCTATCTTTCCAATGTCCTCGGCCCTCATTCGAACATGATGGAACCCTGACTTCAAATCCAGCTTAGTGAAATAAGTATCTCCATGCAACTCATCCATTAATTCCTCTATTACAAGAATTGGATACCTATTTGGTAATGTTATTCTGTTCAAGGCCTGAAAGTCAACACACATCTTCCACCCCCCCGTCTTATTATCAGGTTTGAGTATGAGCTGTTACTGTGCTTGATAAATCTTAACCCCACTAGCTCCTGTACTTGCTTCTTAATCTCGTTCTTCATATGGAAAACATGCATGTATGACCTAATGTTTACAGGTTCTACCCCGTCTTTCATATTAATGACATGGTCAGTTTCCCTCCTTGGAGGGAACCTGCTAGGAGAATCAAACACTGTATAGTGTCGCTCTAACACCTTTTGTAATTGTTTCTATTGGATAAGGTTCAGTTGCGCTTCATTATCACCTCCCTCCCATGCCGCTGTCCACTGAATTTCTTGCGGTTTCCTCCCCTTTCCCAGGTATTCTTTCAAGGCCCCAGGTCAACTCTGTGGAGTTCTAACTCCCTGAAATGCCACATGCTTTCCTTACCAAACAAATTTCACTGTCATGCCCTTTCAATTGGTTGTTATGCACCCAGGGTCTCAACAGTTTCACTTTTTTAGGGAATGGGAATATACACCCATTCTACAGTTAGGGTAAGAATGTGAGTCTTCCTATGTTTTTTAGTCAAGATGCTTTGATGAGGTCCTCTAATTTCCATTGTATTTTCATGTTGGTATTGATATACCAGAGTAGGTATTTTCATATTATTGTTGATTTCTGATATATCTGAATTGCAGGATTGTGAATTGCAGGATTGCAGATTCTGTAGGTGCAGAACGGTAGGGAGGTGGAGCTGCAGTTACTCCACCTGGGGAACAAGTCTATACCCACGGTTTGCCAAACCGTGGGTACATGTCGGGAGTTTTAATTCAGTATACCCACGGTTTGAAAACTGTGGGTATACATGGGGAGATTTAAATCAGTATACCCACGGTTTGAAAACCGTGGGTATTGATGTCTATACCTACGGTTTGTTAAACCGTGGGTAATGTGAATTTTTCTTCATCTATACCCACGGTTCTATGAAAACTATGGGCATAACCCTATTGCAACGACACTGCAGCCGGCGGTTCTCGAAACCGTGGGTATATCCTATACCCACGGTTTCAAGGGCTATACCCACGGTTTAAAACCGTGGGTATAGGTTCTATTTCCAGTAGTGATAGTTAAAATAACTTTCCAAATAAACGCTATATGTAAAATGGTATACAATTTAGAAAAAAAACATATCCATGATATGAGATTACGGATATTTAATATTAGTATAATTTCAAATGAAAAGTGATCTCAAATGGGCAGTAGCAACACCACATAAGGATTATTAGGTGCACAATAAAAAGTTAGTCACAACAAAATAGTAGTTGAGACAAAGTCTCTTACCACAATGTAATCGGTCGAATCATATGACCAGAACTTAATAAACCTCAAATAAATCATTGAATAACATGAATATAAAGAGAATAATGTTATTTTATATCAAATGTCAGTAAAAATATAACACATCCAATAAATAAGTGGCGAACAATGAAAATCTCACAGAGATGAAAGTGAGATGAGAAACCCCTTACAAACATTTTGACATGGTAACGAGTGTTATTGCGAGGGATTAATGAAAGGTAAAGGGGTATTACATTATTTATATGTCACAAGGGAAGTATGGGGGAGTTTTGAAAACATACCCCATCATTAGGAATTAAAAATAAAAGGGTACAACATAGGGGACAATCTTGAACAAAAGTGAGAGAGAGGATCCCTTACCTTAGGCACGACGGTGTTCTTGTTTGTTCTTAACGACCTGAATAATCAAATTTAGCTTCATTAATTAATAATTTAAGAACCTAATAAACATTTAATTGATATGGTATAACCTTATTAAGTTCATTAATGGTATTTTTTATGGGTTTAAGAGATTCAATTTTATTGTTTTGGAAGAATTTTCTTACTTGGTTTCATGATTTGTTTACTTGTATTTATTAATATAAGTTCATTTGAAATGTGGTTAAACATCTAGAATTATTAATATAAATTATTAGTGACATTAAATAGATATAAATGTTCTTATAATGATTCTGGTTATATACGACGAGGATGACTCATTTGATGAGTTAAAATAAACGCTTGGATTTTGCTTGGCGGTTTTGTGCACAATAAATTTGTTTTGTATTATTATTCCATATTATGAACGTGTAAAGATTACAGAACATTAATCAAGATAAAATAAATTTATTATGATCTTTTTCAACTATTTAAAAGGTTTCATGACCAGTATTTAATATAGTAATGCAAATTTAAAACCCGTCTTCCTTGAGTGTGATAAATTTACACATCTCGGATGGTGTTTGCATTTATTGTATAAAAGGAGGGAAAAAGAGAGATTATGATGAAATATTTCATTAGAAAAATGAAAATACATTACATGTAAGGTACTGGAATTATCATGGAATTTGGATGAGGGGAGGTGATAAGAGAGAACAAAATAATGGAGCTTTGTAAACGAAATTGAAAGAAAAGAGAAGGAAGGATCACCTCTTGAGTAATCCTCCTTGAGAGTCTTCTTAAGGCCTTTATTTTTGTCATTTTGGTGAGAACATAAGGTCTTGGACGTCTGGAGAGGGCTTTGGAAGAGTATTTGGCAGAATTTAGGCAAGTATTGAAGCTTGAGTGGTGTGGGAGGAAGAGGGGGTGAGGGGTGGTTTATATAGTGGAGGGGAGACGAGTTTTCTTAATATTATAATCATTAATTTATTATTTCCTATTAAGACAACCAATAATGAGTATTATATGACCAAGAACAGTAATATATGCATGTGACTTAGAACCAATTAGGCTTACATCATCAGATCATCATCAACGACTCAATTAATCCATTATCTAGCATTTATTGTGAATTATCAAATTTTACTATTCATAAAAAATTCAAGCATTTCAGAAAAAACCCAAAAATTCACTCTAAGAATTTTTCGATGTGTAGAATCCAAAAATGAAGTCCATTTTTCAAATATAATTTTCTAAATATGATTAATTAAATATTTAATTAAAATCATTATTTAATCGAAAAATATAAACACTTAGAATATTAATCTTCATTTTTAAGGTGCCTAAATTCATTTATACACTCAATGGTATGGATACCATTTATAAGTGTCATATTAATATTCTTAAGGGTAAGTTACTATTCATAAGGGTAGTTTACTATTCATAAGGGTAGTTTACTATTCATAAGGGTAGGTTACTATTCACCAAAAAATGATTTTTCCTTATCAAACTCCAAATAACTTACTGATCGCAACTATGTATGTCAAATTTTTAAAATTCAAATCGCAGAGCTGGAAAATTTAAGTTTAATTGCTTGGTTATGGATATATCCTATAAGTAACCATGTTTTGTTCCATATAGGCTCAATGATTCATGAAATATAGGCTATAACTAGAATATATTTAAGAGAAACATACCATGAAGTGTTTGAGGTGCTACATTATTCCCTCCTTCGGAAATTTCGTCCTCAAAATTTTATATATGAAACTCACCAAAAAGATATTGGTGATTCTTTTTCCTAACATCCTCAGGTTCCCATGTTTCTTCATTAATATTATGGTTTCTCCAAAGAACCTTTATTATATGAGTTGTCCGATTTCTCAATACCTGCTCCCTTGTGTCAAGAATCCCAATAGGCTTTTCACATTATAAAAAATCAGGTTCCAGTTCGATTTCTTCATATGTGAGTACATGCATTGGGTCTGACATGTATTTCTATAACAATGACACGTAGAACACATCATGAACTCTAGACATATTTGGGGGCATCACTAAATGGTAAGCTGCAACTCTGATTCTTTCCATAATTTCAATTGGTCCGATGTACCTGGGGCTCAATTTTCCTTTCTTATCGAACCTTAAGACACCCTTCCATGGAGATACTTTCAAAAATACATGATCACACACTTGGAATTCCAAGTCCTTTCTCTGGTTGTCACCATAAATCTTCTTCCTAATTTGGGATGCTTTAATATGGGCATTTATTTACTTCACCTTTGTTGTGGTATCTTCAATAAGTTCTGGGCCTATAAGTTTCCTCTCACCAACTTCGTCCCAACAAGTTGGAGTTCGACATCTCTTTCCATATATTGCTTCATACGGATCCATTTTAATACTAGAATGGAAACTATTGAGGTAAGAAAATCTTACCAAAGGAAAGTATTTATCCCACATACCTTGGATGTCAAGATATCATGAGCTCAACATGTCTTATAAAGTTTGAATAGTTCTTTCAGACTATCCATCGGTTTGGGGGTGATAAGTAGTACTCATACGAAGCTCAGTATTCAAAGCCTTCTGGAGACTTTCCAGAATTTTGATGTAAACCGGGGATCTCGATCTGACATAATCGATAGAGGTGAACCATGAAGTCTTACAACTTCATTAATATAAAGTCTTTCCAAGCACTCAAGTGGAAAATATTCTCTTATAAGAAGGAAATGTGCTGATTTTGTGAGATGATCAACAATTAGCCTTATTGCATCATTCATTCTAGGTGTCCTCGGTAGTCCAGTGAAAAAATCCATCATAATTTTATCTCACTTCCACATAGGAATAGGTATAGGTTGCATTACTCCTTTGTGATTTTGTCTCTCTACCTTCACTTGTTTAAAAACTAAACATCTTGACACGTAGTCAACAATTTCCTGCTTCCTATTATCCCACCAAAAATATTCCTTCAGATCTCTATACATCTTGGTGCTACCTGGGTGTATAGAGAAATTTGAGCTATGATAATTGTTTAATAGTTCCCTTTTTAGCTCAGGTACTGATGGAACGCATAACCTCTTCCCAAATTTCAGAACTCCTTTTTCATACACGAAGTCAGCCAGTCTCCCATCCTTAACTGCATTAATTTTCTTGTGAAGATTCTCATCAGCAAATTGAGAGATTTTTTATCTTCTCTAGTAAATATGGTTTATTAATCATTTGAAGGAGGAGCGATGTTTCCCCTTCCTTAAAAATTCCCATATCCATATTTAGTAGATCAAAAAATATAGGATCTCTCTCAATACTCATTTGAGTTAGAAGGCCATGATCTTTCTTGCTTAATGTATCTGCCACCATATTCTCCTTTCATGGGAGGTAGTGTATTGAACAATTGTAATTTTGAGTAACTCAAGACATCTTATTTGCCTCATGATGAGTTATTTTTTTTTGTGAAAATGTATTTCAAACACTTGTGGTCTATATAAACCTCACATCTCTCTCCATAGAGATAATACCTCTATATTTTTAGAGAAAATATTATGGCTACTAACTCAAGATCAAGAGTTGGATAATTTTTCTCATGTGTCTTAAACTATCTTGATGCATAAGTAATAACTTTATAATTTTTCATAAGGATGCAACCCAGTCCATTCTTTGATGCATCACTGTATATTAAAAATCCATCACTTCCAGATGGAAGAGTCAAAATTGGAGGATTGACCAATCTTCTTTTCAATTCTTCGAAGCATTCTATACATTATTTTGTCTACACAAACTTAACTCCTTTACGTGTGAGCTTGGTTAGCGGGTTAGCTAGTCAGGAAAAATTTTGAACAAAATGCCGATAGTAACCTAGTAAGCCAATAAAACTGCGTACCTCAGTTATGTTTGTTGGTGTGGGACAATCTTGGATTGCCTTTGTCTTCGCAGGATCAACTAGGATTCCATCCTTAGAGACAATATGGCCTAGAAAAGAAACTGATAGAATCCAGAATTCGCATTTGCTAAACTTCCCATATAATTTATTTATTCTAAGAGTTGTCAAAATAACCCGCAAGTGATTCACATGGTCTTCATAGATTTTTGAGTATACGGGGATATCATCGATGAATACCACAACAAAGTTATCAAGATATTCCTTAAAAACTCCATTTATTAAATCAATGAAAACAGAGGGTGCATTTTTCAGTCGAAAAGGCATTACTGTAAACTCGTAATGCCCATACCTGGTCCGAAATGTTTTCTTAGGAATATATTCCTTCCTCACACGCAACTCATGATATCCAAATCAAAGGTCAATATTCGAAGCGTATTGAGATCCATGAAGTTGATCAAATAAATCATCAATCTGGGGTAGATGATACTTATTCTTTATTGTAATAGAATTGATTTCCCTGTAATCAATGCAAAGCCTCATGGATTCATCTTTCTTCTTGACAAAGAGGACATGGGTTCCCCATGGAGAAACATTAGGTTGAATAAATCTGTTTTCACTAAAATCCTCTAGTTGTTTCTTTATCTCTACTAATTCCACAATGGTCATTCTATAGAGAGTCTTTTATATAGGTCTTGCACCAGGGATTAAATCAATAGAGAACTCAACTTCTTGCTCTAGAGGATGTCTAGGTAAATCATCGGGAAATAAATCAATGTACTCTTGAACTATGTGCACATCTTCAATTTGAAGATTTCTTTCCTTGCCCATAGATATTGGTTTATCTTCCTCTCCAAGTATTGCATTCATTAGAGTTACTGGGGGTGGTTCTAGATAAGAATGAGGTGGTGAAGTTTCTTCCCTAAAGGCAAGTGATTCTACACCATTTTAAAAAATTGTAAATTATTTCTTCTTACAATAAATCTTTGCACCATAATTTGACATCCAATCCATACTGAGAATTATATCAAATTCAGTCATTGGTATGATGACAAGGTTAGAGACTAAAGCACATTTTGGTGTCTGGAGGGGGACTAGTCGACATGACTTTGTTGCAATGATACATCCCCTGAGAGTTTTGAATGACAACTCCTTTATTAAATCAAATTGGACATATATAATTTTCTTAGAAAACTGAGAAGATATAAATGTATGCAATGATCCAGAATCAGATAAAGTATTGGATAAGTTTGAGGAAACAATTAAAGTACCTGCTACCACATCATTAGGAACTTCAACCTTCGCGGTTGTAATCGCATAGGATCTCCCTTGTTCTCTTGGATTTTTTCTGAGGCATGTTTCCTTGGTGCTTAGAACACTCATTCTCATAGTGCCCCATCTCTCTGCAATTGTAGCATTGAATATCATTGAATTGTTTCTTCCCCTTGCATTCATCAGATCGATGACCCTTTTCTCCACAGTTATAGAAGACTCCCATTCCTTTCAAGCATTTACTGGGATGATTCTTTCCATAGTTCTCACATAATAGAAATATCTTTGTTCCCTTTCTCTTCTTTGGTGCTTCTCCTTTTCCTTTTTTATCAGAGTACCGCTTCTTATCTTGGTTTCCTTTGAAAAGATTTGATCTAACAAATTCCCTATCTGTTTTGATGGAACTTGATACAATTTCATCATATGATGAAAATGATTGAGAAGCCAGTGCCCTTTGAATAATTGGATTAAGACCTTTAAAGAAATGATCAATCTTGTCTGTCGAGTCACATACATAATCTACAGCATACCTGTCTAGCCTTATGAAAGTAGCCTCATACTATGCAACACTATCTTCTTCCCTTTGTTTTAAGCTAATAAATTTCTGCTTCATTTCAGTTCATTTCTCATGAGGGAAATATTTT
Source organism: Viscum album (assembly GCA_963277665.1). Classification (NCBI taxonomy): domain Eukaryota; kingdom Viridiplantae; phylum Streptophyta; class Magnoliopsida; order Santalales; family Viscaceae; genus Viscum; species Viscum album. The sequence goes on along the minus strand of OY728140.1, from coordinate 1,268,552,146 downwards.
TCGAATAATATTTCCTTAAAAGTCCTCCATTCCATATCTTCTATTTATTCTTCCTCTGTGGTATTTTGAATCAAGGACCACCATTGATCAGTGTCGCCCTTGAGATAATATACTGCCAGTACTACCTTTTCATTTTTATTATATATTAATGCCATGAATATCTTTTCAAGGGACTTGATCCATTACTCAGAAACCACTGAGTTAGTAGTCCCACTAAAATATGGGGGCTTCTGCCTCATGAAACGATCCAACACAGGTGTGGAATGGTTATTTGTTACAACCTGAGTAAGTTGTCCCAATATATTCATGATTTGAACTGCTCTAACATTGAATGTGTTGACTTGCTCAATAGGGAGATCCCTACCTTGGCCACGAGTATTGATTCCCCTTCTTCCGTTAGATGCCATTTCTAAATAATGGGATACACTCAATTAGTTTATGAATCTAAAACAGAAAAGTAGTCAACATAGATTGAAATTCTATGAATAGCTAATCTTATAAACATGGTTTCTCTGAGGAAAAATTTACATTAAACTCCTTTATAATGGCTTGTAAAGAAAATGTGAATTATCCTAAGAATATCCCCTGGGAGTGTCATAACCAAGAGTGCAGTAAGGCCCGTTTTCATGCACCAGTTCCCATTCGAGTCTAGCTCAAAGCGGTGTTTTTTGGTTTTACCCCTAGATACATCTTTTCCAGAGCCACCTCTACCTGATCGTATCCATACATGGATGTATTTCTTAAAATATACACACAATCTATCCTTACCAAAATACCAGGACGTTCTTGTACGTTTATCCTAAAATATTACTTTAGGTTTTTGTTCCCTACTGTACATTTCCTACTCTAGTTTCCAAGTTTTCTACCTTTTATATCAACTGTAACACCCTGACCCCTCTAGGATGGAGTCGGTGCATTACTTGTGATATTGTCATGGTTATAAGGAATGAAAATATCGAAGGAGAGATCAGTTTAGTAGTCTTGAAGAAACTAGATACATATATGTTACTAAAATTACATTGGAAAAGTTTACAAAACACAAGACATAATGAAAACTAAAAACTTCATCCACAAGAACTCAATAAATGATCCCCTCTTTGTCACCTGTTGAAAGTAAAAAATGAAAGGGGTGAGCTCAAATTCTTAGTAAGGTTTAAAAATAATAGAATCATGAATACAATAATATGTGAATCATAGTCAATTTGACATAATCAATATGGCATGGTGAATAAATGGAAAACTAATTCCATTAATAAACTAAGAATGAAACAACATCCATAGGTTTTGTTATAGTGAAAACCTCATGGATAATAATAATAAATGATAATGAATAAAGATAATGCTTATTAATTGGACTTCATATATCTGGCACATGAAACCATGATACTGTTACAATGTTTTAGTTCTATGGGTAGAAACCTATCTAATTTTTGGAAACAAACTCGAAGGGTTTGTTGCCAAACTGATTTGTCTCATGAGACCTACCGATACATCGAGGGGATATAGAGGGCCCCAACCACTATTTCATGTCCAAATAATTATTTATAAATTTATTCAATACAATAAAAATATTCCTTTTAAATATCTGTATAGAGTAGAGTATACGAATTCATCAATATTTCCATAGTTAAAATAACTTTCCAAATAAACACTGTATGTAAAATGGTATACGGTTTAGACAAAAAAATATCCATGATATGAGATTATTGATATTTCATTTGAATATAATTTAAAATGAAAAGTGATCTCAAATGGGTAGTAGGTACACCACATAAGGATTATTAGGTGCACAATACAACTTAGTCACAACCAAATAGTAGTTAAGACAAAGTCTCTTACCACAATGTAATCGGTCGAATCATATGACCAGAACTTAATAACCCTCAAATGAATCATTGAATAACATGAATAAAAATAGTATAGTGTTATTATATATCAAATTACATTACAAATATACCACATACAAGAAATACGTGGCGAACAATGAAAATATCACAGAGATGAAAGTGAGATGAGAAACCCCTTACAAACATGTCGGCATGGTAACGAGTGTAATTGTGAAAGATTAATGAAAGGTAAAGGGATATTACATTATTTATATGTCAAAATGGAAGTATGGTGGAGGTGAGAAAACATACCCCATCATTAGGAATTAAAAATACAAGGGCACAACATAGGGGAGAATCTTGAACAAAAGTGAGAGAGAGGATCCCTTACCTTACGCACAAAGGTGTTCTTGTTTGTTCTTAACAACCCGAATAATCAAATTTAGATTCATTAATTAATAATTTTAGAACCTCATAAACATTTAATTGATATGGTATAACCTTATTAAGTTCATTAATGGTATTTTTTATGGGTTTAAGAGATTCAATTTTATTGTTTTGGAAGCATTTTCTTACTTGGTTTCATGATTTGTTTACTTGTATTTATTAATGGAAGTTCATTTGAAATGTGGTTAAACATCCAGAATTGTTAATATACATTATTAGTGACCTTAAATATATATAAAGTTTCTTATAATGATTCTGGTTATATACCATGAGGATGACTCATTCGATGAGTTAAAATAAACGCTTGGATTTGGCTTGGCAGTTTTGTGCACAATAAACTTGTTTTGTATTATTATTCCATATTATGAATGTGTAAGGATTCCAGAACATTAATCATGATAAAATACATATATTATGAAATATTTCAACCATTTAAAACGTTTAATGACCAGTATTGAAGATAGTAATGAAAATTTAAAACCCGTCTTCCTTGAGTGTGATAAATTTACACATCTCGGATGGTGTTTGCATTTATTGTATAAAAGGAGAAAAAAGAGAGATTATGATGAAATATTCTATTATCAAAATGAAAATACAGTAAATTTAAGGTACTATAATTATCATGTCATTTGGATGAGGGGAGGTGAGAATAGAGAACAAGAGAATGAAACTTTGTAAACGAAATTGAAAGAAAAGAGAAGGAATGTTCACCTCTTGAGTACTCCTCCTTGAGAATCTTCTTAAGGCCTTTGTTTTTGGCATTTTGGTGAGACCAGAAGATATTGGATGTGGGAAGAGTTCTTGGGAATAGTATTTGGCAGAATTGAGGCAAGGATTGAATCTTGAGTGGTGTGGGAGGAAGAGGGGGTGAGGGGTGGTTTATATAGTGGAGGGGGGACGAGTTTTCTTAATATTATAATCATTAATTTATTATTTCCTCTCAAGACAACCAATAGTGAGTATTATATAACCAAGAACAGTAATATATGCATGTGGCTTCTAACCAATTGAGCTTACATCAGTATATCATCATCAAGGACTCAATTAATCCATTATTTAGCATTTATTGTGAATTGTCGGATTTTACTATTCATAAAAAATTCAAGTATTTCAGAAGAATCCCAAAAATTCACCCTAACCATTTTTCAACATTTAGAATCCAAAAATGAAGTCCATTTTTCAAAAATAATTTTCTAATTATGATTAATTTAATATTTAATTAAAATCATTATTTAATCAAAAAATATAAACACTTAAAATATTCATCTTTATTTTTAAGGTGACTAAATTCATTTATACAATCAATGGTATAGATACCATTCATAAGATTCATATTACGATTCTTAAGGGTAAGTTACTATTCATAAGGTTAGGTTACTATTCACCAAAAAATTATTTTTCCTTATCAGACTTCAAATAACTTACTGATCGCAACCATGTATGTCAGATTTTTAAAATTCAAATCGTAGGGTTGGAAAATTTAAGTTTAATGGATTGATTATGGATATCTCTTATAAGTAACCATGTTTTGTTCCATATAGGCTCAGTTATTCATGAAATATAGGCTATAACTAGAATATATTTAAGAGATAATACCATGAAGTGTTTGGGGTGCTACAATAGGGATATGTAGGAAGCCTCTCTGAGGTTCAAGCCCAACATCACCATCATATTCACTTCGGTTCCATCCCATTCCTCTCATCCACTTAGTTCAACCATCCATCATCCATCATAATTCTTACCTAGGACTCCACATCCTGGTGGGATCACTCCATTTCTATGGGAAGCTAACCATGCATAAGACCCACACAATCTATAACCATCCAACCAAGAGTGTCTCTCTTGCGATGGGCCACTATCCATGTGTAATCCCTAGCATGTCTCCAGGTCATTGTCCTTTGTGTACACCTTGATTCATCATCCATTCAAACTACATTGGTTTTAATCCCTATTTTCACACAAGGTACATAAAAAACCATCCCGAGGTTCAATCACAGCCAATGGTAAACCTTGGTATCCCCCTTTCTGGGAGCCCATTTCCTTGATCCGCCCTCAGTGGCGTCCAGATCAATCTTCACGATGTGATATCTTCCCTATATGGAACACACCATCTCAGATCTTTTCTCATTGGAAATTTTGATCCACCCATATAGTAAAACCCCCAGGTGCTATTGCCTAGGGATGTACCCATCTGGTCCACTCCCATCAGTGTTCCGATCAGTCCAATCCGTCTCCTCTAGACGTTAAACTCGTGGCATACCCTGTGTTAAACATGGGAAGATGAGGAAAACCTCAGGTATTTTCCTATAGAATATAATTCCCCACACTCGACATGGGATGCCTCGGGATTACATACCCTTGAGAAGCCCTATCATAAGGGGAAGAAACCCAGACACATCAGTGTTTCATTATCCAAACATGCCAGTGATGTCCAACATGACTACTCCCCCGATTGAAGGTTGTTTCCATGAATTGAACCCTTGGAATGTTCTGATAGAAGCAGTGTAATTAACTGACATCCATGAAAGTATGGCATCGGGGAAGAGTTTCATGAATAAAATCTAAATCTATGAGGGAGACCCGGACTATGTGAAAAAATCCAAGGAGGAATCCATGAAAGGGGAGACCAACATCCCATCATCCCATTTCGATCAAGGAGAAAACATCCCTGAATAAGCGATGGATGCTACCCACCTTTGGAAAGTGGGAATGCAGAGTAGAAGCCAACACATCCTCATGGACAGATGGGTGCCTCTACGAAAGCGTCAGAAACAAATTTATTTCACTTCGGTTTAGAGAAGTGTCATTTTTTCATAATTAGATGTAGTTTTCCATGCATTTAACATTGATTATGATTATAAAATTTTTATTTAATAAATGAGGAAAAAATAAAAAATAATTTCTAAATAGGGGTGGTAAAAAAGGCCCATACCAAACCAAATTGCAAACCAAATCACACTTGTTAAACCAAACTGAACTTGTTTCTAAAAAATATAATTTTATAATTTTTATCGATCTAACTCATACATTCATTACCTAACCCTAACCCTAACCCTATTTTATATTTTATTTTAAGGTTAAGGATGATATAATGACTCTATTTCTATTATTATATATAAATTATATTCAAATTATCATCCAATCATTATAAAATATCATGGATCTATATCTAGGATGTTAGCATAAAAAATAGGTTATTTTGTAATTCAAACTGAACTGAACTGAAAATTAATGGTTTTAAAATTTTCTAATCTGAAACAAACCACTATTAAATGGTTTGATTTTTTTTTTATATAAAAACCAAAATTGAAAATTTTAGCTTGGTTTGGTTTTTATTCAAAACCAAATAAAACCAATACATGCCCACTGATACTGCTAAATAATACAGTAGTGGTTTTATTTCATGGTGCTTCATCGAAACCACTACTAAAAAAATAATGAATTTGAAAAAAAAACTACCAATATGTATAACAATTTTTATTTTTAGTGGAGTTTTATAGAAACTACTGCTAAACATTTTAAATAATAAAACTTATAAATAAATAAAAAATTTATAAAATAATTTAAACAATATACAATGAAACTAAATATTAATTGATTAAAAAAAATAAACATACTATAATATAAATGACACATATATAAAACACATATATGTATATAAAAACAAGTAAATAATCTTCAGTCATAAACTCAATTATCATATAGACAACATAAGTAAAACAACTACCATCAACCCATCATATCCATCTCTCCACCTCCATGACATCCAACTTCATCCGTATCCAGGATAATCATACATGAAAACAACCACATAATGGTTATATGAACTAAAACAAAAAAATAGTGAAAATAGAATAATTGAACACAATAAATAACAATTATAGTATAATACATGATAATTTTAACCATACCACTAAATATATAAACCATCAAGACTTTCTTATAAAGACTGTCATGGATCAGAACACTCAACCTCTTATCAACTGCTGACATCTATCACCTGCAAAAAAAACCATAACATTTAAGAAAAGAAACATGAAATAGAATAGGCACATAATATATTCTAAAATTTTCACATTTCATATATTATTTTTTTAATAAAATACATGAAATTTCAACAAAAAACAAATGATATAATCTCTTATCTATCATAGGTTAAAGATATGAAAATTATCTAGATAATTAAGCCTCCAAATCCATAAGAACACTTTTAAAACTTAACTTTTTCTATTTGAGATACGATTCAACTCTCGAAACTCAAAATGGATGATTTTATAATAATATAAGTCTCTATATCTCATTTTCCATTACCATTTAGCTAATTTTATAAAATTGATACCAACTTTTACAATTTGCTACCTAAACCTATAAAATCATTACCCAATATACCTATCTTGGTAAATTAGATATGGGATGATATTCATTTATTACAATTAAATAGTGTAAGCATTAAACTAAATCATTCAATCCATATAGGAAATTTTACAGTGAAAGAGTCTAAAATCAAGAGTATACATTAAAAACAAAATCTATATATATTTGAAATTCACTTCAAATAATGCATCAACTTCTCACCTATCCCAATTCCAACTTCCTATCATTGATTTTCCCCAGAATCTTGATGCTACAGTATATAAAGGGTAAAACATCATAATTTTATTTTAATTAAAAACAAATATGCCTTAATGTCTATTGAATATATCATTGGGAATGATATTTAGGGTCTTTAAAATAAGATAAAAATTAGAATCAAAAGTTACATGAACTTATTTTTATGAGTTGAACTTTAAAAAAATAAAATGATTTAAAAAAAGAGTGGGTGAATGCAATGAATAAATAGCTAAATTAGATTGAGAATAATTATGTATGAGAAATTGTTCCAATAATAAAATAGAAAAATATAATTGGATTTTTTTTGAAACATGCTTCATGAGAAAGGGAAGGATTTAAGGAACAAAGTTTTCCTTGTTTGAAAGGCCTGTTCACAAGTGAAAAGAATAGAATTTGATGATAAATTTTTTCCTATTATAAGGATAAACATAATAATAAATTTTCTTTCAATCATATCCCAAATAAATTATGATATTTTTTTAAATAGATAGTTAATAAAAAAATTATGAGGATAATGATATAGAAGAGTATATTGAGTAACCAGAAGGGTTTATGGTTGATAGTTACAATTTTTTTTAAATTGAAGAAAGATTTTTATGGGTTGAAAACTACCCCTAAATACTAGTATTCAAAGTTTTATTTCTATATGAGTATAAAATTTAATAAAGGAAAGGTGTACAAAAACCTATATGTAAAGAAAAACCACACTTAGGGGTATGTATAATATGTTTAAACTAGTTATGGAAACCGACTTGAATCAACAAATTATAAATTTATTACCTTAATATAAGTATTAAAACCAACCACTACTTATCTTAAGATATCAATTTATTTAAATAATTATCATATTCAATAAATTTTTATTAATGCTTATAGATCTGATCATCTTTATAAGACATGGTAGACATCAAATCATTAACAAATTTTCTTCTTTAAAACTACTTATTCAATCATTTCGAGTAATCTCCATGTTAGATTGATGTTCCATTTACTCATATATTTCAAAAAATAATTAAAAGAAATTTTTCCTATGATTTCATGTCAATATGAAATTTTTTATGGTTTTGACTATTGAATTCATATTTTATAGTTTTAAAACAATAAAAATGCAATTTCAGTCATCCCAAGAAAACCTTAACTCATATTGAAATGGATTCAGTTCCAACATTTCATAAATAAATCTACAGTTTTATTTATATGAGTTCATGGAAATATGAGGTCATTTGATAGGTTTTTACCCCTTGATGAACATTTTTAAAGACTTTCATATATTCAAAAAATATTTATTCAGTAATTCCATGAACACAAACCATCAAATTGAGCATCATCTACACCTACACATCACAAAAAATTAAAATAGATTTTCCTATGATTTCATATTACTCTAAGTTTTTTCTATGTTTTTGACTGTTAAATGAAATTTTTATAGTTTTATAACACAAAAAAATTAATTTTCAGTCATCCTAAGAAAAACAAAACCTATATTGATATAGTTTTAATTTCTATATTTAAAAAATAAACATATGATTTTTTCTATGATTTCATGGTATTACAAGGTAGTTTTCTTGATTTTGACTCTTTGACACACATATTTAAATACTTTGATATCTTTCAAAACTACTTATTTAGTCATTATAAGCACACCACATGTTGGATTTATGCTTCACTACTCCTACACATGAAAAATAATTCAAAGACAATTTTACTTTGATTTCACATCAATCCAATATCTTTTGATATGGTTTTGAGAATTACACACATGTTTTATTGTATTAAAACACTAAAAATGGATTTTTAGTCATCACAAGAAAACTAAAACTCCTATTGATATGAATTTAGTTCCTATAATTAAAAAAATATAATATTGTTTTACTATGATTTCATGGAAATTTGATGTTTTTTTCTTGGTTTGACCCCCTGATGCATGTTTTTAAAGACTTTAGTATCTTTAAAAATTTCTTATTCATTCATTTTGAGCACACCACACATCATATTGATGTGAAGTCTACTAATATAAAAATAAATAATTAAAATATAGTTTTCTTATGATTTTATTTCATTACAATGTCACTTTCAATGGTTTTGACTAATGTTTTAGAGTTTTAAAGCACTAAAAATGTGTTTTAGGTTATCCTGAGAAAAAATCAAGTTGAATTGATGTGGAATAATTATTAAATTTAAAAAACAAATCTATGATTGTCTTCCTATGATTACATGACATTTTGAGTCTATTTTCTTAGTTTTGACCTCCTAAATCATGTGTTTAAAGATTGTCATTTCTTTAAGAATTGCTTATTCAATCCAAGCACACTACACTTTTTATTAAGATTCCATATACTCTTATATGTCCGAAATAATTAAAATAAACTTTTACAATGATTTTATGTAATTAAAATTTAGATTTATATGGTTTTAACCTTCACATGCAGGTTGTAAAGTTTTAAAATACTAAAAATGCATTTTTGAAAATCCCGAGAAAACCAAAACTCAGATTGATGTGGTAACTATTCTTACATTTCAAAAATAAATATATGGTTGTTTTATTATTATTTAATGGTAATATGAGGCCATATTATTGGTTTTGAATATCTGACACATATTTTTAAAGACTTAGATATCTTTAAATACTGCTTATTTAGTCATTCCAAGCACACCACATATCGTATTGACATTACATATATTATTACACATCAAAAATAATTCAAATATAGTTTTCCTATTATTTCACATCAATAACATATCATTTTATATGGGTTTGACCATTAAATGCATTCTTTATATTTATAAAACACTAAAAATGTGTTTTCAACTATTTTGATATAACCACAACTCAGATTGATTCAGATTTAATTCCTAAATTTATCAAATTAATATACTATTTTTGTTATGATTTCATGACAATATGGAGTATTTTACTTGGTTTTCATCCCGTAACACACATTTTTAAAGATTTTCATATCTTTAAAAACTATTTATTTAGTCATTTCGAGCACACCACACATCGGATTGATGTGAATTATAATCCTACACATTATAAATAATTAAAATTTAATTTTACTATGATTTCAAGTTATTTCAAGGTCATTTTATTGGGTTTTGATTGTTACATGAATGTTTTAGAGTTTTAAAGCACGAAAAATGTGTTTTTGGTCATCTATAGAAATCCTAAACTTAGATTGATATGGTGTTTGTTTCTAAATTTCAAAAATCATTCTATAATTTTTTTAATATGATATTATGACATCTAAGTTTCTTTATTAGGTTTTACTCCCCTGCGCACATTTTTAAAGATTTTCATATCTTTAAAAACTGCTTATTCAGTCATTCTAATCCCACCACACATCAGATTGATATTAGATCCACTCCTACACAACAAAAATAATTTAAATATAGTTTTACTGTGATTTCACATCATTACAGGGTCCTTCTCCATGGTTTTTATCGTTACATTCATGTTTTATAGTTTTAAAACACAAAAATGCATTTTTAGCCATCCTAAGAAAACCACAACACATATTGACTTGGTTTCAGTTCCTATATTTAAAAAATTAATCTATGGGTATTTTATAATGATTTAATGGTTGTATGACGTCATTTTTATAGTTTTGAACATCTGACACATTTTTTAAGTACTTTGATATCATTTAAAACTGCTTATTTAGTCATTTGAAGTACACCACATATTGGATTGATGATTATTCTACTATTACACATCACAAATAAATAAAAGAAAATTATACTATGATTTAAGATCAATATGAGACCATTTTATATGCTTTTGACCATTACATACATGTTTTAGAGTTTTAAAACATTAAAAATGCATATTCGGTCATCCCTTAGAAACCAAAACTCAGATTGATTTGGATTCAGTTCCTGTTGGAACCATGGTCTTCTTTGCATGAATTGGAGTATGGTTTGTGTTTTTTGACAATCCTCAGGAGAAGTTCAGAATGTGTACTAGCAATGTGATCATATAGTTCAAGCAGACAACAGTATTGAAGGTTGCACCATTTCCCAGTATTTGCCAAATTTTTGGGCCTGAAAATCGAAAAATAGAGAAAAGTGATTTTATTAAAGATACTTGCGTGCCGTGTACTTGAAGGAGAGGAAAATTGAGCACCTAGAGTTTTTCAAGACCAGAACGTGGAAAAATGGAAAAGGGATAAGAATGACGTAAGTATTGGTTGGGTCGCGCAAGTGACCTGCGCGTCGAGAAGGGACTTGCACGCCGGTGCCTAGGAGGTCTGGAAACGTGTGCACATATTGTTCTTAATGACCAGAACTTAAAAATATGGAAAAGGAAAGAGGGTCGCACAAGTATTTGTTTGGTCATGCAAGTGAGTTACGTGACAGAGGCTAGGTTGATTGGAGCTGCGCGCCGTGACCTGTGCGTCGTGAGGAGGCTTGCGCGCCACCACGCAGGGTCTCCAGTTTGCCTATAAATAGTGGAACACCCCTACTCATTTTCAACAGAGTTCAAGACTTAGAGTTTTTTCGAGCTATCGTCACATAAGTGGTTGATTCGTGCAAGTGTTAGTTGGGTCGCACAAGTAGAGGCTGCACGCCGGTTGTTGGCTGCGCGACCAAGGCGGTTTGGGAGTTAAAGACGCAGCGTCACGCAAGTTTGGAGTTGAAAGAGTCATTGTCGTGAAAGTTGGTTGGTGTAACATGCACGCCGAATTTGTACCACACAAGTGACTTGCGCTCCATTCTTAAAATTTGTGCGCCGGTCTTGGAGAAGTGCGCCAGGAGAGGTTGGAGTACGACGGTCTTTTTGGAGTTGCACGGAAGCTGGAATATTTCCCGAAATCTTCGGTGCAAACTGAGATTTGTCTATGAGTGAAAGTTGGAATTCAACAGAGCATCTACACACAACAGAGGATGTATTCTTTAGCAATGATGAAGAGACCTTCACGTCTTTAAACTGAGTGTGACTTCACCAAGGGCTGTGAGCCAGGGGGAGTCAACGGGAGTGACATGAGGGACGTAGTGAGCTATCCTTGAACAATTGTAAAGGCAGTGAGCCTGGGATAGAGTTACTGTTCCCAAACCTTTGTAATCCACATCTAGTGAAGTTTAGTGGAATTAGGTACGACCAAGAACATGTCAGCATATGCTCCTTGGACGTAGCCCTTAGTGGTGAACCAAGTAAAAAAGTTATGTGTCTTCTCTATGCATTTGAATGTTTGCTTTCTGATCATTTTCATCATACAGGTTCAAAAAGTTCCTACCAATGTTGGAACAAGATCCATCACATTAAAAGAAAAATTTGTCACCCTGATTCACCCCTCCCCTCTCAGGATGTCCTGGGGTCCTTCAGTTCCTATATTTAAAAAATCAGTATAATATTATTGTAAAATTATTTTATGATAATATTAGGTCATTAAATTGGTTTTTACCCCCTGATGAATGTTTTTAAATACTTTTGTATCTTTTAAAACTACTTATTCAGTCATTATGAGTACTCGACACATCATATTTATGTGAATTATACTATTAAACATAAAAAATAATACAAATACATTTGTAATATGATTTAACAACATTAAAAGGTAATTTGTTATGGTTTTGGATATTACATGTGTGTTTTAAAGTTTTAAAACACTAAAAATGTGTTTTTGGTCATCCCAAGAAAACCTCAACTCAGATTGAGATGGAGTCAACTCATAAAATTAAAAAATAAATCTATGATTATTTTATTATGATTTCATGATAATTTGAGGTCATTTTATTGGTTTTGACCACCCAAACCATAGCTTTAAAGACCATTATATCTTTAAAAACTATTCATTTTTTCATTCCGATCACACTACAGTTTTTATTGAGGCATTATATGCTCCAATATGTCAATAATATTTCAGAAATAGTTTTCCCTTGATTTCATGTCATTATAAGGTTGTTTTATATGGTTATAACTATTATACACATGTTTTATAGTTTTAAAACATTACAAATGTATTTTTGGTCTTCCTGATAAAAAAAATCTCATATTAACGTGGCGTTAGTTACTACATTTAAAAAATCATCATACAGTTGTTTTCCTATGATTTCATGAAAATATTAGTCTTTTTTCATAGTTTTGACCCCCTAATCCATGTTTTTAAAGACTTTTATATCTTTAAAAACTACTTATTATATCATTCCTAGAACACTACATAGAATAATGACACACTGTATGCTCATATATGATGTATTGAAATTATATTTCAATGTGTTCAAGTATATCAATATAAGATACATCTATATGAATTGCATTGGACCAACAATGATGACTTCACCAGTTAAATATTCTGTTAAGTGGACCATAGAATCCAAAAAAAGATGAAAATGGTTTCTCTAAGTGACATAATGTAAGCCTCAAAACCCACCCATAACAATTTAAAAACTTAAAATTACCTATTTAAGATATTATTCAACCATCAAAACTAGAAATTAATGAGTTTATAACAATCTCAGTTTCCATATCTCCTTTTCCATTATTATGCAGTTAAATTTGCAAAATCGATACAATTCTTGGATGGTTTTTTTATAGTTTTGTTTCTAACTTCTATTGTACTTCTTCTTCATATAAAAACAATAAAAATATAATAAAAAACACCTTAAATAAAAAATAAATACCCATGTAATTCAAATAGAACACTCATCTTACATTACCCCAACTCCCTCTCACAGAAATAAACCCAATAGGATATAATGTCATCATAGTAATAAAGAAAATAATCTTTTATACATGAAATTTATTGATTTTAAAATTTACCTCTATGATATGATCGATAAGACTAGAAATTTCCTCAGGGACTGTGCTTGTCATTCTCTAGAATATAGAAACTTGGTCTTTTTTATTTTCGACTGCCATTGATCCTTTGTTTACCCGTTGGAGTCATGTTCTTTCACATTTTCTTTCATCATCAAAATTTCCCTCTATTCTTTCTGACCAATGTAACTGATTTAACCCCCACTAGATGGTGTAATAATAAATTACAACAATAAGATACCAAATACATTTTATGGAGTAGGCATAGAACTCATACCCCATATATTCCCAAGATTCTCCTTTCTTAAAATGACTGCAACTATGTCGTTATGGGAAAGCAATGATGATTGTATATAGTTTGTTTCCCAAGATTTCTAAATTTTAAATTGTGAATATAAACATAATAACAATTATTTTATTAAAATTAATTTTTTAATGATGAGTAGTTACTATAGTGCCCTTTTTATGTTTATTCACAAAACTTCTATTAGGTTTCTAATGAACATCAAGCCATATCTTTGTTCATCCAACCATGTAATCTAAATCATGAACCTGTATAAAAAAATATATACACATCAAGTTATAAATAAAACCTTTAGGTATAATAAAATAATATAAATAATAATGAATAAAATAAAACCAATTTTGGTCATTTTTCTAAAAAAAATTTGTGGCCCATTAATATGAGGAATGAATTATTTTTTATGATTCAATATATTTTTTAGATTATTCATGGAAAAAAATAGTAACATTAATTAAAATATAAATTTATTATTTTTTTGTTATTAATTTACTAAAAAATATGAAAATAACCCATGATATATATCCCTCTTAATATCAAGAAACAACTATACTGCTCACGAGATACGCCTTCTAGAACTTTCACATACATATGTCAAGTGCTTAGAGAACTATCATTATACTCGTTCCATAATATCCACATAAAGTCACTCAATTTATTAACAAATTTTTCATGGTGTATGGGCATATAATAGATTTAGGGGCATCTAAATGAAAAAAAAATCTAGATACAAAAATGAAATAATTTATAAATATATTAATAATTTTACTCACACATTTTAAATTAGTCATCAATGAATATTAAATTAGCATTACCTTTTTTTGGTTTTCAAATATCTCATTATTCTAATCTATATGAATATTCCTCTAATATTTATAATTAATGGGAAGGCTCACCATATCAGAAGTAAGATTCCCAATAATATGCTCATAGATTCTAACAACATCACCACTAGGCACCCCAAAATATTCAAATTAAATGGTAATTTTAAATCCTTTCACTTACCATAGATATACTATATTCATATTTTCATCACTTTTATTTTTATTTTTCTCTATTTGAAAAATATATAAAATAGATAATAAAAATATATAATTTTTTTCCAATGATATACATACAAATAATGGTAACCCATTAATATCCCCTAGATAGAGAAGTGACCGATTGCTCTACCACTAGAGGTGCATTGGACAATGAGCTATCAACAACATTTGGGGAAGCTGGTGGCTCACTAAAAGTATCTCATATAGTGGAATCACTCAAATACATTGAAGGTGAAAATAGAGGTGGTGTGATTTGGAATGATGACTGATTAGGATCTCAATTTATTTATTCTTATCATTCTTATATTTAAAATGAGTTAGAATATATTAAATATACAAAAAAATTATAAGTAAAAGAGTTATGAATTAAAAAAATGTATAAATGTATGAAACACTTATAAATGTGAAATTGTGATATAGTTTCATTACCAATTTATATGTTCAATTATCTTCATATTTATTTTCCTCATTGTTATCAACCTCCATTTTAAATATAAATTATTCATTTTCACCCTCCCTTAAAAGTTCTATTGTTTCAATATTTTCTAAGAAAAAATATTCAATATTTTATGGTGGATGAGGTTTACTGCCACAAATTAACTATTGATATTCACCTCCCATATCATATAAGTATCTCTTTTTTATGTGTACAACAACACTCTAAACTTAATGTAGTTCATCTTATACATAATAAACTATATTCTCTTGTGATAACAAGATAAATGGATCATGATATTCATACTCATTGGTATGGATCAATAGAGAGAAGTTGAAAAAAATTAAAATTTAATAAATCTTTCATTATACCCTTATTAATGTTGACCCACTTGATTTTGAATACGACAACTAAAAACTGAATATGATAGTTTAGTTTGATGATATACAATATATTTCCAAAGTATCCCACCTCTACAAGTGTAAATACCCCACTATTTGGAGTTACCGAGACTTATTCATGATAAATTATATGAAACTTAAATCCATTAATATTGTAAGCATTGAATCACTTAACCTTCCTTAGAGGACCTCAATCAAAAAAAAAATAATCATTTAAAATTTTAGCTCAATTCTCAAGTTTCATTAACTACATAAGAAGATATAAGATATCACTTTTAACATAGAAAAAATAAAAAAATTGATAATATGAAAATGAGTGTGCACTCACAAAGTGGTTGAACCATTCTACAATCTATTTATTATCAGATTTTTTTTTAATTTTGTATCATTTCAAGATCGACCCCTTTATCGAATCATTGTTTTCAATATCAATTCTTCAAAAAATTGATCTTCACTAAGACTATTGAGTACAAAATATATATTTTTTTATAGCGGTTCTAATTTAGTCAGTGTAAAATATGAGTCCTTTCCTACTGGTAATCCTATAGTTTTAAATACCAATGAATGTTTTTTCAGAATGATAATTATTATAGATGTAATCAACATGTATAAAATGATTGAATACAGTCTCAATTACATCCAAATATCTATAATAGAAGGAAAGACATACTTAGACTATGTAACCTTCAACAATAATTCCTTCTATTTGAGATTTATTCTTCACATATGATTACAAATGACCTAAGTACATGAAAAAAATATAATAAACATATTAAATATTTTTACATAATGATTTGATAAAATTGAATTCATCAATGAAAATAAAAATAATATTAACATACCTATCATTTGGATACATCCATCAATAGTTTACTAATCCTTCAAGTTTATCTTCCTCAACTAAATAAATAGTCAAATAAATCATGACTGTGAAAAATGAATGGGGAAATAACCTCTCCAAATTAAAATAAGTTAACACAATTATTTCTTGAAGTTTTTCAAGATAAGTTTGATTTAGAGTTTTTTTCATAATTATATCTGAAGAATATGCACAAATCAACTAGAAATGTAGTTAAATTTTTAGGTAATGTATTGTGAAATTCCAAGGGTAGTGACTACTCCATCATAATATGTGAGTCATGGCTTTTCAATCCATTTAACTTTCGATGTTTTAAGTAAACACACCTTGAAATGTCACTTGAATATCCATATGGAACTTTAACATTATTAAAAGTTTGATGGAATACATCTTTCTCATGATTTTTCATTGTAAACATAGATAAAGGATACTTTTTATTCTCATTTTCCCACATGTCATGCTTTATATTCATTGATTACAAGCCCCTGTGATCATTAATAGGATCCTTATATTTACCTTACTTATTAATCAATGTAAAAATTAAATTATCACATATGTTCTACCTAATATGCATTATGTTAATATTATGATTTATCAAATTAAGATCCCAATAATTATGTTTGAAAAATAAACTCATTTTTCCACTATTATGTTCTAATTGCTTTAGATAATATACTTCACACCCTTTACCCCTTATTTTATCTAATTAAAATTTCTAAATTATATAGGGACATTAATCAATTTCTAAAATATTTCTAAAATAGATAAAAAATTTAGTGAATATTGATTAAATATATCTATTTAATTGTGTCTTGTTAAAAAAAAATTTATGATATACATCAAGAAATTGGTAATTACACATGAATCACAATTTTTTGAAATGAGGTAACCATTGAGGTTCAAAATAAAAAATAAAAAATAAAAAATTAGATAATCCAATCTAGTATGAATGTTGTAACTAGATAAGTTTCCTAACATAATAAATTCACTAATTCTCAAAATTAATGTAACATACATTTTGAATAGTTTTATCAATAAGGAATCAAATATTTCTTTTCCATCATCCCATAATTCTTATAATTTTTTTATTAGTGGATGAGGGCATAAATAAATGTCATTTCCAAGAATTTTCTTTCCTTGAATACTAATTGAAATAATGAAATAATTATTCTTCATACACATCCATGTAGGTATATTAGAAGGGATAAAAATAACATCCCATATACTATAAGTAGTTCTTAAATTTCCAAAAGGGCTAAAGCCATCAGAAGTCAATCCCAAATATACATTCCTAGGATCTAAAGAAAAATATTGATATAATGAATAAAAAAACTTCCATGAAATTGATTCTTTTGTATGTATCATCAATTATTCATTGTTACATTACAAATCATGCCAATTAATGTTGTATAAGGTCTTAAATGACATGAATAATCCTTCCAAGCATGGTTTTAGAGGAAAGCAATGCAATACCATCATGAGAGTTTTCTTCTTATACTTATTCCTTGTGTTACATTTATTTTTACTCTGACTAATGCTACATTGATTTCTGTATACTTACATGAAATCTTATGTATTCTTCTTTATCATACTCTTCTCCTTAATAAATCATTAAAATCATTAGGGTGTGCATGTATTTTTGTATAATCAAGGCCAATATTACTGATGATTTTCTTCATCTCATAGAATTATGTAAGGATATCATCTTCACTAAATACATTATAAATAAAATCTAAAATCATGGACATTTTAATGTTAGTAATTACATAGAGACACTTGATATGGCACTACTTGAATAGAAAATACAACTTCAATTACTTGGAAGACACTTCATACAATTATTTATTTCCATATTCAACTAATTCATAAAACTCATATTTTTGGTCACTGAAGATTTCAGAAATGTTAACCTACTTAGGATCAATTGAAGGTACTTTTGATCAATTAACAAATCTAGGTTATTTCTTCCTGTGAATCCAAATTATTCATTTATCAAGTTTTGAACTAAATTGTCTTATGGTGGGTCACTTTGTGTTTCTTTGACAGGATATTCGATGATTTAACTATCCATAACATTCTATTCACCATTCCAAACTCAATTTACTAATTGAGATTGAAAATATTTCAATATTAGTTGTTCATATACATCGTTTCTATTTAAAAATCACTTGAGTCTACACTCATGACATAAACATTTTTTTTCTAAAATCCACTAATTGATTTTCAATTACATAATATATTTTTTTTCAAACCCTTAGCATACCGAGGTGTTTTTATTGGTAATCTAACTTTTATACATACATATTGGATTACCACTCTTCTACATATACATTCAAAAATAAAGATATAAATTTTTAATTAAACAAGTACAACCAATTATTAACACCGCCATATAAAAAAATTTATTCAATAAAATTATAGTCATAGGAAATCATAGTTTAAAATAAAAATAAAAAATAAAATAAAATGATTAGTAACATACTATAATACTATTATAAAAAGTCTATGTTACTCTAAAATCAAAAGAATAATTGATAATTATAAACCCTTAAACACTACCTGATAGGTTTGGGTCCAAAAGTCATGGGAGAAGGAAAATGAGGTGAGGAAATAATGGTCGATGAGGAGAGGAAAGTGAACCATATGGAGGTCAGGGAGGTGATTTCAGTGATGTCGGACTCATGGAAAGATAGGGGTCAAGGGATCAGGGTTAAGGTAAAGGGTGAAGGTGGAGGATGGGGGGTTAAGAGATTGAGGTCATAGGGAAAAGGGGGATCACCATTGGTGGTCAGGGTCATAGGGAGAAGGGGACACTGTCAAAGGTAGGGGCCTTGGCTAGGGTCATGGGGAGAAGGGGGGCCGTCATCATGGGTTGAGGATCAAGGTCTGGGTTTTTAGATTTTTTTCCAGAAATTTATTGATAGTTCATAAAAAGTTACTACTAAATGTCAATAAATTTATTTTTTTTAACAATATAGTGGTAGTTATAATAAACTACCCCTTTATTTGAAATAAAAAATATGTTAATATTTATTAATGGTTTTAATAACTACCACTAATATATATTTTTCTTATAGTGCATCACCACACATGTAATATGCACATACATTAGGTGTGTAAATACAGGGTGTGAGAAATAATTCTCAATAGAAACAACTATAACCCCAAACACCACTTGAAGTTTAATGTGATTATATAAAAATGGTCTAAATAAATTAAATAATTTAATCATATCATTTAAAACAGAGATTATAAATAATTAGGTTCTAACTAAGATACCTGAGATGTTTATATAACTATTTTGCCCAATATCGGTAGAATCATTGAACATCAACCCAAATGTATAACATACAAACAAATGGATCATGTAAGGTCTTGTAAACACATAAAATATAATATATTTCTTAGACTAAGACAAGTCCTAGCTAAACGTATGACTCACATATCATCATATATTATCATAGCCTGACCCAAGGCTCCATAAAAATTAGTCATGCTCATGAAATCTATATAAAAATATTCATGTCATAACATAAAAAAAATTAAAGTTCAACATATAAAACCTTTAATCCTCCACTTTTTATTCAACATAAACAATTAATTTATTCATCAAACACACATAAAATTACTCAACCGTCGTTCACTTTTTATGTTATTAAATAAAAAATTCGAACAAACATATTAATTAGTAAATCCCCATTTTAAACCATTAATTACACATCCTCACTCTAAACTTGGTATAACTAATTATTTCACCTCAAAATTTCCCTTTATATTTATCTAAATAGAATTTTCATCACTTAATTACACACTTACATATGTAATTCCCTCCTAAATTTCTCTTCAAAATTAACTTAACTTCACACAACTATGTGAAAATTTAACATATAAAATAGCACTTTATAATAACAAGATATAGTGCCTAGTTCTAGTGAGATCACTGAGATAGGGAGGAGGTAAATCAATGATCCCATTTTTTTATGAATATGCATTCTTTATTGAACCTTTATAACTAGTTAAATATTCGATTCACTTACCTTATTATCCCTCAAACTTACTAAAATATGGAGAATGTAAAAGGCACAATACATATGAATTTACAAGATTTATCCTTGAAATGTTACTCCTTGTTAGATTGGGGTTAGCTTCCATGACAGATTTTATCTACTATAAGTTACTTGAGTATAGTGTACAAGCTATCTCCTAAAAATCTTAATGAGTAATCTCTAAAAATATCTAGTAGTTAATCTTTCAAAATATATAGTCTCCAAGTGAACACAACAGCTACCTTATGAAAGGTTCTTTATACTATAATATTTCTAGTTGAATATATCTATCGAAATTATTCTTTCTAACTAACATTGTGATATTTATACTACCTACCGATAGTTATTCAAGGTTCCTCTTAAACTTCTCCTTGAATAGTTCTTTGATTGCACTGTCTATGGATACGGTATGTATCAGCATTGTTCTGGTTCAAGTTCTTATATCTAGTTTTCTAGTTGGAGTACCCAAATTTTCTCACTTACATTGTGATAATGAATCATGGTGACTCCTATTCTCTTCTCACTTATTTCATCTCTCTTTGACACAAATGTTCTCCTAAATGCATCAGGTCCTCTCCTTCAATTCAAAGTTGATCTTTTTTCTGGTTCTGCAATACCATTACCGCTCTCTCAACCTCCTTTTTCTATGGTTATTTATTAAATATTCATAGAGTCATGAGTATTATTTCCATTTTTAAATAATGGAAACTCTGTATTTTTTAGTATCTAGAGATCTCACAATTTCAAATTGGATATCTATCCAGTTAAAGTGTTCTCCTCAAAATCTTAATCCCACTAATTATGGGGATATTTTAAATCCAAAAATTCTTCAACAACATTTTATTTTATATTTAATCGACTTAATTTATCTTCACACTATTTTAAAATAGGAAAAGAAACATGTTTTATATTCTCACCTCAAATTCAGGAACAAATATCTTCTTGATATCCCGTGATTTTCTCTAGTTGAAACCCACTCAGCATCCTCATTTAAATAACCCAAACATTTGGGATATTTAATTTAATGAGATCTATGCTTTAATTTCCTATTAAAATATCCACATGCATGGAACTGTAATTTGGAAAATCCATCAGTAGCATGGAACTCTTATCAGGTAACCAATATCTCCCTTGACCGGTGTTCTTTCAATCTCATCATTGATCATGATGAATGTGAATGATCATGATGTTTGATCCACAAAGTTCATCACAATAGCATCATATGATTTTCATCTACTATTTTCAAAAAAAATCTCTAAGTGTAAATATAATATGAGTAAGGGAATGTTTTAAAATCATCTCAAATATATTATTCCCTTCTAAATGTATTATGGCATCCAAAAACATTTTATGAGCTTCACAAATTCATATGGCCTAAGCCTTTTCCAAAATTACTCAATCTGAAATATCGAATAGGGATACTAAAATGTGTTACGACCTATTACTATGTCATATTCGATATAACATTTTACTTTGAAAATATCCAACAGACACAAATATCACATGGGAACTGAAAATTTCCTCTTCTTAGGATAATTCTATTTTTTATTTTCTAATCTTCAACCCGAACACTCAAAATACCATACTGCATATTGAAATGGTATATGTTCTCTAAAAAATATCCTACGGAAGTATCATGTGGCTAAAATATCATACACAAAGGATAAATTTTTTTGTTAGTTTTCCAAACATTAATTGCATAGATGAAATATCTTATATGTTGGAACAAATATCCAATGAGACTTAAAATATCTTATGCTTATGTGAAATGTCCTACACAGAGGATAAATGCCCTTTTCAATTTTTTCACTCATCTTAAACTTATAAATTTAACTCAAATACCTATAGGAACTCTTCAAATTATTTTTATGCCTTCTCAAACATTCAAAAACACTTCCTAATTTCTTAATACAATATTCCTTCACCCACTAACACTTATAATTAATTTCCTTTAAGATCAACTCCGCAGTCATCACAATAATGGGATTGTTACTTGAATCTATCCAAACTACTTCTCCAAGAAATAGTTGAATTTAATTTTCCATTAATAATGTAAGTACCTCATATCGGCCTTCCTCTTATGCACCACACACATATTGGAATCCTTATACTTATAGAAGCATTTTCACTTATTGACAAAAAATACAATCTTGTAGACGATAATTTCAACCCCACCTATATTTATCAGAAATACCTTTTTTCCTACCTATCAAAAGGTGCGATTTAAATCTTTTTCTTCTCCCACTTATCTAAAATAAATGTAAAATTAATATAGGGGTTTCACCTCACTCATTTTTTATTCTTCTTTAGAAAAGGGTTTTCCATAAAAAATCATTCCCCATCATTGAATTTGAATTCCATCCTAAAATAATTTTTAAAGAAGGATGGAATCACACAAAACTTAGTCAAGAGAATTTAGTTGGTCCACTCTAAGTTTATATTGGTGAACCCGATGTAGAAAATAAGAGATAATTCACAAAGAAATCAAGGCTTTCCTTTAACATTTCAGTATGTGACTCCACATCTAAAAATATAAATATAGGGTATGTTCAAAATATTTATAAAAAAGTACATATCCTTAACCATTAAATTTTAGTGGGATGTTACGATTTACATATCCATTTCAGATTGATATTTTAAAGGCTTCTCTTCATGACCCCCATGAATAATTCTTTCACTTTCTTCATCATAATAGTGAGAATACTCCATGATGTGAAGCTTCACTTACTGTACAACAATGAAAACCACATATGGATCCCCCTATATTTGGTTTTTTAATTCATTGAATGTTAGTACACATAAAATTAAAGGGAACAAAGTGGGTCTTGTTCTTTGATTATTAGAAAAAATAGAAAATTTGAGAGTTTCCTCTCAACAAAGGTTTCCATTTTCTTATAGTTTTGGCTCCATATGATATCTTTATTAATCCACTTTTGAATTTATTATCACGAACCTCCATAGAATGCATGGTGTTATTCTTCTTCACAATAATTTAATTCTGTGGATAATCCTTATTATGAGCAAGGAATACACATTATTCATAAAAAATTATATTTTCTTTTTCATAATTATGGGGTGTGATGGAAACTCCAATGAACTATCTTTTGAACCACATCTAGCATGCCCATTCTTCCTAAAAAATACCTATTCATGTGTCATTCCTTTTTCTATATTAAAAAAAATTATTTGTGATTTATTCTCCATCATCTTTGGAAAAGGACACCCTTGACCAGATTGGTTAGGTTTCTTATTTACTATTTGTTTTTTCTTAACTTCAAAAACCTGTGAGATCTATCCTATAGTTTTTCCGAGCTCAAACTTTTTCCTACTAACAACATTTCTTCTTGTAATAGAACTATTTTTTTTATTATCAGGTATTCTCCCACTTGATTCATTCTAATTTTTTGAAAATGAAATATTTTACCAATATTCATATGTTTTGTGTCTAAAGTATCCATAGAACTAGGAATATCCCATGAAACTTTATTTTTCTATATATTGATATGTTTGTATTCAAAAATCTGTTTGTTGTTTAGGATTCTTCTAACTTTTGTTTTTCCATTTTTTAGGGGTTCTTTCTTTTTTAACTATTAATTACCTCTCATTACTATAAAAGTACATTATTTATAACTTTATTTAGCCCAACCATCTATATATTAGGTTTAAAAATCTATAAAACTATAGGAAATGTATTTAGTATCACTTGCGTATTTGGATATAGTTTGTACCCTCTTCTTGGGGAATGTTTTCTCAGTAGACTTGGATGATTTATCTTTAATCTCCACTATTTTCTCATAGTCTTCTCTCATGGTCTTCAAGATGTTTTTATCTTTAAGCACCTATTTGTGCCTCATGAAGATATTCTTCCTTAAAAGTTGTTTTCTCATTAGTATCTTCTAGAATATTGTATTTTTTAAGAATTTTCAACTTATAAATTTTGATATCCTCTATAAGATCACCTCAATTCACTTATTTACTTCTTTTATCTTTTTTGAAAATATTGACTTTATTCTTGAGATTATAATTATGCTCAAGGCATGCCACCATTTCATATCTCAAAATATACTCAGTGGAGCCTTTTTTCTTCTTCTCATCACTACTTGATGAGTCTATATTCTTTATTACCATATTCATAAAGGCTCTATGATTATAATAGATTCCTTAAACATATGATTTAGTGCATATTTATGAGTCCACGTTTTCTTCCCTACACATCAAGTTTCTTATATACTTTATTGAGAACTCTTTTCTACTTTCAATAGTCATCTTTTTAAAATTTTCTAGATCTTATTTTTGAAAAATCCTCTTTTTTATCATACTTTGTGATTCATAAACTTTATTCTTCTTTGTATAATCAATTACAAAATATACAATACCTACACAACCAAATAATTTAATAGTAATATTAAAATTTTAATTTTCTTTCCATCTTGTAATATTCTTGAAGATAAAAGACACAACCTTCTTATTCCCAAAAAATATTTCATCACCAATTTCTTTATCCTCATTATAATTTTATAATGGTTCATCTATATTATACTTCAGATTGAGTTTTTTTCATATATTTGAATGATATTTATTCCATTTATTTCTTTTTAAATACTTGCGATTTCCTAATCTCATAATTTAGTAGTGTATTATGTAAATTATCAAGTTACAAGTCACCAATTTATTCAAGATAGATATCTTTAGATCATATTTTTTAGGAAAATTCTATCATAATATAATATTTTAATACTCCAAATCCCCGGATATGACTTAAAATTTAATTCACCGTTGTAAAATATCCATAAATAATTTCATCATAAACCATTATTATGTTATAAAATTTTTCTCTCTAAAGTTGTAGTTTGGATTCCTTAATCTTCACATTTCCTTCATACACATTCTACAACCTTTCCCACATCTACTTAGTAGTTTTAATTACCATTATCACAGAGTAATATTTTTTTAGATAGATATGAAATTATAAAATTTCTATATTTCTCATATACTTCAAGATTCTTTGTTTCATCTTAAGTCATGGGACAATTTATTACAAGGGGAGTAAATATGACTGTTATAGTCTCACTAACTTGAAAACCTTATGACAAAAGTTATGGAAGCATATGATTTTAAATCCTTCAATTTTTTCACAATAAAAATAGGCACTCATTGTTTTTTTATAGGATTTTGATCCTCTAAAATTATTATTCTTCTAGATATTTTAGAGGGTATCCTCACTTTGATACACTTATAGTGACCAAGTTTAGTGAGGTCACTGAGAAGAAGAGGGGGTGAATCAATAATCCCTTTCTTTTTACCAATTTTCCTTCTTAATTCAACCCTTGTTAATGATTCAAGCTTTGAACCAATACTATTTTTCCCCAAGCCTTACTCAAATATAAATAACGTAAAATTCACAATACATGAGTATTAATAAGGTTCAACTATGAAATCCTACTCCTTTCCACGTTTTGGTTTTATTCTTAGACATATTTTCTCCACTATAAATCACTTGAGTATAGTGTACTAGCTATATCTCAAAAACATTGATGAGTATTATCCCAAAATACCTAGGAGATAATATCTTAAATATATTATCTCCAAGTCAACACAACATACACTTCCTGAAGGGTTATTTATACCAGTATCCATCCAGTTGAATCTATCTCTCAAAAATATTCTTTCCATCTTCAAGTGGGATCTTTGTACCCCATCCTGACTATTCTTTAAGGGTCCTTCAGAACTCCTAATTGGACAAGTATTCAATCATACCATCTTCTGAGGAAGTATGAATCAGCCCTGTTCTTATTCAAGTCCTCATATCCAATTTTCTAGTCAGATCACTTTTCCTTTCTCACTTACAATACAACAATGGATCATAATGATTCCTCTACTCTTCTCACTTATTATCTCTTCCTTAAATACACAGACTCTCCTGGATGCATCAGGTTATGTCCTTTGATATAAAATTTATCTTCTTATCTGATTCTATAGTATTGGTGGTTCTCTATCAACATGATTCTTCTTCAATTCCTGCTTAAATATTCATAGATTCATGAATATTATTTCCATTTTTGAATAATGGAAGCTCCACCTTTTTTAGAAGTAATCTATCTCATAATTTCAAACTTTAGATTTTTCTAGTTAACATATTCTCCTCAAAATCTGGATCCCACTAATTATGGTGATATTATAAATATAACTAATCTCCCATTATCTTCTATTTTGAGTTGAGTCAACTTCATTGGTATTCATGGTACTTTAAAAAAGGAATATAAACATGTCATATATTCTCACCTTAAATCATGACAAAAATTTCTTCTTGATATTCCATGATTTTCTTTAATTGAAAAACTATCATCATTCTTATTTAAATATCCCAAAAATTCAGGATATTTCATTCCACAAGATCTGTACTTTAATTTTATTTTGAAACCTCCACGTGAATGGAACTGTGGCATGAAAAATTATTTTGTTGCATGGAACTCTTCTCAATTTACTAGTATCTCTGTTGAATGGTGTTCCTTCAATCTTAGAATGGATCATGATCAATTGAATGATCCTGATTTTTGATCCATGAATTTCATCACAGTAGCATCGTCTCATTTACTTTTTTCACTTTCAAAAAAATTCTCGAAGTGTAAATATAATACAAGCAATGAAATATCATGAGAGAATCTCAAATATCTTATGACCTTATCAAATGTCTTATGAAATCCACAAACATCATAAAAGAATCAAAAAGTCATATGATCCCAGTCTTTTCTAAAATTTGGTAATCTCAAATATCTTATGGGATGCACAAATGTCTTATATCTAATTAAAAGGTCATACCACATATGAAATTTTCCTTTGATAATTTACAGCAAACTCAAATATCATACAAACACCTCAAATTTCCTTTTGAATAGGTTAATTCCCTTTTTCATTTTTTAACCTTTATCTAGAATACTCAAATGATCACATGACCTGATGAAATGAAATACATGCTTTAAAAAATATCTGATGGACAGATCGCGTAGCTGAAAAAAAAACACATAAGAAAAATTCTTTTTTCATTTTTTCAAATTCTAGCTGCATAGATGAAATGTCTTATGCACTGGCAAAATTCTCCTATGGGACTTCAAATATCTTAGACATAGGTGAAATATACTATGTGTAGGATAATTTCCTTTGTTAATTTATGTCACTCATCTAGAACTTCCAGATTTAACTCAATTACCCACAAGACCTATTAAAATTATTCCAAGACCTTCTTAAACATTCAAAAACACTTCCCAATTATTGATGACAATGTTCCTTAATCCACCAAAACTTTTAATTAATTCCTTTTAAGATAAAATCCACAATCCTCACAATAATGGGATTGTTACTTGAATATATCCATCCTAGTTTTCTAAGCAGTACCTAAAGTTCCTTTGCAATTTATAATGAAAGTACCTCATCCCAGTCTTCCTCCTATGCACTACATACATTTTGGGACTTTTATCCTTATTAAAACTTCACTTATTGAAAAAATAAAATCTTATGGATGGAAATTTCACATGACAATATAAAACCCCTAATTTTAAGCACAAAAAACTCATTATTAATTCCCTTAATAATGATAAAATAAAGAATACAATCATATTCACTAAATTCCATATTTATTTAGAATTTATTCAATATAAATTAATATTTTCATCCATGAATCACAAATAAAACACGTTCTTGAAAATTATCAAATTATTTAAAATCATTCTCAATTAATTAAACTTAATTCTCATCATGTTAAATTTACACATCCTTAAAACATATTAGAAGTTCACAATTTATATATAAACACTCAATTAAATTCTAAATAATTAGAGAGGTCATGTACCTCTTGTTTGGAAAATAAAACCAACTAATGATTAATTTATAACCCATCCTAAAAAACCTAGGAAATAAAAATTCCACCGAACTAGAAGGATAAAAGAGGATTAGAATATAAAAGTAATAAAACCATGACACCCACACAAAAAATTATATAGATTTAAAAACACTTATTTTTTCAAGACCAATACTATAAATATATTTTAATTTCATTTATAATCAATGTAGAAATCATCAAAGGATGCTATATAGAGGGATAAATAGTATAAAGAGGCTGAAGATCATAATTATGGCTAAGGAATGAGGCATTACACTTAAATTACCAAATCTCATGACTGAATATTGAAAAAATTTCCTTGGTTAAAAAAAATTCCTGAAAACCCACTGAGTATCTAGTGCTTAGCCACTGGTCACCTAGTAGCCATCAGTGATTTGGTGTGATGCAACTATCCACCCAGTAGCTAGTTCTAGGTATTTAACCACTCATTGTCCCCTTTATTGGGTATGTGGTATATCACTACTTGATACTTGAAGGTGATTAGTGAAAGTTTTCCCCAAAGTGCCCCTTATATTCTCCCATATATTCTCATTCCTCTCCAAACTTTAAAATTCATCTTTGATTAAACCAATGAAAATATAAATTCAATTCAAATTAATGAAAAAAGTATAACTAGAAACCCAGAGTTTTTACAGTTTATCCTACATATATGAAATTATTTATAATTAAATTATTATTAATTTTGGATAATTGTATTATTATTAATTAAATTCATATTTATTTTACTATTAAAAATTACATTCTTTAAGGACTCTAATATAACCTTTGATGGGATGAAAATTCACTCTAATTCATTTTCCTAGAAGATTAAGAAGGGTGACATGGCCTTTGTTGAAGCATGTCTGGGCATCCTTGCAATCAGGATGAATGATTTCAATCACTCCATTATTTCCCACTTATCTCTCAAGAGAAAGAGAATAGGTTGAATAATTTTTATTTAAGGACTTGTATCATAGAATTATTTGGCTTCAATAGTAAGATGATTATATCTATTGGCATGGGATACTTGCACATCTTTTCCCATCAATGACTTTGAAGTCTAAGGCATGTGGCTATGGAACTTTTAAAAAGAAGCCTAATATTATCAAGATTCAATATTGGTATCCACTTTTTAATCTCTTAAATTTTAATATTTCAATCATGAAAATTTGGATTAGAATTCTAGGACCGAGTTAATTCTTATGGCATCCTCAAATTTTATAGGAAGTTTCCTCAATGGTTGGGGTTCCAGTCAAGATGGACAAGGAAATCGAAAAGGCTCGATATGATTATTTTTCTCATTTTTTATTGGAGGTGGTTCTTATCTCCCATATCATTAAGACAATTGTTTTATCTGCTGACAATTATGGATTTGATGTATTGATTATTAAAGGTGATGTGAGTTCTATAATGGCTATAATAATATAGGAAATTAATATGATAAATGTTGTAGGAATTTGGTTTGTTTCATTTTTGGAATGAAGGGTAATTTTTTTGGAAAATTCAAAAAAGGAAAGGGCCATGGGGATCACTTGGGTGGAGTGTATCATAAAGAAAATTTGGATTAACTTTCAAAAAATCAAAAAGTAGAATCACATGGAGCTTGTGATTCTTAGGAAGATAATCAAAATCTATATTTGCATAAGGAAGATCAGGAAGGAGGTGATCTAAATGATCACACTGTTTACAGATCTAGAAAGAAAAAAAACTCAATAAGGGGATATAATGAGTAAAATATCTCTCAACTCAATGATAGATTGTCATCTAATAATGTGAATCAGTTTTCAATTCTAGTTAAAAATGGGGATGTTGATTTCAATGTCCATAATGAGTTATGGTATTCCAAGGTTGAACTAGAGATGGATGAATCCTACCTGCAGGAAGAATTGTACTTATATTATGGTGACAGTAATGGAAATAAATCTATAGAGGGATCCCATGTTCTGCTAAGGAGTGTTAATAAATAGAAGATAGAAGAGACACCCAACTCCCCACCCTCTGAAAAACCCAATCCTGAGTAAGTGTAAGGATGTTTACCTGGAAATAATTAAAGGAATGGAAGGCCTGTTGATGGATATCATGCACAGATTTCCTCAACATATAGACTAGGCTGGAATTAGCAATCCAATATCTATGATATTTTCTAAATATAAAGATTTCAATCCTGGTACACATCTGAAGTAATTTTCCTCCAGTATTGGAAACTCATAAGGGGATAATCACACCCATGTTCCATCTATTCTAAAGGACACATTGATGGGATCTAGGTCTCTTGGGACTAAATGTCAACTTGATTATAGGGAGGAAACTCCGACATGATTTGAGTTTGGAAAGAATATAGTGGAGGATTATCCTTTTAAATCTGGAACTCCTATGACTTATGATCTTGCTTTTACTTCATACAATACCCCAAACGAGTTTAGGGAAGAGGAAGTTCAATAGAATGGAATTAGGGGCCTTAAACACACATTCAATATTTCAGAAGTCTCTTCCAGGAGTACTGCTGGTTCACCAGAGCTAATGGATACCACTATAAGAAAATAATCTTACCTTGAGGAAGGAAAAAATGAATCTCACAACCTCAGAGTTACTATAAGTCAACATGGAGGTAGCACTCAGGTTAACTTGAGTAGAATATAGTCTGTGGCTGCTACTGGTTCTTATCAAGTAGATATAATAGCGCATGTTCCCGAAAAGTAGTAGTATAGTTCTTATACTTCAAGGGAGAAGAGCACAAAAAATTTTGTTTCTAGACAATCCTTTTTTTAGGATAGCTACAATGATACTTCTGCAAAATCACAGGGTATAATGGTCTCAAATGTTTTGGTTACAGACACGAATGATAAGATATCTACACCCTCACTTATATAACTCACAGAAAGTTATTTATGACAAATTTGGAAAGACCTAAGATAGGAATATGATGAGTCTAGGCACAAAAACTCCAAATTTTCATCGGAGGAGTTTGTTTAAGAACATTTTCCTCAGGGTCTTAGTGCTAATTACACTGAATGGATTGACTCACAAGTTGAGTATCATTTTGTACAAATGGTTTCTATTCTCTTTATATATTGAGAATATATCACAATATTTTAGTTCATATCCTCAAACATTGAAGATTAGATCTGTTTTAACATAGTGTCAGATATTCAAGAATTATCAAGACACTGATGACCTGACCAACCCTTGGAAGAAGCCTAAACCTTGGAAGCAGGGTCGACATCCGCATAGGGGTGGGCCGTGAAACATGGGTAAGAGCTAACCGATGCCATATATAGCCATGATTTTTGTTTGGATTAAGTCTTGAATCTATGAACTATCTATCATGTTACTTTTTTTCCTGTTATTTTTGGAAGCACTTATGTTTCTTTGTTGTTCTTGTTATGATGGATTATTTATCTTCATCCCTATACCGTGTATGTGTGTTTTCGTTTCTTTAACAGAGGGAACGACTCTTTAATTTTCATATAATTTATTATTACTAATTATTACATCCATATTCAAAAAAATTACCCCTATCAAAAATAAAGAGATGAATATTTCAAGATTGAAATTAGTGTTTCACATCAAAAATCATGAAAGATTTTCAATGGTCACCCACTTATAAAATTAAGGTTGTTGATGGAGTATGAGTAATATCTTTAAAATATTCTAAATAAATTAACATATAATATAATAATAATAATTAAACATAATTTAATTATATATATATATGTGTGTGTGTGTAAGAGAGAGAGAGATATAAAATAAAAAAATTAAAATTTTAAAAAAATAGAAGGCTCTTATTCGAGATTACAACATCTTTAAAAAAATTTCCAAGCATTCTTTAGATTATAATATTCTTGAACTATCATTCAAAATAAGGTGCAAGTCCATCAACTACCCTCTCTATAGTGAGGCACTAGTAAAACTAACTTCCCTTCCTTTTACCGTAAATATCACCCTATTTTGAGAATTTATCTCAGTAGTATAATTTTTTATACTTTTTTTAAATTATATGATTTCACCTGTAATATCTTATAATTTATATTTTTTTAAGAAATAATATTTAATTTGTTAAAATATAATCGAATTCTTATAGCTGAATTCTCATACATAAAGTTTTTAAATCTATTGTTTTCTTTTTTCCACAAGAGATTGATTAAATGTTGTCTAAACTTTCTATATAGTTTTCAACTCTTTCTTCAATGTTGGTATAAAATCTAACTTTTTTTTATAAAAAATACATTTTTTTGAAAAAATATTATTTGAATGAAAGTAAATTTTGAGAATACAAATCTTTTTTGAAAAGGATGTTGTAAACATAAAAAATAATTAAACACATTTTTAATCACTTGATTATATCTATTAATTTACAAAAGATATGAATACTTTCTCCCATTGGTGGATAAACCGATATGGTAATCTCACTTTATATAGGGAATAAAAAAAGATTTAATGTGTGAAATATTAGTGGATTTAAGTTGTTTTTTGAGTTATACTGGTTATTAATAGTGATTATTATAGTTTTTTTGAAGATATTTTAGAGAAATATAATGTTTATATTGTTGATATTTTTTTGGAAATAGTACATGTGAGTTCCATATATAAGAAAAATAAATTATTTAAAGAGTTTTGGTAAATAATTAGAGTCATGTGAATGATTTTTTTGCACCAGAATTGTAACACCCCACCTCTGCATAACTACACCACTAATTTAAAACACCACATGACCTCATGTACACGGATTGATCACCAGATCCTGGAAACTAGTGCCGAGGGTTTAAATGTATCCATTAGGGAGAACATTTCCCTCAAATGGTTCATCCCAAGATATATTAAAATCAGTTAATTCAAATAACAATACATAGTGGAATAAGGTAAACAACATCATGAATATACTCTAATATAAATCCAATTATGCCCAATGATAACATGAAACCAAGGAAGACATTTTTCATATTGTATGTAAGAACATAAAGTATAATACATTAGAAATAAATGAAAACAAAATATTAAAAATATCTCATCAAAATAACTCCTATATTAATGATCAATAATATCCATTACTTATCTCACTCCGATCATCCACCTATAAAGGAATCATTCCCTTAATTTCATCTCCACACAGACATGCATGTGCAATGTGTAATAAAAAGCATTGTAGAAAAGCATTGTGACCCCAACCATCACCCAATGTTTAACATGTTCTTATGTGTATATTATATTACTATGAAATGAATTTAACATAATGAAAACCATTAAAACTCACATAATAAGGTACCAAGTGCTAACTAAGAGACGTTTATAAAGGGTATTCCTACTTTGATCAATTTTAGTATAATTTCAATATGTATGTTAAAGTATCATAGCCAAATATATGACATATGGTATCTTAAACAAATTATGGATCTTAACTTGTGATCATTATACTCATATCACATTGATTACTATATATATAGCTATGACTAAGGAATAATATAATATAAGGTTATCCCCCATTGGTATCACAAATCATACTATTTTCTTAGAAAATGGTTAGGATTGAGGCATAACCTAGCTCATGGTTAACCTAATATCATTTCAAAATATAATCACATTCATTTAAACATAATAATAAATTCTTAAATCATCATTTCAATCATTTATATTAGTTTATTTTTCTTTACTTAAACAACCAATAATTAAATAGATCATTTTGTGTTTCTTTCATTATCAACTCTAATGCATCATTCTGTGCTTAACCAATTATTTTCTAGCACATAATTTAGTGCATTATAAATTTCCAATTTCGACACATCATTCAGTTCATATAAAATCTACTTATAATTATTATATGTAATTTCCATTTAAAAACAACCAAATTTTTTTATCACTTCATGATAATTTATCAATAAAATATTTTCATTTTTAGTATATAAACATAAACTAATTTTCCTATTTACTTGCCCGAAATTCATTATTTCTACTTTTTTATTCATATGAAATTATTTAATTTCTAAACACATCATCTTTTATTTTAATCATAAAATTTCATTATACATAACACTTCTTTTAAACCATATTTCAATACTGCAAACAATGCATCGCTCTTTCCAACTAGTTACTTATAACATGTCATTAATTACCCATTTTAATATAATTTCACATAAATTCCAACATCTAACTAACAATTATTGTTATGAAAATAATATCTTAAACACATATTAATTCAATTAATTTATAAAATACCATTTTATTTTCCAAAAATTGTTTATTGGAACTCAATTAATTAAAAAAAATCTATTAAAACAAATTTATCAAGAAATTTTCAGCTTGAAAACACAATCATTACACATTTCAAAAATTTAAATTTTTATTTCAAAATGATCAAATTAACATATCAAATTTCAAAAATAATTCCATGTAACCCATTCCCATGACTTAGGTATTTAATATCTTTATTTATGTAAAAAGTAGTCATTCCCATCTTATATCATTAACATTTTAAAATTTAATCTTTCTTGTGCTCTAACTCTATAATATCTCACCCACTTCTTCTTATCTACCCCTTTGTCCTTGCCATGTATTGGTTACTTTATCCTTTATACATTATCTTCTTCTCACTTTTACCCTTTTAGAGGAAATAGCTTGCAGTCTCCTCTTCCAGGGTTTTTTTTCCACTTATAATAAAATTTTAGAAAAATTAAAATAATGCTTATGTTGAGACACTATTTCCTAATTACAAGTGATTTTGAGATTAAGGGTGGGTGGTCAACGAAGGTGCTATCTTGTACAATCCGTTCTATTTATTCTCTTTAATTTTTTTATTTTGTTTATTTATTTATATATATAAACTGATTAAACAAAAATTTAAACACTATTTTACTTTTTATTTATTCATTATTACCTTCATTAAAGTATTCTGAAAATATCACACCCCTTAAACCCCTTCCCAGTCCACCCTTTTAAAGGGGAGTCATTCTCATTCCTTCCAGGTTTTCCATGTGGGACTCAAATTTTCCCTTTCTAGCATGTTCAAATTAAAATATACTATTTTTAATAATGAATTAATAATAATATATTTTTTAAAAACATTAATCATTATTAATAGTAAATATATAATTATGTTTAATTAATTATAATTAATTATAATGATGTAATTACTACATAAATAATAGAGTTATAATTAATTATGATTAATTACACTAGTAATTAAATTAATAATATAATTTATAATTAAAAAAAATAATTAATAATATAACTAAACATATAATTAAAGATTGTTATTAATATAATTAAAAAATTATTCGTAATTAATAATATAATTTATAATCAAATTAATAATTAATAAAAATTATTAGTAATGTAATGAAATTAATAATTATTGATAATGTGATTAAATTTCAATAATTAATAATATAATTAAAAAATTAATAACATTATTAATAATTAAAGACCATTATATACACACAAAATAAAAATTCGATTAACAAAGTAATTAATAATATATATTAGAATTGGAAGGTTGAGCGCCATTTGAGAGCCTCTCTCTCTGGACTCTAATGGTGATTAGGGTTGATCTTCAATGGACTGCTATTTTGATCCTCATAGTGTTTTTGTTGGCCCTTAGAGGAAGATCGATGGCTAGATGTGGGTGAAAATGATGGAGCGATGTGTAATCCTTCAGCTTTGGATGTCTATCTTCTCTCTATGAAGGATGGGGCGCATGGTAATCGTGATTCTATGAACAATTTGAAGGTTTTTCAACACCCCTAGTAAAGAATCATCCTGTTTTTTTCTTTTTCTTTGAATAACACTTGGATTCAAATCCCTCTCACAAGATTACGAGGAATGGGGCTTTGGATTTTATTGAAGAAAACCCCAAATTTTGTAGGTATTGAATTGAAGACTACAAACACTCCATTATTTCACAGTTATCTCCAAAGCGAGGCCCCAATGTATGGAAGCTTGACACATTGAAGGGAGGTATTCTTCATGTCTGGGGATTTGAAGGATGTCACATCACTTCAATTGGTATGGACTTCTTCTATATGATTTTTCCTTTATAGGATTTGAAATTTAAATCATGAAGCTTTGAGATAGGTACCATGTGATTTCAAGATTTCATTCCTTGGTTTGATCTGACCTAGGTGAGGAATTCGACAACTCAATCTTGGATTAAGGTTATAGGCCTGAATGGTTTTTTTGGAATCCCAATATTTTGTGGGATGTTGTCTCTACTGTTGGGACTCCTATAAAGGTAGATAAGAAGATTGATCTTTCAATATTTTGTAACTTTTCCCAAATCCTTTTTGAGTTTTATATCTACTCTCCACTAGTTGAAAAAGTGTATTTAGTTGATGAATTTAAGTTTGAATTGTTTATTAAGTATGAACATGCACTTGAATTTTTTTTCAATTGTTGTTGTATTGGACATGTCATGTAAAGTTGTTGCAGTGGCCTAAAATGTTCCAACTATAAAAGGTTTGTCTATATATTTGAATAGTGTATGTTCTAATTTCCCCTAATGAATGCTAGGGATGAGGAGGATAAGTAGAACATGGTGAAAAGCTCTAACAAAGAGTGGTGTAGGGACCACATGGGAAAACTGGCCAAGGGAAAGGAAAGTGTGGAGGAGACTGGCATGTCTAACAGTAAGTATGATGGATCCAAGAATTATACCTTTAAGAGAAGGAGGGTACAAACTTCTTATAAGGATATTCTTGTAGCATCTACTAAAAATTACAGTGGTTCTAGGAATATACTAGTGTAAGGGATGGATGATGTTGATTATAATGTCTCAAAACTTCCATGCAATTTTTTTATTATATGGAATTATTATGAGACCAGGCGCTGAGACGACGGGCAATTTCAAGGCTCAGAGTGCCCATAATGATCCATAAAAATATGTTAAGCTTTAAATAGAATTCAAGAGAGGTTTTCCTAAAAAATTGTAATAAATCATAAATGAGTGCCAGGATCAGAAATCTGAGGGCACCGTTGCGTTTAGGGTGGCAGGTTTACCCTAAGCGTGACTTAAGTTTAGTCGGTGCAGACCTCGAAAAAGAAAACCTAAAAATGAAATAACCATAAATAAAATAATTAAATAAAATAATTTTATTTTTGAAATACTTATAACTCATGAATGATGACTCAGATTGAATATCTGAGACCACCTTTGAGCTCATGAGGTTATTCTTTCTTTATACAGATCCTAACATTAGCCGGTGCATGCCAATAATAGAATTTAGTTTTTGGACGTAAATAAAATAATTAAGTAATAATTATTTTATTTTAAAATCCTTATAACTCCTAAACAGTAACTCGGATTGGAAATCTAAGAGTACCGTTGATCTCGTGAGGGTGTGTTCCTCTTAGGTGAAGCCTAACCTCGACTGGTGCGGGTTGAGGGTGAAATTTAATTTTTGAAATTTTTTAAGGTTCATTTAAATAAATGTGAAAATGTGTTTTTCAATATGTTTAACCGGTGCTCAGATAAAAATAAAAGGGCACCATTTAACTCAAAATGGTGGGATTTTCCTAGAATGGACCTAACCTCAACCGACGCGGGTCAAGGGAAAAAGTTATTTTTTCAGACTTTTTAAATAAAAAGTTAAAAAATAAAATAAACTTGTATTATTTTATTTTTTTGAATTTTCAAATTGGTGCAGCTCTATGGCTTTCCAAGCAAGAGAAACTGAATACATTATTTCATTAAATGAAATAGCATAACAACTTCATAACAGAAACAGTGATTCGTGTTTCATCATTTAATGGACATACAGACAACACAGGATTGTGGGAACAATCTGAGTTCTGCTCCGAAGCTCTGGTGGGTGACGACGAAGAATGCCAACTCCTCTTCGAACAGATCATCACCAACAACGATCAACAAAAACCAGTGGGGCAGATTTGAAAGATGAAAAACAATGACGAATGATAATGGATCAAGGATCGATGATGGCTCAAAGCTTCATCCCTTGCTAAGGTTAGAGTTTAATTATTTAAAATTTTCCCCATTCTTATTCTAAAACAATGAACGTGGATCAAACAGTGAACAAGTTGATCCTCTGATCATGTGTTCTTGCGGGATAGTATTTACCTTGGAGTTTTTGATCTCGAATTGATGATTATCCGATAGACCTATGATCCCAAGCCTCCCATGTTTTTAAACTTCTAACGTGGAGGGCGCGAGCCAACATGAACAAGGCCTGAGCCCCTCCGCTTGTTCATTCTTCACGGCCACATCCTTGAAATGGCGGAAAGGTGGATGTGAGGCCATGAAAGTGATGAAGGCGACCCAAGATGCCCGAGGGTGCATGCGGATTTGAGATCGGACCACAGGAGCGGACCCAATGGCCCACGGAAGGTGCTGCCGACGCAACACCACCACCGAACGACGGCAGTGGTGGCTGTAGGCAGGAGGTGGCCCCACCTCGGGTGCCGCGTGTGGGATGAAGCAGCCGACTCTCACCGACCGTGATGTCATAGGTGGAGCTCTTGGTGCATGCCTCAGTGAATAAGATCCATGACCCGTCGAGCGCGGCTGGTTGGTTGGATAGGGAACCATCATGGTGCCGCGTAGGAGGAGCGACCCACTCCACGCGGGCTGCATGATGACCAAAGGGGGGTGGCCGGATGATCGGTCCCACGCACCCAAATTGGACCATCCGAGTAGCCTGACTAAATTTTTGAGCCCATCTACTTTAGTGGACCAAGAAAATAGGATAATGTTGGGCCATGGGGTGGCTCAGGCTGGGAAAAGAAATCATCTCGCCAGTACGGGCCGAGCCAGATAAATTTGGGTCATTGTGTGACCAAGCACACTGGACCCACAACCAACCTCGGCCGGGTCCAGTGATGCCCAATGGGCCCAGCCAATGGGTCAGATAGATAGGATCAGATCATGTGGGACCCCGAGTTGGGTTGGTTGGGTCGGTCGAACCAGTTCGATGAGGCCCAGACGCAACCAGCGCCTATTTACAAAAAGGGACGTATCTCCCAGATCGCGAGTCCGATTAAGGCACCGTCTACGGAGTTGGGACCCACGTGATAGGTATTTCCTTATGAAATACTCTAAATAATAT
The DNA here is from genome assembly GCA_963277665.1 of Viscum album. Lineage (NCBI taxonomy): Eukaryota > Viridiplantae > Streptophyta > Magnoliopsida > Santalales > Viscaceae > Viscum > Viscum album. Next base: position 1,268,512,495 of record OY728140.1, on the reverse strand, counting down.
TTCGTGGAAATTATACCAATGAGACTTTGTGACTCATCTGCCTAGTGAGGCTCTGTGACTCAACTATCAGTGAGACTCCGTGACTGAGCTATCAGCAAGTCTTTCCAACTGAGCTACCCAGCAAGACTCCATGAATCAGCTATCAGTGAGACTTCATGACTCATCTACCCAACAAGACTTCATGAATCAGCTATTAGTGAGACTTCGTGACTCAACTACACAACAAGACGCCGTGACTCAGCTATCAGTGAGATTTCACGACTCAGCTACCCAGCGAGACTCTGTGACTCAGCTAGAAGTGAGACTCCATGACTTAGCTAACTAGTGAGGCTTTGTGACTCAACTATCAATGATGATTCATTACTCAACTAATAAATAGGTCTATGATACCTAGATATCTTGAAGGACTCGTCAGGGATGAGTTCCTTTTGAGTGATTGATGTTCAGTGTTTGCAACTGTTGGTTTTTCTATCAACACTATAAGTTATACTTGTGCTAAGATGAATCTAGTGACTCTAATATTTGTTCATTATTTTGTGTTTTAATTTGCATATTTCTATGAGACCTTCGTTGGATTCAGGGTCCCTACTGAGTATTTTTTTACTCACCCCTGCACAGACTTCGCCCACACGTGTTGTGTCTGGTGCAGATGACCGTCGACTTGGTGGGGGACATGGTGTTCTAGGACTGGGTGGTGCCCAGTGAGGTTAGGCAGGCAGGGCGTGATTCTATGAATTCTGGAAACTACTCTATAATTACCCATCATGTGAGGATTCTAGTGGAAAACTGTTAAAGTTTCCTAGTATTCTCCTGCTTTGAATTCTTCCTTTGTTAGGTTTGTATTTTGTACCATTTGACCTATAGTTTGTACTTTTACTTAGTGGTTGTTCAGTGGCATGAATGTTTACGTTTCTAGATTTAGGGCGTGATTGTGTGTTCATTCATATAGGTACTCAGGAAAATACCTCCCATTTGTAGGTTGACGCCTTTGATGCTAGTCACTAACCCCTGGCTTTCAGAAGGCGGGCTTGTGGTATGTCACGACACATGCCTCGGGGGATGAGTCGTGACATTGATGGTGTGGGTATGTCTGAGCATGATAAAAATTTTCTGAGGTTTTTGAAGATGGGGGTCCAGTATCTAAACCTGGTGGATGTTCAGCAGCTACACCTGTCATCGATACTGGGAATAATTCAATGAGATGGCTATGGATAGGCCCTATCCCTGATTCTATTTCACACTTGTAACCTCCAATTGATAGAATTTGTGAAGCTAATCAAGATATGAGTAAAAGTATCTATACAGATGACCCTCAAGTTCAAATAGAATCATTATTTTAGAGGGTTCTATGTGAGCAAGATTTTTTTAAACCAAGTATAGAAGATTGAAATCATGCAATAGGGGATGTTATTGTTTGGGAGTATTTTCATGTGGCTAACTCCCATTGTGGGAAGCCCTCACATGGGGATCATGATATTGTGGTCAGTCCTAAAGAGGAAGATTCAATCCATGAAGACTTTTCTTTGGTTTCAAAGATTATATGATGTCATGATACTGTGATTGATGACCATGATGGATCATAGAAGACCCCTAAATAGAAGAAGAGAGACAGACATATGAGAGGTCGGGGTGGCTCCTATAGAAGGGGTAGTCGCATGAATGCTATAGGAAATGTGAAATAGTCTAATACATCTCAATTATAAGATCTTATGAAAACCTCTTATGAAACATTTGGAAAGGACTCAATCGAGGAATGTGAATATGTAAAGGAAAAAAACCTTAAAACTTCTTTTGAGGATAATGAGGGGGAAAGGTACCCCTAGGGTATTATAGAAGAGATGGAAAATTGGTTTGATATTCATCTTAAAGCTACTTTTTCTAAGATGGAACCTGATTTGTTTGAATATAAGACTACCTCATAGTTCATATGTTATTATAAAAAAAAATTGGAGCTGGCTGTTGATCTAATATATGGATGGAATTTCAAGATCTTTCTTGGAAATACAAGATCTGTATCATTCAATAGGACTCATCTGACTTGTCATCAGATGATGATCCAATGCTTCCTCAATGCATCACATCATGGAATAGATGGAACCATCCAAAGAATATAGGTTGGTATCTTAAGAATTAGGGTTCTATTGGGAATGGAAAAAATTAACCATTTTTGTCATGTTGTGGGATTTTTTTTCCTTTTTGGGCCTTATCTTCCCTTGTTTGTTATACTTTAACTTTCTCTAATAAATATTGTGGGTGTGGGCTAGATTTCCAACATATGCTCGAACCTTTATGATTAATAATATATATAATAGTATAAATAGGTTGGGGGGAATGCCCATTCATTAAAAAAGTGAAATAAAAACAACTTTTAAAACCACATTAAGGGATAACCGATTATAGATAAAGGACCCCAAAACATAATTAATAACAATATATAATAATAAAACATAATAAAAATTACTAATAATGTAATCAATGACTAATTATTAATATAATTAATATTTAATAATGTAATTAAAAATAATATATATATTAATACATTTAATTAATATTCCTTAATAATAATCATTAATATCCATTTTTTTGATAGAGGAACGAGAGTGCTCTCTCCCAAAGATCAATGGAGATAGTTTTTCCCTAGAACACCCAGGAGTCAAAATCTATATTTATACTCCTCACCTTACTAGGTTTCCAAATAGAAATCATCCTCTTCAAAGAGGATTAAGTCGATCAATGAGGAAGCTTTGAAGGGATTCTCTAGTTTCTCTAGTTTTTCCAGAGGACCATTTGCTTCTATCAAGAATTACCCTATGAAATGAATCATAAAGAAAGGTGCGGCTGCTCATCTTTCAGCTTCGTAAGATGCAATATCATATCATATCAATTTGTGTAAGTTTTATTTCATATCTCATTTTTTATTGGTGAAAGGCTAAAAACCATGGAAAGTTACAGACCTAGTCACCCGATTAGCATCAATTTGGGAAATTAAAGATATCAAATGTGTTTCAATTGGCCATAGATTTTTCCACATTCTATTTACAACACCTGAGATTAAAGGATAATCTTGGAGTTCAAGTTCACTTAACCTAAGGCTAGTTACTTTGTAGATTTATGATTGGAAGTTGAATTTTAGTTTGAATGATTTTAAGGATACTTGTGCACAAATTTGGGTTAGAATTCATGGGATTAACTGAGTTTTATGGAATCCTAAAATATTATATGATGTTGAATCCATAATAGTAATTCCAATAAGAATGGACAATGCCACTGAAATGGTGAGTTCTGGTCACTATACATGAGTCCTAGTAGAAGTGTACTTAAGTGTTACATTTATTGTAAGGTGGTCCTTTCCACTCCATAAGATGAATTTGATCTACAAATATAATTTGAGAAGACACCAATATTTTGTGAATCATGAAGAATTATTGGTCATTCAAAAGCTATGTGTAGAGGTGTTTTAGTTTTTCCTAATTGTAATGTTAAAGGCCATGACTTTTAGATTTGTAGGAATAAAAGAAATCAAGTGATTGATTGGGTCATTATGAATTAGATTTAAAATCAGGGGATAGATAAAGTAGGAACTTCCCCTATTATTAAGTCTTCAGGTGAAAAATATTATACTGATGTAGGTGTCTCTATGGTATTAGAAAAGTTTCTTTCTATAATTTCATTAAAAGATGAAAATTATGATTATCCAGTAATTGGATATGTTTCCTCTCCCTCAGATGATTGTAGCCCTGTGGGTCCTGCCCAATTAAATGTGAAGAGGCCATTATCTTGGGATGATCTCTTAGAGTAATATCACCTTGACATCGAAGGGATGTATTTTAGAAATACATTATCAAGAGGCATTACTGAGGAGCATAATGGAGAAGAATATGATTGCAGTCAAGCCACCATGGAACTTGATGCTCAGGTTGAGGTTGATTTTGATTTCTGGAAAGAACAGAGAATAATTTCTTCAAAAAAACGAAAAGGAAAATTGAAGATAATTACTGCCAATTTAGTGAAATAAAAAATTAATATGACTTGAACCCAAGTGCAATTTCACTTTTCTCCTTCTTCGAGAAATTATTATTCTCGTACAACACTAGTACCAACTTATTCTATTACCCAACTCTCCCTGTATCTAATAATTGAGAAGTTTTTGTTAATGAGGATTCTCAGCCTCTTGTGACTCTTATTTTTAGAAAACCAATGGTTTAAATTGAATCTATGCTAGCATTTATTCAGGTATATTTGTGAATCCCTCATGTAGGTCTAATTAATTTGGACAGTGAATCATCCCCTATAAAAGCTATATGAAGTGAATCAGTTAATGTTTTTGGGAAGAAAACATCATATTCAAGTACTGTCCCACCTATTTCTATCCAAGAAACTCCATTTTCTATAGGTTTCTATATCTCCAGTACAAGAAGGTCATCATAAGGATGAAATTACCTCTTCCTTGGCTATGGTAAATGCAAAAGAAGCTTTGAATGAGGTTGATCTGTCCTGTAATCCTCATGTTGGAAATTGTTTCCCTAGAATAGATGAATATGGGGATTCAACTATAGAGACTCCCAGGATGGATAGAACAAATACTTCTTCTCATATTTCATAATTTTACATGGTTTGACATGTGAAAAACTGGTCAAACTAGAAGGATTGTACTCATAATTCATTTTATCTCCTTTCTTGAGGTAACAACATGGGGGATGGGTAATCTAATGTATAAACTTTGGGAGTGGAAGAAATGTCGGATGCAGTTGATATTGGAATTCCAGATGATGGAGGTGGACCTTGGATGCAGGACCAAACATCGAGAAGTGGTTGACATCCACATGGTTAGGGTGAGACCTCCTCTCATTATATCATGTGTACTCGTTCATGATCTTCTCAATTTCTCTTCATCATAGTTATGTATTTAATGTTCCTCTACTGAAATTTTTCTTTCTAACTTTAATAAATGGGGCTGCTTGCCTCACCTTTTCAAAAAAAAATCATGAATATTCATTAACAACCAATATTCAATAATAATTCATTAATAATTAATATTCATTAATAATTAATATTCAATAATAATTAATTAATAATTAAAAATCATTAATAAATAATAATTTATATTTGTTAATAATTAATTTTCATTAATATCCATTGATTAATAATAAATAATAAATAATAAATATTCATTATTTATAATTAATAACTATTATTCATTAATTAATATTCATAAATAATTATTATTCATTAATAATTAATATTCATTAATAATTAGTATTTATTTGGTTGTTGTTTTGGGTGGTGTTTTTCCAATTTGATGTCTTAGTGGCCTTTGATGTACCACATGGTTTTATTTGTCTTCACATTTATTTTAATTAATAAATTTTTAGGACCGAGCATGCTCAGTACCTAAAATTTCCTGGTAATAGTGTAACTAATTATAAAATTTATGTTTTGAAAAAATAATATTTTACATCATTTTAATTATTTTAACAATTTTTTTATGTCTACAATCTATATGTTAGATTACAATTCAATTTTATTTATGTTTTATATTTTATGAGCTTTCAAGGTGATCTAATTAAAACATAATATTATTTTAAGTATGTGATTTTGAAAGGTTATAAAATAGAAAATATAAAAAAATTTGAAGAGTAATCTAACACATGTTGTATACGCATTAGAAATAGATGAAATCATAAATAATTTAGTGAAAATAATAAATAAAATATAATTTAAATGATAAAAGATATTCTTGTTTTAAAATAAAAAATTAAAACTTTTAAAAATGTTATAGGTAGAGAAACAATATTTTATATCAATTAAATTGTTATTTTTTTTATTTTTAAAAAATTCATTATTTTTTGTGACTTTTTATGTGTGCAGTCTAAGTGTTGAATTACATTTCAATTAAAGTTATATTTCTTACTTTAGAGGCTTTCAAAGTCTCCTACTTGAAACATAATAATGTATCAAGTAGGTTACTTTGAAATCTTATAGAGTATAAATATAAATATAATCTATTTAACATTTGAAACATTTGATATTCACATAAAAAATAATTAAAAATAAAACTAATTTCATAAAAATAATAAAATGAAAAAATTTAAATGACACAAAAAAATATTGTTTCAAAACTTGACATATATACACTATTTTTTTAAGCAGGTGAGTTTGAAAGAATATAAAATATAAATTATAGATACAATCTAAATGAAAATAAAAACATTGAATGAGAACATAAAATAAAAATAATTTCACAAAGTTTATGTAATTTGTTTTGTTCAGTATATTTATGAAATTATTTTTATTTTCAAATATTTAGTATATATTTAATCCTTGTTTTAAGTTTCATTATGATTCTACATGTAGTTTATATTTGATAACATTTCAAAGTTACCAACTTGAAACATAATAAGTTTTGTTTTGTTTTAAATAGGTAACTTTGAAAGCTTATAAAATATAAACTATAAATAAAATCTAAATAAACTTTAAAACATAGACTAAATAAATAAAAAATAATTATAAATGATGATACTCCAGGTATGATCCTACCATTAGGTCCAACTGGAGATGTTGATAGTGTCAAAGGACTGATATACAACATTTCATCAAATGATGAACCTTGGAAAAAACCTAAAATGTCGAGGAGAGGCCGCCATCCACGAGGCGGAGGAAAGATTAACTGGGTGCCCGAAATAATATGAGCCTTAGATATTAAAGGGAGTTATCGGATACTCACCATATCCCTTAAATTTTTTGTCGATGTATGTTATCTTTTCTTAGGACGAGGTCGATTTTCTATATCTGACCCCATCTCTTCTCCTCTACTTTTTCCCCTTTTTAATAAATTAGAAAGAACCTTCAAGCTCTATGTTTTACTTGTTTCCACAAAATAATAAAATTATAATTAATAAAATTATATTTATAATTAACAATAATATTTTATATTAATAAAGTCCTAATTAAATAATATTATAAAAATAATTTCATAATTAATGTTTATTCAGTTAAAGGGATTAGAAACCAAAAATAATGCACACACCCAAGCACCCCACTAGGTCAAACCCCATCCCTCCCTGTAAAGATTTATAGAAACCTACTAGGACAATTATAATTTTGATGGCCCAAAGTTACACTGGCTTGAAATCCCAGTACATGGTCTAGAATCCCAATTTTTTAGACCAATTAATAACAAAATTTTAAAATAATTATTAATATTATTAATAAATTCATAATTAATAAAGTCATAATAAATGATATATTATTTTTATGATTTCATAGTGATTAATATATTATATTAAAAAATTATTAATTAGGACTTTGAAAGGTTATAAAATGTAAAATATAAATACAATCGAAATGTTATCTAACATATAGACCATACACATAAAAAATAATTTAAAACATAAATAAATTATTTAAAATGAAAAAAAATAATTTAATCGACATAAAATAATGTTGTTTGAAAACTTAAAATTTATACTTTTAAAAAATTTATACGCATAACTATATTTTATATTAATTAAAATATTTTTTACGAACCATTATTTTTCAAATACTTTTTATGTTTATAATTTGTGTGTTAAATTAAATTTCCCTTATATTTATATTTTATATTTTATAAACTTTCAAAGTCACTTACTTGAAACCTAATAATGTTTCATGTAGGGAAATTTGAATGATTATATAATATAAAATATAAATATAATCATAATGAAATATATCACATAAATTTTACACATAAAAATAGTTGATAACTCTAATAATTTAGTGAAAATAATGATTAAAAAATAATTTAAATAATAAAAAATATTTTTGTTTCAAAAAATAAAAAATTATACTTTTCAGGAAACAATATTATGTGTCAATTAATTTCTTTTTTATTTTCAATAAATTATTTATTTTTTCTATTATTTTTCAGGTGCATTTTCTATGTGTTAGATAACATTTCAATTGTATTTATATTTTAAATTTTATAACCTTTCAATGTAACCTACTTGAAACATTATTATGTTTCATGTACGTGACTTTGATAGCCGATAAAATATAAAATATTAATACAATAAAATTTTATCTAAAACACAAAATGTTCACATAAAAAATAGTTTAAAAGATAAATAATTTAATCAAAATAATATACATAAAATAATTTAAATGATACAAAATATTATTGTTTCAAAACATAATATTTACATATAGTTACACTATTAATTAAAATACTTTTAATTATTACAAACAATATTAAAAAATCTCAACTATATTATTGATCATAATTTATTGTTAATTGCAGCTGGGGGATTATTTGAGTGGTAAAGTCACCTCGTAATTCTATATATGACAAGAGTTCAAATCCTGGCAGCCTCCATTGTGGGGGGGGGGGTTTCGGACATTTATGGTCAATGATGCTGACAATGATTCAGATCTAGGTACACACCTGTATAACACATGATGTAGGCAGGGGGACTTTAGGCTAGGATAAAGGGAACTTCAAGCCCTAAAATGGCTGAACATAGGGCTTTAAGATTGTAATGGGCTAGTTATGAAGTGATTCAACCCTTGGAGGGGGTGTGATATGTCCTTAATGTCTTAGAGTGTGAGTGTTGTTTCATTTCTTATAACCATCAAGACCTTAAATACATTATTTATTATAAATTGATAAATACTTTTAAATGATCTATGGTTTGGAGACTCATTTTATTAAAAAAATAAAAAATATATAAGAGGAGATGGGGTCAAACATGGAAGACCCACCATCATCAAGATAAAACTAAAATACAAAGTAAGAAAAAGCTAAAGGTGAATGCAAAGATTCTCCATGAACTATTATTATTCCTAAGGGATCATGTTTTTATGACCATGATTACTGGGTTAAGGCTAATCTTGAGAACAAAGAATCATATTATGAAATCCCCACAACCCCCACTACTATGAGGGTGACATCCATATCTCCAGTTCTTTATTTCTTTGTACGGGTCCCCTTCCCCCTGATGATTCCCATCCAAAACAGTAGTTAAAAATCTCCATTTTTGAATGAATCACATCCTACCCTAGATCTTTTCCACCTTGTTAATCTTCCCCTTCTTTATTAGTAGGGTTATCAATCTAGGAAAGGATGCCAAAGTGATTATATGGAGGCACCTAACCCATGCAGGTGAGTTTCCTAAATTTAGTAGTACCCAAAATTGATGATGCCTTTAGAGTTACTAATGTGGTTATAGTTGTTTTTCCACCAAATAGTTGTTGACTTGGACTTTGGTTCACTTTGAGGGGCTTCCAATACTGAAGAATCTAACATGAAAACTTTGGAGCCAGATTCATCCTCAAATTGAAATGTTGGGAAAAGATTGGGATTGAAAAAAACTAAGTTGCTGATATAGTCAACCACCCCACTTCTCATATCTAGTTGTGCTAATTACATTATTAATAATTAATAATTATATAATTTTAAATTATATTTTTAATTAATAATTAATTACAATATTAATTAATAATTACATTATTATAAATAAAATTATTATATTTTATTAATTACATTATTTTACTATTAATTATATTATTAATGAATATGAATTACCTTATTTTACTGTTTTTTATTTTATTTTATAAAGAATCCAAGAGTTTGGGTCTCCAAACTCATGGTCTCAAGACATATTTGATTTGAAATTTGGGTCTTACCTTAGTGGTAAAGTACCCTATAATTCTGCATCCAACCAGGGTTCAAATCCTGATAGTCTCATTTGGGGGATATTTATGGGCCATTTATGTCCATAATTTGAGGGTTGTGGCTATGATAGGGAAACAATGTTGTGCAGTGCAGGTGGTATGGTGGGAACAGAGGGGCCTCTAGGTGATGATGATGGGGCCATTGGGCCATCAATTATGGAGCCTTCAGGCAATACAAATTGTAATGGGCCAGCTATGAAGTGGGCCAACTCCTTGAGGCGGCGTGTGGCCTATCCTTACTAGCTTGCGGTTTGTGAGTTATTTCCTTTTCATGTAACCTCCAAAATATTAATAAAATAATTATTTATTATTTATTACGTTAATAATCTATATTAAGAGTTTTTAATTATTTTTAATTATTAATAATTATTATGAATTTAATTATTAATTATTATTACTTATTAATTATATTAATAATTGATAATTAACTATGTTATTAAAAAATTATTATTATTATGTATTATTATATATATTATTAATAAATAACAATTAAATTATTAATATGTATTAATTATATTTTTTATTGTCTATAATAATCACATGTTTATTTAAATTATAAATAATTGCTAATAATTATTTATTTTTATTGAAATTATTAATTTTACTGATAAATTATAATTATATTAGTAATTATTATAATTTAAGAACTCTATAATCCTACTTGAAAGACCCAAGTTCAAATATGGTTGGGGAAGGATTTCGACATGCACTATAGCAATGCCAATATTCAGCCAATTTGGGATTTCAGGCTACAAATTAGGGACTCCATGCATATGAGCTATCAAAAGGAATTTGGGCCTCTGAGCCATCATTAGTGGGTAGTAGGTGACGTGATAGGACCAGGTGAAAAACTTGGTACAATAGGCAGAAAATGAAGCCTGACAATACACATGCGTCGTCGGGTAGGAAGCCTTGAAAGAGGGATGGGCACATTGGTTCTTATCAACTAGTTATCTGTCTTGATGAATTAATGATGTAGGACAGATGGGTTCCCTACCATGTGACTATCAATGCAATAAGACTAGTCAGATGATGCAGTGTGATAGGAAAGTGATATAGCCAAGCGCCATGCATACATCGCTGGGTGGGTGAATCGAAAGGGAGATGAGTGTGCTGACACCTATCATTCAACTCTCTTATCACATGGATCACTTATGTGAGATGAAGGGGTTCCCTACCATGGTGTGTTGGGTGGAAACACCATATAATAATTCTTAGAAAGGGGTTACACAACTTTGAAATTGGTAACATAGTACAATGACTATTGATTTGGGTTCAAGGTGTAAGATTGGTGACATGACTTGATATAGGCCGCTCCTTTGGGCTTTCAGACCATATACTTTAAGGAACATCAGGCCACATTCAACTGGGCCTTTGGGCCACTAGGCCTTTAGTCCACTAAAATGTAATAAAATTATTCTAATGGGTGCTTATCATTACTTCCATGGAGAGATGTGTCTTAAACCACTGGCATTCCTATGTGTGTGTATTTTTTGTGGGTTGTAATCCCCTATACCTAATATATATTACTAATTAGTAATTTTATATCTTATTATATTAGTAATTACTAATTAATTTTTTTAAATGGGTACCCAATAAACTAATTAATTAATTATTTAAGGTCTTGGTGGTTATAATAAATAAAACAACACACAACCCTATACAAGAATAGATCAGACCTCACCCCCCAAGGATAAACACAAAACCAAGCCAACCCTTACAATTTAATGGATCAAAGGAGTTGTGACTTGAAAACCATCACATGGACCAAAATACCCTTTATTATATAAAGTTAAAAATAAGTAATAGGAGAATGAGGTTAGATAAGAAAACCTTCCCTTATTAAAAACTAGTGAAATCAATAGAAGATAAAATATCAAAAAACATAATCCAAGTGATCATACTCTTAAAAATACTTATACCGATAAGATTAATCTCTTAGTGAACTAAAGAAATTTCTCTGAGTTATAATCCTTTCTATAAGAGTAGAAGATATTATTCTCATAGTGGGCCTGATATTAGAATAATATTTCCTAGGTATAACTTTCCTCTTTGGTTCTAAGAAGCCTTCATCATATGTAAAGTCCCATGTTTTTGAACCGGGTTAAAATACGAATGTTTTTGAATTTTTTTTGATTTATCAATGGTTCATTTTTTTAAACTGAGCTCTTGAATTTTATTCCGAGTATTCGAACACCTAATGGTGTCGTTTCCGGACTTGCGTAATTACCCGATAAATTTTAGCGGGTGTCCCGACGAGTCTCGGGTGCACCAGATCCGGAAATATCCACTTTAATGGATCTGCATGGGCATCACATGGTTGCGGTCCAACCTGTGCAGTTTATCTTATTTAATAAATTATTATTATTTTAATTAAATATTATTATATGATAGATTTGGATTAATTAAAATAAAGTTTTAATAATAATAATAATAATAATGATGTTATTATTACTTTTATTGTGGTTGTTAAATTTATTGAATGTTAAAGAATTAATTAAATGGAAGTTGAAGGTTTTGACTTGGATTTTGGGATTATCAAAGAACCGTTTTATTTAAATAAAGAGTTTCAAAATCATTAAAGGTCTATTTATTATTAAATGGAGAAAGTTTCTAATAATAATAATGTCATTGTTATTATTATAGAGTCATAAATTATTTTGATACTTTGAGATTTGAATTTCATGTTAAAGAAGTGTATCATTTATGAGAATTAAATGTGGATTTTGAGCTTCTTAAAGAAACATTTAATTAAATGAGGGGTTATGGGTTGGAGTTTTTATCATATTAATGATATTTTAATAAATTGGTGGTTTGGGTTTTTAAATAAATGAAAGTATGAATATTAATAATAATGATGTTATTATTATTTTTGTGGTTATTTTGTTAAATAAATTTTAAAAGAATTTAATGATCAATAGGGAGTTTTATAATTAATTACGAAACATTTATTAAGAGAATAATAAATGAAGGTTAAAAACGAATTAGATTATTAATGTGGATTTAAATGGGGAGGTTGGACATAATCAAAATGAGCGTTTTATTGTTTCTTTTAATACAATTTAATTATGGGGTTTATTAAAGTTCAGTTTCTATTTAATGGGGTGTAATACTTATGTGAATTTAATGACGCTGTTGGGTATCTCAAACAAATGCTTAATAAAATAATTAGTTTCGAATTTAATGAAGGAGTGATGTTATTTAACAGAGGTATTGGGTTATATCAAAGGATTGAGTAATAATAATGATATTTTTATTATTATGGTTTTATGAGTTTCATAATTATTTATAATTATGTATATTATTATTATAAATAATAATAGTAAATAATTGGGGAGTTTTGGTTAGAATTAAAAAAAATGAAAGTTTTAATAATAATAATAATGAGGATTTAATTATTATTATTATTTTTGTGTTAATTAATTAAATTCAAGGAAAAATGAATTTTATTAATTGTGGGAAATGAATTATTTTTTTGTTACTTTGAAGTCAAAGAGATTTTAATTTAATTGAAGAGTAAAGGGGAGTTTGTTTTTCTCAATGAAACGTATCCTTTAGGAAGGTTTAATTGGGGAGTTTTTCACTTTTTAGATTAGTGTTTAATGTGTATAATAATAATAATAATAAAATGAGTATTATTATTATCTTTTATTATTATTTTTATCACATTAATGGTAGTATTATTATGGGGTTTTAAGAGTTTAATAATAACTATTATTAATGGCAATTAATTTAGGGGTTTGAAAAAGAAAATAAAGGGAATCAAATTCCCCTCTTCTCCCTCCTTATGCATAAGGTGCTGCAAGCACGCAGCAACACACCCCATGACGCGACCCCTTCCTCCCTCCTTCGAGCTCCCTCCTCGGCGTGAGATCCTTCCCTCGGTGCGACCAAGAGGCACTCAAACCCCCCGAGCGACCCTCCTTAGAGTAGCACGACACCCAGGAGGAGCTCCTGTAGTGCACGACCTCCGTGGAACGACCCCCCTCCGGGCAATACCTAGAGGTGCACCACCCCCTCTCTTAGACTCCACTTTGTGCATGATGATTTCCATCGGACTCTTCACAAATCTTGTCCGCCTCGCCAAGGTGAGTCTGTCTGCGTATAACTCATGATTCACATCGATAATTTGACTTCTATCTCTCGCCTTGTTTTCTCAGCTAAAATGAGAAGGTTCGTGTTTAATCTGATTCTTGCATTCCACTTTTTTTTAGGAAATGCGAATGTTGACTTGGGACCCATTGGTCCATAATTCGGCATCCGCCGCCAAGGGCGAGGTGGATGGTTTCAAATTGTCTTGCCGCCGTTGGTTCGGGTAGGTTTCTAAACCCGTTGTTCAGTTTTTCACAGGGTATATTAAGGCCTATTAATTTTTTATGAGTTCCTGGTACTAAGTTAGGGATGATTTGTTCATTAATATTTTGATTCTAGTTACCAGTTTAATATATTGAATTTTCATTGATCAATGTAGGCAACGTGCTCGCGCGCGCGCGCACACACACACACACACATATAAAGGTGTGCGCGCATGCGATTACGGACCAGTTGTGGACTGGTTTCCACCAAGTACATTAAATCATTTTGGATTTTAAAATGGTGCCACCCTGAGGTAGGGTCCCTTACCATGTGTTTAACTTTAATAAATACATTAATAAAATCCTTTCTGTGATTTTTTGGATATTTAATTTGTGCAATGAAGTATTTATATTGTATTTCATCTAAATGTGAATTTAGTAAGTTTGATTAAATTTCTAAATGTGAGATATATTAAGTTGATACACGACCTTTTAAGTTATTAAATGATGTCTCCCAAGTGAGATAAATGAGGGCTTAAACTTGCGTTGATTTTAAGAATGTTTTGCTAATTTGGTTAAAGTTATATTATTAAATAGTTAAATGATTTGAATGGGAAGAATGTGTAATAGGGTAATTAATTGTAGAATTAATTATCAAGTCATGATTTTGAATAAAATTGTGGATTTTATTGACGATTGGGAATATTGAATATTTGACATGTTCAAAAATATAAATTGGAAATTGGTAATAATTAATGGATGGATTAATTATTACATGTTAAAATGTTAAATGATCAATTAATTTATAATTGGTTAAAGATATAAGATTTAATTAATTAATTTCTGAATTAATTAATTTGCATGAATTAAAATTAAGATTGTGAATTGATTGTTTGTTACGACTGTTGGCTAAGGGTCCTTTTTGATGTATGTTAGATTTCCATGCATTAAGTTGTCTTGGATGGAGTTGTTTTATATTATGATATGATGCGTGAGATGGTTGCTAAATATATGGGGTTTGTACAACATGTTTTGTGATGATTATGATGTGCATGTAAATTCTTAAAGGCCTGGACGAATCACTGTTTGAGTGGACGGGTTCAAACTTGTTAAAGAATTTGGATAATTAAATGTTTAGTTAATTATTTATTTGGATTTCTAAGAATTATTAATTGTTAATTAATTATTTACTATTGATATATTGAATGGTTAATTAAGGGTTGACTTTTGATGGGTGATTTATGTTGTTAATTTGTTGTTTAATTAATTAACAGATTGGATTAATTAATTTATGAAATAATTAATGGTTGGTTGTGGGGTGTTAGACATGTAATTCTACAATAATGATAAATATATATGTATTATTGATAAATGGGTTGTGAGACAGGGACTGATGCTCCAAATACTCACGGGTTTCTAGACATGAAGTTCAACACCTAGCTTGTAAGCAAATATTCTTTTATAGGACAGGGACTAATGCTCCAAATACCCTTGGGTTGTGAGACATGGAATAAAGCTCCGAATACTCACGAGGGTTCTAGACATAATTTTATACACTCATTAATTAACATTGGACTGTGGGTCCAATTGTTCGTGCATGAAATGAGTTTAATGGTTAATGAAGCCTGTTGTGACATGATGATTTCTGAATTGATTATGAGAAAGGGTTCAGATTTTTTATGAATTGGGTGAACCACTTTTAGTGGACGGGCTCAGACTTAGTATATGAAAGGTTGAATTGAATAACTTATGACGCGTTATCCAAGCCAAAGCACAATATTGGATTCAGTCTTTACTTGGATTACTTAGATGGTCTTTAGAGACGTCTTTGGTGAGTGACTTATACGGGAGATGTTGGGTGTAGGCCGAATCTCAAGACCTTCATAATTTATTAAGATTGGAATAATTAATAAATGATGAATGATTATGTAATGAATATTGAGTATATATGAAAAATTTATAATGCAGGTTCAGACACAAGTTGAGGGCTGAAGCAGGTACTTGGGTATATAGTTACATTGTACTATTTACTTAATTTATGCATGCCTTCACATGTTATAAGTTATTTATTAAATGTATGGTTTGGGGTAGACACCGGTGGTCCCGGCCTACTGAGATTTATATCTCACACCCTACTTGGTCCACCATTGCACTGGGTACCCGAGTAGATTCTATTTGTTTGTAGTACTATGTTGTTTTCATTTACTTGGGAGTTAGGAGCACAGGACCGAGCAGAGGCTCGGGATGCTCGAGGAGATCTCCCTTGGAGTTTTGAGTCATTATTTATTTATTTATTAATTGAAATCTAAAGCATGCTGTTTTTTTCACTATTTTCTACCTTTGTATCATTAACATTTCATGCATTCATCTGCTGTATACTTTGGTGTTGGCCATTTGTTTTGTACAAGACTTATAAAATATGCTTTCCGCTGCTTATTCATTTATTATACCATTTCCGCTATTTATTACCTTGGTCTATTTTTGAACACTAAAATTAGGGAATAGTCTCTCCACTGACTACCCTTAGACCCTCGCTGCTAGTCGGAAGCCTCTGGCGTACGGAGAGGCGCGCTTGAGGTCATTTGGCGACCGGTCCGGCCACCGGTTTAGTGGTGAGCCGGGTCGGGACATTACATCATCCCTCTTATCACTTATAGAAATTGTATACCTATAGAAATATGGACTGATATTTTCCATTATTTTCATCCTCATCCAAATATGAGAAATCAATTGCTTCTCCAGTCCCATTCAAACTATCCTATAAATTAGAGTCACCACCTATAATCTCAGTAGGAAAGGGCTATAGATCCTGAATCTAGCTATCAATAAAATAATTAGTATTAACCAAAGGAGTTGAGCTGAAAAGGTCATTCTTAAGTCTAAAATTGTATTCCTTAATCATATGACCATTCTTCTACCTATAATCCTACTCCCATGAGACAATAGGGGAACCTAGGTCACAATTCATAGGAAAACTATTCTTCATCATAGAAAAATCCCCACTAGAAAAATGTTAATCCACTTCTACATATAATGAATTATTCATGTACTGGTGATTCCAATCCTAATGAACAATAAGTCTCTCAACCTACCGATGCTCGTGGTGTAGAGGAACAAAGACCTTCTACACGTGTTGATGCTCCAAATCCCAAGGAACATCAAGTTTCTAAACCTGTTGCTGCTCCCAGTGCAGAGGTACAATGACCACTTGCACATATCAATGCTAAAAATCCAAAGAAACATATTGATGATGTTTAATTTGAGGAAATGGTCGGTGATGAAGGCCCGAAAATAAAAAAAATACAAAAGCGTCATAGTTTGATGGTGTTAGAGAAAAGCATTAAGCCAAAAATCAAAGGAATCAAATATGAGGCCAGATAGAATACATGAGGCCATCATGTTAACTCCAAAAAGGCCATGTTTAATACTTACATTATAATCATCACTCGAAAATGCCTGACGATTGATGTAGATTCATAGAACCATGTTATGCTTGGTCTTAAGACCTTGTTGTGCAAAGAGATTATGGTAACATTATGATATCATTTCTTTATTTTACTAAAAAATAAAATAATGAAACATTGACTTACTCTTCATCACCGCTTGTAGAGTGCATTAATAGTAGATAAATCCCATAAGAAATATGTATTGATGCTTTATAGAAGGATTCATAGAGGTTTTCACACAATTATAATGAGACATAATCTTAAAGATGCTGAAGGGAAAATAAACCCGCACCCACCACTTATCAATTCAAACCTGATAACCTAAGAAGTGTGGGATGTGTTTACTGTTCATCGTACAAAATTTTCTTTTTAGGAACATTATGGCTCATAATATGTTGTTTGATGATACATTAATTCATCACTTTGATTTATTTTTTTTATTTATGAAAAAACACCCAAGTGGGATTGTGCAGAAAAACCAACATACCCCTACCATAAAGTAAGGATAAGGTATGCTTCACTTGAAAAAAAATTGTAAGTATTTTAAATCTACACTTTTATGCAACATGAAAGAAACATAATTATGTTCCTCTATTTATATGAATATTGATGACTCTAAATCCAAATCCACTAATATCCCATGACATGGGATATGGAATGAGGTATGTGTAAATGAATATGGGATTCTAATAGATAAAAACACACAAAAAGTGTGGGAAACATGTGTAAGTATGAAATAATAAAAAATTACTTTAAATTGATATTACATAATAATAATTACTTATTTTACTATATTTTCTATTTGATAGAGTAATTGAAATCAACAACACCTATACCGGATGAACACATACTATCAGTGGTCTTGAAGTGGCTAGAATAGTATGGTCGTGTTAGAGGTGCGGGTTTTGGGGTGAAACCCCGAACATATTTTAAGGAAAAAAAACAAGATGAGGATCATGGTGAATAAATGAAATAGATGAGAGAAAAACTAGATTCCCTTAAAGAACAATTCTAATGGCAGAGAGAGATGCGAGAAACTTTTATGGGGGAAGAAAAAAGAATAAACAACTCAAGAACAACCATTGCCTGAAGATCCCCCACCCTGCTAGATTTTAGGCAAACCATTCCCCTTAAAATATTTCTTATTTATGGTAATAAATGTTGTAATAATTGTTTTTGTGAAATGTGAATTAGATAAACACTAATACCTTTCCTGTAATGATATTCTATAGGGTGGTAATGACCATGATTTATATCTATCAATAACCACCCATTTCATTTTAGTGAGGGCTACGATGTTAAATATCCAAAACGACATGCTACACAATAGACCACTTCCAATAGGTCATGTGATAGTGTCGCTTAGTATAGCCCATGAGTTGAGTGCCAAGATAACTATTCCAATTGATGAGGAAGATATTCACAAGGTTGAACAAGATGTTGGAAAATTCATTGAATGTCTGTCACATCCTGCAAAAAAACATGTCTACAAGGAGGTATTAATTTCCAATTTATTTTTCAAGATAAAAATTTAACAATTAATGAAAAAGGTCTGAACCGATGAATGTTATTTTAGACAGACAAACAGAAGAGGGTGAAACAAAATACCAACTCAAAACCATCTAAAGGATCAACCAAAAAATTGAAAAGATCTACTGAAATCACCGTTACCCCACTCGTTCTATATCCACATTTACCATCATTGAATGTTAATTTGGATAAAAATTTAAGAAATGGTTGTAGTCACATAATTGATTTTGAAGAAAATATTTATGGAGATGATGATCAAGAGTTCATTGGTGATGAGACTGTAAGTCAAATCCTTTACTATTCTTGGCCAGGTGCCTTAGTTGTAAATTTATAAATGAGGTATGTTTTCATGATTTGATTTTCCAAAAGTTTATATAATTTTTTAATTATGACTCAATACATTTCATATTTTTGGTAGGAATATATATCAAAAACAACGGATGGTATTTTCCAATTATTTTCTGGACTCGTTATTCCTCACATCTCCTCTATAGAACAACCAAAAAATAGAATCCAAATAAAAGTATAAAATTGTGGAAGGCCTTCTCAAATAGTTTGAAAGAAAACTTTCAGATGATAGAATCCACTTAATACCAATGATGCAGGGGTAAAAATCCACAATTGAATCACATAAAATATACTTTCATTTATTTTATTACTTATTCATTTTTTTTGTTTTTAGGAAACATTGGATGTTCATTACATTCAATTTGGATACTCCAAAGATTTATTTCCTAGATTCAATGCATAGATATCCAACAAACTAACCACACATGACGACATTAGTTAAATTTTAATACAATACATTCAATGTTTTAGAACAAAACATCAAGTTATATAATTTAGATTATGTTTTAATGATGTTTCTGTTATGATAGGGTGGTGCATCAATGTCGTGAAAAATAAGGAATGAGGCTAGGGGATAAGAATTAGGACCATTAAAAGTTCTACAAATGAAAAAATATTAGAGTATATATAATAATATTTCACTATCGAAAAACATATAAAAAATTACTTATTTCCTCAATGTTTTTTAGTGTTCAAAACTAAAAAATAGAAAATATTGTGGTTATTATCTTTGTAAATTTATGACAGAGATCATATTCCATCAACAAACTAGCATCTCTGAAGTGGTATTTTTGAAGATACGTACTATTTTATTTATAATATTTATTAATTATTTATGTATTTATATTTTTCCAGTACTACTATGACTGTTGAAAAGACTCATATTCACAAGATGATATAGATTTTCATAGAAACGAATATGAAACATACCAGATGGAAGAATGTACAAAAATAACATAAATATGTGACTTTCATATAATTAGTGGATCATTTCATATTTATGTTTAATTTAATTATTTTTAATATTACGCACACAAGAATTGTTTTCTTATACAGGTGGATTTCTTTGTTTGAGTCGGGGTGGTTTGTTCAAAGCTACTCATGCTCATGAGAGATTAGGCTTCGAGGCTATAACTTTGAATTCAATGAGAAGGTAATGATTATTTTAATATACTATATTTTTCCTCATAATATTTTCTATTATATACTACATTAACATAATCTAAATTAATCATTTGTCTACTTAATTTAAAAAGTGTCACTCACTGAAAGATGAGATAAAAAACTCTGACTGTCAGGATAATTTTGGGTATCAATTCATAAGTTATTTGTGACGTGTATTAATGTGTCTCATTTCAAACCGATACAAAATGTGATTGGTATGACTCAAAATGTATGTTTCTAGTTTGAAATTAAATTTTAGTAAAAAACACATTTGACAAACTGAAAACTGAGAAAATAAATTTAGATTGTTTTGATACTTTTGTAAAATAATATGTAAGTCATTTATGAAATTTAGGAAATGAACACACCTTAATATGATGAACATTGTGGATGGTATAATTAAAAGTATCTATTTTTATTTAAAATTGACATTAATATTAGTAAAAAGAATAAGTGACATACTAAAAATTGAGAAAACGCATTCATATTGTTTTGATATTTTAGAAAAATGATCCATGCGTGATTTTTGATGTGTATAAGTCAACATAACCTCAATAAGATGCACGATATGTGACTGGTATGACTCTAAGTGTGTATTTTTATTTTAAATTGATGTTAATTTAAGTAAAAAGAACAAACGACATTTTGAAAATTGAGAAAACGCAATCAAGTTGTTTTGATACTTTAGGAAAGTGATCTAGGAGTCATTTGTGACTTGTAGGAATAAACCACACCTCAATACAGTACTTAGTGTGGCTTGTATGACTCAAAGTGTCTATTATTAGTTTAAAATTGATATTTTAGTTTAAAACGTGTCCCTCACTGAAAACTAAGAAAACACGCTCCAATTTTCTTGATAATTTAGTACAATGATTCACAAATCATTTTTGACATGTATGAATCAGTCTCATGTCAAACCAATGCATGATGAGACCAATATGAATCAAAATGTATGTTTCTAGTTTGAAATGAAATTTTAATAAAAAACACAACTAGAATACTAAACACCTATAAAACTCATTCATATTGTTTTAATACTTTAGTAAAATTATCTATAATTAATTTTTGACGTGTAGGAATAAACTTTACCTCAATATAATGCATGGTGTGGCTGGTATAACTCATAATGTCTCTTTTTATTTAAAATTGAAATTAGTTTAAGAAAAAAGAAGAAGTGGCATACTAAAAACTGAGAAAACACATTCATTTTTTTTTATATTTTAGTAAAATGATCCATGAGTCATTTTTTATATGTAAGAGTTAACCAAACCTCAATAAAACGCACAATGTGACCGGTATGACTCCAAATGTGTCTTTTTATTTAAAATTGACATTAATTTAAGTAAAAGGAACAAGTGACAAACTGAAAACCAATAAAACACATTTGTATTATTTTTATACTTTAGGAAAATTATCCATGAGTAATTTTTGATGTATAGTAATCAAACACACCTCAATCTAACGAACAGTGTGACCAATATGACTCAAAGTGTCTGTTATCAGTTCAAAATCGACATTTTAGTTCAAAATGTGTCCCTCACTGAAAACCAATAAAACAATCATTGATTGTCATGATAATTTAGGAAAATGATTTATAATTCATTTGTGATGTGTATGAAGTAGTCTCATGTCAAATTGATACATGATACGACCTATATGACTCAAAATGAACGTTTCCATTTTGAAATGACATTTTAGTAAAATAACACAACTGAAATACTAAAAACTGAGAAAAAACATTCAAATTGTTTTGATACTTTTGGAAAATGATCAATTAGTATCTCAGATCAGTATGAAATAGCCTCACCTCAATCCAATGCATGGTGTGCCCATTATAATTCCAAATGTATCATTATTTAAAATTGAAATTATATTTTGTAAAAGAAAAAGTGACATTCAAAACTGAGAAATTTTTTTGGATTGTTTTGATATTTTAGAAAAATGATCCATAACTCATTTTTGATGTGTATGAATTAACCCCACCTCAATACGATATACGGTGTGACCGATATCACTTCAAATGAGTCTTTTTTTGTTAAATATTGACATTTTATTAATATATTCTTTCATATTAATTTTTAATTTATTTCATTATAGTATTACTAATTTAATATTTTTTTTCTTATATAAGGGGAGTATTATTCTTGGGTTAAGATTATTTTCTTAACAACTGATACCATGGGTGGAAATTTCTGAGAGGGGATCGTAAGCGTCAAAAGATGAAATATTAATGTTTTTAAATGTTTGTTGGATAATTATAAATGCAATTATATAAAAAATTGTTTGAAATGTATATAACATGGTATACATGTTTTTATTAGAGATTTCAATTAAATGTAAATAACATTGTTTGAAATTACATGTTTTTTCTAGGTATTCTATAATACTAATACCAATTTGCAGCAAGATGGGTCTTTATCAGCGCTGCGATTAACAATGCTTTTTTAGCAATGTTAAAATAATTTTTGTGCATTGTTAAAGGGAATATGTGTATTAGTTTTCACACACCCCCACCCTTTCTCACTTGGGATGCCTGAGAGGGCTTTATCAGCGCTCTCCCCACCACCTCCCCAGCCATACATGCATGCCTCTGTCAGGATTTGAACCCGAGACCTCCACCCGTGTATGTTTGTGCCCTAACTACAGGTACATATTGATTTCTTCTATATTTTATGATATATTTATTTATTTATATATATTTAGACATTTATTTTTTATCCATATATTTATTTATATATTTATACATATTTATATAATTATTTTTAAATACATTTATAAAATAATAGTTGCGGTGGTGCCTGAGTGGTAAAACCCATAATTCTACATCCAAAAGACCAGCGTTTGAATCATTACAAACCCCTTAAGGAATTTATGATGTAGGAGGTAACATAGGTGGAAATGAATCGGGTAGGCGATGAACTAGACATGAGGCATACAAGGTCGGGTGCAGACTCATGGACATGCAGATGCAAGCATAGTCTTTGGGCCATTAAAACAAATGGGTCTTCGGGCCATCCAATGTTGGGACTTTGAGACTTCAATATATGAATAAATAGTGATGGATGGGTGGGTTATCCCTTGGGGGGATGTGACTTTACTTCCCACCTTGTGTGTGTATGTTGTGTGTGTGTTTGGATATAATTATAACACTGAGTACCTAATATATATATATATATATATATATATATATATAAAATATATGTGTGTGTATGTATTTGTGTTTGTTTATATATATATACAAACATACATATATACATATGTGTGTATATATATAAATATAAATATAAATATTTATATTTATTTACATCTATTATATATTAATATTTATTTACATATTAGAATACATTCATATATATACAAACATATACATATATAGATATCTTTATATATTACAAAGTATATATACATTTGTATAGGTATATACATATTCACACATTTTTATTTTAAATAAAAAAGATAATAATTATTTTCAAATGGTTTCTATATTTAAAAATATATTTTACAAGTAAATATGTTTAAATATTTATTTATACAATTAAATTTTTATATGTAAGTATATACAAATATGTATATAAATGTATATATTTAATTATAAATAACAAAATAATATGAAAAATGATAAAATTTTAATACCACAATATCCATATGAAATTAAGACTTGAGTATAAATCCAGTCTACATCGAAAAAAATAACTCTCTTAAACAAAGATGAAATTCCATTGAATGTTAAAAAAATCAGGGTATCCTAACTAAAAACTTTGTTTTAAAGTCATTGTAAGCTTTTTTGATCAAGATGAAATAGTTTATAAGACCCCCAATCAACATGGTGTAGATATATTCACAGGTTTTGATTTGACATCTCATAGAGCCTAAATATACACATGGAAAAAAAATTATGATTGTTTGAGTTCAAGTCATGTTTTTAACTTATCTTAAGAGATTAATTGGTTTATAAATTTTTTCTTTCATTAAAATTTTGTTAAATGTCTATTACTCAATAAGATTTATTAAATCATTAATTAATATTATTTTTTTAATTATTTTATAATCCATTTTCACTAAATATATTCTATATTAAGTGTAAATACATATTTAGTATTATATAAATAATATTTAAGAAAATATTATATATATATATAGAAATATATTTTTATATTTATTTTTTTACTAATATATAATATTTTATGAAGATCACCTTTTATCAGTGCTAAAAAATTACTAATAATGTGGTCATTATTAGTACTAAAAAAACATTGATAAAGTGGGACTGTAATCTGTGCTAAAAAAATCACTGATAAGGGTGGCTGTTTATCATGGCTTTTAGCTAGTGATCATAAAATCACCCCCCTTTTCAATATTTTTTAGTGCTGAAAAATGTTAGCATGAATCTATAGTAGTGGGTAACTATTGCCCATTTAATGGAAAAGTGAAACAACACATGACCTCAAGTGAAATCCGTGGTCACTAGAGGGTGAAAACTAGCACCAAGGGTCTGTATGTATCGCTAAGGAAGTAATTTACCATTTAATGGTCCATCATGATAAATAATAATGAAGTAAATAACACAATAACTATAAGTAACATAAATAAGAAATAACATCCATAATAAACTATAAAAATGAATCTCATAAATTCCTAAAAATACATACATCCAAACAAATCCCTGATACCTCTTAAAATATTCTCACATATAGTGAGGCCCTTTTCCTTTACTTATATTACCACACCAAAACTAACCTATAGTGTATGACGACCCAAAAACGTGATCATCTCATCTACACAACTTAAAGAAAATATTTCATTAACACACATTCCCAAGACCTTTTAGGTTTAGAGGTTTAGAGAATTAATAAAAAACATTAACAAACAAAACACATGTTTTTTGTATCCATTGAACATTTTACCCCTTTTATAAGAAACTACCCAATCCATAATGAGTCTTCAACATCTCCCAAAAATTCACCACATTAGAAACTCTTCTATACATTTCATACTTTTACCATCTTCATAACCTAGGGAAATAGAAACATAAGAAAGGGGAAAGTTAAAATTCTCATAAATGGAAAACATAAGTGTTAATAATCAAACATCATGAGTACTAATATGAGTATAATAAGGATATAGAAGAAATATATACCCAAAAAATCATGGATCATAAATCTTGGCATAAAAGTTTTCTTAACATAAGACATGAATAAAAAGATTGTGGACACGTGAATCAATAAACATGATCCACAAGATCATAACATAGTCATGAGAAGATGCATAAAATTGTGGAAGATCTTTCAAATATGGAACAAACATTAGTATAGGGAAACATTACTTTAATGAGCCACACTATCAATTCCAATGCTTATGATCAAATAAAATGTAATCACGAATACTTATCTCATTAGATATAAACTTTTAACAAATGCATTGGAGGGTGATATAGAATTCCACCCTCATTCATCCATACATATTAGTTCCACATGAAAATAATTCCCTTATCACATCATAAAGAACCCATGGAAATAAAATGAGTTTCATAATTTTTTTAAATAAAAATCATTCACTTTTTACAACATAAATAACCTATGAAAAGAAAAAGGGTTTCATTCAACACATCATAAAAAAACCATGTAAAAAAATGGGTTTCACTTCCTTTTCAAATGGATTCACATAAGTGAATCATTAATGATTTCATTAATAATCAAATTTTAAAATAAATGGGTATCCAATGACATTAAGTAACTTTCTAGATAAATATTATTCAACGAAGAGAATAAAGAATATAGTATTTACACTTCATAGATAAAGGGTATATGGTTAAGATAATAATTTTAACAATCAATCAATTAATGGAATATAGGTTAACACCCTTCAATCAAAGGAATAAAAAATAGGGTATTCACAAAGGAAAGGCTTTGGGTGAAAAGTTAGTATTATATGTAGTGGATGATTAGGAAAGACAAAGGCAGTGATGGATTGTTCATATAAAAGATAAATAATTCAAATAAGTCATACATTGAAAGAATGTGGATAATTAAATTTAAGGAATATTCTTAATTAATCATAAGATATGTCAAAGGACAATGAATTAGATGAAAAACACTTTTTAAGAGTTTTATAAAAATCAATTTAGAAATAATAAATATCCCTGATTATTTGAAATTATTTTAAAAGAGATATTTTATAAATCTTGGATTAAAATAATTTCATTTAGAAACTATGAAAACATATATATAAAAATTCATTAAAATAAACAAAGGTGGTGGAAATATATGTTCATAGGTGAACGTTTAAAAAGAATATTTTCACAATTTTATGAAAAAAATCCTTACAAAAGATGTTAAAAATATCTTTAATTTTTTTTAAAATATAACCATGTAGTATAAAAGGACCTTAATAACTTATTAAGGTATAAATAATAAAATTTTAGAAATAATCCAATGAATACAAATATGGAAAATGGAGATTCCAGACTGAGAAGAAGATATAGGGTCATTTTCATTTACAAGAAACACTTCTGGTAAAATATGAGTCAAGGGGGAAATGAAATTTTTAGGGGACATGTAAAAACCAATGAATATACAAAAGAAAATGATGAAGGTTTTTAAAAATAATATAAATTATCCATATGATTTATCATTCAAAAATAATCATGATTTGAAAACAATATTGACAACGAAACCCTTATGGTTTTAGTAACATTTTAATCAAAAACCATTTTCAACTTTGGTTTATATTGAATTAAAATCCATTTAAAAGATAAAATTATAAAACTCTTAAAAACCCAATTAATATGGTAAAATACATTTATTAGGTAGTAGATACATAATTCCAAACAAAATATGGTGTATAATAGGAAATATGTCTCAAGGAGTGAAAATTTGAGACCAGAAACCCTTACCTCAATTCATGCTTAGTCAAAATACGCCCTAACCAACTAAAAAAATAGTAACTACCTTAATCACCAATTTCATAACATTTTTCATATATATGAACCTTTATAAACTTAATTTCTAATTATTCTCTTTATTTATATTAGTTGTTTATTATCTATTTTTGATATCAGGTGTGAGTAATCTTGATCGTTTTGAACTAGTTTCATAATAGTAGTTTTATTCTTAATTATTTTACAAAATTTCATAATTACCAATCCATAAAAGGTAATAGTAATTTTTTTATAATTATTTATATTTTCAGAATTTTATTTTATGGGAATTTTGGTCATAATCCTTAAAGATGAATTTAGAGATGAGCATGTTTCAATGATTCTTAGCGAACGAAGGGTGATTTCTTAAATAATGATATAAAATTTTATATTACCATTGAAGAGATCAAAAAATAATTATTTACTTGTTTATATAATATATTACCAGAAATTAAATTCCCATATTCATCCATGATATTTATATCATTATTCATGTAATTGGTTAAACCAATCTAAATAAGAACATTCCATAATTAATGGATGATTATGAAGTGATTTAGTTGTAATATCATTATACCATAACCATAATGATATTATTTAGTGTTTATTATTGTGATATATCATAATTATAAAGAATTATAAGAATAATATAACATATACAAAATTATTAAATAATATGAAGAAATCTTTTTTTTTCTCTTAGAACACTCTTTTGGATGATTGAGTTTGCCATGGGGTTTCACTGCTTGTTTTGTTAATAGGTTGTAAAATTTAAAATTTTAGAACCTTAATAATTTCATAAAAATAATATTTATCCACTAAAACCTTTCTCGTGACTAACCATGTAATGAGACTATGAAAATAAAATTGGAAATCAATCATTCTATGAAGGCGGTGGTCCACATGTACGTATGGATGATGATTTCATTTTCCATAGAATGGGGAAAATGAGTAATATAGTTTATCATTTTAGAATCTAAAATAATTCATAATTATTAGACTTATATATATTAAATTTCTTATTAGGACCATCCTTGTATGGTTTTGAAGGAAAAAAAGAAACACATTGTGTCCTGGAGGTGGTAGTATGCACAACACAAAGATAACAATTTTGTTTTTATTTAAAGAGACGGTAAAGGTGGTTAACGCTTTCAAAATCATTGTAATAAAATACCCATGTACTAATGATACTGATTTTATAATTTAAATATGGTGTAATTAAATTTTAGGAATAATAAGTTCACGTAATGAAATAGAAATGAGAAAAAAGTAGTTAGAGATTTATACCTCACTTCTTAGATTATCTCATTTGAAAAGGGGGTTAAGACTTTATAAGATGGTATTTTGAGAAGAAAAAATCCTCTTAAAGGTTGAAAGTAATTTTGAGGATAGGGTTGGTAAGATTTTGGGCTAAACCAAGTAGGTTGTGGTGTGAGGTGAAGTATGGATAGAAGATCCCCTTTTGTAAGTAAAAATGGATGACATTTTTGTAAATACGCATAACCTTTTAATAATGGGAATTCAATATCAAGAAAAGTGGATCAAAATTGATAAATAATGGATAGGATAAGTGATAAGGTTGATACATTCCTTAAACAAACATTATTGAAACATGTTTGAATTCATTTTCTCTTATAATTTTACTTTTACTATTTTATCTTTTACCGCGATAACTAGTTTTAACCAAGTAACTTATCCTTTATGCTTAAAAATTAAATAGGCCTTATTATATAATTTTTACCTACTAATTAAAAATTTAAATTCCATTTAATTTGATTCAATTTATAAAAGTGAAAAAATTAATTTTAAAATAACAAGTATATAATGTATTAAAAATAATTTCTTGGAAAAATATTATGTAAGTTCTAAAGCATTAAATATAGTTTTTTAAATTAGAATAACTTTTTAAAATTTATAATATTACTCATAAAATGAATATTTTTCTATAAATTTTTTTCATAAATTTCTAAATAATTCTTATAAACTAATAATTCTATAAAAAGAACAGTATATATAAAAACAATATATTGCATGGTGCCTATTTCCTTGTTCTTGGTGAGTTTGTGGTGGAAGATCCTCGGTTGTGGTGGAATCAGCGAATTCATGGACTCGGCCATCTCGACCTTTTGCACCACTATTGGCCTCTCCTCACCCTAATCCTTCTTTACCTGATAGGGTTTCTCAAGGCGGTGCAGTGCGGGTCTACGGCCGAGATCCAACTTCAGTGGCCTGAGGGTGCCTCCCCATCTTCCATGTGTGTATTGGATGGTTTTCCATGGTCTCCGTGAGCGACGTGGATGGCGGTGATGGGATCTGTCTTACGACGGGTCTACCTTTCAGTGTTCTTGTGATTTTTTTCTGATTTTGTTTTTTGAAGTCATTTTTGGTTTGGGGTGCAACTGAGTTTTTGAGACAGTGATGGTGTTTGAATTTTTGATTCATGATTCAGATGAGGCTTTGATTTTGGAGTTGGATTTTTCTACAAGGAGGTGTATGGATTTTGTTGATTTTTGTTGAGATATTGGAATTCGGGTGACTTATTGTGCATTTTGCAGTGAACACATGATGTTGATGCAGTGAAGAAGTTTTTATGAAGGTGGTATTGATCTATGGAAGCTTTGGTGATGTTTCCATGGAATCAAAATACTGGAGTTGATTTAAGAGTGAGGGAAACAAAGCAAGATTACATATTGTTCCTTGTTTTCTACAGCAGAAGGGTACACGAGTTTTTTATAGCTTTGTAATTTTTATGGATTCTCCTAGACTTTATACAAGGTAATTATCTAGATGAGGATTAGAGTAGGTTCTTTCACCATGAATGACTATTTAGATTTGGAAGTTTGAGAGGGTATGGATCAGCCATCGGTACCAGGCCCGTGCATTTCTGCACAGGAAAACTAGCTTAATAGTCATTCAATGGTGGAGGTTTTCCATACTAATGATGATGATGATTGGGAGGGGTATTTCTAAGTAGTCTTGCTCTGGGTTTTGACCTTTGAATTATGTTGATGTTTCCACTTCCTTGAAGTCATGCGGGGTTCCCCCTTTTTTCCTTAAAAGGTGGTTTATCCAAAAATAAATAAAAAATTAGGCCTTTAGGCCATTTTTTCGTATAGATTTATAAAGAATTTTATATTGGTATATTAATTTATAAATATAAATATTAACTATTACAGTAAATGTTTTTACTATAGTCAATTAAACTTATTAAGGTAAAATAAAATACCCATATTTTTTAAATGGTTCTTCAAAAGGAATCATTTTAAAAATATTAATCAAAGAAAATAATATTATATTATATTAGGTGCTTGGGGTTACAATTACATTAAATATATACACACCTCACACACAAGCTTAAAAGGTAGGTCATAGCCCCCTAAGGCGATATCCCACCCATTAAACCTTATTTATTCGATACATGGCTTATACACCCAGTGGGCATGAAACCCATTACATAGACTGTAAGCCCAATGGGCATTAAATCCCATTACATAACCCGTAGGCCCAAATTTTTGACCCAAATCCCCACATGTGAATAGTGATGCTACAGCACCTGGGCTGCTATAATGCTTGCCACAGTACTGCCACCACTACCGTATTGTCGCCACTACAATGCTACTACTGATAGAGTCAAAATATTGGGTAATTATATAGCAGAATTTTTTTCCCTGTAAGTGGTGGTTTAAACTCATGAAAATTCAATTACATATGGTTATTTAAACCGCCTCATATTTCACTTTCAACAATCAAGTAGCGATAGTTTGAATTTATTTCACTTCAGTTTAGAGAAGTGTCATTTTTTTTATAATTAGAGGTGGTTTTCCATGCATTTAATAATGATAATTATTATAAAATTTTTATTTAATGAATGTGGAAAAAATAAAAAATCATTGTTAAATAGCAGTTGTAAAAAATGCCCAAACTGAACCAAATCATAAACCAAATCAAATCAAAATAGTGGTTTTTTTCTTATGGTTTGGTTTGTGGTATATAAGGAATTGAGCCTTGTGGTTTGGGGTTTGGTTTTTGTGCCAAACTAAATCACACTTGTTATACCGAACTACACTTGTTTCTAAATAATATAATTTTATAATTTTTATCGATCCAACTCATGCATCCATTCTCTAACCCTAACCCTATTTAATATTTTTTTTTAAAGTTTAAGGATGATTTCATGTCTCTATTTCCGTGATTATATATAAATTGTATTCAAATTATCATACAATCATTATAAAATATCATAGATCTATATCTAGGATATTATCATAAAAAATAAGTTATTTCATAATTCAAATTGAACTGAACCGAAAATTAATGGTTTTGAAATTTTCTAATCTAAAACAAACCACTATTAAATAGTTTAATTTTTTTTATATAAAAACCAAATTGAAAATTTTAGGTTGGTTTCGTTTTTTGTCAAAACCAAATAAAAAAAATGCATGCCCACTCATACTACTAAATAATATATCAATAGTTTTATTTCATGATGGTTTATTGACACCGCTAAAAAAATAAAGAATTTGAAAAAAACTACCAATATATATAACAGTTGTTCTTTTTAGTAGAGGTTTATAAAAACTACTGTTAAAAATTTTAATTATTAAAACTTATCAATAAATAAAAATTTTAAAAATAATTTATACAACATACAATGTAGCTAAATATTAATTTATTAAAAACATAAACATACTATAATATAAATTACACATATATAAAACTCATATATGTATATCCAAACAAGTCAATAAACTTAAATTATAAACTCAATTATCATATAGACAACAGAAGTACAACAACCACCATCAACCCATCATATCCATCTCTCTGCCTCCACTACATCCAACTACCTTTGTATCCAGGATAATCATACACTAAACCAAATACATAATGTTTTTATAAACTGAAATAAAAAAAATATAAATTAGAAAAACTGAACACAATAAATAACAATTATAGTACAATCCATAATAATTTTCAACCATACCAAAAAAACTATAAACCATCACGACTTCCTTATGAAGAGTTTCATGGATCCAAACACTCAACCTCCCATATACTGTCGATATCTATCACATACAATAAAAAACCATAACATTTAAGAAAAGGAACATGAAACAGAATATGCACATAATATATTCTCAAATTTTCACATTTTCTTTGTTATTTTTTTAATCAAATACATGATGTTTCAACACAAAAAATGATATATTCTATGATCTATCATAGGTTAAATATATGATAATTCTATAGATAATTAAGCCTCCAAATCTATAAAGAACACTTTTAAAACATAAAATTTTCAATTTGAGATACGATTCAACTCTCAAAACTCAAAATGGATGAGTTTATAATAATATAAGTATCTATATCTCATTTTACATTACCATGTAGCTAATTTTCTATAATTGATACCAACTTCTACAATTCTCCACCTAAACCTATAATATCATTACCCAATATACCTATCATGGTAAATTCTATATGGGTTGATCTTCATTTATCACAGTTCATCTAGTGTAAGCATTAAACTAAATCATTCATTCCATATAGGAAATTTTCTAGTGAAATAGTATAAAATTAGGAATATCCAGTAAAAAAAATCTATATATTTGAAATTCCCTTCAAATAATGCATCAACTTCTCACCTATCCCAATTCCAACTTTATATCATTGATTCTACCGAGAAGCTTAATGCTACACTATATAAAGGACAAAAATTCTTAATTTTATTTTAATTCAAACCATATATTCATTAATGATTATTTAACAAATCATTAGGTATGATATTGAGGGTGTTTAAACTAAGATAAAAATTAGAATCGAAAGATACACGAACTTATTTTCATGATTTGAACTTTAAAAACATCAAAGGATTTAAAAAAAAGATTGGGTTAAGGTAATCAATAAAGAGCTAAATTAGATTGAGAATAAGTATATATGAGAAATTATTCCAAGAATAAAAGAGAAAAATATAATTGTATTTTTTTTGAAACAAGATTTATGAGAAATGGGGTATTCAGGG
Source organism: Viscum album (assembly GCA_963277665.1). Classification (NCBI taxonomy): domain Eukaryota; kingdom Viridiplantae; phylum Streptophyta; class Magnoliopsida; order Santalales; family Viscaceae; genus Viscum; species Viscum album. The sequence continues at coordinate 1,268,479,066 of OY728140.1, read as the reverse complement.
AACAATGTTTTCATTGTTTGCAAGGCCAATTCACTAGTGAAAAGAATAGACTTTGATGATAAATGTTTTCCCATTATATGGCCGAACATAATAATAAATTTTATTTCAATCATATCCCAAAGAAATTATGATATTTTTTAAATGGATCTTTAATAAAAAAATTATGAGGAGAATGATATGGAAGATTATATTGAGTAACCATAAGGGTTTATGGTTGATAATAACAACAATAAATTTTGAAAATTGAAGAAGGTTTTTTTATGGGTTGAAACCTACCCATAAATACTAGTATTCAATGTTTTATTTCTATATGATTATGAAATTTAATAAATGAAATGTGTACAAAACCATATATTTAAAGAAAATCCACACTTAAGGGTATGTACAATATGTTTTAAGCAGTAAAAGAAACCGATTTTAATCAAAAAATTATAAATTTATTAACTTAATATAAGTATTAAAACCAACCAACACTTATATTAAGATATCAATTTATTTAACTAATTATCATATTCAATATATTTTTATTAATTTTTATAGTTCTGATTATCTTTATATGACATGGTAGACACCAAATCATTAAAAAGTTTTTTTCTTTAAAAACTACTTATTCGATCATTTCGAGAAAACTGCTTGTTAGATTGCTGTGTCGTCTACTCATACATGTAAAAAATAATTTAAATATTTTTTCCCATGATTTCATGTCAATATGACATTGTTTTTATGGTTTTGACTATTGAATGCGAATTTTATAGTTTTAAAACACTAAAAATGTGATTTCAGTCATCCCAAGAAAACCTTAACTCATATTGACATGGTGTCAGTTCTTACATTTCATAAATAAATCAAAAATTTTATTTATATGATTTCCTAGAAATATGAGGTCATTTGCTTGGTTTATACCCCTTGATGAACATTTTTAAAGACTTTCATATATTTAAAAACTATTCAATCAGTCATTCTATGAAAACAACACATTAGATTGATGTATCATCTACTCCTACACATCACAAATAATTCAAATGGATTTTCCTATGATTTCACATTACTCCAAGTTGTTTTCTATGGTTTTGACTATTACATGCAATTTTTGGAGTTTTAAAACACAAAAAAGGATTTTTCTGTCATCCTGAGAAAACCACAACACATATTGACATAGTGTTAGTTTATATATTTAAAAATAAACATATGGGTTTTTTCTATGATTTCATGGTATTTCAAGGTAGTTTTCTTGGTTTTGACTCTTTGACACACATATTTAAAGACTTTGATATCTTTCAAAACTTCTTATTTATTCATTCTAAGAACACCACATGTTGTATTGATGCTTCGTTTACTCATACATATAAAAAATAATTCAAAGAAAATTTTACTATGATTTCACATCAATCGAATATCTTTTGATATGGTTTTTAAAATTACACACATGTTTTAATGTTTTAAAAAATTAAAATTCATTTTTAGTCATCCCAAGAAAACTTCAACTCCTATTGATATGAATTTAGTTCTTATAATTCAAACAAATTATACTATTTTTTACTACGATTCTATGGAAATATGATGTTGTTTTCTTGGTTTTGTCCCCCCGACGCAGGTTTTTAAAGACTTTCGTATCTTTAAAAACTTCTTATTCAGTCATTTAGAGAACACCACACATCATATTGATGCGAAGTCTACTTATATACAAATAAATAATTAAAATATAGTTTTCTTATAATTTTATTTCATTCCAATGTTATTTTCTATGGTTTGGAACAATGTTTTAGAGTTTTAAATCACTAAAAATGTGTTTTCAATTATCCCAAGAAAATATCAAATTTAATTAATGTAGAAAAATTATTAAATTTCCAAAATAAATATATAATGGTATTCCTATGATTACATGACATTTTGAGGCTATTTTCTTTGTTTTGACCTCTTGAATCACGTGTTTAAGTACATTCATATCTTTAAAAATTTCTTATTCAATCCAAGAACACCACACTTTGTATTGAGATTCCATATAACCTTATATGTCAAAAATAATTAAAATAAACTTTCCCAATGATTTTATGTCATTAAAATTTTGTTTTATATGGTTTTAACCATTACATAGAAGTTTTAGAGTTTTAAAACACTAAAAATTCATTTTTGGACATCCTGAGCAAACTGAAACTCAAATTGATGTGGTACCAGTTCCTAAATTTCAAAAATAAATATAATGTTGTTTTATTATGATTTCATGGTAATACAAGGCCATATTCTTGGGTTTGAACATTTGAAACATATTTTTAAAGACTTTGATATCTTTAAATGCATCTTATTTAGTCATTGTAAGATCCTAGTTTTTGGAAAGGTGTGTTTTGTTGTGTTTTGGGTTGAACCCTTTGCTTTTGGGACTTTAAAAGGTTTCTTGGAAGTGTGAGAGGTCGTGGGGGTGTTCTGAGGGCTCAGGGAATAGAATAAGGGATGTCTAGGAAAAGAAGACCAAGGTGCATGGCCTGCGCACGGTCAGCCAAACCGTGCGGCCTGCCCAGACTAAGCCGTGTGACCCTCCCTCCTCTGGACAGAAGCGAGCGCACAGTTTTCACACAGTTTGCCAAATCATGCGGCTAAATCATGTGACTCCCCTCCTCCGGGCAGTGGCATGCGCACGGTTTGCGCACGGTTTTCTAAACTGTGCGGCTAAACCGTGCGACCACTTAAAGCTGGGAAAATTTATAGTTTTTCCACTCCGGGTTTTATAACCCCAACTTGGGATTTTCCTCTCCTCCTCCTCTCCTGACCCTAGTGATGAACTTGGCCGACCTGAGCTTCCCAAGGGTGGTTCTCCTTCGATTCTTGGCCATTTAGGGAACCGTTGGTTGCAGATTGAAGCTCTTGGTAAGGCTAATCTTCTCCTTGGTTCTTTTCTTGGTTTAGGGGTTTTGTCTTCTCTACCTCTCATTCCGAATCCCTAAAAACCTATCTTGTGGGTGAGTTTTAGGTTAAATCTCAAAGGGTTGGTTGAATCGAGGTTGGAGGACTCGATTGAGAGTGCGTTCAACCGCATATTCAAGGTAGGTGGTCTACAAGTTATATCCCATGGTTATTTAGGGTTTTGTGCATGTTAAATTGTGTTCTTGCTTTTCCTTGGTTATGTTTGGATAGCCTTGGCATGTTTGAGAAGAACAATGTTTAAAATGGAAAATGGGAACCCTCACGATCCCCATGGGATGTGTTGGGGTTGGAATTGACCTAATTGGGGCCATCCATGGGATGTGCCATCTTTTCCCGGGCTAGGGATTGTTAATTAAACAAGTGACCCTGTTGTAATAAAATGTATAGCCCTTGATGAATATGTTGGAATAATTGGTGGAACTTGGGAAAGAAGTTAGGTGATGCACCTAGACTTGGAAACTAACCTTAGGGTTATTGGAAATGGAATGAATGGTTGATTCATGGAAATGATGAACAGGTTAAATGGGTTAATGCGTAAATTGATTAAAGACCATAATGGGATATATTGTGGGTCTAGTGTTGAATGCTTAGTGAGATAGGCATAACACATGGGAATTGGGTGAATGGTTAAAAGATGAAAAATGGTAGTGTGTTAATGGGTTGAGGCATAATTTAAATTCCCATGTTGTTCATTGTGAATGGTGTAACACCCCGAGCTTCCACGATACGCTTCTCATTCAATAATGCAATAGCTTGCATTGTACGCAACTTCGAGTTCTAAAACACCGCGACTAATCAAAGAAGCCATTATGAATAGTAATAACCACTTTTTAAAATTATAGAAATTTTATATTTCAAAATGGACTTCATTTTTGAATTCGTAATATCGAAATTATCCTAAGTTGATTTTTTTGTAACTTTCTGAGAACTTCCAATTTTTTTATGAATAGTGAAAAATACTTAAAACAACTTTTTTAATGAAAATAATTTATTGTGATAAATTATAATATTTAGTGGTTTTAAGGTATAATTATAATATATTTTTACCATTTTATCCAATGGTGGTCATTATAATTAATTTAACATTGAAATTGGATATAAACAATTGCCAATCTTTTGATATAAATTGTTTCTTAAAAACACACTATTTGTTGTAACAACGGGAATTAATTATAAAATTAATTAATGAAACTTATATGTTTGGAATTTTGTAAAATAGACATCATTTTTGAATTCGGAATATCAATTATTTCTTAGGGTGAAATTTTGGCCTTGTTCTGAAAAACTTCAATTTTTGACGAATAGTGAAACCACTAAGTGGTAGTTAAATAACTGATTTTTCATTTAAATGAAATATTACCACTTCTGTGATTTGATTTTAAAAAATACTACATACATGGTTGTCATTAAAAAGTAAAATGTGGTTCAATGAGATTAAAATAATTTTTTGGTGAATAGTAACTTTTAAGTTCTTAATCGCGATTAGAGGTAATTAGTGTAGTTTGAGGTACAAATAATGTTTTAATAATATGAGATGAGCATGAAACTTGTCCTACTCATATTGGATGAGCCATGGCCGACCAAGACAGCCCATGGGTCAACTTGGGGACCCCATGGAGCCACTTTAGTTGGAAAATGACATTAATATATATTTATTTAATGTTAAAATTAAATTGACACAAACATGAGTTATTTTACTAAAACAGTTTTTAAGTGGGGATACACAAGTCCAAATTTTGACTATAAATATTCATTATAAAGATAAAAAGATTTCCTACATCATACTATTTTTTTTATAATTTTTATACATTAAATAAATTAAATTATTTATGACATCATTATGATGTAGCGATGACCTCATTATTTAACGATTTTAATAAAATGAAAAGATAATGTAAAATCCAAGGCTTACACTTGTCCAAAGACTATTGGATGGGTATATTTCGAACCCTTATCACCTTAGAGACGAATTATATAAGTTTGGGACCTTTAGAATCCGAAAAGCATTGTGTAATAATGTAACATTTCAATCTTTCCAAAAGAGCCCCTCCTCTCCACTTATAAAAGGCCCCCAACTCTCCCACCTTATTCACACCTTCAAGCCATTTGGCTCGGCCAAACTCTGCCCAAATACTCTCCCAACTTCCCCCTCTTACTCCTAGAAGCCTCAATTTGGGCAGAACTCTTCTCAAGGAAGCCTTTGGCTCAAATGAAAAAGAGTTACCCGATTTTGAGGTAATGTCTTCTCTAATGTTGTGTTGTTTTATTTTTCTTCTCCAACCCCCTAAACTCTTTTTATTAATTTATTTTGTAACAACACCAGTATACTCAATATACTAGGATGTTTTTATAAGAAGGATTCGAGCTACACTTACACACACCTACATCTAATGGTTAAAGAACATACGATTTCTGTGGATGGCGAATTTCTGCCTCACGAAACGATGATTGTTCAACACTCATATAAAACCTTCAAAGGTGGCCATTAAGATGTCACTATATTTATATATGATATATAATCTGTTTATGTTTTACTTATGCTTCTGTATTTATCATTTATGTCATACTTTATGATTTCCATTATGGATAAAACGCGATAATTTCATTTTAGGAAGTGTGGACTACCGCCCCCTCAAAGTGATTTGAATCGTTAATGCCATATGTGGGATGTATAAAGGATGGATTAAATGGTATTATACACTATATTATACTCTAATTATATTATAAATTTATATCATTATGATTCCGTTCCATTAAATATGAAATAGAAATGAAAGTAGCGTTCATGCGTACGTACGGCTTACCGTCTCCATGAACGGTGCATTTCATTTCTTACCTCTAAATGTTACGTGACATTATGAATGAATGTATATACTGGATATATATCATATATATGATATCTACATCATGAATATAATTCTGGATATAATTTATATTTCACCACATGAACAACTTGAAATTATAGGAAGTTTATTTTTGACTCAAGTACCAAAGATCGACAAAACGACCGTTATTAACTTAAATAATTAAATAATGTTCATAACATGGTAATAAGGGATATAAAAGGAATAATGAACATGAAAAAGGTTATTAAGTAAATAGAAATTAACTCTAGTTTATTATTCAGGAGGTTAAAGAACGGTCGAGTCAGGACAGGACGCAAGGTAAGGGAATTTCTTAACCCAATTTTCATTCTTTGGGTTAATCTCCCACTTTCAAATTATGTCATGATATTATTATGTCTTATATTGTATTTGTACATTATTTATGTGTACTTATAGTGAATACACATTATAGATGTACTTTATTTAAAAAAAAATGATCTTTTAAGGACTTCATCTCAATCCCCTTTCATTGAGGCATATTTGGTTTTATACAAAACTTTCTTTTATATGGTGTATAAACCCCTTTGACTTTTACGTTTATTCAAAAGGAATATTTTTATACGAAGCGTTTTACTAAACGACAAAAAGGGAATGTTTTTCTTTCCGTACTTATGCGGCGACAACGACTTCTCCGCCGCCGTGACCATTATTTGAGTTTCGTCTTCCTCTACAAGCCATCATTTTTTTTAATGAAAAATAAATACAAAGTTTTAAATTTCTTTTATTTTGGTATTGAAAATGGTTTTGAAAGCGTTTTTATTATATCAATGTGTTGTATTTATATCTTGTGATTGAAATGTGGAAATGTTATGTTTCCTTTATGCATTTTTTATGTGATACGATTATGTTATGGTTTATGATATGTTTAAACCTATTCATATGAGGAATGCATTGGACTTAATAAGTGACAGGTGGAGGCCGCTATAGCTCCTCGATGCATCGGCAGGTATCATGAGACAAACTAGTTTCTTGGCACGAGGCCTTGACAAAATCTTATTTTTGGTCTTGGCACGAGGCCTTGGCTACGTGGTTATGATAGTCTGACATTATGCATTCCATCATTATAAAAGTGGTTATTGATATTGCATGTGATTATTCGACCAGTAGAATATCCATGTGAAGAAGTGAATGACATTATCTCATTTTACTTTTTCCATATTATGTTGAAGTTCAAGTTTAAAAGGCTTTTGTTTTAGTTATACATTACCTTAAATGTTAATGTTTATTTATGAAAGCTTCTGCTATATTGTTAACTTTACTGAGCATCCGAGCTCACCCCTTTCAATGTTTTAATATTTTCCAGGATTTGAAGAAGTATTTTATGAAGGACCTGCAGGGAAAGTCCGAAGAGGATAGAAGTGTGGACTATGGAGACTATGTTATTATAGTTTTTCACTTTGTGATGTAATGTAACATTTATGAATGTATCTAGTGTTTCCAAGGATACTAAACTAATCGGTCTTTCGAGACTTGATCTTTTGTGATCATGCCAATGTTACGAAGTAATGAACCGGCTCTGGGTAGCTGGGGTTGGGGCGTTACAGTTGGTATCAGAGGCAGTTTAGTACTAACCTTGGAAGCTAGATTTAGATAAACTCTGATTAGAGCACATAGCCCGAAGATAGACTTTGAGGATTAGTATATAAGAACTTCCTAGAATTTTGTTATTGTAGATATTTTGTGAGTTTTACGAGCAATACATTCCTGTCTGGATACGAGTAAGTAGAGGCGGCTCTGGCACAGATGTACCTAGGGGTAAAACCCGAAAACACCGCTTTGAGCTAGACTCGAACGGGAACTGGTGCACGACAACGGGCCTTGCTGCACTCTTGGTTACGACACTCCCGGGGGATATGCTTTGGATAATTCTCATTTTCTTTATAAACCACTATGAATGGTTATGAGTATATACTTCCTCAAAGAAAACATTTTTATGGATTATATCCATAAATAGTTAAATTTATGTTATGTATCTTACAAGTATGGAATTATGTATTATGATTTATAAACTAATATAGTTTATGACATTGTTTAGAAATGGCACCTAGTGGAAGGAATGGAAACCGTATCAATGCACGCACTCCATGTAGGGATTGCCCTGCTGCTCAAGATAATTATTGTGGAGTTGGAGATACAACTGGTGTTGATCAACTTATTACCATACTGGGACAACTCACTCAGGTTATGAATAATAACCTTACTCGTATGGAGCACCCGGATCCGCAACGTGGAGGATCAATGTTAGACCGCTTCATGAGGAAACAACCACCAACCTTCAATGGGAGGACAAATCCTATAGTAGCTGAGCAATGGATAAATTCCTTAGAGAAAATATTCCATGCCTTGGGGAGTAGTGAAAGGGAGAAGGTTGTCATGGCAGTTTACCGCCTCACTGGAGATGCCGATCAGTGGTGGTCACTGATTCAAAACACAAAGGAAGATGATGACGTATCGAATATGAAATGGAGGGAGTTCAAAGAGCTTTTCTTAGAAAAATACTTTCCTCGTGACCATCGAGCAGATATGGAAAGGCAATTTCTGAGTCTGAGGCAGAAGGAGGATGAGAATGTCGCAAAGTATGAGGATAACTTTACAAGGTTAGCGAGGCATGCTGCCGATTATATACGTAACCCAAGGAGTAAGATTGATCATTTCTTTGATGGGTTAAAACCATTTCTCCATCGATCTTTAGTATCACAATCCTTCTCATCATACGAAGATATTGTCTCGTGTGGTATCAAGACAGAAAAGGAATTCTCTAAGTCTTGTGACAACAAAGTAAAGAAAGAGAAGAAGAGAACGGTGGAACAAGAGACATATAAAGGGAAAAAGGGAAAGAAGTATTTTCCATTATGTCATAATTGTGGGAAGAATCACCCTGGTACTTGTCTAAAAGGAATGGGAGTTTGTTATAAATGTGGAGAAAAGGGTCACCAGGCTCATGATTGCAAGAGAAAGAAAGAGGCTATCAAAGTTGAATGCTATAATTGTAGAGAAATGGGTCATTATGCAAATGAATTTCCTAAGCGTCAGGGAAACTTACCTCAGAAAAGACCAAGGGATCAAGGACAATCTTATGCTGTTACTACAGTTGAAGCAGAATAACTAATGTATTGGTGCTTTTGGACTCATGGATTATATTTTGGTTATTAGAATAATGTGATATATATATATAAGGATTGTACTGCGTAATTGTTGATTTCAGTAAGGTTTTAATATGATGAAGGTAATTATATTTTTAGTATGTGACAATAAGAGAAACTTTACTTTGTTTGGGGAATCTGATAAATTGATTTTGGAATTAAGAGACCTTTTAGAGAAAGTCTGGACAGAGGTATTTTGGATAACTATAATGGTTGGAGTGGATTAAGTTGATATTTGGATAGTATTGTTTAAGGTTAAAAAATTTATGAAGATTATTTTTGGAATATTATGATACTATAGTTTTAGGAAAAGGACAACCTCCAGGGTGGGGAATAACCCGTCGCGTCGGACAAAGCTGCAGGAATCGAACCCACAACCATAGTGAGACAAGCTTTTATTTCCTACCACTAGACTACAGGAAGTCCCTGGTTATTACAAAATAGTTTTACTAATCTAAATGGTATGTGTTAACATTTGGAACCTTATACAATTAGGATAAATAGAATATTTCTGAGTTCCGTTACCATTTGGAGTAAAAGTTAGGTTTGTGGTAAAAATTTATTAACGAATGAAAGTATACATAACAAGTATGTATATTCCCTTACGTTCTTAGTAAATCTCCTAAATAAATTCCTCAACATTATAAAAGGTAACTTAAAACAAAAATGTTGTCGGTTAACTTTTCCAACTGGGGATTCAATGACCGTTTAACCAATCACAAGTTTGTGATTTTCTTGTGGTTAAACATTCTCCTAATCCTGTTTTCTATAACTCTCCATCAGACCTTGATGGTTTATTTCTCCTCCATATCCATATTTTCATATAATCCTAGAATGGGCTATATCGGGTGACCTTTGTACTTATCTTGATTTCTTTTAATGTTATATATTTATTAACCTTATTTCTGATGTGAGTTTTCCTCAAAGGTATTTTCTCTTTTCAACCTTTTATTTTCAAAGAAAAATTTCAAATTTCGAGGACGCAATTTATTGAAGGAGGGGAGAATGTAACACCCCGAGCTTCCACGATACGCTTTTCATTCAATAATGCAATAGCTTGCATTGTACGCAACTTCGAGTTCTAAAACACCACGACTAATCAAAGTAGCCGTTATGAATAGTAATAACCACTTTTTAAAATTATAGAAATTTTATATTTCAAAATGGACTTCATTTTTGAATTCTTAATATCGAAATTATCGTAAGTTGAATTTTTTGTAACTTTCTGAGAACATCCAATTTTTTTACGAATAGTGAAAAATACTTAAAACAACTTTTTTAATCAAAATAATTTATTGTGATAAATTATACTATTTAGTGGTTTTAAGGTATAATTAGAATATATTTTTACCATTTTATCCAATGGTGGTCATTAGAATTAATTTAACATTGAAATTCGACATAAACAATTGCCAATCTTTTGATATAAATTGTTTCTTAAAAACATGCTATTTGTTGTAACAATGGGAATTAATTATAAAATTAATTAATGCAACTTATATTTTTGGAATTTTGTAAAATAGACATCATTTTTGAATTCGGAATATCAATTATAGCTTAGGGTGAAATTTTGGCCTTGTTCTGAAAAACTTCAATTTTTGATGAATAGTGAAACCACTAAGTGGTAGTTAAATAACTGATTTTTCGTTTAAATGAAATATTACCACTTCTGTGATTTGATTTTCAAAAATCTGACATACATGGTAGTCATTAAGAAGTAAAATGTGGTTCAATGGGATTAAAATAATTTTTTGGTGAATAGTAACTTTTAAGTTCTTAATCGCGATTAGAGGTAATTAGTGTAGTTTAAGGTACAAATAATGTTTTAATAATATGAGATGAGCATGAAACTTGTCCTACTCCTATTGGATGAGTCATGGCCGACCCAGACAACCCATGGGTCAACTTGGGGACCCCATGGAGCCACTTTAGTTGGAAAATGACATTAATATATATTTATTTAATGTTAAAATTAAATTGACACAAACATGAGTTATTTTACTAAAACAGTTTTTAAGTGGGGTTACACAAGTCCAAATTTTGACTATAAATATTCATTAGAAATATACAAAGATTTCCTACATCATACTATTTTTTTTTATAATTTTTAGACATTAAATAAATTAAATTATTTATGACATCATTATGATGCAGCGATGACCTCATTATTTAACGATTTTAATAAAATGAAAAGATAATGTAAAATCCAAGGATTAAACTTGTCCAAAGACTATTGGATGGGTAGCTTTCGAACCCTTATAACCTTATCCACGAATTATATAAGTGTGGGACCTTTAGAATCCGAAAATCATTGTGTAATAATGTAACATTTTAATCTTTCCAAAAGAGCCCCTCCTCTCCACTTATAAAAGGACCCCAACTCTCCCTCCTTATTCACACCATAAAGCCATTTGGCTCGGCCAAACTCTGCCCAAATACTCTCCCAACTTCCCCCTCTTACTCCTAGAAGCCTCACTTTGGGCAGAACTCTTCTCAAGGAAGCCTTTGGCTCAAATCAAAAAGAGTTACCCGATTTTGAGGTAATGTCTTCTCTAATGTTGTTTTGTTTTATTTTTCTTCTCCAACCCCCTAAACTCGTTTTATTAATTTCTTTTGTAACAACAACAGTATCCTAAATATACTAGGATATTGTTATAAGAAGTATTCTAGCTACACTTACACACACCTACATCTAATGGTTAAAGAACATACGGTTTCTGTGGATGGCGAATTTCTGCCTCACGAAACGATGATTGTTCAACACTCATATAACACCTTCAAAGGTTTCCATTAAGATGTCACTATATTTATATATGATATATAATGTGTTTATGTTTTAATTATGCTTCTGTATTTTTCATTTATGGCATACTTTATGATTTCCATTATGGGTAAAACGCGATAATTTCATTTTAGGAAGTGCGGACTACCGCCCCCTCAAAGTGATTTGAATCGTTAATGCCATATGTGGGATGTATAAAGGATGGATTAAATGGTATTATACACTATATTATACTGTAATTATATTATAAATTTATATCATTAAGATTCCGTTCCATTAAATACGAAATATAAATGAAAGTAGCGTTCATGCGTACGTACGGCTTACCGTCTCCATGAACGGTGCATTTCATTTCTTACCTCTAAATGTTACGTGACATTATGAATGAATGTATATACTGGATATATATCATATATATGATATCTACATCATGAATATAATTCTGGATATAATGGATATTTCACCACATGAACAACTTGAAATTATAGGAAGTTTATTTTTGACTCAAGTACCAAAGATCGACAAAACGACCGTTATTAACTTAAATAATTAAATAATGTTCATAACATGGTAATAAGGGATATAAAAGGAATAATGAACATGAAAATTTTTCTTAAGTAAATAGAAATTAACTCTAGTTTATTATTCAGGAGGTTAAAGAACGGTCGAGTCAGGACAGGACGCAAGGTAAGGGAATTTCTTAACCCAATTTTCATTCTTTGGGTTAATCTCCTACTTTCAAATTATGTCATGATATTATTATGTCCTATATTGTATTTGTACATTATTTATGTGTAATTATAGTGAATACACATTATAGATGTACTTTATTTAAAAAAATGATCTTTTAAGGACTTCGTCTCAATCCCCTTTCATTGAGGCATATTTGGTTTTATACAAAACTTTCTTTTATACGGTGTATAAACCCCTTTGAATTTTATGTTTATTCAAAAGGAATCTTTTTTATTCGAAGCGTTTTACTAAACGACAAAAGGGAATGTTTTTCTTTCCGTACTTATGCGGAAACAACGACTTCTCCGCCGCCGTGACCATTATTTGAGTTTCGGCTTCCTCTACAAGCCATCATTTTTTTTAATGAAAAATAAATAAAATGTTTTAAATTTCTTTTATTTTGGTATTGAAAATGGTTTTGAAAGTGTTTTTATTATATCAATGTGTTGTATTTATATCTTGTGATTGAAATGTGGAAATGTTATGTTTCCTTTATGCATGTTTTATGTGATACGATTATGTTATGGTTTATGATATGTTTAAACCTATTCATATGAGGAATGCATTGGACTTAATAAGTGACGGGTGGAGCCCGCTATAGCTCCTCGATGCATCGGCAGGTCTCATGAGACAAACTAGTGTCTTGGCACGAGGCCTCGACAAAATCTTATTTTTGGTCTTGGCACGAGGCCTTGGCTACGTGGTTATGATAGTCTGACATTATGCATTCCATCATTATGAAAGTGGTTATTGATATTGCATGTGATTATTCAACCAGTAGAATATTAATGTGAAGAAGTGAATGGCATTATCTCATTTTACTTTTTCCATATTATGTTGAAGTTCAAGTTTAAAAGGCTTTTGTTTTAGTTATACATTGCCTTAAATGTTAATGTTTATTTATGAAAGCTTCCGCTATATTGTTAACCTTACTGAGCATCCGAGCTCACCCCTTTCAATGTTTTAATATTTTCCAGGATGTGAAGAAGTATTTTATGAATGACCTGCAGGGATAGTCCGAAGAGGATAGAAGTGTGAACTATGGAGACTATGTTATTATAGTTTTTCACTTTGTGATGTAATGTAACATTTATGAATGTATCTAGTGTTTCCAAGGCTACTAAACTAATCGGTCTTTCGAGACTTGATCTTTTGTGATCATGCCAATGTTACGAAGTAATGCACCGGCTCTGGGTAGCTGGGGTCGGGGCGTTACAAATGGTGGTAGCCAAAGGGAAATGGTTTGGATGGTTGACGGTTACTTTTATATATAATCATGTGCACATGGCTGGGTAGTGTGGGGTATGACTTGAGGATCTACACCCATGGGTCGAGTGAAGACTGAGGCTCATAACTCTACCCTAAATTCATGGGTTAGGAATGGGGACTGATGATCTATTCTCCTAATGGTTGCATCCACCCGGACTGAGGCTTCGAGGTGAGGACATGGTTTCTATGAGGGAGTTAGTCCTAGTGAGATAGGATAATGATGTGTTTACCCTCTTGCATGTGATTATTGGCCTTAGACCCATGTAACATGATGAATGTGATTAACCCATGGAAATGTGATGAAATGGTAAGGGATGTGGATTGGTGTGAAATTAATGGTAATGAATGTGGTAATGGCTTGGATTTTAACTAGTTAATGGCACCATAAATAATTACTTGGAATTTATCATTCATTTTCCTTTTGCATGAACTTCCTTTTTGTACTGGATATTTTGTAGACACCGTTGGTGGTGGCCTACTGAGTTGTACTCACACCCTGCTCGGGCTGCTGTTGGGTACCCGAGCAGACTTCATGTTTGTAGGTTAGGATAAGGGAAAGGGTCCCTTCTAGTTAGCTGAGTGGACATGGGTAGCACGTGGTGGAGGATCCAGACTTGGAGTCGGGACCATTTTGGGATTTTGGATGTTGTTTTTATTTTTGGGCTTTTGTTCACTCTTGCACTGTAGAATGACATGTCATATTTATTTTTAGAAATGGTTGTTATACATGTTCCTTGTTTATTGGTTATTGTTTCCGCTATTTGGTTATTCTATTGTGGCTTACTCTGATAAAAAGGGGGAATAGTCTCCCCACTTGACCCCATAGACCCCCGCTACTAGTCGGCAGCCTTTGGCGTATGGGGAGGCGCGTTTAAGGTCATGTAACCCCCCGGTTCGGAGCACCGGTTTAGTGGATTCCGGGTCGGGGACGTTACAAAGTTGTATCAGAGGAGGTCTTTCTTCTCCTTCTCTGAGGTCTTATTATTTGGGATTGGTATCCAAGGGTTAATACGTGTCTGGCCTTGGTAATGAGCTCATTCTTGGGAGTATCTAACCCAGGTATGGGTGAAACCCAAGTCACCCTGGGTGGGAAATTGATGCTCTTGGTTGCGTGTTGTTATAGTTGACGATATTTCACTGTTGGGTGATGCACATGTGGTTTGATGTGATTGTTTTATGATATTTGACTCATGGCCTTAATGGCACAAGGATTTGTACTCATGCGTCATGGTAGACACATAGGGAGAAAGGTGACATTCATTGTATTAGGCACACGCATGGGAGGGGTGTGTGAGGCAGGAATATAGGGTTCATTATGAATTTCATGAAACTAAGAAATAATGAGAATAATGAAATGAAACAAGTGGGTAAATGGTGTTTAATGAAATATAAGGGTTTGAAATGAAGTGGAAAATGTTGTGTAAAACGTGGTGTGAGTTTGGTGGTAGTGCATGGTTGTTTACCCCATATGGACCATGGCCCGTGGTAGGGATGGTTGGGGCGGTTGTAGCTAGTAAAGCGCTTTTGTTGCAGTGTGGAGTGTTATGGTATGCATGCTAAATCTCGTGTTTGGAAATATAGAGAGATTCCACCATGACATCGGGTACCAGTTGGGCAACATGAGGATGTTGCTGAGAACACTCCTCCAGTAGAGGGGCAGGAAAATGTGGTGATCAATGAAGGTGTAGAAGACCAGTTCTAGGGGAACTTGGCTCACCTTATTAAAATGATGGATCGAGACCCATGGAGGGGTGCATCGAGTATGTTTGAGCTGACCATGGAGTTCCAGCTGTATCACCCTCCGACCTTCACCAGAGAGGGTGGGCCAGAGGTAGTGAAGTTATTATTAGAGTCTGTCCAGACGATACTGGATCATCTTGAGACCCCTGTCGAGAAGTGGGTAAAGCTGGCTGCTTATATGTTGCGTGGCCAGGCTCGACGTTGGTGGGACATTCATGCTCAAATCGAGCAGGCTGAGGGAATGTCGTGAAATGTTTTTCAGGAAATGTTTCTGGAGAATTTCTACCCAGATACTTTGAGGCAGGAGCGGGCTGCAGAGTTTATGAGTCTGACTCAGGGATCTTTATCGGTGATGGACTATTCTAGTCGCTTCACTGATTTGAGACGCTTTGTCCCAGTATTAGCATGTGATGAAGCAGTGGTGGAAAGACGCTTCCAGGATGGGTTGAGACATGAGATTAGGTCTCAGGTAAATATCTTCTGCTTGAAGAGGTTTGCAGAGGTGTTGGATCAAGAACTCATATCTTAAGGGAACTTGAATGGAGCTTCAGATGGTAGGCTTGTCGTGCCAGCTGGGCAGACAAGTGATGCATCTTCCGAAGGTCAGAAGAGCCGTTTCGAAAGTTTTCAGCATGGTGTTTAGAAGATAGGGTCAGCCTCTCAGAGTGGGAACCAGGTGTTCTTCTATCAGTGCGGTATGCCGGGTCATGTGCATGGTCAGTGTCCTTGACCTCTAGTTGAGTGTCGTTCATGCAGCAGGATGGGACTTGTGAAGAGGTTCTGTAGAAACCCCCGACAGGTGGGCGAGTATGATGGTGGGAAGTAGGTACCAGATACGGGAAGGGGATCAGTTGCCCCGTATCAGGCAGGAAGTTGGAGCTCCACGGGCCATACTGGTAGGGGCGGTGGACGTGGAACTCCGGGGCAATATTGCTCACGCCAGCAGGGCAGTGCGACATAG
Source organism: Viscum album (assembly GCA_963277665.1). Lineage (NCBI taxonomy): Eukaryota > Viridiplantae > Streptophyta > Magnoliopsida > Santalales > Viscaceae > Viscum > Viscum album. Next base: position 1,268,462,635 of record OY728140.1, on the reverse strand, counting down.
AGTATTTAGGCTGGAGACCAGGGCAGAGGGGCAGGTCAGCTTCAGGCAGTTCAGTTTGCGCCTGGTGATGGTGAGGCTGGACCGTCGACTGTTCGAGGTACGATCCTTGTAGCCTATACTTTGGCTAGCGCATTGTTTTACACAGGTTCCACACAATATTTTATCTCTGCTCAACTTGTGGTAGTGATGGGGTTACCTGTGGAAGGGGTGTGTAGATTTATGTTAATTGACACTCCGTTGGGGGTGCGAGTTGAGGATATCAAGCAGTGCAAGGGATGCGCCTTGGATGTTGGTGGGTATTGTTTTCTATGGGACTTGTGCATCCTCGTGATGTCTGGGTTCGATCTAATCTTGGGAATGGATTGTTTGGTGTTGTATCGGGCACACATAGACTGTTATCATCACAGGGTATCGTTCAGGTCGCTTGAGGGTGACACTTATGTCCACCGTGGCGAGTGGGATGTTCAAGTAGGCCGTGTAGGATCGTTGGGTCAACGGATGAGTGAACTCACGGCTCAAGTGGCATGTATCATTCTTGGTGATGATATAAGAGGGGAATAGATTATTTTTACTCCTGTGGTGGATCGGTTGCAGGACATGTTTCCTGAGGATTTCTCAGGGTTACCACCCGAGAGGGATGTTGAGTTCACGATCGAGTTGCTACCGGGAGCGGAGCCAGTTTCTATTCCACCATACCGAATGGCACTGGCAGAACTCCAAGAACTGAAGGTTCAACTTGAGGATTTCGAGCGTAAGGGGTTTATCCGTCCTAGTACGTCTCCTTGGGGATCTCTTGTGCTTTTTTCAAAGAAGACCGATGGGTCATTGAGGCTGTGTGTGGACTATCGAAGGTTGAACCATATGACAGTGAAGAATCGGTACCCTCTTCCTAGAATTTATGACCTGTTTGATCAGTTGAGGGGTGCATCAGTGTTTTCTAAGATTGATCTGAGGTCGGGTTATCACCAGTTGAGGGTGAGGTCTTCCGCCATACCACAGACAGCTTTCTGGAGTCGGTACCGGTTGTTTGAGTTTGTGGTAATGCCTTTTGGCGTGACCAATGCACCAGTTTATGGCTTTGATGAACCAGATCTTTCATCCCTATCTAGATCGGTTTGTGGTTGTCCTTGTTGATGATATCTTAGTGTACTCGAAAACTCACGACGATCATTCCCAACATCATGACATTGTCTTGGGTATCCTAAGAAAGCATCGGCTATACACCAAGCTATCAAAATGTCAATTCTGCATAGGTGAGGTGCATTTTTGGGTCACATCATCTCGGTGGCAGGTGTGTCAGTGGATCCATAGAAAGTGAAAGCAGTTATATCTTGGGAGAATCCCAAGAGTGTTTCTGATATTCAGAGTTTTCTGGGTTTGGCCGGGTATTACTGAAGGTTCATTCAGGATTTCTCTCCTTTGGCAGCACCACTTTCGGGCTTGACCAAGAAGGTAATCCGGTTCAAGTGGTCTGAGGATTGTGAGAATGCCCTCCAAGAGTCGAATAAGTGGTTGACGACCGCACCTATCTTGATCTTACCTGAGCCGGGTAAGAAGTACATCGTGTTTTTTGATGCGTCCAGAGTCAGACTTGGGGTTGTGTTGATGCAAGATGAGCCGGTTGTGGCTTATGGGTCAAGGCAGCTGAGACCCCATGAGTGGAACTATCCCTCTCATGTTCTTGAATTGGCTGCAGTAGTGTACACCTTGAAGTACTGGAGGCACTATTTGTTGGGAGAATGGTTTACAGTGTTTACTGAACATAAGAGTTTAAAGTACATCTTCTCGTAGAGGGATCTGAATCTTTGGAAGTGAATATGGGATGAATATCTCTAGTCATTTGACTTTGAGTTCGTTTACATGCCAGGAAAGGGAAATAATGATGCTGATGCTCTGAGCAGGATGGTTCAGAATCAGTAAGTTCATGAGTCCAGCAACGAGTGGAAGGTGATGGCTTTGTTTGCAGAAATGCACCCAGAGGAGTAGGAGAAGAGTGGTCAGGTCACCCTTGCTTCCTTAACGATGGATTCAATGCTTTTGAGTCGAGTTAAGGAAATTCAGCTTGGTGATCCTGAGTGTTTGATCATGAAGGAAAAGCTTAAAGGTGTGGAGCTACCTTCTGGCTGGGCCGTCGGTGTGGATAGTGTTGTTCATGTTCGTGATCGGGTGGTTGTGCCAAAGTGTGTGCGGGAAGAGTTGATGCGTGAGTTCCATGCATCAGAATGGGTTGTGCATCCTGGTTTGACCAAGATGTACAATGATCTCTAAAGGCAGTTTTGGTGGCCTGGAATGAATAAGGAAGTTGCGGGCTTTGTGGCACAGTGCCTTACCTGTTAGCAGGTGAAGCCCGAGCATCAACGCCCAGGTGGTTTTTTGCATCCATTTTCTATTCCGGAATGGAAGTGGGATGATGTAACAATGTATTTTGTCATGGGTCTTCTGAGGATGTTGTGGAAGAATGATGCAATCTGGGTTGTTGTGGACTGGTTAACAAAAGTGGCTCATTTCTTACCGATTCAGGAGACGTTTACAGTCGACCAGTTGGGTGAGCAGTATGTTCGGGAAATAGTGCGGTTGCATGGGGTACCGCATACCATAGTTTCAGACCGAGATCCGTGTTTCACATCGCATTTCTGGAAAGGGTAGTAGAAGGCTCTTGGTATGCAGGTGTTTTTTAGTACGAATTTCCACCCCCAGACAGATGGGCAGTTGAAACGTACAATCCAAGTGTTGGAAGACATGTTGAGAGCTTGTGTCTTGGAATTTGGTGGTTCTTGGGAGAATCACCTATCGTTAGTTGAGTTCACCTACAACAACATTTTTTAGGCTATAATTTAGATGGCACCATTTGAGGCACTTTATGGGAGACCGTGTAGATCTCCATTGTGTTGCTTTGAGGCCTGTGAATCTGAGTTGTTGATACCGAGTCTTTTGTAGGAGACTTCATAGAGAGTTCAGTTGTCCAAGAAGTTAATGGCTATAGCTCAGAGTAGGTAGAAGTCATATGAAGATCGGAGGTGTAGAACTCTTGAGTTTGGGATGGGGGATAAAGTGTTCCTTCGGGTGTCGCCAAGGTTGGGTCACCGTCATATTTGTAAGAAGGGTAAGTTGGAGGCTAGGTATGTGGGACCTTTTGAGATTGTGGAGAGGATCGGACCAGTGGCTTACCGATTGGCTCTTCCACAGTGGTATGGTTGGATGCATGATGTGTTTCATGTGTCGCAGCTTCGACAGTATCACCCTGACCCATCTCATGTGGTTGATGTTAAGGATGAGAAGGTTGAGGCTGATGCATCCTTTGAGGAGCATCCGGTTCGTGTGGTGGACCGTAGTGAAAAAGACTTGCGAGGCAAGGTTGTGCCATTAGTTCGAGTACTATGGCATCATGTGAAATTTTAGGAGGAAACTTGGGAGCGGGAATCAGATATACGGGCCCAGTGGCCCGAACTCTTCTCTTCGGTGGAGCAATGAGGCTTGGAATCTCGGCTCGAGGATGAGCCGTTATAAGGTGGGGAGGTTGTAAGATCTTGGTTTTTGGAAAGGTATGTCTTGTTGTGTTTTGGGTTGAACCCTTTGCTTTTGGGACTTTAAAAAGGTTTCTTGGAAGTGTGAGAGGTCATGGGGGTGTTCTGAGGGCTCAGGGCATGGAAGAATGGAAGTCTGGGAAAAGCAGACCAAGGCGCACGACCTGTGCATGGTCAACCAAACCATGCAGCCTTCCCAGACTAAGCCGTGCAACCCTCCCTCCTCTGGACAGAAGCGGGCGCACGTTTTGCACACGGTTTTCCAAACCGTGCGGCTAAATCGTGCGACTCCCCCTCCTCCGGGAAGTGGCGTGCGCACAGTTTGCGCACGGTTTGCAAAACCGTGCAGATAAACCGTGCAGCCACTTAAAGTTGGGAAAATTTATAGTTTTTCCACTCCGGAATTTATAATCCCAACTTGGGATTTTCCTCTCCTCCTCCTCTCCTGACCCCAGCGACGAACTTGTCCGACCCAAGCTTCCCAAGGGTGGATCTCCTTCAATTCTTGGCCGTTTAGGGCGCCGTTGGTTGCAGATTGAATCTCCGGGTAAGGCTAATCTCCTCCTTGGTTATTTTCTTGGTTTAGGGTTTGTTTCTTCTCTCCCTCTTGTTCCGAAGCCCTAAAACCCTATATTGTGGGTGAGTTTTAGGTTGAATCTCAAAGGGTTGGTCAAATCGAGGTCCGAGGACTCGATTGAGAGTGCGTTCAACCGCGGATTCAAGGTAGGTGGTCTACAAGTTATATCCCATGGTTATTTAGGGTTTTGTGCATGTTAAATTGTGTTCTTGATTTTCCTTGGTTATGTTTGGATATCCTTGGCATGTTTGAGAAGAATGGTGTTTAAAATAGCAAATGGGAACCCTCACGATCCCCGTGGGATGTGTTGGGATGAACTTGACCTAATTGGGGCCATCCATGGGATGTGTCGGATTTTATCGGGCTAGGGATTGTTAATTAAACAAGTGACCTTGTTGTAATAAAATGTATAGCCCTTGATGAATATGTTGGCATGATTGGTGGAACTTGGGAAAGAAGTTAGGTGATGCACCTAGACTTGGAAACTAACCTTAGGGTTATTGTAAATGGAATGAATGGTTGATTCATGGAAACGATGAACAAGTTAAATGGGTTAATGTGTAAATTCATTAAAGACCATAATGGGATAGATTGTGGGTCTAGTGTTGAATGCTTAGTGAGATAGGCATAACACATGAGAATTGGGTGAATGGTTAAACGATGTGAAATGGTAGTGTGTTAATGGGTTGAGGCATAATGTAAATTCTCATGTGGGTCATTGTGAATGGTGGTAGCCAAAGGGTAATAGTTTGGATGGTTGATGGTTACTTTTATATAAATGCATGTGCACATGGCTTGGTAGTGTGGGGTATGACTTGAGGATCTACGCCCACAGGTCGAGTGAAGACTGAGGCTCCGAACTCCACCCTAAATGCACAGGTTAAGAATGGGGACTGATGATCTATTCTCCTAACGGTTGCATCCACCCAGACTGAGGCTTCGAGGTGAGGACATGGTTGCTATGAGGGAGTTAGTCCTAGTGAGATAGGATAACGATGTGTTTACCCTCTTGCTTGTGATTGTTGGCCTTAGACCCATGTAACATGATGAATGTGATTAACCCATGGAAATGTGATAAAATGGTAAGGGATGTTGATTGGTGTGAAATGAATGGTAATGAATGTGGTAATGGATTGGCTTTGAACTAGTTAATGGAACCTTAAATAATTAATTGTAATTTATCATTCATTTTCCTTTTGCATGCACTTCCTTTTTGTACTGGATATTTTGTAGAAACCATTGGTGGTGGCCTACTGAGTTGTACTCACACCCTACTCGGGCCGCCGTTGGGTACCCGAGCAGACAACATGTTTGTAGGTTAGGAAAAGGGAAAGGTTCCTTGCTTGTTAGTTGAGTGAACATGGGTAGTACGTGGTGGAGGATCCGGACTTGGAGTCGGAACCATTTTTGGATTTTGGCCGTTGTCTTTATTTTTGGGCTTTTGTTCACTCTTGCACTATAGTATGACATGGCATATTTATTTTTGGAAATGGTTGTTATACATGTTCCTTGTTTATTGTTATTGTTTCCTATATTTGGTTATTCTGTTGTGGATTACTCTGATAAAAATGAGGTATAGTCTCCCCACATGACCCCATAGAACCCACTGCTAGTCGACAGCCTTTGGCGTATGAGGAGGCGTGCTTAAGGTCATGTAACCACGCGGCTCGGAGCACCGGTTTAGTGGCTTCCAGGTTAGGGACGTTACAGTCATTCCATGCACACAAAAGATCGTATTGACATGACATATATTATTACCCATAAAAAATAATTCAAATATAGTTTTCCTATTATTTCACATCAATCACAAATCATTTTATATGGGTTTACCATTAAATGCATGTTTTATATTTTTAAAACACTTGAAATATGTTTTCAACCATCTTGATAAAACCAAAACTCAAATTGATTCAGATTTAGTTCCTAAATTTAAAAAATTAATATACTAGTTTTGTACTTTGATTTCATGACAATAGGAAATAGTTTACTTGGTTTTGATTCCATGACACACATTTTTAAAAAATTTAATATCTTTAAAAACTGTTTATTTTGTCATTTCGAGCACACCACACATCAGATTAATGTGACTTAAAATAATACACACTATAAATAATTAAAATATAATTTTCCTATTACTTCAAGTCATTTCAAGGTCATTTTATTTGGTTTTTATTGTTTCATGAATATTTTATATTTTTAAAACACTAAAAATGTGTTTTTGGTCATCCTAAGAAATCATCAACTTGGATTGATATGGTGTCAGTTTATATATTTCAAAAATCATTCTATATATTTTTTAATATCATTTTATGACATATAAGGTTGTTTTATTAGGTTTTAACCTCTTGTTAACATTTTTAAAGATTTTTCAAATCATTAAAAATTGCTTATTCAGTCATTCCAAGACCACCACACATCATATTGATATTCTATCCACTCCTACGAATTAAAAATAATTAAAAGAGAGTTTTCATATGACTTCACATCATATTCCAAGGTTCTTTTACAAGTTTTTGATCGTTACATGCATGTTTTAGAGTTTTAAAACCAAAAAATTCATTTTTAGCCATACAAAGAAAACCACAACTCAGATTGACTTGGATTCAGTTCCCATATTTCAAAAATTAATATATGGTTGTTTTATTATGATTTCATGGTACTATGATGTCGTTTTTAATTTTTTGAACATTTGAAACATGTTTTAAGGACTTTAATATCATTTTAAACTACATATTTAGTCATTTCAAGTACACCACATGTTTGATTAATGATTATTCCACTATTACACATCAAAAATAATTAAAATAAGATTATATTATGATTTAAAATCAATATAATATAATTTTCTCTATTTTTGATCATTACATACATGTTTTAGAGTTTTAAAACATTAAAAATGCATATTATTTCATCCCTTGCAAACCACAACTCAGATTGATTTGGATTCAGAACATATATTTAAAAAACCAATATAATATTATTGTATAATGATTTTACGATAATATTCGGTCATTCACTTGGTTTTTACCCCATGATGCATGTTTTTATAGACTTTTGTATATTTTAAAATGTCTTATTCAATCATTATGATCACAAAAAATATCATATTGATCTGACTTCTACAATTAAATATAAAAAATAATTCAAATACACTTTTAATATGATTTAACAATATTAAAAGGTAGTTTGTTATGATTTTGGATATTACATGCATGTTTTAAAGTTTTAAAACACTAAAAATGTATATTCGATCACCCCGAGAAAACCTCAACTCGGATTGAAATGGATTCAATTCATAAATTTGAAAAATAAATCTATGATTGTTTTCTTATAATTCCATGATAATTCAAGGTCATTTTTTTGGTTTTGACCACATAAATAATAGCTTTAAAGACCGTTATATATTTAAAAGCTATTCATTTAGTCATTCCGATCACACAACACTTTTTATTAAGGCATTGTATTCTCCAACATGTCAAAAATATTTTAGTAACAATTTTTCTTTGATTTAATGTCATTGTAAGGCTATTTTTTATGGTTATAATGATTATACACACATTTTAGAGTTTTAAAACATTACAAATATGTTTTTGGTCATCCTGAAAAAAAAAACACAAATCATATTGACATGTTGTTAGTTATTACATTTAAAAAATTATCATATAGTTTTTTCCTATGATTTCATGAAAATATGATTCTGTTTTACTAATCTTGATCCCCTAATGCATGTTTTTAAATGCTTTTATATCTTAAAAAACTACTTATTTTTTCATTCCAAGCACGCTATTTCTCATATTGACACATTTTATGATCATACATGATGTATTGACATTATTTTTCAATGTGTTTAAGTATATCAATATAATATACATCTATATGAATTGCATAGGACCAAAGAAAATGATATCACCAGTTAAATATATGGCTAATTAGACCATTGCATTCAAAAAAGGCGAAAATGGTTTCTCTAAGTGACATAATGTAAGCCTCAAAACCCACCCATAAAACATTAAAAACTTAAAAGTACCTATTTAAGATATGATTCAACCCTCAAAAAAAATTAATGAGTTTACAACAATCTAAGTTTCCATATCTCCTTTTCCATTATTATGCAGTTAAATTTTTAAAATCGATACCATTCTTGGATGGTTGTTTTATAGTTTTGTTTTTAACTTCCATTGTTCTTCTCCTTCATATAAAAAAATAAAAATATAAAAAAACACATTAAATAATAAATAAACACCCATGTAATTCAAATAGAACACAAATTTCACATTACCCCAATTCCCTCTCACAGAAATAACCCCAATAGTATAAAATGTCATCATAGTAATAAATAAAATAGCTTTTATAGATACAATGGATTGATTTTAAAATTTTCCTCTACAATATGATCTATAAGACTAGAAATTTCCTCAGGGACTATGCATTTTATTCTCTGGAATACATAAAATTATTCAATTTTTATTGTCGACCACCACTAAACCTATGATTACCTATTGGATTCATGTTCTTTCAATTTTTATTTCATCATCAAAATTTCCCTCTATTCATCCCAACCAATGGAACTGGTTCAACACCCACTAGATGGTGTATCAATAAAGGATGATAGTTAGCTACCAAGTACATTTGATGTAGTAGGCATAAAACTCACCCCTATATATTACCAAGATTCTCTTTTCTTAAAAAGACTACAACTATGTCATTATGAGAAAACAATGATGATTGTATAGAGTTTTCATCCCAAGATTCCTGAATTTTAACTTGTTAATATAAAAATATTTACAATTATTTTATAAAAATTAATTTTTTTTAATGATAAGTAGTTACTCCAATGTCTTTTCTTAGTTCATATGTTAGGTTTTTAATGAACATTAATCCATATCACAGTTCATCCAACCGAATGGTCTAATTCATGACCCCATGTAAAAAATATGTATAAATATCAAGTTATAAATAAAAACTTTAGGTATAAAAAAACAATATAAATAATAATGAATAAAATACAACCAATATTGGTTATTTTTATAAAAAAACATTTTGGCCCATCACTATGAGTAATGAATTGTTTTTTATGATTCATTGTATTTTTTAGATAATTCCTGGAAAAAAATAATAACATTAATTAAAATTATAATTTCAATATTTTTATGTTATTAATTTATTGAAAAATATGAAAATAAATCATTATATATATCCCTATTAATATCAAGAAACAAATACACCGATCACCATACATCCCTTTAGGAACTTTCTCAAACATATGTCAAGTGCTTAAAGAGGTGTTATTAAACTCATTCCATAATATCCACTTAAATTCTCTCAATTTATTGTCAAATATTTCATGGTCTATAGACTTGTAAAAGATTTAGGGGCATCAAAATGAAAAAAAATATAGAAATAAAAATGAAACAATTTATAAGTATGTTAATAATTTTACTAACACATTTTAAATTAGTCATCAATGAATTTTAAATTAGTATTATCTATATTTGGTTGTCAAATATTCCATTATTCTAATCTATAGGAATATACCTCTAATATTTATAATTAATGGGAAGGCTCACCATATCAAACATAAGATTCCCAATAATATGTTCATATATTAAAAAAAACATCCCCACTAGTCACCCCAAACTTATAAAATTAAATGGTAATTTTAAATTATTTCAGGTCCCACAGATATAATATATACATATTTTTATCTTTTTTATTTTTATTTTTCTATTTTTGAAAAATACATAAAATAGTTAATAAAAATATATAATTTTTTACAATGATATACATACAAATAACGGTAACCCATAAATATCCCCTAAAAAGAGGAGTGACCGACTGCTCTACCGTTGGAGGTGTGTCAGACGATGAGTTGTCAACAACATCTAGGGAATATGGTGTCTCACGAAAAGTATATGGTATAGTGGAATCACTCAAATACATTAAAGGTGAAATTAGAGGTGGCATTCTCTGAGATGATGATCGACTAGGATCTTGATTTATTTATTCTCACCATTCTTATATTTCAAATGAGTTATAATATATTAAATGTGCAAAAAAGTAGTTGTAAAAGAATTATGTTTTTTTAAAAAAAATAGATAAATGTATAAATGTACGAAAAAATTATAAAGGTTAAATTTTAATATAGTTTCATTCCCAATTTATATGTTCAATTATATTTATATTCATTTTCCTCATTATTATGAACCTCCATTGTAAATAGAAATTATTCATTTTCATCCTCCCTTACAAGTTCTATTATTTTAATATTTTCTGAGAAAAACTATTGAATGTTTTATGGTGGATTAGGTTCACTGCCAAAAATTATCAATTTAGATTCACCTGCAATACCATATAAGTCTCTCTTTTTTATGTGTAAAAAAACACTCTAAAATTAATGTAGTTCATCATATACATAATAAACCATCTTCTCTTGTGATTCCAAGATAAATGGATCATGATATTCACAATCACTGGTATGGATCAAGTGAGAGAAGTTGAGAAAAGTAAAATGTAATGAATCTTTTATTATACCCCTATCAATGTCAACCCACTTGAATTTGAATGATACAACTAAAAATTTACCATGATAGTTTAGTTTGATGATATAAAATTTATTTCCACAGTATCTCACCTCTACATGTGTAAATACACCATTATTTTGAGTTCCCAATCCTTATTCATGATAAATTATATGAAACTTAAAGCCATTAATATTTCAAGAATTGAATAACTTATCTTTCCTTAGAGGGCCTCATGGAAAAAAATTTAAATCATTTAAAATTTCAGATCAATTCTCAACTTTCATTAACTATATAAGAAGATACACGATATCACTTTTAACATAGAAAAAAATACAACAATGTTGATAATATGAAAATGAGTATGAACTTTCATAATGTTTGAACCATTATATAATCTATTTATTTGAATATTTTGTTAATTTCATATCATTTCATGCTCGACCCCTTACTCGAATCATTGTTTTCAATCTCAATTATTCAAAAAATGGATCTTCACTAAAACTATTGATTTTAAAACATCTATTTTTTTTAGTGATTCTAATTAAGTCAGTGTAAAATACAATTCCTTTCCTAATGGTCATCTTATAGTTGTGAAAACCAACAATTTTATTTTCAGAATGAGAATTATTAGAGATGTCATCAACATGTACAACACAATTGAATCCAGTCTCAATTACATCCAAATATCTAGAATATAAGTCCAGATGTGCTTAGATTATGTAATATTCAACATTAATTCCTTCTAGTTGAGATTTATTCTTCACATATGATTGAAAATAACCCATGTACACAACAAAGAAATATAATAAACATATTAAATTTTTATATAAATGATTTGATAAAATTTAATTTATCAATGAAAATAAAAATAATATTAACATACCTCTCAATTGGATACATCCATCAATAGTGTAACAATCCACCAATTTTATCTTACTCAACTAAATGAATAGTCAAATAAATACCCATAGTGAAAAATGAAGGGGAAAATAACCTCTCCAAATGAAAATTTGTTAACACAATTATTTCTTGAAATTTGTCAAGATTAGTTTGATTTAGAGTTTTTTCATAATTATCTCTGAAGAAGATGCACAAATCAACTAGAAATGCAGTTAATTTTTTAGGTAACGTATTGTGCAATGCCAAGGGTAGTGAATGATCTATCAGAATATGTGAGTCGTGACTTTTCAATCCATGTAACTTTCGATGATTTAAGTAAACACACCTTGAAATGTTAGTTGAATGTCTATATAAAGCTTTTACATTCATTAAAGTTTGCTGGAATACATATTTATCATGATTTTTTCATTGTAAACATAGATAAAGGATACATTTTATTCTCATTGTACCACAAGCCATGATTTATATTCTTTTCTTCCAAGTCCCTATGATCATTAAGGGGATCTTTATATTTACCTTTCTTATTAATCAATGTAAAAATTATATTATCACATATTTTCTTCTTGATATGCATTACATTAATATTGTGATTTATCAAATTAAAATTTCAATAAGTAATTTTAAAAAATAAACTCATTTTCTTACACTATCATGTTCTAATTGATTCAAATATTATAATTTATACCCTTTCCCACTTCTTTCATCTAATTAAAATTTCAAATTCTACAGTGACATTCATTATTTCCCCCTATATTTCTAAACCAAATTAACAAATTTAGTGACTATTGATTAAATATATCGATTGAATTGTGTCTTATTAAACCCGAATTTGTGAGATATATTAAGAAATTGGTAATTACACATAAGGAGCCATTTTTTGCAATGAGTTAATCATTAAGATTCAAAATAAAAATTAACAATTGGACAATCCAATCTAGTATGAGTGTTCCAACTAGATAAGTTTACTAATACAATAAATCCACTAATTTTCAACAATAAAGTTACATGAATTTTGAATAGTTTTCTCAATAATTAATTTAATTTTTCCTTTCCATCATCCCATAATTCTCATAATTTTTTTATTAGAGGATGAAGGCATACATCAATGTCATTTCGAGGAATTTTATTTCCTTTAATTCCCATTTAAATAATGAAATAATTATTCTTCATACAAATCTATGTAGGTATATTAGAAGGGATCAAAATAACTACCCATATATGATAATTAGTGCTTTATTTACCAAAAGGGATAAAACTATTAGAAGTCAATCCCAAATATACATTTCTAGGATATAAAGAAAAATATAGATATAATGAATCAAACACATACCATAAAATTGATTCTTTTGGATGTCTCATAAATTATTCATTACTACTTTCCAAATCATGCCAGTTAATGTTGTGTAAGGTATTAAATGACATTAATAATACTTCCAAGCATGGTTTTACAGGAAAGTAATGCAATACCTTCTTGGGGGGTTTCTTCTTGTACTTCTTCCAAGTGTTACATTTATTTTTACTCTCACTAATGCTCATATATTTCCATAAAATTATATTAAATATTATATATTATTCTTTATCAGACTATTCTCCTTAATAAATCCTGAAATCATTAGGGTGTGCATGTATTTTGGTATAATCAAGGCCAATATTTTTGAAGATTTTATTAATCTCACAGAATTATGTAAGGATATAATCCTCACCAAATAAATTATAAATAAACTCAAAAATCATGGAAATTTCAATGTTAGTCAGTCAGAATGGCCCAAAGGCCTTCATTTTTTATTTTTGATAATACACCTTTCAAGGGGTGAGGTGGAACCCTTATAAGGCCCGAAGGCTTAGGGACAATTACATGACCCATAGTCCTTAGAGGGAATCACCCAGACGAGAAAACCTGAAACTGCTCCTCCCCAATATATGTCATGATATCAGCACTCCACTTTTGTAAGGCTGGTCGACTAGCTATCCTATGCAAAGCTGCACAGGCCCAGTACTGATGTAAATTTCATACCCTCTCCTTCTTCCAATTCCAATTAGGTATTCTCTAGTGAATGCACCTTCCATGAATCCTCATCTGAAGCCTTGTCCCTTGTAGTCCGACTGGTACATCTGCATAATTATGTGGAACGAAGGCCTTGGGGTGGCTATAAGGCCTTAAGGTGGCCCGGAGGCCTTGAGAAACAATTGGCCCAAAGGCCTTGGGTGGCCCGAAAGCCTTTCCAGACCTGAGGACCAAACCAATGGCCCAGAGGCCTAGATGGATGAATAGTTCCAGCTATTATAGTATCGAACAATGTCTGCTATAGTGTATTCTATAGTAATGCTACAACACTACTACAGTACTCCCAGAAATATGTCTCTACCCAGATTTGATCTCGGGTCTCTTGGATGCACTTTCCAAGTCCTCACCAACTGGGCTGAGGCTTATATGTAACATTTCAATTTCCATAATTCCATAGAGAGATTTGATATGGTACTATATGAATAGAAAATACAACGTCAAATATTTGGAACACCCTTTATAAAATTCTTGATTTCCATCTTCAACTAATTTATAAAAATTATATTTTTGGTCATTAAAGATTTAAAAAATATTAACCTACTATGGATCAATTAAAGGTACTTTTTATCAATTAAAAAATCTAGGTTATTTCATCATTTAAATCCAAATTATTCATTTATCAAGATTTGAACTGAATTGTCTTATAGTGGGTCACTTTGTGTTTTGTTGACGGGATAATCACCAATTTTACTATCCATAACATTATATTCCCCATGCCAAACCCAATTTATATATTTATCATGAAAATATTTTAATATTACGTGTTCATATTCATCGTTTCTATTTAAAAATCACTTCAAGCTACCCTCTTGACATAAACATTTTATTCTACCATCCAATGATTGATTTTCAATTACATAATCTAATTTTTTCCCAAACCCTTAGCATACTAAGGTGTTTTTATAGGTAATCTAACTTTTATCCATACATATTGGATTACAAATATTCTCTATATACATTCAAAAATAAAGATATAAATTTTTAATTAAACAAGTACAACCAATTATTAGCACCACCATATAAAAAAAATTCTTCAATAAAATTATAATCACAGGAAATCATAATTTAAACTAAAAATAAAAAATAAAATCAAATAATTATTAACATACTAAAATATGATTAGAAAAAGTCTATGTTACTCCAAAATCAAAAGAATACTTGATAATTAAAAACCCTTAAACACTACCTGATAGGTTAGGGTCTAAATGTCATGGGATAAGGAAATTGAGGTGAGGGAATAGAGGTCTATGAGGAGAGGGTAGTGACCAGTATAGAGGTCAGCGAGGTGATTTTAGTGATGTCAGAATCATGGAAAGGTTGGGGTCAAGGGATCAAGGTTGAGGTAGAGAGTGAAGGTGAAGGATGTGGGGTTAGGGGATTGAGGTCATAGGGAGAAGGGGGCTGACCATTGGGGGTCAGGGTCATAGAGAGAAGGGGGTCACTGTTAAGGGTTGGGGCTTAGATCAGGGTCATGGGGAGAAGGGGGGGCATCATTAGGGATTGGGGATCAAGGTCAGGGTTTTTAGATTTTTTAGAGAAATTTATCGGTGGTTAATAAAAATTTACTAATAAATGTTAACATATATTTTTTTAACAATATAGTTAGAGTTATAATAATAATTCCCTTTATTTGAAAAAAAATATTTTAAGATTTGTTGATGGTTTTAATAACTGACACAAATACACATTTTTATTGTAGTGCATCAACACACCTGTAATATACACATATATGAGGTATTTAAATACACGACATGAGAAATAATTATCAATAGAAAACACTACAACCTCAAACACCACTTGAAGTTTAATGTGATTATATAAAAATAGGGTAAATAAATTAAATGATTTAATCATATCATTTAAAACATAGATTATAAATAATCAGGTTCTAACTAAGATACATGAGAAGTTCATATAACTATTTTGACCAATATCGGTAGAATCTTTGAACATCAACCCAAATGTATAGTATACAAACACATGGATCATGTAAGGTCATGTAAACACATGACATATAATATATTTCCCTGAATAAGGAAATTCCTAGATAAAAATATGACTCACATATCATCATCTATTGTCATAGCCTAACCCAAGTCTCCATAGAAATTAGTCACGCTCAAGGCATCTATATAAAAATATTCATGTCATAACATAAAAAAATTAAAATTCAACACATACAACCTTTAATCATCAAAATTTTATTCAACACAATCAGTTCATTTATTCATTAAACACTCATAAAATTACTCAACTGTCATTCTTTTTTATATTATTAAATAAAAAATTCCAACAAACATATTTCTCATTAAATCCCCATTTTAAACCATTAATTACAAATCATCACTCTTAACTTGGTATAACTAATTATTTCCCCTAATATCTCCCCTTTATATTTATCTAAATAAAAATTTCAACACTTAATTACCCACTTACATATGTAATTACCATATAAATTTCTCTTCAAAATCCACTTAAGTTCACACAACTGTGTGAAATTTTAACATAAAAAATATCACTTTATAATAACAAGATGTAGTGCCCAGGTCTGGTGAGATCATTGATAGGGGGATGAGGTGAATCAATAATACCATTTTTTATGAATATAACTTCTTTATTCATCCTCTATAACTGGTTAAAAAATTTATTTACTCCTCTTATTATCCCACAAAATTACTCAAATATTGAGAATGTAAAATGCATAATACATATGAATTTACAATGCTTATCCATGAAATATTACTCCTTTCTAGATTGGGGTTACATTCCAAGACAAGGTTTATCTACTATAAATTACTTGAGTACAGTATACAAGCTATTTCCTAAAAATATTGATGAGTAATCTCCAAAAATATCTAGTAGTTAATCTCCCGAAATATCTAGTCTCCAAGTGAACACAATAGCTACCTTATGAAAGTTTCTTTATACTAGGATATTTCTAGTTGAATATATCTCTCGAAAATATTCTTTCTAACTCCTATTGTGATCTTTATACTACATCCTGATAGTTATTCAATGTTCCTCCTAAACTCCTCCTTGAATAGTTCTTCGATTGAACTTTCTATGGATATGGTATGTATCAGCATTATTATGGTTCAAGTTCTTATGCCCAGTTCTCCAGCTAGGGCACTCGAATTTTATCACGTATACTATGATAATGAATCATAGTGACTCCTATTATCTTCTCACTTATTCCATATTTATTTGGCACACATGTTATCCTAAATACATCATGTTCTCTCCTTCGATACAATGTTTATCTTTTTGTCTAGTTCTATAGTACCATTACTTCTCTCTCAACCTTCTTCTTTTATGGTTCTTGATTAAATATTCCTGGAGTCATGAATATTTTTTCCATTTTTAAATAATGAAAAATCCACCTCTTTTAGTATCTGGATATCTCACAATTTCAAATTGGATAACTTTTAAGTTAAAGTGTTCTCTTCCAAATCTTGAACCCACTAATTTTTGGGATATTATAAATCCAAAAAATCTACAATAATATATTATTTGTAGTTTAATTTACTTAATTTATCTTTACACTACTTTAAAATAGCACATAAACATGTTTTATATTCTTACCTCAAATCAGGTCACAAATCTCTTCTTGATAAACTTTGATTTTCTCTAGTTGAAACCCACTTATCATCCTCATTTAAATAACCCAAACATTTAGTATATTTCATTCCATGAGTTCCATGATTTAATTTCCTTTTGAAATATCCACATGCATGGAACTGTAATTTGGAACATTCTTTAGTAGCATGTAACTCTTCTTAGGTTACATATATCTCCCTTGACTAGTGTTCCTTCAATCTCATCATAGATCATGATCAATGTGATCGATCATGATTTTTCATTGATAAATTACATCACAATAGCATCGTCTATTTTTTATCTACTATTCTTTAAAAAATTCCCTAAGTGTAAATATCATACGAGTAAGGGAATATCACACAAGCATCTCAAATATCTTATTCCCTTCTAAATGTATTATGGCATCTAAAAACATTTTATGATCTTCACAAAGTCATATGGGCTAAGCCTTTTCCAAAATTACTCAATCTCAGATATTGTATGGGGATACTAAAATGTGTTACGACCTATTAATATGTCATATTCCATATAACGTTTTCCTAAATATCCAACATACTCAAATATCACATGGGAGCCTAAAATTTTCCATTCTTAGGATAATTTCTTTTTTCATTTTCTAATCTTCAACTCGAACACTCAAAATACCATACTACATATTGAAATGGTATATGTTCTTTAACAAATATCACATGGAAGGCCCATGTTGTTAAAATATTATTCAAAAAGGATAAATTCTTTTTCTACTTTTCCAAACATCAATTGCGTAGATGAAATATCTTATACATTGGAAAAAATCTCTTACGAGACATAAAATATCTTATACATAGGTGAAATGTCCTACACATATTATAAATGCCTTTTTTAATTTTCTACACTCATTCTAAACTTATAAATTTAACTCAAATACCAACAAGAACTCTTCAAATTATTTTGATTCCTTCTCAAACATTCAAAAACACTTCCAAATTTATTAATACAATATTCATTCACTTAATAAAACTTGTCATTAACTCCCTTTAAGATCAGCTCCATAATCATCATAATAATGGGATTGTTACTTGAATCTATCTAGCCTAGGTCTCTAAGAAATAGTTGAATTTCATTTTCCCTTAATAATGGAAGTACCTCATCTCGACCTTCCTCATATGCACCACACACAAATAGGAAGATTTATCCTTAAAAATTAACCTCAATTATTGAAAAAAATACAATATTATAGATGATAACTTCAACCCCACCTGGTTTTATTGGAAATACCATTAATCATCCCTATCAAAATGTATGATTCAATTATTTTTCTTCCCCATCTTATCGAAAATAAATGTAAAAGGGATGTAGGGTTTTCACCTCACTCATTTTATTTATATTCTTCCTTAGAAAAGGGTTTTCCATAAAAAATTATTCCCCCTCTTTGAATTTGAATTGCAACCTAAATTAATTATGAGAGAAGGATGGAATCACAAAAAACTTATCCATGAGAATTTAGTTGGTCCACTCAAAGTTTATATTGGTGAAATAAATGTAGAAAATAAGAGATACTTCACAAAGACATCAAGGTTGTCCATTAACATTTCAATATGTGGCACCACATCTAAAAAATCAATATAGGGTATGTTTAAAAGATTTATAAAAAGTACATATCTTTAACCATTACATTTTAGTGGGATTTTAAGATTTATAGATTCATTTTATATTGATATTTTAAAATATCCTCTTCATGACCCTTGAAAGATGCACTTACTTTCTTTACCATAATAGTGTGAATACTCTATGATGTGAAGCTTCTATTACTGTACAATAATGAAAACCTCATATAACTCCCCAAATATTTGGTTCCTTTAATTAATTGCATGTTAGTACACATAAAATGAAAGGGAATGAGGGGGGGGGGGGGTCTTGTTCCTTTATTCTTAGAATAAAATAGAAACTTTGAGAGTTTACACTCAACCAAGGTTTCTTTTGTCTTCTGGTTTAGATTTAGATGATATCTTTATTACTCCTCTTCTAAATTTACTATCATGAATATTTATAGGAATCATAGTGTTATTCTTCTTCGCAATAATTTACTTATGTGGATAATCATTAATATGAGCAATGAGTGCACATTCTTTATAAAATATTTATATTTTATTTTTCATCTTTATTCGTTGTGATGGAACCACCAATGAAATATCTTTTGAACCCCATCTAACATGCTCATTCTTCCCACAAAAGACCTCTTCATGTACCATTCCTTTTCCATATTTAGCACAAAAATTTATCTATGATTTATCCTCATTCATCTTTGGAAAAGAACACTCTTGACCATATTGGTTAGGTCCCCTCTTTCCTATTTTGGTTTTTCATGACTTCAGCAGCCTGTGAGATATATCTCATAGGTTTTTTAACCTCAAACTTTTTCCTACTAAAAAAATTTATTCTTGTAATGGAACTAATTTTTTTTATTCTAACGTATTCTCCCACTTGATTCATGCGAGTTTAGAAATGAAATGTTTTACCAGTAGTCATATGTTTTGTGTCTAAAGCCTCCATAGAACGGGGAATATCCCTTGAAACTTTATTTTCTATATATTTATATGTTTGTTTTCAAAAATTTGTTTGTTTTTTTGGATTCTTCTAACCTTTTGTTTTCCATTTTCTTAGGGGTTCTTTATTTTTTAACTCATCTTTACCTCTCCTTACTATAGAAGTACATTATTTACAACATTATTTAAAAAGACATGTCTATATTATGTTTAAAAATCTATAAAACTACAAGAAATGGAATTAGTATCACATGAGTGTTTGGAAATAGTTTGTACCCTTTTATTAGGGATATTTTTTCTCAAAAGCCTTGGATGATTCATCTTGAATATCCACTATTTTCTTATAGTCTTCTCTCATGGTCTTCAAGATGTTTTTATCTTAAAGTACCTAGTTGTTCCTAATGAATTTATTATTCCTTCATAATTATTTTCTCATCAGGATCTTCTAGAAATATTTTTTTTTCACAATTTTCAACATATAAATTTTGATCTCCTATATAAGATCATCTTACTTAAAATATTTACTTCTTTTATATTTTTGGAAAATATTTAATTTCTTCTTGAGATTAGAATTATACTCAAGGTAGGCCACCAGTTCATATCTCAACATATACTCAGTATAGTCTTTTTCTTTCATCTCATCACTCCTTAATGATTCTATATGATTTATTACCATATCCATAAAGGATTTATGATCATAAGAGATTCTTACTCATATAAATTAGTGCATCTTGATGATTCCTCATTATCTTCCCTTCTCATCAAGTTTCTCATACAATTTATTGCTAACTTTTTCTTACATTATATTTTCATCCTTTCTAAATTTTCCAGATCTTATATTCGAACAATCTTCTTGTTCATCCTCACTTTGGGATTTATAAACTTTATTATTCTTTGTACAATAAATTACAAAATGTACAATACCTACACAACAAAATCATTTAATAGTAATATTAACATTGTGTTTTTATTTCCCTCTTATATTGTTCTTGGAGATAAAAGAAACGACCTTCTTATTCCCAAAAAAACCTTTCATCACCACTTTCTTCATACCCATCATAATTTGATAATGGTTTATCTATATTGTCTTTTAAATTGAGTTTTTCATGGATTTTAATGATATTTATTCTTTTTATTTACTTTTAAATACTTGGTATTTCCTCATATAATAATTTAGTAGTGTATTATGTAAATCATCAAGTGAAAAGTCACCAATTTATTCCAAGATAGATATATTTGGATCAGATTTTCAAGAAAATTCCTCATAATACAATATTTTAAGCTTTCAAAGCTTTTCAAAATCCCTTGATATGACTTAAAATTTAATTTAACCTTGTAAAATAGCCACAAATAACTTCATCATCATCCATTCGTATGTACTAAAAATTTTCTCTCTAAATTTGTAGTTTGGATTCCTTGATCTTTTCATCTCTTTCAATACACATTCTACAACCTTTCCACATATACTTAGTAGTTTTAATTACCATTATCATGGAGTAATATTTTTTAGATATAGATTAATTTATGAAATTTCTACATTTCCCATATACTTCTAGATTTATTATTTCAGGACAAGTCATGGGAAAATTTCATACAAGTAGAGTAGATTTGATAGTTTCAGTATCACTAACCTCAAAAACTTATGACAACAGATATGGAAGCATATGATTTTTCCATTCATGAAAATTTTCACCATAAAAAATAGGAACTCCTTGGTTTTTTATAGGATTGAGATCTTCTACGCTTCTTCTTCTTATGGATATTTTAGAGGTTATCCTCACTTTTATACACTTATAGTTCCCACGTTTGGTGAGGTCAATCATAGGGAGATATGGTGAATCAATGATCCCTTTTATTTTTACAAATTTTCCTTATTAATTCAACCCTTGTAGATGATTAAAACTTTTACCCACTCCTCGTTTTGTCATTGAGCCTTACTTAAATATAAATAATGTAAAATTCATAATAAATAAGCATTTACAAGGTTCAACTATGAAATCCTCTCCTTTCCAAGTTCAGGTTATATTCTAAGACCTAGTTTCTCCACTATAAATCACTTTAGTATAGTGTACAAGATATCTCTAAAAAACATTGATGAGTAATATACAAAAATACCTAAGAGATAATCTCCTAAATATGTTATCTCCAAGTGAACACAATAGACACTTCTAGAAGGGTAATTTATACCGGCATCCATCCAGTTGAATCCATATCTCAAAAATATTCTTGTCTCCTTCTAGTGGGATCTCTATACCACGTTCTAACTATTCTTCAAGGGTCATTCAGAACTCCTCATTGAACAGGTATTCAATCGCACCATCTCCTGAAGAAGTATGCATAAGCCTTATTCAAATTCAAGTCCTCGTGTCCAGTTTTCTAGTTGGATCCATTTTCCATGCTCATTTATAATATAACAATGGATCATAATGATTACTCTACTCTTATCACTTCTTATCTCTTCATTCAATACACAGACTCTCTTGGATGCATCAAGTTCTCTCATTTGATATAAAATTGATCTTCTTATTTGATTCTACAGTATTGGTGGATCTATCTCAACATTATTATTCTTTGGTTCCTGCTTAAATATTCATAGAGTTTTGAATATTATTTCTATTTTTTAATAATGGAATATCCCCTTTTTCTATAATTAATCCATCTCATAATTTCTAACTTTAGATTTTTCTAGTTAAAATATTCTCCTCAAAATCTATATTCTACTGATTATGGGGATATTTTAAATCAGACTAATATGATATTATCTCTTATTTTGAGTTGTGTAAAATTACTTGGTCTTCATGATACATTAAAATATGCATATAAACATGTCCTATATTCTCACCTTAAACCATGACATAAATTTCTTCTTGATATTCCATGATTTTCTTTATTTAAAACAGTGTCATTATTCATATTTAAATATTCCCAAAATTCAGGATATTTCCTTCCACAATATCTATACTTTAATTTTATTTTGAAACCTCCATGTGAATGGAACTGTGGCATGAAAAATTATTTTTGTGGCATGGAACTCTTCTCAGTTTACTAGTATATCCATTTAATGATGTTCCTTCAATCGCAGAATGGATCATGATCATTTGAATGATCATGATGTCTGATCCACGAGTTTCATCACACGTGCATCTTCTCATTTTCATTTTTCGTTTTCACAAAATTTCTTGAAGTATAAATATCATACAAGAAATGAAATATCATGTGAGAATCTCAAATATATTATGACCCTCTCAAATGTCTTACAAAATCCAAAAACATCATACAAGATTAAAAAAGTCATACGATCCCAACCTTTTCCAAAATTTGGTAATCTGAAATATCTTATGGGATGCAAAAATGACTTATAGATAATTAAAATGTCATATGACACCAGACATTTTCCTATACTATGTGTAGGATAATTGCCTTTTTCAATTTGTATCACTCACCCAGAACTTCCAGATTTTACTCAATTATCCACAAGACCTATTCAACTTTTCCAAGACCTCATCAAACATTCAAAAAAACTTCCAAATTATTAATCACCAAGTTCCTTCATCCACCAACTCTTTTCGTTAATTCCTTTGAAGATCAACTGCACAATTCTCATAATAATGGGTTTCTTACTTGAATATATCCTTCCTAGTTCTCAAATTAGTAGCTAAATTTAATTTCAAATTTATAAGGGAAGTACCTCATCCTAGCCTTCCTCCTGCGCACCACATGCATATTGGGACTTTTATCCATATAAATTCCTCACTTATTGAAAAAAAAATACAATCTTAGGATGGAAATTTCACATGACAATATAAAACCTATAATTTTCAGAAAAGACTCATTATTATCCCTTAATAATGATAACATTAAACTTACAATCATATTCACTCAATCCCATTTTTATTTAGAATTTATTCAATGTAAATTAATATTTTCAGCCATGAATCAAAAATAAAACTTGTGCTTGAAAAATATCAAATTATTTAACATCATTATAATTTAATTAAACTTAATTCTCATCATATTAAATTTACACATCATTAAATCATATTAGTAGTTCACAACTTATATATAAACACTCAATTAAATTCTTAAGAATGAGAGAGGTCACATACCTATTTTTTAGAAAATAAAACACACTAAGAAATAATTTATAACCCATCCTGAAAAACTAAGAATTCAAAATTCCACCAAACTAGAAGTATAAAAGAGGATTAGAATATTATAGTATTGAAACCATGAAACATTCACACAAAATTATATGGATTTAATAACACTTATTATTTCAAGACTAACACTATCAATATATTGCAATTTCATTTATAATATATGTATAAATCATCAAAGGAAGCCACACAGAGGGAGAGAGAGTATAAAGAAGCTTAAGATCATAATTATGGATAATGAATGAGGCATTAGACTTAAATTACCCAATCTCATGACTGTATAATTTAAAAAATTCCCTTGGTTAAAAAAAATTCTCAAGATCCCACTGAGTATCTT
Source organism: Viscum album (assembly GCA_963277665.1). Taxonomy (NCBI): domain Eukaryota; kingdom Viridiplantae; phylum Streptophyta; class Magnoliopsida; order Santalales; family Viscaceae; genus Viscum; species Viscum album. Next base: position 1,268,438,432 of record OY728140.1, on the reverse strand, counting down.
GTGCATAGCCACTAGTCACCTAGTATCCATCAGTGATTTGGAGTGATCAAACTAGCCACTGAGTAGCTAGTTATAAGTATTTAACCCCATATTGTCTCCTTTATTGGGTATGTGGTATATCACTACTTGGACTTGGTGGTGCTTGGTGAAAATTTTCACCAAAGTTACCCATATATTCTCCCATCTATTCGAATTCTTCTACAAACTTCAAAATTAATCTTTGATTAAACCATTGAAAATATAAATTCAATTTAAATTAATGAAAAAAAGTATAACTAGAAGCCTAGAGTTTTTACAGTTTATCCGATCTATATGAAATTATTTATAATTAAATTATTATAAATTACTGATAATTTTATTATTATTAATTAAATTAATATTTATTTTATTATTAAAAATTGAAGTCAATAATGGTGGTTGGTTGGGTTATATCATATCCTTTGGGTGATAAGATTTTGAAAGTGGGTGTTCCCCTGGAAATTTTGGGATCCTTGAATCCATTTGGTGTTGCAATTATACTGACAAAGAATCCTTCTAGGGCTATTGAGGATCCCTCTAGGTCGGTGGTTGTGGCTTCAAAGGGAAAGGGGATTTTGAAGACTTTGGATTGTAAGGTTTCTAGGGATGAGACCCCCAACTACTTGCCCTATGAAAAACCCTATCCAGGGTAAGTTAAAGGAGGTTTACCTAGAAAGAACCAAAGGAATGGAATTCCTCTTGATGTATATCATGCAAATATTTCCTCAACATATAGCCTAGGTTGGAATTAGAAATCCAATATCTATGATATCTACTACAGATAAAGCTTTCAATCCTGGTATATATCTGAAGAAATGTTTCTCAAGTATTGGAAACTCATAAGGGGATAATCACACCCATGTTCCCTCTATTCTAAAGGACTCATAGATTGGCTCAAGGTCTCCTGGTACTGATTGTCAACTTGATTCTATGGAGGAAACTCCACCATGCTTTGAGTTTGTAAAGAATACAATGGAGGATGCTGCTTCTAAATCTGTAACTCTAATGACTTTTGATCTTTCTTTTACCTCATACAATACCCCAAATGAGTCTGGGGAAGAGGATGTTCAAAAAATGGAATTAGGGGAATAAAACAAACATTCAATATTTCAGAAGTATCTTCTAGGAGTACTGCTGGTCCATCAGAGCTCATGGATACCATTGTAAGAAAATAAGCTTACCTTGAAGAAGGGGAAAAGGAATATCACAAACTTAGAGTTACTATAAGTGAACATAGAGGTAGCACTCATGATAACTTGAATATCATATAGTTTGTGGCTGCTACTGGTTATGATCAAGCATATCTAATAGTGCATGTTCTAGAAATTGAGAAGTGTGGTTCTTATACTTCAGGGGAGAAGAGAACAAAGAGTGTGTTTCTAGACAATTTTATTTTTTAGGTTAACTGCAATGATACTTCTACAAAATCACAGGGTACAATTGTCTCAACTGTGTTGGTTGTAGACACGAATGATAAGCCATCTTCCCCCATCAATTATATAACTCATTGAAAGTTATTTATGAAAAATTTGAAAATACCTAAGATAGGAATACAATGAGTCTAGGCATAAAAACTCCAAATTTAAATCGGAGGAGTTTGTTTAAGAACATTTTCCTCAGGGTCTTATTGCTACTTACACTGAATGGATTGACTCAAAATTTGGGTATCATTTTGCACAAATGGTCTATGTTCTCTTTATATAAAGTGAATATCTCATAGTGTTGGAGTTCATATCGTCAAACATTGGAGATCAGATCTGGTTTAATCTAGTGTTAGATATTCAGGAATTATCATGACACTGATGATTTGAACAACCCTTGGCCGAAGCCTAAACCTTGGAAGCGGGGTTGACATCTGTATAGGGGTGGACCATGAAACATGGGTAAGAGTTAACAGATGGCATCTATAGCCATGATTTTTGTTTGGATGAAGGCTTGAATCTATGAACTCTCTATCATGTTACTTTGTTTTGTTGTTATTTTTGGAAGAACTTATGTTTCTTTGTTATTCTTAGTAGGATGCCTTATTTATCTCTATCGCAATACCTATATGTGTGTTTTCATTTCTTTAATAAAGAGGTAATGAATTGTTAATTTTCATATTATTAATTATTACTAATTATTACATCCCAATTCAAAAAAAAAAATCCCTTTAAAAAATAAAGAGATGAATATTTCAAGACTGAAAATGGCATTTCACATCCCAAATCCTGAAAGATTTTCAATGGTCACTCATTTATAAAAGTAAGGTTCCTGATGTAGTATGAGTAAGATATTTAAAAAATTATAATTAAATTAATATCAAATATAATTATAATAATTAAACATAGTTTAATTATATATATATGTGTGTGTGTGTGAGAGATAAAATAAAAAAAATGAAAATTAAAAAAAAAATATAAGGCTCTTATTAGAGATTACAACATCTTTAATTTTTTTCCAAGTATTATTTAGATTAGAATCTTCTTAAGATATCATTAAAATGAAGGTGCATGTCCATCAACTACCATATTTATTGTGAGGTGATAATCAAACTAGAGTCCCTTCCTTTTACCATAAATATCACCCTATTTTGAGAATTTATCTCAGTAGTATCATTTTTTATATTTTTATTTTAAATTATATGATTTACCTTATAATATCTTATAATTTAGATTTTTTAAAATATTATTTAATTTTTTAAAATATAATCGAATTCTTATAGTTGAAATCTCAAACATGAAGTGTTTAAATCTGTTATTTTCTTTTTTCCACAAGAGCTTGGTTGAATTTTGTTTGAAAATTCTATATAGTTCTCAACTATTTCTTCAATTTTGGTATAAAATCTAACTTTTTTTATAAAAATACATTTTTTTTTTGAAAAAAATATTATTTGAATAAAAGTAAATTTTGATAATACAACTCTTATTTGAAAAGGATGTTGTCAACATAAAAATAATTAAACAAATTATTAATCAATTGATTTTATCTATTAATTTACAGAAAGCATCAATACTTTTTTCCATTGGTTGATAAACCGTTATTGGAAGCTCTCTTTATGTAGGGAACAAAAAATATTTAATGTGTGAAATATTGGTGGATTTAAGTTGTTTTTGGAGTTATAATAGTTATTAATAGTGATTATTATAGTTATTTGGAAGATATTATAGAGAAATATAATGTTTATATTTTTGATATTTTTTTTGTAAATAGTACATGTGTGTTTCATAAATAAGAAAAATATTCTTATTTTAGAAGTTTTGGTAAAGAATAAGAGTCATGTGAATGAAATATTGGCACCATAATTGTAACACCCCACCTAAGTATAAATACATCACTAATGTGAAACACCACATGGACTTATGTACACTACTTGATCACCGAATCCTGGAAACTAGTGTCGAGGGTTTAAATGTATCCCTTTGGAAGAACATTTCCCTCAAATGGTTCATCCCAAGATATATTTAAAATAGGTAATTCAAATAATAATACATAGTGGAATAATGTGAACAACATAATGAATATACTAAAATATAAATCCAATTATACCCAATGATAACATGTAACCAAGAAAGGAATTTGTCATATTGTAAGTAATAACATCTAGTATAATACATTAGAAATAACTCAAAAAAATATTAAAAATATATCATCAATAGAACTCCTAGATTAATGATCAATCATATCCATTACTTATCTCACTCCCATTATCCACCTATAAAGGGATAATTTCCTTAATTTCATCCCCACACATAAATTATATAAGCACATGGGACGTGCATGTAGATGGTGTAAGAAAAATCATAGTAGAAGAGAATCGTGACCCCAACCGTCACCTAAATTCTAAAATATTCTTATGTGTATATTATATTACTATGAAATTAATTTTACATAATGAAAACTATTAAAAATACACATAATAATGTATCGAGTGTTAACAAATACACTTTATAAAGGGTCTTACAACTTTGATTAATTTTAGTATAATTTCAATATGTCTGTTAGAGTATCATAGCCAAATATATAACATATGGTATCTCAAACAAATTATGGATCATAACCTTAACCTGTGATCATTATTCACATATCACACTAATTTCTATATATGTGGCTAAGACTAAGGCATAAAAAAATTCAAGGACATCCCCTATTGGTATCATAGATCATACTATTTCCTTAGCAAATGGTTCGGATTGAGGCACAAAATAGCTCATGGTTAACCCAACATCATTTCAAAATATAATAACCTTCATTTTAACATAATAATAAATCCTTAAATCATCATTTCAATCATCTATCTTAGCTTATTTTTCTTTACTTAAACAATTAACAGCTTAATATATCATTTAGTGTTTCTTTCATTATCAACTCTATTGCATCATTTTGTGCTTAGCCAATTATTTTCTAGCACATCGTTTAGTGCATTATAAATGTCTAATTTGAACACATAATTCAGTTCATATAAAATCTACTTACAATTCATATTAAAAATTTCGCTTAAAAAACCACTAAAGTTTTTTATCACTTTATGTTAATTTATTAATAAAATATTTTCATTTTTAGTATATAAACATAAACTATTTTTCCTATTTACTTATCCAAAATTAATTATTTCTAATTTTTTAGTCATATAAAATAATTTAATTTCTAAACACATCATCTTTAATTTTAATCATAAAATTTCAATATACATAACACTTATTTTAAACCACATTTCAATACCTCAAACAATGCCTCACTCTTTCCAACTAGTTACTTATAATATGTCATTAATTACCCCTTTTAAGCTACTTTTACATAAATTACAACATGTAACTAATAATTATTATTATGAAAATAATATCTTAAACACATATTAATTCATAAAATACCATTTTATTTTCCAAAAATGGTTTATTGGCCCTCATTTAATTAAAAAATCAATCAATAAAAATTTATCCAGAATTTTTCATCTTGAAAACTCAATCATTACAAATTTTGAAAATTTAAAATTTGATTTCAAAATTCTTGATTTAACATATCAGATATAAAAAATAATTCCCTATAACCCATTACCATGACTTGGGTATTTAATATCATTATTCATATAAAAAATCGGCATTTCCATCTAATGTCATTAACATTTTAACGTGTAATCTTTCTTGTGCTCTACCTCTACGATATCTCACCCACTCCTTCTTATCTACCACTATGTCCTTTCCATGTCTTGGTTATTTTATCCTTTCTATGTTCTATTTATCTTAATTTTACCCTTTTATAGGTAATAGCTCGGAGTCTCCTCTTCCATGGTTTTTTTCCACATATAATAAAATTTTAAAAAAAATTACAATAATGAATAAGTTGAGAAACAATTTCCTTATATACAAGAGATTTTTAGAACAAGGGTTGGAGGTCAACAAAGGTGATATCCAAGATAATCCCTTCTATTTATTATCTTTAAAATTTTTATTTTTATTTTTTTGTTTATATATATATATAAACAGATAATACAAAAATTTAAACAAAATTTTACTATTTTTTATTCATTATTACTTTCATTAAAGTATTCTGAAAATATCACACCCCTTAAACACCACCCTTGCCCACCCTTTTATAGGGGATTAATTGTCATTCCTTCTAGGTTTTCCATGTGGGACACAAATTTTCCTTTTCTAGCATGTTCAAATTACGATATAATACTTGTAATAATGAATTAATAATAATATATAATATATAGTTAAAAAAATATTAATCATTATTAATAGTAAATATATAATTATTTTTAATTAATTATAAATAATTATAATGATGTAATTACTACTTAAATAATAGATTTATAATTAATTATGATCAATTACACTAGTAATTAAATTAATAATATAATTATAATTAAAAAATAAATTAATTAATAATTTAACTAAAAATATATTTAAAGAATATTAATAATATAAATGAAAAGTTTTTAGTAATTAATAATATAATTTACAATCAAATTAATAATTAATAATAATTATAAGTAATGTAATGCAATTAATCATTATTGATAATGTGATTAAATTTCAATAAATAATAATATAATAAAAAATTAATAATATTGTTAATAATTAAAGACCATTACATACACACAAAAATAAAAATATGATTAATAAAGTAATTAATAATATGTATAAGAAGTGGAAGGATGAGTGCCATTCGAGAGCCTCTCTCTCTAGAATCTATTGGTGATTAGGGTTGACCTCTGATGGATTGCTATTTTGATCCTCATAGTGTTTTTGTTGGCCCTTAGAGGAAGATCGATGGGATGAATGTGGGTGAAAATGAGGGAGCAATGTGTAATCCTTTGGCTTCAGATGTCCATCTTCTCTATATGAAGAATGGGGTGTATGGTAATCATGATTATATGAATTATTCAAAGGTTTTTTCAACAACCCCTAGTAGAGAGTCATCTAGGTTTTTTCTTTTTCTTTGAATCACACTTGGTTTCAAAGCCCTCCCACAAGATTACGAGGAATGAAACTTTGGATTTTGTTGAAGAGAACCCCAAATTTTTAGGGATTGAATCGAATAATAAAAACACTCTATTATTTCATGGTTGTCTCCCCAACGAGGCTCCTATATATAAATCATAACGCATTGACATAACGTATTCTTCAGCTCTGTGGATTTGAAGGCAGTCACATCATTTGAATTGGTATGGAATTATTCTATATCATTTTTCCTTTATAAGATTTGAAATTGAAATCATATAGCTTTGATCTTGTTACCTAGTGATTATAATATTTTGATCCTTGGTTTGATCCAACTCAAGAGATGAATTCGACATCTCCATTTTGGATAAAGCTTATAGGCTTGAATGGTTTTTTTGGAATCCCAATATTTTGTGGGATGTTGTCTCTGCTGTTAGGACTCCTATCAAGATAGATAAGGAGACTTTTCTTGAAATTTTTGGTAACTTATACCAAATCATTTTTGTGTTTTATCTCTACTCTCCCCTGGATAAAAAAGTGTATTTAGCTGCTGATGAATTTAAGTTTGAATTGTTTATTGAGTATGAACATGCACTTGAATTTTGTATCAATTTCTATTGCATTGGATATGTCAAGGAACGTTGTTGTGGTGGATTAAAATATTCAAAATCTAATTTTTTTGGCTATATAGTCTATTGTGTATGTTCTAATTTCCCCCAATGAATGCTATGTATGGGGTGGATAAGTAGCACATGGTGCAAAGCTCTAACAAATAGTGGTGCTGGGTCCATGGGGGAAAACCATCCAAGGGAAAGGAAAGTGTGGAGGGTATTAGCATGTCTAGAAGTAAGCATGATGGATCCAAGAATTCTACCTTTGAGAAAAGGAGGGTACAAACTTCTTACAAGGATATACTAGTAGAATATACCAAAAATTACAATGGTTCTAACAATATTCAACTGTATGGAATGGATGGTGCTACTATTGTGGGTATGCCCGAGCATAATAAGAATTTTCTGAGGGTTATTGAATATGGGGTTTAAACATCTAAACATGCTGGTTGTTCAGAAGCTACACCTATCAACGATGCTGGGAAGACTTCAATGAGAAGGCCAGGGATAAGCCCTATCCCTGATTCTGTTTCTCACTTGAAACCTTCTATTGATAGAATTTGTAAATCTACTCAAGATATGAGTACACATATCTATAAATATACCCCTTATGTTCAAATTGAAGCATTATTTTAGGGGGTTTCATGTGAGCATGCTTCTTTTCAACCAGGTGTGGAAGCTGGAAGGCCTATAGTAGGAGATGTTTTTTCTAGGGAGGATTTTCATGTGGCTAACTCCCATTATGGGAAGCCCTCACATGGTGATCATGATATTATTGTCAGTACTAAGGAGGATTATTCAATCCATGAGGAATTTTCTTTGGTTTCAAATATTTTAGGAGGTAATGATACTATTATTGATGACCAGGATGGATCATGGAAGGCCCCTAAATAGTAGAAGAGAGTCAAACATCTAAGAGTTCGGGGTGGCTCCTGTAGAAGGGGTGGTCAAATGAATGATATGGGAAATGTGGAATGGTCATAACCATATTAATTATCTAATCTTATGAAAACTTCTTATGACACTTTTGGAAAGGACTCAATCAAGGAATGTGAATATGAAAAGGAAAAAAACCTTAAAAATTCTATTGAGGTTTATGAGTGAGAAAGGTGTCCCCAAGGTATTACATAAGTGATGGAAATTTGGTTTGATCTTCATCTTGAAGCTACTTTATCTAAAATAGAATCCAATTTCTTTGGCCATAGGACCGCCTCATAGTCCAAAAGTTATTATAAAAAAATATTGAAGCTATTTGCTGATCTAATATGTGGGTGGACTTTTTAGATCTTTCTTGGAAATACAAGAGTTGTAGCATTCAATAGGAATCATCTGACTTGTCATTAGATGATGAGACCATTCTTCCTCAATGCATAAATTCATGGAATATTTTGCATCATCCAAAGTATAGAGGTTGATATCTTAAGAGTTAGGGTTCTATAGGTAATGACAAAAATTAATCATTTGTGTCATGTTGTGGGATTTTTTTTTGTTTTTGGGCATTATGTTCCCTTGTTTGTTATACTTTAACTTTTTGAAATAAATATTGTGGGTGAGGGTTGGATTTCCAACTGATGATCGAACCTTTCAGATTAATAATATATATAATGGTCTAAATAAGTTGGGGTACATGCCCCTTTATTAAAAAATTTAAAGAAAAACCACTTTTGAAACTGAATTAAGGGATAACCCATTATTGATCAAGGACCCCAAAACATAATTAATAATGATATATAACAATAAAAAATAATTAAAAATTAATAATAATGTAATTAGTGATTTATTATTTATATAATTAATATTTAATAATGTACCTAAAATTAATATATATATTAATACATCTGATTAATATTCCCTAATAATGATCATTAATATCTATTTTTTATGGAGGAATGAAAGAACTCTCACCAAAATATCCATGGAGATGGGTTTTCCCTAGAACAACTAGGAGTCTAAATCTATATTCATATTACTCACCTTAACAGGGTTACGAATAGAAAATGTCCTCTTAAAATAGGATTAAGTTACTCAACGAGGAAGCTCTGAAGGGATTCTCCAGTTTCTTTGGTTTTTCTGGAGGATCATTTGCTTCAATCAAGAATTAACCTATAAAACGAATCATAAGGAAAGGTGAGACTACTCGTGTTTCATCTTTGGAGGATGAAATATCATATCATCTCGATTTTTGGAAGTTTTATTTCATAGATCATTTCTTATTGATGAAAGGATCAAAACCATGTAATGTTACAGACCTGGTCACCTTATATGAATCGATTTGGGGAATTGAATATTTCAAATGTGTTTCAGTCAGCCACGTATTTTTCCACATTATATTTTCTATAGCTAATATTAAAGGAAAATACTTGAGTTTAAGTTCACTTAGCCTAAGGCCAATTACTTTGTAGATTTATGATTGGAAGTTGAATTTCAGTTTAAATGATTTTAAGGATACTTTCACATAGGTTTGGTTTAGAATTCATGGGCTTAACTGAGTTGTATGGAATCCTAAAATCTTATATGATGTTGAATCCATAATAGGCATTATTATCAGGATGGAAAATGCCCCCAAAATGGTGAGTTATGGTCACTATGCATGAGTCATGACGGAAGTGTACTTAAGTGTTACATTGATTGATAAGGTGTCCATTTATAATTCATAAGATGAAATTGATCTTCAGATAGAATTTGAGAAGACAACACTATTTTGAAAATCTTGAAGAATTATTGGTCATTCAAAATATATGGGTAGAGGTGTTTTAGTTTGTCCTAATTATAATGTTAAAGGCCATGACTTCTAGCTTTATAGGAAGAAATTATATCAAGTGACTGATCAGGTCACTGTGAATCATATTAAAAATTGGGGGATAGATAAATTTGGACCTTACCCTGTTATTAACTCTTTAGGAGAAAAATATTTTGCTGATTAAGGGATCTCTAAGGTTCTATAAATGCATCTTTCTATCATATCATCAAAAGATGGAAATTCTGATTATCTAGTTGTTGGATTTTTTTCCTCTCCCAAAGATGATTGTGGCCCTATGGATCCTTCTCAAGTAAATGTGAAGATGCCATTATCTTGGGTTGATCTCTTAGAGGAATATAACCATGCCATTTAAGGGATGACTTTTAGAGATTCCTTATAAAGAGGCATTATTGTGGAGCACACTGGAGAAGAATCCAATGACAGTCAAGATGCCATGAAACTTGATTCTCTAGAAGAGGTTGATTTTTATTTATGGAAAGAGTAAATAATAATTTCTTTAAAAATAGAAAAGGAAAATCGAAGATAGTTACTGCCAATTCAGTGAAATCCAAAAGTAATATGACATGCACCGAAGTGCAATGCAACTCTTCTCCTTCTTTGAGAAATTATTCTTCTAGTATAACACCGGTACCCACTAATTATATAACCCCAATCTCATTGTATCTAATAATAGAGAAGTTCCGGTTAATGAGGATTCTTAGTCTCTGGTGACTGTTATTTTCAAAAAACCAAAGGTTCAAATTGAACCTATGCTAACATTTTATCAAGTCTCTTTGTCAAGAACTCATGTAGTTCCAATTAATTTGGACAGTGAATCATCCCCTGTAAAAGATGTATATAGTGACTCAATTAATGTTTTTAGAAAGAAAACATCATCTTCAGGTGTTGTCCCACATGTTTTGTCTATAAAAGTATATCTTTTCTACAGGTTTCTACATCTCTAGTATAGGATGGTCACCATAAGGATGAACTTACCTCTTCCTCGGTTATGATAGATGCAAATGAAGGCATGAATGAGGTTTATCTATCATGTAAGCCTCATATTGGAAATTTTGTCCCTAGAATAGATGGACAATGGGATTCAACTATAGAGACTCCTAGAATGGATAAAAATGAATACTTATTCTCCTATTTCAAGATTTTACATGGTTATTCATGTGAAAAACTGGTCAAACTTGAAGCCTAGTATCCATAATTCATTTGAGACGCTTTCTTTAGGTAGCAGGGAGAAGGATGGGTTATCTAATGTATGAACTTCATGAGTGAACGAAATTTCAGATGCATTTGATATTGGAATTCTAGATGATGGAGGTGGACCTTGGATACAGGTCAAAACTTGGAGAAGAGGTCGACATCCACATGGTCAGGGTGAGAGACCCTCTCATCATATCATGTGTACTCATTCATGAGCCGCTTGATTTCTCTTTATCATAGTTATGTATTTAATGTTCCTCTACTAATTTTTTTTCTAACTTCAATAAAAGGGTCTGCTTGCCTCACCTTTTCAAAAAAATCATTAATATTCACTAATAACGAATATTCAATAACAATTCATTAATAATTAATATTCATTAATAATTAATATATATTGATAATTAATATTCAATAATAATTAATTAATAATTAACAATAATTAATAATTAATAATTTATATTTGATAATAATTAATATTCATTAATATTCATTGATTAATAATAAATAATAAATAATTAATTTTAATTATTGATAATTAATATTTATTATTAATTAATTAATATACATCAATAATTAATATTCATTAATAATTAATATTCATTAATAATTAATATTCATTAATAATTAATATTTATTTGGTTGTTATTTTGGGTGGTGTTTTCCCAATTTGATGTCTCAGTGGCATTTGATGTGCCACATGGTTTGATTTTGCTTCAATTTTATTTTAATTAATAAATTTTTATGGTCGATCATGCTCGATACCTAAAATTTCCTAGTAATAGCGAAATAAATTATAAATTTTATGTTCTAAAACAATAATATTTTAACTCATTTTAATTATTTTAACTATTTTTTTATGTTTACAATCAATATGTTAGATTACATTTCGATTGCATTTATGTTTTATATTTTATGAGATTTCAAGGTGAGCTAATTAAAACATTATATTATTTTAAGTAGGTGATTTTGAAATGTTATAAAATAGAAAATATAAAAATATTTGAACTGTAATCTAACACAAGTTGTATACGCATTAGAAATAGTTGAAATCATAAATAATTTAGTGAAAATAATAAATAAAATATAATTTAAATGATAAAAAATATAGTTGTTTTAAAATAAAAAATTTAAACTTTTAAAAATTTTATATTCATAACAACTATATTTTATATCAATTAAATTGTTATTTTTTTTATTATTGATAAATTCATTATTTTTTATTACTTTTTATGTGTTCAGTCTAAGTATTGAATTACATTTCCCTTAATGTTATATTTCATACTTTATAAGATTTCAGAGTTACCTACTTGAAACATAATAATTTATCAAGCAGGTTAGTTTGAAATATTAAAAAGTATAAATATAAATATAATCTATATAACATTTGAAACATTGGATATTTACAAAAAAATAATTAAAAATAAAAATAATTTCTTGAAAATAATAAAAATAAAAAATTTAAATGACAAAAAACAATATTGTTTCAAAACATAACCTATATACTCTAATTTTTTTAAGTATTTGAGTTTGAAATCTTATAAAATATAGAGTATAGATATAATTAAATGAAAATAAAAAAATTGAATGAGAACATGAAATTAAAATAATTTAATAAAGTTTATGTTATGTAATTTTTTTCATCGTATATTTATGTTATTATTTTTATTTTCAACTATTTTTTATATGTTTAATCCATGTTTTATGTTTGATTATGATTCTAATTATAGTTTATATTTTATAATATTTCAAAGTTACCAAATTGAAACATAATAAGTTTTCTTTTGTTTCAAATAGGTAACTTTGAAAGCTTATAAAATATAAACTATAAGTAAAATCTAAATAAACTTTAAAACTTATAATAAACATATAAAAAATAATAAAAAATAATGATACTCTAGGTATGATCTTACCATCAGGTCCAACTGGATATGTTGATAGTGGAAAAGGACCAATGGACTACATTTCATCAGATGATGAACCTTGGAAACAACCTAAAATGTGGAGGAGAGGCTGCCATCTACGAGGCAGAGGAAATATTAACTGGGAGGACCTAAATAATATGATCCATAGATATTAAAGGGAGTTATTGGATACTCACCATATCTTGTCTCTGTATGTTATCTTTTCCCATGATGAGGGTAGTTTTCTATATCTCACCCCATCTCTTCTCCTTTACTTTTTTCCCTTTAAATAAATGAGAAAGAAACTTCAGGCCCTAAGTTATACTTGTTTACATATATTAATGAAATTATAATTAATAAAATAATATTAATAATTAATAATAATATATTATATTAATAAAGTCTTAATTAAATAATATTATAAAAATAATATTTTACATCATTTTAATTATTTTAACTATTTTTTTTGTTTACAATCTATATGTTAGATTACATTTTGATTGCATTTATGTTTTATATTTTATGAGCTTTCAACATCAGCTAATTAAAACATAACATTATTTAAAGTAGGTGATTTTAAAATGTTATAAAATACAAAATATAAAAATAGTTGAACTATAATCTAACACATGTTGTATATGCATTAGAAATAGTTGAAATCCTAAATAATTTAGTGAAAACAATAAATAAAATATAATATAAATGATAAAAAATATTCCTGTTTTAAAATAAAAAATTTAAACTTTTAAAAATGTTATATGCATAGAAAATATATTTTATATCAATTAAATTGTTATATTTTTCTATTTTTAATAAATTCATTATTTTTTTACTTTTTTTGTGTGCAATCTAAGTGTTGAATTACATTTCCATTAAAATTATATTTCATACTTTAGAAGATTTCAGAGTCACCTAATTAAAACATAATAATGTACTAAGTATGTTACGTTGAAATATTAAAAAGTATAAATATAAATATAATCTATATAAAATTTGAAACATTGGATATTCACATAAAAAATAATTAAAAATAAAAACAATTTCATGAAAATAATAAAAATAAAAAATTTAAATGACACAACACAATATTGTTTCAAAGATTAACATATATACTCTAATTTTTTAAGCAGGTGTGTTTGAAATCTTATAAAATATAAATTATAGAAACAATCTAAATGAAAATAAAAACATTGAATAAGAACATAAAATAGAAATAATTTCATAAAGTTTATGTCATGTAATTTTTTTTGTTTAATATATTTATGAAATTATTTTTATTTTCAACTATTTTTTATATTTTTAATCCATTTTTTAAGTTTCATTATGATTATACTTATAGTTTATATTTTATAACATTTCTAAGTAACCAACTTGAAACGTAATAAGTTTTGTTTTGTTTCAAATAGGTAAATTTGAAAGCTTATAAAATATAATCTATAAATAAAATATAAATAAAATTTAAAACATAGACTAAACACATAAAAAATAATTAAAATTAATGATACTCTAGGTAAGATCCTACCATCAGGTCCAACTAGAGATGTTGATAGGGGAAATGGACCGATGGACTACATTTCATCAGATGATGAACCTTGGAAACAACCTAAAATGTGGACGAGAGGCTGCCATCTATTAGGCAGAGGAAAGATTAACTTGGGGGCCCGAAATAATATGAGCCATCGATATTAAAGGGAGTTATTGGATAATCTCCATATCCCATAATTATTTTTCTATGTATGTTATCTTTTCTCATGATGAGGGTAGTTTTCTATATCCAACCCCATCTTTTATCCTCTACTTTTTCCCTTTTTAATAAATGAAAAAGAACCTTTGAGCTATATGTTATACTTGTTTCCACATAATAATAAAATTATAACTAATAAAATTATATTAATAATTAATAATAATATATTATATTAATAAAGGCATAATTAAATAATATTATAAAAATAATTTCATAATTAATGCTTATTTAGTTAAATGGATTAAAAACCAAAAATTATTCACACACCCAAGCACCCCAATAGGTCAGACCCCATCCCTTCTTATAGGGATTGATAGAAACCTACTAGTACAATTATAATTTTGATGGCTCGAAGGTACATTGGCTTGAAATCCCAGTACATAGTCTAGAAGCCCAATTTTTTAGACCAATTAATAATAATTTTTTAAAATAATAATTAATATTATTAATAAATTCATTATTAGTAAATTAATAATAATTTATATATTATTTTTATGATGTAATAACAACTAATATATTATATTAATAGATTATTAATTATAAATTTGTTAGGTTATAAAATTTAAAATATAAATACAATCTAAATTTTATCTAATAGGTAGACCATACACATAAAAAATAATTGAAAATTAATAAACAAAAAATAATTTAATCAATTTAAAATAATGTTGTTTGAAAACATAAATTTTATACTTTTAAAAAATTTACACACATAACTACATTTTTTATTAATTAAAATATTTTTTAAAAACTGTTATTTTTTCTATTAGTTTTTATGTGTATACTTTGTGTGTTAAATTAAATTTCCATTCGATTTATATTTTATATTTTATAAACTTTCACACTCACTTACATGAAGCCTAATAATGTTTCAAGTAGGATAATTTGAATGATTATATAATATAAAATATAAATACAATCATAATGAAATATATCACATCGATTGTACACATAAAAATAGATAAAAACATTAAGAATTTAGCAAAAATAATGAATAAAAAATAATTTAAATAATAAAAAATATTTTTGTTTTAGAAAATTAAAAATTATACTTTTCGGGAAACAATATTATGTGTCGATTAATTTATTTTTTATTTTCAATAAATTATTTATGTTTTCTATTATTTTTCATTTGTATACTCTATGTGTTAAATAACATTTCAATTATATTTATATTTTACATTTTATAACCTCTCAATGTCACATAATTGAAACGTTATTATTTTTCAAGTATGTAACTTTGATAGCCTATAAAATATAAAATATAAACACAATCAAAATATTATTTAACACATAGAATGTTCACAGAAAAATAGTTGAAAATATGATGAATTTAATCAAAATAATATATATAAAATAATTTAAATGATACAAAATATTATTGTTTTAAAACATAAAATTTACACGTAATTACACTATTAATTAAAATATTTTTAATTATTACATACAATATTAATAAATCTCAATTATATTATTAATAATAATTTATTATTAATTGTATATGGGGGATAACTTGAGTGGTAAAGCCACCTCATAGTTCTATACATGAAAAGGGTTCAAATCATGGAAGCCTTTATTGTGGGTGGGGGGGGGGGGGATTTCTGGGCCATTTATGGTCAATGACGCTGGTGACGATGCAGATCCAGGTACACGCTGGTGCAACACCTGACATAGGTAGGGGTATTTAGGCTAGTATAAAGGAACATTAAATCCATCAAATGTAAGGAATTTATGATTTAAAATTATATTGGGCAAGTTATGAAGTGAGACAACCCTTGGAGGGGGTGTGATCTGTCCTTAATATCCTAGAGTGTGGGTGTTGTTTCATTTATTATAGCCTTCAAGACCTTAAATAAATTATTTATTATAAATTGATAAATACTTTTAAATGATCTATTGTTCGGAGACTCATTTTATTAAAAAAAATAAAAAATATAGAAAATGATATGGGGTCAAACAAGGAATACTTTCCCTCATCCAGATAAAAAGAAAATACAAAGAAAGAAATATCTAAAGATGAATGGAAAGATTCTCCATAAACTATTATTATTCCTAAAGGATCATGTTTTTTTGACCATGATTACCGGGTTGAGGCTGAGAATGTGAAAAAAAATGATATGATGAAATCCCCATTTACCTCCACTACTGTGAGTGTGACATCCTTATCTCTAGTTCTTGATTTCTTGTTACGGGTCCCCTTCCTCCTGATGATTCCCATCCAAAATAGTTGTTAACAATCTCTATTGTTGAGTGAATCTCATTCTATACTAGCTCTTTTTTACCCTGTTAATCTTATCCTTCTTGATTATTAGGGTCATCAATCCAAGAAAGGATGCCAAAGTGATTATATGGAGGTTTCTGACCCATGTAGGTGAGTTTCCTTAATTTAGTAGAACCTAAACTAGATAATTCCTTAAGAGTTCCCATTTTGGGTATAGTTTTTCCCATCCAAGAGTTATTTACCTGGACTTGTTGGTTCAAATTGGGGGTCTTCCAATACCAGAGAATCTAACATGAAAAAATTGGAGCCAGATTCATCATCTGATTGAAATGTAGAAAAAATATTGGGATTGAAAACAATTGAGTTGCTGATATGGTCAGCCATCCCGCTTCTCATATCCAGATATTCTAATTACATTATTAATAATTAATAATTATATAATTATAAATTATATTTTTTATAAATAAATAATTACAATATTAATGAATAATTACATTATTATGAATACAATTATTATATTTGATTAATTACATTATTTTACTAATAATTGTATTATTAATTAATATGAATTACATTATTTTAATTCATTCATTTTATTTTAATAAAGAAGCCACGAGTTTGGGTCTCCAAACTCATGGTCTCAGGAAATATTTGATTTGAAATTTGGGGCTTTCCTAAGTGGTAAAGTACCCTATAATTATGCATCAAACCCAGGTTCAAATCCCAAAAGTCTCATTTGGGGGAGATTTATGGTAACGTCCCGGATCTGGGTGCCACACAATGGGTGCCTCAAACCCGGTTGGTCACATGACCTCAAGAGCATTTCCCTGAACACCAGAGGCTACCGACTAGCAGCTAGGGCCCAGGTCTAATAGTGGGGAAACTATGCCCTCATTTTTCAATGTATAGCACAGAATAACATACAATAGCGGAAGTAGTAGAAAATATATAACTGAAATGGAAAACTGAAGTAAAAGAGAATCGACAGTTATATATATAAATATGCAGCATGTCACTAATTCTATGAAAGCATCCATAACATGATACACTGCAATACAATACAATAAAACTCAAAGTATAAGGTACAACCCAAAAAAAACAAAGCAGAGTAAACAGAACGCTGCAACATCGCAAGCCTAATCCCAGTCCCATGCTCTCCCACTCCTCTGCTACAATCAAGTACCTGTATATGGACCCTTTCCCTTATCCACACCTGCAGAAATATAGTCTTTTTGGGCCGATGACATGACCCAGACAGGATGTGAGAAATAAATCCCAGTAGGCAACCACCAATGGCACGTGCCCAACTGTCGGTGAAAATGTGAAACAACAGTGTGCAGTAGTAAATGCAATAAACTAATAAATACTCAAAAGTAACTAACTTTACTAGTCATATTTCCATTTTAATATTCATTTTACCATGCCAAGCCTGTTCTTTAAATTGGAAGGTATAACAAAAAAACACCATGGTGAATATTCATGATATCACTGTCCTCAGACATACAATCCTTACCCTCAAGTAATAAGAATCGAAACCCACAGGTGATTTCCCACATGAAAAACGAATATTTCCCTCAGGCGTATGAAGTGTCACCAACAAGAAAAAAATCTATAGCCCACAGGAATAACGAATATTGCCCTCAGGCTAAAAGAACCATTGCCCTTAGGCCAAAACAAACACTGCCTACAGGCTAAGCAAGTAACTGGGATGATCCCAACACATAAGAAAGAAATTTATATATAATTACTCTCAAGGAAATTTCAACACACAATATAATCATGGAACACCCTCGGGTATCCTGGCCAAACAGCTAAACAGAGGAACGCACCCCCAGGGTGGTCCTGGATCCAAGCAGTGATCCCAAACAATAATTTTTACTTATCAAAAGTTTATCTATGCAATTATAGATAACTTTTAGTGAAGGCCACAACCATATGACACCCCAAACTTGGGTTCGTATCACAACAGTATTAAAAAACACACAACAGTTGGAATTTAAACACCAAACCACCTACCTCAATCCTCTCTAATCGGTATACGTGAACGACACATCCCGAATCATCCAATAATGATGTAGATCTGAGGTGAACATAATCTTGTTCAAACTCAAATAACTTTCCCTCAGGAAAGAATTGGTAAGAAACACACAAGGAGGAGGAAGAACTCACCCGTGCGGTTTAATCAAGACCATCAGAGAAGCATTCATATTCTCGGTGTGCGGTCAGGAGATCTCTGAAGCTCTGGTCGTCCTCCCTAGTTCCCAATGGATTCTAAGATTCCTCTATGAACAAAGGAGGATATTGCCCATTTTAAGCGAAAAAAAACTATACGACGTTTACTCTCAAGTAATGGCGTGTAATTTTCATTTTTTAAATTGTTCCTCTAGAGGCTTCTTTCCACCGCGATATTGTTCATCCTTCGACATGAGTACACTGCATGTATTCCTGATTACACGGTGTGTACTATTGCTCCGCTGCCGGTTGCCTCCACTGACTTACTGTTCACCTGTTGACTAAATACACGACGTGTAAATACCTTATACATGGCGTGTAGTCAGTTTTTTACACGCTTCATTTCTGACAGGCCTATATGCCCTGTGTACTCATCCCACATGGCCAAAGTACATGTCATGTGGAAAAGTACACGACATGTAGTCAAAAAATTTGGGATTTCCCCCCATTTTCCTTATTTTCTAAAAAACACTTAAGGAAAATGGAAAAGAAGAAACCCGTACCTCAAGAATAAGAACTGGGTCCTTACAAACGTCCCCCCTTAAAGAAATTCGTCCTTGAATTTCCCTTCCAAGGGTGGTGAGGATAAATCTTAGAACAACTCTGGACACTGAGCTTGTATGTCGGTCTCCTGCTCCTAGGTTTCATCCTATACTTGGCCATGCTTCCATAGCACTCGTACGAGAGGAAGTGACCAGTCTCGAAGAACCTTCGTGCTCCTATCAAAGATATGAATCAGATGCTCTTCAAAGGATGCATCGATCTAAAGCTCAACCTCCTCGGGCTGAAAGACGTGAGATGGTTCTGAATGATAACAACACAATTGAGATACATGGAAGACGTCGTGCAAGGCCCAATACCTCTGTGGAAACTGTAATTGATAGGCAACCAGCCTAAATCTCTCCATATTCTCAAACGGCCCCACATACCTCGGTGAAAGTTTACCCTGTCTCCTGATCCACCTGTGTCCTAACCTCGGTGAAACACGCAAGAAAACCTGATCCCTGACCATGAACTCCAAGGGTCTTCTATGGAGATCATCATAAGATTTCTAATGAGACTGCGCGGTAGCCATCCACTTCTAAATCAACTGGACCTGCTCTGAAGTCTCCTGCACAAGGCATGGTCCCAGCAAAGCTGCCTCACCTACCTCTAACCAGCACAAGGGTGATCGGCATGGACTACCATATAATGCCTCATAAGTTTCTATCTGAACAGTTTCCTGAAAATTGTTATTGTAGGAAAACTCGATCGAGGGTATGTGCTTCTCCCAAGAGCCCCCAAAGTTCAGGACGTATGCACATAGCATGTCCTCAAGCACCTAAATCATACGCTCTGACTAACCATCGATCTGAGGGTGGTGAGTTGTGCTTAAAAGAACATGTATACCCAGTTCCCTCTGAAAGCTATACCATAAACGAGACATAAAATGGGCATCCCTATTACAAAGATAGAATGAGGAACCCCATGAAGATGTACCACCTCTCAGATATACAAAATTCCATGCTCGTCCACACCGAAGGTCTCCTTGATCGGAAAAAGTGAGCCACCTTCGTGAGTCTGTCCACAACAACCCACACAGTATCATTGCCTCGAGGTGACCTTGGCAACCCGGTCATGAAGTCCATCGCGACTTCATCCCATTTCCACTCTGGGATGGGTAACTGCTGTAACAGTCCAGCTGGCCTCTGATGCTCCGCCTTCACCTACTGACTAGTGGAACACCTAGTAACAAAACCAGCTACCTCTCTCTTCATACCTGACCAACAATACTGTCGTATCATGTCATGGTACATTTTGGTAACCCTAGGATGTACAACCCAATCTGAAGCATGAAACTCCTGCATCATCTACTTGGCTCTTTCCCGGTAACCCACACTCGTCCATGGAAACACAGTATCTCATCATCGCCTATCCTCTATCCAGGAGGAGGGTCCTCACTAGCCACCGACTCCCATAGAACTAGGCCTTATTAATCTGATAGATATCTCATCCTCACTCTATCGAGGAGGGTAGAAGTGAAAGGCAAGGAAGAAAGATAAGTTTTCCCTTGACTCTTGTGCACCTCTAAATACATATTAGAGAACAAATCCATAAGCTGCCACTCACCACTGGCCTCCTGCACCACCTGTATCTGAGTCCTCCTGCTCAGTGCATCAGCTACTACATTACCTTTACCAGGTGTATAGGCAAGATCAAAGTTGAAGGACTGAAGGTATTTAACCCACATTCACTGTCTCAGGTTCAAGTCACGCTGAGTAAAGATATATTTGAGACTTTGGTGGTCAGTGCAAACCACAAAATTCTCTCCCAATAGATAATGTCTCCAACAGTGAAATGCATGAACAACTGCAGCAACTCGAGATCATGCGTCGGGTAATTCCTCTCATGTGGCCTCAACTGTCGAGACCCGTACGAAAAAAATCGATCACCCTGCATCAACACTTCTCCCAGCCCAATACCTGATGCATCACAATAAGCTGTATAGCTCTTCCCTTGTTCTGGAAGTATTAGGACAGGTGATGATGTCAACCTACCATTTAGCTCTTGAAAGGCTATCTCGCAAGCTTCTGGCCAAAATAACTTCACAGCCTTATTATTCAAACCCGTCAACGATGCTGCTAAGTGGGAGAAGTCATGTATAAAATGCCTGTAGTAACTATCCATCCCTAAGAAATTCCATATCTCAAACATGTTCTTAGGCTGATCCCAGAAAACTATTGCTCTCACTTTCTTTGGGTCTACCACAACTCCTGCTTCTAAGATGATATGACCCAGGAAGTGTATCTAGTCCATCCAAAAGTGGAAATTTGAGAGCATAACATATAACTGATGCTATCTCAGTGTACTGAAAACGATCTCAAGATGGGTATCATGGTCGTGTTGAGTGTGAGAGTACACCAAGATATATTCCCTGAAGACTACCAAAAAGGAATCCATATACGGGTGGAACACACGATTCATCAAAGCCATTAAAACTGATGGCGCGTTCGTGAGTCCGAACGGCATAACCAACTACTCGTATAGACCATATCTACTCCGAAAAGCTGTGAGCGGTATTTCTGATGGTCTAACACGTAATTGATGATATCCGGATCTCAAGTCAATCTTCAAGAACACTCATGCTCCTCGAAGTTGATCAAAAAGATCATCAATCATCGTTAAGGGATATCAGTTCTTAACCGTCAACTGGTTCAACTTCTAATAATCCACACAAATTCTGAGGGTACTGTCCGCCTTCTTCACAAAAAGGACAGGCGAACCCCAAGGAGAAGTAGTGGGTTGGATAAAAACCTCTGACTGTAACTCCTCCAACTACCTCTTGAACTCATGAAACTCAGGTGTAGCCATCCTATACGGAGGAATGGACACCAGTGCCGCTCCTAGCATGTACTAAATAGAGAAATCCACCACTCGCTCTGGAGGTAGACCCGAAAAGTCATCCGGGAAGACATCCCTGAAGCGATCAACCACTTGAGGGAAATCCATCTGACAGTTTCCCTAGTCATATAGATATAAACTCTACATATGGGATGTCACACCACCTCTCCCATGATGCTCAGGTCCAGCTCGGCTTTCCTGGATAACCCATTAACCTTTGTATAGAAACTCTCCACCCTCTGGTGACGTGAAACTCACCCTACGACGATAGCAATATACCAAGGCTCGAAAGGGTACCAACCGGTCCATCTCGAGAATAACATCGTAGCTCATCATCTCTAAGACATATAGGTCCCATAGAATGTGACACCCACCAACCTCTAGGGGTCGCTCCATGCACTGATGCACATTAGCCGTTATAGTCCCTAACAGAGTGTCTAGTGTCATAATATCAGAAGAAAAAGAAACATAGAGCCCAAGGCTCTCCACAACGGGTACCGATATAGAGCTATGTGTAGCACCCGTATTGAAAAGTACATAAGGCAAAACAGATGCCACTAGAATAATATTTCTGACAGTAGAAGGTCCGAGATCTTGCTCCTGTTGGGTATGTTGCACTACATATGCCTGCCCAGTGCCACGACCCTGCAACACAACATGGCTACTCTGAGATAACCCGCCCTGCTATCTCTGAGATCCTAGTGTCTGGCTACCACGAACACACCCACCACCTCTGCCTGTACATCCTGATGTATCCCAATTCCCTGACAGGGAAGAAGCTTCTGGCCCTGCTCCTATACGCGGAGTCTGCACAGAACCCCTCTCACTAACCACTGGTGGAAATGCCCTGAAAAAGCACTACAGATGACCCAAATTTCCCCAAGCTCGACACTCCACGGGGTCTCGTGGACACTGCGGTCTCTTATGCCCCTCTCTACCACACTGGTAGTAAATGACCTGGCCACCAGAAGTATTCTTCTGTCTAGTACTACCACCGTGAGGGAAATCTATCCGCCTCTTCCTATTACTAATAGAAATTTTACTAGAAACTGGTGTCGAACCACCCTAACCCACACCACTAGCTTCCCATAAGTTCCTCTTAGTAATCAATGCATGGTTCACAATAGCATGTATCGTAGGCAAACTAAAAATGTTCACCAGCGATCGGTTGTCATACCGAAGACCATCCTCAAAACGTCGATCCCTCAGCGTCTCATATCCCACTAGAATAGGTGAAAAAAACTGAAGTTAGATGAAGTGAGCAGAATAATCCATCACTGACATGGCACCCTACTGCAGATTCATGAAATCTCAAGCTCGATCTGCCCTCAACATCTTAGGAAACAAGAAGTCATAGAAAGCTGTCTGAAAATCTTCCCACGCCATATCTCGGTGATGCTCAGATTGGGTGGTAACAACCCACCACCTCTTGGTGGAATCACGTAGCATGTATGTAGCGAGCTTGACCCTCCACCCTGGAGGCATCTCCTGATGCTCGAAAATAGTTTGCATAGAACCCATCCAAGACTCCACAGCCTGTGGTCTGCCATCCCCCGAAAACATAGGTGGATGCTGCTGTTGGAAGATACGCGTGAGCTCTGCCATAGATGTGGCGGCCAGCGGCGCTCCCTGGAAGGAATGCATGAACCACATGAAGCCTTAACAGAACTGCGCATCAGTGCCTGTGTCCGGTATAATGGTTGGAGCCGCATCTGGCTCTCCTGGAGGTTCCATTGGTAGCCCATGGCCCACCATCTATGGAGTATAATCGTCGCCGGTCTCCTAGAGAACAACCGATGGTCGTCTTGGTGGCATGACTCTACCAGGTCAAACACACACCTTAGATCAAGATTATCAAAGACCGAAAACAAAGATACCAAGAAGGGAACAGAAGAAGGAAAGCATTTGAGATTTAAAAAAACTTGACTAGACGGCATGTAAGAATACTATATGGCGTGTTCTCACAGGACATCCACATGGGCATGTACTCCATCTAAAACTGGTCATGTAACACCCCAAACAAACGGCGTGTTGTCCACTCACACAGTGTGTACGTGAATCCTCATTCCCTTATAGATTCCTTCTACATGGTTTAGTCACACTACTCTTCTTAAAAAAAACTACACGGCGTGCCCCAGATAGACACAACGTGTACGACTTAATTTCCAACTGCTCGTGTTGTTAGTGACACGACTAACCACTCAGCCGACACTACACGACGTGTTACACCTGCACACAATGTGTACACCACTTCGTCTTCCTAGACACACAACCAAGTCCACACGGTCTTTCCCCAGTCAAGACTACACAACGTGTTCAAGAAGCCCTAGACCGACCCGTGTTGCTCGCTACACGACCGGCTACACTGCTGACACTACACGACATGTTCCAGGAGGACACGACGTGTACTAGGAAAGATAACACTGACCCGTGTTGTTGTGACTCGGCCGGGTACTTGGGATAGAAAACACGACGTCTTCAAAGTGGAAACGGTGTGTACGCATTAAGGTTTCCTCCATCCGTGTTGTTAGTGACATGGGCGGACACCAGGTCAACACTACACGACATGTACAACCGGTACACGACGTGTTTTCCTAAGCCATTTTCTACTCCGTGTCCCCGCCCACACAACCTATGACATAGGAAGATACTACACGGCGTGTACTGAGGGTACATGACGTGTACTTAAAAAGTTTTCATTTAGTCCCGAGTAGAAGAACACACGGCGTGTGTCCATAGAACTACACGACATGTATGCTATGTTTTCCAGATAGTAAGCCTCAGAAACTTCTTCGGAGCCCAGAAAAACACTGAAACCAACGCTGAAGTTCCAAATTCTGATCCGTGAGGGCCCATACTCCCCGCAAATCAAAGTTTGGCATCTTATGCTTGTTAGAACAAGGTAACAGTTAATGATCCACCAAATTCCAGTCAATGAGGGACCATACTCCTCAAGAACCAAAGTTTGGCATTAATATTATCAACATCCTCACACAACAATACCCTATCAAATAACAGGTATTTATCAAAGCAGCTATCACAACAACATGCTTTTCTAGCACAACAACTATCACAACAACATGAAATTCCTAATGTACCTACATGGCATGGAAAGAATGCATGACATGTGATTTCTAGCATGTGCCTAAATGATGCATGAGATGGAGTACCCTCATCTCATTAGATTGCAACTAAATATAACTCAAGTATAAAATTATTAATAGCACACAACAAGTGCATCACCCAACGGTGAAAATCAAATCAACTGTCAATTTTGCAAAATCAAAAAAATTGCAATAACCGAGGTAGGCTGGATTTTCCCTGTACACGGCTTAGATACTCCTGAACACAGCTTATTACCAACTACCAATTCTATCTTATCCCTGAATAAGGCTACAAACAGTAAGTTAAAGAAAAAAACCTGCCTCTGATACCACTTTGTAACATCCCAGATCCAGGTGACACACAACGGGTTCCCCGAACCCGGTTGGTCACATGACCTCAAGCGCATTTCCCCAAATGCCAGAGGCTGCTAATTAGTAGCGAGGGCCCAGGTCTGATAGTGGGGAAACTATGCCTTCATTTTTCAAAGTGTAGCGCAGTTTAAAAATGAATAACAGACAACAACTAAAGTAGTAGACAATATATAACTGAAATGGACAACTAAAGTAAAATAGAATACGAAGTCATATATATAAAGATGCAACATGTCACTAATTCTATGAAAGAATCCAGAATAGGAAACACTACAATACAATACAATACAACTCAAAGTATAAGGTACAACCAAACAAAATAGAGCAGAGTAAATAGAACGCCGCAGCATCGCAAGCCTAAGCTTGGTCCCATGCTCTCCCACTCCTCTGCTACAATCAGGTACCTGTATAGGGATCCTTGTCATTATCCAAACCTACCGAAATATAGTATGTTTGGGACGAAGACATGACCCAGACAGGGTGTCAGAAATAAATCCCAGTAGGCAACAACCAATTGCTCGTCCCCAACTATCGGTGAAAATGTGCAACAACAGTGTGGAGTAGTAAATGCAATAAAATAAGCAGTACTCAAAAGTAACTAACTTTACTTTTCATATTTCCATTTTAATATTCATTTAACCATGCCAAGATTATGCTTTAACTTGGCAGGTATAAAAAAACACCACGGTGAATATTCATGATAACACTGTCCTTAGACATACAATCCTTACCCTCAGGTAATCAGAATAAAAACCCGTAGGTGACTGCCCATAGGAAAAACTAATATTTCCCTCAGGCGTATGAAGTTCCACCCACATGCACAGAATCTACAGCCCATAGGCATAATGAATATTTCCCTTATGCTAAAAGAACCACTGCCCTTAGGCTAAAAGAAACACTGCCAGCAGGTTAAGCAAGTAACCGGGCCGAGCCCAACACATAAGCAATAAATTTATATAAAATTTCTCTCAAGGAAAATGAAACACACAATATAATCATAGAAACCCTCAGGTATCCTAGCCAAATGGCTAAATAGAGGAACGCACCCCCGGGGTGGTCTTGGATCCAAGAAGTGATCCCAAATAGCAGTTTTAACTTATTAAAAGTTTATCTATGAAATTCTAGATAACTTTTAGAAAAGGACATAGCCATAAGACACCCCAAACATGGGTTCTTAGCACAACAGTACACAAAAGCACACAACAGTTGGAATTTAAACACCAGACCACCTACATCGATCATCTCTGATCGGTATACGTGAACGAAGCCTCCCGAATCGTCCAAGAATGATGTAGATCTGAGGTGAAAATAATCTCGTTCAAACTCAAATAAATTTCCCTCAAGAAGGAATTGGTAAGAAACAAACAAAGAGGAGGAAGAAATCACCCGTGCGGTTCAATCGAGACCATCAGAGAAGGATTCAGATTCTCGGTGTGCGGTCAGGATATCTCTGAAGCTCTAGCCGTCCTCCCAAGCTCCAAATGGATTCTAAGCTTCCTCTGTGAATAGAGGAGGATACTTCCCATTTTAGGAAAAAAAAAACAAACTACACGGCGTGTACTCTCAAGTACACGATGTGTACTTTTCATTTTTTTAAACTGTTCCTCTAGCAGCTTCTTTCCACCGTGACAATGTTCATCCATTGACATGAGTACATGACGTGTATTCCTGATTACACGGTGTGTACTGTTCTCCGCTGGCGGCTACCTCCACCGCCTTAAAGTTCACCTGCCGACAGAATATACGGCGTGTAAATACCCTATACACGGCGTGTAGTTAGTTTTTTACACCCTTCATTGCCTACAGGCCTACACACCCTGTGTACTCATCCCACACGCCAAAGTACATGGCGTGTGGAAAAGTACATGACATGTAGTCATAAAATTTGGGATTTTTCCCATTCTCCTTATTTTCTCAAAAACACTTAAGGAAAAAGGAAAAGAAGAAACTCCTACCTCAAGAATAAGAATTGGGTCCTTACAAACTTCTCCCCTTAAATCAATTCGTCCCCAAATTGCCCTTCCAAGGGTGGTGAGGATATAGCTCAGAATAACTCTGGCCACTGAGCATGTATATCAGTCTCCCAATCCTGGGTTTCAGTCTGTACTTGGCCGTGCTACCATAGCACCTGTACGAGAGGAACTGACTGACCTCGGAGAACCTTCATGATCCTATCAATGATACGAATCAGATGCTCCTCAATGGATGCATCGATCTGAAGCTCAACCTCCTTGGGATGAAAGATGTGAGATAGATCTGAATGATAACAGCGCAGTTGAGATATATAGAAGAAGTCGTGCATGGCTCAGTACCTCTGTGGTAACTGCAACCGATAGGAAACTGGCCCGACTCTCTCCAGAATCTCAAACGGCCCCAGATACCTCAGTGAAAGTTTACCCTGTCTCCTGATCCGCCTGTGTCCCATCCTCGGTGAAACACGGAAGAAAACCTGATGCTCGACCACGAACTCCAAGGGTCGTCTGTGGCAATCAGCATAATATTTCTGAAGAGACTTCACGGTAGCCATCCGCTTCTGAATCAACTGGACCTACTCTAAAGTCTCCTGCACAATGCATGGTCCCAGCAAAGCTGCCTCACCTGCCTCTAAATAGCACAAGGGTGATCGGTATGGCCTACCATATAAATCTTCGTAAGGTGCCATCTGAATAGTTGCCTGAAAACTATTATGGTAGGAAAACTTGACCAGTGGTATGTGCTTCTCCCAAGAGCCCCCAAAGTCCAGGATGCATGCACATAGCATGTTCTCAAGCACCTGAATCGTACGCTCTGACTGGCCATCGGTCTGAGAGTGGTAAGCTGTGCTCAGAAGAACCTGTGTACCCAGTGCCCTCTGAAAACTTTTCCAGAAATGAGATGTAAAGAGGGCATCCCTATCTGAAACGATAGAACGAGGAACCCCATGAAGATGTACCACCTCTCAGATATACGAATTTCCGAGCTCATCAACACTGAAGGTATCCTTGTTCAGCAAAAAGTGACCCACCTTCGTGAGTCTGTCCACAACAACCCACAAGGCATCATTGCCTCAAGGTGACCTCGACAACCCGGTCACGAAGTCCATCACAAAATCATCCCATTTCCACTCTGAGATGGGTAACTGCTGTAACAGTCCGACTGGCCTCTGATGCTCCTCCTTCACCTGCTGACAGGTGGAACACCTAGTGACAAAACTAGCTACCACTCTTTTCATACCCGGCCACCAATACTGACACCTCAAGTCACAGTACATTTTGGTAACCCTGAAATGTACATCCCAATATGAAGCATGAAACTCCTGCATCAACTCCTTGTGTATGTCCCCTGGAACCCACACTCGTCCATGGAAACACTGTATCTCATCATCACCTATCGTCCATCCAAGAGGAGGGTCCTCACTAGCCACCGACTCCCATAGAACTAGGACTTCCAAATCTGATACTTGTCTCATCCTCACTCTATCCAGGAGGGTATAAGTCATAGCTAATGAAGAAAGATAGGTTTTCCCTGGACTCTCATGCACCTCCAAATGCATCTCAGAGAATAAAGCCATAAGCTTCCACTCACCACTGGCCTCCTACACTGCCTTTATCTGAGTCCTCCTGCTCAGTGTATCAGCTACTGCATTACCTTTACCAGGTGTATAGGCAAGATCAAAGTCAAAGGATTGAAGGTATTCAACCCACCTTCACCATCTCAAGTTCAATTCACGCTGAGTAAAGATATATTTTAGACTTTGGTGGTTGGTGCAAACCACAAAATGCTCTCCCAAGAGATAATTTCTCCAATAGCAAAATGCATGAACAACTACAACAACTTGAGATCATGCGTCGAGTATTTCCTCTCATGTGGCCTCAACTGCCGAGACCTATACACAACAACTAGATCACCCTACATCAACACTACTCACATCCCAATACCTGATGAATCACAGTAAACTATATAGCTCTTCCTTTGTTCTGGAAGTATCAGGACTGGTGTTGATGTCAACCTTCCCTTCAGCTCTTGAAAGGCTGTCTCACAAGCTTCTGACCAAACAAACTTTACACCCTTCTTAGTCAAACCTTTTAATGGCGCTTCTAAGTGGGAGAAGTCCTATATAAAACGCATGTAGTAACTAGCCATCCCTAAGAAACTGCGTATCTCAAACACTTTCTTAGGCTTCTCCCAGGAAACTACTGCTCTCACTTTCTCTAGGTCTACCGAAACTCCTGTTTCTGAGATGATATAACCCAGGAAGTGTATCTGGTCCATCCAAAAGTGGCACTTTGAGAGCTTAGCATATAACTGATGCTCTCTCAGTGTACTCAAAATGATCTCAAGATGGGTAACATGGTCGTGTCGAGTGTGAGAGTACACCAAGATATCATCCACGAAGACTACAAAAAAGGAATCCAGATAAGGGTGGAACATGCAATTAATCAGAGCCATGAAAACTGATGGCGCGTTCATGAGTCCGAACGACATAACCATGTACTCATATAGACCATATATTCTCTGAAAAGCTGTGAGCGGTATGTCCGATGGTCTAACGCGTAACTGATGATATCCAGATCTCAGGTCAATCTTTGAGAACACTCGTGCTCCTCAAAGTTGAACAAAAATATCATCAATCCTCGATAAGAGATATCAGTTCTTAACCGTTAATAGGTTCAACATCCGATAATACACACAAAGTTTGAGGGTACTATCCTCCTTCTTTGCAAAAAGGATAGCCGAACCCCTAGGAGGTGTACTGGGTCAGATAAAACCCTTTTCCTAAAACTCCTCCAACTGCCTCTTGAGCTCCTGCAACTCAGGTGTATCCATCCTATAAGGAGGAATGGACACCAATGCCACTCCTAGAATGAGATCAATAGAGAAATCCACCTCTCGCTCCGGAGGTAGACCTGAAAAGTCGTTTAGGAATACATCCCTGAAGTGATCAACCACTGGAGGGAAATCCGTCTGATAAGTTCCCTGGTCATCTAGATATAAACTCACCATCTGGGCTGTTACAACACCTCGCCCACGATGCTCATGTCCAGCTCGGCTTGCCTAGACTTCCCATTCACCTTCATATAGAAACTCTCCACCCTCTAGTGACGTGAAACTCACCCTACGATGATAGTAATCTACAAAGTCTCAAAAGGGTACCAACCAGTCCATTCCAAGAATGACATCATAGCTTGTCATCTATTAGACATTGAGGTCCCATAGAAAGTGACACGCACCATCCTCTAGGGGGAACTCCCTGCACTAACGCACACAAGCCGTTCTAGTCCCCAACAGAGTTTATAGCATCATAATATCAGAAGAAAAAGAAACATAGAGCCCAATTATCTCCACAATGAGCACATATATAAAGCTATTTGTTGCACCCATATCGAAAAGTACATAATACAAAACAAAGCCACTAGAATAATACCTCTGATAGTAGAAGGTCCGGAATCCTACTCTTGTTGGGTCTGTTGCACTGCATATGCCTGCCCAATGTTGCGGCCCTCCGACATAGCCTGGCTACCCTGAGCTGACCAGCCCTGCTATCTCTGAGATCCTGGTGTCTGGCTTCCACAGCCACACCCA
Source organism: Viscum album (assembly GCA_963277665.1). Classification (NCBI taxonomy): domain Eukaryota; kingdom Viridiplantae; phylum Streptophyta; class Magnoliopsida; order Santalales; family Viscaceae; genus Viscum; species Viscum album. The sequence continues at coordinate 1,268,406,906 of OY728140.1, read as the reverse complement.
CCACCTCTGCCTGTACATCGTGATGTATCCCAATTCCCTGATTGGTAAGAAGATGCTGGCCCTTCTCCTGTATGCGGAGTCTACACAGAACCCCTCTCACTTTCCACTGGTGGAAATGCCCTTCCAAAGCACTACAGATGACCCATCTTGCCGCAAGCTCGACACTCCAATGGGTCACGTGGACACTGAGGTCTCTTGTGCCCCTCTTTGCCACAGTGGTAGTAAATGACCTGGCCACCAGAAGTATTCTCCTGGCTACTACTACCACTGTGAGAGAAATCCATCTGCCTCTTCCTCTTACCGGTAGAAATAGTACTAGAAACTAGTGTCGAACCCCCCAGACCCACACCACTAGCTTCACACAAGTTCCTCCCAGTAATCAATACCTAGTTCAAAATAGCATGTATTGTAGGCAACCATAAAATGTTCACCAGAGCTAGGATTTCATACCGAAGACCATCCTCAAAATGTCGAGCCCTCAACATCTCATCTCCCACCAGAACAGGTGAAAAACGCTGAATCGCGGTGAAGCGAGCAGAATAATCCATCACTGACATGGTGCCCTATTGAAGATTCATGAACTCTCAAGTTCGATCAGCCCTCAACGTCTCAAGAAAGAAGAAGTCATATAAAGCTTTATGAAAATATTTCCACACCATGTCTCGGTGATGCTCATAATGGGTGGTAACATCCCACCACCTCTTGGCAGAATCACGCAGCATGTATGTAGTGAGCTTGACCCTCCGCCCTAGAGGCATATCCAAATGCTCAAAAATAGTCTACATAGAACCCAGCCAAGACTCCATAGTCTGTGGTCCACCATCCCCTGAAAAAGTAGGCGGATGTTGCTATTGGAAGATACCCGTGAGCACTGCCATGGATGTGGCGGCCTGCGGTGCTCTCTGGAAGGTCTGCATGAACTTCATTAAGCCTTCACGGAACTGTTTATTAACGCCAGTGTCCAGTATAACGGTTGGAACCGCATCTGGCTCTGCTAGAGGTTCAATTGGTAGCCCTTGACCCACCATATCTGGAGTATAATCGTCTTCGCTCTCCTGGAGAAAAACCGGTGGTCGTCTTGGTGGAATGACTCTACAAGGTCAAATGAACACCATAGATCAAGATTATCAAAGACTGAAAACACAGAGACCAAGAAGGGAACAAGAGAAGGAAAGCATTCGAGATTTAAAAAAACTTGACCACACGGCGTGTATTAATACTACATGGCGGGTTCTCACAGGCCATCCACATGGGCGTGTACTCCAGCTAAAACTGGTCGTGTAACACCCCAAACACACATCATGTTGTCCACTCACACGGTGTGTACGTGAATCCTCCTTACCTACCCGAGTCCTTCTACACAGCTTAGTCACATGACTCTCCTTTAAACAAAACTACACGGCATGTCCCAGATAGAAATAATGTGTACGACTTAATTTCCAACTGCCTGTGTTGTTAGTGACACGACTGACCACTCAGATGACACTACACGACATATTACACCTATACACAGTGTGTGCACCACTCCGTCTTCCCAGCCACATGGCCAAGTCCACATAGTCTTTCCCTGGTCAAGACTACACAACGTGTCCAATAGTTACACGGCGTGTTCAAGAAGCCCCAGACCAACCCGTGTTGCTTGATACACGACCATCTACATGGATGAAACTACACGGCCTGTTCCAGTAGGACACGACATGTACTAGGAAAGATGACACCGACTCATGTTGTTAGTGACACGGCCAGGTACCTGGGTCAGACTACATGGTGTGTTCAAAGTAGACACGACCTGTACGTTTTAAGGTTTCCTCCGTCCGTGTTGTTAGTGACACGGGCGGACACCAGGTCAACACTACACGGTGTGTACAACTGGTACCCGTCATGTTTTCCATGCCATTTTTGACCCCGTGTCCCCGCCCACACGGCCTATGACATGGGAAGATACTACACGACGTAGACTGAGGGTACACGGTGTGTACTTAAAAAGTTTGTATTTCTTCCTGAGCAGAAGAACACATGACGTGTGTCCAAAGAAGTACACGACTTGTATACTGGTTTTTCCAGACAGTAACCCTCAGAAACTTCTTCGGAGCCCATAAAAACACTGAAACCAACACCGAAGTGCCAAATTCCGATCCTTAAGGGCCCATACTCCCTGCGAATCAATGTTTGGCATCTTATGTGTGTTATAACAAGGAACAGTTAATGATCCACCATATTCCGGTCAATGAGGGCCCATAATACTCAAGAACCAAAGTTTGGAGTTCATTTTATCAACAACCTCACACAACAGTACCCTATCAAATAGCAGGAATTTATCAAAGCAGCTATCACAACTGCGTGCTTTTCTATCACAACAACTATCACAACAACATGCAATGCCTAATGTACCTACATGGCATGGAAATAATGCATGACATGTGATTTCTAGCATGCGCCTAAATGATGCATGAGATGGCATAGCCTCATCTCATCAGGATGCAACAAAATATAACCCAAGTATAAAAATATTAACAACACACAACAAGTGCGTCACCCAATGGTGAAAATCAAATCAACTGTCAATTTTGCAAAATCAGAAAAATTGAAATAACCAAGGTATACTGTATTTTTCCTATACACGGGTTAGATACTCTCGGGCATAGCTTTTTACCATCTACCATTTCCATCCAATCCTTGACTAAGGCTCCAAATAATAATTCAAAGAAAAGAACCTACCTCTGATACCATTTTGTAACGTCCCGAGTCCGGGTGCCACACAATGGGTGCCCCAAACCCGGCTGGTCACATGACCTCAAGAGCATTTCCACAAACTACAGAGGCTACCGACTAGCAGCGAGGGACCAGGTTTGATAATGGGGAAACTATTCCATCATTTGTCAAAGTGTAGTCCAACATAAAAATGAATAACATACAACAATAGAAGTAGTAGACAATATATAACTGAATTGGACAACTGAAGTAAAAGAGAATCAATAGTCATATATATAAAGATGAAACATGTCACTAATTCTATGAAAGCATCCAGCAAAGGATACACTGAAATACAATACAATACAACTCAAAGTACAAGGTATAACCAAACAAAACAAAGCATAGTAAACAGAACTCCACAGCATCGCAAGCCTATTATCGGTCCCATGCTCTCCCACTCCTCTGCTAAAATCAGGTACCTGTATAGGGACCCTTTCCCTTATCCACACCTAAAAAAATATAGTCCGTTTGGGTTGAAGACATGACCCATAAAGGGTGTGAGAAATAAATCCCAGTAGGTAACCACCAAAGGCCTGTGCCCAACTGTCGGTGAAAATGTGCAACAACAGTGTGCAGTAGAAAATGCAATAAACTAATCATTACTCAAAAGTAACTAAAGTAACTAATTATATTTCCATTTTAATATTAATTTATCTATGCCAAGCCTGTGATTTAACTTGGAAGGTATAAAAAAAACACCACGGTGAATATTCATGATAACACTTTCCTCAGACATACAATCCTTACCCTCAGGTAATTAGAATCAAAACCCATAGGTGATTTCCCATAGTCAAAACGAATATTTCCCTCAGGAGTATGAAGTGTCACCCAAAATCACAGAATATACAACTCACAGGCATAACTAATATTTCCCTTAGTCTAAAAGAACCACTTCCCTCAGGCTAAAAGAAACACTGCTCACAGGCTAAGAAAGTAACCGGGCCGAGCCCAATACATAAGAAAGAAATTTATATACAATTCATCTCAAGGAAATTGCAACACACAATATAATCATGGCATACCCTTGGTTATCCTGGACAAACGACTAAACAGAGGAACGCATTCTCAAGGTGGTCCCTGATCCAAGCAGTGATCCCAAACAACAGTTTTAACTTATCAAAATATTATCTATGTAATTCTAGATAACTTTTAGAAAAGTCCACATCCATACGACACCCCAAACATGGGTTCATAGCACAACAATACACAAAAACACATAGAAGTTTGAATTTAAATGCCAGACCACCTACCTCGATCGTCTTTGATCGGTATACGTGAACAATGCCTCCTGAATTGTATAAGAATGATGTAGATCTGAGGTGAACATAATCTCGTTAAAACTCAAATAACTTTCCTCGGAAAATAATTGGTAAGAAACACACAAGGAGGAGGAAGAACTCACCCATGCGGTTTAATCGAGACCGTCAGAGAAGGATTCAGATTCCCGATGTGCAGTCGGGAGATCTCCGAAGCTCCAACCATCCTCCTAAGCTCCAAACGGATTCTAAGCTTCCTTTGTTAACAGAGGATGCTAATGCCCATTTTAAGGGAAAGAAAAAACTACACGATATGTACTCTCAAGTACACGGTGTGTACTTTTCATTTTTTAAACTCTTCCTCTAGAGACTTCTTTAAACCGCAGCACTGTTCATCCATCGACATGAGTACACGGCGTGTATTCTTGATTACACGGTGTGTACTGTCGCTGCACTGGCGGCTACCTCCACTGCCTTACTGTTCACCTTCCGACTGAATACACGGTGTGTAAATACCCTATACATGGTGTGTAGTTAGTTTTTTACACCCTTCATTGTTGACATGCCTACATGCCCTGTGTACTCATCCCACACGGCCAAAGTACACAACGTGTGGAAAAGTACACAGTGTGTAGTCACAAAATTTGGGATTTCCCCCATTTTCCTTATTTTCTCAAAAACACTTAAGGAAAAAAGGAAAATAAGAAACCCGTACCTCAAGAATAAGAACAGGGTCCTTACATTTATGGGCCATTTATGTCCATAATTTGATGGTCATGGTAGAGAAATGGAAACAATGTTGCATAGTGCCGGTGGTATGGTGAGCACATAGGTGCCTATGGGTCATGATGATGGGGCCTTTGGGCCATCAATTATGGAGTCTTCAGGCAATGAAAATTGTAATGGTCCAGCTATGAAGTGGGCCAACTCCTAGAGGGGGTGTGTAGCCTGTCCTAACTGGTTAGTAGTTTTTGAGTTATTTACTTTTCATGTGACCTCCATAATACTAAAAAACTAATTAGTGATTATTTATTACATTAATAATATATATTAAGAATTTTTAATTTTTTTTAATTATTAATAATTATTATGAATTTAATTATTAATTATTTATAGTTATTAATTATATTAATAATTGATAATTAATCATGTTATTAAAAACATATTATTAACATTAATATTAATATTATTATATATTTTATTTATAAATATCAGTTAAATTATTAATAAATATTAATTATATTGTTTATTGTTTATAATAATCACATTTCTATTTAAATTATTAATAATTGTTGGTAATTATTTATTTTTATTGAAATTATTAATTTTAATGATAAATTATAATTATATTATTAATTATTATAAATTAATCACTCTTTAATCCAACTTGAAAGACCCAAGTTCAAATCTGGTTGGGGAACAATTTCCACATGCATTGTAGCAACACCATTATTCAACCAATTTAGGAATTTGGGCCAAAAAATTGGGCCTCCATTCCTATGATCTATCAAAATGAATTTAGGCCACCAATCCATCATCAATAGGTAGTAGGTGACAAGACGGGACTAAGTGAACAACTCCATACAATAGGAAGATAGTGAAGTATAATGACACACATGCGTCATCAAGTGGGTGGTCTTGAAAGTGTGCATTTATAGTAGATAACTCCCACAAGAAATATGTATTAGTGATTTTTGGAAGGATTCATAGAGGATTTCACACAATTATAATGAGACGTCATCTTAAAGATACTGAAGGAAAAATAAACATGCACCCACCACTTATCTATGTACACCTGATAAAACAAGAATCATGGGATGTGTTTACTGGTCATCATACGGATGTGTCTTTACAATTACATTGTGGATCGTAATATGTTTTTTGATGATATGTGTATTCGTCACTTTGATTTAAATTTTTTTATTTATGAAAAACCTATTGAGTGCTAAAAATAAGGAAAAAACAACAAAACCAACATACCCCTACTGTAAAGCAAGCATGGGGTGCGCTTCACTTGAAAAAAAATTGGTAAACCTTTTAAATATATCGTAATAATTTTATGTCATATGAAACAACAATATAATTATGTTCCTCTTCTTATATGAAGATTGATGACTCTAAATCCAAATCCACTTCCATCCAATTCCATGTGCTATGAAATGAGTTATGTGTAAATAAATATGGGATGATAATAGATTAAAACACACAAAAAGTGTGGGAAAAATGTGTAAGTATGACATAATAAAAATTTGTTTTTCTTTAAATCACTATTATATAATAATGAATACTTATTTTCATATATTTTATATTTGATATAGTCATAGAAATCAACAACACTTGTACCGGATGAACACATTCTATCGGTGGTCTTAAAGCAGCCAAAATAGTATGGCCGCGTCAGAGGTGTGGGTTTTGGGGTGACATCCCAAACATATTTTAAGTAAAAAAACAAAAGGAGGATCAAGTTAAAGAAATTAAATAAGAGAGAAATACTATCTACCCTTGAAGAAAAATGCTAATGATAGAGAGAGATGGTAGAAACATTTGGGGGCAAGAAAAGAGAATAAAAAACTTAAGAACCACAATTGCTGACGATCCCCCCACCCCTAACATCTTTGAGGAAATACATTCCACTTAAATATATTTCTTTGATATAGTAATCAATGTTCTAATAATTGTTTTTGTGAAATGTGAATTAGAAAGACACTAATACATTTCCTGTACTGATATTCTATAGGGTGGTAATGACTGTGATTTATATCTATCAACACCCACCCATTACCTTGTAGTGAGGGATATGTTGTTTGATATCCAAAATGAAATGCTACATAACAGACCACTTGAAACATGTCATGTGAGAGTGTCGATTAGTATATACCATGAGCCAAGTGCTAAGATATCTATTCCAATTAATGATGAAGATATTCACAAGGTTGAACAAGTTATTGGAAAATTCATCGAATGACTATCACATATGGTAAAAAGATATGTCTATAAGGAGGTATTCATTTCCAATTTATTTTTCAAGATAAACATTTAACAATTAATGAAAAAAGTTATGAACTGTTGAATGTTATTATAGACAGAAAAAGGGAAGAGGGTAAAACACAATTACAACTCAAAACCATCTAAATGATCAAAAAAAAATCGAAAAGATCTACTAAAATCACCTTTACCCCACTCATTTTATATCCGTATTTATCATCATTGAAGGTTTATGTGAATACAAAGTTAATAAATGTTTGTATTCACATAGTAGATTTTGAAGAAAATATGTATGGAGAGGAAGTTCAAGACTTCATTGGTGTTGAGACTATAAGTGAAATCCTCGACAATTCTGGGCTAGGTGCCTCAGTTATAAATGTATATATGAGGTATGTTTTCATGATTTGATTTTCCAAAAGATGATATTATATGTTAATTATGACTAAATAAATTTCATATTTTTGGCATGCATATATATAAAAAACAATTGAATGAATTTACCCATAAATTATTTTTGGACTTGTTATTCCTCAAATCTTCTATACAGAACAACAAAAAATAGAATCCAAATAAAATTTTGAAATAGTGGCAGAACTGGTCAAATCGTTTGAAAGAAAACTTTTAGATAATAGTCACCTATTAATACCTATGATGCAGGGGTAAAACACTACAATTTAATCACATCAAATATATTTTTTATTTATTTAATTATTTATTCCTTCTTGTGTTTTTAGGAAACATTGGATGTTCATTACATTCAATTTGGATACTATAATGATTTATTTCCTGGATTCAACAGATGGATATCCAAAAACCTGACTACACATGACGGAATTTATCAATTTTTAATACACTACATTCAATGTTTTAGAAATAAACATCAAGTTATAAAATTTACATTATGTTTTAATGAGGTTTATATTATGATAGGGTGGTGCATCAATATCATGAAAAACAAGGAATGAGGCCAGGGGCTAAGCATGAGGATCATGAAAAGTTCTATGAATGGAAAAATATTAGGGTACATATAATAATATTTCACTATCTAAACACAGATCAAAACAAACTACTTATTCTCATCAATGTTTCTTCAATGTTTGAAAAAAACAAATGGAAAAGATTATAGTTATTAGGTTTTTAAATTTATGATAAAGATCATATTCCATCAACAAACTAGCATCTCTAAAGTGGTATTTTTGAAGATAATTACTATTTTATTTAAAATATTTATTAATAATTTATGTATTTATATTTTTTCAATACTACTTTGACTATCACAAAGATTCATATTCACAAGATAATATATATTTTCATAGAAATGAATGGGAAATATAACTAATGGAAGAATGAACAAAAATAGCATGAATATGTGACTTCTATATAAGTAGTGGATTGTTTTATATTTATGTTTAATTTAATTATTTTTAATATTAATCACATAAGAAATGTTTTCTTATACATATGGAGTCTTTTTTTGAGTTAGGGTGGTTTTTTCAAAGCTGCTCGTGCTCATGAGAGATTGGGATTTGAGGCAACAACTCCAAATTCAATGATAAAGTAATGTTTTTTAATATACTATGTTTTTCCTCATAATATTATCTTATCTATACTACATTAACATATTCTAAATTAAATATTTTACTACTTAATTTAAAAAGTGTTACTCACTTAAAGATGAGAAAAAAACACTTGGATTCTCTTAATAATTTTGGGTAGCGTTTTATAAGTCATTTGTGATGTGTAGGAATGTGTTTAATTTCCAAATGATACAAAATGTGATCTATATGAATCAAAATACATGTTTCTAGTTTGAAATGAGATTTTTGTAAAAAACATATTTGAGATATTGAAAACTGAGAAAACACATTCATATTGTTTTTATACTTTTGTAAAATGATCTATAAGTCATTTTTGATATGTAGGAATCAACCTCACCTCAATATTATGCATGGTGTGGCTGGTGTGACTCAAAATGTCCGTAATCAGTTTAAAATTGACATTTTAGTTCAAAACGTGTCCCTCATTTAAGACTAAGGAAACATGATCTGATTGTTTTGATAGTTTAGAACAATGATTCATAAATAATTCTTAACGTTTACGAAGCAATATCATGTCAAAAACAATAGACAATGTAACTAGTATGAATCAAAATGCGTGTTTCAAGTTTGAAATGATGTTTTAATAAAAAACAAAACTGGTATACTAAACACTAATAAAACTCATTCAGATTGTTTTGATACTTTAGGATAATGATATATAAGTCATTTTTGATGTGTAGGAATCAACTACACCTCAATATGATGCATGGTGTGGCTGGTATAACTCAAAGTGTCTCTTTTTATTTAAAATTGTCATTAATTTTAGAAAAAAGAAGAACTAAAATACTAAAAACTGAGAAAACACATTCAGACAATTCTTATATTTTTGTAAAATGACCCATGAGTCATTTGTTATGCGTAGGAGTCAACCAAACCTTATTTCGAAACACGATATGACCAGTATAACTCATAGTGTGACTTTTTATTTAAAATTGACATTAATTTAAGTAAAAATAACAAGTGACAAATTGAATACCAAGAAAATGCATTCTTATTATTTTTATACTTTATGAAAATTATCCATGTGTAATTTTTGATGTATAAGAATCAACCATACCACAATCCAACGCACTCTAGGACCAGTATGACTCAAAGTGTCCTTTATCAATTTAAAATTGAGATTTTAGTTCAAAACATGTCCCTCACTAAAAATATATAAAATACACTCTGATTGTCATGATAATTTAGAACAATGTTTTATAATTATTTTTGATGTTTATTAGTTAGTCTCATGTCAAACTGATGAATGATGCGACCGATATGACTCAAAAAGCATGTTTCCAGTTTGAAATGACATTTTAGTAAAAACACACAACTGGCATACTGAAAATTGAGAAAACACATTCAAATTGTTTTGATTCTTTAGGAAAATGATTCATCAAAATTTTTTGACAGGTATGAAATAGCCTCACCTCAATCTGATGCATGGTGTGACCATTATAATTCCAAATGTGTCATTATTTAAAATTGATATTAATTTTAGTAACAGAACAAGTGAAATTCAAAACTGAGAAAACACATTTGGATTTTTTTATATTTTAGGAAAATGATCCATAACTCATTTGTGATGTGTAGGAATCAACCCCACCTCAATACGATGTACATTGTGACTGATATCAATCCAAATGTGTCTTTTTATTAAATATATATTGACATTTTATTAATGTATTCTTTCATATTAATGTTTAATTAATTTATTTATAGTATTACTGACATAATATTTGTTTTCTTATATAGGGGTAATATTTTTCTTGAGTTAAGATTATTTTTTCAACAACTGATACCATGGAAAGACATTTCTGAGAGGGGATCACAAGCGTTAAATGATGAAATATTAATGTTTTTAAATGTTTTTTGGATAATTGTAAATGTAATTATATAAAAAATCATTTGAAATTTATATAACAATGTTTTATTGTATATACCATGGGAAGACATTTTTTTATTCTTGATTTTAATTAAATGTATATAGCATTGTTTGAAATTACAGGTTTTTTCTGGGTCTACTTTTATATTAACAGCACATTGCAACCAACTAGGCCTTTATTAGTGTTGTGATTAACAACGCTTTTGTAGCATTTTTAAAATCCTTTTTGTGAATTTTTAAAAGGAATATGTGTATTAGTGTTCACACACCCCCACCTTTTCTCACTTGTGAAGCATGATAGGGATTTATCAGCACTCCCCCCACTACCTACCAAGCTATTTGTGCATTCCTCTATCAGGATTCGAACCCAGGACCTCCACCCATGCATGTTTATACCCTTACTACTTGTCCATGTTGATTTCTTTTATATTTTAGTATATATATATATTTATATATATTTAGAAATTTCTTTTTTATCCATATATTTATTTATATATTTATACATATTTATATAATTATTTTTAAATACATTTATAAAATAACAGTTGGGGTGGTGCCTGTGTGGTAAAACCCGTAATTATACATCTGAAAGACCAGTTTTTAAATCATGAAAAACCCCTTAGGGGATTTATGATACAGGAGGTGACATAGGTGGTAATGACTTAGGCAGGAAATGAACTAGGCATGATGCAGACAAGGCTGGGTGCAGACTCATGTACATGCTGATGCAAGCATAGTCTATGGCTCATCAAAACGAAGTGGTATTTGGTCCATCCAATGTTGGGCCTACTAGACTTTAATATATGAATAAATAGGGATGGATGAGTGGGTTATCTCTTGGGGGGGATATGACCTTACATTATAGCTTATGTGCGTACGGTTTGTGTGTGTTTGAATATAATTATAACCCGGAGTACCTAATATATATATATATATATTTATAAAATATATTTGGGTGTGTTTATATATATATATATACATTTGTATAGGTATATACATATTCATACATTATTATTTTAAATAAAAAAGATAATAATTATTTTCATATGGTTTCTATATTTAAAAATATATTTTACATGTAAATAAGTTTTAACATTTATTTATACGAGTTAATATTTATATGTATGTATATAAAAATATGTATATAAATGTATATATTTAATTATAAATAACACTACAATATGAAAAATGATAAAATTTGAATACCACAATATCCATATGAAATTAACACCTGAGAATAAATCTAGTCTCCATCGGAAAAAAGAACTCTCTTTAATAAAGATTAAATTCCATTAAATGTTAAAAAAATATGGGCATCCAAACTAAAAACATAGTTTTAAAGGCCTTACGAGCCTTTTTGATCAAGAAAAAATAGTGGTTAGGACCCCCAATCAACATGGTGTAGATCTCTTCACAAGTTTCGATTTGAAATCTCATGGAGCTCAAATATACAACTGGATAAAAAATTATGACTATTTGAGTTCAAGTCATGTTTTTAACTTATCTTAAGAGATTAATTGGTTTATTAATTTTTTATATCATAAAATTGTTATTAAATTTATATTACTCGATACTATTTAGTAAATCATTAATTAATATTATTTTTTTAATTATTTTATAAACCATTTTCACTAAATATATTATTTATTAAGTGAAAATACTTATTTAGTATTATATAAATCATATTTAATCAAATATTATATATATATATATATATATCAATATAAATATATTTTTAGGTTAAAATATTATTTTTACTATTATATAATTTTTTATGAAGATCAACTTTTATCAGTGCTAAAAAAGTACTAATAAAGGTGGTCATTATCAACACTAAAAAAATTTGATAAAGGGGGACCGTTATCAATGCTAAAAAAAGCACTGATAAAGGTGGCTATTTATCAATGCTTTTAGCTAGTGATCATAAAATTACCCCCTTTATCACTATTTATTCAGCACTGAAAAAGGTTAGCACGAATCTGTAGTAGTGGGGAACTATTTAGAATTTAATGGAAAAGTGAAATGACACATGAACTCAAGTGAAATCCTTGGTAACTAGAGGGTGAAAACTAGCACTATGGGTCTATAAGTATCGCTAAGGAAGAAATTTAACATTTAATGGCCCATCAGGATAAATAATACTGAAGTAAATAAAACAATAACTATAAGTAATGTAAATAATAAATTAAATCCATAATAAAGTAAAAAAACTAAATCTTAGAAATTTCTAATAATGAATACATCCAAAAAACTCCTTGATATATCTTAACATCTTTTCCCAGATAGTGAGGCCCTTTGCCTTTACTTATATTACTACACTAAAACTATCCTATTGTGTATGAAGACCCGTAGACGTGATCATCTCATATACATAACTTAAATAAAATATTTCATTACAATAAATTCCCAAGAGGTTTTAGGTTTAGATGTTTAAATAATTAAGACAAAACATTAACCAACTACACCGATGTTTTTTATCAATTGAACATTTTACCCCTTATATAAGAAACTACCCAATCCATAATGAGTCTTCAACATCTCCCACAAATTCTCCACATTATAAACTCTTCCATACATTTCATACTTTTATCATCTTCATAATCCGGGGAAATAGAAACATAAGAAAGGGGTAAGCTCAAATTCTCAGAAATAGAAAACATAAGTGTTAACAATTAAACATCATGAGTGAGAATATGAGTATAATCAGGATACATAAGAAACATATACCCAACAAATCATGGATCATAAATCATGGAATAATACTTTTCTTAACATAATATATGAATAAAAAGTGTTTGGAAACATGAATCAATAAACATGATCCATGAGAGCATAGCATAGCCATGAGAAGATGCATAAACTTGTGGAAGATCTTTCAAATATAGAAAAAAACATTAGTATAGGTAATCATTACTTTTACGAGCCACACTATGAATTCCCATGATTATGATCAAATAAAATGTACTTATGAAAACTTATCTCATGAGATATAAACTTTTAACTAATTCATTGGAGGGTGATAGATAAACCCACCCATAATTCATCCATACATATTAGTGACACATGAAAATCATTAAATTATCACAATATAAAGAACCCATGGAAATAAAATGAGTTACATAAAATTTTAAATAAAAGTCATTAACTTTTTATTGCATAAAGAACCCATGGAAATAAAATGGGTTTCATTCAACTCATCATAAAGAACCCATGGAATGAAATTGGATTTCATATCTTTTTAAAATGGATTCACATTAGTAAATAATTAATGATTGCATCAATAATAAAAATGGGAAATAAATTGGTATCTAATGACATCAATTAAGTTTCTTGGTAAATATCATTCAACCAAGATAATAAAGCATATAGTATTTACACCACATAGATATAGGGTATATGCATAATATAATAATTTTAACAATCAATCTATTAATGAAATCTAGGTTAACATCCTTCAATCAAAGGAATTGAAAATAGGGTATTCACAAAAGAAAATAATTGGGTGAAAAGTTAGGATTATAGATAGTGGATGATTAGGAAAGACAAAGGTAAGGAAGGATCATTCTTGTAAAATAAAAATACATTAAATAAGTCATATAGAGAAAGAATGTGGATAATTAAATTTAAGGAATATCCTCAGTGATGCATAAGATATGTCAAAGGATAATGAATTAGTTGAAGAATACTTTTCAGGAGTTTTATAAAAATAAATTTGGAAATAAGAAATATCCTTGATCATTTAAAATTATTTTAAAAGACATATTTTATAAATATTGGAGGAGAATAATTTCATTTATAAAAAATGAAAAAATATATAGAACAATTCATAGAAAATTGTAAAGGTGGTGGAAATATGTGTTTATAGGTGAATGTTAAAAAATAATATTTTCACATTTTGATGAAAAAACCCATAATTTTTTATTAAAATATCTTTAATTTTTTTTAATATGATCATGTAGTAGAAATTGAACTTTATAATTTACTAATGTATAATAAGGAAATTATAAATGTTGGGCAAAAATCCCTCAAGGTAGCATTGCAGCATTTTTGGGTTGATTGTGTTTGTTGACAAAGAAGGTTTCCATGGAGAATTGTCGAGTTCCCGAGAATTTGTTGACATTCCATGTTGACAAAGAACTTTGACAAAGGAAAGGACGATCTGGAGGCGGTACAAAAGAGCAGTACAAGGCGGCGCCGTTTTCCAGTGTTTGCCAAATTTTTGGGCCTGAAAATCGCCAATGGAAAATGGAGTGATATGTTGTTGGCGAAGGTTGAGGAGAGAGAAATGAAGAAGGTGTGCGGAAAAATCAAGCGTGGCGTGCAAAACTAGAGGGTTACGCGAAATCTTGAAGTGTGGCGCGCAAAACAGCGGGTTGCGCGAAATTGTATTTCGCGCAAAAGATGTTTCATGGCCGAAAGCTTGAAAATCGGTAAAGGCATGAGGCGCGCGAAATTTTGGAGGCGTGCGCGGAAAATTGAAGTGGCGCGCGAAATAGCGGATGAAGTATTTCGCGCAAGAGGTGTTACGAGGTCCGAAGCTCGTAAAATGGCAAAGGCATGAGGTGCGCGAAATTATGGAGCAGTGCGCGGAAAATGTTTGTGCGCGGAAGATCAAAGCGGATTACGCGCTCAAGGAGGGTTTTTCACGCGGGGTCGATTTTGCCTATAAATATGAAGTGACCCTACTCCATTCAAGAGAGCTCAAGACATAGAAAATACCCGAGCTCTGGTGCGCGAAATTGAAGTTAGAAAGGGTGTTGCGCGTAAACTTAAAGTTTGCGCGTAAAGTCAGCTGTTGCGCGAAAAGCAAAGGCTGCGCAGAAAGTTGGTGTTGGCGCGTAAAAGGAAGATTGCGCGAAAAGTGGATTTCGCGCAAAATTAGTGAATTGCGCGCAAGGCAGTTTCGAGGCTGCGCGTAATATTTGGAGGTTGCGCGAAAAAGGAATTTCGCGCAAATCATAGAAATTGCGCGCAAGGCACCGTAAGGGTTGCGCGTAAAAATTGAGGTTGCCCGGTACATCCGGTGCAAAGTGAGATTCATCTGTGGGTGAAAGTTGGACTTCAACAGAGCATCTACATACAGAGGAAGATGCATTCCTTCATGGAAATGAAGAGACCTACAGGTCTATAAACTGTGAGTGAATCCCTTCCAAGAGCAGTGAGCTTAGGAAGAGGAAGAAGGTGATCCTCTCCACCGGCAGTGAGCCAGAGAGAGAGAAATAGGGAGTGACCCTTGGGAAAACAGTGAGCTAACCCTAAACCTTGTATAGGCAGTGAGCCTGGGCATAGAAGTGATCTAGCCTGAACATTGTAATCCACAGCTAGTGAAGTCTAGTGGAATTTAGTACGAACCGGCAACTTGTCGGCGTATGCTCCTTGGACGTAGCCCTTAGCGGTGAACCAAGTAAAAATCTCTGTGTCTGCCTGCTTACTTTCCTGCATTGCATTCAAAGCATAATCATTAGGTAAAGGAGACACGTGATCACAGTAACCACAAAAGTGCAAACAAAGTGACCCTTGTAACAAAGAGGTCAAGATCCAGTGGGGCAGGAAGAACTTTGAAAAAGAATATCCATACCCTGATTCACCCCCCCTCTCAGGGTATATAGGCCCCTATTGGCCCTAACAATAAAAATAATACAATGAATATAGACATGGAAAAGGGAGGTTACAGACCAAGAAGAAGATATGGGGTTATTTTCATTTATAAGAAACACTTCAGGTAAAATATGAGTCAAGGTAGAAATGAAATTTTGAGGGGAAATGTAAAAAAATTAATATCCAAAATAAAATGATGATTAGTTTTATAAAGTATATAAATTATCCATATGAGTTATCATTCAAAAATAATAATGATTTGAAAATAATATTGACAATGAAACCCTTAGGGTTTTAGTAACATTTAAAAAAAACCATCTTTCAACTCTGGTATATATTGAATTAAAATCCATTTAAAAGATAAAATGAAACAAATCTTAAAAACCCCATTAATATAATAAAATAAATTTATTAGGTAGTATATACACCATCATAAAGAGAATATGGTGTATAATAGTAAATATTTCTCAATGGGTGAAAATTTGAGATAAGAAACCCTTCCCTCAATTCATGCTTAGTCAAAATACGCGCTAACCTCCAATATAAAAAATGTAACTACCTTAATCAACCATTTCATAAATTTTTTCATATCTATAACCCTTTATAAACTTAATTTATAATTATTATCTATATTTATATTAATTAGTGATTATCTATTTTTGATATCGGGTGTGAGTAATCTTGATCATTTTGAATTAGTTTCATAATAGTAGTTTTGTTATTAATTATTTTCCAAAAGTTCATCATTAACAAACCATAAAAGTTAATAGTATTTTTTTTATAATTATTTATATTTTAATAATTTTATTCCATGATAATTTTGGTTACGATCCTTAAAGATGAATTTAGAGATGAGCATATTTCAATGATTCTTAGCGAACGAAGTGTGATTTCTTAAATAATCAGATAAATTTTTATATTTCCGTTAAAGAAACAAAAAAATAATTATTTACTTATTTATATAATATATTACCAGAAATTAAATTCTTATATTAACCCATTATATAAATTTATATCATTGTTCAAGTAAGTGGTTAAACTAGTCCAAATAAGAACATACCATAATTAATGAATGACTATGAAGGGAGTTTGTTGTAATATCATTATACCACAATCATAATGATATTATTTAGTGTTTATTAGAGCGATATATCATAATTGTAAAGAATTATAACAAAAATATAACAAATAAAAAGCTATTAAATAATATAAAGAAAGAATGTTTTTCTCTTAGAACACTCTTTTGGATGATTGAATTTACCATGGGTTTTCACTGCTTGTTTTTTTAATAGGTTGTCACATTTACCTTTAAAAAACCTTAATAATTTTGTGAAAATAATATTTATTTGTTAAAAAATTTCTCATGACCAACCATGTAATGAGACGATGAAAATAAAAATGAAAATCAATCATTCTATAGAGGCGGTAGTCCACACGTACGTATGAATAATGATTTTATTTTCCATAGAACGGGGAAAATGAGTAATATGGTTTATCATTTTAGAATCTAAAATATTTCATAGATATAATAATTATATATTAAATTACTTATTAGAACCATCCTTGTAAGGTGTTGATGGAAAAAAGAAACACATTGCGTCATGGAGGTGGTAGTCCGCACATCCCATAAATGACAATTTTGTTTTTATTTAAGGAGAAGGGAAAGGTGGTTAATGATTTTGAAATCATTGTAATAAAATACCCATATAATAATGATTCTGATGTTATAATTTTAATATAGTGTAATGCAATTTTAGGAATAATAAGTGCACATAATGAAATAGAAATGAGAAAATAGCAGTTAGAGATCTATACCTCACTTCTTCGATTTATCATTTGAAAAGGGGGATAAGACTTTAAAAGATGGTATTTTGAGACGAAAAAAACCTATTAAAGGTGAAAATGAATGTTGAGGATAGGTCTAGGAAAATTTTGGGCTAAACCAAGTGGTTTTTGGTGTGAGGGGAAGTGAGGAGAGAAGATCCCCTTTTATAAGTAAAAATGATGACATTTTTGTAAATACCCTTATCTTTTTAATAATGGGAAGTCAATATCAAGAAACGTAGATCAAAATTTATAAATAATAGAGAGGAAAAGTGATAAGGTTGAAAAATTCCTTAAATAAACATGTTTTAAAATTTTTTAAATTCATTTTCTCATAGATTTTTACTTTTACTATTTTAGTTTTTACCACGATAACTAGTTTTTACCCAAGTAACTTATCCTTTATGCTTAAAAATTAAATGGACCTTATGATATAATTTGGACTTACTAATTAAAAATTTAAAATCCATTTAATTTGATTAAATTTATAAAATTATGAAAATTAATTGTACGATAATAAGTATATAATGTATTAAAAATAATTTCTTGAGAAAAATATTACGTAAGTTATAAGGCATTAAATATAGGTTTGTAAATTATAATTTTTTTAAATTTATTATATAACTTATAAAATGAATATTTTTCTATAAAATGATTTCATACATATCTAAATAATTCTTATAAACTAATAATTCCATAAAAAACACGGTATTTATAAAAACAATATATTGCACTATTCACATAAAAATAATCTTTTTAGGAAAATATCAAAAAATTAAACCTAAGATAATATTGACATGTTTAATTCAAAAATGAAGTATTTTTTTAAATTAATATTCCAAAGTTAATTAATTAGATTCAAAATGAAAATATGATATATAAATGAAAATTTATTTTATTAAAAAATGACCTTTTTAAACTTTAGGTGCTTTTAATATTATTTTATATAGATTTATAAATAATTAAATATTGTTATATTAATTTATAAATATAAATATTACCTATTATTATAAAATTTTTATTACATTTAATTAATCCTGTTAAGGTAAAATAAAATACCCATATTTTTTAAATGGTTCTTAAAAAGGATCCTTTTAAAAATATTAATCAAAGAAAATAATATTATATTATATTTGGTGATTGGGGGTAAAATTACATTAAACATATACACACCTCACACATAAGCCGAAAAGGCAGGACATAGCCTCCCCCCAAGGGGATAGCCCACCCATGAAGCCTTATTTATTAAATACATGTCCTGTACACCCAGTGGGCATGAAACCCATTACATGGACTGTAGGCTCAGTGGTCATTAAATCCCATTACATGACCTGAAAGCCCAAAGTTTTATTCCAAAGGACCACTGGTTAATAGTGATTCTATAGTACCTGGGCTTCTACAATACTTTCCATAGTGCTGTTGCGACTACAGTGTTGCCGACTCTATAATGCTTCCACCACTAGAGTCAAAATATTAGGTTATTACATAGAAGTTTTCCCTATTAGTGGTGGTTTAAACTCATGAAAATCCAATTACATATAGTTATTTAAACCACCTCAAATTTTACTATCAACTATCAAGTAGCGGTGGTTTGAATTTATTTCACTTATTTTTAGAGAAGTATCATTTTTTCATAATTAGAGGTGATTTTCCATGCATTTTACAGTGATTATTATTATAAAAAAATTTATTTAGTAAATTAGGAACAAATAAAAAATCATTACTAAATAGGGGTGGTAAAAAATGCCCAAACCAAACCAAATTGAAAACCAACCAAATCGAAATAGAATTTTTTTTCTTATGGTTTGGTTGGTGATATAGAATGAATAAAGCCTTGTGTTTTGTGGTTTGGTTCTAGTGCCAAACAAAATCACACTTGTTAATCCAAACTACACCTATTCCTCAAAAATATAATTTTATAATTTTTATCGATCCCACTCATGCATCCATTCCCTAACCCTAACCCTATTTTATATTTTATTTTAAGGTTAAGGATGATATCATGTATCTATTTTAATTATTATATATAAATTCTATTAAAATTATAATCCAATCATTATAAAATATCATGGATCTATATCTAGAATGTTATCATAAAAAATATGTTTTTTCACAATTCAAACTAAACTAAACAAAAAATTAATGGTTTTGAAATTTTCTAATCTGAGACAAACTATTACTAAATGGTTTGATTTTTTAATATAAAAACCAAATTGAAAATTTTATCTTGGTTTTGTTTTTAGTCAAAACCAAATAAAACCAATCCATGCCCACTCATACTACTAAATAATATAGCAAAAGTTTTATTTCTTGGTGGTTTATCGAAACTGCTTCTAAAAAAAATAAAGAAATTGAAAAAAAGCTACCAATAAGTATAATAGTTCTTCTTTTTAGCAAAGGTTTATATAGATTTACGATAAATATTTTAAATAATAAAACTTATAGATAAATAAAAATTTTAAAAAATAATTTATACAACATACAATGTTGCTAAATATTAATTGATTAAAAACATAAACACACTATAATATAAATGACACATATATAAAACACATATATGTATATCAAAACAAGTCAATAACCATGAGTCATAAAATCAATTATCATATAGAGAACATAATTACAAAAAATTCTATCAACCCATCATATCCATCTCTCCACCTCCCTACATCCAACTACCTCCGTATCTGGGATAATCATACACAAAACCAACCACATAATGGTTATATGAACTAAAACAAGAAAAAGATAGAAATTAGAATAACTGAACACAATAAATAACAATTAAAGTTCAACCCATGATAATTTTTAACCATACCAAAAAAACTATAAAACATCATGAATTCCTTATGAAGAGTGTCATAGATCCAAACACTCAACCTCTTTTCTACTACCAATATCTATCACCTGTAATAAAAAACTGTAACATTTAAGAAAAGGAACATGAAACATAATATGTACAAAATTTATTCCAAAATATTCACATTTCATTTT
Source organism: Viscum album (assembly GCA_963277665.1). Classification (NCBI taxonomy): domain Eukaryota; kingdom Viridiplantae; phylum Streptophyta; class Magnoliopsida; order Santalales; family Viscaceae; genus Viscum; species Viscum album. The sequence goes on along the minus strand of OY728140.1, from coordinate 1,268,386,030 downwards.
TTATTTTATTATTCAAATACATGAAATTTCAACACAAAAAAAATGATATATTCTCTCATATATCATAGGTTAAATATATAAAAATTCTCTAGATAATTATTCCTCCGAATCCAAAAAGAACAGTTTGAAAACTTAAAATTTTCTATTTTTGAAATGATTCCGCTCTCAGAACTCAAAATGGATGAGTTTATAATAATATAAGTCTTTATATATCATTTTACATTACCATGTATCTAATTTTATATAATTGATACCAACTTCTACAATTATCCACCTAAACTTATAAAATCATTACCCAATATACCTATCTTGGTAAATTAGATATGGCTTGATCTTCATTTATCACAATTCAACTAGTATAAGCATTAAACTAAATCATTCATTCCATATTTGAAATTTTATAGTGAAAGAGTCTAAAATTAGGAATATCCATTAAAAGAAAAATCTATATATTTGAAATTCACTTCAAATAATGCATCAACATCTTGCCTATCCCAATTCCAACTTCCCATCATTGATTTTCCCAGAAGCTCTATGCTACACTATATAAAGGTTAAAAATTCATAATTTTATTTTAATTCAAACCAAATATTCATTAATGACTATTGAAAATATCATTGGGGATGAGATTGGGGGTTTTTAAACTAAGATAAAAATTATAATCGAAAGTTACATGAACATATTTTTGTGAGTTGAACTTTAAAAAAATAAAAGGATTTAAAAAAAGGGATGGTGAATGAAATGAATAAAGAGATAAATTATATTGAGAATAATTATATATGGGAAATTATTACAATAATAAAAGAGAAAAATATAATTGGATTTTTTTTTGAAATAGGCTTCATGAGAAAGTGGAGGATTAAAGGAAAAATGTTTTCCCTATTTTCAAGGCCTATTCACAAGTGAAAAGAATAGTCTGTGATGATTCTTTTTTTTCTCATTATAAGGATGAAAATAATAATAAATTTTCTTTCAATAATATCCAAAATAAATTATGATATTTTTTTAAATAGATAGTTAATAAAAAAAATCATGAGTATAATGATATGGAAGAGTATATTGAGTAATCAGAAGGGTTTATGGTTGATAATGACAATAATAAATTTTGAAAATTGAAGAAGGATTTATATGGGTTGAAACCTACCCATAAATACTAGTATTCAAAGTTCTATTTTTATATGTGAATGAAATTTAAGAAAGGAAAGGTGTACAGAACCATATATGTAAGGAAAAACCACACCTAGGGGAATGTACAATATGTTTTAACCAGTTAAGGAAATCGATTTGAATTATCAAATTATAAATTGATTACCTTAATATAAGTATTAAAAATAACCAATACTTATCTTAAGATATCAATTTATTTAAATAATTATAATATTCAATAAATTTTTATTAATGTTATAGATCAGATCATCTTTATATGACATGGTAGACATCAAATCATTAACAACTTTTCTTCTTTAAAAACAACTTATTCAATCATTTTCTGAAAATTGCATGTTAGATTGGAGTTTCTTCTACTAATCCATGTAAAAAAATTAAAAATAAATTTTCCTATGATTTTATGTCAATATAATATTGTTTTTTATGGTTTTGACTATAGCATACATATTTTATAGTTTTAAAACACTAAAAATGTGATTTGAGTCATCTCAAGAAAACCTTAACTCATATTGACATGGAGTATGTTCCTATATTTCATAAATAAATATACAGTTTTATTTATATGATTTACTGGAAATGTGAGGTCATTTTGTTAGTTTTTACCCTTAATGAACATTTTTAATGACTTTTATATATTTAAAAACTATTTATTCAGTCATTCCATGAACACAACACATCAGATTGATGCATCATCTACTACTACACATAAAAAATAATTCAAATGGATTTTTCTTATGATTTCATATTACTCAAAGTTTTTTTTCTATGGTTATGACAATTACATGCAATTTTTATAGTTTTAAAACACAAAAAATTAATTTTTAGTCATCTTGAGAAAACCAAAACCCATATTGACATAGTATTAGTTCATATATTTAGAAAATAAATATATTGTTTTTTTCTATGATTTTATGGTATTCTATGTTAGTTTTCTTGGTTTTAACTATTTAACAAACATATTTAAGGACTTTGATATCTTTAAAAACTACTTATTTAGACATTCTGATCAGACCACGTGTTGGATTGATGCTTCTACTACTCCTATATATAAAAAATAATTTATAGCCAATTTTACTATGATTTCACAACAATCCAATATCTATTGATAATGTTTTGAAAATTACACACAAGTTTTATTGTTTTAAAATACTAAACATTCTTTTTTAGTCATCCCAAGAAATCTAAAAATCTTATTGATTTGAATTTAGTTCCTATAATTAAAAAAATATAGTATTTTTTTCCCTAATTTCATTGAAATATGAAGTTATTTACATGGTTTTTACCCCCCGACGAATGTTTTTAAAGACTTTCGTATCTTTAAAAACTGCTAATTTAGTCATTTTGGGCACACCACACATCAGATTGTTTTGAACTCTACTACTATAAAAATTAATAATTAAAATATAGCTTTCTTTGGTTTTTATTTCATTCCAATGTCGTTTCCTATGGATGTGACCAATGTTTTAGAGTTTTCAAGCACTAAAAATGTGTTTTCATTTATCTTGAGAAAATATCAACTTGAATTGATGTGGCATAGTTATTACATTTCCAAAATAAATATATGATTATCTTACTATGAATCTAGGAAATTTTGAGGATGTTTTCTTAGTTTTGACCTCTTGAATCATGTGTTTGAAGACTATCATATATTTAAAAATTTCTTATTCAATCCAAGCACACCACACTTTGTTTTGAGATTATATATACTCCTAAATGTCACAAATAATTAAAAGAAACATTCCCAATTATTTTATGTAATTACAATGTTCTTTTATATGGTTCTAACAATTATATGCATGTTTTGGAGTTTTAAAACAAAAAAAATTTGTTTTTGGACATCTCAAGAAAACCAAAACTCAAATTGATGTGGTACCACTTACTACATTTAAAAAATAAATCTATGGTTGTTTTATTATGATTTCATGGTAATATGAGGTAATATTCTTGGTTTTGAACATTTAAAATGTGTTTTTAAAGACTTTTATATCTTTAAATACTACTTATTTAGTCATTCTAATCACACCACATATCGTATTGACATGCCATATATTATTACACATCAAAAATAATTAAAAAATACTTTCCCTATTATTTCACATCAATCACATATCATTTTATATGGGTTTGACCATTAAATATATGTTTTATATTTTTAAAACACTAAAAATGATTTTTCAACCATCTTGATAAAACCACAACTCAGATTGATTCATATTTAGTTTTTAAATTTCTCATATTAATATAATATTTTTGTACTATGATTTCAGGACAATATGAAGTAGTTTACTTTGTTTTGATCCCCTAACACACATTTTTAAAGATTTTGATATCTTTAAAAACTGTTTATTTAGTCATTTCGAGCACACCACAAATCATATTGATGTGAATTATAATCACACACATTATAAATAATTAAAATATAATTTTCCAATGATTTCAAGTCATTTAAAGGTCATTTGTTTTGTTTTTTATTGTTACATGAATGTTTTAGAGTTTTAAAACACAAAAATTGTGTTTTTCCTCATCCTGAGAAATCCCCAACTTGGATTGATATGGTGCTAGTTTCTATATTTTAAAAATTAGACTATAATTTTTTTAATACGATCTTATGACATCTTAGGTTGCTTTATTAGGTTTTACCCCCTTGCGCACATTTATAATGATTTTTATATCTTTAAAAGCTGTTTATTCAATCATTCCAAGAACACCACACATCATATTGATATTCTATCCACTCCGAAACATAAAAATTAATTTAAATAGAGTTTTCCTATGATTTAAAATCATTCAAAGGTCCTTTTCCATGGTTTTGATCATTACATTTATGTTTTAGAGTTTTAAAACACAAAATTCATTTTTATCCATATTAAGAAAACCATAAATCATATTGAATCTATTTCAGTTCATATATTTCAAAAATTAATCTATGGTAGTTTTATTATGATTTCATGGTAGTATTATGTCATTTTTATAGTTTTGAACACATGACACATGTTTTTAAGGAGTTTAATATTATTTAAAACTGCTTGTTTAGTCATTTCAATTACACCACATGTTAGATTGATTATTATTCTATTATTACACATAAAAAATAATTAAAATAAAATTATAATATTATTTCAAATTAATCTGAGATCATTTTATATGTTTTGGATTGTTATATACATGTTTTAGAGTTTTAAAACATTAAAAATGAATATTCGGTTATCCCTTGGAAACCATAACTTAGATTGATTTGGATTCAGTTCCTATATTTAAAAAACCAGTATAATATTATTGTATAATTATTTTATGATAATAGTAGGTCATTCACTTGGTTTTTACCCCCTAATGCATGTTTTTAAAGACTTTTTTATATTTTAAAACTGTTTATTCAGTCATTATGAGCACACGACACATCATATTGATGGGACTTCTACTATTAAACATAAAAAATAATTCAAATACATTTTTAATATGATTTAACAGTATTGAAAGGATATTTTTGTAAGAACCCGGTTCTTATTTTTGAGGTACGTGCTTCTTCTTTTCTCTTTTCCTTAAGTGTTTTTGAGAAAATATGGAAAACGGGGAAAAATCCTAAATTTTGAAACTACATGCCATGTACTTTTTACACACACCGTTACTTCTGGCCATGTGGGGATGAGTACATGGGGCGTGTAGCCTTATTGGCGACGAGGGGTGAAGGAACCCCCTACACACCGTGTAGTGGTACTTACACGCCGTGTAGTCAGTCGGTAGGCCAAAACAGTAAGGCGGTGGAGCAGCCGACTGTTGGGTGACAATACACACTGTGTACTTGGGAGTACATGCCGTGTACTCATGTCGACAAATGAACAGTGTGGCAGTGCTGCCAGAGGAACAGTTAAATGAAGGAAGTACACGCCGTGTACTTTGTTTTTTTTGGCTTAAAAAAGGAAGTAGCCTCCTCATTTGGCAGCGGAGGTGTTTGAACCGTTTTGGAGCCAAAGGAGGAGGTCATACCTTTAAAGATCTGCCGGGTGTTCGTCTGGAATCGGTTTCCGCCTCGGAAGATCCCGTTGGTACCGCACGGGTACGGGATTCCACCTCCTTGGCCACTTCTTACCAATTCTTCTCCTAACAGGAGTAATTTGAGTTTGAACTGTTTGCCTTCTTCGTCAGATCTATGCCATTCTTGGTCATTTCGGGAACCGACGTTCGTGTATAACAATCATTGGCGTATAACGTAGGTGGATTGGTGTAAATTTCCAACTTTCGTGCGTTTTTGTGCGTTTTCGTGCCACAAACCCATGTTGGGGTGTTGTTTGGCTGAGGCCATTGCTATATTTAATGACTAGAATTGCATAGGTGATTAAATTGTGATAGCAAAATGCTGGTTGGGATCATTACTTGGATCCAGAACCACCCTGGGGGTGTGTTGCACTGTTTAGCCGTTTGGCCAGGGCACCCGTGGGTATGCCTTTAATTTAGTAATTGTAGAATTTCTTTGAGAGGAATTGCTTGTTTACTGCATTTTGATATGTTGGGAATGACCCAGTTACCTGTTTAGCCTGAGGGCGTTGTTGTGATTAGCCTGTAGGCACTGCACTATTTACCATGTGGCTAGTAGTTATTTCGGCCTGAGGGAAACTTCTTTAGTGCCTGTGGGTAGTTGACTTTGTGCCTGTGGGTGACACTAAATACGCCTGAGGGAAAACTCTGTTATGCCTGAGGGCAGATTCTTGTGTTGGATACTCTTTACCCGAGGGTAGGAGTTTACATGTCTGAGGACACTAGTTGTTTAGTTAAAAATGAACTACGATGATTTATTTTATAAAATAGATTAAATGAATAATTAAATTTCAATTTAACTGTTAAGTTATTTACTTTGTAGTACTGCTTACTTTATTTCATTTTACCACTGCACACTATTGTTACATGTTTGCACATAGTTGGGCCCAGGCCTTTGGTGGGTGCCTACTGAGATATATTTCTCACACCCTATTTGGGTCACGCTTTTCGGCCCAAATAGATTACGTTGCTGCAGGTGTAGATAAGGGAAAGAGTCCCTATACAGGTACTTGACTATTGCTGTGGAGTCAGAGGGCATGGGACCGAGCCTAGGCTCGCGATGACGCTGCCAACTGTTTTTCTTTGTTTTTCTGTACTCTGCATTTTGATGTACTGTATTGATGTATAACATGTTTTGTTGTTTTCTTATAACTTGAGACATGTAGAATCATTATTTATACATTGTTGGTTATATCTACTGCTTTGTGTATGGTTACTTCTTCCGCTGTTTGTCGTATGTTTTATTTAAATTCCGCTTCATTACACTTTGACAAATGAGGGCATAGTTTCCACACTATCAGAGTTGGGCCCTCGCTGCTAGTCGGCAGCCTCTGGCGTTTGGGGAAATGTGCTTGAGGTCTGGTGGCAAACCGGGCTCGGGGAACCCGTTTCATGGCACCCGGGTCCAGGACTTTACAAAGTGGTATCAAAGGAGTTGTTTTCTTTGACTTACTATTTGGAGCCTTAGTCAGGGATAGGACGGAACGGTAGTTGGTAATAAGCTGTGTCCGGGCGTAGCTAACCCATGTACATGGAAAAATCCAGTCTACCTCATATTTTGAAATTCTTTTGATTTTTCAAATTTTACAGTTGATTTGTTTTCACCGTTGGGTGACACACTTTGAGATTGTGCAGTTTATATTTTATTTAGGGGTTCTATTTAGTTGCAACCCTATGAGATGAGGGTATGCCGTCTCATGCATCATATAAACACATGCTAGAAATCACATGCCATGCATAGTTTCCATGCTATGTAGGTGCATTAGAAATTTCATGTTGTTGTGATAGATGTTGTGCTAGTAAATCATGCTATTTTGATAGCTTCTTGATAAATACATGATTTGAGATAGGATATTCTTTGTGTGAGATTGTTTATAGAATGGATTCCAAACTTTGGGTTTTGGGGAGTATGGGCCCCCCATCGTCCGGAATTTGGTGGATCAGAAATTGTTTATTGGTTACAACACAGATAAGAGGTCAAACTTTGATTCGTGGGGAGTATGGGCCCCCACGGGTCAGAATTTGACACTTAGGTGTTGTTTTTCGGTATTTTTTTGGGTTCCAGAGATGTTTCAGAGGCATACTGTCTGGAAAACCAGTATACACGCCGTGTAGTATTTTTATACACGTCGTGTATGTTCTTCTATTCGGGAAGAAAAAATAAACTTTTTGAGAACACGCCGTGTACCCTAAGTACACGCAGTGTAGTCTCTTCCTGTGTCACAAAACATGTGGGCGGAGACACGAGGTAGGGAAAGGCTTGGGTAAAACACGCCGTGTAACTTGAGTACATGCCGTGTAGTGTTGACCCGAAGTCCGGCCGTGTAACTAACAACACGAGTCGGTGAACTTCTGTACAGAACACGCCGTGTCAATAATGAACACGCCGTGTAGTGTGACCTAGGGACTCGGCTATGTAACGAACAACACGGGCCAGTTTCACCTCTCCCTGAACACGCCGCGTACCTTTGGGGACACGCCGTGTAGTCTTGTTTGAGGAAAAACCGTGTGGAGTTATCCGTGTGGCTGGGAAACAGGGTGTTGTACACGCCATGTACGGGTGTAACACACCGTGTAGTGTCAAGCCGAGTAGTCGGTCATGTCACAGACGACACGAGTAGTTGGGAAATAACACCGTACACTCCATGTAGATATTATACACTCCATGTAGTTTTTGTTCAACGGAAGCCGTGTAGCTTAGCCATGTGTAAGGACCCGGGCATGGGAAGAGAAGTCAAGTACACGTTGTGTAGTCAGTGTACATGTCGTGTAGTCTTGTTTTGAAAATTTTGAAATGCTTTCTTCCTCTTGTTCACTTTGTGGTTCCTTCATTTCAGTCTTAATAATCTTGAATCTGAGGCGTTCTTTTGACCCAGTAGTGTTATGCCGCCTAGACGACCGCGAGTTGTTCTCCAGGAGAGCGGCGATGATTATACTCCAGAGATGGTGGGACATGGGCTACCAGTTGATCCTCCAGCAGAGCCAGATGCAGTGCCATCTATTATACCAGACACAGGCGTGGAGGCGCAGTTTCGTGAAGGCTTTATGCGGTTCATGCAGACCTTTCAGGGAGCACCACAGGCTGCTACATCTATGGCTGAGCTGAAACATATCTTTCAGCAGCAGCATCCACCTACATTTTCAGGGGATGGTAGACCACAGGCTGTGGAGTCTTGGTTGGGGTCGATGTAGACTATTTTCGAGCATCTTGAGACGCCTCCAGGGCGGAGGGTCAATATCGCGACTTACATACTGCGTGATTCCGCCAAGAGGTGGTGGGATGTTTCCACCCAGTCAGAGCATCACAGAGACATGACGGGGGAAGATTTTCAGGCAGTCTTCTATGACTTCTTCTTTCCCGAGACGCTGAGGGAAGATAGAGCATGAGGGTTCATGAATCTGCAGTATGACTCTATGTCCATGATGGACTATTCTACTCGTTTTATGGAGCTTCAGTGTTTTTCACCCGTACTGGTGGGTGATGAGATGTTGAGAGCCAGACGTTTTGAGGATGGTCTTCGGTATGACATCCGAGCGCTGATAAATGTTTTTAGGTTTCCTACTATACATGCGATTGTGAATCAGGCATTGATTACATAGAGGAACCTGCGGGAATCGAGTGGTGTGGGCTAGGGCGGTTCAGCACCAGTTACCGGTATTATTTCTGCTGGCAAGAGGAGGAGACATATGGACTTCTCTCAGGGCGGTAGTACCAGTTAGAAGAATGCTTAAGGTGGCCCGGTTATGTGCTACCAGTGTGGTAGAGAGGGGAACAAGAGTCCACAGTGTCCACAAGACCCATTGGAGTGTCAATCTTGCGGCAATATGGGCCATCTGCAACGCTTTTACAGGGAGTTTCCACCAATGGCTAGTGAGAGGGGTTTTGTGCCGAATCTGCGTGCGGGAGCTGGACCAGCAGCTTCTCACTAGTCAGGGAACTGGAATACGTCAGGGCGTGCATGCAGAGATGGTGGTCGTGGCCGTGGTATCCAAACACCAGGAACTCAGAGGCAGCAGGGTGGGACAACTCAGGGTAGCCAGGCTATGTCGTAGGGCCGCAGCATTGGGCAGGCATATGCAGTGCAATAGACCCAGCATGATCAGGATCTCGGACCTTCTATAGTCAGAGGTACTATTCTAGTAGCTTATGTCCTATCTTCAGTGCTTTTTGATTCGGGTGCTACACATAGTTTCATATCTGTACCCGTTGTGGAGAGCCTTGGGCTCGGTGTTTCTTCTTCTTTTGATATCATGACGCTAGAATATCTGTTGGGGACTAGGACAGCTGATGTGCGTCAGTGTAAGGAGTGCCCCTTGATGCTAGAGGGTGTCACTTCTTTTGGGATCTCTATGTCTTAGAGATGACGATCTATGATGTCATTCTCAGGATGGACTTGTTGGTTCCCTATCGAGCCTTTGTAGACTGCTATCGTTGCAGGGTGCGTTTCATGTCACCAGAGGGCAGAGGGTTTCTATACAAGGGTGAGTGGGATGTTCAGGCGAGTCGAGCAGGACCAGAGCATCATGGGTGAGGTGGAGTCACAGCGCAGATAGAGATCTTATATTTGGATGATCAGGAGACTTGTCAGAAGGATTTACCTCCAATTGTTGATTGTTTCCGGGATGTCTTCCCGGACGACTTTTCTGGTCTACCTCCGAAGTAAGAGGTGGATTTCTCTATTGAGCTTGTGCTAGGAGCAGCACCAGTGTCCATTACTCTTTATAGGATGGCCACGCATGATCTGCAGGAGCCCAAGAGGAAGTTAGAGGAGTTATAGGCAAAGGGCTTTATCCGACCCAGTACATCTCTTTGGGGTTCTCCGGTCCTTTTTGCAAAGAAGACGGACGGTACCCTCAGACTTTGCATGAATTATCGGAAGCTGAACCAGTTGATGGTTAAGAACCGATATCCCTTGCTGAGGATAGATGATCTGTTTGATCAGCTTCATGGAGCACGAGTATTCTCGAAGATTTACTTGAGATCCGGATATCATCAGCTTCACGTGAGACCTTCGGATGTACCGCTTAAAGCTTTTTCGGAGCAGATATGGTCTGTACGAGTACTTGGTTATGCCGTTCGGACTCATGAACGTGCCAGCAGTTTACATATCTCTGATGAATCATGTGTTCCATCCGTATCTTGATTCTTTTGTGGTAGTATTCATGGACGACATCTTGGTGTACTCTCACACTCGACACGACCATGCAACCCATCATGAGATCATATTGAGTACACTGAGAGAGCATCATCTATATGCTAAGATCTCAAAGTGCCACTTGTGGATGGACCAGATCCACTTCCTGGGTCATATCATCTCAGAGGAAGGAGTTGCAGTAGACCCAGAGAAGGTAAGAGAAGTAGTTTTCTGGGAGCATCCTAAGAACATGTTTGAGATATGGAGTTTCTTAGGGCTGGCTGGTTACTATAGACGCTTCATACAAGACTTGTCCCGCTTAGTAGTACCGTTTGTGGGACTGAATAAGAAGGGTGTGATGTTCATTTGGTCAGAATCTTGCGAGTCAACTTTTCAGGACCTGAAAGGAAGGTTGACATCAGCACTGATCCTGATACTCCCAGAGCAGGGAAAGAGCTACACAGTTTACTGTGATGCATCAGAGATTGGGCTGGGAGTAGTGTTGATGAAGTGCAACCGAGTTGTTGCATATGAGTCTTGGCAGTTGAGGCCACATGAGAGGAATTACCCGACGCATGATCCCGAGTTGGCTGTAGTTGTGCATGTGTTGCTCTGTTGGAGAAACTATTTTTTGGGAGATCATTTTTTGGTTTTTACCGACCAAAAAAGCCTAAAGTATATTTTTACTCAATTTGACATGAATCTGAGGCAGAGAAGGTGGGTCAAGTACCTACAATCATTCTATTTTGAGCATGCCTATACACCTGGTAAAGGTAATGCAGTAGCCGATGCACTGAGCAGGAAGAATCAGATACAAGCAGTGCAGGAGGACAATAGTGAGTGGAAACTCATGGATTTGAGCTCTGAGATGCATCTGGAGGTGCACGACAGTCAGTGGCAGACTTATCTTTCATCTTGAGCTGTGAATTCTACCCTCCTGGACAGAGTGAGGATGGGACAACTATCAGATTCAGAAGGCCTAGTTCTACGGCAGACGATGGCAAGTGAGGACCCTCCTCTCGGTTAGAAGATAGTCGATGATGAGGTCTTGCATTTCCATGGACGAGTGTGGGTTCCAGTGGATATACGCGAGGAGCTGATGCAGGAGTTTCATGCTTCAGCTTGGGCAGTTCATCCCGGGGTTACCAAGATGTACCGAGACTTGAGACATTAGTACTTGTGGCCAGGTATGAAGAGAGAGATAGCTGGTTTTGTTATGAGGTGTTCCACCTGTCAGTAGGTGAAGGCAGAGAATCAGAGACCAGATGGACTATTATAGTAGTTACCCATTCTAGAGTGGAAATGTGATTATGTCACGATGGATTTCGTGGTGGGATTTCTGAGGTCACCTCGTGGAAATGACGCCATGTGGGTTGTTGTGGATAGACTCACGAAGGTAGCTCACTTCTTGCCGATCAATGAGACTTTCGGTGTGGACGAGCTTGGGAGACTATATATCTGATAGATCATACATCTTCATGGGGTCCCTCATTGTATCATTTCTGATAGGGACTCCCACTTTACGTCTCATTTCTGGCAGAGTTTTCAGAGGGCACTGGGTACACAGGTGCTTCTGAGCACAACATACCACCCTCAGACCGATGACCAGTTAGAGCGTACGATAAAGGTGCTTGAGGACATGCTGCATGCATGCATCCTAGACTTTGGGGGATCTTGGGAGAAGCATATACCCTTAGTCTAGTTTGCCTATAACAATAGTTTTTAGGCAACTATTGGATGGAACCATATGAGGCTTTATATAGTAGGCCATGTCGTTCACCTTTGTGCTGGTTAGAGGTAGGTGAGGCAGCTTTACTGGGACCACAGCTCATGGAGGAGACATCTGAGTAGGTCCAGTTGATTCAGAAGAAGATGGCTACCGCACAGTCTCGTCAGAAGTCTTATGATGATCGCCGTAGATGACCTTTGGAGTTCGTGGTCGGGGATCAGGTTCTTCTTTGTGTTTCACCCAGGCTGGGACAGAAGCGGATCAGGAGACAAGGTAAGCTTTCATCGAGGTATGTGGGGCCATTTGAGATTCTAGAGAGAGTGGGGCTGGTTGCCTATCGGTTGTAGTTACCGCAGCAATACCGAGCCATACACGACGTCTTCCACGTATTTCAGTTGCACCGCTATCATTCAGACCCGTCTCACACCTTTCATCTAGAGGAGGTTGAGCTTCAGCTTGATGCGTCCTTTGAGGAGCATCTGATCTATATCATTGACAGGAGCACGAAGGTTCTATGAGGCTGGTCAGTTCCTCTCGTACGGGTGCTATGGCAGCATGGCCGAGTGCAAGATGAGACCTGGGAGCGGGAGTCAGATGTACGTGCTCAGTGGACAGAGTTGTTTTGAGATTTATCTTCAACACCATTGGAAGGGAAATTCAGGGAAAAATTTCTATAAGGGGGGAAGTTTGTAAGAACCTGGTTCTTATTTTTGAGGTATGTTCTTGTTATTTTCTCTTTTCCTTAAGTGTTTTTGAGAAAATATGGAAAACGGGAAAAAATCCTAAATTTTAAAACTACACGTCATGTACATTTTCCATACGCCGTGTACTTCTGGCCATGTGGGGATGAGTACACGGGGCATGTAGCCTTATTGGCGATGAGGGGTGTAGGAACCCCCTACACACCATGTAATGGTAATTACACGCCATGTAGTCAGTCGACAGACCAAAACAGTTAGGCAGTGGAGCAGCCGACAGCTGGGCGACAGTACACACCATGTACTTGGGAGTACATGTCTTGTACTCATGTCGATGGATGAAAAGTGTGGCAGTGCCGCCAGAGGAACAGTTAAATGAAGGAAGTACACGCCGTGTACTTTGTTTTTTTGGTTTAAAATAGGCAGTTGCCTCCTCATTTGGCAGAGGAGGCGTTTGAACCATTTTGGAGCCAAAGGAGGAGGCCAGAACTTTGAAGATCCGCCAGGTGTTCATTTGGAATCGGTTTCCACCTCGTATGATCCCGTTGGAACCACATGGGTAAGGGCTTCCACCTCCTTTTCCACTTCTTACCAATTATTCTCCTAACAGGAGTTATTTTAGTTTTAACAGTTTGTCTTCTTCGTCAGATCTACGCCGTTCTTGGGCGTTTCGGGAACCGACGTTCGTGTATAACGCTCGTTGGCGTATAAGGTAGGTGGCTTCGTGTAAATTTCCAAATGTCATGCGTTTTTGTGCATTTTCGTGCCATGAACCCATGTTGTGGTGTCTTGTGGATGAGGCCATTTATATATTTAATTCCTAGAATTTAATAGGTGATTAAATTGTGATAATAAAATGATGGTTGGGATCATTTCTTGGATCCGGAACCACCCTGGGGGTGTGTTCCACTGTTTACCCGTTTGGCCAGGATACCTTAGGGTATGCCTTTAATGTATTAATTGTAGAATTTCCTTGAGATGAATTTTTTGTTTACTGCATTTTGATATGTTGGGCATGGCCCAGTTACCTGTTTAGCCTGAGGGCGTTGTTGTGATTAGCCTGTGGGCACTGCACTATTTAGCCCGTGGGAAGTAGTTATTTCGGCCTGAGGGAAACTTCTTCCGTGCCTGTGGGCAGTTGAATCTGTGCCTGTGGGTGACACTACATACGCCTGAGGGAAAACTATGTTATGCCTGAGGGTAGATTCTTGTGTTGGATACTCGTTACCCGAGGGTTTGAGTTTACGTGTCTAAGGACACTAGTTGTATACTTAGAAATACATTGTGGTGATTTATTTTATAAAATGGATTAAATGAATAATTAAATGGAAATTTAACTGTTAAGTTAGTTACTTTTTAGTACTTCTTACTTTATTGCATTTTACCAATGCACACTACTGTTGCATGTTAGGACGCATTTGGGCACGGGCCTTTGGTGGGTGCCTACTGAGATATATTTTTCACACCCTGTTTGGGTCACGCTTTTCGGCCCAAATAGATTACTTTGCTGCAAGTGTAGATATGGGGAAGAGTCCCTATACAGGTACATGAATGTTGATGTGGAGTAGGAGGGCATGGGACCGAGCCTAGGCTCGCGATGCCGCTGCTAGCTGTTTTGCTCTGTTTTGCTGTACTCTGCATTTTGATGTACTGTATTGATGTATAACATGTTCTTGCTGTTTTCTTTGACCTTGAGACATATAACATCATTATTTATACCCTATTGGTTATATACACTACATTGTGTATGGTTAATTCTTTCGTTGTTTGTTGTATGTTTTATTTAAATTCCGCTGCTCTACACTTTGAAAAATGAGGGCATAGTTTGCCCACTATCAGACCAGGGCCCTCGCTGCTTGTCGGCAGCCTCTGGAATTTGTGGAAATGCGCTTGAGGTCACGTGGCGAATCGGGCTCGGGGCACCCGTTGCGTGGCACCCGGGTCCGAGACATTACTATTTTTATGGTTTTAGATATTACACGCATGTTTTATGGTTTTAAAACACTAAAAATGTGTTTTTGGTCATCTTGAGAAAACCTCAACTCAGATTGACATGGAGTCAACTCATAAATTTGAAAAATAAATCTTTTATTTTTTTCTTATGATTTCATGATAATTCTAGGTAATTTGATTGGTTTTGAACACCTAAATCATAGATTTAAAGAATTTTATATCTGTAAAAACGATTCATTTAGTCATTCCAATCTCACAATACTTTTTATTGAGGAATTTTAGGCCCAAACATGTCAAAAATATTTTAGTGACAACTTTTAGGTGATTTTATGTCATTATAAGGTTGTTTTCTACGGTTATAACTGTTATACATACGTTTTAGAGTTTTAAATCATTATAGATGTGTTTTTGTTCAACCTGAGAAAAACCAAATAATATCGATGTGGTGTTAGTTACTATATTTAAAAAATCATCATATAGTTGTTTTCCTATGATTTCATGAAAATATGAGTCCATTTTCTTAGTTTTTACCCCATGATGTATGTTTTTAAAGACTTATATCTTTAAAAACTACTTATTTTTTCATTCATTACACACTATATGTTGTACTAACACATTGTCTACTCATACATGAAGTATTTCCATTATTTTTAAATGTGTTCAAGTATCTCAATATAAGATACATCTATATGAACTTCATAGGACCAATGATAATGACTTCACCAGTTAAATATATAGTTAAGTTGACCATAGAATCCAAAAAATAGGGAAAGTGGTTTCTTTATGTGACATAATGTAATCATCAAAACCTACCCATAACAATTTAAAAACATAAAATTACATATTTAAGATATTATTCAACCCTCAAAACTAAAAATTAATGAGTTTATAACAATTTAAGATTCCATATATTTTTTTTCCATTATTATGCAGTTAAATTTAAAAAATTGATACCATTCTTGGATGTTTTTTTAACTTCATTTGTTCTTATTCTTCATATAAAACAAATAAAAATATAATAAAAAAACACCTTAAATAAAAAATAAACACCATTTTAATTCAAATAGAAAACTCATCTCACATTACCCTAACTCCCTCTCACAGAAATAACCCCTAGTAGAATATAATGTCATCATAGTAATAAAGAAAATAGTCTTTTATACATGTAACAAATTGATTTTAAAATTTACCTACACAATATGATCCATAAGACTAGAAATTTACTCAGGGATTATTAATGTCATTCTCTAGAATATAGAAACTTAGGAATTTTTTATTGTCGACCACCATTGATCCTATGTTTACCTATTGGAGTCATGTTATTTTAACTTTTCCTTCATCATCAAAATTTCCCTATATTCTTCCCGACAATAGAACTGATTTAACCCCCAATACATGGTGTAATAATAAATTATGATAATGAGCTACCAAATACATTTTATGGAGTAGGCATATAACTCATCCCCTATATATTCTGGAGATGCTCATTTCTTAAAACGATTATATCTAAGTCATTAAGGGAAACCGATGATGATTGTATATATTTTGCATCCCAAGATTCCTAAATTTTAACTTGTTAATATAAAAATATTATCAATTATTTTATAACAATTATTTTTTTAATGATAATTAGTTACTACAATGTCTTTTCTAGGTTCATTCACGAAGCTTCTATTAGGTTTCAAATGAACATTAATCCATATCTCTATTCATCCAACCGGGTGATCTAAATCACGACCTTATATAAAATATATATATATACATATCAAGTTATAAATAAAACTTTTAGGTATAATAAAATAATATAAATACAAATGAATAAAATATAACCAATATTGGTCATTTTTCTAAAAAAAACATTGTGGCCCATCAATATGTGGAATGAATTATTTTTTACAATTCATGGTATTATTTATATAATTCTGGGAAAATAATAATAACATTAATTAAAATTAAAATTTTATTATTTTTATGTTATTAAGCTACTAAAAAATATGAAAACAACTCATGATATATATCTGTCTTAATATCAATAAACAACTACACAGCTCATGAGACACGCCTTTAGGAACATTCGCATGTATATGTCAAGTGCTTAGAGAAATGTCATTAAACCCATTCCATAATATCCACTTAAATTATCTCAATTTCTTGACAAAATGTTCATTCTCTATGGAAATGTAATGGATTAAGGGGAATCAAAATGAAAAAAAATCTAGAAATAAAAATACAAAAAATTTATAAGTATTTAAATAATTTTACTCACACATTTTAAATCAGTCATCAATGAATATTAAATTATTATTACCTTTATTTGGTTGTCAAATATCTCATTATTCTAATCTATAAGAATATTCATCTAATATTTTAAATTAATGGGAAGGATTACCATATCGGAAGTAAGATTACCAATAATATGTTCATAGATTCCAACAACATCACCACTATACACCCAAAAATTATCAAATTAAATGGTAATTTTAAAGTCTTTCAGGTCTCATATATATAATATATTCATATTTGTATGTCTTTTTTTTCTCTTTTTAAAAAATACATAAAATAATTAAAAAAAATATATAATTTTTTACAAGGATATAAAAACAAATAATGGTTACCCATCAGTATCCCCTAGATATAGGAGTAACCGAATGTTCTACCACTGGAGGTGCATCAGACGATGAGTTATCAACAACATCTAGGGAAACTAGTGGCTCACTAAAAGTATGTGGTATAGTTGAATCACTAAAATAAATTGAAGGTAGCATTAGAGGTGGTGTTCTCTAAGATGATGATTGACAAGGATCTCGATTTATTTATTCTTAGAATTCTTATATTTTAAATGAGTTTGAATAAATTAAATGTAAACGAAAATTAGAAGTAAAATAATTATGATTTTTTAAGAAAATCAAAAAAATTATTACTGTATGAAACACTTATAAATGAGAAATAGTAATATAGTTTCATTGCCAATTTATATGTTCAATTATATTCATATTCATTTTCCTCATTGTTATCAACATCCACTGTAAATATAAATTATTCCTTTTCACCCGCCCTTATATGTTCTATTATTTCAATATGTTCTACAAAAAACTATTGAATATTTTATGGTGGATGATGTTCACTGCCAAAAATTACCAATTGAGCTTCACCTACCATATCATATAAGTATCTCTTTTCATGGGTACAACAACACTCCAAAATTAATGTGGTTCATCATACACATAATAAACCATATTCTCTTTTGATGACAAGATAAATTGATCATGATATTCATACTCATTAGTATGGATCGAGTGAGAGAAGTTGAAAAAAGTAAAATTTAATGAATCTTTCATTATACCCCTATCAATTTCGACCCACATGAATTTTAATAAGACAACTAAAAATTGACCATGATAGTTTAGTTTGATTATTAAAAATAGATTTCCATAGTATCTGACCTCCACATGTGTAAACAAACCACTAATTTGAGTTCCCAAGCCTTATTCATAATAAATTACATGAAACTTAAATCCATTAATATTTTAAGAATTGAATCACTTAACCTACCTTAGAGGTCCTCAAGCCAAAAAAATTAAATAATTTAAATTTTTTGCTCAATTCTCAACTTTCATTGACAATATAAAAAGATATATGATATCACTTTTAAAATAGAAAAAATAAAAAATGTGGATTATATGAATATGAGTATGCACTTAAAGAGTGGTTGAATGATTCTATAATCAATTTAATAGAATTTTTTTCTAATTTTGTATCATTTCAAGCTTGACCCCTTACTCATATCATTGTTTTAAATATCAATTCTTCAAAAAATGGATCTTCACTAAGAATATTGAGTATAAAATATCTATTTTCTTATAGTGATTCTTATTTAGTTAGTCTAAAATACAAGTCCTTTCCTACTGGCCATCCTATAGTTGTAAATACCAATGAATTTTTTTTTTCAGAATGAGAATTATTAGAGATGTCATCAACATGTACAACATGATTGAATCCAGTCTCAATTACATACAAATATCAATAATAGAAGGTCAACCTTGCTTATAATATGTAACCTTCAACAATATTTCATTATAGTTGAGATTTATTCATCACATATGATTAAAAATGACCTAGGCACATGAAAAAAATATAATAAACATATTAATTTTTTTACATAATGATTTGATAAAATTTAATTCATCAATGAAAATAAAAATAGTAGTAACATACCTCTCAATTATATACATCCATAAATAGTGTAAAAATCCACCAAGTTTATCTTCCTCAACTAAATGAACAGTCAAATAAATCATGACAGTGAAAAATGAAGGGGGAAATAACCTCTCCAAATGAAAAGGTGTTAATAAAATTATTTCTTGACGTTTTTCAAGATAAGTTTGATTTAGAGTTTATTCAAAATTATCTCAAAATAAGATGCACAACTCAACTAGAAATGTAGTTAATTTTATAGGTAATGTATTATGGAATACCAAGGGTAGTGACTACTATATCAAAATATACGAGTCATGAATTTTAAATCCATATAACATTTGATGTTTTAAGTAAACACACCTTGAAATGTTACTTGAATATCCATATGCAACTTTTACATTCTTTAATGTTTTAGGGAATATATCTTTCTCATGATTTTTCCTTGAAAACATAGATAAAGTAAACTTTTCATTCTCATTTTACCATAATCCAATCTTTATATTCATTGCTTCTAATTCCCTATAATAATTAAGAGGATCCTTAGATTTACCTTGCTTATTAATCAATGTAAAAATTATATTATCACATATGTTCTTTTTAATATTCATTACATTATTATTATTATTTATGAAATTAAAATTTAAATAAGTAATTTTTGAAAATAAACTCATTTTCTTCCACTATCATGTTCTAATTTCTTTAGATATTATACCTCATACCCTTTCCCCCTTATTTCATCTAATTAAAATTTCTAAATTCTACAGTGACATTCATTAATTTCCCCAATAATTCTAAACCAGATAATAACTTTAGTGACTATTGATTAAATATATCTATTCAATTTTGTCTTGTTAAACCAAAATTTATGAGATAAATCACGAAATTAGTGATTACACATGAAGCACCATTTTTTACAATGAGGTAATCATAAAGGTTTAAAATAAAAATTAAAAATTATACAATCTAATCTAGTATGAGTGATCTAACTAGATAAGCTTCCTAATACAATAAATCAACTAATTGTCAAAATTAAAGTAACATACATTTTTAATAGTTTTCTCAACAAGGAATCAAATTTTTCCTTTCCATCATCCTATAATTCTAATAATTTTTTGATTAGAGGATCAAGGCATACATCAATTTCATTTCCAGGAATTTTCTTTCCTTGAATAACCATTGAAATAATGAAATAATTATTCTTCATAAACATCCATGTAGGTATATTAGAAGGGATCAAAATAACTACCCATATACCACTATTAGTTCTTAAATTACCAAATGGGCTAAAGCCATCAGAAGTCAATCCCAAATATTCATTCCTAATATCTAATGAAAAATATGGATATAATGAATCAAACACCTTCCATGAAATTGATTCTTTTGGATGTATCATCAATTTTTCATTGTTACTTTATAAATCTTGTAAATTAATGTTGTATAAGGTATTAAATGACATGAATAATCCTTCCAATCATGGTTTTAGAGTAAAGTAATGCAAACCTACATGAGAGTTTTCTTCTTATACTTCTTCCTGGTGTTACATTTATTTTTACTCTCAGTAATTCTCATTGATTTCCATAAAATTATATGACATCTTATGTACTCTTCTTTATTATACTCTTCTCCTTAATAAATCATGAAATCATTAGGGCGTGGATGTATTTTTGTATAATAAAGGCCAATCTTGTCGATGATTTACTCATCTCATAGAATTATGTAAGGATCTTAGATTCACCAATTAAATTATAATGAAACTCTAAAATCATGGAAATTTAAATGTCAGTAATTACATATAGATGCTTGATATGGTACTACTTGAATAGAAAATACAACTTCAAATTCTTGGAACACCCTTCATACAATTCTTGATTTCCATCTTCAACTAATTCATAAAACTCATATTTTTGTTCATGAAATATTTTAGAAATATCAACATACTTAGGATCAATTAAAATTACTTTTTTTCAATTAAAAAGTCAAGGTTATTGCATCCTATAAATCCAAATGATTCATTTATCAAGTTTTAAACTGAATTGTCTTATTGTGGGTCACTTTGTGTTTTGTTGATAGGATAATTGCTGCTTTGACTATCCATAACATTCTATTCACCATGCCAAACCCAATTTACATATTGAGAATGAAAATGTTTCAATATTAGGTGTTTATAAACATTGTTTTTGTTTAAAAATCAGTTGATTCTACACTCATGACACGAACATTTTATTCCTCCATCCACTTATTTATTTTCAATTATATAATCTAATATTTTCCAAACCCTTATCATATAGAGGTGTTTTTATAGGTAATGAAACTTTTCTCCATACATATTGGATTACCACACTTCTTCATATATATTCAAAAACAAATATATAAAATTTTAATTAAATAAGTACAACCAATTATTAACACCACCGTATAAAACAATTTATCCAATAAATTTATATTCATAGGAAATCAAAGTTTAAACTAATAAAATGAAATAAAATGATTAGTAACTTAGTAAAATATGATTAGAAAATTTCTTTGTTACTCTAAACTCATTAGAATAATTGATAATTACAAACCCTTAACACTACCTAACAGGTTAGGGTTCATATGTCATGGGAGAAGGAAAATGAGATGAGAGAATAAAGGTCTATGCGGAGAGGGTAGTGACCAGTATGGATGCCAGGGAGGTGATTTTGGTGATGTCAGTCTCATGGAAAGATATGGGTCAAGGGATTAGGGTTGAGGCAGAGGGTAAATGTGGGGGATGGGTGGTTGGGGGATTGAGGTAATAGGGAGAAGGGGGATCACCATTGGGGTCTGGGGTCAGTGGGATAAAGGGGCCATTATCAAGGGTTGGGGCCTAGTTCAAGGTCATGGGGAGGAGGTGGGCCATCATCTAGGGTCGGGGATCAATGTTATGGTTTTTATATTTTTCCCTAAAATTAACAGTGGTTAATAAAAAGTTACTACTAAATGTTAACATATTTATTTTTTAACAATATAGTGGTAGTTATAACAAACTACACCTTTATTTGAAATAAAAAATATGTTAAGATTTATTGATGGTTTTAATAACTTACACTAATACATATTTTCCTTATAGTACATCACCATACATGTAATATGCACATACATGAGGTGTGTAAATAAATGGCGTGAGAAATAATTATCAATAGAAACCACTAAAACCCCAAACACCACGTGAAGTTTAATATGATTATATAAAAATGGTGTAAATAAATTAAATGATTTAATCACATCATTTAAAAAATGGATTATAAATAATCAGGTTCTAACTAAGATACATGTGAAGTTCATATAACTATTTTGGCCAATATAGGTAGAATCTTTGAACATCAACCCAAATTTATAGTATATAAACACATGGATCATGAAAATTCATGTAAACACATGACATATAAAATATTTCCAAGACTAAGACAATTCATAGCTAAAATTATGACTCACATATCATCATATATTGTCATATCCTAACCCAAGGCTCCATATAAATTATTCAAGATCATGACATCTATATAAAAATATTCATGTCATAACATAAAAAAATTAAAATTCAACACATGAAACCTATAATCATACACTTTTTATTCAACACAAGAAATTAATTTATTCATAAAACCCTCATAAAATTACTCAACTATCATTCACATTTTATGTTATTAAATAAAAACTTCCAACAAACATATTTCTCATTAAATCCCCATTTTAAACCAATAATTTCACATCCTCACTTTTAACATGGTATAACTAGTTATTTCCACACATATTTCCCCTTTATATTTATCTAAATAAAATATTAAACACTTAATAACACACTTAAATATGTAATTCCCACCTAAATTTCTAAAAATTCACCTAAGTTCACAAAACTATGTTAAATTTTAACATATAAAATATAAATTTATAAAAAAAAGATGTAGTGCCGAGGTCTGGTGTGATCATTGAGAGGGGGAGGAGGTGAATCAATGATCACATTTATTTTTATGAATATTCCTTCTTTATCCAGCCTCTATAACTGGTTAAATATTTGATGTACTCCCCTTATTATCCCTCAATCTTACTAAAATACAGAGAATGTAAAAGTGACAAGACATATGAATTTACAAGGTTTATCCTTGAAATATTAGTCCTTGATAGATTGGGGTTTCATTCCAATGCATAGTTTCTCTACTATAAATTACTTGAGTACAATGTACAAGCTATCTCAAAAACCTTAATGAGTAATCTCCCAAAATATCAAGTAGTGAATCTCCTGAAATATATAGTCTCCAAGTTAACACAAAAACTCCCTTATGAAAGGTTCTTTATACTAGAATCTTTATAGTTGAATATATCTCCCAAAAATATTCTTTCTAACTCCCAGTGTGATCTTTATACTAACTCCCAACAGTTATTCAAGGTTTGTCAAAAAATCCTCCTTAAATAGTTCTGCGATTGCACTGTCTATGGATACAGTTTGTATCAGCATTATTCTGGTTCAAGTTCTTATTTCCAGTTCTCCAGTTGGATCACTAAAATTGTATCACTTACACTATGATAATGAATCATGGAGAATCCTCTTTTCTTCTAACTTATTTCATCTTTCTTCAGCACACATGTTCTCCTGAATGCATCTGGTTCTCTCCTTCGATACAAATTTGATATTTTTGTCTGGTTCTACAGTACTATTACCGCTCTCTCAACCTTCTTCTTCTATGGTTCTTGATTAAATATTCCTGGATTCATGAATATTATTTCCTTTTTTAAATAATGGAAACTCCACCTTTTTTATTATATGGAGATCTCACAATTTTAAATTGGATATCTTTATAGTTAAAGTGTTTTTCTCAAAATCATTATCCCAATGATGATGGGGATATTATAAACTCAAAAAATCTACAAAAATATTTTTTTTTAGTTTAATAAAATTGATTTATCTTTACACCACTTTAAAATAGGAATATAAACACATTTTATCTTCTTACCTCAAATCAGGGCACAAGTCTCTTCTTGATATCCTATGATTTTCTCCAGTTGAAACCCACTTAGCAACCTCATTTAAATAACCCAAACATTTGGGATATTTCATTCCATGATATTCATGATTTAATTTCTTTTTGAAATATATACATGCATGGAATTGTAATTTGTAAAATTAATTAGTAGCATGAAACTCTTCTCAGGTTACCAATACCTATATTAATTGGATTTCCTTCAATCTTATCATAGATCATGATCAATGTGACTGATCATGATGTTTGATCAATAATGTTCACCATAATAACATCATATAATTTTAATTTTCTATTTTCATTAAATTCTATAAGTGTAAATATCATACGAGTAAGGGAATATCATACAATCATCTCATATATATTACTCCCTTCTAAATGTATTATGGAATCCAAAAACATTTTATGAGCTTCACAAAGTTATATGGGATACACCTTTTCCAAAATTACTCAATATCAAATACTGTATGGGGATATTAAAATGTGTTACAACCTATAAATATTTCATATTCTATATAAAACTTTCCTTTGAAAATATCTGACGGACTCAAATATCACATAGGCACCTAAAATGTCCTCTTATTAGAATAATTGAATTTGTAATTTTCTAATCTTAAACCAAAACACTCAAAGTATCATATTGCATATTTAAATGGGATATGTTCTTTAAAAAATATCCTATAGAAGGCTCATGTAGCTAAAATATCATACACAAAGGATAAATTATTTTTTTAGTTTTCCAAACATCAACTGTGTAGATGAAATATCTTATATGATGGAACAAATCTCCTACGAGACTTAAAATATCTTATGCATATATGAAATTCCATACACATAGGATAACCACCTTTATTAAATTTTATCACTCACCCTAAACTTATAAATTTAACTCAAATTCATACAAGAACTCTTCAAATTATTTTTATGACTTCTAAAACATTCAAAAACACTTCCAAATTTCTTAATACAATATTCCTTTACCCACAATCACTTTTCATTAATTTACTTGAAGATCAACTCCAAAATCATCACAATAACGGGATTATTATTTGAATATATGTAGCCTAGTTCTCCAAGAAATAGTTGAATTTATATTTCCATTAACTACAGAAGCACCTCATCTCAACATTCCCCCTATGTACCACACACTTATTGGAAGCTTTATCCTTTTTGAAGCATCCTCACTTATCGACAAGAAATACAATCTTATATACAATAACTTCAACCCCACATGTATTTATTAGAAATACCATTAATCCTCCCTATCAAAATTTGTGATTCAAATCTTTTTCTTCTCTTTCTTACAAAAAATAAATATAAAAGGAATAAAGGGGTTTCACCTCACTCATTTTATTTTTATTCTTCTTTGGAAAAGGGTTTTCCATAAAAAATATTCCCCCTATTTGAATTTAAATTGAATCCTAAAATATTTATGATTGAAGGATAGAGTCACACACAACATAGCCAAGAGAATTTAGCTGGTCCCCTCTAAGTTTATATTGGGGAGCCTAATATATAAAATAAGAGATACTTCAAAAAGAAATCAAGGTTGTACATTAAAATTTTATAAT
Organism: Viscum album; assembly: GCA_963277665.1. NCBI lineage: Eukaryota > Viridiplantae > Streptophyta > Magnoliopsida > Santalales > Viscaceae > Viscum > Viscum album. The sequence goes on along the minus strand of OY728140.1, from coordinate 1,268,360,548 downwards.
GTTACTCCACATCTAAAAATCTCAATATAGGGTATGTTTAAAATATTTATAAAAAATTACATATCCTTATCCATTAAATTTAAGTGGGCTGTTAAGATTTATAGATTCATTTTAGATTGAAATTTTAAAATCTCCTTTCCATGCCCCCTTGAACGATGCACTCACTTTATTTATCATAATAGTGAGAATAATTCATGATGTGAAGCTTCTATTACAATACAATAATTACCACCTCATATATATACCCTATATTTGGTTCCTTTAATTCATTGCATGTTAGTACACATTAAATGAAAGGGAATGAGGATGGTCATGTTTCTTAAATCCTATAAAAAATAAAATGTTTGAGAGTTTTCTCTTAACCAAGGTTTCCTTTGTCTTCCAGTTTTAGCTCCAGATGATATCTTTATTACTCATCTTCTGAATTCCCTATCATGAATCTCTATAAGAGAATGGTTTATTCTTCTTCGCAATAATTTACTTGTGTGGATACTATTCATTATGATCAATTAATACACATTATTTGTAAAAATTTAATATTTTCTTTTCCATCATTATGTATTGAGATGGAAAAACCAATGAACTATCTTTTGAAACCCATCTAGCATGCTCATTCTTCCCACAAAATACCACTTCATGTGTCTTTCCTTTTCTATATTTAGAAAAAAAAATATTTGTTATTTATTTGCGTTCATCTTTGGACAGGAACACGCATGACTGGATTGGTTAGGTATCCTATTTCCTCTTTGGGTTTTCTTAACTTCAGAAACCTGTGAGATCTATCCTGTAGTTTTTCCAATCTTAAACGTTTTCCTACTAGCAACATTTATTATTATAATAGAAATAATTGTTTTTATTCTCAGGTATTCTCCCACTTGATTCATGATAGTTTTTTGGAAATGAAATGTTTTACCAGTAGTCATATGTTTTGTTTCTAAATCCTCCATACAACTAGGAATATCTCTTGAAACTTTTTATATATATATTGATAAGGTAGTTTTCAATAAAATGTCTATTGTTTCGGATTCTTCTAACCTTTGTTTTTATATTTTTTTAGGGGTTCTTTGTTTTTCAACTTATCATTAACTCTCTGTACTATAGAGTTAAATTATTTAAAACATTATTCTGGAAAAATTACTCTATATTAGGTTTCCAAATCTATAAAACTATAGGAAATGGATTTAGTATCACTTGATTATTTAAAAATAGGTCATACCCTTTTCTTGGGGCTAGTTTTATCACCATCCTTGGATGATTCATATTGAATCTCCACTGTTTTCTCATAGTATTATCTCATGGTCTTCAAGATAATTTTATCTTTAAGAACCTAGTTGTGCCGCATGAAGTTGTTCTTTCTGAACAATTTCTTTCTCATTAGAATCTTATAGAATATTATATTTTTTAAGAAGTTTGAACTTATAAATTTTGATCTCCTCTATAAAATCACTATACTTCTCATATTTACTTCTTTTATCTTTTTTTAATATTTACTTTCTTCCTGAGCTTATAATTATTCTCAGGGTAGGACACCGGTTCATATCTCAATATATACTCAGTATAGCATTTTTCTTTCTTCTCATCACTCCTTGACGAGTCTATATGAATTATTACCATATCCATAAAGGATCTATGATTATAAGAGATTCCTTCATCATCTGACTTAGTGCATGTTGATGAGTCCCCATTATCTTCCCTACTAATCGAGTTTCTTATATACTTTATTGAGAAATTTTTCCTACTTTCTATAGTTATATTTTCTAAAGTTTCAAGATCTTATTTTCGAAAAATCCTCTTGTTCATCATCACTTTGGGATTCATAAACATTATTCTTTTTTGTAAAATCAATTACCAAATGTGGAATACCTACACAACCAAAACATTTTATAGTAATATTAAAATTTTATTTTCCTTTCCCTCTTTTAATTTTCTTAGAGATAAAAGAATTATTCCCAAAAAAATATTTTATCACCACTTTCCTCATCCCTGTCATAATTTGATAATGGTTAATTTATATTCTCTTTCAAATTGAGTTTTTTTCATGGATTTTAATTATATTTATTCCATTTATTTCTTTTTAAATACTTGGGATTTCCTCATCTCATAATTTAGTAGTGTATTATGTAAATCATCATGTTACAAGTCACCAATTTCATCCAAGATAGATATCTTTGGATTAGAGTTTTTAGGAATATTCCTCATAATACAATATTTTAATCTTCCAAATCATTTTAAAATCCCCTTATATGACTTACAATTTAATTTACCCTTGTAAAATAGCCATAAATAATATCATCATCATCCATTCTTATGTTCTAAAAATTTTCTCTCTAAATATGCAGTTTGGATTCCTTAATCATCACATTTATTTCATACACATTCTACAACCTTTCCCATATCTCATTAGTAGTTTTAACTACCATTATCATGGAGAAATCTTGTTTAGATAGATATGAAATTATTAAATTTATAGATTTACCATATATTTAAAGATTTATTATTTCAGCACAAGTCATGGGATAGTTTCTTACAAGTGGAGTAAATTTTACTGTTATAGTATCACTAACCTAATAACCTTATGACAGTAGATATGAAAGCATATGCTTTTTCCATCCATGAAAATTTTCCCCATAATAAATAGGCACTCCTTGGTTTTTGATAGTATTGAGATACTACATTCTTCTTCTTCTTCTGTATATTTTAGAGTGTATCCTCACTTCGATACACTTATAGTTCCCAAGGTTAGTGAGGTCACTAAGAGGGATATATGGTGAATCAGTGATCCCTTTTCTTTTTAAAAAGTTTCCTTTTTTAATTCAACCCTTATAGATGATTAAATCTTTGAACCAATCCTCTTTTTACCCAAGCCTTACTCAAATATAAATATTGTGAAAGTCACAATACATAAGTATTTACAAGGTTCAACTATGAAATCCTACTCTTTTCTAAGTTCGGGTTGTGTTCTAAGACCTAGTTTCTCCACTATAAATCACTTGAGTATAGTGTACTAGATATCTCTCAAAGACATTGATAAGTAATCTCCCAAAATACCTAAGAGATAATCTGTTAAAAATATTATCTCTAAGTGAACAAAACATACACCTCCTAAAGGGTTATTTATACCAGCATCCATCTAGTTGAAGCTATCTATCAAAAGTATTCTTTCCACCTTCTAGTGGGATCTTTATAACACATCCTAACTATTCTTCAAGTGTCCTTCAGAACTCCTCTTTGAATAGGTATTCAATCACACCATATCCTGAATAAGTATGCATCAACCTTGTTCTAATTAAAAAATTCATGTCCAGTTCTCCAGTTGGATCACTTTTTCTTGCTCACGTACAATATAACAATGGATTATAAGGATTCCTATACTCTTCTCACTTATTATCTCTTCCTTCAATATAGAGACTCTCCTGTATGCATCAGGTTCTCTCCTTTTATATAAGATTTATCTTCTTATCTAATTCTATAGTATTGGTGGATCTCTCTCAACATAATTCTTCTTCAGTTCCTGTTTAAATATTTATAGAGACATGAATATTATTTCCATTTTCTAATAATGGAAGCTCTGCCTTTTTTGGAAGTAAGCTATCTCATTATTTCAAAATTTAGATTTTTCTAGTTAAAATATTCTCATCAAAATCTAGATCCCACTGATTATGGGGATATTATAAATATAACTAATCTCCCATTATCTTCTATTTTGAGTTGAGTCAACTTATTTACACTTTATGGTACTTTAAAATAGGAAAACAAACATATCCTATATTATCACCTTAAATCAGGAAAAAAATATATCCTTGATATTACATGATTTTATTTAGTTGAAACACTTTCATAATTCTTATTTAAATATCAAAATAATTAAAGATATTTCCTTCCACAAAATCTATACTTTAATTTTATTTTAAAACCTTCATGTGAATGGAACTGTGGCATGAAAAATTATTTTCTGGCATGGAACTCTTGTCAGTTTACAAGTATATCCCTAGAATGGTGTTCCTTAAATATTAGAATGGATCATGATCAATTGAATGATCATGTTGTTTGACCGATGAATTTCATCATAGTAGAGTCTTCTCATTTTTATTTTTTATTTTCATGAAATTTATTGAAGTGTAAATATCATTCAAGCAATGAAATATCATGTGAGCATCACTAATATCTCTTGACCTTCTCAAATGTCTTATGAAATCCAAAAACACCATAAAAGATTCAAAAAGTCATACGATTCCAACCTTTTCAAAAAAAAAATTAATCTCAAATATCTTATGTGATGCACAAATGACTTACAGCTAATTAAAAGGTCATACGACATAAGATATTTTCCTTCGACATTTTCCAGCAACCTCAAATATCATATAATCACCTCAAATTTACTCTGAATAGATTAATTCCCTTTTCAGTTTTTTCAACCTTTAGTTGGCATATTCAAATTATCATATGACCTATTGAAATAAAATACACGATTTACAAAATATCCTATGGACAACTCACTTATCTGAACAACATACACATAGGATGAATTCCTTTTTCAGTTTTTCAAACTCCAATTGCATAGATGAAATTTCTTACACACTGGAACAATTCTCCTATGGGACATCAAATATCTTACACATAGGTGAAATATACTATGTGTAGGATAATTTCCTTTGTCAATTTGTGTCACTCATCCAAAACTTCCACATTTAACTCAATTACCCAGAAGACCTATTCAACTTATTACAAGACCTTCCCAAACATTCAAAAACACTTCCATGTTATGGATGACCACGTTCCTTCATCCACCAAAACTTTTCATTAATTACATTGAAGATAAACTATATAATCCTCACAATAAAGGGGTCATTACTTGAATATATCCAGCCTAGTTCACAAAGTAGCAGCTAAAGTTCCTTTGCAATTCATAATGGAAGTACGTCATCCCAACCTTCCTCCTATTAACCACATTCATATTGGGGATTTTATCCTTATAACATCCACACTAATTGATAAACAATATAATCTTATAGATGGAAATTTCACATGACAATATAAAACCCATAATTTACAGCAAAAAAACTCATTATTAATTTTCTTAATAATGATAACATCAAACTTACAATCACATTCACTCAATACCATATTTATTTATCATTTATTCAATGTAAATTAATATTTTCTTCCATGAATCACATATGAAATATGTTCTTGAAAAATATAAAATTATTTAAAATTACTCTCATTTAATTAATCTTAATTCACATCATGTTAAATTTTCACATCATTAAATCATATTAGTAGTTCACAATTTATATATACAAACTCAATTAAATTTTAAATAATGAGATAGGTCACATACCTCTTGTTTGGAAAATAAAACACACTATGAATTAATTTATAACCCATCCTCAAAAACTAGGAATTCAAAATTCCACCGAACTAGAAGGATAAAAGAGGATTAGAATAAAAAAATTGTGAAACCATGACACCTTCACACCAAATTATATGGATTTAAAAACATTTATTATTGAAAGACCTACACTATCAATACATTGTAATTTGATTTATAATCTATTTAGAAATCATCAAAGGAAGATACATGGAGGGAGAGAGAGTATTAAGAGGATGAAGATCATAATTATGGATAAGGAGTGAGGAATTACACTTAAATTACCAAATATCATGATTTTATAATTTCAAAAATTCACTTGGTTAAAAAAAATTCTCAAGAGCCCACTGAGTATCTGGTGCTTAGACACCAGTCACCTAGTAGCCATCAGTGATTTGGTGTGATCCAACTAGCCACCCAGTAGCTAGTTCTAGGTATTTAACCCCTCATTATCTCCTTTATTGGGTGTGTGGTATATCACTACCTGTTACTGGATGGTGCTTGGTGAAAATTTTCACCAAAGTCCCCCTTATATTCTCCCATCTATTCTCATTCCTCTCTAAACATTAAAATTCATCTTTGATTAAACTAATGCAAATATAAATTCAATTAAAATTAGTGAAACAAGTATAACTAGAAACCAAGAGTTTTTATAGTTTAGCCATCCACAATGATATTATTTATAATTAAATTATTATTACTGATAATTTTATTATTATTAATTAAATTAATATATTTTTTTATTAATAATTACATTCTTTAATGATGGTCGAGGGGGAGATTTTATCTTTGATTGTTTGGATGATTCTATTTTTTTAAGTGGATGTTACCCTAGAAATTTTGGGAGCCTTGCATCTGTTAGGTTCTGCAATTTTATTGAGAAATAATCCTCCTATGTCTTTTGAGGCTCCCTCTGGCTTGTTGGTTGCGGCATCAAAGAGAAAGGAAATTTTGAATATTTTGGATTACAAGGTGTCTAGGGATCCTTTTGTATCCTACTTCGGTGAACTATGACATGTTAGGGATTATTTTACATTGGGAAATGACTCTTTGAAGAATATGGATATTTTGGATTCTTGAGTGGATGTGAATCCAACCTTTTAGGCATGAGTTTTTCTAGGGCCTTCTGGATCAAAGGATATAGTGATAACTAATCCAAGGGTGGACCCTGATTCTTCTCATGTTGAAAATTATGGCCCATATCAAGGGATATTTAAGGACTCTAATAGTACCTTAAGATCATGTAGGGTGACATGGCCTTTGTTGAGGAAAGTCCTGACATCCTTGCGATCAGGCTGAATGATTTCAATCACTTCATTATGGATCACTTATCTATCAAGAGAAATAGAATATGTTGAATCTTTTTTATTTAAGGACTTGTATCATATAATTATGGGGCTTCAATAGTAAGATGATTACATCAATTATTAGGGGATGCTTCCACATTTTTTTCCCATCAACAGCTTTGAAGTCTAAGGCATGGGGCTATAGAACTTTTAACATGAAGCCTGAGATTCTCAAGATTTAAGATTGGGATCCAATTTTAATCCCTTAAATGTAAATATTTCAATCAATAAAATTTGGATTATAATTCTAGGAATGAGTTGGTTCTTCTGGAATCCTCAAATTTTATGGGATGTTTCATCAATGGTTGGGGTTCCAATCAAGATGGACAAAGAAATAAAAAAGATAGGTATGGTTATTTTGCTGTTTGTTATTGGTGGTGGATCTTAGCTCCCTTCTCATTAAGACAATTGTATTATTTACTAAAAATTATGGATTTGACTTATTGATTATTAAAGGTGACCTGAGTTATATAAGGGCTATAATAATATAGGACATTCATATGATAAATGCTGCATGAATTTGGTTTTTGATTTTTTGGAATGAAGGGTCATTCTTTTTGAAAATTTAAAAAAGGAAAGGGCCTTGGGGATCACTTGGGTGGAGTGACTCATCAAAAATAGTTGTCATCTCAAGTATTGTCAACTCATAAGGTGATAATCACACCCATGTTCCCTATATGCTAAAGGACACATAGATTGGCTCTAGGTATCCTGGGACTGACTGTCAGCTTGCTTCTAGGGAGGAAAATCCAGAATGCTTTGATATTGGAAATAATACAGTGGAGGATGATCCTTATAAAACTATAACTCCTATGACTTCTGATCTTTGTTTTACTTCATATAATACCCCAAATGAGTCTGGGGAAGAGGAAGTTCAAAATAATGTAATTAGGGGCATTAAAAACACATTGAATATTTCGTAGGTATCTTCCAGGAGTAATGCTAGGGTTCACTAGAGCTAATGGATACCACTATAATAAAATAATATTACCTAGAGGAAGGGTAAAAGGGATCTCACAGCCTCAGAGTTACTATAAGTCAACACATAGGTAGCACTCTGGTTAAATTGAGTGGCATATAGTCTATGAATACTTTTGGTTCTTCTCAAGTAGATATAATAGTGCATTTTCTAGAAAAAGATAAGTATGGTTCTTATACTTTAGGGGATAAGAGTACAAAGAAGTGTGTTTCTAGGCAATCCTATTGTTTTGGATAGATGTAAAGATGCTTTTGAAAAATCATAGGGTACAGTGGTCTCAATTGTGTTGGTTGAAGACGCGAATGATAAGATATCTACCCCTCACTTCTATAACTCAATGATAGTTATTTATGAAAAATTTGGAAAGACCTAAGATAGGAATATGATGAGTCTAGGTAAAAAAACTCCAAATTTCCATTGGAGGAGTTTGTGTAAGAACGTTTTCCTCAGGGTCTTAGTATATCTTACACAGAATTGATTAAGTCACAAGTTGAGTATAATTTTTCATGAATGGTTTCTATTCTCTTCATAAGTAGTGAATATATCATAGTCTTGGAGTTTATATCCTAAAAAATTGATGATCAGATCCGGTTTAACCTAGTGTTGGATATTCGGGAATTATGATGACACTGATGATCTGATCAACCCTTAGTAGAAGCATAAACTATAAAAGCGGGTTCAACATCCACATAGGGGTGGGCCATGAAACATGGGTACGAGATAATGGGTTACATATATAGCAATGAGTTTTTTTGAATGAAGGATTTAATATATGAACTCTTAATCATGTTACTTTGTTTTGTTTTCATTTTTGGAAGCACTTATGTTGGTTTGTTGTTCTTGGTAGGATACCTTATTTCTATTCATCCTTATACCATGCATGTTTGTTTTCATTACTTTAATAAAGAGGTAATGAATCTATAATTTTTATATTATTGATTATTACAAATTATTATATCTCTATTCAAAAAAATTAACCCTTCAAAAAATAAAGAGATGAATATTTCAAGATAGAAAATGGTGTTTCACATCAATAATAATGAATGGTTTTCAATGGTCACTCACATATAGAAGTAAGGTTGCTGATGGAGTATGAGTAATATATTTAAAATCTTCTAATTAAATTAATATAAAATATAATAATAATTAAACATAGTTTAATTATATATATATGTGTGTGAGAGAGAGAGAGATAAAATAAAAAAATTAAAATTTTAAAAAAATGTAAGGCTCTTATTGGAGATTACAAAATCTTTAATTTTTTTGAAGAATTATTTAGATTAGAATCATATTGAGATATCATTAAAAACACGGTGCATTCCCATCAACTACCCTATTTATAGTGAGGTGCTAGTCAAACTAGTATCCCTTTTACCGTAAATATCACCATATTTTGAGAATTTATCTTAGTAGTATCATTTTTTATAATTTTTTTAAATTATATGATTTCACTTGTAATATCTTATAATTTAGATTTCTTTATAAAAAATATTATTTATTTGTTAAAATATAATTGAATTCTTATAGCTGAATTCTAAGACATGAAGTGTTTCAATCTATTGTTTTATTTTTTCCACAAAAGTTTGATTTAAAATTGTTTGAAAATTCTATATATTTTTCAAATCTTCCTTCAATGTTGGTATAAAATCTAACTTTTTATTATAAAAAATTCATTTTTTTGAAAAAAATATTATTTTAATGAAAGTAAATTTTGAGAATACAAATATTTTTTGAAAAAGGTGTTTTCAACATTAAAAATAAGTAAACACATTATAAATCACTTGATTATATCTATTCATTTACAAAGAAATATGAATACTTGGTTCCATTGGTGGATAAACCGATATGGTAATCTCTCTTTATGTAGGGGAAAACGATTTAATGTGTGAAATATTAGTGGATTTAAGTTGTTTTTAGAGTTAAACTGGTTATTAATAGTGATTATAATAGTTTTTTTGAAGATATTTTAGAGAAATATAATGTTTATATTGTTGATATTTTTTAGGAAATAGTACATGTGAGTACCATAAATAAGAAAAAAAATTATTTAAGGAGTTTTGGTAAAGAATTAGAGTTGCGTGAATGAAATTTTTTCACCAGAACTGTAACACCCCTCCTCAGCATAATTGTGTCACTAATGTGAAACACCACATGACCTCATATACAATACATGATCACCAAATCCTAGAAACTAGTGCTAAGGGTTTAAATGTATCCCTTAGGGAGAACATTTCCCTTAAATAGTTCATCCCAAGATATATTATAAGTAAGTAATTCAAATAACAATACATTGTGGAATAAGGTAAAAACCATCATGAATATACTCTAATATAAATCCAATTATTCCCAATGATAATTTTCCACCAAGAGATGCTTTTTTCATATTGTAAGTAAGAACATCAAGTATAATACATTAGAAATAACTCAAAAAAAACATTAAAAATATCTCATCAACATAACTCCTAGATTAATGATCAATCATATCCATTACTTATCTCACTCCCCTCATCAACCTATAAAGGATTCATTCCCTTAATTTCATCCCCACACATAAAATATGTAAGCACATGGTACATTCATGTACAAGGTGTAAGAAAAATAATTGTTGAAAAGCATCATGACCCCAACCATCACCTAAATTTTAACATGTTTTTATGTGTATATTATATTACTATGAAATTAATTTAATTGAATGAAAACCATTAAAAATAAACATAATAAGGTACTGAGTGATAACCAAGACACCTTTAAAAAGGGTCTTCCTACTTTGATCAATTTTAGTATAATTTCAATATATATGTTAGAGTATCATAGCCAAATATATGACCTATGGAATCTCAATCAAATCATGGATCATAATCTTGACTTGTGATCATTATACACATATCACACTGATTACTATATATATGGATAATACTAAGTCATAACATAATATAAGTTGATCTCCCATTGGTATAATAAATTATACTATTTCCTTAGAAAATGGTTAGGATTGAGGCTTAACTTAAATCATGGTTAACCTAGTGTCATTTCAAAATATTATCACATTAATTTTAACATAAAAATAAATTATTAAATCATCATTTCAATCATTTATCATGTTCTTTACTGAAACAATAAATAACTCAATAGATCATTTAATGTTTCTTTCATTAACATCTCTAATGCATCATTCTGTGCTTAACCAATTCTTTTCTTGCACATAATTTAGTGCATTATAAATGTCCAATTTCAACACACCATTTAGTTCCTATACAATTAACTTATAATTAATGTCAGTAATTTCCCTTTAAAAACAACCAATGTTGTTTATCACTTCATGCTAATTTATTAATAAAATATTTTTATTTTTAGTATATAAGCATAAACTAATTTTCCTGTTTACCTACCCCAAATTCATTATTTCTACTTTTTCATTCATATGTAATTATCTAATTTCTAAACACATCATATTTTATATTAATCATAAAATTTAATTATACATAACACTACTTTTAAACTACATTTCAATACCTCAAACAATGCATCACTCCTTCCAACTAGTTACTTATAACATGTCATTAATTACCCATTTTAATCTAATTTCACATATATTTAAACATCTAACTAAAAAATATTGTTATGAAAATAATATATTAAACACACTAATTTAATTAATTCAAATAATATTATTTTATTTTTCAAAACTGGTTATTTGGCACTCAATTAATTAGAAAAAATCCATTAATACAAATTTATGAATAAAATTTAAGCTTAAAAACTCAATCATTACACTTTTCAAAAAATTTAATTTTAATTTCAAAATGCTTGATTTAACATATCAAATTTCAAAAATAATTCCCTATATCCCATTCCCATGGCTTAGGCATTTAATCTTTTTATTCATATAAAAAATATTCATTTCCATCTTATATCAACAAAATTTTCACATGTAATATTTCTTGTGATCTACATCTCTGATATCTCATCCACTCCTCCTTATCTAAGCCTCTATCCTTGCCATGTCTTGGTTACTTTATCCTTTCTATGTTCTATCCATCTCACTTTTACCATTTTAGAGGCAATAGCTTGCAGTCTGCTCTTCTAGGGTTTTTTCACCTATAATAAAATTGTAATAAAATTACAATAATGCTTAAGTTGAGAAACTATTTCCTAATATACAAGTGATTTTGAGATTAAGGGTGGTTGGTCAATGAAGGTTCTATCTAGAAAAATCTGTTCAATTTATTCTTTTTAAAAAATTTATTTTATTATATATATATATAAACCAATTAAACAAAAATTTAATCAACATTTTACTATTTTTTATTCATTATTACTTTCATTAAAGTTCTCTGAAAATATCACACCCCTTAAATCCCTTCCCATCCTACCCTTTTATAAGGGAGTCATTGTTCGTACTTATAGGTTTTCCATGTGGGACTCAAAATTTCCCTTTCTAGCATGTTCAAATAACAATATAATATTTTTAATAATGAATTAATAATAATATATAATAATATAATTATAAAAATATTAATAATTATTTATAATAAATATATAATTATGTTTAATTATTTATAGATAATTATTATAATGCAATTACTACTTAAATAATAGAGTTATAATTAATTATGATTAACTTCACTAGTAATTAAATTAATAATATAATTTATAATAAAAAATATATTTAATAATTTAACTAAACATGTAATTAAATATTATTATTAATATAATTAAAAAGTTATTAGTAATTAATAATATAATTTATAATTAAATTAATATTTAATAATATTTATCAGTAATGTAATGAAATTAATAATTATTGATAATGCGACTAAATTTAAATAATTAATAAAATAATTTAAAATTAATAATATCATTAATAATTAAAGGCCATTACATACACAAAAAAATAAAATGATGATTAATAATGTAATTAATAATATATATAAGAAGCGGAAGGATGAGCTCTATTAGAGAGCCTCTCTCTAAAGACACTAATGGTGATTAGGGTTAATCTTCGATGGACTACTATTTTATTCCTCACGATATTTTTGAAATCCCTTGGAGGATGATGGATGGAATAGATGTGGGTAAAAATGATGGAGTGATGTGTTATTCTTCAGCTTTGGATATCCATCTTCTCTCTACAAAGTATGGGTCACATGGTAATCGTGATTTTCTAAATGATTCGAAGGTTTTTCAACAACCCCCAAAAGAGAATCATCTTGGTTTTTTCTTTTTCTTTGAATCACGCTCGGATTAAAATTCCTCCCACAAGATTCTGAGGAATGTCGCTTTGGATTTTGTTGAAGAGAACCCCAATTTTTAGGGATTGAAATGTAGACGAAAAACATTCCATTATTTCAAAGTTATCTCCATAATGAGGCTCTAATGTATGGAAGATTGACACATTGTAGGAACATATTATTCAGGTCTGGGGATTTGAAGGTCGTCGCATCGCTTCAATTGTTATAGACTTCTTATATATCATTTTTTCCTTTACAAGATTTGAAATTTAAAGCATGGAGCTTTGAGCTAGGTACCTTGTGATTTAATGATTGGGATCCTTGGTTTGATTTATCTAATGTGAGGAATTTAAAGACTTGATCTTGGATTAAGGTTAAAGTCCTGGATGGTTTTTTGGAATCCCAATATTTTTTGGGATGTTTTCTCTACTGTTGGGACTCCTATCAAGATAGATAAGGAGACTGAGCTTGTAATATTTGGAAACTTTGGTCAAATATTTTATGATTTTTATCTCTACTATACACTAGTTGAAATTTTTTATTTAGTTTCTAATGAATTTAAGTTTGAATTGTTTATTGAACATGAACATGCACCAGAATTTTGTGTCAACTACTGTTGAATAGGACATGTTATGGAAAGTTATTGCGGGGGTCTAAAATGTTATGACTGTAAAATTTTGACCATATAGTTGAATAGTGTAAGTTATAATTTCCCCAAATTAATGCAAGGGATGGGGAGGATAAGTAGAACATGGTGAAAATCTATAATAAAGAGTGGTGTATGGCCCATGGGGGAAAACCATCCAAGGGAAAGGAATGTGTGGAGGGGACTAGCACGTCTACCAGAAAGCATGATGGATCCAAGAATTCTACCTTTGAGAGAAGGGGGCACAACCTTCTTATAAGGATATTATTGTATCATATAATAACAATTACAATGGATCTAGGAATATCCTAGTGTAAGGGATGGATGCTGCTGCTACTGCGGGTATGCTCGAGCATGATATTTCTTTGCCGAGGGTTGTTGAAGATGGGGGTCCAACATCTAAACCTAGTGGATGTTCAGCAGCTAAACCAATCACCGATGCTGGTAATACTTCAATGAGAAGTCTAGGGTTAGGCCCTATCCCAAATTCTATTTCTCACTTGCAACATCATATTGATAGAATTTGTGAAGCTACTAAATATATGTGTACACCTCTCTAGCTACCCCATAGATTCAAATAGAAACATTATTTCAGGTGGTGGCATGTGAGCAATCTTCTTTTCAACTAGGTGTGGAAGCTTTCATGCCTAATGTAGGGGATTCTATTGGTAGGTAGGATGTTTATATGGATGAATCCCATTGTGGGAAGTCCTCACACGGTTCTCATGACATTGTGGTCAGTCATAAGTAGGATGATTTAATCCATGTGGAATTTTATTTGGTTTCAAAGATTATAGGAGGTCATGATAGTATGATTGATGACCAGGATGGATCAAGGAAGACCCCTAAATAGTAGAAGAGAGATAGACATCTGCGAGGTTGGGGCGACACCTGTTGATGGGGTGGTTACATGAATGCTATGGGAAATGTGGAATGGTCTTATCCATCTCAATTCTCCGATCTTATGAAAACCACTTATGAAACTTTTGGAAATATCTCAATCAAGGAATGTGAATATGAAAAGTAAAAAAACCTTATGAATACTTTTGAGGATTATGAGGGGGAAAGGTACCCCTAGGGTATTATAGAAGAGATGGAAAATTTCTTTGATATTCATCTCGAGGCTACTTTTTCTAAAATGGAACCCGATTTATTTAGCTATAACACAGCCTCGTAGTCCAAAAATTATCATAAAAAAATATTGAAGATTGCTACCGATCTAATAAGTGGATGGACTTTCGAGATCATTCTTGGAAATACAGGAGTTGTATCATTCAATATGACTCATCTGACTTTTCAATAGATGATGAGCCCATTCTTCCTCAATGCATCACGTCATGGTAGAGAAAACATCATCCAAAGAATATAGGTTGATATCTTAAGAATTAGGGTTCCATAGGGAATGACAAAAATTAATCATTTGTGTCATGTTGTGGGATTTTTTTTCCTTTTTGGGCCTTATCTTACCTAGTTTGTTATACTTTAACTTTTTCTAATAAATCTTGTGGGTGGGGGTTGGATTTATAACCTATACTCAAACCTTTCTATTTAATAATATATATAATAATCAAAATAGGTTGGGGACATGCTCCTTTATTAGAAATGTGAAAGAAAAACCACTTTTGAAACTACATTAAGGGATAAACTATTATAGATCAAGGACCCAAAACATAATTAATAATTATATATAATAATAAAATATAATTAAAAATTACTAATAATGAAATTAATGATTGATTACTAATATAATTAATATTTAATAATGTAATAAACAATAATATATATATATATTAATAAATATAATGAAAATTAATTAATAATAATAATCATTAATATCAATTTTTTTATGGAGGAACGAGAGATTTCTCTCCCAAAGATCCATGGAGATCGTTTTTCCCTAGAACACTCAGGAGTCTAAATCTTTATTCATATTCCTCACTTTACCAGCTTTCCAAATAGAAACCATCCTTTTCAAATAGGATTAAGTAACTCAATGAGGAAGCTCTGAAGAGATTCTCAAATTTCTCTAGTTTTGTTGGAGGATTGTTTGCTTCGATCTAGAATTACCCTATGAAATGAATCATCAGGAAATGTGCGACTGCTTGTGTCTCAGCTTCAGAGGATGAAATATTATATCATATTGATTTGTGTATGTTTTATTTATTTGATCATTTTTTATTGATTTAAGTCTCAAAACCATAAAAAATTACAGACATTCTCACCTGATTAGCATCAATTTAGGGAATTGAAGATTTCAAATGTGTTTCACTTGGATGCATATTTTTCCACATTATATTTCCTACAGATGAGTTTAAAAGACAAGCCTGTAGTATAGGTTCACTTAAACTAAGGCAAGTTACTTTGAAAATTTATTATTGGAAGTTTAATTTAAGTTTGAATGATTTTAAGGATACTTTCTCACATGTTTGTTTTAGAATTCATGGGTTTAACTATGTTTTATGGAATCCTGAAATCTTATATGATGTTGAATCCGCAATAGGAATTTCGATTAGGATGGAAAATGCCACCGATATGCTGAGTTATGGTCACTATGAGTGAGTCCTTGTGTAATGGACTTATGTGTTATATTGATTGATAAGGTGGTACTTTCCACTCCATAAGATGAAATTGATCTTCAAATAGAATTTGGGAAGACATCACTATTTTTTGAATCTTGCAGAATTATTGGTTATTCAAAATCTATGTGTAGAGGTGTTTTAGTTTGTCCTAATTATAATGTTAAAGGATATGAATTATAGATTTGTAGGAATAAAATTAATCAAGTGATTGATTGGGTCACTGTGAATTAGATTCAAAATCAGGGGACAAATAAAGTTGGACCTGCCCCTATTATTAACTATTCAGGTGAAAATTCTTTTGATGATGAAGGGATCTCTATGGTTTTAGAAAAGGATCTTCCAATCATTTCATCAAAAGATGGAAATTATGATTATCCAGTTATTGGATATGTTTCCTCTCCTTGAGATGATTATGGCCCTATGGTTCCTTCTCAAGTAAATGCGAAGAGCCCCTTATCTTATGAAGATCTCTTAGAGGAATCTCACTGTTCCATTTTAAGGATGTCTTTTTGAGATGCCTTATTAGGAGGCATTATTGAGAAGCATAGTAGAGAATAATATTATGACAGTCAAGCTACCATGAGACTTTATGCTTAGGATGAGGTTGTCTTTTATTTTTAGAAATATAAAATAATGATTTATTCATAAAATCGAAAATGAAAATCAAAGATAGTTATTTTCAATTTAGTGAAATACAAAATTAAAACATGCACTTGAGTGCAATGTCACTCTTCTCCTACTTTGAGGAATTATTATTCTAGTACAACACTGGTAACCACAGATTCTATAACCCCACTCTCCCTAAATCTAATAATAGGGATGTTCCAGTTAATGAGGATTCTCATCCTCTTATGACTTTTATTTTAAAAAAACTAAAGGTTCAAATTGAACCTGTGATGACATTTAATTAAGTGTCTTTGTAAATCACTCATGTGTGTCTAATTAATTTGGATAGTGAATAATCACATTTAAAAGATATATGCAGTGACTGAGATAATGTTTTTGGTAAGAAAACATCATCTTAAGGTGCTTTCCCACCTATTTTGGTCTAGGACATTCCATATTTTCTATATGTTTCTACTATTCTAGTATAATATGGTCAACATTGGGATAAACTTCCCTCTACCTCATCTATGATCAATGCAAAATAAGATGTGAATGTGGTTGATCTATCCTTTAAGCCTCATGTTGGAAATTTTTTCCCTAGAATAGATGGACATGGGGCTTCAACTATGGAGACTCCCAGGATGGATCGAATGGATACTTATTCTCATTTTTCAGGATTTTACATGGTTCTACATGTGAAAAAAAAGTCAAACTTCAAGTTCATTACACATAATTCATTTGAGATGCTTGCTTCAGGTAGTAGTGAGGAGGATGGGAAATCTAATGTACATTCTTCATGAATGAAATAAATGTCTAATGTAGTTGATATTAGAATTTCAAAGGATGGAGGTGGACATTGGATGAAAATAAAAACGTGGAGAAGAAGTTGACATCTGTATGGTCAAGGTGGGATCTCCTGTCATCATAGAATGTGTACTCATTCATGAGCCGCTTTATTTCTCTTCATCATAATTATGTATTAAATGTTCCTCTACTAAACTTTTTCTTTCTAACTTCAATAAAAGGGACCGCTTGCCTCACCTTTAAAAAAATCATTAATATTCATTAATAACTAATATTCAATAACAATTCATTAATAATTAATATTCCATAATAATTAATTAATAATTAACAATCATTAATAATTAATAATTTATATTTTTTTAATAATTAATATTCATTAATACTTATTGATTAATAATAAATAATTAATAGTTAGTATTCATTATTGATAATCAATAATTAATATTGATTAATTAATATTCATTAATAATTAATAATGATTAATAATTAATATTCATTAATAATTAAAATTTATTTGGTTGTTGTTTTGGGTTGTGTTTTGTCACTTTGATGTCTTGATGTCCTTTGATGTGCCACATGGTTTGTTTTTGCTTCACTTTTATTTTAATTAATAAATTTTTAGGGTCGAACATGATCACTACCAGAACTTTCCTGGTAATAGTGTAACTACATATAAACTTTATGTTTTGAAACAATAATATTTTACATCATTTTAATTATTTTAAATAATTTTTTATGTGTAAAATCTATATGTTAGATTACATTTCGATTGAATTTATGTTTTATATTTTATGATATTTAAAGGTCAGCTAATTAAAACATAATATTATTATAAATAGGTGATTTTGAAAGGTTATAAAATATAAAATATAAAAGTAGTTGAATTGTAATCTAACACATGGTGTATACACATTAAAAATATTTGAAATCATAAATAATTTAGTGAAAATAATAAATAAAATATAATTTAAATGAAAAAAATATTCATGTTTTAAAATAAAAAATTTAATCTTTTAAAAATGTTATATGCTTTGAAACTATATTTTATATCAATTAAATTGTTATTTTTTTAATTTTAATAAATTCATTTTTTTTATTTTTTATGTGTGTATTCTAAGTGTTAAATTACATTTCCATTAAAGTAATATTTCATACTTTAGAAGATTTTAAAGTCACCTACTTGAAACATAATAATGTATCAAGTAGAAGGATTTTAAATATTATCAATTGTAAATATAAATATACTCTTTATAACATTTGAAACATTGGATATGTACATAAAAAATAATAAAAATAAAAATAATTTAGTGAAAGTTATAAAAATAATAAAATTAAATGAAACAAAAAAATATTTTTTCAAAACATAAGATATATACTATAATTTTTTAAGAAGGCCAGTTTGAAAGTTTATAAAATATAAAGTATAGATACAATCTAAATGAAAGTTAAAACATTGAATGGAAACATAAAATAAAAATAATTTCATAAAGTTTATGTCATGTAATTTTTTTGTATAGTATATTTATGAAATTATTTTTATTTGTAACATTTTATATATGTTAAGTCCATGTTTTAAGTTTCATTATGATTATACTTATAGTTTATATTTTATAAAATTTTAAAGTTACCAACTTGAAACATAATAAGTTTTGTTTTGTTTCAAATTAGCGACTCTAAAATCTTATAAAATATAAACTATAAATAAAATCTTAATAAAATATAAAACATAGACTAAATACATAAAAAATAAATTAAAATAATGATACTATAGGCATTATCAGACTATCTGGTCCAACTAGAGATGTTGATAGTGGAAAAGGACCGATGGACTACATTTCATTAGATGATGAACCTTGGCAACAAACTAAAATGCGGAGGAGAGGCCACTATCTACGAGGTAGAGGAAAGATTAATTGGGGGGCCCAAAATAATAAGAGCCTTCAATATTAAATGGAGTTATTGGATACTCACCCCATCCCTTAATTCTTTTTCTATGTATGTTATCTTTTCTCATGATGAGAGTATTTTTCTATATCTAACCCCATCTCTTCTCATGTATTTTTTTCCATTTTTAATAAATGGGAAATCACCTTTGGGCCCTATGTTATACTTTTTTCCACATAATAATAAAATAAAATTAATAATTAATAATTATATATTATATTAATAAAGGACTAATTAAATAATATTATAAAAATATCTTTAGGATTATTGTTTATTCAGTTAAATGGATTAAAAACAAAACATAATGCACACACCCAAGCATCCTAATAGGTCAGACCCCATCCCTCCCTATATGGATTAATAGAAACCTACTAGGACAATTATAATTTTTATGGCCCGAAGGTATATTGGCCTGAAATCCCAGTACATGGTCCAGAGGCCCAATTTTTTTAGACCGATTAATTTTTTTAAAATAATAATTAATATTATTAATAAATTAATAATTAATAAATTTATAATAATTGATATATTATTTTTATGATGTCATAATTATTAACATATTATATTAATAAAGTATTAATTACGAATTCAAAACGTTATAAAATGTAAAATATAAATACAATCGAAATGTTATCTAACATGTAAACCATAAAAATAAAAAATAACTGAAAAAATAAATAAAATATTGAAAATTAAAAAACAAAAAATAAATTAATTGACATAAAAAAACATTGTTTGAAAACGTAATTTTTATACTTTTAAAAAAGTTATATGCATGACTATATTTTCGATTAATTAAAATATTTTTCTAAAACCATTATTTTTCTATTACTTTTTATGTGTATACTCTATGGGTTAAATTAAATTTCCATTCTATTTATATTTTATATTTTATAAACTTTCAAAGTCACTTACTTGAAACCTAATAATGTTTCAAGTTAGAGAATTTGAATGATTATATAATATAAAATATATATACAGTCATAATGAAATATATCACATCGATTGTACAAATGAAAAATAGTTGAAAACTTTAATAATTTTGTGAAAATAATGAATAAAAAATAATTTAAATAATACAAAATATTTTTGGTTCAAAAAATTAAAAATAATACTTTTTAGGCCACAATATTATGTGTCAATTTTTTTTTAATAAATTATTTATTTTTTCAATTATTTTTCATGTGTATAGTCTGCGTGTTAAATAAAATTTGGATTGTATTTATATTTTTCATTTTATAACCCTTCAATGTCACCTACCTGAAATATTATTATGTTTTAAGTATGTGACTTTGATAACCTATAAAATATAAAATATAAATGCAATCAAAATATTATCTAACACGTAGAATGTTTACATAAAAAATTGTTAAAAAGATAAAGAGTTTAATCAAAATAATATACATAAAATAATTTAAATAATACAAAATATTATTATTTAAAAACATTAAATTTACTCATAGTTAAACTATTAATTAAAATATTTTTAATTATTACACACAATATTAAAAAATACCAATTAAATTAATAATCCTAATTTATTGTAGATTGTAGATGGGGAATTACCTGAGTGGTAAAGTCACCTCATAATTCAATATATGACAAGGGTTCAAATCATGGAAACCTCCATGTGTGTGTGGGGGGGGGGGGATTTCTGGGCCATTTATGGTCAATGATGCTGGCAATGATGTAGATCTAGGTACACACTGGTGTAATACATGATGTAGGTAGGAGGCCTTTAATCATGGATAAAGGGACCTTCAAACCATGAAATGGTGGGACTTAGGGCTTTAAATTTGTAATGGGATAATTATGAAGTGATTCAACCCTTGGAGGGGGTCTGATCTATACTTAATGTCCCAGAGTGTGGGCGTTGTTTCATTTCTTATAACCTTTAATACCTTAAATATAGTATTTAACTTTATAAATAATTTTAAATGATTTAAGTTCTAGAGACTCTTTTAATTAAAAAAATAAAAAATACAGAATATGAGATGGGGTCAAACATGGAAGACCTTCCCTCATCTAGATAAAAATAAAATAGAAAGTAAGAAAAAGATAAATATAAATGCCAATATTCCCCATAAACTATTATTATTCCTAAAGGCTCATGTTTTTATAACCATGATTACCAGGTTGAGGATCATCCTAAAAAGAATCATATTATGAAATCCGCGCTAACCTCTACTGCTATGAGGGTGACATCCTTATCTCCAGTTCATGATTTCTTACTACGGGTACCCTTCCTCCTAATGATTCTCATCCAAAATAGAAGTTAACAATGTCCATTGTTGATTGAATCACATCCCACACTGGCTATTTTTCACCATGTTAATCTCCCCCTTCTTGATTATTAGGTCCATCAATCTAGGAAAGGATGCCAAAGTGATTATATAGAGGTGCCTAACCCATGTAGGAAAGTTTTATTAATTTAGTAGTACCCAAACTGGATGATGCCTTAGGAGTTCCCAATTTTGTTATAGTTGTTTTCCCACCAAAGAGTTGTTAACCTAGACTTGTTGGTTCACTTTAGGGGGCTTCCAATACTGAATAATCTAACATGAACACCTTGGACCGAGATTCATACTCTGATTGAAATGTAGGCAAAATATTGGGATTGAAAACTACTGAGTTGTTGATAGGGTCAACCATCCCGCTTCTCATAGCCAGTTGTGCTAATTACATTTTTAATAATTAATAATTATATCATTATAAATTATATTGTTAATCAATAATTAATTATAATATTAATGACCATTTACATTTTTATGTATACCATTATTATATTTTATTAATTACATTATCTTACTACTTTTATTTTACTATAATAAAGAATCCATGAGTTCAGGACTCTAAACTCATGGTCGCATGACATCTTTGATTTGAAATTTGGGTATTTCCAAAGTGGTAAATTACTGAATAATTCTTTATCAAACTAGGGTTCAAATCCTGAAATTCACATTTAAGGGAGATTTATGTACCATTTATATCCATAATTTGAGGGTCGTGGCACCGATAGGGTAAGAATGTTGCGCAGTGTAGGTGGTATGGTGAGCACATAGGGGTATTTGGGTCATGATGATGGGGCCTTTGGGCCATAAATTATGGAGTCTTTGGGAAATAAAATTTGTAATGGGCCAGCTATGAAGTGGGCCAACTCCTGGAGGGGTGTGTGTCCTGTCCTTATTAGCTAGCGGCTTGTGAGTTATTTCCTTTTTATATAACCTATAGAATCTTAATAAACTAATTAGTGATTATTTATTACATTAATAATCTATATTAAGAATTTTTAATTATTTTTAATTAATAATAGTTATTATGAATTTAATTATTAATTATTATTAGTTATTAATTATATTAATAATTGATAATTAACTATGTTATTGACAAATTGTTATTAGTATTATGTATTAATATATATATTATTATTAATAAATATCAACTAAATTATTAATAAATATTAATTAAATTGTTTATTATTTATAATAATCACATTTTTATTTAAACTATTAATAATTGTTAATAATTTTATTTATTGAAATCATTAATTTTACTGATAAATTAGAATTATATTATTAATTATCATAATTTAATCACTCCATAATCCTACTTTAAAGAGCCAAGTTCAAATCTGGATGGGGAAGGATTTCCACATGCACTATAGCAGCATCATTATTCAGTCGATTTGGGATTTTAGGCCCCAAATTTGGGCCACTATGCCTATGATCTATCAAAAATAATTTGGGCCTCCGAGCCACCATCACCTGGTAGTAGGTTACATGATGGGATTGGGTGACCAACTCAGTACAATTGGCAGATAATGTAGCATGACGACACACATGCGCCGTTGGGTGGGTAGTATTAAAAGAGGGATGGGAACATTGGTTCTTACCAACCAACTGTATATCCTATTTAATTTATGATGTAGGATATATGGGTTCCCTACCATGTGAGTATAAATGCGGTAAGACCAGACAAATGATGCAACATGATAGGAAAGGGATACAGCCAAGCACCATGTAGACATTCCTGGGTGGGAAAATCGAAAGGGAGATGAGTGTGCTGACACCTATCATCAGAATCTCTTCCCATATGTATCTCAGACGTGGGATGAAGGGTTTCCCAACCATGGTGTGTTGGAGGGAAACACAATACAATAATTCTTATCAAGGGGTTCCACAATTTTTAAATTGGTAATACAATACAATGACTATTGATTAGGGGTCCAGGTGTAAGACTGGTGACATGACTTGAAGTAGGTTGGTCCTTTGGGATTTCAGACTGTCTCCTTCAGGGGACTTCAAGCCACATTCAACTAGGCCTTCAGGCTACTGGGCCTTTTTTTCTACTCAAATGTAATAAAATTGTTCTGATGGGTGTTTATCATTACTTTCGGGGAGGAATGTTGCTTAACCGAGATGAATTCCTAAGTGTGTGTGTTTTTTTTGTGGTTTTTAATCCCCTATAACTAGTATATATTACTAACTAATAATTTATCTCTAATTATATTAATTATTAGTTTTTTTAAATTGGTACCCAACAAACCTATTAATTAATTATTTAAGGTCTTGGTGGTTACAATAAAAAAACAACACACAAACCTATACAAGAATGAATTAGACCTCATCCCCCCAAGGGTCAACCCAAAACCAAACTAACCCTTATAATTTAATGGAATGAAAGAATTTTTACTTAAAACCCATTACATAGATTAAAATACCCTTTATTAAATAATGTTACAAACAAGCTAGAGGAGTATGTGGTTAGACAAGAAAACCATCCCTTATTAAAAAAGTGAAATTAATAGAAGATAAAATATCAAAAAACATAATCCAAGTGATTAAAATATTCAAAATCCTAATACCAATTAGATTCATCTATCTATAAACTAAATAAATTTCTCTAAGTTATGATCCTTTCTATAAGAGTATAGGATATTTTTCCCATAGCGGGAATGAAATAAAAGTAATCTTCCCTCAGTATAAATATCCTCTTTGGTTCTAGGAAGCCTAAATCATCTCTCTTCTCACTTCTAGAAATTATATCCCTATTGGCATATGAAATTCTATGATATTTTCCATTATTTTCATCCTCATTAAAATATGATAAATTAGTTACATCTCTAGTCCCTTTTGAACCTTCCTATAAATTAGTGTTACCATGTATAATCTCAATAGGAAAGGTCCATACATACTGAATTTAGCTATCATTCAAATAAATAGTTTTAACCAAAGGAGTTTAGCTAAAAATGCCATTCTTAAGTCTAACATGGTGATCATTAATCATAGGACCACACTTCTCCATAGAATCACCCCCCATGGGACAATAAGGGAACCAATGTCAAAATTCCTAGCAAAAATATTCTTCATCATAGAAAAATACCCAGTAGAAAAATATAGATCCTCAATCCTTTCAGAATTAGATGAAATAGACTTCAGAACCTACACCTGAGAACTATCTTGATCTCTAACCTCTTAAGTATTAATACTACCCTAAGAAATAAAATGATAATCAAAAATAAAAACAACACTAGATTTTTTCTCTCTTGGCTTGTTCTGCAAAATCACTAAACTAAGAGTACTCATGTAGAGCCACAACAATTAGAGATGAGCCCTAAATTCCCTAAAATGTAATGGAACATTTTCTGAACTAAATACCAACATCAAGTCCATTACTCTAATTATAATAAATATTCTATAGACCATCAACCATATCCAATTCCCCACAAGAAGTTTGATCACCCAAACAATCCAAATTAGACTGAGTATTTTTCACCTTCAAAACTATCCCCTACATATTTCCCTATATTTAATTGACCATCTAGATAAAACTTAGAAATAGGAAATAAAAACCCTTTTAAGACCATATATGAACTAAAATTTCACAAAAGACCATCCCCATAGGTTTTTATAGGTCCACATCCTTTTTAGTTTGCAACTTTGACAATGTTTCATACCCAGAACTGTGCTTTTCAATCATCTGTATCTTCAAATATCTATTTTTTAATGGAATTATATCATTGAATGTATATATAATTATATAAAGATGATTTATTGGTGAATTATGTTAAATTAAAACTTAATATTCTCCTTATGTTTTGTTTTCTAGTTTCTTTTATTTTATATGGTGTATTCCTACAACACTTCTGGGTTTTTCTTTGGCGTATACTTTTCCTATGGTTATTGATTGTCTAGTGGTGAATGAATTTTTTGCTTCTATCCCTTCTATCTCTAATATCACCTTGCTTTAATCTTCATAATATACTTTTAAGTTAACTGTTTTATGCGGTTTTCTGAGTATGATTATCTAGTGGAGGTGGACTGTTGGTGTAGTGAAAAATTCCATTAGGATTAATGCTGGATATTGTAGAATTGGTATGGAGTATGATTGTGGTGATCCATTGGCTGGTGATCATGTAATGAACCAACCTGGGTACCTTGGTAACCTAAAACCCAAACTAACCCAGACACAACCCGAAGGGAGTTCCCAATATCCACGGGTCGATGGCTAGAACCTGACATCACACAATATATAAGTGGGGACAATTTTTCCACCAACAATTCAGAAGAAAGGAAACAAGATAGCATGAATAACAAAGAAACTCCAATGGGAGTAATGTACCATAAGTTAACAAGGCATAAAAATCCCAAATTACTACAACCCAAGTACCAAAACAGAAAAAACACCCCAATTCCCTAAGTACACAACTCACCAATTCTAGATTTGAACAACTGGATCCACCTTTAAGAGATCCTTTTCCCTTGCTCAAACTTGGAAGGAGATAATCTATAAACACCTAAAGGAAAAAGTAGGGTGTGGGATAAAAATCCCAGTAGGTTATCACCAAGGAATTCATAATAGTTTCTAAAAATATATATAAACTAAAAGAACACATTCAATTTTAAGTAAACAAGTTTTCCAATTTAATGTAGATTTAAAAAAAATCATGTTATACAGTTCAAATGATGTAAAATAATTTAATCAAAGGCTTTACAAGTGATCTAATATTTCTAAAACAACAGATTAAATAAAAAATTTATATAAATAGTTTATATAAATTCAGAAGGCACGTAAAGTAGTTTTACAACATTGACATACATTTATATCTCAAATATAAATTACAAGCGAGAAACATGGTCATCTGCCAAATAGGTATGACAGTATTTCTATATGTAGGACTCTGAACTCTCTAAGTGATCTCAAAAATATTTTTATACACATGCCCCCTGACCCTGGCCAAATGAAACTCATCACCATCCCATTGGGTATGTAACCCATTGCATGTATGTTTTAGAATGCTATAATTGTATAGAGTGTGTCTAAATAACTCACCAACTACCTAAGGATTACATGTGATCTTACAAAATAAATGTTGGGAAGTTTATTTTAATACTTCTTAAAAATTAAATTAAATCCCATACCTCCATCTCAATGCTAATTTTCTATTTAAAACCAAAATGAGTTTTAAAAAAACATGCCTCTTTAACAAGATAAACCACTAGTTTTCTATCAAAATGTTTTAAATCCATTTTCACAAGTTTGAAATTCATTCAAAATCGATTCCATCAACTTTCAAAATTCATATCTACAATTAAATTAAAATATTTAATTGAAATCATTTCCATTAATTTAAATCAATTAATTTCAATAAACAAACACCAATCCAATGGAATTGGGGGGTTTTCCCAAGTTATGTTACAAAACTATTTCAAATATCCCTATTCGATGGATTTGGGTTTTTAATAAATCAATTAAAATAAATTTTTATCAATTTAATTTAAATCAACATTTGAAATAAATCAAGAAATTCAAGGTTAACAAATTTGGCTAATCGAGATGGAACCACCTACATTTTTCTCGAAAAACAAAACTCACAACAACCCCCATAAATGAGAAAGAAGGTGTAGAAGACCTCAAAGAACAACCTATAGGTGATATATAACACAATAGTACATAGATCCATCAATTTCAGGATGATCTATTAAAATACCTATGGGGAAGAAAAAGAGAAAGATGAAGAATAAGATGGAATGCTTACCTAGGAATCACACCACAGGGCCACGATGATTGAATGCCAAATGAGGGGATCCTAAAGAGTTAGAAGGTTCCAAGATCACCTAGGGAAGGCCTTAGGTTGAGGGAGTTTAAATTGGAGTGTAGGAAAGAAAAACTCTCAGTCGTGGTGGCCATTTAAAAAAACCACAGTCGGGGTATTTCATGACGTGTAATAGAATTTTATGTCCTGAAATAGATAATATTCGAAACCACCGAAAAATGAGTTGCCTTGAATTAGAAATAATTCATTAAATAACTCATGATGTGTAAAGTAATTCATGATGTGTAACCTCCACAATATAAATACTTTCATGACATGCATCTAGAAATCCTTACACGTCATGTAACCTAGTTACATAGCGTGTAACCCTCCTATAGCATGTAGAAAAAGATGTTTAAAGTGGAGAGTCCAAAAAATATACAAGTTCACTATTTAATTTATCCTCCCAATCCATTATCAACCCTACCTTGTTAAGAAAAAGGAAAAAACATGAAATGTTTCAAGTCATACCCATTAGATCAGTAATGAGATGTTATAATCTCCCCACCATTGAAACTTTCACTCTCTAGAAAGCCTATGAAGAAGCTTCCAGGACAAAAAGATGAGTCCACTTCTCTCTCATCAGTGCCTCATATTCCCACATCTCAGGAATATTAGAACCATGATTCCATATCACATGGACCAATGGTATCATCCTCCCATGAAGTAACTTGGTCTTAGAATCAACAATCCTGAATAGCCACTCAGTCAAAGATAAATCTGGTTCAATAAAAAGATCAATCTAGATCAAAACATGAGATGGATCAGAGAGATAATTTCTCAACTAAGATACATGGAATACTATATGTATCGACGTCAGATGTGGTGGTAGTGCTAAATGGTAAGAAACTTTCCCAACCAGTTCAATAACCTCAAAAGGTCCCACAAAATAGGGAGAAAATATTCCTTGCCTTCCAAGCCGTATATAACCTAAATGGGGTGAAACTTTCAAGAAAACCTAGTCACCAATTGAAAAATTATAAGTTCTATAGAATCAATCAACATAAGACTTATATCATCTCTACACTGTAAATATTGTTTGATAGATTAATTGAATCTTTTCCGTCATCTTTTTCACCAAACTTGGTCAACCAAGGAACTTTTTTCAATCTCCTACCAACACAATGAATATTTATAAGGAAGATCATAACAGGCCTGAAAAGGTTTCATGATGATCATGTACTTATATCTATTGTTATATGAAAACTCAACCATCCTTGAATGATAATCCCAATCCCCATCGAACTCAAGAACACAAGCGCAGAGCATATCCTCAAGAATCTATATAGTTCCCTCTGTCTAGGAATCTGACTGCAGATGGTAGGCCATGATCAAATGGAATTTGGATCCCAGTGCCACCTAAAAACCTCTCCAAAAGTGTTAAGCAATCCAAGGATCCATATAATAAACTATAATAGATGGAACTATGTGCAAACGAACAATCTCTTTCATTTAGAGATTTACCTAATCTTCTACTTTGGTTATATCATGAATGGGTATGAAGTGAGCTGAATTGGTTAGCATGTAAATCAAAAACCATATCACATTATTATTTCATTGGGTATAAGAAAACCTAACCAAAAAGTCCATAGAGATCTCATCCCACTTCTAATTAGAATCTCTAATTGGATGAAGTAAACCTGAAGGTTTCCGATTCTCATACTTTACTTTCTAGCACATATAATAATGAGAAACAAACTCATCAATTCTCTATCTCATATATAGCCACCAAAACTAACACTACATATCATAGAACATCTTAGTGGTTCTTGGGTTCATATCCCGTTGGGAATTATGAAAATCCCCCATCACAACGTTCCTTGTCGCTAACGACACAACAAAGTGATTACGATAACACAAAACAACCAATTTAGAGAATGACCACTAGGAAACTGTCTCCACACCATAAATAGAGTCTCTAATGCTACAGAATTCATCATAAATCTCTTGATCTTGAAGAATAAACTCAAGAAGAGTAGATTTTAACTGAATGTTGGATAAAGAAACTTTATCCCCTTTCTCCTGAACTCCAATAAGAAACTATTCAAAGAGATCCATCAAATTCCACTCTTTTGAAGATTCTTTCACTACCTGGGTTGTAATTTTCTTTCTCAATGCATCTGCAATGACATTCCCTTTCCCCTAGGTATAGGTGATGCCAAATTCAAAAGATTTCAGGTACTCCACCCGATGCCTCTGGTAGAGATACAAATATTTTAGAGAAAAGATATAACTCAAGATCTTGTGGTCTGAATGCAAAGTAAACCTTTCTTCATAAAGGTAACATCGCCAACACTTGAGTTCATGAATTACAAATGCAAGTTCAAGGTCATGGGTAGGATAGTTCTTCTCATGAGGCGTAAGTTAATGATATCCATAACCAAAAACATGATTACGTTGAATAAGAATATAGACCAAAGCTGAAACTGATGCATCACCAAAGACCACGTAGCCTTTCCCAACCTCTGAAAGATTTAACACCAATGTAGTAGTCAAAACATGATTCATCTCAACAAAATAACTCTAACATTTATCATTCCAAGAAAACTTCACTCATTTCCTAGTTAGAGTAGTCATCAGAGAAGCTAACTTCGACAATTCCTTCACAAACCAATGATAATATCCAGCTAAGCCCAAGAAGATCCTAATCTTAAAGACATTACGTGGTTTCTCGCAAGTCATAGAAACCTTCACCTTTTTAGGATAAACTGATATACCCTTTTTAGACACCACATGTCCAGATAATTTTAATTCCCAAATCCATAAATCACACTTCAAAATCTTGGCATAGAGTTGGTGATTTCTCAACAGACTCGGAACTATTCGCAGATGATGTACATGACCCTCATCATACTTGGAGTAAACAAGGATGTCATCCATAAATACCACCAAAAAGGCATCCAGATACTCATGGAAAATAATGTTCATCGAAGCCATGAAAACTGAAGGAGTATTTTTCAGACCAAAAGGAATAAAAATGTACTCATAATTAATGTACCTACTCCGAAAAGCGGTTTTCTAAATGTCAGATTCTTTTATCCTCAACTGATGGAAATCATATAAAAGGTCGATCTTTGAAAATCACATCAATCCTTTGAGCAGATAAAATAGATCATCAATTCATGGTAACATATACTTTTTCTTTATTTTCACTTGAATGATATTTCAGTAATCAACACATAAGAAAAGAGAACCATTATCCTTTTTTGTGAAGAGAACTGGTGCCGCCTATGGTGATACACTTGGGAATATAAATCCCTTCTCAAGAAGATCATCAAATTGGGACTTCAACTCTTCTAGTTCAGCTGTTTCCATGTGGAAAGAGGGAATAGAAACTGGTTGAGTATTAGGTATTAAGTAAATGTAAAAATCAACTTCCTTTTCTAGTGGTAGACCATAGAAATCAAAAGGAAACATGTTAGGAAACTCAATAACAACTGGAGGGAGATCACCACTCAAAGATTATCACTCTAGAACAAAATAAAACAATGATATAAGTTTCCCCAACTTTGGATAAGAAGGTCTGGTTCTGCTCAACCTTGGGTCTCAATATCCTTGAAATATTAGAGACACACCACTGGGTGTATTAAGGTAGGCCCATTGAAGATAAAAATCAATTCGGGATTTATTTGAAATGATCCAATCCATAATGAATATGATGTCAAGAGACTTCATTTTGAGGGAAAAAACTCCAAGATAACACGACATCAGCCAAAGAGAAAGTAAAAGAGGGACTACAAAGACCATGTTCTCTCTTCGATCCAAGGGGTGTTGTAATATCCATTGCATAAAATAAAATATACATAGGCAGATTTATAATATTAACAATACATGTTTAAAGAAATGAATGAGATGCACCAATATCAAACTGAGCAGTCACTAATGACGAATCTGTAGTAATGATACCTCTCACAGTCATAGGACACGTGGATTATTCCTCTAGAGACTCTTAAACTACATGATGTAGCTTCATTTTGGATGCCTGTGGCTAGAATCCTTTTATAAGTGAAGAAACTAATTTCCCAACAGTTTTAGGAGGAGCTGATGATCCTGTTCCACTATTACTAGTAGAAAAGTTATGGAATAATCTTTGTAAGTGCCCTAAATGTCCATAGGAGCTACAATTCTTAGGTTCTTAAGTAAAAACCCTATTGTAATGTCTTGTTTTACCACACTAATTGAAAATCAAAGGACTTATTCCTAGCAATGTAGGACGTCTAAAATGACCCTACCATCGAGAACTTCTATGAGAAACATCAAAATTATGTTTTAACTTGTAGGAACTAATGATGCAACTAGGATAAAATGGAATTCCTGATAACCCTGACATTATAGCCAGGTCCATCTTGACCATCACCTCCCTATCCAGTACATCAGTATAAGTGGGAATATTTTGCTAGAAAACCTGAGAATGAATATCTAATCGAAGTCCTAACTCAAACTGTCGAGCCTTCATTCTTTTATTATACACAATCTCATGTGAAAACTGCAGTAGCTTAGTAAAGCGATTCGAATACTCAGTCACGGTTCTGTCATCCTACTCAATATTGAAAAAATCTACAGCCTTAGACAACACCATTGACTCTAGATATAACTGATAAGTGAAAATAACTTTGATTCCTTTCCATTATAATCCCTCATGTTTCTTTGCTGTCACCATTGTGTCCCACAATTTCCCACTCATTCCTTCCAGCATGAAGGTGGTACACTTTACATTGATCTCATCTAGTGTCTCCCAGAACACAAAAATATGTTCTATATTTCCCAACCATTCCTCATCATGTTGAGGATCAATGGATCACTTAAAAACTAGTGGCTTTTGGCGAAGGAATTCTTGAGAACGATTTCACAGAACAAGACCCTAAGGATCTATTATTGGAAACTGAATAAGAACTGGATGTGGTTCCTGTCCTAGAGCTTGGATAATGTGCACAATCACCTAAACTAGATTTGGGTCCACTAGAGAATTTTATCACTATTTTTCAATAGCAACTTCCTCCTGGATCTGATTTGCACATCTTCTCAAAGGCATGATGCTACACAACTTCAGCAGACAACAAAGAAGGCATTAGATTAATACTCAAACTGAAAAAAGGGAAATTATTCCCCACAGATGGAATAACCAGATTTGTATTCCAATCTATCCAAATTAATATAGGGAAAAGACTATAATTAATCCATAATACATCCTTCCAAAACCACCCATGGTGACTTAAGGTTCATTGCGGTGAGAGATGGCCATGCACTCAATCGCAACTACCTCCTATGTCTTGAAAAAATTTCAAAAATGCATAATGACTTCAAGACAAAAGCTCAACAACCTCCTTTGATACCACTTTATCACAGAGAAACCTAGGTACCATGGTAACCCAATAACTATGCCATCCCTAACATTTCTCGAAGGGTGTTCCCAAACCCCACAGGTCGACAACTGGAACCTGGCATCACACAACATGTAAGTAGGAACGATTTTTCCACCAACAATGTGGAAGAAAATAAAAAAGACAATATAAATAAAAAAGAAACTCTACTAGGATTAATGTAATAAAAGTTAACAAGGCATAATCAAGCCAAAGGTACTACAACCCAAGTACTAGAATAGAGGAAAACACCCCATGTCCCTAAGTATACAAATCACTAAGTCCAAAGTTCAACAACTGGATACACCTCTAAGAGATCCTTTTCCCCTACTCGAACATGGATGGTGATAATCTATAAACACCCAAAGTAAAAATTTGGGTGTGATCCAAAAATCCAAGTTGGGTCTCACTAAGGATTGCATAATAATTTTAAAAAACAGATTAACTAAAAGAATAGTTTCAATTTTAAATAAAAAGGTTTGGAATTTTAAAAAATATTTAAAAAAATCATGATATAAAGTTAAAATGATTTAAAGTAATTTAAGAAAATAATTTACAAGTTATAGAATATTTCTAGAACAATGGATTAAATAAAACATTTATATAATATAGTTTATATAAATTCAGAAGGAATGTAAAGAAGTTTTACAAAATTTGAATACATTTATATCTCAAATATAAATAAAATGTAAGCAACATGGTCATATAACAAATAGGTTTGATAGTACTTATGGCTATTGGACTCCACACTCTTTAAGTTATCTAAAAAATAATTGTATAAACATATCCCCCTAACACTGGCCAAATGAAATTCGTCACCATCCCATTGGGAATATAAACAATGCATGTATGGTTTAGAACATTGTAATAGAATAGAGTGTTTCAAAATAACTCACTAACTACCAAAGGCTTTCATGTGAATTTATACAATAAATGATGGGAAATTTATTTTAAGACTTCTTAAAAATACAATTAAATCCCATACTTCCATTTCAATGCCAATTTTCCATTTAAACCCAAAATAGGTTTTAATAAAAAAACATTCCTCTTTAACAAGATAAAACCAATGGGTTTATATCAAAACATTTTTAATCCATTTTCACATGTTTTAAATCCATTCAAACTGATTCCATCAATTTTAAAAATTCATATCCATAATTAAATTCAATAATTTAATTGAAATCTTTTCAATTTAAATCAACTAATTTCCATAAACAAACCCCAATCCAATGGAATTAAGGGGTTTCACCAAGTTATGTTCCAAAACCATTTCAAATATACAAATTAATTGGAATTAGGTTTTTAATAAATCAGTTGATAGCAAGTTTGGGCAATTAAATTTAAATCAACGATTGAAATAAAGCAAGCGATTCAAGGTTAACAAATTTCGATAATTGGGATGGAACCTCCTACCTTTTCCTTCAAAAAAACACTCACAATGATCCCCATCAATGAGAACAAAGGTTTAGAACACCTCAAAGCACAAACTAGAGGCACAATATAACACAACGAGCATATATACATCAATTTTAGGATGATCTATTGAAATCCCTATGGAGAATAAAATGATAAATATGAAGAATGAGAGGTAATTCTTACTTGTAAATCACACCATAAGAATCAAAATGATCGAATGCTAAATGAGAGGATACAAAAGGGTTGGAAGGCACCAAGATCACATAGGGAAGGCCTTAGGTTGAAGGAGTTAAAATTGGAGCAGAGGAAAGAAAAAATCTTAGCCATGATGCTCGTTTTAAAAAACACAGTTGGGGTATTTCATGATGTGTATTGTAATTTTACATTGTGAAATAGTTAATATTTGAAAATGATGAAAAACATGTCACCTAAAATTAAAAACTATTAATTAAATACCTTACAATGTGTAAAGGGTAGTCACAATGTGTAACCTTTATAGTGTGAATCCTTTCACGACTTGTATCCAGAAATCCTTACACATTGTGTAACCTAGTTACATGGCGTGTAACACTCCTACAACCTACAGAAAAAGTTGGTTAAATATGAGAGTCCAAAAAATCTTTGACTTCACCATTAAGGGCATCTTCTAAATTCGTTCTCAACCCTAATCATTCAAAGAAAAAGAAAAACCATGAAATGGTTAAAGACATACCTATTCGATCAGTAACGAGATGTTACAGATCATGATTAGGATAATTGGATCTCAAAACAATCTCTCATATAACAAAAAAACGCCTGAAATAGGGAGTTGAAGATACTATTTCCCAAGTTAGTGAATATTTTTAGGATAAAATCTTGATAAATGAACCATAAATCACCTTATTTAAAAAATATTTGAATAAATATATTTCATAGAAAGAACGTTCCTCAAATATTTAGAGAATAAAGTGCTTTTTGTATCCATTCCTTCTCATAAAAATATTATAAGAATGTATTATTTGAGAAATATCCTTCTTTATAAACTATTTGAAGAGATATCTTTCACACCTAGAGCCTTTGTTTTTCTAAATTATTTTATTTTGATTTCTTATATATATATATAATTAAAATAGTATCTGAGTGAACTGGTTAGGGATGAACTCAAATTTGAGATTGGGTCGGGGGTGAATCCGTTTTGGTGACTTTTAATTCTATTTATACTTTTGATCCTTTTTTTAACTCTGTCACTATTTAAGGTGAATAGATCTCATGTTCCATCCTATTAAATTTTTTCTTTCAAACAAAAAATCTAAACACACACACACACAAGAAGTGAAATGATGTACAAGGTTCACCTCTCAATGTTAGAAGGAAAATCCTTAGTGTGAGATGGATTCCTCTATATTCACATGGCCCACTAGAATAAAACCATGATCTATAAGGGATTATGGATTATCCTTGAAACTTGATTTTTCACATCTTACAATAATAATTTAGTGTATCCTTCATATAGGCACATCCTACGCCTTAAAATGATAATAGTTTGGGTAACAACAAGAGATTCTTTCACTAATTGAGAACTCTTAAAAGATTTTTATATATCGATCGACCTTCTTCTTCTTTTATTACTTTCAAAAAATCATGTAATAAACACCTCTTTATAATTTTATGAAAATAATGATACACACAAAACTATTCTTCTTCTTCAGAATAGAAATATGTGTCATCCTTCTTCCTCTTCCACTTATCTTATACTGGTTGAAAAAATCTTATTATCCACCTATGAAAAATAGGAATTCATATCCTCTCCTTCTTCTTTCCTCTTGTTATCTTCTTTTTATACTTCAGTTCACAACAATATTATACTAGAGATCCCATTTCTCTTTGAATCCCAAGATGTATATGATGAATAAAGAGTCATACCTTCTTTATAGTCTTAAATAATTCAAGAATATATATTCACTAAACTATATCAGGTATCTCTCAATATTTACACATACTTCAATAATCTATAATATATATAGAATAAAAGTTTCAATTTATTTTCTCTTTAATATTCTATTCACTATACCACGTGAATATCTTTGTTTGATTTACCATGATTTTGGTAATTTAAACTCATTGAATCTTCACTCCTTTTATTTGAATAGATCCACAAAACTCGTACACATTTTCTCTTCATAAAACATCCATGAAAAATACTTCTATAACTGTATGAAATCATATATATTTATACATGAACTATATGAATATAAACACATAGAAACATCACAAATTGTTTCCTTCAATATTGACACATTTATATTATGTTCTCGATAATTAACATACTTTTAAAACACATGTAATTATATATTCATTCATGATAGAACAATTGTGACAAAATTATATTTTTTGGTGTAAATAACTCTACAAAAATCCTCTTCCACTTTCTTGATAATTTCTTATTAAATTTTGAAAAAATTGATCATGATTATTATTTTAATTTAAAGAAAAACAAACTTTACATTTATTATGTTAATTTAATGATCCTTTTAATGTGTTTAAATACAATATAAATTATCAAGATCATCCTGAAAGTTTTTACAATCTCTAATTTATTTCTTCTGAAATCATAAAATATCATTCAGACCCCATAGATACCTTATTTCCCACATAAAATTCATATGGTGTAATATATTACATGAAAAAAATGTCCTCCATTATTCAAAAATAATGTTTGTGGCTCAAAATGACTTACAAAAAAAAAATCATATATAGAATTAGAATATCACACGACGTCATACAAAGTGTCTTATGACACCAAATATCTTATGCAAAACTAAATTTTCTTATGTGTGACAAATATATTATGGGATAACTATATCTTATACATAATAGAAATATATTACACACAACACAAATATTTTATGAGCTGACCCAAACATCTTACATGGGTAGATATGACTTATGTCTAGAATATCTTACCTCATAAGATATTATAATCAGCAATTTTCCTTCACTTTTGCACTACAATCCTAGAAATCCTAAAATACTTTCCAAATCATTTTTAATCATTTTGTGGACTTCTCAAAACCACAAAACACCATCCAAGGATTCATGTATTATTCTCAAAACTCATGGAAAGACCATATTCATATTCTTTTGTCATTGAAATAGAGAATTTATCATTATAAGACCTCTATGGAACTCAAATCTCTTAATCAATTTCCCTTTAATACGAACAAAATTTCCATTATTTAAAAAGGTAAGAACTCATTTTTTCATATAAAAATTGATAATTAACCTTAAAAAACTTCAAACATTAATCATAAAATATGAGTCTTCTAATTCATATAAACTTAATCAAAGTGATAGAAGACTTGAGAAATTCTTTTTAAATAAAAATAACATGATTGGTATCCACTTTTAACAAATTTCAATCTATTAATTTTACTTCAATTCCTATTTCTTCAAAATTTACATAAAAAATTATTGAAAGCTTGATATTCATTAACATCCATTGAAAAATAATACAACACACAAAAATTGGGATTAAAAATCTATATCTTTTTATTTGTTGGAAATATCATCAAATGATATGTCAGTTTGTATACCATTCCTTCTCCCATTCCTTATCCACCCTTTATAATTAATTTTTAATTTCACTTTTTACCCCCTTATTTAAAAGAAATATAATGTACTTTAGAAAGTATGTTATCATTTCATAATCAACAAATGTTCCATTAACCATTCCACTCAAGGTTTACATGATCTATTCTCTGTGTATAAAAAAGAGGGTTTGATTTAAACAAAATATTTATCCATTACATATAGAATTTTATACCAACTAAAATGAGACAATCATTACCTTTCTCATAATATATCCAATTCTTTCAGGCAAGAAAATTGATTAAAAAGAAATGAGATACAAGTTTCTCACGAAATATATCAACATTTTTCACAGAATCACTTAAATATACATGTTAAATACATTAAAGTACAATAAGCAACATATTTTAAAAAATAGACCTGAATATTATTCAAATACTAACACTTTTATTTCATTTAATAAATAAATTTCTTCCCTATTATATTAGGTTTTGATTATGGATACCAAGTATAAGAGAATAATAAAGCACACCTTTCCAATTACATTTGACAAAAAACTTTCCAAAATATTTATATGTTCATGAACTGATAATTCTAGTAGTTACTTATTCATTTTTCACTATTCTTCCCATCAAAGAGACACTTCTCATAATAATTATAAATGTAGATATCTTTATTGGATAGATTTCCAAGATATTTTAGGTAAATAATGCATATAATGGAACTTCTTTATGTGACTATCTAGATTTTACAACTTCCACAAATTCTCAAAGAGTGATCTTTTTTAATACACGTTCTTGTGAAAAAATAGATAGATCATTCAAGATGGGATATTTATCATTTTTCGATCTTAGTATTGACAACAACCAATTGTTTTCTAATTCACTCATTGAGAACATGATTCACCTTCAATTTCTAGAATTGTAGTCACAAATACATCACACAAAGGGTGGGGAATATGGTAGATTTTATTTCTCTTCAATGTGAACAACAAGGTTGAGAGAATATTTTCAACAAATTTTCTATACTCTTCATGGATATAGATTTTTTCATTAAATATAATTTTTTAAAAAGTGTAAAACCCCGAGCTGCATCTATTGTGTAGAACTATTTTTTTTGTTAAAACCCATGTTTTTTACCTAGTTTTAAGTATTTCTAGAGTTGATCTTGGAAATGGTTATGGGTTACTGTAGAAGATCTATAGACATTCATACCATGATACTAGGTGTCACAGTGTGAAAGTTTCAGGTAGAGGAGAGGGCCCCCTTTCTTGACTATTTCATGTTGTGAACATGTGGTTCACGCCACGAAACTTGTACGAGAGTTTTTATATAAAATGATAATTAATAAATCAATTTTTTATTAAAGTAAAATGAAAATAAGAAATAGGGGAGGACATTATTCTGAGTAGTATTAAACATACTACTTCCCCCCTCTCGTTCCTTGATTCTGAGTGACAGATCTTACTCGATTATTGCTAGATCTTAATGCTGTCAGAAGTAGGAGGTAGCTGAGGGAAATAATAATATTATATAAGATAATTTTCTTTATTACTTTATCTATATAGAGATTTCTCACCATTTATGGATGTTATTCCATATTTTCATATTTTTATATACTTTTCCGATTTATGCCATTTGAGCTCGAATCAAAGGCCAATATTTGATGAGCAGGAATATATGAGAATAAGGTAGGTGGTTACTAACATTATTTTAAATATATATATATTTTTATGTGATTTTTGGAAAATATGTGTGAGATGGGTGGTTTGTGTGAGGCCAATTTTAACAACTTAATATTTTTATGGTTCTTAGGAGATACTATAGTGTAGTATCATGTGTGAAATGGTATGATTGAGCCAGGAATGACATGGTAGGTTTGATGTGTGGTTTATTGATTAGTTTGGCATGGTGATGATGATTATGGAAATTATTTTCCTGATGAAATAACTAATATGGTTCCATGGAAATATATTAGTCATGGACTTTGACACTATGAGTGATTTTAAACACCATAAGTGAGGTGACATGGTCCTTGGGATGTGGTAGGTGGTGTTGACCATTGTTGCGGTTGGGTGAT
Source organism: Viscum album (assembly GCA_963277665.1). Taxonomy (NCBI): domain Eukaryota; kingdom Viridiplantae; phylum Streptophyta; class Magnoliopsida; order Santalales; family Viscaceae; genus Viscum; species Viscum album. Next base: position 1,268,320,525 of record OY728140.1, on the reverse strand, counting down.
GTGGCATGAAAGTGGTGAAAAAGGTTTTTTGGAGTTTTTTACTAGGTGTTTTGGTGATTACACTCATTTTATGTGTCCAAGAGGGCTTTTGGGGTCATGTTCACATAATATAGGACCCATGAGGTGGTTTTTACCACTCATTGTTGGGATATTCCTCCAAAGACCAAGTGATATAGGGGATGATGATGAGCATCATTAAGAAGGAGGTGATGACCATAGAAGTCCATAATAGGTTCTAGTTGAGACTATTGGTATGTGGCATTTGAGACCATCAGTTGGTGGTAGTTGTGACCTCTAGTTGAGTGTAGAATGTTTTTCATTTATTTTGGGGACCTTGGGCCAAGATTATGGAATGAAGGGTGTCACCAAACCGTGGATTTGTTAGGATTTTGAGTTAGAGGTTGATTAATGGAAGTGAAATTCCTTTAGTATTGTGTTATATCTTGTTAATGTGTCTTTGTGGTGTCAGTTTGACTGGATTTAATTATGTGGATGTGAAATATTATGTTACCATGTAGTATGTGGTGATAATTGGAATGTGATTTCATGTGGAATGAAATTGGTTATAAAGTTGAGGTATCTTATTATATGAATGTCCATGGATGTATTGTTATAGGACAAAACTAGATAGGTTAGGTAAATTATTACTTGATCTTGGCATAACATGAGTGGTGAAGGGTATGTGATATGTGTTGATAACTATTTATTTATGTTATTACATTAATGGGTATTGGTATAAATTTAAGCTGGGACACCATTAGTGGTGGCCTATTGAGTTCATAATCACAACCTAAAAAAGCCCTATGGGATGCAAGTATACTTTATGGCCCTGATTTTAGGAATATGAAAAGGCTCTCTGTTAGGAGATTAGTAAATAGGGAAATTCAGATTGTGTATGATCTTGATGGTTTGGTTTCTGACAGACGAGCTAGGTGGTTCCTTAGTGCCGGGCTGGTGATATTTTTGGTTATTTTGTTGATCTATATATATGATCGAACCATATGTGATCTTTATAGAGACCCATGATTTTTACACATATTATTACATAATGTTTAACATAATCATAAATTAATTAAATCCTAAATATTGTGAGGCCTAGTGTATTTAGATGACTAGGTTCACAATACATTTATGTGAGGCTAAAATACAAATTCTTTATTTTATTCTCCATAATGAGCTTATAAATCCTTTAAAGCTCCTAAAACTGCATGGGATAACCAGGGAAATACATAGAAAAAATGGGTGAGCTAAAAATGCCATTAAGAAAATTGAAATTACAATTAAGCATAACAAACGAGTCAATGGTATAACATAATATCATAAAAGAGAAGGATCATGAGTAATAATATAGAAAGATAATACAAATAACAAGGTATTATATGATCATGGTGACATAGGAAATGTGGAAGAAACAAATAACATGACATTAACATGAGTCAAGGATAATTTCCTAGACAGTATCACATGATGTAAAAGTCCCATAATGAATTATGTTTTTTCCCTAACCCCATACATGATGCCTCATGAGAATAAATCTTTACTCAATGGATTGGAGAACCATCTTCGTGCACATATAATAACATTTTTATGATTTATGTCTGCCAAATAAAGGAAATAAATCATAAATATTAATATAATAATTAATCATGAAATGAAAATGGGTTGCATAATCTTTCCTTAGATTGTAATCAAAGGAAATTTCATAATGAAGGAATTTGAAATTTTTTCATAAGGCATGTATTACCCTGTGAATGGTAGGGAGAGTAAGATAGGTATATATTTGTTTCCCTTGGATATATGTTTTGGTCAGGAATCAATATTTTTGAAAAGTTTCCTATGCGTTTGTTTGTGGAACTGAAAACACCGAATAGTTTTATATCCACGAGGGCTTGATTTTTATAGGTAGGTGCTCATCGAGATGTCTTGACAATGATTCTTAAGAAATCACATTGGTCGAGAGGATGGAAGTTCAGTCTTAGCACACCTTTCTAGGGGTAATTATTTCTTATTTAGGGAAACTCTTATATGTTTAAGATATATTCATTAATCCTTTATTTTTTCCCAAGTATGATGTAGGTCACACTAGAATTAACAATCAATTATTAACATGCATGGAATTTAGAATCATATGTATGTATATGAGGTTCTTAATCAATGGAGATATCTGTATATATCTGAGGTTCTCCATTAATGGTATCCCCTTATGTAGAAATTAATGATTCTTTAGTCCTTATTATGGCGATGCAAGTTTTCTAGCCACATAGTGGGGAACTATGGAGTGTATCGTCATCTAGAGAGATGAGAGTTATTTTGGTGTTGGGATTGAACCCATGTGATGTGATTCTTATGCATCCTTGTGAAATTAATCATACCCAAAAAGTTTGGTGCCACTTAATGGGCCATATAATACCTTTTAAGGTCAAGTGATAAGGACCTAACCCTATAGTTTAATATTATATGGCATGGACGTCTAGGTGGAAGGTTCCTAGTCAAAGTTTGGTGTAGAAATTATGCTGAAGCAACCCAAGGAACCTAGAAAGAATATGGATTTTGAAACTAAATTAGACCATACGGGGAATGTGACCTAGAGATAATGGGGTTGAGTTGGGGTTTTGGGTTTGGACCTCAAGGAGGCTTCCTACATATCCCATTTGGATAGGAATTGAAGCCCATATAGTTCAGTTATGAGGATCTATGACTATGGAGTCCCCATGAACGTTTGTATCATAAGGTATTATATCCCTTTGAGAGGATTAAATTGGTTATTACACTTAAATAGTATTACATGTAAAAGGGGAACATGAGTAATATTTCGACTCATGGTGATTTTAAGGCTTGTTTAGGGCTTACTCCTAAGGAGGATGCCCATTGAGGTTGAGACCTAAGTGGGAATCATATGTATATTTATTATAGCAATAATGAGAGTTCTCATAGTTTAATAAGTGTTGTTTATTCATTGGGGTGGCCTAATGAGTTTTCGTTTGGATTGGATTGGGGTTTACTCTTGAGAAGGATATCCATTGAGCTTGGGCACTTGGTGGGTGTCCTACGTATCCTGATTGTAGAAAGAATCAGAGTTCTCATAGTTCAATAGATTACATGGATCATACTGATTTCAGGAAAACCATTAACCTCTAATCCCACATGAGTCATGATTTTTGTTTAAAACAAGAGGCATCAAACGATTCGAGATACCACACAATCCACTTTTCCCTCATGGATGAGTGCTGGAAAAGCTAGGGGATTACTTCTAATGAGGATTCCATTCTACTGGTTGGGGATTATTCCTAATTAGGATGCCCATTTGAGGTTTTTTTGGGGATAATTTCTAAGGAGGATTCATATTTTAGAATTGGTTGGGGCTTACTCCTAAGGAGGATGCCCATTTGAGGTTTCGTTAGGGATTACTTTAAAGGTGGATACCCATTTGAGGCTTAAAAAGTTTCTCAAGGAGTTTATTAACTCAAGTTACTCGAGGAATCCAAGAGGATAATCTCAACTTGTAACACAGTAAAGGAGCCAAGTGGAGTATGTCGACTCAATACATTTTAGGAAATATGGATGTAACATCCCACCCCCTTCCCATTGGCTTGTGCTGAGGCGGTAATGCTGCTTGGATTTAAGCGACATATCTAAGGTGCCAAAGGCTGGAAATAAATGCTGAGGTATTCATGAATGATGGGGGATAATTTTCCCTTTAAAATTAAAACAAACAACTAGACATTCCATTACCAAAACAACTACATGATGCATGCCAATGATGTAATATAATTCAACCACATGTTAATGAATACAATAAAAAATCATACAAATATCAAATCAAAGTACAAAAAAGAATATTAAAACAATAGAAATCAAGACACAATGATATGAATCGACCACCTCATTCCAAGATCTATGATTCAAATCTACAACTTCCCAAGCATCAGAATGTGACACTAGAGAAAAGAGATGCTTTACATTTACCTGTGTCTCAGAATACAACATCTGAAAAAGAACCCAAGTGATAAATCAGGGGGTGAGTAGTAATACTTAGTTGTATTTCACCAAATTACATCCCTACTCACACCACTAGGATAGAACAAGTTATCAAAGTTTTATAAAACATTTTATATAAAACCAGTTAACAATTAAAAAATTTCCATCAATCCAAACAAGTCCTTACCAAATCATTTTTACCCAAATCAACACATTTAAATGAAAATAAACCAAGAAAATAATTAACCATTTCTACCATTCCATATTGTTCTAATTCATTTAATTTCATGAAACCCAATACATGTAACCCATCAACCACTCAATGTAACCACCCAAGCTTGGTGTTACCATTAATGTTGGAACTTCACGCCCAACCTTGTCCAATTTTTATTGTGGTACTTTATGGCTACCTTCCAATTCATTGATGGTGGTAATTCAAAACCACTACCAATCCCCATTTAACACATACTTAACAATTTAATACAAACAATCATTCCAATTAACTTATACCAAAATAATATCAACCAACAATTTCCAAACCAAATCAACCCTTTAAGCCAAAATACATTTCAATAAATAAACATTTTTATTAAAAACCATTTTTCCAAAATTTTGCATAAATCAAACCAAGAAACCAATTTTAAAATCATCATTTTAAAATCCAACAACAAGACCTAATACACAACACTATCATATTTCCCCAAAGACCCATACATAAACACTGAAGGGGTTTCATACAAGCTTCAAACATCAACTTCATATCATATTCCATGAAAAATAATTAATTTTAAATTAACCCTTCTAGTTCTAGAAAGAGGAGTCAAGAGTGAAGCCATATACGTTTAGGGTTTTGTTGAAAATGACTAATGGCACAAGTGATTAACATATTTGGGTGAAAAATCCACAAATCCACCTTAGAATTATTCCCCTAAAATCAACAAATTCAAATCTCACCATGATTAGAAATAAAAACCCTAGATCTATCCGCAATGAAACTAGATATATGAAATTGGGAGAGAGATAGAGAGAAGAGTATATCTAAGAAAAAACAAGAAACTACCAAGAAAAGTGACTTACCAAGGGATATCAACCTTCAAATCACCAATAAAACTCTTCAAAACACATAAAAAATGAGTGGAAGAGGTTCCCTAACCTTATAGAAGAAGAAATACTGAGTGAGGGTCACCATGGAGAAAACATGGGGTGTTTAGGGTTAATCCCAATAGACCTTCATTTTCCAAAAACCCAATTTTTAATCCATGCATGGTCTGGTAGCACAGTTAGAAAAACTATGCGCTAACTGTACACCCACTACCGCCTCAGGGGGGACCTCGCCCGATTGGCCTACTTGGTTAGACAAACCATGCACCAACCATTCCAAAGCACATTGTACCATTATTTGTGGTTTACCTATATGGCCATAGGTTTTGGAAACTATGAACCTTACTCATGCACCGACCCATATCCCACTTCCTCATTGTGCACCGTTTCCACGAGATTATGCATGGGTTTCACTAACCATTCTCAAACTATAGACCCTTCAGAAGGCCCCAAAACCTTTCAAAAAACCTTCCAAACTCCCCCAAACATTACCCAACACATTATATACATAAAAATCATAATTAAAGTGTGTCATACCTAAAAATGGGGGTGCTAACTTCTCCCCAACATTTTCCTTTCCATCCATGGAAAGTAGAAGATAATCACTTTACTGAAAGAGATTGGGCCATTGATTGACCATTTCTTTCTCCCAATCCAAAGTATCCTCTTGAATCTGATAATGTTTCCACAAAACCCTCACTAGATCTATGATTTTTTCCATGAAATAATTTCTCTTAACTATCCACAATATACACTAGCATGTGCCCCAATAAAGAATCCAAACCAAGCTTAACATGTTCCCATCAAATCACATGGTTAGGATCTGGCTGATATTTCTTCAATGAGATACATGAAACACATTGTGCACCACACTGAACAAAAGTGGAAAGACCAACCAAAATTCCACCTCTGCAACCCACTCAAGTATCTCAAAAGATCCAATATATCCTGAAGATAAATTGCCTTGATTTCCAAAATGATGATGTCCAAGCCTAGGAGAGATTCTCAAGAATGCGTGACTACCCACCTCAAACAACAATGAGCATCAGTGATGATCTGCATATGATCTATAATGACTCTAAGTCATCTCCATTATTTTCCTAATCATCTTAATATTCTCCATTGTCTCTTGGACAAGGTCTGGCCTAACCATATAGGTCTCTCCCATTTCCACCAAACAAAGTAGAGAACAACATGGGCCCCCATACAATTCTTCAAAAAAATCAATATGTACCATTGATAACTATTATTATATGAAAATTACACTATTGATAAGTGATCCTCCCATGAGCGACCAAAATCTATAACAAAAGACTAAACATGTCTTATAATGTTTGTATCATCCACTTGGATTTTCCATCCATCTGGGGATGATACGTTATACTCATAGTCAACTAAGTCCCAAGGTATTACTATGAGGATTTCCAGAAAAAAGATTTGAACCTCTGATCTCTATCTGATATAATTGAAACTAGTACACCATGCATCTTTATGACCTCACATATGTAGAGTTTGGAGAGATCCTCCGCCATATGAGATTTATGAATAAGAATGAAATGGGCTGACTTTGTGAGCCAATCCACAATCAACCATATGATACAGTGATTCCAAACCATTATTGGGAGACCTAAAATAAAATTCAAAGCTATATACTCCCATTTCCACATAAGGATAGGTAAATACTAAATGTACCTGTTGTTCACTGATGCTCAACATTAACTTAATGATAATTCAAGCATCTCAATATGAAATCATCCACTTTCCTCTTCATACCTACCCACCAAAACTGTGCTTCAAATGCCTTAAACATTTTCTGAATTCCAGAGTGGAAAATCCATCTCAAATGATTGTCTAAACTAAGGAGTTATTATTAACAAGAAATTGGTATAAACATCCAATTTCAAAACTAACAAATTGAATTCCCATCCACTCTCCACATCTCAATAGTCTTCCCACCCCCGAGTTTTGACCTCATAGCCAAATGATCTGTAATCCATACACAACCACATGATCCCCTTGCATGAAAGCACACCACAAACCTACTTCTGATGCTTCATAATACACCAAGTTCCCTTACCGTAGTTTTGAAAAAACCAGAATTTTTACTGATGTAAGGTGACCCTTAAGCTCTCTAAAGGACTTCTGACACTTCTCATTATTTTGAAATAGAACATCCTTCCTTGTTAAAGCTTAAATTGGTGAATATAATCATGATAAGTCTTGAAAAAAGGGTCAATAATAACTATCTAGGCCCAAGAAACTTTGTATATAAAAAATATTCTTTGGTGGTTTCCACAAGATAACAACCTCTATCTTCTACAGATCTAGTGAAACACTTTTTTCAGGAATAAAATGGATAAGGAAACATACCTCTTGTATCAAAAAAACACACTTTGATAATTTTTCATACAACTTATGGTCTATCTAGATTACCAACACTACTACTAAGTGTTTCCCATGCTCCACCCTTGTCCTAGAATACACCAATATATCATTGATAAACACCACCATAAAATAATAAAGATATATCTGAAATATCTGATTCACTAATTCCATGAAGACCTTTGGTGAATTTATAAGACCAAAGGGAATAACTATATAATCATAATGTCCATATCGACTCTAGAAGGCTATTTTCAGAAATACTCCTTCCGCAACTGTAGCTGATGATATCCTGATCGCAAGTCAATTTTGGAGAACCATCAATCTCCCATCAATTGGTCAAAAAGATCATTAATGTGTGGGAGTGGATATTGATTCTTTATCATATATTGGTTAATATTACAATAATACAAACATAAACAGAGAGTTCAATCTTCTTTTTTAATGAATAAATCAAGTGTCGCCCATAGAGATGTGCCACGCTGGATGAACCCTTTGTTTTTCAGATCCTCAAACAACACTTTCAATTCCCTCAATTATAATGGTGATATTCAGTAATAATTAATTGAGTTATGAATGTTCCATGGAAGGAGATCAATCGTAAATCCACTTCCCTTATGGGTGGAAACTCTGAGAAATCTTTGGGAAAGACATCCAGAAACAGATCAACAATCATCGGGAAAACACTCTTTTTGATATTTTCCATTGATTATAAATACAAATATGCTAACTGATATGATATCATCCAAAATATTGGTGCCAACAAGATTATTTCACCCACATTTACACTCCTCTCTCATCTAAATATATGCTCAATGCTATCATGATCCATAAAACTAACCGTTCGTGCATAATATTAGATATGTGACTTAAATATCATCAACTAATACATACCTAGAATTATATCATAAACATCTATCTCATGAACTGAGAAGTTTCACATCAACTCAACCCCATAAATAGATATACAACATGATCTACACAGAAATTCTTAATACTCTCTTTGACCTATAGGATTTTGAAGTTTCAGAATATAATGAATCATTTCAATGATTAAACCTAACAAATAAATAGTATGATCAGAAATTAAAAAGTGAGATTCACCCATATCAAACAAATCTTTCATATATTTAGAATTATAAATAATCATAGCACCCACCATGGATATTCCCAACTGATCGTCCATGACAACCTTCTTAGCACAAAAAAGATGCTTACTTTCCACACTCTTCACTTTATTACCCTATTGAAACATCCTCTACTAAGGAGTCATGGTGTTTCTAGAAACCCCATGGCTAACGTTTTTCTACTAAAGTGGGGTATGCTACTTCCCTCATCCTATGGAATCAAAAGAGGCATGTGACCCCTGAGAAGCATCATGAATTGCTAGCCTTAGAGTATTGCAACAGTAATAGTAAAGATGTCCCATATGGTTGCAATTATGACATTCTCTAGGTTGTGGTGTACTTTCTTTCTTCATGTGGCTTAGAGATACAAATTTAAAACATCCCATATTACTCTTAGTATTCATAGGAAGATTCACCAATCCTACTAACTGATTCTGAGCCCTACTCCCACCATGGAAATAAGTGTCCCTCTTCCTCTTTCTCCCCACATTAGAGTAACCACTATTTCCCATGGGTATGAACATACCTCCTCTAATCATATCCCATAAAATATCTCTTTCATCCACCATATCTCTATTTACCATCTCTATATAATCTATTATACATGTCACCACAATATTTGAACATATTTCCTTCCTCAGGACTGATTCAAAAGTCTGCACCATCAAAGATGCAGTAGCCACAACCTTAGGTGAAAACCAAACTAATTTCATGAATTTAGCCACATATTCTATCACCGAAAGGTTCTATTATTTCATAATGAATAAATATATTATCCACTGAATTCTTAACATGTGGGGATCAAATTTTTTTTTTAAAAATTCCTCAAAATCCTCACATGGCATTACTTGGTCCACTTTTTCATAGACCACCAACTCCCACCACTGAAGTAAAAGATCTTACAAAATATATGTCTCTAGATTTACTTTAAACTCCTATGAAGTACCTAGGAAATTGACTATTCAATTTATCCTATTCAGTCACAACTCCTCTTTTCTGGTTCTGAATCAACCCGAAAAGTGGGTGGATTCTGATTTTCAAACTAAACTAAATGATCCACATGCCGCAGTTCATATTTTCAGTTTCCTCTATCTAAAACTTGAAAATATTGCATTATTATTGGAACCAATTGATAGTTCACCTATGGATCAGGTTCCACCACATTTTTAGCAGCTTCCTTTGACTAGTTTCTACGATTCCAACCGGGTTCCATTTTCTATTAACAAATCAAAGAACATAAGTTTCACTCTCTAGAAACTAAAGGATTAAAATTTAATATTATATCACATTACAACTATCACAACAATATATCAAAAACCCAAAATTTCCATGTTCACTCATCAATTAAAAATCCTCCTTATTTTTGCAAATCAACCCATTTTACCAAATACTACAACCGTTATCTTTTAAAAATTACACATTTAAAAGCAATTTCCAGATTTTTCAAAAATACACACATTCATACCCAAAATAAAAATCATTCCTCCAAATGAAATATGAAATACTAGTGTGAAGTAATTTCTATAATACATGCCATATTATTCTCATTGGATAAACCCATGATAATGAGATCATGCTCTAATAAGTGTATCTAAATACTTATTTAACCAACTCCTTGGGAACTTGAAGTTAAGCTTAAAAAGGATATCTATGGATTATTATGTTATAAGTTTCAATATTTTACAATCCTAATCCTTGATACCATCCCCAACTCAAGTAATACACCACAAATGAGTGCCAACTCCAAGAACAACAACTGATACCAAAGGATCGAACAAACTGGTACCACTTATAACATCCTGCGCCTCTTCATTGGCTTGAGTTGATGTAGGAATACTGCTTGGCATTAAGTGAAAACCTCAAGGCACCAAAGGCTGGCAATAAATGATGAGTGATTCATGAATGGTGGGGGATGGTTTTCTCATTGAAATGAAAACAACCAATTTTACATTCCATTACCTAAATAACTACATGATGCATACCAATGTATTATCATTCAACCACATGCCTACGAAAACAATAAAAAACCATAACAATACCAAATAAGATTACTAATAGGTTGAATAAGATAATAAAACTCAAGACACAATGACATGACTCCGCCACCTCATGCTAATCTCCATGCTCCAACTCTACAAGTATCCAAGCATCATGATGTACCATTGTAGAAATGAGATGCTTTGCTTTTACTTGTGTCTTGTAATACAACATCTGCAAAATCATCCACGTTCCAATGTAGGGGAGAGTAATAATACTCAGTAGGATTTAAACAAATTTCTTCCATACTCAAGCCACTAGGATAGAACAAGTTAACACATTTATATAAAACAATTTATATAAAACCATTTAACAATTTCAAAATTTCCATCAAGACAAAAAAGTCTTTACTAAATAATTTTTATCCAAATCAACAAATTTACAAGGAAATAAACCAAGGAATTCATTAAACATTTCTCCCATTCCATATTGGCCTAATCAATTTCATTTCATGAAACCCAATACATTCAACTCATAACAGACTAAAAACAACAACCCAAGTTTGGCATTACCGTTGAAGGTGGAACTTCACGTGCAGCCCCGTACCCTTTTTATTATGGTACTTCACAACTACATTCCAATAATTTGATGATGGTACTTCATGAACACAAACCATACCCATTATAACTCATACTTAAACATTTAATCTAAACAATCATTCCAATTAACATATACCAAAATCATATAAACCAATAATTTCCAAACCAAATCAACCCTTTAATCCAAACAACATTTCAATAAAATAATGTTTGTTATTGAAAACCATTTTCCAAACATTTCCCATAAATAAAACCATGCAACTGATATTAAAATCATCAATTTAAAATCCAATAACAATTCCTAATGAACAACACTATCATATTTCCCCCAAAACCCATAAATCAATACCAAAGGGGTTTCACACATGCTTTACACATCAATTTAATAACCAATTCCAAGAAAAATAATTAATTTAAAATTAAGCATTCTATTTATAGAAAGAGAAGTCAAGAGTGAATCCAACTACCTTTATGGTTTCAGCGAAAATGATTATTGGCACAAGTGATCACAAAATACAAATAAAAACTCCCTAAATCCACTATAGAATCCTTCCCCTAACACCAAAAAAGCCAAATATCACCATGATTGGAATAAAAAACCATAGATATATCTATAATGGAACTAGATCTAAAACATTGGAAGCGAAAGATAGGAGTAGATCTAAGAAGAAATAATAAACTACCTATCATGACCCCTCCCTCCAAAGATGCTCCTCCTGGGCTGGAAATGGAGAAAGAAAGATAATGAACCCCATGTCCTGCCTCCAGTAGGGCCCAGAGTTGTGACCAACACCAAGGGTATAGAAATCTCACAACATGGGAGGCATTATCCTTTTTATAGTAACCAAGATCAGAAGATAAGATGTATTGACATCAAAAAAACTCCAAGATATATGTATAAAAGTATCCAAAATCCACCCAAAATGCATGTTTAAAGTTAAACTGATAGAAATAAAATGAAAATCTTTAAAGTATATACCAAAATAACAAAGATAATAAGTGTCACAACAACTATCCTGACTCCCGAGCTAGTAAGGTCCAACATGGTCCAAATAATCTCCTTGAAAACCTAAAAACAAATTTATATACATTGGGTGAGCATACAAGTATACTTAGTAAGAAAAACCAAAGTCTTTTGTGAATAAGTGGGAGAAGCATATTAATAACCCTATGAGAAAAACAACAGAAACTCAAAATCACATAACAAGGTATACTATCCACCCAAAACTCACCAAGGCGTTCTCACCAAATAATTCAAGTAAAGTAAAGTAATTTATAAAGCACATAAATGTTAGGGTACCCTGCACCACTTCCCACCAGTTAACTGCTTATCACTAACAATAATCTTTTTAACACTATCATGCTCTTCCACAAGCCCCACTATCACAGCCTGCCCGCACACACATGGGCCACATACCATATCCCACCTACAAACACCTGGGATGAAACCACATCACATCCAATCCACAAACACCTGGGCCAAAAAACAAAAAACTCATCCCAAATACACCTAGAAAAGTACATCATATCTCATATCGAAGACACCTGAGAAGCAAACCTCGCCAGCAGACACTTGGGCCTCACAACCGCACCACAACTGCCCCAATGAGTCTAGGGCTACCAATGTCTAGATGAGGTAGCAAAGAAGAGCCAGTATTCATCCATCCATCCTCCCACCAGGATTTTGGGAAAGGAAACCCTCCCCCAAAATAATGGGGGTGTTGGAGACGTAGTGCTCAAAATGGAGGGGGGGGGGTATATTGAAATCACAAGGAACTAAATGTATATATATAGGTACCAAAAACTCATCCCAAACTATGGGCTTTAAAAAAACAACCATCCCACACAAAAATGACCTTTCTTCCACCTCTAATTCATAACCACGTAGCCAACCATGAACATAATTCATAACCCTAGAAAATTCATTCCACTAATTATCACTATGCAAAAAAAAAAATTCATTTAATTATTTATTTCATCCCTACCCGGGACACTTCCAAAAATTTCACACCATAAGTAACATCATAACCCACACACACTTTACAAAAGTCTCTAGAAACTCTAGGAAAATGGCCCACACAAGGTAACACCATCCTTATTCAAAATTATCCATCCCAATCCATCCTTGGAAACCCCGCTACATGAAAGGCACAACATCCAACAAAACAAAAAAAACTCAACTAGATTGTCATCCCACTGTACACTCCCCTTTCTTGAACACCCTTCCAAAAACTTCTACAACCATTATTCAAATTCATTCCCCCTTTAGCTTTATCCCAATAAGAAAACCCCAACACACCTCATCACAACCACACATGACAACCTTGCTTCATAAGAACACCATACCCAGTAACATAAACAGAACACAAACTGAAACTATAGCCCCACTACCCAACCACTACCCAGATGTAGTCCCACACCATAAAAATTTCATCCATTCCACAATAAATAAATCTATCAACATGAGATTTTATTACACTTCCCATACCACCCCATACACACAACCACAATCCCAACCACATAACCACATGACCAACATAAACACATGGTCGAATAGAACCATAACCATCACATAACTTGTAATGCCCCGCCCCCAGTTACCCAGAGTCGGTGCATTATTTTAATACATTATCATGATCATAAGGAAATCATGTCCCAAAAGACCGATCAGTTTAGCGGTCTTGGAAAGTAGATTGCATACATTAACATTACATTACAATTTCAAACATAAAACACAGTGTAAATAGTTCTTTGAGAACGCCATTATTCCCTTTAGCTTAACCCTATATATCAATCATAATACACTTCTTGTAATTCTGGGAAACATAAAACATGGAAAGGGGTGAGATCAAATGCTCAGTAAGGGTAAGAAATACAGAGGAAGATAACAAAAATATTAAGCATGAAGAATAATTGAAACCACATGCCTTTACCGATAATAAACATGAATACTTTTATAGAAAGAATATGAGATGAGTAAATATATCCATAATAAAACATAATCATGGGTATTCTACTAGTCAAATGACCACATGAACCATCAATATTATTTCCATAATGAGGGAATGTATAATTCCAGACATTCTGAAACATTTTGTCAAGGCCTCGGCCAAGACGTCTAAAAATGATTAAGGCCTTGGCCAAGACCAAAACTAAAATTGGGAAAGGGAGTCGGACAATTCCACGTCTAGTTGTCTCATGAGACATACCGATGCATCGAGGATCTATATAGGTCTCCACCCCTCACTTACTAAGTCCAATACATTTCTCATATGAAAAGGTTTAAACATATCATAAACGTTCGTATTAAAACTAACATATGAAATGTCAATAATTTAACCATAAACCATTATTGGTATAAAAATATCACATCCACAGACAAACATATCACAAAACCTTCAATAGAATATAGAAGTTTTGTATAATAATAAATAAACTTCAAATAAACTTAAAATCCATAAAAGGATGTTGACATAGACGAAATCAAAACCCTTTTTAAAGAAATATCTCTTTCTATTTTGAAATCATTTAAGAGTCACATAATTTATAAAGAAAACATTTATTTTAAAAATATTCTTATAAGCTTGTAAGGGAAGATTTCATGACGTTATAACGGCGGAAAATGGCCGCACCCACCGTATAAGTTAAAAAAACATTCTTACCTTAAATTTGTCAAAAAGGTCAAAAAGTAACTTGTTTGGAAAATGATGGAAATATTCCTTTAAAAACACTTAAGGGTATAAATGAATTTAACCCATTGTATAATAAATAGTAAAAATGTTTCAAAATATATTTTTAAGAAACATGGATGTGGATGATAAAGGGGGTCCCAGTAGATACTTACGTAAAAACAACCTCAGATAATAAAGACATTGTGAAATTAACCCTTACCTTGTACTTTTCTTTGGTTGAGGGTAGGTTAAATTCCTGTATAATTTTGAAATAATTGTTATTAAATTATACAAGAATAATATACATTAATATTATATCATATATGATCTTTTAACATTGCTTTGTTAATAATATCTTAGTATTATCGTCGTTTCGGGTGTTAACTTACTTGTTTTCTTTTATATGTTTTGTTACATGAGACGTTTTTTATATGGATAGGTTGTATATTATTCATATCATTAATTATATCAAGTCCTTAAACATTATTCTTAATCATCAAATTAGAATTATACTTGAATGGATATGATGGGGAAGGAATCTCATCGCGTTCATGGAGATGGATGTCCGTACGTACGTAAGAGCGAAAATATCATTATTTTGATATTAAAATAATATATAATTGGATGGTATATTATATATAAAGAATCATTATCATGTTATATTTATTATTAAATCAATTACACAACATTATCATACCCATCCAAATAATAATGTTTTGAATAACAATTACACGATGACATGGAGACGGTAAGCTGTACGTACACACGTATGGTGACATGTCATTCAAAGGATGGATATAATATTGAATATGGTTGTAACATATTTATAATAACATCACAGTATAGATAATATACTATAGTTATTATTTTATAATTGAAATAACAAAGAAATAAGAAGTGGAAGAAGAAAGGAACTTGAAAGAGGGTGGTGAAATCATTACCACTTATTCGGGTTCTTCCTTTTGATTTGATCAAAAGGGATCCTTAAGCTAGATTTCTGACTAAAGGAAGGAATATAATATGAATTGAGGGAATTTTAGAGAATATTTGGGTAGGGCTTGACCGAACCAAAAGTCTTTGAGGGTTTGACTTTGAGAGAAGTGAGAGTGCCCTTTTATAAGAGGGGTGAGGGGCACCTTAGGAAAAGCTAGAAATATTATTTTATAATAAATTAATATTAGGTTTATAATGGATACAAAGTCGATTATTTAAATTATAATGTGGGGATATGTCTAAAAAAACTCAACCAAAAGGTTTTAAACCAGTTTGGGTCACTTTATTAACCTTATCGTTTTTCTTTAACTCTTAGTTAATTAGTTTGACATTTACCATGTCACTTTGTATTTTTATATTATATGGTTAATAAACTTACTATATACTTCCATGTGACCCCAAACTAGTCCATTAATGATACACCTATCATTATCTAAGTCCTTTGGGATAACCTTATATTTTTAGGAATAGAATATCAATATAATATTTGTTTTAAAAACTCATTTACGTCAATTTTGACACTATTCAATAATTGATTTTTGTTAAAGTCTTAAAAACTCTATTATTTGGAACAAAATTCATTTAAGAAATAATAACATGTCATATTAACCAATAAAACTCATTGATTGCATCAAAACTTTCAAATTATATTTATTTTAACATTTATAATACCAAGTATTTGAATCTTTTCATTAATAAGGAAAATGCTGCATCATTATTGTGTCATAAATAAATTTAATTATTCAATGTCCTAAAAATAA
This sequence comes from Viscum album, assembly GCA_963277665.1. Taxonomy (NCBI): domain Eukaryota; kingdom Viridiplantae; phylum Streptophyta; class Magnoliopsida; order Santalales; family Viscaceae; genus Viscum; species Viscum album. The sequence goes on along the minus strand of OY728140.1, from coordinate 1,268,303,936 downwards.
AAATAAAATATAATTATGTAGGAAATATTTTTATCTTTATAATGAATATTTATAGTCTAAAATATAACATATATAACCCTATGTAAAAATTGTTTTACTAAAAGATATATGCTTATGTCGTTTTTGTATTTACTTTATCTTAATTAATATAAAGTGTCATTATCACCTACAAGGGGCTCCATGGGGTCCCCAAATAAACCCAAAGATGACCATGGTCAGAAATTTATCAGAAAATAGGGTTAGGACATGTTTTAGGGTAATTTAATATTATTATAATATTATTTGTTTACCCTTATTTACCAGATTTACCCTTTAACCATGGTAAATAAAATATTTACCGAAATAATTATTCAAAATGTTTAAAAATAAGAGTTACATATTTACACAATTTTGACATCCTGATTAAAAATATGGAATCAATTTTTCCAAATTCAAAACACAGAAGTGGCAGAAATTAATTTAAAATTAATTCCCGCTATCAAAACAAAAATCGTGTTTTTAAGAAATAATAACTATCAAAAGATTGACACTTGTTTATGTTCAGTTTAAATGAGAAATCACGTCCAATGACCAAAATTGTATTAAAATTTAAAAATATATTCTAAATATACTTTAAAACCACTCAAATTCATAATTTATCACTATTAATTATTTCGATTAAAAAGTTGTTTTTAATTAATGTTTAGTAATTTTCACTATTCATCAAAATATGAAAGTTATCAGAAAAGTATCAAAAATTCACCTTAAGCTAATTTCAATATTCCTAATCCAAAAATTAAGTCCATTTTGATATTTAAAATGTATAAATTTTCAAAAAGTGGGTATTACTATCCATAACGGCTTGTTTCATTAGACGTGGGGTGTGTTAGAACTCGAAGTTGCATACAACACACGCTATTGTATTATTCAAAGAGAAGCATACCATGGAATCTTGGGGTGTCACATTCTCCACTCCTTCAATAAATTGCATCCTTTAAATTTATGATCGGTATTTGAAACATGGTGTTTACATTTCAAAATATCATAGTTGAAATCCCACATCAAAAAAGGGATTAATGAGGCCTCTATTTAAAATAAAGAGTGGTAAGTATGAAGGTTACTGAAAATAACACATACAAGGGTTCCATGTAGGAAAAACTGGATATGGAAAAGAAATATAACCACCAATATCTGATGAAGAGTGGTAGAGAACATGGCTATGAAAAAGAGAACAATCACAAATCCATAAAATTATGATGATCTAAGGTACCATCTAAGAAAACGTTTTTGTTCTAAGTTTCTTTTCGTAATGTTGATGAATTTATTTATAAGATTGGATAAGATCATAAGGAGATATACTTACTTTATAATTAGAGTTTTATCCATTAATAAATTTCTACCACAAACTCATCTTTTACTTCAAAACATAGTAAAACTCAAAAATACTCTATTGATCCTAATTGTATAGGGTTATAAATATAAAAATATACCATTTAAATGATGAAAAATATTTTGTAACAATCAGAGACTTCTTGTAGTCTAGTGGTAGGTAATAAAGGACTGTCACACCAGGATTGTGGGTTCGATTCCAGCAGCTTTGTCCGACATGACGAGTTATCGCCCGACCCGCAGGTTGTCCTTTCCCAAGACTATAGTATTATAATATTCCAAAAATAATCATAATAAATGTTTTAACCTTAAAAAATACTATCCAAAGTTCAACTTAATCCATTATAAACATTATAGTTATCCAAAATACCTCTGTCCAGACTCTCTGTAAATGGTATCTAAATTCCAAAATCAATTGTAACATCAGATTCCCCAAACAAAGTAATGTTTCTCTTATTGTCACATACTGAAAATATGATTACCTTAGTCATATTAACACCTTAATGAAAACCACAAGTAATGCAGTACAATATTTATATATATCACTTTATTCTTATACCCAGAATATAGTTCTTGAATCCAAAAAACACAAATACAATAATTATTCAACTTCAACTGTAGTAATAGCATAAGCATGGCCTTGCTCTGTTTCCCTTTCATGAGGTAAGTTTCCTTGGTGCTTAGGAAATTCATTTTCCAAATGCCCCATTTCTCAACAATTATAGCATTCCACGTTGACAAAAACATTCTTTCCCTTGCAATCATGAGCTTGGTGGCCTTTTTCACTTCACTTTTAACAGAATCCCATTCCTTTTAGGCAAGTATCAGGGAGTTTCTTCCCACAATTATCACATAATGGAAAATCTTTCTTTCCCCTTTTCTTATTACCTCTCTCTTTCACCACCATTCTCTTTTTTCTCTTGCTGTACTTTATTGTCATAAGATTTAGAGAATTCCTTTTCTGTCTTGATAGAACTTGAGACAATATCTTCGTATGACAAGAAGTATTGTGATACTAAATCTTGACGAAGAGATTGTTTTAACCCATAAATGAAATGGTCAATCTTACTTCTTGGGTTACATATATAATATGCAGCATGCCTCACTAACCTTGTAAAGTTAGCCTCATACTTTGCGACATTCTCATCCTCCTTTTTCCTCAGACTCAGAAATTGTCTTTCCATATCCGCTCGATGGTCATGAGGAAAATATTTTTCTAAGAAAATTCCTTTAAAATCCCTCCATTCCATATTTTATACTTCATCTTATTCCTTTGTGTTTTGAATCAATGACCACCATTGATCAACATCTCCAGTGAGACGGTGAACTGCCATGAAAACTTTTTCCCTTTCATTACTCCCCAAAGCGTGGAATATTTTCTCTAAGGATTTTATCCATTTCTCAGCCACTAATGGATTTGTACTCCCTTTGAATTTCGGTGGTTGTTACCTCATGAAGTGATCCAACATTGATCCTCTGCGTTGTGGATCAGGGTGCTCCATACGAGTAAGGTAATTATTCATAACCTGAGTGAGTGATCCCAGTATGGTGATAAGCTGATCAGCACCAGTTGTATCACCAGATCCACAATAATTTTCATGAGTTGGAGGGAAATCCCTACATAGAGTATGTGCGTTGATACGATTTTCATTCTTTCCACTAGGTTCCATTTCTAAACAATGGCATAAACTAGATTAGTTTATGAATCGAAATACATAATTCCAAACTTGTAAAATACCTAACATAAATTGAACAGTTTATGGATATAATCCATAATCAATTTTTTTTTCTTTGAGTAATTATATACTCATAAGAACTTCATAATGGTTTTTAAAGAAAATTATAATTATCCAAAGTATATCCCCCTGGAGTGTCGTAACCAAGAGTCCAGTAAGGCCTGTTGTTGTGCACCAGTTCCCATTTGAGTCCAGCTCAAAGCGGTGTTTTCAGATTTTACCATTAGGTACATCTGTGCTAGAGCCACCACTACCTGCTTTTATCTAGACATGGATATATTTCTCAAAAAACTTATAAAATCTCTACATTACCAAAATTATAGGAAGTTCTTATATACTAATCCTCAAAGTCTATCTTAGGGATATGTGCTCTAATCATAGTTTATCTAAATCTAGTTTCCAAGGTTTGTACTAAACTTCCACTAATGCCAATTGTAACACCCCGAACCCATTTTCCCAGAGTTGGTGCATTATTTTAATACATTGGTACGATCAAAAGGAAATCATGTCCCAAAAGACCGATCAGTTTAGCAGTCTTGGAAGATAGATTACATACATTAACATTACAATACAATTTCAAACATAAAACAGAGCGTAAATAGTTCTTTGAGAATGCCATTATTCCCTTTAGCTTAACCATTCATATCAATCATAATACACTTCTTAGAATCTTGGGAAAAATAAAACATGGAAAGGGGTGAGCTCAAACGCTCAGTAAGGGTGAGAAATACAGTGGGAGATAACATAAATATTAAGCATGGAGAATAATTGAAACCACATGCCTTTACCATTAATAAACATGAATAATTTTATGGAAAGAATATTACCTAAGTAAATGAAGACATAATAAAACATAATCAGGGGTATTCTAATAGTCGAATGACCACATGAACCATCAATATTATTTCCATAATGAGGGAATGAATAATGCCAGACATTCTGAAACATTTTGTCAAGGCCTCAGCCAAGACGTCTAAAAATGATTAAGGCCTCGGCCAAAACCATAACTCAAATTGGGAAAGGGCCTTGGACAATTCCACATATATTTGTCTCATGAGACCTATTGATGCATTGAGGAGATATAGAGGGCTCCACCCGTCACTTACTAAGTCCAATATATTCCTTATATGAAAAGGTTTAAACATATCATAAACATTCGTATTAAAATTAGCATACTAAATGTCAATAATTTTACCATAAACCATGAATGTTATAAAAATAGAACATCCACAGTCAAACATATCACAAAACCTTCAATACAATATGGAAGTTTTGTATAATAATAAATCAACTTCAAATAAACTTAAAATCCATCATAGGATGTTGACAAAGATGAAATCAAAACTCTTTTTAAAGAAATATCTCTTTCTATTTTGAAATCATTTAAGAGATACATAATTTATAAAGAAAACATTTATTTTGAAAATATTTTTATAATATTTTAAGGGAATCTTTTATGATGTTATAAAGGCAGAAAATGGCTGCACCCGCCGTATTAGTTTAAAAAAAAATTCTTACCTTAAATTTGTCGAAAAGGTCAAAAAGTACCTTGTTTGGAAAACGACAGAAAGATTCATTTCAAAAAACATAAGGGTATAAATAAATTTAACCCATTGTCTATTAAATAGTAAAAATTCCTTAAAATATATTTTTAAGAAACAAGGATGTGGATGATAAATGGGGTCCCAGTAGATACTTACGTAAAAACAACCTCGTATAATAAAGAGATTGTGAAATTAACCCTTACCTTGTACTTTTCCATGGTCGAGGGTTGGTTAACCTCCTGTATAATGGTGATCTAATTGTTATTAAATTATAAAGGCATCATATACATTAATATGATATCATATATGATCTTTTAACATTGCTTTGTTAATAATATCTTAATATTATCGTCGTTTCGGGTGATAGCTTACACATTTTCTTTTATATGTTTTGTTACATAAGATATGTTTTCTATGGATAGGTTGTATCTTATTCATATCAAGAATTATATCAAGTCCTTAAAAATTATTTTTAATCATCAAATTAGATTTATACTTGAATGGATATGGTGGGGAATGAATCTCATCGCATTCGTGGAGATGGTAGTCTGTACGTACGCACGAGTGACAATATCATTATATTGATATTAAAATAATATATAATTGGATGGTATATCATATATACAGAATCATTATCATGTTATATTTATTATTTACAAAAGTTACACGTCATTATCATACCCATATATATAATAATGTTTTGAATAACAATTACACCAAGACGTGGAGACGGTAAGCCGTACGTACGCACCTATGGTGACATGCCATTAAAAGGATGGATATAATAATGAATATGGTTCTACCATATTTATAATAACATCAGAGTATATATAGGATATAGGATTTATTATTTTAGAATTTAAATAACAGATAAATAAGAAGTGTAAGAAGAAAGGAACTTGAAAGAGGGTGGCGAAATCATTACCTCTTCTTCGAGTTATTCCTTTTGATTTGATCAAAAGGGATCCTTAAGTTGGCTTTATGAATAAAGGAAGGCCTCTAGTATTAAGTGAGGTAAGTTGAGATAATATTTGGGTAGGGTTTGGACGAACCAAAAGGCTTTGAGGGTATGAATTTGAGAGAAGGGGGAGTGCCCTTTTATAAGAGGGGTGAGGGGCACCTTAGGAAAAGCAAGAAATATTATTATATAATAAATTCATATTCGGTTTCTAATGAATTTAAAGTGTATTATTTAAAGTATAAGGTGGGGATAAATCTAAAACAACTTAACCAATAGGTTTTAGATAGGTTTGGGTAACTTTATTAACCTTATATTTTAGTTTTAACTCTTAGTTAATTAGTTTGACATTTACCAGGTCACTTTGTATTTTTATATTATATGGTTAATAAACATACTATATACATCCAAGAAACCCTGAAGAGGTCCATTAATGATACACCTATCATTATATAAGTCGTTTGGCCGAACCTTATGTTTTTAGGAATAGAATATCAATATAATATTTTTTTTAAAAACCCATTTATGTCAATTTTGACAGTATTCAATAATTGATTTTTGTTAAAGTATTAAAAACTTTATTAATTCGAAACAAATTCATTTAATAAATCTTGACATGTCATATTGACCAATAAAATTTGTTTATGGCATAAAAACATTCAAATTATATTTATTTTGACATTTATAATACCAATTATTAGATTCTTTCATTAATAAGAAAAATACTGCTTCATTATTGTGTCAGAAATAAATTTAATTATTAAATGTCCTAATATTATAAATAAAATATCATTATGTAGGAAATATTTTTATCTTTCTAATGAATATTTATAGTCTAAAATATAACATATATAACCCTATGTAAAAATTGTTTTTCTAAAAGATATATGCTTATGTTATTTTGGTATTTATTTTATCATAATTAATATAAAGTGTCATTATCACTTACAAGTGGCTTCATGGAGCCCCCAAATCAACGCAAAGATGCCCATGGTTGTAAATGTATCATCCAATAAGGTTAGAAGACGTTTTAGGGTAATTTAATATTATTATGTATTATTTGTTTACCCTTATTTACCGGATTTACCCTTTAACCATGGTAAATAAGATATTTACCGAAGAAATTATTCAAAACGCTAAAAATAAGAGTTAACTATTTACACAATTTAGACATCCTGATTACAAATATGGAATACATTTTTCTAAATTCAAAACACAGAAGTGGCAGAAATTAATTTAAAATTAATTCCCACTGTCAAAACAAAAGCATGTTTTTAAGAAATAATAACTATCAAAAGATTGACACTTGATTATGTCTGGTTTAAATGTGAAATTTTTTCCAATTACCAACACTGTATTAAATGGTAAAAATATATTCTAAATATTCTTTAAAACCCCTCAAATTAATAATTTATCACTATTAATTATTTTGATTAAAAAAGTTGTTTTTAATTAAAGTTTAGTAATTTTCACTATTCATCAAAATATGAAAGTTGTCAGAAAAGTACCAAAAATTCCCCATAATCTAATTTAGATATTCCAAATCCAAAAATGAAGTCCATTTTGAAATATAAAATGTATAAATTTTCAAAAAGTGGGTATTACTACTCATAACGGCTAGTTTGATTGGTTGTGGTGTGTGTTAGAACTCGAAGTTGCGTACAAAACATGCTATTGTATTATTCAAAGAGAAGCGTACCATAGAAGCTTGGGGTGTTACATTCTACCCACCTTTAATAAATTGCATCCTTGCCATTTTTTCTCAGTATTGGAAACTTGGGGTTGACATTTCAAAATATCTTAGTTGAAGTCCCACATCGAAAAATGGATTAATGAAGCCTCTATTTAAAATAAAGAGTGGTAAGTATGAATGGTACTGAAAATAACACATATTAGGGTTCCATGTAGGAAAACATTGATATGGAAGAGAAATATAACCATCAATATATGATGGAGAGTGGTATAGAACATGGCTATAAAAAATCCAACAATCACAAAGCCATAAAATTGTGATGATCTAAGGTACCATATAGGACAACATTTTTATTCTAAGTTCCTTTTAATAATGTTGAGGAATTTATTTATGAGATTGGCTAAGATCATAAGGAGATATACTTACTTTATAATTAGAGTTTTATCCATTAAAAAATTTCTACCACAAACACATCTTTCACTCCAAAACATAGTACAACTCAAAAATACTCTATTTATCCTAGTTGTATAGGGTTACAAATATAAACATTTACAATTTAAATAATGAAAACTATTTTGTAACAACCAGGGATTTCCTGTAGGCTAGTGGTAGGTAATAAAGGCCCGTCGCACCATGATTGTGTGTTCGATTCCAGCAGCTTTGCTCGACGCGACGGGTTATCGCCCGACCCGCAGGTTGTCCTTTTCCCTAGACTATAGTATTATAATATTCCAAAAATAATAATAAGAAATTTTTTAACCTTAAAAAATACTATCCAAAGTTCAACTTAATCCATTACAAACATTATAGTTATCCAAAATACCTCTTTCCAGACTCTCTGTAAATGGTATCTAAATTCCCAAATCAATTGTAACATCAGATTCCCCAAACAAAGTAAAGTTTCTCTTATTGTCACATACTAAAAATATGATTACCTTAGTCATATTAAAAAATTAATGAAAAAGCAAGTACTGTAGTTCAATCCTTATATATATCACATTATTCTTATAACCAGAATATAGTTCTTGAATCCCAAAACACAAATACAATAATTATTCAACTTCAACTGTAGTAACAACATAAGCTTGGCATTTCTCCATCGACCTTTTATGAGGTAAGTTTCCTTGGGGATTAAGGTATTCATTTGCATAATGCCCCATTTCTCTACAATTATATCATTCCACATTGACAACAACTTTCTTTCCCTTGCAATCATGAGCTTGGTGGCCTTTTTTACCACACTTGTAACAGACTCACATTCCTTTTAGGCAAGTACCAGGGTGTTTCTTCCCACAATTATCATATAATGGAAAATATTTCTTTCCCTTTTTCCCATTACCTGTCTCTTTCTCCACCATTCTCTTTTTCTCTTGCTTTACTTTATTTCCATAAGATTTAGAGAATTCCTTTTCTATCTTGATATAACATGAGACTATATCTTCATATGACGAGAAGGATTGCGATACTAAATCTCGATACAGAAATGGTTTTAACCCAACAAATAAATGATCAATCATACTTCTTGGGTTACGTATATAATCTACTGCATACCTCGCTAACCTTGTAAAGTTATCCTCATACTTTGCGACATTCTTATCCTTCTTTTGACTCAAACTCAGAAATTGTCTTTCCATATCTGCTCGATGGTCATGAGGAAAGTATTTTTCTAAGAAAATTTCTTTAAACTCCCTCCATTCCATATATGATACTTCATCATCTTCCTTTGTATTTTTAATCAACTACCACCATTGATCGGCATCTCCAGTGAGGTGGTAAACTGCCATGGAAACCTTTTCTCTTTCATTACTCCCCAAAGCGAGGAATGTTTTCTCTAAAGAATTTATCCATTGCTCAACTACTAATGGATTTTTACTCCCATTCAATGTCAGTGGTTTTTGCCTCAGGAAGTGATACAACATTGATCCTCTATGTTGTAGATCAGGGTGCTCCATATGGGTAAGGTTTTTATTCATAACCTGAGTGAGTTGTCCCGATATGGTGATAAGCTGATCAGCACCAGTTGTATCACCAACTCCACAATAATTTTCTTGAGTAGGAGGGAAATATCTACATGGATTATGTGCATTTATATGATTTCCATTCCTTCCACTAGGTGCCATTTCTAAAAAATGGCATAAACTAGATTAGTTTATGAATTGAAATACATAATTCCAAACTTGTAAAATGCCTAACATAAATTGAACAGTTTATGGATATAATACAGAATCATAAAAATGTTTTCTTTAAGTAAGTATATACTCATAAGCCCTTTATAATGGTTTGTAAAGAAAATGAGAATTATCATAAGCATATCCCCCAGGAGTGTCTTAACCAAGAGTGCAGCAAGGCCCGTTGTCGTGCACCAGTTCCCGTTTGAGTCTAGATCAAACCAGTGTTTTCGGGTTTTACCCCTAGGTAAATCTGTGCCAGAGTGGCCTCTACCTGCTCATATCTAGACAGGGATGTATTGCTCAGAAAACTCACAAAATCTCTATAATACCAAAATTCTAGGAAGTTCTTCTATACTAATCCTCAAAGTCTATATTAGGGCTATGTGCTCTAATTAGAGTTTATCTAAATCTAGTTTCCAAGGTTTATACTAAACTTCCTCTAATATCAACTATAATTCCCCAACCCTAGGTACCTAGATTCAGTGCATTATTTTAATAAATTGGCATGATCACAAGGAAATCATGTCCCGAAAGACCAATTAGTTTAGCAGTCTTGGAAAATAGATTACATACATTAACATTACATTACAATTTCAAACATAAAACACAGGGTAAATAGTTCTTTGAGAACGCCATTATTCCCTTTATCTTAACACTTCATATCAATCATAATACACTTCTTGGAATCCTGGGAAAAATTAAACATGGAAATGGGTGAGCTCAAATGCTCAGTAAGGGTAAGCGATACAACAGAAGATAACATAAATATTAAGCATGGCGAATAATTGAAACCAGATGCCTTTACCAATAATAAGAATGAATAATTTTATGGAAATAATATGAGCTGAGTAAATAAATCCATAAAAAAACATAATCATGGGTATTCTACTAGTCGAATGACCACATGAACCATCAATATTATTTCTATAATGAGGGAATTTATAACGCCGGACATTCTGAAACATTTTGTCAAGGCCTCGGCCAAGACTTCCAAAAATGATTAAGGCCTCGGCCAAAACCATAACTCAAATTCGGAAAGGGCCTCAGCCAATTCCATTTCTAGTTGTCTCATGAGACCTACTGATACATCGAGGAGCTATAGCAGGCTCCACCCGTCACTTACTAAGTCCAATACATTCCTCATATGAAAATTTTTAAACATATCATAAACATTCATATTAAAACTAGAATACAAAATGTCAATAATTTAACCATAAAACATGAATGGTATAAAAATAGAACATACAGAGTCAAACATATTGCAAGACCTTAAATACAATATGTAAGTTTTTTATAATAATAAATCAACTTTAAATAAACATAAAATCCATCAAAGGATGTTGACATAGATGAAATCAAAACCCTTTTTAAAGAAAAATATCTTTCTATTTTGAAATCATTTAAGAGTCACCTAATTTATAAAGAAAATATTTATTTTGAAAATATTATTATAAGATTTTAAGGTAATCTTTGATGATGTTATAATAGCAGAAAATGGTCACACCTACCGTATAAGTTAAAAAAACATTCTTACCTTAAATTTGTCGAAAAGGTCAAAAAGTACCTTGTTTGGAAAATGACGGAAAGATTCATTTCAAAACACAGAAAGGTATAAAAGAATTTAAATCATTTTCTAGTAAATAGTATTTTTTTAAAATATATTTTTAAGAAACATGGATGTGGATGATAAAGGGGGTTCTAGTAGTTACTTACGTAAAAACAACCCCGGATAATAAAGAGATTGTGAAATTAAACCTTACCTTGTACTTTTCCTTGGTTGAGGGTAGGTTAACCTCCGATATAATGGTGAAATAATTTTTATTAAATTATACAATAATTATAAACATTAATATGATATCATATATGATCTTTTAACATTTCATTGTTAATAATATCTTAGTATTATCGCCGTTTCGGGTGTTAACTTACTCATTTTCTTTTATATGTTTTGTTACATAAGCCATATTTGTTACGGATAGGTTGTATATTATTCATATCCAGAATGATATCAAGTCCTTAAACAATATTTTTAATCATCAAATGATAATTATACTTTAATAGATATGGTGGGGAATGAATCTCATCGCGTTCATGGAGACGGTAATCCGTACGTACGCAAGAGCAACAATATCATTATTTTGATATTAAAATAATATATAATTGGATGGTATATCATATATAAAGAATCATTATCATGTTATTTTTATTATTTACATCAATTACACATCGTTATCATACCCATCCTAATAATAATGTTTTGAATAATAATTACACCGTGGCGTGGAGACGGTAAGCCGTACGTACGCACGTATGGTGACATGCCAGTCAAAGGATGGATATAATACTGAATATGGTTGTACCATATTTATAATAACATCACAGTATATATAAGATACTGGAGTTATCATTTTATAATTTAAATAACAAATAAATAAGAAGTGGAAGAAGAATGGAACTTGAAAGAGGGTAGTGAAATCATTACCTCTTTTTCGGGTTCTTCCTTTTGATTTGATCAAAAGGGTTCCATAAGTTGGATTTATGACTAAAGGAATGCCTCTAGGATTAAGTGAGGAAAGTTGAGAGAATATTTGGTCAGGTTTTGGCCGAAAAAAAAGGCTTTTAGCGTATGAATTTTAGAGAAGGGGGAGTGCCTTTTTCTAAGAGGGGTGAGGGGCACCTTAGGAAAAGCCAGAAATATTATTTTATAATAAATTAATATTCAGTTTATAATCGCTCCAAAGTGGATTATTTAATGTATAAGGTGGGGATAGGTTGAAAAAAACTCAACCAATATGTTTTAGATAGGTTTGTGTCACATTATTAACATTATCTTTTAGTTTTAACTCTTAGTTAATTAGTTTGACATTTACCATGTCACTTTGTATTTTTATATTATATGGTTAATAAACTTACTATATAATTCCAAGAAACCCCAAGTGGTCCATTAATGATATACCTATCATTATATATGTCCTTTGTCCGATCCTTATATTTTTAGGAATATAATATGAATATAATATTTGTTTTAAAAACTCATTTATGTCAATTTTGAAACTATTCAACAATTGATTTTTGTTAAAGACTTAACAAATTTATTAATTAAAAAAAAAATTAATTTAATCAATCCTAACATGTCATATTAACAAATAAAATTCATTTATGGCATCAAAACATTCAAATTATATTTATTTAAACATTTATAATACAAATTATTTGATTCTTTCATTAATAAGGAAAATACTGCATCATTATTGTGTCATAAATAAAGTTAATTATTCAATGTCCTAAAATTATAAATAAAATATAATTATGTAGGAATTTTTTTATCTTTCTAATTAATATTTATAGTCTAAAATATAACATATATAACCCTATTTAATTTTTTTTACTAAAACATATATGCTTATGTCATTTTTGTATTTAGTTTATCTTAATTAATATAAAGTGTCATTATCACTTAAAAGTGGCTCCATGGGGTCCCCAAATCGACCAAAAGATTCCCATGGTCGGAAATGTATCGCCTAATTGGGTTAGGATACTTTTTAAGGTAATTTAATATTATTATAATATTATTTTTTTACCCTTATTTACAGGAGTTAGCTTTTAACCATGGTATATAAAATATTTACCGAAGTAATTATTCAAAATGTCAAAATTAAGAGTTACCAATTTACAAAATTTGGAAATACTGATTCCAAATATGGAATCCATTTTTCCAAATTCAAAACACTGAAGTGGCAGAAATTAATTTAACAATAATTCCCGCTGTCAAAACAAAAAGCGTGTTTTTAAGAAATAATAACTATCAAAAGATTGACACTTGTTTATGTCCGGTTTAAATGTCAAATTATGTCCAATGACCAAAATTGTATTAAATGGTAAAAATATTTTCTAAATATACTTTAAAACCACTCAAATTCATAATTGATCACAACTAATTATTTGGATTAAAAATTTGATTTTAATTAAAGTTTATTAATTTTCACTATTCATCAAAATATGAAAGTTATCAGAAAAGTACCAAAAAATTTACCTTAAGCTAATTTCAATATTCCGGATCCAAAACTGAATTCCATTTTGGAAGATAATATGTATTAATTTTCAAAAGTAGGTATTACTATTCATAACGGCTAGTTTGATTGGTTGTGGTGTGTGTTAGAACACAAAGTTGCCTACAACACTCGCTATTGTATTATTCAATGAGAAGCATACCGTGGAAGATTGGGGTGTGACATAATACACCAAATAGCATGGTGTATTCAGATTTAGCAACCCTTGTTCTTTAATTCCACTTTTATTATTTAGGGGTGATCACAGAACAAGTTCAATCCTAGGGAATTCATTTGTTTAACCGGGTATATGTGATTAACCAAATTTTCAAATTTATAGAAGTGATTCATAATCCATACAGGTGAAAAAATAGAGACCACAAACGAATATGATTTTCAGAAGGACACAACCCATAAAATTCACAAATGGATCAAAGATAAAAGATAAACAAACAGAAGCATCATCATCATCTTCCCCGACCCTTATTTTTACTAAGGTAGCCAAACTCGTTATTGTAACAGGTCCATTCATCTTCACAATACCCTTAATTTATATTTGGATTTGACCATATTCTCAAATATACATGAGTTTACCCACCCTGCATGATACACAATTAAAATAGAGATGAAGGAATTCCTACGTTGAAAAACAGATGATCGGCAGCTTCTCCTTGCACCAAAAGGGGGTCACACAAGCAGCATGAGACTCCAATAGAAAGCCTGACCAATGTCTACAACAAATATTTGACTACTTGGAGAAGAAAGGTTTTTTTGTATGAAGAGAAGACATAAACACATAGGGAGGATAAGATCTAGTCTTAGAAGATCCAGATCATATATCAACAGAAAGAAATAGTTTCAAGCGCCATTAAATTCGGATCATGGTCAAGACCCCATATATTGACTATTTTAAAGTCCTAGGAGCATTACGATATTAAATATATAATAAATTTCCTTTGAAATCCCTTTATAAATGCTAAAATAAGATAGGTAACTCATTTAGCATAAAAAAATGTAAAAGGGGAAAAATTGAAAAAATTGATTATATTAATAAACTATTAATTACGAATTTGAAACGTTATAAAATGTAAAATATCAATACAATCGAAATGTTATCTAACATGTAGACCATACACATAAATAATAATAGAAAACATAAATAAAATATTGAAAATTAAAAAACAGAAAATTAATTAATTGACATAAAATAATGTTGTTTGAAAACTTAAATTTTATACTTTTAAAAAATTTATATGCATAACTAAATTTTCTATTAATTAATTTTTTTTAAAACCATTATTTTTCTATTAATTTTTATGTGTATACTATGTGGGTTATATTAAATTTCCATTCTATTTATATTTTATATTTTATAAACTTTCAAAGTCACTTACATGAAACCTAATAATGTTTCAAGTTAGAGAATTTGAATGATTAAATAATATAAAATATAAATATAGTCATAATTAAATATATCACATCGATTGTACAAATAAATAATAGTTGAAAACTATAAGAATTTTGTGAAAATAATGAATAAAAAATAATTTAAATAATAAAAAATATTTTTGGTTCAAAAAATAAAAAATATTACTTTTTAGGCCACAATATTATGTGTCAATTAATTCTTTTTTGTTTTCAATAAATTATTTATGGTTTCTATTCTTTTTCAGGTGTATTGTCTGTGTGTTAAATAAAATTTTGATTGTATTTATATTTTTTATTTTATAACCCTTCAACGTCACCTACCTGAAATATTATTATGTTTCAAGTATGACTTTGATAACCTATAAAATATAAAATATAAATGCAATCAAAATGTTATCTAACACATAGAATGTTTACATAAAAATAGTTAAAAAGATAAAGAATTTAATCAAAATTATATACATAAAATAATTTAAATAATACATAATATTATTATTTCAAAACATAAAATTTACTTGTAGTTAAAATATTAATTAAAATATTTTTAATTATTACATACAATATTAAAAAATAACAATTATATTATTAAACCTAATTTATTGTAAATTGTATATGGGGAATTACCTGAGTGGTAAAGTCACCTCATAATTCTATATACGACAAGGGTTCAAATCATGGAAACCTCCATTGTGTGTGGGGGGGGGGGATTTCTGGGTCATTTATGGTCAATGATGCTGGCAATGATGCAGATATAGGTACGCACTGGTGCAACACAAGATGTAGGTAGGGGGCCTTTAAGCTTGGATAAAGGGACCATCAAGCCATCAAATGGTGGGACTTAGGGATTTAAATTTGTAATGGGATAACTATGAAGTGAGTCAACCCTTGGAGGGGGTCTGATCTATCCTTAATGGCCTAGAGTGTGGGAATTGTTTCATTTCTTATAACCTTTAATACCTTAAATACATTATTTAACTTTATAAATAATTTTAAATGATCTAATTTTTAGAGACTCTTTATATTAAAAAAAATAAAAAATACAGAATAGGAGATGGGGTCAAACATGGAAGACCTTCCCTCGTCTAGATAAAAATAAAATAGAAAGTAAGAAAAAGATAAATATGAATGCCAACATTCTCCATAAACTATTATTTTTCATAAAGGATCATGTTTTTATGACCATGATTTCCAAGTTGAGGATCAGCCTAAAAAAAGAATCATATTATGAAATCCCCACTAACCTCTACTACTATGAGGGTGACATCCTTATCTCCAGTTCATGATTTCATACTACGGGTACCCTTCCTCCTGATGATTCTCATCCAAAACAGTAGTTAACAATATCTATTGTTGATTGAATCACATCCTACACATGCTATTTTTCACCCTGTTAATCTTCCCCTTCTTGATTAGTATGGCCATCAATATAGGAAAGGATTCCAAAGTGATTATATAGAGGTTCCTAACCCATGTAAGAAAGTTTTATTAATTTAGTAGTATCCAAACTTGATGATTCCTTAGGAGTTCCCAATTTGGGTATAGTTGTTTTCCCACCTAAGAGTTTTTAACCTGGACTTATTGGTTCACTTTATGGGGCTTCCAATACTGAAGAATCTAACATGAAAACCCTAGAGTGAGATTAATCCTCTGATTGAAATGTAGGAAAAATATTGGGATTGAAAACTGCTGAGTTGTTGATATGGTCAACCATCCCGCTTCTCATATCCAGTTATGCTAATTACATTATTAATAATTAATAATTATATCATTATAAATTATATAGTTAAATAATAATTAATTATAATATTAATGACTATTTACATTTTTATGAATACCATTATTATATTTTAGTAATTACATTATTTTACGACTTTTATTTTATTTTAATAAAGAATCCATGAGTTTGGGTCTCCAAACTCATGGTCTCATAACATATTTGATTTGAAATTTGGGTCTTTCCAAAGTGGTAAAGTACTGAATAATTCTTTATCCAACTAGGGTTCAAATCCCGATAGTCACATTTAAGGGATATTTATGTACCATTTATATCCATAATTTGAGGGTCGTGGCACCAATAGGGTATGAATGTTGCGCAGTGCAGGTGGTATGGTGAGCACATAGGGGTATTTGGGTCATGATAATGGGGCCTTTGGGCCATCAATTATGGAGTCTTGGGGAAATAAAATTTGTAATGGGCCAGCTATGAAGTGGGCCAACTCTTGGAGGGGTGTGTGGCCTGTCCTTATCAGCTAGCAGCTTGTGAGTTATTTCCTTTTTATATAACCTCTAGAATCTTAATAAACTAATTAGTGATTATTTATTACATTAATATTCTATATTAAGAATTTTTAATTATTTTTAATTAATAATAATTATTATGAATTTAATTATTAATTATTATTAGTTATTAATTATATTAATAATTTATAATTAACTATGTTATTGGCAAATTTTTATTTGTATTATGTATTATTATATATATTATAAATAAATATCAACTAAATTATTAATAAATATTAATTATATTGTTTATTATTTATAATAATCACATTTTTATTTAAAGTATTACTAATTGTTAATAATTTTTTTATTGAAATCATTAATTTTACTGATAAATTATAATTATATTATTAATTATTATAATTTAATCACTCCATAATCCTACTTGAATTACCCATGTTCAAATCGGGATGGGGAAGGATTTCCACATGCACTGTAGTAGTGTCATTATTCAGTCGATTTGGGATTTCGGGCCCCAAATTTGGGCATCTATGCCTATGATCTATCAAAAATAATTTGGGCCACTAAGGAATCATCAGTTGGTAGTAGGTTACATGATGTGACTGGGTGAACAACTAAGCACTATTGGCAGATAATGTAGCATGATGACACAAATGTGCTGTTGGGTGGGTAGTATTAAAAGAGGGATGTGAATATTGGTTCTTAGCAACCAACTATCTATCCTGTTGAATTTATGATGTAGGATAGATGGGTTCCCTACCATGTGAGTATAAATGTAGTAAGACCAGACAAATGATGTAGCGTGATAGGAATGGGATACAACCAGGCACCATGCAGACATTGCTAGGTGGGAAAATCGAAAGGGAGATGAGTGTGCTGACACCTATCATCTGACTCTCTTACCACATGGATCTCAGACGTGGGATGAAAGGTTTCCCTACCATGGTGTGTTGGAGGGAAACAAAATACAATAATTCTTATCATGGGGTGCCACAATTTTTAAATTGGTAACACAATACAATTACTATTGATTAGGGGTCTAGGTGTAAGACTGGTGACATGACTTGAAGTAGGTTAGTCCTTTGGGATTTCAGATCATCTCCTTCAGGGGCCTTCAAGCCACATTCAGCTAGGCCTTCAGGCCCCTGGGCCTTTTTTTCTACTCAAATGTAATAAAATTGTTCTGATGGGTGTTTATCATTACTTTCGGGGAGGAATGTTGCTTAACCCAGAGGAATTCCTAAGTGTGTGTGTGTTTTGTGGTTTTTAATCCCATATACCTAGTATATATTACTAACTAATAATTTATCTCTAATTATATTAATTATTAATTTTTTAAATAGGTACCCAATAACCCTATTAATTAATTATTTAAGGTCTTGGTGGTTTCAAAAAAAAAACAACACACAACCCTATACGAGAATGAATTAGACTTCATCCCCCCAAGGGTAAACCCAAAACCAAACTAACCCTTTAAAATTTAATAAAATGAAGGAATTGTGACTTAAAACCCATCACATGGATTAAAATACCCTTTATTGAATAAAGGTATAAAAATGCTAGATGAGTATGGGGTTAGACAAGAAAACCCCCCTTATTAAAAAAGTGAAATTAATAGAAGATAAAATATCAAAAAACATAATCCAAGCGATTAAAAACTTCAAAATCCTTATACCAATTAGATTCATCTAGCAGTGAACTAAATACATTTCTCTGAGTTATGATCCTTTCTATAAGAGTAGAGGATATTTTTCTCATAGTGGGAATGAAATTAAAGTAATCATTCCTAGGTATAAATATCCTCTTTGGTTCTAAGAATCCTAAATCATCCCCCTTCTCACTTCTAGAAATTGTATCTCTATTGGCATATGTACTTCTATGATATTTTCCATTATTTTTATCCTCATACAAATATGATAAATTAGTTAATTCTCCAGTCCCATTTGAACCTTCCTATAAATTAGTGTTACTATGTATAATCTCAATAGGAAAGGGCCATACATCCTAAATTTAGCTACCCTTCAAAGAAATAGCATTAACCAAAGGATTCGAGCTAAAAAGGCCATTCTTAAGTCTAACATGGTGATCATTAATCAAAGGACCACACTTATCCCTAGAATCATTCCCCTATGGGACAATAAGGGAACCTATGTCAAAATTCCTAGGAAGAATATTCTTCATCATAGAAATATACCCACTAGAAAAATATAGATCCTCAATCCTTTTAGAATTAGATGAACTAGACTTTAGAACCTACACCCGAGAACTATCTTGATCTCTAACCTCTTATGTATTAATACTCCCCTAAGAAATAAAATGAGAATAAAAAATAAAAAAACACTATATTCTTTCTCTCTTGGCTTGTTCTACATCATCACTAGACTAGGAGTCTACTCATGTAGACCCACAACAATTAGAGATGAGCCCTAAATTCCCTACAAAGCAATGGAACGTTTTACAAACTAAATACCAACATCAAGTACATTACTCTAATTATTATCAATATTCTATAGACCATAAACCATATCCAAATCCCCACATGATGTTTGATCACACAAACAATCCAAATTAGATTGAGTATTTTTCACCTTCAAAAATAGCCCCTACATATTTCCATATATTTAATTGACCACCTAGCTACAAATTTGAACTAGGAAATAAAATCACTTTCAAGACCATATATGAACTAAAATTTTACAAAATACCGTCCCCATAGGTTTTTATAGGTCCACATCCTTTTTTGTTTGCAACTTTGACAATGTTTCATACCCAGAACTGTGCTTTTCAACCATCTATATCCTAAAATATCTATTTTTTAGTGGATTTTCTATCATTGAAAGTATATATAATTATAAAAATATTATTTATTGGTGAATTATGTTAAAGTAAAACTTAATATTCTCCTTATGTTTTGTTTGTTAGTTTTTTTATTTTCTATGGTGTATTCCTACAACACTTCCGGGTTTCTCTTTGGCATATACTTTTCCTATGGTTATTAATTGTCGAGCGGTGAATGAATTTTTGCTTCTATCCATTATATATCTCACATCCCCTTGTTTTAATCTTCATAATATACTTTTAAGGTAACTGTTTTATGAGGTTTTCTGAGTATGATCCTCTAGTGGAGGTGGAGTGTTGGTGTAGTGAAAAATTCCATTAGGATTAATGCTGGATATTATAGAATTGGTATGGAGTATGTTTGTGGTGATCCATTGGCTGGTGATCATGTAATGAACCAACCTGGGTACCTTGGTAACCTAAAAACTGAGATAGCCATGACAGAACCCGAAGGGAGTTCCCAATCTCTACAGGTTGATGGCTGGCACCTGACATCACACAATATACAAGTGGGAACAATTTTTCCACCAACAATGCAGAAGAAAAGAAACAAGATAGTATTAATAACAAAGAAACTCCACTGGGAGTAATGTACCATAAGTTAACAAGGCATAAAAATCTCAAATTACTATAACCCATGTACCAAAACAGAAAAAACACCCCAAGTCCCTAAGTACACAACTCACCAATTCTAGATTTGAACAACTAGATCCACCTCTAAGAGATCATTTTCCCCTGCTCAAACATGGAAAGAGATAATCTAAAAACACCTAAAGTAAAAAAGTAGGGTTTGAGATAAAAATACTAGTAGGGTATCACCAAGGAATTCATAATAGTTTCCAAAAATATATATAAACCAAAGGAACACATTCAAATTTAAATAAACTGGTTTTTCAATTTAAAGTATATTTAAAAAAATCATGTTATACAGTTCAAATGATGTAAAATAATTTAATCAAAGGATTTACAAGTGATGGAATATTTTTAAAACAACGGATTAAATAAAAAATTTATATAAGCAGTTTATATAAATTCAGAAGGCACGCAAAGCAGTTTTACAAAATTGGCATACATTTATATCTCAAATATAAATTACCAGCAAGCAACATGGTCATCTTCCAAATAGGTATGATAGTATTTCCATATATAGAACTCTGAACTCTCTATGTGATCTCAACAATATTTGTATACACATCCCCCCCTGACACTGAAAAAATGCAACTCGTCACCATACCATTGGGTATGTAACCCATTGCATGTATGTTTTTGAACGTCATAATTTCATAGAGTGTGTCTAAATAACTCACCAAATACCTAAGGATTACATCTTATCTTACAAAATAAATGTTGGGAAGTTTATTTTAAGACTTCTTAAAAATAAAATTAAATCCCATCCCTTCATTACAATGCTAATTTTCTATATAAAACCAAAATGTGTTTTAAAAAAACATGCCTCTTTAACAAGATAAACCACTAGTTTTCTATCAAAATGTTTTAAATCCATTTTCACAAGTTTGAAATTCATTCAAAACTGATTACATCAATCTTAAAAATTCATATCAACAATTAAATTCAAATATTTAATTGAAATCATTTCTATTAATTTAAATCAACTAATTTCAATAAACAAACACCAATCCAATGGAATTGGGGGGTTTTCCCAAGTTTTGTTCCAAAACTATTTCAAATATCCCTATTAGATGGATTTGGGTTTTAATAAATCAATTAAAATAAATTTTTATCAATTTAATTTAAATCAACATTTGAAATAAATAAAGCTATTCAAGGTTAATAAATTTGTCTAATCGAGACGGAACAACCTACATTTCTGTCAAAAAAACTCACAACGACACCCATAAATGATAAAGAAGGTGTAGAAGACCTCAAAGAACAACCTAGGGGGTGAGATATAACACAATATTACATATATCCATCAATTTTAGGATGATCTATTAAAATCCCTATGGAGAAGAAAAAGAGAAAGATGAAGAATGAGACGAAATGCTTACCTAGGAATCACACCGCAAGCGCCACGATGATTGAATTCCAAATGAGAGGATCCTAAGGGTTTGAAGGATCCAAGATCACCTAGGGAAGGGATTAGGTTGGGGGAGTTTAAATTGGAGTGGAGGAAAGAAAAAAACTCAGTCGTGATGGCCATTTAAAAAAAACCACAGTCAGTGTATTTCCCGACAAGGAATACAATTTTATGTCGTAGAATAGTAAATATTAGAAACCACCAAAAAATACGTTGCCTTGGATTAGAAATAATTCATTAAATACCTCATGATGTGTAAAGGAATTCATGATGTGTAACCTTCACAATATAAATACTTTCATTACATGCATCTAGAAATCCTTACACGTCGTGTAACCTAGTTACATAGCATGTAACCCTCCTATAGCTTGTAGAAAAAGATGGTTTAAGCTGAGAGTCCAAACAATCTATGAGGTCACTATTTAATTTATCCTCCCAATTCATTATCAACCCTACCTAGTTAAGGAAAAGGAAAAACCATGAAAAGTTTAAATTCATACCCGTTAGATCAGTAATGAGATGTTATAATCTCCCCACCTTAGAAGCTTTCTTTCTCTAGAAATCCTATGAAGAAGCTTCCATGAAAAAAAGATGAGGCCACTTCTCTCTCATCAGTGCCTCATATTCCCACATGTCTGGAATATTAGATCCATGATTCCATAGCACATGGACGAATGGTATCATCCTCCCATGAAGTAACTTGGTCTTAGAATCACCTATCCTGACTAGCCACTCAGTCAAAGATAAATTTGGTTCAATCACAAGATCACTCCAGACCAAAACATAAGATGGGATAGAGAGATAATTTTTCAACTAAGATACATGGAATACTATATGTATCGACATCATCTGTGGTGGTAGTGCTAAATGGTAATAAAATTTCCCCACCGGTTCAATAACCTCAAAAGGTCCCACAAAATAGGGAGAAAATTTTCCTTGCATCCCAAGCCATATATAACCTAAATGGGGTGAAACTTTCAAGAACACCTAGTAACCAATTGAAAAATTAGAAGGTATATGGAATCAATCAACATAATACTTATATCATATCTACACTGTAAATATTGTTTGATAGATTAATTGAATCTTTTTCGTCACCTTTTGCACCAAACTTGGTCAACCAAGGAACTTTCCTCAATCTCTTACCAACACAATTAATATTTTTAAGGAAGACCATACAAGGCCTAAAAATATTTCATTATGATAATGTACTTATATATATTGTTATATTAAATCTCAACTAGCCTTGAATGATAATCCCAATCCCCATCGAACTCAAGAACACAAGCACGAAGCATATTCTCAAGAATCTATATAGTTCTCTCTGTCTGGGCATCTGACTGCAGATGGTAGGCCATGATAAAATGTAATTTGGATCCCAGTGACTCCTAAAAACCTCTCCAAAAGTGTTAAGTAATATAAGGATCCCTACCAGAAACTATAATAGAGGGAACTCTATGCAAACGAACAATATCTTTAACGTAGAGATTTCCCAAATCATCCACGTTGGTTATATCATGAATGGGTATGAAGTGAGCTGAATTGGTTAGCCTATAAATCAAAAACCATATCACATTCTTCTTTTTTTGGGTATAAGGAAACCTAACCACAATGTCCATAGAGATCTCATCCCACTTCCAATTAGAAACTCCAATTGGATTAAGTAAACCTAATGGTTTCTGATTCTCATACTTTACTTTCTAACACATATAACTATGAGAACCAAACTCATCAATTATCTATCTTATACATAGCCACAAAAAATACCACTGAATATCATAGAACATCTTAGTGGTTATTGGGTTCATATCCCATTGGTAATTATGAAAATCCCCCATCGCAACCTTCCTTGTCTCTAACGACACTACAAAGTGATTCCAATAACACAAAACACCCTATTTGGAGAATGACCACTAGGAAACTATCTACCCCCCATAAAGAGAGTCTCTAATGATACAAAATTCATCATAAAGCTCTTGATCTTGAAGAATCAACTAAATAAGAGTAGATGTTAACTGAATATTGGCTAGAGAAACTTTATCCCCTTTTTCCTGAACTCCAATAAGAAACTATTCAAAGAGATCCATCAAATTCCACTATTTTTAGATTCTTTCACTACCTGGGTTGGAATTTTCTTTCTTAATGCAACTGTAATGACATTCCCTTTCCCCGAGGACTAGGTGATGTCAAATTCAAAAGATTTCAGGTACTCCACCCGATGCCTCTATCAGAGATACAAATATTTTTGAGAAAAGATATAACTCAAGATCTTGTGGACTGAATTCAAAGTAAACCTTTATTCATAAAGGTAACATCACCAACACTTAAGTTCATGAAATAAAACTGCAAGATCATGGTCATGGGTAGGATAGTTCTTCTCATGAGGCTTAAGTTAATGATATCCATAACCAAAAACATGATTACGTTGAATAAAAATATAGACCAAAGATGAAACTGATGCATCACCAAAGGGAACATAGCCTTTCCCAACCCCTGGAAGATTTAACACCGGTGTAGTAGTCAAAATATGATTCATCTCAACAAAAGAACTCTAACATTTATCATTCCAAGAAAACTTCACCCCCTTCCTAGTTGGAGTAGTCATCAGAGAATCCAACTTTGAGAATTCCTTTACAAACCAACGATAATATCCAGCTAATCCCAAGAAGATCCCAATCTTGAAGACATTACGTGGTTTCTCACAAGTCATAATAGGCTTCACCTTTTTAGCATCAACTGATATACCCTTTTTAGACACCACATGTCCAAAGAATTTTAATTCCCAAATCCATAAATCACACTTCAAAATCATGGCATAAAGTTGGTGATTTCTCAGCAGACTCAGAACTATTCTCTGATGACGCACATGAACCTCCTCAGACATGGAGTAAACAAGGATGTCATCTATAAATACCACAAAAAGGAATCCAGATACTCATGGAAAATAATTTTCATCGAAGCCATGAAAACTGAAGGAGTATTTTTCAGACCAAAAGGAATAAAAATGTACTCATAATTAATATACCTACTCCGAAAAGTGGTTTCCTAAATGTCAGATTATTTTATCCTTAACTGATGGAAATCATATCAAAGGTCGATCTTTGAAAATCCCTTCACTCCTTTGAACTGATAAAATAGATCATCAATTCATGGTAATATATACTTGTTTTTATTGTCACTTGATTGATCTTTTAGTAATAAACACATAAGTGAAGAGAACCATCATCATTCTTAGTGAAGAGAAGTGGTGCTTCCCATGGTGATACACATGGGAATATAAATCCCTTCTCAAGAAGGTCATCCAATTGGGACTTCAACTCTTCCAGTTCAGCTGGTTCCATGTGGCAAGAGGTAATAAAAACTGGTTGAGTATTAGGTATTAAGTCAATGTAAAAATCAACTTCCTTTTCTAGTGGTAGACCATAGAAATCAGAAGGAAACACGTTAGGAAACTCAATAACAACTGGAGGGAGATCACCACTCAAAGACTCTCACTCTAGATCAAAAGAAAACACTGATATTAGTTTCCCCAACTCTGGATAAGAAGGTTTGGTTCTACTCGACCTTGGGTCTGAATATCCTTTAAATATTAGAGACACACCACTAGGTGTATTAAGGTAGACCCGTTGAAGATAAAAATAAATCTGGGATTTATTAGAAATGATCCAATCCATCATGAATATGACGTCAAGAGATTTCATTTTGAGGGAAAAAACTCCAAGATAACACGACATCAACCAAAGAGAAAGTAAAAGAGGGACTACAGAGACCCTATTCTCTCTTCTATCCGAGGGGTGTTGTAATATCCATTGCATAAAATAAAATATACATAGGAAGATTTATAATATTAACAATACAAGTTGAAAGAAATGAATGAGATACACCAATATCAAACTGAGAAGTCACTAATGACGAAGATGTAGTAATGATACCTCTCATAGTAGTAGGACCTGTGGATTCTTCCTCTAGAGAATCTTACACCACATGAAGTAGCTTCATTCTGGATGCCTGTGGCTAGAATCCTTTTATACATGAAGCATCTAATTTCACAACAGTTTTAGGAGGAGCTGATGATCCTGTTCAACTATTCATAGTAGAAAAGTTATGGAATAATCGTTGTAAGTACCCTAAATGTCCATAGGAGCTACAATTCTTAGGTTCTTAAGTAAAAAACCTATTGGAATGTCCTGGTTTACCACAATAATAGAAAATCAAAGGACTTATTTCTGGAAATGTAGGAGGTCTAGAATGACCCTACCGTCGAGAACATCTATGAGAATCATCACACTTCTGTTTTACCTTGTAGGAACTAATGATTCCACTAGGATAAAATGGAATTCCTAATAACCCTGACATTATAGCCAGGTCCATCTTGACCATAATCTCCCTATCTAGTACATCAGTATAATTGGGAATCTTTTGCAATAAAACCTGAGAATGAATATCTAATTGAAGTCCTAACTCAAACTGTCGAGCCTTCATCCTTTCATTAGACACAAACTCATGTGAAATCTATAGTAGCTTAGCAAAGTGATTCGAATACTCTGTCACGGTTCTGTCATCCTACTCAATATTGAAAAAATCTACAGCCTTAGACAACACCATTGACTCTAGATATAACTGATTAGTGAAAATAACTTTGAAGCCTTTCCATTATAATCCCTCATGTTTCATTGCTGTCACCATTGTGTCCCATCATTTCCCACACGTTCCTTCCAGCACGAAGGTGGTACACTTTACATTGATCTCATCTAGTATCTCCCAGAACACAAAAATATGTTCTATCTTTCCCAACCATTCCTCAAAATGTTGAGGATCAATGGATACATTAAAAACTATTGGCTTCTGGAGAAGGAATTCTTGAGAACTATTTCTCAGAACACCACCCTAAGGATCCATTGTTGGAAACTGAATAAGAGCTGGAGGTGGTGCCTATCCTAGAGCTTGGATAGTGTGAACAATCACCTAAACTATATTTGGGTCTACTGGAGGTTTTTATCACTATGTTTCAGTAGAAACTTCCTCCTGGATCTGATTTTCACATCTTCTCAAAGGCATTATGCTACACAACTTCAGCAGACAACGAGGAAGACATTAGATTAATACTCAAACTGAAAAACAATGGAAATTATTCCCCATAGACGGAATAAACAGATTTGGATTCCAATCAATCCAAATTAATATAGGGAAAATACTAGAATTAATCCATAAGACATCCTTCCAAAACCACCCATGGTGACTTAAGGTTCATTGCGGTGAGAGATGGCCATGCACTCAATCGCAACTACCTACTATGTCTTGAAAAGATTTCAAAAATGCATACTGAATTCAAGACAAAAGCTCAACAACCTCCTTTGATACCACTTTGTCACGAACCAACCTAGGTACCCTCATAACCTAATAACTGTGCCAGCCCTACCATTTCCCGAAGGGTGTTCCCAAACCCCACAGGTCGACAACTTGCACTTGGCATCACACAACATGCAAGTAAGAACGATTTTTCCACCAACAATGTGGAAGAAAATAAATAAGACAATATGAATAAAAAAGAAACTCTAGTGGGAGTAATGTACTAAAATTTAACAAGGCATAATCAAGAAAAAATTACTACAACCCAAGTACTAGAATATAGGAAAACACCCCATGTCCCTAAGTATACAACTCACTAAGTCCAAAGTTCAAAAACTTGATAAACCTCTAATAGATCCTTTTCCCCTACTCAAACATGGATGGTGATAATCTACAAACACCCAAAGTAACATGTAGGGTTTGATCCAAAAATCCCAGTAGGGACTCACTAAGGATTCCATAATAATTTAAAAAAACAGATTAACTAAAAGAACCATTTCAATTTTAAATAAAAAGGTTTTTAATTTTAAATAATATTTAAAAAAATCCTGATATACAGTTCAAATGATGTAAACTAATTTAAGAAAATAATTTACAAGTTATAGAATATTTCAAGAACAATGGATTAAATAAAGCATTTATATAAAATAGTTTATATAAATTCAGAAGGAATGTAAAGTAGTTTTACAAAATTGGAATACATTTATATCTCATATATAAATAAAAAGTGAGCAAAATGGTCATATAAAAAATAGGTATGATAGTACTTCTGGATATTGGACTCCACACTCTCTATGTTATCTAAAAAATATTTGTATAAACACATCCCCCTAACACTAGCCAAATGAAACTCGTCACCATCCTATCAGGGATATAACCAATGCATGTATGGTTTAGAACATTGTAATAGCATAGAGTGTGTCCAAATAACTCACTAACTACCAAAGTATTTCATGTGATTTTATACAATAAATGATGGGAAATTTATTTTAAGACTTCTTAAAAATACAATTAAATATCATACTTCCATTTCAATGCCAATTTTCCATTTAAAACCAAAATAGGTTTAAAAAAATAATTCATCTTTAACAAGATAAAACCAATGGGTTCATATAAAAAAATTAATCCATTTTCACATGTTTGAAATCCATTCAAACTGATTCCATAAATTTTCAAAATTCATATCCACAATTAAATTCAATAATTTAATTGAAATTGTTTCAATTTAAATCAACTAATTTCCATAAACAAACCCCAATCTAATGGAATTGGGGGGTTTCACCAAGTTATGTTTCAAAACCATTTCAAATATAAAAATTCATTGGAATTAGGTTTTTAGTAAATCAGTTGAAGGCAAGTTTGAGCAATTGAATTTAAATCAACAATTTAAATAAAGCAAGAGATTCAAGGTTAACAAATTTGGATAATTGGGATGGAACCTCCTTCCTTTTCCATGAAAAAAAAACACTCACAATGACACCCATCAATGAGAAAAAAGGTGTAGAAAACCTCAAAGCACAACCTAGAGGAACAATATAACACAAATATCATAGATACATCAATTTTAGGATTATCTATTGAAATACCTATGGAGAATAAGAAGAGAAAGATGAAGAATGAGAGGGAATTATTACCTGTAAATCACACCACAAGAACCAAAATGATTGAATGATAAATGAGAGGATACAAAACGGTTGGTAGGAACCATGATCATATAAGGAAGGCCTTAGTTTGAGGGAGTCAAAATTGTTGCGGAGAAAAGAAAAAATCATAGCCGTGTTGCTCATTTAAAAAAACACAGTTGGGGTATTTCATGATGTGTAATGTAATTTTAAATTGTTAAATAGTTAATATTTGAAAATGATGAAAAACATGACACCTAAAATTAAAAACTATTAATTAAATACCTTACGATGTGTAAAGGGTTGTCACAATGTTTATCCTTCATAGTGTGAATCCTTTCACGACTTGTATCAAAAAATCCTTACACATTGTGTAACCTAGTAACATGGTGTGTAACCCTCCTACAACCTACAGAAAAAGTTGGTTAATGATGAGAGTCCAAAAAATCTCTGACTTCACCATTAATGGTACCTTCTCAATTCATTCTCAACCCTAATAGGCCAAAGAAAAGGGAAAACCATGACAAGGTTAAAGGCATACCTATCGAATCAGTAACGAGATGTTAGATATCATGCTTAGGATAATTGGATCTCAAAACAATTTCTCATATAAAAAAACACCCAAAATAGGGAGTTGAAGAAACTATTTCCCATGATAGTGGATATTTTTAGGATAAAAGCTTGAGAACTGAACCATAAAGCACCTTATTTAAAAAACATTTGAATAAGTAAATTTCCTAGAAAGAACGTTCCTCAAATATTTAGAGAATAAAGAGCTTTTTGTATCCATTCCTTCTCATAAAAATATTATAAGAATGTATTATTTAAAAAATATACTTCTTTATAAACTATTTGAAGAGATATCATTCACACCTAGAGCCTTTTTTTTTAAAAAAAATTATTTTATTTTGATTTGTTATATATATATATATAATTAAAATAGTATTTGATTGAACTGGTTAGGGATGAACTCAAAATTGAGATTGGGTCGGGGGTGAATCCATTTTGGTGACTTTTAATTATATTTATTCTTTTAATCCCTTTTATTTTTTTAACTCTGTCACTTGTTAAGGTGAATAGATCTCATATTCCATCCTATTAAATTTTTTATTTCAAATAAAACATCTAAATACACACACACACACACAAGAAGCGCAATGATGTACAAGGTTCACCTCTTAATGCTAGAAGGACAATCCTTAGTGAGAGATGGATTCCTCTATATTCACATGACCCACTAGAATTAAACCATGATCTATAAGGGATCATGGTTTATCCTTGAAACTTGATTTTTTACATATTCTAATAGTAATTTAGTGTATCCTTCATATAGGTGCATCCTACACCTTACAATGATAATAGTTTGGGTAACGACATGATATTCTTTCACTAATTGAGAACTCTTAAAAGATTTTAATATATCGATCGACCTTCTTCTTCTTTTCTTACTTTCAAAAAATCATGTAATAAACACCTCTTTATAATTTTATGCAAACAATGATACACACAAAACTATTCTTCGTCTTCAGAATAGAAAAATGTGTCATCCTCTTTCTTCATCCACTTATATTCTACTGGTTGAAAAATTCTTATTCTCCACCTATGAAAAATAAGAATGCATATCCTCTCCTTCTTCTTTCCTCTAGTTATCTTCTTTTTATACTTCAGTTCACAACAATACTATACAATAGATCCCATTTCTATTAGAATCCCAAGATGTATATGATGAATAAGGAGTCATGACTTATTTATAGACTTAAATAATTCAAGAATATATATTCACTAAACTATATCAGGTATCTCTAAATATTTACACATACTTCAATAATCTATAATATATATAGAATAAAAGTTTCAATTTATTTTCTTTTAATATTCTATTCAAGATACCATGTGAATATCTTGGTTTGATATAACATGATTTCGGTAATATAAACTCATTGAATCTTCACTCCTTTTCTTTTAATAGATGCACCAAACTCGTACTCATTTTCTATTTATAAAACTTCCATGAAAAATGCTTCTATAACTGTATGAAATCACATATAGTTATACATGAAGCATATGAATATAAACACATAGAAACATGAAAAATTTATTCCTTACATCTTGACACCTTTATTTTATGTTCATGATAATTAATATACATTTAAAACACATGTAATTATATATTAATTCATGATAGAACAACTGTGAAAAAATTATATTTTTTGGTGTAAATAACTCTAAAAAAATCCTATTCCACTTTCTTCATAATTTCTTCTTAAATTATGAAAAATGTGATCATGATTATTATTTTCATTTAAAGAAAAACATACTTTACATTTATTAGGTAAATTTAATGATCCTTTTAATGTGTTTAAATACAATATAAATTATCAAGATCATCCTAAATTTTTTTATAATCTATAATTTAATTCTTCTGAAATCAGGAAATATCATTCACTCCGCATAAATACCTTATTTCCCACATAAAATTCATATGGTGTAATATATTACATGAAACAAATTCCTACATTATTCAAAAATAATTTTTTTGGATCAAAATTATTTACAAAAAAATCATACATAGACTTAGAATATCACACGACATCATACAAAGTGTCTTATGACACCAAATATCTTATGAAAAACTAAATTTTCCTATGTGTGACAAATATATTATGGGATAACTATATCTTATACATAATATAAATATATTACACACAATACAAATATTTTATGAGATGACCCAAACATCTTACATAGGTAGATATGACTTATGGATAGAATATCTTACCTCATAAGATATTATAATCAGCCATTTTCCATCACTTTTCCACTACAATCCCAGAAATCCTAAAATACTTTCCAAATCTTTTTTACTCATTTTGAGGACTTCTCAAAACCACAAAACACCATCCAAGGATTCATGTAGTATTCTCAAATCTCATGGAAAGACAATATTCATATTCATTTAACATAGAAATAGAGATTTTATCATTATAAAACCTCTATGGAACTCAAATATCTTAATCAATTTTCCATTAATATGAACAAACTTTCCATTATTTAAAAAGATAAGAACTCATTTTTTCATATAAAACATGATAATTAACTTTAAAAAACTTCAAACATTAATCATAAAAGACGAGCCTTCTAATTTATATACACTTAATCAAAGTGACATAAGACTTGAGAAATTATTTTTAAAAAATAATAACATGATTGGTATCCATTTTTAACAAATTTCAATCTATTAATCTTACATCAATTCATATTTCTTCAAAATTTATATAAAAAATTATTGAAAGATTCATATTCATTAAAAACCATTGAAAACTAATATAACACACAAAAATTAGGATCAATAATCTATACCTTTTTATTTGTTGGAAATATCATCAAATGATATGTAAATAAGTATACCATTCCTTCTCCAATTCCTTATCCACCTTGTATAATTAATTTTTAATTTCACTTTCTACCCCCTTATTTAAAAGAAATATAATGTACTTTAGAAAGTATGGTATCATTTCATACTCAACTAATGTTCCATTAACCATTCCACTCAAGGTTTACATGATCTATTCTCTATGTATAAAAAAGAGGGTGTGATTTAAAAAAAAATTTGTCCATTATATATATAATTTTATAGCAACTAAAATGGGACAATAATTAACTTTCTCATAATCTATCTGATTATTTCAGGAAATAAAATTGATTAAAAAGAAATGAGATACAAGTTTCTCATGAAATATATCAACATTTATCACAGAATCACTTAAATATACAAGTTAAATACATTAAAGTACAATAAGAAACATATTTAAAAAAATATACCTATATATTGTTCAAATACTTACACTTTTATTTCATAGAATAAATAAATTTCTTCCCCATTGTATTAGGTTTTGATTATGGTTACCAAGTATAAGAGAATAATAAAGCACACCTTTCCAATTACATTTGATAAAAAACTTTCCAAAATATTTATATGTCCATGAACTGATAATTCTAGTAGTTACTTATTCATTTTTCACTATTCTTCCCATCAAGGAGACACTTCTCTTAATAGTTATAAATATAGATATCTTTCATGGATATATTTCCAAGATATTTTAGGTAAATAATGAATATAATGGAACTTCTTTATGTGATGATCTAGATTTTACAACTTCCACATATTCTCAAAGATTGTTATTTTTTAATACATGTTCTTGTGAAAAAATAGACAGATCATTAAAGATGGGATATTTATCATTTTTCTATCTTAATATTGACAACAAACACTTGTTTTCTAATTCTCTTATTGAGAACATGATTCACCTTCAATTTCTAGAATTGTAGGCACAAATACAACACAAAAATGTTGGGTAATATGGTAGATTTTCTTTATCTTCAATGTGAACAACAAGGTTGAGAGAATATTTTCAACCAATTTTCTCTACTCTTCATGGATACAGATTTTGTCTTTAAATATACCTTTTTTGAGGAAGTGTAAAACCCTAGGCTACATCTAAGGTGTAGAACTTTTTATTTTTTTTTGTTAAAACCCATGTATTTTACCTAGTTTTAAGTGTTTCTAGAGTCGATCTTGCAAATGGTTATGGGTGACTGTATAAGATCTATATACATTCATACCATGATGCTAGGTGTCACAGTGTGAAAGTTTCAGGTAGAGGAGAGGGCCCCCTTTCTTGACTATTTCATGTTGTGAACATGTAGTTCACGCCACAAAACATGTACGAGAGTTTTTATATAAAATTATAATTAATAAATCAATTTTTTTATTAAAATAAAATGAAAATAAGAAATAAGGGAGGACATTATTCTGAGTAGTATTAAACATACTGCTTCTCCCCTCTCATTCCTTGATTCTGAGTGATGGATCTTACTCGGTTCTTGCTAGATCCTAATTCCGTCAGAAGTAGGAGTTAGGTGAGGGAAATAATAATAGTATATAAGAAACATTTCTTTATTCCTTTATCTATATAGTGAGTTCTGTCCATTTATGGACGTTATTCCCTATTTTCATATTTTTATCTACGTTTCCAATTCATGCCATTTGATCTCGAATCAAAGGACAATATTCGATGAGCATGCATCTATGAGAATAAGGTAGGTGGCTAATAACATTCTCTTAAATTTATATATATTTTTATGTGATGTTTGGTAAATATGTGTGAGAGGGGTGGTCTGTGTGATGCCAATTTTAACAAATTAATATTTTTATGGTTCATAGGAGATACTATAGTGTCGTATCATGTGTGAAATGGTATGATTGAGCCAGGAATTACATTGTAGGTGTGATGTGTGGTCTATTGATTAGTTTGGCATGGTGATGATGATTATGGAAATTATGTTCCTGATGAAATAACTAATATGGTTCCATGGGAATATATTAGTCATGGACTATGACACTATGAGTGATTTTAAACACCATAAGTGAGGTTACATGGTTCTTTGGGATGAGGTAGGTGATGTTGACCATTGTTGCGGTTGGGTGATGTGGCATTCAAGTGGTGAAAAAGGTTCTTTTGGAGGTGTTTACTAGGTGTTTTGGTGATTACACTCATTTTATGTGTCCAAGAGGGCTTTTGGGGTCATGTTCACATAGTATAGGACCCATGAGGAGGTTTTTACCACTCATTGTTGGGATATTCCTCCAAATACTAAGTGATATAGTGGATGGTGATGAGCATCATTCAGAAGGAAGTTTTGACCATAGAAGTCCATAACAGGTTCTAGTTGAGACTATTGGTATGTGGAAGTTGAGACCATCAATTGGTGGTAGTTGTGAACTTTGGTTGAGTGTAGGAGGTTTTTCATTTATTTTGGGGACATTGGGCCAAGATTATGGTATGAAGGGTATCACCAAACCTTGGATTTGTTCGGATTTTGAGTTATAGGTTGGTTAATGGAAGTAAAAGTCCTTTAGTATTGTGTTATATCTTGTTAATGTGCCTTTGTGGTGTCAGTTTGACTAGATTTAATTATGTGGAAGTGAAATATATTGTTACCAAGTAGTATGTGGTGATAATTGGCATGTGATTTCATGTGGAATGAAATTGGTTATAAAGTTGAGGTATCTTATTGTATGAATATCCATGGATGTATTTTTTCAGGACAAAACTAGCTAGGTTAGGTAAATTATTACTTGAGCTTGGCATAACATGAGTGGTGAAGGGTATGTGATACGTGTTGATAATTATTTATTTATGTTTTTACATAAATGGGTATAGGTATAAATGTAAGCTGGGACACCATTAGTGGAAGCCTATTGAGTTCATAATAAAAACCTAAACAAGCCCTATGGGATGCAATTATACTTTATGGCCTTGATTATCGGAATATGAAAATGCTCTCTATCAGGAGATAAGTAAATAGGGAAATTCATATTGTGTATGATCTTGATGGCTTGGTTTCTGACAGACGAGCTAGGTGGTTCCTTAGTGCCGGGCTGGGGATATTTTTGGTTATTTTGTTGATGTATATATATGATCGAACCATAGGTGATCCTTATAGAGACCCATGATTTTTACACATATTATTACATAATTTTTAATATAATCATCAATTAATTAAATCCTAAATATTGTGAGGCCTAGTGTATTTAGATGACTAGGTTCACAATACATTGATGTGAGGATAAAATACAACTTCTTTATTTTATTCTCCATAATGAGATTATAAATCCTTTAAATCTCCTAAAACTTCATGGGATATCCAAGGAAATACATAGAAAAAGATGGTGAGATAAAAATCCGATTAAGAAAATTAACATTACAATTAAGCATAACAAACGAGTCAATGGTATAACATAATATCATAAAAGAGAAAGATCATGAGTAATAACATAGAAAGATAATAAAAATAACAAGGTAGTATATTATCATGGTGACATAGGAAATGTGGAAGAAACATATAACATGACATTAACATGAGTCAAGGATAATTTCCTAGACAATATCACATGATGTAAAATGTCCCATAATGAATTAAGTTTTTTCCCTAACCCCAAACATGATGCCTCATGAGAATAAATCTTTACTCATTGGAGTGGAGAACCATATTCATGCACCTATAATAACATTTTTTTGATTTATGTGTTCCACATAAAGGAAATAAATCATAAATATTAATATAATAATTACTCAAAATGAAAATGGGTTGCATAATATTTCCACAAATTGTAATCAGAAGAAATTTCATAATGAAGGAATTTGAAATTTTTTCATAAGTCATGTATTACCATGTGAATGGTTGGGAGAATAAGATAGGTATATATTTGTTTCCAATGGAGATATGTTTTGGTCAGTAATCATTATTTTTGAAAAGTTTCCTATGCGTTTGTTTGTGGAACTGAAAACACCCAATAGTTGTATATCCATGAGGACTTGATTTTTATAGGTAGGTACTCATCGGGATGTTTGGAAAATGATTCTTAAGAACTCACATTGGTCGAGAGGATGGGAGTTCAGTCTCATCACACCTTTCTAGGGGGAATTATTTCTTATATAGGGAAAATCTTATATGTTTAGGATATATACATTAATCCTTTATTTTTTCCCAAGTATGATGTGGGCCACACTAGAATTAACAATCAATTATTAACATGCATGGAATTTAGAATAATCTGTATGTATATGAGGTTCTTCATCAATGGAGATATCTGTATATATCTGAGGTTCGCCATCAATTGTATCCCCTTATGTAGAAATTAATGATTCTTTAGTCCTTATTATGGCGACACTAGTTTTCTAGCCACATAGTGGGGAACTATGGAGTGTATTGTCATCTAGGGAGATGGGAGTGGCTTTGGTGTGGGGATTGAACCCATGTGATGTGATTCTTATGCATCCTTGTGAAAGGAATAATACCCACAAAGTTTGGCACCACTTAATGGGTCATATAATACTTTTTAAGGTCAAGTGATTGGGACCTAACCCTATAATTTAATATTATATGGCAAGGACGTCTAGGTGGAAGGTGCCTAGTCAAAGTTTGGTGTGGGAAATATGCTGAAGCAACCCAAGGAACCTAGAGGGAATATGGATTTTGAAACTAAATTAGACCATACTTGGAATGTGACCTAGAGAGAATGGGGTTGATTTGGGGTTTTGGGTTTGGACCTCAAGGAGGCTTCCTACATATCCCATTTGGATAGGAATCGAATCCCATATAGTTTAGTTATGAGGATCTATGACTATGGAGGCCCCCTGAAGGTTTTTATCATAAGGGATTATGGTCCTTTGAGAGGATTAAATGGGTGATTACACTTAAAGAGGATTACCTGTAAAAGGGGACCATGAGTAATATTTCGACTCATGGTGATTTGAAGTCTTGTTTAGGGCTTACTCCTAAGGAGGATGCCCATTGAGGTTGAGACCTAAGTGGGAATCATATGTATCCTTATTATAGCAGGAATGAGAGTTCTCATAGTTTAATAAGTTTTTTTTATGCATTGGGGTAGCCTAATGAGTTTTCATTTGGATTGGATTGGGGCTTACTCTTGAGAAGGATGTCCATTGAGCTTGGGCACTTGGTGGGTGTCCTACGTATCTTATTGTAGCAAGAATCAGAGATCTCATAGTTCAATAGTTTTCATGGATCATACAAATTTCATGACAACCATTAACCTATAATCCCACATGATTAATGATTTGTGTTTAAAACAAGAGGCATCAAATGATTCTAGAGACCACACAATCCACTTTTCCCTCATGGATGAGTTCTGGAAGAGCTAGGGGATTACTTCTAAGGGGGATTCCCTTGTACTGGTTGGGGATTATTCCTAAATAGGATGCCCATTTGAGGTTTGGTTGGGGATCATTTATAAGTAGGATTTCGATTTCAGGATTGGTTGGGGATTACTCTTAAGGAGGATTCCCATTTGAGGTTTTCTTAGGGATTACTTTAAAGGAGGATACCCATTTTAGGTTTCAAGAGTTTCTCAAGGAGTTTATTAACTCAAGTTACTCGATGAATCCAATAGGATAATCTCAACTTGTAACATAATAAAGGAACCAAGTGGATTATTTTGACTCAAAACATTTTAGGGAATATGGATGTAACATCCCTCCCCCTCCCCATTGGCTTGTGTTGAGGTAGGAATGCTGCTTGGCCTTAAGAGAAATCTCTAAGGTGCCAAAGGCTAGAAATAAATGCTGAGGTATTAATGAATGATGGGGGATAATTTTACCTTTTAAATTAAAACAAACAACTAGAAATTTCATTACCAAAACAACCACATGATTCATGTCAATGAAGTAATATAATTCAACCACATGCCAAGGAAAACAATACAAAACCATACCAATACCAAATCAAAGTACCAAAAATAAGATTAAAACAATAAAAATCAAGACACAATGACATGAATCTACCACCTAATTCCAAGATCCATGATCCAACTCCACAACTACCCAAGCATCACAATGTTCCACTAGAGAAAAGAGATGCTTTACTTTTACCTATGTCTCAGAATACAACATCTGCAAAAGCACCCAAGTGATAAAGCAGGGGGTGAGTAATAATACTCAGTTGTATTTCCCCAAATTACATCCCTACTCACACCACTAGGATAGAAAAATTTATCAAAATTTTATAAAACAATTTATATTAAACTAGTTAACAATTATAAAATTTCCAACAATCCAAACAAGCCCTTACAAAATCATTTTTACCCAAATCAACACATTTAAAATAAAATAAATCAAGAAAATAATTAACCGTTTATACCATTCCATATTGTTCTAATTCATTTCATTTCATGAAACCCAATACATGAACCCCATCAACCACTCAATGTAACCACCCAAGCTTGGTGTTACCATTGATATTGGAACTTCACATCCAACCCCATCCCATTTTTATTGTGGTACTTCATGGACACCTTCTAATTCTTTGAAGGTGGTACTTCACAACCACTAACAATCCCCATTTAACTCATAATTACCAATTTAATCCAAACAGTCATTCCAATTAACCTATACCAAAATAATATCAACCAAAAATTTCCAAACCAAATAAATCCTTTAATACAAAATACATTTCAATAAATAAACATTTTTATTAAAAACCATTTTCCCAAAATATTGCATAAATCAAACCAAGAAACCAATTTTAAAATCATCATTTTAAATTCCATCAACAAGACCTAATACACAACACTATCAGATTTTCTCAAAGACCCGTAAATAAACACTGAATGGGTCTCATACATGCTTCGCACATCAATTTCATATCAGATTCCAAGAAAAATAATTAATTTTAAATTAACCCTTCTAGTTCTAGAAAGAGGAGTCAAGAGTGAAGCAATAAACCTTAAGGGATTTGTTGAAAATGACTAATGGAACAAGCTCTTAACATATTTGGGTGAAAAATCCACAAATCCACCTTAGAATCGTTCCCCTAAAATCAACAAATCCAAATCATACAATGATTGGAAACAAAAACCCTAGATCTATCCGCAATGAAACTAGATATAATAAACTGGGAGAGAGATAGAGAGAAGAGTAGACCTAAGAAAAACCAAGAAACTACCAAGAAAAGTGACTTACCAAGGGAGATCAACCTTCAAATAACCAATAAAACTCTTCAAAACACATCAAAAATGAGTGGAAGAGGTTCCCTAACCTTATATAAGAAGAAATACTGAGTGAGGGTCACCTTGGAGAAAAAATGGGGTGTTTAGGGTTAATTCGAATAGACCTTCATTTTTCAAAAACCCAATTTTTAATCCATGCATGGTTTGGCAGCACAGTTAGACAAACCATGCACTAAATGTGCACCCACTATCGCCTCAAGGGGGACCTCGCACGATTGGCCTACTTGGTTAGACAAACCATGCACTAACCATTCCAAAGAACATTTTACCATGATATATGGTTTACCTAGATGTACATAGGGTTTGGAAACCACGAACCTTACTCATGCACCAACCCATAGCCCACTGCCTCATTGTGCACGGTTTCCTGGAGATTCTGCATGGTTTTCACTAACCGTTCTCAAACTATAGACCCTTAAAAAGGCCCTAAAACCTTTCCAAAAACCTTACAAACTCTGCTAAACATTACCCAACACTTTATATACATAAAAATCATAATTAAAGTGTGACATACCTCAAACTGGGGGTTCTACCTACTCCCCACCATTTTGCCTTCCATCCATGGAATGTAGAAAAGCATCACTTTACTTAAATATATTGGTCCATTGATTGACCATTTCATTCTCCCAATCCAAAGTATCCTCTTGAATCTGACCATGTTTCCACAAAACGATCACTAGATCTATGATTTTTTCTATGAGATACTTTCTATTAACTATCCACAATATGCACTAGCATGTGCACCAATAAAGCATCCAAACCAAGCTTAACATGATCCCATCAAATCACATGGTTAGAATCTGGCTGATATTTCTTCAATGAGATACATGAAACACATTGTTCACCACAATGAACCATAGTGGAAAGACCAACCGAAATTCCACCTCTGCAACCCAGTCAAGTATCTCAAAAGACCCAATATATCTCGAAGATAAATTGCCTTGATTTCCAAAATGATGATGTCCAAGCCTAGGAGAGATTCTCAAGAATGTGTGACTACCCACCTCGAACAACAATGACCATCAATGATGATATTCATATGATTTATAATGACTCTAAGTCATCTACATTATTTTCCTAATCATCTCAATCTTCTCCATTGTCTCTTGGACAAGGCTTGGCCCAACCATATAAGTCTCACCCATTTCCACTAAAGAAAGTGGAGAACAACATGGGAACCCATACAATGCTTAAAAAAAATC
Organism: Viscum album; assembly: GCA_963277665.1. Lineage (NCBI taxonomy): Eukaryota > Viridiplantae > Streptophyta > Magnoliopsida > Santalales > Viscaceae > Viscum > Viscum album. The sequence continues at coordinate 1,268,263,108 of OY728140.1, read as the reverse complement.
CATATGTATCAAGGAATGATAACAAATATTATATTAAAATTCCACTAATGGTAAGTGATCCTCCCATGAGTGACCAAAATCTATCACAAAACACTAAACATATCTTCTAATGTTTGTATCATCCACTTGGATTGTCCATCCATCTGGGGATGATACGTTATACTCATAGTCAATTGAGTCCCAAGGGATTATTGTGAGGATTTCCAGAAAAAAGATGTGAACCTACGATCTCTATATGATATAATCGAAACTAGTACACCATGCATCTTTATGACCTCACATATGTAGATTTTGGAGAGATCCTCTGCCATATGGGATTTATTAATATGAATGAAATGGGATGAATTTTTGAGCCAATCCACAATCAACCATATGATACAGTGATTCCAAACCATTCTTGGGAGACCTAAAATAAAATTCAAAGCTATATACTCCCATTTCCACAAAAGGATTGGTAAATACTAAAATATACCTATTGTTCACTGATGCTCAACATTAACTTGATGATAATTCAAGCATCTCAATATGAAATAAGCCACTTTCCTCTTCATACCTACCCACCAAAACGTTTCTTCAAACGTCTTATACATTTTCTGAATTCCAGAGTGGAAAATCCATCTCAAATGATTGTATGAACTAAGGAGTTATTCCTGACAAGAAATTGGTACAAACATCCAATTTCAAAACTAAAAAACTGAATTCCCATCTAGTCTCCACCCCTCAATAGTCTACCCCTCCCCCCCCCCCCCGAGTTTCAACCTCATAGAAAAATGATTTGTGATCCATAAAAAACGACATGATATCCTTGCATGAAACCACACCACAACCCTACTCCTGATGCGTCACAATACACCAAGTTCCCTTACCCTAGTTCTGAAAAAACCAGGATTGGTGCTGATGTAAGGTGACCCTTAAGTTCATTAAAGGACTTATGACACTTCTCATTCTTTTTAAATGGAACATCCTTCCTTGTTAAAGCTTACATTGGTTAATATAATCTTGATAAGTCATGAAAAAAAGTTCAATAATAACTAGCTAGGCCCAAGAAACTTTGTATCTAAAAAATGTTCTTTGGTGGTTTCCACAAGATAACAGTCTCTATCATCTCCGGATCCACTGAAACACTTTTTTCAGGAATAAAATGGATAAGGAAACATACCTCTTGTATCAAAAAATCACACTTTGATAATTTTTCATACAACTGATGGTCTCTCAAGATTACCAACACTACTACAAAGTGTTTCCCATGCTCCACCTGTGTCCTAGAATACACCAATACATCATTGATAAACACCACCATGAAATAATAAAGATATATCAGAAATATCTGATTCATTAATTACAAGAAGGCCTTTGGTGAATTTATAAGACCAAAGGGAATAACTATATACTCATAATGTCTATATCGACTCTAGAAGGCTATTTCCAGAATATCCTCCTTCCTCACCTATAGCTGACGATATCCTGATCGCAAGTCAATTTTGGAGAACCATCAATCTCCAATCAACTGGTCGAAAAGATCATTAATGTGTAGGAGTGGATATTGATTCTTTATCATATATTGGTTAAGCTTACAATAATAAAAACATAAACAGAGAGTTCAATCTTCATTTTTAATGAATAAAACCAGTGTCACCCATAGAGATTCCCTACACTTGATGAACCCTTTGTTTTTAAGCTCCTCAAACTACACTTTAAATTCCCTCAATTCAAATGGTGATATTTAGTAATAATTAATTGAGTTATGAATGTTCCATGGGGGGAGATCAATCGTAACTCCACTTCTCTTATGGGTGGAAACTCTGAGAAATATTTGGGAAAGACATCTAGAAACAGATCAGCAATCATCATGAAAACATTCTTTTTGAAATTTTCCATTGATGATAAATACCAATATGCTAACTAATATGATATCATCCGAACTATTGGTTCCAATAAGATTATTTAACCCACCTTTACACTCCTCTCTCATATAAATATATGAATAATGCCAAAATGATCCACAAAACTAACCGTTCATGCATAATATTCGAAATGTGACTTAAATATCGTCAACTAATACATACCTAGAATTATATCATAAAAAAATATCTCAAGCACTGAGAAGTTTCACATCAACTCAACCCCATCAAAAGATATACCACATGATCTACATAGAAAGGCTTAATACTCTCTTTAACCTAGAAGAGTTTGATGTTTCAAAATATAATGAATCATTTCAATGATTAAACCTAACAAATAAATAGTATGATCAGAAATGAAAGAGTGAGATACACCCATATCAAACAAAGCTTTCATATATTTATAATTACAAATAATCATAGCACTCACCATGGATAGTCCCGACTAATCGTCCACCACAACCTGCTCAGCACCAAAAATATGCTTACTTTCCACCCTCTTCTCTTTATTACCCTATTGAAACTTCCTCTTCTAAGGAGTCATGGTGTTTCTATAATCCCCCTGGTTAAATTTTTCTACTAAAGCGGGGTATGATACTTCCCTCATCCTATATAATCTTAAGAGGCATGTGACCCCGGAGAAGCGTCATGAATAGCTGGCCTCAGAGCATTGCAACAGTAACAGTAAAGATGTCCCATATAGTTGCAATTATGAAATTATCTAGGTTTTGGTTTACATTATGGCTTCATGTGGATTAGAGATCCACATTAAAAACATCATATATTACTCTTAGGATTCAGAGGAAGATTCACCAATCCTTCTGACTGATTATGAACCATACTCCCACCTTGGAAATAAGTTCCCCTCTTCCTCTTTCTCCCCACATTAGAGTAACCACTATTTCCCATGGGTATGAACATACCTCCTCCCCTCATATATCCCAAAATATCTCTTTCATTCACAATATCTCTATTTACCATATCTATATACTCTATTATACAGATCACCACAATATTTGAACATATTTACTTCCTCAGGACTGATTCAAAAGTTTGCACGATCAAAGATGCAGTAACCACAACCTTAGGTGAAAACCAAACTAATTTCATGACTTTAGCCACATATTATGTCACTGAAAGGTTCTATTATTTCATAATGAATAAATATATTATTCACTGAATTCTTAACATGTGGGGATAGAATTTTTTATTGAAAAATTCCTCAAAATCCTCCCATGGCATGACTTGGTCCACTTTTTCATGGACCACCAACTCCCACCACTGAAGTAAAAGATCTTCCAAAATATATGCCTATATATTGACTTTAAACTCCTCTGAAGTACCTAGGAAATTGACTATTCGATTTATCCTATTTAGTCACACCTCCTCTTTTCTAGTTCCGAATCAACCCAAAAAGTGGGTGGATTCTGATTTTGAAACTAAACTAAATGATCCACATGCCGCAGTTCATATTTTTGGTTTCCTCTATCTACAACTTGAAAATATTACATTATGATTAGAACCAATTGATAGTTCACTTATGGATCAGGTTCCACCAAATTTTTAGCAGCTTCCTTTGACTAGTTTCTACAATGCAAACCAGGGGCCATTTTCCATTAACAAAACAAAGAACATATGTTTCACTCTCTAGAAACCAAAGGATTACAATTTAAAATTCTATCTCATTACAACTATCACAACAATATTTCAAAAATCCAACATTTACATGTTCAATCATAAATTAAAAATCTATCGTATTTTTTCAAATCAACCCATTTTCCCAAATACTACAATCTTTATCTTTTCAACATTACACATTTGAAAGCAATTTCCATATTTTTAAAAAATAAACACATTCATACCCAACAAAAAAATCATTGCTCCAAATGAAATATGAAATACTAATGTGAAGTCATTTATGTAATATGTGCCATATTATTATCATTGGCTAAACCCATGATAGTGAGATCATGCTCCAATAAGTGTATCTAAATAATTATTTAACCAACTCCTTGTGAACATGAAGTTCAACTTAAAAAGGATAACTATGTATTTTTATGCTATAAGTTTCAAGATTTTACCATCCTACTTCTTGATACCGTCCCCAACTCAAGTAATACACCACAAATGAGTGCCAACTCCAACACCAACAACTGATACCAAAGGATCGTACAAACTGGTACCACTTATAAAATCCTGCATCGCTTCATTGGCTTGAGTTGATGTAGGAATACTGATTGGCCTTAAGTGAGATCCTCAAGGAACCAAAGGCTGGCAATAAATGATGAGTTATTCATGAATGGTGGGGGGTGGTTTTCTCTTTGAAATTAAAACAACCAACTTTACATTCCATTACCAAAATAACTACATGATGCATAACAATGTATTATAATTAAACCGCATGCCTTCAAAAACAATAAAAAACCATAACGATACCAAATCAGATTACCAATTGGTAGAATAATATAATAAAACTCATGAAACAATGACATGACTCCGCCACCTCATGCTAATATCCATTCTCCAACTCCACAACTATCCAAGCATCATGATGTACCATTGTAGAAATGAGATGCTTTGGTTTTACTTGTGTCTTGGAATACAACATCTGTAAAATCAACCAATTTACAATGTAGGGGAGAGTAATAATACTCAGTATGATTTAAAAAAATTTCTTCCATACTCACGCAACTATGATAGAACAAGTTAACACATTTATATAAAACCATTTATATAAAACCATTTAACAATTTCAAAATTTCCAACAAGACAAAAAAGTCCTTACCAAAACATTTTTACCCAAACCAACAAATTTACAGGGAAATAAACCAAGGAATTCATTAAAAATTTCTCCAATTCCATATTGGCATAATCAATTTCATTTCATGAAACCCAATACATCCAACTCACAACACACTAAAAACAACCACCCATGTTTGACGTTACCGTTGAAGGTGGAACTTCACGTCCAGCCCCGTCCCCTTTTTATTATGGTACTTCACGACCACATTCCAATTATTTGATGGTGGTACTTCATGACCACTAACCATACCCATTATAACTCATACTTAACCATTTAATCTAAACAATAATTCCAATTAACATATACCAAAATCATATCAACCAATAATTTCCAAACCAAATCAACCCTTTAATCCAAACAACATTTCAATAAAATAATGTTTTTATTGAAAACCATTTTCCAAACATTTCCCATAAATAAAACCATGCAACTAATTTTAAAATCATCATTTTAAAATCCAATAAGAAGTCCTAATGAACAACACTATCATATTTCCCCAAAACCTATAAATCAACACCAAAGGGGTTTCACACAAGCTTTACACATCAATTTAATAACCAATTCCATGAAAAAAAATTAATTTAAAATTAATCCTTCTATTTATAGAAAGAGGATTCAAGAGTGAATCCAGCTACCTTTATGGTTTCAGCGAAAATGATTAATGGCACAAGTGCTCACCAAATACGGGTGGGAAATCCCTAAATCCACTATAGAATCCTTCCCCTAACACCAAAAAATCCAAATATCACCATGATTGGAATAAAAAACCATAGATCTATCTATAATGGAACTAGATCTAAAAAATTGGAAGATAAAGATATGAGTAGATCTAAGAAGAAATAAGAAACTACCTATCATGACGCCTCCCTCCAACGATGCCCCTCCAGGTCTGGAAATGGAGGAAGAGAGATAATGAACCCCAGGTCCTGCCTCTAGTAGGGCCTAGAGTGGTGACCAACACCAAGGGTATAGAAATCTCACAACCTAGGAGGCATTAGCCTCTTTATAGTAACCAAGATCCGAATATAAGATATATTGACCTCAAAAAAACTCCAAGATATATATATATATAAAAGTATCCAAAATCCACCCACATGCATGTTTAAAGTTAAACTGCTAGAAATACAATGAAAATATTTAAAGTATATACCAAAATAACAAAGATAATAAGTGTCACAACAACTATCATGACTCCCGAGCTAGTAAGGTACAACACGGTCCACATAAACTCCTTGAAAACCTAAAAACAATTTTATATACATCAGGTGAGCATACAAGTATACTTAGTAGGAAAAACCAATGTCTTTTGTGCACAAGTGGGAGAAGCATACTAATAAACCTGTGAGAAAAACAACAGAAACTCTAAATCACATATCACAGTATACTATCCACCCAAAACTCACCAAGACATGCTCACCAAATAACTCATGTAAAGTAAAGTAAAGTAGTAAGAACATAAATTTTAGGGTACCCTGCACCACTTACCACCATTTAACTGCTCATCCCTAACAATAATTGTCCTAACACTATCATGCTCTTCCACAAGCCCCACTATCTCAGCCTGTCGGACACACATGGGCCACATACCATATCCCACCTACAAACACTTGGGATGAAACCACATCACATCACATCCACAAAAACCTGGGACAAAAAACCACAAACTCATCCCAAATACACCTATGAAAGTACATCATATCTCATCTCGAAGACACCTGAGAAGCACACCTCGCCAGCAGACACCTAGGCCTCACAACTGCACCACAACTAGCCCAATGAGTCTAGGGCTACCAATGCCTAGATGTGGGAGCAGAGAAGAGCCAATAGCCATCCATCCATCCTCCCACCAGGATTTTGGGAATGGAAACCCTCCCCCAAAATAATGGGGGTGTTCAGGACGTAGTTCTCAATATGGAGGGGGGAAGGGTATATAGAAATCACAAGGAACTAAATGTATATATATAGGTACCAAACACTCATCCCAAACTATGGGCTTTCAACAAAAAAACAACCATCGCACACAAAACTAACCTTTCTTCCACCTCTAATTCATAACCACATATCCAACCATTAACATAATTCATAACCCTAGTAAATCCATTCCACTAATTATCACTATGCATAAAAATATTCATTTAATTATTTATTTCATCCCTACCCGGGACGCTTCCAAACATTGCACAACATAAGTAAAATCATAACCCATACATACTTTAAAAAAGTCTCTAGAAACTCTAGGGAAATGGCCCACACAAGGTAAAACCATCCTTCTTCAAAATTATCCATCCCAATCCATCCTTGGAAACCCCTCTACATGAAAGGCACCACATCCCGCAAAACAAAAAAACTCAACCATATTGTCGTCCCACTGTACACTACCCTTTCTTGAACACCCGTCCGACCAATTCTACCACCATTCTTCAAAGTCATTCCTCCTTTACCTTTATCCCAATAAGAAAACCCAAACACACCTCATCACAACCACACTTGAAAGACTTGCTTCATAACAACACCACACCCAGTAACTTAAAAATAGCACAAACTGAAACTATAGCCCCACTGCCCAACCAATACCCAGATGTAGTCCAAAATCATAAATATTTCATCCATTCCACAATCAATCAATCTATAAACATGAGATTTTATTACACTACCCATACCACCCCATACACACAACCACACTCCCAACCGCATCACCACATGACCAACACAAACACATTGTCGAATAGAACCATAACCATCACATAACTTGTAACGCCCCAACCCTAGTTACCCAGAGTCGGTGCATTATTTTAATACATTTTCATGATCACAAGGAAATCATGTCCCAAAATAACGATCAGTTTAGGAGTCTTGGAAATATATTACATACATTAACATCACATTACAATTTCAAACATAAAACACAGCATAAATAGTTCTTTGAGAACGCCATTATTCACTTTAGCTTAACACTGTATATCAATCATAATACACTTCCTGTAATTCTGGGAAAAATAAAACATGGAAAGGGGTGAGCTCAAATGCTTAGTAAGGGTAAGAAATACAGAGGAAGATAAAAAAAATATTAAGCATGGATAATAATTGAAACCACATGCCTTTACCAATAATAAACATGAATAATTTTATAGAAAGAATATGAACTAAGTAAATAAATCCATAATAAAACATAATCATGGGTATTCTACTAGTGAAATGACCACATGAACCATCAATGTTATTTCCATAATGAGGTAATGTATAATTCCAGAAATTCTGAAACATTTTGTCAAGGCCTCGGCCAAGATGTTTAAAAATGATTAAGGCCTTGGCCAAGACCATAACTCAAATTGGGAAAGGGACTCAGCTAATTCCACGTCTAGTTGTCTCATGAGACCTACCGATGCATCATGGAGATATAGAGGTCTCCAACTGTCACTTACTAAGTCCAATACATTCCTCATATGATAAGGTTTAAACATATCATAAACATTCATACTAAAACTAACAAACTAAATGTCAATACTTTAACCATAAATCATGAATGGAATAAAAATTTCACATCCACAGTAAAACATATCAAAAAACCTTCAATACAATATGTATGTTTTGTATAATAATAAAACAACTTCAAATAAACTTAAAATCCATCCAAGGATGTTGACATAGATGAAATCAAAACCCTTTTTAAAGAAATATATCTTTCTATTTTGAAATCATTTAAGAGTAATATAATTTATAAAGAAAAAATTTATTTTAAAAATATTATTATAAGCTTGTAAGGGAAGATTTGATGACGTTATAATGGAAAAAAATGGCCACACCCCCCGTATAAGTTAAAAAATCATTCTTTCCTTAAATTTGTCGAAAAGGTCAAAAAGTGACTTGTTTGAAAAATGACGGAAAGATTCCTTTAAAAACACTTAAGGGTATAAATGACATTAACCCATTGTCTAGTAAATAGTAAAAATGTTGTAAAATATCTTTTTAAGAAACATGGATGTGGATGATAAAGGGGGTCCCAGTAGATACTTATGTAAAAACAACCTCGGATAATAAAGAGATTGTGAAATTAACCCTTACCTTGTACTTTTATTTGGTCGAGGGTAGGTTAACCTCATGTATAATGGTGAAATAATTGTTATTAAATTATTCATGAATCATATACATTAATATGATATCATATATGATCTTTTAACATTCCTTTGTTAATAATATCTTAGTATTATCATCATTTTGGGTGTTAACTTACTTGTTTTCTTTTATATGTTTTGTTACAAAAGCTGTGTTTTCTATGGATAGGTTGCATCTTATTCATATCTTGAATGATATAAAGTCCTTAAACATTATTTTTTATCATCAAATTATAATTAGACTTGAGTGGATATTATGGGGAATGAATCTCATCGAGTTCATGGAGACGGTAGTTCGTACGTACGCATGAGCGACAATATCATTATTTTGATATTAAAATAATATATAATTGGATGATATATCATATATACAGAATCACTATCATGTTATATTTATTATTTAAATCAATTACACATCATTATAATACCGATACAAATAATAATGTTTTGAATAACAATAACACCATGACGTGGAGACGGTAAGCCATACGTAAGCATGTATGGTGACATCTCATTAAAAGGATGGATATAATACAGAATATGGTTGTACCATGTTTATAATAACATCACAGTATATAGAAGATACTGGAGTTATTATTTTATAATTGAAATAACAAAGAAATAAGAAGTGGAATGTAACACCCCAAGATTTCATAGTACGTTATTTCTTCAATGTAATGCAATAACTTGCACTACACGCAACACTGAGTTCAAGCACATCACGACTTACCAAACTAGCCGTTCAAAAGTGGTTATGAATAGTATTAACTAAATTTTGAACTATATATTATCCTTATAATTTTAGAATCCATATTATGAGTTTCTTAGACATAATGTAAGAACAAATACATTTTTTTCATATAAAAGAAGTATTTTTCAAAAAATGCAATTTTACTGCCATTTTATTGGAGAGCCCTTTTTAAATCCGATATTTGATACTTTAATATATTCAATTTGACTAAATAAACTTCTTATTTAGAATTGGGACATAATAATTTAGTTTCAATAAATTTTTGGTGTTTTTCTCATAACTTTCATATTTGGATGAATAGTGAAAATACTAGATTTTAACTGAAAACAAATTTTTTATTCAAAATAATTTATAATGTTGAATTATACATTTTAATTTTTTTAAGTATAATTAGATTATATTTTTACCATTTAATTCAATGATGGTCATTGTAAGTAATTTCACTTTGATATTAGACATAAACAAGTGTCAATCTTTTGATAGATATTGTTTCTTAAAAATACGCCTATTGGTATTGACAATGAGAATTAATTTTAAATTAATAAATTCTACTTCTATGTTTTTAATTTGGTAAAATAGACTTCCTTTTTTTATTTGGAATATCTAAATTAGCCTAGGGTGAATTTTTGGTATTTTTCTGAAAATGTTCAATTTTTGATGAATAGTGAAAAAACACTTAGTTATCATTTAAAGCCGAATTTTTATTTAAATAATTATTTATTTTATTTAAATTTATTTGAGGTCAAAATAGATACATAATACCTATATAAATTAAATATAATTCATTAGAGTCAGTTAATAATAATTTTATATATATAAACTTCTTTATAGAACTTTTCACCGTCTTTTACCCACCTCCTAAGAAAATTTTCAAATTCACATAAAACTTAATTTTACCTCTTCTATGAGTGGAATTTCTAAAATTCGAGAGGCACGGTTAATATCAAGGAGTAAAATGTGGTTCAGTAAGATAAAAATAATTTTTGGTGAATAGTAACTTTTTACTTTTATTTACCACAGTTAAAAGTAAATATGGTAATTAAGGGTAAAAATGATATTAATATTACCCTAAAACATGTCATAATTCTATTGGACAAGTGTATCTCGACCCAAAACAACCGCAGAAACAAAATATTATCATTTAGTTCCACTTGAATTTGATTAGGAAATTTATTATTATTTAATTCAAAGATGAGTTAAATGAGTTAAAATCAAAGTTTAATAACTAAAACATTTTTAATAAATGGTTATACATAAGATAAATTCGATTATAAATATTCATTAGAAAGATAAAAATATTTCATACATAATGGTATTTTATTTATAATATTTAGATATTAATTAATTAAAGTTATTTATGACACAATGATGATGCAGTAATTACCTTATTAATGAAAGAATCAAATAAATGGTATTATAAATATTAAAATAAATATAATTTCAATGTTTTTATGACATCCACGAATTTTATAGGTGACTATGACATGTTAGGGCTGATTCAATGTATCTTTTTCGAAGTAATCAAGTTGTGATGACTTTCACAAAAACAAAATACCAAACAGTGTGAAAATTGACATAAATAAATATTTAAAACAAATACTATATTATTGGTTGATATAATATTCCTAAAAATCTAAGGATCGTCCAAAGGACTTATATCATGATATTTGTATCATTAATGGACCACTTGGGGGTCTATGGAAATTTTTTAGTAAGTTTATTAACTATATAATATAAAAATATGGGGTGACATGGTAAATGTCAAACTAATTAACTAAGAGTTAAAACAAAACGATAAGGTTAATATAATGACCCAAACCTGTCTAAAATATATTGGTTGAAAGGATTTAGACCCATAACCACCTTATAATTTAAATAATCCACTTTTCCGCCATTATAAACGGAATATTAATTTATTATAAAATAATACGTTTAGTTTTTCCTAAAGAGACCCTCCTCCACCATATAAAAGGACACCACTTATAACCATTTCTTCACACCTTAAAAGCCTTTTGGCTTGGCCACAACCTGCCCAAATACTCTCTCAACTTCCCTCACTTCAACCTAGAGGCTTTATTTTGATCCAAAATCCAACCTAAGGAGCCCTTTTGATCAAATCAAAAGGAAGAACCCGAGGAAGAGGTAATGTTTTCACCACCCTTTTTCAAGTTCCTTTCTTCTTCAACTTCTTCTTTATTTGTTATTTCCTTTCTAAAATAATAACTCAAGTATCTTCTATATAATGTGATGTTATTATAAATATGGTAAAAACATATTCATTATTCTATCCACCCTTTGAATGACATGTCACCATACGAGCATACGTACGACTTACCGTCTCCACGTCGTGGTGTAATTGTTATTCAATACGTTATTATTTGGATGGGTATAATAATGATGTCCATTTCATGTAAATAATAAATATAACATGATAAGTATTATGTATATATTATATACCATTCAATTATATATTATTTTTATATCAAAAGAATGATATTTTCACTCGTGCGTACGTACGGATTACCGTCTCCATGACGCGATGAGATTCATTTCCAAGTTCACCATTCATCAATGATTATAAAAATATATATTATTAATAAGTTTGTAATATATGACATAATAATTCTACTGGAGATATATATATTTATATATATAAGTATTTATGTACTTACATATATCTTATTCAGTTACTTCCGTTCAATACTATATGAAAACGGAAACAACGTTTATGCATACGTACGGACAACCGTCTCCAGAAACAGTGTTTTACATTTCATATATACGTCTATTATACATATTTATATTCTAAATATATATGATATGTAAATCATGTTTTATATTCTGGAAGTATTTAAATCATGATCTAAGTGATACAATGAAGAGTAACAAGTTAAAACACGTACGATAAAGAAAGCGATTATTACCCGAAATATTAATATAACATGGAAATTTTTATTAAATGGGTAGTATAAAGTCATAAATTAATAATGTATGATATCATAAATATTAATATGGTTCTGGTATAATTTAATAACATACTATAGTCCACATACAGAAGGTTAAACATACCCTTGACTAAAGGAAAGTGCAAGGTAAGGGGTTTTCATCTCACTCTTTATTTCCGTGAGATTCGTACCATATTGCGACTATTACCTTTTGTGTGGTGTATGTAATTCCAATAATTGTATTTTTTGTGTAATACAATTTAATTCATTTGTATTTACATATTCATTGTATGATACCTCTTTCATGGGGTGTATGTTTCGTAATTTACCAAATTGGTATGGGTTAATTTCACAATCTCTTTATTATTCGAGGTTGTTTTTACGTAAGTATCTTCTGGGACATATTTATTATCCATGTACATGTTTCATAAAATAGTTTCAAAGGGATTCTTTTTAAGTTAATTTTTACTAAAACATCATTTCAAATGTTTTAAATATTTATTCTGCTATATTTTTCTCATTAATGTCCATGTCTTCAAAATGGGTTTTAAGGATTTATTTATATGGACATGAATGTTTTTAAAATGTTAATTCCTTTCAAAAGTTTGAAAGTGGTATGGGACACTTTGATTCCAAAATGTCTTTAAATGTATTTCTTTCTAAATTATGTGACTTTTAAATGTTTTCAGGAAAAGGGGTATTTTTCTCAAAGGGTTTTACAAATCATTTTCATCCATTTCAACATCCTTTGATAGATTTTAAGCTTATTTAAAGTTGATTTATTATGATACAAAACATCAATATTATATTGAAGGTTTTGTGATACTTTTGACTATGGATAAGTTATTTTTATGTCATTCATGGTTTATGGTTAAAGTATTGACATTTCATAAGTTAGTTTTAATACGAATGTTTTTGTTATATTTCAACCTTTTCTTAAGATGAATGTGTTGGACTAGTATGTTCCGAGTTGGGGTCTGGTTACAGTAGACCCTCCGGGTTGGTGTCTGGTTATTAGAGGCACTTCGGGTTGGTGTCCAGTTATTAGAGGCACTCTGGGTTGGTGTCCAGTTATTAGAAGCACTCTGGGTTGGAGTCCGGTTACAGTGGCTCTCCAGGATGGAGTCTGGTTACAGAGGCTCTCCGGGTTGGGTTCCGGTTACAGTTATCCCTTATGTCTTGGAACGAGCCCTTGACACAGAAATTAAGGTTCGGTATTATGCATTCCATCATTATGAAAGTGGTTAGTGATATTGCATGTGATTATTTGACTTTTATAATATCTATGTGAACAAGTAAATGGAATTACTTCATTTTGTTTTTTCCATATTATGCTGAAGTTAAAGTTTAAAAGGCTTTTGTTTTAGTTATACATTGCCTTAAATGTTTATGCTTATTTATTAATGTTTCTGCTGTATTGTTATCCTTACTGAGCATCTGAGCTCACCCCTTTCTATGTTTTATTTTTCCCAGGATTCCAAGAAGTGTATTGTGATTCATATGCAGGGTTATGCCAAGGGAATAATGACATTCGTGAAGGATTAGTTATGTTGTTTTGTATGTTATGAAGTGTAATGTGACATTCATTTATGTAATCTATTTTCCAAGACTGCTAAACTGATCGATCCTTCAGGACTTGATTCCTTGTAATCATGCCAATGTATTAAAATAATGTACCGACTCTAGGAAACTGGGGTCGGGGCGTTACAGTTGGTATCATAAAAAGTTTAGCAATAACCTTGGAAGCTAGATTTATTCAGAATCTTATTAGAGAACATATCCCTAAGATAGACTATGAGGATTAGTATAGAAGAACTTCATAGAATTTTGATATTGTAGAGATTTTGTGTGTTTTCCGAGAAATACATCCCTGTCTGGATTCGAGCAGGTAGAGGCGGCTCTGGCACAGATGTACCTAGGTGTAAAACCTGAAAACACCGCTTTGAGCTAGACTCAAATGGGAACTGGTTCATGATAACGGGCCTTGCTGTACTGTTGGTTATGACACTCCTGGGGGATATTCTTAAGATAATTCTCATTTTATTTACAAACCATTATGAAGGGTTTAAGAGTATATACTTCCTCAAAGGAGACATTTTTATGATTATGGATTATATCCATAAACTTCTTAATTTATGTTAAGTTTTTTACAAGTTTGGTATTAGGTATTTCTATTCATAAACTAATCTAATGTATGCCAATGTTTAGAAATGGTGCCCAGTATAAGGAATGAGAACTCCATCAATACGCATGATCCAAAGAGTAAAAAAGATCACATATTTCATGGTCTTAAACTAGAATTTAGAAGGGAAATAGTCTCCCATGTATTATCATCATATGAAGAAATATTATCTTGTGATAATAAGATAGGTAAATAATTCTTGGAGTCCTATGGATTTGAAGGGAAGCTAGAGAAGGAAAAGATAGTAGAGAGAATGACAAATAAAGGGAAGAAGGTAAAGAAGGATTTTACCATATGTGATGACTATGGAAAGAATCACCTTGGAAAATACTTGAAGGGAATGGGATTATGTTATAGGTGTGGAGAAAAAGGATAACAATTACGTGACTGCAAGGGTAAGAAAATGGTTTCAAATGTACAATGCTTCATCTGCAAGGAGTTTGGACGCTTCACGAACCAATGTCCCAGTCATCATACTATGCCGCAAATGATGCTATTGGATAATAATGAAGTTAAGATACTACCACAGATGAAGAAGAATAAATAGTGTTCATATGTTGTTATTATAGAATTATTTCATTTGAGTGTTGTATCAATAGTATACTGGTTATATGAATCATGAAGATAAATAAGGATTGTACTATATTACTATTTAATTGGTAATTTGAGATTATATGGTCCTGATACAAAGGTAGTAATTTTGGAATAAGGGATGGTTTATTTTGGTAATTCAGGATGTTGCGGTGTTGTAATGGAATACACGGTGATGGCGTTTACAAGTTATTACCTGAAAAAAAGGATCCTTATTATGTTTAACTTCATTATAAACTTTGGACTGAGAGTTTGGATATAAATATTTTGGATAATTCTAAAGGTTGGAATAGATTAAGTTTAAAATTGGATACTATTGTTAAGGTTATTTTTTTATTTCCATAAAAAGGACAACCCAGAGGTCGGGCAACAACCCGTCATGTCTGGCAAGGCTGCTAGACTTGAACCCGCAACCGAAGGGAGGCAAGGGTGTATCACCTATCACTGACCCAAGTGATGCCCTGAATTGAATAATGTAGTTTTTTAAAGGTTCTAATATGTGAATTATAAATTCATTATTTTTGGAACCCTATATGATTAGGATAAATAGAATATATATATATATATATATATTGAAATCTTTTAGAGTGAAAGATGAGTTTGTGGTAGGAATTAGTTGAAGGATGAAACTCTACTTGTCAAGTATATATATATATATATTACCTCTTATTTTATGGATAAATTAATTATTAAACTTTAGGGAAGGGATCTTCAAAAAAATGTGTTATCCTAATACCTTGCATTTTGTTGAACCGATGATATTTTAAATCATCATAGATTGGGGGCTTTGAGGCCCACAATTCTACAATTGTTTGTGATTGATGACCTCAATAACTCCCAATAAATATTTACGTTTTCCTCCGATTATGTGTCTCTAATTGCCACAAATGTTCTCCTAATCGAGATCATAATTTGGTGGTGACTTTTTCATTCCCCTTTTCCTCTTATTAAGACTAAATTTTATTAACCCAATTTGTGATTTGGGTTTTCCCACAAATGTATTTTCTATTTTCAACCTTTATTTTCGAAGAAAAATTTCAAATTACGAGGACGCAATTTATTGAAGGAGGGTATAATGTAACACCCCAAGATTTCATAGTACATTATTTCTTCAAAGTAATGCAATAACTTGCACTACACGCAACACTGAGTTCAAGCGCATCACGACTTACCAAACTAGCTGTTCAAAAGCGGTTATGAATAATATTAAATGAATTTTGAACTATATATTATCCTTATAATTTTAGAATCCATATTATGAGTTTCTTAGAAATAATGTAAGAACAAATACATTTTTTAGATAAAAGAAGTATTTTTCAAAAAATGCAATTTTACCGCCTTTTAATATCGAACCCTTTTTAAATACAATATTTGAAACTTTAATATATTCAATTTGACAAAATAAACTTCTTATTTAGAATTGGGAAATAATAATTTAGTTTCAATAAATTTGTGGAGTTTTTCTGATAACTTTCATATTTAGGTGAATAGTGAAAATTACTATATTTTAACTGAAAACAACTTTTTTATTCAAAATAATTTATAATGTTGAATTATACATTTTAATGGTTTGGATTTATAATTAGATTATATTTTTACCGTTTAATCCAATTATGTTCATTTCAAGTAATTTCACTTTGAGATTAGACATAAACAAGTGTCAATCTTTTGATAGATATTGTTTTTTTAAAATACGCCTTTTGGTATTGACAATAAGAATTAATTTTAAATTTATAAATGAAAATTATATGTTTTTAATTTGGTAAAATAAAGTCTATTTTTGGATTCGGAATATCGAAATTATCCTAGGGTGAATTTTTGGTATTTTTCTGAAAACGTTCAATTTTTGATGAATAGTGAAAAAACACCGAGTTATCATTTAAAACCGAATTTTTATTTAAATAATTATTTATTTTATTTAAATTTATTTTTGGTCAAAATAGATACATAATACCTATATAAATTCATTATAATTAATTAGAGTTAGTTTATAATAATTTTAGATATATAAAATTCTTTATAGAACTTTTCATCGTCTTTTACTCACCTCCTAGGAGAATTTTCAAATTCACATAAAACATAATTTTACCGCTTCTGTGAGTGAAATTTCCAAAATCCAAGAGACATGGTTAATATCAAGGAGTAAAATGTGGTTTAATAAGATAAAAATAATTTTTGGTGAATAGTAACTTTTTACTTTTATTTACCACGGTTAAAAGTAAATAGGGTAATTAAGGGTAAAAATGATATTAATATTACCCTAACACATGTTTTAATTCTATTGGACAAGTGTATCTCAACCCAAAACAACCATAGAAATAAAATATTATCATTTAGGTCCACTTGGATTAGATTAGGACATTTATTATTATTTAATTCAAAGAAGAGTTAAAAGAGTTAAAATCAAAGTTTAATAACTAAAACATTTTTAATATAGGGTTATACATAAGATAAATTAGATTATAAATATTAATTATAAAGATAAAAATATTTCCTACATAATGGTATTTTATTTATAATTTTTAGATATTAAATAATTAATGTTATTTATGACACAATGTTGAGGCAATAATTACCTTATTAATGAAAGAATATAATAAATGGTATTATAAATATTAAAATAAATATAATTTCAAAGTTTTTATGACATCCACTAATTTTCTAGGTGACTTACATGTTAGGGATGATTCAATGTATCTTTTTATAAGTAATCAAGTTGTGATGATTTTCACAAAAATAAAATACCAAACACTGTCAAAAATGACATAAATAAATATTTAAAACAAATACTATAATATTGGTTGATATAATATTCGTAAAAATATAAGGTTCGGCCAATGTACTTATATCATGATATTTGTATCATTAATGTCCCACTTGGGGGGTCGATTGGAAGTTTATAGTAAGTTTATTAAGTATATAATATAAAAATACAAAGTGACATGGTAAATGTCAAACTAATTAACTAAGAGTTAAAACTAAACGATAAGGTTAATATAATGACCCAAACCGGTCTAAAATATTTTTTTTGAAAGGATTGAGACCCATCCCCACCTTATAATTTTAATAATCCACTTTTGAGGCATTAGAAACCGAATATGAATTTATTATAAAATAATACTTTAAGTTTTCCCTAAAGAGCCCATCCTCCCACTTATAAAAGGACACCACTTCTAACCAATTCTTTACACCTTCAAATCCTTTTGGATCGGCCAGCTACTGACCAAATACTCTCTCAAAATACCTTAGTTAAACCTAGAGGCTTTATTTTGATAAAAAATCCAACCTAAGGAGCCCTTTTGATCAAATCAAAAGGAAGAACCCGAGGAAGAGGTAATGTATTCACCACCCTTTTTCAAGTTCCTTTCTTCTTCAACTTCTTCTTTCTTTGTTATTTCCTTTCTAAAATAATAACTCAAGTATCTTCTATATAATGTGATGTTATTATAAAAATGGTACAACCATATTCATTATTCTATCCACCCTTTGAATGACATGTCACCATACGTGCATACGTACGACTTACCGTCTCCACGTCGTGGTGTAATTGTTATTCAATACATTATTATTTGGATGGGTATAATAATGATTTGTATTTCATGTAAATAATAAATATAACATGATAAGGATTCTGTATATATGATATAACATCCAATTATATATTATTTTAGTATCAAAAGAATGATATTTTCGCTCGTGCGTACGTACGGATTACCGTCTCCACGACTCGATGAGATTCATTTCCAAGTTCACCATTCATCAACGATTATAAAAATATATATTACTAATAAGTTTGTAATATATGACATAATAATGCTACTGGAGATGTATATATTTATATATATAAGTATTTATGTACTTACATATGTCTTATTCACTTACTTCCGTTCAATACTATATGAAAACGGAAACAATGTTTATGCGTACGTACGGACTACTGTCTCCATAAAAAGTGTTTTCCATTTCATATATACGTCTATTATACATATTTATATTCTAAATATATATGATATATAAATCATGTTTTATATTATGGAAGTATTTATATCATGATCTAAGTGATACAATCAAGAGTAACAAGTTAAAACACGTACGATAAAGAAAGCGATTATTACCCAAAATATTAATATAACATGGAAATTATTATTAAATGGGTAGTATAAAGTCATAAATGAATAATTTATGATATCATAAATATTAATATGGTTCTGGTATAATTTAATAAAATACTATAGTCTTCATAAAGGAGGTTAAACGTACCCTCGACTAAAGGAAAGTGCAAGGTAAGGGGTTTTCATCTCACTCCTTATTTCTGTGAGATTCATACCATATTGCCACTATTACCTTGTTTGTGGTGTATGTACTACCCATAATTGTATTATTTGTGTAATATACTTTAATTCATGTGTATTTACATATTCATTGTATGATACCTCTTTCATGGGGTGTATGTTTTGTAAGTTACCAAATTGGTAAGGGTTAATTTCACAATATCTTTATTATCAGAGGATGTTTTTACGTAAGTATCTACTGTGACATATTTATTATCCATGTCCATGTTTCATAAAATAGTTTTCAAACGGATTATTTTTAAGGAAATTTTTACTAAAACATCATTTCAGATGTTTTTAATATTTATTCTTCTAAATCTTTCTCATTAATGTCTATGTCTAAAAAATGGTTTTTAAGGATTTATTTATATGGATATGAATGTTTTTAAAATGTTAATCCCTTTCCAAAGTTTCAAAGTGGTATGGGACACTTTGATTCCAAAATGTCTTTAAATGTCTTTCCTTCTAAATTGTGTGACTTTTAAATGTTTTCATGAAAAGGGGAATTTTTCTCAAAGGGTTTTACAAATCATTTTCATCTATGTCAACATCCTTTGATAGATTTTAATCTTATTTAAAGATTATTTATTATGTTACAAAGCTTCCATATTGTATTGAAGGTTTTGTGATATGTTTGAATGTGGATGAGTTATTTTTATGTCATCCATGGTTTATGGTTAAAATATTGAAATTTCGTACGTTGGTTTTAATACAAATGTTTATATTATATTTCAACCTTTTCTTAAGATGAATTTGTTGTGAAAGTATGTTCCGGGTTGGGGTCCGGTTACAGAAGACCCTCCGGGTTGGTGTCTGGTTATTATAGACACTTCGGGTTGGTGTCCGGTTATTAGAGGTACTCCGGGTTGGTGTCTGGTTATTAGAGGCACTTTGGGTTGGAGTCCAGTTACAGAGGCTCTCCGGGATGGAGTCTGGTTACATAGGCTCTCCGGGTTGGGTTCCAGTTCCAGTTATCCCTTAGGTCTTGGCACGGGGCCTTGACACAGAAATTAAGGTTCAGTATTATGAATTCCATCATTATGAAATTGGTTAGTGATATTGCATGTGATTATTCCACTAGTAGAATATCCATGTGAACAAGTAAATGGAATTACTTCATTTTGTTTTTTCCATATTATGCTAAAGTTCAAGTTTAATAAGCTTTTGTTTTAGTTATACATTGCCTTAAATGTTTATGCTTATTTATGAAGGTTTTTGTTGTATTGTTATCCTTACTGAGCATATGAGATCACCCCTTTCTATGTTTTATTTTTCCCAGGATTCCAAGAGGTGTATTGTGATTGATATGCAGGGTTATGTCAAGGGAATAATGACGTTTGTGAAGGATTATTTATCTTTTTTTGTATGTTATGAAGTGTAACATAACATTCATTTATGTAATCTATTTTCCAAGACTACTAAACTGATCGGTCCTTCAGGACTTGATTCCTTGTAATCATGCCAATGTATTAAAATAATGCAGCGACTCTGGGAAACTAGGGTCGGGGCATTATAGCTGGTATCAGAGGAAGTTTAGCAATATCCTTGGAAGCTAGATTTAGATAAACTATGATTAGATGAAATAACCCTAAGATAGTCATTGAGGATTAGTATAGAAGAACATTCTAAAATTTTGATATTGTAGAGATTTTATGAGTTTTACGAGAAATACATCCCTCTCTGGATACGAGCAGGTAGAGGCGGCTCTGACATAGATGTACCTAGGGGTAAAACCTGAAAACACCACTTTGATCTAGACTCGAACGGGAACTAGTGCACGACAACGGGCCTTGCTGTACTCTTGGTTATGAAACTCTTTGGGGATATGCTTAGGATAATTCTCATTTTCTTTACAAACCATTATGAAGGGTTTAGGAGTATATACTTCCTCAATGAAAACATTTTTATGATTATGGATTATATCCATAAACTGCTTAATTTATATTATGTGTTTTACATGTTTTGGATTAGGTATTTCTATTCATAAACTAATCTAATGTATGCCAATGTTTAGAAATAGATCCCAATAAAAGGAATTAGAACACCAGCAATACACATGATCCAAAGAGTAAGAATTATCATATCTTTCATGGTCTTAAACTAGAATTTATAAGGGAAATATTATCCCATGTATTATCATCATATGAAGAAATAGTTTCATGTGTTGATAAGATAAGTAAAGAATTCTTGGAGTCCTATGGATTTGAAGGGAATCTAGAGAAGGAAAAGATGGTAGAGAGAATGACAGATAAAGGGAAGATGGTAAAGAAGGATTTTCCCATATGTGATAACTATGGAAAGGATAACCTTGGAAAATACTTGAATGGAATGGGAGTATGTTATATGTTTGGAGAAAAAGTATAAAAATTATGTGACTACAAGTGTTAGAAAATGGTTTCAAATGTACAATGCTTCATCTGCAAGGAGTTTGGATACTACGCGAACCAATTTCCTAGTCATCATACTATGCCACAAATGATGCTATTGGATAATAATCAAGTTATGATACTACCACAGATAAAGAAGAATGACTAGTGTTCTTATGTAGTTATTATAGAATTATTTCATTTGAGTGTTGTATCAATAGAATACTTGTTACATGAATTATGATGTTAAATAAGGATTGTACTGCAGTACTATTTCATTGGAAATTTGAGATTATATGGTCCTGATACTATGGTAGTAATTTTGGAATAAGGGATAGTTGATTTTGGTAATTTAGGATGTTGTGGTGTTCTGAAATAATACACGATGAAGGCGTTCACAAGTTATTATCTGGAAAAAAGGATCGTCATTATGTTTAACTTCCTTATAAACTTTGGACTGAGAGTTTGGATATAAGTATTTTGGATAATTATAAAGGTTGGAATGGATTAAGTTTGAAATTTGATACTATTGTTATGGTTATTTTTGGATTTCCATAAAAAGGACAACTCGGAGGTCGGGCGGCAACCTGTCATGTCCGGCAAGGCCGCGAGACTTGAACCCACAACCGAAGGGAGGCAAGGGTGTATCACCTATCACCGACCCAAGTGATGACCTGGATTGAATAATGTAGTTTTTTCAAAGGTTCTGATATGTGAATTATAAATTCATTATTTTTGGAACCCTATATGATTAGGACAAATAGAATATATATATATATATATTGAAATCTTTTAGAGTGAAAGATGAGTTTTTAGTAGGAATTAGTTGAAGGATGAAACTCTACTTATCAAGTATATATATATATATTCCCTCTTATTTTATGGATAAATTAATTATTAAACTTTATGGAAGGGATCTTAAAAACAAAAATGTGTTATCCGAATACCTTGCATTTTGTCGAACCGATGGTATTTTAAATCTTCATAGATTGGGGGCTTTGAGGCCCACAATTCTACAATTATTTGTGATTGCTGACATCAATCACTCCCTATAAATATTTACATTTTTACTCCAATTATGTTTCTCTAATTTCCACCAATGTTCTCTTAATTGAGATCATAATCTGGTGGTGACTTTTTCATTCCATTTTTCCTCTTATTAAGACTAAATTTTATTAACCCAATTTTCGATGTGTGTTTTCCAACAAACATATTTTCTATTTGAAACCTTTTTTTTCGAAAGACAATTTCAAATTTTTAGGACGCAATTTATTGAAGGAGAGTATAATGTAACACCCCAAGATTTCATACTACGTTATTTCTTTAAAGTAATGCAATAACTTGCACTACACGCAACACTGAGTTCAAGCACATCACGACTTACCAAACTAGCCGTTCAAAAGTGGTTATGAATAGTATTAACTGAATTTTGAACTATATTTTATCCTTATAATTTTAGAATCCATATTATGAGTTTCTTAGACATAATTTAAGAACAAATACATTTTTTTAGATAAAAGAAGTATTTTTCAAAAAATGCAATTTTACCGCATTTTAATGGCGAACCCTTTTTACATCCAATATTTGAAACTTTAATATATTAAATTTGACAAAATAAACATCTTATTTAGAATTGGGAAATAATAGTTTAGTTTCAATAAATATTTGTTTTTTTTCTGATAACTTTCATATTTGGGTGAATAGTGAAAAATACTATATTTTAACTGAAAACAACTTTTTTATTCAAAATAATTTATAATGTTGAATTATACATTTTAATGGTTTGGATGTATAAGTAGATTGTATTTTTACCCTTTAATCCAATGTTGGTCATTGTAAGTAATTTCACTTTGAGATTAGACATAAACAAGTGTCAATATTTTGATAGATATTATTTCTTAAAAATACGCCTTTAGGTGTTGACAACGAGAATTAATTTTAAATTAATAAATGCAACCTCTATGTTTTGAATTTAAAAAAATAGACTTCATTTTTGGATTTGGAATATATAAATTATCCTTAAGTTATTGTTTGGAATTTTTCTGAAAACCTTCAATTTTTGATGAATAGTGAAAAAACACTGAGTTATCATTTAAAACCGAATTTTTATTTAAATAATTATTTATTTTATTTAAATTTATTTTAGGTAAAAATAGATACATAATACCTATATAAATTCAATATAATTCATTAGAGTTAGTTTATAATAATTTTAGATTTATAAAATTCTTTATAGAACTTTTCACCGTCTTTTACCCACCTCCAAGGAGAATTTTCAAATTCATATAAAACTTAATTTTACCGCTTCTGTGAGTGGAATTTCCAAAATCTTAGAGACATGTTTAATATCAATGAGTAAAAATTGGTTCAATAAAAAATAATTTTTGGTGAATAGTAACTTTTTTACTTTAATTTACCACGGTTAAAAGTAAATACGGTAATTAAGGGTAAACATGATATTAATATTAACCTAACACGTGTCTTAATTCTATTAGACATCTGTATATTGAACCAAAACAACCTTAGAAAGAAAATATTATCATTTACGTCCACTTGGATTAGATTAGGACATTTATTATTATTTAATTCAAAGAAGAGTTAAAAGAGTTAAAATCAAAGTTTAATAACTAAAATATTTTTAATATAGGGTTATACATAAGATAAATTCGATTATAAATTTTAATTAGAAATATAAAAATATTTCCTACATAATGTTATTTTATTTATAATTTTTAGACATTAAATAATTAAATTTATTTATGACACAATGATGATGTAGTAATTACCTAATTAATGAAAGAATCAAATAAATGGTATTATAAATATTAAAATAAATATAATTTCAATGTTTTTATGACCTCCACAAATTTTCTAGGTGACTATGACATTTTAGGGATGATTCAATGTATCTTGTTAGAAGTAATCAAGTCTTGATGATTTTCACAAAAACAAAATACCAAATAGTGTCAAAATTGACATAAATAAATATTTAAAACAAATACTATATTATTGGTTGATATAATATTCTTAAAAATCTAAGGTTTGGCCAAAGGACTTATATCATTATTTATGTATCATTAATGTACCACTTGGGAGTTCATTGGAAGTTTATACTAAGTTTATTAACTATATAATATAAAAATACAAAGTGACATGGTAAATGTCAAACTAATTAACTGAGAGTTAAAACTAAACGATAAGGTTAATATAATGACCCAAACATGACTAAAATATATAAGTTGAAAGGATTTAGACCCATCCCCACAATAGACTTTGAATAATCCACTTTTAAGCCATTATAAAATGAATATGAATTTATTATAAAATAATACTTTACGTTTTTCCTAAAGAGCCCCTCCTCCCCCTTATAAAAGGACACCACTTCTAACCAATTGTTCACACCATCAAAGCCTTTTGGCTCGGCCAAAAACTGTCCAAATACTCTCTAAACTTACCTCACTTAAACCTAGAGGATTTAGTTTGATTATAAATCTAACATAAGGAGACATTTTGATCAAATCAAAAAGAAGAACCCGAGGAAGAGGTAATGTTTTCACCACCTTTTTTCAAGTTACTTTCTTCTTCAACTTCTTCTTTCTTTGTTATTTATATTCTAAAATAATAACTCGAGTATCTTATATATACTTTGATATTATTATTAATATGGTACAACCATATTAATTATTCTATCCACCCTTTGAATGACATGTCACCATACGTGCGTTTGTACGGCTTACCGTCTCCACGTCGTGGTGTAATTGTTATTCAATACATTATTATTTGGATGAGTATAATAATGATGTGTATTTCATTTAATAATAAATATAACATGATTATTATTACGTATATATGATATAACATCCAATTATATATTATTTTAATATCAAAAGAATGATATTTTCACTCGTGCGTACGTACAGATTACCGTCTCCACAACGCGATGAGATTCATTTCCAAGTTCACCATTCATCGATGATTATAAAAATATATATTACTAATAACTTTTTAATATAAGAAATAATAATGGTACTATAGATATAAATATTTATATATATAAGTATTTATGTACTTACATATATCTTATTCACTTACTTCCGTTCAATACTATATGAAAACGGAAACATCATTTATGCGTACGTACGGACTACCGTCTCCACAAATAGTGTTTTCCATTTCATATATACGTATATTATACATATTTATATTCTAAATATATATGATATATAAATAATTTTTTATATTCTGGAAGTATTTTAATCATGATCTAAGTGATACAATCAAGAGTAACAAGTTAAAACATGTACGATAAAGAAAGCGATTATTACCCGAAATATTAATATAACATGGAAATTATTATTAAATGGGTAGTATAAAGTCATAAATTAATAATGTATGATATCATAAATATTAATATGGTTCTGGTATAATTTAATAACATACTATAGTCTTCATAGAGGAGGTTAAACCTACCCTCGACTAAAGGAAAGTGCTAGGTAAGGGGTTTTCATCTCACTCCTTATTTCCGTGAGATTCATACCATATTGCAAATATTACCTTTTGCATGGTGTATGTGCTAACCATAATTTTATTCTTTGTGTAATACACTTTAATTCATGTTTATTTACATATTCATTGAATGATACCTCTTTCATGGGGTGTATGTTTCGTAAGTTACCAAATTGGTAAGGGTTAATTTCACAATCTATTTATTATCTGAGGTTGTTTTTACATAAGTATCTACTAGGAGATATTTATTATCCATGTCCATGTTTCATAAAATAGTTTTCAAAGGGATTCTTTTTAAGGGAATTTTTACTAAAACATCTTTTCAAATGTTTTAAATATTTATTTTTCTAAATATTTCTCATTAATGTCCATGTCTTCAAAATGGGTTTTAAGGATTTATTTATATGGACATGAATCTTTTTAAAAAGTTAATCCATTTGAAAAGTTTCAAAGTGATATAGTAAACTTTGATTAAAAAATGTCTTTAAATGTATTTCTTTCTAAATTGTGTGACTTTTAAATGTTTTCATGAAAAGGGGTATTTTTCTCAAATGGTTTTACAAATCATTTTCATCTATGTCAACATCCTTTGATGGATTTTAATCTTATTTGGAGTTGATTTATTATGATACAAAACTTCCATATTGTATTGAAGGTTTTGTGATATGTTTGAATATGGGTGAGTTATTTTTATGTCATTCATGGTTTATGGTTAAAGTATTGAAATTTCTTAAGTTATTTTTAATATGAATGTTTATGTAATATTTCAAACGTTTCTTAAGATGAATGTGTTGGACTAGTATGTTATGGGTAGGGGTATGGTTAAAGAAGACCCTCCGGGTTGGTGTTTAGTTATTAGAGGCACTCCGGGTTGGTGTCCAGTTATTAGAGGAACTCTGGGTTGGTGTCAGGTTATTAGAGGCACTCCGGGTTTGAGTCCGGTTATAGAGGCTCTCCGGGATGGAGTCCGGTTACAGAGGCTCTTCAGGTTGGGTTCCGGTTACAATTATCCCTTATGTCCTGGAACGAGGCCTTGACACATAAATTAAGGTTCGGTATTATGCATTACATCATTATGAAAGTGGTTAGTGATATTGCATGTGATTATTCAACTAGTATAATATCCATGTGAACAATTAAATGGAATTACTTCATTTTGTTTTTTCCATATTATGCTGAAGTTCAAGTTTAAAAGGCTTTTGTTTTAGTTATACATTGACTTAAATGTTTATTCTTATTTATAAAGGTTTCCGCTATATTGTTATCTTTACTGAGAATATGAGATCACCCCTTTCTATGTTTTACTTTTTCCAGGATTCGAAGAAGTGTTTTGTGATTGATATGTAGGGTTAAGCCAAGGGAATAATGACGTTCGTGAAGGATTATTTATGTTGTTTTGTATTTTATGAAGTGTAATGTAACATTCATTTATGTAATATATTTTACAATACTTGTAAACTAATCGGTCCTTCGGGACTTGATTCCTTGTAATCATGACAATGTATTACAATAATGCACCGACTATAGGAAACTGGGGTCGGGGCGTTACATGGAAGAAGAAAGGAACTTGAAAGAGGGTGGTGAAATCATTACATCGTTTTCGGGTTCTTCCTTTTGATTTGATCGAAAGGGCTCCTTAAGTTGGCATTCAGACTAAAGGAATGCTTCTAGGATGAATTGAGGGAAGTTGAGAGAATATTTGGGCTGGGGTTGGCCAAACCAAAAGGCTTTGAGGGTATGAATTTGAGATAAGGGGGGGGGGTTCCCTTTTATAAGAGGGGTGAGGAGAACCTTAGGAAAACCTAGAAATATTATTTTATAATAAATTCATATTCGGGTTATAATGGCTCCAAAGTGTATTATTTAAAGTCTAAGGCGGGGATAGGTTAAAATAATCTCAACCAAGAGGTTTTAGACAGGTTTGGGTCACTTTATTAACCTTGTATTTTAGTTTTAACTCTTAGATAAATAGTTTGACATTTACCATGTCACTTTGTTTTTTTATATTATATGGTTAATAAACATACTATATACTTCTAAGAGACCCCAAAGTGGTCCATTAATGATACACCTATCATTATATAAGACTTTTGGCTGAACCTTATATTTTTAGGAATAGAATATCAATATAATATTTGTTTTAAAAACACATTTATATCAATTTGACACTATTCAATAATTGATTTTTGTTAAAGTATTTAATAATTTATTAATTCGAACCAAATTAATTTAAGCAATCATAAAATTTCATATTAACCAATAAAATTCGTTTATGGAATAAAAACTTTAAAATTATATTTATTTTAACATTTATAATACCAATTATTTGATTCTTTCATTAATATGGAAAATACTACATCTTTATTGTGTCATAGATAAATTTAATTATTCAATGTACAAAAATTATAAATAAAATATAATTATGTAGGAATTTGTTTTAGCTTTCTAATGAATATTTATAATCTAAAATATAACATATACAACCCTATTTAAAAATTGTTTTTCTAAAAGTTATATACTTATGTCATTTTTGTATTTACTTTATCTTAATTAATATAAAGTGTTATTATCACTTACAAGTGGCTCCATGGGGTCCCTAAATCGACCCAAATATTCCCATGGTCGGAAATGTATCAGCCAATAGGGTTAGGACCCGTTTTAGAGTAATTTAATATGATTATAATATTTTTTGTTTACCCTTATTTACCTGATTTACCCTTTAACAATGGTAAATAAAATATTTACAGAAGTAATCATTAAAAATGTTTAAAAATAAGGGTTAACTATTTACACAATTTGGAAAACCTGATTCCAAATATGGAATCCATTTTTCCAAATTCAAAACACATAAGTGGAAGAAATTAATTTAAAATTAATTCCCACTGTGAAAACAAAAATCGTGTTTTTAAGAAATAATAACTATCAAAAGATTGACACTTGTTTATGTATGGTTTAAATGTTAATTTACGTCCAATGAACAAAATTGTATTAAATAGTAAAATTATATTCTAAATATACTTTAAAACCACTCAAATTCATAATTTATCACTATTAATTATTTTGATTAAAAATGTTGTTTTTAAATAATGTTTAGGAATTTTCAATATTCATCAAAATATGAAAGTTATCAGAAAAGTACCAAAAATTCAACCTAAACTAATTTCGATATTAAAAATCCAAAAATGAAGTCCATTTTGATATATAAAATTTATAAATTTTCAAAAAGTGGGTATTACTATTCATAACAGCTTATTTGATTGGATGTGGTGTGTGTTAGAACTCGAAGTTGCGTACAACACACGCTATTGTATTATTCAAAGAGAAGAGTACTGTGGAATCCTGGGGTGTTACATTCTCCCCTCCTTCAATAAATTTCTTCCTCGAAATTTATGCTCTTTATTGGAAACTTGGGGTTGACATTTCAAAATATCTTAGTTGAAATCCCACATCGAATAATGGATTAATGAGGCCTTTATTTAAAATAAAGTGTGGTAAGTATGAAGATTACCGAAAATAACACATACTGGGGTTCCATGTAAAAAAACATGGATATTAAAGAGAAATCTAACCATCAATATCTGATGGAGAGTGGTAGAGAACATGGATATGAAAAAGCCAACAATCACAAAGCCATAAAATTGTGATGATATAAGGTACCATCTTGGACAATGTTTTTGTTCTAAGTTCCTTTTCGTAATGTTGAGGAATTTATTTATGAGATTGGATAATATCATAAGGATATATACTTACTTTATAATTAGTGTTTTATCCATTAATAAATTTTTACCACAAACTCATCTTTCACTCCAAAACATAGTACAACTCAAAAAAACTCTATTGATCCTATTGTATAGGGTTACAAATATAAACATATACCATTTAAATGATGAAAAATATTTTGTAACAACCAGTGACTTCCTATAGGCTAGTGGTAGGTAACAAAGTATTGTCGCACCATGATTGTGGGTTCGATTCCTACCGCTTTGTACGATGCGACAGGTTATCGCCTGACCCACAGGTTGTCCTTTTCCCAAGACTATAGTATTATAATATTCTAAAAATAATCATAAGAAATGTTTTAACCTTAAAAAATACTATCCAAATCTCAACATAATCCATTAAAAACATTACAGTTATCCAAAATACCTATGTCCAGACTCTCTGTAAATGGTATCTAAATTCAAAAATATATTGTAACATTAGATTCCCCAAACAAAGTAATATTTCTATTATTGTCACATATTGAAAATATGATTACCTTAGTCATATTAAAACCTTAATTAAAACAACAAGTAATGAAGTATAATCCTTATATATATCACATTATTCTTATAACTAGAATATAGTTCTCGAATCCAAAAACACAGATACAATAATTATTCAACTTCAACTATAGTAACAACATAAGCTTGGCCTTGGTCCCTTGCCCTTTTATGAGGTAAGTTTCCTTGGCACTTAGGACTTTCATTTGCATAATTCCCCATTTCTCTACAATTATAGCATTCCATGTTGACAACAACTTTCTTTCCCTTGTAATCATGAGCTTGGTGGCCTTTTCACCACACTTGTAACAGACTCCCATTCCTTTTAGGAAAGTACCAGGGTGTTTCTTCCCACAATTATCACATAATGGAAAATCCATCTTTCCCTTTTTCTCATTAGCTGTCTCTTGCACCACCGTTCTCTTTTCTCGTGATTTACTTTATTGTCATAAGATTTAGAGAATTCCTTTTCTGTCTTGATAGAACATGAGATAATATCTTCATATGACAAGAAGGATTGTGATACTAAAGATCGACGAAGAAATGGTTTTAACCCATCAATGAAACGATCAATCTTACTTCTTGGGTTACATATATAATCTGCAGCAAGCCTCGCTAACCTGGTAAAGTTATCCTCATACTTTGTGACATTCTCATCCTCCTTTTGCCTCTATCTCAGAAATTGTCTTTCCCTATCCACTCAATGGTCATGAGGAAAGTATTTTTCTAAGAAAATTCCTATAAAATACCTCTATTCAATATTTGATACTTCATCATCTTCCTTTTCATTTTTAATCAATGACCACCATTGATCAACATCTCCAGTGAGATAGTAAAATACCATGAAAACCTTTTCCCTTTCATTACTCCCCAAAGCGAGGAATATTTTCTCTAAGGAATTTATCCATTTCTCAACCACTAATGGATTTGTACTCTATTTGAATTTCAGTGGTTGTTGCCTCATGAAGTAATCCAACATTGATCCTCCGCGTTAAGGATTAGGGTTCTCCATACGGGTAAGGTAATTATTCATAACCTGAGTGAGTTGTCCTAGTATGGTGATAAGCTAATCAGCAGTAGTTGTATCACCAGATCCACTATAATTTTCATGAGTAGGAGGTAAATCCCTAAATGGATCATGTGTGTTGATAATATTTCCATTCCTTCCACTAGGTGTCATTTCTAAAAAAATGGCATAAACTAGATTAGTTTATGAATCAAAATACATAATTCCAAACTTTTAAAATACCTAACATAAATTGAAAAGTTTATGGATATAATCCATAATATTAAAAATGTTTTCTTTGAGTAAGTATATACTCATAAGCCCTTCATAATGGTTTTTAAAGAAAATGATAATTATCCAAAGTATATCCCCCGGGAGTGTCGTAACCAAGAGTGCAGCAAGACACATTATCGTGCAACAGTTCCCGTTCGAGTCTAGCTCAAAGCGGTGTTTTTGGGTTTTAACCCTAGGTACATCTATGCTAGAGTCGCCTCTACCTGCTCGTATCCAGACAAGGATGTATTTCTTGGAAAACTCAAAAAATCTATACAATACCAAAATTCTAGGAAGTTATTCTATAATAATCCTCAAAGTCTATCTTAGGGCTATGTGCTCAAATCAAAGTTTATCTAAATCTAGTTTCCAAGGTTTGTACTATACTTCCAATGATACCAATTGTAAGGCCTCAGACCCAGTTACCCAGAGTCGGTGAATTATTTTAATACATTGGCATAATCACAAGGAAATCATGTCCCGAAATACTGATCAGTTTAGCAGTCTTGGAAGATAGATTACATACATTAACATTACAATACAATTTCAAACATAAAACACAGCGTAAATAGTTCTTTGAGAACACCATTATTCCCTTTAGCTTAACCCTGCATATCAATCATAATACACTTCTTGGAATCCTGGGAAAAATAAAACATGTAAAGAGGTGAGCTCAAACGCTCAGTAAGGGTAAGAAATACAGCAGAAGAAAACATAAATATTAAGAATAGAGAATAATTGAAACCACATGCCTTTAACAATAATAAACATGAATAATTTTATGGAAAGAATATGGGTTGAGTAAATAAAGCAATAATAAATCATAATAATCGGTATTATACTAGTCGAATGACCACATGAACCATCAATATTATTTCCATAATGGGGGAATGTATAATGTCGGACATTCTGAAACATTTTGTCAAGGCCTTGGCCAAGGTGTCTAAAAATGATTAAGGGCTCGACCGAAACCATAACTCAAATTGGGAAAGGGCCTCAGCCAATTCCACGTATAGTTGTCTCATGATACCTACCGATGCATCGAGGATCTATAGCGGGCTCCACCCATCACTTACTAAGTCCAATACATTCCTTATATGAAAATGTTTAAACATATCATAAACATTCGTATTAAAATTAGCATAAGAAATGTCAATACGTTAACCATAAAACATGAATGTTATAAAAATATCACATCCACAGTCAAACATATCACAAAACCTTCAATAAAATATGAGAGTTTTGTATAATAATAAATCAACTTCAAATAAACTTAAAATCCATCAAAGGATGTTGACATAGATGAAATCAAAACCCTTTTTAAGGAAATATATCTTTCTATTTTAAAATCATTTTAGAGTTACATTATTTATAAAGAAAACATTAATTTTGAAAATATTCTTATAATCTTGTAAGGGGAGTTTTGATGATGTTATAATGGCGGAAAATGGCCGCACCCGCTGTATAAGTTAAAAAAACATTCTTACCTTAAATTTGTCGAAAAGGTCAAAAAGTAACTTGTTTGGAAAATGATGGAAAGATTCCTTTCAAAACACATAAGGGTATAAATGAATTTAAACCATTTTCTATTAAATAGTAAAAATTTCTTAAAATATATTTTTAAGAAACATGGGTGTGGATGATAAAGGGGGTCCCAGTAGATACTTATGTAAAAACAAACTCGGATAATAATGAGATTGTGAAATTAACACTTACCTTGTACTTTTCCATGGTCAAGGGTAGGTTAAACTCATTTATAATGGTGAAATAATTGTTATTAAATTACACAAGAATCATATACATTAATATGATATCATATATTACCTTTTGACATTGCTTTGTTAATAATATCTTAGTATTATCGTCGTTTCGGGTGCTAACTTACTCGTTTTCTTTTATATGTTTTGTTACATAAGCCATGTTTTCTATGGATAGATTGTATATTATTTATATCTAGAATTATATCAAGTACTTAAACATTAGTTTTAATCATAAAATTAGAATTATACGTGAATGGATATGGTGGGGAATGAATCTCATCGCGTTCGTGGAGACGGTAGTCCGTACGTACGCACGAGCGACAATATCATTATTTTGAAATTAAAATAATATATAATTGGATGGTATATCATATATACAGAATAATTATCATGTTATATTTATTATTTACATCAATTACACATCATTATCATACCCATCCAAATAATAATGTTTTTAATATCAATTACACCATGACGTGGAGACGGTAAGCCGTACGTACGCACGTATGGTGACATGTCATTCGAAGGATGGATATAATATTGAATATGGTTGTATCATATTTATAATAACATCACAATATATATATAATACAGGAGTTATTATTTTAGCATTGAAATAACAAAGAAAGAAGAAGTGGAAGAAGAAAGGAACTTGAAAGAGGGTTGTGAAATCATTACCTCTTCTTCGGGTTCTTCCTTTTGATTTTATCAAATGGGATCCTTAAGTTGGATTTCTGACTAAAGGAAGGCCTCTAGGATGAAGTGAGGGAGGTTGAGAGAATATTTGGGCGGGGGTTGGCTGAACCAAAAAGCTTTGAGGGTATGAATTTGAGAGAAGGGGGAGTACCCTTTTAAAAGAGGGGTGAGGGGCACCTTATGAAAAGCTAGAAATATTATTTTATAATAAATTAATATTCGGTTTATAATGGTTACAAACTGTTTTATTTAAATTCTATGTTAGGTATACCTCTAAAACAACTTAACCAATTGGTTTTAGACAGGTTTGGGTCACTTTATTAACCTTATCTTTTAGGTTTAACTCTTAGTTAATTTGTTTGACATTTACCATGTCACTTTGTATTTTTATATTATATGGTTAATAAACTTACTATATACATCCAAGAGACCCACAAGAGGTCCATTAATGATACACCTATCATTATATAAGTCCTTTTTCCGAACCTTAGATTTTTAGGAATAGAATATCAATATAATATTTATTTTAAAAACTCATTTATGTCAATTTTAACACTATTCAATAATTGATTTTTGTTAAAGTTTAAACAATGTTATTAATTCAATAAAAATTCATTTAAACAATCCTGACATGTCATATTAACCAATAAATTTTTTTATGGCATCAAAACTTTCAAATTATATTTATTTTAACATTTATAATACTAATTATTGGATTCTTTCATTAATAAGGAAAATACTGCATCATTATTGTGTCATAAATAAATTTAATTATTCAATGTTCTAATATTATAAATCAAATATAATTATGTATTTAATCTTTTTAGCTTTATAATGAATATTTATAGTTGAAAATATAACATATATAACCCTATGTAAAAATTGTTTTTCTAAAATATATATGCTTATGTTATTTTGGTATTTACTTTATCATAATTAATATAAAGTGTCATTATCACTTACAAGTGCTCCATGGGTACACAAATCGACCCAAAGATGCCCATGGTCGGAAATGTATCAGCCAATAAGGTTAGAAAACGTTTTAGGGTAATTTAATATTGTTATAATATTATTTTTTTACCCTTATTTACCGAATTTACCCTTTAACCATTGTAAATAGAATATTTACGGAAGTAAATTATTCTAAATGTCTAAAAATAAGAGTTACCTATTTACACAATTTGGAAATCCTGATTCCAAATTTGGAATCTATTTTTCCAAATTCAAAACAAATAAGTGGAAGAAATTAATTTAAAATTAATTCTTGCTGTCAAAACAAAATCGTGTTTTTAAGAAATAATAACTATCAAAAGATTGACACTTGATTATGTCCGGTTTAAATGTGAAATTATGTCCAATTACCAAAATTGTATTAAATGGTAAAAATATATTCTAAATATACTTTAAAACCACTCAAATTCATAATTTATCACTATTAATTATTTCGATTAAAAAAGTTGTTTTTAACTAAAGTTTAATAATTTTCACTATTCATCAAAATATTAAGGTTATCAGAAAAGTACCAAAAATTCACCCTAAGTGAATTTCTATAATCAAAATCTAAAAATGAAGTCCATTTTGATAGAGAAAATGTATAAATTTTCAAAAAGTGGGTATTACTACTCATAACGACTAGTTTGATTAGTTGTGGTGTGTGTTAGAATTCGAAGTTGCGTACAACACATGATATTGTATTATTCAAAGAGAAGCATACCATGGAATCTTAGGGTGTTACATTCTCCCCACCGTTAATAAATTGCATCCTCGCAATTTATGCTCTATATTGGAAACTTGGGGTTGACATTTCAAAATATCTTAGTTGAAATCCCACATCAAAAAATGGATTAATGAGGCCTCTATTTATAATAAAGAGTAGTAAGTATGAAGGTTACTGAAAATAACACATACTGGGGTTCCATGTAGGAAAACATGGATATGGAAGAGAAATTTGACCATCAATATCTGATGGAGAGAGGTAGAGAACATGGCTATGAAAAAGCCAAAAATCAAAAAGCCATAAAATTGTGATGATCTAAGGTATCATCTTGGAAAAAAAACTTATTCTAAGTTCCATTTCATAATGTTGAGGAATTTATTTATGAGATTTGATAAGATCATAAAGATATATACTTACTTTATAATTAGAGTTTTGTCCATTAATAAATTTCTACCACAAACTCATCTTTCACTCCAAAACATAGTACTACTCAAAAATACTCTATTTATCCTAAGTTTATAGGGTTCCAAATATAAACATACACTATTTAAATAATGAAAACTATTTTGTAACAACCAGGGACTTCTTGTAGGCTAGTGGTAGGTAATAAAGGCCTATCGCACCATGATTGTGTGTTCGATTCCTGCAGCTTTATCCGACGTGACGGGTTATCGCCCGACCCGCAGGTTGTCATTTTCCCAAGAGTATAGTATTATAATATTCCAAAAATAATCATAAGAAATGTTTTAACCTTAAACAATACTATCCAAAGTTCAACTTAATACAATAAAAAAATTATATTTATCCAAAATACATCTTTACAGGCTCTCTATAAATGGTATCTAAATTATAAAAACAATTGTAACATCAGATTTCCCAAACAAAGTAAAGTTTCTCTTATTGTCACATACTAAAAATATGATTACCTTAGTCATATTAAAACCTTAATAAAAACAATAAAAACTGCAGTACAATCCTTATATATATCACATTATTCTTATAACCAGAATATTGTTCTTGAATCCAAAAACACAAATACAATAATTATTCAACTTCAACTGTAGTAACAACATAAGCTTGTCCATGCTCCCTTGACCATTTATGAGGTAGTATTCCTTGGGGATTAGGAAATTAATTTTCATAATGCTGTATTTATCTATAATTATAGCATTCCACATTGACAACGACTTTTTTCCCTTGCAATCATGAGCTTGGTGGCCTTTTTCACCACACTTGTAAGAGACTCCAATTCCTTTTAGGCAAGTACCAGTGTGTTTATTACCACAATTATGACATAACAGAAAATCTTTATTTCCCTTTTTCCCATTACTTGTCTCTTGCACCATCATTCTCTTTTTCTCTTTCTTTACTTTATTGTAATAAGATTTGGAGAATTCCTTTTCTGTCTTGATAGAACATGAGACAATATCTTCGTATGATGAGAAGGATTTATATACTAAAGATCGACATAGAAATGGTTTTAACTCATCAAATAAATGATCAATCTTACTTCTTGGATTGCATATATAATCTACTACATCCTCACTAACCTTGTAAAGTTGTCCTCATAATTTGCGACATTCTCATCCTCTTTTTTCCTCAGACTCAGAAATTGTCTTTCCATATCTGCTCGAGGGTCATGAGGAAAGTATTTTTCTAAGAAAATTCCATTAAACTCCCTCCATTCCATATTTGATACTTTATTATATTCCTTTGTGTTTTTAATCAATTACCACCATTGATCGACATCTCCAGTGAGGCGGTAAACTACCATGACAACTTTTTCCCTTTTATTACACCCAAAGCATGGAATATTTTCTCTAAGTAATTTATCCATTTCTCTGCCACTAATGGACTTGTACTCCCATTGAATATCAGTGGTTGTTTCCTCATGAAGCGATACAACATTTATCCTCTGTGTTGTGGATCAGGGTGCTCCATATGGGTAAGGTTATTATTCATAACCTGAGTGAGTTGTCCCAGTATAGTGATAAGCTGGCCAGCACCAGTTGTATCACCAGGTCTGATATAATTTTCTTCAGTAGGAGGGAAATCCCTACATGGAGTATGTGCGTTGATATGATTTCCATTCCTTCCACTAGGTTCCATTTCTAAACAATGGCATAAAATAGATTAGTTTATGAATCGAAGTACATAATTCCAAACTTGTAAAATGCCTAACATAAATTGAACAGTTTATTGATATAATCCATAATCATAAAAATGTTTTCTTTGAGTATGTATATACTCATAATCCCTTCATAATGGTTTTTAAATAAAATGAGAATTATCTTAATCATATCTCCTAGAAGTGTCGTAACCAAGAGTGCAGCAAGGCCTGTTGTTGTGCACCAGTTCCCGTTCGAGTCTAGCTCAAAGCGGTGTTTTCAGGTTTTACCCCTAGGTACATCTGTGCCAGAGCCGCCTCTACCTGATCGTATCCAGATAGGGATGTATTGCTCAGAAAACTCAGAAAATATCTACAATACAAAAATTCTAGGGAGTTCTTATATACTAATCCTCAAAGTCTATCTTAGGGCTATGTTTTCTAATCAGATTTTATCTAAATCTAGTTTCGAAGGTTTGTACTAAACTTTCTCTAATACCAACTGTAATGCCCCAACCCCAGTTACCCAAAGTCAGTGCATTATTTTAATACATTGGCAAGATCACAAGGAAATCATGTCCCGAAAGACCTATCAGTTTATCAGTCTTGGAAAATAGATTACGTACATTAACATTACATTACAATTTCAAACACAAAACATAGCGTAAATAGTTCTTTGATAATTCCATTATTCCCTTTAGATTAACCCTTCATATCAATCATAATACACTTCTTGGAATCCTGGTAAAAATAAAACATGGAAAGGGGTGAGCTCAAACGCTCAGTAAGGGTAATCAATACAGCAGAAGATAACATAAATATTAAGCATGGAGAATAATTGAAACCACATGCCTTTACCAATAATAAACATGAATACTTTTATGGAAAGAATATGAGTTGAGTAAATAAATCCATAATAAAACATAATCATGG
Organism: Viscum album; assembly: GCA_963277665.1. Taxonomy (NCBI): domain Eukaryota; kingdom Viridiplantae; phylum Streptophyta; class Magnoliopsida; order Santalales; family Viscaceae; genus Viscum; species Viscum album. The sequence goes on along the minus strand of OY728140.1, from coordinate 1,268,223,866 downwards.
GTATTCTACTAGTCGAATGACCACATGAACCATCAATATTATTTCCATAATGAGGGAATTTATAATGCCGGACATTCTGAAACATTTTGTCAAGGCCTCGACCAAGATGTCTAAAAATGATTAAGGCCTCAGCCAAAACCATAACTCAAATTGGGAAAGTGCCTCAGCCAATTCCATGTCTAGTTGTCTCATGAGACCTATCGATGCATCGAGGAGCTATAGAAGGCTCCACCCGTCACTTACTATGTCCAATACATTCCTCATATGAAAAGGTTTAAACATATCATAAAAATTCATATTAAAACTAGAATACGAAATGTCAATAATTTAACCATAAACCATGAATGGTATAAAAATAACACATCCATAGTCAAACATATCACAAAAACTTCAATATAATATGGAAGTTTTGTATAATTATAAATCAACTTCAAATAAACTTAAAATCCATCAAAGGATGTTAACATAGATGAAATCAAAACCCTTTTTGAAGAAATATCTCTTTCTATTTTTAAATCATTTAAGAGTAACCTAATTTATAAAGAAAACATTTATTTTGAAAATATTCTTATAAGCTTGCAACGGAAGCTTTTATGATGTTATAACAGCAGAAAATGGCCGCACCCGCCGTATAAGTTAAAAAAAACATTCTTACCTTAAATTTGTCGACAAGGTCAAAAAGTACCTTGTTTGGAAAACGACGAAAAGATTCCTTTCAAAAAACATAAGGGTATAAATGACTTTAACCCATTGTCTAGTAAATTGTAATTTTTTTAAAAAATATATTTCTAAGAAACATGGATGTGGATGATAAAGGGGGTCCTAGTAGATACTTACGTAAAAACAACCTTGGATAATAAAGAGATTGTGAAATTAACCCTTACCATGTACTTTTAATTGGTCTAGGGTAGGTTAACCTCTTGTATAATGGAGAAATAATTGTTATTAAATTATAAAACAATCATATACATTAATATGAAATCATATATGAGCTTTTAACATTTCTTTGTTAATAATATCTTAGTATTATCGTCGTTTCAGGTGTTAACTTACTCATTTTTTTATATGTTTTGTTACATAAGACATATTTGTTATGGATAGGTTGTATATTATTCATATCCAGAATGATATCAAGTCCTTAAACATTATTTTTAATCATCAAATGAGAATTATACTTGAATGGATATGGTGGGGAATGAATCTCATCGCATTCGTGGAGACGGTAATCCATGCGTATGCACGAGTGAAAATATCATTATTTTAATATTAAAATAATATATAATTGGATGGTATATCATATATACTGAATCATTATTATGTTATATTTATTATTTACATCAATTACACATCATTATCATACCAATCCAAATAATAATGTTCTGAATAACAATTACACCATGACGTGGAGACGGTAAGCCGCTCGTACGCACGTATGGTGACATGTCATTCAAAGGATAGATATAATACTGAATATGGTTGTAACATATTTATAATAACATCACAGTATATAAAAGATACTAGAGTTATTATTTTATAATTTAAATAACAAAGAAATAAGAAGTGTAAAAAGAAAGGAACTTGAAAGAGGGTTGTGAAATCATTACCTCTTTTTCGGGCTCTTCATTTTGATTTGATCAAAAGGGCTCCTTATTTTGGATTTATGAATAATGTAAGGCCTCTAGGATGAATTGAGTGAAGCTGAGAGAATATTTGGTCAGGTTTTGGCTGAACCAAAAGGCATTAAGGGTATGAATTTTAGAGAAGGGGGAGTTCCTTTTTATAAGAGGGGTGAGGGGCACCTTAGGAAAAGCTAGAAATATTATTTTATAATAAATTCATATTCGGTTTCTAATGGCTCCAATGTAGATTATTTAATGTCTAAGGTGGGGATAGGTTGAAAAAAACTCAACCAATAGGTTTTAGATAGGTTTGGGTTACATTATTAACCTTATCTTTTGTTAACGTCTTAAAAACTTTATTAATTTGAAAAAAAAATCATTTAAGAAATCCAAACATGTCATATTAACCAATAAAATTAGTCTATGGCATAAAAACTTTCAAATTATATTTATTTAAATATTTATAATACCAATTATTTGATTCTTTCATTAATATGGAAAATACTGCATCATAATTGAGTCATAAATAAATTTAATTATTCAATGTCCTAAAATTATAAATAAAATATAATTATTTAGGAAATATTTTTATATTTCTAATTAATATTTATAGTCGAAAATATAATATATATAACCCTATGTAAAAATTGTTTTCCTAAAAGATTTATGCTTATGTCATTTTTGTATTTACTTTATCTTAATTAATATAAAGTGTCATTATCACTTACAAGTGGCTCCATGGGGTCCCCACATCGACCCAAAGATTCCTATGGTCGGATATGTATCAACCAATAGGGTTAGGACATGTTTTAGGGTAATTTAATATTATTATAATATTATTTGTTTACCCTTATTTACCGGATTTACCCTTTAACCATGGTAAATAAAATATTTACCGAAGTAATTATTCAAAATGTCAAAAAATAAGAGTTACCTATTTACAAAATTTGGAAATCCAGATTCCAAATATGGAATCCATTTTTCCAAATTCAAAACACAGAAGTGGCAGAAATTAATTTAAAATTAATTCCCGCTGTTAAAACAAAAACCGTGTTTTTAAGAAATAATAACTATCAAATGATTGACACTTTTTTATGTCCAGTTTAAATGTCAAATTATGTCCAATGACCAAAATTTTATTAAATTGTAAAAATCTATTCTAAATATACTTTAAAACCACTCAAATTCATAATTTATCATTATTAATTATTTCGATTAAAAATATTTTTTTAATTAAAGTTTAGTAATTTTCACTATTCATCAAAATATGAAAGATATCAGAAAAGTACCAAAAATTTACACTAAGCTAATTTCGATATTCAGAATCCAAAAATGAATTCCATTTTAAAAGATATAATTTATTAATTTTCAAAAAGTGGGTATTACTATTCATAACGGTTAGTTTGATTGGTTGTGGTGTGTGTTAGAACTCGAAGTTGCGTACAACACTCGCAAATTGTATTATTCAAAGAGAAGCGTACCATGGATGCTTGAGGTGTTACATAACTACACCAAATAGAAAGTTGTATTCAGATTTAGAAACCCTTGTTCTTTAATTCCACTTTCATTATTTAGGGGTGATCACAGAACAAGTTCAATCCTAGAGAATTCATTTATTTAACCGGGTATACATGATTAACCAAATTCCCAAATTTATAGATGTGATTCATATGCCATATAGGTGAAAAAATAGAGACCACGAATGACCATGATTTTTAGAAGGACACAACCCATACAGTTCACAACCTGGATCAATGATAAAAGATAAACAAACACAACCATCATCATCATCTTCCCCGACCCTTATTTATTACTAAGGTAGCCAAACCCGTTATTGTAACAGGTACATTCATATTCACAATACCCTTAATTAATATTTGGATTTGACCATATTCTCAAAGATACATGAGTTTACCCACCCTGCATGATACATAATTAAAATAGAGATGAAGGAATTCCTATGTTGAAAAACAGATGATCAACAACTTCTCCTTACACCAAAAAGGGGGTCACACAAGCAGCATGAGACTCCAATAGAAAACTTGACCGAAGTCTACAACACATATTTGAATATGTGGAGAAGAAAGGTTTATTTATATGAATAGAAGACATAAATGCATGGGGAGGAGAAGATCTAGGCTTAGAATATCCTGATCATATATCAACAGAAAGAAATAGTTTCAAGCGCCATTAAATTCGGATCATGGTCAATACCACATAGATTGACTATTTTAATGTCCCATGAGCATTAGTATATTAAATATATAATTAATCTCATTTGAAATTCCTTCATAAATGATCAAACAAGATAAGTAACTCATTTAGCATAAAAAAATGTAAACGGGGAAAAATTGAAGAAATAGAAAAAGCTGGAAATGACTCATCAAAGGGCCAGTCACTAAAATGAGTCACTAACAATGAGTCACCGATATGATTCACCAACAAGAATCACTGAAATGTGTCACCGACGTGACCCACTAACATGAGTCACTTACATGACCCACTGACAGTGAGTCCCGGATGAGACTCATTGATGACACTCACCGATGCCCGACTAACCGACGCCCTGACCTACCGACTCCCTAAACTACTGACCTCTTGACCTATTGATGCCCTGATATATTGATGTCCTACAATACCGATGCCCTGAACTACCGATTCTTAGACCTAATGATGATGAGAAAACCTCACTGATCTACTGACGATGAGATATTGATGTTTAGTCATTGAAACGTCCTACCGATGAAAAAACTAGAATTTTGGGAAACTCTTGAAACGAGATACTGTTGCCTCCCAGAACACCACAAACACTAGATTTTAACAAAGAAATGGACCAGGGTGTTCCAATCCATTAACTTCAGATACCCCTCAAACTATTCTCACCCTTAATAATGCAAAACCAAAACCAAGATAAAGAGGGTTCTGAACAACCACCCTGTAAGATACCTCTCAATGATAAACCACCCTATATTGTTCAAAATATGTAGTGAAACCTCAACATAAAAGAACAACTCCTCCCACATCTACTATCCCAAACATCCACGAGATACCCCTCACAAGCACCCACTATCTGAACACATGAATCTTGAAATTCCTTCTTCTATGTCAAGATACTATCCACTCTGGGCGGCACTGACTCAACCACATGGGTTTAATTGCATCTCAATTAATGCATCTTGATTAAGAATCTAGTCTCCCCTTTTTAAATTTTTGGTATTCATCACACACTATAGAACAATGAAGAATCTCATCTTATATAAAATGAGGTTCAAACATTACATCACAAAGAGAACACACATAATAAAAACTCAAAACAAATCCAGGTACTGAGAACACATCTGCATCTCCCTTTACCAAGTAATCTCCTCTAGGACACCATGCCTCCACAACACACGAACCAAAGGAATGGTCCCTCAATGCATCACCTTGTCCCGATGATATTGGATGCCCACTGTTCGCTCAATGAACACTGTGTCGTCCTCGATATCCAACTCTCCCCAGTCAATGAAATGTGAGTCATTTTGAAGACATCGAAGAAGTTGAGAGACATGAAAGACATTGTGGATACTCTACAACAATAGTGGAAATTCTAACTGGAATTCCACCTCACCACCTTTCTCCAAAATCTCAAAAGTTCCGATGAACCTGGGAGAAATTATTCTCCCTCTACCGAACCTACTCTTCCCACATAGATGGGAAACCTTCAAGAACACATGGTCCCCAACCTCAAAGTCCAAATGAATTCTCCTACGATCTAAATATTAATTATGCTAGTTTGGTGCTGCCTTAATCCTCTCAAAAAAAATCTACACCACATCGGGTCCAAGAACAACCATTTCCCCGACTTCTATCTAGCACAAAGGTGAGCGACATGACCTTCCATATAAATCTTCCAACAGATGCATTCCAATGGTAGAGTGATATCTATTGTTGTAAGAAAAATATAACAAGGGAAATTGTTGCACCTAAAACCCACAAAAATACAAGAAGCATTCTTGCAGTGTGTCCTCCAATGTCTGGATGGTCCTCTTTGTCTGCACATCTATATAAGTGTGGAAAGAAGTTACGAGGTGTAACTAAGTGCCAAAAGAACACTGAAATACTCTCTTGAATCATGAGGTAAAATGTTTATCCCAATCGAAGATAATATATTTGGGAACTCCATGCCACATCACCACCTCATCCACATAACTTCTTGCCAAGGAACCCACCGCACTCGACTCTTTAATTGCTAAGAAGTGATCCGATTTCATTAGCAGATCCACCAATAACCCGATAGCATCAAAAAATCCCTGATACCTTGGTAATTTTTTGATGAAATCCATCAAGATGTCATCCTACTTATACTCAGGGACATCTTGGGGTTGGAAGAAACCATTGGGAACATGGTGCTCAGCCTTCACCTACTTGTACACTAGGAACTTTTCCACAAACTCCCCCGCTATCCGCTTCATCCCGAGCAAAAAAAACTATCACCTCGGCCACAGTGCATTCGTAAACTCCTGGGTGTACCACTAGGGGTGAGATATAAAACTCACGGAGAACCCCCACATGCATCGCCACTGTAAAAAAAAACTTCTCATGGAAAATTATCTTATTCTGACCATCCTTCGACCATCCATCTGGAGCATCACCCTGGTTAATGCGATCACACATCACCTCCACCTATGAGTCTCCCCATTGATAATCCTCCACCTTATGCCTCATAGATAACTACATCGTTATATAAAATAGGCATCCTCTACTGCTATCCATTCCTATATCTAAGTGAAAGGCATAAAACTCCTCCATCTCCCTCCAAGCATCCATAGATTCTTGAACTACCTCCTTCCATAACTTCCAACTCAAGGCATCAACCACAAATTTACCATTTCCAAAGGTGTAAGAAATCTCAAAGTTGTATTCCTGGAGAAACTACATCCTCCTATGCTACCACAAGTTCAGGTCTCATTGGGAGAAAATATACCTCAATATCTTGTGATATATGAAGACAAAAAAACCCTCCCAAATGATGTAATTCAGCAACAACTTTAGTGAAAACATGACTACTAATAGTTCTCGATCATGGGTGGAATAATTATGTTCATGGGGATGTAACTTTATAGACCCATAAGAGATCACTCCCCATTACTACATCATCACACACCCCAATCCTAGATTAGAAGAATCACAAAACACCTTGAACATCACCCCTTATTCTGGAAACCTGAGCACTAGAGCACTTACCAACTTCCATTTCAGATAACTAAATGATGCCTGACACTACTCACTCAACATAATGGCCTGGTCTGTTTTGGCCAGATCCATCAATAGAGCTACTACTTGATAAAAATCGGGTACAAACCTCTAGTAATAGCCTGCCAGACTGAGAAAACTGCAATCCTCTACCAAATTTTTGGGTGATTCCCAAGAAACAACTACCTCAACATTCGAAAGATCCACTGCTACACCCTGCTGGGAAACCACATGTCTAGGGAAGTGGACCTACCATGTCCAAAAATAGCACTTGAACAACATCCCATAGATCTGGTGGTGTCGAAGGAACTCCAAGATAGTTTTGAGATGCTCGGTATGATCTTCCTCTAACTATGAGTAGATTAGGATGTCATAGATGAACACGATGATGAACTAGTCTAGGAACACATGGATGATAGAGTTCATAAGATACATAAAAACAGATAGTTCATTTATAACATATAATGACATAGCCATGAACTCAAAGTTCCCATGCCTACACCGGAAAAAGTCTTCAGGATTTCAACCTCTTTCCCCATCAACTGGTGATATCTACACCATAAATTAAGCTTAGAGAACCAACTTGATCCCCTCAACTGGTTGAAAATATTGTCTATCCTTAGGAGAGGGTAATGGTTCTTGATCTTCACCCGATTCAACCTCTGGTAGTCTATGCACAGACTCAGAACACCATCCTAATTTTTTTCAAATATGACTGGAGCACCCCTTGGTGATACACTGGGCCAGATGAATCCCATCTTCATCAAATCATAAATCTGAATCCTTAGCTCCCATAGCTCAGAAGGTGCCATCTGATAAAGAGCCATCAAAATCAGAGAAGCACCAGGATGAAAGGCTATCCCAAACTCAATGTCATACTAAGGGGGTAGAGTCCAAAATTCATCTAGAAAAATATCCAAGAACTCCCCAGAAACTATGGTAACCCCCACCATCTTCGCATCCACTGATTCCACTGACAGCTTGGCTAATATGGAAAGAAGAGGCTCCACATTGTGACTACCCATGTAACAAATTTTATCTTTAAAAAAATCCATACGTTTTCCATCCATGTTTGAAAACATGAATCTTCTTCAAAAGTAGTTGATAACAACATGAAAATAGTACAAATAGTCAATACCAAGGATGAAATCATATGGTTAAATTTGTCACAGGAAAATATCCATATAGAACTGATGCGGTCCCATCATCATTTTACATCCCCAACACACATCAAACAATCTAGTCTGACCTATGACCAGTTTACTCAAGTACTAGGTCATGGAAAGTCTCTCTATGTTCAGTCCTAGAGCATAGGATAGATCGGTTGTAACAAAGGAGGGAAAATCTCTTGAATCAAACAAGGCACAAACAAGAGTACTAGATAAGGTGATTGTACCTCAAACGATCTATGTCCCCATTGAAACCGCTACCTCTACAGTGTCCAACTGAACACACCTAGACCCTCCCACCCTATGTTGTCAACCACCTCCTTGACTACATTCATGTTGAGGTCCCAAAGTAATGCCCTGAGGTCAGCCTTTTTCTTCTCTATCTCCCCACGGTGGACTAGGGGCCTACAATCTGTGCTGCTGAAATGGACTGGTCGAAGACTACTATTGAGGTGGGTGCTAAACCATCCCACATCAACCATGTTGAGCTCAAACTGGGAAATGACTCTGAAGGTTCCTGCGACATCCGCAAGAAAAACACCTCAGTCCCAAGACTATGATAAAAGCACTAGGACTAGATGGTCAAAACTGAAAATGCTAAGGTCGACTCCCCACTGGCTGAAACCTGAAAATCCTTGGCACCAAAGACCTGCCAGCAGAAGCCTTTACCTTCATAGAACCCTACTATCTCCCCTTATCTGAATAACTTCCAACAAAAACTAGTACTCTGTCAAATCTCAGATTAGGCTGAAGGTGATCTGAAGCTCCTAGAGCTAGCTCTTTGTCTCCATGTCTAAGACACTTCACTCATACTTTATTAGAGTATGTCACTAGAAATCACAAAGCGTTTTCTACCACTGATTGTTCTCCTTGTTTGGATCAACCCTCAACCAATTAGTTAGATTGTCCTACTGATCCTCCACTACCTGAGACACTCATGGACAACGACCGAGTTCCATAGCTGAATGTTAAAAAACGAACTTTTAAGCTCGAGTATTATGGAGTTTTTTTAAGAATCATTTTAACTATTTTTTTATTTTAATTTCCCAAAACACACAAAACAAACAAGAACAGAAGTCATCATTATGCATGTATATTTCCTAGGGTATATAACCTGCAAATGGTGTAGACTCACTTGGTTAGTTGGTATGCTCATAATCCTTGCATCAGATCATGGAGGGGGGGGGGGGGTTAAATCTTGTGTCCTAGCTAGTCTTCCCTAGTCTATGTCACACACCAAGATCTCCTAACACTTCTGCCCTACCATCCCTTGAAATCATCACTATTCCTAACTCCAAACTCCATCCTATATCTCAACCATCACTTATAACACCATTCTATCATGACCCCTCCCTCCAAAGATGCCCTGCTTGAGCTGAAAATTGAGAAAAAGATATAATGACCCCCCTGAGTCCCACCTCCAGTAGTCCCTAGGGTGGAGAACAACACCAAGGGTATATAAATCTCACAACATGGGAGTCATTACCATTTTTTATAGTAACCAAGATCGGGAGATAATATGTTTCAACCTCAAAACTCCTCCAAGACATATATATATATATATATATATATATATATATAATAATCCAAAATCCATCCAACATGCATGTTTAAACTAAAACTGCTAGAAATATAATAAAAATCTCCAAAGTAAATACCAAAAGAAAAAATCCAAGCAATGACACAAAAACTATCCCAACTCTTGAGATAGTAAGGTCCAACATGGTCCGCGTAATCTCCCTAGATACCTGGATGAAATGTAATATTCGTAGGGTGAGCATAAAATTATAATCAGTAGGAAATACCAAAGTCTCTCATACACAAGTGGGAGAAGCATACTAAATCCCCTGTGAGAAAAATAGTAGAAACTCAAAAGCACCAAACAAGGTATACAATCCACTCCAACCTCACCAAGTCATTCTCACCAAATAATGCATGTAATGTCAATGATTAAGAACATTGATGTTAGAGTACCTCACACCACTTACCACATGTTAACTGATCATCCCTAATGGAGAACATCCTAATGCTACCATAATATTCCACAAGACCAACTATCACTACCTACCCACACACACCTAGGCCACATAGCACATCCCAACTGCAAACACCTAGGTCACAACTACATCACATCCCACCTACAGACACCTGTGATAAAAACCCACAACATCATCCCAAACAGACCTGGGAAAGTACAGCATATCTCACCCTGAAGACACCTGGGAAGCACACCTCTCTCACAGACATCTGGGCCTCACAACTACACCACAAGCTACCCTAAGAGTCTAGGGATACCAATGCCTAGAAGAGATAGTAGAGAAGATACAATAATCATCCATCCATCCTCCCACCCGAATGTCGGGAAATGAAACCCACCCTCATAACAATGGGGGTGTTCTGCACATAGTTCTCATCACAGGTGGGATGCATATAGACATCACAAGGAACTACACACATATATATATAGGTACCAAACACTCATACCAACCTATGGGTTTTCAAAATAAACAATCAGACCATATAAAACATCCCTTGCAACCACCTCTAATGCATAACCACATAGCCAACCAAAGACATAATTTATAACCCCATCCAATTCATTGAACCGTTTATCACTATGATTAAAAAATTCATTTAATTATTTATTCCATCCCTACTTGGGCCACTACTAAACACAACACACCACAAGTAACATCATAACCCAAACACACTTCACAAAATCCTCTAGAAACTATAGGCGCAAGTCCCATGCAAGGGAACTCCATACTTATTCAAAATCATCGCTCCCTAACCATCCTCTATAGCCCCACTTAATGAAAGGGACCAAATCTAGAAATACAACTCAACAAGATTTCCATCCCACCGCACACTCCCCTTTCTGGAAAACCCATCCAAACACTACCACCATCATTCTTCAAAGTCATTCCGCCCTCCATTCCTCTCAATAAGAAAATCCCCAACACACCTCATCACAACCACACTTAGAAGCCTCACTACATAACAACACCAACACCAATAACATAAACTTATAACAACCCGAAACTATAGCCCCACTGCCTAACCCCTACCCAGATGTATTCCCACAACATAACAAGTTCATCCATTCCATAATCAATAAATCTCTCAACCTGAGATTCTATTAAACTGCTTATGCCACCCCATACACACAACCACACCCCCAACCACATCACTACACGACCAGCAAAGAAACAAGGTCGAATAGAACCATAAAAACACACATATATACCAAATAGTAAAGTGTATTCAGATTTAGCAACCCTCATTCTATAAATCCACTTTCATTATTTTGGGGTGATCACAAAACAAGTTCAATCCCAGGGCATCTATTTATTTAACCAGATATATGTGATTAATTTTTTTTCCAAATTTACAACAGTGATTCAAAATCCTTACAGGTTCCCAAATAAAGACCACCAATGACCATGATTTTCAAAAGGAATAAACCCATAAATTTCACAATATGGATCAAATATTACAGATAAAACAACACAAGCATCATCATCATCTTCCACACCCCTTATTTATTACTAAGGTAGCCAAGCCTGTTATTGTAACAGTTTGTTCATCTTCTCAATACCCTTAATTTAGATTTGGATTCAACCATATTATCAAAGATACATGAGTTTACCCAACCTTCATGACACACAATTAAAATAGGGATGAAGGAATTCCTACCTTGAAAAATAGATGATCAGTAGCTCCTCTTTGTGCCAAAAATAGGGGGTTACGCATGCAATAGGAGACTCCAAGGGAAAACTCGACTAATGTCTACAAAAAAAATGTGAATCTTTAGGGGAGAAAGGTTTTAATCACATGGATAGAAGATAGAAACACAGGAGGAATAAAATATCTCTGCTTAGAAGAGAAAGATCCTATATCAACGGAAGGAAATGGTTTCAAGGGCCACTAAACTCGGATCATGGTCAAGAGCATACAGTCTAAATATTTTAATGTCCTAAGAGTGTTAGGATATTAAAGATAAAATTATTTTCCTTTGAAAAAACTTTATAAAAACTCAAACAAGATAAGTAACTCATTTATCACAAAAAAAGTAAAAGGGGTGAAACTGAAAAAACTAGAAAAAGATGGAAATGAATCACTAATGGGTGAGTCACCCACAATGATTCACTGATACAAGTCACCGAAAATACTCACCGACATGATTCATTGATGTGACCCACCAAAAAAATTCACCTATGAGACCCACTAACAGCGAGTCACCGATATGACTCACCGACACCACTGATCGACACCCAACCTACCAGCACCCGACCTACCAACGCCCTGAACTACTGACACTCTGACCTACCAATGCCCTGACCTACCAATGACCTGACCTACCGATGCATTGACCTACTAATGTTTAGATACTGACACTAAGCTACCAATATTGATCTACGGACACTGAGTCACCGACGCATTCTACCGATGGAAATAATGGAATTTTAGAAAACTCTTGAATTGAGCTACTGTTGCCTCCTAAAACACCCCAAACAATGCATTTTGAAAAATTAATGAACCAGGGTGGTTTGGTCCATTACACTAGATATAAAAGAGACATACCAAGGGAGATTTACCTTTAAAGGACTAAGAAAAACTATCAAAATTCTTCCAAAATGAATTGGTGAGGTTCCCCCAACCTTAGAGAAGAAGAAATCCCAAGGGAGAGACACTTGGTAGAAAAAATGGGGTGTTTAGGGTTATTCCTGACCAACCCTAATTTTTTTAAACCCACTTTTCATGCCACACTCGATTTATCCACATGGTTAAAAAAACTGTGTGCTAACTGTGCACCCCTTATTGCCTCAAGGGGACCTCCCACAGTAGGACCACATGGTTAGAAGAACCGTGCACCAACCATTCCAAACCCTACTACCCTAGAATGCATAGTTTACGCAGGTGGATGCATAGTTTTTAAATCTTTATCCTTAACTATGTGCCAACACATATACCACTAACTTATTGTTCATGGTTTCATGGATATTTTTCATGGATTTCACTAACTGTGCTCAAATTGTGTACCCTTAGAAAATCCCCAAAACCTTCCAAACTCTCCCAAACATTACACAACCACTTTATATACATAAAAATAATAGTTAAAGGGTTACATAACTCATAACAGGTTTACCAAAGTGGAGAAGTATCTCAAATAATGGTATTACTGAGGGGAACGTTAAGGTAGTATAAGGCGCAACCCAAATTGTCCATGACCCAGTCTGAAAAGTTCACGGTGCGACACTAAATTTTTCTTGGGGGTCAGTGATGGTAGAAAAGAGAATTTCCCTTCAATTCAGTCCCTTCTATACTATCATTCAGCCCGAGTAAGGGTATGGGGGTGCCGGCCCTATAGTATGGACTTGCGGGATCACCGAGGTAGGTCACCCAGGTGCTAGGATAGGGGCATCGCCCTAGTGAGGGTGGAACATAGTAGATCTCCCATGTAGTGATGGACTACTTGGGTGAGGGAGATACATGACTTGAGCCCTCTCTAGGATTCACCATATGATAGTTTTTCCATCCTTCAAAAATTTGTGGTGGATGGTCTATTTATAGACCCGAAGTTGGGATTTCCCTGATGAGCCTACGTGGAGGGGCCTACGTGGAGTGTCTGTGTAGAGGGGACTATATATAGGGTCTTATGTGGAAGGGATTGCGTGGATGGGCCTGTATGGATGACCTGTGTGGTGAACCTATGGAGTGACATGCATTCTTTTATAAAATTTTTCCGACTTCTAAGTGCCATAACTTTGGATCTGTATGTCCGTTCTGACATTGTGACCAGTCAAATAAAAGATTTAAAAGATATCTATGCTTTTTGATATTTTTAATACATGAAATATTCTATATTAAAATGAGGAAATTTCATTTTTAATGCATTGATACATTTTTATCATCGATCTTGGAAATATATAGCCAACTCCTAGATGGGAGTTCATTCCACTAATCCCTCATTGTGAAGTAGAATTTTGAATCATGGAAATCCTACCTTCAACTTCTTCAGTCATGGTGATACATTTCTACTCAAACTGGACATTTGTTGTCTAAGTGAGTATCACATCATGAATTCTACAAAAAAGTCCATGAAATGAATTTTATAGTGTTAAAAATATTTAAGTGAAATATATACAGAATTTAAATGAATTATATAAAATTTAATTTTGTTTTAAATGGTGAATATATATATTTTAAAAAATATTAAAAAACATTCTTGAGGAAAATAACTTTTCCACTTTGAAAATATTTTTTTGAAGAACTAAAAATTTAAAAAATATTGTGGAAATAATTTTCATCAAATAAAGACGTATAAACATATAAAATAATCTTCAAATAAAATAATTTTCGTGATGGGGGATGATTCCATACATGATGTTTAAGTTAAAAAAACATTCCCTTCACACTTAGGTAAAAATTCCAAAAGTACCTTGTTTAGAATATGAAAAGAAGATTAATTTTAAACCATTTTTCAAAAAGATAATATTGAGTAAAAATGAATTTAATCAATTATAAAATAAAATTAAACCATTTTTGTAAACATTTAAAAAAACATGGACATTGAAGAGAAAGTGTTTTCGACCGAAGAGAGAAATGAAGTCGATTTTCCTTAAAAACAATTTCTCACTAATTTTGTGTACTAAGGAGAGGGAAATGGAACTATTATTTGTAAATTTCATGAATAAATAGAGAATAATAAAATAAAAGGGTTTTATTATGGAATGATTAAATAATTTCCTATAATGTAAATTCAATAATAAAGAATTCCGATTAAAATGAGATTCAAACACAAACCCTTAACACTTTGGTAAAATTTGAATCCTAACTCCCCCAAATGAATTAGATGAATTGTAACTTAAAATAAAATGATTTATTAAGGATTCATGATATAATATATAAATTTTCATTATATACCCCATATAAAATTAATTATGTGTATAGAAGAACATGTGTCTCAAAGAAGGACGTTTTGAGACAGAAACCCATACCTTGAGCCTGAATCATCATGTGCATTACTTATCTTCAAAAATAATAAACTTATGATAATTATTTACTCAATTAATATTTTTTTTAAAGTTTATTAAATATTTTATTTTATTTTTTACCATTTCATATTCAATTACTTTATCAATTAATTTAATATTAGACGTTTGAATGATAGATTTATCATATGTCCAAAATCACTTTGGTATGTTTAATAAGGTAAAAGATATAATTATTTAATCATATATGGAATTGTAATAATGAAATAATTATAATTTTTATAAATAAATTATACTATTAAAACCAACCATGAAATATGGCTATGACAAAAGAACTTTGTTACAATCATGGAGATGGTAGGTTGTACGTACGCATGAGTAACATTTCCATTTTTCGATGATCATGATGAAAAGAAGGAAAGTGTTATTTTATCCTTAAATAATGACAATTATATCATAGATATTAAATTATTTCTTTAAATAATCTTACATATACTATCCATGTGATGAGGTAATAAAAATGAATCACATCACTTCGCGAGGCAGTAGTCCACTATACACACGAATGGCGATATCATTTATTAAATGTATGTTAAGATAATAAAGTGCATGATATATTTATTTTATAACATTATTAATATTTCAAGAATATAATATATAAACATAAAATTGATCCTTGTTTCCTTCCATGAGAAGCTTATGTGAAAAACGAATCACATCACTTCGCAAGACAGTAGTTTGCTGTACACACAAGCGACATTGTCATATTCTCTATGGAATGGAAAGTAAGAATATATATGTAATATTATAATTATATAAGTTTAAATATATCATAAATATAATATATAAAGTTTATATAAAACATTATATCTTTGTATGATAAGTGGTGATGGAAAACGAATTATGTCAGTTTGTGAGGCGGTAGTCCGCCATACACATGATCAGTAGTTTTATTTCCCATTCGAGGAAGGAGGATATGGATGTAGGTCATGAACATTACATAAAAACATATAAGTATATGTAGGATAAGTATATTATTATATAAAATTGGTTTAATAATAGTATAATTATGTAACCAAAAAAATAAAATAAAATGCTTGGTTAAGGACATTACCTCTTATTTAGACAATTTCTTTAGGATTGCACCAAAAGGATTTTTAAGTTCGATTATGGATCCAAACAAGGATTATAGGAAGATTTTAGGGAATTCAGAAAGTTATTTGGTTAGTTATTGTCTTTACCAATGAGTTTTTTATGTGTGGAATGGAGAGGAGAGTGGGTGACCTTTTGTAAGTGGGGGAGAGGACACACTTGGAATTTTTGAAATGAAATTATTACAATCACATTTTTCACATGCCAAAAGGATAAAAAATGGTCCATTTTAGAACCTTAGAATATATAAGGTCTAAATATGACCATATAATATTAATTATACATGTTTTGAGTCATTTTTATTCCTTATTGTTTAATTGTAACACTCCAGTAAACACATTTTTACCTTAACTGTGATAAATAATTTTTACTATTTTCACTATTCATTATTATAAAAAATTAAATTGATATTATTTGATAATATAAATTATTAATATTAAAAATATTTAATTCATTTTTACAATTAAAATAAAAAATTTCTATAATTTAATTTAAAATTTAACCCACATACGTGTTGAAAAAATGATTTCTGTCAAGAAATACACTTTTACTAAGCATAAAAAAATATTATAATAACTATATGACAGGTAATAATAAGTAAATTAATTTAAATTAATATATATATAAATAATATAAATTTAATTCAAATAATTCCTAATTAGGTTTTATTTTAATTAGTTAAAATGGAGATACATTATCCACATTAAAACAGTTTTTAGAAAAAATGTGTTTTGAAGCATAAAAATAAACTTATATTAAAATCCAGTATAAAAAAGATTTAAATAAAATTAATTATATGGAATATAACTAAAGAATAATTATGTTAATTTTAAATCATATTAATGAATAATTGGACATTTAAATTACTTAATTTATTAAAAATAAATGATTGTTTTAAAAAGCAATTAGTATTTTTTACTATTCTGTAAAAAATCAATATTTTTTGAAAAATCCCAATATTTCACCCAAATTTAATATTAAAATGGTGATTTAAAAAATTGTGTTAATTTTATAAAATAAAATTTCTATAAGTTCAAAAAATTAATTATAATATTTTCTCAAAAATGAAATAATAAATTATTTTTGAAGGAAACATATTTTTTTATAAAATAGAATGTATTTATAAAATGTGAGTTCTTATTTATTAAGAATTTATAAATAAATTTATAATGAGTATGAAATATATATATTTCATAAATTATTTAATTCTAATCATACCCACCAATTTAGTAATAATGTTATATCTGTCATGTTTAAATAATAATATTTTAATATTATATCATGACTCGTTTAAAATAAGTGTTTCATATAACACAAGATATCAATGAAATAAAATTTATTTAAAGATAAATATATTCTAAATTATTAGAGTGTTATAGAATACCCCCTTAAATAAATTTTATCCTCATAATTTGAACTTGAACATTTGAAAATTCATTTTTTAAAAACCAACAAAATTAAAGAGGTAAATAAAACTTCTTCATAAAGAGGGATAGGTAAATATGATGTTCATCTGGAATAACACCTGACTAGGTTTCCATTTATGAGAACATTAGTTCTAATTGAAAATATGTACATGGATGAAAATCATAAATAATTATAGAGTGTGGTTGATATCATAGATCATAAGAAAATGAATGATCATGAAAAAGTTAATATCTATAAAACCATAAATCTATGATGAATTAAAATACCATTGATTTATTGGATATTAAGATAACAAGATAACGTTTTTTCTAAGATCCATTCCCTATAATTGAGGGATTATTTTATTATTAAGATAGATAATACTAGAAAATATACTTTATTGATAAATTTTTATTTTATAAACATAAATTGATCATTTGAATGTTCTTAGATTACTTTCCAATTATTCTCTTTATCTAAGGAAGGAATATAAAATATTATTTTTTTATTCTTGAAGCACTAACATTAACATTTAATAGATCATAAGATCCATAAAAGTGTAGCAATATATTCATTCTATCTTTATTAAAACCAAAATAGTTATAAAAAATTAAGATAATACCCAAAATGAATATTAATATATTAACCTCCAAAACAAAACAATAAAACCAAAGGTTTAAGATAGATCATACCTTAAATAAATAACCTTATATCCCAAATAACCTCAATAACCTCAACATAAAAAACGTTTTCAACCTCAAAGGTTATCTCATAACCTTTCTATTTAAATCTCCAATAATATAATAGCATTCTTCTTAAATAATCATTTATGTTAAACCTAAAGGTTATATATATCTCAACCCAATTAAAAATTTCCAAAAATATGATGAACAACCTAAAAAAACATTAATCATCAAATCAGTTTGTAACCACCATGCTTTTCTATAAAAATTATTTTTCCCACAAAATTAAATAATCTTAATTGAATATCATTATCTTAACATCAAAGATAGGATAATCCAAAAGGGTTACGAATACCATTAAACTTATTTCCATAAAATATAAGAAAAACTTCCTTAAATAACTTTTTTTCTAAAACCCGTACTAAACCCAAGGGTTATATTAACATAAATGTTTCTCAATATACTCTTAATCATCATATACTTCCCTAACATAAAACAACAAAAGGGGTACTTGTTCATTTAAACTCAGGATCAATCTTAAACTTATTAATCCAAGGAACTTTAGGTTTAACCTAGGTCATCCATGATTATTATCTATTCAAGTCCTTCATGATGGTTTGTAAAGAGCCTATGAATTTACAAGGCATATCTCTAAGAAGTGTCAAACCTGGTGTATAGTAAGGCTAATTGTTTCATACCAAGTAATACTCAAGTCAAGCCTAGCACACCTTATTTCATTGTTAATACCCCTAGGTACATTTATTACAGAACCACATTCACTTATATTATCCATACATGGATTTAATTACTTAGAAACCACTTGCTCTATACATTACTAAGTTTCTAGGATATTTTTCTATACTTATTCTTATACTTAGACTTATCCCTAGGGTTCCTAGTAATGTTTTCTCATACTAGTTTCTAAAGTTTAACTAAAAAGTTTCTATGATACCAAATATAGACACCCATGACTATAACACACATTATTACATGATTTTTAACATAATCATCTATTATTTACAACCCAAATATTGTGAGCCCGAGTGTTTTTAAAGAATAGGTTCACAATAAATTTAAGTGAGGATAAAATAAGACTTATTTATTTTATGCTACATAATTAGATTCTAAATACTTTCAAGCTACTAAGACTATATAGGATAACCTGAGGAATATATAGAAAAAAGGGGTGAGCTAAAAATCCCAGTAAGGAAATAAACATGATTTGAAATCATAACATTTGAGTCAAAGGTAAAATAATATATCATAAAAGATAAGGATTATGAGTAATTTAATGGATGAATAACATAAATAAAATTGTATCATATGATCATGGTAATATAGGAAATGTGGTAGTAACATATAACATGACATAAACATGAGTCAAGGATAGCTTTCTAGACAATATCACATGGTGGAAAAAGTCTCATAATGGATTATGTTTACTCACTAACCCCATACATGATGCCTCATAAAACTAAATCTATGTCTAATGAGTTAGAATGAAATCTAGGTACAACTGTCATAAAAGTTTCATGATCTATGTGGGATGCATAAAGGAAATCAATCATACATCTTAATATAGGAATTAACCATGGGATGAGAATGGGATGTATAATATTTCCTCATCTCATAATAAAAGGAATTTTCAAGATGAATTCATTTGAGAAATTATCATAAGGCATGTATTACTCCAAAAATGTAACAAAAAATAAGATAGTTATATATGTAAGATAAATATAAATGTATATATTGAATTTATAGGGATTCCATGACATTAAATATTGTGTTCGTTGATGAATAGAAATAAATTTAGAAATATTAAAAAAACATCCTTGAGTAAAATAACCTCTCCATTTTGAAAATCGTTATTTAAAGAACTAAAAATTAACAAAATATTATGGAAATAATTTTCTTTTAAAATAACATTAGAAACATATAAAGTAATATTTAAAAAAAATAATGGTCATGATAGCGGGTAATTCTATAAATTTTATACATGTTAAAAAAATTCTTTCACACTTGTGTAAAAAAATCAAAAAGGACCTCATTCATAAAATGAAAAGAATATTACTTTTAAACAATTTTTAAGTTGGTAATCATGGGTGAAAATTAATTTAATCAACCATAGAATACTATTATGACATTTTTTAAAATACTTTAAATAAATCATTGACATTGAAGAGAAAGGGCTTTCGACTGAAGAGAGAAATGAAGTCAGTTTTCCTTAAAAACATTTTCTCACTAATTTTATGTTTCATGGAGAAAAATATGGTTCTATTAATTTAAAAGTTCATGAATAATAATAAGATAATAAATTTATATGTTTTTATTATATAATGATCAAATAATTTCCTAAAATGGAAATTCATCCCTAAATAATCCTGATTAAAATGAGATTGAAATATAAACTCATAAGAAGTTATAATGGATAGAGAGATTCTCTCTCAAGGATGGAGATTCTCTCTCTCTTTAATATTGTGGCCAAGATATGGCACCAATTTTAGATGAGATTGTCATTCATTATCTAAAATTTTCTACATGTGGAAAATCATCTGCATGGATGGTTTTTAGAGGTTATTTTTGGTAGGGTGAAATCCCCTCAGATCTGATGATGATTCATGGTGGTGGTTTTGACAATGTCATAAAGGGAAAGCATCCCTTGACTGAAGGGGTTTATATCCAATGTGTTGACGACCTCATGGTAAATGGGGTTGGTGATGATGATTTTCGGTGAGGTGGGACACTAGAGGAGGTGATCTATACTATACTAGAGGGCGGAACGATGGAGGCTTTCAGGTGGGGCATGACTATTCTAGAATCCTAGTAGGGAATGAAAATGGTGCTACAAATCTACGAACACTATCGTGGTTGGCCTTCATCTAGTTCGACGTTAACGGGGTGGTTTGTGTGGGATCTTGGTGGTGGGTGTGGGATCCCTGTGTTTTTGGACTGGTGATGGTGATCTAGATTGAGGGGCTGATGTTGGTGTGGCCATGGTTACGGATGTGTGAGTATTCAGTGCTAGGATTCATGTTGGTTCCGATGCTGAGATTTATAGGGAGATGATGGTAGGAAAGGGATCCCGTTTTTTAGGTCTGTGAATGAGGGTTCTAATATGTGGTTCTACTGTTTGGGTGGTGCATGGGATGCAGGAAGTGTGTGAGATGCGAGTGAGGTCCTTACAGTAAAGACCTTATGAATGGAGATCTCAAACGTTGGATGGATAACGTGCGTCAGTGCGAAGCGTGGGCGTGATTGACAGGGGGACTACATTTGATTGAAAAAATCATTGATGAAGACATCATCGGGTGGTGGGCATGACCTAGGGATACAATCAATTTAGGGATATGCAGGGATATGAAAAATTAGGCGATGTGATAAGGAAATGACCAGGCTAGTCGGTATTTTCTGACAGGCTGACGCGCACGGTAATGGTTGGCTGGCATTTTACAAGGTTCATTTTCAAATTGGGCCTAGGATGATATCAAGTTGTCTTCATTTTTTTGGGGTTTTTGGATCTACGTATGGTTAGTACTTTTACTCCATTTTTATTTTGGATGGTGTTTATCTTCTTTGTTTGTGTTTTTTTTGTGTTTACATATCCAATTTTTTTATGTGTTCGTGTGCACTTTTATTTTATTTAATAAATTTTTAGGATCGAGCACACTCGGATCCTGAACATTCATGGTATAAACCCTTTCCACTTTGGTAAATTTTATATCATAATTCATTTTAATGAATTAGATTAATTGTAAATAACATTAATTTTGAATTATTCATGATATAATATGTAAATTGGTAGTATATACACTATATAAAATAAATTAGGTTTATAAAATAACATGTGTCTCAAAGAAGAATGTTTTGGGATGGAAACCCTTACCTCGAGCCCCAATCATCATGCATGTCCCTTAGATTCCTAAATAATAAACTTTTGTTAATTATTTTCTTGATTAATAATTTTTATCAATTTTATTATTCCTTTTAATTCATTTTTTATCATGTCAAATTCAATTACTTAACTAATTAATTTCACGTCGGACATTTTAACGATAAACGACTCATATTTACAAAATCAATTTGGTAAGTTTAATAAGGTCAAATAGATTATTATTTAATCATATATATAATGATATTCATGAAATAATTATCATTTTTATAAATAAAATTTACTTTTAAAATCAACCATGAAATATGTTATGAAAAATTAACTTTGTCACAATCATGGAGACGATATGCCGTACATTCCATTTTTTGATGATCATGATGTAGAGAAGGTAATAATTATTTTATAACTAAATAATTATAATTATATAAAAACTATCATATTATTTATTTAAATACACTTATATATACCATCCATGTGATGTGGTAATAAAAAAATCACTTCGCTTTGCGAGGCGGTAGTACGCCGTACACAAGAATGTTGTTGTCATTTATTCAATGGATAGTAAGGTAAGAAATTGTATGATATATTTATTTTATATAATGATTAATATTTCATGAATATCATATATAAATATAAAATTAATCCTTATTACCTTCCATGTAAAGTGTAAGTGAAGAATGAATCACAACGCTTCATGAGGCGGTAGTCCACCGTACAAGCGGGCGATATTATCATATTCTCTACAGAATGGAAAGTAAGATAGTATATATGATATTAAAATTAAATAAGTATAATTATATCATAAATATCATATATAAATATTATATAAATTATTATATCTAACTTTGATATGTGATTATGGAAAATGAATTACGTCGGTTCATACGGCAGTAGTCCACCATACACACGATCAACATATTCATTTCCCATTTTAGGGAGGAGGAGATGAATTTATATTATTACCTTGAAATAAAAACAAATAATTATATTAAATATAATTAGGTTCTAATATCATAATTTTTTTAAAATATTTTAAGTTTATAGAAGAAGAAATAAAATAAAACACTCGATTAAGGACGTTACCTCTTATTCTGAAAACTTCTTTAGGTTTGCACCAAAAGAATTTCTAGGTTGGATTTAGGATCAAAACAAAGATTATAGGATTATAGAAGGGAATTAGTTAATTTAATTTGGTAGTTTTTGGATGAATTTTTTTAAGTGTGTAAAAGAGAAGAGAGTGGGTGACCTTTTATAAGTGGTAGAGAGGACACACCTGTAACTTTTAAAAAGAAAGAATTACACCTACATTTGTCACAAAAATAAACGATCCAAAATGGATAATTTTAGAACCCATAAAGAGATAAGGTCATAATATTACCATAAAAAATAATTATACAAGTTTTGGGTCATTTTAAACCCTTATATTTTTAGTTTAACCCCTTAGTTTACCCGTTTTAACTTTACCATGGAAAATATTTTTTACTATTTTCACTATTCATTATAGTAAAAAGTTAAGTAAACATTATTAGATTATATAAATTAGTATGATTATAAATATTTAATCCATTTTTACAAATTTAAATTACATAAGTGACAAAATTTAATTTAAAAGTAAACCCACAAACGTGTCAAAAACATGGTTTTTTTCGAGAAATGCATTTTTCTCATGCATAAAACGATCTTATAATAACTATATGACAATTAATAATAATTATGTGAATTTAAATTAATATTTATAGATACATAATCTATAAATTTCATTTAAATCATTCCCTATTCGGGTTCATTTTAATTAGTTAAGATAGTGAAACATTATTCACATTAAAACAGTTTAAAAAAAGTGTTTTAATGCCTAAAAATAAACTTATATCAAAATCCAGTATAAAGATGATTTAAATGTAATAAATCAGATGAAATATTACTAAATAATACATATTTTACTTTGAAATCATATTAAATAATAATGATACTTTTAAATTACTTAATTTATTAAAAATAAATGACAGTTTTACCAAATTTTGATATTTTTTACTATTCACAAAAAATTAATATTTTCTAAACAAATTCCAAACTTTCACCCTAATAATAATAATAGTAGTAGTAATAATTATTTAATAATAATAATAGTAATAATAATAGTAATAATAATAGCATTAATAATGGTAATAATAATAATAAGAACAATAATAATATCAATAATAATAATAGTAATAATAATAATAGTAATAACAATAATTGTAATAATATTAATAGTAATAATAATAATTGTAGTAATAATTGAAGTACTAATAATAGTGGTAAGAATAATGTTATTAATAATAATAGTAGTATTAATAGCAATAATAATAGTAATAATAATAGTAATAATAATAGTAATAGTAGTAGTAATAATAATAGTAATAATAACAATAATAAAAATAATAGTAATAGTAATAATAGTAGTAACAATAATAGTAATAATAGAAATAATAATACTAATAATACTACTACTACTAATAATAGTAATAATATTAATAATAATATTAATAATACTAATACTAATACTAATAATTATAACAATAAAAATGGGATTCACCCTAGACCGGTTTAAATAATAATAATAACATAATTAAAAATATTAGTAATATAGTTAATTTTTGACTATTAATATAACTAATAATTATTAAATTATAAATGAAATTAATTATAATTAATAATAATTAATAATAATTAAATAATTAGTTAATAATTCTTAAAAATATAATTAATTAAACAATAATTTTAATGAAATCAATAATTTTTACCAATTAAATAAACAATTAATAATTAATAATTTAATTAATAATATAATAAAAAAATAATATAATTTAAATTAATATAATTAATAGTAACAATGTAATTCATATTAATTAATCTATATTAGGTAGAGTGGATTATAAATTGAAAATACACATGCACTGAGGCACCCCAATGGGGTAAGCCTCATCCCTCCCCACAAGGAGTGACAATAACCCACTGAACCTATTTTTATTACATAGAGTATCCTGAAGGACTAAGATCTAGATAACCCTAAGTCCCTAGCTGAATAGTCACATAAAAAATAATTGAAAATAAAATTAATTTTATAAAAATAAGGAATGACAAATAATTTAAATAACAGAAAACAATGTTTTTTAAAAAACATAACATCCATATTTTAAAAAAATTTCCAGGCATAAGAATATTTTTTCTTAATTGACTATCTATCATTAAATACCTTTTTAATTATATTATTATAAATTAGTGTTAAAAAATTAAAAAATTATAATATTTACTTAATTTTTATATTATTATTAATTATATTATTAATTAGTACTAGTTGAGGTATTACCTGAGTGGTAAAGTTGCCCCACAATCCAATATTGGACCAGAGTTCAAATCCTAGAAGCCCCTTCCATGGGGGATTAATCAAGATATTTTTTGGAAAAATAGGGGCCCACACTATGGGCATGCATTGTTGTAGGAAGTAAGAAGCTTGGTGGAACCTAACTGATGGAATAATGCAAATGGAAAGTGTTTTAATGTGGAAATATGCAAGTATCACTGGGTAAGAGATTGAAAAGTGAGATAAGTCTATTGGATCATATCAATTGGATCTATACCCACCTAGATATCTAATGTGGGACATATGGGTGGCCTTCCATGTGATGATCAACACAATGGAACTAGTAAGATAACATGATGTGACTTGGCATGTTGTGCGATAGGGAATCACACAGGAATCACCAGACGAGTGACTTTAAAGAGAAATGATTACATTGACACTTATCCACTGGACCTCCTCCCATAAAAATTTATGATCTGGGACGATGGGGTTACCTTCCTTCTTGGTAAGGGGTGAATTTCAAATTGGTGATAAGAGCAATCATTTTTTATGAGGGTTGAGTGGCATAAGATTGGTGACTTGGCATGATGCATGATGATTTTCAATTCTTTGGGCTACCTCTCTCAAAGGGCCTTTAGTCCAAATTCATCTAGGACTTCGATCCATCTAGAGGTTGGTCCTTTAATCCACTAAATGTAATAAAATAGGTCTATTGGGTGCATACTATTCCTTATAGAGAGAGATGTGGCTTGACCTAAATGGGTGTTTGGGTGTGGTTATTGTTTATAATTTGTAATCACCTCAACATAATATAGAATATTATTTTGTAATTATTTATCACATTATTAATAATTATTAATTACATTGTCATTAATTATATTATTAAATAATCATTAATTAGGTTATTAATAAATATTAATTATATTTTTTATCACTCAATACATTATTAATTATTATTTATAATACTAATAATCAATAATTAATTTTTTTATTAATATTTATTAATTATGTTATTATTATTAAAAATTATTTATTAAATTATTATTAAATATTATTTATATTATTGAAATTTATAATTCTTACATTATTATTTATATTATCAATAATTGAGAAGATAAATTTAGGGTCAGGGAGTTCTGGGTATGGTGACATTGGATAATTTTAGGGCTTGGGGTTAGTGATGGCCATCCTAAAGGATATTGAGCTTGATCTTCTAGCTGGTGGTTCTGTTACTAGCTTGACTAATTATCATGGAACCTCATCCGTAGTTATGGATTCAATCTGGCAACAGACTGATGAGAATCATTCTGAAGGAAGTAGCTATCATAATAACTTATCTTCTTTAAAGAATAAAACCCTAGACCATATTATCAAAATAGGTAACACCAATCATATCATTTCTAGCAATAATATTATCTTAGATATATTTGACATCTAACAATATTTAACGATTTATTGCTTTGTGTTACTGATGGGATTGAGACCAGGGAGGGTAGATGATATCAAGAATATAATTTCAAATACTTGAGGAATCAAGACTAAAAAATCATTCATATGGGGTAAAGAATTTTTTATTTAATATTTTCATCTAATGAGTCAAAAATAAGGGCTTCGAGATTTAGGTCTATCTCCTCAAATCCTGTCTTGCAATTTATTTAGGAGTGGGATCCATGCTTCAATCCTTTTCCATTAATAAGACCTAAATTCAAGTGTAGGATCATGTATTTGGGTTAAATTGGATACTATTACATTTAAATATACTCTTTGATATATATATTTGGCTATTGGAGTGCATATAAAACTTCACAGAGCCACTAAGGAAACACGAGTTGGTTGTTTTTCTAGATTCATGATTGAAGTGGATTTAAGAACAACTCGTATTGATAAGGATATAATTTCTAATGATAATGATGATATTAATTTATGGATTAATTATAAGAGATTACATAGTTTATGTCAAACTATCAAATCATGGGACACTGTAAAGATAATTTTTTGAGAGACATTATTTATTCTTGATTCCCTTTCAAAGGGAATATTTTAGAAAATTACAGGAAAAAGAAACTGAATATAGAGGCTCAACATATTTATGTATATGTACCTTAATAAGAGAAAATTCAGCATTCTTAATGATGTGATGAAGGCTATAAGGTTCTCAAATATTATGATCTAACTATAGTAGAGAATTAATTGGTTCCAAATAAATAAATCTGAATAGAGATTATGGTTCCTTGTATAGGGTAGTATGACTATGCTACTAGGATTAGTCTGTATCAAATGCATGTTTTTTTTAAAAATGTACTGAAAAAACATTACAAGGATCATATAACTCTATATAATCTAGATTTTTTGGAATTTAACATTTAAAGTGTATCCTCTAGTAGGTCTAGAGTCTCCTGAGAGTAATGCCTCAGCTTCTCTAAAGCATGGTGAGGTTGAATATGTGTAAGAGTTTTATGAGGCACATCATCAATAACTACTTATCATGATTAATAGAATTAAATGGGTATGGGATAATTTCACGGAGTAATCCTCTTATTTAAGGATTCTATTATAAATATAATTGACACAACAGATGATATAACAGTCCTGAACCCATGCCCCAAGATCCAGTGAAAAAAACATAATATTTACATTTCAAGACTTGATACCAATAAAAGCGACCCAACTTTAACTATCCAAAATATTAAAACACCAAAAATAAATATTGGATCAGTTACATACCCAAGGAACTTTTAGGTTTAGAGTTTTATAGAATTAGGTAAAATTCAAACATTACATTACCCATATATTTAAGTGGTCATTTTTTCCAATATACCAAGATTTTCTTATTTTATATTAATTCTTCATCATCTACCACATGAAACCCTTCTTTACATATCTTACATAACATATTTCTATATAATCTAGGTAAATAAATATTATAAGGACATGATTAAATGAATAGTAAGGGTAAACATAGTAATTAATAATTAAATATCATAAGATAACACAAGATATGAATATGCATTGGAATAGTGTATTCCGATCCATTTGGATGAATTTGGGTCAAATACTAATGACCCAAATCACACAACAGACAAAAAAGATACAGTTCAACTGCTATAGTGGGGCTGTTGGGGGTTGCAGGGGAAAACATGCCCCTACTACAGTAGCCAAAGAACCATGACACAAATTAATAGAGCTGACCAACAACACCGATAATTGACTGTAGTAGTGTAAAATTTATATAGAAATATGTGATAGGGCACTATAACATCTCTAAATTTGGAGGAAAATTAATTATATCTCCACATATTTTTTTCAATCGACACTTTACCAGATCAAACTTGGGTGGCTATGACACTATAGCATACTGTATTTACTATGCAGATAATGGAATAATGCATCATCTTCTTTATTATATAATTAAATCAAGGATATCTATGTGTGAAACTCTGATTATCTCATTGTAACTCTACTCAAGAATTAGTGAAGTGATTATGCCTCTCCATGTACTTAGGTATTTTTTCCAAACCATGTAAATATTTTTGTATTATAATATTCTTCTCATTATTTTATTTTTTATTTTTTCTTCATCTGAAATATATTTTTTCACTTCTACTCTTTATATTTCAGCCACAATAAGGGTATGGAAACATATTCAAAGTGTATGAGTATAACTTAAGAGAATACTTACCCATTATAAATTGAAACAAAAATAATGAGACAAGGAATAAAGCTTTAACTAAATATGAGACATACGATTCAGAAATCATGGGCCATATAAAAATAATCCTTGATCAAATTATACATTAAGACTTATTATATGTATAATGAAATCATACTGGTAACTTGGAACATTAAACCTTTATCATAGAATCACCTAAACATGATAATTATAACATTCTCTTAGAAGTAACTTACAATAGTCAAATCTGTCATCTATTAGGATTTACTCATATTTAGTAGACTCCGTCATCTCTTAGGAGTAACTTACAATACATAACTTCATATTCTATTTGGATTAATTTACTGAAGCTTAAATTTTTATTGTAAAACACTTTTAAGGAAAAGTGAGAAACCACATAGTTTAACCAGGCGGAAAACCATCAAATTATGTCAAAAAATTATTAAAACAGAACATAATCCTATTAGTTGTTTCCTCCCTAAAGAGTTTCTAGGAGATAAAGTGGACCTTTGAATCAAGATTGATGAGGATTAAGTCTTCAAAGTGATTTTCCAACTTGTACTAAGTTTGAGAGTACTCTTCCTTAATTAGGTTCCCTTCATTAAAAAACATTATCAGTATTAGGTCCTGTTTTTCTATCCATAGTGCATTACCACTATTGACATCCACATGAAGTAGCTTTCCCAATATCTTATCTACCTCTTCCTGTGAATCTTTGATATAAAGGAAGTCCTTCACCATTTCTTCTTCCAAGTGGACAAGCAATTCCAGTGATTTCTAGTTAGCAACTTTCTATGCATCATGTTTTCCCACACCGGCATCAACAACGTCAACCAACATGTATTTAGGATTCCCATGAAAGTTAACACTAGATATAAACATTCATTCAATCTCCTTGAATTTCATATTTTT
Source organism: Viscum album (assembly GCA_963277665.1). Taxonomy (NCBI): domain Eukaryota; kingdom Viridiplantae; phylum Streptophyta; class Magnoliopsida; order Santalales; family Viscaceae; genus Viscum; species Viscum album. The sequence goes on along the minus strand of OY728140.1, from coordinate 1,268,193,792 downwards.
ACCCGACCTGGTCTCCATTGGTTTTGGGAGATATTAGTAGTCCTTGCACGATTTTCTTTTCTTCCATGTTGGCAAGACTGATGTTTCTATCCCAAAAATTATTTTAGCTTCACTAATCTTCTCTTGATATTTAGGTAACCCCTCTAGACTAGAAAAGTGGTTACTGGTCTGGATGGTCTTCTGAATATGACTCTAACCTATGACCCAACTTCCCATTAGCCATAACACTGAACCATTCTACATAGAACAATTCCCAAACTCATTTATATTGTCATCATCCAGTCCACTTACACCTTGGGAACCTTGAAGGGGAGGGTCCAAGACACCAGTAGGTCTCTCCACATCCCAGATTGGCTACACCAAAGTATGTTCCATAGAAGGCTGAAGGTCCCCCAACACCTTCCTAATTTGGCTTCAGTTAGAGTCCTTTTCCAGACCCTTGACAATATTACCAGTCCCAGAATGTATATCCTCAGCGTATGAACCATTGGAAGGTCACTCCTCCTCTACATTCCCCTCTTTCCTCAGAGCAGTAGGCTGCATATCTTGAGGGGTTCCCAGATCATTTTTCAATCAGCTAAAAACCATAGCCACTAGAGGATTCATTTTCGATAATCTACACTCCATACCCATAAGGGTAAGTTCTAACAATCCTCCATAACCACAAACCTCTAGGTCCTTACCACTACCCTTACCCATCTACATTGTAGAGTGAGACACTTGTTGACATTTATCCATAGAGTGTCCCATGTTTTTATAGGTAGAACAGAACTCCATCCATGATTCATAAAGCACATGCTGTTTGAACATGTACTCCCTACCAACTGTAATCCAAATGTAATCAAATGACAGCTTGTAAACATCTATTTCCACACATACACTTGGGTTAAAAGGGTGAAACAATGATTAAATAAGGATATCAGAGCACAAATATCTTACAACCAGATTACCAAGCATTCTAATAACCGAATTATTTTGAAAAGGTAAAGGAAGATTGGAGAAAATCACCCAAACTGCCATTGTTGGAGGATCACATTTCATATGAAAGTTGAAGGACCATATGATCTGGTAGAACCAATATCCATTGAATCTACATGGTTCACCTAACCGGGATCTTATAAGATCCTCTTTCATAGCAAATCAAATCATAATATGATGGTTGCCGAGCAGACCCACTGTCACCCTCTCCTGCAAATCCCAAGATCCAAAGACGTACCTGTCACACACCTCAATCGAAGGGTTCCTCTGCCCAAACAAAAAAAACCAAGGTAATTTTTAGGATCTCAGAGGTTTCATTAAACTCTGTGATTGAAATCGGGAGGTTAGGTCATCCCTTGAGTAGATCTAAAACCTTTGGGCACATCAATGCTTATAGAAAAGAATAAGGATGGTATTATTCGATCATATCCCCATTAAATCAAAGTAAAACAATAAAATATATTTATATATATGGAAAAATACATTTAAAAGAACATTTAATACATTTAATTAAAAATAGGGAAATTATCATTTTTGTTTTGATAACATTATAAATAAAAATTCAAAAATATTGAGAAAAAATATTTTATTATAAAATAAACATGGAAAACTATAAAGTAAAATTCCAAAAAAATAATAGTTATGATGGTGGGAAAATCTATTCATTTAGTAAATATTAAAACCAATATCCATTTCACACTTTCAGTAAAAAATGAATGTACCCTGTTGATAAAATGATAAAAATATTCCTTTTAAAACATTTTATAAAAAGTAAAATATATTTTAAAATGAATTCAAAGAATCATTTATTTATTTAAAATTGCATTCTTGAAATTTTTTTAAATATTATTAATATGTGATTGAAAATATTCTCTTCCAAAATGAGATATAAAGCAAGTTTTTTCTTAAAAATGATATTTTGAAATTCTTAAGTACCATAGAGAGAAAAATGAAAGGAAATCATGTAAAACTCAAAAGTAACTAGTGGATAAGAATAGATATGTGTTCAAAGAAATTAATATTATAAAAGTTTCCCCAAAGGAACCTTGAAGATAAACAATACTGAAAATAAATGAGATTATAACACAAATCATTTAATGAATTGGTAAATTTTGACTAAAAATTCATCAAAACCAAGAATGTGAAATGGATCTATATATCTCATTAATTATAAGTGATAATATGTCATTATTAATTCATGGGGTAATAAAGTCCATGAAAAAGATTTCCACTTTTATAACATTTGAATTAATATCTAGTGAAAGAGATAACTTCAAAGGAACATTCTATATCCTGATAAAAGATTAATTCATGATATAAGATCTCAATAGGTAGAATATATACCTTATAAAAGGAATTTTGTGCATAATATGAATCATTTATCATAGAAACAATTTTGAGATGATTAATCCTTATAAAGATCATATCACTGAAGTGAGAATTAATCATTGAGGTGATTATACATAACAATTGAAAAACCACATAAAACAAGTAAAAAATTATATAATTAGTGTTCATTTAACACAAAATAATGACATAATATAATTGATTAAGTAGAAGTGTAACCTATTGAATTGAAATTTAGTTAAGAAACCCATTTCCCCAAGTTACAAATTGATATGTATATACTTTAACTCATCAATAATAAATTTATATTAATTATTTAGTTTTTTGAAAAAAATTTATAGGATTATTTTCTTATGGTTAAACAATTTAAATCATTTATTTTAATGAAATAATTAATTGCTTAATTGGTTAGGTCCACATCACATGTTTTGAAGACGTTCAGTTCATAATTGAAAAATGACTTTTGTAGGTTGATCATGGTTAAAGTGGTCTTTATTCCATCATATAAAGAATAATAATCATGAAATAATTATCATTTTTATACACCAAATACAATTTTATATTCATCCATGAAATGTGGTTACGAAAAAAAAAATTGATCGGCTCGCGAGGCAGTAGTCTACAAAAACACAAAAGTGTTGTTTTTTACTTTTAATGGATGGAAAATAAAAAAATAAAATAAAATATTATATTTAAATTATCAATACCATGTTATAAATATAAAATAACTTCATTATATATATCCCCATGACCAACCATGGGTGGTTGTTTTGAAAAATGATGTACATTGCTACTTGAAGACGATAGTCTATACGTACGAATGGGCAACAATTCCATTTTTAACGATTTGAATGGTATAAAGATAGATAATATATTATACTAACATAATAATATTTATGTCATGAATATAATATATATACTTTAAATATATCATTATAACCCTATATGAATGATAGTGATGAGAAACAAAATTCATCGGATCACGAGGTGATAGTCCACACGTACGCACAAATAATTGTTTTGTTCCCCATTTGATGAAAAAAGAAGATGAATAAGGTTATGAAATTAACATAATAACATCTTAATAAATCTAAAATAATAATTTTATTATATTTGAATGGTTAGGATATAATTGAAGCAGGTATAAGAAGAATTAAAATGAAAATGCTCAGTTAAGATGATTACCTCCTCTTTGAAGAACCTCCAATGAGTTTCTCTTTAAGGACACTAGGGATGGAATTTTAAGAGTAAATATGCCTATGTAATTTATATAAATAAGTTAAAAAGAGTTTTTTAGTATTTGGTTTAGATATGTGTCTCAATAAGTGTGATGAAGAGAGGACATGTGGTTCCCTTATATAAGAGTGGAGAGAGGCACCCCTAGAATTACTCAATTTAGTAAATTAATATAAATTTATTTTCATATTAAAGGGTATTTTTTTATATTTAGATACCAGTATAGATATAATTCTAATTACTATAATAAAATAAAATTTAAATAGGTTTATGTAATGATTTTACCCTTATCTCTTAGATTTAACCCCTGTTAACCCTTTTAACGATTACCACGATAATAATATTTTCTACTCTTTAGGTGTTAAGAAAGTTACTATATAAGAAAAATTAACCCCTAAATGGACAAAGATTGATATTAAATATAATACCCCATTCACTTGATTAAATATAATATTTTTATGAATTTTAAATCATTCAATAAAATTTAATTTAACATAAAATATCATTAAAATATTTTTTAGTAGAATTTAAATAATTTAACTTTAAAAAATATCAAATCCATAATTGAATTTGAATATAATTTTTTTTCCACAAAACAAATGAATTATATTTAACTAAAAAATTCTGGAAACTCTATAAATTTTCCCAAAAATATTACTTTTATAGTTTTTAAAATCATTTACACGATTTTATACCACTTGCACAAGCACTATCCCAGCATTTCATAAGAATTTAAGGTAATTATTTCATCACTAATAAATTAAATATAAATTACCATCATAAAATATTTTATTTATATAAAAAATAAAAAAATTATAAACTTTCAGAACTTGTTTTTATTCCTGTGAAAAAATATTATTGATATTAAAATAATGAAAGAGACATTTTGGAATTTTCCTTTACTTAAAAATAACATAAAAAGGTCTTTATCAAATAAAAATGATAAAAAATACCATATTATAGAATATATGAACTAATTTTTAAAATTAAACTCATAAAATAAAATTTTGAAAGTCTTTGGATGATTTTTAATACTTATTTTATTATTTTAACCATGTTCTACTAGTTTTACCCTTATCATAGAGACAACACTTTTACTAAGGTTACAATTCATTATAAAAAAGTGAAAATATTTTAAAAAAATTTACATTATTATTCCAAATATGGAATATATTTTATAAAATTAGATCCCTATAATTTTAAAAAATTAATTTCAAAATATTTCCACAAAATGTGATGAAAAACAATTTTATAGAAAAATGAATTTTAAGTATAAAAATGTTTTTATACCAAAATTAATAAAAATTTCAATTATAGTGAAAATAATTGGATTAATTTTAATTAAAATTAACTAATAAAATTCTAAAATTAATTCAATTTATTTACTTTTTAAATATTTTAATGGAAGAACAATTTCCTATAAAATCGGTATTTTTTCAGCATTTACTAAAAATTAAATCTTTTCAAAAAAATACCAAAATTTCACCTTAAGATAATTTTTATTTTATTTTTTCAAAAATAATATCATTTTTATCCAAAAAAAATTATAAAATTGGTAGCGATTTATTATAATATTCACTCACAAAAAGAAATAAAAACCATATTTGAAGAAAACATATTTTTGAAGCATAAAATTAATTCACTAAAAATTGAGTGATTAATTGCTAAGAATTAATCAATAAAATTATTATTTATTCATACCACTATACATATATTTTATAATATTGTTACTCCTCTTTATACCCACCAATTCAAAAGCAATGTTATAATAGTCATATTTAAATAATAATATTTCATGGGTGTTAAAGCTCAATGTTATGTATCGTGTATGGAATTGAACATAGTGTTCTTTTAAAATATTAAGTTATTAAATTATCCCCCCTTAAAGAAATTGAATCCTCACAATTTGATCAAAATATTTCTAATTGAAGGTTTTAAAATTTAAAAATCCCTTTATTGAAAACCCACATCATAAAAAGGGTTAATAAAACCTCATTTTGAAAAGAGGGAAATAGATATATAAAGGTCATCTAGAATAACACATAACTAGGTTTCCAAATTGGATAATATTAGTGGGATGTGAATATATGGACATGGATGAGAAAATTATTGTTCAAAAAATGACAAGAAGTGATATAGAATGCAATCATGAGAACGTTAATTACCATAAAACCATGAATTAATAATAGTGAAAGAATACCATCAATTTATCAGAAACTGTTATCAAAATAAAACAATTTTAATTTATGATGTATTATTTTTTTATCCAGACTAATAACATTTGAATATGTATTTAAATTATTTTCTTCAAATCCATAAATGAAATTTCATCCTTTGGTTTCATGTTTTAAAAAGTTTCTATCTCTATCACATCCCATATTATAAGTGATGAGTATTCATGATGAATCTTTCTTATGCCTAAAGCATAATCTTCTAATATATCATTGGATCTATATAAGGATAAAAATATAATCCTATTGTATTTACAAAATCCAAATTGGTTAGAAAAAAGTAATATAATACTCAAAATGTGTAAATCTTTATATAAAGAAATAATACATTTAATCCCAAACTTTCCATAATAACACCAAAGGTTTAACTTAGATCATTACATAAATAAATAACTCTATATCCCAATTAACCTCAATAACCTCAACATTAAATAATGTTATAACCTAAAAGGTCATATCATACCTTTTAACATATATACCCAAAAATGTATTGAAATTATTCCCAAATAATCTTTTTTGTTATATCTCATGATACACCTAAGGGTTACTTGTACCTCAACCTAGTAAAAAATCTCCCAAAATATCATTAATCACTTTTAAATCCCACCACTTAAAACATAAAAAGGGGTTTCTATGAATTTTAACTTATGATAAAACTTAAATATTAGAACCCAAGATGGTATCCATAACTCTAAATTTAGCCTCACATAAAAAAATTATAATCACCAAATTTATCTAAACCCTACCCTGATACCAATTATAACAACCCCAAACCCATTCCCATGCATATTGTTCTAAAAACATAATAGTTACATTTATATATTTGATACCAATAAACATGAACCAAATTTAACTATCCAAAATATGAAAATATAAAAAAGAAATATTAGATCACTTACATACCCAATGACCTTTTAGGTTTAGAGTTTTAGATAATTAGGAAAAACTATTACATAACATTACCCATGTCATTAGATGATATTTTTTTCAACTATATTAATCTTTTCCTATTCAATATTATGTCTTCATAATCGCCCACATGAAACCCTTAGATACATATATTTCATAAAATATTTATTTATAACCTAGGGAAAAGAAATTTAAGAATGGAAAGCTTAAATTATCAATAAGAGTTAACATAGCCATTAAACATAAAATATATTGGGAGAGTAAAATATGAGAAGAAGGGTATGAGAACATTTTCCAATTGAATGATAACAATATAAGATAATTCATACACAAGATAAACTAGAACATAAACCATTATACTTGGAATAAATACTTAAATAAATATGAGAGACATACGAGTTTAAAATAACGAGCCTTGCAAAAATAATCCTTGATGAAATTAAACATTATAAATTATTATTAATACAAAGAAACTATGTTGTTAACATAGAACATTAAACATTTATCACATAATCTCATAAATAGGATAATTCCAACTTTCACTTAGGAGTAACTTACAAAAATTAACTCTTTCCTCTCTTAAGAGTTACTCATATTTAGTAAACTCTAACATCTATTAAGAGTAACTTATAATACTTAACTCCAATGTCTATTAGGATTAACTTACAATAGTTAACTCTATCTATTTATCCAATTCATTGGAGGGATATAACAGACCCATCAATCCTTGGTTTATAATAGATCCACCCATTAATCATTCATACATATTTCCAAGTACCATAGCATGAATAAAAAATTAATAATCTTTTACTTTTCAACATAACACCTTTAAACACATCTATCATTAATTTTTATCTTGATTAAAACATGAAAAAAAGGTTCCATGGAAATATCTTTATAAAAAATCTTGATATATATAATTAAATAACAAAGATGGTATCATTAGATCATATCCCAATTAGGTCATAGAAAAATAATGAAGGATATTTCCACAGATGGAAAATATATTTAAAAGAACATTTAAGACATTAATTTGAAAATAGGGAATTTATCCATTTCTTATGATAATGTTTTAAATAAAAATTACAAGAATATTGAGAACAAAAATTTCTTTAAAAATATCCATGGAAACTTATAAATGAAACTCAAAATAAAATAATTGTTATAATGGTAGGAAAATCCATTCATTTGGTAAATGTTAAAAAAATATCCATTTCACACTTTCGTTAAAAACCAAAAGTACCCAATTTGTAAAATAAAAAAATATTCCTTTTAATTTTTTTTAAATAATATAAAATATAATTGAAAATTAATTTAAACAATCATTTATTCATAAAAAAGAACATTCTTCAAAAACATTTTAATGATCATGGATATGGAGGAGAAAATATTCCTAACCAAAAAGAGAAATATTGTCGTTTTTTCCTTAAAAAACGTTTTTTACCTTCTTACGTACCAAAGAGAGTAAAATTAAAGGAAATCATTTAAAAATCCGAAATAAATGGAGGATAAAAATAGATATCTTCTTAAATAAATCAATGTTAAAAAATTTCCCCCAAAGGAACCTTGAACAAAAACAATACTAAAAGGAAATGAGATTTTAACATAAAGACTTTGCTAATTTGTTAACTTTAGAATAAAAATCCATCTAAAGAAATAATATTTAATGGTTATACATATATCATGAATCAAAATATATAATATTTCAATATTAATTCATGGGATAATATTCACACCATAAAAAATAAAACATGGTGCATAACATGATTTTTGTCTCAAATAATTGAAATTGAACCAATGAAAACCCTTACAATTTTTATAACATTAGAATTGATATCTCATCAAAAAGATAAATTAATATAAAATTTAAATATAATTATCAAAGATTAAGTCATTAAATAATATCACAATAGTCAATATATACATTTTATAAAAAGAATGTTGTTCATAATAGGAGACCTGTCTCAAAGAAATAATATTGAGACTAATAATCCTTATAAAGACTGTATCACAGATTTAAGGATTAATAATTGTGGTTATTATGTTTAAAAATTATAAAAGATAATAAAATAAGTGTAAATACAACATAAAATAATCATAGGATATTTTACACATAATCATTGAATAATATAATCTATAAAGTATAACTATAAACCAATGAATGAAAATTGAGTTAAGAAACCCCATACCTTGAGTCCCAACTTTCGATGTATAGACTTTAAATCATGTATAACTAAATTATATCAATTATATAATTGTTTAATAACATTTTATAGATTTATTACCTTATCATTAAACTATTTATTTCATTTATTCCAATAACATATTTAAATACTTAATCGGCTATGTTCTCGTCGGGTGTTTTGAGGATGTTCAGTTCATAATTTAAAAATGACTTTGGTAGGTTAATCACGGTCAAAATTATAATTGTAACATAATTCAAATAATAATAATATTGAAATAATTATAATTTTTATTCATAAAATAAAATTTTAGACTCATATATGAAAACAGTTTTGAAAAATAAATACGTTAACACCTAAGGGGGTAGTCCGCACGTGCACACAAGGAATGTTTTTACATTACATAGGATAGAAAATTAAGAAAGAAAAAAAATTATATTCTTATATTCATAATAATGTTATAAAAATAAAATACCACCATTAAATCTATCCCTACTACTATACATGAGAATTGGATTTTTGAAAAATGAAGTACATTTCTATGTGGCACCGGTAGTTTATATGTATGCACGTGCGATGATTCCATTTTTAATGATTGGAATAGTATGAAGATGGATGTTATATTATATTTATATAATAATAATTATTACATTAATACCATATATAAACATTAAATTTATCATAATAACCAACCATGAAATGTAGTGATGATAAATTCAACGGTTCACAAGACGGTAGTTTGCATGTATGCATGAATGATGGTTTAGTCTCCCATTTGATAAAAAAATAAGATGAATAAGGTTATGAAATTAAATAAATAATATATATATATGTTAGATATTTATTTCATTATATTTTAATGGTTAGGACATAGTTGAAGTAGAAATAAGAAGTAAAATGAAAATGCTCAGTTAAGATAATCACATCCTCTTTGAAGAACCTCCTTTGGATCTCTCATTAAGGACCCTAGGGATGATATTTGAAGAATAATGGAACCTCTATAATGTATATAAGGAATTAAATAATATTTTTTTTAGGTTTTGTTCAATATTAGTGGCTCAAGATGTGTGAGGAAGAGAGTAGAGGTGGTGTCCTTATATAAGAGAGGAGAGGGGAACCCTTGGAATTACTTAAAGAATTAAATTAATATAAATTGATTTTCATGTTCAAGTTGAACCAAATTGATATATTTAAAATAAATGATGGATATAAGTAGAAATAATCACATAAAATAAAATTTATACAAGTTAATGTTATTTTTAACATCTATTTCTTATAATAAACCTCAAGTTAACCCTTTTAATGATTATCAAGATATTAATGTTTTTTACTCTTTAGGGGTCAAAAAGTTTCTACATAAAAAAAAGTGACCCATAAATGGGAAATTGATGATATTATAGACCATATACCATTAAATTGGACAATTATAATATATTTATGAATTTGAAATCATTTAATAATATATTTTCTAAAATAAAATATCATGAATTTCATTTTAGGGACTGTTCACATAATTTGACATTAAAGAATCAATATAGTAATTTAATTCAAATATAAAATTTTAAAGAATCATTAATAAATTATATTTATCTAAAAAATTCTTGGAACATTATAAATTTCCCAAAAAATATTACCTTTATAGTTTTTAAAATCATTTACTTTATTTTTCTACTCATTGCACAAGCACGCTATCAGTTTTGTATAAGCATTTAATGTAATTAATTCATCACTAAAAAATAAATACAAATAAAACAATAAAATAATATTATTAATATTAAAAATAACGTTTAATAAAATTTCATAACATGTTTTTATCATTGTTAAAATATATTATAGATATTAAATGAAGAAAGAGGCATTTCTGAATTTCCCTTTACTTAAAATAATATAGAAGTATTTATCAAAGAAAAATAGTACCAAAATGCCCTATTTTATAATATATAAAGGTATTGGTAGAATTAAACTCATAAAATGATGTATATTAAAGTTTATGGATGACTTTGTATACTTATTTCATAATTTTAATCTTCTTTTACTCATTTTACCCTTACCGTAGGGATAATATTTTTACCGAGGATACTATTCATTATGATAAAAAATAAAATTGTATTGTTTCCCAATTTGTAAATTATGATTCAAAATATGAAATAAATTTAATAAAACTCAATCCCTATTAGTGGAATAAATTTCTTTTAATATAAACCCACAAAACATGATGAGAAATGGTTTTCCATAAAAATGCATTTTAAGTATAAAAATGTTTTTATACCAAAATTAAAAATAATATAGATTCCAATTATATTAATTGGATTATTTTTAATAAAAATGAACTTATTAAATTTTAAAATCAATTCATAATAAAATGTGACTTTTCAAATACAAGAATGGAAACGATAGTTTTCTATAAAATTGGTATTTTTCATTATTCATTGAAAATATTTATCTTTTCTTAAAAAACCCAAAAGTTCAACTTAAAAAAATTTTGATTTGATTATTTAGAAGATAATATCATTTTTTAATAATTTAAATTTTAACACTGGTAGAAATTAATTATAATATTCACTCACAAAACATAATAATTTTTTTGAAGAAAACATTTTCTTGAAGTATAAAATGAAATCACTAAAAATTGAGTTCTTATTTCCTAATAATTAATTAATAAATAGTTATTGGGTATGAATTTTATATATATAATTCATAATGTGGTTACTTCAATTAATACCCGATAATTCAATGACTGGATTATAATCATTATATTTAAATAATAATATTTTAGTGGTGTTAAAGATCAGTGATGCATGTCTTGTACATTATCAATCATGGTGTTCTTTTAAAATATCAAGGTATTATAGATGAAACCAATATTTAAGAGTTGTATACTGAGTTTTCTACCTAGACAGTGGTTGATAAATAATTAATTCAAGTGAAGAAATTTTTCATATGAAATAAAAAGATTTAAATTTATTACTTTTTAGAATTTCAACATGTAAAAGGAACTTGGAAGAGAAGGGGTATTGTAAAAATCCATTAAGTGGATATCCATCTCTTATTTTGCTAGAAATATTAGCTCTATTGATAATGGAGGTAAGGAGGTGTCTATAACTGAAACCCCTAAGGGTAGTCCAAGTATAGAAAAAACTACCAAAGTTCTTATGGCTACTACCATGATGCCAGGTCCTATTAGAATGAATGCCTTGCATGAGGCTAATGTTATAAAAATTCATAGGAAGATATTTAATAGATAATATGTCACCACTTAATGTTATAAATTAGGGATTTATCCACTAGATGTGGATAAGGCTACAAATTTTGGAATCTCTAGGAGCTCAAACGAGGATAGTGCTCAAACTATGAGCTTTATTAAGAGCTTTACTAGTGATCATGCAACCTCTAACAAGGAAGCCCTAGTTACTCTTATTTTAGTGATTGTAAAAGATTCTTCTACTAGGACCATCAAGGTTGACACATTTCATCTTAATAAAAAAGAGGATGTCTCCAGTGAGCGAGATGCTAGAACGTCTAACTAAAAGTATTTACAGGTTGAGGCTACCTTGGAGAAGGTCCAAAGAAACACTGAATATAGATACCAGTAACATATATCATCTCTTGTTTTAAAGACTATGAATGATTCCTCCAAGAGGTCTATTGAGGTGTCCACTTCCAATTCCTCTACCATGCTAGGTGACACTTCTTACCAAGGAGGTGTCCATTTGGAAAGGGAAAATAGAACAGAGAATAACTCTACGTAGACTAAGGATTAGATCTAGTAGGTTGTGGATAGGGAAGTACCTATCCCCAAGTATGCCATCAATGTGAATGTTAAGGTTTTTAATCCTCAGACCTCTCAGTGTCTTTCACTTTTGGATATCACTGAAATGCGATCATATGGATAAATTTAGAAACAACCCAATATTTGGAGGAGAGGCTGACATCTTCATAGTAGAGGTAACCCCTGTGTTTTGTGTGGATGATATTATCATAATAGAGGTTGGTATCTAGTTGTTTATTTTCCCTTATAGTGTTGGTTGTTGGTGTCTCTAACATGATGCAATTGTTTTTGGGTTTCTTTATTAGGGAAATGTTTCTATGTATGTAAATATCATTTTTTCTAATGTATTTTCATTTCATCTAATAAATGGGTTAGAGCCTTTAGCCTCAATCCTTAGACTATTGGGAATAATTTATAATTTTTTTTTGTAATTATTGATTATATTATTAATTTTTAAATATAATATCAATACCTATAATTTAATTAAACTAATAATAATAACTAATTATATTACATTACTCATAATTATAAATTATTATTAATTTAATTGCTAATAATTTTATTAATTATTTATGACATCATTAACAATAATTAGTATAACAAATTATTTCTTTATTAAATTAAAAATATTTTTATTATAGGTTTTTAAAATTATTAATTAATTAGTAGTTTTTAATTATTAATTTAATTACTAATGTAATTAATTAAAATTAATTATTATTTAATTAGTAATCATATTATTATAATTGTTTATATTATAATAAATATAATTATATATATTTTATTAATAAATAGTATTACCTTTTAATTACATTATTAAGTATTATTATTAATAAATTATTAATAATATTAAATTATTATTTGAATGTGATTGAAAGGGAGAATGTAAATCCAACATGGAAAACCTTGATGGGATGAAAAAAGGACTCCCCTATAAAAGGGAGGGATGAGTGGGGATTTAAGGGGTATAATATTTTTTTAATACTTTATTCAAAGTATTTCCGACTAAAAAAAATTAAGTAGTATTTTAATTTTTGTTATATATACATATGAAAAAAAAAACAAATCAAAAATATTTAAAAAAAAATAAAGAATACATTGGGTGGAAAAACACCTTTTTCAAAGAGTTTTTGAAGAGTACCCTTTCCTATATAGCACCATCTTCAAAGGTTTTAAGAATTAGGCAATTTGTTCCCTTAACTCCCTATCTCGAGATTTTTTTTATTGTATGAGAAAAGTTTGCACTGGGCCTCTCTTTGGTAAGGAGGTGCTCTATTGATTTTCTATACTATTGGATTGTTATTGTTAACTTCCTATAAATCTTGTCATTGACTAGTTGATTCCCAAGGTTGAGGGGATCAATGAATATTCCAATGTGCTCGATGAACCCCCTCACCCCTAGTGATCTCCCTATATAACTCACCCTAAATCATTTGACCAAGCCTGTAAGGATTTCATTTGTCCATTGGTTTGTTTTTTGTGTAATATATTTTGGGTATCTTGGGTTGGGACACCCAAAAAATACCTTATAATGTCTATGATTCATCTAGGATCCCACTATACCCTTTAAAACTGATTTTTATAGAATAAAAAAAAGGAGTTATGAAGGGGTTAATAATGATTTAAAATCAATTAAAATATTAGATTACAACCATTATCAACAATATTTCAACACAGAAGTATCATTTAAAATTTTATTACTAAAATATATCATAATTAATCATTTTATCTAACTTAAAACCATAAATCTAATCATTAACTATTAATTAAACCCACAAAAAGCATTTTTTCTTTGTATGAAATATTATATTTCCACTTCAATCATTTGATTAAATTATAATAGAATTAATTTTTATTATTTTCTTATTTATTAAAGACTTTGTCATAAACATACATAAAACACAAATGATTTACTTAAAAACATTTTATTAAACTTTAAATAAATTATTGTATCCACTTACCTCTTAACCGATGTCAATCCTCTCCAAGGAAAAATAAAAATTCCTCCCAAATTACTAGAAATAAATATTTTTACCAAAATCGTAGAAATAGAATGAATTAAAACATAAAATTTCTAAAAACTCATCATATTCTAAGAAAATTACTCAACAAATTTTTTTATTATCTCTATGGTCACAAAATAACTTAAAATTTTAAAATGTATCAAGAAATGGGAGAAAAATCATAGTTGAATGATTAAAAGAGAGGGAGGATTCTGTATGTGGAATCCTGAGAAACTATTTTTCATAAAGTATAAAATATATAAAATCCTAATATTATATAAGTAATAAAATATAGAAATATCCCCATTTAAATGAGTTTGAGTATAAAAAGGGGTACTTGGTGGAAAATTACTATTTATCTGGGGCCAACCTACTGTCCATCCTAGAGTTGGTCTAGGGAATTTATTGATCCTTTGTTTTAGCCACCATCTACCTAGTAATCTATTACTGGGTACTCTATGGCATCAAATATTTAACTATAGCTTTGGAACCTATAAAATCCATAAAAAAATATCCATTTCTACTAAAACATCCAAATTATAGAAATTTAAGATCAAATAAAACAAATAAATATTTAAGAATCTCATAGTTACTATAAAATATCCTATATAATCCTTATCATCCCCAAGAATCATCACTTAACTTCTCTAGAGAATATTCTAGGCCATTAATACCTCATATCATCTTGTCATTCCCAAGAATCATCCTGCACGTGACTATGCTACCATAATATTCACAAGTGACACAATTTCCCCATGCAAATTTTTTTTCCAATCTGGTCAATATTATAGAATATATAATCAATAAAGATGGATCTATCTCCAATCCAACATCATTATTATAAGGTTCCGACCTTAAACATTACATAATCCTGAATTTTAGTCAAGAAATCACTTCTTTTCACATTGAAGATACTTTAAAGTTTAGAGTTTTAGAGAATTGGGATATAATACATACATAACATTACAAATTTATACAAAGTGGATACCACAAAAACAATATCCATTTCTTAAAAAATATAAAACTTTTTAAATAAAACATGTTTTCTTTTACAAATCTTCATAACATTTAACTTGGATTCCTTCTTTTCCTTACATATCATTATAACCTATGAAAATCATTTAAAAATCTGGGATGACAACAAAAAGATCTGTAAGTGATGAAAATAGAAGGAAACAAAACATCAGTCCATGAATACTGGTAACGTATAAAATCATTTTCAAAAAGACATACTTGTCACCCATATATACTTACTTTTTGAAACATGAGATTTCCACAAGATTTTCACAAAACATAAAGAACATAAATATAACCATAAAGGTATTCTGTGAAATTACTTACATAATCTTGTAACACCTCTAAGCTATCTTATGATTTGTAACCCTCATGGCTACCTTACAATGTAACCCTTACATCTACCTTATTGTGTAACCATCACAGTTACACTTGGAGTAACCATAAGACCAACCTCTAACTTACACATAACTAATGCATTGTAGAGAGATATTGGTACCACCCTTCATCATAACAGTTCCAATAACTATAACATAATCATACAACATAAATAATCTCATGAAAACATTGCTTTTAAATTTTGTAATTAAGAATTTTAATAAAGGATTTTAAAAGAAAAACCCCTTTAAAATATCATATAATTGAAGTGAGACTTAATAGAGTGGATGGAATATGTATATAAACTATAGATACACATAATTAAACATAATATAAACAAAATTAATCACAAAAAAATTTAATACCATATAATTAATGAAGTAGAAGATTAACCTGAAGAATGGAAATTAGATGAAGAATTCTCTTACCTCGGGTTCTCCATACATAAAATGTGTTTAAACCTCATGTATAATGGTTAAGAGATGGCTATTAATATCTTTTATAAACATTTTTATGTTTATAAGACCTTATATGATCATTTCATAACATCATTTCACCCTTTAATTATTGATATTTTGTTCTTTACATTGTTTCGGGTGTGTTCTTTGCATGATTTCCGTGGATGGTTTGTATTTGATTTTCTTTTCGAATGGAAATGAAATTATAGAAGTGGAATGAAATGGTATTAATATGTTTACAAAATATTAAATTATTCCATAAATCATTTTGGTTATATGTTATGAGGATGAATCATTAGATAAATCTTTAGTTATATCCATTTAGATCATTTTGGTGGTTCTTTGATAATCATGGACTAGTTTCATTATATAACATAATATTATGTATATATGTTAACTAAATAACATGAAAGAGAACATATCATAAACATTAGAATATTTTTCAAAAACTAAAATTGTTTTATAACTAGTTTTGAAGGATGTAAAGGAAATTGAAGACGCATTATCCACGATGTCGGTAAATCGACACATCATAGATGATGTTTTTATTTTTAGAATAAGAGGAAGAGGAGAAGAAATAAGTTGATGAAATTTTCAATAAACATGTTAAAATATATAATATATAAGATTAAATAGATTTAATTCATATTATATAATTGTATACGAAGAGAGTATAAGAATATAAAAGAAGTGAAAAGAACACACAAGAAAATAAAAGAGGATTTTTTACCTTTTGATCTCTTCTCCTTGAGATCCTCCTTAAGGCCTCTGGTTTTGGCCTTTTGGTGTGACCAAAAGGTCTTGGAGGTGGGGAATAAACTTGGGAAATTTATTAGGAAGAACATATATAGTTCAAAAATCATTAGATGGGTGATAGGAAGGGGGGGTGGTGCAGGTGGTATTTATAGTGGTGGAGAGGAGGGGTTTCCATTATTTTAATCATTAGTTTAATATTTTTGATCAAGACTATGAATAATATTGATTCATGTGACCAAAAAATTGTAATAAGTGCATGTGAGTTTGAACCAAGGGACATTTACATCATCCATGACTCAAGCATAATGCTAAAATTCATTTATTTAGAATTATTCATAATTATTGAATTTCACTATTCACAAAAATTCTAGTATTTCAGAAAAATACCAAAAATTTACCGCAACCATTTTTCAATGAATAGAATTAAAAAATGAACACCATTTTTTGAATATTATTTTGAAAATATGATTAATTTAATTTTTTAATAAATTCATATTTTATTCCAAAAAATAACTATTTAAAAACAATAACTGCTTTTATATCACCTTGAAAAACTAAGCAAGATCACATTATCTTACAAACTTAAGAAAATAAAATAATTATATGATTTACTATTCACAAGGGTCATATTACTATTCATAAGGGTATGCTACTTTTCCCTAAAAAAGAAATTTGGTTCTATCAAACTCCAAATAACTTACTGATCACAACTATAGATGTCTATTTTTCAAAATTAAAATCATAGAAGAAGAAATATTATGTTTAATGAATAGTTTATAAAATTCTCCTTAAAACAAAGCGTCATTATGTAGAGAATCAGTGTTTCATATATTTTGATTTATTTTTAAAACCTTATGGTGTTACATTCTCCCCATCTTCTGGAAATTATGTCCTCACAATTCTATTTACTTATTAAGAAAATGAGGGTACCTTTCCCTTATAGAATTTTCATATTCTTATATTGATTTTTCAACCATGTAGTTTCTACACAAAACTTTTAAGTAGTGTATTACGTTATTCCACAATACTTGTTCTCTTTGATCAAGAATCTGAATATGTTTCTCTTCATAAGAAAGACTCTCTTCTAATTGAACTCCTTCTGGGCTTAAAACATGAGATGAATCTGACACATACTTTCTCAACATTGAAATAAGAAAAACACTGTGTACCTAAGATAAACTCAGAGGAAAAGCTAATCAGTAGGCGACTGGTCCAAATTTTTCCAAAATTTCATAAGTTCCAATGAACCGTAGACTTAGTTTTCCTTTCTTACCAAAACACATAACACTTTTCCATGGTGATATTCTATGAAAAACATCACCACCTAACTCGAAAGAAAAGTCATTCTTCCTATTATCATCATAACTTTTCTACCTGCTCTGAGCTTTCCTCATGTGTTGCTGGATCATATTCACCTTCTTAGACACTTTATAATAATTTTCATCCCATAAACTTCATTTCCCCCAACTTCATCCCAAAATAATAGAGTTCGACACCACTTCCCATACAATGACCCAAAAGGTTCCATATGTATACTGGAATGAAAATTGTTATTATAAGAAAAACTCAAATAAAGAAATATATTGATCCCAAATTCCCTGGTAGTTCATTGAACAAGCTCGAAGTATATCCTCCAAAGTCTGAATCATTTGTTCTGATTTCCAATATAATTGAGGATGAAAAGATGTACTGAAATTTAATTTTGTACCCAATGACATATGAAGGCCCTTCCAAAAATTAGAAGTGAACCTAGGATCCCTGTCAGATGCAATAGAATGATGCATTCCATTTAACCAGATAATATCTTTTAGGTACATTTAGAAAGATGATCCAAAGACATTGTATCTTGAATAGGAAGGAAATGTGAATATTTAGTCAACCGGACAACAATCACCCAAATCACATTATTACCTATATAAGTCTTTGGTAGTCCCACCACAATGTCCATGGATACATTTTCCCATTTCCACTCTTGCACTGGAAAAGGCTTAAGTATACCCTTTAGTAACTACCACTTTGCATTAACCTATTGACAAGTAAAACATTTCACAGTAAAATCTTCCATATCTATTTTTATTCCATCCCACCAGTAATAATCTTCAAGGTCTCTATACATCTTTGTACTATTAGGATGAACTAAAAATAGATAACTATGAGCTTCAAAAAATAAATCTTTCTTCAGCTGAGAATCACAAGGCACACACAATATTTTCCAAATCTCAAAACACAATCTTTACCAATGTTAAATTTTAGAACCTTTCCATTTTTACAAATTATAACTTTTTCTATAGCTGATGGTCTTCCTTATGAACTTTTTTAATTATTTCTAACAGAGATGAATACACTGTAACTTGAATCAAAACAAATGAATTTCCCACTCCAAAAAATTCCAAGAAAAAATTCATCAAATCATTAATCAAGGGGTCATATTCCAATTATATCATGGCTAATGATGCATGATGTTTTCGACTCTAGGAATCCACCACTTTGTTTTATTTTCCCAGATGGAAATTGATTATGCAATCATAATCCTTTATCAATTTAAGCTATCTTCTATGCCTCATGTTTAATTGCGTTTGAGTTAATATATAATTCAGACTTTTATGGTCAGTAAATATTTGACAATTGGCTCTATATAAATGATGCCTCTAAATTTTAAAAAAACCAAATATTTTAATTCTAAATCATGTATGGGATAATTTACCTCATGAGTTTTTAGTTTTATTGAAGCATATGAAATTACCTGATCATTATACATCAGAACTATCACATATAATATGTATTTTAAAGGTATTTTTCATTTAATTTACATCTTTGCTTTGTTTTGGAGGTTTCCCTAAGTTTTAGGGAGGAATAGATGAGTATTCATGAATTGGGCCAAACCGTGAGCCCAATTTCAGATTAAAAAATAAATTTGGTATCTTTTATAACTTTTTCATTTTTCAACATTTTTCATCCATTCAAATTCCTACTTGACCTCCCCAAACCTATAAACACCACCAAGGTAATTTGGAACTTTTAGAAATCCATAACCAAGGTTTATTTGGGTTTTTATCTAAGGGGTTGGGCCTTCCCGAAAGCCCAATTCCTGTTTTAAAAATAACTTTTGATTATGTTAAAAAAATTTCAATTTTTGGGATTTTTTGGTGATTCCAAGTGGAGTCCAAGACTACTGAACCCAACCGCGTGACCATACTCTCTCTCCCCTCTTTGGATCTCTGGTTAATCGCAATATGGTGCCGAACTACATAGGCTTCCTCAAATCGTCCAGATTTGAAGAGGTTAGTTCATTCCTTCATAACTCTCTCAATTTTTACTCTTTTCTCCCATTAAAATGCCTAAATGATCTCCTTATCCTTGTTAAAACCTCCCTTGAAGGTTTTAGTATTTTTAAAATCATATATTGGTATTTTTGGGGGAGATTTCTAAAAGATATTTTAAGTAAGTTGTTCTCCTTCGTTCTTCTTTCAATTTGTTTAGGGTTACATTCAATGTACTTAGAGTTTCTTCCCATATCATTGAGGTTCCTAATGTCCAAAAATTAGGGTTTAAAAATTAGGGTTTTATCTTGTGTTTCATGGTCTGAAATTCTGGTTTTAGGTCTGGTTTACCTTCCTTTAGGTGCGGCGGTGGTGCGTTTGAGTTTTCGCACAAAGGATTCAAGGGTTACCTTGGTTTTGGTAGGTGGTTCCATTGTGTATGCAGTTTTTTGTGAATTAGCTACTGTTTTTATGGTATTTTCATGCTTATTGAATTTTATTTTCATTGAAAAAATAGTTTTAGTGGTGTTTGTATTTCAAATGAATCTTAAATGCCAATTTCATGTGAAATTTTGTTTTTTTATAGAAATGTTTTATTAGTTTATTTGGGGCTTCCCTATAAGTAATTAGTTGATTTGAATGAAATGTAATAGGACTAAAAATATTGTTTTGATGATTTTCCCATGTGTTTGTTGCTGTGAAAGTTGGTTTTAATGGTGTTTGTGAAACACATGAATTTCTATGAGCCGTGTTGTGTAAAAATGGAGGTTTTACAATGATGTCACTTATTGAACCATATGAGGCTTCCCTAAAAATGATTTTTTGTTTAAATTTAAATTTATCAGGATTCCCTTTATGTTTTGGTAATTCAAAAATGTGCACATAGTGTGAAATTTGTGTTCTCAAGGTGTTTTTTGTGAAAAACACTACGTGATTTTGAGGAATTGTTTTATTAAAAATCAAAGTGTTTTATTATGAGTTTTAAGTGGTATAAAAATGTGACAGATACTGTATTGATTGTGTGTGACAATTAGTTTTGTTTTATTTGAAAATGGATTTATGTTGCATTCTGAAATTGTTTGAGCACAAAAGGGGAAGCCCCGGTACTTAGGTGGGCGGATTTGTACTAGTACTGCTAGTGGACCGGATGAGTGTTATCCCTGTTTCACCTAGCATTTGGATAACGACAACTCTAACTAAACTATGTGGATGATGATTGGAAACCACTATGTTGTGGGTATGTTCCCTACTAGTGGCTCTTTCATGAGAGTGAATTTTACGATGGTTGCTTTGCACCGAGGTATGAGGTACATAGGGCCCAAGACAACCTAGTGCCTAGGGATGTTCCTGGTTTGTTGCTCACTGGATTTTTAGTATTTACCCTTGTATTTGGGTTTTTTTCAGTACTTTACAGTATCTATCATTTCCATTTAGATATGTTAACATTCTGGAAATTCTAGTTTGAAAACTTTTTTTTAAATGAATGTTTCATTTCTTGGAATTTCATCGTCGTTTTTCTTTACGAATTAAAACTGTTTGCTTCTCCACCTTATATTTCATGCACATTGGAATCATTGGGTGGTATCCTACTGGTCTTAGGGTCACACACTATTACACCCCTTGGGTGTAAGTAGACTTCGTTATGTTTTACTCAGGTAAAGTTAAGGCCTCAGGTGAAGGCGGTTAGGGTTGTTAGCCCC
This sequence comes from Viscum album, assembly GCA_963277665.1. NCBI lineage: Eukaryota > Viridiplantae > Streptophyta > Magnoliopsida > Santalales > Viscaceae > Viscum > Viscum album. The sequence goes on along the minus strand of OY728140.1, from coordinate 1,268,171,570 downwards.
CTCCTACTGTGCGGTGTTGTGGAGACGGCTCGGGGGTGATGACCCCTTGTCGTGTGAAGTCTTGGTGGTTGTTTTGCTAATGTTTTAATTTATTTATAGACATATTTTATTGACTCTAAACCAATTTATTCAGTCCTGGTTTTTGTGTAAACATCGTTTGGTATAAATTTTTTAGATTCAGTTTATTAATTGTTTTTAATGGTTTATTCCTTCATACTCGGGTAAACCATTCCCAAACAAAAGTAAATGATACTTGGGCACTTGTGCCAGCCCGTGGGGATAGGGAATGCCCTTCGGTTCATGTCACAGGCTGGGTTTGGTGCCAGTTTTGGCGACTAACATATTCGGTTCGTGACAAAATGGTATCAAAGGAGGTTCGCTCTTTGGGTCATGTTATTTGGGGAAGAGTCAGTATAGTATAAACCTAGGATTGTCGGGACTTGAAATTTCAGTCATGGGTAGTGTGCCTAGCCAGTACACCTCATGACATGATTCAAGTCACCAGGGGAAGTATGGATTTATCTGAGTCCTTTGGTTTTCTTGGTTTAATGATGACTATGGGAAATGAAAAGAGAGTTGGGTGAATAATCTCAATGAGCTCGCAGGGCCTGGAAAGCCATGTGGAGCCGTGGATATTTCCCCAGAATACTCTATATAATGGAGAATTGATTGGAATATGGCTGCCAACCATATGTCCAAGTCACCCACCAAAACTAGATTCCTCTCACATTGTCTTGTGTCTCTTTGTTTTGGAATCTTGGAAACTTGGTTTTTTTAAGCAAAAAAAAATGACTTCACTTCAAGGAGTGTGAATTTTTGTGAAGTTATTTTCTAGTAAAGTGAAAATAGTTTTTTTTAAAGTATATAAATGAAATTTAATAATTATTTAAAAAGGATAAATTATGTGTTTACACCTCTATTGGAATTATGAACTATGTTAATTGGGGTTTTGAAAATATGTTTCTACTGTAATTTTTTTAAACCGTGGAAACGTGATTTGGATTGAATTAAGTGTTCTAGAATTTTCCTTTGGGGGTTGAAGATGGATTTTGGGTTTGGTGACTACTGAACATTTGAAAAAAAATTATGAACTTTTAGAACCTTTTCTTGAAATGATAAGAGTTGAGTTCTTAATTAAATAGAGATTTATGAAATAGTGTTTTTCATGAAATTAGAAGTGTTTTGAAAGGGGTTGAAATGATTTGAAACGATTGTGAAAGGCAAGAATCTGTGCTTTTATTGAATTATGGATTTTTTTCTAAATTGGTTTGTGAGATGAAAAATTGGGTTTTGATATTATGGTTATTGTTTTTGAGAAACGGAAAGTGTGGTTAAAAGTTTAGATTTTAAAAAAGATGAAAGGTTTTATTTCTGGTAATTGGTGCTCTCAAGGGTGACCACATGCATAGGTTTATTTGGGAATATGGATGGATATGAGGTGGGTTCTCAGTCTGTCATGTAAAAATGCATGTGTGAGGCTCATGAGATACCATTGGTAAATGCGAAACCCACCAACATTGTTTTTTTTAAATAATGTTTTTGTAGGAAAGTGTTGTGTTTTGATAATGTATTGTTGGGAGGTATGGATTATATGTGTTTCGCATTTTTTTGGGATGTTTTGAGTTCAATAACCCCTCTTGTTTGAATGATGTTCTGGGTTGGTGTTTCATTGATAAGTTGGAATGAAGTGTTGGTCAGTGGTCTCTTTTGAGGAAAAGTTTGGGAGGCCAATGTGGTGGCTCCCCTCATGTGTTCGGTTCAGGTTTGTGGTCTGTTGTGACCAAATGACCAGATCGGTTGGGTCATTGGGTTTTCTTATAGGCTAGGGTACGCCCCCATAAAGTGTTAATGTATGATTCATGTTTGGCCTATGGTGATTCACCGTTGGATGATCCTCCAGTTGATCAACATAAGGAATTTATTCTTGAGGTTTGGAGATTGAGTTTACCCCTCTTGTTTTTTAATTATGTGGATCCCCCTGTAGTGGGAGAGTGGTTGTGGGAGGTTGAAATAGGCCTTAGTTTCTTATGTTTCCTAAGTTTTATAAGGTCAATGAAGTTCAGGGTTGTCAGTGTAGAATGATGTCTTAAAGGGCCTCTGGGTTTTTCATCAGTCTCACTGAAGCAAGAGTTCATGTTAGGCCACCAGTGTGCAAGATCTGGCCAAGAGTGGCTATTATGGACACTTTCTAGAATCATGATCGATTTGGGACTCAGTACAAGGTCCCTCTCCTTGTGTTTTATTTTATCCACAATGGTCATGTTCAGTGACGCCTTGCGATGTCATGTGTTCATTTGACTATAAGGGTGAAGATTGTACAATCTTATGAGAGTCACTATTTTGTTGGATGTGTGTCTCCCTATAGGAAATTATAATTCCTATGTTCTAGAGAAATGTGTTTCTATATGTCCTTTCATTCCGTTGTTTAGTATCCGAAGAAGAAAATGGGTGATGTGTGTGCATCCTCTAAGTTCTTGTTTTGGTAAAATGATAGGTCGGGGAAAAGCGGGTTTGAAGTGTGTCATGTCTCAATGAGACCATCTAAGATTACAGTATAATTACTTTTGGAACTGGAAGAACATATTTAGTTTAGGGGTTTCCAAATCCTAACTGCAAGGCCGAAGATGCTTCAATCCATTGAGCTCCAGCTATAGGCCCTGGAGAGAAGCTGGCGCATAGTTAGGGGAAATCCCAGAGTCGTTCAAACTTTTGGTCAAGGTCATTACCTCAATATGAAAGATAGGAATAGTTTAAACCTCTGGTGTCGTCTTCTTGTTCCAATTTCTCACATTTGGTGGAAAGAGGTGTGAGTACCTTGTTCCCATGTCATACCTTGAGATGATTTTTTTCCCCTTTGTGGTCCCTTGTGTTTTTGGAGAAACCTTTAAAATTTGGGTTAGGCAGGTTGAAGTGCGTAGTTTGTGCATGGTTAGCCGTAACCATGTGCCAACCCAGGGGACCATGTGATAAGAGACAGTAGCTACCGCATGGTCTCCGCACGTCCATGATCCTTGGCCAAGGAAACAGTGAGAAGTTTCCTCTTTGGACAAAATGATCCGCACAGTTAACTCACAGTTTCCAAAACCGTGTGAACCAACAGTGCGGCCATGCCAGCTCCTTAAAATTCAGTTTGTTTTTTTTGTTGTTATCCCATATTATTTAGTTAATATGGTTGGGTTTTATTTGGGTATACCCACAATGGGACTCATGTAAGTTTCATTGGATGAATTCTGATATTAATCTACCCCTAATGCTGGGAAGTCTGTTCGAGGCCCCCTGTTAGTGTCTTGATTTTGTCTTAAGGAAAGTTGTGTTCATTATTATGGTGGGGATACCTATCATGGGTATCATGTATGTTCTATTGGAAAAGGAATAATGTTATTATAACCCTTATTATGGGGAGACCGTCCGTTCCTTCCCCAATTGTTATCCTTATTCTGTCTTAGAAATTGAGTTGTCCCTGGTGGTGGGATGTCTAGATTGGGTCACCCCATACTAGTGACTCAGTTTTCTCATAGGTTTATTCTAGATAGGAGGTAGTATCATTAAATTATATCTATCCACAAATTTTTTACTTGGGTAAATTTGGGGTTGGAGAACACCCAATGGTTTTGTTTACGTAATGTTGTGGTAGCGTTATTCGAGTTTGTTGTTCGTTTCAAGTCGATTACTTGAGCGTCGTCTTGTAGTGTTTGAGGTGTTTTGTTTTGGGATGTGTTTTGAATGTGTTTCATAATTTTAAGTAAGTGAGGTAATTTTTGGTTTGTGAGGGTATTCTCTTCCTTTGTTTGATCTACTGGAGATGTTCGTCCTTTTTAAAGCGGGTGAAAACGTGGCAAGGAAGTTTGTCTAGGTCTATCGTTTGGGCTTTGCTTTTGCATCTGGTCTTGTTGTGGCATTCCAGGGGCGGAATTCTTTATGGTGGGGAGAATTATCACATACAAGACGTATTTTAAAGGTATTTTTCATATAATTTACATCCTTTCTTTGTTTTGGGGGTTTCCCTAGGTTTTAGGGAGGAATAGATGAGTATTCATGAATTGGGCCAAACCGTGAGCCTAATTTCAGATTAAAAAATAAATTTGGTATCTTTTATAACTTTTTTATTTTTCAACATTTGTTATCCATTAAAATTCCCACTTGACCTCCCCTAACCTATAAACACCACCAAGGTAATTTGGATCTTTTATAAATCCATAACAAAGGTTTATTTGGGTTTTTATCTAAGGGGTTGGGCCTACCCGAAAGCCCAATTCCTGTTTTAAAAATAAATTTTTATTATGTTATAACATATTCAATTTATGGGATTTTTTGGTGATTCCAAGTGGAGCCCAAGCCCACTGAACCTAACCGCGCGACCATACTCTCTGCCCCCTCTTTAGAGATGTGGTTAAGTGAGATATGGTGTCGAACTTCATAGGCTTACTCAAATCGTCTATATTTGAAGAGGTAAGTTCATTCCTTCATAACTCTCTCAATTTTTACTCTTTTTCCCCCAATAAAATTCCTAAATGATCTCCTTATCCTTGATAAAACCTCCCTTGAAGGTTTAAGTATTTTTAAAATCATCTACTCGTATTTGTGGGGGAAATTTCTACAAGATATTTTAAGTACGTAGTTCTCCTTCTTTCTTCTTTCAATTTGTTTAGGGTTATATTCAATGTACTTAAGGTTTCTTCCCATATCATTGAGGTTCCAAATGTCCATAAATTAGGGTTTTTTCATGTGTTTCATGGTATGAAATTCTGGTTTTAGGTCTGGTTTACCTTCTTTGAGATGCGGCGGTGGTGCGTTTGTGTTTTCGCACAAAGGATTCAAGGGTTTCCTTGGTTTTGGTAGGTGATTCCATTGTGTATGCAGTTTTTGTGAATTGGATACTGTTTTTATGGTATTTCCATTCTTATTGAATTTTATTATTTCTGAAAAAAATAGTTTTAGTGGTGTTTGTATTTCAAATGAATCTTAAATTCCAATTTCATGTGAAATTTGGTTTTTTATAGAAATGTTTTATTAGTTTATTTGGGGCTGCCCTATATGTAATTAGTTGATTTTAATGAACTGTAATAGGACTGAAAATACTGTTTTGATGATTTTACCATGTGTTTGTTTCTGTGAAAGTTGGTTTTAATGGTGTTTGTGAAACACATGAATTTCTATGAGCCGTGTTGTGTAAAAATGGAGGTTTTACAATGATGTCACTTCTTGAACCATATGAGGCTTCCCTAAAAATGATTTGTTGTTTTAATTTAAATTTATTTGGATTCCCTTTATGTTTTGGTAATTCATAAATGTGCACATAGAGTTAAATTGGTGTTCTCAATGTGTTTTTTGTGCAAAACACTATGTGATTTTGGGGAATTGTTTTATTAAAAATCAAAGTGTTTTATTGTCTGTTTTAAGTGGTATAAAAATGTGATAGATACTGTATTGATTGTGTGTGACTAGTAGTGTTGTTTTATTTGAAAATTGATTTATTTTTCATGCTGAAATTGTTTGATCACAAAAGGGGAATCCCTGGTACTTAGGTGGGCGAATTTGTACTAGTACGGCTAGTGGACCAGATGGGTGTTGTCCCTGTTTCACCTAGCATTTGGATAATGACAACTCTCACTAAACTATGTGGATGATGATTGTAAACCACTATGTTGTGGGTATGTTCCCTACTAGTGGCTCTTTCAAGAGAGTGTATTTTACTATGGTTTATTTACACCGAGGTACGAGGTACATAGGGCCTGAGACAACCTAGTGCCTAGGGGTGTTCCTGGTTTGTTGCTCACTGGATTTTTAGTATTTACCCTTGTATTTGGGTTTTTTCAATACTTTACAGTATCTATCTTTTGCATTTAGATATGTTAACATTCTGGAAATTGTAGTTTGAAAACCTTTTTTTAAATGAAAGTTGCATTTCATGGAATTTCATCATCTTTTTTCTTTATGAATTAAAACTGTTTGCTTCTTCACCTTATATTGCATGCACATTGGAATAATTGGGTGGTATACTATTGGGCTTAGGCTCAAACCCTACTTACACCCCTTGGGTTTAATTAGACTTCGTTATGTTTTACTCAGGTAAAGGTAAGGCCTCAGGTGAAGGCGGTTCGGGTTGTTAGCCCCCTCCTACTGTGCGGTGTTGTGGAGACGGTTCAGGGGTGACGACCCCTTGTCATTTGGATTCTTGGTGGTTGTTTTGATAATGTTTTCATTTATTTATAGATATATTGTATTGACTCTAAACCAATGTATTCAGTCGTGGTTTTTGTGTAAACATTGTTTGGTATAAATTTTTCAGATTCAGTTTATTGATTGTTTTTAATGGTTTATGCCTTCATAGTCGGGTAAACTGTTCCCAAACAAAAATAAATGTTACTCGGGCACTTGTGCCAGCCCGTGGGGATAGGGAACACCCTTTGGGTCATGTCATGGGCTGGGTTTGGTGTCGGTTTTGGCGACGGCCAGATTCGGTTTGTGACAAAATGGTATCAGAGGAGGTTTTCTCTTTGGGTCATGTTATTTGGGGAAGAGTCAGGATAGTGTGGAGCTAGGATTGTTGGGACTTGAAATTTTAGTCATGGGTTGTGTGCCTGGCCAGTACACCTCATGATGGGATTCAAGTCACCAGGGGAAGTATGTATTTATCTGAGTCTTTTGGTTTTCTTGGTTTAATGATGACTATAGGAAATGAAAAGAGAGTTGGGAGAATAATCTTAGTGAGCTCGTAGGGCTTGGAAATCCATGTGGAGCCGTGGATATTTCCCCAGAATACTCTCTATGATAGAGAATTGATTGGAATATGGCTTCCAACCATATGTCCAAGTCACCCACCGAAACTAGTTTCCTCTCACAGTATCTTGTGTCTCTTTGTTTTGTAATCTTGGAAACTTGGTTTTTTTAAGAAAAAAAATTACTTCACTTCAAGGAGTGTGAATTTTTGTGAAGTTATTTTCTATTAAAGTGAAAAAAGTTTTTTTAAAGTCTATAAATGAAATTTCATAATTATTTCAAAAGGATAAATTATGTGTTTACACCTCTATTGAAATTATGAACTATATTAATTGGGTTTTTGAAAATATGTTTCTAGTGGAATTTTTCTTAAACCATGGAAAAGTGATTTGGATTGAATTAAGTGTTCTAGAATTTTTGTGTGGGGGTTGAAGATGGATTTTGGGTTTGGTAACTACTGAAAATTTGAAAAAAAATTATGAAATTTTAGAACCTTGTCTTGAAATGATAAGAGTTGAGTTCTTAATTAAATGGAGATTTATGAAATGGTGTGTTTCATGAAATTAGAAGTGTTTTGAAATGGGTTGAAATGTTTTGAAATGATTGTGAAAGGCATGAATATGTGATTTTATTGAATTATGGATTCTTTTCTAAATTGGTTTGTGAGATGAAAAATTGGGTTTTGATATTATGGTTTTTTTTGAGAAAGGGAAAGTGTGGTTAAAGGTTTTGATTTTAAAAAACATGAAAGGTTTTATTTTTGGTAATTGGTGCTCTCAAGGGTGACCACATGCATAGGTTTATTTGGTAATATGGATGGATATGAGGTGAGTTCCCAGTGTGTCATGTAACCATGCATGTGTGAGGCTCATGAGATACCATTGGTAAATGCGCAACCCACCAACATTGTATTTTTTTAAATAATGTTTTTGTAGGAAAGTGTTGTGTTTTGATAATTTATTTTTGGGAGGTATGGATTATGTGTTTTCGGGATTATTATTGTGGGATGTTTTGATTTCAATAACCCCTATTTTTTGAATGATATTTTGGGTTGGTGTTTCATTGATAAGTTGGAATGAAGTGTTGGTCAGTGGTCTCTTTTGAGGAAATGTTTGGGTGGCCAATGTGGTGGCTCCCCTCATGTGTTCGGCTCAGGTTTGTGGTATGTTGTGACCAAATGACCAGATCGATTGGGTCCTTGGGTTTTATTGTAGGCTAGGGTACGCACCCATAAGGAATTCATTTATGTTTGGCCTATGGTGATTCACCGTTGGTTGATCCTCCAGTTGATCAATATAAGGACTTTATTCTTGAGGTTTGGAGATTGAGTTTACCCCTCTTCTTTTTCAATTATGTGAATCCCCCTGTAGTGGGAGAGTGGTTGTGGGAGGTTGAAATAAACCTTAGTTTCTTATGTTTCCTAAGTTTTCTAAGGTCAATGAAGTTTAGGGTTGTCAGTGTATAATGATGTCTTAAAGGGCCTCTGGGGTTTTCATCAGTCTCATTGAAGCAAGAGTTCATGTTAGGCCACCAGTATGCAAGATCTGGCCAAGAGTGGCTATTATGGACACTTTCTAGAATCGTGAGTTGTTTGGGACTCAGTACAAGGTCCCTCTCTTTGTGTTTTATTTTATCCACAATGGTCATGTTCGGTGATGCCTTGCGAAGTCATGTGTTCAATTGACTATAAGGGTGAAGATTGTGCAATCTTATGAGAGTCACCATTTTGTTGGATGTGTGTCTCCCTATAAGAAATTCTAAATCCTATCTTCTAGAGTAATGTGTTTCTATATGTCCTTTCATTCTGATGTTTAGCATCCGAAGAAAAAAAGGGGTGATGTGTGTGCATCCTCTAAGTTCTTGTTTTGGTAAAATTATAGGTTGGGGAAAAGCGGGTTTGAAGTGTATCAGGTCTCAATGAGACCATCTGAGATTACTGTATAATTACTTTTGGAACTGGAAGAAGATGTTAAGTTTAGGGGTTTCCAAATCCTAACTGCGAGGCCAAAGTTGCTTCAATCCATTGAGCTCCAGCCATAGGCCCCGGAGAGAGCTAGCGCGTAGTTAGGGGAAATCCTAGAGTCGTTCAAACTTTTGGTCAAGGTCATATCCTCAATATGAAAGATAGGAATAGTTTAAACCTCTGGTGTCGTCTTCTTATTCTAATTTCTCACATGTTGTGGAAAGAGGTGTGATTACCTTGTTCCCATTTCATACCCTGGGCTGATTTTTTCCCCTTTGGGGTCCCTTGTGTTTTTGGAGAAACATTTAAACTTTGGGTTAGGCAGGTTGAAGTGCATAGTTTGTGCGTGGTTAGAAAGAACCATGTGCCAACCTAGGGGACCGTGTGATAAGAGACAGTAGCTACCGCATGGTCTCGGCACGTCCATGATCCTTGGCCAAGGAAACTGTGTGAAGTTTCCTCTTTGGACAGAATGATCCGCACAGTTAACTCATGGTTTCCCAAACCGTGTGAACCAACCGTGCGGCCATGCCAGCTCCTTAAAATTCTGTTGGTTTTTTTGTTGTTATCCCATAATATTTTGTTAATATGGTTGGGTTTTTTTTGGGTATACCCACAATGGGTCTCATGTAAGTTTCATTGGATGAATTCTAATATTAATCTACCCCTAATGCTGGGATGTCTGTTCGAGGCCCCCTGTTAGTGTCTTGATTTTGTCTTAAGGAAAGTTGTGTTCCTTATTATGGTGGGGAGATCTGTCATGGGTATCATGTATGTTATATTGGAAAAGGAATAATGTTAGTTTAACCCTTATTATGGGGAGACCGTCCGTTCCTTCCCCAATTGTTATCCCTATTTTGTCTTAGAAATTGAGTTGTCCCTGGTGGTGGAATGTCCAGATTGGGTCACCCCGTACTAGTGACTAAGTTTTATCATTGGTTTATTCTAGATAGGAGGTAGTATAATTAAAGTATATCTATCCACAAATTTTTTACTTGGGTAAATTTGGGGTTGGAGAACACCCAATGGTTTTGTTTACGTAATGTTGTGGTAGCGTTATTCGAGTTCGTTGTTCGTTTCAAGTGGATTGCTTGAGCGTCGTCTTGTAGTGTTTGAGGAGTTTTGTTTTGGGATGTGTTTTGAATGTGTTTCATAATTTTAAGTAAGTGGGGTAATTTTTGGTTTGTGAGAGTATTCTCTTCCTTTGTTTGATCGACTGGAGATGTTGGTCCTTTTTTAAGCGGGTGAAAATGTGGCAAGGAAGTCTGTCTTGGTCTATCGTTTGGGCTTTGCTTTTGCATCTGGTCTTGTTGTGGAATTACGAAGGCAGAATGCTTTATGGTGGGGAGAATTATCACATACAAGACTTATTTTAATGGTATTTTTCATTTAATTTACATCCTTGCTTTGTTTTGGGGTTTTCCCTAGGTTTTCGGGAGGAATAGATGAGTATTCATGAATTGGGCCAAACCGTGAGCCCAATTTCACATTAAAAAATAAATTTGGTATCTTTTATAACTTTTTCATTTTTCAACATTTTTTATCCATTCAAATTCCTAATTGACCTCCCCTAAACTATAAAAATAACCAAGGAAATTTGGAACTTTTATAAATCCATGACAAAGGTTTATTTGGGTTTTTATCTAAGGGGTTGGGCCTGCCTGAAAGCTCAATTCCTGTTTTAAAAATAAATTTTCATTATGTTATAACTTATTCATTTTTTGGGATTTTCTAGTGATTTTAAGTGGAGCCCAAGCCCACTGAACCCAACCGCGCGACCACACTCTCTCCCCCCTCTTTGTAGATCTGGTTAAGCGCTATATGGTGGCAAACTGCATAGGCTTACTCAAATCGTCCAGATTTGAAGAGGTAAGTTCATTCCTTCATAACTCTAACAATTTTTACTCTTTTTCCCCCATTAAAATTCCTAAATGATCTCCTTATCCTTGTTAAAACCTCCATTGAATGTTTATTTATTTTTAAAATCATCTACTAGTATTTGTGGGGGAAATTTCTACAAGATATTTTAAGTCAGTTGTTCTCCTTCTTTCTTCTTTCAATTTGTTTAGGGTTACATTCAATGTACATAGGGTTTCTTCCCATATCATTGAGGTTCCTAATTTAAAGAAATTAGGGTTTTATCTTTTGTTTCATGGTCTGAAATTCTGGTTTTAGGTCTGGTTTACCTTCCTTGAGGTGCGGCGGTGGTGCGTTTGAGTTTTCGCACAAAGGATTCAAGGGTTTCCCTGGTTTTGGTAGGTGATTCCATTGTGTATGCATTTTTTGTGAATTGGATACTGTTTTTATGGTATTTTCATGCTTATTGAGTTTTATTATTGATGAAAAAATTGTTTTAGTGGTGTTTGTATTTCAAATGAATCTTAATTGGCAATTTCCTATGAAATTTGGTTTTTTTATAGAAATGTTTTATTAGTTTATTTGGGGATGCCCTATAAGTAATTAGTTGATTTTAATGAACTGTAATAGAATTGGAAATACTGGTTTGATGATTTTCCCATGTGTCTGTTGCTGTGAAAGTTGGTTTTAATGGTGTTTGTGAAACACATGAATTTCTATAAGCCGTGTTGTGTAAAAATGGAGGTTTTACAATGATGTCAGTTCTTGAACCATATGAGCCTTCCATAAAAATGATTTTTTGTTTTAATTTGAATGTATTGGGATGCCCTTTATGTTTTGGTAATTCAAAAATGTGAACATAGTGTGAAATTGGTGTTCTCAAGGTGTATTTTTGTGCAAAACACTACGTGATTTTGCGGAATTGTTTTATTAAAAATCAAAGTGTTTTATTGTGTGTTTTAAGTGGTATAAAAATGTGATAGATACTGTATTGATTGTGTGTGACCATTAGTGTTGTTTTATTTGAAAATGGATTTATGTTTCATGCTGGAATTGTTTGAGCCCAGAAGGGGAAGCTCGGGTACTTAGGTGGGCTGATTTGTACTAGTACGGCTAGTGGACCGGATGGGTGTTGTCCCTGTTTCACCTAGCATTTGGATAACGAAAACTCTAACTAAACTATGTGGATGGTGATTGGAAACCACTATGTTGTGGGTATGTTCCCTACTAGTGTCTCGTGCATGATAGTGGATTTTACTATGGTTCCTTTACACCGAGGTATGAGGTATATAGGGCCTGAGACAACCTAGTGCCTAGGGGTGTTCGTAGTTTGTTGCTCAATGGATTTTTAGTATTTACCCTTGTATTTGGGTTTTTTTCAGTACATTATAGTATCTATCATTTCCCTTTATATATGTTAACATTCTGGAAATTCTAGTTTGAAAACTTTTTTTTAAATGAAAGTTTCATTTCTTGGAATTTCATCGCCGTTTTTCTTTACGAATTAAAACTATTTTCTTCTTCAACTTATATTGCATGCACATAGGAATAATTGGGTGGTATCCTATTGGGATTAGGCTCACACCCAACTTATACCCCTTGGGTGTAAGTAGACTTTGTTATGTTTTACTCAGGTAAAGGTAAGGCCTATGGTGAAGGCGGTTCGGGTTGTTAGCCCCCTCCTACTATGCGGTGTTGTGGAGACGACTCGGGGGTGATGACCCCTTGTCATGTGGAGTCTTGGTGGTTGTTTTGCTAATGTTTTAATTTATTTATAAAAATGTTGTATTGAATCTAAACCAATGTATTCAGTTCTGGTTTTTGTTTAAACATCGTTTGGTATAAATTTTTTAGATTCAGTTTATTGATTGTTTTTAATGGTTTATGCCTTCATAGTCAGGTAAACCATTCCCAAACAAAAATAAATGATACTCAGGCACTTGTGCCAGCCCGTGGGGATAGGGAACGCCCTTCGGGTCATGTCACGAGCTGGGTTTGGTGCCGATTTTGGCGACGACCAGATTCGGTTCGTGACAAGAACACAACCAAGTCTCTTCAATGAAGCATCATTGTAGATTAAATAATCACCATTTATAGAAGGTAGAGCCAAAACTGGAGCATTCACCAATCTATTCTTCATTTCCTTAAATCAAACTTCACATTTATCTATCCAAATAAATTTAATCCCTTTTTCATGTTAACTTAGTTAGCGGTCGAGATAGCTACGCAATGTTTTTAACAAATCGTCGGTAATAACATGATAATCAAAGAAAACTTTGAATTATTACAACATTTGTAGGTCTTTGACATTCATCAACCACTTTTGTTTTGGTAGGATCAACTGTTATTCTATCCTTATTTAAAATTTGTCCAATAAATGAAATATTTTGCAAATAAAAATCACACTTTCTAAATTTACCATACAGTTTCATTTCCTTTAAGGTTTTCTAAACACCCCTTAAATGTTTTTCATGATACTATTTACTTTTAGAAAATATCATAATGTCATCAATAAATAAGACTATAAAATTATATAAGAACTCATGAAATATTATATTCATAAGATCTATTAATACAGTAGGTGCATTAGTTAACCGAAACAGTATAATAAAAAATTTGTAATGCCAATATCTAGTACAGAACATAGTCTTTGGGATGTCTTCATCCTTTACTTTCAAATGATGGTACCCTGACCTTAGGTCAACCTTAGAAAAATAGTGTGCACCATGGAGCTGATCAAATGAGTCATCAATATGAGGCAAATTATACTTATTTTTAACATTGATGTTATTCAAGAATCTATAATCAATACAAATTTTCATGGAACCATCTTTATTTTTAATGAACAAAAAGGATCGCCCTATGGTGATGTGCTTGGACGAATGAAGACTTTATCAAAAAACTCCTACAACTGAATTTTCAATTCAATACGTTTTATTTGATACATTCGATAAAGGGGTTTTCTAATTGGATTAACATTAGGAAAAAATTCAATCATTAATTCAACTTCCTGATCAGGTATAACATTAGGTAACTCATTAGAAAAAACATCAATATATTCATTTACTACTGGAACTTCATTAATCTGAACATTTCCCTTGTTTTCAATAATATGAGAAATAAAAATTTCATTTCCATATTTCAAAAGTTTCTGAGTTTCCTATTATGTTATCAATTTTATTTTTTCATTATTGTATACAAACTAAAACTCTTTCGGGAAAACAAATTATTTATCTCTAAAATTAATCTTTAATGATAAATAGAAATCCAATCCATACCCAGAATGACATAAAATTCTATTAAAGAAAAAAACATCTAGGTTTTTAGGTAATGTTTTCCCACAGACAACAATAAAAATATTCTTATAATTCCCCTTTATTGTAATATTTCCCCTGGTGTTTTAACAATAAGTTCCTATATTATTTTTTGAGATGATATTTCCAATTTACTAGAAAATATATCAGAAATAAAGTAATGTGTATAACCCATATAAAAAACATTAAAAATATATGAGTAAAAAAACAATGTACCTAATACAACTTCATTGGATGGACCGACATCTACTGACGTAGTCGTAAAGGATATCACTACACCTTTGTACTTAAAGACTGCCTGTTTCCCACCATTCAAATCTTTCTTTGGGTAGACATTTTAATAATGATCCATCTCACCACATTTGAAAAACTTTATAGTTTTCTTATCAGGATTAATCTTAGGATCATTTTCATTACAATATCAGGAATATTTACAAACTTACCACATCAAAAACACTTCCCAGTTTTAGTAAGGCATTCCCTAGGGTGATTTTTACCACACTTTTCTCAAACCAGAAATTGATCATTCTTACCATCCTATTTCTTTGATTTATTCTTACCCATTTCTTACCATATGGACCTCTTATTATCTTTGTTCTGAAAGTACATGTGATCATCACCAAAATCTATTTCTACCCTCTCAGCACATCATAAAAGTTTCTTATAACTTTTGAACTTTCAAAAATCCAATTCCCTTCAATATCTTGGATTCAATCCTGATTAAAAACGGCTAATTTTTCTATCAAGATCCCAAAGAAGATTTGGAGTGTACCTCTCTAGCCGGGTAAGGTTTTCTTCATACACAGCCACTAATATTCCTCCTTTTTCCTCAATTAATGTAATATATTATCCATCCTTATTTGAATTTCCTTAAGAAAATATTTTTCAAAGAAAATACTTTTAAATTCATCCCACTTTAAGGCTTCAATATTATCTTTATCCCTGATATTTTGACCATTTACCACCACTGAACTGCTTAACCTTAAAAAAGATAAATGGAAAGTCATACTTGTTGATTATCTTAACATCCCATAACATCAGATATCTTTTCAATGCATTTAATCCATCCCTGAGCTACTACTGGGTCATAAGATCCACTAAAAGGAAGATGTTGTTACATCATAAAATGTTCCACTATCATCATGTTAATTTGTGGTAGCTATGATTCATATCTTACATAGATTACATTTCCATTTACTTCCAATGTCAGCTGAGCCATTACTTTCAAAAAACTACTTGGTTCTAATCCCCACCATTCTAGGCTGTATATTTAGAAGGATATCATTCTATCGGTGAATTTCCACTTCAGCTTCCCTGTTTCTTCTACGGAAAACCATTCTGAAAAAACCTATCTTAGTCTAAGAAACATAGTAATATTTAAATTCTATAACATTTCAAATTAACCATAGATGAAAAATCATTTATGGTATTATTTTAACATCATCATAACCCATAAAGATACCTAAACCATGAACTAATATGAATTATAAGGTCCCATCGTTAAACATTACATAATATTGAATTTTAGTCAAGAACTCACTTTCTTTCATGTTGATGATCTTTTCAAGTTTATAGTTTTAAAAAATTGGTATATAATACATAAATAAAATTAAACAATTATATAGAACGTATACCACAAAAATAGTATCCATTTCCTCCAAAATATAAATCTTTTTAAATAAAACATGTTTTCTTTGAAAAATCTTCATAACATATAACTTGGATTTCTTCTTTGTATTAAAAATCCTTATAACCTACGAAAATCATTGAAAAACTTGGTATGAGCAAAAAAATGTTAGTAATGGATATAAAAATAAGAAATAAAACATCATTCTAGTAATACTTGTAAATGTCAAAAATCATTTTAAAAAAGACATACTTGTCCCACATATATACTTACATTGTGAAACGTGAGATTTGAATGATATTTCCAAAAAACATAAAAAAAAGTAGAAACATAAATTTATATTGGGGCATTAATTACATAATATTGTAACCCTCTCATATATCTTATGATTTGTAACTGTCACAGCTACCTTACAATGTAACCCTCACGGCTAACTTATTGTGTAACCAACACAGTTACACTTTGAGTAACCATATGACCAACCTACAACTTACTCATACCCAATGCGTGGGAGGGATATGTAGATCCCACCATTAATTATAAAAATTTCCCATGAGCCATAACATAATCATACAACATTAATAATTTCATAAAAGAATTAATTTTGGATTTTGTAAAACAGAATTTTAAAAGAATATTTTAAAAGAAAATCCCCTTATAAATATCATATAACTGATGTGAGACATAATAGAGTGGATGGAATATGTATATACACTATAAAAAATATAATTAAACAAAATATAAACAAAATTCATCACACAATATTTTTAATACCACATAATTAATGAGGTAGAAGGTTAACCAAAAGAATGGAAATTGAGTAAATAATTCTGTTACCTGAGGTTCGTCTTACTTAAAACATGTTTAGAACTCAAATATAATGGTTAAAAGAGTGTTA
Source organism: Viscum album (assembly GCA_963277665.1). Classification (NCBI taxonomy): domain Eukaryota; kingdom Viridiplantae; phylum Streptophyta; class Magnoliopsida; order Santalales; family Viscaceae; genus Viscum; species Viscum album. Next base: position 1,268,155,191 of record OY728140.1, on the reverse strand, counting down.
TTAATATATTAAAGAAACTTATTAATGTTTCTAATAGCTTATATTATCATTTCATAACATCATTTTACCATTTAATTATTAGTATTTTGTTCCTTCCATTGTTTCGAGTGCGTTATTTACATGATTTCCATGGCTGGTTTGTATTTTATTTTATTTTCATATGGAAATGAAATTTCAGAAGTGGAATAAAATGGTATTCATATGTTTCCATAATATTAAACGATTCAATAAATCATTTTAGTTATATAGTATGAGGATTAACCATTAGATAAATTTTTAGTGATATCTGTTTAGATCATTTTGGTGGTTATTTGATAATCACAGAATAGTTTCATTATAGAACATAATATTTTTTATATATGTTAACTACATAACATGAAATAGTATATGTAATAAAATTTTAAATATTTTCCAACCATTAAAATGGTTTTATACCCATTTATGAATTAATTAATGTTAATTGAAGACACATCATCCTTGATGTTGATAAATTGACACATCACAAACGATGTTTTTATTATTAGAATAAGGGAAAGAGGAGAAGAAGTAAGTTGATGAATTTTTTCACAAACATAATAAAATAAGAAAAATATAATATGATGGATCTTTCATTCCTCTTAGATAAGTTAAGGTGAAGATAGTATTGGAAAATAAAATAAGTGAAAATAAAACAAAAGAAAATGAAAGATGATTTTATACCTCTTGATCTATTCTCCTTGAGATCCTCGTTAAGGCCTTTGGTTTTGGCCTTTTGGTGAGAGAAGCTGGTCTTGCACGTGGGAAATATACTTGGGAAGGGTATTCGGTAGAACTTAGACAATGCAAAAATCTTGAGATGTGTGAGAGAAAGAGGGGGGTGAGTGAGGTGTTTATTATGGAGGAGAGGAGGGGTTTTCCATTATTTTTATCATTAGTTTATTTTTTTCAAGACTATTAATATTCTTGATTCATGTGACCAAAAATTGTAATAAGTTCATATGAGTTCAAAATAAGGTCCATTTACATCATCCATGAGTCAAGCATGATGTAGAAATTCATTTATTTAGCATATTTCGTAATTATCGAATTTCACTATTCACAAAAATTCAAGTATTTCAAAAAAATAAAAAAAATTCCCCCCAAACATTTTTTGATGTCTAGAATTCAAAAACTAACTCCATTTTTTTAAAATAATTTTATAAATATGACTAATTTAAATTTTAAATAAAATAATATTTTTTCCAAAAATAACAATTTTAAAACTATAACACATTTTATATCACCATAAAAAATTAACCAAGATCTAATTATCTTATAACCTTAAGAATACAAAACAATTATATGATTTACTATTCATAAGGGTCCTATTACAATTCATAAGTGTCTGTTACTATTTATCAATAAATTCATGTTGGTAATATCAGACTCTATATAAATTACTAATCACAACTGTAGATATCTGTTTTTCAAAATTCAAATCATAGAAGTGGAAACATTAATTTTAATGGATAGTTTACAAAAATATACTTAAAACAAAGTGTTATTATATATATAATCAGTGTTTCATTTATTTCTATTTATTTTTAAAACCATTGGGTGTTACAATTATAGTGGATTATATAGGAAAGATTTAGTTCATGTTTCTTCAACTGAGATAAATGAATCATATTATGATGTCTACTATACTTAGGGATAAAATTCAATTAGAAAAAACTTTAGAAATCCAATTTAGGATCCCAAATGGACTTATATAATAAGGATAAATTTTATCTTTCATAACCAAAAATCAATTTACCAATCTAAGAGAGACATAGATGAAAATAAAACCCTTAGAAATAAACTCAAGAGATCAAAATTTTTAATCAACATAATTTTTTATAATTTAGTCTATATGTAGACTCATTTTAATAAACTAGAAATGTATAAAATACCCCTACACTATGGTATTCCCAATAAAATAATTATCATCAGTATCTATCTAGAATAAAGGTAACTTTTTAGAACCCCAAAGGGTTTATGTTGGATTTTTTGATAGTACATGAGTCTGTTGGAACCCTTCAAGTGATAATTTGTTTTATAGATAGAGATGTATTGTGGTATGTAGTGATTCTTAGAGGTTTTTTTAAAAATAAATCTTTCTTATTATTATCATTAGATTTATTGTAATAGTAGTGATGACGTGAATAGATGTATTGGAAAAAAGAGATGCACATGAAAAAACCTGTAGAGGAATTATTTGGAGATAAATTGATATATGAAATTTGGTTAAGAAAACCTTCACCATGGATTATAATATCCCATTATGATTCTTATCAATATTTTTTGAACTTATAAATAATTGGAATGAATTTATAGTTGGAATTTTCATTAGAGGTTTATCTTGTAAGTTCACCTATGAGAAACGGTGAAGAGGGACTTGCTGTAGTAGTAGTCATGTTGCATCTCACATAAAGTGAACCTTGAAATCTAAGTGGTTTCATAAAGTTAAGAGTTCATCTCTACAACTGCATAAAATATAATTTTAATCACATAAAGGTTTATTTATTTATACATAAGGGTTATTTGAATTCAAAACTTCCAGTGGTTTGTCATTATGCCATAGAGAATGACATTTTTGAGATGAAGAGAAGCTCTATAAGGTTCCTTAAATTCATGTATAAAGGATAATATTAAACAATCAAACCATATAATTTTAATCTTCATTAAAAACATTAATCCTAGATTCATAATGTTGTAGTGGTCCCTATGGTTGATTTTCAGAGTACCTATTATAAATGGGAAGCCTTATCAAGGATTTTTTGTGGTTTTAGTGGAATTATACAATGATAATTTTCAATTTATATGGTGGAATTAAAAATTAATAGATTTTTTGGTGTTAATAATGTTGAAGGATGTTTATACAAGATATTTACTACACCATTCCATAATATAGAGAATCAGGGCATTCTGAAGTCTATGGTGTTTGCAAACTAGAATTTATGAACAATTTTGATTTTTTTACTCAAAAATAATTTCGAAGTTATGGATCTAGTTTAAAATAATGAAATATAATCCAATGTTGGATGTTAACATGAATTAGATCCAAGATTTGATATTAAATAAATGTAAATTCAAGGTAATTATGTGTTTGAGTTTAAATTTGAAATTCAAATCTTATAAAAAAAATTGTGAGAGTTTTTTGGGTATATAAAAGGAACAAGACCTATTATATGATATAATAGATAGATAGATATCATGTATTATATATATATATATATATTAGTCTCTAAATAAGGAGTAATTATTGATGAGGGTATATAATGATGCATGATAATGTTTGACACTCATTAAATAATCTTACAAATTAGAAGAAGAATAGAAGAATCACTTTTGTGTAGTGAAGAAGAGGGTTACAACACTTATACTGGAAAGAATTAGAAGCTACATATTTATTTTGGAATAATAGAAGTTATTTTTTGAAGGATTTTTCACAATATTTTTTTAAGGATAATAAAATGGAGTTCAACAGATAATTTATACATATATGAGGATGCATTCTACTATTATGTTGAAGAAATTTAAATTTAGAAAGGGATCCTACCCTAGAGTAGTGTGGAAAGAATAAGTATGGGTAGTGTTCCTTGTGTGAGTCATGTAAATTTCCCTAAACAATATTATATGGTATTTATCTTAGGAATGAAGTGACTGAAACCTTTGTACTTACTAAAAAACTATGATTTTAGTGGTTTATTAGTGGATCAACATATTTTTGATTACATTCTCCTTGGAGTATATCGTAGTTTTTAACCAAGTAAAAATCATTATGTCCCAATGTATATTACCTTCTTATATAATCTCATTTAGTTTAGTAATGTGGATCGAAAATAAAAACTTTAGATTATTTTAAATTTTTCTCCAACTCACATGAGAATGATATCTATAAAAGAAAAACAATAAAAAGTTTTAAATTGGTCTCACCCTTATTCACCCTCCCCAATTAGGGTTCCTTGGGGACCTATCAATCGGTATCATAGAAATATGTTCTAATTGTGTATTCAATCTCACAAGTGTTTTGGAGTTTTTCAAAAAATATTACTTGACCCTGCCACCATTATTTAATGATAAAAACTTTCATAACTGAAAAAACGAGTTTATGGAATACAATAAAGATTTTATTGAATTCCCCCAAGAAATTGTTCAAGAAGGGATTATTCTATTGATCTGACATGATTTTTTTAAAAAGATCAATGAAACCTATATATTTATAATTATATAATGGTTTAATTAAAGGATACTCTAAAATATGATACATATTAGAAGGTTTATCTTTTATAGTTCTCCAAAAATATATAGATCATGTTGAAGGAATTATATTTAATGGAATCCTTGGTGAAAAAATGATGAATATATAGTCAGTAGGAACCAAAAAATTTATATAATAAATGCCTCATATATTAAGGAGATAAGAATATGATAAAACAAAGGAGGAATATCAAGAGGTAAGGCTCTTTAATAGAGGAAATAAATCCTGAATATACATTTTAATCTGATTTTAACCCCATTCTGAATAAATAATGTGTACCAAAAAATTTAGAATATTTTATGTCGTAGAAAATAAGTTATTATTCTGGTAAATAAGTTGTAACAATATTTGGTTTCAAACCCAAAGAGTGTTCATGTAACCATAAATAAGAGTTCCAATTCTCACAAGAAGAGGTGGATCAATGGGGATCCATTCATGATGTGTACCTTTCCCATGTAAATTATTTTTCTCCGAACAAAATAATAAAAATAGAGGAGGTTTCCTTGAAATTTTACATAAAAGATATAATAATAATATTTAAATATAAAGGATATTTACTTGAAGAAATTTCCCATGAAATGATAAGGTAGATTTCTACATAGAAGGAATTAAAGTAAAACATCATTCAACTCTGTACATAACATGAACAAAGAAGAAAATATATAATATATGCTACTTTAAGTCTGAAATAAATTCATAAAAAAAATAAGAAGGATGATTAAATAAAGGGCTTTCATAGAAGATGAACAACTTTAATAAAAGTAAGAATACCCCTTCTATGAAATCCTTAGTTCACATAATATGAAATAAATCTAGATCTGAAATATTGATTCAAAAGAATAATTATATATTTGAAATCTATAATAAAACACAAGTTTCATAAAAAATGGAATAAAATATCTAAAAAATAATATATCTCATAAATACTACAATTGTTTAAGACTTGGGCACATCATGGGTATGTGTTTCAAAGGCCAAATGCCAAAACATGAATGAAAACTTACTATTGAAACATCTTAATCAATAGAATACCACATGATATATTATTAACATTGTATATGTTTCATTTTTTTAACGTTGGTTATGTATCAAGGTATTTCAATTTGAAGGATACATGGATAGAAAAAGATTCCATATGGAGGTACTACACTCATATGATATATAAGGATAGAGTTAATCTAATAAATGAATCCTGTTAAGATGAAAAAAAGTTCACAGTTTTGGAGGAATAGTGTAAAACTTGAAAAAGGTAATATCATGTGCCAAAATCTAGTTACTCACAATAGGCCTCTTGGAAATAAAGAAAATAAGAATAGAAGAAGAAGAAAGAACTATCTCCAACTATGTGAAAGGTAAAAGAACATGTGAAGAACAATCCACCAAGAAAACATCGTTATGATATGGAACTCATGACCATTAAGGAATATGAATTTTTATGTTGTATAAAAAAACAATTTATGAAAGAGATGAACAATGGTGAATGTTTCCTCAAATGTAGAAATAATCCAAATGAAATATCCACTAAATTTTCAACATTAAAGGAGACTTTCAGAAGTGGAATCTATTCCATAATTATAAAAAATCCCAAGACAATGAAGGAAAAATATTCACTTATCTAAGAATAAATGTTTGTGAGTGGATTAATGAAAATAATATCCATTGGAAAATTTTTATTTAATACAACTAAAAAATATGATCAATATGAATAAGATCTTGAAGATGTTAGGAAATTCCGTTCCTGAAATTTGAAAATTGGAAAAGGAAAGGTGGAAGATGAAGGGATGGTCTAATATGACCATCCCTATTCCTCATCTTTCATAAATTCAAGGTACCCCTCTCCCCATAATCTTTAAATGTTTCTAACTTTTTTTAAAGTGGTGAAACAATTATGGAGAGGCAGAATCCATGGGGTAATTGTGTCAATAATTCACATGAAAATGAAGATGAAAACAAATATGTTAAAGCTTGGAAATGTATAAAAAATTGGTTTTTGAAGTGTATCAGGTCATTATTGGTATCAATACTAAAGTTACGTACCATAGATAATTTATAATGCTAAAAAAATGAATGGAAAATAGCACGAATGATGGATGAAAAGGTGTCAATTATTTATTAAAATTAAAAATGGTATCATGATGAATCATGAAATTTATAGTTTCTATAAAGATATATTTTAATTAGTATCGCGATATTAAATCAATAATATCATGCTAAGGAGTTAGTGGAATCAGTCCACTAAAATAAATGGATATAATTAAAGATAAAATAATAACCTTATGGATTATAATGTTTATCTATTTATGTTTTCTAATATTTTTCATTGACAGTTTGTTTTATAGGATACTAAAATATTGTCATAAATAAGGGAGTATTCTCAAAAACGTGTTTCCCAAACCAAGGATGTATTATTAGTGTTAATATATAAATTATTATGGGTATTTTATGATTAATTCTCAAGGCTACCAAGCATTATCTATGAATGAAGAATCCTATGACATTTTGAAGTAACATTGGTATCATTTTATTTTGATAGTCATACGTCTCACACTATTGTGTTTCAATATTGATACAATAATAATTTTTAATCCTATGATTGTTATAATATTATTTTTTTAGAAAATGGAATTGAAAAAATTATATGGTTTTATTGGTATTCATGAGTTACATAGACATATTTTTTGAGGTTAACTTAGAGTATTGTTTCCTACACTGAAACTAGGCTCCATTGGCTTAGAGTAATTTTTGACTTCCCAAAGGCTAAGTGGAAAATCCACTCACTAGATACCTTTTAGTTGATTTAGTTTTCAAATAGTTTTTTTTAAAAGGATCATTCTTGAATCGGAAAGTCCAACCAAATTTTTTCATCAATTGTTATCAGTTGGAAAAATGACAATTTGTTTAATCAACAAGTTATTAGAGTTGTAAGATAAATGTTTTCTCCATATTCATAAAGAGGGAGTGTATTAACATGAGTAAAACCTTTTATATATATGAATAGGGAGAGATAAATTTGGTTTAAGTTCATTATTTTGAAAAGGGTAGTCCAAGATAGTTTGGAAATGCTCTTGTACTTTAAAGATAAAGGGGAAGTGTGCACCTAGAAAAGATAAAATTTCTTCCCATATAACTCAAAAAATTTAGAGGGAGAAAATTTATAGTTAGGTGAAGTATAAACGTTGTATTAAATTGAAAAAGGGGGATGATGATGATTTTTTATTTTCAAAAATAAAAATAAAAAGGTGGAGATTTTTGGAACCCTTAAGGATTTTTTTTGAATTTGTTGAAACTATATGAGATTTTTGGAACCCTTCACATAAAAATTAGTTTTATAGATGATAATGTATTATAAGAAGACGTGATGGTTGTAAGAGTTTTGAAAAATGGAGGTTTCTTTTTATTGTAGTTGTATTTTTTGAATAAAGAGTGATGAATTTCATGGATTTCTCAGAAACAACAGATTCATATGAAATCACCTACAGTGGAATTATCCAAAGATAAATGGATAAAATAATGTTTGTGAATAAATCCTTAAACATGGATTCTAATAAACTATGGTGATTTTGTACAATAAATTTTTAACTTTTAAATGGATGAAATGAAGTTGTAATGGGAATTTTTATTATCATTTTTCTTTGAAGTTTACCTATGAGAAATAGTTAAGAAGGCCACAGAACTATAGTAGTTGTGTTGTATCTCATGTAAAGGTATCATTGAAATCTAAGAGGCTGTGTAAAGGTAATATTTATACTATAAAACTTTATAAAGACCACTTGTGCTCATTTAAAGTTGTCTCTATTGTGGCATAAGGTTCATTTGATGTCCAAAATGACCAGTGGTTTGTAACCATGTCATAGATCACAGATTTTTTAAGCTATAGTGATGCTATGTAAGGGTATTTCAATATGTTCATCAAGGTTTCTCTTAAATAATCATATTATATAAAGATTATATGTATTTAAAACAAGAAACATGGATGAACGACATTGTATTGTTCTCATGGTGGGTTTTCAGAGTAACTGTGAGAAATGGGAAGCCTTATTAAGGAATTTTGGTGGTGATAGTGGAATTATGAAATGAAAGTTTTATATTTTAAATGTAGAAGAAAAAATAACCAGAGTATATGGTGTTAAACAAGTCAAATTTATTGTGTCCAAGAGATTGACTACACAATACAATGGTGTTAAGAATCGGCATGTTTTGTAGGCTATGGTGTTTGAAAACTAGAAGTTATGAGTATTTTTTCTTATTTAACACTCCAAAAACTATATGAAAGTATTTATTGAGTTTATAGTTCCCAAATTGAATCCAATGGAGGAGATTAACATGAATATGATCTGAGATATGAGTTTGATGTAGTTGAAATTATAGGTAGTTATGTTTTTTAGTTTGAATTCAAAATTAAAATCTTATAACCCAAAACGGTGGAGGGGTTAATAGAAATATAAAAGGAAGAAGACCTAATATATGAGGTAATAGAGAGAAAGGATCCATTGTGTGCCTAAATGTACAGATAAGGAGGAATTTCAAATTAGGGGATACAAATAAGAAGGATAATGTTTGGAACTCATTGAATAATCCTAAAATTATAAGAAGAATGGTGGAATCACTACTATGTAGTGAAGAAGAGAATTTGAGTCTTTATAATTTCAATAAGAAGAAGTTACAAATTTATTCTGGAATGAAATAACTCATTGTTCTATGGGGATTCAAAAGAAATTTGGGAAAGAAAAGCTTGTGGAGTTCATCAGAGAATATATACATATATTAGGACTCATTAAGCCCATATTTTACTGAACATTAATAGACCTAAATTTCCATAAATAGTGGTAGTTATCCTACATTAGAGAAATGAATAGAAGAGGAGGACGGGTAGTGTGACTTGGGAGAGGATTTACCTTCTCCCCATACAATCTAGTAAGGTGATGATCGTAGTCATAGAGTGTCCACAACCTTTGTATCTATTGAACAATATTGAACTCAGTGGTTTTAAATGGTGCATTGAAAAACTATCTATTACATGATTCTTAGAGTTTCTTAAAGCATTAAACCAAGTAAAAACCATTGTGTACCAATATATATTCCATTCCTGTATATTCATTTATAGTTTAGTAAGGTAGAGTGAAATTTAAATATTGAGATTAGTTGAACATTTTTCATACCCATGTGGGAACAAGATCCATAAATAAAAATAAGAGAAGTTTTAAATTAGTCATACAGTAATTCACCCCCTCTCAAGGTCCCTAATGAACATATCACATCTAATATTTCCTCCCATAAAATTCCTGAAATAGATCCTCATAAATAGAACCATGGTAGTTGTTTTATACAAAACCAGTACCAAATCTATATGATCATACCACACTATAATGAATATAAAAATATATATAGAGCATATCCCCAAGAATTTTTATATTACACTTATACTAACCATCTATCCGAGTATAGAGAGTAATATTCAACTTCAATTGTAATCCTAAAGCCACTAGTAAGACTTGGAAAAATGATTTGTGAATCTCATATATCTATTAGATAAAATACTATTGGTAACTTAATAAATATTAAAAATATACCAAATATAATATTTTCATAACTAATCAATAATCCATGTTTCCGTGATTGGTTAATTATGAGAAACCTTAATAATCCAATCAATAACTATCCATAAAGAATCCTTAACATTATATAATCATAGAAAAAATTCAAATAATAATTTAAACCTCAACCCATTTCCATTCAAAAGTAATAAATTATTAAAGCATATCCTATGGTCTCATATGTTTCTCTTTAACTACTGGTTAGTAAAGAACTTTGATATAAATTAATTTATATCCCTCTTCACCACTATCTAATAAAAGTGTTCTCAAACACTATGGTATATCTTGGTTAAGTTGAGATGAAATTACCAATAATAAATTTTAAAATCATACATTAACTCTTACAATAAAACCATTATAACAAAAATCTATCCATGAATTTATATAATGGAATCAATATCCATGCACCATCATTGAATATTCTACACACTATATATTCTAACACAAAAAAATATACACTCATAATATAAATCATTTTTTATAATTTACCTACCCCATCAATGATGACATGACATTCAAATGTGAAAATACTATATAGAACTTCAATTTAATTATCGTTAGATATAAATTTGAGTAGAGAGACCTGAACTACTACCCACCTTTTAATTCTAAAACCGCATTAATTTAAGACTCCTTACTTAAAGCATCAACATTTAAATTTAATTTCCATGAGTATATACCATATCCAAGTAAATGTTTGGAATATAATTCACCCATATTTTCTTTATAATATTCTAATATTACAAGGAGAAAATATACTCCATGATTTATTGGTCAATATATACATTAAAATTATCATTTATTTTTTTGAAAATTATTGATCGAATTATCTACAATAAGCAGAAAAATATCATGGGTGGGATAATTCATCTAATGTGGCCTAAGTTATCAATAACTATATTCCAATACCAAACCCTCTAATGTTATCATGAAACCTAATCCCATTCCAAATGAATTAAAATAAATCTAATAGAGATTACTTGGCCGATGTAATCTAAGAATGGTTGAAAAGGCCAATATTCTATTTAGATCCTAAAACACAACCTAACATCTAATATCCCACATAAAATCAAATCATTTATAGTCAACACCATCATTGGGACAACTATATAGGAGAATTATTGAATGAATTGATTATAATAACCACACTACATGAAAAACAACATATAACATGGATTTTTAAGTTTAGAGGCACATTCAATAGCCTAGTAAAAGGTTTCATAGTGGTTTTTTTAAAACCACTATGAAATGGTTTGTCGTTGAATATTTAATGACGAATTTCATTTTTTACAACAATTTAATTTTGGGCGGATAAAATTTATATTTAGTGACATTTTTATTTTAGGTGGTTAACAAAATATAGTAGTTGTTTTTATTAAGAAAAACGTTTAGCAACATGTTTAACTGATATAATTTTACTAATTTCAGTCAAAACATTAAAAATTTTATTGTGGTTGTTAAAATCACAATAAGTAATGCAGTTTCAGAAAAGATAGTTTTGTTGGCTACCTAATCCACCAAATACCAATACAAAAAAATATATAAAAAATTAGGTATCCAATAAAATATATATAAAAATAACTTCAATAAATTAAACAAAATACATTTCATATGATTCAAAATTAAATCACATCATCATGTACGAAATGTTAAATTTCATGAAATATAAACAAACACATGAGTCATGACTAATCTACCGAGATGCATACCTGTAGCACCCCAAGTTTGAGGTATTCCATTATTTTATGAATTTTATTTTATGATTTGTGTCATTGGGTTAGTATAATAGAAGTGTCTATAGATGTAAGAGGAGAATAACATCGATTCTGGACAAAAAAATTCTATAGGAAATGTTCTTAATGTGAATGGTGGTTTCAGGATGTGAATTATCCAAGGATGATGTTTTCAGTTCATTGAAAGAATGAATTTGTTTTTTTCAGGTGTATTCTAGTGGTGAAAATGGTTCATTCTGTGATTTTTTTCATGTAAAATAAAAATGAGGTGAGAGGTTGTTTAATGTGTATGACCTCTCTAGGAATTTACAATGTTAATTCCTACTTCACATCGTGAATTAATTAGATCAAGACATTTTTATTTATTCTTTCATATGAAAAGAATCATTTGGTCCCCTCTCTTTTCATATCAACTTCCAGGTACACCATAGGTATTTTTCGTTGATCTTAAATGTAAGGAATCCAATTACAATGGATCTTCAAGCATTCAATTCTGAAAATCAATGTTTATTTCCCCATTCTACTTTCTTGTTTTGGATCTCTTCATGTTGGCTTGAACAGAACCCTAAATTGATGTGTGATAACCAGATCTATGGGTTTGGATTTTTTATAATGAGATATCCTTGGGCATTGATATAGGAATGGAAGGAATTGGTCCTATCCATGGAATTATCTTTAATATTTCATGCCAATTAATTTGAGGTAGGTGGATTTCACTCACTCTACTATACTAAACTTGATGAAATGAAATTTTCTAAATTGTCATTATGTTGTGTTAGAAATACCTTTTGGGAACACTTTGTGTAATAAGTTGTATTTATTTTCAATAGTTGTCAATACTAGTAAAAATGAAGATGTGATGATGCATGTAGAATTGGAAAATTATTCATGGTGACAAATCAGATGATTTTTGCACTGATCCTAAGTTCTAAATACATGCATCAAATTTGATACATTATCTACACCATTGAGGTGTCATCTATTTAAGGATAATTAAAGATATTTGCAATTTTTATTCCAAAAATAATAAAAGAAAAGATGAATAGGATTGGTGTTCTAAAGGTGTCCATGCATGATTCTTGATTGAAGGTATCCATGCATCTTATACTAGGGAAGTATTTTTTATGGGGATTACAATAAAAAAATTGGGCCAACCCTCAAGAAAGCCTAGGAGAACTTGACCCAAAAACCTATTGGACTCAAGGTCAACCACACTAAGAGAACCAACCCTGGCCTAGCCTGAATGTGTCATGGGTTGGGAATAGTCACTCCCACATGCATGGCTGTGTATAGGCCCATATGAGTGGATTGGGGATAGCCCATGCATAGGGTGGGGAAAAAGCGCGACCACAGAGAACACGGTACGTGGCTATACCATGGAGGGAGAGAGGATAATTCTAAGCCACTATTAGTGCATCTTGATTGTTATAACACGACCTCCCCATGTCTCTATTTCAACGTGGGACAATGGAATATAGTTATAGTTCATCATTTGAAAACATAGAAGTAATCCTAGCCATCCATCGCTCCACCCCACACAAGTCCAAATAAGGGTCGTTCTATTACCCCCGTGGTTTCGAAAACACCAGCGTCGTTTCCTTCCTCCTCTAGTGCTCACCAGCACCTCTTCCACTCATCATAGATGATAATGAACTACATCTGAACGAACATTCCTCATCATTCTGACATTGTGAATATTGTTTGATCATACCGAGTCCACGCATGTAATCTCCATCTTGCATGCATGTGTAAAACTCAAACATGGATCTCGGACGAAGCTAGAGAAGCTATAATTCCATGTGGAAATATTCATTCGAGTATTAAAATGATATTTTCATGTGATCTTAGTGAATACACATGATGTTTTTATGAGATAGGAGAAGGCCGTGAGTTTAAAAAAGGAAACACCTAGATATGCGGTGTATCTCAAATACAGGTTTGAAAATTTTAAATGTAGAAGATCTTATTTATTAAAAGGAGATATTTTATGGGAATATCATGAGTGATTTGAAACACAAAAAATATTTTATCCTCACCTATAAAAATATTGGCCTCGAGGGAGAGAGATACTCTTCCGTGGAGACACCTGAAAGCGTATGTTGGTCTGAAAAAAATCATCACCGAGCAGAGAGCCGCATACCTTCAACAAGTGAAACACACTCTTGAATTTTGTCATGGAGAAGAGGATATGCACCCCGTATTTTAATAAGAGAACCACGAAAAAATGACAGGTTTACCCAAAATCCTCATTGTGTTTAATGAAGAAGAAAATGTGGGTACACAATCGGTGCATGCACACCATTCCTATGTCGTGCGAAGATAGAGCCATAATACATCACCGGTTCTATGAAGGAGAACCAAACATAACCTCTACGTGAAGAAGACAAACCTTGAACCAGTGGGATTCACAATGAAAAGGTGATAACACCCTTCTTCTTGAACGATAGAACTCTTCTATTCTAAAGGGTTCTTGTTTTGGTAACGAAGGGGATTGCAATAGAAGAGGCTGTGTGAATGTGCATAGACTTATACCCGTTAGGGTTTTCACACAAGAGAGAAGAAGTAAATTGTGAATGTACACTTTTATGCACATTCACAAATAAAGATATTTAAATAAATAACCAATTTTTTATGTGCACATGTGTGGAGAATAAGAAGGGGTGCAGCGAATATGCATGCTTGAATTCATGCATAAAAAATGTTTATGTGATTCTTTCCAAGAAAGAATAAGGAGTTTTAGTGCATTCTGTTATTGCACTAAAATAATAGTAAAGAAGAAGAATCTCTAGTGTAGTTGGTTTTTGAACTAAAGAAGAAGAAAGAAGAAGAAGTAGTGAATTTTGTTTTGCACTTGAGAAGATGAGAGAAGAAGAAAGGAGAGTTTCTTACCTACTACTTTGCAAGTAACAAAGTGAAGAGCACTAAATAAGATCAAGAGAAGAACCTACTTTATCAAGAAGGAATATTATATTCAATGGCTGTATAAGGAACCGACAAGGAATCATGAACTTGAACCAGGTCATCACCAGTTCCGAAAGCGGATTGTTTTCCATCCCCTTCTAGAGTGTAGGGACTCACACTAGGAGGGATTGTATTGTCCCCCCTCCAAAGTGTAGGGACCCACACTATCCAGAGGATTGTTTCACTAGCCAAACCACTGCAACAGTTATCACATTATAGTAGAGAATCCATGTATTGGTCATCACCATACAAGGAAAGGATGTAGCTACTCTTATTGAGTAGTGAACCTTATAAAAATTCAATGTGCATATTTTTAATTTTTTTTATTATTGCTTGTGGTAGGAAAAATAGAACCAGAGAATCAAGATTCTAACAGGTCAAGAGGTATAAGGATAAAAAGTTAGAATTGGTTTAAACAAACCCCAAAACTGATTTACCACCTCTCTATGTTAGATACATCCCAAACTTGTCCTCTCAATTTGTATCAGAGGGTAAGGTTCACCTATGTTGGATTCTATGTAGTTGAGATATCCTATTTTAAAGACTTGAGTTCCTTTTCTATGTTTAAAATGAAGTGCAGTTTTGGTGAAGATTCAGTTATCACTAAGAAGAAGAGTATATATATCAAGACCATGATGAACAGGAAAAAGAAAGAGAATAGAAAGCTGAAGAAGAAGACCCTATTATTTAAAGAAGAGGAAGTTTTTTCATCTCCATGCCTTGATGACAATGAAGACACATCAGGCGTGGAAAGTAATGAGATGGTGGATCATGTTTCCACTAAGAAAATGGAAAACATTCCTACCTCAAGTGACCAGGAAGTATGTGTTAGTACATTTGAAAATTATTATCTAGATGAAAATTCTAGAAAAAGTGGTGATGATCAATCCACAATCTCTCAAGAATTATTAGTTGATATATTAAGACTGATTTAGCATAACATTCCATAAGAAAATGAATCACTTGTTTGTGTATTATTTCAATGTATGCAAGAAGATATCACCCAAATAGAAGAATAAAATGATGTTTTAGAGAAGGGACTACAAGAAAGAATTTGTGAATATTTAAAGCTATCCATATAAGTTAGAGTCTTTGATGAAACAAAAACGGAATTTTAATGAGTTTCTCAAAGTGGCTTAAAGATGTTGAAGAAAAGGAGGGAGTCAAGAAGACTCCAAAAGAGAATATTGATGCACTTGAAGATGAGATGAAGAAGAGCATTGAAGTCAAGGGTTTATATTTGGAAGAAACTTCCAAGAAGATCAAGTAACTTGAATCTTAGTTACAAAAAAATGTTAAGTTGCATGAATATGAATTTGAAAGATTAATGAACTCTTCTGAAGAAAAGATCATTGTGGTTGAAGATTAGAAAATGTCACGAACTAGGCCAGGCCACCATTCGACCCAGTGCCCGACCTAGTCTGCGACATGTCTTGAAAGGCGTTCTCGATCCCCAAGGGCTGGAACAATTTCATGGGTATCAAGAGTAACATGGGGTAATGGTTTACTTGAAATAGTAAGAAAAAACCACAAACAAAATAAATAAACTAAAACTGCAAATAGACAACCAAACATGACTTTAAACTAAAAACAAATTTAATGGTTTACAACATGAACTAACCTCCAAAATAAACGACAAAAAAAGAAACCAAAACACTAACTTAAACTTCTAAGAAACAAGGGAGGGGAAACATACACAAGCCCCAATCACCAGCCTGCATGGGAAGACCCTCAACAACCCGAACCATTATCGCTAAGCATGATGCCCCAATCTGGAATACACAAAGAACAATGTCTACATACACCAAAATTTGTATTTAGGGTGTGAGGAAAGATCCTAGTTGGAAATAACCCATTAAAAAGGTTCCATGTCATAACATCAAAAGGATAATTAAACATGATTATTTAAAACCATATTTTCAAAATTCTTTTAAGGAATACACTTAAAAGATGAAAGCGAAAATAAAAGAGCACTGAAAGAAAAACCATTTCAGAAAAACTAATTTAAAATTGAAGTGAAAACTTATAAAGACCATGAACATACTCAATTGGTCCTCCGTATGCCGACGGAAGGTACCACATCCTGAATAGTAGAGCACTATTGGTAAATCCCCTAATGTAGCTAGTATGTGTGGGATGCTAGATACATCGTACCTCGGTGTAAACGTGGAATATGAGACACAATAATAAACGCTCTCATGCACTATCCCCTAGTAGGGAATCATATCCATAAGCTAGTGGTTTCCAATCATCATAAAAGTTTAATTAGTGTTGTAACATTAATCCTACCAGAGGACCCCGGAATAAACCACTTACGTTTCATCTAGCGTACTAGTCCTAATCCTTCCACATAAGTACCCATGGTTTTTCTTATGTGCTCAATAAATTTCAAAATTCACATATTATATCACATTTACATGTAACAAACCAAACATAACATTACACACAAAATTCACTACTTACACACAAAATCACCATTTCAAAGACACACACACACACCAAGGACATGTCTCATTTTATATAAATACCCACTTTAAAAATGAGCACATGTTAAACTCTTTCAAAATACCATTTCCATTCCATATAAATGTATCAAGAAACCATTTGAGCTATTAATGAAATAATTTCAAGAAGAAAAAGAATACTTTACACCAAAAACCACTTGATTCCATATGGAGGCATCACTTTAAAAATAGATACATGAGGTAACCATATCAAAACAAGTTGTCCATTATTAAAAAAAAATTTAATTTCAATTTCAAATGTACACAACAAGGAAAACAAACCAAAAGTGATTTATTTTAGTTTTGAAAATGTCTATTTAAATACACAAACACCTAATGTTACTTGAAAACACCTTTCAGACCTACGTAACAACCCACAGAAAACTTTCAACCATGTTTTGCATTCAAAAAACCACTTAAATAAACAATTGTTCAATTTATAAAACATATTTCATGCAAAATAATCCATTTTAAAATAAATTACACAACTCAGCCATTTTTAAAACCTCATTGGAACTCTATGAACAATTATTAAACACTTCTAGAATTCATCACAACAGGGTTGAAATGAAAAACATGAAACTTTCCAAAATCAATTGCAATTTTTATCATGAATGCATGTTACAAAATTTGTAAAACACATTTCAAAAAACCTATACAACACTACCAAGCATCCTTACCACAACACACACATAAATGAGAAGACTATGTTACTCTAGGAAAACCATTTTCCTTAAACAATCATACCGAAACATTTTAAACATAATTCAAATCATGCAACTAAATCATAGAACTTATTAAATTTCACTAGACAAACAAATTAAATTATCTAAAAGATGAAAAGGCATGGAACCACCTACCGGTGGGTAGAAAACCTAAAAATTGATGTGAAATCTTCAAATTGTAGCATATAACCTCAATCGTGTGTTGTTTTCACCATAATAAACCTAACCAAAACCCAAAATCATGAATTCAAACAAAAAAACTTCAAATTAAAACCCCAAAATCATAACTCATACCCGCTAAAAAACAAAAATCAAATAAGAAAAAGGAGGCACTTATCAAGAGGGGGGGGGGGGGTTGCTCGCACGTAAGGAGGGAAATACGCCGAAGGTGTCGCTGGGGGTCACTATGTAAGGGAGGGCGTGGCTCAAGGTGGCTGGTTGGGAGAAGGGCAGCGGTGCAAGTGGCTAGAAGTAGGGTTTCAGCTGGGAGGAAAGGGAGGCAGGTCGGACTGGGGGGTTCTAGGGGGCTGTGTTGGGTACCAAGTGGTGCGACACACTCGGTAGGAGGGGAGTGAGGTAGCGGCATGAAATGAGGTGAGGATGAGGGGAGAGTGGGCTGGTGTGGGTGCACTGGTAGGGGCCACATCGGAATAGGGGTGCGCTGGAAAGGAGGTCTGGCGGCCAAATCTTCTGGCCGAGAGGCAGGTGTATGGAGCGACGTGTTGGCCGACTGCAGAAGCATGACACACTTAGGGTTATGGGGAGGTCATGTAGAATAACCTAGGGGGAGGGAAGATGAGGGAGAGAAAATAAATAAAAGAAAAATAAAGAAAGAAGAAAAGATAAAAAGAAAAGATAAGAAGAAGAAAACAAAATAAATAAATAAAAAAGTAATAAAATAAATAATTTAAATAAGAAAAATATTAACGATAAAAATTGTAATAACATCACATAATATTAACAATAATATTTATTATTATTCTTAAACAATATTATTATTATTATTATTATCATTAAAACAACTTCTTAAATTTTCTTTCCATTTTCATTTTGTTACTCATCATCATTTTATTATTCTCTTATGTTTTTAAATTATTTTGAAAACTGGGCAGGCTATGCGGGGAACTAGGTGAGGCCACGAGGTGACCTAGGCAAGTCCGGGCAGTGACCTAGGAGAGGCCGTGCGGCTTTGACAGCGGTGCGCTGAAAACTGTCAAAGCTAAAATGCTAATTTATTTGTTCAAAATCTTAAAACCCCAGTCGATCTTGGCCCACATTTCGTATGAAAAGAATAATAATAATTTGATGTAGATAAGATTATAAGTTAAAAATAAAAATTAGAAACATGATGCTACATAATGTCTGGGTGTGAAAATTCTCCCAATCATAAAGCTTTTCGTCACCAGGAAGCCACAATTATGGTCGAAACTCAAAGAAGAAACTAATACCCCACAATCAACATGATAAAAGAGGAAAAACATCGTGCTAAGAGAAAGTGACTCAAAGAAAACTTCAAGAGACATATAAAAAGACTTTCTGATATGTGCCACCTAACCTAATGGGCTATAATGCCTCTAGTTGACTAATCAAAGAAAGAAACACTCTCAACCATAGAAACAAACTTCACAAGCTGAAACATCTCAATCACTATTAAAAGAAAACCACACCATTTGGCTAGAATGAACAAAAAAGGTCAAAAAACATCCAAGGAACATTCTTATCACTTATCACTAAGACATCTTTAGAAACATAACCAAAAGGTAAATGTGGGGAAGCCTGAGGGTCCCCCACCATTAAGAACCTACCAACACCCAAGAAGGGACTGGAAAACCAACATGGGGAGGTCCAATCGGACTCCCCACCATTAATGAAATTTCCAACATCGAATCATTCTAGAGACATTCATGCGAGACCCAAAGTGGGTCACCCCACCATTAGAACTAATAGAAGATCTAGAACAATAAAAATTTTACGATGGTGACCAAACACCCCACTACAAGGTGCGGGGAGGGAGGGGCCTGACCACCGGGCATCAAAACCATGACCTAAGACCAACTAGCATCTCTAAGTCCCTATATGAGCATTATTCAAATCTGAGACCGATTCACCTAACCGACCCCATAAGGACCACTAAAAGAGAATTCATCAGGTGGGATGAAACCCCATATATTTTAAGGAAACAAGAAGAACACACCTCCTCATATTCACGAGAAACCCTAGGCACCCAAACGGTTCGTTCGGAATGAAACAACCACATAAAACAATTTAAATGGCCTCTATTTTCAATACTGATGATAGAATTAAAGTTGGGGTCCCATGCACTCTTGGGGTTCCTAACCATGCGCCAACCTCACTCTAAGGCCTATGGATGGTGCCCTGATGTTTGATGCATCTCTTACCTCGTAGTCAGGAATTATAGACTCCCGAATGAAGCTGCTCTTTTTCCTGGTGTCTCAAGCAACCATAATGAAATTGAGACAACCCCATTAGACACAACACACTATGACATCCACCTACTTCCTCCCAGAACGTCCACCAAAATAGGGGTTTAGATGATGCACATGCATCATTTTGTCACCTTAACCAAAAACATAATAAGGAAAGACACATGGCGAACACTCCACCTTGAACAAAAAAATTAGAACTCCCTAAGAGTAGGACACACTACCATGAAAAAAGGGATTCCCAAATGACTCTACAAAATCCACCTTTTCTCTTTGAAAAGAACTCACACTGCAAGACGTCACCAAGCATGACGCTCGCGGATGATGAATGCACTACAAGACTTTCAAGACATCGATCAACACCAATAATTCCAAACCGCCTTCACCATTCCCCATGGAATTCCATTCATCGCTTCTAGGGGGAACCTTCAGATGCAAAAATGTCAAACATCATACCCGAAGACTAAGACAACTCAAAGAGACCCAAGCTCCCATCAACTCCTCTCACATATTTCATCCCACTGTGAGAGTCTCCGCTTAACTGAAAAGGATAAGGGAAAAATTTTCACTATCAATAAAAAGGGAGATTCCTCACTTTAATCAACTGGAGGGCTGGCCAGCGGTGAATTTCTCGTGGCTATACACCAATCACATGTTAATGAATTATGGTAGCAGACACTGGTTAAGAAATAGAACCATGGACCTAATCAAACTGGTCTAATGGCCAAGACATACCACAAGCGAACACTAAACATACTGTGAGAACCACTTCAAGGGCTTCCCGAATCACTTTTCAAAATAAACCACTAACCACATGCTTTCACACCAACATACAAATAAGAATTCAAAATCAATACATAAATCAGTCAAAAATGATTCTCAACTTGAAACGCCTCACACCCAACACTTCCAAAACCCAAGGACATACCACACAAACACCATATTTTTATTTAACAAAACTTTTTGAAAATAAACAATGTTTCTGGGTTGCACAAACACCAATGGTGTCCCATGGGCCACACACGTGAATGTTCTTGTGCCACAACATCACACACCTAATTTACATCCAGGCACTCATCCGCTCATGCCTTTGACTATTTCTCTTTCCATATATACCCATGCATGTTGTTTCCCATGGGAGCACCAAGGATCAAAATCATACCTTTCCATTTTTCAAAACAAAACATTCAACCCACACTTTTCAAACCTTACAAATCATTTTATTTTTAAAGAACTTCATTTCAAAACATTTTTCAAGAACAAATCATTTTTACTTAAAAACCAAATTTCCATGAATCCAAAACAATGAGGCGAGGAATGAAACAGGAGGGAACTAGTTCCAATGGGTCACTAGGACATATGGTTGGCGGCCATACGCCAATCACGCCACTACCACAAAGAGTATTATAGGACAGAATCCCCGGATCCACATGGATTTCCAGACCCTACTAGCTCACTAGAAACACTGACCCTACTCCTTTTTCATTTCCCCTAGACAAGATTAACCGCAAGGACCAAAGACTCAGACAAAACTCAACTTACATTGGTAACTCGAGTCCCCCCATGAGGTGTGCTTTCCATGACCCTTACTTGTAGCAAGAACATCAAGTTCCGACATCCTTAATTTTTGTTTTATTTGAATCTATCCCAAAAAACACGACTCAAGTGGACAAACCCCCTCCGATACCATTTTCTCACAAACCAGGCTGGGTCGCCATCCGACCCAATGCCTGACCCAGTCCGCGACATGGCCCAAAGGGCGTTCCCAATCCTCACAGGATGGCACAAGTTCCTAGGTATCAATAGTAACACGTGGGAATGGTTTACCTAAAATAGTAAACACAAAACCCCTAACAAAATGAATAAACTAAAACTAAAAATAGACATCCAAATGGGACCTTAAAGTAAAAAATGAATTTAATGGTTTACAACATGAACCAACCTACAAAATAAATGAAAACAAAATAAACCAAAACTATAACTCAAACCTCCAAGTGACAAGGGAGGATCAATATCCACAAGCCACAATCACCAACCTGCACGAGCTGATCCTCAAAAACCTGAACCATTATCGCTAAGCATGATGCCTCAACCTAGAATACACAAAAAAGAATGTAAACATACACCCAAAGGTTTATGTTGGGTTTGATCCAAGATCCCAGTAGGATGTCACCAAATAAAAAGGTTCAATGCCATAACATCAAAAAGAAAATTTACCATGATTATTTAAAACCATTCTTTTAAAAATGCTATTAAGGAAAACATTTAAAAGATGAAAGTGAAAAGAAAAGAGCGCTAAAAGAAAACCCATTTTACAAAAACTAATTTAAAATGGAAGATAAAATTTATAAATACCATGAATATACTCAAGTGGTCCTCCATATTCCGACAGAAGGGACCACATCATGAATAGCAGAGCACTGTAGTTAAATCCCCTAAGGTAGCTAGTACACGTGGGACGCTAGAGACATTATACCTCGATGTAAACGTGGCATAGGAGCTACAATAATCAACGCTCTCATGAACGATCCACTAGTAGGGAAATACATACATAACCTCGTGGTCTCCAATCATACCAAAATTTTATTTAGTGTTGTATCGTCAATCCTTCTAGATGAAACCAGGATGAACCACTTACGTGTCATCTAGAATACTAGTCCTAATCCACCAACCTAAGTACCTAGGATTTTTCCAATGTGCTCAATCAAGTTCCAAATTCACATAGTATATCACCATCACATGTAACAAACTAGACATAACATTACACAAAAAAGTCACTACTTGCACACCAAATCACCATTTCAAAGACACACGCACACTAAGGAAATATCTTATCATATATAAATACCCACTTTAAAAATGATCACATGTTTAACTCTTTAAAAATACTATTTTTGTTCCATATAAATGTATCCAGAAACCATTTGAGCTATGAATAAAATAATTTCATGAAAAACTAAGAATACTTTACACTATAAACCACTTGATTCCATATGGGGGTGTTGCTTTAAAACTAGATACACGATGTAACCATATCAAAACAAGTTGTCCATTATTCAAACAATTTTGTATTTAAATTTCCAAAGTACACAACAAAGAAAAAACACCAAAATTGATTTATTGTACTTTTGAAAATGTCTATTTAAATACACAAACACCTAAAGTTACTTGAAAACACATTTTAGACCTATGAAACAACCCCTAGAATCCTTTGAATAATGCTTCTCATTAAAAACACCACATAAATAAACAATTATTTAATTTATAAAACATATATCATGCAAAAGAAACCATAATAAAATCAATTTCAATACTCAACCCTTTTTAAACCTAATTGGCACAATATGAACAATTATTAAACACTTCAAGAATTCATCACAATAGGGTCGAAATGAAAAACATGAAAATTTACAAAAGAAAGGGAAATTTTTATCATGCATGCATGTCACAAAATTTTTAAAATGCAATTTGAAAAACCTCTATAGCACTACCAAG
This sequence comes from Viscum album, assembly GCA_963277665.1. NCBI lineage: Eukaryota > Viridiplantae > Streptophyta > Magnoliopsida > Santalales > Viscaceae > Viscum > Viscum album. Next base: position 1,268,131,474 of record OY728140.1, on the reverse strand, counting down.
CATCTTTAACACAACACACATATAAATGAAAAGACTATGTTACTCCCAAAAAAACCATTTACCTCAAATGAGCATACCAAAACATTTTAAACATAATTTTCATCATGGAACTAAATAATAGAACATATTAAATTTAACTAGACAAAAAATTAAATTATCTAAAATATTAAAAGGCATGGAACCACCTATAGGAATGTAAAAAACCTAAAAATTGATGTGAAATCTTAAAATTGTAGTCCACAACTTCAATCGCGTGTTGTTTTCACCACAATGAACCTAACGCGAACCTAAAATCATGAATTCAGAAAAAACATCAAATTAAAACCCCAAAATCATAACTCATACTTGATAAAAAAACTAAACTCAAAGAAGAGGAAGGAGTCACTTATCAAGAGGGGGGGTTTCTCATAAGAAAGGAGGGAAATGTGCCAGAGGTGTCACTAGGGGTCACTGTGAAAGGGAGGGCATGGAGAGAGGTGGCTGGTTGGGAGAAGGTTAGTGGTGCAAGTGGCTGGAACCAGGGTTTCGACTGGGAGGAAAGGGAGGCGGGCCGGACCAAGGGGGTTCTAGGGGGTTGTGTTGGGTAGCAAAGGTGCGACACACTGGGCAGGAGGGGAGTGAGGCAGCGGTGCGACATGAGGTGAGGATGAGGGGAGAGTGGGCTAGGGTGGGTGTGCCGACAGGGGCCACATCAGAATAGGGGTGCACTGGCAAGGAGGTCCGGCAGCCAAATCTGCTGGCTGGAAGGCAGGGGTGTGGAGTGACGGGTTGTCCGGCAGCAGGGGTGCGATGCGCATGGGGTTAGGGGGAGGTCACACAGAACATCCAGGGGGGAGAAAAAAAATAAAATAAAGAAGAAAGAACGAAGCAAAGGTAAAAGGAAAAGATAAAAAGAAGAAACAAAAATAAATAAATAAATAAGTAATAAAATAAATAGTTTAAATAAGCAAAATAAAAATAAAAAAAATTGTATTAACATCACATAATATTAAAAATAATATTTATTATTATTCTCAAACAATATTATTATTATTATCATTAAAATAACTACATAAATTTTCATTCCATTTACATTTTTTTAATCATTATAATTTTATTATTCCCTTATGTTTTTAATTTATTTTGAAAATTGGGCAGGCTATGCAGGGAACTGGGCGAGGCCGCGCGATTACCTAGGTGAGGCCATACGGTGACGTAGAGGAGGCCATGTGGATTTGACAGCAGCACACTAAACATTGTCAAAGCCAAAACCCTCATTTATTGGCGAAAAAGAATAAAACCCCAGTCGAGATTGGCCTGCATTACATATACAAAGAATAATAATAATTAGAAGCATATAAAATTATAAGATAAAAAAATTAGAAACATGACGCAACACAAAGTCCAGGTGTGAAAATTCCCCCCACCATAATGCTTTCCATCCCCGGAAAGCCATAACTACGGTTGAGACTCATAGAAGAAACTAATACCCCACAATCAACAAGTGAAAAGAGGAAAAAGCATCGTGCTTAGAGAAAGTGAATCAAAGACAACTTCAAGAGATCCTTAAAAAGACTTTCTGATTTGTGTCACCTTCCCTAAAGAACTAGAACACCTCTAGTTGACTAATCAAGGAAGGAAACTCTTGCACACACAGAAACCACCTTCACAAGCCGAAACATCTCAAGAACCATAAAACAAAAACGACATCATTTGGCTAGAATGAACAAAAAAGGTCAAACCACGTCCACGGAACATTCTTATCACTTATAACTAATCCATCTTTAGAAAGAGAACCAAAGGGTCAACAAGGGGAAGCCCGAGGGGCCCCCACCATTAAGAACCTACCAACACCCAATATGAGACTGGAAAACCGACATGGGGAGGTCTGAGTGGACTCCGCAACATTAAAGAAAATGCCCACATCAATTCATTCTAGAGACATTTGTGCGAGACCCAATGTGGGTCTCCCCACCATTAGAAATAACAGAAGATCTAGAACTTTGAAAATTTCTCGATGGTGACCAAACACCCCACCACAAGGGGCGGGGAGGGAGGGCCCCGACCACCGGGCATTAAAACCCTGACCAAAGACCAACTAGAATCTCCATGTCCCTTGATGAGAACTATGAAAATCTGATACAGATTTACCTAACAAAACCCATAAGTACCACTAAAAGCAATTTCATCCAGTGGGACGAAACACCCTAGACGTTAAGGAAACAAGAAGACCTCATCTACTCATAGTCACGGGAAACCCCACACACCCAAGTAGGCCATTCAGAACAGAATGACCACATTAAACTATTTAAACCTCCTCTATCTTAAATACCGTCAACAAAAGTACTGTCGTGGTCCGATGCACTCTCGGGGTTCCTGACCACACACCATCTTCACTCTGAGGCCTATGGCAGCAACACTGATGTTTGAAGCATCTCTTACCTCATAGTCAGGCATTAAAGACTCCTGAACAAAGCTGCTCTTTTTTTCTGGTGTCACAAGAAACCATACTGAAATCGAGACAATGCCATTAGACACCACACACTCTAACATCCACCTACTCCCTCACGACACGTCCACCAAAATAAGGGTTTAGATGATGCACATGCATCATTTTTCACCTTAACCATGAAACTTAATAAGGAAATACATGGGACGAACACTCCCCCTTGAACAAAAAAATTAGAACTCCCTAAGAGTAGGACACACTCCCATAAAAATAGGGATTCCGAAAGGACTCTAAAAAATCCACCTTTGCTCTTCGAAGAGAACTCGCACCGCAAGATGACACCAAGCATGACGCTTGTGGCTGATGAAATCACTAAAAGCCTTTCAAGACATCATTTAGCACCAATAATTCTGAACCTCCTTCACCCTTCCCCGCTGGAATTCCTTTCACCGCTTCCAGGGGGAACCTTCAAACTCAGTGATGTAAAACTTTATACTCGACGACTAAGACAACTCAAAGAGACCCGATCTCCCTTCAACTCCTCTCGCATCTATCATCCCACTGTGAGAGGCTCTGCTTAACTGAAAATGATAAGGGGAAAACAAAGCACTATCACTAAAAAGGGAGACATCCTCACTTTAATCAACTGGAGGTCTAACCAGTAGTTAATTTCCTGTGGCTACACACCATTCGCATGCTAAGGATTTATTGGGGAGGACACTAGTCTAGAAATAGAACCATAGTTAAAGAGCGCTATCGTGGGCGCCCTCAAATGATTAGTGTGATTTGGGGTACTTAAGTGCATCAGAGTGGCTGACCAAGGTCGTCTCTCAAAGGAGGAAGTGAATTTAACAACTTATTAGAGGTATTATAAAAATAAAATAAAAGAGAATAAAATAAAAACACTAATTTAAAGGATTGGGTTTTTTTATAGTTTATGAATCTAGAAGAAGTTTGCTGGAAGAATATTGTATATTTTTTTGTTTTTAGTTTTGAAATGAATTTCGATTAAAATGACACAACAAGAAGATGTGTTTTTAGAAATCTATTTAAAATGAGTAATAGATCTAACTCTACCTCTCACTTTATTATTAATCATTATCATTTAAATTAAAATTCACTTAATTATGATCCCTTAATTTGTTAAATCCCGAACCCTACGAGAATTAACTTTACCACGAAGATGATGTGAATTTAACCCTAGGCTAACATCGGAACATGCAGTCGCAACACCCTGCTTTGATTGATGTTCTAAGATTAGCTTATGGTTAGTGGTAAATTAAGGCACATATCCATTCTGGAAATGAGGATGAATTTTGTTTAGAGATTATATTTGAACTCTACAAATTTATCCCGTGTGGTCTTGTATTACCGATTAAGATCGCGCTCTCACAATTTACACAAAATCCCGACCTCGCGTGTTTTTGTGTTAATTGTTCAATTGCTTGATTAGTTTCTTAAAATTTAAAAACATAATTCATGGATCATATTAATTTAATTACATTAGATCAATGATTCAAAATAATTAAATGAAGAGGGTAGAATATAGATCGATTACTAAAAGACTACTCCTCCATGGGTGGCGTAATCATCGTAGAAGCGTTTTGCATGTGCAAAGGTTTATAATGGGTATAACCCAATAACGCTTATACTAAATAATTCGAGACCAAAGAGTAAGATTAAGAGAATAATAAATTTAAACAAAACAGAAGAAAAGAGAAGAAATAAAAGAATAACAAATAAGTTTATTACACAAATGAAAACATTACAAAATGATGAAGAGAAGGAGGCTTCGATGAGGGGATCCTTGCTTCAAGAGCTACCCCTCTTACAATGGTTGGATAATTTGGGTGAAACAAATTCTCCTCTGCCTCCAATCTCCCAATTCACGTCCCCAAACCCTCCAAATGAGAAAAACTCCAATTTATAGAGGGGAGGGGAGGAGAGGTTACAAGTGGTTTCAAGTGTGAATGTGGAAATTCGGCCAAATATTTTAATGAAAATTGCACCGCCCATTTGACCACCAAAACGCGTGAATTAGCCGGCCTTCCAGAAGGATAAAATGTGAGGATATGGGTCCTATATCTCCTCTCCAGAGTTGGACTCACGAAAATCCCATATGTAGGAGTTATAACCGAAATACATAAGCTTATCCATTCTGGAGAGTCCAGCCCAGCTTTGATTGTATGGCCCAATTATTCCATTAAAATGCATTCTTCTGATCTAGTGTCCTAAATTTAAGTTGTATATAATTAAGTTAGGAACACTTTTACAAAATTTGAAATTTAAATAATAAATATAAAAATATTTATCTTCGAAATACTACAGTGAACTATAAAGGGTAAAACTGGAATATTCATCAAATATTCAAATGAATGATCTAATCCCAAATATTTTATAAATAAACATATTTAACACAATTTGAGGAAATTATAACATTTATTATCAATAAAATATTCAATAAAATAGTGTTTTATCACATAGACCCAATAAAACTAGTCTAATGGCCAAGACATACCACAAGAGAACACTAAACGTGTAGGAAGAACCACTGCAAGGGATTCCCAGAGAAATTTTCAAAAGAAACCACTAACCACATGCTTTCACACCAACATAAAAATAATAATTCAAACTCAAGACATAAATTAGTAAAAAAGGATAATCGGAAAAAATCCTCACATCAAACACTTCAAAAACACAAGGACATACCACATAAACACCAAATTTTCATTTAACAAAACCTTTTGAAAATAAACAAAGTTTTTGGGTTGCAAAAACACCAATGGAGTCACATGGGTCACACACATGCATGTTCCCATGCCACACTAGCACCCACCTAATGTCCATCCAGGAACTCATCCACTTGTGCCTTTGACCATTTCTCTTTCCATATATACCCAGGCATGTGGTTTCCCATGAGAGCACCAAGGATCAAAAGTAGACCTTTCCATTTTTCAAAACCAAACATTCAACCCACACTTTACAAACCTTACACATAATTTTATTTTTATAGTGCTTCATTTAAAAACATTTTTCAAGACCAAATCATTTTTACTTAAAAACCAGATCCCTATGAATCCAAAACAAAGAGACAAGGAACGAAGCAAGAGGGAACTGATGCCAATGAGTGATTGAGACATATGTTTGGCGGCCATATGCCAATCATGCCACTACAACAAAGAATATTCTAGGACAACACCCACGGCTCCACATGGCTTTCCAGACCCTGCGAGCTCACTAGGACCACTGACCCTACTCCCTTTTCATTTCCCCTAGACAAGATTAACCATAAGGACCAAAGACTCAGAAAAACCTCAACTTACTTTGGTAACTTGAGTCCCACCATGAGGTGTGCTGGACAGGCATCTTACTCATAGATAGAACATCATGTTCCAACATCCTTAATTTGGGTCTACTCTGACTCTATCCGGAAAGAACACGACTCAAGAGGAAAAACTTCATCTGATACCATTTTGTGAGGAGCTAGGCCGGGTCTCCATCCATCCCGGCACCCCACCCAATCTGTGACATGGCCCGATGGGCGTTCCCGATCCCCACGGGCTGGAACAAGTTCCTGGTATCAAGAGTAACATGTGGTAACAGTTTACACGAAATAGTAAACAAAAAACCACTAACAAAATGAATAAACAAAAACAGAAAACAGACAACCAAAACATGAAATTAAGATAAAAACGAATTTAATGGTTGACAACATGAACCAACCTCCAAAAAATGACAAAAAATGAAACCAAAACTCTAAATGAAACCTCCATTAAATAAGGGAGGAGAAACATCCACATGCCATAATCACCAACCTGCACGAACTGACCCTCAAAAACCCGAACCATTATCGCTAATCACGATGGCTCAACCTGGAATACACAAAAAACAAACTCTACATACACCCAAAGGTGTATGTAAGGTGTGAGCCAAGATCCCAGTAGGATGTCACCCAATAAAAAGTTTCCATGCCATAACATCAAAAAGATAATTTAATATGTTTATTTAAAACCATAATTTTAAAAATTCATTTACAGAAAACATTTAAAAGTTGAAAGTGAAAAGAAGAGAGCACTAAAAGAAAAACCATTTCACAAAAACTAATTTAAAATGGAAGATATGATTTATAAATACCATGAACATAATCAAGTTGTCCTTCGTATGCCGATGGAAGGCACTGCATCATGAATATAAGAGCACTGTGGGTAAATCCCCTAAGGTAGCTAGTACACATGGGATGCTAGAGACATCATACCTCGATGTAAACATGCAATAGGAGCCAAAATAATCAATGCTCTCGTGCAAAATCCACCAATAGAGAAACCCATCCATAACCTAGTGGTATCCAATCATCACAAATTTTTAGTTAGTGTTGTAACGTCAATCTTTCCAGATGAAACCAGGATGAACCACTTACGTGTCATCTAGAGTACTAGTTCTAATCTGCCCACCTATGTACCCAAAGTTTATCCCATGTGATTAATAAAGCTCCACATTCACATAGTATATCACCTTCACAAGTATCAAAGAAAACATAACATCACACACAAAATTCACTACTATCACACCAAATCACCATTTAAAAAACACACTGACCCTAAGGACTTGTCTCATTTTATATAAAAACCCACTTTAAAAATGAGCGCATGTTAAACTCTTTAAAAATACCATTTTCGTGCCATATAAATGTATCAAGAAACCATTTAATCTATTAAAGAAATTATTTCATGAAAAACCAAGAATACTTTACACCAAAAACAACTTAATTCCATATGGAGGCATCACTTCAAAACCAGATACATTAGGTAACCATTAAAAACAAGTTGTCCATTATTCAAACAATTTTGTATTTCAATTTCAAAAGTACACAATAAGGAAAACACACTAAAAGTGATTTATTTTACTTTTGAAAATGTCTATTTAAATACACAAATACCTAAAGTTACTTGAAAAAACCTTTCACACCTACCAAACAACCCCCAGAAACCTCTCAACCATGTTTCTCATTCAAAAAACCACATAAATAAACAATTCTTTAATTTATAAAACATATCACATGCAAAAGAAACCATTATAAAATCAATTTCACAACTCAACCTTTTTTTAAACCTCATTTTCGCTCTATAAAAAATTATTAAACACTTCTAGAATTCATCAAAATAGGGTCAAAATGAAAAACATTAAAATTTCAAAAAGAAAGTGCATTTTTTATCACACATACATGTCACAACATTTTTAAAACATAGTTATCAAACCTATACAGCACTACAAGCATCTTTACCACAACACACACATAAATGACATGACTATGTTACTCCCGGAAAACCATTTTCCCCAAATGAGCATACCAAAACATTTTAAACATAATTCACATCATGAAACCAAATAATAGAACATATTAAGTTTAAGTATACAAACAAATTATATTATCTAAAAGATGAAAAGGAATAGAACTACCAACTGGTGGGTAGAAAACCTAAAAATTGATGTGAAATCTTCAAATTGTAGAGCGTGACTTCAATCATGTGTTGTTTTCCCCACAATGAACCTCACGAGAAAACAAAATCAAGAATTCAAACAAAAAACATGAAATTAAAACACCAAAATCATAAATCATTCCCACTAAAAAAACAAAACTCAAAGAGGAGTAAGGAGGAACTTATCAAGAGGGGGGGTTGCTTGCACGGAAGGAGGGAAATGTACCATAGGTGTCACCGGGGGTCACTGTGTAAGAGAGGGTATGTCGCGATGTGTCCAGCTAGGAGAAGGGCAGTGGTGCAAGTAGATGGAAGCAGGGTTTCGACTGGGAGGAAAGGGATTCAGGCCGGACTAGGGGTTATAGGGAGTTTCGTTGGGTAGCAAGCGATGCGACATGTTGGGTAGGAGGGGAGTGAAGAGGTGACCCAATAAGAGGTGAATATGAGGGGAGAGTGGGCTGGTGTGGGTACGCTAGAAGGGGCTACATCGGAACAGGGGTGCACTGGTAAGGAGGTATGATGGCCAAATCTACTGGTCGGGAGGTAGGGGTGCGGAGCGACGGGCTGGACGACAGCAGGAGCTCAACGTGCTTAGGGTTTGGGGACGTTCTGTGGAACTACCTGGGGGGAGAGAAGGTGAGGGAGAGAAAAGAAATAAAATAAAAAGAAAGAAAGAATAAAATACAAAAATAAGAAACTAAAATAAATAAATAAATAAGTAATAAAATAAATAAAATAAATAAGAAAAATAATAATAAGAAAAATTTTAATAACATCAAATAATATTAACAATAATATTTATTATTATTCTCAAACATCATTATTATTATTATCATTATAAAAAATTCTTAAATTTTCATTCCATTTATATTTTTTTACTCATCATCATTTTATTGTTCCCTTATGTTTTTAATTTATTTTGAAAACTGGGAAGGCCATGCGGGGAATCGGGTGAGGCCGCGCGGTGACCTAGGCGAGACCGCATAGTGACCTAGGCAAGGCCGGGTGGGTTCGACCGCAACACAATGAATGCTGTCAAAGCCGAAATGCTCATTTATCAACCTAAAAGCATAAAATCCCTATCAGGCTCAGCCCGCATTTCATATAAAATGAATAATAATAATTAGAAGCAGATAAAATTATAAGATAAAAATAAAAATTAGAAACATGACGCAATACAATGTCTGGGTGTGACAGAAAATCACTCTCAATATGAAATGTCTAGAAATGGAATCATAGTTGGAAAATCTTGAGATGACTCATATGAAGGCTTCACAAAATAAGGAGACAATTTCTACTTGTATTCAATTCATACTTGATGATTTTAAGGTTGAAATACCTCCAACATGTGATAAGAAGATCATGAATTAATTTAATGATCTATCACAAGTAGCTGATAAAGAAAAATCACCATCCATACCTTCTTGTACTCTTGTTTCTAAATGTGTTTTCATAAGTAGTGCTGGTTGGAAGAAATTTTTTAAACATGTATGGATGAGTAAAGGTAATGATATACCTAACACCTTGACTAGGGTGGATAGGAAGAATAAGTTGTAATATGGTTCCCCAAATAGATCACACCACATCAAGAAGAATGTCCAAAAACCTTATACAGAAGATATCAAGAAGTAAATATTTTTTGGTCAATGTTGGGGCTACAAAAGATTTGGGAATTGTGCATTGGATTGGTGGTACAAATCATTAAAGGAAAAAACAAAAAGTTAGCCTATATCAAGGGGGAGAAATCTAGAGAAGAAGAAGCAATATCCGTAGGTTCAAAAGCATCAGTATACTGCAAACATATTTGGAAATCTTGATAACATCTCAGATGTATGAAAAGGAAGTAGTCACAAGTTTGGTACATGTTTATCTCAAGATGCATCCAAAGATGATAAGAAAATATGATCACAAAATCTTTCTAATAAAGAAGAAGTATCCTTGGAAAGAAATCATAATAATTTTGTAAAAAAAATTCTCCCAAGAATATTCCACATAATGAAAAGGAATTCATGTGTGTGAGGTGCAACAAGGATATACACACTTTTAAAAATTGCATTACACTTATTCCAAATCAAGAATAATTTATCAAAAAGATGAAAGTTGCACCAAAATATTCTCGTGATCTAAAATCACTTGATGAAAGAAGGATCACACACAAAGAAATAGAATAAGTGATAAGATCCACAAAACCACAATCATAATTGAAGATCCAATGTGAAAATGTGAAGAGTGGAGAAATTGGAGCATCTTGGTTGAAAAAAATGATCTCAAAATTTCTATTCACATTCATGAAGAGAGGAGAATTCACCTTATTCCCTTAAATTTTGGTGTATTGTACTTGATCGGATAATACATGGACTTGATGGTGAAGCGATTTCGTAGGGGGAGAACCTAAGAAACAATGATGAAATGTGTTCCCCTTGAGGGGGAGACAAATGAAGATGTTGTCAGAGTTATTATTTCAATTAGTATCAACTTCAGTTAGTATCAAATTCAATTACACTGAATATCATTTGAAGATCATGTCATTGGAAAGGTATGTTATTTATTAATCTCTCATCATTGGTTACTCAAAATAAAGATCATTTCTACAAAGAAGGACAAACTGAATTAATCAGTGACACAAGAATAATGGAAGTGCTATGAGGTCACTCATCCTGCCTATTTCACTTGAATGTCCTTGATCCATTTGTTGAATTGAGTGTAGGAATTTCAGGTTTATTATTTCATGTCACATTTTTTTAACCTCATAATGGAATGAAAGTGGAAAACCCTTGAAGAAAATCATATGAGTTCTCATCTCATAAGGTATCATATTAGTTGACAATGGAAAACTTTTTGTGTAAATCAAATCCCCTTTTTTTCTACACCGATCATTTCTCGAGTAGCCATAGAGTGAAATGATCGGTGGCACACCACTCAAGTATGAATTTATACCGTTTTCTCGTGAAATTTGTATTTATTTTCAATAATGGGGAGAAAATTGAATTGAATGTTTTGGGGATAGAAAGAAGTGAAGAAGAGAGAGAAGATTCTCATTTTGATATTGATACATTCATTTGATAAATAACATTGAAGTATTTGCACCAAATAAAAAGGGGGGTATTTTGGGACCACTTTGTGTATGAAGTTTTATTTGTTGTCAATAGTTGTCAATACAATTCTAAATGAAGGATTGATGATACATGGAGAATTGGGAAATTCTTCATGCTGACAAATTAGAAGATTGTTGTACAAATACTAATTACTAAATACATGTATCAAAGGTGATATATTGTCTACAACCTTGAAGTGAGATCCATTTAAGGATTAGTGATTATATTTGCAATTTTTATTCCAAAAATAATAAAATAAAAGATGAAGAGGCTTGGTGTTCTAAAGGTGGCCATGCATGATTCTTGATTGAAGGTAGCCATGCATCCTATACTTGGGATTGATTTTTATGGGGTTTACTTTAAAAATTGGGGAAACCTTCAAGAAATACTAGGAAACCTTGACCTCACCACATGTGGGACTCATGGTCAACCATTCCAAGGGAACTATCCCTATACAAGCCTAAAGGTGGCATGGGTTGGGCATATTTGTGCCCGTATATAGGGCCATGTATAGGCCCGCAGAAGCGTACATGGGCGATCCCGTGCATAGAATGGGCGCAAAGCATGCTTGTAGAGAATAGAATATGAGGTGGTACTGTGGAGTGGGAGGGGTGAATTTTGAGCCAATGTTGGAGTGGATTGATTGTTATAGCACGAATTCCCCACATCTCCGTTTCGATGTGGGAAAAATGAATGTTGTTACTATTCATCATTTAAAAACACAGAATCAATCCTTGTTGTCCATCACTCCATGTCACACATGTTTAAATAAGGGCCTTCTAATTTCCCCTATGATTTCTGAAACACCAACATCGTCATCTTCCTCCTCCATCACTCATCAGTGCCACTGCCACTTGTCAGAGATGATGAAGAACCACATCTGAGCCACCACGCCTCATCATTTTGACATCATGAAGATTGTTTTATCGTAAAATGTAAATGAATGTAATATTCGTCTTTCATGCATGCATATAACTCAATGATGAAGCTCAGACAAAGAAAGAAAATCTATGAGGTCAAGTGGAAAGATTCGTGTGAGGATTAAAATAAGATTTTCATGAGATCTCAGTGCATGAACATGATGTTTTCACATGATAGGAGAAGTGTAAGAACCCGGATCTTCTTTTCAGGTACACCTTTACTTTTTATGGATTACACGAAATTTTTGAAGTACACGCCGTGTACTTTTTAAGTACACGCCATGTACTCTCTTCCTGCTCGAAGCCATGTGCTGGCTGTGTCCGGGCCACACACACGGTTTGTAAGGGTGAGGTAGAGGCCGGTTAAAGCGGAGTATGGAAAACTGGAGTACACTCCATGTACTCAAGAAGTACACATCGTGTATTTTTTTTCACTAAACACAATGGGGTCACGCCTGACGGACATAACTTGCTTCTTCTTCAGGATCTTCGTCGGAGAGCGACCCGTAAGGTCGAAAATCTTCCTTGAGCCCCTGTGCCTCCATCCGATCTCCATTCCAGCCATTTTCGATTTTGTTGGGATTGCATCGGTAAGCTCTCTCTTATGCTTTAGTCTTGTTCCATGGTTCCTCCACATTTTCATGTTATCATGGGTTGAGAGTCTTGTACCTTTTCTTAGATCTACGCCATTTGGAGGATAATCAGGCATCGTGGTTCAAGTATATCAATCCCCTAGCATCAAGGTAGGTGGTTTGTGCCTTTCTGTGGAAAGTATTTAAGTATTTTGGGAAAATTACACCAATACCATTGAACGGGGTATTGTGTGTTTCAGGTTTTTCCCATGTTATTTCCTACATTGCTTGATTGCTTGATTAGAGGTAAATGCTTGTAAATTTGGATAATTTATACTGTTTTCATGTGAATTTACTTGCATGTTTTTCTTATTAGGCATTTTTCCAGTTGCTATGCCTAGTTGTAGGATAGTGGAATAGTTGTACTGTTATGCTGCTACACCTTAGATCGATATCCAAGTAGTTCTTGAGGTTTACTTGGACGAGACACGCGCGCTATGCATGTTTATTTATACACAGGGCTGCAAGAACCTAGTATAGTGGACCATATGGAGAATGGATGGAAGGGATTCTCCATAGTGTCTTTAATTACAATGCGAGACCACAAGGGGAATTGACGTTGAGTGCTTCCTCAGAGAGTCATGTAGTTCCTCGATGCGGGCCACAGGGGGAATTGACGTTGAGTGATTCCCTATAGTGCCTTTAGTATAATACGAGACAATAGGGGGAATTGATGGTGAGTGATTCCCCAGAGAGTCTATTCTTTAGTTGAACCAGAGGGGTGAGACTATGTGTGCATCCCAGGGGGTTGCTAGTACTTATAAGTTGAACCATATGGGTTAGGCTGTGAGAACTACCTAGGGGTTACCTTTGTTTTACTTGTTGATTGTTTTGTACTTGTGTAGTTTTTGTGTTAGACTGTAAATTGTAGCTACTGTGTATTTTTTTCCTGTTTAATATTCCTGTACTTTACTTGCCTTGTATTCATTGACTGTTAGGCACAGATCTTTGGGTAATTGCCTACTGCGACTTTGTCTCACACCCTATTTGGGAAATGTTTTTTGGCCCAAGGAGACTATGTTGCGGTAGGTATATATAAGGGAAAACACCCTTCCACTTCAGGTTCTTGATTGTACTGGAGCTGGAGAGCAGGGGACCGAGCCGAGGCTTGCGATGTTGAGGAGTTTCTCATATGTTTTTCTTTTGATGTTGCTTTAGTACTTGTGTTCAGTTGTATTTCAGCATGTTGTTGTGTTTACTGCTTTCCTTAGATACTTGTACCTGCTGCATCATTTTCATCATTGTTATATATTTATTCTTCCGCCGTTGGTTACAATTATTTATGTTGTTACTGCTTCCTCTATTGACTATTTTTTCCTTACCTAGTATACCTTAAAAAATGAGGGAATAGTTTCCCAAATGACTTACCAAGGCCCTCGCTGCTAGTCGGCAACCTCTGGTGTTTGGGGAAATGCGCTTGAGGTCATGTGGCGAACCAGGTATGGGGCACCAGTGGAGGGGATCCGGATTTGGTTCGTTACAAAGTGGTATCAAAGAGAGGTTTTCTTTTCCCTTACTTTACTATTTGGAGACTTTATCCAGGGATAGGATGGCTTCAGTACTTGGTATTAAGCTGTGCTCAGGAGTAGCTAACCCATGTACAAGGAAAATCCATACTACCTCGTTAATTGCAGTTTGCTGGTTTTGGGATTTTACAGTTGATATGATTTTACCTAGAGTGATTCACATGCCTTGTGTTGTTATTTTCTTGATGATTGTGGTTCTATTTCTCTCTCAACCCGATGAGATGAGGGTATTTCGTCTCATGCATCATATAGGAACTTGTAGAAATCACATGCCATGCATTCTTTCCATTCCATATAGGGTGCATTAGCGATTGCATGCTGTTGTGATAGACTTTGTGTAGATTATGCATGTTGTTGTGATAGATGCTTGAAAGAATTTCTACTGCCTTGATAGATGATTGTTTGTGTTATAATTTTCTTAAGTGAACGCCGATTTTTGATTCGCGGGGAGTATGGGCCCTCATGAATCGGAATTTGGAACCTCCTTGCCTGGTTTTCTTTGTTTTCTGGGCTTCTGTGCAGTTTCTGAGCTACTAACCAGAAAAACCCAGAATACAAAGCCTGTACTTTTTGACTACACGCCGTGTAGTATTTAGACAGTGTCACTGACTGTGTGAGCAGGGACATTCTGTTGTAGAAATAACTTCATGAACATGCCGTGTGCGGTAGGTACACACCATGTACTTCGGAGCCGTGTTCCCGACCGTGTCACTAACAACACGGGTCAAGGAAGATCGATTAGAACATGCCGTGTTGTAAAGGAACATGCCGTGTAGTCCTGTCCTGGTACCCGACCATGTCAAGAACAACACGGGTCGGCATTACCTTTTCTCAGACACGCCGTGTAGTCTTGTTCAGGTACTCGACCGTGTCATGAAAAACACAGGACGATGTCACCATCTCCTATACACACTGTGTTTGTTCGGAGCATGCCATTTAAGGTTCAGCCGTGTAGACGACCATGTATTTAACAACACGGACCACTGAAACCTTGTCTAATACACGCCGTGTTTGTTTATAACACACCGTGTAGTCTCAGGATAAGTCGGACCATGTTGGTTAGCCGTATAAAGAGACTTGGGCAGGGGAATAGTTTTCAAGTACACGCCGTGTGTGGAGTCAACACGCCGTGTAGTTTGAGGTGTTACATGACCTGTAGGGAAGGGGTACACGCCCATGTTAGTGGATTAAGAAGACACGCCGTGTAGATTTATACATTCCATGTAGTCGTTGAAAGGGCACTGTCGTGGGTGCCCTCAAATGATTAGTGTGATTTTGGGGTACTTAGGTGCAGCAGAGTGGCTGACCAAGGTCGTCTCTCAAAGGAGGAAGTTAATTTAAACAAATTCTTAGAGGAATTCTAAAAAATAAAATAAAAGAGAATAAAATCACTAATTTAATGGATGGGGGTTGTCTATAATTTATAGATCCAGAAGAAGTTTGCTGGAAGAAGATTGCATTTTTTTGTTTTTAATTTTGAAATGTTTTTTTATTAAAAAGACACAACAAGAAGATGTTTTTTTAGAAAATATTTTAAAAGGCGTAATCGATCTAACTCTACCTCTTCATTCACTTATTAATCATTATAATTTAAATCAATATCCACTCAATTATGATCTCCTAATTTGTTATCCCTTGAACCCTACGAGAGTTAACTTAACCACAAAGATGAAATTATTTAAACCTTAGGCTAGCTTCGGAACACGCAATCGCAACACCCTTCTTTGATTGTTGTTCTAAATATAGCTTATGGTCGGTGGTTAATTAGAGCACATATCCATTCTGTAAATGAGGTTGAATTGTGTTTAGGGATTATATTTGAACTCTACAAATTTATCCCGTGTGGTCTTGTATTACTGATTAAGATTACGCTCTCACAATTTACACAAAACCCCAACCTCGCGTGTTTTTGTGTTAATTGTTCAATTTCTTGCTTAGTTTCATTTAATTTAAAAACACAATTCATGGATCATATTATGTGAATTACAGTAGCTCATTGATTCAAAATAATTAAATGAAGAAGGTAGAAGATAGATCGATCACTAAAAGACTACTCTTCCATGGGTGGCGTAATCATCGTAGAAGCGTTTTGCATGTGCAAATGTTTATAATGGGAATAACCCAATAAAGCTTCTACTCATGAATTACAGACCAAAGAGGAAGATTAATAGAAGAATAAATTTAAACAAAATAGAATAAAATAGAAGAAATAAAATAAGAACAATGACTTTTATTACATAAACAAAATCATTACAACATGAAGGAGAAGAAGAAGGCTTCGTCGAAGGGATCCTTGCTTCAAGAGCTACCCTTATTGAAATGGTTGGAGAATTGGAGTGGATCCACTTATCCTCTTCCCTCAACTTCCCAATGCACGTCCAAATTCCTCCAATCGAGAAAAACTCCAATTTATAGAGGGGAGGGGAGGAGAGGTTACAAGTGGTTTCAACTGGGAATGTTGAAATTCGGCCAAATATTTTAATGCAAATTACAACGCCCATTTGACCCCCAAAAAGCGTGAATTGGCCGGCCTTCCAGAAGTATAAAATGTGGGGATATAGGTCCTCTATCACCTCTCCAATGTTGGGCTCACTAAAAGCCCATATGTAGGAGTTATGGCCGCAATACAGAAGCTTATCCATTCTGGCGAGTCCAGCCCAGCTTTGACGTTATGACCCAATTAAGCCATTAACATGCATTCTTTTGATCTAGTGTCCTGAATAAAAGTTGTGGATAATTAAGTTAGGAACAATGTTACAAGATTTCATATCCAAATAATATATATATAAATATTTATATTTGAAATACTACAGTGCCCTATTAAGGGTAAAACTGGAATTTTCACCAAATTTTCAAATGAATGATCAAATCCCAAATATTTTATAAATAAACATATTTAACACAATGTGAGGAAATTATATCATTTATTATAAATAAAATATTCAATAAAATAGTGTTTTATCAACTCCCCCACAATTACCTTTTTGCACACCTGGGCAAAACCTCATATCAAGTAAACATCAATATCAAATCAAAACCAATTTTAAAACACATATCCTTGAGATCAATCAATTTCAAACCAAGAATCAAAAGATATCATTCCTCATAAAAAACCTTATTTCAAGTTCTCCATTTATATCATTCAATATATTTCCACTTCATTTATCCTCCCATGCACAAAACACTTACCTCGCTTGAAGTTTCTCTCATCACTCAAATATCAATTTTTTTGCAATGTCTTTCTCATCCAAACTCATACAAGGGTCACCATAGGCTTGATAGATTCCTACATCACTACCCGATGTGAGTCAAGGACATATGTTTATCATGAGTACTTTTCAGGGTTGTTCTGTGGCTTTCGGTTGGTAGGATTAAGATGTGAAAAACTATGAGGCTAAATGAGGAGGGCTTGACTCTTTTGAAGGAAAATTGCATTAATCTAATTTTCACTTAAATATGGTCTTCTCCTCAATCCCCATAGTATCAATTCAGATCCATCATCATGAAAAGTCATGAAAAGTTTACACCATTCATTATTTCAGCATAAAAAATGTCAATCTTCTCAAACATGATTTTCTTGAAAGCTCCAGATGAGCACAACTTTCCACCTCAATTAGAAGCTCCAGAAAAGGCACAACTTCACTTTTCATGAAAGCTCCAGAAAAGGAACAACTTTCAATATAATGGATTTCTACAGTAGAAAAAACATCTCTTCAAAATTTAATTTTCCACCCAAAGTATCTCAGAATGTGGTGGCACAACACAAGACATCTTCCCCAACACTTAAGCTCAACTAGATTATGCAATTTCAATTCAAGAGTTGGTTGGATAGGGAAAATTGGCTTGTAATGTGGCAAACCTAACAGGATGTGCATGGATTCTAAGGGCTATAAGGATTAAATATTTAAGGTAGGCCATTATAAAAATGATTCTTTGAAATAGGGGCTTTAATACCAAACAAATGCCTCAATCATTTAAACATATGTACCTCAAACCCTCAAGTTTTGACAGGAATAGATCAAATTCTGGTTAAATCAAGCATGGTTTGGTTCTCTCAAGAAGTGAGGTGAATGTTATGAATATGAAAATAATGGTTTAGAAGCCTCACATGAAAGTGATTTCAAATATAAAGACAGTGAGATGTGGCATGTGAATCAAAATTCAGCGTACTTTCCATGAAATTACTAAATATTTGAACTTGAAACAAAGTTATTTCAGCATTCATTTAAGCTTAGTTTCAAGGGATAAATTGTTTCACTAATTTATATTCATTTTTAAAATTGTGATGAGAATCATTTCAGTTCAAAATTTTCAAAAACAGAAAGAAAATTGAAAAATAAACACACAAAATTTGAAAAAACACACAATTTTTTTGTTTTGTTTTTTAATCAGGAAAACAATTGAAATTAATAAACTAAAAGGTTCCCTCCCCCACACTTAAAATATTGAATTGTCCTCAATGTGAACCCAGGAGATGATATATGCACATGAAATGAAGAATTTTTAAATAGGAAAAATAATATAAAAGTGAAAGGGTTAGGAACAACCTGATGTGATTAAGCGATGATGGGGTCATGCAGTGTGATAAAATCCACTCCATCAGTATGAATTCCCTCAATGTATCTCTTCAAACGTTTCCCATTGACTATAAAGCTCCTTCCAGTGTCCTCTTGTGTGATCTCCACTACACCATAAGGAAAAACATTAGTCACAACATAAGGACCTAACCATCTGGAACGCAACTTACCATGCATCAACTTCAGTCGTGAACTGTAGAGAAGGACTTTCTCTCCAACATGGAAATCCCTTTGTTGGATAATTTTGTCATGACCTGCTTTTTATATTTCCTTGTAGAGCCTTGAGTTCTCATATGATGATAATCTAATATCCTCAAGCTCTTGAATTTGTAGCTTACGTTGGATTCCAGCTTGGGCCAAATCCATGTTGCATTTCTTTATAGCTAAATAAGCTCGATGCTCGACTTCCACTGGGAGATGACATGATTTCCCAAAAACAATCCAAAACGGGGACATACCAATGGGGGTCTTGTATGCTGTTCTATAAGCCCATAATGCATCAACCAAGCTCTTGCTCTAATCCTTCCTATTTGGCTGCACTGTTTTCTCTAATATTTGTTTTAGGTCACGATTTGAAACCTCAGCCTGGCCATTTGTTTGGGGGTGGTATGGTGTTTATGTTTTGTGTGTCACCCCATAATTTTGAAGGAGGGAAGAAAAATTCCTATTTCAAAAGTGTGTCCCTTGGTCACTGATGATGGCCTCTGGTACTCCAAACCTACAAAAAATCTGTGCTTTGACAAAGTCCACAACAACATGAGAATCGTCAGTCCTGGTGGCCTTGGCCTCCACCCATTTACTCACATAATCAACAACAACCAAAATATACAAGAATCCATATGAAATTGGAAAAGGACCCATAAAATAAATGCCCCACACATCAAAAATATCACAGAATAGTATGGGTTGTTGGGGAATCTCATGTCTCCTAGAAATATTCCCAGTGTGCTGGCAACGAGATCATGACTTACAAAACAAATGGGAATCATGGAATAAACTAGGCCAATATAATCCAGAGTCCAAAACTTTCCTAGCTGTCCGTTGGGGTCCAAAGTGTCCACCACATGCAAGTGGATGACAAAATTGAAAAACAGACTCAAACTCATGTCAGGAATACACCTCCTAATAACTTGGTCACTACACATGCGCCAGAGGTAAGGATCATCCCACACATAAAACCTAGAATCACTTTTTAATTTTTGGACTGGATGCTTCTTCAAATTTGCTGGGATTTCAGAGGAAACAATGTAATTAAATAAATCATCACACCAAGGATGCGCACCTGAGATGGTATAGAGATGTTCATTGGGGAAAGTGTCCCGAAGTGGTACCTCGTCCAAGGTGTCATCCTCTAGTGTGTGAGTAAGCCAACTCATGTGGTCCGCCACCAAATTCTCTGATCCCTTCTTGTATTTTATCTCAATATCAAATTCCTGAAGAAGGAGCATCCAACGGATAAATCGTGGCTTTGCATCTGGCTTCTTTAGGAGGTACCTCAAAGCTGCATGGTTAGAAAAAACAACTACTTTAGAGCCCAATAAATATGAACGAAATTTATCTAAAGAAAATATGACAGCAAGAAACTCTTTTTCTGTGGTTGTGTAATTTGATTGGGCTGAATCCAGTGTCCTTGATGCATAGGCGATCACATGTGAACATCCCTCCACCCTCTGAGATAAGACTTCTCCAACCGCGAAGCTGGAGGCATCACACATAAGCTCAAATGGAAGGTCCCACCGCGGGGGCTGTATAATCGGTGGAGTGGTCAGAAACTTCTTTAGCTCATCAAATGATACCCTGCATGAATCATCAAAATTGAAGCCAATGTCTTTTTGAAGAAATCGAGATAACGGTAGAGCGATCTTACTAAAATATCTGATGAAGCGTTGATAAAATCCAGCATGAAAAAGGAATGATCGAACATCTTGCACACATGTAAGATATGGAAGGGATGAAATAATGTCTACCTTAGATTTATCAACTTCAATGCCATGTCGTGAGACTATATGACCTAAGAAAATTCCCTTTTTGGCCACGAAATGACATTTTTCAAAATTTAAGACCAGATTATTCTCAATACAATGATGCAACACATCACTCAAACTAGAGAGACAATCATCAAATGAGGATCCATAAACTGTAAAATCATCCATAAATACCTCCATGCAGGTCTCAATGAAATCTGAGAAAATACTCACCATGCATCTCTGGAAGGTACCTGGGGCATTGCAATGTCCAAATGGCATCCTTCTGTAAGCAACGATACCGAATGGGCAGGTTAATGTCGTCTTCTCCTGGTCCTCTGTTGGAATGGGAACCTGAAAATAGCCAGAGAAACTATCCAAGAAGCAATAATGCATCCTACCTGCAAGTCTCTCAAGCATCTGGTCAATGAATGGAAGTGGGAAATGGTCCTTACGAGTGTATATATTCAGTTTCCTATAATCAATAAACACTCGCCAACTATTTTGAACTCTCACAGGAACTAACTCATCATTTTCATTTTTTTAAACAGTGAAACCAGTTTTCTTTGGCACAACCTGAATTGGACTTACCCACTGAGAATCTGAAATAGGATAGATTATACCTGCCTCGAGCAATTTTGCAACTTCTTTTTTAACAACCTCCAAAAGTGTTGGATTGAGACTCCTTTGTGGTTGCCTCGCCGGTTTAGCCCCATCCTCCAAGAGAATCCTATGCATGCAAATGGAGGGGCTAACACCTGATATGTCTGCCAATGTCCAACCAATTGCCCTAATGTTATCTCTCAATAGATTCAAAAGATTTTCTTCATGTTCAAAAGAGATATTGTTTGAAATGATAACAGGTAATCTATCACCACTCATCAAGTATGCATATTTACAATTTGGGGGCAATGGCTTGAGTTCCAATATAGGGGGGTGATGTATGGATGGAGAAATTGATGCAACAGACATATCTGCACAATGAACATCAGTATCAGAATAAAAATCATCACAATCAGATAATAAAGCATCAAATCCATCAGCATACTCAACCTCCTTGTCATAATCAGAGTGAACATGATCCAAATCAGAATATGAATCCACATCAAAATCAAATCCAATAAAGGATTGTGTATCAGCAACATGTGTGGAAGTGCTCTTAGACATCAAACTCGAACCAATAATCATAATCTCCCTAAGCATAGGACAATCAAATTCTATGGAGTTTTTATTTACTGGTTCAAAATGGGAGATAACAAAAGCAGAATGGTCCTCAGAGGGGTACTTTATGGATTCCATAACATTAAATATCACAACTTCATCCCCAAATTCCATGGAAAGTGTACCCTCATTGACATTTATGATAGTTTTTGCAGTTTGAGGAAGGGTTTACCTAAGATAATGGGGGCATGATAACTTAACTGATCGTCCTTCATGTTAAGCACGTAGAAGTCTGCTGGAAATATCATGTCTCTTACCCGAAAAAGTACATCCTCAAGAAATCCCGCTGGATATGCCGTAGCTCTATTCGCCAATTGCACCACTACTATTGTTGGCTTCAACTCACCAACCTGCAAAGAAGAGAATACAGAGTGAGGCATCACATTTATTGATGATCCTAAATCACAAATAGTATCAAAGAAGTGAAACTCCCCTATGGTACATGGGATGGTCAATGTCCTGGGATCCTTGTACTTTGTTGGAATTGCTAGAGTTGGTGTAATGAGTGCTGAGACATTCCTTCCAAGGTTCATCCTCTCATTTCCCTTGAGCCCTCTTCGATTGGTACAACGTTCTTTTAAGAATTTTGCATACCTTGGAATTTTCTTAATGGCTTCAAGTAGAGGAATGTTGATCTCCACATGCTTGAATGTGTCCAAAACCTCTTTTTTCATTGCTTCTTTAGCCATATTCTTGGTTTGAACGACCCTATCTGGAAAAGGAAGGGGCTTAGGAGGAACATCATCAATCTTTTTCTTACCTTTATCTTTCTCCTTGGTTTTCTCATCAGTTGGTATGGATTGCAGCTTCTCTGTAGTTGAGGTGAATCCCGGTGGAATGGTAGGTACAGATGTATCGTTCATTTGCTTCCCACTTCTCAATGTGATGGCACTAACATTCCCCTTTGGATTTGGAGTGGGTTGGGAAGGAAGATTTCCAGAATTCTTACTTACAAGTTCATGGAGGGCGGTGGCAATCTGGCTCATTTGAGTCTTTAACTCCCTTAGCTCCGAACCTTGACTCTTTAGCTCATTCTGTTGATTAAGAACAATTTGTTTCAAAAGATCATCAGTGTTAGAGTCTACCTTGTGTTGGAGATTCCCTTTTTGTTGACTTGCTGATTCTTGGGCTTCAAATCTCCTTTGGGGTTGTTGGAAACCCTACTGGTAAGGCGGAGGCTGCTGGAAGTTTGGTTGAAAAGGGGGCCTTTGTTGTTGTCCAGAGCCATACCTCATGTCCGGTTGACCTTTCCACCCTTGGTTGTATGTTGGAACAAATGAATCAAACTTATTTTGGGGATATGGTTGTTGTTGCTGCTGAAATGGTCTCCCTGGGAATACTGCTGCGCAATACTCTGTCTCTTATAGTTGTGGGAAATAGTCAGTTGGGTGGCTTGTCTCAGTGCAAATGCCACAAGGCCTTGAAGGAGGTGGTAGATATGTATTTTGTGCCAAAGCAATTTGCCTCACCATAGTTGTCAATTCTTCTTACTTGGTATCAATCAAATGACTCTCAAGAGAAGAAGGACTTACCTGATGTACTCCCCTGAAATGTGGTGTACCTCGATCACCAAATTGTTGGGAGTTTTGGGACATCTTGTCGATCAATGCATGTGCGGCTACTGGTGTCTTTTCAACCAATGCTCCTCCAGCTGCAGCATCCACCATGCTCCTCTCCATGGGTGTGAGTCCTTCGTAGAAGTATTGGATGAGGAGTTTCTCACTGATTTGGTGATGCGGACAGCTTGCACACAACTTCTTGAATCTCTCCCAATACTCATACATTGACTCCCCTTGTGCTTGCTTGATCCCCGAGATCTCCTTACGAATGGAAGTGGTCCTTGATGCTGGAAAAAATCTCTGTAAGAAAAGACGTTTCAAATCGTTCCAACAAGTTACATCTTCGGGTTGTAAATAATACATCCAGTCTTTTGCATCTCCATCAAGTGAGAATGAGAATGCTCTTAATTTGATTTGATCTTCAGAAACATTTCTTGGTTTAAGGGTTGATCAAACCACATTAAATTCCATCAAATTTTCATTGGGATACTCACCAGAGAGGCCATGAATCTTTGGAAGTAAGTGAATTAACCCATATTTCAGTTCAATGTCCGATTCGAGATTTGGGTATGCAATACAATTTGGTTGATAGTTAATATCAGGTGCAACCAATTCTCGAATGGTTCTATTAAGTTCATTTCCATTGTTTCCAGCCAGTGGTTCCTCTATTATGTTTGAATTTTAATTGCTTCCAATTTCAATGTTTCCAAAAGAGAGGAATTCACCAACTGGTTGAATATTGAAACTTCCCGTAGACTGAGAATTTCTGATTCGTTCCCTAAGGCTACATTCAATCTCAGGTTCAAGATCTAAGAGATATTTGGGATTAGTTTGTGTCATAAATCCAATAAAAATGAAAAGAAAGAAAGTGGACCATAGTAAAATAAAAATGAGAAGTTTGAGTTTATGGTCCAAAAAGAAGTAGAAGAAAATAAAAGTAGAAGAAGAAAAATCAGATTGGGTAAAGAAGGAAGAAAGAAGAGAGGAAGAGAATAAAATGTAAAATAAAATAAATACCTTTAATTGGTTGAAATAATTACTTGCCTCCCCGGCAACGATGCCAATTTGAAAGAGCACTGTTGTGGGTTCCCTCAAATGATTAGTGTGATTTTGGGGTACTTAGGTGCAACAGAGTGGCTGACCAAGGTCGTCTCTCAAATGAGGAAGTGAATTTAAACAACTTCTTAGAGGTATTCTAAAAAATAAAATAAAAGAGAATAAAAGCACTAATTGACTGTATGAGGGTTGTTTATAGTTTATAGATCTATAAGAAGATTGATAGAAGAATATTTCATTTTTTTTGTTTTTAATTTTGAAATTATGTTTGATTAAAAAGACAGAACAAGAAGATGTTTTTATTTAGAAAATATTTTAAAAGGTGTAATCGATCTAACTCTACCTCTTCATTCACTTATTAATCATTATCATTTAAATAAATATTCACTCAATTATGATCCCCTAATTTGTTATCCCTCGAACCCTACGAGAGTTAACTTAACCAAAAAGATGAAATTATTTAAACCCTAGGCTAGCTTCGGAACACGCAATCGCAGCACCCTGCTTTGATTGTTGCTCTTAATATAGCTTATGGTCGGTGGTTAATTAGAGCACATATCCATTCTGGAAATGAGGATGAATTGTGTTTAGGGATTATATTTGAACTCTACAAATTTATCCCGTGTGGTCTTGTATTACCGATTAAGATTACACTCTCACAATTTACACAAAATCCCGACCTCGCGTGTTTTTGTGTTAATTATTCAATTGATTTCTTAGTTTCTTGTAATTTAAGAACACAATTCATGGATCATATTATGTGAATTACAGTATCTCATTGATTCAAAATAATTAAATGAAGAAGGTAGAAGATAGATCGATTACTAAAAGACTACTCTTCCATGGGTGGCGTAATCATCGTAGAAGCATTTTGCATGTGCAAAGGTTTATAATGGGTATAACCCAATAATTCTTCTACTCAAGAATTCCAGCCCAAATAGGGAGATTAAGAGAAGAAGAAATTTAAACAAAACAGAAGAAAAGAGAAGAAATAAAATAAGAACAATGATGTTTATTACATAAACAAAATCATTATAACA
This sequence comes from Viscum album, assembly GCA_963277665.1. NCBI lineage: Eukaryota > Viridiplantae > Streptophyta > Magnoliopsida > Santalales > Viscaceae > Viscum > Viscum album. The sequence goes on along the minus strand of OY728140.1, from coordinate 1,268,105,979 downwards.
TGAAGGAGAAGAAGAAGGCTTCGTCGAAGGGATCATTTCTTCAAGAGATACCCTTATTGAAATGGTTGGATAATTGGAGGGTATCCACTTCTCCTCTGCCCTAAACTTCCCAATGCACGTCCCAACCCCTCCAAATGAGAAAAAATCCAATTTATAGAGGGGAGGGGAGGAGAGGTTACAGGTGGTTTCAAGTGTGAATGAGGAAATTTGGCCAAATATTTTAATGCAAATTGAACCACCCAGTTGACCACAAAAATGCGTGAATTTGCCACCTTCCATGAAGATCAAATGTGCTAATATGGGTCCTCTATCTCCTCTCCAAATTTGGGCTCAATAAAATCCCATATGTAGGATTTATGGCCGCAATACCGAAGTTTATCCATTCTGGCGAGTCCAGCCCAACTTTGAATTTATGGCCCAATTAATCCATTAAAATGCATTCTCTTGACCTAGTGTCCTGAATAAAAGTTGTAGATAATTAAGTTAGTAACACTTATAAAAAATTTAAAATTCAAATAATAAATATAAAAAAATTTATATTTGAAATACTACAGTGCACTATTAAGGGTAAAACTGGAATTTTCACCAAATTTTCAAATGAATGATCAAATCCCAAATATTTTATAAATAAACATATTTAACATAATGTGAGGAAGTTATATCATTTATTATCAATAAAATATTCAATAAAATAGTGTTTTATCAGTCGTGTTTTGTGGACTTGTGTGTTTTCCTTTCCCTATTCCCATTTTGTACTCTTGTGTTTTTCTGTCCTTGTTAATTCTGATATAAGGTGTGCTTTTCATATTTCAGAGCTATGCATCTGAGACGTCCTCCGGTTGTTCTTTACTTTCCAGACAGTGATCAAACACTGGATATTACTAATTAGGGACCTCCTACAGATCCTCATGCTGTGACAGCCTTGGCACTAGCAGTTATACCCGTTACAGGCGCTGATGCGTAGTTTTGGGAAGGCTTTATGAGGATTATCCAGACCCTTCAGGGAGTACCACCTTCTGCCACAACTATGGAAAACTTGACACGAGTTTTCTAGTAGAAACATCCTCCTAATTTCTCAGGGGAAGGAGGACCACAGGCTGTAGAGTCATGGCTGGAAGCCATGATGACTATCTTGGGGAATCTGGAGACACCTCCAGAGAGGTGGGTCAAGCTCGCTACCTACATGATCTGAGACTCTTCCAAGAGGTGGTGGGGCATGATATCACATGTGGTTCATCAGCAGGTTATGGCTTGGGAGGAGTTCCATCGCGTGTTCTATGACTAATTATACCGGAGACCCTGAGGGCCGATCGAGCCTGGGAGTTCATGAGTCTAGAGCAGGGTACTCTATCTGTTATGGGGTATTCCCCTCATTTTACTGAGCTGCAACATTTCTCACCCCTCCGGGGTGGAGATGGGGTGTTCTTGGCATAGAAGTTCTAGGATGGTCTCAGGCGGGAGATCCGCTCATAGGTGAATCTCTTCGAATTGACTTCCATCTCTTCCATCATCAACCAGGCACTGATTGCAGAGCCCAATCTAAGAGAATCCGGAGCTGCGAACTAGGGAGGTTCTGCTTCCAGAGTAAGTGTTCCTCCAGTTGATAGCAGGAAGCACCGTATGGATCCTACGTGTGGTGATCCGAGTAGGCGAGATACATCTTCTGAAAGCCAGGTTGTATGCTACCAGTGTGGTAGGAGTGGGCATAAGAGGCTGCAGTGTCAGAGAGACCCAGTGGAGTGCTGATCCTGAGACAAGATGGATCACCTTCAGCGTTTCTGCCAGGTTTTCTCACCAGTTGTTGGTGATGAGGGTTCTTCCATGACTCCTTGTTCAGATGCAGCACCAACAGTTTCACACCAGTCAAGGAACTATAGTTCTTCTGGCCGTTCGGGCTGAGGTGGAGATTTAGGTCGTGGAAGTCAGTCACCAGTTCTTCAGCACCAACAGGGTGGTTCAGATCAGAGTGGTCACGCAGGGTCACAGGGCCACGGGGCGGAGGAGCAGACCTATCAAGAGCAGGATCCCAAACCTTCTACAGTTCGAGGTACGATTTTAGTAACCTCAGTTTTATTTTCAGCTCATTTCGATACTGGTTCTATGCATATCTTTATCTCTATTGTTGTTGTTGAGATCCTTGGGCTTTGTATATTTTCTTCTGCGGACTCATTGAAACTAGAAAAACCTTTGGGGACAAGGACATCTAGTTTACGCTAGTGTAGAGAGTGCCCTCTCGAGGTTGGAGGGTAACGTTTCTTATGTGATCTCTATGTCATAGAGATGACAGGATATGATTTCATCCTCGGGATGGACTGTTTGGTTCCCTTCCAGGCAGTCGTTGACTGTTATCGCCATAGTGTGAGTTTCATTTCACTAGAGGGTGAGTCTTTTTCTTCATAGAGGAGAATGGGATGTTCAGGCGAGTCGAGCGGGACTCGAGCATCATGGGATAGGAAGGGTGACATCCCATATTGCTAGTATTTATCTGGATGATCAGGGAACTTCGTAGTTGGACTTTCGTCCAGTGGTGGATCATTTCAGGGAAGTCTTTCCAGAGGAATTTTCGGGTTTGCCTCCGGTGTGTGAGGTAGAATTTTCAATTGAGATCGTGCCAGGAGTAGCATCGGTGTCCATTCCCCCTTATAGGATGGCTACACCTGAGTTTCAGGAGCTCAAGAAGCAGTTGGAGGAGTTGCAGGCAAAGGCTTTCATCCAACCTTGTACTTCTCCTTGGGGTTCGCCTATCCTGTTTGCGAAGAAGGCAGACGGTACCCTTCATCTTTGTGTGGATTATCAGAAGCTGAACTAGTTGACGGTCAAGAACCGATATCCCTTGCCATGTATCGATGACCTCTTTGATTAGTTTCGAGGAGCCCGGGTGTTCTCGAAGATCGACTTGAGGTCAGGTTTCCATCAGTTTCACGTTAGACCCTCAAATATACCTCTGACAGCCTTCAGGAGTAGGTATGGTCTATACGGGTATACAATCATGTCGTTTGGTCTCACGAATGCGCCTGTAGTTTTGATGGAACTGATGAACTAAGTGTTCTATCCTTACTCAGATTCCTTCGTCGTGGTCTTCGTGGACGATATTGTGGTGTACTCTCACACTCGACATGACCATGCCACACATATTGAGTTCATTATGAGTACACTGATAGAGCATCATCTTTATGCTAAACTCTTGAAGTGCCACTTTTAGATAGAATAGAATCACTTCTTGGGTCACGTCATCTTAGAGGCAGGAGTATCTGTGGACCCAAAGAAATTGAGAGTTGTAGTCTCCCAGGAGCAGCGGAAGAATGTTTTCGAGGTATGGAGTTTCATAGGGTTGGATGGATACTATAGACCCTTCATTCATGACTTTTCATGCCTAGAAGCACCATTGAAAGGTTTGACCAAGAAGGGGGAGAAGTTCTTATGGTCAGATTCTTGTGAGTCAGTGTTTCAGGAGCTGAAGGGAATATTGAAATTGGCACTGATACTAGTCTTGCTAGAGCCAGGCAGGAGCTACACCGTTTATTGTGATTCTTCAGGTATCAGTCTAGGAGCTGTGCTTATGCAGGGAGATGGAGTCGTTGCGTACGGGTCTTGGATGTTGATGCCACATGAGAGGAACTACCCTACGCATGATCTAGAGTTGGCATCTGTTGTTCATGCCTCACGCTGTTGGAGACACTATCTTCTGGGAGAGCACTTTGTGGTCTTCACCGACCACAAGAGTCTCAATTATATTTTCACTCAACATGATCTAAATCTGAGGCAGCGCAGGTGGGTCGAGTATCTTCAGTATTTTTATTTTGAGCTTGCCTATATGCCGGGAAAGGGAAACGCAGTGGCAGATGCGTTGAGCAGGAGAACTCAGAATCAAGCAGTTCAGGAGGCCAACAATGAGTGATAGCTTATGGCTCAGTTCTCTGAGATGCATCTAAAGGTGCAAGATAGACAGGGACAGACCTTCCTATCTTCTATAGCTGTTACCTCTATGATACTTGATTTGGTATGGATGTGGCAGGTATCAGACTCAGAAGGCTTAGTCCCATGGGAGAGTGTGTTAGGAGAGGACCATCTTCCTGGATGGACAGTGGGAGAGGATGAGATCTTGCGTTTCCATGGATGTGTATGGGTGCCATCAGACAGACGCGAGGAGCTGATGTGGGATTTTTATTCTTCAGTTTGGGCAGTTCATCCTAGCGTCACCATGATGTATCAGGATCTTCATCGCCAGTACTGGTGGCCAGGTATGAAGAGGGATGTTGCTGGTTTTGTCATGAGATGCTCTACTTGTTAATAGGTGAAGGCAGAGCATCAACGACCAGCAGACCTTTTAGACAACTTAACCATTCTGGAGTGGAAGTGGAACAATGTTGTGATGGACTTCGTGACTGGATTGGCGAGGTCGCATCGAGGGAACAATTCTGTTTGGGTGGTCATTGACATACTTATGAAGGTTTCTCACTTCTTGCTGATCAAGGAGACCTTCAGTGTCGATGATCTAGGAAAACTTTACATCAGAGATATCATTATTCTGCATGGAGTTCCAAACTATATTGTTTCAGATAGGGATGCACACTTTACCTATCAGTTATAGAAGGCCTTCATAAGGCCTTGGGTACACAGGTACTTTTGAGTACAATATACCATCCCCAGACTGATGGCCAGTTCGAGCGTATGATCCATGTGGTTGAAGATATGCTCTGGGATTGCATCCTAGACTTTGGCGGTTCTTGGGAGAAGCATATCCCTCTTGTGGAGTTCGCCTACAACAACAGCTTCCAGGAGACTATTCAGATGGCACCATACGAGGATTTGTACGATAGGCCATGCCGATCACCCTTATGCTTACTAGAGGCAGGAGAGGCAGCTTTACTTGGACCTCGTATTGTTCAGGATACTTCAGAGAAGATAGAGATGATTCGGAAGAGGATGGCTACAACACAATCTCGGCAGAAGTCTTATGCTGATCAGTGGAGGCGACCTCTGGAGTTTGAGGTCGGGGATCAGGTTTTCTGGCCTGTCGCACCGAGGTTGGGACACAAGAGGATTTGGAGGTAGGGTAAGCTTTCACCGTGGTAGGTCGGGCCGTTTGTGGTTTTGGAGAGAGTTGGGCCGGTTTCCTATCGGTTGCAGCTACCACAAAGGTACTGGGCTATGCGCGACGTCTTCCACATCTCTCAGCTCCGACGTTACTTTTCAGACCCGTCTCATGTCTTTCAGCCAGATGGGGTTGAGCTCGAAGCAGATGCATCATTTGAGGAGCATCCAATCAGGATTGTCAATCGTAGTACGAAGGTTCTCCGTGGGAAGTCTGTTCCTCTGGTATGGGTGTTATGGCTGCACGTGTGAGTATAAGACGAGACCTGGGAGAGGGAGGCCGATGTACGATCGTTGTGGCCGGAGCTGTTCGAGGATTCTCCGTCTCTGCCTCATTAGGGAAATTCGGGGACAAATTTCTTTAAGGGTGGAAGTTTGTAAGAACTCAGATCTTCTTTTCAGGTATGCGTTTCCTTTTTCTGGAGTACACAAAATTTTTTAAGTACACTCCATGTACTCTCTTCGTGCTCGAAGTCATGTGTTGGTCGTGTCCGGGCCACACACACAGTGTGTAAGGGTGAGGTGGAGGCCGGTTAAAGCGGAGTACGGAAAACTGGAGTACACGCTGTGTATTGTTTTTCACTAAATGCACCGGGGTCGCGCCTGATGGAGAGAACTTTCTTCTTCTTCAGGATCTTCATTTGAGAGAAACTCGTACGGACGAAAATTTTCCCCGAGCCCCCATGTCTCCGTCCGATCTCTGCTCCAGCCACCGTCGATTGCGTTGGGATCGCCTTTGTAAGCTCTCTATTCTGCTTTATCCTTGTTCCATGGTTCCTCCCCGTTTTCATGTTATCATGGGTTGAGAGTTTCGTGAGTTTTCTTAGATCTACACCGTTCTGAGAAGAACCAGGCATCGTGGTTCAAGTATATCAATCCCCTAGCATCAAGGTAGGTGGTTTGTGCCTTTCTGTAGAAAGTCTTTTAGTATTTTGTGCAAATTCCACCAATACCCTTGAACGGTTAATTGTGTGTTTCCTGTTTTCCCCCTGTTATTGCTTGCTTTGATTAATTTCTTTAGTAGTGGTAAATGCTTGTAAATTTGGATAATTTATACTCTGTAAATGTTCTTTGCCTTGAATGTTTTTCTTATTAGGTGTTTTTCCAGTTGCTATGCCTAGTTGTAGGATAGTGGAATGGTTGTACTGTTATACTGCGGCACCTTAGATTGATATCCAATTATTTCTTGAGGTTTACTTGGATGATACACATGCGCTATGCATGTTTATTTATACATAGGGCTGCGAGAACCTAGTGTAGTGGACCATAAGAAGAATGGACGGAAGGGGTTCTCCAGAGTGTCTTTAATTATGATGCAAGACCACAGGGGGAATTGACATTTAGTGCTTTCTCAGAGAGTCTGTAGTTCCTCGACGTGGGCCACATGGGGAATTGACGTTGAGTGCTTCCCTAGAGAGCCTTTAGTACAATACGAGACTATAGGGGGGATTGATGGTGAGTGCTTCCCCAGAGAGTCTATTCTTTAGCTGAACCAGAGGGGTGAGACTGTGTGTGCCTCCCAGGGGATTTCTAGTACTTATAGGTTGAACCATAAGGTTTAGGCAGTGTGAACTACCTAGGGGTTACCTTTGTTTTAATTGTTTATTGTTTTGTACTTGTGTAGTTTATGTGATAGACTATAAATTGTAGCTGCTATGTATTTTTTTCCTATTTACTATTCCTGTAATTTACTTGCCATGTATCCATTTACTGTTAGGAACAGATCTTTGGGTGATTACCTATTGGGACTTTGTCTCACACCCTATTTGGGCCATGTTTTTGGGCCCAATCAGACTATGTTTCTGCATGTATAGATAAGGGAAAGTGCCCTTCCACTTGAGGTTTTTGATTGCACTGGAGCTGGAGAGAAGGGGATCGAGCCGAAGCTTGCGATGCTGAGGAGTTTCTCATCTATTTTTATTTTACTGTTGATTTAGTACTTGTATTCAGTTGTATTTCAACACGTTGTTGTGTTTGCTGCTTTCCTTAGATACTTTTACCTACTGCATAATTTTCATCATTGCTATATATTTATTCTTCCGCTATTGGTTACATTTATGTATGTTGTTTCTGATTCCACTATAGACTATTGTTTCCTTACCTAGTATATCTTACCAAATGAGGGCATAGTTTCCCCAATAACTTACCATGTCCCTCGCCGCTAGTCGGTAGCCTCTGGCATTTCGGGAAATTCTATTGAGGTCATGTGGCGAATCGGGTATGGGGCACCAATGGAGGGGCTCCTGATTTGGGTCGTTACAAGAAGGTCGTGAGTTTGAAAAAGAAAACACTAAGATATGTGGCATATATCAAATTTGGGTTTGAAAATCATAAACATAGAATATCATTTTTATTCAAAGGAAATATTTTATGACTATATCTTGAGTGATTTGAAACACAAAGAAATTGATCCTCACCTACAAAAATAGATGCCCTGAGGCCGAGAGAGACTCTATCGTGGAGATACTCAAGAGCTCGTGTTTCTCAGAAATAGAGCATCGATGAGCAGAGATACATAGGACATAAAAAATTAAAATTCACTCTTGAAGTGTCTCAGGAAGAAGAGGAGATTAAAACCCTTTGAAAAGATGATACCCACAGACATGGGATAGGTTTACTCAAAATCCTTACTCTGTTTTGTGAAGAAGAACCCATGAGTACACAATAATTGCATGCATACACTTTCTGTACCTTCCGAAGACTGAGCGATGAGCCATCACCATTTCTTTGAAGGTGAACCACCTATACCCTTTGCGTGAAGAAGAAGAACCGTAAACCTATAAAATTCACAAATAAAAGGTGAGAACACCCTTCTTCTTGCACGATATAAGTATACTGTTTGTAGGGGTTCATGTTTTGGTGAATAAGGAGATTGTAAGAGAATAGGTCATGTGCGTGTGCAAAGAATTATAGCCATTGGATTTTTCACACAAGAGATAATAATTAAATTGTTTATGCACTCTTTCATGCACATTCACATGAGAATATATTTAAATAAATATCCAAAATTGTTTGTGCACATGTGTGAAGAAAATAAGGAGTGAAGATCATATGCATGATTTTATGCATACATAAAAAATGTGAATGTGATTCTTTTCAAGAAATAATAAAGAGATTTAGTGCATTAAATTATTTCACTAAAAGAAGAATAAAGAAGTAGAAGTTCTAGTTAAGTTTTTTGTTTCCCTAAATAAGAATAAAGAGGAATAAATAGTGTAGTTGGTTTTTCATTAGAGAATAAGAGAGAATAAGAAAGGCGAGTTGCTTGCCTATTGCTTTGAAATTAACCAAGATAATTTCACTAAAGAAGATCAAGAGAAGAACCTACCTTATCATGAAGGAAGAAGACTATCTTTAGTGGTAGTATAAAGAACCATTAAGGAAGCTGAAAGTGGAACTAGGTCTTCACCAGTTCAGGAAGAGGATTGTTTTCCTTCCCCCTCCAAAGTGTAGGGACTCACACTGGGAAAGATTGTTTCGTTCCCCCTCCAATGTGTAGGGACCCACACTAGCTAGAGGATTGTTTCCCTAGACAAACCACTATAATAATTATCACTTTATAGTGTAGAATCCATGTATTGGTCTTCGATATACATGGAAAGGATGTATCTTGTCTTATTGAGTAGTGAACCTTGTAAAAATATCATGTGCATATTTTTATTACTTTCTATTATTGCACGATATAGGAAAATGATAACAAGAGAATCAAGATTATAACAGGTCAATAGGTACATGGAAAAAAGTTGGAATTAGTTTAAAAAGTCCCCAACACTGATTCACCCCCTCTAAGTGCTAGGTATATCCAAAACTAGTCATCTCATCCATTGTGAACTTGATTTATATAACCCATGTTTGATGAGATCTCAAAATTTTTATTCTTCAATGATGGAAATTATGGTTAAATAAAATTTTTAATGGGTTTCTGGACATAATCGTGATGGAATGTGTCCTTGTGAAAATGGGATGGAGTATAGTCACGAAGTACCACCATCAAAACTGGATAGTGTATGGTTTTGAAGTACCACCATCAATGCATGACACAAACCATTTTTTTGTAGATGCATGTGTGTGATTAATGGAATTATTATTCCAAGTAATAATAAATTGTTTTAAATGTTTTATTTAATGTTTTATGTGGAATTTTCAATGATTTTGATATAAATTTCATATCTTCTTCTTAAATATTTTTATAAAATGTGCTAACATGTTCTTATCTTAGTGGCATGTATTGGGAAGTCTCTATGGATTTTCTAATAAGTGTTATGCTCACCCCTTCCATGGGAACATTAGTTTTTTTGTAGATATTTTCTAATGAGATACATGTAAGGGGATGGTTTTGTACTTCTATAGTGTAATTCATTGATGTTATAATAATTTTTAGTGAATATGGAGCTATAGCGTGTCCATGCCTTGATCTACTATAATTCCACATGGGTTCCCATAACTTCATGTTTTGGTGTCGTCTTCTTATAACTATTTGTTTTATTTCTGTTATTACTCAAATATGTTTCTTATGGGTATCTTATTGACTAATATGGTTTATTTTATCATGAATCATATAGCTCATTTTGGTTATTATGCATTTCTTTATAGTTTTGTTGGATTTTTATTTTAAATCATCCCCTAAAATTCTCTAAATTTGTTGGAATTTATTTTCATCCTTTGGTGTATTGGGTATGTCACCTAAGGTTAGTATCACTCCATCTATTCTAAAGCCAATGACTTGGGGAGGGATGTATCAAATAGTATCAACCTTGGTCAGTCTGTTTGTCTCTTGGATTATTATCAAAGAGATAAGAATGCCAAAACTTTCAATGTATAAATTGAAAAAATGTATCTAACCTTTTTATATTGAATTTCAAGTTACTAGGGTGGTTTGTGTAGAAAAGTGTTCTTAGAAACGTCTAGTTGATTTTTATTACATCATCGTGGGTTTAAAATTATGAGTGTAGAATATCATGCATTAGTATAGTGGATTCCCACTAGGACTATATAGTTCATCTACTATTTAATGATTATTTAAAAATGATTAAAATGGTTAAAATGTTTTATTTTTTGAAATAAAAAACTACAGTAATAGTTTCTTATTGTGATTTGGAATTTGTAATCCTTTAGTTTCTAGATATTGATGACTAACTAGTAATTCATTCTAGTTATAGAAAATGGAACCTGGTAGATACCATAGAAAGTTTCTAGAAGAGGCTATAGAAAATGTGGTTTCACCAGAGTAATAGGTGGACCAAAAACTTTTACATATTATTATGTAATCTTTTCAAGCCATGGATAGAGAAAATCAAAATGATGAACCAATCCAAGCGTATCATTTGATATTGTTTCGAAAATATAATCCACCAATTTTTTTGAGGGGATTAAGAACCTAAAAAATTATAAGTGTGTCTTAATCAAATTGATATGATATTTTATTTTCTTGGTACACTAGTGGAGTTAAAGTTGAAGTTGGAAACATACATGTTGGAATATATTTCACGCCAGTGGTGGGGCTTAGCTATCCAATCAAGAGATGACCAAAGAATTGTATGGGAGGATTTAAAAAAAAATTAAATAAAAAATTATAGCCCCATATATTCTAGATAACATGAATAACAAAAATATTCATATTAAATAAAGAAAGCCTATATGTGATAGAGTATAAATATAAGTTCATGAAATTAGATCATTTATATCTGTAAGTAACTACTAGAGAATCCTTGAAGGCATGCATCTTGAGTTAGGATTTTTACTGGAGATTCAATATAAGATAGATGTCCTCTAAATTACAGACTATACCAAGATGGTTAATAGGGAAGTTGTGGTAGAAAGAGATCTTGTTGGAAATCTAGCTAGAGGAATTATGTTTGTTCCCATGAGAATATGTGGGAACTATAGTGATGAAAATAAGTAAAAGAGGGATATCTATTCTAAAGGAGGTGGAATACCTCAGAATCAGTTAACCTTCCTAAATGACCTGGAATAAAACAAGGCTATTTTCAATTTAGTTTTTTATGCATAAGAAAAATGAATACACTGAACCACTAATAAATTATAATCACTACATCAATAAAGGAAATATCAAGAGATATTTTCTTATAATTCATAAATTATTTGGTAGAATAGGCTTGACTTTCCTCAGGTTACTAATTCTCGGATGGAACAGTCCCATTAGAGTAGTTTTCATCCACATACATAGGTGAACTAGAAAACTTCTAAGAACACCTTAGTATTCTAGTAAATGCCATAGTAAGGTAGAAAGAGTTATAGTATGGAAGATGATAAACATATTTATGGAGTGGAGTAAGATATTGGGAGTAAGAAATAGAGTCCCTTTACAGTATGAGGTACCATTCTTCTAAAATTGAATCTTATGAATGTATTTTTTGATACCAGTGCATAAAATTATTTCCTTTCTTCTTCTATGGTTAAAAAATTAAGATTACATGTGGAAATAATGCCCCATATTATGAGTATAAAGACACCCATTGGATAGTGGGAGTACAAAGTATTTAAATCCACAACATGTTTCATAACCATTAATGATATATAGTTTCTCTAAGAGTTCATAGTCTTGGAGATAGATGCTTTTGGTTGGTATTTTCTATATATTGGATGGGTGGATATAAACCCCATATCGACTGATATGAATGATAGGTAACATTTACATCCCTATATATATCTATTTATGTATTAAAGGTGTATTGGGATATAAATGCATCTAGATAAGTACCTTTAGTAATAATAGATGAAATAAACTCTAGCTAGTTAGCATCAATAACATTAAAAGAAACTGAAAAAACATGAAATAAGACCATTCCAACTATAGTGGACTCATACTCATATGCCTTTCCAAAAAATTTATCTAGGTTACCACCTGAGTGGGAAATTGAATTTTCTATTGATCTACTCCATGGGAGAATCCCTATTTCATTACCTTCTTACAGAATGGACCAGATTAAGTTGTGAGAGTTAATGGTTTAACTTGAAGAGTTGAAATGCAAAGGTTGTATCAAACCTAGTACATCACCTTAGGCTACATCAGTTTTATTTATAAAGAATAAAGATGGTACACTACACTTATGTGTTGGTTATCATAAATTGAATCAATTTATGATTAAAAATTGGTATCCTCTTCCTCAGATTGATGACTTATTTGATCAATTAAAGGGATCAGTGTGGTTCCCTAAGATTGATCTATAGTCAGGGCACCACCATCTCAAAGTCATAAAAGAGGATATTTAGATGAAAATATTTCAAAGTAGATAGGGACATTATGAATATGTCAGCATGTAATTTTTCGTGATAAATGACCCTACAGTTTTCATGAATTTAATGAACCATATCTTCCATAGGTACCTAATTACTTTTTTGTTCTATTTTTTGATGATATTATGGTTTAATATTTAAGTTGGAATGAACATTATTATCAATTGGAAATTATTCTAAGTATATTGCAGGACCATTTTTTTATAAAAATTTTTATAAGTGAGAATTCTAGATCCAATAAGTCTATCTCCATGGGCATGTCATTTTCAGAGAAGGAATATCATTTGATCCTGGAAAGATAGAAGAAATTATCTCTTTGTAGAAACCAAATAATGTTTTTGAGATATATATTTTTCTAGTATTATCAGGCTATTATCATCACTTTGTTCAAGATTTATCTAGTATTTATTCTCCCATGAATGCTTTGAAAATAAAGGGTATTCCATTCACATGAATAATTGACTATCATAAATTATTTCTAGAGATTAAAGATCATCTCACATCGACACCCATTCTAATATTTCTTGAACTAGGTCAAGGCTATGTGGTATTTGGTGGTGCGTCTGGATCTAGTCTTGGTTGTGTTTTTATATAGGGAGATTATGTTGTGGCCTATGGTTTGAGGTAGTTGTTAATTAATGATAAAAAATATTTGAATCATGACCTAAAATTATTTATTGTTTCCATACCTTAAATAATTGGAAACATTAACTATTTGGAAAAAATTTCATAGTTTTCATTGGGTATAAGAGTTTGAAATATATATTTTATTAGTGATACTTGAACTTGGGAAAAAGAATATAGATGGAGTACCTCTAGATGTTTTATTTATAATAGGTGTACACACCATGTAAAGGGAATTATATGGAATATGTGTTGAGTAGGAAAGTATATAACTAAGTGGTCCGAGATTCTCATGAACCAATGGAAGTTGATGAGAGTTATTACTGACATACATATGGATTTAACCGTACATGATGGGCAGGCAATTTTATTCCTAGTTAATCTTGTTCCTAATTTGATTGATTTGGTGAAAGAAGATCATATAGTAGATCCTAATTGTATCATCATTATGTCATACCTAAATGGTGGTGAGTTTTCTGATGGCTGGATAGAGGTTGAGAACTCTTTGTTATATTTTTGAAAATGTATTATAGTTTCTAATTCTTTACAGAAACAGCTTCTTTCAGAATATCGACATTTAAAATGGGCTATTCATCCAGGAATTTAAAAAATGTACAAGGAAATGAAAAATCATTTTTGCTGGTCAGGTATGAAACACAATATTGTATATTTTATAATGAAATTATTAACTCATCAGCAGGTAAAAGCTAATCATCAATGACCTGTTGGTTTGATGTAGTATATACATATACCATTATGGAAGTGGAAACTGATTACAATGGAATTTTTCTTAGGTCTACTATGAAAATTGTAAAATCATGATACTATTTGGGTGATTATGGATTGAATCACCAAGTTGATACACTTTTCCCTATCAGAGAATCCAACAAAATAGAGGATTTCAAATAGATGTATAAATAATAAGCAGTCTAGTTCTATGAGTTACTAGTTTTTATTGTCTCAGATAGAGACTCCCAAATCACTTCATCATTCTGGTTGTCATTATAATAGGCTCTCAAGAATCAATTAACCATGATCATGTCATATCATCCACAAAAAGATGGTCAGTCTGAACACACAATTTAAATGTGAAAAGATATACTCATATATTATACCATGGACTTTATTAGATCTTGGGAAGACCATATTCATTTAGTAGAGTTATCATATATTAAAACTTTCATGCAAAAAAAGGACCCATTTGGGGATTTGTATGACCACCCACTTTTTTCTCCACTATATTGTGTGGAAAAAAGAGTGACATTATTGATTTAACCAATTCTTTTCCATGATACTATAGAGAATATCAAGATAATCTAAATGTGGATGGATACATCATAGAGCTGAAAAAATACATGTGAAAATAATCATCATCGAAACTTATCTTTTTTGTGAGTGACCAAATCTTCTTGAAAGTGTCAGCAATTATGGGGTACTAACACTTGGGGAAACAAGGGAAGCTTGCACCATGGTATGTGGGAGAATTTGAAGTGGTTGAATGTATTGGAACCGTTTCATATCAGTTAGACTTACTAATATTGTTCATTGTCTTTCATAACCTTTTCTATGATTCTCAAAAAAATAAGTATCACCATAATCCTTGTCATGTGATTTGTTATTGAGCCTCATATGGCTTTTATCCATGAAACTATTTTTGGTCTAGATAGATAGGAAAAGACACCATGAGGGAGATCTATTTTCTTGGTGAGAGTTTTATTGAAGCATTTTCAGGTTTAGGAGGAAACATGAGAACACCATAAATTTTTATGTGAATAATGGCCTAATCTATTCAAGGAATACATTGATCTCCGGATTCATTAGGACAAAAATCCCAACGGTTGAGAGAATGTAGAACCCCTTGATTTGAGGTACGCTATCATTTTATATATTTTCTTTTATGATTGGATTTTTGGGGTTAGTCTACTAGAAGTGTTTGATGTCTTAAAATGAGAATAACATAGATTCTATCCATATTAAATTATATTGGAAATTTTTACATCTTCAATGGTTGTTTCACATTTTGAATTTTCTAGGAAAGATGCTGTTATCTCATTCAATGCGTGAACAAGTTTTTACCAGGTGCATTCAGGACATGAAAATGGTTCATGACATGATATTAATTTTCATATAAAACAAAATCAATGAGATGAGAATTCAAATATATATTACATCTTGAGAAATTCATGATGTTAATTCCTAATTAATTTCATGAATCAATCGAGTCCATCTAGTTTTAATTCATTTTTCATGTGCAAAGCCTCATTTGGTCTCTTACCTTTTCATATATACTTTTAGGTATATCCTAGTAATTTTTTGGAAATATTCAATGTCTTTAATCTAGTTCCAATGGATTTTAGAGAATTTAATTGTGGAAATCAATGGTTAGGTCCTCGTTCATCCTTCTTATTTTAGATTCCTTCATGTTGGCTTGAAAAACAACCATATATTGGTGTGTGATACCTAGATCTATGGGTTTTGATTTGTTTTTATGATAACTCCTTGGTTTTAGATTCCTAAAAAATATTTTTATTTGTTCCCTTAATTATTCAATAAAGGGATTGACAATATCATTATTGAGTATCATATATCTATGTTATTGTCTTAACTTCATACCCATGATGGAAAATGAAGAGACATTTCCAAATTGCTAATCTAAATATGAAAAAATTGATGAATCATTAATAGACCAAAATTGACTTGGACAATAATCAAGACATCCCAATTAATTTAATATTTCCTATATCAAATCCAAATAACGTGAATATAAGGTTAAACACTCTTTGACATGGTAACCTTCCACAATAGAACCTTCTAGATTAGATTTTTTTTCACATAAGACTTTAAATAACCAGGATATATAATGATAAAATTTAATAAATTAATCAATAAGGTTTTTAAATATTGCTTAAGAAAATTAATTTTTTTAATGAAAATAGATTCCATATATTTCAATGCATGCAACACTGAGTTAGCATGTGTTACACAATAGACAGACCTTAGTCGATAGCTTTCATTACATGCAAGATCGATTTTCACCAAATAATAATGTATTATTAAAATATTATTGTAATGGACTAGACCTCTTTGGTCCATTGCTTTGTAAAAATCTGGTGTTTGAGTTGTTCTGGGAGGTCAAGGTAACTTAATAATAACACTTCAAAATTTCCAATTCCATGAATAGTGTTTCTAGATCTATGAACAATGTCATCAGTAGGTGCACAATGATTAGTAGGTGTATAGTTATTGGTAGGTGTAGAGTGATTGGTATGTGTATAGTGATAAGCAGGTGTATAGTGATTGGTGATTCATCAATCGGTAGGTGTACAATGATCGGTAGGTGTACAGTGATCGGTGAGTCATATATCGGTAGGTGTACAATTTTTGGTATGTGTATAGTGATTGGTAGGTGTACAATGATCAGTGAGACATCTATCAGAAGGAGTACAATGATCAGTAGGTATACATTGATTGGTAGGTGTACAATGATCGGTAGGTGCACAATGATTGGTAGGCTAACAGTGTTTCCAACATCCTACAACTTCGCTCGTTTGATGTTATCTTGGACATAAAACACATTCAAATCATTTTTTAATGGATTTAAGGATGAATCAAATCCCATAGCTCCTATCTTAATTTTCTTAAGGGTTGGGATGTCTTTACTTGGTCAAACCACATAGTCTTGACAGATCTACTTTTAATGGAAAATCGAAAACATATCTAAATTGATGCTCCATTTAGATTTTCAGAAGGCTGAGATACCTTCCTACCTTGTTTTTCCTTCTTGTTTTTACCTGGTTTGAGATTCATATAGTTCTACCTCCCATAGGATTCATGTGATCGAACTGCAATCCTTGGATTGTTTCCCCCTGTAGTTTTTTCTATTTCATGAACACCCCCTGTTTTGGTGTAACCAGGAAGTGTTAGTCTGTCTTTGATATAAGGAATATTTTACCTCTATTCTTATATGTTTTTTGATATGTTTAGTCCCATTCATCGTCTCCATGTGATGACATGTGATCTCCATGTTTCTAATGGATCTTTCTTAGTTGTTGGTTGGAGCGGTGGTGATGCAACGTCCTCGGGTGGATGCAGTTTTTGTGGAAGAGTAGATCGTTATCCATTGTGTTGGTTGTTCTCAAGAAAAGAAAATTAGAAACCTTTTTAGGTAGGGGATTCATTTATTCTCCTTTTTTATATGAAATTGTAGATCTAGCATGGTTTAGATCATTAGATCATAATGAAATTTACATAATAAATATTTGAACATGATTAAAGAATTGGTATCAATTTCTTAGAGATGTTATTACCTATTGATTTTCTAGATAACATATTATCTATGATTTACTAGTTCATCATGTTGTTCATGATGGAAATTTTTAAAGAATGTAATGCTATAATTAATTTTTAAATTGATTAGAGAAGGGATTAAAGAGGCATGTTGATGAATCCAGTTGTTTTTGTTGTAATTTGATGATAATCAAATGAATGTAGTTATGCATGTTTAATGGAATTACATAATTAAAGATGGAATAAATAACCTATTGTGTGTTAAATGTTAATGTCTTGTAGGGTTCTGAGTTACCAATTTCTTGTAAAGTCCAAGTGCCTTATGATTTGGAACTATGAGTGCTCATTGTTTGTGAAGGCTGAATGCCTTGTTTAGGGCCACGATCCCAGTTGCTATATTGTTTTTTTCCTCTTCTAGTGATGTGACATGATCCTAAGATGGTTGATCTTGTAAGGCTGTGGTGGTATGTGGGTGTAGGGGGGGTCCATTGGTGGTGTTGGAAGTATTTGATGCCTAGAGTGGTGAGATGCATCACTTTATACATGTGGGTGTTGGGGAGGGCATTAGGGATGATGGAACAGATTGAAGTCAGCCTTACCCATTTATATGAAAGTGGTTTTTTTGAAATGTATTGTTTGCTTATCTAATTTACTTTCCCCATTGTTTTAGGTAGATTGTATTACTTACCCCCCTTCCAAAAGAGACGAAGAAGCACATGGTATGCCATGTGATTTCAACTTTTAGTTTCTCGAGTATGGATAGGTCTACACTCCGGCTATATGTAGAAAAGACTCAAAAGGTAGTTCATCTACTCATAGTGTTGATCACCTTGTGTTTTGTAGCTTATAATGTTTTATTAGAATACCTAGAATTATAGAAAAGTGATAATGATTTTAATAAATTATTAAATAAATAGTGTTAACCCATGAGGTTGGAGCTTGATGGGATGTAATTCAAAGGTTGTGACTTTGATAAGGTGTGGACTCGGTTTGGTTATACCTAGAGGGAATGGAACTTTTTTGTAATGCTAATGAAATGTAATGTGGAATTGATAATGGTTAATTAATGTCAATGTAATGTGGAATTGATAATGGTTAATTAATGTTTAATGAATTTATTAACGTAAATTTCAACTGATAAAAAAGGATAAAGTGACTTAATGAATTTCTTTAAAATGATTGTGTGCTTATAGGATATCTAGTATTAGTAGTGGAATCTTGGAGTTCGATTGATGTTAGCTTAAATTGAGTCTAATACTAGGTTTTTCCCATAGTGTGTTTGTGATATGTGTTATAGCATGTACTTTTTTGTTTCTATACGCTACTCCACCCTGTCGGTTAGGGTGACTGACACCCTGGGGATTCTGAGCCCTGGGGGGTTGTTTTACCCAACATTCTAGTAGGAGGATGGATGGATGACTACCCCCTTTGGACCTGCTCTATTCTCTTCATAGTTACTAGTTCAGGTATGCACATAGGTTAGTTTTCCCCATATATGTTTGTAGAGGGATGTAATGGACTATGGTTATTTCACACACATATATTTTGGAAATAGTTTCCAATGGTCTACTATAGGTGTAACATGTATAGGCTGTGATGGATTGAGGGTCCTTACTCAGTGTATGGGCTATAATGGAATGGGGTATAATACCCGATGTATGATACATTCTATGCGAGCTATGGTAGCTCTTAAAAACTACTTGTATACTTTTAGTAATGTGGTTGTGGTGATGAGTTGCATGAGGTGCATATTGTGGTGCTTGGCCCAGGTGTCCATGAGAAAGCCTATTTTGAGAGATATTCTTAGGATGTGCGATGTTTGGGAAAAGTAGCAAACTAGTGGGAAGTGATAGAAGGGTGTCCTTTAAATTATTTATTATATTATATACTCTTTTATGAAATACTTGGTGAGGTAGGCATGGTGTGGTTGGGAACATAGTATAACTGTTTAGGTGATGAGTTAGTTTCACTTATTGTTCACTATGCTTTAGCAATATTTCTTTACTCTTTCATGAGAGGCTCTAGGGTGGATCCTACTGAGAATACTATTATACTCACCCTACAATGTATAAAATATTTTTTAGGTCACTTGGAGATGGTTGGAGATCAGTTTGGTTACTACTAGCTTGGTAGGAGCTGTTCAAGATTTTCGGTCACTTCTGTTTTACTTTCTTTTGGAACTTATAGTTTTCCATTTTATTTATATTAGTTCTTGAATGATATTACATATGTGTAATTGGGATTATTTTATATTTTATTCTGAGTGGGAGTTGGTTGGTTTCTATCTTATCTCTCTCTTTCGAATGAGTTCTCTTAGAGGGTAATTACTCCCACTTGTGTACTTATTATACTCTTGATGCCAGTTTCTGACCTGGGGTCTACAGGAGGTGGGACTCGGGGGTCATTATCTCTCTTCTCACATTTCTGACCTAGGAGGGGTACACCTTGTGTGTAGGGGGTCATGACAGAGTGGTATTAGAGCTATGGTTGAGAGATATGATAGAGTTTCGAGTTAGGCATAGGTGAGGTTACATTGGATGGTAGGAAAACAGTGTCAGTCATGTTTGAAAAGCACTGTGAACAATGGAGACTTGTTTATACATTGGTATTTAGGTCCCCCCATGATCCAACACACTGACCATTAACTTTATAGTGTCTACTAAATGAAGTGACGCTGGTTGCAGGGTGGATATCTTGGAAAGGATCATGCATCACTCTTCTTTTCACCTATTTTTGAATGGGAAGACCTTGGGATAGGTTAACCTAAAATGAATAAAAGAAAAAAAATTAATTAATGTTATATTCTTCCATGTTCTAGGTTTAGGAACTCAAACTATTTATCCTTTTTGTAGGTAATTCTACAGGTCACCATCCTTGTCAGGTTCATTCCAAAGATGTTTAGTATGCTGTGTTAGCTGATCGCCATAGAGTATAGTTTGATGAAGATAAAACATATAGGATGACACTCTGAGAGTTTTAGCACCAAAGTCTGTAGAAGTATGAGGGATCCGTTTCAGATGAAGTCACATAAGACTGTTTAGAGAAGGTTGAGATAGCTTTCAGTTTGATCCGTGCTTATAAAGAGCATTAAGGGTCTTTGGTTGTGACGATGATGTGTGGGGCAGTGAGGCAATGGTGGTTCGTATTCCTCAAGGATAATGAGGAGTCAACAGTCTCGTGGGAGGAGTTCTGAGACCCATTCAGAGTCGAGTTTCTTTCTTTGACTGCAATGGTGTCTAGTCGCTATGAAATGCTTACCCTTCAGTAGGGGATGTCCAGTGTGCAAGAGTTCAGGATCCATTTTAGGAACCTTATGCGATAAGCTTTAGACTTATTGGTAGATCATGAGGATATGGTGAGGCATTTCAAGAAGGTTTTGCATCTATAGATCCATCACCAAGTCACCCCATTTACTTAAAATACATATCTTATGGTGCTGGTGGAGGCATAGGTCATTGAGAGGATGTTATCCCTAAATGGATAATCATGAGAGGAGAGTTTTCAGGATTCCTTTTAAAGAAGATTTGTTGTCCAAGATTCCCAGTTTTTAGGGTAGAAAAATTTCTATTAGTCTAGGGGCAGGTCGCATCCCTTAGTATCTCGATTCTCCAGGGCATCGACTCTTAGAAATATTCCAAGGGATCAAGAGCTTGTTTTTCTTATAGAGGATGACATCATCAGCAACAAGAGTGTACGACCTTTATATGTAGTCATCATCCGTCAATTGTTCCTCTTCAGGTTTTTCTATTGAGGCAGTTATAGCTGAGGCAACAACAGTAGGTAGCACCAATTTTGGATCAACAGATAGTAGATGGGGAAGACAAAGGATTGACCTAGGATGAACCCTTTCCTCATAGAGTAGATGGTGGCTATGGTGGTGGTCGTTATCGGGGATAGAGAGGCTGTGGAGCAAGTCGTGGTCAGCTTTATGCTTTAGCGTTGCTAGCTCTAGGCGATCCAAATGTTTTTCATGGTACCCTTTTCTTATTTTCTACTTGGGTGTATGCCTTGTTTGTTTCAGGATAGACACAATCCTTCATATCACCTACCCTTTTCCATTCTTTGGGAATTGAGGTTGAGAGGCTTCTAGTTCCCTTGGCGTTGACTACGCTAGTTGGTGGTCGAGCTAACTTGTTTGAAGTATGTAGAGACTCTAAGCTAGTACTGGGGTAGCAATGCTCTTGGGGAGATTCTATATGTTTATAGATACAACCATATGATTTCATCCTCAAAATGGATTGGTTTTATTCAGTGAAATATATTGTGGATTGATTCCCCAGGCATGTGGTGTTCTTCAATGCTGATAGAGAGCTAGCGGTATTTTTTGGCGTGCGAGACCCAATGATGGGTCAGAGGCATGTTCCTCCCTTTTCATCCTTTATGGATAACATGATGTTGATTTCATCAAAGTTTCAATAGTTATTGTTTCCCAAGGTTGTGGAAGAATACCCTAATGTCTTTCTAGAAGAGGTTGTAGCATTACCCCTTCGATGGGAGATTGAGTTTGGGATCAAACTGTAGCCAGATGTGTCTCATATCTCGATGTCTCCATATATGACCACTCCTTCTATGTTGTGCGAGCTGCATATACATCTTTATGGTATGTTGTAGTGATGTTTTGTTTAGATGAGTGTGTCATTGTGGGATTCACCAGTTTTGTTTGCAAAGAAGGATGGTGTCAGTTTGCGGTTGTGTGTCGATTATCATCGCTTAAACAAAGTGATAGTGAAGAACCGCTACCCTATTCAATGAATTGATGATTTATTCAATCAAAGGAAGGGTGAAAGTTTTTTATTGAAGATTAATTTGTGCTCAGGATATCATTGGATGCATGTGAAGGATGAAGATATCATGAAGACTGCTTTCCATTATCTTCATGGTCATTATGAGTTCATTGTGATGTCATTCGGTGTGTCTAATGCTCCAGCTGTGTTCATAGGGTTGATGAACACTGCCTTTCGTGACATCTTGGATATGTTCATGGTGATATTCATTGACAACATCTGTTTGTACTCCGTTTCAGAGAAGGAGCATGCATAGGATTTTTATTCTATTTTGGGAGTTCATTATCAACAACTACTGTTTGGAAATTTTTCATAGTGTGAGTTTTGGGATAATGAAGTCTATTTATTGGGGCATGTTTTATCCTAGCAGGGAGTATTTGTGGATCTGTCAAAGGTGGACGAAGTGGTGTCTTGGGTATCCTCCAAGAGAGTGGAATATGTGTGAAGTTTCCTTTTTTTATATGATATTAATAGTGGTTTGTAGTCAATTTTTATCAGGTTTTGGCTCCTTTTACATCATTAACTAGAAAAGATTAGGCATTCATGTGGATTGATCAGTGTCAAGAAGTTTTCGAGTATCTAAAATAGAATTTGGTCAGTGCTATGGTTCTTTTTCTTCCCTAAAAAGGAGTTCAATTTTAGGTTTTCTATGATGCTTCATGTCTAGGATTAGGCTAGGTTCTAATGCCGTAGAGATTGGTAATTTTTTATGGGTCCTAGAAGTTATGTCCACATGAACATAAATATGCCACCCATGATCTCGAGTTGGAAGTGGTGGTGTTTTCCCTAAATTTATGACTACATTACCTCATTGGCGATCATTTCGTAACCTTCAACGATCATAAGAGATTGAGGTAATTTTTCTCTGAGTGTGACTTGAACTTGAAACAACGTTGGTGAATAGAGTTATTACAGTATTATGACTTTGAAATACCATATACACTTAGTAAGTGTAATGTTTTAGCCAATGTTCTAAGTAGGAAGTCACATATTGATGCAGTGCATCAATCAGGCGATTCTTGGAGAGTGATGGAAGAACATTCAGAATTACATCTTGATATGAGGGAATTTGGGGGAAAAGGTTGCCCTTTTTAGATGTTGATGTAGTCATATCTGGTGTATTAGGTGGAAGAATCCTATTTTGGGGATCTTGAGGTTGAGGTTTGGAGAGAAAAAGTTTTTTATGGAGAGGTCCCTGATGGTTGGTTTGAGGATGAACAACATCGAGTGTTGTTTTGGGGAAGGATTCTTGTTCCTTTGGTGTCTTGTGAGATGGTTCTCAGAGAGTTCCATAGTTCTATTTTAGTAGTACATCCTTGTGTGAACAAATGTACTGATCTTTAAGGAGTCAGTTTTGGTGTCCTGGGTTAAAGCATGTAGTTGAAAAGTTTGTGCCTCGATGTTTAGTCTACCAGAAGGTGAAGCTTGAGCACCGTGTTCCCAGTGGTTTGATCCAACCATTATATATTCCTTAGTGGAAGTGGGAGGAAATATCAATGGACTTTATTAATAGTTTATCTTGATCTCAGGGAGTCTATGTCACTATATGGGTGGTAGTGGATTGTTTGATGAAATCATCCCACTTTAAAGTAATGATGGAGTCAATCTTAGTGAAGGTTTTTTCAAGGCAATATCTGGAGGAAGTGGTGAGACCTCACAAAGTCCCAAGGAAGATAATTTCTGATCGAGATCCTCATTTAACCTCTAGGGTGTAGATATTTCACTAACCAACCTGGGTCAACCCTGAATCGGTCACCCCAATCGATCTAGAACAAGGCCCTAGAGGCATTCCCGATATTTCCAAGATGGTGATAAGCACCAAGGAATCAATAGAGTATAACAAGGGATCGATTTCTCCCAATATGTAAACCAGAAACTAAACAGTATAAAGAAAACGCATGAAACTCAAAAATATAAATAAAATTGAACAAAATATCATTTAAATAGTAAATTGAAAATCAATCTGAAATAAAAAACTAGAATAACCGAACGAGAGAACCATTATCTTCGTGTGACACTGCGGTTCACTCTCCAAATCAATGATCAAACATCACCGAAAGCAAACACACTCAAGCTGAAACCTGTACAAGGTCTAAAAAATAGAATAGAACTTAGGTGTGAGTATTAAAATTCAATAGGTTATACTAATAATCTATTCCCCAATGCAGTACCTTTAAAATTAAAGAAACACCATTTTTAAGTTTCAACTACACTATAAAAGTATGATTTTCTACATGTTATTAAAAAAAAGTAAAACTCATTCCCCTTATTCATTTCCAAAACCAAAGTCATTCTATTAGTGAGACATTAGTATTTTCAATGGTAAAGTGATGTTTATATTTTCAATTTATACAAAAATGATAAAACACTTTTCTTTGAAATCATTTTTAGTGAGCCGTATTAAAACTGCACATCACATCCCAATATAACACCACACATGAAATCACTATAGTATTTACACAACTAGGGAAATGAATAATATACATACAAGTATCAAAATTCAATACCGCAATCAGTAAGGATGAGTAGACATTGGTTTACCCAAGAGATCGAGAATAATCTATAAGACACTAATACATGATACTCCATCCCCGGTAGCATTCCACACATGATGAAATCAAAACACTCAATACGCTCAGCCACCCTAACTCAGGACATACCGAGGGAAATTTCTATAGTAATAAACCCAAATAAATATCCACCTACTATGGGCCACTTGTTAGAACATCGACTACCAGTGCAACAATCATTCTTAGAATATTCTCTCAATATGCCATGTTTATATGTCGCTTGTATAATAGGGTGAGGCAACTGATTCAAGCTGAGCATCCAATCACAAGTATATATATATATTGAATAAACAACAAGAAGAATCACCCCGATCCATCCCACGAATCTACTCACATGCCATATAATAAATAGAACGCAATGAGTCTATCTTGAGGACCTCTGGCGATGGGTCACAAATATTCCATAGAGAGGATATCTCACACATCAAACATAATAATACATGAGAGTGAATCCATAGAGGTTTTCAAAATTAGAAATTTTTTTCATCATTTTCACAAAGTGCCAAACAAGTTTATAAATACTATTCATAAAACCAACTTTTATCAAAGTTACAATTTCCAAATTTTTAAAAGAGGTGTAAACACACCCTTTATCACATCAAAACATCAATGAACTCTTTTAATATACTGATATTACACACTAAAGAAACAACTATTTTTAATAAAATGAAAAATCATGAAAAAATAGAATACACATTTTTTTTGTAAAATCCCAACCACTTGGGAAACCATATAAAGAACCCAAAAAATAGTTTTTCATAATGAGGATACATTTAGAAACCCCAAAAATTCATTTAATATCACATTTAACTCCAAAAATCCAAATGGGAAACTAACCGTGCAAGGGGAATGAAATGTTTAATAAAACGATTTCAATTTCACACTCAACCAAGTATGAACTCCAATTTTCAAGCCAAATGTTATTTAAATTTCTAAACAGTGTTTTAAAATTACAAACCATGGGTGTAAAACACCTAGTGTTCACAACTCAAAAAAATACCACTCATAAAAATATATTTTTAAAATAAAACATACCCTAGAAACACTCAATTTCATTTTTCGTATTACCCAAATAATTTAATAAATGTTTGAATCAATTTTTAAAACATCAAAAAGAGGGAAAACAAGGTTATACAGCAAAAAACACTCAATTTTACACAAAAATATTTATTTAAAATTAATTTCACTACAAGACCATATCAAACATGACTTAAATCATCGATCACATAATAAGAAACTAACCAGAATATTTCAAAAAATATTTAGCATGTATACAAAGTGAAAAAAGCATGAAATTATATTTTCTTAAATTAAATGGGAAAGTGCATGTGGAGAACCTACCTCGGATTCATGTCATGATGATAAAGAAAACCTGATACCGCCTCATGAGGGTTTCAAAACCCCAAAACTTATGAAGAATAACCCTAGACTATCAAAACCTCCATCGCAAACAAAAAAAATAAATGAAGAAGGGGCTACCAGAGGTGCGCTGGGGGTGCTTGTGAGAGATGAGTCGACCAAGCGAGGTTCAATAGGAGAAAAAAAGTTGGTGGAAGGGGTGTTGTATAGAGCAGAACTGGATGACATGGTT
Source organism: Viscum album (assembly GCA_963277665.1). NCBI lineage: Eukaryota > Viridiplantae > Streptophyta > Magnoliopsida > Santalales > Viscaceae > Viscum > Viscum album. The sequence goes on along the minus strand of OY728140.1, from coordinate 1,268,079,772 downwards.
TGCACCAATGAGAGGAGGGATGCATGGACCGAGGTGGGCCGACTGGGGGATACACCGCTAAACAGGAGGGCTGAGGTTGCTGGGGCACTGCGCTGTGGACTAGGAGGGCAGAGGTCGCATCACTGGTGTGTCATGTAAAGAAAATTAGGGCCACACTGATGATATATAGCACCGAGTATAAGAGGAGGGAGCTGTCCAGGAAAGAGAGAGTGCACTAGGGGGGGGGGGGTCGGGTCTACACTATGTAGAGGGGAAGGGGGGGTAGCAGATAAGGGTTTTCATTTTTTTTCTTAAAAAAAACTCCAAAAAACTAATTAAAATTTCAACCAAAAAAATTAAAATAATACTAATAATATTAATTATAATAATAATAAAAACAATAACAATAAAAATATCAATATTATTATTATTATCATTTTGAAAATGGATCTCAATTAATTTTTTTTTCAATTTTTCTTTGAGTTAACATAATTTTTCATTGTGATAATTAATTAGTTAACTACGTACCAGGTAGGCCACATGATAATTTGACAAAGCCACAGGGCTTTGTTGGTGCCCTGCCCATGCGTCGTACATAATATGCCAAAAACAATTATTTTCCATAAAAATGAGAATATTAAACAAGGCCCGTCCCATACCATGAAAAATAATTCAAAACCTAGATAAAATAAAAAAATTATAAAAAAAAAATAAAAAAAATAATAAAATAAATTTATTTCTAAAGTTAGGGTGTGAAAATTCTCTCCACTATAATGCTTTACATCCCCAGAAAGCCACAAAAATTTCTAGCTGATTAATCAACACCTAAGGATCCCATATCAATACCATCCAACCTCTCAGCTATGTACATTCCACCGACCACTAACAAAACTTAACCCCATTTCCCAAATTAGATCACAGGGAAAGGGGAATTCCAAATGTACTCCACCACATTAGAATTAAACTAGAAACTAATAAAATCATAATAGAAAAATCAATGAGACCCACAATGGGTCTCCCCACCATAAGAACCAACTAAGAGCGACCAAACAGAAACTTAACATGATCTTTAAACCGGGCCCTTCGCAGATAGGACTATCAACCAAGGCTAAGAGGAAATCAATAGGAACATTTAAAATACCCACTCCTAAATAGAGGGGACAAGAAATGATCCAAGACTTCTCACATGGACTAAAAACCATCACCACATGGGTTGGGGAGGGAAGGGGCCCAATGATTGGACCATTGAACCACAATCGACAGCTACCCACCACTTCTCACCTAAGGACGAGTAAAATTCAAGACCAAACTTGTAACGCCCTGACCCCAGTTACCCAAAGTTGGTGCCTACTGTAACGCCCCGACCCCAGTTAGCCAGAGTCGGTGCATTATTGCGTAACATTGGCATGATCACAAAAGATCAAGTCTCAAAAGACCGATTAGTTTAGTAGCCTTGGAAACACTAGATACATTCATAAGTCTTACATTACATCATAAAGTAAAACAAAAATACAACATCATCTTTTCTTTATATCCCCTCATACTATCCCTACAACTCATTCATAATATACTTCTTCACATCCTAGAAAAATTAAAACATTGGAAGGGGTGAGCTCAGATGCTCAGTAAGGATAACAATATAGCGGAAGCTTTTATAAATAAACATTAACATTTAAGGAAATTTATAACTAAAAAAATCCTTTTAAACTTGAACTTCAATATAATATGGCAAAAATAAAATGAAATAGTTCCATTTAATTATTCACATGGATATTCTACTAGTTGAATAATCAAATGCAATATCAAAAACCACTTTCATAATGATGGAATGCATAATTCCAGACTATCATAACCACATAGACAAGGCCTCGTGCCTAGACTACAAATATGATTTTTTCAAGGCCTCATGCCAAGACGCTAGTTTGTCTCATGCGACCTTCCGATGCATCGATGAGATATAGTGGGTTCCACCCATCACTTATTAAGTCTAATGTATTCCTCATATGAACATGTTTAAACATATCATAAACCATAACATAATCGTATCACATAAAACATGCATAAAGGAATCATTTCATTTCAACATTTCAATAACAATATATCAATACAACACATTGATATAATAAAACATTATCAAAAGCATTTTCAGTACCAAGATAAAGGAAAAGTAAAACATGGTATTTATTTTTCATTTAAAAAAAATTTATGGCTTGTAGAGAAAGTCGAAACTCAAATAATGGTCACGGCGGAGAAGAATTAGTTGTCGCCGCATACGTACGACAAAAAAACATTCTCTTTTGTCGTTTAGTAAAATTATTCATATAAAAAGATTCCTTTTGAATAAACGTAAAAGTCAAAGGGCTTTATAAACCGTATAAAATAAAGTTGGGTATAAAATAAAATATGTCTCAATGAAAGGAGATTGAGATGAAGTCCCTTAAAAAGATCATTTTTTTAAATAAAATAGATCTATTATGTGTATTCACTATAAGTACATATAAATAAAGTAAAAATACAAGATATGACATAATAATATCATGACAGAATTTGAAAGTAGGAGATTAACACAATGAATAGAAACTGGGTTAAGAAGTTCCCTTAAAAATATCATTTTTTTAAATAAAATAGATCTATTATGTGTATTCACTATAATTACACATAAATAAAGTAAAAATACAAGATAGGACATAATAATATCATGACATAATTTGAAAGTAGGAGATTAACCCAAAGAAAAAAAATTGGGTTAAGAAGTTCCCTTACCGGGATCATTTTTTTAAATAAAATAGACCTATTATGTGTATTCAAAATAACTAAACATAAAGAAAGTACAAATACAAGATAGGACATAACAATATCATGACATAATTTGAAAGTAGGAGATTAACCCAAAGAAGAAAAATTGGGTTAAGAAGATCCCTTACCACGTGTCCGACTTGACTCGATCATTCTTTAACCTCCTGAATAATAAACTAGAGTTAATTTCTAATTTATTATGAACCTTTTTCAAGTTCATTATTCCTTTTATATCACTTATTACCATGTTATTAACATTATGTAATTATTTAAGTTAATAACGGTCATTTTGTCGATCTTTGGTACTTGAGTCAGAAATAAACTTCTTATAATTACACGTTGTATATGTGGTAGAATATCCATTATCTCCAGAATTATATTCATGATTTATATATCATATATATCATATATATCCATTATATAAATTCATTAATAATGTTACGTAACATTTAGAGGTTAGAAATGAAATGCACCATTCATGGAGACGGTAAGCCGTACGTACACATGAATGCTACTTTCATTTCTATTTCGTATTTAATGGAATTAAATCATAATGATATAAAGGTATATTATAATTATAGTATAATATCATATATAATATCATTTACTCCATACTTTATACATCCCACATATGGTATTAACGATTCAAATCACTTTGAGGGGGCGGTAGTCCGCACTTCCTAAAATGAAATTATCGCGTTTACCCATGATGGAAATCATAAAGGTATGCCATAAATGAGAAATAAATAAGCATAAGGAAAACATAAACATAATATATATCATATATAAATATAGTGACATCTTAATGGTCACCATGAGAGGTGCTAAAAGAAGATTGAACAATCATCGTTTCGTGAGGCGGAAATTCACCAACCACAAAAACAATATGTTCTTTAACCATTAGACGAAGGTGTGTGTAAGTGTAAATCAAATCCTTCTCATAAAAAGATCCAAATATATTGAAGGTACTGTATCTGTTACAAAATAATGGAATAAAAAGAGTTTAAGGTGTTGGAGAAGGAAAATAAAACAAAATAACATAAGAGAAGACATTACCTTAAAATCGGGTAACTCTTTTTTATTTGAGCCAAAGGCTTCCTTGGGAAGAATTTTGCCCAAAGTGATGCTTCTAAGATTAAGAGAGGGAATTTGAGAGAGTATTTGGTCAGTTTTTGGCCAAGAAAAATGTCTTTTATGGCGTGAATAAGGTGGTAGTGGTGTGGGCCTTTTATAAGAAGAGAGGAGGGGCACTCTTGGAAAGTCATGAAATATTACATTATTATGAAATGATTTTCGGATTTTAGAGGTCCCACAATTATATATTTCAAGGATAAGGTGATAAGGGTTCTAAATATACTCAAACAATAGGTTTTTGACAAGTTTAAGCCTTATATTTTACATTATATTTTCATTTTATTTAAATCGTTAATTAATGAGGTAATCGTTGCATCATCACGGTGTTATCAAAAATTTAATTTATTTAATTTTTAAAAATTGTAAAAAAATACTATGATGTAGGAAATATTTTTAGCTTTCCAATGAATATTTATAGTCGAAAATGTAACTTATATAACCCCAGGTAATAATTGTTTTAGTAAAAAAACACATGTTTGTGACAATTTTATTTTTTACTTTAAATAAAACGTTATTAATGTAATTTTCTTACCCAAGTGGCTCTATGGGGTCCCAAAGTTGACCCATGGATTATATTGGTCGGCAATGACTCATACAATAAGTGTAGGACAAGTGTCAAGAAATTTTCATATTTTTATAATATCATTTTACCTTAAATTTCACTAATTACCTTTAATCGCGATTAATAAAACTTAAAAGTTACTATTCACCAAAAAATTATTTTAATCCCATTGAACCAAATTTTACTTCCTAATGAAAATTATGTATGTATTATTTTTGAAAATCAAATCACATATGTGGTAAAGTTTCATTTAAATGAAAAATTAGTTGTTTTAACTACCACTTAGTGGTTTCACTATTCATCAAAAATTGAAGTTTTTCAGAAAAATACCAAAAATTCACACTAAGATATAATTGATATTTTGAATTCAAAAATGATGTATATTTTAAAAAATTAAAAATGTGTAAATTGAATTAATTAATTTAATAATTAATTCCCGCTGTTGCAACAAATAGCATGTTTTTATGAAACAATATCAATCAAAAGATTGACCATTGTTTATGTAAAATTTCAAAGTAAAATTAATTATAATGACCACCATTGAATAAAATGGTAAAAATATATTTTAATTATACTTTAAAACCACTCAATAGTATAATTTATCACTATAAATTGTTTTTATTAAAAAAGTTGTTTTTAAGTATTTTCTCTATTCATAGAAAATGGGAAGTTCTCAGAAAATTACAAAAAATTCAACTTAGGATAATTTCGATATTCCAAATACAAAAATGAAGTCAATTTTGAAATATAAAATTTATATAATTTCAAAAAGTGGGTATTACTATTCATAATGGATACTTTGATTGGTCACTGTGTGTAAGAATCTCGAAGTTGCGTACAATGCAAGCTATTGCATTATTAAAGGAGAAGTGTATCATGGAAGCATGGGGTGTTACATTCTCCCCTCCTTCAATAAATTGCATCCTCGCAATTTTAAATTGTTATTCTAAAATAAAAGGTTGAAAATAGAAAATAACTTTGCGGAAAACCCACATCAGAAATAGGGTTAATAAAAATATAACTTTAATAGAATTAAAGAGAAGTACAAAGGTCACCCGAGATAGCACATACTAGGATTATATGAAAATATAGATATGGAGGAAAAAAAAACCATCATGGTGTGATGGAGAGTTGTATAAAACAGGATTAGGAGAAAGTTAACTATAAGAAAATCACAAACTTGTGATTGGTTAAATGGTCATTGATTCCCCAATTAGAAAAGTTAACCGACAACATTTTTGTTTTAAGTTACCTTTCATAAAGTTGAGGAATTTATATAGGAGATTTACTAAGAATGTAAGGAAATATACTTACTTGTCATGTAGACTTTCATTCTTTAATAAATTATTACGACAAACCCATCTTTCACTCCAAAAGGTAATAGAACTCAAAAATATTCTATTTATCATAATTGTATAAGGTTCCAAATATCATCACATACCATTTAGATTAGGAAAACGTTTTTGTAATAACTAGGGTCTTCTTGTAGGCTAGTGGTAGGTAATAAATGCCTGTCGCACTATGGTTGTGGGTTCGATTCCTACAGCTCTGTCTGATGCGACGGGTTATCCCCCAAACTGCAGGTTGTACTTTTCCTAAAACTATAGTATTATAATATTCCAAAAATAATCTTCATAAATGTTTTAACCTTAAACAATACTATCCAAAGTTCAACTTAATCCATTCCAACCTTTATAGTTATCCAAAATACGTCCATCCAGACTTTCTCTAAAAGGTCTTTAAATTCCAAAATAAATTGTAACATTAGATTCCCCAAACAAAGTAAAGTTTCTCTTATTGCTACATACTAAAAATATGATTACCTTCATCATATTAAAACCTTTATGAAAACAAAAAGTACTGCAGTATAATCCTTATATATATCAAAGTATTCTTATAACCAGAATATAATCCTTATTTCCAAAAGCACCAATACATTAATTATTCCACTTCAACTGTAGTAACAACATAAGATTGTCCTTGATCCTTTGGCCTTTTCTGAGGTAAGATTCTCTGACTCTTAGGAAATTCATTTGCATAATTCCCCACTTCCATACAATTGTAGCATTCAACATTGATAGCCTCTTTCTTTACCTTGCAATCACGAGCCTGGTGACCTTTTTCTCCACATTTATAACAAACTCCCATTCCTTTTAGGCAAGTACCGGGGTGATTCTTCCCAGAATTATCGAATAATGGAAAATCCTTCATTCCCTTTTTTTCTTTATCTGTCTGTTGTTCCACCGTTCTCTTCTTCTCTTTCTTTACTTTGTTGTCATAAGACTTAGAGAATTCCTTTTCTGTCTTGATAGCACACAAGACTATATCTTCGTATGTTGAGAAAGATTGAGATACTAAAGCTCGACGAAGAATTGGTTTTAACCCATCAATGAAATGATCAATCTTACTTCTTGGGTTACATATATAATATGCAGCATGTCTTTCTAACCTTGTAAAGTTAGCTTCATACTTTGCGACATTCTCATCCTCCTTCTGCCTCAGACTCAGAAATTGCCTTTTCATATCTGCTCGATGGTCATGTGGAAAGTATTTTTCTAAGAAAATCTCTTTGAACTCTCTCCATTCCAAACATGATACTTCTTCATCTTCCTATGTGTTTCGAATTAGCGACCACCATTGATGGGCATCTCTAGTGAGGCGGTAAACTACCATGACAACCTTCTCCCTTTCACTACTCCCCAAGGAATGGAATATTTTCTCTAAGGATTTTATACATTTCTCAGCTACTAATGGATTTGTACCCCCATTAAATATTGGTGGTTGTTTCCTCATGAAACGATCTAACATTGATCCTCCACGTTGTGGATCAGGGTGCTCCATACAAGTAAGGTTATTATTCATAACCTGAGTGAGTTGTCCTAGTATGGTGATAAGTTGATCAGCACTAGTTGTATCACCAGCTCCATTATAATTATCTTGAGCAGGAGGGCAATCCCTACATGGAGTGCGTGCATTGATATGGTTTCCATTCCTCCCACTAGGCGCCATTTCTAAACAATGGCATAAACTAGATTAGTTTATGAATCAAAATACATAATTACAAACTTCCAAAACACTTAACATAAATTGAACTATTTATGGATATAATCCATAATCATAAAAATTATTTCTTTTAGGATGTATATACTCATAACCCTTCATAGTGGTTTGTAAATAAAATGAGAATTATCCTAAGCAAATCCCCTGGGAGTGTCGTAACCAAGAGTGCAGAAAGTCCCATTGCCGTGCACCAATTCCCATTCGAGTCTAGCTCAAAGCGGTGTTTTCAGGTTTTACCCCTTGGTACATCTGTGCCAGAGTCGCCTCTACCTGCTCGTATCCAGACAATGATGTATTGCTCGAAAAACTCACAAAATCTCGATAATACCAAAATTTTAGGATGTTCTTCTATACTAATCCTCAAATTCTATCTTATGGCTATGTGCTCTAATTAGAGTTTTTTTCTAAATCTACCTTCATAGGTTAGTACTAAACTGTCTCTGATACCAACTGTAACGCACCGACCCTAGTTACCCAGAGTCAGTGCATAATGTAACGCCCCGACCCTATTTACCCAGAGTCGGTGCGTTATTGCGTAACATTGGCATGATCACAAAAGATAAAGTCTTGAAAGAACGATTAGATTAGTAGCCTTGGAGACACTAGACACATTCATAAGTCATACATTACATCATAAATTAAAAAAAACTACAACAACATCTTGTATTCATGTCCCCTCATACTATCCCTGCAGCTCATTCATAATATACTTCTTCACATCATAGAAAAATTAAAACATTGGAAGGGGTGAGCTTAGATGCTCAGTAAGGATAAAAATATAGCGGAAGCTTTCATAAATAAACATTAACATTTAAGGCAATGAATAAATAAAACAAAAGCCTTTTAATCTTTAACATCAGCATAATATGGAAAAAATAAAATGAAATAATGCAATTTACTTATTCACATGCATATTCTACTAGTCGAATAATCACGTGAAATATCAATAACCACTTTCATAATGATGGAATTCTAAATTCTAGACTATCATAACCACGTAGCTAAGGTCTCGTTCCAAGACTGCAAATAAGATTTTTTCAAGGCCTCATGCCAAGACACTAGTTTGTCTCATGAGACCTTCCGATGCATCGTGGAGCTATATTGGGCTCCACCCTTCACTTATTAAGTCCAATTCATTCCTCATATTAACAAGTTTAAACATATCATAAACCATAACATAATCCTATCACATAAAACATGCATAAAGGAAACATATCATTTCCACATTTAAATCACAAGATATCAATACAACACATTGATATAATAAAACATTATCAAAACCAATTTCAATACCAAGATAAAATAAAAGTGAAACATTGTATTTATTTTTCATTTAAGAAAAGTTATGGCTTGTAGAGAAAGTCAAAACTCAAATAATGGTCATGGCGGCGGAGAAGTCGTTGTCGCCACATACGTACGACAAAAAAAACAATCCATTTTTTCATTTAGTAAAACTCTTCGTATAAAAAGATTCCTTTTGAATAAATGTAAAAGTCAAAGGGGTTTATACACATTATAAAAGAAAGTTGTGTATAAAAAAAAATATGCCTCAATGAATGGAAATTGAGACGAAGTCCCGTAAAAATATCATTTTTTAAATAAAATAGATCTTTTATGTGTATTCACTATAAGTACATATAAATAAAGTACAAATACAAGATAGAACATAATAATATCATGACATAATTTGAAAGTAGGAGATTAACCCAAAGAATAGAAATTAGGTTAAGAAGTTCCATTAAAAAGATCATTTTTTAAAATAAAATAGATCTATTATGTGTATTCACTATAATTAAACATAAAGAAAGTTCATATACAACATAGGACATAATAATATCATGATATAATTTGAATGTAGGAGATTAACCCAAAGAACAAAAATTGGGTTAAGTAGTTCCCTTACCAAGATCATTTTTTTAAATAAAATAGATCTATTATGTGTATTCACTAAAAGTACACATAAAGATATTACAAATACAAGATAAGACATTATAATATCATGACATAATTTGAAAGTAGGAGATTAACCCAAAGAACAAAAATTGGGTTAAGAAGTTCCCTTACCTCATGTACGACTTGACTCGATCGTTCTTTAACCTCATGAATAATAAACTAGATTTAATTTATAATTGATTAAGAACCTTTTTCAAGTTCATTATTCATTTTATATCACTTATTACCATGTCGTGAACATTATTTAATTATTTATGTTAATAATGGTCATTTTGTCGATCTTTGGTATTTGAGTCAAAAATAAACTTCTTATAATTACAAGTTGTTTATGTGGTAGTATATACATTATATCCATAATTATATTCAAGATTTATATATCATATATATCATATATATCCATTATATACATTCATTCATAATATTACTTAACATTTAGAGGTAAGAAATGAAATGCACCGTTCATAGAGACGGTAAGCCCTACGTACCCATGAACGATACTTTCATTTCTATTTCATATTTAATGGAATGAAATCATAATGATATAAAGGTATATTATAATTCCAGTATAATATAATATATAATATCATTTACTCCATCATTTATACATCCCACATATGGCATTAACGATTCAAATCACTTTGAGGGGGCGGTAGTCCGCACTTCCTAAAATGACATTATCGCTTTTACCCATAATGGAAATAATAAAGGTATGAAATAAATGAGAAATACATAAGCATAAGGAAAACATAAACATAATATATATCATATATAAATATAGTGACATATTAATGGCCACCATTAGAGGTGTTAAAAGAAGATCGAACAATCATCATTTCATGAGGCAGAAATTCGCCAACCACAGAAATAGTATGTTCTTTAACCATTAGACGAAGGTGTGTGTAAGTGTAAATAAATTAATTCTCATAAAAACATACTAGTATATTGAAGATACTATTTTTGTTACAAAATAAAGGAATAGAAAGTGTTTAAGGGGTTGGAGAAGCAAAATAAAACAAAATAACATAAGAGAAGACATTACCTTAAAATCGGGTAACTCTTTTTGATTTGAGCCAAAGGATTCCTTGGAAAGAATTATGCCCAAAGTGAGGCTTCTAGGAGTAAGAGAGGGAAGTTGAGAGAGTATTTGGGCAGAGTTTGGGCGAGGAAAATGGCTTTGATGGTGTGAATAAAGAGGTAGTGGTGGGTGCCTTTTATAAGAGGAGAGGAGGGGCACTCTTGGAAAGTCATGAAATATTACATTATTATGAAATTATTTTCGGATTTTAGAGGTCCCACAATTATATACTTCTAGGATAAGGTGAAAATGGTTCGAAATATACTCATAAAATAGGTTTTTGACAAGTGTATGTCTTAGATTTTACATTATCTTTTCATTTTATTTAAATCGTTAATTAATGAGGTAATCGTTGCATTATCACCGTGTTATAAAGAATTTAATTTATTTAATGTTTAAAAATTATAACAAAATAACATGATGTAGAAAATATTTTTAGCTTTCCAATTAATATTTATAGTCGAAAATTTAACTTATATAACCCCATGTAATAATTTTTTTAGTAAAACAACACATGTTTGTGACAATTTTATTTTTTACTTTAAATAAAAATTTATTAATGTCATTTTCTTACCCAAGTGGCTCCATGGGGTCCCCAAGTTGACCCATGGATTGTCTTGGTCGGCCATGACTCATCCAATTAGTGTAAGTCAAGTTTCAAGATATCTTCATATTTTTATAATATCATTTTTACCTTAAATTTCACTAATTACCTTTAATCGCGATTAATAAAACATAAAAGTTACTATTCAACAAAAGATTATTTTAATCCAATTGAAACACATTTTACTTCCTAATGAAAATGATTTATGTTGTATTTTTGAAAATCATATCACAGAAGTGGTAAAGTTTCATTTAAATGAAAAATCAGTTTTTTTAAATACCACTTAGTGGTTTAACTATTCATCAAAAATTGCAGTTTTTCAGAAAAATACCAAAAATTCACCCGAAGCTAAAATTGATATTTCGAATTCAAAAATGACATATATTTTACAAAATTAAAAACATATAAGTTGAATTAATTAGTTTAATAATTAATTCCCGTTGTCACAACAAATAGTGTGTTTTTAAGAAACAATATCAATCAAAAGATTGACAATTGTTTATGTCAAATTTATAAGTGAAATTAATTCTAATGACCACCATTGGATAAAATGGTAAAAATATATTATAATTATACTATAAAACCACTAAATAGTATAATTTATCACTATAAATTATTTTGATTAAAAAATTTGTTTTTAAGTATTTTCTCTATTCATAGAAAATTGGATGTTCTCAGAAAATTACAAAAAATTCAACTTAGGATAATTTTGATATTCCAAATACAAAAATGAAGTCCATTTTGATATATAAAATGTATATAATTTCAAAAAGTCGGTATTACTATTCATAACGGCTACTTTGATTGGTCACAGTGTGTAAGAATCTCAAAGTTGCGTACAATGCAAGCTATTGCATTATTGAAGGAGAAGTGTATCGTGGAAGCTAGGGGTGTTGAAAAAATTGATTCACATGGGAAATCCACTCAAGGAAACTGAACTGAAACTCTCATACAGGAAAGCATAACCATAGACACAGCGTGCGTGGTAAGTCCACCATACTTTTTTCAAAAATAGAAAGTTCACAAAAATGGAGAAACCAAAAAATAAGCACTCGAACTGCCTCATTGAAATGGTAGTAGAATAACCTTAAAAAAACTTCTCAAAACCTAAAGGTTCCTGAAAATGTGATAGCTTCACTCTGAGGCCTTTAGTTAGAACTCTGATGTATGAAGCATCTCCAACCTTGCAATCAGGTTTTGATAATCCCAATAAGAAACAAACATCTTTTTATTAGACAAAATAAAGGACATAATTTTGAAATGAAAACCACACTAGCATTGAAAATAGGAGTCCATTAAAAGACCCATGAAACTCCATAACATTTCAAAACCCAAAACACCATCAGTATAACTACCACAAGAACAAATCCCTTACATGAGAAGGGAACTTACTAAAAGAATATCTAAACTACTTTCCAATAGCACATCACTTCTGAGAGTTGCTCCCATGACACTTTCTAGCAACACCTTGACAGAATTTCTGTAAGTGGACCAAGCATCCACATGCATAGAAGGTCTTAGAACTATTTGGACGTGAAAACCTATTGTGACCTAGCTTGCGACACTGAGAGCATAGAAAACTTTCCCGCCCATACGTGGTTGATGAGAGATACTGAGTTATTTTTATTCAATGAACCACTCCATAAACTTTTAACTACTTCCTCATCTCATTACCATAATCACCCCCACTACTCCTAGGAATTGAAGGAGGGGTGACTACTTCAAGTACTCCCTCCATCAGAACTTCAACATTAAAATCTTATCTCACCACATCGGCAGACAAAGTTAGGTAGGACTCTGACACCTTTTACTGCAGATTAGGATAGATACCTACCTCGAAACTCTGAGCCTTCATGGATTCATTTGTGGACTAACCTGAATCATAAGGGAATAGATCCAAAAAGAATTAGGAATACTCCAACACTGACCCATCACCCTACTACAGACAACCCATATTTATCCCATTTCTCACCCTTTCATTCTCATAGAAATACTGATATGTGAAGAAATCCTTGAAAAACTCCCATGTAAGCTCTTAATGGGGATTGTTTTGAGACACTGACTTCCACAACATCCACAATGAACCTTCAAGAATGAAGGTTGAAAAATTAACCTTCAACAACCTAGGAAACTCAATGAAGTTAGAGTCCCTTTCGATTTTCTGCATACACTCCTCTACTACGGAAGGGTATGCTTGACCATAAAAGAGAGGTGGATCCAGATTCCAGAACTCAAGCATAAAATCCTTATGTTGATCAACCTCACTATGAACACCCAATGAAGCACCATGGAACAATTGTGGGATAATAAAAAGTCAAGAACCAAATCAAATTCAACTGAACAATAAAAATCCTCAAGATCAAACACCTCATAAGTGACCAACTTTAAACATAATAAAAGTAACCATTATCAATAACAAACATCTCCTTTTTAAACCATTTTTTTATTTTAAGAACAAACTTGGTGAATTTTCACCGTCACAAATGGTGTTTCATTGAGCCTCACTCACATTCATTTATCTGTTCCACCCTAGGCACCCATCCACCATGCCATACTGGGCATCCATCCCCATTTCCATATTAAACCATGCATGTGATCACCCATCAAAACACCTAAGGCTAAAAGAAAACAACTTCATTTTACAAAAAACAAATAATTCACCCCATTTAAAAAATAATGTAAATTCCAAAGGCACACTAACCACAAATTCAAAATTAATTTGGTTTAAAAACCATCCCATTTAATTTAGAACAATTCATAAATCAAAAATTCCAATTTAAAAAACAATTTTCCAAAACCAATTTATCTGATTCAAACACGTTTCAGAATTCAGAGGACATAAAAAACAACCCAAAAAGGGAACTAGTGTTGGTGGGTGGCTTCACCATATGGTTGGTGGACATATGAAAAACACATCACCAATGAAAAGATCCTTCTAGGACTATGCCCCTAACTCAAAATTGTTTTCCAGGCCGTGCGAGCTCATGAGAACTATTAGCCCAAATCCCTTTATCGTATCCAATGAGAAAAACATTCATTAAAGACCAAAGAAACTAATTAAACTGGTCTTCCCATGGAGACCCAAGGATCAGAATGAGCAAGAGTTTGTGACGCTCTTCCCACAAAAAGCCATCATGTTCCAGCAATACTACTCCATCTACCTTGACATAACAAAATAGAAAAGGGAACTCAGAGAGGAAATGACCTATAAGAGACGACCTACTCTGATACCATTTTTTCACAAACCAACTTGGGTTGACCCTAAACCGATCACCCTAGATGATCCGTATTATGTCCCGAGAGGTGTTCCTGATCCTCCTGAGCTGGTGATATTCACTAACGAATAAATAGAGTACAAAAGGGAACAATTAATCATAATAAACAAAATAGAAACTAAATAGTAGAAAGAATGTTAATGAAGCTCAAAAATATAAATAAAACTGAACTGAATATCATTTAAACAAGAAAATAAAAATACATCTGAAATATAAAACTAGACTAACCGAATGGGACAAAAAGTATATTTGTGTGACCTCACATGTCACTCTCCAACTCAATGATCAAACATCGTCCAAAGCAAACACACTCAAGTGGAAACTTTCACAATGGATAAAAAACAAGAAGATAAGTATAGGTGTGAGTATTAAAACTCAGCAGGTTATCCTGAAAATATATTCCCTAATGCAATAACTTTGAAATTAACAAAACAATACTTTCAAGTTTGAACTACAATTTATAAAAGTATGATTTTGGACATTTTATTCAAAAACAAAGTACAACGCATTTCCCTTATTCATTTCCAAAACCAAATTCATTCAATTAGTGATACATTAGTATTTTCAAGGGGAATGTGATGCTTACATTTTAAATTTTTATAGAAAGGCTAATTTTTTTTATTGGAATGATGTTTTCGTGATCTTCATTAATACTACACATCACTTTCCAATAAAACACTACACATGACAGCACTACTGTATTTACACAAAAAGGTAAATGAATAATATACATACAAGTATCACTTTCAACACTACAAGCACTAAGTATGAGTAGACATAGGTAAACCTGGGAGATCAAGAATAATCCAGAAGAAACTAATACACAAGACTCCATCCCTAGTAGCATGCCACACATGATGAAATCAAAATGCTCAAAATTCTCAGACACTATATCTCATAACAGACTAAAGGGAAAATACCATAGTAAAAAAACCAAACATATATTCACCTACTATGGGCCACTGATCAGCACATCAACTACCAGTGAAACATTCATTCTTAGAATATTCTCTCAATATGCCAGGTTAATATGTCTCATGTATAATGGGGGTGAGCCAACTGATTCCAGCCGAGCATCCAATCACAAGTATAGATATATAATAAATAAACAATAATAGTCATCACCCCAAGCCAATACATGAATAAGATGACATTCCATATAATAAATAGAACCTAAGGAGTCCATGCTGATGATTTTTAGTGATGGGCCATTAGGATTTCATATCAAGGATATCACACCCATTAAACATAACAAGGAATGAGAGTTAATCTATAGAGGTTTTTTTTAATAAAATATATTTTTTTCATCATTTTCACAAAGTGCCAAATGGGACTTTAAATAATACTCACAAAACCAAATTTTATTAAAGTTACAATTTCCACATTTCCAAAAGTGGTGTAAGAACACCCTTTATCACATCAAAACACCGATAATATATTTTTAATATACTTAGATTACACACTCAGGACACAACCATTTTTAATAAAATTCCAAAACATTCTAAAAAACAATACACATTATTCTGTAAAATCCAAACCACTTGGGAAACCCCATAAAGAACCCAAAACATTGTTTAAAAGGCTTTTGATACATTTGGAAACCCTAAAAATTCATTTAATATCACATTTAACTCCTAAAAACGAAATGGGAAACTAACCGTGCATGAGGCCTCCAATGTTTTAATAAAACAATTTCATTTTCATACTCAACAAAGTATGAACACCAATTTTCATGCCAAAATGTTATTTAAATTACTAAAACATGTATTAACATTACATACCATGAGTATAAAACACCAAGTGTTCACAACTCGACAAAACCCACCACTAATAAAAATTTATTTTTAAAATAAAAAACACCCAAGAAACCCTATTTTTCATATTTTTCACTACCAAAATAATTTAATAAATGTTTGAATAAAATTTTATAACATCAACAGGAGGTGAAATAGTGTTTTACACCAAAACACACCCAATTTTACACAAAAATAATACTTTAAAATTAATTTAACAACAATACCATATCAAACATGACTTCAAGCATCAACCAAATACCAAGAAAATAACAATAAGGTTGCACAAATATATTCTATATGTATACAAAGTGAGAAAATAATGAAATTAGAGTTTATTAAATTAAAAGGGAAAGTGTGTGGGGAGAATCCAACTAAGATTCATGGTGCGATGAAAAAGAAAACTAGAGACTACTCCATGAGGGTTTCAAAACCCCAAACATATGAAGAACAACCCTATACTATCAAAACCTCCATTGAAAATAAGAAAAATAAATGAAAAAGGGGCTACTAGAGGTGCGTAGGGGGTGATGGTCAAAGAGGATTCAGCCAAGGGAGGTTTAACTAGAGAAAATAAGTCACCAGTAGGGGATATGGTTGGAGTAGGACCGAACAACAAGGTGTGTGCCGACCGGAGGAGGTCCGCACAACCGAAGGTGGGCCACCCGGGGCTACGCCACTAAGCAGGAGGGTTGAGGTCATCAGGGTGTTGCACCGCTGAGCATGAGGGCTAAGGTCGAGCCATTGGTATTTCAAATCATGTAGAAGAGGGCCGCGTTTTATTATGTCACGCCAACTATAAGAGGAGGGAGTTGGACTGGGTGGAGAGAGCGCACTAGGGGGTTAGGTTTGGACCACATAGAGGGGAGGGGGGTATCAGATTAGGGTTTTCACTGTATTCTTTAAAAAAAATCATAAAAAACTAAATAAAATGGTTAAATAAATAAAATAATAATAATAATAATAATAACAAGAACAACAACAATACTAATCTCAATATTATTATTATTAAAATTTTAATTATTGAAATTTATTTCAAATAAATTTTATTTTCCCCATTTTCTTTGCAGTATCTATATTATTCATTGCAATAATTAATTAGTTAAATGTATACTAGGAAGACCGCATGGTAATTTGACAAAGCCACATAGCGTCATCTGTGCCCTACCCCTACGCCATACAAGAGATGCCAACAATGATTATTTATCAAAAAAAAAAACACAAACATTCAACTGGTCCTAGACCGCACCTTGACAAATCATTCAAAACCTTGATAAAATAATAAAATAATAAAATAATAAAATAATAAAATAAAGATTATTTCTATGGTCAGGGTGTGATACAAGAGGTCACTAGTATGATTTTGGTTCATAGGAAGGCCTTAATAGTTCTTTTCATCCGTAGACATATGTTTAGATAGAGAAGACCAACTAGAATCTTGAAGAAATGTTGTTCTCTTATGTCATAGATTTTGGAGGTTTATGGATTAGACACTTACCCTTCGTACTGTTCATTTTCAATAATAGTTTTCACTCCTCCATCGGTACAAAACCTTTTGAGTCCTTGTATAAATGAACTTGTTGATCTCCATTTTACTGGACTAGGGTCGGAGAGTCAGAAATTCTCAGGCCAAAACTAGTATAGAATACAAAAAAGATGGTTCAATTGATTGATGAGAGGATGAAGGCAGCACCTGATCGTTAGAACACATATGCCAATCATAGGAGGAGACCTTTCTATTTTGACTGCATGGATCATGTATTTCTAAAGGTGACTCCCTATCATGAGTAGTAACGGTTTGGTCATGGGAGTAATCTTTATCCCCAGTTTGGTGAACCTTTCGAGGAGTTGGCTCATGTTGGATCCATGGCATATCGGGTAACACTTCCCCCACAAATGAGTAGGATACACAATTTTTTCACATATCACAGCTCAGTAGTTATATTCCTGATGAATCTCACATCATCGATGGCGAGATCGATGTTGACGACGATGCGACCTTCAAGGTGTGACTTGTAGAGATCTAGGACCATGAGGAGAAGGTGTTGCATGGGAATACTATAAGCTAAGTTTGTTCTGTGTTGCAGTGCAATGGAATAAAGGAGAGTACATGGGAACATGAGTCATAGATACATGCTCATTACCCTGAGCAATTTGATGTTTATCTCCTCTCTTGCAATGTTTGTTCGTTTGGTGGTTGTGGACCCATTCCATTTATGATATGACTTTCTCTTATTTCTTCTTGTGGCTTGGTCTCTTTTGAGAGGTCTCCCTTGGAGAGTGGTTTGGATATAGTTGTAGTTTTCGCATGGTTTTTTGTTGTTCGTTTGATTAATCGATTGATCTCCTTTGGTGGTGAGAGCCTTGATAGGTATCTTGAATGGTGGTTGTTTGGACCCCTTTTTCTGTTTTGTCTGAAGGATGGTTTTGGATTCTCTAGGGTGAGAATAGTTTGAGTGGTATCTAATGTAATAGTGAAGACCTCTTTAGTCCATTCCTTTGTGAAAATCTTGTGTTTGAGGTGTTTTGGGAAGTCAAGTTGACTTATTTTTTAACACTTTGCAAAATTTATAGTTCTATGAATAGTGATTTCAGTTCAATGAATAGTGTATCAAATTCTATGAATAGTGTCATCGGTAGGTGTACATTGATTGATTAGTGTACAATGATTGGTAGTTGTATAGTGATCTGCAAGTCATCTATCGGTATGTGTAAAATTATTAATAGGTTTATAGTGATTGGTAGGTGTACAATGATTGGCAGTTATAAAAGGATCAATAGGTGTATATTGATTGATGAGTCATCTATCGATAGGTGTATAGTGATTGGCAGGTGAACAGTGATTGATGAGTCATCTATCAGTTGGTATACAATGATATATAGGTGTACAATGATCAGTAGGTGTACAAAGATCAGTGGGTTATCTATCAGTAGGTGTATAGTGATTGGTAGGTTTCTAGTGATCAGTGAATCGTCTATCGGTAGGTGTACAATGATCGGTAGGTGTACATTGATCGATAGGTGTACAATGATCGGTAGGAGAATAGTGTTTCCAGCTGTATACAGTTTCGCCCGTTTGATGTTATCTTTGACGTAAAATGCATTCAAAGCCTTATTTTATGGGATTTAAGGTAGATTCAAATCCCATTACTCTTATCTTAATTTTCATAAGTTTCGGGATGCCTTTTCTTGGTTAAAACATGAAGTCTTGATAGATCCTCTTTTAATGGAAAATATAAAACATATCTAAACCGATGATCCATTTATATTTTCAATAGGCCGAGATAACTTTCACCCTTGTTCTTCATTATTGTTTTTACTTATTATGGGATGCCTAGTGTACATCCTCCCATAGGAGTCATGTGATCTTACTACAATCCTTGGATTGTTTTCCCTAGGAGTTCTTACTACTACATGCACACCCCTATTTTGGTGTAACCAAGAAGTGTCAATCCATCTATGATATAATGTATGTTCTACCTCTATTCTTCCCAGTTCGTCAATCTATTTACTACCATTCCTCCTTTCAATGTGATGTAATTTGATACCCATGTTTTTAATGGAGCTTTCTCTGTTATTGGTTGTTGTTGTGGTGTTGTGATGTCCTCAGGTGGATACATTCACTGGGGGAGAGGAGATTCTGATATATTGTGTTAGTTGTTCCCATGAAAAAAATGTTGGAAGCCTTTTAAGGTAGGTGATTCATTGTTTCTTCTTTTTTTACATGTAATCATCGAGCTAGCATTTTTTATCTCATTGGATCAGAATGCATTTGACATAATAAATATTAAAACAGGATTATAGAATTGGTATCAATTTCTTAGTGATGTTATTACATCTTGATTTTATAGATAGTGGGTTATCTCTGATTTCTTGTTCATCATGTCGTTTTTATGAAAATTTGTAAAGAATTAAAATTTGGAATTAATTTGTAAATTGATTTTATAAAGGATAAAAAAGGCATGTTAATGAATGATATTTTTGTTGTTGTGATTTGAGGATAATCAAATGGATGTAGTTTTTCATGTTTAATTGTATCAGTAAATCCATGACGGAATAAAGAACCTGTTGTGTGTTAAAAATTAATTCCTTTTAGGGATCTGAGTTACCTTCTTTCAGGTAATGGTCAAACACCTCATGCTTTGGAACAATGAGTGATCGTTGTGTGTGAAGGCTGACAGCCTTGTTTAAGGCCAAAAGCCCAATTTCTATGTTGTTTTTTTTATGCTACTTGTGGTGTGACATGATCCTAGGATGGCTGATCCTAGAAGGATGTGGTGGTATGTGGGTGTAATGAGTTCTAGTGGTTGTGGTTGAAGCAATTGACACCTATTGTAGTGAGGTGCATCAGTTTATGCATGTGGGAATTAGGGAGGACATCAGGAATGATGTAAAAGATTTATGTTGCGATTACCTCTTAGTATGAAAGTGATTTTTATTTGAATATTTTTCTTGTTTATCTGTTTTACTTTCCCCACTGCTTGAGGCAGATGGCCTTTCTTACCCTCATTCCAAAAGAGATTAAGATGCATGGGGTATGCCACATCTTTTATGTGTTTAGTTTCTTAATGATGTATGAGTATATGCTCCAGATATAGGTGGAAAAGACTCTTTGGTTAGTCCATCTACTCATATTTTTTATCCCCTTGTGTTTGGTAGATTATAATGTTTTCTCAGAATACCAGGAATTATGGAAAAGTGATAATGCTGTTAATAAATGATTTAATAAATGATGTTAATAAATGATTTAATAAATGATGTTAACCCATGGGGTTGGAACAGTTTGGGATTCAATGCATAGGTTGTGACTTTGAGAAACTGTGGACTCTGTTTGGTTAGGCATAGAGGGAATGGAACATTATTATGATTCTAATGAAATGTAATTTTGAATTGATAATAGTTAATTAATTATTCAAAAATTAATTAATGTAACATGAAACTAATTAAAAGGGATAAAGTAACTTAATGTAGATCTTTAAAATGGTCGTGTGCTTATAAAATATTTAGTATTAGCATTGGCAGCTGGGAGTGTGAGGGATATTAGTTGTAGTTGAGTCTAAGACTTGTTTTTTCCTATAGTTTGGTTTTGAGATATATTATACCATGTACTTTTTTGTTTCTATATGTTTATCCACCCAGTTAGTTAGGGAGAATGAATCCTCAAGGATTCTGAGCCTTAGGGGGGGGGGGGGGTTCCCCAACATCCTGGTGGGAGGAGGGATGGCTGACTACCCCCTTTGGCCCTGCTCTCTTCCCTTAGTAGTTACTAGTGCTGGTATGTACTAAGGTTATTTTTCCACATTTATGTGTGTAGATGGCTATAATGGATTATGGTTATTTAAAAAACATATATTCTGGATATAGTTTACTATGTACTACTATAAGTGTAACATGTATAGGTTGTGATGACTTGAGGATCCTTACTCAGTGTATGAGCTGTAATGGGTTGAGGTATAATACCCGATGTATGATACACGCTATACGAGTTGTGGTGGTTCCCAGAAAATACCTAGATACTTTTGGTTACTTGGTTATAGTGGTGAGTTGCATGAGGTGCATCTTTTTGTGCTTTTCCCATGTGTCTATGGGAAAGCCTATTTGGATAGATATTCCTAGGACATTTGACATTGGGGAAAAGTAGCAAACCAATGGGGAAGTGGTAGTGGGGTACCCTTAACATTCTTTATTATCTAATATACTCTTATTTGTGATACTTGGTGAGAGTAGAAATTGTGAGGTAGAGAACATAGTATACCTATTTAGGTGATGAGTTAGCCTCACATGTTATTCACTCCACTTTAGTATGATTTCTTTACTTTTTAACGAGAGGATTTGGGGAGGACCTTACTGAGTATACTGTTATACCCACCCTATATTATATAAACTATTTTCAGGTCACTTAGAGTAGGTTGGAGATAAGTCTCGTTACTACTAGATTGTGATTTTTAGGAGATTTTCATGATTCATAGTCATTTTTGTTTTACTTTCTCTTGGTACTTACATATTCCCTTTCACTTGAAGTAGTTCTTGCATGACATTACATATGTGTACTTGGGTTTCTTTTATATTATAGTCTGAACAGGAGTTGGTTGGTGTCTATCTTATCTCTCTATTTCACATGTGTTCTCTTAGAGTGTAATTCCTCCCACTTGTTTATTTATTATACCCTCATTTCTAATATCCAACCCTGGGCCTACTGGAGGCGAGACTTGGGGGTCATTATCTATCTTCTCACATTGCAGGCCTAGGAGTGGTAGACTTTGTGGGGAGAGGGTTGTGCCAATTATAATTTAATATAATATGATATGAAATAGCTGTTAAATTAGTAGTTATGAATATTATTAACTAAAATATGAAAATTTATGGTTTATATAAATATAAAATTAAATAACTGGTTAACAATTAATTAGAAACGAAAATAAGAAGCAATCAGATATAAAAAATTATTATTATTATATTTATCCTTCCAAAAGAGTTTTGTCTTAATTAAAATAATTAATTACAATTAGTGAATTATTTTAATTAAATATATATGTTATATATTAAATCAAATATTTTTGATATTCATCCATTAGTTTTGATAGGCATAAGATAAGAACAAACTCCATTTTATACATAAAAACCTATATTTTTATAAAGGCAATTTTACTACCTTTTAATGGTGAACCCATTTTAAATATTAATTTTAAAACTTTAATTGTTTTAATATTCCAAAATAAGCTTTATATTTTAAATATAATCATAATAATTAGATTAGGGTGATTTTTTGATATTTTTCTGAAACATATCATTTTTAATGAATAGTTAAAAATACTGAATTATAGTTCAAAACTGATTTTCATATAATTTATTTGTAATGTTAAATTATAATTTTAATTTGTTTTAAAGTTTAATTTATACAATATTTTTTATCAATTAATACAATTTATTTCATTATATTTTATTTCACTTTGAAATTGATTATAAAAACATAGCAATCATTCAGATGTTTTTAAAAACACGTATTGTCGTCCCACCAGTGGGATGAATTTTAAATTAATTTATACCAATTATGTTATAGGAATTTATAAAAATGGTTTCAATAATTGGAATAAATATAGTTTATAATTTCTAATAATACTAACTTTGTTTTTTACCAAAAATATTAGTTAAAGTGACTATAATTAATCACAACGATTAAGGTTAAATTAAGCTTAATTAGGGTATAAAACATTAAATTAGAGGACCAAATGAGCTATAAACTTATCCAAATTCAATTTTATGTACATATTTATTCCATTAAACTTCCATTATTGAGTTTGGTATATTTTTTATGACTTTGTTTTGGTAAGAAAATGTGTACACCTAACTTGTTTCCAAAACATTCCTAGTGAGTCCTTTTCCTTACTTATAAAAGGCCACCACCTATCCCCATTCCTCATACCTCTAAAACCACCTAGGTTTGGCCAATATCTGTCCTAATAGCTCATAAAAATCCCTATACCAATCCTATAAGCCTCTCCTTGGTCAAGATTCATTCCAAGGAAACCTTTGGTGCAAACCGAAAGGAGTTACCCAATTAAGTGGTAACTAACTTTCTTAGGTTTTTTAGTTTTATTTACATTATACACCCACTAAAATATTCTTGTTATATTATTGTGTAAAAACAACATTATAATAAATATACTATAATGTTTTATGATAAAGGTACAACCTACACTTACACACACTTCCACGTAATGGGTAACGAACATAATGTTTTTGTGTACGACGAACAACTACCTCATGAAACGATGATTGCTCATTTTTCCTTTACCATGTCTCATGGTGGAAATTATTATGGATACTATATTTATATATGTTATATATTATATTTATAATTTTTATATACTTCTATAATTTTATTTATAACATACCATTATGCTTTCTATATTGTGTAAACATGATAATTTCGTTTGTGGAAGTGTGGAGTACCGCCCCCTCAAAGAGATATGACTCGTTCATTCCATACATGGAATATATAAAGGAATATTTTAATAAAACTATGTAAAATTTATAAAATAAATATTATAATATAATTATAATATAAATATTTATCATTTATCTTTCATTCTTTCAATACGTCAAAGAAATGAAAGCAGCATTCTTGCGTACGTACGACCTACCGTCTCCTTGAACGATGAAATTCATTTCAAATATAAAAATATTTTAGACTACTATAAATACATATATAATGGAAATATATTTTATTAAAATAATTTTTCTAATTATTAATATGATTAGAGCACCAAATATTTAATAATCACAGTGAATAATATGTTAAAACAAAACTAATAAACTAGGCAATTAACACCCGTAATAGTTGAAAAAAGGTTATTGAAAAATATGTAATAAGATATTATAAGTAGATTATATATGAAATAATAAATATTAATATGGTTATTCTATAATATATTAACATGTTTAAACCCCTTATATAAGAGTTTAAAGTATGTTCACCCGAAATGAACCACAAGGTAAGAGATTCTCATCTAATTTTTTACATCTGTGAGAAAAATGTCATGTTCACTGTTTACCTATTTTTTTTAGTGAATATACTGACCATGTTGATATATTATATCATGAATTATTTTATTTTAATGGTATTCAAAACTTTACTTCGAGAGGCTTATAATTTAAAATGTTTCAAAGTGGCATGATACACTTTGGGACGTTTAAAGACTATTTTCCTCAAGACTAGATCTGATGATCTTTGAATAGAATTTCCATTCAAGGAAATTATATTACCATTGTTAAATAAAACCTTTAATTTTCTCTCTTATGGTTATTCATAACCATTTAAAAGTATTATTACCATTTTTTACACTCTTGGTACTCAAAATGTTTTAGAAAAATGTCTTTTAGAAAACTTGACATTATTTCTCTCTTTAGGCAGAGAACATATTTTCTTGTAAAAACCATTATTTATTAAAACATTTTCATTTTTTTAAATTATTTAGTAAATAAATTTATACCATTTTTTATTTTACTAGTTTTTTCAAAGGAATGTTCTTATCACTTTCTAAAAATGACATTTTTTAACATTTACCCGTGCAAAAGGAATGTTCATTTGACCTCGTACAACCTGTACTGACTTCCACAATGTAATTTATTTTAATATTATTTTTATGATTAAAATGTTTCTTTTTTTTAGAAAATATTTTTAAAATTAATTTTAAATAAAATTGTTTAAACGGTTTTTAAAAAAAAAGTATATTTTCCTCAACAATGTTTTTAAAAGTTATTTTTATATTATTTTTATTCATTAATTACAAAAAAAATTTACTTTAATCCACTTGGGTTATGTTGTATTGATCTCATACGTAATCTTCCTCTAGTTTTTTTTTGATTTATTTGGCCAAGGATAGTATCAACATTCACTTACTTGATCCACTTTAGTCCCCTTTAAATATTAAATTTCCTATGATTAATTGACATTGAATTTCACCTTTGTATCCATATCATTTTTCATGGATATAATCAATTCCTAAACCATATACCATCTTTCATACAATGTTTACTTTGAAAAATATTTTATTATTTTTGTAAATATTGTTGAGTTTGTATCTTAAATTTCATATGGATATTTGATAAGGCACATTGTTAAATTGATTATTAGATATATGAGGAATGTTTTGGACTGGTTCGATATGGGTGGAGGCTGATTATAGTTATCCCCTCGATGCATCTGCGTATCATGGGACGATTCATTTGGATTACTGCCTTAGATGATTTTGTACCTGATATTTTTTAAATCTTCTTATGAAAGGTATTCACAGTAAATGTACCACATACCTAGGAAACATGGCTTCCAATAATCAATAATTTCCCACGTTTAGTTTCAACTACTATCCATCAATGAGATTTTGCATCAACATATCTCTGGATACATTTCATTATCAGTTAATTGATTAAATTCATGTGTTTTAGTTTCATAACTTTCCATATTGATATTTACTTATCTAGTTATTTGAAAGGAATGCGCTTTCAGTTATTACCATGACATATTGTTTACACACTTCCATTCAGTTTATTGATTACTTGGAATGTGTGTTAATTGAATTACCTTTCCATATTGACTATTCTCATTGATTAATTATTGCTTCTGCTATATTTTTCCCTTAATGAGATTTTAATATCACCTTTATTATGTTTCTTTCCCTAGTAATACAATAAGCTTACTATGAAATATATTCATGGATTTACTATACGAAATTGAGTTATCTTCAAAGTTATTTATTTAGAAATAAGAAAAAACTTATTTTGTAATTAGTATATTCATTTGTAGTAAAATTATCATTTATGTATATTGTTTACCAATAATACTAAATTGATCAGTCCTTTGGGGCTTGATTCCTTATAATCATGCCAATTTAATTTATAGAAGACACCATCTTCTGGCCATCTGAGGTCAGGTCGCTATAGTTGGTATCACAAAAAGTTTAATAGAAACCTTAGGAACAAGATTTAATAAAAAATAGGTTATATAACACAAACCTAAGGTAGAAACTGAGGATAAGTATATAAGAAAATCCTATAATTTTGTTAAGTTAGTGATTATGTGGGTATTTCTAGAAATACATACCTTTCTAGAAACTACAAGTGGATGTGGTTCTGGAATAAATGTACTTAGGAGTAATAACCCCGAAAAGGTTTTCTGATCTTATCTTAGGGTGACCTGGTACATGAAAATGGGCCTTACCTTGCACTTGGTTTGACACTCATAGGATATTTTCTTAAGTTAATACACATTTTATTTTCAAACCATTATGAATAATTTGAATAGTTAATGAAAATGAATATCCTAGTTTAAATCTAAAGTGTTTGAGATTAGAAATAAGTATTCATAATTTTTAAATCCTTTAAATGATATTATGGGTAAACCCTAGACCAATGAAGGACCTATATGTAATATAAATGGATGAAATTTTTATGTATTGAGGTTGTATTGAAAACCTTAGTTAAATGGATGTTTAGTGATTTAACCTATTTCAAGGATGTCCAAATTATTTTGTATATTATATTAATATGGTTTTATGAAAGGAAAACTTGTATGCCGGGTGATAACATATCATGTCCGGCAAGGCTGCGGGTCTTAAACCCATGACTAAATGACGATAAGGGTTTCACGCCATCCACTGACCTAAACAATGTCCTAGTCATTTTTTCATTATTTTCGTTAAAAAATTTGATGAATAAATGTTAATGATGAACCAGTATTATCAATTTTGAGGATTATAGATTAATATATGAACCATATTGGTTTTGGAATATAGTTAAAGACAAATAGTTAGACTTGTCACTCTATTATAGGACTTATGATCCCTTATAAGTTTTTAGTGATTCAAGAATCAAAATTAGTTTTTGACTAAATTATAATTTGATCAAAGCACAACCAAAAGTTAGGATTAATCATATGTAATTAAAACAAATCAAGTAAAAATATTTACTTATATTCTTAGGTAGAAAATGAATTACCCAAAATTAGGAGAATGAAATTGAAATAAAATGTTGTCATAATACCTTAAATTCTATTAAACCGATGGCCTTCTAAATCATCACAGATTTATGACTTTGAGGTACTCAAATTTATATTGATAATAAAGTTGTTTGATATTGATGAAAACATTCAATGATAATAAATATATATTCTTTTCCTCCATGTACATATTTTCACCTACCACTAATGATCTCCTACTTAGAAACCTAAATATATGGTAGTCCCTGTGACCTTTATACTTCCCATTATCTCTTTTCTATAGGATTTCATATGAACCCTTTTCACGATGATGGATTTCAAACATAGTATGTATCAAAAAATCTATTACCAGGATCAAGCTTAAATTTCAAGGGCATGATTTAAATAAGGTGGGGAGAATGTGATGCCCTGCAAATCTAAAGTAAGAACTCTGTATTCGATATCGTGTATGAAAAACATCACCAAGCGCATAACGGAATATACTATTCTATGACTCCACTATATATTTACTATTTAAAATAGATTATATATATTTCAATGCATGAAATACTGAGTTAGTATGCATTACATGCAAGAGAAACCGTACTCGATATCTTGTGTTACACGCAAGATCGAGTTTCACCAAATAATAATGTAATATTAAAATATTATTATTTAATATAATATATTATAAAATATCTATTAAATTAGTAGTTATGAATAATATTAACTAATATATGATGATTTATTGATTTTATAAATATAAAATGAATTCATTGGTAACCAATTAATTAGAAACGAAAATAAGAACCAATTGGATATAAAAAGAAATATTATTATATTTATGCTTCTAAAGGATTTTTGTCTTAATAAAAATAAAGAATTAAAAATAGGGAATAATTTTATTGATATATATGTCATATATTTAATCAAATATTTTTTATATTCATCCATTATGTTATATAGGCATAAGACAACAACAAAATCTATTTTACACATAAAAACCTATATTTTTACAACGGCAATTTTACAGCCTTTCAATGGAGAAACCATTTTAAATCTGAGTTTTGACACATTAATTTATTTAATATGTAATAAAAAACATAATATTTTAAAACAAAACATAATAATAAGGCTAGGGTGGTGTTTTTATCTTTTTTTGAAATATATCATTTTTAATGAATAGTTAAAAATACTGAAATTTAGTTCAGAACTTATTTTTAATATAATTTAGTGATAAGGTTAAATTACACCTATAATTGGTTTTAATGATTAATTTGATGATATTTTTTATCAAATAATACAATCTAGGTAATTGGAATAAATTTCACTTTTAAATTGATTATTAAAACATAGAAAACTTTTGGATTTTTTTACTTTAAAAACCCGCATTGTCATCCCGCATGTGGGATGAATTTTAAATTAATTTATAAAAATTATGTGATTATAATTTAGAAAAATTATTCCAAATTTTTAATCCACATAATTAATAATTTTTAATAATACCAACATTGTTTTTTACCAAAAATATTTGTGAAAGTGATTAAAATTAATTACAATGATTAAAGTTAAATTAAGCTTAATAAGAGACTAAACATTTAAATTGGGGGCCCAACTAACCTATAATCTTGTAAAAAGGACGTTATATGTCCATAATGATGACATAAACCTTCCATTATTGAGCTTTTTTTGGTTTGTAATGATTTTTTTCGGTAATAACATGTGCACACATATGTTTTTTCCAAAAAATTCCAAGTGAGTTTTTTTCCTTCCCTATAAAAGGCCACCACCGCTCCCCATTCCTAAAAACAATATAAATAGTTATGTTCAGCTGATATATTCACTAATAAATCCTATAAATACCTACTCCCATCATAAAATCCTCCTCTTGGTTAGGAATAAATCCAAGGAATCCTTTTGTGCAAACCAAAAAGAGTTACTTGATTAAGTGGTAACAAATTTTTAATGTTTTTCAGTTTTAATTCCATTATCCAACCCCTAAAATATTATTATTATATGATTTTAAACATTATCCAAAATAAACTATAATTTTTTTATACTATGGTTCTAACCTTCACTTACACACACTTCCATCTAAGGGGTAACAAACATACTATTTCTTTGTACGACGAACTACTCCCTCACAAAATGATGATTGTTCATTTTTCCTTTACCACCTATCATGGTATCCATTATGATATAAATATATTTATATATGTTATATATGATATTTATAATTTATTTATGATTCTATAGTTTTATTTAGAATATACCATTATTCATTCCATATTGTGTGAATATAATAATTTCGTTTGAGGAAGTGTGGACTACCACCCCCTTACATCGATATGACTCGTTCATTACATACATAGAATTTATAAAGGATGGTTTTAATAAAAATATTTAAAATATATAACTAAAATAATTTAAGTTAATTATAATAGATATATTTAACATTTATCTTTCATTCATTTAGTATGATAAAGAAATGAAAGTAGCATTCATGCATACGTACGACCTACCGTCTCCTTGAACGGTGCACTGTATTTCTAATATCCTAATATTATAGACCACTATAAATACATATATAATGGATATATATTATACTAAAATCATGTTTTACATTCCTTAGATGATAAAACCATGACATATTTAATAATATTAATGAAAAAAAATCTAAAGCATACTCGAAAAACTAGGTAATTAAAACACAAAATAGTTAAAAAAATTAAAGGTTATTAACAAATGGGTAATAATATATTATAATATAAAAATATATAAAATCATATATATTAATATGGTTCTTTTATAATTTATTAACATGTTCAAAACCATTATACATGAGTTTAAATTACATTCTTCTAAAAGGAAACACAAGGTAAGGGATTCTCATCTCACTTTTTAAATATCTGAGAAAAATGTCATGTTCACCATTTAGTTATTTTTTGTAGTGTATATAATGACCATTTTGATATATTAAATAATTAATTATATTATCTCCATGGTATTTAACACTTTCCTTCATGAGGCTTGTGATTTAAATTTTTTCAAATGGGTATGAGACACTTTGTGATGTTTAAAGATTATTTTCCTCAAGGATAATACTAATGATCTTTCAATAACATTTCTATTTGAGGAAATAATATAACCATTATTCAATAAAACATTTTATTTTATATCCCCTGGTTATTCATGAAAATATTCAAGAATTAGTACCATTTTCCAAATCTTGGCACTCAAAATTATTTGGAAAATATTTTATCAAAAAACCTGACTTTATTTCTCTCTTTAGTCGGAGAACTTATTTTCTTTTAAAACCCACATTTTCGTAAAATGGTTTGAAAAATAATTTTTAAAATTATTTGGTAACGAAATTTTTACCATTTTTTTTCTTTTACCAATTTTTTAAAAGGAATATTCTTTTCTCTTTTGGAACATGACATTTTTCTAACCTTTAACTATAAAGAAGGAATTTTATTTTTACCACATATAGATTGTACGGAATTCCCCACTATAATTTATTTAAAGATTCATTTGATTGATTAAA
Source organism: Viscum album (assembly GCA_963277665.1). Classification (NCBI taxonomy): domain Eukaryota; kingdom Viridiplantae; phylum Streptophyta; class Magnoliopsida; order Santalales; family Viscaceae; genus Viscum; species Viscum album. The sequence goes on along the minus strand of OY728140.1, from coordinate 1,268,048,518 downwards.
ATGTTATTTTTTAAAGAAAATATTTTCAAAAGTTATTTTCAAGGAAAAGGTTTTTCAAATGGGTTTTCAAAACAAAAGGATATTTTCCTCAAGAATGTTTTTAAATGTTCTATTTATATTATTTATATTCATCAAAAACAAAAACCTATTATTTTACCCCACATGGGGTATATTGTATTGATCCCATCCATAATATTCCTCTCTATGGTTTTTGATTGATTTAGCCAAGGATAGAATTAACATTCACTTACTTGATCCCTTTTAGTCCCCTTGACATATTAAACATTGCATGATCATTTGAAATTGAATTCCCCTGAAGTATCTCTATCAATTTTCCTGGATATGATCATTTCCTAAACCGTATAAAATTTTTCATAGGGTGTTTACTTTGAAATTTATTTAATTATTATTGGGAAATATTGATAAATCTGTATCTTTTATTTCATATGGATATTTGATAGGGCATATTGTAAAATTTATTATTCTATATATGAGGAATGTTTTGGTTTGGTACGACATGGGAGGGGCCCAGTCATAGATAGCCACTCGATGCATCAGTAGTCTCATGAGACAATTCATTTGGGTATCTTCCATAGATGGGTTTTTACCCTATATGTTGTAAACCGTCTTGTGAAAGGTCATTATGGTAAATGTACTGTGTATCTAGGAAACATGGTGTCCAATAATAAAAAATTTCCCTCACTTAGTTTTAGTTATTATTCATCCATGATATTTTTTATTGATATATATATGGATATATTTCATTTTTAGTTCGTTGATTAAATGACATGTGTTTTAGTTTTATACCATTCTATATTTATATTTCACTGTCTAGTTATTTGAATGGAATGTTCTTTTGATTATTACCTTTATATATTTTTTACACACTTCTAATAAATTTATTGAATACATGGCATGTGTGTTTAGTGATTTACCTTTCCACATTGACTATTCTCATTGATTTATTATTACTTCCAATATACTTTTCCCTTATTGAGAATTTGACCTCACCCTTATTATGTTTATTTCCCCTAGGATATAAGAAGCGTACTATGAAATATATTCATAGATTTAATATATGGAATAGATTTATCCATGAATTTATTTACATAGAAATAACCAAAAAATATGTTGAAATTTGTGTATTCATTTTTAATATATTTATCATTTATGTATCTGGTTTACCAAGACTACTAAACTAATTGGTCCTTAGGGTCTTGATTCCTTTCAATAATTCCAATTTAATTGATATTAGACATTGGAACCAGGATATTTGAGGGTGGGTCACTATATTGAAATAAGTTTTAATGATTTGTTAATGGTTTCTAAAACCACCACTAAAAAACGACAATAATTTAGTCCATTTTCTATAGTTATAGAAGCCCTAAGATACTCAAAATATAAAAACAATTATTGGGTTTAACCTAATACATCATTAATACTAACTTTCAGGATCCAAAAATATTTCTATCTTAGATACAATATACCTAAAAACTTCACTTCTTATATCTTGAAGAGAGATTTAGATATTTTATAATAATTTATTTGAGTACCTAGTGTTCCCAATAAAATAGAAAATGCTTCCCATAATATTCATAAGATCATAAATTGATTAATATATCATCAATAAAGATAATAACTAATGGTTCAAATGGTTCAAAGTTTTTTCCCTATGATTTCTTATTTCATCATCCCCTTCGTTGATGTTGAAGTTAGATTCTTCATTTTTCTGCTACTATATGAATTTTAGTTTTCATCTACATGAGAAATTCTGGAATTAATTTAATCCATATATATGATTTTCTCAAATATGATGGAACATATGTTGTCTAGACTATGTTCTACATTCCTCACTTAGACGTATTAATTTTAGGTATTTTACTCTCCTTTAACCTCTATCCTTTCTTAATAGTTTCTCATCATAGTTTTTTCCATAGCATAAGTGTTTCTAATTGGATTTAATTCATTTATGTTTCAAGTTTCTCTAGTTTATTTTACGTTCACCACTTTCATGTGTTCTTTTATTTATAAAATAGATGCTTGAGTTATGATCCCTATTCTCCTTCAAACTATACTATTTTTCTGAAAACCACCAAGATGAATTCCATCCTTCATTTGGGGCGATGGTGATTTTAGAGGCTCAAGATTATGATGTAAGAATCCTTCAATGGAAAATAAAATGAAAATAACCACAAAAGATTAAATTCATCCTTATGTGTCTTGATTTTCTCTTTTAGTTCTTTTTTTATCTTAGGTATCCCCGGTGCGGTCTTGTTCACTATAAATGCCCTTTACTATAGCTCTTTATGTCTGACCCACCATAAAAGACCCCAATTTTGACACGAAATGATGGGATAAAGGTGGATTGGGACTATTTTGGTGGATGGGATGTGATGGTTCTAGAGTCTAAATTTTTCCAGTTTATTTACTATTTTCTATTTATTATTAATATTCAATTTCAATTATTTAGTTATTTGATGAGGTTAAAACTATGTCTCAGAGTGGCGTCCTAATATGAGGCTTAGATTCAACAAATGATACTCGGATTGATAAGTTATCCTTTGAGAAGCAATTACCTCCCCTCTTGTGGGCCTACGGTTTCCTCTCCAAAGTCATATTATCCCCTCCTCTATCATGGATTGGTGTGGATTAGTGTTTTTATGGCTCGGTGATAACCCTAGCATGGCTTCTAGCTTCATTCTTAGAGTGTCTTGGCATTGTCCCCCAGATCTCGGAATTGTATCAGAGCAACTCGGTGATAGATCTGGCATTGATTGACTACTCCATTCCTAGTGTGTCTCGGCGTCAGCTCCAGAGTGGCTCAGAGGGGGGATGATTTGTTTTGTTGGTGGCTTTATGGTGTCTAATGTGTCAGTATAACCCTATCCCTCCCCATCAGGCCTCTACCCCATTTCCTATAGTTTTCTTGTTCCAGTATCTGGTAAGGTCCACCCGCAGTTTAGATCTGAGTAGATCCATGCCCAGAGTGAAATTTATACTTCAGAGCGGCTCAATGCACCTCATGAAAAACGTTTACTTGGTATGGTTTTGGGCCATCCGGTCCTAGGTGATGATGTCCCAACTTTGTATTCCTTAGATTGTCTTCGGGTTTCTTTTGTGGATATGGTGACAGTGGGAGTATCGTGTAGCGTGGCGGGGTTCATTTAGGATTTTGTCTTAAATGAAGGGTTTATTGACTCATTAAGGCTTCATTTGGAAGGGTATTTTCTATTATTAAAGTTTTTCTGTGTGTTTTTCTGGATTTTTTTGACTTCTTGGAATGCATTTTGTGGTGGTTTTTTCATTGTGGCCCTATGGTTCACATTTAAGGGACGATACAACCAATTCACCCACAAGGGGATGATCTTGATGAGGTTTAGAGCAAAGATTTTTCACCTAGTAATTACATCTAGATTCATTTTTTTTCAAGGATATATCATTTCCATCGGTACTTGGCCCATACATCAATGCATGAGATATCTAGCCGACGATGATGAGATGGTGGAAGCTAGTCTTAATGTTTTTAATGCTAGGTCGGGGATTTCATATTTAGTCTTTATTGTGTTGTTTTTTTTCCTTTAACTCTTATACCATGGAGGATTTATTGTTTTTTGAATTCATTGATTTCATTTTGGGTTCCCCCTCAGCCCTTAAAAGGGGGTTTATGATAATAAAAATGTTAATTTTTAGTCATAGTGGAATCATTACAAAGGGAGGATGTTTTGTTTCAAAAACCTACCTTGTACATCCTCTATCAAGATTCTAGATGGACATTTACATGGTTTGGAGGGAATTTTCCATCCCCAAGGGATGGAAATTGATGCTTGGGCATCAAGAATAGGTTTTTTGGGAATGATTTTCCCCCTGAACCAATGAAGAGTAAACGAGTCGAGAATAACAAAATAATGTAAAATATTATTCAAAACCATATAAAAAGGCATCATAAAAAACAAGATATTATTACACTATCTTACATGACTAATACCATAATCACATGGATAAATATAAATAAAAGGGATAATCTACTAACACCTTGTGGAACACGATCACCTCACATGACACAATATCCAATTCTCCATAATCAAGACTATGGTTGTATAATTTTGAAAAAAAAAACTTTTTTCCACAACTAAAAAATAGAAAAATGACAAAATGAGACCTAAAGATACCCATATGGTGTAGTAGGGAATCCTTTTTAACAATACTAGTTAGTTTCTACCCCACTTTCTATATAAAACCCATATAAAATAAAACATTACATGCAAGTTTGAACTAAAACTACTAAATTAAGTATTTTTAAATTTATTAATTTAAGGGTCTAGATATTCTTGAGCCCTTTATTTTTTATTCTAGGGTGTCTGGTGGTTCGAGAGTAATTTCATAAATTTTATAATTTATTTAAAAAAATTCTTTTGTTAGTTATAAATATGATTTAAGGTGTTTTAAAAGTTAAGGAAGTAATTTACAAGAGTTAAAAGTTTATTTTTGAAATTAATTTGGATGATTTTAAAGTGGTTAAAATATTTTATATGTGTTTTAGAAGTTTTGGAAGTGATAATAAAGACTTATACTAATTATTTACAATTTCTATCAAATGAAAATGTATTATTTTTAAGGTTATTCTTACCCTTACACAAGATCATGATTTTGTGTAAGGATAATATAGGTTCTAGGCTCAATGGATAGACTTATCGGGGCTGATCCCAACTTAGTTAATGATAGATTTGATGGATCATTTTAATATTATATAAAATTGGAAGGCTATAACCAATGCAATTTTTCAAAATGAATATAGACAGGAAGGATGATGAAACCAAGAGAAGATGTTTTCCATGTTAAAGTTATAATTAATTTAATTAATTATAACAGATGATTATCTAATTCCTAAGATACTTATTCACAATATATTTTGATCATCTAAAACCCTTTTCAATAATCTATCATTTCACTTATAGGATACAAGTGTATAATCCTTTTAGCCATGAACCTCACATGTTCCTTTGATCTCCAAATGACACTGATGAATAACCAGGTGCTAGCGTGGTCAATTGATCATCTTGAATAGTTCATTTAGATCGATTCACCATTATTTGGTCTCAATGAAGTTATATTGATCTTATCATTATTTAGATTATGTAAGAGGGAAGATAATAATTATAGAGAGCAATCCATTATGTACAATGATTCCCAATTAGCCTCTCTTAAAAATTATATGATTTCTATATTTATAGACCTATGGTTAAGGTTTTTATTTTAATTAATTACTTGAGTTACCTTAATAAAATATCAAAACCATGTATGAATCTATTGTATGTATTAAAAATAATATTATTAATTTTATTCGATGGAATGTTCTAACTAGTGTAATGATAAATATTATTTTTCTATCATGGAAAATAATATTTATCAGTAGACAAGATCTTGGTACAATATTCCTCCTTTGCATTTATTAAATACGTAAATAAACATTTTTTTATAAAATAAATATTTCATTCATAGATTGGAAAAAAAAATATTTATTAAATATACAATAAAATATATATTTGTCATTGATAAATCTTGAATAAAATTATATCTCAGTCTTGAGAATAATGATTATTCTAATAATTAAATTCATATAAAATTCAACTTAGATCAATTGAAACACTTAGTGTTTTACCCTAAATACTTCTTTCAAATAACAATTAGGTGAAATTACCTAAATTCCAAGATTTCTATCTATAAATGGTCAAGGAACCCAATATAAATATGTTAATATCACAATATCGACATCAAAAAACTGGTGCTCTTAATGAAATATAATTCCTCTACCTCAATATCTCATCAAGAAGGGTTCACAACCATGTCATAAATCTATATTCTTTATACCTCTTTCTTTTCCTATCTAAATTAAACTCATCATTACACCATGGAAAAGGAAGTTAATGATCTAATTTTATTTCAATCAAAAGGATGGGATATTAACTTCTATTAATATGAAAGGGAAAATCCAATTTTATTTCAATCAAAGGGTTATGATATTAACTTATATAAATATGGAATGAAAAAATCCTTCATCGACATATTCATTAATAACTTTTCATTCATTATTCAAACAATGTACCCAACATCACCATGAACTATTAACTGCTCATGTCATGACATGTATTAATAATAATCTTAATTTCTAAGGATTATTACACACACACATATATAGGAATATCCAAAGACATATAAACATGTGTAATTTATAATCGGGGGCCTATTCTTATAGAATCTCATATTAGAGATCACCAAGTGAGAACTTCATGAGATTAATTCTCATTTACTTATGAGTAATCACACCTAATTGTCAAAATGTTATCGTTCCTATTATAGAATGTTATCAGACCGTATAACCAGTTTTAATAATACCATCATGGAATTTTAATGTTCTCATCATAAAAAATAATTGATATACCATTGTAATGTGATTGATACCACAAGAAATTTTTTCATTGAAGTCATACGAAACTATGAGTGATATGTAGTAAGATATTTAAATTAATATTCGCTTATTAGAATATACATGTAATCCAAAGCACAAACAGTTGGTTCTAGAATACCAAATCTAGTAGACTCCCACTTATACTAGAGATAGATTCCAACAACTTACACTCTTCTTGACCTCATGCGAAGATCATGTTTCTATTGAGTTAACAATTAATCAAGGGGTCCACCATTTTGTGTTCCATAGAGACTCTTCTTACTATTACATCTTCTCTAAAAAAATCCCTTAAGAGATGATAAATTTGATCTATGTGTTTCATCCGATGATATGACCTTGGATTCTTTCCAAGATACACCACTACAGTATTATCAAAATAGAGTGTGATAGGGTCTTTACTTGTATGTAACACATCCGGCTATTGAAAAAGTTTCATATAAAAATACCTCTTTTTCATCCTCATAAGATGAAATATACTCTAAATCTACTATAGAATATTTGAACATAGATTACATTAATCACTTCCATCTCACAATAACTCCGTTGAGAGTGAAGATGTATCATGTCTGTGATTTTATATCATCATGTTATCTTTGGAAACTAGTTTCTACATATCCTTTGATGAATAGTTCCTCATATCCTTCATAGCCTAAGAGTATAACCTTAATTCATCTTAGATACTTAAGGATAGTCTATACTTCCATCTAATGGCGGTCACCTGGGTTAGCTTGATATAGTCCTACCAAACATAAGTCCTAGAAAAATTCTATCATAGTACATAACATATCATACATGACTAGACAATCTATGATGCATATGGAATTATTATCATCCTATATATTTCCTCATGTGTATGAGAACACATTTTATTAGAAATTTTAATTCCACATGACACTAGAAATAACCACCTATTTGATTATTCCATACCAAATTTATTCAATATATTTTCAATATATGTACCTTGAATTATAATAATAATTCTTTTGGATCTATCACGAAAGATATTGATCACAAGAATATTTGTTGTTACAGCTAAGTCTTTCATGGAGAAGATAATTTTTAAATAGGATTTAATAGACTATAACACTGGTATCTCATTTTCAATAATTATTATGTCATAAATATAAACTATTAAGAAAATGATCACACTCACACTAAAGCACTTATAGATGGAACGATCAAATTCATTATTTATGAAAAAAATTAAATTATGGATTCATAAAATTGACTGTTCCATGACATATATGCTTTTTTAATACATAAATTGATATTCTAAATTTTCATATCTTGTTATCATCCTTTGAAACCATAAATCATTTAGGTTGTGTCATATAGACATCTTCCTGAAGGATCCAATTAAGTAATTAGGATTTTAAATCCATTTCCCAAATATCATAGTCATGGTAAGACACTATAGAATATAGAATTATAATGTATTTAAACACTAGAACTGGTGACAAGGTTTTTTCATTGTTTATATATTGATGATATTTAAACACTTTTTTCAACTTATCATGCCTTATAAGTAGTGAATTTTCCATCCATGTCCAGTTTCTTCTTGAATACCCATTTACAACCAATTGGATTTACATCCAATAGAGAATCAGTCAAAATCTAGACTTGGTTTCGGTACATGGAATCCTTTTCATAATTAATAACTTCATTCCATTTGAAAACATCTTGTCCAGTTACTAATTTATTATAAGTTATAGGTTCATTATTAGCAACTAATAATAAGTCACTATCCTTGGTGACTAGAAAAAACACATCTTTTTTGGTTATCTAACATCTCTTGTACTCATACATAATACTTATATCGATAGAATGTTCTATTACATGGGGATGCATAAAATTGTTTCATGTTTCAACTCTTGTGTATCCTGATTCTCAACTTCATTGATTCCCATATAACTCCTACTATCTCTTTAAGAGGTATGATAATTCACAAGGAATGTGGGACATCTTTCAACCACCACATTTTTATCTAAAGGTTTGTATAGGTAGTATCCCCTTATTTCCTTGGGATATCCTATAAAGATAAACTAAGTGATAGAGGGTGAGAGTTTGGTTTAATAAATAGATTTAACCAATTCTTCAAATCCCCACACTTAAGAATGTGATAATAATGGTTTTTTATAATAAAGTTTATATGGAATACGTTTTTATGATTTAGTTGGAACTCAGTATAGAATGTGTGTTACTATCCATAATTTATATCCCCAAAAGGGTAATAGAGGATTCTCATGACTCATCATTGATCTCACCTTTTCTAACAAGGTGCAGTGACTCCTTTCACTCAATCCATTTTAATTTTGTGTATAAGGTGGAGTGCATTTTTATAAAATTTCATACTCCTATAAATAATCAATTACTACTTGATTAATATATTCTCTTACATGGTCTAAGTGAAGTTTCTTATATTTTACCAAGCTAGTTCTCAACTTGATTCTTATATTTCATGAATATCTCAATGAAATTTGACTTCTACCTCTTTAAATACACATTTCCACATCTACTAAAATCATTAGTAAAAGATATGGCATATGATTACTTACCCCTTACTTCTAATGGAAATGGTCCACACACATTGGTATGAACTAATGTAATAAGTTCATTTTTCTGTTCATATCTTCTACTAAATAGAATTTTGACCATTTTGTTGTAAACAAGAACTACATATTTATGTGGTTTTATTTCAATAGAATCTAAATATCCATATTGGTGTAATATGGTCATTTTTTTTAATTTACATGAACTTGTTGTTAATTCCATAACTGTGTGTGGTGTAAATCATGTGAATTAGTTTTTTTACTGATTTACATTACTTGGTTTGTTTAATTTAACACATAAATGAAATTATTTAAATAATGCTTACTATAACATATGATTTCTTTATAAAAGATGCAATATTAATTCCCAAATTTGAAAATATATAAATTTTTATTATGTTTAGATAGAAATATATTGTTTTGACTAAATTTATAATGACTATGATTTTCCATGTATTATTTTTGGATATTATTTGGATTATTTTCAGATACAGGCATAGAGACAGTGTGATATTCTGAGTCTCGGTGCACCACAAAATTAATTTTAAAATATATTAAATATATTTAATATAACACATGAGTAGTTTTCCTAAAAATGTAGAATAAAATACCAAACAAGGTCCTAGATCAAAAATATTATAGAACTATTGAGTTTAGAAGATGGGTTTTACCATAGGCATTACATATCCTCTGTCGGCTTCAGATGATTGTGAAAAATCTGTCGCGGGTGAAAAGGAATAAAATAAATAAATAAATTTCTTTATATTATTGGTTTTGATATAGTGACTGAAATATTATATATGTAAATGATTTTATATATTTCTCAAGGCTGGACTCTAAACCCTAGAGACCTAGAGAACCGTTGGAGAGTATTCTTGGAAGACGACACTGAATCGTATCGGATGAAGGATCGTTGCTCCATCAGAGTCTGTATATCTCACCAACCACAGCAACACAAGACCTTTCATTATCTGCGATCAATAAAAACTTGTAGTAGAATGTTGATTTGTGATTTCCATCCTACTCTTTAATCCCAACTAAAAGAAGATCAATTCCATGAACAAGAGTTGAATGACTTATCAATAGTATATTTAAATTTATGGATTTATTTTATTGTACATTGTTTATCTATCCCTCTTTGTTAATCAATTCTATGATAATGGATTGAGGACAAACAAAAAATATCCTAGGTGCTTCCTCACATCTTGTGGTTTATGGTTTTCTTCATTTTTCTTCCCATGATCGTCACAATTATTTCCTTTGGCATGTGGTCCTATGATTACATGTTATTTGATCGTTATGCGAACATTATTTGGAACAATGAATCAATAATTCTGGTAAGAGTAGTGTTTCAGGTTGTTATTTTAGGATCAATGATGATGGAGGATGATTCATAGAGAAACAATACTAGATCAGATCGAGAGTTCCATTTCGATAAAGGATACATGATGATAGATCATTATAGTGACAGATTGGCTTGATGGATCATTTATTTGAGAGGACTAAGGAAACAAATTTAGTGAGTGGGAGATGTCATTGTCAGAAAAACATTATTTCATGTATTTCGGAGAGAATGGTGGATTCGGACATGTGGTGGATGACAGAGAGGAAGAATAAGTGGATCTATGAAATTCTAAATTACACCTTGTGTAATCCGGTGTTACACGCTGTGTGGGACCCCCCGACCATGGTGCCCGTGTCTCAACAAAGAGATAAATATCCCATGCTGTGTGAACTTGTCATATTTAGTGTGACATGTGTTTGGAAAATTAAAATGTATCTGAGTGGATACATGGGCTTGGGTAGCCATGTACATGAGAACAACTAGAGTACATGATCGAGTGTACACGAAAACGAACACAGCCTCGTGTACACTGGAATGTCTATGTTTACACAGGTTAATACACATGCACATCTAGTAGTACATAAGAATTAGAATATAACATGACTAGAGTTATAGTAAATATCTATATGCCATATACTATTCCTACATGCTGTGTATTTAGAGATTTACTTGTTGTGTGAGGCTACACCACACAGGTTGATCAGGGTTTGGTTGAACTTTCCATATACCACTAGTACACACAGTGTGACCCCTTTGAGGGTATTTGAATCCCTTTGTTTCTTTAGTATGGACCATTATCAGTTGAGTGTGTTCCCTTATTCTATTCCCCCAATAGTACAATGTTGAATTACATCCAAATATCAAGATTGTTCTCCACTCTAGAGGATATGTCTAAAATAGAGTTCATGGTGTCTCTCTGTGAGACTGGAGTGTGATCCTCTATCAATTTTATACCCTATAATGATTTTGTGGAATTATCATGACCTTCTTGAGTAGGGTGTCAGTCCACCAACAAGGAGTATGCATTGGTATGGTTTTTGGTATCATTAGAATATAATCCCCTACGTAGTAGGTTGATCTAGATTAGGTTTGGGGTGTCCCCTAATAGTCATGGGCATAACCCCCTATCTGAATATCATGGTCTTATGAGACCAATGAGATTTATTTAGTGGGTCCCAAATATCTTGACCTCTTGGATGAGTTTCTTTGATGATAGAATGACTCATTGAGTCGATTCTCATAGAATACACATTTCTTCGAGCACAACCTATGGATGAAAGTTAGTTGTGACTTCCAAGTGGAAGAATGTCCTTTATGAATATATCAGGGTTTTCTTATTATGCATTAATTTCTATATCAATTTAATGAGTTTAATATTTTCTATTCTTATTATTTAGTGTTATTAGGGTTTACTACTAGGTATTCTCATAGTCACCCCTACATGGAATCTTCGAACACATGTCATGTATTATGCAGATGATGACCCATGTGATAGTGTCCAGGGAGGATAGGGAGATTTTAAAGCATATAATCATCTAGATAGATCAAGGTTTTTTCTATGTGGTTTCATTTGATCATAGTCCTATCCCTTGGAGCAGATTGGAATATCTATAGTTTTTGAGTTTGGATAGTATTTGGACCTCTTTATTTCTTTTATCACTTTACTATTATAATTTGGTTGTGGGATCGTAGATATATGAATCCATTGGTTTTAGTTTGTTTACGATATAGTATTGTATGGGATTGGATATGTGTGTGTTTGTGTGTGTGTGTGTATAGGTACATTAGGATAATTCCTCCCATGTGTTGGATATACCTACTCAGTGCTTGTTTCCATCCCCTAGCCTATTGAATACATGCTTTGAGTAGTCATGGTTTGTACCCTAGACGGTTAGGTCATGAAAAACTGGAATCAGAGTAGTTAGTTAAACCTTAGGACCAATGTCTATGAGATTGGTTTGGGGAAATAATGTAAAGTGATTTAAGTTCTGATTTCAAGCTATAGACTCCAGTGTTGGTGCAGTGACTGATGTATCCATACAAAAAGACTCTAATCACCTTCCTTTCAACTCAGTACATGTGAACATTGGTTATAGGGAAAACATTGGTACATGAATCATATAAAAATGGGTTGTAATTTCCATGTATTTTTTGAGTCAGTTCCCTAGATATACTCTTTGACTATGGTTCATGTTTTTTATTTTAGGATGCCTCTATGAATCCAACATTTAGGATTGCACTATGTGATCATGAGGATGGTACTATGAGTAATGAGGCTTCAGTATAGGGGCTCATACCAGAGATAGAACCTATGTATGATTTACCAGTTATACCACCACCCATTAAAAAGAAACAAGAGTTGGAAATTCAAGTTGAGAATGCATGAAGGATGAATGCACTGCTGACTTTTAGAGGCAGAGACCTTCCAGGTTTCAGGGTTATCCTGAACCCTTGGTGAAAAATTAATTCTAGAGGAAGTCACTCATGTTTTCTATCTTGATAGGATTTCTGCAGATTAGAAGGAAGTCCTCACATAGTGTCTTCATCATGGATCTACTGGGTGATGGTGAATTGCAGAGACTTAGTCACAAGATGAGAGAAATATATCCTATTAAAACTTCTAGAAACTCTTTATGGAGGATTTTTATTTGGCCACATTATGATCAGTGCACTTACCAAAGCTTCTACATCTACAGTTGGGAAGTTTGACCATGTAAGAGTACTCAATGAGGTTTATTTATCTCTCATTATAATCCATGAATATGTTTTGAGGTATATTTTTTAGATCAAAAATATTTTAGAAGGTTTTACATTGATATATTAGGGATTTAATGATATCCCTTTATATTCCCACCTTTGTGGGAGTTCTTGAGCGGACCTTACTGGTGGAGAGATTCCTAGAAGATCTCGCACCGAAAGTGGGTTCTAGTAACTGGAACATAGAAACTGAGACCTCAACAACAGTTAGATGATGATAATCATAGGGATCCAAGAATGTAAGACCATTTAAGAGGTTATTCTAGGACATAGTATTAGTGTAATATGTCTCACAAGATGGATGAAATCTATTGAGGGAGGGGCGATGTTTCTCCTATGATAGTCAGGGATATCTGGCATGGGATTGTTGGACTAGTCGTATTTCTGATTAGGAGATGATTGAAGGACCGCTGAGTTAGAGAAAGAGGTAGGAGTAGGATGTTCCAAAGTGCAGAAAATGAAGAAGAGGGGATGATAGTGTATCAGGAGGTGGGAAGAGGTTTGACTTATTACCACCACCACCCCTAGGTGGTCAATGCTAAGTTGAGAGAGCTAATGGTTAGGGATGAGTCCAACTAATGGTTATGAGTCCTATGACCCCAAGGATCTAGGGATGATACAAGGTACAATATAGGTAATTTCTAACTTAGCTCCATTATTTAAAGAGACAAGTGAAATTCATTCGTTTCTTTTCCCTTCTCTTGTTTGAGACATAGAGACTTCAGTTGGGCCTTTGTCTTGGACGTTGCACTTGGAGACTCCGATAGGAGGTGACTCAATGATTGTGTACTCCTGATGATAGTGAGATATGATGCTTGGGAATGATATATTTGTATAGGATCTTGTTGTATTATTGATGAGGCCTTATAATATTATCCTAGGTATAGACTATCTATCCATATTTTTTGCATGCATTGACTATTTTAGGTGGAGGATATTGTGTATCCATTGTTATGGGATGAGGTTTTACTTTATGGGAGAAAAGGAAACCTTGGTGGAGTAGGAAAAGATCAAGTGTAGGAGAGTGAAACTGATTAATCACCTGTTGGCTATCATGACTCTTGGATTAGTGAAATCTATGTGCTACCAGTTCCCTATAGTGGTGGTGAAGTATGAGGATGTCTTTCTTGAGGATGTTCTATTCTTACCTCCCTACCGAGAGATATAATTATAAATTGAATTACACCCAAGAATAAACCTGATATCCACACCTCATATCAGATGTCTCTTGTAGATATTCATGAGTTGAGGTTATAATTATAGGACTTTCATGCAAAGGGATTTGTGAGACCTAGTGTTTTCTCCTAGGAATCCCTAGTGTTGTTCACCAAGAATCCAGATGAGTGCTTGAGTTTATCTGTGTATTACATGTGATTCCACGAAGTGAACATGAATAATATGAATCAACTACCAAGAATCAACTACCTCTTTGATCAATTGAGATGGGTGTGATAGTTCTTAAAGATTGACCTCAGATCAGGTTATCACCAGCTATGAGTGTAGGGTGAGGATATACAAAATATCAAATTCATATATCTTAACGGACACTATGAGTACTTGGTGAGGCTATTAGGTGTGACGAACATCCTAGTTGTTTTCATGGGACTCATTAACTTGATCTTTCAGACTTTCTTAGACCGGTTCATGTTGTTCATCATTAATTATATAATATTGTACTCAGAGCCTGAGGATAAGAACACAGGAAACTTAAGGATAGACTTGGGAAAACAATGAGAGAAATAAGTTTATATAAATCTTTCAAAGATTCATTTTTTTGAATGTTTCAATTACATAGAAAATTCATATCATAGGTAGGAGTGGTAGTGGACCCGGTGATGGTTGAGGTAGTGCTTTATTGGAATCACCCCAGAGTGTTATATAGGTTCAATATTTCCTTTGGTTCGAAGGTAACTATCAAAGGGTTGTACTCAATTTATTCAGAGTGTAAACACCCTTAAAATATTTTACTATAAAGGTGAATCATTTTATGTGGATTTAAAGGTACTAGTATTGATTTAATGAGTTGAGGAAAAAGAATACGAGCGCTCCCATCATTAATATTATCAAAGGAGGGTGTTATGTACATAGTGTTTTGCGATGCATTAAGGACTGGACTTTGTTGTGTCCTGATGTAGAGGTAGGAAGTGATTAAATTTGGTTCATTTCAGTTTATAACACATGAGAAGAACTACATGACCCAAGATCTTGTGTTAACAGTGGTAGTCTTTACATTGAATATATGGAGAAACTAACTGATGGGCGAGAGGTTTATCATCTACTCTTACCGTAATAGTCTCAAGTATATCTTCTCATAGATGGATATTAACTTAGGACAAAGGCGATGGTTAGAGTTCCTCCAAGACTATGAATTCTATATTATCTATACTCTTGGGAATAGGAAGTTTTTGGAAGCCACTCTTAGTTGGAGATTTTGTTCTCTGTTTTTGGCAGAGGTATCGAATCCGTTAGCCTTGTTGAAATTGTCTTTAGTGAACAATGATGGTGATTCAAATCTCTAGTCGATTGTTGTCACCCATCTTCTTCTATAGTGTGTTAGGTATTCTCAACATGGAGATATTGACTATGAAACCTTACATTCTGAGATATCCATTGAACGTGCTCATGATGGGTATTACAAAGGTGGGGATCATGATATCATTTTTAGAGGAATAAGGATGCTACAATTAATTTTGCGGGAGGAGGTGATGTGGGAGTTTCATATATCCCATTTTGTGGTACATACATGTGTGGAAGAGATGTACCCGAACCTCTCATGTTAGTTTTGGTGGATAAGCAAGGAGACTTTTGTTGCATAGTTTTCTCTAAATTCCTCACTTAATTGAAGGTTAAGGTTTAGCACATGGTTTTAGAGATTATAGCTCAACAACTTGAGGTTACAGATTGAAAGTGGAATGAGATATCCATAGACTTCATTATGTGGTTTCCATGCATGTACAAGGGACATGATATCATCTGGGTGATCATAGAATGACTCACCATGTCGACACACTTCATAGCCATTCAAGAGAAGAGTTCAATAGAGATATTGGGATGCCTCTTCATGCCAGAGATAATTCTTCTCTATGGAGATACCATGATGATTATTTCAGACCATGATTCTTTCTTCATATCACGATTATGGATAGGATTTTAGGTTTCCTTTGGGACTTATTTTCACTTGAGAACAGCGTTTTACCCCAAGACAGGAAGCCATAATTAGCCGACCATTTAGGATTTTGAGGACATGAAATAGACTTTCATGTTGTACGTTTTCCATAGTTGGTAGGATCACCTACCATTGGTGGAGTTTACCTACAATAATAACTACCATTCCACCATTGGCATGACACCATTCGAGGACTTGTATGAGAGACCATGTTGGTCACCACTTTGTTTGGACTAATCCAGGTGAGTGGAAAATCATTGGCCTAGAGTTAGTGAGAGATACTACAGAGAAGGTGCAGATAATAAAGGAGCAGATGAGGACTACACAAAGCCATCACAAGTCTTATTCAAACTGATGAAGAAGATGTATAGAGTTCTAGGGGAGACCGTGAGTTCTTAAGGGTTTGATCTAGAAGTGGAGTTTGGATATTAGGATGGGGTGGAAATATATATCTAAGATTTATTAATCTATTCCATATACTATGTCGAGTTGGAGAGGTGAAATACCAATGAGATCTATCACCGTAGTTGGACAAGGTACATGATGTATTTCACGTGTAATAGCTAAAGAGGTAGGTGATTTACCAATCACATGTTACCAACTGGGGAGATATGAACATTAATAATGAAGATACATTTTTTTAGTACCCATTAGATATAGATTACTGGAAGGATATGATACTTCATGGGTGATCGATTCCCCTAGTGCAAGTCTGGTGGCATCATGATAATCTTCAAGAGAGCACTTGGGAGTGGGAGACGCAGATGCGATCCCAATACCCTCATATTTTGGAGTAGGTTTTTCTATTTTTGATAAAAAAATCCTTAAGGTGAGGAGAATTTATTGATTTTCATTTTCTATGTATTATTTTTGGACATTACATGGATTATTTTTAGAGCCAGGCATTGAGACAGAATGGGATTTTGAGGCATGGTGTGACAAGTATTAATTTTTGAAATATATTGAATATATTTAATATCATGAACATGTAGTTTTTTTTGAAATGTGTAATAACTCTTGAATTATGGACCATATCATAAATTTCAGGTCATAGTTGGTTTTGAAACATGGATTTTACCCTAGGCACAATATAACCTCTGTTGGCATCGGGTGTTTGTGAAAATGTTACAACGGGCACAAATGAATAAAATAAATAAATAAATAAATTTATTTTATCTAATTTGATGAAGAGACAAACATATTTTACAAGTAAAAGGGTATTCATATTTCTATGTTCTATGAACTATATATTGCAGAACTAAAGGACCATTAGCGAGAGTTCTTGGAAGACGACACCAGATCAGATCAGATCACAGATCATTGTGCCATAATAGTTTGTGGATCTCACCAATGATTACAAAACATGACCATTATTCATTATTGATCAATACAAAATTGATGAAGGATGATAATTTGTGATTTACACCAATTTATTTAATCGTAGTCGAATGTGGATCAATTCCGAGAACAAGATTCACGCATCGATGATAGATTTAAATTGATGGATTTATTTTATGGTTATTTGTTTATCAATCCCTCTTCATTTTACAATTATATGAAATTGGATCCTGTCCAAATGTAAAATGATGGGGTTTGTTTCAAATATTTTGTGTCTTATGGTTTTATACCCCATTTCTTCATGCAATCATCAAAGATATTTTCTTTGGAATGTGGTTCGATGATTACCCAATATTTGATCATTATGCAACCATTAATTGGTAGAAGAAATCAATAATATGGGTATATATTGTGATGGGGTTGAAATTTGAAGATCAATAATGGTAGTGGATGATTCATGGAGGAATGAGACTAGAACATATCAAGAGTTCTATTTCTGTGAAGGATACACGACTATGACTCATGGTGGTGACAAATCGGCTTGACATGCCATTTTTTTGAGTGGACTGAGGACCAGAATTCACCGAGCGGGTGACATTGAGGTAAGAATTCATTTGATCCTTGGATTTTAGTGAGAATTGTGGATCTTGAAACATTTTTTATGATGTGAAAGAAGAACCATCTGATCTAGAAAATCCTATGTTACATGACATGTAATCTGGAATTACACACCATGTGGGACCACCTAACAATAGTGCTAGGGTTTCTATGGATATTTAAATATTACACACTATGTGAACCTATCACACACATTTTAACACTTGATTGGTGGATAGACATGTATCCCATATGATATATAGGCATGGGCAGACCAAGTACATGGGAATAACCAGAGTACACAGCTAGGCGTACCTGGGCTTAAAGATATCCATGTGTACATGGGCAGGACCAGGTGTACACAGGCATGCCCAAAGGTATAAGAGCATGGTTAGATGGCATAGTTAGAGTTTTAGGAAATCTATACATGCTGTTTACTATTCCTACAAGCCATGTATTTAGAGATTTACATAATTTGTGAGGTAGAACCACATGGGCATACCAAGGGTTGGATGGACACGTCATGTACCCCTAGTACACACTGTGATCCCCCTTTGTGGGTTTCTTCCCTTAATTTATTCAATTTTTACCTGTATTGGTTGAGTTTGTTCTCTTGGTCCATTCGCTCGAGGGTTTAGTGTGTCATTATATCAAAATATTAGGATTTTGATCTCTTATAGAGGATGAGTCTCAGAGAGAGTTTGTGTTGTCCCTACGTGAGATTGGAGTGTAATCCTCTATCATTTTTATTCCTTAGGTGGGGTTTGTGTAATTGGAGTAATCTCCCATGATCATGGTGTTTATCCTCTATCTAGTAGGTTGTATCTATGAGGTTCATGGTATCAAGGAACACTATAACCTACGTAGTGGGTTGATCCATATTGGGTTCGTGTTGTCCGCCAATGGTCCTAGGAATAACCCCCTATCTGAGTATAAGGGTATTCTAATACTGGTGAGATTTATTGGGTAGTTCCCAAGGATCTTGACATCTTGGATGAGTGTATCTGGTGATAACATGACTCAGAGAGTAGATTACCCCAGAAAAATCATTGCATTAATTACATCCGGTGGCTGGAAGTTGGTTATGACTACCTGGTGGCATGTTGTCCGTCCTGAGTACATCTAGGTTTTATTATTATTAATTTATTTCTATATCATCATTATGTGCTGACTATTATTGATGCTTCAGGTTTAGTGTTTTCAGTGTGTCCTAATGGGTATTTTTATACTCACCCCTACATGGTCTCTTCCTACACATGTCATGTCTTATGCAGATGATGGATACTTTGATGATGTACATAAAGGATAGGGAGCTCATGGATTATAACTTGAGAAAGAAAGTTTGAGGTATTTTTTGGTCTCATTTTAAAATAGTTACCACCCTTGGAGTAGGTTGGACTCTTTTTAGTTTTTGGGTTGTGCTTTTATTTTTCGATCTTTATCACTTTCAGTATATTACTCTTATACATTGATTGTGGGATCATATATATATACATGCATTGGTTTTTGTTTTTGTACATTTTATAATTTTAAGGGATTGGATATGTGTGATTGTATATAGGTACATTAGGCTAATGCCTCCCATGTGTCGGTTACACTTACTCAGCATTGGTTTCTAGCCCCTAGACTATTGGAGGCATACTCAGGGTAGTCACAGTTCGAAACCCAGTGAGTCAGGTCATGACATAAGTCACATAATAAAAATCTTTTAAAATAAAGATTCATACCATCAACAATGTGAGGAGGTAGTCTCCAATAGACACAACAACAAGTCTAAATCCATTGGATGCTTATAGATTTACCTATCCTTATTCAATATTCTATAATCTACTTTGTTCTTATATTTTAATACATATGTGAGCTCGACATGGTAAATCTAATACCCAATTTTTAGGAACATATAAAATTTATTTGATGAAAAATGTACCTAAATATTTCCCTAACTTCTTTTTCTAGATGTATTTTTTCTTCCAGTGGACCTTCTTTCCACATGTGAAACAAATAAAATCATATTCCTATACATAGCCCCTGATATTTAGTTTTCTTTTAAGGGCGTTGTAAATATTCTTTGGACTTAGTGCTCTTCACCTGGAGTTTTCTTTTATTCACTCTAAGGATGGAAGTATTTTCACACTCTATATCCATGTAAACTTGGTGACGTAAAGTGAGAAGATCTGGGAGATATTTCTCTATGTTTTTCATATTTAAATTAACAAAAAATCTAGAGAGTATCTAAGGGAGTTATGAAAAAATGATATTAGTGCATAGTTCATTAGGTAGTTTAAACCCCAGAACCTCTTGGTGATCAATGTAGAAAATTATTTTTTCTTCATGAGACCTGGATGGTGAACCTTCTCTAAGTTTTATCTAAACAAGTACCTTAGATATATCTCAAACAATCCCTATCTTGGTATCTCCAAATATAGACCATAGAGATGCATGAGCATGATATAAGAATCCAAGACTTCATGTGACCTCATAAGTTCATTAGACAAGGATGAAAGAATTAAACAATGTACATCGATCACCTCAATCAGGTTTTTATCATAGACAATGAACTCCTTATTAGTAACCTTCTTTTCAAGTAGATCATGCATTGCGTATTTGAGTACATAGTATTTCCATTCATGGTGCAACACTATAATAGGCATCAGAACCATCCCTAGAAGTTATTTCTATTTATTAGAGGGTATTTATCTAAAATTAATCATATGGATAATGTGGTTGATTAACATTCCATTATTCTAATGTTATAAAATATTATATTATTAATACATCATTAAATTAAAATTTATATAAGAATAAAATAATTTTAATTTTATTAAGCCCCCCATTATTATATAAAGTCTCAATGACCCTCCCCATTAAAATTATAATTTCCCATCACTTTATATATTTTAGTGGAAAGGATATGTAATTCCATTATTATGATCCATATGGATGCTATGAAAATTATAAGAAATTATTTAGGTAGGAAGTCTTGCAAACTAATAATTGGAAGCTTCTTGAACCATTGAGAAGACTCACGAATCCAGAAATCCTAACTCAGATTTACTCAATAATTGACTCCAAATTTGTATTGGATAAGAAAAGGCAATAACACCCAATATATTGACCCACTATCTTAGTTATGTCTTCTTGATAATTAATATTACCTCGTGATGGAGGCTAAACTGAATCTTTTACTATGGATTCAGCTTAATTTAGACTATGAAGGTTTGATGAATCAATATTAACTTGAGGTTGTTTTGTATTATGCATAAATTTTTATTGTTTTATCTTTTAAATGTTTTGTTGATATTAAATGTCTTATACTTAAGTGATTAAACATCTTTCAATAAAACACTTATGAATAATCCATTTATTTAAATTTCAACTTTATATATTAGTTATTTTATTTATGTGATAACAGTCTTGTAACAATAAAATAAATTATCCATAAGACATAAATAAATAAATAAATAAATAAATGACATGATCATGATCTTTATACAATGGTTAATTTATTGAGAGGATAATAAATCAAACTATGAACCAAAGTAAAAACATTGTGTTATAGTCTTGTTATGTGTTTCATCATTCCCATTGTTCACCTATGTATCTCCCATTTTAGTTTTGTCTTGATTCCATCTTGAACCACCTCCTCCTTGGATCACCCTTGAACTAACTCTATACACCTCTAGGTAATCCTTTTATTATATATATTTTATAACTCACATGTATGTGAGGGGAACCAAAAGGTTATTTAAGGGGAATTACATAAAAAACCTTAGACACACATGGCCAATACAATAAATCAGATTGGAATGACACTTGTGACATCATATTTAATTTAACAAAAATTAATTGAAATACCATGAAATAAAATTAAATTTAATATAACCAACATGTACAAAGGTTTGGTTAAGCCCATGATGGTTCATACACATGAAATGATTTCACAATTAAAATAACTAGCTATCATTAATTTAAATTCATTCATTAATACGATAAAATACCCATGAATTAATCCTATTAATTATCTTATTAATCAATTAATTCATTTTATCTTATTTCATCAAATCGTCTTAAAATTACCTTCCACTTGTATTTTAAATAAAATAAAATTTTTAATTTTACTTAAAACAAAAAAAAATAATATACAAATTTGAACTTAGAAGAAACATGATGATTACCTATTTGGACTACTCATTATGGTTTCAGTTGTAAACAATACACTCATGTAAAATATTATGTAAATTGAATGAATCTTAATTTCACAATGTTTATGACCAATTTAATTCTACATGGTACACTTGAAAAGAATGCATCCTGTACAATTTACTATACCGAGTATATAGTATACAATAACCATACATGATTAATATTCTCAAATATTATATTTTATAAATTAATAAATTAATATATTATAAAACCTAATGACTACTGTGTACTATTGAATTAATGACCCCAAAAACTCAAGTCTATGAGGTTTAATTGATTTATTTATTAATTTTTTTTCATAAGTAGGTAAAGTACAGAGTGTATACAATCCAACAACATGATGTGAACTTCTCTTCACTGCATATCTGCAATACACTAATGGGGACTCAGAGTGTACTTCCCATTGACATTTATGAAGTTCAAAATGTATATAGAGGACACATATTATGTACTTCTAGTTACAATATTTCTAGTCTATAAACATCCTCAATTAAATACAAATGGTGTATTAATTACATGATGTTGTTTGAACCTATGTTTTCCATCTTTAAAACATGTAGACTATATAACATGTAGTCAAACTACATGGAGTGTACTCTGAAAAAGCTATGTTCCACTAAGATTGGTCTAGAAATGGTGAATTTATTTCATGTGGTGTGTACAAATTACATGAAAACTTAGAATCCATATGTGCATCCTCATGTAATGAACACAGATACATGATATGTAGTAGAGGAGTACATTCTATGTAGTCATATATTATACAGCCAAGATCATTGGAACCTCTATATGGGATCTTCATATATAAAATTAGTTAATAATTAAATGTTCTTAGTAATATTTTTGGGAAATTAATAATAGGAAGAGTAGTTTTTGGTGATAGATGAAGAATGAATTAAAACATGAATTGGATCTTAACTTTTAAATTTGCAATGATCAACAATCAATTGGATAAATATAAATTTGAACACAAAAACACTAATAGAACTTTTGGGTTCTGTACATAGTGGAAGCACATGTCAAGAATGATCCTGACTTAGAGAATTTTAGATTTGACGGATCATTCACATATTTTAGAAGACGAGAATTTCATGACCAATGAAAATTTTCCATTCTAATATAGATAATAAGGTTTCTAGAACCAAGAGAATATCTATTTCACATTAAAATTATAATTAATTTAATTAATTGTGAATAAAGATTACCTCATTCTATATATATTTCTTTTTAATAGATATTGAACGCCTAAAACCCTTTTCAGTAATATTTCATCACACTTATAGGATCCAATTGTACAATCCCTCTAGTGCCGGTCCAAAAGTGATCCTTTGATCTCCAAATAACATTGATGAATCTCTAGGTGCTAGTGTGGTTGATTAATCCTCTTGCAATACTTGTATAGATCAATTCACCTTTCTTTGGTCATGAAGAATTTCTCTTGATATTGTCATTATTGAGAGGATATGATAGGTAATTGGAGAATTCTAAAAGTTATTTTTTGTGAAAAATGATTCTAGATTAGCCTCTCTTAGAAATTATAATTGTCTTATTTATAGACCTAGGGTTGGGGTTTGAATTTTAATTATTTGAAAAAGTTACCCTAATAAAATATCAATCCCTTTTCAGAACCCATGCCACACATTCAAAATAATAATAATATTTTAATCCAACAATATATTCTAACTAGCGCAATGATAAATATTATTTTAATGGTTTGAAAAAAAATATTTATCATAAAAAATGATCTTGTTACACTCTTTTTATCAAAATTTATCAAATAAAAAAATAAATATTTAATTAAATATTTCTTCATAAAATAAATATTCCATTCACACTCTTGAAAATAAATATTTTTCAAATATCCATTAAAAATAATATTTATGATCGATTAATCATAAATAAAATTTTTCCTCACCCTAGAGAATAATATTTATTCTAATAAATAAATTCAAATAGAATTTAATTTAGATAAATTAATACTCATAGTTTGTGACCCTCTATAATGTTTTCTCATTGGAATTAGGTGGGCTTGCCTAAAGTCCCAGTTTACTCGCTAGAAATAGTTCATGGAACCCAAGAGAAAGAATTTAATGTCCTAACATTGAAAACCACACACAAGCAGTCACTATATAATATAATACCTTTATCCTAGAATCTCATTAAGTTGGTTTCAAAAACATGTCATAAACCTAATTTATTGATATTTATTTTCTCAACTATCTAAAATAAACTCATCATTACATCATGGACATGAAATTTAATGCAATAATTCCATTTCAATCAAAGGGTTGAGATATAAAATTCTATTAATATGGAATGGAAAAATACTTCCTTGACTTATTCATTAATAACACATCATTAGTGATGCACCCAATGTACCCAAATACACCATGGACTATTATAATCATTGTTTAGAATAATACATCTAAGTGAATGAGTCATAACATGCATCAATAATAATCTTAATGTCTAAGGACCATTAGACATGCATGTAGTCAGGAATATCAGATGAAACATGAACATATAGAATTACTATTGGTGTTTCTGCTCTTATAATCTCCAATAATAGATATTACTAAGTGATAACTTCATGAGAAGAAGTCTCATATGCTTATGAGTGCTCACACCTAATAGTCTCTATGATATATGTCTGATCAAGGAATGTTATTTGAATGTAGAACTAGGTTTAAGAATACCATCATAGAATTTGAAGGTTCTCATCATAGAAAGGAACCAATAGACACTATTAATGAGACATATGCTTTAAGAAATTAGTAAATTAGAGTCACATATAACCGTAAATGACATGTAATAAGATGTTTGAATTAATAAATTTCTTAGAATATACATTTAATTCAAGGTAAAACAAATTGGTTCTAGAACACCAACTCCAATAGGAAAATGTTATTTTTAATAGATTGAGTAATGTTAATGGGATGTTTATACTTATAGTGTAAGGACATATAGATTTTTCTATAGGTTATATAAGGGTATCTTGAACCTTATATCTTCTGTGTAAGTGTACTTCCTAGTTGTGTAAGGGTAGGCTTTGGTTCCCTTTAATAGCATAAAGTTAACCCTTCCCTAGGTAATGGTATCACCAAAATTATTAAAGATATGTAAGTGTAGTATCCTACTCATATAAGGGTAATATGAATCCCACATAAGTGTAACAATGATATTGAGAACCTTTCATAAGGGTAGTTAGGTGTTTCTTAAGACTATGTATGGGTAAATCAAAACCTATATAAATGTTAGTCGAGCTCCCTCAAGCTCATATAAGGGAAAACCATAAATCTTAAAGGTCATATAAGGGTGCTTGGATTTTTCAAAGACTATATAAATGTAATAATCCATATAAGGGTAAATATTTGTTTCCATTATGTAGTGGCTATGTCTCATGTTCGGGTAGCATATTTTCTTAAACATCAAGTTTTCCCTTCCCAAACCTCTTATAACGCATTCTTAAACATAGTTAAGGGAATTTAATGTGTGAAATCAGTGGATTTGAATCTTTTCAGTGTTTTAAATATAATATTTGACTTAATAATATTTAAATTAATTTTTAGTGAAATTTTTTGGAGTATCCGAATTGGGATATTTATGAATGTTAAAATGATTTTATTTCTCTCATTTGAGTTCCTCCTTGTTTCACATAACTATGGGTGATCTCAAATCCTTCCGTAGAGTCTTACCATAAATAGTCAATTAATCTAGAAACTTTTCTTGAATTACAATATTGTTTTTCCATGATTAAGGATTATCTGTCTCTCTCCCATCTAGTTAGTGTTACAACATGAGAACCCTTTCTCTCCAGGTAGATGATTTGAGACTTGTTCATATTTTATAATGTGAAATAGTAAAATTATCATAATTTAGAGTCATATATTTATATGAATATGAATGAACCCAATCATATAATAATATAAATAAATAATCACATTTATAATAAAGATATGATAATTTGGAATTTATAAAAGAGAAGGATGAAATGAATGCTGTGTATTTCTATTAATGATAATGAAATATTAGTAATTTAATAATTTTAAATATAAGACTACTTTATGTAGAAGAATATTTTCTTAAATTAATACTATAATTTCATGAAATTGAATTAATTTTTTAGTTCGAGAATTGAAATAAATGTTTTATTGCTTGTGGAAAACAGTTAACCTATTATTTTTTATTTTCTAGAATTGAATTAATGATAATATTTTATGATATGGACAAATAAAGTGACCTTAGAATCTGGAAAAATCCCATTGAAATGTATGTACAATGAATATTGATGATAATAATTTCAATATTAGAGTATAATGATTCATCCCATGTAGTAGATAGTAATATTTTTTAATCTATAAGATTATCATAAGAAAGAGAAAATAAGTATTTTCATGTTGGAGAATAATGATAATTTTATGGAAGTTATCTAGGAGAGAGAAGTGGATAATCACATGACATTGTCTAGTTATTTTTTATTTAAAGAATCAAAATTATAAAATTACATGGTGTTAAAGTTCCAAAATAGCAATCATGAGGATTATTCAATAGCTCTATATATTAGAAAAATTTAAATAGAAAATATGACATATACTATTCTTGTAATTCTTTCGTTAAATAATATTATTACATGAATAGTTTTTTAATAATTCTTAGATATTACATGATTGTCATAAATCCCTAAAATATAAATATCAGTGCATGCGGGAATGCCAATATTAATATTTTGAATATTTGGGATGTTTGATCACATTATTTTGAAATATATTCTTTCCTTGAATGTTTACTAAATATTGTGGTATATATTACTATGGTTTTTGATCATGGTTGATATGATTTTAAATTTTATAACAAATTAATGTTTTTAATGATTTGATTATATTAAGCGAGGCATGTTAAAACAAGTATCCTCGAGATTGTTGATAAATGAAAAATCAGTTTAAGGATGAACACCTACTTAAATAAGAAATATTTATCCTTGGGGATTTATATGGCTAGAGTTGTGAAGAATAAATATTAAATTAATTAGATAATTAAATATAGTAATGGAAATTTATTGATTTCTTTAGGGATGGGTGAGCCTAACATTTTTCGATTAATGATGGAATTCCTTGTTTGATTTGGCTATAGTCGCCTTGATATTATGTGTGGAGTAATACATTTAATATGTATTTATACTCTAGGGATTTATATCCTTGATATGATCGAATATTAACCTTGTATGATTGGAATAATGGATGGTGATGGTTGAGGAACATGGTTATGGTTTTGATGATAATTATGGGTGAGGTTGCCTAAGTTTGTGATAGTTGCATGGGGTTCCTATTATGATGATGATATTGTCACGAGAAACTAGATGCGATGTTATGTGTAGTGGGGTTGGGGATGGAACTAGTACTAATATATCATGTTGAAGTCGGTATTTCCCATTGTTGTTATGATAGAAGCTATGATGCTTGGTTGATGATGAGTTTTCTTATTTAATGGTTGATGTCCATTTGATATTATAAAATCAATTTCTAACTATGGGATGGAGTTTGATATCTTGTGCTACAAGTGAATCTTTTTTTGTGGTATCTTAGGCTGAGTCCTAGACTAACTGAATGTTTATGAAATGATAAATGAATTAATGAATGGATGGGATTGGTTCTTGATACATGATTTATGATGATGAAATACTTGAGAATATATGAAAATATCTAATAGTGCCGATGATACATGGATTATAATATTAAAATGTTAATATTGGAAATGATAATCTTAACAATTAATTAGTTAATAGCCAAAGCGTTTGTACCTAAGTGGTAAAGAATATTACTTGGAATCCAAAAGATGAAATATAAAACCCAGGAGGGGTGAGATTTACATGTTTCTGTAGTACTTACTAAAGCAGGTACTGTTGCAGTTACAATAACATACGAACTACTCAACTAATTTGGGCCAATAATCCATTGATTTTTTTCTTAAGGCCACCACAGGCTTTCATCCCACTGGGTCTTTGGGCCACTGGTCCTTCGACCACCATTGAGAAATAGGTGATGAAATATTACTATTCAGTTAATTAAATGAATCAGGAAGGTAGTGAAACTTGTCAATGGGAATCATTTCTAGGTGGGATACAATAAATATCAATAGGTGCATTGGCATGTGTCAACTATCCCTCTATTAGATTGGGATAGAGGGGTGCTCTTCCATGAACTTGCAAGGTGGAGAACAATGTGATTATTCTTGGAAGAGGGGGAGATGAATTATGTGAATGGTGAGAACTAGACATGAAAAGAAACTCCTCTTGGAAGCTAATATTTCATAGATACATGTAGGATTTGTTCGGTGGGAAACTCGAAAGAATGAGGGGTGCACTGGAAACTATAGTATTTCCTTCTACCGAGACATGGTTTAAATAGGGGCTCTCTACCATGAATTCATAGTGGTTTGTAAAATGAAATAGGTGATGGTGGGAGGGAATCACAATGAGAAGAGTGGGATCATGATATGAATATTGGATGCTCTGCTCGTTCCTTCATGTCATCTCCTTCATCTTTCAAACCATAGGGCCTTCGAGCCATCAAATTTCAATGGGCCTTTAGGCCACTGATATTTCGATTCCTATAAGGGTTACCTATAAACCCAATTAAAAAAAGGGATATATTTACTTAATAAAAAGGGGAATTTCCCCTACTTGTTAACAAATAATTGATAATTAATTAATTAAAAGGACACTTTACACTTGTATACTTTTGAAACCTATGTCTTTGAAGTGGAAACTAGGCGTCCCATAAAACATTAGTGGTAGATGATTCTAAGCCCAGGTGGTTACCCATAGTTTGGTTGTGATCCTTAAATATATCCTGTATGGTTTTTGATTTCATACACTACCCCACCCATGTTAGTAGGGAAACTAACACCCAGTGTACTTTGGAAGGGTGTTTTCCCCAACATCTTGGTTAGATAGGAACATTTGGATAACTACCCACTCTGAACCCTCTCTCATCTTCTCATATTTTTTTGTGTTGGTATACACAATAGTTATCTTTCCCCATATATTTGTGTAGTGGGAAATGATGGCTTGTAGTTTTTTTTACACACATGTAACTCTGGATATAGTATCCTAAAGACTATTATAGTTATGTTGTGTATGGTTTGTGATAGATTGCGGTAAAATAAATGACATGTGGGATTTGGTGGATCCTAGAAACTACTTGGTTACTATATGATGACACAGTTATTAATATAGGATGATGTGATATGTGGGATTAATGATATATTAACCTAGGTGTCTTTGGGATGGTTTACATTAGACTAGGTGTCTTTGGGATGGATTTTTGAGATATGTGGATCATAACCTGAGATATTGTGGCAGAGTGGAAACCCAATGGGTAAGTGGTAGAGGGGTACCCCACTTTTTTAATATATTATATGATCCCTTGTATAAAATACTTGGTGAGAGATAACCATGGTGAGGATGGGAAAAGAATATTAAACCTCTTTAGTTTATGAGATATTTTCATTTGTTTACACATTGGGATTTTGCATACTTCATTCACATTTTTCACGAGAGGTTATATGAAGGATCCTAATGAGTATACATATTATATTAACACTATGTATATATATGATTTTTTCATGTCAAAAAGGACCGGTTAGTGATCGATATGAATATTTATAGTTTGAATAGTTTCTTAGGAGCTGTTGGAGCTTCATGGGCACTACAGAGGAATTTTTCTAGTATTTACAATTGTTTCAGTTGTATGTCATTAAATTTATATCATGTATTGGGATATATTTTTTTGTTATGAGTTATAGTTTTATGGTTGTTATTTCTATCTTATATCTCTCACTTATCAAAATTTAGAGGGCAATGCCTCTTATCTATATGTATGTTATAACCTCAGTGCTTGTCACAAACCCATGGCCAGTTGGATGTGGGATTTGAGTTTCATTATTTTCTGTATCTCATTAACGTCCTAATAGGATTACCTTTGGGGGGGGGGGGTCATGATAGAGTGGAATCATATATTATGGTTAATATATATAATGTTGTTTGGAGTTCAGAACTAGTGAGGATTTAGGGGTTAGTAGGGTAACAATATCAACTAGGATTAATATGTGTTGTAAACCTGGTAGACCAGCAAAGAAATGGGATTTTAGGAACTACTGTGATCTGATTCAACAATCCTCAAGTTTACATAATATACTAAGAAAATTCATGATGCCTGTTGGGTAGATACATAAGAAAGGATCTTGCATCGTGCTTGTATGAGCCTATGTTGGAATGAGGTAGACAATGGGGAAAAATTAAAAATGAAGTAACAAATTAGTATTAAGTAATATGTGTCCAGGGTTAGGAGTCCCTAACATTTTTTCTTTTAGAAGTGTGGCTCTATTATTACTTCTCTGGCTGGTTCATGTTAAGATATTCAAAAATATGTGTTTAAAAATAACCATGGAGAGTAGGATGAAGATGATGATTATCAAATGGGTAAAATTCAAGAGTTACAATGCTGGAGTCTACAGAAGTGTTAGAGATTTATTTTGAATTGTGGGAAAAAGGTTTGGTTGGAGGAGGTGATGATATAATTCAGATTGAATCTTGCTCGAAGGGAGCACATAGATTTATTGGATGTGATGATACTACATAGATCATCTTTATAGTACTGGGTTTATTCCTAGGGGTTTTCAAGGAGTTAGATATTTTATGGGGGATACTATGAGACCGGTTTTCAAGTTGAGTTTATTTCCATCCACAAAGTAGGTTCTTTAGATTCCAATGTTTTCCCTCTATTATGGGATTTCTGACATCTACTCTTGATTTGTTGTGAGATATTTTAATTAACTTATTGAGCCTGGAACCCTTTTATTTTTATCCCTTTGAAGTGAATAACCCAGATTATCATCATTATTTGATTGCTAGACCTTCAGAATGAGTGTAGGGAAACCTTATAATTTGTTCAATTGAATCTCACCTCTCAAATCCTTGAGCCGTGATCATTTATATCACTTCAACCTTTTAGTTTCCAACCAAAACTTATTAGCCTTTAGATATGATAAGTATAAATAATTTATTAGGCCTAGTGTTGAGATGCATATGTGGTATAGGAAATAGAGTTTCTTTGACGTTGTTCATATCATTTTATTACTCCCTCCTCCAGCTCTTACTTATTATAGGAGGAGGGATAACTCTTTACTCTCCCCTTGTCCCCTTTATTGGTCTAGGGGGAGGGTTTTTTTATCACCCTGTTCATCATATACCATTATCTTGATCTTGATGTAGTGGATATTTTTTCCCGGGGAAGGGTTTGTTATATGAGTTACTTGGTTTGAATTAATATAATCTCCACTAGTTTTTAGTGAAGTGGAATATGTTTTGGGAAAAGAGATTTTTTGTATGTTTTCCATTAATTTTTTTCTGCTTAGTTTTTTTTAATTACTCTCTCTATTGTGATTAAATTATTTTTTCTATGGGTTTTTCATGTGGATTAATTTATGACGTGAATGTGGGTTGATGTTCTTACATACCAAGATGATATTTCTCTTGCACATTTAATATATATTATTTACTAAAGTATATGAAGAGTGGGGATAATTCACTTATCATGAAACATTATATCAAAACATGTTTTATAACCATGTAGGAGAGTCAGTACTTCCCAAAGAGGATAATATCATGGAGTGCCGGATGGGTTCCTTTGTTTATTATGTTTGTGGAAACATTGTTAATATTAGTGCATATGATGATTGAGGAATTTTATGAGATGTTGATATAGAACTCTTCAAAGTAATGGTATACACCCATGGTAAATATTAAATGGAAATTGTGAAATTATATCCTTTTAAGTTTTTTCATGAGTCTTCCCCAAATGAATAATGTTTTGTTAAAACAAATAGAAAAAAAATATAAAGCTGGATAAAGTGTATAGTTTAAAACTAATGCTTTGTTTATAATGCATGAATTATGCTAAATTGGAATTTATGTGCATTAATATTTATTTTAATTTTATAAAGTTAATGGTAGTGTTGTTTTACCTAAATAAAAATAATTTTTTGAAATCATATAACTTACCTATTTTTGTGAGTTAACACAAAACTCTTATTATATATGTAATATTTTTGGAAAAGTAAAAATTTACTTTGATTATGTCCTCGTTATAAGTATTATTCATGCTATATAACAATATTTAGTGATAAAAACATGGCACAATATATTTTGTGACAAATTTTTTTCTTAAATGTAATATTGGAATTTGTCCATGAAACATGCATTAAATTTAAAAGTGGTTTTGAAAAGGTATTGAAAGTGTTTTATCGACAGAATTTTTTATAAACATCCTTATATGTAGAACAATTTAAAAGGATTCTCATTTAATAATTTCTTAACCCTCCAGATTATTAACACAAGATACATGGTGAATTTTTTTTTATCAAAATGTTTTAAATTTTAACAAGTTTTAATATTTAATGTTTGGATAATTGTCTAGAATGAAAGGAATATTTTAGAAAATATGTTTATGTTTTTAACTCATTAACTAAAACGACTTAATAAAATTTTGTAAGTAGCATATCGATTTTTTTAATTTCTATAAAGTCATTCTAATCTACTTTGATCATGAAATGTTAAGTATGGTTAGTTTCCAAAATTATAAATTAAATCCAATAACATGATATATTAAAATAATACACGTTTATATTTTCATTTTGTGGCATGATTGGGTAAAATAAATCATTGAATTTTTATTATTTATTCTAAAATAAATGTGTATTTATTAACCTAAATGTGTTTCATTTTGTAATGTTTTTTAGGTATATGCATTTCTTTTCTATTTTGTTTTGGTTATATGTGTGTCCATTGATATGATAATGCGATCTTGTTTGGGAACAAGATTCATAAATGTATGCTCAACATTCCAATGTTTTTAAAGTTTGATTTTTTGAGATGGAGTATCTAATTTAATGTTGATATTTGAGATTGAATATACTCCTTGATGAAATTATATATTAATAAACTTGATCTTGTTTGAGAGTAATCTCCTTGAGGAGATTTTTTTAAAGTGTTGAGTATCTATATACTTTGTTCATCTAGGTGGTTTCTATGTTCCAAATATAGAAAGTTCCTTGAGAGGTATCACATGTGGTGATTAAATTTATCCTCCCATTACCACTCCTTCCTGGTTTTGTTTTAATTCATATAGATTAGAATTTTTTGAGAGTTATCTAATGTATGGGTTTGGATATTCTGAAGCCCTTCTTTTTTTATTTAGAGGATTCTGGTGGTTCATATGTAATTTCATATTTTTTTGTAGTTGTTTTAAAAATTGTTATATTAATATAAAGAGTATTTAATGTGTTTTACAAGTTAAGGAAGTAATTTCCATGTTTTTATAGTTTATTTAGGAAATTAATTTGGAATATTTTAAATTAGTTATAAAATTTTCTATGTGTTTTGAAAGTTCTAGAAGTGATAATAAAGTATTATCCTAATTATTTACAAGTTTTTTCATGTCAAAAGGTAATATTTTTAAGGTTATTTTTACCAACACACATGACTATGCTTCTGCATAAGGGTAACATCTATTTTTAATGGCTTATGTAATGGTAAAGGTATGTTTATACTTCCTCTGTAAGGGTATGTAGATTTTTCTATAGGTTATATAAGGGTATCCTGGAACATCTATACACTACTTAAGGGTCTCTCCTAGTTTCATAAGGTTAATATTTGGTTTACCCAAGTTGCATAAAGGCACCCCTTTACAACATAAGGGAATCATTGAAATTCTTAAAGCTACATAAATGTAGTCCCTTACTTATGTAAGGGTAAGATAAATCTAATGTAAGGTTAACCACATTACATTGAGCCTTGTTGAAGGGCATTTCTGAGTCTCTTAAGGCTATATAAGGGTAACTAAAGACTTTCATAAAGTTCAATAAAGGTATTTTAAGCCTACATAAGGTTAACTCATAATTCATAATGCTCACTTAAGGGTACCTTGGATTTTTCAATGTCTGTGTAATGGTAATAAGACACTTAAGGGTAAATCTATTTTAACCATTCATAGTGGATATGTGTCATGTAATAGTAGAATATTTTCTTAAAAATCATTTTCCCTTCCCTAACCACCTGTAATGGATTATCAACATAATTAAGTGAATTTAAAGTGGGAAATTAGTGGTTTTGGATATATTAAAAATCTTGAATTTAATCATTGTATTTAGAAGTTTTAAATGAATATTTCAGTGAAATTTGATAGAATATATGAGGAGGGATATTTATGAATGTTAAAACGAGTTTGTTTATCTCATTTGAGTTCCTCCATGTTTCTATGGAGTATGTGTGGTCTAAAATCCTTCAATAGAGTCTTGAGATCCATCTATATTTGATCTGGTCTTCTTCATCACATGCAAATCCTATGTTTTTAAGATTAAGGTATCTCTGTATTTCTTTACTCTGGTTAGTGTTATAAAATGCGAACCATTCTCCTCCAGGAAGGGGACCAATGAATTCTCCATAATTTATACCATGAAAGTGTGAAATTATCATGATTTGAATCCCTTTTTATATTAGTGTGATTAACCATAATCAGATAATAATTTGAAAAAACACTCACATGAAGAATGAATATGTGATAATCTAGAAATTTTAAAATAGAAGGATTAAATGAATCATATGTATTTATATTAATGATAATGAAATAGTATGGATTTCATAATTTTAAAAATAATGCTAATTGATGCATTAGAATGTTTTCCTCTATTAATACTTGAATTTCATGTAAAAAATTAGTGTGATGTTTTAAGAAACAAATTAATGTTTTACAGCTTGTAGAAAATAGTTATCATGTTATTTCTTATTTCATAGAATTTGATTAAAGATAACATTTCATTCCATGGATAAATAAAGTTAAATTAGAATTTGGTTTTTTTGAAATATATATACAATGGATATTTTTGAAAATAATTTCCATAATAGAGTATAATTATTTATCACATGTAATAGATAATAATGTTTTATAATCTATAAGATTTTTGGAAGAAAAAAGAAATAAGTATTTTCATGTTTTAGAATAAAAATTATTATTCTAGAAATTAGCCATGCGATAAAAATACACAATCACATGAAATTATCTAGTTATTTTTTATAAAATTAATATGATAGCATGTCATGATGTTAAACATCTTGAATAAAAATGTTGATAATTATTCAATAATTTTGTATATTATAAAATTTAAATGGAGAATGG
This sequence comes from Viscum album, assembly GCA_963277665.1. Lineage (NCBI taxonomy): Eukaryota > Viridiplantae > Streptophyta > Magnoliopsida > Santalales > Viscaceae > Viscum > Viscum album. The sequence continues at coordinate 1,268,012,865 of OY728140.1, read as the reverse complement.
TGCATGTGGTATTCTTGATATTATTTCTTTATAGAATATTATTACATGAATAGAAATTTAACCATGACAGGAGATGATTATAACATTATTGTAATAAATTATTGAAATTAAAATATCATCACATGTTGGAATATTAATATTCATGTTGGAAGTATTTGGAACATTTGATTACATTCTTATGAAATATTTTTTCCACCTTTGATATTTACTAGATAGTGTGACATATGTTATTATTATAGCTGTTAATCAGTATTGATATAATTGGAAATTTGATAAAAATTTAAAGATGGAATTGATTTGATTATATTAAAATGGAATGTTTAAATAATTATCATTGTTATTGTTGATAAATGAAAAATAGTATTAAGGAGGAATTATAGATTAAATATATAATATTTATCCTTTTAAATTTAGAAGGATTGAGTTTTTGAGATTAATTTTTAAATGAATCAAATAATTAATGATTGTAATGATAATTTAATGATTTCTTAAATCGTTGCTTTTTGATTGAGTTATCCCAATTTTGTTTGATTAAGGATGGAATTAATTTTTTTGATTTCGATATAGTTTCCTTGAAATAATGTGTGGAATAAAAAATTTAATATGTATTTATTATTTATGGATTTAATGATTTTATATGTTTAAATATTAACCATGTATGGCTAGAATAATGGGTGGGAATTCCTGAGGGTATAGTGGTAGCACAGGGTTCCATTTAATTTGAAGATTATGAGAGGGGATGCTCAAGGATATGATAGTGGAATAGGGTTCCAGTTATTATGATTATATTTAAATGAGATTATATATGTGACTGTACGTGTAGTCGTGTTGGGGATGGCACCGAGACTGATAGAGTGGGATCATGCTAGAATTTCTTGTTATTTTTTTTCTCGAAGATGGGATGGTTTGGTTGATAATGAATTTATATGTTGAATGGATGGTGGATGGTTGATATTATATAATCATTTATAATTTTTTATAAATAGTTTGATATCATTCACTTTCAGCACATAATTTATGTGGTAGCTTTGGATGATTCTTAGAGTACTCATAAGTTTATTAAATGATTATTTATTTATGAAGTAATGAGATTGGTTATTGATGCTTGATTTATGATGAGGAGACACTTTATAACATAATAAAAGAATTATTAGTGATGAAGAAACTTGACATAGAATATTAAAATGTCAATATTTTAAATGATAATGGAAATTATTAATTAATTGATACTTAATTGATTAAAACTATTATTGATGATTGTATGCTTTTGATACCTAGGCCTAAACAATAGAAGTTGGGAGTCCAGTGCGACATTAGCAGCAGATGGGTCTAAGTCTAGGTAGTTTCCTATAATGTAGTTGGGATCATAATATATATCTTGTATGTTTTGTGTTTTAATATGCTATTCCACCCATGTAAATAGTGAAAATGATACACAATGGACACTGGGAAGGTGTTTTCCACAACATTTAAGTTGGTGAGTAATGGATAGATTTCTATCCCCTATGACCATACTATCATATCCTAGTATTTTTATGTATTGGTATGAATGATGGTTATATTTTTCTATCTACATTTAGAGAGGAATGTAATGTCTTGAAATTGTATTTATACACATGTGTATTTAGATATAAAATCCTATGGATTATTTTAGGAATTTATTGTATGGTATGTGATGGTTTGAGGTATAATAAAAAACATATGATCTATGGAAGATCCTGAAAACTACTAAAATAATATATGGAGAAGTGGCTGGGATGATGTGATGATGTGATGCCTGAGGTGCATGTTATATTATCTCAAGTTCCTTAGATTTGGTTTTCTTTATCATAGGTGTCTTCAGACTAGATTTTAGAGGGAGATGGATCTAGATGTGTGATGTTGGGGTAGATCTGAAAACTAGTGGGGAAGTAGTAGCATGGTACCCTCTTTTGTTATTAAATTTTGTGAACCATTATATTCAATACTTTGTGATATATATCCATAGTGATGATGGTATAAATTATAGTAAACCTATCTACGTGACAAGTTAGTTTTGTTTATATACTTACCGGGCATTACTATGCTTATTTAACATTTTTCATGGTAGGTTACATGGAGAATCCTACAGAGTATACATGCTATACCAACCCTACATATATATAAATTATTTTTTCAAGTCAACCAAGGCTAGTTGGTGATTGAGACAAACATTTCTAGTTTGAGGAGCTTTTTTAGATGCTGTTGGATATTTTTGATCACTTATGAAGATTTTTTTATAGTATTTTTAGTTTATTAGTTGTATGTCATTATATTCATATAATATATTGTTATTTCTTCATATTTTGTTATAATATAGATCTTTTTGTATATTTTTCTATCTTATATCTATATTTTCTCATATATTATAGGGTAGTTCTTCCCATCTATATTTATGTTATACCCTTATTACTTGTCACCAAACCTTGGCTTGTTGGATGTGAGATTCGACCATCATTATCTCCTTTATCTAATTTCCAGCCTAAGAGGGGTACCACTAGGAGAGGGGTTCCTGAGAAGATACCAAAAATAAAATAGGAATATAATATTAGAGAAATATTTTATATTTAAAACATCTAATGTAAGTATAATAAATTACCATGTATAAAAAAACTTTTATTGAATTAAATTAAATTAAATTTAAATCCAAGCATGTGGAATTGGATAATTCTAGGTGTTGATGTTGAGAAGTCTAGGATCCTTATATTATAATGGTAACCATATACAATATTTGTTATATAAATGTTTTGGGATACAACATAAGTGGTTTTACCCATAAATAACAATGGGTTATCATTGGTTTCTTTGAATAAATCCTCATAACTTTATGAATGAAATCCAAAACGATTCAAAGAGATGTTATTTTCACATATAAATTATAATTAATTTATATAAATATAATTTCCATTTGTTTAAATTATTTCTTAATTTTAGAATCAATTGAACATTATTGTCATACCATTTCTGAGATGAATGATTCAAGGGTAGAGTCCCCACATGGTATCCACACATGCTCCACAGTCCTTAGAACATATCTACGTGAACTCTGATTTATTGTATAAAAGAACCAAATATATTACATCATTTTTCATTGATTCCACCAATAATTCCTTCATGTTTTGATGCATTATATATAGTTATCTTATTATTCAGAGGGAGGATGATGATAATCGATCTCTTTTCTTGGAATATTTCTTGATAAATTCTCTATTTCTTGAAAAAATTCTCTAGAATTACATTATGTGTAAAATTATATGTGTAACATAAAATGATATAAATTGATTTATTTATAGAGTTCAAAATATTATTTATTTTACAATGGAACTTAACCAATATTTTAATCCAAAATAAAAACCCACATCAAATAATAATAATAATAATAATAATAATAATAATTCTTTTATATTCTCTAAATAAAAAATAGTTAAATATCATTTCTTAAATAAATAAATTAATATTTATTTAAATGATATTAAATAAAATAAAGCATTTTTTATGGACCCTTAACCCGTCTGTCAATCCTAGATATTCATCGTACATTAAATAATAATTATTTATTCAAATAAATGAATATAACTGCATTATGCATTAAATAAATATTTATGTGACCAAAATGATATGAATAAATATTATTCCTCAGAACTTGAGAATAATATTTATTCTAATATTGAATTTAAATGGAATATAACTAAAGTTTTGGATAAAATTAGTGTTTGAACTCTACGCCTCCTTCTTTGTGCCATTTGGCGAACTATCCTAAATTCAAATATCAACATTGAGAAATATGTTAAAGAATATGTTGATAAATATCTTAATTTCATAATAAAAAACTTCTTAAAAATACTCAGCTTGTAATATAATCCCTTTGTCACAATATCTAATCAAGCAGGTTTCATACTTATGTCATCAACCTATATTCCTGATATATCTTTATTTGACATTCTTGAAATGCACTCATCAATAATACTACCATTTTCATGGATTTAATTAGATAGTTACATACCAATCAGTGTGTTAAAGATATATACTTCTAATTACTAAAAGGGGAAAATACTTTCTTGACTTATTCATTTATTTCATATAACTTATGTTGCACCCAATGTATCCTACCTCATCGTAAGCATATGTCATCATGGATTTCATAAATACATTAAATTACATGATTCATGATATACATTTATAATAATATCAAGTCTAAGGATAACTACACACATCCACATATAGTAATATCCAATGACACATATGAAATGAGATATTTCTGCTGGTGGTTCATTTATAATAACCTCATTTTATAGAGATTACCAAGAGTGAAATTCATGATAAGAAGTATCAATTTCTTATAAGCCCACTAAAACTAATAGCCTATATCATCTATGTCCCATCAAATATATTTCCCCCAACCATAGAATATATATTTATGAGCATTTTTTATTTCTTTTCAAAGTTTATGTCATAGTGGAGAACTACTATGACCATTCTATAAGACATACACTTTAAGGAAATTATCACATTGATGTTACATAAAATAACAATAAAATAACAATAATATTATGATAATATATTAATTTATATCAAATTAAATAAATAAAGAGGTAATTGAATGTATAAATCCAGTTGTTTCTAGGGTACCAATTCCAATAGTCTCCCACTCCCACTATAGCTAACTGCTAATTAAGTACCTAACCTAACATTATAAAAATGATCATGCTAAGATATAACTATAATTATAGGGCCTATAATGATCTAGTTGTTTTTATGCATACTTTGAGTTCATCCTTTTAATAAATTAAACCATGAGAAGATTTAATTGAGTATTTATTTATTTTCCTTAGTTAGGATTTGACATCTTATCTAAACATCATAAATTGGATCAAACTATTTCAAAGTACATTTCTTAAGCTGCACCAGAATCCACAACATACTCGATATATGTAGATATAGAAACAACTCACTATAATAATTTTTTATACCATATTACCTTAACTTAAGTACTAAAATATATAAAAATGATCTAAAAGAAGAATAGTTTTGTATCCACTAGATAAGTAGTACTCTCATTTCTAAAATAACCAGGAACTCATCCAATTTTACTTTCTAAAGTACGATCATATTTTTTTGCCTTCCACCCTTTACAGTTCTCATGGTATTGTTTGATATTTTCTCTCTAGGATTTACACATGAAACATATCAAACCCCAATACATATGATGTCATCTAAAATAAATTTCAGAAGTACTATTAAAAATATGTATTCTATTCTTTATAAGAATCATCTCTTATGTTTTCATAGATCAACTCAAATAGATTATATGCCACGTGACACTGAAAAAATCGCGTTATTAATTCTTCCATATTGTATTTTTTAATACCATGTTAGTGTAAATACTATTACTTAAAATAAGAAACTCTATAAATTTATGTCTAGAGATTTTGTTCCCAAGAGTTGTGCTACTACTAAGGTCTTACTAAGGGAAATTATATTTACTTCTGATTTACTATAAGATGAATAATCTATTTTATGTCTGTTATAAATATATATATATATATATATATATATTGGAAAATCATTATGGCCCTATTAACCATGAGTATACACTTGGAACACTCTGAGTCCAAATGAATATTCTATAATTATGATACTTTATTTAATCCATAAATAGATTTCCTTAACTTTTATTTCTTATATTAATTATTTGGTTTCAAAAAAAAAATTGTGTCATGTCATATAGACATCTTCTGAAAGGTTTCCTCCAGGTAATGGGGATTTTATATTCAATTCCCAATATTATGATCATGAAATTTTTTTATTACATGTATTATTATAATGGATTTTAGCATGAATACTAGGTATAATATTTTTAATACAATATATATAGATATATCAGGAATATTAAATAACCAAGAAATATTTATTGGTACAATTTTGTACCATCTATATCCAGTTTCTCTTAAATACCCACAAAATAATTTACATCAACTGGAGAAGCTACCAAAATATAAAACTGGATATTGGTACATGGAATCCATATATAAATTCATATGATCTTTTCAGTCATATAATCTTTTCTTTATCCAATTCACTATAGGATTAATTATTCTTATAAAATAATATATCAGCTATCTTGATGAATATAAATCCACCTATTTGGTTTTAACTTTTCGAGGTAGTATTTTTCTATGGAATAATTCCTCTCACAAATACTTATGGAGTTTAGTGTTCTTATGCCAACTCACATGAATCAAGAGCCTTAAATTTATATAAATATAGTTTACTCCCACTATCTACAGAGAGATATGCTTTAATCAAATAATTAGAATCAATTTTTATTAATACGTATTTAACTTGAGGATATTAATATCAAATGTTTCTATTGGATAATTAACTGAAATGAACATTGTGTTTACTTTGATGTATGTTTATAGATATAAAAATCACTAAAAATGGTCTCCATCAAACTTATGATGATATAACATAATGTAATGCAAATATATCATAACTTATATGATATCCATTATTCAATATAGTTGGCATATGGTTAGTTGTCATTTTTTGTATTTAAAAATATTGTCTTGAAAGACTATGGAATACTTGGCATACATATAAGATACATCATCGTTCCACCTTATATCATTATCATATCATTGATGTTAATAAGATAAACTGTGTTTATGATAACATTCACTCTATATTTAAATTATAAATGAATTCTTGATTAATATATACTCCAATAAGCCCATTCAAAGTATCCTGTATCTTTTACTACGTTTATTCATTTCTCCATCGACCATTCCTAAAATTTCTTAAAGGAATATCATGACGTATTTGAATTTACCTCTATCTTATCCTTGGAATAGTTCACATGGTCAAGTTGAACTAACTCTATAATATTTGTGGATTACCTTTATTTTAAAATATTTCTTTATCTAGAACGTAATAAGAAACTATATCGATAATACCTAATGTTTTAACTCAAAAGTGTCTAAAAATCCATCCGAGAATATCCTTGATAAATATATTTATTTTTACTTGACAAATAATCATATTAGAATAACTAGTTATAGGTATTATATTTTAAATTAATCATACATTTCTGATACACTAGTTCATAAAGTGGTTTTTTTACATTAGGTTTTTAAGGTTTAACATCATTTAAAAAAAAGATCTTAAAAAATTAATATTATCAATGAATGATGGATTTAAAATTTTGATATAATAAATGATGTAAAAAATGATTTTTTACATTGGTTATTTAATAACCAATGGTGAAACTAAGTTTTTTTTTAAAAATTACATAAAACCAATAACCCAAAAAAAGAAGCAACAGAAAAAACAAAAAATAACAGTACATTAGGCCTAATAAAAAGAATTTAATTAAAAAATTTCTTCAAATTATAATAATTTTACACTTTAAACATAAAATCCATAATATATATTACGAAATAAAATATATTAAATCCTTTAAAATGTTCTGCCCATATTTCTTGGACATGATTAATCTCTTCTTTATTATAAGCAAGAGGGTCATAAAAAATATACAAATATAAATGAATGTATATATAACATATATTTTCAATATAATGATAAGATAAAAAAATATTATATTAAAATATAAAATTGTAGAATTTTTTAATTGTGGTGGTTCAAATTATTTCAGACATATATCTCATATCATAATATCCATGTTTTTTTATTCCTTGATTATGAAAATTCTATTTGAAAAAATGTTTTCATTTGAAAATAACGATTTTATATATATGAAAAATTATATTAATTATAAATGAGTTTACATTTTACTTCATATATATGATTTTTTTTCCTCTTTCTTATTGAAAATCTAAAGAAATCCCAAGAAATGTTTGAAAATTAAATTTAGGAAATAAGAGTGAAATTCATAATAAAAAATAATTACTCATATAATAAAACTTACAGCTCCAAAAATTCATTCCTGTATTCATACACATCACCATGTAAGGAACATAACCAATAAAGTGTCTTACATTTTTGAATAAGATACCCAACATCCAATGGCCACTGATATAAAAAAATATAATGTTAGTGAATTTTAACTAAATGGAATAATACTAAATATATGTTTCATACCTATGAAGATATGGAAACATCCATCATTGAATTGAATCATTATTTAATACATCAAAAATATATTCTTTTCTTTCATCATAATTCATTATCCACATTTGTGGATAAATAAATTGGGTGTCTAAGAAACCATACACCAACTTCCTATCATTTTTAAAAAAAATTATAAAAAGATACATAATAAAAAACAAGTATTATGTTTGATAAATAACATTAAAATAATTGTAATAAACATTATAATCGAATTAAATACAAAATATTTGTAGAAATATATGACTTAAAATATGTAAAGTAACAATCACAATGAAATATCTCCTGAAAATTCATCCTAATAATAAGGTTTCCAATCATTTCAACATCTATTGGAAGATCATAAGCATCCAAAAACTACGATTCATTTCTTGATAATTTAGAATGTGTAGTTATATCCAAATTCAAAGTGTCCTTAACCAATTTTAACTTTCCATACAACATTTATTTTATTTTTATATATTATTGTAAATATATATATTGAAATATTAAAACAAATTTTACACCAATATGAAATAAAGTTTTTAGTATATGCATACCTCAACAATAATATGTCAAATAAGTCGAGATAGAAATAATAAAAAAATGTACAATACGTTTTCCAACTATAAAATACTCTCCTATAAGAAATGGTACTGTAGTTGATGCATCTATAATATCTAGTTCCATTATTCTAAAATGACCCATCTCTATCTGATGGGGATATAGAATATCCACAATTTGATATATCATCCCAAATGATCCAATATGATATTGGGGATCCTTAGTATATAACTCATAGTATATGGGAAGATAACGATAAGGTGTATAAGTGAGATTTTTAGGAGGAGGTGGAGTATTGGGATCTATAAGAGTGGGTGGAGGAGTGGGATATGCTACTGATAGTGGATGAGCCAGATATATAACATAAAACTATCTCTACATGTAAGAAGAAATCAATAGTATTAAAGAACTGATCCTCTCCTCTACCACAACTCCAATACTCTCCTTTATCTCTAGACCTATCTTTTGAAACTCAGCTTTTAAATCCTATATTTGTTTCCTTATATATAAATCCTCCCTTGAGTTTTTTATAAAATGACCAAACAAATTTTTAACCGAAACACCAACCTAGAATCCTCATATGAGACCTGGGTGTTCAGGATTTCCCAATGCAATATCTAAAATATCCTTCCTACCCTCAGGTATTAAGGACCACCATATGTTATTATCCTCAAGGGATTATATTATAAAATATTTAAATAATGTATTATTGAATTAAAAAATATAAATAGTATAAAAATATATTGAACAACTGATATAACTTAAATAAATCATTATAATCATATCATCCACAACGCTCAATTATTTTGTAAGATATGTCCCCTTTTTGGTCATCCAAATGATCTTCCATTCTTTATGGCTTGGTGGTGGTGAACGAGGGTCAACATTTTCTAATCATGAAGAAATGAATCTCAATTTTTGAATCTTTTTAGTCATTATTTTCTCTTCCAATGATGAATATCCTCCATGAGATAAATTATGATGGTATACATTTTTGGTTTGGATCTCCAAATGACATATTCATAGATCATATTAATTAAGGAAAAAAACATTAATATGATAATTACATTGATACAAGAAACGTCAAATAAATAATATTACACTTACCAAAAACAAATCCTTCCAAATACATTCAATACATTTCATCCATGTATCTTCATCAATAAAGTGATACACATGACATGTTTTTTATTCTATCTGGAACCAAAAATTAAATGACTCATCATGGTTGATTTATAATCCATCCATCCCCTAGATAGAATAGGTAAAATCTCTTACTAACTTATTTAGTTTTAGGTATATCATATTTCATCGAATGAAAAGAGAAACAAAAAAAATACATTAGTAAAAACATGTAGTGACAAGTAAAATAATACCAAATGGCCTTATAAAAAATTTCAGCCACAATTGAAATAATATTGTATTGGGGATATTTATCCAATCATAAATCCAAATGATAATTTTTTACTGATTCTGTATTTCCAAAAAAACTTCTAAAATTGGGTTGAATTTAGACCTGTTTGATTACCATTATCAACACACCGAATTAATATCCTATGTTCCAGGATTTAAAAAAATTACAATTTAGTTAAACAAGCGCAACCACATTTTAACACCCTTTAATCCTTCTTTATCCTTGTGATAATAGAAGGAACCTACGTATTTGGATAAAGAACCTCATTAGTGGTATATATAGAGTCGCCACATTAAGAACTCTGTGAATCAAGTGTATGATTCAAAATTATCATATAAATAAAACTAACAAACAATAAATAAAAGAATCCAACATTTACATATAAATAAAAATAAAATTTGGAAAATATATCTATCAAATAAAAAATAATCTAAAAAATTTCTTAAATAAATATAAATTTAAAAAATATCTAACAGTTTCTAAGTCATGTTATCTCAATAATAAACCCTAATAGAAGGATCCATGTGTTTATTGAGACATTTATTCACACATCACTGTTTTTAATTCCATTAATCTTAGTGATTTTATTAATAATCATTGATTGTTTTGTCCTTATTTGTATAATATATAATTTTAAATTCATGTATGTTTTGTTTGAAAATGTCACAAATGAAATAAAAATTGTTTTGAAATTGAAAAAAACACACTTTTGATCATTATATTTATCAATAATTTATGAATCATTATGATTTATTCTTATATTTCAAAAATTATTAGAGATGAAATTTCCTTTATTTTAATGAAAAAATAATAACATGAACAAATATTTTATCAATTTAAAAATTTTATACATTCATAAAATAATATTAATGATTAAAAAATTATTTCGATCAAATATAATGTTTCCAAAGTTGCACTATATTTTTAATTAAAGATAAACTCAAATGACATAAAAATAATATATGAATTAAGTAAAAAAAATTATAAATATTATATCTATCATTTCAAAAAATTTTAATTTTATTTAAAAAAAGATATAAATATATGTTACCTATAATATCAAGAGATTACCAAAGAATTATTTTCCCATATTCCTTCCATATGATTGTTCTCTATTGAAAAAACCATGTCTTTACCATCGTCATTGATATCCTTAGATATTCTATCTATGGAGTAAGGGACATCACATGATTCATCCTCATCATCAAATTTCTCATCACTAAAAGAATGATTTATACCATAAAAATGAGAGAACACTAGAAATTTGATGGGTCAGGAACATATAAATTTTTTTATCATGTTTTTCCATTATAAAAGTTTTATCTAAGTATTCAATACAATTCATATTTACTAGTTTCATACCAAATTCATCATGTTTAACATTATTTATAATGCAATAACGTTTATATTAAATCATAAGAACACAAAATTTATTGTAATCAATATTCCATATTTCTCTTGTAAGTCCCTAATATGAAATTAACACAAATATTATTTTATTTTCTTTTTCAATAAAAAATTGTGTTTTTTATTGAAGAATAATGCACTGCTATTATCAACTAAAATTATGTTGTCCTAATATTTGAAATAAAATGTATAACCATTAATGTCCTACCCTGACCATGTAATCACATTTAAACATGGCCCACCCAATAACCATTTCAATGTTTTTGAAGCATATGATCTACCAATAATGGAATATTTAAACAATGGTAAGAAAGTTACGTTATACTCATTCAATTCCCGCACATCTTTCTTCATTGGAAAAAACTATTTTAACACATTAATATGAAATTTTATATATTCATAAGCATCATCTATGTTATTCAATATGTATAAATGTGGTTTATTTATTTATTTCACTATCAATGATTTAATTTTAAATCCATGGATCCCATTTCCCCCAAAATTTACTCCATCGTGGAGAGAGTTAGAAAAAAACGATGTGCTCCAATACTTAAAAATAGTCTATAAAAAAACTATGAAACCTCATCAGAAATATACTTCTCTACAATAGTGGATTCTGGTCAATATGGATTATAAACAAACCCCATCAACATCTTCATACACCTTTCATAATTTTACATCCAACATAGATATATAGGACCAACAAACATAATTTATTACAAAAAATAAAAAACTAAAACAACCATTATATCACAAAAGTTGGTGAAAATTACATTTCAAGTAGAAAAATTATACATAATTGATCATTATAATTTTTTTAATGAATTCAAATCCATCACTTTTTTACATATGGAATTTAAAAAATAACACACTTTTATGATAATCATTTAGACATATATGGGTATTATTCAACATGATGTAACTGATAAGATATGTTTCATTATTACATGAAAATCATGAGATTTTATGGAAGATAACTTCAACTATTTCATTTATAACTTTTTTATATTTTAAAATAACCCTGAGGAAATTTGATACCACAAAGGCATTGAAAAAAAATATTTTCCCACTCTTGGATAATGTATAAAAAGAGGTAAGAAATCATGTTTTTTCGTTTAATAGTGGGAGCTAACTAGAAACATATTCCCATTGACATTAAATACATTCTATCATTAAAACCATTAATTATATTTACTTTAATATCTAACAATTTACCAATAAAACTGTCAAAAATAAACTTTTCAACATGCATCACATCGAGGTTATGTTTGATCTCTTGAGATACCTAATATAGAAGCTCAAAAAGTATTGATTATCTCTTCAATATATATTTTTATTCAATACTAGTTTGTTGTGTCTCTCCGAATGTGACGTTAATTTTTTTCAGTGTCATAAAATATTGATCAGTAGATAAAGTATTTAGAGTGATATCAAATTCTTATAATCCATTAAACTCATTTTCTAATATTTGATTATAGTGATTCATAGATTAAATCATTTTATGACCCATGTTCATTTTTCCTCCCATATTTTAGTTTACAATAATTTGTACCTTCTTATAAAATTAAATAATATTTTTGGACCTTAACACCATATCCATACAAATTTCCATATGATTGAAAGTCATTTATTAAAAAATATACACTTCATTTAATTAAAAATATTCCATTTGATAATAATCATATAATTTGATACCTTCCTCTCATAAGTGTTTCAAATCATCAATTAATGGTTAAAAGTAAACATAAATATTGTTTTTTTGTTATTTTGTTCCAGAAATCATTAAACTCGACATGATATATTTCTACTTCATACAAAATTCTGGTGATAAGTTGAAAATCACCAACAAAACTAGCCACGAACTACGTTTTCTACTAAGACTCTGATATTGATACATTTCTTATGAGTGGATTCCAAATATAATATTTCTAACTTCATTTAAAATTTTTGTAAATTACAGATAAATTTTCTTCCACAACAAATAATCAGATGGATAATTTAATTTTCCATCAGATATTCACTCATCTGCATTCCATCTTAACCTTTTGGATTGATTTGTTTTTTAATATAAACATTTCAAATGGGGAATTATAGGATGATACCAAATTTACTTAGAATATGTTTTGGTACTTGGAATAATATATGAATCAAGTTATGATTTTTCTATCAAATTATATCATGACACCCCATATTTAGGTTACTCTAAAAGAAATTTTTATTTCTTCAAATATAACACACAGTAATTAGGGAAGACATGCATTTTTTACTCAAATCCCATTAGACATAATATTTTTTATATTAAAATTTGAATCAAGAAGGTGATTGTATTTATGATGTATGTATTTCAATATCTGTATAAATTCAGTAAGACGCTGATCACTCATTACATTTATGGATTTCATGTTCATCAATCTTAACACCATTTATAAAACTATTGATTTTATACAACCCAGATATAATGGTTTTTTAGCATAACTATATAAGAACTAAATTTACATTTTTTTTCAATTATATCTACTTAAATATCATGAATCATTAATTAATTTTGATTAAAACTGTCTTTTCAAAAATCACCATTACCATTAGATCTTAAATCCTACCCAATTTTATCATCCCAAATCGAAGGACTATAATTATGATTAAAACCACATAAAATATAATGATATTTGATATATATATGTGTGTTCCAAACTTCTCATATTTCAAAATTTAAATCATAGAAAATAGGCCTTTTTTTTAACATATTTTTTGATAAATTACAAAAAATCATGCACCCATTCTTTACATTAATCAATTATTGGACGTATTATAATCAAATTATGATCCATTATCACCTATAAAAATTTTATGTATTAAATATAAGCAACTATATTTTAAATTTTAAATTAAAATCTACTTTTATAAATAACAATATATAAAATTGAAATTATTTACTTCTATCATCATAGCTCATTATCTAATGAAATATTACTAAAAAAATTATTTATTAAAAAATAAAATTTAAATAAAAAACTCAATATAAAATAAATAAATGATTAAAAAATAATGGTAATTTAAATTACATAATAAGAACCTATAAAGTAAATAACAATAGTTCTTTTTATAAGGAAAATATAAATTTAAAATAAAGAATTTATGTATACACATGGAAATAGTAAACTCACACATATAAAATCACATCTAAATGCTTAAAAGAATTATAAACACTATAATATTTTTAGTATTCTAAATATATTATATTATCAAAATAAAATACATTGAAAGTATTGAATTTTTGTTTAGACATGTTAAACAAAAAATAAACATATCAAACTACTTATAAACATTAAATAACCAACAAAAACGTAATTTTTTTCTTATAAATTATGATCATAATTTATTTTCCACTACATGATTAAAATTAATTCAAAAAAATATCCTAAGAAATACGAACATCATAAAATTTTACTAGTAAAATAAAAAATATCATTCCTTATGATATAATTCTCAAACAAAACTTATACCCATTATATCTAATGGTTTTCGATCAAATATAAAATTCTCATAAAAATTAAATTCTATATTAATATTTAAAAAATATTTATTTTTATAATTTATTCATAATTTAAACATCATTAAACTAATTATATCACCCATTTTCTTATTCCTTAACAACAAAAACTAGTTTTAAGGTCATTATAATTCATTAAAGATCTCTTCAAACTCATATAATCATTATATTGTAATTTTTTTTCAATAATAAATTAATGGTTCAATTTCATAACATATTAAAGAATAAGTAAGCTATAAATTATATTTTGGATAGTTATTTTCATAGGGTGTCAGTTTTGTAGACCCATATTCCACCACTTTGCTATCCAAATTTTGACAAAATTCTATGACTAAAATAAATTCATTATAATGTAATTAATATGTAGAAACTAATAAATAAAGACATAAATAAATAAATTGAACAATGATTCAATCTCCCTGAGTACCACTAGTAACCATTCAAAAAATAATTCACAATTACTCCATGATTAAAAATACCTTTGAGGGATGAGGATGATAAATAAGAGTGATGAAAATTCCCATAAATGTCTAAAGTTGTGGCTGACGGTGGATTAGGAAGGATGATTGTGGTTTATAGTAGTGGCTAATGATGATTGAAGTTTGATGATGAATTCATGCTAGAGGAATGAAGGTTGAAGTCACTCTGAGAGAGAGAACAAAAAGCTCAATGCACAAAATAATGAAACAGAAACATTGGATCAGAATTTTTTAATTAAAATTTAAAGGTTTTTAACATTTGTTATTTGATAAATTATTTTAAAAGATGGATTTTAATATCATTTTTTAAAAATGATACGGATTTTTTCCATTTTTACCAACAGTTATAAATTAACTAACATTCAAATATTTTATCTTATCGAATGTATATAACCAATGTGAAAAAATCCATAAAAATGAATCTATCACTAGTGATATAGGATGTAGCGCCCTTGCTTTGATTTATATAGCCTTTATTTAAACCTTTTTATGTGTTTTAAGTGCTTGGTATGTGTTGTTAAGAGGTTGTGAGAGTTTGGAAAGGTTTTGGAATGTTTTGGAATCCTTTTTAAGGCAACATGGTTTGAGAACAGTTAGCAGAAACCGTGCAAGATGAAATTGTGTGGACAGTGGGTTTATGATTGGCCTACAGATGGTTTGTCTTACCATGCGAGGAGGACATGCAAGATTACCCTTTAAGGAATCAGTAAGTGCATGGTTAGTGCACATTTTTTCTAACCGTGTGAGCTAACTGTGTGGCCCATAAAAATAGCGTTTTAAAAATCCCAGATTTGTTGGAATTTACCTAAAGACACCCAAACATTTTCCTATTAGAAACTCACGCGGTATTTCCTCTTTTTAAGGGTTAGGGGTGCTCTTCTACTCGTTCTGGAAGAAAATTGAATGGTTGTATTGGTGTGGTTGAGCCGATTCATCTACGGTAAGACTCCTCGCTTAGTTATTTGTGATTTTCGCTCTATCTACACTTCCCTCTCTCTTGGTTTTCTAGATCTACATTAGTTTCATGTAGATCAAGGATTTTAGTTTCCTAAAGTGTTGATTTTAGGGATTTTTGATGGTAGGGAAGGAGATCTAGAATAGTTTTAGTTGATTGTTTTCCCGGATTGTGGTGCGGTTGGTTGTGGGTCAAATTCGCTAGAACCCTAAAGGTAGGTGGATTCTCTCTCAACACAACTTTGTTAGAACTAAATGGGTTCTTCCAATTAATTATTTTTTCTTGAATTTATTGGTGATTTTGATTTGTGAAATTGGTTAGAAATTACTTGGGTAATGTTTTAAGGATTTCGGGTGAAAAGGGGTTTTGTGGTGTAATGTTCTTATTGTTAGATTTTAAAATTGGGATTTTAAATTAAGTCACTTGGGTTGATTTTTGGAAATGGTTGATGAAAATGTTTTTTAATAATGATTTTCTTTTATTGAGATGTGGTTTTTCAAGGAAAATGATTAAGGGTGATTTCAATAAATGGGTGGTTTTTTGAAGTGGATTGGCATGTGATGGAAATAGTAATTTGTAGTTTGTTGTGGCCTTGGTGTGTTATATGCTTGGTTATTGGCTTGATCATGTTATGTTTTTGATTGTAATGATGTGTTGTTGGTAGGGTGTACCATTATAAATAGGGCATGGAGAGTGGAAGGAAGGACCACCATCAAGGATTGGTGTGTGGGATGCACAACATGACTTGGAAATTAGTAAACTAGTTTGGATGGGAAGTTCCCCCATGCTTGTTGCCCTGTTGTGTGTAGCTAGGAAAGATGAAAATATTTTTGCTAATGTGAAATGGTGAAATGGATTATGGCATGGTTTTTTGGATTTCCTATGTGTTGCAGGAATTTGGGTAAAAATGTCTTGGTAAAGGAGTGTTTTTCTTGTTGTATGTTGTTACACTATTGAATGTTTTATATAAACAATATAATATAATTATGCTACTAGTTTTATCTTAGTGTCATGTATAGGGAAGTCATTTGGAGAAAACCTACTATGAAATTGTACTCACCCCCTGCTTTGGAACTTGGGTGCTTTTTAAAATATTGTATTCCAGGACATAAGTAAGATTAAAGCAACTCTTTTTTCTAGTAGTTCAGTATGATGCTTTGGTGATGTTGTGGTGCATGGAGCATGGATCTTGGTGTTTAGCTATGGATGGTGTCCTTGTTATTTGGGTCATATTGTGTAGTCTTCCATTTTCTACTCTGATTTTAGTTTATTGGTATTGGTCTTTTGGATTTGTTATGGAACAAATTGGTTGTTTTCTTGGAAATGTAGTTTGGGTTGCTAAGTTATCATGCATCATGTTGTTTTGTTGGAAATGGTGTGTTGGGTCTGTTGATTTTATCTCAAAGGAAAATCGTTCCCCAATATATTCTTGAAGTCCTCAGTATTTATTTCTAGCCTTTGGCACCTTGGGGATGCCGCTTAAGGCCATGTAGTTTTCTTCCGCCCTCTCAAGACAATGGGATGGGGTAGGATGTTATAATTGGTATAATTTTTTTCGGCCCTTGGCTTTCAATTGAGAGTAGTTGTTTAGTACTTTGGCATTGACTGTTGGTCTTGGTATTCACATTCATTCTTGGTCTATTCCTTGAGTCAGGATTGTATCAAGGCATTGGATTTTCATAACCTGGAATGTATAGTATAAAAAAAACGTTGCTAACCATTTTTTGATGAACTTTATGTTACCAAGGAGTTGGGTACATAAGGGTTTGGAGACACTTATAGGCACTGGATATCTCATTGTCATGGGTGTAGCCAATGAGATGAGCATGGAATACATGGTAGAAATGACCTCCCTCCAGGTTTTATATTTCATTGGAGTATAATTATTTATGGTGTGATATAAATATGTGTATTTTGGAAAATATGAATTGGGTTTCAAAACGGAAAGGTTTGAAACAGAGAAACAAGTTGTATTTTGAAAATGGGTTGATTTTCAAAACATGTTGGATTTTTCAGAATAGTGCAACATGGGAGATATGGACTTGTAGAAGGCTTGGTTGTGATAGTTGTTATGTAATAGAAACTGGTAATGTATACCCTTTATTGTTAGCAGAATGGTACTTATGGATGTTTTTTTGATAGAAATGGAACCGGGTAAGTTTCGTAGAGACCAATCAGAAGAAGCTACTAAAAATGTGGTTTCACCTGAGCCTCAGGAGAACCAGCATCTATTGTAGAGAATAGTGCAAGTATTCTTTGTTGTGGAAAGTGAAAATAAATAGGATGAACAAAAGCATTTAGATCATGTGGTTCGGTTTCAAAGGCAGAATCCACCCATGTTTAGGGGTGATTTGGAGCCAGAAAGGGATGAAGCATGCCTAAACAGAATGAGTAGGATATTTGAATTCTCGAGAACACCGACAGACCTGAAAGTGAAGTTACCACTTACATGTTGGAATATCTTTCCTTTTAGTGGTGGGAGATGGCGGTCCAAGCTGGTATGTACCAAGGTGTGACATGGGAGGGGTTTAAAGAATTTTTTAATAAACAATTATACCCTCATATGTTTAGAATTCAGCGTATAATAAATTTATTCAGTTTGAAGCAAGGGAAAAAGGCTGTAATGATATATGTGACTAAGTTTATTAACTTAGTGTAGTTTTCCCATGAGGTGGTAGTTAGTACATCATTAAAAGAAATAATTTTTTAATCTTGTCTGAACTAGGAAATTTGTTCCAAGATAGCAGTGTTGTGTTTAAATGATTACACGGAAATGGTGAATTGAGCAATGGTGGCTGAAAAAGATATTTTGGCGGATACATGTGAGGGAAGTATGTTGGTACCCAAGGGGAAAAGTGTTAACTCAAATGCTGGGTTCAAGTAGAAGAGGGACACTTATTTCCATAGTGGGAGTATAGATCATAATCTGATGGCAGGATCCGTGAATATTAGTCTGAAGCCTCAGAGTAACCTAGGATGTTTTTTGTGTGGTTCAATGTGCCACATCAAGCGGGATTGTATGGAACAACCTAGAGCCTGTCATAATTGTAAGAATATGGGGAATAAGTAGTGTCATTGTCAAAATGCTCCAAGGTTGTGTGTCTGTGACACTCCTCAAGGGTCGTAGGGGTCTTATACCTTGATGGGATGGGGGTACCAGTATACCCCTCGACATCAAAGTAATGTTTGTCATGGTGATTCAATGAACACCACAACACTTCAATAGGGAAAAAAGAGCATAATGTTGCAAGTAAGAAGTTCTTTGGGGATGAACAGGCTGTGGTGGATGATCAGTCGGGACCATCCACGGTGTGAGGTACGATTCATTTAAATTCCACATTGATGAATGATTTGTTTGATACAGGTTATTCTCATTATTTTATTGCTTCCCATGCGGTCAGTTTGTTGGGTTTACATAAGGAAATGAGGCATTCTATTTTGAAACTATAAACTCTTCTAGGTCAAAGAGAGTGTCGAGCCTTCTTATGTAGAGCAATTTTCATAGTTGTGGACAACATCGAATTGATGTGGGATTTATCGATGCTTTAGATAAATGGTTATGATATAATCCCGAGAATTGATTGGTAGGCGATGTTTAAGGAGCACATTGATTTCTATGCATGAATGGTTAGTTTTACGAAGGAGGATGGAGTTAAACAACAGTTTAGAGGGGAGAAGAAGGAAAATTTGTGAGCAACAGATTTGTAGTCACCAAATTTTGGCATGATTTAATATCAGTTAGTGTTTTTTCGTTGGCATGAGTGGAATATGTTGAGAAGAGTGTTCTTCTAGAAGTTTTAGATCAGTTTATGGATATATTTCCCAAATAATTCTCAAGGTTTCCAACCATAAGTGAAGTGGAGTTTACGATTGATCACCTTCTAGGGACCAGTCCTATCTCACTTCCGTCTTACGATATGGAACATGAAAAATTCCAATAATTAAAGGTGTAGTTGGAGGAGTTAGAGAAAAAGGGTTCACCCAGCCTATCACGTCTCTGTGGGAATTTCCTATTTTTTTTGTCAAAAAGGCAGGTGGAACTCTGCGCCTCTGTTCGGATTATCCTAGACTTAATCAGGTTTTGATTAAGAACCGATTTCTGCTTCAACGTATTGATGATTTTTTTGAACTGTTGAAGGGAGCACAATGGTTCTACAAGATTGACATGAAGTCAAGATATCATCAATTGCGAGTAAGGAAGGGGGATATCCACAAAATTGATTTCAGAAGTAGATATGGACATCAAGAGTATGTGGTTATTCCCTTTGGTCTAAGGAATTCACTAGCAATGTTTTTGGAATTGAAGAATTGGATATTTCATAGATATCTAGATTCTTTTTTGGTGGTATTTGTGGATGATATATTTTTGTATTCGAGGAAAAGGGTAGACCATGAGCAGCACTTGGCAATGGTGTTGGGGATATTTAGGGATCATCATTTTTATTCCAAATTGTCAAAGTGTGACTTTTTTATATAAAAGGTTGGTTTCCATGGCCATGTCATTTCTGAGAGAGGTGTGTCAATTGATCCAGAAAAGATAGAGGTTGTTATCTCATGGCCAGCACCAAATAATGTTTTCAAGATACAGAGATTCCTTGGTCTAGCTGAGTATTATCGATGTCTCGTTTGGGATTTCTCACGATTGGCTTCACAAATGGAATCTTTGACAAGGAATTATTCCTCATTTCAATGGTACGAGTAGTTTTGGAAATTTTTTTAAGAGATAAAGAGTCTCCTTACATCAGCACCAATCTTGGTTTTTCGTGAACCAGGGAAAGTGTACATGGTGTATTGTGATGCATTAGGATCAGGGGTAGGGTGTGTTCTCATGTAGGGGGATCATGTGGTTAGATATGGATTATTTAAGTTGAGGTTTCATGATAAGAACTATCCAACAAATGATTTGGATTTGGTGGTAGTGTTTATTTCCTAAAACATGTGGCATCATTACCTCTTTATTGAGAAATTTACAGTGTTTATTGATCACAAGATATTAAATCATATTTTCTCACAATGATATTTGATCACGAGGAAATGGATATGGATGGAATATCTCTAGATTTTTGATTTTGAATTAATGTACACACTAGGTACGGGAAATTTACTGGTTAATGCATTAAGTAGAAAACTATATGCTCTGATGGTGAAACATGAATCATATTAGAGGCATCTGATATCAGTCATAGCCGACATGTGGTTGGAATATGAAGAATGGGGTGACAGAGTGGTCTTTTTTCCGATTTCAATGTTTCCTGACTTGAATTTTTTGGTTAAAGATTCACATGAAGCTGGTTCCAAATATGTGGCAATGAAGTCAGAACTCAATGGTAGGGAGCCCATTGAGAGCTGGGAACTGAATGGAAATTCAGATAGTGTACCAGTGGTTTATCCAGAGAAACTTCTTATATCTTATCTTCATTCTAGGTGGGTTTTACATCTTGGAATTCAAAATATGTATAAGGCTTTTAAAGTGCAGTTTTGGTGGGCTGATATGAAAAGGCATGTGACTAAGTTTGTTTCAAGATGCTTGACTTGTCTGCCAGTCAAGGCAGAGCATCAGCGGCTAGTAGGAATGTAGCAGTCTTTACCTATCCCAGCGTCGAAATGGGAAAAATAGAAATGGATTATGTGAAAGGTCTCACAAGAATGGTCGGGAAACACGATTTCACATGGTTGATTGTGGACCAGGTCACAAAGTCGGCCCATTTCATCCTGATTCATGAATCACATATAGGGGAGGATCTTTTCAAATTTATATACGGGAAGTGGTAAATATGCATAATGTTCTAGTTTCGATAGTATTAGATGGATATTTGAGGATCACATCTCATTTCAATAAATCCTTGTAGCAAGCCCTTGGGACATAGTTGACGATGAGAACGTCGTATCATCCTCATACAGATGGCCAATCTAAGAGGATGATACTAACTTTGGAGGATATGTTAGGGGATTTAGTGATAGATTTTGGTGGTTCAGGGTAGGATCACTTACCATTGGTGGAGTTCTCCTATAATAACATTTATCAGGATTCAATACATATGGCTTCATTTGAGGCATTACATTGGTGTCCGTGTCTTTCTCCACAATGATGGGTGGAAATGGGGGATACTTAGATGATTGAACTATGCCTTGTACAAGAGACTATATAGAAGATGAATTTGAATATAAATAAGATGGATATGACAAAAAGTCATCATAAGTCATATGAATACTATAATTGACAACCGTTTTCATTCGAGGTGGGTAATAATGTGTTTTTGAGAAAATTTACAAGGTTGGGACATTCTTGGTTTGGAAAGAAGGGTAAATTATCTCCAAGGTATATTGGGCCTATTGAGATAATTGAGAAGATTGGAGAGGTGGCCTATCAGTTAGATTTTCAACCATGGTTTAGTGCAGTGGAAAATGTGTTTCATGTGTCAGAGTTGAAGAAGTATCAGTTGGATCATGACCATGTGATTCTTTGGGATCATGTTGAGTTAAAACCGGATGCTTCCTTGGTGCACGTGCCAGTGTAGATTGTGGATAGACTAGATAATATATTGAATTGAAAAGGCATCAATATAGTTCAGGTTTTGGGGCAGTATGTTCATATTTAAGAGGAGACTTGAGAGTGGGAGAAAGAGATGGTCAAGAAATGGCTCGAGCTCTTTTGACAACGAGATGATTCTTTACATTCCAAGAATATAAATTCCAATGGTGGGGAGAATGTAGCACCCAAGGTTTGACGTATTTATCCATTTTATGCCTTTTTATATACTTAATGTTATTGGGAAGAGTTGGGAATATTTTCGGAGAGTTTGGAAATGATTTGGAATGTTTTGGAAGCCTTTTTAAGGCTGCATGGTTTGAGCACAGTTATGGGAAACCGTGCGAGATGAAACTGTGTGGGTAATGGGGTTATTCACAGCTTACACATGGTTTTTCTAACCATGTGAGGAGGCCGTTCAAGATGCCTTTTTAGGAATTATCATGCACATGGTTAACACATGGTTTTTCTAACTGTGTGAGATAACTGTATGACCCAAAAAAATGGGTTTTTTTAAAATATGGGATTAGTCAAGATTTCCCTTATGACTCCCAAAATTTCTTCCATTTGAGCTCCACTTGGGATTTCCTCTTTTAAAGGGTCAGGGGTGCTCTCCCACTAATTTTGGAAGCAAATAGATGGGTTTTGTTGGTGTGGTTGGGCCGATTTTTCTCTGGTAAGTCTCTTCTCTTTGTTCTTTGTGGTTTTAAGTAGATCTACTCTTCAATATCTCTATGTTTTCTATATCTACATCTATTTCATGTAGATATAGGGTTTTGGTTGCAGAATGTTTTGATTTTAGGGATTTTTGATGGTAGGGAAGGATATCTGGAGTGGTTTTTGTGGAGTGTTTTTATGGATTGGGTTGTAGTTTCTAGTGGGTCAAATTCACCAGAACCCTAAAAGGTAGGTGGCCTTTCTCTCAACTCCAATTTATTATAACAAGAATTATTCTTCAAATTAAATAGTTTCTCATTTATTAATAAGTGGTTTTTATGTGAAACATTAGTTAGAAATTCCATGGGTAATGTTTTGGAGATTTGGGGGGGGGGGGGTTGTGGTGTAATGTTCTTATTGTTGGATTTTAAAATAGGGATTTTAAAGTGAGTCATTTGGGTTGATTTGTGAACATGGTTAATGAATTAGGTTTTCAATAAACATGTTGTCTTATTTAAATTTTTTTCAGGAAAAATGATTTAAGGGTGATTTTAATAAATGGGTGATTTTTTGAAGTGGATTGGCATGTGATGGAAATGGTCATTTGTATTTTTTGTGGCCTTGTTGTGTTATATGATTGGTTATTTGCTTGAGAATTTTATGTTTGTGATTGGAATGATGTGAAATTTGTAGGGAGTACCATTATGAATAGATTATGGAGAGTGTAAGGAAGGGCCACCATCAAGGATATGTGTGTGGGATGTACAACTTGACTTGGAAAGTAGTAAACTAGTTTGGATCGGAAGTTCCCCCATGTTTATTTCCCTGTTGTGTGTATCTAGGAAATATGAAAATATTTTTGCTAATGTGAAATGGTGAAATGGATTGTGGAATGGTTTTTTGGATTTCCAATGTGCTGCAGGCATTTGGGTAAACATGGCTTAGTAAAGGAGTGTTTTGGTTGTTGTAAGTTATTGCACTATTGAATGTTTTATATAACCGTCTTATATAATAATGCTAATAGTTTTATATTAGTAGCTTGTGTTGGGAAGTAATTTAGGGGAAACCTACAATGTAATTTTCCTCACCCCCTCTTTTTAACTTGGGTGATTTATAGATGTTGTATTCTAGGACACAGGTAAGAGTAATGCATCTACTTTTTCTAGTGGTTCGACATGATGATTTGGTGATTTGGTGATGTTGTGCTGTTTGGAGCATGGAGCTTAATGTGAAACTATAGATGGTGTCCTAGTTATTGGGGTCATGTTGAGTAGTCTTTCACTATGTACTCTGATTTTGGTTTAGTTGTATTAGTCTTTGGTATTTATTATGGAACAAAATGGTTTTTTTCCATGAAATTTATTTTGGGTTGCTATGTTGTCATGAATCATGAAGTTTTGTTGGCAATGGTTTTGTTGGTTTGGTTTCTTTTATCTCAAGGGAAAACCGTTCACTAATATATTCTCAAAGCCCTCGGCATATATTGCTAGCCTTTGGAACCTTGGGAACATTATTTGAGGCAAAGTAGAATTCCTCACCCTCTCAAGCCAATGGGATGGGGCGAGATATTACATAGGATATCTGTGATTCAAGTATAAATAGACTGTAAGTTAAATATAAAAAATTATAAAAATATTTATTCTAAACATTAAATAATTTCACATTGTGTTTAAATGGAAATTGATATAATTTTTTTTGTTAATACAAAAAAATAGTCTAAATATAATAAATCCATTGGGAAATATGAATCTCTATCCTCATATTGGATGACTTAGGGAAAAACCCTTTCTTTAAATCTCATAGAGTTCACCTTACATCTTATAATATTTCATAACTCTATTGGTTCTTTTATTTGAATAAATTTATGCTATTTTCCTATTATATTTAATTCCCAATATGTAAAATAAAAATATTACATGAAATGATGAATATACTTGAAGTTAGAATTTTTGATATCTTCTTATTTACTTTATTTCAGTTCCTCATACAATGACCATTATTGAAACATGAAAATCATATGAATTCATGTTCACTAGAGTATCTTAGAAACTTTTTTCTCTTGAAACATGGTGTAATAAAATCATTGAATTTGAACCATTCATGGGATTTTCAACATGAAATTTCATATTTCTTAACATAAGGTGTGAGGAATCATGTATCTAATATTTTATGTCTTATTCTCTTAGGTATTTTTAATTATCACAAATACCAAATTGTGTTTTTAACATTTTCATATCATGGATTAATGTGTTTACAATTTTGACATTTTTACATGGAGGTACTAGACCAAAAAGAGGGCCCAAAAGGAGAGTGCATGACCTTTTTAAAGTCTACCACCAGTAGGATTCATTGGATACCTAGTAGTTCCTAGAGAAAATAATATTTATTTCTATGTGCCATGATATATCCAGGTGAACTCAGTTTGATAAACATATATCCATTTGGTAGGGCCTTATTTTCCTTAATTTAACTCCTGATGGCTCGATTCAACCCCTAAATCCTCTAAAATTATTCTAAGGATATGAGAGGATATAAATAGACCCAAGGGTTCTTGGATTAAAATGGTTACTTTGAATAATCATTCTAGAGCCAAATTGTTTCACTTTTATCTCATTTTTGTTCTCTCTTACATTTATCCCACTCTGTCCCATTCTTCTTCAGTTGTATCCTATTGGGATGATCATGAGTGTGATTTAATGGGATTTCACTAAGAAAGTCTCCTAATTTTCCTTTCCTCGGGTTCTCACTACCATTGAGTGCGAGTGGATATCTTATCACAAAATGTAAAGTGATGGACTGGGTTCTCCCAACCATTTAGCGTGAGTGCGATATGCAATCACTACATTAAATGTGAGGGATACTAGGTTCCTGACCAATACCACTAAATGTTTCGATTTTTATTTGGGTTTCTTAGTTTCAGCCATAAAAAACAAGGGTTTTACTTCTTATAATGGTTTTAATTTCAACAAACACTAATAATAAATGGTTTAGGATTCTTTATACAACTAATAAAAAAAGGTTTAAAACAAACCCTCTCAAGGTTACTTGATTTGCTGAGACATAGGGAACCCTTAAAGGATTACTTCCAAACTCCTTTATAAGTTTCATATGATTATTATTTTAATTTTATATTTAAAATATGCTTTAAATCTTTTAATTTTCATTATATGTTTAGTTTTTCTAATCTTATTTATTTTATTTTTAATTTTTTTAATAATTTTTAAAAGGAAATACACCCTCTCTTTCAAGTTTTACTCAGAAGTAAAATTTGTATTATATCTAACCCTGATTTTAAAACCTTAACTGATGTTAAGGAATAATCAATTAAATGTGGAATGTACTTAGAATTACCAAGGAACATTGGAAGGAAACTTAATGTCTATAACCCAATAATTTGATATATCTAACTAATGTTATTGGAAAAAATAATATATACTTTTATTAGAATCATATGATATCTATCTTGAAGAATAGTTATTCATGTATATACCCCCAGAAATGAACGAAAGGAAAACAGTCTGTAAATTAAATTTTATATTTTTATCTGGATGAAAAATCCATGAATTCATTACATTTCTTGTTATAAATGAATGAACTCAATTGAGTTTACATTTGTAAAATGCGTCATGAAATATAAAAAATTATTAGAAGTAAGACATGATGGTACTAATAAAGTAAATTATACTTGGCTTGATATATACCATTCATATTTTTAAAGCATTAATATGAATTATAATGAGTCTATAAATAAATTTTTACATTTTTCACAGATATTTGTAATGGAAGGATGTATTTAGATGATTATATTTCAATATCAGTGCTTTTGAAAAATATTATTTAGGTCATGCCTTGTTCTTGGGTATCCAAAGGGAAAAAAATTCAAGGAGTGAAGGAAATCTAGAATATAACAGTTTAAGAACTCATTGGGCCAATCATGAATTATGAGATTACATTGAAAATTCAAGCCATAAAGGAAAATATATGTTAAATAGAAAAATAAAAACACAAAATTAAAAATTAATTGAAGAAAATACATCCATATGTGATTAAAGTATTGAAAAATTGGAAAAAAAACTATTCAAGTTCATAAAAATAAATAAATCCAATTATCATACCAAAAAGGAGAATAAAAAAGGCGACCTAGAGGTATGATTCCACGGTTTTAAGAAAATATGTCACATGAAGATGGATTGTACCTTATCTAAAAGAAGGTGAAGGAGAATAAGGAATGTAAGTAGACATTAAATGTGTCAAATTTGAGTGAAATTGATGAATCCCTATCCTCATCAAAATCAAGTTATAGAATCCCCAATTGACTTATGGCCATTGTTGAGGTAAAATCTACCACGACCTATTTTATTTCTTTAAATTATTTTTATTCCTCTATTAATATTGATTATGAGGATATAAGATATTCTAGAGAAAAATTATCAAAATTATTTTTTGAAATAAACACAAAATTAAAGGTGTAAAAAAGTAAATATAATCTTGTTGTAAGTGAGAAGGATCAACTCTCTAAGGAAAAGGAAGACTTATCCACGAAATTAAATGAGGAACTAGAAGTTGAAAAATTAGAATCAACAAATTATAAACATAAAATGGAATTTTATAAGTTCATCCATGTTTATAAATACAACTTACATCACCAATACAATTATGAAAATAATAGGAAAAATTCAACTAATATAATAGGAAAGGTAATTATGGACTTAGAATCTCTATAGTTCAAAAATTTTAATTTTAATTTCGGGCTCTCAATATCAGGTGAAAGGTAATTATGTCCTAAGTTATTATGTTGGATCCTCTAAATATAAACCTAATACAATTCTTGTAAGAGTTATATCTCAATATAACCTTTTTAATTGTTGTATAAAAACTCAGAACCTGATTTATGAAAATAATTATAAAAATTCCTGATATGGTAGACCAAAATCAATTTACCTCCCTTCAAATTTAATATCTAAAATATATAATATCTCTTATGTTAATTTGTTTCCCATGAAAATGTGGGTCTCAAATCCTTATAAGATAACATTTTTGGACCCAAATTCTAGGTAACAAAATCTCTAGTTTCATGACTATTTTCTTGGAAGAATGTTTGAAGAGAAATTCCCAGGGAAAAACATGGTACATAAATAGTGATTAATCATAAACCTTATATAAGGAATTATTAATTTTTTTAAATATCCTAAATCATTTTTAAAATTTGATTAATTAAATATTTTATTTTCAATTTGGTTAAAATACTTTCCATAAAAATGTTTTATGAAGGTGGTTCTATATTATTTTAATATGAATATTTATAGTGGAAACATATTTTTAAAAATAAATTTATAGAATGTTGAAGAATGATTCATACCTAAATTAATATTATTGAGCATGCATGAAATTAAATTTTTTTTCACTAGCTCTGAATCATTTTAAACAAATTTATCAAATTTTTAATTATTTTAATTAAATCTTATTTCATATTTGAAATAGAGTATTTAAAACAGCTTTATTCAAAAAAATTATATTTAAAACACTATGATTGAGAAACATTTAATTTTATTAAGGAGTTAAAAAAATATTTTTGTATGATTATATAATTTATCTTTGGAAATCAAGAGGATTTTACTCTATTTTGGAAATATTTAATCTTTATCTTTGTTGAATCATGATTAATTTTCAATATTGACCTTTATTAAATTAAGTGATTTTTAATCTTGAAAATATTTAAAAACATGAAATAATTAGTAATCATATGATCATTTTATTTTTATTTTGAGTAAATTTTTTCTTTTTTTTCATGGTTTTATTTAATTTAATTATTGATTATTGATTCATTTACATCTTTAATTGATTGATTTTTTTCACTATCTCAGGTGAGTTTATCCCTTTTTCTCTTTTGTTTATTTAAATCTTGGGTTACATGTTTTTATTGATCACTTATAGTTTTAAAAGTGTAATTAAATTAAGGAGGATCCTAACCTTTTTAATTATGAAATATATTTAAAGATAAAACACTAATTTTTGAGTGATCTATAACGTGATAAAAATATTTTTATACTCTAGTAATTTTACGAAAATGAATTTCAAATTCCATTGGTGTACTATTTTTCATTCTTAAATTCAATTTTAAAATTTGAAATATTTTTATTATTTTAAATATGATTTTAAGAATATTGTTTTGTGGGAATATTTTATTATGTTTTTAATGAAATAATTTAGAGGGGGGGGGGTCTAATTTTATATCTAAATTGATTCCTAGAGAGATAATATTTTTATAATGACTCTTAATCATGTTTATATTTCAAAGTTATCATTTTTATAAAACATGTCCATGTGTTTATTTTCACTCAAATTTTAAAGGTTTTGAAAGTTTGAGTAAAAGGAATGTGTATTTTCTAGAATTATGAAAGTGTTTTGGCATGTTGAAAGATTTTAAAACATCAAATTAATTTCTAGTTTTGAACTCCCTTGATGGATAATTATGGTCTAGAAATTTTCATTTCCATTTTTCCTCTCTTATACTCAGACCTCATCTTATTATGATTCATTTATATAATCCTTTTTTTATAAGTTTTATGATAATTAAAATTAGGGTAAATGTGATGAAATTAAAGTTATAACTTCTCTCAAGAAATCTCATAGTTATGATTTATTATTTATAAAAGGAGTGATAATAATGACAATAAAGGAAAAAGTATATCATGTTTTTGGGGGAAAGGTAATTGTTTCAAAAGAATATTTTCTTGTTTCAACTTTTTTAAAAAATAAATGATTTAAAATTAAATTTTTAAAATTTTATGATTTTGAATATTTGATATTCACAAAGGGGGAGTAGTTTTGAAATTGAGTTATTGATGACAATTCTTGAATGTATCTCCTAAATTAATTGTTGAAGTAATGAAAATGATTGATTTAATTTCATTATGAAATATTTTAATTTACATTTTCTATAATCATTAGAATTTTAAAATGCCTATATTTTTTGATAAATTAATTTATTTTTTGTGGGCATAAAAAAGGGCAGAATTTATTACATCTCATTATATTTGGTAGTTTTAATGACCACATACACCAAATATTTCATCAAATGTTTTTATTTCATAGATTTTGGTGATTAAATTTTAGAGATTTTTCTATGGAGGTACCAGAACAA
This sequence comes from Viscum album, assembly GCA_963277665.1. Classification (NCBI taxonomy): domain Eukaryota; kingdom Viridiplantae; phylum Streptophyta; class Magnoliopsida; order Santalales; family Viscaceae; genus Viscum; species Viscum album. Next base: position 1,267,982,042 of record OY728140.1, on the reverse strand, counting down.
ACAGAGGTATCAAAAGGATAGTGGAAGACATTCTTAATGTTTTCCACTAATAGGTTTTAGTGTATACCGAATGAGACCTAGATGTAACCTTATTTCTATCAAATTTCAACCATATGGTCGGTGAAAACCACTGATTATATGATGAAATATATATAGAGAAAGAAAAAGTGGTTCGATAGGGCCTCATATTCCTTAATTTGACCAATAACAGCTGTATTTGACCCCTAAGACCTCCAGAATGATCATAGGGTTATAATAGGCTGCCAGTACACCCAAAAAGTTTCTTAAATACAAGTTTCTTCCTTGAAGATTAATTATATATCCAAATTTTCTTAATGTTCTCTCATTCATGTGATCTCTTACATTTGTCTCACTCTCTCCCATTCGTCTCTTATTGTATCTTGTCGGGAGGATCTTGAGTGTGATTCAAAGGGTTTATACTAAGAAAGTTGATTATTTTTTTCTTTTATCGGGTGATCAATGCCATTGAGTGTGAGGGGGTAGGTTATCAATACTTTTAAATTTAGGAATTGGGCAGTCACTACCATTAAGAATAAGGGGGATAAGTGACCACTATAATAAATGTGGGGGAGATTGGGTTCCTATCCCTAGATTCAAAATGGATGGAAATATATTTGGGTTTCTTGGTACCAAAAAATAATCACCGGGGGTCCAGCTTCATGTAATGGGTTTAGTTTCTACTATCACTAAAAATAAAGGGTTTGTGTTTATTAATAAAATAATTAAAAGACAATGTTTAAACTAAAACATCTCATTATTACTTATGGGGAGGAGATATTGGGATCTCTTAGGGGAATATTTCCAAAATCCTTTATCAATTTATTTTTCATTGTGTTTTAATTTTATATTTCCAGTACAATTTATCTCTTGGAATTTTAGTTATCACTTTAATTATTTTCATCTCATCTATTTTAGTTTTAATTTAAGAAATGTTATTAAAAGTAAATGCACCCCTCTTATCCTCTTTACTCGAAACAAATCCCACCATTACTTATCTTCTTAGTAAATTATAGTCTAAAAATTCATGTACAACTTCTCCATATTTTTCAACTTGTAATTAAAGATGAATATGAAATATCCATGTGATAAGGACACTACTACGGTATTACTGGATAATTTATTATCTAAATTGAAACACAAGTTTAATAATTGATAAATGTACTTTAACCTCATGAATATAAGATCACTAGTTAGGTACCCACCTCATAGTTTTAACTCATATAAGGTAGTGAAAATCTCATTTATCTTAAGCCTCTATTTACACATCTTAAGAGATAAGATACGAGATTTCATGGTATATGCATCCACATATTTATGTTTCATATTCTTCTATTAGGAAATAGGTTATAACATAATGAAAAATATGGGACTCTAAAACCTAATATAAAATTATAGTAATTTAGGGTATAAATTATTTTACCACCCTTATAAATTTGAGTCGGTGAGGACATTGATTTTTTTTTGAAATGGTAACTCTCTTCCCATGGTTTTGTTATCCATTTTATGTAAAAGTATAGTATATTTTAGTGCATTATATCGATTAAAAAAATTGATGTAATAGATTTTATTTATTAGTCTCCCATTATTTTTTCAAAACCCAATATACCTTACCATTAGATTCAAAATATAATTTCAATTGAAAATTCTAGTGTAAATGATATATATTTCACTTATCATAACCCAATCAATCACCTGATCAATTACCTAGAGGTAGGTAGGTGGTCTTTCCAGTGGTATTAACTAAAAATTACTTGATTTATTAAATGGAATCCCCAATTGTTAAATATGGTACTCATATTTCCTCAACACAGTCCTCTATTTTACACCTAGTATGTAATAACTTATGATTTTTAATCCTTTAAAATACATAGTATGTTCTATAACTTGTGTCACATGCTACACCCAACATAAAAAAATGCACAAAATATTAAGAATACCTTATTAGTAAATTTTTAATAAAAACTAATATGGTAAACAATTAATATTTTTAACCATTATATGGTAAATAATTAATTTGAGTTAATATTAAACATTTTATTCAAATAAAATTAATTTTATTTGTATTATATATTTTCTTTTTAAAAAATATAATTTTACTAATTTTAGGATTTAAATGTGAGAAAATAAATTTAAATTATGAATTCCTCACAAAAAAATTAGTATAGTATTTTTTTGTGATTTTTTAAAATAATCAATTTTTAGGTGAAAGTCCAGATAATGAGTTTTATCAAATTATCAATATATTTGAAAGGCTTACTTTTTAATAAAAAAAATTAATTTATCAAATATATATTTTAAATGTATAATTATGATATCTGAAATATTATTTAAATCTTATAAATTTTATTTTTAATATTTTAGGACTTTAGAAAGATATTTTAGAATTTAAAAAATATTCTCATTTGATTCTTTTAATTACAACTTTTCATGGTGTAATTATATTTTTGGTTGGTTAAAAATCCAATTAAACTTTTATAATAAATCAATTACTATCATGAAAATCATTAACCACAAAAAAGTGTCTTATTAAATATTTTAATGTTTAAAAATACTCGTATTTTAAAATAACTTTTTATGTGTTATGTGTGTTTAATTTAAAATAAACATTTCATATATTTGTGAAAATAATAAAGTGAAATAGAGCCTAAATTTTTAATCACAATTTATTATTTTTAATAATGGACAAATTATATTTTTAGTAATAAAATAATTAACATGATTAATATTTAATTAAGGGGAGTAAGTGTTTAAATGACCAATCTAAGGTGGATCAAATTTTCTGAAATTAAATTAAACTTTAGACCTTATAAAAATAATTATTTAGGTTTTAAAGTCTTACCTGCATGTATTATCAACATTCCTTCACCTAACTCACCTAAAATTAATTCCATTCCATTCTGACTTTTTTACTTTTCATTATTTTCCATGGAAAATTCACATCCCTTAACTTCTAAAATGAACCAGTTACACCCCTTATTTACACACCCATTTATTCTAATTACTTATTGAAAATATTCCCATTTTTTCATCAAATAACCCTATCCCATGAAACATATCTCTTATCCACCATTAATTAGCCTAATCCTTTTATTTCGGAGCATAATTCCATGGAAAATCAAACATTCCAACATGATTATTACTACCCTATTAGTATTTATTTTTAATTTTACTATTAATAATATTCTATAACATTATTAGTATAATTAATTAATCATAATATATATAAATAAATTTCATTATATTAATGTAACATAAATTATTCATTCACTTCCTAGAATCCTCTATGAAAATCAAATGCATCGATCGTGTATATGTGTGGACTACCACCTCCATGATATGATTCAGTTCATTTTTAATCACTACCTCTTAGGGATGATATAAAGGATGGGTTTGATGAATAATTATTTTTTATGTCAATTATAAAATTATTAAATTATCACATTTTTCATTTACCTTCTTTCCGCCAATTCCTTATGGAATGAGATCATTAATCATGTGTATGTGTGGACTACCACCTCCATGAATGAAGTGTATCATTTCACTTAACAACATAAAATAGATGGACCTAAAAGTGAAATTACTTAAATAATATTATTTATATAACATTATTATAATTCTTAAATGATGAATTTTCATAAAACATCTCTCCATCCATTCATTGAGAATTTTTTTTTGTTAATCGTGCATACGTGCATGGTTCTAAGAATAAATTTTATGAACATATATGATATATATTACTTGTGAAATATTATATAAATGTTAACATTATTTAATTCAACTTTCTTACTCATTTGATCAATATGGAATTATTATTTTGGTTGCCTTACTGCATACTTAAGCAATGTTGTAAAATTTATATAGAGAATGATTAAGTAATGTTATAAAAAGACAATTAAATGTAATGATATGGTATTAAATATTTTTTAAAGGTTATTGATTTATATTATTAATATCTAAATATTTTAATAATATATCATCATCATTCATTAAAAACTGCTGAAACAAGTTTGTCTTCAACATTATCTTTAACAATCATAAATAAATCTCTCATGGGATTAAATTAGAATACTATAAATAATAATGCAATATATATTAAAAAACTAAAATTAATATATGAATGATGAAATTGATATCAAAGATTAGGTATCAACATTAACATTACAAAACATGTGAAATATAATTAAAAGTATTGACAATGAATATTAAAAATAAGCTATAATGAACCAATATATTCATAGTTAAAAAATAAAAATGATGTATATAAAATGGTTATAGAGATAAGTTGGGAGTTGGATTACTGTGTTAAAAAAATGGAGGCTTAAAATCAACCAGCGTTGTATAGTTGGGAATGTTTGGAGAGAACATAATTCAGTTTACGTGCTATCTCATGAAGGGAGGTAAGATGAGAATCTTATTGTTTAAAAAAAGTGGGACCCATACCCATTTCATGTAAAACCATTATCCACGGAGATTCACATGCGGTCAATCACTTCAGACCACAATGAGTTGTGGTTTTTCCTTTTTTCTCCGCTTCTTTGTATTCCTCATTTCTCTATCAACAGAAATTTAATTTTTAGACATTGATACACATTTTACATTATGAATCAATTTTCTTATGAATGGTGTATATACTATCCAATTATTGTTATTGGAATTGATGATTAATTTGAATATCTTTTTTGTTCAAGTATTTTGATTATGATGTTACTCATGTTGTAAATGTTTATTCGACTCAAGTCCTTTTACCATGATTTATTAATTCTCATCATAAATTTGATATTAAAAATCTCATTTATCCTACCATTTTTTTAAATATGTTTTACTTCCTTTACCTTTAAGGAAATTAATCTCTTTCATTAAACTTATTCTATTTGTGGGATCACATTATCTTTCAAAATGAATCATTGAAAGAAACGATCCCCAACATAAGAACATAAATCTTTTACATCTATTTTAATGTTTTACCTCATGAAATTATTTTATATAATGTTGCAAGTGACAATCATACTTATCTTCACAACTTATCAATAGAGGGTTTTTATCATCCTTTTTACAATTTGGGTTTCTCTAAAAGGTTTTAATAGACATTAAAAATTTCTGAAATGATTATTTTTCAAAAATATATTCTTCTATCATTATATTTTAATATGTTCAAAAATTTATTATTTATAAATTTTTTTAAGGTTGTTTTCATATACATTTAATTTCTTCAAATTTTTTTAAAAGAAAATATTCTCAAAATTTTCCAAACGGGTCATTTTAAATGGATGATATATATTTTACACATTTTTTATGCACATATCATCTTCATTTCATTATAATTTTAGAAAAGGATTATATTTTATGATTTGAAGTTTGAAAATGAAATTTCATAACCTCATGGTCTATTAAAATATTCCATTATAAATTTTTTCAAATGAAAAGGGAAATTAATATTTTGAATTTATTTTCCCAATGATTTTTAAAGTTTTCATCATCAATGTGGTATTCTTGGTCAAGGGTATTACCTGAATGATTCTGTCTATGTTATTTATTTGTATCTATTATGATATTCTCTCATACATTTATGGGATGATCCATCACTAAATTTTTATTTCCCAATCTTCCACCTGTGTAGGAATTATTTTCTTCCAATTCATTTCTTATATAAATTTCTTATGTTCTATTACTTTTTATTGATGTATATTCACCTATATTTCCAATACATCAATCAAATGGGGTAATTTTTGTCTGAGATGTATATTCTTTTATTATATGGTGTAAATACCATATTCTTACTCATATTTATTGAGTTCTATTTACAAATAATTATTCCTAAATTCAAAGGATACCCATTTACTTTCCATGGGTTATTATGTTATAGTTATTGGTGGGATTATTAATGCTATCTTTATGTTATTACATTAAAAAGAGATGTAAACCATTTTCTTTCCCTGGTTTCTTTATGATATGATGATTTATTTTCATGTGGAACACATATTTATGTACATGTTATGTGATGGGTGGGCCTAGAATTAATATATACCTCTAATGTATTGGGTAATGTTTCCATATCAAGATATATCATGGTGCATGGACAGTAAGCCTTAATAACTAATTGAGTGGTTAGTTATCCACGAAAAATATGTTATGATGTAATTTTTGTGTTTTTTCCACATTCCGATGATGTAATAATCTTATGTTAGGATTATTTCCTGAAAAATATAGAACGATTTCACCTAATTCTTGATTGTGGGTGATTTTGGGTGGTTACACAATCATTTGCAACAAGTTTACTATATTTGTATCTAATAAAAAATATCAATAGTTCCCACATCTAAACTGAGAAAAAAAATTAATTTCCAAAGGTATGACATAATTTGGGGTTTCAGACCCAAAAACACATAATAAATCACATTGGTTGAGAGGATAAGAGGCCGAGGTCATTTCACTCTTGGTGGGAGGGATTATTTCATATTACTGAAATATCTTATATATTTAAGATATGTTTTTTAAAATCCTTCCCAGTATCCAATATAAGACCAGTTACCCCAGTGTCAATAACATAATTAAGATCAAGTGTTTATGGGAATAATTGTGTGTGTCACATGTTCCCCATAATTCCCTTATTCATTATGATGCTTCAGTTTATATATAGGTTCAGGTGCGCTAGATTTTACTACTATACAAGGATTTTATTGGTATCTTGGAGTTGATATTTAACCTAAATGAGTTATTCTACCTATCTTATGAGAATAGAAATCAAAACCCACGTAGTTCATCTAACATAGTCTAAGGTTGTAGGATAGTAATATACCATGTAGCTAAACATCATTAAACAAGGATGTAAATATTGGTCTTAGTACTCAAGGTGTAATCCTATGTATCCTATTAATATGGGAATCACATACAACATAGTCCATTTTATAGGATCTTGTGTCCTGATATAGGAGATAATAGAGGCCTTGAGTGGGACTTACGCATATAAGGTTTCCTTAGATTGCATCAGCTGGAATATAAACCTTTGAGAAAAGATGAGATGTAATCAGACATACATACCAATGAAGGGCCCATAAGGGTGATCCTTACAATGATATTGGTACAATAATCTCAAGTCTCTATGCCCATGTGAGTCATCCTCAGTGTGAGAAGCATGATATAACCGAAGATTGGACACATCACATGAGATCATATTCATATGAGGATTACACATTATAATGATTCTCCTTGAGAGGTATAATTAATAGTATTATGAAGGATATGGAATTATTTTAATGAATTAGGAATGAATATTACTTATCATATGTATAAAAATAATTAGATTCATCTTAGTTTGATTTTTCCCGAAGCCTCTAATGGGATTGAATTACTTGAAGTCATAGTTGGGGATTACACTTATAGGGATGAATGTGTGCGAGTACTCTTCTCATATGATGATGGATGAGGAATCATGGTAGACTTATGGGATAATTAATTACCATGAGTGAAAAATATCTGGGATATAAAGGGACTTATACTAGGGTGTATTCTCAATAGAAATCAGGCCTTAAAAAGGTATTCTATGTATCCTACATGGACAGGAATAAGAGTCCTCAAAGATCAGTGATCCCACAACCAACTAATGGGTTGGGGTGAGTGATTACACTTGGATAAATTATTATTATAACAAAGGTTTTAGGAATTCTAAGGGATTTTACCAGGATGGATTCCCATGTTGCATATTCATCCTCTCTCTTTTGAAATATAAAGAGAGATGATAACCATGAATGTTCTATGGGGTATGATTGGTATGACATAGAGGGACCATCTGATATCATGAATAAAATAATATTTCATGAGTGTATAAACATAATCCATTGAGGACAATACTCTTATAAAGGGGGTATACAAACAATGTTTCCGAGATGGGTGTTCACATGGTATATGTCTAAGTGTGTCTACCGGAAAAGGGTGATATTTCATGCTAACATGTCTCGATTGTCTGCCCGAAATTTCTTGATTGTCTACTATACATGTTTGGGGTGTCATTTTGACATGGTTGACATGTCAAATGGTGTTTTCTTGACATGTCCAATAAGTTTCACATGATCGAAGTTGATGTGTCCAATATTGTTTGTTTGATCAAATGACTTGTCTGGGATGTCTTCGCATGATCAAAGCATACATGTCTTGGATATTTTTAATGACAAACTAACTTTTATAATATTTCTTCACATGATCAAAGTTCATTTTCTCATATTTCTTCACATGATCAAAGTAGACATGTCCTGGGTCTTTCAAACAATCAATTTCCATGTCTGGTATGGATTCTGATGATCAAAGTGACTTATCCAGGATGTCTTCAAATGATAAAAGTGTAAATGTCTAGGTTCTTTCACATTATCATCTAAATTATCCATGATGTCTTCACATGATCAAGGTGACCCATCTAGGATGTCTTTTCATGATAAAATCATACATGTCTATCAACTTTCATATGAATAACTGACTCGTCTGAGAAATCTTTTCATGACCAAGTTGAATTTTCTAGGATGTCTTTATGAGATCAATTTTACTTTAACAATATGTATTCATATGAGAATCTTTCCATTATAATGGATTATTTCATGATAATGATATAATGGTTAGAGCCACCACATGTTCATCCTAGATTGTCTGAGATTCCTTTTCAAGATCTTACTTGTGTGAGGTTTGTCCTATGATCAAGGTGATTTGTAAAAGGCAAGTATCACAATAAAAATGACATTTCCAAGTTTGGATAAGGGCATAAAAAGAAAAGTGTGGAGTATTTTGATCATATGAAATTTAGAGGGTTATGTAGTGGGGTCTCTCAAACATATTCAGGATTTTCACCCAACCAAATGTTGATGAAGAATTTATATATGGATCATGCCTCAAGGGTGCATAGAACAAAATTTATATTGAATGAGTGTATGGGTGACATCTAATTTAATAGTCTAATATAATATGGTTTTTATGAAAAAAGTATGTATTTTCCATGGGTTCATATGTATTTCAAGTCCACATGTGTGTTGAGGAGTTTCTGCATGATGGATTCACATGAAGCTCAATTGCTCATGTAATTACCATAACCTCAAAGGGGGTATTATGATGTGTTCTATAAATATATCTAGGGGTTTCATGTTGGAACCGCAACATATGAAAAGTCCATGACTGAGTAATATAAACCCCTTTGAATGCATGGGGTGTGTGTCCATGGTATCTCTTTTCCATGGCCAGGGATTCACGAGGGTGATTCATGTCGAGGTAGCCACATCCCGGGATAAATGAAAACACCGCGAGACCTTAGGGTTCATGTGATATCATATTAAATATTTCATGATGGAGTCATTCATATATAGGGAATGCGTAAGGTTTGTCTATAAAAACCAGTAGATATATGGGTGGAATCTCGTATGATAGGGGTTCGTGAAAATGATTTCGTGTAATAGAGGGATTATATGTGGATGTCCAGGCCATGGTATTCACAGGATAGAACTTCATGATTCTTAAATAATCATGAAATATAATTAAGGGTATCATGTGATGGATCTCACCATTACCTAGTGAATATACTTGAATTCAAGGGCCGATCCTCCTATATTCTTTGGTATACCTATATTCTCTCTCTGCCTTTTCTTCCCCTCATGTGTGTGTTTTTTCTAAAGGGACATGGTTTTATATAGGTAGAGGAAACCTGAAATATCACCTATTTTCATGGGAAATATTTTACACGAACTTTTTTGAGGTGGTGAAGATCCTTGCATGGTCAACATCATGTGATCACAAGATGGGTTCACGTGATGGCATGCATGATAGCTGACAAGGATTCAGGAGATAAATTGAAGGATTTGAATGAGTGTCATGTGTGATTTTATTAATTCATCATGCGATAGTTACATGAATATCTTTGACTATCGATGTCCCCTATTTTCATATCCTTGAATTCATGAAATGACTTTGAAGTGGGATTTACATGATCGACTTCATTCTATTGTGCCTCGACATGCATGGTGTTGGGGTGGTGGGGCTCTGCATAATCCACGTATGGGAGGTTCACACAATGAGTGTTAAATTATTTTAATGAGAAGAATATATGTTATCTAAATGGATTTTCATGAGCATCATCCCTCGATCTCACAACTTTTAAAGACTCTCATGATGTATTAATGCAATCAGGTGATCAACATCATTCGATGGATTAGTTTTCCAAACATCACAAGTATGCAAGGTGTGCATCGCTTTGGCTTGACTATCCTTCATGTGGCTGGGTGGAAGATATCCAAAGATGTCCCCACATGATCATTTCATGGGATTTTATTGGCATTACCACTTGATCGTATGATCATCTAGAACTCTTACCATGGATTCATGTGGTTCACATGGCTGCCTTTATGCCACATCTGTGGTTTCTTTGAAGAAAGAAATACATGAAAAATGAACTTTCATGCATGGAATCGAGACATCTAATGTGTATCATTTGTCTTGGTTTGATCATGGAAGGTGGATAATATGGAGTACGTTGATTGATGGGGAAACTTCAGGTGTCTCAGTGGTGTCTGGAGTGTGGCGGGTGAGTAGGAGGTTGAAGACGATGATGTTGAGAAATTGGATAGTTGGGATCGACTTGATCATATGGTCATGGTTTTTTTGAATGTTTTTTACAGACGAACATTTCTGTACAAGACACATGTACCAAATTAATATGGAAGGCTTTATTTCTTCTATTATTAAGAATGGGTGTTCCATCTACCTCATGAGAGGGAAATGGGTACCACACCCACAACAAACACATCCAAGTACCAAAAAGTTGTTCCCTCCCATTTCATGGCTTTCTTAGGAACACCTACACCACATTCACTATGTGAATTCACCACACGATCAATGATCACCTAAAATCTCACCGATTAGCTGGATTTCTAGATGGTTGGTTAGCTGGCTCCCATGGCATAGTAGAGGGGATTCTTGCATGTTCCCTTGGTTGAGGTAGTTGGTTGGTTAGCCTAGATGGCATATTTTTTTAGTAAAGGGAACCCAAAAAATGTATAAAAATATTCTAAGTACAATTAATCTAATAAGGGGTAAAATTACATGCCCTCAGAAATCAAATCCCAATACTAACCATTGTTCTTCAAGAAAGCCACCTCCAATACATTCATATTAAAAATAGGAATTCTATTTTCATTGGATTCAAAATTCTCAAATATTTGATGGAAAAGATTATGGAATACAATTATGGGTGCCTAAAAAATCCCCCCTTAGAATTATATTCATTAGATATGAAAAGAATATGATTCTATGGTAAACATTGATCACTTTTCCACATTTATGAACATATGATAGACTTTGATATTGAGCCCTATAAAAGTATTTGGGGAACATATATACTGAGATAGAAATACATATCAATTCTTGGATGGTAAAGGGAATTTTTGGAAATCCATTTGTGAATGGATCCAAGATACGAGGCATAAACATCGCTACATGTCATACGGGAATGAGAATCAAGACATATGTAGTTCTATGAAAAAATCTAATGAAGATCAAGATCATGTATAGGGAACATATGATCAAGGATGAGGAAATCTATGATAGATGTCCTTACATATATTTAGTTCATATAATTAAAGGGAAATGTGACTATTTTGTGAAAAAATAACGAGTAGAGACCTATATTTTGGTGGAGATGTTGCATGGATCATCAATGATACCCATCCTTTGTGTAATTCCAAATAAAACCAAATCCCAAGATTTGAGTACTCAAATCATAAAAAAATTTGTTGAGAAATTATCATGAATTCTCACTGACATGAGATTTCTCATTGATACACCTGATACAATTTTCTTAAGATCACCTAATTTATAAGGATAATTTGGGAAATATATGCATCCAATATGGAGAAGGATCTAATTACTACCTAAGTCAGTGGGCTTAGAAATAATAGATTATTTTTTTCTAGGGAAAAGCAATGATCCCTATTAGCTTTGAATCATTTTATATCATATTTCCCTAAATGGTTCCTCAAATTCATATAGGGGAAAACTTAGCAAGTGTAGTCTTGGATTTTTCTCAGGCTGCCCTCTTATGGATTTTCAACCTAACAATTTTTTATACCTATTCCAACATATTAGTTCTCAATATTTCTTAGATCACATGAAGTGAATTTCCATATAGAAGAGACTTGATATTTTCCTTGGACACACTTTGTGAGTTTTTATCCTAGTGAACATTGTGTCTTTCTCATTTTTATATTTTATGGTTTTAAAAGATAGACCTGTTTTTCATTGTAGTTTAAGTTATTATTTCTTCAAACTTATATTACCAATAGTTTAGAGTCTTCTAACTCAGATTATATACTACTGGTAGTTTAGTGTCTTCTAGATAGAACCTTTTACTAGTGCTAGTTTAGGGTCCTCTAGATTGGAATTTATGATGCTGGTGGTTTAAAATATTAAAGATTAGAATTTATATTGCAGATTGTTTAGAGTATTCTATCTTGAAACATAAACTATTAATAGTTTATAGTCCTCAAGACCAAACCTTCAATTGTTGGTTGTTTAGAGTCTTCTAGTTTGAACATTATGCTACTGATTGTTTATAATATTATAGCTCAAACTATCTGATAGTAGTAGCTTAGCGTCTTCTAGCTAGAATCTTCTCCTAATGGTAGTCTAGGGTATTCTAGATTATAAATTCTACTCTTGTTGGTTTAGAGTATTCTTTCCTAGACATTCTTCTACTGGTATTTTAGAGTCTTATAACTTGAACTTTCTACTACTGGTAGTTTAGAGTCTTCTATATTGGACATTTTATCGGTAGTGGATGATATGTATCCATGAAGGATTCAAAATCCATAAATCTAGGATGGGATTTTGAATAATTAGTGTCTTTGAAGGGTTTTGATACCATGAATTCTTAGTTGATTTTATGAAGAATGAATGTTAATAAATGGTTCTGGAACCCAGTGTTTTTGTATAACTCATGATGGATGAATATTCATGATGGATAGTGACACCATGAATCCTCACCTTAAAGGGTGTCAGTGAATGGTGAAATATTAGGGATGTCAATTCTACTTGGATAGTTGGAATATGTATGTTTTAAACCACATGTTTAGGAGATTGAATTGACAAATATGGAATGCGGTTGACATAACAGGGATAAAACAAAACACCCTATGATGTTAGGTTGGGCCAAAGTGTTACTGGGGCTCATGAGGATCATATTTCTTTGACTATAGGGAGAATATACCTATAGTTAGTAGGTCATAATATCTTATGCCTGAGCCCATATGGATTACACGTAGATTCAAGTAAAAGGGATCCCAACTTCTTTCCAAAGGAGATGGAGGATGTTTTAGTACTCGTACATCTTGAATATGAAGTAGGGAATGGATTAAATAACAATCTAGGAAGAATTATAAAACCCTATGATAATTTATATTTTGAGATGGGAGGCTCGGGCCCTACACTATGGGGTTTCAATTCATGTGGTGTGGTCTATAAAAATATTTGGGATTGGAGTGTCGCATTCATTCTTTGAGAAGGGGTATAATACATGGTGATGTAATGTTAAGGATGTCAAATTCCCTTGAATAGTTTGGAAAAGGGAATTGTAAATAATGGTATAGGAATATATAAGTTAACTAGATGTAGGAACAATTGGATAGGCATCCACCATCAACGATGGAAGGAGTCTGCAATGTTCCATATAATCAACATAATAACTCCTATGTTTCTAGGGGGCCTTATCTCTAGAACTAAAAATCCTCTAGGCACATATTCTTTGGGATGATTGTAAATTATACAACAGATCTTGGGGAGTCCTTTATGAAATATATAGTCTCTGTTACTAGTTTTCTATATGGGAGGACTAGGATAAAGAAATAAAAAGCTCCCTGAGGTTTCAAGAGAATGATGTTAACTCAGGGAACTGATTATATCAATTTAAAATTCGATGTTGTGAAGGTGTTTTCGGAAAGTGTATGATTGAAGAAGGGTGGGAGCACCCTAAATAATGCCTCTAACTTTTTCTTTGACTAAGGTTTCCATCGAGAATGGATATACTTTTACTAGGACGACCAAGATGGCCCAATAATATTTTCTCTTAATTAATTTATGATCTAACATTAACCGAAACTCTATGAGATAAAGAGTTTAATGAGTAGAGACTTGAATTTTGATCAGGGAACCCATTGTGAGTTTTTAACCAAAATACTTTAAAATATCTTTTACTATAATTTTTTAGGGTCTTACGATTTAGATCATCAAGGTCTAATGTTTATGGTTCTATATCTTTGATCGAGGAATTTTCATTATAGTTTATAATCATGCATTAATGATGTTTTTCTTGTAGTTTAAAATCATGTAGTATGGATAATTTCCTTATAGTGTAATATCATTTAGTAAGGACATTTTCTTTTCCTTGGAGTTTAAAATCCTAGGGGAAGGAATTTTTCCCTACAGTTTAACATCATGAGGTAAGGAAGTGGGAACCGATGTGAAATTGTGAAAGATAACCATGTGAACAGTTTATGTTGGTTAGTGTATTTAGATTTAGTGAAAATATTTTTTCAATTAATAGGCTTATCTATGGGTACCCATATACTGGAGCCCTTTTTTAAAGATTTTTCTCTTGTGAAATAAATATGTACATAGATCTGGCTCCTACATTTGAAAATCAAACTTGTATGGATAAAACCTATTAAAAAAAGGTATATAATACTTTTATGGATGGGATTACTTGGGTTTTCCTATGAATATTATAAGGGTTGGAATCATGCAATAATTATATCCTTTTAATGAGATCCATCAGTATAGACTCAATTTGTATGTAGAGGAGAGTGGTGACTATCTTAGAGTGATTAGGTCTTCAAAGAATATGCATACATAGAAATAGAGGTGTACAAGGATACAATTGTATAAACCTAATTTCATAATGGATATGGTGCACAAATGTGTAACATATAGGGAATCCAAATCAACATAAACAACTGGGTTACACATAATGTAAATCAAAAACCAAGAATATCCGAGTTAACTGTATGTGGTGAATAGTCGGTATATCTCCACTATTGATAATGGATGGATCCTATATTAAATTTAAAGAGGCCTTCTTGGGATCCAAGGGTCCATTTGGATGAAACAGTCCCTATTACTAATTTTTACTTGCAAGATCCAAGAGAAACAGAAGACACAAGGTCCATGGGGTTCCAAGAGAAGGGTATAAACTTGAGGAATTTTCTATGTCAACCCAAATATCAAAGATATAAAGTTGGTTTTATAAAAACATAAGATTCAAGAATGGTTTTATCACCCTAAAATCTATTCCATCTTGCATTGAACACATTTCATTGTAAAGTAGTAAAACACATGATTATTGGATATAAAAACAATAGAGGGGATGACATGTTAAAAGTGAAGAATTTTTTTCACGTAGTTTAATGTCATATGACAAGGAAATGGTTCCCAATATAGGATGTATTTTTTTCAAGTCGGCCATATTGGATTTCTAGTTTCCCTAAGCTCACATGATCAATGCGTAGTATAAGAAACTAGGGACGAATGGGAAGTCAACTAAGATTCATGAGAGTGGGTCTCAAATTAATTTATGCATAGGTCCAACCCATATACAGTTGAGGATGTATTTTTTTATCATTCTTTGTGTTTTATCTAAACCCAGGATTGGATATCTAGGAATTTATATGTATCTTGTGTTGATAGGAATCGAGCCATAGACAGTTCTTGCATGAAATCTCCCTTTATATGTTTTACCCATATGTAGGGAGGATGGAATTTTTTTATATTGAAGTTGGATCAAGGATCATATATTTGAGAGTCACTATATAAAATATGAGGATAGTAGTAAATCCATACATATTTCTTGAATGGGTAACACTCCATGCAGGTCTGACTCATGTAAAAGGGTATAATTGTTTCTATGGATTGCTGTAGCTAGACCCAGGATTAGAGATCGAGTGTCACTATGTAAATTTTGATGATAGGAATCAAGCCAAACAATGTTTATGGATGGGAAAATTTCCATGTATGGCTAACCCATATGAATAGGGCCATTGTTCCCATTAATTAATGTTGGTGGACCTAGGATTAGAGACTCAGGTGTCACTGTGTATCCTGTGAAGACAGAAATCAAGCCACACATAGTTCTTAAATGAGAAACTCTCCTTACAGACCTAACCCATATGTAGAGGGGGGAATGATTCCCATTTATTGTTGCATTTGGACCTATTATTAGAGACTTGGGCATCAATAGAAATCATGTGATGATATAAATCAAGCCACACATAGTTCTTGAATGGGAAACTATCCATGCAGGTGTAAACCATAAAAAGAGGGGGGAATTCTTCCCATTGATTATTATAACTGGAACTAGGATTGGATACCCAAGAATCACTATATATTGTATGATGATATAAATAAATACGCACGTAGATTTTGAATGAGAAACTCTCAATCCATGTCTTAACCATAAATAGATGAGGGAATTATTCTCATTGATTATTGCATCTAGACCCCATATTAGATATTTGAGCATTCCTATGTATCATGTGATGATAAGAATGAAGAGACAAATAGTTCTTGAGTTGAGCTGTGGTGGGGGATTAAAACCATGGATAGTGGTCCTCTCATGTGAGGTATAGAGTAATGTGTAGTTTTATGTCATGAAAGAGAATTAAACCATGCAGTTTATCTTCACACGTTAATGAATTATAGTGTTCCTTTTAAGGTCGTTATGTAGGACCATTATAACCCTATCAAGAACTGATATGTCTCAATCATGTGCGGAATCCTTTTCCATAACTCCTAAGCTCATGTGAGATATGCTTGGTGTAGGAAACAAGTAATGAAAAAGGATTCTTTCTTCAGACAAATGTTATTAAAAGGATAGGTGAATCTAAATAATGTGGTGGTTGTGCTATGATATAGGATCTCAATGAATCTAGTCATCTCATTGGAGTGAGAATATAACCATACATAGTTCTGGAAAACTAATTTGTTTAACATCATATGACAAGGATGAAGGTTACATAACATGAAAAAGAATGCATGAAGCCCTATAACACTTTCCATGCATTCAAGAAATCATCTCATAAGAGGCATCACATGTTTGTGGTATGAGGCTTCCTATAATGTGTTAGCTATAACATCCTATGCTTAGTGCATGGGTAAGACTACATTTTAACATCATGTGCTGAAGGCATTATCTCATAGTATGATTTCTTATGGGTGAGATAGATATATTATAGTTAGACCCAAGATTTTTGATATGGGAATTACTATATATCCTATGATGGTAGGAATCAAGAAACATGTACTTCTTGAATGAAGAAATTCCCTATGTGGATATGAATCACACATAGGGACAAGTTAACTTCATTTTACTTTTTCAAAGATCTAGCTCATTTTCAGTTGGTTGTCCATGAAGTGATGTTCTTTATACAATTTAATATCATGCTGTAAAGGTATAAGGTATTGTGGAGTTTATAGTATTTCTTCCAGGACTTAAGGCACTATTAAATTAAAATTCTTGCTTCTAGTAATCCTTTCATGTAGTTTATCATCATGTGGTAAGGATGTATCATGTTATTTAACATCATGTGACTACATCATCTTTTATGAAATTTAAAATTATTTGATTAGTATGTATTGTGATGTTTAAATTCATGTGACCTGAATTAATTATCATGAGAGGGGTGTATTCTCAAGGCTATTTTAGAGAAACATCGATGGTTATTGGGTTAGCCTAGGTGATGTGTAGTCACATTAGGATTCAAATAGAGCATCTGATCATAATTCCAAATGAATAGATATCAATATTTATTTAGAAATGAAATATAAACCTCCTTATTCTAGAGAAGCATGATGGCACTAAACAATAGAGGCCAAGAGACTTCTTCTATTCCCAGATTCACCAATCTGAGCTCATCAATGGTGGTGGAGACACCTTCCTTAAATATGAGATGGGAATTCTAGAGGTCATCGTCATCATCATCTTCTTCGGTCTATGAGTACTTGGAGACATTTTTCAATAAGTTGGATAATATGAGGACATCTCTATCACTATCTAGGTAAGAGAGTCCATCGGAAGAGACGTTATCATCATTAAATGGTGGAGTCATCACAGAGAGATTTCAGAGTCAATTTTTTTCTCTTATGCTATCACTAGGGAGAGAAGAATCCTATACATCTAAGATTAAATTCAAACTTTCCCCATTTTAGGATACAATCATTTGAAAAAACCTTTCTAATCAATTATAGAGTTTTCATGTTGTAGAGACAACATGTCATAGGGTTTTGTTATGATCATTCAATCTCGGGTTTAGGGCCCAAAAAAATGTGTCCATATCGATTTGAAAAAAAATTATTTATGATTTATATGTGAAACTCATATATTTAATAAGGTAGGTATATATCCTATAATCTATAAAAATTCAACTATATATTTGTGTGAATTTAAATCATGAACTCACATTCTATCCTATTTGGGATCTCATAATTAGAAGCGAGAAAAGTCTTGTACATGCTTGGGAGTTTTTTTCTAGCTAACTCAATCCATATATCCATGCTGGTCTCTTATTCATCAGGGCCATATGTATTCACCTAGTTATGCCACATAGGTTTCCTTTCTGGGTGCAGTACCCCCAGTTTCTGGTATGTAACCCTTTCTTGATCCTATTAATGGTTATAAAGTTAAGAGTGACGAATGGGAGAATCAGGAGAACTTGGAAAGTGTTTTGAGGCAAAAGGGGAAGTCGCACGGGTGGCACACGGTTTGTCTAAACCATGTGGTCAAACCATGCGTAGTTGGTGTTAGAGGTAGTGGCTTCCACATGGGCGACGCACGACTTGTCTAACCGTGCAGCCAAACCATGCGAGAAGGGTGACCGAGGCAGTAGATAACGCACGGTTAGTTCACGGTTAGTCAAACTGTGCGAACTAACAGTGCATACACTTAAATGAGATCCTTAAATTGTGTATCTCACGCGTTTTACCCTATAAATGCCTCATTTAAGTTCCTAAGAGTCCCTAACTCTGTATTTTAGTTCTATTAAGGTCAAAGAGGGTACTCCCATCGTTCCAGAGGCGATATGAAGGCTTATCTTAACGAATCGAAGCCGGATTCTTGAGGTATGGGATCGTTCTTCCTTGGTTTCCTAGATCTACTTAGATATTCATCTCCTCTTCTCTCGGTTTCTTATATATATGCCCGTTATGGGTATATCTAAGTCTGTGGATGCCAAATATGATGATATTTGGTCTTGGTTGTGTTAGGAGAAGAGATCTAAGGAGGATCTTTGGTTAATCAGCCCGGTTTTTTGAGTGTTCTTTGACCATTGTGGTCTTCATCAAAACCTTTGAGGTAGGAGGCCTCACTCTCGAATCCTATTTCTAGAATTGATTGGATTAATTTAAAATTGGTTTGTTTGATGTATTTTATTGTGAAATTCATGGAATAAATCATCTTTAGTGATCATTAATGGTTTTGTTGAAATTCTGAAATCTTAGTGAATTGTTGTGTAAAGTGATTTGGCTTCTCGAATTTAAAATGATGATTTTAAATTATTGATTCTCGAAAAATGTAAATGGTTTGATGAAAAATGGGTTTTCAATAAAAAGGGTGTTTTATTGAAATGGTTTGAGATTGAAATTAATTTGATGGAATTGTTTTTCAATAAAAAGAGAGTTTTATTTAAATGGTTTGGAATTGAAATGGATTGGCTTTGAAATTGTTTTTATGGAAATGGTTTTCAATAAAAATGTATTTTTATTGAAATGGAGTTTTGGAATGACTGATGGGAATATGTGGTGTGTGTTCATATTGCATGTATGGGGATTGGTTGAAATTTGACCTTGTGCTCAGTTCCAAAGCGTTAATGGCACATGGAAATATGGGGCTTGGTTGAAATATACCTTTTGCTTGGTGCCAAAGGGATTATGGAACATGCGGAAGGGGTGTGTTCATATTGAATTTGGGACGGAAAAGGGTTAGGGGTCTCCCCCATCAGTGTTGGGATGGATAAGGGTTAGGGCTATCCCCTGTCAAGCATTCATGTGCATTTGGGTTGGATAAGGGCAAGAAGTCTGACCCATCATGGTTCAGATGGATAAGGGTTAGGGCTTCTCCCCTCTTCCAGGTAGCATGCATGGTTGGTTTCATGGGTTTGTGGAAATGGTTGGGTAATCCAAAAAGGAATGTTTGTGAAATGGTTCTTAATCTTGTTTGGTTATTTTTTTGGAAAAATAACTTGCTGGAAAAATTGGTTTCAATTACTCTTGGAATGCCTTTGGTTATGTATGGTTTTGGAAACTTGTTTATATTTAGTTATAAACAGATTTTGAGAAAATGTTTTATATAAAATGTTTTTATATAAATGTGGCTAACTCTTCAATCCTAGTGGCGCGATTATGGAAGTTATTGGGGAAAACCTACTGAGTTTTATACTCACCCCTGCTTTTTCACTTTGGTGCTTTTGCAAATATTGTATTCTGGGACACAGGTAAAGGTAAACAATCTTACGGATAGTGGCTTGTGGTAATGATTGGGAGATGTTGGGGAGCTTAGAAATTATGGAGCATAGAGTCATGGTATCTTTTAAGATTCTAGAGTCGTAAATCCGTAGTGTACTTTGATTCTTGGTTTGGTCTTCTATTGTTGTATACATGATGTGGTTTGACATAAATTAAGTTTTTTTGTTGTCATTATTTTGTTCATGCATCATATATTGAATATTTGGTTATTCTTGGGTGGTTTATGGGTTATTTCTTAAAGGGTAAATCATCTCCCAACTTTTATTTGAAACCCTTCGACATTTATTGTGAGCCTTTGGCATCTTAGTGATTTTGCTTAAGGCCTATTAATGAC
Source organism: Viscum album (assembly GCA_963277665.1). Lineage (NCBI taxonomy): Eukaryota > Viridiplantae > Streptophyta > Magnoliopsida > Santalales > Viscaceae > Viscum > Viscum album. The sequence continues at coordinate 1,267,961,158 of OY728140.1, read as the reverse complement.
CCTTTTTACTCTCAAGACAATGAGATTTAGTGGGTCATTACAAATGGTATCAGCTTGTTTGGTCCTTGCCTAACAAGTGGTCATCGATGTTCTTGGTCTTGGAGTTGAAATTCGTTCTTGTCTATTCCTTGGGTCAAAATCTTATATAGGAGTAGGATTGTCAAAACGTGAAATGTATAACATAAAAGGACATAGCTAACCTCTTTATGCTGAACTTCAAGTTACCAGGGTGTTGGGTACAAAAGTGTTTTAGATACACTTCTATAATGTTAGAAATATCATTATCATGGGTTTAGCCAATGAGACAAGCATGAAATGCATTTTGAGGAATGTCTTCCCACTAGTATTTCATATATCATTTTGAGGAATGAGTAAGGATTTTGTGCAAGGTGAATTTTTTTGAAAAATACAGAATTTTTTTTCAAGTAAAATATTTTGAAAATAGGGTACATGGTGTATTTTGAAAATGGGTTGATTTTCAAAAGGTATGAGGAATGTTTTCAAAAATGTTTGAACATGGGAAAATGGATTTTTTGAAAAAAAATGTTGTGATAGTTGATGTGATAGAATTTGAATGCTAAGCTATCAGTTGCTAGAGAGTGAGATTGAAAGAGTTTGTTGTTGGTTTGGAAAATGGTACCCTGTAGGCATCATAGAAACCAGTCGGAAGAGGCCAATGTGAATGTGGTTGCACCTGAACCACATGCCAACCAACAGTTGGTCCAAAGCATCCCTCAGGCTTTTAAAACCATTGAATTGGGACTGCAACCAGATACTTTTTTATGATATCTGTCACTACTGAATATCCAAGTGGAGGATGTACAATTATATTTACTGGAGGAGATGAGAACTCTAACACTAAGAGAAAGAGGGATTCTGACACCTTTTCTCAAGGAGGAAGAACACATCAGAATCAGACAACAAGATTGTGAAAACTTCCTCAAGGACCCAAGTGTATGCCGACATGTTTCCAGTGTGGCTCTACGAGCCACGTCAAGCGGGGTTGTAAGGCACAACATAAAAAATGAAATAATTTAAACAATATGGGACATATTCAGTGCTTTTTCGAAAATTCTCTGAGGTCGGGTGTTCATGAAACTCATCAGAAAGGGAAGTTTCAGTATGAAAATAAAGAGCAGAGCATGGAAATCATGCATCGGTATGGATATAACCAATTTTTAGTGGATGATCAGTCGAGACCATCCAGAGTGAGAGGTACGGTTCTTTTAGTTTCCACATTGATGCAAGCTTTGTTTGATACAGGTGCTCCCCATTCCTTCATTGCTTCTCATGCCATTGATTTTCTATGTTTAAAACTGGAAATAATCCCTTTTGTTTTGAAATTGAAAACTCCTCTTTGTGAAAGAGAATGTCAGGCCTTTGTGTGTAGAGCATGTGCTATAACTGTTGATGGAGTTGAGTTGAAATGGGACTTATCGATGTTGTACATGGATGTCTATGATGTAATCCTGGGTATGGATTGGTTGAAAATGTTTAAGGCTCACATCGACTGTTATAGGAGAACATTTAGTTTCACGACTGAGGACAACGTTTACCATATCTTCAGAGGAGAGAGGATAGAAAAGAAAAATCAAAAGTGCTTGTTGTCACTAATGGTGGGAACGATCTTTCACCAATTGGTAGAGTTGACTTTGGCATCAGTGGAAGAGATCAAGATAGATAGTTTTCCAGCTGTGGTGGATCAATATCCAGATGTCTTTCCCAAAAACTTCTTAGGGTTACCACCTCTAATGGACGTGGAGTTTATGATTGATCTCCTTCCGGGGACCGGTCCCATTTCCATTCCATCTTATAGGATGGAAACAACAATGTTATGGGAATTGAAAGTACAGTTAGAGGAGCTAGAAAGCAAGGGTTTCATTAGACCAAGTACATCTCTGTGGGAAGCACCAGTTTTGTTTGTGAAGAAGGAAGATGGAAGTCTTTGGATGTGTGTTGATTATGGTAAGCTTAACCATGTTACGATAACGAATATATACCCACTTCCATGCATGGATGATCTGTTCGATCAATTAAGGGGAGTTCTGTGGTTCTCCAAGATTGACTTACGATTAGGATATCACCAATTGTGAGTTCAGAAGGAGGATTTTCCAAAGACAGCTTTCAAAAGAAGATATAGCCACTAAGAATATGCAGTCACGCCTTTTGGTCTAAAAAATGCACCAGTGGTCTTCATGGATTTGATGAATAAGATATTTCAGTGATATCTAGATTCATTTGTGGTGGTGTTTGTGACTGATATATTGGTGGATTCAAAGACAAGGGTTGATCATGAGGTGCACATGGAAAACCATATTAAAAGTTTTGAGAGACCATCATTTGTATACCAAATTATCAAAGTGTTATTTTTGGATAGAGGAGGTACGTTTCCTTGGCCTTGTCATTTCTGAAAAAGTAGTTTTTGTTGATCCTGAAAAGATAAAAGTCGTTATCTCTTGGAAACCACCAAATAATGTGTTCGAGATACGATGTTTTCTTGGTCTATCTGGTTACTACCGACGCTTTTTGCATGATTTATCACGACTAGAATCACCAATGACAGCTCTAAAAAAGAATAATGCTCCATTCCAATGGTCATAATAATGTCAGAAGTCTTTCCAAGAACTGAAGGTTTGTCTTACATCGACACCCGTCTTGATTTTACCTGAATCAGGACAGAGGTATGTGGTGTATTGTGATGCTTCAGAATCAGGGTTGGGTTGTGTTCTCATGTAAGGAGACCATGTGGTTTCTTATGGTTCAATGAAGTTGAGGGTTCATGAGAATAATTTCCCAACACATGATTTGGAGTTAGCTGCAGTGATCCATGCGTTGAAAACACGGATTCATTATCTATTTGGTGAGAAATTTAATGTGTTTTGCGGATCATAATATCTTGAAACACATTTTCACATAGATAGATTTGAATCTAATGCAAAGGAGGTGGATGGAGTACCTCTAAATGTTTGACTTTGACTTGTTGTACAAACCGGGAAAAGGAAATTCCGTGGTGGATGCATTCAGTAGAAAGTTTTATACCCAGTTAGCGAAAGAAACTTTAGATGAATGGCAGTTGATGTCGGTATTAGCTGACATGCCTGTGGAATATGAAAACCGAGGTGATGTTGCAGTTTTCTTTTCAGCTACTCTAGTTCTTGATTTAGTAAAGATGATCAAAGAAGCATAAACATTTGATGCAGAATGTCTAGTGGTGAGTTCAAAACTCAATAGTGGGGAGATCATTTTTGGCTGAAAACCTGATGTGGGTTCAGTTTAGTTTTTTCAGATATTGGATGGTTGCACCTATGGTTTTTCAGGAACAAATCCTTCATTATTACCACCATTCAAGATGGGTTGTACATCCAGGTACACAGAATATGTATAAGGCATTAAAGATGCAGTTTTGGTGGAGCGGCATGAAAAGAAAGGTTGTCGAGTTCATCTTGCGGTGCTTAACTTGTTAGCAGGTTAAAGAAGAGCATTAGAGACCAACAAGTATGTTACAGTCTTTACCTATCCCAGTGTGGAAATATGATCAAATAGCAATGGATTTTTTTATATATCTTCCAAGAACGGTTCAGAAACACAATGCCATTTGGGTGATAGTGTATCATCCAACCAAGTTGGCCCATTTCATCCCTATTCGTGAAACCCATACGGTGGAAGATATTTCAAAAATATATATATGAGAAGTGGTAAAAAGGAATGTTGTATCAGTTTCTATAGTCTCAGATAGAGATCTGAGGTTCACATCTCGTTTCTAGAAATCATTACAGCAATCCCTCGAAACATAGTTGACTATGAGCACATCGCATCATCCTCAGACGGATGGGCAATCCGAGCGGATGTTACAAACATTGGAAGACATGTTGTGGGCTTGTGTAATAGATTTTGGTGGCTAATGGGAGGAGCATGTACCCTAAGTGGAGTTCTCACACAATAATATCTATCAAGCCTCTATACACATGGCTCCTTTTAAAGAATTGTATGGGTATCCTTGTCGTTCTCTACTATGCTGGGTGGAAACTGGTAAAACCTCACTAGTTGGGGCAAGCCTTGTCCAAGAAATAGTGGAAAAGATTTTGTTGATTCGAAAGAGGATGGAGACGGCTCAGAGTCATCAGAAATCTTAGGCAGATCACCGGCGATGTCCGTTGTCGTTTGTTGTGGGTGATCATGTCTTCTTGAGGATCTCTCCAAGGAATGGACATCGTCATTTTGGGAATCAAGGAAAGTTATCTCCAAGATACATTGTCCCTTTTGAGATACTGGAATGGGTTGGAGAGGTGGCATATCGGTTGGAATTACCATCACAGTTTAGTTTGGTGCATAATGTGTTCCATGTATCTCAGTTGAAAAAGTATTAGACTAATCCTGACCATGTGATCAGATGGGATCACGTTGACCTAGAGCCGGATGCTTTGTTGATACGTATCCTGGTATAGATTATTGAAAAGTAAGAGAAATTATTACATGGAAAAATCATCGGTCTAGTGTGGGTTTCATGGAAGCATGGTCAGATTTAGGAAGAGACTTGGGAACGTTAAAAGGAAATGAAAGAGCAGTGGTTGGAACTCTTTCAGTTGGGTGACGGTTTTCTACTTTCTGGGGATGGAAAGACCAATGGTTGGGAGAATTTAGTACCCCCTGGGTTCTGGTATGTAACACATTCTTGATTATTATAATGGTTATAAAATTAAGGGTGACGAATGGTAGTGTCGGTAGAACATGGAATGATTTTTGAGGCAAAAGGGGATATCGCACGGGTGGCACACGGTCTGTGTAAACCGTGCAACCAATCCGTGCATAGTTGGTCTTGGAGGCAGTGGCTTCTACATGGGCGGAACATGGTTTGTCTAACCGTGTGGCCAAACCGTGTCGGAAGGGTGACCTAGGAAGTAGCTAATTCACGGTTAGCACACAGTTTGTCAACCTGTGCGAACTAACCGTGCATGAACTTAAATGAGATCCTTAACTTTTGTATCTCACATGTTTTTTCCTCTAAATGCCTCGTTTAAGCTCTTAAGCAGCCCTGACTTAGGATTTTGGTTCTCTTAAGGTCAATGAGGGTTCTCCCATCGTTCTAGAGGCTATCCGAAGGCTTCTCTTGATGAATCGAAGCCGGATTCTCAAGGTATGTGATCGTTCCTGTTTGGTTTGTTAGATATACTTAGATCTACTTCTCCTCTTCTCTCGGTTTCTTAGATCTATGCCCATTATGGGTATATCTATATGTGTGGATGTCAAATATGATGAGATTTGGTCTTGGTTGTGTTTGGAGAAGAGATTTAAGGAGGATCCTTGGTGAATCGGCCTGGTTTTCTTGAGTGTTCTTCGACCGTTGTGGTTTTCATCAAAACCATTGAGGTGGGAGGCTTGAATCCCAACTCCTCTATCTAGAATCGATTGTATTTGTTTCAAATTGGTTTTTTTAATGGATTTTATTGTGAAAAGCATGGAATAAATCTTCTTTAGTGATGATTTATGGTTTTTTTGAAATTGTGAAATCTTGGTGAATTGTTGTGAAAAGTGATTTGGCTTCTTGAATTTAAAATGTTGATTTTAAATTATGGATTTACTGAAATTGTAAATGGTTTACTGATAAATGGGTTTTCAATAAAAAGGGTTTTTTATTGAAATGGTTTGGGATTGAAATGGTTTGTCTTTGAAATGGTTTTGATGGAAATTGTTTTCATTAAAAAGTTGTTTTTATTGAAAGGGAATTTTGGCATGACTGTTGGGAATATGTGGTGTGTGTTCATATTGCATGTATGGGGATTGGTTGAAATATGACCTTGTGCTCAGTTCCAAACGGTTAAAGGCACATGGAAATATGGGGCTTGGTTGAAATATGACATTGTGCTCAGTGCCAAATGGATAATGGAACATGGGGAACATCTGAGTTCATATTGCATTCAGGACGGATAAGGGTTAGGGGTCTCTCCCATTATTGTTGTGATAGATAAGGGTTAGGGATCCCCCCCGTCAAGCATTCAAGTGCATTTGGGTGGGATATGGGTAAGAAGTCTCCCCCATCATGGTTGGGAGGGATAAGGCTTAGGGCTTCTCCCCTCTTATAGGTAGAATTCATGGTTGGTTGCATGGGTTTGTGGAAATGGTATGGTATGCCAAAAAGGAATGTTTGTAAAATAGTTCTTAAGCTTGTTTGTTTATTTTTCTGAAAAAATAACTTGCTGGAAAAATTGGTTTCAATTTCTCTTGGAATACAGCCTCATAATGTTTTCTTCTGAACCGAACATGCTTATTTTTACTCCTTCTTCAATTGGAAACTTCACTGTTAGAGATTATCGCCATACTTTCATCATGAAAGAGATTGGGGATGATTGGAATGAAACCCTCTAGATTAAGAATGTTCCAACCAAACTCAACTTCCTTATTTGGAGGATTATGAATAAAGTGGTTCCCACTGATGAAAATATTAAGAGATGTGGTATTTGTATTGTTTCCAGATTTGTTTGTTGCAGGTTACATGAGGAGGAAAGTTTTGATCACATGTTCTTCATAAGTGAATGGGCTCAAGAGGTGTGGGGTTATTTGGGTGAGTTCACTGCAATTTCCAATTCAAGTATGGCGGATTCTTCTTTCCTTGGCTGGTGGTTCTATGGTTTTGACAAGGGGAGATTGGAAAGAAAGGCATGATCCTTGATCTTACAGGTGGGATGTTGGTGTTTGTGGTAATCTAGGAATAAATGGGTGTTTGATGGGTTGTATTTGAAGGGTAGTCAGATTTTTGTTAAGTCTAGAATTATAATTTTTGATCTGGTCAAGGTTCTGGGAAATGGGAGGGATGCTCTTTCCATCCAGTGTTTGTTTTCTGGTTTCATTTTTTCTCAGGGTATCAGTTCTATTCTGGGTAACTGTGTGAGGTGGCGACCTTCTTCCATTGGTCTGAAACTTAACTACGATGGCTCTTTTATTTCAGGCAGAATTTCTGGTGGATGAGTTGTTCGATCTCAGAATGGGTTTGTGGTTATAGCTCTTTATATTTGTCTTGGGTCGGGGAATGCTTTGTAGGATGAAGCGAATATTTTTTTTGTAGAGTCTTACTATTTGTAGACAGCATGGATTAGAAATTTCAGAAGTTGAAACTGATTCTTTACTTATGTATAATGCTCTTCAAGTTGTAGGTACAGTCCCTTGGTCTATTCTATATACTATCAGTAAATGTCGTAGCATCATGGGGGATAGTAATAAGGCCTTTCACACATGGAGGGCGGGATACCAGGTGGCAGACTACATGGCCTCCGTGAGTGCTCCTGATGATGGCAATATTATTTTTCATGATCATTTTAGTTTAAATCTGGATGGATAAAATTTGATTAGAGGGGATTCCCTCAGTCTTAAGTATTTTATACCTCCTTATGAGTGTTTCTTTAGTCCATTTTTCTGTTTTTTCTGTCTGTTTGTACTTTGTTTCTCTGTTGAAAAAAAATTAATTATTGAGATCGATCTTGGAATGCCTTTGGTTATGACTGGTTTTGGAAACTTTTTTTTATTTAGTTATAAACTGATTTCAAGAAAATGTTTTATATAAACTGTTTTTATATAAATGTGGCTAACTCTTCTATCCTAGTGGCGCGAGTAGGGAAGTCATTGGGGGAAAGCCTACTGAGTTTTATAATCACCCCTGCTTTGGCACTTTGGTGCTTTTGCAGATGTTTTATTCTAAGACATAGGTAAAGGTAAAGTATCTTATTGATAGTGGCTTGTGGTGATGCTTGGGAGATGTTGTGGAGCTTGGTGGGTGTGGAGCATGGAGTCGTGGTGTCTTTTGAGAGACTTGTGTCGTAAATCCGCTGTGTACTTTGATGCTTGGTTTGGTCTTCTTCTGTTGTATAATTGATGTGGTTTGACATAAATTAAGTTGTTTAGTTGTCATTCCATTGTTCATGCATCATATAGTGAATGTTTGGTTATGGTTAGTTGGTTTATGGGTTATTTATAAAGGGTAAATCGTCCCCCAACTTGTATTTGAAACCCTTCGGCATTTATTGCCAGCATTTGGCATCTTGGGGATGTCTCTTAAGGCCTAGTAATGACTCGTTGTACTCTCATGTTAATGATAATTGGAGGGTCATTACACCGGGTCACCTTTTTAGTCTGGTAAAATGATTGTAATGGTGGATGGGGAACTACATACGATTAATCTCGATGTTTCCAGCACCTTTATATATGAAGACTTTTTAAATTTCGAGTACCTATTTATATGAAAGTGCATGGGAAATGGGATTATTTCCTTGTTTAGGATATAGATAGCACCGTGCGGAGGTTGAACATGGTTTATGTTAGGAGTAGAGTCCCTACAATCCATCTCTTCACTATTGTGAGGAGGACTATCAAAGTAGTGAAAACCTTCTTCCTTTGTTGAAGAGAAAAAAAACCTTGAGGTGTTGCATATATGTATCAAAAAGACTCAAGTACATTAACATTGAGTAGTTAAGGGACATAATCCTCATTATGTATCATGGAAAAAATATGCTAACCTACCTTTTGGGGTTGAGTAGGGATATGAGCCTACTCCATGATGGATTTTAGAATATGTTGATAACTATCTCGTGATGTGGTGGTATGATCTTATTGCTGAGAAGCTGCTGAAATATAATTGTGAGCTTATGTGTTATTGGAAAGAATATGATCTTATCTATCGGTGGTTCTTAGAATATTCTAGTCAATCCTAAATGAAGTAGGGGTATGATACTGGTTTAAATATTAAATCCCCTTCATGATATACTGAAGTATCTTTGGAATGGTACAACGGATAAAAACATCCCCCTGTATGCTACTGTTATATTTTGAGTAGCTTCTTTGATAAGAATACAAGATTTTCTCGAGGCATGTTCCACTCTCACTTGGTGATCCTTGGTTGGAATGGGGATATGAGCATGGTCTTGTGCCTTTGGATTATGTCACCATTCTCTTTCTATAAGAACATGATTCTTTACCAAGGCATGAACTTCTTTTACTTGGTTATCCCTGGTTAAAATGAGGTATGAGCCCAGTACTATGAATTAGAAGTATTTATATGGCCTTTTTTTTGATAATAATATGATTCTATACCTAGACATGTTCCTCTCTCACTTGGTGAGCTCCGGTTAGAATGGGGATATGATCCCAGTCATATTCTTCTTTCTTTAAAAGAATATGATGATAATCCTCATGGATGGGAGAAAGAATGTATGCTTTCTATGGAGTAGTTTTCTATTCATTTTGACTAGGTTGGTGTGATACTCTAGCTAATGGGATATAAATGTTTTCCTATCCCTGCATCATCAACAGAATATACAGTTTGATCTCCTCTGTTGTTGTCACAAAGTACAAGCACTTCAACAGGGTACATATAGGAATGTATGCCTACATTCTCTCAACTACTAGGATATGCTGGTTGATGTCTTTTATTAGAGTGAATATATACGCCCACTCTTGTCCTCTTTATACAATCTAAATATGCCGATGGGATGTCTTCATGGGGATATGGATCTATGCCTACCCTATTATTACTTCTTGGATATGATAGAATTTTTTTGTACTAGAATAGATATGGGACTAGTCCCTCTAGTCTACAAATCTTTTCATTTCACAAGGTTTCCTTGATTCATAGATCTGAGTGCCTAGGCGGGTGACCTATCATATAATTCCCACAACAGGCAACTGTGGGGTATTGTAATATTTTTGATATTTATGGGATTAATAATGTACTATATCAGAGGTAATTATAGTATATGTAATTTCAACCCAACAAAAGATATGTATCCCAAAGATTAATATGTCCCATAGTTTATGGTCTTATTAATGAGATGTGTTTTGTGTAGTTCTACTTTATGTGATAAAGACGTTGTCATGCATTTTAACATCATGTGACTAAGATGTATTGTGTTGTTTAATTTCATGAAGATGGAAATTTTATGCTACAACATTTCAGGAGGTAGGCCTCTATGATGAAGCATAGATGGATCTTATGCATATTGCATGATTTTCAAGATCCTCTAACTCTATCAAGACTACATTTAATTATTATCTACAACCAATATTTAAAGACAATGTGTCTCTCTATTATGTTCCTGAGATGTTAGTGGTAGGGAGAATAGTTATCATGGCTTATTAACCATTCCTCAACCCACTTCCTTATTACTATGAGTTTAATCAAACCATTATCCATGGAATTGTCAATATACATGGGGATATGTTTTTTGGGAAGGAATAATATTTTTTCAATCTCGTGATGAAAGATGATCACCTATCTCTTGGAGGTATGTGTCCCATGATATATTTCACAACTTTTGTGTTTTGTTTAGAATTATAACATTATTGTAGTGGGGATTTATGTGTCAATGGTTCATATATCCCCCCATCAATATACCTCTTAATCCAATCCATATAGTTAAAGATACTCTATATTGTGTTCCTGAGATATCAGTGATAGGGGTAGTGGTGGTAATAGACTATCATACATGCCTCACTTGTCTTTACAATTATTGGGAGTTCTATCAAACCATTCTTTGTGGAATAATAAAAGTACCTGTGGACATTTTTTGATTGGAAGGAATATACCCTTTGCTTTCTTCCATCGAGATATGGGAGACCATGCTACTTTTCTCATATGCTACCTATAACTCTGTTGTCATGGTCACATAGCTATGTTTGGATTCTGGGGTATAGATACATAGTATTTATTGGTTTGAGGGTTGGGTTTTATGAATTGGTGGCCTTTGATGATTAAAATACTTATCATTTTTTAAATAAACCAGATTATATGGGTGGATATGTGGAAATGGTTGAGGTTGGATGGTATCTGGAGTACCCTTGATGAGGGGTTGGAAAATATTTAAATTCCACTAGACTTGTGGTTTTTGGGTCATGAAAATAAAAAAAAATACCCCCACCCTATGGGATAGGGTGAGGTGGAACAATTTCTAGAGTTCACCTGATGTGGGGATGAAAAATATGAAAATTCTCCCAGCCTTACGGGATAATGAACTTAACTGCAAGAAAACGTTCCATAATAAGGTGTTGGTATGTCATTTTGAGGAAGGGATCCTAAGTGAATTCCCAAAACTATTTCTCATAGATCCTTATTCTCTTATTATATTTGAGTGATATGCCTTTATATAGAAATTACATTGTTCTCCTTAACGATATGACTACTGGGATCCATGACAAAACCCTTTTCCCTATCAATGGTATGGTGAGTGGATGATGATAGGAGTATCAATGTGGATCCCAAATATGAAATAAACTACTACCACTATCCATATTTCCTATCAACATTGCACTCTAAAATTCCATCATGGTCGGTAATTACTTATGTGGATACCTGAGAGATATTTCTGATCCATTCTTTTCCTATGCCAGGGGTAGAAGGTAGGCTAACCTATTACGACTCAGATGACTATCGGAGGGAATGATTATATTTTTTAGGAGTGCGCCCATCTGTATCTGAAGAGAAGTCCTATGATTCAGTTGATATCATATTGAGTGATACATAAGTGGGATAGTGATCCTCTTAAATAGAGTATCTCATTTGATGGGTCAGTTCCCAATACAATTTTTGGTGGGATGGTGCTCGTTGTACAACTTGATGGGTCAGTTCCCATAGTACCATTTGGTGGGTTAGAAACTATAGTACCGTTTAGAGGGTTAGTGACTATATTACGGTTTGGTGGGTCAACTCCCATATTTTAGATTATCCTAGGGTAATATGATAAAAATTCCCCTGAACCATGTGGTCTAGGGTACTCCCTTGGATTCCACAGTCACCATGTTTTTCTGTGATAATGTTAGAATCTCCTTGCTAGTGATGATATGTGATTGATTCCAAGACACTGTCTGAATACAATACTGGGACTCATATAGATTAGTGGAAATAGGGATATAAGTCTACATTAGAGATGTATTATTTGGATTCCACTGGCGGTCTCTCCAATTGGATACCAGAATTTGTATGGTTGGAGTGGTCACAACTTCTTTTGCATCTACTAGTGGAATTGTGGTCACATGTTGATGAAAATGATCAGAATAGATGAGAGCCCCACTAGGAATCCCAAGTGTGGTTAAGATGACATGGTGATTTTCCTCAAACACCTCCTTGAGAAAGGAAATGTATGTATTGAAACAATATAGGGATAGGATTCCAAAGTGATTAAATGTGAGAACAAGGTGCACTTCCTCTAATGTGGCTGGTCATTGGAAATATGGTCCATGGGAATTCATAATATGAAGGATTTCATGAGTTTATTCCAAATTCAGTATGGATATGTTGATCTGGTACTCTAGGACTAGGATGTTCACCAACTGAAACTAGTGGTGTTTCTTTGGTGACAATGTACGTCGAGGACTTGAGGCCCAGGATTCCATGACATACAATGCACATGATCAGTGTTTCAACTAGTTATTAATAGAATATTGAGGTGTTCGGAAGGTATTACTATCCATCCCAATGGTCTCAAAATCCATTGGAACATTCAATGATGTCATTTTTATTATAAGGAATATAATAAGTCCTAGAGAGGAATAAAATAACCTTATTTTTGATGCATCGTATATAAGAGTACATTTTAGATCAATTAATTTCATAGTTAAAGGATGAACGATTGGTTATTTATTTTATGAAAGGTTCGACATAGTTAAATCATGTCGTGTTCAGCGTTTTTTTTCATAAAATATAGGGAACAAAATGGCTAGATATAAACTATAAAATATATTCTTTTTAACATGTGAAATGGATAACAAGTTAAAATATTTCATATTGGGTTTACCATTTTGTTTCCCAATAAATCTGGAATGACTTCACCCAATACATGGTTATGGGTGATTCAGGGTGGTTTCATAATCATTTTCATCATTTTTACCATATTTTTCTAAAATAGAATCTCCAAATTGTTCCCACATCCATAACTGAGTATAAAACTACTTTATAATGGTAGTAAGTTCTTTGGGGTTTAATACACAACAATTCTTAGGAACTCACATTGGTCGAGAGGATGGGAGTTCGGACTCATCACACTCTTCTAGGGGGAATTATTTATTATTATGGGACTATATTATACATTTAAGATATGTTTGTGAAATCCTTCCCATTCCTTGATACATGACTAATTACCCCTGTTTCAATAACTTGATTAAGATCACGTTCTAAGGGGAATAACTGTCTATGTCATAGGTTCTACATAATTCCTTTATTCATTTATGATGCCTTAGTTTATATCCATGTTTAGGCACTCTAGAGTTTACTACCATCCAAGGAGTTAGTTGGCATTTTGGAGATGGTATTGAACATTTTTTAGGCTTCCTACATATCCTATGAGAATAGAAATCACAACCCATGTAGTTCATCCGTCATTTTTTGAGGTCGCATGATAGAAATGTACCATGCAGTTTAACATCATGTATCAAGGAAATAAATATTGGGCTTGGGCCTCAAGGAGGAATTCTACGTATCTTGTTAATATGGGAATCAGAGTCTATATAGTTCAGGTTACAAGTTCCTCCATCATGAAAGATATGAAAAAAGAGGCCTTGAGCATGAATAATTCATATAATGCTACACTAGATTTCCTCATCAAGAATATAACCCATTATGTGAAGATGATATGTAATCGTAATTATATCCCAATGAAGGGACCACACTAGGGGTATACTTTCCTTGATATTAGTAAAATCATCACCAATATCTAAGACCATGTGAGTCATTCATGATGTGAGAAACAATAGATAGAGAAGTATTAGACACATCACATTATGTCATATTCATACGAGGAATACACATTAATGTTTACTTTTGATAGGTATGATTACCAGTCTTTTGAATAATATGATATGGATCTCAGGCCTTAAGAATATGTCCTACGTATTTCGTTTATGACATAAATCAGAGTCATCATAGTGAGATTCATACCTAATCCTCTAATGTGTTTGAGTTACATGATAGAATGGTCAGGGATTACACTTAAGTTGATGCCCATGTGTGAGCCCTCATCTCATCCTATGATGGATGTGGAAGGATGGTAGACTTATTGGAGAACCCAATCCAATTATATTGGAATATTTGGGGTATAACGGCACATACACAAGGGTGGATTCTCATTACATCTTGGGACTTAGGAAAGAATCGCACATATCCTTCTTGGATAAGAATCAATGTCCTCATTTTTTGTTAATCCGCTAACATGATGATGGTTTGGGGTGATTGATTACAATTATTTACATTATTGTTATCCCTAAGGGGTTAGTAATTAATGGGGCCTATACCCAGGTGGATTCTCATGTTTCCTATTCATTCTCTATCTTCTAACATATAAGGAGAGATAACAACCATGCATGGTCTGTTGGATATGGTTCGAATGACATAGAGGGATCATTCGAGATCATGAAACAAATAAGGTGTCATGAGTGGGTAACCTAAATCTGATGAGGAAACTCCCATTATAAAGTGAATTTGTGAAAAAAGGTTCCAGGCCATGGGTTCACATGGATTAACTCCAAGCATGTCTACCAAACAAGGTTTACATGTCAGCCCCGCATGTCTCTACTATCTGCCTGACATGTCTTGATTATCTATTTGACATATTTAGGGTGTCATTCGACATGAAAGACATGTCCAAGGGTTTCTTCCTACCATTTCCAAGATGAGTTTCATGATTTAACATGACAAGTACATGATCACTCACATGATTAACTAGATTTTTTGGGATGTCTTTTTTATAATCCAAGCGAACATGTCCGGTGTATTTCACATGATCAAATGACTTTTCTGAGATGTATTTTCATAATCAAAGTGCATTGTCTGGGATGTATTCACAAGATCAAAGAAGACATTTCCATGGTATTTTTCATGATCAACTGGCCTATCCAGGGTGGCTTCACATGATCAATGTGACTTGTCCAGGACATAATCACATGATCAAAGCAGACATGTCTAGTTTATTTCACCCAAACAACTAACGTTTCCATAATGTCTTCTCATGATCAAGGTGAACCATCCAAGATGTCTTCACATGATCAAATATGACATGTCCAACCCCTTTTGTTTGATCAAGTTACTTATATGAGGTGTCTTCTAATGATCATGGTTATTGTTCTTGTTGTATTCACGTGATCAACAACATTTATCCAGTATGTCTTTGAATGAAAATCCTATCATGTTAATGGAATATTTCATGACAATGCTGGCTTGTCTAGGGATACTGCATGATTGTCTTGGATTGTCTAGGATGTCTTTCCATGATCAAGAAGACTTATCCAAGGTCTGTCACATAATCAAAGTGACTTGTTCAAGGCATATATTTCGATCAAAATGATATGTCAAAGGTTGCCTAAGGGAATCATGAGACTAGTGTGTAGTCTCTTGATCATGTGACCTCTAGAGAGTTATGTGGTGGGGTCTTGTGAATGTATCTAGGATTGTACACATGTCCAAGTGTTAAAGTAATATGTCCATATGGATCATTCATCAAGGACACATAGAAAACAATTTGAATAGGGGGAGTGCATATACACGAGATCATTTCATAGCCAAACCCTATAAGATTTTTTATGAAAAAAGGAGGGCTTGTCCATGGGTTCATATGTATTTCAAGGCCAAATGTGTTCCAAGGAGTGCCTCCATGATTGTTTCACATGAAGAACAATTACTCATGTGATTCCCATGACCTCAAAGGTTTTCTTTTGGTGGGTTATGTGAATATAAGTTGGGGGATTCATATTGGAGCAACAACATGGACAAGGTGCATGGTCGAGGACTATAAACCCATTTTCATGCATGGTGTGTGTGTCAATGGTATGTAATTTACATGGATGAGGATCCATGAGGGTGTTTCATGTTAAGGAAGCCACATCTATGGCTACATGAAAATACCATGAGACCTGATGGTTTGCATGATCTCCTATTCAGGATTTCATGGGGATATCTAGTGTATATAGAGCATGTGTTGAGAGGTGTCTATCTAGGCCACTTGAAATTGGGGTGGCACACCACATGACATGTGTTAAAAGTGACGACCCAATCTTTTATCAATGTAATTTTCCTTCTTATAATTATTTTATACGATATAGAACACATACATATCATATATAACCTAATAGAAACATTATTATAATATATTATGATTCAAATAAGAGATATTTATAGAAATTTATTAACCTATACCAATGGAATAATATCTTAACATTTGGAATATTAATATGACTATTAGGAATAGTAATATGACTAATGGAATAATAAACTCACCTATTAAAGTATAAATAAAATTTAGGTTTATTATTAATGAAAATATGATATAATTATATCATAGTATAAGTAAATACATGTTTTAAAAATTATAAATTATGTGTTGGTTTTTTTATAAAAGTAAATATTTATTTACATTTTAATAATTAATATAATGATTTAAAAGAAAATTTATTTTCATAAAATATATTCATAAATAAATATTTTGTTGTATTACAATTATAAAAATATTTTATGATACTTTAATTATCTTTTCAATGCATCATAAAATCGATTATAATATTAAAATATATTTTTTTTTCAAATAAATGATGTTTTTAATTAAAAATAAAATTTATCATATTTTGAAAATTATTTTTATAAAATGGGGATCATTATTTTATTCTACACGTCAAAAAAAAAATCGGTTCAATATTTGGGATCTTTCTAGAATAGTTAAATTTTTGGTGAATAATGAAATACAACAATTTACAATATAAGCTAAGTACATGAATTATTGATTCATGGATGATGTATGGATGAATTAATAATCCATTGGTTCAAACCATACAGAACCATTTACTATATTATTTCACAAGAATAAACACTATTTATTCTATTGATCCAAAATAATAAACTAGTGAATAAAATTATCGAAAAACACCCATCTCCTCCCCTATAAATAACACCCCTCACCACCTCTTCTACTCACACCGTATAAGCCTGTTATATTGACTAAATTCTAACAAATTAACTCCAAAATAATCTTTCACGTTTCTATGATATTATTTTCTTAACCAAATACTAATCCCAAGTTTCATAAGGATGTTTTAAAGTAGACAACATCCAGGAGGTAAAATCCCCAATCCCTATCTTTTAATTTATTTCCTTTCCTTATCCTATCCTTATCTAACCTATAAAATGTTTCATGATAGCCCCATTTTATTATATATATACTTTTGTTAATGGAATATAATTCATAAAATATATTCTCTTATTCTTTTATTCTAATAATGAAAAAATCATCTGTGACGTGTCGATTCACCCCCTTTGTGGATGATGAGTTTTCATTTTTGGTTACTACCTTAAAGGATGGTTATAAAACCATTATTAAGGTTTAATAAGATTTTAATATAAATATTTTATGTTTTATATGGTTATATAACCAATATATAAACATAATATTAAATAAAATAATTTAATTTCATGATGGTCGTAAAAACAACCAAATTAAATTTAATTATTCCCATCAACATTTTATCTAATGAATCATCCTCATACCATATAAAAAATGATATATAAGACCATTTAAACTTATTTATGTTCATTAATAACAAATTATTTAAATTATTTATAATTATTCTCATTTTATATTAACTTTGATACTTGTATACAAGAGAACCAACCATGAAAACCAAGTAAATGAACACTCCTGAAACGATAAAATTGAACTCTATAACTCAAAAATATGTCCATAAATGAATTAAATAAAATTATAATAAATAAATTAAAAGTTTTATAGGTTATTTATTTAGTAATCAATGAATATAATTTGATTATATAGGATATTTATGTTAATAAATAATTCAAACCTTTGGTAAGGGGATTCTTGAACCCATCTCATTTTTCATTAGGTAATTCCACTTTCATGAATTTTTTGTATAAATATTTCAATAATGTTCCTTAAATATAACTTATTTATCCTTAAATTTTATTTTATTCGATATGAATGTTTCCAATATGATTTTTTGAAAAATAAAAAGATTTTTCAAAATAACTCTTCTTTCCAAAACTCATTTTGACTTCCCTTGAGTTGTTTCTTCATCGCTGATGAATGATGAATCTAATACCAAATATGTTTTTCCCTTTTCATTTAAGAACACCATGTTTATTCATTATTGATTAAATCATTATGAAACCAAAACTTATATGGGTTTCTTAATTAATTTTATTGATATACCTTCTATGTTTCATGCATGATTATGTAAATCTTATGATGTGATGGTTGTGCTCGAAATTATATAGTGCTCCAATGCATTGGGTAATGTGATCTATCTCATGAGATGAGGTGTATAATGTGTAAAAATTATGATAGATTTGTTTAAAATGATTATTTTATGATTATACACTAATTGTATACATGAACAAGATGCTATCTTTGTTCACAACTATGTGATGTATTTGACTACTAATACATGGTGTTTTATTTTTATGCATTTCCATATTCCATGTCTTTATCTAATTCTTCCTCTTATGGTTATGATGATGATCCCATTCTTTTTTTGTTATGATGATGATTATTCTCACCACGATATATTGATTCATGTCCTTATTTATCCCCTTACTGGGATTTATCTCAACCCTCATATTTGATGTATATATTTAGGTGACTATGTGTAATAAGGAGAACTTGAGATATAAAGAGATAAAGAAGAAGATTTTTAATAAATTTCTATGTTTTACTATTATGAATGTTATGTATGTTCTTATTTTTCATAATGCACTAAACCTTTGGATCCTGGTTTTGTAACAAAATTATATTTTTTATCCTTAAAACTATGTAATAGTTATATAAGAAAAAGTAGTGTCACTATAGTGGGTATCAGAGAACGGTTTAGTTAATTTTGGAATAATGATTATAAAACTTTAGTAAAACCCCTTATTATGAAATTAAGTATATACAAGAACCCCAAAATATTTTTTTATAAAAATGATAAACATAGAGATCCCATAATATATGCTTTTAGTGTTAATTGCGCAATGGAATGCATTATTTATTCGTGAAATGTTGACTAATGTTTTTTTAAAACCATTTCTATTTTACAAAATGGTTGGAACCAAGAGAAACAAGGACAATAACCCGTTTGAGGGATAATACAACAATTTCCCAAACGACATCCCCAATTACATAGGAGGTGGAGTTCATAATTTCATTGCTATGTTTACCCAGATATCTCAGGTTATAAACAAGAAAACGAATAATGTGGAATTCCCACGTTCAATTAAGAGGGTGAAATTAGATATAAAATCATTTATAGAGAAATGTCCACTGACATTTAGTGGAACTTCTATTCCACTCATTGCAGAACAGTGGGTTAACTCAATGGAAACTATATTTTCTATGATCCACTATTCTAAGAAGGAGAAGATGACTAGAGCCATCTATTTTTTAGATGGACAGGCTGATAAATGTGGGGTTTTGATTAAGAACACGAAGCCAAAGGATGAAATTTAATATATGGAGTGGTAAGAATTTTAGAAAATATTCTATAATAAGTATTTCCCTATAACTATTAATATAAATATGGAGATATAATTCATAGAGATGAAGCAAAAGGATGGTGAATCTATGAAGGCTTATAAGGAAAATTTTACAGGGCTTTGAAGGTAATCCTTAGGTTTTGTTAGCAACAACGATAAAAAAATTGATAGATTATTTTGTCGTTTAAAACCACACAATCAAAAGGCTATAAAAATTTTAGTATTTGGGATTTGTTAAAAAGTTTTTAAATGTGATCTCAAGGTGGATATGGAATTTGTGGAATGGTCCCATGAATATAAAGATAAGAAACATAAGATGGAGTTTCAAGATAGTGGATCTAATGAAAAAGTTAGAAAGAAAACTCAAACACTCACATGTAAAAAATGTTGGAAGAAGAATTATGGGAACTAACTCCAAGGGATATGGAAATACTAAAATAATGGGAGAAAAGGCAACCAATCTTATGAATTTCATAGAGACATGAAGAATTTGGACAATTTGATAGAGCAATGGAGAACACCGCCCATGGTTTAATGAAACAATTATAGGGAGGAAGGAATTTTTGCTAGATAGTGCACTAAACCTCAAATCCTTAAGGGAAATCATCTGCAATAGCCACCAAATCCAAAGAAGAAATGGAAGGATAATTTCAACACTAATGATGAAGTGGAGAAAGGAAACATAGACTTACAAGTTACACTTCCCATTCACTCATGAATGGAAATGATCTTATATGATTCTGGTTCTATGAATTATTTTATAACATAAAAGTTTTCTAGAACTACTTAATAGTATCCCAGATATGTTGAAGTAGAGATATCCATAAAAACCTAGTGGTGTGATAATTTCAACATAAGTGTTGGACTCTTCTC
Organism: Viscum album; assembly: GCA_963277665.1. Taxonomy (NCBI): domain Eukaryota; kingdom Viridiplantae; phylum Streptophyta; class Magnoliopsida; order Santalales; family Viscaceae; genus Viscum; species Viscum album. The sequence goes on along the minus strand of OY728140.1, from coordinate 1,267,940,802 downwards.
CTTTTGGAGTATGTGGGATGTTTCTTCATTAATATATTGTGATACTTTCCTAGGTGGATTTCAATTTTATACTAGGCATGGATTAGCTCTCACTATATAGAGAACACATCAACTATCAAGAAAAGGAAATATATTTTCAAATTATGAACCATACCATGATCCTCTTCAAATGTATGGTAGACCATGAATCTAGTTTGTAAAATATCTCAACGGTGTGGGTGTTGATTCCCTGCGAAGAAACATACCTTTCTCAAAAGGATGAGTAAAAGGAAGGTATCATCTTTGGGTAAATTCCCATTGTGATGGAATACAATGATGTATTTATTGAAGAGTTCTCCAGAATTACCCTAGATCGTGAGGTAATGTTCTCAATATAACTCATACCTGGATGTAGTCATATTTTATAATTCCCCTACAGAATGACTTCGATTGAACTGGAGGAGCTATATTGAAGCATCTTTAAGGGAATTTGGATAAATGGTTTATAAGCCCAAGTGATTTTCCTCAAGATGCACATCTGATCTTTGTAATTAAAAAGGATCGATCAATGTGGTTGTTTATTGATTACTGGGAGCTCAATAAAGTCACCATAAAGAAAAAGTATCCTCTTCCATGTACTGATGACTTGTTCGATTAACTACGAGGAACCCAATAATTCTCAAAGAAGGATAATTATTCAGGATATCATCAACTTATTGAGAAGAAGGAATATCTTTAGATGGCTAGTTTCCGTACCAGGTATGGGAACTACAAGTTTCTTGTGATGCCCTTCGTAATTACCAATTCCCCTTAAATCTTCATGTATTTGATGAATACAATATTTAATAACTACCTTGAATTTTTTTATTGTGTTTATTGATGATATTCTTATCTACTCCAAGAGAAATGAGGAACATGAATAACATCTAAGGATTGTGTTGGCGACATTGAGGAAGGATAAATTGTATCCCATGTTCAGAAAGTGTAACTTTTGGATATAGAAAGTCACATTCTTGGCACATGTGATCACATGTAAGGGAATTTCTATAGACCCTTAAAAACCAAAGGCAATTAAGTAATTTACCAAACCCACTAAAGTCACATAAAACTGTAGTTTTCATGGACTAGCATGGTACTACTGATGCTTTGTAAGAAATTGGTTCTCATTTTATATCCCACTAAGTCTGTTAACAAGAAAAGAGAAAAAGAATGCCTGGATAGAAGAACGTGAGAAAATATTTAAGGAGGTAAATAAGAGGATGATCACTACACCTATACTCACACTACCGACAAGTGGATAAAGTTTTGTGATATACAATTAAAAATCCAAGAAATGATTGGGTTGTGTACTCATATAGAATGATAATGTGATAGACTACACGTCATGAAAGTTGAATATCATTGTGAAGAACTACTCGATGCAAAATCTGGAGCTAGATGTAGTGATTTTTCCTTGAAAATCTGGTAACACTACCACTATCATAAGAATTGTGATATATATATGGATAAAAAGAGTTTACAGTATATATTCACACAAACAGAACTCAAAATGAATAAAATAATATGGTTAGATCTAATAACAGACTATTAATGCTCTATTCACTACCATCTGGGAAAGGAAAACAAGGTGGATGCTGCTCTTATCATAAAATAACCTCTTATGCTATCTATGATGTTGATTGAGAAAGACCCTATCATCATGGATATGAAAAGGATTGATTTGGAAATCATATATATATGGAATAAATCCTACCATGTCCAAATTATTTCCCAACCATCTATCAATGATATGATTATGGAGGCATAAAATGATGACTTAGTGTTACAAAAGAAGGTGAATACAATAAAAGAAGGAACAATACATGAGTTCCACCTAGATTATGATAGTGTAATCCTGTTTGGAATGAGTCTATGTGTGTATTCATCACCCGAGATTAAGAATGAGCTATTAGATAATGCACGAATTTCAACATTATCCATCCATCATGGAAGTACCAATATGTAATGTGATCATTAAGAACACTTTTAGGGGGATAACATGAAAAAGGATATTACATAGTTATCTCACAGTGTTTGGTATGTCAGAAAGTTAATATAGAGCAACATATGTCCAAAGGGATGATGCAAACATTAGTTATAACCACATATAAATGGGAGAATGTATCTTTGGACATTTTTATTGGTCTCCTGAAGACATCCAAAAAACAATGCGAATTGGGTTGTGGTGGATGGACTAACCAAGACTACCTAGTTTATCGCTATTCTAGAAGATTTTTCACTTGAAAAACTTTCAAAGTTATATGTGAATGATGTGGTGAGGCTGTATGAGGTACCACTTTAGATCATATCTAATAATTATCCAAGGTTCACATAGAACTGATAGAGAATTATTCAATATGATCTGAGTACTGAATTGAAATTCAACACGGATTATCACCCAAAAACTAATGGTAATTGTAAAAGGACTATTCAAACACTTGAGGACATGGTAGGAGACTTATCAATGGAATTAAATGGTGGATGGGATCATAATCTCCCATTGGTTGAGTTCTCATACATCAATATCTTCCACTCGAGTATTCAGCTTAATCCATATGATGCTCTATATGGGAAGTGATGTAGAACTCCAACCTATTGGTATAAAGATGGTGAATGAATGATACATGGACCTGATATTGTGCAAGAGATTATAGAGAAGGTTCAATCTATCCAACAATACATAAAATATTATAATATTCAACAATATTTCTATACCAACAATCGTCAAAGGGATATGGACTTTGAAGTTGGAAACAAATATTCCCTTAAAATAGCACCATAGAAGAGAGTCAATCTGTTTGAAAAGAAGGTTAATATTATCCCAGGGTACATTATCCCCTTTGATATCCTTGATTGCATAGGCGTAACATGCTCTCATCTTGAACTTCCACCAAATAAGGCTCATGTTAGTGACATGTTCCATGTATCTCTTTTAAGGAAGTATATACCTAACCCCTCACATGTAATGAATTTAGAGGTGGTACAACTGGAGAACAACCTCTCGTATGAAGATAATTTGGTGAATATATTGGACCATGGAGAAAAAGTCATAAGAAATAGGAAAACTCACCTTATCAAAGTGTTGTGGGGGAATCATAAGTATGAAGATGAAAAATGGGAACCAGAGGAAGTAATGAAGGAGAAGTACCCTCACATGTTTTCTCCATAGTTTGTGAAACAAAATTTCAAGGGTGAGATTTCAAAAGGGAGGAAAAATTTAATGAATCAAACTTTTATCAATGCAATTTCCATCATTATAATTATTATATATGGTATAAAACACATAAATATCATAGAGAACCAAATAAAACAGTATTATAATAAATTAATAATGAAATAAGTGATATTTATAGAAATTTACAAACCTATACCAATAGAATAGTAACCTGACTGTTTGAATAGTAATATGAACATTTGGAATTGTAATCCAACTAATAGAATAGTAACCTCACCTATGAAGGTATAAATAAAATTTAGGTATCTACTAAATGAAAATATAATATAATTATATCATAATATAAGTAAATAATTTTTTTAGAATATGATAAATTAAGTGTTGGTATTTTTGTGAAAGGTAAATGTTTATTTCCAATTTTATAATTAATTTAATGTTTTAAAAATTATTTTCATTAAAAGATATATAAATTAATAGTTTGTTTTATTATAATTATATGATAATTTTATGATACTTTAATTAATTTTTCAAAGTGTCATAAAATCGGTTATAATATTAAAACTATATTTCTTAATAAATGTTGATATGAATTAAATATGAAATTTCTCATATTTAGAAAATTATATTCATAAAATTGATTCCATTTTTGAATTATACAATTTAGAAAATGTATAGGGTGAGTATTTTGAATTTTTCTAAAATAGATGATGTTTTGGTGAAAGGTGAAATATGATAAATTACAATATAAGTTTATACATTAATTATTGAGTCATGTATGATGTATGGATGATATAAGACCCCATTGGTTTGAACTATCCTAAACATTATACTATATTTAGTCACAAGAATCAATACTATTGATAGTCTTGGGCCAAAATAATAAACTAATGAATAAAATAATCAAAAAACACCCCTCTCCTCCCGTATAAATAGCACCCCTAACCACATCTCTCCCCATACCTTCTAAGAAATGTAGCTTGTCTAATTATATCCAATTACCTTCCAAAAACTCTTCCCAAATTTCAAGAGCTTCTGGTATAAAAAACAAACCCAAGTTCCCTAAGGAGGATATCAAGGAGACAACATCCCATAGGTAAAATCCTCAATCATTCTCTTTTAATTTCATTCATTTTCTTATTATATCCCTAAATAACCTATAAAACTTCCATTATAACTCCATTATCTTATATATACTTTACGTTTATTGTGTTAATGGAATATTCATCATAAAATCTATTCTCTTATCCTTTTATTCTAAAAATGAAAGCATCATCTCTGACGGGTCGATTCATGACCTTCATGGATGATGAGTTTTAATTTTCCATTACCTACATTATTATGATTTTATTAGATTTTATTATAAATATTTTATGTTTTATCATATTCTATTACCAATATATAAAAATAATATTAAATTAAATTATACAAGATTATGATGGTTGTAAAAATGGCCAAAATAAATTAAAAAATTTTCAGGAATATTTTTTCTAATGAATCATCATCATAACATATAAAAAATTAAATATAATACCATTTAAACAAATTTATGTTCATTAATGACCTATTATTTCAATTATTTAGAATTATTCTCATTTTAAAGGAACTTCCATAATTTTACACAAGCGAATCAATCATGAAAAACTAGAAAAATAAACACTCTCAGAATGATAAAAGTGAACTTTATAACTCATCTATATGGCTATAAACGTACTATATAAAATTATAATTAGTGAAATACATGTATAGTTGGTTATTTATTTTTTATTTATTTAATCTAATTTGATTATTCAGTATATTAAAGTGATGAAATCATTCATAAACAAGGTAAGGGGATTCACAAACCCAACTCATTTTCATTGGGTTTTTACACTTTTATGAATTTATTTGGTATAAAGATTTATCTAATGTTACTTAAATATAATTTATTTTTTCCTTCCATTTTATTTTATGGGATATACATGTTTCTCATCTAATTTTATGACAAATACAAATATTTTACAAAAGAACTATTATTTCGACAACACATTTTGACTCCTCTTGAGTTGTTTCTTCTTCGCTCAAGAATAATGAATCTTATACCAAATATGTTTTTCCATTTTAATTTAGGAGCCCAAATTTTATTCATGATTTATGAAATAATTTTTAAACCCATTCCTTTATATGGGTTACTTCATGGATTTGATTGATATAACTTCTATGTGGTATGCATGATTATGTAAATGTAACGATGTGGTGGTTGTGGCCAGAATTATATAGCACTCCAATGAACTAGGTAATATGATGAATCTCATGAGATGATGTATGTTATTCATGAACATGATGATTTTTTTTTTCAAAATGATTATGTTATGATTATTCTGATATGTTAGGCGTGAACATGATGCTAGTTTTTTCACAACTATGTGTTGTATTTGACCACTAAGACATGATGTTTCATTTTTAGGCATTGACACATTCCTTGAATATATCTAAGTCTAATTCTCATTATGGTGATGATGAACCAATGATTATTTTATGATTATGATTATTATTCTCACCCATGTTATATTGATTCATGCCTTTATTTATCATCTTATTTGGAATTTAGCTCACCCCTTCTCTTTGATGTATATCCTAAGGTGACTACATATAATGAGATCTTGAGCATTAAAGGAATAAATAAAAATATTTTTAATAAATAAATATGTTTTTTTATTGTTCTCATTTTGTAGGTTTCACATATTTCCAAGACACTAAACCTTTGCATCTTGGTATTGTAATTATATTATGTTGTTTATCTTTAAAATGATGTAATAGTTATGTAAGAAAATGTGGGGTCACTATATTCATGAGAATTATTTCATGTAAAAGAGGAATTATTGGAGGATATCAAGGCCTAGGTCTTTTCATGATACCATATCATGATGATTAAAGCATCATGCAATCATGTGAAGGGTATCACTCAATGGATTTTCAATTACTTGTAAAATATCTCTGAAGGTAGTGGCTGATCCTCCTCTGTTATTTTATATTCTTCTCTTCCTTCTCCCATTTTTAATCCCCTCATGTCGGTTTTTTTCTAAGGGTACAAGGGTTTATATATGCATAGGTGGCCTAATATATCTGCTCTTTTCATAGGGAAGTCATTATGTGCACTACCTTAAGGTGGTGGATATCCTTTCATGATCAACATCATGCGATCACACGATGGGTTTACATGGTGACATGCTTGAAATCCACTGTGGATTTTCATGATGGGTTGTAGGATTCGTATGAGTGTCATGTGAGATTACATGAAGGCATCATGTGATAGTTACTTAGAGCTCTTCGACTGTCAGTGGACCCATTTTCATCACTATTCATTCATGTGATAGATTTTTAGTGGGACTCATATGATTAGATTCAGGTGATCATGCCTCAGAATGCAATGTGTTGAGGTGGTGGAGCTCCACATGATCCACAGACAGGAGGATCTTGTAAAGGGAGTTAATTTCATTTTATGTGAATAATCAATGTCATCAGAATATCTTCACATGAGTTTTATCCCTCATTCTCACAACTCTTAGAGAATATCATGATATATTTATGTGATCACGTGATCAACTTCATAAAATGACTCTATTTTATGAACATTACATGTATACAAGGAATGAATCTCTTAGGATTGAATATAATTCACATAGAATGGAATAAGAAAAACAAATATGGCCTCACAATATTGATATAGGGGATTCTCATGGGTGTTACCCCATGATCACATGATCATCTGAAACTCTTTTGGTTGATTCATGTGGTTTTCATGTCAACCTTCATGTGACATCTCTAGTTTCTTTTAAGAAGTGTGTTCACTAAAAACTATGTCACAAGCATGGCCTCAAGACATTGATTTGTCCCCTCTGTCTTAGTTCAGTCATCATAGGTGGATAATATGGAGGATATTGAGTGATAGGGTGATGTCGAGTTTCTCAGTGGTGTCTGGAGTGCAGCGGGTGAGAGGGAGGTTGAAGACAATGTGGGTGAGTTATTGAACATACGAGATCGACTAGATAAACAGATCATAGTTATGTCCATATATTTCTTATAAAGGAACAATGTCACACAAGACAACCATTCCAAATCGATCTGGTTGGTTTTCTGGATCCTCTTAATATGTCTGAGTGTGCTTAGCTCTATGTCATACAAACCATACTTCACCTAAATCACCTAACTTTTTTGTTATTCTATTCACACCCCTTACTTAACATTCTTTTCCATGAAAATATCCCATGGAATCACATATAAAAGAGAAAAATTCATCCACTTATTTACCCACCCATATATTTTAATTACCTGGTGAAAATCTACACATTTTTTCATCTTATAAACCTACACAAAAAATTATATACTTTTTCTACCATTAATAATCCTAATCCCTTCATTTAAAAGGATAATTCCAAGGAATATAAAAGTTCCTGTTGTGAGTATTACTCTCCTCTTAGTATTTATTTTTAATTTTCCTCTTCCTATGATTCTATAAGATTTTTAATATAATGAATTAAAATCATATATATACTGAAATGTAATTAAATTATTATAATTCTAATTATTCCTTCATTTTGTTGTATCCACTATGAAAAACAAACACATTGATCATGTGCATGTGTGTACTACCACCTCCATGACACAACATGACTCATTTTTCATCCCCACATATTAGGGATGGTATAAAGGATAGATTTTATGAATAATTATGTTTTTTATATTAGTTATAAATTATTAAAATTCTAACCTTTTACAGTTACATTCTTTATGTCCGTTCATTTTAGGATGATATTGTTAATCATGTGTAAGTGTTGACTCCCACCTCCTTGAATGGCATGTCTCATTTATATTAACCATCTAACATAAAAAGAAATAAAATTGTAATTAATAAACTAATATTATTTGTACAGCATTATTATAATTAAAAAATGATGTATTTTTATTTATGATCACTCCATCCATTCATTGAGAAATTGGTTCTTTGATCATGCGTACATGCGGACTATAGAATCCCCGAATGACAAATTTTATTTTTTCAACACTTAAATTAAGTAATTGTTATAAGAATTGATTTTATGAATATATATGATATATATTACATTTATAAACTTATATAAAGTTATATTAACATTATGTAATATCACTTTCTTACACATTTGATCATTACAACATGGTTTTTATTTGGTCGGTTAACTACCTAGTTAAGTGATGTTGTAAGATTTATAAAGTGAATTATTTAGGAATGATATGTAAAATTAATGACATACAATAATAAGTTATTAAAGGTGTTTTAATGTTTATGGATTTATAATATTAATATCTGATTTTTTTAATAATATATCATCTACGTTCATTAGAAATTGTCGAAACATGTTTCTCTCCAGATTCATCATCAAGAGTCATAATTAAAAATCTCATGGAAATAAAGTGGAATATTATAAATAATCATGGGATATATATTATAGAACCATAGTTAATCTAGTAATTATTAAATTATTATCAAAGATCAGGTATGAACATTAACATTACAAATCATGTGAAAGAATATTAAAATTATTAACACATGATGTAATAAATATTCTATAATAAATAACTATATTCATAGTAAATAATTAAAAATAAAGTAATTCAAAGGGTTATATAGATGACTGGGGTTTTAAAATAGATTATTAAGATAATTATGGTTATTTTACAAGAAGTCAGAGTGTGATAAACTAAGAGGGGAAATAAGGAAAGGGGTTTTTTTTCTCAAACAGCCTTAGTTGTTACACAATTTAATTTATGCACCAATTTAGTTTTATATGGTGTATATGTTGTCAAATTGTTTTTCAAGGTATTTGAGGTTTATTTTCATTCTCTTTTTTCCTTCTAAAATTTTGATTAAGATATTACTGAAGTTGCAAATGTTTATTGACTCAATTTATATTTTCCTAAGATGTGAATTGTAAAAACCTAGGTAATGATAGAATAAATCACATTCATGATTATTAATATTAACTAGATAGTTAAATTCATTTTTAAAATATAAATTGAATTTTAAATCAAAAAGAAATAATTTTCACTAAAATATTATCTTATAAGGTTTTATTTAAAATTTTAATTTATAAATTATATAATTTTTATTTTAAAAAATGAATTTAATTTTTAAAATAAAAATAGAAAAATTAAATTATTGTAAAATTTGTAATTTTTTGGAAAATATTGAATTTTTGGTGAATAGTGAAAACCATTTTTTGTAAAAATGTCATTTCCTTTCAATAAATTAAGTAATTTAAAATTAACATAATATTTTGAATTTTATTTTAGGTAACCTAAGAATTATTATTTTTTTCTAATACACGTAATTATTTTTGAGTCAAATATATATTTTATTGTAGTATAAGTTTATTTTTTGGTTTAAAAATAGTATTTTTCTAAAAATTATTTTAATGTGTATAATGTTTATCATTTTAAATTGATTAAAAAACCTAATATAGAATGATTTAAATAAAATATATAGATTATATATAAATAAATATTAATTCAATTCATATAATTATTATTACAAGCCATAGAGTTAATATAAAACCATCATTTTCATGGAAAATACAATTCTTGAAAACCCGCTTTTTCATCATGTAAGAATTTTTTTTTATAAATTATATTATACAAATTTTGGGAATTAAAATTTGTAAAATGGATTCCATATTTTTTATAAGAATAATTTATATTATATGATAATTTCAACTTAATTTTTTTATAATGAATAGTAGAAACTGTAAAAATATTTTACCACAATTAAGGTAAAAATGGATTTACCCGGGGTTAAAAAAATAATTGCTAAAATGACCTAAAAAATTGTCTAAAATATATTTTATATAAAGTTTTAGATATTATAAGGTATTATAATTTTTATTTATCCATTTTGGATCCTTTTTCATGTGAAAAATGTGGGTACACCACTTTTCAAAAATTACAGGTGTACCACTTACCTCACTTATAAAAGGCCCCCCCTTCTCTTCTCATATTCACACCTTAAAATCAATTTGGATCATAATATCACTGCCCGAATACCTTAATTAATTCCCTATACATGAACTATATCCCATGTTTTCTATAAATCTATCCAAATATTCATTTTGGAGCTATCCTAAGGAGTTTTTCTGTAGAAGAGGCATTGTGCTTAACTGAGCATTGTTATTTTATTTCTTATCCCACATCCTCAAATATTGTTAAATTATTATAATATAATAACATAAGTATCTACCATATAATTAAATGTTTTTTATTAATTTAATATCCAAAATTCAACTCCCCTTCCATCAAATGGGAAATGAAATCATCATTCATTTTTACGGTGGACTATCACCTCGCGAACCAATGGCAATAGTTTTTCATCATCACATATTACAACTTGTTATAATGATAGATTTAAAGTATATAAAATATATTTTAACATAATTATACTTATATAATTATAATACAGCATATATATTTTTACCTTCCATTTCATGGGGGATACGATAACGTCGCTCTTGTGTACAACAAACTACCACCTTACGGAGCAATGTGATTAATTTTTCACTAACACTTTACATAGAAGGTAATAAGGATAAATTTAACAAATATATGTGAAATTTAAGAAATAATTATAATTTTAAAGACATATTTATCATTCAAAATATATAACATATCATTTTCTTTCATACCATTCCACTCACAAAAAAAAGATTTTGTTGTTCGTGCATACGTGTGGACTATCACCTCCATGAAGTGATGCGATTTTTTATAATCACCAAAATACATGGAATATATATAAGTATATTTAAAGAAGTAAAATGATATTTATTTTAGTATTATAATTATGTAAATATAAAATATTACTTAATTTCTTTTTATAATGATCGTTGAAAATTGAAACTTTACTTATGTGTACGTATGACCTACCATCTATTGGATTATAATGTTGTTAATTTCTCATAAAAATATTTAATTATTGGTTGTAATTTTATAAATTATTTATAAATATCATAAATATACCATGATTATTATTCTATATTTGTTGATTTAAAGACTTCTTTGACTATATTCAACCTCCCAATGTCATTTTTGACATATAAGTCGAATACTATAAAAACATTAGAAATGAACACAAATGAATAAAAAAATTTGTATAACATGGAAAGATATAAGATAAAAGGAATAATAAACTTGAAAAATTTTCTTAAGAATGTAAATAATTAACAGAATTTCATTATTTATTAAGATAAATAGTTCATGTGATGATTTAGACTCAAGATAATGGACTTCATCACAATTTCCTTTCATTATGGCATATTTTCATGTTATGAACCAATATTATTGTATGTAGTGTATATACAACCCCTTTAACAGGTTATATCATGAATTTATATATTCATATGATATTTAATGAATTTTTTAAAGTTTTTATTTCAAGTTTATTATGATTGAAATGTTTCGAAATTGTTAAGGGACTTTCTTTTTTTAAAAATCATCTTTTAAAGTTACCTTAAAACACTTTTTGTTCAATGTACATGATTTTTAAAAAAAAATTTATGAATGCATTTATATTGAAATTAATGTTTTATAAAGTCAATTTTTTATTTCTTTCAATGGTTTTCTAAAGGAATATTTTTGTGTGTGTTTTATATGGAAAATTTTGACAAAAATGAAAAATTAGGGTTTTATTTTAATGTATATACTGTCTATGAATTTTACCACTATTGTAACCTTTATTTTATGTGTGGTTTCCTTTTTATAATTTAATACTTTATTCAAATAAAAAACCTCATTCCCTTTTTGTAGGAATTCTGGCATTGGAAATCGGTTTTTAATTGAAGTGGATTTTTCTATATTTGGAAATGATTTCTTATGCATGAAAAGAATGTTTTATGAGTGTAATGTTAAAAATTGAAATATTTTTTGTGTTATGATTATTTTATGGTTCTTAGAAATTAATTACAATTACTGGTGGTTCTGTGATAAACCATGGAAAGGTTGTGATGTTATTATCCAAGGATGGGTGATTACGTTATAATCCATGGAGGGGTGGGTATATGATATCCCTGCAATACATTTGATATGGAAGTCAACCACATAATTATTACATTTTTAAGAGTGATTTGAAAAACAATGTCCCAAGATACCATTATGTTCTATCTATGATTTCTATGATTTTTATTGAAATTTTATTGCACAAAATCTATCTAAAGAGCTCATTTTTCAAGGGAATGTATTTAATACTTCTTAAGGGTGAAAAGTATAACTTTGTGATAATGTTTTCATAATTTTTTCATGTCTTTAGGTAATCCATTATGAGTTTTATTTTTTCCTTTAAAATTTCATATGAATTTTTTTATGAAAATCTTTGGGCAAAAAAGGTGATTTATTGGGTAAGAAAATGATTATTTTGAGCTCAAATATAACATTAAAAATGAATATTTTTAGAAGTGATAACAGAATAATGGGTTTTTTATTTTCATTTATGTCCCATACAGATCTTATTGCATTAATCCCACATTTTAAATTTTTTCATACTGTTTAAGTATGGTTATGAATAAGAAAGAAATAAAATTGAAATTTGTGAAAAAATTTCATAAAAATAAATCATTTTCTATTTTTAGAGTTTTATAATGTCGGAAAATGGATACTAATTAAAAGTTCCCACTTTTTATATATATGGGTTAAAAATTTAAGATTTATAAAACATATCTCTAAAACTCTAAACCTAAAAGACATTTGGGAATGCAAGAAAGTGATTTCTAGTTTAAAGTAACTTTATTAAGTATTGTTTAATGTTGGATACTTATATTGTGTATTAATGAAAGGATATGATAATTTTATATGTTAGGATAATATTAATGGAATGACTTATAAACATTTTAAATTATCATTAAGTTAAAATGAAGTAAAATTTTAATATTACCTTGTTTTTTGTCTAAAATATATCTGTTTAGAATGTTTTTCCATAGAGGAATAATGGAATCAATAGTGGGAAGGCACCAATAGGAAAATACCCTTCCTAATATACATCTTGAGATGGTAAGAATTAGAACAGAATAGTTTTTTGGGGTGATGGATAAGTTGATGTAGGCTATAAATGGTGGTTGAATCCACGCTAGAGGTAATCTATATCTACCATAGAGTAACATGTATATAGTAAAGAATTCTATGAGACAACATCCTATAGAATTTAGTGGATCTTATGATCGAGTGGTTGTCGAAGGATGGATCAATTTACTAGAGAAGATATTTAAAGTACTGCTGTCTTCAGAATGTCAAAAGGTAACCATTACTACATATTATTTTAAGGTAAATCTGATTCATTGGGGTGTTTAGGTAAGAATACCAATGATATTGATGATATTTATTCTATAGAATGGTAAAAATTTATGAACCTATTCCTTGAGAAATATTTCCCCAAGGTTGTTCAACTCAGGATAGAGGAATAATTATTAGAATTGAGGAAAAAGGATGAATTTCTTGTAGGTGTATATGAAGAAAAGTTTACATGATTTTCCAGGGATGTACTAGATTTTATCTGGGATCTTGATAGTAAGATTAATCAGTTTTACTCAGGATTGAATCCAATATATCAGAGTGCATTGTCTTCCCATTCATTCAAAAATTATAAGAAACTTGTTTGATGTGTTGATAAAGTAGAAATGGAGTTTTTTAATATCTAGTTATCCTATGATGAGAATAATAGAAATAGATCACAGTGGTAGGAAATTAAGAGGAATGGATAAAATAAGTCCATAGGTAAGAAAATAATGTTCCTAAATTGTGATAACTATGGTAAGAATCACAATGGTGAATGTATTATGAAGTGTGTAAAGTTCTTATAATGTGGTAAGTTTGGTCATATGGCTATTAGATATAAAAAAAATGATTATAAAAGTAATTAGAAAAAACATTTAAGATCTTTTTAATTATAATGAGTTGGGGAATTATGCCAATGTGCACTCGAAGTTGGTTACTCTGGGTGAAAATCAAAAAGATAAAGGGGGGGGGGAATTATTTTTCTACTACGTGGTTGATGTTGGTCCATCAAGTGAATTCATGATAGTTATGTTAATTGTCAATTCAAATTAAACCAATACCCTATTTGACTCTATATATGTTCATTCATTCTTTCATATAAATTTTCATGTAAAATTGGAATATCACCACAGGAAAATATGATATTTTTTTATTAAACCTCCATGTAGAAATATTAAAGAAACTAATATTATAAGAATATTCTTATTGTTATTAGTAGAATAGTATTTCCTAAACATCTTGTTGAATTTCCCAAAAAATATTTTTATGACATTTTGGGTGTGTATTGGGTTTCAGTATATCATTATAATATAGATTTTAGAGGTAAAAATGTTTTATTCTAGGATTTTATACCTTTCATAACATACCAAGAAGATGTGAAATTGATTAGGGATGGCAATGAAAGTTACCTATCATATATTGTTCAAAAGTAATAAACTATTCAAATTAGTGATGTACTAACATTGAATTAATACATAGATTTATTTGCGGATTATTTTCATGGTTTTATCCCTGATCAGGAGGTTGTATTTACTATTGAATTAGTTCTTGATGCTAAGACTATTTCATACCCACCTTATCAAATGGGTCAAGTGTAACTTTTAGAATTAAAAAATAAACTACAAAAGTTGTTAGATAAAGGTTTCATTAAACCGATCAATTAACTATGAGGTGATCCTTTTTTATATTAAAAATAATGATGGTTATATGAGTCTTTTAATTGATTAAATATCTTTGAATAATATCACTATTAATAAAAAGCATCTTTTGACTCATATCAATGATTTTTTTGATCTGATCAAGGGAGATTAGTATTTTTTGAATGTTGATATGTGGTCTGAGTACCATCATATTAAGGTGAAGGAGGGTTACATTATAAAGTCATTTTTTCAGACTAGATATAGGCATTATTAGTTTTTAGTTATACACTTTGGGTTATCAAATGCACCTATTTTATTTATAGACCTCATGAATAGTGTTTTCCAAGAGTCATTAGTTATGTTTTGGTTTTTGTTCATTGATGATATTTTTTCATATTCTAAAATTTGGGTGTAATATGAATGAATACTAAGGATTGTTTTGTAAACATAAAAAGAAAATGAACTATATAGAATATTTAGTATTTGTGAATTTAGTTTGCAACAAATTTCTTTTATTGTACACATTGTTTCTAAAGATGGAATAATTGTTGACCATGCTAAAAATAAAATTGTTAAAGAATGGTAAAGACCTAAAAACGAAATAGAAATTCAAAGTTTTCATGGTTTAGTGGGTTACAACTGAAGGATTGTTGAAAACATTGCACAGTTGTCTATCCCATTAGAAAACCTAACTCGAAAAGCTGTTAAATTTATTGAGAAAAAATAATGTGATGATTTTTTAAGGAACTAAAATTAATTTGTGTGAATTATTTAGTTTTTGTCCTTCCTTATTGAAATGGTGTTTCTTAATATACCATGATGATTTATTGAAGGTCCTTGGTTTTGTACTGATGCAGAATGATCAGGGAATTTCTTCTGCTTTACCTTAGTTGAAACCACCTGAGATAAATTAACCTACACATGATCTGGAATTAGCTATTGTGGTTTTTTCATTAACAATTTAGATACACCATTTTTTATGTACTAAAGTGTAAAATATATATTAATAATGAAATTTTGAAGTGTATATTCAATCTGAATGAATTAAACATGAGACAAATAATATGGTTGTAACTGATCAAGGATTATGATTTCATGATTCATTACCATCCTGGAAAAGTAGCCAAAGTATTTGATACTTTGAGTCCGAAAAATAATTCTATATTGAAAATTTTATGTTTGGTATATGAAACTTTATTTAACGATTTGATGAATTTTTACAAGAATTTTTAGATATAGGTACATCCTCTATTTTTTTCATGTTTTACTATAGTATAATTTGTTAAAATGAATTGAGTAAGATTAGAATAAGGATAATGCTCCGTATGAAAAGGTAGAATATATTAAAAAGGGTAAGTTTTATGAAATTAATGTTGATAAATAACGTTTTATTATATTTTTAAATAGATTATGCATGCCTTGTGATTTACAGTTAAAGAGTGTTTTGTTGATTGAAGCACATATTTCCCCATTTTATATTCATCTTCGAAACACTAATATATACCGAGACTGGCAATAGTGTTATTGGTGAGAGGTTAGGAAAGGTGATATTTCTAAATTTACCTTAAATGGTTAAATTTTCAGTTTGTTAAAGAAGAGTGATAATTACTGAAGGGAATTATTCAACCTTTTCTAATGATAGATTGGAAATGGGAATATATATAAATGGATTTCATGGTGGGATTTAAAAATAAATTTTTAGGTAATAATTTGATTTGGATTATTCTTAATCGATTGACTAAATATTGATATTTACTTCACATTTGAGATACTATGTATTTGGATCATATTATTTGACTAAATATAAAGGAGATAGTCATGTTATAAGGAGTAACTATTTCCATTATATCAGATCATGATCCTAGGTTCAAATCTAATTTTTGTAAAGGACATTAGAAGCCATTGGGTATTAAATGAAATTTCATCACAAATTTTCATCCATAATCGGATGAAAATATGAGTAAATGATTCAAACCATAGAAGGTATAATTCATTCTTATTCAATGGATTAAAAGGGAAGTTGGGATTATCATATTTATTTGGTTGAATTTTCATATAATAATAGTTTTCATTCCAGTATAAATGTGGAAACTGTTGAAGAATAATATGGAAAGAGGTGTAAGACACCATATTTTTTTGAATAAAGTAGTATAATGGTAGTGTATTGGACCAATGTTAGTAGATGAAATGGCTGATAGGGTATTATTGATTTAGAAACATATGAGGAAGACTCAGAGAAGGTAGAAAAATTATACAGATAACCAAAGGAATGATATTTCTTTTGAGGCAGGTGATCATGTTTTTCATAAAGAATCTCCATGTAAGAGGGTTATACGTTTGGGTTAATATGGGAAGTTAATTCCATAGTTCATTCGACTATATGAAATCCTATTTAAAGTTGTACTAGTTTATTATTTAGTGTCTTTGCCTCTGAGTTTATCCCAGGTACAGAACATATTTCATGTTTCAATGTTAAGGAAATTTGTTCCAGATTAATCTCAAGTTTTGAGCCCTAAAGTAGTTTAGTTGGAAGAGAATATTTCTTATAAGTAATATACTATAATATTATTTACCATAGATAAGAAGTTTTAAAAACAAGGTTATTCACTAGGTTAAGGTTTTATGGTAAAACCATAGGGTTGAGGAAGAAACATGGGAATCTGAAAATGCTATGAGGGAAGGATATCCCCACTTGTTTAATAAGTGAATAAAATTGTAAGGATGAAATTTTCCAAAGGGGGATGAATATAACAACACATGTAATTATATAATGAATAACTGTTATGTTTATCAATATTAATTAAAGAGTTATATTAATTATACAAATATTAAGTGATTTTTAAATAAAAAAGAATTTTTTTTAACTGTAATATTTATTATAAGTTTTTATTTAAAATATTAATTTATAAATTTTAGAATTAAATGTTTTTAAAAATGAATTTTATTTTATAAATCATCATTTCAAAATTAATTTAGTGTGAATCTTTTTTATTTTTTTGAAAAATATTGATTTTTAGTGAATATTAAAAAATATATTGATTTTTGTAAAAATTTAATTTCATTTCAAGTCCCATTACATTTTGAATATTATTTAAGAAAACATAAGTATTATTTATTTATATTTAATTAACATAATTACTTCTTAATAAACTTTATCTTTTATTTTAGTATAATTTTATTTTTGGTATTAAAAACTGGATTTTTCTGAAAACTATTTAAAAGTGAATAATGATTCTAATATTTATTTAATTTAAAAACCCTAATTAATATTTATTAAAATTAATTTTTATACTATATGTAAATAAATTTTAATTTAAATTCATTTAAGGATTATTACAAGTTAGAAATTAATATAGAATCATTATTTTCTTGAAAAATATAATTCTAGAAAAATCTTTTTTTCAACGCATTTCCGGGTTAAATTTCATTACACTTATATGATTTAAATAGGATAAAATGAATAAAATATTTTAAATCATAATAAATTATATGATCAACTTAGTTTTTGTTTATAATGAATCGTGAAACCATTACAAATCTTTTACCATGGTAAATGTAAAAACCTATTTGTTGGGGGTGGGGTTAAACTATAAGGATAAGCATTAAAATTTTCTAATAACTTGTATTAAATCTATTTTATTGTCATATTTATATGATATAATGTCTTAGGCTCGATAATGGTCCATTTTGGAGCCTTTTGGCATGTTAAAAACATGGGATCACTATTTACTTTTCAAAACATACAAGTGTGCCACTCACATCACTTATAAAAGGACACCCCATATATTCTCCACTTTACAACTTAAAAAAAACTTTTACCAGACAATAAATACTAAAATATATTCCTTAATTTTGTAAAAATTACATATAACCCTTGGTTTTATCATAAAGCCCTAATAGGAAGGATGGTTTTGCCATCCTAAGAAGTTTTTCTGAAGAAGAGGTGCCATGCTTAACTAAGCATTTTATTTATTTTACCTATTCCAGATCCTTATAGTATTCTGAAATTATTATAATATAATAAACCAGTATATCCAATATAATTAGATTTTATTATGTTAATTTCATAACTTAAAATCCATATCCTCTTCAAAAAAATGGGAAATGAAATCATCATTCATGTGTACAACGAACTAGCATCTCATGAACTAGTGTCATTCATTTTTCATAATCACATCCCATGGATTGTTATCATTGTGGATTTAAATTATATATATATATATATATATATATATGAAACATTAAACATAAATACTCTTCTGAAATTATTATAACACATATTACATCGTACTTTCCTTTCCTTGGGGGATACAATAACGTCGCACGTGTGTACATTGGGAAATTAGCTCATGATGTGTTGTGATTCATTTTTCACTAGTGCTTTACATGGAAGGTAGTAAGGATAATTTTAAGGAATATAAGTGATATTAAATAAATAGTAATTAAATTTATAAAATATTTATCATTTTTAAAATATAATATATCATTTTCATTCTTACCTTTCCACTCACTGAAAAATGATAACGACATTCGTGCGTACGTGTGGACTACTGCCTCCACAATGCGACGTGATACTTCTTTCATCACCAAAAAAGATGGATCATACGTATATGTATATTTCAATAAACAATATTTTATTTATGATATGAAAATATCTATGTAAATATAAAATACTACTTATATTATTTTCATAATGATTATTGAAAAATAGAAACATTTCTCATGCATACACATGACCTACTGTCTACATGATTGAAAAAAAAAATTCATTTTTCATAACCAAATTTCATGATTAGTTATTAAACTATAATTTATTTGAAATATTATATCTATTTAATGATTATTATTTTGGATTTTTTTAAGTGTTGACCTCTAACCATTTCTCCTACCAAATTCATTTTTTGACATATAAGCTAAATACCATCATAACAACAAAAGTAAACTTAAATGATTAACTAATTAGGTATAGAATGGTAAGAGATAAAATAAAAGGAATAATATAATTTAAAAAGGTTATTAATATCAAAAATATTTAACATATGTTTTTTATTCTAGAAGATAACGTACTTACATGATGATTTAGACTAAAGGTAAGGGACTCCATCTAAATTTCATTTCATTGAAACATATTTTGATGTTATTTAATTATATTATTTTATGAGGTGTATTTACCACCACATTGACATGTTATATAATTAATTTATCAATTATGATTATATTTAAATTATTGTTTAATTTTATTCTTTTATGGGGATGATGATTGAAATTTCTTCAATGCATTAAGGTAATTTCATTTTAAAAAACTTATATTTTAAAGTTCACTTAAAACTCTTTTTCTTCCATGTATATGTTTTTTGAAATATTTTAGGAATATAAATATATATAATTGAATGTTTTATAAAGTAATTTGTTTTCTTTCTTTCAATATTTTTCAAAAGGAATATTTTTTTTTGTGTTTTATAGGAAAATTTTCACCGAAATAGAAAAATAATGTTCTATTTTAATGTATATAGTGATAAAAAATTTCATGTTTCCTTAACTGTTATTTTATGCTTGGATTACTTTACAAGAATCCATGTTTTATTCAATGAAAATCCATCTATCCCTTTTTTCTAGGTATTTTGGAATTGAAAATGGGTTGTTAAATGGTATGGATATTTCAATATCTAGAAATGATTATTTATGGGTGGAAAGAATATTTTATTAATGTAATGTGGAAAATTACAAAATTATAGGTGTTATGATTATGTTATTATTCATGGAAATTAATTATAATTGAAGTGCACTGTGTTGCATTTGTTGTCAATGAGGCATGATGTTGTCTTGGAATGAATGGAAGTCAAGGAATGTCAAGATGTGAATGAAAAAGGTTGTGATGGTGTTGGTGATGAAGAGAGAATGGCCATAGTACTAAGATGCATGTAACTTAGGAGATTCACTAAGTGGAATAGGAGATGTGGTTGAAACATTCTCTAGTTAAATCTGACGATTGTTGAGCTGCTCTTTAAGTTCAAAGAACTTGTATCCTGATGATACAAAGTCACAACAATAATTGAAGACCATGCATTGTATTGACAATGCATGAGTAGCTGAAGTGAACCATCCATAAGTTCTAAGTGGATGAAGTGGTTTTAATGAAGTCCATACACTATCTCTTAGTGCATGTGAATCAGAAGAAGATCCAATTGATCTCTGATTAGATCAACGAAGCACATTGAAGAAGTTATGTGATTCAGGAGTTCGGTTGATAAAGAACCTTCAAGAATTTCCATTCTTAAGTAATGATTAAATGTTGAGGACATTTGTGGAATTCTTAAGAAGAAGAGAAGAGAAGAAATGAAGAAGTGGAGAAGAAATGGCTTGAATGGCACTTGGCATTTGGCATATACTCATAGGAGAACTTTGTATTTGACAAAGTCTTATTCATGCCTTTGCCAAAAAATATGGCCAACCAAGGAACATTGAGGGTTCAACCCCAAGGCATGGGCGCTAGGGCACCACGCCCATGGGGGAACCCGTGGGGAGAGCCAGGGCGGCATGGCGCACCCAAGACACCGCATGGGCGCCTGGGGCACGCCCGAAGGAGCGCGGCAGGGGCGTAGGAGCGCGCCCCCAAGAGTGTCAGCGTGCATAGAGGGCGCATAGCGCGCCCGCGAGGAGCAGAGGTGGGCGCAAGAGCGCGCCCGCAGGGAGAACACGGTGCGGGGCGGCACCGTGGAGGTTGGAAGTTCAATCGAGGGGTTGAGGCAGCGCCAGGGTGATAAAGCGCGGAAAATCCGCTCGCCGTTTCGATGTGGGACGCAGAAAAAATTCCAGGAGCGAATCCCAGCCGCACGATTGATCGCGCGGATGATCTAAGCCGCACATCTGATCCGCGGAGAGATGATCTGATCCAGGCCGTCCGAGATCAATTGAATCGCCGATCCAATGGCTGCGAGACCGCCTTCAACCCCGAGCTCGTCCGAAGACACCCGCGAGCCTCCGACGAACCAGGCGCCATCCGAGCATGGATTTTGAGATCCCGGCTACCATTTCCGAAGCCGAAGGCTCCATTGAGCTCGTCTGGAGCTACTGAACAGATCCATGCCTAAAAATTGGCTTGCATGCAATGAGAGGAGAATTCGATGATCGGCCGAAGCAACTGAAGGTGCGAGGCCATTCAGTGTTGTTGATCTGCATGGACAGGTATTAATAGAGGCATGCACGCGTTCAAAAACGCATAAATGTGAAGGAAAATAAAAAGAGAAGAACCCGCGGTGAACCGAGGAGAAAGTTCAAGATTTGAAAAAATCTTGAAGATCCGAATATTTCGGGGATTTGAGATTTATCCCACGCGGATGTTTTGAGGATTCTATGCCTATAAAAGGAGATCCCATGCTCTCGTTTAGGCTTGCTGATGTGCTGAAACGTTGTTGAAAATCTGAAGTCTCGTGAGAGCACTCTCTGCCTCGCGAAGAAAGAAGCCCCGCGCAAGGTACTTGCGCGGCTGAAGATCTCGGTGCCACCCAAGGCTCGAAGGAGTCCCCTGCGCGCTACCCCTTTATGCGACCGGAAGGAGAGGTTGGGCAACGCGACCTTGCGCGCTCCCTTTGTGCACCGCGGCCCCCTGCGTGGTAGCATTTGCGCGCCCACGGCTGCCTTGCACCCGAGGCCTTGCACGGTTCTTGTGCCTTGTGCACCTGCGCGACAATGGAATAGAGGAGAGGCCGAACCAAGAACCTGCGTGCCTTGAAGAGGAAGTGAAGAACGAGGCAGTGCCTCGTGTGTGAACATTGAGAAGGCCGAGCCTTTGTGCTTGTGTGCCAAGTGAGGAGAAGGCCCTACGGGCAGTAGCTTGTGCAAAGAGGGATAACCCAAGGCTTAGTGCCTTTGTGTGCAAATTGAACAAATGAAGCCCATACCTTGTGGTTGTGCCAAATTGAAGAACACATTTTGTGTGTGCATTTGAAGAAGAGGCACTGGCCTTTGGGGTGTGCAAGAAGAGGAGGCCTTAGTGCCTTGTGTGCAAAGTGAACAAGAGAAGGCCGAACCTATGTGTGTGCACTAAGAAGTGTGTATGCATTTAGAAGAAGAAAAGGGAGGACACTCACACAAAGTATAAAACACATTTATGTGTGTGTAATCAAAAGGAATTAAACGTGTGAAGGAAAAGAAGAAAAGGTGTGTGCTTAAAGTGACTACACCCTTTGAGGGTTTACTGCACCAAGAGGAGAAAGAGGAGAGTGCATGCATGCATGCATGCACATGCACACGTGAACAAAGCCAAATCTGGTTGTGTGCATTTGAGGAGTCCAAGACCAGGAGATCTTGAAGATATTGTGATGCCATGCATTCAGTGCATGAAGTTGAACTGATGTGAGACTAGACCAGACTAAAGTTAAATATATCAGTTGTCTGAGTATTCAGTAGTTTTTAGAGAGAAGCCAGGTCATCCTTAGAAGAAGGAGATAAATCCTGAGCAAGACGAGAAGACCTGATCAACTCAAGTGATCAGAGGTACAGAGCAAGTCCAGCAGTCTTTATCCCAGACTGCTGAAGATACTTGAAGAAGCTTAAAGTGAAGAAGAGCTACTCGTGCGACTCGAGGAGCCAAGAGAAGACCCTGTGGGACTCAGGGAGAAGAAGTCTTCAGTGGGATTCTGGAGCAGGCCAGTGGGACTCTGGTAACACTGTGAGACGCAGTATAAAGACCCTCCTGTGGGACTCAGGAGAGATACAGTGGGATGCTGTATTGACCATTGTAATACTAACAGATTATAATGGGAGAATCCATGCTGGGAGAGCATGGCAAGGATGTAGGCCTTTGGTGCCGAACCATGTAAATCCTTGTCTCCAGTACCTTTATATTTACTGCATCATTCTAGGAAAGGTGAGAGATACAAGAAGAGTGGATCGAGGATTTAACCAGCCATAGAGGTTTAATTGATTAAGAATCAATTAGTAAAAAGTTTTAAGGGATCACTGATTCACCCCCTCCCCCTCTCAGTGATTCACACTGATCTGGGAACTTCAATTGGTATCAGAGGGAGGTTACCTCTAAAAGATCCAAGGGAGTCTTTATGAAGTGCAGATTTGAGGAAATTAAAGAACAGCCTCAAATGGAGATATCTGCCAAGACTCAGAAAAACAGAAAGAAGAAACAGGCCAAGAAAATGAAGAAAGCCTGTCCTAGCTGTGATGAAGTTGGAACAATGAAAGATCTTCAAAGTGCAATCGAATATCTTCAGAAGACAGTCCCCAAGGAAGTGGCAATGTTTATAGCTACAGGCATCCTTGATCTTCAAGAAGAAAAATCACAGATAGAAGAAGAAGCCAATGCAATGGAAGATCAATTGGCTAAAAGGGTTGGCATAACCAACACTCTCAGAAAGCTGGTGAAGGCTAAAGATGAAACAGTATCACTTTGCAATGAAAGATATAAAGACACTATTGAATAATTGAAAAGAATCCTTTCTGAGAAAGAATTCTTTAAGACTGTGGTCAAAGAAGTTTTCCATGCACTGGAAAAATTGCACAAAGTTTCAATGAATGTCAGAGATGCTCAACTTGAAGAGAAAGTCAAAAGGGTGAAGGAGCTTGACAACTCATTGCTAGAATTGAAGAAGGTGCATGAAGACCAGTTAGAACAGCTGAAAGAAAATTGGGAAGGAAGGCTAAGAACTATTGAGGATGAGAAGAACTCCCTCAATATGAAATGCTTAGAACTGGAGGTGATATTGAAAAATCAGCAGTCACCCAAAGCCAAAGACTCCCAGTCTGCTGAAAGGAGAAATGTTGCTACTCAAGTATGCATTGAGCAGGATGATTCTAAAAGAAAGACATCCTCTAATGAAAGGGCAACATCTTCTAAAAAGAAGGTACCATCCATACCATCTTGTACTCATGCTTCTAAAAGTGTTTCTACTAAAAGTGCAGGATGGAAGAATGAATCCAAACAAGTATGCATGAAGACAGTGAAGAAAGAATGCTCTTCTGAAACAACACAGCAAGTCAAGAAAAGTACCCAACAATCAGAAGGACTGAAGAGATCAAGATTTGTGGGTCAGTGTTGGTGTTGTAATAAGTATGGGCACTGTGCAAAGTATTGTTGGTACAATCCACTAAATGTCAAATCACAATGGAAGCCCATGCCAAGGGGGAGCAAGCCAGAAGAAAAGAAGCAGCATCCACAGGTCCAGAGACATCTTTTTACTGAAAATAGATTTGGATTACTTGACAACATCTGGGATGATTGCAAAAGTGGTCAAAAAGATACATGTTAATCTCCAACTGTATCCAGAGCTAAAAAGAAGAGAAGATCACTGAACCTGGCTAAAATGGAATCCTTGGGAAGCAAGCAGAAGAAAGCTGAAGATGCTCCCAAGAAGATTATGAAAAAGGAAGAGAAGACCTTGGAGTCTAAATCCAAGAAGGGTGATGCATCCAGAAGGACCACCAAGAAGAAATGCTTCTACTGTGGAAAGAAAGGGAATATCATGGATCTTTGTAAAGAAGCCCTGAAATTCAATAGAGGCAGACTGAACTCAAACATACAATCAATCCAAAAGAAGCAGAAGGGATTGATTGAAAACAAGTTGCCTAAGATAGGTAGCTTGACAGCATCAAAGAAACCATGTTGAACTTCCAGAACTAAGGCAACACTTCCAAATGACTTGTTAATCATATGGACAAATCAGTTGCAACTTTCCAAAGATCTGAAAAGAGCTGAAGATGAAGTTCTGGCAATTGCTAAGGCAAAAGGGAAGAAGAATATTTCACATGAATATGTATTGAGATCCACACCAGCACAAACATCATTGAAGATCAAATGTGCAAGTGTGAAGAATGGTGAAAATGGGACATCTCGGTTGAGAGAATCTTCTCAACCTTGTTGTTCACATTGATGAACCAAGGAGGTTCCTTCTTATTCCCTAATCACTTGTATTTACATGTTCTAACATTCCAGGGAATTGAAGATGATGATCATTCTCAATTGGAGGATGGTTTGGACAGAATGGAGTGCACCCCTTGAGGGGGAGCCAATCGGAAGAAGATGGGATTCTAAGATTTAATACCATCTTGAGAAAAGTGAAGGTATTCCAATCATACTTTCATCCCTTGTTTCTTAATTGTATTCATCATGACAATTGAGGGGGAGTATTGATTGAAGACAAATGAATGAAAGGGGGAGCTTTATCTTTTCACCTGAACTTTCTGATGTGTTTGGTGAAGTATGTGCAGGATTTAGCAATTCATTGATATATCTGAAAAATTTCAAACCCCTAACCATGATCTCACATGTGTAGAGAATTATGGACATCTTTGAATTCCTTGGTCATATCACTCTTATTTTCTACACCGGGTTATCCCAAGTAGACTTAGAGCTGATTTACTAAAGGTTCTTTGCTAAAGAGAACATGTGACATCATCCCTCTCTCAGTGTTTTTCAAGAAAATGCTTTTATAAGGGAGGAAGAGATTTTTGAAAGAGAACCACACCACACCTTTGAATTTGATTGCCAATAAGGGGGAGAAAATATTGGCACACATATTGACCCATTCATATGTGCTGAAGAAGTGTATTGACAACAAATACAAAGGGGGAGATTGAAGTGCACTGTGTTGCATTTGTTGTCAATGAGGCATGAGGTTGTCTTGGAATGAATGGAAGTCAAGGAATGTCAAGATGTGAATGACAAAGGTTGTGATGGTGTTGGTGATGAAGAGAGAATGGCCATAGTACTAAGATGCATGTCACATAGGAGATTCACTAAGTGGCATAGGAGATGTGGTTGAAACATTATCTAGTTAAATCTGACGATTGTAGAGCTGCTCTTTAAGTTCAAAGAACTTGTATCCTGATGATACAAAGTCACAACAATAATTGAAGACCATTCATTGTATTGACAATTCATGAGGAGCTGAAGTGAACCATCCATAAGTTCTAAGTGGATGAAGTGGTTTTAATGAAGTCCATGCACTATCTCTTAGTGCATGTGAATCAGAAGAAGATCCAATTGATCTCTGATTAGATCAACGAAGCACATTGAAGAAGTTATGTGATTCAGGAGTTCGGTTGATAAAGAACCTTCAAGAATTTCCATTCCTAAGTAATGATTAAATGTTGAGGACATTTGTGGAATTCTTAAGAAGAAGAGAAGAGAAGAAATGAAGAAGTGGAGAAGAAATGGCTTGAATGGCACTTGGCATTTGGCATATACTCATAGGAGAACTTTTTATTTGACAAAGTCTTATTCATGCCTTTTCCAAAAAATATGGCCAGCCAAGGCACCTTGAGGGTTCAACCCCAAGGCATGGGCGCTAGGGCACCACGCCCATGGGGGAACCCGTGGGGTGAGCCAGGGCGGCAGGGCGCACCCAAGACACCGCATGGGCGCCTGGGGAACGCCCGAAGGAGCGCGGCAGGGGCGTAGGAGCACGCCCCCAAGAGTGTCAGCGTGCATAGAGGGCGCATAGCGCGCCCGTGAGCAGCAGAGGTGGGCGCAAGAGCGCGCCCGCAGGGAGAACACGGTGCGGGGCGGCACCGTGGAGGTTGGAAGTTCAATCGAGGGGTTGAGGCAGCGCCAGGGTGATAAAGCGCGGAAAATCCGCTCGCCGTTTCGATGTGGGAGGCGGAAAAAATTCCAGGAGCGAATGCCAGCCGCACGACTGATCGCGCGGACGATCTAAGCCGCACATCTGATCCGCGGCGAGATGATCTGATCCAGGCCGTCCGAGATCAATTGAATCGCCGATCCAACGGCTGTGAGAACGCCTTCAACCCCGAGCTCGTCTGAAGCCACCCGCGAGCCTCCGACGAACCAGGCGCCATCCGAGCATGGATTTTGAGATCCCGGCTACCATTTCTGAAGCCGAAGGCTCTATTGAGCTCGTCTGGACCTACTGAACAGATCCATGCCTAAAAATTGGCTTGCATGCAATGAGAGGAGAATTCGATGATCGGCCGAAGCAACTGAAGGTGCGAGGCCATTCGGTGTTGTTGATCTGCATGGACAGGTATTAACAGAGGCATGCACGCGTTCAAAAACGCATAAATGTGAAGGAAAATAAAAAGAGAAGAACCCGCGGTGAACCGAGGAGAAAGTTCAAGATTTGAAAAAATCTTGAAGATCCGAATATTTCGGGGATTTGAGATTTATCCCACGCGGATGTTTTGAGGATTCTATGCCTATAAAAGGAGAGCCCATGCTCTCGTTTAGGCTTGCTGATGTGCTGAAACGTTGTTGAAAATCTGAAGTCCCGTGAGAGCACTCTCTGCCTCGCGAAGAAAGAAGCCCCGCGCAAGGTACTTGCGCGGCTGAAGATCTCGGTGCCACCCGAGGCTCGAAGGAGTCCCCTGCACGCTACCCCTTTGCGCGACAGGAAGGAGAGGTTGGGCAGCGCGACCTTGCGCTCTCCCTCTATGCACCGCAGCCCCCTGCGTGGTAGCACTTGAGCGCCCACGGCTGCCTTGCACCCGAGGCCTTGCACGGTTCTTGTGCCTTGTGCACCTGTGCGACAATGGAGTAGAGGAGAGGCCGAACCAATCACCTGCGTGCCTTGAAGAGGAAGTGAAGAACGAGGCAGTGCCTCGTGTGTGAACATTGAGAAGGCCGAGCCTTTGTGCTTGTGTGCCAAGTGAGGAGAAGGCCCTACGGGCAGTAGCTTGTGCAAAGAGGGAGAACCCAAGGCTTAGTGCCTTTGTGTGCAAATTGAACAAATGAAGCCCATACCTTGTGGTTGTGCCAAATTGAAGAACACACTTTGTGTGTGCATTTGAAGAAGAGGCAGTAGCCTTTGGGGTGTGCAAGAAGAGGAGGCCTTAGTTCCTTGTGTGCAAAGTGAACAAGAGAAGGCCGAACCTATGTGTGTGCACTAAGAAGTGTGTATGCATTTAGAAGAAGAAAAGGGAGGACACTCACACAAAGTATAACACACATTTATGTGTGTGTAATCAAAAGGAATTAAACGTGTGAAGGAAAAGAAGAAAAGGTGTGTGCTTTAAGTGACTACACCCTTTGAGGGTTTACTGCACCAAGAGGAGAAAGAGGAGAGTGCATTCATGCATGCATGCACATGCACACGTGAACAAAGCCAAATCTGGTTGTGTGCATTTGAGGAGTCCAAGACCAGGAGATCTTGAAGATATTGTGATGCCATGCATTCAGTGCATGAAGTTGAACTGATGTGAGACTGGACCAGACTAAAGTTAAATATATCAGTTGTCTGAGTATTCAGTAGTTGAAGAGAGAAGCCAGGTCATCCTTAGAAGAAGGAGATAAATCCTGAGCAAGATGAGAAGACCTGATCAACTCAAGTGATCAGAGGTACAGAGCAAGGCCAGCAGTCTTTATCCCAGACTACTGAAGATACTTGAAGAAGCTTAAAGTGAAGAAGAGATACTCGTGCGACTCGAGGAGCCAAGAGAAGACCCTGTGGGACTCAGGGAGAAGAAGTCTTCAGTGGGATTCTGGAGCAGGCCAGTGGGACTCTGGTAACACTGTGAGACCTAGTATAAAGACCCTCCTGTGGGACTCAGGAGAGATACAGTGGGATGCTGTATCGACCATTGTAATACTAACAGATTATAATGGGAGAATCCATGCTGGGAGAGCATGGCAAGGATGTAGGCATTTGGTGCCGAACCTTGTAAATCCTTGTGTCCAGTACATTTATATTTACTGCATCATTCGAGGAAAGGTGAGAGATACAAGAAGAGTGGATTGAGGCTTTAACCAGCCATAGAGGTTTAATTGATTAAGAATCAATTAGTAAAATGTTTTAAGGGATCACTGATTCACCCCCTCCCCCTCTCAGTGATTCACACTGATCTGGGCACTTCAATAATGTTGGGTGGTTTTTTGATAAACCAAGGATGAGTGGTTACGTTATGAACCAACGATGAGTGGATATGTTATAAGACAAGGACTAGTTGGTCTATGGTATCCCACTAATTCATTTGGTACGTAAGTCAACCGTATGGTTATTTCATTTTCTAGAGTGATATAGAAAATTATGTCTCAGTATAACATTTTGTTTTATCTATGATTTCTATGAGTTTTTATGTAAATATTATGATTTACCAAATGGTAAGTAATGATCGAATTTTCAAAACAAAATATTCCATACTTCTTATGGGTGAAAAGTATAACTC
Organism: Viscum album; assembly: GCA_963277665.1. Taxonomy (NCBI): domain Eukaryota; kingdom Viridiplantae; phylum Streptophyta; class Magnoliopsida; order Santalales; family Viscaceae; genus Viscum; species Viscum album. Next base: position 1,267,910,796 of record OY728140.1, on the reverse strand, counting down.
TATGAAAATGTTTTCATGGGTTTTTGATATTTTAAAAAGAATAAATTTTGAGTTTTATTTTTTCCTTTACGTGTTATTATAAAATGTTTATTGGTAATATTTTGGAAATAAGATGATTTATTGGGTAATTAATTTTTTATTTGCAGCCCAAATATTACTTTTGAAAGACAAAATATTATATGTGATAACAGAATAACGAGTTTCTTTATTTACTTTTATATATGTTACTAGGTTTTTTTCATCCTCCCATGAATAAAATTTTTTAATCTGGGATTAAGGATGTTTAAGAACAAGGAATGTGATAATTTGAATGTGTTTAATATTTTTCATGAATATAAATTATGTTTTATTTTAAAAGGTTTATATTTTGCGAAACAATGGACACTGATTAGAAGTGTTATCTTTGAATATATATGGGTTTGTTATATAAGTGTTTTGAACTATGTTTCTAAAACTAAAAACCAAAAAGATCTTTGTGAATGTAAGAAAGTGGATTCTAGTATAAATTCACTAGAATATTTAATTTTTAAATTTTTTTCCCTATATTACTTTTCTCCTATAATTTGAACTTATAATTCTTTTTTTCCTAAAATATCCATTTAAATATTTTTGGCTTCCTTTCCCTATGATGAAATTAATCAATTTTATTGAAATGTTATTATTTGGGGGATCATGTTCTCTTTCAAAATTCTCTACTTAAAGAAATGATCCCCAACATATGAACATGAATTTTTTTTATTCCATACCTATGTTTTCCTAAAAAAGGTATTTTCTATAATGTATTAACTCATCGTTATACTTCTCCTCACCTGTTATCAATGAAAGGTCTTATAGTCCTTATTTGTGACATTGTTTTCACTAAAAGAGTTTAATGTACATTAAATGATATTTTATGATTTGTTCCCAAAAAAAATCGTCTAAAGTAAAATTTTAAAATGTTCCAAAATGAATTCCTTCAAAAAAATTAATGTTTATTTTAAAATATATTTAATTTTTAAAAAATGTTTTAAAATAAAATATTTTAATTTTTTCAAAATGGTTTTTTTTCTATGGAACTATTATCTTTTACACGTTTCCATGTGAACTTATATTTGTTTTTCATAATCATTTCTAAGAGACTTCCGCTATATGATTTCATGTTTTCTAAAAGGAAAGTTTTATTCTTATGGTTTATTAAAATCATTCTTTTTAAATGTTTTGAAAGGAAATGTGAAAGTATTACTTTCAAATAAATTTTACTAATTTTTCTAGGAGTGTTATTCGTATATATGGTTTTCTTGATAAAGGGTATTACTCAATTAAAACCATCAAACTTATTTATTTGGATGGATTATAAAATTATATTTTAGATCTATTGGTTGACACATTACTAAAATTTCTTTCCTAATCATCCACTTGTATATGAATTATTTTCTATTAACTACTTTCATCTGTGAATAACATATTTTCCATTACATTTATTGCAGGGTATTCATAAGGATACTAAATATATTGATTTAATATAGAAATGTTTTCCTAAAATTCATATCCTTTTCCTATACTGCATAAATACAATATTACTAATCACATTTACTAAGTGGTATTTAGGAAAATGATGCCTAAATTTAATGGATATCCATTTATTTTCAATGGATTATAAAGTTATGATTATTAATGGAATTTGAAATGATCTATTTATGTGAATAGATTTGAAATATATGTAACCCATTTTCATTCCTTATGTTCTTTATGATAAGATTATTTATTTTCAAGTGGTAGACCTATGTATGACCTTATTAGGTGATGGGTGGGAATACAATTATATATCCCTCCAATGCATTGGGTAATGTTTACATCTCAAGATATATCATGGTGAGTGTGAGGTGATCCTAGAAAACATTGGGAGTGGGTAGTAATCGAAGATAACTATGTTATGTTTATAATGTAAGGATCCTTAACTTATTCTTATGATGTCATGTTCATGTTTTCTTCACATTCAGATGTTTCCATGATATTATGTTATGATCATTATTTAATCCATGTACATATTATATCATATCTTTATTACATACTATTTTAATTATGAAAATCCTCACCGTGATATCATTTTATTCCTTAAGTCACTAATTTTATGCCTCACATATCTCATGTTCGGATTTATTATTATTTTTACCCTTTCTAAGCATTTGATATTACCCATATATTCTGTTTCTATTTCACTAGGTTATGAAATAAAGTATTAAGAATGATAATACGAGAAGAGTAACTTGTTTCTAGAATTTATGGATAATTTTGAATACATATTATGGATTTAATTGCTTCTTATATAATAAAAAAGTGTACATTTGAGGAAGACACAAGGGTTTTATTAGTAAGTTATTTTTTCTAATTCTATAAAACTCTAAAATAAAATTTCCATAGATTGTAAATATAATTAAAATATTGTACAATTATATGTTTATCAAATCTATTAATGTAAGGTTTTTGTTTTCAGAATCAAATTCAGTGGTGCGGGTATAATGATTTTTTTTTTCAAAATTATAATTTTGAGAAAAAATATGAATTTTTTTATTTAAGATACTTATAAGGGGTGAAATGGAAATTTTCCGCCATAATATTATCTTGGATGATTTTTATGACCACTTCATTGGTCTTAGAAAAGTTTTTTAACGTAAGATATAAGGTTGGTGAAATTCCGAATCGTTTGAATATTCATAGAATAATTAATAATTAATTATTAATTATATAAATATTAATTTATGTATAAGAATTTGTTCATCTATATATTTTGAATTTTGTTTTGGTTTGATATTATGTCTCTACCATTTATTCCTAAAGAAGGAGTTTTTTTCTGGGCATGTTATAAAATCATATCGGGCACTGAGGCCAGGCTAAGGTCCTTTTTCATTTTCTTTTCTTTTATTTATTTTCTTTCATTTAATTTCTTTTCCTTCATTGGATTCTCATGCACTACCATGTGGTCTTCCTCCTTCAAATTATTGAGTGAGAATGGATATAGGGTATATATATATATATAAGGAAATATTGGTACTTCCTCATATATAAAAAGTTGGATAGTCGTGCGATAATTGTGGATCATAGAAACTGACGAAGCATTGGAAGATTCCTCCCAAAGGTAGGATATTTTTAATTTTTGTCCAAATAATCATATATTTACCGTTTTTTAGTTTTAATGTATTTTATGACTTCTTAGGAACCCATGTATGATAACCTATACCTTTTGAAGAGAAAATAGGTGTTTCTGGTGATTTGAGGGGTTTCATGATCGTAAAACCCGACCAGACGGTGTGTAGTTAAGGAACACATGTTGTGTGTCCTTACCATTCAGGGAAGATGATATTTCATGAAGTACATGACGTGTATGGGGTATAAACACTATGTATTGGGACTCGATCATGTAGACGAGTACCAAGCCAGACAGTCCGTGTAGGAGTATATGGTAATGTAATGTACACTGCCAGACCCCATGTGGGTTCCACACTGTATAGAAGTGAACGAATATGATATATACATGGGCAGACCATGTTATGTACATGATAAGGGACCATCAATAGGGTATACACAATGTAAACAATCAATATTACATGTACTTGGGTATTATACATGCCCTTTTTGGATGTAGTACATGCCCAGGAGGGGATTTGGGAGTACATTCCATGTAATAGGGTATACACACCATATACTGCCCCCATGATACCCATTAGCGATTTTTTTTATATTTACACCTTGTATTTATAATTGGACACATGAGTATCTTATTTTGAGTATCCATACACATAGATTTTTATGGTGAATCCCTTGAGGTTATTTTATGAATCCTAAGAGGCGTTTTGGGATTTTTACTAAAAGTAAAGGTTCTTACTCAGGTAATCAAATCTAGATATCTCCTATAAATGAGACCCTTGGATCATAGATGATCCATGAACTATCTCTCTTGATATATTCTTTCATTAATATTCACTTGAGAAATTATCCCCAGAGATATGTGCCCTTCTAGCTTAGGAGGTAGTAAGATTAGTTATTTCTGATGATCCAGTGTAGGATGACTCTATATTATTAATGTACTGAGGGTCCTCTATGGGATTATTTTTCTTATATTTTGAATTAGGGAATCCCTTGTATGATCGATTTACTTTTATTCAATTCCAAGGATAGCATATACGATGTATTTTCTTACATACACTGTTATTGAGGGTCCCATGTTGGATAAGTCTTCCTATGTATCGTTCATAGGATCCCTTATAGGATGCCTATATTCTCTTACTATTAGAGGGTACCTTGTAGGAATAATCTTGCTTACAATTACAGCTGAGGGTCCCGAGTATGATGCCTTATATTATGTGTGTTCCTAGAGGATCCCAAGTAGGATGCCTCCCCTATGTTATGACATGAGGGACCCAATGGGTTCCCCAATGTTTTACTGACCTTGAGATTGTATATCGGGGTTTGGGTAGATATGGTAGTAGGTGTCACCTTAGAACCTGTGCTAAACATGTAAATCTGTGAGGCTATGATAATCGTGGTGAGTTTAGGCATTTGACCACCCTAACTCTTTTATTATGCATTAACTTGTTTACTACTGATACAGTGTTGATTTCCATAGGTTCTTCCTTGTTTATGGCCAATGTGCCTAACATAATGCGGATCACTTTAAGGTGCCCAAATATGTTTCTTGGGACTCTGATTCTAAGGCTTTTATTTTATTATTATATTCTTAATTTTGTTATCAGACATGCTTCCTGGGATCTAGTTTTTTATCCTAATTTTTTTATAATTGGGATTGGTATAACTATGTTTATGATATTCAGGCATGAATCCCATTGATTATGATATTTAGTCTAGAATCCCTTGATTATGATATTCTAGAATGACATCCCATGATTATGATAATCATGTAAAGTGTCCTAATTTAGTGGATACTATTGGATTATGATTCAATCCCGAGAAATATGGATGATTATTATCTCCCTGATTGATTACTTAATCACGATAGTTGACATGACACTCCTCCCCATTGACGTGACATATACTCCATGAATGATTATAATCTCCCATGTGATTCCTAGGATTATCTCTAAGATTGGGTGGACGCACCATTACTACGTCTCCTAGAGGAAATTCTAAGGGTTGGGTTGTTGAGATGTTATATGATTCGACACCGAGCATGTACTTGGTTCCAAAAAGAATTCTGTTTATAGACTACATAAGGGTCATCCTATTAGGGATTATTCGAGTCACAGTGTCATGATTTTCTATAGAATGGGACCTAGGATTCAGGTATCATACTATATTCACATGGATTGAGTGGTATAGAATCTATCTCAGAGACCATTTATTGTATTTTACGTCTATATAATACATCCTTACTTATAGTGATTGGAGGCGAGTACATGTGATTCTAGGGGTAGGACATATATACCCTTGGGGTAGTGTAGCTTACTCAGATAAATTTTTGGTGTTGAAAAAATTAGGTGTTATCAATTGGGATTATGGAACTAGGGATCAAATTAATTATACACGGATTGAGTGCTATGACATCCATCTCAATACCCTTTTTATGGGATTTCAAGATGATTATGATTACATACCTAATGATTGAATGATGTTGATTAAGTTATTTCTTTCACCTTAATCATGTATATAAATATTTATGTGTATATATATATATGGGAATATATATATACATTAAGACATATTTCCCCATTGACTAGGATTATGAACCTTGGGATACACTATAGTTTTGTATTTTTATTTTATTTACCTTTTCAAATGTGACTTGGATTGGCTAAGAATATTACATGAGCATACACTTATGAAAATAGATTTATATGTTCATCATTGGAGTGAACTACTGATATTATTTATCACCCATATACGTGAACCACAGTGTGCATGCATACATTATATTTTCTTTTTAGTTTGATCATAAATTTCATGATGGATAGGGCTACGGCCTAGGGATTCATGATCAAGAAGATATGCCTGTGTAGATTCTTTTAATTGGGATGGAGCATCTAATAAGTGTCTTGGAGATCGGGTATGTGGTATATCTTGGAGTTAGTATTAGACCCCAATACTTTTATTTCAGTTTCCTTTATGTACATCGGCATGTATGGTCTCCCACGTGGGTGACCAGTTTTTTTTATGTATGACATGGAGGTCCAGGATTCTATAGAATTTCATTTATTATTTAATAATATTTTATTTGAGTTGTTTACTACTTCCACACCCAATTTAGTTACTTATTGGATGATATATAGTTATTTTCACTCTTTTTTACTCTGATATGAGGGTACAGTCTCTCCACAAGCCCCCCATATGCCCTTGCTGCTAGTCAGAAACCTATGATATATGAAGAGGTGTGGTTGAGGCCCTATGACAAACCAACTTGGGGCACCAGATTAGTAGAATCTGGGTTGGGATGTTACAAATTGGTATCATAGGTTTTCTTTTAATTTTGATTTAATATTTGGGATATGGTAGATATGAGTATTAGAAATGAGTCTGAAACTGTGATGGATATCTAACTGGTTCATTGAAAACACTTATTCCAATAAAATGGAATAATTTCTAGGGTTATGGGATTTCGATTCTTGAAAAGTGATGTTACTATTGTATATTATTTTCACTTTGAGAGATGCACATGTTATGTGGATGTGATAATTTATTATGGAAATTTGGATCTTTTCCTATTGGCAAGAGGCTAGTGGCTTTTTTACTTATTATTCCAAAAAGGCAAGTGGCATCTTGTAATGACCTGAGTTTTTAAAAATTAAATTCAATTTATATTCAATAGCCAATGCAATACACAACACTAAACCTAAACAATAATGATTATTTAAATATAATAATTCAATCTTTACATTAAATTTTAAGATATGATTAGTTTCATTTAATTTATGAAATATATATGTCATAAAAATATTAATAAATAATTATTTATTATTCAATCAAATTTAGGTAATTATATTTCAAAATATGTTCTAATAAAAACTGTTATTTATTTATTTATTATAATTAATTTATAAAACATATATAAAATTTATTTTAAAAATAAAATCAATTTTTGGTCTCATCATATCAAAATTAACTTAGGGTAATAATTTGGAATTTTTCAAAAAATATAGGTTTTTTGTGAATAGTGAAAATACAGTTTTTACGTAAAATTGTCATTCCTTTTGATAAATGAATTAATTTTATTTCAAGTTATTATAATTATTGTTTAATTATATTTAATTCAATTAATTACATTGTGAATCATATTTATAATAGATTTTATTATATGTTTATTTTTATGATTCAAAATGCTTTTTTTCTAAAAACTGTTTTAAAATGCATAATATATCTCCATTTTTAATTAAATAAAATAACTCTTAATAATTAGTGAACTAAATGAAATATATATATATATATATATATTAATCTAGTGTAATATAATTAATATTTGTCGTTATAGAGTTAAATTGAACTCATATTTTTCTTAAAAATGTAATTTTCATAAAACACTTTTCCATAATAATTGTGGATTTTATATTAAATAAAATTGATTTTTATAAAATGCAATCCATATTTTAAATAAAAATAATTAAATTTATACATTAATTTAAAATAATATTTGAACAATATTATTAGTAACTTTAGTAAATATTAATTATCATGATAAAAGGAAAATAGGGTAATTAACGATAAAAAATATTTTGACAAAAAATAGAATAAAAGGAACCCTAATATTATCGATATTTATATTTAATTTTCGTTTAAATTATTAATATATTTATTATTGTTTCTATTTTATAATTTTTTATGTAATTTATTTAGGAAAAAAATTATATGTTGATATGATAAAGGACAAATACTATTTTTGGTTAATATTCAAATTCTGTTAAGAAACCTGTTTTTAATGAATTAATGGATTTTAAAAATAAATAGTATTCTAATAAAATATTTTTACTAAATTATTTTTATTAAATAAAAATTATCATATTATTTTTATGATGTTGAATATAATTTTTATTAATGTTTGAAAACTGTTTTTTTCCAAAACCCATCATTTTTAAGTAAATGTCGATTTTTATTTTAAAAGAAAAAATTAACATATTTATAAAAATATATAGATAAAATGAATATTATTTTTGGAATAAGGATGTTGAAATTATCCAGTAGTGAATTTTTCATATTTTTCTGAGATAGTTGATTTTTTGGTTAGAAATTAAATATTGTATAAATATATAATGTGTTTTATGACATCCCAATGACCCAATTAGGATGTACTATAATAAAATAAAATTTATATTTAGAAAAATATATATTTTTCCTTCAATATAGTTTAATTTTCGGTTTATTTGACTTATTTTATAAATCCTTAGTTAATCCTCCATGACATATAAAATATTGTAATATTTTAAAATCATTTCCTTGAAAGTGTGACTCACCCCCACATAATCAAGGGAAATATTTAAATATCTACAACCATTATACTATTGAAATAATTTATACCACTCACATTTTACAGAAACCATGGTAAAAAACAACGGTATGGTTGGTGGTTTGGAATATTTTAGTCTGTAGTGTACAAAACCTAAATAATAATGAATCCCCCTCATTTCCTATGTAAACCCACCCAATCACCCATTCCTCTTCACTAAAACTCCTTTAATATCATAATCACTCTTCTCTCAACTCTCTATATTTTTTCAAATCTGCCTCAAGCTCCCAATAAGCCTCTACCAAGCCTTTGGGATCACACATCCAAGTAAGGGATCTTCAATTTCCTTCCTTTTTCATTTTTCTCCATGTTTCCTTGTATTGTTATACCCTTTTATTTTTCAATTACTAATGATGGGGTATGTTTTATCGCATATCCATACTTCCCTTATTATTTTCTATAATGATACACCTCTTTATCTTTCATTAATCCCTCCCATGTACACCCACTACCATGCCAAAATTTCGTAAGAGTTATTCTATTTCTCATATTTCTTCAAGTTTGTTTATTAGGACTCAAATTCTATTTCCAAATTATTTGCATTGGAACATTTATTTATATTACACGCTTACTATAAGTTTCATTTATATATGATGATATACCCCTTTATATCTCATCAACCATTTTTATTAATTTTTATGCCACATCGTTAGGTTGTCAAAATTACACCGCAATTTTCCATGCCAAAATCATTGTGTAGTGAAAACCATACCCATTTTTCTATCAAGGGTATTGACCTTTATGAACATAAACTTATTGATTATATACATTAATATATGTATTCCACATTTCTTTATCATGGAATAAAATATGATTTCGAATGAATCTATGTTATATGATATATGTGGTACACTTAAGCATGAGATTGGAATGATTATGAAGGGTGTGCCCTGATAGCGCTCCAAAGAATTGGATAATTTTTAGTATCATGATACGTCATGTTAGGTTAAGGGTTTACATGATTCCTTTTAGAACATTGTTCCACCTTTTTGGGATATGGTTTTACCTAATTCCTTTATGATTTTGATGCAATGTTTTAATTTGTTTCGCATTCCCATGTTGTGATAATCATCCTATATCATGCCTTTATGTTCATGTTTCTCTTGTACTCCATTGATATGCATATTTACTAAGATATATTGTATTCTACTTGTTATTCCTTTTTTACTCCCTTACAAAGCTTTATAACACACCCTTTTTTTCTATGTCCTCTGGTTATCCCATACAATGCTATGTATAAAAGAATGTTGTGGTGATGTAAAATATTTTTTCAATAAAGATGTTGTATTTTATGTCTTATGTAGTCATATAATGAAACTAAACCACAAAGACACTAGGCCTATCAATCTTATGGGTGGTATTAAGATCATTTTTATTTAATAAACATGTGTTAATGCGTAATAAATACTAGAGTTGTTATAGTAGGTATAATAGGATAGTTTTAGATATTTTTGGGTTTAGGATTAGAAAACTCTATTAAAAGCCTCAGGGATAAGAATAATTATAAGAAAAGAATCCCTAAATTGTTCTGAGAATAGAGTAGGTGGTTTATCAAGAAAATAAATCCCTATCTGGATATGAACAAGTAGAGGTGTATTTGGAACATATGTATCTTGGGGTTAAACCTGAAAACACTGCTTTGAGCTCGACTCGAACGAGAACTGGTGCATGGAAATGGGCCTTGATGCACTATTGGTTCGACACTCCTAGGGGATATGATTTGTTAAATTCATAATATTATTATGAACCATTATTAAAGGGTACAAAAAAACCCATAAGAATATATGTTAGGAAGTAGATCATGGAAAACTTAGATCAAAGCATAGAAATTCATAAGTTATAGAGATAAATGTAATTTATAAGTTATCCCTTTAATTTTATTAGATTACCATTAAAGTATTTAATTGTATAAAAATAATAGTCCTTAATTTTTTCATTTATTCTATTCAACAGTTGGAAATAGTAAGAACTAAGTTACTATTTAAATTTTGAGGACACGATTTATTAGAGGGGGTAAGAATGTAATGACCCTAGTTTTTAAAATAAAATAAAAATTATGTTCGATATCCAATGCAATACACAACACTGAACCTAAAAAATAACGATTATTTAAATATGACCATTTTAGCCTTTACATTAAATTTTAATATATGATTAGTATTATCTAATTTATGAAATATATATGTTATAAATATATTAATAAATGATTATTTATTATTCAATCAAATTTTGGTTGTGTATTTTTATTTATCAAAATTGTTTTCATTAAAAATGTTTTTTATTTATTTATTACAATTATTTTTCCAAAAATATAAATTTTTTTTTGATAAATAAACTCAATTTTTGTCTCATCATATCAAAATTAACTTTGGGTAATAATTTTTTATGGAAAATATAAATGATTTAATGACTAAGGAATATATAGTTTTTGGGTAAAAATGTCATTTATTTGGATAAATTAATTAATTTTATTTCAAGGTTTTATAATTATTATTTAATTATATTTAATTCAATTAATTACATAAAAATCATATTTATACTAGATTTTATTATACGATTATTTTTAGGATTTAAAAATCATTTTTCTGAAAACTAGTTTAAAATGGATAATGTATCTCCATTTTTAGTTAATTAAAATAAACAGTAATAATAAATGAACTAAATGAAATATTTATATTATATATATCTCTTTATTAATTTAAAATAATAAAATTAATATTTGTAGTTTTAAAGGTAAATTGAACTCATATTTTCCTTAAAAATTTATTTTTTGGAAAACGATTTTTCATAATACTTGCGGATTTTATATTAAATAAATTTGAATTTGATAAAATGTATTCCATATTCTAAATCATAATAATTAATATTATCTAGTAAATTGAACTTAATATTTGAACAATATGATTCGTAAATATAATAAATATTAATTATCACGATAAAAGGAAAATACGGTAATTAACGGTAAAAAAATAATTTGACAAAAAATAGAATCAAAGTAACCCTAATATGATGGATATTTATATTTCATTTTCATTTAAATTATTAATTTTTTTTATTTTTTAACTTCATAATTTTTTTATGTAATCTCTTTGAAGAAACAATATTTTGATACAATTAAGCAAAAATATTATTTTTGGTTAATATTAAAATTCAATTACGAAACCTATTTTTAATTAATTAATGTAATTTTGAAATAAATAATATTTTAATAAAATATTATTATTAAATTATTTTTATTAAATATAATGTATCATATAATTTTTATAAAGTCAAAGGTAATTTTTATTATGTTTTGGAAACTGTTTTTGTCAAAACCCGTCAATATTCAATAAATGTTGACTTTTATTTTATAAGTAAAAATTAAGTAATTAAGAAAATTAATTAGATAAAATGAATAAAATTTTTGTAATTAGGATGTCAAAATTATCCAATAGTGAATTTTCGTAGTTTTCTGAGGCAGTCGAATTTTTAGTTAAAAATTAAATACCGTATAAATATATAATGTGATATATGACATAATAATGACCAAAAAACTTTATAATATAATACTTTAGAAGGTATATTAAAATGAATATATGTTTTTAATTTAATATAATGTAATTTTAGGTTTATTTGCTTTATTTTATAAAGCCATAGTGAATCCTCCAAGAACTAATTTTTTTAAGATTTTAAAATCATTTCCATGAAATTGTGACTCACCTCCACATAAGCGAGGGAAATATTTTAATATTTTCGGCCCTTATAATTTTAAAATAATTTATAGCAATCCCATTTTCTAGAAACCATGGTATGGTTTGTGGTTTTGAATATTTTAGTGTGTAGTGTCCAAAACCTAAATAATAACGAATTTCTCCTCCTTTCCCATATAAACCCACCAAGAACCCATTCCTATTTACTTATACTCCTTGGTTCTTGTAATCAATGTTCTATCCACTCCCTAGAGTCCTCCCAATGAACCCCAAGCTCCCATGAATCCTCTCCCATGCCTTTGGGGTAACACAACCAAGTAAGGGATCCTGACTTTCCTTCCATTCTCATTTTGGTCCAAGTATCCTTCTATTGTTATACCCTTTTATTGTATAATTAAAAATGATAGGGTATGTTTTTGAACCTCCTCCATACTTACCTTGTTATTATTTTATTATTATATTCCTCTTTATATTTCATTAATTCATCCCATGTACACCGGTTACCATTCTAAAATTTCACAAGAGCTATTCCATTTCTCCACTTTTTCATGTTTCATTATTATTCTTCACCTTGTATTTTCAAATTCATTGTGTTGGGACATGTATTTATATTACCCCCTTACTTATCATTTCATTTATATGTGATTATATACCCCTTTATCTCTTATCAACCATTTTTATTAATTTTTTGTCACATCGTTAGGGTGTTGAAATTGCACCATGATTTTCCATGCCAAAATCATCATGTAGTGAATACCATGACCATTTCTCTATCATGTTTATTCACCTTTATGCACATATAATTATTTATTATATACTTTCATGAATATATTACACATTCCTTTATCTTGGAATAAATTATGATGTTTAATGAATCCATGTTATATGATCTATGTGGCACACTTAAGCATGAGATTGAATTGATTATGAAGGGTGTGTCCAGATAGCACTCCAATGAATTTGGTAATTTTTAGTATCATGATATTTTATGTTTGGATAGAGGTTTACCTTATTCTTTTTTGGACATTGGTCCACCATCTTGGTATAGGGTTTCACCTGATTCCATTATGTTTATGATGCAATGTTTTAAGTTGTTTTCACATTTCCATGTTGGGTTAATCATGCAATATCATGCATTTATGTTCATGTTTCTATTTTGCTCCATTGATATGCCTATTGCCTAAAATTTATTTTATTCTTCATGTTATTCCTTGTTTACTCCCTTACCAGTCTTTATATATCACCCTTTTCTTGTGTATGTCCTCATGTTATCCCATGTAATGCTACAAACGAAGGAATGTTGTGGTAATGTAAAATACATTTTCAATAAAGATATTGTGTTTTTTGTTTTAAGTTTCCATGTAATGTTTATAATCCCCAAAGACACTTGAACTCTCTATCATTTGGGTTGTATTAAGGTAATGTTTATGTAATAAAGCATGTTCATATGTGTAATAAGGACCAGGGTTGTTATATGTCTCATGCATCGTTTTTTTTACATAAGACGCACATGTTATATGCCTATTTGTGTTTTTTAATATTGATATATTATAATCATTTAAAGTGTTGAAACAAACCTATATTGTGTTTTCCCTTATAGGTTTTCGGTGAAATTCTACTCAATGGGGCTGAATTGAAGATCTATATACTTATGATGGCAGGTTATGGGGATCTATAATGAGATGTTTGATGGTGAGGCTGATGAATAGGTCCGCATGCATGGGAGGTGCAGTGACCCTGGTAGGTAGATAGGGAACATGATTCCCAAATTTTGGACCCTCTTGTAGGGTGTTGTTTCTTAGGTTTAGTTTTTTAAAGTGTTAGTGACAACCTATATAGTGTTTTCTTTAATGTATTGGAATTAAATTCTACTTAGTTGACTATTATTTACGGTTATAGATTAAGATCACTATGTGTGATGATGATAGGTACCACGAAGTTTCTCATGAATTTGACCTCAAGTGGGTATTACCATATATGGATTCCCGATGAGTATCATTTATTTTTCTCTTCTATGTTGGTATTAGAATTTCCAGGGATAAGTTCCTTATTAGTATTATCAGAGAGGATTAATACTGTATTGGCCAATATTGAAAGTTATGACCTTCATAGGTCAGTGTTATCATTACCTTCCTTACAGAGGATTGATATTTTGGGCTAGTTGGTAAGACATAGTGACCATCTTTGAGATTTTATCAGTATGACTAGGTGGGTGACGTAGAGGTCCTTATTTTTGACTCATACCCTTATAGGTTGAAATTTCTTTTTGAATGAGGGAAACCAATGAGCTAGGTTTTAATAGGTTTATGTATGCCTTTTTGTGTAGTGATATCTATTTTACACTCATTCTGAGATGGATTATTGGTCGGTTCTTATGTTTTTCAATGTTGGCATGGTGATGCCTTCATGTTTTGAGGAATCACCTATGGTGTCTGTTATTCATGACTGGATTTGGTAAGAAGGATTGTTTGATTTCATGGATCTAATTACCAATGTTCCCATTATTTCTATGTTATTTAGAGTGTGGGTAGACACTCATGATTGGAAGATGTCGGGTGATGGGTGATCATGGAACAAATCATTGCATAGATATGGTGCTTGATTTTAAAGAGGAGTTACAAGGGATCTTATGTAATTTTGAATGATGTTTCATGTAGAACTAGTAGCTTTTTTTAATAACAGATGAATTTTGATAGTGTGAGTTGTGTGATAAACTTACATGATGTTTGTGCATGATTCCCTTAAAATATTAAATTGATGAGTGCTCATATGTGAGTTGATGACCAATGTTTTCAAAAACATACCATGGGAATGGTTTCCCTAGAGTTGTGGTTGAAATGATAAATGTCCCTCTATGGTAGATGACACATCGAGGATAAATAGGGTGCCCGTAGGTGGTTGAATCATGTTTGGACTTGGAGAGATTTTCAGGAGATGTGGTGTCTCGAGTTTGTAAAAGAAAATTGTAGCTTATTGATGTGATAATAGATTGAGTGAGAAATAGATGCCTTTGGATATAATCTTAGTGTAATTATTATTAGATATGATAATTATATATTTTGACATCATGTTGGTTGTGTTGAGAGATAATAGACTCCACATTGAGTTTCTTTTCTTTTAAAATATATTTTATGATTTGATAAAGGAACCTATTGAGGTTCCACTCAATGAGTGGTATATAGTAATCCATATGGTGGGAAGTGATCTATTTGGGAGTTGTAACCCTTGTTTTTAGTTGAAATACAATATTTTCTATGGAAGTATTTTCAGGAATCATGAATGGGAAATTTTTTCAGGTGGCGATAAGGGTAATCCTACGCTAAGGAGTACTAGATTGGTCAAAGTTAAAAATATCTTGTGTAGGATATAGTTGTAGATCTTGGGATATCGGTAATTGTACGGTCAAGATATCATAATTTCATAGATTGTTTGGATGATTTTTTGGATTCTAGTTTTTTCACAAAGGATTCTTAGGCATGAGGGGGTTTATTGTGGGGAGGTTGTAAGGATTCGTGTTTTTATGGATTGAAATTTTGAGCTGAAATTTGAAGATTTTTTCAGATTGTTTTAAGGGGTGAAATGATCATTTCCCCCTAGTATATGATCTCATATTATTTTTATGATTACATTTATG
This sequence comes from Viscum album, assembly GCA_963277665.1. Classification (NCBI taxonomy): domain Eukaryota; kingdom Viridiplantae; phylum Streptophyta; class Magnoliopsida; order Santalales; family Viscaceae; genus Viscum; species Viscum album. Next base: position 1,267,894,988 of record OY728140.1, on the reverse strand, counting down.
GTCCTAAAATAGGGTTTTTATCCCAGGATTTGAGTTTGGTGGAATTCTGAACCATTCAAATATTTGTGGAATAATTAATAATTAATATTAATTAATTAAATATTAAGTTATTCTCACAAATTATATCATATATATCTTCTGAAAAAATAATTGAATTGAGACTTTATATCCACTGTTGTGTCTAGAGTGGGAATCTTTTCCCAGGAAGATCATAAACTCATGTTGGGAACTTGGGTCAAGCCTGAGCCCCTTTTTATTTTATTTTATTTTATTTATTTATTTTATTTTCCTTTCATTATATATATTTTAAGAGAAACCCCCATGGTATTACTCTTTTTCATGACTAATATATAATAGGGAGATGGATATAGAGATAGATAATGGAAGAGTGGTGCCATCCTGGAGATCAGGAGGAGTTTGATCATCGTGCGAGAGCTGTGGATCGCAGATTCTACTCAATGTTTGGCCATTTTTTAAGTTTTACCATAAATCACCATATATTTAACTTTTTGAGGTTTTATTTCCATATTATGACTACTTAGGACCTCATGTGGATTTATCTATACATTTTTATGGGAGAACATGGGATTCAGGCGATTTGAGAGGTTTCTTTCTCAGAAATCTCAATCACATGGAATGTTATCTCCAAACACACACCATGTGCACATACTATTTGGGGAATATACTATTTATATAAGTACACATCATGTATAGGGTATACACTCCTTACACTGGGACTCGGCCGTATAGCTGAGTACCCTGCCAGATATCCCATGTAGGGGCACATGGCCGTGTAAAGTACACTACAAGACCCCATGTGGGTTTCACACATTATAGAAGTACACTACATGTCTATATACATGGTTAGTTCATGTATGGTACATGGGAAGGTACCATGTGTATGTTAAAATCCATTTAAGTGATCAAAATGCAACGTACATCGGTTTTATACAAGGAAAGTTTGACTTAATTACACACGCAGGTAGGGATTTGGGAGTACACCCCATGTACATGGGTATACACACCATGTACTACCCCATTGCTAATTGTTTGTAGGTTTTCATATATTTACAACCCAGAGTCATAATTGGACACATGATAAGTCTATTTTTATTATACATACACATTTATCAATGTGGAGAAACCCTTTAGGTGATTTGAGGACTCCTCTGAGGCATTCTGTGATTTTTACCAAAAGGAGAGGTTCATCCTCCGATACTCAACTCCTGCTATCTTTTGAGAATAAAACCATTTGATATAAGATGATCTATGAACTATATATATTGATTGATTCTTTCATATAACTTCCCTTGAGTACATATCCCTTTGTAGATGTTCCCTTATGGCCTAGTAAGCTATGAGATTAGTTGTTTACAAGGATCCTATCAAGGATGCCTCTATATTATTACAATACTAAGGGTTCCCTATGGGGTAATTTTTATTATATGTTGTCTTAGGGAATCCATTGAAGGATTCCTTTACTTGTATACCATTTTTAGGATCCCATGTAGGATGAATATACCTATGTACAATGTAATTGGGGGTCCCATGTAGGACACATCTTCCTATGTACTGTTCCAAGGATCCTGTATAGGATGAATATGTTTTCTTACTATTAAAGGATCCCATATAGGATTCCTGTTTTTTCTATCATAGTTTAGGTTATTATTAGGATAAATTTTCTTAAGTATATACCTCAAGGATCCTAAGTAGGATTCCTCTCCCATGGCATGACATTAGGGACCCAATGGGTGACCCAATGCTTTACCAATCTGAGGTATTAAATCGGGTTTGGGAAAATATGTTAGCAGGTGTCACCTTAGATCCCAAGAAAAAAATATAATAATAAGAGGCTATGATAGAATTGGGGGGGGGGGTTAGGCATTCATCTACCCTCACTATTTTATTATTCATTCACTTGTTTACGGATGTTATAGTGATGATTACAATAGGTGCTTCCTCATTTGGGGACAATGTGCGTGACATGATGTGATTCTATTTAGAGTGCAAATATGTGTTCCCTAGGACATGAATTCTAAGAATATAATTTTATTATTATATTATTATTAGGATTAATTGACATATTTTCTAGGATCCTAATTTTTAACATATGTTTATTATATTTTAGCATGAAATCCCTAGGTTTATGATATTTAAGAATGGCATATCTGGATTATGACATTTGTGTATGGAATCTGTTGATTATGATATATGGAAAATATGTCCTTATTGATTAGATAATCTTGTATTATTATTCTCTCCTAATCAATGGGGATGATTATGATCTCCCTAAACTATTAGTTGATCATGATGGTAAACATGGTCTCCTCGCCATTGATGTGACATATACTCAATGGATGATTATGTTATCCTAGAGAGATGCCTATCATTCTCCATAGGGTTAGGCGGATGCACTGTTTTCACATTTCCTACAGGTACTTCCAAGGGATGGGTTTGTTGATTCATTATATTGTTAGAAGCCAAGCATGTACTTGGGTATGAAGAGCATTTCATTTATATATCGCCTAAGGATCAACCCCATAGGGATTATCCGAGTCACAATGTCATGATTTCTTATGGACTAGGACCTAGGATTCATACATCGTAGATGATTCACATGAATTGAGTGGTATGAAATCCAACTTAGGGACCATTTATAGGATTATATTTTGGTATATGTAATCCTTTATTATAATGATTGTAGGTGAGTACGAGTCAACCCAGGTTAGGACACATATCCTCCTGTGGTGACACAGCTTTCTCAGATACATTTCTGGCACTGGAAGAAGAAGTTATTGTCGATTACGATTACTGGACATGGGATTGACATAATTATACCTGACTTGAGTGGTATGATATACATCTTAGTGTTGTTTTTACAGGATGTCCCTACGATCGAGATTATAGACCCAATGATCAACTTCTATTGATTATGTTATTTATTTCACCTTACTCATCTATATACATATTAATGTGTATATATCTATATATATGAACATATATACACACACATACATATATATATATATATATACACACACACACATGATGGAACATTTCCCACTTTACTGGGACCACATACGCATGGATCGACTACAGTTTCACATTGTCATTTTCTTTTCCTTTTCAATTGTGTCTCATCTAGGATGATCATATTTTATGATCATGCACATAAGATAATATATTTATATGGTCATCACTAGGGTGGCCTAATCTGATTATTTCTCACCCTTGTATGTGTACCTCAGTGTGTGTATTGATCTTTTCTATGCTAATAAGGTTGTGCAAAAATTGAATGATGGATAATGTTGAGTACTAAGGATGTATGATCTACTGGAGATAATCATATCGATTTTTATTGGTTTATATCATCTTGGAAGTGTTTTAGAGACCAGGTATGTGGTCTGGAAACGAGTTAGTAGTAGAGATCAAAATTTTTATTTCATTTTTCTGTATGGACTTCTGCATGTATAGTCATCCCAATGGGTGACTACTATTGTATCTATTACATGGTTGTTTAGGATTTTATATCATTTTATTTATTATTCCAAAATATTATATTTCATTTATTTACTACTTATTCACCTTATTTATTTACTCCTCAGGTGATATCTAGTTATTTATACTGTTGTTTAATCTAATATGAGGGAATCGTATTTCCATAGACACCGCTAGGACCTTTCTACTAGTTATAATCCTCTGGAATTTGGAGAGGTGTTGTTGAGGCCTTATAGAGAACAAATTCAGGGAACCAGATTAGCGGAATCTTGGTCGGGACATTGCCCCAAGTATGAGGGTACAACAAAGTCATTCAAGAGAAAATACTCTTAATGCTAAATTTGTTAACTGAACCCAAATATTTTTTTATAACTCATTAAAAAATGCGAGTGTATTGATATTGGAATTATTAATACTTCGATCTAGGTTTCATCCTAATTTATGTTATGGAAGGTGTTATAGGATTAATATTTCCTTTGAGTGTTTTTCATTTACAAATTTTTGTGTAAATATTATTTATTTTATCATTTTACATGATTGTTAAAATTATGTTTATTTTATATAATTAATTAACCATGTCTCGATAAAATATTTTTAAAATAATTAATTTATTTTATTCCATATTCTATGCTTGTTATGTTTTTATTTTAGGTTATCATGTTTATGCATCAAATAAACATAAATATTTTAACTATACACTGGACCTAAATAAAGAAAATATGTGGCATGATAATGAGATTTACTAGCGGTCTACTTATCAAGAACATGATAAATTAACCCTTGAACATAGGGGAATAACTCATGAAACCAAGCTTGGTTTGAGTTTCAGCATTCCACCTATTCACCAATGCATCTCATTGGTCAGTTTCACATCGACTCTGACATGAACCATCTCCACCTACATAAAATATCCTTAGTTTACATGTGTTTATCCACATGTAGGTGAGGGAAACAAGGGGTTTAGGTTTTCCTAAGAGAAACCATGGACATACATCTAGATACATGATTAAGAGGATGGTATAATTCACAGATCATCATTTAATTAGTTAATACATTTCAATTCTCTCTTCATTAAGAAAAAATCCTAGAATAAATAAATAAATAAATTCCTTTATAATAATTTTATATGTATATAGTCCTAGAGATTAAAATTCACTATAATTTTAAAGAAATTAAAATGAATTAATTTAATTTTAAATTACATGTACACAACATATACTATCAAAGGACACAACATTTACTCTTATGGTAGTATTAAATTATATCTAGAATTTAACACAACATCCACCAGAGGACACATGGTGTGAACCATTATACTCCACAATATGTTTACTATCACTCACATACAATGTGACTATACTCTTTATAGTCCTTGTTGTGTGTTTTATACTTAAAAATAATATATCATACATGATGAAATTACATGTTGGGTAGTCTTATGAGTATAACTACATAGTCATTTTAATGATTTTGAATACAATTTTCGAAATTAATATATGATATGTGAACCCCTTACAATGATTGTAGAGTACACAACATGTATGATGAACGTAAAAATCATGTAATTCCAAAAATAATTCAAAATTAATTAATTTAATAAAATGATTCCACAATTCATTTCAAAATAACTCATTATGCATTTCATTTGGATACAATCTGTCACACATTATGTATACAAGAAAAACCTCATGTTGTTTAGTTTAAATGATATAATTAATTTTTATTATGATATTTTTAATTTATATGGTTTCATCTTGGATCAATATGTATTGTACTGTAATGGGTACATGTGACATGGTATGTATAATCCATCATATACTATGTACTCCATTCTCTGGCCATCCACTCCACAAGCCAAGGGACACAACATGTATTCTACATAAAAACTTATGTGTTTCCTCACATAAAAACTAGATACACATCATGTAATCAAATCTTCCCTATGTTTTTTTAGTATTAGTCAATAAATGATGTGTAATTAATACTTTTTCTATACTTTGATCCCACAGATTCTATGATTCTCAAAGGGAAACCCATGTGAGGTTAAATGGTGAGTACACTAGATACAAACCATATAACCCTATCAATCAAGGTTCCATCTATTTATTGAATACATGGATTGTAATGACACCATGTTCTATTCACCCACATGATATTCCATGAATTTCAAGGCATGTCCTTGCATGGTTGTCTATGGTTACACTATGTGTATTTTTTAGTGACAGGTTATGTAAGCATGTAATTTGGGAAGAATATCTTGAACCATTAAAAGTGATATTTGGGTGGTATTTATGTATTATTAGACTTTTATTCATCATGTGAAATTGAATGGTCATGTTATCACAACAGTCAGAATGAGAATGAAAAACCATAAATGAAAAATTAGAAAAATAAATCTGTAATTTGATTAAAAATAAAAAATAATTATAAATTAACACATGACTAATCAGATACCACTCAAAGGTTACGAATAATGGTGGCAGAAGTTTTTTCCATGTCCAACAAGTATTTATCTTCAGTTTATTCATATAAAAACGAAGAAATTGAAGAATGTAACCCCAAAAGATTCAAATAGATGATATTTTCACATATAAATTATAATAAATTTTTATTATTTAGAATTAAATTTATTGAAATTATTTATTCATTATATACTTGGTTGACATTTCATGTCTTAAAATAGTTGTGATTAAGGATTCAAGGGTAGAATCCCTCTAGTAATATCCATAAAATCTCTATGAACCTAATAATGTTTTCATTGGAAGTTAGAGTCTTGGAGTGGAAGAACCAAATCACTTATGTCATTCATCATTGATCACAATAACAATTCCTTTCAGTCATAAAGGATTCTATTTTGTTCTATGAGTCTTAAGAAGGAGGACAATGATGATTGATCTCTATTTGAGGAAGTATTATTGAGAAGTTTATCTCTAGGGATTGAGGTAATTCAATAGAGAATATATTATGCACATAATTCCCTATCTCCTCAAAATGATATAAAATAGGTTGATATTTCCATGATAATGAATTAATTATTTCACAAAGGTTTTAAAACAATATCATTATACTAATTGAAAACAAACATTGAGTAATGATAATCACAATATTATTTCCTTGATGTGTGATAACTAAAAAATATTTAAATATCATTTATTTTAAAAATAATTTAATATTTATTTAAATTTAATTAAATAAAATATGTCATTTTATCTAGACCATTGACTCGATTGGGAAATTCCAATTGACATTTATGAATCCTTGAATAAGAACTATTTTTTAAATAAATAATATCATTATATTATTCATTCAATAATGATTTATTTGGTCAAAATTTCCTAAATAGTTACCATTCATTAGGAATTGAGAAAAATATTTAAAATAATTTTAAATTCATATAGAAACTTACTGAGGTTTTGAAAACACATAGTGTGTGTGACTCTCTATGACTCTTTCTTCGCGACATTAGTTGAACTGGCCTAATGTCAATGATCTATATCTTGAAACACTTCTAGGAACCCAAAGAGAAAATTGTTAATTTCAAAATTAAAACAACCACTCACATATACTAATTAGATTATATAATCCCTTAATCGAAATATATCTTGTAGTGGTTTGTATACTTGTATCATAAACCTATAATCCTGGTATATAATTCTTTGAATTTCTTGAAATGAACTCATTGATAAAACCACCATTGAAATGAAATTAGTGAGATAGTTATATTCTAATAAAAGTTTTTAAGATATCTACTTCTATTAACTCAAAAGGTACAAATCCTTTATTGACTTATTCATTAATTTCATAACACTTATAATGAACCCAATATATACTACCCTACTACAAAAATATATTTTCATTCTTTTCATGAATATACCAAAGTATGTGATTCATGATATACATTAATAATAATCTCAATTATAAGGAACAATACACACATTCACAAATGCAAATATCCAATAAAATATATAACATTTAGAATTCATACCAGTGGTTCTATTCTAAAAAATTCCTATATTGGAGACTACCTTGTACAGATTTCATGAAAATAAGTATCAATGTCTTATGAATATCCTACACTGAATAGCCTACATCTTATATTCCCCATTAGATAAATGTCATCCATCCAAAGACCATATATTTAAAAAAATTGTTATATGACTTCAAGGTTCCCATAATAGTAGGGAACTTATATGAAATATTTTTGAGATAAAGAATATAATAAAATTATTGAATTGATGTTATACATAAGAAAAATCATCATGTGATGAGATATTAATTAATATTCAAGTAATGGAATATATAGGTAATTGAATGTACAAAGATAGTTTGTTATAGGGAATCGACTCCAACCCTATGCATAGAGATTCTCTTGTAATAGTCTCATCATACCTTAACATGTTCCCTTATCACATTATACATGTAATATACACTTTACATGTCCTATCATGCACTATCACTCATCCTCATGTGTAGTACGAGTAACATCCACTATTCCGGACTAATCATGCATCTACAACATCTAATGGGTAGTAAAATTGATATCTTTTAGGTTATAAAGTCTCATAATCCTAGAAGAGCACTTATTCTATGTTACAACCAAAATAATAAAAGTATTTTCATTTGTAATAATTTATTTTCAATGGAATTAGAGTTCTATGTTATCTAAATCCATTTAATAATTTACCTCCATTCAATAACATTTATAATTTAATAAGATGTATTTCTATATAACAAATTTACAATTCAAAAGAAAGATGTAACAAGGGTGATTCATGAAACAACCATTAGTTACCAAAAATATCTTAAAACATGTAAAATATAAATACAGTACACTTTAAATTAATTTTTAAATTCATATCAAACATCCTTTCAAAAAAATCTCGTAAAATTATATAAAAAACTAATTTATGCATTTCATCAAACTCATTATGGGTATCAAAGTGAACAATATTTTTCTTAACCATTTATGAATGTATTGATCATACCATTGAAAAAAATAGGAAACACAAATATAATTAATATATGAAATTTTAAATCCTAAATATATGTTAAATAAAAGTAAAAACACGTTTGAAATAAATCAAGCTCACACGAGTTACAAGTCAAGGGATTGACAAAGATAAACCTACAACATATTGTTAATTCCACATTAATACACTGACTAACCATCATATATTCCTTTATTGGTAACAATTTAATTAATGTAATATCATAAATTACATAAATTAACTTATATAGAGATTGTAAAAATGGAAATCCCACTGTAACATTAACGAGCAATTGAAAAATGACCAAACTTACTCCAATGAGATGTGACAGATTCAAATCAACATTATATGTCCCATGAAAACAAAATACATCATCCTTTGAGTGATCTATTTTGGTGTGTTTTGGAGAATATAATTAAAGGGAACAAATCATCCCCTCACCCTAGGGTTGTCATGCATATAATGAAAAAGGAATGTGGGGGGGGGGTGTTCTGAGGAGGATATGTTGGGACTAAGAGATAGAGAGAGAGAGTGTGTGTGGGGTGGGGAGTGAATTAGTGTAGTTTTCCTATAATAAAATTTTCAATCACATGTCAACACTTTTACCTATTTCACAATTAGATAATGATTCTACATTCTCTCCCTCCCCCACTCTCTTATTCCTTTTTAATTCAAGAAACACTATTTAACACACACACATGATACATTAATATTTACAAGGGTCACCTTTCCAAATGAATGTTTAGCTGTTGGTATGGTCAAGACTCTTCCAATATCTGATATCCCCTAATATCAACTTGTGAATATAATTTGGCATGTTTTATCCTTGTACCAAATTTTGGTGAATCCCATATTCCAAAAAATCCCACTGGTTCTTTATACTATCATCCCAATAGTTTACAAAAAAGTTGAATAACAAAAATAAATTATACTACCAATTGTGGCTTATAAGTTGTTTTTGATGTGTTACTTCCCTTATTCTTCTCCTTATACTTGTTTCACTTGAACAATGACAAGAAAGAATTTATTCTTCTAATTTTTTATGCATATAGGAATACCCAAACTTCTTTCACATTAGAAATTGTTCACTTCTAGGATTCCTTAGTATAAATACATCTTCTTCCTCACTACACAATATCCTTTTCATAGAACATCACCTTATTCTTCATCTTCATTCTTCATCAAAATAAATGCATCAAAAAATACCACAAGATTCTTTCACTAAATTATACATATATAGATTTTATAAATATATTAGTGTTGGATCCATCTTTTTAACTTCTTCTTTGATATGAAATTTATATCACAAAACACCCTTATTTTACACTCAGTTATCTTGAATATATTATATATAAAATTATCTCTGTTACATATATCCTTTTTCTCATCAATTTTGATGTGTATATAATAGTTTTTCACAATATCCCCCATAATTCTTCAAGTTTGAATTTGAAATTAATATTAAAAACATTTATAATTTCATAAAAATTATCCTTTGGATATTTTTTACAATATATCTAAATCATCCATTTCAAATTGGTAGTTCTTATAGAATGGAATAACCACCAAATCATCTGATGAAGTCTTGTTAGCATATACCCTTAAATCTTCCCTGAAACAGGATTTTACAGCATGTAAAAGGCCCTTATGAAAAAAACTATTTCGTTTTAGAAGTTTTATTATAAATTAAACATTGGAATATTGAGTTCATAAGTGGATACTATATGGAGGTCACAAAATCTTTAGAACCACTAAAATCCAACTGTACTATCCCTGAAGTATGGACCTTATTACAGTAGTGTAGTCTTCCTCATATTCTCCCACGTATAGCATGATTGAGGAGTTGCATCATGGATGGAATTAAATTTACAAAACCACTACAATACAACCAATACCATTGTATAAAGTGGTTAGTTCACTATGAAATATTCCTTCTTGGATTCTCTTGACCATGACCTTGTCCAAGAGCTGCGACGTGGAGGTCCCTAATTTTCTAGAACCACTAAGAATTGACCCAAGCACCTATACAATGTGGCTCTTCATTGTGTCATAGAAAACATAATAGAAGTACCCTATATGACATGGAATAATACACAATGGAATAGTCTTATATTTCTCCATGAGTGCTAAGACATAGTTTGACGCATTTAGACTACATCTATAGTGTAGTTCCCGGCTCGGTGGCATGGTTGCTTACATTGCTGTATGGTTAAAAAATTATTCCATTCTCCACTCCTCTTTCACCTTTTCTTTCATAAACAACTCCAAACATGACATATAAGCACTAAGAAAACATCACATAGAATCCTATGATTTTAATATAATCATCATCTAAATACTTTTCTCTTCAATAACCAAGGATGTATCACCTTCATACTTGTTCATCGTACATATAGTAAGATTATCTCCATGAAACTCTAAATTTTCAAATAATATTTTTATTCAATATATAAATTACTTCCATGGAAAAAAAATAAAAATAAATTCCAAGAAAATCATCCAATATATATCATCCATTTTGTAAAACACTGAGATACTAGGAGATACTTACTTGGGGAAATTTATTCATTAAGGTTGAAATAATTATACCCAATTTCTCATAATCATGATCAGTACATCCTAGAAACATATTCATTATTAATAGGTTTGAATTATCTAACTGATCCGATCTTCCACAATATACTTGAACTTTTATTCAATATTCTTGGGTTGTCTTCATCAATATATTAACATCAATGAATACCCACTATTCAATGAAAATATGTTTGACAATAAATAAGACTCAAAATAAATAGGATAACTAAACCCCAATTTGTATTTATTATGAATACCCATTTAAAATAACGCATAAATACATGCTATAAAACTTTTCCTTTTTCTCCCCAAGACTTATAAACTTTTATTTTAAGCTATCCCTAGTTTCTCATCAAAATTCGCATTTTAATTTCTCTCTCTCCCTTATTAACTGGAAGTAAAATGTATTTGGGAAGAGTTATTAATTCATATCTAGAAAAGTTCCATTAACCATTCCAATCTTAGTCTACTGATCCATGCTAAGTGTAGAAAAAATATGGGTTTATTTCATGAAATAATCTATCCATAATCAATTTAATTTGATATGAATTAGAAATTTAACAACTTACAATCAATATTAAATAAATATCCAAGAATTTTAGTCTAAAATAACTGATCAAACCACATAATAATACCATTTATAACTCATTTCTAAATAATTTAATCTACCTGAATTTAAAATATTCACATTAATACAAAATTTTAAAAAAATATGTACAAATAAAAAAGATTCAATAGTCTTGGAACTTCTAGATATTTACCATTTATTCATCGATTAAAAATTAACTTCTTTTGTATTAAAATCTGATACCAATCTTCAGGGATGATATATTATGATAACATACCTTTTTCAATGAAACCACCTTCAATTATTTTTCAAAAAAATAATACTTTTGTGAGATAATATTTTCTAGAAGCATTTTCGTTATTCTTCACTTTTATGCCCTTAAAGGGAAACAATCCTCAATATCTTCATAACAACGAATCTATATAAGGATGGTTTTCAAGAATTTCCAATTTAATAATTCACCAAATGGAAATATTCATGTGGATGCCTAGTGTTGACTACTTCCACATCATCTTCAAGGATTATCACATATCAATATGTTCTTTTAGAGTAACCACATCTAAGATTGATCCATGATGGGTTTATAACATTCATTTATTAGTTTCTCACCCAAAGATCATAGTTCACCTTAAATTAACTACATTATAAGTATAAATATAAAACCCAATTTTTTAGTGAATTAGTTGTATCTCCTTTCCCCTCAACGTGAATAGAAAGGTTTATATTCTCCCAACCAATTTGTTACATTTTATCTACTATTCATACTTCCACATTTTATTTTGAAATTTGATTTGGATTGGAATAATATAATTCTCTTAATATCCTATTTGTGTGGGAATCTACTTACATATTTATCCTTTTAATGAAGGAATTTCCAGACTCTGTATTCATCTTCCTTATAGATTTTTATTGGGCTGGAATAAATTTTAAACAAGTTTTGGTGTTGTGTCCAGCCATACTACACCTTCTAAAAAAAATTTTAAAAAAGAGTTTTTATTTATTTAAAACCACTCAAGAGATTTTACTTCTTTATGTTGATACTTATCTTTACCATTATCACAAGATTTTCCTCAAACTACTTTCAACTTCCTTGCCTTTTCCAAATCAGCTGTCCCTATAATAACATTTCTATAGCAATGTTGAAAGATTATTTGGGTTCTCCACATTTAAACTCATGATTTTTATTTACATAATAACTTTTATATGTGAAACTCCTCATAGAATTCCTGAACTTATTATTAATATTATTCAATGTTTTTTCTAGGGCTCTTCCACCTTTATTATTAGACTTCTTGGGAGAATTCTTTTTTTTTTAATTCTTCAAATTTTATCCCAAGGCAAAATATTATTTCATCATAAACAACTATGGTATTCAATAGTTATTTAAAATTAATACATTTTGATGTAAACATGCACCACTATTATGACCACAATTATTGAAAACATAAAAGATATAATAAAAAACCATTAATCAATTTAAGTATGATATATTTTGTTAAAATATAATTGTTGCATCTTCCCAAGTTTTATCCCCCTTTGAATAGGATTACATTTTGATTTAGAATATAAGGGATTGAACCATAAATCCAATGATCAATTATTGAACCTATTACAACACCCACATTGACCCGTAATCCCTGATCTTCTCTACTTTAGTTCATGTTTTCTAGATTTTCCAGATTTAGTAGCATGTTGTTTTTGGGACATATCCATAATTTGTTTTCACATTAGTAAGGAATAAGAAGAAATATTCCTTATTTAATTTACCATTGATATAATTGTAGGATTACCATCACTTCTTATCATAAATAATTTTATAGGTGTGGATTTTAAAACTATACTTTTTTTGAAAAAAGATTCTTAAAATTCCTAAAAAGAAGATATGAATGAACCCTCTTCTTTGTATCTTGTTGGTAAATATCATAAAAATATTTCATGATCTTCATGTCACATAATTGAGGAATTTTAATACTATACAACTCCTTCTAATTATTTGTGACAATAACACCATTATTATATGATTGGGAATAATCAGAATGTGTTATTTATACATTGGACAATTTGATTCCCAATTCTAAACACATCATATTGAGATAATTATTTTGATCTTCTATAAATTCCATTTTATCTTCACAGAACTTCCTCACACTCACAACATATTCATCATGTATTCTAATCATTTATTAAAGTAATATATCAAGATCCTTGATCCTCTTGGATTATATATCAAATTGTACATTCTTGATATCAATGCTATTATTAATATTTTATTCTAATGAATGGAACATATTCACAAATTATTTAGTTTTCTTATCCTTTTCTTGTATGGTTTTGAGATAATATTTTTCAATTTTATAGCACCTCACCATGAGCACATCATTTTCACATTCTTCAATATTAACTTATTTTGAGAGATTAATACAGGTACGAGATATTTTTCTTAAGGCCACCTCCATGTTATCTGTCTCAAATTCATGATGAGTGATATCTTCATACTAAATTTAAAAATTCCAACATTTTGGAGAAGCTAAACCATTATTTAATCCATGCATAATATCCTTTGATACATAAATAGAAGAATATATTGACATATGATCACACCCACTTTAATCTTCTTCTTTTGGAAATTTTTCCCATGAATCATTATATACCATAGGATCACTTGAATTCCTTGACACAATTGAGGTAGAATTATTTTCCATATCATTTTCAAACATCAAACCACAATATATTCTTCTTCTAAGAATGATTTATCTTTATTTTCTAAAACACTTGAAACATATTCCTATTTTAACAATTGGACACAATCACTATATTGTTATTCTCTTTATTTTTCCTATTCATCAAGGTTTTAGTAGAAAATTAATTATGATTTGAAACCCAAAAAAACGTATACAAAACCTCACTTTATAATAACTTTCAAAATGAAGCTTAAAATATTTAAAAACAATAATTTTATATTCCAAATCCAGTTAGAGACAAACATATATGCTATGATAACAATTGATAATACAATATAGGTCAACCTACACTCCTCTAAAACCACTCGAGGAGGATCAGTGGGATATGTTATACACTGATATGGGGTAGGGGTGAATCTATGTAGGTATTAAATAAAAATATTTTCAATCTCGTCTTCTCACTTTTACCCCTTTAATTGTTAGGTAATGATTCTCTTGTTCTCTCTCCCCTATCTATCTTATTTATTTTTATTTCAAGAAAAACAAAAAACCACACAAAGAATGAGAAATAAAGATTTAATAGGCTTATATTTAAAAATGAAAGGATAGTCCTTTGTATGATTTGGATTCTTCTGAGATCATACTATCTACTAGTATCAAACTGTGAATACAATTGAGGAGCGGTTTTCCTTGTACCCATGTTTGGTGAATCACACACTCTATAATATCCTGATGATTATTTATAGAATAATCATGAAAATATAAAACAAAATAGAATAAAAACAAGAAATTATAATACCAATTGATACATTTGAGTGGTATTTGATGTGCTGCTTCCCTTCTTCTATTATTTTCACTTTCAAAACAATATGCAAGGATTTATTCTTCTTCTTTTGTACGAAATAAGAAATGAACACACATCTTCCACAATAGTTATTGATAATTACCTATCATCATTAGTAAAAATACTCTTTATTCACGACACATTCTCAATTTAACAATACCACTTCTTATTTATCTTTCTTTCTAAACATAAGTGAATCACTAAATATGACAAGATTTCTTCACTGATGTTGACACATAGAAATTCTATTGAAATATTAGTGCTATAACCCTATCCTTAAATATTTCATTGATATGAATTGTAAATCACACATTCTATATTATTTTTTACTCAATTATCTTTATCAAAAACTCTTCACAATTATCACTTTTTTATATTTAATTTTTCTCAACAATTCTATAGTGTATATATTAATTTTTCATATCATCTCTCCAATTCCTTTTTTTTGAATTTTAAATTAAAATTAAATCCACCAATAACTTCTTAAAATTTGTTCTTATTTTTTTCATATAGATCTTTATCATAAAATTCAAATTGGTTGTTATTATATAATGAAATAACCACTAAATTCATTAGATGATTCCAAGTCAGCATGCACCCTTTAATCTTCATAGAAGATACATATACATTGTGGAAAAGGGAATTATGGTATAGCCTATTAGTTTTTAGTATTTTTATAATAATTAATGCTATTTTATTTAGTTTAGATAAAGGAATACTATATAGAGGTCACTAAATCTCTAGTACAACTAAAATCCATCTATACCATCTCTATGGCATTGAAATTATTTTTGTATTGCAGTCTTCCTCAAATTTTACTAAGAACAAAATAGATGATGAGTTACGTTTTGGAGGACAAAAAATTTACAAAACCTATGAAATCTGTCAAAATACACTCCAAAACATGGTTTGGTCACCCAGATGTTGTCGTCCCAGAATTATCTTGACTGTAACATAGTTAAAGAGTTGTGGTGTGGAGGTCTCAAATTTTCCAAAAACACTAAAATTTGACCTAGTCTCCTCTGCAACATGTTCCTTAACTATGTTGTGTAAAACTCAATTGAATTCTCCTATATGGTATCAAATCATACTATGTAGTGTGGTTCTGTATTTCTCCATGAGTGTGATGGCATAGTCTGACTCATTTACTAAATT
This sequence comes from Viscum album, assembly GCA_963277665.1. Classification (NCBI taxonomy): domain Eukaryota; kingdom Viridiplantae; phylum Streptophyta; class Magnoliopsida; order Santalales; family Viscaceae; genus Viscum; species Viscum album. The sequence continues at coordinate 1,267,878,680 of OY728140.1, read as the reverse complement.
TATATAATGTTGTCATAGGCTCTGTGGTTTGGTTCCTTACACTATGTCATGGTTCAAAACTTATTCCCTTATCTACTTTTACTTCACTTAATCTTGCATCATGAACTCCAAACATGATATATAAGCATTAATAACTCATCACATAGCATCGTATAAATTGAATTTAAGGATCAGAATAATAATTTTCTCCCCAATAACCATGGATGGATCATCTTCATACTTCTTCATTATATAGATTGTAAGATCAACTACAAAGAACTCCAAATCTTCAAATAATATTTTCCATCAATATATAAAGTATTTACAAGGAAAGTGAATCAAAATAAATTCCAACAAATCATCCAAGAAATATCATCCAATGCTTGAAACATAGAGAGACACAGAAATATTTAATTGGGAACACTTCTTCATTAAGGTTCAGTTCATTATACCCAATTCTCCATAATCATGATCCTTACATCAAAGAAACTTATTCATTATTAACAGGCTATAATCCTCCAACTAATCATATTTTCCATGCTATTCCTGAACTCTTTAGTCAACAAACATGGGTTGTATTCATCAATATATTGACACTAATGAATATCTCGTATCCATTGAAAATCTCATTAAAAAAAAATAAAACTCATTCAATGTGGTCATAATAGATTCCTTCTTCAAATGGAATTATTTTAAAAATCACATTATTTTTATAATTATAATAACAAAATAAAAACCTAAAAGATCTCTAAAATTTATATTACTAGTTATTTATTCAACATTAGTTACACAAGTGATAAAATTAATATTTTATTCTATATTAATGAAGATAAAGTATAAGTATTTATATAAAAATATTATTAACCCAAAAAGTAAGCATGATACCTTATAAGAATTTTTTTTAAATAATATGACATAAACATTCATATCACCCTAAATAATTTTAATGATAATATTAACACTTAAAAAATAATATATTAACAATATAATAAGAGATTATAACATTTATCAAGAAGTTCAGATATAAAATTTGATGTATTGGTTTAAATTCATAACATTCTGGGTCACCTTGTATGATCATCAGAACCATGAAGACTGAATGTAAAACACATAAAATTTATTAAATAGTTTAAAGAACTCACTATTTAATATCCAATGTATAATTAAAATATCAATAAAAGAAAAATTAAACATTATAGTGTGAAAACTATCACCACCGCAATGATTTCTGCCCATAAAATCCCATAATATGTATTATTCATAAATATAAAGTTCAATTTGGGTAATTAAAAACTAACAATTTAAAGATATCATAAGATTATAAGTGTGTAATTACAATTATGAAATCACACTAATATAACATAAAAATTCCAACATAATAACTTTTATTGTACGCATTACATATTATCCTCCAAAATAATTCCATGCTATTATACAACATGAGAATAGTGGTAAATCCCCACCATAATGATTCACTATATAATTAATAACCCATTACAAATTTACCATTATTATTTTCTAATTTAATATTTTTGATGAACAATTTTACAATAAATGAAATCCACATCAACACAAAGTACACATGTAGTTTGAATATACTACACTAGTTTATAATTCAAAACCTATTGACAAATTTTATTTCATTTATGATTTTAAATTCCTATATTAAGACCTAAGTTTAAGATAACATTTTTTAACAAACTTCACGATTAATATCCCATATTTGTACCTAAAAGTTTCTATATAATATGGAAAATTTTGTAATATAATATAAAACATAGTTTTAGTGGCCTTGATCAATAAAAAATTGGCTATGATCCCCACCGTATCATTTATTTTGTAAAACTAATCACAAGAGTTGTTTTGACTGCTTGTAGAGATTAAACAGACACCTGGATGAAAATTTATGTATATTTGAAGTTTTAATTTTAGTTTTCACATCTTTTAGAACATTTGAAGTGTCCAAATACCATATATGAAGTCAATAAGATTTTATAGGGGAAGAGGAGGCCCAAAAATAGTTTTTATAGGTGTTTCAACATTTAATTGGTATTATTCATAGTTGTTGGACCATTCACACAACCCATGAAACAACTTACCTCCCACCAAGGATATTTTTGAACAAAAACAAGTAACATGAATGACTGTGCATGTTACCCATGTAACTCATTACCCTGTTACAAAAGTTTCTCAACTACTTGAGAAAGTGAATAGTAATTGTATACTCTAACCATGAAACATCTGTGTATTTTCCAAAAGTGCCTAGTTTCCCCTATTTTTCTTGATTTCAAGGTACAAATTTCACAATACATATCATTCACTTACATTTATCCATTTAAATTTAATTTAATGTTTTAAAAACAAAAATGGATGGTTTTAACCATCCAATCACTTTTTTCTTTGTGAATAATTATATATTTTATAGAATTTCTTGCATTTTTCAATTTATAAATAAAATCATTAAAAATATAATAAAATATGCCTAATTAGGTATATGAAATATGGATAAAACTTGTAATATATGTTTTGAATACATATGAAACTTCAAAGAACCCATAATCTTCAGGAATTTCAAAATATGTTTTAAAATAAACACTTCTAAGAAAAACATACCATGAAAACACAATTGTAGCCCAATATTTCCTTACTAAGAAAACACATTTAAATAAAATAAGCCCGAATCCATAAACTAAACTTTAATAAATATATTTTCAAATAAAAATACTTGAAACCCAACTCATTATAAATTTTAAAACCATTTCTACACCCACTAACCCTTTTAAAATAAACACTTGAAGTTAAACACAACCAACCAAAAATGACCTATCCCACCTGACCCATATTTTACATTAGATTTTGTTTAATTAATGGTTTTTATTATTTTATATTGGATTTGGGTGGTTTTCCTATGAATATTGGGAGAAATGGTAGTTCAATGTGGGTTACATGGTTTCTACATGGTCAGTGAAAACTATGTGGCTTAACCATGAAAATATTATAGTAAATTATAGAGGTGATTACATGGTTCGTGCATGATTAGGAAAAATATTTGGCAAAACCATGTAGCGTGTCCTAGGTTATTCAATGAGTATTTCATGATTGATACATAGTTTGGTAAATACTTTAGATAAACTATATGATTTTCCTATATTTTTAAAAAAAATAGAAATAACCATTTTTATCATAAACCCTTTTAGGGGACCCATCTCCTCCTATTCAACCCATATATCCCTAAACACCCCATTATTTTCCTCTCATAATATGATTATTCTCATGAGGATTATTTAAATTATGTTTTACTAACTATTATCATGTTTAATGAGGTTATTGTTTTATATTGTCTAGGGATTGATTTTTGGTTGCTCATGGGAAAACATGGGTGTCTTGGTGACCTGGATGAATGCAGCCTCTAGTGTAGATTGTTCATCATATTGGGATAGTGTCCTTGTTAGAATAATAAAGGTTACATGATTGATATTGACCCTAACCAGACCTCAGGTGCTCCAAGAATTATTAGGTTCATTTATTCTGACTAGTGTTCCTTGAGTGAGTCCTAGTTACCTTACACCCACTGGTTAGAGCCCTATGTGATATATGCTATATTTTGTTGAGATGTGTTATTAGTTGTTTCCAAATTTTATATTTAGAAATTTTGATATAGATTATTCAATGATTCCCTCAGTTATTCTTTATGGTTATCTTTTTTGTTTTATATTCCTTAATCTGTGAGCAGCTATTGCTTTTTTCATTCAGTTATCTATCATTTTAATGGAATTTAATTACTACATATACCTTTTTAGAAGTAGTGATTTCCCCCCCCCCTATATATATTTTTATGTGAGTTTATTTGTTATTATTGTGTTCATATTGATCATCTATTGGGATTTCTATTATAAATAGAATGCATGACTTCTTCTTCTGGTGGGTTCATTAGTTTAATTTAAAAAACAATGTTAATGGGTGTATTTCATTACAATATGACTAAAATGGGTGTGTTTAAATGAATAGATTTAAAATTGATTATTTTATTAAACATTCTATATTTTCCTAAATGGTTTAATGCTTGATTTTGTTTAAAATGTTCAATTTTCTACCTTAGTTAAAATTAATCAAATTAATGGTCTCATGTGACTTGTTTTTAATTAAAAGTGAAAGGCTTAATTTTATAGCTATAATTTTAAAAAAAAATGAAAGAAATTTACTTTTAAAGGTAATGCAGGGGTTTGGGCAGGCTACCAACAAGGCTTTATTCCCATTCGAATATATTACAGTCTCTCTATTATCTATTCCTTGATGCAACACTTGGTTATCAGATTTCAGTTTGAGCGTGTTGGTGGTGAAAAGTGAGGGTGATTTGATTGGCACATAGAGATGGGTTGTGGTGGTTCCATTTCTTATTTTTATATTTGTTTAATCAGATTTACAATGATATGTGGAAATTTCATCCAGATATTACATATCTATCTATTGTTAGATATGTATAAAATATTAGTTTTATTGATGTTGGGATTATTTCATTATGTGTATAAATATTTATTTAATATTTATGATTTTTTATTATTTGATTATGACTTGTTTAAATTTGTGTATTATGAAACTCTTAATTTTATTTTTTCATGGTTCCCCAATGAATAATGTGGTTATCCCAAACATCAGTCAGGTAATTTATATTCTTATTTATGTTTATTGAGTGAAATCATTCCTACTTGCATAGTTCTTGATTACCTAGAACAAATTCCCAGCCTGGGGGGACCAAGAATGACCTTTGGGTCATGTGGTGTACTTGTCTGAGTGATTTATAAGGCTAACTCATGAAAATTCATTAAAAATGGTATCTATTCATAGTTTTCATTTTGGGATTCTGGTAGTATGGAGATAATACTATTAATATTCAAGCGGTAGTCCAAAATTGGGTATTTGATCACCATCTTTTGTGATGAAACTTGAGTTATTCAGGATTTTTGGTGTGTTTGAGTGTTGAATTTGATCTTGTTTATTGGATATTTTTGAGATTCTTAATTTTTATTTTGTGTGTTTATATTTATATTTGATAATTTATGATCTGTTTTAATAAAATACATTTTTTGGAGTAGAAATTTTGGAAGAATTCAAGGGGTTCATGTTTACTATGCATTGTTTGGAAAACCATACCCAGATCATCCATACAAGCCTGTGGGGCTTCTACTGGGATTCACTTGGTTAGTGAAAATATTTCTAGACTCTGTGAAAAAACCATGTGTAGTTGTGAATTTTAAAGACTTTTATGTTTGGGTTCTTTGTGGTTATAAATTTTTTTAATTCTTATTCACTGTTTATTTTAGATAATATGGAGTATTTTATTATGTTATTGAGAGTTTTTGGAATTATTAGGGTTATAATCTAAAAACCAAAACCTTGGTTCTATTTTAAAAGGAATGAGTGGGTTTTTTAAATTTCAAAGGGTTTAATCAAACAGTTAGAATTATAATGCTGAAGTGTAAAATTTTTTAAAGATTTTTATGGTGTTTGATAAAATCCCTCAAGATTTTTTTATTTGTGAGTATTTTCAAAAGAGTATTTCAAATAGTTAGAATTTTAAATAGGTGTTTTGTCATTATGTTATAAAATTTAATGAATTTTTTTGAGAATCACATGTGGGTTTTCTAATGCTATACACTATATTAAATAAGTGATTAATGAGATTGGATGAGTTTTGTATATTAAAGGTTCTTTCGTTTTGTGTTATAAAATATGTTCCAAGGTGTTTTAAAATTGAAATGATTCACTTGAAGGTGGAATAAAATGTTATATAGGGTAAATTCTAAAATTAATTAAAGGATTCAATATAGGATTTGATAAAACTTTTTGAGTTCCCTTAAATATTTTTTTTTGTGATTTTTAGAAACTAATTATGTGTGTATCAATTTTGAAATCCATATTTCATAGTTTAATTTTAAAAGGATTTTGACTATTGGAAAGTATTTTCAAGAGTGGATGCTTATATAATGAAAATTGGGAAGTGTTTTGAGAAGGAGGATATTTATAAATGATTTTATATTCCCTCATAAGAAAGTGAGATTTTATCTTCTGAAGGAATTGTAAATGAGATTTTATTTAATTATCTCAATGAGGTGAAATGTTTTTAAGGTACTCTTTATGGTTTTAATGATTTTATAGATTATTTGAAAAAATGAATTTTTCTTTTATGGGGGTGTTTTTTTAAATATGTTGATTTCATTAATAAATTTGAGAAATGTTTTTAATTGAAATTGATTTATGAAATTTTTAATTTTTAGTGAATTTTTTCATATGATTTTTCCTCGTGGTTTAGATAATGGATATATTATCTTAGTTTGGAAACATGATTGGATGGATTCATGTTTTGTGTTATTTAAGGCATAGACCTAGAAAAGTCTTGATTAAAAGAATAAAGTCTATATTTAGGAATGATACATAGGGTGTTTTCTCCCATAATCTAATTGTAAACCAATCTTGGTATGGTGATGATTATTTATTTTGGATTTAAGATTGTCATGTTTAGAGTTGGTTGATACTTTTAAGAAAATTTTGGTTTAATTTATTCTTTTTATATCCCATTTATTATTCCCTATTGAATTATGGTTATTCTAGTGATTCTCATGCCTTAGTGTTAGATGTATCCTTTATTTTTGTTGTGATTAAATCATTATAGTGAGATACTACTATTGAGATATTATTAATGGGAAATCATAGGTGTGTGTTTTGGTAATTTTGACAAGAGATATTTTCACCCTATATTGAGCTATGAATGGTGTTTTTTGTTCATTTGGGTTCAATAAGAGAAGTTGTTCTGACAGAATGGTCCCATGTTACTCTCTCTTGACCTAATATAGAGCCCATGTTGTTCTTATTGAGGCATTATTAGGTTTAAGGAATTTTCATCTAAGTATTTATTTTTTCTATATACTATATCCTAATTTTTTTGTTCGAGGTAGTAGGACTTTGAATATTTGGATTCTAAAGTAGTTTTTATGTTTTATTAAAATTATTTATCTACTTTGTTGTCTCGAGAATTTTTGGGGATTACATTAAGGGTTTGATTGGGTATTAGAGAATTCCTTTAAAATATTTCAATCCTTTATTGAGAATTATTTATATTCCATTGGATCATTGGAGTATCAATTGTTCTTAGAGAATCAATGCCTTAGTAGAATTCTTAAATATTTGGAAGACCACAATGGGTGATATATTTTTTACCCATCCATTGGAGAAAAGTTTTGTGCCCTATTTTTGTATACACTTTCAGACATATTATTGAGCCTAAAAACATGTTTTAACAAAATATCATTCATTTTGATGATAAATACTTTTATGTTGGTGATCATGGTAATTTTCAAGTGTTTTATATTCAATGTCCCAAATCAGGAAAGATCAGAACATAAGTTCAAATATATAGGGTGCTTACTTCTTACACACACCATGCACCATTGCCCTGACACGGATTGACCAGACCAAGTACACGCCCAAGTTTCCAGCCAAGATACACACACCATGTACAATCCAATAACACCCCATGTTACCACTTCTAGAAGTGGATGGTGGATGAAGTTGATACTACAAGCAATGTGGGGTGGCTCTACACGTCATGTACCCCCTAACGGACCACCGATGCCTTCAAAGTCAAGGGCGTCGTGGCAGATCTCTTATTGGAGGTAAAAGAGGAGCCAAGTCACGTTGACTTGACTACAGACTGTGTACTTTAGGGTATACTCCATGAATTTTAAAAACATTAAATTATGGGGAAGGCCATTGAAATTGGGACACACAGAAGGATGGGATAACTAGAGACATAAAACGGGAGAAGAAAGGAGGCAGACGAAGAGAGAGAGGAGAAAGAGGAAAGAGAAGATGGGATGTTCTACCACACTACCTTCTAAAAGATCATCATTCTAAATAAGTTGCAATGTTTATATAAGGTATTAAGAGTCTGTTAGTCCTTAGCTACTCCATGTGTAGATAAATCCCCCATGTTTTGGGGATGTTGATGATTATGGTTCTTTATTAATCAATTATCTTGTTGTATTTTTTTTATTTATATTTATCTCATAACGACTTCAAATATCATTCTAAATATCATTGGAAACCTAGAATAAAACCAAGAATAGAATTTTCAGGGATCTTTAGAAGAATTATTACAAAGTACACCCATGATCATTAGGTGTACATAACATCTCAAAATGACATACAATTAATAAAATTAATAGGAATCAAATTCCAGACCAAGGAATTAGTCTCTATTGATTCAAACAAAACTCACCAGACAAAGGGGGTTCTGTTATACTGAGAACCCAGAGATGTGAGTTATTATGAACAAAACATCCTAATAATAAAATTAATTTATTAATGAACTTAAAAATCCTTAACCCTAATGAATTCTTCCCATTTATTTTTAGAAACAATTTTATGTTTTTCAAAGTATTTAAGGTAACTCATAAAAGAAATTGAAGAATTGATTACTCTATAAAAACCTCTTATATCAACTCTACATTTAGATAATATTCACATAAATAATCACAAACTAGATAAAAATAACATAGTGACTCTCTCTCCCTATGGATCGACCCCATACTTTCACTATACTAGTAAGAAGTTTGGGTATTTCAATTTGGGATGGGAAATGTAACATTTTGTGTAAAATGAAGCCAAATTATGGCACAATTTCTGGGGAGAAAAAGTTAACAGTGTTTTGAAAAATCGAGATTATATCAATTAAAGTAAAAATAAAAATCAGAAATAATAAAAATTATTTTCTTAATCTCATTTATGTTTTTCAGTATTTTAGTATTCCTCTTTTATGTTTTGTGTGTTGTTTAGTGTTGTGAAGAATCATAAGTTAATGAGTGGATGAATCAATCATTACAAGAGTGTCGAGTCATTGGAACTACTTTTTCTTGATCCATAAATCGAACAAATGATCTTGAGGCGATGTCAGTCACTTATGGACATGAAAAACCAAAACTCCCCCATGGAGAGAATAGAAGAGGGAGAACCGGTTGTTTTCCAAGGTGTTAGCCAATAGATCATGCTTGAAAACAACTAGAATCAACTGATCACTACAGGGGATGAGCAGAACCAGCTTCTACCAGCAAATATCATAGAGTTCATGCCACCGAAACAAAAAAGACAACAAGCTCAATTTGTTCCAAATTATGACCCGCAAAAACCCCTTTAGTACCAACCACAAGAGGGGTTACCATATATGTAGCCAAATATGGGGCCTTATTTTTCTCATGTGTAGTAATTTATGCCCCCACCTTCTGAAGAACAACTTCCCCCATGTTATACTACTATGTAGTATGGACTTCCTTCTATCTAAGAAGCTGATGTAGGTATTTCCATACCACTGGTGCATGCCTAACCTTTTGTGATCTATCCATTCATCATGAAACTCATCCAAAATACAGTTCAGTTTGGAGGTTTACCAAGTGAAGACTCTTATGCTTATCACTCTAATTTCTAGAGATTTTTGACACATTCTGTTACCATGGGGTGCTTCGAGGATGCCATTATCCTTTTCTTATTCCCCTTATCATTAATGGATAAAGTGAAGGACTGGATAAAAGGATTGACTCAATGTTCTATCCTCACCTAGGAGGCATTAAACCAGGCATTTGTGTCAAAATATTTCCCAGGTTCCAACATGGTGATGTTGTAGAAAGAAATTCACAACATTCAGCAACATGATTCATAATCATTGTATGAATCCTGGGAGCATTTCAAGGAAATTTTGAGGATGTTCCCTTATCATGGAATTCTGTTATGGATGAAAGTTCAAATGTTTTATGATGGTCTTACGACTAACACCAAATTAGTGGTGGATGAAGCTGTAGGATGAAGGGCGATGAGGAAATCTCCACAGGAACATTTTGATCTACTAGAAGATATGTCAGCAAATAGAATCCAATGACACTATGAGCGGGGTACTCAAAAAAAGGGCATGCATAACATTGATTCCACTATGATGCTTCCCACCCAACTAGATGTTGTTTCCATGAATATTGATGCGTTGAATTTGAAAAATGTATCTCAAGTTTAAGCGAGAAATCACCCAGCATGTAGTGAATGTGGTGGAAATCACACCATGGGTGAATGCCTGAGGATAAGTGTAGGTCCTTCCAAAAGTGAGCTAAACTATGTGTCTCATAAAATAGGGCAAAAAATTTACCCTAAATACCAAAACTCAGCTTAGAAGGATATTGCGAACACAGGTTGGGGGTTGCAACATCAAAACTCCTAACCCCACCCCCAAAGGCCATTGGATTATGGTCAATATTTATACCAAAATCTATATCCTAGATAGAATCAAGGGTATAAAAACCCACATCCAGTGAAACATCCTCAGCAGCCACAACCTCAACCAGCTGCACAATGACCTCAGTAGAAACACTCATCATAGTTATAGTAAATTATTTCAAAATTAATAACAACCGTTGAAAAAATATTTACGAATCAGTAGGACTCTATTAGAATCCATTAGAATCAAATTGGGTAGCTTTCTAATCATCTCTCTTCTAGGAAACCTAGTACACTAACGAGTAACACTAAGAAGAACTAGCAGGAGGGTTCCAATGTTGTCACTTTATGAAGTGGGAAGAAGCTACCCTAGAAAATAACTATAAATCAAGATGAGGCCCAGAATCCAGCTCCACCTACACCCTATTCGGATAATGAAGGTGAGATCAAGGAGTCCCCCTCAATATAAGGCCTTTCAAAAGAGAAGAAGGTCGTAAATTGTAAAGGAAAAGAGGTGGTCAAACCTTATAAACCCAACTTACCATTTCCTACATGAGTGAAGTAGAGGAAGCTGGATCAAGAGTTTGCAATGTTTATGGAGGTATTCTTGAAACTTCACATTAAAATTCCTTTTTCAAAGGTATGACAACATATACAAAGTTCCTGAAGGAAATACTCTCAAAAAAGAGGAAGATGATGGATCTGGGAATCATTACTCTCACTAAGGAATTCTCAGTGGTGGTTCAACACTTTCTTTATCCAAATCTCTAAGATCTAGGAAGTTTTACAATCCCTTTCACAATCGGATCATGTGAATTTGGGAAGGCCCTTTGTTACTTGGGGGACAATGTCAATCTTATTCCCTTTGGAGTCTTTATTAACCAGGGATAAATGAATCTATTTCGACCCTTCGATGATATGGGTGTAATTTTATTCATCCAATAGAATTTTGGCAGGTGTTAGGTTAATTTTATAATCTTAGGATTTTCCCTTATTTACCCGATTTACATTTAACTGTAGTAAATAAAATTTGCCGTAGTTACTATTCAAAATGCCCAAAAATAAACATTATCCTATTAAAATAATTTTTATCTACTGATTCCAAATATAGAATCCATTTTTCAAAATTCAAAACACAAAAGTTAAAGTAATTAATATAAAATTAATCCTGTTGTCGAAAAAAGGGTTTTTGTTTAAAACATTGCAAAAGATTGAATTGATTTAACCTCCAAATTCTATGTAAAATCAATGATAATGACATACATTATATTAACTGGTAAAAATATATTCTATTTATACTTTAAAACAATTTACTTTTATAATTTAACCATATATATTATCTAGATGAAAAATGTATTTTTATATAAAATTTAGCATGTTTTTACTATTCATCAATATAAGAATGTTGTCAGAAAAATATCAAAACATTATCCAAGGTAATTGTTTATATCTTGATTCAAAATAAGAAGTTTATTTTGTAAAATTGAACTTATAAAATTGTCAAAAATTATATTTAAAAGGGGTTCACCATCAAAAGGCGGCAAAACTGCATTTTTTATTGAAAAATACTTATTTTATCCGAAAAATTTATTTTGTTCTCATACAATGTTCTAGAAAATGTGTAAGATGAGTAATAATGTTATAAAATTCAAAATTTAGTTAAAACTATTAATAATGGATAGTTCATAATAACATTATAAGCATATATCATTGTTTAGTGAAACCAGGTAATGCGTACAACTAACACTATCGAGGAAGGTCGTGATTGCGTGTAATGCAAGCCAAGTCAGGGTTGCGTGTAGTGCAAGACTCCTTTTTTGTTGGATATAAAAAAATACAGACATATTTCATTGATACATTTAATATATATATATATACACTCAATTTTGTGTAGAATAACTACTATCAAACAAACATGAAATTGTGTGTAATGTGATCCAAGATTAGTGTTGCGCATACTGAAAGCTAATACGGTGTTGCGTATAGTGAAAGATAATCTTGGTTTAGCGTACAATAGAAGATATGAAAGAAATTAAAAAAATATATCTTATAAAATCGCAGGGTGTTACATTCTACCCCCCTTAAAATGAATTTTCCCTCAAAATTCTTCGGGGTTATTAATCGTTCACTATTCATAGAAACCCACATCGTAAAAAGGAATACTAAAACATAATTATAAAAAGTGAAGTATGAAACATATCGGTTACCCAAATTAACACATCACTGGGTTCCCACATAGGAGAACATAGGTGAAAATATGGATATGTAAGAGAAATCTAACCATCATGTTCTGATAGATAGTGGTAGAGAACATGGCTATGAAAAAGCCACAAATCACAAAGCCATAAATTTGTAATGATATAAGGTACCATCTGATTAATTAGATATGAGGGAACTAGGATAACATTTTTGGTTTTCAAGAACATTTCCCTAATGCTGAAGAATTTATAGAATTCAAAGAAATACTTACTTTATTTTGGTTCAATCTCATTGTTGTCCGTGCCTGGAACAGTTTCCATTTCATGTCGTAAAGAAATGAAGATGAACTTGTCTTCCGTGAAGTGTCAACAGATCATGCGATAGAATGATAGGTCATTCCATCTATCTCAGACATAAAGCTAGCAATAATTATATACATTAGTCCATCTACGGTCAGATTAATTGTATATGGTTCCCAAAATTGCTCTGTCACACTTCGGTTGTGGGTTCAATTCTCGAAACCTTGTCTGATGCGACAGGTTATCGCCGTCCTATAGGTTGTACTTTTTCTAAAACTACACTATTATAAAATTCTAGAAATAATATCAAAAAAATTTATAGCCTTAATCTATACTATCTGATGTGAAACATAATTCATTCCAATCTTTACGCTTATCCAAAATACATCTATCTAATCTCATAGTATAAAGAAAACCATTACTTGAAAGGTCACACAACACGAAAATGAATACCATCATTTATCCCCCATATATCATAAGATATATCTTATTGATCGCATTCCAAACATGTGAATACCATAATCATGTATTCTCTTGAAACGTGAATTACCATAGAACCTTATTGAAAACATGAATACTGTCAAAAGTTAACTCTTACACATACCAAAATCCCAAAATATCGTTATACTCAAACCATGATATCACTTTTTACTTATATCAGTCATGAGCTCATTTAATTTTCCCTTTATCCCTTAATTATTTGCATATCATCTTCTTTCCAAAAATATTTCAATCACTTTTCAAGGTTACCGGTACTATATAATTATTGAAAACCCATACATAGATATTACAAAATTCCACAATACCATAAATGAGATTCCATGATACTATTTTGAAATCCCATTATATAAACACTTATTCATTCCATAACATAATTTTCATACTAAACATCACAAATAGTGACCACATGTGACTTCCCTTTATCCTTTTCCTTAATAGGTTTCTCACATCAATCATCATTGACCCTTGGATCAGGGAATTGATTTGTATAATGCCCCATTTCTTTTCACTTGAAGCATTGAAGTGTTGGTGGAGCGTTCTCTGTAGTCTTTTCTCTATTCACATCATTAGCTACCTTTTCCCCATTACTTCGACACTCAACTGCTTGATGACCATATTTTACACGCTTAAAAAATTATCTAGTACCTTTTAGACAATCTCCACCATGCTTCTTTCTACACATTTAATATAAAGAAACATTTACCTTCTTTTCACTATTGTTCTGAGATTTTTCATTGAACTCCATATTTTTTTTTCTTGTCAAAACCATGAAATGGATATGTAACACCAACTTCTATTTCTACCTTGATAGAACAACGTACAATTTCTTCATAACTAATGAAGTCTCTTATAGCTAATTCCATTCAAACACTTGGTTTTAAGCCAATAAAGAATCGATCAACTTTACTTTCAAGTTGTATGAAAAAGCTAGATGCATACCTTGCAAGCCTTTTAAAAATTCTCTTCGTATATTCCAACAGATTCATCATACTTTTTCTTAATCTCAAGGAACTCCTTTTCCATCTTTGTTCGAACAGTACGAGGGAAGTACTTATTGAAAAATAAGTTATTGAACTCATCCCATTCCATGGATTCAATTTCATCTTGGGGCCTTGTATTTTTAATTAGAGTCCACCACTGGTCTGCTTCACCTTCTAAATGGTAAATAGCTAGAATGAATTTTTCATGTCCTAAATAGTGAAGTATGAAACATATCTTTTCAATGGTACTGATCCATTGTTCAGTAACATGTGGATTAGAAGACCCACTGAAAGAATGTGGATGTTGGCTCATGAATGAGTCAATAGAATATTGTTCCTTTCTCTACTCATTTTGAAGTCCAGAATGATTCATAGCTTGTGTAAGTATAGCAATAAGATTTTTCACTCCATCTCCCATAACATTGGTTTGTTCAGAAGGGAAATCATTGCATTTCCCATGACATTGATCAATACGGTTCCTTCGGGTTCCAACCATTGTCTAAAACCCAAAAAGAATAGTGTGAGAGGAAAAAATCATGCTAGGTAAAACAACATAATAAAAGGGGGATTACATTCAATATCTAACATCTTATGTTTATTTCTAATATTGTTACCATAATTCTAGGACTATAACCTATACTTATACTTAACCTTAGGAAAATCCCTATACATACCTTAGAAATATCACTAGATATTTAACTGATGTTTTCACATCCTAGTTTCCAAAGGTTAACTAAACCTTTCCTCTGATACCAACTATAGAGACCCATATCTTGACGTACATGGACATTAAATTACTTTTGAGTAATACTTAATACATAACAGAAACTAACACACAAGGGCCGTAATAGTTTAGTGTCTTTGGAAACTCAGAACATAATATTCTAATAATGGTGAAAGAACTTCAACATATCCAATAAAGATCATCCCCTTTTGTTTTCTTTCCTAAAACCTTTCTTTATATCCTAGGGAAAAGAAAACATATAAAGGGTGAGCTCAAATGCTCAGTAAGGGTAAGCCTGGATAATATAAAACAAACCATACACATTTGAACTTAAAAACATGAAAATAATGTTTAATCATCAAAATCATGAGAAATGACATAAAACATGGCAGTACGTAAGGAATTGATCATAATGGAACATAAATCATGATAAAATAGAATGGGAATAAAACATTTAATTGTGGAAAACTAATAATCACTTGATATGATTTCCATAGTAGAAAAGGCATTGCTGCCAAGACCATCATAGTGCAAAAAGTCCCTTACTGAATCAAGTTCACTCCTCGTTCCAGTCCTGTATCACTGAACCATATTAACTTTCCATTCTAGCCATGTATATCTCGTGAGATATAAATCATTACCCAATGTATTGGTGGGAGATATAGGTCCCACACATATCATAATGAAATCATTCTTACGTGTGCCACAATATAAACATAAATCATTCATCATAACCCAATGAATAAAATGGGTTTCATAAACATCATCTCATCATAAAATCATCCATATAAAACAAATAGATATCATTTTATCATAAGAAAAGTTAAACCATTTAAATCATATAGACATTTTACTTGAAACATACACATATGAAATAATTTCATAATAGATGGAAAATGGTTTTGATAAAACACTTGAAATGAATTCTTGAGTAAATTATCCTTTCTTCTTCAAAATCATTTTATTTTCACAAAATTCCATGCAATTTTTAAAGAAAATTATTTTATTGAAAATAGTAATGAAATATTGTAGATTGATCTTTATGAAAATAATGCATTATAAAACTGTAAAAATCCATTCATTCCATATATGTTAAAAAAACATTCTTCTCGTACTTTTGTCGGAAAAGTCAAAAAGTTTCTCGTATGGTAAACAAAAGAAATATTCCTTTAATAACATGTGGTAAAATTCAAAAATGGGTAAAAAGGACTTTAAATATACATGAAAACTCTTTTATAAAACATGTACATGGATGATTACAATAACCCTAGTAAATACTTATGAATAAATAATCTCGGATAAGAACAAGATTGGAATAATTATCCCTTACCTTATGTCCGATATGCTTCGTATGTATCCGAACCTCCTCTATAATGATATAAATAATGTCATTGACTTATTTCAAAATCATATTCATTTTTATGATATCAAATATGGTTCACTTATGTCTTTATATTACCCATTCTTTTGTAAATTCAATGTTAAAGCATCGTTTTGGGTAAAATCGTTTCACTTATTATACGCGTTTTGACTTATAGATCTTGACATTATTACTTATATCCTGAATTACAGAATTCCATAATTTAAAAAATTATTTATATATAATATATATTCATCATATAAATATATATGATAGATTGATAAATGGAATGAAATACACCGTTCATGGAGACGACAGGCCGTACGTACGCATGAACATTGTTTTCATTTCCCTATTGAATTGAATGGAATTAAGTAAATGAGACATATATGTACATAAATCTAGTATCATTATTATGTAATACCTTTCATTATTATCTATTATATATACTTTATAATCATTCTTGAATGGTTAATCATGTAAAATGAATCTCATCGCGTTCGTGGAGACGGTAGTCTGTACCTATGCATGAGCGATGATATCGTTCCCATAATTATTGAATATAATTGGAGTGGATGATATAATATATCAGAATCCATATGATGTTATAATAACCATATATTGTTATTATTGACATCATTATACCCATCCAGGTAAGGTGGTGGTGGAAAAACTGATTACACCATGGCGTGGAGACGGTATTCCGCACGTATGCACGCATGGTGATTTCGTTTTTCGTAGGATGGATAGAAGGTGAAATGGGGTTGTTACATATTTATAATATCATATAAGTATATTATTGATACTTATTGTATTACTTTACAAAGAAACAACCATATAATAGGATGTTGAAGAAGAAAGAAACTTGAAAGAATCGGTAGAAGAGATTACATCTTCTTCGACGCGCCTCCTCTAAACCTCCTCTTAGGGCACTAAAGTTGGACTTTGAAGAAGTACCGGACCTCTAGTAGGTTTCTATGGAAGTGTATAAGTGAAATGGGCAGGTGTGTCCATGCTTGAAGGCTCAAATTTGTGTGAATAGGAGAGGCAGGAGGTGCTCTTTTATAAGAGATGAGAGGGGCACATTTGGAAACATAAGAAAGATTAATTTATAATAAATTCAAACCCCAAATAAAAACATCCAAACTGAATCAAATTAGAATATGAGATGATATAGGGTTTTAATCTCATCAACCAATAAAATTTATACATGTTTGGAGTTTATTTTAAGCCTTATCAATTTGATTTATCCTTATTTAATCTATTTAAATTTATTTGTGGTAATAAAATTTTAATTTTTAAATGGTTATAAATACTTACTTATGTGTTGTGAATTTCCCATAATTAGATATATTTTTACATTTTAGACCAAATAATTTTTAATTTTTAATTTTTAAATATTTTTGTGATTTTTAAATAATTTAATAATATGTTATTTTCATAAACTATCAATAATGTCAATTTTGACACTATTCAATTATTTGGATTTAAATAAAATACAAAGAGAAGATATATTTGATACAAAATATTTAATAGATTCCTAAAATGTATATTCATCTAGAAAATTAGTGTAGAACATTAAATAGTTCATATAATATTTATTTTAATATTTTTAAAACCATTTATTTGATATTTCTCTTAATAAAATAATTACAACAACATTTTTGTATAATTATTTAATATATCTTTTTTTTCATAAAAATTTAAAAAAAATCATATGATGAAGATAAATATATTAAATTTCATAATAATACTTTTACTAGAATTTATCATCTTAAAATCATAACAGTTAAATTGTTATATTTATTAATTCATGACGGTGACAACTTTGACATCATTTAAAATAAAATAATATAAATGTCCTAATATGTTTTATAAAGCTCCAAATGGTCCCTAATTATAAAAATGTTTGATTAGGTTATAGATATACTCTACCAATAAGGTTTGGTCAAGTTTCATTCCTTTTGAGGGGTATTATTATTGTAATAAAAGTTATATTATTGATTTTTTACTAAATAAACAATTTCTGCATCACTATTGTGTTACCATTATTGACAATTATTTAATCCCTAAAAACTCTAAATAAATTCTCATGATGTAAATAATTTTTTATATTTCTGGAGACTATTTATATTCGAGGTTTTATGAAGTTTATCACTAAAGAAAAGTTATTACACTTATAAGATATAAGAGAGTGACTTGTTGTCACTTTCTTTAGTTTTAATAATAATTTCATCATATTCATGGTCAAAAGTCCATGAAATTAATCTATTTAGACCCTTAGGTATTATGGGTATACTTTTATTCATCCAATAGAATTTTTCCAGGTGTTATGGTAATTTTATAATCTTATTTTTTCCCTTAATTACCCGATTTACTTTTAACTGTAGTAAATAAAATTTACCATAGTTACTATTCATAATGCCAAAAAAAAATAGCCTATTTTCATAATTTGGACCTAATTATTCCAAATATGAAATCCATTTTTTCAAATTAAATACATAGAAGTTGGAGTAATTAATTTAAAATTAATCCCGTTGATGAAAAAAGGGGTTTTTGTTTAAAACATTGCAAAAGATTGAATTGATTTAACCAACAACTTCAATGTAAAATCAATGATAATGAAATAAATTATAATAAATGGTAAAAATATATTCTATTTATACTTTAAAAAATTTACTACTATAATTTAACCATATAAATTATCTCGATGAAAACAGTTGTGTTTAAGTAGAATTTAGCGTGTTTTTACTATTCATCAAAATAAGAAAATTGTCAGAAAAATATCAAAACTTTATCCAGTGTAATGTTTTATATATTTATTCAAAAGAATAATATTATTTTGTAAAATTGAACTTATAAACTTGGAAAAAATTATATTTAAAATGGGTGCGCTATCAAAAGGCGGCAAACCTGTATTTTTTGAAAAATACTTATTTTACCCAAAAAAATTATTTTGTTCTCATACCATGTTCTAGAAAATGTGTAAGATGAATAATAATGTTATAAAATTCAAAATTAAGTTAATAATATTCATAATAGCCAGTTCATAATAACATTATAACCATATATCGTTGTTTAGTGAAACCCGGTATTGCGTACAGCACACACTATCGAGGAAGGTCGTGATTGCGTGTAATGCAAGCCAAGTCAGGGTTGCGTGTAGTGAAATACTCCTTTGTTGTTGATTATAAAGAAATTCCACCATATTTCATTAATACATTGAATATATATATATACACTCAATGTTGTGTAGAATAACTACTATAAAACAAACTTGAAATTGTGTGTAACACGATCCAAGATTAGTGTTGCATATACTACAAGCTAATACGGTGTTTCCTATAGCACAAGATAATCTTGGTGTAGCGTACAATAGAAGATATGAATGAAATTAAAAAAAATATGTCTTATAAAATCTAGGGGTGTTACACTGATCATTTGAGCCCCCCTTCATATGTTTTATTTTCTCCAGGATATAAGTAATGGTTTTAGGTAGGAAAACAAAAGGGAAAGATCTTTATGAGAGATTTTGAAGATCTTTAAGTATTATTAGAGTATTATGTTATGATTTTCCATAGACAATAAACTAATATGGTCTTTGGGTGTCTGTTTGTATCATGTATTAAGTATCCCGCAAAAGAAATGTAATTTCCATGTACGTTGAGCTTGGGTCTCTATAGTTGGTATCAGAGGAAAGGTTTAGATACCCTTTGGAAACTAGGATGCGAAAAATTTAGTGAGATCCCTAGATATTTTTATAACGTATGTCTAGGTATGTCCCTAAAGTTAAGTATAAAAATAGGTTACAGTCCTAGAATTATGATAAAGATCATGAATTACCTAGGATTAAACATAATATGTTAGATATTGAATGTTCTCCCCCATGATAATGTTGTTTTCATAGTATGATTTTTCCTCTCACACTGATATTTTTGGGTTTTAGACAATGGCTAGAACCCCAGAGGAACCGTGTTAATGATCGATGCACTGGGAAATTCAATGATAGTCCTTCTGAACAACTAAATGTTAGGGGTGATGGAATGAAAAATCTTATTTCTATACTTATGAAAGCTATGAATCATTCTGGACTTCTAAATGATCAAGTAAGGGAACAACATTCCATGGAGTCCTTTTTGAGGAAACATCCACCTTATTTTAGTGGGACTTATGATCCACTTGTTACTAAACAATGGATCAATACCAATGATAAGATCTTTTCCATCCCTCCCCGTTTGGAACATGAAAATGTCATTTTGGTTGTCTATCATTTAGAAGGTGAAGAATACTAGTGGTGGACTATAATTTAGAATACAAGGTGGCAAGATCAAATTGATTCCATGGAATGAGACGAGTTCAAGAACTTGTTTTTAAATAAGTATATCCCTCATATTATTCAAAAAAATATGAAAAAAGAGTTCCTTGAGCTAAAAAAAGGGTGACAAATTGATTGGTACATACGAGGAGAATTTTACAATGCGTGCAAGGTATGCTTATCGCTTTATCATCCAACCTCAAAATAAAGTTGATAGATTCTTTAGTGGCTTAAAACCAAGTCTTTGAAGGGAAATAACTATAAGAGACTTCAATAGCTATGAATAGATTTTGCATTATGATATCAAGGTAGAACTGGAAGTTGGTGTTACATATCCATCTCATGGTTTTGATAACAAATGAAAGATGGAGTTCAAGGAAAAATCATAATACGAATGTGAAAAAAAGATGAATGTTTCCATATGATCAATTTGTGGAAAAGAACATGCAGGAGATTGTATTAAAGGGAATAAAAAATGATTCAAGTCTGTTAAAGAAGTCCATCAAGCAGTTGAGTGATGAATTAATAATAAAAAGGTTACTAATGATGTGAATATAGAAAAGACTAAAGAGAATGAACCACCAACACTTAAATGCTACAAGTTCTAGGAAATTGGACAGTATGCTAACCAATTCCTTAATCCAAGGGTTATGGATTATCGACGTTAGCAACCTCTTAAGGAAAAAGACAAAGGGATGTCACATGAGATCACTATTGTTGTTGTTGAGTATGAAAACAAAGTAGTGGAATGATTAAGTGTATATTTAATTGGGTTCCAAAATATTGTTGTGGAATCCCATTTATAGTATTATAGAATATTGGAATATATATTTATTGTTCTATTGTGGTTTTCCAAAATTATATGGTATCTATAACCCTGAAAAGTGATTGAAATACTTTTTTTAAATCACATGATATATGCATAATGAAGGGATAAAGAGATAATGAGATGTTTGATAATATTAATGATCTCAGGACTGATATAAGGAAAAAGTGATATCATGGTTTGAGTATATAGATGTTTTGGTATTTTTGGAGTGTGGAAAGAGTTAATTTTGATAGAATTCATGTTTTCACTATGGTTATATGGTAGTTAATTATATTATCATGTTTCAAGGAAATAAATTATTAAGGTATTCACATGTTTGGAATGCATCAACCAAGAACTTCCAAATGAGATATGGGAGACAAATGTTAATTCTTTTTAGTCGACCTCTTTCTAAAGTTTAATATTTTCATCATTTGGAAGGATTGTAATGTTATCCATTAATGGATAGTATAAGTTATATTCTAGTTTATATTGGTTATATTAATGTATTATCTCACTATAATGTGGACTTATGCATATTTGATAACATGTTATAATCTTTTTTTTGAGATAGTTGAGATGACCTATCATTCTATCACATGATATGCTAACACTTAAAGAATGAAAAATTCAACTTTATTTTTTTTAAATAAGAGATGAAGTTTAAATTGTTCAGGGAATGATCAATGGTACTGAAATCAAGTAATTATTTCTTCTCATGAAAAAAATTATTCAATTTTAGGAAAATGATCTTGAAAACGGAAAATTTTCTCCTAGTAACTTCTTATCTGACAAATCAGATGGTCCCTTAAATCATCACATATTTATGGCTTTCTAGTAGTTTACATTCTTCTAAACTTATTCTCTATCACAATCCATCATAACATGATTTTTATATTTCTCTTATATGTCCATGTTTTCACTTAGCACCTATTTATTCTTATTTTTAAACCCAGTGATGAGTTAATTTGGGTAATTGTTATGTTTTTAACATTCCTTTTTAAAATTTATTTTTAGTATTCCTTTTTATGAAGTGGGTTTCTAAGAAACTTTTATGTAGTAAACCATTTATAACCCCAATGAATTTTGAGACTGGAATTCATTTTAGGGGGGGGGGGTGGAATCTAACACCCCAAGGTTTTATAAGATAGATTCTTTTTAATTTCTTTGATGTCTTGTGTTGTATGCTACACCAATATTATATTGTGCTATACACAACACCATATTAGCTTACAGTATATGAAACACTATTCTTGGCTTGTGTTGCACACAATTTGAAGATATTTTTATATAATTCAACACTGAGTATAGATTTTTTTCATTGTAAAAATGGACTATGTCCAGATTATGTTATATGAAACACCCATGAAGTATTTCACTACACAGAACAATGACTTGGCATGTGTTACATGTAAGAGAGACCTTCCTCGATAGTTTACATTGTAAGTAATACTGATTTTCACTACACAATGATATATTATTAAAATAATATTATTTAATGGGATATAAACTATCTGTTATGAATATTATTAACTAAATTTTGAATTTTATATGACATCATCATTCATCTAACACATAAAATATAACAATATATGAGAACAAAATCAATTTTTCAGATAAAAGAAGTACTGTTCAAAAAAAGCATCTTTACCTCCTTTTTATGGCGCACAAATTTTATATATAGTTATTGACACTTTTATAAGTTAAATTTTACAAAATGAATTTATTATTTGGAAGCGGGGCATAAAAATTTAATTATTTTGAATTTTTGGTATTTTTTTGAAAAAATTCAAATTTTAATGAATAGTGAAAATACAATATTTGAATTCGAAATCACGTTTTAATATAATTTATTTATATAGTTAGATTAACTTTTTATTTTTTTATAATGTTTAATTAGATTATATTTTTATCATTTAATCCAATATTGGTCATCAGAAGTAAATTCACTTTTAAATTGGACCTAAACACATGTCAATCTTTTGATAGTTATTACTTTTTAAAAAAAACCCAACTTTTGGTTTTGACAATGGGAATTAATTTTAAATAAATTATTGCAAGTTCTGTGTTTTGAATTTGAAAAAATTTATTCCATATTCAGAATCATAAAGTAAATTTTTTTAAATAGTTAACTTTTACATTTGGACATTATGAATAGTTACTTTCGTAATTATTTTTTTTACCATGGTCAAAGGGTAAATATGGTAAATAGGGATAACAAAATAATATTATAAATGTATTAAAATAACCTTAAAAATTTCTTAATATTATTGGATTAGATATTTCAGACCATGGGAATCCTTGGTTTGTTTTTGGGACCCCATGGATTCACTTGTATTTTAAAATGACATTCTATAAAAATTATTTTGAAGTAAAGATAATTATTACATAAACAGATATATTTTAATAAATAGATTTTTATATGGAGTTATATAACTGATATCTTCAACTATAAATAGTAATTAGAAAGATAAAAATATTTCCTACATCATGGTATTTTATCTATAATTTTTAAACATTAGATAAATATATTTATTTATGACAAAATTATGATATAGTGATTACCTCATTAATGATGGATTAAAAAAATGGATTTATAAATAGTAAAATCAATTTAATTTGAACATTTCTATCCTATACATGATTTTTTGGATGACATGAAAATATTATGTAATATGTAATGCATATTTTCGAAGTAATCATGTTTCTATGACTTTAAAAAACATCAATTACTAAATAGCGTCAAAATTGACATAAATGTGTTTTTAAAACAATTACCAGGGTATTAAATAATATAAAAATACAAGAAATAAATTTTTTGAGAAAATAACCTGTATAGTGATAAAAATTTCATAAATGATCCCCTTTTTGTTCCATTGTAATTTTATTGTAAAGATATCAACCATGTAGTATAAAAATACAAGAGGACATGGTAATAGTTAACTTATTATTCAAAGGGTGAAATCTAAAAGATAATGTTACATTTATAACATAAACATGTCTAAAACCCATTGTTTGAGAGGATTTAGAACCAATATCATAATATCATTTAAATAAATTAATTTTTAGATATTATAAACCAAAAATCCTTTTATAATAAATTAATATTTTATGATTTTTCTAAAGTTCCCCTCACCCCTTTTATAAAAGGGAACATCCATTCCTCTTTAAATCACACCTATAAAGCCTTTTTGATCGGCCAAAACATTCCCATTTCTCTTACCAACCTCCATAAATTCACCCTATAGGACTAACATTGTTCATATATCCATCCTAATGAGAAACATTGTTAAAATAAAAAGGAAACACCCGAAAAAGAGGTAATTGTTTTATCCCTTCTTTCAATGTTCCTTTCTTCTTCTACTTCATATTTATATGTTGATTCCATAATAAAGTAATAAATCCATTATATTATACATTATGAGATGTTATTATAATTATGATACAACCTTATACCTCCATTTATCTATCCTACAAATGACAGTATCACCATACATGTGTACGTATGACTTACCGTCGCCACGCAGTGGTGAAATTTATTATTCAAAAATACTTTATTATAATGGATATAATGATGAGTATAAAGTGTTTAAATAATTAATATAACATGATACCGATTCTATGTAATTAATATACCATCCTATTATATACCATTTAACCATCAATTGAATGATATTGTCACTCGTGCGTACGTACGACCTACCATCTCCACGACGCGATGAGATAAATTATCCACTTTAACCATCCAAGAATGATTAATATATATATATATATATATTAATAATAATTATGAAATATATGATATAATAAATCTACTATAATTATATATATATGTACATATATTTCATTCACTTACTTCCATTCAATACAACAACAAAATAGAAAAAACATTCATGGGTACGTCCGACCTACTGTCTCCATGAATGGTGTATTCCATTTTATATATCTATATGTTATTTATATTTATATTATGAATATATATAATATATAAATCATATCATACATTCTCCATTTAATTAAATAATGATCTTAATAATATAATCAAGAATAAAAAGTCAAAACACATACGATAAACAAATGAATATTACCCAAAATGTTGCATTAACTTAGAATAATTATCAAAAAGGTAATATAAAGTCATAAAAGAATCATATATGATATCATAAATATTATTATGATTTTGATATAAGTTAATAATATGTTTAAATACATTATAAAAGTGTTTTGGACTGGTATAGAGAGTATTAGACCTAAGGTAAGGGATAATTTTACAATCTCATTTGTTTATTCGAGATTGTTGATAAGTATGTTTTTACTGGGGATATATTTATCATCCAGGTTCATGTTTTATTATAATTTTTTTATGAAATTTTTATTATTTTTATATGTATGTTTGATGTAATTTTACCCATTTTTGACTTTTACTACATTATATGGAAGGAATCATTCATTTTTTTACATTACAATATACTTTTTGACTTTTCCAGAAAAAGTACAAGGAGAATGTTTTTTAACATATAAATCAAGAAATAATTTTTATGCTTTCATAATGCATTATCTCCATGAATATTCCTTTACAATATTTCATGTTTATTTTCAATTAAATTATTTTCTTTTAAAATTTCTCAACATTTTGAGAAAAGAAAACATTTTTGAAGAAGAAATGATATTTTTTTAGGAATTAAGTTCGAGTGTTTTATAAAAAATACATTCCATCTAAGATGACATAGGGTTATGTATATATCCCTATTATTACTCTAATTTTATTTTGATTAGGATGGAATTATATTTATGATGTATATTTATCTTATATGGGTTATTTTATGATGAAATGATGTTTAAGAATCCCATTTTATTTTATGGATTATGCTATGATGAATGATTTATTTTTTGTGGAACATGTAAGAATAATCTAACTATGAGCTGGGTGGGACCTAAATATCCCCTCAATGCATTGGATAAAGATTTATATATCATAATATAGACATGATTGGAATGAGATGTAAATATGGTTCAGTAATACATGGTTGGAACGACAAGTAATCCCGATTGAGTAATGGAATTTTTCCACTATGATGGTCTTGGCAAAAATTCCTTATATTCCGTTGAAATAATATTATGTTCTTATTATTTTTCCACAATAACATGTTTTATGCTAATACAATTCTATCATGGTTAATGTTCTGTTATGATCTATGCCATATGTACTGCCAAGATTTATATCATGACTCAATATTTTGATGTTTAAAATTTGTGTTCATGTTTTTAATTCAAATGTATATAGTTTGTTTTATGTTCTCTATTATTACCCTTACTATGAATTTTAGATCACCATTTTTATGTTTTATTTTCCCCGAGATATAAAGAAAAGTTTTAGGTAGGAAAAAAGGGGCAGATTCTTATGGGAGATATTAATGATCTTTCACTATGATTAAAAGATTATGTAATGAGTTTCCCAAATACACTACACTAACACGGTATTTGAGAGTCTATTTGTGTCATGTATTAAATATCCTGCACAACAGATTTAATGTACTTGTATGTCAATATTTGGTCTCTATAGGATAACTAGAGACATAGAATGAGATAATAAAGGAAGTAGAAGAAGAGAGAGAAGAGAAAGAGGGAAGACAATAGAGTAGGTGTTGCCGCTCCACCTTCCCGATGATTTTTAATCCGAAGTTGTTGAGATGTTTATTTCAGGTATTAAGAGTCTATTAGTCATTCGAAAATCCATGTACACCTAAATCTACCATGTTTTAGGGTTGTGGATGATTATGGTTCGTTATTAATAAATTGTTTTATTGTATTTGTGTTATTTATATTTCTCTCATAATCCATCAAAATCACTTTCTAAATATCACTGGAAATCCCATATCAGACCAATAATGGAATTTCTAGGGGTCATTATAGGAATTAATACAAAGAAAACCCATGTTAATTGGGTGAACATATTGTTTAAAAATGGTCTAGAATTAATAAAATTAATAGGAATCAAATTCTAGACCAAGGAATTGGTATCTATTGATTTAAACGAAACTGGCCTGACCAAGGGGGTTCCATTATACTCAAAACCTAGAGAAGTGAGTTATTTTGAAAAAAATATCATAATAAGTAAATTGATTTATTAATGAACTTCAAAATCCTCATCCCCAATACATTCTTCCCTTTTATCATCATAATTAATGTTATGTTTTTATTAGTCTTTATGGTAACTCATCAAAGAAATTGAAGAATTTATTATTCCATAAAAAATATGATATCGACTCAAAATTCAGTTAATCTTTACCTAATTAATATAAAACTAGATAAACAGAACACAATGTATATCTCTCCCCATGTGGATCAACCACATACATGCACTATACTAGTAATAAGTTTGGGTATTTTAATTTGGGCTGCCAAACCTAACACATTGGCTAAAAAGGATCCCAAAAGGGTGTAATAATGTATGGAGAGGTGTTTGGTTTCTTAAATTTGAACAAACTTTATGAATGATTGTAATATCAATTCCCTTGATTAATTTTGGTAAACTAATTTAGAATATATTATGGTTTCCCATGTATTAGGTAGTATGGGTTCTTGTGGTACACATTAGCTGTATTTTAATGATCAATTATATGGTCATTGAGTATGTTCTTTAAGGATATTTTGGAATATATAATAGTTTTTAGTTATGTTATTCATTATGGTAAGTTCTTGGAAGTTTTTTTGGGATGATGTTAGGGTGTTCATTTGTTTTTGGAATTGATTTTAATGATAATGTTAAACCTCATCATCTCTTTGGTTGGGATTTTCTGATAGAATATTTTTTTCTTAGAAGAAAGTATTATGATGGGGAGAATTGTTACACACAGACATTATTTTTCCCTTTTATTTTATTTATATAAAGTATTTTATTATTTTTACTTGGATTTAGGTACTTTTACATTGAATTTTGGTAGACATGGGGTTATAGTGAAGGTCTCACAGTTTTTACATGGTAAGTTAAAACCATGAAAATTAACCAAGATAATCATATATAAAATAAAATAGTTATGGTTGGTGCATGGTCGAGAAACCCATACATTGTGTCCCAATATTTCTAGTGATATTCACATGATTGTTTCATGGTTTAGTAAACCATATGTCCAAACCATGTAAGTTTACTAGGTTCCATAAAAATGTGAAATGTCCATGTATCTATCTTTAAATTAAACACCTTTAGGGATGTGTTATTTTCTTATTTGATCTCCATAGTCCCAAACACATCCCCCATTTTTTCCTCTCATACATTGACAATTATCATGGGATTCCCTCAAGTTTAAGGATAAATTTTCATGGTAGTATTATTCAAGCCCTCACCCTTTTACCATTCTACCTATATCTTTGTTTTTTACCCATCATGATCTTAGAGAGCTTGGGTTTTTGATGACATGAATTTTACATGGGGGTTTCTTGATTTAAAAATTTCTATTGGTCTCAAAATTCAATTTAAGACTTTTTGAGGTGTATAAATTCCACTAATTAGAAAATATAATAACATAAGGTAGGTCTCTTCAGGAAAAAATCTTTAAACTTCAATCTGTGATTAATTTCTTAGTTTTAATCCATTAATTGACCTTATTAAGATTCATGAACTCGGTTTGGATGCTCAAAACCTGTTTTTCATAAAACTTGTGAATGTTGACTTTTTTAAATGGGTTTAAAGTAAATTTACAAATTTAATTAGTAATAAATTGTTTTTTATTCCTAATGAATTTTAAATAAATGTTTTTCAAACTAAGGGAGGAAATGGAATTTTTGATGTAATTTTTGGATTTAATTTCTCTTTGAGGTGCATTGTTGATGTTTCATCTATATATGATTTTTGATTATTTAGTACATTAGAAGTAGGTTATTTTTTGAATGATTATTACTATTTGATGTCATTATTTTCATGTGTTGATTTAAAAGAGTGATTTCATATAGTTTTTCCAGATAAAACTTTTTTAGACATAAAATGTGTTTGGTATAATGACTCAAAGAGAGTTTTGACACCAAAGAGATCTTAAAGGACGTTTTAAAAGGATGTTTACTTTTGATTTATGTTTTATTTAATATGGTAACATTTAATGATGTGATTATATATATATTTTACATAGGATGATTTTTTGTTGCACATGGGTGACCTTAGGTGTGTTCAGGACCCAGAAAAATGTGGCCCTTATTGTAGATTAAGTGATAGATAGGGTTAGTGGCCTAGCTAGAATGAGTGATATAATATGATAGATATTAACCAAATGAGACCTCAATATATCCTGGAATGACTATGTACACTTATACCAACTAGTGTTCCTTGAGCGTGTTCTAGTTACCTTAGACACACAGGTTATATCCCCATGTTGCATGTGTTATATTTTTTTGAGATGTATTATTAATTATTTCCCCTTCTACATTTGGGAATTTTAATATATACTATTCCATATTTTTCCAATTTATGATTTCTAGTTTTCTTGATCGTTTTATAAACCTTCACTATAGTGGTTATAAACCATCAATATAGATGGTGAATAATACCTAGTTCATAAATTTATTAAAATTATAATCAAAACAATGGTTTTCAGACAACCAAATGTCATTTTTATTATATTTTATCTCATGACTTTCAAAGTTGATGAATTTGTGATGGTCTGTAATTTCACAATTGATATTTTATTAGAAAACCTATGGTGTCAAATTATCTTTGAAATCTAGGTCTTAAATTTGAAGCATAATGGGTATTTGTAAGATTATAAAAATGGAGTTTCATGTTATTATCCAAAATGATAATGATTCCTGTTCATTTGTTTATTTATTATTGTTCTGGTTGATTGATTTTTTTGTTAAACTTGTTTTTGTTTTTTAGGTTTCATTTTTATTAGTTTGTTGGATGTTTATGAGGTCATAAATATTAATGTGACTTTATGAAAATAAAAAGAAATGAATTTTAGGAACCATCCAAAAACCAATCAACCAATGGTTTTTGTTATAAACTCATAGATACAACCTTCCATGGATCATTTTAGGAAAACACGTAATAAAACATCTCATATAAAAAATTTAAACAATTTAGAAAATATAAACAAGGTTTAAATTAAAAAATATTCATCTTTTATCTTGAAAATCATTTTGATAGATTAACATAATTAAAAAAAAATCAAAACCCCTTATTTAAACAATTAGCCCATTAATTATAAAATTTTCAAAAAATAAATATAAAGCCCAATTTTCTTAAAATTAGTACTTTTTAGTGTGAATAACTTGAAAAACATGTTTCTAAAAACCAAAAATAAGGGGTTGGGGGCCGTCCAGGGGGTGGGGTGGTGTCTAGGAGGGGTGGGGGTCATCGAGGGGGTGGGGGGCGTCTAGGGGGTTGGGGGTGTCCAGGGGGGGCTATCCAGGGTGGTGGTAGGTGGGGTGGGTATCCATGGGGGTGTCCCGGGGGGCCAGTTTACGTATGTGAATCCGAATGCCTTTCGTCGGTTTTCCGTACATTAGTTGTTGTTTTAACTTAACATTTTGTCCATTTGAAACAAAATAGATACACTTTGAGTGATACCGGCCACACTATGCCTCATATTGAAGCAAGGTTGACTCTAACACGTCACACATGACCCATGGATAATTCTTCAAAAGTATCTACACAATCTTAATGCATTGGGTCGATAATCCGTATGTCAGTTATTGTATTCTCTAAAAATTCTGTCCATTTTAAACAAAAGAGAGACACATTGACTGATACTGGCCACACGATGCCTCATATTGGGGGGGGGGGGTGGTTGACTAGTACAAATCACACATGACCCATGGATCGTTCTCCAAAATTATCAACACAATTAGAATGCGTTTGGTCATTTTTCCGTACATCAGTTGTTGTTTTCACTTAAAATTATGTCCATTTTAATCAAAAGAGAGACACTTTGTGCGATAGAAACCAAACCATGCCTTGTATTGAGGTTTTTTTTACTCTTGAATGTCATAAATTATCCATGGATCGTTTTCCAAATGTGTCAACAAAATCCAAATGTGTTTGGACAATTTTCGATATGTCAGTTGTTGTTTTCGCTTAAAATTATGTACATTTTAAACAAAAGAGAGACACTTTGAGTGATATCGGACACACCATGCCTCAGATTTAGGGGTTGACTCATACACGTCAAACATGACCTAGGAATCATTCTTCTAAAGTATCAACATAATCTTAATGTGTTTAATCAATTTTCCTTACGTCAGTTGTTCTTTTCCCTTAAAATTTTGTCCATTTTAAACAAAAGAGAGGCACTTTGAGTGATACCAGCTAAACTGTGCCTCATATTGAGGTAGGTTTGACTCTAACATGTCACAAATTACCATGTATCGTTCTTCAAAAGTACCAACATAGCCTGAATGTGTTTGGTCAGTTTTTCATACGTTAGTTGTTGTTTTCAGTTAAAATTATGCCCATTTTAAATGAAAGGGATACATTTTGAGTGATACCGGCTACACCGTGCCTCAGATTGAGTAAGGGTTGACTCATACACATTTCAAAAGACCTTGGGATATTTCTTTAAATGTATCAACACTATCCAAATGCGTTTGATTAGTTTTCCATACATCAGTTGTTGTTTTCACTTAAAATTCTGTCCATTTTAAACAAAAGAGAGTCACTTTGAGTGATACTGGCCACACTGTGCCTCGTATTGAGGAGGCTTTCACTTTTACACATCACAAATGACCCATGTATCCTTCAAATAAAGTATCAACATAATCCTATTGTGTTGGGTTAGTTTTCCGTACTCTAGTTGTTTTTTTCACTTAAAATTCTGTCCATTTTAAACAAAAGAGAGATATTTTGAGTGATACTAGCCACACAATTCCCAAGATAGAATCAAGGTTGACAATTACATGTCAAAAATTACCCATGGATATTTCTCTTAAATTATCAACACAATAATAATTCATTGGGTCAATTTTCCAAACGTCATTTGTTGTTTTCACATAAAATTCTGTTCATTTTAAACAAAAGGGAGACACTTTGAGTGATATGGGCCTCATAGTGCCTATGATTGAGGCAGGGATGACTCGTACACATCACACATGACCCATATATAGTTATCATAATGTATAAACATAATCCAAAT
This sequence comes from Viscum album, assembly GCA_963277665.1. NCBI lineage: Eukaryota > Viridiplantae > Streptophyta > Magnoliopsida > Santalales > Viscaceae > Viscum > Viscum album. The sequence continues at coordinate 1,267,846,144 of OY728140.1, read as the reverse complement.
TTGTTGTTTAGTTTTCCGTACATCAGTTGTTGTTGTCACTTACAATTTTTTCCATTTTAAACAAAAGACAGACACTTTGAGTGATACCGGCCACACAGTGCCTTTAATTGAGGTGGGGTTTGCTCATACACGTCATAAATGACCCAGTAATTGTTATCCTATGGTAAAATCACAATTCTAATGTGTTTGGTTGGTTTTTGGTACATCATTTGTTTTTTTCAATTAAAATTATGTCCATTTTAAACAAAAGAGTGACACTTTGAGGGATACCAGCCACATTGTGCCTCAGATTGAGGTGGGGTTGACTCGTACTTGTCACACATGTCCTAGGGATCATTATCCTAATGTATCAACACAATCAAAATGTTTTTTGTCATTTTTCCATACTTTAGTTGTTGTTTTAACCTAAAATTCTATCCATTTTAAACAAAAGGTAGACACTTGGAGTGATGCCAGCCACACCGTGCCACAGATTGTGGCGAGGTTGACTCTTACATGTCACACATGACCCATGGATCTTTATTCTAAAGTATCAACACAATCTGATTTAGTTTGTTTGGATATGAAGGTATTTTGAATATTTTACTGGTTTTTTATCCAAATCCCAAATAAAAGTGGTTCTTCATTCTTGCATGTTGCTAGTGCATCTCATCTATTTAAATAAAAAAATGACTCACTGAATAAAGTATGCTTTATTTAATGACAATCACAATTTTCCTACGAACATTAACATACAAAAATGTTTCATCTTTTGATCTCCTTAACCCCTCTCAAAAATGGCCGCCAGTTGTACACATCCCAAAGTCTAATCTTCATGCTATTTGTGTACAATCTTCCATCGGGTAGGCGGCCCAATCATTTCTGAACAAATATATACCATCTTGGGAATATGAGGTTTTTGATTGTTATATTAGTACTTCAAAATATATAAATAAAGAATTAATAAATAATTTAAATGAAATAGTAGTTGTTTAGGAATATACCTCTTTAGGGATGATAGTTTGTTGATGGAAAATGATCTCTCTCATAAATTTACAAACATAATAACCACAATCAATATAGTTTGTTTTTATTGGAAACAACATAAACTTTTATCATTAGTAGAATAAGTAACTTGTTTTGATATGTGTTTGGATAGTGATATTTTATTATATATACTGTGATATTTGTCCAGGCGTAGTACTTTCTCACCTCCTTATACTTATCCCCCATCCTCAATCCTTTTTAGACGATATTTATACCCCTCCCTATCATAAAAAACTACTTAGTAGAAGATAATATAAATAATATTACTTCATTTTTAAACCTAAAACATAGGATGTAGTGTCTTACAGATTCACAAACTCTATAACATTTGATCAGATTGTTGGATATCCATGCATTGAATCCAGAAAATAAATCTTTGGTGTATCATAGTTCACCACAATTATTAGCCAATGATGCGTAAAAATAAAAATGGAATAAGTAATAAAATAAGTGAAAATATAATTTATATGATTTAATCATAGATTTTTACCCTTGAATGGATGGTATTAGGAAGACTATGTGATCTGTAATATTGCTTTCAAATGTTTTCCGCAAGCCTTTCACTATTTCATCCTTTTTTATGGCTCTAATTTCGTTAGTTGTGTTGATGTGGTATGAGGAATAACGAGTCAGATTTCTGGATCATGGGAAAATTCCTTCAACTATTTTTCATATACACGCCTTCCAATAATATAAAATGCATTTAGTCATAATTTTCACATTATATTAGCATTTAGAAAAAAATTCATGAAAACATACGTCGTATATACATTTACAATTGTGATGCCTAGACAACCATATTCAATGATCTCATTTACATTTTTAGCAGCAACGATGTCTTGAATTTCCTCTTCGTATATATTCTTTTCAAAAATCACTTTATGACTACTTCCACTTTTTAGCATCGTATCCTCATGAGTCTTCAATGCTAGTTAATCTGGATAGAGAATAGGTGGTGTTATTATGATTTCAGTAGCTCTTTGGGATCGGTTGGTCAGTCCATTAGAAGATTTTGAGACCAAGTTTCTTTTCACCCCTTCTCTTTCTCCATCTATAATAACATTAATTAGTTCAGACCTTTTTTCATTAATTTTAAAAGGATTAGATTTATAAAAATGGAAATAAATAACTCTTTGTCCACATGAAATCCTACAAGTTTTGATGGGCATGCAATGAATGTACCAATAGCCTTTTCGACCGTTTGAATATCATCATCATCAAGTGGAATAGGTAGATCTGCATTTGGTTCATGATTCACAGTAATCATCACTTTTAGATGATCTTTTGAAAGTGGACTATTATGCATCTTTTCCTCTCGGATGTTGAACACTTTATCCCTCACTAAAAGGTGATATGCGGGTGTTGACAGATATAAATAACAGTCATTAACACCCTGTAGAATATCAGTACAGGAAAAGTATCAGTGTTTGTATGATTCACATTTCATGGGAACTAATTTTAGAATATTGATTACCACAGGTAAAACTGCTCTTTTAGGGGAATGGCTCACCTCAAAGCTGGTGGGGGTGGGGTGAGATCTTCACGTGATGGTTGTTCCTGCGTTGTATCTTCTCCTTGATTCCCACCCATAAAAGTTTCTAGAAACTCTCCCTTCCATTGAAATCATTCTTCAAGATTTTCTAGTCATTATGTCATCTGTTTCATTTCTTCATTTCTATCATCCATTTGTTTTTTTCTCAAAATATACTCGGGGTGTCACCCCAAACCCCACACCTCTGACATGACCGTATTGTTTTGGCCTCTTAAAATCTGTCAATAATAGGTCTACATCTGCTACATGTGTAGTTGATTCCTGTGACTTTCAGATATAGGAAAATAAGTTATTATTATTATGTAATAGAAATTAAAAAAAAAACTTATTATCGTGTCCTACATACAAATATTTCCCACACTTTTTTGTGTTTTCATCTACTAGCTTCCCTTCCTTATTCACACATGCCTCCTCCCATAGAACATAACGGTGGATGGAAGTGTCTTTGGCATTAGACTCATAAATCCACATATAATTATAGAAAGATAATTATGATTTTGTTTCTTGGCACCTAACAATATTATTGTAAATATAAAATACGTACCATTTTCTTTTCTAGTGAAGTGTATCCCATCATTGATTTATGAAAGGGGTAAGTTGGTTTTGATGCATGTTCCTTATTTTCATTACTGAGTTGCGGTTTCATAAATGAAATATTGACAATCAACGTTATGAATACACATATCCCCAAACAACATATTATCAGCCACAATGTACCTGAAACTTCTCAGCCCCACGGTGGCCAATAAAGGAATCCCATGCTTCTTGGGATATCAGGTGAGCATAGACAAGGGGTGAGTGTGGGATTATTTTACCTTTGGAATATTTCAGGTGACATTTTGTTAGAATAGTGAGAAAACCTTGATGAATCCTTCTTGCAATCCTTAGTAAATAATTCTTGTTTGAATCATCTACTAAAAATGTACTCTATAAGGGATTGGGAAGAGTAAGACAATGTTTCATTATTTTATTTTCTAGTAAATTAAAGAAATAATATCATAATGTTACCATAATTTCTTCCCAGATCACAATCTTCTTCCCGGACACAACATGGTGCCCTGAATCTATGTCAATCAGCACACATTGCCGAGTGACAATTCCAATGTAACTACTAAACATAGCCTTGTTGGGATTCACATGTTGGACTTGTCCATTCCATCCAACATCAAATTTGTTGTCTTTGCTTTTCACCATAAGAACTTTGTCTAACACCATCAAACTATGACAAACCTATACTTTAGGCGATGTCAGTCTTTCATCCCCAACCATTTCATCTATATCAACATCATCAATTTGTTCATTTGAAATAGTAGCAATGACATGGGCTGATGGTTGTTGAACCTCAACATGAAGAGCAGCAACAGGTTCAGAAAATTGTTGTTGCTCTGCACTATGTGTTGCAGCAGAAACTACTGCTTGAGAGACTTGGTCATCCTCGAGGTTAGGAGCACTAGAATGTGAAAAAATCGTTATTTTAAAAAGTGGTTGAACAGTTAATTTAGATTACATAACCTAGGTTTATCCAAAATTACTATGAAACATCATAGGTTTTGTTACCCAAATTTACATAAGAAATCGAAAATTAAGGTTAGTGAACATAAATTCTATCATGAACATCTAAAAGATATGCAATAACTCTTCCTCACATTCCCCAAACTCATACATTGAACTGCACTTGATGCCTCTATGAGATACTATTTCATGGAACAAACCCTTTCTATTTCACACTAGTTCACTAAAAACAAGGATTTCTATGACACCTTATCACATAAAAAGGGCCTCAAGCACACAATTAAAAGGACCCCATCTACAACACCTATATAGTAACCACTTTAGGTGTCACTAACTTGCCCATATGTTTTTTGATCACCTCCCAAGAACACATTTTGATGAGAGAATTGTTCATATTCCTTGCAAGTCCAAATTCATACCAAACATCACTAATATGGGGATCGACCAAGGCCAACCGTATAGCTAGAAAATAATTGAAAAAAATTAGGAAAAATAGTTTCTTTTACCTATTTCTAATAGTACTACAAGAAATGTATAGAAAACATATATCGTACCTCCAAACACTCCTGGAGCCTCCTGGTAAAAATACTATTGTGACTACAAATATCCAAGATTCTAACTACTAACTTCCCAATATAGGAGTGGTCTATATAAGAGTAGTATTAGTAGAATCAAAACAAAGTTCCATCCACAACATGCTGCTCCCTGATCTCCCCTATCATTTTAGTGCTCTATAGACCTCCTTTTTCTAGTTCCTTCCTCTACCTAGGCTATTCATCGACTGCCTCTCTGATTGTAGCATGAATGTTAAGAAAATGAAATGTGATATGTCTATACACTCCATAATCATATTAAATTCTTTATAGTAATGAGATATCCTTGAGGTACCTATGAATGACAGTACCTCCAGAGATGATACTTTCATCACACACCTACTGTGGGTGGGTGCTGTTAACCCTACATCCCAGAAGATCACCACCTTAAAAGATTATGATATGAACTCAAACCATAGGCATAATCATAGAACATTAATAAAACCATCCAAAGATTAGTATTACATGTTTAAATCCCAAAAACCACTAGATTTTGGTCTATGAATTGAATAACATAAATTAATGGATTTAATAAAAAGAACTGAAATACATTCCATGAAAAAATGGAAAATAATGTATGACCTACAATGAAGGAGGGGATAGATGTTAATTCACCATTGGTATAAACCTCAGTATTTGTATCCCAAACTAATCTCTACCTTATTTTAGTCCACCAAGGACTCGGTGAAATTTTCCATCGTCTGTATAAGACATGACATGTATGGGAAGATCCCTTGGGGTGATGAGTATTACAATACCCAATAGGACACCCCAAAAACACCATACTTAAAGCATTGGGAGTATTCATGTAACTAAACACTAGTATTCCAAAAAATATATGAGACATAATGATAACCAAGGATATCCCAAATATACTCATAAAAGACTCAGAGTAAAAAAATGTTTCCACCACTTGTAGTTGTAGATCCACTCAGGGATACAAGGTAACACTCCTCCGAGAGGAAATTCTACCCAAGCTATAATTCCAATGGTGACACTCATCCTAGAGGTCACACTCATCTGATCTAGACAAGAAGAACCACATAGGAAACTTAGAGTGTTCACTCGAGATATATACTCTATCAGACTAATACCTCATCAAAAATATTAGCTCATCATATAAATATAGGGGGTATAATCCCAAGGCTTGAAGGGGGGATACTAGAGTCTACTACAATAATCATCCAAGATAGGGGATAGACACATGTGTAAGTGTTGGTCATGAAAATTCATTAAACCCAACATATGGAAAACACATTAGAAATAAGGGTTTCTTCAGGCCTCTCGGATGGATACAAGCTCCATGTCACTAAATGACCTGTGGACCATTACTCATGATCATATTCCATAATAACCCCCATAAAAGTGAACTGAGACCACACATTATAGAATATGTATATTGAAAACTGTGAGGGTTCTTCCTAGATACACACTCCATCGGATTAATACACCATCTGAAATATTAGATCTCTATACAATGGGAGGGAGTTAATTCCTAAGGATTTCTTGGGGACAATAGACCCAAATTGAAACATCATAGAATATAGGGGATCAATTCCCATGTAAGTGTTGGTGATTCCAATTCTACAAACCCAATATAGGGACCACATGAATGAAATGAGTGTCGCTCTGGGTCCCTTGAATTGACACATGTTCCAAGTCACTAAGGGGTATGAGTTCTAATGAACGGTACCCAATTCCATAATAACCCTCATATATGTGGACTAACACAAGTCAATCAAGAATAATAGAACTCCCCAACACTACCCTGATCATTAAGATGATATATAGGGGCCAACATCCTTGGATATGGTCATGAAGCTACATCAATCCCTTATATGAATGGACCAAGGGAACACAATCCATTAATACTAGTCCATGGAAGCACCAAAATCTCAAAACAAAACAAAAATAAAAGGAAATAGAGATCAAAACTATCCTCAATGGAGGAAATGATGTGTCCCTAGGGGTATACAATGTGTCTAAAATAGACCAGCACTACCCATGTCTCATTTTAACATGGTGTGATCCGTGATTCAAACTATGGGATGTGTAATGGACATTCACCAATTATTCATTGAATCATTGGCCAAATGAGAATTAAAATTATGAACACATGTAGAGTAGGGAGAGAAATTATCAAAAATAAAACTAAAAGGAGAAGTGGGAGACTTACCTAGAGTGGATTTCACTCGCAATAGAAGAAGAGAAGAAGCATCAAGCGGTCAGGGATCCTTTTGTGCTACGTCGAGAGGGGAAGGCGTGACCACCAGAGGTGGTGGTGTATGAGAGGAGCCACAAACCGTTGTGAAATGGAGGAGTAGGGTTCACAGGGAGTAGGTTCCAGTGGTGAGGATGAGAAGTAGCGTATGTGGGGAGGAGAATATGCAGAAGGGGTTTGAGGGGGTGGATCAGGAGTAGGGATAGCGCATGAGTTGGGCTACCGGTGGAGGTCCGAAAAAGAGAAGATTGGGGTTATAGGAGTTGTCACATGGGTATAGTACCGTGAGAGCTTGAGTGCATGATAAATAGAGTATATTGTTCACCCTATTTTATAAAATATGGAATTATGGTTTTATCATCAGTAAAATTTTCGTGCTGATAAATATTTACCTTTATCACCGCTTTTTTCTTATCACTAATAAAAGGTGGTGCTTCCCTTGCATATTTTTGTAGTAGTGAATCTAAAGACTATCCCTAGGAAAATATTATTGGATATTTCTAAAAGGGAACTCATATGATAAGGTCAATCCAAAATAAGGATGAACATATTTCTTTTCTCTATCACTTAGAACCCTAAAACCCTAACGATTCCATTAACAATGAAAATCCAGTTCTTTCTAAGTTAGAGGAACTAAATAAATTCAATCAAAATTATGTATGGAATCTCATGGAAAGACATAATGATCATACCATTATAGGCTCTAAATGGGGTTTTTGAATTAAGTATTAGCTTGGTAATATCACTAGGAATTAAGATCATCTAGTTTCTAATGGTTATAAACAATAAAAATGAATTGACTATAATGAAACCTTTAAACCATTTTATTAGCTGGAACCCATTATAATATTATTGGAATTCACCTCTAATATTTATTTCAAAATCATTCAATTGGATTAGAAAAAAATCTTTTTGAATTTTTATATTATGGAAAATGTTTTTTTGGAAAACCACCTAGTTTTGAGAATCCCCTTTATTCAAATTTTGTTTTCAAACTATCTATATTTGTTAATTATTTAAAACAATACCCTTAGGATTGATAGGAATGTTTGTCTAAATTAATTTTATCAATAGTTTTTAAAATAGGAAAATATGTTTCACCTCTTTTTATAAAACACATCTCAAAATATTTATTACATGTTCAAACTTATATGGATTATTTTCTTTTCAAATCCTACATTGAATATTTTTTTTTTATTTTTTGATTTAATGTGAAATGAATTTTAAAGGATCTTCATTGGAAAACTCAAATTACTTATTATTTTTTAATGTTCTAAAATAAATGATTGTATTTTTCTAAACTAAGGAAAATACACTAATGTACTATTAATAATATTATGAATGGATCACACTAATGAAATTAGTATTCCCCTGATCACAATATTAAAGAAAACATGGGGTGAAATTAGTAATCTAGTCTACTATATGATTTATTGATGTTTAATTGGTAGTATAATTTATTTTATTGTGACTTGACCTAAAAATATATTGAGTGTTTATATTTGTACTAATTTCCAATAAAATCCAAATGATTCTCATCTTAAATATATTGAAAAGAAAATTTGTTATTTAAGAAAAAAATATTTATTTATTATATCCAAAAATTACTTTTTAAAATTAACTAGGTTTTATAATTCTAATTTTTTAGGATTCCAACAAGATAGTAAAATACACATGGGACGTACCACTTACTTGAAAAATCAATCCTTTCATGGAGTAGTAATAAGTGGATCTCAGTTTCTATTTCAATAAACAAATTAGAATACATAGTCTCTAGGAGTAATTGTGTCCAAATAATACGTATAAACATACTTTCATAGACATCAGTTTTACACTTGACCATATTCCTATTGAATAAAACAACACCAGTTCCATTAAAATATCTGAAAATTATATCTAGTACTATTACACTAAAATAATTAACATTATACTACCTTTTTTATTAGACCACTTAGAAAAATGTGTTATATTATTAGAATTTTTTCATAAAAAATATTGACTCACTAATATTTGCACTAAGTCCCTTTCTCTTGATCATTTCAATTTCATTAACGGTGAATTAAAAATTGTTTGCTGGTGATTCTATTAATTTGAATGCGGCTACCATGATAATATTTTCAAAAAAAAAACCAAATTATTCATTTATATATTATATCTTGGAAATGATTCTTTTATTGCAATTTTTATTTTATTTAAGGGGGAGACATATCTCTTTAATTCTATAATTTTTCTTAAGAGTGACCTTTTATTTTTAAATTACTTTTTCATCTCAATAATGTTTTCATATTATTTTCAAACATCAAAGTAATGCTTTCTAAAACAAGTAATTCTTATAAATTTTTTTCTATTTTTAAATAAAATTCATTATTATTTTATATCTAATTTTAGTTCAGTTTTAAAAAATTATATTAACAATTATATACTCCACTTATTTCTCAATTATTTTATTTTCTCTCTTAAAAGAAGATTAATGATGAGTAATTCTGTTTCTATATAAACTTGTATCTCAAATAGTAGTTCCTAAGATGTCCTTAATGATATAAAAATATAAGGATTATTTAATTGTAATATTTCACATCCAAAGGTCATCTATACATTAATATTTTTCAATAAATGAACCATTAATTGGGGGAAACATTCATTGAGGAAATGAGTGTCTTTGACAAGGTATGTAAAAATTTTATCTTTTCATTCTACTCTCTTTCTATTCCTCTTTTATCTTACATTTCATTTACTTTTTAACTTTATATTTCTATTAAAAACTCCTTTTAGACATTCCTATCTCTCTCTCGCTAATACTCCAATTGAAATGGAATTTTGAAGTTAAAATCTATTTTTAATTTTTTTATGTTTTTTAAAATATCTTCCCCTTTGAAACTATTTTTTCCAATATCTATTATGGGTTTCTTAAAATATATTTTAAAATATATTTTAAAATATATTTTCAAAACTGTCCCCCGATTTTTTCATCAAATCATTCTTTTTCAGTTTCTTCTTCCTCTCCTTGATTTTATTTTTGATAATAACAATGGGGGGCAATTTCCTGAATTTTATTTTTTTTATTTATTTTGAAAATTATTCCATTTTTTTCAAATGGGGATAAGTATCACAATGGGGGATTATTTTTGAAATTTGATGTTCTGGATTAAATTTTTAAAGGAGATTTATTAAAATATGTGTGAACAATTTCATTCTTGAATGTGGAATGTTCGATATATTTATTTTCTTGAATCATATTGAACATATTTAAGTTTTTATAATTAGAATGTTAAATATATTTATATCTACAATCTTGAATTATAATGATATATATTTCACACTTGATTTTAATTTAATATATCATTTTATGTGAAGTGTTTGTGAATATTAAAAAAGAAGATTTTTTTCCAATCTATTTCTCATGGTGTTTTTATTATCATAAACACTATTTTCTATTTTTAATAGTTTCATTTGATTTAATTTCATCTTCATGGTTTATTCAGGTCAAGATTAACTACCTCAAATCTTAAAACCTAATTCACATCATGAATATTCACCGAGAATTTCAATTCACACCACAAATTCGTTTTACGAGGATTAGTCACATTATTTTGTAACAATATTTCATACCATGAAGTTACTTGGAAACTGTGAATAAAATGAGGAGAATTTAAAATTTTCTATAATAAATATGTTCATGTTGTTTTATGTTAATTTATTCTATGAAAAAGGTCAAGAAGGTAGTCAACCCCTTCAACCATTTTGGGTAAAAAAATCACAAATGACGTCTTCTTTTGTTTTAATGACCCCCTAGTGAATTAAAAAATATACCTATCCTTTTAGATCCAATAAAAGATATCCTAATTTATCTTGGAAGACTTACACAATTTCTAAAAACAATATCCATTAAAATAAATTTTGAATCATTAATAATTTCAATGTCCTTTAAATAAGCCAATTCAATTTCCTCAATCCCTCAAAGACCCTCACTTCTTTATTTCAATATCCCATGAATGATTATATCCATCAATATGGGATATTAGCGAGTATAATTGTAATATGTTTTACAAAATCAAACTTATCTCTTCTAATAACCTTTTTTAAATGGTTCTCACTCCATGAAAGTGAGGGATGGGTTCCTTGGGTACCAGAAAATCTCAAGACAGCTATCACAAACCGTAATTATGAGGGTCAATATTATTGATTGCCGCAAAGATCAAGTGAGTAATTACGTTAACATTTCTACATGACGTGTGGATATGTATGGGAACACATTAAAATTTTATCAAAATTCTTATCAAACTGTGTTCTCTATCTCATTTATTTTACACATTACACCATTCATCATTGATTATCTTAATTTCATAAAGTTGATCATTTTATACTATGCTCAATAACTTAATTAACTTTGATATCAAAATTGATAACATAGATAGAATTTATCATTTATCACTCAATTGATTTCATTACATTAATTTCTTTATCATTTAAAAAAAATTAATTTTAATTTACATTTTCCTACTATTTTAATATATTTAATAGCCAATTCACCCCCTCTTGAAATTTTTACTCTGACCAACAATTCTGGATTCTTCCAATATAATGGAATAATAACATAAATCGTAATAAAACAAATATAAAAATTATATATATAAATTTATTCCAGAATATTAATTATAAGAACATAAAAAATGACATATAATAACAAAAATTTTGAAATTATAAGAATATAAATAATAAAAACAAGATATATAATAATAAAAATATGGAAATGATACATTTTAAGTTCTTTCACAATAAGGATATTGGAAAATAACATGGGTAAAATAATTAATAATAATATTATTTTATTTTTTAATACTCATTTTTGTCATATTTAAGTGGTAATATATGAGATATAGGTTGTCAAATTTTCCTAAAATTGGAAAATAAAAATACATAATATTTTAAACTTATTATGAAATTTATTTTATTAAAGAGTTATTATCACCGAGAAATACTCCATTATATCAATCATCACATTGAAATATTGAAGAAAAAGATGTCATGAAATGAATGAAACATTCTCCAAATATTTATAATATTTGAGGAAGAATATATAATCCACCATTTATGATAGTGTTTCTAAGAATGAGGCATTATAAAAATGGTTTATAGCATTTCAGAAGTATTATAACATTTTAAATGAATGTAAAACTTCTTAACTGGTGGTCTATATATGTTTGTAAGAAAGATTGGTAAAAACATTAAAAAAATGAAAAAAATGGTTGGATTGAAAAAATATTCCTTAGAAAACGAACCCCTTAATTCATCTCTAAACTCACACAATACCAATATTCATTAAAAACATGCCATGTTAATCATAAAGATACAATATAATCAATATACACTAAAAAGGCATAAAAATAATTCAGTATATTTACCATTGGTGAGAAAATTTCATAATATTGTATCTCAAAAGATGGAACAAGCCTCAACCAATCCTCTACAATGTTCACTCTCACTTCACTACCTCCAAAATCCTACACCACAACCGTGATAATTATAAAATAACACAACTCCGTTGAGTGTTATAAACACTTTTATACCAAATTGAACCTTATATTGAAGCACATATCATAAGTAAAAGTTTATTATACACAACCTTATCATTGTTCTTCTATGGGTTCATATTAATTTTAATTAAAGTAGACACATGTAAAACACTAAAATCCAAGTGAAACAATAAAATCTAGAACTCATGAATTAAAAAAAGGACTATATGTATGACCTAACCATCAAGTTAATAAAAAAATTATTCATTTCTTTCTCATTGGATATTGCTACCAAGACAATCCCAAATGAGTTATTTGTTTCCCATTCATAAAAGACCCAGGGGATTTACCACTACACTATATTTACTGAACACCACTTCAATATGGGAATCATAAACAACCGTAGGAAAATTTCCATCATAAATGCTCTGAAATGAACCAAATGCCCATGGAGAGCATTATAGTTGTTCAATGCCTCTTGGAGAAACTAATTTTACTTTCAAAAGACTTCCATTTATATCCTATTAAGAGTACAAGAATTTATATAAAATACCATAAAAACAAAACAAGTATCACATTAATAGTTATAATCAAAACCTAAAAGGAATGGACTTTTCTATAACATAAAAATCTCATTAAAAACTTATTTTCATATACATGAACTGTTAGTGTGATCCAATATCCTAATTATGTTATATAAAAAAATAACACCATTATAAATAAATTTCCATATATATAAATGAAAAACATTTGTTTAAATATGTTTCCATTAATAAAGAGGGAGAAGATGGAAGCATAAAAATCACCACTACTCAAAATATTTCTTAGTTTCTTATGATCAGTGCAACTTAAATATAGTAAAATTTCAAGAAACTAATAATGGGATAACCTAAAAATACATAATTTAATAGTTAATAAATAAAATTAACATATAGATACAACGGAATATTCTCAAAGAATCATCAAATAACAACACTTGTTGATATAAAAAGGTAATTTATAAAGTCTAACATTAGGATAAACAAGAATGAAAATTCAATTCCCTCAATCCCCAAAAAAATCATAATCTTATCATATATGGGTATTTATCTCTTGTATTATTGTACACATGGGGGATATGAGGTAATTATTTTCTCATTGTCAACATATTGGGTAGGGATCACAAATATTTTCTTTTTTATTTCCCAAATAACCTAATAATTAGTCCATCATAATATAGCATAAAAATTTCGGTTTGAAATGATTGTTATATTTTATATATGAAGATCAAAATTTCATTAAAAACATATATAATCAGATTTTCCATTGAAAATTTAAATTAAATGAAAAGAGTGATGTAATAGAAAAATTTCTTGAGAGACTCCATGTAAAGACCAGAAAATTCCAAGTAATTTTTTTAATTATATGGGAATATTACGAGTTTGTGAAAATTGGCAGCACATGATTCCAAGGCTCGGAGTGCTTGGAATTAATTTTTAAACTTTTTTTAAGTATGTTCAGTAAACGTGTGAGTGAGTTTTTGAATCTTTTGAACTGGTGCTTGGAATTGAAATCTGAGGGCATTGTTGAACTCGCAGCACCGATATTCGTTAAAGGAGACCCTCACCATGACCATAATAGGTTGAAGGAGGAAGTTAGTTTTTTACGTGGAAAAAGATAAAATAAAATAATTAGCATTTTATTTTTCTTTTTGAAACATATCTTTTTGAGTTATGGAGGTGGGGAGCACCCGAGCCCCAAAACCTCCCAATTTGAATTCATGGTGCTGGGGACAACCTGTACCCTTCTTAATGCGGGAAAACCTTTAACCTGTCTATGGTTAATTATGCCATCTTCAATTAATTTATGGTGCCAAATTTAATTATCTGTTAATCTTAATTTTAATAAGTTGGCTCTTCCTTTTTTTTGGGTAGGAGGATTTCATCGGCAAAGGAGCTTAGTAGCATTGTGGAGAAACGTTCTCTCCAATAAAGAACACTTTCTCCAACGAAGAACTCCGTCAAAGGATCCCCAATGGAGAACGAGGAACCGACCATGAGCCCAACTTCAGAAGTGTGTAGTGGGAGAAAAAAATATTGAAACCCCCATCATTGACTTTATCTTCTACCTCTCGACACCTCCAATGAACAACAAGGTAGAGGTGTGTTTCTGATTATTCATCGTTAATTTCTTTGACGTTGAATCTTTTCCAATGATCAATGTGCTACTAATCTAATGTGGAGGGTACGAGACAAACAAACATGGCATGATCCCTCCCAATCAACCATGATGACGCGTTATTCATGATGGAGGAGGACAGCGACCGGTGCCGGCTACTGGAGCCGGTAGGACTCAGGAGCATCGACCGGAACTTCTGCCAGTCGTGAAGATGATGGCGCTGCAACTGCACCACTGAAGGAGGGCCGCGACCCGTCAGCTGTGGTGGAGCAGGGACAGCGGCCAGCGCATGGCCGGCCGTGTAAGGGGGGGGGGGTGTCTATGCCACCCAACTTGTAGTGGTCATGGCATGGGGCCGCGACGGCAAAGAAGGGCACCAGACTCGCTATGGGCCGCCGGTGGTGGCGCAGATCGTGACTGCACTGCGCAGGTAGGCTGGTCGTTCATCCAGCCGGGGAGATGACCAGGACCTACGGTCCCATGTACCAATTATCGACACCATATGTTGCCATCCGGTTGGTCACCCTTCCTGAATGGCCCACCCGTTTGGGTACCCAAGGGGCGCCTCCCCCTTTGGTGGCGACTAGGGCGGACCACACTGCGGGGCCACCCAGCCGCTGGCCAGCAGGCCGCCCAGCGCAGGCCACCCTGCATGGGCCACCTAGTGGGCCACGCCAGTGGGTCAGGCATGACCTATCAGGCAAGGTCAGATCCAGGGACAGACCCGGGTTGGGCTGGGTTGACTAGGACCGGGTCGAGCCGGGTCAAACTGGACCTAGACCAGCTTCGACCATTTTCCACTCTTTCGGCCATAACTTGAGCTATCTGAGTCTGTTTGACGATTCGTCTAAGGTTCCAGAAACCTCAGATCAAGACGGTTTTTTGGTAAACAACAATTGAGTATTGGATAAAGTTGGGGTATTGCTGGGTTGGATCGAACAAGAATCCAACCGGGCCCTTGGGAGTAAAAGACAAATAACTTACATATCAGGTGTCTCATTGATGCATCGTCAGTTGCACTTAGACCCCAATTACATGGTATTCCTTTGGGATACTTCTTCATGGGACATTGTTGAATTTGGAGTATCGACCTGTGGCTTGAGTAGCAGACCCTCCCGGAAACAAGTGATCTTAGTGCGGGAACCGTGTAGCTGGCTGTAAATGGGAAAGGGATCCAATATGGGTCTGTGCTTTGGGATCCTATGCGGGTCTTTGTTTTAGTATCACACTTGGATACACTCTAGGAATCCAGGAGTGACTACTATAGGATCCTATATGGGTCTTCTATACTAGGATCCTACGTGGGTCTAATGATTTATGATCCTACGTGGGTCTACCTCTTAACAGAGTAAGATGATTCAGTAGTTACATCTAACCATCGTTACTACCATACCTAAGTTATACCTGATGTGAGCTCATTCTTTACATTTTTTGTACTTATATTTCTGGTATTCTTCTATATTTCATACCTTTCTGGTACATGACTTCATGGGAATATCTTTTTTGTATTCTTCTGTGTGGTGTTACCTGTGTGGTACTTACCCATGTGGTGTTACCTTCGTGGTATTCTTCCCTTTGTGGAATAGTTGTACTTTGGCTAAGAGTTGAGCCCTGTGTTTCTTCACGAATGAGATGGTTATATTTGAAAACATAGGTGTATGTATGGGCATATAACTAAGTAGGGTTGAATGTTGTTCTCGTGCTTTTTGATTTTTGGCATGCTTTATGGTTTATCCTTTGTTAATTATGTGTGACCTTTGAGGTTATTGGGGTCCCTATTGAGTATAGTTTACTCACCACTGCATGGGAAATTCCCGAACCTTGTTGTGTTTGATACAGATGACGGACAACACTGAATGAGGTCGAGGGTACCATGACTGGAGGTAGCTCGGAGGTGGACCATAGACGAGGCGTACCACAGAGGTGATCGTTCGAGAGATGTACCTACCCTTTAGGTAGTATCATTGGTGGGTGTTTACAGGAGCTGTTTTATTTTACTTTTACTTCTCAGTTTTACTTCTACTTTTCAGTTTTCTTGTACTTTCTAGTTGGGCTTGTATTCTGGCCCATTTTCTTACTATACACACTCTTTTTACTATACAGTTTACTCGTGTTCGTATCTTGCAGTGTGCTTGGTTTTCTATGTTTATAGGTTATAAATGCAATTCCATCCTGGTTATAGGGAATAAAACTTTCGGTGCTAGTTTCCAGCCCCTGGAATTTGGAAGGCGGGCTTGGGGTAGTCACTACACGGGCCCTAGGGGATAGGTCATGACAAATCAGTATCAGAGGAGTCGGTTCTACCATAGATCATTAGACTCTGATCTTTTAATGGAAATACTGTTAAGTTTTATGAGTGTGGTTATCAGTTTAGGGAACCCAGTGTTTGTGCGGCGACCGATGTATCCATACACCAGGACCCTGACATCTAATTTCTGACTCAGTTCATGAAAACACAGATTGCATGTGTGTTTCAAAAATGTTTTCTTTGTGATTTATTTGAGTCATCTCAGTAGGTATATCTTATTGACCTTGGCGTACCAGTTTATTTTCAAGATGACTCCACGCAGACAGTTAGCTTGGGATCCAGGTATAGTTCGCGATGAGAGCCCACCGTGCGACGAGGCCTTAGTACATGGCCCTATATCAGTAGAGGCACCAGTGGAGGCACCAGCGGTACCATTAACTATTGGTCCACCGATATCACCAGCCCTTGAAGTAGAGGGTGCATGCCATTTGAGTGCGTTATAAGAGTTCCATCACTAGAGGCCACCGAGGTTTCAGGATGGGATGGACCCACAAGCAACTAAGGATAGGCTGGAGGTCATGGTGAGAGTTTTATGACTAGTGGGGACACTCGCTAAACTCATGGCGATCGTTGCCGCCGGTCTTTTACAGGAAACATCATGAAGATGGTGGATCTTGATTATCCTCATTCACAATGAGGTGATATTACTCTGGGCAGACTTTGGTAGCCTATTTGGATGAAGATTTTCCTGACGACCCTTCGCGCTATATGCATACAGGAGCTTCTTAATTTGTTGTAGGGTAACATGAATGTGGCTCAGTACTCATTTTGTTTCACCGATCTCCTATGTTACTCCATTGATATGGTGTGGGACCCATTCTTTAGGGCCCTTACCCTCGATCAGGGACTCAGGCGGGAGACCTGGGCTTTGATGATTTCTCTCAGCTTCCCGACGCAGGTGGGGGTATTAGAGCGAGCCATCTTAGTGAATTGTTTTCTTGCTGAGCAGTCACCAGCAGTGAGACCCACCACTGGGCATCACATAAAAGAGTCTTCTGTACCTATAAGTAGAAGATGTCACAGAGGTCCAAGAGGACCATACCTACTGGTAGACGACCACAGTATTCAAGGTTAGTTGTGTGGGTCACCCGAGACAGAGCTAGTCATGCGAGGAGCAGGCAGTGTTACTCATGTGGAAGGTAGGGTCACATGGATCATGACTACCCAAACCACCATTCAGATGATCAACAGAAGGTCGAAGGACCACCTAGGTAGATATAGAGGATTGATAGAGGAGGTCCACATGGAGCAGACGAACATGGTAGAGGAGTTTGCCGTGCAGTTGGCAGTGGGAGATGATTCATGATGTTACCACTACCACCACTAGGTGTTCCACCCCGACCACATGGAGTAGGTGGATAGGGGCGAGCTCAGCTCCAGGCACCTGATACCTACAACCACAACACTCCAGAGATGATATGAGGTACGATCTGTGTCTACTCAACCTTAGCTGCAGTACTTATAGACACAGGTTCCTGTCAATTTTTTTGTTGCCACTACCCTCGTTCTGAGCTCAGAGATTCTGGTGGAGCCGTTGGCTCGATCCTTATGGATAGGGACTCCTATTGAAGATGATTTGACGATTACACAGTGGGGACAACAGTTTGAGCTTACTCTTGGAGGTGAGAGTTTCAGCTGGGATCTCCTAGTACCGGTGTCGAGGCCTTATGACGTGGTTTTTGGTATGGACTGGTTATCTACATTTCATGCGTAGATTGACTGTATTAGGTGCAAATTGCTGTTTGTCCGCATAGATAGGACATGGTTTACCTTCACCAGTGAGAATGGAGCCCTTGCAGCACAAAATGGACTTACCCAGAGGAGAGTGCAACTGATCACTCACCTGGTGGCTAGCCTTACCCTCAGAGTGGTTGATGTGGAGAGTCCAAACTATCCTGTAGTGGTGGACCAGTACTTGGATTTCTTCCCTGATGATGATTCAGTTATACCTCCACACAGAGAGGTGGAATTTTACATTGACCAGTACCCAAGGACGAAACCGATATCTACACCAGAATATCGGATGTCTCCCAAAGAGCTTCGTGAGCTACAGGTACAACTAGAGGACTAACAAGGGAATGGGTTCATCTGACCCAGTGTTTCTCCTTGGGAAGCCCTGATTTTGTTCGCCAAGAAGTTGGAAGGGAGATTGAGACTATGTGTTGACTATCGGTTGCTAAACCAGGTGACCATGAAGAACAAGTACCCACTCCCAATGATTGACGACCTCTTTGATCAGCTAAGGGGAACACGGCGGTTCTCGAAGATAGACCTTATACCAGGGTATCACCATCTCAGAGTGCAAGAATAGGATGTGCAAAAGATGAATTTTAGATGTCGGTATGACCATTATGAGTTTGTGGCCATTCTGTTCGGTGTGACCAATTCTCCAGTAGTGTTCATGGGAATCTTTAACATAATCTATCATCCATACCTAGATCACTTTGTAGTGGTCTAATCGATGACATTCTGATCTTTTCGGCTATCGAGGAGGAGCATGCCTATCTTTTGAAGATATTTCAGGACACACTCTGAGAGCACCGGATTTATGGTAAGCTCTTAAAGTTCTAGTTCAAGATCTGAGAGGTTCAATTTCTGGGACATGTCATCTCATAAGATGGAGTTGTGGTAGTTCTAGTGAATATTGTAGTGGTACATTCTTGGGAGCCACCCAAGAGACTGAAAGAGGTACGAATCTTCCTGGGTTTGGCCAGATATTACCAGACATTTGTGCCATATTTTTCTAGAGTTGTCGCACCTTTATCCGCATTGATGAAGAAGGGGAAACCCTTTCGGGTGGTCGGAGAGATTCCAGAGGTGTTTTCAGGAGCTGAGGTAGAGGCTAACTAGTGCCCCCATATTGAGACTTCCAAAAGAGGGAATTGGGTATGTAGTCTACTGTGATGCATCACGGACCGGGCTCGGATGTGTCTTTATGTAGGATCGAGAAGTTATCACATTTGGTTCATGATAGCTGAGAAAAAATGAGCAGAACTATGCTACCCATGACTTTCTATTAGCAGCAGTGGTCTGCACCTTGATGATGTGGTGTTATTATCTGATGGGTGAACATTTTACAGTATACTATGATCACAAGAATCATAGGTATATCTTCACTCAGATGGACCTGAACCTGAATCAGTGGTGTTGGATCAAGTTCTTCCAGGACTATGACTTCAAGATATTCTATACTCTTGGGAAAGAGAATGTGGTAGCACATTTACTCAGCATGAGATCTGGTATACAACTACAAAGTGAAGTGATGTAGCAACTGGCTGCTTTGCAGATATCCTATGTGGATCGATATGGAAAAGTTTTTGTTTATTCTCTAACAGTCACTCCCCCACTTCTTCAGCAAGTTAGGGAGTCACTGCATGGGGACACTGACTGAGAGGCTCGATGTGTTCATATATCCATAGGACATGCACCTGTTGGATTTTATGAAGGTGGGGAGCATGTTATCCTCTTCAAGGGATGTACCATGGTACCAGTGTAACTTCAGGTGGAAGTGTTGAGGGAGTTCCACACATCCCCTCTAGTGGTACATCCAGGAGTGGCGAAGATGTACCAGGACCTCTGATGAGGGCATTCATGGCTGGGAATGCAGAAAGCAGTAGTTGAGTTTGTCTCTCGGTGCCTTACATGTCAGAAAATGAAGGCGGAGCATCATGTACCAACATGCTTGGTTTAGCCTTTAGAGTTCCCAGAGTGGAAGTGGGACGAGATATCCATAGACATCGTGACAAGACTTCCACATACATCCAAGGGTCATGATTTTATCTGGGTGATCGTTGAACAACTCACCAAGTTGGCTCACATCCTACCAATCAGAGAGTAGGGTTTAGAAGAGAGATTGATATGACACTATGTGTAGGAGATTGTGCAGCTACATGGATTACCCTCGATGATTATGTCCGATCATGATGCATGTTTCACTTCCCGGCAATGGAAGGGGTTGGAGGAGGATTTCAGGACGTATCTTCATTTGAGCACCTCCTTCCATCCTCAAACGGATTTCCAGATTGAGAGGACCATTTAGAAACTCTAGGACATGATGCGTTCTTGCATCCTCAACTTTGGTCACATATGGAAGGATCATTTTCCCTTGGTGGAGTTTCCATACAATAACATCTATCAATCCACCATTGGGATGGCACCATTCGAGGCTCTGTATGGTCGACCTTGTAGATCGCCATTGTGCTGGACTGACATGGGGGCTTCAGTACTAATGGGACCAGAGATGGTATGGGCTACCATTGATAAGGAGTAGTTTATCCAGGAGAGGATGAAGACTACAAAGAGCAGGAAGAATTCTTAAGCCGATAGGAGATGGAGACCTCTGCAGTTCCAGGATAGAGACCTTGTCAATCTACGGGTCTCACCTCGACGAGGCTTGCGGAGATTTGGTCAGGGCGGAAAGTTATCTATGAGGTTCATCAGACCCTTTCAGGTCCTCATCAGAGTAGGCAAGGTGGCTTACCACTTAGTTCGTCCAACTCAGCTGCACCGGGTGCACGACGACTTCCACGTATCCCAGCTGAGGTGATACATGCACAAACCTTCACAAATCATTGACTGGGGAGAACTGGACATCGATGATGCAGTGACGTTTACAGAGGTTCCAGTAGAGATTGAGGATTGATAGGAGATGGTCCTTCGTGGGCGGTCAATACCTTTAGTGCATGTACGCTGGCAGTACATGATCATCCAGGAGAGCACATGGGAGTAGGAGGCTCATATTCGTGCTCAGTACCCCCACTTATTTTCATAGTTTTATTGGGATGTGGCTTTCATGGACGCAAATCCCTAAGGTGGGGAGAATTTAATGACCTGAAAATTCCATGTAATATTTTTAATTATATGGGAATATTACGAGTCTGCGAAAATTGAGGGTGCATGATTCTGAGACTCAGAGTGCCCGGATGAATTTCTAAAATTTGTTTTAGGTACATTCAGTAAACGTGGGAGCGATTTTTTTGTAACTTTTGAACCGGTTCTTGGAATTGAAATCTTAGGGCATCATTGAACTCACGTCACCCATATTCTTTTAAAGATACATTCACCTTGACCGATGTAGGTCGAAAGAGGAAGTTAGTTTTTCTATATTATGTGGAAGAAGAAAAAATAAAATAATAAACATTTTATTTTTCTTTTTGAAACCCCTCTTTTTTAGTTATGGAGGTGGGGACAACCTGAGGTAGAAGAACTCCCAATTTGAATTCATTGTGGTGAGGACCGCCTGAACCCCTCTTAATGTGGGAAAACCTTTCAACTCTCGATGGTTAATTGTCAGAAATTCAATTAATTAATGGTTCCAACAATAATTAATTGATAGAATTATTTTTAATAAGTTGGGTCTTCATTTCTAGTTGGGCTGGAGGACTTTATTAGCAATGGAGCTTGGGAGAGTTGTGGAGAAACATTCAACCCAACAAAAAAAACTTTCTCAAATGAAGAACTCTGTCGAAGGATCCTAAAAGAAGAACGAGGAACTGACCCCGAGCCTGAATTTGGAAGTGTGTAGCAGGAGCAACGAACGCAGACACTCCCATCATTGACATCATCTTATACCTCTCCACACATCTAAAGAACGTCAAGGTAGGGTTGTGTTTTTGATTATTCTTGATTATTTTCTTTTACATTGAATCTTTTCCCATGAGCCGAGTGCTACCAATCTAACGTGGAGTTTACAGGCCACACAAACATAGCACGATCCCTCCGCATCAACCTTGTTGACGCGTTCTTTATGATATAGGAGGACAAAGAATGGTGTCGGTGACCGGTTCCGGTAGGGCTTAGGAGCAGCAGTTGGAACTACGGCTTGTCGCGAAGATGGCAGCGGCCCAAACGTGCCACCAGAGGAGGGTCCTAGCCCATTGGTTGTGGAGGAGCAGGTGCGGCAACCGGCGCATGGCCGACCATTTAAGGGGGGGTGGCGGTATGTGTCCGCGCCGCCCGACATGAAGGGGATGTAGCAAGAGGTCGCTGAGGAGAAAGAGGGCAGGCATCTCACTGACGGCCACCGGTATTGGCGCAGTGCGCAACTCCGCCACACGGCTGGTTTGTCTGTCCTTCCAGCCAGGGTTCAGCATCCCAACTGTTGGCTCCACATGGCGATGGCCGGTCGGCCACCCAACCCAAATAGCCTAGCCATTCGTATACCCATGTAGCGCCACCGCCTTGGGTGGTGGCCAGGGTGGACCCCACCACATGGCCACCCAGCCGCACGCTAGCAGGCCGCCCAGTGGGACGCATCGTCAGGCCAGGCCGGACCAAGCGGGTCGGGTCAGAACCTGGGCTAGACCGTCGTCGGGCAGGGTCGGACCGGACCTGGACCTACTACGACCCTTTTCCACTCTTTCGGCTATAACTTGAGCTACGCGTGTCCGTTTGACGAAACGTTAGTGCCAGAAACCTCGTATCGAGATATTCCTTTTGGTAAACCCCACTTGAGTTTTAGATAATGTTGGGGTACAGCCGAGTTGGATGGAACATGAATCCAACTGGGCCTTTGGAAAAAAAGACCAATAACTTACAGATCGGGCGTCCGATTGACGCATCGTTAGTTGGGTTGAGACCTCTATTATGTGGTGGCCTTTTGGGATAGTTCTTAATGAGACATCATGGTAGTTTGAGTATCGACCCATGTCTTGAGGAGAGGGTCCTTCCGGAAACTAGCGAGATTAGTGTGGAAAACCTGTAGCTGAATGTAACATGAGAAAGGGATCCTATGTGGGTGTATGCTTAGGGATCCTACATGGATGTGTGTTCCATTATCCCACTTAGATCTACTATAGAAATCCAAGTGGGACTACTCTAGGATCCTATGTTGGGTCTGTTGTACTTGGATCCTATGCGGGTCTGATGATTTACGATCCTACATGGGTTTGCCTCTTAACAGAGTAAGATTATTCAGTAGTTACATCTAATCATCCTTACTACCATACCAAAGTTATACCTAATGTGAGATGAGTATTTACCTTTTTGGTAATTTCCTTTGTGGTATTATTCTTTGTGGCATTACCTGTGTGGTACTTACCCATGTGGTGTTACCTTCATGATATTCGTTCCTCTGTGGAACATTTGTACTTTGGCTAAGAGTGGAGCCTTGTGTTTTCTCAAGAATGAGATGGGTATACTTGATAATTTATTTACATGTATGGGATTATAACTAATTAGGGTTGACTATTGTTCTCTTTCTTTGTGATTTTTGGTATGCTTTTTGGTTTATACTTTGTGAATTTTGTGAGACCTTTGAGGGTCTCAGGGTCTCTACTGAGTATCTTTATACTCACCCCTACACGGGATACACCTGCACCTTGTTGTGTTTGGTACAGATGATAGGAAACACTGATTGAGGATGAGTGTACAAGGAATAGAAGTATCTCAGAGGTGGAACATAGAAAAGGCATACTACAGAGATAACCATTCAAGAGACGCACCTACCCTTCATGTAGGATCATTGGTGAGTGTTCACAAGAGTTGCTTCAGTTTACTTGTACTTCCCAATTTTACATGTAGTTTTTAGTTTTCTTATACTTTCCAGTTGGGCTAGTATTCTGGACCCTTATTTTACTGTACACACTCTTTTTACTATACCATTTACCTATGTTCGTATCTTGATGTGTGCTTGGTTGTGTTTGTTTATAGGTTATAAAGGCAATTCCTTCCCGGTTATAGGGAATCATCCTTTTGATGCGAGTCTCCTTCCCCTAGCCTGTGGAAGGAGGTCCTAGGGTAGTCATGATACGAGCCCCGGGGGATGGGTCGTGACACTCCAATATGATTAAATGTTAATAATCCATTGTTATAAAAATTGACCATATGAATTTTCATTAAAATGGTGAATTAAATAAATTCAAAAATATATTTCTGAAATTCAAGAGGATTATCAATATAAGGTTCCTAATAAATATTAATAAAAAGTAAAATTCATTAAAAATAATTTGGAGAAATGCCTGGGTATCAACCTCTTATACCTTCATTTTATGCAGAGTGGGTGGTGACGAGAGCCAAATGTGAGTCATTCCAAAGGAATCTAGTTCAAGAATAGATATTCTCAAGAAATTATAAAATTTCTAATCCTTAAAATATATATGACATTATAGTCATAAATATGTTATAATAATCTAGGTTATTGGAAAATTATAATGTTTTTTTATCCTATTTATGAAATATCAACATTAATTATTTTTTCTTGGGCTATAGACATAGGGATATGATAAAATAGTGGTATTGGTTTTTATAGATATACTCGGTGGTAGCCATGTTTAAAACCATTGGTTATAAGGAAAAATATTAGATCACATCCATAATAAATAAATATATAAATTAAAAAATTATGATATAAATGAAAGTTTAATGGTTATAAATTATTTTTAAAAAGTCATTGATAAGAAATTTTATATTTTTAGCTTTCCCTTCCAATAAAATCCAAACCAATATTCACTATCTATAATTCCAAGGTACCAAAATTAAATTTTCACAGCTCTTCACGGTCAACATTTTTATTATCAAACATGAAAGATGACAATTTTTTATGAAATAATGTTTCTCCTAAACACAATAACAAAACAAAATCATTTGACCTGTAATCAACCAATTACATCAGAAGATGGAGATAAATGGTTCAATTATCCAACCATTTTCTCTGGATATTCTAAAAAATGTATAAATGAAAATAATAAGAGACTTAAAAATGGGATATATAAAATTAAATCAAAATTGTAAAAAGATTATGTAAGTTGGGGATGTTGGTTTAAAATCTAACCTTCTATTATAACAAAATACCAAATGTTTCTTTATCTCTAATATTTTTTAAACAATATGTTTATTAGGGTTAGAATATACCAATTCATGAAAAATGAAAGGAATAACCGTAATGGTAATTGATGAAAATCCATTGATTCAGTGGCTTAAATGTAAAAACACATGTGGTTTTGTATAAATTTAATAAAAAAATATTTAAAAAACAGACATAAATTAAAGAAACACTTGGAGGATTACAAAAATAATGATTAAACATATATTCATATAATGAAAGGTAGAGGAGGAATGCGTAAAGATGTGTTTGTGAAAAATATGGATGATGAATCATAAAATTCATTTTAATAATAAGTATATTCAGACATTTTAAGAACTTATATATAATACATATTTGGAAAATATTTTGTTTGAACTCCAACATTTTTATATTTATTTTTTAATTTTTTTACTAAAAAGTAACCAAATATTGAGAACCAAATAACTAGAATGAAAAAATAATTGTAGATAATTAAATAAATATGGAAATAAAATTTTTACTTGATGCATTGACTAAAATGAATTTTTCAATAAGATTTCTGAGCAACTAAAATGTGTTCCAAAAATTATGTTTAGATTAAAATTGATATTACATTCTCTAGGGAAACGTAAATGAATAGATAAATATTGTAGTATTAAATACTCTATAAATTTATTTGAGAATTTAAATTTTGAAAGAATAAGATACAATACGATGAATCCTTTTTTGACATCATGTTTATTTTTCACTTCAATCCCATTGATGTCATCCCAACATCTATTTGGGTAACAAAATTTTTAATACCATTTATTGAATATAGAGTGATATATGTTACTACCCTTTTTCTTGGTTTATGAAAATTAGGGAGTGAATGTGTAACTAAAAATATAAATGAAATATAAATGTGAATATAATTCATTTCATTTTGATCTGTAGTTCCTAAAAAATTATTTATTATGGATTTATTATTGTACGTGTTTATTTGAATAAAAATACTAAAATCCAAGAAAACAAGTTTTTCAATAGAAAATTGAATTGTTTTTAAAAAAAACTACATAAACCTAAATTTAAGAATAAAATACCTGAATAAATTCCCAAAAAACATGTTCAATAAACCTATTTTTAATAAACATACTAAAAATTCTTATACGACTTATGGTTTACAATAAGTAATTTCATGAATTTACAAATTCATTATTGAATGAAACTGACAAAAATACTTATATATAGTTTAATGATTATAGTGTATGAGAAGATAGTAAAAATGAGATAGTGTACAAATGTGTTATATATGTGATCAATGTTGATGAATATAGTGTTGAAAATAGTGTTGAAATATAAATTTAAAAAAGTTATTTATTTATAAAAAAATAAAATTTTAATGATCTGAAAATTAATAGGAGTTTAGGTTTTCATATAAAAATGGAAAGTAATTTTTTCATATTATAATATAAAGAATAAAATATAAGTAAACATTATAGTTTCCTTTTAAAGAAATATGCAATAAATTTTCATGAAAATAATTATTTTATGATTCTTATCTGAGTTGCAGTTCCTTGAATATTGGGTTAATATAGATGGAGTCATATATGTTACTATATTCAAAATATTTGATTCTATTTTACTGTGTATTGGAAATAATTTAAAGAATTTATTTATCATGTTTAATATCTAAAATTTTATAAAATATAAAAAACTTTTACAGAAAGTATAATTTTAGATAAATTTAGAAGATGTAAATATAATCATAATGACATTTTTTTTCAAACATATATTTGGTATATAGTGAGTAACAAATCTGACCATTTGATGTTATATATCATCTGGATTAAAAAAACCATTAGGACGATAAATTATTTGAAATAAGTCTATTAATTATCATATGTTAATAAATATTATTATACAAATTGTAATCCATGTGAGACTCATGATATAATTTTTTTCATTGCAAAATAAAAATAATGAACATGCCTAGATTATTAGTTTGAAAAAAAACAATCAAGACATATTTCATAGAGAACTCTACTGAAACTCAAAAATTATTGAAGGAATAAAACTTCAACGAAATAATTAAAATTAGAACATACATTAATATAAGTTTATAATGTTTTTCCTTTACATTTCAAAAAATCTCCATGATTAGAACATACTTTTTAGGTGTCAAAAGTGGTAATTTTTTAATGGTGTAAACAATTTCAGTTCCTTTACTTTCAACTACTTATAACCACTCATATAGAAGAACTATATTTCCCCAAAATACTCTATAGTAATCTCTAAGGTAAAGTTATTTCATAAACTTATTAAAGAAATTAAAAAATACTATTACACTCATATAATTTATGGGAACTCTCGAAAAAATAGTAGTAATACACTTATTTGAAATAATTGTTATATTATAATATTCAATGTTCTAAGGGAAGGAATTATATAGAACCCGTATTTTGTGTTTTACAACACTAATTAAAATGTTCTTAGAGAATAATTCATTTAATATAACACCATATAAATTTTCCCATATTGTTTATAGAAACATAATTATTCTAACAAATATCATAAGTGATAAAATTCAACAATTTTTTAATAGTTGTTGTCAAATGTGACATGAAATATTTTAATGAATAGAGAAAAATACATAATGTATATTATGATGCATCTCGTAGTTTCATAAAATAATAACAATATTTAACCTATAATATTTTATATTAATTGAGTAATTAAATTTAATAGAGTAATCAGGAAGTTGATATGTAACTAAAAAGTATATGGAGATTTGTTCAAAAAAATTAATAATGTAAATAATTAAAATAAAAAAATATATATAATATTTTAAGAAACTAATAGAAATTGAGTGAATGTTATAGTTTTTGTAAACCATATTTTCACATCTATAAATGGGATGAAATAGTAAATAAGTTGAAAATTTTATGATATCTAAAATCATAGTTTAAAAGCTATCCACACTTTTGAAAATGGAACTTGATTACAAAACATTCAAGCAAGAATTCTAGGACGTGTTGGGAAAAAATCCATCAAGGTAACATTGCAATGTTATTAGGTTGATTGTGCTTTCTGGAAAATTAAGTAGACAAGGTTAGTTGAGGAGGTTCATCATGATTGTTGACATAGTAGGTTGGAAATGATTCAAGACAAAGGAATGGATTCCCTAGAAGCATTATAGAAAATTGAATATATAAGGTGGCATTGTTTCCTAGTGATCCAAAAGTTTAGGGTCCAAAATTTGAAGGATGGGTAAATCATTGTGAAAATTGGATTTCCATGAATGCCTAAAAAAATATGGGAAATGGATGAGTTTCATGAAGATGTGAGTTTCCTGAATGTATAATGATTTGCGAAGGAATTAATGTCCCGAAGGTTGGGTTTTGTGAAGGATTGGAGCATCACAGATGCACAATGGAAAATGATAGTCTTGGTGACTATGATAATTGGAGAATTATGAATGTAATAAGGTTTGATGGTAATCTTTATGACTAATATATTATTTACGAATAGGTAAAATCACTTGGTACATAAAAAAACAGGGATATTCAGAATGATATTGGAGAGCTTCTTGAAAATGTTATGACGTGGATAGAAGCTTATAGAAATGTAGATATCATTAATAAATAGGTATCTACCCCCATTAAAAAGAGATCAAGACTTAACAAAGACTCAAATGATTTGGATTCGTGAATGTGTTTCATAAAGGTTGTTCTTGGGAATATTTTCATGATGATTGGAAGTTCGTGAAGGCTATAAAAGTTGACCAAAATTTGTAAGCATCACGACAGTTTTTATGTTAGTGAATTCTATAAAAAAACCAAAAAACATTTGTGAGCATCATGAAGGCTATGTGATATTTGAGGGAGTGTTTGATATTCATATAAGGATATTTCTAGGTGAGTACTGGATGAGCTCCGTGAAAGAGGTCATCTTTAGGAAAGTTTTAGGGTTCAAGAAGGCAGTATTTACTTGATAAAAATTGGATAGTTTTGATAAGGCTGTGTTATATTTGAGAATATAGTGAGCATCACTAATGTATTAAAATGATATTTCCTAGTAAATCTATGGTAATATGGTATTCATCTAGTGGATGAAAGTAAAATCTAAACAGAGCATCTACCTACTACCGAGGATTTATTCATTACTGCTAATTAAGGGTCCTACATGTCCATAAACATTGTACCATCTAGATTAGTGAGTAAAGGAAGAATAAAAAGGCAGTCTTTTCTTCCGGTAGTGATCCATAGAAGGTAGATTGAGGGAGTGACCCATAGGTATCTTCCATCTACCCCTAAGCATTTTAAAGGTAGTGATACTAGGAAAAAAAGTCATATATCATGAACCTTAAATTGGAAGTGAGTCTTAGTAAATTTGGTACAATGACACATTATCATTTTATGCTCCTTAAACAAATCCCAGGGAGGATAAACCAAGTAAAATCACTATGTCTAATGCATGATTTAATTTTTTTCATACATTTCTATGGGAAAGGGAATGATAATCATTTTTCTTAAAAATGAATGAAAATTCTAATGGGTAGTCATTTTAATCTATCATACACTAATTCACCCCCTCTTAGAGTATTTAACCTAGTAGGGATAATAGAATGAATATAAAAATAAAATGTAGCAATTCAAATTTTTAACAGGTCTACATAGTGAAAAATTTAGAATAAACCAAATATACTATAACTTTAATGAAGTTGATAGTAGCAAACTAAAATTTACATTATGGCTTCCCACTATCTCAGTTAGTGAAAATAATTGGAAAAGTATGGATAAAAGGGAATGAATCTTAAAATTTGTTTTTACAAAACAAATGAATATGGGTAGAAACTATTCGAATGGAAAATAAATATTTTTTTAATCATGTGTGTCTGTGGAATGCACATTCCAAAGTAGATCCACAAGAAACACTAATGTGAAATCCATGTAAAAGAGAATGAGAAACCCAAATTAGAAAACAAGGATAATGAATCAATATTTGAAATTATTGTTTTTGGATGAATTGATAGTATGAAAAACCTATGTTAAAAAAAGAATTGAATTTTTTTGATCGTACCCATCTGTAGAAGAAACATTCCATCGTTTGTTTAAGGGGAACCCTAATGAGAATTCAGTTACCTCTAAGGATTAGATCCTTATAAATCTATCATTATTAATTATGTGATAGTTACATTATGAGAGAATGATGTGGTTCTCACATGTGTTGATGGTTATAATGTGATGGGTTGAGGGTAGATAGAATTTCACATTGATGATGAAATGGTTTGGGGGTGGTCTAAGATTTGAGAGATCCTAATAGAAGTAACGTAGTAGTAGAGTAATTAGAGTTCTGGAAGATAATACTATTAGGGTTTTAGAAAGTAATACTAGTTGATGTGATATAATTAAAAGTTGATGAGTGTACACAATAACATCAATTAATTGAAGGAAACATATACTATATTATTTTGGGGGTTCCAAATGGAGGGTAGTCATAAATCAAAAAGGAACCCCATATAGATTTAGAGGTGAATACAAGGATATTTGGTTGACCGTAAGGGGGGTATGGGATAAAATAAATTGTAGTGATTGGATAGGGAAATAAATTAAAATAGGAAATTTGGATAGCTGGGGAAATAAGGGATGGGTTTAGGGAAACCCAAGGGAGGGATGTAAGATATTATTGAATGTATGAGTGACATGTTGAAAGGAAATTACATCTCTTAATATAACTATAAGTGATAATTATAATTAAAATAACCAAATAAAGCCAAAAACCTCAATTTTTTTAATATTTATTTATTTATAATTTTAATTACCTAGATGATAAATTTAAGATTGTATTTATTATTAAGAAAAATTCAATATAAATATTTATATAAATATACTATTAAATAACAAATAAGTATTCAATGCTATAAATAATATATTTTAAAAGATAATATGACCTAAACATTAATATATCTATCAATTAATTTCATTATCATATTATACACTTAAAAACAAGATAATAAATTCTAGTCCTTAATCACAACATTTCTCAAGATGTTCATATTTAAAATTTGAATTCTTAGATAAAATGTGGGACATGTACAGTCACCTTAGAAGATCTGTAGGACTATAAACATTAAATTTTTAACTCCTAAAATTTATTAGTTTTTTATAACCACAATATTAAATATCAATTATAAAATTGAAATTATAATATAGAAAAAATTGAAAAATAGGGTGTGGCATTGGTGGTTGGAAGATAACTAATGTGGGGACATTTCAATGAGTGGTGATGAGCTTTAATTGGTTTGAACCTCTAACAGTGGTAGTTTTAGGTTGTGTAATTTTCTCTTTTTGATGAATCTATAAATATTTTCCCTTTCATGAAACTAGTATTATAGTTCTTGGTATTGATCATGTGTGATTATTTTTTTAGTGTTTTGGTCTTCTAGCAGGTATATTTCATGGTGTCAATAAATAGATTCTAGAGGTCTTGTCTATAGTTGGGTTCTTCAATGGCTGATGACTTCATTTGTCAATTAATGATATGATCCCAAGTTTTATGGATTTCAATGCTACCATATCACTTGTATATGCTATAGATTTTCACCGAGACACATTCTGAGGGCTTGAATCGAGTCTGTATAGCTTCCTGGGTTCCCATTTTTATTTGATGTAATTTTTTATTTTAAAAAAAATCCTAAAAAATAAAAAAATAAAGAAAAAAATTCAATTAAAAGATGAAATAATTTATTAAGAATATGAATAATATTGTTTAGATAATTGGTTACCCCAAATAATATCACCAATAATAGAAAATGACCATTTTTATCCATGAATGTTATATTTAGTACATTATAAGCTCACACACTATGTTTATAATATTCTATCTGATGAAAAATTTTAAAATACCATTGAGTTTCATTATGATAGTGAAAAAGTTCAATGTTCCACGTTAATATATACATTTTTTTGGTAATCAAATTGAACATCTAATAAATAATATATAATCTTAATATCCAAAAAAAAATTAAATAAAAACCATAATATCAGCACATGGGGACATGTTCTATCTAAAAACTGATTTAATTATAAATATTTTAATATGTCATTAATTACCAAATATTAACTATATATATATATATATGTTAAGTAGTGATAGAGATAGAATTCATATTACGTACCAACTCAATCAAAAATTTCACTACAATATCCATAAGAAATATTCAAAATTGCTCTAGAAATATATCCTGAAATTGATCCACCACCTGAGGAAAAATATAAACAACACTCTCATCAGAAAAAAAAAGAACATCCCATCAAAAAATGATACAGAATCATCCTTAAATGTGTCAAATGAAACACATCCCATCTACCAGGATAATTTTATTCCCCTATAAAAACAAAATACACATCAAAGGAAGGAAATAATTTCATCCACATTTTGTAGTTGTCAATGCATAATCAGAAATGTCTCATCCATTCCATTATTATAATCACATAAAAACATATCAGCACCTAAATAAATTATCCTAAATATGAACATATCTACTTATGATAATTACCCAAGTTTGATATCTTCTAATGGTAACTTTGTTTCTCCTTATTAGATTAAAACATTTAATTCTCTTAGAAACATTTAAATGACCAAGACCAAATTAGAAATAATGATTGAAAAAATAAATGTGTGGGATAAACCAATATAAATATCACTATAGTAAAGTTTTAAGTGAATAGTATTGTACATTTAACAATAGAAGTCCCATGGAAAAAATCTAGTGGTAACTAACACTGATTAGAAGATAATCACAAGTTGTGGTCAAATGTTTTTATTAATCTATGATGTTGTCTAGTGGACTAAACATGGTTGTTATTAAG
This sequence comes from Viscum album, assembly GCA_963277665.1. Taxonomy (NCBI): domain Eukaryota; kingdom Viridiplantae; phylum Streptophyta; class Magnoliopsida; order Santalales; family Viscaceae; genus Viscum; species Viscum album. The sequence continues at coordinate 1,267,812,627 of OY728140.1, read as the reverse complement.
GATTCATGAAGTTAGTTCTTCAATATCTCAATCACTTATAATATATTTTTATGATTAATTTAAATATTTAAAACATATGGATGTAGGATTACTATATTTTTTTGGGTGTGTTTTCATTAAAATTAAAATAATGTAGCCAAAAATAATATATAATTTTTAGAGGAAAGGTGATTAATCCAAGAAATGACTTCTAAATACCTTCATTGTACATTTATTTTTTCATTATACCATTGATAATTCAATAAATAAAATTCATTAATCACTATACTTTATTTAGATCTCAAGATTCTATGCACTTTCAAATATCTCTGAGGCACACAAAAATTCATCTCTTCCATTGTTTTGTTTGATGAAGATTCTGTGGCCATAGACATGTCACAAAATTCCTCCCAAATTAATTATTTATTGATCATGTCTATAACCCCTATTTTCCATCATATTTTATGAGAATTGGGATAATGGAGGAATAAATAATTATAGAGGTTGTAATAAAATATTTGAGAAATTATAATCAGGATTTGAGAATCTATGGACCTCCTCTAGGAATTCACACTATCAGCTCAATATGAGAATGTCATATAGTTTAAAATAACACATCACTTCATGAAGGAAGAATAAAAAAATAAGAGATAAAATTAATATAATAACATTTATTAAAATATAAATAAAAAATAAAATAATAATATTGTTAGAAATAGTCATCATATGAAGGGGAGATAATTTTATAACAAACCCCCATTCCATTATATACAATAACCCCACTCAAAATAATTGAAAAAATTATCATACATAGATGAGGGAATAATACAATTATTGAATTCCATATGCATTTGAGAATAATCAATGCTAATTGTTTTCACGACATCATAGATAAGTGGAGATCATATATGGAAGTCTATCATGAAGAGGATATTTTCTTATACATCATGTTTGAATTTGGGTTTTTCTAGAATTTTCACTGAATATTAGTAGGGATAATTTGATAGATTAGATATTAGTAATTCTTTATAAGGGAGTGTACTAGGCACATGGATGGTCCTAGATAGAGAAACCCTATATAGAATTGGTAATATTCATACTCCAATATGGGCCTTTCTCATTGATAGATTCGTGATTGTTCATCACTAAAATAATGTGTATTCAATTATAGGTCTTGAAATACATCGTTTTGGACATAGTGAATTGGTGATTTCTTGTGAGAGATAAGATTTCCATCGGTTGAAATTGATATAAGGGATCAAGTTTTTCCTTAATAACTAAGTGGTTTCGGATGTTGCTAGAAGACTTTTGTAAGATGTAATCTTGGAACTAGGGGGAGGATTTTCCCTTGAAAATATTCATATAACTGGAAGACGGTATAGAGAGACTTCATAAAACTAATTCTGTTGAGCAATGTGATGAGAACATGGTGGTGTTCCTTGATGTTCTTAAATGAACTCGTGTTTCTAATGGATTTAATAGATGCAGGTTTGAGTATCAATTCAACTATGATTTGTGACCTATTTGGAGTGTAGTGATGAAGTTGATATCACAAGAGAGATTATGGATCATTTATGAGAGAATATAAGTGTTTAATGAAGCGTAGATTGATCTTAACATGGTATATATTAGGCGTTAAGAGGTTTAGGGAGTGATAAATTGGTGTGATGGATTTAACGAGGTGTTTCACTACTATGGGTACATGCCTTGAATTCATTGAGGAAAATTGTCAATCATATAGAGTGGAAGACCCTCTATGATTTTATATAGTTAATTGGGAATGAATGAGGCCTCAACTTCTTTGAGAATGTATCTATAAAGGAACAAATAAATACAAAATCAAGACAATTCATGAGGTAGATGTGAGTGTTTGGGCAGGTCTCCGATGGTGGAATACTGAAATAAAAAAGTGGTGGTTTATTTGATGTACAAGGAGGCCATAATTATGTGATATCCAATTAGTAAATACATGAATCTATATTTCTAGAATGGGGAATATACGTTATAAGATTTATATGTGTTAGAAAATAGATACATGACTATGTTAAGATTTATTTATCTAGTAAATATAGGTTTTGGTGGAACCGAGTAGGTATTTTGAGGTTATTTGAAGTATTTAAGTATCATGGTAGGTTTAGTTGATCCAACATGTGTTTTTATTAAATAGAAGGCATGTGGTAAGTGGGGTACTTACGGTTTCTTAGATTTCCTTCTTGTAGCATTTTTTAAACGTTTTGGTCAATGAGTGAGGGCTTGAATTGACACAAATATTGTGTAGTTGATGCTCAGGCAGTCGAACATGAGAGGGGTGATCATAGTAACTTATATAGATCCCTTTTAGTATATTAAGTTGATGTGGTAGATTCACCTTCATAGTTTACTATGATGGGTGAATTTGGATATATTTAGGTGTTGTGGTTGGTTAAAAATGGAAATTCATGTCTCTTGTGGTCAATTAAAGAATGGTATGTGAAGTACTTATAATAGTTTTTATTTCCATCTTGTGTTATGTTTTAGATGCTATAATCAATGAGTGAGGGATTTAACTAATATGACATGGGTGTAGTCAATTCTCATCAGTTGAATGTGAGAGGGGTTCCCAAGTACCTTGGAAGGTACCCTTGTGGTAGATTGAGTTAACATGGTAGGTTCTTCCCTACAGTCGACTATGAAGGGTGAAGTTAGATATATTTAGGTGTTGTGGTTGTCTAACCATGGTAAGTAATAACTCATTCAATAAATTATGTAATGGGAGGTGTGGAACATCATTAGGATATGTTTCCTTCTTGTGGTAGGTTATTTATGCTTCGAATGATGGGTAAGGGCTTGAATTGATATGACACGGGTTTATTCAATGCTCATGTAGTCAAATGTGAGAGGGGTGATCAAGGTAGGTTGGATGGGTTCCTTGTATTATACTGAGTTGATATGTTAGTTTCTCCCTCATAGTCAACTATTATGGGTGAAATTGGATAGATTCAGGTGTTTTGGTTGGTCAACCATATAAATTCATTTCTATTATGGTCAAGTAAATGATTGTAGCTGACAGAACATAGTAGGTTCAAATTCATGGTCAGCCGTGAGGTCTTCATGGGGAAGGTGGGATGAACTTGAGGCTTCAATGGTTGTTTAAGTGAAAATGAGGCCACAAGGCCATAATTCAAGTATTTTTTATGTCTCTGACTTCTTTACATATGATAGAAAATACAGAGTTAAGTAAAAAATAATTAAAATTTCAAATGAATTTATATTAAATTTTTTATTAGAAAAAAATTCCATATTAAAATCCAAGTATATTTTTTCTCAAAATTAACAATTTAAACAACTTTTTTTTCATAGAAAATTACACTAATGTTTGAAAATGTGTTTAATAACTTGATTTTGTTATGGGTTTTTGAGGATCTTAATAGAGGATTAAAGGTAAAATTTTCAAGAAAACATCTTTCTATCAGCCCCACTTTTCTTATTACACTACTAATAAATTATTAGCAATAAAAAACATCAAAATTAAAATTTTAAAATATATATTTCTTTTGAAACATTTTTATTTTATTATTTAATTTTTTTAAAAAATATTCCTAAACTTTCATGCAATTTACACCATTTCACAATTTATAATATTAAAATTGAAACAACATGTAACTTTAGATCTCTCTTTGAATGACTAATAGATTTTAAAAAACATTTATCCCACAAAAATATTTTAGGAAAACATTCAACAACAAAAATTAATGAAAAATAGTTGAAAAATATTTTTTCCCTAGATTACAACATTTTTTAGTTTATAAAATTAAAATGATTCAACAATTTAGATGAAATAATTAATATTTTATGGAAATAAAAAAATTTATAATTAATCCAATTAGGATTTTAAAATATAGAATAGAAAAATAGGATTAGAAAAAAGGTGTTTCAAACAAATAATTTCAAATTTAGATTATTAATATACATTAACTATGTTAGATTCTAGTATTTCATTGAAAAAAATCCAAAATCAGAATTTTCAAATCCATATCATTTGGGTTTATTTTAAAAAATAATTTAATGATAAAAAAATATTTATTACCTAGAAAAAGTGGCAGGAACGTTTTAGTTGTTTCCATTAAAATTTTAATATTGATTTATATATGAAACTAATATATTATATTACACTATAAGATTTTAAATTATATATTATTTTAAGAACTAATCTGTTAAATATATTTTTACACATGAAACACTATACCAAAAGAACCATATAATGTTATAAAACCATAAAAATGTAGTTATATATATGGGTGGAAATAATAGATGTAATATAATTATGAAATATATATTGAAATAAAAATTTATGTCATTATCAATGCTATGATATTGATAGATTAAATTAGTGTATCTAAATAACTAATAAGACTAATTTATACTTTAAAATGCAACCATTCCTAAATGATATTTCATGAAGTGTATTTTAAGAAAATAAGAAAATATGGTTATAAGATATTATTTTAATGAATAATATGTTTACACCAAATTTTTTATTAATTGATAGGAAATAAGAATTAGAATATTCAACATATTAAAAAGTTATTTTCCTATGACAATGGGTTTTATTATATATTTATGTTCTTATTTTGAAAGATAAATTAAAAAAATTTATAATTTAAATTTAGACAAATTGATATCATTGAGTATTTATAATAATAAAATTAACTTAGTTTTTTTAAATGTTATGAAATAGTTGATTTTTTGGTGAATAGTAAAAAATATAGTTTTTTACAAAGCAGTAAATTTTATGACATTATAATTATATAAAAAATACATAAATGTTTATAAAAAAATTCTAATTGGTCAAATATTTATTTATAGAGTAAAACTACACAGTTTTTAATGCAATTCTGAATTTATAAAACTGATGTTAAACATTTTATGAACTTTTGTAGCAGTTTTCACTAAAAAAACCATTTTTTGTTTCTTATTTTTATAAAATATTATTTTGGTGAAATATTCCATTTATTAATTGAAAATAAAAAATTAATTTTATTTATTTTATATTAAATCCAATTTATATCCATAAAATAAAATAAAATTATAATTTTATCCTACACATAAAAGTTAAGCTTGAAAATGCATTTTTTTTCTAAAAATGGGGTTTGACGCGTTACATGTGCTTTTGTTAAAATTGATTCTTCGTACATATAATAATTTTATATGATAAAATGGATTTAGTATTTATAATTATTATGTTATAATTATGTAATATGAACCATTTTATTTTTATTCATAACAAATGATTTACTAAGGTAAACAATAGTTACCACAATTAATCAAAAAATGGTAATGTAAAATTTTTAAGAGTAAAAACATGTTTAAAAAATGAGTTATTAAGTTATTATAAATATTTTATCATTCCCCACTCCATTATTTTCCATTTTTAAGTATTATTGATATTTTAATATGTTGTCTCTTTATATTAAGTTGAAATATTATAAAAATTCTATTCTCAAAACATCTAATAAGGGACTCTCACTACCCCTTCAAGACTACTCCAAAAATTAATTTTACACGTGAAAATATACTATTTTACTTATAAAAAAATAGTATTTGTTTTAATTAAGCCTCTGGTTACACAATGTTTTCCTAATACATCCATTTAGAAGGTTTTTTCCATGGTAAAGCCTATGTCCCCAACATGAGTACATTTTTTCTAACTTCTTCTCTATGAAATATTACTTCCCAATATTTCATTTTACAATTATTATATAATGAAATAAATATTTTTTTATTCTGAATGGTTTTATTCTAAGGAAATAAATATTAAATACATTTTCTCTATTCTATTAAGTAAAATAAAACTATTATTCATGTGTTTCAGTTGGGGGTTTGGATTATTGGTAAGACCCTTGTAATCCTACATGAAAAATGGGGGTTCAAAACCCATTGCGAGTAGGTACTTTAGTAGTACTGTAGAGGACTATAGCAGTGGTGACACAGTAGCAACATCGAGCACTATAGCGGCGGCATGGCACTATAGTGGCAGCAGGACACTGTAGTAGTGGCAGGTACTGTGTGGTACTATAGCAGGCGGGTACTATAGTAGTACTATTCACAGAATGGTCCTTGGGCCAAAACTTTGGGCACACGGGCCATGTAATGGTTTAAATGCTCATTGGTCCCTCGGGCTATGTAATGGGTCTCCCTTTACTGAATTAAAGAGGTATTTTAATTTTGTTAATAATAAATGCTTCTACCCCAACCTTAAAAATACTAAAAAAATCATTCTTGTGTTGTGCGAACTACCACCTCCACGAAGTGACAACATACATTTTTTCCCAACTACTATCTATTATAATTATAAGGGTTAAATAAAAAGATAATTTTTAGATTAATAATATAATAATTTTTATTAATAGAAAAATTATAATTCACATTCTTTCCCTCTCATTCATCATGAAATGGAAATGTTAGCTATACGTTGTGCATACTACCACCTCCAGGAAGTAATGTATCTCATTTTTCAACTAATTTCTATATTATTAATTGAAATAAATTAATATAATATTAACCTCCTTAAAAGTTTTTAAATAATATCATTATGATTATATAATAATGATGTTAATCTAAAATAAACCACTTTCATAATTATAATCATCCATTTATTATGGAAAGTTCATGTTTCTGTAGGTCTAACCACGAACATGAAAAATGGTATAAAATGATATCATGGATGGAAATGAGAATATAATTACTTGTAATATATGATATAATATTCAAAAAAATATTTTATTTTTGTTTTATAGTGGTATTATTAATACTGAAACCATTAATTAAGATACCATGGTTCCTTTGTTAAAAATCATCGAAACACGCTTGTCCCCAATTTCTTCTACAAGAAAAATAAAAAAAATCACATTGAATAAAGTTATAATATTATAAATAATTATAATGAATCAATTAAAATACCCTGTATGATCTTGGAATAATGAAATTTGGAAGAATAATTAAGAACAACATCGTTATTATGAAACTTGTTCACAATGATCAAGATTACTCAAACCCAATAATGAAAATATATAATAAACAACTAATATAAATTTAGAAAATAATTATAAATTAAGTTTATTAAAGGTTATAGATATTTAATATAATCATAAATATTTGATTTAGATCGTAATTTTCTTATAATGTATATATGACTGCTTTAGTGGAAGTCAGGAATTATGGTAATAGTTTAATATCTCAATTTTCACCCCTTGGGACATATTTCTTATTATACAAAATGTTTTTTTATAGTCTATATAATATCCTTTGAATATGTTTTTTTAAAAATATAGTCTCATTGTAAATTATATTTAATTTTTCATTTTAAATTATATCCTTTAAGTGGTTTTTAATTGAATGTTTCTAAAGTCTTAAGTGCTATTTGTCTTTATTTTCAATTACTTGAGACGTGTTTGATATTGCACTCCATAATTAATTTTATATGATTTATTCACTACCCTATTGACTTAATGTATATTTAATACATTTAATTTCATTATATTTTAATTTCATTGCATCCCTCTCATGTTCTTTTTATTCTTACATTACAATTATTGTAAGGCTTTTTTCATCTCAATTTTTCGTCATTGAGGTATGATTCAAATTCTGAACATGTTTCCCTTATGTGGAGTATATATTTGTTATGGATTACTTTACAAATGTCCCCATGCTATGTTTTGGGATTTTAAGCTTCTAGATAATCCATTACCATTTTTTCTAAGCTAAGCATCCACTCTGTATAGAAATGATTTTTACTTCCAATTAATTTCCTCAACAAACACACTATATTTTCTTCTATTGATTGATGTTTGTTAATATAGATGAAATATAAAGATTTATTAGGAAAATTATTTTCATAATATTGTATGTTTTTCTCAATATGGTGTTAATTTTATAGATGATTACATAGAAATATATTATATTTATTTATTGGGGAAATATAAAAAAAATATGTATACTTTTTATTCTCAAATATATGTATATTGATTACATAGGAATGTTGATTATATATTGTTTAACTATCAACATTATTTATATGGCTAGCATATGTTCATTTAATGAGTAGAAAATTATTGATATTATATATGTTTGTACCCAAATACTGATGTTTATTAATTACTAAGGGTAGTTGATTATTCATTGAATTGATATTTATATCCTACAAATAGTTAAGGCATTGGACCTAAAGAAGTAATGGGTTGGGTATAGTATAATAAATCCCCTTGAAACATCAGTTGGTATCACAAGTCAGAAGTTTTTTTTATTTAGTGTTTTCCTACCTAATGAAATTATGTTTTCTTGGCTACAACCTTTAGGATAAGAATGATGTCTTAGTTGAGTCCTTAATGGTTAAATATATATGTTGTTATATTTTCTATCACCATTAATTTAGAAATTATTTTCCATGTGTTTGTTTATATTATAATCCATGGATTTGTTTAATTTTCATGTGTTTAGTTATATATCAAAAATAAATTATCAGTTTTTCCATCCATATTATTTATTCCATGTTCTTCCATAGATAGCTTCTAATAAACATTTTTACCTTACTAAGAACTTTATCTCACACTTCTAATGTTTACACTTCCCTAATATATGATGAAAATTATTATAGGTGATATCTCAAGAAGAGTAACATGTGTGGAAAATTTTATGGGAGATGTTGAAGACTTCTTATGGATTATGTAGTTTCTTATATAGTAGTAAAAATGTATATTTTATGAGAAAGGCATGGGATTTATTAGTTAAAGATTTTTCTCAACTCACTAAATAGCCCGAAGGCCTAAATTTTTATTTATTTTAAGATACAACCCCTTTGAAGGAAAAATGGGAAAACCTCATATGACTTCAATTACATCAATACATCAATATAATCGAAGGTTAAAGCTTATAATAAGACTACATAGAAATACCCCTCCCCTGAATCAACATCATTATGTAAAACCTCCACAAATGCAGGACTGTTCAGCTAGCTGTCCTATGCAGAAATGCACAGGCCTGGTACTGATGACTGTGTCATGCCCTCTCAAACTTCCAAATCTGAATAGTCATGTACTATAAAAGCACCTACTATAATCCTCATCTGGAGTATTTACTTGTCGAATTATTGGTAAAAACAATAAAAAAACCAATGCGAGATAAAATACATGTACCCTTTTGGTTTAGAAAACCCGGAGCAATGTGCAATTATGTGTAATTGATACTTTGTTCCCTTTACTCTTAAATTAACTATCGTTCTTCATATCCATAGTAACATCACCACTACCATCAATAATTATTCACTCTCCACCATCAACAATTCACTGAACCCCGTCATCTCAACAAAAATCAATGGAAACCAAACACACCCTTACACAAAAACTAATCTTCAAGAATTAAATAGCCACCACAGAACTATTGAATTAATGAAAAATCATAATCAAACCACACCCTAATGCCAAAATCAATATTGTTTTGGTGATATTATAATTACTAATCGATAAAATTTGTCCACTTATGTTCATTTCAAATTATGTATCTTAAGAATATATTTTTGTGCACTTGATCTAGTAGTACATGTTTGGTACATTATAGTTTGTATCAAATGTGGGTTTATATAACTTTATCGGTTAGGATGTTAGTTGAGAAAAATTTAAGGGTTTATAGATTAAGTTTGATCATAATTTCAAAGGTATAAGTAACCCTTTTTGTAAGTTGAAGTAACATTGCATATTTCCGGGAATAGGATAAGAGAACATTAGTGAAAACCAAAGGGATATGTCTAAAGGTTAAGTCTATGTAAACGAAAACATCCTGTAGTTTTTATAATGTCGAGGTTGTGTGGTTCTCAAAGAAATTACATCCATATATGGATACTATAAAGTGTATATAGCTATGAAACAGATTCACCTTGGGGTAATCACCTTGAAAATTATGATTGTGTATTAAATCAAACTCTACTATGGTTCACAATGAATGTGACTCAGAATGAACACCAAGATAGATACTCCTGGGGGATATATTTTGGTAAATCACATTCTCTTTACAAGACATTATGGATGATTTATTATGTTATGGAATTAGGTTATGGAATATATGTGAAAACAACATAGAGAGATATATATTTAACCAAGAGTGATTTAGTTTGAACAGTAATATAATATTATAATTTTAAATAGTAAGACATTTTTTGTTTTAAATTTTCATACAATAAATCTATTATGGTGTTAATTCTTTATGAGTCATGATTAAATACTTTTAGTTTCAGTAATGGATGAATCATGAAGAAAATACCTTAATAATGTATTTCATGGTCAATAAAAAGACTATACCAATAAAAAACCTAGTGGGATAAGAGATGGAGTGATAAATATTATGGTTATTCCTAATCATCTATCATGAATTATCATTAACAACATGAACTTAGTTTAATTTCAAAACACACCAAATAATTGAAGGATGGAGTCTCATGGAAGATTAGGTGATAAAGATGATGAATGAAATATGATTTAATTTCCTTTATGTCGAAAATGTGTTAAGAATTTCTAAGGGCAATGCCTTAAAGGAATTAGAATATCCTGCTTTTGTGGAAAATGAGGGGATATAAGAGAAAGTAGTAAATTAATGATGAAGAAATCAGTTAACAAGATGAGGGGAGATGATGTTCTCTCTAGTCATACCTATTATATTAAGGTATAAAACTCATTTGATATTGTATCTTGAGTAATAAACATCTTTTAGATACCCTTAATTAATTTTATAAGTAATTGACAATTAAAATTACAAGGATACTAATTATTTATGGGGGGTGTAACAACCCAAAATGGTAAATTATTCATTCATTTGAGACATAATGTGTTCAATATGATGCTACAGATACAACACGAAGCCAAAATGAACCAAAAAACATTATATGAATATTAAAATGTTGCATTAGAATTATAATGAAAAAATAAAAGCAACTAAATTATGAAATATATTTCTAAATAAAAAAATATTCATCATCAATTCTAAGGCTTTGATACATTAAATTACTGTATCAAAATAAGTAATAATCAGGATTTATGATTTAAAATATAAACCTTATTAAATTATCTTTAATGTGCTTCATTTTATGATACGAAATATATTATGGATAAAATATATTATTGATAAGACTTTTATATTTTAAAAAATTTTATTCGTAATTGATGGGAAATAATAATAATAATAGTTAATATATTAGAATGTTTTTTTCCTATAAAACAGTTTTCATTATATATTTATGATTTTATGTAGAAGTTGAATTCTTAGATTTTAGAATTTTAATTTAACTAAATTGAAATAATTTTTTATTTATAATAAAAAATTATCTTGTTATGAATTTTTGGATTTTTTCATGAATAGTTATTTTTATGTGAATATTAAAAATACACTTTTTACTGAAATTGTAGATTTTATGATTTTACCATTATATAGTAAATATCTATAAGTTTATAAAACCATTTAATTGAATAAATATATATATAATATTAAAAATAAATATTTATAATACCATTAAAAATTTTAAAAATCCATGTTTAACATTTTATAAACATAAGCTATATTTTCCAATAAAATAACCCATTTTCCATTTTCTTTTAATTAAATAATATTTTAGTAAAATTTAGATTTATCTTGATTTTAAATCCAGATAAATTTTATTAATTTTAGAATAAACCAATTAATATCCTGAAAATAAAATTCATTGATAATTTTATCCTACGCATAAGTTTTAATATTAAAAATGTATTTTTACTAAAAAAGATTTTTACGAATTACATGAGCTAATGTTAATTTGACATTTATTACAGATAAAAATTTTATATAATAAAATGGATTTAATATTTTAATTCATTTGGTAAAAATTAATTAATAATGTAATTTTATTTTTAGGCATACAAAATGATTTACATATGCTAAAACTAGTTACCATGGTAATGCCAAAAATGGTAAAGTGAAAATTGTAAGAGTTAAGGAAAAAATGTTTAAAAATATATCAAATTTAATCTATAAGTGATTAAAAACCATATCTCATCAAAAACTCATATTTTCCATTTATTATTCTTCTTCACATTTGAAACATGTTCCCCATTTATATTAAGTTCATATATTTACAAAAATGTCATTCTCCCCACTAATAAAAGGGCCCTCTAACAACCCCTTTAAGACCACTCATGAAATTTAATTTCTTATTATAATTTTGAACTTTTTTACTTCCTTTAAAATCATATTCATTTTCCTTGAGCCCCTCATAAAAATATTTTTTCTTAAGACATCAATTTCCAAGGAGTCTTCTTAAGGAGAGCCCAAGTCCTCGATGTGAATAATTTTTTCCTAACCCCTATTTTTCATTCTTATTTCCCAATTTCTAATATTATATTTCCAATATAATGGAATAATTTTTTTTTCAAAATTTTATTAATCTATTGGAATAAATATTAACCACCTTTCCCCTTTTCCATTAAGAAAAATGAAATTTACATTCATGCATTGTGTGGACTACCGCCACCACCCAGCAATGACTTCCGTTTTCTCCAATGCATCTTTTTTCAAGTTATAACGTTAAAAATGAATAATAAATGTGATATATATAATATAATAATTATTATAAAGTGATAAATTATAATAAACCTTACTTTCCACTCATTTTTTTGGGAAATGAATACGTTAACCATGCATTGTGCAAACTACAACCTCCATGAAGTAACAAATATCATTTTTCAGATAGTTTCTTAATTCATTTTTAGAATATATTCAAATATATTTTTTCATATTAAAATTATCTAAATAATATCATTATTATTCTATAATGATGATATTATTAAATAAGATATCACTTTTATATTCATAATCATCCATTATTTAAGGTATGTTTATATTTTTATTGATGTCACCTGTCACGATGCATCCCCCAGGGCCCGTATCGTGACATCCCCAAACCCACCTTCCATAGGCTAGGGGCTGGTGACTAGCACCAAAGGCATACATCCCTAAACTGGGAAGGCATTGACTTTATAAACTGAAACACACACAACAGAGTACGTTATGGAAGTAAAATACTAAAAAAAGCTGTATACAAAAGAGTGCTAAAAAGTAAAGGGGCCAGAAATACAATCCCAACAGGAAATTACATGTAAAACCGAAATGCATGAAAAACTGATGAAAAGTAAAGTATCTACTAGGTCATACTCAGGGGTTCCTACATGAAAGGTAGGTACAGATTGCCTCCTCAGCACTCCATGTCTGTCTGTCTACTCTATGTACCATCTCATCGAGTGGTCCACCTCTGAGTACCATCCTGTCCTGCTACTCTCTGCCTTAGTCGGCATTGTCTGTCGTCTGCAACCAACACAACGAGGTGTGGGCATAGCCCATGCAGGGGTGAGTATGACGATACTCAGTAGGGACCATGATACCCTCAAGGTCTCACAAAATCCGACAAGGATAAACCACAAAGTATGGGTTCAAAGATAACCAGTACTTAGGTATATTCCCATACATATACCTAAGTTATCTAGTAACCCATCTCAATCATGAGGAAAACACAGAATTCATTGACATAGCTCAAACTAGGATTTCATTCCAAGGGGTAGTATCAAGCAACAACCCCAGTCAAACTGTCGGAACCTCGACTGATTGTGTACTACACATCTATTGAGTACAGTGGGCCTGCCGTGTCACACAGAGGTGCTTCCCACTATCCTTGGACTACTAAGGTACTCCTCCTGTCGAGTACTGTGGGTCTGCTACATCACATAGAGGTGCTCCCCACCATGGGTCTGCCGTGCTCACACAGAAGCGCTCCCCATCGTAGCCTACTGAGGTACTCCTCTAGTCGAGTACCATGGGTCTTCCATACACAGGAAGAGGCGGTCCCCACTGTGGGTCTATCTCATCACATAGAGGTGCTTCCAACTGGGCCAGTCGAGTTAGTCCGAGTTGAATCTGTCCAGCAGTCGTCAGATCTCACCCAGCTACTAGGTCTCCATACTCAGTCTGCTCGCCTTTGGAAAGATCTGATACAGGAGCTACTGGTCGATACTCCAACTATCACTTAGTCACATTTATATGTATCTCAAAGGTCCACATCGTCATAGGAGTCTCAACGCAACAGACGGCGCATCAATCGGATGCCCGGTCTGTGAGTTATTGGCTTTTTCATCCCGGGGATCAGTTGGTTTTTAGGTTCAAACCAGCCCAACCGTATCCCAACTATGTCCAAACCTCAAGTGGGGTATTCCAATAGAACCATCTCCCTCTAAGATTTCTGTCACCATAGATGGTTCGTCAATCCAACACTCATTACCCAAGTTATGGGTGAAAAGGTGTGTTCCGGTCAAACAGTTTCAGATGGTGGTCCTACCCGGTCTGCAGGTCCTACCCGGCTTGAGGGGGCGACACGGCCTGAGGGAGGAGCCTGGCCCAACGGTAGCCCGACCTGAGGGCAGCCCGACCCATGGAGGAGGTCCGACCAAAGTGGGCGGTCTGACCCGAGGGCAGCCCAGGCCGAGGGGGAGGCCCGACCCGAGTGGGCGGCCGTACCTGATGGGGTGGCCCGACCCGAGGGGGTGACCCGGCCTAGCGGCCCGGCTAGCTAGCGGGTCGCATGGCCCAGCTTGATGGAGGCCTACCCTAGCCACGTTCAGGGGGGGAGGCGCGCGCCCCTGGATTCCCGAACGGTTCAACCGTTCGGGTGGAAACGAAACGGTGCCAGGTGGCGCCGATCCAGCTAACGCGGGACCTGCTGGGTCCCGCTCCTCCTTGCTAGCCGTGTGGCCATCTGCTCTAGCTCTTATGCCACGGAATACCCTAGCCACATCTCCCCTGCTCCACGTAGCGCGACAGTGCCACGCTCCTCCACAGCGGCACGCTTCTCCTCCGCACAGCGCGGCGACGTTGCGCCCTTCTGCCACGGCCTGACATGGATGTGGACCCATTATCCTCCGCACGGTGCGACGACACCACGCTCTTCTGGCTACCCAATGGCCTTGCACCGCCAGTTTCTTCGCGGCTGGCCCGACGTCGGTCACGTTGCTCCGCTGCGGTCCACTCTTCTGGGGGCGCTCTTGTGCCATCGTCGTCGTCAACAAATGAGAACAATCAAAGGGGTAGGGTCAGGCCATGTTCGTCCGGTTCGAGCCCTCCACGTTACGTTGATATCGATCGGCATAACATATTCTAAAACATAAATTATGTAGAACATGAACAAATTCAACTAAAACCCCTACCTCGTATGACGATGGTCGTTGATGAAGTCGCGGAAAGGCGGCGTCGATTCATCAACGTCGGAAAAAGAAAAGGATATCCATCATTGGCAGATGAGCGTTCAGAGGTGACGAAGTCAAATAATGCATTCTTTGCAGTCGAGTCCTTCTCTTTTGGCACATTTGAAGATATTTTTTCATTGGTGAATTAGTTTCTCCAAAGGTTCTCCAAGTTCTTCCAATCCCTTTCCCAAAGCTCCACCAAATGAATTGCCAACCAAAAATAATGGGTTAAGCTAACCCATTATTTATTTCGTTGGCCAAAATAATCAAAAGAATTCAAAAGGTGTTTTAAATAAATGAGTTATCTCACATAATTAAATGGGAGGAGTTGGCTCAATTAAATGGTAGTGAAGGTGAAGAGTTTTCTCCCCCTTTATGGGGAGTTAAGGGGGTTCAAATACCGTGTGGTCCCAACGAAGGATATCCTCTCAAGGGAGGTTATGTGTGGGTGGGACCCACCATAATAACCTCCCATGGGAGGTTAGGGTGTGGTGGCCCTCACCACTAACCACCTCTTGGAAGTTTTAACCACCTCAAAAAAAAGCTAACACTTATTTTCATTTTACTTTATTAAAAAACCCCATAATCTAACTTTCATTCTCGACCATCTACCATCTAGGAGAAAGCCTTCTTAAGTGAATACCGGCACTGTGAGTTCAACGGTGCCCTACGATTTTAGTTCCAAGCACCGTTTCAAAAGTTATAAAATCCCGCTCGTACCTTTACCGAACGTACCTGAACAAAACTTCAGAAATTGATTCTGGGCACTCCGGGCCTTGGAATCATGTGCTGTAAATTTTCACAGACTCATAAAATTCTCATGTATTTAAGAAAAAAATTCCCACGGAAATTTATGGGTCTTTACATTCTCCCCACCTCAAGGATTTACGTCCCCGTAAGCTAAAACTCGAACTAAGGGAAAAAAATGGGTGTACTGAGCATGCATCTGAGACTCTCGCTCCCATGTGCTCTCTTGGAGGTTCCCGTGCTTCCAGAAAATTAACGACCATGGTATCGACCATCCACGTAAGAACCGCTCCTATCTATCCTCAATCTCTACTAGATCCTCTGTGAAAGTATCTACATCATCGACTTCTAGCTCTCCATGCTCGATGATGTGGGATGGGTGATGCACGTATCTCCTCAGCTGAGATACGTGGAAGATGTCGTGCACCTGGTACAAATGAGGTGGAAGAGCTAAGTGGTAAGCCACCTCACCTACTATACTGAGGACCTGGAAAGGTCTGATGAATTTTTAAGATTACTTGCCGCCTCATCCAAATCTCCATAGAACTCGTCGAGGTGAGACCCGTAAGAAGACGTGGTCTCCATCCTCGAACTCCAGAGGTCTCCATCTCCTATCAGCATATGACTTCTGTCTGCACTGTGTAGTCTTCATCCGATCCTATATGATCTTCACCTTCTCTGTGGTAGCCCGTACCATCTCTGGTCCCACTGGTGCTGACTCCCCTGGGTCTTTCCAGCACAGTGGCGACCTGCAAGGTCGACCATACAAGGCCACAAAAGGTGTCATACCGATGGTGGAGTGATAGCGGTTGTTGTAGGAAAACTCTACCAACAGTAAGTGATCCTCCTAGCTGTGACCAAAGTTGATGACACAAGCACAGATCAAGTCCTTGAGGGTCTAGATGGTCTGCTTAGTCTGGCCATCTGTCTGAGGATGGAAGGCGATGCTCAATCAAAGCTATATCCCAAAAGGCCTCCTGTAACCCATTCCATAGCCGGGAAGTACACCATATGTCACGGTCGGAGACAATAGAAGAAGGTACTCCATTTAAATGCACAATCTGTTTCACATAGAGGTGTCCCAAGCTCTCTACTGAGCCCTGCTCCCTGATCAGTAGTAAGTTGGCTGACTTGGTGAGTCGGTCAGCGATCACCCAAATCAAGTCATGAACTCTAGATGTATTTGTAAGACCTGTCACGAAATACATGTATATCCCACCCCACTTGCACTCTGGGAACTCTAATGGAAGAACAAAGCTTACTGGTACCTGGTTTTCTGCCTTCACTTGCTGACAAGTGAGGCATCGTGAGGCAAACTCCGCTACTTCCTTCTTTATACCTGGCCACCAGTGTTGTCATCGGAGGTCCTGGTACATCTTCACCACTCCTGGATGTAACACAAGAGGGGAAGTGTGGAACTCCCTCAACACTTCCTCCTGAAGTGATATTGGTACCATAGTACGCCCTCTGAAGAGAATGACGTGCTCCCCACATTCAGAAAATCCATCAGGTGCCTGCCCTGTGGATATCTGAGCACGTCGTGTCTCGCAGTCAGCATCCCCATGCTGTGCCTCCCTGGATCACTTATTAAGTGGAGGAATTTTTGTAATAGAATTTAGATAGGCTGCTCCATCCCTATCCACAAAGGATATCTATAAAGTATCCAACTTCTCTGTCACCTCTCCTAGCAGATGTATACCAGATCTCATACTGAGTGCATCTGCAACAATGTTCCCCTTCCCAGAAGTATGGACTAACTCGATGTCATAGTCCGGGAGGAAGTCAATCCAATGCCGTTTTCTCAGGTTCAGGTCCTTCTGGGAGAAGATATACCTGAGACTCTTGTGATCAGAGTAGATAGTGAAACGCTCACACATCAGATAGTGCCTCCACATCTTCAAGGTGAAGACCACCAATGCTTACTCTAGGTCATTGGTAGCGTAGTTCTGCCCATGTTGTCTCAGCTGTCGAGAACCATATTCGATCACTGCTCGCTCCAACATCAAAACACACCCAAGTCCATTCCCTGATGATTCGCAGTAAACTAAATTCCCTACGCCCTCCTTTGGAAGCCTCAAAATGGGGGCACTAGTCAACCTCCACCTCAGCTCATGAAAGCTCAGTTGGCATCTCTCTGACCACACGAAGGGTTTCCCATTCTTCGTCAAGGATGATAGTGGTAACACAACTCTAGAGAAGTCTGGAACAAACCTCAGGTAGTATCTAGCCAAGACCAGGAAACTCTTTACCTCTGTCATACTCCTGGGTGGCTCCCAAGCATGTACCACCTCAATCATTGTGGGATCCACTGGAACTCCAACCTCCGAGATGATGTGTCCCATGAATTGAAGATCTTGAATCAAAAATTTCCACTTCAAATGCTTACCATAAATATGTTACTCTTAGATTGTGTCTAGTACTACCCACAAATGGTAGGCATGCTCCTCCTCAGTAGTCGAATATATCAGAATTTCGTCGATGAAGTCCACGACAAAGTGATCGAGGTAAGGCTGGAAGATCTGTTCATCAGACTCATGAACATTGTTGGAGTGTTGGTTACGTCGAAGGGCATAACAAAGAACTCATAGTGGTCATACTGACATCTGAAGGCCATCTTCTGTACGTCCTCATCTTGAACTCTGAGCTGGTGATAGCCCGATCTGAGGTCTATTTTCGAGAACCACCGTGCTCACTTCAGCTGGTCAAAGAGGTCATCAATCCTCGAGAGTGGGTACTTATTCTTCACAGACACTAGGTTCAGGCGACGGTAGTCAACACAAATCCGCAAGCTCCTATCCACCCTCTTGGTGAATATAATTTGATCTTCCCATGGAGAAACACTAGGCCGGATGAATCCCTTTCCCTGCAAGTCCACTAGGTGTACCTGCAGCTCACGAAGCTCAATGGGAGCCATCCGATATGATGGAGTAGATATCAGTGCCATACTAGGGTACAAGCCAATGTAAAAGTCCTCCTATATATGAGGTGGTAGTCCTAGAACATCATCAGGGAAAACATCCATATATCGGTCCACCACTACAGGATAAGTCAGACTCTCCATATCAACTGCTCTGAGGGTAAGGCAAGCCAACTGGTGAGTGATCAGCTACACCCTCCTCCAAGTAAGTCTGCCCTATGCTGAAATGGTTTCCTTCTTGCCGTTGAAGGTAATACTGGTCCCAACTGTGCGGACAAACCACACTTTTCGCTTAATACAGTCAATCTGATCATGGACTGTAGATAACTAGTCCATTCCCCAGATGACGTTGTAAGGCCTCCACACCGCTATGAGGAGATCCTAGACGAAGTTATCACCTCCTAGAGCAAGCTCACACTATTAGAACTAGTGCGTAATCATTGAGTCTGCTCTTATATGAGTCTCTAGCCGTAAGGATCGATCCAACAGCTCCTTCAGAATCTCCAAGATTCGAATGATGTTAGTGGCAATGAAAGAATGACTAGCACCTGTGTCTATAAGAATTGCAGCTAAGGTGGAGTAGACATAGATCGGACCTCGAATCATCGCTAGAGTGCCATGGTCATAGGACTCAGCTGCCTAAAGCTGATCTCCCCTCTGTCCACCTGCTCCCTACGGTCGGGGTGGTCCTCCTGGTGGTGGTGGCAGTAGCACCTCGTAACGTCATCCACCGCCAGCGGCTCGACCAACTCCTCTGCCAAGTCCACATGTTCCCTGCGGACCACCTCGTTCGAACCAATGCATCTGTCTATGAGGTCCCCCAACTGTCTTCTGATCATCTGAATGGTAGTTCGGACAGTCACGGGCCATGTGACCCTGCCCACCGCATGAGTAACACTGCCTAATCCTAGAAGGTAAGTCACTGCCCCGGGTGCCCATCACAACAGATCCTGAGTCCTGCGGTCTTCCACCCGTGGGTCTGGTCCTCTTGGACCTCTGTGTCATCTGTCTACTGCCATATGAAGCAGACTCCACTGTATGTCGACTAGTAGTGGGTCTCGCTGTTGGTGACTGCTCAGCAAGGAAACTCTCCACTAGGAGGGCTCTCTCTGACACCACCGCCTGCGTCAGGATGTTGAGGGAGATCATCGATGCCCTGATCTCTCGCCTAATCCCCTGATCAAAGGTCCAAGCCCTGAAGAATGGGTACCGTACCATATCATTGGAGTAGCGCGAGAGGTCAGTGAACCTCGCTGAGTACTGCACCACCATCATGTTGCCCTGCTGCAGATGAAGCAGCTCCAGTATCTGTAATGCTCGTAGTGTCGCTAGAAAAAACTCCGCCCGGAACAGGCTCTCGAAGTCTCCCCAGAGAAGTGTCACCTTGTCGTGGACCTGGAGTATCAGGCTCCACCATCTGTTTGCGGCTGCCTAATGGAGGTTGGCAACAAGGATCACCATGAAGTCTGCTAGTGTCCCTACTAGCTTTAAGACTCTCACCACATCCTCCAGCCAATCCTCAGCCTCCTCTGGGTCCGTCTCTCCCCAGAACCTGGGTGGCCTTTGGCACTGGAACTCATGCATCGCGCTCAAGAAGCATGCATCGTATGCTGCTGGGGTAAGTGGCATCAGTGTCCCAACGGGAAGTAGTACCGTTGGATCCTCCGTTGGGGCTCACCTGGAAAATGTCCCTACACCGAGGCCTCGTCGCTCATTGGGCTGTAAGATCATACAACTCTTTGGGCTCTGCGGGGAGGCATCCTGAATGAAACAGATGTGACACGGTCAAAACATTATACCTGGTGAGCTGAACAGGTTTAGCAGGCATAAGAAAACGTTTAAAGACATGCATGTAATCAGTGTTTTCATGAAATTAGTCAGTAATCAGTAGTCAGGGTACTGGTGAATGGATACGTCTTCTGCCCACACCAACACTGGACTCCCTGAACTAAAAACCACACTTAGTACCCTTAACACTATTGCTTCACAGAAAAGAATGATCAGAGTCCTAAGTTATATGGTAGAACCGACTCCTATGGTACCAATTTGTCACAACCCATCCCCCGGGGCTCATATCGTGACTACCCCAAGCTTGCCTTCCATAGGCCAAGGGCTGGCAACTAGATCCAAAGGCGTAAATCCCTTAACTGGGAAGGCATTGACTTTATAAAATGAAACACACACAACAGAGTTTGTGCTGGAAGTAACAAACTAAACAAAACTGTATACAAAAGAGTGCTAAAGAGTAAAGGGGCCGAAAATACAAGCCCAACAAGAAAGTAAAAGTAAAACTAAAATGCAAGAACAACTGAAGAAAATTAAAGCATCTACTGGGTCATCCTCTAGGGTTCCTACCTGATGGGTAGGTATAGATGGCCTTCTCAGCACTCCACATCTATCCATCCACTCCGTGTACCGTCTCGCCGAGTGGTCCACCTCCGGGTACCATCCAGTCCTGCTACTCTCTACCTCAGTCAGTGTTGTTCATCGTCTACAACCAACACAATGATGTGTGAGCATAGCCTGTGTAGGGGTTAGTATGACGATACTCAGTAGGGACCCCGAGACCCTCAAGGTCTCACAAAATCCGACAAGGATAAACCAAAAATTATGGGTTCAACGGAAAACCATTACTTAGTAATATTCCCAGACATATACCTACGTTATCTAGTATCCCATCTCAATCATGAGAAAAACACAAAAGTTATTGACTCAGCACAAACTAGGATTTCATTATATGGGGTAGTATCAAGTAACAACCCCCATCACACAGTCAGAACCTCAGCTGATGGTGTACTCCACCTCTATCGAGTACAGTGGGCCTGCTGCATCACACAGAGGAGCCTCCCAATATCCTTGGACTACTGAGGTTCTCCTCTTGTTGAGTACCGTGGGTCAACTGCGTCACACAGAGGCGCTCCCCACCATGGGTCTCCGGCGCTCACACAGAGGCACTCCCCCTGATAGCCTGCTGAGGTACTCCTCCTGTCAATTATCATGGGTCTTTCACGCTCACACGGAGGCACATCCCACCGTGGGTCTCCTACGTCACATAGAGGTGCTTCCCACTGGGCTAGTTGAGGCACTCCGAGTCCAATCGGCCAAGCAGTCGTTTGGTCTCAGCCAGCTACTAGGTCTCCGTACTCTATCCGCTTGTCTCTGGAAGGATCCTCTCCATGAGCTACTGGTCGATACTCCAACTGTCACGATGTCCAATGTGGAAGTATCTTAAAGATCCACCTTGTCATCAGAGTCTGCACACAACAGACGAAGCGTTAATCGGATGCCCGGTCTGTAAGTTATTGGCTTTTTTCATCCCGAGGGCCCGGTTGGATTTAAGGTTCAAACCAACCAACCGTACCCCAACTGTTTCCAAACCTAATGTGGGGTATTCTAAAACAACCATCTATATCCGAGTCGTTCATTTCCATAGACGGTTCGTCAATCGAACACCTGTAGCCCAAGTAATCCGTGAAAAGGTGTGTTCGGGTCAAACGGTTTCGGACTGGGATCCGACCAAGTCCGCGGGTCTGACCCAACCTAAGGGGGTGGCCTGACCCGGCAGCCCGCGTGGCCAGGCTGGCTGGCGGCCCTCATTGCCCAGCTGGTAGGCGGCCCGCGTGGGCCGACTGGCCGGCGGCCCGGCGGCCGGCCTGATCCGCATCGAGGGGGTAGGCATGTGCCCCCCTCGATTATTGAACGGTTGAACCGTTCGTGTGTAACCGAACCTGCACCAGGTGGCACCGGTCCGACTCATGCGGGACCCGTTGGGTCTCACTCCTCCCGGCTCGCCGAGCGGCCAGCCTCTCCAACTCTTCCGACGTTGCCTGTCCTGGTCACGACTCCCTGGCTCTGCGCAGCGCGACGCTGCCACGCCCCTCCATCGCGGCCCGCCCTGGCTGTGGCCCACCATGGCCGTGACCCCTTATCCTCCATGGGGCACGATGGCACCGTGCTCTTCCAGCGACCCGGCGCCTTGCGCCGCTGGTTTCTTCGCGGCCGGCCCGACGCTGGTCGCATTGCTCTGCCGCGGTCCACTCTTCCGGCCATGCCATTGTGCCGCTGTCATCGTCAACAAACGAGAACAATCAAAGGGGAAGGGTCGGTCCGTGTTCCTACGGTCCAATCCCTCTATGTTACGTTGATATCAATCGGCATAACATATTTCAAAAATTGAACGACATAGAACAAGAAAAAATTCCACTCAAACCCATACCTCGTATGATGATGATCATTGACGAAGTCATAGAAAGGTGGCATCGATTCATCAATGTCGAAAAAGGAAGAGGATATATGTCCTTTGAGGATGAGCATTCGGAGGTGACGAAGTCGAAGACAACATTCTTCACGGTTGACTCCTTCTCTTTTGGCATGGTTGAACATCGTTCTTTGTTGGAGAATTAGTTTCTCCAAAGGTTCTTTAGGTTCTTCCAAGCCCTTTCTCAAAGCTCTACCAAATGAATTGCCACCCAAAAATAATGGGTTAAGCTAACCCATTATTTATTTTGTTAGCCAAAATATTCAAAAGAATTCAAAAGGTGTTTTAATTAAAGGAGTCATCTCACTTAAATAAATCGGTGGAGTTGGCTAAATTAAATGGTGGAGAAGGTGAAGAGTTTTCTCCCCCTCTATGGGGAGTTAAGGTGGTTTAAAGCCCATGTGGTCCCCACCAAGGATATCCTCCCAAGAGAGGTTATGTGCGGGTGGGCCCCACCACCATAAACTCCCTTGGGAGGGTAGGGTGTGGTGGCACCCACCACTAACCACCTCTTAGAGGTTTTAACCACCTCAAAAATAAAAATAAGCTAACACTTATTTTTTTAACATTATTAAAATCCCCAAAATATAACTTCCATTCCCAACCATCTACCATCGAGGAGAAAGCCTTCTTAAGAAAATACCGGCACTGCGAGTTCAACGGTGCCCTCAGATTTTAGTTACGAGAACCGGTTCAAAAGTTATAAAATCTCACTCGTACGCTTATTGAATATACCCGTACAAAACATTAGAAATTGATTCCAGGCACACCGGGCCTCAGAATCATGCACAGTAAATTTTTGCGGACTCGTAAAATTTCCATGTATTTAAGAAAATATTTTCCACAGAAATTTTTGTGTCTTTACCTCACTAACTACTTGATCAATGATACAAAATAATATCCCAAATGACTATGAAAAATTAATTAAAGAAAATATATTAAATAAATAAGAAAATAAATATTCTATTTCAATTATAGAATAGTAACATTAAAAATAAATTTATTAATTAGGATAACACCTTAGTTTTTAAAAATCATCTAGACATACTTATTTCTTATTTCTTTTACAATAACCATAACCAAAATTTCCATAGAATTAAATTATAACATTATAAATAATTACAAATAATAAATTACAATAAATTTTATGATATGGGAATGATGAAATTTTGGATAATAATGAAGAACAACATTTCTATTATGAAACTAATTCAAAATGATCAAGATTACTCACACCCGATATTGAAGGTAGATATTAGCTAAATAATATACATGTATAGAATAATTATAAATGAAGCATATAAAAGTATTTAGATATTAAAATGTTTCTAAAATAGGTTATTATGATATTTATTTTCTTTATAAATGAGATTCGATCACTCTAGTGGAAGTAAATAATTAAGGTAAGGGATTCTTATCTTAATTTTCACCCCTTGAAACATGTTTCTTAATAACCACCATGTTTCATTTTATATTTTTTATATTCTACCCCTTTAATATTATATATTATGACACTCTCATTATTCATGGTTTTTAATGATTCATTTTAAATTCAATCCTTTAAAATGATTTGATTCAAAGGTTATCAGGTCTTATGTATTATTTGTGTCCATCTTCAATTCCATAAGACATGATTGATATTAAAAACTATCTTCTATTTTATATAGTTTATTAAATACCCTATTTCCCTAAATTATAATGAATATATTTAATTTATTTATATTTTAATTTCATGGAATCTTTCCGATGTTCTTTTTATTAATACATTACAATAATTGTGAGGGGTTTTTATATCCCAGTATTCCTTCATTGAGATATTATTCATATTCACCACTAGTTTACCTTCTTTCATGTATAATATTTTCATGTATTAACTTCTATATCCACTCGTACTATTTTCTATTTGGGATTTAATAATTTATAAAATCAATTAATTATTTGGTCTCGCCTAATAATCCACTATGTATAGACATGATATTTTTATCCAATTACATACCTTTGTGAATGCTCTATATTTCCATCCTTTTATTGAAGATTGTTCACCTATATTATATACATGTATTTATTGGGAAAATTATTACCTTAATCATATACCCATTTCTTTATACGGTTTTATTTTCAAGGATGATTAGATAAAAATCTATTCAATTTATTTATTAGAGATATAATAAAAGTAAATATACTTCTTTTTTTGATACAGATAATTATTGATTACTTAGTAATGTTGATTATATATTTTTTAACAATCCATATTCTTTATCTAGATGGATTATGTCCATGTATTTATTAGAAAATTATTGATGTTACATATGTTTATTCCTCAATATAAATGTTTATTGATTACAAAAGAAATTTTATTATGCATTGAACTGATATTCATGTCCTTGACATAGTGAATGAATTGGACATAATGTAGTTATGGGTGGGGACCAATGTTATACAGTGTCTCGATTAATTAGTTGGTCTCATGAGATAAAATTTTTGGGTATTTGGTGTATATCGTAAAACCTAAAGATTTTGTGAAATGTTTTTTTTCAAAATTGTAGTGACACGATCGTAGAATGCTCGAAGCCGATATCTACTACCATTACATTGGAATTTTAAGAACCTGAACCTTTTTATTAGGTATGTTTTCCCTTTTTCTAGAGTTTTTGAGAAAAGAGGAGTTTCTAGAAATCTTTGAACTATACGACGTGTACTTTATAAGTACACGTCGTGTACTTCGATTCCACACGAGGCTATGTGCTGGTCGTGTTCGGGCCACACACACGGTCATGTTGGGTGATGTGGAGGCTGCTTAAAGCAGAGTATGGAAAAACCTATTACACCTTTTACTCCAAAAGTACACGCCGTGATCTTTCCTTTTTTTCATTAAACGCACCGGGGTCGCGTCTTAACCCCTAAACTATCTTCTTCTCCAACTTCTTCGACCGAGAGCATCCTATATGGCCACGAATCTCTTCTGAGCCCCCGTGCCTCCGTCCATTCTCTAAATCATCCGCCATCGATAGTGTTGGAACCACAGTGATAAGCTCTTCCTTCTCATAGAGCTTCATTTTCCAATTCCTTCTCTTTTGCAAGTTATCTTGGGTTGAACTTTTTTTGAGTTTTCATAGATCTATGACATTATATGGATATTCAGGCCCAATAGTTTAAGTAAATTGGTCACCTAGCATCATGGTAGGTGGTTTTTGCCTTTCCTTTCGAAGTCTTCGAGTTTTATGTGCAATTTCCACCAATACCTTTGAACTGGGTATTGCGTGTTTACTATTTTTCCCCTGTTGTCTTCTTGCCTTCCTTATATGCTTGTGTAAAGGTAATTTGGCTATGTATAAGGATAATTTCTATGCTTGGATGTTTTGTGCATTCCTTGTTCTGCTTATGACCTTTTGGTCTTTTTTCATCCTTTGGCCATTATACCTTTTTTCCATGCCTTGTGACCATAGGATGGAGTGTTATTCTCTAACATACTTGTTATGCTGTAGACCGGTTAGCCAAGTAGCCTTGTATGTTTACTTTGTCCTTATAGCATTATTATTCACTGACTAACACGGGGCCATGAGAACCTTGTGGTATAGACTATAAGGGGATAGACCGAGTGAGCTTCCTCAGAGAGTCTTGGACATTATAAATTGTAAGGGGATAGACTGAGTGAGCTTCCTTGAGAGTATTGGATATTATAGACTATAAGAGGGTAGACCGAGTGAGATTCCATAGAGAGTCTTGAGCTTTATAGACTATAAGGGGATCGAACGATTGAGCTTCCTCATAGAGACTTTATTTGTTTGAATTTCCTTAAACCACTCCAGGATATATGAGGAATTGAACGAGTGAGCTTCCTCAGAGAGACTATGATTGACCTGAGACTATAAGTAGAATTGACCGAGTGAGCTTCCTTAGAGAGTCTCTAGACCTTGAGACTATAAAGGGATTAGAGAGCATTGTCCTCCCTAGAGAGTCCCTGACTACCATAGAATATAAAATGAATTGACTGAGCGTACATCCTCAGAGAGTCTTATAATTTTGTATGACCAAACCAGAAGGGTTAGGATGAGTGCACTGTCGAGAGGGTTGTTGGTAATTCTTGGACAGCACCAGAGGGAATGACTGTGAGTACATCCCAGAGGGATTCTTGTTTGTGGTTAGCTGTTTGCTTCACTGCTACTTGTTGATCTCTGGATTGTTTACTGTGTGAATCATCTTTTTTACTATTTACTATTTAATACTTACTATACTATTACCTTCGATTTCTCACTGACTATTAGGAACAGATCTTCGGGTGGTTGCCTGCTGGGATTTAGTCTCACACCCTGTTTGGGTCATGTTTTTGGGCTCAAAAAGATTATATTACTGCAGATATACACAAGGGAAAGTGCCCTTCGACATTAGGTACTTGATTTCTCTAGAGCAGGAGAGCATGGGACCAAGTCGAGGCATATGATGATGAGGAGTTTATCTATTTACCTTTCTTTTGTACTTTGGTTTGTAGTATTGTATTTCCATCTTTGTGACTTGTTTGACAGATTTTATAGAAATATGTCTCCGGAATCATTTCATATATGTATGTGTGCTCCAGTTGTTTATTATTTTAGTCTTCTGTTGTTCACTGTTGTTGGATATTTACTTCTTCCGCTATAGTATGTGTTGTTTATTGTTTTTCTTTTCCACTGTGCACTCTTCCAATGAGGGAATAGTTTCCCCACTCACACACCCAAGGACCTCGCTGCTAGTCGCCAGCCTCTGGCTTTCGGGGAAATGCTCTTGAGGCCATGTGAAAAACTGGGTATGGGGAACCTCTGGGTGGCTTTAGGAACCGGGACATTACAAAGTGGTATTTCAATTCATATTTTTTCTGTTGTTACCATTGTACGAGGCGCCTCTGGGTGATTCAAATTCTTTGTGATGTTACAAAGTGGTATTGCGTACCAACCAAGTATGGGGCACCTCTGGGTGATTCATATGCTTTGTGATGTTACCGTTATTGTTATTGCGGGTCTATTTCCTTCTCAACGCAATGAGATGAGGGTATGCCATCTCATGCATCATATAAGAACCTGTTAGAAATCACATTCCATGCATTCTTTCCATGTCATTTATGATGCATTAGAGATTTCATGTTGTTGAGATAGACGTTGTGTAGATTATGCATGTTTTTGTGATAGATTCCTTGATAGAATCCCTACTGTTTGGTAGAGAATTTTTTGTGTAGAGATTTGCTAGAATGAAGGCCAATTTTTTATTCTTGAGGTGTTATGGGCCCATATGAATTGGAACTTGGCGGATCATTGACTTGTTCCCCTTTTATATGATATGTATCAGATGCCAATCTTTTATTAGCGGGGAGTATGGGCCCTCACGGATTCAAAATTGGAACCTCAACTCTTGTTTTATATGTTTTATGGGCTTCAGAACAGTTTTGGAGCTACTGGCTGGAAAAAACCAGAATACACGACATGTACTTTATGAATACACGCCGTGTAGTTTTTAAACCGTGTCACTAACTATGTGGGAAGAAACATGTGGTTGTGAAAAATCTTTCGGAACACACCCTGTATGATATGTACATGATGTGTTGTAGTGACCGTGTGTCTACCCGTGTGGCTAACGACACAGATTGATGAAACTTTGGCTTTACATGCCGTGTCTGGTTATCACACATCGTGCCATGTAACATAAGTACCTAGCCATGTCACGAACAACACGGGTTAGGGATACACTTCAAGTACACGCCATGTTCTCAGGGAGCACGCCATGTAGAGTAGAACAGTGTAGCCGACCGTGTAACTAACAACATGGGTCATTGAAACCTTATCTAGTACATGCCAGGTCTTTCGTGAACATGTCGTGTAGTCTAGGATTAAGAGGAATGTGTGGGTTATCCGTGTAAGGAGACTCGGTCAGGGTGATAGAGTTCAAGTAAACGCCATGTGTGGGGACAGCACGCCATTTGTTTGGGGCGTTACAGGACCAGTTGCGGAAGAAGTAAATGCCCATGGCAATGTCTTAAAGGAACACAACGTGTAGTTTTTATACACGTCATGTAGTCATGTTTTGTAAAACATGAATTTTTATTTCTCATTTTCCCCTCTTGTACTCTTGTGTTCTTAGTCGTTGTTAATCCTGATCTAAGGTGTGCTTTTGACTATTTAGAGTTATGCCACCAAGAGGTACTCCTATTGAATGTCATCTACCAGACGGGGATTATACACCAGATATGGCTGATCAGGGACCTCCTGTAGATCCTCATGTTGTGCCATCCTTGGCACCAGCGGTTATACAAGTTGCAGGCGTCGATGCGCAGTTTAGGGAAGATTTTCTGAGGCTGATTCAGTCCTTCCAGGGAGCGCCGTCTCCGGCCCCATTGATGGCAGAGTTGACACGAGTTTTCCACCAACAAAATCCTCCCACCTTCTCAGTGGAAGGAGGACCTCAGGCTGCAAAGTCATGGATAGAGGCCACACTCACAATTTTTGAGCATCTAGAGATACCTCTAGAGAAGAGGGTGAAGCTCGTTACCTATATTCTCCGAGACTCCTCCAAGAGGGTGTGGGAGGAGATCTCATAGTCAGGACGCCAGTAGAGTATGAATTTGGATGAGTTTCACTGCATCTTCTATGATTAATTCTACCCATAAACCTTTGAGGGCCGATCGAGCTCGAGAGGTTATGATTCTAGAGCAGGGTACTCTTTGGGTTATGGAGTACTCATCTCGCTTTACTGAGATGCAACGTTTCACACCCATTCCAAGGGGTGATGAGTTGTTCCTTGCGTGGAAGTTCAAGGACGGTCTGAATCATGACATCCACTTGCAGGTGAACATCTTCATGTTGACTTTGATATCCTCTATCATCAACCAAGCGCTGATCACTGAGTGCAATCTGAGGTATTCTGGAGCAGTGGGCTAGGGCGGTTTGACATCCAGAGTCAGTTTTCATCCTACTGATAGCAGGAAGCACCCCATGGAGTCTACTTGAGGATATCAGAGTAGGCGGAATGTATCTTCGGGTATCCAGGATGTATGCAACCAATGCGAGAGGAGTGGGCATACTAGGCCTCAGTACCAGAGTGACACGATGGAGTGTCGATCTTATGGAAATATGGGCCATCTTTAGCGTTTTTGTCTGATCTTTTCACCTACATTTGGTGGTAGGGTTTCTTCTATGACCCCACGTCTAGGGGATGCATCACCAGTTTCTCACTAGTCTGGGAACTGGAGTTCTTCCAGCCATTCGGGCCAAGGTAGAGGTCGCAACCGTGGTGGATAGTCACCACGTTACCAGCGACAGTAGAGTGGATCAGCTCAGAGTGGTCATCAAGGGTCACAGGGCTGCGATACATGGCAGAAATTCGGTATGGAGTAGACCCATCCGGAGTAGTATCCCGACCCTTCTAAAATTTGAGGTATGATATTAGTAGCCTCAGTTTTATATTCATCTCTTTTCGATACTGGTGCAACACATATCTTTATCTCTATTTATATAGTGGTGTGCCTTGGGCTCTGCATATTTTCCTCTGCTGATACTTTGACGCTAGACACACCGTTGGGAACTATAGCAGTTAGCTTACATCAGTGTAGAGAGTGACCTCTTGAGGTTGCAGGGTGTCACTTCTTATGGGACCTCTATGTACTAGAGATGACGAGTTATGATGTCATTCTTAGATGGGACTGGTTAGTTCCCTTCCAGGCAGTTGTCGATTGCTATCGCCACTGTGTGAGTTTCATATCACTAGAGGGTGGATCCTTTCTTCATAGAGGTGAGTGGGATGTCCACGTGAGTCGAGAAGGACACGAGCATCATGGTCTAGGAGGAGTTACAACCCAAATTTCTATTCTATATCTGGATGAACAGGGGATTTCACAGTTAGAATTTCCTCCAGTGGTGGATCATTTCAGAGATATATTTCCAGAGGAATTTTGAGGTTTTCCTCCTGAGTGTGAGGTAGAATTTTCTATTGAGCTCATGCCAAGAGCAGCACCAGTGTCCATTCATCCTTATAGGATGGCTACACCTATGTTTCATGAGCTCAAGAAGAAGTTGGAGGAGTTGAAGGCAAAGGGTTTCATGCGACCCAGTACTTCTCCTTGGGGTTCACCTGTCCTATTTTCGAAGAAGGGAGACAACACCCTCAAGCTTTATATGGATTATCGGAAGCTAGACTTGTTGACATTCAAGAACTGATATCCCTTGCTAAGGATAGATGATCTCTTTGATCAGCTTAGAGGAGCCAAAGTGATCTCAAAGATTGACTTGATATCCACTTATCATCAGTTGCATGTTAGATCATATGATATACCTATTACATCTTTTCAGAGTAGGTATGGTCTATAAAAGTATATGCTTATGCCATTCAGTCTCACAAACACACCTGCAGTTTTCAAGGAACTGAAGAACTGAGTGTTCCATCCATACCTGGACTCCTTCATGGTGGTTTTCATGGACGACATCTAGGTGTACTCTCACACTCGACACGACCATGCTACCCATCTTAGGATCATTCTGAGTATAGTGAGAGGGCATCAGTTATATGCTAAACTCTCGAATTTCCACTTTTTGATGGATCAGATTCACTTTTTGGGTCATGTTATCTCAGAGACAGGAGTATTAGTTGACCTAGAGAAAGTGAGAGCCGTTCTTTTCTGGGAGCAGCCAAAGAACGTCTATGAGGTGCATAATTTTCTAGGGCTGGCTGGATACAACATTCCTTTCATACAGAACTTTTCATGCCTAGCAGCACCACTGATAGGTATGACTAAGAAAGGGGAAAAGTTCTTATGGTCAGATTCCTATGAGTTAGCCTTTCAGGTGCAGAAAGGGAGGTTGGAATCTGCATCGATACTAGTATTTACAGATCCGGGCGAGAGATACACTGTTTACTATGATGCTTCAGGTATCGGGCTTGGAGCTGTGCTTATACAAGGAGATGGAGATGTTGCCTACTGGTCTCGGCAGTTGAGGCCACATGAGAGGATCTAACCGATGCATGATCTCGAGTTGGAAGCTGTTGTTCATGCCTTACACTATTGGATACATTACCTTCATGTAGAGAATTTTGTGGTTTTCACCAACAAAAAAAGTCTACAATACAACTTCACTCAGCGTGATCTGAATTTCAGACAGCGCATGTGGGTCATGTACCTTCATTCCTTCAACATTGAGCTTGCATATACGCTAGAAAAGGGAAACACTGTGGCAGTTTTGTTGAGTGGGAGAACTTAGATACAAGCAGTTCAAGAGGCCAACAGTGAGTGGGAACTTATGGCTCTGTTCTCTAAGATACATTTGGAGGTGCACAACAGATAGGGGTAGACCTTTCTATCTCTTGTAGTTGTTACCTCTACTCTTCTTTATCAGGTACAAATGAAACAGCTATCAGACTCGGAAGGCCTAGTCCTGCGGGAGAGTTTGTCTGGAGGGGGCCCTCTTCCTGGATGGACAGTAGGTGAGGATGAGATCTTGCATTTCCAAGGAAGCGTATGGGTTCCAGAAGACATACGTGAGGAGCTTATGCAGGACATTCATTCCTTGGTATGGTCAGTTCATCCTAGAATCACCAAGATGTATCGGGATCTACACTGCTAGTATTGGTGGCCACGTATGAATAGAGATGTTTCTAGTTTTGTCATGTGGTTTTCCGCTTGTCAACAGGTGAAAGCGGAGCATCAGTGACTAGAAGGTCTTTTGCAGCATTTACCCATTTCAGATTGGAAGTGGAACAATGTCGCGATGGATTTCGTGACAGTTTTCCCAGGTTCTCCTCGATAGAATGACACAGTATGGATTGTCATTGAAAGACTCACGAAGGTTGCTCACTTATTTTAAATCAAGAAGACATTAAGTGTTTATGAGCTAGGATAATTGTACATCCGAGATATTTTACATCTATATGGAGTTCCACACTATATTGTTTCAGACAGAGATCCATGTTTTACTTATTGGTTCTAGCAGGGGCTTTTGAAGGCTTTGGGTACACATGTACTTTTGAGTACAGCATACCATTCCCAGATAGATGGCCAGTCCGATCGTAAAATTTAGGTGCTTGAGGATATGCTCAGATATTTCATTCTAGACATTGGAGGTTCTTGGGAGAAGCATATGCCTCTTGTGGAGTTCTCCTACAACAACCGTTTTCAGGAGACTATTCAGATGGCACCATACGAGTATTTGTATGGTAGGCCATGTTGATCACCTTTATACTGGCTGGAGGTAGGAGAGGAAGCTTTGTTGGGACCCTATCTTGTGCAGGAGACCTCATAGCAGATAGAGTTGATTTAGAAGTGGATGGCTATGACACAGTCTCGATAGAAGTCTTATGATGATCAACGCAGACGACATCTGGAGTTCAAGGTTGGGGATCCGGTTTTCCTGCGTGTCGCACCGAGGTTCGGACACAAGAGGATTCAGAGATAGGGTAATCTTTCACCACGGTACGTCGGGCCGTTTGAGGTATTGGGGAGATTTAGTCTGGTTTCCTATCAGTTGTAGTTACCTCAGAGGTACCGGTCTATGCATGACGTCTTCCATGTTTCTCAGCTCTAATGTTTCTTTTCTGACTAGTCTCATGTCTTTCAACCTGAGGAGGTTGAGCTTGAAGCATATGCATCATTTGAGGAGCATCCTATCCAAATTGTTGATCATAGTACGAAGGTTCTCCGTGGCTGGTCTGTTCCACTGGTACGGGTTCTATGTAGCACGGGTGAGTACAGGATGAGACTTGGGTGAGGGAGACTGATGTACGATCGCCATGGGTGGAGCTGTTCGGGGTTTCTTCTTCTACGCCTCTCTGGGGGAATTCGGGGACAAATTTCTTTAAGAGGGGTTGTTTGTAAGAACCCAGACCTTTTTTTCAGGTATGTTTTTCCTTTTTCTAGATTTTATGTGAAAAGAGGAGTTTCTATAAATTTTCAAAGTACACGCCATGTAAATTATAAGTACACGATGTGTACTTCGATGCCGCATGAGGCCGTGTGCTAGCCATGTCCGGGCTACAGACACAGTCATGTGGGATGATGTGGAGGCCACTTAAAGAGGAGTACAGAAAAGCCTATTACATGCCATGTAATACAAAAGTACAGGCCACATACTTTCTTTTTTTTTCATTAAATGCATCGAGGACTCCTCGTAATCCTATAAATGTATTCTTCTCTAGCTTCTTCAACCATGAGCATCCCGTATGACCGCAAATCTCCTTTGAGCCCCTAAGCCTTCTTCCATTCTCTGAATTGACCATCTTCGATTGCGTTGGAACCATAGCGGTAACCTCTTCCTTCTCCTAGAGCATCGTTTTCAAATTCCTCCTATTTTCCAACTTATCCTGGGTTGATCATTTTGTACATTTTCATAGATATATGACATTTTAAGGAGATTCAAGCCTCGTGGTTCATGTATATCAAACACCTAGAATCAAGGTCGGAGGTTTGTGCCTTTCCGTTTGAAGTATTTGAGTTTTATGTGCAATTTACACCAATACCCTTGAACGGGGTATTGCGTGCTTACTGTTTTTCCCCGGTTTTCTTCCTGCCTTTCCTGTATGCTTTTGTAGAGGTAATTTGGCTTTGTATAAGTATAATTTCTATGCTTAGATGTTTTTCCCATGCCTTGTTCTATTTAAAACCTTTTGGTCTTGTTCATCCTTTGGCTGTTATACCTGTTTTACCTGCCTTGTGATCGTAGGATAGAGTGTTGTTCTCTGACATGCTTGTTATGGTGTAGACTAGTTATCCAAGTAGATCTGTAGGTATACATTGGCCTTATAGAATTATTATACACTTACTGGCACGGGTCCGTGAGAACCTGGTGGTGTAGACTATATGGGGATAGATCGAGTGAGCTTCCTCAGAGAGTCTTGGGGATTATAGACTATAAGGGGATAGACTGAGTGAGCCTCTTAGAGAGTCTTGGATATTATATACTACATGAGGGTAGAACGAGTGAGCTTCCTCAGAGAGTCTTGATCTTTATAGAATATATGGGGATAGACTGAGTGAGCTTCCTCAAAGAGTCTTTGTTTATTTGAATTTCCTTAAACCACTCCTGGCTATTGGAGGAATTGACCAAGTGATCTTCCTCAGAGTGTTTGTGATTGACCTGAGGCTATAAGTGAAATTGATCGAGTGAGCTTCCTTAGAGAGTCACTAGAACATGGGGCTATAAGGGGATTAGACCGTGTGATCTTCCTCAGAGTTTCGCTGACTACCTTAGACTATATGGGGAATTGATTGAGTGTGCTTCCTTAGAGAGTCTTATAATTTTGTATGACCAAACCAGAGGGGTTTGGATGAGTGCACTGCCTAGAGGGTTGTTGGTACTTCTTGGATATGACAAGAGGGGATGGATGTGAGTACTTCCTAGAGGGATTCCTGTTTGTGGTTAGCTGTTTTCTTCACATCTTCTTGTTGATATGTGGATTGTTTACTGTGTGTATCATCTTGTTTACTGTTTACTATTTACTTCTTATGGTACTATTACCAGCCATATGCTCACTAACTGTTAGGCATAGATCTTCGGGTGGTTGCGTACTAGGATTTATTCTCACACCCTGTTTGTGTCATGCTTTTGGGCCCAAACAGATTATATTTCTATAGTTATAGACAAGGGAAAACACCATTTGAATTCAGGTACTTGATTGCATTGGAGCAGGAGAGCATGGGACCAAGCCGAGGTTTGTGATGCTAAAGAGTTTATCTATTTACCTTTCTTTTGTACTTTGGTTTTCAATATTGTATTGCCAGCATTGTGACTTGTTTGGATGCTTTCATAGACATATGTCTCATGCATCGTTTCATTTTTACGTGTGCTCGAGTTTTTTATTGTTTAAGTCTTTTTCTGTTCACTATTTTTAGATATTTACTACTTCCGCTATTGTATGTGTTGTTTATTGTTTTTCTTTTCCACTTTGTACTCTGCCAATGAGGGCATAGTTTCCCCACTAACACACATAAGTCCCTCGCTGCTAGTCGACAGCCTCTGGCGTTCGAGGAAAAGTGCTTGAGGCCATGTGACCAAATGGGTTTGGGGCTCCTCATGGTGGCTTCCGGAACCAGGACGTTCTAGACATGATTATAAAGATTAAAATACCAAAGTACATATAAGTTAATAGTATTGGTAAGTAAATACATACATGAGTCTTATATTACATTTGGAATACACAAATTATAAAATTATTCTTTTTGAAAATAACTTTAATCCATCTAGAATATATTTGTATAACTTTATTAGTAAACTTCATGGAATCCTGGGTAATGGGAAAAAAATTAGGTGAGATCAGCTGCTAAGTAAGGGTTAAATACATAAAAAATAATAATGAATAAATTATATTAATCAATATAAAATGGTAAATAGTTTAACACACACGACATGTAATCAATAAACTAAGAGGGAGTGCATACAAAAATGGAAAGGTAAAAAAATGAACACACATGCCTTTTAAATATATAGATAAGGAATAATCAATATGAAATGGTAGATTAATGAACACACATTCCATTTAAATAATGGGATACGACATAATCAATGTGGAAAGGTAAATAACTAAAACACATTCCATTTAACCAATGAATAGAGAATGAAATGCATCCCTAGATAATTTCAATGAAAAAAATACATTTAATAATAATAACTAAATACTTAATGAAGGAAATGCCTAATTATTAGACATCACGTATCTGGTACATGAACTACTATACCATCAAGATCTATCCTCGAGATAATTCAATTCCATGGGTAGAAAACTATTTGATTCTACTTATAAAAAACACTAAAGGTTTTTTTGCCAGTATATTTCATCTCAAGTGACTACCAATTCATAGTGGAGATTATTTCTAATGGTCCATAACCCATGTAGTGCATGTTTAAATACTTCCTTATATATCGAAACATCTATTTAAATAATAAACAATGTTCCTTATCATAAAATATTTATATTAAATAACGGATATAGGTTTATCAATATTTCCCCAATTAGTCAAGTAACTCTCAATGTAAACATTATACGTAATAATGATATATTGATTAAAAAATAAACATAACCATGATAAATGATATGGATACTTATGGGATATTTAATGTCCAATGATCATAAGAATGTGAATATTTCTAGGTGAATAAAAAATAAATCAAGAAAGTGAATGTAAATACTATCCCTAAAAAAATAAATCATAATCTATATAGAGGAAGAATAAAGATGGTATTAATATAACTTATTTGAAGTGGAGTAAAAATAAATGGTTGTTGACATTGAAGAATAGAAATATTGTAAAAATATCTTAAAAAATTTTTTGAGAATTTTTTTTTCATTTTAATTTTTTCTGAAAAT
The DNA here is from genome assembly GCA_963277665.1 of Viscum album. Taxonomy (NCBI): domain Eukaryota; kingdom Viridiplantae; phylum Streptophyta; class Magnoliopsida; order Santalales; family Viscaceae; genus Viscum; species Viscum album. Next base: position 1,267,775,129 of record OY728140.1, on the reverse strand, counting down.
CCATTTTCATTGAAAATAACTTTTAAAAACATTTTCTTTGACAAGATCCTTGAAACATTACAAATTAATATTCATATAAATGGTGAAATTTAATACTATACATGTCTTATAAGGTTAAGAGATCATTTCTTGTGCATTTTAAATAGGTTAGAAAAGTTCCTTGTTCTGAATGAGATTAGAAGATTTATTTTAAAAAAATTGTTAAAGAAGAAATGGGTAAATTTTCTTTAATAAATCAATTTTAAAATGTTAAAAACATTTTTTAAAACATTTTTATAAAATATAGTTTTGAGAGGAAACATATTTTTTACCGAAGAGAGATATGAAGTCGGAATTTTATAAAAACAAATATAAAAACTTTGAGTACCAAAGCGTGGGAAAATGGTAATATTACTTAAAAATATCATAAAAAACTAGGGGAGAGAAAAATTAATGTGTTTTAAAAAATGAAAAAATAATTTCTTTTAAATGAAATTCATGTATAATCAATCCCGAATATAAAAAGATTGTGAAGTAAACCCTTGAAAATACCATAACATTGAAGAGATAATAAATCAATGAATATATTACATGTATAAATTGAAAATGCACATAAAATAAGTTAAAATTGAATAATAGATAGTAAAATCCGATTACACACATAATTGTAAAATATTAAATATAACAAGGAAGTAATATAACCTAATACAAATGAATCAGTTTATTAGATTATTTACCACTTGGTAACATTTAATTAAAATACCATTCAATGATATAATTCAAATTAAAAATTAAAATATCATTAAGAATTATTTATTAATGATATTATATTTCAAAGATATTTATATACATCATATAAAATAAATTAGTTTCATAATAAAGTCTTAATAGAATGTAAATTGAGATGAAATCCCTTACCACTTTGTAACATTTGAATTTAAAAATACCCATTAAAGAAATAAATTCAAATGAAACATTAAATAACATGAATATTAATATATTAATTATATTAAATACAATAGTTTTAGTATATAAACCACACAAAATAAATTAGTGGGGAAAATGGCATATGTCTCATGGAAAGATAAGTGAGAGAATGATCCCTTTCCTTATATTTCCTTTTCGGTGAACATCCTTTAACCTTATTTATAATAGTTTTAATCATTTTATTAACGTAAAATAAAACCATAATCATATTTATAATATCATATATGTTCTTATCATAATATATGATTACCCGTTTGTTAATAATAAGTAATTATTTTTTACTATTTTAGGTGTTAATTTCTTAGTTTTTTTAGTGTGTTTTGACATATAATTTTTTTCATATTAATTAGACCATGATTTTATAATCTAAAAATTAGAGAATATTATATAAATATTATATATAATCCTTTTATATTTATTTATATTAATATATATATCTTGAAAATAGAAAATGACAAACAACATTCATGGAGATGGTAGGCCATAAGTATGCATGAACTATGATTCTACATTCTTATCATATTAAAAGAATTAAAACTAAATTATATATATGTACATTATAATTAATATATCATATTTATGTTATATATGTCACATATTTTTATTTAATCCATCATCAATACACTCCATGTATAATGTGAAATAATCACATCACTTTGAAGAGGTGGTGGTCCACATATCCACAAACGATGTTAATGTACTTCCACTGAATGGAAAGAATGAAGTTATGTGTTATACTAGATTTAAATAAGCTCAAATAAATTATAAATAACATATATATAATATATATACTATAAAAACAACATTATTTAAATCATTTAAATATGTTAATGGGAAAAATGAATGATATCGTCTCACGAGGCGGTGGTTCACTGTACACATGAATGATGACTGTGTATCTCATTTGATAAAAGTGTGTATACATGTCATTTATACCCTTAAGATATAAAAATATAATTAAATTGAGTATAATTAGGTTATTATATAATCATTATATAAAAATAATTGAATGGTGGATATAGAAATAGAACAAAAGTTCTTTATTAAAGAATATTACCTCTTTTTCAGTAAATCCTTTTGGTTTATACCAAAATCTTTCCTCGGTCTAATCTCTATAAAATATTACAGTTATAGAATTAGGTTACTGATTTCTAAGAGATATTTGGGAATGTATTTTCCAATCCTAAGTATTTTTAAAGGTGTAAATAAGGGGATAGGTTGTCTCCTTTTATAAGTTGGGGAGAGGACACACATATCATTTTTGGAAAAAAAAAGTTAGGTTTACCCACGTTTAAACCAAAAAACAATCCTAAATAATATAAAACAATTATATAATAGAGGTTTAATGGTAAAATTATGGCCATAAAATTATTAATCGACAAGTTTTTAGGTCATTTTATCCCATCAGTTTAAGGTTTAGTCTCCTTTTAAGCTTAATTTTACTTTATTCATCGTAATTAATTTTAATTGCATTCATTAATTTTTTTGTCAAAAACAACGTTTAAATTATTTATAATTATAAATTATTATGATTCCAAATATGGAATACATTTTTATAAATACCAATCACATAATTGGAAAAAATTAATTTAAAATTCATCCCGTATACAGGATGATAAAGAGAGTTGTTAGAGTAAAAATGTTCAAAAGTTAGAAATGTTTTTATCTCAAATTTAAATGTCAAATTGATTCCAATGACCTAAATTTTAATAAATTATTATTATTTGAAATATTTTTACTTTGAAAACAATAAAAAATATATTTTATACTTATATATTATTTATATGAAAAGTCATTTTTTAATTAAAATTCAATATTTTTCTCTATTCTTGAAAAAAAGAAACTTCTTAGAAAAATACCAGAAATTAACCCTAAGATAATTTAAAAATTCTATTTTCAAAAATAAATAATATTTTCTTAAAATAAAAATTATAAAACTTCCAAAATTTATTTTGGAAATAGGCACACCATTAAATGGAAACAACACAACCTTTATAAAAAACACATTTTTTTAGTAAAATTGGGTTTTTTCTTATATTATGCTTAGAAAATATATTGGATGAATTTTAAAAAATATTTGACTGGATATATAATATATATTTCATTTATATCATTAAATAATAGTAATTAATTTATTATTAAAAAATTCCTCGAGAGCATAAAAATAGTTTTTTTATAAAAATACTTTATGTTATATTGGTTTTCATTTTCATTTCAAATTAATTAGTAACCAATGAATTCATTTTATATTTGTGTAAACTATATATTTTTATATGTTATTAAATTATATTCACAACCAAAAATTTAACATTGAGGTGATAAATGTCATTTTAAATAATAATATAAATAGTATTCAGTAAAACTTGGTCTTGCGTGTAACGAAAGACATCAAAGAAGTCATTATTGCATGTAACAAAAGCAACATCAATGTTTCATGCATTGCAAGCTATATCATAGTTTAAATTTATTTAAAATAGATAATATATCATAAATACTTGATATGTTTCATTCCTTTCTATGCTTAGTGTTGCGTGTCATAGACACTATCAAATACAATGTTCTTACTATAGAATTTCAGGGTGTCATATTCTACCCACATTAATTTAACTCTTCCATTGCAATTTAAAATCAATCTTTGAAATAAATTGTTTAATATTTACTTTTTAACAGGAAGGGTTGTAAAAAAATCCACTTGAAAAGATAGAATGGGAAGTACCAAAGTCATATGGAATAAAACATTACTAGGTTTCCATGTAGGAGAACATCAGCAGAAAGTGAAGATTTATACCAAGAGGAAGATTTTAAAAAATTATTGGAAGTGATTGATGAAATTTATCACAAAAAAATCAGGATCAATTTAAATTTTAGGTCCTAAAACCCATTAATATTTAATGATTTAAAATACTATCAGTTCAATGAAAATTAAGGTATTATGATTACATTTTATTTCTAGAATATTTTTCTAATGTTGAATAATTCTTTAACTACATTTTAATATAAAAAATATACTTACATTATATGTTTATATTTCATAACTAAAATTTAATCCTCTTTTTGTGTCTCTATCAATTTCTAATTCATCCCTTTACTCCAAAAAATGAAAATCTAAAATTTTATTTCTATTTTTTCCTAAAACACAAAAATTCACTTTTAAAGGATTGTAATATCCATAAATGATAGAGGGGAATTTACATTGGTCCCTAAATATTTTCCAAACTAATATGTTTTTCAAAAATAATTCAATATAATAATTAATATCTAAATATAAAAATTAATACCATAATTTTATAATTAATATTTATTCATCAAATTGTTTATATAAAAACAATAGGATATTAATCAGAACATCATGTAAGCATGTGGTAGGCATGGAGACTCTATCATCCTATGGTTATGTTTCAATCCCAAATACCTTCCTAGATTTTATGGGTTTTCAACGATCATGAAAGATGTACTTTTTCTAAAACCATATTAATATAATTTTCAAAATAAATATAACTGACATCCTTGAAATTTTATCATCAAATATCATTTTAACTAATGTTCTCAATACAACCTCAATATATAAATACTTAAACAATTTATTTCCTAAATTCCCCTTCCTTGTTCTAGATTTTATACTTTAGAAGATGTAATTAAATGAAGTAAGTCTCAGGTTCCCCACATTTAAAGAAAAGAACTATAAAACAATCCTTAGGATGATATTTATTTACATCGATCATACACTTCATTTTTTCAAACAATTTATTTGTTTTATTTTCTACATTCCCACAAATAAATAATTTCCATGTTCTTTTGAGACACTTTAATGGGTTTAGCCTTCCACTTCTCTTACATGATTGAAATCAAGCATTCTTTTCTCAATGGTCTCCACCACTCGAGCTCCTAGAAAACTCTACCGTTTTCTTATTTAGTTATTCCAAGAGTTTGTTATGGTATATGTTGTTAGTCATATTTTGAGAAAAATTAGTATGAATAAACATGATATATTTCACTCCTATGAACATCCCATTTAGTTTCTCATTATCACTGCCATTACCTTCTTGTTCAATTTTAACATCATTCCTTCGAGTTTCATCCATTGACTAAAACCTATAAGCATAGTGTGAGTAACAATAATCCTAGTTATAAAACTGTATAATATCTATGTTAAAAGAAAGATTAGGAAGTTCTTATATACTCCTCCTAAAAGTATATCATATGGTTTTGTTTTCTAATCTTGTATGTTTAAATCAAGTTCCCAAGGTTTCCATTAAACCTCTCTTTGATACTAAATGTGCTGACCTGACTCTAGTAGGCCCGGAGCCGGTGTCTACAACCATTACATTATAATGATTACAACGAATCAAATCCCAAATATCTGATCAGTTTAGATTTCTTGGAAAACTAGATACATACATGATTCTTACATAACATTTGGAATACAAAGATTTAAATTTTTTTAAAGAATAAATTAATTTTTTCTAGAATAGCCTTGAATAAATTTTTTAGTAATCTTCATGGAATCTTGGTTAATGGAAAAAATAAGGGTGATCTAAAATACTTATTAAGTGTTTAATATAGTTGAAACAATAATGAATCAACGAGAATAGTTCATATGGAAAGGTAAATAACTGAACACGCATTCCATTTAAACAACTGGATATGGAATAATTAATATAGAAATGTATATAATTTAATACACATTCCATTTAAATGACTAAATAATTCCTAATAAATATGGGAAGATAAATAATTGAAACACATTCCCTTTAATCAATGAACTGGGAATGAGATACATCCATAGATAATGTCAAATAAAAAATCCCATGTATAATAATAACTGAATACTGAATGAAGGAAATTCACAATTATTAGACATCATGTATCTATAAAATAATCCACTATACCATCAATATCTATCCTTATGATAGTTCAAGTATATGGGTGGAAACCTATTTGATTCATGTTGGAAACAATGTTGAAGGGTTTATTGCTAATATATTTTGTCTCATGATACTACCAAAGCATTGAGGGAATTAGTTCAAATGCTCTCCAAACCATGTAGTGTATTTCCACAATATTCATCATATATCTAATAATCAATTTAATTAATAAAAAATGTGCCTTATCATCAAATATCTATAATGAATAAAGGATACATATTTATTAATATTTCCCCAGTTAATCATGTAATTGTCAAAGTAACCACCCTATGTAAAATTTGTATATTTTTAAACAATAAACACATCCTAGATAAAATATATGTAAAATTAGGGGAAATTTAATGTCCAATGATCGTAATAAAGTTAATATTTCAAGGGGAATACAAAAAATAATCAAGGAAGTGAATTTAAACACTATCATTGGAGAAATCAATCATAAACTATCCAAAGTAAGACTAAGGATGGTATCAATAAAACATATCCAAAGTAGAGTAAAAATAAATGGTTAATATTGTTGATAAAATGATATATTTTAAATATATTTAGAACATTCTTGAGGAAAATAAACATTTCCCCTTTTATTTTTTTTAAAATCGCTTAAAATTTAAAATAACTTTTAAAAAATATATTTAAAAATTATTTATAAAATTTAAAATGAAGATTAAAATAAATTATGGTGGGTAATTTTGTATATGCCTTACAAGGTAAAAACAACATGTCTTTTTCATAGTAAAAATGTTAGAAAAGTTCATTGTTCAGAAAGAGATAAAAATATTAATTTGAAAATATTTTTAAAGTAAAACAAGGGTAATAATTTATTTAATAAATAATACCAAAAAAATTAAAAAGCATTTTTTATATTTTTTTCTAAAATATGGTTTTGAGAGGAAACAGACTTCTGAATGAAGAGAGAAATGAATTTGGGCTTTCATAAAAACATTTTAAAAAAACTTTTGAGTAGAAAAGAGTAAAAAATTATACTATTATTGGAAAAAAAATATCATAAAAACCATAGGATAATAAAATTAAAGGGTTTATTAATTAATGATCAAATAATTTCCTTTAATGGAAATTCATGTGTAAACAATACCTAATAAAATCAGATTGTGAAGTAAACCATTGAAAAGATAATAATGTTGAGGTGAGAACAAATAAATGAATAGATTATGTGTATCAACTATACATACACATAAAACAGGAGGAAATAAAACAATAGATATTACAAATTTATTAAACACATAATCATATAATATTAACAATAATTATGAAGTAATATAAACCAATAAAAAGGAATCAGGTTATGAAATTCTTTACCACTTGGAAAATTTTAATATGAATCCCATTAAATGGAATAATTAAAATTGAAACATAAAATACCATTATGAATGATTTATTCATGATATTACATATAAAAGGGTGGTATATAGACTATATAAAATAAATTAGGTGAATAATAACAATTATGATTCAATGGAATGTAAATTGAGATAAAATCCATTACCACTTGTTACCTTTTGATTTATAATCCACGTGAAAGAAATAAATTCAAATAAAGTTTTAAATACCATAAACACAAAATTTTTAATTTTATTAAACACAATATGGTCATTATATACACCTTATAAAATAAATATGTGGTGAAAATGGTGTATACCTCATAGAAAGAAAAGTGAGACAAGGATCCCATACCTTGAAATATGTTTTGGCGGAACATAATTTACACTACAGTATAATGGATTTAACCCTATTATTAACTTATACCAGAACCATAATCATATTTATAATATCATATATTAACTTCTTATAATATGTTATTACCTATTTGTTAATAATATTTCATTATTTTCATTATATTCGGGTGTTAATTGCTTTGTTAATCGAGTATGTTTTGACTTTTTATTTTTTCCCTATTAATTTAATAATGATTTAATAATATAAATAATATAAAAATTGATTTAAATATTATATATATTCATTATATATATTTTTATATTAATCTATAATGTTTGCAGATAAAAAATGATATACAATGTCCATAGAGACAGTATGTCGTACATATGCATGAATGCTATTTTCATTTTATTGACGTATTAAAAAAATAAAAGTAAATGATATATATGTATGTTATAATTTTATAATAATATTTATGTCATATATTTTACATAATTTCATTAAAAAAAATACTTAATGCATTCCATGTATAGAACGAATGTATCACATTGCTTTGATGAGTCGGTAGTCCACAGTCAACAATTAATGATACAATATTCCAAGAAAATGGAAATAATGAATATATATGTTATAAAAGAATTAAATAATTATATATAAATTATAAATATTATATATATTTTATAAAATATAAATACATCATTATTACCATCCTTTAAAGGTGGTAATAGAAAAACAAATGACATCAGTTCGTGTGGTGGTAGTCTTCCATACACACGGACAATGATTGTGTATCCCATTTGATAGAAGTGTGTGTTGGTATAGGTCTTACACTTAATATTACAACATATAAGTATATTTATGATTCTATGTTTATTATATAATCATGTTATAAAAATAATTTAAGTTGTGGAGAAATAAATAAAAAAAGTACTTCATTGATGAATATTACCTCTTTTTCTGGTAACTCCTTTTTGGTTTATACCAAAAGCCTTCCAGGGTTTTCCTTATACACAAATTGGGTAATATAATATGAGGGTATGGATTCAAGGGATATATTTTGTTATTTATTATCCAAACCTAAGTGGTTTTAGTGGTGTGAATAATGGGGAGAGTTAGTGACCTTCTATAAGTGGCAGAGATGAAACATGTGGAATTTGTTAAAACAAGTTTGGTGTACCCACATATTTACATAACATGAGGATTACATAGAACAAAAAAAATTTATCCTAGAGGTATAATATTATAAATATGTCTAATAAATGGGTATTGGAATTCTTTATGGTTAATTTTTTCCATTATTTTTAATGTTTAGTCTCATGTTATGGTTAATTTTACCTTAATAGCTATAATTCATTTTAATAACATTCTCTAATATTTTTTGGAAAAACTAAGTAAAATTTATTAGGAATTATAAATCATTCTGTTTTCAAATATGAAATACATTTTTTAAGATTCTAATCACATAAGAGACAAAAATTAATTGAAAATTAATCCTCCAGATAAAATGAGAAAACAAGTTTTTAAAGTAAGAATGTTCTAAAGTTTGAGTTGTTTTTATAACCAATTTAAATGTGAAATTGATTAAAATTAAATAAATTTGATTAATTTATATAGTATTTTACTATTTTTACTTTAAAAACAACTAAAAATATAAATTAAAATTATAAATTATTTAGATGAATTTAGTTTTCAATTAAAATTCAGTTTTTCACTATTCATCAAAAAATGAAACTTCTCTGAAAAACTGCAATAAATAACCCTATGAAAATTTTGATGTTATGAATTAGAAATAATGTTTCCTTTTTAAAATAAAATTTATAACAGTTACAACTTTTATTTTTATAATAGTTACACATTTAAATGGTGGAAAAACTACATTTATAAAAATATGTAGCATTTTATGCGTATAATTGGGTTTGTTCTTATCTTATGCCTATTTAATATGTTGTATGAATGTAAAAAAAACTATTGAATATAATATATATATATATATCATTAATATCATTCAATAATATTAATTAATCCAATTTATTAAGACAAAACACCATTGGGAGTATAAAAATAGTTTGTTTATGAAAACATTTCCATTATATTTAATTGGTGTTTATTTTCATTTCTAAATAATTGTTAAAAAACGAAATAATTTTATATTTTTTAAACCATATATTTTCATAATTTATGTAATAATATTCAAAAACACTAATTTAACAGTTAGGAGATAATTTCCATTTTAAAAAATAATTTTAATAGTATTCGGTAATACATGGTCTTGCGTGTAACACATGAAATCAAAGAAAGTCATTGTAGTGTTTAACATATGATTACTCAATTTTTCATGAATTTTAAGATATATCATATATTAATTTTATTTAAATAAGAAAATATATCATAAATCCTCAATAGGATACATTTCATTCTATACTTGGTTTTGTGTGTCATATATGCTATCAAATATAATGTTTTTACTTTAGAATTGTGGGGTGGTAAAAAAATTAATTTAATTTTTTTAATATTTTGTTATACATGAAACAATAAACCTATATTTATTTAAAAATAAGATTGAGTTTGGATTGTTTTTCACGCATAACTGAGCTTACCATGCATTATATGTAATACCGAGTTTAAATAAAACTTGTCATATTATTAAAATATTATTATTTAGTATGATAGTTTTCAACTTGATTTTGGAATGGAAGTTATGAATAATAATAAAAAAATAAAACTGTGGTTTATAAATTGATTCTTTTGATACCAATTAATTATAAATCAATGTAGAACCCTTTTGAAAATAAAAAGAAAACTTTTTCTATAAAACTAATTTTAAGTGCACATGTGCTTTTTATATCAATAAATTATCCAAATTAATTTTTCTTAACTATTTTAATGAAATTTATTTATTATATATTTAATAGAAAATTTAACATTCACATTGTTTGTTTTCTAAAAAATAAATAAGAAGAAATCCAATTTTACGCTCAAAAACTAAATTGTTCTAAAAAGCAGTTTTACAACCTTTTAAGGGTGCACTTATTTTAAAACTAATTTTTTACACATTTATAAGTTATATTTGAAAATATAAAATTCATTTTTGAAATTTGACATCAGAATAATATTAGAGTGTATTTTTAGGATATTCTGAAAAGAATTATTTTTTATTAATAGTGAAATAATGAAATTTAATTAAAAATTTCATTTTTATTCAAATTATTTATATAGTTAAATTATATTTTAAATTAGTTTGAAATTTTAATTATATAAATTATAAAAATATTTATCTAATATATGTTATTGTAATCAATTTCATATTGAAATTGAATATAAAATCTTTTTATATTTGATCACTTTCCACCTTTAAAAACCTGCTTTCTAATCATGAATTTGAGATTAATTTTAAGTTAATCTCAACAAATTATGTGATTTTAATTAGGAAAAATAGATTCCATATTTGGAATTATAATAATTTATAATTTATATTAAATCCAACTTTATTTTGACAAAAGTGATTATTGAATGTAATTAAAATTAATTATAGCGATTAAGGGGAAAACAAGATTACATAGTGGTTAAACTTAGAATATAAGGTATAATAATGACCAAAAAGTTGTAAAACCCCATTTTATGGAAATGTATATACCCTTTTTATCTTAGTACCTAATTTTATGATTTTATGGAAACGTTTTATTGAAATTGACCCATATTATATGTTTAGTATAGAAAAGTAAAAAAATATACTTTTCTTCCTTTTAATTTCTACAAATCATTGGAATTGGAAAAAACTACACAAATTGGTTATAAATATTATTTTTGGAATATAAACGGGGTTTTTTATCATTATAATTTATTTTAATTTTTTATAGATGATATTATTACATTAAATTATTAAGGAAAACTAATGTAGAAATTATTTACTTAGTAATTAGATAAATCAATATATACTTAAAACATTAAAATTGAAGTAAATTGAATGAATAATTATGTAAAATTATATTTTAGATGATTTTATCTAGTTAAAAATGTGTGAAAATAATGTATTATATTTCCATTATTGTCTTGATATTTTTTAAATTGAAATAAAATGAATAGTGTAAAAATTGACATAAATGTCATTTTATAATAAATGTTGTTTTATTAATTGAAATTTTTTTTATAAAAATAACATATTGTGTAAAGTGATTTTAAAAAATTAATAAATATCAACTATGGTCTACTAATGGATAAATATTTAAATTATAATGACTATATTGACCGTTAAATAGAAAAAAAATTGTTTAGCACAGTTACTAACAAAGAAATGTTTTGCGCATTACATGCACTTGTGTTAAAGACAATTTACCACACAAAAAAATTATAAATTATAAATTATATATCATATTTTATAATAATTTATTATAAATTATTAATTAATTATCACTCTATCTTAGTTATAAACAGTAAACCTCTTAGGTTATTAATCTAGTTAACATAATGAAAAACTAAAATTGTAAAATTAGGATATTTAAGAGTTAAGAAACCAAATGTTTAAAAAATAATGTGTGTTTTAGGTTTGGATTGACCATATAGTTACTAAAAATTTTCAATTATCATTTTTTCATCAACTTTAGCTAATCTTGACCTCCAAATAGTAAATACTTTTGAGTATTTACAAGAATTTCACACATCCTCAACTATAAAATGGCACTCACTCCCCCCATTCATCACACAAATAAATCCATTTTCTCAAAAAATCTATACCAAAATCACTTTTCATATTCCTTAATATAATACAAGAATTATCAATTTTGGCACAAATCAGTCTTTATAATTCCTTCGGTGAAAAACAAAATGAGATACCCAAAGAAAATGTAACACTCAACAAAAAAAATTTTGTATTATTTATTCCTCAAAACCATTAAATTATTTTAATATCATGATTATATAATAACACAAGTATATTAAATATTATAAGAATTTTTTATTTTAATTTTAAAACCTAAAATGTCACACACTTCCATCAAATGGGTTATAGAATCATTGTTCATGTGTACGGAGGACTACTGCCTCACGAACCAATGTTGTTTGTTTTTCCATTACCAACTTTCAAGGTTTGGAATAATGATGTAAATACTATTTATATATTATATATATGATATTTATTATATATTTATTCTTATTTAATTGTTATATTACACATGAATTCATGATTTCTATTTTTTGGGAAAACAATAACATCCTTCGTGTGTACGGTGGACTACCGCCTTATGAAGCGATGTGATTCATTCACACTATACATCGAATGTTTTGTGGATGAATTTGTAATTATATTTTTATATTAATGAAATAAATATGATTATATAATGATAATATATAATATAATTTTCTTTCTTTAAATATGATAAGAAAATGGAAACAATATTCATGCATACATACGGTTTACCATCCATGAATGGTGTATTACATTTCCTATATATATATTTTATAGATTATTATAAATACATATATAATAAATATATATGACATTTTTATCATTTTTATCATTAACTAGATGATTAAATCATGATATATGTATGAGTAACAAGAATAACAAGTCAAAACATGTAGGGAAAACAAAGCAGTTGTTACCTAAAACATAATTATAACACGGAATTTTTAATAAATGGGTAAAATAAATTCATAAGTAAATAATATATATTATTATATATGTGAATATGTTTCTGTTATATATGTATAATAAACTTATATCAATTACACTTAATGTTTTAATGAGTAAGATGAGATTCAAGATTTAAGGCATGGGATTTTCTTCTCGCTTTTTTACATTTGTGAGACACTTCAATATTACCAACATATTTCTTCTAGTGGTGTATATAATTCTCATTAATGTGTTTTATAATTATTCTACTAAAATTTATTTTTATTTTCAGATCCATTTTAGGGAAAATCTTTTTTGTGGTTTACTATTCAAAAGTTACCAATCAATAAAGTATTTTTGTCTCAATTTTCTTTCTTTGAGACGTATGTTATGATATGCTTCTATATTCCTTCATGAGGTGTATATACGACCCATTTGATATGTAATATAATGAATTTATCTATTATTATTATATTTTATGTTCCATTTTATGTTAAAATTTTTATTGACTGAATGGCCCGATGGCCAATATTTTTTATTGGTTTGGGATAAGCCCCCTTTTAAGGGTAAAGGGAGAAACCAGGACTTCAAGGACATCAATACATTATCAAAAATTGAAAAGAAATAGGGTTTTAACCTAGAACAATACTATGAATAAGTGCTTCACCCAGCATCAAACACATTAAGGCATGACTCTACCAAAGCATGACTGCTCAGCAAGCTGTGCCATGCAAGAATGCACTATCCCGGTAACGATAGAAACTCTATAACCTCTCAATCATCCTAATCCGAAAATTCATGCATAGTGAAGATGACCAGATCAATACTCATCTAAATAAAAACCTCATAGAATGTTTGGGTGCCCCAATGGTCCATCCATTTCTCCTCCATCAACAATCAACCGGCAGGTTACCGACAGATTCACAGCCAACTACACCATCTACACCACCAAAAGACCACCAATTCCACGGCCAATCAAATGAGATCCAAACATCACCAAATCAAAATGGGGAACGAAAAACTGCTGCACCAAATTGAAATCCCACCCCTTATGGTCCCCTGGAGATGACCCCAAGCCCACAGGAACCCGCCAGATCCGACATCAAGAGGGGACAAAGCCGAGCAGAGATCTCGGATCTGGAAGGCATGCCAAAGCAGTCGTTGAGCACACCGAAGCTGACGCCGAGCCCATTGCAGCCGAGACGAAATCTTGAAATTCCAAAGTCAAGCACACTGAAGTGAGCATGCAGACCACGATGACATCCTGAAGGAAAAGTCATCACCGGTCCGAGATCCTGAAGCTGAACCACTCAAAGTCGATGCACGCCGACGTCGAGCTGAGGTCCCGAAGCCTGGAACATTGAATCCATCGTTGAACGATCTCCCGAAGTCTAAAGGCACAACCAAGCTGCCATCGAGCCAAGAACATAACCGGACCATGTGGATCTGCCACCCATCGACGACGAGCCGGGACAAGAAGTTGTTGCCGAGGACGGACCAAGCCAGAGGAGGGAAGGAGGTGGCTTGGAAGGAGAACCCTAGGCGCGCGAGGTGGGGGGGGGGGAGAAGCCTTCGCTCTGAGGCCCGTATGATATTTCATCTTGAGAATTATGATTCAATGTTAACAAATTCATAAATATTTATGTGGAAATTTCATCATTTATGGGGATTGTTTATGATTAAGTATCAAATGTTGAAATATCTTGATATACCTTTCAAAAATTCTCAGGAATGTTTTTATACCTTGGTTATAAATGACAGCTTAATGTAATTGTACCATTTATCAACTCTTTGGTACTTAAGGTAATTAAGAAAATGTTTTTAAGAAAATATGACTTTATTTCTCTCTTATTTCAGAAATCTATGTTCTTTCAAAACAATGTTGAAAAAAAAATTTAAAATTTTTTATAAATGATATTTTAGGATCCTTTTAAATTAAAATTATTTCTAAAATAATTTGTGTCTTAGAAAGTGGTTTAGTTTTTTTTAGAAGCTTCCTTTATATGTTTTTCATGGTTATTTTCAAAGAAAAAGGTTTTCAAAAGGTTTTTTGTTTTGAGAAGTTTTTTGAAAATTGGAATGGATATTATAGTTAATAAATGATTAAAATGTTATTTGAAGAATAATTTATAATTTTCAATTTTTTGTCAAATAAAAGGGTTTTGAAATTTTTTATGTTTTAAAAAGTGATTATCCAAGACATGTTATTTTTCTTATGAAATGCTTCACGTGATCTTTCAAAATAATTATATATATAAGATGAAATAATTTTATGTATTTTATTATTTAATAGGGATATTATAAACGGAAATCATTCTTATTTTTTTCTTTTAATGGTCAATTTTTATTATGACTAGTTATTTTTGAAATTTGTTTCTCTTCCACAGGATCTACCATGTTAAAATGCTTATGAAACCCAATTATATCTACGAGTTATGAAATGATGAAATAATAATAAAACTTATATATTTTAAATAGGTTATAATATGATGAAATATTTATGATACCCATTTCATTTCATGTGATATTATATAATTTTTACGAAACCCATCTCTTTTTATGTGTTGTGATATGATGAATGTTTTATTATCATATGGGATACGTATGTGTGATTTTATTATGAGATGGGTGGGACCTATATATACCTATAATTCATTGGGTAAATATTATATATCTAATGATATAGACATGGATTGAATGGTGAGTGAAATCATTTTAGTAAGGGACTTTGTCTGCAAAGATGGTCGTGGGGGTGAACCTTTTATACTAAGATGGTTTGGGAAGTGAACCCACTATACTAAGATAACCCTGAATGTGATCCTTGACTACTATAGAAACAATTTCATATGTTTATGTGTATTCCAAAATTCAATTTATTATTCATGTTTTATTCTCCCAGGGCGTATGATCTTTTTTTCCTTATGATTCATGTCTCATGATCTTCCAATCTTCATGAAATGTCTCTTGGGTATTATTTATGATATGTAGAGTGCGATCATAAAATATTATGCTCATGTTCTCATACCCTTATGTTCATATTATGATTATGTATCTCATTTATTTACCCTTAAAGAGCATATTATCTCACCCTTTCCTTTGTTTCCTTTACCCAAGTTATGAAGAATGGTTTAAAATAAGAGTACTAAAGGAGAAGATATTTATGGGAAACATTGAAGATCTTTCACCAGACTAAAAGATTTTGTTCCATTTTACCAATGGCACTGAACTATTATAGCCCTCAAGAACTTGTTTTTTTATTATAATGAATTTTTATATAAAAAGATGTAATATCCATTTATGATAATCCAAGGTCACAATGGTTAGTATCAAAGGAAATGATTAGTTAACCTTTGTAAACTAGGATAAGAAAAACATAGTGAGATCCCTAGACATATTTCTAAGGATGTAACTAAGGATAAGACTATGAATGAGAAAAAGTATATAAAAATGACCTGGAATTTTGGTAAAGGACAGTGTGAGTGTTTTCTAAGAAATACTAACCTGTATGAATACTACAAATGGATATAGTTATGACACATTTTTACATTTTAGTAATAACCCTCAAAAAATTGTATTGATCTAGAATCGACCTGGAACTGGTTTACAATAATGGGACTTTCTTTACACTTGGTTTGGTACTCCTGGGTGATATAATTTTTAAATTCAAAAACACTTAACAAAACTTTATGAAGGATTTAACTATAACATGGATTTGAATGACCAAGTACGAAATTAATTTATTATAGACAAAAAAAGGTTTCACGATTTAGACATCTTATATGTTAATTTTCATGGTTATTTGGTTTCCCACTATGATTATTGTTGGTCACACTAAGCTTTTTGGTTTTAGTGAACGGTGGGGACCAGAGGGAACTATGTTATCATTGAATGTGATAGAAACTTTTCTGATGAGAATCCATATGGGATGATGACTATAGTAAAGGATGATGTGTTAATGCCTAATCATTTTTCACAGAACATGATTACAAATGTATACCTTAACCAACTCTAAAACAAACCAAAGTAGATAATGAAAGATTTATTTGATACTTTGGGTAATGGAGACCACGAAGGAAAGAATATTTTGTTTCCATTATGTCAAAAATGTGGAAAGAAACACTTGAGTGGGTGTATTATAGGAATAATAATATATTTTGACTATGGAAAAGAAGGACACAAAGAAAGTAACTATAAATGGAAAATGAAAACTTTTGGTTTCACAATGGATGAGAATAATGGAATCCCTAAGATATCCTTACCCGACAAGCTCTGTCAGAGGAGAACCCATGAACATTTATTAAAGAAAATAAAAGGTACAGTAAACAGAAAAGAATAATGCAGGGGAACATCTTCCCCACATCCAAACCATTCAAAAAAAAAGAATAAAACTACATGTCATAATAACCACACCCTTCACCGTATCTAGAATAAGGTTCCTCTTCTACAGTAGTTGATTCCCATTCAGACGACGTTTCATGTTGTTTCAAAATTTTAGCATACTTCTTTCTAGGCTTCAACTTCTCGAACGATGATTTCACCTCACAATATTGTACACCCGACACCAGGGTGGCCCCACTTCCCCTTTTAGACGTATCCCTGGTGACCACTGGCTTAGGCAGATGTGAATAATCCTTTATGGGTTTTCTCCTTGGTGGAGCATTCATAACACCATCATTTTCAGAGACCTTCATTCGTCCACTCTGAACAACATCACTGAAAGACGGTCGGACAAGACCCCTATTTTCCTTATCACTTTTAGAAATATCTCCCCATTTTCTAGTGACCTTCACAGAGGCAAGATCATTGCAGTCATTCTTCCGCACCAGTGCATCCTCTGCAATAGCCAAGCTCCCTCCTTCAGGCATATGAGATTCCCTGTTCTGATCAATTTGGGAAATACATTGAGAGTTCTAACTGACATCCTCATCACACAACACCCTCTCCATTTCACACTCATCAGCCTCTTTTTCCTGGTGAGCAGTCCGGACATCATCCATTGATCAAAATCTTTCAAACAGAAGGGGTACCTCATCAACTTCCTATCCTTCAAACTGATTGCAGGTGGTGACATCCTTCATTTACTTGGCCTCACAAGATGTGAATTCAGTAGTTTCAACAGTGTAAAGTCCTAATTGACATAAGCTAGTAGTGTTCTCCAGCAAGGGATACTGCCCAACACCCAGATCACTCCTCAATCGGTCAAACATTTTCCTCACTAATGGATTTCGGGACACCAGCATCTGCTTCATACCAGATGAGCATGCAGTAGTCGCTTCCTGGTTCACCCTCTGCATTTGAGCTTGAGGTAAATGCTCCTCTAGCACTGCACTACTAGTTGGAGGACCTCCCATCCGAGCAATTCCCCCATTCTTATCTCTACTCACTGTCACACCATTTTCAGTAAGGTCCATTTGCAAGGCCTGATCTAAAAAAGTATAAACACCATCTCCATTTCATTTGGTCTTCACACTTGAGAGGAGCCAACCATCCTACCGTTGTGACAACCCGATGCCAGATGACCAAAAACGGCCGTAGGACACACAGTATGGCATCCATGATTCAAAAACAACTTACTTCTTCCATAGAAACTCTTGCTCACCCGTCACCCAAATACAATGGAACGATGAAATTGAAACTTCAACTTCCACATAGATTCTCAAACAAAAAAGATGACATACAACCTCAGTATGATGATCAGAACAAAGATATCTCCTGAAAATATTTTTGATTGCACACAGAATCGACGGATTTTGAAAATAAAGAGGACGACCAGGAATACTTACCCACATCGCGATCATCGAAGGGTCATGCCACATATGGAAATCAATGCTCTAGAAAATCAGGTAGAAATATGATCAGTTGCATCTTCAAGGGGCCCTAGACCAGGCGGTGATGAAGTCTTCTTCATATCTAAATAAAATCATAAAATGCCTCCAGTCAAGAAAACCAACGACCACATGATCCTATAGCTTTCAAGAATCAGTGAAAAAAATGATCAAACAATTCAACCGACAGACGATGAAGACAGAATCGTGCCACCAAGGTAAGATTACAGAGATCCGTAGCACTGTTGATCTATGCCGAAAACAGTGAAAGCTGTGGAGCCTTGCGAAAGAGATCTGGGACCTTCAGTGAGATAGAGATCCCTGGGAAGGGTGTTAGGGAGATTGAGGAGGGTCTGCTCTTCCCATGCAGATGAAGGCGCGAGACTCCCCACTCCGATCGGGAGGGGGGAGCAGATTCTAGAGCCATTCAAGCTAGGTCATCGGAGAAGCAGGAGCATCCAGCAGCTGTGTCGTCTCCCCCAACAGTTGCGTCATCTACCCCACTACCTATGATATCCTTGAATATTGAATGATTTAAATGCGGAAAGTAATGGAATTTGGAAAATTGATGTCCTAAATGGAAATATTGTATAGAGAATCAGTAAGGAGATAAAATTAATGTAATATTTCTAATGATTAAGAGACTAGAAATGACATGTGAAAGGAATTATGTGTTAAGGAATAAGATGAAAAAGTGTAGTTAATTTTTTGATGAGTGGCATGAATTATGTATTTATATTTTAGAATTAAAATATTATGTTATATCAATCCTGAAATATGTAGGCACTGTTAAGTATAAGTGTTTTATTAAGTATTTGAAATAATATGTTGAATGATGCTAATGAACAAGAAAAGAATTTTAATATCTATGTCATATTATGATTAAGGGAAGATAACCCTAAAAATGTTCCTGAGGATGGGGAAATTATGTTTAGTTTGGAAAAAGTGATGAATGATATGGATAATGTAAATTGGAATAGATTTATGACTTTAGAACTATTAAATAATTTTTTTGACAAAGTGTTTTATGATATTATTATTTATGATTATAGTATTTTTACATTTAAGGAACATATGAAATAATCTCAGTTTTCTATAAGGAATGAAGAATCATGTTTTTTTTTCAATAAGTTTTTATGGTAATTCAAGTTATTACCATGTTTCAAGAAAATAAAAGATAAAGGTATTCACATATTTGGTATGCGAAAATTAAGATCTTCTTTAGGATATATGAGGTATTATTGTTAAGTTGATTTTGATAAATTTAGACATCTTATTTATCAGGTTTTGGTTTTAAATCTTTTTGAAGGGTCACAAGGTTAACAATTTATGAGAAGGTTTATGTTGTACATTGAATAAGGTTTTAGAAATTAATGTTTTACAATAAGAACATTTATCCATATTGGATAAGTTGTGCTAAACATTTTGTTGTGATGGTAACTAAAGATAGACAGAATGACTTGTCATTCTTTTATGGATCTAATGATCTATTAGTGCTTTAAAGACAAAATAATAAACTTTATTTCTTGGAGTAAGAGATGAAGTGAAAATTGATCTTTGAAAAACTGATGGATGAGATTGTGATTATGAAACGTAATGAAATCAAGTAAGTATATCTTCTTGTGGAAATTATTTAAATTTAGGAAAACTGTCTTGAAATAAATATTGTCTTATTATCATCATTTTGATGATATAAATGGAATTTTCCAATCCTATTAGGCTTATGGTTTTGTGATAATTAAATTTCTACCTACCATGTTCTTAGTAACACTCTATCATTATTTCAATTTTAGTTTTCTCTTCTATGTCCATGTTTTCACTTGCCACCTATGCTCTCCTGTGAGGAAACCTAGTTAGGAGTTACATTAGGTAAATGTAATTTTTTAAAATTTTATTTTTGAAAGTAAGTTTTAGTATTCATTTATACTATGTGGGTTTATATGAAATTAACTTTCAATTATTAATATTTTTTTGACCAAGATGAATTTTGAGGGGGAAAATCATTTTAAGGGGGTAGAATGTAACTGCCTGAGATTTTGTGAATATATTTTTTTTTCAAAACTAAATTTATATTTTTGATATTTTTATGTACATGAAACACTATTCTTATATTTAGTTACATGAAACATTGAGTGTGTATTTCATTTCACACAACACTGATATTATCCTATATTACAGGTAACATTGAGTTTAAATGAAACATGACATATTATTAAAATATTATTATTTAATATGAGAGTTTTTACCTTGAAATTAGAATGTAATTTATTTATAATATAAAATAAATTATGAAAATATGGTTTACACATGCACTCCTTTATAACCAATTAATTATAAATAAAAGTAAAACACTTTTTCAAATAAAAGGAAATATTTTCCTAAAAACCTTTCTTAATGCACACAAGTGTGTTTTATATCATTAAATTAACCAAATCACATTTTAACATATTTTAATTAAATTTATATATTATATATTCAATAAAAATATTAAAATTAGCTTCTTTTGTTTTCTATACTATAGATAAGAATAAATCCATATTTACGATTAAAAGTGTATTTTTCTAAAAAGTAGTTTTACCACCTTCTAATGGTGCACTTATTTTAAAACCATTTCATTTTTTTTATAAATTATATTTTAAAAAATAAACTTTAATTTTCTAATTTTATTTTAAAAATTATCTTAGGTTTAATTTTTTGTATTTCCCAGAAAAAAAATCATTTTTTATAAGTAGGTAAAAATATTGAATTTTAATTGAAAATTTCAATTTTGTTAAAATTTTATATAGAGTTAAATTATATTTTAAATTATCTTTAAAGTATAATTATATAAACTATACATATATTAATATAATTAAGGTCATTAGAATAAATTTCATATTAAAATAGAATATAAAACACTGTAAACGTTTGATCACTTTTTCCCTTTAAAAACTAGTTTTCTCATCAGAACTACGAGATTTATCTAAATTTAATTTATATAACATATTATATTTTTATTTGTAAAAAGGGATTACTTATTTGGAATAATAATTATTTATAATTTATAATAAGTTTGACTTAATTTCTTAGCATAGTTATAAGTGAAATCAATTAAAATTAATTACATATATTAATGTAAAAATAACATTACTTAGTGGTTATACATAGAATATATGGTGTATGAAATAAAAAAAACATGTCAAAAACTAATTTATTGACATATTTAGTCCCCTGTGATCTAAGTGTATAACATTATTAGTTTTTAGGGAAGTTTTCCATGAAATTGAACAATATATTAAGTTTAGTAAAGTTAACTAAATAAATGTACCTTTCTTCTTTTTAATTTCTATAAAGCATTGGAATAGGAAAAAAACTACAAAATTTTGGTAATAAATATAATTTTTGAATATAAATGAGTTTTTTATCATTATAATGTATTTATAATTTTTATAGATTATATGTTACATTAAATTATTAAAAAATTCTTACACAAGAATTATTTAGTTAATAATTAAATAAATCAAACGATACAAAAAACATCAATTGTGAAGTAAATTGAATTAATTATAGTGTTATTTTTTAAAATGATTATATAATGGTTATATTGTTTTTAAAATTATTTATTCTATTTCTATTATATTCATGATATATTTTTTAATTTAAATTAAAATAATAATGTCAAAATTGACATTAATGTCATTTTTTAATAAATATTATTTTATTAATTGATTTAAATTTCAAAAAAATTCCATATTATGGAAAGTTATTTTTAATTATTAATAAATATCAAATATTTTTAATTAATGTACAAATTTTCTATTATAATTATTTTTTGATATTTAAATAGGAAGAAACCTGTTTAGCTCGGTTACGGTTAAAATAGTGTTTTGCGCATTACATGCTCTTGAATTAATGTTAATCTCTAACATAGATAGGATTTATAAATTATAAGTTAGATAAAATATTTTTAATACTTGATTCACAATTATCTAATAAGTATCACTCTAACTTAGTCTTATAAAATAAATTACTTAGTTTAGGAAACAAGTTAACAAAATGAAAAACAAAAATTGTAAAATAAAAAATCTTAAGAGTTAAGGAACCAAATGTTTAAAACATGTCTGTGACTGTGTTTTGGATGTGTTTATATATCATATCGAACTTAGAAACCATTAATTATTAAATTTTTAGAAACATTAGGTAACATTGACCTCCCAAAAGTAAATAATTTTGAGTATTTACAAGAATGACAATCGTCCTCAAGTATAAAAGGAAACTCACTCTCCCCCATTATTCAAACAAATCAAGACATTTGGATCTCCCAATAACTAAAAAAATATCTTCTCATATTCCCAAATCTAATTCTATAAGCCTCACTTTGGGAATAAATCCAACCAAGGAAGTCCTTTGGTGCAATCCAAAAGAAGATACCCAAAAAATAGGTAAAGTTCATCAACTGGCATTTTATATTATTTATTCCCCAAACACCATAAATTGTTTTATATAATTATTATTATATAATTAAATCAGTTTATTATGTATTCTTATATGTTATTGTTATAAGGATACTACCAACAAATTCACACACTTCCATCAAATGTGTTACAAAATCATCATTTGTGTGTACGGCGGACTAGCGTCTCACAAACTGATGTTGTTAATTTTTCCATATCCATTTTCATGGGTATGAATAATGATGTAAGTACTATTTATATATTATATATATTATTTATATTATTTTTTTATGGTTCTATAATTATTATATAATACACAACCTCATTATTTCTATTTTGTGGGAATATGATAACATTGTTCGTGTGTTCGACGAACTACCACCTCAAGAAGTAATGTGATTTCTTCACGCTATACATGGAATTTATTAAAAATGGGTTTACTAAAAAATTTAATATATATGACATAAATATGAATCTTTAATGAAAATATATTATATTATTTTCTTTCTTTAAATATGATAAGGAAATGGAAACAACGTTCATGCGTATGTATGACCTACCGTCTCCATGAACGATGTATTCCATTTCCTATAAATATTATAGATTATTATAAAAACATGTGTATTGAATATATGTGATATTTATATCATGGTTATGATTTTTGAGATTACTAAATAATGATCTATGTAAGAGGACCAAGAATAACAAGTCAAATATATATGAAAAACAAAGCAGTTATTACCAAAAACATAACATTAACATGGAATTGTTAATAAATGAGTAAAATAAAGTCATAAGTAAATAAAATATAGTATTATATAAATTATATTGTTATTTGATATATTTATAATAAACTTATTTTCATTATATAGATTTTTTAATGATTATAATGTTAGTCAAGACTTAAGGCAAGGGATTTCTATATCGCTTTTTTACTTTTGTGAGACAAATGTTATATTCACTACCTATTTTCTATATGAAGTACATATAATTCCCATTAAATATTTTTTTATTATTATAATAAAATTTATTAGTATTTTCATATCCATTTTAGGATCTCTCTTTCATGGATATTTCTGTTCGATATTCACTAAATTTGTACAGTATTTTCGTTTCAATAATCTTTCTTTGTGAAATATGTCATGACACACACATATATTCTTTCATGATGTGTATATACAAACCCTTTGACATGTAATATCATGAATTTATCTATTCCCATTATATTTTATGTTCCATTTTAATTTATAACTTCATGGGGATTATGATTCATTATTACCAAAGTCATAACTATTTATATAAAAATCTCATCATTTATCGGGATTGTTTATGATTAATTATCAAATGTTGAAATATCATGATATACTACTAAATATCTATCATAAATTTCTACAACTATGGTTATTAATGATATATTATTTTAATGGTACCATTTATCCACTCTTTGGTACTTCAAAAAATTGAGAATGTGTTTTAAGGAAATCCAACTTTCTCTCTCTCTTCAGTATGAAATCCTTGTTCTCCCAAAATAATGTTTTATAAAGTGTCTTCAAATTTATTTAAATGATATTTTAGGAGAATTTTTAATGAAAGGGATATATAATGTTTTTTAAGGATTAAAAATTGTTTAAAATGGGTTTAGATTTTATTTTAAACATTTTTCAAGGTTATTTTAAAGAAAAATTTTTCTAAAAGGTTTTATAATTTAAAAAAGTTTTTCTCAAATACAAAAGTATATTTTACTCAAGAAATGTTACAATTTTTTTAAAGGTCATTTTAGCAGTTTCCAATTTTTTTCAAAGAAATGGTTTTTGAATGTTTTTTTAAAAAAATTTATGTTCACTGATAAGCTATTTTCCTAAGAAATTCTCCAAGTGATATTTCCAAATCCTTCTCTATTTTTGATGACATACTTTGATATAATTTATTATTTAATAGGGATATAATCCAATGGAACTATTATTATTACTTATTGGAAAGGTTTATTTTTATGATGAAAAGTTATTTATGAAACCTTTTTCAATTCCACAGGCTGTACCATATATAATTGATTATGAAAACCACGTTTTTCATGGGTAATGTTATGATAAAATGATTATGAAACCTATATATTTTCCATATTTTTTGAAATGAGTAAATTTTTATGATACACATTTAATTTATTGGGTTATTATATAATGATTATTAAACCCATCGATTTTTACAGTTCATGAAAAGATGAATGTTTTATTATATTGTGGGACATGTATGTATGATTTCATTCTATGATGGGTGGGACCAATATCTCCAACAAATGCATTGGGAAATGATTTATTTCTCCTAAGATAGACATGTATGGAAGTGAGATTGAACCTAGTTTATTACGGGACTTTTTCTTTTTTAGATGGTATTGGGAGTGAACCATGACTATTAAGATAGTTTGGGGGAGTGAACCCATTCCACTAAGATAGCCTTGCTAGTGAGCAATGGATACTATGGAAATCATTTCATATGCTAATGAGTCTGCCAAAATTCCATGACTTATTCCAATATAATTATTTCATGAATTTTTCTCTTGATTCCCTTTTGATTCATGTCTTATGATATTATAATATTTATGCCATGAATCTGTTGTATAATATTTGATATTCATGCTATGATTTTAAAATTATAATCTTATGTTATCATACTCTTATGGTAATGTTATTCTTATGTATCATCTTTATTTACCCTTATTGAGAATCTAACCTCGCCCTTTATAATGTTTCCTTTCCCCAAATATTGAAGAATTTTTTTAGGTAGGAGTACTAAAGGATAAGAAAATTGAGGAAAACATTGAACATCTTTCCCTAGATTAGAACCATATGTTCAATGTTTCTAAAGTCACTAAACTATTATTGTCCTAGAGTGAATTTTTGTGTATTATAACGAATATTCATAAAAAAATTAATATCCATGTATATTAAGCTAGGGTAACTATATATACCTACCAAATACAATCATGATATATTAGTTATGACCATAATATAAATAATTATGTCCTGGATAAGGCCTTGATTGTTAATGATATTTAGAGTTTTTCATTCCAATAGTATATATTCAGTTACTATTTTATGAGTTTTTATTTATATTATTAACTATGTAATTTTTAAATATCATATGATTATTTATATGGAATTATTTTATTATCATTTTTCCTACCATATTATTCATTACATGGTTATTTCATTGTATTTTATGATATACATTTTCCCATATTAATAATTTGAGCTTATCCTTCATATATTTCTATTTAGTCTAGTTATAACGAAATTTATTACACATAATGTGTTTAGAAGTGTATCTTGTTTAAAGAATTTTGTCGGAGATGTAAAAGACTTATTATAGATTAAGTAATTTCTCATACAGTGTAATGTTTTAAATTTGTTGATAAAGAAATTATTATATTTATTTAAAAGCATTTCATAACTCTATGAAACTATAAACCAAAAAGGTCCTTAATATTTATGTGAATCAATATTTTTTGATGATATTATAATTATTGATGGTTAAAATTTGGTGTCTTTGGTTCATCTTAAAGATGTTATATAATTATGGTATTTATGAGAACTGGATTCAGTAGTGTGGTTCCATGGATTTATATAGTGCCCTCACATTAATTCCATTCAATGTTCTATTCCTGGGACTAAAATAGACAGATTAATGTGAAATTAGTTTTTTACAAGAGTAAGTTCCATATATAACATTATATAATGTTCTTTAATCTAGAGTTTTAATTTACAAAACTTTGAAATAACAAAAATTAAATTGTTATAAGTCAACTGCCTCTTCTTAATTTGGATTCAATATTCCCTTCACCTAAATGAATTTATTTTTTTTACAATTATGAACTTAATAATTTTTGTTACCATACATGATTGTGTAACTAATCTATTTAATTTTCATGTGTCATTTATTATTCATACACTAGCTGTTGAATGTCTTAGATTTTCATTCTGGGATCAAAATTTACCATTTTAATATAGTTAAAAAAGAATTATATCAATTTCTTTTGAGTAGGATCTTAGAGGTGTTCCTTTTTAAAAATGGTTAATTTAATTTGAATTAAGTTCAAAATTCCATTTTACTCATGTTATATTATCAATTCTATAAATATTTTTTCAATCAAAATCCTTTCCTTTATTGTAAAACTAAATCTTTATGAAAACAAAAACAAATCACTCAACAATAATTTTATATTTTAAGGTTCAATAATATGATCAATATCCTCACAATAAACATTGAGTAAAATTGTGCTTATAGTTTTCCAATTCAGTTAGAATAGTGTTTGAGAACACACATAAAACATTAAAAAAATCATTTTAAGAATTTCAAAAAAGTGAAAAATAATTTCTTTTTGTTTTTTTAAATAGATTCAAAAAACAAGAATAAAAAAAATAAGAAAGAGAAAATGTATAACCCATGAGTTAACCCATCCCCCGTACTCAATCTCAGCTATATCATCAATGAAACTCAATAATAAAAATTAATTGTTTCAGAATATATTAAAATAGGAAGACATGAAAGATGAGTATAAAAGGATACAACCTAAAAATTGTTATTCCTTGTATGAATAAATCCTTGGAGGGATGTAATTCACACTATTTGTTAGATTATAATTGTCTTCAAGATGGTGTTGATGTTTCTGTTGATCTCTATCAAACATTGAAAAAAAAACAACCTGAAATTAACAATTTATTCAAAATTATTAGAAAAAAATGAAATAAAAAGAAAAAGGAAATGAGATATTGGGTAAAAATCCTAAGAGGTGATGAATTTTTTCCAATCCATCATTGGAAAATATAGGGATTATCACTGGTTTTATGGTGGGTTGGCCTTCTGTGGTTAGAATCATCAAAATGTTTATTGCTTCATTATCCTTCTGAACCTTATTCTTCTAGAGGTCTTATTATTGTCATTATTTGTTGTATACCCTTTGTTTGTTGCTTAATTTTAAAGTAAGTGTGGATATAAAGATATAGGGTCAATTTTTCGTAGTATCATATTGATATTGGTAAGATGTGGAGTTCATTATAAATATCAGAACCTACGCTCCTAGGTTCAACAGAAAAAAATGATATGTATTTTTTTATAAAAGAAAACTAAAAAATAAAAAGTTCATTTTACACACTAGGGCCTTTTCTGGTCTAGGTTTTTGGTAATTATAGATATACATTAAAAATTAACAAATATATAAAAAATAAAAAAAATAATGAAATTTATTTATGTGAGATAACTTATTAAGAGAAGTGAATGACTTTAGATAATCATACTAAACCTATGTAAAATTAATTTAAAACATAAGGTGACAATTTAATTTTTCCAGTAAGGATTTTTTTTAAAAACATTTAGAAATACCTTTTTAAAAACTATAAAACATTTTCAAAATAAATAACTTCGTAAAATAAAAATATAGAATTTTTTTAAAAAATAATAAAACTTTTTTATAAATATCCACATAGAGTCTATATTATTTGGAAAACCATATAATTTCTAATTTATAATTCTTTAGATATACTAGTTTTTATTTCCCCATTTTGAAAATAATAATTTATATGGATTAATCAAGATAATCATCTTGCCATTTGAAATACCATAAGTCCACCTAGCCATCTCACATAAAGGACAAAATCCCCTTGAGGCCATGGGTTCCCTACCTATATGACATTAAATCATTCAATACTCTAGTTTCATATTTTTAAGAAAACATTTTATATGGTCCTACCTTTCTCACTCTTAGTCCAAAAATAGTTTTAAAATTATATATAAAATATTTTCATTGAAGACAATATTCATACTACAACATAAATAATTTATAAGACATTTTGGAGATATCTATACCTTTATAGGATCATTTTAATTATAAATTGGTGTAATCATAATTGAATAGGAACTTAAATCAATTACATATGCTAAATTCATGAAATGTCAATGATATATTTAGATGATGGCCATATATAATTCTAAAAATGAAATTCATGTGAATATAAAAACAATTCACACATCACATGATATCTTTTAACAATTACACTTTGCTAGAAAATAAATGGTTCACATAAAGTGATAGTTTATATATAAAATAACAACTTTTCATGTTTTATTTATAAAAGAAATAATTTAATGATAATAATAACTAAACAATTATTTTCTATTTTTTGAGATAACTTTTTTAAAATCATAGATTAATTCTTTAGATCATTAATTATCAATAATATATATACATATATAATTCAATATATATTTAGAGTTCATTAAAAAATAGGTGTTTGAATTTATAAAAGGGATTATAAATCTTAGTTTGAAAAAAATAGGAGACTTTGTTTTTCAAAAACATAATATAGGTAAAATTAATGAAATAAAAATGTCATTTTATTATATAATTGTAAAATATAAAAATACTTAAACATTATATGTATAAATTTGAAAAAAATAACCCTTACATGAAATGGATGAATGAAAGGACTTATAGGCTTCTGGAAACCAAGAAAAATAGATGGAATCAATTTGGGGAGGATTTGTTTGGGTATTTTGGGTGTGCATAATGAGATTCAAACACAAAACCAGTACACAAATATATATATTATTTTTGACTCTTGTGATGGAAGCCTGAATGAGGAATGGGTTTGATTTTAAAAGGAGCCAAAAATGTAAGTCAGTTTTTCTTATTCATGTTATCTTTATTATAAAGATATGATATTCTATTATGTTCTATTATCTCAAATTATCTTTATTATATATATATTTTTATGTCATGTTATCTTTTTTATTATTTTATTATCTCCCCTTTTTTAATATTCAATATTTTTATAATATTTGGAATCATTTTATCATTTTTAATTAATTTTAGTGATTTTTTTATTTTAAAACTCATGTTTTCTCTTCTTTTTGAAACTATCATTTATCTATTTTTTGTTCATCTCATTTATATTCTTTTTATGTCATGTTTTCATCTTTTTTTATATCTCATGTTTTGTCTTTTTTATGTAATGTCATCATTATTATTATATCATATTATTATATCATATTATTATATAATTTTTCATGTATTCTTTGTTTTTTAAATTATATATCTATAATTTGTTTTTGATAATAATATCATTATATATATTCAAAATTTTAAACATTTTAAAACAAAATCATAATACAATTTATTATATTTATAAAATATATTATCTTTTAATAGTATGTTTTACCGTTAATATTATCTATTAAAATTATTATCATTATCTTAAATTTCATGAAATTAATTAATCCATTTTTTAAAATTTTAAAATTAAAAATCATTCTTTTATTTAAATTAAAATTCATATATTTTATTTATTAAAAAAATGTTATATAAACAATTATAATTCAATAATTTATGAAAATAAATTACATTAAAACATATCATGTAATAAAATTAACTAAGGAAAATATTTTTTTATTAAAAAAATTAAAACAAATTATTAATATTTTGTGGTAATATTATTTAGAATATTAACATTTTATAAAGCAAATAACATTAATCAAATAGTTTACTTATACCTATAATTTCAAATAAAAGGTCATTTTTAAACATAATATACTTTATATAAAAAATAATTTTTCATTAAAAATATTAATATATCCAAAACATTTAATATTAAAATATAATATTAAAAAAATAAATTGGGATTATGTTAAAAATAAATATATTTAAATAATAAATTAGTTTATTTTAATTTAATATGTAAAAAAACTATCATTAAAAATTAAAAGTAATATTATATAATTAAGATGAAAACATATTTGATTATACAGAAAACTTTTGTTTCCTAAATTTTTTTATTAAAAATCTATCTTTTAAATTATAGAAAAATTAATATTTAATTAAAATAAAATTACTATTTTAATTTCTAGGGATGTTTTATTCTTCTCCCCCTAAAGGAATTTCTCCCTTACAATTCATTAATTGAACTCTAGAAAATTCATTATTTTCATCCTCAAAATTTGAAAAACGGGAACTGCTAAACTTATAAAATGTACCAAAAACATGTAATATCTAAAATTATCCATACCATTGCTTTGATAACAAATATAAATCCATGAACCCATGATCCTATGTTCTGCATCGAAATATTTTGTGTATATTGTTTATAAAATACAACTAAATAATACACAGTGCATTTTACAAATTAGTACCTTTTGCGGTCTAGCTTTTAGAGAATTAGACATATAGATTTAAATTTAACAAAAAATGTAAAAAAATAAAATGAAATATATAAATTTATTCATGGCAGAAACTTCTTAAGCCAATATAATGCCTACAGATAATTCTAAAAAACCTATTGAAATTTAATTTAAAACACAGGGTGTTCATTTTATTTTCCTATTAAGGGGTACTAAAAACATTTTTGAAATATCTTTATAACAATAAAACATTTTAAAATATAATAATTTAATATAAATGAATAGTTAGAAAGGGTTTTCAAATTATAAAACAATTTTCTAAATATTTATATATAGTATATATTATTTTGAAAACCATATAATTTCAAATTAATAATTCTTTAGAAATACTTGTTTGGTTTTCTAAATTTCAAAAATAATAATTTTTATAGATAAATAATGATAATCAACATGACATAAAGAAACCATAAGTTCACTTAGCCATATCACATGTAGGAAAACATACCCAAGAAGTCACATATTCACTATTTACACCACATTAAACCATCTAATACTCTAGTGCCATAATTTTATGAAAAAAATTTATATGGTCATTTTTTTCACTCTTAACCCAAAAATCATTTAAAAAGCATAAATAAAATATTTTCATTTAAAAAAAATATCCATACCATAGCATAAAACGTTTCTAATACATTTAGGAGAAATTAAAACCTTCATAGAATTACTTTAAATTTAAATTGGCAGAATCACAGTTCCATATAACTTTAAATAAATTACATATGCTAAATGTATGAAATTTAAAAGATATATTTAGATTATGGCCATATATAATGTTATAAATAATATGCATGGACATATAATAACATTTCAAACTTAAAAATGATAAATTTTTTCATTTATAATTTTCTGTAACATAAATGGTTAACATAAAGTGATAGTTTATACCAAAAAATAACATTTCTCATTTTACCTATTTAATAAACAATTTAATGATAACAATATCAAAAGAAGGTTTGTTATTTTTTTGGGATATCTTTTTTAAAATCATAGAGTATTTCATTAAATCATTAATTATCAACAATATAAATATATACACATATAATTAAATATATATGTATATATATAGTTCATTAAAAACATAGATTTTTGGATTTCTAAGAAGGTTTATAAATCATAGTTTGAAAACAAATTAGAGACAATATTTTTAGAAAATATAATCAATATAAAATTAACGAAATACTAATAACACTTTATTATAGAATCTTAAAATATAAACATACTTAAAAAATTATATAAATATATATAAATAAAAAATAACTCTTACCTGAAATGGATGAATCAAAGGGATTATTGGCTTTTAGACACCAAGAAAAAGAGAATGAATCAATTTGGGGACGATTTTTTCATGTCTTTTGGGTGTGTCAAATGAGAGTCACACACACATAGAGATATAAATATATATTATTTATTCTTGCATTGGAAGCTTGAAAGGGGAAAGGGTTTGGTTTTAAAAGGAGCCAAAAATATACGTCAGTTTTTCTTATTCATATTATCATTTTTATTATAACATGATATTATATTCTATTCTATTATCTCAATTTATCTTTAAAATGTTTATATATTTCCATGTCACGTTATCTTCATTATTATTTTATTATCATCTATTTTTATTTAGTGTTTTTATCATTTTTTAATTCATTTTACTAGGTTTTTTAAAATCATATTTTTTCATTTGTTAACTCTCGTTTATCTCTAATGTTTTTGTTCATCGCATTTCTATTTTTTTATTTCATGCTTTAACCTTTTTTTATATCTCATGATTTTTAATTTTTTGGTGAAGTAAACATTATTATTATTATATTATATTGTTATTTAGTCATTTCATATTTTTACTCACATTTAATCTTCTTTTCTTAGCACTTGTTTATCTTTATCTCTCTTTCTTTTTGTAAAATCAATATTATTATATTATCATTTCTCTTTTCATTTTTTACTTATATATTTTAAATTTTTATTTTTATAATAATATAAATATATATATTCACAATTTCCACAATTTATAAAACAAAATAATAATATAATTTCATATATTTATAAAATATATTATCTTCAATAATATGTTTTACCCTTAATTATTATTATTATTTTTATCATTACCTTTAATTTCATAAAATTACTTTATCAAAATCTTAAAAATTTAAAATTATAAATCATTCTTTATTTTAAATTGAAATTCCAATAATTTATTTATTAAAAAAATTAATACAAATAAAAATTACACAAAAATTTATGAAAATAAATTATATTAAAAAATATCAATTAATAAAATTCACATAATAAAATCATTTACTTATTTAAAATATAAAATAAACTAAAAATATTTCATGTTAATGTTTTTTCTAATATGAAAATTTTAGAATGGTAATACAATTAATAAAATTATCAACTCAATGCTTTAATTTCAAATAAAAGGGAATTTATAAACATAATATATGTTATATAAAAAATAGTATTAGTTGAAAAATATTAATTTATACAAAAAAATTAATATTCAAACTAAATTTTAAATAAATAATTTTGGATTATTTTAAAAATACTTTTATTGAAAGAATATGTTATTTTATTTTCATTTAAGATTTTAACTTACTATCTCTTAAAATACAAAGTTATATTTTATAATTGAGATAAAAACTTATTTTGATTACTGTAGGGTCCTAAAAAATCCATAGAAGGGAAAGAAGATACTTCTTTATAATCAGTGGAAAAATCTGACCAATCTTCATCAATAATTTGGACAAAATATGAAGAATGTTCATAAGAAATGGTAGAGGACCTAACAAGTCCACATACAGATTCATCATTAGTGGTACTCGGCCGGTTCAGCAAACTGCCCCACCCACCGACATTGTCATTCGTGAAACAGAGGCGGAGCATCTATGTGGGTGCAAACCAAATGGCCACCGAGTGACGTCGAACTAGTCAGTAGCTGTGAATTGTGCCGGCCACAAACTAGGCAGACCAGCCCCCCGCCACACACTGCATAGTTCAAAAAATGTAGGTGGATCCATGCGCGACCACGAATCACCCTTGTGACCAAGTTTGTTCATGGGTGAGGTGAATTCAATATACACCGCTAACTTCGGGTTGACTAAGTCACCACTAGGCTGAGTTTTCTGTCATGGGCCTCCACAAAAGGTGTTCCATGACTATTGATACAACTCTTTTACCCCTCTATAAAATGAAATAAAGTGGGAGAAGAAATGGACCGGCTAGTTGAGGATCAGATTCTTGGAAATCGACTCTTTGAAGGAATGAATCCGACTATTGGAGAAGGAAGATGATTTCAGGAGATTTGGATTTCGTGAACCACAAAGTTTCGATTCACGAACCTGCAACATGTATAAGCTGGGGATGAATTGTTAAGAACTAAAGAACACATAAATAAATTGGTAAATTGCGAACCAAAAATAGGTGAACCACAAACCACAGCCCCTACGTGGATGTAATCCCCATGAACCATGGAGCTTATGCCCCTTCTTTGATCATGTACGCCGCGTAGCACCACCCTACGCGGGTGAAACCCTGACCAGCGCTTCCCCAAGCCACCACCGCTCGAGGAGCATCTAGCGTTGCATACTAATTTGGTACGTAGACTAATCCTAAAGCTTTATAACACTCCAGCATGTGGGATGCCCGTCAGTCCGCGTACCACACTAGTACACGGATGACCTCTCCATCCACATAGCACCAACCTATGCAAAGGGTTCCACACCTCATATGTCTATTTGATCCACCAAGGCCTTCGGTGTTTCCAAACCATGAGTCAATTAAGGCCCTTCCAATTCATTCCAATCCTCTAGAATCCCCTCAGTTACCTATCCACCGGCACCAGGCCAAGGCCTCTCCCAAAGCCACTCAACAGGCATGCTGAAACCTTCAAGTGAATTAGCACACCCTACTGAGTTCACAGACCCATGGTTGGTGGAGACAAAGGGGTTACCCCATCCCTTTACAGGACATCCGGATCATTCTTCAGTTTACATACCCATGGTAGTCCAGATTCCAAGTCCGGGAGCCCCTTTCTACCTCTGCATTGTTCAGTATTGAGGAATCCCACTTCCTTTTCCATTGAATGAGCTCTAGTGGTGAGCACTTCCCCTCTCCCCAAAAGAGAGTAACAGGTCATGCCTCCTGGATTAAGCCCCACACCATCCTCGCTGGATGAAAATAGCCTTTCCCCTTCCATCCGGGAAGGCTCATTTTTTTGTTTCTTTTTCCACTTTACCACAGCCTCCGCCAATGTGACTTTTAACTTCATTTCATCCTTGACACCAGGAGAAATGAAAGTGTCACAGTCTCATCCCTCCCCCTCCTACATCGTCTTTTTCACCTCCCCTTAGTAATGGAAAATTTTTCATCTATCTGAATCATTCACATTCTCTTGTTTCTCACATGGAGCATGAATCGTGTGAGCATAGAGATTTGTGATGGTCACAACATCCATACAATGACGACGGTAAAATTAACTATGTGGCTTTTGATCCCAGTCCCCTAACCAGGGTACATAGGACACCTCACTAAGGTTCAATCCCAACTAGGGCCGCCAACCACATTTAACCCCCAACCACAACTCAACATGGGATGCCAATCACGCCCTCGACATGCGACTATCATGTATAACCCCTGATCACCCAAAAATACATACACCTTTATTCCCAACAAACAAGGATATGTAGGAAACCATTTTGAGGTATAACCCCAACTTCCATGTCAAAAAACCATCTATCCTTATCAGATTGTGTCCTAATGCCCCAAGATGGAACATACCTGGGGCCAAGAAATCATTTTCCCTTGGGTCCTCCGGGATGCTTCAGCGTAAGTACCGCACCAACCATGACTAGGCACTTTTCTTCTATATTTACATACCACCTGACAATTAACAATACAGTTAGGTACTTATCACATGACCTTAAAATGTACAATG
The DNA here is from genome assembly GCA_963277665.1 of Viscum album. Classification (NCBI taxonomy): domain Eukaryota; kingdom Viridiplantae; phylum Streptophyta; class Magnoliopsida; order Santalales; family Viscaceae; genus Viscum; species Viscum album. The sequence continues at coordinate 1,267,738,551 of OY728140.1, read as the reverse complement.
TGTCCAATTAAGCAGCACCGAACTACATGGACTCTGATTCCTTTCACAAGGTTGCGTAGGAATCACGTATTATGGGTTCTATCCAGATTATCAAGTTAATCTCTATCCCCCTAGATGGAAATAATCTCTAAAGTGTCCCATTATAATCCTTGAGAGCAGTACTTTCTGAAAAAACTAAAACTTCCCAACAATCATTAATCCAATGACCGGTGGTAAACACCAGAAGTAGACAGTTCTGGATCCCTTTCTATACTTGTGACTTGCAACCTAGGGGTAATCCAGGGATACTATGCTTGGGGATAAACCAAAGATTTGTGAACATATGAAAAAGTCTTAAATATATAAGAGAGACCAAAAATAGGCAATAATTCCCCACAAAATCATATGAAGAGCCCATGTTCCCATCCTCTCAACCAATGTGAGTTCTTAAGTGTCGTTTCCCATATCACCCAATGAGCGTCTGCCTTTGGAATGTAGGTCCATGGATCGTTGGATACAAAGACCATTGGGTATTTATAGCTCTGAGAATAAACCCTCTGGAGAGCAGGCGATGTTGTGGAGACATGGAATCCAATATAAATGATTAAACAACCCTAACTCCATTTAATCAGACATGACAACCATTCACGTCCCCCTTGCCGCAAAACAAAAATGGTGAACCTGACATGACTATTTAACTGGCATGATGGATTTACACTAATATGGAATTATCCATAACAATAAATGGGTGATTAATATCCAACGGTCCATCTTGTTTGTTATCCAACCAAAACAAAAATGGACCTGACCGTTAGCCTTTAACCAATGTGGTGAAATTTTCACACTTCGATCCCCCTTTCATGCTCAAAAGGAGGGTCACGCAAGGTCATTAAATATGCATGGGATTTTGAGGTGCTACATTGCCAGGTGTTGATTTTTTTATTTTCCAAATTTTTTACAGGAATGCAGAAGAGCTTCCTTCAATCCAATGGCATCACAACACAATTCACATACACCCACGATGAGCAATGCGCAGACCGGGCCTCTCAATCGGCAGAGAACCACATAACCCACCCAATGTCTTCAACATTGTGTCTCAAATGCATTGATCTAAGTGTACCACCTGAGTGGTTCTCTCCCAACTATGGAGGCATCTATGTACACCCTTCATTCTGATAAGTCTCATTGGTCGCCTACCCCACAACGACTATGGTGGAATATCCAGGTAGACCCTATATCCATTTCGAACCATTTCAAGAGAATATCCCCCAAACGAGATAATGAATACCTCCCTTATCTTAGGGATGTGGATAAGGGAAATGCTGATGAATTCATTCCTGCTGAAACAGAGTTCCGCTACAAGGCCCCCAATAGAATACGTCGTCACAACTATGTCGTGACATCATATCCTCACCCTAAAAACGATACAACCTCGAGGATCAATGCCCATGGTCCTCGAGCTCTAACCCCTTAGACTACATTCCAAGGGAGGAAAATATTCAACCAGGAATAGTTTTTCACCCTCGTTATTGAGGAAGAAATCCACTGATCAGACACTGAGACATATCACTGGTTGGCCCAGGCACTTGTCCACTCTTCCAAATCCCTCCAACACAACATGGTGGAAACCCACGAGCAGGCGTGCATCCCCGCTGCACCTCGTCAATCTCATAATCCATACAAGATGGCACCTACCCGGTAGCCACCTCTCATTACCCAGGATCATGAAGGCCACCAACCAGACGTAGTGGAAATCCAGAGCCTAAAAGACCAGTTCCTCACAGATGCTCATGACGCATGCCATCCCGATATGGTGGTGATCAACAGGCAGGAATGTCTCCCTTCCAACAGAGGCCACCGTATCGATATGGTGGGACACTAACATATACATGGCCAGCTCCCTATAGATGCAATTAAAGTCCATCATCCTGATGTGACGAAAATCAGAGAAGTAAGCTGGCATATCCCATCAGAGGGGAAGACTCATTCACCTACCCTGACACAGGAGAATCGTCAACATCCACTGACCACATGAGGACCGCATTAGGACATTCCTTCTCCAACAGTGGAATGAGACCTCATACCTGTTCCATCCAAGGATGTCTCTCTACATATCCTGTAAATGATGTAGGATCAGGGATCGATCCCAGATCATATCTTAGAGGCCTCCCAGAGTGTAATTGCATCAGTGAAAACAAAAAGGACTCGGGCCCATGAGACCATCTCCCTAATTGAGGTGACTCATCTAAGAGATTTGATAGGCACCTTAGAGAAAATCTAAAACTGTACTTCTTCCCAAGAGGGTTGTTGGCTATATCTTATGATACAAGGGAAATTGGATCGAGCATACTCACTCATTCCAACTGGGGGACACCCGCCCATCATGGTGGATGCTCCAGGGAAGACATATATCCCTTCCAAAACTCAAGATGTTTATTGGAATACCCTGATAGCATCACATAACCCAATTAGATAGGGACCCAGAGGTGATGGCTGTTATTAACAGCAGACGGTCCCCACTTCCCTCAAGAGAGCGCCCTGAATGTGCCAAAGGAAGCTGAAAAATAAAGAGGGGGTCTATAACTCTGCACTTATGGAATTTGGGGTTCTCAATGCCTCCAAACATGTCTCAAAGGCTCGGAATCTTGCCAACCCATTATTTTATTATGAGAGAGGCAATTGAAGTTGCAAAGGTACTCCCTGTAATGTCCATACCATAGGCTATGAAGGTCCTCCCCAGAGCACCCATGAGGAACTCCCTCATGAGAATATAATGATTGATCATGAGAGTTCCTCTTTTGATGTGAGTCACGGAATCCCTCTGCGTGACTAGAAGATCAAGTAGTAAGAAGGTCCTCCACTTGTTATAGATCACACTGATGGTCCTCCCCAGGGTATACTCTACAAAAAATATCTGTTTAGTGGGACCACAGATTATGATGGTAGTCCTCCCCATCATAGTTCCAACTATGGAGGTCCTCCCTGTAGTGATGTATCATCATGATAAGAAGGTCCTCCCCTTGCCATGGCCTGCCCTGAAGGTCCTCCCCAGGGGTTACGTTGCAACAATATTTAACCCAAACACGAATCCGATTATGGTGGTAGTACTCACCACTATAATAGCAGAGGTCCACCGCGTAGAGACGCCACGAAACAAGAATCCCCTCCCCTTATTGCGGTACATTATGAAGGCCCTCCCTAGGGTGTTCCTCATAGATATTTTCCTTGTGGTAGCTATGATTGTAGTCCTCACCATCATGGCCTCCATTGCAAAGGTACTCCCCGCAATGGCCTTAATCCACAAGAAGTTCATCCCCTTGTAGTAGTGTGTCATGAAGTCCCTCCCTAGGATGCACACAAAATGTCAAACCATGATGGTCATCCTCTCCACCATGACAACCATTGTGAATGCCTTCCCCATGATGGACAAGAACAATATAAAGGTCCTCCCCTTGGAATAGTCCACTCTGAAGGTCATCACCAGGGTATCCACTATGGAATTATTTGTAGATGTGAGACTTCAATCCATGATGGTAGTCCTCTCCACTCCAGCACCAACTGCAGTGGTCCTCCCCGCGGTGACATATCATACCTACAGTAAGGTCATCCCAATGTCAAATCAAGTATAGAAAATCCCTCCTATGCTGAGGAACTCAAAAGGAGGGAATCAGGCCTGTCATACTTCCAATCAACTATAAAATACATACTTATACAATTAGGACACAATCTAGGACCACGTTCATCCTATGAGCCCCCCAAAGCTGCCCACACAACAATTCGATCCATACCATCCCTGCTACCTCAGATCATACTATCAAGGAGCATCTCATATCGGCTGATCAAGTAGATAAATTGCTGGTGGAGGCACATGTAGATGTATTACCCAGGAGGAAACAACTGGCTAGAGATGATATACCAGTAATGTTTTGGCCCAAGACCACCTCTTAGTTTGACATATATAGAGACTTTTTTGAAGGAAGCGTACATGAAATCCACTCCAATATCAAGACTACCCTTCACCATTTGAAATTAAGCTTCCTACCATATTAAGGGTATGTAGATCATGTCAAGACAATAGGATAGATCCTGTGTCACACTGACCCAGAATCCATTCCTTCATCTCGATGACCGTGATTAGAGAGGCACAAAAGGGACCTAAAGTTAACTTGCCTCTGTAAACTACAAAAATTGCATCATCTTATTGATGACACTCTGGTGGGTTTTAATATCCATGTATGGGGAGAACATGGGGCTCTGCATTTCACTCTACTTCCCATCCAGCAGAAAACGTTCAACGTCAGGTCTTGCAATGCCATCACTTTTAGATGATAGTCAAATGAAGTCCCTATTCAGGAGGGCCAGCACATCCTACAGAAACATGCCTTGAGTGAGTCTCATAAGAATCAGGCCCGATGAAAGTGATCCATTCAAGAACTCCAGAATCAGGCTACCAAGAACATTTGATAGGATTCTCTTCTAAGAAAAGCCAATTAGTGATCACTGCTTTCCTCCCCAGAGGGAATTAATTCACTAGTGAACTCAACACCAGGACTGTCTCACCCTCGAATGGGAGAACACGATATTAGGTAGAATTTGATAGCAGTAGTAGCAATCGAAATATAGGACCAACCCCATCCTGTAGGGCTGGGGGTATTTTTAACAAAAAATGCCCCCGTAAGACCAACAAAAAGGGGACGAGGTGCAGTTTCCAAGGAACGGAGGCAACCTCAGCACCTAGGGTTGGGGGATTTTTTACCTCAACAAAACCCTCCCCATCAGAATCAGTATTCTCTCATTTGGGGAGGGTTGTTAGAAGATGAGGTTCCTGTCTTGTCCCATCTATTGATGCATCATTCCCTCAAAAAGGGAGACATGACATAAGGTCGCAACATGGATCCTTCCAGGATACCCTTCGTCAAGAGAGCCAAAGACAATCTCAGGACTGAAGGGGGAAAACTAGTATGAGGAAGAAAAGGTCCTCTTCCTACTTGGAATATGACACTTCCTTTACCCCATATTATGCATATGTCAACATCGTAGATGTTAACCCCACAGATGGCACTGAAGACGATGAAAATCACAATGAATCACGAGAAGATTGTTCCGTTCAGGCTGTGAGTAACAATGAGCTAGCAGGCTTGCATGCCCAAAACCAGAAGGCCACCATGAACCAAGCCACTCCATCAAATCCCCCTCCACTTCCCCAATAAGCTGCCAATAGAGGAGGAACAGGGGACAGGTTGTAATAAACCTGCGTCCTTCTCTCCACAGAAATGAGCCTCTCATGCTCTAAGAGAGGTTCGCTCAGTCAAGGGATGAAATGAAGGAATTAATGTGGAATAACACCAAGCTAATCCAAAGGAACTGTAATGTCAAATATGTTCCCCAAGATGAGTTATAGTACGCACTTCCATCAGGCGTGCCTCAACAACAATGGTTTTCCATAGCGAACAAAACAATGTCAAGGCCCCCACCCAGCGCAGAACCTGGCCCGTCCAACTACATTAATTTGGATTCAGAAGCTTTCCAAGACTTCCCTCCACCCAGGAATCCACCCACGGGTGTACATCTAAATCTTCCAAAGGTACCTACAATGACATATGTGCCTCAGGTACCGGCCGATCCGGCACCTCAAGTAGTACCCTAGGCTATACCCATTCAGGATAAGGCCCAAAATAATGTAAAACGGGGTCTCACCAACACCATCGAAGCACTGATAGCTCGATTGGATGCAATGGAAGACCGGTACGCTCCGATACATCCAGAGAGATATCCTTACCTAGACTGGGTGAGCAACACACAACCTCCACTAAATTTTTGGAGCCATTTAATCCCTATATTCAATGGCTCGGGTGACGCATAACAATATTTGAGGCACTGTGAGTCTTATTGCGACCCTATGATGGGAACTTTAGAATAACAAGATGTAGTGAAACTCAGATACTTCATGTGAACCATACAATGTTTGGCCTTCATCTGGCATACATGTTTTCCAGCTCAGTTAATAAAATTATGGGAGGATCTTTGGCAGAAATTCGTGTTCCACTTCAGCTCAACGTTACACATGATTATGGTTATCGACGTCATGAATTGGAAAAAGAGGGAGAATGAGAGGGTCTCAGACTTCATCCCTAGATGGAAGTGTCTGACCTATACTCTGAATAGGCCATTGAACTAGGATAATATGCTTGCTATATGAATTGATAACCTTCATGATGAGTTGTGAACACCTCTCATACCAGTAAAATGAACAAGTAGATTAAATGATTTCTCTGATATTGCCCAGATAATATAAGACTCCTTGAAGCGGACTAACCTCAAGTCCCAAATTGCCTCACAGGATCCTGAAAAGTGAGTAGGTTGAGATGAAGCGTCCTTTGTCATGCTGAAGCTATCCCCCACACCTGCTCCACCACCTAGGCCTCCGCTGAATCACCAAGGGCCTCCTGCATGTAAACAAATGCCTCTGCCCCGATGAGATGATAAAATAGGACCTAGTTGAAACCGATTTGAGGAATGAAGAAATAATGTTTACTCGTTCTAAGAGGTCCAAATCCATTACTATTTCATTTCCACCATGAATTTTTTCTTTCTCCACTTACCCGAGCCAAGAAAGCGAGAAGAAGTCGACCTCAAAAACTGACCAGATTATTGTACCTACTATCAGATGGTGAGACAAAGTATTCAGCAATGATTCATCTTCAAAGAACTCGTACAAAGGATGGTGGACTCGAGGAAGGTCAATCTAGGACTTACCCCGACACACGTAACATATGTTTATGCCACTGACCCATATGAGGGGGAGGAGTGGTAGAAAGTCAATAGAAAAAGGGAGTAGAAAGTTAACTGTTGGATGACTCGGTATACGGTCAACTGAGATCATGGCATACTTCGAGCTCAATTTTAGCAATGGGTTGTGCCGCCAACAACTCCTAATTCAATATAGCCTCCTTCCTAGGCCCCAAAACCCTCCAAAAACTGATCATCCATGTATAATTAGAGATGGAAGTAACATGTACAAGATGAGTAGTCTGTGATAGGGAAAAATATACCCTTGACACTTTCGGATTTCATGCACTCAGGCATGACTAAAGGGGAACCGAACTTCCAAACGGCACCATCAGAGACAACACACTTGGATAATCTGTCATGAAATGAAGAAAAAATATTTATGTTCCATCAACATCATCCAATTAATGGAACCATTATTTAATGAAGAGTATGGTTATGAACCCGAGTTACCAAAACCTGATCAGGGGAACAAAAGGGGTAATCACAGAAGTAGGGGATACCAAGGCAGACGCAACCATGGCCATAACTAACCCTATAGTTATACCCTCTCTCAAACAATCAATATTGCGTAAACTCATAGAATAACCCTTCATCGGACCCAGTAGGGGAAAGAATATTCCCCTACCCCCACGAGCAGCCACCCTAGCCCCATTATTCCACGGTACCCATCAGAGGAGGAACAAGTGTCTAGTCGCCCAGGGTGAACAAGAAAACTGACCAGGTCAGTTCCCTAGAATGTAGTAGCACCAGCAACTCATTCTATTATGACTGGCCCTCCTCATCACATGACCATTCCCCTAAAGATCTTATTAAAGTGCTCCCACAAATAGAGAAGCACCTTCCTCTAGAGAAAATGTATGATATCCTAAAGCAACTGGCCTTAGTACCAATGAAGCTATCAATCCTGGATACCCTAAGTTTTTCAATTTACCATAGGGAGGTACTCATAGAATCACAACTCATCCCCTAAGAATTTCATGTCGATGTTGCTGCTGCCGAGATATATCAAACGAAGACTAGCCCAAATGAATGCAATGTAGTGATTTAATTTACCGATTATTATGAAGATAAAACCATGAAAGGACACATGAAACACCTATATATATTTGGCATGCTGAATGGTGTTGATTTCTGGAAAGTCTTCATCGATAATGGATTTGGAGTCAGCCTCCTCCCACTACAAACACTTTGGTGGATGGGCTACAATGATGATAATCTGACAACCTTGGCCACAACTCTCTTGGGTTATGACAAGAGAGAACAGAAGCCAGTAGGAAAAATAAAGATCAGAACCCATTTCGATGACCTTGTGGCCCATTCACAGTTCCTGGTAGTTCTACAAATCATGGAATTCAAAGCCCTATTAGGAAGGACATGGTTGCATCAACACATGTTAATCCCTTCCTCCTACTACTAGTGCATCAAATATTGTGTCAATAGAAATGGTGGGACATTGCATGCCGATAAGGTGCCTTTCGATCTCACTGAGTCACATTACATCGATACTAGATTTTACAAGAAAAAGGGGAAGAAATCTATAATTGATGGTATTGATTGAGTTCCCATCCCAAACGGTCTGGAAGTGGTTCCCGAAGACCCCCTCAAGAAGCTCAATGAAGAACACGTGCATCCCATCAACCATGTTGAGAGAAGGAATCTGAGTCTGGAGGTGTATTCAGTTGTTCTCATGATCTCAAATGTGACAGTCGAGTCTGACAATGCAGAACAAACTACTGACCCTTAATGTAAGGAAGAATGCTTTAGCAAGGGTGCTGAAACCCCATCCTTAGAATCTCATGAAATCCCTGCCGCACTCTCTAAAGAGGAAGAAGTATGAGACTCTTGTCAGCCCCATGCTTCTCCCTCTCTAGAGGTTTCCTTACTACAAATTGTGTTAGAGAAGTCACTTCCACCATAGTACATTCATGCGACATCTTGCCTCCGAGCTCTAGAGAGCCCCCATCAAGATATCTCTCCCCATTAGAATCAGAAGAGGTGGGTGATTTTGGGGATGACAAATAAGTGGAACTTAGAGATTCCCCTCCTATATTCATAGATAGTAACTCTACCACTATTGAAAAACTCAGGAAAATAAACCTGGATAACGAAAGAAGACCTGAGACCCACCATCATTAGTGAAACCATGTCTTCTAATGAATAAGATGTATATACCTCCTTCTTGATGCAAAATTTAGATGTTTTCTCCTGGAAATACTAAAAAATTATAAGACTCGATCCCAAGGTGGCGACTCACCACCTAGGTCTGGAAAAAGATCATTAAGGCTATAAGAAAGCTACCAGAAGGATGCACCCCACACTTGTGTCCAAGATAAAGGCTGAAGTAGACTTCATTTGAGAGGTCCAATATCCCATCTTGTTGGACAAAATAGTCCGTATTAAAAAGAATAAATGAAAAATCTATGTTTGAAACGATTTTATAGATCTCAATCGGCACTGCCCGAAAGGCGATTTCTCGGTCCATATCACTGAACTATTGATCGATGCGATGGTTGGATATGAGGATCTCTCCTTCATGGAAGATTATTTTGGATATAATCAATATATAATGACCTGAGAGGATGAATAATACACTAACATTAGGTACCCTACGGAGTATTTTTCTACAAAGTCATGCTCTTTGGTCTAAAAAACACTGGGGCCGCATATCAACATGGCATGCATCACACTTTCAAACCGTTCATGGGATGTTCGTCGAATGTTATGTTGATGAATTGGTGGTCAAATCATGAAAGTACTCAGATCAACTCTCAGACCTTGAAACCATCTTTAGTATACTTTGGCAACACAGTCTAGAGATGAACCCCTTGAAATGCACCTTCGGGGTTACCTTAGGGAAATTTCTCGGCTTCGTCGTACGTCATCATGGCATCAAAATCGACCCTTAGTAGATAAAGTATATCCTTTGTTTTCCACCTCCCCACAACCTCACTGATATGAGAGGACTCCAAGGACACTTGGCCTATAATAGGTGTTTTATAGCCAGCCTCATAGGAAAATGTCTTCCCATTACCAGGTTGATGAAGAAGGGAGTTACCAACCAATGGACAGATGATTTCCAAGAGGCATTCGATAGCCTCGAGCAGTACCTCTTGGGTCCACCGGTGCCCATGCCACCGGTTGAAGGCTGGGCACTCATCCTATACATGACGACCTTAGAGCAGTCACTAGAAACCGTACATGTACAGAAGAATGCTATCCACAGTGAAGACAACCAACATAACCTCAGCTGAACAATGATTGATGCCACGACCCGATATTCAAATATCGAGACGTGCTATTTGGATATGGACTTTGTGGTCCAGAAGTTACGACATTATCCATATCATCATGAAGTCCAACTAATCTCATGTAATAATTTTCTGAAGAATATCCTCAAAAATAAAATGTTGACCGGATACTTATCCTGATGGGAAGTCATTTTGCCACAGTTTGACATCTGGTTTGTGCCTTATAAAGCTATCAAGGTCCAAGAACTGATAGATTTTCTGGAAGAGAATCCCTCAATAGAGATCGCCTCATCAGGTGTCTAACTCTTTGAAAAAGATATCTTCTCTTTGAAATATGACTCCCGAATGTGGGAAATATACATTGACGGCGCATACAGAAACCCGAAAGGTAAAATAATGGAAGATGCAAAGTTTAACAAGGTGGGGCTGGGAGTCATAATCATATCCCCAAAGTAATTGGTATTTATATATTCATTCCTCTTTTCATAATGATACTCAAAAAATGAAGACAAATACAAGTCCCTCATTGAAGGTCTAGAGCTCGCACTCCAGGTGCAATTGCAGCACATGAAAGTATAATGTGACTCGAAACAACTCATAACAAAATTCAATGGTGACTATGCTATTAAGAAGGAGGAGCAGATCCCCCTGTTTGACCATGCTAGAGGGTTAATGGCATAGTTCCCCATAGAACAGACATTGTCCTATGTTCCCTAGTCTCATAATTCCAAGGATGATCTATTTTCCATTGAAGCCACAACCCTAGATGACATAAACTAGGATGAAACAATTATCACAATTACTAACTGTTGAATGGTCTTGTTGTTTGATCAATCTAACGCCGAATAAATCAATGAATCCATCCTTGTCCATGATCCATATGCTCTTACTACTGACTAGATGACTACCATTACAAACTACCTATAGAGGAGATAAATTCCATTGGATAGGGCTAGAAGAGAGAAAATATGGAAAAGGGTAGTCAATTTTATCTTATATGGTGACACGATCCAGTAGAAGGTCCTCTACAAGCGAGGCCTTAACGAAGTCATTCTCAGATGTATTGATGGAGAAGAGACTACTACCGTCATTAATGTATTGAATGCCAAAGTGTGTGGATAACATCAATTGGAATCCAAGCTTTGTCAACATATTCGATGGCTTGGATACTATTGGCCTGCCCTGGAATGGGATTGCACGAACATTACCACACAATGTCACTCCTTCCAAATTCATGCCAACTTCATTCATCAGCCCCCTGAGCTACGTCACCATGATGAGTACTCTTGGCCATTCACCATCTGGGGAATGGATGTCGTGGGACCATATCCTCCAACCAGAGTCAAATAATTCAAATATATTCACATAGTGACCAACTTCTTTTATAAGTGGGAAGAAGCTGTACCACATAAAGATGTCAGGAAAAGAAGCATCGTTAGCTTCTTGAAAGCCAATATCATCACCAGATTTGGTGTCCCTCTTAAAATAATAATGGACAACAGCACTAACATCTGCTCTACCAAATTGGAGAAACTGTTCCAAGAATATGGTATCAAGACAAACTATTCATCTTACTACCACGCAATAGCCAACAGACAAATAGAGGCATTCAACAAGACCCTATATAACATACTCCATAAAATGGTGGACAAAGACAAGAATTCATGGACAAAAAAAAATTTCCATGCCTTGTGGTATTTTCAAACCACAACTCGCACCGCTACCTAGGATACTTCCTACTCATTAGTATACATAACAAAAGCAGTTCTTCCCATTGAACTCCAATGGTCGTCACTCCGCGTTTCCATTTTTGATCAACTATCTGATGATGAGCAAGAAGAAAAGTGACATGATGAATTGGATTGATTGGATGAGAAGCAGTTTCACACTTGGAACCACCTAAAAGTATATCCAAACTGGATTGCAAGATCCATAAATAAAAAGGTTCGTCTTCGGTCTTTCCTTGAAGGAGAATTGGTACTGGTCCTCCAAACCCTGATGATACCTAGAAGGAAGCCACAGAAACTGGAGAAAAAGTGGGAGGGACCATATATCATACATAAAGTCTACTCTAATGGAGAATATTCCCTGATCTCCAGGGATGGGAAGCACACCACTACTACTACAAATGCGAGATTTATGAAGAAATATTTAATGTAACCATATGATTAGTTCTTTTCCAAGCTGCAAGATGTTAAACTACAAAGACCTGAATATTCATATTACACGACAATAAACTACATAGTAGATCATATTTACCGCATGATGTTAAACAATGTGGTAATTCATCCTTAAGAGATGATAGTAAACTATGTCGTGTAGGTCCAAACTCTATGACCCTAAACTAAGATCCAAGAATCCTAGTACCGTGACCTCAAGCTTCCCAAGATTTCCAACCCTAAGGTTTATGCCGTAGGCTCCCAACCTCATTAAAATTGGTTATACTATAAAATCATAGAATACTCCCCTTTTTAGAAGTGATTACTACCAGTCCGAACTCTATGACCCTAAACTAAGATAAAGATGTCCTAGTGTCATGACTTTAAACTCTATAAAGAGACAATGTCTTCACCTCATAAAACATTGATATCCAATAATTCGTCATATATTGTGCCACATTCAATGAACTATTCATGGATTAATTCATACCCTCATAGGATATGTAGCGATGCTGGGATTTTTGTATCCCGGTTGAGCCACCCTAAAAAAATTTCCTGCCCCTCTTGCATATGAGTCATATGCAGCGCATGATGCCCCTTTGAATTTTAAGGGCTTTGAGAACTACATGTGGACTGATTTCTACCCTTTCAGGAAAAATAGTGACGCTGAGATTTCTATATCTTGGAACAACCACCCCAGAAAAAAAATGATACCCCCATCCTTACCACAAGACATTAAACTGCTCAACACCATTTTTTCATGTCGATTCACCACCGTCCTTACTGCATGACGTTAAACTTCATGGAATCCCTTTTCATGTCAGTTCGAAAATGTCCTTACTGTATGATGTTATATTGCAAAAATTTAAAAATTCTCCCCATCCTTACTGCATGACGATAAAATGCCTTAAAATTGTCCTTACCGCAAGATGATTAACTACACAACAATTGTCTGTACTACATGATAGTAAACTACATGGTACAAGTCATAAACTACTCATGATACACGTTAAACCATGGATGGAACACTCCTTGCTTGTTTTGATGCATCCTTCCCATGCATCCGACTCCCTGAAACGGAGGATTGTGGATCTTTAAAATCATTTATGGCCATCAGACATGGAAGTTCATCGATCTGCGGACACCTTTGCATGAGTATGAATACCATTCCCTTAGCAGATATTCATATTGATCACCCCTAGCCCATATATCAACAACAATTCTTCCTCAAGCGACACTCTTCTTATCTCGGTACGCTTATCGGCCCAAGATCCCCCATATCTCATTTCCCAATCCAAAAATTTCCAGAGCAATGGTTTACATTTTTGTTCCCTTCATGTACAGAAATTTCAAGGGTTTCCCTACATGGTTAGCTTACGTATCCACCCATGGTTCACATGATGGTATGCATCCATAACATAACACCAGAGCTGTGCTACATTAACACAATGGATAGTTGCAATATGGTTCATTCTTGTATGCTCGGACACATCTGTCCCTATTTTCCAGACTCTATGTCATGAGTGATATTAGATCTTCATAATCATTCATGGCCATCAGAAATGGAAGGTCATTGACCGACGAACACCTTTACATGACTATGCATACCATGCCCTCAGCAGCTCTGCATATTGACTACCTCTAGACCATCTACCAAAGGAAATTTTTCCTCAGGTGACACTCTTCCTATATCTGTACACATAACAGCCTCAGAGCCCCCACACCAAAACTTCTAATTTGAGAGACCCCGATATTATAGTTATACCTTCATCCCCCTTTCTGATGAGAGCATGCTAGAGCATCCTAATTTTATTATCCCACAGGTAACTGTAGCATCATCCAACAGTGGTCTGAACTCTACGACCGTTAAACTAAGAGAAGAAAGTCCTTACGTCCTGACGTTAAACTGCATGAAATAAAAGTGTACCCCACACAGAGGGTAAATCAGTGTAGGGAATTTTCTGAGCATCAAAGGAAACTGTGACCTAATATCTCCAATGTGACTAAACATACCCTATCGGTACATCAGAATCTGTGAACTCGATAATCATGAATCCTCATAAACCTCCAAGGCCATCAGACATGGAAGTTGATCGACCTGCAGACACCTTTTCATGACCAGACATACCACGCCCTCAATGGCACTGCATATTGATCACCCCTGACCTATCTACCTAAGGGAAGTCATCCTCAGGAGACACTCTTCCTAACCCCAAAAATTCAACGACTCTAGATCACTCATATCATTTCTCATGATCCAAGAGGCTCCGAAATAACAGTTTACAACACCGATATCCTTTCAAAGTCTTGGAATCGTCAGGGTATTCAGACCCGGTTACATTCTAATCAAGAGATACATTTATAGTATCATCCTTACTGCATGGAAATAAAATACTTGTAGCGCGTCCTCACCACATGACAATAAACTACAATGGCCAAGTACCTCGACATTCAAAAATATCCCCAGTTACAAGAATTTATATATATATAAATTCCCCTCATCCTTACCTTGTGACATTATACTGCATGGATACCATACATGCTGCATGATGTTAAACTGTATGGTCTTGATAGAACTCTTCATGGGTTTGGTCAGGAAAGGAGGCTTTCCTCTCTTTCTCAGTACCCAGGTCAGACCTGCATGGATCATCATCTCACACCTGTGTGAGAGGGATGAATTCATCCATTCCTGGGATATATTAACAAAAAATGCATATCTTATGTCTGGACACCCCTCCTTGTGAATCATACTCTGTAACAAAAAAGAACTGAACTCCCATAAACCACCCCTAGTGGTCTTGAATCCTATCTTCCCTAGATTTGCCTATATATCTGGAGTATACAACCATTGTTCTAAGGACACCTTTTCACAACTATGCATATCATGGCCCCAGTGCATATTCATATTGTTTCCCATGGCCCATCTTCTAATGGTATGTATTCCTTAGGCAATGATTATATCCAAACACCTCCTTTCTTATGAACCCTCATACCCAACCTGAGATTTAGAAACTCTCTAAACTATATTTTACAAACCTTTCCACAATCACGTCTGAGTTTGGTGGGACATTTCTAGTTAAATTCATAAGAACTAGGGAAATCCAATCCATTTTAAATGAATTCCCCAGTTTCATGACATTAAACTACGTCAATCCCCAACCCTCCTTCATGAAAATCATGTATGTGTATGAGTGGTCTCATATCCATATCCATGATTGAAATGGATGTCCCCAAATCCATCAGACACCATGTCTATTTTGAGCCTCCACTAGTGGTCTTCATTATCTGAACATCCATGAAGTTACCCAGCCATCTGAAATTGACATTCATTGACTTATGGACACCTTTGTACGACAAAGCATACCATGCCCTTAGCATATCTGCATAATGAGGCCCATGGCCCTTCTACCAAAGAAAAGTCTTCCTTAGGTGATTCTTTTCCTACATATATACACCCATATGGCTCCTATGCCACATTGCATGCCCTGTATGTTGTTCAAACATGAGTTAAAATTCACCCCATATACGTCTGAAATGTATTAAGGCATCCACAATCAGTAAAAATATCATTGGGGCCCTCACCCCACCACACGTGGTCAAAGCTATTTGACCTAAAACATCAATAATTATAGGCTTGTTTGCAGGACATTAACCTCTCATATAAACATGTATATAACTTTCCATGATGAAAACCCACAATGGGAATCTTTGAAAAAATCCAAGTATAAGGTCACTAGGACTATACATTTTATGGCCTCGAGAAAACATTGACCAATAAAAACTAGAGTCCTAAAGATTGTTAGTTCTAAAATCTACAAAGGTCAACCTAAGAGAAATCATAGTTAAACATGAGAAGCTGATATCATGATAACTAAGGCAAAAATTATGGTGTCATCAAAAGAGAAACAAAGATTGTAGGGTTTTCCCATAAAGCTATAGAAATTGTCAAACCATGCTCGCTGGATCCCTAGATCCAAGAAAAATGTATAACTAGTTATGTTTATTAAAATTGTATTTTCCCAAACAATGGTTAATTAATGATCAAAGAATTGTTTTTCATACATCAATAATTTCAATTAATTCATGCCATCACATAAAATAACAAAAAATTATTAAGGTGAATAATCTTATGTTCTATTACAAAAATGGTATGGAGGGCCTCCACAACTTGGATCCTCTTTCGGTAGGGAATTATTACTACACGAGTATTTCAAAAGACCCAAAATGTTGTATCAATTTTCGATGAGAATCCATGATAGCTCGAAGGAGATGCTACATGGTGGCCATCTCATACTTTTCACCTTCCCACAATGCTTCGGCCTCTTGTTCCACATTAGAGCCCAACCTCATCCTCTTCTCTACTTGCCGCTACCCCTCATAAATTGTAACGACCACACGTGACCGCTCTCACATCAAATTCTCCTTCTCTTACTTAAGTTGTTCCATTTTTTGGCCAACATGATCTAGTTCATGATCCAGCTCCTCGACTTGAAATCGTTGCCTTGGGAGCTCACTCTATAGCCTTTCGAATTCCCCAAAATGATCAAGAGAATCTGTCATATGAAGTTATCAGGTCACGGTGAGATAGGCTTAAGATTAAATGGTAGAAAGTCAAGACTCGAGTTCGCTGACTTCCTCTCAGGCAGTGACCACCTATTTAACTATGTCATAGAATCCATAATAGTTGATGTTGTTGAATACCAGCACTATGAATCGGTTGCATAGTCTAGGGAATTTGGATGGGATATCAGCCAGGGGAATTTGAGAAATCATCCTTCAGATCATTTTCCATGCCCTACGGCTTGTAGGTAGAAGGCTAGAAATATCCCCTTAATCATCCTCAGACTCACTCATAGAGGATGAAATATATTCAGGGATCAATATCACTAGAGAGGGACTGATCCAGTTTTGACCATACATTCAGATGCCTCAACAACCTCGTCCCCAGCTATGGTCAAAGATAGGATTGGGGTTATTGGTGTGATCACCATTGCCTACGGTTGTGGCCCTAGAGACTAAAAACAACTAAATTATATAAGTACCACTAATTATAGAAGATAATAAAAGGGGTATAGTGGTAACGAGATTGAGAAACTTACCCCCCAATCCTTAATATGTTGGCGTCCTCAAGCTCTTTACCACCACCACCACCTGAGGAATATGATGTTATGTCCTTGAACTGTAAATGAACCAAAGGGACCCCTGGGGGTGCCCAAGACCTATGGTCGTTCATGAGACTAGAAGTTTCCAAGGCATTCCCCAAATTATTGCCTACAAAAATTAAGCTCGTTGAAATTACTCCCCTAGTAATCATAAAAATAGCCCACTCCATGTTTTCTAGATCCAGGGTAGTAGCCTCTCTCATGTGATTTAACTCTATTGGAGCGTGATCCATAGAATTTGGGGTAGCCGAATCCATCAGATCTGATTCTTTTTTAGTATCCTATGGTGATGAATGCATTTTCCCACTTCAGGTATTGTCAACATGGGGGGATCATCTTCCCTTGCAGTAGTAGAGACCATGTAATCAACAGAAGTCTCAACCCCCAGTTTCCCCACCTCCATAGAATTCTCGATTTTCAAAATCGGGATAGGGATATCCATATTACTGGCTTCCTAAACTAGCCCCACCCCCTTAACATGTTCAAATGTGGTCGTAGCTAATTTCTTTATTATCAAAGGGGCAAGAGCCACAACTGCTTGGGAAGTTGCAGTGTGATTAATAATTGTCTCTGCACCAATGTACAAAAATAGTCAATAACTAGAAACCTGAAAGCATCTTGTTTGATAATCAGAGATGCATGTATAATGTTTACTCATGATTCTCTGTCTGATTTGTTCCGTTAATCGGGATGCCTACCAACGTTTATTGATTTTCTAAGGAGACGACTCCTTGCCTGAGATACTAGGTGGAACCGGAGGAGGGAATACCATAGTCAGGTCTGAAATGGTTTCCTCTATATGCTTGGTCGCTCCAGGAGAGCCTTCCTCAATAACCCCCATAGATGAAGGCACATGTTCCCCCACTGTCATACCATAGGGGGTGTACTTCGGGGAAGGTATCACTTCTTGGGACTCCTCAGGATCCTAAGGTAAGCTAGAAGATGTTCAAATCTTCCCAATACAAAATGAAAATGGTGGGTTATATATAAGTAAGATGACATCTTCCTCATTATCATAAGGCTCAAAGTGTATCATCATTAGTGAAACTCGGTCCGAACCATAATGACGGTTCATGAGTGAGTGAATGTATAAATCCTTGTCTTTTAAGCTTGCGACAACACCACCAAGATCTTATTCATCCAAAACATAAGATGGGAAAAAATTGCTCCAAGACCAGGTTGCTTGAAAGGCACATCTTGAAGAAGCTTCTAGACTTCTTCATCAGATCCACTCGCCATCAAGTTGTGCCAAACCCTTCGTGCATCTATGAATGCTATTGTAACATGAACAACTAGCCCGGGGGATCAACTTGTGGGGGTGGAGAAGCAACAAAAGCTGGCGGGGGTGTCATTAGTCCTGGCTGCTTCATGGGTTCCACCAAAACCATGGAGCTCTCAGTAACTGCCCGTTTGCAGGACTCAAAGGACAAGGAGGGGAGTTCCCTTGCCTGAGTCGCAACAGGAGGGTCGACAGAATCGTCCCCCCGAAAGAACGATCACTTCTATCCTCCTCCTCATCGGTCACCATCCATAACATGGCTCGAAACAAATTGGTTGACACAGAGTAACCCTGGCAAGAATGGATATAAACCTCAAGATCATGAAGAAACCGATTTACCCTCTCTAGGTCATCATCGTAAAAAATATGAGTGGGTGAAAGTATATAACCCAGCTCACTGAATAACACTTTCCTTCCCTGAAGATATTTCCATTCTGCATGGGGGTACCTACTACAGATGGATGACTGATTCTTAAACACATCTCATTTCATCTAAGCCATCGAGAAGGATACATAGATGGGTATGGCTGGATGACCCATGGTAGTAGCTTCAATATCATGCAAAGAGACACCCCTATGTGTCAAAACATTCCCTGGGAGAATAGGGCCAACAGGATTCTGGATAACCTTTCCTGGTCGAGTTATCACAGTAAACTCCTTCTGTATTCCTTTTCCCTTTGACAATTTGGAGCTCTGAATAGTGGGATCCAATTTTCCCTACTGGTCGTCCGGGTATGACTGCACCCAGGAGTCTGGGTAGTTTTTGGAATGGAAATTCATCGGGTATGCCAACTCGAGAGTCTTTATTTTACAACCGGTGTCCTCTTAGGTGACCATCAGCCACAAATTCATGGCTACCATTAGATATTGATTCTCACTAGCACTATTGAGAGAAAGGGGACATTACATTTGAAGACAACTAAACTGACGACTGAATCTGTAGGGCACATACCCTTCACATATAAGTTCCCCACTTATGCGAGCCACTAAAAGACCCTCTCTCAGGGAAAAGATGTTTCCTTGATTGTTAATGTACTTCGATCCAGCATTCATGATCACGTCGGGCGGCGAAGGATAGGGCCGAAAATTGATGCTATCATAGCTAGTGATTCGGCTTGACATCTGGTTCTTATTTAGGACCGTTTAATGTTCTGTCTTATCTTAGGCAGCCCATATCTTGGGCATAACCCCACTATTCAACTGTAGGTATGGCCAGAGTATGGCACCCAGAATCTATAAGGGGTTGATGAAAGAGTAGCAGTACTTCACATGTGCACATATCCAACACCAATGGACTTGGAAGGGATTGACCACCTGATTTGACCGTTTCCCCTAATTTATATGGACTTGTAATTGGAAAATCATGTCCAATAATGGAATGGACAAGTTAATGAATTTTCTAGTGGCCAACTACACTGCCATTACAAATTTGGAATCTCATACGCCGCTGGACTCATGTACAGGAAACAACCAGCCACTCAGGAACATAGCCAGGAAGGCCGCCAGTGGAATCAGCTGATCAATGTTTGACATGAGATTCCAATCTGAATTTTTTAATTGACCCTATTCTAGAATTGGCCAGTATGTTCCCCCCTACCTTTGGGTATCCATTGAGGGATAGGACATGGCCCTATGTGGATGGTTCAAGGATTTGGTGTTTGTGGAAAAGGATTCAATCCATTTGGTATATGAGATGATATGTTTAGGAGAAACCTCATTGGAGCACTTATGATCTTGATCAGTGAGCTGCTTCACCACAGGGGGAGTCCTCTCATCATCATCCTAGGTAGAAGGGGGAGGCAGATATTTTTCATACATATCTCCGACAATGGGGACTCCTGAGATCATTGATATGTACCAAAGGCTGATTCAAACCTCCCCGTGGACTAAGTGGAACATATTGGTATCCATTCTCTATAGACTCAAGAGCTGTGTGTCTAGTGCATTAGTCCAGTGGTTGTATGTCTGGGATACCCAGACAACTTCATACAACCCCACGTTTCACAATTCTTCATGGAACTCATCGCAGCTTAGGCGAACCAAGAAGGGCTACCCCCAATCCAACTTAAATGCACCTCCAACCCGAAGATCTCAATTTTGTGACCAGCCATGTTCTTCATTGAACTTGGAATTGTGTGCAATGCTCTGATGAGAATGAATTACTCCATCCAATTGATGTTGTTCACCCATTGGGGACACTGGAATGTGATTTTGTACTGACCCAACAGTCGTGTCCTGCAGTTTAAGTTGTCCCCTATGCGATATCACTACTATAGAGATTGTACTGGATATTATCTATCACATTGGATGGTAGTCATGAGAAGGTGCAGGGATCGATGTATCAGATAATAGGATGAACCCATAAGTAGCAGGATGTTGGAAAATGGGTATTCACGCTATGTCCTAGTAAGAAGAATATATAAGGATTGATGCATGGGGGCAATGTGAAATTCATCCTCAGTAGAGATGGACATATCTTTTTGACATTGATCGACAGCTAAATGGGGAGCATCCACAGGCCCCACAGTAGCTCATAGATGAAGCATGTTTTCTCATCCTATATCAAGAAAACAAACCAAGGATTAGTTCGAAGGATAGTATTATGGAAAAGTCCAAATATTTGGAAAAGGCTCCACAAAGGGAATGCATAGTATGCCCCATATACTAACCCAAGAGTTGGTTCGTGATGCCAATATTTCGTGAACCAGCGGTAAACTAAAGAGGTCCGCAACATTTTGGCATGCAGAGCAATGGCTAGAAAACAATGTACCAAGATCCTACGTTGTAGAGACCCAAATCTTGGCGTACATGGACATGACATTACTTTTGTGGAATACTTAGTACATTACAAAAAAATGCCCAATGATCGTATTAGTTTAGTGTATTTTGAAACTCAGAACATAATCTTCTAATCACGGTGGAAGATCTTCAACATCTCCCATAAAGATCTTCTTTTTTTCCTACCTAAAACCATCCTTTATATCCTGGGGGAAAAGAAAACATAAAAATGGTGAGCTCAAATGCTCAGTAAGGGTAAGCATGGAGAAAATAAAACAACCCATATACATTTGAACTTAAAAATATGAACATAAATTTTAAACATCAAAATCTTGAGAAATGACATTAAACATGGTAGTACGTAAGGAATAGATCATAATGGAACATCAATCATGATAAAACAGTAAGGGAATAAATCATGTAATTGTGGAAAACCATTAAGCACATGATATGATTTCCATAGTCACCAAGGCATTACTTCCAAGACCATCATAGTGGACAAAGTCCATTACTGAATCAGGTTTACCTGCCGTTCCAACCCTGTATTACTCTACCGGATTTACATACCATTACATTCATGTCTATCTCATGACATATTAATCTTTACCCAATGAATTGGAGCGAGATATAGGTCCCACCCATCTCATAATGAAATCATTCTTACGCGTGTCACAATATAAACATAAATCATTCATCATAACCCAAATAATAAAATGGGTTTCATAAACATCATCCCATCATAACATTATCCATATAAAACAAATGGATATGATTTAATCATAAGAATAGTGAAACCATGTAAATCATAGAGACATTATACTTGAAACATACACATATGAAATACTGTCATATTATATGGAAAATGGTTTTGATAAAACACTTGAAATGAATTCTTGAGGAAAATATCCTTTCTTCTTCAAAATCATTTTCTTTTCACAAAATTCCATGCAATTTTAAAAGAAAAATATTTTCTTTAAAAATTTCATGAAATCTTGTAGAGTAAAAATTATGAAAATAAGGCGTTTGGAAACCATAAAAATTAGTGCATTCTTTATAAGTTAATAAAACATTCTCCTCGTACTTTTAATGGAAACGTCAAAAAGTACCATTTATAGTAAAGAAAAGAAAGATTCCTTCCATAACAAAATGTAAAAGTCAAAGAGGGGTAAAAATGACTTTAAACATACATGGAAGAATATTAAACACTTTATGAAAAACAAAATTTAGGGACATGGATGAAAAATATAACCCCAGTAAATACTTACGTATAAGCAATCTCGGATAAAAATGAGATTGAAAAATTTTCTCTTACATTATGTCCAATTTCTTTCAGATGTGTCCGAGACTCTTGTATACTGGGTTTAAACATATTATTAACTTGTAACAGAACCATAATAATATTTATGATATCATATATGATTCTCTTACGACTTTATATTACCCGTTCATTTGTCAATTCCATGTTAAAGCAACGTTTTGGGTAAAATTGTTTCATTTATCGTACGTGTTTCGACTAGTTGTTTTCGATATTATTAATTATATCTTGATTTACATAATTCTAGAATTTAAAACATGATTTATATATAATATATATTCATCATATAAATATATATGTTATATCAATAAATGGAATGAAATACACCGTTCATGGAGACGGTAGGCCGTACGTACGCATGGACGCTATGTTCGTTTACTTATTGAATTGAATGGAATTAAGTAAATGAAAAATATATGTATAAAACTCCGGTATCATATTTATTTAATATATTTCATGATTATTTATTATATATACTTCATAACCATACTTGAATGGTTAATCATTGAAAATGAATCCCATCACGTTCGTGGAGACGGTAGTCCGTACGTACGCATGAGCGACAATATCATTTTTTTATTTTAAAATCGTATATAATTTGATGGTATATCATATATAAAGAATCATAATAATGTTATATTTATTATTTATATCATTTATACTCATTATTATACACATCCAAATGATGAAATGTTTGAATAACATAATACACCACGACGGGGAGATGGTAAGTCATACGTACGCAGGTGTGGTGACTTTTTCAATCAAAGGACGGATAAAATAACTAATATGGTTGTAAAATTCTTATAATAACATCAGAGTAATTATAAGATACTTTTTATTATTATTTTATAATGGAAACAAAAAATAAGGAGGAAGTGGAAGAAGAAAGGAACTTGAAATAGGTGGTGAGATATTTACCTCTTCTTCGGGTTCTACTTTTTGATTTGATCAAAAGGGCTCCTTAGGTTGGATTTATGACTAAAGGAAGTCCTCTAGGATGAAGGTATGATAGTTGAGATGGTATTTGGGTAGGGTTTGGCCGAGGAAAATTGCTTTGGAAGTGTGAATTTGAGCGAAGGGGGAGTGCCCTTTTATAAGAGGGGTGAGGGGCACCTTAGGGAAAACATAAAATAGTATTTTAAAATAAATTCATATTCGGTTTATAATTGTTAAAAAGTGACTTATTTTGAGGATATGGTGGGGATGGGTCGAAATACTCTCAACCAATAGGTTTTAGAAATGTTTAGGTTACCATTTTAACCTTATCATTTAGATTCAACTCTAAGTTAAATAATTTATCTTTTACCTTGTCTTCTTGTATTCTTAAATTATATGGGTAATAAAATTACTATAAACTACCAATAGAATCCTAATTTGTTCATTAATTTCATATATATTACTATATAAGTATTTTTTTCTAAACCTTATATTTTTAGGACCATTATATCAAATAATAATATAATATTTGTTTTAAAAACTCTTTTTTTTGTCAATTTTGACACTATTTGGTATTTTGTTTTTTTTGTAAATTCATAACAGCATTATTACTTCGAACAAAATTAATCTAGACAACCCTAATATTCTATATTAACCTAGAAAATTATTTTAATTCATAAAAAGTCTCAAATTACATTTATTTGGTTATTTATAATATTAATTATGTTAATATTTCATTAATAAGGTAATTACTGCATCATAATTGTCTCATAAATAAATTACATTATTTAATGTCTAAATAATATAAATAAACTACCATTATGTAGGAAAAGTATTTATCTTTATAATTAATATTTATAGTAGAATTTATCTTTTGTATAACCCTATATTTAAAATGTTTTAGTCATTAAACATTGATTTTAACTCTTTCAACTATTCTTTAAATAAAATAATAATAAATGTCTTAATCTAATCCTAGTGGATCAAAGAAGTTCATATTTTATTCCTAAGATTGTTCTTTATAGAATTATACTTATCCAATATAATTAGGACAAGTGTTAGGGTAATAATAATATCATTTTTACCGTTAATTACCCTATTTACTTTTAACCATGGTAAATAAAAGTAAAAAGTTACTATTCACCAAAAATTATTTTTATCTCATTGAACGAAATATTACACTTTTATATTAACCGTGTCTATTGGATTTTTTAAACTCAACTCAAAAAATCGGTAAAATTAAGTTTTATGTAAATTTGCAAATTCTCCTAGGAGGTGCGTAAAAGACGCTAAAAAGTTCAATAAAAAATTTATATATCAAAATTTATTATAAAATGGCTCCAATTAATTAAATTTAACTTATATAGGTATTAAGTATCTATTTTGACCTAAATTAAATTTAAATAAAATAAATTATTATTTAAATAAAAATTTGGTTTTAAACTATAACTCAGTGTTTTTTACTATTCAACGGAAATTGAAAGTTTTCAGAAAAATACCAAAAAGTCACCCTAGGTTAATTTTGATATTCCGAATCCAAAAATGAAGTCAATTTTGAAAGATAAAATTTATAAAATTTCAAAAAGTGGGTATTACTATTCATAATGGCTAGTTTATATAATATTATAATTACATATAGTGGTTTAGTGAAACACGGTATTGCATACAATGCAAGCTATCGAGGATGGTTTCTCATGCGTGTAATGCAAGACAAAAATAGTTTCGTGTATACTACAAGCCAATACAGTGTTGTGTATAGTGTAAGATAATCTTTGTGTAGCATACAACAAAAGACATTAATGAAATTTAAAAAATAATTCTCATAAAATCTCGGGTTTGTACATTCTACCCCCCTTAAAATGAATTTCGTCCTCGAAATTCGTTAGGGATGTAAATGTTTTTCTACATTAATGTTTCGTTCATAGAAACCCAAATCATAAAAATGAATACTAAAACATCATTTTAAAAAGGAACGTTAGAAACATAACGAATACCCAAAGTAACTCATCACTGGGTTTGCACATAGGAGAATATAGGTGAAAATATGGATATGGAAGAGAAATTTGACCATCAAGTTCTGATAGAGAGTGTTAGAGAACATGGCTATGACAAATCCAATAATCAAAAATCCTTAAATTTGTGATGATCTAAGGTATCATCTGATCCATCGGATATGAGGGTACTAGGACAACGTTTTTGGTTTTCAATATCATTTTCCTAAAGTTGAAAATTTTGAATTAGAATAAATACTTACTTTATTTTTGTACAATCTCGCCATTGGTCATTCCATGAACAATTTACACTTCATATCATAATGAAATGAAGTTAAATTTTTCATTCGTGAAGTGTTAGCTGATCATGTGATAGAATGATGGTTCATTCCATCTGTGTCAACCAAAAGGTTAACAAAAGTTACCAAATATACATAAGTCCATCTATGGTGATGTTAATCATATATGATTCCAAAAATGGACTTATACTTCATCTATCATACCACTTAATAAAATAAAACTAGTTTCTACTAACCAGGGACTTCCTATAGGCCAGGGGTATAGCATCCCGTCTTTTTATAACATAACTTTTCATTCCATTACACAGAACTGAGGATCTTTAAGGTTTAGTGTCTTGGAAACAAGGAACATAAAACATGAAACAAAAAAAAACATTCTTCTTAAACACTTGAAAGGGTTCTCCTCATGTTCACCCTAGGCTCATTACTGCATCTCATAACCTGGGGACATACATCAAATGGAAGGGTGAGCAGAAGGCCCAGCAAGGGAAACAAGTGAAACATTTTACATATGAACTTGAGATACATCAATAAAGTCATGAAAAGAACTTTAATGCATGAAAATGAAATCATGAGGCATATCATAATAAAAATAAAACTTTTTCATAACTTGAAGATGTGGCTACATCATTTAACATAGACAATCATGAACATATCACCAAGGTCCATCCCCAAGGTGTCATTTTAAAATTACCAAGGTTATTCACCAAGGTATCGTGAAAATTGTAATCTCTAGTGGTTACATCATTACCCAATGCATTGGAGCGCTATCAGGGCGCACCCTTAAATTTTCCTTTATTATCATGTGAGCCACATATATCATCATCAAACATTTCATAAATAACCCATATAGCATAAAATAAATGGGTTTCATTTCATAATCATAACGTTTTAAAAACTGTTTTAAAGACATGATCATTACGTTACTTTAAACCCACGGAAAGGGAAAGAGGGTATCATATATGTAAATCCCAGAATTTAAAATAGAAAATTTTTATATATATGTGAATACCCCTGTAGAAATAGGAGTTTTGAGTATTCACTTTATAACATAAAATAATATTGAGAAAAGAGAGGCATTTTGAGACGAAAATTCTGTAGCATAACGACTATGTTACAAGGTTTTAGAAAACTTTGAAAAGGGAGGGAACATGGGTCGAGAAATCATAATTGACCCATAAAATAGTAGAGGGACAGAATAAGAAGTATATATGGACATGGTGGTGAAATTTCAAGGACATACCATTTGAAATGAAAAACATGGAAGGAAGACAAAAGTTTGATTTCTCTTATGAAAGTTCGGCAGCCTAACGACGTTACTTAAACTTCAAAATACTGAATTGAAGAGATCAAATGGGGTATCTCCTCATATGAAAATAAGAGTCCAGTATGATAGGTATAGAGATCATACCCCAACATAACAAAAAGGAACTTGAAGGAATTGACATGAAAGTAGAACTTCAAAACGAGAAGGGTGAAGAACCACTTAAAAATTCGGCAGCCTAACGGCACCACGTAAAACTTCAAAATACTGAATTGAAGTGATCAAATGGGGTCTCTCATCATATGATCATAAAAGATCACTATGATAAATTTAGAGATCATACCCCAACATAATAAAAAGGAACATGAAAGGCTTGAATGAAAATAGAACTTGAAAACGAGGAAGGTGAAAGAATCCCTTAAAAATTCAGCAGCCTAACGACGCCACTTAAACATTCATAAAACGAATTGATGAGAGCAAGGGGGGTCTCTCATCATATGAAAATGAAATAGGCAGTAGGATGAATATAAAAGAACATCCTCCCACATAAGAACATGGAGTATAAAAGAAAAGACATAAAAGAGATTACTTGAAAAGAAAGAGAGAGGTCGGATCCCTTACCTTAAAATGTAACTCTTAAACCTCAAAGGTTGGGACCTTGAGGGCTTGGGGGCACTCCTTGGGAGGTAATGAGACCAGCAATTCGTTGGGAATGAGTGGGGAGTCGAATGGATGAGAGGAGGGCTTGGTATTTATAGGAAAAAGTGAGGGGACAAGGCATTAATGGCCAAGGGACACCTCACATGTGCTTTTCTCAAACCCATGTGCTCTCCCTTGTCATTTATCATGGAGTTAGGCCACATGGGGCCCCCAAAACAATAATTCATCACCCTTGGCCGGCCAACCCTCAAAAGATCTCATGAAATCATCATGACACCGTTATGATGTCATTAAACATACTGAAACCCTAAAACTGTATTTTTACTATTCACTGAAAATCCAACTTTCTCAGAAAAATCCCAAAATTTCACATTAACCAAATATCAATGCTCTGATTTCAAAAATGAAATCCATTTTATAAAAATAATTTTCTAAATATTTTTAATTTAATTCTTAAATAAAAACACTATTCATCGAAAATTCATTTTTTTCAGAAAAAACCCCAAAAATTACCATAACATAATATCGATGCTCTGAGTTCAAAAATAAAGTCATTTTTATAAAAATAATTTTCTAATAATTTTTAATTAAATTTTTAATTAAAAAACACTATTCACCCGAAAAAACTAATACTTGAATAATAATTAATGAAACCGTTATTTAACTATTTTATTGAATCACATTACTTAATCAAGGTGCCTAGATTATTTTAAAACTTTATTTAAGTGAGATTACTAATCCATTTGGTCATACTACTATTCCTAATCATAAAATCACTATTCATAATTTACTATTCATCAAAAATCAAGTTGATCTTATTAGACTCTAAATTTAGTACTGAACATAATTGCATAAGACCATTTTTGAAAATCATTACACATTTTTAATTATTTAGGGTTTACATAAACATATTTAAAATATCCTTTTTCTAAAATTCATCAAAAATATGCATACTATATTTATCCGGTCATTTCAAAATTCATAAACTCCATCATAAGAAGAAATCCCAATTTTTATTTAAAACAAGGATTACACAAGGTAGTTACGGTCTCGTTACATAACCCATTATAATACCAGCATAGGACCTAAGAGTAAGGTGTGCTAGGGTGATAGAAGCTTGGGGCGGCTCAGTCAACATTGCCCGAGTAGTAATTTCTATCAGTTTGAACTTCTCACGAAGGCGATTTCGTTCCAGCTTCACATGATGAAGTTCGGCTTGGATTTGATCCAGAGCAAAGCCCAGTGGTGCTACCTCCTTCCCAAGCTCTGTTAGATGGGCTTCGATCGGTCCAAGACTGCTAGGTGAGGCCATCTAATCTTCTTCCTACAATAATTAACCAAGATTACTTATATTTAGAGACAATAATCAAAACATTTTGTTCACAGCGGTCATGTTGACCGATGGTTATATAATAGTCAAAACCCACTGATCTCATTTTAATTATAATCATGTTTATCAAATAAAACATTTTTGTTGAGTATAACAATAACACATAAAATTAGGAAACAAATTTTATTTAAAAAATTTCTGGTCGTTACAATCTTCCCCCCTTAAGAAATTGCGTCCTCGCAATTTTAAAATTGGGTTTTAAAATTTCATTGAAAGTACCACATCGGAAAAGGAGTCTGTAAAACTATTACTTTAAAATAAAGGGAAGTACAAAGGTCACCCGAGTTAACCCACACTAGGGTTCCATGTAGGAAAACATGGACATGGAGGAGAAAACAAAGGGTCAAGTTCTAAGGGATAGTGATAGAGAAATGATTAGGAGAAAGTTAACCATGAGAAAATCCCAAACTTATGATGTGTGTAAACGGTCTTTGATTACCTAGTAGGAAACGTAAACCAACAAAATTTTTGTTTTACGTTTGTTTTCATAATTTTGAGGATTTCATTTACTACATAGAACAAAAACATAAGAAAAATATACCTACCTTCAAGTAGAGTTTCATCCTTTATCAAGTCCCTACCAACACTAATCTTTTCTCCAAATGATGAGAATTCAAAAACACTTGGTCTCATAAAAGCACAAGAATCATCTTCTATAGAATCACATAATCTACAAAAGATTAACTATCTATTTCTTCTATCTTTAAACATTATCCCAAAAACAGAAAGGTTAAGGTAAAACAACTCTTCAAAAAGAAAGAATCCCATAGGAATGGAAAATACTTTTAAATCAACAAAGTTCCATGGTACTACCCAAAGTTCATCATAGACCATTCCATAAATAACGGTCCATAAAATTCCACAAAACAAACCAAACTAAGATTGAAACCCAAATACAAAAAGGATTTGATAACATAGTCTTCCAAAACAACTTCATTGTTCATCTCCAGACAACATCAACCACTACTAACATCTTATAAAAAAGTAGCTAACCTAAACATATTTTACCCAAGATAGGTTAGTCATTCCCATAAGTAACCTAAATTACTATAAGTTCACCTTAAATTCATCGATTCTTCAAAATATAAGTCAACCTTACTCCTCAATGAAAATACCGTAGTAATCTATTTACCTCGATCAAATATGGTTCCCAAAATAATGAACGTCTTCCAAAATAATAATAATATTTTAATCCCCTAATCATCCCTGTCATATTAATACGAAAATCGTCGCATTTCCTATCACATTGGTTGTCGGAACATGTTCTTTTGTTTCCCACCATTAACTAAGAAGAGAAAGAATAATTAGGGGCTTAAGTACTTAGCTAATAATCATGAAAAGGAACTGAAAGAATATAAGGATAACTTGTATATGAAAGGTATACCCTAACTTGTGATCTCCTGGGTTCTCATCTAGGTTATGAATGATCATATATTCTTATGTGAACCTTTATTTTATTTTATCTTTGTTCCTTTAACAATGGTTCATACCAAGCTTATGAATTTACCAAAGCATATCCCCCAGGAGTGTCGTAACCAAGAGTGTAGCAAGGCCCGTTTTCGTGTACCAGTTCCCGTTCGAGTCTAGCTCAAAGCGGTGTTTTCGGGTTTTACCCCTATGTACATCTATGCCAGAGCCACCTCTACCAGCTCGTATCCAGACAGGGATGTATTTGCTTGGTAACCCCTTACTCAATACTCACCAAAATACCAGGAAGATTTCCTATATTAAACTTTTCTATAGGGTTCCTCCTAGAGTTTTCATATCCTAATTTCCACAAATAACTAAACCATCCTTTGATACCAACTATAGCATCCCGTCTTTTTATAACATAACTTTTCATTCCATTACACGGAACTGAGGATCTTTAAGGTTTAGTGTCTTGGAAACAAGGAACATAAAACATGAAACAAAAAAAAATTCTCCTTAAACACTTGAAAGGCTTCTCCTCATGTTCACCCTAGGCTCATTACTGAATCTCATAACCTGGGGACATACATCAAAAGGAAGGGTGAGCAGAAGGCCCAGCAAGGGAAACAAGTGAAACATTTAACATATGAACTTGAGATACATCAATAAAGTCATGAAAAGAACTTTAATGCATGAAAATGAAATCATGAGGCATATCATAATAAAAATAAAACTTTTTCATAACTTGAAGATGTGGCTACATCATTTAACATAGACAATCATGAACATATCACCAAGGTCCATCCCCAAGGTGTCATTTTAAAATTACCAAGGTTATTCACCAAGGTATCGTGAAAATTGTAACCTCTAGTGGTTACATCATTACCCAATGCATTGGAGCGCTATCAGGGAGCACCCTTAAATTTGCCTTTATTATCATGTGATCCACATATATAATCATCAAACATTTCATAAATAACCCATATAGCATAAAATAAATGGGTTTCATTTCATAATCATAACGTTTTAAAAACTGTTTTAAAGACATGATCTTTACGTTACTTTAAACCCACGGAAAGGGAAAGCGGGTATCATGTATGTAAATCCCAGAATTTAAAATAGAAAATTTTTATATATATGTGAATACCCCTGTAGAAATAGGAGTTTTGAGTATTCACTTTATAACATAAAATAATTTTGAGAAAAGAGAGGCATTTTGAGACGAAAATTCTGCAGCATAACGACTATGTTACAAGGTTTTAGAAAACATTGAAAAGAGAGGGAACATGGGTCGAGCAATCATAATTGACCCATAAAATAGTAGAGGGACAGAATAACAAGTATATATGGACATGGTGGTGCAATTTCAAGGACATACCATTTGAAATGAAAAACATGGAAGGAAGACAAAAGTTTGATTTCTCTTATGAAAGTTCGGCAGCCTAACGGCGTTACTTAAACTTCAAAATACTGAATTGAAGAGATCAAATGGGGTCTCTCATCATATGAACATAAGAGTCCAGTATGATAGGTATAGAGATCATACCCCAACATAACAAAAAGGAACTTGAAGGAATTGACATGAAAGTAGAACTTCAAAACGAGAAGGGTGAAGAACCACTTAAAAATTCGGCAGCCTAACGGCGCCACGTAAAACATCAAAATACTGAATTGAAGTGATCAAATGGGGTCTCTCATCATATGATCATAAAAGATCAGTATGATAAATTTATAGATCATACCCCAACATAATAAAAATGAACATGAAAGACTTGAATGAAAATAGAACTTGAAAACGAGGAAGGTGAAAGAATCCCTTAAAAATTCGGCAGCCTAACAGCGCCACTTAAACATTCATAAAACGAATTGATGAGAGAAAGGGGGGTCTCTCATCATATGAACATGAAATAGGCAGTAGGATGAATATAAAAGAACATCCTCCCACATAAGAACATGGAGTATAAAAGAAAAGACATAAAAGAGATTACTTGAAAAGAAAGAGAGAGGTCGGATCCCTTACCTTAAAATGTAACTCTTAAACCTCAAAGGTTGGGACCTTGAGGTCTTGGGGGCAGTCCTTGGGAGGTAATGAGACCATAAATTCGTTGGGAATGAGTGGGGAGTCGAATGGATGAGAGGAGGGCTTGGTATTTATAGGGAAAGTGAGGGGACAAGGCATTAATGGCCAAGGGACACCTCACATGTGCTTTTCTCAAACCCATGTGCTCTCCCTTGTCATTTATCATGGAGTTAGGCCACATGGGGCCCCCAAAACAATAATTCATCACCCTTGGCCGGTCAACCCTCAAAAGATCTCATGACATCATCATGACACCGTTATGATGTCATTAAACATACCGAAACGCTAAAACTATATTTTTACTATTCACTGAAAATTCAACTTTCTCAGAAAAATCCCAAAATTTCACATTAACCAAATATCAATGCTCTGATTTCAAAAATTAAATCCATTTTATAAAAATAATTTTCTAAATATTTTTAATTTAATTTTTAAATAAAAACACTATTCATCGAAAATTCATTTTTTTCAGAAAAAACCCCAAAAATTACCATAACATAATATCGATGCTCTGAGTTCAAAAATAATGTCATTTTTATAAAAATAATTTTCTAATTATTTTTAATTAAATTTTTAATTAAAAAACACTATTCACCCAAAAAAACTAATACTTGATAATAATTAATGAAACCGTTATTTAACTATTTTATTGAATCACATTACTTAATCAAGGTGCCTAGATTATTTTAAAACTTTTTTTAAGTGAGATTACTAATCCATTTGGTCATACTACTATTCCTAATCATAAAATCACTATTCATAATTTACTATTCATCAAAAATCAAGTTGATCTTATTAGACTCTAAATTTAGTACTGAACATAATTGCAGAAGACCATTTTTGAAAATCATTACACATTTTTAATTATTTAGGGTTTACATAAACATATTTAAAATATCCTTTTTCTAAAATTCATCAAAAATATGCATACTATATTTATCCGGTCATTTCAAAATTCATAAACTTCATCATAAGAAGAAATCCCAATTTTTATTTAAAACAAGGATTACACAAGGTAGTTACGGTCTCGTTACATAACCCCTTATAATACCACCATAGGACCTAAGAGTAAGGTGTTCTAGGGTGATAAAAGCTTGGGGCGACTCAGTCAACATTGCCCGAGTCGTAATTTCTATCAGTTTGAACTTCTCACGAAGGCGATTTCGTTCCAGCTTCACATGATGAAGTTCAGCTTGGATTTGATCCAGAGCAAAGCCCAGTGGTGCTACCTCCTTCCCAAGCTCTGTTAGATGGGCTTCGATCGGTCCAAGACTACTAGGTGAGGCCATCGAATCTTCTTTCTATAATAATTAACCAAGATTACTTATATTTAGAGACAATAATCAAAACATTTTGTTCACAGCGGTCATGTTGACCGATGGTTATATAATAGTCAAAACCCACTGATCTCATTTTAATTATAATCATGTTTATCAAATAAAACATTTTTGTTGAGTATAACAATAACACATAAAATTGGTAAACAAAATTTATTTAAAAAATTTCGGGTCGTTACAAGGGGTAGGCGATAAAGGCATGTCACACTTCGGTTGTGGGTTCGATTCCCGCAACCTTGTTCGATGCGATGGGTTGTCACCCATCCTACAGGATGTCCCTTTTTCTAAATCTACATTATTATAAAATTCTTGGAATAATATAAAAATATGTTCTAGTCTTAAACAATAATATCTTATGTCTAACTTAAATCATTCTAATCTTTAGTCTTATCCAAAATATTTCGGTCTAATCTCATAGTACAAAGAAGTCGATTACTTGAAAGGTAACATCACAAGCATGTGAATACCATCATTTATCCCCCATATATCATAAGATATATCTTTTTGGTCACATTCCAAACATGTGAATACCTTAATCATTTATTCTTTTGAAGCATGAATTACCGTAGAACCTAAGTGAAAACATGAATGCTGTCAAAAGTTAACTCTTTCCACATTCCAAAATCCCAAAATCTCTATATACTCAAACCATGATATAACTTTGTCCTTATATAATCATGAGATCAGGAGTACTATCAAACATTTCATTTTCTCTTTATCCCTTCATTATGCGCATTTCATCTGCTTTCCAAAAATATTTCAATCACTTTTCATTGTTACCGGTACCAAAAAAATATTGAAAACCACAATAGACTAATACATAAATATTCCAATACTCCACGATACTATATACAACGTTATTTTGGAATCCCATTACATAAACACTTAATAATTCCACCACATCGTTTTCATATTCAACATCACCAATAGTGATCACATGTGAAATCCATTTCTCCTTTTCCTTAAGAGGTTGTTGATGTCCATCATCATTAACCATTGGATTAGGGCATTGATTAGCATAATGCCCCATTTCCTTGCACTTGAATCATTGATGTGTTGGTGGTGAATTCTCTGTAGTCTTTTCTCTATTCACATCATTATCTCCCTTTTTTCCATTACTTCGACACTCAGCTCCTCGATGAACTTCTCATCCACACTTAAAACATTTTCTAGTCCATTTAAGACAATATCCACCATGCTTCTTTCCACACTTTGAGCATAAAAAAACATTCGTCTTCATTTCACCATTGTTTTGATATTTTTCATTGAACTCCATCTTTTGTTTGTTGTCAAAACCATGAGATTCATATGTAACAAAAAATTCTAGTTCTAACTTGATAGCACAACACACAATTTCTTCATAGCTACTGATGTATCTTATAGCTAATGCCCTTTGAAAACTCAGTTTTAAGCCACTGAAGAATAGATCAACTTTACATTCAGGTTGGATGATAAAACCAGATTGATACCTTTCATGCCTTGTAAAATTCACCTCGTATATACCAACAAATTCATTATCCTTTTGCTTAAGCTCAGGAAACTCCTTTTCCATCATTGTTTTAAGAATAAAAGGGAAGTACTTATTGAAAAATATGTACTTTAACTCATCCCATTCCATGGATTCAATTTCACCTTGGGGCCTTGTATTCTTAATTAGAGTCTACCACTGGTCTGCTTCACCTTCTTAATGGCAAATAGCTAGAATGAATTTTTCATGTTCCAAACATCAAATTATGGAAAATACATTTTCAATGGTATTGATCCATTGTTCAGCAACAAGTGGATCAGAAGACCCACTGAATGAAGGTAGACATTGCCTCATGAAAGACTCAACAGAATATTGTTCCCTTATCTGCTCATTCGAAAGTCCAGAATGATTCATAGCTTGTGTAAGTATAGCAATAAGATTTTTCACTCCATCTCCCATAACATTGGTTTGTTCAGGAGGACAATCATTGTATTTCCCATTACATTGATCAACACGGTTCCTTCGGGTTCCAACCATCTTCTAAAACCCAAAAAGAATAGTGTAAGAGGAAAAAGCCATGCTAGGAAAACAACATAATAAAGGGGGAGTAACTTCAATATATAACATCTTTGGTTTAATTATAATATCATTACCATTATTCTAGGACTATAACCTATACTTACACTTAACCTTAGGGACATCCCTAGACATGCCTTAGAAATATCTCCAGGGATCTCACTAAAGTTTTCGCATCCTAGTTTGCAATGGTTGACTAATAATTTTCTCTGATACCAACTGTAGAGACCCAATTCTTGATGTACAAGGAAATTACATTAATTTTACAGAATACATAATACATTACAAAAAAACTCCCAAAGACCGTTTTAGTTTAGTGTCTTTGGAAACTCGGAACATAATCTTCTAATCATGGTGAATGATCTTCAACATCTCCCATAAAGATCTTCATTATTTTCCTACCTAAAACCTTCCTTTATATCCTGGGGGAAAATAAAACATAAAAAGGGTGAGCTCAAATGCTTAGTAAGGGTAATCATTAAGAAAATAAAACAACCCATATACATTTGAACATAAAAACATGTACATAAAGTTTAAACATCAAAATATTGAGAAATGGAATTAAAAATGGTAGTACGTAAGGCATAGATCATAATGGAACATCAATCATGATAAAATATCATTGGAATAAAACATGTAATTTTGGAAAACCATTAAGCAGATGATATGATTTCCAAAGTATCCAAGGCATTGCTGCCAAGACCATCTAAGTGGACAAAGTCCATTCCTAAATCGGGTTTACCTGTCGTTCCAGTCATGTATTACTCTATCGGGTTTACTTTCCATTACTACAACATCTATCTCATGAGTTGTAAATACTTATCCAATGCATTTTAGGGAGATATAGGTCTCATCCATCTCATAATTAAATCATTCTTACGTGTGACATAATATAAACATAAATCATTCATCATAACCCAATGAATAAAATGGGTTTCATAAATATCATCCCATCATAACATAATCCATATAAACCAAATGGATATCATTTCATCATAAGAAAAGTGAAACCATGTAAATCAGAGATACATTATACTTGAAACATACACATATGAAATAATGTCATCTTAGATCGAAAATGGTTTTGATAAAACTCTTGAAATGAATTATTGAGGAAAATATAGTTTCTTCTTCAAAATCATTTTCCTTTCACAAAATGCCATGAAATTTTAAAAGAAAAGGATTTTGTTTAAAATAGTCATGAAATCTTGTAGAGTAATCTTCCTGAAAATAAGGCATTAAGAAACTGTAAAAATCCGTTCATGCCATATAAGTTATTAAAATATTCTCCTTGTACTTTTAACTGAAAAGTCAAAAAGTACCACTTACGGTAAACAAAAGAAAGATTACTACCATAACATAAAGTAAAAGTAAAAG
Source organism: Viscum album (assembly GCA_963277665.1). Taxonomy (NCBI): domain Eukaryota; kingdom Viridiplantae; phylum Streptophyta; class Magnoliopsida; order Santalales; family Viscaceae; genus Viscum; species Viscum album. The sequence continues at coordinate 1,267,701,048 of OY728140.1, read as the reverse complement.
AGGGGTAAACATGACTTTAAACATACATGGAAGAATATTAAACACATTATGAAAAACAATTTTATGGACATGGATGAAAAATATAACCCCAGTAAATACTTATGTAATATCAATCTCGGATAAAAATGAGATTGAAAAATTATCCATTACCTTATGTCCAATTTCATTCATATGTGTCTGAGACTCCTATATATTGGGTATAAACATATTATTTACTTTTAACAGAACCATAATAATATTTATGATATCATATATGATTCACATACAACATTATATTAACCGTTCATTTGTCAACTCCATGTTAAAGAAACGTTTGGGGTAAAATCGTTTCATTTATCGTACGTGTTTCGACTTATTATTCTTGATATTATTACTTATATCCTGATTTACTTAATTCCAGAATATAAAACAAGATTTATATATATTATATATTCATCATATAAATAAATACGGTAGATCAAAAAATGGAATGAAATACACCGTTCATGGAGACGGTAGGTCGTACGTAAGCATGAAATATGTTTTCATTTCCTTGTTGAATTGAATGGAATTAAGTAAATGAAACCTATATGTACATAAATAAAGTATGAATATTATGTAATAACTTTCATGATTATTTGTTATATATACTTTATAACCACACTTAAATGGTTAATCATGGAAAATGAATCTCATCGTGTTCGTGGAGACAGTAGTCCGTACATACGCACGAGCGACAATATCATTCTTTTGATATTAAAATAGTATATAATTGGATGGTATATCATATATAAAGAATCATAATAATGTGATATTTATTATTTAAATCATTTATACTCATTATTATACCCATCCAAATGATGAAATGTTTGAATTACAAACTACACCACGACGTGAAGATGGTAAGTCGTACATACGCACATGTGGTGGATTTTTCATTCATAGGATGGATAAAACAAATAATATGGTTGTAAATTTTTTATAAAAACATCAAAATATATAAAATATATTGGATTTATTATTGTATAATGGAAACAAAAAATAAGGATGAAGTGGAATAAGAAAGGATCTTGAAATAGGTGGTGAGATATTTACCTCTTCTTCTGGTTCTTCCTTTCGATTTGATCAAAAGGGCTCCTTAGGTTGGCTTACAGATTAAAGCAAGGACTCTAAGATAAAGGAAAGACATTTTAGAGGGTATTTAGGAAGGGTTTGTCCGATCCAAATTTCTTTTGAAGTGTGAATTAGAGAGTAGGGGGAGTGCCCTTTTATAAGAGGGGTGAGGGTCATCTTAGGAAAAAATTAAAATATTATTTTATAATAAATTCATATTAAGTTTTTAAGGGATCCAAAGTGACTTAATTCGAGGATAGGGTGGGTATGGGTACAAATCCTCTTAACCAATAGGTTTTATATAAGTTTAGGATTCCATTTTAACATTATCATTTAGATTTAACTCAAAGTTAAATAATTTATCATTTACAGTGTCTTCTTGTATTCTTACACTATATGGTCAATAAATTTACTATAAACTCCCAATATACCATTATTGGTTCAGTAATGTCATATATATTATTATATAAGTATTTTTTCCTAAAATTATATTTTTTGGACCATTATATCAATTAATAATATAATATATTTTTTAAAACTCTTTTATGTCAATTTTTACACTATTTGGTATTTTGATTTTTTTCAAATTAATAACAGCATTATTACTTCGAACGAAATTTATCCAACCTACCCTAATATGATATATTAACCTATAAAATTAGTTTAATTCATAAAAAGTCTCAAATTACATTTATTTGGGTATTTATAATATCAATTATGTTAATATTTCATTAATAAGGTAATTATTTCATCATCATTGTGTCATAAATAAATTACATTATATAATGTCAAAAAAATATAAATAAACTACCATATTGTGGGAAATATCTTTATATTTCTAATGAATTTTTATAGTCAAATTTATCTTATGTATAACCCTATATTAAAAATGTTTTAGTTAATAAACTTTGATTTTAAATATTTTAACTCTTCATTAAATAAAATAAGAATAAATGTCCTAATCTAATCTAAGTGGAACAAATAGGTTCATATTTTATTTATAAGGTTGTTTTTAGTCGAATTATACTTTTCCAATAGAATTATGACATGTTTTAGAGTAATAATAATATCATTTTTACCCTTAATTACCCTATTTACTTTTAACTGTGGTAAATAAAAGTAAAAAGTTACTATTCATTAAAAATTATTTTAATCTTATTGAACCACATTTTACTACTTGATATTAACCTTTTATATCTGATTTTTTAAATTCAACTCATAGAATTGGTAAAATTACATTTTATGTAAATTTTCAAATTCTCATAGGATGTGGGTAAAAGATAGTAAAAAGTTCAACAAAAACATTATATATCTAAAATTATTATAAAATGAATCCAATGAATTACAATGAAATTATATAGGTATTATGTATCTATTTTGACCTAAATTAAATTTAAATAAATTAAATAATTATTTGAATTAAAATTCGGTTTTAAACTACAACTCAGTGTTTTTTCACTGTTTATCAAAAATTGAAAGTTTTCAGAAAAATACAAAAAATTCACCCTAGTCTAATTTAAATTTTCCAAATCCGAAAATGAAGTCCATTTTGAAAGATAAAATTTATAAAATTTCAAAATGTGGGTATTACTATTCATAACGGCTAGTTTATAAAACATTTTAATAACATATCGTTGTTTAGTGAAACTCGATATTCCGTACAACACATGCTATTGAGGAAGGTTGCTCTTGCGTGGAATGAAATACAAGAATAGTGTTGTGTATACTACAAGCTAATACAGTGTTCCGTATAGAATAAGATAATCTTGGTGTATGGTACAACAAAAGACATCAATGAAATTAAAAAGAATAATTATCATAAAATCTCAGGGTGTTACATACACGGGTGCTTATAATTTGGGACTTAATGTGAAGATCGAAATGAAAATTTCAAATATTGAAGTATAATTCCAGTCCACGGGCCACTGATCCATGTAGTGTTTTCCCTATGCAGCCATCCTTGACACAATTTTTAATGTTGTTAGAGTCTAGTTCACAGTTAGAAAATTTGTTCGCGGATGGGGGAGAGTGCGAATGAGGATCACTTCGCAGATGTCAAAGCTGGTTTGCAGATGAAGAAGTTCATGAAAGAAGCCTTATGTGGAGGTGGTACACGGAAGCAGGGAATGAGAGGGATTTTCGCCACAGGACCTGGTAAAGGAAAAGTCGTGTGGTCCTCTATATATAGGTGTGGTCCCCCACTGGGTCCATCTCTCTACTACAAACCGCTTGAGTTTCAGGACCACTCTACATAGGAATAGAATCCTTATCGTTCCAATCAAACCCCATTCCGATGGGGGAATTTGTAGGGTCCTGAAAAATCCACAGAAGGGAAGTAAGATACTCCCTTAAAATAAGTGGAATAATCTACCCAATCTTCATCAATTATTTGTGAAAAATATGAATAATGTTTAGAAGAAATGGTAAATGACCTATCCAGTCTGTATACTAGTTAATCATCAGTGGTACGTAGGCAATTCAGCAAACCACGCCACCCACAGACGTTGTCATTCATGAGAAAGTGGTAGAGCTCCTAAGCGGGCGCGAAAGAAATGGCCACCGAGTGAGGCCGAACCGGTCCACAGCCGCAAACCGCACCAGCCACGAACTAGTCATACCGGTCCCCATTTGCGCCCTGTGTCATTCAATAAATAGAGGTGGATCACTACGTGGATGTGAATCACTCTCGTGACCTAGTTTTTTTGGGGACAAGGTGCATTCAATATACACTGTGAACCCCGGGTTGACTAAGTCTTCCGTAGGATGGGTTTTCATTCATGGGCCTCCACAAAAGATGTCGCATGACCATAGATACAACCCATTCCCCCTTTATAAACGAAATTATTGTGGGAGTATAAAGGGATCGACTGATTGAGGATTGAATTCTTTGCAATTTTCACTTTGAAAAAGGAATCAAATTTTCTGATAAGGAAGATGCTTTCAGGGGCTTAGGATTTTGCGTACCACAATGTTCGGATTCGCGAACCAGCAACAGGTATAAACTGAGGATGAATTGTTAAGAATTGAATAACACATAAATAAATTGGTAAACTGCGAACCTAAAATTAGTGACCATGAACCACATCCCCTAGGAGGATGCACACCCCGCAAACTAGGGAGCTTATGCCCCTTCTTCGATCAAGCGTGCCGCGCAGCACAAACCTACGCAGAAAAATCCCCGACCAGTGTTGCCCCAAGATACAGCAGCTCTAGAGGACTCTAGCACCACATACCAATTTTATACGAGGACCAATCCCGAAGCCATGCACAACTCTGGTATGCGGGAATCCCCTCAGTCCGCGTACCACATCGGTACGCGGATGGCCTCTCCATCCATGTAGTACTACCTAAGAAAAGGGTGCCACTCCTCATAGGGCTATGTGGTCCTCCCAGGCCTTCTATATTTCCATCCACTGAGTTAGATAAGGCCCATGTAATTTAGTCCAATCCTCAAAAATCCCTTCAGTAGACTATCCATTCTCACCAAGATAAGGCCTCTCCCAAAGCCACGAGACCGGAATGCTGAAACCTTCAGGCGCATTAGTGTGCCCTACTGAGTTCACATACCCTAGTAGGCTGAGATAGAGAGGTTACCCCATCCCTTGAATGGACATCTAGAGCATTCTTGTGGTTCACATACCCACGATAGTTCAGATTCCGAGCCTGGGATCCCCTTTCTACCTCTCCACTCTTCAGTATTGAGAAATTCCGCTTGATTTTCAATTAAATGAGCACCATTTGTGAGAATTTCTCCTCTCCCCTAAAGAGAGTAACAGAGAATCCCTCCTAGTTTAAGCCCCACACCATCCTCACAGGATGACAATATCCTTTCCCCTTCCATCTGAGAAGACACATTGTTTCATTCCCCTTTCCACCGTAACACAACCTTCGCCAATGTGACTTCTACCTTTGTTCCCTCCTCGACTCAAGGGATAAGGAAAGTATCACGGTCTCAGCCCTCCCCATCCTCCGTCATATTCCTCATCTCCCCTTAGAAAGGAAAAAGTGTGCGGCTTGTTGAAACTTTCACATACTCCTGTTTCTCACACTGAGCATGACCCACGTGGGCTTAGAGATTTGTGATGGTCATGTTGTCTGTACAATGAAGATGGTAGAACGAAATACATGGGTTTTGATCTGTATCTCCTAAGCTAAGTACGTAGGACACCTCCGTACGGTTCAATCCCATCTCGGGCCACCAACCACATGTTAGCCCCAACCATAACCCAACATGGGCTGCCAATCACTCCCTTGACAGGCGACTATTGTGTGTAATCTCCTACCTCCCATAAATATGTACACCTTGATTCCCAACTATCTGGGATACATAAGAAACCTCCTTGAGGTATAATCCCAACTTCCAAGTCTGATACCCATCTATCCTTATCAGACTGAGTCCTCATGCCCCTAGCAGGACCACACCCAGGTCCAGTAAATCATTTTCTCTTGGGTCCTCTAGGCCGCTTCGGCGTAAGCCCCACACCAACCTTGACTAGGCACTTATCGCCTAGATTCCCTTACAACATGACATTAAACTATAGGGTTTGGACCTTATCACAAAACATTAAAAGGTATGATCTGTCCAATTAAGAGGGACTGAACTACATGGATTCAGATTCCTTTCACAAGGATATATAGAAAACTCATATTATAGGTTTGATCCATAAGCTTAGGTAACTATATGTCCCCCCTGGATGATAATAAACTCTAGAGAGCCCAATTATAAAGCTTGAAAATAGTTATGTCTGCAAAAACTCAAAATTCCCCAGAATCGTTAATCAAATGAGGGATTGTAATCCTTAGATGTAGATGGTTCTTGATCCCTGCGCATACCGGTGACTTTCAACCTAGGGGTAATCCATGGATATTATTCTTGGGGATAAACCCAAGATTCAAGAACAAATAAACACATATTAAATCTATAATAGAGTCCCGAAATAGGAAATAATTCCTCCTAAAAGGGTGCAACAATCCTGAATTCCCTTCCTCTTGACCATTGTGAGTTCTTAAGCATCGTAGGCAATATCACCCAATGAGTGACTGCCTTTGGAAAGCAGTTCCATGGATCGTTGGATACAACGACCATTGGGAATTTTTGTCTTCATAAATAAACACGTTGGAGACCAGGTGAATCCACAGAGATAGGGAACCAAATAGAATTAACTAAATAGCACCGAATCCCTTTAATCAGTCACTAGAACCGATCATGTCCCTCTAACTATGAAACAATTACAAAATATATTATATTTTCATAAAAGTTTTTATTAAAAATATTTTTTTTAAATTATAAAAAAATAATTATTTAAAATAAATTTTTTTGTTTTAATTTCTTGGGAATTTAAATTTATTGCATTAATTTTTTTCCTTAGTGGAAATCACCATTTTGTCTTCCAATTGTGGATCCACTTCCTTAAATTCTATCTCAATATTCTATTCTATGGTAGAATCCACAAACTTTTATTTATTATAAAAGAAAAAATATATTTCACATAATCTAATTATCTATATAATGGAAATTAATTCATGTTTCATGAAGTTTAAAATAAATAAAATCATATTTGAGGGAATTTTTTACTCCCTTAGGTGGATAAAACACAAGCTCTTGGTCTTTAATGAATTCCTTAGGATTGGATTCTTCCGTGGAGGGAAGTCGTTCCACTATAGTTTTTTCAAATCCCAAAATATCTATTTATGAATCTTCTTCCTTGGAATACTATAGTAATGTTGAATCAACATCATAATGGCACAAGGGTTTAATTTTCAATTTAATTTGAGAAAACATAATGATAAGAGAGTTTAAAGTTTTTTCATCTTTATTTAAGTTTTTAAACTAGTATCTCATGTTATTTCCTTAGTGTCTTGGGTCTTATCTTAAAATTTTATGGGGGAGAGGAATTTTCAATAAGTTCCTCCACCTATTTGATGTATTCTTGAGAAAATACCATAGGATTTAATTATTATTCTTCTTTTTTTCTCTTTTTTAACATAAGTTCATTTTGTGGGTGATTATTGTAGCTATAGTTAACATTAACTCATTTAGTTTTTATTGATATTTATTTTATCATTGGTCCAATAAAAAGTGTGTATTATTATAACCATAGATTTACCCCAAGGTAGGGTAATATGCATTTTGATGGTGTGGTGAAATGTATTATTATTGTTGATATTCTTCATGGCAGTAGTGGATTCATCCAACCACCAATTTTATTATTCCAATGATTTCTCAGGTTGTGGTCTTTGAATTACCCCTCAAGATATTTTTTAGTTGAAAACATGTGAGGTTATAAGTTTTTTTCAATTTCCAATTGACCTTCCTCTAATTTTGGATGCATGAGTTCTTCTTATTGAAGTTCATACTACACCTCTAGCTATCCTACACAATAATCATCAGGAAAATTTGAAGTCTCTTTTTGTTCTTTTAATAAGGTTTCCAAAAAGTGTTATTCCAAAAATTATTCAAGGTAATCAATATGATGCTTAAAATTTTTTTCTCTAAAATTATAGAATATCTCTTCAACTTTATCTTATAAATATGTAAAAGAGTCATTTGAGGGTGATAGAGCGTCTATTTTTCTAATATTTTAAATTTTATAGTAATAAATCATATGAAAATTTGATGATAAAAATAACTTTTTGATCCAAATACCTATAAATAAGGCCAATTTTATTACATGGCTGTCATGGGGTGAAGTCTAAAATATATTTATTAATATATGATGTAGCTTAGTGGACTGATTAGAGTCATTCTCAAAGATTTATGGGGTCTATTATTTAGTTTCTCAATAACTTATAACTAGTTTTTATATTTCCTTTTAATATTTATAACATATGGATTTTGGATTTCATTGTTGTTTGGGAGAGTGTTCATGATAATTAAAATAAAGAAGAATAAAATAATATATAAGTGTTAGTGGGGAAAGGAGAAGAATTCAATAATCAATCACTAAAAAACATTTTTATCCATTTATGTTGTCATCATATAATTGATTATGAAATTAATATAATTCCTGAATCACCATCCTCTACTAATATTTCAAGATCCTATGAACTTTACAAAAACTCTTAGGCACATAGAATTTCACATCCTCCATGGTTTTACATTATGAATAATCTATGATCATAAACATGTAACAAACCTCCACCAAATCCCAACATTTTTTAGCATTCCTTGAATCCATCCATTCTATTATATATGAATAGAACTAAAATAATGGATGTAAAACGAATTAGCATAGGTTTGAAAGAAATCTATGAGAAATTAGAATAAGGATTCAAAAATCTATGAAACTCACACGAGAATTCACACCTGCGGGACAGTACTCCAATATCACGGTGTTTGAGAAATAACATCATAACATAAAATAATATTTAAAAAAATAAGAAGAGATAAGAAGAAAAAAATTTCTCCTAAAAGAACCTTTAAAAAATGGAAATATAAAAGAAAAGAAGAAAAATGTTAAAAATTGTTATCTGGAAAATGGGTTATATTTTTATTGCATACCCCCATTCCCCTATAGACAATATACCCACTCAACAGAATTGGAAATAATATCTTATTAAAATGAGTTTCTTATCCCACAATAAAATTCCATACACATTTGAAAATAATTGAAGTTTAATTCTTTTACCACATCATAGTTGGGTAGAGCCCAGATATTGAATCCTCAGGTGAGGAGGATTGATGCATGTGCTACTAGTTTAGGTTTAATACTATGTCGAATTGGGATTGAAAATCAGTGGAATCACTTTGATCGATTCAGTATTTGTAAATCTTGGGCATGGAGTAGACAAGAAACATGGATGGTCCTTGAAAGAGAAGGATTGTTTATAATTGGGACTAGACATATATAGGTGTGGGCATGTATGGATGGTGGATTCGGGCCTAGTATTTATTTTATAAATATGTCTTCAATTAAATGCCTTGAAATAATTGAGTCTGGATATATGGACTTGGTGATTTGTAATGACTTATTTTTTCCATGCATAGAAATGGATAGATAGGATTGAGTCTAGTCCTTTTCACAATGTGGTTCCTAATTTTGGATAAATACCTGAGTATGCTGCCATATTAGAACCATGGATACGTTCTACATATGGATATATTATTTTATCTTAAATATAGGAGAGACTGGATTTATGAAACCAATTTAGCTGAGTTGAGAGATGAGAACACGGGTGTTGGTCTTTTACATGGATAAAATAATTTAGGTTATTGAACAATCAAACATATACAAGTTTGGGTGTCACATTATATATGAGATGTAAGTTCTAAAGAGTATAATAGTGAAGATGATGTTATATGAGATATTGGTGAGTGTGTTTTAGAATAATTGATTAATAAACAACGTTGGGATCAATCTATACAAGGTAGAACATAGGCATAGATAGGTTTTGGGAGTGATGAATAGGAGTGATGGGTGCAAGGATGTACTCCACTACTCTATGGATTCATTTTTAATTCATTGAGGAAAAACATGAAACTTCTTATGTATAATACACTACATTATTACCTCTAGTGAACTGGGAAATAATGATGCCCCACTTCTTCAAGCATGGACATACACAAGGATCAAATAAAAATAGAATGAAATCCTATTTGTGATGTGGGTGTAGGTACTATGGCAGGTTTTTCATAGTGTTTTCTAATGAAGTGAGATTATAGTGGATGAGTTTATCTTTTTAGCATCCCATACCAAAATCCACTAAGTGTCTCCTGTATGTAGTTATCCATATGACCTCAAACATGCCTCCCCATAAGCCAGAGGCTACCGAAAAGTAGTGAGGGCCTAGGGTGTGTCTATGGGAAGACTATTCCCTCATTATTTAGAGTTTAATACATTGATAAATAATATATGGAAAATTATAAAAGAATTAATAAACAAGAAATAATGGAATGTAAAGTATTTAGATGAATAAACATGGGAAAACTGAATAGATACAAAAATGATGATTAGGTCATGTAGTTATAAACAATTTAAGTACATAATATATAGGGGAAACATACATTTACCAAATTCTATAAAAAATAAAAAAATACAAAATATTCCTCTACTAGAATCATGAAAATATGATCTTTCCTTTACTCCCATAATCCATCATAGTACTGAAAATCATGCACTATAAGTTGGTAACTTCCCATTATCTGCACCTAAATTCATAAAGTCTGTTTGGGTACAAAGGGATTCCCATGAAGGGTGTGCGATATAATAAGTATTCCACAACTAATAGTGTCCATAACAATCTATTATATGCATATAAAATGCGCATTGTGAAGGTAAATAATAGATTCATGACAATAAATGAATGATACATCAGACTAGGTTCTCCTTGGGTACCCGAATGACACTACCAGCATCAGACTAAGCTGGATATATCTGATTGGAATTCATTTGGTACATATATAATCAAGATGTAATAATGGGAAATCATAATTCATGTATCATGACTAGACCAAGCCCAATAATTTTATTTGGATTGGAGGATGTGTCCTTTGATTTAATAAATTAGCATTTTTAGAATTATATAGAAGGAATCTCTCGAATTTAAATAAAACATTCTGGGTCCGTCCAAGGAAAACAATATAAAGGAAACCAAGTATCACACCCATATAACAATAAAATACCCAACACCATAAAAGTCAAGTTGATCTATAAATAAAATCCCAATTATCACTCCCAGCATGGTGTGAAGACAATAACCTCCTACCTCATCACTTGTATCTCACCTAGGGGACTAAGTATCACTCATGGAATGGTGTAACCACATTTCCACCAATCCTGTCCAAGGGGTGTGAAATAGGGAACTGAAAACACTCATGGGGAGGTAGATAAATATACAATGTGATTCCATCAAAGGAATACCAAGTATCACTGCCATTATATTTACCACTCATTAACAGACTCTAATCAGAAAGAACGATGATCCTGTCCAAGGTGATCCATAAATAGAATACCAAGTATTCATATTGGCTTGAAATTAAGGTAGTTTTATCTATCAAAAAATAATAATGTTGAACAAGACATTAATACCACAACACTTTATCGAAGTTGTATAATTCATATAATTAATTTACTTAAACTATGGAATAATCTAAAGGGACTAATAGATAGACACTCCTTTTCCATTATTCAATTAAAATTCCAAAATTATTATTCATTTCTAGTAAAAAACACACCGAAAAGGGCTTCTTAACATCTCAAGGAAAAGGTGAATATAGACACTTAAGAAGGGAACACCCATAGGGGTGTCTCATGTTGAGATGATCAACCAAAATGTCGATCTTCCACTAGCTAAGAACACATTTTGATTAATTAATGTGACTTTATGGAAGTGACACAAGAAGAGACTAATGCGAGGAATAATGAAACATAATCTATATGTAACAAGAATAAGAGATTAAAGACTATACCACCTATATTAGTCACATAGGACCCTCATCATATAGGGTCTCCCCTCAAATTGATATAGAATGATAAAAATCATATAAATGAACTAATTCCCTAAAAATAGGGTATATTAGATCATGTCAAAATAGCACAGATGATGGGAAAATAAAAAAACATAAGAAATAATATTATAGATCATAACATTATAGATCCGACACACCAAATAATGAGAAAAAAATGTTGAATGGGGAAGTCAAAAAAAATACGAGATTGTCTTAAAGAGGATAGATTCATCTTGGGAGGCTATCCGTTATAGGAAAAAGGAAAAGGGGGTTAATATTTTAAAACATTTAAGAAAAAAAATTTCATTTACTAATTCATTTAGGGTTCACATTTTTTGGTATCATAGTTGGAAAATACTTTTTGTAACCGTGAACCCAACACTCTCTTGGGAACCGCCTCACACTGGCTAGGCACAGTGATTGTTTAACAATGCAGGGAACTCAGTTTTCCTTCCCAAATTATAGAGTGCTAGTATTTGAAATATCCATGAACTCCCCTGAAACACTACCTAGAATTTATAGTACATAATTCACATAATCAGGAGGATTTGAGCCAAACATTAGTGTTTGTACCACTCTGGAAAGCTAGTAAATTACAATGTTCAAGGAAGCTATGTTATATGGTGTCCAATGAATACATAAATGAGGTTGTGATGGTAGAATGCATTATAAACTTGTGAATATGTATATGTAAGAGAGAATGGATAATTGAGTACATGATTCTTGGTTTAACTATTAAATTTAGGAGTTTATAGACTTTTTAAGTAGAAGGAGCTACTTTAAGGTCTTAAGGTATTGTCGTAGGTGCAGTCAATCCAACCAGTTAATTTGATAAATTTGGAGGCCCATGGTAGATGGATTAATTAAGGTTCGTTCCATTTCCTTATTATGGTATGTTATGGGTACTAAAATTGATGAGTGAGGTATTGAGATAATGTGGCTGGTGTTTGGTCAATGATCATGTGGTTGATCATGAAAGGGGTGCTTGAGGTAGCTTGGATGTTGCCCCTGTGGTTGATTGATTGGATGTGGTATGTTCTACCTCATAGTCAACCGGGGGGGGGGTATGGTTGAAAATATATGTGTTCTAGGTTGGTAATCCATGGTAAGTCATGTATCTTATAGTCACTTGCTGAATAGTAGGTTTGGGGCACATGGTCTTTTCAATTTCTTGGTTGACTATGAGGTATACATGTGGTAGGATAGTTGAACTTGAGACATCCACATTTGGTTGAGTAACCATGAGGCTTCTAGGACATACCTCATTCATTTTATATAACTATAACTACATCACTTATAATTTAAAATACATACATAGGAAACAAATAATTCAAATGTGAAATTAATTTATCCAAAAATCATTATAAAAAACATAAGAAATTCTACATTAAATTTTTTGTGTATTTTTATCTAAAAAATTGACTATTTTTACCATTTTGTTTTATCCACAAAAATATTACCATAATGTTTGAAAATGTGATTAATACCAATATATTAAAATGTTTTATTAGAATTTTAATATTGTATTATAGATAATTTTTTTAATAAAATATAATTTTATAGGACCCACACAATATATCTACCTTATTCCTAATCCATAATCCAGACCGTGGGCCACTTGGCCTCCCAGATCCCAATTACCCCTCTAAGACTAACCCCATAAATATATACCATATCCATAAACTGAACTTCTAGAAAGCATCATACTTTAACTCTAGTAAGGTACTCCTACCCAAGCATAAAATGTGTAAGTACAAATATATTCTTATCCAAGAAATATTTATATCCTTTTGCAACACAACAACTAAATTATTTCTATATTACATCATGCATGACACTTATTTAGATAATCAAGATATAAATATCATCTGTACCCCTTTTATACACACTAAAATCATTCAAGAGGTTTTTCCCCCAAGAATATAATGAATATAAATAATTATACATGATCCATTGTCACTTATTACTTTTTAAATAATCATTAAACACACTCTTCTTACAACATCCCAATCCAATATTACCCAGAATCTTCCAATGATCCCCATTTAGATATTTATCAAAAATCATGGGAATATTTCCAACCTTTTATAAAGTAGGTCAATTGTATTACCTTACCTAATTATGAAGCTTTTTTTATAGTTCAAGCTCAAATCTATAAGCCTTAATAGACTCATTACCATAGAATTTTAGTGAAATATTTGAAAACTAGTGAATTTAGGCGCATATTCAATAACTGATTTATCTCCTATTTCAATACCATACATTTTTTAACCTAGTATATCTTTAAAGTCTCAGGATAAAACTAATCAAATAATGCAGCCTAAAAATATCCTAATATAACACTTTCTCCTTCCTTTCCTAAATCAGAATATCACACTAACACCCCATTTTTCTTCCAGGAATATATACTTCTAACTTCAATTTTTTATTTTTGATGGCTTAATCAATTTAAGAACCCCACTAGTATATTCGTATGATTCTTTCACACCCCATGGAATAACATAACCCCAATTTGTAAGATAATTTTACTCCCTAAAAAAACCCAGACAACATTAGTTATCAATACCACATGTTTCAAATTATAAACTTCTTTGAGAAATTGCTCAAAAATATGCACCTCAACGACAATCATAGGTGCTACTAATAGAGGATCATGTTATAACTCCACCTCCAGGAACTCATCACACTAATAAAAACAAGCGTTTAACATCATTGATATTTATCAACACTTCAAAAAAGCACTGAAAAATTGAATCTTTATCAATTCTAAAGAAAGCGTTGATAAATGTAACCTTTTATGAATGATTTTTTAGTGCTGGTAAATTTCCAATTTACCAGCGATCTATTTTTAGTGTTTCTAAAGGGTACCCTTTATCAATACATTTTTTCTAGCACTGATAAAGGGTTCCCATTATCATCGCTTAATTTTTAGCAATGGTAAAGGGTACCCTTTATCAACACATTATTTTTAGCACTCATAATGATAGATTTTATCAGTTCTTTTTTCGCACTGATAAAGGTCTGAATAAAAATAATGAAAAAATGAAATAAATAAAAAAAAATAGAAAAACGAGTTTACTAAAAAAATATTCAATTTTTTATTAATTAAATAATTATTGATAAAAATGAATAAATTGATTATATTTTATTAAAAATTAATCATTTTATTAATTAGTTAATTATGATAATTAATGATAATGAATTGTATATTTTAAATATATAGATATATATTAATGTATATAAATATGATTTATATATTAAAAAATATGTATTCCCTTTGCATTAAATATTTATATATTTGGTGAATAATGGATTATAATTAAAAATTAATATGAATTAAAAATACTGACTAATTGCATAGTGTAATGGATATAGAATTGAAGGTGTCATTTGATTTTTGTATTTACATAGATAAAATGTCTTTTATATTGACTTCACATATAAGGGATTAATGAATTTTTATATATAATGCACATGCACAATAATTATCCATTTTTTCAACATAGTAAATGTTTACTTATTTTTAATTTATTCAATTTCACTCATTTTTAACATATTTTTTGGCATTCACTTAAAATTATATATAAATATTATTTTTTTAAAAAGAATCTATAATTATAAATTATAATAAATATATTTAAAAAGCAATATTTAATATATTTATATTTATATATATTTATTATGTATATATATATATTTACAATTTTTATAATTATAATTATAAATATAATATTAGCACTTAAGTAATAATAACTGATAAAGGTATATCTTTATTAGTGCTAAAAAAGTGATGACAAAATCATTTTTTATCATTGCCAAAACTTTAGCACTGAATAATATTACTTTTATCGGTGATTATTACTTTATTGCTGTTAAAATGACTCTATATCAACTCTTATTTTTAATCATTGATAAAAGTGTCCTGATATAATTTATAAACCCTTACCATTTATGAACTTGTCATGATATCAGATGTTTTTTACAGAAGCCGCCCACTATTGGTGCTCCTCCATGGTGAATTGAAGCTCGAATCACACCACTCGACTACATCCAATTTCTTGAACATCACTGGGAATCAGGTGTTTGGTTGCATTTGGGGTTTACAAAGTATCTTTTCTTCAACCTTGTGAAGTAGGACTTATAATTTTCATTGTGTTTTTTTGGTTTAGTTTTGGATTTCTTGTTCGATGATGTCATGAGTTATTTGTGGTCCCATCCTTGAAAATGATTTTTATTTTATATTATGAAAAAAAATTATGATCAATTGTTTGATTGAATACCTATTTGGGTATCCAGTTTTGGTATTTTTAAATTATTGTTTTGAATCTATTTTCTCGGTTTTCTACATCTATACCCTAGCTTTCTCTGTAAGTTTAATTTTTTCAATGTTTTGAAATCAAAGAGAATCACCAATAATATAAAGATAAACCATGTAAATAAATATTTATCCCATGATATAAAAAATAGATTTTTTGGATTTAATAACCTTAAAAAAAGAGAAAATTGATTTAGAAAACCAAATCTCAGTCTCTTGATGGTGCGATGCAACAACAAAACCTGATTTTATGCAAATCATGTAAGGAAATTTATTTATTTAAATTATGTTTTAATTTTTTGTGTAAGGGGTTTTCCTTAAATAAATTGCTGAGAATTTTATCGTTTTATTTTAAGATAAACCTTAGTAAGGGTGATACCATTTTTATTTATTTTCAATGGATCACTATTTTCAAAATTAGTATGGGAATTTATTTATTTTACTATGCTGTGAAATTCTGCTGTAAGGGTTACACCGATTTTTATCAATTTAAGTTTATTTTATAAATACGTATGTAAATACATACATACATACATATACACACACACACACACAGAGAGACACACAAATATGTATAATTACAAATGTTTGGGGAGGTGGATAAATACACAAAAAATCTACTCAACACCAAAAGGGAATAACTCAATGAGACTTGAACCTGAGACCTCACTGAAACCCCATAGAGTCGCTACCAACCAAGCTAGACCCTGGGGGAATATATATATATATCTCTATGCATGTGTGTGCCTATATATATTTATATATGTAAATATATATCTTTCTATCTATTTATATGTGTTTTCAAAACTTCTAATGTACGGTAGATTTTATAAATATTTATGAAAAAGTTATGGTTCTTGATTTCGAAATTGGAAAAATATTATATTTATTTTGATTAAAAATAATGTTTAAATGTGATTTTTTTTAATTATGTGTATTCTAAATTTCATGTTATATATATTTGTGTGTTTAAATTTTTATTGGATAAAAGTTGTAAGGGTTGGGGTGTCTTTCTCCCTTATTTGTGATATATCTTACTTATGTGTATCATTCATGTGAAAAGTTCTTTCTAGACCTCCCTTGAATTTCAAGGACGAGTCAATGTGTATTATATGGACTCCCAAAAATCCTTCAGATGGGTATATTTTATGGGGAAACCTCCCTAGAATCCTTGGGATGCGTCGGTGTAGTGATATGACACTCCAAGAGACGTGATATGTTTTTAGATATTTGATATACAATTAATTTTAAATGAAATAATTAGTTAGGTTTCTTCATAAATTATTAAAAAAAATCTAATGCATGTTATCAAATTCTATATATTATAAATTATTGTAGTTTATTTCTAGAGACTCACTCCCATCTCTATTATAGTCAATTTTCATCCTCATCGCATTCTTCTCCTGAACATCCATTATTAAATTTTTTTGGTTGAAGCTCATCCCCTCTCTATTTTATGTTTCTTTTACTACTCTTATAATTATTCACCCCATGGATGACTACTACTTAGATTATTTCAATAAACATTGGTTCATGTACACAAGAGATAAAGAATGTGTCAAACAAAAAAAATTCAATGATAAATGTATGGGAGATGAAGTGATGAGGATGAGTTATCTATAACTATCACCTTTTAATTAATTCATAGGATAAAACCTGACATTGTGGAGTAATTATTTTATTAAATCCAATTCCCATTTTCTTCAACATACTAGAATTCTTTAAAATAATCAAATATTGAGTTTCACTTATTATAATTTCTTATAATTGTCACCTTTGATACTGAATATCTTATGTTTATTTATTTATATACGGTATAAAATTAATCTTTTATGACCCCAATAGGATGGATATGAATCTAAAATTGATGCACCCTAATTTTTTGACAAACGAGTGTGAAGATGGAGTTGAAGAGTTTATGATGTTTGAAAGCGAGTATGCAGATGGCCCTTTTAAAATCCTATGACCATGTTTACATTGTTTTTATTCAAAAAACATTAGTCTGGAAGAGTTGGAAGAAAATTTGATTTGTTATAAAATAGATCAAAGTTATAAAGCTTGTACTAAAGATGGGAAAAACTAAATGTGGACACCAATTGGGAGGATACTAAAGTTTATGAATCATTTTACATGAATACCTTTGTAAATGATGATGGAGATTGCATCAAAGGAAATGAAAATAAAAATTGAAGATGACCTTCGTGATTTTTCAATGTATTTTGAGGAGTTAAATAGTTATTCCAATAAACAGGTGTATTAAATACAAAACATTGTCATCTGTATTGAATTTATGTAATTTGAAAGCTATAAGTGGATGAAGTGAAATAAGCTTTACAGAACTACTTGGTATCGCAAATGATATTCTACTAGAATAAAATGACCTACCATGCAAAAAAATTTATGTTAAACAAATTTTATGTTCAATGGTCATGATCTCTAAAAAAATAAATTATTTCCCGAATGATTTCATTTTTTTTCAAGGACCATAAATCACTGAGAAAATTCCCTAAGTGTGGAACAAATAAATACAAGAAAAATGAATCATGTCCTTCGAAATATATAAGTTACATTCGTATCATTTAATGGTTAAGAAAAATATATATATGTTAAGAAACCATGAGACAGTTAACATGTAATGAATTTTCCAGAATTAAATTTGATAAACTATGTTATCTAGCTGATTATCCTTAGTGGAAGAAATTTTCTTTTGAGTTTCCTAAATTTGTAAATGAGATGAGAAACGTTCTGCATGCGTTATCTACAGATGGAATAAATGCATTTGGTGTATAGAGTAGCACTCACAGTACTTTCCCATCATGTTGGTAAATTATAACTTGTCTCTAAGTTTTTTCATGAAACATATATCCATTATGTTGTCTCTACTTATATCTAGACCAAATAAACCTGATAATGATTTTTAGGTCTATTTGGATCCATTGATCGAAGATTTGAAATTGATGTGGGATATAGGTGTTACAATGTATGATGCTCATAGAAGTGAAGAATTCACATTGAGGCCCATATTTTATATAATAATAAATGACTTCACCTCTTATGGAAATTTTTCAGGTTATAACATTAAAGGAAAGTTGGGGTGTCTAATATTTTAAAAAATAAACATACTCAGTTCGGTTGAAACATTCCTTGAAGAATTTTTTAGAAAATTAGATATTTTTACCTCAATGACATAAATATTGATCCTAGATGATATCATTCACTGGGAATATCGAACTAGGTACAAACCCATATCTAGTAACGGGTGTTCAAATGTATAATAAAGTAAATATTATTGACACTATTTTCAGTAAATAATTTTAAAAAATCCTTATAAAATCAGGTTGGAAGAAGTGATTAGTTTTATTTGAATTTCAATATATTGGAATTTTTTGTATCTTATAAATTTTATTGATGTCATTCATGTAGAAAAAAATGTATTTGACAGTGTTATGGGAATGTTACTAACCTTTCATATAAAAATGAATGATGGAATCAGTGCTAGGTAGGACAGGTTGAAATGGGGATAAGGGAAGATTTGGTACCTGTAAAGTGTGAAAGGTGGTCTTTTCTTCCTCTAGTAGCTTACACTCTATCCAGAGAGTAAAAATTTCAATTTTTTATTTTCTTTACTGTTGTAAAGGATCCACAAGGTTATTCATCTAATATCAAGAATTTCTTGTTAATGACTAATTTGAATTTACAATGACTAAAATAACACGACTGTCTTCTTTTGATGCTACATTTAATGCATGATTCTTTCCATTTCATTTTCCCCAAAATGTACAACATACATTAACCAAACTCTATTTTTTTTCAAATCTATATGTAGTAAAGCTGTTTACCTAGTGCAGTTTTCCATCATAAATAAATAGATTGATGTTCTATTATGTGACTAAGATATGATCTTCCCTCCATCATTATTTGATATAATGTTCCACCTGATGGTTCATTTGGTTAGAGTGTTTTTCTTATATAGTCTTATCCATTACAAATGGATGTACTCCATTGAATGGTATATGATGATTTTAAAAGGTTATGTCATGAATAAAAGTCATATTGAAGGTTGTATTGGAGAATGATATATTTTTGAAAAAGGATATTGATTTCTATACCGATTACCTATCAGATGTTGAAAGCATCAGTCTCCCAAATCCATGTCACAGTGAACGCCTTCTGGATGAATGGATTTTTAAAAGAGATGTTTTTAAAATTAGCTCGATAGAGAAGGAGAATGCGTACTTTTACATATTACATAATACTAAATATGTCGATCCATATAATGAAGAAAAAAGAATCTTAGAGATTTGAATCCACTAAGGGATGAAGGATGAATATCAAATACACATAATCAACAGTTTATAATATGGTTTAGTGATCAAATTTATAAAGAGTTATTTGAAAATATGAATTCAATTTCTTAATAACTTCAATATCTACACAGAGTACCAAATTAAAATGTAATATCCTATACTGGTTTTGTAATCAAGGGTTTTATGTTATATAAAAAATAATTTTATGTCTTCAGTACAATGAAAAATAGTAGTGTTATGTTGGTGGTTGAAGCGATCCACATATCTGGTTCCAAGGATAGAAATCTATGTTACGGAAATATGTCATATTTTGTAATTATCAAATAGAGACATGAGTTGTATTATAAAACATTTGAAGTGCCACTTTTCGATTTCAAATGGGTTCACAATATCAATGATGTGAAAGTTGATGAAATGGGATTTGTGAAGGTGAATTTATGTTTGGAAGGGGAAAAATGTGAGTCATTAATAATGGAATAACAATCAGTGAAACTACATTATGTATCTGATACAATAAAAAATAATTGGTCAATTATCCTCTAGTAGACTAAAACAATTGTCGATTCAAATGAAAATTCAACCAAGGACAACACTTTAATTGGGACATCAAAATCTGTTTATACCGGTCTCAATGCAGAAAATGTATTATACATTAGAGGGGACCACAAAGAGGGGATTTATATTCTTGATAGAGGAAACAAATCCTTAACAACTTTTAAAATATAGTCTTCAATTAGAAGATAAAAGTGTTTGTTAATATATTATGTTTTCCTCGTAATATTATTTGTTCTCTACTACATTAACAAAATCTAAATTAAATGTTTGACTACACATACAGGAAATGTCTTCTACACATGATGATGTTACCAATACCTTAGAAGAATAAACTATAACAAAGGAATACCTTTAGAAATATGTAAAGGTAATATTTCAATATTATTTTTCTATTTTACCGAAATATTATATAATGGAACACTGATTTAATTTTCATTATTCTGTGAAGAGTTCCTTTATTTTAGAATATTTTTGTCAGTGATTCATTTCTTTATAATAAGAGAAATTTTTTTGTATCTCCTCAATCACATAAGTAATCATGATATTTTCACATCAATATCATTGTTCATTGAATTAAAGTATAGTTTCATATTTGTTCTTACTTTATTTATTTTTTTATTACTTACTTAAAAATTTTTTTTTATATAGGTGGATTATTTTGATTGAGTTGGGGTGGTCTATACATATTTTATTTCTTTCTATACTAAAATTTCCATAGACTTATTCTCCCTCAAAACCATTTCAACTCTATATTATTTCATTTATCACATTCATTCAAGTTCCTCCACTTCCTTTTCTAGAATAGAAATGATGCTTCATGTACTCAATTACAGAGGTAATCTTTATGTTTGTTAAGTAAATTAATTTTCCATATATTTTATTTATTTTTTCATATTTATTTTTAGATTATTTCTTTTTAGTTTTACTTATATAATAGTTGTTTTCTTATATAGGTGGATTATGTTGTTCGAGTTGGGGTGATCTGTCCATATTTCATGCCTTTCTACCTCAAAACATCCAAATAATTCTTCTACCTTAAAAACATTTCACCCCTGAAGTGTGTCATTTATCACTTTCTTTCATGTTATCTCCACTACCTTTGTAGGATGATAAATGACAGTTCCTTTTCTCAAATATATAGGTAATCTTGATATTTTCACCGTAAAATAATTTTCCATAGAATTAATGTATTATCTCATATTTATATATAACTTATTTGTTTTTACTATTAATAAAATAATAATTGTTTTTTATAAAGTTATAATCTTTTGTTTGAGTTGGGGTGATCTATACATTTTTTATGCCTTTCTGCACCAAAACATCCACAAACGTCTTCTCCCTCAAAACCATTCATCCCTATAGTGTTGACATTTATCAATTTCCTTCAAGTTACCTCCACTTATTAATCAAAGAGGTAATCTTGATGATTTCATGGTAAAATCATTTTCCATATAATTAATGTATTATTTCTTATTTATGTTTAATTAATTTCTTTTTAGTATTACTCTTAATAATTGTTTTGTTATATACATGGATTTTTTTTCGAGTTGATGTTCTTTGTTCGAATCTACTCATGATGTTTTTGAACATAGACAAATAATGTCAATGGAAATCAATTTAACATTGATATTTATGATTTTTTGAGACTTTGGGACACATACAATTCATCCACACCTTAATCTAATACACTATGTGACTGGTTTGACTCCAAGTACTTATTTCAATATAAAATTGACATTAATTTTAGTAAAAAAGACAACTCACATACCCAAAGAAGAGAAAAAATATTAATATTATTTTGATACTTTAATTCAATGATCAATAAGTCATATTTTATGTGTAATAATCAGACACATCCCAATCTGATACACGATGTGCCTGATATGACTCAATGTGTGCGTTATTAGTTTAAAATTGACATTTGACTATAAAATTTTTCACTCACATGAAAAAAGTAAATAAACTTGGATTATATTGATAATTTATGTAATAAATTCATAAAATATATGTGTCATATTGGAATTTCTGTCACATAAAATTGATACATGTTGTGATCCGTAGGTGTCAAAGTGCATGTTTTAAGTTTTGAATGAAATTTCTGTAAAAACGAAAAGTGACATACTCAAAACCAAGAATAAACATCCATTTTGTATTTATAAATTATTAAAACAATCCATAAGTTATTTGAAACGTGTAGTAACTAGATTCACCTCAATCTGATGCACGGTGTCACTAGTTCTAAGTACGTCTTTATTTAAAATTGACATCAATTTTCGTAAAAAAACCAAACTGACAAACTCAAAACCAAAAAAAACACATTAATATTGTTTTGATACTTTATTTCAATGGTCCAAAAATTATTCTATATTTTCATAAATCATCTGCACCTCAATGTTATGCATGGTGTGACCAATATGTCTCCATGTGTGTATTTTTATTTAAAATTGACATCAATTTTAGTAAAAAGGCCAACTGACCTACTCAAAAATGAGCAAAAACGTTAAAATTGTTTAGATAATTTAGGAAAATGATGCATAAATTATTTTTGATATGTAGGAATCTTCATCACCGAAATTTGATACACAATGGGATTGGTATGAGTCCAAGTGCATGTTTCAATTTTAAAATGACAGTTTAGTAAAAAAGACAAGTGACATACTCAATACTAATAAAACACATTCATATTGTTTTTATACTTTAGTAGAATGTACTATATTACATTTGGGACATGTAGGAATCATATGCAACCTCTATCTGATTCATTCTGTGACTAGTATGACTCAAATTGTATCTTTTTATTTAAAATTTCCATCAATTTTTTTTAAAATGGACAATTGTCTTACTCAAACCTGAGAAAACACGGTCAGATTTTATTGATACTTTATGAAAATGATCCGTAGTTTATTTGTGATGTGTAGGAATCATCTTCTACTCAATTTGATACAAAATGTTCCCAGTATGATTCAATGTATCCAATATCAGTTTAAAATAGATATTTTAGTTAAAAAAGTGTCACTCACTAAATACCGATCAAACACACTAGGATTTTCTTTATAATTTAGGAAAATGATTAAGTATTTATTTTTGAAATGTTGGAATCTATTTAATTTCTAACTGATAAATGATGTGATTGAAATTATTCAAAAGTGTGTGTTTCCAATTCAAAATGACATTTTAGTAAAAAAGGAAACTCACTTTCCCAAAACAGAGAAAACACATTCATATTGTTTTGATACATTAGAAAAACAATCCAAAATTACTTTGAGACGTGTTGGAATCAGATTCACCTCAATCTGATACATGGTGTGACTAGTATGACTCTAAGTGCATCTTTTTATTTTAAATTTATATAAATTATAGTAAAATTAACACTTTTTTTCAATTTATTTCTTTATATTATTACTGAAATAAGAATTGATTTCTTATACAGGTTTGTTATATTATTTGAGCCATGGTGGTTTGTTTAGAAATAACATGACTTGGGTTAGGATTACAATGCAAAGGAACCTTGATTTTTTTGAATACAGGTCATAATTTTTATTTATTTAATTATATAAAAAATTCTTGAAATGCCTATACTATAGTGTTTTTTCTTGTGTAGGTGATGTAAATTTCATTTCATTTAAATACTATATTGGGAATTGGTTTTTTTATTTGTGGTGTGTTTATTGTGCTACGGTGTGCTGTCACAACACATTGTAGTGGTGTTGTAGTGTGTTTTAACAACACACTACAGTATGGCTCTTTATCAACACTTTTATAAGAATTGATTAATGAATACCGTATTAACGCTTCTACAAGCACTAATAAAAGACCCTTTATCAGTGGTTTAATAAGAATTGATAAATGGTTCTTTTAGCGGTTCTAAATGAACGTGTTGATAAAGGGGTACTTTATCAGTGCTAAACAAAGAACTGATAATGGTCTCATTTATCATCACTTTTTAATCGCTGATAAAGGACCCCTTTATCAGATCTTTTTCTGCATTGATAAACGACAAAGGTATTTAACCTTTCTCATGTATTCAATTATTTTATAACATTGATAAGATCCATTTCTAACACTATTAAAGGCTTATTTTGTATTAGTGTCAAGACACTAATCATAGCTCACCTCTACTACAAGTGGCTCCTCAAAATTTCTTTTAAGCATCATGTCTTTCTACAAAATCAAAATCTCAACTGATAATTTAAATATGAAAATTTCACCTTAATTTAGTATATAAATCATAATTTTCTATACACATACAAAAGGAAATAAGTTAAATAAAATGAATCACATTAATTAATCGATTTCATTCCATTCCTCCTATTTAACCAATCCATTATTAATAACTTCTTCAGAAAACAAATGGATTTATTTATAATAAATAAATATTTTATAAAAAAATTAATTTCTAAATTACATTAATAATTAAAACACAATCACATGCAATTATACAGAAGTCATTTCCATATGTGTTGAAATGTTTTATGAACAAATTATTCCCCCTAAACCCTGGAGAACCTAATACTCTATGTTTTTATTTAAAATCAATCATTCATATCTCATAATTCTATAGTGACATAAAATTATACTATCGTTTTACTTATAAGAAACACCCAAATATTTTTAAAAACACCTTTTAGACGTCTAGTATCCATTTTTTACTTCTTACTTATGTATCAAAATATTATAAATGAGACATTATGTAATACCATTTTGAAATATCTCACCCCAGTTTGATAGTGCAGATGAGGAAAAATGACATATAGGATCAAGTGTTCCTCTTTATCATCAAAAGTCGTAAATTAGTGATGATGGTATAATTATGAATTTTAGGGAGTAATTTACCCCTAATTCATTAAAATATATATTAAAAGTAAATAATCCAAATAAACATTTGTAGTGGAATTAGGTAAAACATATCATTAGGATACCCAAATGGAAACTTAACAAGGACTAAGTCATCATGTAGAAAAAAACATTTACCATATCCACAATAACAAGATCAAGGAAAATACATAAAAAATTAACTCAAAACAAAATATATAAAATAGTTTAACAATATAATCCCCACATTAATAGTAAATCATTGATAAGAATCATATAGCTATCATCATCCACGTATAAAGAACTATTTACTTTATTCTTACCACGATGCAAGAAATATGTATACACATGAGGTGTCTACATATAATTTGAGATAAAAATATCATTTAAAAATAACCATAAACCCAAACATCACCAAGAGTTTTATATGATCTTATTTGTATAATGTGTTACTATGAAATGAATTTAACACAATAATAATCATTTACTAATGACACCATAAGGTATCAAGTGTTAAACAAGACATCCAATTATGTGCTTATATACATCAGTAAATACAGATATAATCTCATTGTGTATGTCATAGTATCACAACCTATAATGGGAATAATAACATCTTAGTTAAATTATGGATAATTTCTTTAGTTTATGATCAATACACACATATCATGGCTAGGCATTAATATCTATCTATTATCAAGGAATAATATAGTATATGGTAATACCTCATTATTATGACACATTGTAACATTTCCTCAGTAAATGGTATATCTGAAGAAATAATTATAACACAATGATTGACATACTCTAAAAAATACCCAAATACACATTCCAAAGATGTAATGTGTGTTCCTAATCACCATAACTTCACATGAACTCCAAGGGTGTCAAACATAAATAATGGGTTTGATTTATCACTAGTAATTAATGAATAATAAATCATGGATTTCAATTAGAAATTCAATATGATACACCCATAAATTGGAATTGTAATGAAATTTAAAAAACACAACTTTGAATAGAAATAAAACCAAATATTGTATATCCAATAAATGAAACATACAACCATATAAATGATATCATAAATGAATCATTACATAAAACAATAATAAGATAAATAAATAAAATTGAAAATATTATATTTCAAATAAAAATATCCAAAATCAAAACATAAAATAAAATAGGCCACTATCTCCATGTGAAACATGAAATATCTTCCCAATTCACCACCTCCTTGATATACAAACAAGCCCATATTCCACTACTACAAAATGGGAAATAACATAGCCTATTGTAAACCATATTTCATTTCATAATATAATCACATTTATTTAATAAAATTAAAGAATGATTAAAAAAATTCAATCATTTATGACATTTCACAATACAAAATTTAATCATTTATCAATTCAACACATTATTCAATGTTTATTACATTATCAACTATAACAAATAATTTTAGTATTTACCACTCTTTTTAGGAAAAACATTAAGTAATTAATCATTTACCAATTTTGGAACACTATTCAATATATATCCAATTTATTTCCAATTCAAATTATAATCTTCCTATTATAAAAATAGAAATGTTTTTAGAACATCATATTGACTTTTCAATCAATAATTTTTATTTTCATCATATAATATTGACTATAGTATTTTTTACATACCCTAACATCATTCATAAGAATCCATTAGATTTACAAGAACATTATCTTATATTTTAAAAATAAATTCACAGTAAACATAACCTATTTAAATTATATATAGATTTAGAAAATTGTGTGTCACTATTTTCAATAAATGACTCTTGAAAAGTGATAAATTTCAAATTTATTACACTTTTACTATACTCTTAAATCTAATAAACAACACTTATTAGGTTACTTCCATTTGAAACACTTATTAATTCAATGAATTCACAACATATCATTTTAGTTCCAAAACTGGTTCATTATCAATAATATCATAAATTCGGAATTAATTAATAAATTCTATTTTTTCAAATAGTTTTTATCTTAAAATCTTAGTCATCACACATGTACAAAATCACTATCTATATTTTATAATACTTTATTTAAAATATAAAATACCAAACATAATTCCCTTTAAATCATTATTTGGAGTTATTTATTTAATCACTATATTCATAAAAAAAATCATCATTTCAATCCCATATCATTAACATTTAAATATATAATCTTTCATATATAACATTAAAAATATTTTAAATCCATACTTCAATACTATAAAAATTACATAATTTTCTGAAAACTAAACTATTACCATTGGATTATAATTTTCATATATACACACAAAGGAAAATTATTTAATTAAATTATAATTCTTTACTCATATTTCTTATTACAATTTAATTTATATAACATTAAAATGTATACATAATAAATTAAAAATAATTAAAATGTCAAGAAAAAATATTTTTCAATAATAATTCAACATAAAAATAATAATTAAAAATTATATTACCCAATTATAAGACCATTAAAGCTTTTATTTAACTCAATTATATTAAAGATATCACTAATTTATTAACCAACAACACCTAAATTAATTTTTTTTATATAAAATATAATTTCATCATTTCATTCCATCTAATTAATTTATAATGAATAAATTTCATTCACTTTACATTTATTCAATACCATGCCATGATAATACCTAGTACATACCTGATTTACCAAAACAATTAATTAAACATCATATAAATGATTGATATCTGAAACACTTGAGCTTCAATAATGGTATGTTTTTCTTTTTTTAATAAACTATTACACCCTAATCCCAGTTTAATTCAAGAATGGGATTAAAAAATAAATTATAATTAATTTTTACATAAAATTTCGTAAATAAATTTTATTTTTTAAATCATGAAATCAAAATCAACTACCTGTGATTTTTTTTATTTTTCTGAAATGATTTATTTTTCAGTCAATAGTAAAAATTGTCGTGTTTTCAAGTACTATTATTTATTTTAATTAGATAATTTAATTTAAATGAATCATTTTATATTGTATTCAAAATCAAAGAAATATATATATGATTTTATTTAGAATAATCTAATTTTAATCAATACATTTAATGATTTTGATATAAGTTTATTTGTATGCATAAAAATGTATTTTTTATAAAAACTGTTTTTCATTATGTTTTACGAATTTATATTAAAATTAATTTCTACCAATTATAGAAACTAAATATTGAAAAATACATACCATAGTTGGAATCCACAGGTTAACATTTGGTAAATATTTTCCTTTTATTTTTAATAATTAAGAATAGTAACCGAGGAAAAATTCATCAGATCAATAAAGGATAAATTCGGTAATTAATGATAAAAATAAGGTCATATGTTTTTAAAAGTCAACCAAAAACATTTTTTTATTTCATTTTATTGGAGGAATTATTTAATATACCTCCCAAATTTTAATATATGGAATTATGGAACCATTAGATCTTGTTAATCACATCTATATTATTTTAAGTAAATAAAATTCCAAAATATCCCTATATTGATTTTTTTATATGTTCACATTGAAATAATAATATGTTATGAACTAATATAAAATATTATTTTTATGATTATTTATTTATTTTTTTCATGTAAATTTGGGCTTAATATATATTAATTTAATGATTATCATAAATTCTTACCTAACACCGATACTGTAATTAATAAATTAATAGAAAAATAAATTAAATTATTTTAAAAATTATTAAAAGTAATACAATTTGGTTGAGTTATAGTGTACCATGAATTTTATTGATATATATTACATATTATACCTGTGTTAAATGTCTATAATTAAAATACAAATTTGTATTGACATCTTTAAAGTCAAGTTAAATGAATAATGTGAAAATTGATACTATTGAAAATTTATAAAAATGATATTTTATTAAATTATTTTAAAAGTACAGAAACATTAAAAATGGATAAATGGGATAAGGTAGGGTCTAAAATTTAACCCGTTGTACATTTATGAGAAAATTATTAACTTATATGTAAAATTATAATGCTTTAAGATTTAATTTTTTTTACCACATTTAAAATTAAAATTGGTTAACCAAGTGGTTAAATAAACAGATATGGTTTTTGTTGGACACTTTGTGAGATAGTTTTTTTAATAATCACAAATCATTCCATTTTAAAAATCATGATACATCGCATATTATGTTATAAAAAATGTTAATCTTGTCAAGGAATATTTATAAATGAATAAATTATGTCACATGGTATAATACAATTCAGTAAGTTAATAAATTATGTATATTTCTGTTTTAATATATTTACAACTGTCTATTTCCATGAAATTATGAATTCCACTTGATCACAGAATGTTCTTTATATGGAAGACACTTTGTACATTTTTCAGGGTCTCTGACACTAATTGGTTCAAAGGTTTTACCAATGGAAGACTCTCCGATGAGGACTCATCGATCGAAGAAGCCACTAATGCATGAATCACTGATAGAAAAAAGGACACACCGATAGACATGTTACCAATGATCGGTCACACTGATATTTCAAGTGAGTCACTGATTGGCAACACACTAATATTTCAAAGGATATATCAATGGATGAGTAACTAATGAGAGACACACCGTTAGTTCAAAATGAGTCACTAATGATGACTCACCGATATACAGACATAATGATAGTACAAATGACTCACCAATGTCCAGAGTCACCAATACTGATGGAAAGGAATCACTAATACAGAGAGTCATTGATTCTGATAGACCAATTGTAATGATTCAATGATACTTATAACTCACTGACAGTCATAAAAATAGTTTTTATTTTATTAATTAAAATTTATATCTAATGGTCATATTTATAAAAATTAATGTTTCTAACATTATTTAATGTTGTCTTTGGGATATTAAGTAGACAGTACGAGGTAAATGCATGTGGGGAGATAATTATGTCTCCTAGACCATGAAGGATAAAAGGATACCAAGCTGGATCATTCAAATATTTATAAACACAAAGAATAATCGGAAGAAAACAGAATTCATTAAAGATAATAACTCTTTCAACCCTCAAGCATACTTACAAAAACTAACGAACTCAAAAAGAAGAACATACAGGGAGATCTAGAAGTCAAGAAAAAACTACAGAGCTTACCTGAACATCGTTTGAACAAGAATATCAACATCTAAAACTCTTGGAAGCCAGAACACGAAGTCTATGACACTCTATTTTGGAGTCAACTTCTAGAAGAGAACTCAAACTTCATTTCCACTACATCAAACGAGTCCAAATCGGCACTACATGACATACTAATCTTTATAAACCATACTCTACACATTTAGCTCTGTTGTGTTCATTTTTTTACATTTCTTAGCATTGTGTGTGTCTGTCTGTTATAGACACACTGACTATTGTGCATAAATGGTGGATACATGATATCCTCAATCTTAAACTCTATTTATCCATTTATATCCTAGGTAGAACTATGAAAGGGATCATGTGTGAACTATTTGTTGTTTTTTCACATGAAGTACTATGGGAGAGGTCATGTGTGACCTAGATAGCCTTGTGTACTATTGTGAACCTTGATCTAGAGTATGGATCTGACTTGATTATTAATTTAAAATGCTTGGGGGTAGGTGATCACCAAGTAGAGAGGACTAAGTCTCAGCTGGAGACCAAACCTATTATTTTAAATCACTCTATACATACTGTTATTTTCTTTTACTATGTTTTATAAAAAATTTCATTAAACAAATATTCAAACTCTGATAGTTAGTTTAGAGAGGGTTTATAATCCTTTTGAACCAGTATGTTAGTTTCAAAAGTTATATTAATATTTTGGATAGTATAGTTAAGAACTAATCAATCTCTTGTGAAATTAATTGAACATTCGGTAGTCTTATAAATTGACTTCAAATTGAATTGAATTACATTTTTAATTGGGGAAATTGTTCAAAGAACCAATTTTTAAAAGTATTTTTTATAGGCACTCAATTAACCCCCCCTCTTGAGAACTTTACTCTAACAAATATTTGGTATCAGATAATTTATGAATTTTTTGGTTTTCATATATTTTTCAAACTTTTTCAATTGTGATTATAGTTGTTTTTCAATGATTTTTTAATTTATATTAATAATAAATTTTTATCTCTTTGAAATCTTATCCAATTTTATACTATGGACTTTATATTTGAAGGAGATGCTACGAATAGAAAACCTTTTTAAATAGAAAAAATTATACTCAGTGGATGCATAAAATGAAAATACAATTAGAAAGCATGGGATTTGAAATCTGGACTGCTATTGAGAGTAAATATGTACTCCCTGAAACTTCTAGGAAAACATGGGATGAAGCTAAAAAGACTACCTATAACAATAATTATAAATACATGAAGGATCTATACTGTACACTGGGAAATGAAGAATTTAATCATATTATTTCCAGTAAAACTGCTCATTAAATTTGGGAAACATTAGCAATTTACCATGAGGGAAAAACTAATCTGAAAGAGATGTGATTAAATATATATACAAATAAATACAAAAATTTTAGAATTAATCATGATGAATCTTTTTATGATATGTATCTCAGGTTCAATGAAATTATAAACATCATGATTTCTTTAAGAATAGTTGTAACAGCAATGGCGCAGATCATGAGGATTCTGTGATGGTTACCAGAGGGATGAGAAGGGACATCAGTATTCATAAGAGAATCATGTGACATTGATAAACTACTAGAAAAAGAAATAATTGTAAAATTAATGATATATGAAGAGGAAATAAAGGTGAATGATGAAGAGAAAGATCCAAATAGAAAATTTTTAGCCTTAAAGACTACCAATTCCGTGAGAAAAGACAAATACCAAGTTCAAACTACTATTGAGAGAATACTTAGTGAAGAATCAACTTCAGACAATGATGAGGAAATGGCCCGGCTGGCTAGGAGATTGAGAATATTTTACAGAAATAAAAAGTTCTTCATGAAACCAAACTTCAATGGAAAATATGATTATAAAGTAAATTGGAAAAAGGATTATAAAAAGCTTGAAAAATCATAAGAAATAGTTTTATATGAATGAAAAATGATAGGGAATGTCAATAATGGATATCCTAAATTAAAGTATAAAAAGAAGTCTGAGAATAAAGATATGAATTATGAGAAAGCAATGTAGGCCCCCTGGAGTGCATTCGAGGACAACTCTAGTGAATCAGCTTCTTCTCAAAATGAGAACGAATATATAGTAAATATGTGATTTATGAAAAATACCTTAGAGTTCCTCTAAAACTCTCCTGTACCAAATGACTATTATTCTAGAGATGAATCTGAATATGAAAATATGAAAAATGATGAACTGTTTGAGTATTGTAATATGCTAGAAGAAACCTGTAAAAAACTAAATGATAAATAAAAATCATTAAATAAAAAACATGCACTCTCTAAAAATATTAAATCTTAACTTACTATTGATAATGAAAAAAATATACAATTGACTGAGGTAAATAATGACATAATGCTATCTAATGGTCTATTAAAGAAGGATTTGGAAAAGTCTAACAACAGGAAAAACTAACTTAATCAGTTACTTGGTAAACATATAGCTCCTAGGTTTACTACTAGACTAGGATATCATCCATGATAAAAAACTTATCTGAAACTCATTTTATAGGTAAATATAGAGAATATACTTCTCTGTCCAAAACTCAAGATTTTACTGTAAGTTCCTGTTCTGAATTTTTTTCTGCATCGAGTTTTTCTGGACCCAATAAATTTTATTTTTCAAAGACATTACATTATACATATAAGGAACCCATAACACTATTTTGGGTTTCTTAATAATTTATTACTAATGTTTCTGGACCAAAAAAAATATGGGTACAAATATATCTTCTTGGATGAATTTTTTCAAGGCAATCTGCCTAAAGAGTTCCTGTATAAATATTTAGAAGACATATAGTGGTTGTTCAAGACACATGACAGGATATTACTCAATAATTAGGAATCTCATCAAGATTGATTAAGTACATGTCACATTTGGTGACAATAGTAAAGGAAAAATCACCATCTTAGGACATATTGGCAATGATAATTCTATTTGAATTTCCAAAGTACTTTATGTTAATGAATTAAAATATAACTTTATTAGAAAATCACAAATGTGAGATGATGGATTTAATGTCAAATTTAAAAGTGATTCAAGCCATGATTTTTTTGAAAGAATATAACTTATTATTTACTGCTCTTAGAAATGATAATTTATAGGCTGTAAATTTAGACACACTAGCTTGAATAAAAATTTCCTGCCTAAGTGACTTTTACAATGTGTCCTGGCACTGACTAGGACATTATAATGTACACTCCCTTTAGAAATTAACTATAAAAATATTAGTTAAGGTCCTTCCAAAACAAGAGTTTATAGACAATAAAGTGTGCAATACTTGTCAAAAGGGAAAGAAACACAAAATCTTTTTCAAACCAATGAAATAAGTTACAAATTCTCCAAATATCGAGTTGGTTCACATGGACTTTTTTGGACCATCTATATTTTCAAGTATCAATGGGAAGAACTGTGTTTATATTCAGGTAGATGACATCTCTAGGTATAATTGAACCTTTTTCTTAGTTCACAAAATTGATGTTTTCTCTCAATTTACCAATTAATATAGGACTGTATAAATTATTAGTGGACTTAAAATTTAATGGTTATAAAGTTATCATCGCTGTAATTTTGAAAATCAAGATTTTAAATCTTTTTTATCACAAAATGGTTATAGGAATAACTTATCTACCCCTAGGACACCTCAACAAAATGGTGTAGTAGAAAAAAGAAATATAAATATACAGGAAATTTCTAGAACTATGCTCAATGAATATGAACTACCAATTTATTATTGAGATGAATCTATTAATACAATATGTTATATAATGAATAGAGTCTTAATTAGACTTATACTTAAGAAAAATCTATATGAGTTTTGGAATAATAGGAAACCCGAGGTAAATTAATTTAAAGTGTTTGGATGTCAAGTTTATATTCTATGAACTAAAGACAATATAGATAAATTTTCCTCCAAATGTGATGATGGAATATTCCATGGATATTCTACATTAATAAAAGCATATATAGTCTTTAATAAAAGAACCAAATTTTTGGAGGAATTTGTACATGTGAAGTTTGATGAAATAGATCCACATCAACCTAAGAACTTATTAAAAAATCTTGAAGAGGATATTTCTAATATGGAAATTAATATTAAACACTCTAACTATCCTATAAAAGAATCTTTTAAAACTTCCATTTCTATAAATTCTCCAAATTCTAGCCATAATGAACCAGAACCAAGTGATGAACCTGAAATAAGTAACTCTATTTTTACTAGACCAACTATAACCCTTAAAAATCATCTCATAGATGCGGTAGTTAGAGATTTAGATAGAGGAACACAAACTAGAGATTCCTTGAGAAATCGTGTTGAACATCAAGCATTATTGTCACAACATTAACCCAAAAATATCAATGATGCAATCAATGATGAATTTTTGTTAATGGATATTCTAGAAGAGTTTATTCTGTTTGAGGGAAAATAGTTATGGAATATTATTGTCAGACCAAATGATACCTTGACCATAGAAACAAAATGGGTGTTTATGAATAATGTTTATAAAGCTGGAAATATAGTTAGAAAAAAATATAGATTGGTTTCACAAGGTTATAATCAAGAAGAGTGAATTGATTATGGGGAAACCTTTTAACTAGTAGCTAAGATTAAATCCATTAGAATCTTATGTGACTATGCAGCACACTTGGATATCAAACATTATCAAAGGGATTCCAAAATTTCATTCATAAATGGTAATAAAATTTAGGATGTTTTTTGTTGAAAGACCCCTATGTTTTACAAATCCACATCTTCCAAGTCATGTTTTCAAATTAACTAATGCTTTAAATGGCTTGAAACAAGCTCCAGGAGCATGGTATGATATGATAAGTAACTTTATTATTTCTAAATGTTTTAAAAAATGATTTACAAATACTACATTAATTATAAAAATACTTTTATAGATTTTTTAATAACTCAAATATATATAGATGATATAATTTTTTGATCTTCTAAAAATTCAGTATGCAATGATTTGTAAAAAAATATGCAAAGTGAGTTTGAAATGAGTTTGATGGGTGAACATAAATATTTTCTTGAGTTTCAAATATTTCCAAAAAAAGAAGGTATTATTATAAATCAAAGTAAATATACAAAATATATTTTGAAAAGATATGGATTAGATGGAATTAAGATTAGTAAAACACCAATGAGTTCCACTTGTAAGTTACATTTTAAGGAAAATGGGAAATCTGTTGATCAAACTGCTTATAGAGGAATGATTGGAAGTTTTATTTATATTACTTCTAGTAGGGCAGACACCATGTTTAGTGTGTGTATGTGTAAAATATTTCATGAAAACTCCAAATAGTAACATTTAAATGTTGTTAAAATAGTTTTCAAATAACTCAAATATACAAATAATTTAGGATAGTTCAACCAAAGAGGACAACCTTTTGATATGGTTAGTTATTCTAATGCTGACATTGCTGGGTTTAAATTAGATAGTAAGAGAACCTCTGTAACATGTCACTTTTTGGGAAAGTATCTAATTTAATGGTATAGTAAAAAGAACAGTTCTATTGTATTATCAACTGATGAAGTAGAGTACATTACTTTTGGTAGTTATTTTACACAAATTTTATGGATGAAACACACCTCATTAGACTATGGATTTCAATTCAGACATATCCCATTAAATTGTGAAAATAAAAGTTCTATTACCATTTCTATGAATCTAATTTATCATTCAAGAAAAAAACATATTAATGTAACACATCACTTTTTGAGAGACCATTATCAATAAGGTGATATAACTCTTTAGTTTATTGGAACTAAAATCTACTTGCTGACAGTTTTACCGAACCCTTAAACTATAAGAGAATGAGTTACATCATACATAAAATTGGAATGATAAATCTATAAAGACAATAAATACTTATCCCCTTAGAAAAAAATGTTTGTCTATGAAAACGATCAAGCGAAACCAATCGTGTGAAACCAATCAAGTGAAACTGAGTTGAGAAAACCGATCATGTGAAACTGATCATATTAATCCTATCATATAACAATAGTGTTCTTTTTATTACATACTTAATCATGATTTATTACATAAAACCTTCACTTGATACAATATTGAATATCGAGAGGTCTAGTGTCTTTGGGTCTTAGGGACAATACACCACAATGTAAAACATAGAATATAACATCTTATTGAAAACTTCCTTTTCATGAATACTACATTCCATCGTACTTCCCATTGCATGGGATAACCTGAGTACCTGCATAAGAAAATGGCGAGCTATAAAGGCCAGTAAGGGAGTTAACAAGGTATAACATGAAGAATTGAATACATGTTAGGAAATAGGAATATCAATAGACTATAAAATAAACATGAACATAAAGGCATGGTATACCTTTATTATCATAACATGGAAATGTGGAAACAACACTTAACATGGAATTAGCATGAGCCAAGGCTTAGTGCACATGGAACATGAGTAAACCATCATTCCACATGAAGCATGAGTAAAACCTAGTTCCACATGAATTATCATGAGTCAACACTCATTGCACATGACGTATCATGATACTATACTTTACCCAATGCATTGAAGTGCTATTAGGTCACACCCTTCTTAAATATTTCATTTCATGCATAAGTGTGTCTCATGGATCATAAAACATGGATTCATTAAACATAATCATTTATTCCTTGAAAAAGGAATCTGCAATTCATAAATAAAAATATAAAATCAATAGATAAATTTGCATAATGGTGAATACCCTTGATAGATAAATGGGCATGGTCTTCACCACATAATGACTTGGGCTTGAAAAAACGTGGTGCAATTTCGACAGCATAATGGTCTGACATAAAATTCATAAAAAATGGTTGATGAGAAAGAAAGGGTTTTCTCATAATATGTTAATTAAACGGATATTAATGGGGTCATATAGATACATTTTTCAATAATTTTAAGGGAATTTAGATTCCTGATACAAAAGAATTGCTTGAATGTAAATGAGGAGAGAGAAATTTAATTCGGAATTTCAGCATAGTAATAGGTGTACATGGGAGGAATTTGATGAGAGATAAATGGGTCTCTCATCATTAAAACATAAATAAGGAAGTATGGGGGATGTGATAAATCATACCCCAACATTTATAATTTAAATTAAAAGGGCATAACAATATAAGGAAACATGGACATAAATATCGAAAGTGAGAATCCCTTACTTGGAAGTGCGATCCCAAAGTCTTGGGACAGGCTTGAGAGAGGATTCTTGGAATCTTGGGGTGCCTGGGAGGATTCTAGAGAGTATCGGGAAGGTGTTGGACGAACTCCAAAATCATTGAGTGAAGAGGAAGAGGGAGTTTGGGTGGGTTTATATAGGAAAGGAGAGGAAATTATTTTTTATTTAGGTTTGGGACACCACACATTAAACAAATCAAAACCACAAACCAACCCATAGTTTTTGCCCATGTTTTTTTCAAAAGGAGAGTGGAAAAAATATTTTATAAGTTCAATGACCAATTTAAAATAACAGGGTTGCTTATGTGGAGGTGAGTCGCATTCCCACGTAAAACAATTTAAATTTTTAAAATGTTTTATAAGTCTTGAAGGGTCCACAAAAGCATTGTAATATAAATCCAACAAACATAAAATCACATTATATTAATGTTAAAACATATTTTAGCTAAAAATAATGTTTATAGTATTTTATTATATCACTATTGGGTCAATATGATGTCATAAAACACATTATATATTTAAAGGGTATTTAATTTTTACACAAAATTTTGACTGACTCAAAAAATTATGAAAAATACACCATTGGATAATTTGGACATTGTAATTCAAAAAATAATATTCATTTTATCTATTTAATTTTCTAAATATGTGAATTTTTAATTTTAAAATGAAAACTGACATTTCTAGAAAAATCATGGGTTTTGACAAAAAAAATATTTAAACATTAATAAAAATTACAATTTCATTCATAAAATTATACGATCATTTAAATTTAATAAAAAGTAATTTAATAATAATAATAACATTTTATTTAAATATGATTTAATTCAAAAATCCATTAATTCATGAAAATAGATTTCTTAGTTGAATATTAAATAAAAATTCTATTTGGGATTTAAAAACTATTTACAATGTGACAATAATAAAATTAATGTATATTCATTATTATATACAAAAATAAGGAACATATTCAAAGTGCTATGGTATTTTTACACAACCCCTTATAACACTCCCATAAGACCGAATGGTAAGGTGTGCGATGGTGACAGACTCTTGGGGTGGATCAGATAACATCGCTCAAGTGGTAATCTCTATCAACTTCCACTTACCTCATAGGCAGTTCTGCTCGCGCTAAACATATTCCAGCTGGGCTTGGGATTGTCCAAGATAGAAGACCAAGGACGTGATTTCCTTTTCGAGCTCCAACAAATGGGCTTCGTATGGGGAAAGTCTATTGGATGAGGCCATTGTTTCCTTTGTCTGAGTAAATTGGATTTGTTAAATGCCTATATTTATTCTAATCAGGAGATCATTATTCGACAACTATGTTATAACTGGTCACAATTCTTAATGGAATTTTAAAATTCAAAACATAGAACCAAATAAGTGCATATGTTTTAAATAACCATAAGAAAATATTTAAATAGACCTAGAGGAATTTTCATTAATGAAATTTTTGGTTCATTAGAATCTTTCCCGCTTAAGAAAAACTTCATCCTCACAATTTGATTACATAAGAAAAGAACCATGAATTTTAAACATGACTTCAGGGATGCTTACCCACCACCATTAAGCATTTCCCAACCCTTATTATCATGTTCCTCACAGAGAGTGAGGGTCCACATAGTGCAACAATACCTCAATGCACATTCAATGTCTTCCACTTCCTTAGCCCAGACACAGTCCATGCAACTTGCATTGTACTGATGGAAAATATAATGAAATTTTTAAAAATTATTATTTCTAATATATAGTTTCAAAACATCACAATCTACTAGGTTTTTGTAAATTTTTTTAACAAAATCATCATTGAAATTTTCAAAATATAGTTCTTCTAATATATAGCTTAAGTTTCCAAAATGACTGAAATCCAAGAATATATACATATAGGATGCTCAGAGGTCTCTCTCTTCGACAGCTATCCTAAAATAAAATAGTGCATCATACTCTCTGGATAAGGTGTAGTATTTGACAAAACCCTGATAGTACCTCCATTGCCAAGAAAGGTGAGAGAGTTGAGAGTTTAAGATTTTATCACAAGTGATCCATGATCCTTGATGATTCTTTGGTATGAAGGAGGTGTTTGATATGTCATAGAGCGTCTTGCAAGAAAGTTAAAAATTGGACAATGTTTAGATACTATGTGATCTTGACTTCATAATAATTATAGATAGTAAGTCCTCAGGAAGGGACAAGAGTGTTGTACGAGGATCTTCCCCTTCCATCTCGAAACAATCATTTATCCTGCTCACAATACATATCAAATTTTGAGTTACCCTAAAAACATGATAAAATTGTGATATTGAACTACATAAACTCTATTGATTTATTTCTCCTTAATGAAAGGGAAGTTAGGGTTAACACATAAAGGGTAAACCATGTACAAAACAGATGACTTATAAATAGCTTCTATTTCCTTAACTTATGAATCTACAGGCTTCAATCTATGCTATCCATGATCTACATTGTAACATATATTCTTAGGTGATTTGTTTTAATTCCCTTAATAATGGTTCATACTAATCTTGTTAATTTACCAATGAATATCCACTGGGAGTGTCGTAACCATGAGTAAATCATGGCTAATTTTCGTGTACCATGATACCTCGGGTCATGCTCGAAACTCATTGTAGGAGATTTCACTCCTAAGTACATCTGTGCGAGATCCACCTCTACCTGCTCGTATCCAGATAGGGATGTATTTTCTTAATAGACCAGTTAATCAATACTAAACAAAACTTAGGGATGTTCTTTATTTCACTTACTCTAGTGTCTACTACTTCACTAGGTTTTTCTAATCATAATCCCAAAAATAACTAAACCTATCCTCTGATTCAAACTATGACAACCCTATTCTTTTTATTACATACTTAAACATTATTTATTACATTAAAACTTACATTGATACAACATAAAAGATCAAGAGGTCTAGTGTATTTTTGGATTAGTAATATTACATAACAACTTAAAACATAGAACACAACATCTTATTGAAAACATCCTTTACATGACTACTACATTCCCTCATACTTAGCATTGCATGGGATAACATTAGGACATGAATAAGAAAAGGATTAGCTATAAAGCCTAGTAAGGGAGTAATCAAGGAATAACATAATGAATATAATAAATTTTAGGAAATAGGAAAATTAATGGAGCATAAAATAAAATTAACATAAAGGCATGGTATAACATGATTATCATAAAATGGAAATGTGGCAACAACACTTAACACAGAACTATCTAGAGCCGAGGCTCATTGCACATGGAGGATGAGTAAACCCTAATTACAAATGAAAGATGAGTAAACCCTCATTTCACTTAAATTAGCATGAGTCATCATTCATTGTACTTGACGTATCATGATACTATGCTTTACCCAATTCATTGGAGCACTATCAGGACGCACCCTTCCTAAACTATTCATTTCATAGCATAAGTATGCCACATGGATCATAAAACCTGGATTCATTAAAGATAATCATTTTTTCCATGATAAAATAATGTGGAATTCATACATGAAAATATATAATCAATAGGTAAATTTTCATAAAGGTGAATACCCTTGATTGAGAAATGGGAATGGTATTCACAACACAGTGACTTGGGCTTGGAAAAACGAGGTGCAATTTCGGCAGCATAATAGCGTGACATAAGAAATCATAACAAATGGTTGATGAGAGAGAACGGGATGTGTCGTCAAATTTACATAAAATGGACAATATGGGGGGTCATGTAGATATATTTTCCAACAATTGTAATGTAATTTAGATTTGTGATACCAAATAATTGCTTGAATGTAAATGTGGAAAGATAAATTATTTTCTGAATTTTGGCATAGTAATAGGTGTACATGGGATGAATTTAATAAGAGATAAAGGGGTCTCTCATCATTAAGAC
Organism: Viscum album; assembly: GCA_963277665.1. NCBI lineage: Eukaryota > Viridiplantae > Streptophyta > Magnoliopsida > Santalales > Viscaceae > Viscum > Viscum album. The sequence goes on along the minus strand of OY728140.1, from coordinate 1,267,659,266 downwards.
ATAAGGTGGTAATTATGGGGGAGGTGCAAAATCATACCCCAATATTTATAATTGAAAATAAATGGACATAACAATATAAGGAAACATAGACATAAATAAGGAAAGTGTGAATCCCTTACATTGAAGTGTGATACCAAAGGCTGGGAAGAGGCTTGAGAGAGGATTCTTGGAAGCCTGGTGACTTGGGAGGATCATAGAGAGATGAGGGAAGGGGTTGGAATAACTCCAAATGATTTTAGTGAATAGGAAGTGGGAGCTTGGATGAGTTTATATAAGAAATGAGAGGGAATTATTTATTATTTAAGTTTGGGACACCACACATTAAACTAATCAAAATCACAAACCATCCCATGGATTTTGCCCATGATTTTTTCCAAATGGGGTTGGAAACAATATTTTATATGTCCAATGGCCGAGATTGTTAAAATAATTGGGTTGCTTAGGTGGAGGTGAGTCACACTCTCTTGGAAACCAATTTAAAAAGCTAAAATGTTTTATATGTCTTGAAGGGTCCACTATAGCTTTGTAAAATAAATAAAACAAACCGAAAATAACATTATTTTAATTTTAAAACATATATTGGACGAACATAATGTTTATAGTATTTTATTACATCACTATTGGGTCATTATGAAGTCATAAAAGACATTATATATTTAAATGATATTTAATTTTGACCCAAAAATTTGACTGTCTCAGAAAATTATGAAAAATTCACCATTGGATAATTTCAACATCCTTATTCCTAGAATAATATTCATTTTATCTAAATAATTTTCTAAATATGTGAATTTTTACTTTTAAAATAAAAACTGACAATTATAAAAAATTCATGGGTTTTGACAAAAACAGCTTTCAAACCATAATAAAAATGAAAATTGTATTCATAAAATTATATAATCATTTATATTTAATAAAATGTAATTTAATAATTATAATAATATTTTCTTAAAATATAATTTAATTTAAAAATCCATTAATTAATCAAAATAGAATTCGTAGTCGAATATTAACTAAAAATTCTATTTGTGCCTTAAAAACTATTTACAAAGTAACAATAATAAAATGAATGTATATTCATAACTATATACAAAAATAATGCACATATTAATAGTGTTATGGTTTTATTAAATAACCCCTTATAACACCCTCATAATACCAAAGGGTAAGGTGTCCGATGGTGACAGACTCTTGGGGTGTCTCAGATAACATCACTTGGGTGGTAATATCTATCAACTTCCACTTATCTTGTAGGTGGTTCTGCATGAGCTTTACGTATTCAAGCTCAGCTTGGGATTTGTCAATAGAAAATCCCAATGATTCCACATCCTTTCTATGGTCTGAAAAATGGTCTTCGTTTGGGGAAAGTATAATGGATGAGGCCGTCACTTCCTTTGTCTGAGTAAATTTGATTTGTTAAAGCCCAATATTTATAATAATCATGTGATCAATATTAAATGAATATATTTGTAACGGTCTCAATTCTTATTGGTATTTTAAAATAAAAAACATAGAACCAAATAAGTGAATATATTATACATAACCATAAGAATACATTTAAATAGAAAATGCGTAATTTTCATTAATGAATTTTTTGGGTCATTACAGATTAGGTGAAACTGATCAGACAAAACCAATCAGGTGAAACCGACCGGCTCAAACCGATCATCTGAAACCGATCAGGTGAAACCATTCAGGTGAAACCAATTTGGTAGAACCAATCAGGTGAAACCAATTCGATGGAACTTATCAGGTAAAACCGATCAGATGAAACCGATCTGATGATATTATTAGAGTAAACCTGATAAAAATTGGGACCTTTTAGTAAATCTATTTGTCTATATCATTTAACTAAAACAACACAATTTTTGTTGGTTTTATTTTATGTTTATTCTATTTTATGTTTTTATAAAGTAATACCCCTAAATTATAAAATTGAGTCGATTCACAACCCTTCACTACCCTCACTACCTTCAACCTTTCTATTAATTTCTTCAAACCCAACACTTCAGAATTGGGAGAATAATGCACATGATGAAAGGAACATGTGAATCATCATTGGATAAGCGAATGAAATAAGAAACAAGAGGTTCTGAATGTTCGTTGAATCTGAAGATGGGATGACACATAGTAACTCATGAGAAAGAAGTGTCTTACAAATGGTGTTTGACGAGAAAGATTATTTTATTGAATGTTTTGTAATCACAAAGGTGGGTTAGATGGTTTGCAGAAAATGAGAGACCTATCTATCCCAAACTGGTACACCGATTTTTTCTTGACTTTGAAGTGTTTTTGGAAGGATCTAAGTAGTGTCGGATGAAATCAGTGGTGAAGGGGAAGGAGATTTCATTTTCTTCAAAAGAGAGGGCTGAATTCTTAGAGATGTCTCATGAGGGAAAATTTGTTGACTACAAGGATAACATTCCCCGAAATTCATATTTATTCTCTTATAAAAATGTTTTGAAAGAGTTGAAAAGAAATAAGGATTGAAGGATCTCGATAGCTTCAATATTAGATGGAGAGGCTAGAATGCTTTTCAAGTTTATGTGACACCAAATCCTCCCAAGGAAGAGAGATTTTGCATCCTTTAATTATGAGGATGACTTTTGGATTTATTTGTTTAAGAATGTGGTGAAGGTGAACCTATAAAGGTACCTTATGGTACGCATTTGTGAAATGATCAAACCATCTTGAAAAGAAACCTATTTATATTATCTGAGGATGATTTCTCCAATGTTCAAGAAGTAAGGTTGTGTGTAAGATGGATATGAGGTGATTACTGTATGTAGTGGTTTTGGCCTAAACAAAGACTTCTGGAAATGGATGAAAATATTTTGAAACACATGTAGGATAATGTTGTTAGAATATGAGGTGAAATTGTATGAGGATTATAAACCTATTGATCATCCTACCAAACTAAGGGATCAAGAAGATCCAAGTCTTAAACCTAGTGTGCATGTAGTGTATTCAGATGAAGAATAGGCTGAGCCTGAGCTGGAAAGAGAAGAGGGGTATCCAATATATGATAGGAGTGACACATATATTTTTTGAATCCATAGAGACATAACATATGAACCTCTCAGTCCTATATTAGAATTACCTTCTACTGAACCTTCATTAGACGATGATAATTATGACAACCCTGGTCTTTATTACACACTTAAACATAATTTATTATAGAAAATTCACTTGATACAACATATAATATATTTCTGAATAGATTCATTGGGGATTAGGAACATTACATAACAACTTAGAACATAAAATAGACAACATATTTATTGAAAACTTCCTTTAAATGACCACTACATTCCCTTTTACTTAGGTTTTCATGGGATAACCTGAGGATATGCATAAGAAACGGGCAAGGTATAAAGAACAGTATGGTAATAAACATGGAATAACATGAGGATTAAAATACATTTTATAAAATAGGAATATAAATGGATAAAAAGAGAAACATTAACATAAAGGCATGATAAAGAATGATTATCATAACATAGAAATGTCGCAACAACACTTAACAAGGAATTAACATGAGCTAAGGCTCATTGCACATGGAGCATGAGTAAACCCTCATTACACATGAATCACATGTAAACCCATTATGCACTTGAATTATCATGATTAAACACCCATTGCACATGACGTATCATGAATCTATACTTTACCTAATGCATTGAAGTGCTATCAGGGTGCACCATTCCTAATCATTTGATTTCATGTATATGTGTGCTGCATAGATCATAAAACATGGATTCATTAACATCATAATTCATTAAAAGCATAAGAGATATGGAATACATAAATTTAAGTCCTCAATAAACATGTAAATGTGCATAAAGGTGAATACCCTTGATATAAAAGTGGGTATGGTATTTACTACACAATGATTTTGGCATGGAAATTTTGGTGTAATTTCGGCAGCATAACAACGTCAAATAGAAAATTTTAAAATGGGTTTCTGAGAGTGAAAGGGCTATCTCATTAATTTATAAATTAAATGGACAATAAGGGGTTCATTAGAAATAGTATACCAACATAGGGATTTGAATTTAGTTGAATAATATAAAAGAATCGATTAAATGAAAATGAGGAGAGAGAAATTCCTTGCGGAATTTCGACATGGTAACGGGTGTAAATGGGCTGAATTAATGGGAGAGAAACGGGGTATCTACTAATTCAAACATAAATAGGGAATTATGGGGGAGGTGAGAAATCATACGCCAAAATTTATAATTGAAAATAAAAGGGCATAACAATATTAAGAAAAATGGATAAAAAGAGAAAGGTGGGAGTCACTTGCTTGGTAGTGTGATCCCAAAGGCTTGGGAGGGACTGGAGAGAGACTTATTGGGAGATTGGGGATCCTTGAGAAGATTATAGAGATAGGAGGTGAGAAGTTGGATGAACTACAAGGGGTTTGAGTAAATATAAATTGGGATCTTTGGGGGGGGGGGGGGGGTTATATCGAAAAGGAGAAGGAATTATTTATTATTTAGGTTTGAGACACATCACATTAAACTAATAAAAACCAAAAACATTCCATGGTTTTTTCCCATGGTTTTTTTCTCAAGAAGAGTGGAAAAAATTATTTTATAAGTAAAATTGATTATCTTCTTAATATAATAGGGTTACTTATGTGGAGGTGAGTCGCACGTTTAAGGAAAACAGTTTAAAAAGACAAAATGATTTATAAGCCTTGAAGGGTCCACTAAAGCTTTGTAAATTAAATCCATCAAACCAAAAATCACATTATTTTAAGGGTAAAACTTATATTGGCCGAAAATAATGTTTATAGTAATTTATTACATCACTCTTGGGTTATTATGATGTAATAAAACACATAATATATTTAAAGGGTATTTAATTTAAACCCAAAAATTCGACTATCTTAGAGAATTGTGAAAATTCACTGTTGGATAATTTCAAAGTCCAGATTCCAAAAATAAAATTAATTATATCTAATTAATTTTATAAATATGTGAATTTTTTAATTTTAAAATAAAAGACGACATTTATCAAAAAATATGGTGTTTGAAAAAAACATCTTTCAAAGCTTAATAAAAATTACAAGTGCATTCATAAAATTATACAATCATTTATATTTAATAAAACGTAATTTTATAAAAATAAATATATTTTATTAAAATATTATTTAATTAAAAAAATCTATTAATTCTCCAAAATAGATTTCTTAGTTGAATATTAATTTAAAATACTATTTGTGCTGTAAATATTATTTTCAAAGTAACAATAAAAAAAGAATAAATACTCTCTATACAAGAATAATGTACATAATCTTAGTACTAGGGTATTGTTACATAACCTCTTAAAAACCCCACTTATAACTTAGGGTATGGTGCACGATGGTGACAGACTCTAAGGATGGCTTAGATAACATTGCTCGAGTGATAATCTCAATCAACTTCCACTTCTCTCGTAGTTAGTTCCGCTTGAACTTAATGTTTTCAAGCTCAGCTGGGGCTTGGTCAAGAGCAATTACCATTGAAACCACCACCTTTCCGAGCTCCATCAAATGGGCTTCATATGGGGCAAGTCAACTGTATGAGGCCATAAATAACTTTTTTTTGGGTAAATTGGATTTTTTAAAGCCCTATATTTATGATTATCATGTCATCACTTTTAAAAGCCTATATTATCAACTGACAAAATTCTTAATGGTATTTTAAAATCCAAAACATATAACCAAATAAGATTGTAAATTTTACATAACTATATGAAGGAATATTCATTAAGATATTTTTGGGTGGTTACAATCTTCCCTCCTTAGGAAATTTACCCTCGAAATTTCTTTTATTACCATACTAAAAAAGTTTTGGGTGACTCTGCTTCGTCACTTGTACCGATTCCCACGTCGCTTCTTCAAACATGTGGTTTTTCCAAAACACCTTGACGAGGGGCATTGTATTATTTCATAGAACATTTTCCCTACGATATATGATCTTCACTGGTTGCTCCTTGCAAGAAAAATCATCCTCTTACTATACTACCTCTTAAGAGAGTACTTGTGATGGGTCTGGTGTGTACTTCCCTAATAGGGATACATGAAAGACATCATGTACTTTGGACATGGTAGTTGGAAGTAGAAGTCAATATGCCACAACCCCGACACGATCAAGAATCTCAAAGGGTCCGATGTACCTAGGACTTAACATACCATTCCTTCCAAACCTCATGATCTTCTTCCTTGGAGATATTTGTAGAAATACCATGTATCCAACTTTGAACTCAGGGTCTCTTCGACAGTTATTTGCATAACTCTTCTATCGATTATGGGCTACCCAGATATGCTTCTGAATGGTTTTCACCTTCTCCGCCATTTCTTCAACCATTTCAAGACCTAGTAGATTAAACTCATCGAATTAATCCCAACATGTCGATGTTCTACACCTTTTCCCATATAGATCTTCATAAGGTTCCAATCGGATGCTCTAGTAGAAACTATTGTTATAAGAGAACTCAACCAGAGGAAGATGTTGATCCCATCCTTCTTTGAATTAAATTAAGCATGCGATCAACATGTCCTCAGGTGATTGGATAGTCCTCTTGTATTAGACATCCGATTGAGGATGATAAGCTGTACTAAAGTTCATCTATGTATCTAGAGTTTGTTGAATACTCTTCCAAAACATACAGGTAATTCTTGGAACTAAATTGGATACAATCGATAGTGGTACCCCATGCATCCATACCACATATCTAATGTATAATCATTCTAGTTGATCAAATTAAAAATCCTCCTCAATTGGAATGAAGTGTGCGGACTTTGTAAGAATATCCACCAGAACCCAGATTGCATTGTTCCCTTCAGATGTCTTTGGAAGTTCGGTGACCAAGTCCATGGTGATGTTATCCCATTTCCAGACTTGTATGGGAAATGGTTGCATCAATCTCTTAGAATTCATCCTATCTACCTTCACTTGCTGACACACCAGTCACATTGATGTATACTCAGCCATCACCTTCTTTATATCATCCGACCAATAATTATCTCGGAGATCTCAATACATTTTTGTGTTTCCTGGGTGAATATAGAAATTTGAACTATGTGCATCATCCAAATGCTCTTTATTCAGCTCCGGACATGATCGAACACATTGTCATCTCTGAAATCTCAAAATTCATTCTTCATTAACATTGAACTCCAAGGACTTACCTTTTTGTAATAGCTTCCACATTCTTATTAATTACCACATCATCCTTTTGAGCATCCTTTAAATTTTCTAAAAGAGACGGCTATGAAATCATTTGTGAAAGGATTGATGATGATCCATTCATTATTATTCCCTTGTCTATCTTCATAAAATCTAAGAAGACTGGATCCTTCTAAATTCTCATAAATAATAGAATCACTGGGTCCTTTCTACTTAGAGCATATGGCACCTTGTTTGCTTTCATAGAGTGGTAATGGATTGAGCAGTCATAGTCTTTGATCAACTCTAACCATTTTCGTTGGCACATGTTCATCTATTTTTGTGTAAATACATACTTGAGGCTTTTATGGTCTGTATATATTTCAAATTTTTCCACAAAGGGATAATGCCAAAAAAATTTAAAGAGAAGATCACCACAGCCAACTCTATATCATGTGTTGGATAATTATGGTACTGAAAATTCAATTTCCATGAAACATAGGCAATGAATATGTCATTTTTCATCAACACGCATCCCATGCCCTTATTTAAAGAATCACTGAATACCACAAAGAGTTATCCACTTGTGGGTAAAGTGTGAATGGGCATAGTGATAAGCCTCCTTTTCAACTCCTTGAATCATTCTTCGCATTCATCACAACAATAAAACTTTACTCCCTTATGAGTTATCTTGGTAAGATGTTTGGAAAATCATGAGAATTTTCTCACAAATCGTTAATAATATCCAACTAACCCAAAAAAAATTTGGATATATATTACCGATGATGGCCTCGACCATCCCTCTATTGCATCCATCTTGGAGGGATCCAGAGATATCCCATTGCTTCTGATGATATGGCCCAAGAATGAGATATCCATCAACCAGAAGTCACACTTGTTTTACTTTTAATAGAGGTTCTCCTTTCATAAGGTCTATAGTATAGTTCATAGATGCTCCTCATGATCCTCCTTGGTTTTGGAGTATATTTGAATATCATCTATAAAAACTACCACAAATTTGTCGAGATAATCTATAAAGACTCTATTAATCAAGTCCATGAAGATTTTTGGAGCATTAGTGTGTCCAAAAGGCATTACTATGAATTCATAGTGCCTGTATCTTGTATGAAGAGAATTCTTGGAGATATCTTCCTTTTTCACACTTACATGATAATATCCTGACCACAAATCAACCTTGGAGAAGTATTGTTCTCCATGTAGCTGATCGAAAAAGTCATCAATTCATGGGAGATGATACTTGTTCTTTATCATGATTTTGTTAAGATCACGATAATCGATGCAAAGGCACATTGAACCATCCTTATTATTGACAAAGAGGACTTGTGCACCCCCTGGTGAAGCACTAGGGCATATAAACCCTTTATCCAAATTCTCCTACAATGGTTTCTTCAGCTCCTCATGATCCACAACAACCATTCCATACAGAGTCTTGGATATTGACAATGCCCTAGGTATAAGATCAACATATAATTCAACATATCTTCTAGGAGGAAGACCAGAGAATTCCTTGGGTAACACTTCAATGAATTCCCTTTCAATAGGTATGTCTTCAAGGATGTTTGCATCCATAGACTCAACCATATGAGCCCAATACACATGCTCATAGGGCAGTAATATCCATGCATGAGATAATGGAGGTAAAGAAGATCCATCTTCCTCCTTCCAATTCTATAGAATCGGGGATCGATTCTCCACATAGATAGTGATTTCCCTCTCACGGAAATTTATGTTGGCTCTGTACAGGGAAAGACAATCCATGCCAAGAATTGCATCAAATTCCACTAGAGGGCGTATGATGAGGTTCTCTGGGAAGTTCAATCCACCGATTATGACAGTGGAGTAGTTATATTCATGGGATGCAATTATTTCCCCATTTTCTGTACTCACCAACATCATTACTTCAATGATTTATGGCGGTGTTGTGGTTGTTCTACTAAACATTTGGGATATAAAATAATGCGTATAACTATGGACGATAAAACTACCATTCACTTTTTTATTTTAATTCTAATTGTTTACTTTATCCATAACAAACATAGGGAAGATAACTATTAAACACATATAGGGGAATCCAAAGTCAAAAAGGGATTACATATAAATTACTTTTATTTCCATAACCTAAGAATTTATTGGCTTCAATCTATGTTATCCATGATCTACTTCCCAACATATATTCTTAGAGGCATTTTTACCCTAAATAACGATTCATACCATGCTAGTGAATTTACCAATGCATATCCCCTGGGAGTGTCAAAAGCAATGTGCTGTATGGCCCATTGTCATGTACAAGGATACCCCTGGTCAAACATGAAACTCCTTGTCGGGGTTTTCTCCCCTAGGTACATATGTTCCATAGTTGCATCTACCTGCTCGTATACAGACAAAGATGTATTTTCATGATAAACAACATAATCAATACCCACCAAAACATAGGGATATTTTTATTATATTGTGTCTTGTCTCTAAGGCTTCACTAGGGTTTTTTAATCTTAATCCCAATAAACTAAACACATCCTTTTATACCATCTATGAAAACCACACACTTTATTACACACTTAAACGAGATGTATTACAAAAAATTTAATTGATACATCATTGAAGATCGAGAGGTCTAGTCTATTAGGCTCTTAGGAACATTATATAACAACATAAAACATAAAACAGAACATATTTATTGAAAACATCCTTTACATAACTACTAAATTCTTTCATACTTATCATTGCATTGGATAACTTGAGGACTTGCATAAGAAAAAGGTGAGCTATAAAGTCCAGTAAGGGAATGAACATGGAATAACATGAGAAATAAAATACATGTTAGGAAATAAGAATATCAATGGATCCCAAGAGAAACATGAACATAAAGGCCTGATAAAGCATGATTATCAGAACATGGTAATGTGGCAACAACACTTAACATGGATTTAGCATGAGCCAAGGCTTGTTGCACATGGCGCATGAGTGAACCCACATTTCACATGAAGCACTGGTAAACCCCAATTTCACTTGAATTAGCATGAGTAAACAACCATTGCACATGAGTTATCATGATACTATAATTTACCCAATGCATTGGAGTTCTATCAGGGTGAACCCTTCATAATCATTTCATTTCATGCATAAGTGTGCCACAAAGATCATAAAACATGGATTCTGTAACATCATAATTCATTAAAATAATAAGCTCTGTGTAATAAATAATTGTAAGTACTCAATAAACATGTACATGTGCATAAATCTGAATACCCTTGATGGAGGAGTGGGTATGGTATTGACTACACAATGATTTTGGCATGAAAATTTTGGTGTAATTTCGGTTGCATAACGACATCAAATAGAAATTCATAAAATGGGTTGATGAGAGTGAAATAAGTCTCTCATAATTTGTACTTTAAATGGATATTAATGGTATCATGGGAAATAATATTCCAATATATTGAATGGAATTTATATAAATAATATAAAATAATTTCTTTAATGTAAATGAGGAGAGAGAAATTCCTTATGAAATTTCTACATGGTAAAAGGTGTACATGGGAGGCATTAATGAGAGGGAAATGGGTCTATTATTATTAAAACATAAAGAAGTAAGTATGTGGGAGGTTTGAAATCATACCCCAACATTTATAATTGAAAATAAAAAGGCATAACAATATTAAGCAACATGGATAAAAAGTGAAATGTAGGAATCCCTTGCATGGAAGTGTAATACCAAAGGCTTGGGAGGGTCTTAAAAGAGACTTATTGGGCATTTGGGGAACCTTTTTAGGATTTTAGAGAGGGGAGGGTAGAGGTTGGACAAAATAAAAGGTCTTTCAGTGAATAAAATGTTGGAGCTTGGGTGGATATATATGGGAAAGGATAAAGAATTCATTATTATTTAGGTTTGGGACACCTTACAATAATCTAATCAAACACACAATGCATCCCATGGTTTTTCCCATATTGTTTTCCAAAGTGGAGTAGAAATAAAAATTTTATAATTCCGATAGCCAAAATTCATAAAATAATAGGGTTTCAAATGTGGATGTGAGTCACACTCTTAAGGAAAACAATTTGAAAAGACAAAATGTTTTATAAGCATTGAAGGGTCCACTAAATCATTGTAAAAAAATAAAACAAACCCAAAATCAAATTATTTTAATCATAAAACATATATTGGAAGAAAATAATGTTTATAGTATTTTATTACACCACTATTGGGTTTTTATGATGTCATAAAACACATTATATATTTAAAAAGTATTTAAATTTTACCCAAAAATTCGACTGTCTTAGAAAATTATGAAAAATTAATCGTTGGATAATTTTGACATCATGATTCCAAAAATAATATTCACTTTATTTAAATAATTTTCTAAATATGTCAATTTTTACGTTTAAAATAAAAAAAGTCATTTATCGAAAAAACATGGGTTTTGAAAAAAACAGCTTTCAAAACATAATAAAAATTACAATTGCATTCATAAAATTAGAGGATAATTTATATATAATAAAAATATTTTAATAAAAATATTTTATTAAAATATTATTTAATTCCAAAATAATTTAATTAATAAAAATAGATTTCTTAGTTGAATATAAACTAAAAATACTATTTATGCTTTAAAAACTATTTACAAAGTGACAATAATAAAAAATATGTATGTTCTATATACAAGAATAATGTATATAATCATATTACTAGGTTCTTCTTACATAACCTCTTAAAACACCTGCATAAGACCTTAGGGTAAGGTGTGTGATGGTGAGAGACTCTTGGGGTGGCTCAGATAACATTACTCGAGTGGCAATCTCTATCAACTTCCAGTCCTCTAGTAGGTGGTTCTGCTTGAATTTAACATATTCATGCTCGGCTTCGGATTTTTCAAGAGTTAATCCCAATGCTTCCACCTCTTTTACGAGCTCCGACAAGTGGGATTCGTATGGGGAAAGTCTTCTAGATGGGGCCATCACTTCCTTTGTCTGAGTAAATTGGATTTGTTAAAGCCCTTTATTAATACTAATCGTGTGATCACTGTTCAACAACTATATTATCAATGGTTGCAATTCATAATGGTATTTTAAAATCCGAAACATATAAAAAAATTAGTATATATGTTTTAATTAAATATAATAAGTTATTTTCATTAATTAATTTTCCGGTCGTTACAGTAATGATAAGGATGAGAATAAAGTCTCTAGAGTTGAATGTTATGTGAGAAATAATGATAGTGATGATGAGGATGATGATTATGATTATGATGATGATGATGGTGATAATGTGAGTGACTCACTAAAAGAAATACAAGATTTAGTTAGATCCGGTGAGGAGTCTATGCATAGAGATGATGATGAGGCTGATAGACAGAATAATGCTAATCTTAATATACAAGATGCTGATGAACATGATGGACATGAAGATGGAGATGTTGTCAATAAAGAAATACATGACCAACCTAATGATGCTCATGAAATCTTTCAGGAACTTGCTAATATTATGGTTGAAGGTCAAAAGGAAGAAACTGAAGCTCAGATCGTACCAGTGCCTTAGAATGTTATTTTGGATGGAGGTCAAGATGAAGAAGGTGATGCTCAGAATGAGGGAGGAGACTCAAGGTAGAAGAGTATGAACTGATAATGTGGATCCTAGATATTGGACTTGTTCTGATGAGTGGAATATAAATATAAGATATATCATTTTTGGGTAGTATTATGATTCAGATGAGGAGATGGTAGCTCCTCCTTCTCTACAAGCTGATGTGGAACTGACTGCTTATAATTTACCAGTCTTATATAATGTTGATGAAAATGTTTTACCTTCAGTGCCTAGTGGAATTCTCACCAAGTATGATTTCTAAAAATTCAAGGTTGATGTGTGTGAATATGTGATATCTTTAATTACATTAAAAAATGAGGCTTCTATATCTGGGAGTATTTTAGAGGTAGATGATACTCGAATTGCGATAATACTGATTCATGAAATACAGAAAAATATTATCACTATAGCCAAGACCATTGTAAGAAATATTCAATTCTGGGAGATAATGTAAATAAAATGAATCATGAAATTGTGTCTCTATCCAATGATTTGAAAACCACACATAGTGGTGTTATGGATTTTATTAGGAACCTTGCTACACATATACTGAATGCGGATTTGAAGTAGTTGATGGAAGATCATTGAAAAATTATTTTGGGTGCATCCAGTTCTAGAGTTACCAGGCATGCTAATGATATAGAGTCTCTCAGGACTGTGATAAGAGAAGAGATGAGGTCAATTCAGAATGACTCTGATAAAGAGGATGTTTCCCAAATTAAAATGAACAGGTTCCATGTTTATAACATGGTGTGATAATGTGGCAATGAGTCATATGATTCTCAAAAGGAGATCAAGGAAAAAGTGTACAAGTATTTCTCTAAAATCTACAAAAATAATGAGTTGAATAACAACTGTAAATACTTGGATGAGAATCTAAAGATACCACTAGTGACTGAGGCAATCAAGAAGCAAGTGATCCAGTTGAAAGAGATTACACCTACGTTGGAGAAATTCATGGAAAATAAGGAGGAATTCTAGAAAGCCATATAGTATGGGGTAAAATCCTCAATGATTTTATCAAGATTTTGAAGCCCTACCTGCATTTATAGTTTGAGGCTATAGTGGTACCTGAATGTATAGTTTGAGGCTATAGTGGTACCTAAATCTACATCAATTAGACTTGGTTCACTAACTCATGCTTAGATGACAGTGTCTCAAGATTTATCTTAGATTAGGCCAGTGATCCAAGAGAATCTTCAAAGTCATGTTCGGTCAGAGCAGACACCTATCCCTACGTCTAAGGTTACTATATCCATTACCTTACCTGGTGTAATCATTCGTCCAGTCCTTCCTACATCCACAACACCACATCCTAAACCCACTATTGACCCTTCAGACAAAGGTAAAGCTCCACAATATCCCAAGCCTTAGATGTGGATCATTTTTTGATAGGGCATTGGTTGTACTCTTTTTTACATTAATGAATATTAATTTGACATCTATATGTTTCATGTTTCTCTGTTTTTCATTCCTTTAAAGTTTTTTTTTAAATTTCTAATCCCATAAGAGGGACAAATATTTGGATGGATTAGACACTTAACCTAAGGGGGAGACTATCTCTAGCATGGGAAAGGTGGAATGCAATCAATAGATAATATATATATATATATATTCCGGCTCTGATATATTCTAATACAACTAACTAAGGTGTAGCATTAAAGGGAAGACCATATAGTTATATTGAGAATACACACTCACTATTGGTAGGTTATGTTAAGTCATTCTTATTCCTTAACATCATGTATAACTCATGCATGCCATGATTTATGATTATCAAAAAGGTGGAGATTGTAAGACCCTTTGTGAGATTGTTTTAATAATCACAAATCATGCCAATTTGAAAATCATGATACTTCAAATATTATGTTATAAAAATTTTAATCATGTCAATGAATACTTATAAATTAATAAATTAGGTCACATGGTATAATACATTTCAACAAGTCAATAAATTATGGATATTTGTGTTTAAATATATTTACTAGTCTATATTTACATGCAGTTATGAATTTCACTTGATCAGGTATGGTTCTGTATAAGACAAACAGTATATGTTTTCTAAAGTCTCTGACACCGATTGGTTCAAAGGAGTTATAGATGGCTGACTCACAGATGAGGACTCATCAATCAATGAATACATTGATGTAGGACTCACTGATAAAACAAATGACACATTGATGGAAAATTTACCGATGATCGGTCACACCGATAGTTCATGTGAGTCACCAATAGGAGACACCCCATAGTTCAAATTAATTACAGATGGACGATTCACCAATGGGTGACACACTGTTAGTTCAAAACGAGTCACCGATGATGACTCACCAATTCCCGGACATACCGATAGCACAAATGACTCACGAATGTCCAGAGTCATTGATACATATGGAAAGGACTCACCGATAAAGAGAGTCACCTATGTTAATAGAATGAAGCTAATGAATCACTAATACTTATGAGTCACCTTTAGCCATAAAAACTGTTTTTATTTTATTAATTCAAACATATATCTAAAAGTAATATTTAGAAAAATTAATGTTTCTATCATTATTAAATGTTATATATTAGATATTCAGAGGACATTATAAGGTACATGGATGTGGGGAGATCATTAGGTCTTCTAGACCTCAGAGGATAAAAGGATACCGAGCTGGATAATTCAAATATATGTAGAAACACAGAGAATAACAGGAAGAAAAGAAAGCATATAAAAGAGAAGAACTCCTGAAACACTCTAGAATACATCTACGAACCCAATAACTCAAAAAGAATAACATACACAGAGACCAAGAAGTCAAGCTAAACCTGTTGAGTTGACCTGAACATCATTCGAACAAGAAGTTGAACATCTCATACTCTTGGAATCCACAATACAGAGTCCATGTGACTCTATTTTGGAGTCCACCTCTAGAAGACGACTCAAAATTCATTTCCAATACATCAAACGAGTCTAGAGCTACACTGTATGACACACCGATATTTCTAAACCTTACTCTACATACTAGTCTCTATTGTGTTCATTTATTTACATTTCTGAGCAGTGTGTTGGTCTGTCTGTTAATCACACACTGACTCCTATTCATATTTGGAGGATACTTGATATCCTCAATCTATTACCCTATTTATCAATTTGAATACCATTTAGAACTATGGAAGAGTTCTTGTGTGACCTATTTGTTGTTTTCCCCATCAAGAATTGAGGTAGAGGTCAAGTGCGACTTGGATAGCCTTGTGTGCTGTTGTGAGCCCCAATATAGGGTGTGGATGAAACTTGTTTATTAATTTAAACTGCCTGATGGCAGTTGATCCCCAAGTAGAGAGGACTAAGTCTTTTCATGAGACTGAAACTCTTGTTCTGAATTCGGTTGTGTTTGTTGTTAACTTCTTTTACTATGTTTTATAACATATTAAATTCAAACAATGTCAAACTCAAATAGTTAGTTTAGCAAGTGGTTATAATAGATTTTAACCAGTAGGTTAGTTTCAAAAATTATATTAATATTTATGTTAGTATAGGTGAGAACTAATAAATATCTTGAGAAATTAATTAAACATTCAAGACTCTTAAAAATTCACTAAAAAATATCATCGATTAAATTTTTATTTTGGTGAAATTTTTCAAAAAACAAATCATCAACAGAAATTTTTATAGGGACTCAATTCACCCCTATTGAGTACTCTACTCCAACAAGTATTTTTAAATGAGTCAAAAACCAATATAAATTTAATTGGTCGATTATTTTTAGACATTACTATTCTCTTAAAATATATTTCTATTTGGATGCTCTTTTCTTTTGTATGATTTAATTATATTTTAATCTTTTTAGAAATTCCATGAATATCATTTCCCTCCCTTATAAATGGAAACCCCATTTCTCTATTTTATATATAAAACTTTGAGCAACATATATTAATAAAAATATTTCCAATTCCTATCTCCACATACTTATCCAATTTCTAGAGGTTTTTTAACATCTAAATGACCAACCCTAGGTCCCATAATTGGATATATAAAGAAAATCTATCAAATAAGTGATAAATGCCTTTACTGAAACATTAATATACATTTCTTATTATACTTCATTTTAATATATTGTAATCATCATTAAATAATATATTATATATCATAAATATACTTATATATTGTCATGAATATGGTACAACCATATTTTATATCTTCTCCATCCAATGAAATGCGAGAATTCTACTCGTGTGTACGCATGACTTACCATCTCTATATAGTAGTGAAATTGTTTTCATCAAAAATATACATGGATAGTTATAAATATTTAAATAATTATTATATTTGATATAATTATGTTTCTGAAATTATAATACCATATCTACCTTCTTATCTTACAATTAGTTAAAAAGAGATAATGTCGCTCGTGCGTACGTGTGGACTACCACCTCCACGATGAGATGTGATCCATTTTTCTTCTCCACATTACATGGGTAGGAATAATGATTGATTTAATGAATAAATATATATGGTATAATAATTATTATATAAAGGTTAACTATTCTTTATCATTCTTTTATTCCATCCTTTAAAAAATGAAAATAACATTCACGTGTGTGTTAGACCTATCATCTCCATACATAGTGTAATTAATTTTTTTCTATCTATATCATTTATGGATGATTATAAATATCTATATTTAAAATATATATGATATTTATATATTGAATAATTTAATAGAGATTATGGAACCATGATCAAGTCATAAAGAACAAAATGATCAAATCAAAATAATCAGGAAAAATAAAGCAGTTAACACACAAAATTATGATAATAATAAAATATTGTTAACAAATGGATGATAAAATGATATTAATGGATTATATATGATATTAGAGATATCTATATTATTATTTTATTTAATTATAATAAATCTAAATTTATTATACAAGAGGTTAATAAAATAACTTATGAGGCATGATGAATGTGAGGCAAGGTATTTTATCTCAATTTACACACCATTAAGACATATTTGGTATTATTCCCCTATTTTCCTTATGTAGTTTACATAATACCCCTTTTAAGTAATTAACATGAATAAATATTTATTCATTATTATTAAATATTCAAATCAATTTACACTTTCAAGAGTAATGTATAAAATAAAATTTCATCTTATTTCTCTTTTTGATCAGGAATATTTTTCTTCCATATCCATATTTTTTCAAAGTTGTTATAAAATGTACTTTTTTACTCAAATGATTTATTAAGTAAATTTTATGTTATCCATGAATTATTACAGGATCTTAAATGAATATTTCTAATATTTTTTGAAGTTTTTATTTTGAAATTTCTTTTACAAAATCCAAAATAAATGTTTTTAACATATAATGTGTTAACACAATTTTCCACCACCATAATTGTTTTGAACTATTCTATTCTAAAAAAAGTTTTAATTGGTTTTTAATGGAAAAATATTTTTTGAGATATTATTTTTATATTTATCTTCCATTTTATTTATTTCTCCAAAGAACATAAATTTATTACAGAACTAATATTCCCAATGAATTGATGGGCGTCTTTTATCACTCGTTGTTTTTTTGGTTATTAACATTATCTTGAATCATTCACTTTCTTATGATCATTGGGAATTTAAATTTCATATAAATATATATATTATTTATATAATGGATAAGATTATTTACTAAAATATATAGAATTTATACATATGTGGTTTTACTTTGAATGTTATTTGATTTACTGAGAAAATATTGATAAACCATTTTCTTTAATCAATAAGATATTTGTTGATAAGGAATATTGTTATGAATTAAATTATATATATGAGAAATTCATTGGATATTCAATTATAGGTGGATCCAAAATTATATGTCCCTTTAATTCATAGAGAGGTCTCACTATACTAATCATTTGGAAAAATTAAATGGGGTTCTAGTGTATACCTACACATTGTTTAAGATGACATTAAAAAAGTCATTGATTGTATATATATCATGATGTATGAGATCATGACTTCCAAAATTAAGCATTTACTTCACTAATTTGGTTATTACTATCTAGGATATTAATACATTTATATTATCAATGGATGCATTTTGGACTCAATATATTGATTAAATGACATATTCTTTTATTTATTTACATTTCCATAATGATTATACCATATTTACCAATGATAGACTCTGCTGTATATGAATCCTTTAGAGCATATGAGCTCACCCTTTTATTTTTCCATTCCCTAGGATAATAAGGAGGATATTATGATTAATATCAAGGATAAAATAATTCTTATTTGGGTAAGTATTTTATTTTTGAATGTAATATGTGAATCATGTATGTATCTAGTTTTTCAAGACCACTAAACAGATAGATCCTATGTGGTGTGATCCACTGTATTTATGGTAATGTAATAAAGAAAACACCATCTCTAGGATACTAGATTTGGGTTTGTTATAGCTAGTATCAGAGGAAGTTTATTAGAAATCATTGGAACTTGATTTTCAATAAACATATCTAACATGAGAATTATGAAAATACCGTATAGTATTTGATAAATATTATAATCATAGAGATTTTATTTTATGGAGTAATATTGATGATGATTATGATACAAATCCTTGTGTGCCATTATTATGTGATGGTTCCTAACAAATGATAATTAATCAATACCCATAGATAATGCAGTAATATCCATACTAAGGAAAACAATTCTAATGGTGTTATCATTATGCAGATTATGGCCATATTAGAGTAGTTTACTCAAGTTATGAAAAATTACCCTACCAAAATGGAGAAACCTATGGTTCCATAACATGATTTTCCTATTTTTGATCACTTCATGTGAAAAAATCATCCATCCTTTAGTGGAACTACTAATCCATTGGTAGTCGGTCAATGGATTAAATTACTCAAAACAATATTCCTAGCATTGGGATTTAATGAAAGTGAAAATGTTATTCTATCATTATATTGTTTTAAAAGAGAAGTTTATAAATGGTGTTAATTGACCCAAAACACTAAATAAGGATAATAAATAGAAATCATGGAATTGGGAACTTTTAAAGTGATTTTCTTTGAGAAATATATCCATGAAGAATAACATGTTGAAATGGAGAGGAAGTTCCTCACTTTAATTTATAAGGAATAAGAATGTGTGGTGGAGTATAAGGATTTATTTATAAGTTTATTCAGGAAATCATTAGACTGCACACATAATACATAAATCAATATTGACCATTTCATTTATTCTCTTCAGCTGAGTCTTCAAATGGAACTTGTTTCTGAAACGTTTTCATTATAGAATGATATAGTATCATGTTTCATTAAGATAGAGAAGGAATTTTATAGATCTTATATATTAAATGGAAATCAAGAGAATAATAGGTTGACTGAGAACTATGAAAATGGTATAAAATAAATAAAAAATAAGGGAAAAACAATTTTTTTAATGTCAATATTATAGAAGTAAACATCATAGAAAATCTTTCATGGTCGTGAGAGATTATTACAAGTGTGGAGATAAGGTTCATCTGGATAATTAACGGAATAAAAATAAATAAAGAAATGTTTTTTACTATATAGAAATGGGGAGTTATTTACACCAATGTACAAAACATCAATGGAACCTACCGTAGAAGAGACTGGTAGAGAAGGATGATCTTATTAAATCATTATAGTTGTGGTTTATGTTCTTAAGGATAGGGTGGAAGGTACTTTAATCATAGAATAAAATTTATCCAATGATTTATTTAATTCTACATATTCACACTCTTTTATAAAAGCTATACTTTACATGAAATTTATATATTTCAATAGAACTATAAGAAAGGAGACATCTGTCAAAACTCATCGTGGAAATATCATCGTGTTAAGGATATGTCAATCAGTTCCCATTATAACATATTAACGAGACATATTTATATACTTAATTATTATTCCCATGGTGGATTTTAATATAATCCATGGTATGGATTGGATTTCAAAATATAATTAAAAAATTTATTTCCAAGAGTATGAAATTACAATTAATGGTGAGGTTGAATAATTCCTTGTATTTAGAAGGGAAAATTCATCATCAGAGTCATATATACCTCAATATTCAACTAATCTTCTAGATTTGATTCTTTGGTAATATAATCATACACAATCGTTGAATGAAAAATTAATCTTGAAATTGAGGATATGAATTGTATATGATTACATTGATGTATTTATTGATTAATTACCTATAAAAACAACATAACATGAATTTTATATTTCCATTGATTTAATCCCTAATGATAGACCTATATCAAAGTTTCCCTACCTAATTTTCCTTTTGGAATTATTATAGTTGAAAAAAAAACTACATGACTTGTGTGATAAGGGATTTATACACCCCAGTGTTTTTCCATGAGGTGCCACATTTCTTTTAGTTATGAAAAAATATGGATCTTTGAGGTTGTGTGTTTATTATAGGGAAATCAATGCTACTACTATAAATAAATATTATTATTTTCCTTACATTAATTAATTATTCAATAAAATTCATAAAGATCAAAATTTTCAAATATTAACTTGTAGGTTCTTAGCATAGCGAAGGTATCCTTGGATGCTATGACCATCTCGGCTTTTAGTCATAAATTATAGCTAATTGTTTCTTAACTAGATCAAATTTTCATGTACAATGGAAATATTAGATTACTTTACTAGATTAAAATTATGAAACTAGATGCGAAGGATGTTCACATATAATTTATAATTAATTTATCAATAGATATATAATTACATGAACATGTAATTTCAGATTTCATTGATGTTCCTATGGAATGTATCTTGTTGCACCATCACTATAATGCAAGATCCAAGTGAAAAATACCTCTAGAGGTGATCCAAACATTCACTACAACCTCTTAATAATTCCACAGAATCACTAGGATCTAACATGATTTATCCTGATTGTGTGCATTGTCTTAGGTTGATTGCAGCAAACTTAATATCGAGAGAGGATGAACTCATAAATTTCTCTAATTTCTTTGAGAGTGGAAGGGATGATAGAAATTTATTTCTCTTGATCTAAATATAGGTATTGATAGTGCCTCTCTTTATCCATTGTGAAAACTAATTATGATTTTGGAAAGATGCATAATTAGATATTTATTAAGGTAGGTTTGAGGTCGGAAAATAACACATAATCCCCTAACCATATTTAATATTCCTAGTTGAACCCATGTACATTAATAATATTATTATTATTATTAACCACATAAAATTTGAAACATTTAAGAATATAAATAAATAGCAGTTGTTTCTAATTGGAAATTGAGCTCAGTATGCTTTCCCTCATAGAATTTTACTAATCCTCGAACAATGAGTATTTAATTAAATAAATGCCAATTCATTATTTTATGATAAATATAATAAATATTAAAATTTACAATCTTGAAAAATAATATGTTTTACTATAATTTATTCACTTATTATTTTTAATAACATGTTATTTAATTGTGGCAATCAATCAAACCCAAAAAATGTTATTTATTCAAGATTGTATAATTGAATACTGTAATTTAACTGAGATTATGGGTAACCTTAATGTGTGACCCTTTAGGAATCTTTTCCAAGGGAATTAATCATAACCACCTAAAGTAGAAGGTTAATTTCATGAAACACTCCAAGGTATCCATAGAGAAAGAAGTTAACATCGCAATGATATCAAACCTCATAAAAATGATTACCATGTAATATAATCCATTTATAAAAATATCCTAAAACCTGTAGGTTTCATATCGGTTCCATAAAACAATATGATTAATGTCTCTTTATTTTGATTTTAAGAAATTAACTCACCCATCTAACACTGTGGTCATTGATTTATATTGGTAGTTCCATTGTAATCAAAGGGTATGAGATATCAACTTATATTTAAGGAAATAAGTGATAAATCATTTTTTGAATGAAACATTAATGAAATATCACAAGTGACACACATGGTGAATCCTAATTTTCTCTAGACATATGTCATCATGGTTTTTATCAATAAATAAAAGTATGCATGTCATGATATTCATTAATAACTTTATTAAAGGATAAATACACACATATAATGATATAAACATTAAATAACACATGGAAATATGGATTTCAAATTAGTGGGATTGTTCTCATAACCTCATATCGTTGAGATTACAAAATTAAAACACCATGAAAGGGTGTCTTAGTGTCTTATGAGCCTCTTACCCCTAATAACCTATATTGTTGGCATCCCATCATAAGATATAACCCATCTATAGAACAATATTCATGAATAATTTGGTGGTACCACTAGGTTATCATTATAGCTAGTAACTGATAAAACGTTTTAGTGCAACAAATATTACAAAGAAATTATCCTATACAAATTTCATACAGAAAAAAAATGTGATAAGAAAACTTCATTAATAATGAAAAGATGTAATCAAGTACTAAAAAAGGTGGTTCTAGGGAACCACCTCAAACACAACCTTTATTATAGGTATGATCAATTGAGAGTAAAAATTAATATATACAATATAAAACATTTTAAATGAGGTATGACCACTAAAATTTTGTAGTAATTCCATTTGGATTGACTAACTCACCCTATGTTATTTTGTATTTAATGAACAAAGTATTCAAGGAATATTGTTGGCGCCAAAATATTGGACGACAAAGGAAGAAGGAAAAGAAGCCCGTGCACTGCCCCGCGGAGCTCAGCCATGGAGCGCACCCCAGCAACGCGGCTGCCGCGAAGCAGATGAGGTGTTAATGCTCGGTGAATGCCCTGACGTTGGAGAGCCCTCTGCGGAGCAGAGGAGGCGGTAACGCTCCGTGAATGCCTCGACGTTCACGAGCCCTCCGCGAAGCCCCAGAGGCGGTACCACTCCGCGAACGCCTTGACGTCCGCGAGCCCATGGCGAAGCAGAGGAGGCGGTAACCCTTTGCGAGGACGGTTGACGTTCGCGATCCACCGTGAAGAAACTGCTTCCCCTTCGCTCCGCGTGAGATCTTCTTTGTGATGCCCCTTTCCTATAAATACAGGGCTCCCCCGAGCCCTCCGGATGGACAATCCGACCTTTCGGCTTCTCAGTTCCCGAATCATGAAGCATCCTTTGCCCCGTAAATCATGAGCTCCATGAGGTATTTTTTCTTCGCGAGTGTCCTTCGCCTTGTCTCTTTTTGATCCCCTCTTCCGAGAGGGATGCACTTCGCAAATCCTAAGGGCATTCACAAAGGAAGGGGATCCCAAGGGAACCCGGGCAGCCGCGGATCATTTATGCTTCGTGAACCAACCATCCTGTACAAGTGATCCACATGCCAAGGCAAGGTCGTTGTACTCCTTAAAGCACACTGCTTCACAGCACCTTGCTTCGTGAGGCACCCCTGCTTCACGGACACTATTCCACTTCATAAAGCACCTCAGATTCCCACCCCTGCCCCATGCTAGGGCCAAGTCATTCCACTTCGCGAAGCACACCCCTTTTCTTGGAAATTCCTATTCCCGTGCGACCCTCCAGGTTTGCACGATGTGATTTCAATGTCCCATGGACAACACCACCCATAGCGTTGCTTCGCCAAATGATTTTTCTCATAGGAACGCTAATGGATATTGCTTCTATGCAAAGCCACGCTAACGTGGACCCCTCGATGGTTCGCTCTGTGACACCTCTTTACCACGTCTTTTCTAATACCTTCACTCCCCTAAGGGGAAAAGGGCACCAGTTATGTAAGTCCTAGGGGTATGGAGTAGACCCACCTCATCCGAGCTGCAGGACGTTAAACTAATAAGCACCTCGTCCTCAACACATGACGTTAAACTGTGATCTGACCCCGTGCTTCGCATGCAGGGTCCCCCAGTCTCAGACATTCTATACGCTGCTTGTCTCCACGGGAATGGAATCACCATCACATGGGATTATATCCTCCTTCTCGGAGTAGCACATGTCCAAAGGGGAAGGGCAACCACCTTGGTGTAATCCCCCAAGCCTATCTTATGGAAGGTAGAACCCATGCACCTCCGTACTTCCCCACTGCCAAGGCTAGTGGAGGGCGCGATAGGGAACGAGGCACCTTCCATATTTGGTCCCAAATCCATCTCCTGCTGCGCTTCGCCGCACCCCGGGCCTCCATCCTAGAGTAAGTCCCAGCACCATGGGTAGCCTATTGCGTAAGCCCATCTTCGTTTCCCACGGATGCATCCTTCGCGATGTGATCGTCAGGTCCCTGCAACCTCTTGTTTCTCACACTGAGCATGACTCACGTGAGCTTAGAGTGAGCACCGACCCTGACCCCCGCCTTAAGAGAACTACGGGGACTTTGATCTCTGCTAAGTCATGGTATATAGGAAGCCTCCGCGGGGTTCAAGGCCACTACTCGGTCGTTTCTTCACGTCGAGTTCCACCCCTGCCCAGCATGATGTTAAACTATAAGCCCCATCCAGCATGACGTTATACTGCACACTGAAACTACGTGGTCATTGATCCATGCTATGGAATGGTACATACGAAGCCTCAATGAGGTTCAACCCCACCGCCAGTCGTTTATTCACGTCAGGGTTCACTCTCGTCCCGCATGACGTTAAACTACATTTTGGCCCAGCGGTAATCCATTGTGACCATCCAGAACTATGAGGACTTTTATCCATGCTAAGGCGTGATATATAGGAAGCCTCTACGAGGTTCAATCCCACCACCAGTGGTCCCACTGGGTTCACTTTCACGTAGGTTCGCCGACAAAAACCAACCTGAACTACGTGTTCTTTGATCTGTGCTAAGGCGCAGTACGTAGGAATCCTCCATGAGGTTCAAGCCCATCACCCGTTGGTCACTTTGACCTCCTTCACGTCAGTTCACCAACAATTGGGAAGCCTAGTGTGTAAGCCCCACACCATCTGGACCAAGGTCTCTTTTCTTTCACGTTGGTTCGCCGACACCCACCATTTTCGCCCGAACTATGAGGACTTTGATCCATGTCAAGGCGTGGTATGTAGGAAACCTCAATGAGGTTCAAGCCCATCACCCGGTCGTTCCGACCTCATTCACGTCGGTTCACCTTCGTCCCACATGACGTTAAACTACATTCCACATCTCATTTGAACTACGAGGAATTTGATCCATGTCAAGGCATGGTACGTAGGAAGCCTCCCTACGGTTCAAGCCCAACAATGATTGGCCCAGACGGAATCTTTGTCGGTGTGCCAAGTCACCCCCCCCCATTTTCACCTGAACAATGTGGTATTTGATCCGTGTCAAGAAACGGTACGTAGGAAGCCTTCCCAAGGTTCAAGCCCACCATCCATCGGACCAAGGTCCTCCTTCACATCAATTTAATGGCACCACCCCGAACTTCGCGGACATTGATTCCCTACCATGGGAATACATCAGAGGTCTCTTCGAGGCTTATGCAAAATTTCACTATCGTCCTTATGATGGTCCCATTTCATTCCCCCTCCACTTCATTCATTCATACATCATACATCCTGATTCTCACCCGAGCCCCCACATCCCAGTGAGATCATGCCATTCCACTCCCCTCCACATCATCTGTGAAACCACCCATGGGCTGATCCCGACATCAGAATTCCCTAAAGGGGGTGGGGATTTTTCAATCTGATCCACCCCAGCTAGTGTTCTGATCAGGATGATCAGTCCCCGTTGGACGTTAAACTTGCGGCATACCCCCTGTTAAACATGGGAAGCTGAGGAAAACCACAGATACATGCATATGGAATATGATCCCCCATGCTCTATGTGGGATGCCTCGGGACTCCACGCCTTCAAGAAGCCCTATAATAAGGGACAAAAGATAGACACGCCAATTCCACAGCATTCAGACACGTCAATGATGCCTCGATGTGACTACTCCCCCAACTGAAGGTTGCTGCCCTGACCAAACCCTTTGGAATGTCCCGACAGAACTAGTGTAATTAACCAGTGTCTATAAAAAGATGTCACTGGGAAGAGTTTCACAAAAATGTATTAAATCTATGAGGGAGACCCGAATTAGGTGAAAAGCTCTGTGGAGGAATCCATGGAAGGGAGAACCGACATCCCATCATCCCGGTATTGATCAAGGAGCAGATGTCCCTTAATAAGGAGCGTATGCCGCCCGCCTTTGGAATGTGGGAATGCGGGGCCACAAGAAAGCCACAACTGTCACGCCCAAGCGGACGGACGCGCACGCCCTGGCGAAAGCATCAGAAACAAAAATGGTGAACCTGACATGAATTTTTTCTCCTCAATAGGGAGATTAGTAGTGCTCGAGACATCAGTAGATTGACATATTATTGGATCCAGATATCTCGTACCAGGCCCCGCAAAGAAAATAGCGTGCCTGGCGTGAAACTCACCGGAAGTTGGGGTAGTAGAACGTGGGGCATTCCATTCTGCAACGTTGTCGGAGTGGATCCCTCTTACCAGACAGAGAAGACGGAATGCCGCTGGTGAATTGGTTGTCAAATTTTTTTCCTCATAGTGATAACGATTCAACCTCCCTACTTCCCAAGAACCAGGTTGCTGCTATGGAGACACGATCACAGCCTGCTCACCTACGCAGGGGCAGGGGCAATACCAGCACAGCTACACCACGTGCCTCCACTGCCGTCACAAGGGCCTCTACATCCGTGAATGCGGGATGCCCACACCCCCTTTCTCTGTCAGATATTATCCAATGCAGGGTGATCAATGACCGTGTACGTAGGTACGAGGAGCAAGGAATCATCCCAACTCGGGATATGGCCCACCTGGACCTGGAGGCGTCCAGGACTCACCGTCAACGCTGCCCTCAGGGGCCGCGCAGGGAGCCCCTTCTCCCCACCCCAACGTTCAATTGTTTCTGGAGCCTATCCCCGGAATGAATCGACGAATCATCTCCTTACGCTGACGAGACAGGTGATTTCCATCTCAGCCCAGTCAGAGTCCCAATCCAAGGATTCTAGGAAAGGGCCCCCAACCAGCCGCGTCAGCGCCGCCGTCCGGCTTTGCTAGAGGAGCAGGTAGGCTATGCCCCAGCACCACCTGCACTAGCTCGTCTGACCTGACGCCTACGTCAGGCCCGAGCTGAGGATGCCCGTCAAGGGGCGTCGACATCAACAGCTACTATGGCCCAAGCCACTGCAGACGTGCATCATGGAGTCCTTTCATACACCGAGCAGGGGAACTCTATCACCTGACCAGGATCAAGGCCCCAAAAACCCCATGGGCATGCTGGGTTGACTCTCTGGGTCGTAGGCTTGAGTGGTGATCACCGCAAACCAATTCGCGGTGATGTATCCCCATATATAGGGCCTCCCCGTACCACTATTCCATAGAGAGTGGGCCTTCCCCACTCCAAAGATCATTATGGAGTCATGCCTCATGCTACCCCCATCCCAAATGAAGACCTACCTCGCAGTAGTGTCACTTGGCGCGAAAGTCTCTCTCGCGCCCACAACACCATGTATAGAGTTCCTCATCCTGCCCCCCGACCGTCAATGTGAATGTATTGCCCATCTGATCCTCCTCCAACGTGGGGATCCTCCCTATAACCTCTCTGCAACTGGTGAAGGTTCTTCTTGCCCCGACAACCTGAGGGGTGAAGGTCAGCCTCACTCCACCCGCACAAAGCATGGAGGTCCTCCCCATGCTCCTTTCGGTTCTAATAGAGGTTCCACCAACATCGGTGTTGTATGTGGAGGTCCAACCCATGTGCCCTTTGACATTTTCCCTGGTGCCCGTCGTACCCCGGCTATCTCAAGCGGAATTCCTCTCTGCCACGGTACCAGCGCTGCTCCGAGACTACATGTCTAGATTCATCCTTGTCCCGAAAATCCATCCAGGGGAAGGAGAGCGGGTCGTCGCTGCCATAAGAAGAGTCCTGGGAAGGCCTGGGTGGAGGTAAAACCAGCCCGCTTCTCGGATTCTAAAGCGGAATGCGACTCGAAAATGGAACCCTATCCCCGTTCCTCCGTATCAAGGACTAGGGTAGGAACAAGGCGCATCAGTCTCATTCTCCCAGAATGCGAATTCCTCCATATTCCCACCTCTTTCCTAAAGTACATCTAGGAGGAGGAAATTGTGGAAATCCCGCAGGTTCCGTCCATGCAATCGCCACCATCGTCACCAGAATAGGCCTCTACCTCTACCAGAGATCATAGAGAGATATTTTGAGGACCAACAACGTGACCCATTGCCGGAAACCGCAGTTCCTGCGCTAGAAGATATGGCTATCAGCCCTTCATATTGTGATATTGTGGTCAGGTCACCTCACTCTTCAGAGGATGGCCAAGAATTCGGCGTCCAGTCAGCTCGTTCGCTGTCTTTTCCGCCGCCCAGTTTACTATCCCAGTGGTCCGCCTCAGTACCGCTACCAGTCCCTCAGCCGCCCCTGGTTGACGAATGGGGAAATACGGGGCCAGACCCTGAATCTGAGCCAAGGAGCTTCTGGAACATTCTCACAGTGGATCACTTCCCGGAAACGTTCTGGACGACGGCAGCGCAAAACTTTTGTGCGTCGGAGTCCCTTACCCCAGAGGAAGTAGAGTGCTTTCTCCAAACCCTATGGGTGATGCACTCTCGGATTCACTATCTGCGAGTGCTATATCCTAGGAGCCAAGTTCACTTCGAAGAAATCAGAAATCAATGCCGTCTGGTCGATTTGGTTGCACTCCCCGTGGCCTAGTGCCCCGAATCACTAGTCTGCCAGAGCGCCCTTCAACAAAAATGCATTCAAAGTTTCAAAGTACTCTGCAAAATCATTAGTGAAGCTACACCCATGTGAAAATCCGTGGTTGGGGATGGTATTCTGCACTCCTCTTCAGTCCTATCCGGAGGCAGCTCGATTTGTTATGCGACATTGAGGACATGCCTCCAAGAGGGGTCGCGGTCCACATGGTTGACGTAGTGGAAAAGTAGGGTGAGCTGAAGTTTATCGATGGAGACTTACCCCCTGAGGGTGTACCACCACTGGTGGACCTGTCAGGGAGGGTTATCCGTCATCAGAGGAACCTTCTAGGCTACCATGTACCCACTGAGTCACGTGTACTCAGTCGAATGGCCGGAAAGGGTAAGGAGCACGTCAGAACCGTCAAGCACTCCGACCCATCCGCCTCAGTGCAGAAGACGGACGAAGACCCTGAAAAGGCCACATTGCACCAGAAGCTCAATGAGAAGAAGAGGCTGGTCGACGAACTTCTGGCCGAGCGCGCTGCAGAGCGGTGACCCGAATATTGTAATCCCATGCTGGGGAGGTATGGGCAGGAACAATTCCCCTCGGTGAGATGCCTCCGGGCCCTGCAGACTTGGAAGAATCCGGAACTCACGGCAAGAGGGTGCGATACGTCTCGTCAAACTCTCTTGAGCGACGAGGTAATCTGAGGAATCCAGCCCAGGTTCCCCCAGCAGCCCCAAAGGCCGTTCCAACAGTCACTCCATGAGCTGCTGAAGCTATCTACCGTGTCAAAGAACTCGACAACGCAATTGTGATTAGGGACCCTCGTCAAGACAGGGACCCCAACCTAGATGATCTTATAGCGGCACTCATCGCCCACCTCGAGGCGTTGGAAACACGGCAGGTGGCAGTCCCACCAGATGGAAAACCATATCCTGCGTGGGTGGATGATATTCCTGCACCTACGGGTTTTGGGAACCCCACTTTCTTGCCCTTCAATGGGACAGGGGACCCGCCGCATCACTTGGCCCACTTTTCTTCCAGTTGTGGCCCCATGCTGGGGAGCCCAGCCCCGCAAGAAGCCACCATGCTCCAATGTTTTGTGTACACATTAGAGGGCCCTTCATTCGTCTGGTACAGCTAGCTCCCTATTGGATCGGTGACCGGCTGGGAGGATCTCCGCCAGTAGTTCCTATAGCAGTTCAGCTCCACCACGTGAAAGACCAGCATCACAGACCTCTTCAAGAGAAAAAAAGGCCAGATGAGCGAGTCGCGGAATTCAACGCCCGGTGGAAGGGGCTCACATGCTCCCTCGACATGCCACTGACTCAGGAGAAATTACTGACGATGTGTATAGGGAACGTTGAAACCAAACTGGATCCTTTCCTGATCACCCAGAATTACCCTGGAGGGTTCTGGGAGTTCTCAGATAAAGCTCAGCGCCTCGAGGAAGCTCTGCAACAGGCTAGTCAGGCACGTCTGCTGCCCCCTGTTATCCCAGCCAGGAGGGCTGCCAGAGCCGAACCCGCTGCGGTGGCCCAAATAGAAGCCCCCAGGCATCTAGAATTACTGCCAGCGACTCTGGCCCCACAACCCCACAGAGGTCATCCACCTCAAGTGCAAGCTTCTGCCCAGCAGTGCCCGCCTCAGAATTGACAGGTCCCCCCGCGCAATGCGCCACCACCACCTAGGCGGGAAAACCAGGCACAAACTCCTTGGAAGGCCCCTTCGGCCCCTCGTCAGGACCAGAATCCCAGGGCCCCCTATCCTGAAAGAAGTCACCAGACATACTCGTTCAACGAGAATCATGTCCCTGTCTACTTCTGAAGTGCTCTAGAGCAAGGGATTGTGCGCTTACCCGAGTGCAGAAGGCTGACAGAGGCGAATCTCACTGATTGCTCCAACTACTAGCCCTATCACTAGATTCTGGGGCACACCCTCAAGCTGTGATATGTGTTTAAAGAATGGATTCAAGAACAGGTCCACAAAAACATAGTCAGGTTGAGCCCGACCCCGACACAAGTAGTGGGTGTCTTCGTAGGGTTAGAGGTCGGTGGCAACAATGAAGGCGAGTGGAAGCAGGTTCCCATCCGTGGGTTCCAAAAACACGATGACTGGATGGCTCGAAAAACCATCGCACGTGCCCATGGTATAATTCGGGCATGCATGAAACAGTCGGAGCCTTCGGAGGAAGCAGCCGGTACCTCTGCATCGTCATCATAGCCGACCTTTTCCCAGAAGGGGAAGCAGCGAAGATGCAAGAAGAAGAAATGTGCTCCACCGCTGTCATCATCATCCCGCACTCTTGGTGAATTTATGCCCCCTGAAATGGGGATTCCTCCCAGAATCCGCCCATTGGTGGATGATTCGTCAAGTGGAAGCTAGGGGTATGCTTCAGTTAATACCGTAGAGCTGGTAAAGCCCTATATGATTCCCGATGAGGGGGAACGCCAGGCGAACCTCACCAACGTCCCTAGCCGACGTCAACGTCAGCGGAACCGCAACCACGTGGGTTGTCGAGGCACATCAGCGGGCACTTTCATTCAGGCCACACATGCTACTGATACCAGACAGTAGGCTCAGCGCAGAGCTCAGCACATGCAGCCTCATCTGATGCCCTCAGATCTACCTCCAACGCCGTTCATGCTACTTGATCAGGCAGAGATGCCTCTCATGTATCACGAACAGTCTTACCCAGCTGTAGGCCAATCTCCATTGTCCAATCCTAATCTGTAGGCTACTCTCTAATCCTCAACTAGTAGGCAGCAGGATGTACCCAGTACTAGCCAGCCACTGGTTCAACCGGCAGGACCCGCTATGCCTCCAACTGTAGAGCGACCTCCTATAAGCAGAATCTCACGTATGGCACGAATGTATGATGTACTAAAGCACGTAGCCAACATTCCAACAAGGCTTTCTATCCTTGAGGATCTTCGCCTATCGTATGAAATGCACGAAGCACTTTCCGAGGCCCTAAGCAGCCCCCTCCAGTTTGAGACGGAGGTAGCAGCTGCAGAAGCCTCCCACACTGGGGTAATTGAGAATGTCGAATTCCAGGCAGTAATCTCATTCTCCAGTGAAGACAAAGACCCTCCCATGCATGGGCACATTCTCCCATTGTACATCACTAGTTAGTTCAACGACGTTGAAGTCCGTCGCTGTCTTATTGAAACGGGTTCTGGGATCAACCTAATCCCGACCCGGACACTGTGGAATCTTGGTTTTTCAGAGGATGATCTAACTCCCTCCGACCATAGAATTCAGGGATACGACAGGACTGATCAATCCTCAATCATCAAGATCTGCTTGAAGACCTAGTTTTGTGGCCTAATTTCTAGCACCAAGTTCATGGTAGTCTCCCAGGACACCGCCTACAACACATTGATGGGCTAGCCATGGCTCCACCCACACACATCAGTCCCTTCGTCGTATCACCAATGCCTCAAATACTCCCTCAATGGTCGAGTAGGCATGCTCCAAGGAGAAGCGTCTCCTTTCGCCTCTTGTGAAGCCCGCTATCTGGATGCCCACTATTACAAGATCAAGGATATGAAAATCCTAGAAAGTGAAGATGAACCCGCCCCGGTCACAAGTTATCCCTGGGCAAGCCTGGATGATGCCTACATCTTATCGATCCATCGATTGGAGGCCACGACCCTCGACACGGGGCAATTTTTTGTTGTTTCAGGAAAAAAATGAAGGCCCCTTCCCATGTCCATGCAACGACGGAAAATCACCTCGTACTCCTACACCAACCAGGCTCAGGTGATCCCGAATCCTCCTACCCCCGTGCGGTATCTGAATGTCAGGCTTATGGAAATGATAGTACATCATACGTGTCTCTTCCTCCATGCTGGAATCAACTGACTCAGGACGATGTTTCATCACTGCTTTGAGGTCATCAAACGTGTCCCCTTAGGCCGAAGGCCAGATAGGATAGGATCAACTATCTTCTTTGCTATGGTCTCAGTGATTCATGGGTCTCCTGATATGATGACCACTGCTGCCCAGGACGACACCAGCTGGCCATCGGGGTTTGATATCTCAGAAGCAGCTCCCCCTGTTGGAAATCCCTCCACAGGTGGAGAGGAACATCTGGAGGATTCTCCCTCCTCCTCTGAAGAAGGAGTCTCTACAACAGTCGATGAACTGGTAAATGTGATCCTTGGTAGCAAGGTATGTTCGAGACTCACATTGATCAGTGCAACCATGTACCCCGAGGAGCAGCATTGACTTCTGCGATCTCAATCGCCACTGCCCAAAGGATGATTTTCCCCTTCTGGTGACCGAGTTATTGATTGATTCCATGGCCGGGTTCCAATCTCTCTCTTTCATGGTTGGGTATTCCAGGTACAACCTGATTTGGATGGCCCCCGAGGACTAGGAGTCCACTGTCTTTAACGCTCCCCAAGGTACTTTTTGTTACTAGGTTATGCCCTTCGGCCTGAAAAATGCAGGTGCCACTTATCAGCGGGCCATGAATCGTATATTCAAGCCGATTCTCAGGATACTAGTGGAATGAAATGTGGATTATCTAGTGGTCAAATCTCGCCAGTGCCAGGACCATCTCAAAGACCTTGAGAAACTGTTCGGTTTCCTCCGTTCCCGCCACCTGAAGATGAACCCATTAAAGTGTGCCTTCGGGGTCACCTACGGGAAATTTCTTGGCTCTATTGTTAGAAACCAGGGCATTGAGATTGACCAAAAGAAGATCAAGACCATCAACCTAATGCCTCCCCCGAGCAATATTCGGGAGCTCTGAGGTCTCCAAGGCCACTTAGCCTATATACGGCCATTCATTGTGAACCTGGTCGGAAAGTGTAATCCCTTTTCCGGACTCATGAAGAATGGATCCACCTACGAATGGGATGAAGAGTGTCGGACGTCCTTCGAAGAAATCAAGCAGTATCTGATCCAACCTCCAGTTTTGATGCCACCTATCTCCAGAAAGCTGCTGGTCCTTTACGTCACTGCCCTGGAACGGTCCCTCAGCACGCTTCTCACCCAGAAGAACAATTAGGGGACATAGAACAAACTCTACTATCTCAGCCGCATGCTTCTTGACATGTAGATCAGATACTCCCCTATCAAAAAGAGATGCCTTGCACTCATGTTTTCCGCACAGAAGTTTCGACATTACCTGTACCACCATGAGGTATAGTTGGTCTCCCAGGTAGACCCACTGAAGTGCATCCTGAACCACCCCATATTGACTGGCCGACGAGCACGGTGGGCGGTGATCATCCAGCAGTTCGACATCAGGTTCGTTCCCCAGAAGGCCATCAAGGGACATGAATTGGCAGACTTCTTAGCTAGTCATCCAACCTCCGCGGATCAATACCTGGACCTGGATTTTCTTGATTAGGTGATCCTATCAGTTGATCGTGTCATCTCATGATGGCAAATGCACTTCGACGGGGCCTCCCGGAGCCCCACCTATTGGAGGCTCAACAATCCTATGCTCAACTGAGTGGGTCTGCATATCGTCTTCATCACCCCGGCGCAATCCATCCAACCATACTCATCCCTGTTGTCAGAAGGATGCAGTAACAACGAGGCAGAGTACTAGGCTCTCATTACCAGCCTCGAGTTGGCCCTTGAGATCAATGTACCCCATCAACATGTGAAAGAGGATTCCAAGCTGGTCATCAAGCTGGTCAATGGCGACTATGTCTTCTGGAAGCCGGAGCTTGTTTCATTGCAGGAGTGCACCCTCTGTCTAATGGCCCAGTTCTATTCTCGACCAGAGGTTACCCTTGTACCGCGGTCATAGAACAGTTGAGAAGACGCTTTGGCTGGCTTAGCTCCGTCACTCACAGAACCTGAGCCAGATGATTTGATCATACATGTGGCACACCGGAGATTCATTTCACCCATCACCCCAGAGGACAACGATGGCCTGCTAGTAAGTCATCTTACCGTTGGACCTTCTATGTCAGGGGTCCCCGGTTTGTCAGACACAGTGGTTAAGGCCACTCCCGACTAGAGAGCACCTTTTTTCGAGTATCTCCAAAATGGTTGCCTCCCGGACAATCATGCCGAGCGTGAGCGAATTCGATTCCGCGCACTGCAATTTACCATCCAAAGTGGTCCCAATCTTAAGCGGGTCATCTATAAGCGGAGCATCGATGGTGTTATCCTTTGTTTCATTCAATGAGTCGGGATTTCTTAGGTCATGCAAGAGGTTCACGCTGGTTCTTGTGGTGACCACCTGGATGGGTGTAAGCTTTCCCATCAGATCTGGAGGTTGGGGTACTTCTGTCCCTCTATGATCCATGATTGTATCGACTTTTACAAGAGATTCCATGTGTTCCATGTTCACACTAACATCCTGCATCGGCCACCAGAGCCTCTCCACTCCACCAAGTATTCTTGGCCATTTGCGGTGTGGGAACTCGATGTCGTGGGACCATATCCACCGGAGACATCTCGCTAGTGTAGGTTCATCCTAAATGCTACAGATTTCTTCTCCAAGTGGGCAGAGGAAGTTCCACTCAAAGAGGATAAGTCCCGTTCCATCATTGACTTTGTGAGCTCCAATATCATCCACCGATTTGGAGTCCCTCACACTGTCCTCGCCGATAATGGCACCAACTTCCGAGCGACCGAGCTGAAGAAATTGTATTCCAAGTAAAATATCCATTCGAACCATACCTCTCGTTACCATGCACAGGGAAAATAAAATATTGAGGCATTCAACAAAACCCTCTCTAAGATTCTACAGAAAATGGTCCGTCAGATCAAGAAAAGTTGGCCGGAAAAGATCCCCAACACCATCTGGGCTTATTGGACGACGACTCGCAATTCCACCCAGGTGACCCCATATTCCCTGGTGTATGGGGCCGAGGTCGTCCTGGCCATTGAGATCCATTTTCCATCGTGACACATTGCATTCTACAACCAGCAGGTCTCAGATAAGGTGGATGAAATCCATCTAGATGAATTTGAAGAAATCGACACGAGCAAGATTTGTGCCCTGCACAATCGGGAAAGGCATCAGAACAAGATAGCCAGAGCCTCCAACAAGAAGGTTTGCCTTCGCTCTTTTCTGCAAGGCGACCTAGTGTTGGCCCTTCAAGCGCCAATGATTCCCAGTAGGAAACTGTCCAAGCTAGAGCCCACATGGGAAGGACCATATGTCATCCATAAGGTTTACCCCAATGTAGCATACTCCTTGGTGACCATAGATGGTGAGCCAATAACTCCTACCACCAATTCCAAGTTCCTCAAGTAGTACTTTGCTTGAGCCTCTTGGTCCTACCCGACCTTAAACTGTACGGTCCCGCATGACCCTAAAATGCACGTTACGGTCCCGCATGACCCTAAACTGCACGTTATGGTCCCGCATGACCCTAAACTGCACCACCATCCTGCATGACATTAAAGCAACGATATCATCCCGCAAGATGATAAATAACAAGATGGTCTGAGATCTATGACCTTAAACTAAGATCTCCCCATGTCCTTACTGTAAGACTTTAAACTGCAAGACGGTCATGCCACCATGACCGAGGCTCAGCCTCAGGCCCCTTGGCCTCTTCGGGCCCCTAGCCCCCGTCCTTACTGTAAGACGTCAAACTGTAAGCTGGTCAGGCCTCCATGACCGAGGCCCAGCCTCAGGCCCCTTGGGCTTCCCCGAATCAGACTCTTTTGTGGGATTGTACGGTGTGGTATAAGATTATCTCCTCATTCACATCGGGTTACTTATCGTACTGTACGTATCCCTAGTTGACATATGTCCCTTGTACCGCATTACGCTAATCTGCATCTCGTCCAGCACGACATTAAACTGCGCTTCAAGAACTACGTATGGCTAGATTCCCATCCTAATCGGATACATAGGGACGCCCCGAAATTTAATCTGTTGGCCCAGCACAAAAGCCAAAATCCTACCCTCAGGTCAGGAAATATGGCAGGGTGCACACTTTTTCCCCGACTCACATCGAGCAAGCCTCGACCCAGCTACACGTCCCCCTGGAGATATTCACCTTTCTCATGAATGGGTACAGCTATGATTCACCCACTCCTTGACTGGGATTTCATCAATTTCCTCACCCAGAGGAACCCACAAGAACGACCTAGATACCATGCCCAAGGGTTCTCCTACCAATACGGGCCAATGCCCCCGAGGGTTTTCGAGAAACAAGCAGATACAACTCCCGCGTTGTGAATTTGGTCAACGATCGACGCTCATTTGTTTCTCCCATATTAGGTCACCATAGGGACGCTGTGTTTCGAACATGGTCAACAGTGTCCTGGATCTTTGGGTCCACCCAGAGATGTCCCAAACATCGAGTGCAGTGATTCATTCTGCCCCATCCCGAAGTGAAAAACTTCCCTCCGGGTGGCACCAGCGTTCGGGCCCACGACCCCGATTCTCCTATAAGGGATGTACGGCGTGGTGTAGTATTATGTACTCATTCACGCTAGGTTACAGTGCACCATACACATCCCTGGGCGAGATAAAGTTATATCTTTCCCAATCCTCATTAAAAGAAATTAAACTGCAACTTTTCAGTCCTTGTTGACCAATGCTTAACCTCAGGCCCCTTGGCCTTTTCAGGCCCTAGCCCAAGGTCTTACTCTGAGTGTATGGTGTGATGAGGGATTATGTCCAAATTCACATCGGGTTGTTCACCATACCATACACCTCCCGGGAATCCTATTCCCTAACCCTCGTCCTCACTACAGGACGTTAAACTGCGAGTAGGCCCGACCTTCCTGACCAAAACCTAACTATCAGGCTCCTTGGCCTCTTCGGGCCACCCGACCCAGGTTCTTTCCTACGGGACTGTGCGAAGTGGTACGGGGTTATCTCCTCATTACTCGCTATGCTGCACACGCCCTTGATAGGGTATCATGCCCCCTGGGTAACTTGTAGAACTATGTGTGGCTTGATTCCCATCCTTATGGGATACACAGGATCACCTGAATGTCTAAGCATCGGGTCCAGCCCCATCTCTCGAAAATCGTCATCCCACCTTGGCCCCTTGGCCTACCCTTCCTCCAAGAGGGGAGTATTTGGTGTGGTATGGGATTACGTCCTCATTCACTTCAGTCTTGTAATGACCACGCCATGTTCCTCTCCCTCCCGAGCTGTTTCATCGACCCTCTTTGGCGGTTCTCCAATGTTCCTAAAGGTACTCTGGTTTATTACCTGGAATGTGGGACTTTACTCGGACACGTCTTCACCCGCTTTTCAGTCATTGTGTATCCCTCCATCAGGAATTCCATCACCTTTCACACCCGGAGGGACCCCCAAGAACGGCCTGATTACCACGCCCAAGGGCTCTCATACTGTTACGGGCCAACGCCCCTAAGGGTTTCAGACAAAAAATAGATAAAAATATCATTTTGCGAATATGGTCAGCGGTCGATGCTCGTTTGTTGTTCCCACCTCAGGCTAACGTGATATGGAGACTAGTTTTCCGCCACGGTTAACAGATATCCTCCATCGCCACGCCAACCCCATTAAGCCGAAAATGTCGGTTACACTATTCACATCCTTCTCCATTCTCATCATGTCCAAGTAGATTTTCGAAACTATTGATAATATTCCTCAGTGCACATCTGTGCATTAGAGGAACAAAGCCACATCAGAGGCATCTTTCGGGGCCCTTCACTGACTTTCACTCAATGGATATTTCGGGTATTGCGATAGGGATCTGCCCCCCTTGTTTCCCACACCATGTTTAACTCACATGGGCTTAGGGATCGGGTTGAGGTCTACGCTCACCTGGAAAGTTTTCGTCCACCCATGGTCCGAGTTCTAAGACCAAAAAATAAGATCTCTTCATAACTATGTTTCACTTGAGTCCCATCCTCATGGGATACGTAGGACCACCCGAACATCTTCGGGTCCAGCCTATTTTGGTGATAAACTCTTCCCCTTCACCTCTCACCCCTTGTCCTGAGGTACCTTTCTCGGGATTGTATGGTATGGTGTTGGATTACCTCCTCATTCACATCGGTTATTCCACACGACACCGTACACATTCCCCATCATGCATCGTATCTTCTACGTCTACATCGCATGACGTTAAAATGTATGCTTGGTCCTATCACACGACCCTAAAATGTGACAATATCATCCTGGCCGCATGATGGAAAATGACACTGCATTATGATGATCTCGTTATAGAGAACATCACGTTGGGTATTGGTCATGTGCCATGCCATTTGTCAACGCCTACCATGGCTTGATTCTTGTGGAAACACCCGGGCTTGAGATCCTAGGCCTGTTGCTTCACTAAAAAAACATTCACCTTAATGGACAAACAAGATTTATCAAATTCCACTAATTTTGGTGCAAGGGCCACGCCCACACATCCCTTTTCCTTGACACTAGTATCTTATCATGTCACCCTTCAGAAATACATATGGCTTAATTCCCATCCCCATGGGATACGTAAGATCACCCATACCCTTCCCCGTAGGCCCAGCCTAACATTCATGTTCGGTCCCTTGACTCAAGCACTCCCCAGAGAACGCATGGTAATTAGGGCTTATTACTCATTCACAACAGGTTTATTAACCACCTTACCATGTGCCCCCTTCTCCCCTTACACCAATATGGTCCGAGCTCTAAGAACTTAAACTAGGACCCTTTCAAGAACTACATGCAACTTGATCTCCATCCCTATGGGGTACGTAGGAACGCCTTTGCACTTGGTTTTAGGCCCAGCTCAACTTCATCTTTTGGTCCGTTGACCTAAAACCTCTCTTAAGGGATCTTGTGTGGTGTGGTATGGGATTATGTCATCATTCAGGTCGGGTTTCTCACTGCACCGCACACACCCCTGGTTCCCATATACGTCGGGTTTTCATAAATACCCTTCATGTGCCTCATGTGCTTTCTCCCACTCATGGTCCGAATTCTACAACCCTAAACTAAGATCTACCTATGGGAAATGACTATTCTCCCTCTGTCTAATACACCTCATTGTCGTATTCAGATGCGTTTTGAAAAAGATCCCGAAGTGTGGTATTTTCATGGGGACATTCCCTTCGTCCCATGACCAAGCATTGTGCGCTCGCTGTTTGGATACCCACCCTCTTCCACTTCAAAAAGGACCATGAAGAAACATGGATAGTTGGATTACGGGATCTCCATGAATGCTAGACCTAAGGGCCCTCCAATCGTTTCAGGCCAACATCCCTACGGATCTCTGACAACATTTGTGACATGGTCCCGTGTTTCGAACATGGGCAATGGTCGACCCTCATTTGTCTGTCCCCATTCTATGCTAATGCGATATGGATGTTGCGTTTCCACCATGGTTAACAGTTATCCTCTATTGTTACACCACCTTCATTGTGATCCAAACCTCGAGCGTCATGATTCACACATTTCCACTTCCTCATGTTCACGTGGAATTCCAACACACTCGGATCTATCTCTTCGCACATCTAGGTGCGCCACATGGTCATGTTAGTATCATGGGGATGGTATTCACCAAGTTTCCATTCACCCTAACCTTCCCCTTTCTGTGTCAGGAATGTCCCACCATAACTTCTTGTTTCCCACACCAAGCATGACTCGCGTGGGCTTAGTAGTTTAGGCAGGATGGGTACCAACACGTCTAGGCTTCTCGTCGACCCCTCAGAACTACGTGTGGCTTTATTCCCATCCTCATGGGATACGTAGGGACACCCTGGTATTTTACATAGGGTCCAGCCCATCAGAATCATTAATCCTGTTCTTCCCCTTTCTGGCCCCATGGTCGGACCCCTTGTAGAAGACCATGTAACTATGACTCTTCCCCGAACAAGTTTAGGATTCCCCAAGATCCCATTGGGAAGTGACAAACCCCCTCTCTAGAGAGGCTCTGTCCCAAAGAAGGAATGATCCATGTTCAAACCGATGCGCCCATCTAGAATACTCCCACCACGGTGGTGTAATTACATGACTGTTGGATTTTGTTCGGAAAAAACAACACTCCATATTCCACGCTTTGCGTGCCCCTTATTCAGACCCTCATCCCTTTCATGTCTGAAGGGACCCCCTAACGACCTGGTCTCATGCCGCATCAGCTCACCTACCATCCTAGGCCAATGCCCCGGAAGACTCTTGACAACATTTGTGATATGGTCCGGTGTTTCAAACATGGTCAACGGTCAAACATCATTTTTCTATCCCCATTTTAGGCAAATGTGATATGGATGTTGTTTTTCACCACAGTTAACAGTTATCCTTTATTGTCACGCCATCCCAACAGTGTTCCGAATCTTGGGTAACATGATTCACACTTACCATTTCCATCTATTTTGACTAATTTCAGCTCCTGTGGCATCGCACTGTTTGTGCATAAGAGGTCGTTGAAGAAACGGTAATTCGGCGGCTTTGAGAAATTCCTTCTCCGGCCAGGTCTCTCAAATTTTCCGGAAATCTGGACTGGTTATCCAAACCCTGGATGCCCAAACCTTGGTTTCCCATCATATGTTGGGTGGGACAATGAGGCAACTATCTCTTGTTTCTCATATCAGGCCTGACCCACGTGAGATTAGGGAATTGTCGTCAGATATCCCACAGACATTGTAAGGATGTAATGAACCGATGAAAACTATGGGAATTGTGCATTCTAAGGGATTAAAAGAAAGATGAAATTTGAAGCATGATAGTACCATTAAAAGGTTTGTAATTGTTAAAGTACCCGGGGTAGACTCCCCCCATGGACGGATTGACCCCGTCAAAAGAGAGTTGCAGCTCCGCCACCCTTCGACTTCTGGCATACAGGAATTACTGCCGCTGACTCAGCTCCCGCTCCTCCTCAGCAGCGGCGGTGCGCAGTTCGTCAGTATTGGCCCTGTCCCTCTCTATGCCATCCTGAATGACATCCATCTCCTCAGAAGCCTGCCTCATATGCTCTTCTTCCACTGCCAGCTGGGCCTTCAACCGCAAGATCAGCTCAGATTCTGTATTAAGAGAGGCTGAATGTTCGTCCGCCTAGATCTGCAACTGCTGGACCTCTCTTTCAGCCTCCTGGAGCTTCTTGATGTTTGTCTCTTTCCTCTGTTTCCAGCCCATGCTAATCCCGAGATAATACTCCCGGATCTTCTCGGCCAGGAGATCTTAGATGAGCGCATGAGGAATTTGGGCATCCACTCCCCAAGCGCATAGTTCGCGCAACTGCGAGCGAAGTCTATCCATATCATCTAGCCATTGCACTTTGGGGGTGTCACTGATGAAGCGCATGATTAACTTCCATGATCGGCAGTGGACAATGCTAATGTCTTCTTCATCAGATGTCGTTTCATTCTAGTCCACGCGATTGGTAGGCTCGTATGCAGGATATGCCCGAAAGAAATACTCGGCAGGATTTGCATCTAGCATTGAATCTGGTGCGACATCTGGCGCTGGAGCAGGCGTGACAGGGCATGGGTCGGCCGGTTGATCCTCTTCATCGGACTCCACCTCAATAACCTCAGGCACGACCC
This sequence comes from Viscum album, assembly GCA_963277665.1. Classification (NCBI taxonomy): domain Eukaryota; kingdom Viridiplantae; phylum Streptophyta; class Magnoliopsida; order Santalales; family Viscaceae; genus Viscum; species Viscum album. Next base: position 1,267,616,446 of record OY728140.1, on the reverse strand, counting down.
TACTGATGGTCCCGCTGATGGTAGGGAGTGCTGTATCTCGGGTAGTTGGGAGGACTATCTCCACCATCACCGGAATGCCCTTAAAAGGGATTCCACCAGACATCCCGACCAACCTTTCCGCAGCGGCCCATGCCAGTCAAACAACTATGTGATAGAGAAGGGCGTAGAACATTGTTAGCGTGATCTTCATACGACATCAATGAATCAAGTGGAGAGAACATACGGAGATCGAACTCCTGTTGCTGCTCTGGAGTCGATGCTGACGCGACCCCGAGGCATGACCCTCCGTATACTGTTGGAAGGTCTGGAGATTCTGGAGGAGCCACCTCGGGTACTCTAGCCATGCCAGACACAGAACTGGACATAGCCATAGGCTCGGGTTCTGAAGGTCCTGCGTCATCACCTGTCAAAGGGCGAGAGTGAGGTCTACGTAGAAGTTCCTCCTGCACGGTTCAGATGTTCATTAGAGGTCTACAATGACCTAAGAGCAGACCTAGAGGAAATAGATTTTGAATGATACCTCGTTAACCTCCACAAAATCATCGGAATCTGAGTCTTGGTCTCCGACTTCTCCCTCCTCCAACGGGCTCCCTCCGCTAGCCTCATCCCTCCGGGAGGATTCCTCCAATTCTTCTTGTAGGGGGAACCGCTCCCTCAGATCGGAAGCTGATAGCTATGGGGGAACTGTATAATCCACAAGTACCCTCACTCGGTCTTCCATTGGGCGTGGGACTCCACTGGAGTGGATGTAGTCTTCCAGATCATCCAATCATTGCTCCGCCTCCACCGGAGATGCCGTGAAACCAGCTCGGACTGGGCCTACGCCCGATAACTCTATCCCAAGACGATTCATGTGTGCCCACATCTCAGGTGGACTGAGGAATTGTTGGTTGACATCCCAAATGTCCCAGGCCTCTGAAAAAATGGCATCGTCTTGCATGTTAATGTGGTGCATTCGCTTCCCCGGAGCCTGAGTGGATATCCTATGAAATCCCCTTGGAGGCTGCCCCTCCGTATGGATCTGCTCTTTCGGGACCACCGGGTCCACTACCACCGCTACTACCACACCCTCAGTCGGTTCAGGTCTCGCCGCCATGGCAGCCCCGCCACTGCAAGAGGCCCTCGCTGCCCTCTGACCCCGAACTCGGGATAGGGGAGGCCTGCCTTCACCAGCCCGAACGGTTGGCTGCCTCAGCATCTCCCCTAGATAAGTGATCTCCCAGCTGATGGTGTACTCCTTCACTAATCCGAAAACGGTGGTGGAAGGAGGCAATGAAATTCACATCTTCTTGTCTTCTCGTGTGAACATGAGACACATATGCCTCATCACACATGGGTGCTCCTTGTGACGAACCTCCCAGTAGACCTGCGGTGTCAGCCACTGCAGGCACCAGAACTACCTCACAAATCGATGCGGGGTGTACGGTTCACAGAGTGGCTCACGGTCCACCTATGCCACCAAGACTCCGCCTCAAAAGTCTAAGAGATTAGCCTGGTGCTCTTCCGTTCCCTACCCGTCATCGGTGAGTACCCCCGTCGGTAACGGAAACGGGTGGATGTTAAACTCATCCGCCTTCCACACCCAATTCAGCACCATCGGTATTGTCAATTTGACTGGGAAGGTTCCGGCTGCGTTTAGAATGGAGGGGTGGAAGTTTGTTCCCGGTGGATTTATAGTGTTTGGATACTCATAAACCTCCCTGATGTGAACTGCAATCCACCTGTAAAAAAGGTGGAAGGGCCCGCATATCCTTGGTGGCTTCTTTCCCTCACTAACATGCCGTATCATCCTGTACAGCTTGGCGAGCATCGGAATCCCCAGATTGAACCGCCTTCCCATGGCCATCATGGACGCCATGATGAATGAGCTGGGCCGCACCCCCATGTTGGTATCCCTCACTGGTATGATCCAACTGTAGATAAGGGCCGTGATGAATCGGCTTCTGGTCAGTGCTGACACTGAAAATCCAAGTCTTCCATTGGCTGTCCTCCAAGAGCCGCCAATACGAGTGCTCCTTGCCCCGTTGAGCTGCCTTTAGATAAGTTTGAGGCCTCAGAGGGAACTCTCAATTCTCCGGGATGTTCAGGAACCGATCGAACCACTTCTTAAAGTGGACATCTGTCACCGCCTCCTTGTCCTCTCTAGGGACCAGTGCCATCAGTGCCGACGCCAGTCGCGACATCTGCTCCGGATCCTCCCACACACTCATGGTGGGGATGAACTCATCATACATGGAACCCAGGATTGGGACCCCTAAAATATGATGGACATCCCATAGGCTGATGGCCACCTCCCCATGGTGCAGGTGAAATGTATTGGTCCTAGACGACCATATTCTCAGCAGCTCCGCCATCAGCTGTTTCGGCTGGTGAATGTGGAACTGGGAGGCCCATTCCGCCTCATACAGGACCACCCTCCTCAGCTCAGCCCCAAAATCCTCACATGAGGCACCTACCAAGTAGGCCCATGCCCAGTCGTTGGTGAAGTTGCCACCCTGGCGCAGGTCCCACTCATCGGACCACCCCTTCTTAGAATCCTAAAAAGCTGCCTTCAGCATGGTGCGGTACATAGGAGGGGATGTCTCCAGTTGCAGTGGATTCCCATCAATATTATTCATGGTTGTACATGCAGTCGGTGGTGACAGGTGTGAAGTCCCCACGCGCATGACCATCAGCCACCCTGAACCACTGGCGCTGGCATGGCGTGCTCCTGAACCAGTAAGCTGGTTCGTCCCTACTCACCTCAGGAATGAAGACATCATCCCACAGCCCGAAGAAGTACAAGGAAAGCTTATTGCACTGCATATAGTTCTTTTGACTCTCTAATAGTAGTTCTATCAAAGAAGTATGGTCCGAGTGACTTCAGACCATCTCTACAAGGCCCATACTATTGGCCATCTCATCCCTCTAGGTGGCATCTGCAAGCACCCCCAACATAGCTTCTTGATGGGCCATTTCGGTTTCGGAACTTGAAAAAAAAATCGGGTTGGGTCGCGAAGGTTTCTCGCGAGGACCACTCGCAAAGCACGAGAGTGAAGCAAAAGACACGGAGCCAGGCCTTGGTTGGAAAATAGATGTTTGATTGGCATAGTCGTGGAGTTGGGAGACTCGCGGTTCACCGCAAAGCTCGATTCGTGGAGAGCAGACACGGAGTACGCGATGCTTCGCGAAGTCGAGAGCGCAGAAGGAAAAAAGTCGTGAGAGGAAAAAATAGAGGTCAGCCCTCCTATTTATAGGCGGCGTCCCTAGAGCATCGCGGCGCATCCTGCCCGTGCAGAGCATCATAGCGTGTCCGGACCGCGCGGCCGCTGTTCGCCCCGCGCTCCCTCCTTGCGAGGACGCATCGCGAAGTGGTGATAATTTTGGTGATTTCCCTCAGACTTAGACCTCTGATCCCTCCGCGGCTCCAAGTCTAAGGGGGGTAATTTATTGGAGCCAAAATATTGGATGACAATGGAAGAAGGAAACAAAGCCCGCGCGCTACCCTGCGAAGCTCAGCCACGGAGCGCACCCCACCAATGTAACCACTGCGAAGCACAGGAGGCGTTAACGCTCCACGAACGCCTTGACGTTCGCGAGCCCGCCGCGAAGTAGAGGAGGTGGTAACACTCTGTGAACACCCTGTCATTCGCGAGCCCTCCGTGAATCCCCAGTGGCGATACCGCTCTGCGAATGCCTTGACATTCGCGAGCCCGCGGTGAAGTAGAGGAGGCGATAACCCTTCGCGAATCCGGTTGACATTCGCGATACGCCGCGAAGAAAACACTACCCCTTCGTGCCACATGAGCTCTGCTTCACGGAACCCCTTGCTAATAAATACAGGGCTCCCCCCGAGCCCTCGAGATGGAAAATCCGACTTTTAGGCTTCTCAGCTCCCGAATCGCAAAGTAACCTTCGCCCCGGGAATCATGAACTTCTCGAGGTATTTTTTTCTTTGCGAGCGGCCTTCGCATTGTCTTGTTTTGAGCCCCTCTTCCGAGAGGGATGCCCTTCACGAAGCCTAAGGGAATTCGCGAAGGAAGGGGATTCACAAGGGAACCCGGGCAGCCGCGGAGTGTTTATTCTTCATGAACCACCCATCCTGTACAAGTGATCCACATGCCAATGCATAGTCACTATACTCCGCAAAGCACACTACTTCACAGCACCTTTGTTCGCGAGGCACCCTTGCTTTCTGAGGCAGTGCTCTGCGAACACTATTCCAATTCACAAAGCACCTCCCATTCACACCCCTACCCCATTCTAAGGCCAAGGCATTCCACTTCGCGAAGCACACCCCTTTTCTTGGCAATTCCTCTTCTCGTGCGACCCTCCAGGTTTCCACACTGTGATTTCAAAGTCCCATGGACCACACCACCCATAGCGTTGCTTCTCCTAATGCTTCTTCTCATAAGCACACTAATGGCTATTGCTTTTTCTCATAGCCATGCTAACGTGGACCCCTCGATGGTTCGCTCTACGACCCCTCTTTTCCACGGCTTTGCGGATACCTTCCCTCCCCAAGTAGCAGAGGGTACCAGTTATGAAAGTCCTAGGGGTACGGAGTAGACCCACCTCGTCCGAGCTGCAGGAAGATAAACTGACAAGCACCACATACTCAACAGATGACATTAAACTGTGATCTGACCCCGTGCTTCGCATGAAAGGTCCCCCCGTCTCAGACATTCTTTACGCCGCTCGTCACCACGGGAATGGAATCACCCTCACATGGGATGATATCCTCCTTCTCGGAGTAGCGCATGTCCATAGGGGAAAGGAAACCAGTTTGGTGTAAGCCCCCAAGCCTCTCTTACGGAAGGTAGAACCCATGAACCTCCGTACTTCCCCACTTCCAAGGCCAGTGGAGGGCACGATAGGGAATGAGGCACCGTCCATCTTTGGTCCCAAATCCCTCTCCTGCTGTACTTCGCTGCACCCTGGTCCTCCATCCTGGAGTAAGTCCCAACACCATGGGCCACCTAATGCGTAAGCCCCTCTATATTTCCCACGGACGCATCCTTCGCGACATGATCTTCAGGTCCCTAAAACCTATTGTTTCTCACACCGAGCAAGACTCAGGTGAGTTTAGAGTGAGCACCGACCCTGACCCCCGCCTTAAGCGAACTATGGGGACTTTGATCCGTGCTATGGAATGGTACGTAGGAAGCCTCTGCGAGGTTCAATCCCACCACTCGGTCGTTTCTTCACGTCGAGTTCCACCCCTATCCAGTATGACGTTAAACTATATGCCCCGTCCAGTATGACGTTAAAATGCACACCGGAACTATGTGGTCTTTGATCAGTGCTAAGGCATGGTACATAGGAAGCTTCCATGAGGTTCATTCCCAACTCCCATCGTTTATTCATGTCAAGGTTCACTCTCATCCCACATGACATTAAACTACATTTCGGCCCACCGGTAAGCCGTTGTGACCATCCCGAACTACGAGTACTTTGATCCATGCCAAGGCGTGGTACGTAGGAAGCCTCCACAAGGTTCAAGCCCACCAAATGTGGACCCCCCGGGTTCACATTCACGTCGGTTCACCGAAAAAACCCAACCTGAACTACGTGGTCTTTGATCCGTACTAAGGTGTGGTACGTAGGAAGCCTCAATGAGGTTCAAACCCATCACCCATTGGTCACTCCGACCTCCTTCACATCGGTTCACCAACACCTGGGCAGCCTAGTGTGTAATCCACAAACCATCTGGACCAAGGTCACTTTTCTTTCACGTCGGTTCGCCGACACCCACCATTTTTCCCGAACTATGAGGACTTTGATCCATGTCAAGGCATGGTACGTAGGAAGACTCCATGAGGTTCATGCCCATCACCCAGTCGTTCCAACCTCATTCACGTCAGTTGACCTCCGTCCCGTATGACGTTAAACTGTATTCCACATCTCATTTGAACTATGAGGACTTTGATCCATGTCAAGACATGTTACGTAGGAAGCCTCCTTGAGGTTCAAGACCAACAATCATTGGCCTCGACCGACTCTTTGTCGGTGTGCCAAGTCCCTCCCCCCATTTTTACATGAACTACGTGGTCTTTGAACCGTTTCAAGACACGATACGTAGGAAGACTTCATGAGGTTCAATCCCACCATCCATCGGACCAAGGTCCACCTACACATCAATTTACCGAAACCACCCCGAACTACGTGAACTTTGATTCCCTGCCACGGGGATACATAGGAGGTCTCTTTGAGGCTTAGGCCCAATTTCACTCTCGTCCTCACGATGGTCCCATTTCATTCCCCCTCCACATCATTCAATCATCCATCATCCATCCTGATTCTCACCCAGGCCGCCACATCTCGGTGAGATCATGTCATTCCACTCCCCTCCACAGCATCCGTGAAACCACCCATGGGCTGACCCCGACATCGGAATCCCCTCAAGGGGGGATTCTTCAATCTGATCCACCCCAGCTAGTGTTCTGATCAGGCCGATCCATCCCTGTTGGACGTTAAACATGCGTTATACCCTGCGTTAAACATGGGAAGCTGAGGAAAACCTCAGATACCTGCCTATGGCATATAATTCCCTGTGCTCGATGTGGGATGACTCGAGCCTCCACGCCCTCAAGAATCCCTATAATAAGGGAAAAAATATATACATGCCAATTCCCCAGCGTTCAGACACATCAATGATGCCTCGATGTGACTACTCCCCCAACTGAAGGTTGATGCCCTGATCGGACCCTTTGTAATGTCCTTACAAAAGCAATGTAATTAACAGACGTCCATGAGAAGATGGCCCTGAGAATAGTTTCACGAACAACGTATTAAATCTTTGAGGGAGACCCGGATTAGGTGACAAGCTCTAAGGAAGAATCCACAGAAGGAAGAACCGACATCCCATCATCCCGATTTTGATCATGGAGCAGACGTCCCTGAATAAGGAGTGTATGCTGCCCGACTTTGGAAAGTGGGAATGCGGGGCCACAAGAAAGGCGCGCCTGTCGTGCCCAAGCGGACGGACGACATACCTATATTGTTGGCATCCCATCATAAGATATAACCCATCTATAGAACAATATTCATGAATAATTTTTTTTGTACCTCTAGGTTATCATTATAGCTAGTAACTGATGAAACCATTTAGTGCAACATATATTACAAGAAAAATATCCTATACAAATTTCATATAGAAAAAAAATAACGTGATAAGAAAACATCATTAATAATGAAAACATGTAATCAAGTACTAAAAAAGGTGGTTATATGGAACCACCTCAAACACAACCTTTATTCCAGGTATGATCAGTTGAGAGTAAAAATGAGTATATACCACATAAAACATATTATACGAGGCATGACCATTAAAATTTTGTAGTAATTCAATTTTGATTGATTAATTCACCATATGTTATTTTTTATTTAATGAACAAAGTATTCAAGGAATATCTTGATAAATTTATTTTGGAATTTATTACTGATATCTTGATGTACTCTGAAAGAAATAAAGATCTTGAGAATCACTTGAGAATAATTATTTAGAATCTTAGAGAAAAGGAGTTATATAGTAAATTTAACAAGTGTGAATTTTGGATTAAAAAAGAATAATTTATTATTCATATAATAATTATAAATTGAATCTCATTCAATCCTACAAAGACAAAGGCAATCAATGAATGTCCTAAACCAATTAAAATAAGTAATGTATGTAGTTTCTATAGATTTTCCAGTTATTATCAGTGATTTGTTCAAAAAAATTACTGATTGGATAACTTATTAACCAGGATTACATGTAAACAGGTTATGTTCACATGGATAAAATAATATAGAAATTTTTTTGAGGAATGGAATAGGTTATTGTTGAATGATATTATTTTGACTATACTATCGAGAAATATTGGATTTGTGATATATAGTGATGCATCAAGGATGTGAATCGATTGTGTCCTTATGTAGAAGGGTATATTTATTACCAATGCATAAATACAATAATGACAAATGAGAATAACTATAAAACTCATTATCTAGAGTTGGAAGCCATAATTGATTCTTTGAAGATATAGATAAACTATATCTATAGTGAAATATGTGAGATATATATAGATTATAATAGCTTAAAATACATATTTACAATGAAAAAACCATTATGAGGAAAGGGTGAAGACTTGATCTACTCAAGGCTTATGATTTCTAAATACATTATGACCCAGGGTAGGACAATATGGTAACAAATTCATTAATTAGGGAAAACAATTGAGACTTGACAAAAATGAGGATTGATAGAGATCTTATGTTAAAGGATTTATTGATGATGAATATTGGAATTAGTTTGGAATGGGAAACATCACTCATTTTTTAAATGATTTACAAACCATTTTTATTAGAAAATATAAATCGTTCTTATCCTGAGGATGAGAATTTTAAAAATAAAATAAAATTTCTAAATGATGGGAAATTGACAAAATTTTTATATAAAGATGTAATTGAGAAATTTAGAAAAAATATATGTGTTATATATATATATATATATATATCTTAGATGAAAATGAAATTATTAGATGATTCTCATAGTTTGAATTTATCTATATTCGTTAGAACAATTAATATGCATAGATATTTGAAAGAACATTTTTTATTGGATAATATGAAGTCGTAAATTTCTAATTTTGTACTGAGATGTTTTCTTTATCAACAGGATAAGGATAGAAGATACAATCCTAGAGGATTCATGTAACCTCTACATATTTATGTATGGAAATGAAATTAAATTACTATGAAACTTATCACTGGACTACTAAAGAATCCTAGAAAGAATGAAGTAGTATGGGTTATTGGTGGTCACCTTACCAAATAAGCACATTTCCTAGATATAAGAGATTATTTACCTCTTGAATTCCTTGAAATAATATATATTAATGAATTCTTACGACATCACAGACATCCTATTTCAATTATATTTTATCATAATCTATAATTTAAATTGAAATTCTAAAAATTTATTTAGAAGGTTTTGGATACTATGCTTTATTCGAGTACTATCAATCACCCTCAAATAGATGGATAGTTTGAAAGGACTTTTTAAACATTAGAAGACATGTATATTTCATCATCACTTAACTTTCAAGGTATGTGGGGTGAGTGTTTACCTTCAGTGGAGTTTTTCTTTAATAATAGATTTTATTCAAGTATTCAAAAGGCGCTGTATTAAGAATTATATGGAAAGAGTTTTCATACCCCATATTTTTGGATATAAGTTAGTTAAATAATTATTATGTTCCTATAACATGTTAAGGATACAATGAAAAAGGTATATACTATTCAAACCTATATTAATGTAGATCTAAGTAGGAAAAAGATCTATGATGACTACTGAACGAATGATTTTGAATTTCAAGTGGGAGATCACGTTTTTAGGAATGTATCTCCATGAATGGGTGTTTTAAGTGTAACAAATTCATATTTTATGATTTTTTCAAATAAATTTAATTTCTCTAATAGCCTGTGTTACATTAAAGAATGAGTTTTAACAAATTCTAATATACAACTATTTAAACATGACAGTTATAGCCTAACTGTTAAACTTTACAGTATAAATATGAATAAAGAAAATTTGAAAATTAAGTATAAAGGTTTAATATGTAGAAAATATAACGATAAATAAGATCTTAATTTTATGTAATGTTTTTATAGGCTTCAAAAATACATTTTTCTCAGAAAACATTTTTATTTCTTTTCTTGAAACAACAATAATTTTTTTGTAACTTTTTAAAAATGTTTTAGAAAAAAAAATATATTATTTTTTTAATAAACTTGTAAAAATTATCTTTGGGTTACTTTTTAGGATTTTTTAAATTTTTATATTTTAATATATAATGAAAAATACTTCTTTTTTATAGATTCCTTTTGGTTTAAATATTTTAAAAAGTTCTATTTTGTTTTAAAAAATTAAATAGTTAACTTATTTTAATTATGTTATAATTAATACAATTTATATAATAATAATCAATTTAGTATTTAATTTTGATATTAAAAGTTCTTATACATATGAAAAAAATTATTTGGAAAATTGTTTTTTCATTGTGTCTGTGGGTTTTATCTTAAATTAAATTATACCATTTGTATGAATGTAACTTGATAAAATAGATAAAATATTTTGAATCAGAATAATTTATATTATATAATAATTTCAACTTTATATTTGGTAATATAGAATAGTAAAAATAGTAAAAAAAGTAATTATTGTGGGTAGTGTTAAAACAAAGTTTTGTGCGTTACATACGCATGTGTTAAAAATAATTTTCAACACACATAGAATATTTATATAATAAATTGGATATGTTATTAAGAATAAGTGGGTATACATTATCTAATAAGGCACATTTTATTTTATTCTGAAAGGATAAATTATATAGGTAAAGTAAAGAATACTATTTACCGGGATGAAAACTAAAATGGTAGAAATAAGTAAACATGGAGGCTAAGAGAATAACATGTTTAAAACATGTGTCTTTTTTATTATTTAGGATGTATTTATCAACCATATCATCCATCCATTCAATTATTTATCAATTTTAGAGGCTTATTTCTAGAGATTAACTTCCCATTACTGATGAGTTTTGGATATTTATATAAATGATACTCCTCCTCAATTATAGAATGGGACCTCTTTCCCTAAAATTTTCACACCACTTAAGATATTTTGAATGAAAAATAAAGTAACCAAGGATTATCATATATAAATATTATACATATTTAGTTGATTATTTAATACATGTCACAAATACATGCATGAGAATCATAAATGTTTAGCGTCTTTAGATACTAGATACTCAATATTATTATTTCTTCAAAGATCTTAAACATCCCCCATAAATATCTTCACACATAGTACTCTTCCAAAACATACCCTATTTAAAACCATTTATCAAAACCTCTATAAATTAAACATAAGAAATGGTGACATCAGATACACATTAAGGGTAAAAAGGGAGATATCAATGATCAATTAGGCATAACATGATCACGGGGGTATGAGAACATGAGCATGACATTTCAAACCCATAATATACATATATAAGTTCATAATATTGAGTCATATAATAAATATTGGAAGTTCATAAGGCATTAATAAAAAAGTAATCAATGGATATAAGCTATGAGAGAATAATAAATACATTCTTGAGGAAATAACCTTCTGTAGATGAGAGTCAGTTCTATACTTAATCTTTGGGACAAGAAAACTATGTCCATGCATGAAATTGTGAATATTAAATCAGGATGACACATAACATATTAACTCATGAGTTATACATAATTACAAAATTCATTGGATATATATGTAGGTCCCAGCCATCACATAATAAAATTCATATATATGTGCATCACACGATCATAAAACATTCATCATATTAGAACCCCTGAAAATAAATGGGTTTGATTAACATTTAATAGTAGTATAATCCTTAGAAAATAAACAAGTTTAATAAACATCATCTCTACATAAACCTACACCATATTGAGAAAGAATAAGGATGGTATTGTTGTATAATATTTCCAATAAATCATAAGTAATATTAATTGATGTCATATTAGATAGAAAATTATTTTGAAAGATCACTTAGAACATCTCTTGAGGAAAATATAAATTCCACTTTGAAATAAAATCTTTAAAATCTAAAAACATCACAAATTTAAGGGAAAAAATTCCCTTTGATAATTAACTTGAAACCATTTAAATTAATTAATAAATTATTGAGCTTTTATGAATACGGGAAATAATATTCATACCATAATTGTTAAATCAATGATTCATTTAACATTTTTGTAAGTAAATTAAAGAGTGCATTATTTAAAAAATGACTAGAATATTCCTATTAAATATTATTTTTAAAAAATATTATGGGTAAAAATTACATTAAAAATCATTTTAAAAACTTCTTGAAAATATTTTTAGAATATGTGGAATATTAAGAAAATGATTTTATATCTAAGAGAGAAATAGATTCGATTGCCTTTTAAAAACATCTTCATATCTCTAGAGTACATAGAGTGAGAAAAATGAAATTAAATCATCAATTTTCTAAAAATAACATAATTAAACTAAAATTAACGAGTTTATTGAGATATATGTTATAATATTTCATCATAAAAACTTGTTCACAAATAACCTTGATAAACAATGAGATTGTAACATAAAACCCTCACCAATTTTTTATCTTTTGAATTATAAGTCACATGAATGAAATATCTTCATATGGATATCTGTATCCCATAATTTCTATAATAATAACCTTAAAATTTCATTCATTGGAATTATATATTCCAAATAGAGAAAAAGGGGAAAATATGGCATGAGTTTCCCAAAAATAAAATTGAGATGGAAATCCATTACCACTTTTAAAACTTTCAAATCCTAATCATCATTAAAGATTATATTAAAATGATACATTAAGTATAATTAAAATAAATATATTCATGATATTACTTTAAAAAAGGGTAGTATATAAAACACAAAAAATGAAAAGAGTTGATAATATGGCATATGTCTCCCAGAAATAAAAGAGAGACTAGAAATATCTTACCTCAAATATCTAATTTCATTTCCTCCAATGGTCCGAAGGCCTTCATTTTCTATTGTTTTTGATAATCCACATTTCAAGGGGTGAGGATGAACCCTTGCAACCCCATTACGCATAAGTATTACATGGACCATAGGCTTTAGATGAATTTATTTCCCATAGGCTTCAAACATTACATACAACCCTGACTAACTACTTGAAACTGCTCCTCCCAACATCTTCATCAAGAATTAAGCTCTCAACATTCTCATGGCTATTCTGCTAGGCTTTCCTGTGCATGCACATGCTTGTCTTGATGGAAGTTTCCATACCCTCTCATTCTTGCAATCCATTTAGCTTCTGATATGGTTAAAGCTCCTTTCTCTACATCCATCTGATGTTTGTTCCTTTGTAGGTTGTTTGGTTTGAAACTATACTTAAGGTGTCCCGAAGGCCTTGAGGTGTCCCAAAGGCCTTCCTGACCCAAAGTCCTGGGTGGCCTGAAGGCCTTAAAGGACTCATGTATGAAATCGTTGGCTCGAAGGACCAAAACGGTGATCATTCCCGACTGCAACACTGCCAAACAGTTCCTACTACAGTACCCACTACAGTACATTCTATAGTTATTCACAATTCCTACTACAGTACTTTCTACAATCCCTACTATAGTACCTGCTATAGTACTACTACAGAACCCCTAGAAATTAGCCTCTGCCTGGATTTTTTCCTGGGTCTCTTGGATTCACTTAAGGGGTCATCACCAACTGGGATGAGGCTCATGTGCTTGAATTTCATTGAAAACATGTGAAACTATGGTATAATAAAGATAGGATTATTATAAATATATTAAATAACCATAATAATATATATAATACATTATATTATTTACTTATATGATTTTAATACTTATTTATTAACAATTCCTCGTTAAAATCACGTTACAGGTAATAAGTGATTCATTTTTCATGTTCGTTTTGCTATGGTATTTTCAGTCATTTTAATTTGATCATGGTTCTATCATATATATAATTTTTAAAATGATAAAAATATAATATATATTAATTATACATGTATTTATAATAATCCATTAATGTTTTATATGGAAAATAAATTACATTGTTCATGGAGATGGTAGGTCGTATGTAAGCATGAACGTTGTTTACATTTTATCAATTAAAGAAATGAAAGAAAGGTATATAATAATTAAGAAAAATAGAATAATTTTTATAATATATATATATATATCATATATATTCATAAAATATACTATCCTTACCATCCATTTTTAAATAAAACAAAAAACATATCACTTCATTACGTGGAGGCAGTAGTCAACATGTACGCACGAGCGACGTTATCATTTTCCAAAAAATGGAAGGTAAGATGGTAGATGAAGTGTTATAATTAAATAATTATAATTATTTCATAAATATCATATAAATAGTTTTATTCCATAATTATAACTACCTCTAAGAGGCGGTGAGGGGAAATGACGTTCATCGATTCTCAAGGTGGTAGTCCACCGTACGCATGATTGAAAATTTCATTTCTCACATTATGAAAGAGGAGATGAATATTGGTTATTAAATTAATATAAAAATGTATAAATATATTTTATATATTGATGTTATTATATAATCATGTTTTAATACTATTTTAAGTATGATGAAGAATAATTAAAACAATAATGCATGTTTAAGAGCCGTACATATTTTTCAGAGTGCATGTTTAGGTTTATATAAAAATATTTATTAGGAGAGTTTAATAAAAAAAATAAGGCTCCTAGGACATGGTTAGAGGAGTTATTAAAGTATTTTTTTAAGTATTAACTAATCCAAATTAATTTTGGAGTGAGGATATGAGAGGAGAAGAGAAGAGCTTTTATAATTGTGGGAAGAAACCCACTTGGAATCTACTTGAAAATTTCGCAAAAGAATCCCAAATATAAATTCATTCCCAAGGAAAATGATTCAAAATGAAAACATATTCTAACTTGGGATAGTATATGTTTTAAATATGTCTGTAAAATATGATTTAGACATGTTTTATAGGCAAACAGAGCCTTATCTGTTGGTTTAACCCCCCTGAAAATCAGTTATAAACATAACAAGAGTAATTAATTTTGACTGTTTTAACTATTCATTATGACCAAAAAGTAATTTAACATTATTAAATAATATTAAAAATTATAATTACAAATATTGAATCAATTTTTCCAAAATAAGTTCACATAAGTGAAAGAATTTAATTTAAAAGCAAAACAGATGACAAAACGAAGAAGTTGTTTTCCATATAAAATGTTTCATTAAGCATGAATGTTTTTATAAATTAATAGACATAAAATTTATTCAAATGTCATAAATTAGTTTATTAATAATATAATTTAACAAATTTTACTTTAAAAACCATTTTAAAATTTAATTTAACTTTTTAAATACTTAAAATGAAAATGTGTTTTTCAGTGAAAATAATTATTTTTCATTATTCATAAAAAATAATTCATTTCTGAAAAATATAGAAAACCCACAATCAGATAATTTTCAGATTATTATTTATAAAATTAAACTCAATTTTTTAAATAAATTTTCTAAAATTGAAAAACAGTTATAAAATAATTACACCGAACATGATGAAATGACATTTTTTTTAAAAAAATTTAATCATAAAATTTAATTTTTTCATATATCATGATTTAAAAAAATTATACGAATGATAAATTATGTAATATATAAATTTAATTAAAATTATTAATCAATATATAATAATTTAAATTATTTAGATAAAAACACATCATGTGTATAACAAATGTTTTTTCAGGAAAAATAATTCTTTTACATGAAAATGATTTTTATTTTATTTTCTCATAAATTGATAATAATTGTGTTTAATTTACTCATGAATAAACCATATAGTTTTTATAATTTTTTTATTAATCTTAATTTCTGCTAATTTAATAGATAGGTTATTATAACTAAGTTTAAATAATAATATTAATAGAATATTTCATTTCACTAAAACTCGATGTTTTAGGTAACAAAAGATATAAAATAAATTATGATTATTTAAAAAACATATTTCATAAAATATAAGTGTTTTATAACCATTCCCTAAAAAATATCTTCTTCAAATTCTTATACACATTGTAGATATACTTGTGTAATATTCCATGTATTTATAAAATAATAAATTTTCATATCTGTTAATATTTTTGAAATTTAAAATATATTTTACTTTAAAATGGATTATATGTAGGATAGTGTACCCAACACACAATAATGGGTTTCTCTGAAATTGTGTGTTGCACACAACACTGAGTTTATCAAAGAATAATATAATATAATTATTATTATTTTAAATGGTAGTTAACGCCAAGATGTTCTATAGGTGGGAATTAAAAGAACATGATATTTTATTATTAAACATGTTTCTTAAATGTTTTTACATTTATCCAATAATCTTTAGATGCTTAAAATGAGAATGAATACAATTTTAAGCATAAAATACTCATATATTTTTTAAATGGTAGTTTTACCACCTTTTGATGGAAAACACTTTTTAAATCTAATTTTGGTTACTTTTATATGTTCTATTTGAAACATAAGCCTATTATATAGAATCAGGATATCAAAATTTACTTAGGATAAATTTTAGGCAATTTTATTATAAAGTTCATTTTTTAATTAATAGTGAAGAATAAAACATTTTATGTCAAAACTGAATTTTCATATTATTTATTTATATAGTTAATTATTACTATTATTGGTTTTAAAGTGTAATTTTATTATATTTTTGTTGTTTAATACAAATTTGGTCATTGTAAGTAATTTCACATTCAAATTTGACATGAACCCATATCAATCTTTCGATAGTCTTTATTACTTAAAAACCCACTATCTAGTTTTAACAACATGAATTAATTTTAAATTAAGTAATGAAACTTCATTGTTTTGAATTTGAAAAACTTGAATTAATATTTGGTATTATATGTTATAAATTATTTAAATAGTTACCTTTTATTTTTGGATTTTATAAATAGTAAGTTCAATAATTATTTTTATTTACCACGGTTAAAGGGTAAATTCGGTAAATAAGGATAAAACTAATGTTATAATAAAATAAAACTACTCTAACACGTGTCCTAATATTATTGGATGTTTCATAGGTGACTAAAACAATCTTTAGGCTGAACCTTTGGGATTTGGGAGCCACTTGGGTGTGAAAATGACATCTTATAATAATTAATTTGAAGTAAAGGGAAATATAACATAAACATGCATCTTTTTTTACTTAATAAATTATAATGCGGGGTTATATAAGTGATATCTTAGAGTTTAAATATTCATTAGATATCTATAAATATTTCCTACATCTTGGTATTTTTTTTCAAAATTTCAAATATTAAATAAATCAATTTTATTACGACACAATGATGATGCATTGAATGCTTCATTAAAAAAAGATTAAAAGAAATGATATTATAAATATTAAAATAAATATTATTTGAAATAATTTATGCCATAAAAGAATTTTGGTGATTAATATTATATGTTATAAGGATTTTTAATGTTTTTTTGATGTTATCACTCTGTTTTGATTTTATTTAAATTCAATAAAGTGAATTTTTTAAAAATGGACATAATTAATGTTTTATAAAAATAATAATTTTTTAATTTTTTTAAAAATAATAAAAATATATTAAAATCACCAACTGATTATGATATTGTATAAAAGTTCATTAAGTGTCCAATTATGGTAAATTTTCTTCATATAAAAAAATTAATATCTTCCTAACAATTAAAATGTTGTTACAACTTTTAAAGTTAAAAGAGAATAATTAAGGGTAAACCGAAAATATATGGTTTAATATAAACTAATAAAATTTATAAAAACTATTTTATGAGATTATTTCGGTATATCCTAATCTTATCTTCACTATATCAAATGATGGATCTTGTTAGATTAAACCAATAATTTATATTACTTTAATATTTTAAAACCTTCCAAGGGTGCCCCTCCCCTCTCCAATAAAAAGGCACCCATCCCTCTCTATTACTCACACTTACAAAGCCATTATGTTTGTCTAAGATCAATCCAAGACTATATATAGAATCCTTCCACACATTCATGAATCCTTATTTTTGGCAGAACTTCCTTCATAGATGTGTTAAGATGTTCTTCAAAGGCAATCAAACGAAGAAGGGGTATGGTTTTCATAAAGTTTTTCTATTTTGTTTCTTCTTCCACTTCCTCAAATATCATCCAAACTTGATGAGATAATAACTAAAGTATCCTAAATATAATTATATTTTATTATTTTAATATCATCCCTTTTATTCATCTATACTTCCATCAAATGGGAAAGGAATAAATCATTCATACGTACATGTCAATTATCACCTCCACAGACCGATTTAGTTCATTTTAAATTAACATATATTAGGATTGGTTATAATTATGGAATTAATATTCATATGTGATATTTATGGCATATTAATCATTTAAAAAAAATAATATATCAATTAAATATTTACTTCAATCTGCATAAAAATGATAACATCGTTTGTGCGTACGTGTGAACTATCACCTCCACGATGCGGTGTGACTCATTTCAATTAATTAAATCACTTTTATGATTTATATATATATAATTACATTTAAATTATTGTGATTATTTTAATAATATTGTGATAATTATGGAAAGATAAAATGATAATTACATTATTTTTATAGTGATCAATGAAAATTGGAAAGTTACTCATGCGTACGTACGGTCTACCATCTCCATGATTGAAACGGTGTTAATTTTTCATAACCATATTTAATGGTTTAAGTTAAAAAATATGAGTTATTTTTAAATGGGATGAATATTTCATGAGTACTATTCAGGAGAGGATAGTCTTATGACCACCTGAACCAATGACATCATAAAATGTTCATTTTTGACTCTAGAACGGATTATCAAAAAAACATCTGACATGAAATAAAATAATTAACTAACTATTATAACATGGTCATATGTGATTTAATTTTAATAATAAACATGAAAATGGTTCTAAAGAAAATATTTATTAAATATAGTTTATTATTCAGGAAGATAAATAATAAACAAGGAAAGTGGGACTCAAGGCAAGGGACTTTGTCTAAGTCTCATTTCATTAACAAATATTTTGATTTATATAAATATTTATTCTATATGGTGTATAATCAACCCCTTTTAATTTTAATTCAATAGTTTTAAAATAGAATATTTTATTTTAAGAAGCATTTTAGTAAACAATAAAATGAGTGCTTCTTTTTGACATACACACCAAAAATGACCAATCCACCATTTCGAGCATTATTCGATATTTGGCTTCCTCAAAAAGTCATAATGTTTTTAAAAATAAATTTAAATACCATATTAATTTTTCAGGTATTTAGGTATTTAAAATGGTTTAGATAATATATTTATTATATCAATATCTTGAAATAATGTATTATGATTATAAAGTTGAAATATTTATTTTCCTTTATGCTGGTTCATGTGTTCTGGTTCTTCGGAATTGCATATGTATATGGCTAGTTTCATGATGAATCGATGGTGGTTCAGCTCATGAGAGCTATCTAATTAATTGGGTAATGTGATATAGGTACACTCTAAGGTTTCTCTTAAGAGTTTTAGAGAATATACTGTGATGGGTATTCCAAATGTAACAATGAAGGTTACTCCCTATGTATTGGTGAAAGCTACAATGTATGTATGTTATAAATACCACAAGTTACCTTTATGACTTATGATTTCTATGATTTATTCATATAAATTATGACTTCATAAGGTATTTTAAAGATATTATGTTTTATGAATACAAAATATGATTTCATTGATTTATATGTATTTATGGACTAATGTTATCTTTTTTTATTTTATAACTCGTACTGAGATTTTTATGCTCATCCCATGTTTTTGATATTTTTTTAACTAGGTTTATGGAAGGTTAATATAAAGAATGAATTTAAGAATATTTTTATCAAGAAACTAATTGTTGTTGTTTTATTTAAGGATTTTTATTATTTTGAAAACATTTTTTAGAGTAGGAGTGTCTACTTTGCAATATTTGAGATGTAATGTATTAATAATGGACTAATTATTTAAAACACTCAACTTAAAAATATACTCTATGTGAATTAATGTAAAATTATTGACTTATCTCAATATTATGTAATGTTGTAAGGATGTGGCCTTATATTTGGTATCATAGGTCAGTTTAGATAACTTTATGTGTTACGATATTATTAATATAATATCTATAAATTATTTTTATTTTATGGTGAAAATGAAATGATATAGAATTTGAGGGTAACCATGTTTCATTGTATAAAATATTTATGTGTTCAAAATGGTTTTTTCATTGAGGAAACAAGGAAGCTATTATGGGATGACATCAAGAGGAAAAAAACCTACCAAACCAGTAACTAGATATGGCCTAAATCGGAACTGAATAGTTTGTTTTAGTAATGGTTCATTTGACGTAGGCTGTAAATGGTGGTGGTATCCACGCACAAGATCATCCAAATCAACCACAGAGAAACATTTCATTAGTGGAGCATTTCATGAGGCAACATCCCCCATCATTCAGAGGTTATTTGACCTTGTGCTAGCTGAAGGGTGGATTAAAGCACATGAAAAGATTTTTGATGTCATGGGGAGTTCAGAACATCAAAATTTTATTCTTATTGTACACTATTTTGAAGTTGAATTTTATTAGTGGTGGTCGATGGTTAAAAATATTTGGGATACTGAGGAGATTCATTCTCTTTATTGGGATGAATTCAAAGATCTATTTCTATAGAAATATTTTCCCAAGGTTCATCAACATATAATGGAAACATTATTCTTGGAATTGAGGCATGAGGATGACTTAGTGGATGCTTATGAGGAAAAATTTACTCGACTCGAAAGGTAAGCTCCATATTTCATATGGTATCTTGATAGTAAAGTCAATAATGTTTACTCAGGATTAAAGCCAGAGTATCAAAGAGAATTATCTTCTCGCGAGTTCAAAAGTTATTAAAACCATTTTCGATGTTCAGAGAATGTGGAAATAGAGTTTTCTGATGATCAGGTGTTCTTTGAAAAAAATAGAATAATAGGTTGAGGTGGTTGATGAAGGAGAAGAACTCTTCAAAGAAGTCTGATGATAAGAAACATAGGTTTATAGTTTGTAAAAATGGTTGTTAAAAGAACACTGGGGAATTCCTTTTGAATTATGGTAAGTGCTTTCGATGTGGTAAAATGGGACATAAGTCTTGTAATTACACTAAAATGATCAGGGCAGTGGTAAGTAAAAATCTGATTTATAGTCAGTAAAATGTTTTTATGTCCAATGAGATGGGTCATTATGAAATTGAGTGTCCGATGTATAACTGAAATGATCTTATGAAGTCAGACTAAAAGAAGAAAGGGGTAGTGAAATCCTTTGAAACTACTTCCCTAGATTATGGGCCTTCAAATAAAGTAGTATCATGCACATTGTTTGTTTATTCAAACTATGAGAATGTGTTGTTTGATTCTAGGTCTACATATTCTTTCATTTAAGAGAAATTTTCTAGTAAATTGAGAATTTCATCTGAAGAAATTAATCCTAAACTTATGGTAAAAACATTTGGGGGAAATATTGAGACAAAAAGATATTATAATAATCTTTTTATTCTTATCAATGGAAAGAATTTACCTAAAAACATTTTTATTTTTCCTCTATTAGTGTTTTATTTTATTTTGGTCATGGATTGGATTTCCATTTATCTTGTTAAGATTTAATGTAGTACTAAAGTGGATTCTTTTTAGATAGAAGTTCAGTTTGTGTACAAGAATGAACCCTTACTATTAATAACATATCCGGGAGAAAATAGACTTATAAAAGATGGAAAAAATGTCACCTTGCACATATTGTTGAAAACAAATGAACTATTTAGATTAATTATGTGTCATTGGTAAATGATTATCATGATGTTTTTTCTAATGAGTTTCCTGGTTTAATACCTAACCATGATGTTTAATTTACAATTAACTTGGTTCCTGATGCTAATCCAATTTCAAAACCCCATATCAAATGGCTCAAATTGAAAATTTGTAGTTAAATAATTGATTGAAAGATTTATTAGATAATGGTTTCATTCAACCTAGAACAACACCATGGGGTTCTCTTGTATTATTTATCAAAAATAATGATAGTTCAATGAGATGTTGATCCTTGGATAACATCAATGTAATGAAGAAGTATCATTTGCCTCATATTGATGATTTTTAGATCAACTCTAGAGAGCTCAGTTTTTTTCGAAGATTGACATGAGGTCGAGGTACCATTAGTTGAAAGTAAAGGAAGTAGACATTTTGAAGACATTATTTCATACTAGATATGGTCATTATGATTTTGTAGTTATGCCTTTTGGGTTAACTAATGCAGCTGCTGTATTCATGGATCATAGGAAAAAAAATTCAGTGCCTTCTTGGATAAGTTTTTGGTTGCGTTCATTGGTGATATTTTATTATTTTATAAAATTAAAGAGGATAATGAATGTAATTGAATGATATTTCCATTTTTCGCTTAGAATCCCAAATTTTTTTACTACATCCTTCCATGAATTTATGCTAAAAAAATCAACCACAACATTCCCTTTTACCAAGGTGTAGGACATATAAAAACCATAATAATGAAGAAACTATATCCACCTAATCCTTCAAAGATTCAGACCATGATGAGAAAAGATATACCTCAAACCCCTCTGATCTATGAAGTCTATAAAGTGCTCTCCAATGAGGTACTTTTGCAACATCTTTTGTACAGACACGACCACTACTTGATTCGGATCAGGTGTGGCATAATTATGGTCATGAGGGGTGAAAATTCTTAGACCCATATGTGGAAACTTCCCTCCAATACATTAAAAACCCCTATTACTGTACAATAAGCATCCCAAAACACCTCCATCATCACAGCCTCATTAAGAAAACGAATCACTTGAGAACTAAACATCTTCCCCTTTAGGTAACTGAACACTCAATAGAATTGATCATTCCACACAATATCATGGTTCTTCAAGGTAACTGATGTTAACTGAGATAAAAATCAAGATAAATTAGGAAAAACGCTATGATATTATCCTACTAGACCCATGAATCTATGGAGATTTTCCAAATTCATGGGTGTTTCCCAATAAAAAATTATACTTTGACATTCGATGACTGTACTGCGACGCCCTGCTGAGACACCACATCCATGAGGAAATGAACCTTCCATGTCCAAAACATACACTTAGATAACATTCCATAGCGCTAGAAACATTGATGAACCTGCAAGATGGATCTATGATGACCAATATGCTTCTCCTTTGACTCGGAGTAGACCAGTTTGTTTTAGAAGAGAAAAACTAATAAATGGTATAGGAATTCATGGATCATAGATTTTATAATCCACATGAACACAAATGGTGTGTTAGTGACACAAAAAGGCATGGGCATAAATTCAAAGTTCCCATAACAACATTTGAAGGTATTATTTGGGATATCTCTCTCCTTCACCCTCAACTCTAGATATCCAAACTGAAAATCAGTATTATAAAACCAAATATCTCTACTCTTCTGGTTGAAAATATCATTGATCTATGGAAGAGTATAGCGATTCTTTATCATCACCTGATTCAATCTCTCGTAGTCTATACACATCCTCAGACTACCGTATGCCTTTTGCTGAACAACACTGGATCACACAGGATGACACATTATTCTGTATAAAACACCTCTACATCAGATCATCTACCTAAATCCTCAACACTTGCAACTCATAAGGCTCTATATAATAAGAATCCATAAAAATTATAGAAGTTCTAGGCTGTAAGTCTATCCCAAACTCAACATCATGTTGAGGGGGAAACATCACAACCTCTTGGGGAAAACATCCATAAATTCACCAATGACCCTAGGGACCCTCACTATCTAAGCATCCATTGATTCCACTAACAAATCATCTATCAAGGAAAGAAGGGAATCCACACACTAACTTCACACAATACAACCTTTCATTCCATGGAAAACCAAATGCCATCCATCTACATCCAAGAACCCAAATCTTCTCCATAAGAAGTCAATGAAAACATCAAATGTATATAACTAGTTTATATTAAGGATGACATCTTATGACTATATATGAAGTACGAAAATGTCATCGTGGAACTGATGTGTCCCCATCATTATTGTTCACCTTCATCATGCATCAAATAAGATAGTATGGAATACTCAACACCAAGGTAATGGGAATCCTCTATATATATAATCTTGGAGAATGGAATAGAGTGGTTGAAATAAAGAAGTGGGAATCCCCCAAATCAAAAAAGGGAAAAACAAGGGTACATGATAAACTAATCATACCTCAAATAATCTCTAGTCTATATGGTGATGATTCCTCCACTACCTTCAACTGTTCTTTCCCAAAAACTCTACATATTCTAATTGCCTAATCTATTACCAAAATCTGTATGATCTCCCTAAGGGAAAGGGACAACCAAGGTCTCCCTCTTCCAACCACATCTTCTCTCAGTGGAGCATAATCCATCTACCACTAAAGATAGAATGGACTTATTCATTTATTTTTATGAGGTTGATGTTGAGCCTATCCAACCCTAGCAAACTGATCTCAAGAAGACATTGGTCGCTAATACTGATGATTTCCATAAACTACATAAATAAAAACAATTGAATTGATATATCGAGGAAGAGCATAAAAACCATTATCCCTAGAAGGTTAGAAGGGAAGCTACTATGGTCGAATCCCTACCGATAAAAACCTAAAAGGCCCTGAAACCTAATACCAACCATTAACTACTATATTCCTTGAATAACCCATCTGGTTCCCCTCTTACAATATACCTCCTTGAGAGTGAATCTTCTTGATGAACGCTTACTTCTTATGATCCTATAGATATGTTGGAAATGTAAGAGAAGTAACTATATAATAGAATGAAGGGTGAAGTTCCTCCTTAAGATGTCTCACACGAGACTCCTTAGTAAGAAAAAGATCTATGTAAAATGTAGAATTTTGTTGAACTTGATCCCAAGACCCCGTGCAGAAATACTCCCTTTGATGAAAGGAGAGTATCTCCTACCTCTTCACATCCTTTAATATTAATGATTGAAAATCATCATAGATATTATTCTGGATATAGACACACTAATCATATTCCTCATTCCACTCACAATGGTATAAATTCCTCCACTAATGCATGGTTTCTCACATCTGGCTAACTACCAAGGGGATGCAGTACTCTGTCAGGGCTAAAATAGAAATAAAAGATATCTCTAACTCATCTATCCAACTCTTTGTATCTACATTATAAATTATTCCCTCATACTTCCCCAAATCCTTCTAATGAAATGATCATAAAATTATATTCCATTGATCATCATCCTCAACTAGATGAACACACTGGTAATCAAATAGGTCAATATGTTCAACCTCCACTACTTGATCCATAAGAGGACAATGACCAGGATCCATAAATGAAAATGAGAAAATGATTTCCTAATCCGAGTAGTATATAATTTTATTTATATTCATTTTAATTTACTTTATCCATTTTAACTTTCCCAAAATAACCTAATTTAAACAAGAACACAAGTTACCATGATTCATGTATATCTCCTAGGTATCTACCCTCATAGAGGCCCACATTACTTTGTCTTTCAAGAAGCTCAAATTCTATGCACTGGATCATAGGGCCCTCAAAATTCCAGGTCATAGCCAGTCTCTTAAGCCTATGTCATCTACCAAGGTCAACTAGAACTATTTCCATACCAACTCATGAAATCCTCACTATGAATAATTCAAAACAATATCTTATCTCTCATCAATTATCATATAATACCAGTATATCACAACCCCCTCCCACTGAAGATACCTCATTAAAGGGAGGGAGATAATGAACCCCAAGTCCCACCATCAGTAGGCCCCGAGTTAGATACTAGTACTAAGGGTATAAAAATATCATAAAATGGGAGTCATTAACATTTATTATAAAATAGGATTGGAATATAAGACGAATCAACTATAAGAAACACCATAAAATAATGTAATATAAATCCAAAAACATTACCAAAATGCATTTATAAAAAAATGATACAAAAAAGTCTCTATAGTAAATACCCATATGTAATGATACCAAATCGGTACAATAACAATCGAAAAATTTGACATGGTAATGTCTAACATAGTCTGCACAGTCCTCCTGTAAACATGAAAACAATTTTATATACGTAGGGTGAGTATAAAAGTATACTCAATAGAAAACCCAAAGACTATCATTTATATGTGAATAGATCATATTAATCCACCCATGAGAAAATAATAAAACCAAAAAAACATATACATCTATACTAACAAAACCCATCCTCACCATGGCTCACTCACTAAATAATGCATCCACGTATAATAAAATAATATGAAGTGAATCAATGACAGGTACCCTACACCACTTTCCCATTAATTATATTCACTAAAACCCCAAACAAACATCCTCTAACTCCCAATATGACATCACATCACAACACATCACAACACAACAAATCCCACCCACAAACATCAGTTTCATCACACCACATCACATAACTAGTGTAGTAGGGTATTGTAAACTTGAAGGACATCAACCTCATTCCCTCTTCCTACCATGCATGACCCCCACCATTATCCATCTCATCACATCTCACCCAATGAATCTTGGTCCATCACATTTCCTCAAAACACATATAAACAACAAAACTTTTTCCTTATATACATCATAGACCATGGATGTCACCAATGCCTAAAAGAGGGAGTGGGAAAGGGTGGGTGGCCATCCATCCATCCTCTAACAAAGATGTTGAAAACACACACCCAAAACTATTGTTAATTTAAAATAGGTACTCAATATAGGTGGGAACATAAAAAAATTACAAGAATATCCATGGAATATCATATTATAACACAAAATACCAACCTATGGGACTAAAACAATAGTATCAACCAACTTAGGACTTTCCCTCACTTTTCTGCTACCTCAAAATTATAAAAACCATAAAACAAGCTACAAGACATAATTAATATTCTATATGGAAGCCAACCTGGTGTTTATATTTCTATTAACCACCCATTTAAATTAAAACAATAAGTTCATTACACAATTTCTAGTCCATTCATTCGTATTTTATTTCCCACCATTTGAACACACACCTTTTACAGTTTATTCTAATTCATTTTATTTTTTCCATCCCATTATCTAGATCATGTTAATTTAAATAATTCTTGGGAAACTAGAGTAACACAAAACATAATAGAAAGCACCACTCAATATCCCAAAAGCTACATCCACTTGTACCTCCCATCACATCACACCCACTTTAACCGCCCTACTACACAACCACACCACAACCACCATCGCATCCCTGCTTCACAACCACGTCACATTCACTACCCCTACACACTTAAAAATATATCCACCACCCGTGAATCACATCATCACCGAAAACCCATAATAAACAACCACATAGGAAAAACATTATAACACATACCCCAACATTTTCCATAACACAACACATTTTTAGATTTATAAATGGAGGATTTTCTCACATTAATCATTATTTTAGGGTCATTATCTCACAATCTATACAACAATGGGAATCCATTTTATTAGCTAAATATAAGTTATTAGAAAATTTAATTTTTGGTGATATCAAACAATGACACAAATTGGGGTTCTATAACATCACCACTATAATAGAAACAAGCCACCAAGGACCATTATTTTCATAAATGTATTTTAACTGTACAATAACAACAAAAATAATAATAATAAATCTTGTAAAAATATGTGATTAAAATTCCCCAACCTCTTTTTTAACCCATTTAACCAATTAATTCATATTTTTTAATTTTTAAGAAACCATCTTCATGTATATAAAAAATAGACATCCTTGTATGATACACATAAAGATAAATAAATTAGAAATTCCCTTCCTAGAAGAAATAATCTTTATAAAATTCACTACACCAGAAATATGGGGTGCACACATAGGTGGAAACCACCTTTAGGGAAGAATTCAAACCAACACTAGAAACAAAGCTCCATAACCCCAAGGAAAAAAGGATTGGGAAACTCCCATATGATGGGAATGTAATCCCAAAGGAATACATAAAAGCTCTTCTATTTAGAACTAATAGATCTGAATCTCTCAGAATTTAATAAGGTTTATGTTGGCCATTTAAGGGAAATCCCATAAAATCCACATGGTGTGACCATTAAAAAGGGCCTGAAATTTTTAAAAACATACAGTATAATTATCCTCTAATAAACTGGATTTGATATCAATTAATTAAGACATTGAAACTATTTGTCATCAATTAAAATGTCCAAATTAAAAAATTGAAAATATATAGAAAATGGGATTCGTCGTTGATATACCATTGGGATCTATAACCCAGATGATCTACCATATGAGATTTACTACTAGGATGCTATAACTTTGGTTATCTACCTCCAGAGATATATCATTTGTTATATACTAGCAAGATGATCTATCCTTTGTGATCTATGACCAGAATGATCCAATGTTGGTGATATACTACCAAAGATCTACCATTAGTGATATTTTGCTATGATGATCTACTATTTGTTATATACCACCAAAGATCTTCTGTTGGTGATCTACTACTATAATGATTAACTATTAGTGATCTAGCATTAGTGATCTACCACCAGATATCTACTATGGGTGATCTATCACTAGAATGATCTTCTATTGGTGAGTTATTTCCAAAGATATACTATTGGTGATCTACCACCAAAATGATCTATCTTTGGTGATCTACCACTAGAGATCTTCCATTGTTTATCTACCTCCCAAATGATCTACCATTGATAATCTACATCTAGGATCAACTTGTATGCTTTAAAACACCCCCTTTTCTTCCTAAACACCTAAAAAATCCTCCCTTCCTTCACCCAGCACCTCTGAACATTCCTCAGACACCTCAGTCACTATAGTTATCATAAAGTTGTGGGCTATAAGGTCACACACATTAGATAAGACTATATTCATTGATATTATTTATGTTTTACCTAGGATATGATCCAATGAAACCATCATTATTATTTCTCTGGATGGTTTATGTTTATGATGAAAATAAATTTAAGAAACCATTACTCTTCCACGAGTTATTTTATGATGAAAATATAGAATTTATATTAAACTTATACATTTTACTTGGGTTATTCTTTGATGAAAATAATAAATGTTTTTACGATTATTTATTTATAATGGGTATTGATATTAGGAAAATTTGAAATTTTTATGAAACCTATTTCTTTTACACGGGTTATTCTATGAGAAAAGTTTAAGATGTTTGTATAACATGTTTCTTTTCCTTGGGTTATTCTGTGATAAATTATTTATTAAACCCATTTATTTTCATGAATTCTGATATGAAAAATGTTTTATGATCTTTTTACACACCTATATAATATTTTCATTATGTGATGGGTGGGACCTATATCTCCCACCAATGCATTGGATAAAGATTTTTATCTAATGAGATAAAATAGAATAGATTGGAGAGTAAACCAAGTTCAGTAAAAAAAATTCCACTATGATCATCTTGGGAGTGAACCTTGACTACTATGATGGATTGGGTGATGAACCCATTACACTATGATATTTTTTGAAATTATCCTTGACTATTAAAGAAAGTATTTTCTATGTTTATATGTATGCCACAAATCTGTATCTTATACCAATGATATGATCTCATGGATCATTTTCTTTGATCCCTTTATGATTCATGTATTATGAACTACGATGATTTATGCCCCAACTCAAGATTATGGACTTTTATATAAAGGGTATAGTTTTCAAATTTTGGGCTTATGTTCTCATACCCTTATTCTCATGTTAGGATTTCATGATCATTGATATATCCCTTGTTTACCCTCACTGAGCATCTAATCACACCCTATCTTATGTTAAATTTCCCCATGTTATGAAGAAAGGTTTTATGTGTGATTATTCCAATAATGGTTCTAGTTAAGAGATACTTTGTGGGAGATGGTGTAGTTCCCTAATGAACCATTTTTTATGTGTCCGTGTTTCCACACATTTTAAACCTTTATGGTCCTCATGTGTACTTTTTTAAGATGAAATGAATATTAATATATTAAGATATAATATCTATGTATGAGGAGTTTAGTTTTTTATAGTTGGTATTAGAGGATAGGTTTAGTTATACTTTAGGAACATGGATGATAAATATTTAGTGATAACAATAAGGATAAATCTAATTATTGGAAAATATATTAGAATTTTGTTGAAGGATAGAGTTAGTGGTTTCCAAGAAATTACATCCCTCTCTAGATACTAAAAGTGGATGTGGTTCTTGAATAGTTTTATCTAGGGGTAATATCTTCAAAAAGGGTGCATTGGTCTTTAAATCAATTCTAACGTGGTTCACAATAATGAGACTTGTTTTACACCAGGTTTGACACTCCCAGGGGATATGTTTTTGAAATTTATAAAATCGTTATAAACCATTATTATATATTTGAATATATGTTTAAAAATAATGAATTATGTTAAACCATATATTGAAAAGAATGTGTCATAATTTAGACATCCTATAAAGGATTTTTCTTAATTAATCACTCCGATGACTGATTCTTGATTCTTATTCTAACCAAATTGACTTTAGTAATGGATTAAAGATATAATGATGAAGTTATTGTGGAAACTATTATGTATAAATATGAAAGTATCCTATTTGAGTTTAGTTATATGAGTCCCTTTATATCAAGAAATTTCTCTATTAATGTTAGTTTCTATTCTCAATGATTAGAAGTTGAATTAGCAGGGAAAACACTTAATAGTATGATGATCATATATAATGTCTATTGTAATTATTTGGTTAAATTTTTATAGAATTATCTTCCTATAACTATTATTATTATCCAAATGGTATAATTTGATGTTATATTAAGCATGGATTTCAATTCTCTACAGAAATCCAACATCAATTGTTGAGGAAGGAAAGTTACATTTGATATTACAAACCAATCTATGACCATCTATCAGTATGATGATAACTATGAACCCCCAAAAGAGATAAAAACCATTTTATTGGTCTTGATTCTTATTCAAAAGGGGTGTTTATCTCAGATGAATGGGGTTCAAATCATACTCAATGATATACCTATTGTGCAATATTTTATCGATGTCTTAATGGAATAGTTATCTACTCTTCCACTGAATCGCAAAGTTGAGTTCTCAATATAACTCATACCTGGTGCTACAACTATTTCAAATAATCCTAAGAGAATAAATTATATTGAGTGGAAAGAATTAAATAATAAACTCTATTATAATATTGGTAAGGTATTTATTTGGCTAAGTGTGTCATCTTATGCTTCACCTTTCCATTTTTAAGAAGAAAGATAAATTGATGTGACTCTACATTTATTATCATGAATAGAATAAGATAAAAATCAATAACAAGTATCTTACACACAATTTTTATTATTTTTGACCAAATTCCTGGAGATAAATACTTTTCCAATATTTAACTTTGAGATGGATTACATTAATTTATGTCTAATAATAAGGATATACCAAATACAACATTCCATACAAGATATAAGAATTATGAATATATAGTTATTCCATTTGGTTGTACTAATTCCCTCACTATCATCATGGATTTAATAAATATTGTTTTTAGATATTTCCTAGATCAATTTGTGTTTTCTTTAAAAATATTATTCATTATATTAATAGAGAAAGTGTAACGCCCCGACCCCAGCTACCCAGAGTCAGTGGATTACTTCGTAACATTGGCATGATCACAAAAGATCAAGTCTCTAAAGACCGATTAGTTTAGTATCCTTGGAAACACTAGATACATTCATAAGTCTTTCATTACATCAAAAAGTAAACAAACTACAATAACATGGTCTTAATAGTCCACACTCATATCCCTTTCTGACTACCCCTGTAGGTCATTCATAAAATACTTCTTCACATCATGGAAAAATATTAAAACATTGAAAGGGGTGAGCTCACATGCTCAGTAAGGTTAACAATATAGCGGAAGCTTTCATCAATAAACATAAACATTTAAGGCAATGTATAACTAAAACAAAAGCCTTTAAACTTGAACTTCAACATAATATGGAAAAAGTAAAATGAGATAATGCAATTCACTTCTTCACATGGATATTCTACTGGTCGAATAATCACATGCAATATCAATAACCACTTTCATAATGAGGGAATGTATAATGACAGACATTCTGAAACATTTTGTCAAGGCCTCGGCCAAGACGTCTAAAATGATTAAGGCCTCAGTCAAAACCATAAATCAAATTGGGAAAGGGCCTCGGACAATTCCACGTCTAGTTGTCTCATGAGACCTACCGATGCAATCTTTTTAGAAGATACTTATGTTTAAAATTTCTTAAATATACTCTAGTGTTTTTCTGAAAACATTATGCAAGCTTTTGAAAACAAAATAACTAATTTTGAGACTGCTCGACTAATTACAGGCCATGATAGGTCCACGCCCAATCCCTTCCTGTCTACCACACTCGAGAGTCAGGTTTTCTGAAAACATTTTTAAGCTTGCGTTAAATACGTATACATTTGCACTGGATTTTCATATATTTGAGAGAAATATCTTTTTTTTGAAATCATTTATAAATAAAATAATCGTAAAATAAAACCTTTTGAATAAATGTAAAAGTCAAAGGGGTTTATACACCGTATAAAAGAATGTTGTGTATAAAACCAAATATGCCTCAATGGAAGGAGATTGAGACGGAGTCCTTAAAAAGATCATTTTTAAAATAAAATAGATCTATTATGTGTATTCACTATAGGTACACATAAAGAACGTAAAAATACAAAATAGGACATAATAATATCATGACATAATTTGAAAGTAGGAGATTAACCCAAAGAATGGAAATTGGGTTAAGAAGTTCCCTTACCTCGTGTCTGACTTGACTCAACCATTTTTTAACCTCCTAAATAATAAACTAGAGTTAATATATACCTTATTAAGAACCATTTTCAATTTCATTATCCTTTTTATATCACTTATTACAATGATATGAACATAATGTAATTATTTAAGTTAATAACGGTCGTTGTTTTCGATCTTTGGTACTTGAGTCAACAATAAACTTCTTACAATTACTAGTTGTTTATGTGGTAGAATATCCATTATCTCCAGAATTATTTTTATGATTTAGATGTCATATATATCATATATATCCAGTATATACATTCATTTATAATATTACGTAACATTTAGAGGTAAGAAATGAAATGCACCGTTCATGGAGACGGTAAGCCGTACGTACGCATGAACGCTACTTTCATTTCTATTTCGTATTTAATGGAATGAAATCATAATTATATAAATGTATAATATAATTCCATTATAATATAGTGTATAATACCATTTACTCCATCCTTTATACATCCCACATATGGCATTAACGATTCAAATCACTTTGAGGGGGCGGTAGTCCGCACTTCCTAAAATGAAATTATCGCGTTTACCCATAATGGAAATCATAAAGTATTCCATAAATGAGAAATACAGAAGCATAAGTAAAACATAAACATATTATATATCATATATAAATATAGTGACATCTTAATGGCCACCTTTGAAGGTGTTATATGAGTGTTGAACAATCATCGTTTCGTGAGGCAGAAAGTCGCCATCCACAGAAACCGTATGTTCTTTAACCATTAGATGTAGGTGTGTGTAAGTGTAGCTCGAATAATTCTTATAACAACATACTACTATATAGGGGATACTGTTTTTGTTACAATAGAAATGAATAAAAAGAGTTTAGGGGGTTGGAAGAGAAAAATAAAACAAAACAACATTAGAGAAGACATTACCTCAAAATCGGGTAACTCTTTTTACTTTGAGCCAAAGGCTTCCTTGTGAAGAGTTCTGCCCAATGTGAGGCTTCTAGGAGTACGAGGGGGAAGTTGGCAGAGTATTTGGGCAGAGGTTGGCCGAGCCAAATGGCTTGAAAGTGTGAATGAGGTGGTAGAGGTGGGGGCCTTTTATAAGTGGAGAGGAGGGGCACTCTTGGAAAGTAAAGAAAAGTCACTTTATTATAAAATGAGTTTCGGATTTTAGAGGTCCCAAAATTATATAATTCAAGGATAAGGTGATAAGGGTTCGAAATATACCCATACAATAGTCTTTGGACAAGTGTAAGCCTTGGATTGTACATTATCTTTTCATTTTATTAAAATCGTTAAATAATGAGGTCATCGCTGCATCATAATGTTGTCATAAATAATTTAATTTAGTTAATGTCTAAAAATTATTAAAAAACTACTATGATGTAGGAAATCGTTTTATCTTTCCAATGACTATTTATAGTCAAACATATGACTTGTATAACCCAATGTAAAAATTGTTTTATTAAAACATTTCATGTTTGTGTCATTTTATACTTTAACATTAAATAAAAGGTATTTATGTCATTTTCCAACTAAAGTGGCTCCATGGGGTCCCCAAGTTGACCCATGGATTGTCTTGGTCGGACATGGCACATCCAATGAGGGTAGGACATGTGTCAAGCTCATCTCATATTATTAAAACATTATTTTTACCTTAAACTACACTAATTACCTCTAATCGCGATTAAGAACTTAAAAGTTACTATTCACCAAAAATTATTTTAATCTCATTGAACCACATTTTACTTATTAATGAAAACCATGTATGTTGGATTTTTGAAAATCAAAACACAGAAGTGGTAATATTTCATTTAAACGAAAAATCAGTTATTTAACTACCACTTAGTGGTTTCACTATTTATCAAAAATTGAAGTTTTTCAAAACAATGCCAAAATTTCTCCCTAAGCTATAATTGATTTTCCGAATTCAAAAATGATGTCTATTTTACAAAATTCCAAACATATAAGTTGCATTAATTAATTTTATAATTAATTCCCACTGTCACGACAGATAGCGTGTTTTTAAGAAACAATTTATATCAAAAGATTGGCAACTGTTTATGTCCAATTTCAATGTTAAATTAATTCTAATGACCACCGTTGGATAAAATGGTAAAAATATATTCTAATTATACTTTAAAACCACTAAATATTATAATTTATCACTATAAATTATTTTTATTAAAAAAGTTGTTTTTAAGTATTTTTCACTATTCATAAAAATTAGAAGTTCTTAGAAAAATACCCAAAATTCAACATAGGCTAATTTCGATATTCCGAATCCAAAAATGAAGTCCATTTTGAAATATTAAATTTCTATAATTTTAAAAAGTGGTTATTACTATTCATAACGGCTACTTTGATTAGTTGTGGTGTTTTAGAACTCGAAGTTGCGTACAATGCAAGCTATTGCATTATTGAATGAAAAGCGTATCATGGAAGCTCGGGGTGTTACATTCTCCCCTCCTTCAATAAATTTCGTCCTCGCAATTTGATATTTTTTTTGAAAATAAAAGGTTGAAAATAGAAAATACCTTTCTGGAAAACCCACATCGGAAATAAGGTTAATAAAATTTAGCCTTAATAAGAGGGAAATGGAAATAAGAAAGTCACCACCAAATTATGATCTCGATAAGGAGAACATTAGTGGCAATTAGAGACATATAATTGGGGGAAAACGTAAATATATGTAGGGAGTGATTGTGGTCATCAATCACAATCAACTATCAAATTGAGGGCCTCAAAGCCTTCAATATATGTTGATTTAAAATATCATCAGTTCAACAAGACATAAGGTATTAGGATAACACATTTTTTTGTTTTAATATCCCTTTACTAAAGTTTAAGAATTAATTTATTCATTGAATAAGAGATAGGTATATATATATTTATGCTTGACAATTAGAGTTTCAACCTTCAACTCATCTTTCACTCAAAAAGATAATAGAACTCAAAAATATTATACTTATCCTAATTGTATAAGGTTCCAAATGTTAACACATACCATTTAGATTAGTAAATTATATTGTAATAACCACAGACTTCCTGTAAGCTAGTGGTAGGAAATAAAGGCCTATCGTACTATGGTTGTGGGTTCGATTCCTGCAGCTTTTTCCGATGCGACGGGTTATGCCCCACCCTGCAGGTTGTCCTTTTCCTAAAACTATAGTATTATAATATTCCAAAAATAATCTTCATAAATTTTTTAACCTTAAAAAATACTATCCAAAGATCAACTTAATCCACTCCAACCTTTTTTGTTATCCAAAATACCTTTGTCCAGACTTTCTCTAAAAGGTCTCATAATTACAAAATCAATTTATCAGATTCCCCAAACAAATTAAAGTTTCTCTTTTTGTCACGTACTAAAAATATGATTGCCTTCATCATATTAAAACCTTACTGAAATCAACAAGTACTGCAGTACAATCCCCATATATATATATATCACATTATTCTAATAACAAGAATATAATCCATGAGTCCAAAAGCACCAATACATTAATTATTCTGCTTCAACTGTAGTAACAACATAAGATTTTCCTTGATCCCTTGGCCTTTTCTGAGGTAAGTTTCCCTGATGCTTAGGACATTCATTTGCATAATGCCCCATTTCCCTACAATTGTAGCATTCAACATTGATAGCCTCTTTCTTTCCCTTGCAATCACGCGCCTGGTGACCTTTTTCTCCACATTTATAACAAACTCCCATTCCTTTTAGGCAAGTACCAGGGTGATTCTTCCCACAATTATCACATAATGGAAAATCCTTCTTTCCCTTTTTCCCTTTATCCATCTCTTGTTCCACCATTCTATTCATTTCATGCTTTGCTTTAAAGTCACGAGACTTAGAGAATTCATTTTCTGTCTTGATAGCACATGAGACAATATCTTCGTATGAAGAGAAGGTTTTTGATACTAAAGCTCGACGGAGAAATGGTTTTAACCCATCAAAGAAATGGTCAATCTTACTTCATGGGTTACGTATATAATCTGCAGCATGCCTCGCTAACCTTGTAAAGTTGGCCTCATACTTTGCGACATTCTCATCCTCCTTTTGTCTCAGACTCAGAAATTGCCTTTCCATATCTGCTCGATGGTCATGTGGAAAGTATTTTTCTAAGAAAAGCTCTTTGAACTCCCTCCATTCCATATTCGACACGTCATCATCTTCCTTTGTGTTTTGGATCAGCGACCACCACTGATCGGCATCGCCAGTGAGGCGGTAAACTGCCATGACAACCTTCTCCCTTTCGCTACTCCCCAAGGCATGGAATATTTTCTCTAAGGAGTTTATCCATTGCTCAGCTAATAATGGATTTGTACCCCCATTAAAAGTTAGTGGTTGTTGCCTCATGAAGCGGACTAACATTGATCCTCCACGTTGCGGATCAGGGTGCTCCATACGAGTAAAGTTGTTATTCATAACCTGAGTAAGTTGTCCCAGTATGGTAATAAGTTGATCAGCACCAGTTGTATCTCCAGATCCACAATAATTATTTTGAGCAGGAGGGGAATCCCTACACGGAGTGCGTGCATTGATACGGTTTCCATTCCTTCCACTAGGCGCCATTTCTAAACAATGGCATAAACTATATTAGTTTATGAATCAAAATACATAATTCCATACTTGTAAGATACTTAACATAAATTGAACTATTTATGGATATAATCCACAAAAATGTTTTCTTTGAGGAAGTATATACTCATAACCCTTCATAGTGGTTTATAAAGAAAATGAGAATTATCCAAAGCATATCCCCCAGGAGTGTCGTAACCAAGAGTGCAGCAAGGCCCGTTGTCGTGCACCAGTTCCCGTTCGAGTCTAGATCAAAGCGGTGTTTTCGGGTTTTACCCCTAGGTACATCTGTGCCAGAGCCGCCTCTACCTGCTCATATCCAGACAGGGATGTATTGCTCGGAAAACTCACAAAATCTCTACAATACCAAAATTCTAGTAAGTTCTTCTATACTAATCCTCAATGTCTATCTTCGGGCTATGTGCTCTAATGAGAGTTTATCTAAATCTAGCTTCCAAGGTTAGTACTAAACTGCCTCTGATACCAACTGTAACGCCCCGGCCCCAGCTACCCAGAGTCTGTGCATACTTCGTAACATTGGCATGATAAAAAAAGATCAAGTCTCGAAAGACCGATTAGTTTAGTAGCCTTGGAAACACTAGATACATTCATAAGTCTTTCATTACATCAAAAAGTAAACAAACTGCAATAACATGGTCTTCATAGTCCACACTCATATCCCTTTTTGACTACCCCTGCAGGTCATTCATAAAATAATTCTTCACATCCTGGAAAAATATTAAAACATTGAAAGGGGTGAGCTCAGATGCTCAGTAAGGTTAACAATATAGCGGAAGCTTTCATCAATAAACATAAACATTTAAGGCAATGTATAACTAAAACAAAAGCCTTTAAACATGAACTTCAACATAATATGGAAAAAGTAAAATGAGATAATGCCATTCACTTCTTCACATGGATATTATACTGGTCGAATAATCACATGCAATATCAATGACCACTTTCATAATGAGGGAATGTATAATGCCAGACATTCTGAAACATTTTGTCAAGGCCTCGGCCAAGACGTCTAAAATGATTAAGGCCTCGGCCAAAACCATAAATCAAATTGGGAAAGGGCCTCGGCCAATTCCACGTCTAGTTGTCTCATGAGACCTACCGATGAAATTTTTTTAGAAGATAATTACGTTTAAAATTTCTTAAATATACTCCAGTGTTTTTCTGAAAACATTATGCAAGCTTTTGAAAACAAAATAAATAATTCTGAGACTGCTCGACTAATTACAGGCCATGATGGGTCCATGCCCAATCCCTTCCTGTCTACCACACTCGAGAGTCAGGTTTTCTGAAAACATTTTTAAGCTTGCGTTAAATACGTATAAATTTGAACTGGATTTTCATAGATTTAAGAGAAATATCTTTTTTTTGAAATCATTTATAAATCAAATAATCCTAAAATAAAACCTTTTGAATAAATTTAAAAGTCAAAGGGGTTTATACACCGTATAAAATAATGTTGTGTATAAAACCAAATATCCCTCAATGGAAGGAGATTGAGACGGAGTCCTTAAAAAGATCATTTTTAAAATAAAATAGATCTATTATGTGTATTCACTATAGGTACACATAAATAACGTAAAAATACAAAATAGGACATAATAATATCATGACATAATTTGAAAGTAGGAGATTAACCCTAAGAATGGAAATTGGGTTAAGAAGTTCCCTTACCTCGTGTCTGACTTGACTCAACCATTATTTAACCTCCTGAATAATAAACTAGAGTTAATATATACCTTATTAAGAACCATTTTCAATTTTATTATCCTTTTTATATCACATATTACAATGATATGAACATTATGTAATTATTTAAGTTAAAAACGGTCATTGTTTTCGATCTTTGGTACTTGAGTCAACAATAAACTTCTTATAATTACAAGTTGTTTATGTGGTAGAATATCCATTATCTCCAGAATTATTTTCATGATTTATATTTCATATATATCATATATATCCAGTATATACATTCATTTATAATATTACGTAACATTTAGAGGTAAGAAATGAAATGCACCGTTCATGGAGACGGCAAGCCGTACGTACGCATGAACGCTACTTTCATTTCTATTTTGTATTTAATGGAATGAAATCATAATGATATAAATGTATAATATAATTCCATTATAATATAGTGTATAATACCATTTAATCCATCCTTTATACATCCCACATATGGCATTAACGATTCAAATCACTTTGAGGGGGCGGTAGTCCGCACTTCCTAAAATGAAATTATCGCGTTTACCCATAATGGAAATCATAAATTATGCCATAAATGAGAAATACAGAAGCATAAGTAAAACATAAACATATTATATATCATATATAAATATAGTTAAATCTTAATGGCCACCTTTGAAGGTGTTATATGAGTGTTGAACAATCATCGTTTCGTGAGGCAGAAAGTCGCCATCCACAGAAACCGTATGTTCTTGAACCATTAGATGTAGGTGTGTGTAAGTGTAGATCGAATAATTATTATAACAACATCCTAGTATATTTAGGATACTGGTGCTATTACAAAAGAAATGAATAAAAAGAGTTTAGGGGGTTGGAGAAGAAAAATAAAACAAAACAACATTAGAGAAGACATTACCTCAAAATCGGGTAACTCTTTTTACATTGAGCCAAAGGATTCCTTGGGAAGAGTTCTGCCCAATGTGAGGCTTCTAGGAGTAAGAGGGGGAAGTTGGGAGAGTATTTGGTCAGATGTTTTTCGAGCCAAATGGCTTGAAAGTGTGAATGAGGTTGTAGAGGTGGGGGCCTTTTATAAGTGGAGAGGAGGGGCACTCTTGGAAAGTAAAGAAAAGTCACATTATTATAAAATGAGTTTCGGATTTTAGAGGTCCCACACTTATATAATTCGAGGATAAGGTGATAAGTGTTCGAAATATACCCATCCAATAGTCTTTGGACAAGTGTAAGCCTTGGATTGTACATTATCTTTTTATTTTATTAAAATCGTTAAATAATGAGGTCATCGCTGCATCATAATGATGTCATAAATAATTTAATTAATTTAATGTCTAAAAATTATAAAAAAACTACTATGATGTATTAAATCCTTTTAGCTTTCCAATGACAATTTATAGTAAAAAATATGACTTGTATAACCCAATGTAAAAATTGTTTTAGTAAAGCATTTCATGTTTGTGTCATTTTTTACTTTAACATTAAATAAAAGGTATTTATGTCATTTTCCAACTAAAGTGGCTCCATGGGGTCCCCAAGTTGACCCATGGATTGTATTGGTCGGCCATGGCACATCCAATTAGGGTAGGACATGTGTCAAGCTCATCTCATATTATTAAAAAATTATTTTTACCTTAAGCTACACTAATTACCTCTAATCGCGATTAAGAACTTAAAAGCTACTATTCACCAAAAATTATTTTAATCTCATTGAACCACATTTTACTTCTTAATGAAAATCATGTATGTATGATTTTTGAAAATCAAAACACAGATGTGGTAATATTTCATTTAAACGAAAAAGCAGTTATTTAACTACCACTTAGTGGTTTCACTATTCATCAAAAATTGACGTTTTTCAGAACAATGCCAAAATTTCTCCCTAAGCTATAATTGATATTCCTAATTAAAAAATGATGTATATTTTACAAAATTCCAAACATATAAGTTGCATTAATTAATTTTATAATTAATTCCCGCTGTCAGGACAGATAACGTGTTTTTAAGAAACAATTTATATCAAAAGATTGGCAATTGTTTATGTCCAATTTCAATGTTAAATTAATTCTAATGACCACCATTGGATAAAATGGTAAAAATATATTCTAATTATACTTTAAAACCACTAAATAGTTTAATTTATCAATATAAATTATTTTTATTAAAAAATTTGTTTTTAAGTATTTTTCACTATTCATAAAAATTAGAAGTTCTCAGAAAAATACCCAAAATTCATCATAGGATAATTTCGATATTCCGAATCCAAAAATGAAGTCCATTTTGAAATATAAAATTTCTATAATTTTAAAAAGTGGTTATTACTATTCATAAAGGCTACTTTGATTAGTTGCGGTGTTTTAGAACTTGAAGTTGCGTACAATGCAAGCTATTGCATTATTGAATGAAAAGCGTATCATGGAAGCTCAGGGTGTTACAGAAAGGAAGACTGTGATGATAACTTGATAATTGTGATGAAGACCCTAAGGAAAGAGAAACTATATGAAAAATTAAAAAAGTCTTAATTTTGGAAATAAAAAGTTTCATTTTGGAGTTATGAAAAATAAAATGTTGGTATATCAGTGGATCTGTCAAAGATGAATGCTATTGAATGTTTGCCCAGACCAACCATGGTGAGTGTGATCGATGGTCTACTTTGTTTTTATGAATATT
This sequence comes from Viscum album, assembly GCA_963277665.1. NCBI lineage: Eukaryota > Viridiplantae > Streptophyta > Magnoliopsida > Santalales > Viscaceae > Viscum > Viscum album. Next base: position 1,267,574,943 of record OY728140.1, on the reverse strand, counting down.
ATTGACATTTTTTGGAACATTTATCATGGATGTATAATCCAATCACCAAGTTAACCTGTAATGGATCCATGTTTTTTAGATAGATGAATGTGAAGAAAATTTCATGGAACTAAAAAGAAGGTTAGTCAGTATACCTGTCATTAAATTTTCCAATAGTAGACAAGGGACATTAATCTATAATGATTCATTGAAGTAGGGGTTTGGGACACACACTCATTAAGAACGAACTGTTGATCACTTATGCCTCACCAAAATTGTAATTTGATTAGAAAAACATCCCAACACATGATTTAGAGTTAGATATGAAATATTTTTCAATTAATATATGGAGATGTTATCATTAAAGAGAATGGTGTAACATATATAATGATCATAAAATTTTAAAGTATATTTTTACACACAAAATGTTGAATATGTGCTAGAAAATATGGTTGGAGTTGATGAAATACTTGGACTTATCAATACATTAACACCTTGGGAAAGAGAAAAAGGTCTATTAGGATTTGGGTAGAAATGACCATTCTATCTTATCCATGATGATGATCACAAAAGATCCATTTTTTCAATATTTTCAAATGATTTTTTTGGAAAACTTAAATTAAGGGGAAAAAATTATCTTTATTAAATATGTGTTCAAGAATTTATCCAAGTTAAGATAAAATAGGATCCTAATTATGATATAGATCTTTAAAAAATGGTGAGAAATGTTCTCGATTTTAGCCTTTATTATGTTGGAATGTCAAGGTTTTGGAACTGTGTATATATTCCATCTATAAATGATTTTAAAAAGATTCCATTGGAGGAAGCTTATATATCTTCATTATCTATTCATATAGGAAGTAAAAATTTGTATAGATAATTTAAATAGTATTTTTGGTGGGATGAAATGATGAGAGATCTTGTAAAATATATATCTTCGTGCTTTGTATATTAGTGAGTTAAGTCTTAGAGACAAAAAACTAATGGGATGTTACAAGCATCACCCATAACAGAATGGAAATGTGATAAAAACACCATGGATTTTTTTAAGACTCCCCAAAAACTTCTAAAGGGAATAATGCAATATCAGTTGTAATCGATCACCTTAAAAAGTCGGGTCACTTCATTACTACTAAAAAATATTTTTAATCATCTAAATCTGTACTAAGTCTCAGTTTATTTTTAGGCTTAAAGGATAAATTACTTAGGTATATAAAAAGATACTAATTACTATGGTGAAAAATAAAATGGTAAAAATGAGTAAACTTAAAGGATAAGGGAATAAATGTTTAAAACATGTGTCTTTTTTGTGTTGGAGGTGTTTATTAACCATGTCATCCCTCTAATCCTCTATTTATCTACATTGCAGGCATATTTCTTGAGATTTACTACCCATTATTTAAATGTTTTGGGTATTTGAAACTATGAAACATCCGACTCAATTATAAAAGGGTACCTACTCCCATAACTTATTTACACCTCCTAAAGCATTTACATCAACCAAACCCTATAATGAAATATCACTAACATACTTATACATGTTATAGATCTACCTTAACCTTATAGTTCCTAAAAAACTTCGTATGGAGGTTTTTCTTTGAGAATGGAATTGAATTCATTATGCAATTTTTTTCTTACCAATCTAAATATCCTTAAGGATAAAATATTTTTTAGATAATCCCATTTTTAACTGGGTTGAGAGGGAACTCTTACATGGCCCATAGGCCTAGGTGCATAAGGCCTAATATATGGCCTAAATGCCCATGATAACTGACACCTACAAGAGAATACCTTCCAATCATATATATATATATATACATTAATCAAACTATCAAACATTAGAGGATGCATAGATATCGTTACACTATACATGCAGAGTGTTTGGTCCTAATGGAAGATGCCATACCCGCCAAATCGTCTCACTCTAGTAGCCCTACAAAGCTAGAATCTGACTTTGGAAGCCCAGCAATGCTGGGTGTTAGTTGCTCTCAGCCCCATCTGGATCATCACTAGTTGAAAAATCATTCTATTTTTTTTTAATTCTGAATTCTACTCACTATCTTCATCCATGAAGCCAGTTTCAATTGATCATGCCTTGTGCTTCACCATCATCCATGATTCCCACCACCATCATCCAGTGATGCCATGGTCGTCTAGTGATGTCTCCGGAAGCCCTCGAGGACCATCCTCGAAATGCCCCTTATCATGTTATCTCCACTCATCAGACCGTCACTAACACCGGTCAAATATATTCCACCTTCATTCCACCATTCTACTCTCCACTAACACGTGTGGTCACCCCACCTACCAACACCACCCGAAGCGACCTGTCAGCCAGAAAAAACACACTACACAAACCATGTGCTCATTTCCCCCAAAAAATCCCAATATTTGAGTCTTCCCGGGATTGAAACTCTGTTTATGCAATATTATAGGGTACCCTTAGCCCCTGGTATATGACTAAAAACATGAAACCAATACGTATACAAAAAACGAAGCAATTATTACCAAAAAATGATTTAACAAGGAAATGTTAATAAATGGGTAATAAAATGTCAGAAGGAATTAATATATAGTTTTATATACATGAATATGGTTCTATTGTATATTTATAATAAACTAAATTTATTATGTAGGATGTTTGAACATGTACGAAGAAATTTGATACTTGAGGTAGGGCATTTATGTCTCAATTTGTCTTCTTTTTGGATATATGGTATGTTATGCACCTATATTATTTTATGAGTTGTATATAAATACCAGTTGAAATTTTATATCATTAATTAATTTATTCTCATTATATTTAATGTTTAATTTAATTTTATTCTTTAATGGGGAATACGATTAAAAAAGATACGAAAGTGGTAAAAGTATCATGTTACATTCACATTGTTTATCAGGATTGTTTATGATTAAGTTTTTGATGACCAAATATTATGATATACCAACAATAATACTAATTTTTTTATTATACTATGGTTATTTTTGAGAAATACATGTTTTACTTTTATTTTCATCTCTAAAGTATTGAAGAGACTAAAATATTGTTTTTAGGAAAATGTTAAATTATTTCTCTCTTCGGTCGAAAATTCTTTTTCTTCCATATCAATATTGTCTAAAAATGATTTTAATAAATGTTTTACTATTTTTAATTAATTTTTAAATAAATTTTTATCCATGGTTTATTTTTTATATATTGGATTAGAAGTAATATTCTTGTAATTTTTCAAACAATGTACTTTTTAATTTTTACCAAAAATGTGAAAGGAATATTTGTTTTACCATACATGGAATGAACATAATTTTCATCCATCATGACCAAAAAATGTTTAATAGATTGTATTAAATTTTACATGGTTATTTTAAACTAAAATTTTGCCTTTAATATTTGGGAAAATTTTGGATTTTGAATAATTGATTTCAAAATGGAATGGTAATTTTCCTCCTGAATTTCTCCAAATGATATTTCAAAATCTTTTTCCATATAAGATGAAATAATTTGATGTAACTTAATATTTATTAAGGATATGATCCAATGATAACATCCTTATAATTTTTATATATGGTTAATGTTTATGATTACAATTTTGTTATGAAACTCGTTAACATGGGTTATGTTATGATTCAAAGATGGAATGATTTATGAAACATATTTTCTCCACGGGTTATAAGATAATGAAAATATATAAATTTTATGAAGCATATTTCTTTTCCACATATTATGATATTATCAAAAAATGAAATTCTTATAAAGACTATTTATTTTCTATAAAATATTATATAATGAAAAGTTGAATTGATTTTGAAAACTATTTATTTACCTAAGGCTATGGAATTCTGAAGTGTTTATGAAACCCATTTCTTTTCATGGGTTCCAATTCGAAGAATGTTTTATCATATTTTGGAAAAAATATATATGATTTTCATTATGTGATGGGTGGGATCTCTATATGCCACTAATTAATTGGGTAAAAATTGATATATCAGGAGATAAATAGAGATAAAATGGGGAGTGAACCAAGTTCAATAAAAGACTTTATTGACAATGATAATCCTAAGAGTGAACATTCAATACTATGATGGTTTGGGGAGTAAAGACATTCCACTATTATGGTTTTGGAAATGAGTCTTGGCTACTAAAGAAATGATTTTATATTCTTATGTATATGCCATAAATCTATTTCTTATGCCAATGCTTTGTTCCCATAGATCATGTTCTTTGATCCATTTATGATTAATGGCTTATGAGCTACCAATATTTATTACAGGACTCAAGATAATGATATTTTATAATAAGGTTATGGTTTTCAAATGATAAACTCATTTTCTCATACCCTTAGGCTCATTTTAAGGTAACATGATATCTGATATCTCTATTGTTTACCCTTGTTAAGAATATGATCTCACCCGTTATTATGTTTTATTTCCCATGTTCATAAATAATTTTTTTTATTTATTATTTGTATAATAAATGTATTTCTTATGAATAACTTATTGGGTGATAATTTATTTCACTTAGGAACCAGTTTATTATGTATCCTTGTTTCAAAAGACAATAAAACATTACGATCCTCATGCATATATTTTTAAGAGGAAAATAATATTCATCTTTTATGAATGAATATATATGTATGATAATTTTGGGTTTCTAAAATAAGGTTCATTAAGAAAGGATAATTTATCCCTATGTATAGCTAAGCTTTATAAATTCTAGAAAGAATTTAAGGTATGGATTAGCCTTTATCAATGACACAGATACCCTCTAATGAACATGATGTGGTCTATATCTATTTATTTAGGAAGTAAATAACATATCCAACTCAAGTTATCAAATATAATGAAATAGAATTGGAACTTAATATAACATACTATGAAGATCCTATCTAGATTATGGACATTAGAGAACAAGTGTTGAGGAATCGGTTGACTCAGATAGTAAAGATAAAATTGAGAAATCATAAGATAAAATAGTTGATGTGGGAACTAGAAGAAATTATGATAAATAAATAAAAAAATCTATTCCTCAGGTGATATTATAAGAATTTTTAAGATGAAATTTTTTGAAGATGGAATAATGTAACACCAGAGCATCAATTATAGTAAGCTTTTTTTAAAGAAACAGTAACACAATACACATAGTTTTTTTAAAGAATATGATTAAAAACTAAACTCTAAAATTTTAGAAAATAAATTGTCTAAAATTAATTTCTTTTTTTCAAATCAATGTATAAAAATTAAATAATGGATATTTTTTAGATATTTTTGATATGATTGATTTTAAATTAAATAGTAAAAAAAATATTTATTTTTCATAAATTGTCATTTATTTTCGTTAAATAATATAATTTTGAAGTCCGATTATATTTTTAGTTTGGTATTAAAGTATCATATAATCTATTTTATTTATAATAATATAATTGTAATACAAAAAATTCCATGATTTCAATATATGTTAATTATTTTTCTTAAAAAGGCATTTTTAAAAACCTTGTTCTCATTGTATTTTATGAATTTATATAAATATTAAAGTATAAAAATTTTATAAATTGAATCTTGATATATGGATACGACATTTTTAATTTGAATGTTCAAATTTGGTAAATAGTTCCCTTTTATTTTCAGGTATTAGGAATTCTGATCGTGGTAAAATTTATCATATCTGTAAAGGATAAATTGAGTAATTAAGGTAAAAAATAAGGTGATAATGCATTAAAAATCTACCCAACAGTTGAATTTATTTCATTTGTTGTGATAAATTTGACCATAGACATCCAAAATTTTAATATTTGTTATTTTGAAGGCATTTGGCCATGAAAATATCATATATATTACTTTATGTAACAGAAATTCAAAAATGTCTCTAGCTTTTAATTTCTTTTATATTTTCACATTAGAATATAAATATTTAATGAATGGATTTAATAACCTAATTTCAATAAAATTATTTTATTGTTAACATGGTAATTTATTTTTAATGTCTATTTATCTTTTAATTCGCTTAAACGCTTACGTAGCACTGACATGATATTTATTTAATTAATAGAAAACTAAAATAAATGGTTATAAAAATAATAAAAGTAATAAAATTTGGTTTAGTTACACTGTAAGAAAAATTTTATAGATATATATGAAATATTATAGTTGATTTAAAAGTATATATTAAAATTAAATATTTTTCTTGATGACTTTAAAGTCAAATTAAATGAATAGTGTCAAAAACAATTATTGATATTTTATTAAAATAATATTTTATTAAAATATTTAAAAATAATAAAAAAATTGAAATAATAAAATGGGGATAGAATATGATAAATAATTTTATAGATTTTCTATTTATTATCAAATTATTACCTTATATGTAAAATGATAACCCTTAATGATTTAAAAATTCATTTCAATGGTTAAAATTAAAATTGGTTAACTGAGGGGTTAAACCAAATGATAAGATTTAAATGATGGAGAACCATATTTAAATTTAATTTTATTATGAAATTTAATCCTTATAATATTTTTATTTAGATCTATGGCCATTTTGATATATTTTTCTTGATAATTACTTAATTATATTTTAATCATTTTATAAATCCCAAGTGGGCCTTTTCCCTCCATTATAAAAGGACGCCTCATTCTCTCTTTTCATTACACCGCATTAAGCAACCTAGATCAACAAAATTATACCCAATTTAATTCTAAACATAAATATTCAAGTTGTAGAAGTATTAAACCTTCCAAAATACCAACCCCAGGTCTCTTAATAGGTGATCTAATTGAAATATATTGAAGAAGATGTAATTGTCCGTACAGACTCTTTCAAGTTTATTTCTTATTCTAACTCATATTAATATATTATATCATCCAAAAATCATAAATAAAGTATAAAAAATAAAATGCTATATTATTATTATTTTTATGGTACAATCATAATCCATCTCTTCTCTATCCTATAAAAAGTGAAAACATCATTCGCGTGTGTGTATAGCTTACCATCTCCACATAGCTGTGTAATACTTTTTTCAGGAACAATTCACATGGGTGGTTATAATGATTTGAAAAATGAATATACATGGAATAATTATGTTTCTAAAATTATAATATCATATATACATTTTTACCTTCTAATTCGTTAGAAGATGATAATGTCTCTCATGTGTATATGTGGACTACAATATCTATGAAGTGAAGTGATCTGTTTTTCTTTTCTACATTACATGGATAGTAATAAGGGAATAAATAATGAATAGATATTATATATAAAATATAATAAATATACTATAATGGTTAATTTCATTTTACCTTTTTCTCATTCCATCCGTAGAAAATTGAAAACAATGTTCATACATAAATATGTCCAACCGTCTCAATGAACCGTGTAATTCATATTTCACACACTATCATTAAGGAATGATTATATATATATATATATATATTTATTTTTTATATAATTTATATATATTATATTTATATATTGAATAAAATTATGGATATTATGGTACCACGTGAAAGATATAAGGATAGGAACTACCTAATCAAAGCGATCATTAAAAATAAAGTAGTTAAAAACCAAATAATGATAATAATAAAATATTCATAAAAACAGGTGATAAAGTGTTATAAATAGATCATATATGATATTATATCTATGTATATGGTTCTAGTATGTAATTATACTAAATTCAAATTTATTATATTGGATGTTAAAAGAACTTTTGTGTCTATTCAAATGCAAGGTAAGATATTTCATCTCAATTTACACTCCATTTAGTCATAAATGGTATTATGAACTTATTTAAGTTATGTGATATTTTTAATACCCATTTAATGTATATAACATGAATATATATTTTTTTAGTATGATAAATGAATCCAATCAAGTTAATATATCAATAGGATATCTTAAAATAAAACTTCATCTTACTTCTCTTTTTATCGGGTATATTTTTCTTCTATATTCCCATTTTTTTCAAAATTGTTCAAAAAGAAATTTTTATTAATAAAATGATTTGTTAATGAAATTTTTAGTTATATTTTTATTATTGAAAGGTTTTAAAGGAATATTTCTAATGTTTTCTAAAAGGATAATTTTTCTCATTCATTAATATGACTTAAATAAAGCATTGGATAAAAATTTTAACATTGTGTTTATGTATAGAATGAGGGGTTTTACAAAGGTGCTGTTTTTTATGTGAAGGTTTTGGGCCTTGGAATATACCATATTGATACATAAAATTATTGTCTTGTTTGACCTTGATTGATCATTATAAATTACCTCATTAACTATCCTGTTAGGGTTGGCCGTAATTATTAACATGAACCCTAGAGAGTTAGAGATAATTTAGATTACGGATAATTATTCAAGGTGGAGATGGACTCAAGACAAGGGTATATATAATTTCCTAAGGGAATGACTACAGAGACTCATGGAATTTATGATAAAATAAATGAATAAGAACTCCCATTATTTCTAATATCACAATTCTTTATTCTAAATGTTATATTTGTTCTTAATTTCAAATATTTCTTGAAATATTGATTTCTATGATTTCACACTCAATTCACTCTAACTGATAACTTGGGAACCTTTTTCATTTCCATATTTATCATTATGAATCCTTAATTCTTGTTCATTTAATATTGAATATGATGATAGTGAACATATCAATGTATAGAATCACACTGGCCACTATAATCTTTCCTTTACATGTTCTCTCTATTCTCACATGAAATATTTTCCACTAGCCTTCGCAGTGGCTGGTGGTTTGATGATAGTAACCAATATCAATAGGTGGGATGATGAAAACATAGGTAAAGAATGATTTATGTTCATAATAATATATATAGAGGTTTTTTTGGATGTGATTTAATATATAAGATAACACAGGTCAGTATAACTATGTGCAATAAGAAATAAGTGTATGGTATGGTTCAAAAAAGGGATGGAGTGCAGTGAAAAATTATGATAATTTTAAAGATGGTGATAGTTGCTAAAATGGATGCCCAATAAAGGTAAGGTGGAAATGTTTAAATATGGATGGTTTGGTGTTGACCATATGTAATGGTGAGAAAAGTGGATTATGTGGATGAATTATAAAGAAATAAAATTTGGTGAAGAAGATTCGATCAGATTGTGTGTGGAATCCCAAGACACACTAAGTTTGGTTCGTAAATGCCTACGGTTTTCATAGGGATGTTAAATGTAATATCGTAAATTTTACATAATTTCTTTTATAAAATTTTATATTGAATGTTCCTTTATAAATGTTAAATGAGTTTATTTTGTTAATTATATGAAATTAGGTATTATATTTGAATACGTGTATTTCTGTAAAATTTTAATTCAAATGTAATGTAATTTTATTTATAGTAACTAATATTAAAAAATTACTATAATTGTTTTCATAGTCACAAAATTGTAACATATAACCGTTGAAAGTAATTTCATATCACATTTTTTGTTTAAAATGTGATAAAATAAATTTTTAAGTATGATTTTTCACTAAAATAATGTTTTATCATGTATTTTTTATTTAAATAATATTGTAATTAATTTATAAACGATTTTCATCATATGAAATGTACATGATTTATTACTCGAAAAATTCCCTTGTTAAATGTTATGTAATTTTTTTTAAAATAATGACATTATGAAGTATTTATTATTTTTATTTGAATATGTAATCCTTCATATGTATAATTCCTTATTATAAGTAAATGGTTATTCAATTGTGATAATTTTGTTTTAAGAAAAGTAAAATGGTCCATTAAATAAAATTTTAATCAAAATTTATAAATATTATTGCTCTAAAACTATTTTCTGAAGTGCATATTCAAAATCTAAATTATTTTTAATTATATGATTAAATATATTAAATATGTTTTTGACATGTATGAATAATTAATGTTCAAACATAAAATAATTAACGAATAATTAAAACTAAAAATGTATCTACTTACAATAAAAGAAATAATTTTTATTCTAAATATATTACATTTCAATATATAATATAATTTTTTTAATATAAATTTATAATAAATTTATTTAATTTTTTCAAATAGTCTTCAATTTTTGAATCAACACTCCATAATTGAATTAAAGTAGTGTTTGGTATTTTTCTAAGAACAATGATTTTTTTGTTAACTGTAAAAAAATAATTTTTACCAATACCACAACTTGTATGAAATCACCATGAAATAAATATAACATGAAAATTTTAAAATATTTAGTATTAATTGTATTTAATGAATAAAATTGTGGCGTTGCTATTCTAGTCCACCTCCACAATGATCGAACTAGGTTTCATATGCCTTAATCATACCACCTTGTATGCTAGAGGCTGTTGAATAGAGGTAAAAGTATATTTTTGATTATGGGGAGACTCTCCCCTAAAGTATAGATAACTATAAAACATTGGGGAATAAATAATTATCCACTATCATGAAATTAAAATAGGTAATATTATACATAAAATATACATTCAAAAAATATAAAAATAATATTTTTGTTTCTATAAAAACAAGAGTAGTGGTAATATCATGTTATTATAAACAAAAGGAAATATCCTTGCATACGTTTACCATGAACATGATACTAGAAACAATAAACAATGTAATGAAGCCTATAAAAAACATGGTCTCAATTCTATGTTGGGTTCATATCTTGACTCTATTTAGACCGACCTGGTCGACCATCCAAAGTAGTAATAAATAAAAATAAACAAGGAATATTGGGGTGAGCCCATATCATGTAGGATTGAGCCGACATAGGTTTATTCATAAAATACAAAATATATGGCGAAAAAATTGTCAAGCCCTTCCCACCATAAAAATCGAATCGGAAGCCCATGTGATTTACCACATTTCAGAAATATTAAAAATATTTGTCTTTCTAATTTAAATATTGTAATTTTTCTCATTATCAACAATAAATAAGGGTAACCCCATAGTTAACCCACATTATTTATTTTTAAAAATCATTTTCTTACAGTAGTCCCCCAAATGGCCTACAATGGGTGTGGGTTAAACTGTAGTTTTTATATGTTTGTGCATGTATTGTGTAATACTGTTAAGTTATGAGACCTGCGCTTCTAGATTCATTTCTAAAAACATGTTTTAAATTTTTTTATTTATAAATAAAAATTTCAAATGTACAGTCCATTACACATATGAAGCTCTTTTATTGTTTTTAGGAGGATTATGAAAATTCATTACAATATATCGATGTTTATACATTTTATAAATAAAAATGTCATTTGGATTCACGTTTTATAACTCCTTAAATGAAGCTAAATTCCTACTAAACTTAAAAATATCATATGAATAATATTTTAAAATGTAGGGTGAGCCTAAAATTTAACAGTATGGGGTTTTAAAACAAGTGAAAATTCAATTTTAAATGTTTTTTTAAAAAATTTCAAATACATTTTCTTTCATATAAAATATAATAAATTTTATTTATTCTTTTAGAAATTATATCTCTAGGGTTTTCAAAATATATAACCATAGAAAGTTAGTTTCGGAGCATTTGTATGATACATATCATTTCAAAAATCCATTTAATTGTTTTTAAAATATAAACATTTAAAATACTTGGATTTCTCTTTAATTTTTTTTTAAAATGATTAATTTGAAAATGATATATTTTAGGGAAATAAATGATATATAGAAATACATAAAAAAATCCTGAGGCCACAAGAAGAATCAACTTTTAGAAAATGTCCATTTGAGGTCATGGGTGACTCCCTATTCATCATAGTCACATTTGATACCCATATTTTGAGTTTTAAAAAACATTTTTGTAGGGTTTACTTATACATCTTTACTTCCACTAAAACATCATTTTGAAATATACATAATTTATTGTCAATAAAAAATTAATTTATATAACATAATTTTTTAGAAAAATATGATTTTATGAAAACACCATAAGGATATAAGAAATCCATATTTCATAATTATTACTTATAATAAAACATTTAAAATAGGGATAAAATATAGTTGTATTCTATTTATAAAAAAATTATGGAATGACATTGTTATAATTGAATGTAGTCACATCTAAAAACATTATTAACATCAATATGTTTAAAATGAAATTTCATACATAAAATTATAACTATAAAATCCATTTGATATTGTAAATAATTTTATTTAAATATAATAACATAAAATAATGAACTTTATCATTATAAATTCACCCATGAATAAAGAAAGTAAAATTTCATCTTTGAAAGGGCTTAGTTAATTTTAAAATTAAGGGTTTGAAAATAATAATTCTTTTACACAAATGTTTTGAAAACAAAACTTAATATATAGAAAATAATGATTTTTATTGAAATAGAGATTCTTTAGAAAATAATACTTTACATAAAAAGGTTTTTAGGGAATAAATACATAGATTTGTTAAAAAATACTTTTTCTATAAGTTTAGAAATATTATTTTGCATTAAAATAATTCATTGAAAATATAACTCATTTATATAAAATAAAGGTAATTTTTAAAAACCATTCCATACAAAAAATAATAAAAAATAAATATATTTTAAGTAACATTGAAATTAGAACATCCCTAACATAAAATAATATGTTTGGAGATAAAATAATTTTTATATTAAAATAATTCCCTTACTTGAAGTTGGTATTTGAGAAGAAATAGAATCTTGATAAAATAATTTTTTATATTTTAAAATATAAAAATAAATCCTCTACATAAAAAAAGGGGTTTTGGAAATCCGTAAATTAAATGAATTTAAACAATTCAAACATAACATAAAATAATATTATGCTTAAATAGAAGATCCCTTTTTAGATGTTTGAATTTTTAAGAAAATAAAAACCTCATATATAATAGTAACTTTTTTTCAAAATTAATTATAAATATTATGAAATAAATAAAACAATCCCCTTGCCTTATATGAAATATCACTTTATGTTGTGTGTTGATAGTAGTATTTTTTTAACTTTTACTGTGAGGGAAGGATATAAATACACATGAGAGTATATGGAGAAGAAACCAGGGATTGGTAATGGGGGTTTACTAAGGAATATGTGGCCATATATATATATATATTCTTTCATTGTTAAATATAACCAATGATAAGACTGATTAATTTTTTTAACATAACCAGGGATTCATATAAATCTCTGTTATAATGAAATTCTCAAATAATTCCATTAAAATCCCACAAAAATCCAAAATTGAAGCATCAATGTACTCAGATTCCCAGTAGATTACAGTGTAAGATAATGAATAAAAACAAACAAGGTTTGAGATTAATGAATATTATATATATATATATATGTACTATCATTGTTTCTTCTTGTATAAGATTAGGAGAGTAAAATGAAGATCCTAGAATATCATAACTAATTGTATAAATTATCATGATTTTAATGACTATTAAATATAGTTATATATATATATATTAATTCAAAATAGGTTCTGTAGAGTATTCTTCAAGGGGATTTGGTAAAAATGCAAGGTTTGTCAATGTTTATAACTTTTAAAACCTAAAATGATTTATGTTTTCATCATTAAATCATCTATTGAAAAGGATTTTGTGTCATAAAGAGGCATCAGGGGGAAGAATGAGAGTTGATGGTCTCATGGGTTTTTCTAGGTTGGTCTTGAGGTTTAAGATAATGGTAAAAATAACAAGACTACTCAAATTGATTCAAACAGACTATTTCATTTTAAATGGATCTTCTTACCGCTGGTGAAAAATACCAATAAGAGCACCTCCCATGTCAATTATTCAGTTTCATGGTGATTGATTAATAAGATAAGACTTGATGAAGTCCACTCAAGTTGAGGCACTATGTTTGGAACCCAGATATACCTTCAGACATGCCCCTCCATGTGGCCATGTCATCTTTCACGATGGTAGAAGGCACCCGACATATTCTATTTGTTCTCCATGATACCTATTTGTGATATTAATGCTAAAAACCTCAGACATACCGTCCACGAATGGTCGGGGTTAACTCCCTCCCACGTGTGGTTGACCCTAAGGGCCCCACAAGTGTGTGGTTGAGGTGGTACCCGGATTGTCTCAAGGTAGCCCAATATTTTTTATAAGAGAAATTTAAAAAACCTTATTGAATTAAAATAAAAAATATTTTTTTGATAAATATATGTATTTCATTAAACAAATTATTATCACTCTCTCTCTATTTATGTTACTTATATATAATATTTATTTAAATTCAAAAATAAATTATTCATATTACATTTTACTAAATAAAATTATTCTTTTTAAATATTATTAATAATATTATTATCTTAGTAATAATATTATAGAAAGAAAAAATTAAAATAACTATGTAACAATGATAACATTAAATTATTTTTCAAAAAAAAGTCATAAAATTTATTCACTTATGACATTAATGTATTATGTATTTCCCAAAAGATATTTTATAAACATTAAGAAAAATAATATATTTATATTAAAATATAAATTATCCAATTTTTAATAAAAAATATAATTTATTAAAAATAATTATATATTTGAAACATTCAATATTAAGAATATGATTCACTATAAACTATACAGATTAAATCAAGATAAAAGTATTTTTAAATAAATAGTCATAAATTTTTACATATCATTTTAAAATATATTTTAATTTTATTTAAGTAAATACATTTATTTAAAAAGTGTAAGTATTTTCTAATATTTTTATTAAAATATTACTCAATAAAAATATTTTTTTTGAAAATTTGAATAATTTTAATTAACTTATAATCAAAGGTTATTTTGATTCAAGAAAACCATTTCATAAAAGTTTATTTTCATTGAAACGTTTTTTTATTATAAAAAATAATTTAATAAAAATTTATTAAAAAATGAAAATTTATGCATATAATTTTTTGAGATGGTACATTATCCACCCTTAAAGTAATTGCATCGTCGCAATTCTTAGGTTGTAATTAAGGAAATTTTTAAATTTCATTTTCATAATTTTGAAAAATATAATTGTTAAATTTTCAATACTCTTAAGGGTTATGTAATTACTTTTAATATCAAATAAAATCAACTAACTCTTATAGTATACTCCATCAAAATGTAATAATCGACATTGTTTTCAAAACCATTCCTTTAATAAAAACTATAAGTTCTTAAGACTCATGCTTCTAGATCTCGTACTAAAAAAATGTTAAATATTTTTTTTCTTTATAAAGAGAAACTAAAATTATAAATCCTATTACACATCTAAGGATATTATTCCATTCTGGTTATGGAGGATTAAAGAAATCCATTTCAGCATATCAATGTTTACACAATTAATAAGTAAAATATTTATTTGGATTCATTTTTTCTATCTGCTTAAATGAATCCAAACTCCTTTAAAACTTCAAATGATTCTATGAAAAAAAATTAAAACATAGGGTGAGCATAAAATTATCCAGTAAAGGGTTTTAAAACTAATGGAAATAATTTTTTAAATATGGTATTAAAACTCATTCAAAAATATTTTATTTTATATCAAATATAATAGATTTGATAAATACTTTTCAAAAATGAATCTCTGGCGTTTTAAAAATATATAATCATAGAAATTTAATTTCAAAACATTTTCAAAATACACATAATTTAGAAAAACCCATTTATTTTGAAAATATAATAATCATTTAAATTACATAGATTTATTCATAATTTTTTTTAAAACCCTCTCTTCTAAAATATTTGCTTTTTATGGAATGAAATGTACTTAGAATCCCTTAAAAAATTTGTGAGTCCACTCGTAATATCACCTTTTTGAGAGTGTCCACTTGATTTTGTGGGTTCACTCATTATTCCTCATATTCACATTTGATACCTGAGTGTTGAGTTTTATGAAAATATTTTCAGGGTTTTCTTTTATCGTTTTACATCCACTAAAACCTTATTTTTAAAACTACATGATCTTTTTTCAATAGAAAATAATTTTATATCATGTACTTTTTTATCAAAATCATATTTTATGAAAACCCTCTAATGTTATGAGAAATCAACATTTCAAAATTATTACTTATAATAATATAATTAAAATAAGGATAAAATAGATACAGATACTCTTTTTAAACAAAATAATGGAATTCCAATGTTATAATAGAATATGTTCATATCTATAAACATGGTTAACATCTATATGATTAGAATGGAATTTTATGCAAAAAATGATTACAATAAAATCCATTTGTTCGTGTCAATAATTTTATTGAAATAGAAGATCATAAAATGAAAAACATAATCATTTTAAATTCACACTTGTATTAAGAAAGTATTTTTTCTAAAGGATGTACATAATTTGAAATTTTAGCATTTTAAAATACTAATTTCAATTACAATGATTTTTTTTTGAAAATAACACATATTATACATAAAATGATGGGTTTTTTCTACAAAATATCGTATCTTAAGAAAATAATCTATTGTATACAAAGGGTTTTAGAAAATAAATACTTAGATTTGTTCAAAAAAATTTCTTTAAGTTTAACTTTGGAAATATAATTTCCCAGACGTAAAATAATAGCACAAAAATATATAAATCCTTTATATAAAATAATAGTAATTTTAAAATAATAGTCCATTTATAAAATAATAGAAAATAAATATTTTTTAAAAAACATTGAATTTACAACATCCCATCAATAAAATAATATTTTTTGACAAAAGATACTTTTTTTATACACAAAAATCTCTTACTTAAAGATGGTATTTAAAAATAATAGAATCTTGATAAAATAAAATTTTACCATATAAAATATAAAAATAAATCCTTTACATAAAAAAGGGTTTTTGGAAACCCTGAAATTAAATTTGTTTTAAAAAAATTAACCTAACAAAAATTAATAATATGATTAAATAGAAATAATTTTTTTTAAAATCTAGGAGTTTTTAAGACAATAATCGACTCTCATAAAATAAAATATTTTTTCAAATATAGTTATAAATAATTTGTTAAAAATAAAATATCTCCCTTACCTTATATGGATTTCTATCCTAAGCTAGATCTTTTCAGTGGAATATTTCCACTTCAAGTGGGAGGGAGGTATCAAAATACATAGGAGAGTAAAGGGAGAAAAAAATTAGACTTGTTCATGGCGTTCTCATAAGGACTGAGAGGCTATATATATATATATAGTTGAGATTTCGTTGTCCAATATTACCGATGAAAAAATTATTTACTTTTTTAACATATCTAGGGATTAGAATAAATCCATGTTACAATGAAATTCTCAAATCATTCAATTAATATTCGAAATAATTTAAAAACGAATCTTCAAAGTTCTCAGATTCCAACTAACTTGTAGAGAAAGATGAATAATACAAACAAATGAGATTTAGAATTGATGAATATTTATATATATAGATATATAGGTACCATCACTGTTCTTTACTATGTAATCTTAGGATAATAAAACAACTATCCTAGAATATCCTAATGAACTGTATACAACTCAATCTTTAAATAGAAATGTTAAATTTAGTTATATATATATATATATCGTTATTGTTAACATGTTCTCTAGAATCTCATTCATTAATTTTTTCCTAAACAATGAATTATCTATTGGTGTTTTTGAGTTTGAAAACCTAAAACTATTTTGGATAGAATCATTAAATCAATCATTAAAAAGGCCATTGTCTCATACAGTGGCATCGAAAGGAATGAGTGTTAATGGAATCGATGGTTTGTCTAGGGTTGGATTGAGGTTAAAGAACATGGTTGAAATAATAAGAGGTATCATTTTGATTCAATAGAACAACAAAATTTTAAATGTAACTTCTTAATGTGGGTAAAATGATTTGAGAAGAGAACCTCCAACATTGAGTATTCGGTTGTTCGGTGGCCTTTTAACATGTAAATCTGTGTCGAATACCACTCAAGCTGAGGCATCGAGGTTGGAATCAAAACACACCTTCACACATGACCCTCCAAGTCATTATTCCAACTCGTATGGTAGTATCAGTGAGCAAGAATGTATTATACATGCTCCATAGGATCTGTTATTTCTATGGACACACAAACACTAACACATGCCTCCTGCGACTAGTCATGGTCAACTACCTCCCACATGTAGTCTACCCTAAGGGTCCCCCAACTATGTGGTTGTGTGGGTACATTTTTTGGATCAAGGCTGGCCAATATGTTTTTTAATACGTAAGATTTAAATTATTTAATTGAATTAAAATAAAAAATAGATTTTTTTTATAGATATGTGTACTTATTTAAATAAATTGTTTTCATTCTCATTCAATTTAAGATACTTGTATATTTTTTTTAAAATAAAATATAAATTATTGGTATTACATGTTATCACATTACATTATACATTGTAAAAATTATTACTAATATTAATATATTGTTAATAATATTTTATAAAGAACAAATTAAAATAATTTTATTACAAAGATAGTATTAAATTAATTTTTAGAAAAAATAATTAAAATTATACACTTATAACATTAATATATTCAACGTTTTCAAAAAGGTATTTTATAAAAATTTTAAAAATGAAATATATATTCATATGAAAGAAGAATTTATACAATTTTTAATAAAAATAAAATTTCCTAAAAAAGAATTTATAAATAAATATACTTATAAATTTCATTATAATTCTTTTATTTGGACCTAATATTGATTCCTAATAAGTTAAAAAAGGTTCCAAGGGTGTTTGAGGCTTGTTAAGATCCAAAACCCATATTTTGGGGAAAAGTGGTCATATCCCATGGTTAGAAGAAACCATGCGTGTAGGCCGCATGGTTAGATCTAACCGTGCAGATGATATTCTTTTTCAGAAGGAACCTTACTGCACAGTTGGCGCACGGTTTCCCTAACCATGCATCCTAACCATGAAGGTTCTTCTTCTTCTCTAGGGACTCTTGAATGGTTGGCACACGGTTTGGAAAACCATGTGGCCGAACCATGCACAGGTTTTTTGGGGTAATTTTACATTATCCCCATAACTATATAATTGTTTCTTCCTTCTTCCCTAATCAGATTCCCAGTGGGATTAACCTCCATTTCACTTATTTTTTAGATTTTTCAATGCCTAAGCTTGTGATACAGATATATCCTTCATCCAGGAACCATTCGAGCTTTAGTTCATCATGTTATATGTGCTATAGTAAGTAATAAAGTACTTTTTAGCCATACTTCTCCACTCTTTCTCTCAACCTATTTATTTATGTGTAAGTGTTTTTTTGCTTTTCTCAAATATACTCCATTAAAATCCAAATTAGAGGCTAATACTGGAGTAAGATATCCATACAAGCCAAATGTGGGTGGTGTATAACTCATCCCTCAAATTCATTGATTTTGGAATTGTCGTGTGGGGCACACCAAGTTCATCGGGTGTCATTTACAGAATTTCTGTTCCATGATTATAATCATTAATACTATATGGTTATTATCTTTAAAAATATGTGATTAGTTGTTAGTGGTTACACCCACTACTCCATCCAATCCATGCTGAATGTTTTTCCATAATTGACATTTTAGTATTTTGACTCATTTGAGTCATTGTTCGGGTGACCCTTGGATTGAACTTTGTAATGGTAAGCTTCTATATATTAAGTGGATTGTTTTAAATTGTGAATTTAATAATAGAAAGTAACATGTATTTTCACCACTTGACCCATATATGGTATGTTATTGAATTTGAAAATTAAATGTGAAATGTAAATTCGAAATTATAATAAGTACATGACTTGGACATATTAAATATAATTGAATAATAGGTTGCATGTCTATAGAAGACCATAATATATTAATGGAAGGTAGAGAAGTGAACCATGATTATTTAAATGAATGGTTGCATGGTACTTTCCCTTGTCACACTAATTAAAGGGAATTCTTAAACCAAATGGACTTATTGATTAATTATGACTTTATTAAATAGTTTTAATCTCAATTAGGCATGTCACACTAAAGAAAGGTAATGGATTAAACCATATTAAATATTATATGACCGAATCATCAAAATAGGAGTGGAATAACTCAAACTCACCTTAGATTCCATAGGGAATTCATGGAGCACTCATGAACCCTATTCTGATTCAAGGATTCCGCTTTCTTTGGTTGTGTCCCTCCTAGACCCTAATCCTTGTATAAATTGTGATGCATAGTATGAAATCATAGGAACCATTAAATATCATTATAGGATTCCATTGATGCACTCTTGGATCCAGTATTGAATAGTCAGTTCCATGGTTAAATCCCATTGGGCCCAATCATTTCTTAGCACTGTTTTACCCTAGATGAACTCCTTGGACTCGGTAGGTGTCTTTTTGTGGAATTACATGGACTATGACCCTTTGATTACACTCTTAAACATAGCCAGGCTATAGTTATTACTGAGTTGGAAACCCTTGATATCTACATTGTATTGGTTGTTACCATGGAACTTTATTACTTAATATCATTAAATGTTACCTTATTAGATCTTGTAAAGTTCATTATTACTAACATGTGGCTTATTTATAAATTTAGAACAATCAAATAATGAGCTGGTTACATGTTCATACACCAGGTGAGGGGTGAAGGAGGTACTTTTGTATTTAGTAACATTATAATACATTACATTATATATGAATTATTCCACACTGTTACATTTCCTTTACATATGCCATATGTTATATAAACCGTTGGTGGTGTACCACTAATATTTATCTCACTCCCTCTCCAGGTGTCGTTTGGTACCCTGGGTTGATTACATGTATGTAGGGGTTGATAAAGGGAAGCATAATGCTTCAGACACTTCATTTCATGTTGTTCTAGGATAAATCTAGTATCCGATGATTGGGATAAGGCTCGGGATGCTTGGGATTGTTTATGTATTTCCTTTTTGCAAAATTGTATTTTTCATGTATGTCTACTAATTTGTATCCATCTTTTCCAGCTTTATAGTGACATGACATGCCATCATTAGTTGTTGAATGCTTGTAAGTTATTCCCGTTATTTTAGTTATTGTGATCATTGTCTATTTCTGTTGTGACTTATATTTACTTATATTGATTTCACTATTTACCTCTGTTAATATATATCTATGGTGATAAACACTGGTAAGGAGGTAATAGTCTCCCCACAGACACACCCTAAGCCCTCACTACTAGTCGGTGGCCTCTGGAATTTGGGGAGATGCACTTGATGTCATCTAGCCCATCGGGCTCGAGGCACCTATTAAGTTGCATCCGGGTCTTGTATGTCACAAAATGTTATCAAAGGATATTACATTCTTACATAACTATTTGAATATAATATATTGGATATTAAGAACTCATCGAACTTGGTCATAAGTCATGTTAGGGTGTCACGAACCCATGTTCGGGGTAAAATCCAAGTTACCCAAAATAATAATAATATTATTATTCCTATTAGAGTCGAAATTATTTCACTATTAGGTGACACACATGCTATTTGGTGATTATAATTATTACGCTATTGAGGATTTATTTCATCCTTGTCCCGAAGATATGAGGGAAAGGATCATTGTTACATGAATCATTTTATGCACCTATAATTTGCATGTCATGCATATTTCTATGCCATATAGGTTAATTTCAATAATTAAATTGCTTGATATTCTTGTGACTGTTGAGTGATTTCGTGATAGTTATCTTATGATTGTATTACTCTCAGTTTCTATGGAGTGATTTCCTTTCTCAATTCATGAGGTGTATAGGCCCTATGTAGGATCTGAGCACATCAGAAGTGTGGTTGGGCCAACACCCAATTTTTATTCTTACCATGATCAATTTTTATTCCAACATAAAAACAATGATGAACTCCAGTATCCATGGAATAGAATCAATGATTTAGATAAAGAAGTAAGAGGCCTGAAACCATTAGAGAGTATATTTCAAATCATGTTTATACTTAATTTAATTAATTTCATAATGAAATTAATACCTGGATCTCTGGTACTTTCTTCATTGATGATGTTTATCATCTGAAATGACCCTTATGGATTATCTCATTGTGCTTGTGACGATCCAAACTAGAATCTCTCTTGTAGTAATCCACACATACTCGGATGGCCTCTAATCGTCACCACTCGTTATCTGGGTGATATAGTGGTGAAGGTAGTGTCTTATGTCGATTGTTCGTGATTTTTTGTTCTTTATACTTGAAGAAGAACTCTCCTTATTGTTTGGGGTAGGAAGAAAATTTGAGAGAGAAATTTTGATCTCAACAATTCTCTATTCACTGGGCGTGCAGATTGGTTCATGGCACAATAGATGTACGTGTCTATTTATCAACATGGGGCTTCAGTTACAATATTTAACTACTTCAAATCAATTAAATACATTCATAACCTTAGATAAATCAAATTATTTTAATAATAATAGCACATCATTATTTATGGTGTGCCAACTTGTGCGAAACAGAATTATAAATAAATTTCTGTGTCACAAAATAATAGCAATGTTATTATTATTTAAATTTGTGCCAACTAGTTAAATAATTATTTACCGTCTCGCAAATAATTATTTTACTATCAGATCATCCTTGGCTCTCTCGAACTCCAGTTCCATTTATTGATCACCCAGATAAATAAACAAAAAATTTATTCTTTGAAAATAATGATTCTATTTAAATACTAGTAAATTAATATTTATTAAATGTTCAATAAAATTAATAAGTATATATTACCCTCAATAATATGAATAAATATTTATTTAATTCATGAAATCAATTTATGTTGACTAAAATTATTCCACTATCTTGAGAATAATATTTATTTCATTAATTATATTCAAATAGAATTTAACCGAGACCACCAAAAACACTTAGTGTGTGACCATATAGGATTCATTCTCACTAGCATTATGTGGGCTTTCCTAAAGTTAAAGAGTACTTTCTACCAATGTTTTAAATAAACTAATAGAAAGAACATAATTTACCAACAAAGACATCCACATACAAATGCCCATTGTGTAATTTAATCCCTTTATCTCAATATCTCATCAATCTGGTTTCATGATCGTGTAATCAACCTTTATTTTTGATAGGTCTTGCATTGACCACCTAAAATAAACTCATCATTACACAATTTCCATGGAATTTTTCATGACCATTCTATTTCGATAAAAGGGACAAGATATCATCTTCTGTAAATAGAAGGGAAAAATCCTTCCTCAACAAATCAATTAATATCATGCCAGTCGTGACACATCAAACATACCCTACTTCCCGCCAATTGTCTGCATGACAGATTTTGTCAGTAAATCAAAATACACAAGAAATGTCATATATTAATGATAATATTAAGGTCTAAGGATCATTACACACGCTCTCAAATAGAAATTTATGATGGCACCAAAACATGTGGAATTCCTACTGGCAGGTCTGTTCTCATAATCTCCCTTCATGGAGATTAACATATACAAACATTATGAGAGGAAGACTCATCTAGTTACGAGTAATCGCACTTGGCGGTCTGTATACTATGTGTCCCATTAAATTATTTCATCCATCCACCTAACTATATTTATGAATATTTTCATAGAACTTCTAGGTTCTCATCATAGTAGGGAACTTATGTGACCTTGTCAATGGGACAAATACTCCAAGACATTATTACACTATATTCATGCAGAACAATGAATAATATGTAATAATATGTTTAATATTTAAATATATTTAATAATATTGTAATCAAAGTTCAACCAGTTAGTTCTAGGACACCAACTCTTACAAACAACCACTTTGAGTAGAGATAACTACCTTTGACTGTTAGTATGCTAGACCTCACATGATGATCATGTTTCTGCTCAGTTAAGGCTTTAGTCAAGGGGTCCTCCATGTTGTCTTCTATAGAAATACTACTCATAGGAGCATCAACTCTAAAAGAAAAATCCCTCCAGTCATGATACTTCTGATGTTTTTGCTTCATCTGCTGATGTGACCTTGACTCTTCCGTGAGAGCCACCACTATAGTATTATCACAATACAGAGTGATGGGATCTTTACTAATAGGTATCACATCCAGCTCCTAGTTGAAGATTCACATCCATACTTCTTCTATGGCTACTTCAGAAGCTACGATATACTCATAATCTACAATATAATCTATGACCACACTCTTCTTTGATCTCTTCCATCTCACAACACCTCCATTAAAATTGAATATGTATCCCATTTGCGACTCCATGTCATCTTGATTAGTTTGGAAAATAGAATCTTCAAATCCTATAATGACCAGTTCCCCCATCTCCTCCATAAACTAGTAACATATCCTTAGTACACCATAGATACTTTAGGATAGTCTTGACTAACATCAAATTGCTTTCACCTAGAATAACTTAATATCTGCCTACCGTACTCAATGAAAATGTGATATCCCACCTAGTACATAGCATGTCATACATAACTAACCCAAATAATAATTCATATAGAGTCTTTTCCATTATCTTTCTTTCCTCATGTTTCCGAGGAAACATTTTCTTAAAAAGATGAATGTCATGCGATGCTAGAAACAATCCCCTATGGGATTCTTCCACACTGAATCTCTTCAGTATCTTATCAATATATATACTTTGAATTAGGCCAAACAATATCTTGGATATATCATGATATATCTTTATCCAAAGAATAAATATTGTCTCTCCCATGTCTTTAAGGGGGAATAATTGATTCATCTATTCCATAATAGATGGTAAGACTAGAATTTCATTTCCAATAAGTAATATTTCATCAACATATACTATTAGGAAAATGAATACAATCCCACTAAACTGTTTATAGACACAAATCTCACATTAAATCTTGATAAAACTAAATTTTGTTATGGATTCATCAAAATGAATATTCCATGACCTGGATGATTGATTTAATCCATAAATGGGTTTCTACAACATTCATAACTTATTGGCATCCTTTAGAGTCATTAACCCTTTAGGTTTTATCAGGTAGACATCTTCATGAAGGTTCTTATTATGGGAGGGTATTTTGACATCCATTTTCCAACTCTCATAGTCATTGTAATTGGAAATGGCTAATAGAATTTTGATGGATTTCATCATTGTAAATGGTGAGAAGGTTTTTCTGTAGTCAATGAATTGGCTTTTCTAAAACCATTTTGCAAGAACACATTCATTATAAGTACTAATGTGTCCTTCCATGTAAAGTTTCTTCTTGAATACACATTTACAACCAACAGTCATTACATCAATAGGAGGATCTACCAAAATCTATACTTGGTTTTGGTACATGGAATCCATTTCCGAATTCAAGGATTATTACCAATTGGAAACATATATTCCACTTACTTCTTCCTTGTTGGGTAGAGAATCATTATTTTCATCTAATAATTAGTCACCATCTTTAGTAACTGGAAAATCATACTTTTCCAGTTCTCTAACCTCTTTTGTACTCATATGCAGTTCTTGTGTCTCTGGAATAGTTCTTTCTTCCACGAGGCTTTGTGGAATCTGTTCTTATACCAACTCTTGTGTACATTAAGCCTCTACTTTACTGAAGTCCACCTCGCTCCAACTATCTTTTTTTTAAAGATGTAATCCCCTCATCGAATATGGAATGTATTTCCACTATATCCTTTTTGCCATGGGGTTTTATAGGTAATAACTCATTATTTCCTTGTAGTATCCCATAAGGGTTCCCTTTGTGCCTTATGGTGCAAGTTTGTTACCTGTAGAGGCCTTAACAAACGTATCGCTTCCCCACACATGTAAATTCGATAACATGGCTATATTTCCACTCCATAACTCGTATGGAATAACATTTATCGATTTAGTTGGTACATGGTTTAGTATGTGTGCCGCTGTTTGGAACACATATCCCCAAAAGGATAATAGAAGACACTCATTGCTCATCATTGATCTCACAATGTCCAAAAATGTGCAGTTACTCCTTTCTCTAACACTATTCCACTGGGTCATGTAAGGAGGAGTGAGTTGGGATAGGATCCCAGACTTCTGTATGTAATCAATGAAGTCTTGATTAAGATATGCTCCACCTCGGTCTGAATGGATTTTCATAATATTCTTACCAAGATGGTTCTCTAATTCATTCTTGTATTATATTAACATATCAAAAAAATCTAACTTAAACTTCATTAAATAGATATATCTATATCTAATAAAATCATAAGTAAAAGTTATAAAGTATGATTACCCTCCTCTTCCTTCAACTAGAAATGGTCCACACACATTGGTATGACCCAATTCAAGAAGCTCTTTAGCCCTTTATCTTTTCCAACTAAATGAGGATGTTGTAATTTTTCCTTGAAAACATGCATGACATACAACATTTGTTTTTAGTTCAAAAGATTATAAATATCCATCTTGAAGTAAATTTATCAAGTGTTTCTCATTTACATGACCTTACAGGTGATTCCAATGTGGGGTGTGGTATGAGTCATGTGAAGTATCTTTGTTATTTATTTCCAATACTTGGTTTGTGTAATCTAATATGTAAAGACTGTTGTATAAATGCATCATACCAAAACAAATGTTATCTTTGTAAAAGAAGAAAAATTCACTTCCAAACATGAAAAAAATCCATCTGTATCTAATGAAGATACAATAACAATGTTTTTAGTAATAGATGACACATAATAACAACCCTTTAACATATAGATCATACTAGTTGGCAAAGTGAGGTGGTAGTCCCTAACAGTTATAAATATAATTTTATCTCCATTGGATTCTCATAGATCTACATCCTCTCAATTAATCTTCCTGATTCTACTTGGTTCCTATATTTGGATACATATGTGATCACCACAAGCTATATCTAATACCCAATTTGTTGAAATAGATGGGCTACATTCGATAAAAAATTCACATAAATCTTCCCCTTGCTTCTTAGGCTGGGGGTAGTTTTTCATCCAATGGACCTTCTTGCAACATTTGAAACAAATATCCACTTATTCCCCTACGTACCCTTTGATTTTATTTTTCATGGAAGGGCATAAAGAATATTTTGGAATAAATCTCTTTGCCTTCCCTTTCCTCTTATTCTCTATATGTATAGAAGGCTTACCAGGAATTATATCTTTGGCCACTTGGTGAATGAGGATAAAAAGATCAGATAAAGACTTATCATTGTTTTTTATAATGAAATTAACAAAAAAGCTGGATGCGATAATGAGATCGGCCCCTAGTTCTTTGAGGGGTTTAAACCCTAGAACCTCTAGGTGCTCAATTTAGTCAATGATCATAACTACATGGGGACCATCTGGTCACCTTCTCCAAGCATACTCTGAAAGAGTACCTTGGAGATCTCAAACCTTTCATGTCGTTCTCTATCCTAGTAAAACCCACAGATGTGCTTGATCATTCTATAAGCATCTATATTTTTACGAGACTTCATGATCTCAATAGATATTGATGATAACATCAAAATTGATCGTCGAATGTGTCATTCATATGTTTCTCCTAGAACAGGAAATCCTCATCACTCACCTATTTGGAAGGAGGATCAAGTAATGATGACTCCAAAACGTAAGACATCCATTCATGGGATTGGATAACCCGAAGGTGTCTAAACCATTCCTGGAAGCTTCTATGGATGAGGATGTTTCCATTTTCCAAAATTGAGTGCGGGGATAGTATGATTGATGAAATTTTCATTTTTATTCTAAAATTAAAAGAGCACATCATTAGTACTTTCATTATTACATTTTATGAGAAATAGTAAATGAATTTTATTATGTCTCCCACTATTTTATCAAGTCTCAATGGCCCTCCCATTGAACTCGAAATGTCTAACTTCCATGAAATTATAGTGGCAATGATCCATATTCCTCTTCGCAAAACCCCAATGAGTTGTGGTAAAGTTATTTGATGGTATTTAGGTAGGCAGGTATTTTCCAATTGTGGGATTGTAGCTCTTTGATAAGTTGAGTGGGCTCCCAAATCCTTAAATCCTAACATTGTATTTCCTAAACGCTGGCCTCAAATATTGAACCAAGTCTAGAAAGGTATACTCCCTTTGATGTAATATGGTTAAGTTAACCCAAAACCTTTCATAAGGGATTAATTTATAAAAGTATGTTTTCCAACAAGGGTTGGTCAAGTACATAGTTTTATTGAGTTTATCCCTTAATGACGTAATGGAAGGCCTAATCTGACTTAATATTTTATTTGAGGGATTTTTTCCTATTGTGCGATAATTTCTTATTATCATTATCACATGCTTGTTAATATTGAGTGGAACATACTTAATTGATTAATCATGTCTTGATAATATATACGCATAAGCCTGGTTTGTTTTAGTTGTATCATACATGCTTGTTTAATTCATTAATTATGTGATTATGACAACACATCCATAATGATAAACCATGAAACTGACAGAAATAAAATAAAGAAAATAGAATGATCAAGATTTTTTCTAATGGTTAGTTTATTTAGTGGTTGATAAACAAACCCTAAACTGGGGGGAGAAACATCATAAAACTTTTGGGTTCATGTTTACATCTTTTCACCTATCCACCTATGTATCTCCTAGTATTGGTTTCATCTCTGCTTCATCTTGAACCACCTCCACTATCTTGGGAGTTCCATCCATTACATATTCATTTTTTAACTCACACACATGTGAGGGGAAAATGGGTTTTACATAAAATAATCCTTGGGCATGCAGATCCTATATATTAACGAGCAGAAAGATCACATGCCAAAAAATTAATTTAAATAAATGAATAAAAAAATCATCCACATAAAAAGGTCTTGCTCTAGCTCATGATCACCCACATTCATGATATGAGTTGAGTATTTAATAAAAGTAGCATTCAACTCTTTAATCATTTTTATTAAGATAAATTATGTTTGAATCGATTAATTATTATCATTAATTTATCAATAATTTTATCTTAATCCGTTTATGAAACTCCTTGAGCTCCTCGTCCATCATAATTTTAGAAAAATAAATTCATTTAAAATTATCTTTATATGTAAAATATACCATGGAGGCAACCTGGTGAATTCTTGTTCATAACTACTCAATTAGAAGAAATGAACATTACACAGATGTTAAATAAAACAAATATATATAAAACATCAATCACGTGTTGTGCCTCAACTTTACTCCACCACTATAGTATACATCTCGAGAGTTTGTATAATACAATACTCAATTTTAATAAATCTGCATAATTTGGATGAGTACAAAGTGTGTAGTTCCTACTACATAGTGTGTACTAGCATTTACCATCCAACTGAAGTACATACCCTGGGATACGACGTTTCAATGTACCTTGAAAATCTTCAGAGTACACACTATGTCCAGTGGTCCACACGTTGTGTAGTATCATCATTACAAGGTCTCCAGCTGGGTAAGCCATGTATAGGGTACACTGTCTGACCCTTACCTGACGAGACTACAATTCGTATCCAGTGTTCCACATGATTTGTAATCCATAAATCATGTTCCACCTGTTCCTTGTCAACACATGGATTCATTAAGACTTAGACAAACTCTAATGACACATCTTGGTTTGGTGGACTAGACCCGATGCATTGAACCCTGACTACCCAACATGTACTGCATAATACACGTTGTGTGTTCTGGTGTTGTACGTCCACAAACCTTTGGAACCTCTGGATGAAATCCTCTATTTTTTAATCAAAATTAAAAGAAAAGATCATTTCTGTAAGGTAAATGAGACAAAATAGATGATTAATAGACCTTGAGATTCATATTTGTAGAACGATTAACATGAACTAAAACAACTAATTATTAATTCATAAATCGTCAATGAATTATTTAAATAATTATAAACTATGATGTAACTTCTCTGATACCACTTGTAGGTTTTTGGTGCATCAGAAGTGCCGTTTGGAGGACACACAACATTTATTTTTACCATTATCAATGATTATTATATGATCAATACGAAGATGAATGATCATCTCCATGGAATAGAATCATATATTTAGATAATGAAGAAAGGGTCCCACAAACATTAGAGAGGATTTTTCACATCATGTTTGTAATTAATTTAATTAATTTCATAAAGAAAAGAATACCTGTATCTTTATTACTTTCTTCATTAATGATTTCTATCATGTAGAATGACCCTTCTAGATTATCTTATTGCACTTGCGAGGATCCAAACTAGAATCCCTCAATCGGTTATTGACACATGCTCCTATTACCTCTAATCGACAACACTCATTCTCTGGGTGCTAGTGCGGTGAAGCAACTGTCCGGTGTCAGTCGTTCTTGATTGCTTGTTCTTTAGCCTTAAAGAACAACTATCATTCTTGAGAGGGTTGGGAAGAGTATTTGAGAGATAAATTGTTTAGATCAAAAATTCTCAATTCACTGGGCATGCAGTTTGGTACATGGCACAATAGACATACATGTCTATTTATCGACATGAGGATTCAGTTACAATATTTAATTTCATAACAGTAATTAAATACATTAATAACCTTAGATAAACCCATGTTTTTAATAATAATACCTTGTCACTATTTACAGTGTGCTAACTTGCGTGAAATAGAATTATAAATAAAATTTGGCATCACAAAGTAATAGCAACATTATTATTATTTTATTTTGTTCTAACTAGATAAATGATTACTTAACATCTTGAAAATAATTACTTTACTACCAGACTGGCCTTTTTCTACCCGAACCCCACTTCTATTTAGCAAACACTGAATATATAAATAAATACTTTATTATCATAAATAAATATATTAATTACAAACATGTAAATAAATATTTATTAAATGTTCAATAACATAAATAAATATTTTCTACCCACAATCTAGTGAATAAATATTTATTTAATTTTTGTAATCAATTTAACTTGAATAAAATTATTCCACTATCTTGATAATAATATTTATTCCATTAATTAAATTCAAATAGAATTTAACTGAGGCCATCAAAAACACTTTGTGTGTTACCCTCTAGGATTTTTTCTTGTTGTAATTAGGTGGGATTTCCTAAAGTACAAGAGTATTGTCTAGAAACGGGTCAAGGAACCCAATAGAAAGAACATACAATCTCAACAATGACTTCCACACATGTATTCTGATTGTGTAATATAATACCTTTATCTCAATATCTCATCAGTTTGGTTTCAAGATAATGTCATCAACCTTTATGCTTGATATGTTGTTCTTTGACTACCTGAAATAAACTCATCCTTACACCATGAACATGGAATTTTGGGGGATGGTTTTATTTCAATCAAATAGCCGAGATATCAACATCCATAAAAGGAAGGGACAAATCATTCCTCGACTTATCCATTAATAACATGATCCTCATGATGCACCAAATATACCCTACTTCCCACCAATTGTCTGCATGACAGTTTTCATCAGTAAATCAAAGTGCACAAGTCATGACATGTATTCATGATAATCTTAATGTATAAGGATCATTACACATGCTTACAGATAGGAATATTTGATGACCCCACAATTGCATAATTCCTACTTGCAGGTTTATTCTTATAATCTCTTGTCTTGGATATTACCAAGTACAAACTTTTTGAGAGGAAGTATCATCTTCTTAAGAGTACTCACACTCGACAGTATGTATACTATGTGTCCCATTATAGTATGTCATCAAACCGCAGAACTATATTTAAAAATATTTTCATATCACTTCAAGGTTCTTATCATAGTGGGGAACTTCTATGATCTTATCAATGTGATAAATACTCCATGACATTATTAAAAAAGAGTCATGAAAAACAATGAACAATATTTAATTGTATGTTTAATATTTAAATATATTAAATATTCATGTAATCAAATTACAACCATTTGGTTCTAGGAAACCAACTCTTACACCCTCACGGATTGGTATGAGTAATTTACCAAGTTGAGCGATTTTTCTATAAATAAATGGGTCTAATTTTTAGTGTAAATGTGTCTTGGAACTAATTCACTAGGATTGAATAACCATTATAAAGTGAAAACATGTCTTCTAAAATTAAATGTCCACACTTCTTTATCCCACCTTTTCATGTTTATGAATAGTAAATGTGTGAACCTGGTAATTAAATGTAAAAAGAAATGAATCTTATACATGGGAACTTAACAGTACCTAGCCGTCAAAGCGGGATGTTGGGGTAGTATAGCATGGGTAATGAGACCTTCCTTGTTTAGCTTATTCTAGTGATTCTATCTTTATTATTCTATGTTTTTATGAGGTTTGTACTTGGAATTTGTAGACCAATGTCTCCATGAAATCCTCATGTCATATTCCAGGAAGGTGGAGACAACCATTATTTAGATGTGGTGGGCCCTGAGACACCATTCTTACTGCTAGGAGTAATTATTGAGGCACTTATTACTATTCCTAATCTGGTCACTGATTCCAATGTTTGTGATAGTTTCCTACATCTGATGTAGTCCATGCATGGTGGTCCATGGGATGCACCCTTGATGGCTGATCTAACTCATGAGTTCTAGCTGCAGCATCCTCTTATTTTATCAGGGGATGGTGGTCTGTAACCTGGTGAATCTTTGATAGAGTATACCCTGTCTATCTTCTAGAATCTAGAGATGCATATAGAGAAATGGTTCAAACATGCAATTCAAATGTTGTGCGATTTGGCCATGTTCTAGTGGGATGTGATTACTCCGACTGGTCATCATAAAGGCATGTTATGGGCTGATTTCCATACTTCCTTCTATGAATTGTTCTTTCCTCATACGCTAAGGGAGATAAATTCATATATTTCATGAATCACATGCAGGGTTCTACCTCATTTATAGAGTATTAAATGTGTTTCCTTGAGTTTTAATACTTTTCACTTCTTTTATCTAGTGATTCGCTTTCGTGTACTAGATGCTTCAAGTATGAGCTTGTGTATGCCATCCGTACGTAGGTGAATGTCTTTCACAGTACTATTTTTTTAAAATATTCTATTAGGCTCATATCACAATGAACAACCTGAGGGATAGTAGTAGTACTAGGAACATAGGATCAATGTTGCGGTAGTCTAGTTGTTCTCCCGGTGGTAAGCAATTTTCCCACAATGTCTCTCATCAGGGCAGCGACAACCAGAGTATCTGTGTTGATAACTCCATGATGTGTCATCAATGTTGATAATGGGAGAAACCAAAGCCTCATTGTGATAGATACCTGATAGAGTGTCGGGCTTGCGTCCATATAGGGAATCTTCGGAGATTTTGTAGGACCAATCCACATGCCTCATGTGAAAAAAGAACCACACCAACTCCACCTTCAAGAGTGAGTTCTTTTGCATTCCGTCAGGCGAGGAGTTGGAATAGGACCAGTAGAACTAGCCCAGGAGGAGGTCTTGGTCATGGAATTCTGAGACTTGATCAACAGTAGTGCCAAAATAGAAGATATGATTGTGGTAGTCTAGATGTTTCATAGGGTCATGGATTTGGCTAGTTGCATGCACTATAGGTGATACCCGAGTACCAGTCTACGAGACCATCTATAGTATGAGGTACTATTCTAGTGGAACTAACTATAGTATCTAATTTATTTTATATAGGTGCTTCAAAATATTTTATCTTTGTATCTATTGTTGAATTTCTCAGACTAGAGATACAGATTTACTATGGTGCAAGGACCCTAGATACATCATTAGGAGTGAGTACATAGAGAATACACCAATATATGGATTGTCTCCTTGAGGTCGGTAGGTAACCTTTCTTATGAAACCTCTTTAGTCTTGAGATGATAGATTTTGATTTCATGTTATGGATGGATTGGTTGGTTTAGTATCATGATTTTTTAGACTAGTATCTTCGTAGGGCATAACATACATCACCATAGGGTAGTAGTTAACTACATAAGGGTGAGTGGGATTTCCAGGATGGTAGAACTAAACTAGAGCATCATGTGCTAGGTGGAGTGACTGCCAATATTAAAAACCTCTTCATAGAGGATTAGGGTTTACATCAAGCCAATTTACCTCCAATAGTGGATTGTTTCAGGGATATATTTCTTGATGTTTTTTATAGATGTCTTGCTTAGAGAAAGGTAGAGTTTTGGATCGATCTTTTTCTAGGAGTATCTCTATTGTTCATTCCCTTATACAGGATGGAACCTACACCGCTTTAGGAGATCAAGAGATAATTTTAGGAATTAGAGGACAATGGTTTTTTATGGACCAGTATGTCCTCTTGGGGTTCACCCTTGATTTTATCAAGAAGGTGGATAAAAGATTATGTTTATGAATGGATTACATATGGTTGAACTAGCTTACGGTCAAGAACTAGTATCCACTACCTCGAATAGATGATCTCTTTGACCAAATCCAAGGAGCTTGGGTATTCTCTGTGACTGACCTAAGGTCAGGATAACACCAAGTGTGAGTAAGGCCATCAGACATACCTCGTACAGCCTTCCATAGAAGGTATGGCCTATATGAGTACCTAGTTTTGACATTCAGTCTTATGGATACACCAACAATTTTCATGGATCTGATTAATAGGGTTTTCCATCCCTATCTAGATTTTTTTTTCACAGTCTTTGTGGATGACATTTTGGTGCATTATCACACTCATAGATAAAATGTCTATCGTCATTATATCATTCTGAGTACACTGAGAGAGAATCAGCTTTATTCTGAGCCTTCTAAGTGCCACTTCAGGATACATAATGGTCACTTCTTGGGTCATATTATCTCATAATCAAGAGTATATAATAACCCATGGAAGGTGAGTGTAGTGGTTTCCTAGGAGAAACCACAGAATGTGATTGATATACGGAGATTCTTAGGGATGGATGGCTATTAATGGTGTTTCATGTAGGACTTTTCACACATTACTTCACCTCTTACTGGCCTTACAGAGAAGGGTGTTTAGTTCCTATGGTCAAATGAATCTGATAAATCCTTTTAGGAGCTGAAAGGGAGGCTTGTCTAAACACCAATTCTTATCCTACCAAAGCATGGAAGAGGTTATATCGCCTTCTCTGATGCGTCATACATCAGACTAATTGTAGTGCTGATAAAAGGGGATAGAGTCGTTGCGTATGAATATCTACAGTTGATTCCCTATTAGTGAAATTTCCTAACACAAGACCTTTATCAAGCCGTAATTTTCCATGCCTTATTTTTCTAGAGACACAATCTGTTTGGTGAGTGTTTTTTTATGTACATGGATATCAAGAGCCTCAAATATGAAACATCCCAGCCCATCCCAGTGGCTTGAGAGGGTGGAGGAATTGTTCTTGTCCTTAAGTTATGTTCCCAAGGCTCCCAAGGCTGATTATAAATTACAAGGGATTCAAGAATCATTGTGTAACGATTTTCCATTAAGATAAAATCAACCAAACAAAAATTTCATTACCAAAAAAGCTACATGATGCATGTCTACAAAATTATACAACCAATAAATTACCAAAATAAAACCAAAAAAATCCATAAAAATTCCCAAATTCCAATACAACCAAACCAAAAATCAGAGTAACTAGTGGATGACTACACAACAAGACCAAAAGAACTAGGAAACTATCCATAGCTCCACACCAAGATCAATGATCCAAGAACTACTACATCACAAAAGAATCATGTCTAACTTCTAGAAAAATGAGATGCTTTACCCTTACCTGTGTCTCGAAATACAACATCTTCTAAAGCACACAGGTGCCAAAGAATGGGTGAGTAATAATATTTAGTAGGATTTATCAAAATGACTTCCCTACACTAGCAACTAGGATTGAATCGGTTAACACAATTTATATAAATAAATTTATATAAATTCCATGAACTAGTACAACAATTAACAAAAATACAAACAAATCATTACCCAAAGAAATTTACCCAATTTAGTGAAAGACCAAGGAAAGAAGACAAAAAAGTCATTACCTAGTCCCTTTTGTGTGACTGCATACATATCCCAACAATACAAATCATTATGTCAGACAACCAATACAATTCACTCAATCATGGTTCTATTTTAATAGTGGCACCTTCATGACCGGGCTGTCTCCTCCCTAGTGTGGGACATCACACCCATCACCCTCCCTTTTGACGATGGTACATTTGCGACCATTACCTTGATATTGATACAGTCCCATCCACCATCCATTCAACACATGACAACTGATATTTACCAAAATCCCCAGATCATTTCAATCCTATATTACCAAAATCATACCACCCAATAATTTCCAATACAAAATTAACCAATTAATCTGAACTACATTCCAACATAACATGTCAAGTTACCTCAATAAATCCATCATTTTTTTAATACACCCTCAATCCATTTTCCATGTCAAACCACATTTCAATAAAACAACACTTTTATTTAAAACCATATTTTATAAACAATTTTACATAAATCAGTCAAGCTACTGATTTTAAAATAAAATATATAAAATATGACAACCAAATCCCTTTTCAGAATGTTAACACATTTCCACCAAAATATCCAAATCATCACAAAATGGGTTTCTGCAAAGCATCACACATCATAATACCAATTAATTTCAATAAAAAAAATAAATTATAACCAATGTTACTAGTTCTATCCATGTAAAGTCAAGAGAGAATCCACCTACATTTAGGGTTCTAGTGAAATCGACCCACGAAAAGACGCACCACAAATTCTGAAAAATGCTCTACCAAAACCACTCTAGGTCTACTTATCAATCACAAAGAAGACCTAAAATCAACAAATTAGGAAACCAAAACCCTATACCTAAAGGAAAAGAATGTAGATCTAGAAAACCAAGAGATAAGACTTATCGAAGATGAACCACCTTCAATACACTAAGAAAAACCTTCAAATCCCTTCTGAGATGAGTGGGAGGGAACCCCTACCCTTAAGAAAGAGAAATTCCTTTCAGGGTTCTTATGGGAGAAGATTTTGGTGTTTTAGGGTAAATCCTAAAGAACTGAATTTAACAAAATTATTTTTAAAGGGTTGCACGATTAGATCACACAGTTAGACAAACTGTATGATAACAGTGCACCTGTTGTTGTCTCAAAGGTCCATCTTGTACAACCTCTTTTCAAATTTAGTCAAACTATGAATAACCTCACTGCCCGCATGGTTATTTCTCACGGTTTCCCCATAACTGTGCTAAAACCGTGCATCCTTAAAAGCCCTCCAATGTTTGCCAAAACCTTCCCAAACTCCACCCAACCACCATATATAATTAAAAAGATAGGAATAAGGGTTACATACCTCAATCTAAGGATGATACAAATATATATTTACATAGTGTTAATTTAACCTCATATAATGAATATTGGTCGTATATCTACATTCCTTATTTTTTTTAGATTGCCGATACACCTTGGAAGGGAAATGTAGTGACTGATGCACTTAGTCAGAAAACTCAAGAACTAGTTATACATGAATCCATTAATGAATGGAAATTTATGGTTCTCTTATCTATGATTCATATAGAGTTTCATGATATTCACGTGCAGTCTTACCTCTCATCCTTGATATTTACCTTTTCCCTCTTCAAGAAGGTGAAGCGTAGACAATTTTCAGATCTTGAGGGCTTGGTTATCCATCCTTGAGAGTATATTAGGAGATAACCCAACTATATATTCTATTATGGATAGATACTACATCATATATATACATTGATATCTCTAGGGTCCAGTAGATATGATAGATGAGTTGATGTAAGATTCCCACACTTCTCAGGGGGAAGTTCATCCAAGAATCTCCAAAATGTATCCAGATATGTGATGAAAATACTGGTGTCATGGAATGAACTATTAGATAGTATAATTTATCACTTGGTTTTCCACTTGTATGTAGGTGAAGGTAGAGCACTAGAGACCTATTGGCTTGTTACAACTGCTTCCTGTTCCAGAATAGAAATAGGAATATGTTTCCTTGGAATTTGTAGTTTGTTTACCTCGTTAGTAGAGGGTAGAAACATTGTGTGGGTAGTTCTAGACAAACTAAAAAAATAAAACCACTAAATTCCTTTTTACGAGATTATCTTTACTGATAATCTGGGAATACTATATGTCTGTGAGAGTATACAACCACACGGGGTCCCTCGTAATATCATTTTGAATAGGGATTCTCATTTCACATCATAGTTAAAGAAGGGTTTATAGAACGTTATGGGTACACATGTGCTTCTATGAAAATATTTTCACCCTCAAACTGATGGAAAATCTAAAAATGAAATACAGGTTCTAGAGGATATGCTATGAGAATGTGTCCTTGATTTCAATGGTTCTTAGGAGAAGAATATACCTCTCGTTTATCTCACTTATAATAATAGATTTCATGCAACAATTTAGATGACTAAATTTGAGGACACATAACATAGACAATGTTGTTCACTCCTATGCAGGTTATAGGCAGTTGGGGTATCCCTACATGGTCCTCATTCCATACAGGAGGCTTCAGAGCATGTTCAGCTAATTAGAAAGACTATTACAAATGCTCAGTAAAGAAAAAAATCTTATATGCATCAACACCAAAGACCTATGGAGTCGGAGGTTGGGGATCCTATTTTCCATTAGGTATCACCCAATATAGGGAATTTATTGTTATAGACGCAAGGTATGTCTGTGCCTCATTGCGTAGGATTGTTTGAAATTCTAGAGAGAGTTGTTCCAGTACCCTACCATTTCAAACTACCTCATATTTACCAATCCATGAACAACATATTTCATTTTTCATAGCTTTACCAATATCATGCTGACCTATCTCAATCTTTTATCCCAAGGATTTTGAGTAAGATATTGATTCTACCTTTGAGAAGTATCTAGTATGCATTGTTTAACATAGCACAAAGGCTCTCCCAGTTCAGTCTTTCCATCTAGTACGAAAGCTATAGAAACACATCCATGTGTATGACGTGGCTTAGGAGAGGGAAACCTACATACATTCCCAAAGGTAATAGTTTTTCCCAGAAAGTGTTTGACCACCTTTGGAAGGTGAACTTGTGGATGAGTTCTTTTAAGGGGGAAGATGGTAAGACCACAAGTTTTTCATTAGGCATAGATCCATTAAATTTCAGTATAATTATTTATTTGGGACCTAATATGGATTCCTAATGAGTTGGTGAAGGTCCCAAGGGTGTCTGAGGATTTGTTTATTCCTGGAACCCATCTTCTAGGGAAAAGTGGGCTTGTCGCATGATTATAGGGAATCGTGCAGGTAGGCCACATAGTTAAATCTAATTTTGCTGATGGTATGATTTTTCAGACAGATCCTTACCACATTGTTCGTGAAAAATTTCCCTAATTGTGTGGACTAACTGTTCAGGTTCCCCTCTTCTCTAGGTACCCATGAATTTATAGCTCGTGGTTTGGAAAACCATGGGAGAAAATGTGCACTTTCTTTTTTTTGGTAATTTTATATTTTTCCCTTAATGATCTAATTAGGGCTTCCTTCTTCCATAATCTGACCCCTAATAGGATTAAACTATATTTCCCTCATTTTGGATGTTTTTTAAGGCCTATGATATGGATTAATATATCCCATTTATCTGGGATCTATTTGAGCTTCTATCCTTATGTTGGATGCACAATGGTAAGTACTCAAGTCCTTTTTAGCCATTCTTCATCTCTATTTCTCCCGACATAGTTATTGAGGTGAATGAATATTTACCCTTTTCATAGATCTACTATACTCAAAGATAAATTAGAGCCTAATACTGGAGGATGATAGTCATACAAGCCTAACGTGGGTATTCCATAACTTATACCACAAGTTTGTTGAATTTGGAATAGTCATGTAGGGCCCGTAGACTTCATTTTGTTTTTTACTAAATTTATATTATATGCTTATAATCATTAGAACTGTATGATTATTCTATATCTAAAAATGTGATTCGTTTTTAGTGATTACTCCTACAACTCCATCCATCCCATGTTTAATGTTTTTCCATAATTTTCATTTTATTGTTTTGACACGTTTGAACTGTCATTTGGGTGTTCCTTGGATTGACCATTCTAAGGGTAACATTTCCTATATTAAATGGATTATTTTAAATTGTGAATTTCATAATGGAATTTACTATGTATTCTCACCACTTGACTCTTCTAAGGTAAGTACTTCAATTTGATAATAAAATGTGAAATGGAAATTGGAAAGCATACTATGTATATGACATGGGCTTATTAAATGTAATTGAATAATAGGTTTCATGTCTATAAAACACATTTCCATGTTAATGGATGTTTTATATTGAACCTTGATTATTGAAAATACCTTAAATGTTTTAAATAAATGGTTACATGCTACTTTTTTTGTCACACCAATGAAAGGTAATACTTGAACCAAATGGACTTATTAATTAATAAATACTTGATTAAATGGTTGCATTCCCAATTAGACTTGTCCCACTAATGAAAGCTAATGTCTTGATCATTATGAAAAATTATATGACTTCATTTTAAAAATAGGATTAACCTATCTAGAGATCACCTTGGATTCCATAGAGAATGTCTTGAGCCCTCAGGAACCACATTCTAATTTAAGGATGCAACTTTCTATAGTTGAGACCCACCTGGATCCCGATCTTTTTCTAACTATGGATGCCCAATATGACATTGTAGGATCCTATAAATTTTATTAAAGTATTTTTTAGAAACAATACTTGGATCCAACTTTGAAAAGTTGGTTCCATGGTTAATGTCTATTAAGTCAAATCATTGATTAGCATCATTTTACAGTAGATAAACTCCTTGGACTTGGTAGGGATCTTATTGTGGAATTACATAGACTATAATACTTTGATTACACTCTTAACCTTATCTATGATACAGTTATTACTATGTTGGAAACCCTTTAGGTATACATTTCATTGGTTAGTACCTTGGAACATCATTATTAAATATCATTACAGGTTCCTTGTTACATTTGGAACCTTCACTATTGTTAATATGTTGATTATTTATAAATCGGTGATAATAAAATAACCAATTGGTTACATGTTCAGATTCCAGTCAAGGGATGAAGTAGGTAATTGGCTATTTAGTTACATTGTACATATTAACATTATATATGCATGTTTGCACACTTTTACATTTCATTTACATGGGTTGTATGTTATAGACATCATTGGTGGTGGCCAACTGAGATTTATCTCACGCCCTCTTTAAGTCCTGTTTTGTACCCAGGGTAGACAAAATGTATGTAGATATTCATAAGGGTAAGTGTAATTATTTGGACACTTTATTTCTTATTATGATAGGATGGAGCCGGAAGCAGTTGGCGGAGCTGAGGCTCATGATTCTTGGGTTAGTTTATGTATTTCCTTTTTTAAACATCACGTTTTTCATGTATGACTTCTAATTTGTATCCATGTTTTCCAAGTTTCTAGTGACATGAAAAATCATCATCTTTTGTTGAATTCTTTTATGTTATTCCTGTTATTTCAGTTATTGTGATCCTTTCCTATTTCAGTTGTACCTTCAATTTACTTATATTACTTCTACTATTTACCACTATTTATATTTATATGTTGTGATGCACTCTTTTAACGATGGATTAGTGTCCCCATGGAAACACCCTAGTCCCTCACTACTAGTCGATAGCCTTTTGCATTTCAGGATATGGTCTTGAGTCTATGTGGCCCACCTGGCTCAGGTCACCTATTAAGTGGCATCTGGGTCCGACATGTCACAACGTTCAATATTAAAAACATGAGTTGTTGAAAACTATAATAATTATATCAAAAGAAAATTACTTTTAAATAAATAATTATATTTTTTAAAATATAAATATTAAATATATTATATCTTTATTTAATAAAAAATAATTATTCAATGATTAAAAATATATTGAAATATTTGCAATAAAATATTCCTCAATATAAATATATTTTTTTGGAAAATAAAAGTAATATGTTATAATATTGATATTTTGATTTAACTTATAATTAAAAATTGATTATAGTAAAGAAAACCATTTAATGGAAGGTACTTTGTATTAAAAAATTGTTTTTTTATTATAAAAAATTATTTAATGAAATCAATTAAAAAGGAAAATTATTATAAGAATTTTTGGGATGTTATAGATATGTTTATAGATAAATGTAAATAGACTTTGGACAAAACAATAAATATGTCAAACCCATGGATGATACATAATCACCCCATGTGAAGACACCTGAGTCTATTAATGTAGATGTGTCTCTAATGTGATCAAATAATAATTAATTAGGAATCATATATTGATTCAACCTCAATGGGGAAAATTTCCCATCACAGTGTATGGACCAATACGTGGGAAATATATTCAAATAATATAATCAAAAAATGTTCATTGCATGCATAAAAGTTTAAAAGGATCTTTAAATTTGTAGTATATCTTGATTAAAAAGATAAAACAGTGGGTATAAAATTCCATGAAATCATATATAATAAGTCATCACATTATAAATACATCATCAAGAGAGGTTATGGATTCCATAGTAATGAGTGGGAAAATAAGAGGTTGAAGAATCCCTAACACCTAGAAATTC
Source organism: Viscum album (assembly GCA_963277665.1). NCBI lineage: Eukaryota > Viridiplantae > Streptophyta > Magnoliopsida > Santalales > Viscaceae > Viscum > Viscum album. The sequence goes on along the minus strand of OY728140.1, from coordinate 1,267,532,594 downwards.
ATAAGATAGGGAATATCATCCCACAATAACCAATCCTACACCATCATCTCATCCACATCCTTGGAATCTTCACATGATGGGTAATTCATCCCAATACAAAGTGAAATAAAAAATAAATGGCGATTTCATCCCAAGTATAACATAGGTGGAAGGGAATCATATCTGACACACATCAAAATTCATATGGTAATCACATATCCTTATTTTAAATCATCTAACTAGGGACATTACATACCAATTCCATTAAATATAATGAATAAATGGGAATTTAATCCCATGTATAACATGTATGGATAGGAATCACGTCCCACATGAATCTAAAATTGTATGAGAATCCCATCCCCATCCATGAAGGCTTATCACCATTGGTAGTACATCCCATATCAAAATAAAATAGTAAATCCATGGGAATTTCATCTTGGTCATATCATCCTCTTTCTTTGAAGTGTCACATCATGGGAAGTATGTCCCACTTCCAATAGAAATAAAAAAAATATTTTTTCATTCTATCCCACTACAGATATCATCAGGTCCACACCAGAAATATGTTCCATGCCCTAACAATCATCATGTCTCTTCACCACGGTATTATATCCATAACCATGTTCTCCATAGAAGGAAAAACATCCATCAATAAACATGCCTTGATATTATTAAAGTAACTGGGATGGGAATCCCAGTCCATAAGAATATCTGATAATGAGAATAACAACCATGATCACATTATTATATTGTATTTGGGAAATGAGTCAGATACCACATGTCACGATATCACATCAGACATATATCCCCATGTCTTAAGAACTATCAACATAAGTGGGAATATTATCACAGGCTATAATCAATGATTGAGTCACAATGTAGGTCATCCCATACATAAATAAATATATTATGGAAGGTAGGAAACACTTATACAACATAAAATAAAATTGAAACTGGGAATAACATCCCATGATTTAAACACAACACAATATGGGATAATAAATTTCTTATAAAAATACAAATAAGAAAATTACAACAATGTATGAATAATTTCAGACTTACTTAAAGTATAAGATAGGTTGGTCATCACTCACTTGATGCATACAAAAATCCAAAACCATGGTATAACCAACTAAAATATCATGGTTTAGAATAGGGAGGAACATTCACCCCATATGTCAGTCATGTATGATGAATATTTTTTAACGAAAAACTATGTTAATTTTAGGCCACACCTCACACTGACCTTATATAATCAATATGTCCCATATTTAAGGGAGGATAAGGGAAATTATTCAAGGTTCTCAATGTTATTATATACCAAGGAAGAATCCCACTTAGTTTTAGATATCATAATTACCATTAAATTAATTATCAACCATTAACCTCAATAGAAAAGGAATTACACTACATCACATAAAAGGCCAAGACATTTCTCTAATGGAACATACTCACTCTCAAGTGGTGAAAGAAACATATCATGTAGTGGATCGTGTTTTTCACCATTTTTTCCACACCTCACATATATATAATGAGTTAAAGGTACCTACAATTGGTATTAAACATTACTACATAACTAAAGGGAATACAAGTTGCATCTTGATTATAGAATCCAATACACTTTAATTAAAGCCTATGAACAACATTAATCAATGTATCAAGGCATAATATTGGGAGGGTCCATAAAACCCCAAAAATTCCATACCAAACTCATAAAGATCAATGAAAAACAATTTAATTTAATTTTAGATCAATTAAATATGTCTAGTTAGATCACATATCATATTTTATAATAATCAATTCATTAACCATAAGGATTGTTTTGGGACCATCTACTACAATCTACTAAAATCATTCCCATTGAACAACTTTGAATGAAATGATATCAATCATAAAGGTTATCAAACTTGGGAAATTAATTGAATTAGATAATAACAAAATAAATATGCTAAAAATATTAGAAATGGAAAATAAAAGGAATATAAATTAAAAAAATACCCGATGCAATATTCTATAGTATTAGACACTTCAATTCGATCCCAAATGACGAAGATATCTAATTGGAAGAGATAACACGAGGAAAGGGATACAATCATTTCTGATAAGTCAAGAGAGTTAAACCTAATTTCATTATGTTTTTAATGTTAAAATAATTTTATTTCTTTAATTTTAACAAAACATCAAATAAAAATCCTTATGACCTGACCATAATGTCCATGGTGTAATTCTATATCCATTTTCTTTATTATGGTGTGGCCCCACTTTCCACGATGCAAAACCCTACACCCAATATAACTAAAAACCATAATTTCCCAATCTTGGCCATGCTATGAAATTACACCTCCCATCATGGTGCAATTACATTCCTTTTTCCAGGGATTTATGGCACTACCGTGACCCTCACAGTGCATGTCTCTAATGTTGGTTTGGATTCATGAGGTAGGCTCCCCCATTCACGACGTAGTACATCCCCACTGGCCACCCTTCACAACATAGTACATTTTTTTCATGAAACATTACACCTTAAGATGGCCTTGAACAAATAGTACTAGGTATCACGGTTTTGGAATCCAATGGTAGTAAAAATATTAAATATTATGTGGAAAATATTTAATATTTCACAACCCTGGAGTTAATCCTTGTATTCGTTTCCCAGCCAAAAATACATATGCATTTGCAGGGTTTCTTAAAACTAAAGAAAAATATTTTTAAAGAGGCCTCATCAAAACCCATTGTTCTAATGTTGAGGCCGAACATACTTAAAAATTTAAAAAAAATAATATTTTATAGGATCTTTATAGATCCATGGCTCCCATTGTGTCTTGACCGAACAGTTGATCCAAAAAATCATATCTTATACAACCTCTCTCCAAAGAACAATTCCCTAGGATGTGGCACGGTCTTTCCCAACTCCAAAAAATTTCATCTCATAAATGACCTAATCATAGTACAATACCAAAGTGTTACAACATGAACATTGATTTATATTATAATTTCAATATGAAAGATAGGAAAAATTCTAAAAAACTAACTCTTAGGTTACACTAACACCAAAAACATTCGAAATACAACAAATCACACATGTTATATTTTTTTTAAAAAAATCAATAATTTGAAATATATGGGATTTCATAACCTCCCAACCATAACACTTATCATCCTTGATAAATCTCTACATGTTTCTCTTATATACCGCATAGATCACAAAAACAAAAATTAGAGACTAAAACCATACCTCATGTTAGTTGTGGCTAGGTTGACACCACACTCGATCTAGAATAATTTAATAACACCAAAAATTCTTCATGATCTATCCCATTATAAACCGAAATTATCATCTGACGTTTTTACATAGATCAATTCCTATGTTGAAATAGATGATAAAGTATGAAATACACTATCCCATTATTCACTTCATCGACCAGTCTTAAAAAAATTGATGGAACGATCACCATAATTCCATCTAATCCCTAGAAGACTTAATGATTATCCACTTCCAATGACATATATGTACCCCCATTCCACAAATGTTATACCCCCAATTCTAAAATCACCATTCTAAACGGAACTACAGCATTCCCTACGTCACACCTAATCACCTCACAATCATCTGGGACTCCGGATCACAATATCATACTCAAGAATTGATAACAAAATTCACGCCCCATTACATGGAAGCTGTATTTACCTTGACTGCCAACATATATGGACCTGGTACTCCAAAAGATCAAATACATGAACTCCCACTGAACAATATATAAAAAAACTAGTCTTCTATGTCACAATGATCTTCTACCAGAATTTAATACCCTCTGACCAACTAGAGATATGTACATAGGCCACTTGAATTAATGGAAAATGGTATAACCCATTCCCCTAGGAGTTTATGTCTTCAATAATCATCATAACTAAAATGTTCCATACACCACCCAGAAAAGGGGTTGAAATAAAAAAATATCAATAGTGAATCCTTACTATATAAATTTTCACATCATTGATCATGTATACTAATTATTCTATATTACAAAACTAGATGAATGATAATACTCATGAGACCATGATAATCATATATAGACAAAAGTTCCTCAAGATCCTCACAACTATGCCACAAAATCTTGGCGATCATTATAATCTCCTTCCAAAAATCATCAAATGTCCACCACCACCTACCTGATCTTGTTGGTCCTAACTAAAAAATGTAAACCAATCATTATGTTACATGACTTTTTCCATTCAACCTACTACCAAATTCAAACAAATCCATTTGAAGTAATATAATTCATTCATTTCAAAACATCCAAAAAAATTAGTGAATTTCCAAAACACTGTTACCTAAGGAAAAAATTTTAAACCCTCTATATCTCATTAAATTCACCCTTCACCTCAATGGTTCTTGTGTCATGTAAGACCCCACATCGAATGAATTTGAATTAGTCGATAATAAAATAAAATCAAGTGTACTTACTCTTAATTTAAAGAAAGTCATATCACACATTTAACTCCTCATCTCATACCTAGTCACAAGCCAAGGGTGATCATTCCAAAATCCGTCGACATCTCTTAACCGAGATCTAAGTATTCAGGAAATATTATGAGTCTTATAACCCAACAAAAAATGAAATCACCTCACAAGGTCCTATACCCCACATGAGTCTTAAGAAACTTGAAAAACATCCCTACTGGCCTAAGAATATACTGTAAATGTGTAAAAAGGAATCACTAACTGTTGAAAAGGTCACCCTAACATAATACCTGGTGTTATGTGACATATTGATGCACTCTCCCTAACCTAGATAGTTTTTGATCATTTATCCATTGAAATATCTCACTCTCCATACAAGGTCAATCACATATAACCAAAAAATAATATCATCAGTCAATGGATGAGCTATACCGCATCCATCATAAATCGATACACACATAGTGTAGAATATAGTTCTCTTATGCAAAAGAAAGAGAGGATTCATAAACCCTTAAATGTAGTACTTCACATAGATACTGAGTTAAATAAAAATGTACAACCAACCAAGCATACATCATAGTGTTCTAGTCAATAACCTTACACACATCATCAATAGTTTCATTCCAATAATCCTTGGATCACCATCTTAGGAAAAAACTGACCATGCCTTATATTCATGTTGGTATTTTCACTAAATGGAGAATCACTTGAACTTACATATCAAAACACCTTAAGGCATCTCTCATTTGGAGCTAATATTTTACCACATGCGTCTTTCATGTCATTCATACCATATAAATAATCTATCTAGTATTGCTATAAAAAATGAATCTATATTCCTTACTCTTACCCCTCTATTGGTCTACCCACACATCATAAAAAAAATCATTAGAATAAGTAGGAAAAGAACCCTAAAACAAGGCTAAAACATCATGTCACAGTAATATAGATCCATAATCTCTCCAACAATGTTTATAAATCATATACCATGAACATTAAAACCCCTTGAAGAATCTATCATGATTAAATAATAGACATATAAGAAAAATAAAATTCCATCACAATATACAATGTCTTTATCAAAATTAAACGTCTTTATATTCACATAGTCCACATAATCGAGGGTGCCAATCCTCACTGAGTACCATTATATTACACTACCCCTCATGGATCAATATCACATTTATCGGAAACTTGATATCTCTACCACTAAAGTAACACATCTTATATTGTCCTCAAATAAAAATAAAGATAAGTAGTATAAAATTCATCAAAGTACTCCATACTCACCCTACAAGATATGGGTCTCACATAACTAGGACATGCTTTAGACTAAACTACCTAAATTTGGTCCATGTGTCATATATATAAAGGATTTACTTGATTAAATACCTAATAATAATAACATAATCAAAATATATTCTACATTAATATAATTACATCACAAAGTTATATTGGAAAAAACTATATATGGGTCTTTTAACACATTAAACAAATTGATCGTATTTTAGAATAAATGTGCTAAATCATTAAAAATTACATTAATGTCATGTGAATCCAATTTGATAATATAATTTATTAATGCATGCATATTTCCACCTTGAGTTAAAGAAAAAATCATAAAATCAATAATCTCAAAATATCAAACATGGCAGAAATCAAATAAATCAAGTGTAATAGTGAGATTCCAAAACAAAAATCCAAACTCCTTGTTAACATGGACTTAAAATCATGCATTTTCTAGCTAGTTAGAAGACGTAGTATCTATCCTATATTTCAATCATTCCTATTTTTATATAAAATATCTAAAATAGTAAGATAATGAAAATAAATATTTTAATACCACTTTATTGAATCCCCAATCTAGTTTACCTCCATTATGATCGAATCGGGTGATGTATACCTTTATCATGCCTCCCCATACGCCAAAGGATATAGACTATCAAAAATTTTCTATAAGTGGTCCTATATATATTATACCCTCTATTACAAATTACTTGAAAATAGAGTTAAAATATGAATAATCAACTAGAATCATAGTAAAATAGATACAAAAAGACATACTACTTATATGAAAATAAATAAAATTACAATTTTGTTAGTATGAAAACATGATTAATTGTAGTTTAATCTAGGAATACAAAAAATAGGTCACCCATAGTTTGAACATGAATAAGATATCTAAAATAAATAAACAATGTATAAGGAGTATATAGTAAAACTGGTTCATGAGAAATTTCCCCGCCCTATCTAATGACTCTATACAAACCAACCTACACAACATTATAAAGAAGTCCCCTAACCATACCTTTGAAAACCCCCAATATGCCTTCTAAAGTAACAGCATGCCCGAGCATGGTGTTAGTACAACTTATTAGAACACAATAATTGATTTCCTAAAATATATCCATTATAATCATGTGAATGAATAGTGTTATGAGATCATACATAAAAGAAAATATCCATGAAAATATCAATTAATATGTCATAACAATGGGTTCTACATGGTCAGCCTTTGTGAAGAATACCTACTTTTTCTCATGTTGTGGTGTATTATAACATAGAACATAATAACTTTCTGGGAATCACATGCCGATTCAACCCAAATGGGAATAGAATCTTTTTATAGTATTAGGTCTAATACTTATAAAATATGTAATAATATCATTAACGGATAATATGAATTACATCCTTGAGGTATCACATGCGTTAATACAAAAAACATGTATTGATAACAATGAAAAACAGTGGACTTAGAGTCCATATCCATCATAAAAAATTGGGAATCGCATCTCCACATCTTCAAGATAGGTTATAAAATCCCTATCCATGGATATAAATAAAAGGGTAAAAAGGTGTGTTTAGGGCCAGGTCACTTCATAAGCATGGGTATCGCATCCCTCAACAACCAATCCTATAAGTGTATCTCATCCCCTTACTTGGACTAAAATCATCATGGGATATTCAACCAACATTCAAGGGAAATAGAAAATAAGTGTTCCTTTTATATTAGTTATAACATGATTAGAAGAGAAACATATTCAATAAACATCTATACTCATATGATCATCATGTACCCTTCCTTGGAAGTATCTCAAAATGGGTAGTTTATCCCACTTCCAAGGGAAATTAAAAATAATTAAGTATTTAATATTTTGTATCACATGAAATGAAGAGAATCACATCCCATATGAATATAAACTCATACATACATCACATTATCTTTATTAGAAGAATATCCCCATGGTATGTACAATCCACAAAAAAATGGAAATATCAAATAGCTTCATATTACATCATGGGAATATTTTTCCCTTCCTTGGAATTATCTCATCGTGGGAAGTACGTCCCACTTCCATGTAAAATAAAAAATATTTTTGTATTATGTTCCATTGCCATAATTATCATGACTGCACGGTAAATATGTTCCATGGTTTGGTGGGCATCGCATCCCAACACTACGGTATAAAATCTCTGGTCATGAGCTCACTAGGGAATGGGAATAATATCCTTCAATGAAATGCTTGAAGGATATTAAAGTAATTGGGTGGTGCATCCTAATCCATAGGAAAATATCATAATGGGAAGATCATCCCTGGTCAAATTATATTATGGTATAAGGGTAATGAATCCCATTCCACACATCACAATATCACATCTTGTATAAATCCCATGCTTTAGGCATTATCAACATATGTGGTTATATTTTACCTTGTCATAGTCCATGTCAGAGTGATTGGATAGTTCATCCGACACCCAAAAAATTATATTATTAAAGGGGAAAAAATGTATGTCACATAGAAATAAAATATTACATGGAATATTTTGGAACTAAGTTGATCTATATTTGATATTGATGATGTGTTTATTGTCAATTAATTTTCTAGTTTTTTTATCGGTTTAGATAATAAAGGAAATAGTGATATACATAATAAGTTTCATGCTATATGTATGTTAGGGATGGACATATGCTAAGTCTGGACACTCAAACAAGTAAATTTATTTAGAACATGGTGCACTTGTGGGGTTGTGCGCAGATTGTAAAAGTTGACCTGCCATGAAATTTAGTGCACAGAAGAGTTGAAAAAATGATGGTATTTTCTTATAAAATCTAGTTAAAACCTCTAATTTGGAATTAAAATTATTATTATAAGGATTATAGGATCACTCTTGGTGTGAGTGTTTGTTTCATGATATATAATTGAGAAAAATATATTGTAAAAGGATGCCTTGTGAAAGGTAAGTTGTGTGAAATTTGTTGTAGAATAATATAGAGCAAAAGAATTTGAGTGAACTCACCTTAGAGAATAGAGTTTCAAAAACCAAACATAAGGGGGACGTCTTAGGAAAACCCAATTGAGTGAACATGCATGGGTGAAGAAAGTTGGATGTAGGTTGTTACAAGGGAAATACTTGTGCAGAAGCACGTACTTGGGAAAAAAAGATACAAATGAAGGGTCATGCATGAGTAAAGGGACTTGAGAGATCTTACTTGAGATAAAGGTTGTGTTTAGGAAAACAATGGACCTAATTGAAGAATAATAATCAGGATTAAATGATTTTATTATCTATAAAAATTCATCTATAATTGAGGGTAAACTGCAAGTCATTAAACAATGGAAGAATGCATCTAAAGAAGTGAGCAAGTAGAGTTCAATAGAAGTGATCTAAGAGAGAAAGAACACTATCTTAAAATTTATTATAAAGGTATTGAGTCTATTAAAATGTGAACACTTCCAAATATTATAATCCACTAATACTAGTGAAGTGAAGTTAATTCTAGTATGACTGACACATCATCAAAATATTCTCCTTGGACTAGTCCTTAGTGGGGAACATGGAAAAAGGTTATGTTTTCCATTTTAATTTATATTTTTGTGTGTTGTGGTGAATATAAGATTTAATACAATAGGTTTAATGAGTTATTACCAAAGTGTTGACAAGATATTTCAGAACAAATGAGAAATTGACACACTGATTCACCCCTCCCCTATCAAGGTGTCCAAAGATGAAACAACATAATATCCCATGGTATAAAAACATCACAATATGATATAATTAATTATGGAGAAAAATATAAATAAGAAAGTAAAAATAAGGTTTGAAATACATCCAAATTACATGAAGTCAAAAATAGGTTGGGCCTCACATTCCCAAGAAACAAACTATAATATTATGATCTGGAATATGGAGGAACACTCACCTAATATATAAATCACATAAGAAGAAAAATATACAGAGAAACACTGCATTCTATTTGGGGCAACCCTCATTCCGATCTCACATAATCCACATATATCATATCCAAAGGCAGTTAAGGGATCTTGTTCTAGGTTCTATATGTTATTTTGAAATTAGGAATCATCCAAGTTATTTTTATAATCAACAATTAATGTTACTTTAATTCTAACCCATAACACTTGGTGGCCATGTGATCGATCTATTTGACTTGAAAATATTCAACATATCCCAAATACCACATACTCTCTCTTAATAGGTGAATGGAATATACTAGGAAGTGTCCCATACTTCCAACCATTGTTTATGAACATATTCTATATATATAGAGGCTAAAGAAACCTAAAAAAGGTCATGTACATCATAGAATAAATCATGATAAGCCCCATTGGGGGACAAGTAAAAATTACAATACACATTAATTAAATTCTATGACCGTTGAAATTTAATTAATCATCGAATAGTAAAAGTATGGTCCACCACATCCCTGGAAGTCCATACTAAACTCATATCAGTCAATGAAAAACAAATTATTTTAATTTATGTCTAGTCACACATGGGTAAAGAGACCACATGTCACACATACCATGTAATAATTCCTTAGCTATTGGGATTTTTTAGGGACCACATACCTTAATTCACAAAAAACAGACCCATTGAAAATCATTGAATGAATTAGATTAAATAAGTATGTATAAAAAATCCCAATAAAAGCCTGGAGTTATGGCCTAATAAACTAATGTTGCTAAAATAGAATCCGAAATGGAAAATATAAGGTATAAGAGTGATATCCATAGCCAAGGAAACCTTTTATGACATATCATACACTGATATGAGCCTAGATGGTGAAAATCAAAACTTGGAAGAGATGCGATGAGGGAGAAAGGGTACATGGGCATGGATATTGTGAAATATGAAAGAAACCCCATTTAATATGATTTTAATATTAAACCCATTATATTTAATATTTTTTAATTAAAAAGTATAACAAGTCTTGAAACATGATAATAATAGTCACAACACAATGTCCTAGTAATGGAAACCACTAAGGAATGGATCTACTAGCAACATTAAAACACCTTCAACCAAAAATAACATTCCATTACATTTTTATGTTGTGGTGTGATTCTCCCCATCATAACATAGTAACCTCTATTTGGTCATATCCTAATGGTGAAACCCTCATCCTTGACGCATAGTGCTCCCGTACTGGTCTGGATTCATGATGCAAGCTCCCCAATTTATGGTGTAGTGATTACTTATCCGAAAAACTACATTATTTCCCATTTACTTTTTCATGGAACATTACCATACATATAAACTCTAATATACAGCCCATGGTTTTATGAAATGAACATATACTAGTAGAGAAAAGTTTTAATCTTACATGAAAAAATATTAAATCTTATGCAACCCCCATGTTGATCATACATTGACGTCACCCCACCTAAACGTAATATACTATGTATTTGTTTATATATAGTATATAAAACTATTATTAACTAATTATTATTAGGGTGTAGTTCCCTAAGGCCACAATATAACCAACCACCACATTTGAAATTTAATCTTACACAGGATATTCATAACATAATGTCTCCTATGAAAGTATGAAGAACCCAATAATTCAAAAGAAACATATCATACATAGACTCTATATATGGAACAACACACTAGGATATCTAGTGATATTTCCAGACCCCGAAAAATTTAATCCCATGTAGGCCCTCATCACTACACAACCCAATAGTTTTGTGTCATGACCCTTACCTATAATATAATTTCAATCTGATCATTGATACACATTCTAAAATACAGGCTCCTGACCTCTTCTGACACCTCTAAAAAACTAGAAAAATAAAATAAATATTGGTTAAAAAAATATTTAAATAATTCTACATATAAAAATATATTTGGATTTACAAAAATAATACATTTAAAATTAACAAGTTGAATGTATAAACCTATATTTAAAATTATAAGTCATTATTTATATTTTATTCAAATAAAATAATATTTTTATTCATAATGTTTAATTTACTATGTACTAGTTTTTCATGGTTTTGATGTTTTATATACCTCCATTGTTTAATTAAAAACTCACAAAATTCATTAAAATCCCACAAATGGTTCCCAAGACCCGTTCCTCACTATTTATTTGAGATTCTTCTTTCTTAAAATCATTTAAACCTTTGATTACTTTTATTTCATGGTTTAATTCCCGTGATATTAATATAATTTCAATTAATTATTAATAATTTGTTATCAATTTCATCTGATCGGTCCTTTTTTTAATAAGTCATTATTTTATAAAAAATGCAAGTTTTTTAACTCATGTTTTCCATTTTGATTATTCATATACCCATTAAATAACATAAAGTAATAAATAAAAGAAAATTTAATATTGGTCATTTAGTATATTTTAATGTTTTTATAAAATTATATTATCAACTATTTTATAAATTATTTTTAAACTCTTTTTAAATCATCACTTCTCTTATGGTAGTTTTATTCTTACTAAGTGAATAATGACATATTATTTTTCATTTTTTACTTTCATGAATATTCTTTAAAATATATTTCATTATTGAATATAATTTTAACTTCAAATAAAATAATTTCGTTTATTCCATATTGATAAATAGGGATGGTAATAATGACATTAAATGTAAATAATCTTAGTAATTTTAACAATAAACTACAAGCTTACCAATGATTTTTGTTTGAATTGTAACAATATACTCATATAATATACAAAATATCTTATGAAATGATACAAAAAATATATCATTTTACTTATATAGTTTATAGAACCATTTTTCAAATGAACTTTTTCCATTACATCAACATTTTTGTAGTTTTGGAACTATGAATCCAACAACATAAAAATGGATGATGTTGGAAATGAAAATTTAATAAATGAATAATTCATAGAAATAATAAAAAATTAAAAGGAAATAGAAAATACAAATAGATAATGTAATAAAGATAGCAAATAATTATTATAATTTAATTAAATAATATGTTAGAGAATATATGAAGTATGTTGGGAGTTAGGAAAGGGTTTCTCTCCAAATCTATATTATTTTCAATTAATGTTCCTAAATTTTAAATATTCACTAACTCATATCCAATTTCTTGAATATATGCCTTATATTATTAAATTACTTTGTAAATAATTGTTGTCCACCTTCCATCCCTTATGCTTTTATAGTTCATATCTTGTTTATAAAAAGTATTTCCCAAAAAATAATTATTATAGTAGATGTGATCTGGAAATTTCAATATTTTTATCTATTATTCATTGCAAATAATTTGAATTTTAATTCAAATATCAGGTAAATTTTTTTTTTAACTTTAATAATTTGTACATAAATGCTAAATTGATTAATTACTGATTTTATTAATATATTCATTTTCTTAGAATTCATTTTCTAATACATAAAAAATTTAAATTAAAATTTGAAACAAATAGTTGGAATTCATTTATTAAATTATTTTATCAAACAGTTTAAATTTTTAATATCAATTATATTGATTAATTTTTAATCCACAAATCAGTTCTAAAAATTAAATTAAAATTGTGATTAAAATTGGGATTTTTAATATAAAAAATGTTAATAATTTAATGGATAGCACATGTTGAATTAGAATTAATTTGAATTCAAATTTGAGGTGATTAATTATTCAAATAATACTTTTAAATGATTCATCATTTTAAATTTATTTAATAAAAATAATACATTAAAATGAAATTATTTTTTTCGAATGTAGGTTCAAAAATGTAAAATTTCATGCATGGTCATCACACTGAATGTGAGAAACTAATCGCATCATGTATAGTTAACTACAACACATCATCTCTATAGTAAGAATACTAACCATGGAAAACCCATTAACCACTGCACTTCCACTCCTGATCAGTACTCTAACTCTGATCCACCACCACCCACTAGCCGCATCTCATTGTCATGGTGACCATGGTGATCGGGAAAAACAAATGTTACCATAATCCTCATCCATGGTCACCATAGTAAAAATGTTTTCCCACACTACCTACAACAACACCATCACCTTTCTAAACTCATCCATGGTCACCAAAGTGATAATGTCCTTCACCCACCTTGACACAATAATTTTACCATAGATTCCAATAAAACCACACCACCACCACTGTGAATAAAAAAATAAAACACCAATCTACATGAAAACAACCCCTGAACATTTTCTAAGACCAGTCCTCATATTCTAGATCCTCAAGAACTCATTAGCCGATAATCACCAAATTTAATTATCACCATGAACAATTTTTGACCACCGATTAATATAGACCCCAAGTCGACCGAGTATTAAGTCATCCAAAACCTGTAAGTCACCACTATTTAAGCCCTTCAAACATGCCACCTTGATTCACCATCGATCCATCTCAATCTAGATCTTCCACAACCACTACTATTTATGAGGCTACTAAACACAACCACCACTGATTCACTAGAAAACAAAAATTAATCCACACAGATTTATTGAAGAATAATTATGCATTTATGCTATGATTTTCCAGTAGATAGAACCAGATTTGAAGATGTTGCCCAGCTTATATATATCGATCTAAGATCATCTATCTCAGTCCCCCTGGAGAATAAAGATATGGAACCACTAAGCTAGCACCACCATCAAGCTACACCTCCCACTGCCTTACTGAAGACGATAACATTGTTCTTTATCATGGAGGAGAATCCATATAATCTCCTCGCCCAACTTAAATTAAAAACACAAGGAAATGAAAACAATAATAATAAAAATAAAACTAAATATATATATATATATATAATAACTATATAGATATATATTTATATAATATAATCTATATAGAATAATCATATTTATATCTATTAATATATATATATACACAAAAAAACACACACACACATATATATATATAATTATATAATTATATATATTTTTATAAAACTAATTAATTTTGATTATAGGGGCATTCAAAGGCCCAGGGCCAAAATTGAATTCAAAATTCATCCAAGCCTGGGCCCAATTTCCAGCAGGTGAAACTTCCACTGTGACCACCAAAAAAATCTAAATTTGTGAACAATCATAGGAAGAATAACTATCAGGAGATTTAATACAGATAGTCCACTACACCACAAAGAATTCATCCAGCTAAAGTCAAACCTTTCTATGACGCTGATTGTAAGAATGAATATTATACCTCACCTGCTATCTATAAATATATCTCAATCTCTCCTAGTATATTCATTTTTCTTATGATGGTTAGGTATTTCCTCTTTTGTAGTTACATTTATTTTTGGATTTTTAGTTAAATTTTCATTGTGATCATTGTTCAATCCAACCGCGTTGTTCTTCCCCACCCCACAATTTCTTTGTATTTCTTACCTCTGTGATGTCCCAAAGACTTCAATCTCCATTATCATGAATAGTAAACCTATTAAGGGTGGTCCAAAGAGGAATAATAGCGATGTTATTTAATTTATGTTTTTAATTCCCAATATATCTCCTCTCTGATCCTAGTGTGATATTGAAAGTGGAATGTGGAGAAGGTGATTGCCACTCTACAATCCATTTGATATTGTTTCACATTTCCAACTATTGAAAAATAAATACTCCCTCTATGTGGGGCCACATGTAAGATGATTGTAGTTGTGTGGTTTGATTGGAAGAGTGGTATATAGTTTGTTCTAGGTGTGTGAGTAAGTTCATTGACTCTATTTTGGAATGTTCCTACCTATTCACCCAGGAGAATACATGGAATGGATAGCCTGTTTAAGGATCTTTTGAGCAGATTAGTGGTTTCATACCAAATGGACTAGTGTGTGGTGAATATATTAGTGATATTGAACCTACCCATTGAATTGGATGATTTAGAACAAAAGTAAATGATGATAGATCTGACTAGATTTTATCTTTAGGTAAATGTTTATTTTTTTCATTTATTCATTGTAAATTTTCATTCCCATTATTTACCTTGTTTCTATCCAATAGATAATTGAAAAATTATTTTCATAATACTTTCAAAATAATAAAAACGGAATTTGTGATAGGATAGTGAGACTCTCAAGCGTTTCTCCTTGATAGTTGACCCTAGTCATCTAATAGGTTGTATTATGAAAATAATTGAAAATATATTTGACTGTAGCTCGTAAAAACCGTGCAATCAACCCAGCACTGCTTCTAGGGTGGATGTTTCAGTTTTCTCTATTCGTTTTCACTCTGTAATTTGTTTTATTAATTTAAATCATAAAAATAATAAAAAATGATCATCACCCCATTTCTAAAAAAATATAATAACTCCTTACTTTACTCTAAAAATTAAATAAGAGTGTTATTTTTGAACACTATGATGATCAGATGAAAAAATTAGAAAAAAACATTACCAAATGTTTATACAACTATTACTGAAAGGAGGGCATCTGATGTTAATGAATAGTAACATCAAAAATAGAGAATACATCATATAGGTAGAAATTATATAGGATAATTCTCTCCCACACACTCCTAAGATGAAACATGAGGCAATCCTTGATCTATAATAAATATCTACCAAACCACTCAAGGATGATAGTCATACTCGAGACCCTTCTATTTTTAAGTATTTTCAATTTTAGTGTGAACCTGATGTCCTTTAATTTAATTCTGCATACTCAACACTACCAGAGAATGCCTATAAAGAAGATAAATTTCATTGTATTTTTTTCAATATTAATATTATCTAGGATGAATTATCTTATGAAAAAAAATGTGTTAATATTGTATAGTCAGATGTATTAATAGAAATCCTCAATGTAGAATAAGATCCCCCTCAAAATCACTTTGAACATCACTTAGAGGTAGGATTAGTAGAGAATAGGATCTAAATGATTGACTATGAGGATATAGAAGCACACGATTCTATCTAGGAGAAATTAATAGAGCTATCACTGGAAGAGGAGGAATCCCCAAAATCTATGGCAGTGGATGAAGACATCTCATAACTCATCCTTCCACCCCCACGCCCGCTTCATGATATACACCACAATACCCAAGGGGTTTACAAGAAGCAATATATCTAAGGGGACCTCCATGAGGGGAAACAAAATTGATATGGATAGAAGAGTATGTGGTGTTTCCTACCACTCAAGCCCAATCCCCATGTGGATTGGAGATAGCATGAGGGCTGCCTAGCTATGGATAGTCTAACTATAACACCACCAGGGGGTTAATCCGATGATTCTTTCCCTAACATTTATCTTTCAATATATTATTTTCATTTCAAATAAATATTTTCTAATGTATTATCTATTTTTCTTTAGTTTTCCCTATGTGGACAAAACCAAGGAGGCAATCTCAAATATCTACAATAAGAAACTAGTGGAGATATTACCTTGAACAAGTTGAACAATAAATTCTATGTTTAATCAATCCTTTCTCAATATTTATTCACTAAATGTTTTGTGAATTTTTATGACACAAAAATGGATGGAGATAAATAAGTGTGTGTGGTAATATTAAAACCTATTTAGACTATTATTATTTTTTATTTATTTAATTTTTATAAATTTGTAAATAAAAATCCTATTTACTATTTTCTAAGAGTTTTTATAAAATATACAAAAATAAAACAAAAAAAGGTCAAAAATAAAATGTAAATAATGTTTTTTCTATTTGTATGTATTGAAATGTCCTCTTTAAATTTTTTTCCTTTAATTAATAAAAATAAAAAATAAAACAACAATAAAATAAAAAAATTCAAAAAAAAATTATTAATTTGTACATACTATAGGTTTATATTTTATAAAAAACATCTTGTTTTGTAAATACCATTTTTTAGAAACCCTTGTACAATTTTCTATTTAGTTTTCACCCATTTATTGAACATCATTAGTGTCTTTCCTAGTTTCAAAATATCATTCTATAGTTTTGTAACTCTCTAGTTCTGAATCATTAAATTATAAGTGATTGTTGATTGATTTTTTCACTAATTTTATTGAAGTTTGATTTTAGAACTTGGTGATGGAGTTTGTGTGAAAATTTTTATATTGAATCAATTTTATAACATTAAGTCACTATAATTTTGAACATGATCTAAGGTAACTTGTCCTCTATGAGATGAACACCTTAGGGATCCAACATAAATTAAAACTATATAAGTCTTTTAAACCTAAATAAAACTGCGAAACTAGGTACTCATAATATATATCTAAGACAAGGGCACTGGGTGTGTTCTAATAATTAAATAACATCATCTTAATAAGTGTTATGTACAATTCATTGCACACAAATACAGCTGGGGAAAATAAATTTCAAAAGGGCCTTATACATATTGAGTCCATTTATGTGAGTGGAATATTGAATCCATGAAAATAGGGTCAATATACTTATAACACATTCATTTAAGTTGAATCAATAATGTGGAAAATAAAAATTAGGCTTGAGGAAACTTATATAGAGGGATAAATGGATGTGTTTTTTGTTAAAATATTGAGTCCACTTAAATATAATTCAATCAACTGATGAAATAAATCTTTGCCTAAATTGAGTTGAGGTCATGACATGATTCAAAAATGAGGCATGATAAATTATATATTGGATAATCTTGTGTCTTTTATATTCTCTGGTTGTTAAATTTAAATTCAGGTAGGGTGATTTTTCTTTCTTTTTGAAGAAATTGAATTCAATAATAACTTTCTTTGGGGTGAAATGGTTTTTGTGTGGGTGAGTGATGTGAGATGGAGGTTTTTATATTTTTATCAGTTATTAATTGAAAATAACCAAACATTTAATTCAGATACAGGGTAAAAAATATATTTTTTAAACATTAAGACTGTAGAGTTAAATTTAAAAATAGATTAATTATTGAATTTATTAATATGTCTATTTTCATGGAATTAGTTTTCCAAGATATAAATAAATGTAAATTAAACGTTGAAAAAAACCGGCCAACTTCAATTCTACTATTAATTTATTAAATGGATTAAATTTTTTAGTATAAATTCTATCAAAAAATTTTTATCCACAAATAAATTATAAAATTAAAATTAAAATTGTGGTTATAACTGTGAATTTTTGGAATTTGATTTTTTTATGAATCAATGGCCTACAAAAGAGGAATGATAATTCATTTTATTCTGAATATGAGGTGATCAATTGTTCAAATAATTTATTTAATTGATTTTTTATTATAAATTTATTAAATAAAAATATTATACTTAAATGCAGTTATTTTTTAGAATTTGGGTTGATAATTTTCAAATGTCGTGCACAGTGATCACATAGGTTGCGTGCAGCTGACCGCACTGTGTGTAGCTGACTACCATAAATCATCTCCACGGTCAGCGTACTGACAGTGCATAGCCCACTGTCCACCGCACTTCCACTCACGGTATTTACTGACCATGAGACACCTAAAACCAACTAATTTCATCTCATTATCATATTCACCATGGTGTGAACATCATACTATACCACAAGAATCATCCACAATCACTATAGTGACTGTGGATTCCCACCCAGTCTAACGAAATAAGAAATTTTTTACATATAACAGAAAATAAAATTGTTGGTCAGAGTTGGAAACTCAAGAGGGTGGTCAATTGAGTTCCTATACAAATTTCTGTTTTAAAAATATTTATTAAGAGTCCCCAACGTAAAAAAAATTCCTTCCAATTAACCAAAGTAGTATATTTATAAAATATTTAATTGTTCAAAAGAATTTTCAAATAGTGATTAGTTCTCAGTTAAAATAAAATGAACAGTTATCTTGACATTTGAATTTAGTCTATTAAATAAAATTCAAATAAAAACACTATCTATGATTAACTATCAAATTTAAGTAAGGTTTTATGGTTTGTGTAATGAAAATAGATTAGAAAACTAAACATAAAACAACATAGTGGATATAACAATTAGAGGATCAGTCTAATGAAAAGACCTTATCCTATCCACTTGGTGATCACCTACCACTAAGAATTTTATATAAATCAACTTGATCCAGACCCTGGATCGGGGTTTATAAGAGAACACCAGGTTATCTAGGTCAACAAGACCTCTAATACAGTTATTTATGGGAAATAAATATATAATTAGGTCACATAGATACCTCTTCTATAGTTATACGTGGGAGTAAAATGGTATAGAAACATGAGAGATTGAGGATATCTTATATCCTCTAGCTTATCTCAAAAGATAGTGTGAGTTTTTGATATGGAAATAAATAGTGAGAGAGGGTTTAGAATTCTCTTGGTGATGTGCTTGATACTTCTAGACATATTAAGTACGAAGATATGAAGATCGAGTCCACTTCTAAAAAAAAGACACTAAAACATAGTGTCATTAATGTTTTTTGTTTTGTCTTCTAGTGAGATGATTCTTCTAGATTCTCTTTTCTAATTTGTTACAGCAAGGATATTCGCACTTTTTGGTTCACAACTAGAAGGAATGGAGTATATCATATTTCTCTTTCTAGGTCTTGGGTTTGACACCATATATGTCAATCTTCTCACATGAAACCCTTTTTTTAATCTTGAGTGTTTTTCATTTGTATAATAGGGAGCATGATATCTATCACATGCACGTACCTCGTACCTCATACTTCCTACTAAAAAGGGTACAGAAAATCATTAATAATATCAGTATCATTAAATAACTCAAATATGACTATTAGTAAAAAATTTTAAATTAAATGATAAATGAATAAATGTGTAATTATGGAATGGTGTCATAAGAGTATTGAATTAGAGGCGGTGACCCAAAAGTGGCGACTCATCCTTTTTCTCTAAACGGTGTCTAAAGAATAGTGACTCAAACTTTTAAAAAACTCTAAGCCGGTATCTTAAGAATGGTGTCTAAAATTTTTAAAAAATCCTTCAATGGTTTCAGGTCCTTTTTGAGAATTCTGAACTGGTATGAATGGTGTCTTATCTATGTCAACGGTGTCTGGTCCATTGTGAGAATTTTGAACTGGTAGGAATAGTGTATTGTAGTTTTCAAAGGATTCTGGTCCTTTGTAAGAATTCTAAACTTGTAGGAATGGTTTCTTGTCCATGCCAATGGTGTCTAGTCCTTCGTGAAAATTTTGGAATGGTAGATCGAAACAACGGTGTCTCATACATTACCAAATTTCACATTGAGTGGTGTCACTACAATGGTGACTGATACTTTTCCAATTTTCCAACTGAACAGTGAGTACAGTGACTCTTATGTTGTCAAATATTTTCAAACTGTATTATATTAAGATTATACCTAATCATAATGAATTATAATGAAACATGGTTAAACATGATTATACATGATTTGTGTGCCCTAAAACTAGAGGAGTCCAATAATCTCCCCCTTTTGATGATCATAAATCATGGAATTTTGAATACATACATAATGATCACAGTAAAGGATAAATATTTTTACATAACATATCAGACAAATAATTTGAAATAAATACATAAATAGATATTAATTAAATTTAGCATAGATAGAATAATATCATAGCAATCCATTATAGTATCAGAGTATATATGTGAAATACTATAGCTCAGTAGAGACTCTAAATACCATAATGAGTGTCAGGTGAGTTAAATTCAATTTATGGGTTCTCCCCCTTTTGGGATTATCAAAAAGAAAATAGGAAAATTGAAATTATGAATAAGGAGAAAAGGTCATGAACATGTTAATAAAAAAGTGATAACATTTCATAATGTACAAAAATACAGTACAATTACAAAAAAGTACACCATATCCTTATCTAAAATCATCCAATCACTTCAAATCAATGTCCACCAATTCTTTTACCTTGTGAGAGACATCAGGTGTAGAATTTGTAGGTGAATAAGTGGAAGGTATTGATGTGGTAGGTGCAAAATAGGGAGTTATAGAAGTGGTAGGTGCAGAGGTGGTAGTTATAGAAGGGACAATGCTAAGAGTGGGTAAAGGTAGAGGCATCCATTAAAAAATATATAGTAAAAGGATTGTTCTTGAGGAGGATAGAAATAAAGACTACTTAGTAATTACTTGTCTAATCTAGCTATGATCTTGAGCAGGGGCCATGGTTATAGGTGAAAAATATGTATAGGTAGAAGGAATCAAGCTTGGTCTTAAAGTGGGAGTAGATGGAGAAACGATTGTTGTGTTGTGATGATGCAAATAAGGATTCAACAGATTGATGAAGTCTTTCATGACTTCACAAAAATACTCCATATCTTAATCAAAATCATCCTTGTTCTCCATGAACTTCTCAAGGGTAGGACTAAATTCATTCAACTATTTGACTTTCCCCGTGAAAGTTTGAGTCACTGAAGGTATCTACAAATTCTACACTAAATACATGAAATTATTTTTATACTAGTTCTTAGTATATATACTCTTAAAATAGTAATCCACATTCTAATATATTTCTTATTGAGCATCAGTGGCCATTTTAGATTAAGAACTGACCATGTCACACACATTCTCATTGTGATTTTATATCTTACCAAGTCTTTCCGGATCAGAACCACCAATCAAAGCATGAAGCTCTTCTTAAATCACTGATATGATCAAATCACTATCTAAATTCTGAGAGGTCTATACATAACATGATTGACCTGGAGTAGTTAAGGTGAAGGTATTAATCCTTTTATAAACATTCTCTAAACATCCTTTATATTCATCTGTTAGTTGATTGATTGCAAACGCAATACCACACAATTAATTAGCTAATCTTTCATCATTCTTGACAACTTATTCAACCACTGAAATCTAATTAGGTTGAATATAAGATAAAACCTTTTCATAGAGCACGAAAGAATCGGTATCACTTAGACTAGCAACTAAAACTAGAGTAGGAGCAGCATTCAAGTCCTTCCTCATCTCCTCAACCAATGATTTTAAGGACTTCATGTCATCACTTAGCTATATATTTTCAATCCATTCCACTCATATCTCATAAAGCAACATGGGTTGATTTTTCTATAATAACTTAGGTAGAAGCATTCCAACATCCCTTTTACTAAGGATAGTTATAGGAGAAGGCAATGACTTCAAAAGATTTCAAATACTAGATAACAGATTTTCACCAAAAGCCTTTCAATCATTATGACCCCTATAGTTTCGGGTTGTTTGAGTAAGAGTAGGAACATGTATTGTATCTTGAATAGACGCCACATATTAATATGTGATGGGATTGAGTTGAAATGCTCTTGAAAGGAACATTTTATTAACTAAGGATCTTTGAGAGACATCAACATAAAAATATCTTGGAAACATGTACTAGGAATCTACATAACATGGATAAAGAGGATTTTGAATTTTAATCCTCTCCAGAGTGGGATCCCCCCCATAAATAGATGCATCCCTTGGAAAATTATGTGATTTCATCACCTGAAATATTTCCACATATTCTACTATTTTTTTGATGCATTTTAGTCTCAACAACATTTTCATCAAGTTTAATATACTATTCAATACTCTTTCCACCATGTAGAGAGACTTCTCTTTCATTGCCCTTATTTTGATTAGGGTCATTACCCCCACTTGGCTCTTTCCCCCTATTCTTTCCTCTTCTATTAGATTCTTAGGCTTCATCTAAAATGGCTTATCCTTCTAGAATTTCTTATATTTCTTTCATCTTGTCAACAATTTCTTCCGCGAAAACTTTTTCATCATTAGTAACTTTACCCCTAACTTCATTTTCTCCACATATATCATGAATACCTTCATTTTATTCTCAATCAAAAACATTACTATTTTCAAAATCAGCTTCCATTTACTCATCTAAGTATTCCTCTACCTCATCTAGTTCCAAACTAGGGCCTGTGATATCCTTTGGTCTCTAAATATGATCAATAGGATTAAATTACTCAAAAATCATTTCATTCCCTTCAACCCAAGTCATTTTCCAGGGATTACAATTGATTTTTATTCTCCTACATATCTACTTAGAAAAAAAAACTCAAAATCCTTAATAGTTTCCTCATTCCTTCACACTAATCCTTTGGATTGAAACATTGTAGAGATGAACATTGAATTTAACACCCCAAGATTCTATGGTACGCTTCTCTTTGAATAATGTGATAGCGTGTGTTGTACGCAACACCGAGTTCTAACACACCATAACTAATCAAACTAGCCGTTATGAATAGTAATACCTACTTTTTGAAATTATATATAATTTATATTTCAAAATGGACTTCATTTTTTGATTTGGAATATCGAATTTAGCCTAAGGTGAAATTTTGGTACTTTTCGGATAACTTTCATATTTTGATGAATAGTGAAAATCACTAAATTTTAATTAAAAACAACTTTTTTAATCAAAATAATTAATAGTGATAAATTATGAATTTGAGTGGTTTTAAAGTATATTTAGAATATATTTTTACAATGTAATACAATGTGGTTCATTGAACATAATTTCACATTTAAACCATACATAAACAAGTGTCAATCTTTTGATAGTTGTTATCTCTTAAATGCACGCTTTTTGTTTTGACAGCGGGAATTAATTTTAAATTAATTTCTGCCACTTCTGTGTTTTGAATTTAGAAAAATGGATTCCATATTTGTAATCAGAATGTTTAAATTGGGTAAATAGGTAACTTTTAGTTTTATTCATTTTGAATAATTACTGCAGTAAATATTTTATTTACCATGGTTAAGGGTAAATACGGTAAATAAGGGTTAAAAATAATATTATAATAATACTAAATTACCCTAAAACGTGTCCTAGCCTTATTGGTTTATACATTTTCGACCATAGGCATATTTGGGTCGATTTTGGGACCCCATGGTTCCACTTGTAGGTGATAGGGACACTTTATTTTAATTAAGTTAAAATGAATACAAAAATGACACAAGCATATATCTTTTAGAAAACCAATTTTTACATAAGGTTATATAAGTTGGATTTTAGATTATAAAAATTCATTATAAATATAAAAAGATTTCCTACATAATTATATTTTATTTTTAATTTTTAGACATTAAATAATTTAATTTATTGATGACACAATGATGATGCAGTAATTACTATATTAGTGAAAAATCAAAATAATTGATATTATAAATACCAAAATAAATATAATATGAAACTTTTCATGAATTAAACTAATTTTATAGGATAATATGATATATTAGGTTTGATTAAATTGACTTTTTTGAAGTAATGAATCTGTTATGAGTTTCACAAAAATCAACTATTGATTAGTGTCAAAATTGACAGAAATGCGTTTTTAAAACAAATATTATATTATTAATTGGTATTAAATTCCTAAAAATCTAAGGCTTGGCTAATAGACTTATATCATGATAGGTGTATCATTAATGGACCACTTGGGGGTCTCTTGGATGTATATGGTAAGTTTATTTACCATATAATATAAAAATACAAAGAGACATTGTAAAAGTTAATCTAATTAACTTAGAGTTAATAATTAAAGATAAGGTTAATATAAGTACCCAAACCTTTCTAAATTCTATTGGTTGAGTGTTTTTAGACCTATCCCCACCTTAAACTTTGAATAATCAAATTTGGAGCCATTAGAAACCGAATATGAATTTATTATAAATTAATATTTCTAGATTTTCCAAAGGTGCCCCTCACCCCTCTTATAAAAGGGCACTCCTTCTCATTTTTTCACACCATCGAAGCCTTTTGGTTCGACCAAAATATGACCAAATACTCTCCCAAATGCAACCTAGAGGCCTTAGTTTTATCAGAAAGCCAACCTAAGGAGCCCTTTTGATCAAATCAAAAGGAAGAACCCGAAGAAGAGGTAATGTTCTCACCACCCCTTTTCAAGTTCCTTTCTTCTTCCACTTCTTCTTCCTTTGTTGTTACCATTCTAAAATAATAACTCCAGTATCATATATATACTGTGATGTTAGTATAAATATGTTACAACCATATTCAGTATTCTATCCACCATTTGGATAACATGTCACCATACGTGCGTACATACGACTTACCGTCTCCACGTCGTGGTGTAATTGTTATTCAATATATTATTATTTGGATGGGTATAATAATGATGTGTAACTCATGTAAATAATAAATATAACATGTTAATGATTCTTTATATATGATATACCATCCATTTATATATTATTTTAATATCAAAAGAATGATATTTTCTCTCGTGCGTACGTACGGACTACCGTCTCCACGAACGCGATGAGATTCATTCTCCATCGTATCCATTCAAGTATAATTATCATTTGATGATTTAAAAATGTTGTTTAAGGACATTATATCATTCTGTATATGAATAAGATACAACCTATCCATAAAAAACACGTCTTATGTAACAAAACATATAAAAGAAAACGAGTAAGTTAACAACCGAAACGACGATAATTCTAAGATATTGTTATCAAAGGAATGTTAAAAGAGAATATATGATATCATATTAATATATATGATTATTGTACAATTTAATAACACTTATTTCACTATTATACAGGAGGTTAACCTACCCCAACCAAGGAAAATTACATGGTAATGGTTATTTCACAATCTCTTCATTATCCGAGGTTGTTTGTACGTAATAATCTACTGGGATCTCTTTATCATTCACATCCATGTTTCTTAAAAATGTATTTCAAAACATTTTTACTATTTACTAGAATATGAGTTAAAGTCATTTATACCCTTTTTGACTTTTATAAGTGGTTTATAATGGATTATTTCTGTCATTTTCAAAACAAGGTCCTTTTTAACCTTTTCGACAGAATTAAGGTAAGAATGTTTTTTTTAACTAATATGGCGGGTGCGGCTATTTTCCGCCGTTATAAAATCGTCGAAGCTTCCCTTACAAGCTTATAAGAATATTTTCAAAGAAAATGTTTTATTTTATAAATATATGACTCTTAAATGATTTCAAAAATAGAAAGAGATTTTTCTCTAAAAAGAGTTTTGATTTCATCTATGTCAACATCCTTTGATGGATTTTACGCTTATGTGAAATTGATTTATTATGTTACAAAACTTCTATGTTGTATTGAAGGTTTTATGGTATGTTTGACTGTGGATGTGCTATTTTTATACCATTCATGGTTTATGATGAAATTATTGACATTTCGTATGCTAGTTTTAATACGAATGTTTATTTTATGTTTAAACCTTTTCATATGGGAATGCATTGGACTTAATATGTGACGGGTGGAGCCCGCTATAGCTCCTAGATGCATCGGTATGTCTCATGAGACAAACTAGTGTCTTGGCAGAAGTCCTTGACAAAATCTTATTTTTAGTCTTGGCACGAGACCTTGGCTATGTGGTTATGATAGTCTAACATTATGCATTCCATCATTATGAAAGCGGTTATTGATATTGCATGTGATTATTCGATTAGTAGAATATCCATGTGAATAAGTAAATGGAATTATTTAATTTTTATTTTGCCATACTATGTTGAAGTTCATGTTTAATGGGATTTTGTTTTATTTATACATTTCCTTAAATGTTTATACTTATTTTTGAATTTTTCCACTATATTGTTATCCTTACTGGGCATTTGAGCTCACCCCTTTTCTATGTTTTATTTTTCCCAGGATGTGAAGAAGTTAGTTATGAATGACCTGTAGGGATAGTATGTGGGGATATGAGTGTGGAATATGGAGACTATGTTGTTGAATTAGTTTTTCACTTTGTGATGTAATGTAAAACTTTATGAATATATCTAGTGTTTCCAAGGCTACTAAACCAATCGGTCTTTCGAGATTTGATCTTTCTTGTGATCATGCCAATGTAATGTAATAATGCACCGACTCTGGGTAACTAGGGTCAGGGAATTACAGTTGGTATCCGAGGAAGTTTAGTACAAACCTTGGAAGCTAGATTTAGATAAACTCAGATTAGAGCACGTAGACATAAGATGAACATTGAGGATTAGTATAGAAGAACTTCCTAGAATTTTGGTATTGTAGAGATTTTGTGAGTTTTCCGAGCAATACATCCCTGTCTGGATACGAGAAGGTAGAGGCGGCTCTGGCACAGATGTACCTAGGGGTAAAACCCGAAAACCCCGCTTTGAGATAGACTTGAATGGAAACTGGTGCACGACAACGGGCCTTGCTGCACTCTTGGTTACGACACTCCTGGAGGATATGCTTAGGATAACTCTCATTTTCTTTACAAATAATTATGAAGGGGTTATGAGTATATAATTCCTCAATGAAAACATTTTTATGATTATGGATTATATCAATAAATAGTTAAATTTATGTAAAGTGTTTTATAAGTATGGGATTATGTATTTTGATTCATAAACTGATCTAGATTATTCCATTGTTTAGAAATGGCGCCTAGTGGAAGAAATGGAAACCGAATCAATCCACGCACTCCATGTAGGGATTTCCCTCCAGTTCAAGATAATTAAAGTGGAGCTGGTGATGCAACTAGTGTCGATCAGATAATCACCATACTAGGACAACTCACTCAGGTTATGAATAATAACCTTACACGTATGGAGCACCCTGATCCACAACGTGGAGGATCAATGTTAGATTGATTCATGTGGCAACAACCACCAACGTTCAATGGGATTACAAATCCCTTAGTAGCTGAGCAATGGATAAATTCCCTAGAGAAAATATTTCAGGCTTTGGGGAGTAGTGAAAGGGAAAAAGTTATCATGGCAGTTTACCGCCTCACTGGAGATGCTGATCAATGGTGGTCATTGATTCAAAACATGAAGGAAGATGATGAAGTATCAAATATGGAATGGAGGGAGTTCAAAGATCTGTTTTTAGAAAAATACTTTCCTCATGACCATCGAGCTGATATGGAAAGGCAATTTATGAGTCTGAGAAAAAAGGAGGATGAGAATGTCACAAAGTATGAGGCTAACTTTACAAGGTTAGAAATGTATGTTAGAGATTATATACGTAACGCAAGAAGTAAGATTGATCGTTTCTTTGATGGGTTAAAACCATTTCTCCGTCGATCATTAGTCTCACAATCCTTTTCGTCATACGAAGACATTGTCTCATGTGCTATCAAGACCGAAAAGGAATTCTCTAAGTATTCTGACTTTAAAGCAAAGGAAGAGAAGAAGAGACCTGCTGATCAATATAGGAATGGAAATAAGGGGAAGAAGGGAAAGGTTGAATATCCATCCTGTGGTAAATGCGGGAAGAAACACCCTGGTACATGCTGGAAGGGAATGGTCATCTGTTACAAATGTGGTGAAAAAGGCCACCAAGCTCATGATTGCAAGGGGAAGAAGGAAGCTACCAACGTTCAGTGCTACAATTGCAGGGAGATGGGGAATTATGCAAATGAATGTCCTAAGCATCAGGAGAACTTACCTCAGAAAAGGCCAAGGGATCAAGGCCATGCTTATGCTATCACTACTGCTGAGGTAGAAGCTCCGAAAGATGTGGTGGCAGGTAATTTAATGGTTTCCTCAAGTTTAGAAAATGCATTATTTGATTCTGAATCATCGCATTGTTTCATATCTTCCCAGTTTTCTATGAAAATTAGATATTTCCAATTTGATTTAACAAGGGAGTTGTCTGTTAAAACTCCTAAGGGAAGTATCATTGCAACAAAGTTTTGTGAATCAGTCCCCATTAGAGCACATAAATGTTCTCTATCTGCTGATCTCATCATCATACCTATGATTGAGATTGATATAATCCTCGGTATGGACTGGCTTTCGGACTATGATGCGAAGAT
Source organism: Viscum album (assembly GCA_963277665.1). Taxonomy (NCBI): domain Eukaryota; kingdom Viridiplantae; phylum Streptophyta; class Magnoliopsida; order Santalales; family Viscaceae; genus Viscum; species Viscum album. Next base: position 1,267,503,255 of record OY728140.1, on the reverse strand, counting down.
TTATTGTAAGAAGACAGAGGTTACGATTCTTGATGATAATGATAAGGAACACCTTATCTTTAGAGAATAATTTTCACCACCTAATTTTTATTTAGATCCACCCCCAGTAGCTCAACTAAATTCAATTATTGGGGAGGAAGAGAATGAAATAACTATGGGTTAGGAAAGGAATGTTCAAATAGAGGATGTATCTGTTGTGAATGAATTTATAGATGTATTTCCGGAAGATTTACCTGGACAACCTCCCGAACGAGAAGTTGAGTTTTCCATTGATTTAATTCTTGGATCAAGGCCTATATCAAAGACCCCTTATAGAATGGCCACAGTAGAATTAGTTGAACAAAAGAAAAAACTAGAGGAATTGAGTAATAAAGGGTTTATTCTCCCTAGTGTTTCTCCATGGGGAGCCCCTGTTCTTTTTGTTAAAAAGAAATATGGATCTATGAGGTTATGTATCGACTACAGGGAGATCAATGCTATAATGATAAAGAACAAGTATCCCCTACCTCGCATTGATGATTTATTTGACCAAATTCATGGAGCTCACTACTTTTCAAAGATTGACCTTCGATCTAGAAACCATCAGTTGTGAGTAAAGAAGGAAGACATTCCGAAGACAGCATTTCGAACCAGGTACGGGCATTACGAGTTTATTGTAATGCCTTTTGGATTGATTAATGCACCCTCTGTATTCATGGATCTGATGAATAGAGTTTTCAAGGAATATATTGATGAATTTGTGGTGGTATTTATTGATGATATCTTGGTATACTCCAAAACCTACGAAGATCATGAAAATCACTTGCGCATTATCTTGAAGACTCTAAGGAGGCATGAATTATATGGGAAGTTTAGCAAGTGTGAATTCTAGCTTCAGGAGATTTCTTTTCTTGTCCATATTGTCTCTAAAGATGGAGTCTTTGTTGATCCATCTAAGACCAAGGCAATCCAAGAATGTCCAGCACCTACGAGTATAACTGAGGTACACAGTTATATTGGTTTGGCAGGTTATTATCGACGTTTTGTCTAGAATTTTGCCTGATTGGCTAACCCATTAACGAAGCTCACACGTAAAGGGGTTAAATTTGTTTGGAAAAAAGAGTGTGAAGAATTTTTTGAAGAACACAAGATAAGATTAGTCAATGCTCCTATATTGACTCTACCATCGGGGAATGATGGGTTCGTTATTTATAGTGATGCATCAAAGAAAGGACTTGGTTGTGTCTTTATGCAGAATGATAGAGTTATTGCCTATGCATCACGACAGTTGAAAATTCATGAACAAAACTATCCTACTCATGATCTCGAGTTAGAAGCTGTGATCTTTTCTTTGAACATATGGAGGCACTACCTCTATGGTGAAAAATGTGAGATTTATATTGATCCCAAGAGTTTGAAGTATATTTTCTCACAAAAAGAACTCAACATGAGGCAAAGGAGATGGCTTAAATTACTCAAGGATTATGATTGCACGATACACTACCACCTGGGGAAAGTATACATGGTGGAAGATTCATTGAGTAGAAAATACCATGGAGTTTTGAACAATACGAGAATTGAAAGGGATCCAATTTTCATGGATCTAGTGAAGATGGACATGGGAATAACCAGGGAAGGTGAAACATCAATGCCTTTTCAATTGGTTGCCAAACCATCTTTACTAGAAAGGATTAATAGTTCTCAGACCGATGATGAAAATTTTCAAAAGAAGATTAAAGCTGTGAATGATGGGAGATTGAGAGACTTTGTGTATGAAGATGGAATTTTTAAATTTGGGAAGAGACTTTGTGTTCTCGATATACCTGATCTAAAAAGGTAATTGCTGGATGATGCTCATAGTTCCAATTTCTCTATACACCCTGGGAGCACCAAAATGTATAGAGATTTGAAGGAAAATTTTTGGTGGGACAACATGAAGAGGGAGATTGCTGATTTTGTGTCAAGATGTATGGTTTGTCAGCAAGTGAAAGCTGGAAGGCAACAGCCTGGAGGAGTCATGCAACCTCTTCCTATACCGGAGTGGAAATGGGACAATATTACATTTGACTTTGTCATTGGGCTACCAAAGACTCCTAGAAGGAATAATGAAAAATGGGTTATTGTTGATCGTCTTACCAAGTCAGCACATTTTCTTACTATAAGAGAAGATCTAACCCTGGAACGTCTAGCAAGACTATATATTAATGAAGTTGTTAGACTTCATGGAGTACCCCTATCGATTGTTTCTGATCATGATCCCCGTTTTACTTCAAGATTCTGGAAAAGTCTTCCGAAATCCCTGGATACTGAACTTCATTTGAGTACTACTTACCACCCTCAGACAGACGGACAATCAGAACGGACAATTAAAACCTTAGAAGACATGTTGAGATCTTGCTCACTTGACTTTCAGGGTATGTGGGATCAATATTTACCTCTGGTAGAATTTTCCTATAACAATAGCTTCCATTCGAGTATTCAGATGGCACCATATGAAGCGTTATACAGAAAAAGATTTCGTACACCAACCTGTTGGGATGACGTCAGTGAAAGAAAACTTGTAGGCCCAGAACTAGTGGAGGAAATGATAGAAAAGGTGAAGGTAATCCAAAATCACATCAAAGCAGCTCAAAGTAGGCAGAAGAGCTATGCCGATAATCGAAGGAAGGATTTGGAATTTCAAGTTGGTGATCATGTTTTTCTGAAGGTATCTCCATGAAAGGGAGTCATACATTTTGGTAAGAAAGGTAAATTGAGTTCCAGGTACATCTGACCTTTAGAAATTCTAGAATGAATTGGGGTTGTAGCATACCGATTGGAAATGCCGCCAAGTCTCTCCAAAGTTCACGATGTGTTCCACGCATCTCTGTTGAGGAAATACATGCCTGACCCAACGCATGTACTCACCTATGAAGAATTAGAACTGGAACCCGATCTGTCTTATTGAGAAGAGCCCGTCAGGATTCTTGATACGAGAGAACATGTACTGAGAAACCGGACGATGTGTCTGGTAAAAGTCTTGTGGAGAAACCATAAGATGGAAGAGGCAACGTGGGAACCCGAGGAACTTATGATGAAGAACCACCCGAGTCTTTTCATGTGATAAGTATTCTAGAAATTTTGAGGATGAAATTATTTGAAGGAGGGGAGAATGTAACACCCCAAGCTTCTACGGTACGCTTCTCTTTTAATAATGTGATAACGTGTATTGTACGCAACACCGAGTTCTAACACACCATAAACAATCAAACTAGCCGTTATGAGTACTAATACATACTATTTGAAATTATATATATTTTATATTTCAAAATGGACTTCATTTTTTTTATTTGGAATATCGAATTTTGCCTAAGGTGAAATTTTGGTACTTTTCTGATAACTTTCATATTTTGATGAATAGTGAAAATTACTAAATTTTAATTAAAAACAACTTTTTTAATCAAAATAATTAATAGTGATAAATTATGAATATGAGTGGTTTTAATGTATATTTAGAATATATTTTTACCATGTAATAAAATTTGGGTCATTGAACATAATTTCACATTTAAACCAGACATAAAGAAGTGTCAATCTTTTGATAGTTATTATCTCTTAAAAACACGCTTTTTGTTTTGACAACGGGAATTAATTTTAAATTAATTTATGCCACTTCTGTGTTTTGAATTTAGAAAAATAGATTCCATATTTTGAATCATGATGTTCAAATTTTGTAAATAGGTAACTTTTATTTTTAGACATTTTGAATAATTACTGCGGTAAATATTTTATTTACCATGGTTAAGGGTAAATCCGGTAAATAAAGGTTAAAAAAATAATATTATAATAATACTAAATTACCCTAAAACGTGTCCTAGCCTTATTGGTTGATTCATGTTCGACCATAGGCATCTTTGGGTTGATTTTGGGACTTCATGGTGCCACTTGTAGGTGATAGGGACACTTTATTTTAATTATGTTAAAATGAATACAAAAATGAAACAAGCATATATCTTTTAGAAAAACAATTTTTACATAGAGTTATATATGTTGGATTTTAGATTATAAATATTAATTAGAAAGATAAAAATATTTCCTACATAATTATATTTTATTTATAATTTTTAGACATAAATAATGTAATTTATTTATGACACAATGATGATGCGGTAATTACTATATTAGTGAAAAATCAAAATAATTGATATTATAAATACCCAAATAAATATAATATGAAACATTTCATGAATTAAACTAATTTTACAGGATAATATGATATATTAGGATTTATTAAACCGACTTTTTTCGAAGTAATAAATCTTTTATGAGTTTCACAAAAATCAACTATTGAATAGTGTCAAAATTGACATAAAAGAGTTTTTAAAACAAATATTATATTATTATTTGGTATTAAATTCCTAAAAATATAAGGCTCGGCCGAGAGACTTATATAATGATAGAAGTATCATTAATGGACCACTTGGGGGTCTCTTGGATGTATATGGTATGTTTATTAACCATATAATATAAAAATACAAAGAGACATTGTAAAAGTGAAACTAATTAACTTAGAGTTAATACTTAAAGATAAGGTTAATATAAGTACCCAAACCTGTCTAAATTCAATTGGTTGAGTGGTTTTCGACCTATCGCCACCTTAAACTTTGAATTATCAACTTTGGAGCCATTAGAAACCGAATATGAATTTATTATAAATTAATATTTCTAGATTTTCCAAAGGTGCCCCTCACCCCTCTTATAAAAGGGCACTCCTCCTTCTCATTTCTTCACACCTTCTAAGCCTTTTGGTTCGGCCAAAATCTGCCCAAATACTCTCCCAACTACAACCTAGAGGCCTTATTTTGATCATAAAGCCAACCTAAGGAGCCCTTTTGATCAAATCAAAAGGAAGAACCCGAAGAAGAGGTAATGTTTTCACCACCCCTTTTCAAGTTCCTTTCCTCTTCCACTTCTTCTTCCTTTGTTGTTACCAATATAAAATAATAAATCCAGTATCATATATATACTGTGATGTTATTATAAATAAGGTACAACCATATTCAGTATTCTATCCACCCTTTGAATAACATGTCACCATACGTGCGTACATACAACTTACCGTCTCCACGTCATGGTTTAATTGTTATTCAATATATTATTATTTGGATGGGTATAATAATGATGTGTAACTCATGTAAATAATAAATATAACATGTTAATGATTCTGTATATATGATATACCATCCATTTATATATTATTTTAATATCAAAAGAATGATATTGTCGCTCGTGCATACGTACGGACTACCGTCTCCACGAACGCGATGAGATTCATTCTCCATCGTATCCATTCAAGTATAATTATCATTTGATGATTTAAAAATGATGTTTAAGGACTTGATATCATCCGGGATATGAATAAGATACAACCTATCCATAACAAACATGGCTTATGTAAACAAACATATAAAATAAAACGAGTAAGTTAAGACCCGAAACGACGATAATTCTAAGATATTATTAACAAAGAAAAGTTAAAAGACCATATATGATATCATATTAATATATATGATTCTTGTATAATTTAATAACAATAATTTCACTATTATACAGGAGGTTATCCTACCCCAACCAAGGAAAAGTACAAGGTAAGGGTTATTTCACAATCTCTTCATTATCCGAGGTTGTTTATACGTAATAATCTACTAGGATCTCTTTATCATCCACATCCATGTTTCTTAAAAATGTATTTCGAAACATTTTTACTATTTACTAGAATATGAGTTAAAGTCATTTATACCCTTTTTGACTTTTATAAGTGGTTTATAAAGGAATCTTTCCGTCATTTTCAAAACAAGGTCCTTTTTAACCTTTTCGACAGAATTAAGGTAAGAATGTTTTTTTAACTTATACGGCGGGTGCGGCTATTTTCCGCCATTATAAAATCGTCGAAGCTTCCCTTACAAGCTTATAAGAATATTTTCAAAGAAAATGTTTTAATTTATAAATATATGACTCTTAAATTATTTAAAAAATATAAAGAGATATTTCTCTAAAAAGAGTTTTGATTTCATCTATGTCAACATCCTTTGATGGATTTTACGCTTATGTGAAATTGATTTATTATGATACAAAACCTCTATGTTGTATTGAAGGTTTTGTGGTATGTTTGACTGTGGATGTGCTATTTTTATACCATTCATGGTTTATGATGAAAGTATTGACATTTCGTATGCTAGTTTTAATATGAATGTTTATTTTATGTTTAAACCTTTTCATATGGGAATCCATTGGACTTAATATGTGACGTGTGGAGCCCGCTATAGCTCCTCGATGCATCGGTAGGTCTCCTGAGACAATCTAGTGTCTTGGCACAAGGCCTTGACAAAATCTTATTTGTAGTCTTGGCACGAGGCCTTGGCTATGTGGTTATGATAGTCTGGCATTATGCATTCCATCATTATGAAAGTGGTTATTAATATTGCATGTGATTATTAGATTAGTAAAATATCAATGTGAATAAGTAAATGGAATTATTTCATTTTTCTTTTTCTATAATATGTTGAAGTTCAAGTTTAAAGGGCTTTTGTTTTAGTTATACATTGCCTTAAATGTGAATGCTTATTTTTGAAAGTTTCCTCTATATTGTTATCCTTACTGGGCATTTGAGCTCACCCCTTTTCTATGTTTTATTTTTCCCAGGATGTGAAGAATAAAGTTATGAATGACCTTCAGGGATAGTATGTGGGGATATGAGTGTGGAATATGGAAACTATGTTGTTGTTGTAGTTTTTCTCTTTGTGATGTAATGTAAAACTTTATGAATATATCTAGTGTTTCCAAGACTACTAAACCAATCGGTCTTTCGAGATTTGATCTTTCTTGTGATCATGCCAATGTAATGTAATAATGCACCGACTCTGGGTAACTAGGGTCGGGGCATTACATTGAATATAATAAGGAAGTGGATTTTGATGAGGTTTCTATCATATCACAGATATGGAGGATAAGATATTTTCACAAGTTTATCGTATGACCATTTTTCAAGAGATGTAACAAGAACACATCTTGATATTTCAAGGTAGAAAAATCACCTTTCCTTGGATAGATAACATTTTGAATGAACATGAACAACAATATGGTTTCTCCATCAAACTCTGCAGCAATAGGTTTTCTCCTCTTTCTATCTCCTATTAATTCACCCAAAGCCAAGGCAAAAAAATATCAGTTTGAGGTAGAGGACCTCCTAGATGATCCGCAAAGACACCTTCATAAGGTACTTTTAAACAAGGAACCCACATTCTCGGTGAAAAATAAAATATTTTTCCCTTTATCCAACTTCTGACCACGAAATCATCTTTGTAATTCAATGAAAACTCAATGTACTGAAAAAACTAGAAAAAAAGAATTAGTTATAAGGTCTGTTCTCATTGGTTAACCATTCTAACCATACCCTCTCATCCAATACCCTATAAACATGTGACTTTCTTGAAAGAATCCATTTTTCATAAACTTCCTTTACTAGCATGGCTACTCTATTTTCTATACTAGGGTTCAGTGGTCCCTCATGCATTTTGATCAGATCCTTTTTCAATTTCTTCGACAATTGTTGTTATTTGGGGTCGAAGAAGATGGATTCTTTAATATCTCCATTCCCAACATACAGAAAGAGTTCAAAGGAGAATAAGGCTTCAATAGAGAAAAGAGGTTTGGTTTTGGAAGTCAGAGAACAAGAATGAAGTGAGAAGTGATATGGATTGACTGGGTTTTATCCTTCAGGGATTTAATTATCTTAAATCAGAAGCATAATATAAAAATGAAATAGAATAATTAAAATAGGGATGAAAGAAAAATTACTAAGTATAAATTGGTGAGTCACTATAGTGTGTTGTCAATGGTGTCATCACAACAATGTTACATTGAATAGTAATATATCAATCGGTGGGACAAAAAACGGCGATACAACAACTGGTGAGACCACAAATGGTGAGATAGTAAACAGCTACTCAAAATTGATAATTATCAATTAATGTATGATGTAACTCATTCATTCATAATATAATGTCTTAGTAAAAATGTTAGAAATATAATTCTCTATGGAAATGAATTCCAAATTGATATCACCTTTTTGATAATGATATCTCAAAAAGTGATGTCCTAAATCAATATATTTTGTTCTTTAGTGAGAAATTGGATTCTTATGAATGTTAATATCCCTTTGGTTATCACGGTTTATAAGGAAATGTCTTAATTGATATCCACAATCTAAGAAAGTGTGTTTCATCAACCAAATCAGAGCCAACAACTACAAACAACAATATATTCATATTCAGCAGCAGAAAATGCGATAATTTGTTTACTACACCAAGATACAAGATACATGCCCAAACATTGATATGTTCTAGAGGTTCTTTTTCTAGGTAAATTATGACAACCAAAATCAGAATCAGAGTAGCAAACTAAATCAAATGACTATCCTCTAGGATAGAACAGTCATAAGGTGTTAGTATGTTTGAGGTATTTGAAAAATATTTTTATTGCAAGAAGACGTGACTAGTTAGGATTTACATGAAAATGAGCACACATACACACACTAAACATAATATCAGGCTAGTTAGTAGTCAAGTAGAGAAGACATCCAATCATACCTTTGTAATTTCTTTGATCAACTGATTTTTTATTTTCATCAAGATCAAATTTATAGGTGGTACTCATAAGAGTATCACTACCTTTAGTGTTTTTCAAATTAAAACATTTTAGAATATATTTAGTATATTTACATTGATTAAAAATAATACCCTCATTAATTTAAAATATTTTAAATCTAATAAAGAATTAGAGTTCACACATTAAACTAATTTTCATCTTTTTTTAAAAATCAGCACATAAATAAATTTTTGAAAATCCAAAATTAATATCATTAATATATATTTTTACTACCATAACATATTTAGAAATTTGTTTTATAAAATGGTTAGGATCAGATATACCTTTTGTAAAAAATTTTAAAAATAAGAAAAGTGGTGTGCCTATCATAACATGATCTTGGATCCTATTTTAAACCATATAAAGCCATTGTTAGCTAAAAAACATGATTTTGAAAATGAGTGTTTGTAAAACCATGGGGATATTAAACAAAAACATCCTCACCTATATACAAATTTATAAATGAACTATTATAATTCATTGGATATACTTTAAAATTTTAATGAGCTACATATGCTAGGAAGATTATAATGGAATCAAGTCTAGTAACTGTTGAAAAGGTTAGTTTATATTCAATAACTTCTTCTTGAATATATCCTTATGAAACCAGTCTTTCCTTATTTTTTACTATTGTTCCAGCTTCATCCACTTTATTTCTAAACACCCATTTGGGGCCTATTGTTAAGGTGTCATTAAGACTATCCCCTGGTTTTCAAACATTTTATCATTCATATTGATTCAATTTTTATATCAAATCCATCACCCAAAATTCATTATTGATTACATCATTGATGTTCTTAGGTTCAATTTGTGACAATAAGGCATGATGTTCAAACTAACTCCTAAGAGAATATCTACTATGTGTCGCATTATATAATTCTCCAACAATTTCCTATAACATATGGTTCTTAATAGTTCTAATAGATCCATAAAAGAAAGAACTAGTAACTTTAGTTTCATTAGTAGGATCAAGTTTACTATGAGTAGAGTCTGGAGATTTTCCAAAACAAAAGGATTTAATATATTTCTAAATTGCAGTATCAAGGGGTCTAGTATTTTGTCCAGATTGGACAGACCATGCTAAATATTTTCAAGAATGGTTTTAGGTTTCTGTGGATCAATTTTATAAAATTTATCATATATATATTTTTTCACACATTTGGTTCTTTTATTCAAAACTCTATTGGGTTTACAAGAGGTTGAGTAACCTAGAAAAATACCTTCATCTCTTTTGGATGCAATTTTTTCAAGATTTTACATTGTATTAATGATGTAAATATTGCAAGAAAACACATTAAAATAGGTAAATTTGGGTTTTGTAACACCCCGACCTTAATTACCTTGAGTAGGTGCATTATTACAAAACATTGACATGATACAAGGAATCATGTCCCAATAGACCAGTCAGTTTAGTAGACTTGGAAGTTCTAGATACTTACATAGGTTTTACATTACGTAATGAAATGAAAATTAACAACAACATTGTGTCTCATTTGATCACACACAAATCCCTTAGCCTATTCATTCAGTTTAATCGTAATATACTTCTTCACATCTTGGAAAAAAAACATAAGATAGGGGTGAGCATAGATGCTTGGTAAGGATAACAATATATAGGAACCAATCATTAATAAGCATAATAATTTAAGGAAATGTATAAGACTAAAACACTAGGATTTTAAACTTAAACTTCAGCATAATATGGAAAAGATATATCAAAAAATCCCATTTACTTATTCACATGGATATTCTACTAGTCGAATAATCACATGCAATATCAATAGTCAATTTCATAATGAAGGATTGCATAATACTGGACATCATAAGCATATAGTCAAGGCCTGGTGTCATGAAATTAAATAAGATTTTCTCAAAGCCTTATGACAAGAAACTAGTCTGTCTCATTAGACCTATCGATGCATCGAAGAGATATAGCGAGCTCCACCCGTCATATATTAAGTCCAATACATTCCTCATATGAAAAGGTTGAAACATAACATAAACATTCGTATTAAAATTAGCATATGAAATGTTAGCACTTTAACCATAAATCATGAATTGTATAACAATAACACATCCACAGTCAAACGTATCACAAAACCTTCAATATAATAAGGAGGATTTGTATTATAATAAATCAACTTCAAACAAGTGTAAAATCCTTCAATGGATGTTGACATAGATGAAATCAAAACTAACTGAGAGAAATATCTTTTTATATTTTGAAATAATATAAAAGTTAAATAATTATAAAGGAAAACATTTATTTTGAAAATATACTTATAATCTTATAAGGGAAGATTATAAGGGTTTATAATGGAGGAAAATAGCTATACTTGTTGTATAAGTTAAAAAACATTCTTTCCTTAATTTTTGTTGAAAACATTATAAAGTACCATGTTTAGAAAAAAAACGTAATGAATCATTTCAAAAAAATTTATAAAAGGTCAAACAAGGGTATAAATGAATTTAACCCATATTAAAGAAAATAGTAAAAATATTTTGAAATACATTTTTAAGAAACATGAATGTGGATGATAAAGATGTCCCAGTAGAAACTCACGTATAATCAACCTCAGATGAAGATGTTATTGTAGAATTAACTCTTACCTTGTAATTTTCTTTGATTGAGGGTATGTTAACCTCCTGTATAATAGTTAAAAAAATTTCATTAATTTATAAAAGAACCACATAGATAAATATGATATCATATATGATCTTCTAAAATTTATTTGTTAATAATATTTCAGTAGTATCACTGTTTTGGGTGTTAATTGATTCGTTTTCCTTTATATAATTGGTTACGTAAACCATGTTTGTTATTAATAGGATGTATTTGATTCATATACAGAATGATATTAAGTTCTTAAACATTATTTTTAATCATAAAATGAATATTATTCTTGAATGGTTATGATGGTGAATGAATTTAATCGCGTTTGTGGAGACGATAATCCGTACGTACGCACGAGAGAAAATATCATTCTACTGATAGTGAAATTGTGTGTAATTGGATTGTATATCATATATACAGAATAATTAACGTTTTATATTTATTATTTATATCAGTTAAACTCATTATTACACACATCCAAATAATGAAGTCTTTGAATAACAAACTACACTACGACGTGGAGACGGTAAGCCGTACGTACGCACGTATAGTGACTTCTCATTCGTAGGAAAGATAGAATAATGAATATGGTTGTAAAATATTAATAAAAACATCATAGTATGTATAAGGTACTAGATTTATTATTTTGGTATGGAAACAACAAAGAAACTGGAAGTGGAAGAAGAAAAGAACACTGAAAGAGGTGGTGAAATTATTAGAGCTTCTTCAGTTGTTTCCTTTTGATTTGATCACAAGGGCTCCATAGGTTGGATTTCGGATCAAAGAAAGGCTTCAATGTAAAATTGAGGGTAGTTGGTAGGATATTTGATCAGGTTTTGGCATAGAAAAATGGCTTTGGTGGTGTGATTTTGAGGTAAGGGGATGTACACTTTTATAAGAGAGGTGAGGGTTACTTTAGGAAAAGCTTGAAATATTATTTTATTATACAATCATATTTGGATTGTAATGGATCAAAAAAGGTTTATTATGAGTATAAGGTATTTATAGGTTGAAAAAATCTCAACGAATAGGTTTTATACAGTTTTAGGTCACCATATTAACCCTATGTTTTATATTTAACATTTAGTTAAATAGTGTAACTTTTGCAATGTATTCTTATATTATTATAATAAATGGTTAATAAACATACTATAAAAAGAAAACAGAACCTCAGGTGGTTCATTATTGATATATATAAGCTAATATAAGAACTTTTTCCGATCCTTATATTTTTAGGAATATTATATCAGTTAATAATATAGTATTTTTTTTAAAACCCATTTATGTCAATTTTGACACTATTTGGTATTTTGTTTTTGTGAAATCAATAACGTATTTATCAGATAAAAAAAGTATTTAATCAAACCTAAAATGTCATATTAACCTATAAAAAAATTTTAACTCCTCAAAAGTCTCAATTTACATTTATTTGGATATTTATAATACTAATTATTTTAATCATTCATTAATAAGATAATTACTACATCATCATTGTGTCATAAATTAATTTTATTATTTAATGTCTATAAATCATAACTAAAATACCATTATATAGAAAATAGTTTTATCTTTATAATTAATATTTTTAGTTGAATATATATTATGTATAACCATATATTAAAAATGGTTTAGTTATTAAACATTGAATTTAACACTTTTAACTCTACTTTAAATAAATTAATAATAAATGTCCAAATATAATCCAAGTGGACCAAAAGGATAATATTTTTTTCCTAAGTTTTATTTTGGTCAAAATAAACTTATCCAATAGAATTAAGACATGTGTTAGGGTAATTATAATATCATTTTTACTATTAAGTACACTATTTACATTTAAGCGTGGTAAATAAAATTCAAAAAGTCACTATTCACCAAAAAAATATTTCCATCCTGTTGAACCACATTTTACATACTGATGTTAATTGTGTCTCTCATATTATTGAAATTCAATTAACATAAGCATTAAAATTATGTTTTATGCAAATTTTCAAATGTGCCTAAAAGGTGGGTAAAAGACGTTTAAAAATTCAATAAAATGTTATACATCTAGTTTTATTATAAACTGACTCTAATGAATTACATTTAACATATATAGGTATTATGTATATATTTGGACTTAAAATTAATATAAATAAAATAAATAATTAATTAAATAAAAAATGGGTTTTAAACAATAACGCAATGTTTATCACTATTCATAAAAAATAGACTGTTTTCAGAAAAATACGAAAAATTCACCCTAAGCTAATTATGATATTCTAAATCCAAAAATGAAATCCATTTTAAAAAATAAAATTTATAAAATTTTAATATTTGGGTATTACTATTCATAACATCTAGTTTGATTGGTAGTGGTGTGCTGAAACTCTAAGTTGCGTACATCGCAAGCTAATGCATTATTTAAAAGAGAAACGTATCGTGGAATCATGGGGTATTACATTCTTCCCTCCGCCAAATAATTTCATCCTAAAAATTTCTATAATAATACTGCATTAAAATATTCGGGTGGTTCTTCATCATATGTTCACCTGGTTCCCACATTAACTCTTCCATCTTATGGTTTCTCCATAGTACTTTTACCAGGCGAGTCATCCAGTTTCCGAACACTATTTATTTGGTATCAATAATCCTGCCAGGATAATCACAATAAAACAGATCGGGTTCCAGTTCTATTTATTCATAGGTTAGTAAATGCATTGGTCGAGGCATGTATTTTCCCAACAGTGATATGTGGAACAAATCATGAACTTTAGAGAGACTTGGTGGAATTTCCAAATGATATGCTACAACTCCAATTCGTTCTGTAATTTATAATGGTCAGATGTACCTGGGACTTAATTTACCCAAATTTCTGAATCGTATAACACCATTCCATTGAGATAACTTCAAGAAAAAATGATCACCTACGTGAAATTCCAAATCATTATTTCAGTTATCCGCAGAGCTCTTTTTCCTTCTTTGAGCCTCTTTTATTAGGGTTTTGATAATCATCATAGTTTCCATTGTTTCCTTTACAATTTCTGGTCCTATAAGTTTTCTTTCACCAACATCATCCCAACAAGTTGGTGTGAAACATCTCTTTCCATATATTGCTTCATATAGTGCCATCTGAATGCTTTAATGGAAGCTATTGTTATAGGAAAATTCTACTAGAGGTAAATAATGATCCCACATACCGTGAAAGTTAAGTGAAAAAGATCTCAAAATGTGTTCTAAGGTTTGAATAGTCCTTTTTTGATTGTCCATCAGTTTGGGGGTGGTAGGCAGTGCTTAAATGATGTTCAGTACCTGGGTATTTCGTAATACTAGTCCAGAATCTTGATGTAAAACAAGGATCACGATCAAAAATAATTGATAGGGGTACATAATTAAGTCTTAATAATTCATTAATATATAGTCTTTCTAAACATTCATGTGTTAAATCTTCTCTTATAGTAAGAAAATGTGCTGACTTGGTAAGATGATCAACAATGACCCATATTGCATCATTCCTTCTAGGAGTCTTTAGAATAGTGCGCTAGTGATTTTCATGATCATCGATGATTTTGGAGTATACCAAGATATCATAAACAAATACCACTAAATATTCATCAAGATATTCATTAAAAACTCTATTCATTAGATCCATGAAAGAAGAGGGTTCATTACTGAGTCCAAAGGGCATTACTGTAAACTCATAATACAAAAAACAGGTAAGAAATGTTGACTTTGGAATCTCTTCCTTCTTCACACACAACTGATGATATCCAGATCGAAATTCAATCTTTGAAAAATATTGAGCTCCGTGAAGTTGATCGAATAAATCATTAATGCGAGGTAGGGGATACTTGTTCTCTATTTTTAGAGCATTGATTTCCCTGTAGTCAATGTACTACCTCATAGATCCATCTTTTTTCTTAACAAAAAGAATAGGGGCTCCCCATGGATAAACACTAGGGAAAATAAATCCCTTATTACACAATTCCTATAGTTTTTTCTTTAGATCCACTAATTCCACAATTTCTATTCTATAAGGGGTCTTCGATATGGTCCTTAAACTAGGAATTATGTCAATGGAAAACTCAATTTATCATTGAAGAGGATGTCCAGGTAAATCCTCTTGAAACACATGAACATATTCTTTGACAATAGGTACATCCTCAATTTGAACATTGTTTTCCTCATCCATAGTTATTTCACTCCCTTCCACCCCAACAATTGAATTTTGTAGAGCTAATAGGGGTTGATCTAGTAGAGAATTAGATGGTGATGTTTCTGCTCCAAAGATATGAAATTCCTTATCATCATCAAAAATTGCAACGTCATTCTTCTTACAAAACATTTTTGCCTCATGGTCTAAAATCCAATCTGTACCGAGGATTATATCAAATTTAATCATGGTTATGAAGATGCGATAAGAAAATAGAGAACATTTATATGCCCTAATGGGAACTGATTCACAAAACATTATTGCAATGATACTTCCCATAATAGTTTTAACTGACAACTCACTTGTTAAATCAAATTGTAAATATAATTTATTTTGTCAAACTAGGGGGATATGAAACAATGCGATGATCCTGAATCAAATAAATCATTGCCTAATTTTTAATAAATGATTAAAGTATATGTCACCACACCATGCATAGCTTTAACATCAGTAGTATTTATCGCATAAGCTTATCCTTTCTTCATTGGCCATTTACAAGGTATGTTTCCCTGACACTTAGTACATTCATTTTCATAGTGCCCCATTTCTCTACAATTATACCATTCAACATTTACAACATGTTTCTTTCCCTTGCAATGACGATATTTGTGGCCTTTTTCGCCACACATGTAAAAGAATCCCATTCCCTTCAAGAAAGTACCAAGGTGTTTCTTCCCACGTTTAATGCAGGATAGAAATTCATCTTTTCCCTTCTTCCCCTTATTTCTATTTTCAAAGTGTTCAACATATCTCTTTTTCTCTTTATTTTATTCAAAATCATAAGACAGATAGAATTCATTTTCTATCTTGATAGAACATGATACTATATCTTCGTATGATGAGAAGGATTGTGATACAAATTCTCGATAGAGAAATGGTTTTAACCCATCCAATAATCATTCAATCTTACTACATGGGTTACGTATATAATCTGCAGCATTCCTTGCTAAACTTTTAAAGTTGGCCTCATTATTTGTGACATTCTCAACATCCTCCTACCTCAGACCCAAAAATTGGTTTTCCAAATCTGCTCAATGGTCAAGAGGAAAGAATTTTTTCTAAAAACAACTCTTTAAACTCTCTCCATTCCATATTTGATACTTCTTCATTTCACTATGTGTTTTGAATTACTGACCACCATTTATCTGCATCTCCTGTGAGGTAATAAACTGTAATAAAAACTTTTTCCCTTTCACTACTCCCCAAATCATTAAATATTTTCTCTAAATAACTTTTCTATTGCTCAGAAAAAAATGGATTTGTAATACCATTGAATGTTGGTGGTTGTTGCCACATGAATCTCTCTAACATTTATCCTCTGCATTATAGATTAGGGTGCTCCATATGGGTAATGTAATTATTCATAACATGAGTGAGTTGTCCCAGTATAGTTATAAGTTAATCAGCACCGGTTGTATCACGCACTCTACTATAATTATCTCGAGTAGGAGGGTAATCCCCACAAGGATTACACGCGTTGTTACGGTTTTCATTCCTTCTACTAGACACCATTTCTAAACAATTTAACACACTTGATTAGTTTATGAATCACAATACATAATTCCACACATGTAAAATACCTAACATAAATTGAATAGTTTATGCATATAAACCATAAAAAAGTTTTTCTTTGAGGAATTATTTACTCATAAATCTTTCATAACGGGTTGTAAAGAAATTGTGAATTATCCAATGCATATTTCCCAGGACTGTCATAAATAAGAGTGCATCAAGGCTAGTTGTCGTGTACCATGGTACCCCATGTCAGGCCCGAAACACCTTGTTGGAGTTTTCACTCCTAGGTACATCTGTGCCAGAGCCACCTCTACCTCCTCGTATCCATACATGGATGTATTTATTATAAAATTCAGAAAACCTCAACATTACCAAAATTTTTGGAAGTTGTTCTATACTAATCCTAAAATTTTATCTTAGGGTAATGTTCTCTAATCAATGTTTTTCTAAATCTAGTTTCCAAGGATTGTACTAAACTTTCTTTGATACCAACTGTAACACCATGAACCTAGTTACCAAGAGTCGGTGCATTATTACATAACATTGGCACGATAAAAGGAATCATGTCGCAAAAGGCCGATCAGTTTACTAGCCTTGGAAGTGATAAATACATACATTAGTTTCACATTACATTATGAAATGAAAAATAACAACAACATTTTTACCCTTTAAATGCACTCATATCCCATATATTATTCATCCAGGATAATCATAATATACTTTTTGTATCCTGGGAAAAAACATAAGAAAGGGGTGAGCTCAGATGCTTAGTAAGGATAACCATATAGCCAAAAATATCATAAATAAGCATAATCATTCAAGACAATGTATAAGACTAAAACACAAGACTTTTAAATATAAACTTCAGCATAATATGAAAAAGATAAATCCAATAATTCCACTTACTTACATGGATATTCTACTAGTCAAATTATCACATGTAATATTAATAGCAAATTTCATAATGATGGAATGCATAATGCCGGAAATCATAACAACATAGTCAAGAACTCGGGCCAAGACTATAAATAAGATTTTGTCAAGGCCTTATTCCAAGACACTAGATTGTATCATGAGACCTACTAAAGCATCAAGGAGCTGTAGTGGGCTCCACCCATCACTTACTAAGTATAATGCATTCCTCATATGAAAATGATGTAACATAACATAAACATTCGTATTAAAAGTAGCATACTAAATGTTAATACTTTAGCCATAAACCATGAATGGAATGAAAATAACACATCCACAGTCAAGAATATCACAAAACATTCAATATAATATGGACAGTTTGTATCATAACAAATCAACTTCAAAAAAGTGTAAAATACAACGAAGGATGTTGACATAGAAGAAATCAAACTATTTGAGATAAATATCTCATTATATTTTGAAATCATTTAAAAGTTACATAATTATAAAAAAAATTTATTTTTAAAATATTCATATAAGCTTTTAAGGGATGATTTGAAGGTGTTATAATGGCGGAATATAGCTGCACTCGCCATATAAGTTAAAAAAACATTATTTCCTTAATTTTGTCGAAAAGATTATAAAGTACCATGTTTGGAAAATGATGGAAAGATACCTTTAAATACATTTTTTTAAAAGTTAAACAAGGGTATAAATGACTTTAACCCATATTATAGAAAGTAATAAAAATGTTCTGAAATTCATTTTTAATAAACACATATGTGGTTGATAAAGAGGTCCTACTAGATACTCATGTATAAACTACCTTGATTAATGATGAGATTGTAGAATTAAATCTTACCTTGTACTTTTCCATGATAAATAGTACATTAAAGAAATGTATAGTAGTTAAATCATTGATATTAAATTATACAAGAACCACATACATAACAATGATATCATATATGATTTTCTAATATTGTTTTGTTAATAATATTTTAGTAGTATCATTGTTTTGGGTGTTAACTAATTCATTTTCCTTTATATTCTTAGTTACGTAAGCCATGTTTGTTATGGATAGGATATATTTTATTCATATCTATAATTATATTAAGTTCATAAATATTATTTTTAATCATAAAATGAAAATTATTCTTGAATGGTTATGATGGGGAATGAATTTCATCGCATTCATGGAGCTGATAATCTGTACATACGCACGAGCGACAATATCATTCCATTGATGGTGAAATAGTAAGTAATTGGATGGTATATCATAAATACATAATAATTAAAATGTTATAGTTATTATTTACATTTTTTATACTCATTATTATACCCGTACAAATAATGAAGTGTTTGAATAACAAACCACACCACGACATGGAGACGGTAAGCCATACATACGCACGTATGATGACTTCTCATTCATTGGATGGATAAAATAATGAACATGGAGGTACCACATTTATAATAAATTCAAAGTATGTATACGATACTAGAGTTATTATTTTGGTATGGAAACAATAATGAAAGAGGAAGTGGAAGAAGAAAAGAACTTTGAAATGGGTGGTGAAATTATTACCTCGTCTTCTGGTGTTTCCTTTTGATTTGATCAAAATGTCTCATTTGGATGGCTTTCTAATCAATGTAAGTCCTCCAAGTAGAATTGAGGTTTGTAATTAAGATATTTGATAAGGTTTTGGCCAATACAAATGGCTTTGGAGGTGTTATTTTGAGAGAAAGATAAGTACCCTTTTATAAGAGAGGTGATGGTCACTTTAGGAAAAGCATGAAATATTATTTTATTATACCATCATATTCAGTTTATAATGTCACTGAAAACATTATTATGAGGATAAGGTAAGGATGGTTCAAAAACCTCTCAACCAATAGGCTTTAGATAAGCTTAGGTCACCATATTAACCTTATCTTGTAGATTTAACTCTTAGTTAAATAGTTTAACTTTTACCATTTATTCTTGTATTATTATAACAAATGGTTAATAAACATACAATAAAAATACATGAGAACACAAAGTTGTTAATTATATATATATATATCCATATATATATACTTTTTCCAATCCTTATATTTTTATGAATATAATATCAATTAATAATATAGTATTTGTTTTAAAAACACATTTTTGTCAATTTTGACAATACTTGATATTTTGTTTTTGTGAAAGGCATAACAACTTTATCAATTTGAATAAAAAATTATTTAACCAACCCTAACATGTAATATTGACTGATAAAATTAGTTTAATTCATCAAAAGTTTCAATTTACATTTATTTGAATATTTCTAATATCAATTATTTTAATCTTTCATTAATAAGGTAATTATTGCACCATCATTGTGTCATAAATAAATTTAGTAATTTAATTTATAAAAATTATAAATATAATACCATTATTTATGAAATATTTTCATCCTTATAATGAATATTTATAGTCTAATTTATATTATGTATAACCCTATATTAAAATTTTATTAGTTATTAAACTTCTAATTTAACACTTTTAAATCTACTTTAAATAAATTAATAATAAATGTCCAAATATAAACCAAGTTGACCAAAAGGATAATATTTTATTCCTAAGGTTGATGTTGGTCGAAATAAACATATCCAATAAAATTATGACATGTGTTAGGGTAATTATAATATCATTTTTACCTTAAATTACCATATTTACATTTAACCGTTTTAAATAAAAATATAAATTTACCATTCACAAAAAATATTCCCATCATATTGAACTAAAGTATACTTAATAATTTCAACTGCATCTCTTGTATTTTTGAAATTTAATTCACAGAAGTGGTAAAATTACGTTTTATGAAAATTTTCAAATGTTCCTAGAAGGTGGGTAAAAGGCATTAAATAAATTAAAAAATTATACATCTATTTTTATTAAAAAATGAATCCAATGAATTATATAGAACATATATAGGTATTATTTATCTATTTTGACATAAAATAAATTTGAATAAAATAAATAATTATTTAAATAAAAAGCAGGTTTTAAATAATAACAAAGTGCTTTCACTATTCATCAAAAATTTATTGTTTATTAAAAAAATACAAAAAATTCACCCTAAGATAATTTTGATATTATAAATCCAAAAATGAAGTCCATTGTAAAAAAACATTTATAAATTTTTTTAAAGTGGGTATTATTATTCATAACCGCTACTTTGATTGGTCGTGGTGTGCTAAAAATCCATGTTGCGTACATCGCAACCTATTGCATTACTCAAAGCGAAATGTACCATGGAAATTTGGGGTGTTGCAGGTTTCATATTATTCAAAATATTATAGGGATTTTTCTTAATAATTGGTCTGATTAAGATTCTTCTAGTTATTTAACATGTTGTATTTATAGATTTAGCCCAAAAATAAATAGGCAAGTCATACTCATTAAGCATTTTATGTGATATTTATTTTAAGATTTTATTTCTTATTTCTACAACTCTATTTTTCTGCGGTGTCCAAGGAAAAGAGAAGTTACGACTGTAGCCATTATACAAGAAAAAAGATTCAAAATTTTGGTTCTAAAACTCCCGACCACAGTCACTTAAGGATTTCATACTAAGACAGCTTTGGTTCTCTATAGATCAATCATACTTGATAAAATGGGAACAAGATTCACTTTTGTGAGCTATGAAAAAGGTCCATGTATACCTAGAAAAGTCATATACTAGATCATAGACATAGTGATCCCATTAAGACATGAAACTCTAGATGGTAAAAATAAGTCCATGTAAACCAATTCAAGAGGGTTAGAATTTAAAACTTCTTTCTTTGGATTGAAATATATTTTTTGTTGTTTTCCCTTTTGAAAAGCATTGTATACTTTATTGTTTGGAAATTCAAGTTTCGATAGATCCTTCACTGAAACGTTTCTAGTGATCTTTCTATGTGAGTGAATATTAAAAAGTATTAGTCTCTTATTCCAGATCCAAGACTCCCTGTAAAGATTCTTAAGAAAAAAAATTTGAAACTAAGGAATTTAAATTTATAGGATAAATATTTTTATTTCTAAAATTAGTAAAAAATAAATCAGTTTTAAAATTAAATCATTACAAGCATCATTTTTAAATTTAACATCAAATTTATCATCAAATAATTGAGAGATTCTAAGAAAATTGAATTTTAAAACATCAACAAAAAGAATGTAAAGACCCCTAAAATTCGAGGGAAATTTTTTATTAATTTTCTTTGGGATTTTACAAGAACTCGTTTTCTGACGGCACATGATTCTGAGCCCCGGTGTGCCTGAAATTTCTAACCGAATATTATCTCGGGTATATTCAGTGAACGAACGAGCGGGTTTTTCTAACTTTTGAACCAGTGCTCGGAATCGAATTCCGAGGGAACCGATGAATTCGCAGAGCCAGTTTTTGCATAGGAACACCTTTTCCAGAGTAGCGTTTTTACGGGAGGTGTTGTTAAAAATTTGTGGAAGTTAAAATAAAAATTGAGTTGCAATTTTTATTTTCTTTTAAGTGGTTAATCTATTGAGTGGAAGTTAGGGTAACCCCCCAACCTCCCATGGGAGGTTATGAGAGTAGTGGGGCCCACACAAACCCCACCCCTTCATCTTCCCTAACCTTCTATAACCCTCTATTTATTAAGTCAAGTTGAGTTAATTAATTGGGGGAATTAATTCAACCTTTTAAATTCAAATGCTTAAGTTTTTTTAATAAGATAAGTGATGACTTATTTTATTTTGGTGGGAATCTTGTTTTGTGAGTCTTTGGAGAAAAGTTGAGGAGGTTGAAGAACTTCTTTTTCTTCTTCGATGAAGAAAGCGATGAATGCGAAGAACGCTGGATTCCTCAGAGTTCGACGACGCGACGCCGACGAATCATTTCTCCATGACACGACTCTATCCTTCCGCGACGTCTTCTTCCGCGACCGTTATTTCCACGATGAACCCTATCTCAACGAATTCGACGAGGTAGGTAATTCTTTTATTGTTGATGATATTCGTGTTTTCATCCATCATCATTCATCGTACTTTTGGACCACATGTTACCAGTTAACGGGAGGGGGCCGGACCACACAAACACAGCCGACCCTCCTCCCCTTTTATCTTTTTTTCCTTGTGGTGGAATGGAACGAGTATGGCGCGGTGCCGTCGCACCGCGCGGGGTCATGCGGAAAGGTATGTCCGGCGCCGTCGCGCCGCCAATTTGAATCGAATAAGAACATGGCACCGTCGCACCAGGACGGGGAACCCTGAAAAACACCGCGGCCGGAGCGGGGCTGCAGTGGAGGGGCACAGCGCCGCCCCGCTGCGCCGGATGGTCCAAGGCCGCGGATTTGACCGCGGCAGAGCAGGGGAACCGGAGGCCGGTTCCAGGCCGCCGGTGTCGGAGCAGGGGGACCGGCCCTTGCCGGTCCCGAGTCGGCAGTAGCCGGCCGACCAGACAGTGGAATAGAAGAGGGTTAAAAACCACCGGCTGGACGGACGTGAGCGGCCCCCATTATGGAGCTACGGTTACAACAAGCAGGGGGCAGCGCCCCCCCCCCCCCCCCCTCCCCCGCAACCTGAGCGGCTCGGCCATTCGGCCGAGCCGCCTGGCTAGTGCGACTGGGAGCCAGGGCAGTGGCCCACCGAGCTGGGCCGGGCTGGGCCGCGCCCAAGCGGGCCGGAGCCGGGATTGGTCGACCCGATTCGGGTCGGGTCGGTCTGGGCCCGAAACCCCCATTTCCGGACCTCTTTAGGTCTTTTGCCCAGATCTTGGGCTGAGGATCTCCGATCGATGCACCGTCAGCGGCGATGCGATCCATGGAACGATACGGTCATTTTGGTATATTAAACTCAAGGTGTCGGAGTACTTTGGGTTCGGCCGGGTCGGTTCTTACATGAAACCAACCGGGCCCTCGGAGCTGAAATGCTTATAACTTGAGATCCGGATGTCCGATTGACGTGTCGTCAACTTTGATGGATTCCTCTAAGTGAGACGAACTTTTGGCTTACTCCGCTCGAGGTTTGGACACAGATAGAGTACGTTCGGGTTGGTTTTGACTTAAAAACAAACAGGGCCCCTAGGACGAAAAAGCCAATAACTCTCAAACCGGGTATCTGATTGACGTGCCGTCTATGACGTTGAGTTCCTGTTGATGATACAGAACTTTTGGATACATCAACTCCAGACTATGTGTTGGTTGATGTATTAGCTCTTCGGCTCATGGAGCGGACCCTCTTGAACGAGCTTGCTGTGTGCGGGAACCCTAGAGCTGGCTTCGACTACGACGACGATGACGACTATGCAGAAATACTCCATGGATTCGACGGTGACGACTACAACACTCAGCGATCCTACGTGGATCGGTGCTACCGATCCTGTGTGGGTCAGATCCTGTGCTGGTCAGCGCTCAGCAGTCCTGTGTGGGCCAGTGCCTACAGATCCTGTGTGGGGCCGATCCTGTGTGGGTCATTACGGGGGTAAGTTACCTATCAATACTTTGTGGGTCATTGCGGGGGTTAGTACCTATCGATCATGTGTGGGTCCGACGGCTTAGATGAATCAGTGACTACATCTGATCATCTCTATCGTCTTACGAAGAAGTAAACCTATGTGAGCTGAATCTTGACTTTCAATCTTTATCTTCGATAAGAATGACTTGATATCCTGTGTGGATTACGTTATGCTTTCCTGTGTGAATTGGGTTGTGATTTCCTATGTGGAACGGGTTACGTTTTCCTGTGTGGACTAGGTTGTACTTGGGCTCGAATGTTGGAGTTGAACTAGAATTGATGACTTAGGTATATGTATGGGAATATTCCTAAGTAGTGTCGGATGTTACTTCGAGATTGTATCATTCCTTTGTGGATTATCCTTTGTGGATTCTGGGAGACATTCAGAGGGCTTGGGGTTCCTACTGAGTAGCTTATACTCACCCCTGCATGGGATACGCCCGCTCTATGTTGTGTTGGTTGTAGACGACGGACAACACTGATCGTGGTTGAGGCTCGAGGAGCAGGTCGATACCTGGAGGTGGACCACAGGGCGGGGCGTAATCGGAGCGGATGGCTGGACCAAATGAGCTGTGGAGGCTATCTGTACCCACCATTCGGGTGGGAGTTCTAGTGGACGGCTCGAGGCTGCGGCTTTACTTTCAGTTGCTGTTTTCCATTTCTAGTTGTACTTTACTTTCAGTTTGGGTTTGTATTCTAGCCCACTTTCTTTTTCGCACATACTATTGTACCCAGTTTTACATAGTGTTTACTTCTACTGCTTTCCTGCTCTGTGGTGCTATTTACATTGCAAAGGCAATGCCTTCTCTTTTTATCATGAATTACTCGTTGGTTCTAGCCACCAGCCCCTGGCCTATGGAAGGAGGGCTTGGGGTAGTCACGACACGGTCTCTGAGGACGGGTCATGAAAAATTGGAATTATAGGAGTTCAGTTCTAACGCAGAACTCAGGACTCTGATCTTTTTCTATGTGAATCAATAGTGTTAAGTGTATTGGGTGTGGTTATTAATCCAGGGAGTCCAGTGTTGGTGCGGCGGCCGACGTATCCGTACAACAGGACCCTAACTTCTGATTTCAGACTTAATACATGAAAAAATTGATTGCATGTGTGATTCAAGTTTTCTTTGTGATTACTTTATGTCATCTCAGTAGGTGTACTGTTTAACAATGGCGCACATGTTTCTTTTTAGGATGTCCCCACGACGGCAGTCATCTAGGGTTCCGAGAGTTGTACGTGACGACAGCCCACCGAGCGACGAGGCCTCGGTGCAGGGCCCTTTGACCTCAGAGGCACCAGCGGTACCTCTACATGCCGAGCCACCGATGCTACCAGCCCCAGCTGCTGACGATGCACGTCGCCTTAGTGAACTGTACAAGTTTCAGTGCTAGCGACCGCCCATGATCAGCAGGGAGACAGAACCTCAGGTAGCCGAGGATTGGCTGGAGGCAGCTGTACGAGTTTTCAGGTTGGTGAGGACACTAGCAGACCTCATGGTGGTCCTTGCAGCGAACCTACTGCACGTGGGAGTAGGCAGATGGTGGATCCTGATGCCTCAGGTGCACGACGAGGCATCTCTCCATTAGACGGATTTTGAGAGCCTATTTCGCTCGGAGTTCGTCCCAGCCACCCTCTGTGAGGTGCGCATCCAGGAGCTTCTACAGTTGCGGCAGGGCAGCTTGACGGTCGCCAAGTACTCCGCGAGATTTACAGATCTCTCGCGCTACTCGATAGACATGGAATGAGACCCATTCTTCCGGGCTCGGACCTTCGAGCAGGGATTGAGGCAGGAGATCAGGGCATCGCTGAAATCCCTCAGCATTCCGACACAGGAAGGGGTACTGGAGCGAGCCCTTGTGATCGAGAGCTTCCTTGTTGAGCCTTCATTAGCAGCGAGACCTACCGCATGGTGGAACGTAGTAGAGTCTTCTGTAGTAGGTAGTCGACGGATGACTCATGGGTCCAGGCATACCAGACCCTCAGGCAGACGACCTCAGGACACTGGATCAGTGGTGCGGGGAACACATCACAGATCTAGTCTTTCGAGAGGCAGACAGTGCTACGCAAGCGGCGGGCTGGGCCACATGGCTCGTGACTGCCCGACCCGCCGTGCAGAGGAGCAGTAGACGATTGAGAGACCACCCAGGCAGAGGCAGAGGGTTGACCGTGGCGGTCCGCAGGGAGTAGGAAGACGAGGCAGAGCAGCTGGACGAGCAGAAGGTGGTGGGCGACGCTTTGAGGCTCTACCACCACCACCGCTAGGAGGTCCACCCCGACCACAGGGAGCTGGCGGGCAGAGACAGGCAAAACATCAGGCAGCGGAGGCCTATAACCACGGCGCGCCCAAGACGATTCGAGGTACTATCCGTGTCTATTCCACCCTTGCTACAGTCCCTATAGACACAGGAGCGAGTCATTCTTTCATAGTTGATGCCCTTGTTCGGAGGTCAGAGATTCCGATGGAGCTGTTGGCTCGATCATTATGGATAGAGACTCCTACGGGAGTAGACTCGATGATTACGCACTGGTGCCGGTAGTACGAGCTTACTATAGGAGGTGAGAGCTTCGGTAGAGATCTTCGTGTAGCGGCGTCGAGGCCTTACAACGTCATCATGGGCATGGATTAGTTATCTACAGTCCATGCTTAGATCGATTGTATTAGGTGCAAGATGCGATGTGTACGCACCGATGGGAGCAGGTTCACCTTCACCGGCGAGAAGGGAGCCTTTGAAGCACGTGATGGACTCTCGCAGAGGAGAGAACATACAATCACTCATCAGTTGGCTAGCCTCATCCTTGGAGTAGTTGACGTGCAGAGTCCTGGTTTTCCTGCAGTGGTGGATCAGTATTCGGATGTTTTTCCCGATGACGTTACAGGACTACCTCCTCATAGAGAGGTAGAATTTTATATTGACCTATACCCTGGGAAAACCCCGATATCCACTCTAGCATATCGGATGGTCCCCACTGAGCTTCGAGAGCTACGGGTACAGTTGGAGGACTTGCAGGGCAAGGGATTCATCCAACCCAGTGTTTCACCCTGGGATTTCCCAATATTGTTCGCCAAGAAGGCGGACGGGAGCTTGCGACTTTGTGTCGACTGTCATCGCCTGAACCAGGTGACCATGAGGAACAAGTATCCGCTACTGAGGATTGACGACCTCTTCGATCTGCTCAAGGGAGCACTGTGGTTCTCGAAGATAGACCTCAGGTCAGGATATCACCGGCTCAGAGTTTGGAATGAGGACGTGCAGAAGATGACCTTCAGGTGTCGGTATGGACACTATGAGTTTTTGGTTATGCCACTCGGTGTAACCAATGCTCCAGCAGTGTTCATATCCCTCATCAACATGATCTTCCAGCCATACCTCGATCGATTTGTCGTGGTCTTCATCGACGACATTTTGATATACTCGACCACTGAGGAGGAGCCCGCCTACCACTTGCAGGTTCTACTGGACATACTCCAAGAGCACCAGCTTTATAGAAATCTCTAGAAGTGTCTGTTATGGATACGTGAGGTCAAATTGTTGGGACACATCATCTCTGAGTTGGGAGTTGTGGTGGATCCTACGAAGATTGAGGCAGTTCTAGCTTGGGAGCCACCCCGGAGCGTGACGGAGGTGCAGAGTCTCTTGGGTCTAGCTGGGTACTATCGGATATTTGTGCCAGACTTCTCCAAAGTTGTAGCACCACTCTCAGCTTTGAAGAAGAAGGGGAAACCCTTTGTGTGGTCAGACAGATGTCAGCAGAGTTTCCAAGAGGTGCGACAGAGATTGACCGGCGCGCCTATCTTGAGGCTACAAGATGAGGGAGTTGGGTACGTAGTTTACTGCGATGCATCAAGTACCAGACTCGGATGTGTCCTGATGCAGGAGTGGGTCGTGATCGCCTATGGATCACGTCAGTTAAGGTAGCATGAGCAGAACTACGCTACCCACAACCTGAAGTTAGTAGCCGTGGTCTTCGCTATGAAGATGTGGCAACACTATCTGATGGGTGGGCGCTTTACTGTCTATTCTGACCATCAGAGTCTCAGGTATATCTTCTCTCAGAAGGACCTGAACCTGAGAAAACGGTGATGGATCGAGTTTCTCCAGGACTATGACTTTGACATAGTCTAAACTCATGGGAAGAGGAACGTAGTAGCCGATGCTCTCAGTAGGGGGACTGCCATTCAGCTACTTGGGGAGGTGACAGAGCAGCTAGCCGCTTTGCAGATATCCTTCGTGGATAGAGATGAAGCAGAATTTCTTCAGTCACTCACATTCACTCCTTCGCTACTACATCTGGTCAGAGAGACACAACGTGGGGACCATGACTATGAGACGTGGCGTGCGCAGATATCCTAGGACAGGAACCTGAGGGTTTCTCTGTAGGAGGAGAGCACGCCGTCCTTTTCAGAGGACGTACCTTGGTACTAGTTGCTTTATGGGAGAAGGTGATGAGAGAGTTTCACACATCCCCTTTTGCAGTACATCCTAGAGTGGTGAAGATGTAACAGGATATTAGATGACAACATTGGTGTCCGGGCATGAAGAAGGCCGTGATAGAGTTCGTTTCTTGATGCCTCACCTGCCAGCAGGTGAAGGCAGAGCACCAGGTACCAGTAGGCTTGGTGCAGCCCTTGGAGGTCTCGTAGTTTAAGTGAGATGGTATATCTATGTACTTCTTGACTGGACTTCCATGCACTTCCATAGGTCACGACTCTATTTGGGTGATTATCGACTGACTCACCAAGTCGGCTCACTTCTTACCCATCATAGAGCAGGGCTCAGTAGAGAGCTTGGGACGTCTCTACATTCAGGAGACTGTACGGATTCACGGTGTGCCATCATATATCATCTCCGATCGAGATGCTCGCTTTAATTCCTGACTTTGGAAGGGGTTACAGGAGGCGTTCGGGACGCAGCTACGTCTGAGCACCACCTTTCACCCTCAGACGGATGGTCATACGGAGAGGACCATTCAGACTCTCGAGGACATGTGATGCGCATGTGTCCTCAACTTTGGTCACAGTTGGGAGGACCACCTACCCTTGGTGGAGTTCGCGTACAACAACAGCTACCACTCCACCATCGGGATGGAACCATACGAGGCGTTGTACGGCCGATCTTTCAGATCTCCTCTGTGTTGGAAAGACCCTGGGGAGTCAGCACTTGTGGGACTGGAGATGGTCCAAGCCATGACATAGATGGTCTAGGTCATCCAGGAGCGGATGAGGACAGCTCAGAGCCGGAAAAAGTCTTATGCAGACAGGAGGCGGAGGCCACTAGTGTTCGAGGATGGCGACCACGTCTTCTTGTGGGTCTCACCTCGATGTGGATTACGGAGATTTGGCCAAGGTGGAAAGTTTTCTCCGCGCTTCATCGGACCATTCCAGGTCCTCAGAAAGATTGGGGAGGTGGCTTATTGCCTGGCTCTACCACCTCAGTTGCACCAGGTGCATGACGTCTTTCACATATCTCAGCTGAGGGGATACGTGCACGAACCAACGCATATCATTGACCATGGGGAGATGGACATTGATGATGGGGCGACTTTTGCAGAGGTCCCAGTGGAGATCGAGGATTGATGGGAGTGGGTCCTATGTGGACGATCGATTCCTCTAGTGTGCATCATATGGAATCACGGGACCCTCTAGGAGATCACTTGGGAGCGGGAGGCTCAGATGCGTGCACAATACCCACATTTGTTCCCCTAGTTTTTGATGTATCTTTATGGGGACGTAAAGCCCTGAGGTGGGAGTAATTTAAAGACCCGTAAAATTAAAGTGAAATTTTTTCTTAATTTCCATTGGGATTTTACAAGAATGCGGTTTCTGACGGCACTTGATTCTGAGGCCCGGTGTGCCTGGAATATCTAACCGAATATTAGCTCGGCTATGTTTAGTGAATGAACGAGCGGGTTTTTATAACATTCGAAATGGTTCTCAGAATCGAATTCTGAGGGCACCGATGAATTCACAGTGTCGGTTTTTTCTTAGGAACACCTTTTCCAGAGTTGCGTTTTCACGGGAGGTGTTGTTAAAAATTTTTGGATGTTAAAATAAAAATTAAGTTACAATTTTTATTTTCTTTTAAGTGGTTTATCCATTGAGTGGAAGTTTGGGTAACCACCCAACGTCCCATGGGAGGTTATGATAGTGGTGGGCCCACACCAACCCCACCCCTTCATCTTCCCTAACCTTCCACAACCCTCCATTTATTAAGTCAAGTTGAGTTAATTAATTGGGGGAATTAATTCAACTTTTGAAATTCAAATGATTAAGTTATGTTAATAAAATAAGTGATAAACTTATTTAATTTTGGTGGGAATCTTGTTGTGTGAGTCTTTGGAGAAAAGTTGAGGATCTTGAAGAACTTCTTCTTCTTCTTCGACGAAGAAAGCGAAGAACGCGAAGAACGTCGGATTCCTCGGAGTTCGATGACGCGACGCCGAAGAATCATTTCTCCGCGACACGACTCTCTCCTTCCACGACGTCTTCTTCCGCGACAGTTATTTCCGCGATGAACCCTCGCTCAACGAATTCGATGTGGTAGGGAATTCATTTTTTTATGATATTCCTGTTTTCATCCGTCATCATTCATCGTACTTTTGGACCACCTGTTACCAGTTAACGGGAGGGGACTAGACCGCACAAACACAGCCGACCCTACTCCCATTTTATCTTGTCTTCCTTGTGGTGGAATGGAACGAGGATGGCGCGATGTCGTCGCACCGCGCGGGGTCATGTGGCAAGGTATGCGCGGCATCGTCGCGCCACGCCTTTGAATCGAATAAGAACACGACACCGTCACACTGCACCGGAGAACCCCGAAAAACACCGCGGCCGGAGCGGGGTCGTGGCGGAGGGGCGCAGCGCAGTCTCGCTGCACCGGAAGGTCCAAAGCTGCGGCGGAGTAGGGGAACCGGTGGCCGGTTCCGTACCGCCAGCGTCGGAGTAGGGGGACCGGCCCTTGCCGGTCCCGAGTCTGCAGTAGCCGGCCGGCCGGAGCGGGCCGGTCGGACAGTGGAAGAGCCGGGGGTTCGAAACCGCCGGCGGGCCGGACATGAGTGGCCCCCATTATGGGGCCGTGGTTACAACAAGCGGAGCCCCCCCCCCCCCCCCGCATCCTGAACGGGTCGGCCGTTCGGCCGAGCCACCTGCCCAGCGCGCTGGGCCGCCACCGCGCTGGGCCGCACCCAGGCCGGGCCGAGCCGTGCCCAAGTGGGCCGGACCCGGACCCGAGACGGGTTGACTCGGTTCTGGCCGACCCAAGGGGTCTCGGGCCGGGTCGGTCCGGGCCCGAAACCCCCACTTCCGGACCTCTTTTGGTCTTTTGCCCATATCATGGGCTGCGGACCTCTGATCGATGCACCGTCAGCGGCGTTGCGATCCCTGGAACGAGAAAGTAATTTTGGTATATCACACTCAAGGTTTTGGAGTACTTTGGGTCCGGTCGGGATGGTTCTTACACGAAACCAACCTGACCCTCAGAGCGGAAACACTTATAACTTGATCTTCTGACGTCCGATTGACGTGTCGTCGACTTTGTCGGATTCCTCTAAGTGAGATGGACCTTTTGGCTTACTGCGCTCGAGGTTTGGATGTAGATGGAGTACGGTCAGGTTGGTTTTGACTTAAAAACCAACCGGGCCCCTGGGACGAAAAGGCCAATAACTCTCAGACCAGGCATCCAATTGACGTGCCATCTGTGACGTTGAGTTCCTGTTGATGATACGGAACTTTTGGATGCATCATCTCCGGACTATGTGTCAGTTGATGTATCAGCCCTTCGGCTCGTGGATCAGACCCTCCCGAATGAGCTTGCTGTGTGCGGGAACCCTAGATCTCGCTATGACTGCGACGACAATGACGACTGTGCGGAAATACTCCGTGGATTTGACGACGACGACTACAGCACTAAGCGATCCTATGTGGATCAGTGCTACCGATCCTGTGTGGGTCAGATCCTGTGTGGGTCAGTGCTCAGCGGTCCTGTGTGGGCCAGCGCCTACAGATCCTATGTGGGTCTGATCCTGGGTGGGTTATTGCCAGGGTTAGTTACCTGTCGATCCTTTGTGGGTCATTGCGGGGGTTAGTACCTATCGATCATGTGTGGGTCCGATGACTTAGATGAATCAGTGACTACATCTGATCATCTCTATCGTCTAACGAAGAAGAATACCTGTGTGAGCTGAATCTTGACTTTCAAACTTTTTCTTCGATAATATTGACTTGTTATCCTGTGTGGATTACGTTATGCTTTCCTATGTGGATTGGGTTGTGATTTCCTATGTAGAACGGGTTACGTTTTCCTGTGTGGACTGGGTTGTACGTGGGCTCGGATGTTGGAGATGAACAGGAATTGATGACTTAGGTATATGTATGGGCATATTCCAAAGCAGTGTCGAATGTTACTTCGAGATTGTATCTTTTCTTTGTGGATTATCCTTTGTGGATTCTTGGAGACCTTCAAGGGTCTCGTGGTCCCTACTATGTATCTTATACTCACACCTGCACGGGCTATGCCCGCACTATGTTGTGTTGGTTGCAGATGACGGACAGCGCTGATCATGGTAGAGGCTCGAGGAACAGGTCGGTACCCGGAGGTGGACCACTGGGAGGGGAGTACTCAGAGCGGACGACTGGACCCGAGGAGCTGTGGGGGCTATCTGTACCCACCCTTCAGGTGGGAGTTCTAGTGGACGGCTCGAGGTTGCGGCTTTAGTTTCAGTTGCTATTTTCCCTTTCCAGTTGTACATTACGTTCAGTTTGGGTTTGTATTCTGTCCCACTTACTTTTCCACACTTACTATTGTACCCAGTTTTACTTAGTGTTTACTTCTACTGCTTTCTTTCTCTGTGGTGTTGTTTAATTTGCAAAGGCAATGCCTTCCCTTTTTATCGATAATTACACCTTGGTTCTAGCCGCCAGCCCTTGGCCTATGGAAGGTGGGATTGGGGTAGTCACGACACGGCCCCCGAGGACGTGTCGTGATAAAGAAAGTTAGAAATTAAGACTAAATTAGAGTTACCAATTTGGTCAAGGCCAAAGATATTTATTTTTGCATTGTCACAAAAGGTGAAATTCACACCACCAACTTTAACAAGATTCTTGAAGCACGAGTAGTCTCCTGTCATGTTTCTTAAACATCCACTATCCAATTACCATAATATTTTATAAGAGCCCTTCAAGATTTATTCCTATAAAGGAAATTCAAATAAGAAAAGATTTCAGTACCCACACATTCTTGGGCATATTAACATTAGGGATAAAGGCTTTGGGAAGCCAAATTTGTTTCATGGGTTTCTTATAAATAGTTTGTATGGATTTGGAAAAATAAACGTTATTTGGCCTTTAAATTCTACAGGTTTTGAAATATTGTTCATTGCTATAACTAGTAGAAAAGTTATCACTTTTAGTAAAAAAACTAATATTCCATATTGTGTTGAAAAATTCCTCTATCCATGTTGGTATCCAATACCGGTAGTATATTTTGGTGAAAGATGTTTACCAAGAATTTGTGTGAGAGTATTATTTCCATTGGTAAACATTTCAATGCCCATTTTCAATTACTAATTATATAGGTTAAGTTCATTGTTTTATTTTATGAAATTGAGCATTCTTTTCTTTCTCCAAAGTAAGCTCGGATTTCACAGTAGTGGAAAGAGAATGTTGTTTCTTTAAAACTTTATACTTATATTATAATTCATTGTACGTGTCTTCAAGAATTTTGATGTACTCATACATTTCCTCAATTTTCAAATTATTAGAATCAAATTCTTCTCTAGAATATTAAGAATTATTAATTGGATATTATAATATTACCTCGGATGTGTTTTTCCTAAACCACATATATGATTTATTAGACTTTTCATCATGTGAGGATTTTGAATCACTGGAGTTTTCTTTAAAATCACACATGTTTGCATTAATTTCGGTTTGTATCATCATTCCCTATCCTCATATTTCTTCTTACAATTTAAATTAGGATAGTCAAGCATTACATGTACTCTTCTCTTACACTCAAAACAAACTATTTCATTAGTATTTTCACTTCTATTCTAGTCATTTTACAAATTTCCATTATTTTCATACTTTCCTTTGTTGATGGGATCCTGAAACAAAATTCCATATATATAATTTGTTGAATCTTATGGCTATCTGATCCATTTCTTCATCATTATAAGATGATGGTTCTTCATTTGTTTAACTGTTAGAAGGAGTTTGTTCTTTCTACTGTTCTTTATGTTTATAAGAAATGGTTTTAAAAGCCACTGACATTCTATTTGGTTCATCATCCTCTTCTTTTTTGACCTTCAATTATTCATCGTACATCAATATCTTTCCTATCATCTCCTTTACTGGAAAATTATGGATATCACAAGATTCTATAATTGACACTGAGGTTCCTCTCCATCTGTCTAGAAGACATCTGAGAATTCGCACGATTTTTTCCTAACATTTTACTCCCTTTCCAATAGAGATCATGATATGTATAATTTATTTGACCCTAAGATATATATCATAGATATGTTCATCAGGCTTCATTTTGATGTCATCATATTTAATAGATATGTTTTAAGTCTCATTTCTTTAACTTTAGTGGTTCCTTCATGTGGAATAGCTAAAGTATACCAAATTTCATGGGCTGTTTTACATGAAGAAATCCAATTTAATTCTTCATATCCTAAAGAAAAATATAAAAAATTAATAGCTTTGATTTTTTTATTATAATCAGTCTTAGTTGGGTTATCCCATGTATTTAGGGTAGTAGTAGGAATCTTATATTCATTTAAAATGAAAGAAAAATTTCAAAACCCAGACTTTTAAATGAATTTTAATCTTAATTTTCCACCAGGCATAATTAGTTCCATTGAAAATTATAGGTTTGTTGGTAGAAACACCTTCCAAAATATTACCCATAATAAAAATTAACGAATTGATTTTTATAGAGCTAAAAATTTATAACTAAAATTAATATAGTGATATTAAAAACACAATTTAAATCACCATTTAAAAAACATTGAAAACATTTAAAAGAGAAGATTAAAAAACAATCCTCTGATACAAAATTTTTGTCGAAGTCTGACAATCAAGATGGGGGTGAATTGAGTTCCTATAAGGTTTCTTTTTTAAAAATATTTATTAAGAGTCCAATATTTAAAACAAATCCTGGCCAGTTATCCGAAGTACTAGATTTATAAAAGATTTAATTGTTCAAAATAATTATCAAAGAGTGATTAGTTATTAGTTAAAATACATTGACTTTTAATCTTATATTTTGAATTCAGTCTATTAAATTAAATTCAAATACAAATATTATCAATGATTAACTGTCAAAGGGATGTAATGTTTTCTAGTTTGAGTAATGAAAATAGATAAGGAAACTAAAATTGAAACAAAACAGTGGATATGAAAACATGATGTTCTGTATCAAAAAGATACATAATCCTATCCACTTAGTGATCACATTCCACCAAGAAATTTATATAAATCAATATGAGATACACCTTGGATCGGGGTTCACAACATCACACAATGCTATCCTGGTAAACAAGACATCAACCATAGTTATTTGTCGAAAACAAAAATACAATCAGGTCACACATAGTCCTCTTCCACAGTTATATATGGGATTAAAATGGTATTTCAATATGAGTGAGTATGAATATATGTTATCCTCTAACCTAGCTCAGGAGACAATGTGTGTTTGTGATACAGATACACAGTGCTCAAAATGTAGTAAAATTATACACAACAGAGAAGAAATAATGAGAGAGGGTTTAGAATGCTCTTATTGATGTGCTTGATTCTTATGTCCTTCTTGAGTAAGCATATGTGAAGTTTGATTCCACATCTAGAAAAAAAAGACACTAAAACAGAGTGTCATGATGCTCTATGTTCTAGTTTCCAGTGAGATGCTTCTTGTAGATTTTATGTTTTGATTATTTGTTGCAAGGATGTTCGCACACTTTGGTTCATATAAATTTATTTCTTTTTCACAGTTAGTAGGATTTTAATTTTTATGTTCTCTCGTATTTGGTCTTGTGCGTGACACCACATATGTCAATCCGCTCGCATTCCACCTTTTATTTAATCTCGGGTCTTTTTCTTTTGGTCGATAGGGATCATGATCTCCATCACATGTAGGTACCTCAAACCTAGTACTTCCTACTTACAAGGGCACAAAAAATAATTAATAATATTAGTATCATTAAAAAACTCAAATATGACCATAAGTTATAATTTTTAATTTAAATGATAAATGAAAAAATGACTCGGTCGAGAACAATGTCATAAAAGTGGTGAATCATGAGAAGTGACTTAAAAGCAGTGTCTTAGCCTTTGTCTCTGAATGGTGTCTTAAGAACGGTGTCTAAGAATTTGTGAAAATTCTAGACCCGTGTTATAAGAACTATGTCTCATACATTTCCAAAATCGAGCAATGGTGTTTGGTCCTTTGTGAGAATTCTGAACTGGTAGGAATGATGTCTTGTCCATGTCAGTAGTGTCTGTTCCATTGTGAGATTTATGAACTGGTAGGAATGGTGTCTTGTCCATGTCAATGGATTTTGTTCATTTGTGAGAATTTTAAACTTTTAGTAATGGTGTCGTGTCCATGTCAATGGTGTTCATTCCTTTGTTTGAATTTTGAACTGGTTGGAAGGGTGTCTTGTCCATGTCTATGGTGTCTGGTCCTTTGTGGAAATTCACGACCAATAGGTTGAAACAATGTTGTCTCATACTTTATCGAATTTTAGACTGAGTAGTGTCACTACAATAGTAACTCATAATTTACTGATTTTCTGACTGAATGGTGAGACCCGTTACTCTATGTCTATTGATTGGTGGCTCATACTTAGTCAAATATTGGAAACCTCTCTTGTATTATGATTATATAAAAACATATCGAATCACAATGACACATGGTTAAACATGATTAAACATGGTTTGGGAGAATAAAAACTAGATGACTGCAACAATAACTATTTCGAAAAATTGGTACTTTGAGAAACTATTTATTAATCTACCATTGAATAATGGCGGATGTAGGTAAGAGGGTTAGTGTTGGTTCAAATAGCACCCACTTTAAAAATATTCAAGGAATGACGTTGTCT
Organism: Viscum album; assembly: GCA_963277665.1. Taxonomy (NCBI): domain Eukaryota; kingdom Viridiplantae; phylum Streptophyta; class Magnoliopsida; order Santalales; family Viscaceae; genus Viscum; species Viscum album. Next base: position 1,267,465,760 of record OY728140.1, on the reverse strand, counting down.
GAAACATTTCATTCTTCCGAACATTTATTAAAAAGGAGTTATTTTTGAAGGTTTCTTCTTTAGAAATGTTCTCAAGAAGGTGTTGTTTCAGACAACACCTTACCTATTTTTTAGTAGAAGAAAATAAATTTTAATTTTTTTGCTGTGTTTTGTTTATATATATATATATATGAACAAACAATATATATAAAACAAATTTTCAATATATAATAATAATGACTTATATAATTAAATTAATATAAATAAAATAATAAAAGTATTATTATTATTAATCATAATGAATATAAAGATAACAAATAATATAAATATTTTTATTAAATATAAAAAATATTTTTTATTAAAATGATTAATATTTTATTTTTATAGTAATATAGATTAAAATCATATTATCATTAAATATTGTTATTATTAAATAATTAATATGCACATATATTCATTTTAAATAAATGGTTATATATAATTAATATCATCAATAATTATATTATTATTTAGTATTATTATATACATAAATAATTAGATTATATATAACATTTAAAATAAATATTTATTAATCTGTTTATTATTAATATATTAATTATATTACTATTATGATTATTATAAATTATTAATAATCATATTATAAATTATCAATAAAATCATTATTATTATTAATTATATTTCATATATTTCAAATTTAATTAATATTAATTTTAAATTTTATTATTAAGTAATTTATTAGTAACCTTAAGAATTATATTATTTCCTTCATTATTCATAATCATTTTTGGAATTCGTTTAAATATTTTAAAATATTATTATTATTTATTAAAAATATAATTCAAAATATTTAACAGTATTAACAAAATTAAAATTTATTATTTATAATTTTTTTATCTTTATTTTATTTCCAATTAATTTTTTATTTTTACAATCATTATTTTAAATTTCATTTATATTTTATTTGTACTATATTTTATGTGCATAATTTTTTTGAAGGGTAGATGTTATTTTTTAATCATTAATCTTTGGGTCATGTAAATATTTTTTGTTTTGTTATATTAGCTAAATTATTTTCGTTTTTAACTATTGTTTATATATTTTTCCATGTTTCAAGTTTCATTCATATTTTATTTATAGTTTATATTCTATAGGCTTTCAAAGTCACCTACATGAAACGTAACAATGTTATAAGTGGGTGAGTTTGAAGGCTTAATTTTTTTATTATATTTGTGAAATTATTATTATTATTATTATTTTTAAATTTTTTAGTCAGTGTGAAAATTTTAATATACATTGTATTTATAAATTTTAATCTATATGTATTAGAAATCACTTACATGAAATATAATAATGTTCGAGCACATCACACGTTGGATTGATTCTTTGTCTACTCACACATGTCAAAAACAATTATAAGAAATCTATCATAATATTTCAGGTAAAATTTTCATTTTTTCAGTGGTTTTGACCATCAAATGAAAAATTTAACATTATAAATTACTAAATCTGTGTTTTCGGTCAATTTAGGAAAACAACATCTCGGTTTGACATGCTGTCAATTCTTAAAATTCAGAAATAAATCTATAGTTGTTGTCATGTGTTTTCATAGCAATCTGAATTCATTTGTCCAACTCATCATCTGTGGCAACGTTTGTAAAGAGTTTCATTTTCTAAAAACTCTTTATTAAATTCTATTGAGCACATCACATATCGAATTGATGCATCGTCTAATCAAACACATCAAAAATATTTCTAAGACAATTTCATAATATTACACATCAATTGGAGATCTTTTTCTATGTTATTAATTTTAAAACACATGATTGAGAATTTTAATTACTGAAATAGAATTTTCGATCATCTCAGGAAAACAACCCTTTGTTTTGATGCATCATTGATTCCTAACATTCAAAAATCAATATGTGGTTCTTTTTCTGTTATTTCACAGTAATCTGAGCTCATTTGGTTGGCTCGCCCACTATGGCCCACATTCTTAAAGACATACATTTTCTAAAAACTCTGTATTTGGTTTGTTCGAGCACATTACACGTTGGATTGACACATCATATTCTTAAAAATTTCAAAAATAATTATAAGACAGTTTTCATAAGATTTCATAACAATTTCACATCATTTTTTGTGGGTTTAACATTCAAACAAACATTTTTGCGTTTTAAATTAATGAAACCTTGTTTTCACTCGTCTCAAGAAAATGACATCGATTTTGACATGACGTCATTTCCTAAAATTAAAAAATCAATCAACAATTGACTTTTTTTGAATTCATAGTGATATGAGGACATTGGAACAGCTCACCCAATGTGTTGCATCTTTTTAATGATTGAAATTTTCTAAAAACTATTTATATAGTCGGTTCGAACACATAGCATGTCAGATTGATGCATCGTCTTCTAACACACGTCAAAAATATTTTTAAGATAACTGTTGCAATATTTCACATCAATTTTCTATTGATTTATATGGTTTTAACAATTAAAATCAAATTATAAAGTTTAAAATTATTGATACTATGTTTTTAGTCATTTTAGAATAAAGACGCATCAGTTTGATATATCACTGGTTCCTAAAATTAAAAAATCAATCTATAGTTATTTTCATGTGATTTTATAGAAATTTGATTTCATTTGGGTGACTCCCTCTATTGACACATGTTTTTAAAGATGCCATTTCTGTTTTATGGCCATTTTATGCTTGTAAAAAATACTATAAATAAAATCTATATAAAATTTAAAACATTAACTATAAAAAAAATAATAGAAAATGAAATGAATACAAAAAATATAAATTGGAGAAAAAAATGTTTCAGTAAAAATAATATATAATTACATATGTGTTTATTTGAACCAAAAATATTTTGTGTCAGTGAAATTATTATACATCAATATTGTAAAAAAATTTCTTTTTATTTTCAAATATTTCTTATATCTTTAATCCGTGTTTTATGATTCATTTAAATTGGTCTTATAGTTTATATTTTATTGGCTTCCAAAGTGACGTACTTAAAAACACTATTACTTTTAAAGTATTTGTCTTTGAAATCATATAAAAGATAAACTATAAGACCAATCTAAATAAATCTTAAAACATGAATGAAATATATAAGAAATAGTTCCAAATAAAAATAAATAATAAATATAAAAAACCAAAAAAAATTACACGACAGAAACAATATTGATTTAAAACATAACATTTACACTTCAAAAAATTTATGTGCACAAAATATTTTATTAAGAAAATATAAATGAAATTTGAAAAATTGACAATTCTAATAAAAATTAATTGAAAATACATTGAATGTCAAAAATATAATATATAAATTTTTTTATTTTTTGCAAAAAAATTGCTGTAAAATTAATTTGAAAGTAAAAAATGTAATGGTTTGAAATGAAAATATTTTGTGTCATTGAAATTATTTCTCATTAACATTTTTTATGATGTTTTTTTTTTATTTTTAACTATTTCTTATAAGGTTAATTAAAAATTTATGTTTTATTTTGATTGGTTTTATAGTTTATATTTTATTGTCTTTCAAAATCACATACTTGAAACATTATTACATTTCAAATAGGTGAAATTGGAATCACATAAAATATAAATTATAAGACCAATTTAAATGAAACACAAAAATTAATTAAACATATAAGAAATAGTTTAATATAATTTTTTTATATGTATAAAAAATCAAAAAAAATACATGAGGCAAACATTATTTATTACAAATAAAACATTCACACGTTAAAAAATTTAGACACATTGAAACTATTGTGTGCAATCGAATCTATTTTTCATCAATTATTTTTATAAAATTAAATTTATTTTTAAATATTTATTTTATTTTTAATCAATGTTTTATGTTTCATTCAGATTTGTCTTATAGTTTATATTATATAGGCTTGCAAAGTCACCTACATGAAACATAATAATGTTTTAAATGGGTGACTTCAGAAGGCTATATAATATAAAAAATAATAATAATATAAATGCAACATAAAACATATATTAAACATATAAGATATATTTGAAAATTAAAAAATAATAAATATAAAAAACCCGAAAAAATTTATATGAACCAATCATTATTGATTAAATACAAAACTGTTATACTTCAAAAAACTTACGTGCATAAAACATAGTATAAAGAATATATACATGAAATTTAAAACATTGATTATGAAAATTAAATTTAATTGAAAATAAAAGGAACATCAAGAAAATAAATAAATAAATAATAATAATTATGTTATTATTATTAAATAATACGAATTACATTTTTAATAAATATTAATTATATTTTAAAATATTTACAAGAATTACAACAATAATTATGAATAATGTTGTAAATAATAAAAAACATAAAGTTACAAATAAATTATTTCATAATATAATTTATATTAAATATTAATTTATAATTTAATATTTAAAATATAAGTGTTAATAATAATGTTATTATAAATAATTTATAATACAATTTTTATTCATTTATAATAACCATAATAGTAATACAATAAATATTTCAATAAAAATAGATAAATAAATATTTTAAAATTATATATAATAGAATTATTTATGTATTTAATAATTATAAATAATAATATATTTAATAATTTTATTAATTATAAATAATCATTAAGTCGAAATGATTATATGTACATAATTATTATTTTAGTATTATACTATTAATTAATTTTTTTATTAATTATTATTATTTATTTTATTAATATTAAATATTATGAATTTCTATATTTATAAATATTAATTATATTAATAAATATTTTCAATAATTATAATAATAATTATGAATAATGATGTGAAAAATATAATTATTACTAATATACCAAATAAAGTAGTTAATGATATAATTTCAAAAAAAAATATTAATTATTTAAGTAATATAGAATACATAATTAAAAGAGAATCAAGAGGAAACCAACACTGGATGAACCACCAATGAATCGCCAGCTAACCACCATGAATCCACACTGGCTGACTGAAGAAGAAGAACGTGCATGTGCTGTGATTTTCTGGAAGCTTGAACCAGATCCAAAGATGCATCCCACCTCCTCTATACTGATCTAAGCTCATTTAGGGATCCTGATCCCCCCTGGAGAAGAATGGTGGAGCTCCACTAAGACAGCACCTTCGTTGAGCTACACCACCCGCCTCCTTGCTAAAGAGGGGACCTCTAAGATCCATCGTGAAGGAAAAGCTGCATGAACCTCTCCCCATACATAAATCGGAAAGAACAATGAAAATAAAACAAAACCAATAAAAACATAAAAATAAAAAAAATGAAATATATATATATATAATGACAACTATATACACATATATATATATATTATAATGTATATATAAAAATTATATATATATATATCTATTAATATATATAACTATATATATATTTATATATGAATATAAATTTTTATAAAACTAATTAATTTTGTTTATAGTGACATCCCATGGCTCGAACCCAACATTAATGTCAAAATTTATCCACGCCAAGGCCCAATTGTCAGAACATGCAATTTCCAACACGGAGCACTAGAAAAAATCTAAATTAATGCATAATCGTAGGATGAGGATGTGTTAGTAGAGTTAATCTTGATGCTCTACTATGACACTTGGAATCCATCTAACTGAAGTCAACGCACATTTCGATACTGATTGTGAGAAAGAAGCTGTTATCTCACCTACACTCTATAAATAATATTTTCTCTCTCCTAATAGATTCATTTGAACTCTGCCGATTAAGTGTTTACTTCATTGTAATTAATTTTCTTTTTTAATTCTCAATTAAATGTTTCTTTTGTTCTTTGTTCGATCAAATTTTTCTGTTCTTTTCCCCTCAATTTCTGTGTGTTTTTCAGCTCTGTGGTGCCCCAGTGACTTCGATCCGCATGACCATGAAAAGATAACCCATTATGTGTGGTCCAAAGGGGAAACATAGTGATGATCTTGAATTTGTGAGATTAATTCTCAATCTATCTCCTATCTGATTATAGTCTGATAGTGAATGTGGAATGTGGATAAGGTGATTTTCACTCTATAATCCATTGGACGTTGTCATACTCTTAAAACTATTTAACAACAAAGTCTCCCTTCATGTTAGGCGGCACTTAATATTATTGAAGTCGTGTGGTTTGATTAGAATAATGGTATGTGTTTGCTATGAGGTGTGTGAGTATGTTTTTTCACTCGATTGAGGAATGTTATTACCCATTCAACTAGAAGAGCACATGGAATGGGTGGTCAGTTTAAGGATATTTTGAGAAGATATACAATTTTATACCAAAGGAAATGGCGGAGGGCGAATTAGAAAATTGTATTGAACGTACTAGTTGAAATGGATGATTTAGAACATAATTAAATAATGATTGATCCCACAAGAATTCATCCATATGTCCATTTTCATTTCTTACATTCATTTACTATACATTTTCATTTCCATTCCCTACCTTGTTTCCATCCGATCAAAAACAAATAAGACAATATCTATCTACTTTCAAAATAATGGTAAGAAAATAAATAATTGCGAGCATATTGAAACCCCCAACCCTTTCTTCTTAAGATAAGACATTGGTCATCCCCTAGAATACATTATGATTATAATAGAGATTTTGTTTGACTACGAACCTTGACAACAATGCGATTGGTAGTTATGTTCTTCATCATTATCTATCCCCATATCTCCCCCTTTTAATGCTTTTAATATATAAAATTTATGTCATTTATGCTTCCTTTTCTCCCATTTTCTAAATATATTCGTATTATTATGAATCCCTTCATAATCATCAAATAATTCAAACCATACAATATTTATAAGAAACATTGATGTCATTCATACCCTTTTATCCAAGTTTCGTGTATTTTAAATCAGATTTATTCCAAGGTAACATCACTGGGATATTTTATTATTAGTATAATTTTTAATAGACCTTTTTCTACATTTTTGAAAATAAATTTTTTAAAGGGACATGTTCTTTTATTACAAATATATCAACAAATTTCATGAAAACTATTTTCAAGAGTTATTTTATATTTTGATCTCCATTCATCTCAAGAGTCTTTTTTAAATTACATTATTTAGTTTACATTTTATAATCATTATTCATTTTTTTTTTAAAATAATATTCAATAAATCATATATATTTATGTTCTTCCTTGAAAACTAAATTTTAATTATTTTTTTCAAAATTTCATAACTAAGAATTTTTTTTCTTAAAACCACGATAGTTTCATATATTATTCTGGATAATTCATTACATATGATAAACCCTATTTTTATATCCCACCATTGAGTTTTTATTTTATTAATATTTTCTCTAATTTTATTTTTTTATAAGTTGATACTATGTTAAATTGATCCCCTGATTCATTGTCTAGTATTCCATGTATCGATGTTGTTATGCAAATGAAATCTCTATGAGAGGAGTGATCCATCAATACATCTATATTTCCTTATCCTAAACATTGAAAAAAAGATAAATTTTTTTCCAATTTCATTCCTATATAAATATATTTCACTTCATTTTTTTGGTTGATGAATTTTCACCTAGATACCCATACATTCGATTGATTAGTAAAATTCTTTACTTGAAAATATATCATATATTCTATACATTTTATTGACTCTATGTTCCATCAAAGAGTCCAAAACATTACAAAGGGAAATTCAATAGAAAAAAATAGGAGAAACCACATAAAGAGATTCTATATTTTTTAAGGCTTGAATATTGGATCTGCCTAATCAAACCGAGGATCCATCGGTGTGCAAGGTAGTTGCATGCTGAGTTCTGGCACACAACTGACTTGTGCACCTTACCACCATTTCACCTAGGGTAACTTATTTTCAATAAATAGACCCTAGGGGCCTTCATTTGTGTGGAAGAATTTCCCTGAAGCTTAATTGCATCTCTGGTCACCCTAGTGCTTCACCCAAGTCTTTCAAAACATTCAATGTAGTTATTTTACACCTATAACATAGATATTGAATGGGGGATCACAGGACTTAAGTCCTTTTAGTGTCTTAATTCCACAATAGTTACATGCCTAAAGCGCCCAACCTCCCTAAATCAGAAACACTTGCACTCCACCAATTCCTCTCAGAGGAAATTGACTGCCCCACTTATGGGAATACTTGTGAATACTTTTGAAGGCTTGAGTCAATTCCCTCTCAAGTATTAACATCCAGGTTATTTGTAACTTATGTTTACATCGGGTCCCAAAGCCTACTTGCGTTCCCATACCTACGCACCAGATATTTACTGAGGCACCCTTCTTTGATTCACCTAATCCCTTCAGTCTAAAAATCCTTTCATCAAGCCATCTTTAAAACCATTCATGAAAAGGATTCTTCTCCATTGGCTCCCTGGTCTAAAAGGGATTTTGGTGAAACCTCCACCAAAACCTCCTAACCCATCAATCCTTTAGAAAAGGCACATCAGCATGTCTCTAATTCGGGGTTTTTATCCGCAGTCAGAGGTTTCCTGCATATTTTTTGCAATGGGGTTATGAATCATTGAGTGTCCGTGGGTTTGTGTATCGGTAGTCACATTGTCTTTTCTCCTAGTAATGGTTTTGGGAAGTTCCCACTTTAAAGGATTAGGGTTTGGGTTTTTTCCTCCCCTTATTAATTCTAAAACCCAAAACCTCAGGTCTCTAGTAGGAAAGGTATAGTTCCGAACTACTTTTCCATTTGAAAAATGAAAATTCTCCCTCCCCTACAAGGACCAATGTTAGGGAAACCATCCTTGTGTAATCCCCTAACCTTTCAAGTAGGAGTTCTCAGTCTTGTTCCTCTATACATACGTCAACATCACTTCTTACTTACATTGGAACCTTGACTAATGTATAGAGAATAGGGGGAAGGCTCGTTACCTCTCCCTCTTCCCCAGCCGCCTCAGCCTCATCCACCCTCGCCACCATAGGCCTATCCTCTTCCACCAGTGTAGATGGAAAAGTGTGTGTGTATTTGATGAATTTTGACATCCTCTTTTTTCTCACACCATGAATTAATCATGGGGTCTTAAATATTTTTCATGATCACAACATTTTCACAAACACCATAGCATCTTGAACTATGAGAAATCTTATTCCCAACATATTTGGGATACATAGGAAGCCTTCCTATGGACTGATCTCCATCTAATTTAATCCATAAAAGGCACCCTTTTCAGGAATTAATCCCAAACTAATTTCTCTCAAAGGATAATACTCTGCTATGAGACTCATTGAACTACATGGGATTTGACTTCAATCCAAATGGGGTACGTATGAGGCCTCTTTGAGTTTCAAACCCAACACTTCAAATCAACCCTGTTCTTCTTGGTCTATATTCCCAACAGGATCTAATATAACTTGGAAACCCATATTCATTATATGATACTAGGGATTCTTAAGCATAACTCCCACACCAAACCTAGACTAAGAACCTTTCTATTATATGTCCTTACCACATGCCATTAAACAGTATGGATAGGTCTTCATCACATATCCTTAAAAGGTATGTTGTGTCTCATTATGCGGAACTGAACTATGAAGGTTCTGATTCCTTTCACAGGGATACAAAGGTAGCCCATTTATGGGTATGATCGCAACATCAAAACAATCCTTCAGCTCCATGGACGAAAATAAATTCTAGTGTTCCCAACTAAGTTGATTATAAACCAGTATTTTCATAACGATGGTTAAAAGAATCTCTAAATAGTATATTAGAGGATTCCATTAATGGAAAACCTCAAATACATACGAATGTCTCTATTAATGAAGAAAATAGAATACATAGATATGATTCTAAATTTTGAACATGTTTATAATTTATTTTAAATTCCATGGTAAACCGAAGTTATACATGGTGAATTAATAAGGATTCATGAAAAAATAATAAATCTTTAATAAAGTCCTGGAGTAAGAAATAATTCCACCAAAAAATGGTGTGATAAGTTTGGCCTCCCATACTCTCATCCAATGCATGTTCTTATGTATCATAATTTCAATCTTAATTGACATCTTCCTTTGGTAAGTAGGTCCCTTTGGATAAGGAACCGTTGTATGTTTCTGGTTCTATAAATAAATCCAATGGAATCCACCCATAAGTTGGGATTCCTAACTAGAACACATTTTCCGAGGGACACATAACAAAAATGGTGAACCTGATGTGAATCATTAACCAATTTAATTGGGTTACCCATCCTTCAGGATCCTATCAATTGATAAAGGATGGAAATACAATGTAATCAATCACACATGATTCCATGTAAAATATGTTTCTTTAATGGAGTTAATTGTTTTTCTCAAGTTTTCACATAACTCCATTCACTCCAAATGGATTCCTTCATGTTTTCACCCATAAATGTACTGGTCGCTAATCAAGATAGATCATCATCTGATGAAAGGAGGAGATCACCAACTTAGAATCATCAATGCTGGGGCTCTAATGAACTGGTAAGGGAATACCATCAATAAGGTACTATACCAACCTTAGAGGCTTCCCAAAAGGTTATCCAAGTTAACAATTACCCTAGATTGTCTAGTCTATGATGAATGATGACCAGTAAGTAGATGGTGCCAACCACCATCTTCAACTATTTTTGGTCCTTATCCCCAATACACAATAACCAGTCCCTCCGATACTATTTGGAGGTGGATAAGAAGGCCACTCATGGAATCAACACAAATATGAAGGGGTCTTTCCCGAGGGCTCCCACCAACAATTTCCATCAGTAGAATCATACAACAATGAACCCCCAACATGATGGGGGTGTTTCCGTTGTTTTTTCGGCTTAGGTCCCCCAGACTCAGACATGCAAGAATTACTATTGGAGACAATGTTTGGATAACATGGAGCAGGTTATTTCCTTTCCCCACTCCAAATAAGTCCATCAACCCAACATGGTGTAAAAGAACGAATGGACACATACACACATATGTCCCATATTCCGCTGGCTACAAGAATAATATGGAAGCAACCCACCAGTCCCCCTAGTTAAATTCGGTGGAGTACTATGAACAATAACATAAAACTATTTAAAAACTATCAACTAGTCAGTAGGCTCGTTTGACGACATTCAATGAATCCCTCCAATCAATTATGGAGGAAACTCGTATGTTGGAACATAATCCTACTTACACTCACCAATTATTCCAGTAGTATCCTCCGTTAGTGTTGAAATAAGTAATTCAGCCATGCTTGGTAGAAAATAGCCAGAAGTCATATACACCTTCCAACATTCATCATGTCTTCCAATAGTCTTGTTTGGCAGCACCCAGAGAAATCAGTCTGAAAGCTCTAATGACAAACCTGGGGTGTACTCAACTCTCTATCCCCATACATGAGTAATATAAGTACCCATTGATATAAAAATGAGGACATGAGTGGGAACATACACCTACTCCAGATGTAGAATGAGTGTATATTCCTATTTTAGTTACTGAAGTCACCAAACACATTTTAGCAATGGTGAAAGGATAGACACAAATTCCTACCCATATTCTGGAATCCTTCCAAAATATCAAAACTAAAACTGTAGTAGTACTTGGAGAAAAAACAAATAATTCTGTCTCCACAGCTGGAATGAATCATCAGTATGCCATCCCGGAGCAGAAACACACCTCTATTATTGTCCTGGAGGGTTATGTGGCATACTCCCCCATATCATACAGACAACCAGATCGGGAACAAACACCCTTTCTAATTGGAGAGAATCAGACCATTATAATGATAACTCCAAGGAAGGCATAGAAACCTTCCCATGATAACCACTTATCCCAGTAAGTGGCCCCAACTATGTGTAAAAGAGAATCCACGAAAAAGTCTCACCAAACACAGTTGGAAAATCAAGAGCCAATATGTGATCTAGATCCTCTTAATGCTAGAGTTCTTGATGCCCACATATGTTTATATGAAGAAACTCAATATCCTACTCTCTGGATTCATGCTCAAATTTACCAAATATATGAAGGTAGAACGGTCCTTTTAGTTTAGCTTGTGTTATCGAATCCTTAGAGAAATAAGAAGTAACCTACAGAAATGTACATTCTATGGATTATTTTTGGCTATGAAGTGGCCAAATTGGGTTTATTTTATATTTATTTAAGGTATCACTAACATATTTAAGTTATTTCAAATTATGATAATGAGTTGATCCTATGTTATGGCTTGGGGTGGATTGGACGAATTCTTTTTTTAATGATTTCAATTTCTTATATATGAGAGGTGTTCATTTAATAATATCAAACAACATCATCACTTACTGGTTTAATACCTACATCATTTAATACTAATCACATGTACACTTGAAGGATCAACGTTTTGAGCACTTCAAGGTAAAGGTTCGTATTAGAACTTGAAGTGTGTGGCCTTAAATTCAACAAGGATGAATGAGTTTTAAAATCATCAAATAAAAATATCATTTTAAAGAAGTGATTAGAGATTATGGTATTGATAAATAATATCCAATCCAGCCCCATGCTACTACCTTGGATCAACGCATAAGTGGGTTATCCCTCCATTTATCCTATGGTTTCAATAGAAGTGGAAAGTAGACTCATGAGGGAGGAATTGGAGAAGTAAAAAAAACAATAAAGAAACAATCACTCCACTGTTGTGTGATAATCTCACAAGGTTTGTTATGAAAAAGTTCACACATTGAGGAAAAAATATCAAAGTGATAAGAATAAGAATAGATAATTCGAATATGAAGAAATTTTATAAAGAATCTAAGGTAATTCAAGGAACTTACAATTGAAGGAATGCGATTACAACATCAAATTGGCAGCATCACATTAAAATGAAACAAATGTAAAAGATGATAAACTCCTACACAACCACTTATTTAAATAGTTATTTATGAAGTTTTGAGTCAAGCCTGAAATAGTCCAAGTCTCCTCAATTAATTGCGGTAGGCCATAGGTGGGTGGAAAGTTGAGGGAGAGTTGATTTTTCCACCCACGACCCGAGGTGGCAACCAACTTTCATCCACCGAACAGACACATCTCAATGACCTTTTAGATGGCCGAATTGGAGTGGGCCATATAAAACAATAGTGAAGTTCCGAATGACTCCATGATCTCTGTAAAATATCATCCCAAATGGATATGTGTTTTCCGAAATATGATTAAATTGGTGGTCTGTTTTTCTGGCCCATTGAATCTGGCCTAGAATTTTATATCTAAATTGGTCCACCTTAATAACCACCATGTATGCAAAATTAGCACTATATTATGCATAATAATTTGTTCTCTTATATTTATTCAATCATCCCACAAAATTTGGGCTTCATTGGGCTTGTATGTTTGCCCCCACATTCTCATCAGTGGGCTGGTGTCCAATCAACCTTCTCCTGAATTGTTTGCAAGAAATCCCATTTTGGGGGTCTTCCAATGTGAATAATACAACACTACACAAGTATGAATTGTTCCCAATATAATTAGAAACCTGAAAATTAAATATGAAAATAAAATAAAGATAATTAGTTACTTTAAATGATGTTAAAAAATGTACCACATAATAGTGCATTTTAAGAAGGAATTACAATCATAATGTGAAATGATGTTCAAAGTGTAAAATGCACTAAAATGGTGTTTATGAATAATGAAGAACATGAATATTATATATATTAACAATGAAAATTATCCTAATTTAGTGGCTAATCACCTCCCATTACCGAATTATGGGAGTACTAGAAGTAATTCTAATTTTACCCATCAGATACTTCATCATGAAGGCTTGTTTCATGAAAATTCGGTCAATCGAGAGCCTATCTCTGGATGGGAGCCACTGAAACCCTCCATGTTTCTAGAAGACCTAGTAGAAGTGGATTTATCCCTTGCTGTAATCCATCATGATAGTCCTCCCCATGAAGGAATTCAGTATGAATGTTCTCTTCGTAGTAGTGTATCAAATTTTCAAGATAATTATTTAATTGACAATATTTTAATTGGAAAGCATTCTTATCTCGAGGAACATTCCAACATGAGGCTAGTCATGTCTGATGCCTTTTCAATTAAAAGATAAATAATTTCTCATCCAGATGAAATCCTAAGGTGATGGACACTCTCTGAACCTTCCTTAGATCATTTGACTTCTAATATAGTAGAGGAGCAAGAAAATAATTCCATTATATTTAATGAAATAGTCAATAAGCATCCACTCTGGTCGGACCAAGTGGAGAATCCTCTAGAAAAATATGATGAAGATATATTGAATATGAAAAAACAATTGGCTCATAGTGAAATTCGAGTCATGTTCTGGCCTTTGGAAAACAATCAACACAACATTTTAGAAAGAATGGTAGAATATTGAATTCATGGTATCCTCCTCAACTTATAGAACACTCTGTATCATCTGAAAGACAATGTATTACCATATGATGAATATCTAAGTCATGTAAATGTAATATAAGGGTTGAAATCCCAAATCTACTTATAATCTCTATCAGATTCCTAACATCAAATGGTTGAAAAGTAGTATGTAACCCTTCAACGTGCATGGCTCAGTACACTAAAGAGGCTATGCAAGTATATCAGTGATACCCCATCTGGTGTTCATTTTAGAGGATGGGGTGCACATGAATAATATCATTTCATTGCACTCCAAAATCAGAAAACCCCTCCTAAAGTGGTCCCATGCAATGTTATTTCCCATTGACTACTACAATCAATAATTTTTTGTGCAATTAAAGATACACTCATGAAAATTGGAAAAATATCTCTCATTAGTTATAGGACGAAAGAGAGAATGTTGGTAGGATAATTTTTCATCAAGTATCTCATAAAATTAAGCAGACCTCCCTCTTAGTGTATGTCAGCCATCAGTGGGAGAAAATTTCTGCAATAACCTAATGATCATCTGTAATAGGTGATTTAAGTGGTTGTAAAATAATGCACCCAGCAAACGTTTGAACCTAAATTTTAAAAATCAAAAGAGCACATACGTGAATCTTATCTATAATAGTTCAAGATCCATCCCAACCTATAGGGATGGGGGGCTTGTTTAACTCAACATTTGAATTCAATAAACAATTTTCATAGCTTTGAAGAAGAAGAATAGGAATATCCCCAGCCAATACGGCTAGGTGATTTTTTACATCTAATATCCCCTCTTCAAAAAATGTTAGTTTTCCCCCGATTAGGGAAGAAGAAAAAAAGTGAATATATAAATAAAATATCTATGGATTCCTTTCCAATTTCTATTTGTCAAACAGTTCTCAGGAATTCAGCGTATAGGAGAACAACGTCTCATGGAAGATATAGAAGGAGACGATCATTCAAAGATACTGACAGAATGACATCAATTCATTATGTGTAAGTAAATGTCATTAATACCATTACATATGATCCTCTAGAAAATGAGTATAGTTCATGGGAGTTTGAATACGAAGTTCTTATCCACAACAAGGTACACACCGAAGAAAATGAAGGATGAATGCGTACCTGAAATCAGAGGCTTACCCCGAATCTGGGAATTCCTTAATGTAACCAACTCCCACCCCTTCGAAATACATCCAATAAGGGGAAAGGTAAAAGTCATATTATGTCTCACTTTTCCACAAGATATGGTCAATACCTTTCACTTGAAGAAATATTTTATCAACAATAATAGTGGATAAAGGAGTTAAAAAGACTCTATACAAGTATTCATTAAAGCATCATTTTTACTAGACATTATCTGCAAGAAGATATCTAAATTCCACATCCTTTAGGAAGTCCTTAGCTTGAAACGACAGATATAGATAATGAAATTCCAACATTTGTTACTCAAACATGGTAGGATAAAACACAACTTTATAGGTCTTTCCCAATGGGTTATCCCTAAAAAATAGCAGCACCACCACCACCAGTGGTTTTTCCAGTCGTCGTGCCGGTTCATGTTCCATCTATTGTACTTATATAGGTCCCAACTCATCCAGATATTCCTCAAATTCATATAAATAAAATTGATGAATTTAAAACTTGATTGGAATCTATAGATGAATGGAATGCACCAGTACAACCAAAAAAGAAATCTTAACCCGAATGGGTGGATCTGATCCCTCCCCCACGAAATTTTTTGAATACTACATTTCCAATTTATAATGGTTTGGGAGATTCAGTGTAGAAATTAACACATTGTGTTTCTCATTGGTATCCCATGATGGGGACACCTCAACAACAAGAAGAAGTATAACTCATATGATTTTTGAAATCATCATCATGACCATCTTTTCTTTGGTATACAAGTTTGTAGTCTCGATCAATTACTGGATGGGAAGTCCTTTTTCAAAAATTCCATCTCCAATTCAGATCAACGATACCGAAGGCAATAGTTTTTTATCTAAAAAATTTCATAAAAAGGAAGAATGAAAGAGTTTCAGATTTCATTACTTGATGTAAAGGATTAATATATTTTTTAAATATAGCACTCCCTCACGAAGAGTTGCTGCCAATTTGTGTGTAAAATTGGAGTGATGATTTACACACAACACTAATACCTGTGAAACACAAAAGAAGGTTTCAAGACCTTGATTCAATCTCCCAACAAGTGTAAAATTCCATTGTTGAAACTAAATCTAAATCTCATTTAATTCTATCATCTCTAGGAAGGAGAACAGGGAATGCAGAGACTGCTATTGTTACACCCAAACCAGCACCCGTACCTACTTATACTTCAAAACCTTCATCCTAACAAATGAATCCAAATCTCAACCATTATCCAAAATGACTACCTCATCAATATGGTCAAAACAATAAGAGGTAGAGACAGTTAGAGTAAATAAATAACAATGTTTTTTCTTTTCTGAATGAACAAGTTCTCTGTTACTTCTTTTTATCGTTCGAAAACAATTTAGTTCAGTTTCCAAGGACGAAAAACCCAAACAAATAAGGAGATGTAGATATTCCAAATTATTACCCCTTTAATTAACTTTTTGGGAATACCATTTAAGAGTGTGTTATCTTCATGGACCTCCTGCAAAAAATTGTAGACTCTGGAAAAGTGAAACTAAAAATTTCATCAGCCCAAGTATCATGTGTTACTACTACTGGCCCAAAGAAAGAATACGAGTGGCATGAAGTCAAAAGAAAAAAATGAACAGATGTATGTTGATTGGATGATCAAGAAAACAATCAACCAAACCCATGCCATTCTACGAACACAGTTGAACAACCTATTGTGTCTTCTACAACTTCCACCCCAAAAAATCCATCTTCTTCCAATGAAAAGTCCTCTAAAGTTCAATCCTCCATGAAGTGACATGATTATAAAGATAAAAACCATTAAAGAGAGGATGATATAATTTTATGGAAAAAGCTGTCATTGAATTTATCAGATTACCTTCCATCTGGTTCAAAAGGACAGACACCACCCCACCAAATGACACAACAAGAATTGACCTGTCATGTAGAAACTTAATCAGATAGAGAATATATCTTCGGTTTTATTAACATTATCCACTTCACTGGTCTCTATTAAAATAATGATTCTAGTTATTATGAGATTGAATTATATGTATCTAACTAGTGAACTATAGGAAGAATCAAAAGTCAAGGATATATGTGAAGACACAGATATGCTACAAACCACTATTTTAATTCTAACCCTATTCGAACAATTTCTGTCAAGGATAAATGTGGGGGAGACCTTCTTCAGGCTCAATAAGAACATGAAAATTCTCCCACACATGACAAGATCTGTCCTGACCTGATTAACTAAGATGAAAAATTAGACGTTAAATTATTATTATATTATCAAGTAGATTGACCTAATCAGTATAATCTACAAAAAGAATAAGTATTTCTAGCTTCTACCCCGAAATAGGGTACATCTACATCAGGATCATACACAGCAAAGTTGTCGGCAAAACCACATCTCTGTGCGGGAAAACGTAGACCTATGAACCAAAATTACAATGTTTTTAAACAAATAACCCAGGTACCGGACAATTTTTTGATCTTGGATATCTTGAATCTGTCAAAAGATCTTTGAGAATCACTTATTATGGCTTTGTCAAGTCCTCAAGTGTTTGAAACTGAGGTTTCAACTACTGAGGTTTACCATATTGAGAATGATCCTGAATAATTTCATACAATCATATCTTTTACATATGAAGATGAGGATGATGTTGCATATAGACACATCATGCCCTTGTATCTATATGGAAGGGTTAATGATAATGATATCTGATGTTCCTTCATTGATATTGGCTCTGGAGTCAAAATCATTCCCATCCATACACTCCATCGATTGGGATTTACTGAATCTGAATTGTCTCCTTCCACTTTGATGTTGCAAGGTTATGAAAAGAATGAACAAGAACCTCAAAGAGTGATTAAACTATGAACATAGTTTGGATATCTTGTATCTAATTAATATTTTAGGGTTATCTGTTAAGACAGGGCCTTCAACATTCTGCTTGGAAGGCCTTGCCTATATCAACATGCATCCATTCCATTGTCATATAACCAATGACACTAGTATGTATTCAATGGTAAAACAGGGAAATTGTATGGTGACACACTCCATTCAAAATATTGGAGTCTCAGTATATTTAGGTAGAGTTTTATCACCCAATGGGAATGAGGCCCATGGAAAAAGTGGTAACGATAATCAATGCTCTAAATGTGTTAAAAAATATACCTTCTAACCCATTAAAACATCTAAGTATAGATTATGTGTTTCCTATTAATAAAATTGAATGTATATACCCAAATCCAAGCACTCATCCTATGACTTCCAAATTGTCATTTGTGGAAATCGATCCTTACATCACAAGAGATATTGTTGATTTATCAAGTAGTGGTGAAAGCTTAAATGGAGATGTCTTCATTTCATCCACCAAAATTCATCAACTATTTTCTTCAACAATCAGACTAGAATATGTTGTCACAATAATAAATGAAGACATGGATTCTGAGTCCCAACCCATCATATTCTCTTCAATGCTTCAGGAATACCCTTAATCATCAGCAGCTGCAGAAATTGTTGCATCTTCTTCAGGATGATGAAATACTAACTCCTCTTCTAGTTTTGAAAGTCATTCTTCATCAACTACTCTGAAAGAAGAAACACAAGAAGTGACGTGCAAGGGAGAAGAAGAATATCTCAAGGACACTCCTCTAGAATTTGAGGAAGGCATCTCCACCGCTGTGGATGAGAACATAGAAATAAATTTGGGTACAAAAGAAGATCCACGCCCCACTATAATTAGTGTGTCCATGACATCATAAAAGCTATAGATGTATAATTAATTTCTGAAGAAATATCAAGATATGTTTTCTAGGAACTATACGGATATTCTAATCCATAATTCCGATGTATCCACTCATCATTTGGGTTTTCTAGAAGAGTATTTAGGATTCAAGATGGCAGCTAGAAGAACACTCCCAACTCACTCTTCTAAAATTTGAGCTGAAGTTGATAAGATTATAAATGATAACTTTTTTAGGGAGGAAAAATATCCCAAATGGCCAGGAAAATTGTCCCAGTGAAAAAAATGGGAAAATCTGAGTTTGCATTGATTTCAGAGATCTTAATTGGAATTGTCCCCATGACGATTTTCTAGTTCCGATCACAGAACTTCTGATTGATGTAAAAACTAGATATGAAGATCTATCCTTCGTGGATGGATACTCTGGGTTTAATAAAATATAAATTATCTGAGAGGATGAAAAGTCTAATACCTTTGGATCCCCTTAAGGTGCTTTTTTCTTATGGGTGATTCTATTTGGCTTAATGAATGAAGGCACAACGTATCAACATTCCATGAACTATATATTCAAACTATTCTCTGAAAAAAATTTCGAATGTTTTTTGGATGATTTGGTAGTTCAATCTAGAAAATGTTTTGATCACCTGGGTGATCTAGAGACCATATTCAGTAAACATCGACAACATTATTTGAAGATGAATCCATTGAAATGTGATTTCGGGGAAACCTTGGGAAAATTCATCGGCTTCATTGTACGCCATCATGGAATAAAAGTTGACAACGAGAGGGAAAAAAAATAATGGCATGTAGCTTCTGCTAAATTTGAATGAATTAGGAGGACTTTAAGGAAACGTGCCCCATATTCAGCACTTTATCACCAAATTTGAAGGCATGTGTTTACCTTTCACCATATTAATGATGATGGGAGTCACCTATCAAAGGACTGAAGACTTCCAAAAGGCAATTGATACCCTCAAAAAACAACTCTTCATTCTACTAGTATTAATGCCACATGTTTATAGAAAGGCACTTATTCTCTCTGTGATAGCTTTAGAGTGATCAATGGGTGTCCTCTTTTCCCAAAATAATGATGCTGGGAATAAAAATAGCCTTTACTATATCAGTTGTTCTATGCTTGACACAGATAATTGATATTCATGTATCGAGAAGTCCTACCTGGAATTAATCATTATAGTTTAAAAACTGAGGCACTATTTGAAACATCATGATCACCACTTGGTATCTCCCAATAACCCGCTCAAATTTATTCTCAGTCGTCCTATGAGTACAGGTCATTTGTCATGGTGGGTAGTTATTTTTCAATAGTTTAATACCATTTTTTTAATTAAAAATCAATTAATGGCCAAGCCTTGGTATATTTTCTTGCTGAGCATCAATCTGTTTAAGATACATCATTGAATACAAAAAATTATGATGAATAAATCTTCTCAACTCAAAATAATCCCCAAACATGGGAAATGTACTTTGATGGTGCATCCAAAAGTCCAATGGGGAAGAGAATGGAAAACCCTAAACTCAACAATGTTGGGTTATAAATTATAGTTTTCTACCTAGAAAAAGTAGTTTGGATATATTCTTTTTTGTTACAAGAAGGTGATACCAACAATGAGGCAGAATATCAAGCCCTCATTACTGGCCTAGAATCAGCACTCTAGGTACAAGTGAACCCCCTGAAAGTGAAAGGTGATTCACAATTTGTAATAAAACAAATCAAAGGGGGTTATTCTGTTATAAAAGAAGAACTAATACATATGTGTTATTATGTAAAAGGGTTAATGGATGAATTTCCCTTAGAGCCAACATTGTTTTATGTCCCGCGATAGAAAAATGACCAAACTGATGCAATGTATAATGCAGCCACAACCCAGGAAGATTCAAATTGGGATGAGACAATCATCATTATTGCCCATCGTCTTATGGTTTCATCTTTTGGTAAAACTAAAATGGTGGAAATTAATGTATTCAGCCCTATTTTTGAGATGTATGTTCATACAATGAGTTGGATGACACCCATCATGAAATACCTTAAAAATGGATTACTTCCACCAGATAGAGCTAAAAAGGGACAAAACCAACGATGAGTGGCCAAGTTCACTCTTTATGATAGCCTAGATATCCAGAAGATCCTCTACAAAGGAAGATTTGATGGAGTCCTCTTTATATTCATTGATGGAGAAGTAATGCAGCTCTCGTGAAAGGAGTACATGCAAGAGTTTGTGGTGATCACTAGTCTAGGCATAGGCTTTCTGATCAAATTTGAAGGTTTGGATACTCCTGGCATTCTTTGATGTATGATTTCATAGATTTCACTGAAAAATTTAATCCCTTCCAAGTGCATGACACCATCATTCATCGATCCCCTAGGTTTTTACATATAACTAAATACTCTTGACTATTTTCTACATGGGAAATGGATGTAGTAGGGTTTTATCCTCCTGATACGGTTAAGCAGTTCAAGTATATTCATATTGCTACTTATTTTTTCTCCAAATGGGATGAGGTAATACCTCTCAAAGAAGTCAGATCCAAAAGAATTGTTAGCTTTGTCAACGTTAATATCATAACCATATTTTGTTTCCCTCATACTATATTTATAGATAATGGCACCAATTTCTATTCTATGTAAGTAATGAAGTATTATCAAGAACACAATATCAAATCCAACCATTCATCTCACTATCATGCTGCATCCAATTGACAGATATATATTTTCAATAAGACCCTATCAAACATACACCATTAAATGGTGGATAAAGATAATAAATAGTTGCTTGATAATCTTTTGCATTCTTCATGGGATTATCAGACTACTACCCATACTGCCACTCAGGGAACTCCATATTTACGATTTTACAACATAGAATCAGTTTTTCCAATTGAAATTCAATTTCCCTTTCTCTGAGCTGCAATATGTTATAAGTTATTTATAGATGAAAAGTCTCAAAAACGATTTGATGAGATATAATGATTAGAAAAAATATATTTGATACATCGCATCATTTAGAAGTCTTTCAGAATATAATTACAGGAGCGTTTAACAATAAATTTCTCATTTGCTCATTTTTTCATGGAGAATTGGTATTGGTCCTCAAGATTCCAATGATACCAGGGAAAAAGCCTCCAAAACGTGATCCAAAGTGGGAAGGAACTTACTCTATAGATAAGGTCTACTGTAATGGAGAATATTTCCTAATATCAGTGGATGGAGAACTTATTAAAACTTCAACAATGAAAGATTATAGAAGAAGTACATTGTGTAATGGTACATCATCATTTTTACTCACTGCATGACTCTAAACTTCCCAGCTGAAAGTCATAGTTGCAAGACATTAAACTAAATAACAACCACATGCGTCCTTGTTTCAAGATGTTAAAATGCATTTCATATTTTTCCTTTTCACTCAACGTTAGACTATGTGACATCATTTCTTGTCATTGCATGACCCTAAACTGCACAACATAAAGTCCTAGTGGCACGAAGTTAAACTACACAACAAACATATGTGCCCATGATGCACGACGTTAATATTAGTATCCAATATGTCCTTGACACACAACGTTAAACTACATTACATAATTTTTCCTCACTCATGACTATAAAATTCACATAAAAATTCCTATTTTCAATACTTTAAACTGCATAACAAATATATGAGTACATATAGAACAAAGTTAAAATGTATAGTATCTTTGTCCTTGTCGCATTAAGTTAAACTGCATGACATCATTTGTCCTTGCTGCACAGCTCTAAACTTCACTACAAAAAGTCATAGTTTTATGAAATTAAAATACATAACAAACATATGCATCCATGCTTCACGATGTTAAAATGTGTATCATCTTGTCCTCATTACAGGACATTAAACTGCATGACATCATTTTTCCTCATTACATGAAATTAAACTATATAGTTAACATTTTCTTTATTTGACATTAAAAGATTCAAGGGAAAGAATCACTTACATCATTGCTACTTCTTTGTGGAACATGAGTTCCAGTTCTCCCTATGTTTGAATCAGATGTGCATAGAGACATTATTTCAACAAATATTTTTAGCTTGATTCTCATTTTCAATGGGATACGTAGAGACGACTAGATTTCCAATCCTCGGCCCAATCTCAACCACAAAAAAAATTATTTCCTTTTTCTACTCTGGTATATGAACTTGATATATATTGAGTGCTCTTTCAATATACATGGTTTGATCATCATACCATTTTGTATCTTATGTTTATCAATTCATCTTATGAAATTTTTTAAAATTCCTTGTCACCCACATCAATCTCAATTAATGTGGGAAATTATTACTTCAAGAACTATGTTTTGATTGATTCTCATTCATATGAGATACAAAGAGATGCTTGAATCTCTAATTATGGGCCCATCCATGATATTAAACCACCCTTTTGTTGCCTGTGAATGAATAAAACATGAAAATGGAATTTTTGAAGAATTACATATGGATTAATCATCATCCATATGAGATAAGCAGTGACACATGGGTTTAATTCCCTATTCCAACCACAATATTATTTTTTCAAAATGAAATTACTTCACTTCCTCGCTATATTACTTTCAATCGCACCACATAATGTCTCTTTTTCATGAAATTAAAATAAATAGAACCCAAAAAAACAACGTATGGATTGATTCTCATCCCATTGACATACGTAGTGAAATCTAGGCCTTATCCCCTAGTCCCAACCATGAGATAAATATTTATCTCCCTTCCACATAAAATTGAAAATATATGTTTGAGTCTTCATTTTGGGCCCTCTCCTTAGAGAGACCACAAAAGATACAAGAAATGTCTGCATTTCACATAAGAGTCAGATCAATATAAGAGACTCAAAAATCAGGGCCAATATTGATTCAAATATCTCCCCTTTGTATTGAGCGTTACCCCCTTTCATATTTCTAACTAATTCTCTTTAATATTTTTTATAACTTCATAATTTTTTTCATGGTTTTTAGTGGTAGTGTTTCTGATATTTGAGAACTCTTTTTCCTAACTATGAAGTACGTTTTCTTAGGTGTCCTTGCATAAGTTTCCTACATAATGGACCTGTTATTCAAAAGATACCACTATTTGGCTATGTAGCATATTCCATAGTTGGACCAGCAAAATACAACCCCTATAACGGGTTTGTCAATTAACGGTAACTTCATTTTTGGTTAAAGTGTCTTTTGTCCCATTCACACATTAATTAACAACATTCAAGAATATTTCTCTTAAACTAGTCATCAATTTATATTTATTCTATTACCTTTCTCTCGATCTAAAAGCTTTCAAGACCATATTTGACACATTTCCCTCTCCATGTTTTCAAAAAATAAGAAATATACTTGCATCATTTGACCACATATCATCTACTATTTCCATTTTAGTCATATTCAAATGACCTATGACTAAAAACACCATAATTCCTACATTTCAGTTAGACCTTCGTAAGAAATCATATTCCTAAGATTCCTCGGAAATCATGATTGGAGATACTCTTTCCATATTTAGGTACCTTTCTCCCTAAAACGATCTTTGTGATATAGAAAATATGAGTCTCTATAAACATTCTTCATCTTTTAGCAATAGAATGTAAAAATTATGAGAAATATTTTTCCTTACTTTGTATTATGTACACCTAAGTGGCATTTCATATGCTTCCTACATAACGGGTATGCTATTAAAAAATTTCACTATTTGGCTATGCAACATATCCCATATCCGACCCAACATAATATAGCCCTTATTACAGGATCGTTAATTAATAGTAATATCGTTCTTTTGAAATACTTTCTCTAATACCATTATCCCTTTTCCCATATCATTCTTCAGATCCAAGAATTCCAAAATCATAGTTTACAATTCCTCTCTTCCATACATGAACGTGGTAGTATGTTTCCAAACAAATTATCAGGAAATTGGACAGTCTCAAATCTTTGGTCAAAGCTAAAGACCTTAAACTAAAGACCCCCAATGTCCTTACTTCATAAATTAAAACTACACAATACAATTTCCTCACAGAATTACTTAAAACTACACTGTACAATTTCCTCACTACATGACATTAAAATTGCACATTATAATTTCCTCACTGTATGACTTTAAAACTGCATAACATGATATCTGAAATCCCCTTTTTGACAAATTTTTACCATCCCTCACACACTAGATTTGTGTAGAAGTTGTTTTCCCACTCATGAAATTTGGTACTGTAGATAACCCTTTTTTCTTAACGTCCATTTCCTTAAAAAGCCTCACACAATGTTATTGAGTCACCCAAATCTTATTTTCCCTTTTCTATCAATAGTAAAATGTTAAATTCATGAGATCTCGTTTTACTGACTATATAGTACGTTCCCCCATAGGCCTTGGATAAAATGTTCCTACATAACAAACATGTTATTCAAAAGATACCAGTATTTGGGTATGTAGAATATGCCATATTTGGTCCTGTATAATACCACCCCTATAAGGGGTTCGTCATATAATGGTAACCTTATTCTTGAAAAGGACCATATTTATGTTTATATAAGTTTAAATTTTGGTGACCATAATAATCCTGACTCAAGATTCTCCATGGAAGTGTTTGAAGAATATTAGATAAATTCATAGCCACTAAGCCTTTTTGGGATTTAATTTCAAAATTTAGGGTCAATGAAATTTGACCTTAAACACTATCCTTTTTAGTCCAACATGTATAAATCAAAACTCTTAAATATCAAGAAACATAGTACTTATATATTGAAAACCCACAATGGGAATTCTGGAAAAATGTTGAGTCTCAAGTCACTAGACATACATTTTTGTATCTTTTAGGCAATATTGAGAAATAAAAACCTAGAAGATACAATGTTTGTAGGGGATTTCAATATAAACATAGTAAAAATAAAGCTACACTTACTAGGCCCATTGTCTTAGGAAAAAATAAAGCTTGCAAGGATGAATACACAAATGATTAAGGACCAAATTCTTTTCATTTTTGTGTCAAAAAATACACAGAGGAGCATCCAAAAACTGGATTATCTCTGTCATAAATCTCAAGAGGTTTTATACATAACTTATCATTTGATTAATGGACTCTTGAGACCCATTATCATCCTATTGAAGTTTTTTTAGTCGACCTTTCTCATTCTCTTCAGCATGATGAAGTGATTCTTTAGTATTTACAATGGATTTCTCACCATCCTTATAGACTTCTCCTATGGAATCATGAATTTGGTCAAGCACCCATGTAACAATGTCTAATTCTTATTGAAGATGAAGCTACTGAAAAATCCTTTCATTAATTTTATACTTCGTCTCTTTCAAATATTCAGTATGATTTCCCTCATCTTGGGATAGTTCTTGCATGGAATTCATCAATGCTGACCAACTGTCTAGTTTTTATCATATCTTGAGGAAGATTATTCTCTTGCTCCTTTTTTGGATAATATATTTCACTACAGAATGAATTTCATGGTATTCAAAACCGCCAAATCCCAGTGTAATGAATAGATATTAATGTTTTGGATTTCATGGGTGTAGTCCCTCATGGGTAATTTCATATATTATCATCCATATATTTTCCATGCCTTGCGAAGTGCAAGACGAAGAGCCTATTTTAGTTCTAGGTCTGAACTTGAATCATTTTTGTAAGGAGGAATATATTCTGGGATTAATGCACTTAAATAAGTGACCTATTCTGCTCCTTCCTTGATAGTGGTTTCTTCACTTCCTAATAATATTCGAACTGGTGCAAAAGTATCACCTTCAGACCTAGACATTGAAGTTGATAATCATATATGATGAATTAAAAATTAATGCTATAGTTAGATTAAATGTATAAAAATAGTGATTAAAATCAAAATATTAGTATCCCTTAACTGAAAATAGGTTAGAAGCTTGATATGAATCCTCCCCAATATTCGTATTTACAACAGTTTTGGTTGATGTATCTTGGTGGAGAATGTCTTATTTAACTTTCATATGATCCTATGAATGATTCTCAGGAATATTTTTGGTCTCAAGATTCACCTGAGCCAATATCCTTGCAACGGTGTGATTGAAAGTGATGTTGATTCTTCTATCAGTCATTGTCTGTACAATATTTTATTTAGAGGTAATTGTATATTTCAACCAATCTTGGTTAGAAAATTAATCCTAAGAAGATAGATATAGTGAACAATGAAAACTCACATCCATTTGGTTCTACAAAAGGAACTTAAAAATCTTCTAATGTATTTTTAATGTTAACATATTCTAATACTTATTCGAAATACATGCCAATATTAATTATATCATCCAATGATATCGCAGATCCCATGGTAACCTCACTAGTGGGTGCACTTGGAGTGGTTGTTTGATGACCCTCGTCTGATAACTATTGACCCTGAACAGCTTCCTTGGAAATAGTTGTGGGGTCAACATCAGTTGTCGCAAGATTTTCTCATGCATAAAATGAACCTAAAGTATCATAGAGTGGAAGTCAGTTGTTGTCACACTAAGTTTCTCATGAATCACTTATGATTTAAAATAGGTGTAGCACCCCAAAAATATTACGGTATGTTTCTCATCAAAACACAATATTCATTAGATAGCTTATATTTCATGTATCACTGAGCCTCTGGGGAAAGAAACTTTGTTACTTATAGGATATTTCCAAAACATAGCCATTAAACTTAAATTTTTTAGCTCTGTTGTTCGAATTTTAAAAATCTCACATATACGGTTGTGTTCTTGATGATATTTAGAGTTTGATAGAATTAACATAATTTTCAGTGAACAACAACCTACCATTATGAATAGTATGTTACCCTTATGAATATTAATATGACTCTTATAAATGGTATCCATTCCCATGAATGTATAAATAAATTTAGGCACCTTTAAAAAAAGATGAATATTTTAAGTGTTTATATATTTATATTAAATAATGATTTAATTAAATATTTAATAAACCATATTTATAAAATTATTTTTGAAAAATGGACTTCATTTTTTGATTCTAAATGTCAAAAAATGGTTAGGGTTAATTTTTGGGATTTTTCTGAAATACTTGACTTTTTGGTGAATAGTAAAATACATTAATTTACCGTATAAATACATTATAATTTAAATTAACTATTCATAGAATCATGAATGATGTGACCACAAAAATCATGAACTCACATGCATATATTACTCTTATTTGTTATGGAATACTCACTATTTCTTATCTTGAGATGAAATAATAAATTAATGATTATAATATTAAGAAAACTACTCTCTCCTCCACTACATAAACCACCCATCACACCTTCTTCCTCCCACACCACTCAAGCTTCTAGAATTACCTAAATTCTTCTAAATACTCCTTCCAATCCCTCTCTCCATGGCCAAAACATTATAGTCTCACTAGAAGGCCAAAAACAATGTCCTTAAGGAGTTTCTCTAGGAGGTTTACTCAAGAGTTGAACCTCTCTTCCTTTTTCTTTCAATTCTTTTTATAAGTACCATTATTTTGGTCTCTCTTATCTCCTAACATCATCCAAATTCCATGATAAATCCAGTATAAAAAATTTACTGGGTTTTTATTATTATGATGGAATATTTCATCATAATCACTTCTCTTCCTTTCATTTTATACAATAAATGCAAACACTATCTGAGATGTGTTAATTTATCACACTCAAGGAAGAAAAGTTTTCAATTGGTATTACTATCATTAATACTGGTCATTAATCCTTTCTCAATGTTTGAACCATATCATAATATATGTATTTTATCTTGTTTAATTTTCTGGAATCCTTACACACTCATAATATGGAATAATAATAATAAACAAGTTTATTGTGCACAAACTGTCGAGCTAAATCCAAGAATTTATCAATAAATTTGAACTAATGATTCATCCTCAAGTATATAACCCAAAATAATTATAAGATCATTTATATATCTTTAATATGACTAATACTATATATTAAAAATTCTATATTTTTAACCATATTTCAAATGAATATCCATTCATAAATACAAGTAAACAGATCACGAAAACCAAAGAAGGAAATACTACCAAAACGATAAAATTAAATATATTAAACCATCAAAAAAGACATTAATGAAACTAATAAAGTCGTAAAATATCAATTAAATGTTGATTAGGTTCTAGAATTATTAATTAATTAAGCTAAAATTGATTTTTCAGGTCGATAAGAACAATCAAAAACACCTTCAAGCATAAGGTAAGGGATCCTCTCTCTCACTTTTGTTCAAGAACCTCCCCTATATTGTGCTCTTTTATTATCAATGCCTAAAGATGAGGTATGTTTTTTCACATCCCTCCTACATCCCTTATGACTTATAAATAATTTTATACCCCTTTACCTCTCATTAATCCCTCGCATGAATACTCATTACCATGATGAAATGTTTGTAAGGGGTTTTCTCATCTCACTTTCAATTCTGTGGGATTTCTATTGTTTGAATATTATTTCATATATGTGGAATATTTGTTCTTCCATTTGATATATATTATCAGGATTCTCTTTATATTCATGGTATTATGTGATTCATTTGGTGGTTATTAACTTTTGGTCATACGGCTTAACTGATTACAACGTGGTAACAAGAATTGTCTCAATTTTCACATCATTGTGACTTGATTAGTATTGTGAAACTAATCATTCTTATGTGGTTTACCTAATGCCCATTCGATATCACTTTTCAATTAAATTAAATTCCATTTAAATATCCATGTTCTCATATCATGGATATGATTATTTTCTAAGCCGTATACCATTTTTCTTACGGTAATTATTTTGAATATTGTTTTGACTGTGGAAATATTGATGAATATGTATCCTCTATTCTATATGGATAATGTAAAGTCATGTTTCTCTTGTGTTGAATATATTTATAATTAATTATTTTAAAGAAGAGGCTTGTGGGGCCCGCTACAGCCCCTCAATGCATTAGTAGGTCTCATAAGACAAATCATTTGGCAACAAACCCTTCGAGTTTGTTTCCAAATATCAAATGGGTTTATAACCATAAAAAAATCCATTTTTAATGTATTATGGTATCATGTTACAGATACATGACTTACCATTAATAATCATTCTCTTTATTCCTTTTTAGTTATTACTATCTATGATTTTTTCACTATGACAAAATCTATGGATGTAGTTTCATTCTCAGTTTATTAATGGCATGAGTTTTTCATTTATTCACCATGCCATATTGATTATGTCAAATTATTTACATTAAAATTATTATTGATTAATTATTCCGCCATTTGTAACCCTTATTGAGTGTTTGAGATTACCCCTTTCACAGTTTACTTTCAATAGTTGACGAAGGGGAGATCATTTATTGAGTTCTTTTGGATGTAGTCTTTAGTTTTTCTTATGTATTGTATTTTGTAACCTTTTACAATGTAATTTAAGATCATATATGTATCAAGTTTCTTCAATACTACTAAACTTACCATTCCATCATTATTTTCATTCCTTATAACCCTTATAATATAAAAAGTAATGCACCAGATCCGGTATAGAGGGGCCGGGGCATTAGAGTTGGTATTAGAGGATATTTAGTTGAAAATTTAGAAATTAGAGTAAGAAATGTACATTTGGGAACATTGGCCTAATGTAGTATTTGAGGACAAACGTACAAGAAGGTCATGGTATTTTGGTAAGGAATATATTATGTGAATATCTATAGAAAATACAACCATGTCTGGACACGAGCAGATAGAGTCGGCTCTGGCACAGATGTACCTAGGAGTGAAAGATTAGACAAGGAGTTTCAGGATTGATCTGGGGTATCCTGGTACATGAAAATGGGCCTTGCTGCACTCTTGGTTATGACACGCTCGAGGGATAAGATTTGGATAATTCAAATTTTATTTATAATCCATTATAAAGGATTGAAATGTAAATTACTCCTCAACGAAACAATTTTTCTGATTATGAGATTGGCCATGTGTAAGATCTCAATTTATGATAAGTATTTTTTTAAGTTAAGATTATACATTATGATTCATAACCTAAACTATTTTGTGCCAATATTTAGAAATAGCGTCTAATGGAAGTAGGGGAATCAATACTCATGGGATTTGTTGGGATCTCCCCACTGAGCAAGTCAACACAGTCAATGTTGGAGCAGATCAGATCAAGACCATATTGGGAGAATGTACTTAGGTTGTAACCAATAACCATTACACACCTTTTTTGGATATTTTCATGTGGAAAGAGCCTCCATATTTAAGTGGGACTATTAATCCAGTAGTTGCTGAGTAGTGGATCAAGTCCGTGGAAAAGATATTCTTGGGATTAAGATGCAATGAAAATGAAGAGGTATTAATGGTAGTATATTGTATCAAGGGTGACGTTGATCAATGGTGGTCCTTGATTCCGAATACCATGGAGGAAGAAGAAATAAAATATATATATAAAGGTTGAGTTTTAAGGAAATATTATTCAAAAAATATTTCCCTCATGATAAAAGAACCGAAATAAAGTGGAAATTATTTGGCTTAAAGGATATGGAAGATGACAATGTTGCAAAGTGTTAGGATACCTTCAAAAGACTAACTAGGTATGTCATAGATTACAAATGTTACTATGTAGACAATATTTTCCATTTCATTGAAGGTATTAAGCGATGTCTTTAAAGGGCACTGGCTTCCAAAACATTTTCATCACATGAAAAACCTGTATCATGTTCCATCAAAACAGAGAATGAATTTGCTAGATTAAATTTGTTCAAAGGGAACCAAGATAAAAAGGATTACTCTGATAGCCAAGGTAATGGTGAAGTGCCAAATAAGAACAAGGGAATGATGAAATTTCCCTTATGCGAGAACAGTAGAAAGAATCATCTCGGGAAATGATTAAAAGGAATGGGAGTCTACTATAAGTGTGGAGAAAAGGGCCATCTATCTCATGAATGCAAGGGTAAGAATCAATTCGATGATGTTCAATGATATAATTTTAGAGATAGGGGAAACTATGAAAATGAGTTTCTTAAGCTCCATGGAAACATGCATTAGAAAAATCCAAGAGAGTAAGGAACAACATATGGGATTACAACCACAGAAGTTGAAGTTCATAATGATGTGGTGGAAGGTACATTAATTTTTTTCTCGAACATATCCAACAATTTATTTGATTATATATCATCACATTCATTTATATCTTCCCAGTTTTCCAAAAAAAATAGGCATTTCCAATTTGATTTAATAAAAGAGTTATTAGTCAAAACTCCCAGGGGATGCATCGTTGCAACAAAGTCATGTCAACTAGGACCCCTCATTACACATAATCATTCTTTATTTTCTAACCTTATCTTCATACCAATGAAAAAATTTGATAATTCTCAGTAAGAATTGGCTAATAATTATTATGCGAAAATATATTTTAAGAAAATGGATGGTACAATTTTTGAAAACGGTGTAGAATCTTTTTTCTTTGGAGAAGAGACCTCACTATCTAATTCTTATCTAGACCCATCGCCTGTGTCTCTATTAAATGTTAGTCTTGGAGAGGAATAGAACCCAATATCTATGGGTGGGGAAAGAAATCTTCAAATTGAAGATGTGAACATTGTTCAAGAATACATTGATGTATTTCCAGAGGATTTACCTTGACATCCTCCAGAGCGGGAAGTTGAGTTCTCTATTGATTTATTTCCTCATTCAAGACCTATATCAAAGACTCCCTAGAAAATTACCATCTTGGAATTAGTGGAGCTAAATAAAAAACTCTAGGATTTGAGTGAAAAGGGATTTATTGGACCTAGATTTTCTCCATGGGGAGCCTCTGTCCACTTTGTCAAGAAGAAATATGGATCCATGAGGCTCTGCATTGATTACAGGGAAATCAATGCTATTACGATAAATAATAAGTACCACCTACCCCATATTGATTATTTATTTGATAAACCTCATGGAGATAAATACTTTTTGAAGATTGACTTTAGACCAAAATATCATTAGGTATGTGTGTGGAAGGTAGATATTCCTAAGACAAAATTTTGAAATTGGTATGGTCATTACAAGTTTTCAGTGATGCCTTTTGGACTGACAAATGCACCCTCTGTTTTCAAGTATTTAATGAATAGTGTTTTCAAAGAATATCTTGATAACATATTTGTAGTATTCATCGATGATATCCTAGTATACCCAAAAAAGATATGCATAACATGAGGGTAAGAGGTAGATTATTCGGAAAACTCTTAGGATAAATGGATTATATGGGAATTTTAGAAAGTGAAAATTATGGCTTCAATAATTTTTTTCTAGGACATATTGTCTCTAAGGATGGACTCCTAGTTGATCCTTCAAAGACAATGGAAATCCAAGAATGGCCCATGCCAACAAGCATAACTGAGGTACATAGTTTTATTTGTATAGCAGATTACTATCGACGTTTAATTCAGAATTTCACTTGACTAGCTAACCCACTATCCAAGAACACATGTGAAGTTGTTAAGTTTGTGTGGAAAAAGGAATGTATATAATGATTCGAGGAATTGAAAAGAATATTGGTCAATGCACCAACTTTGACTCTTTTATGTGGAATTGATGGATTTGTAATATACAACGATTCATTAAAGAATGGACTGGGTTTCATCCCTATGAAAAACGATAAAGTTATTGCTTATGCATCAAGACAGTTGAAGACTCTTGAAAAAAATTATCAAACTCATGATCTTGAGTTAGTAGCCGTAATCATTGCTCTGAAAATATGGACACATTATCTTTACATAGAACGATGTGAGATTTATATGGACTATAAGAGTTTTAAATACATTTTCAAACCAAAAGAAATCAACATGAGGCAAAGGAGATGGATTGAGTTACTCAAAGATTATGATTGTTCAATACACTACCACCCAGGAAAGGCGAATAAGGTGGAAGATGCATTATGAAAGAAATATCATGGACTTCTGACTCAATTGAGGGTTGAGAGAGATCCTATATTTGTGGATCTACTAATGATGGATATGGGAATTGTTAAGGAAGGGGAAACATATTTTCTCTTTCAAATGACTGTTTAACCATCTTTATTAGATAAGATAAAAATCACTCAATTTAATTATGAGAATCTGTACAAGAAAATAATGTGGTCAAGGATTGGAGATTGGCCGACATCGTGTATAAGGAAGGAGTTCTAAAATTTGGGAAGAAGTTATGCATTCCATCTGTACTTGAGCTAAAAAGGGAATTATTAGATGATTCTCATAGCTCAAATGTCTCTATACACCTGGGTAGCACCATGATTTATAGAGATCTGAAGGAATAGTTTTGGTGGGATAATATGAAGTGGGAAATTGCAGACTATGCGTTAAGGTGTCTAGTTTGTCAACAAGTGAAGGCAAAGAGACAATGTCCCAAAAGAGTGATGCAACCTATACCTATTCCTATTTGGAAGTGGGATAACATTACGATGGATTTTGACAACTGACTAAAGAGGACACCTAAAATGAATGATGCAATATAGTAAATTGTTGATTGTCTCACAAAATCTGCACATTTACTTCCAATAAGAGAGGATTTACCACATGATCGCCTGAAAAGACATTATATTAATGAAGTTGTAAAATATAATGGTGCACCTATATTGATATTGTCTAATCGATATCCCTAGTTTACATCAAAATTCATGAAATGTCCCCCAATGTCTTTGAATATTGAGCTTCCTATGAGTACTGGTTATCCCCCCAAACTGACGGACAGTCTAAAAGGACTATACAAACTCTAGAAGACATTCTGAGATCATGCTCTCTTTACATCCAAGTTATGTCTGATCAATACTTGCCTTTGGGGGAATTTTCATAGAATAATAGTTTCCATTCAAGCATTGAAATGGATCCATATGATGCATTATATGGAAAGAGATGATGAACTCCAACTTGTTGGGATGAAGATGGTGAGAGGAAAATTATGGGCCTGTAACTTATTGAAAAGACCATAGAAAAGGTGAAGACAATCCAAGCCCATATTAAAGCAGCCCAAAGTATGCAGAAGAGTGATGCTGACAACCAAAGAA
This sequence comes from Viscum album, assembly GCA_963277665.1. NCBI lineage: Eukaryota > Viridiplantae > Streptophyta > Magnoliopsida > Santalales > Viscaceae > Viscum > Viscum album. The sequence goes on along the minus strand of OY728140.1, from coordinate 1,267,430,544 downwards.
AGGATTTTGAATTACAAGGGAGAGATCATGTCTTTTTGAAATAATCTCCATGGAAGGGTGTCTTATGTTTCAGTAAGAAATGGAAATTGATCCCCAGGTACATCGGACCATTTGAAATTATAGAAAGAATCGAAGCTATAGATGACGATTCTGTAATGCATCCAAGTCTCTGCAAAGTTCATGAGGTGTTCCATGTGTCATTATTGAAGAAATACATGCCAGACCCAACACATGCACTCACCTATGATGAAATAGAATAGGAACATAATTTTTCATACTGTGAAAAGCCTATCGGGATTCTTGACACAAGGGACCATGTATTGAGAAATCGGGGAACTTGTCTAGTAAAGGTTCTTTAGAGGAACCATAATATTGAAGAAGCAACATGGGAACCTAAGGATGTTATGAAGAAGAACCACCCACATCCTTTTGGTGGACTTTATACGTAAAATTTTGAGGAAGAAGTTTCAGAAGGCGGGAATAATGTGTCACCCCAAACAATTTATTGTATGTTTCTCTTTAAGACTATGTTTTCATTAGATATCATATATTTCATGAATCACAGAGCCTCTGTGGAAAAAAACATGGTTACATATATGAGATATCCAAAACCTATCCATTAAACATAAATTTTCCAGCTTTGTGATTCGAATTTTAAAAATCTGACAAATAAGGTTGTTTTCAGGGGGATATTTAGAGTTTGACAGAATTAACTAAATTTTTGATGAATAGTAACCTACTTTTATGAATATTAAACTTCCCTGATAAATTTTCACATACCATTATGAATAGTAATATGACACTTATGAATGGTATCCATACCCAATAATGTATAAATAAATTTAGGCACCTTAAAAAATGAATATTTTAAGTGTTTATATATTTCTATGAAATAATGATTTAATTAAATATTTAATTAATAATTTATAAAAAATTATTTCTGAAAAATGGACTTTATTTTTGGATTCTACACGTCAAAAAATGGTTAGGGAATTGTTTCTGTATTTTTCTGAAATACTTGATATTATGTTGAATAGTAAAATACATTAATTTGCCGAATAAATACATTATAATTTAAATTAACTATTACTCGCATCATGAGTGATGTAAGAACCCAAATCTTGAACTCACATGCGTATATTACTATTCTTGGTCATGGAATACTCACTATTACTTTTTTTGAGAGGAAATAATGAACTAATGATTATAATATTAAGAAAACTACTCTCCCCTCCGCTATATAAACCACCCCTCACCCCCTCTACCTCCCACAACAGTAAAGATTGGAGACTTGCCTAAATTTTAAAAATAATATTCTCAAGCCCTCACCTCACGTCCAAGTACTACTAGTCTCATCAAAAGGCCAAAAACAATGGCCTTAACGAGTTTCTCAAGGAGGAGTACTCAAGAGGAGAACCTCTCTTCATTTTTCATTCAATTCTTTTCACATGTTCCATTATTTTGTTCTCTCTTCTCACCTCAACTAATCTGAATGCCATGATAATTCCAGTACCATACATGTACATGCGTTTCATTATTCTAATGGAATATTTCATCATAATCTCTTTTATTCCTTTCCTTTTATAAAATAAATGCAAACACCGTCCTATATGTGTTAATTTATCACACTTAAGGAAGATAGGTTTTCAATTTGCATTACAATCATTAATACTGGTTATGAAGCATTTTTCAATGGTTGAACCAGATCATGATATATTTATTTAATATTTTTTAATGTTATGTATCCTTACACACTCATAATATGGAATAATAAGAAAAAACAAGTTTATTGTTCAAAAAACCACCGAGCTAAATCCAAGTGATTATCAATAACTTTTAACTAATGATTCTTCCTCAAGTATATAACCTAGAATCATTATAAGATCATTTATATCTCTCTAATGTCACTAATACTATATATTAACAATTCTGGATGTTTAACTACATTTGAAATGAACTTCCATTCATAAATACAAGTAAACGGATCATGAAAAACAAAGAAGGAAATGCTACCAAAAAAATAAAATTTAATCTTTTAAACCATCAAAAAACCCATTAATGAACCTAATAAGGTCATAAAATATCAATTACATGTTAATGAGGTTCTTTAATTATTAATTAATGAATCTAAATTTGATTATTCTGGTCATTAAGAACAATCAAAAACACATTCAGGTAAAAGTTAATGGATCCTCTCTCTCACTTTTGTTCAAGAACATCCTCTATGTTTTGCTCTCTTATTTTTAATGCCAAATGATGGGTTATGTTTTCAAAACTCCCCCATACTACCCTTATGACATATAAATAATCGTATAACCCTTTACCTCTCATAAATACCTCACAAGAACACTCGTTACCATGCTGAAATGTTTGTAAGGGGTTTTCTCATCTCACTTTCAACACTATGGGATTTCTATTGCTTTCCTATTATTTCTTATATGTGGTATAGTTGTACATCCATTTGATATATATTATCATGATTATCATTATATTCATGGTATTCTATGATTCATTTGGTGGTTGTTAACTTATGTTCATACGACTCAATTGATTACAACGTGGTAACGACCTTGGTCTCAATTTTCACTACATTGTAACCTGCTTAGTTTTGTGCACCTACTCTTTCTTTTATGGTGTACCATATTCTCTTTTGAGATCATCTATAAATTTATATTATATTCCATTTAAATATCCATATTCTCATATCATGGATATGATTATTGTCTTTGTGGTATACCATTTCACATACGGTATTTATTTTGAATATTGTTTTGACTGTGGAAATATTGATGAATATGTATCCTCTATTGAATACGGATAATGTAAAGTCATGTTGCTCTTGTTCTGAATCTATGTATAAATAATGATTTGGATGCAGAGGCAGGTGGGGCCCACTATAGCCCATCGATTCATCGATATGTCTAATGAGACAAATCATTTGGTGAAAAACCCTTCGAGTTTGTTTCAAAAAATCAGACGGCTTTCTACCCATAGAACTAAACCATTTTTACAATAGTATTTTTTCATGTGGCATATACATGATGTCCGATTAATAAGAACTCTCTTTATTCATTATAATTTATTACTATCCATGAGTATTCCACAATGATAAAATCTATGGATGCAGTTTCATTCTCAGTTTATTAATGGCACAAGTTTTTCCTTTATTCACCATGCTATATTAACAATGTCAAGTTGATTACAATTCAGTTATTATTGATTCATGATTCTGCCATTTGTAACCCATACTAAGCATTTTATCTCACCTCTTTCATTGTTTATTTCAATAGGTGATGAAGAGGAGATCATTTATTGAGTTCTTGTGGATGCAGTCTTTAGTTTTTATTATGTATTGTAATTTTTAACCTTTTCCAATGTAATTTGAGTTACATGTATGTATCTAGTTTCTTCAAGACTGCTAAACTTATCTTTCCCTCAGGATTTTAATTCATTTTAACCATGTCTATATAATAAGTAATGCACTGGCTCCGTTCTAGAGGGGTTGGGGAATTAGAAGAGCTCTCCTCTCTCTAGATAGAAGTAATAGGTGTAATTCTAGGAACATATGTTGGTTCCATTGGCCTAAATGTCTCTTTAGTCAAAGGAATCACCATGTTTGAGAAAATTTGTGCCTATTTAGAAGAACCCTCCATGGTTCCATGAAGATCAACAGTGATTTATCTAAGAGATGTAACAGAATAATCTCATGAAATTCCAATATGTTTTGAACACTTTCCAGGAATAAATATAAAATTCTAATTTTAAGGAATAATTACCAATACTGAGAAAATGTTGTAACCATGGTTTTGTTTCTTATATGTTTATTTTTCTTCACATTTTTGGGAGAACTTGCATCATCATCTATAAAAATAGGTATGAGAGACTGCAATCCCCCTTCTATCTTATCCTACATAGCCTGTTAGCCTAGAGATATCTATCCCAATTCATAGGGTTATCTACTAGCTCCAAGAGAAGTACCACCAGGGCTATATTATGGTTATCGAAGTTCAGTCAATTTACCTTTAACTAGCTAAATTTAAAAATATAATTCCCCTAAGTAACAATGCTTTGACAAAATTTAAATTGCAAGAAAAAAAAGAAAGTGTGAAAAAGAATCTTACATCTTCAGGATCAACAAAATTACGCCATTATTCATCTAATGAAAGGTTAATCCCTTAAATGGGACAATGATCTATCATTTATTTCACTCTCACTGTGGTGGTAATTGATTCAATAGTTGTATATATGAGCTTCTCTAGCTCCCGGATATAAGTTCTCACATCATCAGGGTTGTTATTAAAAAGAATATATGAAGAGGCTTGTAGATCCCCTATCCCCAAAATACATGACCCTTCACAAAAATATATCCATGTGATTTCAGCATCACAATGCAAGCCTTTTCATGTTTGAACCACCTCTGGTCGTACATATTCAAAGTACATTCTAAAGGGTTGTGAAGAGGATCCTATAGTTTTAGATTTATGTTTCTTCCAAATTCATATAATTACAGATGGTGGATGAGAAAATGGGACCTGTTGTGCTTTTGAATGATGGTGACTAGGCTAAAACATTATATCTTTAGTAGGGATTGATAGTGTCACTCTATTTACTCTAACATGTGGATTATATCTTGTACAAGGTCGCTTTGGTGAGTGTGGAGCCTCATAACCTCCACCCTCTGACTCCAATTAATCCTCCCATGATGATGAAAAATTACATTACAAATGATATGGTTCCTTACTACTACCTCTCTCTATCCCTACTCAAGGGACAACATTTGATTCATAACCCTTTAGGGTACGATGAAACCAATTTCTCATCATACCAGATAGTCAGTCTATTTGGTGAATTGGCAACAGGTAAATTGAATATTGCCCTAATTTTCCCTAAACTTGTCAACAACCATTGTTTTTGGGCTAACATTAGATGTTTCACTAATCTGACATGCACTAGAAGAGATAAGGTATTTTTTATAGACATTTGAATTGTTGTACGAATTTATAAGGAGAACAGTCCACTCATATGATTTCCCTATCACTCCTAGTTTCTAACATGCCACCCCTACAAGATAACATATAATCCCTTAGCTCTAAGCTGGCAATCCCATCATCCAAAAATTTCCCCCATATGAGGATTCCCATAATGGAAAATATGAAATTCATTGTACATACTCATACTAGACTAAATATCACAATAATTCAGAGAAAGGGTGAAATACAAGAGTAATACTGAGCAGATTGTCAAAAAAAACTTCCAAAGACCGATATCCCACTTTTCACAACAAAAGTTTTGAAATGAGTGGAAATCCACCCCATAACACCTAGAATGGTCCTGTTATTCTGAAATGATACTTCCCTCTATAGATATACAGTAAGATCCTATGAATTTTTTCCAAAATAAGGATAGCCAATCATACGATCCTCTTCTTAGATAGCATGGCTGCCATAAACTGTATTAACATCAATAATTAAATGTAGATTACCATGGAATGAAATGTTTTGAATATTCATAATATTTCCCATATTGGATATAAATAATACTACACAAAAATTCATATCAACCAGATGTACCTTCATCCTCATAAGAAACCACTTTTATCTCTATAGTCCCAAAAAACATTATTCTAGAAACCTCTTTTCAGACATTCTTTATCATCATTTCCTATATAATTTTCTTATATAATGTTTCATAGCCCAAAAACAAAAAAATCAGGAATTAAAATACCCATTTTTTTAAATAATGAATGTCAGAACATCCTCAGCCAGTAATCCATGCATGGGTCATCATCCCATGACTCATAGTCATAACTGTTCAACTTAAAAATAGTTTCATTAGTCCAGATTGAATGTCTCTAAAATAACCATGAAAGGAGACAAAGTACTCAGCAGGATGAAAACCCACAAAAGTGAACCTTGGAAAAAACTAAATTTTCTGCTCACTATATGTGCACTCAATATGGTTTAGTAAAATATTTTTGAGAAATGGAAACAAGTACGGGTAAAACATATTGGGTTGAAAACCTGCAAATGGTGGAGAAAGAAAAATCCAGGTATCACTCGCTAATTTTTCTTTATATTTGACTTGAAAAAAAATTAGGTGATGATGTAAAAGACTCTAAAGTACATAGAATCTGTTATAAAATTCTAGAAATAGTATAACCATGTTCACTATGTTGAAATACCTAGGAGAATTTTAGAGAACTCTCTCATTCCTATCATTGTAATTAAAACACATCGATATACTGAAATTCAATCAAATTAGTTTGTTTTAGTTTTCTGTTATAATTATAAAGAGGATAGGAACAGAGAAATAATTGGTTGGGATTAAAATACATTTCATTCCTATTTTAAAATTCCAAGTAACTTCCACACTCTAGATCCTCTCTACTAAATATTACAAGTGTTCCTTGACAAAGGATTTGATATATTAAACTGCATCTGGAGAATTATACATAGTTTGTTGAAACCAGTCATGTTGTGTGATGAAGGACTCTTCTGTATGACATATATTATATTTCTCCCCAAAAATATAATATTTTTCTTATGACAGTACCCTCTTCATGTATTGGGGGAGTTGGTCCACCTCTTCATTCACATTATTTAATTCTTCTTAAAGGTATACCCTATGGAGATATTTCTCATCGATGTGGCACTAATTATACTCCACTTCCATGGCATTGATAAGCGCTACCTAAGATATAGCCACTCTAGGATCTTAAAACTGGCCCAATAGCTGAACTTCATCCAACTAAATCTTTGATCCTCATCCCATAACCGAATGATTGACTTCAAAACATGGTGGATCATGTTATAATGAAATCCACCACATCCCCAAATGGAAAACATCATTGGGTGTCAGTGAATTTGTGATAGATGATATTTGAGTGGAGTTTATAATAATTACTTCCAAATGTCTCACCAAATAGAATGATGTGTGTTGGGAAATGAATATTATGACTCCATGTCTAAATTGAATCCAATTACATAAAGATATATGTACTACCTAATTAATGAACACAATAATGCATCATGTTATGATCCCCCCAATAGCATTATTAGATTCACCTTCTACCATTTGATGTATTTGAATGATGTAACCTACCTATAGCCCAACCTCCAAAGTCAATGGCACTAGATAAAAATGGGTCACATCATTAACATTAGGGGATAAAATATATAAAGGGAAATCATTAAACTAGAGTAGTTAATAATTTTCACCCATCGATGGATGAACTACCTAGATTGATGTCTCCCCCAGTCTCAAAGTTATGTTTAATGATATACTTTCAAAGAACATACTCCTATTTTTATTAAAAAAACATGGAGATAATGATCTCTAGAATATACCACTTTGTAGCCCTTAGTTATTACTCCCCCAACAATGGAAGCAATATGGACTTTGATGCCTTGGTCATGTATCACCTTAGAAATGTTATCCATGTAAAAATATGCAATAATAAATCATTCATTATTTTAACATAAGGAATAAATTTTTGTTGTGAGTAAATAAGGACTCATGTCTATCCAATTCTTTATTGAAATCGTCAAACTCTTCTAAAGATATAGGAATATTGATATATTCAATCATGAATTCAATTTCCATTTCATGATTTGTTATTGCATGAAATAATTCCTGAATCCCCATGGAAGCATCTCCCATGGGAAATAATGGGACATCGGTCTTAGACCCCATAGATCATTTTATAATGATGACCTCAAACCCTATTCATCTTCCTCTGAGACAAAAATAGGGTCCACAGTGGGCACCACAGTGGGCACCACAGTGTCCTCCTGTATATGCGGGAGATCTAAAAATATCATATGGAACCAAATTTAGTGATTTGTAAATTGATCTCTGTTATGTTTATCTTACATTACTTGGAAATTTTTCCCACTCTAAAATATTTGGATTTGATTGGATTTTTTCTCTTGGATATTCTCTCGTCAAAGGAACGAACTCAACTGTGCGAGTTTGTGCCTCATTTGAAATGTACCCCTTAGTCCTTGAAGGATCAGTTCTAGACCCCTTGATGGAGGAATGTGAAGTAGATCATGTAGATGGAAATAATGATCAAATAGGTTAGTCAGGTGAGTTTTGGTGTTAAATGAAATTATAAAAACATATGGTGGTGTATACACAAAACCAACGTCTTAGAACATTTCTGTTTCTTCACATGACATGGTGAAGGGCCCTTGTCAATATTCTAAAATATAGGCACCGAAGGTGGAATGGGTCCCCTTGGTATATTGTTTTCCATTAGGATATATCCTGGACATAACTCCCTAGTCGCAATGGTAAATCCCTCAACCACGATTGGAGTGCTCTTGATCTTGGGGAGGTTGAATGTTGTGAAATCACCTTCTATAAGTAAAATGTGTTCTTTATTAGTAGATAATTTACTTTTTTACATATTCTATGAAAAAAGAAGGAATATTAATTCATTAGTATTGAAAAAATCATCCAAATAGTTGTTATATTGTCTAGCTATACTCTCAGCGGCACCTCGATCTAGCATATCGATTACCCGTTTTGTGGCTGAGATCTGTCTATTGCATATATCAACATCTCCATCTCCCAAACATAATTCTCCAACTCAAAAGGGTTAGCTTCAGTGTAATTATTCAAGGGATCTTATATATCCCCATGCTACGAGATACATATTTTAACCTGAATAAATTCCCATAAATCTCTAATACCATGGGATATTCCTTTTCAATCATAGATTTTCATAGGCCAAATATAAATCAAATGATGAAGCAATCAGTTGTGAGGAAGACCGAACATATTTTGAATTTAGGGACCTTTATGGACTCTCTGATTTGGAAGTGGTCTAGGAAACCATAGCTTGTGGCTCCTCTGAGCGATGAAAATTGGATATCCTTTTCTCCGAATATGTGGAATTTTCAACACTAGAATACTATGTGGCCTGTGTTTGAGATCATTTTGGAGACTTTGGATCTTTGGTGTAATCAACCCAAGTTGAGCCTTCTTGTTATTCATTCCACATGTAATATTTTTCAGGCCCTCAAATCTGGGTACAGTTTTTGTTAATTCCCCTTGATGGTATGATGAAATCCAAGAAATGGCGTACCTAATGTTTAACATTATTGACCCACCAAATTGAGGTAGATTGATTGAACCATGAAAAACCCCAAGTCTAGGAGGATCCAAAATTTCTAGTCCACCATGAGGTGTTTCTCAAACCAATTGTGTTTATAGTGGGTAAGGTGGGATATGTTTGACTATTATAGACAATTCAAATAATGTGGAAATTGATATTAAATATATGATTCATAGATATCTCACTATCAATATGGGCTTCCATCATATTGACTTAGAATTAAATGTTGTTTGAAATTAGATCTCCATCACATTTTCTGTTTTCAATGATCATTCTAGAAGGTGGATCAGTGTATAGGAATAATTTTAACTCTCTTAGAGTGTTCATATTCATTAGAGATTCTCCATATTTTAGATATAAAAGTTGAATACCATAAACAACCTGAATGAATCGATGAAACTGGATTTTAGGGATTTAAACCCCTATTAGTAGGACATAAGAATTTATGTTCACCACGATCCACCCCAAAAAACCTAAAATGGCCCTAAAATTTGATATAGGGCCCCACCTATGTAAAAATTTTGTAAACACTGATATATTTTCTCTAGAATAGGGGTATCTAGCTTTATGTGGTTTCCTTATACTAATATTCTACTATAAAGAATGTCCCCATCCTCACACCACCATTAGATTTATGGACTAGTAGAAGATTTTTACTCAACTAAATTTTATTAATTCCAATAATAAGGGTATATTCATGTATTTCAAACATGTCTTTATGACCCCACCAATCATACTGGACTTCCTCCATGGTTGGAGAGAATTTTTTAGGAAATATTTGATTCTCTAGTGAAGGGAATCCTATTGTGCACTCGTAGCTGGGGCCTTCTCCTTTTTTTCATGAGGAATCAATTTATCCAAATATCATATTATATATCACCTCTTAGGCGAGGTTACTTTTTTATAACCTTTTGGATCGGCTTCAAAAATTCATAGACCTTAGTTGATGTCCTATTATCATCATACCATGTACACTTTCAATGGGATGAACTTGTTATACATCTCTCAATGAATGGACACTCCCATGATTTTGTAGACATCCTAGAAGCTAATGCATAATTACCCCATGTGTTAGATGAAAAGTTTTAGTATATAGGCTACAATGGCTCAATAACTCAGGGATGATTTATAGATTCTTAGACACATATGATTGGGCCACCCAATAAACCTCATAAATACTTACCATTTTAAACATAGATTTTAATTCCACAGATGTTTTCAAACCAATTATGCCCACATCTATCCAAGATTGAATCCAACCCTAAACATAAGTCCCAATCCTCCTACCAGTATTTTTATTGTTTTTTCCTAGAAACATGGAAGGTTTAATGGTATGAAAGAGGTTTAGATTCTCCGGTGTAAGGTTTCGTATTCAGGGCGCACTATTTGTGATGAATAATTCACACATAGGGTACTATTCATTCATTGATAAATATGACCTCAGAGGAGATGTTGGCAGTGGGGTAGTTAGTTTAATACATGAACCATGAATTTAGAAAATAACTGTATAGATTCAGTTGTAATGCATATCTAATAAGTCAGTGGTCATATAGGGGAACAAAATCAATTCATGAATACTCATGATAGAATATCTTAATGTATTTTTCTATGTCTGGAATCCTAGAGTCACACATGTTGTAATAATATGGCTTGATTATTTTGATAATTTTTGGAACTCATGGAATAAACTGTTCATCAGAAGCCCTTTGATGTGTCATTAAATATCTCTAGAGGAAACTGGAGGATGATCATTAGCATCATGGCCTTAGCTTGGTGTTTTCGTTAAAAAGAATGATGTTTTAAAAAAGGGGTGAACTCTCATTGGACACTCACTTAAGTGACATAGCACATGTCACTTGCCCAACTAAAATCACATATGTCACTCACTCAAATGATTTGGTAGAAGTATCTCAGTAATGTTGTATTAACATTCATTTCGAAAGGTGTTAAAGATAATTTGAGTGAGAGATGTGCACCAGAGAACATCATGGAAGACTTTGATGGTGAGATAATGAAGATGGTGTTGGTGAGATGAAGAATTATTTGGATAGGAGAACCTATTTATAGATGCCTGGTCACTTATGAGATCGACCAACATGGTTCACTTTCTAGATCGACCAGTGTGGTTTACTTGGATGATTAACCATCATGGTTCACCTATGCGATTGACCGTCGTGGTTTTCCAATATGATCGACCTACGTGATCGACCTTCACGATGGATATATAAACTCAATGTTCCATACCAATATTTTAAACCATAACAATTAATATTAAACAGAAACAGAAGGGTATGAAAAATCACATGGATCCCAGTGAATGAAGGGTTCATCAACATCCATATTCCTCTATCTTAGGATCAGGCCCTCTTCTTCTAATTTAAACAAATAATGATGGGGGGGGGGATTTTTTGTTGACACTATCTTTTTCACATGGGTGTGAGAAACATAAAAGGAAAATACTTAATGTAATAAAGGATGGAATGTGAGTTAAAGAAATCACCCAAGCCATCGAGCACACACCCCACCCTCATCCTAAGAAGATCAGATAGGCCACACCTGTATAGTCCAATAGGAGTAAAAACAATGGCATGATGTCCCTACGAGGGAAACTTGTGCAGAAAACCTATGAAAGGGACTTTAATGAGTGGAATCCTTCACCTATGGTCTTGATTTTTCCTATTAGTAGGAACCTTGGTCTCTTTATTTGACATGACTGAATGAAAAATTGATCCCTTGAATCTTTTCTATTCCAAGTCTCTTGCCCAAGTTCTCTAAACCCTCAAGTAGTGCCTTAAGCATTGAAAAAAATGGGAAACTAGTAGTGATCAATGTATTGAGATCCCTAAAGGTATATAATACTAATAATATTTGTAGAAAACACCCCTAGTTAAAACTACCAAAGATAATGACACTTATGTTGCTCGAAACATGAGCATTAGTCGTCAAAAGTCACATGAGGTGACCTTTTGAGCCTAGAGAATAACCTCACCAAAGTGTTGTTTCCATGGTTTTTTATTTTCAAAATATATCTTCAGATAACTTAGATCTACCCTATGTGGTCCATATTCATCTCACCCAAGTCTCACCTATATGAAGAACCTTCTGCTCGTCCAGACCTCACCTATGTGATCCACCTTTTGTCCACCAAGGACCCACCTACTCGAGCCATAATTTGAGCCTCTATTTCATTCCACCAATGGTAGGGAACCTCTTTTATTGGATACCTCATTTTTGGGGTAATAAAACATGTACTCCCTGAAATCCTCCAGATATGTATGATCAGATCCTAGGGAACATCATGGTGTCCTCTCGATCAAATAATCCCATGGTAATGGAGGTCCTAAATTTATCCTACCTAATAGGTTAGATCCTTAGAGTTTCCTAAATTATAAATTCCTATGGAAATGAGGATATCAACCTTATGGATAATTATAGGACATTAAGGTTGAAAATAATATATGAAATAGTCACATCAAATCCCTTCCCCTCGATCTAACTCCCCCGACAAGACACCAACCTCATTTATTAGCAGACGATGAGTAAATTTGTCCCTAGGGAATCTCTCTTAGATTAATCCCCTTATATTTATTTAGATATATTTCACAACCATCCATATCAGAAACCTTTTCCAAAATAGGATGATTGATATTTTGTGGGTTTTCAGATCTTTGACTTCCTCTTGTTTCTCACACTAAGCAGAAACCACATGTGCATAGAGGTTAGTGAAGATCAAGATATGTGTATGATCAAGTATCTATCTATAGAGGGGAATCCTTTTTTGTATCTTATTCTCTCATTCCCAAATTCATTCTTATTTGTTGTAATCCCCAAAATCATTCCATCTCCTTAATGGACCATATTCCCAATAAAGAAACACCTTAGGCCTCATGATTTCCACTCCACTGTGATAGGGTTTACACCATTCCCCAAACAAAGGTGAATATGTAGTGAAAATGTAATCACTATATGTGGAATGAATAAGGGGACCAAATTTCCTATCTGCAAAAAGATTCCTTTTCCAGATCTTCCTCTCACATTGTCTTGGGATTCCACTATAGGTAGAATCCTCAACATTCTAAACTACATGGGATTTGATTCTAGTCTAAACAGGATACATATGAAACTTCTTTGAGGATTAAACATGACCCCCAAAATTAAAACCTAACCTTTTATATGACACATTCCCAGTAGGGTCATATTCAACCTAATAGGAAACATTCCATCTAGGACCCTAGGGTCCCGTTAGTGTAATTCCATACTATACCTAGACTAGGAACCTTTCCCCTAGATATACTTTTCACAAGATATAAAACTATATGGTCTAATCCTCAACACATGACCTTTTAAGGTATAATGTATCCCATTACGTGGAACTACACTACCTGGTTTTTTATTCATTTCACATGGATACATAGTAATCCCATCTCATGGGACCAATCCCAATATAAAAAAACTCCCATCATCCTTGATCATAATAAATTATAGAGCTCCCCACTACGTGGATTAAAATAAGCATCATGATAATGAAAGATCAAAGAATATATAATTCATACATACAAAAGGGTACCATCAATCGGGAACATCATATAAATGAATATTTTTTAATCAATGAGGATCCTTGAATACATAAAAATGATTATAAAGAAAATACATGATAAAAATTGATTGTGTACTAAAGGTAGATCTTTTTTATCTTTGGGATTTAATTAAGGATTCATTAATATGTATTAAATCAATAAGTGAGTCTCGTATTAGGAAATAAATCCAATAAAAATGGTGTGATGAACATAAACTCCCATCATATTGACCAAAGTGAGTCCCTAAGCATCAGTGTAGCCATTTCCCAATGACCACATACTATTAGAAAGAATATTCTTATATCATCTCAAATAATGGAACCGTTGGGTTTTTCTATCTCAATGAATAAAACCCATGGTAAACCACTTGGAAAAGACCTTGAAATATGTGTTTGATGTGACGTGTTGTGCCATCTAAACCACAAAACACCATTCAAATCCCATGTGACTTTTTTGGGATGAAAAAACCATTAACATGTTACATGATGTGTAATGTATTCCCAGATGGTGCGGTGAACTGGTTCATGGCATGAAATGGTTACACACACTGAAATAATTTCACAACATGAAATGATTGATAGTTTTTATTATATCCGATGGTGACTTGTTTTTTGGTGTATCTCATAAATAAATTATCTCACCTCATGAAAGGATTTCAGGTCATGAATTCCTCACGATCTGAAGATTTAAACCCCAAAATGATTATGATTTTTTCTTCATCCCCCCTAAAACCCTCTCTTTTAAACCCCAGAGTACTGATATTGATTTTTGAGCCCTTACTTCCCTTTCGGATGTCTCGATCAAGAGTTCAATCCCCAGTTTTCCTTGAGATATCAATCACCTTTGTTCCTCGATGTCATTCTTGGCTGAGAGTGTTGGTTTGATTACAAGATAAATGTAGGTGGTCTAGAATGAAACCCCAAGGGGTGTTTATAATTGTTTATGTATGTGAAATACCATGATATTGTGAAAATATAACATGCATGGTAATTAATAAAATAATGGTGTTGATAAATCATGTGTTGGGTTACCCCATATGTCTCATTGGATCCAAAAGTGTTCCATCTTGGATTGTGGCAACCTATAGGGTGATCTTACCCCTAAAAAATAATTAATTAGCTAATGATTTAAAATAAAATTTATAATGAAAAAAAAACTCAAGTTATAGATTCGGATATATTCACCATAGAAAATTGTTTAATTTATTACTAAAATGCATGGTCATGATTTGTTAAAAATTGGGTGCGAAATCTTGTTTCGAAAGGACTTAAGATATAATTTTATAAAAGACTATGAAATAGAAAGAAAAATGGTAATTTGATTAATTGACCATTGTGTACTATTATATTATGTTGATTTATTTTTCCATATTGTCTTGTGTTGTGATTATACGATAATTCTCATAGGGATCGATTCAGGTATGTGGAAATACTTATATAAAGATCTCTTCCCAGTGGTATTGAAAATATTATATTGAGGATATTCCCAGTTATTATAAAATGATTATGTAATGGTAATTTCCTGGTAATGTTGAAATTATTATATAAAGGACTTTTTACTACTATGATAAAATGATTATATAATGGTTTAGAACAAATTATGTTGTAATTTTTATAGGTATTGACTTGGTTATATGATTATACCATGTACTTGTGGATTGTGATAGAATAGTTGTGCAACATGATCAGATATATTCTGGCATGGAGCTGAAGTAGGTTGATTGTTATTTTATATTAAATAATTAATTAATACCTCTGATTATCACTTTATTCTATATAGTTATTTATTAGACAGATTTGGTTTTGACACTGTGGTGTCGACCTAATAACTTTTACTCTTATGCTATTTAGGCTACTATTTGGTTCCAAATATGATTACATGGATGAATATTTGGACAAGGTAAAAGGCCCTTGTTATTTATTATTGCTTCCCGGATGGGTAATAACTTGTAGATGGGGATGACAAGGTGTTCAGGACCAGTGTATTTGAGTTTATTTGTGTCAGTATGGTCTAAAATCTATATTACTTTCAGTTTGACATCTAGATACATTCTTTCCTATCATTTCATGACTTTTTATTATTTGGTTACTTGGTTTTTACATAATCATCATGTTGTATGATTTTCTATTTCCTCTATTTTTGTCAATATGATATTTATTTATATTTGATTATTTAATCTATATTAAAACTAAGTAACATGGGTTAGAGTCTCCCAACTATGATCTTATCACCCATACTAGTAGTTGGTAGACTCTAGCATATGGAGAGGTGTTTTTGAGGCTCTATAACCAACTTGATCGGCTTTGTTATAGAGTGAAAGATTGGGGGACATTACACGTAACAAAAATTTGGGTGTTTCTGAGCATCAAAATCAACGAAATTTTTTTATCAACACATTCCTAAAAATCTCCCCCTTTTGGATGATCATAAGTACCATATAAAACAGTAAATAATATTCTAAAAAAAACATATATTTTAACAAATTGATCAAAAAATTGAGATGTAAATATAGTAAAACAATATAGTATTATTAGAATATAAATGTTGTGTTTATAAAAATCCCTCCCCAGTTTTTGTGATATAAAATGAAAAGTAGATAGATATATTAAAAAAATTTAGTATATCATTAAATTGAAGTGAATATTATGTTCATGAAAATATAAATTCTTCCTAAAAAGTTGAATATGATAAGACAAAATAAGAGAACAATAATAATAATTTTTCCCAGTAAACAGTATTGATTACATAAAATATTTGTCTTAAGTATGAAATTTTTATGTTTTGGGATAGGAAGTGGTTGATTTATCTTTTTCATAATATTATTTTGAGGGTAGTTAATTTGGAATGTTTTGATAAATAGATTTGAGATCTTTCAAGAATAAAAAATTTGAATTCAACATCCCTACCCACTATTTTATAAAATTATTTTAATCCTATCCCATTTTTAGTTCTTCAAAAAAATTAAATTTTAGAAAATCATTAATAGTTTTTGATATCTAAATATATATTTAATCAATTTTCACTACTCATTTAAAATTTTACGAATACCTAGTCATACTAATATCATCATTGGAAAAAGATCATTACGATTTTCCAAAAGAGTGTGAAGTGGAATATTATCAAATTATAAATTTGAATTCGAAAACATTTGATATATAGAAATATTTTAAAAAACTAAAATCTTATTATTAAATCTAAATAAGCTGTAGGTAATGAAGTATATGCTCTTACTTGGGTTATACTTCCACTAATAGATTCACACTAACTACCCAAATACATCTTTAGATTTCCAAAATTTTACTTTGAAACTGATTTATATCTGAGCATCCAAATTTTACCTATCATAATTATTTAAAATGAATTGAAATATATGATTGAGTATAAATATTCATTCACACCTTTTAATTGATATTTAATTGATTCAAACAATGTTTTAGAACACATAGAACCCCTTAAATCATTATATGAATTTATTGAAATTTACTAATCTCTTTACAATATATTATTAACTTCTCTTAATAGAATGAATTTTTAAATCATATATTAAATGTGATAATTAATAATATTAGAGTATTATTCATCTAGTTTCCACGAGGGTTCACTAACTTCAACAAAAGGAAGGGGATGTTCTTCTAACATTTCACTAGAAGAATATGATAAATATCTATGAACCTCAATATTCTCACCATACACAATTGTAGTATTTTCCAAAAACTATACACCAATAGAAAGTGTCTAATATTCTCTTAGATTAGTTTATTTTTTTATTTGTGTCTGAATAAGATTACCACCATTAGCTTCATTATCAACTAGCTCTTTTATATGAGCTATTCCCTCTCTATTATGATCTACTTTATCATATACTTGAACCTTACCTATTATTTAAATAGAAAAATGGATACCAGATTATTTTGTTACGTATTCAAAATGAAGTAGGTTTTATTCTCTATCCTCATCAGTTTATCCTATTCGGTCTTCCCTGTTTCTGTTTCTTTTCCCATTTGATCTACTTGATCAACCACTTCAATAGTAGGAGGGAAAACCTATTTAACATGTTCTTCCCTTTTTCTAGTCACGGGAATGACGTTTTCAACAATTACCTCTTCAAAAGTATCTTCAATAATATTGTAACTTGATAAACATCCCAAAATATCACTAGATTATTTACATGAACTCTTAGCATCCTATTAAAAGAGGCATGAGTGTCATTTGGACAAACTTCTATATTTTCATCCACTTCTATATCCCCATCTATCCTTGATTTTCTAATATCCTCAAAATTAAATCTCATAGAACCATGATATTTTGGAATTCTGTTATCCAATTGTGTGTAATATTCATTTGGAATAATAATTAAAGATATACCCATTTTCCTTGAATGACTCTCCTATTTGAGCTTGGACCTTTCTATTTCTTGGATTTTCTTAGACATAATATATCTGTTCAATGGGTGTTTCCCATATTTGAGAATTGGAATGTAAAGGGTTAAATGACTTGGTTTGGAATAGATATTGAGGATTCGGGAGGATGAAATTGCACCAGATAGTGGATAATAATTAATTTTTCTCTGAAAGTTGTTTAACATATTTTTGGTTTTGAGAGCTAAGATACCCAACATAATCATTTAGTTTTTCAGTTTTGAAAATAAAATTTTAAATGATTAAATTATATAAATAATATTTTAAATCATAAATTGGTTAAATATCAAGAATAAATTTACAAATGGAATATAACAAATTGAATAAGATTTAACATACTGATTTCAAATAGACTTAATAAATAACTCAAATGAAATAATAATTGAAATATCCCAAATAAAATAAATTATCATCAATGATTAAGAACATTATTTCAAATTAAATAAACATAACCATCCTTAATAAAATAAAAACCAGATGTGGGTATAGGTATAGTTAAAATATATGCAATTTGACATAGATTAGTTACAAATTTAAATGATATATTCCCTTTCAAGGCATGATCTCTTAGAAAATCATATCTTATATTAATATACATATTTCTTGAGTAAATCACATGATTATTTGGAATATTTATAGAGATAGTATTATCAAATGGAAAAAAATAATGATTTAAATTATGTCCAATGTCCAAAAGATTATATTTCATCCAAGACCCATGTGCAAAAAAACTACTAATAGAATTATATAATTTTTATAGCTATTGATAATGAATTTGAATTTTTATTATTACTAGAACAAGAAATAAGATATTTTTCTTAAAATTGATAGTTTTCTGAGGTTATTTTTCTATGTAATATATACCCTCAAAAATCAGCATCTGAATATGAAATTTAATTAAAATTAGTGGTTTTTAAATAGAGTTTGGATAGAAATATGGTTACTTTTAAATACCTAAAAATTATTTTAACAGATGTAAGATTATATTATATAGGATTTGGTTGAAATATTGAATAACGATAGACATAAAAATTATTTTTTGGCATATTAGAAGTTATATGTATAATGATTCCAATCATACATCTATATAACTTGTTTTCCATTTGTTTTCCAGCTTCATCCAAATCAAGTTTTATATTTTTTCACATGGGAGATTCATAAGTATTCATATTTTCAAGTACAAACATTTTATATAAGTAAATAATATATTTAATTTTATTTAAAAAATTTATATAATATTTTTATAAATTTTGAAATCTAATAAATAAATTTAACTCTCCCATCATACACATTTCAAATTGATTTTTTATATGTTTAGAGAAATAATTATAATTTTTTTTATGTTGAGCGAAAAATAACATCATCTACATAGATTTTTAAAAGAAAAGTATAAGAAATTCTTTTTTCATAGATAGTTTAGGTTCTATAAATTATAATAGAAAACTATTTTTTCAAATGAAAATAAATTAATCTTTCATACCAATCCCTTGGTGGGTTTTTAATACCATAAAGAGCTTTAGTAAGTTTGAAAACAAAATAGTAGATGAGGATTTTCAAAAAACCTGAATGTTTATCAACCTAGGATTCATCTATAAAATATCCTTTAAAAAAGAATATTTAACATCCATATAATATATTTTAAAATTCATATAATAAGCATGGGATAAATAATATGAATGAAATCTAATATAGAAATCTGGGAAACAATTTACTCAGAATCTATTCCTTCTTCCATATTATATCCTTTAGAAACTATTCTATATTTATGTATAGTAATTATACCTTTATCATATGGATTATTTATAAAGACCCATTTGGTTTCTACTAATTTATATTTTGAGTTCTTATTAACTAATTACAATCATTTATTTATCTTAAATTTTTTAGTTCTTCCTGCATGGTTATTATCTAACTTGCATCTTCTAGGGATTCTTTTAATGTCTTAGAATCTAATTAGTATAGGAAGGCGTATAAATAATATAGGTTTATTAAATTCATTATATTCCTCACTCTTGTAGTTATGTCTCCTATAAAAATCTAAAAGGGATGGTCTAATAAGGATCTGGGCTATCAATGTAAGAAAAATTTAGGTTCTCCAATTTATGGTTATTCTGAACTAGATTGAATTTTATCATATTAGAATTTGTTTTGAACAATATATTTATAAGTATCAAGTGAAAAGTCTTTAAGATAATTATTGATTTCATAGGTTTTATTTTTATAGTGATCAAAAGTATCACATTCATCAAACCTTACATGAAAATATTCTACTACTGTCATTGAATATTTATTAATCACTCTATAAGCTTTTTATGTCATATAATATCCTTGAAATATTCATTTATCAAACATTAGAATAAATTTACCCTTGTTTTCCTTATTATTCATGATATAACCAATTCACCCAAAAATGTTAATGTATCCAAATCTAGGTTTTATATTATTTTATTATGTATAGGGAGTATTTTTAAGAAATAGTTTTATGAAAACAAACCATGAAATAGAAATATATGAAAAAAAAACTTATTCCCAGAAATGGGTAAGAAGACCAATTTAATTTAATATAGTTTTTTATGTTTCTTTAATAGTTAAATTTCTTATATACATGATTGTATTTTTTAGTTAATTTTATATCAAAACCTCTCTTAACATACATTAACATTTGAACATTTTCATAGAAGACTCACTAAATTACACAAATAGACACCCAAAGACCGTATTAGTTTAATGCATTTGAAAAATGTAAACACAAACACTAGTACATACGTGAGTTAAATTATACCCCAATAGGTTTATCATGACTAGATCCATTATTATACAGATCATTCATAAAACATATCTTCATAACATAGGGAATTGAATAATAAAAATGGATGACAGAAGATGCTCTGTAAGGGAAAATAAGGGAGATATATAAGCATAAACATTGGCATACGAGCCTGGGAATGTGATAATAACATGATAAGATCATACCCAACATATAATAGATCATAAAAATGAATCATGTTATAAATATTGGATGTTCACAAGACATGAACCATAAGTAAATTAAGAAAATAAGAAATGAAATCATAAAATATGAAAAAGACATGGAATTGTGGTTGACACATAAGCATATAAAACGATTTTGATAGTAGTAATTGTTTATGTAAAAGTCCATATTAGTAGTATGGGTTTAATACACATAATATATTCGTAGTTAGGGTTAAATAATAAGTCCATATTAGCAGTCAAGGTTCACTCCCAAGACTATATTAGTGAAAAATTACGTTATTGAACTAAGTTAACTCCCCATTCAAGCAATGATTATATCATGAGACATAAATCCATAACAAATGACTTGGATGTAGATTTACCGCCGACCAATATCATAATGAAATCATATATATGTGTGTATCTTTATCATAAAAAATATTTGAATAAAAACTGTAACACCCCAAGCTTCCACGGTATGCTTTCTTTATGAATAATTCAACAGCGTGTGAGGTACGTAATACCAAGTTCAAACACACCACAACATATCAAACTATCTGTTTAAAAGTGGTTGTGAATAATGTTTACCACATTTTGAATTTTATATATCCCATATAATTTTAACATTCATCTTTTTTTATTATACATTACATAAGGTAAAATTAATTTTTTTGGATAAAATAAGTATTTTAAAAAAAATGCAGTTTTTCCGCCATTTAATGCAGAACGATTTCTAAATCCATTATTTGACACTTTTATATATTAAAATTGAAAAAATTAAATTATTCATTTGAATAGGGATTTAAAAATTTATCTTGGATAATGTTTTGGTATATTTCTATAAATATTCATATTTTGATGAATAATGAATAATACTAAATTTTAATTGAAAACAACTTTGTTAATCGAAATTATTTAGTTTTAAATTATAAATTTGAGTTTTTTAAAGTATAATATATCATATTTTTATAATTTTTCATAATTAAGGTCATTGTAAGTAATTTAACATTTAAATTAGATATAAATATATGTCAATCTTTTGATAGTTTTTACTTCTTAAAATCCCTCTTTCTTGTTTTGATTAGAGGAATTAATTTTAAATTAATTTCTTCCTATTATGTGTTTTGAATATGAAAAAATGGATTCCATATTTGGAATCATAATTTCAATATCTCTAAAATATGTACCTTTTATTTTTGGACATTATGAATAGTAACATAAATAATTATTTTTATTTACCACGGTTAAATGGTAAATCAGGTAAATAAGAGTGAAAATAATATTATAATAATATAAAACTACCCTAAAACATGTTCTAATACAATTTTATTAGATTTGTCCTACAATTTCATCCTTAAGACGATTTTCGGATCCCATGGGAACACTTGGGTGTGATAATGACATGTTATAAGAATTAATTTAAATTAAAGATAATTATAACAAAAACATGTATCATTTCATAAAAAAATTTAATATAAGGTTATATGTTTGATATATTTGTCTGTCAATATAAATTATAAATATAAAATATTTTCCTGCATCATGGTATTTTATTTAAAATTTTTAGACATTATGTAAATATATTTATTAGGGAACCAATGATGATGTAGGGATTATCTAATTAATGAATGATTCAAATAAATGAATTTATAAATATTAAAATAAATGTAATTTGAAAACATTGATTCCATACCAAAATTCTATGGATGAAATTGACATAATATGGATTGGATTTTTTTGAAGGAATCACGTTTTTATGACTTTAAAAATATCAATTACTAAATAGTGTCAAAATTGACATAAATGAGTTTTTAAAACAAATACAATTTTAATAAATGATATAAAAATAATAAAAATATTATATTCTTAGAAATGACATATTTTTTGTTAAAAATTTTATTATTGATCCAATTGGCATTTTTTGGAATTTTATAGTAACTAAATTAACCACATAGTGTCATAATATTATAAAAAATGATAAGAGAAAAACTATTTATCTAAGGGTTAAATCTCAAAGAAAAGGTAATTTTTATGAACTAAACATGTATAAAAAGTATTGGTTGATAGTATTTAAAACTATCTTCATATTATCCTCTAAATAAATAAATTTGTAACTATTATATAATGAAATTCATTTTATAATAATTTAATATTTCAAGCATTTTCCTATTGTGCCCCTCACCTATCTTATAAAAGGGAACCTCCCTTTATCTTTAATTCACACATCCAAAGTCTCATGTCTCAACCAAAACATTATAGCATCCCGTATTTTTATCACATAAAATTTCATTACATTTTACAAAACCGAGGATCATTAAGGTTTAATGTCTTGGAAACCAGGAACTTTAAACATGAAAACATAAAACATTCTTCTAAAAAACTTGAAAGGCTTATCCTCATGTTCATCCTAGGTTCATTACTGCATCACATAACCTGGGGACATACATCAAAAGAAAGGGTGATCAAAAGGCTCAGTAAGGGAAATAAGAGAAACATTTTACATGTGAACTTGAGATACTTCAATAAGGTCATGAAAAGATGTTTAAGTCATGAGAATGAAATTATGAGTCATATCATAATAAAAATAACATTTTCATAACTTGAATATGTGGCTGCAATATTTAATATGGAAAATCATTTCTTTTCACCAAGGTCCATCCCCAAGGTGTCATTAAAAATTACCAAGGTTATTCACCAAGGTATCAGTCTAAAAAGTCATCTCTAGAGATTAAGTCTTTACCCAATGCATTGGAGCGCTATCTAGGCACACCCTTGACATGTCTTTATTATCATGTGAGCCACATATATCATCATCAATCATTTAATAAACAACCCATATAGCAAAAAATAAATGGTTTTCATTTCATAATGTTTTAAAAACTGCTTTAAAGACATGATCTTTTTGTCACTTTAAACCCACGGAAAAGGGAAAGCGGGTTTCATGTATGTAAATACCAGAATTTAAAATAGAAAATTTTGATATATATGTGAATACCCCTATAGAAATAATATCTTTTAGTATTCACTTAATAACATAAAATAATTTTGAGATAAAGAGGGAGGCATTTTGAGACGAAAACTATGTAGCATAACGTCTACGATACATGGTTTTAGAAAACATTGAAAAGAGAGGGGACATGAGTCACCCACTCAAAAATGATATATAAAACAGTAGGGGAACAGAATATAAAGTATTTAAGAACAGGGTAATGAAATTTGAACGATATACTATATGAAACAATGAAATTGAAAGGAAGACAAAAAAAATAAGATTTCTCTTATGAAAATTCAGCAGCCTAACGGCGTCACATAAACTTCAAAAAGAATTGAAGAGATCAAATAGGTTCTCTCATCATATGAACATAAAAGATAATTATGATAGATATAGATATCGTACCCCAACATAATAAAAAGTTACATGAAATATTTGACATGAAAGTCGAACTTTGAAAAATGAGAAGGGTGAAAGAATCCCTTAAAAATTCAGCAGCCTAACGGTGCCACTTAAACATTCAACAAAAATGAATTAATGAGATCAAATCGGGTATCTCATCATATGAACATAAGAGTCCAGTATGATAGATATATAGATCATACCCCAACATAATAAAAAGGAACTTTAAATACTTGACATGAAAGTAGAACTTCAAAACGAGAAAGGTGAAGAACCACTTAAAAAATCAAAATAATGAATTGAAGAGATAAAATGGGGTCTCTCATAATATGATCATAAAAGATCAGTATGAAAAATTTACAGATCATACCCCAACATAATAAAAATGAACTTGAAAGACTTTACATCAAAATAGATTTTGAAAAATGAGAAGAGAGAAAGAATCTGTTACAAAAATTTCGGCAGCCTAACGGCGCCACTTAAAACTTCATAAAACAAAATAATGAGAGTAAGAGGGGATCTATCATTATGTGAAAATGAAAAGGGCAGTATTAGGAGTATAAAAGGACACCCTTTAACATAAGAACATGGATAATAAAAGAAATTACATAAAAGAGATTTCTTGAAAAAAAAGAGAGAGATCAGATCCCTTACCTTAAAACGTAACTCTTAAAACTAAGAGGTTGGGACCATGAGGGCCTGGGGGCACCTTGGGAGGACTTTTTGGGAGGTAATGAGACCAGAACTTTGTTGGGGGACAGTGGGGAGTAAAATGGATGAGAGGATGGCTTGGTATTTATAGGGAATGTGAGGGGACAAGGCATTAATGGCCACGAGACACCTCATTAGTGGTTTTGGAAAAACCATGGGCTTGCCCATGGTATTGGCCACATGGGACACCTCACACCTTATCTTACTATTCATAAGTCAAACATATTGATTACATACTTAATACATCATTTAATGATGTCATTAAACACTCGTAACTTAAAAACTGTATTTTCATTATTCATCGAAAATTCAACTTTCTCAGAATAATCCCAAAATTTCACCTTAACAAAATATCAATGCTCTGATTTCAAAAATGAACTCCATTTTCTAAAAATAATTTTCTAAATAATTTTTATATATTTTTTAAATAAATACACTATTCACCGAAAATTAATTTTTGCAGAAAAAACCCCAAATATTACCATATCATAATATCAGTGCTCTGAGTTCAAAAATGAAATCCATTTTATAAAAATAATTTTTTTAAATATTTTTAATTTAATTTTTAATTAAAAACACTATTCACTCGAAAAAACTAATACTTGAATAATAATTTATGAAACCGTTATTTAACCATTTTATTGAATCACATTACTTAATCAAGGTGCCTATATTATATTTATACTTTCTTTAAGGAATATTACTAATCCATTTGGACACATTACTAATCCTAATCATACAATCACTATTCATAATTTACTATTAATCAAAAATCAAGTTGATCTTATTAGACTCTAAATTTCGTACTGAACATAATTGTAGAAGACCTTTTTTTGAAAATCATTACACATTTTTAATTATTTAAGGTTTATATAAACATTTTTAAAATATCATTTTTCTAAAATTCATCAAAAATATGCATACTATATTTATTCGGTCATTTAAAAATTCATAAACTTCATCATAAGAAGAAATCCCAATTTTTATTTAAAACAAAGGATTATACAAGGTAGTTACGGTCTCCTTACATAGCCCCTTATCACACCAGCATAGGACCTAAGTGTAAGGTGTTATAAGGTGAGAGAATTTGAGGGAGGCTCGGCTAACATCACATGAGTAGTAATTTCTATCAGTTTGAAATTCTCGCAAAGGCGATTCCATTATAGCTTCACACGATGATGTTCTGCTTGGGTTTGGTCCAGAGAAAAGCCCAGTGGTGCTACCTCCTTCCCAAGTTCTGTTAGATGGGATTCGATCGGTCCAAGACTACTGGGTGAGGCCATCAAATCTTCTTTCTATAATAATAAACCAAGATTACTTGTATTTAGAGACAATAATCAAAACGTTTAGTTTCTAGGGGTCATATTGACCAACGGTCATATAACAGTTAAAACTCAATGGTCTCATTTTAATTCTACTCATGTTATCTAATGAAACATTTTTGATGAGTATAAAAAACTAAATAAAATAACACATAAAACTAGGAAACAATATTTATTCAAAATTTTGGGTCGTTACATTCATCCCCCCTTAAGAAATTGCATCCTCGCAATTTTTAAAATTGGGTTTTAAAATTTCATTGAAAGTACCACATCGGAAAAGGAGTCAGTAAAATTATTACTTTAAAAGAAAGAAAGGGAAGTACAAGGGTCACCCGAGTTAACCCACACTAGGATTCCATGTAAGAAAACATGGACATGGAAGAAAAATAATGGGTCAAGTTCTGGGAGAGAGTGATAGAGAACATGATTGGGAGAAAGTTAACCACAAAAAAATCCCAAATTTATGATGTGTGTAAACGGTCTTTAATTACCTAGTAGGAAACGTAAACCAACAACGTTTTTGTTTTACGTTCCTTTTCATAATTTTGAGGAATTCATTTACAACATAAAACAAAAACATAAGAAAATATACCTATCTTCATGTAGAGTTTCATCCTTTAATAAGTTTCTTCCCAAACATAATATTTTCTCAAAACTATGAGCATTCAAAACTACTTGGTCTCATCAAAACACAAGAATCATCTTCTAGAGAATCACTTAATCCACAAAAGATTAACTATCTATTTCTTCTATCTTTAAACATCATCCGAAAAATAGAAAGGGTAAGGTAAAAAAACTCTTCAAAAAGAAAGAATCCCATAAGAATGGAAACTACTTTTAAATCTTCAAAGTTCCATGGTACTACCCATAGATCATCATTGACCATTCCACAAATAACGGTTATTAAGATTCCTCAAAATAAACCAAACTAATATTGAAACCCAAATACAAGAAGGATTTGATAACATAGTCTTCCAAAATAAACTTCATTGTTCATCTCCAAACAACATCAACCACTCCTAGAATATTATAATAAAAGTAGATAACCTAAAAATATTTCACCCAAGATAGGTTAATCATTTCCATAAGTAACCTAAATTAATATAAGTCCACCTTAAATTCATTGATTATTCAAAATATAAGTCAAAATTACTCCTCAATAAAAATACCGTTGTAATCTATTTACCTCGATCATATAGGTCCCCAAAATAGTGAACGTCTTCCAAAATAATAATCATATTTTAATCCCCTAATCATCCATGTCTTATTAATACGACAATCGTCACATTTACTATCACATTGGTTGTTGGGACATGTTCTTCTGTTTCCCACCATTAACTAAGAAGAGAAAGCATAATTAGGGGCTTAAGTGCTTAGCCAATAATCATGAAAAGGAACTGGAATCATATAAGGATAACTTGTAGAAGAAAAGTATACCTGAACTTGTGATCCCCTAGGTTCCCATCTAGGTTATCCATGATCATATATTCTTATGTGAATCTTTATTTTATTTTATCTTTGTTCCTTTAACAATGGTTCATACTAAGCTTATGAATTTACCAAAGCATATCCCCCGGGAGTGTCGTAACCAAGAGTGAAACAAGGCCCATTTCCGTGTACCAGTTTCCATTTGAGTCTAGCTCAAAGCGGTGTTTTCGGGTTTTACCCATATGTACATCTATGCCAGAGCCACCTCTACCTGCTCGTATCCAGACAGGGATGTATTTGCTTGGCAACCCCTTAATCAATACTCACCAAAATACCAGGAAGATTTCCTATATTTAAACTTTTATATAGGGTTCTTCCTAGATTTTTCATATACTAATTTCCACAAATAAATAAACCTACCATTGATACCAACTATAGCTTCCTGCCTTTTTATCACATAAACTTTCATTACATTTTACAAAAACCGAGGATCATTAAGGATCAGTGTCTTGGAAACCAGGAACTTTAAACATGAAAACATAAAACATTCTTCTAAAACACTTGAAAGGCTTCTCCTCATGTTCATCCTAGGTTCATTACTGCATCACATAACCTGGGGACATACATAAAAAGAAAGGGTGAGCAAAAGGCTCAGTAAGGGAAACAAGAGAAACATTTTACATGTGAACTTGAGATACTTCAATAAGGTCATGAAAAGAACTTTAAGGCATGCGAATGAAATAATGAGGCATATCATAATAAAAATAACATTTTCATAACTTAAAGATGTGGCTGCCACATTTAATATTGAAAATCATTTCGTTTCACCAAGGTCCATCCCCAAGGTGTCATTAAAATTTACCAAGGTTATTCACCAAGG
The DNA here is from genome assembly GCA_963277665.1 of Viscum album. NCBI lineage: Eukaryota > Viridiplantae > Streptophyta > Magnoliopsida > Santalales > Viscaceae > Viscum > Viscum album. Next base: position 1,267,401,720 of record OY728140.1, on the reverse strand, counting down.
TATCAGTATAAAAAGTCATCTCTAGAGATTAAGTATTTACCCAATGCATTGGAGCGCTATCTGGGTGCACCCTTGACATGTATTTATTATCATGTGAGCCACATATATCATCATCAATAATTTCATAAACAACATATATAGCATAAAATAAATGGGTTTCATTTCATAACGTTTTAAAAACTGCTTTAAAGACATGATCTTTATGTCACTTTAAACCCTCGGAAAACGGAAAGCGGGTTTCATGTATCTAAATCCCAGAATTTAAAATAGAAAATTTTGATAAATATGTGAATACCCATATAGAAATAAGAGCTTTGAGTATTCACTTAATAACATAATATAATTTTGAGATAATGTGGGAGGCATTTTGAGACGAAAACTCTGCATCATAACGTCTATGATACATGGTTTTAAAAAACATTGAAAAGAGAGGGTACTTGAGTCACCCACTCAAAAATGATACATATTATAGTATGGGAACAGAATATAAAGTATTTAAGAACATGGTAATGTAATCTGAATGATATACCATATGAAACAAAGAAATTTAAAGGAATACAAAAAAATAAGATTTCTCTTATGAAAATTCAGCAGCCTACCGACGTCACTTAAACTTCAAAAAGAATTGATGAGATCAAATAGTTTCTCACATCATATGAACATAAAAGATCATTATGATAGATATAGATATCATACCCAAACATAATAAAAAGTTACTTGAAAGACTTGACATGAAAGTAGAACTTTGAAAAATGAGAAGGGTGAAAGAATCCCTTAAAAATTCAGCAGCCTAACAGCGCCACTTAAACATTCAAAAAAAATGAATTAATGAGATCAAATAGGGTCTCTCATAATATAAAAATAAGAGTACAGTATGATAGATATTGAGATCATACCCCAACATAATAAAAAGGAACATGAAAGACTTGACATGAAAGTAGAACTTCAAAACGAGAAGTGTGAAGAACCACTTAAACATTCGGCAGCCTAACAGCACCACTTAAAACTTAAAAATACTTAATTGAAGAGATAAAATGGGGTATCTCATCATATTATCATAAAAGATCAGTATGAAAAATTTAGATATCATTACACAACATAATAAAAAGGAACATGAAAGACTTTACATGAAAATAGATCTTGAAAAATGAGAAGGGAGAAAGAATCTGTTACAAAAATTTCGGCAGCCTAATGGCGCCACTTAAAACTTCATAAAATGAAATAATGAGAGTAAGAGAGGATCTCTCATTATTTGAACATGAAAAGGTCAGAAGGAGGAGTATAAAATAACACCCTTTAACATAAGAACATGGAGCATAAAAGAAATTACATAAAGGAGATTTCTTGAAAAGAAAGAGAGGGATCAGATCCCTTACCTTAAAACGTAACTCTTAAAACTCAATGGTTGGGTCCTTGAGGGATTGGGGGCACCTTGGGAGGACTCCTTGGGAGGTAATGAGACCAGAACTTCGTTGGGGGAGAGTGGGGAGTCTAATGGATGAGTGGATGGCTTGGTATTTATAGGGAAAGTGAGGGGACAAGGCATTAATGGCCAAGGGACACCTCATTAGTGGTTTTGGAAAAACCATGGGCTTGACCATGGTATTTTCCCATGGTATTGGCCACATGGGACACCTAATACCTTATCTTACTATTCATAAGTCGACCATATTGATTACATACTTAATACATCAATTAATGATTTCATTAAACACCCGTAACTTAAAAACTGTATTTTCACTATTCATCGAAAATTCAACTTGCTCAGAATAATCCCAAAATTTCACCTAAACAAAATATCAATGCTCTGATTTCAAAAATGAACTCCATTTTATAAAAATAATTTTCTAAATATTTTTAATTTATTTTTTAAATAAATACACTATTCACCGAAAATTCATTTTTTCCAAAAAACCCCCAAAAATTACCATAACATAATATCTGTGCTCTGAGTTCAAAAATGAAATCAATTTTATAAAAATATTTTTAATTTAATTTTTAATTAAAAACACTATTCACTCGAAAAAACTAGTACTTGAATAATAAATTATAAAACCGTTATTTAACCATTTTATTGAATCACATTACTTAATCAAGGTGCTTAGATTATATTAATACTTTTTTAAGTGAGATTACTAATCCATTTGGACACATTACTAATACTAATCATAAAATCACTATTCCTAATTTACTATTCATCAAAAATCAAGTTGATCTTATTATATTCTAAATTTCATACTGAACATAATTGTAGAAGACCTTTTTTTGAAAATCATTACACATTTTTAATTATTTAAGGTTTACATAAACATTTTTAAAATATCCTTTTTCTAAAATTCATCAAAAATATGCATACTATATTTATCCGGTCATTTAAATATTCATAAACTTCATCATAAGAAGAAATCCCAATTTTTATTTGAAACAAAGGATTACACAAGGCAATTACGGTCTCCTTACATAGCCCCTTATCACACCAGCATAGGACCTAAGTGTAAGGTGTGCTAAGGTGAGAGAATCTGAGGGAGGCTTGGCTAACATCACACGAGTAGTAATTTCTATCAGTTTTAACTTCTCGCAAAGGTGATTCCATTCTAGCTTCACACAATGAAGTTTGGCTTGGGTTTGGTCCAGAGCAAAGCCCAGTGGTGCTACATCCTTCCCAAGTTCTTTTAGATGGGATTCGATCGGTCCAAGACTACTGGGTGGGGCCATCGAATCTTCTTTCTATAATAATTAACCAAGATTACTTGTATTTAGAGACAATAATCCAAACGTTTAGTTTCCATGGGTCATATTGACCAACGGTCATATAACAATCAAAACCCAATGGTCTCATTTTAATTATACTCATGTTATCAAATGAAACATTTTTGTTGAGTATAAAAAACAAAATAAAATAACACATAAAACTAGGAAACAAGATTTATTCAAAATTTCGGGTCGTTACAAACATACCCAATTATCCTCCCAACCACCCTAAATTCAGTATAGAGGCAAAAATTTCGGAATAAAGCCATCCTACAGAGTTTGTTTCTACAAATCCAAAGGAGAGACTCGAAGAAGAGGTAATTGTTTTATCCCTTCTTTCAATGTTCTTTTCTTCTAATACGTCATCTTTGTCTATTTTTTTCTTACTGAAATAATAACTATAGTACCTTAAACATTATGAGATGTTATTATAATTATGGTAAAACCATATTCATCCTTTTAACCAACCTACAAAAAAACAATATCACCAAGCATGTTTACGTATGACTTACCGTCTCCATGCCATAGTGTAAATTATTTTTCATGTAAACATTATTTCTATGAGTAAAATAATGAATATAATGGATGTAAATAATAAATATAACATGAATTTTATTCTTTAAAATTTATATTCCATATAATTAAATATCATTTTACCATTAAGGAAATAATACCGTCACTCATGAGTATGAATTACTTACCGTCTCCATGACGCGATGAGACTCATCTTCCAAGTTCACCATCCAAGAATGATTATAAAAAATATATATTATTCCTAATTATGAATTAATGAAATAATAATTGTACATTAAATATATATATATATGTATTTATTTACATATACGTCACTCACTTACTTTCATTCAATATTATTAGAAAACTGAAACAACGTTCATGCACACGTATGACCTACCGTCTTTAGGAACAATGTATTCCATTTTTTATATATATATCTATTATCTATATTTATATTATGAATGTATAAGATATATAAATCATATTATACATTATGTATTCATGTAAGTCATGATATAAGTTATATGATCATGAATAACAAGTTAAAACACGTACGATAACCAAAGCGATTATTACCCGAAACGTTGCATTAACATGGAATTCTTAATAAAAGGGTAAAATAAAGTAATAAATGAATAGTATATTATAAAATAAATATTATTATGATTCTTAATTAAGTTAATAATAATTTTAAAATCATTATACATGAGTTTTAGACAAGTACAGAGAGTATCAGACCTCAGGTAAGGGTTCATTCTTCAATCTCATTATTATCCGAGACTGTTTATGTGTAAGTATTTATAGGACCTATTTATCTTCCATGTCCAAGTTTCATGATTTATTTTCAAAAGGAATATTTTTTGGTATTTGGTAATGGAATCTTTTACAAGATCATCATTTTAAATGTATTAATGATTCATTTTTCTAAATTCAATTAATTAATGTCGATTTTTTCAAAATGATTTTAAGGATTTGTTTTTATGGACATGATTGTTTTAAAATGATAACTAATTTAAAACATTTCATAGTGGTATGAGAAAACTTTAACACAATATATATTTAAAATTAATTCCTTTATAAATTATGTGATTTTTAAATGATTTTATTAAAAAATAAAATTTCTCTCATAGAGTATTATTGATCTATTTCAACTATGTCAACATCTTTTACTGGATATTATTCTTTATTGAGGTTGATTTATTATAATATAATATTCTATATTATACAGAATGAGTTATTATATGTTTTAATTTGTATGTTCTATTTTTATACCATTCACTTTTTATGGTTAATGTATTGACATTTCGTATGCTAGTTTAAATTTAAATGTTTATGTTATGTTTCAACATTTTAAAATGAAGAATGCATTGGACTTAGTATGTAAATGGTTGGTCATGTTATAGGCCCTCGATGAATCGGTAGGTCACATGAAAAAAACTGCTATCTTGGAACATGGTTCGATAGAATTTTTGTGTATGGTCTTAGCACGAGGCCTTGACTTAGTGGTTAAGGTGTCTAGCAATATGCATTCCCTAGTTTTGAGATTAGTTGTTACATGTGATTGTTTGACTAATAGAATATCAATTTTCATGTTTATATGGTAAAGTTTGATTTTTTTCTATATTATGTTCACATTTATGTTTAAAAGGATTTTTTTATTATACCTCTTTCCTTAAATTTTTTTAGCTTCCATTAAATTATTTAAACTTATTGAGCATCTAAACTCACCCCATTCTTATGTTTTATTTTACTCGGATTCCAATAAGTGTCTTATGATTAATATTCAGGGTTAAGATAGGGGAATAATTTCATTCTCAAATTATTATTTAGGCTATGTTTTATTTTAGAATTTTTAATGTAACAATCATGAATTTAATCTATTTTCCAAGACACATAAACTAATCAGTCCTTTAGGAAATGATTCACTGTAATCATGCCAATGTATTAAAATAATGTACCATCTTAATGATTTTGGGGTTGGGGTGTTACGGTTGGTACCAGAGGATGTTTATAAACTACCGTGGATATTTATCTAGAAAAATTAGATTATTGATCATAACCCTATGATAGAATTTGAGGATATGTATAGAAGAACCCATAGAATTTTTGTAATGATCATGGATAACCTAGGATTAAACCTAATATGATATAGTTTGAATGTATTTTCCATTTATTATGTGGTTTTCTTCAATGAGATTCATTTCTCAATCTATGCATTCTGGTCTTAGTTAATGGAGGAAACATGAAGGAATTGGATTAACAATGTGACTGTTGTAAAATTTGGTGATTATGAGTGACAAAATAGGATGATGACAGGAGAGAAAGATATTGTGATTATTCCAAATTAGTTAACACGATATATGATTAACAATGTGATTTTTTATGAAATTACTAACACATTGTGTAAGAGGAAGGTTATCATTTATAAATTATCATGTTTTAAGAAGCAGAGAAGAAAGAATATTTGAAATCATATCTGTCAAGAGGAAGGGAAGAAGAACCATGAGGAATACCTCAAATGGAGGGAAAGATGTTATATATATAAGAAAAAGGGTAACAGAGTGACCAAATTTTATGGAATTCAGTGTCTCATCTGTGGAAATTGTGGGCATTACAAAACTCAATGCCCAAACATAAGAATCTACATCTAAAACAAGGAAGGACCTATTCCATGACAACCATTAAATTGGATGGATGAATGTTTTTATATATTTAGATCCATGAATCATGAATAAGTGAATTATATAAGGAGTACTCAGTTTATGTTTTTCTCTAAAGATTTTCAAGAATATGTTTAATAGTTATAATGAACAAGAAAATTGATTTAAGGGTAATATTATATTTGGAGAACATATAATTAAGATAATAATAACCCATAATTTGTTCCTTAGATTAAGATAATAATGTTTGGATTAAGATATGTTGGATTTGGAATAAGTAAATTATATTATTCTAGTTTCTTGAGAACAGATTTTGGATTTTTCAAAAAGATGTTTATTCTCTCATGGATGATGATTATATATTTTTGGTATATAAGGAATAATCCACTATGTTTTGGAACAAGGAATCATGAATGTTTTCAAGAAGGATATCTGATAATTCAGGTTGTTAGTGTGACTTGAGAGAATATATGATGAAGGTGTTCACATTTTTGGAATGTTACAACCAAAAAGTTTCCTATGAGATATGGGAGATAAATGCTAGGCCGATTTTGTTCACCTCATTCTAAAGTTGCAGGTTTCTTGTTTTTGAAATTATTTTAATGTTGTACATTTTTTTATAGTATAAATTATGCTATAGTTTATGATTGTTAGTTTAAGGTATTATCCCTCTATAGGTGGACATATGCATATGTGATGACATGTGATATCACTTTTTTTGAGAATGATGAAATGACAAATCATTTTGTTTAGGGAACGCATGATCTTATAACACTACATAAATGACAAATTCAACATCATTTCCTTGAATAAGAGATGATGTTGAAATTGTTCAAGGCATGAACAATGATGAGTTTGTATTTAAATCATGTAAGAATTTATTCTCACATTCTTAAACATATAGAAAGGATTTTTAATACCAAAAATGTTTTCTTAGTAATTTCTTTTGAGATTAATCAAATGGACCCTTGGATCATTGTAGATTTTTTTGATATCAGACTGTTAACTTTCTCCTAATAATATTCCCTATCACTTTCCATTAGAACTTGATGGTTAGTTTTCTCTTCCATATCCACTTATTCATACATGGAACCTTTGTATATGTTATTTCTGATGACCTTAATACTTACTTTTATTTATTTTAAATTAGAGGCCTCATTAATCCATTTTTTGATTTGGGATATCAGCAAAGATATTTTAAAATCTCAAACCCCTAGTTTTCAATATTGATTTTATATTATTAGGAATCAATTTATTTAAGGAGGGGATAATGTAATACCCCAAACATCCACGGTATGCTTCATTTATAAATAATTCAATATTGTGTGATGTAAGTAACACCGAGTTCAAGCACACCATGACCTATCAAACTACCCATTCCAAAAGAGGTTATGAATAATATTAACCAAATTTTTAATTTTACATATCCAATATAATTTTAACATTCATATTTTTTTATTATATATAATAAAATAACAAATTCAAATTTTTAGATAAAATAAGTATTTTTTTTAAAAATACAGTTTATCTGCCTTTTAATGAAGAACCCTTTTTAAATATTATATTTAAAAGATTTTATATTCAATTTTATGGAATTAAATTATTCTTTAGAATCGGGATATAAAATTTTATTTTGGATAATTTTTTGGTACTTTTATGAAAACATTTATATTTTTATGAATACTGAAAAATACAAAATTTCAATTGAAAACAAATTTTTTATCAAAATAATTAATAGTGTTAAATTTTGAATTTCAGTGGTTTTAAATTATAATGAGATTATATTTTAATCTGTTAATATAATTAAGTTCATTGGAATCAATTTCACAGCTAAAATGGACACAACCACATGTAATTTTTTTGATAGTTTTACATCTTAAAAATCTTCTCTCTGGTTTTGATAATGGGATTTAAAATTAAAATAATTTCTGCCACTTATTTTTTTTGAATATTGAAAAACTGATTTCATATTTGGAATCATAAAGTCCAAATGGTGTAAATTTGTACCTTCTGTTTTTTTCATTAAGAATAGTAAATTCAGTTATTATTTTTATTTACCATGGTTAAGAGGTAAATCAGGTAAATAAGGGTATAAAATAATATTATAATAATATAAAATTACCGTAACACATGTCCTAATCCTATTGGATGAGATATGTACATCCATTGTAATATTTAGGATGATTTAGGACCCCATGGAAAAAATTGGTTGTGATAATGACATGTTATAATAATTAATTTATAGTAATGATAATTATAACATAAACATGCATCTTTTAATAAAAACAATTTAACATAGGGTTATATGAGTAATCTCTTTAAATATAAATATTCATTATAATGATAAAAAGTCTTCATGCGTCATTATATTTTATTTAAAAAATTTATACATTAGATAAATATATTTATATATGACATAATGATGATTCAATGGTTACCTTATTAATGAATGATTCAAATAAATTAATATATAAATATTAAAATAAATGTAATTTGAACATTTTGATGCCATACATGAATTTTATGGATGACAATAAAATAGGAGGGACATGTTAATACCTTTTTTTATATCTCTAAGTAATCATATAACGACCCATACATTAAATAGATTGATATTAATTTATAATTGAAGTAAATTTATTACAACATATAACAAAACAATAACAGGATCATATATATATTTTGTATTATGAAACATGGAAACATAAACAATTGGTTGATAAAAATTCTATATTTTCTCCCATTTATTTCATCATGACTAGACTTATTTTTGGAATATCATACTTAATACTCTTCTTCCTGGCATGGGAAAAAGAATCATACAAAAGGGTGTGCTCAAATGCTCTGTAAGGGTAAACAATGTTGATATCAATCATATATAACATTTGAAAATCTAATCCAATATATAAGATATCATAATATAATGTCATGGGATAAATCATTGAAGTTAAATGAAATCCCAATAATTATAACATAGGATATGAAATTTTGGTTCATACACACATAAGCATAGAAAATCATTTCATATTAGTCAAGGCTCTTTTCCAAGACCATCATAGTCGACAAATTCCATTATTGAACCAAGTTCTCTCCTCGTTCCAACCCTGTATCTCTGAACTGGATTAACTTTCCATTCCAGCAAAGTCTATCTCAATAGATATAAATCTTTACCGAATTCTTTGGAGGGATATATAGGCCCAACCAATCTCATAATGAAACCATTATTATGTGTACCAGAAAAACATAAAAACATTCACCATAGCATAACCTAAGAAATCAAATGGGTTTATTAAACATCCTTCCATCATAATTAATATAAAAAAATGGGTTTCCTAAATAAAATTCCATCATAAACACAATAATATAATATTAATAATAGAGATAGTAACATAAATCTATGTAATCTTATATGAAATTTATTTTTGAGAAAACACATGAGCTTCATTCATGAGGAAAATATCATTTATTTTTTGAAAACATTTTCTATTCTCAAAATGTCATTCCATTTTAATAGAAAATAATTTAATTGAAAATAAACTTATAAATGTGCAGAGGAAGCTTCATGGAATTAATAAATTATATTTATTTAAAAACCCGTTCCAGCTGTATATGTTAAAAAAACATTCTCCGTGTAGTTTTTCCAGAAAAGTCAAAATGTACCACATATGGTAAACAAAAGAAAGATTCCGCCCTCACCATGTAGTAAAATTAAAAATGGGAAAAAATTAATTTAAACATACATATAAGAATAGTATATATTTTATGAGATTATTTTTAGAAAACATAGAAATTGATGATAAATATATCCCTAGTAGATAGATACGAATAAACAATCTCGGATAAAACATAATTGGAAATGTTATCCCATACTCGAAGTCTGATATGCTTCATATGTATGCAAAACTCTTGTATAATTATTTAAATAATGTTACTGAATTGTTCCATATTAATAATAATTTTTATTTTAACATTTATGATCATATTTTTATCCATTTTTAAGTAACATTTCATTATTACTCGTTATTCAGGTATTAACTACTTTATGTTCTTATGTATGTTTGGTTGGATAAGTCCTTATTCCTCTTTTAGGTTATTTTTATATAATTATCAGAATGGTATTAGTATAATATATATCATATAAATTCATTCAATTCGTTTATATAATCATGGTTTAATGATGATTATGTAGAACGAATCACATCACACCGTGGAAATGGCAAGCCGTACGTACGCACGAGCGATGATATCATCTCCATAATTGTTGAATTGTATTGAAGTTGTAACACCCAAGGTAAATAAATAATATTACATTTTTATATTTATCCCTATTTTTGAATTAAATGTTAATATTACTTTAAAGGGAATTATATGCTTGATGGCTTACCCAATATGCAACAACGAGTTTCATTGAAATCTTACGTTGCACTATAATAATAAAATAATATTATCTTAAATTCTAGTTAACGCCTAGCCGTTGTAATGGAGGGAATGAACAGAACTAACTAAAAAATGATTATATATGTTTGTCAAATATTTTTACTTTTTAAAATAAATTTTAGAGGATTAAAAATGTGAATGAATTCAATTTTAATCCTAAACATTATAATAATCTTTAGAAGGTCGATTAACTACCTTTTGATGGAGAACCTCTTTTAAAACCACTTTTTGATAATTTTATGTGTTATATGTGACAAAATAAAAATCTTCTTTAGAATAGAGACATCAAAATTTTCCTTGTGTAAATTTTTGGTATCTTTCCGATAATGTTCATTTTTTTATGAATAGTGAAAAATGTTGTATTTTAATTCAAAACCTCTTTTGAATATAATTTATTTATATGATTAGATTATCTTTTGAATTGTTTTTAAAGTAAAATTAGAATTTATTTTTACCATTTAATACAATAATGGTCCTTGGAATTAATTTAAATTTTAAATTGGACTCAAACTAGTGTCAATATTTTAATAGATATTGTTTCTTAAAAACACGCTATTTGTTTTGACAGCGGGAATCAATTTTTAAATTAATTAATGAAAATTATATGTTTTGAATTTTTTAAAATAGACATCAATTTTGAGTTCGGAATATCAAATATATCTTAGGTTGAATTTTTGGTATATTTCTGAAAAACATCAATTTTTGATGAATAGTGAACCCACTAAGTGGTAGTTAAAGAAACTGATTTTTTGTTTAAATGAAACTTAGCCATCTCTATGTTTTGAATTTCAAAAATCCTACATACATGGTTGTCATTAAGATGTAAAATTTGGTTCAATGGAATTAAAATAATTTTTTGCTGAATAGTAACTTTTAAGTTTTTAATCGCGATTAGAGGTAATTAGTGTAGTTTATGGGAAAAATAATGTTTTAATAATATGAGATGAGATTGACACATGTCCTACCTTTATTGGATGTGTCATGGCCTACCACGAAAATCCATGGGTCAACTTGGGGACCCCATGGGGCCACTTTGGTTGGGAAATGACATAAATAACTTTTTATTTAATGTAAAAGTAAAAATGACACCAACATGAGTTGTTTTACTAAAACAATATTTACATGGGTTTATACAAGTAAGAATTTTGACTATAAATAGTCATTGGAAAGCTAAAACGATTTCCAACATCATGATATTTTTTTAATAATTTTTAGAAATTATATAAATAAAATTATTTATGACATCATAATGATGCAGCGATTACCTCATTAATAAAAGATTTAAATAAAAAGAAAAGATAATGTAAAATATATGACCTACACATGTCCAAAACCTATTGTATTTGTGGATTTTGAAACCTTATCTCCTTATCCTAGAATTATATCAATGTGGGACCTTTTAAATCCAAAACGCGTTTTCAAATAAAGTAACATTTCTTTACTTTCCAAGAGTGCCCCTCCTATCCTCTTATAAAAGGCGCCCACCTCTACCTCCTTACCCACACTTCCAAAGCATTTGGATCAGCCAACCCCTGATCATTTTTCCTCTCCACATCCCTATCTTACTACTAGAAGCCTCACTTTGGGCATAAGTCTTCACAAGAAAGCCTTTGATCTGAAATCAAAAAGAGTTACCCGTTTTTAAGATAATGTCTTCACTTGTGTTCTTTTGTTTTATTTTTCTTCTCCAACCCCCTAAACTCTTTTTATTCATTTATTTTGTAATAGATGAAGTATATTCAATATACTAGGATGTTTTTATAAGAATCATTCGAGATAAAATTACACACACCTACATCAAGGTTAAAGATCATATTGTTTCTGTGGATGGCGAATTTCTGCCTCACGAAACGATGATTGTTCAACACTCATATAACACCTGAAAAGGTGGCCATTAAGATGTCACTATATTTATATATGATATATAATATTTTTATGTTTTACTTAAGCTTATTTATTTTTCTTTTTTGGCATACCATTATGGTTTCCATTGTGGGTAAACACGATAATTTCATTTTAGGAAGTGCGGACTACCGCCCCCTCAAAGTGATTTGATTCGTTAATGCCATATGTGGGATGTATAAAAAATGTATTTAAAGTTATTATATATGATTTATGTTACATAAAAATGATGAATATAATTATGTAATTAAAATATACATACCTCTCATTTAGTTTTAATTCCATTAATACGACATAGAAATGAAAGTAGCGTTTATGTGTATGTACGGATTACCGTCTCCATGAACGGTGCATTTCATTTCTTACATCTAAATGATTATGTAATATTATAAATACATGTATATTCTGGATATATATGATATATATGATATCCAATTCATGAATATAATTCTGGATATAATGAACCTTTGACCACACGAACAATATGTAATTGTAAGAAGTCTACTTTCGACTTAAGAACCAAATATCGACAAAACAAACATTATTAACTTAAATGATTACATAATGTTTATAACATGGAAATAAGTGATAAAAAATTAATAATGAACTTGAAAAATGTTCTTAAGCAATTATAAATTAACTCATGTTTATTATTCGGGTCATTAAAGAACGATCGTGTCAAGTCGGACCCGAGGTAAGGGATCCTACTCCTCTCTTTCTTTTTAAGTACACTCTTTTATGTCATTCCTTTTAAGCTCATATTTCTGGTGATTGGGATGTTATTTTATATAACTCTTACGGTAATTTTTATGTTCATATGATGATAGACCCTATTCTGTCTCATCAATCCATTTTGTATGTTTTGACTGGCGTCGTTCGGCTGCCGAATTTTCGTAAGAGATCCAACCTCTCTCTTTCTTTTTATGTACTCTCCTTTATGTAACTTCTTTTAAGCTCAGATTTGTTATGTTAGGAGATGTTATTTTATATTCCTATTGATTTACATGTTATTTTAATATGATGAGAGACCCTATTTGATCTCATCAATCCATTTTTGGAAGTTTTAAGTGGCGTCGTTAGGCTGCCGAGTTTTCGTAAGGGATTTTTCATCTCACTTTTATTCCCATGAGATTTATGCTACATTTGGCACAATTTCATTTGATTGGTGTATGTACTGACCATTATTTTACTCATTGTGTAATATACTTTCATTTATGAGTATTTACATCAATGTTGTATTGTCCTTCTTTCACAGGGTGTATGTTTGGAAAGATACCCATGTCGGTAAGGGAACATTTCACCCTCCTCTTTTTAAAAGACTTCTTTTGTTATGTCTTTTAATTCACATAACATTATATTGGATATGTTCTTATATATCCTTAGTGATTTAAATTTTATGTCCAAGTGATGAGATACCCTTTTTATCTCTCATCAACTCATTTTCTTGAATTTTGTAGTGACGCCGTTAGGCTGTCAAATTTTTGCAAGGGAACTTCTTAACCCAATTTTTATTCTTTGGGATAAGCTTGTACTCCTTGAATATGTCGTTCAATGAATATGTGTGCATAACCTCTGATTGTTTTACACTTAATATCCACTTATATTTGGTGTATTAGTTTGTCACACATAATTATGTAATTGATTTATCCTTAATCCAAGGATAATGTCATTGTATGGGACTTCATCTCAATATCCTTTCATTGAGGCATATTTTGTTTTATACACAACCTTATTTTTATGGTGTATAAACCCCTTAGAAATTTATGTTTATTGAAAAGGAATATTTTTTATACGAATCATTTACTAAATGGCAAAAGGGAATGTTTTTGTCGTACGTATGCGGCGACAATGACTTCTCCGCCGCTGTGACCATTATTTGAGTTTTGGCTTCCTCTACAAGCCATACCTTTTTTTAAAAGAAAAATAAATACCATTTTTTACTTTTATTTTATTTTGGTATTGAAAATGGTTTTCATAATTTTTATATATCAATGTGTTATGTTGATATCTAGTGATTGAATGGTTGAAATGTTATGTTTCCTTTATGCATGTTTTATGTGATATGATTATGTTGAGGTTCTTGGGAATTATTATGAAGACGGGTTGTTCCGTGATAAACTAAGGGCGGGTGAGCCCGATATAGATCTCTAATGTAGTGGGTAATGCGAAGGGGTTAAACATTAAGGTTTCTCCAAAGAGATTTAGGGAATATACTGTGATGGGTATTCGAAACGTAACCAAGAGGGTTACTCCCTACGTAAGAATGTTATGAATGCCTCAAGTTACTTTTATGTATTATGATTTATATGATTTATTCATGATTTTATGAGGTATGTTAAAGTACTTATGTTTTATTGGTAATGTATGATTTCATTCTTATGTATACATGTACTCATGTTTCCTTTCCATATTTTTATATCCCTTACTAAGATTTTTATTCTCATCCCAAGTTTTTGAAATATTTTTCATAGGTCAAGGGAAGGGTACATGATATGATGATAGTGTCAAGGAAGTGTCAAGAAAGAATCCATGTTTTATTTTAAATATGTTGCCGTCGATGGGAAAAATGAATACTATCTTTTATGTGACCACTTTGTTTAAATGTGGAATGTAATGCATGTTTTATGATCTAATTCTCTAAAACTCTAAACCTGAAAATATCCTCAATGTGTAATCTTGTAATAACTCAAGATTAAGTAATGATTAAGGCTGGGGCCTTATAGTTGGTATCAGAGGTCGGTTTAAATAACTTTAGAGGATATGTTATTCTCTAATCACAAGTGACATTGCCATAATGGTTAGGATTTCAGAAAGAGTCCTACTTTTAGATAAAGTGAATGAGTAAGTATATCTCAGTGTTTACCTTTTACATTAGTACATGATGGTTTTGTTGATATACTCTCCCAAACATTTCTGTTTTTAGTGAATGGATGGATCTAGCAGGCACCAAAGAGACATCAGGTTTGAAGGAAACTGTGGTGGTTCCCTGATTAAGATACTAGATAAAATGGGGGATTCAATGAGGAAACTCGTGGTTGTTCTAAACCAACTATCAAGGAGTCATGATCAACCACTTGAACCTTGGTATGATCTGTAATGCATCATGTATGAGATGACCAATCGATGTCGAAGTTTAGGTAATAATTATAAAGGTAACCATTAGAGGTTATATGATCTTTAATTTTTAGGTAATTATGGTTTATTATATGTTATGATGGAAAATGAAAGTCATGAGATAAACTTGAGGTTAAAATATGATATGATCATTTTTGAAGATTTTATCTCGTTTTGGGGAATGATTTAAGAATTATATAGTTTTGGAAGAAGGACAACACGCAGACAGTGTGACAACCCGTCGCGTCGGACAAAGCTGCGGGAATCGAACCCACAACCAAAGTACGACTGGTATTTATCGCCTACCACTGGACTACGTGAAGTCCCTGGTTAGTTTGACTAATTATTTTTAGTTAGATGATTTTAGGAATCAAGAGAAATATTATTTTGGGTTATTTATGGAAATGATTAACCTATCATGGAGGATATGTGATTAGGTTAATTACTTTTCAATATGAGAATTTAAGAGGAACTGATGTTATTTGGAGACAAAAGTTAATTTGTACCTTGGAAGACTATGTGATCAAATCCTTCAAATATTTGGGTTTAAATCTTAGTTTGGTTTACTTTGAAAATTTTTATGGACAATTGTTTATCGAATGGTCTTCGTTGAACTTTGGGGTTTTTTGGACAAATTTTGGAGATTAAGAATAGATTTTCTTTTTATAAAGGATTATACTTTTGTGGATTATCTGACCTCATAATAACAATTTTAGTTTTGGATTTATTCTAAAGACATGGGAAATATATAGTACACTTTTTTGGATTAGGTGATTCTCAATAAGTTGATTATAGTACTCTTAATGTGAACAAGTCTTCCTAAATACTCGATTTTTGGAGAAAATATGAGTTTGATTAAGGAATCTAATAAAAGTTGAAAGTCTACGCGACAAGTAATTATGTTTCATTATGATTTAGTTAAGCTCAAAAATAAATTCCTCAATGAAGAGTAAATTAAAACAAAAATGTTCTCTCTTAACTTTTCCTAATGGGGAATCGAATACTGTTTAACCCATCACATGTTTGTGATTTTCTTATGGTTAACTTTTCCTAGACATGTTTACTATCACTCTCCATCAGAACATGACCCTTTTTTTTCTCCTCCATATCCATATTTTCTTACATGGAATCCTTGTATGGGTTAACTTGGGTGACCTTTGTACTTCTCTTTCTTTATTTTAAGGTGATTGTTTTACCAACTCTTGTTCTAATGTGGGACTTTCAATGAAGTTTCTAAGCCCAATTTTAATATTGCGAGGACGCAATTCCCAAAATGGGGGAGGGATGTAACACCCCAGGTAAATAAAGAATATGAAAATTTTATATTTATCCTTATTTGTGAATAAAATTTTAATACTAATTTAAAGGGAACTCTATGCTTGATGTCTTACCCAATATGCAACAACGAGTTTCTTTGAAATCTTACGTTGCACTATAATAATAAAATAATATTATCTTAAATGGTAGTTAATGCATAGCCGTTGTAATGGAGGGAATGAACAGAACTAACTAAAAAATGATTATATATGTTTGTCAAATATTTTTACTTTTTACAATAAATGTTAGAGGATTAAAAATGTGAATGAATTCAATTTTAAGTGTAAACATTCTAATAATCTTTAGAAGGTCGATTAACCGCCTTTTGATGGATAACCTCTTTTAAATCCACTTTTTGACAATTATATGTGTTATATGTGACAAAATAAAATTATTCTTTAGAATCGGGACATCAAAATTTGCTTTGTGTAAATTTTTGGTTTCATTCCGATAAAGATCATTTTTTATGAATAGTGAAAAATGTTGTATTTTAATTCAAAACCTATTTTTAATCATATTTATTTATATGATTAGATTAACTTTTGAATTTTTTTTAAAGTAAAATTATAATATATTTTTACCATTTAATCCAATAATGGTCATTGGAATTAATTTCAAATTGAAATTGGACTTAAACTAGTGTCAATCTTTTAATAGATATTGTTTCATAAAAACATGCAATTTGTTTTGACAGCGGGAATTAATTATTAAATAAATTAATGCAACTTATATTTTTTGAATTTTTTAAAATAGACAAAATTTTTTAGTTCGGAATATCAAATATCGATTAGGGTGAATTTTTGGTATTTTTCTGAAAAACATCAATTTTTGATGAATAGTGAAACCACTAAGTGTTAGTTAAAGAAACTGATTTTTCGTTTAAATGAAACTTAGCCTGCTCTGTATTTTTAATTTCAAAAATCCAACAGACATGGTCGTCATTAAGAAGTAAAATTTTGTTCAATGGAATGAAATTTTTTTTGGTGAATAGTAACTTTTATGTTTTTAATCGCGATCAGAGGTAATTAGTGTAGTTTAAGGTCAAAATAATGTTTTAATAATATGAGAATAGCTTGAAACATGTCATACCCTTATTGGATGTGTCATGGCCGACCAATAAAATCCATGGGTCAACTTGGGGACCCCATGGAGCCACTATGGTTTAGAAATGACATAAATAACTTTTTATTTAATGTAAAAGTAAAAATGACACAAACTTGAGTTGTTTTACTAAAACAATTTTTACATGGGGTTATACAATCATATTTTTGACTATAAATAGTCATTTTAAAGCTAAATCGATTTCATATATCATGATATTTTTTTTATAATTTTTAGACATTAAATAAATATAATTATTTATGACATCATAATGATGCAGCAATTACTTCATTAATAAAAGATTTAAGTAAAATGAAAAGATAATGTATCATCTATGACCTAAACATGTCCAAAAACTATTGTATTGGTGGATTTAGAAACCTTATCACCTTATCCTTGAATTATATCAATGTGGGACCTTTTAAATCCGAAACATATTTTCAAATAAAGTAACATTTCTTTACATTCCAAGAGTGCCCCTCCTCTCCTCTTATAAAAGGCCCCCAACTCTACCTCCTTACCCACACTTCCAAAGCAGTTGACTCGGCCAAACCCTACTCATTTTTCCTGTCCACATACCTCTTTTACTCTTAGAAGCCTCACTTTGGGCAGAAGTCTTCCCAAGGAAGTCTTTGAACTCAAATCAAAAAGTGTTACCGGATTTTAAGGTAATGTCTTCACTTGTGTTCTATTGTTTTATTTTTCTTCTCCAACCCCCTAATTTTTTTTATTAATTTCTTTTGTAACAACTCCAGTATGTTAAATATACTAGTATTTTGTTATAAGAATCATTAAATCTACAGTTACACACACCTACATCAAATGGTTAAAGAACATACTGTTTCTGTGGATGGCGAATTTCTGCCTCACGAAACGATGATTGTTCAACACTCATATAACACTTTAAAGGTGGCCGTTAAGATGAAACTATATTTATATATGATATATAATATGTTTATGTTTTACTTAATCTTATTTATTTTTCTTTTGTGGCATACCTTTATGGTTTCCATTGTGGGTAAACAAGTTAATTTCATTTTAGGAAGTGCGGACTACCGCCCCTTCAAAGTGATTTGATTCGTTAATGCCAGGTGTGGGCTGTATAAAGGATGTATTTAAAGTTATTATATATGATGTATGTTACATATATATGATTAATATAATTCTGGAATTAAAATATAAATACCTCTCATTTAGTTTTAATTCCATTAATATGACATAGAAATGAAAGTAGCGTTCATGCGTACGTACGGCTTACCGTCTCCCTGAACGGTGCATTTCATTTCATACCTATAAATGATTATGTAATATAATAAATACATGTATATTCTGGATATATATGATATATATTATTTCCAAATCATGAATATCATTCTGGATATAATGAACCTTTGACCACACGAACAACATGTAATTGTAAGAAGTCCACTTTCGACTTAAGAACCAAATATCGACAAAACAAACATTATTAACTTAAATGATTTCATAATGATTATAACATGGAAATAAGTGATATAAAAGGAATAATGAACTTGAAAAAGGTTCATAATCAAGTAGAAATTAACTCAAGTTTATTATTCATGATGTTAAAGAACGATCGAGTCATGTCGGACCCGAGATATGGGATCATACTCTCTTTCTTTTTAAGTACACTTTTTTATGTCATTCCTTTTAAGCTCATCATTCTTGTGATTGGGATGTTCTTTTATATTACTCTTACTGTAATTTTTTTGTTCACATGATGAGAGATCCTATTCTCTCTCATCAATCCGTTTTGGATGTTTTGAGTGGCGCTGTTAGGCTGCCAAATTTTCGTAAGAGATCCAACCTTTCTCTTTCTTTGTAAGTACTCTCCTTTATGTCACTTCTTTTAAGTTCCTATTTGTTATGTTGGGAGATTTTATTTTATAATCCTCTTGATGTAAATTTTATTGTAATATGATGATAGACCCTATTTGATCTCATCAATCCATTTTTGGATGTTTTATGTGGCACCGTTAGGCTACCGAGTTTTCGCAAGGGATTTTTCATCTCACTTTTATTACCGTGAGATTTATGCTACATTTTCAACAATTTTCTTTTGAGTGGTGTATGTACAGACCATTATTTTACTCATTTTGTAATATAATTTTATTTATGAGTATTTACATCAATTTTTTATTGTCCTTCTTTCACGGGGTGTATGTTTCGAAAGATACCCATGTCAGTAAGGGAACCTTTCACCCTCCTATTTTTAAAAGACTTATTTTGTTATGTCTTTTAATTCACATAACGTTATGTTGGCATATGTTCTTATATATCCATAGTGATTTAAAATTTATGTCCAAGTGATGATATACCCTTTTTATCTCTCATCTACTCATTTTCTGAATTTTGTAGTGACGTCGTTAGGCTGTCAAATTTTGACAAGGGATCTTCTTAACCCAATTTTGATTCTTTGGGATAAGCTTATACTCCTTGAATATGTCATTCTATGAATATGTGTGAATAACATCTGATTGTTTTACACTCAATATCCACTTATATTTGGTGTATTAGTTTTTCACACATAATTATGTAATTGTTTTATCCTTAATCCAAGGATACCGTCTTTGTATGGGACTTCGTCTCAATATCCTTCGTATAAAAAAGATTCCTTTTCAATAAACATAAAAGTCAAAGGGGTTTATACACCTTATAAAAGAAGGTTCCACCGTGACCATTATTTGAGTTTTGTCTTCCTCTACAAGCCATACCTTTTTTTTAAAAGAAAAATAAATTCCATGTTTTACTTTTCTTTTATTTTGTTATTGAAAATGGTTTAAATAATGTTTTTATATCAATGTGTTGTATTGATATCTTGTGATTTAAAGGTGGAAATGTTATGTTTCCTTTATTCATGTCTTATGTGATACGATTATGTTGAGGTTCTTGGGCATTATTATGAAGATATGTGGTTCCGTGATAATCTAAGGGTGGGTGAGCCCGATATAGCTCTCCAATGCATTGGGTAACGCGAAGGGGTTACACATTAAGGTTTCTCCGAATAGATTTAGGGAATATACTGTGATGGGTATTCCAAATGTAACCAAGAGGGTTACTCCCTACGTAAGAATGTTATGAATGCCTCATGTTACCTTTATGACTTATGATTTCTATGATTTATTCATGATTTTATAAGGTATGTTAAAGTACTTATGTTTTATTGGTAAATTATGATTTCATTCTTATGTATACATGTACTCATGTTTCCTTTCCATATTTTTGTATCCCTTAATGAGATTTTTATGCTCATCCCATGTTTTTGAAATGTTTTTCACAGGTCAAGGGAATGGTACATGATATGATGATAGTGTCACGGAAGTGTCAAGAAAGAATCCATGTTTTATTTTAAATATGTTACCATTGATGGAAAAAATGAATACTATCTTTTATGTAACCACTTTGTATAAATGTGGAATGTAATGAAAGTTTTATGATCTAATTCTCTAAAACTATAAACCTGAAAAGATCCTCAACGTGTAATCTTGTAATAACTCAAGATTAAGTAAGGTTTATGGCTAGGGCCTTATAGTAGTGGATGGTTAATAGTATCTAATAATTATTATCATGTTATAATAATCATATATAGTTATTATTAACATAATTAGACTCATCCTAGTAAGGAGGTGGTGAAAAATAGATTACACCACAGCGTGGAGATGGTAAGTCGTACGTATGCAAGCGAGGTGATTGTTTCTTTTATAGGATGGATAGAAGGTGAAATTGGGTTGTTTCTTATTTATAATACCATGTAATTATATTATTTATACTTATATAATTTCTTTATAATGAAACAACTAAATAATATGATGTAGTAGAAGAAATAAATTTTAATAAATCGGTAGAAGAAATAACCTCTTCATCGACAAGCCTCCTTTAAATTTCCTCTTTAGGAACTCGAGTTGGTCTTTTGAGAAGGAAAGAATCTATAGAATGTAACTAGGGAAGATTAAAAGAGAAATGGGGAGGGGTGTTGGAGCATGAAGTCTCAAAATTGAGTGAAGAGTTGAGGGAGGAGGTTCCCTTTTTTAAAAGAGGAGAGGGGCACTTTATGAATCTCTCAAAAATATTAATTTATAATAAATTTAATTTCAACTAAAAATGGTCCAAAACATATTTAATTCAATGATAAGACTATTTTTTTCTAATACCCATCATCCAATAATATTTAGGTAAGTTTAGAATAATTTTTATCCTTATATTTATGGTTTTACCCTTATTTTACCATTTTTAATCTTAACATGATATCATGTTATTTAATAGTTGTCTATTAATGTAATTACAATATCATGTCAAAAGACCCAAAAAATTAATTTATGACATTTTTGGACATATATAACAATTTCAACAAGTCTCATATTTTATGAATTTAATTTCATTTAATAAACTATTTTATGTTTTAAGTTATAAATTTTGTCAATTTTGGACACTATTCGTACTTGACATTTTAAAAATTCATAAAAACTATATTCCTTTAATATTAGGCATTAACTCAAAGATAATATTTCAATTTAATCCATAATATTCATGGATGACATCAAAATAACCAAATTACACTTTTTTAATATTTATAAATTCATTTATTTAAATCTTTCATTAATGAGGTAATCACTACATCATATTTGTGTCTTAAATAATACTATTTATATAATCTCTACAATTTATAAATAAAATACGATGATGTTGGAAATAGTTTTAGATTTTTAATGAATATTTATAAGAAAATATATCAGTTGTATAACCTTATATTAAAATCAATTTAGTAAATGTTATATATTTAGGTTAGAAACATCCTTAATTTAAATTAATTATTATAAAACGTTATATTCACATCGATGTGAATCCATGGGATCCTAAAATCATCCCAAGTATGACCATGATCGGAAATATTTCATCCAATAGGATTAGAATTCGTTTTAGGCCAGTATTATATTATTAAATTACTATTATTTAACATTTACTTAGTAGATTTAACTTTTAACCATGGTAAATAAAATAATTACTGAAGTTACTATTCATAATGTCTAAAAATAAAAGGTTAATATTCACACAATTTGAACTGTCTGATTCCATATATGGATCCATTTTTCCAAATTCAATACACAAAATTTCCAGTAATTGATTTAAAATTAATCCTCTTGTGAAAATGAGAAAAAGGGTTTTAAAAGATAAAAAAATTACAAAATGTGAAATGTTTTTACCTATGAATTAAATTTAAAATTAATGATAATGACTTAAATTATATTATATGGTAAAAATATATTTTATTTATAAATTAAAACAATTAAATATTATAATTATACCACATAAATTATCACGATGGAAAATTTTGTTTTTAATTAAAATTTAACGCATGTTTTACTATTCATCACAACATGAACGTTATCAAAAAAATATCAGAATTTTTTCCAAAGTAAATTTTTGTACCCCACATCAAAAAAACATGTTTTTGTTTTCATATAGAAATTAATAATGTTCCAAAATTGTAATTTAAAAATAGTTCTTCATTCAAATTTATAAAATAGACTTTTTTATAAAAATAGGTTCTTGTACATAAATAGGGTTTTATTCACACCCAATGTATAAAATATCAATTAGATAAATATAAAAAAATATTTTATTAAGTATATAACACATATATCTCATTAATCGCATTACCAAATGTAATTAGCTCAAAAAATACAATTATCTAATTGATTTATATTTGTCATAAATAATTAATAGCCAAATAATTCAAAATTCATTTTCATAAGTTATTTATAATTATTCCCGCTCACCTAATGTTTGGGCTATAACGATAATTTTATCTTAAGTTCATCTCACAGTTCGTTTAAACTCACAATTTTTCGCAAAGAAATCTACTAAAGGATAAATATTATTTAAAGAAAATATTTCATGAAAACATCCGTGTGTTACATTAAACCCCCATTATAACTGAATTTCACAATTAAAATTCATCACTATGAATCAAACAGATGAGGATTCCTCTCCCTCATCATATTCTCATGTTCCCATGAGGCTTCTTCTAATTGGTTTTTCCTCCATAAAACATTTACCAAGTGAATGGCCTTTTTTTGTGGAACTTTTTCACTAAGATCCAGAATCTCTATCGATTGTTCTTCATAAGGAAGATCTTCATCCAGTGGTATGAATTCTGAGCTTAGTACCTGTAAAGGACCTTGTATGTAATTTCTCAAGAGGGATACATGGAATGCATTATGAACTTGAGAGTGATTTAGTGGAATATCCAATCGGTAAGCTACCTTTCCAACATGATCTAGAATTTCAAAAGGACTGATATACCTAATTCTCAGCTTACCCTTCTTTCCAAATCTCATTACACTCTTCCTGGGAGATATTCGTACGAACACATTATCACCCACTTCAAACTTTCGGTACTTTCTTCAATTTTCAACATAACTTTTTTATTGACTATGAGATGCTCTTATGTGTTGTTGAATAGATCTTAACTTTTAGGCCATTTCAACATCAAGATAAGGCCTTGATAGCTTTATTTCACAAACTTCATCCCATCAAGTTGGAGTTCTGCTCCTCTTTCCATAGTGGGCTTCATAAAGATCCATCTTAATACAGGAGTGAAAACTATTATTGTATGAAAATTACACCAATGGTAGGTGTTGATACCAACCACCTTTTAAATCCATATATAAATCTATCAACATGTCTTCTAGAGTTTGAATTGTCCTCTCAGACTGACAATCCATTAGAGTATGTTAATAAGTTCTAGAACATTAATCTATATCTAGAGCATGATAAAAACTTCACCAGAACTTCGATGTAAACCTCAGACCCCATCCAGATATAATGGAAAGTGTTACTCCATGAAATATTCTCACTTCCTTGACATATATCCGGGAAAGCTGATAAAGAACGAAATCCTATCTAATATAAATGATGTGTTCCGACTTTGTAAGGAAGTCAACTATATCCCAAATCGCATTATTACATTTGGATATTTTGGGAAGTCCGATGAAAATGTCCATAGTGATGTTTTCCCATTTCCATTATGGTGTGAGTAATAGTTGTAACATCCCCTTAGACTTATGTATCTCAAACATAACTTGATGACGAAACAATAATTAAGAGACATATACAGTGACATCTATTTTCATTCCATCCCAACAGAAGTACTCTATCATGTACATGTAAATCATGGTACTTCCAGGGTTAATAGAGAGTGAATAATTTTGAGCCTCATCCAATAGAATCTTTTTTAATTCTGGTATGGGAGGAACACAATCTTGATCCTTGAACCTTATTGTTTCATTATAATCAAGGTTTAATTCAAGAATGTTTATCACCATGTTTTGTAAATCTATATCTTCCGTTTGTGCCTCTTTAAACTAAACTTTATAGATGGTTGACCATTCATGTGAAAAAGATAATATTTATCACCTTCCATTATAATCTCAATATCCATCCTTGAAAAATCCATAAATATTGGATCCTTGTTAATTCTCATCCTAGATCAGCAAGCATGGTCTTACCGACTTAATGCATCTGTTACATTGTTTGTTTTCCCAGGGTAGTAATTAATTGAGCAGTTGTAATCTTAAATCAACTCAAACCATCTTTTTTGGCGCATATTCATCTCCATTTGTGTGAAAATATAATTTAAACATTTATTATCAGTATAAATGTCACACCATTCACCATAAAGATAATTCATCTATATATTTAATGCAATAATTACTGAATCTAACTCCAAAAAATGAATTAGGTAATTTTTATCATGTATTTTCAACTATTGTGGGGCATAAGCTATCACCATATCCTTTTTTCATGAGAGCACACCCTGAAACCTTCTTAGATGCATAAATGTATACCAGAAACTATTCTCCAGCATAAGGAAGTGCGAGCATAGGTGCAATGGACATCCTTCTTTTTAGTTCTTTGAAATTCACTTCACATTCCTCCATCCAAAAAAACATAACTCCATTCTAAGTCACCTTAGAGATTCGATTAGATAATCGTTAAAAATATTTCACCAAACGTTGATAATATACAGCCAAACCAAGAAAACGTTGGATCATAGTTACTATTGATAGTCTCAAACATCTTTCAATAACCTCTATTTTTGATGGATCCACAGATATCCCCTCTTTTGAGATTATGTGACCTAGAAATAAATTTTTTTTAATAAACAATTCACACTTGGTAAATTTATAATAAATTTTCTCTTTTCTCAGGGTCTTCAGTACAATTACCAAGTGATCTTCATGTTCATCCTTTCTCTTTGAATATACAAGAATATCATCGATAAAGACCACCACAAAATAATATAGATAGTCTCCCAAGTCTCTATTAATTTGATTAATGAAGATTTATGGAGCATTAGTAAGACCAAAATGCATCACTATAAATTCATAGTGTCCATACCTTGTATGAATTTTCGTCTTTGGTATATCATCTTTTTTGACCCTTAATTGAAAAATACCTTTAATAAAGATCAATCTGAGAAAATTATTGAGCTCCATGTAGTTGGTAAAATAAGTCATCAATGCAGAGATGGGGATTTTTTTTATAGTGATCTTGTTATGTTCTCGATAAACAATGTAGAGTTTCATTGATCCATCTTTCTTCTTAACTAACAAAATATCTACACCCCAAGGTGATGCACAAAGAAGTATAAATCCTCTATCAATATTATATTAGAGTTGGTTCTTTAATTCTTACAAGTTAAATAGTGATATTCTATAAGGTGTCTTTAAAATAGGCATAACACCTGGTATGAGTTCTATTGAAATCTCAACATCACGATTTAGTGGTTGACTGAGAAATTCTTCTAGAAAGACATCATCAAACACCCATATAATTAGTGTATTCTTAATCATGTGTTTCTTCCCAACCATTTGAGATAAATAACATTCATTTACTGGAATCAAGACCCATTAGATGGAAGAAATTTCTACTGGAAGCTTATATTCTTCCTTGCAACGATAGATGATTATAGATTGATCTAGAATATGAAATGTGGCTTCCCTTATTTGGAAATTGATATGAGATCCATATAATCAAAGAAAATACATGACAATAATCACATAAAATTCCAAAATAGGAAGGGTCACATGATTTTCAGGATTCAATTTCCCACAAACATCAATTGGGGAAGAATTGTGAACTTTTGATGCGACCGTTGTGCCATTAGGAGTTGTCATAGCTTACTCAACATCCTACTATTGAGGTAACACAATGATACCCTTATAAAATTCATTTTAAATAAGAGTGGTGGATCTAGAATAAAATAAAACATTTTCTACTTTAGAGAGGATGGTTAGTGTAACTTTCAACACTTCATTATCATACTCAATGTCACCAATAGTAATTTCTTATGACTTTCCCTTTTCTTTGTCCTTAATAGTTTTTTGACGTAGATCATCATCAATAACCCTTGGATTAAGACATTGATTAAAATAATGCTTCATTTCCTTGCAGTTGTAACATTGAAGTGTAGGAGGTGTATTATGATTATTCTTTTCTTTTTTCACATCATTAGACGTCTTTTTTCCATCACATCAACATTCAATTTCCCAATGACCTTATTTTCCACAATTAAAACATTTACCAGTTCCCTTAAGCCAATTCCCTCCATGTTTATTTCCACACATTTAACATAAGGGAAAACTCATCTTCTTTTCAGTGTGGTCTTTAGATTTTCCTTAAAATTTCATTTTCCTCTTCTTATCATACCCATATGACTGATGGGTTACTGTAATCTACTTATCTACCTTTAAAGTACATCGAACAATTTCCTAGTAACTATTGAAGTCCCTTATGGATAATTCTATTTGGAGACTTGGTTTTAAGACACTAAATAATTGATCAATCTTACACTCCTATTAGGTAATAATTCCATAATCACACATTTAAAGTCTTATAAAATTTTCTTTGTAGGTACAATCAGATTCATCATCCTTTTTCTTAAGTTCAAGGAACTCCTTCTCTACCTATGTTCGATGAATATGAGGAAAGTACTTGTTGAAAAATATTTTCTTGAACTCTTCCCATTCCATGGACTCAATTTAATCTATTTTCCTCGTATTCTTAATAATATTATACAATTGATCAACATCAACTTCAAAACTATATACTACTACATTGAATTTATCATGTTTAGAACATTGTAGAACTTAAAATATATTTTCAGTGGTATTGATCCACTATTTAGCGACTAATGAATCAGAATACCCATTGAATAAAGGTGGATTCTGCCTCATAAAGGATTCAAAATAATTTTTATCCTTTTTTTTCTCATTTTGAAGTCCTGCATGGTTCATAGCTTGAGAAAATTTAGTGATCATGGATTAAAGATTTTTCATTCTAGCTCCCATAACATTTGGTTTCTCAAGGGAACAATAATCACATTGCCCGTCGCATTCAGCATTAATGTGGTTACTTTGGGTTCCATCAATTGACTAAAACCAAGAAGCATAGTCTGTGAAACACTAATCATAATATGAAAACCATATAATCAAGAATAAAATTTCAATTTAGCACACATTCTATTTTATCATATTTTATTCATGGTCTTTTCTAAAACACTTGGATTTTATCATATACTTATACATATCCTTATAGTTCTTACTAATTATTCCTCATTATAGTTTCCAAATGATAACTCTAACTTTCCACTGATAGGAAATTTAATGACCCATAATTTACATAAATTGATATTACTTTAGAATTGCAGAGTATTTATTAAAACATATAACAAAACCATAACAAGACCATATCGGTACAGTGTCTTTAGAAACTGAGAAACATAAAAAAAATGTTTCATAGAACATATATATTTACTCATATTTATTTCATCATGGATAGACTCTTTTTTGTCATATCATACTTAATAAACTTCATCTTGGCCTAGGGAAAAGAATCATACGAAATGGTGAGCTTAAATTCTTAGTAAGGGTTATCAAAGAAGATATCAATCATATATAACATTTAAAAATCATATCTTTCATATTAGATATCATAATATCATGTCATGGGATAAATCACAGAAGGGAAATGTAATCCCAATAATCATAACACAAGACCTGAAATTTTGTGGCATACATACATAATCATAGAAAATCATTTCATATTAGTCAAGTCTCATTTCCAAGACCATCATAGAGGACAAAGTCCATTATTGAGTTGAGTTATATCCTCATTCCAGCAATGAATCACTAAACTGGATTAACTTTATATTCCACCAATGTCTATCTCATGAGATATAAATCATTACCAAATGAATTTGAGGGAGATATAGGTCCCAACCATCTCATAATGAAACCATTCTTATGTGTTCCACAAAAACCTAAAAACATTCACCATATCATAACCCATGAAACTAAATGTGTTTCTGAAACATCCTTCCATCATAATTGATATAAAAAAATGATTCCATAAATAACATTACATCATAAACACAATCAGATCATAGTAATAACAAGGATAGTAACATAAATTTATGTAATTTTAGAAGGAAAATAATTTTTATAAAACACTTAAGCTTCATTCTTGAGGAAAATATCATTTCTTTTTAAAAAATGTTTTCTATTCTCAAAATGTCGTTCAATTATAAAAGAAAATAATTTAGTTGAAAATACACTTCTAAATGTGTTGGTGAAGCTTCATGAAATTATGGTGTTATGAATATGTTAAAACCTGTTCTTACTGCATAAGTTAAAAAGAACATTTTCCGCATATTTTTTCTAGAAAAATCAAAATGTACCTCATGTGGTAAAATAAATAAGGATTCCTTCTAAACAATGGAGTAAAAGTAAAAATGGGAAAACTGACTTTAGACATACATTGAAGAATAGTAAAAATTTATGAGGATATTTTTAGAATACTTGGACATGAATGATGAATATATCCCCAGTAGATACTTATGAATAAACAATCTCTGATAAAACAAGATTGGAGAAGTTATCTCTTACCTTAAGTATGATATACATTGTATTTATCCAAAACTCATGTATAATGATTTAAATAATGTTACTGATTTATTCTATAATCCTAATAATTTTTATGATAACATTTATGATCATATTTTTATCAATTTGTTAGTAACATTTCTTTGTTACACGTTATTCGGGTATTAACTACTTTATGTTCGTTTGTATGTTTTGTCGGATAAGTCCACATTCCCATTTTTTGGTTATAGTTATTTCATTTATAACATGGTATTAGTATAATATATATCATATATATTCATTAAATTAATTTATATAATTCTGGTTTAATGAATATTATGTTGAACGAATCACGTCACAATGTGGAGACCGTAATCCATACGTACGCACAAGCAACGATATCGTTCCCTTAATTATTGATTTGTATTTAAGAGGATGGTTTATAATATCTCATAATGTGTATAATGTTATAATAATCATATATAGTTATTATTTACACCATTATACCCATCCAAGTAAGGTGGTGGTAAAAAATATATTACACCACGGCGTGGAGATAGTATGCCGTACGTACGCACGCACGGTGATTTCATTTTTCATAGGATGGATTGAAGGAGAAATAGGGGTTTTTCATATTTATGATAACATATAATTATATTATTGATAGTTATGTTATTAATTTATAATTAAAAAACTAAATCAGAGGAATTATAAGAAGAAATAAATTTGAAAGAATCCATAGAAGAGATTACCTCTTCCTCGACGTGCCTCCTTTAAATTTTATTATTTGGAACTAGAGTTGGTCTTTTGAGATGACTAGAACCTCAAGAATGTGACTAGTACTATTTATAAGAGAAATGGGCAGGGGGTGGACGAGCATGAAGGCTCAAAATGTAGTAAAGAGGAGAGGTAGGAGGTGACCTTTTATAAGAGAAGAGATGGGCACTTTAGAAAACTCTTAAAAATATTAATTAATAAGAAATAAAATTTCAACTAAAATTGGTCCAAAACTTATTAAATTCAAATATAAGATAATTTTGTTTGAATAAATATCATCCATAAATATTTATACATGTTCTGAATATTTTTTTATCCTTATCTTTATTTGTTATCCCTTATTTTACCCTTTTTAATCTTACCGTGATATCATGTTATTTAAACATTGTTGGTTAATTAAATTACCGTATCATGTAAAAAAACACAAAAAAGTGATTTATGAAAATTTTGGACTTATATAAACAATTTTACTGAATCTTATAATTTTAAAAATTTAATTTCATTTAATAAAATATTTTATGTTTTAAGTTCTAAATTCTATCAATTTTGACACTATTAATAGTTGTGTTTTTAAAAATTCATAAATACATTATTTCTTATAAAATATGGAATAAAATAAAATAAAATATATACATGTAAGAAATAAAATTATTTTATGACATAAAAATAGTCACAGAACATTGTTTTTAATATATATAATTTCATTTATTTAAATATTTCATTAACAAGGTAATCACTACATCATATTTGTGTCCTAAATAATACAATTTATAAAATCTCTAAAAATTATAAATAAAATACCATGATGTATGAAATATTTTTAGATTTATAATTAATATATATAAGTAAATATATCAGTTATATAACCCAATATTAAAATCGATTTAGTAAAAGTTATATGTTTAGGTTATAAATATCATTACATTAAATTAATTTTAATAAAATGTCATTTTCACATCCATGTAAATCTATGGGGTCCCAAAATCTACCCGAAGATGCCCATGGTAGGAAATATTTAATCCAATAGTATTAGAACACGTTTTAGTGTAGTATTATATTATTAAATTATTATATTTATCCTTATTTACAAGCATTACCCTTTAACAATGGAAAATAAAATAATTACTAAAGTTACAATTCATAATTTCCAAAAATAAATGGTACATATTCACACAATTTGAAACCTCTTATTCCAAATATGAAATCCATTTTCAAAATTCAAAAAATTGAAGTTTCAGTATTTGATTTAAAAGTAATCACGTTGTTTAAATAAGAAAATGGGTTTTAAACGTTAAAAAAGTGCAAAATATTGAAAATTGTTTACCTATGAATTCAATGTAAAATTAATTATAATGAATTAAATTATATTAAATGGTAAAAATATATTCTATTTATAATGTCAAACCATTAAATATTATAATTTAACCATATAAATTATCTCGATGAAAAAAGTTATTATTAATTAAAATTTATCATATTTTTACTATTAATCAAAACATGAAATTATTAGAAAAATAAAAAAAAATTCCAAAGTAAATTTTTATATCTCATTTAAAAATAACATGTTTATGTTTTCAGATAGAAATTATTAATGTTCCAAAATTTTAATTTAAAATGGGTTCTCCAATCAATGTTATTAAATTGACCTTTTAAAAAAAATAGCTTCTTATATATAAATATTGTTTTATCCATACCCTATGACTTAAATATCAATTGGATGAATATAAAAAACTATATTATTATGTATATAAAACATATATATCATTCATCTAATTACCAAATGTAATTAACTACAAAAATAAAAATATCTAATTGATTTATATTTTTCATAAATAATTAATAGGCAAAGAATTAATAATGCATTTTCATAAGTTAGTTATAATTATTCTTGCTAACCTATCAGCTAGGCTATGACAATAATTTTATATTTAGAGCATCTTGCGGTTCATTTAAACTCACGATTTCATGTAAAGAAATTTACTAAAAGATAAAAAATATTTAAAGGTAATATTTCATAAAAACATATGGGTGATACAAATCAGGTTGTTATGACTTAAAAAATAAATTAATAAATAGTATCAAAATTGGCATAAATGAGTTTTTTTAAAAAAAATAATTTAGTAATTGATATAAATATTATAAAATTATAAAATTTGGCCAAATGACATAGATAATGTTAAATATGTCCTTAATGATCCTATTGGGTTTCTTGGGATATTTTATAGTAACTATATTAACCCTATAGTGTTAAAATATAAGAAGACACAGTAAGAGTTAAACTATTAAACTATGGGATAAATATAAAAGATAAGGTTAATTTTAGGACATAGACATGTATAAAACATATTAGTTGAGATGATTTAGAACCATTATCATCGTAGACCTAAAATAAATCAATTTGGAGAAATTATAAAATAAAAATCATTTTATAATAAATTAATATTTCAAGAATTTTCCAAAAGTGCCCCTCACCTCTCTTATAAAAGGGAACCTCCATTTCTCTTTAATTAACACCTCAAAAGCCCTTTGGATATGCCAACATGTACCCATGTCTCCCCCAACCACCATAAATTCAGTCGGGAGGCTACACATTTGGAAGAAATCCTTCATAATGATTCCTTTTGTACAAATCAAAAGGAGACACTAGAAGAAGAGGTATTCATTTTAACCCATCATTCAAAGTTCTTTTGTTCTTATACATCTTCTTTATCTATTTTTTACATAATAAAATAATTTCTCAATTACCTTCCATATGATGATAATTTATTATAATTATAGAAAATCTATATTCCTTTTTTACCCATCCTATGAAGAAAATATCACCATTGCTGCGTACGTACGACTTACTATATCCATGTTGTGGTGTAAATTTTTTTTATGTACACACAATTTCTATGGGTATAATGATGAATACAATGGATTTCAATAATAAATATAAAATAATTTTGTTAATTTAAAATTCATATTCAATCAAATTCCATACCATTTTACCATTAAGTAAATGATACCATCGCTTCTGCATACGTACAGCTTACCGTCTCCAATATGCAATGAGACTAATCATCCATGTTCACCATCAAATAATGATTATAAAAAAATATATTATTCATAATTATGAAATATATGACATAATAATTAAACTATAATGATATATATATGTATGTATGTGAATATATTTCATTCAGTTACTTCCATTAAATATGATAAGAAAACTAAAATAGTGTTCAAGCAAACGTACGACCAACCATCTTCATGTATTCCATTTCATATATCAATCTATTATATATAATTATATTATGAATATAAACTATATAAAAATAATATTATACATTCTATAAGTACGTAAATCATGATCTATGTAATATGATCTAGAATAACAAGTCAAAACACGTATGATAAACAAAGCAATTATTACTCGAAACATTGCATTAACATCGAATTGTTATTAAAAGGATAATATAAAGTTCAAAAACAATCATATATGATATGATAAATATTATTATGATTCTAATATAAGTTAATAATATGTTTAAAAACATTATATAGTAGTTTCATACACGTAATGAGAGTATCAGACCAAAGGTAAGGGTTAATTTATCAATCTCATTATTATCTGAGATTGTTTATGTGTAACTATTTACTGGGACATATTTATCATCCCTGTATATGTTTCATGAAACTGTTTTCAAAAGGAATATTTCAAGGTTTTATTGAAGGGAATATTTAACTAAATCATCATTTTAAATTTTTTAATGATTTATTTTTCTAATTCAATTTAATTAACGTCAATGTTTTCAAAATGATTTTAAGGATTTATTTATACAGACAAGATTGTTATAAAATTTTAATTCCATTAAGATGTTTCAAATTGGAATGAGACACTTTTATTCTAAAGTATATTTTAAAGGAATTCATTTTTAAATTTTGTGAGTTTTAAATGGTTTCATGAAAAATGGATATTTCCCTCAAAGAGTTTTACTGGTCATTTTAAACTATGTCATCATCCTTTACTTGATATTATTCTTGATTGAGGTATATTTAATTTAATACAATAATAAATATTTTATTTAATGAGATATTATATATTTGACTATGGATGAGCTATTTTTATACCAAACATGGTTTAGGGTTATGGTATTGAAATTTTGTATGCTAGTTTTAAAATGAATGTTTATGTTATGCCTCAACCTTTTCATGTGAGCAATGCACTAGACTTTATAAGTGATGGGTGATGTCTTCTATAGCCCCTCAATTCATCAATAGGTATCATTAGACAAACTAGTGTCTTGGATCAATGCCTTGACTAAATATTTGTGTATGGTCTTGTCATGAGGCCTTGATTTAGTTTTTAAGATATCTGACAATATGCATTCCCATATTATGCGATTAGTTATTACATGTCATCATTTGACTACTAGAATATCCATGTTCATGTTTATATGGTAATGGTTCATTTATTATTTTATATATTATGTTTTATTTTATGTTTAAAAGTATTATATTTTTATAATACCTATTCCTTTAAAATATTATATCTTCCACTGAATTATTTACCCTTACTGAGTATTTGAGCTCACCCATTTCTTATTTTATATTTTCCTAGGATTACAAGAAGTGTATTATGATTGATATGAAGGGTTAAGCTAGGAGAACAATGAAATTCACAAAGGATTATTTATGCAATGTCTTATGTTGGAAAGTATAGTGTAACATTCATACATGTAATCTATTTTCTCAGACTTCTAAAATGATTGGTTATTTGGGACAATATTCGTTACAATTATTTAAATATATTATAATAATGCAATGACTTTGGGATTTTGGGTTCGAGGTGTAACAAAAACATATGAATGGAAATGGGTATCATAAATATGTAATCATATAATAACCTATGGAAAAAATATAGGTTTCATAATCATTTAATTAAAGAGTAACCCAAGAAAAGAATTAGGTTTCAGAATAATATAACTTATGAAAGAGAAAATAGTGTTCATAAATATCATTCCATTAAAACATAAAACATTCAAAGAAGGAATATGAATGAAACCATTGGATAATTTCTCCAGAAATAAATGAGAAACAATAATGGTTTTTATCTTATAAGGAAAATAATTTGAAACTATATTTGAAAACATATCTTGAGAATAATATCCTTTCTTTTTTTGAAAAATAATTTTAAAAAAATAAATATTGTTTTTAAAAAAACTCTTTGAAAAAAGATTAGAAAAATTTAAAAGGAATATTTTAAAACCATAATTTTTTAAAAATCCATTTTACATGAATATTATAATAAAATAACGGTTAAGAAACATTTTTAAAAATATATTTTAAAACATGGAGTTTTAAATAAAATAGATTTCTGACCGAAGAGAGAAATGAGGTCAGATTTTCATAAAAACATTTTCCTAATTGTCAAAAATAACAGACTGAGAAACTTTTACTAATAAATGAATATATCATTATTAAACTTAGGATAATAAAATTCATGTTTGTTATTGAATGATGGGTCATAATATTTCATCATTTAAATCATGACCATAAATAATCTCAATAACGGATGAGATTATTGTAATTAAATCTTACAACTTGATATATTGGAATCATACTCCCCATGTATGAAAATGAAATCCAATTAAGCTTAAAATATCATTAAAATAAATATATTGATGATATAACATTCCAAAGGGTTTTGTATGCACCTTGTAGAATAATATAGGTTCATAGCATGTCATGTGTCTCAAAGAAAGAAAATTGAAACTAAATTACATTTCTGATTTGGTATCGTTTGAAACATAAACACCCTGAAAGATAGATCCTAAAATGGATATGTAAATAAACATTAATTTAAGGATCATAATCATATAATATATTCATGGGTAGTATATACACCACATAAAATTAATTAGTGGTGAGTAAAGGATAAATCTCACTTAAATATAAGTTAGATGAGAAAACCATTACCTTATGTCTTGACTCTCATCGTACTCTTTAAAACCACATTTATAATAAATTTAAGTTTATTATAAATATACCAAAGTATCATTTTATTATATAAAATACCATATATGATTTTATTATTACTTTATACTACCCTTTTATTAACAATTCCTTGATTATGTTACATTTGGGTTAATATCTGCTTTGTTTTTCATATATGTTTTCCTTATTATTATTCTATATCCTATAACATAGTTCATGATTTACTTATTTAGAAATATAAAACATGATATAAATATCATAAATATTCATTATATAAATATTTACAATAATATAAAAAATATTGAAATAGAAAATCAAATACACCATTCATTGAACAGTAGGTCGTACATATGCATGAATGTTTTTTCCATTTTATTTTCATTTTGAAAGAAAGAAATTAAATTTAATATAATTATATATACATTTACTATAATTATAGAATAATTATAATTTCCTATATATGATATATATTTACTAAAACCATACTTAATACATTCCATGTAAAGTGTGAACGAATCACATTTCTTTGAATAGGTGGTAGTCCACACTTCTTTAAATGAGTTTAAATATTTACAAAAAATAAGAATCATGAAGGTATGTTTTATATAATAAATAAAGAAAACTAAATAAATCATATAAATCATATATACTATATAAAAATATCATTTCCTGAATAATTTCCAACCATGTGGGGTGGTAGATATAAAATGAATGGCATCATTTCGTGAAGCGATATTCCACCGTACACACGAATACTATGTTCATTAACCATTTGATTGAAGTGTAAGTAGGTGTACATAAAAATTGTAGAATAAAAAATAGTTATGATGAATATATTTAAGTTATTATATAATAATGGAATAATAATAATTGAGGAGGTGTAGAATGAATTAAAAAAAGATCTCATGGAAGGATGCCACCCCTTCCTTGGTTAACTAATCTTGGTTTGCAAAAAAGGGCTTCTTGGTTGGATTTCTACCAAAATGGAGGATGCTAGGATGCACATATGAAATTTGGGAGGATATATTGGTATATATTTTCCGAGAAAAAATAAATGAGAGGTGTGGAGGAGTGCAGGTGGTGGGGGGGGGGTGAGTTCCCTTTTATAGTGGAGGAGTGACATTCTTATAAATATAAAATGGTAATCACTATTGAGAGGTATCTCTTTTATCAAGTGACTCCAATAATTGTAAAATTACTATCCATGAGGGGAAATGTCATAAATATTTCCATCCATTGGATTTTGGAAAAGTTTATAGGTTATCTGGATCCTTTAATTAAAGAATAACTACCAAGTAATCTTGTATTAACATTAATCGCTAAAATTTATTTTAAATAATTTTCACTAGTATTTTTGGTAAAAAATTATTTTAACAGTGTTAGAAATTAGAAATTATTACGATTACATATATATAAATATATATATATATATATCCTTTTTTCCAAATTATAATCACCTAAGTTGTAGAAATTAATTTAAAATCAATCCTGCTGATGTGTCGTGAAAGCAGTGTTTAAAAGTGAAAAAGTCCAAAATATTGAAATATTTTTATATCCAATATCAATATGAAATTGATTAAAATGACCTATATTATATTGATATATGTAAAATTTATCTAATTAAAATTAAAAAATAAATTTAAATATAATTTAACAATGTAAATTAATTAGAGGAAAAAGCAGTTCTGAATTTAAATTTAGCACTTTTCACTATTCTTCAAAAAATGATGTTTTCAGAAAAACCCAAAAACTCACCCTAACATAATTTTGAAATTTTAATTGAAAAATTAAGTTTATTTTTATCAAATTATATACCTAAAAAAATCTAAAATTAATTTTTTTATTGTTTATATAATGACATAAAAAGAAGTTATTTTATGAAATTTGTATATTCAAACATATAAACAATTACCATAAATTATATGTTTTATTATGAATATTTCTAATTTATATAAAACCATTGAAAATAATATTTAAAAATTAGTTATTAATATTTATATTACTATGTTTAATAGCTATCTTATAACTATCTCAGTAAAATATTTATAATAATAAAATTCTTCTTCATAGAAACTCAATGTTACATGTAACAAAAATTAAGCTGATGTTGTCTAGAGTGTAATATTATCTTACTATAGAGTATAATGAAATATTAAATTTGTGTAGAATGTAATGAATGACATTGATGAATATTAATTTATTTTAGAAAAAGGTTCATTAAAACTTGGGGTGTTACAGTCTATCCCCGTTAAACTTCCCCATCAAAATTATTCATTCTAAAACAAAAAAATAGGATATTTCTACCACATAATATCCTCAAGTTCCCATATAGCTTCTTATAATTGGTGATTTCTCCCAAATACTTTTACCAGGTATATGGTCTTTTTTGTATAACTTTATCTATATGATCCATAATTTCAACTAGTTGTTTCCTGTAAGAAAGATCCTTCTCTAGTGGTATGGACTATGAGTTTAGTACATGTGAAGGGTCTGGTTCGAACTTCCTCATGAGAGATATATTGGAAACATCATGGACATGAGAAATATTTGGAGGGGGTTTGAAGATATAAGATACCACCCTGATATGATCAATAATTTTAAAGGGACCGATATACCTAGGTCTTTGTTTCCCTTTATTCCTGAATCTAATAACCTTATTTTATAAAGATATTCATAGAAGAACACTATCACCAACTTCAAATACTAGATTACAATGATGGTTATCAGAAAAAATATTCATACTCTGATCAAACATCATATGCTGCTGAATTTCTCTAACATTCTCTGCCATTTCTATATATATCTCAGGTCCTAATAGCCTTATTCCTCTAACTTCATCCCACCACATTGGAGATCTACATTTCTTCTCTTAAATGGATTCATTAGGTTGCATTTGAATGATTGAGTAAATGCTATTATAGTATGAATACTAAAAAATAATAACTTGTTGATCCAAAAAACCATTGAAAACTAAATAATAATATCTCAACATATCTTATAGGGTTTGAATAGTTCTTTCATTATGACCATACTTCTGTGGATGATAAGCAGTGATTAAAATAAATTATGTATCAAATTCATGTCGAAAAATTCACTAGAACTTTGAGGTTATCAACATATCTCGATCAAATACAATGGAATGTGGTACTCCATGCAACCTTACCATTCATTAATGTATATCCAAGAAAGATGGACTAGAGATAACTCTTCTCTAATAGTGATGAAGTGTTCTGATATAGTAAAGGAATCCACTACCGCAACTATAGAACTAAGCCCTTTAGAGGTTCTGGGGAGTAAAATAAAAAAAACCATAGTGGTGTTCTCCCATTTAAATATTGTTGTGGGTAATGGATGAAACATATCCATAAAAATTTGTCTTTCAGTATTAACATACTGGAATACCAAGTACCGAGATAGAAAATCTTCAATATCTCTCCTCATGCCATCCCATTATAAGTATTATCTCAAGTCTCTATACATCTTCATACTTATAGGATTAATAGAGAATAAATTACTATGAGATTACTCTAATAGATCCTTCTTCAAATCAGGTATGGATAGAACACATATAATAATCTTAAACCTTATCATTTCATCATGATCAATGTAAAACTCAAGAAAATTTCTAAACTTCTTTTGAAGCTATATTTCTTATTTATGTGCATCTTTGATATTCACTTGGATAGAGGGTTAAACATTATATTGAGAAAGATAATATTTTCCACTTCCTTCAATATCTCTAATTACATCCTTTGAAAATCCAAAAAAAATTAACTTTTGCAATCCTTATCATCGATAAGCTAGCATGATCCTTTTGACTCAAAACATCATCCACATTTTTCACTTTCCTTGTGTTGTAATGTATTGAACAATCATAACCTTTTATCTTCCCTAACTATATTTTCTCATTTATGTTTAACTCAATTTTTGTGAATATATATTTCATTATTTTATTATTTGTATATATATCAGAATTTTATACATAAATATGATTCATCAATATATTTAATGAAATAATTACCCTAGCTAACTCCAAATCATATGTTGGGTAATTTTACTCATGAATATTCAATTATCATGAGGCGTAGGCTAAAACCATGTTATTATGCATGAGAAAACATCCCAAAACATTATTTGATGAATCAATATATATTTAAAACCCTTACACACTATAGGTTAATGTGATCACATCTGTGATGACTAACCTTCTTTTCAGTTCATTGAAATTTTCACTACATTGATCTTTCTAGAGGAGCATGGTACCCTTCTGAGAAAACATGGTCAGAGTATTAGATTTTTATGAGAAATTATCTACAAATCATCATTAATATCCATATAAACTTATAAAAATATAGATCTCATTCCTAATTTTTGTTCTACGACCACATTAAATAGCTTCTATCATTGATGGATCTACAACTATTCCCTATCAAAAGATTATATGATCGAAAAAATGGAACTGTTTGCTGCCAAAATTAACTATTTGAAAATTTTTCATATATTTTCTCATTTCATATGTTCTTTAGTATAGTTATAATGTTTTCTTCATTTACTTTATTTCTATTTGAATAGATAAGGATATAATCTATAAATACCACCACAAACTGATCGAGGTATACTCTAAATACCCTATTAATAAAATCCATGAAAAATAATATGGGAATTTGTAAGACGAAAAGGAATCAATATATATTTATAGTTTCCATTAATTATACATAATTACATATTTGGTATATACTCCTTCTTAATCACTAATTGATGATATCATGAACTATGGTTATTTCTGGAAAAGAATTAAGCTTTGTGTAATTGATCAAAGAAGTCACCAATACCGAGAAGATGATACTTGTTCTTGATCATGATCTTTTTCTACTCTTGATAATCATTTTAGTGTTTCATTGATTAATATTTCTTTTTCAAAAAATGAACAAGTGCACCCCAAGAAGACACAGTTGTCTAAATGAAACCCTTATCAAGGTTTTCTTGTAGTTTCTTATTCAAATCCTACAACTCAATTGGGGATATTTTATATGGAGTCTTTGAAATTGGTGTGAAACAAGGTATGCGTTCTATGGAGATCTAAACATCA
Source organism: Viscum album (assembly GCA_963277665.1). Classification (NCBI taxonomy): domain Eukaryota; kingdom Viridiplantae; phylum Streptophyta; class Magnoliopsida; order Santalales; family Viscaceae; genus Viscum; species Viscum album. Next base: position 1,267,360,132 of record OY728140.1, on the reverse strand, counting down.
TTTTTGGTGTATGTCTAGGAAACTATTCTAGAATGAAATCAATGAATTCCCTAACAAAATGAATACGATCGATATTTATTTTCTCCCCAACCATTTGAGATAAAAATCCCTTATAAATATAAATTAAGACCCATACACAGGATGTTATCTCAATTGGAATTTCATATATATAGTCACATTGATATATGATCATAGGTGGGTTTGAAATATAAAACATAACTTCCCTTCCATTATAATTAATGTGGTATTTATGAGGAAAAATTCAATACATTCCTAAGATGACATTAAATTAATATACATGAAGAATGATAAGATTTTTCGGATGTATAGTCCCATAAATGTAAACCAACTATGAATTAGAATCTTGAGATGAAATATTTACACCATTTTTAGTTTTCACTTCTTAATCCACATCTAATAATTTTGGTGGAATATTAATACCCTTAGAAAATTATTTAGATATGAAAATGGTGGGTAGATATGGAATCAAATAATACATTAGTAGTTATAGAGTGGATGATAATTGTGACTTTCACCAGGTCTTTATCACAACCCTCGTCAGAGACAACGATAACAAGATATTTCCCATTATCCCTCATCTTAAGAGGTTTCTGATGTTAATAATCACATTAACATTATTATTTGGGAACAAATTAGCATAATGACCATTCTCCATAAACTAATAGAACTAAAGTGGTGGAGGTTAATTATATGCATATTTATCTCCATTCTCAATGTTAGCTAACTTATTCCCATAAATTTAGAAATAAAATTCCTGACGACTTTAACATCCTCACTTAAAACATTTATTGGACCCCTTAAGAAAATTTCCACTATGCTTCTTTCCACACTATGATCATAAAGGATATCTCATATTCTTGTCTCCATGGTTATTAGATTTTTATTTTTGAAATCCATATTCGATTTCCGATAAAAAACCTGAGATTGATAAGTAAATCGAACCTCTATATCATCCTTGATTACATAAAATACAATATATTTATAAAAACTAATGTCTCCTATATTAGACACCCTAATGAGACTTGGATTTATTCTAGTGAAAAAACTGTCAAATATACTTTTAGGTTAGATGATAATATAATGACCATACAACATATGTCTTGTGAAATTAGCCTCAAAGGTGCTAATAAATTCATCCTTCCTTTTCTTTAACAAAAGGAACTCTTTGTTCATATTTTTAAAAATAATAATTTTAATTTCCTTATTGAAAAATATGTTCTTGAATTCATCATAATACTTGGATGGAATTTTATCTTACTCCCTCATATTGTTAATTATATTCTACCACTACTTCACTTCACATTATAACTGATAAATATCCAAAATGAGTTTTTCATGTTCGAAAAACTAGATAATGAAGAATATCATTTCAGTGGTATTGAACCATTATTTGGAAACAAGAGGATTAGAAGACCGATTAATTGAAGATAGAGGTTTCCTTATGAAGTTCTCAATAGAATGTTGTTCCTTACATTTCTCATTTTTAATCACAGTATGATTCATAGATTATGAAATTTGGGTGAGCATAGAAATGTTATTTTATATTTTAGATCCATTAGAATTCTGTTCATTAGGGGGGAAATCAGTTCATTTTCCTTAAAAATCACCATTAACAAAATTCCTTTGGGTTCTAAACATTAACTAAAAGCAAAATCCATTGAGTAACCAAAATTTATCATAGTGATAAACCACATACTCATGAAAAAACACTTATAAAATGTCTAAAATATAAGACACTATTTAATCTATGACACCATAGGTTTATCCTAGGTTATTCATATCTAGAATATATTTAAATCCTTCATGATGGTTTGTAAATATTTTGTGAAATCCCAAATTATATTCCCCATGAGTGTCAAAGAAGGTGTGAATCAAGGTCGGTTTTCATGCCCCAGTCCCCAACTGAGTTCAGCTCAATATGTTGTTTTAGATGTTTTCACACCTACTTACATCTATACCAGATCCACATCCACTTTTAGTGTCTATAACGAGATGAATTTATAGGAAACCAGAAACTTTATATTTTTCCAAAAAATGAATGACATTTTCCAATACATTTCATTATCTATATATACTTATCCTTATACATTACCAAAAATAATTTCACTAAGTTTTTCTAATCCTATATCCCAAATTTTATCTAAAAGTTTTCTTTGATACCAACTTTAGTGACCCTAGATTAACATACATTAACATAACTTAATTTTTAAGAATAGTCAACATGTTACATAAATATATTCCTAATGATTGTATTTTTTTGATGCCTTTGGAAACCTGTAAACATAATAATTAGTACATTTGTGAACTAAACTATCTCCCATTAGGTTTTTAATTACTACCACCCTTCTTAAACACGTCATACATAATACACATCTTTAAAACTAGGGGAACAGAATATTAAAAAGGGGAGAGTTTAGATACTCAGTAACGGTAACCAAGGGAGATATGTAAGAATAAACATGTGAATAAGGCTATAAGATCATGATCATAACATTATAATATCATACCATTCATATCGAAGATAATAAACATGAATCATGGAAAACATATTTTCATATTATAAGACATGAATCATATGTAAATAAAGAGAGTAATCCATTAAAGGGAAACATAGGAATAATACATGGAATTGTTAAAGTCACATAAGTATATTAATGAATTTTTATTGCATTCAAAGATTATTTTAATGTCCATTTTTTTGTATGGTATCACCCCTTTACCAACTTTGTTGTTATGGTTCACTTTCATTACAATCTTAGTAGTCAATGTTTAATCCCAAGAGAATCTTAGCAGAAAAATCCCTTTACTAAACTAAGTTCACTCCCCATTACATCCATGCATATATCATGAGATATAAATCATTACCTAATGCATTATAGGGAGATATAGGCCCCACCCATCTCATAATGATATAATACATATTTGTGACACTAGATCATAAAAATTAATCATATCATAACCCATGAAATGAAATGGTTATAATAAGCATGTAATCATGTAATACCTATGAAAAATATATAGGTGTCAAAACAATTTCATTAAATTATAACATATGAAAAGAATTGGGTTTCCTAAGAACATAACCTATTAAAGAGAAAAAGGGTTTCATAAATATCATCCCATCAAAACATTATCCATTTATAGAAAGAATATGAATGGAAGTTTTTTATAATTTCTACATAAAGGAATAATTAACACCAATTTATTTTTTCAAATATGAAAAATAAATTTTTATGATATTTTAAAAACTTTTCTTGATGAAAATATTCATTCTTTGAAAAATTATTTGTAAAACATAAAACCTTTTGGAAATCCTTTTTTATTTTAAAATAGTTTTGAAAACATATAATGGAATAGGTAAAAATAATAAACATTTTTAAAATAATTTTTACTTAAATATGAACATAACATGTAATTTTAAAAACAAATTTGATTTTTTTTTGTAAAACATTGATTTTTGAATAAAAAACTTTTCCAACTAAAGTGTAAAACGAGATCATATTTTTTCAATTTTTATTTTTAATAATCTAATATAGAAAAGAGTGGTAAAATTATAATAATACATTAATATATCATGACTCACTGGAGGAGAAGAAAATTCATGAGTGTTTTTTAAATATGAATAATAATATTTCATTAATTAAAGAATAATTATAAACAATCTCGATAAAGGATGAAATTATTGAAATAAACTACCACCACTTCGTAACATTGAATCACACTCACAATGTAATAAAATAACATTAAATGAATATTTAAATGTCTTTTAAATAAAGATATTAGTGATATAACATGTAAAAGGGTAGTTTATACACCTTTTAAAATAATATAGGTTCATAACATGTCTTGTTTCTCAATGAAGGAAAATTGAGAAACAATTACTTTTCTGATTTGGTAACATTTGAAACATAAAATCTATGAATGGAGAAATCCAAAAATTTATATGTAAATATCAATGAATTTAATTATAATAATAATATAATATATTCATGTTCAGTATATACACTACACAAAAGAAACGAGTGGCGAATAGGGAAGAAAGATCAAAAAAATAAACGTGAGATGAAAAAACCCTAACCATATGTTTTCAATCTCATTATACTTGTTCAAAACACCAGTATAAAAAATTTAATTTTAGTTTAAATATAAAAAGGAACCAGTTTATATTATATAATACCATATATGACTTTATTATGACTTTTAATTTCTTTTTTGTTAATAATTCCATGTTAATGTTACATTTTGGGTAATATCCATTTTATTTTTCATATATGTTTCAACTTTTTATTATTCTCGATCATATTAATTAGATAGTGATTAAGTAATTTAAAAAAATTAAAAATTAATATAAGATAATAAATATTCAGTATATAAATATTTATAATAATATATAAAATGTATAAATAGATAATTAAATACACCATCCATGTAGACTATAGGTTGTATGTACACATGAACACGGTTTCCCTTTTATTTTCATTAGGAAAGAATGAAATAAAACGAAAAATATTAATATATATACTGTAATTAAATTATAATTATAATTTCATATATATCATATTAATATAATAAACCAATCCATAATACATCCCATGTAAAGTGTGAATAAATCAAGTCGCTTTGAGGAGACGGTAGTCCACACTTCCATAAACGAAGTTATTGTGTTTACAAAAAATGAAAAAAAGAAGTTATGTTTTATATAATAAATATATATTAATAAATACAAAAAAAATATCAGATATACTATGTAAAAATATTATTTCAATCATAATTACCTACCATGAGTGCTGGGAAAGGAAGAACAAACCACATCATTTTGAGAGGCGATATTCTGATGTGCACATGAATAGTAAGTTCGTTTAACATTTTATTAAAGTGTGTTAAGGTGTAGGTGTAAAACCTATAATATAAACTTGTAAGTATATTTACGATACTTATTTTATCATATAACCCTTGAAAAATAAAAATTAAGATGGTGTATAAAGAAAATAAAACAAAATAGATTGTTAAAGGACGTTACCTCTTCATTAGGTAACTGCTTTTGGATTGCACAAAAGGGATTTTTGGTTGGATTTATTCCCAAATATAGGATTATAAGATTAAGGTATGTTAGTTTTGAAGCTATTTTTTAAAGTTTTTCTAATCCCCATGTCCTCAGAGTTGTGAATAAGTGGCGGGGGGGGGGGGGAGTGACATTTTATAGTATAGGTGGAGTGACATTCTAATAAATATAAAAATGTAAAAAACTATTGAGAGGCCTCCCATATATCACATGCCTCCAATAAATTTAAAATTACTAAAAAGGAAATTTTTCTAAATGTGAAAAGAAAAAATCTTTTGAACATGTTTCTAGGCTATTTCAGCCCTTTAATTATTGTTTAACTACTAAGTTACATGGTCTTTACCTTACTCGTTGAAATTAATTTTAATCAATTTCCCTAATGCTTTTGGTAAAAACTTATTTGAGATTATTATAAATTGAAAAATATTATTATTCCAAATTTGGAATAAATTTTTAAAAATCATAATCACATAATTGGAAGAATAAAAATAAAAAATAATCACACAAACGTGTCATGAAAATGGGTTTTTAAAGTGAAAAAGTTTAGAAGTTTGAAATGATTTCATATCAAATTTCAATTTTAAATTGGTTAAAATGAACTAACATGAATTAATTGATATATAATTGATCTAATTAAACCTTACAACCGAATTAATGTATAATATAACATAATGTTTTTGAAAAAAAATATAGTTTTGAATTAAAATCCATCATTTTTCATTAATCATCAAAAAATGATGTTTTTAAAAATAATCCCAAAAATGCATACTAATTTAATTTTGAATTTATGAAGTAAAAATGATGTTTATTTTATGAAATTATATTTTTAAAGGTGTCTAAAATTAATTTTATTGTTGTTCATACAGGTATATAAAAATAATTCTTTTATGAAAATTGTATTTTCAAAAATAAAAAAAACATAACAAAAAATTATATATTTTATTATTAGTGTGTTTTATTTATATAAAAGCAATGTAAATTATATTTTAAAAATCATTATTACTGTTAATATTATTACATTTAATTTCAATGTTATAAGTATCTTTTTTATATAATTATAATATTAAATTGCTACTTCATATAAACTCAGTGTTGCATGTAACACAAACTCAACTGATGTTATGTATAGCGTGGTATTATTATGTTGTAGAGTATAAGAAAAATCATAACATGGTTTATAGTAAAATTTAATATATAAAATAAAATATATTTACTAAAAAAAGGTTAATAAAAACACGGGGTGTTTTATATTAGAGCAAAAAGGTTTTGTTTAAAACCAAAGTCTAAGAGAAAAGAGTTAAGTTCATGATTCTAAAACTCTCCTCTATGTTAAATTGTTAATGAAATTGTTTTGAAATATTTTTCATTTGGCCAATTTTTCATAATATTTTAAAACAAGGAAAATAACCACTATTATGTATTGATAAAATTACTTAAGTATATCTGGAAAACCATTAACTAAAACCAACTATAATATTTTACATCCAGGATTTATACTCTTAATGGTCCAAAAAATACATGTGGATAAGTTATAAAGTTTTAGAACTAGTAACCTAGTTAATATATTTAAAATATAAACTTTTAATCTTTTCTATTTTTAATTCATCACATAGTCAATTTTGATCAAATTTAAGGTTGGGAAAAAACACTAAATGATATTTAGAATACTTAGATAATGAAAATAAATTACACTGTAAAAATATTTTATACCAAATCAGAGATTCATTTATTTCAATAGTTAAACAATTAATTTTTTTTACACACATGGAACTAAGTAATAAATTTTAAACATTTTTAGATCTTGGTTCTCTACACTTAAATAGTTATTCATTAAATAAAAAGTATTAATTTTTCGGAAAATAAATATAAAAAACATGATCACAAATTCTCAATAAACATATAAAATTTTAATTTAATCCTTTAGAATATAGAACATTTATATTTAAGATATAATTTAGATCTCCGAAGGATCCAACTACAATTATCTTTCTGTTAGCATTACGAACAAAAGTAACTAAGCCTCCATTATCATTTGACACTGTATGAAATCTTGAAAATCATACACTAATATTCCTTGAGAATCCATTATCCATATACCATAAGGAAATTATATCCCTGTGGATTTTTAACTATAAAAAATTTCACAAAAATACTTTATTCAACACCCAAAGATTCCTAGGTCCAGATATGTCAACAAGTAAGGATCTAGGAAACCAGATAATCAATAATTTACCAAAATTGACAAATGAAACGTATAGAGTACAGTTAAAAATAATTATATTATTTACACTAGTGATCTCATGGATTATAATGAAAAAATTATTAGCATAATAATAATTAATTAAATAATAAATGCAAGTAATTATTAACATGAATTGTTTCTTAGAATTGGGAAAAAATAATTTTTGTATTGTTTTGGGTTTTCACCATTACATCCAATTCCATATTTTTCTTTTATTCAAACATTTATTTCCACAAATATGATTTAGATATTATTATTATTTATTATGTATAATAGCATAATTTTTAAATGATTCTAATTCAGGCTGGAACTCTATATATTTATATTTATTTATAGTGTATATAGAAACAGATTTACTACTTTTTCCTTTTAGATTAAGGAGTTGTTTAAACATAAGATATTTTTCACTAATAACTACATTATGAATATTTTTTTAATTATTTATTATTTCTACTATGGGTTATTATTTCTCCTCATGAATAAACTAGTGTACATCTTATTTACTATTTGATAAAGCTTCAGAGTTAGATGCAGAAAAGTAATTGGATTTTACCTATTATTACTTATCTATAAAGCACAGATTTTATTACAAATTTCATGTATACTTCTATCAATCAAATTTAAAAGAGTTTTTAGGTTCTTCAAAATCAATCCATATACCTTTCATATCTTTCTTTCTTACACACTTATAATCAGTTTTCATTTGATATTTCTTTTCATTATTTTCCAAATTTATTTTGTCTTCTTTCAGCTGTGGGAAATCAGGTTTGATTTTCTAAATATATTTTCATTTATAACATCTAAATTATTTCACTATATTATGACTTTTCTTAAAATATTTTAAAAACATATTAATTTTTTTTTATTTTTAGAAAACATAATAAATATTTAGGCTAAATGAGCCATTTGCATTCTAACATCTATAAATTTGGAATCGTTTGTGCATGCAACAACATCCTCCCCAATTTTTTTGATGGAGTCACATTGAGAGAAATATTATCCATTTTTATCATTATATCATTATATTATTCACCTCACATTTTTTCTTTATAAACCATTAGATTCCTAAATATTTTCATTATTGATAAGTTTTTTATAGGAGATGATTTTATGATTTCAGTAGATATTCCATTCTATTTTGAAGGTAAAACTCATAGAATTGTTAAAGCCTCATTTGGTTGAGAAAATTAATTTTCCAATTTATAAACACCATTTAATACTTAAATTAATCTTCCATTAATTTTTATGATGCTTTCACCATCACACATCCTAAATGTATCAAATTTTAATTTTTTAATTATATACCTAAATTCTATGTCATTGTCAGTACCATCAAAATAAAAATTTATTTCTTTCTACATCTCATAGGTAGTATCAATTTATGAAACATGATTTAACTAATCAGTTCCAAGTCCATATATACATAAATTGATAGAACATAAATTTATATAATATCCATATTTCTTTGTAGAATCCCACTTCTTTGGTTCTATAAGAATTTCAAACGTTTTTACATTGTTCCTATGGAATTTATAACAAGGATTATTTAAATAAAAAATAATTCATTATTTAAAACAATAATAATAATATCCATTTAAATATGGCTATTTGACCATAACATAACATCATTGTTTTCATTCATAAAAATATTTTTTATATATTCTTTTGACTCAGTCTTACAAGAGATTAGCATAATTAATCAAAGTGCAATATTTTGATACCAATTTTTTGGTGAGAATAATATTAAGGCACACATGGGTAAATTATTTCATTTTAAAATATCTTATCAAAAATAAAACAAAAGTCCTATTTGTGATTTTTAATAATGTAAAGTGTTCTTTTATTTATGAAAAATATATAGTAGAAATAATTGAGAATTGAACACAATAATTTTTATAGTGGTATCAGACACAAATATCCCGTAGTGTACTCAAACAATTATCGCTCCATGAGTTTGATGATTTTAACTAAGAAATTTACTCTTATCCTAAAAACATTATAACTGAGTGTACATAGTTGACACATTTTTATAAATCTTGTTCTTTTATTGGGAAGCTTGAAATCCAAAATTAGTATGAGAATATGAAACTCCACCAAATATTGATAATGAGAAAAAAAATAATCAAGAAAACATTTTGGTTATTTTTTTTGAGAAAAAAAATTCAACTAAAAGTTATAGTAGAAACTTATAGATAATTGAACTTCTTCAACATAGGTAAAAGTCCTCATAACTAAATTGTTATAAATAGATCATAGTTGTAGATGATCTTTACATAAATATAAAAAATAAAAGAATAAAAGTTTAAGAAAAATTGATAAAACACATCTTTGGTGATGAAAATAAAGGCCTACCATGTTTATATTTGATAGATATGTCGAGGAAATGTTGAAAGAAGTTTGAGAAATAATACAAAAATAGTAGTACGATGATCAAACAAAAAATATCAAAACATTTATATCTCTAAAGTGTATATCTTATGAGAACTAGAGATAAAATCACACTATTATCTAAATGCACATATTTTTATAAGAATAATAATCTAATGTTATATAATAATATGGTTGATTTAATTTTGGTCAAGCCACTTCCCAAAATCATCCTAGAAAATCAAGATAATTTGAATTTACACACACTATGAAAAATTGTAACTTCATTTGAAATTATGAATTATTTGGTCAATTGAACAACGTATTATGATTGGTCTTTAATAATATTTAAATAATAAAATAACATTAAATAAATTGATGTAAAAATCACGAAAACAGTAAATAATTAATATATTATAGATGAATGGGTCAAATGTATCGTTGCATCACATAGAGATAATATTCAAAAGTATGGTTGAAAATGTATGAATGATTCCAAAATTATGGTTTATGAATCAGATATTAAGGAAAGAGTTTTTGGGAATCTATCAAAATAATGGTTCCTAACTCTTATTTTAGTTCAAACATAGGATTACAAAAGTATAACTTCATACAAGAGTGGGGTTTTATCTCCATATGTTTAATTCGAACATAGGGTTATGAACAATGATTAATAACTACTTTGAATTTCTCAGAATAATTTATGGAATAAGAACCTAAAAAAATTTATTATAGAATAAAATAATTATTCTAATAAATTTACTTCGGAAATCGACTTAAATAATCTTTATAAGTGACCCAAATGTGTGATTGTTTAAGCATCAAAATCACTAAAAAATTAGTTAATTTATTAGATCAACACCCAATTGAAAAAATAACATATAATAAAACATTAACTATCATGAAAATTATGATAATACTGATTTGAAATGCCAATTTTTAAGTATATACACCTCAAAAAAAGGAATGAAAAGGTGAATATTGTACATGTCTCGTGGAATAAAAGTGAGATGATAAACCCCTCAAATCAATTCTCAAATTTCATCATTCATGTTCAATAATTTGGTATAAAAAATATATATTTTATATAAATATATTATATAATAATAATAATATATTTAATATTATATATGATTTATATATATCATCTTATCACCCGTCTACTAATAATTCATTATTATGATGTAAATGATCATTTTTTTAACATATATTTGTTATAAATTCATCAAATATATCCTCATTCTGTCCATGTTAGATGAAGATAAAAAATGAATCACATCGCTTCATGGAGGAGGTAGTCCCTAGGTACACACGAGTGATGTTATATTTTTGAATGGATTGAAAAAAGGTGGATAATGGTTGTTACATTCCTATAATAAAAATAAAAAATATTTATGATAATAAATTAATTATTTTATAATGGATACCATGAAATTATAGGATTTTTAAGAAGAATTAAAATTGAAAAATCTAGATTAATTGTTATACATATTTCTTGTGAAACCATCCTTGGATTACACCTTAAGTCTTGAAGGGATAGTCTTTTGGAAATAAAATATTTTCAAATACAAGGGGAAGAAATCTTGGAAGGTATTATCATAGAGATTGTCCAATATAGAAAAGTCATGACGTGTGGAGAAGAGGGGATAAGAGGTATCTTTTTATAGGTGAGGGAAATGACACACATGGAATTACTTAAAATATTAAATATTTTTTATATATATATCATAATCAAGTAATGTGGAACAAAGACTCTCAAAATTTTAATATAAGATGTCAAAAGTTAAAAAAATACTCATCTAATAACATTTTTGAATGTTTGGGATATATTTCCGGTTAATTGTATTTACACCCATTTTACCCTTTACCAAGATAACCTATCTTTTAACAAAATAATATATTTTTATGGCCAAAATTAAAAGGGGAATACTAATTTTACAGAAATTATAATAAAAAATTTGGGAAATATTTTTTCAGATTTAATTTAAAATAGTTATAGAAATTATTTTTAATATAATAACAAAAAATCATGAAGAATAGTCTTTAGGAAAATTCCTGATTTAAGAGTTAAATTTTTTTTGTATAAATAAAGTAATAATTTTGGTTTATTTTTTGGGTAAAATAATAAATTAAGGAATGTTTTTATACCATTTCATTGTGCTAAAAATGAATTTTATCTTCCAACCATGCCATTAAATGTAAAATCTGAAAGATAAGTTTTAATTTGAATAAAATATAACTTATCAACATAAATGTAATGCCAGGGTTTTGAAATTAAAATTAAGGATTTAATCCTTAATAATACATGTGATATAAAAAAAAATATATTATAAAGAAATATTTTAGGGTTATTTCTATGTTTTTTACAATGGTTATAACATAATTTTATAGTGGTGGTCAATATTTATCATGGTCACTATTCAAAATGAAAACATTGTGTTTTCCCTATTATATTATTTTAATTATGATTATTAAAAATATATAATATATTTTAACAAATTAAAAACATAGAATTATCATAATTTTCTTTAAATTTAAACCTGTAAAACATAACAAAAAGTGGTTTTCCATAGAAAATGTTTTCTTAAATATGAAGGTTTATTTATCAAAATTAAACATAATTATTTATTCAAATGACCTAAATTATATGATTAATAACATAATATAACTAATGATATGTTTAATTTTTTTTAACAAACTAAATCTTTTTACATGATTTAAATAAAAATTTAGTTTTCTGTAAAAATTCAGATTTTCCACTATTCATCAGAGAATCAATCTTTTATGAAAATTCTCTAAAATTCCCTCAAATATAATTTTGATATGATGATTTAAATAATGAATTTAATTTAGTCAAATAAATTTTATAATATTATGAGAAAAAAATTATTATTTTTTGTTTCGAAATAAAAAATAGAAATAATTTTTGAGGGGGAATGTATTTTCACAGTATATAATGTCTTTTAAAAAAATTGAGTAATTAATTATTAATATTTCTGATTTGTCTTAAACCATTAAACATATGTTTATAATGTGGTATTTCCTATTCATACTTCCAATTTTAATGGCTAGGTTATAATGGTTACATCTAAAAAATAATAAACTAATTGTTTATAGTGGTTTCGTTAAAACATTTTGTTGCAAATAGCACAAGCAATCAATCAAATGAAATATAATAAATGGGAAATATGTTATAAAATATTATGGTGCTAAATTATACCCTCTTAAAATTAATTTCCCCCCCCAAATTTTATTATTATGATACAAATAAAGATGATATAATTATTTTGATACATCTTTGGTTTCCCTAGTAGCTTCTTGTAATTTAGGATTCACTAAAAGAACATTAACAAGATGAGTAGCCTTGATCCATCAAACATTATATCTATGATAAAAGATTTCTAATAGATTTTATTAAAAATAAATATCATGATATAGTATGTTGAACTCTAGGCTTAGTACATATGGTGGATCTAGTATGTACTTCCACAGAAGAGATACACTTAATACATCATGAACTTTAGAGAGGTTTTGTGGAAGTTTCAGTTGATAAGTAATATTCCCTACATGATTAGTAATATTGAAGGGGTTGAAATATCTATGAAAAAATTCCCTTCTTTTCAATTCTCATAGCCTTCTTCTATGGTTAAATTTATAGAGGTACCTTCTCACTGAATTCAATTTCTATATTTCACTTAAGATTGCTAATATAACCTTTCTATCGAATCCATTCTACATTGATGATCCAGTGAATGGATACAAATTTCAATTCCATTTCCTCAAGTATCACAAGTACCAATATCTTTATTTCTCCAACTTCATTATAGAATATTAGAGTTATATATTTCTTTTTAAAAAGGGACTTATAAGGAGCCATCCCAATACTCAAGTGACTGATATTGTTGTAAGAAAACTAGATTAAAGAAGGATGTTGATCCCAAACTCCTTTGAAATCCATAGAACATGACCACAATATATAATCAAGTGTTTGAATTATTGTGTTAGACTTAACAAATGCTTGAGGATGTTATGAATTATTGAAACACAAATCTGAATCCAAAGCCTATTGAATACTTATTACGAACTTTGATGTAAAACTCAAATCCAAATCCGATACAATATAATATGGTACTCCATTCATCCTTACCAGTAGAATAATTTTTATTCTAGAAATATTTTCATGATATAAATCTTCTCTAATAGTAGTGAAGTGTTTTACATCATAAGGTGATTGACTACAAACCAAATAATATTATTGAATTTATATGTTTTGGGGAGTCCAATGAAACAAATCCATGGTGATGATTTCCCATTTAAATTATGGTATGGATAATTTTTTTAACATCACCCTATAATTTTATCTTTAGCCATAAATTTATAACATTCTTTGTAAAATAAAACATACCATGCAATATCTATCTTCATGTTATCCCCCCATAAATACTCTTTCAATTCTCAATAATTTTTTTACATCCCGAATAAATAGAGAATGATGAATTGTGAGTTTTGTATGATAATTCCTTTTACATGTCTAGTATGGATGGGACATATAAAAAGTATCTAAAACTTATGATTCTAACACAATAAATGGTGAACTCAGAAACATTTCTAACCTTCTTATACAGATCCACATATTCTTTCACTACCGCTTTCATCCTCACATGGATATTATTTTACCCTCTTTTGTGAAAGATAATATTTATCTACTTCATTCATGATTTCTATATCTATCCTTTTAAAATATATAAATAATGAAAAATTTTTGATTCTAATCATAGATAAACTAGCATTATCATTTTAACTATAGTCATCCATCACCTTTTCTTCCTTCCTAGTGTGGTAATGTACTGAGAATCCATAATCTTTAATGAGATCCAACTATCTTATTTTTGTGAATATTCATATATTTATGAGTGAATATATATATATATATATATATATATTAAAAATTTATGATTAGTATATATTTCAAACCATTAACTATAAATATAATTCTCCATATCATTATTGAAATAATTTCTATAACTTACTCCATTACATGATTTGGGTAATTTTTATCATGAAAATTCGGGTTCCCTAAAGCATGAGATATCATCATATCATTTTAAATGAGGATGTATCTCAGTACCTTCTTTAATGCACCACTATAGAGAAAAATACGATTTCTTTTATAGGTGTATGTAATCACATGTCTGCTGAATAATGTTTTCTTTAGTTACTTGAAATTTTCTTCGCATTCATATATCCAAAGGACTTTGGATCCCTTATACTTTATCTTAGTGATTTGATTAGATATCCCTAAGAAATGTTACAAAAATAATTGATAATATATATCCAAACAAAGAAAACTATGGATATCAGTCCCCACAATTAGTCTAGGCTGACGTTCAATAACTATAGTCTTTGATGGATCCATAGGAATACACTCTATTGAGATTATCTGACCAAAAATGTATCTTTTTATTTCAAAAATGCACACTTGAAAATGTATACAGACATATTATCCTTCCGTAGGGTATTTAGTGCAATCCTAAAGTTATCTCCATGATCTTACTTTACCTTTGAATATATAATAACATCACCTCTAAATACTACCACAAAATGATCAAGTTAATATCTAAAGACTATATCAATTAAATACATTGAGATATTGGGAGAGTTAGTGAAACTAAATGGAATCACCATAAATTCACAGTGTCTATAACTTCTATCGAAGGCTTTTTTGGGAACATCATACTTTTTGACCCTCAATTGATGATATCGAAAATATAGATCCATCTCGGAAAAGTATAGAAATCTATGTAGTTGATCAAAAAACATTGATATAGGCAATATAATTCATGTTCTTCATAGTAATATTTTTAAGTTACTAATAATCAATTCATATTCAAATTGACCCATCTTTCTTTTTATTTAAATGAATAGCCTGACTCCAGGGTGATGCACTTGGCCGAATGAATTACATATCAAGATTCTTATAGAGTCACTTCATTATTTCCCAAAACTCTATTATGGGACATTCTATATAAAGTAATCAATAGGAATTTCATAGATTTTGGTTTTCTCCCTGACCATCTAGGATAAATAACACTTTTGAATAGAAATCAATATCCATAAAATGGTTATAATTTACATTATGATTTCATATTTATCACCACATAGATAGATGATAATAGGTTGTTTTAGAAAATCAAATGTGACCTCCCTTCATCAACAATTGATGTGGGTTTTACATAAATAAATCCAATTCATTCCTAATATAACATTAAATTAAACTAGATGGAGAATCAATAGATTCCAAGAAGTAAATTCCCATGAATATTAGTGAGAGAAAAATAATAAACATTCGATGATATCATCATAACATTAGGGTTTTTCACATCTAATTAAACATCTAATCCTTATGAAGAGGAATTTACATACATTTATGATTTTCCGAATATAAATGAATTAAAAAACTATGATAAAATGGGGTTATTTAATATTTTATAAAACCTATAACCACCTCAAATTTAGAATTATGTCTTGATTACCTTTATTAAAACCAAATTTATTAGCCCGATCTACCAGAATCTCTTTTAGAGTGATCAATCAAGGAAAATCCTTCATATGATTCATAAATATTAACACCTTCGTTTCAATATATAACACCTTAGGATTATATAAGGTAATACATTATTATCATCTATTCAAATCCTTTACAATTCATCATAAATAAAATTTAAATTAACCCCTGAACATCCACGAGGAGTGTAAAGTGCATAATAATGGAACATTAATTATGCACCAAAAATATAGTTGATATATAATTGAACAACCTTTTCAAGGTTATTACCCCTAGATGAATCTATACTGAAACCATGTTCACTTGTAATATCCAGACATGGATTGTTTTATGGAAAATCACATAATCGCTTCCCCACCAAAACATTAGGATAATATCACATACTTAGACATAACCCTAGTGTTTTCACCAAATATATCATACCAAAATCACTAATTATTAATTAAAACTATCATTTAATACCGACTATATCAACCCATACTTCTCATAAATAGATATTAAATCTTAATAGATGAATATTTATTATATTTAACAAATACCCACCGTAGGACCATAATGATTTAGTGTATTTGGAGACTAAATGCACAATCTTCTTATTTAATGGAAGATATTAAGCATATCCCATAACTATCTTCCCCCATAGTACTATTTAGGGGCATAAATAAACATTTATTAATAATTTGAGGATGGAAATATAGAAAAGGGTGTGACAATATGCTTATTGTGGGTAAATAATGGATATATCAATGATAAAATAAGAATAACATGTAAAAAATGTTATGATAACACGAGATTAACATTTGAAAATCATACCCTATATACCATAGATTATAATGTATATCCATGGTATTAAGATTGGTATTTCATAATACATAAATCATAAGGGAATAAAACAACACGAGACATGAGATTATAACAATTACATAATGAATAAATTTTTTTCATACACATGTGTATGGAAAATAATTTCATTAATAGTAAATGCCCACTTCTAAGACTATCATAGTAGATTGGGTTTATTCAACAATCTATAGTCCAGGATTACTACCAGTAATATCATACTGGATTGTGTTTTCTCTAAATAATGTAGTCAATGTTCACTCACAAGACTATCATAGTGGATTGGGTTCAATACCCATTCCGTAGACAAGGGTTATTCCAAAGACTATCATAGTGAACAAACTCCATTATTGAACTAGGTTCACTCCCCATTCCAGTCCTTATTATCTCCTAATATATCAATAATTACAAAATGAAATAGAGAGATTTATAATTTTCATCCCACCCATCAGATATTAATAATCCATTCATATGTGTCCCTCATAATCCTAAATCATTCATTATATATCCTAACCGATAGAAAGGAAATAATTTTCATAAAAATTTCCACATTTCATCAAACCCATTGGAAAATAAAGATGTTTTAGAAAAAATATCATCACTATAATCACAACCATGTAATGAATGAATAAAGATGATATCATTAGTTAAAATCCACAGTAAATCAAAATTAACATCATTTATGTTATCATAGAAGAAAAATCACTTCAAAATATATCCCGAATTTTTTTAAGAACATACCATTTCATTTTGAGATCACTTATATAAAATAAAAATATTTGAAGAATATTATTGAAAAAAATTTATTTGAAAATAATTATTTAAAATTATAAATGAATCTAAAAATATTTGACCAACCATGATAGTGATAAATCGTGTTCATATTGTTTATGTTAAAACTAAAATTATAGTCACACTTTTAGGAAAAAATCCAAAAGTATATCCTTCTGTATAGAAAAAGAATATTTATTTTAAAAAACTCTGAAAAAAAACTTTAATGGTTAAAAATTAATGTAAATGATAATATGATAATTTTAAAAACATTCTTTGAAACATTTTTTTAAAATATAGATATTGAATAAAAATGAGTTTCGATGGGAGAGTGAAATAAAGCCGGTGTTTCATAAAATCATTATTTTTTACATTAATTTTATAAAGAGAAAAAATGAATATAAAACTTGTAATGTACATAAATAACTACAGTATAATAATATTCATGGGATTCATGAGATATAATTCAAAAAAATTCATCTTCAGAAATATGATCATAAACAATTCTAATATATAATGTGATTGTAACATAAGTCCCTTATTACATTGGTAACTTTTGAAATTTAATCCACAAAAAAGTATAACATCAAATGAAACTTTATAGAACATAAAAATAAACATAATAATTATATAACATTTCAAATGTGTAGTATATACACTTCATAATGGAAACAAGAGATGAATATTACATGTGTCTCACATAAATAAAACTGAGTTGAAAAACCCATTAACTTAAGTCTCATCCTGCTTACCATGTGTTTGAAACTACTGTATAATAAAAATATCATTGTTATATATATTTTATAGAACCGTAATTAAATTTTTTTTAAATATATTATTTTCTTACATCATATTATCATTCGTTTTTTAAAAATTCCCTATTAAAATAACTACTTCATGTGATAACTGCTTTGTTTTTGGTTCATGTTTCTGTTCAAATGTCTCCGTCCTTGTACATTGACCATGTTTACTTTATCACCATAATGTTAATCATGATATAAATATAATAAATATTCAACATACATTTATTTATAATCATCCATAAAAATAGATATAGAAAAATAAAGTACACCATTCATGGAGATGGTAAGCCATAAGTACGCATAAAAGTTGTTTTTACTATTTAATGGATGGAACAAAATAAAGATAAAAAGTAATTTAAATTTTTGTATAATTATTATTTTATTTACACATATATATCATTCATTAAATATATATATATATTACCATCAATGGATGAAAAAAATGAAAAATGAATCATATCACTTCATGGAGGTGGTCGTCCACACGCACACATGAGCGACGTAATCATTTTTGAATGGATAGGAAGGGGGATGATATTTGTTGATCCATTATAATAATTATAAATAATAAAATTTATGATGATTAATTCATTATTATATAATTTATTCCTTTAATTTAGTTGATTCATATGAATAAATGAAATTGAAAATGCTCGGTTAATTGCTTTACATCTTCGTTGAGACATCTCAATTGGATTACACCTTATGCTTTGAAAGGATGGTATTTTGGAATGAATAAAAGATCAAGTATATGAGGAATATATATAATAATTTATTATGGAAGGTATTGTTTGATTTAAATTCCTCATGAAGTGTATAAGAGAGAGGATATGTTTTTATCCTTTTAGAGCGGTGAGAAAGGACACACTTGGACTTATTTAAAGGATTAAAGAACGTATGTCATAATCTTATAAAGTGGAACCAAGGAAGAATAAATTTAAATATAAGATATGATAAAGTTTAAATATACTCAAATATCACTTTTTATTAATGATTTGGATATATTTTAAGCCATATATTCTAGTTAAACCATTGTAAATACATTTTAACCATAATTAGGATAACTTTACATTTACCAGGATAACATAATTATATTAACGAAAATAAAAGGATACATATAAAAAATAGTTAAATGTTTATTAAAAAATTTGAATAAATTTGATCCTATCTAAGTTATATTTATGTAATAAATTACTTTTAATATATGAACACGAAATTCAAGGAAAATAATTGTTAGTAAATAACCAAATTTTAGAGTAAAAATAATTTTATCTAAAAATGATGTAACAGTTTGGATTAATTTTTTTAGTTAAATAATAAACTATGTATGGTTTTTACAGTTTTTTTAAAATAAAAAACATAACAGAATATTCCAACCTTGCCATTAAATATATAAAACTAAAAAAACATTTTAAATTGAAAAAAATAACTTATTTTCATTAAAATTGATGTTAGGGTTGAAAAATTGAAAACTATTATTTTAAATACATTATTTAAATAATTATAGATTACTTTTCTCGAATACCCCTCATCCAATAGGTGAAATAAAATTTATATGGTCATTTTAATGTTTTACCTCATAATTTCAATCTAATTTTACCTCTTTTATTGAAATGGAAAAGTATCACCATAATCACTACTCATAATGACCAAAAATTAAGTTTCCCATATTGTATTATATTTATAAATATAATTAAATAAACTGAATCCAATTTTCGAAATATGACTCCCATGAAAGGTTGAATTTAATTTAAAATTGATCCCGTAATACAAGATGAAAAACAGGTTTGCAAAGAATTATTTTCATAAGTATAAAAGTTCTTATATCAAAATGTAGAATAAAAATTATTTCCAATTACCAAAATTCGATTATTAAAAATGTAATATAACTAAATATTCTTTTAAAATAAATTTAAAAATGGACCTTTGTAAATTCTTTAATTGAAAAAGTTGTTTTAAATAAAAATAATTATTTTTCACAATACTTCAAAAAATTAATCTTTTGAAAAATATATGAAAACATTAAACCACTAATAATTTTGACATGATTATTTTAAAAATAAATATTTTTTAATATATATTTCCTGAAAGTGTATAATTTAATAATTTATTTTTTAATAAAAAACAATAAAAATAAATTTTGAGGGAAAAAATAGTTTTTAGGCATATAAAGACTTTAATAAAAATTGATTACTTAATTATTTTTTTTATTTATAAAAAAATTATATATATATTTTTAATTTAGTTATTCCTATTCAACTACCAATTTTAATGTCTAGGTTATAAATGTAAAGAAAAATAATATTTTAATCGTATATTACAGTTCGTTAAAATGAAATGTTGCATGTAATAGAAGATATCAATAATATAAAATTTAGTTAAAGAGAAATATATTCTAAAATATCTGGGTGATATATTTGGTACCCTTAGGGTCATTTCATGTTATTTATGAGGATATTAATTTAACATGTGATCACATGAACATATATTTTATCAGATGAAAATATTGAGTTGTTGAGGATTAATCTTCATGTCTCGTGAGTGGTATTAAATGGAATTAGGGAGATATGTGATGAATAATCCTTGAGTCCCACAAGCTATGTTTAGAATTATTATATGCCATGTATGTTAGCATCACATGGTACTGGTCATTGAATACCCACTCCCAGGAATCTCATAAAAATAACACCATATCCCCTATATAACGCATCACGTATACTACGACCACATCAAAAGAAACTCACCACACATTCAAACTAGTGATCGAGTTTTACTTGTTTTTTAGTTATAGTGCATTGCATTTACATTTGATTTTTGGTTTTTTTTTCATGTATTCTCACCCCTGATTTAGTATTAGAATGATTTATTGTATATTCCTATCAATTTTACTTACAAAACATGTTGGTCAATATATCTTCATTTTTACGGGTTGTTTCTAAGGAACTATATGTAGATCAAGCTCCACTAACATGGTTAAGATG
This sequence comes from Viscum album, assembly GCA_963277665.1. NCBI lineage: Eukaryota > Viridiplantae > Streptophyta > Magnoliopsida > Santalales > Viscaceae > Viscum > Viscum album. The sequence goes on along the minus strand of OY728140.1, from coordinate 1,267,338,480 downwards.
ATTTTAGAGTGTGGGTGAGATATTGTGTAATGATCCCTAATTAGTAAAATCTTGCACTAGAAGCTTGGCCACACCAAAGACCACCATCGATAGATAACTACCCCTTAGGCCCCCACTGCATGGTGTCCTAGATAGCACGTGGCATGAACTATCCCCTATATAATGGGATTTTTAATTCATCTCACCTATAGCCCAAACTTGTAACCATTGTAACATCCCAGGAAAATAATGAATATGAAATTTTCATATTTATCCATATTTGAGAATAAAATATTTATGTTACTTCAAAGGGGACGCTATGATCGATGGCGTACCCAATAGGAAACACCAAGTATCTTTGGAATCTTACGTTGCACTCTAACAATAAAATAATATTATTTTAAATGGTATTTAACGCCTAGCCGTTATAATGGCAGGAATGAACGGAAGTAACTACAAAATTATTATATATGTCAAATATTTTTACTTTTATACAATAAATGTTAGAGGCTTAAAATGTGAATGAATCCAATTTTAAGCATAAATATTCTAATATTCTTTAAAAGGTCGATTAACTACCTTTTGATGGAGAACTATTTTTTAATCCACTGAAAATTTAATATGTTATATTGTACCAAATAAGATTATTCTCTAGAATCAGGACATCAAAATTTACATTGTTTAAATTTCTGGTATTTTTTCGATGAAGTTCATTTTTTAATGAATAGTGAAAAATGTTGTATTTTAATTCAAAACCTTTTTTAATCTAATTTATTTATATGATTAGATTATCTTTTGAATTGGTTTTAAATCCAAATTATAATATATTTTTACCATTTAATTAATAGTGGTCATTGGAATTAATTTCACTTTGAAATTGGACTTAAACTAGTGTCAATATTTTAATAGATATTGTTTTTTAAAACACACAATTTTTTTGACAGTGGGAATTGATTATTAAATTAATTAATGCAACTTATATGTTTTTAATTTTGTAAAATTGACATCATTTTTGAATTCATAATATTAAATATAGCTTAGGGTGAATTTTGGGTAATTTTCTGAAAAACATCAATTTTTGATGAATAGTGAAACCACTAAGTGGTAGTTTAAAAACTGATTTTTCGTTTAAATGAAACATTACCACTTCTGTGATTTTATTTTCAAAAATCCGACATACATGGTTTTCATTATGATGTAAAATTTGGTTCAATGAGATTAAAATAATTTTTTGGTGAATAGTGGCTTTTAAGTTTTCATCGCGATTAGAGGTTATTAGTGTAATTTAAGGTAAAATTAATGTTTTAATAATATGAAATGACCATGAAACATATCCTACCCTTATTGTATGAGTCATGTCCGACCAATAAAATCCATGGGTCATCTTGGGGACCCCATGGATCCACTTTGGTAGGAAAATGACATTAATACATTTTTATTTAATGTTAAAATTAAAATGTCACAAACATGTGTTGTTTTACTAAAATAATATTTACATGGGGTTATATAGGTCATATTATTTACTATAAATATTAATTAGAAATATAAAAATATTTACTACATTATTATTATTTTTTATAATTTTTAGACCCTAAATAAATTAAATTATTTATGACACCATGATGATGCAGCGATTACCTCATTATTTAATTATTTAAATAAAATGAAAAGATAATGTAACATCTAAGACCTAAACTTGTCACAAACCTATTGGATATGTGGATTTTGAACTATTATCACCTTATCCTAGAAATATATAATTTTTGGACCTTTAAAATCTTAAATGAATTATATAATAAAGTAATATTTTATTACTTTCCAAGAGTGCCCCTCCTCTACTCTTATAACAGCCCCCACCTCTACCACCATAGACACCTCTCAAGCCTTTGTCTATGCAAACCCCTAACAATTTTATCTCTCCAAATCACTCTCTTCATAATTTAAGCATCAACTTTGGTCAGAACCCTTTCCAAGGAAGCCTTTGAGCTCAAATCAAAAAGAGTTACCCAATTTAAAGTTAATGTCTTCCCTTGTGTTCTTTTGTTTCATTTTGCTTCTCCAACCCTATAAACTATTTTTATTACTTTTTTTGTAACAAAAACAGTATATTAAATATACTAGGATGTTTTTATAGTAATAATTCTAGCTACACTTTCACACACCTCCGTCTAATGGTTAAAGAACATACTGTTTCTGTGGATGGCGAATTACTATCTCACGAAACAATGATTGTTCAATATTCTTTTAACACCTTCAACGGTGGCCATTAAGATGTCACTATATTTATATATGATATATAATATGTTTATGTTTTCCTTAATCATCTTTATTTTTTCATTTATGTCATATCTTTTATGGATTCCATTATGGGTAAACGTGATATCTTCATTTTAGGAGGTGCGGACTACCGCCCCCTCAAAGTGATTTGATTCGTTAATGCCATATTTGGGATGTATAAAGGATTTAATTAATGGTTTTACATATTATATCCTAATGGAATTATAATATACCTTTAATAATTATTATTTCATTCCATTTAATACAAAAAAATGAAATGAAGGTAGTGTTAATGCATACGTATGGCTTACCGTCTCCATGAACGGTACATTTCATTTCTTATCTTCAAATGTTATATAATATTATAATTAAATATATATAATGGGTATATATTTAATATATTAAATCTAAATTATGTATATCATTCTGTAATTATAATATATATATCTCTCATTTTGTTTTAATTCCATTAATATGACAAAAAATGAAAGTAGCGTTCATGCGTACGTATAGCCTACCGTCTCCATGAAGGGTGCTTTTAATTTTTTTATCTCCAAATGTTATGGAATAGTATAAAATGAATATATAATGGGTATATATTATATTTAAAACATCAATACTATTCTGGATATGATGTATCTATAACTACATGGAATATTCTTTTCCAACAAGTTTAATTTTTACTCATGTACCGAACATCGACAAAAACGTCTGATATGAACTCACATTATTAACCAATTATTATATCATTATAATATGTGATATGAACTGAATAATAATCTTTAAAGTAGGTCCTTAAGCAATTATAAATTGACAAAATATTATTATTCAGGAGTTAAATAACAATCGAGTCATGTCGGACACGAGGTAAGGGATCCTACTCTCTCTTTCTTTTTAAGTACTATCCTTTAAGTCACTTATTTAAAGATCCTCTTTGTTATGTTGGGGTAAATTATTTTATATTCCTCTTTCTGAACAATTTATTTTAATATGATGAGATACCCTATTTGATCTCATCATTCCATTTTTTGATGTTTTAAGTGGCGTCGTTATGCTGTCGAGTTTTCGTAGGGGATTTTTCATCTCACTTTTATTCCCGTGAGATTTATGCTACATTTCCCAGCATTTCCTTTGAGTGGTGTATGTAATTCCCATTATTATACTCTTTGTGTAATATAATTTCATTTATGGTTATTTACATATTCATTTTACGACCCTTCTTCAATGGCGTGAACGTTTCAAAAGTTACCTAAGTCGGTAAAGGAACCTTTCACCCTCCTCTTTTTAAAAGACTTCTTTTTTTATGTCTTTTAATTCATATACTATTATGTTGGGATATGTTCTTCTATATCATTATTGATGTAAATTATATTTCCAAGTGATGAGATACCCTTTTTATCTCTCATCAACTCATTTTATGAATTTTGAAGTGACATCGTTAGGCTGTCGAATTTTTGAAAGGGAACTTCTTAACCAAATCTTGATTCTTTGGGATAAACCTGTACTCCTTGAATATGTCATTCTATGAATATGTGTGAATAAACTTTGATTTTTTTACACTTAATATACACTTATATTATGTGTATTCTTTTGTCACACATAATTATGTAATTGATTTATCTTTAATCCAAGGATACCATCTTTGAATGGGACTTCGTCTCAATCTCCATTCATTGAGGCATATTTTGTTTTATACACTACCTTCTTTTATACGGTGTATGAACCCCTTTGACTTTTACGTTTATCCAAAAGGAATATTTTTTATACAAAGTGTTTTACTAAATGAAAAAACTGAATGTTTTTGTCGTATGTATGTGACGATAACGACTTCTCTGCCGCTGTGGCCATTTTTTGAGTTTCGGCTTCCTCTACAAGCCATACATTTTTTAAAAGAAAAATAAATACCATGTTATACTTTTCTTTTTTTTTGGTATTGAAAATTGTTTTCATAATCTTTTTATTATATCAATGTGTTGTATTGATATCTTGTGATTGAAATGTGGAAATGTTTTGTTTCCTTTATGTATGTTTTATGTGATACGATTATGTTATGATTCTTGGGAATTATTATGTAGATGGGTGGTTCTGTGATAAATTAAGGGCGGGTGAGCCCGATATAGCTCTCCAATGCATTGGGTAATGCGAAGGGGTCAAACTTTAAGGTTTCTCTGATGAGATTTAGGGAATATACTCTAATGGGTATTCCAAACGTAACCAAGAGGGTTACTCCATACGTAAGAATGTTATGAATGCCTCAAGTTACCTTTATGTGTTATGATTTCTATGTTTTATTCATGATTCGATGATGTATGTTAAAGTGCATATGTGTTATGAGTAAAGTATTATTTCATTTATTCTTATGTATACATGTACTTATGCTTCCATTCCATATTTTTATATCCCTTACTGAGCTTTTTATGCTCATCCCATGTTTTTGAAATGTTTTACACAGGACGTAAAGAAGAATAGGGTCAAGGATGGGATCAAGGAAAGACATGCTATCTGAAACATGGAACTAGAAATGTTTCATTTAAGAGTTTTTTTATTTATGGAATCTTAGTAGAAGTGTATACATTGAAATCTTTTGAGATGTAATAGTTATGTCCTAATTCTCTAAAACTCTAAACCTGAAAAGATCCTCAATGTTAATTATTAATTTAATTAAATAATAAGTAATGTTTAAAGCCAGGGCCTTATAGTTGGTATCAAAGGTCGGTTTAGATAACATTAGAGGTTAGGGTATTCTTTAAGCATAAGTGACATTACCATAATGGATAGGATTTCATAAAGAGTCATAGTTTTTAGATAATGCGAATGAGTAAGTATATCTAAGTGTTTATCTTCCTCATTAGTACATGTTAATTTTGTTAAAAAAACTCACACTGAAATTTTTGGTTTCATTAAAGGGATGGATCTAGCAGGAACCAAAGTGACAATGGGTTTGAAGGAAACTATGGTGGTTCTCTGATTAAGAGACCGGATGAAATGGGGTATTCAATGAGGAAACTCGCGGTTGTTCTAAACCACCTATCAAGGAGTCATGATCAACCACTTGAACCTTGGTTAGTTCTCTAATGCATCATGTATGGGATGACCAATCTATGTGGAAGTTCAGGTAATAATTATAAAGGTAACCATTAGGTTTTATATGATCCTTACGTTTGAGGTAATTATGGGTTACTATATGTTATGATGGAAAATGAAATGTGTAAGCTAAACATGAGGTTAAAATATGTTATGATTATTTTTGAAGATTTTATCTTGTTTTAGGGAATTTTTTAAGAATTATATAGTTTTGGAAAAAGGACAACACACAGACCATGTGACAACCCGTCATGTCGGAAAAAACTGCAGGAATCGAACCCACAACCAGTGTGCGACTGGTATTTATCGCCTACCACTGGACTACGTGATGTCCCTGGTTAGTATGACTTATTATTTTTAGTTAGATGATTTTATGAATTAAGAGTAAGTTTATTTTGGGTTATCTATGCAAATTATTAACCTATCATGGAGGATATGTGATTAGGTTAATTACTTTTCAATATGAGAATTTAAGAGCAACTGATGTTATTTGGAGATAAGTGTTAATTTTTACCTTGGAAGACTATGTGATTAAATCCTTCAAATATTTGGGTTTCAATCTATGTTTGGTTTACTTTGAATAATTTTATGGGCAAATTGTTTATTTAATGGTCTTCGTTGAACTTTGGGTTTTGTTGGACAAATTTTGGAGATTAAGAATAGATTTTCTTTTTATAAAGGATTATCCTTTTGTGGATTATCTAATCTTGTACTATCATTTTTGGTTTTTTTTTTGTTAAAGTCTAAATACATGGGAAGTATATAGTTCTCTTTTGTGGATTAGGTGATTCTCTAGAAGTTGATTATAGCTCTTTTATTGTAAAAAAGTATTCTTAAATACTCATCATTTGGGGAAAGTATGAGTTTGTGTAAGCAATATAGTAAAAGTTACAAGTCAACATGAAAAGTAAGTATGTTTCCTTAAGATCAAAAATAAATTCCTCAATGAAATGTAACTTAAAACAAAAATGTTGTCTATTAACTTTTCCTACTAGGGAATCAAATATTGTTTACCCCACCACAAGTTTGTGATTTTCTTGTGGTTAACTTTCTCCTAATCATGTTTTCTATCACTCTCCCTCAGAACAAGACCCTTTTCTTTTTCCTCCATGTCCATGTTTTCCTATATGGAATCCTAGTATGGGTTAACTCTAATGACCTTTTCACTTCTCTTTATTTATTTTAATGTGATAGTTTTACTGACTCTTGTTCCGATGAGGGATTTTCAATGAAGTTTCCAAGCCCAATTTTAAAAATTGTGATGACACAATTCCCAAAAGGGGGGAAGGATGTAACAACCTAGGTAAATGAAGAATATGAAATTTTTATATTTATCCATACTTTATAATAAAATATTAATGTTACTTTAAAGGGGACTCTATGCTCGATGGCATACCCAATACGCAACAACGAGTTTCTTGGGAATCTTACATTGCACTCTAATAATAAAATAATATTATTTTAAATGGTAGTTAACGACTAGTCGTTGTAATGGAGCAAATTAATGGAACTAACTACAAAATAATTATATATGTCAAATATTTTTACTTTTACCCAATAAATGTGAGAGGCTTAAAATGTGAATGAATACAATTTTAAGCGTAAATATTCTAATATTCCTTAAAAGGTTGATTAACCACCTTTTGATGGAGAACGCTTTTTAAATCCAATTTTTGACAATTTCATATGTTATATTGGACCAAATAAAATTATTCCCTAGAATCGGGACATCAAAATTTACATTGTGTAAATTTTTGGTATTTTTCTGATGAAGTTCATTTTTTGATGAATAGTGAAAAATGTTGTATTTTAATTCACAACCACTTTTTTATCTAATTTATTTTTATTATTAGATTATATTTTGAATTGGGTTTAAAGTCCAATTATAATACATTTTTACCATTTAATCCAACAGTGGTCATTGGAATTAATTTCACTTCAAAATTGGACTTAAACTGGTGTCAATCTTTTAATAGATATTGTTTCTTAAAACACACTATTTGTTTTGAAAGCGGGAATTGATTATTAAATTAATTAATGAAGCATAAAGTATTTAATTTTGAAAAATGGAAATAATTTTTTAATTTGGAATATCAAATACATCTTAGGGTGAATTTTTGGTAATTTTCTGAACAACATCAATTTTTGATGAATAGTGAAACAACTAAGTGGTAGTTTAAAAAAAGATTTTTCGTTTAAATGAATCTTTACCACTTTTGTGATTTGATTTTCAAAAATCCAACATACATGATTGTCATTAGGAAGTAAAATGTGGTTCAATGAGATTAAAATAATTTTTTTTGGTGAATAGTAACTTTTAAGCTTTAATCGCGATTGGAGGTTATTAGTGTAATTTAAGGTAAAAATAATGTTTTAATAAACTGAAATGACCATGACACATGTACTACCCTTATTGGATGAATCATGGCCGACCATGAAAATACATGGGTCAACTTCGGGACCCCATGGAGCCACTTTGGTAGGAAAATGACATTAATACCTTTTTATTTAACGTTAAAATTAAAATGTCACAAACATGTTTGGTTTTACTAAAACAATTTTTACATGGGGTTATACAGGTCATATTTTTTACTATAAATATATATTATAAATATAAAAATATTTCCTTGATAATTATATTTTTTTTATAATTTTTAGACACTAAATAAATTAAATTATTTATGACACCATGATGATGTAGTGATTACCTCATTATTTAACGATTTAAATAAAATGAAATGATAATGTAAAATCTAAGACCTAAAATTGTCAAAAACCTATTGGATGTGTGGATTTCTAACTATTATCAACTTTTACTAAAAATATATAATTTTGGGACCTTTAAAATCTGAAAAGCGTTATATAAAAAAGTAATATTTTATTACTTTCCGTGAGTGCCCCTCCTCTCCTCTTATAAAAGGCTACCACCTCTACCACCTTACACAAACCTCTCAAGCCTTTTCCTAGGCCAACCCCTGCACATTTCATCTCTACAAATACCTATCTTCATCATTGAAGCCTCACCTTTGGGCATAATCCTTTCCAAGTAATCCTTTGAGCTCAAATCAAAAAGAGTTACCCAATTTAAAGGTAATGTCTTCCCTTGTGTTCTTTTGTTTTATTTTTCTTCTCCAACCCTATAAACTCATATTATTCATTTTTTTGTTGTAACAACACCAGTATATTAAATATACTAGGAAGGTTTTATAAGAAGTATTTGAGATACACTTTCACACACCTCTGTCTAATGGTTAAAGAACATACTATTTCTGTGGATGGCGAATTACTACCTCACGAAACGATGATTGTTCAATATTATTTTAACACCTTCAAAGGTGGTCATTAATATGTCACTATATTTATATATGATATATAATATGCTTATTTTTTCCTTAGTATTCTGTATTTTTTCATTTATGGCATACCTTTATGGTTTCCATTATGGGTAAACGCGATATCTTAATTTTAAGAAGTGCAGACTACCGCCCCCTCAAAGTGATTTTATTCGTTAATGCTATATGTGGGACATATAAATGATGGAATTAATGGTATTACATATGATATCCTACTAGAATTATAATATACCTTTATATCATTATTATTTCATTCCATTTAATTCAAAAATAAATAAATGAAAGTAGCGTTCAGACGTACGTACGACTTACCGTCTCCATGAACGGTACGTTTTATTTTCTTATCTCCAAATGTTATGTACTATTATAAGTACATATATATAATAGATATAAATGTAATATATTACATCTAAATTATGGATATCATTCTGGAATTATAATATATATATCTCTCATTTTGTTTTAATTCCATTAATATGACAAAAAATGAAAGTAGCGTTCATGTGTACGTACGGCCTACCGTCTCCATGAATGGTACTTTTAATTTTTTTTATCTCCAAATGTTATGGTATAGTATAAAATGAATATATACTACGTATATATGATATTTAAAACATAAATAATATTCTTTATATGATGTACCTATAACTACATGGAAAATTCTTTTTCAACAAGTTCAATTTTTACCCATGTACCGAACATCGACAAAAACATCTGATATGAACTCACTTTATTAAAAAATTATTATACCATTATAATATGTGATATGAACTGAATAATAATATTTAAAGGAGGTCCTTATGAATTTATAAATTGAACAAATTTTATTATTCAGGAGATTAAAGAACGACCGAGTCATGTCGGACACGAGGTAAGGGATCCTACTCTCTCTTTCTTTTTAAGTACTCTCCTTTATGTCACTTCTTCTAAGATCCTATTTTTTATGTTGGGGGATATTATTTTATATTTCTATTGCTTTAAATTTTATTTTAATATTATGATAGACCCTATTTGATCTCATCAATCCATTTTTGGATGTTTTAAGTGGCGCTGTTAGGCTGCCGTGTTTTCATAGGGGATTTTTAATCTCACTTTTGTTTCCCGTGAGATTTATGCTACATTTTCCACCATTTACTTTGTGTGGTGTATGTACTTACCATTATTATACACTTTGTGTAATATAATTTCATTTATTGGTATTTACATATTCATTGTACGACCCTTTTTCAATGGGGTGTTGATCGTACCACGATTCACTGTTTTATTCCACCCTTACGCCGCAGTTTTATACTAGTTTTCTAATGAATATTCCAAATATAATAATAAATTTAAATTCATATTTGAATAAAACAATCAATGTTAATCAATATTATAATGGTCAATGTTACTTGTTTTTATTGTTTCAATGTAGGTGGAGGTGATTTGGAGCGCCTTTGTTGAAGTGGAAGGAAAATAGGCCAAAATTGCATGGATCCATGGAAATATGTCCAATGTTTTTCATAGTACACGAAATCCGTGCATCCACATGGGCTGAAATGTTGTGGTCCTGTCACAAATGTTATAGTCTACATTTCATATTAAGAAACCCAATGCTGATTCGGTTTCTATGGGGCCCATCCGAACTGATCTGTCCAAGCCACCGAATTTGGACCAAGTCAAATGCGGTGTTCTGTATTTTATCAATATCATGAGATGTAGTTGTCCAAATGTTGCCAAACTTTTGGTGGAGATAGTCAATAGGTAGGGATACAAATTTTTTGTTTTTCTCTAATGTGAGATAAGACTTTCTGAAGGCCAAAACGTGCGGTACAAGTGGATTGAAGAAATCTGTGTGCCTAAAACCACCTTCCAATTTTCTTATAAAATGGAACCTTGGGCTCCCCATTTGCATGTTCGGACAAGAGGCAAGGTGCTACCATTTTGGAGTCCCCAAGGAGTATTCTCAACATCCCTTGATGTTCTGGAGGCTATGGTAGGTTCTACATCAACATCTTCTTCTTCTTCCCCTCCCATGGGTTTCTAAACCCCTTGTGATCACCCGGGGAGGAACGTGATGTACATCCTGAGCTTTGTGTTTGTAATATTTGAATGATCTTTTAAATTCTAGGTTTTTGTGTTGTTTTTCATCATCCTCTATTATTCTTTTATTGATTTATGTACTGGTATGTCATGCTCAACTCATATGATCATGTTTGGGGGTACCCATTCATGTGATGTTTCACACACCGTTCATCACTTTCATTCCCCCTTTCAATTGTGGTGTTTTTGTGGTTTATATTGGTCAATTGAACTCACACAAGCACTGTAAAGGGCATGTAAATTTATTTCATGGTATCACAAAGAAATAACATACAAATATGGACAGCACATCGAGTTTTTCGTGTCTTCCCTTGGTGAGTTTTGGTTATGAGGTCAAACACAATTCACCCAATCATCGGCGGTGTCCGGTGAATCATTGTGTGTTTTTGACTGAACCCTAGGAGGTATCCTAGTATAAACATAGTAACATTCTAGTTCTAGGTGTTACAAACCTGGGATTAAAAGATCATAACCTTATATCATGAAGCGATGAAGGATAAACATCATGCGAGTACCCCGGGTTGATCACGCTTTATTAATTTTGTTAATCTCTACTTTGTTTTATAGCTTCTATTTTCTATTTTCATCTTTAATAATCAAAACAAAGAATTATAAAATCCCATTTCACTTTTTAATTTCATAATCAAAACCACATTTTAGAACTAATGATCTAAGGCACCGTCGAGAGACGACCTAGGGTTGCCGCTATACTGCAGAAAGTCTAGTTACAAATAAACATCTATTTTGACGCACTCGACAACGAGGTCAAATTTTGGCGCCGTTGCTGGGGATCCAAGATCATTTTTTCTTTATTTAAATTAATTTAGTTATTTTAATTCTTAATTAGTACTCCTTTAAATACCCCCTCCCATTTTATTGTTTTTTGTTTTGGGTTTTGTCTTTATTTTTTGGTTGTTTTTGGTGTGTTATTTATCTCTCTCTCTATCTTTTTCTCCATCTCCCTCTATAATTCTATAGTATAAAATTCTATTCTTAATTAAACCTTATTTAGTATCTCTTTTATCATTCTTAAATAAAAAAAAATTAAAACACAATAAAAAATCAATCAAACAAACTGGACATCATTGTTGCATGACAAGATATGGTAAAGGAACATTACTTGAATTTGATCCTGAAATTGAAAGGTAACTTCACACAAAAATCAAGGCATCTAGATAAGGTCAATCAAGTAACATTGTGGAACCCCTCGTGGAACCTGAAGTGGTCCTAAACCAATCAAAAATTGATCCAAATCAAACCCCAGAGATCATGGATTCAAATAATCGATCTTTAAAAGAAATTAATACCCCTGATGTGGAGTACCAACCTGCGTAGATCCAATATCCCGAGGAAGCGGACAGTTTTGAGCTATGATCAGGCCTCATCCATCTCCTTCCAAAATTCCATGGTCTTCCCGGTGAGGAACCTCACAAACATCTAAAGGAGTTTCACATAGTGTGCTCCACCATGAAACCCCAAAATGTGTCTGAGGACCTCATTAAGTTTAGGGCCTTCCCTTTCTCCATTGATGGTGTAGCCAATGATTGGAAATACTATTTTCCTTACACAATTGGGGGCTTTAATGACCTAAAAAGACTTTTTCAAGATAAGTTCTTCCCTACCACCCGAACTGCTTCAATTAGGAATGAAATATGTGGAATTAGGCAATCACAAGGAGAGACCCTTCATGAATACTGGGAGAGATTCAAAAAACTTTGCTCAAGCTGCCCCCACCACCAGATTAGTGAACAAATTTAAATTCAATACTTCTATGAGGGACTTATCCCCATGGATTGTGGAATGATTGATGCTGCAGCTAGTAGTGCCCTAGTTGACAAAAATCCTTCTACTGCTCGTGACTTAATAGCCAACATGGCTCAAAATGCACAACAATTTGGTACACGAGCTATTTAACCAACCCGAGGAGTTCATGAGGTACGTCATTCATCCCTAGAACAAAAGATAGATAATAAACTTGATGAGATGCATACCCGTCTAAGACAATTAGCTCAAGCACAATGTAACTCACACTCTACTTCTATTCCATTACATTGTGGGAATTGTTCTGATAACACTCATTTTTCTGACCAGTGCCCACAACTTCAAGATTCATCTGAGACCTATGCGGCTGTGTTCCTAGGGCGTCCATTCCAACTAGAACCTCCCTTTAAACAAGAACAATTCAGGCGAAATCCAAATCCAGGGTGGAAAGCACAACCCCAATACCGAAAAAGAGGAAACTCAAGCTACCCAAAGTAGAATTGGTATTAACAAGGCCAAGGTATGAAATATTCTTATCCTTCAACTTCTCAAAACAATCATCCTCCTCCTCCTCCAAACTCTGAACCAAGCCTCGAGGACATGGTGAAACAAATGGAAACCCAGAACCTTCAGTTCCGATAGACCACAATATCAGCTATTCAGGACCTACGAACCCAAGTGGGGCAATTGGCGAACACCATCGGTGAGCTTAATATGGAAGGGTCTGGACAACTACCATCCCAACCAATTGCCAATATGAAGGAAAAAGGTAATGTATGTGCAGTTACACTTTGTAGTGGTAAAGAAGTTTCTCCTTCTACCGATTCTGCACAACAGGTATGTCCCCCTCTTGAAAACTCTCTTTCCCAACCCTCAAAAACTTCATGTAAAGAAAAACAAGACAAAAATGGTAATCTAATAGTCATTGATGATTCAAATGAACAATAAATTCCTCTTCCTTTCCCTCAAAGACTCTCTAAATCTATGAAAAACTTTTATAATGATATTGACAATGAAATAATGGATACATTTAAAAAAGTTCACATTAATATTCTATTTTTGGATGTAGTCAAGCAAATTCCCCATTATGCCGAATTTAGTAAAGAGTATTGCACCCATAGAAGGAGGTTAAAGGGGAATGAGAGATTCAACCAGGGGAGGAATGTCTCGGCCTTGACTCAACCAGCAATGCCAACCAAATGCAAGGATCCAGGCACATTCACGATACCATGTACCATAGGGGAGACCTTCTTTTCAGATGCTATGCTAGATTAAGGTGCTTCCATTAATGTGATGCCTCACTCCGTATATACTTCTCTACAGGTTGGAGTGCTTCAACCAACATGAATTATCATGCAACTTGCCAACCGGAGTACAACGCATCCAAATGGAGGGATTGAGGATGTCCTTGTTAGAGTGAATAATCTCATTTTCCCCGATGATTTCTACATTCTTGAGATGGAAGATACCCAAACCCAAGGACACGCTCCTCTCATAATTGGGAGGCCATTCCTAAACACATCAAAGACGATCATCAATGTTCACAATGGTACATTGTCCATGGAATTTGGTTGTGAAAAGGTATGTTTTAACATCCTTGAGGCTATGAACCACCCCATTGAAGAGAACTCCACTCTTCCTGTCTATTCGATGGAAGTGATCTCAAATGATGCACACACACACAATTCTCTCCTCAACCCAAACTCTGATTAATTTTTGTTTTCTTCACCATTGAATGATTTGAGTTTTGATTCATGTTTTGAGTGTTGTGTGGGTTCTTAAAAATGTAAATTTTGTGCTTTAATTGATGAGTGTGTTTATTTTGAGGTACCCATGACTATCGATGATTTTGCAAATATCATTTCAATAGATTCTATTTCCTTTGAGAATAAACATTAGAAGATAGATAGTTTCAGGGACCTCACTCCCCCTAAATCCCCTCCCTCGTTATATAAACAACCAGTGTCTGAACTTAAACAACTTCCTTCTAATTTAAAATATGCATATCTTGAGGGTATTGACCAATTTCCCATCATTATTTCCAATAACCTCTCTCCACAAGAAGAATTGAAACTGCTCAAACTATTGAGAGAGTGTAAAAAGGCAATAGGATGGACATTGGTTGATATTCATGGGATTAGACCATCTATATTTATACACCATATAATTTTGGATGATAATGATAAACCCGTATGACAATCTCAACGCCAGTTGAATCCCACTCTCCTTGAAGTGGTAAAATTGGAAGTCAGTAAATTACTTGCTGTAGGGATCATTTATCCTATATCTGATAGAAAATGGGTTAGTCCAGTACAAATTGTGTCTAAATAAACAGGAATAACAGTTGTGTCAAATGAAAGGGATGAATTGGTTCCAACACGTGTGAAAAACAGTTGGCGAGTCAGTATTGACTACCGTCGACTGAATCAAGCCACGCGGAAGGACCAATTTCCTTTACCTTTCATTGAAAAAATGTTAGAACGATTGGCTCGTAAGTCCCATTATTGTTTCCTTGATGGCTACTCAGGTTATTTACAAATCCATATAGCCCCTAAGGATTAAGAAAAGACATCATTTACCTATCCATTTGGCACATTTGCATACAGAAGGATGACATTCGGTCTATGTAATTCTCCTTGTACTTTTCAGCGATGTATGTTGAGTATTTTTTCTGAGTACCTTGAGAGTTTTATGGAAGTCTTTATGGATGATTTCACGGTATATGGATCTTATTTTGCTTATTTTTTCGAAAACCAAGGTTCTATACTCCGCCGCTGCATTGAAAATGATCTTGTTTTAAATTATGAGAAATGCCATTTTATGGTTGAGCGAGGGATAGTTCTTGGGAATGTCATATCAAATAAAGGAATTCAAGTTGATAAATCTAAAATTGAATTAATTTCAACCCTTCCATATCCAAAATTTGTTCATGAGGTTCGATCTTTCTTGGGTCATGTTGGTTTTTACTGTCGATTCATTAAAGACATTAGTAAGATCACACTTCCCTTATCTCGGTTATTACAAAAGGATTCTGAGTTTGTGTTTGATAAAAATTGTGATGATGCATTCAATTCACTAAAAAAGAGTCTCACATAACCTCCCATAATCCAACCACCTAGGTGGGATCTACCCTTCGAGCTTATGTGTGATGCCTCTAACTTTGCAGTTGGGGCAGTTTTATCATAAAGGGTTGAAAAGGCTCCTCATGTCATTGTGTATGCCTCACGTACCCTTGACCCTGTCCAGGTAAACTACACAACCATAGAAAAAGAACTCTTTTCTATTGGGTTTTCCTTGGAAAAATTCCATTCATATCTTCTTGGGTCAAAAGTGATTGTGTTTTCTGACTAGGATTCCTTTCGTTTCCTCCTAAAGAAACCTGAAGCCATGCCCCGCCTCATTCGGTTGATGCTCCTCCTCCAAGAGTCTAACCTTGACATTAGAGATAAGAGAGGAGTGGAGAATGTTGTAGCAGACCACATTAGTATGATTTCTCAACCATTGGACCATCATGTTGACTCACCCCTACCCATTGGATAATTATTCCCTCATGAGAACCTTTGTGATGTTGTGGAACTTACCCCCTGGTATGCAGACATTGTGAATTTTCTAGCGACATCTAGGGTCCCCCCTGATTTTAGCACTTCACAATCCAAAATACTTAAGCATGATTCTCGTTGGTACATTTGGGATTACCCATACTTTTAGGGAATTTTTCGTGACCCAGTAGTTCTTCGATGTGTCCCTGACCATGAGTTCACCTCTGTTTTGACCTTCTGCCACACCTTGGAATATGGGGGCCACTTTGGATTTCAACGTACAACTCGAAAGGTCCTTGACTCAGGATTATATTGGCCAACATTGTATAGGGATGCCCATAGATTTTTCAAGTCATGTATTCGTTGTCAATTCACAGGGAATATCTCCAAGAGGAATGAAATGCCCCAACAACCCATGTTATTCTGTGAAATCTTCGATGCATGGGGAATTGACTTCATGGGGCCTTTTCCAAATTCATTTGGCTTTGTGTACATCTTATTGGCTATTGACTATGTATCTAAATGGGTGGAAGAAAAGGCCACCAGGACCGATGACTCTCGAGTGGTTATTGATTTTGTGAGGTCCCAAATTTTTAGTAGGTTTGGTCAACCAAGATTCATCATAGGTGATCAGGGTTCACATTTTTGCAATCATAACATGAAAAACATGATTCATAAGTATGGGGTTGTTCATAAAGTCTCCACTGCATATCATCCCCAAACTAATGGACAAGTAGAAATTTCAATCTGGGAAGTTAAGCGAATCTTGGAGAAAACCGTACAACCCAATAAGAAAGATTGGAGTTTGCGCTTGGATGATGCACTTTGGGCATACCGTACTGCTTTTAAAACCCCAATCGGAATGTCACCATATATAATTGTGTTTGGAAAGGCATGTCACCTCCTGGTGGAGGTAGAACACCGTGCATATTGGGCTGTTAAACAATGTAATATGAACCTTTCAGATGCAGGTGAGGAAAGAAAGCTGCAGATTCAAGAGTTGGAAGAAATTCAACGTGATGCATATGAAAACTGCTGAATCTATAAAGATAAGACAAAGGCTATTCATGATAGTATGATTCACCAGTGGAAGTTCCATATTGGTGAGAAGGTCCACATGTACAATTCTAGGCTTAAGCTCCACCAAGGTAAGCTTCGTTCCTGATGGCGCGGTCCTTATACTGTTACTAATGTTTACCCTTTTGGTGCAATACAGGTTTTTCATGAGCAGAGTGGACGAAGTCTTAATGTCAATGGGAAGTGACTTAAACACTTCTATGAGGATTTTCCAAAGAATCCGGTGGAGTAAATCCACCTTCTGGATGCATCATACCAATAAAACACACCAGGATTTATCCTTCCTTATCACACTCTCAATTATTTCAGCGAGGACACTGCATACTCTAGGTGTGGGGGGGGGGGGGGGGAGGGGGTGGATACATTCCTGGGTTAGTTAGGAATTTTCATTGTTTTCTCTTTTTGGCCTTCTTTATGGTATTTTAATTTTTCCCCATCGACAATTTCGAAGTTCCATGATTTGGTGACAATAAAGTGGGGAATGTAAAAATACCATAACGAAGGCTAAAAATAATTTGTGTATGAGTTTACCATCAAGGATTGATTTTTAGTGAATTGGTTTTCTGTCAATGATATAAATGGTTGTATCTATGTGAAACACTTGAGATGATTGATGCCCTTTCTGTGAGTAGTTTTTTTGGGAAAACTGTGTCACTAATATCTCCACAAATTTTTTCACCAAACCACACAGTGTGATTATTTCTTACTTAATATAAGGTAAATATATGTTGGGTTAATATTTTTCTGTTTTAAATGATATTTCAATATGTTTGTTCCTTATCCGATCTGTTTCATTACTGTACTAGATTGACCAATGCATGTGTACCTAATGTCCAACTGTTGTACACCCTAAATAAAATTGGTGTGTCTTGTGAAGGTCAAAAACCACTTCTCCTCAACCTTTGATCTTGTTATAACTATTGCAATTAGTGTCTTGCGGAGATCAAACAATGGTAGAGATATGAGTGTGAGATTTGTTCTAATTGCAACGTCAAAAAACATATAATAAATGAGGGGAGTGATGAAATGTGCAAAATATGGGGATATCTAGGTCGGGAGATTATAGTTTGACTTCTGGGAATGCTTAAATGAGTGAGTCTTGAAATATGATTGCAAAGGATGTAGGACAGGTTCGGTGAAAAAATCATTTAATCTAAAAAATGTTAAAATAACATATATTTATTGGATAGAAAGTGGAAAGAATAACATGGAATGTTTTTCACACACACACATGGAGAGTTAGTTTCATGGTTTACTTCTGAATTCTTTTCAAAATTGGGTATCATGAACCTTTCAGAATTTCGCTATGATATGATTTATGAGACATCTTTTTCTACTTTCACTAGGAAGAACTCTTTGGTGTGGTTCGTTCATTGATCACATTACTTTAAAAAAAATTTCCTCAAATGATAAATCTTCCAGATGTTGTAAATACATATATATGAATCATTGTACGTGTATATGTGACTTTTCCTAGGAGTGCAAATGCTTAGGTGTGGGGGTGTGATCGTACCATGATTCACTGTTTTATTCCACCATTACACCACAGTTTTAAACTAGTTTGTAATGAATATTCCAAATATAATAATAAAATGCACTTCATGTTTGAATAATCCAATAAATGTTAATAAATATTATAATGGGAAATGTTACTTGTTTTTATTGTTTCAATGTAGGTGGAGGTGATTTGGAGGGCCTTTGATGAAGTGGAAGGAAAATGGGCCAAAATTGCATGGATCCATGGACATATGTCCACTGTTTTGCATAGTACACAAAATTCGTGCATCCAAATGGGCTGAAATTTTGTGGGATGTCCCAAATTTAATAGGCTACATTTCGTATTAATAAACGCAATGCTGATTCGGCTTCTATAAGGCCCATCCGAACTGATCTGTCCAAGCCACTGAATTTGGACCATGTCAAATGCGGTGTTCTGTATTTTATCAATATCGTGAGCTGTAGTTGTCCAAATGGTTCCAAACATTCGGTTGAGACATTCAATAGGTAGGTATACCACTTTTCTATTTTCTCCAATGCGAGATAAGACTGTCTGAAGGCCGAAACGTGTGGTACAAGTGGATTGATGAAATCTGTGTGCCTAAAACTAGCCTCCAATATTCTTATAAAATGGAACCTTGGGCTCTCCATTTGCAAGATCGCCCAAGAGGCAAGGTTATTCCATTTTGGAGTCCCCAAGGAGTATTCTCAACATCCCTAGAAGTTCTGGATGCTATGGGAGGTGCTACTTCAACATCTTCTTCTTCTTCCCCTCCCATGGGTTTCTAAACCCCTTGTGATCACCCGGGGAGGAACGTGATGTACATCCCGAGCATCGTGTTTGTAATATTTGAATGATCTTTTAAATTCTAGGTTGTTGTGTTGTTTTTAATCATTCTCTATTCTTATTTTATAGAGTTATGTACTGGTATGTCATGCTCAACTCATATGATCATATTTGGGGGTACCCATTCATGTGATGTTTCACACATCGTTCACCACTTTCTTTCCCCCTTTCAATTGCGGTGTTTATGTGGTTTATATTTTTCAATTGCACTCACACAATCACTATCAAGGCCATGTACATTTATGTCATGGTATCACAAATAAATAACATAAAAATCTAGACAGCTCATCGAGTTTTTCGTGTGTTGCCTTGGTGAGTTTTGGTTATGAAGTCAAACACAATTCACCCAATCATCGTCGGTGTCCGGAGAATCATTGTGTGTTTTTGACTGAAACCTAGGAGGTATCCCAGTATAAACTCAGTAAAATTATAGTTCTAGGTGTTACAAACCAGGTATTAAAAGATCATAACCTTATACCATTAAGCTATGAAAGATAAACATCATCCAAGTACCCCGGGTTGATCACGCATAATTAATTCTATTAACCTCTACTTTGTTTTATAGCTTCAATATTCTATTATCATCTTTAATCATCAAACCCATGTATTATAAAACCCCATTTCAATTTTTAATTTCATAATCAAAACCACATTTTAGAATTAATGATCTAAGGCTCCATCGAGAGACGACCTAGGGTTTCTACTATACTGCAGAAATTCTAGTTAAAAATAAACAGATAATTTGACGCGCTTGACAACGCGGTCAGGTGTACGTTTCGAAAGTTACCTAAGTTGGTAAGGGAACCTTTCAACCTCCTCTTTTTAAAAGACTACTTTTGTTATGTATTTTAATTCACAAACTATTATGTTGGGATATGTTCTACTATATTCTTATTGATGTAAATTTTATTTCCAAGTGATAGGATACCCTTTTTATCTCTCATCAACTCATTTTCTGAATTTTGAAGCGACGTCGTTAAGTTGTCGAATTTTTGAAAGGGAACTTCTTAACCCAATATTGATTCTTTGGGATAAACTTGTAATCCTTGATTATGTCTTCCTATGAATATGTGTGAATAACCTCTGATTGTTTTGCACTTAATATCAACTTATATTTGGTGTATTATTTTGTCACACATAATTTTATAATTGATTTATCCCTAATCCAAGGATATCGTCTTTGTATGGGAATTCATCTCAGTCTCCTTTCATTGAGGCATATTTTTTTTTATACACAACCTTTTTTTATACGGTGTATAAACCCCTTTCACTTTTATTTTTATCTGAAAGGAATCTTTTTTATACAAAGCGTTTTACTAAACAGCAAAATGGAATGTTTTTGTCGTACGTATGCACCGACAATGACTTATCCACCGCCATGACCATTATTTGAGTTTCGGATTCCTCTACAAGCCATACCTTTTTTTAAAAGAAAAATAAATACCATGTTTTACTTTTCATTTATTTTGGTATTGAAAATGGTTTTTCATAATGTTTTTATTATATCAATGTGTTGTATTGATATCTTGTGATTGAAATGAGGAAATATTATGTTTCCTTTATTTATGTTTTATGTGATACGATTATGTTATGGTTCTTGGGCATTATTATGAATATGGGTGGTTCTGTGATAAAATAAGGGCGGTGATCCCGATATAGCTCTCCAATGCATTGAGTAACACGAAGGGGTTAAACGTTAAGGTTTTTCCGAAGTGATTTAGGGAATATACTATGATGGGCATTCCAAATGTAACCAAGAGGGTAACTCCCTATGTAAGAATGTTATGAATGCCTCATGTTACCTTTATGACTTATGATTTCTATGTTTTATTCATGATTCGATGAGGTATGTTAATGTGCTTGTGTTTTATGAGTAAAGTATAATTTCATTGATTCTTATGTATACATGTACTCATGCTTCCATTCCATATTTTTATATCCCTTACTGAGGTTTTTATGCTCATCCCAAGTTTTTGAAATGTTTTACACAAGACATAAAGATGAATAGGGTCAAGGATGGGATCAAGGAAATACATCCTATCTAAAACATGGAACTAGAAATGTTTCTTTTAAGAGTATTTTTTATTTATGGACTCTTAGTAGAAGTGTCTACTTTGTAGTCTTTTGAGATGTAAGAGTTATGTCCTAATTCTCTAAAACTCTAAACCTGAAAAGATCCTCAATGTGAATTATTCATTTAATTCAATAATAAGTAATGTTTAATGCCTGGGCCTTATAACTATAGACTTAACATCCAATTATAACAAGTTACAAAAATTAACCATCAAATTCTATGTGCACCACTCTAAGTGGAAATATCATAAATTGTAATATGAGAATAATTAAACAACAATTTCCAATGTTGGAAACTCGGTATGTCTGACATGCATGGGGATGCAGGAACCCAAGAACAAGCTATAAACCCAATTTCTATAAAATCCAAATATTTAATATACAATATCCCAAATATAACTACCCATAATAGAGGTAAAACAAATAACTCGGATACCATTTGTAGCATCGTCGACCAAATTAGCCACCTGAATAGTGATTTTAGGCCAGGAGAAATGGCCTTAGGAGGCCCCCACGAATGCCAAAGGCTACAGAATAGAAGCAAGGGTGTAAATTGGGAATAGTGGGTAGGATATACCCTATATGTATGATATAGTAATGTATGAGTATATATAACATATAGTAGAAATAATAACTCACTGGACTCGAATTAGACCCACCAATGGTAGAAGCATAGTAAAAATCTGACAACAGTAGAATATATATACAATATTAATAGTGGAAATAAATAAATAAGAAAAAAAAATTAATTTATAGATAAGAATGCATCCATAATTGTCTATCTAATACACTTTACATTAAAGTGTATCTAACGGTCTGACCACATTATATACATATATAATTAGGTTGAAACAAAAATTGGAAAACAATATCGAAACTCTAGCTGAGGTAGGAACCTCATGGTCCCCTAACATATATCCATACCAACTCAACATTGATCCATTTTCTGAGCATGAACCCTTTCCTAAACAAAATCAAAATGACTACAAACGTCCCTATAGGGTCTGTGTAGGGTGTTTGAACGAGTCTAAGTAGAGAACCACACATGTTTTAATAACAAACATAAGTATTTATATAGATGTGTAATATAATAAGGAAAAATACACATCCCATTTAAATAAAACAATCATGATTCCCTGGGGATCAACAGGTACCAGGATGTTATCACTTGATTCAGTGAATGCTTGAATAAATGAATAGGAGAGGATCCTTATCTCATGGCTCAAGGTATCCCCTATTGCTAATAGTCCCAAGTTAACCCTCAGGTTACTCCTCCAATGTCAACTGGTTCCATGTTCCTCTTGAAACCCGATGTCCGAAGGGATATCACGAACGTCCGAAAGGCACACCAAAGAAAATAGGACCCTATTCCCTCAGACCCCTACTCAAAAATAACAATCGGCTCAAAGCTTAATGTATTGAGGCACATAAAAACATGTACTAAAATATAAACTACTGTCTTCTCAATGAATGATAGCCTTAGGAACAATGATGTCCATCCTCCAAAAATATTCATGTCTAAATGACCTCAGTATAGGGAGTCTCATCCCTGAACTGATAACCAAAACAATTACATCCAATGGATCCTCACCATCCACATGGATTTCCTTGTAAAGAACCCACAAACCAAATTACGAAAGACACTACAATGGGAATCTACCCCCTCGAGTTTCCAAAACCATCTCATCATTGAGTTAACCAGTGTACACCCAACTTGAATAGTTCGTTGGCCAATGATAGGTGAGCATAAGTCAAATAAAATAGTTAATCAGCCTAAAAAACTCTAGAACCTTATTCCCATAAAACATGATCACTCAAATCCAATGGTCATTCCATCAAATATCACATGCCATTCCCTTAACCATATGGCCTTTTTCCCTTAACTGATGACCACATCACCCAACTTGTGATCACATAACATAAGTAAACTAGGCCTACCCCTCCTGAAAATCACATCACCTCAATTCCAAATAGACAAATCCATTTCAAACATCGAGGCCGGATCATTATGATCCCATAGATCTCAACAGTTCATCAAAAATAAATCATATATATAAATCAGATAAATTTTACATAATAATTCAATGTAATACAATATTAAAACTCAAATTAAATAAAACAATTTAGTCAATATAATATAAACACCCTAGCTTAACTACCCAGGTGGTTGAAAACCTCTTACCCAATCTCACATGAGTGAATAAAATTTGGTCATTCCCAACAACGTCCCATAAATACATAGAGTTAATTTAACATCAATCATTCAATTTTATTATGGTCTCGATCATCTACCCAATGACACATTAAAAGCCACACCCCCAAAACCTCCCTAAAAACAAAAATAAAGGTATAAACCACCCACCTTAGAGTCATATATGTAGGCATTTATGGTAATAACCTCTATCTTGAAGATATTTAGAAAAAGTTGTTGTTTCTTCATAGTGCCCTAAAAATAGAGAAAAATGACTCACTTGGATTTAGCAGTCCATGAGATGAGAGAAAGTTAAATAGAATCATGGATGAGGAGATACTCATTGACATGGTTCAAATACACTTGATGATGACCAAAATAGAGGTAATACATAGTAAAGGGATCACACCATATGGGAGGAAGAAATGGGAAATCTCCACTATTGTACATGTGACCAAGAGGGGAGAAATAATAAGAAAAATAAGAAAAAAGTAAGAGGAAAAAAACAATAAAATTAGATAATTAAGAGGCCTCACAGTTAGCTTATATTGTCTTTCACACAATGTGAAAACTATGTGGGATAAAGTGTTGAGGTACTACCAATGTGGAACTACCCTTTTTTCTTGCACAAAGTTTTACCTAACTATTCAAAAGCCTTATGAAATCCATTTACAAAAACTATATACTCCTTCACTTGACAGTGTACCCCATCCTGCATAAATTTCAAAACAATGTGAATGTTAAAAATTGTTATACATGGTTTGCTAGGAGAGGCCCAACAGTTTACCCAAAATGTTCAACTTGACCAAAATCTTCTAAAACAAGGCTATTAGTCCTCTGATGCACCCAATACCCATCTAAAAATTCCACACCATCACTAAAACTCTACAATCATCCCCAAAAATGATACTTGGTTGGTGGAAAACATACAATTATGTTTCGATGATCAAAAAAGAAATTAGAATACCCACTATTCCAAAAATTCAAGAAGGTTGAGGATTTTGACCCTCTCCGAAATGCCGAAGTCATTAAAATCTCCCCACCGTAGCATAGAACATCCCTAATATGTAAAACCAAAACATGATACATTACTAGACATAACAATCTCTTTGAAATTTACCAGGATTGCACTATTCATAAGGAGTATAGGTCAACTATATCCAGGGATTCCTCACATTTAGAGTTACCTAACCGGGTCAAAACCAAAGCAAAAATAAAATCAAACATAGGGTCCATCAACCATTTACTAAAATAAAATGTCCTTTCGTGATGCACCGTCACTCCAATCCCTCGTCTGGTGCTCCCAAGTCATACATGACACCTATCAAAATTCCACATCGAATCAATGTGCAACTCATTCCAATGTCAAACAGGGAACCAATGAGATCTTTCATTTCAATAGATTCTCAAAATTCATGGCTCTTGACTCCTTAATCGAATACCACATCATAATATTTCATATATTCTAACAAACCTCAAATAATCTACATCGCCTCGATACCCTGATGATAAAGCACCTCACAAGTCATGCATCCAAAAATGTTGACATATAAAACCTAGTTCCACACACCTCATATATATATATAAATCATCTAAGATGATTCCAACATATTAACTAGAATCTTTATAGTCCATACATACAACTCATGTACCCAAAACAGACATGCCTCAATAGAAAATGATGAAGAAACACAAAATCATGAATATGATGAAAGAGTACCACTAATCTTCATCATCTCACCAGCCTACTCTCACCCTGATAGCTTAATGGCATGCACCTGGAACAATGCCTGACTTTATGATGCATGATCTCCCTATGGTGATGCAATAACCACCAGCCAATAACCAAACTAATAGATCCCATTATATATTCCAATGACCTATGTATGCAGTTGAAACTTGTCAATAATCACCTTGTATCACTCTCAGTAAGATCTAAAATCATTGAGTCTCCCTCAGTCCATGATTTCGAGTTTCCCAAGAAGGCTTCCTGCCAATCCATTCGAGATACCTGACTTGGATACATGCCTAGAACTCCTTTGGGGGTTGCTCACATTGTGTCTGAAAATGTCTGGGCAAACCACAATATAAATGCACCATTGAAGACCCAATCTAATGTGGTAAAATAGAGTCTTTGGCTAGACCTACTTGTTGGAACTCCTCTTTACCTATCTTACCACTATATAAAGAATCAGAACTAACATTATCGAAATTCATCATTAATCCCAATTAAGACCTACTTGTCATGTTTCCCTCAACTCTGAGAAACTATTTTACCTCCTCTGAAAATGATTCCAACTTAAATATATCCTCCTTCACCATAATGGAGTACTATAAACCTTCCTCAAAATATGTCACCCTAGATGTTTCATCACTCACCATATTAGGTGTGAAGTGAGGCAACTTAGTGAATGTCGCTGCATAGTACACAAAGAATATGTCACACTACTGACGGCTCAAGAACTCCCCATCCCTTCTCACCCTCAATATATCTAGGAAGAAGTAATTGAAGAACCTATCCTTAATTTCCCTCTAGTCGAATCGCTCAAGTCTTCCTTCCTGCAACTATATGTCAAACTAATGCTTTGGAGGTTCTATGATCATGTAGGTTTCCAGCTTCACCCTCTGCCCTAGAGGAGTCTCTAGCTACTCGAAGCTCATTTTCATGGACTCAATCCAATTTTTGATGCATGTGGACCACCCTCACACTGAAAATGTAGTGGTTAGTGTGACTTTAACTCCCATGTAAGACACACCATCGAAGGATCTACTCCTTGAGCTCCCCTATCGATCCCCTAAATAACCCAAACCAGGCCCACTCCGAGCATTACATCCAACCACGACCAAAAATATATCATCTTTGGGGGATGAATCTCTAACACTAGAGCCAGTACCTGATCTAGTACCCACATATTATGATCTAACTAACCCTCAGGGGTCTCAACCCACTCTTTCTCTTGAGACACTAAACCATCTCCCACTTGATGCTCTATCCAAGCCATCTTGGTGGAACCCATTGAATACCATTACATCTTCAAACATCCTAGATAATATATATATATATATAAATACCATAGAATAGGATTGATGTAACAAGAAATGTAATCTCACTACACTTACTCTCCCCCATCACAACCATGCAACATGGCATCCTGTCCTCATGGTGTTCTTACCCACTCATACCATATCCAATTATCACATATGCCCTGGGCAACACCCATCCTGATGAACTACATTACCACAAACCGATGACTATGTCAACTAACCTAGTGATCAACATCACCCCATTTCATTGTACATAATTTCTTCTATAATATCTAGAACCATACCAAGCATCACAAGAAAAGTTCACAGGCACACACATATTCATAATCAAAACATCCTACTATGTGCCGTTATATAATGTAAACATGCATAACAACACACCCTTTCCATACCAGTACATGTTTCAAATATCTTACTAATATTCATACTAGGCCAAGGATCACAAATCATAACAAGTTATTTTAACACCCAAAGATTTCATAGTACATTATTTCTTCAATGTAATTCAATAACTTGCGCTACACGCAACACCAAGTTTGAGGGTAACATGTCTTACTAAACTAGCCGTTAAAAAAGTGGTCATGAATAGTATTGACTGAATTATGAATTTTATAAGGTCTCTAAAATTTTAGAATCCATATTATGTGTTTCTTAGACATAATATAAGAACACATTCATTTTTTTAGATAAAAGAGTTATTTTTCAAAAAATGCAATTTTATCGCCTTTTAATAGAGAACATTTTTTAAAACCAATATTTTACAATTTTATATATTCAATTTAATGAAATTAAATTCTTATTTCTAATCAGGACATAAAATTTTTTGTTTGGATTAATCTTTGGAATTTTTCTAATAACTCTCATATATTGATGAATATAAAAAAAATAATAAATTATAATTAAAAACAACTTTTTTATTCGAAATTATTTATAGTGTTAAATTATAATTTTGATTGGTTTAAAAGTATAATTAGATTATAATATTACCATTTAATAAAATATTTATCACTGGATGTAATTTCACATTTAAACTGGACATAAACAAGTGTCAATCTTTTGATAGTAATTATTTCTTAAAAACACGTTTTTTGTTTTGACAGAAGGAATTAATTTTAAATTAATTTCTTCCACTTAAGTGTTTTGAATTTGAAAAAATGGATTCCATATTTGGAATAAATAGGTCAAAATTTGGTAAATAGGTAACTTTTGTTTTTTACATTTTAAATATGTACCTCAGTAAATAATTTATTTACCATGATTAAAGGGTAAATATAATAAATAAAGGTAAAATATAATATTAAAATAATATTAAACTACCCTAACATGTGTCATGATCCTATTTTCTGATAAATATCCGACCATGGCAATCCTTGGGTTGAATTTGGTACCCCATGGAGCCACATTGGAGTGATAATAAAATTTTATATTAATTAATTTCATGTAAAGATAAAAATGTCATAAACAAATATCTTTTAGTAAAAAAAATTTATATGGAGTTATATAAGTTATCTTTTCAACAATAAATATTATTTGGAAAGAAAAACTAATTCCTACATCATTTTATTTTTTTAATAATTTTTCGACATCATATAAATTAAATTATGTATGACACAATAATGATTCTATATTTAACTCATTAATAAATGATTTAAATAAATAAGATTATAAATATTAAAAAAATATCCAAAACCTGTCCAATTATTATTGGATTATTTTATTTTGACACCTAGTTATCTTATCTTTTTTATTATCGAATATGCAACCTTTTGAAACTGAATATGTGGTTATAATAAAATCAATGTTTTAATCTTTCCAAAAGAGCCCCTCCTCTCCATTCTAAAAAGTCCTCACTTCCAAACCATTTATCACACATATCAATCATTTGGAACATACAATCCCTACCCAAATATCCTCCCAACATACCTAAATTCATTCTACGGGCCTTACTTTAATCATATGGGCAACATATTGATCCTTTTTGGTCAAATCAAAAGGAAGAACCCGAAGAAGAGGTAATAATTTCACCACACTCTTTCAAGTCATTTCTTCTTCCACTTACTCTTTCTTTGTTGTTTCCATTAAAAAATGATAACTACAATATAATCTATATACTGTGATGTTATTATAAATATGGTACAATCATATTCATTATTCAATCCATCCTATAATTGATAAAGTCACCAAACGTGTGTACGTATGACTTACCATCTCCACGTTATGGTGATGTTTGTTATTCAAACACTCCATCATTTGGATGGGAATAATAATGAGTATAAATGATGTAAATAATAAATATAATATGATAATTATTCTTAATATGGGATATATCACCCAATTATATATTAATTTAATATAAAAATAATGATATTTTCACTCATGCATACGTACAAATTACCATCTCCACAAACACGATAAGATTCCTTCCCCATCGTAACCATTCTATAATAATTTTCATTTGGTTATTAAAAATAATTATTAAGAACATAAGATCATTATGGATATGAATCAAATACATCATATCCATAACAAACAAGTCTTATGTAACAAAACATATAAAAGAAAATGAATCAGTTAACACTCGAAACGACGATACTACTGAAATATCATTATGAAAGCAATATTATAAGATCATATATGATATCATATTAATGTATATGGTTCTTGTATAAATTAATAACAAATATTTCACCATTATACAGGAGGATAACCAACCCTTGACCATGGAAAAGAACAAGGTAAAGGTTAGTTTCACAATCTCATTATTATCCGAGGTTAGTTTTACATATGTATCTAGTAGGACCTCTTTATCATCCACATCCATGTTTCTTTAAAATATATTTCAAAACATTCTTAATATTTTATAGAATGTGGGTTAAAGTAATTTATACCATTGTTTGACTCTTTATATGATGTTTATAAAAGAATCTTTCCGTTTTTTTCCAAACAAGGTCCTTTATAACCTTTTCGACAAAATTAAGGAAAGAATGTATTTTTTTAACTTATACGACGAGTGCGGATATTTTCCGTTGATATAACATCATAAAATCTTCACATACAAGCTTATAAGAATATTTACAAAAATAAATGTTTTCTTTTACAATTATTTGAATTTTAAATGATTTCAAAATAGAAAGAGATATTTCTCTAGAAAAAATTGTTTTGATTTCATCTATGTCAACATCCTTTGATGAATTTTAAGTTTATATGATGTTGATTTATTATGATATAAATCTTCCATATTTTATTGAAGGTTTTGTGATATGTTTGACTCTATATGTGTTATTTTTATACCATTCATGGTTAATGGATAAAGTATTGACATTTCGTATGCTAGTTTTAATACGAATGTTTACGTTCTGTTTAAACCTTTTCATATGAGGAATGAATTGGACATTGTATGTGACGGGTAGAGCCCGATATACCTCCTTGATACCTCGGTGGGTCTCATGAGACATACCAGTGTCTTGGAAAAAAGCTTGTAAAAAATTTTATTTGTAGTCTTGGCACAAGAACATGACTATGTTGTTATGTAAGTCTGGTAATATGCATTACATCATTATGAAAGTGGCTATTGATGTTGAATGTGATTATTCTACTTGTAGAATATCCATGTGAGTAATTAAATGGAATTATTTTGATTTTATATTTTCCATATTATGCTGATCTTCAAGTTTAAAATTCTTTTTTTAGTATGATAAATTACATTAAATGTTTATGCTTATTTATGTTATCTTCCGCTGTGTTGCTTACGCTTACAGAGCATTGGAGATCACCCCTTTCATATGTTTCATTTTCCCAGGATATGAAGAAGTTAGTTATGAGTCAATTACAGGCATAATCTAGGAGGCTTGGATGTTTATAATGGAATAAATTAGTGTTGTATTTCTTTTCAAGTTGTAAAGTTGAAATTATGTGTGAATCTTGCTTCTAAGGCTACTAAACTGATCGGTCATTCGAGACTTGATTTCCGTTTATCATGCCAATGTTACGTAATAATTCACCGAATCTGGGTAACTGGGATCGTTGAGTTACAGTAATCATCACATTTAAAATGCACCACTCGAGTTTGAAATAACATCATCTGTAAAATGAGAAAAATAGAACAGTAATTCCAACCCATGATAACTCAGTCAGTCCTCTGTGCATGGGGCTGTAGGAACCCAAGCATGATATATAATCCTAGTTTCAGTAACATCACATTCTCAAATCTACCATAACCCATGAAGTAATACTAATAAAAAAGGTAAATAAAACATAACATTGATACCCTTTTTAGTTTCCCTGAACAGATTAGCCACCCGAACAATGCTTTTGGGAAATGTGTCACTGACCTCAGGCACACCTCCCCGAATTCCAAAGGGTTTCGGCTAAAAAAGAGGGTATAAAGAGGGGATAATGGGGAGTCCATACTTTTTGGGTATTATATAGTAATTTAATGATTATATATATATATGTATATATAAAATGAAAAAGAAATAGAGACTCATTAGACTCAAACTATGACCATAAATGGAGGAAGCACATTCAATATAATACAATAACATAAGCCTAAATATATATACAAAAAAAATATTCAATTATAACTAAGCATGCATCCATAACATGTCATCCAATAAAATTTATAGTAAAGGGTCTCCAAAGGGAGGACCAAAGAATATGCATATATAATAATTCTGAAATAGAGAAGAGAAAAAAACAGAAACTCTATATAAGGAAATAACCTCTAATTCCCATACCATCCATCCATGCCGACTAAACTACGATCCAACTCCTGAGCTTGAACCCTTACATGAACGTAAAATCATAAAGTCTACACGTGTCCCAAATGTCCCATGTAGGGTGTAAGAATTAGTCTCATTAGGGTTCCACCCACCTTTACATTCCCAACATAAGTGTTTAATAAGGTGTTTAATATAATAAGGACAACAACTCATTCCATTTCAATAAAACAACAAGGTTCCATGGTGATAAATAGTTACCATGAAGCTATGACATTCTTCAGCCAAAGCTGAAATAACAAAAGTGGAGGGGATACTTGGACCATGACCCATGTTATCCCTTGCTATTAATAGTAATAGGTGAACCATTAGGTTCCACCTCCAATGTAAACTGACACCATGTGCCTCCCAAAACATCATGTCAAAAGGGATATCACAAATGTCATGAAGGCATGTCCAAGAAAATAAAACCCTAGTCCCTCAGAAGCCTAATATAAATCACCCATTGGATCAAATCCCATTGTTTGAAGGCACAAAAATAACTATCCTCTATTGGAAACCACCATCAACTCAAATAATGGAGTCCTGAGGAACGATAATGCGTGTCCTCCAAAAATAGTCATGGCCCAATGACCTCAATAAAATGATCCTTATCCTCCAACCAATAAACTCAATGATATCATAAAATAGATCCACCATGGATTTATATGTAAAGGAACCCCAAATCAAATACCTAATATGCACTACTTAGCACGTCTACCCACTCGACTAGTAATAAACACCTCATCACTGAGTCTACCTATGTTCACATGAATCAATTGGTGCGTTGTCCAATCACAGATGAGAAACAATTACCAAAAATAGTACATAAGCCACACCAATTATAGAATCACATGCCCTTGTGACCATGTTACTGAAATATAATGGGTATGAAATCCAATTTCCTAGGCCATGTGCTCAACCTGACGGCCTTCCCACCTCAATGGATGACTACTTTTCTAAAAAGATTATCACATCACCCATGTAAACCAGGCCTAGCCTATCCCAATGATCACATTGCCCCAATTACCAATGGGAATCTATTTTTCAGACCATAGGCCAAGCCCTTCATGATCCCATGGATCATAGAATTACATCACAAACAATAATATATATAAATGACTTCAATTTAAAATAAAAATTTCTTTTAATTGAATTGTACAACTAAAATTAAAAAATAATATTTAATAAATATGAGTAACACATCGCGACCTAACTACCCAGGCGATCAAAAACCTTTAACCCTACTACACATGAGTGAATAAGGTATGGGAATTCCCAAGGACAACCCATAATGTCATACAATTAATTTAACATCATGTGTTCAATTTTATTTCTGTCTTTCTCATCTAACAAATAATGTACTGAAACCTGCACACACAAAAAAACTGGGAAAACATGAAAAGGTAGGCCCCACCTACCTTGGAGTTATTGACATAGGCACATCTTTTATTATACTCTAACTCAAAGTTATTTGGAATAATTTTACGTTTCTATCAAATGCACTGAGATTAGGGAAAACAACTCCCATAGATTTATCGGTCCATGAGAGGATAGAAAAGGAAAATAGAACTAGGATGAGGGGAGACTCACCGACGAAGTTCCAATGCACCCGATGGTGACCAAAACAAAGCACAGATGGAGGAGAGGGATCACACCATTGGGGTGGAAGAAATGTGTAATCCCCTATAGTATGCATTATTATGAGGGGTGAAAGAGGAAGGAAATAAAGAAAATATGAAGAAGGGATGACTGGAAAATCACCACATTAAGAGGTCATACAGTTTCCAAACCAGGCAGAAACTGTGCGGGCAACAATTTTGAGGTACCACCGAAGTGGAACTACCTGTGAAATTTTTGTATGATCTTCCCTAACTGTGCACAGGTTGTGTGAAATCTCTCTGTAAAAACTACAAACAACCTTTCATTTCCATGTGTCCCAACTCGCACAGTTTTCCAAACCATGTGGTGGTACAAAACTGGGCTGCATAGTTTTCTAGGAGAGACTGCATGGTTTGCCCAAATTGTGCTCCTTGACCCATAACTTCTAAAACAGGGTCGTTGGGTCTCTGATGACCTCAAAACCATAAAAACACTTATGACCATTTCTAAACATCTAATACCATAAAAAAATACCAGGTTATCATAAAACACATAATTAGGTTCTGATAATTGAAAGATGTATTGGAATACACATCAATTCAAAAACATCAACAAGCATGCGGATTTTGACCTACTCTGAAATACCCATGATATTACACATGGGGAGTATGAAAAGTTTATGTAACACAAAAAATGTGTACTATTTATTAGTAAGGGTTCTGTTAAAAATTTATAGAGTCATTAACCCCTCATAAATATGGACATAAGTCATCCCCTTAATAAATTTAGGCTTGGATTCATTGCCCCTTGTTCACAAATAGTTATAGGTCCCCTATAGGAGTTTGCAACTTGCAAATTTGATCTTCCCAGATTTAGTGATGGTGAACTATATAACTAATGGGATTGGTTACCCCCTTTCTAGATGAAGGGAGGGTTCTATATGTTTATGTACCATAATCTTGTCAACTAACATATATATTTCAATGTGGTGTGGGTAGCCCATTATGGTTTTATAGGGGTGGAATGTGTTTTTTATTATTCTTGATAGTTCAAGAATTATGATTTTTTTGTATTCTAGTTCCTACCAGTATATGATGTCTATGGAGTTGAGTTATGATAACTAGGATTCTTACATTATCAATGGTTTTTTTGTCTTTATAGCATGTCTGGATATTTTATCTTTTTTTGGAATACTTAGTATTTTCTTTTTTATTTTACTATTATTGAATCCTATTAGGTTTGTATATAATCATTCTTATATAGGAATGAATTCCTACACATATTTCATCTTCCCAACCAATTTATAGTATGGGGTGACCATGGTGGATATAAACATGGTAGAACAAGATTTTAGTTGTATATGGTAGTTCTTTATGGGGAATGTTGATATCAGATATTAGGCCAGAGGTCATTCCTATGAGGTGGTATTTTACCTTATTATATATTAATCATACTTGATGATATTGTCTTATGTATTTGTTTTCTTGGGATAGTTTCCCATGTAGTGTTGATCTAGATCATTAATGTTGCATGCATGAATTTTTTTTATAAAGTAGGTTATATATTTATTACTAGTGGATATTGTTTATATATATATATTATATTTAAAAAACTATTTAGGTTATAGGCTAAGTATTACCATGTATGTCATACCCCTTTTGAGTAAATATACAACCTATAGCCTAATGGTGGTGGGATTGAGGTTCCATACATAGCTCACCGCTACCCCAAGTGAGAGGTATTAGTTTGTTGAGTCAGGTATTAATGGTATTAGAGATGTTGAGTCCTAGTGATGGAGTTTAAAGTTATGTGTCATGTGGGATTTTTAGGATGTTAGGGAATTTTTTTATGGTTCATTGAGTTCATTTTTTAGGCAAGAAAATCGAATATCGATGTAGTGACTAACATATCCTTTAACCAAGACTCTAATAACCTTTTGATTGAATTAAAAATCAAACTAACTAAATATAGGATACATTATAGATGGTAAATTCATCATACTATGGACAGTAGTGGGTTTCATGTCCTTCATATGTTATATAAACCAAACAAATTGTAATTTTCATCAATCTATCTCGTTTAAAATAGGATTCCACTAAGAGGCATTCAAATATAGTGCTTAGTTAGGGTCATGAGGATCCTATTCTAGTACTTGAGCCTATCATATTTTAGAAATTGGGTAATAATGTGATTATTTAGGGTATTTATTGGGAGATATATCTACGCCATGATCCAAGGGAATATCCCCCATCAGATTTGAATAGACCATTCGCTCATGTGAAGTAGATGGTATCCCACTTTAACTAATGTTATGCTACCAATATAATGTGTGTGTTTTATGTATTTTTGTGACTATGTTCTCTTATATTTCGATATTATCCTAATATTTTAGTGATTAAGGATTTTTGTGAGTTATTGATGCGTGTTTTTTATTAGTTCTAGGAACCTATGGACTAGATAACAATTTTTTCGAAGAGTTTCATCCACAAAACAGTGGTCCAATGATTAAAGTTTATTGCAAACACATATGACTAGGATACTCTACTATGTTTTGGGGTTGGGAATTTTGTAATGATAATATCTATTTAGTGACATTGTGTATGGTTTGATTTTATGATGTGATGGACCTTTAAAATGGAATCATGACCATGCATGAGTATATTTTGAAGATCATGGATCTCATTAGGTACTCCCAATATGTGATTCATTAAAAATTATAATTATATTGAATGTTTATTTGAGACCTTTGAAATGTATGGGTTCAGGATTTAT
The DNA here is from genome assembly GCA_963277665.1 of Viscum album. Lineage (NCBI taxonomy): Eukaryota > Viridiplantae > Streptophyta > Magnoliopsida > Santalales > Viscaceae > Viscum > Viscum album. The sequence goes on along the minus strand of OY728140.1, from coordinate 1,267,302,547 downwards.
AAATATTCAACCCCACCCATGCTAGGGTTTTTGAGAGTATTTGGGATCGATGGCATCAAATAATTAATGTAATATATGATTTAAGGTATAAAACATTTTCAGTTTATATTTTCACACATACTCATTTACAATAGTGGAAGTAATTTTTTTAAATCTATATAATTGAATTAAAAATTTGAGATTCTAATAGAGCCTCTACACTGACTTTTTTGGATAAAAACTCTTACTAGTGGTGATCACCATCACACTAAAATCTACCAATGTGGTGAGATTATTCCAAGTAAAGGGAGAGTAATTTAATGGTATTTCATCATGGATGAGAAAATATCTAATGAAATCATCTTTGGAATGAATTGTTTTTTTAAAATCTAATATTTGGTGAATTGATATTGTTTCCTAGTGATATGCTATCTTGAGGATGGGTCAATATTCACCTCCAATGGTGAGTAAGGCCCTCGTGTAAGAAAAATAGGTCTAATTATCAACGTGTTTCAACCAAATACATATTTTTTGTGAGGTTAGATTTGTGTTATATGGGTTTTATAGGTAATAAGGATCTAATACTAGTGTAAGGGAATTTTTATTTTTATGCAAAAGTCACTCAAGGGTTACCATTATTGGGAGATTTATTTATATATCAAATTTAATTCACGGATTCCATTGAAATCTTCAATATATTTTTAAATGTTCCATCAATGTTTAGATAGATTATGTTATTGTGGAAACATATTTTTGGGGGAATTTTTTTTGGGGAAATTTTGACCCTTTATCTTATGAAAGGGAGTAATGTGATTCTTCAATGTCAAACATAGGTCTGTATATCATCTTCTATATGTTTGTGAGGATAGAATTTCAAAGACAATATTTAGGCATATCTATGGACATTATGAGTTCCCAATGATTTTGTTGTGGGTGAAGAATGTCCCTACTCTATAAGTAAGACTCATACACTATTTCCTGGTGGGTTACATTGATGAAATTAAAATTTAATTTGGGACAAAATGTTTTTACACATAGTATTTTATGATTTCATTGAGATTAATTTAAAGTTCACGGGATGTGTAGTAAAATATAAAAATTTTAATTCAACAAACCATAAGTTTCTCTCTAAGGTACACTATTTTAAAGGGTAGAGACTCATTTTCCCATGGATATGGTGGTGTTGATGACTTATGAAATTCAATTGGAATAATTATAGCAAGGTAGATGATTTTGTTATAATGAAAATTCATGATCATTTGAGGGGGGATATATCTGAGTAGATTTCTATGGTGCAGATGAATTTAATTGGAAGGGGTGAATCAGCTACCTTTAATTGAATTTGGAATCTCCCAATTCGTTATCAATTATGTATGTCCTGGATTAGAGATATTAATTACGGTATCTTTATGGATTTATAGGATGAATTTGATGGATTATTTGAATGTGGGAAGACATCATCCACTTACAAGTAATGATAGTGGTACATTGATGTGGCTAGTCTTGGATGCCATTGTAATAATTTTTAACTATAGAATCCTAGTGGTGCATGAGGCCTTGGTGATTTAAAACTAAAAAAGCATGTTTATTTGATTTTGTGAAAAGAATGATACATTATGAAGGATGTTTCAACATTGGATATAGTTTTAGGTCAACCAAGATTCAGTAGATGTTATTGTAGGATTCGAAGCTAAAAAAGTAGGGTTATATGACTGGACTTGGACCATCCACATCAAATTTTGGTGGAGTGTACACTAATGAGAAATGTTTTTCTACTTAGTTATTTATTGGGTTTGGTGTAGTATTTCAGTGTTCCCTATATAATCTTTTATTAATGTGCGAGGATTAACCGAAAAATAATTCAGTGGATAGGGATATGATTTTATTTCGAGTTGAAGTAACATATGGGTAATTTTCACTAATGATTCATAAAATATTATCCAAGTAGATATATATTTTCCTTGTGTTGTATGATGAAAATTTTGATATGTGAACATTATCAATAGATAAAATTAAGTAGAAGTATACCATAAGGATAATTTTAATAGAATCTCTCATGATGATAATGTGTAATCTTTTGTTTATTCACCAAATAGAAGGGTTAAATGTGAATTATTCACTATTTAGTGTTAGTTCTATGGGATGATATTTTAATTTGGGGGGAATAAAGCTTCCAAAAAATACATTTATTAATTTAATATATACATTTTGGTGGTCATGATTTTTAATTTCACTCCATTCCCTTATTATATTTTCTCATTTAGATATAATATTATAATAATGGGTCCATAATATTAAATGGATTATTCCACCCACATAACACATGCTCTGATATAGTGGTAGGTTAGAAATGATTCTGTGAAAGTTCATAGGTCAATCTCTACATAAAAAATATGTTTTAAGGTGATGATTTAGGGAAATTATTGAAAAATATATCTACCCCGTGATCAAAGGTAATATTTCTCACTTATTTCACATTGATCAGAACCTCATGTGAAGTAGATGGTATACTATTTTGAGAATGGTGAGAATACCCATAAGATATGCGTATTGTGTGAGTTCTAGAGAATGAGGTATCCTATATTTATTGATGAATTATTTTATTGGGTGACATAGCATTGATTTTCTTTAATGAATCACGTTTTTCCCTCTCATTTGATTACATGATTATCATATAGGGATTTTTTACATTAACTCTCCTTCACAATGTGGAAGGACATTGGTGGATGTCGATGACTCAAAATCCTAACATATTTAATTTAATCTGGTTAGAGTTTGACCTTTTTTTATGAAAGAGTTTTATATAGCAACGTTATGTGTTTTTGAGTTTAAGGGATTCTAGATCTTTCGCAATAAAATATTCCTATGTTTTTGAAAATTTTTATGTTCATAGATATCATGAATCACTCAGTAGATGTGGGTTGTGATAGATTATTATAAGCAAAAAAGTTTTATAGAGGCCTATAGAATTGGTGTGTTGTGGTGTTGTTATTATGTATCCCAAACTATGTTGTAGTATTAGATATTATTAGTGATAAACGGTCCTAAAAAACATGTTCCACATGTGATACATCGTATGATCTGTTTTCTTTGTATATTCAAACACATACCTATCTACATCAATGAATGTCATTATTTTATTACTATATCATTGAATTCATATTTATATATTCTAGTAAATCAACTAGATTGACCATTTCATACTAAGACCCATACCAGTAGAAAGCAACATCTCACTCACATCTACTAAGAGTGTGAGAATATTCTCATGAGAGAGAGACTAGTGTTTTTTGTATTTTTTAATGGAGAAGATCCTATCCAATGAAATTATACTTTGTATAGATCACTTATTCATAGTTATATTTTGGGTGGCTTTATATCATTCTAAAGATAAATTTCATCAGGTAGATGGTTCAAGATTCAATTACAATAGTGAGAAATACCATTAGGTATGAAAGGCAGGGTAAATCCTTAGTGATTTATAGTTTATTACCCAGAATATGGAAATGATAGATTTATTTTTTATAGTTTATATTAATATATGGGTTCCAAAAATTGTTGAATGTAATATAGATGAATATATATAATGAAATATATGGATTCCTTTATTGAGATATTGATTTATACATCAACATTATTTATGGGAAAACACTAAATTATTTTATAGCATATTGAATGACTCTATCAAATATTGAGAGATGATATTGGAAATGAAAGGCCACCTTGAAGAATGGTTTTATAGTGAATTTGGTAACATATTTGGACATTTAAATTGATTTAAGTGATACTATAAGGTTGATCTCTAGTTTGGATGTAATAAACTAGATTTTTTTATCTTAAATCCATTATAAATCTTTGATCGGAAGAGTCTCATTATGAAATAAATTTTAATTTTCATCATAATTATTTACATTTCTCTACGGTTTAGTGGGTTATAGAATAAAGAGTTATGGTTTCTTTGGAATAATATTATGTTTGATGTGTTTTTCCATGATAATATGAATTGCACCTAGATCATCATTTTAAACCCTATGGTTATCTAGATATAGAATATTTTGTGTTGTGACAACCTTTTTCTTAGAGTAGTGAGGGTTGAGATGTGTCATGTTATAATGGTTGACTGTGTTTCACAGGGAATGAAGAAGGGAGTCGATAATATCACGGTTTCTGACAAAAAAATTATTAAGTAATATTGCATCACGATGATACATGTTGCACCATTATTTTGGATGGTATTTTAGGAATTTTGTTGAAACCATTTTAATTACGATGTTATATGACCAACCCATGGAGTCTTTATAAGTAGTAATCTAACCCTCTATCACATGAATTGTACTTTCCTCCATTTTTATCGTCAAATTCTAGTGTTTTCTTTCGAGAGTCCTATATTAATTTGATGACCCTTAAACCAGTGATAAATGTGTGGTGATCCCTTGGTTATTCAAAATATTGGATTCGAGTGGTAGTGTTGAACATTACTAAAGGAAGTAATCATTACTCATCTCATGCTCCATTATCACATGATTTGGAATATGAAAGTATCGGTTATTGTCCATCAATTTCTTTATGATATCTATACTATAAATTCCTTTTGATATATATGAGTGTTCCCATTATGACCAAACCCATTTTTTAATTTCCAATTTCTGATATTGTATTTCCTATTGGTGGGAGAATAACCGCACTATGACTCAAGAAGGGGGTGAATTGAGTTCTTGAATTATTTTTACTTAAACCATCTTCTTTTAAGGTATGATACATTCTAATATTTTAATGACTTATGAAAGATACATACATAAAATAAGTAAGAAAAAATATCAAACATAATAGATATATTGTGGTTTGAGGAATAAATATCTCTTAACCCGCTCTGCCAATTCTCAACACCCAAATCACGGTAATTTTCACTAGTACTAGTAATTTCCCCTAAGACTACCAAATTGAGTCTATATGACCTTAACATGGAATGAAACTAGGATATTTTTACGGCCTCATACATGGATTTATAAAAACAGAAACCTTCAACACTCAGTACAAGGAGTTATAACTTCTTAACAATGGTAGAGAATAATGGGAGATTACAAAATGAATCATAATGTTTCAAGATGAATGTAAAAAAAGATTTATACATGAGACAAAATAATAATGAACTATAACACGATGAGATTATTCTAAATCACAACAAGGTTAAATTTGACAAAACCAATATGGGAAACTTGTTTCTACATATTCTTTTTCTTAGAAATTATAAATAGAATAAAAAAACATAGAGTGATTTGAGAGAGAAAATTCAATTATTATCACTTTTATATTTTATCTGGTTTAAATACACTTTCTTATATTCTCTGTTACTATTCAAAAATGTAATATCAAATAAAATATTTACTTAGTTTAAAAAACCAGATTTATTTTCCTTAAAAATACCTTTAAAACCAGACTGAAAATTAAATTATCTTTATTATTTTATTTTCTAGGAACTAGTAAAATTTGAGAAAAAATATTTTACCATAAATATGTAGTCACATATTTAATAAATAAATGGGAACATTAATTCCAGTTTAATGTACTCTAATGATAATAAATATAAAAGTTGAAGATTGACATAGCCAATTTTGGATAAATAACTATCTAAATTCCATATATTTGAGTACACATAGCCGAATTTATCCACGTAGTTTTAGTTCACATAGTAGAATTCTTCACGTAGCCCAATTATATATCCATATTGATCACATAGGAAAAATATTGTGTATCCAAATTTATCATGTAGCCAATTGGAACCATGTAGAAGAATATGACTCAGATCCAAATCAATTAGTTGATTACTCTACGTACCAAATTTATATATACATTTCATTGATGTAGCCCTTTTATAATGTAGGAAATTCATTACTGTTGTTGATTCCCATGTAGGAAATTCCTTTATATAGACAATATATATAGGCAATTCCTTTACATATCAAATTGAAGTATACTATTGATCGATGTAGAAAAATATTCATGTTTCAAAATTCCTTATATAACTGAATATTCTAGTCATAGAAAAATTTCTTCAAACTAAAAAAATTTCATATTTATAGATGAATGGACTAAATAAGATAGAAACCTGATGAAAACACATAAAAAATAAGTAGAAAAATATGAAGGGTTTTTTAGATCATCCAAACATAAGATATATGGGATATTCTTGAACAACGTTTGTAGTTTAACAGTCACTGCATTTTATATGATCAAAAAAACCAATTAAAAAATAAACATGAAATTGAAATGTTTTTAAAATATTTTTATACAAAACAATATAATACATAAGGATTTTTAAAATTTAGTTTTTATCCTTTATTCTACCACTTTATACATCTTCTCTCTCTTTTATGACATTAAATGGAAGGATAAATAGAGGGAAAAAACTTTTAATGTAGTAATTTGAGTTTTGATAAGTTTATGTATAATTATAAATATGAATTTAAGTAAGGAATTCCAATAAATTTTATATTTTATAAAACTAAAAAATAAAAAATTTAAAAAACATTAAATGAAAACAATCACATAACATACAAACAAAGACATAAAAAGAATTATATTAAGATTGAACATTGGTATAAATTACGAAGAAGAAAAATAAAAAAACAAGTTTGTTACATGGACTTGGTTTTGAACTAGTTTATACCTATATAGAGGTTGGAGTGGATGTTTCATGGAGCATAGATATGAGGAAGAGATAGTAGGAGGGTCAACCACTTAACGTAAAAGTACTATTCCAAATTCCATAGAAATTTTATTAGATACAAAACTGGATTTTTCGATGGGTCTCTGAGTAGTCATACTCAATAATCTATCTCGATTATGAGAAGAAGCACTGATGTCATATCATCCAAAACTCAAAAAAAAACTTTTTTATTTTTAGAATTTGAAGATATAACTTCGTATTCAAAATATTTAGTAGCAATAACAACATCAACCTTTAATTATTCTATCTAATTGATTCTAAACGGATCAAATCTAGATTGTAATCTTTTATTAAAACCCTTATATGTTTCACTAGGTTCTATTACAAGGTTTTTTGACCTCTTATAGAAAAATTGGATCATCAGACAAATCTATTATCTTAATGATATCATTTTAGCAAAAGTATATAATTGTATTGAATACATGTCTCTGCATGTAAGAAAAATAAGATAAACCATTGTTCAAAATTATTTGTAAGGTTTCAATTTTTCTATAAGAGAAACACTTAGAATTAATGACCATGGAATCCAAATGAGGAATAGATGAAGCCGAAGGAGGTTCTAAATACAACTTACATAGAATTAGTTTAGAATAAAAATTTGTCTGAATCATCCTTACTTTAAAATAAATCAAATTTTAATATAGGTTTGGTAATTTTTATATAATCCCTAGACAAATACTCATTGAAACTCTAGAATAGAGCTCGAGGAACTATAACACTTGTAGTAGCTGACACATGGTAAATTGGATTAGAGTTCTGTTCAAAGAAAGCTCATTCCATTTATCAATGGATGGTATAGAAGGTGGTTGTTATGAATTTGAGGAACTAAAATCCTTTTCTAAAGAATATATGAACATATATGCAAATCCCTAATAAATCTTATCCCATATAGTGGAAAATATTTAATTTTTTCTACTAAAAGGATCAATAGATGATGAAAGAATATAACTTATCTCTTTGGAAATCTCTATGTTTTTATCTAACATAGTCACAATAGAGGGAAAACATTCCGGAATATAGCCGAAAATTTTATCCAGGGATACATGTTTCCCTAGATGTAGTATATGAATAGTTTCCCTAGTATCAAGAAGAAAATGCTAACATAACATTTTTAAATTATTTCATAAGAACACGAGTAAACATGTCACATTTGAGGTGTTAGATCTGAGAGGAAAAAAAATTCATATATGAAACATGTTTACCAAACTATGTTAGCATGTTTGGAACAACATATGATTTTCGAAACAGGTGTAACACTTTGATAAAACCTCTTAGGGAATTAAAATTGAATCACAACCTCACTTTTAAGAGTGTGTATGCTCTTTATTATGTCTATCTTGAAACTCTATATCTCTTATACTGTAACAACTAAAAGGTATGATTAAACTACTTGAAATTTTTATTTATTTACATTTGAGATTCCATAGTAACTCCCAGTTAATTTACCAAAAACATGGTAGAAAAAATTTCACTAAGGTCATTCACTTGGGCTCTCATAGCCTCAACTGACTTATATTCACAAAGGACAAATCTATTTTCCCTGGTTGGATGTTTAGTGTCATGGTGGTTTGGGTAGATATCATCTCAAAAATATTATGAAAACCGACTCGGGACATTCAGCATTCCATTAGTTGGATAATTTTATCTATAGAAGATGTAAAATACTTTTTTATCTAAACATATTCTTCATTGAGATTATTATAAGAAGTCATAACAGAAGAATAATAATCCTTCATGTGTTTCCCATCATCTATACCTTAATGGCCTTTTTCTCATTGATGGGGCATCCTCTTACACTAGAGGGGGAGATATAAATGGAACTGGTGTATGTGAAAGATCAAAATATTCCACCATAATCAAATTTATAGTTTGATACGTTTCGACATTAGGTGATCTAGGTAGTGGATCAAAAACTATATGATCATCCTCAGATTCTATTTTGACTTTAGTAGCCATTGCAGTTGGAATAATATCAACAAGAATGTTATCTCTAGGCCCAACAACCATCTCAACAACATGCATAATTGGTTGAATTTATTCAACAACACTAAAAAACCAAAAACAATTCTTTAAATAATTATTCTACTAGTATATCATATGAAATAATAGGATCAGATATCATAAAGAAATTCTCATTCACATCCTTATCAGACACCAAATCAATAGGTGCTACATTGCAGGAGTTGAAGTAGTGGATGACTCCCCATTATTTCATTTAGGATGTGGTATATCCATACGAGCTCCAACATCATTTTGCAACAAGTCTTAATGAATTTCAGGAAGCATCCAAATTGTAACAAAATGTATTCATCAGAATTGTGGAAAGAGTGTTTCATTTTTTAACATAACAACTTCTCCTTAATTTAAGTCCCCTTATTTCTTCTTCACGAACAATTAAATAAACCTCCCATAAGGTTAATAATTCAACTTCCATTTAAAATTACAAAAATGGTGAATAAATATCATAATTTAATATGGGATATTAAAATTTAAATTATTGATTAGGATATTTAAAAGATTAATATACTGAAACTGTATCTTTTCCATCTTCCTTTCTTTCTAATAATTGAATGTTTGAATTGATTTTTAGAACAACTTTTATTAGGCTTTTATGTCCTTTATAACCTTTTTCTAAAAATTACGGGATCCAAAAAACATGAAAAATTTAGGGGGTAATATTGATATTTTAAAAAATAAAGCCTGAATAAAATTGTACTCACCTTCAGGATGATAATGCATAACCTCCAAAATCTCCATAGAAGAAAGTAATAAATCATTCCCATTTACACTCATTGAAAGATCATCCTCCATCCTTCTAAAATAAAGCTTCAAATTCCTCATAAACACCTTTAGTTTCTCTTCAAATAGTAAATCTATCATTTTATCTTCAAAGATAAACCTCTATTATTGGAACTAAAAGACATTATTTAACAAATTATCTACTTCTTTTAGCCAAACCATGTCTACAATCATTTTTTCAAGCACTCGACGCAACACACCACCTATATTTTATTTCTTTGAGGATCCATAACCATCATTTTCACCTCTATTTTACTTTCCCAACATAGAGATATTAGTTCGAGGATGATAGAATCAAACGTTACAGTTTGGATTTAGAGGTTAATGGATGAAAGTAAGTGGTAGGTGTGAATATGATTGATTTGAGTTTAGGTCACATACCAAATTTGGTGTTGGTTTACATATCAAATTTGGGTTAGTGGGGTCATCTGACTTCAAAAAATAAGAAATTAAATTTCAAAAAATATATTTTTTAAAAAGGAATTTAAATTATTTTAATTAACACACATATAATTATGAATTCATAAAAAATTCATTTAAGTTTTTTAATTAATTAAAATACTAATAAATTAACTATAAATTCATAACTTTAAATACAATTAAATTAAAATGAAATGAAATAAATTAAAATCATTTATATTTAAATGACATAAAATAAAACATAATAATATAAAAAAACTCACAACAAAGGGGCTTAGTAAATATATCTGGTAATTTATTCTCAGTAGAGAAAAATCAAAGATAGATATATCTTTTTTTAGCCTGATATGTAAAGAAATTATAAGTTAGATCTATATAATTAGTTCATGAATGGATTATTAGATAATTTTAAATGATTATATTACATGTTTCATCACATTTTATTGATACTTTACCAAAATAGAATCCAAAAATCAATAAGACATGTTTTATCCATAATATAGGTGCATGAAAACTACAATAAAAATGTACCATAATTGAGCAGTATATAATGAAATTGGGTACAAATTCTTACAAGAAAAGGATGACATAGATACAGTAAGAAATGTTTGGGTTCCAGGGGTGGTCTTCTTATCTAGTCTACACCCACAAAAAGTAGCCTCAGAATAAGGATTCAATTTAAAATCTGATTTTTTAGGAAAATGTAATGAAAGAGAAAGTTTTCCTTCTAAATAAATTAACTTTTTTATTAAATTTCAAATAATAATCCATGGAATTTTTATATAATATAGCACATTAGAATACTACAAATATAATTTCTTGTCTACTTGCAATTAAATACATTACAATTACAATTATTCATCTATGTAATTTGTTAACATTTGGTTTCCCAGCTTCATCGAAATCAATATTTTACATGGAAATCATATTATTTTCATTTAAATTACCATTTTTTTGTCCAAACATTTTATGTAAGTCCAGTTTGTATTTTACCTTAATTAGAAAATTCACAAATATTTTTGAAAAATTTATAAATCAAAATTAAAATTTACTCACACATCATGCTCATTTCAAATCATTATTTCATGAATTTTAAATATTAATTATATAATTTTTTTAGAACATAAAATAACATCATCAACATATATTTTAACTAGAACGATATTTTCATATTTTTTTTCTTAAAAATATTAGGATATTACACTCACACTAAAAATATATTTGATAAATGAAATGAACTTAAGATATCATACCATGCTCTAGCTAGGTTTTAAGGCTATAAAGATCTTTGTTATGTTTGAAAATATAATTTAGAAAAATAGGATTTTCAAAACCTAGAGATTGTTTTTAATAAACTTACCCCATATGAAAAATGTTCAAAAATTCAGATTTTACATCCATATGATATAATTTTAAATTCATATGTGTTACATAGTCTAGAATAATTCTATTGGATTTAAATCTAATTATAAGTGAATAGTTCCCTTCATAATTTTTACCTTCATCATGGTTTTATCCTTCAACCACTAATCCAGCCTTACTCATACTGAGCATACCATAATCGTCCTCTTTATTCCATAAATCTATCATTGATCTTATAATATGGTTTTTAATGTTCTATCAACTAATTTCCATATATTGTTTCTTTTGAACTATTATTACTCTTCTAACATGAATAACACCCATAATTCATAAGTTAAGAATTGTTATAATGTTTTAGGTTATAGTTGAGATAAAAAGGAATATAAAAATATAGTATTTTATTAAAATATTGTAGTTCCACTATATCCATCAAAGCTTCCTATCACAATAGACAAGAATGATTTTAGGGCTCAATGCTGTCTAGGTACCGTGCTTTCAGGTTCACTAATATCCATCCTCTTTGGATTAGGATTACCAAAATCAAGTTCCAAGTAATTATTCTTTACATTATAAAAGTGTGGTTCAAACCTCATGTTTTCAAAAACATCATTTTACTCGTGAACTCGAGTCATGTTCTTACCAAATAGAATAGTTTCATCAAATTTTACTTGTGCTTATTACTAAACAATATTTCACCACTTTTTAATACTCTTTAATCCTTAAATGCTGTATAATAATCAAGAAATAATCTTTTATTATCCTCTAGATAAAATTTACCAACATTATAATTTGTCTTCAAATAGCAATATTTTCATCGAAACATTTGAAGTATCCAACTTTTAGATTCTATTGTTCCATATCTCACTTAATATTTTCTTCATAATAATCTTCTCTAGAATTATATTAATGATATAAAATTAGGTATTTATTGATTCAATCCAAATGTGTGAAGGTAGGTTATATTTATATAACATGTCCCTAACAATTTAGTAGAAGGTCTTATTCCTCCTTTTAGTAACACAATTCTATTAACGTGTCCCAGGGGTAGAAAAGTATGTTTGATCCCATTTTCAGAATAATAATAATAACAATTAAAATTTAAATTATCTCCCATGTTCACTTCTCAAATAAATTAATTTTAAAATATTTCTCGTTTTGATTCAAACAACAAATGATTTTATAAATAAAATAAAAATCAACACTTTCGACACTAATAAAATAAAACCACAGAAAATCTTGAGAAATAATTAACTAACACATAAAAAAAAATATTTTTCCTATTATCCTTATTGTTATATACGGTCCAATTTTTTTTGTGCATTGGTTTCAGAGGCCTGGATATAAAAAGTGATTAAATTGATTTAAAAGATTACTTCTGTTGCTTTCCCATTTATCTTGAAACACATAGTTTCTCTTTATTCAATTTATATTATGGTAGATCTAATATTAAATTCTTCTTTGTGAATAATCTTAATTAATAAACATTACAATATCCTAGAATTATATTTTAAATCCAATATTTATTAGTTTTATCATTTAAATAGTTCACTATTTTCGATATAAATAATTATAAATCTAATGTATAGAAAATATTATGTCGAGGATATTTAAAACTATATAGTTTATATTTAAAAATATAACATTAGTAATATGAAAAATAAATAGATTAATCTTCATCAAAAAATTTATAAATTATTATCATTTTATGTTTCGGTTCTTACACATAGACAAATTTGATGATGATAACTGATCATAGACTTATAGTTGATCGAAATCCAATAATATTGACCTCAGAATTGTCACTAAATGTGATATAGCCACCATTAAGTTTTTATAAAGAATTTAAATTTGAGAAATATCCACTAATATTCCATGATAATACCCTTTCCATATTTAATTTTTCATTTCTTATCATGCAAAATTTTTGATAAAAAACAAATCAAATAAGAAATTTTCTTGGTATTAATATTTAATTATGTCCTAAAATGTTAGCATCCAAATATTTGAAAACCCAAATCTTCTTGTTCTATCCATAAATTACATAACTGAATTTTGAATTTTTTTTTAAAAAGGCATGACTAACTCCACAGAAATATGGTTTTTATAGAATTGAATTCTTAGCATAATGTCAAGGTTATGCAAAATGAAAACAAATAACTTTACAAATGTTTTTTCTTAGAAAGAGGCATAAAATAATTTTGATAAAGCTTGTTGTTTTCACCATTACTTCCTCATTAAAAATTATCTTTTGTGGAATGCATTATTACTTATGATTTTATTTAGGTAAATTTTTTCTTTTTTTGAACACACTTGTAGAATCATTAAGGTCGTATAATTATTCTTTCTATCTTTAAACAATATTACCATGTTTATCAAAGAAGAAACATAATATTATAGCTTTACTTTCATATTTGTAATTTTTTTATTTATGTTATATTTTTCACTCACTATTACATTATAATATTTTTATGGATTTTTTTTTTATTTTTCATGATTTTATTTACTTTTCTAACATTTCATAATATTCATGTTGTTATTGAAAAATAAATTTTATGTTTTATATTCAGGTTCATGCTCAGAATAATATAATGATTGAATCTCTTCAGAATGTTTCTAAAAGAACATTTTTTATATAAAATATCATCTTATAATTAAATAGATATTTCATCACTAGAATCATCATAAGAACTCCATGTGGCCATCATGTCTCAATTTCTATTTTTCATGTCTTCAACCATTCATTTTTACTTATTGTCAGATATATTTTTGTATTGATGTTATGGGAAATATGGTTTGATGTGTCTAAGATTCATGAACTCATAAAACCTTACTTATTTAGAATTTCAATCATATGTATTGTACGAGGTGAAGGATTTAATGAATACTATAATATTATTATAGAATTTTTTGAAATTCCTTGAAAAATGATCAAGATCACTATCTCAAGTAGAATTGTATGAAGTATATTTATTTGAGGATTCACCAATTTCAATTATTTTTCTATTATTACCATATTTTGATGTATATATGTTTTAAGAAAAATTAACCTTTTTGATCAATCATTACCCTCCATATTCAACTTATATTTCTTCCCCATATATATCATGAATGTTCCAATGAAACTTTTTATCCTGAAATTTATTTACATCAGTGGGTTGACTAATTACTATCAAAATTCCAATCCAATTAGATGAAAATAATCATAGAAGTTTTAATGGTTGACTAGATTGATAAATTCAAACTCCATTGTATGAAATATTTTTCACAATATCTATTAAATATGCATTCATCAATGTTATAGTTTCTCCCACAACCATCTTGAACATGTAAAAATTCATATTTGTTGATTTTAAAATGATATTTCTTACATTATCAACAACTTCATAGGTTACCAATATTTTTTTCCAAATGTTATAAGATGTAGTAGATTTTGAATCTCAATTTAACTCATCGAGACACAATACATATATTTTATCATTTATAGATTCTGAGTTGAAATCATATTATCTTTCTATAGTGGCATCTAATTTCTCTAGTTCTTGTTTAGGAATAGTCCATGTCTTAATGAATTGTGAGTAAACCTCTATACTATGGTTCTTCCGGTCAATAATCACTGAATATTCTAACAATCATTATTTTTTCCATTGTAATAATGAAAATTTTCAATAGACATAACATCACTATTGTCAACCATAATGGCCATTTGATTATCAAATTGAATATATAAGCCTCTTAGAGTTGAGAACTCAAAACTCACAAATTCTGATACCAAATTTTAGTCAGAGATAACCTATACTAATACAAGGGGAATGAATTGAATTCTGGAAAATTTATTCACATAAAACCGAGCACTTTTACAATATGATAAATTTTGATATTTTCTTAATAAAATAAATAAATATAAATAAAATAAGTAAGAAAAAATATTGAACACAAGACATTTATTGTTTTTCAATGAACAAATATCCCATAGTCCACTCCACTAAATACTAAAATCCTAGAGCATGGTGATTTTCACTAGTACCATTCCATTTCCCAAGGACTAACTAATTGAGTTCAATCAATTATGACATATTAAAAAAATTTGTTTTTTAATGGAATACAACTTTTATTTAATGAAATAATTACCCTTAACACATTTTACAAGGAGTTATTACATCAAAAAATGAGAGAGAATACTGAGAGATTAAAAAATGAAGATCACAGTTTCATCATAAAACTGATAGAATAGAATTATTCACTAGGAGGGAAAATAATAATGATGTATATCTCATTGAGGGTCTTATAAAACTAATCAAGTGTTATATTTATATAACAACTGATGAATTTTGTTTATTATTCTTCTTTTTCTTAGTAAAAATAAGAAACATTAAAATATTCAAGTGAGAGAGAGAGATAGAGGGATACAATTAGAGGGAAAGTACAGTCCTTGTTATATTCATTATTTTATATTGTTCAAATAATATTATTTATATTCTTAGTAACTATTTCACAACATCATATCCCATAATATTGACCGTTAGAGTAAAATATCAGATGTAATTTTCTCAAAAATACATATGTAATAGGACTGATAAATTAATTATATGCACTATTTTCTTTTCTTAGTACAAGAATCTTTTAAAAAAAGATTTTATCATAAATAGGTAGTCCAGTATTGAATGCATCTCTAAAAAAATTGATTTTTCACTTAACGTAATCCAATTATAATAGATACAAATGTTTTAGAAAGATGTAATTTATTTTGGATAACTACATAGCCTAATTCCATGTAGTATAATTCACATTGCTAAATTAATCCATATAGTCATTCTTCACATAGCCTAATTCTTCACATAGGGATATTTCACAACCATCTAACTCATGAAGCTGAAATCTTTCATATCAAACTGAATCAGGAATCCAACTAAAACCTCATAGATGAATATTCCATGGATCCAAATCATATAGTAGATTACAATAAATATCCAATTTACCTACTCATTTCACCATCGTAGTTGTTTTCTTATATAAGTGATTCATTGATGTAACTAATTCTATCATAAGAAATTTGATTGCATAACTGATCTACATAGATGATTCTTTCACATAGCCGATTGATGTTTCCAATTTATTGATGTATCCAAATATCAATGGAGACAAAATCCACATGAAGTTGAATATTCTAGAATTAGGAAAATTTCCGAAATCTTATAGAATTTTATATTTTTAATATAATTGACTAAATAAGATTAAAAATGATGAACACACATAAAAAAATCATTAGAAACATATAATGTTTTTTAGATCATAAAAACAGGAATTATATGAGCTCCAGTAAGACAAAATTAGTAGTATGAAAATTCTATACTACTCTCACAGATTCTTCATTATTCCCAAAGTTAAATTTAGTGTAAAAAATGGTGCCCTATGATGTCTAGTTTCACCTTTAGTGTTATATTGTTGGGACTTGATATATATATGATAAAATGTGATGGAAATTATTATATCATTGAGGTAGTGTTTTTTGGAGTCCCATTTTGTAATAGAATGTATATATGTTTCCTAAAAATGTTTTATTTTATCTCATCTTTCCCTGATAGGGAGGATCACACAAAAACACTATATATGATTTCATAACATACCCTTCCCAATGCTCTGTAAATCTTGTGGTATTTAGTATTACATTGATTTTTTATATCCCGAGTTAATACATCTTGAGGTAAAACAAGGCGAGACATGTTATTATATAAAATAGAGGGGATAACTATGGAATAAAAATGTAGTTTCATCTTGGTGAAGATAACGGTGAGCTTTGACTATAACATGAAGGAGGTATCTATAACATAAATGTGTCGGTTGATGTTCTGATTGGATAACATCATCTATCAATAATAGTTTGAGGTGTATTTATTGTAGCATGACAATAACAGGTTAGGAATCACTGTATGAAAATATATCTCATACAACTATAATGTTTCATTGTAGAGAGAATGACCCATTACAATCCCTTAGTAAGGGTTTACATATATTTTTATCCATTTATCTAATTAGTTCAATAATGCGGTCTATCCTAACATTTTTACCATATAGATCATGATGGTACAATCCTTTTGACCACCAATGGTAGTTTACATTATTATTTAGGTTGGATTTGAATTTATTTCTATATATTAGATGATTGGATTCAGTCCAAATGATTAAAGTGGACATAGGGTAAGGTTCCCCATAGGTAGTAAGTGGGTGATAGTTTATTTGTACATTGTATTATTCCAAGAGTTTTATAATTTTTCAAATAATCATATCAGGGGAACTCAAGATTGGGCATGGGGTTTTCACTCCCTTGGCAGCCAAGAGGTGTGGGTACCATACATACAATTGATATATTTCGTTATTCCCCTATATACTCGAGGTGCGGATCCTCTATCCGTGGAGTTCGTTACTCCCTCCCCCGATATGTATTTCTTAGGGAGGTGTGGGTCCCCCATTAGAGTTTGGGACTCCCTTGATGGAAATTCTTTCCCTAGTGAGGCACATTTCCTTTATTATATAATATGTGTGATGAAATGATTTTGGTTTACCTGGGTATCTTTTCTTCTTTTCCTGTAGGGTGTGATATATTTTCCTTGTGAGGTGACAAGATAACATTATATATACATATTAGATAAATTTAGTTAAGGTTCATTCATGATTTATTCAATAATCAGTTGGATTTTGGGTTGTTTTCAAGGGAATTAGGAATTATGGACTCAATGGAAGAAATGATGAAAAATTTCCAAAACAGGCTTTACACACCATGTATCACTTACACAACGTGTAATAATCTTTCAAAAAATTCCTAGAAGGCCACAAACTGTACTAATAAGAATTTACATGACGTGAAGAAAATACACAATATCCACATTCCTTACACAATGTGAAGATTTAAAATTTTAGAATCTAGTTAAAATTTAACCACATACACATAGTGAAGAGATTTCATGACATGAAAGCTTTGAAGGATAGTCCAGTCGAAGATACTGAAAAATTATTCTACGGGAATTGTGGATCACAAATACACAAAGTGGATCGAATTTCATCGACATGTAGATATCATGAATGAAATCACTTAAGAAATTACATGATTTGTTTCTCTTACATGTTGTGTGTTTTTCTAACTTATTAATATTTGAGTGCTCCTCCACTTATAGGGAGTGACACACACTTTATTTTCTCCTAGTTTTCATCCATCATTTTCTCTCATTTTCACTTTTTTTTATTCAAAAACAATGTTTATTCATTCTTGTAATATTTTTTCTAGTAATTTTCTATATTTAGTTGATCTACATGCATTCTACTTCTGTTCTTTATCCATTAGGATTACTATTCCAATTTACATTCTTTTTCAACACCGATTTCTATTCTTCATTAATGATTGAAATATTATTCATTATTTCTTCTTTCAAAGAGTGTTTTTATTATATTTACATTTATTTCATTTTTTATCCTGATTATCAATTATTTTAATCATGTATTTATTCATTATCAACTATTTTATTATTATTCATTGCATGTTTATAATTTCCTGGCTTCTAATCATCAGCGCCATTCATGACTAATCGACACAGGGTTATGGGTTGAGTGTATGGGTGTTTCTGAGTCTAATGAATCTATATTTTGATCCTTGATAAATGTTATAATAATAATTATATTAATAATATTTTATCATAAAATTATTTTTAACATCCTTGACCATGGAAAGATAAATTGAATGAAACTAACCTAATTGGAGTTGAGAAAGAATATGAACATTAACCGGGGAAAATTTCTGTATAAAATCCAAGTGTAACACACCTAGGTTTTGAGCTATAACATAAACATGGGATGGTTTCATCATCGGTAGATCCAATTTATTAGTGAAAAACCATTTGTTGAATCATTCACCCTGTCATAACCATTTCCATATGAATATCAAGATAAATATAGGATTATATTCTATCAAGAGCCCTAAAATTAAACTTGATACCTTCATTCATTATAAGTATTAAATCCAAAATTCTTAGATTTCGTAAAAATAAATCTTGATGAGTGAAAGTGATGAATCATTTCCAAGGGTTTTTTTGATTGGTTACTAAACATCCAATGATCCTCATGTGTTTGACCTATCACTGTTTCATTATTAATCTATAGTAGAATGTGTATCCTCGAACTATAAAATATTAATCTCATCAATGCGTGTGTGAATTCAATGATGTAAGCGAGAGTGTCATATTATGGAACCATTTCCATGGATTTATGTTTCTCTAGAACAATGAACTTCAGAATACCCTCACATTTCCTCACCCTCCCCTTTTCTTATATTTTCTTTCACTTCTCATTTTTACATTTTTCTCCTTTGGACACACCTATGACCCACTCCCCCTCTATATTATTCTTGGTTATTTCATGCTCCATGGACCAATGAATTTAGTAAGCACCCTAGACGCATATGAGAAACATCTCTTCGATCTCAAGATCAATAGAACAATCACTACCCAAAACCACTTCACAATGGATTAGTAGAACATTCTTTCACTACTACACCTTTTAGAACCCCACTATGCACCACCTATTAATTTGGGTGAGAAAATGGAATAGTAGGGGCACACCATTATGGATGACGTATTTCCATCCTTTATCGATCCTTCACCCAACATTTTACACCAACCAATTTAAGTACACACTTTTTAGATCAATAATGGACTCAATCACATGATCCAGAATATGGGTCAACTCAATGGTTTTCAAGGTGAATACCCCCATGAAAATATCTTCAATTTCATAATGTCTTGAGATACCTTTTGCAACTAGGTAGTATCATCATATGAAATAAGACTCCATTTCTTCATATTCCCCTTGAGAGATTGATGAAATAATGGGAAAAAAACTCAAGCTCCCAAGTCAATCATGTCTTTGGAAACAATATGAAACAAATTTATAGTAAAATAATTCCAACCAATCCAGACATGGAAGCTATGAAACAATTTTAGAAACTTTCCTAAATGAATGGAGAATCAGTTTGGGATGCATGAGATATATTCAAGGTGCCATCCTCTAAAATTCATACATAACCAACTAGATGTTTGGTTTCAATTCTATACATTTTACCAAGGACACCAAAATACTTCCCATTATATAATAGATTCTGTTGGTGATCATAAACTAATGCTTCTGATTATTAAAGTGGGATGATACATTCTTGATGAGGTCTCCCACAATGATAGTATGTGGAATAGTGACAGATGAACACCTCATCACAGAATCCTCCATGTGGCAAAAATTAACTACCTTACAGATCAAGTAGAATCCCTAACGAAGAATTTGGAATCGGTTCAGTTACATGCTACAACACCACTCCCTTCTACTATGGTGATGAAAATTCTATCCCGTGAGATGTGTGGAGGTCCACACCAATACAAAGACTACAAGAAAAGATTAGAGGATCCAAAATTATAATATTATAATTATGTTAAATACAAGAAACAAAATCAACATTTGAAAAATCCTCAAAAATAACAAGAACAAAAAAATAACTACAAACTAGAAGCATAATAGTCAAATAGAAAATATAAGGTTATTTTTAATTGGGGAGTAGATTGTTTCCACAAAACAATCAAGGACCACTTGGGTATCCGCAAAAAGGTCCAACTATTTGAATACAATAGAAATTCCAAAAATAGTTTTCTAGATCTCACAAGTATCCAACATCTCAAAAGAAACAAGTCCAAAATAGATCTCCAATGACCACCACAACGAACCCCACCAATTCAGAGCAATATTAATGAGCCACTCACTAACTTCCATAATAAAGAAGATCAAAGGATAACAACTCAATATATGAAAATTTAAAAACACAAGGCCCTACTGGACAACCTGAAGAATCAAATGGGAAAGATCTCTAAAACATTATATGATAGGTTACTAGGTAATTTTCTCAGTAACACTAAATCTCTTCCATGGGAAGATGATATAGCTGAAATGGATAAATGTAGAAAGAATCTAGAATTTCTGAATCCACATAGAGATGATGAAAAGCAGTTGGAAGAATATGATACATCTGGTCAAGGGATGACTTTATAAATATAACCAAATAATAAAGCTCCTGGAAAAGAACAACCCGAAAAGGAAAGTTTTTCTATAGGACCATCAGCATACAAACCCCTTCTTCCATTCCTAGAAAAAATGATGCAAGAAAAAATTGATTAATAAAAGCATATATTTACAGAAATGTTCAAACAATTAAACATTAACATTCAATTTTTTGAGGCTGTTTCTGAGATGCATAACAATACTAAATTATTGAAATAATTTCATTCCATAAAAAGGAATATGGTATACTTAGGTTTCATTCCATTAAACAAAGAATGCTCTTCTATCATTCAGTAGAAAACTCCACTTAAAATGAGAGAGCTTGGTAGTATCTTGATCCTTGAACTATAGGAGAATGTAACTTTAGAAGATAATTTTTCAATCTAGTTATGAGCATAAATCTCATGCCTATGTGTGTATTTAAGAATCTAGGTCTTAAAGAGTAAGAAACAACAAGAGTGAAAGTTCAATTGGATGACTGATCATTCAATTACCCTAGAGTCTGCTCAAGGACATCATAGCTAAATATGAAATATTTATCATTTAAGTAATTTTACTAAATATAGACCTGAACGAATAAATATATATTCAAATTATTTTAGAAAGATTATTTATTTCCATTTGGAATGCATTGTTTGATGTTAACCAATGACGATTAATATTCAGATTCAGTGATGAAAATGCCACATTTGATTTTGTAAAGGCCTCTAATAAAAGAAATGATTTTTGGAATTGTCAAACCATCTATCTTACTGATAAGACAGATGATCATGGGACTAGTGAAGGCGACAATATGAAATTACCAATATTGATAAGGGCTCTAGTGCTCTAAATAATTAAAATTTCACTATACCTAGGATAAGGGAGTGTGTATCACATTTTATTTCATCTATTTTAATGAATCACTCTATAATGTGTATGAACTCAATAATAAAGTATTTTTCTTCAAAAAATATATAGATTTTGAAACCAAATAATTCACTAACTGAGAGGAAACCCAAGGTAGGTTGAATAGTCTAGAATAGGATAGGTTAGTGTTTATGAACATTTGGAGATTTTGGTGGCTTGTTTAGAGGACTTGATGTAAAAATTAGTAGAAATTAAAAAGTACACAACCTGTAATGAATATATGATGTTTCAATTTTAGGCACCTAAAAGTAAATAATTCATTAAATACACTCCATGTACTAAATAAATGATGTTCATATTCCATGTGTCTTTTATATCCGTTGAACCTAGGGTTCACGTCGAACCCCCAATCCACCGATGCTCATCCTTCCACACCTCCCAGCTCCATTTGCATGACCCCTCTACTCCTGCACCCCCTATACAGCTGATCTTTCATCCCTCCAATGGCCATCACTCCCTCACCATCCATCCTCCTCTACACCTCACCCTCTTCTACTTTCCTTCCACCTTCCTTCCATTCCAACATGGCTATAATAAAAACCATTCACACCATGCCTTTAAAACACTCAACCAAGTGGGATGAAACCCCAATTATACCTAATTAGAGGAAGGATTATCCCATTACACTACACTATGAGACCTCTACCACAACCTCCACTTCCTTTTATACATCCCATTTTTATTCTGAGGATACATAGTCATCCATCATAGGTTCTTAGGGATATTCCCATTGTGACCTTCAGCCCTGCCTCCACTTTTATTACCCTACACACCATATTTTCTTGGTCCATCTCCAGGATAAGATGATGGAATCCAAAAAAATTGGACATCACTGTACTCAATCACATCTACAGTCATCAGGACATCCTTGACCCCACTGACCATCATCACATGAATTTCATCACGACTACCACTAACTAATAAGATGTTGAAACTCACTACACTCAAGTACATCCACCTTCATCAGAAGTTTGTTGACCTCATCGACCATATTCACCTAAACCCAATCACAATGGTGTGTGATGATACTTTTATTGATATATTCTCTGAGATCCTAGAGACCTTCGAGTTCTCCATCAATTTTTTTCACTTTAGAAAAAGATGTAGGCCATTGTATCTCACCATAGATGAGTTTTTTTGTTAGCCTCAAAATCTTTTATTTTGACTTTATTACTTATACAACCTTACCTAAATTGTAGCTTGAGCCTAAAAAGGCTGAGGTTTCATAAATTTGGGCTATGATATCTAGAGACCATTGTTTCATATATGATCCTCAAACCATAAATAGCATCATGCACTGATGGGTTTCCCTTCGGATCCATCACATTGCCCTTTATCACTATTGGCTTACCGTTGGTGATGCTCATGGGGTAGGGGGATCTAGATCGATGTCATAATTTTTGCATCATCCATGGGTGGCCTAACCATCAAAATGGACAGAATGTTTGGAATGTTCTACCCTACTCCGGTGATGAGGAATCATGATACCTTGATGAGAGGATCCTTCATCACCCATTCGGCAAGAAATCTTATTGCCTTTGAGGCTTCCCAGCTCGACACCTCTCTTTTCCATATGACAGGAATAATAATACTACTACTCCAAAAGATGGGGATGATCATGAAGGAAAACAACATCTACTGGTGGGAATCAGTGTATATGGAGGATGCAAACGAGGCCTCTTCCCAACATGTAGCTGGTTCAGCTGCACCGACCTCCCCTTCTCACATACCTACTCCAACCCCATCATTTACCATCAACTCATCCCCTACCCCTTCCATCAGAATCTTTAACTATTTATCCACCACCCTTCCCTGACCCATTACCACGACCATTCCTACAACTGCCACCACCCATATTACTTCGGCATCCACAGCTACCTTCCCCACACCATCCCCCACACCATCCGCCCCTACATATATATGGACCATACACTAGGGTATACTAGAGAACCTATGTAGGATTTACCACCACCTAATAAATAACTTCATCAATTGTACCTTTTTCACCACCTCAAAACCACCATCATCATTCGACCAACCACCCACTACGAACCTTATATCTACCTTCGTCCCTTCCACCTACAACACTCCCTCGACCTTACCTTAGAGCTCAACAACCCAGTAGACTAGTAGGATTTTCTTATAGAGCAGGCCTATTAGGGTAAGGGCCTTACAATCTGACCCTCAACCATGCTACATTCATTGACCCAACATCCAAACACTTGGCCACCATCAGGATCAACAACTCACCCCCATCATCTATGAAGATAAATTATAGCACCATGACACCCACCTTGGTAGTTGGTCACCCAACCCCTTCCTCCATCATCAATATAGATATTCCAGCTATAGAAATACACTATTTGGGAGGGGAAAATTGACATGGACCTTGAAGAGTTTTATTTTAGATCCTATTTTGTTCCCAATCCCCTCCAAATTTTTTGTATTATGCATAGTGACATTATTTATACTACTTTTATTCCAGTTTTCATTGACATATCATATATATATATATGGGATATAAATTTATTCATTAGTAAAAGTTGGATTATTTTAATTTTATTACAGTATTAATTTATCCACGTCTAACTAATTTTCCACCCTATGGTTATTGATTCGGCTATCTCACCCCATCTATACTCCCAAATCAGATGTCTCAGCATCTTGCTAACATAGAGTGCCAACTGGAGGAACTCTGACTTTAATATCTGTGATCAGTAGGGATGCCCACCACGATGAGCACAAATTAAATTATTTCCCTAAACTATTCATGATTGCTATTATCTTGAGGGGTTAAATTCTAAAAGGCATCCCCGATAGCTGGATGACACAACCAATAGTTTTTGTAAGAGGAAACGAACCTCTAAGATGATAGATGACGCTAATTGATCACTTTGCCCATCCTTCTATCTGATGAAGACATGTTAGTTAATTTTGGGAGTTAATCCATATTTCATTTATTTATTTATTTTCATTCGTTTGATTAGGTTTTTTTCTTTTAATATAATCGTTATTCATATGTTTTTCTAGAACAAAACTATTCTCACATTGCTTCATTTATCTAATTTTATTTTCCTAGTTTTTATTGTATGATGTTCTCATATTTATGATTCAAAATTGGTTAACCCAGTGGACCAATGTTTTTATATTACAAGTTTGGTTTGTATAATTTTTTTCTGGTCACAAAAACTGAAATCAAAACCCAAAAAATTTCCCATGGAATTACATTCAATACTAGGATATCTCGATTCCTGAATTTCAAATAAAAATTACATTTCATTTCTTTCTACAATGTTATTCATATCACTCCCATGATTCTTTCCATAACATCACAGAAACGAACTCATTTTATGTGTGGGGAGTCTTTCATGTGCTTTATTATAGATAAAATTTTATAATTGCATGTTTCCACATATATAGGTGAGATTTCACAATAAAAGTATGATTTAAATGTGAAAAATCAATACATATATTTAAATGATAGAAAACGTTATGTTGGAAATTCTGGAAATCCATGTTTTATCCATGTATATAATTTTTTTCATGATTTTTGAGTGTATTACTTTGTTTATATTTCTAGATTATTAAAATTTATTATTGATTTACATATTAATGGATTTTATACCTTGAGTGAATGTCAGTTATTATTTGATACTCCAATTCCTAAAATGATTCTAGAACCATGATATCATATTATTTTTTGAGAATATTTATTGAGAGAAAATTAGGGCATGTAAAACAACCAAAACATTAATTGGTATCTTATTATGGTAATGATTGAAAAAAATAAATTTTTAATATGACTGAGGAAATCATCGTTGAGATTGTTTTTTCTAAGATGCACTTATACATCTTCCATTATTGATACCATATAAGACATGAATAACATTTTAAAGATATATTTTTTCCAATATGATTATCCCTCCCCATCCTTAACTAGGTATTATACAAGACTATCATTTGAACATGTGTAGGCTAATTTTTTGAACTGATGGACATGTGATGTTTTTTTATGAGGATTTACTATAGAACATTCACATAACTAATATAATGTTGTCCATGATTAATTTTATAGTTTTATTGAACTTCCATATCACATTGAAAAAATAAAGATTGAGAAAGAAAATGATATGAGGTTGTCTTTTAGGAAGGTCAAAAATCACTATTGCCGGACCGATGAATCCTATGATGGATCTTTTGTGGTTAGGGGATGGATGTGAGACTTGGAGTGATTATGAATTTGGAAAAATAAATAAAAATAAGAAATAAAAAAGTATGGTGTATTTTTTATTCTTTCATGATATACTAATGGACCCTAATGAGTTATGGATAAAGGTTATATTTTTTCAGGAGGAGTTAATTCATATGTCACGACCCGTCCTCGGGGCCCGTGCCATCACTACCCCAAGCCTGCCTTCCATAGGCCAGGGGCGGGCGACTAGCACCAAGGTGTAATTACCGATAAAAAGGGAAGGCATTGCCTTTGTAAAGTAAACAAACACAATAGAGCAAGTAAGAAGGAGGAAGTAAACACTAAGTAAAGATGGGTACAATAGAAAGTGCGGTAAAGTATGTGGTGCAGAATACAAACCCAAACTGATGTAAAGTACAACTGAAAAGGAAATTACAGCAACTGAAAGTAAAGCAGCGACAGCGAGCCGTCCCCTGGTACTCCCACATGAAGGGTGGGTAAAGATATCCACCTCAGCTCCTCGGGTCTAGCCGTCTGCTCCGTGTATGTCCCGCCCCGTGGTCCACCTCCAGGTACCAACTGGTCCTCAAGCATCAACCACGATCAGCGTTGTCCGTCGTCTACAACCAACACAACGTAGTGCGGGCATAGCTTGTGCAGGGGTGAGTATAAGCTACTCAGTAGGGACCCTGAGACCCCCAAAGGTCTCCCAGAATCCACAAAGGATAATCCAAAAAGGAATGATACAATCACGAAGTAACATCCAACACTACCTAGGTATATGCCCATACATATACCTAAGTCATCAATTCCAGTTCGGCTCCATCATCCGATCCCAAGTTCAATCACGTCCACACATGATAGCACAACACAATCCACACAGGAAAGCAAGTCAATCATATCGACAATAAGGATTGAAAGTCAAGATTTAGCTCACACAGGTATACTTCTTTGTAAGATGATAGAGATGATCCGATATAGCCACTGAATCATCTAGGCTGTCAGATCCACATAGGATCGATAGGTACTAACCCCCGAAATGACCCACAAAGGATCGATAGGTACTAACCCCCGCAATGACCCACACAGGTCGGACCCACATAGGACTTGTAGGCGTTGTCCCACACAGGACCGCTGAGCGCTGACCCACATAGGATCTGACCCACACAGGATCGGTAGCACTAATCCACGTAGGACCTACGAGTGCTGTAGTCATCGCTGTCGAATCCACGGAGGATTTCTGTACAATCTTCATCGTCGTCATAGTCGCAACCAGCTCTAGGGTTCCCGTACACAGCAAGCTCGTTCGAGAGGGTCTACTCCACGAGCCGAGGGGATGATACATCAACTCACACATAGTCTGGAGTTGATGTATCCAAAAGTTCTGTATCATCAACAGGAACTCAACGTCACAGACGGCGCGTCAATCGGACGCTCGGTCTGAGATTTATTGGCCTTTTCGTCCCAGGGGCCGGTTGGTTTTTAAGTCAAAACCAACCCGACTGTACTCCATATGCATCCAAACATCGAGCGGAGTAATCCAAAAGGTCCGTCTCACCAAGAGGAATCCAAAAAATTCGACGACACATCAACCGTACATTCGGAGCTCATGTTATAATCATTTCCGCTCCGAGGGCCCGTTTGGTTTCGTGTACGAACCAAACCGGCTGAACCCAATGTTCTCCAAAACCTTGAGTTTAGTATACCGAAACGATCGTCTCGATCCAATGATCGCATCGTAGCTGACAATGCGTCGATCAGAGGTCTGAAGCCCATGTTATGGAAAAAAGACAGTAAGAGGTCCGGAAATAGGGGTTTGAGCCCGGTCCGATACCCCCTGGGTCGGCACGAACCGGGTGGACCTGACCTGGGTCCGGGTCCGGCCCATTAGGGCGCGGAACGGCCCAATGGGCATGGCCCGTCCCGGCCGGTGCGTCCCGGCCCGGCCCTGGTGCGGCCCGGCCCTGGCGCGGCCTGGCCCGACCTTGGTGCGGCCCGGCCTGGCGGGCTCGGCCTGGCCCGCTCGGCCAGGCGGATCGGCTGTAACGGCCAAGCGGTGAAGGGGGGGGGGGGCGCTACACCCCGCATTGTGAAACTGCGGGCCCCATGAGGGGGGCCGCTCCTGCTGGCCAGTTGGGGGTTACGACCCCCAGTGCTTCCTCCTGACTGGCTGGCCCGCTCCGATCGGCCGGCTGCTGCCGCCAAAGGACCGGGGCGGTCCCGTCCCCCTGCTCCGACGCCGGCGGCCGGAAACCGGCCGTCATTCCCTACTCCGCCATGACCTATGGTCGTGGCCTTGGTCCGCCCCACGCGGCGCGACGGTGCCTTGCCCCTCCAGCCGCGGCCCCGCTCCGGCCGCGGTGCTTTTGCGGTTCTCTAGCCTGGCGTGACGATGTCGCGTCTTTGGTTCATCTTCAATGGCGCGGTGCGACGGCGTTGCGCTTCTCCCCCTTTCTTTAATATTTCCTGCGCGGTGTTTCGGCACCGCATTTCCTTGCTCGTGCTGCAAACAATATAAAACATCCAAAGGGGAGAGGAGGGTCGGCCGTGTTCGTGCAGTCTGACCTCCTCCCGTTATTGTAATAACATGCGGCCCAAATAAGACGATAAGTCAATGATGAAAGTAATCCGGAACAAATGAAATAATAATCCCCCTACCTCGAGCATAGTCGTCGAAAGACGTAGTCACGGAAAGGGACATCACAGAATTGATCGTCACAGAAGAAGGCGTATTGTCACGTCGCGAATGAACGATGTCTCCCATCCTTTGACATGGAAATAAGAAACGAGCTGATGTGCGTCAGGTCATCGATCTCCAAGGAAGGCGTCTCTCAC
Source organism: Viscum album (assembly GCA_963277665.1). Lineage (NCBI taxonomy): Eukaryota > Viridiplantae > Streptophyta > Magnoliopsida > Santalales > Viscaceae > Viscum > Viscum album. The sequence continues at coordinate 1,267,273,238 of OY728140.1, read as the reverse complement.
CGTCTTCCATCGTCGGAGGTCGGCATTCTTCGCGTTCTTCGTCGAGGAGGAAGAACTTCAAGAACTTGAGAAAATTCTCCCAATTCCTATCACAACCCAAAAATTCTAATAAAATAAGTGATTTTCTTAATTTATTTCTCAAGCCTTGCATATTCAAAAAAAAAACGAAACAATCAATTAAATGAATTAATTTCATCATTTAAACTGCCCAAATTTATTAGGGGCGTTTCATAAACAGGAAAATGCAAGGGCTGACTTCCACTTAATAGGGGTGCGGGTTTTTTACCTTAATTAAAAGGGGGTTGATGAAGTTGAACGAAATGGTGGGGCTCGTGTGGGCCCCACCTCACAAATATCCTACCTAGTGGGAAGGTTATTGTGAGTCCCAATCCAAACACTTAGCTTAGGTTGAACAACTTGAAGTAAAATAAAAATTGTGCATCCAATTTTTATTTTATTCCCTTACTTAAACACAAAATTTAAAAACCACACCCGAGAAAAAGCAACTACGGAAAAGGTGTTTCTAAGAAATTACCGGCGCTGCGATTCCATTGGTGACCTCGAAATTCGATTCTGAGCATCGGTTCAAAAGTTAGAAGAACCCACTCGTTCGTTCACTGAACGTACCTAAGCTGAACTTCGGAAAATGATTCCAGGCACACTGGGCCTCGGAATCAAGTGCCGTCCGAAACTACGTTCTTGTAAAATCCCAAATAAAATTAAGAATAAAAATTTCCCTTTAATTTTACGGGTCTTTACACTACTCCCACCTCAGGGCTTTACATCCTCATAAAGATACATCATAAACTAGGGAAACAAATGTGGGTGCTTAGCATGCATCTGAGCCTCCCGCTCCCAAGTGCTCTCTTGGAGGTTCCTGTGCTGCCATCTGATGTGCACTAGAGGAATCTATCATCCCCATAGGACCCGATCCTGTCAGTCTTCAATCACCACCGGGACCTCCTCAAAAGTCGCCCCATCATCAATGTCCAGCTCCCCGTGTTCAATGATATGCGTCGGGTCATGCATGTATCTTCTCAGCTGAGCTACGTTGAAGACGTCATGTACCCAGTGCAACTGAGGTGGGAGAGCCAGGCGATAAGCCACCTCGTCAATCCTGTTGAGGACCTGTAATGGTCCGATGAAGCGTTGAGGAAACTTGCCGCCTCGAAAACATCTCTGTAATACCCGTTGAGGTGAGACCCGCAAGAAGACGTGTCGCCATCCTCGAACTCCAGTGGCCTCCACCTCCTGTCAGCATAAGACTTCTGTCGGCTCTGAGATGTCCTCATCCACTCCTAGATGACTTGGACCTTCTCTTTCGTGGCCTGAACCATCTCCGGTCCCACAAGTGATGACTCCCCAGGGTCTGTCCAGCATAGAGGAGATCGGTAAGGTTGGTCGTACAACGCCTCGTATGGTTCCATCCCGATGGTGGTGTGGTATATGTTTTTGTACTTGAACTCCACCAAGGGTAGGTGGTCCTCCCAATTGCGACCAAACTCGAGGACACATGCGCGGAGCATTTCCTCGAGTGTCTGAAATGGTCCTCTCCGTGTGACCATCCTTTTGGGGTTGAAAGGCAGTACTCAGACGTAGCTGCATCCCGAATGCCGCCTGCAATCCCCTCCAAAGTCGGGAAGTAAAGAGAGCATCTCGATCGAAGACGATGGATGATGGAACACCATGAAGCCGTACAATCTCCTGAACCTAGAGACGTCCCAAGCTCTCCACTGAGCCCTGCTCTCTGATGGGTAAGAAGTGAGATGACTTGGTGAGTCGGTCGACAATCACCCATATGGATTCGTGTCCTCTGGAAGTGCAAGGAAGTCCAGTCACGAAGTCCATAGATATGTCGTCCCACTTCCACTTCGGGACCTCCAAGGGTTGTACCGAGCCTACCGGTACCTAGTGCTCTTCCTTCACCTGCTGGTAGGTGAGGAATCGAGAAACGAACTCTACCACAACCTTCATCATGCCCGGACACTAGTGCTGTCGTCTGAGATCTTGGTACATCTTCGCCACTCCAGGATGTACCTCCAAAGGGGAAGGGTGAAACTCTCTCAGCACCTCCACCCGTAAAGCAACTGGTACCAAGGTACGTCCTCTAAAATTGACGTCGTTCTCTCCTCCTAAAGAGAAACCATCGGGTGTCTATCCTGAGGATATCTGCACACGCCGTGTCTCACAGTCAGCATCCCCACACTGTGCCTCTATGACCTGCTGCAGTAGTGGAGGAGTGACTGTGAGTAACTGAAGAAAGGCTACTCCATCTCTATCCACGAAGGATATCTACAAAGTGGCTAGATGATCTGCCTCCTCCCCAAGTAGTTGGATTCTCATCCTCCTGCTCAGAGCATCGGATACTACGTTCACCTTCCCAGGAGTATAGAATATCTCAAAGTCATAGTCCTGGAGGAACTCGAGCCATCGCTGCTGTCTCAGGTTCAGGTCATTCTACGAGAAGATGTACCTGAGACTCTGATGGTCAGAATAGACTGTAAAGAGCTTTCCCACTAGATAGTGTCGCCACATCTTCAGAGAGAAGACCACTACTGCTAACTCTAGGTCATGGGTAGTGTAGTTCTTCTCATTATCCCTCAACCGACGTGATCCATAGGCGATCACGGCCTGCTCCTATATAGGGACACATCCGAGTCCGGTCCTTGACGCATCAAAGTAAACAACATACCCAACTCCCTCCTCCTGTAGCCTCAAAATAGGCACACTGGTCAATCTTTGTCTCAGCCCCTGGAAGCTCTAATGACATATTTCTGACCACACAAAGGGTTTCCCCATCTTCGTCAAAGCTGAGAGTGGTTCCGCAACTCTGGAGAAAGTCTGGCACAAATCTCCGGTAGTAACCAGCTAGACCCAAGAAACACTGCACCTCCGTCACTCTCCTGGGTGGATCCCAAGCTAGAATTGCCTCGATCTTCGCAGGATCCACCTCAACTCCCGCCTCAGAGATGACATGTACCATGAAGTGGACCTCAAGTATCCAGAACTGACACTTCAAGAGCTTTCCATAAAGCTGGTGCTCTCAGAGTGTGTCTAGTACAACCCATAAGTGGTAGGTGTGCTCCTCCTCAATCGTCGAGTATATCAAACTGTTGTCGATGAAGACCACGGAAAATCGATCGAGTTATGGCTGAAAGATCCTGTTCATGAGGCCCATGAACACTGTTGGAGAATTCGTTACGACGAATGGCAGAACCAAGAACTCATAGTGGCCATATAGACATCTGAAGGCCATCTTCTGCACGTCCTCATCCCGAACACTGAGCTGATGATAGCCTGATCTAAGGTCTATCATTTACAAGCACCGTGATCCCTTGAGCTGATTGAAGTGGTCATAAATCCTCAGTAGCGGAAATTATTTCCTCACTATCACCAGGTTCATGCGACGATAGTCGACATAAAGTCACAAGCTCCCATCCACCTTCTTGGTGAATAATATCGGGGAAGCCTAGGGTGAAACACTGTGTCAGATGAATCCATTACCCTACAAGTCCTCCAACTGTACCCATATCTCTCGAAGCTCGGCGGGAGCCATCCTATATGATCGGGTGGATATCGGGGTTGTCCCGGGGTACAGATCAATATGAATGTCTACCTCTATGTGAGGAGGTAGTCCTGGAACGTCGTCCGGGAAAACGTCCGAATACTGATCCACCACTACAGGAAAACCAGGACACGACATGTCAACTGCTCCTTGGATGAGGCTAGCCAACTGATTAGTGATGGGCTGTCCTCTCCTCTAATAGAGTCCATCCTATGCTGCGAAGGCTCCCTTCTCGCCGGTGAAGGTGAACCTTCTCCCGTCGGTGCGTACACTCCGCACCTTGTTCCTAATATAGTCAATCTGAGCATGGACTGTAGATAACCAATCAATGCCCAATATGATGTCGTAAGGCCTTGACGCCGCTACAAGAAGATCCTATCCAGAGTTCTCGCCTCCTTGAGTAAGCTCACACTGCCAGCACCAGTGCGTAATCGTCGAGTCTGCTCCCGTAAGAGTCTCTAGCCGTAAGGATCGAGCCAACGGCTCTGTCAGAATCTTTAAGCTCCGAACAAGGGAAGAGGCTCTGAAAGAATGACTAGATCATGTGTCTATAAGAACTGCAGCAAGAGTGGAATAGACACATATAGTACCTCGAATCATCTCGGGCGCGTCGTGGTCATAGGCCTCCGCTGCCTGAAGCTGTGCCTCTCTCTACCCGCCAGCTCCCTGTGGCCGGGGTGGGCCTCCTAGTGGTTGTGGTGGTAGAGGCTCAAAGCGTCGCCCACCACCTGCTACTCGGCTAGCTCCTCTGCCTTGTCCTCCTGCTCCCAACAGACCTCCATAGTCGACCCTCTACCTCTGCCTGGGTGGTCCCTCAACCGTCTGTTGCTCATCGGCACGGCGGGTCAGGCAGTCATGAGCCATGTGGCCATACCTGCCACATGCGTAGCACTGTCTACCTCTCGAAAGATTGGCTCTGCGCTGAGTGCCCTGTACCTCTGAGCCACTGTCCTGAGTCTATCTGCCTAAGGGTCTGGTCTTCCTAGACCCATGAGTCATCCGTCGACTTCCTGCTGCAGAAGACTCTGCTACGTGCCGCCTTGCGATAGGTCTCGCCGCTAGTGTAGACTCAGCAAGAAATCTCTCGATGATAAGGGATCACTCCAGTACCCATGACTTTGTCCGAATGCTTAGGGAGATCAGCGATGCCCTGATCTCCTGCCTCAATCATTGCTCGAAGGTCCGGGCCTGGAAGAATGGATTCCGTACCATGTCTGTCGAACAGCACGAGAGATCTGTAAATATCACCGAGTACTGGGAGACCGTCAAGCTGCCCTTCCGCAGCTATAAAAGATTTTTGGATGCGCACCACATGAAGGGTGGCTGCGACGAACTCCGAGCGGAAGAGGCTCTCAAAGTCTATCCATTGGGGTGATGCCTCGTCGTGCACCTGGAGCATCAAGCTCCACCATCTACCTGTTGCCGAGTGCATGAGGCTCACTGCGAGGATCACCATGAGGTCTTCTGGTGTCCTCACTAACCTGAAAACTCGTACAACTACCTCCAGCCAATCCTCGGCTGCCTGAGGGTCCGTCTCCCCGCGGAACCTAGGCGGTCGCTGACGCTGAAACTCGTGCAGTGCACTAAGATGACATGTATCGTCAGCGTCTGGGGCTGGTAGCATCGGTGGCTCGGCGGGTAGAGGTACTTCTGGTGCCTCTGCTGTCAAATGGCCCTATACCGAGGCTTCATCAGTCGGTGGGCTGTCGTTCCGCACAACACTTAGAACCCTAGCTGGATGCCGTTGTGGGGACATCGTGAATAGAAACAGGTGCGCCACAGTAAAACAGTATACCTGGTGAGCTGACACAATGTAATCACAAAGAAAACTTGAATCACACATGCAATAATTGTTTTCGTGCATTAAGTCAGAAATCAGAAGTCAACGTCTTGGTGTACGGATATGTCGGACGCCGCACCAACACTAGACTCCCTGGACTGATAAGCACACTCAGTACCCTTAAAACTATTGATTCACTTAGAAGAAAGATCAGAGTCATGAGTCCTGTGGTAGAACCGAACTCCCCTGATACCAGTTTTTCACGACCCGTCCTCGGGGCCCGTGTCGTGACTACCCCAAGCCCGCCCTCCATAGGCTAGGGGATGGCGACTAGAACCAAAGCGTAATTCCTGATAAAAAGGGAAGTCATTCCTTTTGTAAAGTAAACAAACACTACAGAGCAGGAAAGCAAGCAGAAGAAAACACTATGTAAAGCTGGGTACAATAGAAAGTGAGGTAACGTATATGGGCCAGAATACAAATGCAAACTGAAGTAAAGTAGAACTGAAAAGGAAAATATAGCAACTGAAAGTAAATCGGCAACGTCGAGCCATCTACTGGTACTCCCACCTGAAGGGTGGGTACAGATGTCCACCACAGCTCCTCGGGTCCAGACGTCTGCTCCGTGTACATCCCGCCTGGTGGTCCACCTCCAGGTACCGACTGCTCCACAATCCTCAACCATGATCAGCGATGTCCGTCGTCTTCAACCAACACAACGTAGTGCGGGCATAGCCCATGCAGGGGTGAGTATAAGCTACTCAGTAGGGACCCCGAGACCATCGAAGGTCTCCTAGAATCCACAAAGGATAATCCACAAAGGAAAGATAAAATCACGAAGTAATATCCGACACTACTTAGGTATATTCCCATACATAGACCTAAGTCATCAATTCCAGTTCGACTCCAACATCCGAGCCCAAGTTCGATCAAGTCCACACAGGATATCACAACACAATCCACACAGGAAAGCAAGTCAATCATATCAAAGATAAGGATTGAAAGTCAATATTAAACTCACACAGGTATAATTCTTCGTAAGACGATAGATATGATCAGATGTATCCACTGAATCATCTAAGCAGTCAGACCCTCACAGTATCGATAGGTACTAACCCCCGCAATGACCCACAAAGGATCGATGGGTACTAACCCAGGCAATGACCCACACATGATCGGACCGACACTGGATCTATAGGCGCTGGCCCACACAGGACCACTAGGCGCCGACCCACACAGGATCTGAACCACAGAGGACTGGTAGCACTGATCCACATAGGACCGCTGTGTGCTGTAGTCGTCGTCGTCGAATCCATGGAGGATTTCTGTACCATCGTCATCGTCGTAGTCGCAGCCAGCTCTAGGGTTCCCACACAAAGAAAGCTCGTTTGGGAGGGTCCGCTCCATGAGCCGAGGGCCTGATACATCAACTGACACATAGTCTAGAGTTGATGTATCCAAAAGTTCTGTATCGTCAACAGGAACTCAACGTCACAGATGGCCCGTCAATCCGACACCCGGTCTGAGAGTTATTGGCTTTTTCGTCCCAGGGGCCTGGTTGGTTTTTAAGTCAAAACCACCCCGACCATACTCCATCTACATCCAAACCTTGAGAAGAGTAATCCAAAAGGTCCGTCTCACCAAGAGGAATCCAAAAAAGTCGACGGCACGTCAATCGGACGTCCGGAGCTCAAGTTATAAGTGTTTCCACTCCGAGGGCTCGGTTGGTTTCGTGTACGAACCAACCCGGCCAAACCCCAATTTCTCCGAAACCTTGAGTGTAGTATACTGAAACGACCACCTTGATCCAAGGATCACATCGTAGTTGACGGTGCGTCGATTTGAGGTCCGTAGAGCATGTTATGGGAAAAAGACTGTGAGATGTCTGGAAATAGGGGTTTGGGCCCGGTCCGACCCGGCCCGATACCCCCCGGGTCGACCCGACCCGGGTCCGGGTCTGGCCCATTAAGGAGTGGCCCAGCCCGATGGGAATTGCCCGGCCTGAACGGTGTGGCTCGGCCCAGCCCGGGTGCGGCCCGGCCCGGCCCTGGCGCAGCCTGTCCCGGCATAGGCGCGGCCCAGCCTGGCAGGCTCGGCCAGGCGGCTCTACCGTAACGGCTGAGTGGTGAAGGGGGGGGGGGGCTCGCTGCCCCCCCGCATTGTGAAACCACGGCCCCCATGAGGGGGGCCACTGCTGTTGGACAACCAAGGGTTACGACCCCCGACGCTTCCCCCTGACCGGCCGGCCCGCTTCGGCCGGCCGGCTGCTGCCGCCACGGGACCGGGGCAGTCCCGTCCCCCTGCTCCGATGCTGGCGGTCAGAAACTGGCCGCCATTCCCTGCTCCTTCGTGGCCTTGGACCGTCCGGCGCGGCATGACGGCGCCACACCCCTCCACCGTGGCCCCGCTCCTGCCGCGATGCTCTTTTGGTTCTCTGGCGTGGTGCGACGACGCCGCATCTTTGTTTCGTCTTAAACGGGGCGGCGCGACGGTGCTGCGCTTCTCCCCCTTTCATTAATATTTCCTTCGTGGTGTTTCGGCACCACGTTGCCTTGCTCATTCCACAAACAATATAAAACAACCAATGGGGAGTGGAGGGTCGGCCGTGTTCGTGCGGTCCGACCTCCTCCCGTTATTGCGATAACAGGTGGCCCAAAATATGACGATAACTCAATGATGAAAGAAATCAGGAACAAATGAAATAATAATCCCCCTACCTTGAGCGTAGTCATCGAATGAGGTTGTCGCGGTAAGGGACGTCGCGGAATTTATCGTCACGGAAGAAGGCAGATCGTCGCTTCGTGGAGGAAGGGTGTATCCCTTCCTTTGACACAGAATGAAGGAACGAGGTGATGTGCGTCAGGTCTTCAATCTACGAGGAAGGAATCTCTCACCGTTGTCTGTCGTCGGAGGTCGGCGTTCTTCGCGTTCTTCGTCGAGGAGGAAGAACTTCAAGAACATGAGAAAATTCTCCCAATTCCATTCACAACAAACCAACTCTAATAAAATAAGAGTTTGTCTAATTTTATTTCTCAAGCCATGCATTTTCAAAAACAAAAACAAAACAATCAATTAAATGAATTAATAGAAAAATTTTAACCACCCAAATTTAATGGGGGTGTTTCATAAACAGAAAAACGCAGGGGTTAACTTCCACTTAATTGGGGTGTGGGTGCGTTACCTTAATTAAAATGGGGTTGAGGAAGTTGAAAGAAACGGTGGGGCTCATGTGGGCCCCACCTCACAAATATCTTACCTAGTGGGTAGGATATTGTGGGTCCCACTCCAAACACTTAGCTTAGGTTGAACAACTTGAAGTAAAATAAAAATTGTGCGTCCAATTTTTATTTTATTCCTTTACTTAACCCAAAAATTTAAAAACCACACCCGAGCAAATGCAACTCCAGAAAAGGTATTTCTAAACAATTACCGGTGCTGCGATTACATCAGTGCCCTCATAATTCGATTCCGAGCACCAGTTCAGAAGTTATAAAAACCCGCTCGTTCTTTCACTGAATGTACTCGTGCTAAACTTCAGAAAATGATTTCGGGCACACCGGGCCTTGGAATAATGTGCCGTCAGAAACTGTGTTCTTGTAAAATCCCAAAGAAAATTATGAATAAAAATTTTCCTTGAATTTTACGGGTCTTTACATCATCACACTTTCCTTGAAATTCAAGCATTATAATTTAATGATTACCCTCATTTTGAGCTTTATTTTTACACTCTACCCACTTTCCATCAGCCTTAGTCATTTAAAAACTATTATTGAATCCCTCATTATTAATTTTGTGTTTATTTTACGAAGTGTAGATGTTATGACTAAAGAAAGATTATGACTAGGAACATGTATTAATGGTATGAGCATAACTCAGGTTTCATTTTTACAATGAGTGATGATAAAAAATTTATTGTGAGATAAAATTTAAATGGGGTATTAAATTTAAGGAACCATTTTGAAATTCTAATTAATATAATGAAGCTTCTAGATAAAGAATTAAATTTTGAGGCATGACTGATATTCTCTATACGATGGATTCTGAAGGAGTTGATTTCTTATATTAATCTTAATTTTTTCGAACTGGTTTTAATGAATGTTTCCTATTTTAAATATTTTTTTTTTGGAATTCATGGTTAGATTATTTATTATTGAGGCCTATAAATTGTTCATGTATGGGGGAATTTTATATGATAAAATTATATATACATATTGGATTATTTTATTTTATGTTTATTAATGATTAATTTTATAATTAACGAGGTCCTGGTTCATTTTCATTAGAATTAATAATTCTATACGCACATGAATAAATGTGGAAAGATTTCATAAAAGGGTTTTACAATCTATTTATCACAAACATGACCTGTAGACCTCATTCACAACATCCCTACAAGGCTACAATCCAGCCCGTTACGAATTTAGAGGATATGAATACAATAAATGATGTGTACGTTAATTGAACGTTATGCATATTTCAATGATCATAATCTCCCTAAAAGTTAATTATATACTTGAAGTGTAGATATTACATGATTTGAAAAGTATGAAGCCTCTCCAAGTTAAAGATACAAACTGATTATTCAATTGGAATTAGGAATCTCAAATACATGACATGTACCTAACATACATAACGTGAATATATCGATAAATAAGTAAATTAATCTAGTACATAAATTACATGATTTATACCTCATGTGATTTTGTAGCCTATTAATATTTGAGCGCTCTTTTATATATAAAGAGTGACACACTATTTGTTCCCAATATTATTTGATCATTTTCTATAATTTTGAACTATTTTATTTCTAAACCCATTTAAAAATATCATTAATTGTTTTTAAAAATAATTTTGAGTTGTTGGTATATCCACATATGTTCTACGCCTATTCCACTTTGTTTGTGATTCCACTTCGGTTTGATGTTCATTTTCAACACAAAATTCCATTCTTCATCAATTCATGCAACTTTCATTATTTTTTCTTCATGCGTAGTGAGTTTTTTTTGAATTAAATTACTTAAAATTATTTGATATTGATTCTTATTTGTTATAATCCAGGATTTCTTATTTCTCAACTTTTCTATGATTATGTGTAGAATTTTTAGTATTTAATTTATTTGGATCATCATGGATATACATAAATAATCTATATAGGTTTAGGGGTTGGGAGTAGGGTTGTATCTAAGTACAATAAATTTATATATTGAACCTTTTTAACCATATTTATAGTAGTTAGTTCAATAATAATTTTTTATAACATTTTTTTGCAAAACCATGAACATAGGAAGTGTAATTGAACAATTGTGAGCTAATTATAGTTGATACAGACTATAACCATTAGACTGTGTAACATTCTTCATAGAAGATATGAATAATAACCATAGGTTGTTATATGTACCCTGACCATGGTATAGTTTTATATTGGTCAGATCTAATTGGTTTTTCCAGAACCAACATGTGAATCGTGCACCGCTTTGCGTCCTAATCTATAGGACTATCCCAAGATAAATCTAGGATTAATTAATGTGAGTATCCTTGAAATTAAATCCAATACCTTAATTTATTATCTAAATTAAATCCAAACTACATAGATTTAGTAATAACCGAAAATGATGAGTGAGTTTGAGGAATCATTAACAAGGGTATTGTTTGATTGGTTGTTGATATACTGGTGATCCTCATCGGTTAGACCTCCCATTGTCACATTACTACACCCTATTATTAAGTATAGTTAGATAAATTTCAAATATTATCACTACATGTGTCAATTAAATGATGTGTGTGGGTGTTTTATGAGGATAAACTATTTATGGGTGGGACTTGGGGGACTTGGTTCTCAAACATGAAATCATATCTCAGTTTGTGTTTTGTATTTTTGTAATTCAATCCTGAGTGGGTTATTCATTAACTTTTGGGTTCTTAATTGATATTTTTTTATTTTATTTATTATTTGTTGGTTTTCTATGAATCCTATTGGGTATATATATACTCACCCTTTCATGGGAATGCTTCCTTTTGGTATCATGTATTATGTTGATGACGCATAATTTGAAATATACATGGTTGGATATGTTGAGGGAAGAGGGAAATATTATTGGTGATTAATGGTGATAATAATCAATGAAGATCATTTTTATATATATTATTTCACAAATATATTTTCTCCTTAGTTGTTTTAGTTTAGTTTTTCTACTAGGATTTTTGGGAATGAATTTCTCCCCATTTTAAATTATAGATTATGCCCTTGTACTCCTTTTTGTATAATCACCTTTGTAAGATGTTTTATATATTAGAGCTGGATATTGTTTTCTAGAACACAATATTTTTTGATATGTGGAGATGTGTGTGTATATAGGTGCAATAGGATAAATCCTCTTATCATATGTGATATCCCTACTTGATGCTAGTCCTTATAATCTGGCCTATTGGAGGTGTGTTTGGTATGGAACACTCGAACTAATGGTAGACCAAGTGGTATTCCGTTGCATCAAGTCTTTTCAAAGTGGTATCAAAAACGTTTTTTAGGAATAGTGTAGGAAGTTTAGTATATTTGAGGAAAAATTTGTGAACTTAAGATAGGGTTGTTAAGGGGTTTTGATTGTGGATTTTAGGCCAATGAACTACGATTTGACGTGTAATCCAACACATCCATTCACCAAGACTATTGTAAATTACTTATCTACTAAGACTTCTAAATAACTAGTTATAGGGAAAAATTAAAAGGTATATACATTACATAGAGACTATTTTTTGATTTCCATGTACTTATCTCCCCATGTATAAATTAATGATCACTGTTTATCTTGTCAAACTGTAGTGTTCCACCACAGAAACATCAAATTAGGATCACGGGGAGGTGAAATGACATGACCATACCAGTGATTATGCCAATTTTTACTAACTAATTGAGTGGTGTGGATTCTCTCTAGAGATTTTGACATTATATTTCCTCATCAAGTGAGTGGGGATCGGTTCCTCCTCTCATGGTGTAACAAGAATACCCACAACCCATAGCCTAGGTAAAAATTCATCCATCCACTAAATATCATATGATTCCAATAGGTTTTGATGAGTATGTTCACAAAATGAATATTCATAAAGATTTTTAGTGATAGTGGCCACCCAGGTTCTTGGTTGAGCCTGGTCATTTGGAAATTGTTTAGTATCTTGAGGTGGTGATTTATATTTACTACCTTATTTCGATTCCATATGATCAAATGGTATAACTAGAATTAAGAACACTCTATGTCATAGTAAACTATCGACAGACTTTGATCATCTAGATCCATGATGAAGTGACTCTTTTATGGATAGAGTTTGAGTGTTTATTTTACAAGAAACAATTCCTAACTTTACCGATCTTGGCGAACAACTAAGAGATGTTAGAGCTAGTAAGGGGTAGAATGTTTGTTTCAAATTATGATTGTGGTCCAGTAACCTAATGAGGCACTCCACTAATATAGTTATTGATGGATTCCTTGAAGAGATAAATTTTTCATGGACATGGATGATATATTCAATCCAATTTTTTACCATTTTAATCCCCACTAGTACCGAGGTTCCAGAGAGGGATTTGTTGATGGAGAGATTTTTAATAGAGGATAAAAAGGTTTTTGGAGATGGTGGAGGGTACAAAGTATTATTTTAACCAACTAAAATCAAGTATTCAATGATTTATATGTTATAAAAAGAATACATAGGCATAGAACAAAAATTTGTGTTTAATAGTGTAGAAGTCACAAAGAGGTTTTAGCTAACCAAGGGACATAATTTTCTACACAAATGGAGGATGGTGTCACATGGAAACTGACTTCTTGATTGGATGTGATGTAGTAGTTAGTTATACTATAAATGTATCATTTTTTTGGTAGTGATGTGATCATATACCTCATTAATGATAACAAGGTGGTCCTTATGGAGGCGACTATGGTATAGAAACTCGTGTTGCACTGAGCGGTGGATAAATCATAGGATATCATTATGATCCACTTATACAACCATCATCCCTAGACCATCCACATAAAAATCAAAGATTAGGAGGGTTTGGGCTCAGATAGAAGTAGGAAATATAGGTTTATAATTGGTAATTTCACACTATAATCCAAGATATGATTTGTTTCATGTATACTCAAGTATCTATACTCATAGATTCAAACGTGATATTTTTTGTCATTTAATCCATTATTGGAAAATGTGATATAATGATAGAGCTCCTAGATTAATCCATGCAGCTATATATTCCTTCTTGATGAAATTCCATACTCATCTAGATCTGTTGGCAGTGAGATATTTCACATTGTGGAGAGAGGTTATCATGATATCACATAGTGATTGTGATGATGCTCTATAATACCATCATTATCATGGATTTGATATCCTCAATCAGACCTGAAATCAACTATTACAATCAGAGATTGATGTTATTATAGGTTGATGGATTGATGATCTACTTTATAATTGAATAAGACCATTTTTTATGATAATAAAGGCTTATTCACTAGTTGTTACTACCGATAACCATCATATATAGAGTTTGGAACTATGTTTAGTATATTCTTCAAATAATCATTGTGATATAAATTTTAGGAGTATGTGGACATATTTCTTAAGGATGTTTAAGGTACGCCCCCCGTCAATAAATCAAATTCTTTATTGATATGTACCATGAGACCACTCCAATATCTTCATTAAAAAATCATATGGCCCTGGTTGAGGTTAGAGAACTGATGTCACCACTACAAAACCTTATAGATAATGGTTTCATTAGACCCAATGTTTCCGCCTTGGGCAGCACATGTGTTTTTCACTAGGAAATAAGATTAGTGTTTGTGGATTTTTATTAACTAAAATCACCTAAATTAGGAGATAGTTAAGAAAAAATACCCCTACAGAAGATCAATGACATATTACATCAACTAAAGGGTGTGAAGTGGATATCAATGATTGATCTTCAGTATATCTACCACTATCTTTGGGTTTGCATGAAGATAAGTTCCCCATAAAAAATGGACCACTTAAGGGGGTGGGGGTAATCTATGGTCTTATTTTTATGAATTATTTAACTTTTAATTTAACCTCTAAAAAATATTAAGGTTCTTGATCTACTAAAAATTTTAAAATTCCTCACCTCATGTGTTTTACATAAATAAAAAATATAAGTTCACAATATTTATAATGTTCATCTAAAAATCCAACTCCCTTCCATGTTAGTGTACCCCCCAGCATAGATTCTCCACAATCGTCACCAATTTTTAACAAAAAAGGATAGTAAATCCCTATCAATATAAAGTCAAATGAGTATTATTTTAAACAAAGTTCCTCCGTATACATAATCCAATATGTTTCCATTGCTTCTAGAATCCATTGTAATAGTCTTCACTTCTTAAATTATGGCTCAATAAATAAATACATACATATATTGCTGATAATACTTTTCTATTTATATATGGATTGGTATGTCACAAAATGTACAACCTTCTATAATATCAACAACAACTAATAGTGATGGGAATTTCTAGTCTGAAAACACACCCATATCAAGAATTACATGTGTCCTTCTTCTGAATACTATAGGAGAAGTTCTCCTCCAATGAATAATCTCACATATTTAAACTCTTCTCACTATTTAATAATGAGATTATTGGGTTCTCATAATACTCTCACATTATGTATGTAAGTTATCTATATGTTTATCAATACATTATTTAAAAAACCATTCAACATAAATATATGAATGAGAGAATCATTTTTTTTGTTCTCATTGTTTTGAATTATTAAGATTTTATATAATTCAAAATCCATCATGAATCTCGGGAATCAAATCCTTTTAAATACTCTTTAGAACTAAGAAACATGTTTTGATTTTAATATAAGACAATAAATCATTTAACAATTTACTAAATAATTTTTTATTTTAATAATTCTACATGATATTTAGACCCTTATATTCTAAAAATTACCAACCACAAGGAATCATTTTCATTATCCTTCCACATTAAAAACTATACACAACATGAATGATTTTTATGAAATAATGATTGATATGTATTTTAATCCTCATCATTCATAAACATATTCATCGATGAATTTCATGTCAATAAATCGAGAATTTGTCTTCCTGGTCTCCTCATTACTAAACATATCATGGTTTACATGAGATACCCTCTATTTCTTCATGTAATAGAAAACAAACAATCCCACTATATAATAACTAGTATGAAGTGTAACTACATGCTTGTATTGAAAAATTGGACACATCATATTTTTCATAGGATCCAATTTTTATTATCATGACTAATCATGGATGATCTTCAGACCTCATTTGATCATTCAACACACTAAAAGTTGTATGTATACGTCATGATCACATGAATTACTCACGACATTTTGGAGTTTTTAATACATGATTTATTGTATTATCTTTCAATATCTTAATTTGATATGTAATGGACATCGTTGATCCAACCACCATGTTAACATTTATATTTACAATCATTGTAGCTTCTAATTTCTCATGTAGTTTGTCGTGTTCATTACATGGATGTTCTATCAATCATGTGATAACTCCATGCTCTTACAATTTATCCATGTTTTACATGTATAGAAGAATTATAGTTTCTTATAATCATAGATTTTAAATTCATCTAACATTAAATTAGGGGTTTTCTATAGTCAATAAACCCCATAGAAGATATATGCTCTATATCTGGTGGATCCTCGTCATCCCCAAAAGGTATGTACAATTCATGTTTACTACTCCACTTATTATATGTTGTAAAAAATGTGTACTATACACTATTAAAACATGGTTTGAACCTTATTAACATATAAAAATTCATCATATATTAAGACCATTGTTTCTTGTACTTCTCCACTTGATTTCTTTAAGTGGTATCCTCATAAACCATTTCCATTAATCAGAGAAGCACAATAATCAACTTATGGAATTACATGGATGATCTAACAAGCATGAAATACAACGCCTTGTCACCTCAAACATCTTATCCACAAATATATATTATTTAGCAGTATTGATATCCGTTACCTTATCATGAATCTATAGAAATCCTCTAATCATCATCACCGCCACACTAAACACATATTTACATATTCATAAAAAATTAAATACTCCCTTGGACACAACAATCTCCCCTTTCATTTTTTTGAAAACCCATAATTCATCAATGTCAATATGTGTTCTTAGATAGATTATTTCTTCTCCCCCTTACTAAAAGAATATAAAAAGGTCATTGTAAGGACCTTATTATCTATTAATTTTCATATAAAGGAAATCCCTTCTTTATATCAGTTTTTAGAACTTGGGGAATGATAACTCAACAAGGTTCTCATATAAATGAGCCTTTAGTTGATCTAATCTAAGTGTACATGGGATATCCTAGCATAAAAACAAGTGAGGTAAAATTATTGTTTTATATTCTAACCATAAACTCACCAATATGTTATAACATGATAAAACATTTCCCAATTTAGGGAATTAATAAACTAATTATCATAAAAGGAACATTTAACCTATAAACATATCAACAAACTATCAATTAAATTCCCGTAAATTTCATGTAACTCACCATTTGACTAATTATATAACCAACCAACAAACAAAATATAAAATAATATTAAATAATATCATATCACAGGGTTGTACATATGATTTTAAAACCACATTGATCAGTATTGTAAATCTATCTAGAAATTATAGATTTAACAGAGGTTATATGATGATAACTTATTCTCTTGATTTTACCCACCTCAATGTAAGAAATATTTTACATTATCATGGAAATTTATTTTTATTAGTATTCTATGAAAATATCTTCTTCCATATTTTAAAATGTGTACATGAAGCAACTCGACCCCAAAAAGCCGAGATCCGGTGTCATGCTACCATTACATTAGATTGATTAAAAGGAATCATATCCTAAAGGACTGAAGAATTTAGTAGTCTTGGTGTACTAGATACATATATGAGTATTTTATAAATGAATGCACTAAATATCTTTATTTGAAGATAACTTTATTCCGTCTAGTGAATCCTTACCTATCTTTCTTAGTACACTTTTGGGAATGTTGAGGAAAGAAAAAAAATTAAGGGTGAGCTCAAATGCTCAGTAAGGGTAAATACAACAGAAATAATAACGAATCAGTGAGATGAATCAATATGGAATGTTAAAAATGGGAAACAAAATCCATTAAAATACCTAGATAAGGAAGAATAAATTTGGAAATGTAAGACACTGAAAACACATTAAATTTAATCAATAAACTGAAAATGAAATGCATATATAGACTTTTTTATTGTGAAAATATCATGGATAATAAATCCTAAATCAGGATAAATGAAATGATTGATTATTGGACGTCATGTATGAGGCACAATAAAACCTATACCATTATGACCTTTCACAAGATGGTTTATAAATACTTGTATAAGCCTATTTAATTTTCATAATCAATTTGTCACATGACAACCTGTTGATGCATTGAGAGGATATATAAAGTCCAAACACCATCTGAAACTGTCTACCCAAAGCATTCCTTATATTGAGTAATAGATATAATTAATAACCAGTACACCTTTAAAAATATCCATATTGAATAAAGAAAACAAATTTATCAGAATTTCCTTAGTATAGTATAAATAACACCAAGGGTTATTAATATTGATGAATGGAGATACCATTGAAATATCCTTAAATAATTATTGAGGAAAATAATCTTTAAACATTCTAAAGCTTCTCATACCACTTTGAAAGGATTAAATAAAAATTCCCCTTGAATTATATGAAAATTAGAAATCATGAGAATAAGGAGATTCATGATATAATAATTAAAAGTAAACATCTTATTTTAAAATGATACTCAGTTTTGGCAATAACTATATCCATGATAAATGATAAGGAAAATTAGGATAAATTCAACAACAAATCATCATATGAAATTAAATATTTCAAAGGGGACTAACAATTGAATCAATAAAGTGATTTTAATAATACTTTAGAACAATTAAATCATAAACCATAAAGATGAAGAATAAGGATGGTTTCAATATAAAATTTCCACAGTTCAGTAAAAAAACGGAATTTTGTCTTTGATGAATTGAAATAATATATAAATTTTTTAAAAAAACTTCTTGAGGGAAATATTCATTTTATTTTGAAAAACATTTGGAAAATACATTTCATTATAAATGACTTTGAAAAAAAATTATTTAAAAATTATCCTTTCAAACATAAAATGGAAGCTTCAAATAAATGACGACATGTAATTCCATGCAAGTCATACAAGGTAAAAAGAGAATTCATATTGTAAGGTCAAAGTGTAGAATATACCCTGTTCAGAAAGTGAAAATGATATTCCTTTGAAAATATTTTTAAAAGTAAATAATGATAAAATATTATTTAATAAATCATTATTAATGGATAAAAACTTTTTTGAAATTTTTTTAGAAAAAGGGTTTAATAATAAAATAAGTTCTTCAACTAAAGAGAGAAATGATGTTAGGTTTTATTAAAAAAATTTCTAAAACATTTTGACTACAACCGAGAGGAAAAATAGGCACAATTACCTAGAAAAGTTTATGAATAACTAGATGTGAATAAAATTAATGGGTTTACTGAAAAATGATCCTATAATTCCCTCTTATTGTAATTCTAGTTGAAACAAACCCAAATAAAATGAGATTGTGAAGTAAACCCTCCCAAAGATCATAATGTTGATGTGACAATCAATCAATGAATAGAGTATGTATTTAAAATTTAAATACACATAAAAAAGCTGAAATAAAAAAATATATTAAAAGTTTAATATACACATAATCATAAAATATAAATGACAATAGGGATGTAATATAACCCAATGAAAAGGAATCATGTTATTAAATTCTATACTACTTGGTAGTTTTTAACTCAAATACCATTAAAATAAATAATTAAAATTGAAACTAAAAATACTGTGAATGTAAAAAAATTCCTTATATAATATATAAAAATTGGTAGTATATACACCACAAAAAATAAGTATGTGGTGAATATGACATTTATCTCACAGATGTAAAAAGTTAGATGAAAATCCCTTACCTTGCATTTAATTTCGAGTGAATGTCCACTAAATTATTATATAATGGTTTTAAACATGTTAGTAACATATTTATAACCATATTAATATATGTGATATCATATATGATCTTCTTATTTTATCTTATTACTCATTTGTTTGTAATCATTCATTATATTCCCCATTTCCGGTGTTAATTGGCTTATTTCACCAGTATGTTTTTAATTATTAGTTATTGTTACTATCATGGTTCCATAATCACCCAAATATAAACCATGATTTAAATATCATATATATTCAATATATATGTATTTATAATAATCGATAATATTTGGATATAATAAATGGATTGCAATGTTCATGGAGATGGTAGGCCGTACATATCCATTAACACAACTATAATTTCAATTTCATATTAAAATAATGATAAGTAAATTATATATATATATATATGTATATTATAATTATAGTAACATATTTAAGGGATATATTTCATATCGTTTTATTGAAACTATCCTTTATATATTTCATGTATAGCATGAATGAATCACATCTCTTTGAGGAGGCGATAGTCCACATTTCTACAATCAATGTTATCGTATTTACAAAAAATGAAAAGTATAAGTGTATGTGTTATATAAAAATTAAAAAACCACAATGAAATTCTAAATATCATATTCATAATATATAATTAGATTTTCTATAATAATTCCCAACCATGATAGGTGGTAAAAGAGAAATGAACGACATTGTTTTCTGAGGGAGTAGATCGTTGAACACATAAACAATACATTCTTTACCCATTAGATGAATGTGTGTGAAAGTAAAGATATAAACATTATAATAAAAACATATAAGTATATTGAGGATACTGGTGTTATTATATAGTAATTAAATGAGAATATATTCGATTATAGAGAATGAAAATAACATAAATGATCTGGAGGAAGAATGTTGGCTTTTCTTTGTGTAATACCATTTGGTTTTCACAAAAGCGAATCATTGGATGGATTTATGAAAATGGTGATGTATTATAGGATTAATTTAGGGTTTTAATGAGATTATTTGAATATGTTTTTTATGAAAAAAATTAATTTATAGTTGTAAATAAGGGAGAAGGATAAGTTCTTTTTTATAGTGGAGGAGGAGTGACATTCTTGTAAATTTTTGATAATGGAATTTCACCCAGGTTTTCCCTATGCAAAGTGAATCCAATAGGGGTCCCAATCAGATTAAATTGAGTATATGGTATATATATAGATATATAATGGATTTTTGGATTGTTTTTAGGTCATTTTAGCATTTATGTTTAAGGAATATTCCCTTATTAAGGTAATTTTTCTTTTACTCACCCTAATTAATTTTAATCAATTTCACTATTATTTTTTGTAAAAAAATTAATTTACCTTATTAAAATATATAAATAATTATTATTCAGAATATAGAATCCATTTCTAAATTTTATTATCTCGTAAGGGGAATAAATTAATTTAAATTTAATCCCATAGACGGGACAACAATTCAGGTTATTAATGTAAAAATGTTCAAATGATTCTAAGTTTTTATATCAACTTTCACAGTGAAATTAATTAAAATTACCTAAATTTATTTATTTAATATATAATTGATATAATTTTATTTAAATCCAATTTAAAATATAATTTACCCTATTTAAAAAACTATATGAAAAAGTAGTTTGAGTTAAAAATAAGTATTTTATCACTATTCATTAAAAAATAAAACTTCTCAGAAAAATACCAAAATTCACTATATAATAATAATTATTATTTGATTTAGAAAATAATTTTTATTTTTTCCTAATAAATTTACAAAGGTTCCAAAAATAATATTTAAAATAGGAGCTCTATTAAATGGGGGTAAAAGTGCTTTTAGACAAATGTTGATTTTTTTGTGAAATATTGGGCTAGTTCTTCTCTTATTACTATAAAATCAATTAAATGAATTTAGAAAATATTTTACTGAATATATAATATATATTACGTTAATATCACTCAATAATTGTAATTTATTTAAATTATTAGTATAAGACAAATTTATGAGCCTAAAAATAATTTTTTATAAATACATTCCATTCATATTCAATTGGTTATTATATTTTATTTAAATTAATTTGTAAACAGTCAATTAATTTTATATATTTTAAAACTATATATTTTTAAAAATTTGTTAATAATATTCATAACCACTAATTTAATTTCTAGGTCATATCTTATTATAAATAATAAAACTTTCAATAAAATATATTTTCTTGGTAAAACTCGGTCTTCAATGTAACATAAGCTATCTAAGAAATAATTTGTTCTGTGTAATGTAAGATAACATAGGATTAAATTAATTACAAGATATATATTTAATTTATATAAATTATAAATTATAGTGTAAATTATCTAGATATTATATTCCCTTATGTGTTTGGTGTTGCGTGCCATACATGTTATCAAATACAATATTCTTATTTTAGAATTTTAAGGTGATACTTTCTCCCCACCTTAACTAAATCACATCATCACAATTTAAACTCTACCATGCTAATATATTGTTGGATATTTCATATGTTTAAATCCTACATATTGTGAAGGGTTTCTGAAAAATCCTTGAAAAATTAGAGAACGGGAAGTACAAAGGTCACATCGACTAACATATAACTAGGTATCTTGGTAGAAGAACATTATGTAAAGTAGAGATGCATTTATTGAGGAAAAGAGTAAATATTTATATGGTGTGATTTAAGATATAAATCACAAGAAATTAAATTATCAGTTGAATGTTGACGGCATTAAATCCATAAATCTATGATGATTCAAAAGTCTACCATTTCAAAAAAAATAAAGGGACTAGGAAAATGTTTTTGGTCATTTTTCTAAGACTGCATAACGGATTATAAGGACCATAAAAGAGTGAAAAGTTTAACTATTTGTCTCCAACTATTATCCAAATAAAAAACTGTTAATACATTAATCTATAATCCTAAAAAAGTGATACTACTAGTTCATTATTAATAGTTAATCCTTAAATTGTTCAACTAGAAACAATGTAAAATTAACAATGAAATTACTTATGTTAGGGGTTGGAATTAAAACATTATAGTGCTTTGGTTATGTGTTTTAAGTCCTCTGGCCTTGTTGGATTTTATGGGTTATCACCCGAAATTTAGGTTTTAATTATTTTTTAAATATTAATATAATTTCCAAAGATAATATGATAAAAATACTCAAAATTTATTAATTAAATGACCATTAACTATTTTTTTCAGTAAAAAAATAAGAAAAATGCTTTATCCATTTACTTACACATAGGTCCTTCATTGCTCATGGGGTTTTCCTTTTGAGGAGTTTATTTACTCATGTAATTAATATGTTCTCTACATTTATGGAAATGGACTTTAAATCGATTCTTAGGATGAGATTTATTTCCTTTCATCATACTCTTTATTTTTCCTTGTAAATTCTTTGCTCTATATCCATTTTTCCCAAACATAAATCATTTATCTATTAAATTGAGACAATTTCTTGTGTACCTCCTTTAATATTTATTTCATGATGGAAATAAAACCTTCTTCTCTCCATGGTCTCCACCACTTGAGATCTTCGGAAAATCCAACCATCTCTTCTTCAGTGAGTTCAAAAGTTAGTTAAAGAATATGTTGTTAACAATACTTTGTAAAAATTTATTAGCCATAAACAAAATATATTTCACTCTTATAAACACCTCATTTAGTTTCTCAATATCACCTCCTTTCCCTTCATGATCAATTTTAACATGACTCTTTTGGGTTCCATCATTTGAAAAAAACTAGAGAGCACAGTGTGAATAACAATAAAAATAGTTAGAAAAGAAGATGATCATTTATAGGATATCTAAACCATGAACCCTCATTTTTAATCTAAAAAAAACTTATATTTAACAAAGATTATTAATTTTCATCACATATTCAAGGACTTCATAATTGTTTTTAAAGAAAATGTGAATTATCCAAAGAGTTCCCCAAAAGAGTGTCAAACCAGGTGAATAGTTAGGACTATTATTGTGTACAAGGTTATGCTCGAGTCTAGAACAATTCTCCTGGTCAATGCTTTTACCCTTATGAACTTATTTTCTAGAACCAAAACAACATTTAATATCCAGAAAGATATTTATTTCTATTAAAGAAAACATATTATCTATCTTAAAAAATCATCAGGAGGTTATTTTATACTTATCCTCAAACTCTACCTAAGTTCAATGTTTTCTAATCTCTATTATCTTAAATCTAGCTCCCAAGGTTGATACAAAACATTCATCTGATACCAATTTTAGCAAGCAGACCCCAGAAATCATGGATCCAATTTCATGATACCATTACATTGGTATGATTACAATGAATCAGATCGTGAAGGACTGAAGAGTTTGGTAGTCCCCATGAACTAGATACATACTTGAGTCTTTTATTAAAATTTAATACATTAATTAAAAAATATTTTTCCATCATTCAAGGTTAACTTTATTCCATCTATAATATCCTTCCATATCTATTTATTACACTTTACGGAATCCTGGGGAAAGAAAACATTATAAGAGTGGGATCAAAATCCCAGTAAGGGTTAATACATCTGAAACAATAACGAATCAATGAAAATAATCAATATAAAAAAGGTAATAACTAGAAATAAATATCATTAAAACAATAGAGAGGAAAAAATAAATATGTAAAGGTATGAAACTAAAACAATTCCATTTAATCAAAAAATTGAGAATGAAATACATCCATATATTTTTTCATAGTGAGAATCTAATTTATAATAAATTTTGAATCATAATGAAGGAAATAATTAATTATTGTACATTATGTCTAAGGCACATGAAAATATATACCATCAAGACCATTCATAAGTCAATTTAATTCAACAAGCAGAAACATGTTTATTTTTCACAAATAATTTTTCTCATGAGAACCTATCGATGCATCATGGCGGTATATAATATTCGAGCCCCAACCATCACTATATGTACATATTATTCATCATATCGAGTAATAGATATAATTAATATACAATATTCCTTATCAAATTTCCATAATGAATAAATAATAATTATTTATCAATATTTCTTCAGTGGAGGATAACTAACAAGAAGGGATTTTGATATTGATGAATATCGCTACCATTAACATATCATTAAACATTATGAAAGAATATAATATTTAAAAATTAAAAATTGTACTATTCCACATTAAAAAATTTGACTCATAATTCCACATGAAATTCATGAATCTTATAATATCATGAGAATGGGTTGATTCATGATATAAGATGTGAAATTAATTATTGTATGTAAAAATGATACACAGTTTCGGAAATAAACAAATCTATAATAAATGATATTAATAATTATGGGAAATTAAATGTCAAATGATCAGAGGAAATATAATATTTCGAAGGGGAATAGAAAAGGAATCCTGAAAGTGAATGTTAATAATAACCTTTTCTGAATAAATCATAATACATATAGAGGAATAATAAGGGTGGTATCAATAAAAAATATCCATAGTGGACTAAGGTAAATGGGTGTCTCATTGATGAATGGAAATACTATAAATATGTCTTTTAATTTTTTTTGGAAAAACTAAATTATATATATTTAATTTTTCTTAAAATCCATTTATTTTAAAATCACTTTTGAAAACATTTTCTTTAAAAGTTTTTCTTTTTAAAATTACAATGTAATCTTCAATGAAATGATGGTGGGTAGTTCGGTATATTCCATTCAAGGTAAAATAAACATTATTTTTGTTAGGAAAAATTGTATAAAAGATCCATGGTAAGAAAAAACCAAGAAGATTTATTTGAAAAAATTTCTAAAAGGAAAAAAAATTAACAATGTATTTCATAAATAATTTTGGAAATTTTAAATATATCTCTAAAAACCATTTTAGTATATCGCATTTTTAGAAGAAAACGTGTTCTCCGACTAAAGAGGGAAATGAGGTCATATTTTCTTAGAAGACATTATTAATCATTTTGAGTAAAAAAGAGTGGGAAAATGGTACTATTAATTGGAAAAAGTCATGAATTACCACAAGAGAATATAATGATTTTTTTACTAAATAATGGATAAATAATTTCTTCTGATAAAAATTCAAGTATAAAGAATTCTGAATAAAATTAAATTGTTAATTAAATCCTTGAAAAGATCATAAGGTTGATATGAGAATCAATTGATAATTATATTTTGTGTTTTAAATTTAATTCCCCATAAACAAGTTTATATTAAAAAATATTTAGAAAACATTTAGTATACATATAATCTTATTATATTAACGACAACGGGGAAGTAATATAGCCTAATAAAAAGGAATCTAGTTATGAAATTAATTACCACTGGGTAAATATTAAATTTAATACACTTAGAAGAAATAATTTAAATTTAAACTAAAAATAACATTATGTTAAAAAAAATTCATGATATTATATATCAAAATGGGTAGTAGATACTCCTCACAAAATAATTTAGTGGTGAATATGTCATTTATCTCATGGATGTATAAATTGACTTGAAAATCCCTTACATTGTGCTTCCTTTCAAGTGAATTCCCATTAAATAACTATATAATGGTTTTAAACAAGTCAATAACTTATTCCCTTAAAATATTAATATTTTTTATATCATATGTAATCTTATTATAATAACTTAATACTCTTTTGCTAGTAATAATTCAATATTTTCCCTACTTCGGGTAACAATTTCCTAATTTCTCAAGTATATTATGACTTATTACTTGTTATTATCATAATTGTTTCAGCAAATATAGAATATAAAACATTATTTAAATATATTATATATTCATAATATATATATCTATAATAATCCATAATATTTGGATATATAAAATGGAGTGCACCATTCATAGAGACGATAGTCCAAACATACACATGACTGCTACTTTAATTTTTTTTATATTAAAAGAATGAAAAATAAATTATATATATAATTATATTATAATTATAGTATCATATTTCTGTCATATATGTAATATAGGATAATTAAAACCATACTTTATACATTTTATGTATGTCATGAACGAATCACATCGCTTCGGGGAGGCTGTAGTCCATAATTCCTCAAACAATGTTATTGTATTTACAAAAAATGGAAAACATTAGGGTAGGTGTAATATAAAAATTAAAGAAGTATAAAGAAATTATAAATAGAATATATAACATATATGAATATCATATCTATCACAATTCACAACCATTAGAGGTGGTAAAGGAAAAATTAATGACATTGTTTTGTGAGGTCGTAGTTCGTGGTACACATAAACAGCATGTTCATTACCAATTAGATGGAAGTGTGCGTATGTGTAGGTTGAAAACATAGAATAAAAACATCTAAGAATATTTATGATACCAGTGATATTATTTAAGCATGTAATAATAATATTTTAGAGGGTGTATAAAGAAAATAAAAAAATAGCTTGAGAAATGATGTTACCTCTTCTTTGTGTAATTCCTTTTGGCATACACCAAAGGGATTCTTTTGATTGATTTATTCTGAAATTAAGGATTATAGTATTAAAGTAGGTATTTTGGGATGATATTTAGGATGATTTTTCAAGAAAAATTTATTGAGAGGTTTGAATAAGTGGAAGGGGTGAGTGCATTTTTTATAGTGGGGGAGGAGTAGAATTATGTACATTTTGGGAAAGGGAATTCCACACATGTTTTTATAGAAACCCTAATTTTTCATATATGAATATAAATTAATTTAAAATATAAACAACATAATATTTATAAATAACCAGGATATTAAGTTGTAGTTTCTTGGTAAAATTCGGATCATATATAAAATTTACATAATAAAACATAATCTTTTATTTAATCCCTTCATTAAAACAAGTAATTACCTATGGATGTACATCAGAGAAAGTGGTGAGATAAAATCCTGGTAAGAGGATATATAAATACTTGAATTAATATTAAATTGTTGATAATAAATATATTAATTACATCATAGTCATGGTAGGAACATTCTATAATGACATAAAATGTAGTAATAATAAAATTAAACATCATGTATTAATTGTTAACTACCACACACAAATATGAACAATGATTGCATCATGTTCTTGCACAACATATGAGAATCATAATAACATCATGATTTTAAATAAATATAGAATCATGTTCCCACTTTTTTCACATTATCTCATGAGATAAACCACATTACCCAATGTATTAGAGTACAATATAATTTAGGGTGCACCCATAATATCAAAACATTTACATAATCATTCTTTCTACTTAAAAAGTAAATCAATCATGAACATAAAATAACCAATGGAGAGGAATTTGTTTCATAAGAATTTCATAAATCATATATTATTGGATAATCTTTTGGGATCCTAAAATAAAAAAAGGGAATAACATACTTCGAATAAGAATCATCAAAATTGAGTGAAGAAGAAAAAATATCAAGAGAACTAAAAGATATGTTTTTTGGAAAGATGAGTTATTTTTAAAAAAATCATTAAATTATTCATAAAATTCAATTGGAAACTGGTATATCCATGAAAATAAATTTTATGAACAAACAAATTATATTTGATTAATATTAAAGAACAATAAAATCAAAATTTGCAATTAAAGAGGAATAACCCAAAGAAAGGAAATTGGGTTTGATAATCTCTTTACCCTATGTATGAATGATTTATTCAATTAAATATCCTAGATAATATAATTATATTAATTAATTAATTAATAAAGAACCTATTATAGATTTATTTTATTCATTATCATTTTATTAAGTTCACTTATGGCCATTATGATGAATTATGGAGTTTAATTTCATTATTTGTGAGTGATTATTTTCTTGGTTTTCATGATTACTTCACTTGTATACATGTATTAATGATTTTTTAAAAAGTGGATAATTATACATAATTTAAAATATATGTTATTATTGAAATCACAAAATATTAAATAATATTATAAATCATTTTGTTATATGGTATGAGGATGAATAACTAGAATTTTTTTAATGACTAATGTTTTCGGTTATCTTTGGCGGTTTTTGATCACAATGAACTGATTCGGTTTTATAATTTATAACTCTATATATATGTTCATTCCAAAATATGAAAAGGGTTATAACATACATTTTAATTTTTTTTTCAACCATTATGATTGTTATATGACCAGCCTTGATGATAGTGACGAATGACGAAAACTTTTTATCCTCAAAGGTGATAAATCAACACCTCAAAGACGTCGTTTTAATTTTTAAATTATTTAAATTAAGACTAATATTAATATAGATTCATAATAAATTCATTTAACCATTTTTGTTAATTAAAATACTAATAAATTAACTATAAATTCATTTCTTGAAATATAATTAAATTAAAATGAAATAAATTAAATTACAATCATTTAAATTAAAATAAAATTAATTATTACATAATAATATAAAAAAACCTCACAAGCAAGGTTCTTAGTAAATATATCTGGTAATTTATTCTCAATAGAGAAAAATCAAAGATAGATATATATTTTTTAGCATGATCTCTAAATAAATTATAACTTAGATCTATATAATTAGTTCATGAATGGATTCTTTGATTATTTTAAATGTTTATATTACTAGTATCATAACATTTTATTGATACTTTACTAAAATTGAATCCAAAATTCAATAAGACATGTTTTATCCATAACACAGGTGCACAAAAACTACAAAACAAAAGTACTCAGATTTAGTAGTAGATAATGAAATTGGGTACAAATTGTTACTAGAAAAGGATGACATAGATATAGAAAGAAATTGTTTGCTTCCAGGGGTGGTCTTCTTATCTAGTCTACACCCACCAAAATCAACCTCATAATCAGAAATAAATTTAAAATATGATTTTTTCGGACAATGTAAAGAACGAGAAAGTGTTCTTTCTAAATACATTAACTTTTTTTATTACATTTCAAATAAAAATCCATGGAATTATTATAGAATCTATCACATCAGAATACAAAAAATATAATTTCTTGTCTACTTGCAATCAAATACAGTAGAATTCCAATTATTCCTCTATGAAAATTGTTGTCATCTGGATTCCCAACTTCATCTAAATCAATATTTTACATGGAACTCATATTACTTTCATTTAAATTACCACTTTCTGGTCGAGAACATTTATGTAAGTCTAGTTTTTTTTACCTTAATTAGAAAATTCACAATGTATTTTTAAAAAATTTAAATTTCAAAATTATAATTTACTCACACATCATGCTCATTTCAAATCATTGTTTCATGAATTTTAAATAATAATTATATAATTTCTAATTTTTAGAACATAAAATCACATCATCAAAATATATTTTAATTGGAATGATATTTTCATATTTTTTTTCTTAAAAATATTTGGATATTACACTCACACTAAAAATTGATTTGATAAATGAAATGAATGTAAGCAATCATACCATGCTCAAGCTACATTTTAAGGCTATAAATAACATTGGAGTGTTTGAAAATCGAATTTAGAAAAATAGGATTCTCAAAACCTAGAGATTGTTTTTATTAAACTTACCCCATAAGAAAAATGTTTAAAAATTAAGATTTTACATCCATATGATATAATTTTAAATTCATATGTGATTCATAGTCCAGAAGAATTCTAATGGATTTAAATCTAGATATAAGTGAATAGTTCCCTTCATAATTTTTACCTTCATTTTTGTTTCATCCATCAACAATTAATCCAGCCGTATTCATACTGATCATACCATAATCATCCTATTTATTCCATAAATCTGTCACTGATATTATAATAAGGATTCTGATGTTTTATCAACTAATTGCCATACCTTGTTCCTCTTAAACTATTTTAAATCTTCTAACATGAATAAAACCCATATTTCATAATCTAAGGATTGTTATAATGTTTTAGGATCTAGTTGGGATAAAAAGAAATATTATTATATAATATTGTTTTAAAATATTGTAGTCCCACTATATCCCTTAAAGCTTTATATCATAGTAGAGAAGAATTATTTTTAGGCCTCTATACTATCTAGGTACCACACTTTTAGGTTCACTAATATCCATCCTCTTTAGAATAGGATAACAAAAATCAAGTTCCAAATCATTATTCATTATATTATAAAAGTGAGATTCAAACCTCAGGTGTTTAGAAACATCATTTTACTCATTTACTCTAGTCATTTTATTACTAAATAGAATAGTTTCATCAAATTTTACTTGTGCTTATTACTAACCAATATTTCACCATTTTTATTACTTTATAAGCCTTCAAAGTTGTATAATATCCAAGAAATATACTTTTATAATCCTCTAGATAAAATTTACCAAAATTATAATTCGTGTTCAATTTGAAAAACTTTCATCGAAACATTTGAAGTATCTAACTTTTAGATTTCTATTGTTCCATATCTCATTGAGTATTTTCTTCATAATAATCTTCATTGGACTTATATTAATGAAATAAAATGATGTATTTATAGATTCAATCCAAATGTGTGAAGGTAGGTTATATTATTATAACATGGCCCTAACAATTTAGTAGAAGGCCTTATTACTCCTTTTAATAACAGAATTCCATTGATGTGTCCCGGGGGTAGAAAATTATGCTTGATACCATTTTCTGAATAACAATAATAGAAATTAAACATTAAAATATCTCCCATGTTTACTTCTCAATGAAATTTATTTTAAAATATTTCTGTTTTTGATCCAATTAAAATATGATTATAAAAACATTAAAATCAACACTTTTTACACTAAAAAAATAAAACCCCAGAAAATCTTGAGAAATTATTCACTAACACATAAAAAAATATTTTTCCTATTAGACTTATTATTCTATACAGTCCAATAAAATCCTGGTGGATTGGTTTTAGAGTCCTAGATAAAGTAACCGATTAAATTGATTTAAAAGATGAATTATGTCACATTCCCATTTGTCTTACAATACATAGTTTCTCTTTTTAAATTTACATTATGGTAGATATAATATCAAATTATTCTTAGTAAATATTATCAATTAATAAACATTAAAATATCCTAGTATTCTATTGTAAATCCAATATTTATTAGTTTTATCATTTAAGTAGTTCACTTTATTCGATATAAATAATTCTAAATATAATGTATAGACAATATTAGTTCGAGGAGATTTAAACCTACATAGTTTATCTTTAAAAATAAAACATGAGTTATATTAAAAATAAATAGATTAAACTTCATAAAAAAATTTATAAATTATTATCTGTTTATGTTTTGGTTCTTACACTTAGACAAATTTGATGATAATAACTAATCGTAGACTTCTAGTTGATCGAAATCCAATAATATTGGCCTCAGAATTTTCACAAAATGTGATATAGCCACCATTATTTTTTTATAATGAATTTGAATTTGTGAAATATCCACTAATATTCCACGATAATCCCCTATCCATATTTAATTTTTCATTTCTTATCATGAAAATTTTTCCATAAAAAACATATCAAACATGAAATTTTCTTGGTATTAATATTTTATTAGGTCTTAAAATGTTAGAAACAAAAGATTTTATATCCAAAATCTGCTTGTTCTAACCATAAATTACATCACAGAATTTTGATAAAATTATTGAATTAAAGGCATGATTAACTCCACATATTTATGGCTTTCATAGAATATAACTGTTAGTATAATGTAAAGGTTATGGAAAATGAAAACAAATAACTTTACAATTGTTTTTTTCTTAGAAAGAGGCACAAAATAATTTTGATAATGCTTGGTGTTTTCACCATTACTTCCTCTTTAAATTTTTTTTTGGAATGAATTATTACTATGTATTTTATTTAGGTAAATTTATCTTTTTTTGAACACACTGGTATAATATTTAAGGATGTAGAATTTTTCATTCAAGATTTTAATTATATTACCATGTTTATCCAAGAAGAAACATAATATTATATCTTTACTTTCAGATTTGTAATTTTTTTATTTAAGTTATATTTTCCCTTCACTATAACATAATAGTTTTTTTATGGAATTATTTTTTAATATTAATTATTTTTTATATTTTTCTATCATTTCATAATATTCATGATTTTTTTGAATGGATATATTTTATTTTTTATAGTCAGGTTCATGCTCAGAATAATATAACGATTGTACCTCAACAGAATGTTTCATAAAGAACATGTTTTATTTAAAATATCATCTTATAACACAACAGATATTTCATCACTAGAATCATCATAATATCTCCATGTTTCCTTAATGTCTCAACTTATATTTTT
This sequence comes from Viscum album, assembly GCA_963277665.1. Taxonomy (NCBI): domain Eukaryota; kingdom Viridiplantae; phylum Streptophyta; class Magnoliopsida; order Santalales; family Viscaceae; genus Viscum; species Viscum album. Next base: position 1,267,240,522 of record OY728140.1, on the reverse strand, counting down.
CATGTCTTCACCCATTCATTTTTTACTTGTTGTCAGATATATTTTTGTATTGAAGTTGTGGGAAATATGGCTCGATGTGTCTGAGATTCATGCACTCATAACACCATACTTATTTAGAATTTCCATCATATTTATTGTACTAGTGGAAGTATTTAGTTATACTATAATATTATTATAGAATTTTTGGAACTTCCTTGAAAAATGAGCATGATCACTATCTAAATTAGAATTTTTTGAAGTATAATTATTTGAGGATTCGCCAATTTTTATTATTTTTCTATTCATACCATATTTTGATGTAAAGAATTTTGAAGAAAAATTAACCTTTTTAATCAATCATTACTCTCCATATTCATCTTATATTTCAACCCCATATATATCATGGATATTCCAACGAAATGTTTTATCTTGAAATTTATTTAAAAAAGTGGGTTGACTAATTCCTATCAAAATTCCAATCCAATTAGATAATAAAACTCTTAGAAATTTTAATGGTTGACCCAATTGATAAATTTATACTCCATTGTAAGAAATGTTTTTCACAATATCTATTAAATATGCATTCATCAATGTTGTAGTTTCTCCCTCAACCATATTGAACATATAAAAATCCATATTTATTGAGTTTAAACTAATATTTATTACATAATCAATATCTCCATAGGTTGACAATATTTTTTTCCAAATCTTATAAGATGTAGTAGATTTTGATGCTCAATTTAACTCATCAAGACTTAGTCTATATATTTTATTATTCATAGATTTTGAGTTCAAAGCATATTATATTTCTATAGTGGCATCTCATTTCTCTAGATCTCATTTAGGAATAGTGTATGTCTTAATGAATTCTGAGTAAACCTCTAGACTATGGTTCTTCCTGTCAATAATCACAAAATATTGTAACAATCATTATTTTTTACTTTATAATAAGGATAAATTACAATAGACATAACTTCTCTATTGTCAACCATAATTACCAATTGATTATTAACATGAATACTTAAGCCTCTGAGAGTTGAGAACTCAAAACTCACAAAATATGATACTAAATTTTACTCAATGATTACCTATACTAATACATGGGGGATGAATTCAGTTCTTGAAAATATATTCACTTAAAACCGACCACTTTTACAGTATGATAAATTCTGATATTTTATTAACACAGGAAATACATATAAATAAAATAAGTAAGAAAAAATATTTAACACAAGAAATTTATAGTGGTTCAAGGAAAAAATATCCCTTAGTCCACTCCACCAAATACTAAACTCCTAGAGCCTGGTTATTTTCACTAGTACCATTCCTTTTCTCAAGGACTAACCAAATGAATGAAATCAATAATAAACTAGTAAAAAAATGGTTATATAATATAATAAAAATTTGATTTAAGGAAATAATTTCCATTAACACATAGTACAAGGAGTGCTTACGTAAATAAATGAGAGAGAATAGTGAGAGATTACAAAATGAAGCTCACAGTTTCATCATAAAACTGATAGAATAGAATTATTCTCTAGGAGGGAAAATAATAATGAAGTTTATCTCATTGAGAGTCTTATAAAACATATCATGGATGGTCTTTATATAAAACTAATGAAAAATTTATTATTATTATTCTTTTTCTTAGTAAAAATAAGAAACATTAAAATATTCAAGCTAGAGAGAGATAGAGGTATACAATTAGAGAGACAGTACAGTTCTTGTTACATTTATTAATTTATATTGTTCAAATAATATTATTTATATTCTCAATAACTATTTCACTAAATAATATACCATAACATTTATCCTTAGAGTAAAATATCAGATGTTATTTTCTCAAAAATACATATGTAATAGGACTGATAAATGAATTATATGCACTATTTTCTTTTCTTAGTACAAGAATTTTTTTTGAAAAATGATTTTTTCATAAAGAGGTAGTCCAGTATTTAATTAATTTCCAAAAAACATTAATTATCACTTAATGTAATCCAATGATAATAGTTATAAATGATTTATAATGACATAATTTATTTTGGATCTCTACATAGAATAATTCCATGTAGTCGAATTCACATAGTTGAATTGATCCATATAGTCATTATTCACATAGCCGTATTCTTCACATAGGTATATTTCACAGCCATCTAACTCCTGAAGCAGAAATATGGAATATCAAACTGAATCATGCATCCAACTAAAACTAGATAGATGAATATTCCATGGGTCTGAATCATATTTTAGATTATAATAAATATCCAATTTACCTACTCATTCCACCATCATAGTTGTTTTCATTATGTCCGTGTTTCATTGATGTAACTAAATCTATCTTATAAAATTTTATTGCATAGCTGATCTACATAGATGATTTTTTCAAAAAACTGATTGACATTTCAAATTTTTTGTTGTATCAAAATATCCATGTAGCCAAAATCGACATGTAGTTGAATATTCTAGAATTAGGAAAATTTCAGAAAACCTATAGAATTGTATATTTATGATATAATTGACTAAATGGGATAAAAATGTTGAACAAACTTAAAAAATCATGAGATACATATAATGTTTTTTAGATCATGAAAACATAAATTATATGAGATTTGTTGAGAAAAAATTAGAAGTCTGAAAATACTATATTACTCTATTAGATTCTTTATTAATCCCTAAGTTAAATTGATTGTAACTAATGGTCCCCAATGATGTATAGTTTCACATTTGGTGTTCTATAGTTGAGGCTTGAAACAGATATGATAAAACGTGATGGAAAGGATTATTTCAATGAGGAAGTGTTTTTTGGAGTCCCATTATGGAATTGAAAGTCTATCCGTTTCCAAAAAAAAGATATATTTTATCTCCTCTTTCCCCGACAGGGAGGATCACACAAAAACACTATATATGATTTCATGAAATACCCTTACCAGTGCTCTATAAATCTTGTTGGATTTATTATTACATTGATGTTTTATATCCCGAGATAATACATCATCAAGTGAAACAAGGTGAGACATGTTATTATATAAAATAGAGGGGATAACTATGGAATGGAAAAATAGTTTCATCATGGTGAAGATAACTGTGAGATTTGACTATAGAATGAAGGATGTATCTATAACATGAATGTGTTGGTTGATGTTTTAATTGGATAATATCATCCATCAATAATAGTTTGAGGTGTATTTATTATAGCATGAAACTAGCAGGTTAGGAATCACAATATGAAAATATATCTCATAGAAAAATAATGTTTCATCATAGGGAGATTGAAAAATTACAATCCCTTAGTAGGTGTTTACATATATTTTCATCCATTTATCTAATTATTTTAATAATTCAGTCTATCCATATAATTTTACCATATAGATCATGATTGTATAGTCCTTTTGACCACCAATGGTAGTTTGCATTAAAATTTTGGTAGGATTAAAATTTATTTCTATATATTCGATGATTGGATTCAGTCCAAATGATTAAAGTGGACATAGGGTAAGGTTTCCCAAAGGTTGTAAGTGGGTGGTAGTTTGTGTGTATGTTGTATTATTCCAAGAGTTTGATAATTTCCCAAAAACTCAAAATAGGGGAACTCTATATTGGGCATGTGGTTTTCACTCCCTTTGAACCCAAGAGGTGTGGGTAACTTACACACAATTGAAAAATATACATATTCCCCTATATACTTGAGGTGCGGGTCTTCTATCCGTGGAGTTCGATACTCCCTAACACGATATGTATTTCCTAGGGAGGTGTGGGTCCTCCATTTGAGTTTGGTACTCCCTTGAGAGAAATTTTTTCCCCAGTGAGGAACATTTCCTCTATTATATAATATGTTTGATGAAATGGTTTTGGTTTACCTGGGTATCTTTACTTATTTTCCTGTAGGGTGTGATATATTTTCCTTGTGAGGTGATAAGCTAAAATTATATATACATATTGGATACATTTTATTAAGGTTCATTCTTGATTTCTTCAATAATCAATTAGATTTTGGATTGTTTTCAGGGGAATTAGGAATTATGAACTCAATGGAAGAAATGATTAGAAAGTTCCAAAACAGGTTTTACACACCATGTATCACATACACAACGTTTAATACTCATTCAAAAAATTCATGCAAGGAAACATACTAGACTAATAAAAATTTACATGACATGAAGAAAATACACTATTTTCACATTCATTACATAATGTGAAGATTTCAAATTTTAGAATCTAGGTAAAATTAAATCACATACATGATGTGAAGTTATTTAATGACATGAAAGCTTTGAAGGATAGTCCAGTCAAAGATAACGTCAAATTATTCAGTGGGAAATGTGGATACTAAAAACACAAAGTGAATCGAATTTACTCGACATGGAGATATCATGAAAAAAATCATGTAAGCAAGTACATGATTGGTATCACTTACATGTTGTGTATTTTTCTAACTTATTAATATTTTAGTGCTCCTCCACTTAAATGGAGTGACAGAAACATTATTTGTTCCCAGTTTTCTTCCATCAGTTTCTCTCATTTTCACATGTTTTTATTCTAAAACAAATTTTATTCATTACTGTAATATGTTTTCATGTAATTTTTAGGTTTTACTTGATCTACATCCATTATACTTATATTCTTAATCCATTAGGATTCTTCTTCTATTTGATGTTCTTTTTCAAAACTGATTTCTGTTCTTTATTAATGTTTGTAATATTATTCATTATTTATTTTTACATAGAATGTTTTGATTGTATTAACCTTGATTTCATTTTTTTATCCTGATTATTAATTATTTTAATCCTTTATTTCTTTATTATCAACTATTTTATTATTATGCATTGCATGTTTAGAATTTCCTGGCTTCTAATCATCATCTCTAGGCATGACTAATTGACACAGGGTTAGGGGTTGAGAGTAGGGCTGTTTTTTTGAGTCTAATGAATCTATATATTGATCCTTGATAAAATGATTAATAATAATTATGTTAATAATAAATTATCATCAAATTATTTTTCACAACCTTGACCATGGAAAGTAAAATTGAATGATACTAACCTAATTAGAGTTGAGAAGGGATATGAACATTAACCAGTTACAATTTCTGCATAAAATCCAATTGTAATGCACCAAGGTTTTGAGCTATAACCTAACCACGAGATGGTTTCATCATGGGTAGATCCAATTGATTTGTGAAAAACCATTTGTTGAATATTTCACCCCGTCACAACCATAGCTAAAGGAATATCCTGATAAATCTAGGATTATATTCTATCAGGATCCCAAAAATTAAACTTAATCCCTTCATTCATTATATGTATTAAATCCAAACTACTTATATTTTATGAAAATCAATCTTGAAGAGTAAAAGTGCTGAATATTTTCCTAGGATTTTTTTAATTGGTTACTAAACTTCCAATGATCCTCATGGGTTTGACCAAACACTATTTCCTTATTAATCCCTAGTATTATGTGTAGTTTGGGACTATAAATTTTTAATCTCAACACTCCCTGTGTGAATTCAATGATGTGTGTAGGAGTGTCATATTTTGGAACAGTTTCCTTGGATTACTATTTCTCTAGAACAATGAGCTTCAGACTACACTCACATTTCTTCACCCACCCATTTTCTTTATGTTTGCTTTCACTTCTCATTATTACATTTTTCTCATTTGGCCACAACTATGACCCAATCCCCCTCTATATTATTCTCGGTCATTTCATGCTCAATGGACCGCTGAATTTAGTAAGAAGCCTAGACGTATATGAGAAACATCTTTTCGATCTCAAGATCGATAGAATTATCACTTCCCAAAACCCATTCACAATGGATGAGTGGAACATTCTTTCACTACCACACCATTTAGAACCCCACTATTCACCACCTAATAATTTGGGTGAGAAAATGGAATAGTATGTGCACACCATTATGAATGATGTCTTACCATCCATTATCGACACTTCACCCAACATTTTACACCAACCAATTTTAGTACATACTTTTTAGATCAAGCGTGGACACAATCACATGATCCAGAATATGGGTCAACTCAATGGTTTTCAAGGTGAAGACCACCATGAAAATATATTCAATTTCATATAGGATTGAGATACCTTTCGAACCTAGGAAGTATCATAATATGAAATAAGACTCTATTTCTTCATATTCCCCTTCTGAGACTGAGGAAAGGATTGGATAAAAACTCAAGCTACCAAGTCAATCATGTGTTTGGAAAAATTATGAAATAAATATATAGAAAAATAATTCCCACCAATCCAGACTTAGAAGCTATGAAACAATATTTAGAACCCTTCCTAAACGAATAGAGAATCTGTTTGGGAAGCATAAGACAGATTCAAGGAGCCATCCTTGAAAATTCATACATCACCGACTACATGTTTGGCTTCAATTCTATACATTTTACGAAGGACACCAAAATTCTCCCCATAATATAATAGATTCTGTTGGTGATGGTAAACTAATGCTCCATATTCTTAAAGTGGGATGATCCATTCTTGATGAGGTCTCCCACAATTCCAGTATGTGGAATAGTGGAAGATGAACACATCATCACAGAATCCTCAATGTGGAAAAAATTAACTACCACGCAGATCAAGTAGAATACCTAAACAATAATATGGACACAGTTATGTTACCTTCGACAATACCACTCCCTCCACCTATGGTGATGAAAATTCTATCCCATGATATGTGTGGTGGTCCACACCAATTCAAAGACTATGTGACAATCTTAGAGGATCCCAAATTATAATATTGTAATTATTTTAAATACAATCAACAAAATCAACATTTCCAAAATCTCCAAAAATAATAAAAACAAAAAAAACTAGTAGAAAATATCAGCATAATAGTCAATAGAAAAAATAAGGTTATTTTCAATTGAGGAGTAGATAGTTACCACCAAAAAATCAAGGACCACTTGGGTATCCTAAAAAATTTCCAACTCCTTGACTATAATAACAATTCAAACAATAGTTTTATAGATCTCACAAGTTTCCAACATCTAAAAAGAAACAAGTCCAAAATAGATCCCCAATGACCACCAGAAAAAACCCCACATATCTATAGAAATATTATAAACCTTCTCACTGACTTCTAGAATAAAGAAGATCAAAGGATAACAACTCAATATATTAAAATGTAAAACATCAAGGCCCTACAGCACAACCTGAAGCATCAAATGTAGAAGATCTCTAAAACATTATATGATAGGCTACTGGGTAATTTTTTGAGTAACACCAAATCACTTCCAAGGGAAGAGGATATAGATGTAATGGATAATTGTGGAAAGACTCTATACTTTTTGAATCCCCATAGAGATGGGAAAAAAGTTTGAATAATATGATACATCTGGTCAAGGGATAACTTTAGAAATATAACCAAATAATAATGATCCTATAAAATAACAACCTGAAAAGGAAAAACATTTGTAGGACCATCGGCATACAAACCCCCTCTTTCATTCTTAGAAAAATTTATGCAAGAAAAAATTTAATAATGAAAAATATATTTACAGTAATGTTTAAAAAATTACAAATTAACATTGCATTTTTTGAGGCCATTTACAAGATGTATTCCTATACTAAATTATTAAAATAATTTCATTCCATAAAGAGGAATATGGAATTCTATTTTTTCATTTCATTAGACAATGAATACACTTCTATCATTCAGTATATAATTCCACTTAAAATGAGAGAGCTTGGTAGTTTCTTGATCCAGGAACTATTGGGGAATGTAACTTTAGAAGAGAATTTTTCAATCTAGTTATGAGCTTAAATATCATGCCTAAGTGTGTCTTCAAGAAGCTTGGTCTTAAAGATTAAGAAGCACAAGAGTGAAAATTCAGTTGGATGACTGATCATTTAATTACCATAGAGTCTGCTCAAGGATATCATAGCTAAATATGGGATATTTATCTTTCTAGTAATTTTATTAAATATAGACCTGAAATAATAAAGATATATTCAAATTATTTTAGGAACACTATTTCTTACCATTGGGAAGGATTTGTTTGATGTCATCCAATGAAGATTAATATTTAGATTCAGTGATGAAAATTTCATGTTGGATTTGGTAAAGGCCGCTAATGAAAGAAATGATTTGTGGAATTGTAAAACCATCTATCATACTGATAAGACAGATGATCATGGGACTAGTGAAGGTGACAATAAGAAATTACCGCATATTTATAAGAGATCTGGTGCTCTTAAGAATGAAAATTTCACTGTACCTAGGATAAGGTAGTCTGTACCGCATTTTATTTCATCTATTTTAAAGAATATCTCTAAAATGGGTATGAACTCAACATTAATCTCTTTTTCTTAAAAAAGTATATAGATTTAGAAAACAGATAAAGCACTAAATGAGAGAAAACCCAAGGTAGCTTCAATAGTCAGGTACAGGATAGTTTAGTGTTTAAGACCGTTTGGAGATTTTGGTGGCTATTTTAGAGGACTTGACCTAAAAAGTAGTACAAATTAAATAGTACACACCCCGTAAAGAATAGATGATGTGTAAATTTCAAGCACCCAAAAGTAAACAATTCATTAAATACACTACATGTACTAAATAAATTGTGTATATTCCAAGTGTCTTTTATATCCCTTGAACCAATGGTTCATTCTGAACCCACAATCCACTAATGCTCCCCCTTCCATGCATCCTAGCTCCATTTGTACGACCCCTCCACTCTTTTACCCCCTATACAGGTGATCCTCCATCCCTCCAATGGCCATCACTCCCTCACCTACCCTCCTCCTCCCCACCTCACCCTCTTCTACTTTCCTTCCACCTTCCTTCCATTCCAACATGGCTAGAACAAAAACCATTCACACCCTGACTTGAAAACACTCACCCAAGTGGGATGAATCCCCCATTATACCTAAACAGAGGAAGAATTATCCCATTCCACCACTTTATGAGACCTCTACCGTAACCTTTACTTCAAAATCTAAATCCCTTTCTGCTTCTAGGGACACATAGTCATCCTTTGGAGGTTCTTAGGGACATTCCCATACTATCCATCATCCGTACCTCCACTTTTATTACCCTACACACATGGTTTTCTTGGTCCATCCCTACGATAAGCTGAGGAAATCCAAAAAAGATGGACCTCACAGTAATCAATCACATCTACATTCATCAGGAGGTCCTTGACCTCATTGACCATCATCACATGAATTTAATCCCTACATACACTAACTAATAAGACATTAAAACTCACTACACTCAAGTACATCCACAATCATCAAGAATTTCCTTGAACTAATTGACCATATTCACCTAAAACCAATCACAATGGTGTGTGATGATAATTTTATCAATATATTATGTGATTTCCTAGATACCTTTGAGTTCTCCATCAAGTTTTTCCACTTTATAATAAGAAGTAGGCCATTGGATATCACCATAGATGAGTTTTTTTGTTTTCCTCAACATCGTTTATTTTGACATTATTACATATACATGCTTCCCTAAATTGTACCTCAAGCCTAAAAAGGCTCTGGTTTCCTAAATTTGGGCTAGGATATACATAGACTGTTGGTGAATATATAATCCTGAAAACATAAAGAGAATCGAGCACTGAGGGATTTCCCTTCAGATCCATCACATGGCCCTTTATAAGTCATGGATTTCCAGAGGTAATGCTCATAGGGGAGGGGGTATCTAGATTGATGTCTTCATTTTTGCATCATCCATGGGTGGTGCAACCATTAAAATGGAAGGACATTTTGGAATGTTCTACCCAACTCCAGTGATGAGGAATCATGATACCTTGATGAGAGGATCCTTCATCACCCATTCGGCTAGAAATCTCAGTGCCTTTGAGGCATCCCATCTCCACACCTCTCTTATACTAATGACATGAATCATAATAATACTACTCCACAAGATGGGGATGCTCGTGAAGGAAAACAACATCTACAGGTGGGAATCAGTGTATATGGAGGACGTAAACGAGGACTCTACCTAACATGTAGATGACCTAGCTGTACCAACCTCCTCTTCTCATGTACCTACTCCAACACCATTATCTACCACCAACTCATCCCCTACCCTTTCCACCACCATCTTTAAATATTTATCCACCACCCTTCCCTGACACATTACCATGCCCATACCTTCAACTTCCACAACCCATATTCCTTTGGAATCCATATCTACCTTCACCACACCATCCCACACACCATCCTCCCCTACATATATATGGACCATACACTAGGGTATCCTGGAGATCCTATGTAGGATTTACCACTACCAAAGAAATATCTTCATCAATATATCCCTTTTTCACAACCTTGAAACAACCACCATCATTCGATCCACCACCCACTACGAACCTTATATCTACCTTCATCCCTCCCACCTACAACACTCTGTCGACCTTACTTCAAAGCTCACAAACCCAGAAGACTAGTAGTATTTTCTTATAGAGTAGCCCTAATAGGGTAACAACCTAGAAATCCAACCCTCTAACATGGTCTATTAATTGACCCCATATCCAAACACTTGGACACCATCAAATAAACATATCACCTCTACCATCTATAAAGATAAATTATAGGACCATGACACCAACCTTGGAAGTTGATCACCCAACCCCTTCCTCCATCACTAATATATCTATTCCAGCTATAGAAATACACTATTTGGGAGGGAAAAATTGACATGGACCTTGAGGAGTTTTCTTCTAGATCCTAGTTTGATCACAATCCCCTCCGACATTTTTGTGTTATGCCTGGTGGCATTATTTATACTTCCTGTATTGCTTTTCTCATTACATTTAATATATATATATATATGGGATATTTATTTTTTCATTAGTACAAGTAGAATTATTTTAATCTTATTATAGTATTAATTTATCCATATCTAACTAATTTTCCTCCCTATGGTTGTTGATTTAGGTATCTCACCCCATCTATACTTCTCAATCAGATGTCTCACCATCTTGCTAACACAGAGTGACAACTTGAAGAACTCTCACTTGATATCAATGATTTTTAGGGGTTCCCACCACGATGAGCACAAATGAAATTATTTCCCTTAAATATTCATGATTTTTATTATCTTGAGGTTTTAAATTATACCAGGAATCACCGACATCCCGAAGACATAACCACTAGTTCTTGTAAGAGGCAACCAACCTCTAAAATGATAGATGAAACAAATTGATCCCTTTGTCCATCTGTCTATCTGATGAAGACATGTTAGTGATTTTTGGCAATTATACATATTTAATTTATTTATTTATTTTCATTCATGTGATTATATTTTTTTTCCATTTAGTAGAATTTTTATTCATAGTTTTATCAAGAACAACGCAATACTTACATAACTGCATTTATCAAATTTTATTTTCCTAGTTTTTATTGTATGATGTTTATCATATTTACTATTCAATATTAGTTAACCTAGTGGACCAATGTTTTTTATAGTATAGGGTTATTCTTTATAATTTTTTTTCTGGTCACACAAACTAAAATCAAAATCCAAAAAATTCCCCATGGAATTACATTCAATACTAGGATATCTAGATTCCCGAATTTCATTTAAAAATAACATTTCATTTTTTTCTACATTTTTATTCATATCTCTCCCATGATTCTTCCTATAACATTGCAGAAATGAACTCATTTTAATCTTGCAGAGCCTTTCTTGTGCTTTATTATAGAAAAAAGTTTATAATTTCCTATTTAACTTATCTAGGTGACATTTTGCAATAAAAGTATGATTTAAATGTGAAAAATAAATACATATATTTAAATGAAATAAAAATTTATGTTGGAAATTGTGGAAATCCTTGTTTTTTGAATGTATATAATTTTTTTTCATGATTTTTGAGTTTAGTACATTATTTATATTTATATATTCTAATTTTTTTTATTGATTTACATATTAATGGATTTTATACCATGACTGATTGTTAGTTATTTTTTGACACTCCCATTCCTAAAATAATTCTAGACTCATGATTTCATATTATTTTTTCAGAAAATTTTTTGAGAGACAATTGGGGCATGTAAAACAACCAAAACATTCATTGGTATCTTATTAAGGAAATGATTGAAAAAATATATTTTTAATATGATTGAGGTTATCATTGTTGAGATAGTTTTTTTTAAGATGCACTTATACATATTCAATTATTTATACCATAGAAGACATGAATAAAATTGTATGGATAGCATTTTTCCAATATGATTACCCCTTCCTATCCTTAACTAGGTATTATACATGAATATCATTTAAACATGTGAAGGCTAATTTTTACTACTGATGAACATGTGATGTTGTTATTAAGAGGATTTACTATGGAACATTCACATGATTTATATAATGTAGTCCATGATTAATTTTTTTAGTTTTATAGAACTTCCATAATACATTGAAAAAATATATATAGAGAAAGAAAATGATATTAAGTTGTGTTTTAGGAAGGTCAGGAATCACTATTTCCAGACAGATGAATCCTATGATGGATCTTATGTGGTTAGGGGATAGATGTGAGACTTGGACTGGACATGGATTGGAAAAATAAATAAAAATAAGAAATAAGAATGTATGGTGTATTTTTTATTCTTACATGATATACTAATGAACCCACCATGAGATATAGAGAAAAGATATATTTTTTCAGGAGGAGTTACTTCATCACACTGTCCATGAAATTCATGCATTATAATTTAATGATTACCCTCCTTTTGAGCTTTATTTTTACATTCTACTTACTTTCCCTCAGCCTTAGTCATTTAAAAACTATTATTGAATCCCTCATGATTGATTTTGTGTTTGTTTTTATGAAGTGTAGATTTTAGGACTAAATAAATATTATGACTAAGAACATGTATTAATGGTATGAGCATAACTCATGTTTCATTTTTACATTGAGTGATGATAAAAAATTTATTGTGAGATAAATTTTAAAAGGGGTATTAAATTTACGGAACCATTATGAAATTATAATTAAAATAATTAAGAATCTAGACAAATAATTAAATTTTGAGGTATGATTGATATTCTCTATACGATTGATTCTGAAAGACTTTATTTCTTATATTAATCTTAATTTTATCTTACTGGTTGTATTGAATGTTTCCGGTTTTTAAAATTGTTTATTTTGGAATTCATGTAGAGATTTTTTATTATTGAGGAATATAAATTGTTCATGTATAGGGTAATTTGATATGATGAAATCTATTATCTATATTAAACTTGGCTTCTCCATGCTAATGTGTCACCTTCCTATGATTCCATGTCAACCTAATTTCAATATTACTCCCTCCAAATACAATGAAATCACCTATCAACTAGCCTCCAATTGGGAATTTCCTCTTCCTCACACTCCCCTCCCCAAATCCCCTCTCCATGCTCTCTGATTATCATTCCCCTCCACAAATCCTCTCTCCCCGCTCTCTGATTCCCACTCCCCTCCCCAAATCCCCAGTCTTAGATTCCTACTCCCCGACCAAAATCCCCTGGGTTCTCCCCACCCTTACCAATTCCCCACTCTCACTCCCCTTACTGATTATCCCCTCTATCCAGCACCGCTCCTGCTCATGATTTTCATCCCCTACTCCAACGCTTCCCGGTGGATTTTATCTTCTCGAAGGTCTGCTAAGTGAAACACCTATGATTCTTTCTACAAAGTCAACTATTCACAGGTTCGTCTTTCGAAGACCATCTTGACTCGTCATCTGAATTTATATATTCTTCATTTCTCGGAACCCTTACCCATAGAAACCATAGATCTTGGTCCCAAGTTCAGTCAGAACCCCAGTTCATTGAATACTCACAATTTCATTCTTGGTTATGAAGATATGGAATAGACACAGGATTTCATCAATGAGTCTCTAGTTCAATGGCTTCGAAGTGGGAACCCAGTTAAATCAAATTATGGATCTGCATCGAAGCTCGAAATCGGATCTACTTGGACAACATGCATTAATTTCTCTTGTATGATTCGAATTTGTCACTGCTTTAGTTATTTTTTCATGATTTAGGATATTCATTTTCCTATAGGTTATTTGATTGGTCATTTAAATCTCTTTGATTTTCATTTTTCAGGTGTTCACCTCCACCACATCAACTCTCAACTACTGAGATAATGTTAGTTTCTTAATTTTTGGAATAACGATCAGTAAATATTATTATTATGGAAAACCCTTTATTCAATTATATAATATCATCATACCTTTCAAAATCACTTGTCCAATAGTATTAATGAATCCCATAAACGCTTATTTTATATTATTTTTCTATCAATAAATAGACTTCATTTCATCATACAGGTCATGGGAATACTATGGTCAGTTATCTAAATTTCTCACTGTAGAATTTTTCTTAATTTAACTATGTTTCATATGTGTTTTTTAGTGCTAAAAATATTAGAAATTTCCAAAACAAATACTATTTATTATACTGATAATGGTTCATTCAATCTATTTTTTGATGCATAAAATTCAACTGTATATTATTCCTTAAATTATTTTCATACAGGTGGAAAGAATTTCTCTTCCAATACATTCATTTTCTTGTTTTATTTTCTACTTTATATTATATACTCACTTGGTTTGAATAATTAATTGATTATCACTATACATGTTGCATAGGTTTTTTGAGGTCTACATATTTTTTTCTCTAATACCATAATTCTATATCTTGATGTGGTTTTGAAATTTTAGGTAGACACCAAACAAGAATGATAAATCATGTTTAGTGGAATCCTTATTCATGTTATACTTTATTTTATTAATTTTAGTATGTAGCTGTATATTTGTTAATGTTTAGGATACATTGTATATATCATTTGGGATTAAATTTATTAATTGTTTTTAAATTTAATGGCTGTAGTGATTTTTTTTAGATTTTATAAAGATTGATTATTTGGAGATGCTATAATAGAAGAATTTGGTAAATAAGGTTAAAAAACTATGTATTTAGTAACCCTAGATCTTTATGGGACCATAAATTAACTAGGAAGTATTGATTTTATTGTTTTTTATAATGTCAAATTGTTCCATATCAATATAAGTGATCAAATATTAACGACAAGTTTATTGAAAATACTCCAATATTTTCTTATTTTTATTGGTCCATGTTTTTAATTACAATTGGTTAAGGGCATGTGGTGAATAAATATTTCTTTGGTACCACAAAATGGTCAAAAATTGAAATCACTGCAACACTTTTAATGATGAACAATTTTGCTAGCATCGAAACATATGATATTTTATTTTCGATTGGAATCATTCTAAATGATTCGTATTCAATTTGTACATTCATGTTTTAATAATTACAAAAAAATGGTCTTTGGAAGATGTTCTTTTCCATTCAATGTTTATCATTCAATAATCACAACAATGTTAACTTATATTGCAGAACCATGCTCGACTAGACTTCTCATTCAGTTCTACACTTTCATGGGATCGACAATGGAGGTCACCCATCAAACACAATCTATAAAGATTTTATTCATATTGTAATGAAATGTTTGGATTTTTGAATATGTAATCTCTTATGTGTCTTTTCATATTATACTTGCACATATTATTTATAGAGAATCAAAGTTGAATAGAATGGTGAGATTTATTCTCATGCTACGCCAAGATTCAATCTGTCATCATATATATATTTCGATTTCATTATCATGTTGATAGGTCCTCTAATGTGGTTGATATCTCCCTTTCAAATACTCTTGGCATGGGTGAATGTCTTGAATAAACGGAAAAAAAATCAAGAATCCAATCCATTTAACCATTACTTTCCACTATTAAGCTGAGCTTTATTACGAGAAATAAATCACTCTTGACTTTGAGTTAAGAAACATCAAAATCCAATCTGTATTCATCTATTTTTTTACTATCATGTTTTCAGGTCTAATGAAGTGGTTGAGGGCTCTCTGTTGATGCTCCTTAGCATGGGTGAATGTCTCCATTCAGGGAAATGATATCTGGACACCCCTTCGCTTACCCATGAATGGTCTCTATTCATGAAAGCTGTAAACAAAATAATCCAGGTAGATGTATTTTGTTTTTATTGTCGTCTATTTTGATTACATCATTATATTAGACAATACTATTTATTTTCAGTATCATTTTTATTTTATCATTAAAACACAAATTCCGTTTTTAATTCATTATCATATTGACAGGTCGTCTATGTGGTTGATATCTCCCTTTCGAAGTTTCTTGGCATGGGTGAATGTCTCGAATCAGTGGAAAAAATCTGTAATCCAATCCATTTATCCATTACTTTCCACTATTTAGGTGAGATTTAATATGAGCAATACATTACTCTTGACATTGAGTTAAGAAACATCAACAACCAATCTGTATTCTTATATTTTTACTATCGTGTTTTCAGGTCTAATAAAGTTGTTGAGGGCTCTCTGTTGATGCTCCTTAGAATGGGTGAAGGTCTCCATTCAGGGAAATGATATCTGGACACCACTTCGCTTACCCAAGATTGGTCTCTGTTCATGCAAGCTGTAAAAAAAAGTAACCCAGGTAGATGTTTTTTATTTTCACTGTCTTCTATTTTGATTACATCATTATATTAGACAATACTGTTTTTTTGCAGTATCATTTATATTGTATCATTAAAACACAATTCAGTTTTTGTTTCCCATTTTTCAATTTGTAAACATTAAATTATTTATTCCATAAATACAGTGGTAAGTATTGTTTTCAATTTAATGATTAAATTCATCTCTTAATGTACAGAATCTGTTGATTGAGTTTTATGATGATGGTACGGTACAACAGATAGTTACAATAAATCTAGAAGATGGAACATCCACAAGCCATACCAATGAACTGCATCCCCATTTAATAGAAAACATAAACAAGAAGACTTCCAAAACTGATTGACATTAATTGGCACATTTTCATGGTATCACAAGAACCTTATTGAACCTGTTCTGTTTTTAAATTATCATATTCATTTATATATCAAATATTAACTTTACTATTATTATAAGATATAGTAAATTAGTTATAACACATTTAACATAGACATTTATCATTTCTTATTAGTATAGGTTGTACATTATACAGTTTTCCCAGTTTCTTTTTTATTATCTATATTAAAAATCTATGTCCACCACCATCTATAAGTGGTCGTCCAATGCACCATAGATGCACACATATGAAAGGAATGATGTAAGAATGGTGAAATTTATAGGATATTAAATAACATAAATGAAAATTTACAAATATTAGTGTCAATATTATTACAAATGGGTAAATGTTCAAAGATTATTCTGGATATGACACATTTAAAGATATCTGAAAAAATAGAATCACTTCCCTACCAGGAAAAGATACAAAGAGAATCATAAATTAGTATCATGTCATCTTCATTGGATCTGATTAATTTCATACTGTATATAACTAATGAATACTTTTAGTAATTTATGTAGGTCCTTGAAAACATTTTTCTTATTACCTATCACTTAAAAAAATACATTTCTTGATTTCAGAAGGAATAAATTCATAGATAAAAGAGATATATGTATCAAAGTTATATATGTGACACCACAATTTTATTTAATCATCATTTCAACAAGAATATATCTTTTATTCCGTGTTTTTATATGTTTTTATGTGGTATTGATATGTTTGTATCACTTATTTAATTCTATATGTTAGAAAACCTAAAAAAAATAAAAAAATTCCAGATTAGGTCTGTTGAATTTTAGGAATATATATTTGGTTATTAAGAAATTATTACGTTATTTTTTGGATAAAGGTGGTAATGGTTGAAACAAACTAAAATGAAAGTGATTAAATATTATTATAATGGAATGTTATTTGAAATTGATAACTTTCAACCTCACATCTTATTGCGAGAACACATTTTGATTAGCAGACTATACAACTTCAAATTTTTAATTGATATCATTATTATATATTAATCTATCTAATTGTTATTGTATCTATAGAATGCATCTATTGGAATTTTTTGAAGCACAGTACTTATTGAAATAAATTTTTTTGATTGGTAGACTGTACAACTAATATGTGTTGAAAAAATTCTACGTATATAAATATCACAAATTTTGTTGCAACTACTAAATGAGTTTCCCTAATTTTTTATTAAAATTATTCATTATTTCTCATTTTTATTATTATAAACAATGTCTTTTATGTAAATTCTCTTCACTATGTATTTTATTGTACCCAATTATGTTTTAGTAAATGCAGTAGAAATTGATTTGAAATCTCCATCCTAAAAAATTAGAAATTTGTTTAGTCTAAATTTATCATATCTTTTTTATACTATATTTATGTTGTCTCCATATTTTATACACTTATATTCCTATATTATACACCACTACATTATTATTATGATTTACTAGACATTACTATTTGTTCTCATGTTTTGAAAATATTATTCTCTTTTTAAAAAATAACCATTATCCATAACAACGTGCGTACGCACGGTCGAGTACAAGTTATCACTACTGGAATTTAGTCTTTTCCCAACGGTAGTATACCAACAGTTTACTTAAACCGTTGGTATAGTGAGCCTTTTCCAACGGTTTAACAAAATCGTTGGCAAAGGGAATTTCGGTGGACCCTTTCCCAACGGTTCAATGGAACCGTTAGGAAATGTGTGCCTTTGCCAACGGTTTTTATAAACTGTTGGCAAAGGTTTCCCCCAAATTCCAGATCGCGATCTCCTCTCCCCATTCGGACAAAGCCCTAATCTATTCGCTCCGCTGCTCTCGTGAACCCCATCCGACTCCACTGCTCTCGCAAATCCGAACACCAGCACCCCCCATCCCAAAAGGTACACCCCCATATAAATAGGTAAAATTTGATCTCAAACATATTGTTGTAGTTGTTTTAATGAATAGATTTTTCCAGGTGTTGGTGGTTTAATTGATTATTGAAATTAATATCTAAATAGGATATTTTTTGTGTTTGTGAAGACTTCGTTAATGTTTTTGTATTCTATGTTTGGAAGGAGAGTGTTAAAAACATGTAAATCAGAGTTGGGGGAGGCTATCGTGAACGTTTACATGTTTTGGATAATGGATTGTGGGAATTATGGATTGTGTTCAAACCAATTTGATATGTTTTGGATAATGGATTGTGGGGGTAGGGGGTGTCCATGGGGGTGGGTGGGTTGTCCACGGGGGTGGGCGGGGGTGTCCACGGGGGTGGGAAAGGCTATTCATGGGGGTGGGCGGGGCTGTCTAGGGGGTGTGGGCTGTCCTGGGGGTCTGGGTGGGGTGTCCTGGTGGGGGAGGGGTGTGTGGGGTGTCCAGGGGGGTGGTATGTCTAGGTGGTGGTGGTGGGGTTTCAGGGGAGGGGGTGTGGGCTATTTGGGAGGGTTGGCGGGGCTATCCGGGGAGTACGGGGTGTCCAGGGGGGTACGGGGGTGGTCGGGTTGTCCACAAGGGTGGACGGACTGTCCACAGGGGTGGTCGGGCTGTCAAGGAGGGGGTGGGCGGGCTGTCCAGGGGGGGTGGGTGGGCTGGCCACAAGGGGTAGGGGTGTTCAGGGGGGTGGGCGGGCTATCCAAGGGGGTGGGGGTTGTCCATAGGGAGAAGGGGTGTCGAGTGGGGTGGGTGGGCTGTCCACGGGGGTGGTTGGGATGTCTAGGGGGTATGGGGTGTCCACGGGGGTGGGCGGGGCTGTCCAGGGGGTGTGGGCTGTCCTGGGGGTCTGGGTGGGGTGTCCTGGTGGGGGAGGGGTGTGTGGGGTGTCCAGGTGGGGTGGTATGTCTAGGTGGTGGTGGTGGGGTTGCAGGGAAGGGGGTGTGGGATGTTTGGGAGGGTGGGAAGGGCTATCCAGGGGGGGTACAGGGTGTCCATGGGGTACGGGGGTGGGCGGGCTATCCACAAGGGTGGACGGGCTGTCCACGGGGGTGGTCGGGCTTTCAAGGAGGGGTGGGCGGGCTGTCCAGGGGGGTTGGTGGGCTGGCCAAAGGGGGTAGGGGTGTCCAGGGGGGTGGGCGGGCTATCCAAGGGGGTGGGGGCTGTCCATAGGGAGAAGGGGTGTCGAGGGGGTGGGTGGGCTATCCACGGGTGTGGTTGGGATGTCTAGGGGGTAGGGGGCGTCCACGGGGGTGGGTGGGTTGTCCACGGGGGTGGGCGGGGCTGTCCACGGGGGTGAAAAGGCTGTCCACGGGGGTGGGTGGGGCTGTCCGGGGGTTGTGGGCTGTCCTGGGGGTCTGGGTGGGGTGTCTTGGTGGGGGAGGGGTGTGTGGGGTGTCCAGGGGGGTTGGTATGTCTAGGTGGTGGTGGTGGGGTTACAGGGGAGGTGTGTGTGGGCTTTTTTGGAGGGTGGGCGGGGCTATCCCAGGGGGGGTACGGGGTGTCCAGGGGGGTACGGGGTTGGGAAGGCTATCCACAAGGGTGGACGGGCTATCCACGGGGGTGGCTGGGCTGTCAAGGAGGGGTGGGCGGGCTGTCCAGGGGGGGTGGGTGGGCTGGCCACAGGGGGTAGGGGTGTCCAGGGGGTGGGCGGGCTATCCAAGGGGGTTGTGGGCTGTCCATAGGGAGAAGGGGTGTCGAGGGGGGTGGGTGGGCTGTCCACGAGGGTGATTGGGCTGTCTAGGGGGTAGGGGGTGTCCACGGGGGTGGGTGGGTTGTCCACGGGGGTGGGCGAGGCTGTCCACGAGGGTGGGAAAGGCTGTCTACGGGGGTGGGCGGGGTTGTCCAGGGGGTGTGGGCTGTCTTGGGGGTCTGGGTGGGGTGTCCTGGTGGGGGAGGGGTGTGTGGGATGTCCAGGGGGGTTGGTATGTCTAGGTGGTGGTGGTGGGGTTGCAGGGGAGGGGTGTGTGCTGTTTGGGAGGGTGGGCGGGGCTATCCCAGGGGGGTACGGGGTGTCCAGGGGGGTACAGTGGTGGGCGGGCTGTCCACGGGGGTGGCCGGGCAGTCAAGGAGGGGTGGGCGGGCTGTCCACGGGGGTGGGTGGGCTGGCCATAGGGGGTGGTCGTGCTCTCGCGAACCCCCCGTCCGAACATCATCGACCCCCATGGACAACCCACCTTTTATCCTAAATTCCATAGATTTTTACATTATTTTATTATATTATGTCTCAAATTATCTAAAATATGTGTTTGATTTTCTTCACGTGACCTATCATAATTACTTCTCATAATCTATAGTGATCATGGGAAGATCCCATGCATGATTCATGATCACTCAAATTATTCTGCAGATCATACATAATGGAAGCCTTACAGGATGTGAGATGATTATATCTATGAAATCTACTCAGGTACCTGGTGAGGAAGTGAATATTAATTCAAAAATGTAAATTGCATATGAGGATACCCTACTAATATGGTTATGGGATGAGACATGCTCTGATGTGATAACACATTAAGTTCTTGTTGGTTTTACATTTTTTCAATAACACATTAGTATGTTTTTTTCACATGTGTAGTTGATACCATGATTATTTTCTTCCTTTATCGTTTACTTAAATGTATTTTCTATTAAAGTTCAATCCTATTGAATTGTTTATGACCAAATGACTTATATGAATTGTTTTTACAGAATGGACAGAAGTTGGATGTATTAAACCGATCGTATCTCAAGAGATTTTCAAAACAATTTAATGAGCTTTATAGATTTTTCATTTCACAATGCTTCAGATAGTGGTCGCATACACTGCCCATGTTCCAATTGTGTTGGTAGACCTTGGTTGAGTCGTGAAGAAGTCAGCTACCACATAACCAAAATGGTTTTCAAGCAAACTACTTGTGTCGTATCCCAATGGGGAGAAAATGAAATCTCAAATTGGTGATGATCGAAATGAAAGGACTGGAATGGAGAATTTGTTAGATGATCAGTTTCCGTTTATTCGTCATCATGAAAAAGAAAGGATTTCAACTCAAGAAGACGTCGATATGAGGACAACTGATGCATCTAGTGAAAATGATGATATTGATAGGGTGAAAAAATTGAATGATGCTGCCACGACTCCAATATATCGACAATGCGATAAAATGAAAAACCTGGAATTTTTAATCCGATTGTTTGATGGAAAAACTATGTATGGGATTTCTAATATAGAAATCGATTACATTCTTACCCTCTTGAAGGATTTACTTCCAAATGATGGAGATATTCACTCAAACCACTATATGGCATGGAAGTTAGTTGAAGAACTTGGATTTTCCAGAAACAAAATTCATGCTTGCCCGAAAGATTGCAGTTTATTCTGGGAAGAAACCGCTGAACGAAATGAATGTATAAAATGTGGCACATCCCGCTGGAAGTCAAAATCTGATGGAACACCATCCCGCATTCCACAGAAAGTAATGTGGCACTTTCCATTGATCCCCAGACTCCAGAATCTTTTTATTTCTGATGACATATCAATAAAAATGAGATGGCATGATGCCGAGAGAAAGAAGACTAATGATGATTTGGTTCATTCTGCAGATGGATTTGCATGGTAGAGATTTGATGCTCGACATCCAGATTTTGCAACTGACGTGCGTAATGTGAGGCTGGGTCTTTCATGCGACGGTTTTAATCCGTTTGGACAGATGCTTACTTCGCACAGCACATGGCCAGTTTTTATACACATTTATAATCTTCCCCCATGGTTGTGTATGAATAAATATTTCACTTTCATGAGTATACTCATATCTGGTCCTTCTGATCCCGGCATTGATATTGATGTATACATGAAGCCTTTAATAAAAGAGTTGAAACTTCTTTGGGATGTGGGTGTGCGCACATACGATGCTTGTTCGAAAGACATATTTCAGATGCGTGCTGCGCTTATGTGGATGATCAATGATTTTCCAGCTTATGCAATGATGTCTGGATGGAGCACGAAGGGAAAACTGTCATGTCCAGTTTGTATGAAGAATACACGATCCAGAAGACTGATACATCATTGTAGTTTCAGTTTTATGGGACATCGACGATTTTTTCCAAAGGATCATCCATATAGAATGAATCGTCGAAGATTCGATAATACTATAGAGACCGATGATCCACCTCAGCGTATGTCTAGAACTGATGTGCTTAATGAATTGAAAGATTTCAGTTTTTTGTTTGGGAAGGTTCAAATGAAATCTGGAAAGAGAAAGAATGTTTCCACTGAAACCTGTTACAATTGGAGGAAGAGGAGTATCTTTTTTGATTTGCCTTATTGGTCAACCAATTTGCTACATCATTGCTTAGACGTAATGAATATTGAAATGAATATATGTGAAATGTTGCTTTCAGTTCTTCTAAATGTCAAGGGGAAGACAAAAGATGATTTACGATCTCGACGTGACTCGATGGATTGGGGCATCAGACCAGAATTGCATCCTATGCGTATCAGTGAAAATAAATGGAAACTTCCATGTGCTTCTTATGTGATGACACCTATTGAAAAAAACAATTTCTGGAAGTATTGGAGACTATTAGAGTTCCTGATGGCTATTCAAGCAACATATCTAAAAGGGTCAACAGAATAGAGTTGAAGCTAAAATCTTTGAAGAGTCATGATTATCACGTTCTACTGCATGAGTTGCTTCCAATAGCAATCTGTCATCTTTTTTCCAATAATATAATGGTGGGTGTTATTCGGTTGTGCCATTTGTTTAGAGATCTTTGTGATAAGAAGTTGTCCAAGTCTTTCTTGCAAAAAATGTTGACAGATTCCCCATTAATTTTGTGTGAGTTGGAGAAAATATTTCCCCCATCATTTTTCACATGCATGTTGCATCTGACTGTCCATATTCCAACTGAAATACTTCTCAAAGGACCTATTTCTTTTCGTTGGATGTATCCAACTGAAAGAAATATGTTCACATTAAAGTCTTATGTTTGAAACAAGAATCATCCCGATGGTTCTATCGTGAACGGTTACTTAGCTCAAGAATGTATGGATTTCTGTTCGATGTATTTGTCTAATCTTACTACAAGAATGAACAGACCAATGAGAAATGAAGAAGAACAATATGAGCAAATTGAACCCAGTTTTCCATCACTTCCTCAAACAGGGGGAATTACTGGATCATATACATTAAAGACATTAAGCCATGAAGAGCGGGAGATGGCACATCGCACAGTTTTGTTCAACTGTGATTTGTTCGATAACTATATCAGGTAACAAAATTGAATATGTATATCTTAGATATATTTCTGTTAAACTATTCATATTTTTTATCTACAGGGAACATAAAACAATGATAAATAGTAAGAATCATTCTTTATCTTTGAGAAGGAGAGAGACTTTGCATAGCAATGAGTTTTCTTCTTGGTTAAAATTGAAGGTAAAAATATTACTGTTTAAAATAATTATTTCAATATTTACTTAAGTTTAACTGTCATTTATATTGCAGGTATTGAGTTTGTCTATTGACTCTGTCTCTGAGAAAATAAGAGCTTTGGCTTTTGGTCCTAATACCGTGGTTCGTGACTTTAAATCAATTGTTATCAATGGGTACAGATTTATTGTCACTGAACGAGCCAAAAACATGAGAACACAACATGATGGTATTATGGTTACTGCCACAACAGATTGTTATGCTAGTGCATCATATAGTAGACCGCGACTTGAAAATGTGGGTTATTATGGAGTCGTTGAGAAAATAATAATATTGGATTATTACTCTCATGGACGAGTCACAATGATGAAATGCCATTGGTTTGATTTGATGACGAGACATGGCACATTTATTGATGATTGTGGATTTCGGGTAATTAATATGACCCGCACTCTTGCTACCGAAGAACCATATGTGTTGGCATCAATGTCTAAACAATTTTTTTAGGTCAAAGATCAACTTCAACCTGAATTTGGTGTCATAGATAATGTAATTCCAAGACATATTTTTGATGATGTTGATGATGGAATTGACACTGTCCCTATTTCCATTGGAACCAATCCATTTATTTCTTTTGATGACTCCAATAGCTCAATTGTCAGAGTTGATTGTGAACCTGAAGTTGTGGTTGGAAATATATAGAATCATTCATCCATGTTCTCAATTCTTTTGGTTTACCTCGAGTTGGGTTGTTAAGGTTTGTAATACTCATATTTATTTAGTATTGATCACAAATATGTTTTAGCTTACTTAACCGTTATGTGAATTTTCAATGTTTATTGGTTGCTGTTTTATTTGAATTGCATTTTCTAATTTGGAATTGAACTGTATTCAAACCAAATCAAACAATATTTCTAACTTGGTGAACATTACAACTTGTATGTTTTATTAAATTCATTCAAGCTCTTCTAAAACAATTGATAGCTAAATTACCAATGAATCCCCTCATTCCCTCATATATTTAGTTTTTTGGTTTACACATTAATTTCCTTTTTCTAATTAATTTCATATTTGTTTTTAAATGCAGGAAATGAATCCAATTGAAGAGAGACGAAGAAAAAAATGGCGGAGAACAGTCGTCGGATGGAGGAGCTGGGCGTTCCACCATTAGTGCCTACAGTGAGTACTTTATTTCAAATATATATATATATATATATATATATTTACAGAATATATAATGTCATGTGATTAATTTTTTTGTAAACTTTTTTTTAGGATCCACCGTTACGTCGACAGTTATTCGACGAGGAGCCTAGTACTGGTCTTAGTACTCAGGCCGGTGGTACGAGGAGGGTTCGTACCAGAGGTGGACGTAGAGCTGCGCGTGCCCGACTAGACCCTGCCCCTCCCACTGATGTTTCATCCTTCCCACATTCGGATCCCGGTGTGTCGTTAGGGACACATGGGGTATTTAGGCCTCCCATGTTTTCGCTACCTTCTGCATCTTCTGCCCCATAATTTTCACATCCCATGATGATTCCCACTCCCCAGTCAGCATCAGGTCATACAGCTATTCCATCTTCTTTTCCTTGTACTTCTGTCTCTCCGAGCTTTTATATTCCATCATCTTCGACTCCTGTTCCACCAGAGGGTGTTCCATCAGGTTCTGTGGATCCGGTGCCACTCATTGATCAGACTAGCGCAAGTATATTTATAAATCCCTAACAAATTTTTATAGCAATATTTATTTTCATTATAACATGTTTTGATAAAATATTTTTTTTTAATTCATGACAGATACATCTACTGACAGGAGGTGGGGGTGGGGCTGTACACGCATGCGTTCGGTGTGGAACCGTCGCACACAGGTTATGGTGGAATATAATTAAGACAATCAGATGGTTGAGAAACAGGGTAGCAATGTCGGAGTTTTCTGGCGACGCTTTCCAAATACTCCGACATCATTCCAGTCAGCCTGCTGTCGTGGAGACATTTGCCACATGAGGTCAATGATAGAGCTTGGGAAGAGATATGGGTAAAAAAATATGTTGTATTTAATTCCATGAATTATTTTTGTATTTATATGAATTAATATTTTGATTTCAGCTTCGATTTAATTTTCCTGATGGTGAGGGTGCACGACTGGAATGTCTAAAGGATTTAGGCGAGCTTTGTAGAGCCTACAAGCATGAGCTGTATATTGGCTGGCGTGCTAGAGTTGGCACTGAGTTAGAGGCGGTACCAGTCGTGGATGATTGTCCTATAGAGTAGTATCGTCAGATGATTACTCATTGGACGAGTACCCAGTTTAAGGTATGAATTACATTTGAGGTATTTAAATAATAACTTTCAAGTTTTGCATTAATATTACCCTTTGCATTATCGAATTTTATTTAGGAATCATCTGGAAAAATAAAAAAAACATTGATGCAAAAAATACCTCCATACACTAGGACGCACGACGATGCCAGATCATGAGAGGCATCAGGTATGACAATTGATTATATGTTTTCTTTACGAATTACATTTTCTTTTGTTTCCTCAATTATTTAATCATTTCCTAATGTTTTTATATAACTTTTGTTTTCAATGTCATTGTAGAGGCAAGTACAAAATATTGAAGGACGTGTGCCTCGAGAAAAACTATTTTGCTCGAGTAGAAGAAAAAAAGGATGGAAGTGCGGTCAACGAAGCGACTTAGTAGCAGATTGTAAGTTTTAATCTGTTGATTTTATATTTTAATATCTATTTTGTAACTTAATAATATATTTATATTTGTAACAGGATGTTTTAAAGGCCCTCGATGCCCAAGAAGCAGACAATTTTGGGCCATCTGATCACTTACATCAGGTGTTGGGAGAGGATCATTCTGGCAGAGTACGCTGCCGACCTAGGATAGCCCCGACGAGGTATTAGCCTGCCTCAGGTACGAGTTGTAGTGCCACCGAGCTGCAGAAAGTTAGGGCACATGAATAACAGGCTGAGAAAAGGGCAACAGAGATGGCAGAACAGTCTTCTTGGGAAAACAGTGCATTTATGAAATTTATTGAAGTTCTACGTCCAACACTTCCAGTAGAGGCCAGCACAGCGATTGATGAATACATGTCGTCGATACATTCTATATATGGTGCACCAGGTGGCAGTTCCAGTGGTGGTCAGGCCAATGTCCAGCTTGAAGATGATGATGGTGAGGAGTCTGATACGGAAGAGGAGGGAGATGAGGAGGGCGAGGAGGAGGGCGAAGGCGAGGAGGAGGGCGCTGTGGAGGGTGAGGACGATGAGGAGGACGATGACGAGGGTGATGATGATGATGATGATGGTGATGGTGATGCTGATGTGGGACATATTGATCTGTTACATTTTTGACTTATATTACTGAGATTTTATGTTTAATATATTCTAGTTGTTGGTTTTATCTAGACTCGTAGTATAGTATTAGAGTTGAGTTATTTTTATATATTGTCTGTTTTTATGGATGTTGTTGTCTTTTAGTGGTTGTGTGTTTGAGAACTCCCTGGACAACCCCCCTCATTCTTGGACACTGGACAACCCCCACTCCCCCTTGGACCCCGAACACCCCCCAAACACCCCCCGGGCAGCCCCGCGGACATCCCCCTGGACAGCCCCCCGTACAGCCCCCACCCTCAACCCTGGACCCCGGAAAGCCCCCCGGACATCCCCCCGGACAACCCCCCCCCCACCCTCCCTCTTGGACCCCGGACAACCCCCCAAACACCCCCCGGACAGCCCCCCAGACAGCCCCCTGAACAACCCCGGACAACCCCCTGAACAACCCCTGAACAACCCCTGAACAACCACTGAACAACCCCATGAACAACCCCCGGATAGCCCCCTGAACAACCCCAGACAGCCCCCTGAACAACCCCCAAACACCCCCCCGACATACCCCGCACAGCCCCCCCACCCTCCTCCTTGGTCCCCAGACAGCCCCCCGGACACCCACCAGACAGCCCCCCCGGACATCCCCCCGGACAGCCCCTCCACCTTCCTTAATTTCATTAGCTCTGAAATGTTTCATAGCACGATCAACTAAAATCTAATCCATACTAAATATGATATAAAAATATTCTATATGAATTTCCATAAGATTTTAAGTGAAAACAAAAAGTGACATACGAAAAACTGACCTAACGCATTCGAAATGTGTTGATGCAGTAGGACAAAAATCCATGGGTCGTATGTGACGTGTTCGAATCAACCCCGCCTCAATCCGAGGCGTGGTGTGGCTGGAACAACTCAAAGTGTATGTCTTTTGTTTCAAAAGGACATCATTTTAAGTGAAAAACATCAACTGGCATACGGAAAACCGGCCAAATGCATTCGGATTGTGTTGATACTTTAAGACAACGATCCATTGGTCATTTGAGACGTATACGAGTCAACCCCGCCTAAATCTGAGATGCGGTGTTGTCGGGACCACTCTAAGTGACTTTCTTTTGTTTAAAATGGACAGTATTTTAAGTACATACGGAAAACCAACCAAACGGATTCGGTTTCTGTTGAAACTTTAGGAGAACAATCCATGGGTCATATGTGATGTGTACGAGTCAACGCCACCTCAATCCGAGGCGCGGTGTGACCGACACCACTCAAAGTGTCTCTATTTTGTTTAAAATGGACTTCATTTTTAGTGAAAACAACAAATGACATACTGAAAACTGACCAAACGGATTCTGATTGTGTTGATACTTTAGCACAATGATCCATGGGTCATATGTGATGTGTACTAGTCAACCCCGCCTCAATCCGAGGCGTGGTGTGGCCGGAACAACTCAAAGTGTATGTCTTTTTTTTTCAATAGGACATCATTTTAAGTGAAAAACATAAACTGGCACACAGCACGTCCGATTGACGTGCCGTCTACTCGAACACTTCATAAATCACTCACACGTATTTGTCATCTGATTTCAGGCCATTCCGAAATCATTCGGCCCGTTTAGACCACCCTCACGCGCGTTTACGAAGCGCGCGCATCACTTAAAACACGAATATTGAGTTGTACCGCGCAAACCGCACGTCCTATTGACGTGCCTTCTGTGCGTACACGTCAAGAATAATAATTAGAATGTTGCACGGTGGTTTCAGATCAATCTGAGGTTGTCTGCTATGAATTTGACCGTTGGACGCCCGTTTTGGCCGTTTATGACACCAAAACTGCGTTGTCGGTCACCGCAGGCCCACGACACGTCCGATTGACGTGCCGTCTGCTCGACCACTTCAAGAATCACTCACCCGTATTTGTCGTCTGATTTCAGGCCATTCCGACTTTGTTCGGCCCGTTTGGACCCCCCTCACGCGCATTTACGAAGCGCGTGCATCACTTAAAATACGAATATTGAACAGTACCGCGCAAACCGCATGTACGATTGACGTGTCGTCTGCGTGTACACGTCATGAATAATAATTAGAATGTTGCACGGTGGTTTCAGCTCAATCTGAGGTCGTCCGCTATGAATTTGACCGTTGGATGCCCATTTTGGCCGTTTATGACACCAGAACTACGTTGTCGGTCACCGCGGGTACACGGCACGTCCGATTGACGTGACGTCTACTCGACCACTTCATAAATCACTCACCTGTACTTTTCGTCTGATTTCAGGCCATTCTGAAATCGTTCGGCCCGTTTGGACCACCCTCACGTGCGTTTAAGATGCGCGCGCATCACTTAAAACACGAATATTGAGCCGTACCGTGCAAACCGCACGTCCGATTGATGTGCCGCCTACGCGTACACATCACGAATAATAATTAGAATTTTTCACAGTGGTTTAAGCTCAATCCGAGGACGTCCGCTATGAATTTGACCGTTTGACGCCCGTTTTGGCCGTTTATGACACCAGAACTGCGTTGTCAGTCACCGCGGGCACACGGCACGTCCAATTGCCGTGCCGTCTACTCGACCACTTCAGAAATCACTCACCCGTATTTTTAGTCTGATTTCAGGCCATTCCGACTTCGTTCGGCCCGTTTGGACACCCCTCACGTGCGTTTACGAAGCGCACGCATCACTTAAAACAGGAATATTGAGCCGTACCGCGCAAACCGCACATCCGATTGACGTGCCGTCTGCGCGTACACGTCACGAATAATAATTAGAATGTTGCACAGCGGTTTCAGCTCAATCGGAGGATGTTCGCTATGAATTTGACCATTGGACGCCCGTTTTGGCCGTTTATGACACCAGAACTGCGTTGTCGGTCACTGCGGGCACACGGCACGTCCGATTGATGTTTCGTCTGCTCGACCACCTCATAAATCACTCTCCCGTATTTTTTCGTCTGATTTCAGGCCATTCCGACTTCGTTTGGCCCATTTGGACCCGCCTCACGCGCGTTTACGAAGCGCGCACATCACTTAAAATACGAATATTGAGCCGTACCGCGCAAACCGCACGTCCGATTGACGTGTCGTCTACACGTACACATCACGAATAATAATTAGAATGTTGCACGGTGGTTTAAGCTGAATCTGAGGTCGTCCGCTGTGAATTTGACCGTTGGACGCCCGTTTTGACCGTTTATGACACCAGAACTGCGTTGTCAGTCACCGCGGGCACACGGCACATCCGATTGACGTGCCGTTTGCTCGACCACTTCATAAATCACTCACCCGTATTTTTCATCTGATTTCAGGCCATTCCGAAATCATTCAGCCCCTTTAGACCACCCTCACGCGCGTTTACGAAGCGCGCGCATCACTTTAAACACGAATATTGAGTTGTACCGCGCAAACCGCACGTCCTATTGACGTGTCGTCTGTGCGTACACGTCACGAATAATAATTAGAATGTTGCACGGTGGTTTCAGCTCAATTTGAGGTTGTCCGCTATGAATTTGACCGTTGGACGCCCGTTTTGGCCGTTTATGACACCAAAACTGCGTTGTCGGTCACCGCAGGCCCACGACACGTCCGATTGACGTGCCGTCTGCTCGATCACTTCAAGAATCACTCACCCGTATTTGTCGTCTGATTTCAGGCCATTCCTACTTTGTTCAGCCCATTTGGACCCCCCTCACGCGCATTTACGAAGCGCGTGCATCACTTAAAATATGAATATTGAGCCGTACCGCGCAAACCGCACGTACTATTGACGTGTCATCTGCGTGTACACATCACGAATAATAATTAGAATGTTTCACGGTGGTTTCAGCTCAATCTGAGGTCGTCCGCTATGAATTTGACCGTTGGACGCCCGTTTTGGCCGTTTATGACACCAGAACTGCGTTGTCGGTAACCGCGGGCACACGGCATGTCTGATTGATGTTCCGTCTACTCGACCACCTCATAAATCACTCTCACGTCTTTTTCCTCTGATTTCAGGCCATTCCGACTTCGTTCGGCCCATTTGGACCCGCCTCACGCGCGTTTACGAAGCGCACGCATCACTTAAAATACGAATATTGAGCCGTACCGCGCAAACCGCACGTCCGATTGACGTGTCGTCTGCGCGTACACATCACGAATAATAATTAGAATGTTGCACGGTGGTTTAAGCTGAATCTGAGGTCGTCCGCTGTGACTTTGACCGTTGGACGCCCGTTTTGACCGTTTGTGACACCAGAACTGCGTTGTCAGTCACCGCGGGCACACGACACGTCCGATTGACGTGCTGTCTGCTCGACCACTTCATAAATAACTCACCCGTATTTGTCATCTGATTTCAGGCCATTCCTAAATCAATCGGCCCGTTTAGACCACCCTCACGCGCGTTTACGAAGCGCGCGCATCACTTAAAACACGAATATTGAGTTGTACCGCGCAAACCGCACGTCCTATTGACGTGCCGTCTGCGCGTACACGTCACGAATAATAATTAGAATGTTGCACGGTGGTTTCAGCTCAATCTGAGGTTGTCCGCTATGAATTTGACCGTTGGATGCCCGTTTTGGCCGTTTAGGACACCAAAACTGCGTTGTCGGTCACCGCAGGCCCACGGCACGTCCGATTGACGTGCCGTCTGCTCGATCACTTCAAGAATCACTCACCCGTATTTGTCGTCTGATTTCAGGCCATTCCGACTTTGTTCGGCCCGTTTGGACCCCCTCACGCGCATTTACGAAGCGCGTGCATCACTTAAAATACGAATATTGAGCCGTACCGCGCAAACCGCACGTACTATTGACGTGTCGTCTACGTGTACACGTCACGAATAAAAATTAGAATGTTGAACGGTGGTTTCAGCTCAATCTGAGGTCGTCCTCTATGAATTTGACCGTTGGACGCCCGTTTTGGCCGTTTATGAAACCAGAACTACGTTGTCGGTCACCGCGGGTACACGGCACGCCTGATTGACGTGAAATCTACTCGACCACTTCATAAATCACTCACTCGTATTTGTCGTCTGATTTCAGGCCATTCCGAAATCGTTCGGCCCATTTGGACCACCCTCCCGTGCGTTTACGATGCGCGCGCATCACATAAAACACGAATATTGAGCCGTACCATGCAAACCGCACACCCGATTGATGTGCCGCCTGCGCGTACACATCACGAATAATAATTAGAATGATTCACGGTGGTTTAAGCTCAATCCGAGGTCGTCCGCTATGAATTTGACCATTTGACGCCCGTTTTGGCCGTTTATGACACCAGAACTGCGTTGTCAGTCACCGCGGGCACACGGCACGTCCAATTGACGTTCCGTCTGCTCGACCACTTCAGAAATCACTCACCCGTATTTTTCGTCTGATTTCAGGCCATTCCAACTTCGTTCGGCCCATTTGAACCCCCCTCACGTGCGTTTACGAAGCGCACGCATCACTTAAAACAAGAATATTGAGCCGTACCGCGCAAACCGCACGTCCGATTGACGTGCCGTCTGCGCGTACACGTCACGAATAATAATTAGAATGTTGCACGGTGGTTTCAGCTCAATCTGAGGTCTTCCGCAATGAATTTGACCGTTGGACGCCCGTTTTGGCCGTTTATGACACCAGAACTGCGTTGTCGGTCACCGCGGGCACACGGCACGTCCGATTGATGTTCCGTCTACTCGACCACCTCATAAATCACTCTCCCGTATTTTTCGTCTGATTTCAGGCCATTCCGACTTCGTTCGGCCCGTTTGGACCCGCCTCACGCGCGTTTACGAAGCGCGCACATCACTTAAAATACGAATATTGAGCCGTACCTCGCAAACCGCACGTCCGATTGACGTGTCGTCTGCGCATACACATCACGAATAATAATTAGAATTTTTCACGGTGGTTTAAGCTGAATCTGAGGTCATCCTCTGTGAATTTGACCGTTGGACGCCCGTTTTGACCGTTTATGACACCAGAACTGCGTTGTCAGTCACCGCGGGCACACGGCACGTCCAATTGACGTGCCGTCTGCTCGACCACTTCATAAATCACTCTACCGTATTTTTCGTCTGATTTCAGGCCATTCCGACTTCGTTCGGCCCATTTGGACCCCCCTCACGCGCGTTTACGAAGCGCGCGCATCACTTAAAATACGAATATTGAGTCATACCGCGCAAACCACACATCCGATTGATGTGCCGTCTACGCGTACACGTCACGAATAATAATTAGACTGTTGCATGGTGGTTTCAGCTCAATCTGAGGTCGTCCTCTATGAATTTGACCATTGGACGCCCGTTTTGGTCGTTTATGACACCAGAACTGCGTTGTTGGTCACCGCGGGCACACGGCACGTCCGATTGATGTGCCGTCTACTCGACCACTTCATAAATCACTCTCCCATAGTTGTCGTCTGATTTCAGGCCATTCCGACTTCGTTCGGCCCGTTTGGACCCCCCTCACGCTCGTTTACGAAGCGCGCACATCACTTAAAATACGAATATTGAGCCGTACCGTGCAAACCGCACGTCCGATTGACGTTCCGTCTGCGCGTACACATCACGAATAATAATTAGAATGTTTCACGGTGGTTTCAGCTCAATCTGAGGTCATCCTCTATGAATTTGACCGTTGGACGGCCGTTTTGGCCGTTTATGACACCAGAACTGCGTTGTCGGTCACCGCGGGCACACGGCACGTCCGATTGACGTGCCGTCTACTCGACCACTTCATAAAACACTCTCCCATATTTGTCGTCTGATTTCAGGACATTCCGACTTCGTTCGGCCCGTTTGAACCCCCCTCACGCGCGTTTACGAAGCGCACACATCACATAAAACACGAATATTGAGCCGTACCGCGCAAACCGCACGTCCGATTGACGTGCCGTTTGCGCGTACATGTCACGAATAATAATTAGAATGTTGCACAGTGGTTTCAGCTCAATCCGGAGATGTGTTGTGGCCGGAACCACTCAAACTGTCCATCTTTTTTTTCAAAAGGATGTCATTTTAAGTGAAAAGCATCAACTGGCATATGGAAAACCGACCAAACGCATTCCGAATCTGTTGATAATTTATCCCAAAAATCCATGGGTCATATGTGACGTGTATGAGCCAACTCGGGATGAATCCGAGTCGCGGTGTGTCCAAGATAAGTTTAAGTGGCTCTCTTTTGTTTAAAATGGACACCATTTTAAATACATACGGAAAAACGACCAAACGGATTCGGTTTCCGTTGAAACATTAGGAGAACGATCCATGGGTCATATGTGATGTGTAAGAATCAACCCCGCCTCAATCGGAGATGCAGTGCGGCCGACACCACTCAAAGTGTCTGTCTTTTGTTTAAAAAAGACGACATTTTAACCGAAAAGCATCAATTGACATACGAAAAATTGACCAAAGGCATTCGGACTGTGTCGATACTTTAGCACAAGGATCCATGGGTCTTATGTGACGTGTACGAGTCAATCCCGCCTCAATCCGAGGAGCGGTGTGGCCGACACCGTTCTAACTGTGTCACTTTTGTTTAAAATGGACAGGATTATAAGTGAAAAGAACAATTGTCATACACAAAACTGACCAAAAGCATTCCGAATCTATTAATAATTTATCACAACGATCCATCAGTCATATGTGACCTGTACGAGCCAACCCGGGCTCAATCCGAGTCGCGGTGTGGCCGAGATCAGTCTAAGTGGCTCTCTTTTGTTTAAAATGGACAGTATTTTAAGTACATACGGAAAACCGACCAAACGAATTCGTTTTCCATTGAAACTTTAGGAGAACGATCCATGGGTCATATGTGATGTGTACAAATCATCCCCGCCTTAATCCGAGGCGCAGTGTGGTCGACACCACTCTAACTGTGTCTGTTTTGTTTAAAATGGATAGGATTGTAAGTGAAAAGAACTGGCATACGTAAAACCGTCCAAACGCATTCGGTTTCCATTGAAACATTAGGAGAACAATCCATGGGTCATATGTGACGTGTACGAATCATCCCCGTCTCAATCCGAGATGCGGTGTGGCCGACACCGCTCTAACTATGCCTCTTCTGTTTAAAATGGACATGATTATAAGTGAAAAAGAACAACTGGCATACGCAAAACCGACCAAATGTGTTCCGAATATTTTGATCATTTATCACAATGATCCATGGGTCATATGTGACCTGTACGAGGCAACCCGGGTTCAATCCGAGTCGCGGTGTGGCTGGGATCAGTCTAAGTGGCTCTCTTTTGTTTAAAATGGACACCATTTTATCTACATACGGAAAACCGACCAAACGCATTCGGTTTCTATTGAAACTTTAGGAGAACGATCCATGGGTCATATGTGACGTGTACGAATCATCCCCGCCTCAATCCGAGGCGCGGTGTGGCCGACACCGCTCTAACTGTGTCTGTTTTGTTTAAAATGGACAGGATTATAAGTGAAAAGATCAACTGGCATACGCAAAACCGAACAAACACATTCATAATCTTTTGATAATTTATCACAACGATCCATGGGTCATATGTGACGTGTACGAGCCAACCTGGGTCAATCCGAGTCGCGGTGTGGTCGGGATCAGTCTAAATGGATCTCTTTTGTTTAAAATGGATACCATTTTAAGTAGATACAGAAAACCGACCAAACACATTCAGTTTCCATTGTAACTTTAGGAGAAAAATCCATGGGTCCTATGTGACGTGTACGAATCATCCCCGCCTCAATCTGACATGCGGTGTGGCTGACACCACTCAAAGTGTCCGTCTTTTGTTTCAAAAGGACGTCATTTTAAGGGAAAGGCAACAACTGACATACGGATGAACGACCAAACGCATTCGGATTATATCGATACTTTAGAACAACGATCCATGGGTCATATGTGACGTGTACAAGTCATCCCTGTATTAGTACGACACGCGGTGTGGCCGACACCGCTCTAACTCTGTCTCTTTTGTTTAAAATGGACATGATTATAAATGAAAAGAACAACTGGCATACGCAAAACTGACCAAATGCATTCGGATTCTTTTGATAATTTATCACAACGATCCATGGGTCATATGTGACATGTACGAGCCAACCCGGGATGAATCTGAGTCGCGGTGTTGTTAGGATTAGTCTAAGTGTCACTCTTTTGTTTAAAATGGACAACATTTTAAGTACATATGGAAACTGACCAAACGCATTCAGTTTCCATTTAAACTTTAGGAGAACGATCCATGGGTCATATGTGACGTGTACGAATCAACCCCGCCTCAATTGGAGACGTGGTGTGGTCGACACCACTCATAGTGTCCGTCTATTGTTTCAAAAGGACGTCATTTTAAGTGAAAAACGTCAACTGGCATACGGAAAACCGACCAAACGCATTCGGATTGTGTCGATACTTTAGCACAATGATCCATGGGTCAAATGTGACGTGTAAAAGTCAACCCCGCCTCAATCTGATGTGCGGTGTGGCTGGTATCACTTCATGTGTATGTATTTTGTTTAAAATGGACATCATTTGAGGTAAAAATATATGGTATATAAAAAACCGATCAAATTATGAATTGAATTTTGGATTCCACATATAATTGTCATATAAATTTTAAATTGAATTCTATATGAATTATGTACATTTATAATTACGTTATGAATTCTAATTTAATTATGGATGTGTATAGTTTCAGGATCCATTATATGTTAAATGTGTATGAATTTGTTCGTAATTGTATATGTATGTTTTATTTTATTGCAGGTACAATAATTGGACTGAAAATGAGCTCAAAATGAGGCCTGATGGAGAGGGGCCGGATGGACAGGGGCTGTGCAAATTGCAGGGTGGTGCAATTTGTTGCATTGGGTATGCCAACGGTTTAAAACCGTTGGCATATAATCCTAAAGAAGTTTTTACCAACGGTTCATTGAACCATTGGTAAATATCTCTTTTCCCAATGGTTCTAAACTGTTGGGAAAGAGTTTGGGATATTGATATTTCCCAACGGTTCTCCCAAACCGTTGGGAAAACTATCCCAACGGTTTGGCAGAACCGGTGGGATAGGGTGGCTTTTGTGAGCCTATACCAACGGTTTCCAGTAAACCGTTGGGAAGACCTTTTCCCAACGGCTTACTTCCCTACAGTTATCACAACCGTTGGTATATCATATACCAATGGTTAGAGGGGCTTTCCCAACGGTTGTGAACCGTTGGGAAATATTATATTTCCAGTAGTGTATATATATATATATTGGATTCATATATTTATGGTTTATTCATGATTAATTTTATAATACACTAGCTTCTGGTTCTTTTTCTGTGGAATTATGAATTCTAGACGCACATGAATAAATGTGGAAAAATTTCATAAAAAATGCTTTACACTCTATGTATCACATACACGACTTGTAGTCCTCATTCACAACATCCCTATAAGGCCACAATCCTACCCATTAAGCATGTAATGGACATGGAAACAATAAATGATGTGTACATTCATTAAATATTATACAAATTTCAATGATCATAATCTCCATAAAAGTGAATTACATACCTAATGTGTAGAGATTACATGATTTGGAAAGTTCGAAGACTCTCCTAGTTAAAGATACAGACTGATTATTCGATGGGAATTAGGGATCTCAAATACATGATATGTAGCGGACATACATAACGTGAATATATTGATATAAAAGTAAATTAATCCAGTACATAAATTAAATGACTAATGCCTTTTGTGATTTATAGCCTATTAATATTTGAGTTCTCTTATATATATAAAGAGTGACACACTATCTTTTTTCCAAATTTTATTTGATAATTTTATATAATTTTAAAATGTTTTAATTATAAACCCATTTAAAAAAATTCATTAATTATTTTTTAAAATAATTTTGAGTTGTTGGTCACTCCACATATGTTCTACACCTGTTCTATATTCGTTGTGATTCCACTTCAGTTAGATGTTCATTTACAACATAGAATTCCATTCTTCATCAATTCATGAAAGTTCTTCATTGTTTCTTCATGTGTAGTGAGTTTTTTGGATTTAAATTACATTAAATTATTTGTTCTTGATTCTTATTTGTTTTAATCTTGGATTCCTTCTATCTCAACTTTTCCATGATTATGTGTAGAATTTTTAGTATTTAATCTATTTTGATCATCACGGATATACGCGACTAATCTATATAGGCTTAGGGGTTTATATTATGGGTGTTTCTAAGAATAATAAATTAATAAATTTAACCTTTTAAACCATATTTATAGTAATTAGTTTAATAATAATTGTTCAAAACATTTTTTTTGCATGACCTTTACCATGGGAAGTGTAATTGAACAATTCTAACCTAATTATAGTTAATAAGGACCATAACCATTTTACTATGAATATTTCTTCATAAAAGATATTAATAATAACCATAGGTTGTTATATGTACCCTGGACATGTGATAGTATTACATTGGTTTGATACAATTGGTTTTACCAGAACCAACATGTGAATCATGAACCGCTTCCCTTCCTAATCCATAGGACTATCCCAAGATAAATATAGGATTAAATAATGTGAGTATCATTGAAATTGAATCCAATCCCTTAATTTATTATCTAAATTAAATCCAATCTATAGAGATTTAGTAACAATTTAACATGAAGAGTGAAATTGAGGAATCATTTACAATGGTTTTGTTTGATTGGTTGCTGACATACTAGTGATCCTCATGGGATAGACCTCACATTGTCACTTTACTACACCCTAGTAGTATGTATAGTTGGAGATGATAAATTTCAAATATTATCGATGCATGTTTCAATTAAATGATGTGTGTGGGAATTTCATGGGGATAAGGAATATATGGCTGGGACTTGAGGGAATTTGTTCTCTAACTTGAAATCATATCTCAGTTTGATTTTTTATTTGTGTTATTCAACCCTGAGTGGGTTATTCATTAACTTTTTGGTTATTTATTGATATTTATTTATTTTATTTATTATGTTTTGGTTTTGTAAGAATCCTATTGGGTATATAAATACTCACCCTTTCATGGGAATTATTCCTTCATGTATCATGTCTTATGTTGATGAAGCATAATTTGAAATAGACATGGTTGGATATGTTGCGGGTAGAGAGAAATATTAGTGGTGATTGATGGGGATAATAATCAATGGATTTCATTTTTATATAATTTTTTCAAATTTTTTTTTCTCTTTAGTTGTTTCAGTATAGTTTTTCTACTAGGATTGTTGGGAATTAATTTCTCCCCTTTTTTACATTATGGATTATAGCTTTGTACACCTTTTTGGATAATAATGTTTCTTAGATGTATTATATATTAGAGCTGGATCCTGTTCTCTAGAACATACTATTTTCTGATATATGGAGATTTATGTGTATATAGGTTCATTAGGATAAATCCTATTATCATATGTGATATCCCTACTTGATGCTAGTCCTTATAATTTGGCCTATTAGAGGTGTGTTTGGTATGGAACACTCGAACTAATGGTAGACCAAGTTGTATTTATTTGGGTCAAGTCTTGTCAAAGTGCTATCAAAAACGTTTTTTTAGGGATAGTGTTGGAAGTTTTGTATATCTGAGGAAAAATTTGATAACTTAATATTGTGTTGTTAAGGGGGTTTAACTGTGGATTTTAGGTGAATGAACTGAGATTCAATCTAGAAGCCAACACATCCATTCACCAAGACTATAGTAAATTAAATATATACTAAGAGATCTAAATCACTAGTTATAGGAAAAAATTAAATGGTATATACATTACATAGAGTCTTTTTTTTATTTAGATGTA
This sequence comes from Viscum album, assembly GCA_963277665.1. Taxonomy (NCBI): domain Eukaryota; kingdom Viridiplantae; phylum Streptophyta; class Magnoliopsida; order Santalales; family Viscaceae; genus Viscum; species Viscum album. The sequence continues at coordinate 1,267,200,191 of OY728140.1, read as the reverse complement.
CTTATCTCCCCATGTATACATTAGTGATCATTGTTCATCTTGTCAAACTATAGCGTGCCACCAAAGAAACAACAAGTTAGGATCACGAAGAAGTGAAATGACATGCCCATTGTAGTTATTATTCCAATTGATATAACTAATTGAATAATGTGGATTCTCTCTAGGGATTTTAACATTATATTTCCTCCTCAGGTGAGTGGGGATCGGTTCCTCCTCTCATGGTGTAACAAGAAGACCCACAACCCATAGCCTAGGTAAAATCAATCCACCTACTAAATATCATATGATTCTAATAGATTTGGATGAGTATGTTCATAAAATGAATATGACTCAAGATTTTTAGTGATAGTGACCACCCAGGTTCTTGGTTGAGCCTGGAAATTTGGAAATCGTTTATTATCATGAGGTGGTGATTTATATTTACTGCCTTATTTAGATTCCCTATGAACAAATGGTATAAATATAATTCTGACCACTCAATGTCATAGTGCACTATTGAAGGAATTTGATCTTATAGAACCAGGATGATGTGACTCTTCTATGGATATAGTTTGAGTGTTTATTTCACAAGAAATAATTCTTAACATTACTGATCTTGGTGAACCTCTAATATATTTTAGAGCTAGAAAGGGGTAGAATGTATGTTTCAAATTATGATTGTGGTACAATAACCTAATTAGGTACTCCACTAATATAATTAATGAAGGATTTCATCAATAGTTAATTTTTTCATGGATATGGATGATATATTGAATGATGTTTTTTACAAATTTAATCCCAACTAGTTCTGGGGTTCTAGAGAGGGATTTATTGATTGAGAGATTTTTAATAGAGGATAAGATGGTTTTTGGAGCTAGTGGAGGGTACCAAGGATTATTTTATCCAACTAAAATCAGGTATTCATTGCTTTCTATGTTAGAAAAAGAATACATAGGCATAGACCCAAAATTTGTGTTTAAAAGTGTAGAAGTCACAAAGAGGTTTTAGCTAACCATGGGACATAATTGTCTACATAAATTGAGGATGGTGTCACATGGAAACTTACTTCTTGATTGGATGTATCATAGTAGGTAGTTATACTATAAATGGATCACAATGTTGTAGGTAGTGATGTGATCATATACCTCAGTAATGATAACAAGGTGGTCCTTAGGGAGGTGACTATGATATAGAAACTGGTGGTACACTAAGAGGAGGATAAATATTAGGTTATCATTATGATCTAATTATACCACCATCATCCCTAGGCTATACACATAAAAATTAAAGAGTAGGAAGGTCTGTACTCAGATTGATGCAGGAAATAGAAGTTTATAATTGGGAAATTAACTTTGTAATATAAGATAAAATTTGATTCATGTATACTCATCCATCTATACTCATATATTGAAACATGAGAAGTTTTTGTCATTTAATCCCTTGTTTAAAAATGTGAGATCATGATAAAGCTCCTAGATTATTCCATGTGGCTATATATTCATACTAGAAGAAATTCCATACTCATATTGATATCTTGGCAGTGAGAGAATTCGCATTGTGGAGAGAGGTTATCATGATACCACAAAGTGGATGTGATGATGCATTATAATGCCTTAATTATCATGGATTTGATATCCTCAATCAGACCTGGAATAGACTACTACAATCAGATATTGTTGTTATTCTAGGTTGATGGATTGATGTTCTGCATTATAATTGAATAAGAACATTTTTTTGATAATAAAGGCTTATAAACTACTTGTTACTACCGATAACCATCGTATAGAGAGTTTTTCTCTATGTTTAGCAGATTTTTCATATAATCCTCATGATATAATATTTAGGAGTATATGGAAATATTTACCAAGGATGTTCAAGGTACTCCCCTCATCAATAAATCAAATTCTTTATTTATATGTACCATGAGACCACTCCAATATATTCATTAACAAATCATATGGCCCTGGTTTAGATTAGAGAACTGATATCACCACTACATGACCGTATAGATAATGGTTTCATTAGACTCAATGTTTCCACCCAGGGCAGCACATGTTTTTTTTCACTAAGAAATAAGATAAGTGTTTGTGGATTTTTATTATGTAAAATCACCTAAATTAGGTGATAGTTAAGAAAAAATACCCCTACATATAATCAATGACATCTTAGACCAACTAAATGATGTAAAGTGGATATCAAATACTGATCTTCAGTATATCTACCATTATCTTTGGGATTTCAAGAAGATATGTTCCCTAGAAAAAATGGACCACTGAGGGGGGGGGGTTAATCAATGGTCTTATATTTATAAATTATATACCTTTTAATTAAACCTCTAAAAAATATTAAGGTTATTGATCCACTAAAAATTTCAATATTCCTCACCTCATGTGTAGTAAATAAATAAAATATATAAGTGCACAATATTTATAATGTTCGTATAGAAATCCAAGTCACTTCCATGGTAGTGTACCCCCACCCAGCATGGATTCTCCACTATATTAAAAAAATCATTGACAACAAAGGATAGTAAATCCCTATCAATACAGAGTCAAATTTCTAGTCTTTTAAAACATCTCCTCCCAATATATAATCCAATTTGATTCCATTGCTTCTAGAATCCATGGGAATAGTCTTCAATTCTTCAAATATGGACCAATAAAGAAATATATACATCTCTTGTTGATAATACTTTTCTATATATATATGAATTGGTATGTCACAAAATGCACAACCTTTTATAATATCAATAACAAATAATAGTGATGAGAATTTCTAGTCTGAAAACACACCCATATCAAAACTTACCTGTTCCCTTCTTCTGAATACTCTAGGAGAAGTTCTCCTCCAATGAATAATCTCACCTATTTAAACGTGTCTCACTACTTGATAATGAAATTATTGGGTTCTCATAATACTCTAAAATTATGTATGTAAGTTATCTATATATTTATCAATACCTTATTTAATAAAAATATTCTACATAAATATATTAATGAGAGAATCATTTTTTTTGTTCTCATTATTTTGAATTATTAATATTTTATTTAATTCGAAATCCATCATGAATCTCTAGAATCAAAGCCATTTTAATGCTCTTAAAAACTCAAAATCATATTTTGATTTTAATATATGACAACAAATCCTTTAAAAATATACTAAATTATTTTTTATTTCAATATTTCTACATGATATTTAGACTCATATATTCTCAAAATTAAAAACCATATGGAATCATTTTCATTATCCTTCCACTTTAGACACTGTACACAACATGCATGATTTTTATGAAATATTTAATGTTATGTATTTTAATCCTCATCAGTCATAAACATATTCATGGATGAATTTCATTTTAAGGAATCGTGAATTTCTCTTCCTGGTCTCCTCATTACTTCAAATATCATGGTTTACATGATATATCCCCTATTTCTTCTTGTAATAGAGAAAAAACAATCCCATTATATAATAACTAGTATGAAGTGTAACTACATACTTGTATTGAAAAATTGGACACATTATATTTTTTCATAGGACCCACTTTGTTTTTTCGCGAGTCATCAAGAATGATCTTCAGACCCCATGTGCTCATTCAACACACTAAAAGTGGAATTTATAGGTCACGATCACTAGAATTACTCATGGAAACTTGGAGTTTTTAATACATGGTTGATGATATTGTCTTTCAATAGCTTAATTTCATATGTAATAGACATGGTTGATAAAACCACCATGTTATCTTTTATATTTAGACTCATTGTAGCTTCTAATTTCTCATGCAGTTTGTTGTGTTCATTACATGGTTATTCCATCAATCGTGTGGTAACCCCATGTTCTTACAGTTTCTCAATGTTTTCCCTATATAGAAGATTTATTGGTTCTTATAATTTTAGAAATTAAATTCTTCTAACATGGAATTAGGGGTTTTCTATAGTAAATAAACTACATAGAAGATATATTCTCTATATCTAGTTGATCCTCGTCATCCCCAAAAGGTCTGTAAAATTCATGTTTACTGCTCCACTTATTCATTGTTGTACAAAATGTGTACTATACACTATTAAAACATGGTTTGAACCTTATTAACCTATATAAAGTCATCATATATTAATTTCATTGTTTCTTGAAATTCTCCACTATATTTAATTATGTTGTATCCTCATGAACCGTTTCCATTAATCATATAATCACCACAAACTTCTTATGGAATTATAGGGATGATTTACCAAGAAAGAAATACAATACCTTATCACCTCTAACATCTTGTCCAAAAATAAAGATGATTTAGCAGTATTGATATCCAATTCCTTATCATGAATTTATAGCAATCCTCTAATCATCTTCATCTCCACACTAAACACATATTTACATATTCATAAAAAATTCAATACTCACTTGGACACAATAATCTCCCATGATTTTTTTTGAAAACCAATAATTCATCGATGTAAATATGTGTTATTGGATGGATTATTTCTTCTCCCCCTTACAAAATGTATATAAAAATTTCAATGTATGGGTCTTATTATCAATTAATTTTAATATAAACGGAATCCATTATTTATACCAGTTTTTAGAACATGGGGAATGAAAACTACACATGGTTCTCATAGAAATGAGCCTTTAGTAATTCTACTCTAAGTGTACATGGGATATCCTCACATAAAAACTAGAGAGATAAAATTATGGTTTTATATTCTATACATAAACTCACCAATATTTTATAACTTGATCAACCATTTCCCACTTCAGGGAATTCATAAACTAATTATCATAAAATAAACATGTATCCTATTCACATATCAAAAAACTATCAAAAAAATTCTCATAAATGTCTTTTAACTCATCCTTTGACTAATTCTATAACTAACCAACACTCACACTTTAAAATAATATTAAATAAAATCATATCACAGGGTTTTAATTATGATTTTAAAACCACATTGTTTAGAATTGTAAACCTAGCTAGAAATTATAGATATAACGGAGTTTATAAGATGATAACTTATTCTCTTGATTTTACCCACCTCAATGTAATAAATATTTTACATTATCATGGATATTTATTTTTATTATTATTCCATGAAAATAACATCTTCCATATTTTAAAATGTGTATGTGAAGAAACTCATCCCCAGAAAGTTGAGATCCGGTGTCATGCTACAATTAAATTGGAATGATTAAAATGAATCAGATCCTGAAGGACTGAAGAGTTTAGTAGTCTTGGTGAACTAGATACATACATGGGTCTTGTATTATAAATGAATGCACTAAATATAATATATATATTTTCTTTATTAGATGATAACTTTATTCTGTCTTGTGTATCCTTGAATATCTATTAAAGTACACTGCTGGAAATACTGAGGAAAGGAAAAAAAATATGGGTGAGCTCAAATGCTCAGTAAGGACAAATACAACAGAAATAGTAACGAATAAATGAGATGAATCAATATAGAAAGTTAATAATGGGAAACAAAATCCATTAATTTACATAGATAATGAAAAATAAATATGGAAATGTAGGACACTGAAAACACAATCCATTTAATCAATAAACTAATAATGAAACACTTCTATAGAATTTTTCATTGTGAAAATATTATGGATAATAAATACTGAATCATGATAAATGAAATTATTAATTATTGGATGTCATGTATAAGGCACAAGAAAACCTATACCATCATGACCTTTCACAAGATGGTTTAAAACTACATGTATAAACTTAATTAATTTTCAAATTAATTTGTCTCATAAGAACCTCTTGATGTATTGAGGGGATATATAAAGTCCAAACACAACCTCAAACTATCTTCCCAGAGCATTCCTAATATCAAGTAACATATTTAATTAATAAATAGTACACCTTGTCAAATATCCATATTGAATAAAGCAAATAGATTTATCAGTATTTCCTTAGTGAAGGATAACTAACAACAAGGGTTATTAATGTTGATGAATGGATATACCATTGAAAGATCATTAAATCATTATTGAGGAAAATAATCATTAAACAGTCCAAAGTGTCTCATACAACTTTGAAAAATTAAAATAATAATTCCCCTTGAATTAAATAAAAATTAGAAATCAAGAGAATAAAGAGATTAATGATATAATAATTAAAAGTAAACATAATATTTTAAAATGATACTCTGTTTTGGTAATAACTATATCCAAGATAAATGATAAGGATAATTAGGGTAAATTCAATATCAAATCATCATATGAAATTAAATATTTTAAAGGGGACTCACAAATGAATCAATAATGTGATTTTAATAATATCCTTGAAAAAATAAATCATAAACCATAAAGAAGAAGATTAAAAATTATTTCAATACAAAATATCCCCAATAGAGTAAAATAATCTTATTTTTTCTTTGATGAATAGAAATACTATAAAAAATTTTAAAAAACTTTTGAGGAAAATATTCATTTTATTTTGAAAAACATTTAGAAAATACATATCATTGTAAATGACTTTGGAAAAATATTTCTTTAAAAATTATCCTTTTAAACATAAATAGGAAGCTTCAAATAAATTATGACAGGTAATTCCATACATATCGTACAAGGTAAAAAGAGAATTCATTATGTAAGGTCAAAGGGTAGAAGATACCTTGTTTAGAAAGTGAAAATGAGATTCCATTGAAAATATTTGTAAAAATATAGAAGGGTAAAATATTCATTAATAAATCATATTTTAAAGTATATAAATAATTTTAAATAATTTTTAGGAAAAGGGTTTATGAATAAAATAAGTTCTCCAATTAAAGAGAGAAATGATGTTAGGTTTTATTAAAAAAATTCTAAAACATTTTGACTACCAAAGAAAGGAAAATTTGTAATATTACTTGGAAAAGGTTATGAATAACTAGAGGTGAATAAAATTAAAGGGTTTACTGAAAAATGATCATATCATTCCCTCTTATTGTAATTCTAGTTGAAAAAATCCCAAATAAACTGAGACTATGAAGTAAACCCTTCTAAATATCATAACGTTGATGTTAGAATGAATCATTCAATAGAGTTTGTATTTAAAATTTCAACACACATAAATTTTTTTAAATAAATAAAATATATATTAAAAGGAGATTATACACATAATATTATAATATTAATGAAAATAGGGATGTAATATAACCCAATGAAAAGGAATCAGGTTATGAAATTCTATACTACTTAGTAGTTTTTAACACAAATTCTATCAAAATAAATAATTTAAATTGAAAATAAAAATATTGTATGTGTAAAAAAATACTTATATAATATATAAAAATTTGTAGAATATACACCACACAAAATAAGTATGTGGTGAATATGACATTTATCCCACATATTTAAAAAGTGAGATGAAAATCTCATACCTTGCATTTAATTTCGAGTGAATGTCCATTAAATTTTTGTATAATGGTTTTAAACATGTTAGTAACATATAATAACCATATTAATATTTATGATATCATATATTAACTTCTTATTTTATCTCATTACTCATTTGTTAGGAATCATTCATTATATTCACCATTTCGGGTGTTAATTCCTTATTTCTCAAGTATGTTTTTAATTGTTACATGCTGTTACTATCATGGTTCCATAATCTCCAAAATATAATCCCTGATTTAAATATAATATATATTCAATATATATGTTTTTATAATAATCCATAATATTTGAATATAATAAATGGATTTCACTATTCATGTAGATGGTAGGCCGTACGTACGCATGAACACAACTTTAATTTATTTTTCATATTAAAAGAGTGATAAGTAAATTATATATGTATATTATAATTATAATATCATATTTATGTCATATATGACATATAGGTTTATTAAAACTATCCATTATATATTCCACATATAGCGTGAACGAATCACATCACTTTGAGGAGGCGGTAGTTAACATTTCCATAAACGATGTTATCGTATTTACAAAAAATGAAAGTTATAAGTGAATGTGTTATATAAAAATTAAAAAAAAAATAATGAAATTATAACTATCATATTCATTATATATAAGTAGATTTTATATAATAATTTCCAACCATGATAGTTGGTAGATGAGAAATGAATGACATTGTTTGGTGATGGAGTAGATCGTTGCACACATAAACAATAATTTCTTTACCAATTAGATGAAAGTGTGTGAAAGTGTAGATATAAACATTATAATAACCACATATAAGTATATTGAGTATACTGTTGTTATTTTATAATAATTAAATCATAATATATTCGGTTATGGAGAATGAAAATAACATAAATGATCCAGATGAAGAATGTTGGATTTTCTTTGGGTAAGATATTTTGGTTTGCACAAAAGGGATTCATTGGATGGATTTATGAAAAAAGATGATGTAAGTATAGGATTAATGTAGGGTTGTATGAGATAAATTGAAAATATTTTTTATGATAAAAAGTAATTTAGAGGTGTAAATAAGGGAGAAGGATAAGTTCTTTTTATAGTGGAGGAGGAGTGACATTCTTGTAAATTTTTGAAAAGGGAATTTCACCTAGGTTTTCCATATGAAAAGTAAATAAAATAATGGTCTTAATCTGATTAAATTGAGTATAGGGTATATATATAGATAGATAATGGATTTTGGGATTTTTTCTAGGTCATTTTGGCATTTATGATTAAGGTATATTCCCTTATTAATGTAATTTTCCTTTTACTCACCATAATTAATTTTAATTAATTTCACTAATATTTTTTGGAAAAAAAATAACTTTACCTTATTAGAATCTATAAATAATTATTAATAAAAATATATAATCCATTTTTGAAAATTATTATCACATAAGGGGAATAAATTAATTTAAATTTAATAGAGAAGACAGGACGACAATTCAGGTTATTAATTTAAAAACGTTCAAACGATTCTGTGTTTTTATATCAAATTTCATAGTGAAAATGATTAAAATTACCTAAATTTAATTAACTAATGTATATTTTTTATAATTTTACTTTAAAAACAAATTTAAAATATAATTCACACTAATTAATAAACTATATGAAAAAGTAGTTTGAATTAAAATTAAGTATTTTTCCAATATTCCTTAAAAAACATCTCAGAAAAATACCAAAATTCACTATATAATAATCATTATTATTTTATTTAGAAAATAAAGTTTATTTTTTAATAATAAATTTACAATGGTTCAAAAATTTGTATTTAAAATTGGAGCTACATTAAATGGTGTTAAAAGTGCCTTTAAAAAAATAATGATTTTTTGTGAAATATTGGGTTTGTTCTTATCTTATTACTATAAAATCTATCAGATGAATTTAAACAATATTTTACTGAATATATATTATATATTATGTTAATATCACTCATCAATTGTAATTAATTTAAATTATTACTAGAAGAAAAATTTTTGAGCCTAAAAATAGTTTTCTATAAAAACATTCCATTCATATTCAATTGGTTATTATATTCAATTTAAATTAATTTGTAACCAGTCAATTAATTTTATATTTTTTAAAACTATATATTTTTAAACCATTTTTTATAATATTCATAACCACTAATTTATTTTCTAGGTCATATCTTATTATAAATAATAATACTTTTTATAATATATATTTTCTCCGTAAAACTCTGTCTTGCATGTAACATTTTCTATCTAAGAAAACAGTTGTTCTGTGTAATGTAAGACAACATATAATTGAATTAATTACAAGATATATATTTAATTTATATAAATTATAAATTATAGTGTAATTTCTTAAGATATTATATTCCCTTATGTGCTTGGTTTTTGGTTCTATACACTTTATCAAATACAATGTTCTTATTTTAGAATTTCAAGGTGTTACATTCTCCCAACCTTAACTAAATCACATCCTCTCAATTTTAACCCTACCTTGGTAATATATTGTTTTATTTTTGATATGTTTAAATCCAATATAATGTGAAGTGTTTCTAATAAATCCTCTAGAAATGAGAAAATGGGAAGTACAAAGGTCACTATGACTAACATATAACTAGGTATCTAGGTAGGAGAACATTAATGGAATGTAGAGATACAATCATTGAGGAAAAGAGTAAATATTTATATGGTGTGATTTAGGACATAAATCACAAGAAATTAAATTATAAATTTAATGTTTAGTGCATTAAATACATAAATCTATGTTGACTCAAAAGACCACCATTTTAAAAAAATTAAGGGTACCCGGATAATTTTTTTAAAATTTTTCTAAGATTGAGTAATGGATCCTAAGGCCTGTAAAAGGGGGAAAAGTTTAACTATTTTTCTCCAACTATAATAAAAATTCAAAATTATTAATACATTAATTTTTAATCCTAAAAAGGTTATACTACTATTTCATCATTAATATTTAATCATAAAACTGTTCAACTAGAAACAATATAAAATTAACAATGAAAATTCGTAGGTTAGGGGTTGGAAGTAAAAACATATAGTGCTTTGGTTTTGTGTTTAAGTCCCCGACCGTGTTGGATTTTATGGGTCATCACCCAAAATATATGTTTTAATTTTATGAAACAATGTTAATATTATTTATAAAGTAAAAATGGTAGAAATAATCGAAATTTATTCATTAAATGACCATTAACCATTTTTTTCAATAAAAAAATAAAATAAATACATCATAAATATATTTCAACATAGTTCCTTAATTGGTCGAGGGTTTATCCTATTTATGTTCTTATTTACTCATGTAATGAATGGGTTCTCTACATTTAAGGCAATTGACTTTAAATCGATTATTAGGATGAGATTTATTTCCTTCCATCATAATATTTATTTTTTCTAGTAAATTGATTGCTCTATATCCATTTTTACCACACATAAATCATTTATCAATTTCATTGAGAAAATTTCTTGGGCACCTCCTCAAAAATTTCTTTCATGATTGAAATAAAACCTTCTTCTCTTCATGGCCTCCACTACTTGAGCTCCTAGGAAAATCCAACCATCTATTCTTAAGTGAGTTCAAATGTTAGTTAATGAATATGTTGTTAACAATACTTTGTAAAAATTGATTATGAATAAACAAAATATCTTTCACTCCTATAAACACATCATTTGGTTTCTAAATATCACCACCTTTTCCTTCATGTTCAGTTTTAACATGAATCCTTTGGGTTCCATGAGTTGAAAAAATCTAGAGAGCACAGTGTGAATAACAATAAAAATAGTTTGAAATGAATATGATCGTTAATAGGATATATAAATCATGACCCCTAATTTTTAATCTAAAACAACATATATTTATCATAGGTTATTCATGTTCATCACATATTCAATGCCTTAATAATGTGTTTTAAAGAAAATTTGGATTATACAATGACTTCCCCCCAATTGTGTCAAACCAGGTCCATAGTAAAGACTATTGTCGTGTACTAGGTAATGCTCGAGTCTGGACCAATGCACCTTGTCAATGTTTTTACCCCTATGATCATATTTTCTAGAACCACAACCAATTTTAATATTCACAAAGATATTTATTTCTATGAATGAAAACAAATTATCTCTCTTACAAAAGCATTAGGATGTTATTTTACACTTATCCTCAAAGTCTACCTTAGTTCTATGTTCTCTAATATATATTATCTTAAATCTAGTTCCCAAGGTTGATACTAAAATTTCCTTTGATACCAATTGTAGTAACCAGACACTAGAAATCTTAGATCCAATTTCATGATACCATTACATTTGTATGATTACAGTGAATCAGATCTCGAAGGACTGAAGAGTTTTTTAGTCCCCAAGAACTAGATACATACACGAGTCTTCTATTACAATTGAATACACTAATTAAAACATAAATTTTTTCCTCAATAAAGGTTAAATTTATTCCATCTAGAATCTCCTTTCATATCTTATTTGTACAATTTATGGAATCCTGGGAAAAGGAAACATAATAAGAGTGAGAACAAATTCCCAGTAAGGGTTAATACATCTAAACCAATAATGAATCAATGGAAATAATAAATATAAATAAGTTAATAACTATAAATAAATACATTTCGAACAATAGATAAGAAAAACTCAATATGTAAAGGTAAGAAACTAAAAAAAATATCCATTCAATCAATAAATTGAGAATTACTTACATCCATAGATTTTTTTCATATTGAAAATCTAATGTATAATAAATTCTGAATCAAAATGTTGGAAAAAATTAATTATTGTACATCATGTCTGAGGCAAATGAAAACCAATACCATGAAGATCATTAATAAGTAAATTTAAAACTACAGGTAGAAATATGTTTAATTTTCACAAGTAATTTTTCTTATGAGAACCTATCAATGCATCGTGGAGGTATATAATGTTCGGGCCCCACCCATCACTATCTGTCCATATTATTCTTTTTATCGAGTAATAGATCTAATTAATATACAATATTCCTTATCAAATATCCATTTTTAATAAAGAATAATTATTTATCAATATTTCTTCAGTGGAGGATAACTAACAAGAAGGGATTTTGATATTGATGAATATTGATATCATTTAAATATCATTAAAACATTATTGAAGAAAATAATATTTAAAAAATACAAATTGTCCCATACCACATTGAAACATTTGAATCATAATTCCACATGAAATTCATAAATCATAGAATATCATGAGGATGAGGAGATTCATGATATAAGATGTAAAATTAATCAATCTATGTAAAAATGATAGACAATTTTGGAAATAAACACATCTATGAAAAATGATATGAATAATTAAGGGAAATTCAATGTCAAATGATCACATGAAATTTAAGATTTCAAAGGTGACTAAAAAAGGAATCCCAAAAGTGAATTTAAATACTATATTTTTATATATAAATCATATAACATATAGAGTAATAATAAGGATGGTGTCAATAAAAAATATCCCAAGTGGACTTAGATAAATGGGTGTATCATTGATGAATGGAAATACTATAAATATGTCTTTTAAAATAATTCTTGAAAAATTATAATTTTTTTATTTAAATACATTTTTTTAAATACACTTTTGAAAACATTTTATTTAAAAAATTATCCATTTAAAATTCATATGGAATCTTTAATTAAATGACAGTGGGTAGTTCGGTACATTCCATACAAGGTAAAAATAACATTCCTTTTGTTAGGTAAAATGGTTTAAAAGTTCTTTGGTCAGAAAAAACCAAGAAGATTCCTCTAAAAAAATTTGTAAAAGAAACAAATTTTAAAAATGTATTTTATAAATCATTTTCTAAATGTTAAATAAATCTCGGATAACCATTTTAGAAAATAGGGTTTTTAGAAGAAATCGTGTTCTCCGACTAAAGTGAGAAATGAAGTCATATTTTCTTAAAAAAACATTATTAAAATTTTTGAGTACAAAAGAGTGGGAAAATGGTACTATTACATGAAAAAAGCCACGAATTACCCAAGGAGAACAAAATAGAAGTCTTTACTAAATAATGAATAAATAATTTCATCTGATAATAATTCATGTATAAAAAATTCTGAATAAAATGAAATTATGAAGTAAATCCTTGAAAATATCATAAGGTGGATGTGAGAACCAATTAATGAGTATATTATGTGTTTTAAATTTAATTCCACGAAAAAAGTTTAAACTCAACAATATATAGAAAAACTTTAGTACACATATGTTGATGCTCCTTTCATCACAGAATCTAAAAATCGGAAAAGGGGAATATCTGAGCTCAATGTGATTCAACCTTTGAAGAAAATATGAAAAAATTGACAAAGGCATGAACAAAGGATCAAAAGCAACTTCACCGCGAAAGTTATATCACTGTCGCGCAAGTCCACTTGTGCGACGCCCGTGGTCGCGCAAGTAACTTGCGCGACCTAAGTGATAACCGCCCGGTAACCGCCCGGGGTCTTCTCCTGCCTATAAATAGACCCTGTGAGCCCCCCATTCGGGATGATGTTTTCCCAGAAACTCGGATTGAAGCTCATGACGCCCAAGTCTCTTATCAAAGCTTCCGGAACACTTCTAAGGAAATTTCTTACCTAGAACGGAAGATCCAAAGAGAGGTAGGAAGGCCTAAGTGTTGAAACTCATCAACACTTGCGCGCCTAAGTGGCCAGACCTTAAGGGAAGTGGTCCCACTTGCGCACCGCCTTATTCCTTCGATAGAACTTGCGCGTCCTTTTTTTGAAAGAACCTCAAGAGGATTCTAAAGGCTTTAATAAATAGTTGGTCAAGTGTTTCAATACTGGTTGAATATCGCGCAAGTACACCATGTATCATGCAGGCATACCTGCGCGGCCAATACTTGCGCGCCGCCGCAGTACCTGCGCACCTTCCAATACTTGCGCGCCCCTTCCTTTTTGGGTGCCTTTCTTGCCCATTTCACCCCTCTTAAGTCATTACACCTTTCCTTTTCAAGATTCAGTCTTCAAGACACTCTTCAAAGCCATTTATGGCATGATTTCTTGATTTGACTTCTTTATCCGAAAGGAATTCAGTGAAATATCTCTCAAAACCTAGTGATTTAAATATCCTTATGTCACTAAATATGGAGAGTTCATTCATTCAAACTCATCCTTTAAGATGAGAGAATCCTTAACCTGGGTCTCCTTTTCAGGAATAATCCCCAGTCATAAGTCCTCTAATTTGGGCATCCTTTTCAGGAGTAAGCCCAAATCTCAAATATGGGCATCCTCCTCAGGAGTAAGTCCCAAACCTTAATCCTTAACCTGGGCTTCCTTTTAGGAATAAGTCCCAGTCATAATCTTGGGCTTCCTTTTAAGGAATAAGACCCAAGTCCCTTGAATTCTCTTTAACCAGCCCTAATTTACGTTTGATCTGGGATTCCTTCTCAGGAGTAAAAACCAGTTATCAATCCTCTCCTAATTTGGGTTTCCTCTTCAGGAATAAGTCCCAAGTTAGAGTATTCAAATCTCCATGAAGCACATATACCTTTATGGACCCTGTTCCTAGATTTTCTCCCTAAAGTAAATCCTCTGGGAAGTCATACATACATAAGCCCCAAACCAATTCTTAGGATTGCATCTTTCATGGAACAATTGTATAAATTTTACCAATACCTCTTGTTTCTCACACCGAGCATGACTCACTTGAGCTTAGAGTTTAAAAGTAATTGTGACATCCTGCTTTGAGCCATCAATCATAAACATCATACCCTTATTCGAACTACGTGGGTTCTGATTCCTTTTTCAAAACAAAGGATACGTAGGTAGCCCATCTATGGGTTCGATCCCAACTCTGAAATAATTCATGTCCTTCTGAATGACAATAAACATAAAGTGCCCCACTAAGTGGCTTTAAAACCAGCCTGGTAATCATAATGACCAAGAGACTTTTATATGAATGTTTTGAAGGTTACCATTGACCAAGAATCTCTAAATAGATATAGATGATTCTCTATTGATGAAGAACCTCGAATACATATAAAAGATTCTCTAAATTTCTTACATATTTAATAATTGATTGTCAAAACTAAAGGAAAACCTCATTTTATACTTGTTAGTATAATAAGGATTCACGAACATAACTTAAATCTATAAAGAGAGTCCCGGAATAGACAATAATTCCCCTCAAAAAGGTGTGATGAGTCCGACCTCCCATCCTCTCGACCAATGCAAATTCCTAAGCCTCATCAGTCCACAAGCTAATTAGTGCCTACCTTTGGAAAGTTGGTCCAAATGGATGTAGAATCATTGGATGTTTCTGGTTCTATGAACAATCTCGCGAGAAACCGATCGGAATGTTTGAATCTCCCATCCAGGAGGTCATCCCCGAATTCCGAGGGAATCAAAAAATGGTGAACCTGACGTGAATACTTAACCAAGTTAAAATGATGTTTTACCTATTTGTTAAGCCCCTATTTAAAACTCAATAAGAGGGCTAACAAAAACAATCATTGACATGTGTGATCATCCAAAGGATGAAGTGGCTGAATTTTATCTTGATTACGTCTGTTATATCAAACATGCACTCTTTTCCAAGATCTTCTGTATTTCCATAATGGCTGCTCTCAAATTCACATCTGTGAATACTGCTGCTGCAAATACCACTGCTGCTATTCCTACTAGATCGTCATCCGCTCTGAGGATGACATCACCTACTCAGCGTCTTCAACGCTGCGTATAAAATTCGCTGGTTAAGGAGTACTGTCAACACGGTACCATCCCAACTTTGGAGGCTGTCCGACATGCCCTCTAAGTGAACAACTCACACAGGTCGTCCGGACAATGACGGCCAGTGATCAAGAGGCAGGCGGTGCTGACTACCGTCTCCAACCGTTTCGGGTCGTTATCCCCAGAACGCAATTTCCATTCACTCCCTTACTTTGAGGAAGTGAATGAGCAGGTCCCTTAGGGCCTTAATTCAAAAAGACATTAGTCCTTCCCGAGGGCTCCCATCAACAATCGCCGCCAGCCTCGTGAGGTAGAGCGCCCTCAACATGATGAGGGTACCGACTCCAGGCATTCAGCTCAGGTTCCTCAAAGCCGAGCAGGCAAGACGAACCGCCAGAGACGGAATCCGGTTAACAATGGGCAGGTTTTCATCCCTACCATCTCTGGAGAAGTCCACCAACCTAACTTGGTGGAAAACAATGAGCAGGCACACACACCTGTCCGTTTTAATTCCGCTGTCCAGCAGACTCGTCTGGCAGCATCACGCCAATCCCGCCAGGCAATTCCAGCGGAGTACTATAGGCAGGAACATACACCTGCTTATACATCATCAGTTAGTCAGCAGGCTCTCCTGACTACATATGATGGATCTCATCAACCGCGTTTGGCGAAGTGTAATTAGCAGGCACATACACCTGCTAGTACTAATCAAGCTTACCAACAGTCTCGCTTGGTAGTGCACGGAGAAGTCAGTCGGAAAGCTCCGATGACAAACAAGAGGCAGACTCAACTCTCTGCCTCCACACATGAGTACTGTCAGGATTCACTAACAATAAAAGGAGGATAAGAGTAGGCACATACACCTACTCCAAACCCGGAATGGATGTATATTCCCGTTCCGGCGGCTGAAGTCACCAAGCATATTTTGTCGATGGTGAAAGAGCAGAAGCAAATTCCTGCTCATATTCTGGATGCTTGCCAGGATATCATAACAGCTTCAGCATCATCTCAGGGAAAGACACATAAATCTATCCCTAGCAGTGGAGTGACACATCAACGATTCACTCCAGAACAGACACACATATCTGTTCCAGTCCAAGAGGGTTATGGGGCATACTCCCCCATATCATACGGACAAACAAGTCAGGCACATACACCTGATTTGAGTAGAGATCGTCAGCCTAACCTGATCATCTTTCCTGATCAGGCACATACAACTGCTCAGAGCAATCACTTTCATCATCAAGTGGTTTCCAAAGCGAGTAAGAAGGCATCTAAGAAAAAGATCCTCCCAGCACAGTCAGGAGATCAAAGGCCAATCTGTAACCAAGCCTTGCTCAATGCTGGAGTTCATGAAGCCCTCAAACATTTATCTGTCGGAATTCAAGATTCTACTCCCTTAGTTCCCAATAACGGTAACATTAATTCTGAAGGTCTTCAACAGACACTTCCTCATGAAGGCTTGATTCATGAAAATTCGGTCAATCTTGAAGTTTCTTCTTTAGATGAGAGCCACAGGAACCCTCTGCGTGGTCAGAAGACCAAGGAGCAAGAGATCTCATCTTTTGCTGTAACCCATTATGGTGGTCCTCCCCATAATGATGAATTTCGCTGCGAAAGTCCTCTCCGCCGTAGTGATTCACATAGCCTGGAAAATACTCCAGTGGAAAATGTAGTGCCGAGAAAGACCTCTTATCTTGAGGCACTTGCAAATGTGAAACCAGTCATGTCTGATGCTTTATCGCTAGAAAGTGAATTACTTTCTCAATCAGAAGATAACCCAGGGTGTAGGTCATTCTCCGAACCACCCCTAAGCCATGAATCTTCTAGTTTGATCAATGATCTCTCTACCAATATTGTTGAATCCGATGACGCAACAAGGAAACACCAACTCTGGTCAAAACAGGTAGAATAATCTTCATTTAATGATAAAGAGGAAATGCTGAACATGAGGAAAAAACTGGCGAAAAGTGAAGTACCAGTCATGTTTTGGCCTTTAGCTGACTCCTAGTATGATATTCCAAAGATGTTGACAGAAGATGGAGTCGATGATATTCGTCTCAACATGTGGAAAACTCTTTGTCAATTGAAGAAGAAGGTATTATCTTATGATGAATATGAAAATCATATTAAGATAATAGAAGGGCTAAAACGTCAGATTGCTTTGGCATCTCTATCAGTCTCTTGGTATCTGAAGGCTGAAAAGAAACAGAGAACCCTTCAACGTTCATGCCTTGGAGCACTAAGAAAATTGCGTCAATTAATTGCCAATGCTCCATCTGGTGTTCATATCAGAGGATGGGGTGTTCATGGATCACTACATTTCATAGTGATTTCCAGTCAGCAATGCCCGCCGAAAATGGTCTCATGAAATGTTATTGCCCATGGCCGGCCACAATCAATGGGCATTGTTCATAATCAAAAGCTTGCTCAAGAACAGGATTCAACTAGTTCATCTCAAAATCAAGCATATAGAGAACAAGTTATTGAATTGCTCCTATATCAAGTAGGCAAGAATATTGCACAAGCCTCTCGTCTGGAGAAAACAAATCATCAAATGACAGAAGTCTCGGAAATCATCCAACGGTCTGTTGAACCAGGTGATAAAAGTGGATAAAGGTTAATGCATCCAGCTAATTTCCGAACTAAGATTCGCAAGATCAAGAGAGATTTTAATAAAGTCTCAGACATAGCATCTCAAGAGCCACCCCATCTTGTCAGACTGGGGACTCCTTTAACCCAACCCTCAGAGTCAACAAATGGGATTCGAGGAGTTGAGAGGAATCAGCAGGAACATCCCCAGTTCACGAGACTGGGGACTCTTTCAAATCATCATTTCCCTTCTTAGATAATATCGGTCTTTTCTCGATTGGGGAAGAAGCCCCAAGAGGAATGAAGAGCCAAATTATCAGGAGATTCCCTCCATGTTATAGCTTGTCAAGAAGTTCCTAAAAGATTAAATCAACAAAAGGCAATGTCTCATCAAAGATATGAAAAAAGACAATATCACAGAAATGTTGATAGAAGGGATGCGATGCATTATGCATCAATCAATGTCATCAATGCCGTTGTTGCTAATCCACCAGAGGAGACTCACTCAGGGGACTCAGATGAAGAGCGTCCTGCTCAAGAAAATGTACGCACCGATACAAATGAAGAAGGTGTGCGTACATGAAGTCAAAGGATTACTCAGAACCTAGGTAATCCACTTCTTTCTCTCCAAAAAGTATCCAACAAAGGGAGGGGAAAGAATCAGGTTGCATATCCTTCTTCTGGAGAAGGTCAATCGATCTCATTAGAGCAAAGGTTTGCAAAAAAAGAGGAAGAAATGAAAGAATTAAGAAGGTTGAATGCAGAACTACTTTAGAGTAGTCTTCTTCTTAAGAATGCTGAAGTCCGACAGCCGAAGGAATTTGTTGCAGTTACTGAGATAGATCAAGAATATCATCCTTTATCAGTACACCCTCAAAGGTCTAATCCTACGGGTCAAACGAAACAACAGTTGGCAGTGCTACCATCAGTTGTAGCACCAACCACCACATCTGTCCAAGCTCCATTCATTGGACCTACTCAAGACCAGATTAAACCGGGTGTTTCTCAATAGTTAATAACTACTATTGAGTTATTAACAGCTCGGTTAGAAACTATGGAAGGGAAATAGGCGCAAGTTCATCCAGAAAAGAAAGTTTACCCTGAATGGGTAGATTCAATTTCTCGTCCATCCAGTTTTGGAAACCCTGTTTTCCCTACTTTCAATGGATCAGGCGGCCCTGAACAACATTTGACGCATTACGTGTCTTGTTGTGGTCCTATGATGGGAACTCCAGAGCAGCAAGAAGAAGTAAAACTCAGATGCTTCGTGTGAACCTTGCAAGGACCAGCTTTTGTCTAGTATACAAGCTTGCAATCCCAGTCAATCATCGGATGGGAGGATCTTCGCCAAAAATTCCTTCTATAGTTCGGCACAACTTTTCCAAAAAACGACAGTTTTCGATCTTACAAACTGCAAGAAAAGTAAGAATGAAAGAGTCTCTGATTTCATTGCTCGCCAGAAGGGATTAACTTATTCCATTAGTTTTGCACTCCCTCAGGAAGAGCTGTTACCAATCTGTGTGGAAAATTTGCATGATGAATTACGCACGCCATTGATCCCTGTGAAATACACAGGAGGGTTTCGAGACCTTACTTCAATCGCTCAGCAGATTGAAGATTCCCTTATATTGGCTAAGGTTAAATCTCGTGTAATTCCATCAGCTTCAGGAAGGAGAATGGGTAAAGCAGAAACTGCTACACTTATGCTTAAACAAGCACCTGTACCTATTTCTACTTCAAAACCTTCATCTTCTCGAAGGGCTCCACCTCCTGAACGCCAACAAAAAAGGCCGTTTCGTCCAAATGATCAAAGAGATCAACGACGAAAACAATTTGAGGATATGAAGAGTAAAATATACTCCTTCCAAAATGAGCAAGTTCCCGGTTACTTCATTTCAGCTCTGGAAAATAATTTGGTTCAATTACCAGTTCCCAAGCGGCTAAACAAGGAAGGAGATGAAGACCGTCCCAATTATTGTCCCTTTCATCAAATGTTAGGCATCCCATCCAGGAGTGTTTTGTCTTCAAAGACCTCCTGAAAAAGATGGTCTACTTGGGACAAGTCAAGTTGAAAGGTTCTTCGACTCAGGTAGCATGTGTTACTGCTACAGTTCTAGAGGAGGAAGGTGAATGGCAAGAAGTCAAAAGCAGAAATGCACAGAAGTATGATGATTGGATGGTCAGAAAGACAATCAATCGGACTCATGCCATTTTGCGAACACACTTAAAGAAACCAATTGTGTCTTCTTCCATGAATATTGCGGTAAAACCTTCTTCGTTAGAGGGAAAGTCCTCAAAGAAACGGTTTGATTCGAAGAAGAAAAAAGAATCAGAAGAATATGAGTATGTGTCAAAGCCTAAATTGTCTTTGACTCTGGCAGACTTTATGCCATCTACTTCAAAACCACGGGCACCGCCCCATCAAACGGCACAGCCTAAACAGGCTAGTCAGGCAGAGTCTTTATTAGACAAAGAGTTGATCTTCGGTTCTGTTAATATGATTCAATTAACAGATCCGTACTCCAGTCGTAATTTCAATTTTGATAAGCCTGAATTCTCTGTATCAAATAAGGGAATCCGAGGAAGTTCCAGAGGTTCAGGATATAGGGGCAGACGTGGATCTTTCCAAAGCCACTACTCCAGTTCTACCCCTGCTAGCACTGTGTATGCAGCAGAAACTCGTGGTAGAGCCCTTTAACGAGCTCAAAAAGAACAAGCAAGTTCTTCTGCTAATAGACAACTCAGTCTTGGAACGGTTATTCTAGAAGACCGATTGAAGGTTCCATCTTCTTTATCTCAGAAAGTAAATGGATATAATTGGTCTAATCATCCAAAACCAAGGATGTTACCAACTTCTATCCCAATACAAGATGCATCAGCTTCCAAAGCTTCTGCTTCCAAGGTACCTGCTAAACCGCATATTCCTATTGGGAAACGCAGAACTTTAGATCAAAAGTATGATATATTGAAACACTTGGCCCAAGTACCAGCCAAGTTATCAATTTTGGATGCTTTGAATCTGTCAAAAGATCTTCGGGAAGCACTCATCGAAGCTTTGTCAACTCCTCAGGAGTTTGAAGCTGAAATTGTTGTAGCTGAAGTCTATCACATAGAGAATAATCATGCAGAATGCCATGTAGTGATATCTTTTACTGATAAAGATGAATATGGTGTTGTGCAAGGGCACATAAAACCTCTCTAATTATCTAGAAAAGTCAATGGTGTAGATATCCGAAGAGCTTTCATTGACAATCGTTCAGGAGTCAACCTCATACCCATTCGTACACTTCGTCGATTGGGCCTCACGGAATCTGATTTATCTCCTTCTACCATGATGTTACAAGGATATGATAAAAATGAACAAGAACCATTGGGCGAAGTTACACTCGGAACTCACTTTGGAGATCTTGTATCCAATTCCTATTTCATGATTATTGATCAAGACTCAGCTTTCAACGTCTTGCTTGGAAGACCCTGGCTACATCAGCATGCGTTTACCCCTTCATCATACCATCAATGTCTCAAATACTATTTCAATGGTCAAGTTGGAACATTGTATGGTGATAAGTCCCCGTTCAAGACATGCGAGTCTCAATACATTGAGGCAGAATTTTATCACATGAAGGGAAGAGAAAAATCTACAACGAAGGAAATTGCCAAAGTTAATGCTCCATATGGTTTGGAGAAAATTCCAATAAATCCATTTACACATGTGAGTACAGATTATGTGTTACCTGTTAGTCAAATTGACAAAATTGGCCCAAATCAAAATACTCTTATGGAAAGATCCATAATGTCAATTACGGCAGTTGAGCCAGACAACATGGGAGAAATTGGTAACCTATCAAACAGTGATGAAAACACAAGTGGTGACGTCTTCATTTCATCTGCTGAAATCCAACAGGTCTATACTTCTCCAATCAGGCCATAAGAAGTTATAGAAACATCAGAGGTGAATAATGATGTCATTTCTCAATCCATCATCTCCTCATTATTTCCCAAAGAAGACCCTTTATCATCAATAGGGTCGGAAATGGAAGCATCTTCTTCAAAATGTGCAAATTTTGAAATCTCTTATGATCATGAAAATTTGGTTTTATCATCTACTATGCAAGTAGAAACGGAAGAAATAGCACATGATGAAGAGGAAGAGGAAGATCTTAGAGATGCTCCTACAGCATTTGAAGAAGGTATCTCTACCACTGTGGATGAACTCAGAGAAATAAATCTGGGTACAGAGAAAGATTGAAGCCCCACTTTAATTAGTGCGTCCATGACCCCTGAAGAGAAAGAGATGTATATTTCTTTTCTAAAGAAAAATAAAGATATTTTTTCTTGGAACTATACAGAAATTCCGGGGCTTGATCCTGATATTGCTACTCATCATTTGGGTTTACCAAAAGAACATCGAGGATTTAAGCAAGCCGCGAGAAGAACACACCCAACCTATGCTTCCAAAATTGAAGCTGAAGTGGATAAGATGATCAAAGATAACTTCATCATAGAAGTTTAGTTTCCCATGTGGTTGGCTAATATTGTCCCTATAAAGAAGAAGAACGGAAAAATTAGGGTTTTCATCGATTTCAGAGATCTTAATCGGTATTGTCCTAAAGATGATTTCCCAGTTCCGATTACAGAACTCTTAATTGATGCGACGGCTGGTTATGAATTACTTTCCTTCATGGATGGATATTCTGGATATAATCAAATCTGAATGGCCCCAGAAGATGAGGAATCTACACCCTTCAGAGCCCCTCAAGGTGTGTTTTGTTACCGGGTGATGCCCTTTGGTTTAAAGAATGCAGGTGCAACATATCAACGCGCTATGCATCGTATCTTCAAACCTTTTTTAGGGAAGTTTGATGAATGCTATGTAGACGATTTGGTGGTTAAATCCAAACAACTTTCTAATCACTTGGCTGATTTTGAAGTCATATTCCACAAGATTCGACAACATAATTTGAAGATGAACCCCTTAAAATGTGCTTTTAGGGTAACCTCAGGAAAATTCCTCGGCTTTGTTGTACGCCATCGTGGTATTGTAGTCGATCCTGAGAAGACCAAGTCAATCCTTGGTATGTCACCTCCTTAGAATTTGAATGAATTAAGAGGACTTCTAGGACACTTAGCCTATATTCAGCGTTTCATTGCCAATTTGGCAGGCAAAAGTTTACCCTTTACCAAATTATTGAAAAAAGGAGTCACTTACAAGTGGACTGAAGAATGTCAAGAAGCGTTTGATGTTCTCAAGAAATACCTATTGAGTCCACCAGTACTCATGCCACCTGTTGAAGTTAGACCACTTGTTATCTATGTGACAGCTCTAGAGCGATCATTGGGTGCCTTTCTCGCTCAATAGAATGATGCTGGGAATGAAAATAGCCTCTACTATCTCAATAGAACAATGATTGAAGCAGAAACCCGGTATTCAAGTATTGAGAAGTACTTCCTAGCATTAATCGTTGCAGTCCAGAAACTGAGACACTACTTGCAACATCACGAGGTCCAATTGGTATCTCGCAATAATCCGCTCAAATTCATCCTTAGTCATCCAATGATTACAGGACGTCTAGAAAGGTGGGCAGCTATTTTGTAGCAGTTAGACATTCAGTATGTATCTCAAAAGGCAATAAAGGGCCAAGCTCTGGCTTATTTCCTAGCTGAACATCCTTCAGTGGAAGACACATCTTCAGATATTGAACTCCATGATGAGGAAGTTTTCTCTATTCAAGAGAATCCTCAAACATGGGAAATGTATTTTGATGGTGCTTTCATAAGTCCAACAGGGAAGAAAATGGAAAATCCTAAATTCAACAAAGTTGGTTTTGGAATTGTACTCATTTCTCCAGATAAGGCATTGTTACCTTATTCCTTTTTATTGTGGGAAGGTGGTACCAATAATGAAGCCGAATACCAAGCTCTTATCACAGGCTTGGTGTTAGCGCTTCAAGAACAAGTGAATCACATAAAAGTGAAAGGTGATTCAGACTTGGTAATCAAGCAAGTCAATGGGGATTATGCCATTAGAAAAGAAGAGTTAATCCCTTTGTATGATTACGTTAGAAAGTTAATGGCAGAATTACCTTCAGAACCAACATTTTCCTATGTCCCAAGATCACAAAATGCTCATGCTGATGCACTGGCTAATATAGCCACAGCTCTAGCAGATCCATATCGGGAAGAGACAACCATCAGTATTGCCCACTGTCGTGCAATTTCACCTTATGTTCAAGCCAGAACAGAGGAAATTAATGAAATTAGTCCCATTCCTGAACCGTATGGTCATACTACAGGATGGATGTCACCTATCAGGGAATACCTTCAAAATGGAACACTTCCACCTGATAGAGCCGAGAAAGAACAAATCCGGCGACGTGTGGTCAATTTTACTCTTTATGATGGCCCAATCCACCTAGAGAAAATTCTCTACAAACGTGGTTTTGATGGAGTTACCTTTAGATGCATTGATGGTGAAGAGACAATGGCTGTCATGAAAGAAGTGCATGCAGGAGTCTGTGGTTCCCACCAGTCTGGACATAGATTGTCTGATCAAATTCGAAGGCTTGGATACTTTTGGCCTTCAATGATACAAGATTGTGTTGATTTCAGGAAGAAGTTTCATTCATGTCAAGTACATGCCAACTTCATTCATCAACCTCCAGAGTTGCTTCATAAAACTAAATACTCATGGCCATTTTCCACATGTGGAATGGATGTGGTGGGACCTTACCCTTCAGCTACGGCCAAGCAGTTTAAGTACATTCTTACTGTTACTGATTTCTTTTCCAAATGGGCAGAGGTAGTACCTCTCAAAGAAGTCAGTTCTAAATGCATTGTTAGCTTCATCAAGTCTAACATCATTACTAGATTTGGTGTCCCTCATACCATATTAACGGACAACGACACCAACTTCTGTTCTTCTGAGGTGAAGAAATTGTATCGAGAATACATCATTAAATCCAACCATTCATCTCGGTATCATGCGGCAGCCAATGGCAAAAAAAGAAGCCTTTAACAAGACTCTTTCAAATATACTCCAAAAGATGGTGGATAAAGATAAGAGGCCATGGCCTGATAAACGTTTTCATGCTTTATGGGCTTATCGGACTACCACCCGCAATGCAACACGGTCAACTCCATATACGTTGGTATATGGAACAGAAGCAGTCTTTCTAATTGAAGTTCAATTGCCCTCACTCAGAGTAGCCATTTGTGATCAGTTATCTACAGATGAGAAATCTCAAAAGTGATTGAATGAATTGTAAAGGTTAGATGAGAAAATATTATGCACTTTTCACCACTTGGAAATCTATCAGAATCGAATAGCATGAGCTTTTAACAAAAAATATCGTCTTCGCTCATTCATTAAGGGAGAATTGGTATTAGTTCTCAGAACTCCAATGATACTAGGAAAGAAACCTCCCAAGCTTGAGCCAAAATGGGAGGGACCTTATTCAATACATAGGATCTACTCCAATGGAGCTTATTCGTTAATCTCGATCGATGGAGAACTCATTACTACTCCAACTAATGCCAGATTTTTGAAGAAATATTTTGTATAAAATACAATGTATTCACAGTATGTCCCCGCAACATGACACTAAACTGTGCGGCACTAGTTCGTCCCTGCTATATGACGTTAAACTATAAAGCAATGGTCCAATATGACATTAAACTGCATCTTTGTCCCACATGACGTTATACTGTGAAAAAGTCCACTAAACCGTCCAGCATGACCTTAAACTGCATCATCCATGGTCCATGCATATGACCATAAACTATTTGCAAGTCCCTTACGTCCAGCAAGACATTAAACTATGACATCCTAACTACATGACGCTAAACTGTATAAAAGTCCCTTACATCCAGCTAGACGTTAAACTACATAATCATCAAAGGTCCTGTATGACCATAAACTACACCACCGTCCAGCATGAAATTAAACTGCACCATCAACGGTCCGTGCATATGACCTTAAACTATTCGTACTTTCATCCAACATGACGTTAAACTGTGAAAAAAATCCCCAATGCGTCCAACATGATATTAAAATGGTGCACACTTTTGTCCTCACTGCATGACATTAAACTACACAGTTCCCCCCTTCGTCCAACATGATGTTAAACTCTATTGTTCCCATCATCCAAACTACATGACTCTAAACTGTATAGAAAATTCATAATACGTCCTACATGACATTAAACTGTATTTTGTCCCTGCTACATGACACTAAACTGTGCAGCACCAAAAGTCCTAACTGCAAGACTTTAAACTGCCTAGTCCCTTTATATGTCCTACATGACATTAAACTCTTCATTGTTAAGGTTGTTGTTACCTCTTGTTTCTCACACCGAGTATGACTCACGTGAGCTTAGAGAAAACCTCAACCATAACACTCTCTTTGGGCCGCTAACCATGTATAAGTCCCAACAACATTTAATTTACATCGTTGTCCCCAAGAACAACTTGATCATTAATTCATTCTTTAATTGAACTACACGGACTTTGATCCTTTCCCTTCAGACTGTGTTTGTAGGCAACCTCCCAGGGTTCAAGCCCAAAAACAATCTCTTCACATTGGTTCATCACCATCTCATATGATGTGGATTCATGAAACCACCCCTAGAATCAATATCTTTACATTGATTCACTTTCGTCCTTGTTATATGACGTTAAACTATGAAACACTTTTGTCCGGTATGACAATAAACTACAATACTCTTTGATTTCCTCATTTGAGAGAGAAATATTATTGACATTGATTCTTCAATCAAGTTTCATTTCAAAAGACAACATGCATACATGGTAATACCTAAAATTTTTGTCTCAGTTTAAACCATCATTGCACTAAAGTCCCCTTTCACCCGTACGAACCAAATTTGTACAAAGGGTATTTCTAGAACTACGTGGAATTGATTCCCATCCTTATGGGATACGTAGGAACATTCGAGTGTCCCTCAAATACAGTCCCAAGTCTTTTGGGCCTAACCCCAAATTTCACTTTCAGTCCCTTGGCTGAAAAGTCCTCATGAAAACACACATTGTGTATTCATTATTATGGTCCGAATTTTATGACCCTAAACTAAGATCTCCCATACTTTCATCCTGCACGACGTTAAAATACATTTCAAGAACTACGTATGGCTTGATTCTCATTCTTATGAGATATGTAGTGATGTCCAATATTTCAATTCATGACCCAGCCACAACATAATTATGGTTATCATTGACCTATGTATCTCTATATACATTGAACAATACCCATATTTATGTGTTATAATCCTAACCTTAAATATTTTCAGATCTTCATAACCCTTTTTTCATGACTTCTAGTCACAAAAATGTCAAACTTCTGAGAATTATTTTTCCTGACTATGCAGCACGTGCCCATAGGTGGCCTTGCATAAACAGTCTACATAACAGACTTGTCAGCCGAAAGATACTATTTATTTGACCATGCAGCCAATGCCCTTAGGTGGCCCTACATAATTCAACCCCCTAACGGGTTTTTGTCAAATAATAGTAACTTCATTCTTGGGAAGAATGCCTCTTTTGACCTTATTTGTCTTAAATGATGGTATGTAGGGATCTGCAAAAAATAGACATCCTTAACATATTTGTCCCATGTCCTTTTTCATGATCTAAAAGTATTCAAGTCTATGGTTTATTCTTCTTCCCTACGTTTGGGTCAGACCTTCGTAGGAGTGATATTCATTCAATTATCCGATATTCTTGTTCGGAAATATCTTCTCCATATTCAAGTACCTCTTTCCATACAACAAACTCTATACTTTAGAAAATTTGAATCTCCATAAACGTTCACTGGCTTTTAGCACTAGGAAAGTAAATTTCTGAGAGTTCTTTTGCCTGACTATGCAGCACGTGCCCATAGGTGGCCTGGCATAAACAGTCCACATAACAGACTTGTCAGCAGAAAGATGCTATTTATTTGACCATGGAGCCAATGCCCTTAGGTGTCCCTGCATAATTCAACCCCCTAACGGGTTTTTTGTCAAATAATAGTAACTTCATTCTTGGAAACTACTTCTTCTAATGCCTTTTAGCTATTTTTTCAAATCATTCCTCATATTCAAAAATTCTTAAGTCATAGCTTACATATTTTCCCTTATACTTGAGTATGGTAATATGTTTTCAGATAAATTGTCACGGAATTGAATCAATTTTAATCTATTTTGGTCAAAGCTATTTCGACCTTAAGCATTAGCCCCTTTATGTCTGACATGCATGACTTTAAACTGCCCAGAAAAGACAAAGGAAATCTGAATAAAAGTCATGTTCCAGCTCACTAAACATACATTTTGTATGATTTAGGTAATATTGAGTAATTAAATGGTTCAAAGTTTGTAGGGTTATATGTAATAATCCTAGTAAAGATCAAACTATGCTTACTAAGCCCATTGGATTAAGTAAATTTGAAGTAGGTAGTGAAAGAATGCATGTACAAATGATTGAAGATGAAAGTGTTTTTCATTGATACACAAGAGTTAGAAGGACATCCATAGACTGGAGACTCTTCTCTTTTTCAAGAATTACAGGAGGCTTTCAACATAACTCTTCGTTTGATTTACGACATCCTGAGATTTATCAGCAGTTACTTGAAGTTCGTGCACTTGACCAGCTTCACTCTTTTCAGCTTGATGAAGTGCCTTCTTAGAATCTGCGATGGATTTCATGCCATTCATATGAGTTTCATCCAATTATTTATTAAGTTGATCAAGTTCCCCAATAACCGCATCTAACTGTTGCTGGAGCTGCACCTGCTGGACAACTTTTTCTTTAATTTTATGCTTCAACTCCTTTATCTTGGAAGCATAATCAGCTTCAGCTTGGGATACCGTAGCCTCAAATTCGCCTATGTTGACTGACAGTTTCACTCTGATCAAATCTTCGCGACTTTTTTGAGCCCGTTCCCTCCTGAAAATGATCTGTTTCACCGTGGCGTGGATATTTTCATATCCAAAACCACCAAGTCCTAGTATAACAAATTGGGATGACACTCGAGGAATTTTCGATGGCAGCTCTTCTAAAGGAACCCCCGATATGATGTTCCATATGTTGTTCCATGCCTTACGTCATGAAATGTTGAATGCTTTAAGCATTTCTGGGTCTGATTCAATATCATCGTCAGAGGGGGGTATGTAATCTGGAATTAGTGCACTTAATGAAGTGCCCTGCCCTGCTTTTTCCCCCTGATTTGTGATTCTTCACTTTAAATTCTTGTTGGGGAAGAGGCTGAGGCCTCACCTCCGGATCTAGTCATTGCAGTTGATGGTCCTGCATGATTAATTGAAAGATTTATTCATCTTCAAAGGATAACAAAAGAATAGATTGTCTTGCGAATAAAGTACAATCACAAAATATTGTTATCCCTTACCGAAGGATGGTTCAGCAACCTGAGAAGAATTATCCCCATCTTTCCCGGTCTCAACAGGATTTTCAAGATGGGTCTCAGGAGGGTTTATTGGGTTTAGCTCTACTTGAGCTAATGTTTCTGCAATGGTTGGGTTGACATCAATGTCCACACCCTCTTTAGGCATTGGCAGTTCAGCAGCTTCTACGGAAGACACTGCATATTGATTTCAGTCATGGTTAGAAGTGTAAAATTAAAAAAAAAAATTGGGAGAAGGGTAGCACTCACACCCAAGGTCTTTTAAATCACATGACAAATTATCATGATCATAAAATTATTCGAAATTCATTCCTTGATTCACCATTTCATCCAATGATATTTCAGAATCCTGGTTAGTCTCACCAGTGGGAGAATTTGCTACATCTTCTTGCCGACTTATGTCCTGCAACCCCTGACCCTGGAAAACATCTTCAGCAGTAGGAGGGATACTGGGAATGGATGCTAGCTCTTCTCCAGGAGAAACCAAGTCAGCTTGGGTCTGTGATTGTTCTACAACACCCTCCAAAGCCTTTGAAGGAGGATCAGTCCCTTCCCTCAAGGGGGAAATTGAAGAAGCCCCTTCAATCCTAAGGAATATGAGTAACCATATGATTATGGTATAAGCTCATGATTGTTCAAAGGACTTACCACTTCTAATGAAACGTTTTCCTATGGATTTTCTCCTTCATTGTCTTTTCTTCTTTTGTTCTTTTGGATTATCAGTGGTCGCCCTTATAGGAACTTGGATTGGCGAATGGAAGGCTATGTCCAGCGTCTCATTCATGGCCTACTGGCCTGGAGATATCTCGCCTGGTTTCCGAGGAGAATCAGCAGCAGCCCCGATAGCAGTACCACCAGGGCTATACTGTGGAGAAGGAACCCCAGTTCCTTTCTTTGCAAGCTGTGAGATGAAGAAAATAACTTCCTTAAGTAACAAAGCTTCAACTGAAATCAAGTTGCAAAGAAAATAAGGAAAGAAAACTTACATCTTCAGGAGCCACGTACTCTTGCCATTCCTCATCTCCAGAACCACCAGCCCCCTCAGTGGCGCCATGATCAATCATTTCCTTCACCCGCCTGGTGATAGGAACCGAGTCATCAGTGGCATATATGAGCATTTCCAGCTCTCTGATGTAAGATCCCACTTCATTAGGGTTATCTCCGTATTGAAGATTTTTAGAAGCTACAAGATTTACTATTCCAGGAAGTTGTAGGCCCTCACACAAATCCATCCAGGCGGTCTCAGTACCACAGTATAAGCTCTGCCATAGCTGAACAGCCTCTGGCCTTAGATATGAAGGCTGTGAGGAAGGTCCTACAATTTTTGATTTTAATTTCCTCCCAGATCCTGCAACTACAGATAGAGAATAAGAAAGTAAGACTTATTACTTTATAAATTAGCAGTGATTGAAATCACTACAATGAAACAACTCACCAGGAGTTGATGGAGTGGGTCTTTTAATTCTGGTCGGAGGATTATATCGGGCATGAAACCGCTTTGCTGCCGGTTGTGCCTCATCATCCCCGTCATGATAATCTGATCAATCAGTTATAGAAGAGGATTTTGTTGAACCTATTTCAGGTGGGGAAGCATCACCTTCATGAGGAAGGGTTTCTTTCTCTACAGTCCTCTTCCTCTTTCCCACTTGATATACTGGGTGATTCAATATTCCTTTGGGGTATGATGCTATCCAATGTTCGGCATAAAATGTAGTCAAATTATGTGCCACTTTTTCAACTGGTAGATCAAATACTGCCCCAGTCTTCTCTCTTGATGTCAGCAGCCATAGTTGTCGAGCAACCATCAGATATTGCTCTAACCTGACATGTACCGGAGGGGATACAACAATCTCTTGCAAACATTTGAATTGGCGTGCAAATCTATATGGAGGATAGGCCTCGCATATGATTTCTCCATCAATCCTGGCTACTAACACACCATCCCTGCAAGCTAGCATGTATGCCCTCAAATCCAAATTGGATGTCCCATCATCAAAAAACCTCCCGGATGGAGGACTTCCATAGGGAAAGAAGTTGAATTCCATTAACATGCTCAGCCTCACTTTCATGTCATAACCATTAACATCTAATGGAGCAATTCCAGAGAATGCTAGCACTGACGGTCTGAAAGAGCTTCCAGGAATTTGTAATCCATTCTGTACATTGTAAGTCCTGAAGTGAGTGGCGATCCATCCCCATAAAACCTAGAACGGTCCCACTATTCTTAAAGGAGATTTACCCAGGAAGACATGAAGTAAACTCTTGTGAATCATTGCTAAAATGGGTGTAGCTAACCCAACCATTTTTCCCTCAGCCAACTTTGCCGCAATGACGAAGGTCCCTGGCCTAACGCCTCCCTTCGAATCCCTGACCGGCAAGAGATAAACACTGAGCCACATTTCCAAGAAACCCGCCAGACGATTTTTCTTTGGAATTATTTGATTCACTTCATATCCCCACTTTTCAAACACTCCTGCTTCTAGAGTTGGCCAGAATGTGCCAGGAGATCCTCTCTTCTCAAGTTTTGGATAGGTGGTAGGACGTTTGGGCCTGGTATCCTTGGATTTCTTCTTCTCGGATCCTTTTTCTTTTGGCTCCATCCCTTTCTTCTCAATAAGAAACACATTCATCCATTCTTCCGGATGAATATCTTTTCTAAAATGAGTTAATGAGGTCTCTGAACTATTGAGCCTGTGGAAGATGTTAAATAATTCTCGAGCTAAAGCAGGAGTCTTCTCTGAATCATTCCAAGTCACCTTGGGAGGAATGAATTCATCATACATATCGCCCAAAATTGGAGCCCCTGAGATCTTGTGGATATCCCACAAACTTATACCTACTTCTCCATCATTCAAATGGAAAGAATTAGTTGCTGGGCTCCAGTGGCTGCGTATCTCTGGGACAAAGTTATCATGTCTGTAAACATATGTTTTCCCATCCCAGACAGCCTCATATATTGCAGCTCTCTTGAGATCCTCGATAAACTCTCCACAGGTCTGTCGCACCCAGTATGCCCACATCCAAGTTGGCTTCACACCTCTCCCAGGACGGAAGTCCCAACTTTTCTTCCAGCCTTTGGATTGATCCATCTGAGCATTTCAGAAGATCGAAGGATGACAATGTGGTTGAAGCTCAGGTGTATGTTTATTAAGATCTGGTGTGCAAGGGATATGATGCATCACATAAGATAATACTCCTCCACCTGAGATACTCCTCCACCTGAGATATTTGCTGATGAAAAGTTGGAATAATTGTAAAACCACGAAAATGGAAGATAAAACTTTACTTCTGGAATAATGACTTCTTGTAGATGACCATAGCCATACAAAGGTAGATAAGTGCAATGAGGAAAGTTGAGATGATATTTGTTCAGATACTTAGCCAAATTTGGAAGAGTACTATCTTTGACAGTATAATAATCAGGGCCAATGATGTCCATCAAATCATCTATCCGCTTGCTAGCCAATTCATCAATTAATCCGGGTCTAAGAGCCATTAATTCTGCACATAGAGTTGAATAAGTTAATTTATAAATGAATTATTTTTTCACAAACTTTGTGAATGAATTCAAAAAAATGGCCAAGGCATTAAGGCGCGCAAGTATGGAAATGTCGCGCAAGTGTTACATGTGCCGCACAAATTTATGTCGCGCATGTATCACCGTGCAAGACCTATTACCTTGAGATTAGCGCGGAAGTGAGGAAACAGTGGAAAAATGAGACTTGCGTGTCGAGGAAGACTTGTGCGGCAAGAGATCGAGAAATTCGGGATCAGATACTATACACGGCCAAAAATGTGTATTTATAGGCCAGGAAGCCTATCTGTGCGCCGTACCCAGTGCACTTAAGGCCTACGTGGCACAAACTTGCGCGCTGCCTCTGTGCCCAGAAGACTTGCGTGCCCCCTTTTCCTTTGGATGGATTCAATTTCCTCAGAGTCAAATCCTCAATTTTTCTCTCCAAATCCAACTCTGAGGGGGGACTTTTGTTGACGCTCCTTTCGTCACAGAATCTAAAAATCGGAAAAGGGGAATATCTGAGCTCAAAGTGATTCAACCTTTGAAGAAAATATAAAAAAATCGACAAAGGCATGAACAAAAGATCAAAAGCAACTTCACCGCGCAAGTTATATCACTGTCGCGCAAGTCCACTTGTGAGTCGCCCGTGGTCGCGCAAGTAACTTGTGCGACCTAAGTGATAACCGCCCGGTAACTGCCCGGGGTCTTCTACTGCCTATAAATAGACCCTGTGGGCCCCCCATTCGAGATGATTTTTTTTCCAGAAACTCGGATTGATGCTCCCGATGCCCAAGTCTCTTCTCAAAGCTTCCAGAACACTTCTAAGGTAATTTCTTACCTATAACGGAAGATCCAAAGAGAGGGAGGAAGGCCTAAGTGTTGAAACTCATCAACAGTTGCGCGCCTAAGTGTCCAGCCCTTAAGGGAAGTGGTCCCACTTGCGCGCCGCCTTATTCCATCGATAGAACTTGCGCATCCTTTTTCTGAAAGAACCTCAAGAGGATTCTAAAGGCTTTAATAAAGAGTCGCTCAAGTGTTTCAATACTGGTTGAATATCGTGCCAGTACACCATGTATCGCACATGCATACCTGCGCGGCCAATACTTGCGCGCCGCCGCAGTACCTGCGCGCCTTCCAATACTTGCGCGCCCCTTCCTTTTTGGGTGCCTTTCTTGCCCATTTCACCCCTCTTAAGTCATTACACCTTTCCTTTTCAAGATTTAGTCTTCAAGACACTCTTCAAAGCCATTTATGGCATGATTTCTTGATTTGAATTCTTTATCCGAAAGGAATTCAGTGAAATATCTCTCAAAACGTAGTGATTTAAATATCCTTATGTCACTAAATATGGAGAGTTCATTCACTCAACCTCATCCTTTAAGATGAGAGAATCCTTAACCTGGGTCTCCCTTTTAGGAATAATCCCCAGTCATAATTCCACTAATTTGGGAATCCTTTTTAGGAGTAAGCCCCAATCTCAAATATGGGCATCCTCCTCAGGAGTAAGTCCCAAACCTTAATCCTTAACCTGGGCTTCCTTTTAGGAATAAGTCCCAGTCATAATCTTGGGATTCCTTTTAAGGAATAAGCCCCAAGTCCCTTAAATTCTCTTTAACAAGTCCTAATTTACGTTTGATCTGGGATTCCTTCTCAGGAGTAAAACCCAGTTATCAATCCTCTCCTAATTTGGGTTTCCTCTTCAGGAATAAGTCCCAAGTTAGAGTATTCAAATCTCCATGAAGCACATATAACTTTATGGACCCTGTTCCTGGATTTTCTCCCTAAAGTAAATCCTCTAGGAAGTCATACATACCTATGCCCCAAACCATTTCTTATGATTGCATCATTCATGGCACAATTGTCTAAATTTTACCAATACCTCTTGTCTCTCACACCGAGCATGACTCACGTGAGCTTAGAGTGTAAAAGTAATTGTGACATCCTGCTTTGAGCCATCAATCATAAACATCATACCCTTATTCAAACTACGTGGGTTCTGATTCCTTTTTCAAAACAAAGGATACGTAGGTAGCCCATCTATGGGTAAGATCCCAACTTTGAAATAATTCATGTCCTTCTAAATGACAATAAACATCAAGTGCCCCACTGAGTGGCTTTAAAACCAGCCTGGTCATCATAATGACCAAGAGACTTTTATATGAATGTTTTGAAGGTTACCATTGGCCAAGAATCTCTAAATAGATATAGATGATTCTCTATTGATGAAGAACCTCGAATACATATAAACGATTCTCTAAATTTCTTACATATTTAATCATTGATTGTCAAAACTAAAGGAAAAGCACATTTTATACTTGGTAATGTAATAAGGATTCATGAACATAACTTAAATCTATAAAGAGAGTCCCGGAATAGACAATAATTCCCCTCAAAAAGGTGTGATGAGTGTAACGCCCCGACCCCAGTTACCCAGAGTCGGTGCATTATTACTTAACATTGGTATGATCACAAGAAAGATCAAATCTCGAAAGACCGATTGGTTTAGTAGTCTTGGAAACACTAGATATATTCATAAGTCTTACATTACATCATAAAATGGAAAACTACTACAACAACATATTGTCTCCATAATCCACACTCATATCCCCACATAATATCCCTGCAGGTCATTCATAATTTACTTCTTCACTTCCTGGGAAAAATAAAACATAGAAAAGGGGTGAGCTCAAATGCCCAGTAAGGATAACAATATAGTGGAAACTTTCATAAATAAGAATAAACATTTAAGGCAATGTATAACTAAAATAAAAGCCTTTTAAACTTGAACTTTTAAAATAGTATGGCATAAATAAAATGAGATAATGCCATTTACTTATTCACATGGTTATTCTACTAATCGAATAATCACATGCAAAATCAATAACCACTTTCATAATGATGGAATGCATAATGCCAGACTATCATAACCACATAGCCAAGGCCTCATGCCAAGACTAAAAATAAGATTTTGTCAAGGCCTTGTGCCAAGACACGAGTTTGTCTCATGAGACCTACCGATGCATCGAGGAGCTATAGCGGGATCCACTCGTCACATATTAAGTCCAATGCATTCCCATATGAAAAGTTTAAACATAACATAAACATTCGTATTAAA
This sequence comes from Viscum album, assembly GCA_963277665.1. Classification (NCBI taxonomy): domain Eukaryota; kingdom Viridiplantae; phylum Streptophyta; class Magnoliopsida; order Santalales; family Viscaceae; genus Viscum; species Viscum album. Next base: position 1,267,163,488 of record OY728140.1, on the reverse strand, counting down.
ACTAGCATACGAAATGTCAATACTTTCACCATAAACTATGAATGGTATAAAAATAGAACATCCACAGTCAAACATATCACAAAACCTTCCATACAATATAGAAGTTTTGTATCATAATAAATCAATTTCAAATAATCTTAAAATCCATCAAAGGATGTTGACATAGATGAAATCAAAATTCTTTTTAAAGAAATATGTCCTTTTATTTTGAAATCATTTAATATCCATATAAAATAAAACATTTTCTTTGAAAATATTTTTATAAGCTTGTAAGGGAAGCTTTGAAGATTTTATAATGGCGGAAAATACCCGCACCCGCCGTATAAGTTAAAAAAACATTTTTACCTTAATTCTATCGGAAAGGTTAAAAAGGACCTTGTTTTGAAAACGACGGAAAGATTCCTTTACAAACCTCTTATAAAAATTCAAACAAGGGTATAAATGACTTTAACCCATATTCTTGTAAATAATAAATATGTTTTGAAATAAATTTCGAAGAAACATGGATGTGGATGATAAAGAAATCCCAGTAGATTATTACGTATAAACAACCTCGGATAACGAAGAGATTGTGAAATAACCCTTACCTTGTACTTTTCCTTGGTTGGGGTAGTTTAACCTCTTGTATAATGGTGAAATAATTGTTATTAAATTATATAAGAATCATATATATTAATATGATATCATATATGATCTTTTAACATTGATTTGTTAATAATATCTTAGAATTATCGTCGTTTTGGGTGTTAACTTACTCATTTTCTTTTATATGTTTTGGTACATAAGCCATGTTTGTTGTATATTATTCATATCCAGAATGATATCAAGTCCTTAAACATCATTTTTAAATCATTAAATGATAATTATACTTGAATGGATACGATGGAGAATGAATCTCATCGCGTTCGTGGAGACGGTAGTCCGTACGTACGCACGAGCGACAATATCATTCTTTTGATATTAAAATAATATATAAATGGATGGTATATCATATATACAGAATCATTAACATGTTATATTTATTATTTACATGAGTTACACATCATTATTATACCCATCCAAATAATAATATATTGAATAACAATTACACCACGACGTGGAGACGGTAAGCCGTACGTACGCACGTATGGTGACATGTTATTCAAAGGGTGGATAGAATACTGAATATGGTTGTACCATATTTATAATAACATCACAGTATATGTAAGATACTGGAGTTATTATTTTAGAATGGTAAGAACAAAGAAAGAAGAAGTGGAAGAAGAAAGGAACTTGAAAAGGGGTGGTGAAAACATTACCTCTTCTTCAGGTTCTTCCTTTTGATTTGATCAAAAGGGCTCTTTAGGTTGGCTTTCTGATCAAACTAAGGCCTCTAGGTTGTAGTGAGGGATGTTGGGAGAGTATTTGGGCAGAGTTTGGCCGAACCAAAAGGCTTTGAAGGTGTGAAGAAATGAGAAGGAGGAGTGCCCTTTTATAAGAGGGGTGAGGGGCACCTTTGGAAAAGCTAGAAATATTAATTTATAATAAATTCATAATCGGTTTATAATGGCTCCAAAGTTGATTATTCAAATGTTAAGGTGGGGATAGGTCTTAAAACACTCAACCAATAGAATTTAGACAGGTTTGGGTACTTATATTAACCTTATCTTTAAGTATTAACTCTAAGTTAATTAGTTTCACTTTTACAATGTCTCTTTGTATTTTTATATAATATGGTTAATAAACTTACTATATACATCCAAGAGATCCCCACGTGGTCCATTAATGATTAAAATATCATGATATAAGTCTCTTGGCCGAACCATAGATTTTTAGGAATTTAATATCAATTAATAATATAATATTTGTTTTAAGAACTCTTTTATGTCAATTTTGACACTATTCAATAGTTGATTTTTTTGAAACTCATAACAGATTGATTACTTCCAAAAAAGTCAATTAAATCACTCCTAGTATATCATATTATCCTATAAAATTAGTTTAATTCATTAAAAGTTTCATATTATATTTATTTGGGTATTTATAATATCAATTATTTTAATTTTTCACTATTATAGTAATTACTGCATAATCATTGTGTCATAAATAAAATACATTTTTTAATGTCTAAAAATTATAAATAAAATATAATTATGTAGGAAATGTTATTATCTTTCTAATTAATATTTATAATCTAAAATCCAACATATATAACCCTATTTAACAATTGTTTTTCTAAAAGATATATGCTTGTGTCATTTTTGTATTCATTTTAACTTAATTAAAATAAAACGTGATTATCACTTACAAGTGGATCCATGGGGTCCCCAAATCGACCCAAAGATGCCCATAGTCGACCATGTATCAAAAAATAGGGTTAAGACACGTTTTAGGGTAATTTAGTATTATTATAATATTATTTGTTAACCCTTATTTACCGGATTTACCCTTAACCATGGTAAATAAAATATTTACCGCAGTAATTATTCAAAATGTCTAAAAATAAAATTTACCTATTTACACAATTTGAACATCATGATTCCAAATATGTAATCCATTTTCCTAAATTCAAAACACAGAAATGGCAGAAATTAATTTAAAATTAATTTCCGCTGTCAAAACAAAAAGCATGTTTTTAAGAGATAATAACTATCAAAAGATTGACACTTGTTTATGTTCGGTTTAATTGTAAAATTATGTCCAATGAACAAAATCATATTAAATGGTGAAAATATATTCTAAATATACTTTAAAACTACTAAAATTCATAATTTATCACTACTAATTATTTTGATTAAAAAATTTGTTTTTAATTAAAATTTAGTAATTTTCACTATTCATCAAAATATGAAAGTTATCCGAAAAGTACCAAAATTTCACCTTAGGCAAAATTAGATATTCCGAATCCAAAAATGAAGTCCATTTTGAAATATAAAATATATATAATTTTAAAATGTAGGTATTACTATTCATAACGGCTAGTTTGATTGGTTGTTAGAACTCGGTGTTGCGTACAACACACGCTATCGCATTATTCAATGAGAAGCGTACCGTAGAAGCTTGGGGTGTTACATTCTCCTCTCCTTCAAATAATTTCGTCCTAGAAATTTCTAGAATACTATCGCATGAAAAGAATCGGGTGGTTCTTCATCATATGTTCCTCAGGTTCCCACGTTGCCTCTTCCATCTTATGGTTTCTCCACCAAACTTTTACCAGACGCGTCGTCCGGTTTCTCAGTACTTGTTCTCTCGTATCAAGAATCCTGACGGGCTCTTCACAATAGGAAAGATCGGGTTCCAGTTCTAATTCTTCATAGGTGAGTACATGCGTTGGATCAGGCATGTATTTCCTCAACAGAGATACGTGGAACACATCGTGAACTTTGGAGAGACTTGGCGGCATTGCCAATCGGTAAGCTACAACCCCAATTCGTTATAGAATTTCGAATGGTCCGATGTACCTGGGACTCAATTTACCTTTCTTACCAAAACGTATGACTCCCTTCCACGGAGATACCTTCAGGAAAACATGATCACCAACTTGAAATTCCAAATCCTTCCTTCGATTATCGGCATAGCTCTTCTGCCTACTTTGAGCTGCTTTGATGTGATTTTGGATTACTTTCACCTATTCCACCGTTTCCTCCACCAGTTCAGGGCCTACAAGTTTTCCTTCACCAACGTCATCCCAATAGGTTGGTGTACGACATCTCTTTCCGTATAACGCTTCATATGGTTCCATCTGAATACTCGAATGGAAGCTGTTGTTATAGGAAAATTCTACCAGAGGTAAATATTGATCCCACATATCCTGAAAGTCAAGTGAGCAAGATCTCAACATGTCTTCTAAGGTTTGAATAGTCCATTCTGATTGTCTGTCTGTCTGAGGGTGGTATGCAGTGCTCAAATGAAGTTCAGTATCCAGGGATTTCTGAAGACTTTTACAGAATCTTGAAGTAAAATGGGGATCACGATCAGAAACAATTGATAGGGGTACTCCATGAAGTCTCACAACTTCATTAATATATAGTCTTGCTAGACGTTCCAGGGGTATATCTTCTCTTATAGCAAGAAAATGTGTTGACTTGGTAAGACGATCAACAATAACCCATATTTCATCGTTCCTTCTAGGATTCATTGGTATCCCCATGAAAAAGTCCATCGTAATATTGTCCCATTTCCACTCCGGTATGGGAAGAGGTTGCATGACTCCTCCAGGCTGTTGCCTTCCAGCTTTCACTTGTTGACAAACCATACATCTTGACACAAAATAAGCAATCTCCCTCTTCATGTTGTCCCACCAAAAATGTTCCTTCAAATCTCTATACATTTTGGTGCTCCCAGGGTGTATAGAGAAATTGGAACTATGAGCATCATCCAGCAATTCCCTTTTTAGATCAGGTATATCGGGACCACAAAGTCTCTTCCCAAATTTCAAAATTCCATCTTCATACACAAAGTCTCTCAATCTCCCATCATTCACAGCTTTAATATTCTTTTGAAATTCTTCATCATCGGTCTGAGTACTCTTAATCCTTTCTATTAAAGATGGTTTGGAAACCATTTGAAAAAGAAATGATGTTTCGCCTTCCCTGGTTATTCCCATGTCCATCTTCACTAGATCCATGAGAATTGGATCCCTTTCAATTCTCATATTGTTCAAAACTCCATGGTCTTTTCTACTCAAAGCATCTGCCACCTTGTTTGCTTTCCCCGGGTGGTAGTGTATCGTGTAATCATAATCCTTAAGTAATTCAAGGCATCTCCTTTTCCTCATGTTTAGTTCTTTTTGTGAGAAAATATACATCAAACTCTTGTGATCAGTATAAATCTCACATTTTTCACCATTGAGGTAGTGCCTCCATATCTTCAAAGAAAAGATCACAGCTTCTAACTCGAGATCATGAGTAGGATAGTTTTGTTCATGAATTTTCAACTGTCGTGATGCATAGGCAATAACTCTATCATTCTGCATAAGGACACAACCAAGTCCTTTCTTCGATGAATCACTATAAATAACGAACCCATCATTCCCCGATGGTAGAGTCAATATAGGAGCATTGACTAATCTTTTCATAAGTTCTTCAAAACATTCTTCACACTCTTTTGTCCAAACAAATTTAACCCCTTTACGTGTGATCTTCGTTAATGGGTTAGCCAATCGGGCAAAATTCTGGACGAAACGTTGATAATAACCTGCCAAACCAATAAACCTGCGTACCTCAGTTATACTCGTAGGTGCTGGACATTCTTGGATTGCCTTGGTCTTAGAAGGATCAATAGAGATTCCATCTTTAGAGACAATATGGCCAAGAAAAGAAATCTCCTGAAGCCAAAATTCACACTTGCTAAACTTCCCATATAATTCATGCCTCCTCAGAGTCTTCAAGATAATGCTCAAGTGATTTTCATGATCTTCATAGGTTTTGGAGTATACCAAGATATCATCAATAAATACCACCACAAATTCATCGAGATACTCCTTGAAAACTCTATTCATCAGATCCATGAATACAGAGGGTGCATTAGTCAATCCAAAAGGCATTACAGTAAACTCGTAATGCCCGTACCTGGTTCGAAATGCTGTCTTCGGAATGTCTTCCTTCTTTACACACAACTGATGGTATCCAGATCGAAGGTCAATCGTTGAAAAGTATTGAGCTCCATGTAGTTGGTCAAATAAATCATCAATACGAGGTAGGGGATACTTTTTCTTTATCATTATAGCATTGATCTCCCTGTAGTCGATACATAACCTCATAGATCCGTCTTTCTTTTTAACAAAAAGAACAGGGGCTCCCCATGGAGAAACACTAGGGCGAATAAATCCCTTATTACTCAATTCCTCTAGTTGATTATTTAGTTCAACTAATTCTACAGTGGCCATTCTATAAGAGGTCTTCGATATAGGCCTTGATCCAGGAATTAAATCAATGGAAAACTCTACTTCTCGTTCTGGAGGATGTCCAGGTAAATCTTCCGAAAATACATCTACAAATTATTTCACAAAAGGTACATCCTCTATTTGAACATTCCTTTCCTCACCCGCAGTTATTTCATTCTCTTCCTCCCCAATAATTGAATTTAGTTGAGCTATTGAGGGTGGATCTAAATAAGAATTAGGTGGTGATGATTCTTCTCTAAAGATAAGGTGTTCCTTATCATTATCATCAAGAATCGTAACCTCTTTCTTATTACAATAAATCTTCGCATCATAGTCCGAAAGCCAGTCCATACCGAGGATTATGTCAATCTCAATCATAAGTATGACGATGAGATCAGCAGATAACGAACATTTATGTGCTCTAATGAGGACTGATTCACAAAACATTGTTGCAATGATACTTCCCTTAGGAGTTTTAACTGACAACTCCCTTGTTAAATCAAATTGGAAATATCTAATTTTCATAGCAAACTGGGAAGATATGAAACAATGCGATGATCTAGAATCAAATAATGCATTTTCTAAACGTGAGGAAACCATTAAATTACCTGCCACCACGTCTTTCGGAGCTTCCACCTCAGCAGTAGTGATAGCATAAGCTTGGCCTTGATCCCTTGGCCTTTTCTGAGGTAAGTTCTCCTGACGCTTAGGACATGCATTTTCATAATGCCCCATCTCCCTGCAATTGTAGCACTGAACGTTGGTAGCTTCCTTCTTCCCCTTGCAATCACGAGCTTGGTGGCCTTTTTCACCACACTTGTAACAGACTCACATTCCCTTCAAGCGAGTACCAGGATGTTTCTTCCCGCATTTACCACAAGATGGATATTCAACCTTTCCCTTCTTCCCCTTATTTCCATTCCCAGATTGATCAGAAGGTCTCTTCTTCTCTTTCATTGCTTTAAAGTCATAAGACTTAGAGAATTCCTTTTCGGTCTTGATAGCACATGAGACAATGTCTTCGTACGAAGAAAAGGATTGTGAGACTAATGCTCGACGGAGAAATGGTTTTAACCCATCAACGAAACGATCAATATTACATCTTGGGTTACGTATATAATCACCATCATACCTTGCTAACCTTGTAAATTTAGCCTCATACTTTGTGACATTCTCATCCTCCTTCTGTCTCAGACATAGAAATTGCCTTTCCATATCAGCTCGATGGTTGCGAGGAAAGTATTTTTCTAAAAACAGATTTTTAAACTCCCTCCATTCCATATTTGATACTTCATCATCTTCCTTTGTATTTTGAATCAATGACCACCATTGATCAGCATCTCCAGTGAGGCAGTAAACTACCATGATAACTTTTTCCCTTTCACTGCTCCCCAAAGCCTGAAATATTTTCTCTAGGGAAAATATCCATTGCTCACCTACTAAGGGATTTGTACTCCCATTGAACATTGGTGGTTGTTGCCTCATGAATTGATTTAACATTGATCCTCCACGCTGCGGATCAGGGTGCTCCATACGGGTAAGGTTATTATTCATAACCTGAGTAAGTTGTCCCAGTATGGTGATTAGTTGATCGGCTCCAGTTGCATCACCAGCTCTACTATAATTATCTTGAGCAGGAGGGAAATCCCTACATGGAGTGCGTGCATTGATAAAGTTTCCATTTCTTCCACTAGGCGCCATTTCTAAACAATGGCATAAACTAGATCAGTTTATGAATCAAAATATATAATCCCATACTTATAAAACACTTAACATAAATTGAACTATTTATGGATATAATCCATAATCATAAGAATGTTTTATTTGAGGAAGTATATTCTCATAATCCCTTCAAAATGATTTGTAAAGAAAAATGAGAGTTATTCTAAGAATATCCCCCGGGAGTGTCATAACCAAGAGTGTTGTAAGGCCCGTTGTCGTGCACCAGTTCCCGTTCGAGTCTAGCTCAAAGCGGTGTTTTCGGGTTTTACCCCTAGGTACATCTGTGCCAGAGCCGCCTCTACCTGCTCGTATCCAGACAGGGATGTATTGCTCGGAAAACTCACAAAATTAATACAATACCAAAATTCTAGTAAGTTCTTCTATACTAATCCTCAAAGTTCATCTTAGGTCTACGTGCTCTAATCAAAGTTTATCTAAATCTAGCTTCCAAGGTTTGTACTAAACTTCCTCTGATACCAACTATAACGCCCCGACCCCAGTTACCCAGAGTCGGTGCATTATTACTTAACATTGGTATGATCACAAGAAAGATCAAATCTCGAAAGACCGATTGGTTTAGTAGTCTTGGAAACACTATATATATTCATAAGTCTTACATTACATCATAAAATGAAAAACTACTACAACAACATATTGTCTCCATAATCCACACTCATATCCCCACATAATATCCCTGCAGGTCATTCATAATTTACTTCTTCACTTCCTGGGAAAAATTAAACATAGAAAAGGGGTGAGCTCAAATGCCCAGTAAGGATAACAATATAGTGGAAACTTTCATAAATAAGAATAAACATTTAAGGAAATGTATAACTAAAACAAAAGACTTTTAAACTTGAACTTTTAACATAGTATGGCATAAATAAAATGAGATAATTCCATTTACTTATTCACATGGTTATTCTACTAATCGAATAATCACATGCAAAATCAATAACCACTTTCATAATGATGGAATGCATAATGCCAGACTATCATAACCACATAGCCAAGGCCTCGTGCCAAGACTACAAATAAGATTTTGTCAAGGCCTTATGCCAAGACACTAGTTTGTCTCATGAGACCTACCGATGCATCGAGGAGCTATAACGGGCTCCACCCGTCACATATTAAGTCCAATGCATTCCCATATGAAAGGGTTTAAACATAACATAAACATTCGTATTAAAACTAGCATACGAAATGTCAATACTTTCACCATAAACTATGAATGGTATAAAAATAGCACATCCACAGTCAAACATATCACAAAACCTTCAATACAATATAGAAGTTTTGTATCATAATAAATCAATTTCAAATAATCTTAAAATCCATCAAAGGATGTTGACATAGATGAAATCAAAATTCTTTTTAATGAAATATCTCCTTTTATTTTGAAATCATTTAAGATCCATATAAAAGAAAAAAATTTCTTTGAAAATATTCTTATAAGCTTGTAAGGGAAGCTTTGGAGATTTTATAACGGCGGAAAATAGCCGCACCCGCCGTATAAGTTAAAAAAAACATTCTTACCTTAATTCTGTCGAAAAGGTTAAAAAAGACCTTGTTTTGAAAACGGCGGAAATATTCCTTTATAAACCTCTTATAAAAATTCAAACAAGGGTATAAATGACTTTAACCCATATTCTTGTAAATAATAAATATGTTTTGAAATACATTTCGAAGAAACATGGATGTGGATGATAAAGAAATCCCAGTAGATTATTACGTATAAACAACCTCGGATAATGAAGTGATTGTGAAATAACCCTTACCTTGTACTTTTCCTTGGTTGGGGTAGGTTAACCTCCTGTATAATGGTGAAATAGTGGTTATTAAATTATAAAAGAATCATATATATTATTATGATATCATATATGATCTTTTAACATTGATTTGTTAATAATATCTTAGAATTATCGTCGTTTCGGGTGTTAACTTACTCATTTTCTTTTATATGTTTTGTTACATAAGCCATATTTGTTGTATCTTATTCACATCCATAATGATATCAAGTCCTTAAACATCATTTTTAAATAATCAAATGATAATTATACTTGAATGGATACGATGGAGAATGAATCTCATCTCGTTCGTGGAGACGGTAGTCCGTACGTACGCACGAGCGACAATATCATTCTTTTGATATTAAAATAATATATAAATGGATGGTATATCATATATACAGAATCATTAACATGTTATATTTATTATTTAAATGAGTTACACATCATTATTATACCCATCCAAATAATAATATATTGAATAACAATTACACCACGATGTGGAGACGGTAAGCCGTACGTACGCACGTATGGTGACATGTTATTTAAAGGGTGGATAGAATACTGAATATGGTTGTACCATATTTATAATAACATCACAGTATATGTAAGATACTGGAGTTATTATTTTAGAATGGTAAGAACAAAGAAAGAAGAAGTGGAAGAATAAAGGAACTTGAAAAGGGGTGGTGAAAACATTATCTCTTTTTCGGGTTCTTCCTTTTGATTTGATCAAAAGGGATCCTTAGGTTGGCTTTCTGATCAAACTAAGGCCTCTAGGTTGTAGTGAGGAATGTTGGGAGAGTATTTGTGCAGAGTTTGGCCGAACCAAAAGGCTTTGAAGGTGTGAAGAAATGAGAAGGAGGAGTGCCCTTTTATAAGAGGGGTGAGGGGCACCTTTGGAAAAGCTAGAAATATTAATTTATAATAAATTAATATTCGGTTTATAATGGCTCCAAAGTTGATTAATCAAAGGTTAAGGTGGGGATTGGTCGCAAACCACTCAAACAATAGAATTTATACAGGTTTGGGTACTTATATTAACCTTATTATTAAGTATTAACTCTAAGTTTATTAGTTTCACTTTTACAATGTCTCTTTGTATTTTTATATAATATGGTTAATAAACTTACTATATACATCCAAGCGACCCCCAAGTGGTCCATTAATGATGAAACTATCATAATATAAGTCTCTTGGCCGATCCTTATATTTTTAGGAATTTAATATCAATTAATAATATAATATTTGTTTTAAGAACTCTTTTATGTCAATTTTGACACTATTCAATAGTTGATTTTCGTGAAACTCATAACAGATTGATTACTTCGAAAAAAGTCAATTAAATCAATCCTAATATATCATATTATCCTATAAAATTAGTGTTATTCATTAAAAGTTTCATATTATATTTATTTGGGTATTTATAATATCAATTATTTTAATTTTTCACTATTATAGTAATTTCTGCATCATCATTGTGTCATAACGAAATTAAATTATTTAATGTCTAAAAATTATAAAAAAAATATCATTATGTAGGAAATCGTTTTATCATTCTAATCAATTTTTATAATCTAAAATCCAACATATATAACCCTATGTAACAATTGTTTTTCTAAAAAATATATGCTTGTGTCGTTTTTGTATTCATTTTAACTTAATTAAAATAAAGTGTCATTATCACTTACAAGTGGATCCATGGGGTCCCAAAATCGACCCAAATATTCCCATGGTAGACCATGTATCAACCAATAGGGTTAAGACACGTTTTAGGGTAATTTAGAATTATTATAATATTATTTGTTAACCCCTATTTACCGGATTTACCCTTAACCATGGTAAATAAAATATTTACCGCAGTAATTATTCAAAATGTATAAAAATAAAAGTTACCTATTTACACAATTTGAACATCCTGATTCCAAATATGGAATCTATTTTCCTAAATTCAAAACACAGAAGTGGCATAAATTAATTTAAAATTAATTCCCGCTGTCAAAACAAAAAGCGTGTTTTTAAGAGATAATAACTATCAAAAGATTGACACTTGTTTATGTTCGGTTTAATTGTAAAATTATGTCCAATGACCAACTTTTTATTAAATGGAAAAAATATATTCTAAATATACTTTAAAACTACTAAAATTCATAATTTATCACTATTAATTATTTTGATTAAAAAAGTTGTTTTTAATTAAAATTTAGTAATTTTCACTATTCATCAAAATATGAAAGTTATCCGAAAAGTACGAAAATTTCACCTTAGGATAAATTAGATATTCCAAATCCAAAAATGAAGTCCATTTTGAAATATAAAATATATATAATTTTAAAAATTAGGTATTACTATTCATAACGGCTAGTTTGATTGGTTGTTAGAAATCGGTGTTGCGTACAACACAAGCTATCGCATTATTCAAAGAGAAGTGTACCGTAGAAGCTTGGGGTGTTACAATGAGTCCGACCTCCCATCCTCTCGACCAATTCAAATTCCTAAGCCTCATCAGTCCACAAGCTAATGAGCGTCTACCTTTGGAAAGTAGGTCCAAATGGATGTGGAATCATTGGATGTTTCCGGTTCTACGAACAAACCCGCTAGAAATCGATCGGAACGTTTGAATCTCCCATCCAGGAGGTCATCCTCGAATTCCGAGGGAAACAACATATAATCATATAATATTAACAACAACGTGGAAGTAATATATAATCATAAAAAAGAATTGAGTTAGGAAATTATTTACCAATTGGTAAATATTAAATTAAATACACTTAGAAGAATTAATTTAATTTGAAATGAAAAACAACATGATGTTAAAACAATTCATGAAATAATATATCAAAATGGGTAGTATATACACCTCACAAAAGAATTAAGTGTTGAATTTTTCATTTATCTCATAGATGTTTAAATTGAGTATAAAATCTTTTACCTTGTGTAACCTTTGAAGTGAATGCCCATTAAATTACTATATAATGGTTTTAAAAAATTCAATAACATATTCCATAAAAATATTAATATTTACCATATCATGTATAATCTTTTTATAATATCTTAATACTCTTTTTCTAGTAACTATTCATTATTTTCACTACCTCTGGTATCAATTCCCTAGTTTCTAAAGTATGTTTTGACTTGCTACTTGTTGTTCCCATAATGGTTTCACCATATATAGATTTCAAAACGTTATTTAAATATCTTATATATTCATAATATATGTATCTAGAATAATCCATAATATTTGGAGATATTAAATCGAGTGCACCATTCATAGAGATGATATGCCAAACATACACATGCATGCTACTTTCAGTTTATTATATTAAAATAATGAAAATTAAATTATATATATATAATTATATTATAATTATAGTATCATATTTGAGTCATATATGTAATATAGGTTAATTAAAACCATACTTTATACATTTTATGTATATCATGAATGAATCACATCGCATCAAGGAGGCGGTAGTCCATACTTCCTCAAACAATGTTATCGTATTTATAAAAAATGGAAAACATAAGGGTATATGTAATATAAAAATTACAGAAATATACAGAAATTATAAATAAAATATATAACATATATTAATAGCATATCTATCAAAATTTGAAACCATTAGATGTGGTAAAGGGAAAATGAATTACATAGTTTTGTGAGGACGTAGTTCGTCGTACACATAAACATTATGTTCATTAATAATTAGATGGAAGTGTGCGTATGTGTAGGTTGAACACATAAAATAAAAATATCATATTATATTTATTATACTAGTGATATTATATAAGCATGTAATAATTATATTTTTGAGGGTTTAAAAAGAAAATAAAAAAATAGACTGAGAAAGGATGTTACCTCTTCTTTGGGTAATTTCTTTTGGATTGCACCAAAGTGATTCCTCAGATTAATTTATTCTAAAAGGGACGATTATAGGATTAAGGTAGGGATGTTGGGATGATATTTTGGTTGATTTTTTCAAGAAATATTTACTGAGATGTTTGAATAGGTTGGAGGGGTGAGTGCCTTTTTTATAGTGGAGGAGGAGTATAATTATGTAAATGTTTAAAAAGGAAATTCTACACATGTTTTTATAGAAACCCTAATTTTTCATACATGACTATTATATAATTTAAAATATAAACAAAATAAAAGTTATTAATAACCAGGATATTAAGTTGTAGCGTCTTGGTAATATTAGGATCATATATAAAATTTACATAATAAAACATAATCATTTATTTTATTCATTCCTTAAAATAAGTAATAACCTAAGGATATACATCAAAGAAAGTGGTGAGTGAAAATCCAAGCGAGAGGATATATAAATACATGAATTAATATAAAATGGTTTCTAATAAATATAATAATTACATCATAGTCTTGGTAGGTACATTAGATGAAGTCATGGAATGTGGTAATAATAAAATTAAACATCATGTATTAATGGTTAACTACCACACATTATTATGAAAAACGATTTCATCATGTTCATGAATAACATATGTGAATCATCATAGAATCATCATTTTAAATAAATATAGAATCATGTTCACACATATTTCTCATTATCTCATGATATAAACCTCCTTACCAAATTAATTGAAGTAGAATATAATTTAATGTGCTCCCATAATATCACAACATTTACATAATCATTATTTCAACATAAAACATAAATCAATCATGAACATAAAATATAAAATGGAGAGGAATTTGTTTCATAAGAATTTTATAAATCATATATTCTTGAATAATCTTTGGGGATCCAAAAATAAAAAAAGGTAATAACATACTTGGTATAATAATAATAAATATTGACTGAAGAAGAAAGAATATCAAGTGAACTAAAAGATGGGGTTTTTAGAAAGATGAGTTATTTTTTAAAAAAATCATTTAATTACTCATAAAATTCGATTAGAAACATGTATATCCTAGAAAATAAATTTTATGAACAAATAAATTATATTTTATGATTAATAAAGAACATCCAAATCGAAATTTGAAATTAATGATGAATAACCCAAAGAAAGAAAATTGGGTTTGATAATCCCTTTACCTTATGTATGAATGCTTTATTCAATTGAATATCCTAGATAATATAATTATATTAATTAATTAATTAATAAATAACATATTATACATTTATTTTATTCATTATCATTTTATTAAGTTCACTTATAGCCATTATGATGAATTATGGAGTTCAATTACATTGTCTGTGTGTGTTTATTTTCTTGGATTTCATGATCAGTTCACTTGTATTCATGTATGAATGATTGTGTAAAAAGAAGATAATTATAGATAATTTAATATATATGTTATTAATGAAATCACAAAATATTAAATAATGTTAAATCATTTGGTTACATGGTATGAGGATGAATCATTAGAAAAAAAATTAATGATTATTGTTTTTGGTTATTTTTGGCGGTTTTTGATCACAATGAACTCATTATATTTTATAATTAAGAATTCCATATATACTTTTGTTATAGAACACCAAAAAGGCTATAACTAAAATTTTAATTTTTTCCAACCATTATGATGGTTTTAGGACCAGCCTTGATGTCGGTGAAGAATGAGGAAAACTTTTTATCCTCAAAGGCAATAAATCAACACCTCAAAGACATTGATTTAATATTTAGAATAAAAGAGCTATGATAACAGGTTTTATGATGGATTACTAAAATAGAATAATAAAATTACTATATATATATGTTATTGGATTTATAATTCCACCTGTATGGGGGAAGGTGAGGAGAGAATAATAAAATAAAAAAAACATGAAAATAAATTACAAGAAAAGAAAGATGATTTTACCTCTTGAATCATTCTCCATGAGAACCTATTAGGGGTAACAATATTGGTATTGATTTGAGAAAAATGTCTTATGTACATGGGGGATGGGGTTTGTAAGATTATTTGGAATAATTTGGATAGAGACCAAAACATGGAAGGTGTGAGTAGAAGAGGTGGTGAGGGATGTTATTTATAGGGGAAGAGAGGAGTGTTTTCTCATTATTTTATCCATTAGGTTATTACTTTTTTTGAATACTTTAAATAGTATGAAAATTATCACTAAATATACTGAAATAATATAGTACAGTTTAAGATTTAGGCCTTACATCATTTATACATTATATAAGACTAAAAAATTCATGTATTTAGCTTTTATCTTAATTATAGTATTTTACTAATCAAAAATATTAATGAAATGTAGAAAAATATCAAAACATCACCCTAACCATTTTCATCATGTAGAATCAAAAAATTAACTAAATTTTAGGAAAATATATTTCTAAAGATAGGGAATTTAATTGTTAATTAAAATCCTCATCTACATGGAAAATACTGATTTTAAAATTATAACTCATTTTATAAAACATTGAAAAGTTAATTATGGACTCATAAAATTATCTTATAATAAAAATAAAAAAAAATTAATGTATGAATCTATATTTTGAAAATAAATTATAATATAAATATTTATATTAATTGTAAAATTATAAATAAATTTTTATGTTTTATAAAAATACAAACAATTAATTAATAATTTTTTAAAAAATTATTTACATATAACATGGGATAATTATATCATATTATAATTTAAAAGATGAATAAATTTTGTTTATAATTTCATATATGGGGTCAATATTTTATTGGTTTGATTATTATTTATAATGGGCACAATATTATTCCAAAGGTCATGTTACTATTCCTGTCACGAACAAGGCTACGATGCCATCCAACCCAATGTCTGAACCTATATGAAACATGGCCTAAAGGGCATTCATGATCCACATGGTCTAGAAAATAGTTTCGGCCATTAAAGTAATAACTTTGGGGACAATCTTTCCTAATAAACCAGTATCAAATAAATGAACTGAACAAGTAGAAGAATCAATGATAACTGAATCCCAAATAAATATAAAAAATCGAACCAAACAAAACAATAAAAAAACAAAACAGAATACAAATTGAGGCCAGGCCAGGCTACATGATTTCCATATGAACCCTTGGTCACCACCAATCACCATACCAAGCTACTCCAAAGGC
Organism: Viscum album; assembly: GCA_963277665.1. Taxonomy (NCBI): domain Eukaryota; kingdom Viridiplantae; phylum Streptophyta; class Magnoliopsida; order Santalales; family Viscaceae; genus Viscum; species Viscum album. The sequence goes on along the minus strand of OY728140.1, from coordinate 1,267,147,056 downwards.
AAGAAATAGTACCGGTAACTTATTGATGTGAAACAGCTCAAGTCTACCAACGCCGAGTGGCACACGTAGGGTGTGATCTTAAACAACTAAAAAGGAAACCACCACATAATCCATAAATTTAGTTTACCAAAATAGTCCATAAAAACTATTTTCAAATACATATAAATAATTGTTTTTTTCATTTTAATAATAACTAAAACCTTCCCTTTTTAAAACAATACACGCCATATTTCCATGTTCAAAACTAATATATCATTTTAGATACATAATTCAAACCATGGATCTAGATTAATTGATACAAGCCTATGATGAAAATAAAATCAAGTGATTCTAAGAAATAAACCATGTGTAACAAAGAAATATATAATCACCTTTAGATATTATCCATGGGAAATTCCTAAACATCCCTAGAGAGATCCCTAGCCGTACTCAGATTGGGGTCACCTAGCAGCATATGGTATATACCCATAGTCAATAACTCAGTATCCATTATAACTACCTAACTAGTAGAAACATACCACCTGGATTCTAAAATATTCAATGGGTACTAACCTATTTAATCTAGTTGGATAAGCAACCATCACTCTTCCCTCTAAAAGATTCCCAAGAAATTCATGGTAATAGATCATAGTGAATGGATGAGACCCTCAAATGCACAAATCACCTAACTCGCCGCCACCACACTTACCTAACCCAAACACCCACCCCACCCACTAGATAACCAAAATTAGTGAAATCCTCCATAGGGGTAACAATAACATAATATTCTTTTCTAAATTTTGCTACCAAGATATCATATCATATGATCTATCAAACCATTTCTCAAAATATTCTAAGATTCCAAAAAGACATTGGTAATTGAAAAACAAAAAACAATTTAAAAAACATTATAAAGATCTAAATGGGCCTTAAAGTCACATGATATTAAAAACAACCTTTCAAAAATATGAATATTTCCAAATGGGCCTTCAACTTTTTCAATCCCAGAACATTTAAAAATAAACATCCAAACTAGAGTGAAACACGCAAAAATATGGAATTTTAGAAATGATCCTCTATGACAATAATTCAACAATGTATATCTAAAAATGAAAAATAGGATAAGATTTCAAGAACATATTTGAAGACATTTTTAAAGTCATAAGGAGACCCCAACACTCCATTTAAAAACGAAGCAAACATTTTGAGAAAAAGGGGATCACTATTAAGTGTCATATTCATTTGAATTCCAATCCACGTGTGCACTATATGCACCCATTAATGTAAAAAAATATAATTAAACACTTTAATATACATGAATTATTCATAAAAACAATTTTTAAGAAACACCACTTGACCTTAAACCAACACAACAAGTCAAACAATTACAACATCATCAATAAGTATTTAAAAACCTGGGGAATCCTTCAAAAAGTTTTAACCACAAATAATTATACAATATGAAGGACCCCAAATTAAAAATTATGACCAATAAATAATTTCAAACAATCTATAAAAACATAATTAAGGAAATTTAACACCACAAGTTCTCAATTAATGTTAATAGTTCAATTGGCATTTAAAAAAAACCTAGTTTGAATAACTATAAAACATGTTTATAGATGCCCCTTTAAAACCACTTTCACTGTTTTTTATAAAACTAAAACACCATTTCAATCTAAAAAAATAAAACCACTAGCAAGTGAAATAAATTTATATATTATTTAAAAATCTAAACGCATTAATGGATTATGTAGGAGAAAATAATAGAAACAACTACCTCAACTGAGTGTAGACACAACAAAACTTTGGGAAAAGGTAGATCCAAGCTGGAGACACAATCAATATAACCTAAAATCCATGAAATAAAATTCAACATATAAACACAATCTTATAGGGTTTGAACAAACAATAACCTTCTAATAAAACACTAGGAAAGTCATAGGGTAGAAGGAGAAGAGTATAAAGGAGTCCATGAAACCAAATAAAATTTCCTAAAAAGATTTGAGAATAATGCCTAGAAAGTGGATTACCAAATGGAAGGAGGATTTGTGACCACTTTTTGTTCAAAAAACAACCAAGGGATAGGGGTAGATTTATGGTAAAATAAAGGATGGAAAAATAATAATTTAATGATTTTAAAATTTTGGGCCGCTCACATGGTTTGGACACATGATTTTCCAAACATTTTTCCAACTATTCGATTTTCGTAAATGTGTAGAACATCTCAACCTGTTTCCACACAGTTTCTCAAAACATGTGAAACCTATGTTCCTTACTCTAAAACCCCAAAACAAGCCACACAGTTTCTTGGGTGAGGGAAAAATGTTTCTCTTAATCGTGTGTAGGTCGTGTACCAGCTACTGCTGAACCAAAACAACCATTTAATAATAAAAACTAAAACATTCAAACCAATAATCATCCAAAACCTCCACTAGAATATCCAATGATAAAAAATAATAAAATAAAACAGTTCCAAAGCTTTGGGTGTCATAAATCTTCCCACAAAAAGCACCTTCTCCCCCCAGGAAGTCACCCAGCAGAAAGATCAACAAAACTTGGTCCCAAATCCGGAATAAACCGAAAAAACCCCAAACCTTAGGGTGAAAATTTACTACAAAAGTCACACCCAACCACTTCTACAGGGAAATTAATCATGAAAATGAAATGGTAGAATATTAGTGGGTTCTTACCAATACAAGAAATCAACCAAGACCACCATTTTTAAACCCAAATAAGAACACCTTGGAGTTACCAACGTCTTAATGAGGGATCTAAAAACAAGAACCAGGACCTACCATACTTAAGGGAGACTCAAAAAATAGTTCAAAACCAAAAAAAAGAAAATAACAAGAGTCGACTAACTCCCCAAAGTAGCCAAAAATCCTAATATAAGGGTTTACCCCATCAAATAATCTCAAACTAAATAGCGAACCCAAACACAAACTACAATCAAAGATTTATACATGAAAAAATATCCCAAAACAAGTAAAATAAAAAACTAGATCTAACTACCAAAGGAAAACCATTTAATGATTCACATCAAAGGCACATAAATGTGATTATAAGAGAACATTACCACCAAATCTCTTATATAGATAAAATAAACTAATAATGAGAAGGAAATTATAATAGGAAACTAAAATTGCCCCTTACCAAACAATGGAGAAAAGAACTACGTTAAGGTTTCCCATACCTTTTTCAATTTCTAACTGTGTGTGAGCTTCAATATAGGGTTATGTTTAGAGCCATGTTTTTTGAAGCATCTACTACTTCACAGTCAGAAGTTGGCATCCTCTGATCAAGACTGCTTCCTCAAGCAATGCTTCCTAAACAAATTCTCCAAATGACCCATATGACAACAATGATGAAAAGTCTTTGGAAAATTGCAACAAGACAGCTTCGAATGCCCAAACTAGTCACAATGAAATCATATAAAATATTGGTACAAAGAATGAGAATCCAAAACAAATACGGATGAATCCTCAAGAATGTGTTCTTAAGGAACATTCCCCTCACCAGTTGGGTAACCTTTACAAGACCCAACCCACACTAACTCTACCCTGAGAAACATCTCATCTAAAAACAACTCATCCACCAACTTCTCGAAAAATAATTCACTGAATAAGAGGACATTTTATATGATTTCTGGATGATGACCCCAAATGAAAAGAGGTACTTTCTAATGATCCACTAATGAAATCTCTAACTAGAAGGAAATTGATTCTTTGAAGTGGTCAACATAAGATTACACTTATCTCTAGCCTTTCTGAACATCCCATGAATTTTACACCTTTCTAATATTCACCTCATAATGTATGAACCATGGGATGAATGTGGTCTTAATAATTTCCCAAATCATCCTAAATTGTAATTATGAAAGGAAAATTAGCATCCACTGGTTTTGCGCCAGACCCTAAAAAACCCAGAACATCACAAACTCCAATAGCTTCAAGAGTTCCTAATTTTCTAAAGACACTCTCACCTATCTCAATCCATTCAACTACCTCTAATAGAACTAAATCACCATGAAAGATTGGTAAAAAATAGGAGGAACCAAGAACTGGGCAAGAATCACTAGATATTTTAGGGTCCTTTCCAGGTGGCATATTATGAAAAACAAAAACCAAAATAACTATCTCATGAGCCAAAAAATTAAAGAAAAATATGAAATACTCTTTTAAAAATCACCATTTCATTTTAGCTGCAAAACCATCTTCTAATAGAGCCACTTTTAAATCCAAAAAGCAAATTTTCACAACCAAACCCACTTAGTAAGAAAAACCAATTTCTGAAATAATTTTCCCTTTCCAATAACCATTTTAGAAAAACCAAGCCAAACCATTGGCCTGAAATAAGAACCCATGGAATATTATGAACCATAATATATGTGTCCATACAACTTTTTCTTTCATCATCCACACACACACAATGACATGACCTTTTCTCATGGATCTAGACATATGAAAACATTCATAAGGAGTATTAATGGTCTCACATACCACCTTATCACCAAACCCAAAAATATTCAAAAATTCGCAATTCAAATCACTTTTTGAAGTCCATTTTTAAAATACGAAACAACTCAAAATAAATAATTTTCATTTTATAATCCAATTACATTTTAAAAGATGAATCACATTAACCAAGACCGAAACAAAATATAACTCATGCCAAACTACCAGGGTGTGTAAAAAGTTATTATACCTCTCTTGGAGACATGGATATTGGGCCATTCCCCATTAAATCATCAAAAACTAGGATGATATTGAACAATATACTAGAAATCCACATGGATCATAACTCCATGTGAGAGCATGACATAACAACGAATCACCTCTGTTATCAATCTGCATAAAAAACCAAAACAATGACTCAAAACTCAGACCACCCCTAGAAAATCAAGGATTAGAACAGGAAAGAGTTCATGAAATTTGTCCCATACATAAAAATTGAGTCTAGAGAGTAATAATATCCAATATACCTGATAAACAAACATCCAACGGGCCACCTCTGATACAATTTTATCACGAATGAAGATGGGATTCCAACCAATTTGACATCCATCAATTTCTGATACATGGCACAAAGGGTGTTCCAGGTCCCTAATGTTTGGAAACTATTATTGGGAATCAAAGTAATCCCTTTGGGAATGATTTTTTACAATAAACCACGATAAAATAAAAGTAATGAATTTTTTTAATAATTACTTATAAATGAATCTAATGTAAATATACAAAATTGATAAAGATAAAATATCTGAAAAAGAAAACAAAAACGAATACAAAATGAGACCGGACTAATATACAAGATATCCATATGACCCTTGGTCACCCACAACCACAGAAAAAACCTTCACCAAACACGATAAAATTAATCATAAACCTACACATGAAAAATAGATCGGGTATACTAACATCGAGTAGTATAAGTAGGTTGTGAGATTATACAGCTTAGTAGGAAACCACAACAAAATCTATATATTTCCTTTCCAGAAATATTCTACAAAAACTATTTTGTAATTCATATAATGAAATTGGATTTTATAAATTTTAATAACAACCACAAATTTCCATTGTTGAAACAACACATGTCCCATCCTCATTTTCATAACAATTTTACAATTTTTGAAACCAAATTCCACACATGGATTAAAAAAGTGATACCAGGCTATGATGAAAATAAAATAAAGTGATACAAAATAAGAAATTGAGTGAAAAAAACAAACAAGAAACTACATATACTAACCATTGGTATTTCCCAAACATCACTAGTGTAAACCCTGGACACACTCAGATTGGACTCACTTACTGGAGTATGATGAAACTCCATAGTCAACAACTCACTGACCATCCTAAATCTAAAAACAATGGCATAATCCTACCTAGACTCTAGAACTTACCAGGGGTATGAACCCATCTAATCAAGTTTGACAAGAAACCATCACTCGACCCTCTAAAATAATCCTAGGAAACCCATGATAATATTACATGGTGGAAGGAGGAGGCCCTCAAAAGTGTAACAGTCCTTACATTCCATCACCATAGTTGCCTACCAAAATAACTGAAACCACACAGACGATAACCCACATTAGAGATATTCTACTTAGGGTTTCCCAGCATTTAATAATTCTCATACAAGTACCAACTTTTCTATCATATCACATGATCTATAAAATCATTTATTAAAACCTTTTAAAATTCCATCCATGGATTTGTACCTTTAAAACCAAAATTCATTTCAAAAATATTATAACGTTCCAACTAGGCCTTACAGTCACATAACATTAAAACTAACCTTTCCAAAAAATTATAAGTTCCAAATGGGCCTTCAACATTTCAAATCCCAATAGATTTACAAATCTATTTCCAAACTAGAGTGAAACATGTAACAATATAAAAAGGTCCAATTGGGACTTTATTTCAATCATTCACCAAAACATATCTCAATATACCAAATAGAACATGATTTAAAGAACAAATATGAATCCACATTTAATGTCAATAAGAGTAACCAACACAATAATTAATAAAAATGAAACATTTTGTGAAAGGGGGGATAACTCTTATATTTCGTCTTCATTTCCATTCCAATCCATGGGTGCACCCCGTGCACCCATGGATGTTACAAAATATAATGAAACACTTCTAGAGTCTTCGAAAACATCCATCTTTTCTTAAGAAAAACAAATTTCCATTAAACAAACAGAACAAGTCACAAAATTACATTGTCATCAATTAGAATTTAAAAACTAGGAGAATCGTTCCAAAACATGTTACCCCAAATCAATATACCATAAAGAGGCTCCAAAACAACACATCAGGCCAAATTTATAATTTCACCCAAGCTATAAAAACACAATAAAGTCCAAATAATACCACATGTTCTCAACTTCAATTCAATAGATCAATTGGAATTTAAAAAATTTCTTGTTCATAACTATGTAACATGTTTAAAGAAACACCTTTAAAGCCACTTCCACCAATTTGATTCCCACAAAACAACACTATAAAAAGCCAAAAAAACATACCAAATGCATGTGAAAAATATTTATATATTATTTAAAAATAATTAAGAATCAATGGATTGTACCAGAATAGAAAACAATGAACAAACCTACCACAACAGATTTCAGATGCAATGAAACATTGGGAGACTATAGATCCATGCCTGAGACACAATCCACACACCGTAACATCAATGAATCCCAATAAAACATATCAACCATAGCTTATATGGTTCTTCCAAATAATAAACCACCAAGGAAACACCAATAAACGAAGAGGGGAGAAGAGGAATATGATAAAATTGGCCAAAAATCATAAGAAACTCATCATAATGGCTTGGAAATGCATCACTGGAAGGATGGTAACCAAGGGGGGAGTGTTTGGGGACCCTTCATGAACCAAAAATGATCAAGAGGAATGGGGTATTTATTTATTTTAAAAATAGTGGAGGTTAGAATATAAATATCAAGATTTTACAAATCTGGACAACTCGCACAGTTTGGCCACACAGTTTACCATACCATGCACAAACCATGTGGATGATACATTACAAATAGACAGAACATATCACATGTTTTCCGTATGGTTTACCAAAAAATGTGAATCTAGGTATCCTTAATCCTAAATGCCAAAATAATCCACATGGTTACCAAGGAGGGGGTACACATTTTTCTTGAGCTTTGCACAGACCCTATACCAGCTACTATCAAGCCCCAAAAACATATTTCTCAATAAGAACACAAAAAATATAACCGGAAATCAACCCAAACCTCCACTAGAATATCAAAATACATGGAAATAATAAAATAAAAGAGTTCCAATGGTCAGTGTGTGAAACTTTCATCAGGATAGGTTCTTTAATTTCAATAAATACATCTTTTTTCATTCATTCTTTATTTATAGATTTATTATGGCAGTTATAAACTTATATTATGTGTTTTATACTATATTTCATAAATATAATAAAATAATTTACATTGATAAAATTCTTGGTCATTACATTATTACCCCCTTATGAAATTTCACCATCATAATTATGTGTTACACACTATGGTGAAAAAACTGTGTGTACTTCTCATTCATATATTCCCCCGCTTCCCATGTTTCCTATTCATACATGTGGTTTCTCCATTGTACTTTTACTAGGTAAGTAGTCTTGTTGCATCAAAAATTATCACTACATTATAAGAACTTCAATGGATTATACTTATATGAGGGATCATTTTACAATTATGAAACCTCTGGATTCATTACTTGTGATATATTAGGTATGTACTTCCTCATGAGGGATATATAGAATACATCGTGTACTTGAGACATAGTAGGTGGATGTTCCATTAATTAGGTCATGTATCTTACATGATTAATAATATCAACAGTGATAATATACCCCTAGAGGCCGATTTTATTTCTTCCCAAATATTAAGATCCTATTCAATGAAGATTGGTGGAGGAATACCATATCTCTATCCTTAATCTATATTTCTAATTGATGATTATATACATAGATATTCTGCTAACTTTGGGCTGCCTTGATGTGCTGATGAATGGTTTTTAGCTTTTCTAAAATTTCATTGATCATTTCAGGTCTTGGCATCTTATGTTCCCCAAAATCTTCCCAACACCATAGTGATCAACATTTTCCCCATAAAGGGCTTCATATGGAGCCATTTGGATGCTCGAGTGGAATCTATTATTTTAAGAGAACTCAACCATAATTATATGTTCATTCTAATATCCTTTGAAGTCTATATAACATAATCTCAACATTTCTTCTAGTGTCTATTCATTTTTCTCATATTATCCACTAGTTTAAGGATATTAATCTATAATGAGGTTCATCTTACTGATTATAGAACGTTGGAGACTTTTGTAGAATGTATAGGTGAATTTAAGATCATGATTGAATACAATATATAATGGTACTCCATGAAATATTTCCAATTATATTATATATATCCATTAAATATTATATAGAAATAATTCCTCTCAAATTTCAATAATGTAAGGTGCCTTTGTGATACAATCCACAACAACCCATATATCAATTTTTCTTCAGGAGGTGTTCCGGAATCTTGTGAAAATGTCAATGGTGTTGTTTTAAAATTTATATGTTGGTATGGTAAATTTTTATGTCATCCCCTTCGAATTTTTCCATTTAAACATTACATTCTGACATACTAGGCACTTTAATGTGCAACCAACTATCTCCTTCTTCATATTGTCCCACCAATAGTTCTCTTGAAGATCTTGATACATCATTGTTCTGCCTAGGTGAATAGATATGGTTGAGCTAAGAACAACATTAAGAATCAATTTATTAATCTATAGATTGGATGGTACACATAGTTGTGACAAAAATCTAACAACTCCTTCCTCATAAATTTTGGTCTTTGAAAATTTTCCCTTTCTAATAGCTTCCACATTCTGAATTCCCAAATAATTTATTTGAAAATACATTATTTTCTCCATGAGGGAGAGTTGAGAAATCATATGAGAATGGTTTGATTTTATTATTGATTCCCATGTACATCCTTTTCAAATCTAGGAATATTGTATCCTTCTCAATTGTCATCATTGATAATGTTGCAGGATCCCTTATACAAAGAGAATCCGCCAATTTATTCTCTTTTCCAGTATTATAATGGATTTAGAAGTCATAATAATAGATGAGATATAACAAACTTCACTAAAACATATTAATATTCTTATATGTGAATACATATTATATGCTCTTATGATCAATACATATCTCACAATTCTCCCCATAGAGATAATTCTACTAGATTATCAACTCAAATATCACAACCCCCAACTCCAGGCATGCATAGGAGAGTGTTTCATGAATTTTTCAATTTCCATGAGTCATGTGATATCAATTTAACTTTTTGAATTACTATACATCCTTATCCATGATTTTAAGCATCGTTCTAACAAGAATGATTTCCCTACTTGTTGGATGTGTGTGTATTGGGGTAGTGGTAACCCAATATTTCAATTGTTTGAAATAATGTTTACATTCAAGGGTCCAGACTAACTTTTCCCCCATATGAGTTAGCATGGTATGTGGGTTTTGCAATCTCAATAAGTTCTTAAAATCATTATTAATACCCTTCTAGACCAAGGATACTACAGATTTCTATTACAGATGTTTTCCTTTGACACTATTTGACTGACTTTTCCTTGAAGCATCTATTGATATTTCATGGTTGGTGATAACATTCCCCATGTATGATAAATCATCCATCTATAACTCAAATATATTATACATTTCATTAACATTATCCCTTCCCCATGTCTTTAGAATAATATTAAATTGATCCTCATGTTCCCCATTTCTCTTAGAGTATATAAGAATATCATCAATTAAGACTACCACAAGTTTGTCAAGGTAATCTCTAAAGAGTCTATTCATAATGTCAATGGTTATTTATAGAGAATTAGTGAGTCCGAATGACATAACTAGGAACTCATAGTGTCCATACCTCGTTTGAAAGGAAAGTAAGAGAATATCATCCATCCTAACCGTTAATTGGGGATATCCCGACTGAAGGTCCACCATATAGAAATATATTTCCCCATGTAATTGACCAAACAATCCATCTATTTGTATAAAGGGATACATTTTATTTATCATTATTTTATTGAGGTCATGATAATCAATGTAGAGGCACATTAATCCATCCTTCATCCTGAGGAAGTGGATTTGTTCTCCCCATGGTAAAACACTTGGCTATATGAAACTATTTTACATATTCCTTTATAACTAATTCTTCAGTTCCTCCTACTCAATATTTTCCATCCTAAATGGTGTATTTGATACAGAGAATGATCTAAGAATAAGTTCAACTGAAAACTCAACCTCTCAATCAGTAGAAATACCTTGAAATTCTTTGGGGGACACATCAGTGTAGTCCCACACAATGGGAATTTACTCATGAATGATTCTGTCAATTGTATCAATAATTTTATCTACATATTCTTTCTCAGAAAAAAATAATATACACACTTGAGATTATGTATCTGAAGAAGATCCATCCTCCTTTTTATTATTGTGTTGAATTATAGGATTCCTTGTTATATAAAGAGTTATATCTATTTTCCGATAGTTTATGTTGAATTTGAATAAGTATATCCAATCCATTCCTAATATTGGAGAAAACTACACCAAAATATGTAAGACATGATTTTATGGGAGGTTCAATAAAAAACATGTAATGGGGAGGAGTTCTATTATTTTGATGCAATAGTTCCCCCATTTACTATTATCACAGATACCTCAACATCAATATTTTGAATTTATATTTGAATTGTTATACTAATCCTAAAAGATATTAGAGAATGCATAGAAACAAACTCAAATAATTTTTTCCACTATTCATGAATGAATAACCAACATATCTATCACCGAATAATTTTTTAGATCCCCCTTAGCTGTAGTGATGGAATAATCATTATCATACTCAATTGGATGTGGTAGAAAATGGCGTTGACTACCCTTAAGGAATCAAGGTTTAGTGCATTATCTCGAACAATTCCCTTTCTCCTTATAATTGATTCATTAAAACATAAGTGGTTCTCCCCTTTCTTCCTCCACATTATACAAATTTTTCATGTATCTTCATAATTTGTGAGCTTGGTGGAATTCTATACCACACCTAAAGCATTTCCCTGTCCCTTTGAGGATGTTCCCATGATGCTTATTTCCACATTTTTAGCACACGAGTGGTTGATATTTCATTCTAACTTTTTCATTTGATCTTTTAGCTTGAAACACAATATTATGTTTTCTTATCTCCATAGACATGGGTCCATTCTCTAAACTCCATCTCCACTTTGAGAGCACATCAAACAATTTATTCATAACTTCCAAAGTCTCTAATAGCTAGAGCCATTCGAAGGTTTGGTTTTAAACAACTAATGAATATATCTATTTTTTTATCATTGTTGATAACAAATTCATATGTGGACCCTAAAAAATAGAGAAATGTTCTTGTTAAACTGTGATCAATTAACCATTCTTTTTCTTCAGGTCTATGAATTCTATCTCCATATTTGTCTGAATATTTTAAGGGAAATAATTCTTATGAAATGTTATATTAAATTCTTCCCATTCCATCTCTTCAATTCATTACTTCAACTTAATGTTCTTAATAACTTCCATCAATTATTTTTCCCCTTTATCTAGAAAATAAATGTCTATAATCATCTTCTATATCTCCATTCAATGAAGTAAAAAAAAGATATTATACATTGAATTGAACAACTATTCTATGACTGGAGGATTGGTGGATCCACTAAATGTCGGTGTTAATTTCATTCTAAGAGTATCAATATCTAGTTTATCACTCTTAGGTGAAGGATTATGTTCCAAATTATTCAAGTTGTTGTGCATCGACTAAGAAAAATGGGTAAGATATCCATGAAATTTTGAACTCCACCACCAAAGGAATTGGGAATGTCATTCGAGCAATCACTAAATTGTCCCTCACAATTGTTGTTGTCCTGGTTTTCCTTGGTTCCCACCATTTACATAAATATAAATTTTTTGAACATAAAATCTGTCAACAATTCTTAAATAAAAAATTTAGTCATTTGTGAAATTAAATATAATGGTACATCTTCTGGGAACCTTATGTTTAGTATTTTCTAAAAAAATATTCTTGGGTTTATTCATATACTTAGTCACATAATAAGATTTTTCTATAAGGTTCTCTATTCCTAATTGTAAATTTAACTAAACTATTATTTGATACCAACTATAATGACCCTACATTTTCTTACATGACTATAATATCGTTTTAAAGATAAATAACAAAAAATGATACTAAACCAAGATCTAAAAGTTTAGTATCTTGGGAAAATTAGAAAAATAAATATATTTTATATAATAAAACAAGAAAATTTATTTAATTCCTTCATTTATATATTCTTATTGGGCCTCCTTTTCTCCTAAGAACAAGTAATCACTTGAGTATATAATTAAAATAAAGGGGTTGGGATAAAATCCCAGCAAGTGGATGGATAAGGAAATGAATAATTATAACATGGGTGAGAATAAAAAATATCATCACATCATAATAATGAGAGTAAAATATGAAAAATTAATGGAATATGGAAATGAAGAAAAATTAAAAAACATGTCTTCATGGTCATCTACCACACATAATTCTGAACAAAGCTAGCATCAAGTCTACACATAATATATCTGAATCACCATAACATCATAATTGTAAATAAATATATCATCATTTTTATAAATATTTCACATTACCTACTAATATACATAAAATTTCCCAATGTATTGGAGCTCTATATAATTCAGGGATCACCCATCACATCATAACATTTACATAATCATGCTTTCCACATAGAACATATATGAGTTATAGAGATTAAATAACCCATGGAAAGGAATTGTATTAATGATAATTTCATAAAAATATATTCTTGAATAATATTTTATGTTTCCAAAATATATAAGTAATAACATACTAGGTATAATATTCATCAATCTCGAGTGAATATGAAACACTTGCAAGATAAGTAAAAAATGTGTTTTTTAGAAAGAAGAGTTATTTTTGAAAAAAAATATTTAAATTAATCAAAAAATTATATTAAAAACATGTATATCCCATAAAATAAATGGAAGTAATATATAAATTATAATTTAGGAATATTAAATAAATTTCACTATGAAATTTGGAATTAAAGAAAAATAACTCAATTAAAAATGGGTTTGAGAGTCCCCTTTACCTGATGTGGGAATGATTTCATCACATTAATATCTTGGATAATCAAATTAGATTCACTAAGTAATTAATCTGAAACCAATTATACATGTATTTTATTCATTATTATTTTATTTAGTTGACTTCTAACCATTATGATGAGTTATAGAATTCATTTTCAATGGTTGAGAGTGTCCATTTTCATGGTTTTCATGATTGTTTCACTTGTATACATGTATGAAATATTGCCTAATGTCAGAATATATTTCCATAAATGATATTATATGTTTTCATAATAATTTCATAAGATTAAATGATTTTATAATTCTGTTTTTTGATATGGTTTTAGGATGAATCATCAGATAAAAATTAATGATAATCGTTTTAGGTAAATTTTGGAGGTTTTCGATCACAACATACTTGTTTGGTTTTATCATTTAGTATTATGAATATATGTTAGATCAAGAACATAAAAAGGTTTTAGAATATATTTTTAAAAAAAATTCACCCTTGATAATGTTTTTATGACCATACTTTATGGTGGTAAAGGAAAATGAAAACTTGTTATCCACAAAGGAAATGACTAAAAACCTCAAGAACGACGTTTTCATTTTTAGAATAAAAGGGAGAGGAGATGTGTAACACCCCATGAATTTAAAAATAAATTTATTATAGAATGCATGGATCATTGAATCCTTACAAGCACCACTTTGTTATAACCTAGACATGTAAACATAATTTATTCACTTCTGTGATGTGAATTTCGAAAATGTGACATACACGGCTGCCATTAGTAAGATATTTGGAGTCCGATAAGGAAAACATGTTTTTTGGGGGAATAGTAACTGACATTTCTAAACATTAACATACCCTTATGAATAGTGAAATACCCTAATGAATAGTAACATTACCTATTATAGTATTTAAATAATATTCATGTTGGAGTACGATATACCTATGTTTTGGAATAAGTAAATAAATGTTTTAAAACAATTTCTTGGAATAAATTATTATTTTAATTAAATATTAAATTAAAAATATTTATTAAATTATTTTTAAAAAATGGACTTCATTCTTTGTATTCTACATGTCAGAATTTGGTTGGGGTGAATTTTTGGGATTCTTTTGAAATACTTGAATTTTTTATGAATAGTGAAATACCATAATTTACAAAATAAGCTAAATAAACTAATAATAGAGTCATGTATGATGTTATACTAATGTAAGACTGACTTATTCGGATTCATATGATAAAATTACCATTCTTGGTCATGGATGACTCATTATTCCTTGTATTGTGGAGAAATAATTAATTAATGAATATAAAATTGAGAAATCCCCTCTCCCTCCAATATAAAACCCCCCATCACTCCCTCTTAACTTCACTCATCTCAAGACTTGTTCCGTCTAAAAATTATCTCCAAATATCCTTCCAACATCCTCTCCCACATCCATAAATTCTCAGTCTCATAAAAAGACCAAAACCTCTCTCTTAAAGAGTCTATCAAGGAAGTATTGTTCAAGACGTAAATTCCTATTTTCATTTCGTCATCTTTCCATTAATGTTCATTTGTTTTCTTTTTCTATTATTACCTATGCTTATCCAAATTTTATGATTAATCTAGTACCATAGATGTACTTTAATTCTTTCATGATATTGGAATACGTTATCATCATCTCTTCCTTTTACCTTCTTTTATACTAGTTGCAAGAACACCATCTGAGATGTGTTAATTTACCACATTCAAGGATGACAGACTTTTGATTTATATTATTATTCAAAATTATAGTCATGATGCCATTATTTTTATGGTTGATACAAATTATTATACATGTAATATACCCTTTATAATGTTCTGAAATTCCTTTGTACAAAGGGTTTTATGTGATAAATAAAAAGATGTTCGTTGAAATCAAAACCCACAAATTAACTGAAACAATTATCATTAAAGATCTATATATTAAAATTTCCTCATTCCATGTAACAAAATTATATAAATTACCAAAAAACCAATATATGATCATAATGAATTTTATAATTCAATTATATAGATTTAAAAGCATTACACAAGAACTCCATTACTTAAGAACACTTGGACCGATTATGAAAATAAAGAAAAAAATCACTGCGGAATAATGAAATTAAATATAATAACTTTTTAAGATGGGAATAAATGAACTAAACATAATTATGATATAATAAATACTTGTCTAATAAGTTAAGAAATAATTTATTAATATGTCTAATTTCTCATTCCGGGACCTTATGTTCAAAACAGGATCACATTCAGACTTAAGGGATGGGGTTTCTTTATCTCACTTCCATTTTTGGGTGGTTTCCCGTAGGCACTACTAATACATATGTATGGTGCATATATAATTACCATTGCTATAAAATATCATTAATATCTTTATTTAAATGGTATTCAATGTATCATTTTAATATTATAAATTTTTGGGAATACAAATCTATTGATTACAAAGTGGTAAGTGTTTTTCTACCGAACCTCCATTTTCATTCGGGTTAGTTTTATTGTCTATTTACCTCAATTAAACTCTTGTTTATTATTATTTACTCCCCATAAATTATGGGTGAGTGTTATATATATGTTCTCTAATCATAATAATTCTTTATTTTCGGGATATTTACATGTTTTAAAATGAACTTTCAAAATTGTTTCCAAAATACAAACCTGATTCATGGGATATTTTCAAATTCTTACTCATTTTCAAGTGTACTCAAAAATCTGTTTTAATCAACCATTAGTTTTATAAAAACACTCATTTTATCAGAAAAATCATCTATAATCATTTCTGGATTTATAATAACCAATTTACCTTCACAATTTAAAATTCACTTTAATACTTTCATTAAAATGCTCTAAAATGTTTTATTTATAAAAAATCATAAGAAGTATTTTTACATGATTTCACTTCAGAGAGACATCATTTATGACTAAAATTTAATTTAAAATTTTTTATTCTATTTTATAGGATATTCATGTTTAAAATCTTATTTCTTGCGAAATATAAATGATTTTCCAAAGGGAATATTCTTTCAAAGAAAAAGGATTTTTCTCATCTCTCATTTACTTTTATGAGATATATGCCTTGTTCACCAATTATTTATTTCTGGTGGTGTATGTACTTCGCATTTGTATATCATATCAAGAGTCTCCTTTTTCACATGATATTCGATGTTATTATGATTTTAATGTTTCAAGGTGGTAAGGGACACTTTGGAATGTTCAAAGATTATTTCGTCAAGAATTTTTCAATGTATTCGTTTATAAATATATTCATCTATGTCAACATCTTTTGTTTAATGTCATACATAATTACAGTTTATCAATTTCGATATCATCTACAATATTTTGTTGTAGGGTTTTTGGTAATTCTGACTATGGGTGTTCTATTTTGATATCATTCACCATATTATTCCGAATGGTTAGTGATTAAAGTCCAGGGAAAGTTAGTTACATTACATATGATAGTTTAAATATGAATGTATATGTTTTTTATATTTATCCCCTCTAATATGAGGAATGCATTAGACTTTCTATGTGAAGGGTGGGGCCTACTATAGCACCTTGATGCATTGGTAGGCCTAATGAGACAAATAGATGTGGAATTGGTCGAGTCCTTTCCCAATGTGATATATGGTTTTGGCTAAGGCCTTAATAATTTTTAGACGTCTTGGATGAGGCCTTGAAAAAATGTTCCAGAATTTCCAGCATATAAACTTCACTCATTATGAAGTGATTAATTGAATTTTCATCTGGTTATTTGACTAGTATAATACCCGTGATTGTGTTTTATTATGGAATTATTTACTCATCTCATATTCTTGCCATAATGTGTCCAAGTTTTTGCTAAAGGAACATGTTTTTATGTATTCAACATGCATAATGTTTATGTTATGATATCTTCCACTACATTTCGTTCCATTACTGAGAATTTCAGCTCACACCTTTCAATTTTTTTCCATCCCCTGGTTAAGAAGAATAAATCATTTATTGAGTTTTCAAGGATTCTGTTTATTAGATTTTATTATGTATCATATT
This sequence comes from Viscum album, assembly GCA_963277665.1. Lineage (NCBI taxonomy): Eukaryota > Viridiplantae > Streptophyta > Magnoliopsida > Santalales > Viscaceae > Viscum > Viscum album. The sequence continues at coordinate 1,267,129,275 of OY728140.1, read as the reverse complement.
TTCTTTCATTTCAAAATGTAAAATGGGTTCCATGTAAGTATCTAGTTTCTTAATGACTATTAAACTGATCGGTCTTTCGAGATGATTATTCATTGTTTATATACCAATGTAATCAAATAAGGAACTGGCTCTGAGAAATTGGGGTCATGTCATTAAAGTTGGTATGAAAGGAAGATTAGTAGAAACCTTGGGAACTAGATTTAGAAATCGTAGGTTAGGGACCGAAGGCCTATGATGGTCCTTGAGGATAAACAAACAAAAAAATACTAGAATTTTGTTAAGTAATATATTATGTGTATATTTCTAGAAAATACATCCATGTTTGGATACAAACAAGTAGAGGTGGCTCTGGCATAGATGTACCTTGGAGTAGAAACTCTGACAAGGGGATTCGAGCTTAACCGAGGGTATCCTGGTACCTGAAAATAGACCTTGATCCACTCTTGGTTTGACACTCCAGGGTATTTTCATAGGATAAATCACATATTATTTACCCCCATTGAGAGGGATTTATGTCCCCAAAGTAACCAAAGTATATAGTTCTAGGATATACGATGAATAAATTTATCCTACGCGCTATACCATGTTTTGATTTATAGAGAGTTCATAATTTTATGAGAAAATATATTGTATGAAATTGATTAGATATGGTTCCTAGAAAAAGGAATGAGAACTTCACCAATTCATGGGAAGTGAAGAGTAAGAAAGATCATATATCTAATGGTATTAAGCCATATTCTGAAAGGAAAATCGTCTCCCATGTATCCTCATCATATGATGAAATAATATAATGTCTTAGTAAGGTATGTGAATACTTCTTTGAGTCCTATGTATTTGAAGGGAAGAAAAAGAATAAGATGACGACAGAGAGATACAGGGATAAATGGAAGATGAGAATGAATTGTTTTCCCACATGTGATAACTGTGGAAAGAATCACCATGGTGAAGGCTTAAAGGGAATGGGTGTTTGCTACAAGTGTGGATAAAATGGAAACTATGTTAATGATTGCAGTGGTATGAAAATGGGTTCCAATGTATAATGCTTCAATTGCAAGGAGATGAGACACTATGCGAATCAATATCCCAGTCGTCAAAGGAATATAACATGAATGATGATTTTGTATAATGAGCAAGTTATGATACTACTGTAGATGAAGTAGAACGATTAATATTCATAGTCAAGAATCATGTCATTCGTGTATTTTGTCAGTAATGTACTAGTGGTATGAATTATGAGTTATATAAGGATTGTACTGAAGTACTCTTTCATTAAGGATTTGTTGTTATATGATAAATAGTACAAAGGAAAAGTGATTTAGTGAAAATCTAATGATTTTAGAAAAAAAACATGATTGAGGGAAAGCCAACCATAAATATATATATATATGATGTTGAGATAATGATGAAAATATGACTGATTTAGATAAGTATTGACTACCTTGGAACTGATTATTGATTTTTCAAGAAGTGGTCTATGTTATCATCAATGAAGATTACATCACTTTTGGATTTAATGAATATATCCAATAACATGTATCTTACATAAGAAATATGGAAGAATGCATGTTTCCAATATGGTTTTTACGGTAATTCATGTTGTTACGATATTTCAAGAGGATTCATGATGAAGTTGTTCACATGATTGGAAAGTAAATCTTAGAGCTACATCTTGTGGATTAAGGTTTAATGATATTTCCATCATGGAAATTTAGGGGACTCTATTATATTGTGTTGAATCATTATATTTTTGAATTTCTTATCCATTTCTGAAATGGTTTATGTTGATCAGTGTATGATCTTTTAGAGGTTAATGTATTGCTTCACCAAATAGCATAACACATGCTATGTGATGAGGTATAGATAGTTAATCTACAATAAAAGAATTATTTTATAAGTTTAAATGTATATTTATACTCTTATAGAGTATAATAATTCGTCGACTCCAAGAAAATAGTCTTAAATAAATATTTTTTCTATTAACATTATCATTGATAATATCGTTGAATTTTTTTTATTTTTTATTTTTGTAGAAATGAACATTCATCTGAACATGTCCTCTATCATGTTCTATTAGAACGTCATAGTTAGAGTTTCTTCCATTTCTTGTTTTTTTTCTTCCAACTAATGTCCCCTCATTCTAAATAAATCTTTTTAGGGTGACCACCTCATCACCATTAACCTTTTTAGGAGGATATTTTATTACCGCTATTTCTGATGTGGGTTTCCATAAGGGCATTTTAATGTATCAACCATTATCTTCAGAAGTTCAATGTCAAATTTCAGGGAATTTTTTTTGCAAGGAAGGGATAATTTAACACCGGAATAATTTACAAAAAGATTTATTATAGAATACATGGATAAATGAGTCTCTAAAAAGATCACTTTGTCATAACCTAGCCAAGTAAACATAAGTTTGAAACTTCTGTGATGTGTTTTTCGAAAATCTGACATACATAGTTGTGAAGAGTAAGTTATTTGGAGTCTGATAAGGAAAACATTATTTATTGTTTAATAGTAACCTATCCTTAGGAATAGTAACATACCCTTATGAATAGTGATATACCCTAATTAATAATAAGTTTACCTATGATAATATATAAATAATATTCAAGTTGGAGTACGATATAACTATGTTTTGGAAAAAGTAAATAAATGTTTTCAAAGAGTTCTCTAGAATATATTATGATTTAAATTAAATATTTAACTAATAATATTTTTAAAATTATTCTAGAAAAATGGAATTTATATTTTGGATTCTACATGTTGAAAAATTATTGGGGTTAATTATTGGGGTTTTTTAATACTTGAATATTTGATGAATAGTGAAATACCATACATTACAAAATAAGCTAGATACACTAATTATAGAGTCATATGTGATATTATGCTTATGTAATACCAATTTATTCAGATTCACATGATAAAATTACAATTCTTGGTCACAAAAGACTCATTATTCCTTTTCTTGTAGATAAATAATAAATTAATGAATATAAAATTGAGAAATCCCCTCTCCCCTTCTTTAAAAAACCCCCCTTCACTCCCTCATCCCGTCACTCCAATCAAGAATTTTTACTTCTCCATATTCAGTCCAAATATCTTTCCATTCTCCCCTCCTACATCTATCAATCCTTGTTATAATAAAATAGCCAAAACCACTTCCTTAATGAGGCTCTCAATGATGTTTGGTTCAAGAGGTAAATTCCTCTTTTCAATTGGTTGTCTTTCCTTTCAAGTTCATTTGTTTTATTTTTATATTATTACCTCTCCATATACCCAATTTGTGATGAATCGATTACCTTACATTTACAATAATGTCTTAATGATAGTGGAATGAGTTATCATTATATCTTCCTTTTTATTATTTTATATTAGTAAGAAGAACACCATTCGAGATGTGTTAATTTACCACATTCAACGATGTTAGGCTTTCAATTACTATTATCATTATCAATTATGTTCATGAAACAATTCTGGTTATGGTTTTACCAGGTTATTATATATGTAATATACCATATTCAAGGTTCTGTAATCCCTTTTTACAAATGGTATTAAGTTATAATGAAAAATTAGTTCGTTGTAATCAAAACCCCCAAATTAACTGAAACAGTCACCATTAAAGTTCTATATAATAATTAATCCTCATTCCATGTAACCAAATTATATAAATGACAAAAAAATCCTATATATGATCATAAATAATATGAAAATTAAATTATGTAAATTTACATTCCTTCAACATGAAATCAATTACGTAAGAACAAGTGAACCGATTATAAAAATAAAGAAAACGAACACTGTGTAATAATGAAAATTAATCTTAGAACATGTCATGAAGTGAATAAAAAAACAAACAAGAATTATGATAAACTACATAATTTCCTAATAAGTTCTTAAATATGTTTTTAATAATTATAATTTCATATTCCAGGACCATATGTTCAAGAGCGGAACACATTCGGACTTAAGGTAAGGTGTTTCTTTATCTCACTTGCATTTTTGCGAGGTTTCCCATATTAACTACTAATATATGTGTATGGTGTATGTATAATTCCTATTGATGTAACATAGCATTAATATATTTATTTTTATGGTATTAAATGTATCATTTTAATATTATTAATTTTGGGGAAAACAAATCGAATGATTACAAAGTGGTAAGGGTTTTTCCACCCGAACCTCTATTATCATTCGAGATACTTTCATTGTCAAATTACCTAAATGAAACTCTTATGTATTATTATTTACTCCTCATAAATTATATTTCAGTGTTATATATATGTTCAACAACCAGAATAATTCCATATTTTATGGATAGTTACATATTTTAAAAGGAACTTTCAAAACTGGTTTTGAAATTCCTACACGATTCAAGGGATATTTTCAAATTTTTATCCATTTTTAAGTGTAATAAAAATTCTGTATTAATCCACCATTAGTTTTAAAAAAACTATCATTTTATCATGAAAAATCATCTTGGATAATTTCTTGATTTAAGAGAGGAATTTTTCCATTCCACTTTGAAATTATCTTTAATATGATTCTTAAAATGCTCTAAATTTTTATATTTATAATGAATATTAAGAACACTTTTTTACATGATTTAACTTCAGTGGGACATTATTTATTCATAAAATATAATTTTAATGTCCTAGTGTTTTATTTTATGGGAAATTCATATATAAAATATGATTTCATGGAAAATATAAATGATTTTCCAAAATGAATCTTCTTTCAAAAAAAAATGTATTTTCTCATCTCTCATTAACTTTAATGAGATATGTTCCTTGTTCACCACTTATTTAATACATGTGATGTATGTACTTCGCTTTGGTATATAATATCACGAGTTCCCTATTTCTCATGATATTCTATGGGATTGTGATTGAAAATTTTCAAGGTGGTATGAGACACTTTGGAATGTTTAAGGATTATTTCTCAAGAATTTTTCAATGGTTTCATTTATAAATATATTCATCTATGTCAACATGATTTGTTTAATGTTATACATAATTGATTTTTATCAATTTCGATATCAACTGCAATATGTTGTAGAGGGGATTGGGGGTAATCTGACTCTGGATGTTCTATTTTGATATCATTTACCGTATTATTCCGTATGGTTTGTGTTTAATGTCCATGGAATGTTAGTTACATTTCATATGATAGTTTCAATATGAATGTATATGTTTTTTATGTTTATCCCCACTCATATGAGAAATTCATTGGACTTTTTATGTGATTATTAGGGCCCGCTATATACCCTTGATGCATCGGTAGGTCTCGTGAGACAAAGAGATGTGGAATTGGTCGAGGCCTTTCACAATGTCATATATGGTTTTCACTGAGGCCTTAATCATTTTTAGATGTCTTGGATGATGCCTTGACATAATGTTTTTGAATGTCCAGCATATGCACATACCTCATTATGAATCTAGTCATTGAAAGTTCATGTGGTTATTTGACTACTAGAATACCAATGATTATATTTTATTACGGCATTATTTACACATCTCATATTTCCTTCCATAATGTGTTCATGTTTTTGTTAAAGGAACTTGTTTTTATGTATTCAACATACCTTTTATTTTTGTTATGATATCTTCCACTGTATTTCTACCCTTACTGAGAGTTTGAGCTCACCCCATTCATTTTTTTCCTTCCCTAGGTTTAGAAGAAGAGATCATTTATTGAGTTTTTAAGGATGTAGTTTATTATCTTTTGTTGTGTATAATATTTTGTTTCATTAAAAAATATAAAATTTGTTCCATGTATGTATATAGTTTTTCAAGACTACTAAACGGAACGGTCCTTCAGGATGCTTTTTTCTTGTTTATATACTAATGTAATCAGATACGGTAGTGGATCCTGGTAACATGGGTCGGGTCCTCACATGAAGTGGATTGATGATGGAGTTTTACATTTTAACAATAAAAATATAGTATATATAAGTTATTGAAATTATAATTCCACTTGGACTAGTGAAGGTGAGTATAGTGTAATAATATTAAAGAACTTGAAAAAATTAAATGAAAAGAAATGGGATTTTACCTCTTGATTCCATATCATTGAGAACCTCTTTATGGGTATTTTTTGGTATTTTTTATACCAAAGGATTATAGACATGGGGGAGGGGTTTTGGAAGAGGGTTGGGTTGAATTTGGAGAAGTCTCAAATCTTGGTAGGCATGAAGAGAAGAGGTGGTGAATGGTGGTATTTATAGGGGAGGAAAGGGGTGTTTTATAATTATTTTATTCATTAGTTTATTATTTCAGATCAAGACTATTAATAGTTTGACCATTATAACCATATATGTTAAAATAACAAGGACTGTCAATGATTTTGGGCTTACATCATCCATATATCATTATCTATGATTAAAAAATAGCTATATTTATCTTTTCTCTTAAATTATCTTATATAAAAATTCAAAAAAAATAAAGCATATTAGAAAAAACCCAAAAAAGCACCCTAACAATATTTCGACCTATAGAAATAAAAAATGAAATCCATATTATGAAAAAATTATAAATATGTGAAATTTAATTTTTAGTTACAACAATCATTTACATGGAAAATACTAATTTTAAAATTATAACACTTTTTATAAAACTTTGAAACATTAATTAAGGTATCATAAAATTATATTATGATAATAAGATGAAAAAATGTAAATTTATGAATTTATTTTATGATAATATATATTCTTTTAAATAATTATATTAATAATGATATTATAAAGAAACAATATTGTTTTATAAAGTAGAAAAACATAATTCATAATTATTACAATATTGTTTTACATATACCATGATATAATTATATCATATTATCATTTATAAGGTGAAAAAAATTTATCTATACTTTCATAGATGATGTTAATATTTTATTGGCTGGAGTACTTTTACCAATAGTCAAATTACTACTCCAATGGCCGATTTTATATTCCATTAATATAAGTTATTTAATTTCTCTAAATAGTTATTGTTTGATTAATTATTCATTTATAAAATTTGTATTCTGTTATAAAAGTTATTTTATGTGGTTTATACTATATGATATAATAAAGAAAAAAAATTCCATTGATAAAATTATGAGTTGTTTCATTTTTCCAATGACAATTAGATCTTATAACTGTCCAAATAAGACACATGAGAGGTTATGGTAAAAATATTCATATAAAATGGAATTTTGAGAGGTTTATAGGTCATTTTGGCACTTAAGTTTACTTTATGGTCCCTTGTTATTAAAAGTATTTCTCTTAATTGTTGTAATTAATTTTAATCACATTCACTAATATTTTTAGTCAAAAAGTAATTTGACATTATTAGAAATTATAAATTATTTGGATTTAAAATATGGAATCCATTTTTTCCATATTAAATTAACATAAGTGGTATAAATTAATTAATATTTAATCTAAAATATGGGACAACAATTCATGTTTTTAACGTAAAAATATTCACCTGTTCGATGTGTTTTTATAACCAATTTCAACGACAAATTGATTCCATGGATAGAATTTGGTATAAACGATATGGAATTTATATAATGTGACTTTAAAATAAATTTATAATATGATTTTAAATTATAAATAATTTAGATTAATATGCATTTTTAATTTAAAATTTAGTATTTTTAATTGTTCATTTAAAAATTGAAACTTTTTAGAAAAATCCAAAATATTAACCATAACATAATTTTTATTTTCTTCTATAAAAAATAAATTGTATTTTTTTCATATTAAATTTATAAAAGCTACAAAATTTATATTTAATACATGTACTCTATTAAAATGCGGTAAACATGACTTTAGAAAGAATATTTATTTTTAGGTGAAATAATGAGTTTTTTCTTATCATATGTGTATCGAATCAATTGGATGAATGTAAAAAATATTTTATATAATATATATATATATTACAATAATATCAGTCAGTAATAGTAATTAATTTAATTTATTAGGACAAAACCACATTCTGAGAATAAAAATAGTTTCTTATAAAAACATTCCCCTTATAATCAATTGGTTCTTATATTAATTTATAATTAATCTACAACTAATGAATTCATTTTCTATTTGTGAGAACCATGTATTTTCATAATTTATTTAATACTATTCATAATTGCTAATTTAATGTCTAGGTTACATCTTATTATAAATAATAATATTGTTAATAATATATTGTTTCTCTGTAAAACTCGGCAGTTCGTGTAACGAAATCTATAAAAGAATGCATTTGTAGTGTGTAACAAAATATAACTCATAATTTCACAAATTTCAAGATATATATTGAATTTATTTAAAATAAATATTATATTTTAAATTCAGATGATATTATATTTAATTACATGCCTGGTGTTTCATTTTATACATGCTGTTGTATACAATGTTCTTATTTAAGAATTTTGGGGAATTATAGTAAATCCTCAAAAACATACCCATAAATTCACCACAAGTTATTATAATTTAATAATAATAATATGAAATAATAAGGAACCTCCTCGGTCTTTATAAGAATAATTCATGATATTATAATCCTCTCAACTTAGGACACTATTTTCTTCCAATCTCATCATGGGAATATTTCTTCAGAATATTTATTTTGTTATGAGAGTCAATTTTTTTCTTCCATTGATGATATTATTAGGGTGGAAAATTTTTATCCACCTCTATTATCATTATAGCTTAATTTCCTTATGCTTTATGTAACCTCATAAGTGTTTCTTCTTCAGAAAACAACATACTCACACAATTTTTTGTTCGATGTATTTTTTCTCACATATCTAATATTTCTTTTACATTTTTAGGATAAAAATAGGGGATGAATCTTTATTTTCCTTGATATCACCTTTGGAGGAATTTTCATTCCATTTTTAGCAATTGTTTTAATCATCCTCTCATTTTTTATCCAATTTCAATTGATTTGGCCAAACAAATAGGTACTCCTTTTTGAAAATCTCAGCCTCCTAATAATTTTCACATGACATACCACTATTTTTATATTGAAATATATTATTTTTATAGTATAATGGGATTCTTCAAACAAAATTATCATGATTACCATAGCCTTGTGACCTTTCATACTACATCTACCACATACTTCATCTAGAATCAAAAATATGTTTTTTGTAGATATATTTGGAGTTTCTCTGTTGACAAGTTGTATCTTATGAAATTTTTTCCTTATAATCCCACTAAAACATAAACTATGTTACTGAATTTTTCTTCGTAGATACATATTATTCCTATTGGAACTGGTTTTTTTCTATGTTCTCCACAACATCAATAAAACCCTTGAAACTTTTATCTTCTTGATTTGTTCTAGATATGTCTAGCTCCGTTTAGCTGTAATGGTATTTCAATGTAATATTTATTCTTTCCTGATCATAGTGTTTCTATTTGATTATATCATTATTATTTTTATGTGGAATACTTCCTTTAATTCATCTTATTTTGAACCACCAATGTTTTTATTTTTTCATGTGTAATAATTGAGAAATATATTTATGTTTTTAATTTGATGAAGCACAAAATTACCATGTTTTTTCTAATATTTATTCTAAATTTTTTGAGAAGAGTATCCTTTAACCTTAACTGATTTTTAATCCTAATATATCCTTGTTCATATTATACTGAATAGTGATAAATTTGAAATGTTAAATAAATTGTTCTTCCTTTTCATATAATTTTTCTTCATGGAAAAATATCATTTTTACTTGTTTGGTTATCTTTAATTTTTTAATAATTATATCATCAAAATAGGCTATGAAATTTATATCAAACAATGTTTTCTCTCAAGAAACATTATTTTTATTAAACTCCTCCTTCTCAGTTGATTGTTTATTATTCCCTTTATTTATATTTTCCTATTCTTTCATGCGATGTGTAATCTAACCTGAAATGGATTCTATCATCCCTTTTAGTTCTCTCTCAAGAAAAGTGATTTCTTCTCCACTATCATCACCTCATAAGGAATAGAATAAATTTTCAACTGGATCATGAAAATGGACCTCATCATCTTATGAAGAACTTTAGTTTTTTATCAATTCTTTCTTATAAGAATTTTTCTTTTTCTTATGAACTACTACTTCTTATTTTTAAATTACTTTCACTATTTTGATTTATCATCCTATTAATCAAATTTAGATTCTTAAACCTACTAACTTGGATATTATTTTCCAATATAACCAATACCATAACTATTATTATTTCTCATAAATGTCTCACCTTTAACATTCCATTTTTACTTCATGAAACAATTAGATAGGGGAACAATGATTTGGATGAGATATTCATCATCTTTATAATCATATGTATTACTTGATTCAATATAATCTTATTTAAGGAATTCACCTTTTTTCATGGAATCAAAGTCCATTTATTATTTCGGTTTATTTTTTTAATTTGGTTCATTCATCATATCATATGTTATTGTGATTTTGTGATATTTTTGAAAGATAAAACATTCACAATCTTATAACTGTAAAACCATAGGTTCAAATTTATATAAGAAATTTATTATAAGTATATCGAAAATGATTAAAAAATAGATATTCTTACAAAAACATTGATTATTGTAGAGTATTTCATTTAACCTGGTGAAATAATCACTAGTATGTTCATCATAATCCATTTTTATGTCTTAAAACCTGCTCCTCCATACTTTTAATTTTGCTTCATTGACTTTGAAAATATCCCCATTGTTGCATCTAAAATTTCCAATTTTTTTATATTATAGAGACCCTTGACATTGTTATATATTTTTTCTAATAGGGACATCGTGATGATTTTTTTATTTTCCATCCATCTATACATTCCTCTTTTCAGCATGACTCATTGGAGAATCTTCAACAATAAATAGAAAGCCTAGAGTGGCTGCATCCCCTACTTCTATGAAAAGTTAAAAGAGATAGGGCCAACTATCATATTTTTAAAAATTAATTAAATTTTAATTCAACATCTATAAATTTATAACGTTCTCAATGTACTCATTAATTTCTTATAGTCCTCATATCATGTATAGTGATTAAAAAAATAAACTATTACACAACATTTAAATGGTTCATCCTAAAAGCCTAATACTTTCCACATTAGTTATACTATAAAACGTGAATTGTAAACTATCATAGATGATATTTTAAAATGAAGGAAAATATAATACTATTAATACAAATCCCAATGTATTCTCTTATAAAAATTTCACTCATAATAAAGAATCTATTATGTTCCCACATAATCCAAAATACAATGGTAGAGTCTTTAAATCTTCAAAAATGATCAAAAAAGAATTAATTTTAACAATTGATTATGATCCTCCTCTAGGTGTATATTTATCAAAAGTTATTCCCATGTAGAACCATTAAGAACATCAGTATCAACCAATAGTGATTATCAATTCTAGCCTCAAAACTCACCCTGATCAAGAACAATCAGAGTCCTTCTGAATACTCATGCAATAATTCTTCTTCTATTGTGATTGATCTCCCACCATTAAATTATTATATAACATTGATAATGATATTATTTAATTCATATAAACCCCTTGAATTGTTTATGTGAGTTATCATTTTTATTACTCAACTCCTTTTTTGATACTTATATTACAATTAAATAGATGAATGTGAGCATCAAAAAATATTTCTCTTCATTATTATTTTATATCTCCATGGATTTTGACAATTTAAAATCCTTTAGGATTTTTATAATTCAATGCATTTAATTTATCATCAAAACTTTCTCAAGTATTCTGATTTAAATTTTAGATCATATTTCATTAAAAATATTTATAAAGACTGATGTATTTTAATACATACATATGTTATTTAGATATGTCTGCTCTCATGATGAAATTCCTAATGGACATAGGTATCATTATCCTCAGAGTATAAATATTTTTTTGGACATGCATTGTTTTTAATGTAATAATCTCATAAAAGTATTTATATCCTCATCATTCATTCGCGTATGAATGTAAGACTTTCATCTTAACGAATTGTGGATTTTTTCTTCTCTATATTATAAATAACTGCATGATTCAATGTTTACATAACATAAAATCTTCTTCTTCATGTGAGATAGAATTCATGAGCCCATTGTATACAAATAATCATGTAAGTGGAACGAATTATTAATTTTTATTCTTTGACCCATCCTCTATTTTCTATGTCCCTTATTAATTTTTAAGAGACCAATCATGGTAGATCCATAGACTTAATTGAAAAATTCATCATCCTCAGTATAACATGAATAACTCATGAACACTTTCACTACTCAAGGTATATTATTTTTTTGAATCTTCCATCAATTCTATGCTCTTTTGGAAGCCTCATGTTCCATATTCTATGCACGATCGATCTAAAAACCATATTTCAGTTGATATTTAGATGCTCAGTAGCTTTAAATTGATCATATGATCACTCGTGTTCATTACATAGCCACTTGTAATGGCCCGGACCTCTCCGGCCCTTTCCTTTGTCGAAAAGAAGGTCATGAAGTTTTCTGGAGGGTAGAATGAACTTTTACCACACTATTCATAATTTTGTGACTACATGCCATGTAGTGTAAGTACACTCCATGTACCACCTTGCCGAGTATACCCCATTTTGAAGTCGTGTCCTTGACACGTGGAATAAATAAGTACATGTCGTGTAGCCCATCCTACACGCCGTGTAGTTTCTCCCCACATACACGTTACCCTCAAACCGTGTGTTGACCAGTCAACGGTCGTGTGCCGTGTTGAAGCCATGTCCTTGTCGCGTGAAGTAAATAAGAACACGACATGTATCACATCCTACATGGCGTGTAGTTTCTCCCCACATAAGCGTTACCCTCAAACTGTGTGTTGACCAGTCAATAGTTGTGTGCCGCATTGAATGCCGTGTTGGAATCTGCGTGGCAACTGGGTGGAATGGCCAAGTACACTCCATGTACTAGGAAGTAAACTCCATGTACTTTAGTTTTTCTCACCTATAAAGGGAGGGGGACTCTCCTCTTTTTTAGATCATTCCTCTCCCCCTCATTCCTTCGAGTAGATCCCTCCCGAGAGACTCCAAAGCTCCTTTCTTCCATAACTTCTTCATCCGAGCTCCAATTTATGATCCGTCAGCGGTCACAAGATCGTAACGATGAGGCGGAACTTCTGAGCTTGGATCTGTTTTTTTCGTTCGGCCTTTCCCTCCTAACTTCAACCTGAGGATGTTTTTTCTGGGCTTTGACAGAAGCGACGAACGCCGACGGACGACATCAAATGTTGATCCGGGGGAGCGTTGTGATCAGAACCTGTTGAGGTATGGATCTTACCTTCATCTCTCTAATTTGGGCATCATGCGGGATGGGTGTCTTCATCCTTTCATGAGACATAGTTGAGCCAGTTTAATAAAGGTAATAATTTCCTTAAATAACGGGGATGGTAAAGTTGTTATGTTTATCTTTGTTTATCATATTTTTATGTTTTGAATTGAATAGGCTTATGACTACTGAAAATCACGGTCTTTGGGGGCCTTTTGGCGCAATTAAATGTTTCCCTATCTATCTGGACCATTTTGTGGGTGAAATCTTTGTGGAATATGGAAATTGTTTAATCATGTAAAGTGGGCTGGTTAAGTGAATATCTGGAACCCTTGTGTGATCACCCTAGTTGAACAAAATGGAATGATGAACATGTTGGTGTTGGTTTGGTTACGTGGTGTGTGAAAGAGGGGGGGGGGGGTGGGGGGGTGAATCCTAGGTTATTACGAATAGGATGGGCAGCGGGGCCGTGGTAAATGATATTAAAGGGGAGATGATGTGGCACGAGCCTAGTTTTGTGATATGGTTTTGGAGATGTCGTTATAGTGGCAGCAGGGCTACTGTAATGGGTTGTGATATTAAAAGAAAGTGGATAGATGATAAATGAACTATGTGGAATGATAATGAATTAAATGCAAGAACAATCAATGGGGAGTGATTGGTGATAAAAATGTTGGTTTTGTGTGGATTGTGTTCTATCTAACAAGATTTGTGGTTGGCATGGTTTTGTTCGACGAAACGCTAGATCTAGTTTGATTATTTCCCAATAGGTAAGGAACTAATAAACTAATACTGTTGAAGCATGAAAACCTAAATGGGGTTGGGATTGTTTTCATGCTTTGTAGTAGTAGTGCCGAGGAACGAGCTCAGTTTCTCTATTTAGAAGCCATAGGTTGGGCTGTGTGATTGGTATACATATATGTATATGTATCTTTGTGTTTTGTCGCCCCCACCAATGTTGAGCACTTAGTGCTGAACAATATCATTTCATTGGAAAGGGTGTTTTACCCTTAGTTACTAGCTCCTTACTGCTCCTTCTTCCATTGGCTGTGATGGCTTGAGGTGAGCTTACACCCAAGACTCTTCGGGTAGGTTATGATTGGTGGATTTATCATTCTTCTATAGGCTGTGATGGCTTGAGGTGACCTTACACCCAAGATAATTCGGGTAGGTTTTGATTGGTGTGATTTTAGCCCAAGACTCTTAGAGAAGGTTTACAGTTCCCAAGAATCTTCGGGATGAGGCCCAGGTGTGTTCGGGAGGGGTTGTGATTGGGGTTTGTGAGGCCCAGGTGTCTGCATGCAGGATATGTGGTTTTTAGGCCCAGGTGTGTGCGGGAAGGAAGATTGTGGTAGCGTCAGGACGTTCGCCGTTAGGAAGAGCTACTAGGTAGTGGGGGGGGGGGGGGGATGGTGCGGGGTACCCATTACTCTTGTTCTTATATAATACTACCCGTTGTTTTGTGTTTTTAGTGATCGTGGCTGGTGAGGTTGGGTAGATATAAATTCCATGCTAGGTTTTGGTTTCTTCTGTTGTCCTCATGGGACATTAGGATGTCTCCCCGGCTGTGCATGAGAGCATTAGGAATCCCTACTGAGTATACTTGTATGATCACCCTACATTTACTTTTAGGTTTCTAGGAGGACTACTAGGGCCGTGCAGGACCCTACTAGTCAGGACAGTTGAATTTGATGCAGTTTGTTGTACTATTGTTACTTTTGGTATTGTAATTTTGATTTTTCTTGTACTAGTAATTTTTTTCAGAATTGTTTAAACAAGCATGTGGGATTGGTTTGGGTTTATTTTCATTTAATTTTTCCTTATTCTTTTGTTGTTTGACTCATCCTATTTCCCGATCTTAAATAATAAAAGGGCAATGCCTCCCATATTTGTGAAAACTCATACCCTTGGTGCTAGTCACCACTCCAGGGCCTATAGGAGGCAGGACTCGGGGGTCATTATCTCCCTTTCACCATTTCCAGCTCAGAAGGGGAATCTTTGGTGAGAGGGGGTCATGACAGAATGGTATCAGAGCTGATGGTTGAGAGATAGGATGGAGTCTGTAGTTAGGCACAATATGGATTTCATTGGATTGTAGGGAAACAGTGTTAGGTGATCTTGGTGCGTGACATAGGCCAGGGAAGACCGGATAGGACACAGGATTTTAGGGCACCTCATGACCCGATGCAAGGACTCAAAGCCTACCGAACGACCAAGTGAGACTACATTGATTTCAGGGTAGAGACCCTAGTGAAGGTACATGCATAATCATGATTTTGTTTTACTTGATCTGGGTGTTCTAGGAATGAAATTGAAATAAAGTGATAAAATTAAACCTTTAGAAATTTCCTTGCTACTTGGGCTTAGGCAATCTTTATTTACCTTATGGCTATGTCACCTGGACGTCATCCCTGAGTGACTCAGACAGTCGAGGCCCAGCAGATTCAGGCAGTCGATCAGTTTAGGATTGACCGATAGGAGGAAGATTATCAGTGGAAGAAGACTATCCATTCTTTCTAGCGACAATCCATCAAGAAGTACGAGGTTAGTACTTCGGATATAGAGATGAAGGGGTGTCTTGAGAAGCTACAAATCACTTTTACTTTGATCCGTTCTCTGAGGGAGTACTGGGTTCCCTTAGCAGTCAGTAAGGTGAGAGGTGCGGCGTGTTAGTGGTGGATCCTCTACCTCGGGGAGAGGTCAGAGGCAGAGGTTCTGTGGGCTGACTTTGAGAAGGAGTTTCGAGAGGAATTATATTCTTCCATGATCAAGGAAGATAAGCGTCAGGAGTTACTCTCCATCCAGCAGGGGAGTATGTCAGTACGAGAATTGGGGATCAAGTTCAAGGGTCTCCTACGCTTTGCTCCGGATCTCTTTTCGGATGAAGAGTCTTGGGTGTGACGTTTGGAGGAGGCACTTCATCCTTCTCTTCAGTATGCTATCACCCCCTTCACCCTTCCGACATACTTTGTAGTAGAGAAGAAGGCATAGGTTGTAGAGAAGATGCACTTGTAGGGAGGTGCACCACGAGAGGGGATCCAGCCAGTTTCGTCAAAGGGGAAGGTAGTTAGTAGCAGGTCTCTTGTGACAGGACCTTCCAGATTCAGGCTAGTAGGGAGCAGGCCCCAACAGTTCCAATTCAGATCTTCGGGGCATCGTCCCTTTTTCATGAGCCCAGGACCGAAGATTTTCTCTTACAGAGTTTTTGGGCACATTCAGAGTCAGTTCCTTACCCTAGCTCAGTACGGTGGAGGTGGGAATGTTCAACTCCTACTTTAGCAACACCAGTTGTCGGTGAGGCCCTTCCAGCAGTAGCAGGACCCTGCTCCTCCGAGGGTAGACTTTGCAGGAGGAGCCTAACTTCAGAATGCTCCTCAGAGACCTTGACCAGGGCATGGTTGGGGAGGTGGTCGACATCAGAGAGGTAAAGGAGTTGGGCCTTGATAATTGCACGTAGTAGAGTTGGCAGCTCCGGCAGGACCAGAGGTGGTGCGAGATAAGATTTTTTTGTTCAGCACTCTCGTTTCTACTTTGTTTGATTTGAGAGATTCACACTCCTTTGTTGCACCCGGTCTAGCCCATGCATTGGGTCTAGATGTAGAGAGACTTTTCGTACCCCTGGTATTGATTACACTAGTTGGAGGTTAGACCAGGGTATCTTGTATTTTCCAGGGATGTGGGCTGACATTGGGACCGAATTGATCTAGTGGGGATCTTCTTTTTATACAAATGCATCCATACAATGTCATCCTAGGCATTGACTGGCTGTTTTCTGTTAGTGCCGTTATCGACTGCTTCTGAAGAAGAGTTGTGTTCTCCGACGTGGATGGGCAGTGTGTAGCTTTTGTGGGTGATAGGATCTATCAAGTGGGAAGCTGGCTTGTGAAGCCTCTCCTTTCCTTGTTAGGAGGGTTATTAGTGGTTTCAGCTAATACAGAGATGATGGATGTTCTAGAGGTTGTTGGGGAGTTCCTCAATTTTTTTCCTGAGGATGTTTTGACTCTACCCCCACCCCCCAAAGTGACATTGAGTTCAGGATAGACTTACAGCCTAGTGCCCGTCCGATTTCAATGGCCCCTTATCGAATGGCGCCTTCGGAGTTGCGGGTGTTGTGAATTCAGATTGGCGATCTGATGGAGAAGGTTTTTGTTTGACCTAGCGTGTTTCCATGGGGTGCTCCAATTTTGTTCGTGAATATGGAAGATGGTGGTCTCAGGATATGCATAGAATTCAAAAGGTTGAATCAGGTAAAGGTCAAGAATCGTTACCCCCTTCCAATGATAGATGATCTCTTCGACCAGCTAAGGGGAGAAGGTTGGTTTTATAAGATTGATCTACGATCTAGATATAATCAGCCGAGGTTAATGGACAGTGACATCTCGATGACGGATTTCAGGTGCATGTATGGGAACTTCGAGTTTGTAGTGATGCTGTTTGGAGTCACGAATGATCCAACTATTTTCTTGGGCTTATGAACTTTTTATTCCGAGAGTTTCTAGACTGGTTCGTCATTGTGTTTATCGATGACATCCTGATCTACTGAAGATCAAAGGAGGAGCACGTTGAGCATCTCGGGGCAGTCTTGGAAGTCCATCAACACCACCAGCTTTATGGGAAATTTTTGAAGTGTAAGTTCTTGACGTAAGATGTACACTTCCTTGGGAACGTGTTGTCTCAGCATAGAGTGTCAGTGGACTCATCGTAGGTGGAGGCAGTTGTTTCCTGGGCGGCACCCAAGAGCGTGGCAGAAGTTAGTAGTTTCTTAAGGTTGGCAGGTTATTATCAGAGGTTAGTTTCGGACTTCTCTCATGTTTCTGCTCTTTTGACAGCTTTGACTAGGAAGGACCAGGTCTTTCTATGGATCGAGCAGTGCCATGAATCTTTCGACTACCTAAAGGAGTAGTTGGCCAGTGCTCCAGTACTCAGGTTTCCAGAGGAAGGCTTGTTGTATGAGGTGTTTTGTGATGCTTCTGGCATTGGTTTGGGGTGCGTACTAATGTCGAAGAACGGTGTGATCTATTATGGGTCTCGGAAGTTGTGCCATCACGAGCATAACTATTCCACCCGTGACCTAGAGCTTGCAGCAGTAGTGTTCTCATTAAAGTTGTGGCGACATTACCTCTTTGGGGAGCGCTTCGTGGTCTTCTTAGATCACAAGAGCCTACATTATATCTTCTACCATTGTGACCTGAACTTACGACAGTGGAGATGGGTTGAGTTTATCCAAGACTATGACTTAGATATCTCTTACAATAAAGGTAAAGGAAACATTTTGGCTGATGCCCTAAGCAGGAAGTTGCAAAAGGATGTGGTTCGGGAATCTTCTAATACTTGGGAAGCGATGGGAGAGTTGGTTGCATTTCACTTGGATGCAAGGGTAGATGTTGTTAGAGTATTTTTTTTTCAGATGACGATGCAGTCCTCCTTATTGCAACTGGTGGAAGAGTCTCAGTGGGGAGACTCTAAGGCCGAAGTAATGTGGGATCGTATCAATCAAGAAAATGGTCAAGAACGATGGTCAGAGGACAGCATAAACCAGGTTCTTTTTCATGGAAGGTTGTTTGTTCTGGACGCGATGCGTGGGGGAGATCTCCGTGAGTTCCATAGCTCAGTCATGGCGGTACATCCGAGAGTTTCAAAAATGTACCGAGGCCTGAGGGAAGAGTTTTGGTGGCCCGGGGCGAAACTGGCAGTGGCGTAGTTTGTGGCTAAGTGCCTAGTGTTTCAGCTAGTAAAGGCTGAACAACGTGTTCCCAGTGGTTTGTTGCATCATTTAGATGTTCCCGAGTGGAAATGGGATGGCCTCTCAATGGACTTCGTCACAGGACTACCAAGAGAACAGGGTGGTTATGATTCTATCTGGGTAGTGGTGGATCGACTGATGAAATCAGCTCACTTCTTAGAAATTAAAGAGTTGAGCCCAGTGAGTACCTTAGCACATAGGTACATAGATGATGTGGTGAGTTTGCATGTAGTTCTGAAGACTATCATCTCATATCGGGATACTTGGTTTACCTCATGAGTCTATAGTGGTTTACAACATGATTTTGGAACCCAGCTATGCCTTAGCACTGCTTTTCACCCCCAAACTGATGGGAAGATAGAGCGGACTCTCCAGACATTGGAGGACAGGTTACGAATATGCGTTCTGGATTTCCGAGGATCATTGGTGCGAAACATACCTTTGGTAGATTTTTCCAAAAACAATAGCTTCCACTATACTATTGGCATGACACCATTTATGTCATTTTATGGAAGACCATGTCGTTCACCCATTTTCTAGGAAAGGGATGGTGAGACAGGTGCTCTTGGGACAGAGGTAGTACAAATCACCACAGAGAATGTTCAGCTTGTGCGTGAGAGGATGAAAGCGGCTCAGGACCGACAGAAGTATTATGTTGATCGTTGGAGGAGGCCCTTGGAGTTCGAGGGGGGAGATAATGTGTTCTTGAAGGTTTCCCCTCGACGGGGGGAGCGAAGGTTTGGGAAGGGGAGTAAGCTCTCCCCTAGGTTCATTGGACTTTTCGACGTGCTGATGTGAGTCGGCGAGGTGACATATCAACTGGCCATGCCACCTTAGTTGGAGAAGGTTCATGACGTCTTCCACATCTCCCAGCTTTGTCGGTACTTACACGACGACTCTCACGTTATCGACCGGGGAGAGTTAGATATGGGGGACTACACAACCTTCGAGGAATGACCGGTCAAAATCAATGATCGTGAAGAGAAGGTTCTCCGTGGATGAACCATCACCTAGGTTCGTGTGTTGTGGAGGCATGGCGGCCTCGAGGAGAGCACTTGGGAGCGGGAGGCTCAAGTGGATGCTCAGTACCATGAGTTGTTTTGACTTTTTTCTTTCTTCTTCTGAGCTTTTTTTTGATTTTATACTCTATACCTTTGATGTATGGAATGCTTGGATTATAGATTGTGAGGAATTTTGTTTTCTTGTTCTCTGGATGTGCGTAACATGTCCGGATGTGTGGGGAAAGGGAAAAACTGATAAATAATTTTGATGCATTAATGCAGATACGATTGAACCCGTGCGGGCGAGTCAATGCCACCTAAAGCCAATAATATCTTGACATGGGAGAAGGAATTCGCCAAGACATGTGTTCGGGCAGTGTGTTGGTTGTACGGTGTTGGGGGTAGTGTAAGTTGAAAAATCCAAATACATGGAATTGGGAAGACCCAATTATTCATTGAGACACATTAATTTGGATGCGATTAAACCTGTGCAGGCGAGTCAGTGCTGCCTAAAGTGGATAATATCTCGACGTAGGAGAAGGAATTCTTAACACATATGATTAGGGTTGTTGGTTGGGTTTCTCTTATAACGGGAGTCCTAAGAGGTATCTTGTTGGGTTCCTCTGGGTTGGTTTTTAAATTCTTAGGGATGATAATGTCTTAAGAGGTATTTGGTGTAATGGCTTGAACCTATCTGGCCCTTTCCTTTGTCAAAAAGAAGGTCATGAAGTGTTCTGGAGGGTAGAATGGAATTTTCCCACACTTTTCAGAACCTTGTGACTACACGTCATGTAGTGTGAGTACACATTGTGTTCCACCTTTCCTAGTATACCCCATGTTGATGTCGTGTCCTTTCCGCGTTGAATAAATAGGTACACGCCATGTAACCCATCATACATGCCATGTAGTTTCTCCCAACGTACGTGTTACCCTCAAACCGTGTGTTGACTAGTCAACGTCTATGTGCCGTGCTGAAGTCGTGTCCTTGTCGTGTGAAATAAATAAGTACACACCATGTATCCCATCCTACATGCCGTGTAGTTTCTCCCCGCGTACGCATTACTGTCAAACTGTTTGTTGACCAGTCAACGGCCGTGTGCTGCATTGAATGCCATGTTGGAAGCCGTGTGGCGACTATGTGGAATATCCTAGTACACACCTTGTACTAGGTAGTACACGCTGTGTACTTTAGATTTTATCTCCTATAAAAGGAGGTGGCATCTCCTCCTTTTTCAGATCATTCCTCTCCTCCCCATTCCTTCGAGCAGAGCCCTCCCAAGAGACTCCAAAGCTCCTTTCATCCATAACTTCTTCGTCCGAGCTCTGATTTACGATCCGTCAGCGGCCATGAGATCATAAAGACTAGGGAAAACATCTGATCCTGGATCTGTTGTTTTTCCTCCAGCCTTTCCCTCCCAGCTTCCACCCGAGGAGGTTTTTTCCATGCTTTGACAGAATCGACGGACGCCGACATACATCTTCTAAAGATAATCTGGGGGAGTGTTGTGATCAAAACCTATTGTGGTAGGGATCTTACCTTCATGTCTCTAATTTTTTCATCATACGGGATGGGTGTCCTCTAGCTTTCACGAGACATTGTTGAACTAGTTTAATGATGATAATAACTAGCTTAATGAACAGGGATGGGAAAGTTGTTATGTTTATCTTCTTTTATCTTATTGTTATGTTGTGAATTGAATAGGATTATGCCTACTAAAAATCACGGTCTTTAGGGGCCTTTTCTAGAGGAATTAAATGTTTCCCTATCTTTCTAGACCGTTTTGTGGGTGAAAACTTTGTGGAATATAGAAATTTGTTAATCACGTAAAGTGGGCTGATTAAATGAATATCTTGAACCCTTTTGTGATAACCCCAGATGATCAAAATGGAATAATAAACATGTGGGTGTTGGTTTGGTTACGTGGTGTGTGAAAGGGGGGGGGGGTTAATCCTGGGTTATTACAAATAGGATGGGCAGCGAGGCTGCGGTAAATGATATTAAAGGGGAAATGATGTGGCACAAGCCTGGTTTTGTGAGATGGTTTTAGAGATGTGGATAGAAGCCATAGGTTGGGAAGTGTGTTTGGTATACATATATGTATCTATATCTTTGTGTTTTCTCGCACCCCACCCATGTTGTGCACTTAGTGCCGAACACTCCCATTTCATGGGAGAGGGTGTTTTAACCTTAGTTACTAGCTCCTTCCTGCTCATTCTTCCATAGGTTGTGATGGATTGAGGTGACCTTACACCCAAGACTCTTTGGGTAGGTTACGATTGGTGTCATACTCATTCTTCCAAAGGCTGTGATGGTTTGAGGCGACCTTACACCCAAGACTCTTCGGGTAGGTTTTGATTAGTGTGATTTTATCCCAAGACTCTTTGGGCAGGTTTACTGTTCCCAAGAATCATTGGGATGAGGCCCAGGTGTGTTTGGGTGTGGATATGATTGTGGTTTGTGAGGCCTAGGTGTCTTTGGGTGGGGATGTGATTGTGATTTGTGAGGCCCATGTGTGTGTGGGCTGGATTTGTGGTTTTTTAGGCCCATGTGTGGGCGGGAAGGAAGAGTGTGGTAGCATTAGGACGTTCACCGTTAGGAAGTGTAGCTAGCTAGTAGGGGGGGGGATGGTGTGGGTTACCCAATACTCTTGTTCTTATATAATACTACACGTTGTTTTGTGTTTTTGGTGAGTTTGGATGGTGTGGTTGGGTGGATAGAAATTCCTTTTTAATTTTTGGTTTCTTCTATTGTTCTCACGGGACATTAGAATGTCTCCCCACCTGTGCACGAGAGCTTTAGGTTTCCCTTCTGAGTATACTTGTATCCTAACTATATGATTACTTTCAGGTTCCCAGGAGGAATACCAGGGTCATGCGAGACCCTACTAGTCAGGACAGTTAGAGTTGTTGCAGTTTTTTATACTCTTGTTTCTTTTGGTACTTTACTTTTGAGTTTTCTTGTACTTGTACTTTGTTTCATAATTGTTTAAACATGCATGTGGGATTTGTTTGGGTTTATTTTGATTTACTTGTTCCTTTTTATTTTGGTGTTTGACTCATCCTATTTCCTAATCTTAAATAATAAAAGGGGTAATGCCTCCCATATTTTTGAAAACTCATACCCTTAGTGCTTGTCGCCACTCCGGGGCTTACTAGAGGCGGGACTCGGGGGTCATTATCTCCCATTCACCATTGAAATCTCAGAAGGGGCATCATTGGTGGGAGGGGGTCGTGACACCACTCCATTGACCATATGGTCACATAGTGTTATAACTATAGAGATATGTTTTTATTCATATGGTGGCATGATTGATTTTTATACTCAAGAAATGCCATTCAATTAATGAGGAAGCATGGATTTACTTTGGTCGATGCACCTCATGGAAGATCTATTCTCTTCACCAGTCAATCTGAATTACCCCTAGAAGGTCCATATACATTATATGGTTAGTCCTGCATCAGCATGATAATAAAAAATGTGTACTCTTTACTATTAACCAACCCTATAGCAATTCAATATTCAATTCCACCCTTATACAACGTTGTAAACCTAATATTTTATCATAATTTTGAAATATAATATCAAATAGTAATTCTGGTGTGATTCATTTATTTTTTGTTTATCACTGTTAAAATTGGTAATTTCACATTTCTTGTATTATTTCATTGTGTGTGGAGGTGATTTAAAGGCCCATGAAAAAGATGAAGAAAATGGGCCAAACTATGCAAGATTCCAAGAACATAAGTGGGCTCAAATAGACACTTTATCTGATCTGAGCATCCAATTAGGCTTAATGTTTTTGAAATGATCCAAACATCATTAGGATACAATTCTTCTGAACACACCCAGTACAAATTTTTCCATTAAGGAGGAAAACCAAACTGAACTGTCTAGGGAATTGAATCTGCTAGATGTCAAAATATTTGTTTTATATTTCATCCATATATTAGGATTTAGTTTTCAAAATGAAGAAAATATTTTTGGTGGATTTATTCATGTGGTGGGGGATTATGTTTTTATTTTTCTCCAATCTAGATAATACTATATATCCAGTCAAAACTGTGAGAAATTATTTTCTAGAAATTTGGTTTCTCAAAACCACCATCAACTTTTCCTATAAAAAATAATCATGGGAAAAACATTTTTAAAATAGATCCATAATAAAATCTCTTCCATTTTGAGACCCAATGAAGTCCTCTCATTATCTAATAATATTAAACAGAAGGCAAGATTCTGCTATTTTGGAGTCCAAACGGAGTCTTCTAATCCATTTGGAGGTTCTAGACCTCCCTATCCTCATAGGGAGAGATTAATAAAATAAGGACTTGTACAATTATTACATTAATATATTTTGGGTTTGAGAACACTTCATTAATATGTATCCTACATGGATTCATGTTGGAAAAGTTTATTTGATAAAATTGGTTGGAATTTTCTTTACTATTAACCGACCAGTGTGATGTTTTGAGCACATGACTTGTGTTGTTAAAATTTTAATGAACAAGGATCCCTATCCTCCACACTTATTTGAGATTTAAATTTTATTTTGAATAATAAGATCTAATCAATGGTTATCTGATTATAATATCTTAGTTTGGTTAAACAAGAATTCATATAAAATCCTTGAATTTAATAATGAATCTAATTAATTTAAATCAAATAATTACTTCAAAACATAATTAGTATATATGAATTATGACCTTTATATGTGTTTAGTGAACACAAATTAACCCTTTTCCCCATATTTTATTTTCAAAATCCACTTTTTTCCAAATATTAAACTCTTTAAATTAAGTCATTTTATTTTCTAAACTACTTTCAAAACCACCCCCTATATTTGTCATTTTTATTAAAAATTCACACTATAAACTACCAAATATCCTTGAGATATGAATTAGGGTCTTCCATAAACTATTAAAAAATTTTAAATCATAATTAATTTTACATGTCAAGAAAATGATGTCAAATTTTATCACCATTTCCTAGGCCACCTTGGTTTTTAGTGTGTGTTTTTTATAAGATTTATAAAAATTATGAAAATATTTATTTGTTTTATCTTCTAACATTAAATATATATTTTTATTTTTGATTTATTTATATGTAGGTCCTATGCATCACACATTCTACAATTCGATATTTACCACCTTTAGAACTTATACAGAAGGGGATCCTACATCCACAACGCAGAGACACAGAAGTGAACACTATGATGGAGGTCCCGCAAAACATAGAAATTCTTATTGATCCTTATTCTTCTTCTTCTGTAAGCCACATTGAATTTAAGATAAACTATTATAATATGGCTGGAAATAACCAAACATTAAAGCAACTAACCTCACCTGATGTAGAGAACCATCCCGTATACATTCAAATACAAGGTAAATCACTTAATTTTGAACTAAAATCCTTTTTAATTCACTTATTTCTAAAATTACATTGACTCATTAGAGAATATTCAAAAAATATCTTAAAATAATTTCACCCTATGTGTTCTACATTAAAACCTTCCTATTTCATTAAAAGACACTGGAAAGAATTGGTTTTATTATATTAACACCCCTAATAGAGTCTAAGCATACATGAAACACAATTTTAATTAAAAAAATACCATCCTCTCAAACTAATACTAAAAAGAATAAATTTATTGAAGAATGTAATCCCAAGGGGAAACACTACTTGAATATTGGGAATGATTTAATAGGTTAGGTTCTAGATGTCTACACCACCAAATAAGTGATCAAATTTTAATATTATAATTTTATGAAGGTTTAATTCCCACTTATCGTAATATGATTTATACTTCTATAAGTGGTGTGATGTTTGAAAACAACCTAATTACTGTATGGAAATTCATTGAGATCATGGTGAAAGACACTGAAAAATTCAGTTCAAGGTCCAATATACCAATTATAGGTGTCCATGTGGTACAATGTTTTTATTTTGAGAAGAAGGTGGGAAATCATTTGAAGAGGTACATTCCCTAATCCAATAAATTTGTATTTCCCATGGGAAATCAAAATTTCCACCTCCTATTTATTGTGGTACCTATTCCACCATCACTCACTCTTATAACCAATGACCAAAATTGCGAGAAACTTCTGAAAGTTGTAAGGAAATCTTCCTAGTATTCCCCTATAGTCAATCCATTAGGCAAGAACCATACTGTAATTCCAACCATGGGTGGAAATTTAACCAAGCCTATAGGAAAGGTGATATTCAAACTAACCTCAATAATAAAGGAATAAACCAGATAAGAGTAGTAATCCACCACGACTACCCATAAATCCCCAACCACTACAAAGGCCTTTCCAATATTCTCCCCCTAATTGAGCCTAGATTAGAGAACATGATGAATTAAATGGATGAGAATAACCTCTAATTACAACCTACAACCCAATAATCCATACAATACCTAAAAACCCCATTTAGGAAAAGTCTCTAACTCGGTGGGGTGATATCCAATGTCATGTGTTGTGTAAAATACCATCTCATCCACTATTATAACATAGGGACAAGGGAAATTCTACTTGCATCCCCCTACACAATGGAAAAAAATTAAGGACAAATGAACTGTCTATTAGAGTCATTCACCCTAAGGAGACAACTATCCCGAAAACTAAAAATGGATCAAATGACGAAAAAAATTATCCTAAGAAAATCCCTACGAAAGGTAAGAGAGTTTCATTTGATAAACCAAAAACCAAATATATTCTTATTTAATTTCCTCAAAGGGACACCCAACCAGGGAAACAAAAAGAAAATAAAATTGATAAATAAATTTTGTAATCTTTTAAAAATGTTTAGGTTATTATCCTCTTAATTGATTCCATAATAATAATTCTATGATATGAATTTTTTTAAAGGATTTGTGTAGACATCAATGGAGACATTGTGATAATGAAAATGTGATATTAGGGTGGAAATACATAGAAATGATGGAGCCATCACTTTTCTCCAAATTCAATGATCATGGAACATTATATATTTTATGCACCATAAGGGAGTATTTATTTTCCAATGATATGAATGATTTTGGTGCTTCAATAAATGTGATGACTCAATCTATTTTATCTTCTTTATAGGTCGAGATACTAAAGAACACTGTAAATTTATTCAACTTGAAAACCGGAGTACAACACACCCCACTAGTGTGTTACATTATATTCTTGTGAGGTTGAAGATTTTAATTTTTCATAGTAGCTTTTAGGTTCTTAAAATAGAAGTTGATAGTATGAATAGAAATTGGCCCAATTATATTGGAGAGACATCTCTTAAAACTACCAAAACCATAATTATATTCGATATTGGTATATTATCTCTAGATTTTAGTGGTGACGTTGTCCACTTTAATATCCTTGATTCTATGAACCATCCCTTGAAAGAAAATTAATCACTTTCAGTTAATTCTATTAATGAACTCACTTTTCCAAAAAAAACATCAACTATTTCCCCTGATACACTTTATGAGTTTTCATCATTGATATAAATTCTTGGTAATGAATAATTCTTTGAATATTGTATTGATTTAGAAAAATGTAAATTAAGTTTTTTAATTGATGATTTCTTGGTCACTGGGGTTCCCATGACCATCGATGATACTGCTAAGCTTATAAAATATTATTATTCATTCGAGGATGTTAAAATGGAGTAGTTAGATGGTATCAGTGACCTATAAAATTCAAATTCACTTTAATATATAAAAAATCTCCTTGAATTGGAACATTAACCACTTCCTAAAAATTTTAAATATCCATATCTTGAGAATAGAAATAACATTCATGTCATCATTGATAGTTAACCTTTTACATAACATGAATTGAAACTTCCTGACCATTTGAGGGAGTATAAACAGGCATCGAGATGGAAGCTTGCTGACATTCCAAGTATGGTCCTCTCAATTTTCACGCATCAGTTTTTGTTAAATGATGAGGATAAACTAGTGAGGCAGGAACAACATCAACTGAACCTAAACCTCTTATATGTTGTTAAAAAGTAGGTAACAAAACTATGGGATGCTGGAATCATTTACCCATCTTTGAAAACCAATGGGTCAGCCAGTATAGGTAGTTCCTAATAAAATTGGTCTTAAAATATTAAACAATGAAAACAATGAATTAGTTCCAAACTGTGGGAATTCCGTACAGATTATCTACAACTAAACCTATAACGACCCATACTTTACATACATTGTTATTACTTCAGAATTGAAGCACTCTTATTACAACATATTAAAAAATCAAGAAAGGACCGTATAGGTATAGAGTCTTTAGAAACTGGGAAACATAAACAACTGGTTCATAAAGCATCTACTTTGACTCCCATTTATTTCATCATATCTAGAGTCCCCTTTTGGTATATCCTACCTAATAACCTTCCTCCTGACCTGGTGAAATAAAACATACAAAAGGGTGAGCTGAAATGCTCATTAAGGGTAAACAAAAGAAATATCAAACACATCATATTCATAAGAACATATCTTATAGAAATCATAACCTACAAAAGAGATCATAATTTCATAACTTGGGATAAATCATAGTAGTGAAATGTAATCCCAATAATCATAAAATAAAACATTAAACATTGTGGAATACACACATAATCATAGAGAATCATTTCTTATTAGTCAAGACTCATTGCCAAGACTATCTTAGTGGACAAAGTCCATTTCTGAACCGAGTTCACTCCTCATTTCAGTACTGTTTTACTGAACTGGTTTAACCTGCCGTTCCAGCCATGTCTATCTCATGAGATATCAAATCTTTACCCAATAAATTGGAGGGTGATATAGTTCCCACCCATCTCATAATTATACCATTCTTATGTGTGCCACAAAATCATTAATCATACATCATTGCATAACCCATGTAATAAAAATGGGATTCTTAAACAACATGACCTCATAAAACAAATAATATAAGATAAATGAATTCATAAAAATAATTCCATCACAAAATAATCAAATCAATGTAATAATAGGGACAGACATATAACCCTATATTATCTTAGATGGAAAATAATTTAGATAAAACACTTGAACTCCATTCTTGAGGAAAATATCCTTTCTACTTCAAAAACACTTTCCTTTCTTAACATGTCATACAATTTTAAACTAAAAGAAGTTGATTAAAAATAAACATGAAAACATGTAAATTATGCTTTTTGAAAATAATGTTTTAAAAATCCATTCATGCCGTATAGGTTAAAAAAACATTCTTCTTGTACTTTTGTCAGAAAAGTCAAAAAGTACCTCGTACGAAAAACGACAAAATTTTCCTTTCATATCTTTTACTAAAAACTCACCAAAGGGTAAAATTGGTTTTAAAAAATTGTAGGTGGATGGAAATAATATTAAATATTGAGGAAACATGGATGTGGATGACAAAATACATCCCAGTAAATTCCAAAGTACAAACAATCTCAGATAAAAATGAGATTGTGATATTTCCCTTACCCTAGGTCCAATTTGCTTCGTAAGTGTCCGAACCTCCTGTATAATGATTTAAATAATGTTATTGACTTATTCCAGAATCATAATTATTTTTATAATATCATATATGGTCATATTCTTATATTCTTACGAGTAATATTTCATTACTACTTGTTATTCGGGTGTTTATTACTTTTTGTTCTTATGCGTGTTTTTTCGAATCAATTCTTATTTTCCTTTTTAGGTTATAGATACCTCATTTACAGAATGTAATTACTGTAATATATATCATATTAATTCATTCAATTCATTTATATAATCATTATTCATTGAAGATCATGTAAAACGAGTCACATCACATTGTGGAGACTGTATTCCGTACGTACGCACGAGTGATGATATCATTCCCATGATTTTGGAATTTTATTGGAGTTTATATATACTATTTCAGAATCAATATCACTTAACAATAATCATATATAGTCATTATTTACACCATTATACCCATCCAAGTATGGTGGTGGTGGAAAATAGATTACACCACGGCGTGGAGACGGTGTTCCGTACGTACGCACGCGCGGTGATTTCGTTTTCTATAGGATGGATAGATGGTGAAATAAGGTTGTTTCATACTTATAATAACATATAAGTATATGAGTGATACTGATGTTATTACTTCATAATGAAGCAACAAAATAAGAAGAAGTGGAAGAAGAAATAAAGATGAAAGAATCGGTGACAGACATTACCTCTTATTTGAGCGCTTCTTTGAGACCTCCTTTTAGGGCACTAAAATTGGTCTTTGAAGAAGACTAGGACCTCTAGGATTTCTCTAGGGAAGTGGATAGAAAAACTTTTCTGGGGTTGGCCGAGCATGAAGGCTCAAAGTGGTGTGAGTAAGAGAGGGAGGAGGTGCCCTTTTATAAGGGAGGAGAGGGGCACCTTTGGAGTAACTAAAAATATTATTTTATTATAAAGTCAAATTCGGATTTTAATAGCTCCAAATTGATAAATATCGAAGGTATGGTGGGTATGGGTCGAAATCCTCTCATCAAATAGAATTTAGACAAGTTTAGGTATCAATTTTAACCTTATAATTTAGATTTAACTTTACGTTAGATAATTTAACTTTTACCATGTCGTCTTGTTTTCTTACACTATAAGGTTAATAAACATACTATATCAAGCCAAACGAACCCCAAGTACTTCATTATTAATATATATACCCTTATATATGTCATTTTTCCTAACCATATATTTTTAGGAATAAAATAACAATTAATAATATAATATTTGTTTTAGAAACTATTTTATGTCAATTTTGACACTATTTAGTAATTGATTTTTATGAAAATCATAATAGAATTATTAGTTCTAAAAAAGTTAATTAAATAAATAATAACATGTCATATTAACCTATAAAATTAGTTTAATTTTTAAAAAGTCTCAAATTTCATTTATTTGGGTATTTACAACATCAATTATGTCAATATTTCATTAATAAGATAATTACTGCATCATCGTTGTGTCATAAATAAATTAAAATATTTAATGTCTAAAAATTACAAATAAAATACGATTATGTAGGAAATTTGTTTATATTTCTAATGAATATTTATAGTCGAATTTATCTTATTTATTACCCCATATGAAAAATGATTTACTTATTAAACTTTGATTTTATCTATTTTTTCCCTTCTTTAAATAAATTAATAATAAATGTCCTAATCTAATCCAAGTGGGCCTAAATGGTCATATTTTATTCCTAAGGTTGTTTTTGGACGAATTACACTTATAAAATAGAATTAGGACATGTGTTAGGGTAATAATAATAACAATTTTACCCTTAATTACCCTATTTACTTTTAACCGTGGTAAAAAAAGTAAAAAGTTATTATTCAATAAAAAGTATTTTCATCTCATTGAACCACATTTTAGTACTTGATATTAACCGTGTCTCTCGGATTTTCGAAATTCCACTCAAAGAAGCGGTAAAATTAAGTTTTATGAAAAATTCAGTTTTTTTTAGCTTCCACTTAGTGGTTTCACTATTCATCAAAAATTGAAAGTTTTCAGAAAAATACCAAAATTTCACCCTAGGCTAATGTCGATATTCCGAATCCAAAAATGAAGTCCATTTTGAAAAATAAAATTTATAAAATTTCAAAAAGTGGTTATTACTATTTATAACGGCTAGTTTTATTAGTTTTTTAATAGCATATCGTTGTTTAGTGAAACTCAGTATTGTGTACGACACAAGATATTGAAGAAGGCCGCAGTTGCGTGTAAAGAAAACCAATCTAGTGTTGTGTGTATTGAAATATTCCTTTGATGATTTAAAAACAAAATATTTCTCATAAAAGTCTCGGGCGTTACATTCTACCCTCCTTAAAATGAATTTCGCCCTCGAAATTCGTCACTTTGTAACAAAAAGATGAGGATACCTCTCCCTCATCATATCCTCAAGATCCCATGTAGTTTCTTCTAATTGGTGGTTCCTCCATAAAACTTTCACCAATCGAGTGGTCTTGTATCGTAGGACTTTTTCGCTATGATCCAGAATCTCTATCGGTTGTTCTGTATAAGAAAGATCTTGCTCCAGCGGTACAACTTCTAAGCTGACTACATGTGAAGGATCAGATAAGTACTTTCTCGGGAGAGATACATAGAACACATCATGAACTTGAGAGAGATTCGGTGGAAGCGCCAATCGGTAAGCTACCTTTCCAACACGATCCAGTATTTCGAAAGGACCGATATATCTAGGGTTCAACTTCCCCTTCTTTCCAAATCTCATGACCCTCTTCCATTGAGATATTCGTAAGAACACTTTATCACCCACTTCAAACTCTAGGTCTTTTCTGCGGTTGTCGGTATAACTTTTCTTTCAACTCTGATCTACTCTTATGTTTTGTGGAATAGATCGGACCTTTTCTGCCATCTCATCAACAAGATCAGGTCCTAATAGATTTCTTTCCCCAACTTCATCCCAGTAAGTTGGAGTCCTGCATTTCTTTCCATAGAGAGCTTCATAAGCTGCCATTTGAATACTGGAGTGAAAGCTATTATTATAATAAAATTCCACCAAAGGTAGGTGTTGGTCCCAACCACTTTTGAAATCCATAGAGCAAGCTCTCAAAATATCTTCTAGAGTTTGAATTGTTCTCTCAGACTGACCGTCTGTCTGAGGATGATAAGTAGTGTTGAAACTCAACTCTGTATCCAGAGTATGCTGAAGAATTTGCAGAACTTTGAGGTAAATCTCAGATCCCGGTAAGATATAATAGAAAGTGGTACTACATGGAATCTTACCACTTCCTTTACATATATCATAGAAAGCTGATCCAAAGAGAAATCCTATCTAATAGCAATGAAGTGTGCGGACTTTGTAAGACGATCAACTATGACCCAGATAGCATTATTGCCTTTGGATGTTTTAGGAAGTCCTGTGAAAAAGTCCATAGTGATGTTTTCCCATTTCCATTCAGGTATGGCTAATGGTTGTAACATCCCCTTAGACTTTTGTCTCTCAGCTTTAACTTGCTGACCATCCAAGCATTGAGAGACATATTTAGCAACATCTGTTTTCATGCCATCCCAACAGAAGTACTCTTTCAGATCCCTATACATCTTCCTGCATCCCAGATGAATAGAGAATGAAGAACTATGAGCCTCATCCAGCAGCTCCTTCTGTAATTTAGGGATGGGAGGAACACAAACCAGATTCCTGAACTTTATTATCCCATCACAATCAAGGTTGAATTCAGGATCATTTCTCACCTTCTTTTGTAACTCGACATCTTTTTTATGTGCCTCTTTAATCTTCACATGTATAGATGGTTAAACATTCATTTGAGAAAGATATGATTTTTTCCCTTCCATTATAATTCCAAGATCCATCCTTTGTAAATCAATAAATATTGGATCTTTTGTGATCCTCATCATGGATAAGCTAGCATGGTCTTGTCGACTTAATGTATCTGCCACCTTGTTTGTTTTCCCAGGGTGGTAATGAATTGAGCAGTCGTAATCCTTAATCAGCTCCAACCATCTTCTTTGGCGCATATTCAGCTCCTTTTGTGTGAAAATATAATTTAAACTTTTATGATCAGTATAAATATCACACATTTCAACATAAAGTTAATTCCTCCAAATCTTTAATGAAAATATTACCGCAGCTATCTCCAAATCATGAGTTGGGTAATTTTTCTCATGGATTTTCAACTGTCGTGAGGCATAAGCTATCAACATATCATTTTGCATAAGAACACACCCCAATCTCATCTTGGATGCATCACTAGAGATCAAAAACCTTTCTCCACTACAAGGCAGTGTGAGCACAGGTGCACTAGATAACCTTCGTTTCAACTCTTGAAATTCTCTTCACATTCCTTCGTCTAAAAAAACGTAACTCCTTTCAGAGTCAACCTGGTGAGTGGATTAGATAATTGTGAAAAAAATTTCACAAAACGTCGATAATATCCAGCCAAACCAAGAGAACGTCACATCCCGATTACTGTTGTTGGTCTCGACCATCTTTTTATAACCTCTGTTTTTGCTGGATCCACATATATCCCCTCTTTTGAGATTATGTGACAAAAAAATGAAACTTTTTAAAGCCAAAATTCACTCTTGGTAAATTTTTCATAAAGCTTCTCCTTTCTCAGGGTCTTCAATATAATTCTCAAGTGATCTTCATGTTCTTCCTTTCTCTTTGAATAGACAAGAATATCCCCTATAAAGACTACCACAAATTGAAAAGATAGTCTCTAAAGACTCTATTCATCAGATCCATAAATATAGCAGGGGAATTA
This sequence comes from Viscum album, assembly GCA_963277665.1. Classification (NCBI taxonomy): domain Eukaryota; kingdom Viridiplantae; phylum Streptophyta; class Magnoliopsida; order Santalales; family Viscaceae; genus Viscum; species Viscum album. The sequence goes on along the minus strand of OY728140.1, from coordinate 1,267,094,998 downwards.
GTAAGACAAAATGGCATCATTATAAATTCATAGTGTCCATACCATGTACAGAAAGCTGTATTTGGTATATCCTCCCTTTTGACACTTAATTGATGATACCCTGAACGAAGATCAATCTTGGAAGAGTATTGAGCTTCGCGTAGTTGGTCAAATAAGTCATCAATGTGTGGGAGAGGATATTTGTTCTGGATAGTGATCTTTTTAAGTTATCGATAATCAATGCATAGTCTCATTGATCCATCTTTCTTCTTAGCAAACAGAAAAGGTGCTCCCCAAGGTGACGCACTAGGGCATATGAATCCCTTATCAAGATTCTCTTGGAGTTGCTTCTTCAATTCCTGCAACTCAATTGGGGCCATTCTATAAGGTGTCTTTGAAATAGGCAAAGCACCCAGTACGAGTTCTATTGAAAACTCAACTTCACGATTTGGTGGAAGACCCATCAATTCCTTTGGAAAGACATAATCAAACTCCCGTACAATGGGAATATTATTAATCATGAGTTTATCACCAACCATTTGTGATAAATAACCCTCATTTAGTGGAATCAAGACCCATAAGATGGAAGAAATTTCCACTGGAATGTTATGTCCATCTTTGCATTGATAGAAGATGATAGATTGATCTGGAATATGAAATATGACTTCCCTTATTTGGAAATTGATATGAGCTCCATATAATGAAAGCCAATCCATGCCAAGAATCACATCAAATTCCACTATAGGAAGGATCAGAAGATCTGCAGGAAGCGCTTTCCCACAAACTTCAATCGGAGAATAATTATAAACTTTTGATGCGACTGTTGTGCTATTAGGGGTTGTCACAGCTAACTCAACATCTAATTGTTGAGGTAATATGGTGATATCCTTAGAAAATTCTTCATAAATAAATGAGTGGGTGGATCCAGAATCAAATAAAACATTTGATACTTTAGAAGGGATGGTAAGTGTACCTTTCAGTAAATCGTTATCATACTCCACATCGCTGATAGAAATTTCATGTGAATTTCCTTTGTCTTTATACTTAAGAGTTTGTTGACGTCGACCATCATCATCAACCCTTGGATTTGGGCATTGTTTGGCATAATTCCCCATCTCCTTGCACTTGAAACATTGAAGTGTAGTAGGTTCATTCTGTGTGTCCCTTCCATTGTTTGCATCATTAGACATCTTCTTCCTATCATTGCGGCATTCAAATGCCCGATGACCTTCCTTTCCAATTTGAAACATTTACTTGACCCTTTAAGACAACTCCATCTATGTTTCTTTCCACACTTTGAGCATAAGGGAAATCTCATCTTCTTTTCAGTGTGCTCTTTAGATTTTCCTTTGAATTCCATTTTCCTCTTCTTATCAAACCCATTTGACCGATGGCTTACTCCAATCTCCATTTCAACTAAGAGAGCACATCGAACAATCTCCTCGTAGCTATTGAAGTCCCTTATGGATAAGGCCCTTCGAAGACTTGGTTTTATGCCACTAAAGAATCGATTGATCTTACTCACAGGTTGGATAATAATACCAGAAGCATACCTTGAAAGTCTCGTAAAATTTACTTTATAGGTACCAACATATTCATCATCCTTTTGCTTTAGATCAAGAAACCCTTTGTCCATATTTTTTTGGAGAATACGAGGGAAGTACTTATTGAAAAATAAGTTCTTGAACTCATCCCATTACATGGACTCAATTTCATCTATTTGCCTCGTATTCTTAATAAGATTCCACCATTGATCAGCATATCCTTCCAAACGATACACTGCTAGGATGACTTTATCATGTTCAGAACATTGAATAACTGAAAATATCTTTTCAGTAGTACTGATCCATTGTTCAGAAACTAATGGATCAGTAGACCCGCTGAATGAAGGTGGACGCTGCCTCATGAAGGATTCAACAGAATGTTGCTCCTTCCTTTGCTCGTTTGGATGTCCAGCATGATTCATAGCTTGAGAATGTTGTGTGAGCATGGATACAAGATTTTGAATTCCAGCTCCCATAACATTTGGTTTCTCAGGGGGACAATCATTGCATTGCCCGTCGCATTCCGCATTAACATGGTTCCTTCGGGTTCCAGCCATTGACTAAAACCAAGAAGAATAGTGTGAGAAACACTAATTATAAAAGGAAAACCACATAATCAAGAATAAAATTTCACACTTAAGGTATTATCCTAGGTTATTCATGGCCATTTATAAAACACTAAGATTGTGTTCTATGGTTAGATATATCATTAGGGTTCTTACTAAGGCTTTCACATCCTAGTTTCCAAAGGTTGACTATAACCTTCCACTGATACCAACTATAACGACCCATACTTTACATACATTGTTATTACTTCAGAATTGAAGCACACTAATTACAACATATAACAAAACCTGGAAAGGACCGTATAGGTATAGAGTCTTTAGAAACAAGGAAACATAAACAGCTGGTTCATAAAGAATCTACTTTGCCTCCCATTTATTTCATCATATCTAGAGTCCCCTTTTGGCATATCCTACATAATAACCTTCTTCCTGACCTGGGGAAATAAAACATACAAAAGGATGAGCTCAAAATCTCAGTAGGGGTATACAAAATAAATATCAAACACATCATATTTATAAGAACATATCTTTTAGAAATATTAACCTGCAAAAGAGATCATAATTTCATAACTTGGGATAAATCATAATAGTGAAATGTAATCCCAATAATAATAACTTAAAACATGAAACTTTGTGGAATACACACATAATCATAGAGAATCATTTCTTATTAGTAAAGACTAATCTCCAAGACTATCTTAGTGGACAAAGTCCACTTCTGAACTGGGTTCACTTCTCGTTTCAGTCCTATTTTACTGAACCAGTTTAACCTTCCATTCCAGCCATGTCTATCTCATGAGATATAAAATCTTTACCCAATGAATTGGAGGGTGATATAGGTCCCACCCATCTCATAATGATACAATTCTTATGTGTGCCATAAAATCATAAATCATACATCATCGCATAACCCATATAATAAAAATGGGATTCTTAAACAACATGAACTCATAAAAAAATTCATATAAGATAAAGGAATTCATAAAAATAATTCCATCACAACATAATCAAATCAATGTAATAATAATTATAGAAATATAACCCTATATGATCTTAGATGGAAATTGTTTTTGATACAACACTTGAACTCCATTCTTGAGGAAAATATCCTTTCCACTTCAAAAACATTTTCCTTTCTTAACATGTCATACCATATTAAACTAAAAGAAGTTGATTAAAAATAAACTTGAAAACTTTTAAAGAAATATTATTGGATATAATGTTTAAAAAATCCATTCATTCCTTATAAGTTAAAAAAACATTCTTCTCGAACTTTTGTCGGAAAAGTCAAAAAATACCTCGTACGAAAAACGACAAAAGATTCCTTTCATATCTTTTACTAAAAACTCATCGAAGGGTAAAATTGAATTTAAACAATTGTAGGTGGATGGAAATAATATTACATATTGAGGAAACATATATGTGGATGATAAAATACATCCCAGAAAATTCCAAAGTACAAACAATCTTGGATAAAAATGAGTTTTTGATATTTCCCTTACCTTAGGTCCAATTTTCTTCGTAAGTGTCCGAACCTCCTGTATAATGATTTAAATAATGTTATTGACTTATTCCAGAATCATAATTATTTTTATGTTATCATATATGGTCATATTCTTAGCTTCTTATTAGTAATATTTCATTACTACTTGTTATTCGTGTGTTTATTACTTTTTGTTCTTGTGCGTGTTTTGTCGAATAATTTTTTTTAGGTTATAGATAATGCATTTCAAGAATGGTATTAGTGTAATATATATCATATTAATTCATTCAATTCATTTATATAATCATTATTCAATGAAGATCATGTAGAACGAGTCACATCACATCGTGGAGACGGTATTCCGTACATACGTACGAGCGATGATATCGTTCCCATGATTGTGGAATTGTATTGGAGTGTATATATACTATTTCAGAATCAATATCACATTAAAATAATCATATATATTCATTATTTACACCATTATACCCATCCAAGAAATGTGGTGGTGGAAAATAGATTACACCACGGCGTGGAGACGTTATTCCGTACGTATGCATGCGCGGTGATTTCATTTTCCGTAGGATGGATAGATGGTGAAATAAGGTTGTTTCATACTTATAATAACATATCAGTATATTAGTGATACTTATGTTATTACTTCACAATGAAACAACTAAAGAAGAATAAGTGGAAGAAGAAATAAAGATGAAAGAATCGGTAACAGACATTACCTCTCCTTTGAAGTGCTTCTTTGAGACCTCCTTTTAGGGCACTAAAATTGGTATTTGAAGAAGACCAGGACCTATAGGATGTCTCTAGGGAAGTGGAGAGAAGAAATTAGCAGGGGTTTTCCGATCTTCAAGGCTCAAAGTGGTGTGAGGAAGAGAGGGAGGAGGTGTCCTTTTATAAGTGAGGAGAGGGGCACCTTTGGAATAACAAAAAATATTATTTTATTATAAAGTCAAATTAGGTTTTTAATAGCTCCAAATTGATATATTTCGAATATAAGGTGGGTATGGGTCGCAAAATCTCATCCAATAGATTTTAGACAAGTTTAGGTATCAATTTTAACCTTATTATTTAGATTTAACTTTAAGTTAGATAATTTAACTTTTACTGTGTCTTCTTGTTTTCTTACACTATAAGGTTAATAAACTTACTATATCAAGCCAAATGAACCCCAAGTTGTTTATTATTAATTTATATAACCTTATCTAAGTCATTTGGCTGAACCTTAGATTTTTAGGAATACAATAACAATTAATAATATAATACTTGTTTTAAAAACTATTTTATGTCATTTTTGACACTATTTAGTAATTGATTTTTGTTAAAATCATAACAGAATGATTAGTTCTAAAAACGTTAATTAAATAAATAATAATATTTTATATTAACCTAGAAAATTATTGGAATTTATAAAAAGTCTCAAATTACATTTATTTGGGTATTTATAACATCAATTATGTCAATATTTCATTAATAAGATAATTACTGCATCATCGTTGTGTCATAAATAAATTAACTTATTTAATGTCTAAAAATTACTAATAAAACCCCATTATGTAGGAAATTTGTTTATCTTCCTAATTAATATTTATAGTCTGATTTATCTTATGTATAACCCCATATTAAAAATTATTTAGTTATTAAACATTGATTCTAACTATTTTAACCCTTCTTTAAATAAATTAATAATAAATGTCCTAATCTAATCCAAGTGGGCATAAATGGTCATATTTTATTCCTAAGGATGTTTTTGGTCGAATTAAACTTATCCAATAGAATTATGACATGAGTTAGGATAATAATAATAACACTTTTACCCTTAATTACCCCATTTACTTTTAACCCGGGTAAAAAAAAGTAAAAAGTTTATTCATAAAAAATTATTTTCATCTCATTGAACCACATTTTAGTCCTTGATATTAACCGTGTCTCTCGGATTTTTGAAATTCCACTCACAGAAGTGGTAAAATTATGTTTTATGAAAAATTCATTTTTTTAACTACAACTTAGTTGTTTCACTATTCATCAAAAATTGAATGTTTTCAGAAAAAAACCAAAATTTCACCCTAGGATAATTTTGATATTCCGAATCCAAAAATGAAGTCCATTTTGAATAATAAAATTTATAAAATTTCAAAAAGTGCTTATTTCTATTCATAACGGCTAGTTTTATTAATATTTTTATAGCATATCGTTGTTTAGTGAAACTCGGTATTGCGTACGAAACAAGCTATTGAGGAAGGTCGCAGTTGAATTTAAAGCAAGCCAATATAGTGTTGTGTTTAGTGAAATATTCTTTTATGATTTAAAAACAAAATATTTCTCATAAAAGTCTTGGGCGTTACAAAACCAACACACTACAAAGGCTCATTTCCCATTGTACTTCATTGACCTGATACAGGATAGGCTAGGGGAAGTCACACTACCATTTCCTGGATGGGTATTCTAGATAAGTTTATATCCATATTTCCCATGAGGATTAAATAAATACAACCTTCACATGCCCATTTGGAACAATTTTATATAGGAGGTTACCATTTGGTATTTTCAATGCTCCAATTACATTCAAGAAATGCATGGCTAGTATGTTTTTGGATTACCTAAAGAATTTTGGGAAGAATTAATGGATTATTTCACTATTTATAGTTCTTCATTTGATGAGTGTTTCAGTAATACTGGTTATTTCCTTCATTATATTATTGAAAATAATATTTTTCTAAACTATGATAAATTCTATTTCATGGTGTGTTAAAGTATAGTACTTGGAAATTTCATTTCTATGGATGATATACATGTTGATAAATAAAAATTTGTTGTCATTACTTCCCTAACATTCACAAAAATAGTAGGTGATGTGTGTTTTTCATGGATCATGCTATACTTTTGGGTATGTTCATTTCATACATTTGTATGATTGCACTACTCCTATCCCACTTACTTTAAAAAAAAATTTGATTGAAATATGAGGAATATTTTATTAAATTAAAACGGTGTATCACGTCACCCCTGGAAATCCAACCAACTCGTTGGGGGTTAATATATAATATCATGTGTTATGACTATTCTTATGCAGTTGGGGTAGTCTTAATGCAATTATTTGATCGAGGTACACATGTCATTTCATATTCCTAACAGAAACTGGACCCTGCCCATGAAAACAAAAACCATAATTGGAAAATAATTCATTCCCATTATATTTTCCATGGGTAAATTTAGGTCATACCTTTTATGGTCTAAAGTCATTATGCTCTCAGATTATACAACCCTCAGGTATCTCCTTAAGAATCAATATTCCAAACTACATCTCATTCATTGGATGCTCATACTTTAAGGATTTAATATAGTAATTAGGGAAACAAAAGGACCAGATAATGTGGTGGATAACCATATAAGTTGGATCCTCCCATACTTGGATATTGACTCATCCCCTTTTATTCCCATAAATGACATGTTTTCGGATGAGAAATTAAATGACATGAATGATTTTATTCATTTATATGATGAAATTTGAAATTATTTTGTATCATCCTAAATACTTGTTGATTTCACCTAAACTTACTCGATCATCTAAAACATGAGCCTCATTGGATAATTTGGGATAACCCCAACCATTAAGGAACATTTGGTGATCAATTTCTCCATATGTTTATTCCCGATATATAGTTTTAGTCTGTATTTAGGTTCTTCGACAATATTACTTTTGGGGGGGCATTTTGGACCCCAACAGATTGCTTACAAGGTCCTTTATTCTAGTCTATTTTGACAAACTTTATTTTTGGATTTCCATGATTTTAATAAATCTTTATTACCACTGTCAAATAATGGAAACGATACATAAATAAATGAAACTACACAAAAAAACATCCTCTTTCATGAGAGTTTTAATATTTGGGGCATTGATTGTATGGGGCCATTTCCCAATTCCATTGAAAACTTGAAAATTTTCCCCAAGTTTATTATGTGTAAAAATGGTTAGAGGCATGGTCCATGAGGATAGATGATTCCATGAAAACTGTGAAATTTTTGGGAACAAAAATTTTCAATCGGTTTGGATTACCAAGATTCATCATCAATGTCTAGGCTTCGCATTTCATCAATAGAATAATGAAATCAAATTTTCATCGATATGGGGTCGAGCATTGAGTGCGTACAACATATCAACTACAAATAAAAGGAGAAGAAGAGGTTTCTAACAGATAGGAAATATAAATTGTTGCAAAACTATTAAACCCAGTAGAAAATATTAGATTATTAGACTTGACTATTCATTTTGATCTTAATATACTGCCTTTAAAACTCCCATTGACATGTCACCATATCAGCTAGTTTGGGGAGAGAGTTTTCACCTCTCTATTGAGATAGATAACCCGGGATACGATTCTATTAAACAATGAAAATATATTGTTTCGATTGTAGGTTATTAGATTAGGTTATAGATTTAAGAGTTAGAGGAAATGTGTAATGATTCTTATAAGAACCCTTGAATCTTTGAGGAGCGAACCAAGGCTTCCCATGATTGTCTAATCCTTTATTTTCAATTTCACATTTGGAATAAGTTCATAATTTTCCACTAAAGGATGACGTTTTATCCAGGTAAGTTTAATTACCACTTGTTTGGCCCATTATTTTACAATTTATGGGACATATTTTTCTAGGATCACTGATAATAACTCCATAGTGTGATTTTTATTTGACAACATTTTCATCACAGATTAAATTTTATTTTAATGATAAATATTCATGATGTTAGGGATATCAGCATGAATAATTTTTTAAATGTGACTTTTCCAAAGAGTGAAAATTTTTAGGCATGAAGGTGTGATTATATTGTGATTCACTATTGATTTTCACCCTGATACCACATTTTTAAACTGATTTTTTTATCATAAATTTCCAAAATTAATAAAAAAAATAATTCATGTTTAATTCATTTAATTTTTTTGTTACCCTCTATTTGAAATGGTAATTTAACGTGTTTAAATAATTTCATTCAAGGTAGAGGTGATTTTTAGTCCCATGATGAAGTTGAACGAATAATTTCCCAAACTGTGCTACATTCTGAGAACACCAGTTGAATAAAAAAACACTTCAGCTAATCTGTTTATCGAATTATGCTAAAATAGTTTGATCTGAACCAAATTTAATTCATATATAAGTCTTTTGAAAACACCCATGACTAATTCATTCGTTAACAGGCCCAAAAGAACAACTCTATCTAGGAAACTGAATATTCTCAAAGTAAAGAAGATGTTTTCTATATTTTTATCATTTATAGGGCATTAGTTTTCTAATGGGAGACAAATTTTGGGGGAGTTAACCAACAGGTGGTAAGAAATTTTTTTATTTTTCTCCAATTTGAGATGAGATTGTCTAGCCACTCAAAATGACGATCTAACTGGTTTCTTGAAATATTGGAGGTCAAAACCACCTTCCACGTTGCCTATAAAGTGGATCCCTAGGAACCCCTTTTCTATGATTGAACCATGAGAAACGATCTACTATTTTGGAGACCCAAAGTATTCCTCTAATCATTCAATAATTTTGATCATGAGGTAAGTTAATGCTATTTTGGATTTAAAAAGAAGTCATATATTCTATTTAGAGGTTCTGGAGTTCCCTATCATCATAGAGGTATTTTAAATTATTAAGGAGATCCAACTCAGTTTACTCCTACTATAGATGTTGGGATAAATTGTGGGAGTTTTTTGTGATGGTGATACACATATTATAATCGGAGTTACGACACTTTTAATGTCACTGTTTTGATGTATTTTGGGTTTCAAAACATTTCATTCTAAACTATTTTACTTTGATTCACGTTTTCAATATTTGTTTGATTTAAATTTAATTGATTCCTATTTACATTTAACCAATCAGTGTGAATATTTATTTACATGACTTATGTTGTTCTGATTGGACAAAATAAGAATCCTTTTCCTCCCCACTTATCTCAGATTTAAATTTTTATGGAAGTTTTTATACCATGCATAATATCTGGACCATAGATATATGATTTTTATGTCAAGGACTGGATCAAATTTCATTTAAATAAAATCTTGGAATGTAATCAGTAATTCGATTAATTTCAACCAAATACTAACTTCAACACATAATTAATCTCTATTAATATTAAACATTCGATGTGTGTGGTGAATTCAAAACGAACCCTTTTTTTATATTTTCCAAAATCCACTTTTTTCAACTATAAAACTCTATAAATTAAGTCATTTTATTTTATAAAATATCTTCAAAACCACCTCAATATTAGTCTTTTCTATTAATAATTCACACTAGTACTGAACTTCTTCACTCAAGTTCTTCAATTTGTTTCCTTATGAACCATTTCCATTTATCATGGTAGAACTTCAAACATAATATGGACTAACAAGTAATATTTTTAAATTATTTCATCAAATGACTTATCAACTCAAAAAAATTATATACTTATATAGATTCTTTATCAAGAATGACATCAAAATATTTATCATGAATTCAAAACAATCCTTTAAATGAAATCATCAGCACATTAAACACATATTAAACCATTTACACAAATTTCGATACTCACTTTGGAAAAATAAAGAGTATCTCTAAAATATTAATTTTTATATTAATTTGGAAATTATGAATTTTTTGTGATGCCTTCCAATGGGTATAACCTCCGTACTTTGTACATGGTTCTTAGGAACTAGATCTTTGTACCCTGACCAGATCGGTTATTATTGGTCTCTAATGGTGAATTTTTTTTATTCAGTGAATGAAGATGAGAATGAGAAACATCATAGGATTGTCATAATCCTTCTTTGATAGAGACATCTATACTACAATATCATGATGTGTTAGTTTTGGATATATGGGGCTTTCTTTTTTGGTTCATGTCAACTCATGGATAAAATTCTGCACAAACCCCAGGAAAATTTAGGTTTTGTTACTTAGGATGCACCCAAAAGAGTGTTTAAGGTGTTATGTTGACTGGTCACTACAAGATATTTATAGATAAAATCTATAGTATTTCATCTCGCATGAATTTAACTGCCCAATAGGGAAACCCTTAATTTGGTATGAGTAGTGTTGGAGAAATTTGGAGAAGTTGAAGAAGGGGATTATGAGTGCTCTAATTATATTGTTTTTAGAGAAAAATGTAGAGTACATGGTGTTCAATAATCCATTTAAATAGGTTATAGGTTATTCACTAATTTAGAGAAAACAATTGATTTATTATGGTTCTATATTGTTTATAACTAATCATCAAAACTATGGGACCCATGACTTGTAGCTAGTATAGGTTGTGTCCCACTTGAAGACTAGGAGACACTACCATCTCTGTGAGTGGTATGTAGTGTACACAAACCATAAGTACCTAAGATATATATTCACTAAATGATATCATAAAATGAGGATGTGTTATAAATTTTTGTTCCCATAGGATAATTAATTTTATATTTTATATGCTATATGGGAATTAAATGTGGTGGTCAACGTGCATTGAATAAAATACTGAGATTAGTTGATCGATGAGGAGTTGGAATATTTTTTAGTGATATATATATCCATTGTGGTTGACATGGAAATGAAAAATATCTAATAAATAGCGGTGAAAAATATATTTTTATAGTTTTTTATAGAATAAAAATTGGGATTCATGGATTTTGAGGTCATTCATAACTATGTTTCCTTAGGTGATTCAATAGATGTTTACTCTAAAAACTGTGAGCACGTCACCATATTTTATTGGAAAATGTTATATTTGGTCATATTATATTAGGAGGTGCTTTGGGATTTATATATTTCTATCCTATCAATATATACTAGAGTGAGGAAGACATATCATTACCTATGAAATTATTTTTTTGTGGTTAGGTACGAAGAAGGGAGTTATTGATTTTATGTCATGGTGCCTCACCTATCAGTTGAAAAAAAAACAATAAATTGGTTCTAGTAGGGTTGAATAAACCACAATAGGTTATATAGTGGAAGTAGGATCGAATATGAATATAATTAATGAATGTAATTCTACATTTATTAAAGTTTCATTTAGTGAATTGGGTGATCATCAAAAAACTAACCTATCTGTACCACTTTATTTATATTTGTGCGTATATTTTAGCAGATAGATTTAGATGCTTGTGTATAGATGAGATCATCCAATGACATGGAGTAAAATTGAAGATCATTTTCAATTGAGATACACAATCTACATCCTAGATGTAGAGGATTATATAAGATGATTTCAGGAAACAACATCAGTTTTGTACAATGTTACACCCTTATAAAGATAAATAAATAAAGAGAATCATTTAGGTTCTAGAGGATTTATTGTGGGATGTGTGATGGGGTTTTTTCCAATGTTAGGGGGATCACTTACCCTTAGAGGGATTTTTTGTAAAATATTCTATATAACACCGTTATTTTCAGTACACATTTTGAGTCCCAATTCGAGGGACCCTATAGGTCACCCCTATTCTAGATTATGATTTTAGATTTGTTATTGATGGGTCAACGTTATTGAAACTTATTTTGGAGAATGAGTAGGTGATCAAGGATGGAATTAATATATCTAAGACCCATTACATGTCCCACTTTGATTGGGGAAGGATGATTTTAGAGTTTAAGGATGTGTTTATATATTCCTGATGGTCTCAAAATGATTAATTGTTTTGGAGATTTTTTTAGGGTAAATATATCCATGATGTTCATTAACACATTCTGGATTTGACATAGGGTGGGAAGCATTTTTTATCACAGATAATTACCCCAAATGATAGAAAGGGTTCACAACATCTTCAATGTGTCTTAGATGAGGAAATAAGTTCATGAACCATCACACTTAATTTAATAGGTTGAGATAGATATCAAATAAGATAATACTTTATTTTATTACATTGTGTTGATTGGGGGTCTTCTATAGATGAGCCTTCATGGTTGGGTGATGCCAAAAGTGTGCATACTGTGGCACCATAGAAGCCATCACATGAGCTCACAAGAATAAAATAGTAAAATGCATGATCAGTTCCCTCACATTTGTATTATCTTATAATTTTTTAGAATGAATGGCCTTGAAGGTAGGGATGATTTAATGATAAACAATTATTTACTTAATCTATTTATAAATTTCTGAGTGGATGAATCTCTATAATGTTTGGTTTTAATTTTTATCGTGACATATTCCTTTGATCCTTCTTATTAGGGGTTGATTCATAGAGAGTTATGATACATTCATGTCAATCTTAAGTTAAAGGTATTATTCTTGGAAAATATGAGCTATATCATGGAAAGTTTTTATCCTTTTTGGTTATTTTAATACACAATACATTATTCCATGACACCCTTTTTATGCCACAATTAGGATTGAGTAATGCGGAGTTATGAAGGTTGATCAAGTTTCTCATAGAGTTAAGAAGGATATTCATCATGTCATGATATCATGTTCTTGAATAGTACATGTAAATTTGTGGTATGACGACTCATGTTACACTACTATTTTGTTTGTATTTTTAGAAATGCACTATAACCATTTACACAATTCCATGATTGGAATAACCAAGGTTTTATTTAAAAATAGTGGTTGGACCCTCTATCTCTATCTCTATCTCTCTAAAATATTCCACTATACCCCTACACCTCTCAACTTATTGTGGCACATTTCTAGATCCCAATATATATTACAGGATCCTTATATTGTAATTGAATTCATGGTGTCACATTGGTGCTTTTAGAATGTAGATTAGAGCTGCAAAATTGAATGAGATTTGAGGTAGTAATCTTTTACCAACTCATGAACCATTATAAAATGTTTCTTATTGTGAATATATCTATTATTTTCCATCATTTTTCTTATGGTATATCTTCTATTAATCCTTATTGATGGTTATAAGACTTATCCATTAATATTGAACCTTTATTTTTTGTATTTTCTGTATCTAATATTACATTACTGTATTTTTCTCTTAAATCCATTCTTCTGTTTGTGGTTAGACTGCATGGAAGTCACCAACACTTCCCATTATGGGATGCATCAATGGTGTTTGGTTAGATACAGATATTATATAATTGATTGTGTTATATTTAAACTATAATAACAAATAGGTAGTGTTGTGGGGTCTCTATTATAGTGTGAAAGGTCTTCCCATTACACAACATAGGGGTCTTGTCTCTCTCCCTGAGACCTAATAGAGAGGATTGTATTACAACACTATAATTTAGGATATTATCACTCCATTCAATGTTCTATATAAGATTATTTAGAGTTAATCTTCTGTGGAGGTTTCATAAATCGAGTAAATCCGACATGGGGTGAGATTATGTGAAGAATTGGGCTATAACATAGAGGGGAAAACTATGAAATGAATGTAGTGGTTATGGAGTAATGGAAAAAATTGTGATTTTGGGTTTTGGATTGAAAAATGGATTGTGATATTTAAAGGATAATAACAGCCACTAGATGTAGTGTAAGGAGTTTTTGTTATGATGTGAAACTAGTGGGTCAAGAATTATTGTGAGATAATATATATAACAATATGATAATGTTGTGCTCTAAATAAATAGTCCTTACATGTTACCTTTATGTTCATTTAAGAATATTCTCTGCCCTTTATCGCATTAGGTAAAAGAGATGGTTTATCATTGGATATTCACTAAATGGATTGTGATGGTGTGATCCTTTATACCACTTGAAGCTATATACATCATGTTTCAGTTAGATTAGGCTTTTTCTTTGTAGGGCCAATGATTGGGTATGGGAAGATGATTAGATTAGATATGATTTTAGGTACTCCCACGGTAACCTACAAGTGACATGGTGTGTGAAGTGAAACAGATGAAACATGCATTTATTTTATATCATTTTTATAATTTAATCATTACACCTCACAATAATCAAACAATACCAAGAATGGATGGTTTAGTGTCTTTGAGAATTATATCCCATATCATTATTATCCAAAAAAGAATGTTAGTTCCAGTATTCTAATACTTCCTTTTTATGCCTTCAAAATCACTAACAAGGAATATATATATATAATTTCATTCTAAATATACTCTAGTAAAAGATTACATACAGAAATGGAAATAAAAGAATGGGCAGAACTCGAATGATTAGAAAACTGAAAACTCATCACCATTTCATGAAGTGATTAATCATATTAATATGTGAAAACATAACCTGGTATAAATTTACAACAAAAAATAACATGTAATAATAAGTGTTTTTTACAATTCATAGTAGATATACATGTGTTCTTAAATGAACAAACTTATACCATGGACAAATGGTGCGAAATCAAGAGATAATAAATATGAACATTGTAGAATATTTATGAGAATATTGTCTAGATATTTAAAATATACAACAAATATATATTAATAAGATAACATGGTATAACATTTTTAACACCCCAAGATTTTGTGAAATATTGTTTTTCGAATTAATTTAATAGTTTTGAAATTTTTCATTTCACGCAACATTAAAAATATATTATTTTATATTTGAGAACTTTGTCTATATTTTTTAATATTCCACACCAAGAGGATCATACACATCATACAACATAAATTTTATCTTTCTCGATAGGTAACATCATTTTTATCTTATATTACATACAAGACTAGCTATCATTAAGGACTTGTATAACACAAAAGACCGAGTGTTACCGAACCACAATATATTATTAAAAATATATTTATTTAATGTAATAAGATATAACCTATCTGTTAAATTAAATATTACAAGATTAAATAATTAATTAAAATATATTCTTTAATTCATTGGTTACCAATTAATTATAAAATAATATAGAAAAAAATGAATATATTTGGAATGCTTTTATAAAAAACATTTTTATGTGAAAAGGAAATTTATATTAATAATTTAAATAAATTACAGTTAGTGAATGATATTAATTAAATTTATATTTTATATATTCCATATAATATTTTTATATTCTTCCATTTTAATTTTAAGACATAAGATGAGTACAATCCCAATATTTCACATAAAAACCTATATTTCTATAAAAATAGTAATACTGCCTTTTAATGGATAACCTATTTTGAATATAAATTTTGGAACCATTTAAAGTTTATATGTAAAAATAATCATCATTTTTTAAATAGAAACAAAAAAATTAGGTTAGAGTGAATTATTGGTATTTTTATGTGAATATATATATATATATTTTTAACGAACAGTAAACAATAATGGTTCTTTATAAAAAACTAGGTTTTCCTAAAATTTATTTATACATATAATTTATATAATTAAATGGTTTTTAATTCTAATTATATTAATGTTTTATAAACTAATATAATTTATTTGATTTTAGTCAGTTTCAATATAAACTTTAATATAAAAACATTGAAACCCTTTGAAAGTGTTTACATAAAAAATCGGCATTGACATCCCATCTCTGGGATTAACATTAAATTATTTTCATCCAATTCTATATTGGAAATTTTGAAAAATGGATTCCATATTTGGAATCATCATAAATTTTAATTTCTAAAAATGTAAACATATTTTTTTACCAAAAATATTTGTGAATGTAATTAAAATTAGATACATCGATTGGGGTTGAATAAATATTAACAAGGAACTAAACCTTAATAATTAGAGGAAAAATGACATATAAAATTATTGAAACCCTATTTTGGGACCCTATTTAGGACACTGATCATATAAGTATCTATAATGGTCTATTTGGGCATTGGGGGAATTAGTAATACATGGGGAACACAAAATTTGTTTCAAAAATACCAAGTGTGCCTTTTCTCTCCACAATAAAAGGCACTCATGTCTCCCACTTCCTCACACATCTCAAGCCATTTGGCTCAAAAAATATCGTCAATAATATCTCCTCAATATAGCACAACTAAATATATAATCCTATCATATGGAATAAATACATCTAAGGAATAAATTTTGTGCAAACCAAAATGAGTTACCTGAATAAGTGGCAACTTACTTCCTTGAGCTCTTTATTTTTAATTTCGACACCCCCTAAATTCTTTTTATTTCATGTTTAAACAGTAATAAAATTATCATAAATATAATATTATTTTTTTATTCGAAGTGTTTTACCCACATTTACAAACACTTTAATCTAATGGGTAATGAACTTATTGTTCTTGTGCACGAAGAACTACTGCCCCACAAAATAATGTTGTTTAATTTTCCATTACCACCTCTCATGGTATAAAATTATAATGAAAAATGTATTTTTATATCTTATATATGATATTTAAGACGTATTTACCCTTATTGTTTTATTATATTACGAAAACCATCATTATTTATATTTTATGTATGTATTATGTGTTCATTTGGGGAAGTGTGGACTACCACCTCCTCAGAGCGATGCGCTTCATCCACACCAGACGTGCAAAGTATTAAAGAAGAGTTTAGTGAAATTATATGATATATATGAAATAATAATTCTACTATAATTAAAATATATATATACATTTAGATAGATATATATATTTCATTTAATTATATTCCTCCAGTATATAAATAAAATGGAAACAATGGTGATTCGTACGTACAACCTACCGTTTCCCAGGATAATATCTTCTATTTATGACTTCTATACTGTATAGATTATTATAAAAACATATATAAATCATTTGTATAATTTTTATACAATTTTTTACATTCTGGAAATAATAAAATCATGAAATATTTAAAAGGATCAAGAATAACAAGTCAAATTGTATTGAAAAATAAAGAAGATATTACAGAAAATGTAACATTAACATAGAGTTATTAATAAAAGGGTAGTATAAAAACATAAAAAAAATCAAATATGGAATTACATATAATAATATATTTCTTTGATATATTTATGAAAAACTTTTATTTTTTATACATATGGTTTGAACATGTACGACTAAAGTCAAATCATAAGGTAAGGGAACTTCATCCCACTTTTGATTTCTGTGAGATACATGTCGTATACACCACTCGCTTTATCTTTACAGTTTGTATACATCACAATGAAATTTTATATAATTATTTTCAAATTTTTAATTACATTAATATATCTAATTTTATTTTATTACTTCATTTGTATCATGTTTCAAATTTTTCTCAAGTAGTACGTTTTTTCTCAACTCATTTTTATTTTTTGTGACACACAAACTAGGTTAACCTGGGAATTTATTATATTTGGTGTGTATAATAACCATAGATGTATTATGTTATTATAAAAATAATATATAATTGTATTTAAATATCTATTTTATGATATTTCATTCATGTGGTATAGGTTACAAACGTTAACAATTTGGAAATGTAATTTTCTCTCAATTTTACTTCTTTGAGAAACATACCATGTTAGGAAACATTATTTTTATGTGAGATGTATATAATATCTTTGAAAGGATAAATAATGAATTTAATCCATATCATGATATTTTGAGATTCATTTAGTTTCATTTTCTTACATGAGTTGTATAATTCATTGTTACAAAGTGGTATAAGTTTACTGAAATAAAATCATCATTATAGAGATTATTTATTATTATACTTCCATTGAAGTAATATTATGATCTATATCTCAATATAAATCTTGAATTTTAGTATATTCAATATATTCAAGATACTATAATTTATTGGTACTATTTTAGACTCTTTGGTACATAAGATTATTCAGATTGTTTATTAAGAAATTCTGAATTCAAATTTCTCTTCAGTCAAAAATATATGTCCTTTCAAAATCATGTTTTCTAAAAATGTTTTCAAATTTTTTTCACATTTTTTTTTGTAAGATATAAAATTATTTTCAGGGAATTTTTGGTCAAAATGATTTTGTGTTTTCTTTATATGTTATCAATGTATTTATAAATTAGTGGTTTTCAAAAAATGTTTTCAATTTTCATTTACATGTTTTTACAGAAAATAGTTTTAAAAATATTTTTAGCTTATTTTATATGTTTTGAATGGAAAATTTTTCAAAAATTATTTCAAACCTTATTTTTGTTTTTTCAATGAATTTTAAAAGATAATTTCTTCTAATTATTTTATGTTCTATTCGATTTTTTCAAATAAGAAAGGATATTTTTCTCTAGAAATGTTTTTAAAATATTTTTCAAATTTATTTTCTATCTAAGATGACACTCATTGATGTTACTCATTGGGGAAGGAAACATAATAAGGGTGAGCTCAAATGATCAGTTAGAGTAATAAAATTGAATGAAATAATGAAAGAATGAAAATAAATAAAAATAGAAATGTAAATAACTTATAACATATTCCATTAAAATAAAAATATAAGGATAATTCAAAATGGAATGGTAATAAACTGAAACACATTTCATTTAATCAACGAACTGAACATTAAATGTATTCATCGATTTTTCAATGAAAAATATCATGGATGAGTAATAAATAAAACTAAATCCGGGAAATTCTTAATTATTGTATTCCATGTTTCCTAGGTACATGAAACCAATACCTTAAAGAAATTTTACAGGATTGTTTAGCTATTAGGTAAAAATCGATCTATTTTGGCCAAAAATTTTATCTCATGAGTCTACCGATGCTACGAGGGGCTATTTATAACCGGACCCCACCCATGTCATACGTATCCAAATAATTACAAAAATATAATAATATTTTTAATAAATAAAAAATATGCCTAATTAAATATATTTATAGAATAAAATTCCCAAAGTTATCAATAATTCCCCAATTAATCACATAAATGTCAATTGAACACTGTTTGCAAAAATAATATATGGTTTGAAAAAAATACTAATATCCATTATAAGATAATATGGATATTGAAAAAAATTAGAATAAAAAATTATTAAAATAAAGTTATTTCTTTAATATAAAGATAACAATAACTTAAATAAGTTTGATTTCCAAGATAACCATTAAGAACATTCATTTGGTGAATCGTCTTTAAACATTCCAAAGTGTCCCACACCACTTTGATAAATTTAAATAATAAAAAAAAATTAATAATATTAATTAAAACTTATAAAATAATTATTTTATATATATCCATGATACAACATCTCAAAATTTAGTATATACTCTAAATAAAATGGAATTGGTTCATAATAACAAATAAGTATCAGTAGAATATAATTTGAGACAAAATTTACTTAACTTATCGTTCCTTTTGTTTAGTGGTATTTATAAAAGTTTATATTGGTTTAAAATTTGTTAATTTATTCTTCTATAACCATAATCACGTATATAATTTCATAAATTAATTCCTTATAATATCTGTTTACCCGTTTGTTAACAGTCTTTCATTATTCTAAATATTTCAGGTGTTAAATTCATAATTTTCTCAAATATGTTTTGACTTCCCATTTTGTGTTCCAATTAAATATATAATGATTTAATAATATTAATAATTATAACCATGATTTAATTATCATATATATATTCATTACTTATGCATTTAGTAAAATCTATAATGTTTCAAGATATGAGATGAAATACACTGTTCATGGAGATAGTATGTCGTACGTATGCATGAAAGCTACTTGAATATATTTATTGTATTAAAATAATTAAAGTAAATTATATATGTATATTATAATTACATTATCATAACTATGTTATATTTGTTAAATAGGTTTATTAATACCATCATTTATACATTCCATATATGGCATGAACGAGTAACATCACATTGAAAGGGCAGTAGCTCACACTTTATCAAAAGGAAATATCATATATACCAAAGATGGAACGAATAAACGATAGTTATAAATAAAAATTAAAAATTAATAAATTCATTATAAATGTAATATATATCATATATAAATATATTTCCCATAATAATGGCCACCATGGGAGGTGGTTAAGTAAAAAATGAACAATCACTATTTCATGGGGCACTAGTTCACAACATAGAGTAACAATATGTTCATTACCCAATAAATTGAAGTGTGTGAATGTTTAGGAAGAATAATTAGTATAAAAATATCCTAGAATACTAAAGATAATGTATTTTTATACAATTATATAATAATAAGGGTTTGCGGTTAGATAATGGAAATAAAACTAAATAGCTTGAGAAAGTTTGTTACTATTTAATCAGGTAACTACTTTTGGATTGTACTAAAATTCATCCTTTAATTTATTCCAGCACCAGAATAGGACATTAATATTATGGGAGGAATTTTAATGAGATATTTGGGTAGATATTTTTCAACACATATTGTATTGAGAGGTGTGAGGAAGTGGGAGGGGAGGAGGCCCTTCTATATTGGAGGAGGAGTGACACTCTTGTAATATTTTAGAAAAAGAAATATCAGCACAATTTTCATATTTAAAGAGGAACCTATAATATACCCAATTAAATAAAAGATAATATAGGGTCTATATATTTCCATACAATTTCTGTTGGAAAATCTTCCAGGTCATTTGGACCCTTATTATTATGAACTTTCCCTTTATTAAGCATAATTTTACCATAATCGTTGTGATTTATTTTAATTACATTCACAAATTTTATTTATAAAAAACTATGTTTACTTCATCATAAAATTTAAATTATTATGAATAAAAATATTTAATACATTTTTTCAAATTACAATCACACTATTTGTAGAAATTATTTTAAATTTGTTCATGCAGATGGGATGATAATGCGGGGGTTTAAAGTAAAATTTTAGAACTTTTTCTATGTTTTCATATTAACTTTCAAGGTGATATTGATTAAAATTAACTAAATGTGATTAATTGAAAATATACGATATAATAAAGCTTCAAAATAATCTAAAACACAATATCAACATATAAATAATTCATATGGAAAATCAGTTTTGAAGTAAAATTCAGTATTTTCCAATATTCATTAAAAAACAAACCATAAAAAATACCAAAAATTAAACCAAACATAAATTTTATGTTTTTATTTCAACATTTTATTTTTTTAAATATTAAATTTATAAAAGGGTCAAAATGTGGATTTTAAATGGGTTCTCCATCAAAAGATAGCCATAATACCTTAATAAAAATATAGTATTTTATGTGTAATACAGGTTTTGTTCTTATCTTTAGATAATAAAATATATTGGATGAATATAAAAAATATTTAATGAATATGTAATATATATTTCACTAATAAAACTCACTAATTTTAATTAATTTACTTTATTTGGATTATACAGATTTGTCAGTATTATAATAATAATATTTTTCTATAGATTCAATCGATTTTAATATTAATTTCTAATTAATTTGTAACTAATGGATTCATTATATATTTGTTTAAACTATATATTCTCATAATTTAGATAATCATATTCATAAACTAAAATTTAATTTCTATGTTATATCTTATTATAATAATACTTTAATAATATATTATTGTTCGGGGAAACTTTGTCTCGTGTTTAATTCTAGCCGTTGAAGAAACTTATTGTTTTGGGTAAAAAACTCTAAATAATTATTGCATACAACTATATATATATATATAATATTGAATTTATATAAAATATTAAATACGTTATAAATTATTTTGAAATTATATTCCATTATGTGATTGGTGTTGCATGCCATACACTCTATCAAATACAATATTCACACTCTGAAATTTCGGGGTGTTACATTCTATTCATCATATTTATAATTGTATAATTTATAAAACTCAATCCTTCTATTATAGGGTGTCTTCATTTTTGTAAAGTCTCAAGTTATTAATCATAAATTGAGATAGGTGGGTGAAAATAACAATAAGAGATTATACAACGTCTTCTATGCCATTTAATTGTTCTTATTAGGATAAATACTACATTCCCCATCTTGTAAATTATTAAATTGGCTCCTCCTAGATCCATCTATTTATAAATTAAAAAGGATTTAATTGTTAGTAATAAAATATTAGAGCCATAATAGGATTATTTTAAGATAATTGCACGAAAAATTAAACCTCAAAATATCTCACTCTTATAAATTTTAACATTAGCTTTCAGTA
This sequence comes from Viscum album, assembly GCA_963277665.1. Lineage (NCBI taxonomy): Eukaryota > Viridiplantae > Streptophyta > Magnoliopsida > Santalales > Viscaceae > Viscum > Viscum album. Next base: position 1,267,072,476 of record OY728140.1, on the reverse strand, counting down.
CACATAAATATCTCTGGATTTAATCTATGTTTATTTATTATTTTATAACCTAACTTTATAATATAATTTATAAATTAATAAATAAAAATATATTATAAGGATAATTTAATTAACCTAGGAATATTCAATGGTAGTGTTTAGCTAGGTGTGTAGTCTTAATCCCACTAATTTCACACTAGTTTGAAGATTGAGTCAATGCCCCACAAACCATTTTTGAGGTGATTAACCAAAGGTGAATCTATACACCAGCCACATAAAATTTCTAGTATTTATAAATTTATTTATTTTCTTTAAGAAACACATAATCTAACTTACCAAAACATCAAGAACACATCATATAATTAGACATATCGCACAGACGTATCTTGTAAAAAACAACATGGGTTGACCTAACACATCACTCGATTTGACACACGATAAGGTAGAGAGTGAAAAAGAAACATAAGTATCACGTATAAGTATAGAAAAATGTATCAAGAATAATAGTTGTACCTATCCCTGAGATAAAACACAACATGCCCAGTGGGATAAACCTGAAAGTAAAACATGAAAAGCTATAAGTTGAAACACTATGTGACTATCCTTAACAAAAAAATATACCACTATGATGGCGAAGTCAACTAAGAGAAGTGGTCAAACTACAATATTACCTTCCCTTTATCTAAATCATTAATAAAAGATCTACATATTTCCAAAGGTAAAAGTATGGTTTTGAAAAAAAAACCCAATAGTATTTCACCAAAGAATCTATACAAATCCTAATATCATGAAAACTTATATCTATATGTAAAACCAATCCAGATTATAATGAATTTATAAAAGATAGTTTTTTTAAAACATCCTTTATTATTCATAAATGAATTTCATATTCATATAAAAAACAAATATGGCATCTATAAGTAATAAATATTGTCTCCATAAACCAAAAAAATGGATACACCATATGATAAGAAATTGGGAAACCATCCATGAAATATACTTTTCTGTGTAAAACAAAGTATAAATAAAAAAGGATAAGACTTGGTATATAGCCTATGGTAATATATAAAGTGGAATAAAAACAAAATAATAAGATATAAATTAAACAAATCCAACTAATATTGAGTCTTTTCACAGTCTGTCGATCTCAATCCTCTAGGGTCAGTAAACACACTAAGAGTGAAAAGTCCATTTTCCGACACATCTATGGTTCATAATTTTTTATGTTTTCTAAAATCTATTTGAAAACCATTATCATAACTTATAACACACTTTACAATTGAGCAATTACCCATTACATGCTTGAGAAATTATTATTTTTAATCAAAACTACCCGTAAGGATTCTCATTGAACAGATAGTGTTTGAAAACTTGTTTAAAAAATAACCTTTTTAAAAAAGTGATTTTAGGAATAAAATACACCTTGATATCAAATATTTTTTTTAAATGTTATTGTAAAATAAAATCCATAAATTCACTATTTAGAACAATTTTATAGATATAATTACCACTAGAACAGAGAGGAAGCCACCACGATTTTGTTTCCTAAGGAATGGGTGGAATCCAATCCCCAAAGGGATTCAAGGGAATTTGAAATGATCTCACGAGTGCCTATGTTTTGAATGAAAAATATGGAATCCATTATATTTTGGATGGGATCCTGTTATTTATTGGTGGTCTATAAAATAGAAGACAACAGTGAAACCTCCCATGTAACATTATAGAATTGACTGAAATAGGGAGGAACACATCCCAAAATATGGGACCACACCATAACCTGCCTATATAAATGACATCTAAGAACCATGGAACCCTTTAATCCATATTTCTTATAAAACCTAGGGTGGGGCTATAGCATATCTGCATCCACCATGTCGAAGAAACATGAAATATAAAAATTGGGCAACAACACAGTATATCTACACATCTTAGGTGTAAAAAATATGAATGAATCAACCAAGTTCCTCCCTGACGCCATTATTCCATAACCTCACACTCTACACCATAGTAGACAAAAATATAATAATCAACCTATTTAAATGGTGTAGATATGAATAATATGATAGTAGCTATGAAAATATGCCATTGGGACTCCATTCCAAAAATGGATTGTCCACACTCCAACTAGACTCACCAAGACATAGTCTCTCCCCTCCACAACCCAACCCCCTGTGTAATTATAGGTAAATAACATTTTCCCTCCAAAAATCCCGGAGATTCAAGTACCAAATCCTTAACATTAAAGGAGAGAATAACAAAACCCATAGGGAATTAAAATTCTCCCTACTATGAAGCCTTCCATCCCCATAAAGTTCATGATTTCGATCTTGAAAAAATATAATTCCATTATTGCCTCATCAAAAATTCCTAATTATAAATCTCATGGATATCACATCTAATCTTCCAAAGTACTCAGTCCAAAGGAGTCATTCTACCACACAATAAATTATCTTGGTGATCTATAATCTGAACTGGTTGTTCCACTATAGTGGTCCTAGGCTCAAGATCAACCTACTTTCACTCAATCACATGGGAAGGGTCTGGTTGATTCCTCGTAATTTAGGAAACATAAAACACACCATGAAAAAATTAAAAACAAGATTGAATGTTCAACTGATATTACTTGATTCCAATTATTTCAACAATATCAAAGGGTTCAATAAACCGATGTGACAACATAAAATTGTTACCAAACAATGATGTCCCAACTGAGGTTAAACTCAACAAAAGATCCAGTCATGAAACTCAAACTCTAGATGCTCATGATGATGATCCAGATAGGATTATGATGACTTTTTGTCGTGACCAATATATTATTGATCAATATCACTTTTTCCTCTATATACTAAACAAGTCTTAGTAACACCAATGAATATTCTACCAACTCTTTCCAACACAAGGGTGATATATATTTCCACCCATGAAATTCATTAATGGGTTCCATCACGAAAAAATCATGATAAATATTATTATTAGAAATTTCAACTATTGGACATTTTTTCCTATGAACCACCAAAATAAAAAAACATTATCAAAGAATATCCTCTATAATATGAATAATACTCAATGTCCTCCAATTAATCCTTGGAAGATATGTCATGTTTAATTTCAACTAAGAACCCATGGACTCTTGAAAACCTTCCCAAAAAAAATGTGAACAAATGAGTTACAGTCATAAATAATCATCGAGGGATACCTATGAAGTATCTAAACCTCTCAAATATTCAAGTTCCTGAGCAAATCGACCTTCATCATATCTTTTATAGGGAGGTAATGGCCCGATTTCATACTTAGATCAATGAAATACCAAATCATATCCCTTACACTAGGATACTATGGTAAACCAATGATTAAGTATATGGAAATATTTTCCCACTTTTATACTGAGATGGAAAAAAGTTACAACAAACTGGTTGGTTTATATTGTTCTATCTTAATCCTATAACATGTAAGGTGTTATGACATGAAAACTACAATCGACAATGTCATAATTGACTACAAATACCGATGTATTGGATATTGATAAATATTGATAGTACTAGGTTTATGGACCAGCATATCAGAGGTACACTATCTAATAAATCTTACCTCATAGATATAGGGACAACCAACCTTCTTTAAAAACACAATGTGCCAATGGGATACAGACACCACTCATGTCTGGTCTCCTTAAAATTTAGGATTGTTCTATGGTTCAAGATATCAATGTATAACACATGCTCGATCCGATTCTGATAATAAAATTATGATTAATCCTTTATAATATCCAAAAAATATTACCCACTATACACATCCACTGCTAATATTATATCAGTGAACAAACTCGTCAGAGACCACTCCTCCACCGATTCATTTAGGGAAAGATTCAGTAATTTCATACCCAAGGGGTCACTTACTAAATTCTATTTCCCAATAGTACAAGGAATATAAAAATAAATATTCTTGAGAAACAAATCAAACAATCTCTATTGAAAATTCAGACCCCTCGATGTAAAATTATACTTCATTCTTATAAGATCAGAGTATACCAAACACCACACCCCACAGAGACAATGACACCATGTTTTGATTCTATTCATAACCATTATTAACTTTAGATCATGAGTAGGGTAGTTTTTCTCATGTCGGTACAACTGGAAAGAGATATATGACACCACTGATTCCCCATACATCAAGATACACCCTACACCCATACTCGAAGCATTGTAGAAAAAAAAACATAACTAGATACCAATTCTAGAAGAATCATAATGTGAGATAATGTTAAACATACCTTCATTTCTATAATAGATATCTGATATTGGTCACTCCAATCAAAATTTACAGGAACTGGTCAAATATTCTATATATTAACACCTTAAATATCATAGTGTCATTAGTAAGAATGAATAACATATCATGAATATAAAAATGCATATATTTGAACCTAAACATACCATTGGTATTACATTTTCTTGGAAACTCAACTAGTGTTACCCTAATCAGAGGAAAATATTTGATAACCCATGATTACCAAAATGTTAATCAAATATATTATCAATTCTAGGAAAGGGATACTAATTCTTAATGGTTAACTAATTTTACATTCAATGATCTATTCATTTTCTGAGGCTTCTATATCCCTTCTTGGTAAAAAGACTGGAGAATCCTAACATGACACAATAGGATGTATGAATCCCTTAGCCTCATGATCTAAAATACTGAATGTAATATCAATTAACATAATATTTCTTATAAAGTATGATATCATATAAATTAGCATCATAATAGAAATCATGTCAATAGAAAAATAGACATATCAATAGATGGTGGTAACCCATAAAATAATTGAAAAAATAGGGATAGAAACTCACCACTATAATATTTGGACCCCTAAAAAAATATCCAATAACATCAAGAAAACTTTTTGAAAATTGGAAGGAAATTATTCTGAAAAAAGGAACAATATTCCCAACTCTCCTTGATCTATAATCCTACTCACCCTAAAAGACATGAGGGACCCCATCATAAGATAGAAACTGAACTCATCAATAGTAGTAGTCTATCTAGGCCTTAACACTGATCATATAGTCTATGCCAACAATTAGGATGAAGATATAAATATAAATATACATGGAATCCCAAACCACTTCTATGTCATCTATCATCACTTAACATGTAGTATATTGGAAACATTACTCAGTCCCCTTTCCCAAGGCCTTGGAAAGACCGAAAAATAACGACATCTATTCCAAATGTAAGCCCAAATTGTCAATAATTTTTGTTGATATAAAGTAATGAGAATCACCTATATCAAATAATTCATGTACCACATAGGATGAAATATACACTATAATTATAATAGTATATGAACCTACCTCAAATTTCTCTATACCATACTCCGCCACAAAAAGATGAACAATCTTCCTCTTTGAGAATTATCAGATGTATAAACATCCCCATTAGCATGATGATAACACTCACCACCCTTGGAAGCATCAAAATGAACCTATGAACCCTTGGTGGTGGTGTAACTAGTCTTATTACATTGTACATCCTTCAAAAAAACATATATTATGGTCAAATTGACCTCAATGATGAAAAATTTTGAGTGCTTCTAAAAAGATAGGCTTGGTAGGTATATTTTATATAAAATAATTTAAAAAACAAACAATTGTCTTTAAAAATCTATTAAAACTGATCTATGTAAAAATATATCATCTTTTCATTTCCTTTCTTAGCTATAAGACACACCTTAGCCAAAAAATTCAGAAACTAAAGCTCCACAAAAGCCTATTTTCTCAGCTATGTTCACCTCATCCATAACCGCTTTATTGAATACCTCTGTAAAGTTCTAAAGTCATAATAGAATCAGTGAAAATGAAATATCCACCCTCTATCCCATATCTAACCTCTAAGATTTTAGGTAATCATTTGTAACAAGATTGGTTGCTAGGTTCACCAACACAGGGAAATGGGAAAAATACTCTTAAACAACATGCTCTCATTAATCTAAGGATAGAAGTTTTGGGGGAATTCTCTTCAGAAAACATTTCTTGATTAAACTTATGGTTGAATAATTTCATGGAAGAAGTATAAGTAAGATCCTTTTAAAACTTATCATTCATGATAGAGTACCACCAGTATTTTTATGTCCCCTCAAGCATAAACTACTAAAACATACCTTAGAGTCCTTAGGATTTTTAAAAAAAATTAATATTTGTTCAATCTAATAAAATAATTTCATAGATTCATATGGTAACTTTTTAGTGTTGAAAATGTTAATATTCTTCTTAGTAAATTCTAATATAGAATCCTATGCTCATTCAGGGTTTCCAACATCTACCTAACCCTGAGTTTGAATAGAATATAAAAATTATTCCACCATAGAAAAGTCCACAATAATATTTTCCTATGAAAAATACCTCATAACTACATCACTAAAATTTGAAAGAGATATTTGATGAGGTTTTGGATAATAAATTTCATGAAATAACAAATTAGCTTATGTGTATATTACTAAATCAATAGACCACCTTCCTGAATCCATATTAATTCATTAAAAAAAATAATTTAATGTATCCATGGATTAAACATATTAAGAAAACCTTAAAAACAATTATTTCTAGTTTAAAAATCACCAATATAGTTTATTTAAATAGACAAAAACACAAAGTCTCAGTCTAGGATGAAATACCCTAACAACCCATGGTAACTTTAGTTTAGATATAGAAGTGAGCAAGATAGTAACCCTCAGACACTTACTATCTAAATATTGATGGTAAAAACACTATTATACCAAAGTCCTTGAACCATTCCCAGATAGTTCCATAATGTATCCAATTGGGTCAATCCTATGATACCATTTTGAAACAAACTAGCCAGGGTCAACCTAACATGTCACTTACATAGGCTCGCCACATGGTGAAGAGTGAAAAAGACACCCAAATCTCATGTGTAATAAAATATCAAATAGAGTAATAATTGGAATAAAAGTATATATATATATAACATCATGTTACCCTATTTTAGGTATTTCCCTTCTCTTTGCTATTTTTACTCTTTAATTGGGCCCATCTTGGCACTCCCAAAGACATAAAATATTTTTTGGTCAAAATGACCTAAATAAAAGTTAGGTATGTTTGTTTGAATTAACAGACTCATGATATAAATTTGATAATTTATTTGTGGGGTTTTCCTTGAGTGCGGAGAATTCTCGATTAGGTTTTGGGTTTTGGTGTAAGAATCATTATTTTATGTTGTATTCTGGTTGATTACACAAATTGTAAATGGGTTACATGATATGTAATTTGTCACAAAATTCATGTCATGAACTATTTACAAAACATGGAAGGAGTACACACCATGTAATGGTTACACAACATGTATTTTTGAATGTTCAGGTGCTAATAAAAAGGCATTTGAGTTTTTGGTGTACTTGATCCCCATGGATTACCAAATGTGTAAATGAAGTAAACCTAATATAATAGTCGAGAGTTTTTCTTTTAAGGTGATACATCAACTACGTTTTCATTTATCATTCTTCATCCCTCCTTTTTGTCGACCTGATGCCCTTCTTTTGTGGTTTTTCAAGCCTCTTTCCAATTCGAATTGATTATTTCATAATGTTATCATTATGAAATTTTCATTGCATATATTTAGGTAATAAATCCTCTCTTATTATATATTTTTACTTTTATCTTATTAGTGAAACTATGTCGCACTATTATATTTGTTTATCTGGAGTGATGATTCCTCTTTTTTCGTTGGAGATCCATTGTGCGATCTTGTTTCAAGGGATAATCATTGTTGTTGGTGGTGTTTGAGGTTTGTGTTCCTAAGGAATGTGTTGTTTTGTATATTATGGTAACTATTTTTTTAATTTAATCAATTATAAGATGATATAATTGGTTCAAGGACCTTCGTTGTTGTTTTAATGATATTCCATGTTTGTGGATACCTTAGTGGGTGTGTTCGACCCCATGTTTTGAAGTAGGTGGATCAATATGTTGCCTTTTTGGTGAACCGAATTACTCGTATTATTGAGGAATTTTATAATTAAATGAAATGCCATGATATGACTGGTATTTTTTTATGCATGTGGAACTCGATTTTTATAAACGATGATTTTCCCATAATTTTAGTAAATGGGATAGGGTTTTAAAATAATTGTGAAAAGGTATTGTGAAATTATTTTTAAATAATGTTTTAATATAATTGGTTCGCTAAACATGGGTGTAAAATATATAATATAAGAATCATTGGGTATATAAGTGGAAGGTATAGTAATATGTATCATCCAATGTCGGGGGGGGGGGGGGGGTTTCTCGTGAATCATTCCTCTGTTCCCTAGAGAGGTTGTTCTAAGGACTTGTTATAACTATTTGGGAGTTCACATTTTGTGGTGTTCCTATAGTCATTTAATTTTATGAATATATATAATGGAATGATTCATACAAAATTTTCTCTGATATGAATGATTTTCCAAGATATCCTCACAATGTTTGATTACTAGTGTGATGTTACATGTTCTTCTACATATGGATTGTATTATTTTGTCGAACTAATATGGATTTGATATGATATATGACGCATTATTTTATTTTAAATGAGATATCTATTTTGATATATGCTTTTTAAATTCCTTGAAAAAATTTACCTGGTTAATTAGGAAATGACATAAAAGGTAATATATATTGTTTTCAATGATTTTAATATAAAAATTGTTAAACTTTTATCATTACTTGATTTCATTTTAATTTGATCATGATTTTATTATTATTAAATCACTATATATAGAATAGTTGGGTGGGATCCTAATGTGTCAGTTATCTCACACCCTATGTACCCCTTCAACGATATGAAGGCCTTTGCATGTATTTTGATGCAGGGAAAGAAAAGGTTTTGTAAAGTGGTGGGGATGCTTTCTATCAACTAGGATGGATTGTTGGTGGTGATATAGTGGGAGTTTACCCACAATATCACATGTATTAGTTGGTTTTTTATCTTTCTAGTTGTTTTTGTTTAATCCTATACTTGGAAACTTTTTCTACTCCTAATTTGTTTGGTTTTCGCTATTTTTTTCAGTTATGGCATATATTAATCCTTACCATTATTGTATTTGTTTTACATATATTCTAGGTTTTTCTCTTTATGTTGGGATAAATAATTCCCTTTGATTATTGTTTGATTCCTAGGTGCTAGTCTCTAACCCATGCGTATTGGAAAAAACCATCAGGTATGTGACATATCAGCTAGGTAGTATATTGAGAGGGTATTATGGTTGGTTAATAAAAAATTAGAATTAAAGCCGGTATTTCCTGAAGAGTCTTTATCTTAAGACAGTTTTTAGACTTGAGAAAGGATTTTTGAGACTTCAAATGTATTTATCTATGAGTTTCTAGCATGCTCTTTCCAAGATGAGGCTTCAGTTTCCATGGTATTTTTGGATGTCTCTCTCATTTTTGAATTCATGATGTTAATATAAATTTTCTTACTTTTGGGTTCTCAAGTTTAAACAAATATTTTTTTATTGTTTAGATGATTTTTATGTTATGTTGTTCAGTAGTATGCCTCTATCATGTGTTCTATAAGTTCCTCTAGTGGGTTAAATTGATTCTCCTCAATGTAATCCTCTGATAGATTATTACATTATCGAGGTTATTTTTTGAGAATATTGCACATTGGATCATAATGTTCCAAAAGATCATGATGTTGTTGTTAAGGTTTATTTTGGAGTTGAAAGAGAAAGATATTGATCATTGGTGTTATGTTGTAATAATCCACCATCCTTTAAAATTATGAATTAACCTCAAGAGGGGAGGACTATCATGACAATATTGGTCAAATATTAACCTTCATGTAAACACTTTAGAGTATCAAGGTGAAATGAAAAACATTCAAAATAGTGGGTCCTAGATAGAGAATGTGGGATTCCATGGTACAGGCGTATAGGCATATGGGCATAGATTAGAAGGGGATTAAGACTATCTTCTTCCAATAGTTTTTTATATAGTTTCTATTGAAGGAAAAATTTCTAGATTTACACTATTTGTAGTAGGGATATCATGCAATGTCGTAGTACACTAATCTTTTTGCTGAGATGGTTTTTTGCACCATAAGTTGCAAAGAATGACCACCTGAAGGCTCATAAGTAACTGTAGGGTTTTCAAAGAGATATCTGATCAAAATTATTTATGTTGAATATTTCAACCTGTTTAGATAATATATATTGAGATATGAATGCATAACTAAAAATAGAAGATAAGGTTGGATATTATATCCCTTCACTTCTACCTTGTGGAAGCTTCAGTGATTCATCAATGAAAAAGATGGAGTGTAAGGATCATCACAGGAGTGGTGGAGGTGGTTCTTAGATACAAGCCTCTTCAGCACCTCCAATTGAAACCAGTGGTTTGCCTAAAAATTTATATCAGTATGGAATGTTTTTACACACATGATGTTAAATTCATTTTCCTTCAATGATGTGTAAAAAATTTGGACATTATGGTCATCTCCCACATATTTTTCAGGTTATGTATACACCTCAGTATGGTTAGGGATCATTAGATCCAAAGGCTAATTGGAACAATCATATTCATAAACGACTATAGGGATCCATCCATAGGCCTCATAAATGAATCAAATTCATATAGTAGATGAGTTTTTGGAGGATTTAGATATAGTTCTAGCGATAGTGAGAGGTATAATCTTTGTTGTATCTTCGATAGTAGTTGGTTTATTTGATACAACTTCTTCCCAAACATTTATATCTGGATATTTTTTTGATATGATTAACCTTCCAATGGATCTCATGTCCATTGTTATGTAGTTTGAAACACCTCTTGTGAAGAGGAAAGAGTATGGGGTTTTGTTTCCTTATACACTTTTGATAGTTGATGCAGCGTTAGATTGTGATTTTCCTATTATCAATATTGATTTGTTTGATGTCATCTTTGGTATAGATAGTCTTGATTCTCATCTTAATGTGGTAAACTATTATCCTCAAAATGTATAATTTCTTTTGGTTAATGAGATCTCATAGGTTTTTAGGTAGAGTGGTATCTCAGGTCTATTCATTCATGACATTCATGCCCAGAGATCAGGAGTTTTTTTTTCTATGGTAGCAGTTGTTCCTGATAACATATCATCTATTGTTGAAATTCCAACTATTTTTTTGGAAATTATTGATGTTTCTCAAGATGATTATTCTAATATGCCTCTAGAGACAGAGGTAGAGTTTGTGATTTACCTAGTTCCTGGTATGTTTTTGATATCGATACCATCTTATCGAATTGAATAAGTAGTTCTAAAATAGCTCAATATTCATTTGGAAGATCTAGTGTTGAAGGATTTTGTTTTCCCCAGTGTTTTTTCTTGGGCTTCCCCAGTGCTCTTTATGAAGAATATATATTGTTCAATTCAATTTTTTATAGACTATCAAAAGTTTAAAAGGGTAACAATTAAGAAGAAGAATCACTTTCTTCGCGTTTATGATTTGTTTGATTAGTTTATGGGGGGAAAAGAGGGGTTTGGTGATTGATCATTAGTTTGGTTATCATTAACTCATGTTTCAAGAGTCTAGTATACCGCATAAGCCTTTCAATAGAAGTTATGGCCATTATAAATACCTTGTGATGCCCCTTGGTTTGACTAAATTTCCTAATTTTTTCCTGGATTTGATGAATCAAATATTACATTAGTATCTTGATTTTTTTTTTGTAGTGTCCATGTATGATATTTTTGTCTACTCAAGATCCATAAATGAGAAAGGGCACCATTTGAGTTTGGTTTTAAGAATATTACAGAGTCATCATTTTTATGTAATAATTTCAAAGTGAACTTTCTAGATTCAATAAGTGATGTTCATGCGGAACATAATTTTAGAGAATGCTTTATTATTTGATCCTGAGAAGGAAAAATATGTTTTTAATGTAAAGAACCATGAAGTTTATTTGATGTATATATATTTCTTGGTTAGATTGTATAATATTTATGGTTTATCAGTGATTTATATAATTTATCATCAAATTGGACTATTATTAAAAAGAGATGGGTGAAATTCACATGGGGGAAATGTTTCAGGTTTCATTTAGTGAGATGAAAATACTTATGACAACGGCTCATTGTCCAATCTTACCGGATCCCGGTATAGTGTATGTGGTTATCTATGATGCTTCTAGAACTAGTTTCGGTTGTGTGCACATATAGGATAATCTTGTGGTGAGTTTCAATTCAATTCTTCTAAGAATACATGATAATAATTACACCAAAAATGATTTAGATATTTCCATATTTATTCATGAGATATTGTGTTGGTGACACTATCTTTTTGGTGAAAAGGTCACTATCTTTTTACCATAAGAGTTTGAGATATATATTTTCATAGAATAAAATTAATCATAGAAAGTGGTGATTAGTGGAATATGTTCAAAAATTTGACTTCAATATCTCTTACACCCAAGGTAAGGGGAATGTTGACGTATATTTTCTTAATAAGAAGGTTTCATCGCAAGCTATTTTGAAATAGATAGAAATGTGGAACCGTATGTGGATTTTTTGGATCAATTGCATTTAGATACCTAGGATTATTTATTAGGAATGGTTTGGTCTAGTGTTTAAATATCATCATCTCTCCTTGATCTTATTCTATAGATTTAGTAGTATGATTTTGTGTTCTGAAGAATTTGAGAAACTCTACATGGTGGGGAGACAGATTTGGTTTATAATCTCTCTTCAAATGGTATTCCTATCATTCATGATTGAGTTTTTTGTCTCCAAATAATTGAGGATATTTATTTTTAAGTTTTTCATAGGTATTCATGGGATTTTAATGTTGGAACTATAACATTTTATTACAATACGAGAAGAAAATTTAGTTGGTTGGGTATGGAATATGATATTGCTGATTATGTGTTATATTGTAATACATACCAATAAATTTAGGTAGATTATATAAAACCTGCTGCTTTTATCTATCCTTTTCTGGTGATAGTTTAGAAATGAGATGAGGTATCCATTGACTTTGTTATTGGATTACAATAAACATCCAAAGGGAGGAATGCTATCTGGGTAGTGATTTATTGGTTAAAAATGTCACCTCATCTCATTCCAAATTTGGGACAAGAATAATGTTAATGATCTAGGTAAGTTGTATATGTAAGAAATTATGAGACTTGAGGGGGTCCCTTCTTCCATTTTTCCCAAATGGGATCATAGGTCTACTTCGATGTTCTGGAGGAGTATCCAATTAGTGATGGGGACTCATGCCAGATATAGATATTGGGGGATATGATCAATGCCAATGACTTGAATTTTAGTGGATCATGGGATAACCATCTGGGATTAGTTAATTTTTATTATAACATCATTTATTATTCATCGATTAGAATGGATAATTTTGAGGATTTTTATTGTTTCCTATGTATATCACCACTTTATTGGCCGATGAGGGATAATATTCCTTTGTGGGACCATGTTTAGTTATAGTGACATTTTTGAGGATTCAGGATATACACTATCATCTTGTTATAGAACCGATTAAGCATAAGAATTATACATATCAACAACATCATCCCTTGGAGTTTTTCATAGGTTAAAATATTTTCTCAAGATTTTATCCTAGGTTGGTTCACCATAAACATGGAAAATAGGGAATGTTTTATTTGAGATAAATTGGACCGTCTTAGTTAATTGAGCATCTTGGGAAGGTTACTTATCAGTTTTCATTTCCCATCCTGTCGACACACATTTATGATTTTTTTCATATATTTAATCTCAAAAAATATCATTCTAACCCATATCATGTCTTGAGTTGGGTAGAAATTGAGTTAGAATCAGACATTTCTGATGTTGAGTATCCAATTTAGATCAATCACTATCAAGTGAATGTTTTTTCTGGGAGGTCTATTCCATTTGTCGAAGTGTTTTAGAATCACATATCAGATTCACATGATTTGTGGGAGAATAATTTCTTGATGATGGATCAGTGGCCTCATCTCTTTACTAGAATTCATCATTCAACATGACATCGTGATGATGAAAAGCCTTATGGTGTGGAGTTTTTAACATCCCATCACCGGAATTTTGAAATTTCAATTCTATTTTATAGTTTTCCTCTTTTTTTTGGGTGCATAATAGGGATTCCAAGTATGTGGAAAATTTAATATGAAAAATGATATAGATTTCAATAATTTTTGTTTGTTTGAATTAAACGATTTTGGGTATAAATGTGTTAATGGATTTGTAGGGTTCTCTCTGAGTATTGGGATTGCTCAAAATGAATTGGGGTTTCTGTGTATTAATTTGGTAATTTTTTGTGTTTTGAGAGATTATACAATATGTATAGGGGATACACGACCTACATAGGGCCTCGAGACAAAATTCATGAATTGTGAACACAACGTGAATGGAGTACACATTTTATAATGTTTACATGACATGTAATGCTCAACTTCCACTTTTTAATAAAAATACATTGGGGTTGTGGGGGTACATGATCCCCACGAGTTACACAACATGTAAAGGAGTTACATGTCATTTAACTATAGCATTTTTGGATTTTAGTGGACAAAATCAAAAAAAATTCATTTATTATACCACTTTCTTTATTTCCATTGAACTAAACCCATTCTTCAGTGATTTTGGGTGCCTCTATTTGATCTAGATCGAATAATTTATTGTTGAATAATTAGTGGATTATCATTGAATCTCTGAAGGTAAGAAATTCATTATTCTTATATTTTCCCTCTGATCGTGGTTGTTATTTGCATTTTGATATTATCTTTTTGGATATGTGGTGATGACTCTTATTTTTCCATCTTGATCCATTGTGTGATCCTGTGCTAGGGCCATTCATTATTTATTAAGGACTGTATGTGTGCATCATAGAGGTATGTGTTGTTTCTTCTTCTAAGATGACACTGTTGTTTAACTAAATCAATTTTGAGATGTGAGGATTGGTATTGGGGTATTAGTTTCTATTTTTGTGTTCTTACTTATTGGTGGATCTATTTTTTGTGGGTACAAACTATAGTTTTGACGTAGGTGGTTTCGTCTCTAGCATTTGTTGGTGAACTACACTACCCTTATGTTGGATAAATTGTTTTATTGTATTAAATTTCCTAATAAGACTCTTTTTTGTGTGTGTAGAACTGGATTTTTATAAAATACAGTTTTCACCATGTTTTTGTAAATAGGAATGATTTTTGAAATCATTATGTAATGGTTCTCAAATAATAAATCGATGTAAATGGTTTAATGATATGGTTTGGAAAATATAGCACATGGGAAGTCATGGGTAGCTATGTGGAAGGTATAGTAAAAGGTCTCATCCACTATAGGGGGTTTTCTCTGCGGGATTTCATATTATCCCTAGGATTTTTGTTCTAGATACTTTTTAGACCTGTTGGTGGGTTCACATGATGGGTGTTCATGTACTCTCTAGACTCGATAAATGTGTCTAGTGGATTGATGCATACACGATTTTGTATGATAGGTATGTGTTTCCATGATATCCTAACCTTGTTCAATACCATGATTGATGTTAAATGTGCTTCTTCATTTGTATCATACAATTTATTTTTATTTCCATAGATTTGATATGATATGTAATGCATGAATTATTTTTACATGATAGATTTGATGTGATATATGTTTATAAAATTCAATAAAACTAGATTACCTAGTTTATTTTGAAATGTGGAAAGGGGGGAAATTAAACTGTTGTTCCTTGATTTTGATATAAAAAATACAAATATGAAATTATAACGTAATTTATTTAAAGATGAGAATTATTTGATTATTGTTTAAAGACTTGATATGGAACACAAAGGTGGGATCCTAATGATCCTATTATCTCACAACCCATGTACCCATTTGCCAGTGTATAATAATTTGTATGTATTTCTATGCAGGGAATGGAAAGGATCCATAATGAGACAGTGATGTTTTCTGTCAGCTAAATTGGATAGATGGTGGTGAGTTTGTCAGAGGCTTCCCACACTATCACATGAAGTAGATGGTTTTAATATTTTGGTATTCTTATATAGTTGAACCCAAACATGGATATTGTTTCTAGTCTTGAAATTTTTAGTTTTCACTTTCTGTTTATAGTTATAGAATATATATATTTATATATATATATTTCTCTATTGTATATATTTTATATATGTTACATGTCGTTTCTTCATGTTGGGATAAATCATTATCTTTGATTATTGTTTGATGTTAGGGTGCTAGTCATGAACCCATGGGGATCGGGAAGTCCCTTTTGGTATGTGACAGATCAGACCCGGTACTAGTTTGAGAGGGTATTATGGTATATTGTTTAGAATATCAATGATTAAAATCATTTAATTTCTAAATGGATAAATGTGAATGTAAAATAATACAAACCATTAGTTGAAACTCCAAGTGACCATCCATCACAAAAAAACTATCCCACTATAAAGGAGACGACAACCAAGAGAAGTGGTTGAACTAAAGTATGGCTTTTCCCAATACTCCATTACTAGAAACGAAAACATATAAAAATCTAAAAGGAAAATTATTTTTTGATAAAAATTGACAATAAAATTTTAAATATTAATCTATACTATGTGTAGTAGAATGAAAATTTTATCTCCAGATGTTTAAAAAATACAGTTTATTATGAATTCTTCAAAGATAATGTTTTTTGAAGAACAAATTTTTTTTTCATAAAATCATTTAACATTCAAATAATGTATATGTAAGAATTCATGGGTGGATAATAAAAACAAAAATAAATACACTACAAGAAAACAAAGTGGGAAAAACGATGAAATATACCATCATGTGTAAAATAATGTATAAATGAAAAAGCATAATATTTGTGATATATATAATGTGAAAACAAAATTGAACATATAAAAGATGACTTTAATAACTGAATTAGGTGAATCAAAATAATATCAAGTCTTGTCTCTGTCCATTGATATTTAACCTCATGTTTCACGACACACAGTAAATGGAACAAGTCCATTTCAAAATGCACCCATTATTATTAAGGTACTATATTTTGGAAAATACATTTTAAATCCATTTTTTCAATATATAAAACATTTTTACTGTAAATCATTACCACTTCCATGCTTGAAAAACAGTTTATTAATCAAAACCTCCCTTAAGGAATCTCATTGAACAGAAAGTGTGTGAAAATCAATTTTTAATGAATGGCCCATTTAAAACAATGATTTCAGGAAGAAAGTACAACTATATATCAAACCCATCATTCAGAAACAAAAGGAATTGGAGAAGAATATACACAAATTCATGAATTGTAACCATTGTGTATATACAACTATCTCTATAATAAATAAGAAAACACCATTACATTATCTCCCAACAAAGAGGTTAAATCCAATCGATAACGGGAGTAAATGGCCTTCAAAAATATCACTTCGGGATACTAAGGATTGAATGTGAAATATAGAATTGAATATGGTTAAGAGGGGATCTTCATTTTTATATGTGTTCTTTAAAACCGAAAACCATGTCCGAGCTTCCTAGAACACAATACAGAATTGGATAAAACAAGGGGGATATCATCACAACTCTAGGGACCATTCTATATCCTACCCAATTGAATTGTGTCTATGAACCAAAATTCCCTACATTACATAGATCTTATATACCTAGGAAGGAACTATGGAGTAGCATAATATACCACACCACAGAACCCAACAACCTGTGAAGGTGGATATGGAATAGTCTAGCCCTACGCTATAGTGGTATCAAATTTGTAAGATGCAACCAAATTAATCCATGAGTCCACTATTCCAAAAAAACCTTCTCAACAATGTAATAGTAAAAATCCCTATTCCATATCCTATAATTTTTATCCAACTATTCCAAATATGGATGTATATTTGAAAATCCACCTCCCACAATCCATGTCATAAATGTCTTATCCACACCATATCCATCCTTACCATTCTACAATATTACCACTCTACACCACATCCCCTATATAATTGATGATAAATTACATATTACCTCCAAAAATCTTGTAACATGAATTTCTATCCCATTGCCATTAAAGGATTGTATACCAAAACTAAAAGAATGTCACAAATCTCTAGAGTTTTAATTAATGTTTTCTCATACTAATCCAAAAAATAACTAAATAAATCCTCTTAAATAACTAAACCATTCTAAAATTATAACTGGAGCACCCTATGGAAAACCATTCCACTATTTTACATAATTTTTATTATATAACAATTCAAGCACCTAAATAATCTCATAATACTAGGAGTTATAGTCTTAGTAACTATGAGGACTAGACATAGAAGCATCATAATCCACAACACTTTTTACAACTACTAAATAATTGAGATACAATATAATCCCATATATACTTATCATATAACATTATCATCTACATAAATTAGTGAATAAAAACATATTTAAGGGGTCAAATTAAAGGCTTAGTAAGGGAAAAACTCATTAACATTTCATCAATGTTCATATCATAAGAATATGAGAAAAACGATTTGGGATAAATTAATTAATGAAATCAACATAGAACAATAAGTGTTTTTAACATGAAAAAATGGAAGGAAATGTATTCAAAAAAGAAAAAACATACACCTTGAAAAAATTGTATAGAATATAGAGATAGTAAACATGATTGACAGAGAATAATTAGGGGTATATGACATAGATTTGAAACATACACATATAATAAATCATAAAAAGTAACATTATGTAGACATTATAATTTGATAATTATAAAATTGTGTAAAAAATATCACACTTTATGTTATGAAAAAAGTTCCATGATACATGTTAAGAATAAAAAATTCACACATTATATATTGTGAACAAAAAAATGTGTACTCTAAACATTCTTATCATATGTGGTATCAAACATTGACAATTTAATTTGACGATGATATAGGACCCCACTAGTACATCATCTATATATATGAATTACACTATGAATCAATCATTTGTTATATTATAAATAACCCATGGAAAGAAAAATGGGTTTCATAAATCTTCATTATGGTATCACCACTATTCTCCACAAGCATGTAAATTGTTCATATTTAAAATTCAATTACCACAAAATAATACTTCATATGGAAATTTATAGGGTTGTTCTTGAAAAATAACTCCCATGGATAGGAAAAATTTAGTGATAAAGAAAAAATGGTAGTGTAAACTTAAAAGTGTTTTTAAAAACCATTTAATCTTTGGAATAAAAGATGATGTTATTATCACAATAAAAAGTTTTTCTAGAAAATTTTGTTTTGATAAAAAAAATATTATTTTTTCCCAAATTCAAAATTTTAAAATTATTCACAATAATTAATCCTTCATAATATATAATGTTTTCAAAAAATATAAGTGAAAATATTTTGAAAACATATAACAACAACAACAACAATAAGTAATTTTATTAAAAAGCTGGAAAAGGTATAGCCAAGTTAAAAATTATAAGGCATAGAGGGTCATAGTGGTTTGTTGAAGTGGTGGACAAGAGAATCCCCTCTAAAAATACTCTTATATTCAATATGGATGGAACCAAAACTATTAATGTGAAGAAAATGATAGTCAAGAATAATCTTACCGGTAAGGAATTCCACAACTTTATTCCCCTAACTACACATATGAAGAACATCTATATAGTTAGTAATAAACTTAATAAAATATGTAATACGATAAATGGTATACCATGGTTAGGAGATATGACCATTTTTGGACTCATTAATACCCTTAAAATCAGTTTCCACGACATCTGGGTCAATGTTCTTGGAGTAGAAAAGTTCTAGGACCTTAAGCAAGGTCGATGCCTCTATCTTGAGAGAGTTCCCACTCACGAAGGAAGAAGAGAAAGAGAAAATAATCAAGCCTTGGATATTTCGGATGATGCCTATACCCCTCATGACATCCTAAGAGTAGTAACTATTTACATTCAAATAGAAGCACTATAATTGAGGGAGCCGTATAATCCAGTAATCCTATGTGAACATATTGGTGGCACTAATGGAATGAGTTGACCTCTTCAAGAAGCACCTGAGAGAAGGGGAATGATCACATTGTTTAAGGACTGAAGAAAAATCCTCCACTAGGCCCATCATTCTTGCAACCAACACATGCCCCAAAAAGCGACAAACACTAATGTGAGCATCATTCTTGGTGTTCTAGGTTCACTAACACCTGATATCTAGAAATATGGTCCTCGCTTTTTCTTATCACGCATTCGACCCAACACCATGAAACCATATCTATAAAAAATCATAAATGGTGTAAAAATGGATCATCATGATTTTGAATGTAACCATAGAGTTTGAAATAAAGACAACCCAATCCCATATAAAAAATGTGAAAAATGGATACTTCTTTCGGGTGGTTGTTAAAGAAACACTTTGACATGAGGAAAATCCATTTATGTTTACTGGAATAATCCATGGTAATAGAATTACTATGAACTCTAATTAAAAGAGATTTAAAATAGGTTGGGATCTCCTTGAACCAGAGGCATTCTCCCTATTTATCATGGTTATTTTTAGCATGCATGATACTACCGTTGGCTTTGGTTTTAAAAATAACTAAGGAAGAACTCATGGAAATTCACATATCGGAATCAGTAATCATCTCGGTCGTATTAAATATATCTCAATGATATCTATTGAGGATATATTGAATGAATATCGGGAAGTCATTAGCTTCAATGAAGGATAGGTTTGGCGTGGGACACCCTATAATACCAAGTCTCATATAGAACCATTTAACATCCCAAAAAACGATATCCCACCAAACAATGATCCACTAAGCATGATAATTAAGAATTGGTTCATGGTTCTCGATTGTCCTTCAAATAGTGGATGAATAACACCATTCGTTATAGAGATTTTATCCATATGAGTTAGTAGCAAAAACAACATAAAGAGAATGACCTGTAATGGCCTCCCATGTATGCCTTGCATAAAAATTATACATGTAATCCTCCATGCCTCTAACATTGATTCATTTTCCTTTATTAATATTAGCCATATATGCATTGTATGTACAGTGATAGTGCCCTTCCACATGATAATACCATATCAAAGAGTTTTAGAGAGCCTCTATCATCTAGATGAATGTATTAAAGACCTTATATATGGAATGAATATGCATAGTAATTGATGAAAAAACACAATTAATCAAGGTGATTATACCACTGAAGGATAGGAAATTATTTTTCCAATTGTTGATGCAGTTAGTCAAATTATTGACCACCTTATCCAAGTAGAGAATATGTAGTCTCCATGAATTTATATGAGTTCCTAAGTATTCCTTGGTAAAATTCCTTCTATGGATTCTCAATATAGAAATAATATTTATGGAATGCCTATCCAAGAGGAATTAATTATGTAAATACTTATTTTACTACAATTGATAACATGGTCGATCCACTTGTAATACTCCAAATTTTTTTTACTGATGCCTCTAATAGAATTTGAACTGTAATTAGTGAAGAAAATCATATAATAAGCAAACATGTGAAGGGAAACATAATGAAAAAGTGATCCCCACCTGTAAGGAAGGACAATGTCCTTCTCATAATTTATGTTAATCAATATTCTCAAAGCATCATCGGATAAAATAAATTAACATGGATACAAATGGTCTCCCTTCCATAATCTTCAAGACGATTTAAAAAATCCTCACATTTCTCCCATAAAAGAGATGACTATTCAAGGATAAATAAAGCATCTAAAAAAATTAGAGGCTTGGGTAGAAAATACCAAGCAATGTTGGGGCTAATATAATTTATATATATATATATATATATGAAAAACCATATCCTTACGAATTAAAATAGAACCATGAAACGACCCATGTTGTGTGAAACCATGCTATTTACCAGATATCTATGTCTGAAAATGAGGAGATATTTTCCTATTGAGGACACATGCAAGCTCCTTATGGGTGAAGTTACATATATTGATTGGATTTTATAGGCTTAATAATGATGGTTGTTTAACATCCAAAATTAGAATAAGGGTGGGAGAGCTGAAAACTCAAGGAACACATTCCCCAAGAATGAAATCCAGAATATCTACCATGTGATCATCCCTCATAGTATCCCCAGATTCCTTATAAAAAAACTAGGAAAACTATCATGGATAGGCGAACTATCCTTATTTGGTGAGAGAATCGCCTCCTTGATCTCCCCCCGCATCAGTATGCAGGTATGCACAACATTATTATCATGAAAACCATCAAGGGGATGTCCTCAAAGATGTCAAAGTTACGCATCATATATCCTCCTGTATTGAGGGATTATGGTTAGCCAAAAGAGATTTAGAAATGGACTCCTCAGTACCTATAACAGCAAGAGTTTCATTTGAGGCAGAACCATCTTCCATAAGGATATTGGACCATGAAATAAAATTTCATTCTTGGATGTATGCATGAAAAAAATACACCTTTTTATTTCCCTCTTTCAACTATATAGGCATAGAAAGCTCATGAGCCATGCCGTCTTGTTCCAAAAAAATGGCATACCTAATTTTTTTTAATAACAAGGGTGTCAAAGATTCCATCCTCACATGTAAATTTTGGAGAGGATTCTAAATGGTCAATATATTACATCATATTCTTGAGAACACTAGCCTATGATGAATGCATAATAAATCACTAAATAAATCCCCATTCGGTTGGCGAAGATTATTATAAAGGTAGAACCACCCACTAACATGATCCAATCTATTCTCATATGATAGCACCACCAAGTATTATTAGAGGTCATATGTCTCATATCTTGAAAACATTAAATGGCCACTTCTATCCTCACCAACCTGTAAGGGAACCATGATAGGATAGTATATTGATAGATCTCTCACTTAACGAGTAACCTTTTTTGAATGAAGGGATCAAATAGAATTGATGATCCTCAAGAAGCAGTCTAGGTGGCCCCAAGTGGGGTTGTCTACCTTTTGATTAATACAATATCAGAATTTTACATCTTCAAATCCTATATCCGAGAATACACACTAAGTCATGAACATTTTAAAATCTTATTGAGACCTTGTAGGATAAATACATTCAATTTTTTTAATGCTTCCAAAATGACATTATAATCTCATCCCACCTCTCAGGAACTCTCCCATAGATTGAAAGAACTCATGTACTTCAATAAGGATTCTCTAAGAGTCAGATCATACATGGAATATTTGAACACAATAAAACAACAGAATTCATCCTTTCTAAATTTAGTTGTGATACAAAAACACCAATCCATTCAAATATGATCTTAGAATTATTGAATATCCATATATTCTACTTATTAGGATATCCATGCATCAAATTTCACATCCCCATTCACCGAGCTTAAACATTAATCCTAGAGTGATAATTCTTGGGTTCCAACACAAAAATGATAGAAATTATAATATTATGAATCTAATTTGAAATGTATTCAGTCATTACCCATGATCCAAGTCCAAGGTTAGTCATTATGGTAAAAAGATCATTGAATAAATAAAAAGAAGGATTTATCTCCCAACTTCAATGAATAACTTTTGAGGGAAGAAAAACTTTGAAATTGATCATTAGATTAAGATCTCATATAGACTCCAGATGTAGGGAACATATGAGATAGAGTTAGGGAATTTATTTCCATGTTTCCATGAGACTTCTTATAGAGCACTAAAAAGGATTGGTAAGTGGAATGGGTGGGGAGTGCCTGGAGAGGTTGGGAGATGTGTCGAACATCCTGTAGGAGCATGTAGAGAAAGCACTGGAATTATTTGAAGGTATGAAACTGACATAACCACTGGCGAAGGGATCATCAATAGCTGGTACACCACCATCGATAGAGAAGGAGGAGAGGAGGATGAAGCTTGTATAGGATAAGGTGCCTCTGGAGGCTCTGGATTAAATGGAAGAGTAGAAGCAAAAAATGAAGAAATGATTTCATGGAGAGAAAGAACAACAACTAGATAAAATAAGAACTAGAGAGGATCATTCTACTTCGAGTTTGAATAAGAAGGATTAGACAATTTTGGGTGAGGCGTAAAGAAATTATTTCTATAGGGTGAATTCGATTGACCTTGGAGTTGAATGTCCAAGTAGAAACGTGCTGAATAGGCGTAAAAGAAAATTAGAATTATTTTCATTGATGATTTAATTTTAGAAAATAAATTCATCACTGTAAATGATTTATATTAAAAATTATTTTTAAGTTCCCAACCAAAAAAATTATATAATGATGAGTTATAAGTGATGAATTTATTTTCATACATATTAGGATCTTTACAATTTATAGTTTTTGAGAATTAGCCCATCACCCTCATATAAATAAATATTATTTCAGTAAGTGGACACTATCACTTAGTATCCATTTTTTCCACACATGAATACTTTTAGGATATAACATTCTTTATTTTTATAACATATATTCCCAATTTTTATCATGAAATCAAATTTATTACTTAAAATTTTAATAATCAATGACATTTCTATATTTTGGAAGTGAATGAAAAGATTAGTAAGGGAATAAGCACGATAATTGAGAAAATTGTGTTAGTTAAATGAGAAACATGATATCATAATAGGGAAGGATCATGAGTATTCACATAGAAGTATAACATAAATAACATCGTATCACAATATCATGGAAACATAGTAAATTTTGAAACAAAAAAAACATAACATAATAATAAGTTATGGAAAACCAACAATACATCTTCGCATGGTGTAAAGAGCGATTAGGTGTACTACATATTCCCTTACATAACATCTTATGAGACAAATACATTACCCAACATATTAGAGAGCTATCTGGGGTCACCATATTAACATTTTCATTATTATGATTTCAATAGAAATTGAATCAATAATATGGAATAATAATAATAAATTTCCATGGAATTAAATGGTTTTCATAATCTTGGATCACATCAAAATAAAAAATGATATAATAAAGAATTTATTTGAGAGATGAACATACGAAATATATTACCCTATCAAAATAAATGCCTGTTTTCTGTTAAATAAATCATGTAATAAAATAATGTAATAAAAATACTAAATATCTGTCAGAGAGAAGTAAAATGTTGTTGAAACTATATATGTTAAATTAGAACATTATTTCTGTAATTAAAGTCAAAATGTTCAATATAAAATACTTATAAGGATACGATTTTTTGAATGAGAGTCATAAATTTAATTTATAATTATTTTATATCCATATAAATAAATCTATAATGTTCATTATGAATATGTACATGGAAGAGAATATTTCGAAAATAAATCTTCAAAACACTTAAAATGTGGTTCTAAAGTATAGTGTCACTTATGTAAAACCTTAAAATGATTTATTTTTTAAAAAATAATAACAAAAGTAAAATATGGTAAAAATAGACTTTATAATACCTTGAATAATAAATAATATTTTTTAGAAAAAAATTACAAGAACATGGAAATGGATGAAAATGATTTAAAGGATAGTATTTAAAAAAGTATTTTTAAGAGATAGTCCATTACCATTAGTCCAACACATAGTGTAATTATTTATCTTCCCAAATAATAAAATTATGTAAATTATTTACATAATTAAAAAAATTTGCATGTATATTATGCATTTTATTTTATTTATTATCATGTTATATTCAATTACTTAATCATTTAGGTTTATGTGAGACGTTTAGAAGATATTCAACTCATATGTCCAAAATCACTTTAGTAAGTAGAATAATGTCATAGAGATCATTATTTCTTCATTTATAGAGTAATAATCCTGAAATAATTATCATTTTTATAAAAAAGATATAAATTTTAATCCAGCCATTAAATATGTTTATTAAAAATGGACTACATTACAATCATGGAGTTTGTAGGTCATACGTACGCATGAGTAGTGTTTCCATTTTTCAAATGCCCCGATAGAAGAAATGTAAGTATTATATTATATTTATATAATTATCATTATATCATAAATATAATATTATTTTTTTCAATCCACTTATATATACCATTGATTTCTTATAGTGATAATATATTAATCACATCACTTCCTAGAGGTGATAGTCCACACGTACACATGAACAATCTTAAAAAATTTCAATGGAAAAAAGTGAGAAAACTATATGATATAATAATTTTATATTATGATAAATATTTAATTAATATCACATATTTACTTTAAATCAGTAATTATAAATATTCATGAGTGGTCGTGATGGAAAATGAATTACATCATTTTTTGTGGGGGTGGTATATCGTAAACACATACAATGGTTTCATTTCCCATTTGATGGAAGAATAGAAGGATATAGGTTATTAAATTAAAATAATAACATCTAAATATATGGTATTTACTAATTTTAATATATATACATGGATGAATAATATTTTATGGAGGTATAGAAAGAAAACATAGTAAAACATTTTGTTAAAAGGTATACCGCTCATTTATATAATCTCATTTTTTTCCGGATTAAGGACTCTATGATTAGTTTTATAACCAAACTAAGACCTATATAATGTTTGAAGGGATTTAATAAGTAATTATTTTATGTATATGATGAAATGACATTGATTTATGTGTGATAAAAGGGGATAGGAGGCGTCCTATTATAAGGGAGGGGGATTCTTGGAATTTATTAACGTATTAATTTAAAATAAATTATTTCTCATGATTAGTTGGATACAAATGATATTTTTAAAATATAATATGGTTAGGAGTCACAAGATTCTCTTAAAATAAAATATTGATAATTTTAGACAATTTTCTACACTTATACATTCGTTTTAACCCATATTAACCTTTTTTTTAAAATTATTAGATAACAATTTTTTTACACTTTAGGGGATATGATAGTTAAAATAAAATGAAAATATGGACCCCAAATGGGCCATTGTAAATATTTCCAATAAATTAAAATTTTTTGGGTGAAGATATGATTTTTATTAATTTTAAAACATTTAATAAAATAATATTAATTATAAAATATCTATAATGTCAATAGTGGAAAATTTCATTTAATTTGACTTTGAAAAAAAATGTGAAAACAAAATAAATAGAATATAATTATTTCAAATATCTATAACATTTTATCATTATTTAAAAAATCAATGTAAAATAATAATTCATAAAAAAATGTTTTCTTTAAATTTTTTTAGAATCGTTTATTTTAATATTTAATTAATTGAATAAATACCGTGTAAGAGTTACATAATCATTAAAAGCAGTTATTTCATTACTAAAAATTATTAATAAATTAAAATAATAAAAAAACAGTTATATTTAAGGTAACTATTTATAATACCACATATCCTGTGTATATCCATATGTAAAAATTTAGAGATAATAAAATAAGGAGAATGACATATTTGACTTTTCTTTACATAAATTAAACAATCAATGAAATATGGAACAATGTTTCGATTGTTTTGAAACTCTGATAGATATAAAAAAATACACTAATAAAATATAATAAATAAATGTGTTTGGAAATTTTTTATTCCATATAAAATTATTTTCAACCTTAATTACCCAATCTACTCTTACCATGATGATGAATAATTAAAAAGATGACCCTTCATAATGAAAATAATAAAATGGAATTGTTTATCAAATTTGGATCTCAAAATTAATGATATTGAATAAATATTTAAATAATAAATTTATTTAAGTTCAAGAAATTTATTTTTGATTAAAAAACATAATTGAATAAGAAAATGTTTTTAAATAAAATTCCCTTTATGGTATAATATTGTTTTTATTTCTTATTCATGTATAAAATTTCATTCAAATTCTATAATTGTATTATCTTTAATCTAAATTCCTATAAATATCCAAAATTCTTTTAGTTTTTTATTTATTTTGGATAATCCCTTTTTTAAATAGGTTGAGAGGGAACCCTAACATATCCTGTATGCCTAGTGGCACAATGACTAATACTTGGAATGAAGGCCCAATGACCCAACACACAATAATTTCCCCTCCCTAGAATCTTCTTTGTTGGAGGATCCTAGATCCGCATATCACATGGATGATAGACTAGCATTTCTCCATGCAAATATATAGGCTTCCAAGTACCAACAATTGTTATCATATCCTATCATTCCTCCAATTTATTTATCTATAATGGTGGATGATACAAATTTGATTCCAAATCTAGGACATACTCCCATATGGGAAGATCTAATTCCAATATACAAGGGGCCTAGTGAACTGAATGACATAGTGGCCCTAAGCCCCACCTGCATCAGTATGGCTAGGGACTGCACCAAAAAATACATCCTGGCTACATCACCACCATATTGTATCATACCTGCATCACCACCACATCATAAATCCCACTTGGGGTCGACCCATATTCTATCCCAGGCCTTTTTTATGCCAAGAAAGATACATTACAACTCAAGTATAAAATAGTTCTATTTAATTAAAATGAACTAATGAATATTTAAAGATAATATAAAATAGAATTTTAGTTTGTAAATAATTTAAAAGAAAATAATTCTGTTAATAGAACTCAATATTTTACAGTATTTATTGAAATAAAATTATTTTTCACCGTTCATTGAAAAATAAATTTTTTATAAAAATATAAAAATTTCACTATATGAAGACTTTTATATGATGATTTCAAAAATTATATCATTTTAATAAAATTATATTTATAAAATTTCAAAATAAATTAATAATATTTTATCAAAAAATGAAATAAAAAATAGTTTTTGAAGAAAACCTATTTTTTCAAGAAAAAATGAGTTTTATTAAAATCAAGTTAGTATTTTTTAATAATTTATCAATAAATTTATATTTTGTAGAAAATTTATATAAATATTATGAATTAGTAAATCATATTCATACCTTCAAATGTAATGGTTTTGTTATAATGGTAATATTTAAATAATAATATTTCATGGTTCATTTAAAATTAGTGTTCCATGTATTATATTCCATTAGGCATTATTTTCTTTTTAAAATATTGTAGAGTTACATTCTATCCCTCTTAATAAATTTTTTCCTGGAAAAATGAAATTTATATTGATAAACAATGGTTTGAAATGTCAAAATGCATTTGTTGAAATCCTATATCTTAATAAGGGTAAATAAAATTTCCTCCTAAAAAGAGCCAAAGGTAATTGTGAAGGTCAAAAGGAATATTACGTAACTAGGTTTCCAAATAGGATAACATTAGTGTAATGTGAAAATAAAGACATGGAAGAATATCGTAATATCCAAATAATTACAGAAAGTGAAAGTGATCATGTGTCATAGGAGAGCTAATGATCATGATAATGTTAATGACAAGAATACCCCAAACCCGAGTGATATTAAAAAGGCCATAGAATCATCACTAATGAAGGTAACATGGTAATTTATTTTTCTTCATGATCCTTTTCCTAGAGTTGTGAACTTACATTAGCATATAGAATAAGAACCAATGGAAATATAATAACTTGAAAATTAGAATTTATTCCAGAAAAAAATTTCCACCGCAATCTCATATTTTTTCTCAAAATCATGAGTGAATGATTATTTTTATCCGTAAAGAACTAAAATAAACAATATAATACAGAAAAGGATATCAAGGTATTCTTCCTATATTCAAATAGTAATAAAAACACAATTTTTAGCACATGGTAATATAATATTCAAAATGTATAAACACTTATATAATTAAATAACATGTTAAACTCCAAAATTTCCCAAATAATTACAATGGTTCTACGTATAGAATTTCATTAATAACTATACATGAAAAATAACCTTAATAAAAAGAATATTAATGAATTTTTTATCCTCAAATATGATCTTATTTCTTTAATGTTACAATTAAAAAAATTTAATTGAATTCTTATTAAATAATATTTCATTTTTAATCTCATGTTAAAATGAATTTTTACATATTTATGAACCCAACGTATTATCCCAAAAAATATAATTAATCACCATGATAATTCAGTATATAATATTATATTGTATTTAATTTCAAAAAGAAATCATGAATAAAATTTAGAAACTAAACTAAAATTTAATCATTAACATGGCCATAAATATCTGTGATAATATGGCCTTTTAGAGAATCCATTTTCAATAATAAATATTATTAATATCTAAGTATCCTATTAACATAACATCAAATAATTTACTAACTCAATGGGTTATTTAAACTTCAATAGTTTATTATTCTTGAAACCCAGTAATATTTTTAAATTACATCAAAATACCACCACTTAAAAACTCTAAATGGGTTTCTATAAATTCGAAAATATGATAAAACGTATTAATATAAACCCATTATAGTTTCTATAACTGTTAATTTTACCTTTCATAAAGAAATATATTCGTCCAAAAATAAAAACTATCTTTAGTAATAATAATGTTTCGAATATATTCTATCAGTACAAAAGTTCAATAAACTTCATCAAATATGACATAAATCAATTTTTCATAAAATCACAAACCAATTTCATGGTTAAAAATACTATCCAATTTACTTAATATATTTCAATAATCACTTTATCCGAAATAAATATTATTAACTCTAAAAAAGAATATATTAAGGTTTATCTTTTCTTAATCAGATGTTTTCTAAAAAATGACATTAACACTAAATCCCTTTTCTAGTTTGCCAATACCATTCCTTATATATTTTCAATTATAGAAATAAAAACTATATTTGTAATGTTCTTATATTTTTTATTAGAAATATTACCAAAATTTAATTGATAAAAGTATTTCTACAGTGTAAATCTATAATCCATATACATGAATAATTCAATCCTTTCACTACCATGATTGGTAATTCATAGTTTCTTCCTTGGTCTGGGGGTTAATTTTCAGAAGACAAAATTAACATGGATAATTCCCAAGTTCCCCATATTTTTTACTAAAAACTATAAATCTATCTCTATGTTGAAATTTATTTCTCTCTTTTAAACACATCATTTTTCATTGTTAATTTGTTAATCTATGCCCTTCTATTAAACACATAAAATTAATTTCCCATTCATTTAAGATAGTTTCCTTGGATTATATTTCAATAATTTTGATATAAATAAAATTTATCATTTATTCCTTCATGTTCACCCACAACAAAGCTCCTTGCAGACTTCATTATTCCCTTTATTTGGTGAGTCTGAGAGCTAGTTAAGGTACAATTTGTTAATAATAAATTATGATAACAAATTAGATATAAGAATAATATATATCACTTAATTAATTACCCCTTTTGGTTAATCATAATACATTCATTATCCATCAAATTGAGAATTAAAATCATTCCTCTAGATTCTATCCTTTGAGTAAAACAAAAAATCATCACATGATCAAAAATAATCATAATCATGAAAATCCATTTATAGAATTTTTAAGTAACAACACATTTTTTTCAATATATGACCACTATTTTTAATCATGTTCATCCACGATGATCATATATTCAAATAATTTAGGATTTTTCATATGAAAAATGTGAATTATCCTCTGAATATAACCTGGGTGTTTCAAACTAGGTGAAAAGTAAGGGAACACACATCGTGCACCAAAATGATGGATGAGATATAGTTAACCAACAATTTTTATGGTTATTAACCCAAGATGAATTTATTAAAAAACTACATCCTCTTGTATTTTCCAAAAAATGATGTATTTATTGTATAACCACATAATATATATCTTACCAGAACATGAGAATGTTATTGTACAAATAGTATTGTCCCATGTATTTTCACCAAAGGTTTGTAATCATAATATCCAAAATGATCTAATTATTTAATATGATACCAAGGATAAGGACCTAAAATTAGACATTATATAATCTTTATTTTAATTTCAACAGTTCATTTTCTTATATTTGAGTATCATTATGGTTTAGAGATATATAGAATTAAGTCATAACCCTAAAATAATTAAATATTACAGCACAATGTGGGATCTTACACTTAGTATACATTTAACAGAAAACAAAACTTTTATGATATAAGAAGTTTTATTTTCATAGAATGTCATAAAATATTTTGCGTTCACCTCATTATTGTATCAACACATCCTTAAAACCATGTAAAAATATTTAAATGTGGGATTACAATAAAAAAATCTGTAAGGGAATAAACATGATTATTGAGCATAATATGCGAGTCAATGGTAAAACATGATATCATAAAAGAGAAGAACCTTAAGTAATCACATGGGATTAAAACATAATGAACATGATATCAAAAGATAAGGGAAACATAGGAAATGTGGTATAAGCACAAAACTTGACATAAACATATGTTAAGGACAACTTCCATGAAAACATCACATGGTGGAGAACGTCCTATTATAGATTAGGTTTAGTCCCTAATACCATATATAACATCTCAGGAGACAAAACCATTACCCAATTAATTGGAGATCTATCTGGGTGCACCCATTATAAAATTTTCTTTACTATCTGTTCCAATGAAAGTAAATCAATCATATTTCGTAATCATAAGAAATACCAATAGAAAGAAATGGGTTTCATAATTATTCCTTATATCATAATAATATGTTATTTTATAAAAACTGAATTTGAGAGTTGAACATAGGGAATGTATTAAAACATATAAGTAAAAGAGAGTTTTTATTCAAATAAAACATGAAATATTATTAAGGAATAAAATCATCATGTATCATTTACAGTGGTCGGAAAAGTTGTTGAGTATATTTACATTAAAATAGAATATTTTTTCTATAAACAATTTCAAAATGTTTCATTTAAAATATGATGAAATATTCTTTTTAAAAGATGTTTAATAAGAGAGATAAAAATTATTTTTTAATTATATTATTTTTATATAAATAAATTCATTAAATATTTTTGTAGAACATTAAAAATTAAAGGGGATGATTTATAAAATAAGTCATTAAAATATTTAAAATGATGTTTTTAAAGTAATGTTTCCCTTTTCTAATGCATTAAAAAGAATATATCTTACAAAAAATGTATAGAACATAATATATGGAAAAAAATATCTATAAAATAAATTAATTAAAAAATAATAATATTCTAGAAACATTTATAAGAACATTAGCATTGATGAAAAAGTGTTGAAAGGGATAATTTAAAATTTGATTTTTAAATGGAATTCCATTAATTTGAGTGTGACTCATAATATTTTTTTTATAAATTATAAATAGATATTTATTATTTACTTTCTTATGAAAATATTTCATGTTTATTATTCGGTTTATTGTTTTATAATCATTTTATATTAAATTAAATAATTATTTAGGTACTTGTGAGACATTTTTTCAATATTCATCTCATATATCTGAAATAACTTTGGTAGGTTGCATATTGTAATTGAAATAATTATTTAATAATCTAGAAAATAATAATAATGAAATACTTATCATTTTAATAAATCAGTTATAATTTTAAAACCAACCAAGAAATATGGTTTTAAAAAATGAAGATTATTCAATCACAAAGTTGGTAGGATGAACGTGTGTAAGAGTAACACTTCCATTTTTCAAAAATCAGGATGGAAATATTATATGTATTAATTTAAATTTCCAGAGTGATAAATATATAACACCTTTGATATTATTTATTTAGATAAACTTATATATACCTTTCATTTAATACGATTATGAAAAAGAAATCACGTCACTTCTTGTAGGTGATAGTCTATACGTACGTAAGAACGGCGTTATCATTTTCCAAAGAATTTTAAGTTAAGAAAATAGTTGATATATTAATCTCAAAAATGATAAATATTTCATGAATATAATATATTTACTTTAAATCATTCATTATAAACAGTTTTGATAGGATCTCATTAAAAAATTACATTTGGTTATGAGACGGTAGTCTGAGATACACATAAATGATGGTTTCTTTTCCCATTTGATGGAAGAAGAGATGGATTTAAGTCATTAAATTAACTTAATAACATCCTATAATATGTTATATTATTATTTTATTATATCATTATGGTTGAATAATATTTTACAGAGGAGGGAGAATAAATAGAACTGAAACATTTGGTTAAAATCTAAACTTCTTCTTCGAATAATATCCCTTTTGTTTTAACCTTAAGCACTCTAATATTGGTATTATGAAACAATTAATACCTCTATGAAATGGTAAGGTATTTCAGTAAGGGATTTGGGATTTAATTTTCAAAACTAAAATACTTTTTAAGAGTGAATAAAAGAAGAGTGGTGATGCCCTTTTATAAGAAAAGTGAGGGGCATTATTTGAACTTATTAGAGTAATAAATAAATATAAATTATTCATCATGGGAATGTAGATATAGAATAAAATATTTATAATATAGTTTGAGGATGGGTATAAATATTTTAATAAATTAAAAATTGTTTAAGTTTATACTTGTTTTTTATACTTATCATTTTATTTTATCTACTAGTTAACCATTTTGACAATTATGAAAATAACAAACTTTTAACTATTTTTGGGTTTAGATAGTTACTATAAAAGGAAAAGTGGAGATAAAATATAACATTGTTGATATTTTAAACCATATATAAATCTAATGTATGAAAATAATTTTTCAATAATTTTAATTCATTTAATAAAACAGTATTTATTATAAAATATCCATAACATTAATTTTGGAATGATAAATTTACATTAACATTGAAAACAACATGTCAACAAATGAATTATAATATAATCCATTAAAAATATCTAAAATTATATATTTATCTAAAAAATATTTGGTAGATAAAAATTCATTCAAATTAATTACTTTTAATATATTCGAAATCATTTATATTATTTTTCAATTATTTGAATAAATATTATTTAAGAATGGTGTAAGCATTTCAGGTAACTATGTAATTTTTAAAAATTTAAAAAAAATTTCCATGAGAGATGAAAATAATTTATATTTAAATTATAGATTAAAAACTTAGTATAGAAACTTTTTATCCCAATGTAAATAATTTAAAGGTAATAAAACAAAAAGAATGATATTTTTTATGTTTATTTACATAAAATAATATACATGTCATAATCCATGATATATACCACCATGTTTCCATATTGTCTAAACTCTTATGTAAATTTTTATAAAAAAAATAATAAAATAGGATAATTTATAGTTCTATGATCCTTTTTTATCCATTAAAAAAATCTGTAATTACTTGATTAACCCTTACTATGGGGTTGAAACTTTAGTAAGATTAATATTCATAATGAACACAAATTAAATGGAACTATATATTAAATTTAGAAATTATGATTCCAAATATTTAATCCATTTCGCATTATTAAATTTATAGAATTAGATGAAATTAATTTAATATTTAAAAGAAAAATGCAACGAAAAATGATTTTTTCAAGAAAAATGGCCTTTTTATTTATAATAATATTTTTATACGAGATTCATCAATACATTCATTCAGAATAATATAATTGGATTATTTTTAATTAAAATAAATTAATTAAATTTTAACTCTAATCCAAAATATAATATTACTCTGTTAATAATTTAAAATAAAATACACTTCTTATAAAAAATTATATTTTCTAATATTCAATAAAAAAAAGCTTCTCATAAATATCTCAAAATTTATCCATAAGGTAATTTTGATATGATGAATTTAAAAATGATATAATTTTATTAAAATTAAATTTCAAAAATTTCTAGAAATTTTTTTGAACATTTTCTCATAAAAAGTAACATATTTTATTTTAGAGAAAACATATTTTGTTGAAGTGTAAAATTAATTTAATAAAATTTGAGTGATATTTTAATAAATATTTATCAAAAAATTTATATTGTGTAGAATGTTTTTATATATTTCATACTTTGGTGAATCCTATTCATACCCACTAGTTTAAGGGCAAGGTTATAACATTTAGTTTTAATTAATAATATTTTGGGGTTCATTTTAGCTCAGTGTTGACTGTCGTATACACCATCGAAACATGTTTTATTTTTAAAATATCAGGGTATTAGAGTAATATTAATTAATATGGGAAGTGAAATTATAACTGATTACAATTTTAGTGTGGAAGTAAATTGTCATGGTAGAAATAATTTCAGGAAGAATCATTTTAACACAATGAAGGGAATTTTTTTAACAAAAACATTATAACATTGGAATCTTTTCTAATGAAGGGGATTTATAGAAGGAAAAAAATATATATCTCAAAAATAATTATATTAAATAAATATGGTAAATTTAATTAATTAGTATGTAATCACACCATATCAAATATGTTAATGTTCAAAATACGAAATATTACTCAATAAATTTTATTTTAGACACAAAATCCATACATTAATTTATGAAATCCACTAAAGTCACTGAATATCTTGTATACAAAAATTAACTAAATTAAACACCTTTTAAATAACCATATTCATATATATAAACTTTATTAGGCTTGATTTATAATTATTCTCAACATGAATATTTGTTTGTTGTTATCAATTTTCTATATCGAATGTGATTTTACTTGATCATTTTGAAATAGTTTTATAATTTCAAGGATTTTATTCATTCTTATCCAAGATTTCAAAATTATCATATCCTAAAAGTTAATAAATTTTATTTTTAATGATTTTTTATAATCTTATAATTTCATTCAATGGGTGTTTTACTTATGTTTCGTATAGAAAAATTTAGCGACAAGAATGTTTCATTGATTTTTAATAAATGAATGGCAGTAAAATTATTATTGGGTTAAATAATTATATTACCTATATTTAAAAATTTATTTACATAATAATATATAATATTATGATTCTAATTCCATACAAGAGAGAAATTTATAGCATTGTTTAGGTATATGGTAAAATTGACTTATTAATAATATGTTACAATCTATGTGTGGGCATGACTACGAGAGAGATTATTATTTTTATAAAATAATTATAAAAAAATCATGATGATTTTATTTATATTTTATTAAGGTGATGAGTCATAACTATACGATTTATAATGAATAAGAAAATGAATAATAAATTTCACTTATAATTAATTTGTTCCCTCTTCGTGTGTTCATTTTTGGCAGTTAGTTTTACAATGATAAATTATTTATAATATTAATTGACTAATTTATAATTTAATAATATAGATCAACACATACATAAAATAAATATTTAATAAACCCATTTCATTGACAGTCCCTAAATATTGGGGATGTAAAACAGGAAATTGTCATTCCGGGATGGGTTAGTCCACACATGTGTATAAAGAATGCTTTCATTTTTTTCAATTGAATGAGAGGGGAATAAAAAATGTTTAAAAAAAAAATATATAAACAATTAAGTATATTATTTAAATTGATTTCATTATATGCATCTAATTAGAATGGTGTTTTATAAGGTTGAATGTGAAGGATAATTTTTTGATGTTAAATGGTAATTTATACTTATGTTGATATTTTTTATATCTATGGATGTAGTATTTATAAATGATAGAAATGAGTAAATGTTGAGAGGATAGAGGCTCCAAAAAAATGTATAGGGGTTTATCAAAAGTAAATTTGGAATATTTATTTAGAATGTTGAAGTAGGGGTTTTGACTGACAATGTGGGAAGTGTCCTACTTTTATAGGTGAAAATGGGGATAATTATTTAGAAAATAATATTAGAAATGTGGGAGGAATTTAATTTCATGGACTCCTTGTTTTAATGATAATAAAATAATAATACATATTTTAATAATGTTTATTATTTTTTTGATAGATTTTACTATATAAGACAAATTAGAAAAAATATGGCAAATTTAGGGAAATAATTACTATTAAAGATGACTCACAGACATCTTGACTCACTGCCAAGAGAGACTCACAATTAAGGTTGAATCACCACCATGTATGACTCACCATCAGAGATGATTCACTAGAATTATTAAAATTTAGACAAGTTTTGTAATTACCTGCTTTCACTGATGTAACACCACCAATTTTTTTTTTTGAAATGTATTGGAATGACCTACCACTGAGAAGAGTTCTGCCAGTCTGACACTGCCAGAATAGGACACTACCCGACTTAGTCACCACCAATATGTGTGTAATCGATAGACTTAAACAGTAATAGAAAGGGCCATCATTCTAAAGACACACCACGACTATTTTAGTTCATTTTGAATTAAATATTTCTTATTATTATTTTATAGAATTTAATTCCTATACATATTTTAATGATTGTTCCTTAATTAATCAATGATGATGCATTAAAAATTTTGTTAGAACTTACAGTATGATAGCAGAGGATTCAGCTAATTCTCTTTTCCTACTACTAATAAAAAAGGAAGAAAAATCCCTATTGTGGAGATGTGAAGTGCTGAACAACAAATATATATATATACACACGTGAGGTAATATCAACTATATTTCAACAAACTAAAGATTTTCTACATAGTTAATTCTGCTTATAGAAGACTATGAGTTAAAATAATAATGAACAATCATATTTATCTGACAGAAAATAATGTTCTTTTGAATCTCAGTTCTACAAAAAAATTCAAAAACTAGACATGGTATTCATTTCAAATCACATTCAAGGAGTCCCAAGCTATAAATCTTATAAGAAATATGAACACTATATTATCGAAATCCTTAATTACTATATTTTTTCAGTTATATTTACATTATTAGAAGTGTGTATACTCTTTATTTTAACACACACACACACACATTGTATCCTACATTAAACTGAAAGATTCTAGATATATTCTCAATCTCTCTTTGACCTATTTTCACATTTTTTGTGGTTGAGGCCTCTATATCAACTTTGTTTTTATATACTCCCATGAATACTATTGAATATGTCCCCACGTGGCCTTGATTTTTGTCATACTATTGTATATCTTCTGTAGGTTATGGCTCAAAATATTATATTTATATAAACTACTTGCTAGCATGTGATTTCCAACTAGAGAGGACTAAGTATCAACAAGAGACTAAACCTATTCTTTTAATATTCCAATGGGTGTTTTGTTTTTTAGTTTTACCTTTGAGCATTAATATTAATATTTTTAAAATACAATAAAAACTATTACTTTGATAGTAAACCTTAATTAGTTTTAAAATTATATTTTGATTAAGTAAATTGATTTAGAATGTTAATGTGCTATTATATATTGTTTTTATTGAGCCCTAATCAATCTTTGAGAATTATTTTTGAAGATATAGTCTAATATCAGTCTAATAATTTGGTTAATTGAGCTATATTGATTTATTTGTGGGATATTATTTTAAAAATGTTTTTAATAAAAAAATTATTGGGTACTCAATTATCCACCACATTAGATAGTCACTCTTACAAAAATTTATTATTATAATATATAATATTTGCTATCAAATATTTTCAAATATTTTCAACTAATATTTTAGTTGTTTTAATGATCTTAAATCTATGTTAGTTCTAAACATAATTTTGAAAAATGGATAATATTCCAGAAGGTTACGCTACCAAAATACCAAAAATATTAAATAAAAATAATTATTTACAATTTTTGATATAGATGAAAATTCATAGAGGGAGTCTGAGTTTTGAAATTTGGTCTTATATTGAAGATAAGTATGAGTTACCTAAGACTCTTAACAATGACTGGTTTGATTATACCACAAATTATTATAATAATAACTGTAATCCATGAATGATAATTATTATGCTATAGGATATGATGGATTTAATTGAATTTATTCTTGTAAATATTTCTGAAACATTGGATACTTTAGTAGTTTCATATGAAGGAATAAACAATTTTATATAGATGAGAATTAATAAATATTCTATTAAATATAACACCATTATGTTGAAACCTAATGAATTAATTTCTGACATGTATATTTGGTTAAATAAAATATTAAACACCATGATCTCTTTAGAAAATCTTATATATAACAAGGATAAGATTATAATACTATTTTGATTCCTTATTGAATTATGGAGAGGGACAACGGTGTCAATTATAGAATCCGATGATATTAGAAAAGATCTATTTAAGGAATTAATTGTATTTTAATTATCTATAAATAAAAACTTAATGTAAATAGAGAAGTGGATGATGAGATGGAATTAAATATATATCCTTCAAGTATCACTTATTCAAATAATAAGAAAAGGAAAAGGAAAAGTAACAAGATAAAAGTTCCAGTGATTGTGAGTCACCACCTAAAATTCTTGAGCAGATGAAACATGTCAACATATGTTTAAAAGAATTATAAGAAAATAAATTATTTAGTAAGACTAGTTTTTATGGAAATTATGGAATAAAAGGGAAATGGGATAAATATTAGAAAAAGGATAACAAAAAAATGAGATAACCTGCTAGGAATGAAAAAAAGGAAATGTAATATAACACATTCCAAAAGTATAATAGAAAACGAAATATGTCGAAAATGATAGAAAATTCATGAAATCTGTGAATTAAACATGGAGTTCCAATAATAATTTTATAGTGACTCAGACTCTACTCAGGAAGATAATACATACTGAGCCAATATATGCTTTATTAAAAAATTATCAATGGTCCCTGATGTATCTACTACATCATCTGTGATTAATTATAATAACACTAAATGTGAAAAAATGGATGATAATATGAATAAAGAAGAAATTTTTGAGTATTTAAATATAATTGTGTTCATTTTCAATGAACTTAATGAAAAATGTAAATTTTAATGAACAAAATTCATCTCCTCTATTACTAAATCTAATTTTCCTATAGTGATATAGAAAGATGATCAGTTGATAACGGAGAATACTTAATTTAAATATTCCAATGAAAATATAAAGACAATATATCAATGATTTACTAATGGTAGGGAAACACTTACTTACATTCTATGTAATGAAAACTACTCCATTGAATATTATAGGTACAAGATAAAACCTAGATAAAAAACAATTATTAAGAAAAAATATGTACTTAAAACTAATTTTGAATGTTATATAATTAGTTAGATTTCAAGAGGACCAAATAATTTGTTTTCTTACAAAAATGTAAAGTCAGTCTATAAGATACCTATAAAAAATATGGGTTCTAAATTCTTTGATCCCTAACACATCTAAACCCATAAATATTTCAGTAACAAATTATTCATTTTATAAATTTTGTTTTATAGGAACGTTTCTTGAAGACCACCATTAAGTGTCTACGGTATGTGGATAGTCGATATTAAAGGAATATGATAAGATACTAATCAAGTATAAAGAGCCTAATAATGGTTGACAACAGCCATGTCAACTTTGGTTATAATG
Source organism: Viscum album (assembly GCA_963277665.1). NCBI lineage: Eukaryota > Viridiplantae > Streptophyta > Magnoliopsida > Santalales > Viscaceae > Viscum > Viscum album. Next base: position 1,267,031,322 of record OY728140.1, on the reverse strand, counting down.
TTAAAATGAAAATCATCAGCCTTTGCCAAATTAGTAATGCTAATTCAGTTTTGAATTAAAAATTACTATTTGATAATGGTTTGAAGTAGAATTTTCATATAATTTCACAACTATGAGATGATTAGTTTCATGTTTATTTTGAAAAAAAAATCGTGTATGGTTTTTTTATTTTAAATATGATTTATTTTTTAGTTCTTTATAGAATGAGAGTGTTTAGGTTGTTGATCTTAATTCTTTGATTTCTCAAAATATTTCCAACATGGGTGACATTCAAAAGGAATATTGGATTTGGAATAGGAGACTAGGCCACTATAAGATTTAACCACCTAGAATGATTACTAGGAATTGATTACACAAGGATGTACCGAAACTTGAGTTACTAGACAATAATTTCTGTAACCACCTATGAAAATGGAAACAATACATTATTTACATTATAACAACGAAATAATTTTTAACATCTCAACCTATTGAGTTGGTCCATAAGATTTGATATGGATTATCCAGAATTTCTAATCTAAATTGGAATCACTATGTTTATGTAGAATTATATTCCTTCTATAGGTATACATGGGTTTTATTTTTATCTCACAAAAGTAAAGCATGTTCTTATTTTAACAAGTATGCAAGATATGCATAAATCATAAGTGCACAAATATTTAAGACCATAATAAGTGACTATCGAGATGAGTTTGAAAATAAATTATTTGAATTCGTTTTATCAAAAAATGGATATAGTAATAACTTCTTTTCTCTTAGGACCTCTCAACGAAATGGAGTTACAAAATAAGGAACAAAACAATTCAAGAAGTATCTCAAACTATACTTAAGTAATATGAAATACCTATCTAATTTTGGGAATAGGATTTAAACATATCCTTCTATATAATCAATAATGTTTTAATTAGACATATCTGAAAAAATATCACTTATGATCTTTGGAATATTATAAAACCCAATGTTAATTAATTTATAGTTATTGTTTTCAAATAATTTTTTCTTAAAACAAAGGATAATATAGATAAGCTTCTCCCAAAGAGTGATGAAGCAATTTTTTGGGGATACCCAACCTCGAGAAACTCTAATATGGATTTTTAAAAAATAACCAAGAATATGTAATTGTATATTTATTTAAAATTTAATGATCTAGATCCACATGAGACTAAAGAATATTTAGAAAACCATGAAGATGATTTATCACCTCTAATATTAAATTTGAATCCTTTTGATTCTACTAAGGGACAAAAAATAAACCATCTAGCTCTAATAAACATAATGAACCTAAACATGAAACTATAGAGAACCTTAAGGGAACAAACACCTCTTTTTATTAAGATTTAAGGACCCTTATGTATTATCTTATAGATGCTATTGTTGGAGACCTAGATAGTTGTATATAGATTATAGTTTCTTGAATAAATCAGGTTGAACATAAAGCATTATTGTCACATCTTAAAGAAGTGAATATCATTGATTCAATTAGTGAAGAAATATGGGCAATGGATACTCAAGAAGAATAAAATTATTTTGAAATAAATAAAGTGTTAGAACATATTGATAGATCTAACAACAACATGACTATATAAACTAAATGGGTGTTTAGAATCAAGGTCGATTTCTTAGGAATTAATGCAATATATAATGATAAAATTGTTGGATAAGGATATATTCAAGAATATGTAATGGACTATGAATATTCCATTTCATATGTATCTAGACATGTATCCATTATAATACTTCTTTCATATTCCAAAATTCTCAATTTCTAACTTTTTCAAATGCATGCTAGAATTGAATTCTTAAATGGGTATATAGTTGAGGATGTTTTTTTGAACAAGCCATTATTTTCAAAATCGTGTTATTAAATTAACTAAATATTTATAATGTTTGAATCAATCCCCAAGAGATTGGTAAGATATCATCAATACATTTATTATTTCAAAAGGTTTTTCAAAATGCATAAGTGATCATTCCCTTTTTATAAAATGAATTTCAAAGGATGTTATTGTTGTAAAAAATTATGATGGTGATATTATCTTTGGATCAGTAAACAATTAATTATTTTATATTTTCTCAAAAAATTCTTCAAAATGAATTAGAATTGAGTTTGATGGGTGAACTAAAATTATAATTCAGTTTCTATATTTTTCAAAATAAAGAAAATTTATTTTCAACCAAAGTAAATAAACTAAGTATACTTTATGTTTTTTAGTCTATATAGAACTAAGATTAGTGAAACTCTTATGCGTAGTACATATATGTTAGATCATGATGAATTTTCGAAACTAGTAGATCAAATTAGTTAAAGAGGTATTATTGGAACTTTTTATACTTTACTGCTAGCTGACCTTATATTATGTTCAATGTGTGTGTGTTTGCTCAATTTCTCGAAAAACAAAATTATTCACACCAGGTTTTTGTAAAAAAAAATTATTTACAAACAATTACCTATTAATTTAGGATTTTTTTATCCAAGAGAATATCATTTGAAATAGATAGTTATTCTGATGCTGATTTTGGGGGATGTAAGTTAGACAGAAAATGCACCTCTTGAACATGTTACCTTTTAGGAAAATCTCTCATTTTGTAGTATGGTAAGAAACCAAGTTTTGTTTCACTGTATAATGTAGGTATTGAATACATAGTGGTAGGTAGCTTCTGTGCACAAACATTTTGGATGAAACACACTTCACTAGACTATGGATATCAATTCTGACATGTCCCTATAAATTGTGACAACACAAGTGCTAAAAAATTTCAAAGAACCTTGTATCACATTCTAGAACAAAAAATATTTATTTAAGGCATCACTTCTTGAGAGATAAATTTAAAAAAGATGATATCACTAATTAATTCCATAGTATAAAACAACATTTTTTATATATTTTTACGAAGACTTTGAATTATCAGATAATTAATTACCTCTATCATGTGTTAGGTGTGATCATTTTTTATGTTTAATTTTTTAAGACTCAATATTGTGAATTTTTCACTATTTTAGATTTATCGATGTTGTAGTTTCCTCACCATTATAAATTTTTAACCATTGATACTTTTCATATTTGATTATTCTCACTATTGATACTTCTCACCATTGAAAACATCTCACCGTTGGTGTTCTCATTCCTTTGTCAAATTTTTATTTCTATTATATGTTTTTAAACCGTCAATTTTATTTTATTTATGGTTAATTTAATCTAAAATTAGATTAAAATGTTTTTCAATTTCATTTTTTCAAATCCTTAAATTACAAATAAAATAAAATTTAACATTTTTATAATTTCAACACACTCATTATTCTAAGAATTTTTTCTTGAGACATGTCGTGACCCTTTCCTCTCCTGACCATTTTCATTAATTTTCCTTTGCACAAACTTATCAAGAAAATCTTAGTGGAAAAAGTGAATCATTCATCAGTGTCTTCGCCAGATGAGTTTCATTAAATAGAGAACAAAAAAGGGGGGAAAATTCGTTCTTGCTGTAGTTGAGCTAGTAAATCCTGATCTAAATGATCATACAGTTGTACCTGAAAATATTGTAAATTTAGAGAGGTTTCTTTCTAGTAAATATTTAGTGATTCATGGTATTTAATACCATTAATGGATGAAATTTGTTTCTTTAAATGAGTGACCTTTTTATCCTAGTATGGAATATCAATTCTATCATTATTTGTATTTATATTTTGTTGAGAATTAATGCTGATTAAGAAGCCAAGTTAATGGAAATAGAATTGTATATTCAAAAAGGAAGTGGGATAAATGTGTAAATGGTCCATATAAAAGAATGGTTAATGATTATAAAGGGAATATTGTAGAGTAAAATAATTATTTTTTTATGAATATTCCCTTTCTGATTTAATAAGTTATATAATTTATTAAAGAATAATTTCTTTAGAGATTGAGGGTTCGTACAAGTGGATTTTCCATTACATACAACACATGTTGTGTCAAAAAAGAATTATTTTCCTACTATTAGACATGAAAATTTCTATTCATTATGTCTTATTAAAAGATTACATATGATAAATCTATATAGATATATTATTATTCACCTAATGGTGATGTGTAATCCAACCTCTAGATCAAAATCTATGATTTCCCAAAAGTTTATTTCTTTAGTTTTAAAATCCAAAGGACTGGTTGGTAAAAAATGATAAATATGTAGTGGTTTTTTTGGTTACTAAACCACTAGAATAATGTACAGAAGGAGGATGTTATGTTGTAATACATGGAAAAAAAATAAGTGGTTGATGAAGAAAAATTATATATTTATTTTAATCTTATAGATTATACTTCTCGATTGAAAGGCCTTATTGATCCTAGTTTGGAACCAGTTGAAGTAGTTGAATAATTGGATGGGGATGAAGAGGCATAATTTAGTGGAAAAAAAGAGGATGAATTTGCAATAACTAACGAAAGTGACTCTGATTTTTCACGACAATCTCTTGATATTTTCTATTAAGCACCTATTCTACGAAGGTGTCTCCCATAATGATACAAACATTTAAATGATGGAATTTATGAAGATGAAACCAATGTTTTAGGTGAATATATGTTTAAAATAAATTCCAAATACACTATATAAGGTTATATTAGTGATGAGGAGGAGGACGAATAAGATGATGATGAAGACAGTGATGAAAATAAAGGAGGAAATTATGATAATTGGGGTTATAATTGGGATGTTGATGGAGATGGGAGGGATGATGATGAAGATTCTTACCCTAATGGTGTCAGCGGCAGAATCAGAGCTAAGGATCGGGAAATTCCTAAAGATATTGTTCCCTATTTAGGAGTATATGACTATATATTTGAAGAGATACCCAACCTACTTTAGGATGTGGAATTGGCTACTAGAGAGGAAAAAGAAGCATCTGTTGAGGGGATCAATCCCTTTGTTTGGAGAGTCACCTAGATGTTTCTAATGAACATAAACATTTATATCATGTTGTTGTTGAGAAGATGAAATTTGTTACGGATATTGACCAATCGATGGTTGAGTAAATAGAAATTGAGAATTTTGAGAAAGTTGTTTATGAATATAGATTTGTTGATACCTTTGTTGTTTTACATATAATGGTGGTATCTACAATTAATATTTCTTCATTTTTTGTATTTCTTGGTATTAATTCTAACAGTTGGATGAAACAATTGTATGAAGAATGACTAAAATACATGGTAAATTTGGGAGTCCACCAAAAAATGGTGGACCTTATCATTATGATCCATGTGAAATTGAAGGATCCTTAATAATTAAAACTGATGTTATTTTTGTGTTGTAGTGGTTTGAACCTGATGTTCCAACAATGTATGAGCCTACTACCTACTACATTTATCAAACCTATTCTAGTGGATACTGTCACCAAGGGTTATATGGATGCTTTCTTTAAAATGTTTTTATTAGAGTTTAATGTGAAATTGAGGAATCAATCCTCCTTGGTTACTATTTTATGTGAAATGGATGACTTATTTTTTTTAGCTGGTGATTCATCATTTTCAGCCAAAAATGATGCATCATATCCAAGATGATGAAATAGAAAAAAGAAGGTCGGAATATGAATTGGAACCCTTATAATCCATTATCAAGGAGATGAAGTATTTATTTGTAAATTAATATGTACCCTTATTGGAATTAATTAAAAATATTACCTTAGTGGATTCTTATTCAAGTGAATCTCCTGTAGATGTCGAGATTATACGATCTGTTTTTTGAGAGGAGATTTGTGTGGCTGCAGCTACTTCACATAGTTTACCAGATCATCCTCAATATACTTTAAGAAAAATCAGATTTAATAGTGATCATGTAATCATGTTTCTTAAAAAATATGTGGTGGACATGAAGTGTGACTAAGAGGATATAAAATAATCTATAGAGTACTATTTGTGTAGTATTTTTACCATGCAAGAGATGAATGGTCAACTTATGTTTCTGGAAGAAAATATGTGGATTCCTCTAGTAACTCAATCCTCCAAAGAGAATGTGCACCTGCTATAGATCTGGACTCACGTTCCTCAGTGATTTATTGATGAAAAATAGGCTTACTCGGTGCTATAGAGTGAGGTGGAAGAATAATTGTGGATTTTATAAATCACTTAAATTTGATTCATATGGTTTAGGGAAATGTTATTGTGGATCAGAAGGCCATACCAGTCACTGTCCATTATACTCTTATACCTATAGATCTAGAGTTTTTTTGGAGGCGGTGTGAACAAAAATCCTCATGATCATTTTCTAACCAGATTTGAGCCATTTTCTCTTTCTCTTGTATAATCATTACAACACCTCAATCCAAACATCATCAAAGAGCCATATACATTGATATAAGCCCCTAAAAATGTTCATTCTTAAACCCCAAGCTCAGTTTCTACAGCCTCTACCAAATATAAGGAAAATGAAACATCTTTTTTGAATCCTTCTACCCAGCCTAAGAATAATTATCAATCATAAACATTAGTCATTTGATTGGGATGTTTATTATGTTTTTGAAAAACATATTTATGTAACTTTTCAGTGGATAAATTTTAATTGTTTTCTAATAAAAAATTTCTTTTTTATATTCTTTTATATGCATTTAATATTTTATTATGCATTATTTGATAATAAAAAAGTGGGAGAAATATTATATGGAATTAATTTATTATGTATTATATTACTGTTATTTTGATACTAATCTATTCTATTTTCTTTAATATCAGGTTTCCATTGTTTATCTTTAAAACCATCTACTTAATATTTTGGATACCATGTGTATCCTCTTAACATTTGTTGCCATTATTTTTCATTGTCATTTTATATATAATATTCCATTATTGGTTATTATAAAAAGGGGGAAGATTATTGGCCTCCTTGTTTTAATGATAAAAAAATAATTCTTATTATGAAACTAATGTGTTTTAGGTTTTATAAAATCTTTTTTCCTATATACGAAATATTGTTAAAAATATGGCCATGTCTAGGAAAGACTAGCCATTAAGGATGGTTCACAACCATCATGTATCACCAACAAGAAGGACCCACCATTAAGTTTGAGTCACATTCAAGTATGACTCACTATTTGAGATGAGTCACCACTTGTATGGACACTTAGATAAGTACTGGAAATACCTACCATCAGTAATGTGTCACCACCGAAACAATAAACCCGCTATGTATTGAAATGATCTACCATTGAGAAGAGTAACTACCAGCCTGACCCAACTAGAACCAGCCACCTCCAGACTCATACACCAATATCTTGTATCACCGCTAGACTTAGACACCCATAGAAGGTCTTACTATTCTAAAGAATGGACACCACAATTTCAGTTCATTCTGAAATAAATATGTATAAGAACTATTATTTGAAATTTAATTCCCAAATATATTGTAACTACTATTATTTAATTTCTATATAGATATGTATTAAAATTCATATAAGAACTTAAATTATGAGTAGTAGAGTATCTATATGATTCGTTTGGCATGTTTTTGATAATACAAGAAGAAAACCCCCTCATTTAGAGTTTTGATATGAGGAAAAAGAATTATTAATGCATATATAAAGTGATATAAACATTATTTCAATAACCTGAAGAGTTAATTATTACAGAATATTTCGTAAAGAAGATTGTGATAGTGAATCGTAATGAACATTCAGATCCTACAGTCAGAACATAGAAATTGTATGACACTCTGTTCTACTAAAAATTTTAAAAACTGAACAAGAACATCATTTAAGATCACATTTATGGAATCACAAGGTGTAGAGATTATCAGATAGATAATGAAAATTATTTATACATCTTTAATTTTTAGGTTTTTTTATTTATATTATCATGAATATTGTGTGTTTAATTTGTATTTGAACACACATAATGTCTCTATCTTTAAACTGGAAGATACTAGATATGTAACACCCCAGGTAAATAGAGAGTATGACATTTTCACATTTATCCATATTAGTGAATAAAATATTAATATAACTTTAAAGGGGACGCTATGCTCGATGGCATACCCAAAACACAACATCAAGTTTCTTGGGAATCTTACGTTGCACTCTAATAATAAAATAATATTATATTAAATGGTAGTTAACGAATAGCTGTTGTGATGGTGGGAATGAATAGAAATAACTAAAAAATGATTATATATGTTTGTCAAATATTTTTTCTTTTTAAAATAAATGTTAGAGGATTAAAAATGTGAATGAATCCAATTTTAAGCGTAAACATTCTAATATTCTTTAAAAGGTCGATTAACTGCCTTTTGATAGAGAACCTATTTTAAATCTAATTTTTGATAATTTTATGTGTCATATTTCACAAAATAAAATTATTCTTTAGAATCGGGACATCAAAATTTACTTTGTGTAAATTTTTGGTATTTTTCCGATAAAGTACATTTTTTTAATGAATAGTGAAAAATGTTGTGTTTTAATTCAAAACCTCTTTTTAATCTAATTTATTTATATGATAAGATTATCTTTTAGATTGTTTTTAAAGTGAAATTAGAATATTATTTTACCATTAAATCCAATGGTGGTCATTGGAATTAATTTCACTTTGAAATTGGACTTAAACTAGTGTCAATCTTTTAATAGATATTGTTTCTTAAAAACACGCTATTTGTTTTGACAGCGGGAATTAATTATTAAATTAATTAATTCAACATATATGTTTTTAATTTTTTAAAATAGAAGTCATTTTTGAATTTGGAATATCAAATATAGCCTAGGGTGAATTTTTGATAATTTTCTGAAAAACATCAATTTTTTGATGAATAGTGAAACCACTAAGTGGTACTTAGAAAAACGGATTTTCCGTTTAAATGAGATTTTTCCACCTTTGTGATTTGAATTTCAAAAATCCAACATACATGGTTGTCATTAATATGTAAAATTTGTTTCAATGGGATTAAAATAATTTTTTGGTGAATAGTAACTTATTAAGTTTTTAATCGCGATTAGAGGAAATTAGTATAGTTTAAGGTAAAAATAATGTTTTAATAATATGAAATGACCTAGACACATGTTCTAACCTCATTTGATGAGTCATGGACGACCATAAAAGTACATGGGTCAACTTGGGGACCCCATGGAGCCACTTTGGTTGGAAAATGACACAAACACCTTTTTATTTAATGTTAAAATTAAAAGGACACAAACATGAGTTGTTTTACTAAAACAATTTTTAAATGGGGTTATAAAAGTTAGATTTTTTACTATAATTAGTAATTGGAAAGATAAAACGATTTCTTACCTTATATTAGTTTTTTTATAATTTTTAGACATTAAATAAATTACATTATTTATGACATCATGATGATGCAGCGATGACCTCATTATTTAACGATTTAAATAAAATGGAAGCATAATGTAAAATCTAAGAACTACACATGTCCAAAACCTATTGGATGGGTGGATTTCGAACCCTTATCACCTTATCCTAGAAAAACATCAATGTAGGACCATTAAAATCCGAAACGCATTCTAAAGTAAAGTAACATTTCTTTACTTTCCAAGAATTCCCCTCCTCTCCTCTTATAAAAGGCCCCCACCTCTACCTCCTTACCCGCACTTCCAAAGCCTTTTTCTCAGCCAACCCCTGACCATTATGTCTCTCCACATACATATCTAACTCTTAGAAGCCTCACCTTGGTCAGAAGTCTTCCCAAGTAAGCCTTTGAGCTCAAACCAAATAAAGGTACCTGATTTTAAGGTAATGTCTTCACTTGAGTCCTTTTGTTTTATTTTTCTTCTCCAACCCCCTAAACCCTTTTTATTCCTTTATTTTGTAACAAAATAAGTATATTAAATATACTAGGATGTTTTTATGTTATGTATTCCATCTACACTTACACACACCTTCGTCTAATGGTAAAATAACATAGTATTTCTGTGGATGGCGAATTACTGCCTCACGAAACGATGATTGTTCAATCTTCTCTTAAAACCATTCATGGTGGCCATTATGATGTCACTACATTTCTATATGATATATAATATGATTATGTTTTCCTTATGCTTCTGTATTTTTCATTTATGGCATACCTTTATGGCTTCCATTATGGGTATACGCGATATCTTCATTTTAGGAAGTGCGGACTACCGCCCCCTCAAAGTGATTTGATTCGTTAATACCATTTGTGGTACGTATAAAGGATATATTTAATGATATTATATATGATAATATACTGTAATTAAAATACTATTATGTTTCATTATGTTTTAATTCCATTAAATATGAAATAGAAATGGAAGTCGTGTTCATGCGTACGTACGACTTACCGTCTCCATGAACGGTGAATTTCATTAGTTAACCCTAAATGTTATGTAATATTATAAATGAATTAATATACTAGATATATATGATATATATTATATCTACATAATGAATAAAATTCTGGATATAATGGCTATTCTACCACATAAACAACTTGTAATTATAAAGAGTTTATTTTTTTGACTCAAGTACCAATGATCGTCAAAACGACCATTATTAACATAAATAGTAACATAGTGTTCATGACATGGTAATATGTGATATAAAAGAAATAATGAACCTGAAAAAGGTTCATAATAATGTAGAAGTTAACTCAAGTTTATTATTCAGGAGATTAAAGAAGTCGGACCCGAGGTAAGGGATCTTACCCCTCTCTTTCTTTTTAAGTACACTCTTTTATGTCATTCCTTTTAATCTCATCATTCTTATGATTAGGATGTTCTTTTATATTAATCTTACTGTAATTTTTATATTCATATGATGAGAGACCCTATTTTCTCTCATCAATCCATTTTGGATGTTTTAAGTGGCGTCGTTAGGCTGTCGAGTTTTCATAAGGGATTTTTCATCTCACTTTTAGTCCCGTGAGATTTATGCTACATTTGCCACCATTTCCATTGAGTGGTGTATGTACTTCCCATTATTATACTCTTTTTTAATATAATTTCATTTATGGGTATTTACATATTTATTGTATGACCCTTCTTCAATGGGGTGTACGTTTTGAAAGTTACCCAAGTCGGTAAGGGAACCTTTCACCCTCCTCTTTTTAAAAGACTTGTTTCGTTATGTCTTTTAATTCACATACTATTATGTTGGGATATGTTCTTATATATCCTTATTGACGTAATTTTTATGACAAAGTGATGAGATACCCTTTTTATCTCTCATCAACTATTTTTCTGAATTTGGATGTGACGCCGTTAGGCTATCTAATTTTTGCAAGGGAACTTCTTTACCCAATTTTGATTATTTGGGATAAACCTGTACACCTTGAATATGTCGTTCTTTTATTATGTGTGAATTTCCTCTGATTGTTTTACACTTAACACCCACTTATATTTTGTGTATTCGTTTGTCACACATAATTATGTAACTGAATTATCCTCAATCCAAGGATATTGTCTTTGTATGGGACTTCGTCTCAATCTCCTTTCATTGAGGCATATTTTGTTTTATACACAACCTTCTTTTATACGGTGTATAAACCCATTTGACTTTTACGTTTATCCAAATGGAATCTTTTTTATACAAAGATATTTACTAAACGACAAAAGGGAATGTTTTTGTCGTACGTATGCGGCGACAACGACTTCTCCGCCCCCATGACCATTATTTGAGTTTCAGCTTCCTCTACAAGCCATACCTTCTTTTTAAAAGAAAAATAAATACCATGTTTTACTTTTCTTTTATTTTGGTATTGAAAATGGTTTTCATAATGATTTTATATCAATTTTTTGTATTGATATCTTATCATGAAAAGGTGGAAATGTTATGTTTCCTTTATGCATGTTTTATGTGATAAGATTATATTATGGTTCATTGGCATTATTATGAAGATGGGTGGTTCCGTGATAAACTAAGGGCGGGTGAGCCCGATATATCTCTCCAATGCATTGGGTAACGTGAAGGAGTGAAACATTAAGGTTTCTCCAAATCTATTTAGGGAATATACTGTGGTGGGTATTCGAAACGTAACCAAGAGGGTTACTCCCTACGTAAGAATGTTATGAATGCCTCAAGTTACCTTTTATGTCTTATGATTTCTATGATTTATTCATGATTTGATATGACTATGTTTTATGGGTAAAGTATGATTTCATTCTTATGTATATATGAACTCATGTTTCCTTTCTATATTTTTATGACCCTTACTGAGCTTTTTATGCTCATCCCATGTTTTTTTTGAAATTTCTTTCACAGGTCAAGGAAAAGGTACATGATATGATGATAGTGTCAAGGAAGTGTAAAGAAAGAATCCATGCTTTATTTTTAAATATGTTTCCATTGATGGGAAAAAATGAATACTATCTTTTATGTAACCACTTTGTTTAAATGTGGAATGTAATGCAAGTTTTATGATCTAATTCTCTAAAACTCTAAACCTGAAAAGATCCTCAATGTGTAATCTTGTAATAACTCAAGATTAAGTAAGGATTAAGTCTGGGGCCTTATAGGTGGTATCAGAGGTCAGTTTAGATAACTTTAGAGGTTAGGGTATTATCTAGGCATAAGTGACATTACTATAATGGTTAGGATTTCAGAAAGTGTCCTAGTTTTAGATAATGTGAATGAGTAAGTATATCTTAGTTTTTATCTTCCTCATTAGTACATGATGGTTTTGTTGATATACTCACACTGACCTTTTTGGTTTTAGTAAATGGCTGGATCTAGTAGGCACCAAAGTAATAGTGGATGTGAAGGAAACTGTGATAGTTTTTTGAGAAAGCAACTGAATGATATGGGAGCTGCAATGAGAACTATTGTGTTTATCATCAACCAACTATCTGGAGTCATGATTGACCACCTTAACCTTGGTGATTTCTCTAAGGCATCATATATGTGAGAAACAAATCCCTACGGAACTACAGGTAACAATTATAAGGTAAGTGTGTTCAAAAACCCATGTGTCAAAGATGTGGAAAGAAACAACATGGAAAATGTTTCAAAGGGACAGAAATATGTGATAGATGTGTAAATGAAGGTCATAAAGCAAGAACCTGCCATGGAAAAAAGAAGAATCCATTTGAATATAAAAAAGGGAAAGAAGTTCCTTCTAAGGGATCAATTGAATGTTTTAAATGTGGTGTGCATGGTCATTATGAAAACACATGTCCTATGAAGAAGTTTCATTAATGGGATCACCAAGATCATACAAATATTCCTTTACCAATACCTAATGCCATTCTGATTGAGGATGATGAAACTGACAATGACCAATCAAAGGTATGGATTATTTAATAACTTTTGTTTTCCTATTTTGGAATCATAGGATATGATTCATGAATTTGTTTTTAGGAAAGAATTATTTCAGAATAAGTTGGAAAGGAATGGTTAATGGATCATGAAGAATGTTGAATGAGTAAGAAGTCAACATATAAGGGCATCAAGAGTTATGGTGAAATTCTTAAGAGTATTAAGTCTCTTTTGATGATGGGGTTACATTAGAAGACTTTTTATAGTATGTGTAACCCTGATGTTTAATATATGAAAATTTTATTCAAGGAATAGTTATCTGTTATTTTTTGGACATAGTTATATAGAACCATTTGGGTTATATGATCCTTACTTTTTAGGTAATTATGGGTTACTATATGTTATGATGGAAGTGAAAGTCATGAGATAAAGTTGAGGTTAAATTATGTTATGGTTATTTTTGATGATTTTATCTCTTTTTGGGGAATGATTTGAGAATTATATAGTTTTGTAAAAAGGACAACACGTAGACCGTGTGACAACCCATCACGCCAGACAAAGCTATAGGGAATCGAACCCACAACCAAAGTGCAACTGGTATTTATCGCCTTCCACTGGACTACGTGAAGTCCCAGGTTAGTATGACTTATTATTTTTAGTTAGGTGACTTTATGAATTAATAGTAAGTTGATTTTGGGTTATTTAAGAAAATTATTAACCTATCATGGAGGATATGTGATTAGGTTAATTACTTTTCAATATGAGACTTTAGGAGAAACTGATGTTGTTTGGAGATAAATGTTACGATTTAACATGGATGACTATGTGAGTAAATCCTTCAAATATTTGGGTTTCAATATTAGTTTGGTTTACATTGAATAATTTTATGGACAAATTTTTTACCGAATGGTCCTCGTTGAACTCTGGGTTTTGTTGGACAAATTTTGGAGATTAAGAATAGATTCTCTTTTGATAAAGGTTTATCCTTTTCTGGAATATCTGATCTTGTACTAACCTTTTTGGTTTTGGTTTTGGTTAAAATCTAAATATATGGGAAGTATGTAGTTATCTTTTTTAGATTAGGTGATTCTCTAGAAGTTGATTGTAGTACTCTTAATGTGAAGAAGTCTTCCTAAATACTCGTCTTTTGGGGAAAGTATGAGTCTGTGTAAGAAATCTAGTAAAAGTTGAAAGTCAACATGACAAGTAAGTATGTTTCCTTAAGATCAAAAATAAGTTCCTCAATGAAGAGTAACCTAAAACAAAAGTTTTGTCTATTAACATTTCCTACTGGGGAATCAAATACCGTTTAACCCATCACAGGTTTGTGATTTTCTTATGGTTAACTTTCTCCTATACATGTTTACTATCACTCTCCATCAGGACATGACCATTTGTTTTTTCCTCCATGTCCATATTTTCATACCTGGAATCCTAGTATGGGTTAACTCGGGTGACCTTTGTACTTGTCATTATTTATTTTAAAGTGATTGTTTTACTGACTCATGTTCTGATGTGGGATTTTCAATGAAGTTTCCAAGCCCAATTTTAAAATTTCGAGGACCCAATTTCCAAAATGGGGGAAGGATGTAACACCCCAGGTAAATAGAGAGTATGAAATTTTCATATTTATCCATTTTTGTGAATAAAATATTAATATAACTTTAAAGGGGACGCTATGCTCGATGGCGTACCCAACACACAACAACAAGTTTCTTGAGAATCTTACGTTGTACTCTAATAGTAAAATAATATTATTTTAAATGGTAGTTAACGCCTAACTGTTGTGATGGCAAGAATGAATAGAAATAACTAAAAAATGATTATATATGTTTGTCAAATATTTTGGCTTTTTACAATAAATTATAGAGTATTAAAAATGTGAAGGAATCCAATTTGAAGCGTAAACATTTTAATATTCATTAAAAGGTCGATTGACCGCCTTTTGATGGCGGACCTCTTTTAAATTCCCTTTTTGATAATTTTATGTGTTATATTTGACAAAATAAAATTCTTCTTTAGAATCGGGACATGAATATTTACTTTGTGTAAATTTTTGGTAATTTTCCGATAAAGTACATTTTTTAATGAATAGTGAAAAATGTTGTATTTTAATTCAAAACCTCTTTTTAATATAATTTATTTATATGATTATATTATCTATCAAATTTATTTTAAAGTTAAATTAGAATATATTTTTACCATTAAATCCAATGGTGGTCATTGGAATTAATTTCACATTGAAATTGGTCTTAAACTAGTGTCAATCTTTTAATAGATATTGTTTCTTAAAAACAAGCTATTTATTTCGACAGCGGGAATTAATTATTAAATTAATTAATGCAACTTATATGTTTTGAATTTTATAAAATATACATCATTTTTGAATTAGGAATATCAAATATCGCCTAGAGTGAACTTTTGGTAATTTTCTGAAAAAACATCAATTTTTGATGAATAGTGAAACCACTAAGTGGTACTTATAAAAACTGATTTTCCGTTTAAATGAAATTTTTCCACATTTGTGTTTTGAATTTAAAAAATAAAATATACATGGTTTTCATTAATAAGTAAAATGTGGTTCAATGGGATTAAAATAATTTTTTGGTGAATAGTAATTTATTAAGTTTTTAATCGCGATTAGAGGTAATTAGTGTAGTTTAAGGTAAAAATAATGTTTTAATAACATTAAATGACCTAGAAACATGTCCTAACCCCATTGGACGAGTCATGGCCGACCAATAAAATCCAAGGGTCCACTTGGGGACCCCATGGAGCCACTTTGGTTGGAAGATGACATAAATACCTTTTTATTTGATGTTAAAATTAAAATGACACAAACATGAGTTTTTTTACTAAAACAATTTTTAAATGGGGTTATACAAGTCATAATTTTTACTATAAATAGTAATTAGAAAGATAAAAATATTTCCTACATAATATTATTTTTTTATAATTTTTAGACATTAAATAAATTAAATTATTAATGACATCATGATGATGCAACGATGACCTCATTATTTAACAATTTAAATAAACTGGAACGATAATGTAAAATCTAAGACCTAAACATGTCCTAAACCTAATGTATGGATTTATTTCGAACCCTTATCACCTTATCCTTGAAACAAATCAATTTAGGACCATTATAATCCGAAACGCATTCTAAAATAATGTAACATTTCTTTACTTTCCAAGAATGCCCCTCCTCTCCTCTTATAAAAGGCCCCCACCTCTACCTCCTTACACACACTTATATAGCCTTTGGATCGGCAAACCCCTACCCATTTTGTCTCTCCACATACCTCTCTAACTCTTAGAAGCCTCACTTTTGTCAGAAGTCTTTCCAATTAAGCTTTTGAGCTCAAACAAAAGGGAGTTACCCGATTTTAAGGTAATTTCTTCACTTGAGTCCTTTTGTTTTATTTTGCTTCTCCAACCCCCTAACCCATTTTTATTACTTTATTTTGTAACAACAACAGAATCTTCAATATACTAGGATGTTTTTATGTTAATTATTCAAGCTAAACATACACACACCTTTGTCTAATGGTTAAAGAACATACTATTTCTGTGGATGGTGAATTACTACCTCACGAAACGATGATTGTTCAATCTTCTCTTAACACCTTTCACAGTGGCCATTATGACGTCACTACATTTATATATGATATATAATATGTTTATGTTTTCCTTAAGCTTCTGTATTGTTCATTTTTGGCATACCTTTATGGCTTCCATTATGGGTATACGCGATATCTTCATTTTAGGAAGTGCGGACTACCGCCCCCTCAAAGTGATTTGATTCGTTAAAACCATATGTGGTGCGTATAAAGGATATATTTAATGATATTATATATGATAACATACCGGAATTAAAATACTATTATGTATCATTATTTTTTAATTCCATTAAATATGAAATAGAAATGGAAGTTGCGTTCATGCGTACGTACAGCTTACCGTCTCCATGAACTATGCATTTCATTTCTTAACTCTAAATGTTATGTAATATTATAAATTCATGAATATACTGGATATATATGATATATATTATATCTACATCATTAATAAAATTCTGGATATAATAGATATTTTACCACATGAACAACTTGTAATTATAAGGAGTTTATTTTTTTGACTCAAGTACCAATGATTGTTAAAACGACCATTATTAACTGAAATAATAACATAGTGTTCATGACATGGTAATAAGTGATATAAAATGAATAATGAACATGAAAAATGTTATTAAGGAAGTAAAAGTTAACTCATGTTTGTTAATCAGGAGATTAAAGAACGATCGAGTCATGTCGGACCCGAGGTAAGGGATCCTACCCCTCTCTTTCTTTTTAAGTATACACTTTTATGTCATTCATTTTAAGCTCATCTTTCTTATGATTGGGATGTTGTTTTATATTACTCTTACTGTAATTTTTATGTTCATTTGATGAGAGACCCAATTTTCTCTCGTCAATCCATTTTGGATGTTTTAAGTGGCGTCGTTAGGCTGCCGAGTTTTCATAAGGGATTTTTCTTCTCACTTTTAGTCCCGTGAGATTTATGCTACATTTGCCAACATTTCCTTTGAGTGGTGTATGTACATCCCATTATTATACTCTTTGTGTAATATAATTTCATTTATGGGTATTTACATATTAATTGTATGACCCTTCTTCAATGGGGTGTACGTTTCGAAAGTTACCCAAGTCTGTAAGGGAACCTTTCACCCTCCTCTTTTTAAAAGAATTATTTTGTTATGTCTTTTAATTCACATACTATTATGTTGGTATATGTTCTTATATATCCTTATTGATGTAAATTTTATGACCAAGTGATGAGATACCTTTTTTATCTCTCATAAACTCTTTTTATGAATTTGGATGTGACGCCGTTAGGCTGTCGATTTTTTGCAAGGGAACTTCTTAACCCAATTTTGATTATTTGGGATAAAACTGTACACCTTGAATATGCCCTTCTATTATTATGTGTGAATGTCCTCTGATTTTTTGACACATAATACCCACTTATATTTCGTGTATTCATTTGTCACAAATAATTATATAACTAATTTATCCTTAATCCAAGGATACCGTCTTTGTATGAGACTTAGTCTCAATCTCCTTTCATTGAGGCATATTTTGTTTTATACACAACCTTCTTTTATACGGTGTATCAACCTCTTTTACTTTTACGTTTATCCAAAAGGAATATTTTTTATACAAAGCATTTTACTAAATGACAAAAGGGAATTTTTTTGTCGTACGTATGCGGCGACAACGACTTCTCCGCCGCTGTGACCATTATTTGAGTTTCGGCTTCCTCTACAAGCCATACCTTTTTTTAAAAGAAAAATAAATACCATGTTTTACTTTTATTTTATTTTGGTATTGAAAATGGTTTTCATAATGATTTTATATCAATGTGTTGTATTGATCTCTTGTTATTGAAAGGTTGAAATGTTATGTTTCCTTTATGTATGTTTTATGTGATAAGATTATATTATGGTTCATGGGCATTTTTATGAATACGAGTGGTTCCGTGATAAACTAAGGGTGGGTGAGCCAGTCATAGCTCTCCAATGCATTGGGTAACCTGAAGGAGTGAAATGTTAAGGTTTCTCCAAAGAGATTTAGGGAATATACTGTGGTGGGTTTTCCAAACGTAACCAAGAGGGTTACTCCCTACGTAATAATGTTATGAATGCCTCAAGTTACCTTTTATGTATTATGATTTATATGATTTATTCATGATTTTATATGGCTATGTTTTATGGGTAAAGTATGATTTCATTCTTATGTATATATGAACTCTTGTTTCCTTTCCATATTTTTATAACCCTTACTGAGCTTTTTATGCTCATCCCATGTTTTTTTGAAATGTTTTTCACAGGTTAAGGGAAAGGTACAGGATATGATGATAGTGTCAAGGAAGTGTCAAGAAAGAATCCATGATTTATTTTTTAATATGTTTCCGTTGATGGGAAAAAAATGAATACTATATTTTATGTAACCACTTTGTTTAAATGTGAAATGTAATGCAAGTTTTATGATGTAATTCTCTAAAAATCTAAACCAGAAAAGATCCTCAATGTGTAATCTTGTAATAACTGAAGATTAAGTAAGGTTTAAGTCTGGGGCCTTATAAGATATCTTCTCAAAATATATTTTACCTGTTATCACATGTCTTATGGTAGGGTTACATGTGTATCTATTTTTTATCTACACTAACATGATTATTGTGGAAGAGGTCTATGTGTGTCCAGGACAATTGTCACATAATATACCTAATCTAGTTTGTGGTTTAAATGTTTATATTTATATAAACACCTTGGAAGCAGGTCATTTATTAGTGGAGAAGGCTATGTCTCTGATTTAGACAGTACCTCTTGAATTCATATTCTACTACGTGTATTGTTTTGTTTAATCCTAAAATCATAAAAACAAAATTTATTTTAAACTACAATAAAAACTACTACTTTTATAGTTAACCACAATTAGGGTTAATAAATGATTCTGATAGAGTAAATTGATTTCAAAGGTAAAAGTTATATTATATATTTTTTAAACAGAAGAATAATCAATATTTTAGAATAATTTTTAAACTTCATGTATTATAAGGATCATTTAATTTTTTTATCTTTCATGTAATAAAATAATCTTGGGATTTTATTTTAATCCTATTTTAAATAGAAATTTTTATTTGGTACTAAATTCACAACCCTATTTAGATAGTCACTCCAACCAAGACAATTGTTTGATATATATCTAAGATATGTATGAAATTGTTAGAGAGATATGTATGACATTAATTTCTATCCTAAAATGGTATTATATGTGGCCCATGTGTCAAATGTTTTAGTAAAATTTCAACCAAATTTTAGTACCCATTTTAACAACTATTAATCAAGATAAAAGATTAATAATGGTTATTATTTTATCACTAAAATTATTATGTGAACCTTCTTAAAATTATTGAAAATGATTAATCCAAATTTTTACTCAATTTATTCCAATTCAATTACAAAATAAGAGAAAATAATCTTTTAAATTAAGTTTTATAATATTTTGAAGGATTGCTTTTCATGAAAAAATTTGTTTTTAATCCTTATGTCTTCTTAATTTCACATAATAATTTATTCTATTTAAATGAATGATAATTAATTTTTTATATTTTTAAACATCATATTATAGTATTAATTTAAAATATATACTGAGAATTTAATGATACCCAATATTTAGAATAGTAGAATTCCTTAAAAAATAAATATTTTACCAAATAAATAAATATTTACATTAGGAACATAATTTCTTGCATAAAAATGAAATTAAACTAAATAAATAATATCAAAATTTTTATTTAAAATATGAAAATAATGTTATCAAATAATATTTATAATGGTTAGAAAACATAATTTTAATATTATCATACATAACGCAAAAAAGCAGTTTTTAGAGAAAACTGTTTTTATGATTAAAATTTGTATATAATATATATTTATCAATTTCATTAACTATAATAATTTAATGAACTTCTAATAAAGAGAATAATATTAATGTTTCCATAAAATCAATCCAAAACTGAATATCGTCATTAAAAGTTAAATTTTTAAAAGGATTTAATTTTTTTAATTAGAATGAAATGTTACTTATGTTTTTAAATGTTGAGAATAATTTTTCGAAGTTAAAAATTATATTTTAAAAAATATGTTTTTTAAGATTAAAAAAAAATTATGCAATTTTATGCGTTTAGAGTCTTCTATTACTTTCTTTTATATAGAAAACGTCATAGAATTTACAGTTTTGATAAATACTATATTTTGATCGATTTTCTTAAAAATCAACATTTTTTGAAAGATATATGAAATTCATTATATGATAATATTGATATTATGAATTCAAAATGATATTCATGTTAAAACATTCATGTTCTATAATATCTATATTTAGTTTTTAGATAAAAATTACAAAATATACAGAAAAAATATTTTTATTTAAAAATCCATTTTTAAAACAACAATTATTTTTAATCATATTTTATATGAAATTATAATAAAATTAATTTTTTATGCACTATATGTTTTTTATTATTAAATTGTATTAATATTATTCATTTAAAATATTATAACTCATTTAGGTTCAGTGTTTACTGTGGAGGATGCTATCAAACAATGTATTAATTTTGAAAAGTATATTAAAAAATATTAGGGTGTTATATTATCCCCCTAAAATGAATAACATCCTCTCAATTTTAATCATCACCTACTAATGAAAGTATCTTTGGGTATTTAATATATTTATATATTTATACCGAATTAAAGGTCTAATATTTAGAGAGATATGATCCTTACAAACATAAGACACCAATAATTTTCCTTATGATAATATTATCCTTATTCTTGATTTTTTCACCAACCATTTGATCTAAAAAGTTTTTATTATTTTATATCAATATATAAATTATATAATTTGATAATACAGGGTTTTATACCCATCCTTTCATTGATATTATACAATATTTTTATATGAAAAGTGATTTCTTAATTCCAAATAATTTTTCATCTTCGTAAAGGGGAAAAATCCATTTCTAAAATGAAATTATATTCATATAAAGGTATGAAAACATTATGTGGAAAAACAATATTCCCACAAACATCAACACGGGATACAATACGACAATAATTGTTCATCAAAAATAAAATCATTAGGGTGGTGCTTTAATGTTCTTTCAAAAATTCCCAGATACCCTTGATCAGAATACAATAAGTCATCCACAATATACAGTGGATGATAAAATTACTTTAATTATCATAATCCACTTAAGTATATGTGGTTGGATAGTATTTCTCCTATTAACTTTGTTTATGTGGTTGTTGATACCTATAATGCTTGTTAAAACATGGTTTAGGGCATGAATTTTCATAATACCCACACTCCTTATATTTAAATAATAGACAAGTGTTTGGTGTATTAGTTGGGTCTCCAATACATTACATTCTATTTTCCAAACAACTTAACTCTCTTTAAAAAAATGATCTCGATGACGAGTCCATCAAAAATTTAAATAATTTATTATTACTTTGATACATTCCCTTGGGATATTGTTGCCAATTTTTGACATGTTGGAAGTTGAATCTTATTTCCTTAATCATCATCAGCACTTGATATTTTATAAAACTCGGTCATTATATTATATATTGTATTTGGCTGTTTGGTATGACTCAAGTTATTAATCATAACTCGAGATAGGTGTGTTAGAGTAACAATAATATTTTTAGAACTAACTTCTATTCAATTTGTTGTATCATTAGTATAATTAATTAATTTTCCATCTGGTCGACTGTAAACTTGGTCCCTCCAAGGTTTATCCTTTTCTAAAATATAATAGTGTCAATAATGAGTGATCAATAATTAACACTATTAGGGTTTATGGAAAGATAGTTATGTTATAAATTCAACATCAAAATATCTTATTCCTTGAAATTATTACATTATATTTTAGTTAAACCTAAATCTCTCTTGGTTTAATATGGGTTTCATTAGGTTTTTTTTAACCTACTCCAAAAAAATAATTAATAAATTCCTCATTTATAAAGTATTATAATGATAATTTTATTAACCAAAGTATATCACCCGATATTTTCTATCCATCTATACTATCATAGGCACACTCTTCACGCATTAGAGTGACTATCTATTCGATAACAATAAAATCTTTTTTGAGGTGCTTACCCCTAGCCTAATTTGTTCAATAGTCTCATCTATTTTCTAGTATCCAAATATTGGTGTAATTACACGGATAACCAAATAATCTATACAGAGCTAAAACTTGTGGAAGATATCATATGATTATAAATTCCCCATAGACTTATTTCGACGTGTTTCACTACATTTATCTCATCTAAATTTTCAAAATAACAAAACCCATCCTAAACAAACTAATATATACTGATATATAAACTTAAGAACTCCAGGATAAAGAATTTCATTATTTTACATCATTTACCGATGATAAAAATTAGAACTCATAGATCGTTTCACGATATTAGGAAAATAAGGTTTAGTGTATTTCAGGACTTTATACAACAACACATTATTCTATAACACCGATGAATATACGTCCATAACTGATCCACACTATAGACATGTTTATACTTCTCAAAATTTATGATTATCTTTATAACCTATGGAATGAAAATATAATAAATCAGTAAGCCCAGCCACTTGGAATTGGGAGAAATTAAAAAACATGTCATCAGGGTTTAGAATATAATAATTTGATAAAACATGACCTTTGAGTAATTTTATAAAAAAATAAAATCATATGTGTTTTTAGAAGAATTGATAGATGTATATGGGTTTTCAAATGAGAAAACGTATACCATGGAAAAGGGTTCTAAATAAAGAGACAATAAGTAAGAACTTGGGAAAATAATATTAGAAATATATAATTAATATGAAACATACACATGAAATATAGAATGACAAGGAAATTTTAAAAAACATTTGAATATATGAATTATAAAATTGAGAACAAGCACAATGTTCATGCTTCATGTTATGAATTTTTTTCACACATCCTATTGTAATCAAATGAAATTCCCATAATAAACATCCTTAATAAATGTGGTATAAAATGTTTACCAATGAATTAGTGGTAAATATTCAACCATACTAATTATTCATCAATAGATATGGGTGAAACATTAAATAAAAAGTTTATTAAATCATAAAGATCCAATGGAATGAAAAAATGGGTTTCTGAACACCTCAAGATGGTAACAAAAATATTTTCCTCATGCAATAAATGATTGATACTCATAATTAAATCAACAAAAAATTAAACTTCATTAGTTCATTAAGAGTGTTTTTCAAAAAAAATATCTAATTGGGAGAGATTGTATTTAGATATAATGAGGAAATGGTAGTAGAGTCCTAAATGAGTTTTTAGAAATACCATTTATCTTTTGGCATAAAATATATAGTCAATTTCATGTTAAAGAGTAATTTTATGAAAGGTCAATTTTTTAGAAATATAAAAGAATTAATTTTTTTAATAAGTATTTAGAAATAAATCTACATAATTAATTCATGGTAATATACAAATTTTTCAAAGAGGTGAAGTAAAAATATTTTGAGAACATGTACTTTTGATAAATAATATTCTATAAAAAATCCCTAAAAAATATATAAATGGTTTTAAATATATAGTGAAATATTTTGAAAAAAATAAAAATTGAAAAATAAAACTCAATAATATATCCTTGAAATGATAGAAATTTTAAAAAAAATATATGGAGTAGAAGATACTGTATTTCAATTTGAAATGATGGAAAAATATATTTAAATAACTTTTTTGAAAACCCACTTCATCCAAAGTGTTAATATAATATAATTTTCAAAAGTTGATAATGGAGATATAAATTTCAAATTAGATAAAACATAATTCTATTTCCAAATATAATGGATAAAATTTTATGGAATAAAAAACATATACATGGAAGAGAAACCAACATTAAAGAGGGTGGGTATTATTCTTAATGATGTTATAATTTTTGAGAAATAGATTCATCAGTGTAAAAGCTTTGAATTTAAATGACATATTTATCCAAATATTAATATAAAGTAAATTTAAATATATATTGGGGTATGGGAAATCATCATTAGATATAGGATTTCAAGAATAATCATTATAACTCAAAAAAATAAGTTAAGTTAATAAAAAACATTATGACCCTGTTATCCATTAAATCAATGTCCATTAAAATAAATAATACAATAAGGATTTTTAAACCACATGAATTACAATAATATGGTAAAATATATTCATTATGATGTAATGAAACCATATAAATTAATTTATGGTGCACAATAATAAATTTTTTTTAAGAAATTAAATTTTGAGACATAAAACCCTTACCTTAATTCCTATAATAAACTAAAGTGACTGAATATCATGTATAACAAATCTAACATTCAAAATCAAAAAGTTAAAAAACTTATTCACATATATAACCTTTTATAAACCTCGTTTATCATTATTATCCACATGTAAATTATCTTTTATTAATAATTTTCAATACTAGGAGTGAGTTATCTTGTATGTTTTTAACTAGTTTTATAAAAGTGGTGTTGTTCATCATTCTTATCCAAATTTCATCCTCAAAAAATAATACATTGAATGTAATTTATTTTTAATGATATTTTATAATTCTATAATTTCATTCAATGATATTTTTAGTTATGGATTTATATATGAAATTGGGAAAAACATGTTTTGGCATATATTGTCAAATAAACAGTGGTCATTTGTTTAATAATTTTTTATATTTCAAATCCCTAAAAATTATATATTTATTAATATACAATTTTATGTATCCAATGATATACATGGTAGTTCTA
Organism: Viscum album; assembly: GCA_963277665.1. Lineage (NCBI taxonomy): Eukaryota > Viridiplantae > Streptophyta > Magnoliopsida > Santalales > Viscaceae > Viscum > Viscum album. The sequence goes on along the minus strand of OY728140.1, from coordinate 1,267,005,746 downwards.
AAATAATAACTCTTCTAGGTTGTAAAACTGAACATATTATAATATGCTACAATCTATTGATGAGTATGTAAGTGATTCTTTTATCATATAATAATTATAAAGAATGTATAAGGGAATTATTTATATGTTATTAAGGGGATTTGAATGACCCACATCATCACAGGTTGTGTAAATAATGGGAAATTTGATCTTTTTTATTCTCGAAAGTGTTTAGGGGGAAATGGTAATTTTACATATGATTTTATCTCAAGTACTTTTTCTAACAACTCTATTTCTTTTAGAATATTGTGTTTACCCAAGGTTTAGTGTTTGGTGAAAATCCTAGAAGTTAAAATTTTCACTAAATATTTAATAATTAATTAATTAAATATTAATTTATTCTTACAGATTTGTTAAATCATATATTTTAAATAGAGTTTCATTTTGGGATTAGAATTATATGGTTAATTACATAATGGGGTAGTCTTCCTAAGTGAGGCATAACCATGGCTTAGACGCTAGAGCAGGGCCTGGGAACACTTTTCTTTTTCTTTTCATTTTTTTAGTTATTGTTTTTTTTCTTATTTATTTTAAATATTATTTCCCTATACTCATGTGGATATCCACACCCCTTTTGGGTTCTTTAGTCATGATATAGATATGGATAAAAGATATTGATAGGGATAACATGAGACATCACCTGAGATCTTTTTAGGAGGTAGATCGAGGCTTGACAAATTCATAATGCAATTCCATGATTGAATATTTAGAAGTTTTCCCATAGATTCTAGGTAGTTTTATTTATTTATATAAAAATAAATTTAGTTTTAATTTTTTTTTTATGATTTTAAGCCTTATATCTATTGTTTGGGACTCCTTGTGGTCTTATCTGGGAGTTTCGAGGAGAAATTAGGCATTTTGGTCTGTTTTGGGGGTTTCTCCTTTAGGGATACCCATGAAAACATCATTTAGTTTAGATAAAACACATCCTGTTTTAAGTATATTTGGTCTAGGTTAAGTTTTTGGGAATACATTCCATGTAATGTTGGTATATACTATCTATTGGGTTTCTGGGGTGTGGTTGAGTACCCATTAAGACACCCTATGCATGGGTACACGTCTGTGTAGATGTACATGAATAATAACCATGTGGGTTGAATTAAATGTAGGTGTACAAAATTAGGTGTTTCAAATGTCAAATTCCATGGTCTGGGAACCTATTTGGGAGAAAAAATCATATACTGGTGGCACACAGTGTTTTCAATGGCGATTTAGTTGTTGAGTGGGGATGAGCTACACATTTAGGTACCCATTTCGATTACATTACCTTTACTGGGAGGTACATGCCATGAAGTTTGGAAAAGAACATGTTGAGTGTCCTACGAAAAATTACCAGGGAGTACTTCTGTGGTTACATTCCATGTACCTGAAGCACATGACTTGTACATTTCGAACCCTAGTCTGTTTTCCCTATTATGTGCCCCAGAGTCAGAATTAGACTTTTGAATTGTCCATTCTAAGTTTATTTCCTTTTAGATCAGGATGGTTGAAGACTTTTTCTATTTATAGGTTGTCATTATAGTTTTTTGGACTATGAGTGTTCAATAGGAGGACTTCCTTGAGTTTAATTTTTGGAATCCACATGGGGTTTTGGGTTGGAAGGTGTGAGAACTAGGCGAGGGTTGATAGCTCAGTGATCATATTGGATCCATAATGACATGGAGATCTGTTTATGTTCTTTGAACATATTTCAGAAGGTGTGATCACACTATATCTAGGAGGATATCAGGGTTTTCCCTACGCATTGGGAATGGTTTCTTGAGGTTAGAGTTGATGTAGTTTATCTATTGGGTTTGGAGATCAGAGCTTTTCGAGCCCTTAGATTGGGTTGATGGCTTTTCCTTTTGGTTGTGGATTTGGCTCATTGAGCTTCTGAGATGAGTCTGATGAAAACATGTTTATTACAATATGGAATTGATTTGGATCAAGTGATTATTGGTTGTCATGTTAGGATGTTGAGAATGACCGTATGACATGTTTTGTTTGGATTTTGATTAATAACCACTGTATAAGTTTTTTTTTATTTTTAGATGGTTCCAAGGGCTGCTTTGAATTCCCCTATTAGAAATATTGTGATTTTGGATACCCATTTTGGGTGTTTTTTTGATCAATGATCAATTGTTTTCCACTTTGGGCCACTTGGTATGTTTCCTCACTCGGATTTTTTATTGATATGTGATGATATAGAGGAACCAATTATAGGGTTTCCTTGTCTTTCCGTGTACATTAGGCTTGTTGAGGTTGTTTTTATGGGGGTTTTTGTGATCTTTGGTGCTTCAGAGGAGTTTCATAGTGGACATCTCTAATTTATTTGGCCTTCGGGACTATAGGAGGCTTTAGTTTGGTTTGATCCTGAGGATGTTCATAGAGATCCTATGGTGTTCGTTTTGTTGGTTGCTGTAATCGAGGGAACCATGGGTCTTGTTCTTTATGGCCAAGATGGGATCAATATTGGTTGCTCAACTATTTGGATGGTGGTATTGTGGTTGGATCATCTCATTTTTGGTTTTCCTCTATTTGTGTAATGTCCCATATATATGTGGATTGATCCTTTCCATGTTTGTGATGACCAAGATTCATGGAAGAGGATCTAAAGAAGTCTAGGGGAGTTCAGATGCTAGAAACTAAAAGTAAGAGAGGATTTCACATCATGAAAAGTAACATGATGTGAAAGAGGAGTTTATGATATGTAATATATCAAGGTATTAAAAATAAAATAATGTGAAGAGCTGGAACATTTTTCATTGAAAACACAATCTTGAGGATTACACAATGTGAAAGGGTATTACATATCATGAAAATCCCCAATGTTGTATGTTTTAAAAGAAATACATCTACTCAATGTTTTCAAACCCTATGGCTACACCGACTCTCTCATGACTCTAGGAAACTCGGATACCCCCACTTCAACTTTTTGATGATTCCTTTATCGTGAATTGATTCCTAGCTTCTAACTTCGATCTGTGGTGACCCACAGTGATCCAAGGTGTGTTCTTATTTCATTTTATTGTATTTTCTTTTGGTTTGATATTGTTTCATCTAATGCATTAACTCCCTCATATGGAATTTTCATTCCTAGTTTTCTAATGGGGTATATATTGGTTGTTCTTGGTTCAGTTTTTATGCAACATCCTTGAATAGATGCAGTTCTTACAAGAGGTGTGACCAGAGATCCATCACACTGTCTATTCTCGTAAGAATAATGTCGATTAACTTTTGACATAGGGGCCTCATATCATCTTTTTTTTTTGAAATCATAGATTTATCTTGATTTATCCACTTGGTACCAAATGGAATTTTTCCTAATAATTATTTGAACTATATTAAGGTATTTGTATCAATCGTATAACGATGTTTCGGTTTTGAACCATGATAAAAGTTGGCACCTTGGTTTTCTAGATAGTTTGACATCTAGGCCTTGCATATTTTAGATTCTTTTTCGTAATGAAAAATAGAATATAAAATTAATTATGAATTAATTGATAATTATTTGGATAAAAGAATTAAAGAGGCATGTTTAATCAATCTGGTTGTTGTTTTTTCAATTTAGTGATAATAAAATTGATGCAAATAAGGATGTCTAATAAAATTAGTTAACGATCCATAATAATGGTGATACTTGTTGAAAAAATAATTAAAGGCTTGTTATATTTAATTTTTTATTAATTTTTGATATCTATGATAGCATTCCGGCTTAGGTTTCCCATATTTGGAGACTATGTTAATAAATTAGTTTACAAATGATTGAATAAGAACCAGTTGTGTGATAAAATATAATTCTGTTGTAGGATTTGATATTCCCATTTACATTTAAAGGTTATGTGCATTGTTATTTGGATCCATGAGAGATATTTGTGTGTGATGGATGAATGCCTTGATTTAGGGCCAGATCCTGGTTTTTAGGATTGTTTCCTAGTACATGTGATGTGGTGAGTGCCTAGGATAGCAGATCCTAGATAGAAAAAATGTTATGTGGGAAAGGGATCCCCAAATGTGATGTATGATTGGGATGGATGAATTTAGAGGTATATTGTGGTTTGTTGGGTGGGAAGGACCTGTTGTAGTGGCAGCAGTTGATGCATGGAGTAGAGAGATGCATCAGTATATGCATGTGGGTTTTACAGAGGACACATGAAAGGGTGTTATATAATAAATAGGGGCTTACTTATTGTTATGAAAGATGGATTCTTGTTTGAATATATTGCATTGAAAATGGAACTGTTTTTTTTATCTGTTTCCTTTTCCCACCAATTGAGGTATAGGGTTTTGGTTACTCACTATCCAAGAGAGGTGAATATGTGGGGGGGGGTATGTAGTGAGCTTTATGTGTTTATATTATCATAGTTGGATAACAATATGTTCTTTTTATAAGAGGATAAGACCTGATGGGTTGATTATATAATCACCGTGTTGAACCCACTGTGTCTGGTAGCTTAGAATATTTTCCTAGAATACATGAAAATATTGAAACTAATGATGTTAATAAATGAATAAATGTTTAACCCATGGGGTTTCATCTTGCAGGGATGAAATGATGAGGTTATAATTCTGAGAAGCCATTGAATAATTTTACTCTTGCTGGAGGTAATCGAACTTCTTATAATGTAATGTAAAAAATGTCAATGATTAATTAATTGTTACTTAAATCTTTTATATAAATTAAAACTAATGAAAATGAATATATTAACATGATGTTGATCTTTCAATGGTTGTGTTCTTATCATATATCTAGTCTTAGTAGTTTCTGATTAGAGTACAAGAGATGTTAATGTTGTTATGTATGAGACTATGATATGCCCATAATGTGATTTTCAATGGTATTTTATCGTGTACGTTTTGTGTTTTCATACACAACTCCACCCGACCGGTTGGGGAAACTAACACCCTAGGGTTTCTGAGCTTTTGGGAGGGGGGCTGTTTTCCCCAACATCCCGATGGGAATATGGATGGATGAATACACCCTTTGCCCCTACTCACTTTTCGGGGTAGTTACATGTGTTGGTATTAAAAATATTTAGTTTTCCCCATATATGTGTGTAGAGAGCTGTAATGGCTTGTGGTTATTTCAAACACATGTATTCTTGGTATATTTTCCTAATGACTACTATATATATAATGTGTCTAGGATGTAATGGCTTGAGTTTCCATACACTATGTATGAATTCTGATGGATTGAGGTATAATACTTGATCTATGATACATGTTATGTAGACTGTGGTGGCTCGTGAAAACTATATGGTTACATTTTATTACATGGACTTAGTGGGGTGTTTCATGAGGTGCATGTTGTGGTGCTTCACCGAGGTGTCTACGGGCTAGCCTTTTTGGAGAGAGATACATAGGACGTGTGACATTGGGGAAGATTTGAAAACTTATGGGGATGCAGTAGAGGGGTACCCTTGGTATTCATTATTTTATAATATAATCTTACATTGTGATACTTGCTGAGAGTCTCCATGGTGAGGCTGGGATCATAGTATACAAGTTTAGGTGATGAGTTTTTTCACTTTTTGTTCACTGCACTTTATTATAAATTCTTTACATTTTCTACTAGAGGCTCTTGGGAGGATCCTACTAAGAATACTAAAATAATCTCCCTACTTACAAATAATTTTTTTTTCAGGTTAGATGGATCTGGTTGGTGATTAGGATGGTTACTACTATCTTGGGGTATTCCAGGAGCTGTTTTGGATTTGTTTCCACTGTCATCAGTACTTTTTTATTGGTATTTGATGTTTTCCCTTTTAGTTATAGTGGTCCTTACATTAATATCCTCAAATTTGTTTTCTTCTATATTGTAGTTTGAGAAGGATTTGGTTGGTGTCTGTAATATATCCCTCTTCTGTATGTGTTTCTCTTTAATAGTAATGCCTCCCATTTTCATGTTTGTTATACCTTCAGTGCTAGTCACCAACCCGAGGCCTACTGGAGGAGGGAATCAGGGTTCACTATCTATCTTGTCCCATTTTTAGCTAAAGACGAGTTCACTTTTAAGGGAGGAGGTCATGATAGAGTGCTATCAGAGGTCTGTTTGATGGATAGGATAGAGTTTGGGGTTATACATAGGTGAGGTTTCATGGGATTTTTGGGAAATGATGTTAGCTTTGTTTAGAAAGAACTATAAACATGTAATACCATCTTAAGAATAAGTATTTATAACCCCCTATGATCTGATAAACAAAAAATTATGTTTATAGTGTATACTAAATTATGTGATATTGGTTATAGGGTAGAGACCTAGGAAGGAATCATGCATCATTCTTATTCATGCAAATGTTTGAATGGATAGTCCTTGGGATAGGTTGACATAAAATGAATAATGGAAAATAATTAATTAATTAATGTTAAAGTCATCCATATTCTAGTTTTAGGAGATCTATCTATTTATTATTTTTCAAGCATGACTCGATGTTGATTTCCTCGTCACGTTTCTAGAAAATGTGTTTATAAGGATTTTCTATAAGATTACCAAGGAGTAGTGGTTGATGATGAAGAAACTTGGAAGATGATACTTAGATATTTTTAGAACCAGAGTCTATAGAGGTTTGAGGTATCCATTTGAAATTTAGTCATAGAATACTAGTCAATGGTTGTTGAGATATCCTTTTGTTCAATTTTTTCATGGATAGAGCACTGGGTTTCATTTTCATTGATGATGTTGCATGAGGTAGCGAGGTAGTGGTAGTTTGTATTCATTTTGGATCAAGAGGAGTCATCATTATAATGGGATATGTTCTCCGACCGGTTCAGTGTTCAGTTCATTTCGTTGAGGGTTAAAGAAACATTTTTATAAGAGAAACTTTCCCTTTAGAAGGGGAGATCCAATGGGCAAGATTTCAAGATTCATTTCAAGATCTTTATGCGATATGATTCTGACATATTTTCATATAAGGAGGCACGAGCGAGGCATTTAGAGGAGGATTTCTGCCCAGAGATCCACCTTTAGGTCCCCTAATTTATATTGAAAACATATCTTCATGTGCCAGTAAAAGTAGAGTTCATCAATAGAATTTTAACCAGAACAAGATCATCATGGGAGGTGAGTGATCAATATTCTTCATGAAGTAAATCTATGGATAGGGGTTCCTAGTTGATAAGACAAAAGAGGTTCTGATCAGTTGGGGATAGGTCCTAGCCCTCAATGTATCGTTTCTCCTAGGGAAGTAGATCTCAATCATAATCCATGAGATCAAATGTATGTTTTCCATTTGTAAGGAATATAATAGACATGGGATGATCCGCATCCATAGAGAGAAGAGTGCATTCATGGAGGTAGTATTCATCTTAGTCAGAGAGGCCAATGATCTGGTCATGGCTAGCTGTATGATTTAGCATTACCTACTCCTAGTGATCAAGACATCATATAAAGTACCCTTTGCTTGTTTTTTACTTGGGTTCATGTATTTTTTGATCCAAGAGTGAAAAAATCATTTATATCACCATTCATTTTCCATTATTTGTGAGTTGAGGTAGAGAGAATTCCAATTCCCTTGGCATTGACTACACTAGTTGGATGTTGAGATGGCTTGTTTGAAATATATAGAAATTATGAGCTAGTGTTAATGAAATTCCACTCTTGGAGATATTTCCAATGTTTAAGTAATCAACTATATGACATCATCATTGGCATGGGTTTTTTTAATCATTGTAGTATATCATTGTTTGATTCAGAAGGTAGGTTGTTTTCTTCGATGTTGATGGAGTGCCAATAGTGTTTATCAGCGAGCAAGACCCATAGATGGATCAGAGGCATGTTTTGTCCTTGTCATCCTTGATGAATGATCTGATGATGAGTTTATCAGATGTTAAACATTCATTGTGTACCATGGTCATAAAATATTACTCCAATGCCTTTCTAGTGGAGTTTTTATCTGTACCCCTTGATGAGAGATCAAGTTTGGAATTGGGCTACAACCAGACGTGTCCCCTATCTCAATGTATCTATATAGGATGGAACCTTACGTGTTTCCAGAGCACAATATAAACCTCAGTTATCAATTTCAGTGTGGTTTTGTTCTGCTTAGTGTGTCACAATATGGTTTGCCAGTTTTTTTTGTGAAGAAGGCTAATGGAAGATTGATTTTGTGTATCAATTATTATCACTTGATCCAAGTAAAAGTGAAGAACTGATATACTAACCCATGAACTTTTTATTTATTCGATCAACTAAAGGGTGAATGTTTGTTCATGATGATCAATTTTTGGTTAGGAAATCATCATATATGTGTAAAGTATTAGGATGTCCCAAATACATATTTTCATTGCTGTAATGGGAATTATGATTTTGTTGTGGTTCCATTCAGTGTAATGAATCCTCTAGTGTTGTTCATGTGGTTACTTAATATTTTTTTTCATGAGTTCTTTGATATGTTTGTGGTGGTTTTCATTGATGACATCCTTGTGTAATTTATATCTGAGGAGGACCACATAGAGTAACTTCATTCCATTTTTGGAGTTCTTCTCTAAGAGAAGTTGATTGTGATGTTTCCATATTGAGTGTTTTGGGAAATAGATGTCATTTTCCACAGTCATGTTGAATCAAAAAAGTATATATTTATAAATCCATTTAAGGTAGAAGTATTTGTGTCTTGAATAGCTCACAATAATTATGTAGAGGTGTGATGTTTCCTTGGTCCTAAAGGCTATTATCGGTGGTTTGTAACAGATTTATCTTGGGTTGTAACTCCTTTCATAGAATTTTATAGAATGAAATAGGTGTTTTTTGTGGACATATAATTTCTAGATTGATTATTTTTATCTTAAGGAGAAGGTTTTTAGTGATCCAATTTATTTCATTCCAGTGGAAAAAGCTAAATAGGATTTTTTTTTGTGATTTTCCATGTCTAGGGTTGGGCTGTTTTTTTAAGATGTAGAAATCTGTCATTTCTTATGGGTCTCGATAGTTATTACCCCATTAGAGTAAGTATTATCACCATGATCTCGAGTTAGTGGAGGTAGTGTTTTACATGATTTTGTAGAGACATTGTCTCATTATAATGTGATTTGTGGTCTTCCCCGATCACTAGAGCCTAAAGTTTGATTTTTCCTAGTGTTACTTGAACTTGCACTAATGTAGGTGGATAGAGTCCTTATAGGATTAAAAATTAAATATTTATTATACACATTGAAAGGGGAATGTGCTAGCTGATGCGCTATGTAGGAAGTCATTCAACGATGTAGTGCATTAATATGGTGATTATTGGAGATAGATTGAAAAACATTCAACTTTGCATTTAGATATGAGAGAAGTTGGGAGAATAAGATGTATTTTTTAGATAACAGTGTTTTCATTTCTAGAATAGTAGGTGGAGGAGTCCCATTTGAGGAACATAAGGTGGATGTCTGAAAAGGCTATCTGTTTTATGGCATGTTCCCTGATGGTTGGTCTAAGGATGAAAATCATTGAGTGTTGTTTCAGGGATGGATTTTAGTTTCTTTGGCGGTGCAAGATATTGTTCTCAAATATTTCAATATTTATAATTTTCCAGTTTAATATGGTGTGAAAAAGATGTATCAAGAAGTGATACATCCATTTTATTTCCCTTGTTGAAGTGTGGAGTTGCATATTTATTGTCTTGATGTTTGGTATTCTAGGAGGTAAAGGCCAAACACCATGTTCTCGATGGTTTTCTCAAGCCATCTACATTCCTCAGTGGAAGTGGTTGGACATATCGATGTAATAATTGATAATTTTATCTCAATATTAGAGAGGTTATGATTCTATATGGGTGTTAGTTGATCATTTTATGAAATAATACCACATTATAGTGATCCAGGAGTCAAACTTTATAGAGTGTTTGATGTGGTAGTATCTGGAAAATGTGGTGAGACTCCATAGTGTTCCAAGGATGATAATTTCCAATTGAGATCCTCATTTTACCTCCAGTATATGGAGAGGTATCTAATATGCTTTTTGTTCTTAGATATTCCTTACAGCATCTTTTAATCCTTATATGCTTGGTCAGATAGAGAAGACAATCTATACTCTTGAAGATATGTTGTGATCTTGTGTCATGGATTTTTGGAGCGTTAGTAATGAGAAACCATCCCTTGATAGTGTAACACCCCGACCCCAGTTACCCAGAGTTGGTGCATTATTACATAATATTGGCATGATCACAAAAGAACAAGTCTCGAAAGACCGATTAGTTTATTAGCCTTGGAGTCACTAGATATATTCATAATTCTTACATAACATCATTATGTGAAAACTACTACAACAACATATTGTATTCATATCCTCCCATACATTCCCTATAGGTCATTCATAAATTACTTCTTCACATCCAGTGAAAAATTTAAAACATTGAAAGGGGTAAGCTCAGATGCTCAGTAACGATAACAATATAGCGGAAACATTCATAAATAAACATAATCATTTAAGGATATGTATAACTAAAACAAAAGCCTTTTAGACATTAACTTCGACATAATATGGAAAAGATAAAATGAGATAATTCCATTTACATATTAACATGGACATTCTACTAGTCTAATAATCACATGCAATATCAATAACCACTATCATAATGAAGGAATGCATAATGATAGAATATCATATCCACAAAGTCAAGGCCTTGTTCCAAGACTACAAATATGATTTTGTCAAGGCCTTGTGCCAAGAAACTATTTTTTGTCATGAGACCTACTGATCCATCGAGGATTTATAGCGGGCTCCACCCATCACTTATTAAGTGCAATGCATTCTTCATATGAACAGGTTTAAACATAACATAAACATTTGTATTATAACTAGCATACGAAATGTCAATACTTTCACCATAAACCATGAATGGTATAAAAATAACACATCCATATTCAAGAATGTCAAAAAACATTCAATACAATATGGATGTTTTGTTTCATAATAAATCAACTTCAAATAAACTTAAAATCCATCAAAAGATGTTGACATAGATGAAATCAAAACTTTTTGAGAGAAATATCTATTTTCTGAAATCATTTAAAAGTCACCTAATTATAAAAGAAAACTTTTAATTTAAAAATATTCTTATAAGATTGTAAGAGATTTTTCGACAATTTTATATCGGCGGAAAATAGCTGCAGCCGTCATATAAGTTAAAAAGACATTCTTACCTTTATTTTGTCGAAATGGTTACAAAGGACCCTGTTTGGAAAATGACAGAAAGATTCCTTTATTGAATTCTTATAAAAAGTAAAACAAGGGTATGAATTACTTTAACTCGTATTCAGTAAAATAGTAATAATGTTTTGAAATACATTTATAAGAAACATGGATGTGGATGATGAAGATGTCCCAGTAGATAATTACGTATAAACAACCTCAGATAATGAAGAGATTGTGAAATAACACATACCTTGTACGTTTCCTTGGTTGAGGGTAGGTTGAACTCTTCTATAATGATGAAATAATTGTTATTAAATTATAAAATAATCATATACATTAATATGATATCATATACTATCTTTTAACATTTATTAGTTAATAATATCTTAGTATTATAATTGTTTCGGGTGTTAATAGATTCGTTTTTCATTATATTCATTGTTATGTGAGCCATATTTTATATGGATGGGATGTATATTATTAATATCCAGAATAATATCAAGTCTATCAACATTATTTTTAATCATCAAATGAGAATTAGACTTGAATGGATACGATGGGGAATGAATCTCATCGCGTTCGTGGAGACGGTAGTCCGTACGTACACACGAGAGACAATATCCTTATTTTGATATTAAAATAATATATAATTGGATGGTATATCATATATAAACAATAATTATCAGGTTATATTTATTGTTTACATGAATTACACATCATTATTATAACCATCCAAATAATAATATTTTGAATAACAATTACACCACGACGTGGAGACGGTAAGCCGTACGTACACACGTATGGTGACATGTCATTCAAAGGATGGATAGAATAATGAATATGGTTGTACAATATTTATAATAACATCACAGTATATTGAAGATACTGGAGTTATTATTTTATAATGGTAATAACAAAAAATGATGAAGTTGAAGAAAAAAGGAACTTGAAAGAGGGTGCTGAAAACATTACCCCTTCTTCGGGTTCTTCCTTTTTATTTGATCAAAAGGGATCCTTAGGATGGATTTATGACTAATGGAAGGATTCTATGATGAAGGTAGGATATTTGAGATGGTATTTGGGCAGAGTTTTTCCGAGACAAAATGCTTTTAAGGTTTGAAATTGAGAGATGGGGGAGTTCCCTTTTATAAGAGGGGTGAGGGGCACCTTAGGAAAAGCAAGAAATTTTATTTTATAATAAATTAATATTCAGTTTATAATGGCTGAAAAGTGGATTATTTAACGTTTAAGATGGGGATATCTCCAAAAACACTCAACCAATAGGTTTCAGACAGGTTTGGGTCACTTTATTAACCTTATCTTTTAGTTTTAACTCTTAGTTAATTAGTTTGACACTTACCGGGTCACATTGTATTTTTATATTATATAGTCAATAATCTTACTATAAACTTCCAAGAGACCCCCAAGTGGACCATTAATGATAAAACTATTATTATATAAGTCTCTCAGCTGACACTTTGATTTTTAGCAGTAGAATATAAATTAATAACATAATATTTGTTTTAAAAACTCTTTTATGTCAATTTAGACACTATTGGGTATTTTGTTTTTGATAATTTCATAAAAACATAATTACTTCGAAATAAATTTATATAATCAGTCCTAATATGTCATATTAACCTATAAAATTAGTGTAATTTATAATAAGTCTAAAATTACATTTATTTTAATATTTATAATATCAATTATTTTAATATTTCGATAATTAGGTAATTATAACATCACCATTGTGTCATAAATATATTAAATTATTTCCGATCTAAAAATTATAAATAAAATACCATTATGTAGGAAAATTTTTTATATTTCTAATGAATATTTATAATACAATTTATCTTATGCATAACCCAATATTAAAAATGTTTTAGTTATTAATATTTGATTTTAACTCTTTTTACTCTTCTTTGAATTAAATAATAATACATGTCCTAATCTAATAAAAGTGGACCTAAATGATAATATTTTATTCCTAAGGTTTTTTTTTGGTTGAGATAAACTTTTACAATAGAATTATCACATGTCTTATGGTAATATTAATATCATTTTACCCTTAATTACCCTATTTACTTTTAACCGTGGTAAATAAAAGTAAAAAGTTACTATTCACCAAACAAAAATTTCACCTCATTGAACCACATTTTACTCCTTGATATTAACCGTGTCTCTCGGATTTTAGAAATTCCACTCACAGAAGAGGTAAGATTATGTTTTATGTGAATTTCCAAATTCTCCTAGGAGGTGGGTAAAAACGGTGAAAAGTTTAATAAAATTTTTATATATATACATTTATTCTAAACTGACTCCAATTAATTAAATTGAACTTATATTGGGATTATGTATATATTTTTACATTAATTAAATTTAAATAAAATAAATAATTATTTAAATAAAAAGTCAGTTCTAACTAATAACTCAGTGTTTTTCACTATTCATCAAAAATTGAAAGTTTTCAGAAAAGTACCAAAAATTCACCCTAGGCTAATTTTGATATTATGAATCCAAAAATGAAGTTCATTTTTAAAGATAAAATCTATAAAATTTAAAAAAGTGGGTATTACTATTCATAACGGCTAGTTTGATTGGTTGTGGTTTGTGTTAGAACTCGAGGTTGCGTACAACACACGCTACTGTATTATTCAAAGAGAAGCATACCGTGGAAGCTTGGGATGTTACATAATCCCCTCCTTCAAATAATTTCGTCCTTGAAATTTCTAGAATACTACCTCATGAAATAGCTTGGGTGGTTCTTCATCATGAGTTCCTCAGGTTCCCATGTTGCCTCTTCCATCTTATGGTTTCTCCATAGAACTTTTACCAGATGAGTCGTCCGATTTCTCAGCACTTGTTCTCTAGTATGAAGAATCCTGATGGGATCTTGACAATAAGACAGATCAGGTTCCAGTTATAATTCCTCTTAAGTGAGTACATGCATTGGGTCAGGCATGTATTTTCTCAACAGTGATACGTGGAACACATAGTGAACTTTGGAGAGACATGGCAGCATTACCAAATGGTAAGCTACAACCCCAATTCGTTATATAATTTCGAATGGCTCGATGTACCTGGGACTCAATTTAACTTTTTTATTGAAATGTATAACTCCATTACATGGAGATACCTTCAACAAAACGTGATCTCTTAACTAAAATTCCAAATCCTTCCTTCGATTATCGGCATAGCTATTCTGCCTACTTTGAGCTGCTTTGATGTGGTTTTGGATTACCATCACCTTTTCCATCGTTTCCTCCACCAGTTCTGGGCCTATAAGTTTTCTATCACCAAATTCATCCCAACAGGTTGGTGTGCGACATCTCTTTCCATATAACACTTCATATGGTGCCATACGAATAGTTGAATGGAAGCTATTTTTATATGTAAACTCTACCAGTGGTAAATATTGATCCCACGTACCCTGAAAGTCAAGAGAGCATGATCTCAACATGTATTCTATGGTTTGAATAGTTCTTTCTGATTGTCCATCAGTTTGGGGGTGGTGGACAGTGCTCAAATGAAGTTCACTATCCAAGGCCTTCTAAATACTCATCCAGAATCATGATGTAAAACGTGGATCATGATCAGAAACAATCGATAGGGGTACACCATGAAGTCTCACAACTTCATTAATATATAGACTTTCTAGATGTTTTATTGGTATATCTTCTCTTATAGCATGAAAATGTGATGACTTGGTAAGATGAACAACAATAACCCATATTGCGTCATTTTTTCTTGGAGTATTTGGTATCCCCATGACAAAGTCCATCGTGATATTATCCCATTTCCACCCAGGTATGGGAAGAGGATGCATGACTCCTCCAGGCTGTTGCCTTCCATCTTTCACTTGTTGACAAACCATACATCTTGACACAAAATCAGAAATCTCGCTTTTCATGTTTTCCCACCTAAAATGTTCCTTCAAATCTCTATACATTTTGGTGCACCCATGGTGGATAGAGAAATTGGAGCTCTGAGCATCATCTAACAAATCCCTTATTTGATCAGGTATATTGGGAACACAAAATCTCTTCCCAAATTTCAAAATTCCATATTCATAAACAAATTCACTCAATCTCCCATCATTCACAACATTAATATTCTTTTTAAATTCTTCATCATCGGTCTAAGAACTCTTTATCCTTTCTAGTAAAGATGGGTTGGCAACTATTGGAAAATTTATCAATGTTCCACCTTCCATGGTAATTCCCATATCCATTTTTACTAGATCCATGGAAATAAGATCCTTTTAAATTCTCATCACGTTCAAAACTCCAAGATCATTTCGACTAAAAGCATCAACCACCTTATTTTCCTTCCCCGAATGGTAGTGCATCGTGCAATCATAATCCTTGAGTAGTTCAATCCATCTCTGTTGCCACATGTTGAGTTCTTTCGGTGAGAAAATATACCTCAAACTCTTGTGATCCGTATAAATCTAACATTTTCACCATGGAGATAATGTATCCATATCTTCAAAGAAAATATTATAGCAGCTAACTCAAGATCATGAGTATGATAGTTTTTTTCATGAATTTTTAGCTGTCATGATGCATATGCAATAACCCTATCATTCTTCATAAGGACACAACCAAGTCATTTATTCGATGCATCACTATAAATAAAGAATCCATCAATTCTCGGTGGTAGAGTTAATATAGGATCATTGGATAATATTCCCTTCATTTCATCAAAACATTCTTCACACTATTTTGTCCAAACAAATTTAACCCCTTGATGTTTGAGCTTCGTTAATGGGTTAGCCAATCCGGCAAAATTCTGGACGAAACGCCGATAATAACCTGCCAAGCCAATAAAACTGCATACCTCGGTTATAGTAGTTGGTGTTTTCCATTCATGGATTTCTCTTGTCTTATAAGGATCAGCATAGATTCCATTTTAGAGACAATATGGTCAAGAAGAGAAATCTTTTGAAGCCAGAATTCACACTTGCTAAACTTCCCATATAATTCATGTCATCTAAGAGTCTTCAGGATAATGTGCAAGTGATTTTCATGATCTTCGTAGGTTTTGGATTATACCAAGATATCATCAATAAATACCACCACAAATTCATCGAGATAATCCTTGAAAAATCTATTCATTAGATCCATGAATACAGAGGGTGCATTAGTCATCCCAAAAGGCATTACTGTAAACTCGTAATTCCCGTACCTGGTTCTAAATGCTGTCTTCAGAATGTCTTCCTTCTTCACAAACAACTGATGGTATCCAGATCGATGGTCAATCTTTGAAAAGTATTGAGCTCTATGTAGTTGATCAAATAAATCATAAATGTGATGTAGGAGATACTTGATCTTTATTGTAATACCGTTGATTTCCCTGTAGTCGATACATAACCTCATATATCCATCTTTCTTCATAACAAAAAGGATAGGGGATCACAATTGAGAAACACGAGGGAGAATATATCCCTTATTACTCAATTATTCTAGTTGTTTCTATAGTTCAAATAATTCCATAGTGGCCATTCTATAAGAGTTCTTTGATATAGGCCTTGATCCATGAATTAAATCAATGGAAAACTCAACTTCTCATTCTGAAGGATGTCCAGGTAAATCTTCCAATAACACATCTATATATTATTTCTCAATTGTTAAATCCTCTATTTCAACATTCCTTTCCTCACCCATAGTTATTTCATTCTCTTCCTCCCCAATAATTGAATTTAGTTGAGCTACTGGGGGTGGATCTAGATAAGAATTAGGTGGGGACGATTTTGCTCTAAATATAAGGTGTACCTAATCATCATCATAAAATATTGTAACCTCCTTCTTCTTACAATAAATCTTTACATCATGGTCTGAACGCCAATCCATACTGAGGATTATATCAAACTGAATCATAGTTATGATGATGAGATCAGCGGATAAAGAACATTTATGTGCCCTAATGGGGAATGATTCACAATACTTTGTTACAATGATACTTCCCTTAGGAGTTTTAACAGACAACTCCATTGTTAAATAAAATTGAAAATATCTAATTTTCTTTGCAAACTGGGAAGATATGAATCAATGCGATGATCCAGAATCAAATAATGCATTTTCTAAACTCGAGGAAACCATTCAATTACCTTACACCACGTCTTTTGGAGCTTCTACTTCAGCCGTAGTGATAGCATAAGATTGGTCTTGATCCCATGGCCTTTTCTGAGGTATTTTCCCCTAACACTTAGGACATTCATTTGCATAATGTCCCATCTCCATGCATTTGTATCATTGAAAATCAGTTGTTTCTTTCTTCCCTTTGCAATCACGAGCTCGGTGTCCTTTTTCACCACACTTGTAACAGACTCCCATTCCCTTCAAGAAAGTACCAGGGTGTTTCTTCCCACATTTATTGTAGGATGGATATTCAAATTTTCCCTTATTCCCCTTATTTCCATTCCCAGATTGATCATAAGATCTCTTATTCTCTTCCTTTACATTAAAGTCAAAAGACATATAGAATTCATTTTCTATCTTGATAGCACATAAGACAATGTCTTCGTACGACCAGAAGGATTGTGAGACTAATGCTTGATGGAGAAATGGTTTTAACCCATCAAAGAAATGATAAATCATACTTATTGGGTTACATATATAATATCCAGCATACCTTGCTAACCTTGTAAAGTTAGCCTCATACTTTGCGACATTCTCATCCTCCTTTTGTCTCAGACTCAAGAAATTTCCTTTCCATATCTTCTCGATGGTCACGAAGAAATTATTTTTCTAAAAATAGATATTTGAACTCCCTCCATTCCATATTTGATACTTCATCATCTTACTTCGTGTTTTGAATCGATGACCACCATTGATCAGCATCTCGAGTGAGGCAGTAAACTGCCATGATAACTCTTTCCTTTTCACTACTCCCCAATGCCTGAAATATTTTCTCTAGGGAACTTATCCATTGCTCACCTACCAATGGATTAGTACTCCCATTGAATTTTGGTGGTTGTTTCCTCATGAAGCGATCTAACATTGATCCTCCACGCTGTGGATCAGAGTGCTCCATACGTGTAAGGTTATTATTCATAACCTGAGTGAGTTGTCCCAGTATAGTGATAAGCTGATCAGCACCAGTTGCATCACCAGCTCCACCATAATTATCTTGAGCAGGAGGGAAATCCCTACATGGAGTGTGTTCATTGATACAGTTTTCATTCCTTCCACTACGCGCCATTTCTAAACAATGGCATAAACTAGATCAGTTTATAAATCAAAATACATAATTACATACTTGTAAAACACTTAACATAAATTGAAATATTTATAGATATAATCCATAATCATAAAAATGTTTTCTTTTAGGAAGTATATACTCATAAACCCTTCATAATGGTTTGTAAGGAATATTAGAATTATCCTAAGCATATCCCCTGGGAGTGTCATAACCAAGAGTGCAGTAAGGCCCGTTGTAGGGCAAGCGTTCCCATTCGAGTCTAGCTCAAAGAGGTGTTTTCGGGTTTTACCCCAAGGTACATCTTTTCCAGATCCTCCTCTACCTGCTCATATCCAGACAGGGATGTATTGCTCAGAAAACTCACAAAATCATTACAATACCAAATTTCTAGGAAGTTCTTCTATACTAATCCTCAATGTCTATCTTAGGGCTATGTGCTCTAATTAGAGTTTATCTAAATTTAGCTTCCAAGGATTGTACTAAACTTCCTCTGATACCAACTATAACACCCCAACCCCAGTTACCCAGAGTTGGTGCATTATTACATAATATTGGCATGATCACAAAAGATCAAGTCTCGAAAGACCGATTAGTTTAGTAGCCTTGGAATAACTAGATACATTCATAAAGTTTACATTACATCATAAAGTGAAAACTACAACAACAACATCTTGTATGAATATCCTATCATACATTCCCTGTAGGTCATTTATATATGACTTCTTCACATCCGGAGATAAATTTAAAACATTGAACGGAGTGAGCTCAGATGCTCAGTAAGGATAACAATATAGAGGAAACATTCATAAAAAAACATAAACATTTAAGGCAATGTGTAACTAAAACAAAAACCTTTTAAACATTAACTTCGGCATAATATGGAAAAGATAAAATTATTAATTGAATTTACATATTCACATGGAAATTCTAATAGTTGAATAATCACATGCAATATCAATAACCGCTTTCATAATAAAAGAATGCATAATTCCAGACTATCATAACCACATATTCAAGGCCTTGTGCCAAGACTACAAATAATAGTTTTTCAAGGACTTGTGCAAAAAAACTAGTTTGTCTCATGAGACCTACCGATGCATCGAGGAGCTATACCAGGCTCCACCGATCACTTATTATGTCCAATTCATTACTCATATGAACAGGTTTAAAAATAACATAAACATTCGTATTAAAACAAGCATATGAAATGTCAATACTTTATCCATAAACCATGAATTGTATAAAAATAACACATCCAAAGTCAAACATATCACAAAACCTTAAACACAATATGGAAGTTTTTTTTCATAATAAATCAACTTCAAATAAACATAAAATCCATCAAAGGATGTTGACAAAGATAAAATCAAAACTATTTGAGATAAATATCTCTTTTATGAATCATTTAAAACTTGCATAATTATAAAATAAAACATTTATATTAAAAATATTCTTATAAGCTTGTAAGGGAAGCTTCGATGATTTTATAAAGGTGAAAAATAGCCTCACCCGCCGTATAAGTTAAAAAGAACTTCTTACCTTAATTTTGTCAAAAAGGCTAGAAAGGACCTTGTTTGGAAAAAATGGAAAGATTCCTTTATAAAATTCTTATAAAAAGAAAAACAAGGTTATAAATTACTTTAAACCATATTCATTAAAATTTTAAGAATGTTTTGATATACATTTTTAAGAAACATGGATGTAGATGATAAATAGGTCCCAGTAGATAATTACGTATAAACAACCTCAGATAATGAAGAGACTGAGAAATAAACCTTTACCATGTACTATTCCATAGTTGAGGGTAGGTTAACCTCCTGTATAATGGTGAAATAATTTTTATTAAATTATACAAGAATCATATACATTAATATGATTTCATATATGATCTTTTAACATTGATTTGATAATAATATCTTAGTATTATCATCATTTCGGTTGTTAACTAATTCGGTTTTCTTTGTATTATTTGTCATGTGAGCAATATTTGTTATGTATGGGATGTATATTATTCATATCCATAATTATATCATGTTCTTAAACATTATTTTTAATCATAAAATGAGAATTATACTTGAATTGATACGATGGGGAATGAATCTTATCACGTTCGTGGAGACGATAGTCCTTACGTATGCACGAGAAACAATATCATTATTTTGATATTAAAATAATATATAATTGGATGGTATATCATATATACAGAATCATTATCATGTTATATTTATTATTTACATGAATTACAAATCATTATTATACCCATCCAAATACTAATGTTTTGAATGGCAATTACACCACGACGTGGAGACGGTAAGCCGTACGTACGCACGTATGGTGACATGTCATTCAAAGGATGGAAAGAATAATGAATATGGTTGTACCATATTTATAAAAACATCATAGTATATAGAATATACTGTAGTTATTATTTTATAATGGGAATAAAAATGAAATAAGAATTTTAAGAAGAAAGGAAATTGAAAGAGGGTGGTGAAAACAATACATCTTCTTTGGGTTCTTCCTTTTGATTTGATCAAAAGGGCTCCATAGGTTGGCTTTATGACTAAAGGAAGGCCTGTAGGATGAAATGATGATATTTGAGAGGGTATTTGGGCTGAGTTTGGCTGAGACAAAAGGCTTTGAAGGATTGAAATTGAGAGAAGGGGGAGTGCCCTTTTATAAGAGGGGTGAGGGGCACATTAGAAAAAGCTAGAAATATTATTTCATAATAAATTAATATTCGGTTTCTAATGGAATAAAAGTGGATTATATAAATTTTAAGGTGGTAATAGGTTGAGAAACACTCAACCAATAGGTTTTAGATAGGTTTGGGTCACTTTATTAACCTCATCTTTTAGTTTTAACTCTTAGTTAAGTAGTTTGACACTTACCAGGTCTCTTTGTATTATTTTATTATAGTCAATAAACATACTATAAACTTCCTAGCGACCCCCAAGTGGTCCATTAATGGCACAAATACTATTATATAAGTCTCTTGGCCAAACCGTAGATTATTAGGAATATAATATAAATTAATAAGATAATATTTTTTTAAAAGACTCTTTTATGTCAATTTTGACAGTATTGGGTATTTTGTTTTTGATAATTTCATAACAGCATTATTACTTGGAAAAAAATTTATTTAATCAGTCCTAATATTTCATATTAATTTAAAAAATTATTGGAATTTATAAAAAGTCTCAAATTACATTTATTTTGATATTTATAATATCAATTATTTTAATATTTCATTTATTAGGTAATTACAGCATCACCATTGTGTCATAATGAAATTAAATTATTTAGTGTCTAAAAATTATAAATAAAATACCATTATATAGGAAATATTTTTATATTTCTAATGAATATTTATAATCAAATTTATCTTATGTATAACCCTATATTAATTTTTTTAGTTATTAAATATTGATTTTAACTTTTTTAACTCTTCTTTGAATTAAATAATAATAAATGTCCTAATCTAATCCAAATGGACCTAAATGATAATATTTTATTCTTAAGGTTGTTTTTGGTCGAGATAAACTTGTCCAATAGAATTAGGACATGTGTTAGGGTAATATTAATATCATTTTTACCGTTAATTACCCTATTTACTTTTAACCGTGGTAAATAAAAGTAAAAAGTTACTATTAACCAAAAATTATTTTTATCTCATTAAACCACATTTTACTCTTTGATATTAACCGTGTCTCTCAGATTTTCAAAATTTCTCCCATATAAGCGGTAAAATTATGTTTTATGTCAATTTCTAAATTCTCCTAGGATGTGGGTAAAAGACGGTGAAAAGTTCAATAAAATTTTTATATATCTAAAATTATTCTAAACTAACTCCAATGAATTAAATTGAAATTATATTAATATTATGTATCTATTTTTACCTTAATTAAATTTAAATAAAATAAATAATTATTTAAATAAAAATTCGGTTTTAACCAATAACTCAGTGTTTTTCACAATTCATCAAAAATTGAATGTTTTCAGAAAAATACCAAAAATTCAACCTAGCCTAATTTTGATATTAAGAATCCAAAAATGAAGTCCATTTTGAAAGATAAAATTTATAAAATTTCAAAAAGTGGGTATTAATATTCATAATGGCTAGTTTGATTGGTTGTGGTGTGTGTTAGAACTAGAGGTTGCGTACAACACACGCTGCTCTACTATTCAAAGAGAAGCATACTGTGGAAGCTTGGGGTGTTACATTATACCCTCCTTCAAATAATTTCATTCTCAAAATTTCTATAATACTACCGCATGAAAAGACTTGGGTGGTTGTTCATCATGAGTTCCTTGGGTTCCCACATTTCCTCTTCCATCTTATGGTTTATCCATTAAACTTTTACCAGATGAGTCGTCCGGTTTCTCAGCACTTTTTCGCTGGTATCAAGAATCCTGATGGGCTCTTTTCAATAATAAAGATCAGGTTCCAGTTCTAATTCCACGTAAGTGAGTACATGTGTTGGGTCAGGAATGTATTTTCTCAATAGTGATATGTGGAACACATCATGAACTTTTGAGAGACTTGGTGGCATTGCCAAATGGTAAGCTACAGCCCCACTTCGTTCTAGAATCTCGAATGGTTCGATGTACCTGGGACTCAATTTACCTTTCTTACTGAAACTTATAACTCCCTTCCATGGAGATACCTTAAAGGAAATGTGATCTCTTACTTGAAATTCCAAATACTTCCTTCGATTATCGGCATAACTCTTCTGCCTAATTGGAGCTGCTTTGATGTGGTTTTGGATTACATTCACCTTTTCCATAGTTTCCTCCACCAGTTCTAGGCCTACAAGATTTCTATCACCAACGCCATCCCAATAGGTTGGTGTGAGACATCTCTTTCCGTATAACGCTTCATATGGTGCCATCAGAATACTTGAATGGAAGCTATTGTTATAGGAAAATTCTACCAGAGGTAAATATTGATCCCACATACCCTGAATGTCAAGTGAGCATAATCTCAACATGTCTTCTAATGTTTGAATAGTCTGTTCTGATTGTCCATCAGTTTGGGGATGGTAGGCAGTGCTCAAATGAAGTTCAGTATCTAACGCCTTCTGAAGAGTCTTCCATAATTTTGAAGTAAAATGGGGATCACGATCAGAAACAATCAATTGGGGTACACCATGAAGTCTCACAACTTCATTAATATATAGTCTTGCTAGGCATTGCAGTGGTAGATCTTCTCTTATAGCAAGAAAATGTGCTGACTTGGTAAGAAGATAAAAATTAACCCATATTGTGTCATTCCTTCAAAGTGTCTTTGGTAGCCCCATGAAAAAGTCCATCATGATATTATCCCATTTCCACTCAGGTATGGGAAGAGGTTGCATGACTCCTCCAGGATATTGCCTTCCATCATTCACTTGTTGAAAAACCATAAATCTTGACACAAAATCAGCAATCTCACTTTTCATGTTGTCCCGCCAAATATTTTCCTTCAAATCTCGATATATTTTGGTGATCCCAGGGGGTATAGAGAAATTGGAGCTATGAGCATCATCTAAAAATTCCCTTTTTAGATAAGGTATATTGGGAACAGAAAATCTCTTCCAAAATTTCAAAATTCCATCTTCATACACAAAGTCACTCAATCTCCCTTCATTCACATATATAATCTTCTTTTGAAATTCTTCATCATCGGTCTGATAACACTTTAACCTTTCTAGTAATGATGGGTTGGCAACCATTTTGAAAAAGTTTCGATGTTCCACCTTCCAAGGTAATTCCCAAATCCATTTTCACTAGATCCATTAAAATAGGATCCCTTTCAATTCTCATTATGTTCAAAACTCTTGGATCTTTTCTACTCAAAGCATCAGCCACCTTATTTTCCTTCCCCGGGTGGTAGTGTATCATGCAATAATAATCCTTGAGTAGTTCAATCCATCGCCTTTTCCTCATGTTGAGTTCTTTCTATGAGAAAATATACATCAAACTCATGTGATCAGTCTAAATCTCACATTTTTCACCATGGAGATAATGTCTCCATATCTTCAAAGCATAGATTACAGAAGCTAACTCAAGATATTGAGTAGGATAGTATTTCTAATGAACTTTTAGTTGTCGTGATGCATAGGAAATAACCCTATCATTCTGCATAAAGACACAACCAAGTCCTTTCATCAATGCATCACTATAAATAACGAATCCATCATTCCTTGATTGTAGAGTAAACATAGGAGCAGTGGCTAATCTTTTCTTCAGTTCTTAAAAACATTATTCACACTCTTTTTTCCAAACACATTTAACCCCTTTACGTGTGAGCTTCGTTAATGGGTTAGCCAATCGGGCAAAATTCTGGACGAAACATCGATAATAACCTTCCAAGCCAATAAAACGGTGTACCTCGATTATACTCGTTGGTGTTGGCCATTCTTGGATTGATCTTGACTTATAAAGATCAACATAAATTCCATATATAGAGACAATATGGTCATGAAAAGAAATCTCCTAAAGCCAGAATTCACACTTGCTAAACTTCCGATATAATTCATGTCTTCTAAGAGTCTTCAGGATAATGCGCAAGTGATTTTCATGATCTTCATAGCTTGTGGATTATACCAAGATATCATCAATATATACCACCACAAATGCATCGATATAATCCTTGAAAACTCTTTTCATTAGATCCATGAATACAGAGGGTGCATTAGTCAGCTCAAAAGGCATTACCATAAACTCGTAATGCCTGTACCTGGTTCGAAATGCTATTTTCGGAATGTCTTCCATATTCACACAAAATTGATGGTATCCAGATCGAAGGTCAATCTATGAAAAGTATTGATCTCCATGCAGTTGATCAAATAAATCATTAATTCTTGGTGGGGGATACT
This sequence comes from Viscum album, assembly GCA_963277665.1. Taxonomy (NCBI): domain Eukaryota; kingdom Viridiplantae; phylum Streptophyta; class Magnoliopsida; order Santalales; family Viscaceae; genus Viscum; species Viscum album. The sequence continues at coordinate 1,266,980,552 of OY728140.1, read as the reverse complement.
TGTTCATTATTGTTATAGAGTTTATTTCCCTGTAGTCGATACATAACCTCATAGACCCATCTTTCTTCTTAACAAAAAGGATAGGGGCTCCCCATAGAGAAAAACTAGGGAAAATATATCCCTTATTACTCCATTCTTCTAGTTGTTTCTTTAGTTCAACTAATTCCAAAGTGGACATTCTATAAGGGGTCTTCGATATAGGCCTTGATCTAGGAATTAAATCAATGGAAAAATAAACTTCTTGTTCTGGAGGATGTCCAGGTAAATTTTCCAGAAACACATCTACATATTCTATCAGAATTGGTAAATCCTCTATTTGAACATTCAATTCCTCACCCACAGTCATTTAATTCTCTTACTCCCCAATAATTAAATTTAGTTTAGCTACTGGGGGTGGATCTACATAAAAATTTGGTGGTGACGATTCTTCTCTAAAGATAAGGTGTTCCTTATCATCATCATCAAAAATCGTAACCTGCTTCTTCTTACAATAAATCTTTTCATCATGGTCCGAAAGACAATCCATACCGAGGATTATATCAAAATAAATCATAGTTATGATGATGAGATCAGCAGATAAAGAAAATTTATGTGCTCTAATGGGGATTGATTCACAAAACTTTGTTGCAATGATACTTCCCTTAGGAGTTTTAACTTACAACTCCCTTGTTAAATAAAACTGAAAATATCTAATTTTCTGATCAAACTGGGAAGTTATGAAACAATGAGATGATCCAAAATCAAATAAGGAGTTTTCTAAACTTGAGGAATCCATTAAATTACCTTCCACCACATCTTTCGGAGCTTCTACTTCAGCAGTAGTGATAGCATAAGCTTGGCCTTGATCCCTTGTCCTTTTCTTGAGTTATGTTCCCCTGACGCTTAGGAAATTCTTTTGCATAATGTCCCATCTCACTGCATTTTTATCATTGAACATCGGTAGCTTCTTTCTTCCCCTTAGAATCACGAGCTTGGTGGCCTTTTTCACCACACTTGTAACAGACTCCCATTCCCTTCAAGCAAGTACCAGGGTGTTTCTTCCCACATTTATTGCAGGATGGATATTCAATGTTTCCCTTATTCCCATTATTTCCATTCCCAAATTGATCAATAGATCTATTCTTCCCTTGCTTTACTTTAAAGTCATAAGACTTAGAGAATTCTTTTTCTGTCTTGATAGCACATGAGACAATGTCTTCGTATGACGAGAAGGATTGTGAGACTAATGCTCGACGGAGAAATGGTTTTAACCAATCAAAGAAACGATCAATCTTACTTCTTGGGTTATGTATATAATCTCCAGCATACCTTCCTATCCTTGTAATGTTAGCCTCATACATTGCGATATTCTCATCCTCCATTTCTCCCAGACTCAAGAAATTGTCTTTCCATATCTAATCGATGGTTATGAGGAAGGTATTTTTATAATAACAGATCATTGAACTCCATCCATTCCATATTTGATACTTCATCATCTTCCCTCGTGTTTCGAACAGTGACAACCATTGATCAGCATCTCCAGTGAGGCGGTAAACTCCCATGATAACTTTTTCCCTTTCACTACTCCCCAAAGCCTGAAATATTTTCTCTAGGGAACTTATACATTGCTCAGCTACTAATGTATTTTTACTCCCATTTAATGATGGTGGTTGTTGCCTCATGAAATGATCTAACCTTGATCCTCCACACTGTGGATCATAGTGCTCAATACGGGTAAGGTTATTATTCATAACCTGAGTGAGTTTTCCCAGTATGGTGATAAGCTGATTAGAACCCATTGCATCACCAGCTCCACTATAATTATCTTGAGCAGGAGGGAAATACCTACATGGAGTGCGTGCATTTATACGGTTTCCATTCCTTCCACTAGGAACCATTTCTAAAAAATGGCATAAACTAGATACGTTTATGAATCAAAATACATAATTCCATATTAGTAAAACACTTAACATAAATTGAACTATTTATGGATATAATCCACAATCATAAAAATGCTTTCTTTTAGGAATTACATACTCATAAAGCCTTCATAATGGTTTGTAAAGAATATGAGAATTATCCTAAGAATATCCCTCATGAATGACATAACCAAGAGTGCAACAAGGCCTATTATCGTAAACCAATTCTCGTTCGAGTCTAGATCAAAGCGGTGTTTTTGGGTTTTACCACTAGGTACATCTGTGCTAGAGCCGCCTCTACCTGCTCGTGTCCAGATAGGGATGTATTTCTCGGAAAAATCAAAAAATATCTACAATACCAAATTTCTAGGAAGTTCTTATATACTAATCCCCAATGTCTCTCTTAGGGGTATGTTATCTAATCATAGTTTATATAAATCTAGCTTCCAAGGTTTGTACTAAACTTCTCTGATACCAACTGCAACACCCCCCAGTTACCCAGAGTCGGTGCATTTTTATATAATATTATCATTATCACAAAATATCAAGTCTCAAAAGACCGATTACTTTAGTTACATTGGAATCACTAGACACATTCATAAAGTTTACATTACATCATAAAGTGAAAAGTACAACAACATAATCTTGTCTTCATATCCTCTCATAAATTCCCTACAGGTCATTCATAAATTACATCTTTATATCCTGAGATAAATTTAAAACATTGAAAGAGGTGAGCTCAGATGATCCGTAAGGATAACAATATAGCGGGAACATTCATAAATAAGCATCAACATTTAAAGCAATGTATAACTAACAAAAGCCTTTTAAACATGAACTTCGACATAATATGGAAAAGATAAGATGAAATAATTCCATTTACTTATTCTCATGGACATTATAATAGTCGAATAATCACAAGCAATATCAATAACCACTTTCATAATGAAGGAATGCATAATTCCAGACTATCATAACCACATAGTCAAGGAATTATGCCAAGACTAAAAATAATATTTTGTCAAGGCCTTGTCCCAAAAACTAGTTTGTCTCATGAGACCTACCGATGCATCGAGGAGCTATAGCAGGCTCCACCCGTCACTTATTAAGTCCAATTCATTCCTCATATGAATAGGTTTAAACATAACATAAATATTCGTATTAAAACTAGCATACGAAATGTCAATACTTTCTCCATAAACCATGAATGGTATAAAAATAACACATCCACATTCAAACATATCACAAAATCTTAAATACAATATGGAAGTTTGTTTTATAATAAATCAACTTCAAATAAACTTAAAATCCATCAAATCATGTTGACATAGATTAAATCATAACTATTTGAGAGAAATATCCCTTTTCTGAAATCATTTAAAAGTAACACAATTATAAAAGAAAACATTTACCTCAAAAATATTCTTCAAAGATTGTAAGGGAATCCTTGACGATTTTATAACAACGGAAAATAGCTGCACCCTCCGTATAAATTGAAAAGAACTTCTTACCTTAATTTTGTCAAAAAGGTTACAAAGGACCTTGTTTGGAAAACAACAGAAAGATTCCTTTATAAACTCTTTATAAAAAGTAAATCAAGGTTATAAATTACTTTAACCCATATTTGGTAAAATATTTAGAATGTTTTGAAATACATTTTTGAGAAACATGTATGTGGATGATAAAGAGGTCCCAGTAGATAATTACGTATAAAAAACCTCAGATAATAATGATACTACGAAATAAACCCTTAATATGTACTTTTTCATGGTTGATGGTAGGTTAAACTCTTTTATAATGGTGAAATAATTTTTATTAAATTATAAAAGAATAATATACATTAATATGATATCATATATGATCTTTTAACATTCATTTGATAATAATATCTTAGCATTATCATCATTTCGGGTGTTAACAGATTCATTTTTTCTTATACTCTTTGTTTTGTGAGCCATATTTGTTATGGATGGGATGTATATTATTCATATCCAGAATTATATCAAGTCCTTAAAAATTATTTTTAATCATAAAATGATAATTAGACTTGAATGGATATGATGGGGAATGAATCTCATCGCGTTTGTGGAGACGGTAGTCCGTACGTAAGCACGAGCGACAATATCATTATTTTGATATTAAAATAATATATAATTGGATGGTATATCATATATACAGAATAATTATCTTTTTATATTTATTATTTACATGAATTAAACATCATTATTATACCCATCCAAATAATAATGTTTGAATAATAATTACACCACGACGTGGAGACGGTAAGCCGTACGTACGCACGTATGGTGACATGTCATTAAAAGGATGGATAGAATACTGAATATGGTTGCACCATATTTATAATAACATCACAGTATATAAAAGAGAGTGGAGTTATTATTTTATAATTGGAATAACAAAGAAATAAGAAGTTGAAGAAGAAAGGAACTTGAAAGAGGGTGGTGAAAACATTACTTCTTCTTTGGGTTCTTCCTTGTGATTTGATCTAAAAGGATCCTTAGGTTGGATTTATGAATAAATATTTTCATTTAGGATGAAGGTAGGATATTTTAGAGGATATTTGGGCAGAGTTTGGCCGATCCAAAAGGATTTTAAGGTGTGAAATTGAGAGAAGGGGGAGTGCCCTTTTATAAGAGGGGTGAGGGCACCTTAGGAAATGCTAAAAATATTATTTCATAATAAATTAATATTCAGTTTCTAATCACTTAAAATTGGATTATTTATATTTTAATATGGTAATAGGTCTTAAAACACTCAAACAATGGGTTTTAGATAGGTTTGGGTCACTTTATTAACCTTATCTTTTAGTTTTAACTCTTAGTTAATTAATTTGACACTTACCGGGTCTCTTTGTATTTTTATATTATATAGTCAATAAACATATTATACACATTCAAGAGACCGCTAAGTGATACATTAATGATAAACCTACAATTTTATAAGTCTCTTTACAGAACCATATATTTTTAGGAAAAGAATATAAAATAATAATATAATATTTATTTTAAAAAATCTTTTTTGTCAATTTTGGCACTATTGGGTATTTTGTTTTTGATAATTTCATAACAGCATTATTACTTTGAAAAAGTTTATATAATCAGTACTAATATGTCATATAAACCTATAAAGTTAGTGTAATTTATAAAAAGTCTCAAATTAGATTTATTTTGATATTTATAACTTCAATTATTTTAATATTTCATTAATTAGGTAATTACTGCATCACCATTGTGTCATAAATAAAATAAATTATATAGTGTCTAAAAATTATAAATAAAATACCATTATTTAGTAAATATTTTTATATTTATAAAGAATTTTTATAATCTAATTTATCTTTTGTATAACCCTATATTAAAAATTTTTTAGTCATTAAACATTGATTTTAACTCTTTTATCTATTCTTTGAATTAAATAATAATAAATGTCCTAATCTAATCCAAGTGGAGCTAAATGATAATATTTTATTCCTAAGGTTGTTTTCGGTCGATATAAACCTGTTCAATAGAATTAGGACATGTGTTAGGGTAATATTAATATCATTTTTACCCTTAATTACCCTATTTACTTTTAACCGTTGTAAATAAATGTAAAAAGTTACTATTGACCAAAAATTATTTTCATCTCATTGAACCACATTTTACTCCTTGATATTAACCATGTCTCTCAGATTTTCGAAATTCCACTCAAAGAAGTAGTAAAATTATGTTTTATGTGAATTTCCAAATTCTCCTAGGAGGTGGGTAAAAGACGGTGAATAGTTCAATAAAATTTTTATATATCTAAAATTATTCTAAACTAACTCCAATGAATTAAATTGAATATATATAGGTATTATGTATCTATTTTGACCATAATTAAATTTAAATAAAATAAATCATTATTTAAATAAAAAAGTCAGTTTTAACCAAGAACTCAGTGTTTTTCACTATTCATCAAAAATTGCATGTTTTCAGAAAAATACTAAAAATTCACCCAAGGATAATTTTGATATTCCAAATCCAAAAATGATGTCCATTTTGAAAGTTAAAATTTATAAAATTCCAAAACGTGGGTATTACTATTCATGGTGGCTAGTTTGATTGGTTGTGGTGTGTATTAGAACTCGAGGTTGCGTAAAACACATGCTACTGTATTATTCAAAGAGAAGCATACCGTGGAAGCTTGGGATGTTACAGAAAGATTTATCTTACCACAATTTGTTTCACTCCAATTTTGGTATAGATCTATTTAAATACTTTTATGAAAGACCTTAACATTTTATGTTATGATGGAATATGGTCAGAGAGTTAGAAATTCATCGAATTGAAAAAGTATAGAATAAAACAGAGATGGATAAAGAGATTCACTAAAGGATAAAGGTAGTACAATATCGTCAGAAATCATAGGTTGATCGTAGGAGGGTACCTATAGATTTCAACATTGGGTACCATTATTTATTAATGTGACTCCCCATCATGGGAAACCAAATTTTGGTCATGGGAATAAGCTTTATCCCTAGTTTTTTGGGCCTTTCGAGGTGTTGGATCATGTTAGATCCACAAAGTATAATATTTCACTTCCCCTAAGGATGGTTCAGATACCTGATGTTTTTCACATTTCACATCTATGTCATTATCTTCATGATGACTCTCATTTCATTCATTGGGGTGAGATCGATGTTGACGACGATGTGACCTTCAACTAGTAGCTTATAGAGATCGAGGAATACCGACAGAAGGTGTTGTTCATGAATTACATCCCATTGGTTCACTTTTTGTGGAGGCAGATAGCGTGGTGGTGAGTACCTAGGAAAACGAGTCGTAGATATATGCTCATTACCCTAATATGTTTGTATTTTATCTCTTGTCTTGTAATGTTATTCATTTTGTCGATGTTGAACTTTTATGGTTTATGATATGGATTTCTATTTTTTCATGTTGAGGATTTATCTCTTCTAAGAATTATCTCCCACATGATATATTTATAGATATTTTTATGTATGTTGTGTGGTTTCACATTATTCCCTAGTTTAGGTGGTTAAGCTATTATGGTGGCAAGAACCTTGACAAGTATCTCATAATGTGGATATTCAGATGACAATTTTGTTTCATTTTTGGGTTGGTTTTGGATTTCCTAGGGAAGTTAATGTTTTTAGATATATATAATGTATGAATCTAGATCGGCATAGATCAACCATTTCCATGATTTTGAAGATTGAGGTTCTTATAGGATGCTTGGAAGTAGTCTAGAAAATTTTGCATGCTTGAATATTAAAGTAGTGGAGGATTTCAAATTCTGAAAATTTACATAATGTGAATGTGGGTTTCATGATTTGTAATTTAATGGGGTTTGAACAATAACATAATTTGTATAGGAAATAAATTGTTTAGAGAAAACCAAACCCTAAGAATTACATGGAATGAAAGGGGACTACATTTCTTTTAATTCCATGATGCTTTATATTTCAAAACATTTCTTGCTTATTGGGTTTTCAAACCGTATGGATGCAGTGGATATCCCTCAACTCCAGGAAATCCAGTGATCCCCTCTTCATAATTTTGGGGATTCATCAATCATTGATCGATTCCTAGATTCCATATTTGACCCGTGGTGACCGAGGATAATCCATAGTCGGTTCTACTTTCATTTTCTAGCAGTTTCTATTGGTTTGATATTGTTTCCTCTGATGTATTATCACCATGTTATGGAGTTTTATTTCCCATAATTATAACGTTTTTTCCTGTGGTTTTTGTTGGTGCAGTTGTGCCACAAAATCCATCGAGGGAAGCAGTTACTATAGGAGGGGTGATTAAAGTTCCATTACAACGTCTGTTCATATTCGAAGAACAAAAATTACCATTTGACATAGGGGATTTGTCTCTCCTATATTTAATTACATGAAATCATAATGTTAGCATGATTTATCACCTTCTATAATAATTTAATTGAACAAGATAGGTACTTGAATTGGATTAAAACATTGTTATCAATCGTATAATGTTTTTTCTACTTTGTACCATGATAACGGTTTGGCTCTTTATGTTCTAGATAGTGTGATATATATTATATTCCTGGTTTATCATGTTTTTATTGATAGAAATTGGTAAATAATGTAAATGTAGAATTAATTGATAACTAATTGGATAAAGGAATTAATGTGGCATGTTTAATGAATTTGGTTTTTTTTCAATTGGATGATAATCAAATTGATGCAGATATGCATGTTTAATGGTTTTGGTTATTGAACCTCAATCATGATAATTATTATTAGTAGAAAAATTAATGGAATGTTAAGTTAATTTTTTAATTACTTTATGATTTCTCTGATAGATTTCTTCTTCGAATTCTCATGGTTGGATTCTATGATAATAAATAGATTAACTCAAGATGGAATAATAACTTGTTGGATGATAAAAGTTGATTCCTTTATAGGGTTTGAGTTTCTCGTTTTCTTGTAATGTATGAGTGCTTTGTGATTTGGATCTACAAAATATCATTGTGTGTGATGGCTGAAATCCATATTTTAGGTCAAAGAGACTAGTTTCTATGTTGGTTTAATGCTTTCGGTGATGTGACCTGAGCCAGGACTGGCTGGGTATGGATGGATAATATGGTATGTGGCGCATGTAGTCCTGGATGTGAAGTGAGCCTAGGATGGCTGAGCCTAGAGTGCTATTGTGGTATGTGGGTGGGGAGGTCTAGTTGTTGTGGCAGCAGTTGATTCCTTGGGTGGTGAGATGCATCAATAAGTATGTGGATGTTTGGGAGGACACTAGAGATGATAGAACACGTTGATGTTAGGCATACCCATTTTCATGAATGCAAGATTCTTGTTTGAATCTAATTTTAGGAAGAAGACCATATTGTTTTTTATCTATTTTTCTTTCCCCACCACATTATGAAGATAGTTTTTTTTACACTCCTTATAATAGAGGTGAATACATGTGGGGTAAACCATATGATTTCCGTGTTTAGCCTATGAAGGACAGAAAATTCTATGCTCCTTTTATTGGTGACAATGACTTGATAGGTATTTATTCTACTCATCGTGTTGAGACCATTGTGTTTGGTAGCATCGAATATATTCCTAGAATACATAGTAATATGGAATGTAATGATGTTATTATATTAATAAATGATAAACCCATGGGGTTGGAGTTTGTATGTATTCAATGCTGAGGTTATAACTATAAAAAGTTCTGGAATCATTTTTCTCATGCCTGGTGGACACATAAATTTATTATAATGTAATCTGGAAAATGTCAATGGTTAATTAATGGTAAAAGGATTAAATAATGTAATGTGAAGCTGATAAAAAAGAAATAAGATAAAATAATGTATCTCTTTAAATGGTTTTGTGCTTATAGGATATCAGGTTTTATTAGTGGTAGTTAGGAGTCCAAGGGACGATAGTTGAAGTTGTGTCAAATACTAGGACATGCTAATTGTGGGGTTGTAATAAATATTATATCTTTTACATTTTTTATATGCTACTCCACCCTTTCAGATAGGGAAACTGACACCCCATGTATTTTGATTCTTAATGAGGTGTTTTCGCCATTATCCCAGTGCGAGGATGGATGGTTGACTATCCCCTTCAGCCCCTCTCTCTTCTCTTGGTAGATTCTTGGGCCGGTATGCATGACAGTTAGATTCCCCCATACATGTATGTAGAGGGGTGCAATGAACTTGGTTTATTTCACACACATTTATTCTGGATATAGTTTTCTAAGGAATATTATAGGTATAACATATATAGGCAGTGATGACTTAAGGTTACTTAATTGATGTTTGGACTGTTATGGTATTAGGTATAATAAATAATGTGTGATATACGTTATATAGGATATGGTGGCTCCCAGAAACTACATGGTTAGTTTTGGTTACATGTTTTTGGTGGTTTGATGGATGAGGTTCATGTTGTGGTGCTTTGTCCAGGTTTCTACGGACAAGCCTGTATAGAGAGAAATGCGCAAGACATGCGACATAGGGGAAGAGCAGAAAATAGTGGGGAAATAGTACTAGTGTACCATTGAAATTATTTATTATATAACATTCTCCTATGTGAAATACTTTGTGAGAGTAGTCATGGAAAGGATGGGAACATAGTCTGCCATTTTAGGTGACAAGTTAGTTTCATTTTTTGTTCACTATAATTTAACATTATTTATTTTCTTTTTTCATGAGTGGATTTGGGTGGATCCTACTGAGTATACTAGTATGCTCACCCTACTTATATATAAACTATTTTTAGGTTAGTTGGTTCATGTTAGAGAATGAGCGAGATACCACTAACATGGGTTTTTTAGAGCTGTTTGATCATTGTAGTCACTATTGTATTTACTTTTCTTTTTAGTAATTTATGTCTTACATTTTAGTTATAGAAGTTCTTGCATTAAATTACATATGGGATCTTGGTTTTAGTCTATATTGTAGTTTGAGTAGGAGTTGGTTAGTGTATGTCTTATCTCTATCTTATTCATGTGTTTCTCATATAGGGTAATGAGACCCATATCCATGTGTGTTATACACTTGATGAAAATGACCAACCAAGGACCAACTAGAGGTAGGACTCGAGGGTTAGTATATATCATCTCTCATTTCCATCTTTGGAGGTATACACTTTCAAGGGAGGGGGTCTGGACATCCGGTTACGTTTGATGATATTTCTTCCTATGACTATTATTTGAGGAGGACACCCTTGAAGTATCATGGAATGGAAAATGAACCATAATTTTGATTTCGATCCCTCATAAATTACATTTCTATGGTTTTATGGGCTTAGGAAGATAATTAATTATCTAGATGAGTGAATCCTCCATATTGTTGAGTGTTAGACCAAACATGTGTGGTTTCAGGATCATGAGGTGTTAAGAAACTCATTGACTGGGTTTTCTGTGTTTTGGATGCCATTTCACACTCGAGGACATTGATTCAATGCACTATAATATTTTTATGGATCCCATGGGATTTTTTAGCTGTATAGTTAGTGCCTTTTTCATTTTTTGGGACCTTCGAGGCAAAAATTTACTCATGTTGTTTCAACTTAGATGTTTCTCTCATTGAATCTGATAATGCTATTAGAGTCACATACCTCAATAAATGACGTTGTTCATGTCGATTCCAAGGGTTGTTTCCTCTATTCGTGCATTCATTAATCTTCACATAAATGCCTTGGAAATCCCATGTATATATGGAAGATACACCGGTTGTTGTATGGCTTGGTGAGATTTGAGTATTATCATTTTTTTGGGACTATAGAAGGGTTAGATTTACTATGAATGTCTAGATAGATCCTATTGTTTGGATGATTTCTTATTTTACCTGTTTTTGTAATGTAATTTTCATTACACTGAATGCCATTAGTTTTTATCTAAACTAGAAATATCATGTGTGCGTAAACATATTATGACACTAGATTATAGGTATTGTGTAGGGGGTGGCCGACGAAGAATTATTTCCCATCCCCTCTATATGAATCTTAGTATGCATACACAAATGATTTGTAATTTTATTTTTGATAAATGGTTACATGATGTATGTGGCTGAGGCCTAGTGTTGAATGATTGTTTTTAGTTGTGTGGTGTCTTTGGATTAGGCTGGTGTAGATTAAGCATCGTGGATGCTGGTTATGTAGTTTTGTTCAACATTAGATGTAGAACTTATTATATTTTGTTTATAGCTTATTAATTTTTAATATGTGGTTGTCCATGTGGGTAAAAAGCTATTGTATGTTTTGAATTCTTTGAGTCTTGTAGATAGTACACCACATTCCAGTTATTATAAAATTCTTCTATTTTATTTCTTTATTATGTGTACTATGATGTTGTTCCCTATGTATAAGGTTGGTGATATTCCACTATTATTTAAATTTATATAGAGGTTATAAATTCCCCACTACACCTTTTAGACCCTTTCTACTTGTTGGATGCAACTGGAATTCTGGGAAGGTGCACTTAAGGAATTATGGCTGGACAGACTGGGTGACATATCAGGTCGACCTGGGCTCATTTATTACAATATTGTATTAAATGTGTTTGGATTTATGATTTCGGGAGTTGTAAAAATAGTTTTCTGGGAATGTATCAGAACATGGGATATATATTAGGCTAGTGTATCGTGAACACTTTATCTGATTGGAAGCCCATATTTTTTAGGTCATGGGATTTCTTTTCTTAGTCATTGATTTTATTGCAGGATGATTTCACCTAGCATGATGCAATTGTGTTTTTTAATTATAGTTTATTCAAGTTTGTGGCTATTTTCTTATAGGAAAGAGTCCATTGATCATGTACAATTCTAATCATGTTGGATTCACATGTCATTTTTATGTTTAATGTTTTTTAATGTATATTTTATTCTTATTAAGGGTTATGTAAATCATATAGTGACAGGTTTTCGGATGTTGGAGATGTATCCCTTTTATAATGGGATGCATGTAAACCCTATTAGGTTAGTATTTTGATCTGTGTTACCTATTGATGACTCAATGAGGGAATGGATTCTTGTGGGATATTTGGATTGGTCTTGAGTTTCCTTGAGTTGGTGGTTCCCTTGATGTCACATGATCATGTTCTTATGGTGGTTTCTATTCTTTCCTCGAATTTCATGTTATGTAATATAGAATGGCCAATGTGCCTGATATCACTAATGGCATGGGTTAACATGTATATTCTTACATGGTGGGTCCGTTGAGGTCATCTATTACTAGGATGTGGTTAGGAATGAGTATTCTTGGTGTTTGGGAATTGAATTTATAAGAGTGATTCTTTTCTTGTTGTTCGACTAACATCGAGGGTTTTTTTTGGAACCCTCACCCTGCTTGTTTTCGTTGCACCTTGGGCAGCGTACTGATAGTGTGACAAGATGTATGTGGTTTTGGATCGATGCCTGGGTGGATGGTGGTTTTGTGTTTGATCATGGAATGAAGGAGATTCATCAATGTTGAAGGGGAGTGCCAAGGGTGCTTCTACTTTTTGAAACTTCCCTACATGAGAAGCATAGTCAGTTTTTTTATAAGTGTTAACATATTTTCATTAATACTTATCCATGTAATTGTGTGTCCTATTGTGAGCTCAGAGAAAATATTAAGGAAATGCTTGTGGTAGGTATTTTACTATAGGGTTTTATAGGTCATTATGATCATTTAAGTGGGTTTTTGAGCGTGGAGGATGGGATTTTTCATGATGGTGCTCATGTGTGAGTGTTTTGGCCAAGTCTATGAATTCTGATTTGTGATGGATTTTGTGTGGGCTTTGTGGTTTTCCATTGGGAAGAGGGGTGATGATAAAGCTACTCTTTTGAAGGGGAGCACCAGACCAATCCTTGTTTAATGTCTATCATTTTGGGGGAGAGATGTGGATTCTATAAGACTGGTCGTTGTATGTTTAAAATATCATCATATACACTAGTTATTTATAGACATCATGGATTGTAGCTATCCATCGAGGCTTCATAGGGAAAGGAATCCTTGGGGGGTGGGGGTTGTGATAACCCACATCATCATAGGTTGGGAAAATTAGGAGGATTTGGAAACATTTTATTCACAGGTGTGTTCTAGAAAAAATGGTTATTTTTGTATCGATATGATTTTAGATGATATTTTTTAACCTATCTGTTAGGCCTATAATAGAGTGTTTAACCTAGGATAGGAGTTTGGTGGAAATCTAAGAGGTTTTAATTTTCATAGAAAATTATATATTTAAAGAATTATATATTAATTTACTCTCTCATTTTTTCATTCATATATTTTAAAAGAATTATCATATTGAGATTAAATCTCCATCGTTGAGTCCTAAATGTGAGGTCTTTATAAGGTAAAGAAAAACCTTACATCAGGCACTAGGTCCATGCTCATGCCACATTTTATTTTTCATTTTTTTTTATTTTTCATATTTTTGTTTTTATTTAATTTTTTTTGACTTTCCATATATACTCAAGAAGCTCCCCCCATATTTGGGGTCATAGGATAAGAGTTTTTAGGTGTAGAAGATAATAAGACGGATACGAAAAGGATCCACCATGGTGGTCATTTGGAGGTAGATCATGGTTCAATTGGTGCTTGGTGTGGTTCTAGGATCGAATCTTTAATGGTTTCTTCTTACAGGTTGGACCATTTTTGTTTTTTCTAAAATTTCCCATATTTTATGTTTCATTGAATTTTGATTCCATTTTGTTTTTTTTCGACTCATTGTGGGTTTATCTGGAAGATACAAGAAAAAATCAGATGTCTCTAGAAATATTGGTGGTTTCACATTCAGGGATACACAGGTACATGGATTATATATCAGAGAACACATGATGGGTGTTCTTACTATTTGTGGAAGATGATTTTTTTATCATAAAACACCCCTTGTACCTGGAGAACACACCTTGTGAATGGTTTTCAGGGTGTGGATGAGTACTCAATCAGACATCCCGTGCAGAGGAAATTTACCCTGTATAAGTTCACGAGAATCCCCCATGTGAGGTGAAATCATTGTAGGAATAGACACCTGGGTGGAATACAGGGTCATGTACACAGGTGGGGGCCCGATGTGGGGGGAAACATTGTGTATTAGTAGTAGACATGGTGTTCTTTGGTGTTATACACATTGAGTTGGGATAATGTAAATGTGTAGGTACCCATTTATGTTACAAGAAGTGTACCTTGAGGAAAACACCATGTAATATTCAAAATTAAATACAGAGTTTCTTGTGGTACATGACCCGGGGTAACATCTAGGGATCCATGTCGTTGACCCCATGTTCAGGTCATATACCTTTCCTGCCCTGACTCATTTTTCCTATTTTGTGCCCCAAAGTCAGAATTGGACTTATGAGTTATATATTTTGAGTGTTTTTTCATATACGACATGATGATGTAATACTTTTATCACAATGAGGCTATCTAGATTCGGTTTTGGATTATAATATCTTTGTTTGAGGAATTCCTTGATGTTTGTTTCCATAATCCTCTATGGGGTTTGGGAGGTGATCTGCAAGGAAATGATAAGGGTTGAGAGCTCATTGATCATCTTAGATCCAGTATTCTATATAAATATTTTTAGGATCCTTCGGATAGATTCTAGAATGTGGTACCACATTTTATCACCATTGAGATCCTAGTTTTTATAAAATTATTGGAGTGGTTGCTCAATGATAGATTATTTGATGTTTAACTCTTAGGTTAGGTTAATAGAGTTATTAAATCCTTTTTACTGAGTTGAATAATTTGGATGAAATTATGAATGGGTATTTTTTAGCTTTTGATATGAGTCTGAGGGACTCTGGTATATTCTCTTGTATGATCGTTTTTAATCAAATGGTTTTTAGTTTTCATAGTTGAAAATTTATAATGATAGTATGCCATTTTTTTTCCATGTTCTAAAGAACACTTGTGGCAGGTGTTTTGGTTTTTAGGTGGTCATGAGAACCATTGTGAAAGACCATGTTGGTAGGCTTATGCTTTCAGATCACCCATTTTTAGTTCATTTTTGATCAGGTATCAATTGAATGAACTTGTGTATTAAACCCCAATTTTTTATGATATGAATCTTCTTAAATAACATCGATTTCTTTGATAGCTTACATTTTATGCCACACACATATTAAATAAACAATGAAATATTTTTATGTGATCGTTATAACATAGAAATTATATTGTATTGAATGAATAGTATTATCCAAATTATAATATATATATATATATTTATATATTCAATTAAATTTTCTGACATTAATCAAATAGATTTTATTGGCATAAGATAAGAACTAATCAAATTTTTCGTATTAAAAGTTGTATTTTTTCAATGGTAGTTTTCCTACCTTTTATTTGTGAAATTATTTTTATCCTAATATTTGAATCATTAATAAATTTTATTTGAAAAAATAAAATTCATTTTTTATATTATAATATTAAAATTTACATTGGTTGGATTTTTTTATTTTTCTCATAAGATTCATGTTTTGATGAATAGTGAAAAATAAACCGTTTTAATTTAAATCTAACTTTTAATAAAAAAAATTATAATGTTAAATAATATTTTAACATTTTAAAAGATAAACTATATAAATCGTAATATTAATCCAATTATGGGAATTGGAATATTTTTTATAATAAATTTAGATATAAAAACATTTCAATTTTTTGAACATTTTCACTTTAAAAACCCGCTATCTTACCTCGCCTATGAGATAATTTTTTACATCAATTTGAAAAAATTCATGTGTTTTGAATTTTGAAAAATGGATCCCATGTTTTTAACAATGATGTCCAAATTAAATAAACTGGTTCCTCATATATTTAGACAACATGAACATTAAAATTAGAAAATATTATTACCACTATTAAGTGTAAATTTGGTAATTAAGGGTAAAAATAATTTTATATGGATTAAAAAATTAAAATAAATAATAAAGAATTTTATTATATGATCTATCATCGACCATAATCATCATTGGGTCTAATTTATAAACACTTGTAGCCACTTTGATGAATTTTGGATCGTTAGTGTACTTTAGAATAAAGAAAAGTAAAAGAGGTCATACTTATGTTTTAATAACAATATCATTTTTAATATAAGCAAAGTAAAAATATATATTAGAAAATAAAATAGAATTTTTTAATATATAATATATCTATGCATCATGGAATTGTATTTTTAATTTTTAGTGTTAAAAAAATTACATTAAATGCTGACGCAACGTTGTTTCAGTAATTATTTCATAAATGGATATATCAAAACAATGATAAAAAAATATTAAATTGAATATAATTTTAAATAAGTATTGTTAGAAATGAATTTTCAAGATTAAATTTATATATTAGGGATTTATTAAAATATTTTTCAATGATATCATGTCGTATTGATTTTTTGTAAAAGTCAAAGTAATGAATAGTGTCAAAATTGAAATTAATGATAATCTGAAATAATTATTATATTATTAAATGATATAGAATTAAAAAAAATGTTATATTAATAAAACAAATTTGGATAAGGTTTAAAATTTACCGAATGATCTACTAATATGTATTTTATAATTTTATTGTATCTATATTATCCTACAAATAATAAAAATAATGTTGTCACAATATGAGTTAAAGAGATTAAATAAGGGTTAAAACCAACATATAAGGGTAATAATATGATATAAACATGTCTAAAAATTATTGTATTAGAGTATTTAGATTCAAAATTATCTCAAAATACAAATAACTCATTTTTTCCTTTTTCAATTGGAAAATGTTTTTTATTAATTTAATATTTTGAGAGCTTCCAAACGTTCCACTCACCTAAATTAGAAAAGGGTGCATCCCCCCTCTCTTCTTCACACCACTTTTATCCTTATATCATTAACAACCATAACATTTCACTTAAAAACATAATTAATTATGTTATTTTGATTTTTTTAATTCCAAAAGACCAACCATAGTGTCCCTAAACAAAGATCTAATTGATGTTCAGCGAGGAAGAGGTAATTGTATTTACCTATTATTTCATGATTATTTATTTTTCAAAATCCTCTTCAAATATTTTTCGAAAATAAAAAAATAAATACAGTATCATATATAGTATTAAATTTTATTATAATTATAGGACTTTCATAATCCACCTTTTATACAGATAATGAAAAACAAAAGCACCATGTGTGCGTACATACGACTTACTGTCTCCATGCCATGGTGTAATATGTTTTTCATCAACACAATATTGTATGGGTATAATGATGGAAATAATGTAAATATATGATAATTATGAAATTATAATTATTCTTTAAAAATATATATACCATCCTCTTCCATTCCCTTTCACCATTAAGGGAATGATACTTTTAATCGTGTATACGTACGACCTTCTGTAACACGAATACGATGTGATTCATTTTCCTTGTTCACCATTCATGAAATATTAAGAAAATGTATAAAACCAAGAAATATGATTTATATTACCTTAATGTAATTCTTGATTCATTTATCTATATCCTATAAATAAGTAACTATACTTACATAACAAAAAATGACGAGGTGAATGAATCAGTTAACACCTGAAACTAGGGTAATCATGAAATATTATTAACAAACAGGTGATAAGATAATATAATAAGATAATATAAGATATGATATAATAACTATTAATATATTTCATTTATATATTAATAACATGATTTAAACTATTATACAATATGTTAAATCCCATTCAACTAACGAAATGATCAAGGTAATGGATTTTCATATCACTTTTATTTCTTTGAAATATATTTTTTATTAACATATTATTTAATTTATTTTGAATATATATTTCATCCTTTGACATGATTTATCACGAAATTATTTATTCTCATAATAATTTAATGTTTTTTAAAAAAATTAATCTTTCAGGGGGTATGGGATTTTACTAATTATAAAGTGTTAATGGATTTCTTAACTCGATTTCCATTCATTGAGTTAAACATTTACTTCTTTGATTATGTAATGCTATGATTATGTGGGAAATAGATTATGATTTTACTTTGTGTTAATTAATTTTTCTCATGTGGATTTTTATTTTATACACAAAATTGATTAATTTTATTACTTCATAAATTTTATTCCATTTTTATATGGGTTGTATACATTGAAATTTGTTTGATTTACATGGGAAACAATGATACTTTTTTCACTTTTACTCAATGTAGATACATGATGAAATTTATTATTAATTAATGAATAATTTATATCATTTTGATATATGAGTAATTATTTATACATGTGAGAAAGGGTGGAGACCATATTTAGAAAGTCCCCACGGTGCATCAGTTTTCTCATGACATGAAAAAATTGGGCAAATTAAATTGTTTTTTACCCATAATGATTAAACCATATTCTTAGTAGTCATAAAGGTAACAGAATTATGTTGTGTAAGAGATTAAATCTACTAATTAACCATATACTTGACTAATATTTCAATTATTTTTACCCATGATATTTTCAATATGATATTATACAAGGATCCGGATTGTGAAAATGTTATTGATTAACTGGAATGTGTTCTCGATTATTATAGATCTCCATATTTATTAAGCAATATTGATTCAAGATAGATTCCATTTTTTGTAACTCTTTAAAATCATTTGAGGTCTCCCTTTTATTTTTTCTATTTTCCAAATGATCTAAATATGAAATGTTTTAATGACCTCTAGTATGAAATTTAATTTAATTTAATATTATATTTATTTAATTAAAAATTTAATAAGTGTTCAATATATGAATATTTTTATCCAAGACTAATAAATAATTTGTGTTTTCAAGATGAAATTCCTTGTATATAATTCCAATGTAATAAATAAATCATTGACTCAGGGATACTATGGTCAGGGTGGTTACACTTGGTATTAAATGAATTTATATAGAGATAATGGGAGAAATATTTTAAAATTATAATATTCCATGTGAGAAATATGATAATTCATTGCTGTTTTTTAAAAAATTACTATTAGAGGAATTTTTTGGATCAATTATACTGATTAATATTGGCTAACTCAGTGGGTGAAATTATTTAGTGATTGTGCCTAGTGGAATGAAAGGAATCAATACCCACAAACATTTTTGGGATTTTCACACTAGTCAAACAAACATAATTTTAGTTAGAGTAGAACACATATTCATATTATTAGGAAAACATACATATTATATAATGAATAACCATGTAATACCTTTGTTAGATCATTTCATTCAGTAGACGCCCCCATTTTTTATTGGGACTATTAATACAGTGGTAGCTAAGTAATGAATCAATTCCCATAAAATGATATTTCTAGCATTGGGATGTGATGAATATAAAAAGGTAGTACTGAAAATTTATTTTTAAATGGATATGTTGATCAATGGTGGTCGTTGATCTAGAATACTAGTGTTAGGTCCACTCGGTTAGATACCCTGAGAGGGGGGGGGGGTGAATCAAGGTAATACAGATTAGAATAACCACCCCTATTGATCTTGTCTTGCTATTAAGAAAGACATTATTATCTCTCTTTCCTGCAGAATAGTATAATAAAAAACTAAAGCATACACCGGACACACCAATTTTTACTTGGTTCACCCTCACTGGGATACGTCCAAGGAGCATACACCAGCGATGTGACGAGGTACCAAATCCACTAAAAGGAAACTACTATTTACAAAGTTCATGATAGATACTTCTATTCCCATGATCACTACCTTTGAAATGTTTTGGGTCAACTCACTGCTTTCACAAGGGTCACTCCCTGTTTCTCTCTCTAGGACACTACTGGTGGAGAGGATAACCTTCTTCCTCTTACTTGGCACCCTTATCTGGAAAGGATCCACTCACAGTATATAGTCATGCAGGTCTCTTCATTATCAATAATGAATACATCCTCTGTTGCATGTATATGCGTTGTTGAAGTCCATCTTTCACCCGTAGATGAATCTCACATTGCACCAAAGGTATCAGGAAATCTTCCAGTTTTCACGTAGCCCTGAATCACTGCCATGCTTCAACCATACCTGGCGCCCTTCTCTAATCCGGTTCACAAGTCTCAGTGCACATGTTAAAACTGGGGTGAAATTTCACCTAAACCACTTGTGTGACACTTCCTTCTTCAAATCCAAACTTGCACGACTCACACCGTTTTACAACCAAAGCAATTTTGGCGCGCAACCATCAACTGTCACTCTTCTTCAAATCCTGGCACGCAAGTGTCACCAAACCACTTGTGTGATGCCCTCTTCTTCAACTCCAAACTTGTGTGACTCATAACCTTTCTCATCCAGACCACTTTGGGTGCGCAACTATCTACTGGCACGCATAATTTGAATATCATTATACTTGCGCGACCACACCACCACTTTCATGACAGCTACACCTACATGACGGGATCTCTAAAATTCTATAATTTTTGAAGTCACACCGAATGAGGAGGGGTCGACCTCTATTTATAGGCATTTGAACACCTGACGTGACAAGCACGCAAATGTCCACTTGGTGCGCAAGTCCAGCAGCCCTAGTAACTACAACGCAAGTCACTTGTGCGACCAAACCCAATACATGAGCACCCCTTTTACCATTTCCATATTTTGATGATTTTATTTTTAAACAAAATTGGAACGCATGTTTCCAAGCCTCCAAGAAACTGGCGCGCATGTCTCTTTTCCAAAAACACTTTTCTCCATTTGTCGATTTTGAGGTCCAAAAATTTTCCAAACACTAGAAAACATCGCCACCTTGTATCTGCCCTTTTTGAACCACCTCCAGAATGACCATTCCTTTTTTGAAGTTCTTGAATCAATCATGTATCGTTAAGAACATCCCTTGAAATCGAAAATTCCATAAAGAAATCCCATTTATCAAAATATTAGAACTTCATGGTTTGCTTTGTCAACAAACACAACATGGAGACCCACTTTCTCAACAAACACAATCTCCTCATAAATGATTCAATGATACCTTGAGGGATTTTTTCCTAAAAACTAAGGAGGAATATGAAATAGAAGTCATGAAATGTATATCATTTAAATAATTACAGTTCAATAAATTTTTAACTCCTGATCAATGAATTTAAATGGAGAGAAATTTACATAGATTTATGAAAAAGGAAGCATGGGTTGTTGTATATAATAATAGTACCATTAAAATAATAGATACATATTCAAGATATTATATATATAATTAAGAAAAAATGTTTTATCATTTATTTTATGGTCTTAATCCAATTATCAAAAGGTAATTTGATTGACAATCATTTTCATCACATGATGGATAGGTGTTATTTACCATAAAAAAGAGAATGAATTATATAGATCTTATATCATCAAGGGTAATCTAGAGAATAAGAGATGATTTGAGAACCATGCGAAAGGTAAGCCACAAATTAAGAATAAGTGTATAATGAAATTTCAATCTTCGGGAAATTATGGGTTGAAAAATTTGGGGAAAACCTAAATGGCATGGGATTGTGTTTACAAGTGTGATTTAAATAACTATTTGTTTCAACAATTCATGTGGGAAATATAAACCAATGACAATTAGTGATTCAACCACAAATAAATGGGACATTTTTAATTCAATTTCCCTAGTGTCAAGCGAATATACAACAAAAGAGGCCAAGGGGAGTTGAGTAAGATTATATGATTACTAAAATTGAGATAGAAGTGCCAAATTATGTGGTGGATGGTATGTTAATCTTATATTAAAATTTATCCAATATTTTATTTGATTCTAGATCACCACACTATTATATCTACCCAGTTTTCAAAAAAAATAGACATTTCCATTTTGTTTCAATAATATATATTGCAGTGAAAAAACCTAAGATAAGTCTCATTGCAACAAATATGTGTTGAGAAGTCCCCAATATGAAATATAAACATTTTTTACATTCTGGCCTTATCATAACACCTAAGTTTTAATTTGATATAATACTCGATATGGAATAAATTTCAAAATATGATTCAAAAAATTATTACACAAAGATGGAAATTACAATTTCTGTGGAAGTTTTAGATTTACTTATCTTTAGAGGAGAAACATATTCAACAAACTATTATCTATATTGACAACCAATATCTCTACTGAATGAAATTCATGGGGAGTAAGATCAAACAAATCTTGGTATGAAGTAGGTAATCTTCAAATTGAGGATGTACATATGGTAAAGTAACCCACTTATGTATTTCCAAAGGAATTACCTAGACACCCAAGAGTGCAAATTTCAATTTTACTTTTATTTTATACCAAATTCAAGATCAATATAAAATAATCCTTATTGAATTTACACTGTATAATTAGTGTATCTGAAGAAAAAACTACATGATATATGTAATAAGTTATTTATTCTTCCTAGGGTTTCACTGTGGGTGACCCTTGTTTTATTCATTAAGAAGAAATATGGATCCTTGAGATTGTGCATTGATTATTGAGAAATAATGTATATTACTATAAAATAAGTATCATTTTCCATTTATTGATGATTTATAAGATCAAAATTTACATAGCGCAATATTTTTCAATGATTTACCTTCATTATAGGTATCATCAATTGTTATTAAAAAGGATGAAATTAAAAATAGATTAGGGGATTAGGTATGGTAATTACATATTTATATTAATTCTATTTGGATTGATTAATGAACCCCCTATTTTTATAGATCTAATAAATAGAGTAATCAAGGAGTATTTTTATGACATTCTTGTGGTATTCACGGATAATATTCTGGTTTATTCTAAAAACTATATAGACCATGAGAATCAGTTGCAGATCATTCGTAGGACTCTATGAAATAAATAAATATATGTTATATATTATAAGTTTGAGGTATGTATTTAGTAAATTTCTCTTCATAGAAATATTTTCACAATGAATGGAATCATAGTGGATCTTCTAAAACAAAGGTAGTCTATGAATGGGCAATAATAATGAACATAACTGAGGAATGTAGTTTCATTTTTTTGGTAGGTTTATATATGATATTAATAAATATTTTTCCTAATAGGATAACATGTTAACCCAGATCACATTGGAAGGGGTTAAGTTTCTATGTAATGAAGAATAAAAAGAATGGTTTGATGAATTAATGAAAAGTTTAGTAAATAATTCAATTTTGAATCTACATTCTGTTGTGATATATAATGATGCATCAAATAAAGTAATAGGTTGTGTCCTTATAATAAATGATAATGTAATTTCATATAAATAAATGTAATGGAACAATTATGACCAGGTTAGCCAACTCATGATCTTGAGTTAGCAACCATATTATTTTCTCTAAAGATACGGAGGTATTACTTATATGGTGAATGATTTGAGATATATATGGATCAAAAGTATTTGAAATATATCTTTTCATATAATGAACTCAATATGATGAAAATATAATGGCTTGGGTTACCCATGTATTATAATTTCTTGATACACTACCACCTAGGAAAGGAAAATAATGTTTGAGATACATTAAACAAGAAAGATCATGTGGTTATGACCTATGTGAGGATTGAGAGAGATCATATGTTCATGGATTCAGTAAAGATAGATATAAGAATTTTTCAGGAAGGTGTGATACCAAATTTTTTTAAATTATTAAGAAATCATCAATGCTATAAAAGAATAAATGTTCTCAATATTATGATGATAATTTTCATAATAAAATTAAAGCTGTGAATGATTTAAATTTGAAAGGCTTTGTTAATGAAGATAGAGTTTTTAAATTTTTAAAGTGTTTATGTGTTCCATCAATAACTAATCTAAAAATTGAACGATTTTGTGATTATCATAGCTCAAATATATATATATACACCATTGTAGTACCAAGATATATAGGGAGATGAGGGATCATTGTTTTGCGGAATAATATGTTGTTCGGAAATTGCTGACACTGTGTCAAGATTCCTAGTTTGTCGACATGTTATGGCTAAGAGATAATTTCCAAGACGACTCATGTAACCTATACCTATCCCTACGTGGGTGTGGGATGAAATTACTATGGGCTTCGTCACTAGAATACCAATGACCCTTATATGGAATAATTAGATATTGGTTTTTGTCGATCGGCTTAAAAAATAGATGCATTTTATTTTTATAAGAGATGTTTAACTATTGAAATCATAGATATAATATATGTTAATGATATTGGGAGTCTTAAGGGTTCAACTTTATAAATTGATTTCCTATCATGATCCCCATTTTACATCAAAATTTTGTATGATCTTTCATAATTCTTTGGATACTGACCTTCTTTAGAGCAACATCTTCCATCATCAAACTTATGGATAGTCTGAAAGTAATATTATAATTTTATAATACATGTTTAGACCATTATCACTTTATTTTCAAGGTATGTAGGTTCATTATTTTCCATTGGTAGAGTTTTTCCAATAATAATAGTTTCTATTCATGTATTGAAATGCTGTCGTATGAAGCATTATAGGTTAAGAGATTATGTAATCCATGTCATTGGGATGGAGTTGGTGAAAGGAAACATATAGGTCATGAATTTATTGATGATACATAGAAAATGGTATAGTCAATTAAATATCATATTAAATCATCTCAAAGTACTAAAAATGTCTCAAGTTAATACCTAGAAAAACGATTTTGAATTTTAAGTTGGAGATCATGAATTTCTAAAACTATCAACATGGAAGGGTGTCACAAGGTTTGGTAAGAAAGGAAAATTGAACCCTAGATATATCAAAAATTCGATATTATTGATTGAATTGGATTTGTATCATATCATGTAGTGATTCTACCTTGTCCCTCTAAATTTAATGATGTGTTCCACATAACATTTTTAGGAAAATACATGCCAGATCCAATGCATGTACTCACCTAACAACAAATATAAATAGAACATAAGTTATATACCTTTGAGGAACCTTACAAGATTATTCAAACAAGAGAACAAGTATTTGGGAATTGGAAAACGTGACTAGAAAAGGTACTATTGAGACACTATAAAATGGATGATGTAATGTGGGGACCTGAGAATGTTATGAAAAAGAATCACCCAAATCTATTTAGGAGTTAATATTTATGAAAATTTTTAGGACTATATTTTTTGAAGGATAAAATAATATAAAAACCCATTATTTTACAATATTAATATTATTAAAAAAATTCAAATTCATTGATATATTACATTGTAAAATACTGTAACTTAAATGAATATTGAAATATTATTGGGTGATCATTATAAACTATCCATTAAATTGGAGGGAATGAAAATTATTAACCAAATTATGAAATATATATATATATATATATTATATTATATAATTATTTATCATTCATACAATATATTTTATAGTCATTAGATAAGAAAGAATATAATTTTAAATATAAATGTTGTATTTTCATAATGGATTTTTGTTGCCATTTAATGGATCACTTTTTAAAAAAAATAAATTTTGACACTTTTATAAATTTTATCATTAATAATAAAATTTATTTTTGACATAAAATATACTTTTGTTGATTTTTTTTTATTTTTTGGATATGTCTCAATTTTTGAAAAATAGTGAAAAATGCTGCATTGAAATTGAAAACTGAATTTTTATAACCCCGTCGGATTTTGTAAATTATTTTTTTGAGTTAATTTTTTTTTGATGTTTTTCATTTCACACAACACCAAATATAGCATATTTATATAAAATCACTATATTTTGATTACATTATACACAACAAAAAGTTAATCTTGTGCTACACACAACCCATAGATTAACCTTCTATACATGCAACACTATTATTGGATTGTGTTATACACGATGACTTGTTTCTTCAATAACTTGTGTAACACAGAAGGCTTAGTTTTACTAAAATAAAATAAAATATTAATATTATTATGTAAATATTATTATACATGTCACCTACCGATTAGAATGAATGTAACAAATAACATTAACTAAATTGTGAAAATATTATTTACACGTGTATATAAAAAGAATCATTTGGTTATTAATTATTATAAGTGAATGAAATAATTATTTAAAATTAATTAAATTGATTTTCTAGGAAAACTATTTTTCTATGTTAAAACATAGTATTATCTCAAAAATTTAAAAATAATACAATTTTGATAAATGTTTCAAATAAAATTTATATATTAATTATTGAATTACTTTTTTTTGATACACATCCAATAGATTTTAAAGGCATAAGATTAGAATAAATCAAATTGTATGAATAAAAAGATGTATTTCTCTAAAATGAATGTTTAAATTATTTTAATTGAGAACCCATTTAAAATATAATTCTTAGAAATTTACTATTTGTTATTTGAAAAATACATCATTTATTAGTTAAAATATACAAATATATATATATTGGTTGAATTTTTTATAATTTTTTTTGAGAAGGTTCAATTTTTTTGATGGATAGTGAAAAACACTGAATTTTATTTCAAAACCGAGTTTTCATATAACTTACATATATAATTAATTTATATTTTATATTGGTTTTAATATTATTTTGGATCTATTTTAAATCAATTAATCGAATTTAGGTCAATGGATTAAATTTTCCATTGAATTTGGATATAAATAATTTTCAATACTTTTGAACATTTTTACTTTGGAAAGGCACTAACCCCTGTAACTTATTCACACCACTCAATAAATATTTATTGGAAAAAATTTACCAAAATATACTCCCAAAATCTCTACCAAAATTATGTAATGATACCTTTGGAGAGAAATCCATATAAGGAATCGCATTGGTGACAACCAAAAAGAGTTACCCAATGAAGTGGTAACATCCTTCATCAAGATCTTTTGTTTTATTTTCTTTCATCTCCCCATAAAATAATATTATTATTTGATTATATAATAACCGAAGTATCCTAAATATATAGATATGTTTTTATTATAGTTATTTTACCTACACTTACAAACACTTCCATCCAATGGGAAACAAACTTATCCTTATTGTGTACACAGAACTACTGCCTTAGGAAGTGATGTTTTTCGGTTTTTTCCTTAACCACCTATAATGGTAGGTAATTGTGATGGAAAATCTATTTTTATAGGATATATATGATATTTATGGTCTATTTATTATTATTTAATTATTATATAGAAAATAAAATCATTATTTGTTTTTTTGTGCGCATATGGAAACTTTGCTTGTCGACGTGTGGACTACCGAATCCTCAAAGTGATTTGATTCATTAACACAAGAGATAGAATGAATTAAGAATAATTTTAGTAAAATTATATGATATATGAAATAATAATTCTAATGGAATGATAACACACACACACACACACACGTATATATATATCCGGGTGTCATTTACATTCTTTCTTTCAGTACTATTAGAAAACAGAAAAAAATTTCATGTGTATGTACGACCAACCATATCCCTGAACAGTGTATTCCATTTTATATATCTAGTAAAAAATACATAATCAAAACACAAACAATAACCAAAATAGTTATTACCCAAAACTTCGCATTAACAACGAATTGATAATAAATGGGTAATATAATGTAATAAGTCAATAATATATAATATTATATAAAGGAATATTTTAATGTGATATTTTTTTAATAAATATGTATTTATTATACAAGATGATTGAATGAGTATGAAGAATGTCGAGGTTTAAGGTAAGGGTTTTCTCATCTGACTTTTTATATCTGTGAGATACATGCCTCATTTCCCACAAATTTATTTTTTTTGGTGTATAAAACATCAATTATAGTATAATAATATTATTATACTTAAATTTATTGGTATTTACATATCCATTTTATGATATTTCATTCATGGGTATTATGGCTCAAGAAGCTATCATATCTGTAATGTAAATGTTTCCTCAAGTTTCTTTCTTTGATGCACATGACATGTTATTCACCTATATTTTTATGGGGGTGTAAATATTTCACATTTACATGTTATAAAATGATTATGATTATTTCATGATAATTTATAATTCATGTAATGTTATTCTATCATGTAGAGTCTGAGTCAATTTAACCAAAGTAGTAATAGTTTATTTCTATAATATCATCATTTGTCAGGATTGATTATGATTATACTTCTATTGATGATATATTTTGATCAAAATCTTATGAACTGTAATTATTTTTATTCCCCTCTGGTTATCTAGGATACCATCATGTATTATTTACTATTCCACTATTTGGTAATTATGATAATTAAGAAAATGTTGTTATGAAAATATGATTTTTTTTTTCTATTCGGTCCAAAATCTATATTCTTTTAAAACAATATTTTCTAAAAATAATCAAAATTGTATTACTATTATACTATTATGTATAAATTAATTATTTACCCATGTTTTACCTTTTTGAAAACCCATTTATAATGTAAAATCATGGTGTTTTCTAATGAAGGCAGTTTTATAAACTTTTCAAAGTTCGCAAGGATGGTTCAGTATGTACATACTTAAATAACATAATTTCCTTGAAGATAAATTTGTAAGTATAATATTTTATTTTTAGATAAATATTTTTCTTAATATTCTGTATTATTTTATTTTAATGTGTTTTTAAAATAAAATGGTTTTCAAATTGTTTTATGTTTAAAAATTGTTTTAAATGATATTCAAAGATTTATTTATATGTTTTCAAATGGTTACTTTCATTGAAATGAATTTCAAAAATTTGATGATTTTATTTTAAGTATAAAAATCCATTTTATATAAAAGGGTTTCCAAAATTATTTCAATCCTTCCTTTTTGGTTTTCAATACATTTTCAAAGAAAATGGTATTTAAAATGTTTCATGATTTATTTAAGAGTTTTTGAAGAAAAATGTTTTCAAATTATATTAAAGTATCATTCATATGTTTTAAAACTATTTTAAAAGAAAATGGATTTTTGAAATTCATTTTATTTTAGATTTTTTTTTCAAATCAGAAAATATATCTTTCTCATGAAATGTTTTTGATGAAATT
This sequence comes from Viscum album, assembly GCA_963277665.1. Lineage (NCBI taxonomy): Eukaryota > Viridiplantae > Streptophyta > Magnoliopsida > Santalales > Viscaceae > Viscum > Viscum album. The sequence goes on along the minus strand of OY728140.1, from coordinate 1,266,951,257 downwards.
AAAACAATTTATTTATAATAACATAATTTTTGAAATGGGTTTTTGGTAGGGATTTCCAATGAAATGATATTTTCCTTAAGTAATGTTCCATTTGACCATTAAAAATCCTTCTCTATATAAGATGAGTGTCTTTGTAATAATGTATGATTTATTGAGTATATGGTCCACGTGTAACGTCTCGGATCCGGGTGACACTCACCAAGTGCCCCCAAACTGGTTGGTCACATGACCTGAAGCGCATTTCCCCAAACGACAGAGGTTGCCGACCAGCAGTGAGGGCCCAAGTCTGATAGTAGGGAAATTGTGCCCTCATTTGTCAAAGTGAATCGTAGCAAAAAAAAATTAAAAATAATACTACAACAGCGGATGAAATAAATCATACACATTTAATATCAACAACTACAGCAAAAGATAACCAACCAATTATATAGATATGATGCAACATGTCTCATGTTCTATGAAAATAGCCAAAACATGTTACATAGCAGTACAATACAATACAGAGTACAACAAAGAAAAACAAAACAGCCAGTAGCATCGCGAGCCTAAGCCCAGTCCCATGCTCCCCTACTCCTCAGCAGCAATCATGTATCTGTATAGGGACCCTTGCCCTTATCCACACCTGCATAAATGCAATCTGTTTGGGCTAAAGACATGACCAAAACAGGTTATGAGAAATAAATCTCCGTAAGCACCCATCACAGGATCATGCCCAACTGTGTGAAAATATGAAAAAAAAAATTCCAGAAGTAAAATGCATTAAACTATGCAGTACTCAAAAGTAACTAACTATAACAGTTATATTTCTATTTTACTATTCACTTTTAACCGTTTAATTTAATAACATTCTATGCTCAACAGAACCAAGCCCTCAGGCTCACCAGAATCTTGCCCTCAGGATAATATAGTAAAACCCTACCATCAGGCTTTCCCTCAGGATATACAGTACATTGCCATCAGGCAGAATAGAATCATTCCCTCGAGCCAAACTGGAATGAAACCCTCAGGTAATCAGAATCATGCCCCCAAGCATTGCCATCAGTCGATATAGAATCTTGCCCTCAATATAATATATCACTGCCCTCAAGCTAAATAAGTATCCGAGCCATTCCAATCATTTTAATATGCAATTTACATGCAATTCCTCTCAAGGAAAAAGTAATGCATAATATAAAAATGGCATACCTTTGGTTATCCTGTCCAATTGGCTAAACAAAGGAACGCACCCCTGGGGTGGTCCTGGATCCAAGCTGTGATCCCAAACAATATTTTTTTATCACATTTAATTACTTATAAAATTCTAGGTATTCACAACAACCAGGGCCTCATCCACACGACACCCCAACATGGGTTCGTAGCACAAAAATAGTCACAAAACACACAACAGTTGGAAATCTAACACCAAGCCACCTACCTTAAACACCAACAAATGATATATGCGAATGAAGATTCCATAAAATTCCAAGAACATCATAGATCTGAGGTAAAATAATTCTCATTCAACCTCAAATGACTTCCATTAGTGGAAGAATTGCAAGAAATGCACAATGATAATGAAGCTCTTACCCGTGCGGTTCCAACATGATCGACGGAAGCGAAAACTTATTCCCGACACTCGATTGGTTGATCCACGATGATTTTCCTGTCCTCTCCCATGATCCTATCTGGTTCTAATCCAATCCTTTGAATAGGGTTGGCTACTTCCCATTTTAAGAAAAAAAAACGAAGTACATTGTGTGTACTTTTGATTACACGGCGTGTACTTCCTTTATTTAACTATTCCCCTGGCGGAACCTCCAAACTATTCATCCATCGACAGGAGTACATGACATGTATTCCTGATTACACAGCGTGTACTGTCGCGTAGCTGGAGGCTACCTCCACCACCTTACTATTTGCCAGCTGACTGACTACACAACGTGTAAATACCACTACACGATGTGTAGTCTGTTTTTACACCCTTCGTCACCGACATGGTTACACACCCTATGTACTCATCCCACACGGCCAAAAGTACACGATGTGTGGAATAGAACACATCACATAGTTCCAAAATTTGGGATATTCCCAATTTTCCTTCTTTTCACAAAAACACTTTAGGAAAAGGGAAAATAAGAAACTTGTACCTCATAAATAACAATCGGATTCTTACAAACTTACCCCTTAAAGCAATTCGCCCCTAAATTCCCATTCCAAGGGTGGGGAAGATAAAGCTCAGAAAATATCTGGCCACTGAGCACATACGTCGGTCTCCTACTCCCAGGTTTTGTCCTGTACTCATCCATGCTACCATAGCACCCGTATGAGAGGAACTGTCCAGACTTAGAGAACCTTCGTGCTCCTATCAACGATACGAATCAGATGCTCTTCAAAGGATGCATCTAAATGTAGCTCAAACTCCTCGTGTTTAAAGACGTGATACGAGTCTGAATAATATCCGCACAACTGAGATACATGGAAGACGTCGAACATTGTTCGGTTCCACTCTGGTAACTGCAACCGATAGGCAACTGGTCCGACTCTCTCCAGAATCTCAAATGGACCCACATACCTCGGTGAAAGTTTACTCTGTCTCCTGATCTGTCTATGTCCCAGCCTCGGCAAAACACCTAAGAAAACTGGATCCTCGACCATGAACTCCAAAGGTCGTCTATGGCGATCATCATAAGATTTATGATTTGATTGTGCGGTAGCCATCCGCTTTTGAATAAATTGGACCTTCTCAAAAGTCTCAGGCACGAGACGTGGTCCCAGTAAAGCTGCCTGACCTGGCTTTAACCAGAACAAAGGTGATCGGCATGTCCAACCATATAAAGCGCCATAATGTTCCATCTCAATAGTTTCCTGAAAACTGTTGTTATAGGGAATCTCGACTAGGGATACATGCTTCTTTCAAGATCCCCCAAAGTCTAGGATGCATGCACCCAACATGTCCTCTAGCACATGTATCGTATGCTCTGACTGGCCATCGGTTTAAGTGTAATAAGCTGTGCTCAGAAGCACATGTGTACCTAGTGCCCTCTAAAAACTCTTCCACAAATGACAAGTAAAACAGGTGTCACTATCTGAAACGATAGCATGGGGGACCCCATGAAGACGTACGATCTCTCGGATATAAAACTTCCCGAGCTCGTCAATACCTAAGGTCTCCTTGATTTGTAAAAAGTGATATACCTTCATGAGTCTATCCCCAATAACCCATACGACATCATTGCCTCGAGGTGACCTCATAAATCTAGTCATGAAATCCATCACGACATCATCCCATTTCCACTACGGGATGGGTAACTTCTGTAACAGTTCGGCTAGCCTCTGATGCTCCGCCTTCACCTGCTGACAGGTGTAACATCTCGTAACAAAACCAGCTACTTCCCACTTCATACCCAGCCACCAGTACTGACGTCTCAAGTCTCGGTACATCATGGTAACCCCGAGATGAACTTCCCAAGATAAAGCATGAAACTCCCACATCAACTCCTCACATATATCCCCTAGAACCCACACTCGTCCATGGAAATGCAGAATTTCATCATCGTCTATCGTCCATCTAGATGAAGGGTCCTCACTTGCCACCGACTCTTGTAGAACTAGGACTTATGAATCTAATAGTTGTCTCATCCTCACTCTATCCAGGAGGGTAGAAGTCACAGATAAAGATGAAAGATAGGTCTTCCCCTGACTATCATTCACCTCCAAATGCATCTCAGATAACAAAGCCATGAGCTGCCACTCACTGCTGGTCTCCTGCACCGCCTGTATCTGAGTCATTCTCCTTTGTGCATCAGCTACTGTATTACCTTTACCCGGTGTATAGGCAAGCTCAAAATCGAAGGACTGTAGGTATTCTACCCACCTTTTCAGCCTCAGATTTATGTCACGCTGAGTAAAAATATACTTGAGACTTTTGTGGTCTGTAAAAACCACAAAATTCTCTCCCAATAGATAATGTCTCCAACAGCGCAACGCATGCACAACTGCAGCCAACTCGAGATCATGCATCTGGTAATTTCTCTAATGTAGCCTCAACAGCCGAGAACCCTACACAACAACACTATCGCCCTGTATCAACACATCTCCAATCTCAATACCTGATGCATCACAGTACACTATATAGCTATTTCCTTGCTCTAGAAGTATCAGGATTGGTGCTGATGTCAACCTTTCCTTTCAGGTCCTGAAATGTTGTCTCACAAGCTTCTGACCAAAATAACTTCACACCCTTCTTAGTCAGGCCCATCAACGGCGCTGCTAAGCGGGAGAAGTCTTGGATGAAACGTCTTTAGTAACCAGCGAGCCCAAAGAAACTCATTATCTCAAACACGTTCTTAGGCTGCTCCCAGGAAACTACTACTCTCACATTCTCTGGGTCTACTACAACTCAAGCCTCTGAGATGATATGACCTAGGATGTGAATCTGGTCCATCCAAAAGTGCCACTTTTAGAGATTAGCATATAGTCAATGCTCACTCAGTGTACTCAATACGATCTCAATATGTGTGGAATGGTCGTGTCGAGTGTGAGAGTACACCAAGATATCGTCCATGAATACTACCACGAAAGAATCCAGATAAGGATGGAACACGCTATTCATTAGATCCATGAAAACTACAGGCGTGTTTTGGAGTCGAAACAGTATAACCATGTACTCATACAGAACATATCTACTATGAAAAGCTGTAAGAAGTATATCTGATGGTCTCACGCATAGCTGATGATATCCTAATCTCAAGTAAATATTTGAGAACACTCATGCTCCACGAAGTAGATCAAAAAGATCATCAATCCTTGGAAAAGGATATCGTTTCTTGACCGTCAACTGGTTCAACTTCCGATAATCCATACAGAGTCTTAGGGTACCGTCCACCTTGTTCGCATAGAGGACTGGCGAACCCCAAGGAGAAGTACTGGGTTGGATAAAACCATTTTCCTGTAACTCCTCTAACTGCCTCTTGAGCTCCTAAAACTCTGGTGTATCCATCCTATAGGGAGGAATGGATACCGACACTGCTCCTGGCACAATCTCTATAGAGAAATACAGCTCTGTCTCCAGAGGTAGACCCGAAAATTCATCAAGGAAGACATCCCTGAAATGATCAACCACTGGAGGGAAATCCGTCTGACAAGTCCCCTGGTCATCTAGATATAAACTCACAATATGGGTTGTGACTCCACCTCGCCCACGATGCTCTAGTCCATCTCGACTCGCCCGAACATCCCATTCACCATTGTATAGAATCTCTCCACCCTCTCGTGATGAGAAACTCACCCTGTGACGATAGCAGTCTACAAACGCTCGAAAGGGAAACAACCAGTCCATCCCGGGAATGACATCATAGCTCGTCATCTCTAATACATAGAGGTCCCAAAGAAAGTGACACCCACCAACCTCAAGGGGAACTACTTGAACAGACACACACATGTCGTTCTAGTTCCCAATGGAGTGTCTAGCATCATAACAGCAGAAGAAGATAAAACACAGAGCCCAAGGCTACCCACAACGGGAAAAGATATGAAACTATGGGTAGCACCCGTATCGAAAAGTACAGATGATAAGACAGAAGAAACTAGAATAGTACCTCTGACTATAGAAGCTCTGGGTTCCTGCTCATGTTGGGTCTGCTGCACTGCATATGCCTGCCCAGTTCCACGGCCCTGCGACATAGCCTGGCTACCCTGAGCTATCTCGCACTGCTGCCTCTGAGATCCTGGTGTTTGGCTACCACGACAACGACCACCATCCCTGCCTGCACACCCTGACGTATCCCAGTTTCCCAACTTCTATGAAGCTACTGGTCCTTCTCCCGCATGTGGAGTCTGCAAAGAACCCCTCTCACTAGCCAATGGTGGAAACGCCCTGGAAAAGCATTGCAGATGACCCATCTTTCCGCAAGCTCGTCACTCCACTGAATCATGTGGACACTGCGGTCTCTTAGGTCCCTCTTTACTACACTGGTAGCACATGATCATGCCACCTGAAGAAACTGCTTGAATAGTACTGCCACCGTGAGAGAAACTCATCTGTCGCTTCCTCTTCCCAGTACAAATAGTACCAAAAACTGGTGTCGAATCGCCCTGGACTGCACCACAAGCCTCCTGAAGGTTCCTATCTGTAATCAGTGCTTGATTCACAATATCATGTACTGAAGGGAACATGAAAACATTCACCAGTACTCGAATGTCATATCGAAGACCATCATTAATGCATCTCGCTCTCAATGTCGCATCACCCATAAGAACGAGTGAAAATCACTGAATCTAGGTGAAATGAGTAGAATAATCCATTACCGACATAGCCCCCTATTTCAGGTTCCTGAACTCTCAAGCTCTATCTTCCCTCAGTATCTCTGGAAAGAAGAAGTCATAGAAGACTACCTGAAAATCATCCCACACCATGTCTCTATGATGCTCTGTTCAAGTGGTAACATCCCACCACCTCTTGGCGGAATAACACATCATATACGTCGTGAGCTTGACCCTCTTCCCTCGGGGCATCTCAAGATGCTCGAAAATGGTCTGCATAGAACCCAACTAAGAATCTTCAGCCTATGGTCCACCATCCCCTGAGAACATAGGCGGATGATGCTGCTGGAAGATACGAGTCACCTCATCCATTGATGTGGCAGCTGGCAGTGCTCCATAAAAGGTCTGCCTGAACCGCATAAAGCCTTCACGGAACTGCGCATCTGCGCCTGTGTCCTGTATAACAGCTACGCCGCATATGGATCTACTTGAGGATCCAATGGTAGCCCATGGACCACCATCTCTAGAGAATAATAGTTGTCGCTCTCCTGGAGAACAACGCGTGGTCATCTCGGCGGCATGACACTACAAGGTCAAACACACACCTTAGATCTACATTATCAAAGACTGAAAATGAAGGGACCCAGAAGGGAATAAGAGGAAAAAGGAATTTCAAGTTTTTCAAAACAAGACTACATGGCGTGTATACTGACTACATGACATGTTACTGACTTCTCTTCCCCAGCCTGGGTCATTCCACAGGGCTAAGCCACACGACTCCCATTGAATGAAACTAAACGTTGGGTATATAATCCCCACGGCGTGTATGGTGTAAATTTCCAACAGCCCATGTCATTTGTGACACAGCCGACTACTCGCCTTGATACTACATAGCATGTTACACCCTCACAAGGTATGTAAAACACCCTGTTTCCCAGCCACATGGTCAGGTACACATGGTCATTCCTTGGACAAGACTTCACGGCGTGTCTCACAGGTACACGACGTGTACTAGAGGAGCTTCACCGACCCGTGTTGTTACTTACACGGCTGGATACAAGGGTCAAACTACACGGCGTGATCAATATACACAAGGCGTGTACACTAAATGATTTCCACGACCCTTGTTGTCAGTTACACGGTCGAGTCCCCAGTTCACACTACACGATGTGTTCTTCATTGACATGGAGTGTTCAAGAAAATATCACACCGAACCATGTTTGATAGTTACAAATCCATGTCTCTGGGTCAATAGTACACGACGTGTACATACGGTACACGGCGTGTTCGCCCCAAACATTTCCCTTCCCCGTGCCCCCGCACACATGGTCTCTGACATGGAAAGCGACTACACAGTGTGTACTTAGGGTACACTACGTGTACTTAAATCTTTTCTTCCCGAACAAAAGAACATACACGGCATGTTCAATGAACTACACGACATGTATAATGGGTTTTCTGGGCAGTATGCCTTTGAAACTTCTTCGGAACCCAGAAAAGAATGAAAACAACACCTAAGTTCCAACTTCTGATCCGTGAGGGCCCATACTCCCCGTTAATCAAAGTTTGGAATCTTATCAGTGTTATAATAAAATAAACAGTCAATGATCCACCAAATTCTTGTAAATGGGATCCCATACTCCCAAAAAACCAAAGATTGGCATTCATTCTCATAACCGGCTCACACAAAAATAACGTATCACATAGCAGGAATTTATCAAGCAGCTATCACAACAGCATGATTTTCTAGCACAACCACTATCACAACATCATGAAATTTCTAATGCACTAACATGTCATGGAACTATGCATGGCATGTGATTTCTATCATGTGCCTAAATGATTAATGAGACAACATACCCTCATCTAATCAGGTTGCAACTAAATAGAACCCATGCATAAAATATAAACAGCACAATCACAAGTGCGTCGACCAACAGTGAAAATCAAATCAATTGTATAATTTGGAAAATCAATAAAATATCAAAATTAATAGGTAGACTAGCTTTTCCTTGTACATGGGTTAGCTACTCCCGGGCAAATATTATTACCAACTACCATTCCCGTCCCATCCCTGACTAAGGGTCTAAATAGTACATTAAAGAAAAGAACTCCTTTGATACCACTTTGTAACATCCCAGATCCGGGTGCCACTCAACGGGTGCCCCAATCCCGGTTTGTCAGATGACCTCAAGTACATTTCCCCAAACACCAGAGGCTGCCGACTAGCAGCAAGGGCCCAGGTTTGATAGTGGGGAAACTATGCCCTCATTTGTCAAAGTGTAGCATAATAGAATAAAATAAAAATCATACAATAGTAACAGAATCAATAAATCATACAAATTTAATATCAACAACTACAGTAAAAGATAACCGACAAGTTATATAGATATGATTAAACATGTCTCATGTTCTAAGAAAACATCCAGATCATGTTACATAGTAGTAAAATACAATACAAAGTACACCAAATGAAAAAAAACAGCAATTAGAATCGCGAGCCTAAGCCCGGTCCCATGCTCTCCTACTCTTCAGTAGCAATCAAGTACCTGTATGGGGACCATTTTCCTTATCCACACGTGCAGAAATATAATCTTTTTAGGCCGAAGACATGAACCCAATAGGGTGTGAGAAATAAATACAAGTAGGCACCCACCAAAGGAATGTGCCCAACTGTGTGAAAATATGCAACAAAAGATTGCAGAAGTAAAATGCATTAAGCTAAGCTTTACTCAAAAAGTAACTAAAATTACCTGTTATATTTCAATTTTACTATTAATTTTTAATCGTTTAATTTAATAACATTATGTGCCCAACATAACCAAGCCCTCAGGCCCACCAGAATCTTGCCCTTGGGATAATATAGTAAAACCCTACCCTTAGGCTTGCCCTCAGGCTATACAGTACCTTTCCATGAGGCATTTCCCCCAGGAGGAAAAGAATCATTCCCTCAAGACAAATTGGAACGAACCCCTCAGGTAATCATAATCTTTCCCTCAGGCATCGCCCTTGGGTGAAATAGAATCTTTCCCTTAGGCTAATATTTCACTGCCCTCAGGCTAAATATGTATCCGAGACATTCCCTTCATTTTAACAATCAATTTACATACAATTCCTCTCAAGGAAAAATTACTGAATAATATAAACATGGCATACCCTCAGGTATCCTGGCCAAATGGCTAAATAGATGAACTCACCCCCGGGGTGGTCCTGGATCCAAGCAGCAATCCCAAACAGTAGTTTATTATATCATTTAATTACCTATAAAATTATAGGAATTCAAAATATCCAAGGCCTTAGCTACACGACACACCAACATGGGTTGGTAGCACAAAAATGCTCACAAAACACACAATAGTTGAAAATATTACACCAAGCCACCTACCTTAAACACCAACGAACGATATATGTGAACATCGATTCCAGAAAAATCAAGGAATTTTGTAGATCTGAGTTAAAATAATTCTCATTAAAACTTAAATAAATTTCCTTAGAGGAAGAATTGGAAACAAACATAGAAGGAGAAGGAAGCTCTTACTTGTGCAGTTCCAACGTGATCGACGGAAGCGGATATAGATTCTCGACGCTCAATCACTTTATCTATGAAGGTTCAGTCATCATATCCTGAGCTCCCATCCAGTTCTAAGCCAATACTTTGAATAGGGTTGGATACTGCCCATTCTAAGAGTAAAAAAAGTACATTGCGTGTACTTTTGACTACATGGCATTTACTTCCTTCATTTAACTGTTCCCCTGGCGGCACTTCCAAACTGTTCAACCATCGACATGAGTACATGACTTGTATTCATTATTACATGGCATGTACTGTCGCGTAGCTGGCGGCAACTTCCACTACCTTACTATTTTCCTGCCGACAGATTATATGGCGTGTAAATGCGACTACACGGTGTGTAGTCGGTTTTTACACACATCGTCACCGACATGGTTACACACCCTGTGTACTCATCCCACATGGCCAAAAGTACAAGGAATGTGGAATAGTACATGATGTGTAGTTCCAAAATTTGTGATTTTCCCCATTTTCATTATTTTTACAAAAATAGTTATGGAAAAGAGAAAATAAGAAACTCGTACCTCAGAAATAAGAAATGGGTTCTTACACCAAGAATACAATTCATATTAATTATTGAATGTTTTATGTTTTTAAGGAAAGAATTTTACACAAATGTTTCTCTTCCACAAGGTATATGATTTTGAAACCCATTTCCTTTCACTAGTTATGATTTGATAAAATGCCTATGAGACATATATATTTAACATATTCAATGATATGACTAAATTTTATGATACACATTTCATTTAATAGGGTGTTGATAGAATTATTTTTTAAAATCTTATGGAATACATATGTATGATTTTATTATGTGACGGGTGGGACCTATATCTCCCTACATTGAATTATGTAATATTTTTTGACTCATGAGAATAAATTTAAGGCATGGACCTGGTTTCATGTCCATAATCTTATGCCTGAATCTGATTATATGTTCGCAATGTTACTAGGGAACATTATTACACATTCATAATGATATGTGTGAACCTGATTACATGTTCAAAATTTCATGAATGGTCCTCTTTGAATCTCTATAAGATTATGTGTGAACCTAATAAGGTGTTCAAAATATTATTTAGGAATTGGGTATCATGCCCATAAGATTACACATGAACCCAATTACATGATCACAATGTTTGGAGTGGACCATATTACATGTTCACTATGTTATCTGTACACCAGATTACATGACCACAACGTTATTCACAGACCTAGTTACTTGTCCATATGTTTAACCATGAACCTTATTACGTGTTCACTATTTTATGGATGGACCTGGCATCATGTCTATAATTTTATATGTGAATGTGATTACATGTTCACAGTGTTATGTGTGAACATGATTTCATGTTATCAATGTTATTCATGGAACTTACAGCATGACCATCGGTTTATAGGAGAACCTTATTTCATGTCCTAAACTTCTTGAGTGTACATGTTTCAAATTATACATGTTCACAATTTTATAAGCTTATATGTATTCCACAATTCCATGTATTATTTTTATATAATGTTATAATGGATTATTCTCTTGATTACCATATCATTCATGTGTTATGAAATGTAAATATTTATTCCACAACTCTTTAATATGATCTTCTATATGGAGAGTATGATCTTCTAATGATACAGTCATGATCTCAGACCCTTATGCCCATGATTATTCTTACACATCTCAATTTTTTACCCTTACTAAGAATCTGAGCTCGCCCCTTTCTTATGTTTCATTTACCCAAGTTATGAATAATGGTTTTTAAGTAGGAGTATAGAAGGGAATGTTTTTTATGGAGATGTTGAAGATCATTCACCAAATTTAAGGTATGACTTCCATGTCTTCAATGTCACTGATATTTTACAGTTATTAGGCATGTACTTTTTTAATGTGATGAATATTCATCTAAAATGACGTAATATCCATTTATGTTAATACTAGGTCTCTGTAGTCGATATCAAAAGAATGTTTAATTCGTTCTTTGGAAATCCATATAAGAATTATTTAGTGATAGCCCTTGGTATATAAGTATGGATATGTCTAAGGATATATCAAAATATAATCATAAGGTGTATCAGATTTAAATGGATGGTTCTTAATTTATAAATCCTATAAGGGATTTGTTATGATAATTTGTTTTTCTAGTAAGATGGTGTTTCTGTCATTATTTTTTTTGGTTTTAGGTAATTTCAGGAAACATAATGAATTGGTTTAATGTTGAACGTGACAGGCAATTTTATGATAAAGTCAAATTGGATGGCCACTAGAGTGAAGCATGTTATGATCATGCCTCATAAATTATCATATAAGATATTTTACAATGAATAACTTATACAAATACCAAACTCGCCAAAAAGAGAATAAATGGTTTCATTTAGAGTTTGAGTAATGGACACCATATAGAAAATAATATTTAGTTTACTTTGTTTCATTAATGTGGAATGAAAAACCAAATAGAACGAATTATAGGAACAAGAAGATGATTTTATGATGAAAAAAATTGAAAGAAAGAAAGTAAATTCAATGTAATAAATAATGATTTTGGTTAATGAAATGAATAATAATATTGTCCTCCTCTAGATATCATTGAGGGTTAAATGTTTTCAATCTAAATTAATGGGAATAATTTAAATCGATGTTTTTTGTGGAAATATCTGATAGAGAATCAGAAAGGTGATATGAGTAATTGTTATATTGATGATGATAATGTGACAATAGGTGAAATGTGAAAGGAAAGAGATACTAAGTATTATGATGTGGTATAATTATTAATGGAATAAATATTAAGTAGGATAATTTATGTTTTCATATATTTGGATTCAAGAATTATGTGTAGAAAAATATATAAGAATTGTTTATTTTATGTTTTTTTGGATAAGTATTTACAAGAATATATTAAAGTCATATTACACACTTGAAATGTGATTTAAAGGAAATGTGATATTCATAAGAAATAAAATATTAATGGAATGAAAACACTTAATAAGTTATTAATGTTTATATAAATATTTTTTTTTGTACAAGGTTATATTAGTTTTGAATAAGAAAATTGTATTGTATCGATCGCCATGAGGATTTTTAGAAACAATGTTTTTTTTATTGATGATGTCAACAACAATTTTTAATTTAAGTAATAAATATTATAAACATTGGAATGGGTAAAAATTCATGATTTCAATAACGATGAATACAAATTCAAGTTATTACACTGTTCTAGGAGAATAAATAAAAAACGTTTTAACATTTTTTGAATGTGACAACCATGATCTACCAAATGATATATGGGGGATCAATGTTGAGAAGATGTAGTGAACATAGTTCTAGTGTCTTTTATTTTTATATTTTTAGTGGGATACAAGGTTAACCAATTATGGAATGGGTTGTGTTATAATTCAGATGATATTTAAGAGAATAAAGTATTATCCATTCATATAAGTATTTATGCATCTTAGACAACTTTTTCTAACCATTTTCCATGATTATAACTAAATATAGATGATACGACTTATCATTCTGCCTCATGTTCTATTATTACTTAATGAATGAAAAATCCACCTTTATTTTTTTGAATTAGAGATAACGTGGAATTTTATCAAGGCACAAAAAATTGTGAGATTGTGCTGAAATCTAGTATGTGTTTCTTCTCATGAAAATTATTCCAATTTAGGTAAAGGTTCTTGAAATAATTTTTTTCCTATTATCATTATTTTTATGATATTAATGGCCTCTTTCACGCTTCTTTAGTTTATGGTTTTTGGATTGTTAGCATTCTATAAATCACCCAAATTTTTGTGATCGATGATCTTTTGAAATATCTATAATTATAGAAATTTTTCTTTAGTGTCTGTGTCTTGATGTCCCACATATGTTTTACTATGATAAACTTAGTACATGTTTCTTTGGGAAACTGTTATGTTTCCTTCATCCCATTTTTAACGGATGTTTTAGTATTCATTTTTAAAATGACGGTTTCAATGAATGTAAATTTCTATTATTAAACATCTAATAAGAAAGATGAATTCCATGGTAAAACTAAATTTTAATGGGGTTAGAATGTAACAATGTGAGATTTTATGAATTATTTTTTTCAAATTAATTTAATATTTATGATGTTATTCATTTCATGACATACTTAATATAGTTTTTGTTATACGAAATTAATTTGTTTAGATAATATTATAAGAAACACCAATTTAATATTATGCTTTATGAAATACATAGATTAAATTTAGGTAAACACAACACAATTTTCAGCTTTTGTAACAAAAAATGATGAATTATTTTGATAGCTTGCAAAAAATGCAATTTTATGTTTTACCAAATTTAAAAATACTAATAATATTATTTTTAAAATATTATTATAGCTACCACCTAGTCATTGGAATCTATGTTAAGAATATGATTGAATAAATTGTGAAAATATGATTTTAATATTTATATAAAATGAATTATTTGGTTATCAATTATTAGATGTGAATGAAATAATTATTTGAAAATAAATAAAATTATTTTTGTAGAAAACTATTTTTCAATATACAGAAACAAATTTATTTCATTTAATTAAACCAACCACTTTTTAATAATGTTTTAAATAAAATTAATATATATTTAATATTCATTAAATATTTTTTTATACTTTTCAAATATATTTTTTGGCTATAAGACAATAATAAATACAATTTTACGAATAAAAGGAAGTATTTTTCTAAAAAGGTAATATTCCCCCTTTTAATAAAGAAACCTTTTTTAATCTAATTTTTGAGAATTTTATACATATTATTTGAAACAAAACTTCATTTTTGTAATAATAATATCAAAATTAAATTTCGGTGAATTTTTGGTATTTTTCTATGAAGCTTAGTATTTTTGATAATAATGAAAAATAATAAATTTTAATTCATAACATGTTTTTTCATCTACATTATTTATATAGATAGATTATGTTTTTATTTGGTTTTAATGTTTAATTATATAAATTTAATAAATACTAATCCAATTTATTTCATTGGAATAAATTTAACATTGAAATTGGATATAAAAACATTTCAAACATTTTAATATTTTTATTTTAAAAACCCGCTTGGTCAAATCTTCTGCATGACGAAATTTAAATTAAATCATTCCAATTATATATTTTGAATTTCCAAAATTTGATTAAATCTTATAAATATAAATAATTTATATTTTAGAATAATTTAAATTAGGTTTTGACTATAATTTTTAATGAATGATATTAAAATTAATTGCATCAATTAAGAGAAAAATTGTTTAATAAAGGACTTAACCTTAGACTTAAGGCCCAAAATGAGCTAGAAAATTTTTTAAAATCTATTTTATGTTTATATTTAGAATCTATAATCCGTTTTACAGTATTGTTACTTTTATTGGATCCACATTACAATGGAAAATGTGGGTGTCATTTCTTATTCAACAATTTACATGACTGTCACTCCTCCTCCACTATAAAAAGGCACTCAGCCTCCAACTTCTTCAAAGATATTAAGATAGTATTATTTGAAAAAACCTTCCAAAATAACCTCCCAAAATCCCTAAATTAAACTTATGATCCTTCCTATATTATTATATCCATCCAAGGAATCCCTTTGGTGAAAATCAAAAAGAGTTAACTAAATATATAGTAATATCATTCCTCAAAATCTTTTGTTTTATTTTCATTATAAATCCTATTAAATTTTATTATATCATTATTATATATTAAATTATGTATCCCAAATATATTCATATGTTTTTATGGTAATGTTTTGACATAAAATTACACCCAATTTCATTTAATGGGTAACAAAGTTGTTGTTCTTGTCTACAAAAAACTATCGCCTCATGAAACAATGTTGTTAATTTTTTTCTTACCACATATCTTGGTTGGGAATTATGATGGAAGATATATTTATATATTATATATATAATTTTATTAATTATTAGATTATAAATAACATCATGCTTTTTGTTTTTTTGTATACACGATAACTTCATTTGTGGATGTGTGCAATACTGCATCCTCAAAGGGATGTGATTCCTTCATTGTTTACACAGAATGTTTGAAGTATGAATTCGGTAAACTTATATGATATATATGAAATAAATACTCTAATATAATGATAATATATATACCCATATATTACATTTACATTCATTCATTTAATATGACAATAAAACAGAAATAGTGTTCATGCGTATGTACGCCATATTGTCTCCATGAATAGATTATACCTTTTAATATATTTATCATTTATAGATTATTATAAATACTTACATACTGAATATATATTTTATATAAATCATGTTTGAAATTATTCAAATAAATAAATCATGATCTATGTAAGAGTAAAAAGAATATCTAGACAAAATATGTACTATAGACAAAATGATTATTACCTAAAATGTTGATTTAACATGGTATTGTTAATAAAAAATTAACATAAAGTCATAAATGAATAATATATGTTATTATATATATGAGTATTATTTTTTGGTATATATATAATAAACTTATATTTATTATACATGAGGCTTGAATGTGTATGAAGAATGCCAAGTCTTAAGGTAAGGATTTTATCATCTCAATTTCTATCTTAGTGATATACATGGCCTATTCATCACTCATTTCTATTATGTGGTGTTTATACTAACAATGAATGTATTTTATGATTATAATACTTAAACTTATGTGTATTTACATATCTATTTGATGATATTTCTTACATGGGTTTTATGGTTTAAAAGCTACCATATCGGTAAAGTAATTTTTTCTCAAGTTTCCTTCATCGAGATACAGGCCATGTTATGCACCTAAATTTTTATATGAAGTGTACATACCAACCATTGACATTTTATATCATGAATATAATTATTTCATGTTATATGAATCTGCATGTAATGTTATAATCTCATGTATAGTATGAGTCCACTTTATCAAATTGGTAGTGGTTTATTGCTAAAATCTCTTTATTTTTTCGGGATTGTTTACGATTATGATTACATTGATAAAATATTATATAAAAAAAATCCCCCAAAAACTCATGAATTTTATTGTAAATTGGTTGTCCATGATATCTTCATTTATTATTACTATTTTCCCACTCTTTGGTACCTAATATTATTATGTAAATGTTTTTATGAAAATCCATCTTTGTTTGTCCTTTTAGTCATAAATCCATGTTCTTTCAAGAAAACATTTGTTAAAATGTGATTTAAAAAATATATTATTGTTATATTATGATGTTTAAATAAACTTTTAATCCATTTTATACAATTTAAAATAATTGTTCTAGAAGGAATATTTTTGTCAGTTTTCGATCATGGCACTTTTCAAAAACATTTTTAGGTCAAAACCGAATACTTGGTATGTACGAACATACCCATTATCAAGACCATGATTTACATAAGGAATCAATTGTAAGATTAAAAGGTTATTTTTAAAGAAATATTTTTCTTAATTTTTTTGAAATTTGATTATTTTAGTTTGGAAATCAAAGAAAAACGTTTTTAAATTTTTTTTATGTTTACAAAGTTTTTTAAATTATTTTCCAACCATCCATTATATATTCTCAATAACTTATTTTAAACGAAAATTATTTCATGGATTTTAATATTTCATAAAAAAATTTCAAATACATTTTCCAGAAAAGGAATCCAAAATTGATACCTGGAATTATTTTCAATGAAAAATATTTTTATAATGTTTTCAAGCATTCTTTAATAATTTTCAAGTTGTTTCCAATGAAAATGGTAATCAAATTATTTTCAATATTCCTTAAATTTTTTATAATATTATTTAAAAGAAAATTTTATTAAAAATAATTTATTTTTAAAAAAGTGTTTTTTTCAATGTAAAAAACATATTTTCCTTAGTAATTATTTAAAATTAATTTACAAATATTAATTTATTTGAAAAATGAATTTTGATATTTTTTATGGTATGTGATTTCCAAAGGTAATATATTTTTCTTAAGAAATCCTCTATATGAAACTTCAAAATCCTTCTCCATATATCATGAAATACCCTTTAATAATTTATTCTTTTCTGCGGATATTATCCAATAATATCATTCATATAATTTATTGAATAATTGTTGTTTTTATGAAATTATGTTTATGAAAACTATTTCTCTTCCATGGGTTATATGATTTTTAAACCCAATTATTTTATGAGTTATGATTTGATGAAATTATTGTGATACCTATTTTTTCTATGTGTAATTATATGATGAAATGTTTGCGTTACAGATTTCATTACATGATTTATGATAAGTTGATTATGTATAATCTTGTGGCATGTGTATGTATGAATTTTTATTTATAGGGGACCTATATGTACCTTTAATGCATTGGGTATTTATGGATGACTCATGAGTATAATGTTTTTGAATAGACGTAGTTTGATATCCAAACTATTATTCCAGAAACTGACTAGATGATCATAATGTTATGAGTGAAACTTATTATGTATTACTAATGTTATATGTGAACTTGATTAAATGTTCAAAATGTGACTAATTGACCTATTTTAATTTCTATATGATTATATGTGAAATTTATTATAGGTTCCAATTATTATTTCTAGACCTAGTTTAATTTACATAAGTTTACGTGTGAACCTGATTACAAGTTCAAAATTTTATGAGAGGACAATATTACATGTTCACAATGTTATGTGTGAACCAGATTAGATGTTCAAAATGTTATTAATTGACCAGTTTTCATGTGCATTATAAAATTAATGGTCTTTACTACATGTTCATAACATTATGAGTCTACCTAGTTTAATTTCCATAAATTTATTCTAGAACCAAAATACATGTTCAAAATGTTATGCATGGACATGACTTCATGGTCGAAAAATTATGCCTGGACCCAGTTGAATGTCCCTATGTTTATGAGAGGGCGTTATTTAATGTATTTAACATAATTAGTGAACATGTTTCGAGTTATAAATGTTTAAAATTTTAGAATATGATGAGTATTCGACAATTCAAGTCTTCTTCCTATGTTATGCGATCATGACTTATGCTCTAGCTTACCTTATCATTCATATCATATGAATTGTCAATCATTATTCCACGACTCTTGATTATGAACCTTGATATGTAGGTTGTGTTCTTTTAAGGATATCATCATGTTCTCATACACTAATGCTAAGGATTATGCTTTCATAACTCCTTGTTTATCCTTACTAAGCATCTGAGATCAACCCATTCTTTTGTTTCCTTTTCTCAGATTATAAAGAAAGGATTTTAAGTAGAATTATTAAAGAGGAATATTTTTCTTGAGATTTTGAATATAATTCCCAAAATTATAATAATGCATTCAATGTTTTAAAATACACTAAGATATTACATCCCTCAAGAATATACTTTTGTAATGTAATGAATATTCATCTAAAATGATGTAATATCCATTTATGTTAAGTCTGGGTCTCAATGCCTTTCAACTAAATTTTTTTAATTATATTTTAAATTGGTTTTAAAGTAACATTAGTTCAATTATAAATCCATTAATCTAAATATTTTAAATTTATTATTTTTCATATTAAATATGGATAAAAAATAAATAAGTTTTTTCATCATTTTCATTTTAAAAACACTATTTCTCAACCCATCTATGAGATTAATTTTAAATTAATATTATCCACATATATGTTTATAATTTGGAAAACATTAATTCCATATTTTTAATCATGAGGCTCAATTTTTTTTAAATATACGCCTTTTATCATTGGATAATATGAATAGTAAACTAAATAATTTTTATTACCATGGTTTAGTGTAAATCTTGTAATTAAGAGTAAAAATAATTGGATAAGGACTATATAATTAACCTAACACTTGTAATAATTTAATAGGATGTTTTATTATCGAAAAAATCATCTTTGGTGCAAATTTATGACCTATTGGAGCCACTATGATGACTTTAATCCCATTATAGTGTTTTTTAAGAATAGTCAAATACGTCATACTTATGTTTTTATAACTATAAAATTTTTAGTATAAGAAATTTAGAAGAGAAATTATACTCTAAAATAGTTTATTTATAAATATTTATATTTTTCATGGTAATTGTCTTATAATTTGTGGGGATAAAATTATTACCTTAAATGATGACATAATGATGATGCAGTAATTATTAAATTAATGGATATATAAAATAAATGATATTAAAAATATTCAAATAAATATAATTTTACATAATTAATGTCATAAAATAATTTATAATATTACCTTGAATTAGTAGGGATGTAATAAAATAGTTAGTTTGAAGATAACTTAATGTGTTGATTTGTAAATGTCAATGCATTGAATAGTGTCAAAATTGACAATAATGATATTTTAAAATAAATAATTTATTATTAAATGATATAAAATTCCAAAAGATATTATATTATTCCAAATAATTGTGGTAACGTTTAAATTTCATCAATTATCTATTTATCGATAGCTTGGAATTATATTTTCTCTATACTCACTATCAATGTGTAAAAATTGATGTTGTCATGATAAGAGTTAAAAGAGATTAAATAACTATTAAAACCAAAGGATAATTGTATGAATGTGCCCAAAATTTTCCAAAATATTATTTTATGGGGTTATTTCGACCCATAATCATATTATATTAGAAATATATCTTTTTTGATCCATTTAAAAATGAAAATTAATTTATATTAATTTAATATTTTGAGAGTTTCCAAAAGTTCCTCTCACCTCAATTATAAAGGGGAACCACCTCCCTCTCTTATTAAAACCACTTTGATCTTTTTACCTCGAAAAAAACTTAACCATTTATCTAATAAACATCCTTATTTATGTCATTGGGGTTATTTAATTCCAAAAGACAATCAATAGTGTTCCTAAGTAGATATCTAAGGGATGTTCACTGAAGAATAGGTAATCATTTTTATAAACTCAATCACATTTATTTCTTCTTCTACATCCTATTCATGTATTGTCTCCTTGGTAATGTAATCTCCCAAACATAATCAACATTATGGGATGTTATTATAATTATGTTACAACCCTTTTATATCTTTTACCCATCTTTGGAAAACAATAGTACCACACATGCATACATATAGATGACCGTCTCTACACCAAGGTGTAATTGGTTATACATCACCTCAATACTTTTAGGGGTATAATTGAAGAAATAGTGGACAGATATGATAATTATTACCTGATAATTAATGATGAAAAATTTTCATACCATATAATTTATTACATTTTCACCATTAGAGAAATGATATCATCAATCGTGAGTACATACTACCTATTATCTTCACAACATGATGAAAATTATTTTCCGTGATCATAATCTACTAAAAATTATACATATTCATGTGAAAAATAAATACGATATATATGAACTTATTATAATTATTGATATTATAGAACTATATCCTATGCTTAAGAACCATTACTGACTTGACCAAACATGGATGGGTAATGTAACGACCCAATGTTTTTCTATTGAAATTTACGTTTTCTAATCATGTCATATAATAACATAAAATCAAAACACAATTAACTAATAATTTCTACATGTTCTTTAAATATTATTTTGTCACTTCTATTATTTGAATTTCGAAAATCTTGCATACACGGTTGCGATAAGTAAGTAATTTGGAGTCTAATATGTCCAACTTATTATTTGGTGAATAGTAACATACCCTTATAAATAGTAATGTCAACCTTTTGAATAGTGACATACCCTAATGATTAATAACCTTACCTATGATATTATATTAATATGATTCATGTGGGAGTGTGATATACCTATATCATAAAATAAGAAAATAATTGTTTAAAATTTTTATTTTTCAAGTAAATTGGGATTTTAATTAAATATTAAATTAACAATATTCAGAAAATTAATTTTTAAAAAATGAATTTACTTTATTTTGGATTCTAAACCTCAAAAAATGGTTAGGGTGAATTTTTTAATTTTTTATGAAATACTTTTTTTGTTGAATAATAAAATACATTAATTTACCATATAAAAACATTTTAATTTAAATCGAGTATTTATGACATCATAAGTGATGCGAGAACTAAAATATAAAACTCACATGCATTTATTACTAATCTTGGTCAATTAATAATTACTATTTCTTGTCTTATGGGAAAATAATTAAATAATTATAATAATATTATGAAAACCCACCCCTCCTCCACTATAAATACCACCCTTCCTTACCTCTTCTCTTCACACCTCTAAAGCCTTGTGCCATACATATATTCTGCCCAAATACCTCATAAATATCATTACCCACGTCCCAAATTTATTATCCTCTTCAAAACACCTAATCCTCTCCCCTTAAGAGGATCTCAAGGAAGGCTGACTGAAGAGGTAAATTCCTATTTCTAAATCTTTTATGTTCTTTTCCTTTCTTGTTTCATTCCTCACCTCCCTTAACCAAAATGGGATGATAACTCTAGGAACATTTATTCACTGTAATTATATTAAGTTAATGGGATAATTCATTATTATCTCTCCTTTCCCAACCCTTTTACATAGAAGAAATGAAAACACCATTTGAGATGTGTTAATTTAGCACAATCAAGGACCAATGGTTATGAATTTATATTTCAATCATCAAATATGTTCATGAAACCCATTTTATGGAAAAATAAAATATTACATGTTTATTTTATCTTATTTAACTTCTTTTAATCCTTACTCACTCATGATGTAAATTAAAAATACAAAACCAATTAATTGTGAGCAAAATCGCTAAAAATAATCCTAGAATTTATCATCAATGTATAATATAATGGTTCAACATCACTCCAAGTAAAAAAATTATATTTAAAACCATGTAATCTTTTAGATGTTAACTAATTTCATATAACATCAATTATGGAAAATGACTTTCATCTAACATGTTTATGCATTTTTGAAAGTAAGAAAATCAATCTGAAAAAACAAGAAACCAAATAGAATCGAACATTGAAATTAAACAACTTAACCCATAAAAAAAGACATGAATGATCATAAAAATGTTATACTAAATCTATTACATATATAAGAGGTTTTTTAATTATTAATTAATAATCATAATTTGTTTATATAGGTCATTAATTACAAGTGGAGAACATCAATAGACATAAAGTAATGTATCCTCTCCATTTCATTTTAAATCAAGAATATCCCTTATGGTATTCAATTTTATGTGTCGTACCTAATTTTGTAGTATGATTTCTAAACTCCCCATACATCCCACATAATTTATAACTGATGAGAAACCCTATTCACTTCTATTAATATCTCTTAAGTACACCCGATACCATCTCGACAATCCATAAGGAATTCAACCCGAAATGACTTTATTCCTTCAAGTTTCCCTATCATTATTTTTAATCAAATGAAGTTGTGTTTTATTTTTATGTTAAAATTCCAAATTATATTTATATTCTCCAAACTCATTCTTCATGATCTATCCCTCATTCTCTTTTGTGTATATACATGATTTTATGTTATTCCCTCCTTGATACATCCTAATAAGAAAACATGTTTTAAGGGAACTTCCCAAATTTTTACCAAATTTCATGTGAAATCTATCATCATTTATGTCACTATTAGCTTTATAAAATTTCAATTCTTATTATTAAAATAGTTTTACTTCACTTATGGTTTTAGATATAAGATTGTTCCCTTTTATATTTTAAAATCTCTATAGTAATTTCTTTAAAAGAAAACAATAATTTTTAATGCTAAAATTCCTCAAATTAATTTAATACATATTTTCAATATTTTTGAAATAAATTATCATGATATATTCATATTTTACCTTATGAAAATCCATTTATTTTCTAATTCCTTTCGTTGATGGACACTTTCAGGATACACCCATTGGTTATTCTTTATGTCATGATTGTGGTACCCAATACATTCCATGTGTAACATTAATGTTTATATAAGATTGATTATGAATGATTATTTATGTGGATAAAATATTCATGATATGTAAGGTGGGTTTGACCAGATAGTTCTCCAATTCATTAGTTAATTTTGAGTGTCATGAGATGTTATGTGTGACGATCTTGGCTGTCATCCTTGTTTTGTGCTACTATATGAAATGGTCTTTACGGTTAGCCTTGACTTGTGATACTTTGTGAAACAGTCTTGGTAGTTATTCTTCACATGTACTAAATTCATATTTTATGTTTCTACAAAATTTCTATTATTCCATGTTCAAATAATCCCATGTTTATATGATATGATTCTATATGTTACATGACTTTTTATATCATTATGTCATACATAATATTCCATGTGATAATGCTTTGTTTAGATGTTTTTCCCATAATTAGATTTTAGATCATCCCTTTGTTCATGTTATCCCTAGGATGTTATATGCATATGTATGAGCACAATTGAATATAATATCTCATTATGGACTGTAAATAAAATGTTTGTTATAATGTTTTATTGTGTACCTATTCTTTCGAGACATATGACTTTATGATCATTGTATTTTAATCTAGTGTATAACAATGCTTATACTCATTTAATGTTACATGTAAAATGATAGAGTCACTATAGTTGGTATTAGAGGATGGTCTATTTATTTTTGGAGATTAGGAATTGAGCACTTTAGTAAGAACCTTATAGATGGGTTGGAGTATAAGAAAACATACCTAAATTTTGTTTATTATATATTCATTGGATTATCAAGAAAGTAGACCCTTGTATGGATACATATGGTTGAGGTGGCTCTGGCACAAATGTACATTGGATAGAAAACTATGACAAGGAGTTTGGTACATGACCCAGGGTATCCTGGTACACGAAAATGGGCCTTGCTGTAATCTTAGTTTGACACTCATAGGAGATTTTATTTGTTAAATTCATGATATTAGTACAAAAAATTATTAAGGGAATAAAAAATCCCATAATAATATAAGTTATGAAATAGATCGAGGATTACCTAGATTTAATCCTATGGAATCACATGTTATGATATACTTCTCCTCTAAAAGTTTTTCCATTTATGTTCAAAAGATTCCTTTTTATTCTTAATAACTCAGTAATCAAGCCCTCTAATTGTGCATTACTTTAATTAGTTAATGGTGGTAAATAATAGAACATGTTCTAACAACCAATGTGATAGAAAATGTGAAAATTGCCATAATGATATGCCTAATATAAAGGGAATGGGTGCTCAAAACATCATGACAGTACAAGCTCAGTTGGCTCAAGTTATGAATATTAACCTGAATCATGTATTAAGAACTCATCCTATAATGTATGAGAAGGTTTCCATAGAATCCTTCATGATAAAAAGGTCTCCCATATTTATCGGATCTTACAATCCCCTCCCCGTGGAATAGTGGATTAAGTCCATTGAAAAGATTTTATCTGTACTCTAGTGCTCGAAAGAAGAGAAAGTTGTAATGGGGGTTTATCATTTTGAAGGGGATGCTGATCAGTAGTGGAAACATATCAAGAATACAGTGTCCCCAGAGGAAATTGAATCCAAGGATAGGGAAGAATTCAAGAGGATGTTTCATCAACAAATATATACCTCGAACCCTCTATCACAATATAGAATGAGAGTTCCATGGAATCAAGTAGAAGGAAGATGATTCCATTGGGGCATTTGAAAGAAACACTATAAGGCTTTCACGTTATGGTTATAGCTTTCTCATAAACATCGAACACAAGGTGGATCTCTTCTTTAGAGGGTTAAAGATGAGTCTACACAAGGTGTTGGCGATTCTAGAATTCTACAATTATGACGAGATTGCATGTTGTTCCCTCAAGGTTGAAATGGTTATTTGGGACTCTCAAAGTCTTGTGGTCTCGGTGACAAGAAGAAAAAAGTAGAGAACGACAAATGTGGTTCAACCAAAAAACCCCATGATGGAAAGAAGGATGAATATCTTACTTGTAAAAGTTTTGGAAAGAAGCATCATGGGAACTTTCTCAAGGAAAACATAAATTTCTTCAAATGTTATACCCTAGGACATCAGGCCAAGAATTCCCAAAGGGATATGAAAATTCAAACTACTGTTCTAGAATAAATGAATTTTTAGATCAACACTAAACCTATAGATTAGTGTTACAACTAAAAGTAGCATAAGAATTATGCAATCAATATTCCTTACCCAACGGTAGGCAGAGTAAATCAACAAGAAGCTCCAAGGAAACATGGAAGCGATTATTCTATCATTAATACTAAGGAGGATTTGGACAATGATGTGCTGACAGGTATGCTAGTTATCTATCTCTGAATAGTTAATATACAATTTTGATCTGGTTCGACACATTCTATCATATATTGCTTGGTTATTATATCTATTCAAACAACTACTCAAAATTTAGAGGATATGTTATCTATGAGAACATCAAAAGGTGAAATTATTACATCCAAGTTTTATAACCCCTCCCCGGTAATTATTGATCGATATAACCTCCCAAAAAATCATGTCATTATTCCTTTAGCGGAGTTCTATGTTAGCTTTGTAATTGATTGGCTAACTTTATAAAAATCCACCAACAACTGTCGGGAAAGGGAGATCACTCTTCACATCCGAAAGATTCCTCTGATTCTTTTCTAGTGTAAGGAAGAAGAAAAATATACTTTAGAATCATTGTCTCAAGTGTGGATATTAAATCCTTATGAGAAATCATGTCAATCTAAAATTATTGGGACATTGGAGTGAACCATACTAGAAGACATGCCCATCATGACAAATTACACTTATGTATTTCTTGAAGAGTGGTCTAGTATTCCTCGAGATCGAGAGGTTTAGTTCTCAAATGAAATTATATTTGGATCTATAAATTTATCTTGAAACCCTTATAGAATGGCCACAATATAATTAGAGGAGTTGAAGAAGCAGTTATAGGAAAATATGGAGAAGGGTTTTATACACCCGAGTGTTTCACCATGGGGTGCAGCTATCCTCTTCATCATGAAGAAGGATGGATCAGTACACCTCTGCGTTGATTATCATGAGCTCAATAAAATAATGATAAAGAACAATTATATGCTTCCATGGATAGATTACTTGTTCAATCATCTTTGTGGGGCCAGTTATTTCTCTAGGGTGGTCCTTCGGTTAGGATATGACCAATTAATGGCGAGGAAGGAAGATATTTCAATGACGGCCTTTCGAACGTGGTATGGAAACTATTTGTTCAATGTTATTCCCTAATGACTCACTAATGCTCCATAAATTATCATGAATTTAATGAATATAGTATTTATATATTTCCTCAAAAAATATGTGGTAGTCTTTATTTATGATATTCTGACATACGCCAAGAGAAAGGATGAACATGAGGAGCATTTGAATATTTTTCTAAAGATGTTGTGAATGGTGAAGCACTTTGAAAATTACAATAAATTTGATTTCTGGATGGAGGAAGTATAATTATTAGGGAATGTTATCACCAGAAATGAGATATCTATGGACCTTTCAAAGAGAGAGGAAATTGAAAAGTGTCCTTTTCTAGCATCTATAACAGTGATCTGTATCTTGTTGGGTAGAGCTGGGTATTATCGATTATTTGTGAAAAACATTTCATGGCTTTCAAACCCAATAAAGAAGCTCACACATGTGGGAGTAAATTTTTTCTATACTTAGGAATGTGAAGACCTTTTGAAGGTGTTGAAAAAGAGTTTTATCACTACACCAGTACTCACACTCCCAACAAGTGTTGATCTTTTTGTGGTGTATAGTGATTCTTCAAAGATGATCCTTGTCTATGTGATGATGAAAAATGATAAATTGATAGCCTACGCCTCAAGGCAACTAAAAATCCATGAGTAAACCAATCCAACAAATGACTTGGAGTTGGCGGGTGTGATCTTTGCATTGAAAATATTTTCGGCATAATCACTATGGGGAGAAGTGTGAGATATATATTGACCACAAGAGTCTCAAATAAATATTCAACCAAAAATAACATAATATGTTCAAATGAAGATAGATATATCCCATCAGGTATTATGACATCTCAATACACTACCACCTCAGTAAGGCAAATAAGGTTCCAAATGCTAATAGTAGAAAGGATATTGAATCTTTATCAATGATGAGAATTGAAAAGGATCTGACCTTCTTATATTTGAAGAGGATGGACATGGGAATCATTAAAGGATGAACATATTCAATACTTTCTCAAATGGTTTCTCAACCAACCATCATGGATTAAATAAAGGGTAATCAAAGAAATTATGTGGAAAATATGAAAATGGTGGAAGCTATCAGAAATGGGAAATCCTCAAAGTTCAAGATGATAGAGGAAGGAGTTTTATGATTTGGGTCACTATTATATGTACCATCCAATATAGAGATAATGAAGGAACTTCTGAATGATGCACAGATCTCAACCTTATATATCGACCACAGGAGCACAAAGATGTATCGAGATATCCGATAAAACATTTTGTGGGGCAATATGAAAAGGGAGATTGGTGAATATATATCAAAGTGACTGATATGTTAGGAAGTGAAGGATGAGAAGAAAATGTCTAAAGGGATGATGCAACCACTACCCATACCATCCTGGAAGTGGGAGAACAATACCAAGTTCATTGTCACTAGACTAATAATTACATACATAGAAAACAATGCTTTATGGGTCATTATGGATCATTTTACGAAGAAATATCACTTTATCGCAATTCTAAAGGACATCTTATTAGATAAAAATTAATGGATTTACATTATTACTCCCCAAACCTAGAATCCCAGAAATGGTACATTATTTAAACACATTAGCATGATTAAAAGGAAAAAATTACCAAAGGTACAATCACTTTTCCAATCATGGAAATTAGATTACATATATGAATGTCACATTAAAAATTATAACTTAAAATAGAGAATAAATAATCCTTTTATAACACCTTTATTACCCTATATAAACCCAACATATCAACCATAATATACTTCTTGGAATCTTGGTAAAGTAAAACATAAGAAAGGGGTGAGCTCAGATGCTTAGTAAGGGTAAGTAATTCAGTGGAAGCAATAATGTATTAAGAAAAAAAATTGTAATAAAAACATCATCCTTATAAACATTAAGCATGAAAATAATATGAAAAATACAAATAAAAAATTAATATATAAACATGAACATAGATATTCTACTAGTCGAATAATTACATATAATAATTAATTTCATAATGAGGGAATGCATAATGTCGGACATAATAACTACTATGTCAAGGCCTTGTGCCAAAACCACTCAAAAATATTCAGTCAAGGCCTTGTCCCAAGACATTAGTTTGTCTAGTGATGCCATCTATTTCATAGAGGGGATATAGTGGGCCCCTCCCGTCACTTATTAATTCCAATTCATTCTTCATTTGAAAATATTTAAACATAACATGATAATTCTTATTGAAACTAGCATAAGAAATGTCAACACTTTGATCAAAAACCATGAAATCTATAAAAATAGCACAACCACATTCAAAAATATCATAAATCATTCAATAAAATATTGAAGATTTTATTATAATAAATCAACCTCAATTAGGTATGATATCTCATAAAGTATGTTTAAATAGTTGAAAATTATTAGTAAACCTCTCTGAGAGAAATGTCTATTTTTTATGAAGTCATTTAAAAGCCACATAATTTATAAAGTAGGAATTTTTATGAGATTTATGAATCAATGTTTCCCATACCAATTGGAATTTTTAAATGGAATTAACATTTTAAAACAATCATGTCCACATTAATAAATCCTTAAAATAATTTTGAAAACATTGTCTTTAATTAAATAGATTTAGAAAAATAAATCCTCAAAAAGTTTAAAATGATGATCTAGTTAAAGTGTTTTTTCCATAAAACCAGAAAAGATTACATTAAAAAAAATTGAAACATGGATAGACATGATAAATATATCCTAGTAAATACAGACACATAAACAATCTCAGATAATAATGAGATTGAGGAATTAACCCTTACCTCAAGTACTATATTCGCCAAAAGATGCCAAAACTGATGTATAATGTTTTTAACGGTATTATTAAAATATATCAGAATAATAATAATATTTATTATATCCTGTATGATTCTTTTATGACATTATATTACCCATTTATTAAAAATTCAATGTTAATGCAACATTTCAGGTAATATCGTTTGGTTTATCGTACGTGTTTCGACTTGTTATTCTTGATCATATTAC
The DNA here is from genome assembly GCA_963277665.1 of Viscum album. NCBI lineage: Eukaryota > Viridiplantae > Streptophyta > Magnoliopsida > Santalales > Viscaceae > Viscum > Viscum album. The sequence goes on along the minus strand of OY728140.1, from coordinate 1,266,921,288 downwards.
CCTGATCATGGTTTACATACTTCCAGAATGTATAATATTATTTATATATCATATATATTCATAATATAGATATATATCGTAGATAGATATATAAAATGGAATACACCATTCATGGAGATTGTAGTCTGTATGTATCCATGAACGTTGTTTCTTTTTTCTTATCATATTGAATGGAAGTAAGTGAATGACATATATGTAAATAAATAAATACATACATATATATATATCATTCCAATAGAATTATTATGCCATGTATTTAATAATTATGAACAATATAATTTTAATAATAATTATTTTATGGTTATAGTGGAAATGAATCATTCCGCGCCGTGAAGACGGTAGACCATACGTATGAACGAGCAACGATATTTTTCCATTAATGATTAAATGAAATGTAATTGGAATGTATATGAATTTTAAATAAGAAATATCATGTTATATTTATTATTTACATTATTTATATTCATCTTTCTAAGAATATAAATAAGGTGATCTAATAAAACAATTTACACCACAGCGTGGAGACAGTAAGCCATATGTATGCACGCTTGGGCGTTTGGTTTTGCATAGGATGTGTAAAAAGAGAAAAATCGTTGTACCATAATCTTAAAAAAATCTCAGAATATATTATATTTCGGAGTTATAAATTTATTATGGAAACAACATTGTAAGATGAAGTAGAAGAATATATAAATGTTGAAAGAAGGGAAAAACAATTACCTCTTCATCGGGTGTCTCTTTTTGATTTTCACAATAGACTCCTTAATATAGATTTTCATAAAATGTTTTGAATCTACAATAAATTGAGGGAAGATAGGAGAAGAATTGGGTTGGTTTTAGATGAGCCAAATGGAATTGAATGTGTGAATTAAAGAGAAATGTAGGTTCCATTTTATGAGAGATATGAGTGGCAATTTAGGAAAAGAACGATATATCTACTTATTATAAAATTATTTGCAGATTCTAATAGTGCAAAATTTATTTAATTCTAGTATAAGATGATTATGTGTCTAAATCATCTCAACCAATAGCTTTTAGACATCTTTAGGCCATATAATTAACCATATCTTTTAGATTTACCCATTTGTAAAAATAGTAAACTCTTACCATGTTATCTTGTATTTTTATAGTCCATGGTTAATATCATTACCATAAATTTCTCAGAGAGCCTAATGTTGTTAATTTATGAAATGTGTATAACTATAAAAGTTTTTTTTCTGATCTTTATATTTTTTGTATTTTTATATCATTTAATAAAATACAATTTATTTTAGAAACTATTCATTTCAATTTTGACACTGTTTGGTAATTGATTTTTGTTAAAGACAGAAATATTTGGTTACATTTAACTAAAAGAAATAAAACTACTATAATATTTCAATGTATTCCAAAAAATTTATGGATGGAATTAAAATTTCCAAATTAATTTTTATAATTTTTATAATTTCATTTATTGGATTCTTTCATTATTGAGGTAATCACTGCATCATAATTGTGTTATAAATGAATTTATTTATTTTATGTCTAAAAATTATAAAAAAAATATAATGATGTAATAAATCTTTTTATCTTTATAATTAATTTTTATAGTCTAAGTGATCAATTATATAACTCCATATACAAATTGATTTACTGAAGATACATGATTATGTTATATTTTTCGATACATTAAATTAATTCTTATAAAATGTCATTTTCACACACAAGTAGATCCATGGGGTCCCTACATCGAATGAAGTAATTCCATTGTCGAAAACATCTCATCCAATAGGAATGGGACATGTGTTAGGGTAGGTTAATATTATTATACTATTATTTTTGTACCCATATTTACTACATGTATCAATTAACAATGGTAACTAAAATAATTACTGAAGTTATTATTCATTATTTCAAAAAAATAAAAGTTGCATATTTAAAAAATTTGGACCTTATGATTCTAAATATGGAATCCATTTTCCCAAATTCGAAACATAGAGTTTTCAGAAATTAATTTAAATTAATTCTTGTTGTCGAAACCAAAGAGTAGGTTTTTAATAAATAAAAACAATAAAATGATTGATATGTGTTTATGTACACTTTAAATGTGAAAATGAGTCTAATTACAGAAAATATATTAAATGATAATATAATAAAATAATTATAAATTTAACCTGCTCAAATATATAATTTAGAACTTTAAATTATTTTGATTAAAAAAATTTATTTGAATTCAAATTTAGTATTTTCAGTATTCATCAAAATATGAATGTTGTTAGAAAAGTACCAAAAATTTAAACAAAGTAAATATTTATCACCTCATTACAAATAAGATTTAAATTTCATCACATTGAATATATAAAACTATAAAATATTGGATTTGAAAAGGTTTTTCCATTAGAAGGTTAAAAAACTGTATTTTTTAAAATAATTCTTTTATTTAACAAATTGAATGTTTCCTTATATTATGTCAAGGAAAAACAAAAGAATAATGTTAAAATTATTTTCAATATATATATGTAATATAAATAATGTGTTTAATACTATTCATAACCTGTTTTTAAATGGCTAGTTTGATAGGTATTAGTTCCCTTGAACTCAATGTTGCATACATCGCACATTATTGAATTATTAAGAAGAAGCGTACTTTGGATGATTGGGGTGTTACATTATCCCTTCATTAAATAAATTTGGTCATCTAAATTTAAACTAAATATTGAAAATTAGGGTTTTGACATTTCAAAATATCTTAGTTGATATCCCATATCGTAAAATGGATTAATAAGACCTCTATTTCAAAACAAAGAAAGGTACATATGAAGGTTATAAAAAATAAAACCTACTAGGGATACATGTTAAAAATGATTTATATTAAAGAGAAAACTATCCATCAAGTTATGATGGAGAGTGATAGATAATATTATAATGAGAATGATAAAAACAAGAAAACTATAAATCTGTGATGATCTAAGAGACCATTCAATTCATCATGAAGGAAAGTTCTGGGAATTTTTTTTGTTTTATGATCCTTTACATAGCATTGTAGAATTAATTTAATTCATTCACAAAAAACACAAGAAATCATACTTAATTTATAGGTAGAGTTTCATCCTTTAACTAATTCCTACCACAAAATCATCTTTCTCTTCAAAAGATAAAACTCAAAAAAATTTCTATTTATATCAATATTATATGGTTAAAAATATAAAAATATAAAATCTAAATGTATAAAACTATTTTATAAAAACAAGGTACTTCTTGTAGGATAGTTGTAGGTGATAAAGCCTTAAAGCACTTCTATTGTGGGTTCAATTCCCACCACTTCTTCCAACACGACGGGGTTTTGCCCGAAGTGCAGGCTATCCTCTTTCTAAAAATATAGTATTATAAAATCACAAAAATAATCTTAAAGAATAATATCCAATGTGAAACTTAATACATCCCAACCTATAGAGTTTTCCAAAATACTTTTGTCTAATCTCAGTCTAATAAGTCCATAAATTTTTAAAATCTATTGTAACATAAAATTCCCCGAACAGCATAATGGTGGTCTTATTGATACATAATGAATATACGATTTTATTCATCATTTTAGAATCTTAATGAATGCAAACAGTATTTTAGTACAATCATTATATATATCTCATTTTTCATATGACGAGAACATAATTCTTGAATCCCAAAACATAAATACATTAACTAATCTACTTCGAATATAGTAACAACATAAGCTTGATCTTGGTCCATTCTCTTTTTCTGAGATATATTTACATAATTATTTGGAAAATCTTTTTCATAATATCAAATATATTTACAATAATAAAATTTCAAAACCTCTTTACTTCCCTTACAATCAGGATCCTCTTGAACTTTTTTCTCGACATTTGTAACAAACTGCCACTTCTTTTAAGCAAGTATTAGAATGTTTTTTCCACAATTATTACATAATGGAAAATGGTTCTTTTCCCTTTTCCCTCTATCTATCCACTATAATCTTCTTATCTTCCATTACTCTAATATTATAAGAATTAGATAATTCTTTTTCTGTGTTGATAGCACATGAGACTATATCTTCGTACAATGAGAAATATATGGATACCAATGCCTGTCAGAGGAAAGGTATTAACCCATCAAATAATAGATCAATATTATATGTTGGGTTACGTATGTATTCTGTAGATTTCCCGGTTAAACATGTTAAGTTATCCTCATACTTTACAACATTCTCTTCCTCCTTTTTCCTTAGGATCATAAATTTTCTTTCCCTATCGGCTCACTATTCATGAGGAATGTATTTCCCTTTAAAAATTATTTAAACTCACTCCATTCCATATTTACCACTTCAACATCCTCCTTTGTATTTTGAATTAATGACCACCATTAATATGCATATCTTGAGAGATGATAAACTGCCATGGAAACCTGTTCCCCTTTGTTACTTCCCAAAGCGAGAAATATTTTCTCTAATGAACTTATCCACTGCTTACCTACCAAAGGATTTTTATTCCCATTGAATTTTTTAGGTTGATGTCTAATGAAGTAGTCAAACATTGATCCACCACATTGGGATAATGATGCTCCATACATGTAAGGTTGTTATTCATAACCTGAGTCAGCTGTCCCGTTATGGTTATAAGATGTTTCGTACCAGTTATTCCACTTGCTCCAATATTATTATCATTAATATGATAAAAAACCCTACATAGATTATGTGGGTTGATACAATTTCCATTTCTTACAATAGGATTCATTTCTAAACAATGTCATACACTATATTACGTTATGAATCATAATTCATAATTCCTAATAGTAAAATACCTAACATAAATTGGAATATTTATGCATATCTAATCCATAATAATAAATATGGTTCATTTGAGGACGTATTTACTCATACATTCTTCATAATGTTTACAAATAAAATATGAGTTATCCATAGAATATCCCCTTGGAGTGTCAAACCAGATGTACAATATCGCTCATTGTAATGTACCAGGATTCCCCGAGTCAAGCCCATAACACCTTGTTGGAGTTTTCACCCCAAGGTACATCTGTTCGAGAACCATGCCCACAATTACTATATAGACAAGGATATACTGCTTGGAATATTCATGTAAACCCTACTTAACAAAAATTATAAGGGGTACTTCTATACATATCCACAGTGTATATCATAGGGATATAATCCCTAATCAATGTTTTCTAAATTTATTTACAATGATTTTCATAACTTATTCTGATACCAAGTGTAATTCCCCAACCTAAGACACCCATATCTGGTGAATTATTTTAATACATTGGCGTGCTTAAAATTAATCATGTTTTGAAGGACTGGTCAGTTTAGTAGTCTTGGAATATTGATTACATACATGAATATTATATTAAACTTTCTAACATAAAACACAACATAAATAATCCTTTGATAATATTATTATTCCCCTATCTTAAACCTTTATATCAATAATAATACAATTCATTGAATCTTGGGAAAACAAAATATGACAAAGTGTTGAGCTCAGATGCCCATTAAGGGTAAATAATTATGCGGAAGCTATTACATTTTAAGGAAAGATGTATAATAAAAACCTAATCCTTTTAAAAAATAAACATGAGCCTAATATGGAAAAATCAAATCAAAAATTACGATATAAATATTTACATGGAAATTTTACTATTCAAATAATCACATATAGTAACTAATTTCATAATGATGGAATGCATAATGCTTGACATAATAAATACTACGCCCAGGCCTTGTTCCAAGACCATTCACAAATATTCTGTCATTGCCTTGTGCCAAGACAGTATTTTGTCTCTTGAGACCTACCGATGCATCGAGTGGATCTTGTGGGCCCCACCTATCCCTTTCTATGTCCAATGCATTCCTCATTTGAAAAGGGTGAAACATAAATTATTCATTTTGATTAAAACTAGCATGCGAAATGTAAATACTTTATTCATAAACCATGAATGGTATAAAAATAGAACATCCACATTCAAACATATCACAACTAATCCAATACAATATGGAAGATTTTATTATAAAAAATCAACCTCAATCAAGAATTATATATTGTAAATGAGGTTGACACAGTTGAAAATCGCATGTAAAACTCTATGAGAGAAATATCCCTTTTTCATGAAAGTTATTAAAAGTTAACAAATTTATAAAGGAAGTAATATAAAAGAGATTTTCAATCAAAGTTTCCTATACCACATTGAATCTTTTGAATGTAATTGACATTTTAAAAGAATATTTTCCATATAAATAAATCCTTAAAATAATTTTGATAACATGGGAACTAATGAAATAGATTGGGAAAAATAAATACATAAAACATTTCAAAAGATGTTCTAATTAAAGATTAACTTAGAAAAAAAATAAAATATTACTTTTGAAAACATTATTATTAAACAGGTTCATAGATGAGAAATATATCCCAGTAATCACTTACATGTAAACATTCTCAGATAATAATGAGATTGAGGAATTTACCCTCACCTTAAGTCTGATACTCTCTGTACAACTCTGAAACTCCTGTATAATGTTTTTAAACATATTATTTATTTATATCAGAATAATAATTATATTTCTAATATCATTTAAAATTCTATTATGAAATTATATTAACCATATACTAACAATTCCATTTTAGTGCAACATTTCTGATAATATGGCTTTCTTATCGTATGTTTTTTGACTTCTTATTCATGATTATATGACTTATAAAATGATTTACTTCATTCCAGATTATAAAATATGATTTATATATCATATATGTTTATACTATAGATATATGTAATATATATATATATATAATATAACACTCTGTTCATGGAGATGGTAGGCTTTACGTATGCATGAACATTATTTCTATTTTCTTATCGTATTGAATTGATGTAAGTAAATGATATATATATATATATCAATAAATTAGACTTATTATTTGATTTATTTCATAATTATAAATAAAACATTTTTCATAATCATTATTGGATGGTTAAAGTGGAGAATGAATCTCATTGCATCGTGGAGACCGTTGGTCGTCCTTATGCACGGGGGACGATATCATTCCAGTAATGATTTAATGGTTTGGAATTGGATAGAATTGGAATTTAAAAAAATAAATATCATGGTATATTTATTATTTAAATATATTTTATTCATTGTTATACCCCCGATAAATAATGTGCACTTGAAAGACAATTTACCGAATGGTGTGGAGTTGGTAAGCTGTATGTACGCACTCATGGTGGTATTGTTTTTCTTATGATAGGTAAATAGAGGGATATGGTTGTACCATAATATTAAATTCATCTCATAATATAATATATTTTTTATTTATTATTTTATTATTGTGACATCTCAGTAATAGGAATTAGAAGAAGAAATTAACATTGAAAGAAGGGATAAAATGATTACCCTTCTTCAGTTGACTCATTTTGATTTGCGCAAAATGACTTCTTAAGATGACTTTATGCCCAGAGTTTTGAATATAAGATAAAGTAAGAGAATTTTTGAGGAAATATTGTCAGGTATTAGCCATTCCCAATGGATTTGATGGTGTGAATTAAAGAAAAAGGTAGGTGTCCGTTTATAATAGAGTAGAGGTGCACTTAATAAAAAACATGAAATATTAATTTATTATAAAATTATTTTCGGGTTATAATAGCTCCAAATGGATTTATTTTTAGTATATGATGTGGAGGGGTCTAAATTCTATCAACTATAGTTTTTAGACATGTTTAGGTCATAAAATTTACCTTATATTTTAGATTTTTTCCTTTGTAAAATAAGTTAACTCTTACCATGTTCTCTTGTATTTTTATACCACATGGTTAATATCAATTCTATAAAATGAAAATAGAATGTAAAGTAGATCATTTATAAATTTTTAATCACTATAAAAGTTTTTTGGCCGTACTATATATTTTTAGGAGTTTTATATCATTTAATAAAATTGTATTTTATTGAAAAACAAAATTATGTAAATTTTCAAAATATATACTAATTGATTTTTGTTAAAGTCATAAAAATGATTCCTTCCAAAAAAATGAATTAAATCATTCCTAAAATTTCCATTTCATCAATAAAATTATTTTATGGAATAAAATGTTTCAAATTACATTTATTTTAATATTTATAAATTCATTTATTTAAATCATTCATTAATGAAGCAATCACTACATCATAATTGTGTCATAAATAAATTTATTTATTTTATGTTTAAAATTTTTAAATAAAATATAATGATATAGGAAATGTTTTTATATTTGTGATGACTATTTATTGTAGAATTTATCAATTATATAACCCCATATAAATATTGTTTTAGTAATAGATAAATGTTTATCTTATATTTTTATATAAATTTAATTAATTCTTCTAAAATGTCATTTTAAAACCAATGTAGCTCCATGGGGTCCCAAAATCATCCCATAAAAGCCCATGGTCTTACATATTTCATAGAATATTTTTGAAACATTTTTTTGGGTAATTTAATACTAATGTAATATTATTTTCGTACCCTTATTTACCGGAATTACCCTTTAACCATGGTAAATAAAATAATTAGAGAAGTTAAAATTCATAATGTGAAAAAATAAATGTTACCTATTTAAATAGTATGGAACATCTGATTCCAAATATGGAAGCAAATTTTACATACTAAAAACACAAAGATGCGAGAAATTAATTTAAAATTAAGTGTCTTTGTCAAAACCAAAAAACAGGTTTTTAAGAAATGAAAAACTATAAAATGATTGATATGGGTTTTTGTCCAATTTAATTGTAAAAATACTTCGAATGACCTAAATTATATTAAATCATAATATTATAATCTAATTATACATTAATACCACTCAGATGTATAATTTAACACTATAAATTATTTTGATTTAAAAAGTTGTTTCCAATTAAAATGTAGTATTTTTCACTATTTATCAAAATATGAAAGTTATCATAAAATTATCAAAAATTTATCCAAAATAAATTTTTTATATCCGGATTATAAAGAAGAATTTAATTTCATCAACTTGAATATATAAGTGTCAAATATTGGATTTAAAAGGTGTTTAACATTAAAAGGTGACAAACTGCATTTTTGAAAAATAATTTTTTTATTAGAAACACAAAATATGTTTTTTAAAATTATATAGGATATATATAATTAAAAAAGTTATTATTACTATTCATAACCCTATTTTAAATGGCTAGTTTGATAGGCAGTGGTGTGCTTGAACTTGGTGTTGTGTACATCACACACTATTAAATTATTAAGAAGAAATGTACCGTGGAAGTCTGGGGTGGTACATTATCCCTTCATTCAATAAATTGTGTCCTCGCAATTTATTTTCAAGATTTAAAACATGGGGGTTGACATTTAAAAACATATTAGTTAAAATCCAACATCATAAAATGGATAAATGAGAACTCTATTTTAAAATAAATAAATTTTTCTATGAAGGATATCAGAAATAACATACACTAGTGTGGCATGTAATACCCCAAGCTTCTACGGTAAGTTTCCCTTTGAATAATTCAATAGCTTGTATTGTACACAACTTCTAGATTCTAACACACCACGACCCATCAAACTAGCCATTATGAATAGTAATACCCAGTTTTTAAAATTTTATTAATTTTATCTTTCAAAATTGATTTCTTTTTGGATTCGGAATATCTAAATTAGCGTAGGGTGAGTTTTGGTATTTTTTTGAAAACATTCAATTTTTTGATGAATGTTGAAAACCACTAAGGTATTGTTTAAAACAAACATTTTAATTAAATAATTATTTATTTTATTTAAATTTATTTTCGGTCAAAATAGATACATAATACCTATATAAGTTCAATTTAATTCATTAGAGTCATTTAATAATGTGTTTAGATATATAAAATTTTATCGAACATTTTACCATCTTTTACCCACATTCTAGGAGCATTTTCAATTATGTAGAAGACATAATTTTACTGCTTCTGTGAGTTGAATTTCAAATATATGAGAGACATTGTTGATATTAGTAAGTAAAATTTGGTTCCATAAGATGAAACAATATTTTTTTGAATAGTAACTTTTTTACTTTTATTTAACATGGTTAAAAGTAAATAGGGTAATTAAGGGTAAAAATTTTATTATTATAACCATAACACATGTCCTAATTATATTGGATAAGTATAATTAGGCCAAAAACCATTAGGAATAAAATATGAACCTCTTTGGTCCACTTGGGTTAAATTAGGACATTTATTATTATTTTATTTGAAAAAGATTTAAAAGAGTTAAAATCAATGTTTAATAAGTAAACCATTTTTAATATAAATTTATACATAGGATAAATTCTAAAATAAATATTCATAAGATAGAAAATAATATTTCCAACATAATGGTAATTTATTTATAATTTTTAGACATTATATAATTAAATTTATTTATGACACAATGAAGATGTAGTAATTACCTTTTTAATGAAATATTAAAATAAATTATATTATAAATACCCAAATATATGTAATATGAGATTTTTATGAATTCCACTAATTTTATAGGTTAATATAAAATGTTAGGGTTGATTAAACGAATTTCTTTGAAGTAATAATGATTTCATGAATTTAGAAAAAAACAAAATACCAAATATTGTCAAAATTGACATAATAGAGTTTTTAAAAAAACTATTATATTATTAATTGATATAATATTCTTAAAAATCTATGGATCAGCCAAATGACATATATATGGTTATATGTATTAATATTTAACCACTTTTTGTTCACATGAAAGTTTATAGAAACTTTATTAACAATATAGTATAAAAATACAATGAGACATTGTAAATGTAAAACTATTTAACTAAGAGTTAAATCTAAAAGATAAAGTTAATATAGTGACCCAAACATGTATAAAACCTATTCTATGAGTTTTTTTGACCCATACCCACCATATCCTTGAAATAAATCATTTTTGAGCCATTAGAAACCGAAAATGAGTTTATTATAAAATAATAATTAAATATTTTCCTAAGGTGCCCCTCACCCCTCTTATAAAATGGAACTTCCCCTTCTCTATAATTCACATCTTCAAAGCCATTTTGATCGGCCAAACCCTACCCAAATATCCTCAAAACAGCCTACCTTAATCCAGAGGTCTTCCTTTAGTCATAAATCCTACTTAATGAGCCCTTTTGATCAAATCAAAATGAATAATCCGAAGAAGGCATAAATATTTTATCACCTCTTTCATGTTCCTTTATTCTAACACTTCATCTTTATTTGTTATTTCCATTCAAAAATAATAACTCCATTATATTATATATACTTTGATGTTATTATATAAATGGTACCACCATATTCATTATTCTATCCCTCCTACAAATGACAAATTCATCATAATTGCTTACGTATAGATTACTGTCTCCACTTTGTGGTGTAGTTGTTATTCAATACATTATTATTTGGATGGGTAAAATAATGATGTATAATTGATTTAAATAACCAATATAACATTATAATTATTCTTTATATATAATATATCATCCTATTATATATTATTTTAATATCAAAATAATGATATTGTCGCTTGCGCGTACGTGCTGATTACCGTCTACAAGAACACGATGAGATTCATTCCTCATCGTATCCATTCAGGACTAAATTTCATTTGATGATTAAAAATAGTGATTAAAGACATAATATAATTCATAATATTAATACAATACATCCTATCCATAACAAACATTACTTACATAATAAAGCATATAAAGGAAAACAAATCAGTTAAAACCTAAAACGACGATAATACTAAAATATTATTAACAAAGTAATATTTTAAGATCATATATCATAAAATATTAATTTATATGGTTCTTTTATAATTAAATAACAATTATTTCACCATTATACAAGAGGTTAACCTACCCTCAACTAAGGAAAAGTACAAGGATGGGTTTAATTCAACAATATTTTTATTATCTGAGGTTGTTTTTACTGGGACCTCTTTATCATCCACATCCATGATTCTTAAAAATTAATTTCAAAACAATTTTACTATTTACTAGACAATGGGTTGAAGTAATTTATACCATTATTTGAACTTATATGTTATGAAAGGAATCTTTCAGTTGTTTTCCAAACAAGGTACATTACATCCATTTCGACAAAATTAAGGTATGATTGTGTTTTTTAACTTATACGAAGGGTGTAGCTATTTTCCACCGTTATAATATCGTCATATCTTACCTTACAAGCTTATAATATTTTTTTAAAAAATTATTTCTTTTATAATTATGTAAAATTAAATGATATAAAAAAATTGAAGAGATATTTCTCTTAAATAGTTTTGATTTCATAAATTTCAATATCCTTTGATGGATATTATACTTGTTTGAAGTCAATTCATTATGATACAAATATTCTATATTGTATTAATGTTTTTGTGATATGTTTTACTTTGGATGTTTTATTTTTATACCATTCATGGTTTATGGTTAAAGTATTGAAATTTCGTATGCTAGTTTTAATATAAATGTTTATGTTATATTTCAACCTTTCCATATGAGGAATGTATTAGACTTAGTAAGTGACGGGTGGATCCTGATACAACTCCTTGATGGATCAGTAGGTCTCATGAGAAAAATAGACATGGAATTGGCCGAGACCTTTCCAAATTTGATATAGGGTTTTGGCCGAGGCATTAATCATTTTTAGACATCTTAGTCGAGGCCTTGGAAAAATGTTTCCGAATATCCGACATTATACATTCCATCATTATAAATGTAATATTGATGGTTCATGTGATCATTCTACTAGTAGAATACCCATGATTATGTTTTATTATGGAATTATTTACTCATCTCATATTCTTTCCATAAAAGTGTTCATGTTTATTATTGGTAATGAAATGTGTTTTCAATTATTCACCATGCTTAATATTTATGTTATCTTCCACTGTATTCTTACCATTACTGAGCATCTGAGCTCACCCCTTTCTTTTGTTTCATTATAAAAGGATGTGAAGAAGTTAGTTATGAGTGACATGAAGGCATAATCTAGGAGGCTTGGATGTTTCTAATGGAATAAATTAGTGTTGTATTTCTTTTCAAGAAGTAATGTTGAACTTATGTATGAATCCTGTTTCCAATAATACGAAAATTATTGGTCTTTCGGAACATAGTTTCCTTGTGATCATGCCTATTTTATGTAATAATGAACCGACTCTAGGGAACTGTGGCTAGGGTGTTATAGTTTTTATCAGAGGATGCTTATTACAAAAACATGGAAACTAGATTTAGATAAACTCTAATTAGAGAACATTATCCTTAGATAGACTTGGAGGATTAGTATTGAAAAACTTCATAGAATATTTTTATTGTATAGTTTTTGTGAGTTCTCCAAACAATACATCCATAGTTTGATACGAGCAGGTAGAGGTGGATCTAGCACAGATATACCTAGGGGTAAAACCCGAAAACACCACTTTAAGCATGACTTGAATGGGAACTGGTGCATTACAATGGGCCTTGTTGTACTATTGGTTACGACACTCCCCGAGGATATTCTTAGGATAATTCTCATTTTCATTACAAATAATTATGAAGGGTTTATGAGTATATACATTCTAAAAGAAAACATTTTTATGATTATGGATTATATCTATAAACTGTTCAAATTATGTAAAGTGTTTCACAAGTATGGAATTATATATTTCATTCATTAACTAATATAGTTTATTCCATTGTTTATAAATGGTGCCTAGTGGAAGGAATGGAAACGGTATCAATGCACGTTATCCATATAGGGATTTCCCTCCTACTCAAGATAATTATAGCAGAGCTGGTGATGCAACTGCTGCTGATCAGCTTATCAACATACTAGGAAAACTCACACAAGTTATGAATAATAACCTTACCCGTATGAAGCACCCTGGTTAAAGACACGGAGGATAAATGTTAAACCGCTTTATGAGGCAACAACCACTAACATTCAATGGGAGTACAAATCCATTAGGGGCTGATCAATGGATAATTTCCTTAGAGAAAATATTTCACGCTTTGGGGAGTAGTGAAATGGAAAAAGTTGTCATGGAAGTTTATCACCTCACTAGAGATGTTGATCAATGTTGGTCATTGATTGAAAACACAAAGGAAGATGAAGAAGTGTCCAGTATGGAATAAAGAGATTTAAAAGGATATTTCATAGAAAAATACTTTCCTCGTGACCATCGAGCGGATATGAAAAGGAAATTTATGAGTCTAAGTCAAAAAGAGGATGAGAATGTCGCAATGTATAAATCTATATTTACATGGTTAGCAAGGAATAATTTAGAGTATATACATAACCCAAGAAGTATGATTGATCATTTCATTGATGGGTTTAAACAATTTCTCTATTGAGCATTAATTTCAAAATCCTTTTCATCGTATGAAAATATTTCCTCACGTGCTATCAAGACATAAAAGGAATTATAAAAGTCTTAAGACTTTAAAAGCAATGAAAGAGAAGAATAGATTTGCTCAACACTCTGGGAATTTAAATAAGGAAATAGGGAAGAAGAGACGAATTGAATTTCCACACTGTGAAAATTGTGGAATAAAGCACCTAGGTTTCTATATAAAAGGAAAAGGATTATTCTACAAATGTGGATAGAAAGACCATCTTACTGGTGATTGTAAGGGAAAGAAAGACACTACCAATGTTCAATGCTACAATTGCAGGGAGATGTGACATTATGAAAATGAATGTCCTAACCTTCAGGGAAACATACCTCAAAAAAGGTCAAGGGATCAAGGCCAAGTTTCTGTGCTCACTTTTGCTGAGGTTGAAGCTCTGAAAGATGTGGTGGCCGATAATTAAATGGTTTCTTCAAGTTTAGCCAATGATTTATTTGATTCTAGATCATCGCATTGTTTCATTTCATCCCAGTTTTCTAAGAAAATTAGATATTTCTAATTTGATTTAACAATGGAGTTTTTAGTCCAAACTCCTAAGTAAAGTATCATTGCAAAAAAGTTTTGTGAATCAGTTCCCATTAGGGAATATAAATTTTATTTATCTGCTGATCTCATCGTCATACCCATGATTGACATTGATATAATCCTACGAATGGATTTTATTTCATATCATTATGCGAAAATTTATTGTAAGAATAAAGTGGTTACAATTTTCGATGATGATATGGAGTACCTTATCTTTAGAGCAGAAATGTCACCACCACATTCTTATCTCGATCCACCCCCAGTAGCTCAAATAAATTCAATTATTGGGGAGGATGAGAATTAAATAATTGTGGGTGAGGAAAAGAATGTTAAAATAGAGTACCTACCTATTGTTCCAGAATATGTGGATATATTTTCATAGGATTTAACTGGACATCCTCCAGAACGAGAAATTGAGTTTTCCATTAATTTAATTACTTGTTCAAGGCCCATATTGAAGACCCCTTATAGAATGGCCACTGTGGAATTAGTGGAACTAAATAAACAACTAGAGGAATTGAGTAATATGATATTTATTCACCATAGTGTTCCACTATACGGACCCGGACTTAAACCTTACATAATATAGAATCAAATAAATAATTCATGATGAGGATCTTTTTAGGTTTAGAGTTTTAGAGAGTTAGACCATAACTGTTACATTTCAAAATATTACAAAGTAGAGACTTCTACTCAGTTTCCATTTTTTTAAAACATGAACTCTTGAAAAAATAGTAATGTCTAGTTCCATGTTTTAGACGGCATGACTTGTCCTTGATCCCATCCTTTACCCTATTTCACTTTATGTTTTGTGAAAAACATTTCAAAACTTGGGATGAGAGTAAAATGATCAGTATGGGATACACATAGAAATAAAATAGTTAGTTTTTCAAAACAAAAAATAAACCTTGAATACTTTAACAGAAGTAATACTTTTCAACTTTATGAAGTAGTAAATGATCTTCACAGAATAAAAGATCATTACTTACCCTTTTTGTAACCAAAATATTTCCCTAAAATCCATATAAAGAACACATAACATATAAAGGTAACTTGGGACATAAACATACTTAAATGGAATACACATACGGTCAACTTCCACACATATCACTAAATGGAATAGCCATACGGCCGACTTACATATCCAATGCATTGGAGGTTATAATGTAACCACCTGTCCTGGTATTCACGGCACCACCCATCATTTTGTTTATCACATAACCACCCATCAAATGTTCAAGTACCATTATAATATCATATCACATACAACAAATATAAAGTAAATGAAACATTTCCACATTTCAATCACAATATATCACTTAAATATATAGAAATAACAAATACATTTTTAAAACCATTTTAAATAAAAAAAAATACGTAAAAGAGTATAAGGTATTTATTTTCTTTTAAAAACCTTACAGCTTATTGAGGAATCCAATGATCAAATAATAC
Source organism: Viscum album (assembly GCA_963277665.1). Classification (NCBI taxonomy): domain Eukaryota; kingdom Viridiplantae; phylum Streptophyta; class Magnoliopsida; order Santalales; family Viscaceae; genus Viscum; species Viscum album. The sequence goes on along the minus strand of OY728140.1, from coordinate 1,266,904,887 downwards.
TCGCGGCAGCGGAAAGGTCGTTGTCACCGCTTACGTTTAAAGAAACATTCATTTTTTTTGTTTACTAAAACGATTCGTAGAAAAAGATTACCTTTGAATGAAATGAAAATTCAAAGGTTTTTATACATTGTATAAAACAAAGTCTTGTATTAGAACAAAATATGCCTCAATGAAAGGAGATTGAGACAAAGTTCCTTACCTCACGTCTGACATGACTCGATCATTCTTTAATCTCTTGAATAATATACTAAAGTTAATTTATACTTTCTTAAGAATCCTTTTCAAGTTTATTATTCCTTTTATATCACTTATTACCATGTTATAAACATTATGCAATCATTTATGTTAGTAACGTTCGTTTTGTCGATATTTGGTACTTGAGTCAAAAATGGACTTCTTATAATTACAGGTTGTTCACGTGGTTAAAGGTTCATTATATCCGGAATGATATTAATTATATTAGTATCATATATATCATATATATGTAGAATATACCTATTTTTATAATAGTACATAACATTTAGAGGTAAGAAATTAAATGCACCGTTCATGGAGACGGTAAGCCGTACGTACGCATCAACGCTACTTTTATTTATATTTATAATTTTAATGGAATTAAAAAATAATGATACATAGGTATATTATTATTCTAGTATAATATAATATATAATATCATTAACTCTATCCTTTATACATCTCATATAAGGCATTAACAAATCAAATCACTTTGAGGGTACGGTAGTCTGCAGTTCCTCAAATGAGATTATAATATTTACCCACTATGGAAACCATAAAGACATGATATAAAAAGGGATGTACAGAAGAATAAGGAAATAATAAACATAATATATATCATATATAAATATAGTTCCATCATAATTTCCACCATGATAGGCAGTAATATGTAATTGAACAATCATCGTTTCGTGAGGCCTTAGTTTTCCATTCACAGAAACGTTATGTTCTTCATCCATTAGATGGAGGTGTGTGTAAGTGTAGTTGGAATAATTCTCATAACAACATCCTAGTATATTTAGGATACATGTTATGTTATAAAACAAATGATGTAAAAAGATATTATGGGTTGGAGAAGTAAAATAAAAGAAAATAATTTAAGAGAAACGGTTACCTTTAATTTGGGTAACTCCCTTTGGTTTGAACCAAAGGACTTATTGAAGGGCCTTATACCTAAGGTAAGGATTCTAGGGGGAGTAGAGGGATGTTGAGAGCTTAATTGGGTATAGTTTTGACGAGCCAAATGGCTTGATAGGTGTGAGAAATTTGTTATAAGTGGTCTCATTTTATAAGGGGGATGAGGGGCTCTTTAGGAAAGTGTCAAACTATTATTTTATTATATAATGATATTCGGTTTCTAATTGTCCAAAAATAATTATAGTCAAAGATAAGATGATTCGTGGTCGAAATAAAATAATCCAATCAGAATTGGACATGTTTGGGATTATATTTAAATCATTATAATCTTATTTATTTAGATGATTTATTAATGATGTAAATACTTTATCCTTATTATGTAATAAATAATTTAATTTATTTGTTGTCTAAAAAATATAAAAAAAATACCATGATATAGGAAATATTTTTATATTTCCAAATAATATTTATAGTCGAAAATATAACTTATATAACACCATATAAAAAATAATTACTTAAAGAGTTTTGTTTATGTCATTTTTGCCTTTATTTTAAATTAATTTATCTAAATTGTCATTATCACATCCAAGTGTATCAAAGGGGTCCACAAATATACCCAAATATGCCCATGGTCGTTAATGACTCAACCAATAAGGTTATTAAAAGTGTTAAGGTAATTTTGAATTATTATAATATTCTTTTAACCTTGAATTACCTTATTTACCTTTAATCGCGGTAAATAAAAGTCAAAAGTTACTATTTACCAAAAATTATTTTTATCTTAATGAACCACATTTTAATTATTGATAACAAACATGTATGTCATATTTTTGAAATTCAATTAATAGAATTGGTAAAATTTCATTTAAATGAAAACGTCAATTTTTTATAACAACCGCTAAGTGGTGCCACTATTCATCAAAAATTGATGTTTTTTAGAAAAATACCAAAAATCCAGCCTAAGCAATATTTGATATTCTGAATTCAAAAATTATTTCTATTATTCCAAATTCAAAATATAGAATTTTCATTAATTAATTTTAAAATTAATTCCCATTATGAAAACAAATAGCGTGTTTTTAAGAAACAATAACTATGAAAAGATTGATATTTGTTTATGTCTAATTTCAAAGTGAAATTAATTCCAATGACAAACATTGGATTAAATAGTAAAAATATATTTTAATTTCACTTTAAAACAAACTAAAAATATAATCTAACCATATAAATAAATTAGATTAAAAGGAACTTTTGAATTAAAATGCAATATTTTTCACTATTCATTAAAAATGAACATTATCAGAAAAATACCAAAAAATTACGTAAAGTATAATTTCATGTCCAAAATATAAGGATTGATTTTATTTGGTCAATTAGAATGTATTAATGAGACCAATACTATATTTAAAAAGGGTTCTCCATTGAAAGGTGATAAATCGGCCTTTTAATGTAAATTATGCATTAAATTAGATTCATTCACATTTTAAGCCTCTAACTTTTATTGGATTAATGTAAATACATTTACCAAATATGTATAATCATATTGTAGACAGTTTCATTCATTCTATCCAATTACAACGGCTAGGAGATAATTACCATTTAAAAATATTATATTATATTATTTGTGTGCAACATAAGATTTCAAAGAAACTCGTTGTTGTGTATCGGGTACGCTATCAAACATAGAAACCCTTTTAAAGTAAAATTAATATTTAATTCACTAATATTAATGAATATAAAAATTTCTTATTCTTCATTTACATGGGATGTTACATCCTTCCCCCCTTTTGGAAATTGCGTCTTCACAATTTTTATTCACTTATCAAAATAAGTTGGGGTATTTATCCCTCATTGAATTTTCAGATTCCCACGTTGCCTCTTCAACCATATGGTTTTTCCACAAAACCATTACCTGATGAATTACCTTATTCCGCAACACATGCTCTCTATGGTCAAGAATCGGAACTGGTTGTTCTTCATAAGAGATAATCCCTTCCAACTGAACTACCTCTGGGCTCAAAACATGAGTTGGATCTGACATATAATTTTCTCAACATCGAAACATGAAAAAAATTGTGTACCTGGGATAAACATGGAGGTAAAGCCACTCTATACGCAACTGATCCCACTTTATACAGAATTTCATAAGGTCCAATGAACCACAGACTCAACTTTCCCATCTTACCAAAACGCATCACACTTTTCCACGGAGAAACATTGAGAAAGACATGATCACCTACATCAAAGAATGATCCTTCCTCCGGTTATCTTCATAACATTTCTGTCTACTCTGAGCGGTTCGCATGTGCTTTTGAATCAACTGAACTTTCTCTGCCATCTCTTCTACCAATTATGGCCACATAAGCTTCCTTTCACCTACATCATCCAAAAAATCCAGAGTTCGACAATTCATTCCATATAATTCCTCAAATGGAGCCATATGTATGCTGGAATGAAAACTGTTATTATAAAAGAATTCAACCAAAGAAAGATGTTGGTCCCTACTTCCATGATAATCCATCGAGCAAGCACATAGAATATCCTCCAAGGTCTGAATTATTCATTATGACTTCCCATCTGATTGAGGATGAAAAGTTGTAATAAAATTTAATTCAGTACCCAATGAATCCTGAAGGCCTTTTCCAAAGTTAGAAGTTAACCTGGGATCACAATCATATACAATGGAGAGGTCAACACCATGGAACCTGACTATCTCTTTAACATACAACCGATAAAGTTGATCTAGAGAAAAAGTATCTCTAATAGGAAAAAAATGAGCAGATTTAGTCAATCGATCAACTATAAACCAGATTGCATTATTACCTCCAAATGTCTTTGGTAATCCAAAAACGAAGTCCATGGATATATTTTCCCATTTCCATTCTGGCACCGGTAAAGGCTGAAACATTACTTTCGGTAACTTTCACTCTGCTTTAACCTGCTGACAAGTCAAACACTACACAGTAAAATCAACAATATCTCTTTTCATTCCATCCCACCAGTAATACTCTCGATGATCTCTATACATCATAGTACTACTAGGATAAACTGAAAATGGAGAACTATAAGCTTTATATAAGAACTCATTCTTCAACTTGGAATCACAAGGTACACATAATCTCTTCCCAAAACTCAAAACACAATCATTATAAATGTTAAATTCAGGAAACTTACCCTTCTAAACCAACTCTACCTTTTTCTGCAACTCATTGTCTTCTTTCTACGCTTGCTTAATTCTACCTGATAGAGATGATTTTACTAACACCTGAAACAAAACAGAATAATTTCCTGAAACAACAACTTCTATGACAAAGTTCATCAAATCAAAAACCAAAGGATCATGTTTTAAACGTAGCATGGCTAATGAGACATTACTTTTTCGACTCAAAGCATTGACCATGTTATTTTCTTTTCCCGAATAGTAATGGATTGTGCAATCATAATCCTTGATTAATTCCAACAATCTACTCTGTCTCATGGTGAATTCTTTCTGAGTGAATATATACTTCAAAATTTTGTGATCAGTATATATTTCACACCTCACTCTATAAAAACGATGCCTCCAAATTTTTAAAACAAAAACAACAGCAGCTAATTCCAAATCATGTGTAGGGTAATTTAACACATGTGGTTTCAACTGACGTAAAGCATAAGCAATTACCTGATCATTTTACATTAGGACACAGCCAAGTACTTTCAATGATGCATCACTGTAGATAACAAAATCACCATTTCTGGAAGGCACTACTAAAACTGGAGCATTCACCAATCTTCTTTTCAATTCCTGAAAAAAAAAAAAATCGCATTCTTTTGTCCAGATGAACTTAACACCATTTTTAGTTAACTTAGTCATTAGACTAGATTGCTGTGGAAAATTATCAACAAACCTCTATTAATAACCTAGAAAACCAAGAAATCTATGAATCTCTGTTATATTTGTTTCTCTTGGCCATTCTTCAATAACTTTTGTTTTACCAAGATCAATAATTATGCCATTTTTTGAAACAATGTGATCACGGAATGAAATTTTTTGTAACCAAAACTCATACATGTTGAATTTCCCAAAAAGTTTCATTTCTTTTAAGGTTTTCAAGACAACCCTTGAATGAATTTCATGTTCCTCTTTACTTTTTGAATATACAAAAATATCATCAATGAACACAACCACAAACTTATCCAAGAACTCAGGGAAAATTCTATTCATAAGATCCTTGAATACAGCAGGTGAATTGGTTAACTGAAAAGGCATAACTAAAAATTAATAATGGCCATATCTAGTACGAAACGTGATCTTTGGAATGCCTTATTCCTTTAATTTCAACTGATGGAACCCCGACCTCAATTCAATCTTTGAAAAATACTGATCTCCATGGAGATGATCAAACAAATCATCGATATGTGGAAAAGGTTACTTATTCTTAACAGTGATGTTATTCAATTCTCTTTAATCAATGCAAAGTCTCATTGAACCATCTTTCTTTTTAACAAACTAGACAAGAGCACCCCATGGTGATGTGCTAGGTCGAATGAAACCTTTATTTAATAACTCTTGCAATTGCTTCTTTAACTCTAAAAGTTCAATTTGATCCATTCGATAAGGGGATTTTGAAATTGGCTTAGCATCGGGAACTAAGTCATAAGTAAATTCAACTTCCTGATTAGGTATAATACTGGGAAACTCATTAGGAAAAACATCAAGGTAATCAATTACCACTGGCACATAATTAATCTAAACAATCCCATTGTTTTAAAAAATATGTGCAAGGTAACATTCATTTCCATATTTTACCAGTTTTTTGACTTCCTGATATGTTATCAAAAGCAAGGGTTCATTCTTGTACACAAAGTGAATATCATTCTGAAAAGAAACCTCTTTAGCTATGCAGTCAATCTTATCCTGATAAACAGAAAGCCAATCCATGCCCTAAATAACATCAAACTCTACAAGAGGAAAAACAATAAGGTCTGCAGGTAGATTCTTTCTGCAAACAAGCACTGGAAGGTTCTTATAATTTCTTTTTGTCTCAAAATTTCCTACAGGTGTTTTTTAGCATAAGTTCAGTATTCATATCATGAGATGGAATTCCCAATTTACTATAAAACATCTCAGAAATGAAATAGTGTGTAAACCCTGAATCAAACAACACATTGGAATAATCTGAACAAACAAACAGTGTAACTGTTAATACTTCATTCGATGGACCAACATCTGCTGAAGTAGTTGAAAAGGATGTTGCCACCCCTTTCTGCTTGCAGTCTGGGTGCTTTCCCTTAGTTGAGTTCTTCTCTAGACACTCATTTTGATAATGACCCATTTCATTACACCGAAAACATCTTACTGATGGCTTTTCATTGTCTTCTTGTTCATCTTCCTTACAGTTACAGGAAATATGACCAGACTTACCTCACTGGAAGCACTTTTCAGTCTTTGATAAACATTCTCAGAGAATATTTTTACCACACTTCTCACAAGATGGATATTTAGTTTCCTTACCTCCAAGATTATTTTATGAATTCTTCCCCTTTTCCTTCCAACCGTACCTCTTATTTTCTTGTTTGTCAATGAACACTTGTTCATCAGCAAACTCCATTTCCACCTTCTCTGCACATCGAACATGTTTTTCATAACTTTTAAACTAACGAGAAGCTAAATCCCTTAGATATCATTCCTTCAGTCCTGAGTAAAATCGATTTATCTTACTATCAATATCTCAGATGAAATTTGGAGTATACCTTGCCATTTCAGTGAATTTTTCATCATAAGCAGCCATAGAGTCATCCTCCTACCTCAATTCCAGGAATTTCTTTCCCATTATAAGACGAACCACCATAGGAAAATATTTCTCAAGAAACATACCTTTGAATTCAACTAAATCAAGAGCATCAATCTTGTCACAATCCCTGATATTTTTCACCATCGACCACCACTGATCAGCTTCACCTTCAAAACGGTAAACAATAAGACTAACCTTTTGATGTTCTGAACAACCCATGACATCAGAAATCTTTTCCAGTGCTTTAATCCACCCTTCAGATAGAACAGTGTCAGATGATCCTCTGAATGATGGGGGATGTTGCCTCATGAAATTCTCCACTACTGTCATTTTCCTCTGCGGTTGATCTAGCTGATCTCATGCATGAATATCACCACCATTTATAGCCTGAGTCAACTATGCCATCGCTGCAACAAATTGTTCAGTTCCGATTCCGACCATCTCAGGTTGCTGATTTGGAAGGTTTTCTTCCTTCTGATGTCGTCCCAACATAGCTACCCGGTTTCCTCTGCGGAAAACCATTCTAAACATAAAAATATCTTAGGCAAAGAAACATGGTTATTTGGAAATTCAATATGATTTCAATATTAACATAAATTACTTTATGGATATTACTTTAACAATACCCTAACACCTAAAGTTATCTAAACTGACCTTTGATACAAAATATAAGGACCTGACCATAAACCTTACATAATATTGAATAAAATGAATAATTTATGTTGAGGATCTTTTCAGGTTTAGAGTTTTACAGAGTTAGGCCATAACTATTACATTTCAAAATATTTCAAAGTAGACACTTCTACTCAGTTTCCATTTTTTTTACAAAACATGAACTCTAGAAAAAAAAGAGAGTCATGTATAGTTCCATGTTTTAGATGTCATGACTTTTCCATGATCCCAACCTTGACCCTATTCCACTTTATGTCATGTGAAAAACATTTCAAAACCTGGTATGAGTATAAAAAGCTCATTAAGGGATTCACAATGAAATAAAACGATTAGTTTTTTAAAACAACAAGTAAACCATGAATCATTTCACATATGTAATACTTTTCACCTTTATGAAGTAGTAAATACTCGTCACAGAATAAAAGATCATTACTTACCCTTTTGTAACCAAAATATTTCTATAAAACCCATATAATGAACACATAACATATAAAGGTAACTTGAGATATAAACATACTTAAATGGAATAACCATACGACCGACTTCCACACATACCACTAAATGGAATAGCCATACAGCTGGCTTCCATACCCAATGCATTAGAGGTTATAACGTAACCACCCATCCTGGTATTCAAGGCACCACCCGTAATTTGGTTTATCACGTAACCACCTGTAAAATGTCCAAGTACCATTATAAAATCATATCACATAAAACAAATATAATGTAAAGGAAACATTTCCACATTTCAATCACAATATATCACTTAAATATATAGACATAACAAATCCATTTTCAAATCCATTTTCAATACCAAAAAATAATTCAAATATTATAAGTTATTAATTTTCTTTTAAAAACATTACAGCTTGTTGAGGAAACCAATGATCAAATAATACTCGCGGTGGCGAAAAGGTCGTTGTCACCGCTTACGTTTAAAGAAATATTATTATTTTTTGTTTAGTAAAACACTTCGTAGAAAATGATTCCCTTTAAATGAAAAGAAAAGTCAAAGGTTTTTTACTTTGTATAAAAGAAAGTCTTGTATTAGAACAAAATATGCCTCAATGAAAGGAGATTGAGACAAAGTCCCTTACCTCACGTCTGACTTGACTTGGTCATTCTTTAATCTCCAAAATAATAAACTAAAGTTAATTTAAAATTTCTTAAGATCCTTTTTCAAGTTTATTATTCCTTTTATATCAATTATTACCATGTTATAAACATTATGCAATCATTTATGTTCGTAACTTTCGTTTTGTCGATATTTTGTACTTTAGTCAAAAATGGACTTCTTATAATTACAGGTTGTTCATGTGGTTAATGGTTCATTATATCCGGAATGATATTAATTATTTGAGTATCATATATATCATATATATGCATCATATACATGTTTTTATAATATTTCATAACATTTAGAGGTAAAAATGAAATGCACTGTTCATGGAGACGGTAAGTCGTACGTACGCATGAACGCTGCTTTCATTTCTATTTATTATTTTAAAGGAATTAAACCATAAAAACATATAGGGATATTATAATTCCAGTATAATATCATATATAATATCATTAACTATATCCTTTATACATCCCACATAATGCATTAACGAATCCAATCACTTTGAGGGGGCGGTAGTCCGCACTTCCTCAAATGAGATTATCGTATTTACCCACTATTGAAACCATAAAGGCATGCTATAAAAAGATAAGTAATGAATAATATGGAAATAATAAACATAATATATATCATATATAAATAAATTTCTATCATAATGGCCACCATGAGAGGCGGTAAGATGTAATTGAACAATCATCATTTCGTGAAGCCTTAGTTTTCCATCCACATAAACATTATGTTCTTCATTTATTAGATGTAGGTGTTTTTAAGTGTAGATCGAATCATTATAATAACAACATCCTAGTATATTTAGGATACTAGTCAAGTTACAGAAGAAAGGAAATAAAAAGATTTTATGGGTTGGAGAAGTAAAATAAAAGAAAATAATTTAAGAGAAATTGTTACCTTTAATTTGGGAAACTCCCTTTGGTTTGAACCAAAGGACTTCTTGAAGGGTATTATTACTAAGGTGAGGCTTTTAGGAGGAGGATAGGGATGTTTAAATCTTAATTGGGGAGAATTTGGACGAGCCAAATGGCTTGAGAGGTGTGAGGAATTGGTTATAAGTGGTCTCATTTTATAAGGGGGAGGAGGGGCTCTTTAGGAAAGTGTGAAACTATTATTTTATTATATTATGATATACGGTTTCTAATAGTCCAAAAATCATTATAGTCAAAGATAAGATGATTCATGGTCGAAATAAAATAATCAATTTAGAATTGGACATGTATTGGATAATATTTGAATCATTATAATTTTATTTATTTAAACGATTTATTAATGAGGTATATACTGCATCATTATTATGTCATAAATAATTTAACACATTTGTTGACTAAACATTATAAAACAAATACCATGATATTGGAAATAGTTTTATCTTTCCAAATAATATTTATAGTCTAAAATAGGACTTATATAACACCATATAAAATATAATTACTAAATTATTTATGTTTATGCCATTTTGGCCTTTATTTTAAATTAATTAATATAAATTGTCATTATCACATCCAAGTGGATAAAATGGGTCCCAAAATAGACTCAACGATTCCCATTGTCGTTAATGACTCAACCAATACGGTTAGGACAAGTGTTAAGGTAATTTGGAATTATTATAATATTCTTTTAACCTTGAATTACCTTATTTACCTTTAACCACGGTAAATAAAAGTCAAAAGTTACTAATCACCAAAAATTATTTTCATCTTAATGAAGAAAATTTTACTTTTTGATAACAACCATGTATGTCAGATTTTTGAAATTCAATTCACAGAAGTGGTAAAATTTTATTTAAATGAAAACGTCAGTTTTTTAACTACCACTAAGTGGTGTCACTATTCATCAAAAATTGATGTTTTTCAGAAAAATACCAATAATTAAGCCTAAGATATATTTGATATTTAGAATTTAAAAATGATTTTTATTTTTTCAAATTCAAAACATAATAGTGGAATTAATTAATTTTATAATTATTTCCTGTTATCAAAACAAATAGCGTGTTTTTAAGAAACAATAACTATCCAAAGATTAATACTTGTTTATGTGTAATTTCAAAGTGAAATTAATTCAAATGACAAACATTGGATTAAATGGTAAAAATATTTTTTAATTTCACTTTAAAACCAACTAAAAAGATAATCTAACCATATAAATAAATAAGATTAAAAGGCACTTTTTAATTAAAATGCAATATTTTTCACTATTCATTATAAAATGAACTTTATCATAAAAATACCAAAAAAATACCCAAAGTAAAATTTGATGTCCCCAATATAAAGAATGATTTTATTTGGTAAATTATAATGTATTAAAGTGACCAAAACTAGATTTAAAAATGGGTCTCTATTAAATGGCGATAAATCGGCCTTTTAATGTAAATTATGCTTAAAATTAGATTCATTCACATTTTAAGCATCTACCTTTTATTGGATAAATGTAAATACATTTAACGTGTAACGCCCCGACCCCAGCTACCCAGAGTTGGTGCATTACTTCGTAACATTGGCATGATCACAAGAAAGATCAAATCTCGAAAGACCGATTGGTTTAGTAGCCTTGGAAACACTAGATATATTCATAAGATTTACATTACATCATAAAATGAAAAACTACTACAACAACATAATGTTTCCACAATCCACACTATTAACCCCTCATAAAATCCCTGCAGGTCATTCATAACTTACTTCTTCACATCCTGGGAAAAATAAAACATAGAAAAGGGGTGAGCTCAAATGCCCAGTAAGGATAACAATATAGGGGAAACTTTCATAAATAAGAATAAACATTTAAGGCAATGTATAACTAAAACAAAAGCCTTTTAAATATGAACATTCAACATGGTATGGCATAAATAAAATGAAATAATGCCATTTACTTATTCACATGGATATTATACTAATCGAATAATCACATGCAAAAATCAATAACCACTTTCATAATGTTGGAATGCATAATGCCAGACTATCATAACCACATAGCCAAGGCCTCGTGCCAAGACTACAAATAATTTTTTGTCAAGGCCTTGTGCCAAGACACTAGTTTGTCTCATGAGACCTACCGATGCATCGAGGAGCTATAGCGGGCTCCACCCGTCACATATTAAGTCCAATGCATTCCCATATGAAAAGGTTTAAACATAACATAAACATTCGTATTAAAACTAGCATACGAAATGTCAATACTTTCACCATAAACTATGAATGGTATAAAAATATCACATCCACAGTCAAACATATCACAAAACCTTCAATACAATATAGAAGTTTTGTATCATAATAAATCAACTTCAAATAATCTTAAAATCCATCAAAGGATGTTGACATAGATGAAATCAAAATTATTTTTAAAGAAATATCTCCTTTTATTTTTAAATAATTTAAGATCAATATAAAATAAAACATTTTCTTTGAAAATATTCTTATAATCTTGTAAGGGAAGCTTTGAAGATTTTATAACGGAGGAAAATAGCCGCACCCGCCGTATAAGTTAAAAAAAACATTCTTTCCTTAATTCTATCGAAAAGGTTAAAAATGACCTTGTTTTGAAAACGACGGAAGGATTCCTTTATAAACCTCTTATAAAAAGTCAAACAAGGGTATAAATGACTTTAACCCATATTCTTGTAAATAATAAAAATGTTTTGAAATACATTTTGAAGAAACATGGATGTGGATGATAAAGAGATCCTAGTAGATTATTACAAATAAACAACCTCGGATAATGAAGAGATTGTGAAATAACCCTTACCTTGTACTTTTCCTTGGTTGGGGTAGGTTAACCTCCTGTATAATGGTGAAATAATTGTTATTAAATTATACAATAATCATATATATTAATATGATATCATATATGATCTTTTAACATTGATTTGTTAATAATATCTTAGAATTATCGTCGATTCGGGTGTTAACTTACTTGTTTTCTTTTATATGTTTTGTTACGTAAGACATGTTTGTAAAGGATAGGTTGTATATTATTCATATCTAGAATTATATATAGTCCTTAAACATCATTTTTTAATCATCAAATGATAATTATTCTTGAATGGATACGATGGAGAATGAATCTCATCACGTTCGTGGAGACGATAGTCCGTACGTACGCACGAGCGACAATATCATTCTTTTGATATTAAAATAATATATAAATGGATGGTATATCATATATAAAGAATCATTAACATGTTATATTTATTATTTACATGAGTTACACATCATTATTATACCCATCCAAATAATATTATATTGAATAACAATTACACCACGACGTGGAGACGGTAGTCCGTACGTACGCGCGTATGGTGACATGTTATTCAAAGGGTGGATAGAATACTGAATATGGTTATAGAATATTTATAATAACATCACAGTATATGTGAGATACTGGAGTTATTATTTTAGAATGGTAAGAACAAAGGAAGAAGAAGTGGAAGAAGAAATGAACTTGGAGAAGGGTGGTGAAAGCATTACCTCTTCTTCGGGTTCTTCCTTTTGATTTGATCAAAAGGGCTCCTTAGGTTGGCTTTCTGAACAAACTAAGGCCTCTAGGTTGTAGTGAGGGATTTTGGGAGAGTATTTGGGCAGATTTTGGCCGAACCAAAAGGCTTTGATGGTGTGAAGAAATGAGAAGGAGGAGTGCCCTTTTATAAGAGGGGTGAGGGGCACCTTTGGAAAAGCTAGAAATATTAATTTATAATAAATTCATATTCGGTTTCTAATGGCTCCAAAGATTACTATTCAAAGGTTAAGGTGGGGATAGGTCGAAAACCACTCAACCAATAGAATTTAGACAGGTTTGGGTACTTATATTAACCTTATCGTTAAGTATTAACTCTATGTTAATTAGTTTCACTTTTACAATGTCTCTTTGTATTTTTATATAATATGGTTAATAAACATACTATATACATCCAAGAGACCCCCAAGTGGTACATTAATGATGAACCTATCATGATATAAGTCTCTTGTCCGACCCGTATATTTTTAGGACTTTAATATCAATTAATAATATAATATTCGTTTTAAGAACTCTTTTATGTCAATTTTGACACTATTCAATAGTTGATTTTTGTGAAACTCATAACAGATTGATTACTTCGAAAAAAGTCAATTACATCAATCATAATATATCATATTATCCTAGAAAATTAGTTTAATTCATTAAAAGTTTCATATTATATTTATTTGGGTATTTATAATATCAATTATTTTAATTTTTCACTATTATAGTAATTACTGCATCATCATTGTGTCATAAATAAAATAAATTATATAATGTTTAAAAATTATAAATAAACTATCATTATGTAGGAAATCCTTTTATCTTTCTAATGAATATTTATAATCTAAAATCCAACATATATAACCCTATGTAACAATTGTTTTTCTAAAAGATATATGCTTGTGTCATTTTGTATTTATTTTAACTTAATTAAAATAAAGTGTCATTATCACTTACAAGTGGATCCATGGGGTCCCAAAATAGACCCAAAGATTCCCATGGTCGACCATGTATCAACCAATAGGGTTAAGACACGTTTTAGGGTAATTTAGTATTATTATAATATTATTTTTTTAACCCTTATTTACCGGATTTACCCTTAACCATGGTAAATAAAATATTTACCGCAGTAATTATTCAAAATGTCTAAAAATAAAAGTTACCTATTTACACAATTTGAACATCATGATTCCAAATATGGAATCCATTTTCCTAAATTCAAAACACAGAAGTGGCAGAAATTAATTTAAAATTAATTCCCGCTGTCAAAACAAAAAACGTGTTTTTAAGAGATAATAACTATCAAAAGATTGACACTTGTTTATGTTGGGTTTAATTGTAAAATTATGTCCAATGACAAACATTATATTAAATGGTAAAAATATATTCTAAATATACTTTAAAACCACTCAAATTCATAATTTATCACTATTAATTATTTTGATTAAAAAAGTTGTTTTTAATTAAAATTTAGTAGTTTTTCACTATTCATCAAAATATGAAAGTTATCCGAAATGTACCAAAATTTCACCTTAGGCTAAATTCGATATTACGAATCCAAAAATGAAGTCCATTTTCAAATAAAAAATATATATAATTTTAAAAAGTAGGTATTACTATTCATAACGGCTAGTTTGATTGGTTGTGGTGTGTGTTAAAACTCAAGGTTGCGTACAACACACGCTACTGTATTATTCAAAGAAAGTGTACCGTGGAAGCTTGGGATGTTTCATTTTAAATTTTTGATGTCCCCATTTAGTCAAAAAGTTTAAAATATTGTATTTAAAAAGGGTTCACTATTAAAAGTTGATAAAAGTGCAATACTGAAAATGAATTTGTTCTTGCATTATATCTAAGAAACTCATAATATGGATTCTAAAATTATAAGGATTATATAAAGTTTAAAATTTAGATAATATTATTCATAACCTCTTTTGAATGGATTTTTTTTGTAAGTCATGGTGTCATTGAACTCGGTGTTTTGTGTAGTGCAAGTTATTGAATTATTTTGAAGAAATAACACACTATGAAATCTTGGGGTGTTACATTCTCCCCTCCTTCAATAAATTGCGTCCTCGCAATTTGAAATTTTTCTTCAAAAATAAAAGGTTGAAAATAAAAAATATCTTTATGGGAAAACCCACATCGGAAATTGGGTTACTAAAATTTATTCTTAATATGAGGAAAAGAGAAATGAAAGGGTCACCACCAAATTATGATCTCGATTAGGAGAACATTGGTGGCAATTAGAGACATATAATTGGAGGAAAAACGTAAATATTTATAGGTAGTGATTGAGGTCATCAATCACAAACAAGTATAAAATTTAGGTCCTTAAAATCATCAATCTATGATGATTTGAAATACCATCGGTTCAACAAAACATAGGGTATTGGGATAACACATTTTTGACGTTTCAAAATATCTTAGTTGAAATCCCACATCGAAAAATTAATTAATGAGGCCTCTATTTTAAATAAAGAGTGGAAAGTATGAAGATTACCGAAAATTACACATACTAGGGTTCCATGTAAGAAAATATGGATATGGAAGAAAAATCTAGCCATCAATTATCTGATGGAGAGTGGTAGAGAACATGGCTATGAAAAGGCCAACAATCCCAAAGCCATAAATTAGTGATGATTTAAGGTACCATCTAGGACAACATTTTTGTTCTAAGTTCCTTTTATTAATGATGAGGAATTTATTTATGATATTGGCTAAGATCATAAGGATATATACTTAGTTTATAAATAGAGTTTTATCCATTAATAAATTTCTACCAAAACTCATCATTCACTCGTAAAAAAAATCTATTTATACTATTCATAGAGGGTTCCAAAATAAACGAATTTATAATTCATCTACCAGATCTTTTAAAAAACTACTTTATTTAATCCAGGACATCTCGTGGGATAGTGGTAGGTGATACACCCTTGTCAGCCTTCGGTTGTGGGTTCAAGTCTCGCAGCCTTGCCGGACGCGACGGGTTGCCACCCGACCTCCGGGTTGTCCTTTTATGGCAATCCAAAATAATCCAAACTAGAACTATCCAAAATACTTCTGTCCAAACTCACAGTCCAACATTTATAAGGAAGGTAAACATAATGTATAACCTTTTTACCCCGTAATAGCATATGAATACCTTCATCATGTATTACCATATTCCTTATTGATTACATTCATGCTCCCTTATTCCATATAGAATGCTGGATATACTTCATTAATCCAAAAATGTTTTAAACCCCAACAATGATGGAATATACAAATCATTAATCAGTTCCAAGGTAGTCAAGAATATCCAATATAATTTATCCAAAACAATCACATATTATTCCAAAATCGCTACCTCAGTATCAGAACTATATTATGGTTTATCATTCTCTCAACCATATATTTTCCAAAAATCTATCCTGCTATTGAGTCACTTTTCCTTGTTCCACACAATCTCAAGTCCTTAATGAAATAGTACTGCAGTACAATCCTTATATACTCCATAATTATTATAACAAGTACATTGTTGATACAACAATCAATTGGCATAATCAACATAAGAACTCTAATCATTCCTCTTCATCTGTGGTAGTATCATAACTTGATTATTATCCAATAGCATCATTTGCGGCATAGTCTGATGACTGGGGCATAGGTTCGCGTAGTGTCCAAACTCCTTGCAAATGAAGCATTGTACATTTAAAACCATTTTCTTACCCTTGCGGTCACGTACTTTGTGCCCTTTTCCTCCACACTTATAACAAACTCCCATTCCATTCAAGAAAGTTCCAGGGTGTTTCTTTCCACAGTTACCACATATGGAAAAATTCTTCTTTTCCCTCTTCCCTTTATCCATCTTTCTCTCTTCTATCCTTTTCTTCTCTTGCTTCCCTTCAAAGCCATAGGACTCAGTAAACTCTTTACTTATCTTATCAACACATGATAGTATTTCTTCATATGATGATAATACATGGGAGACTATTTCTCTTATAAATTCTAGCTTAAGACCAGGAAAGATATGATCCTTCCTTCTCTTTGGATCATGTGCATTTCTGGAGGTCTCATTCCTTCTACTGGGCGCCATTTCTAAACAATGGCATACACTAGATCAGTTTATGAATCAAAATACATAATCCCATAGTTATAAAACAGTTAACATAAATTGAACTATTTATGGATATAATCCATAATCATAAAAATGTTTTCTTTGAGGAAGTATATACTCATAAACCCTTCATAATGATTTGTAAAGAAAATGAGAGTTATCCTAAGCATATCCCCCGGGAGTGTCGTAACCAAGAGTGCAGCAAGGCCCGTTGTCGTGCACCAGTTCCCGTTCGAGTCTAGCTCAAAGCGGTGTTTTCGGGTTTTACCCCTAGGTACATCTGTGCCAGAGCCGCCTCTACCTGCTCGTATCCAGACAGGGATGTATTGCTCGGAAAACTCACAAAATCTCTACAATACCAAAATTCTAGGAAGTTCTTCTATACTAATCCTCAAAGTTCATCTTAGGTCTACGTGCTCTAATCAGAGTTTATCTAAATCTAGCTTCCAAGGTTTGTACTAAACTTCCTCTGATACCAACTGTAACGCCCCGACCCCAGCTACCCAGAGTCGGCGCATTATTTCGTAACATTGGCATGATCACAAGAAAGATCAAATCTCGAAAGACCGATTGGTTTAGTAGCCTTGGAAACACTAGATATATTCATAAGTTTTACATTACATCATAAAATGAAAAACTACTACAACAACGTAATGTTTCCACAATCCACACTACTAACCCCTCATAAAATCCCTGCAGGTCATTCATAACTTACTTCTTCACATCCTGGGAAAAATAAAACATAGAAAAGGGGTGAGCTCAAATGCCCAGTAAGGATAACAATATAGCGGAAACTTTCATAAATAAGAATAAACATTTAAGGCAATGTATAACTAAAACAAAAGCCTTTTAAATATGAACTTTCAACATGGTATGGCATAAATAAAATGAAATAATTCCATTTAATTATTCACATGGATATTCTACTAATCGAATAATCACATGCAAAAATCAATAACCACTTTCATAATGTTGGAATGCATAATGCCAGACTATCATAACCACATAGCCAAGGCCTCGTGCCAAGACTACAAATAAGATTTTTTCAAGGCCTTGTGCCAAGACACTAGTTTGTCTCATGAGACCTACCGATGCATCGAGGAGCTATAGCGGGCTCCACCCGTCACATATTAAGTCCAATGCATTCCCATATGAAAAGGTTTAAACATAACATAAACATTCGTATTAAAACTAGCATATGAAATGTCAATACTTTCACCATAAACTATGAATGGTATAAAAATAGCACATCCACAGTCAAACATATCACAAAACCTTCAATACAATATAGACGTTTTGTATCATAATAAATCAACTTCAAATAATCTTAAAATCCATCAAAGGATGTTGACATAGGTGAAATCAAAATTCTTTTTAAAGAAATATCTCCGTTTATTTTGAAATAATTTAAGATCCATATAAAATAAAACATTTTCTTTGAAAATATTCTTATAAGCTTGTAAGGGATGCTTTGAAGATTTTATAATGGCGGAAAATATCCGCACCCACCGTATAAGTTAAAAAAAACATTCTTACCTTAATTCTATCGAAAAGGATAAAAATGACCTTGTTTTGAAAACGACGGAAAGATTCCTTTATAAACCTCTTATAAAAAGTCAAACAAGGGTATAAATGACTTTAACCCATATTCTTGTAAATAATAAAAATGTTTTGAAATACATTTTGAAGAAACATGGATGTGGATGATAATGAGATCCCAGTAGATTATTACAAATAAACAACCTCGGATAATGAAGAGATTGTGAAATAACCCTTACCTTGTACATTTCCTTGGTTGGGGTAGGTTAACCTCCTGTATAATGGTGAAATAATTGTTATTAAATTATACAAGAATCATATATATTAATATGATATCATATATGATCTTTTAACATTGATTTGTTAATAATATCTTAGAATTATCGTCGTTTCGGGTGTTAACTTACTTGTTTTCTTTTATATGATTTGTTATGTAAGACATGTTTGTAAAGGATAGGTTGTATATTATTCATATCCAGAATGATATCTAGTCCTTAAACATCATTTTTAAATCATCAAATGATAATTATTTTTGAATGGATACGATGGAGAATGAATCTCATCACGTTCGTGGAGACGGTAGTCCGTACGTACGCACGAGCGACAATATCATTATTTTGATATTAAAATAATATATAAATGGATGGTATATCATATATACAGAATCATTAACATGTTATATATATTATTTACATGAGTTACACATCATTATTATACCCATCCAAATAATATTATATTGAATAACAAATACACCACGACGTGGAGACGGTAGTCCGTACGTACGCACGTATGGTGACATGTTATTCAAAGGGTGGATAGAATACTGAATATGGTTGTAGAATATTTATAATAACATCACAGTATATGTGAGATACTGGAGTTATTATTTTAGAATGGTAAGAACAAAGGAAGAAGAAGTGGAAGAAGAAATGAACTTGGAGAAGGGTGGTGAAATCATTACCTCTTCTTCGGGTTCTTCCTTTTGATTTGATCAAAAGGGCTCCTTATGTTGGCTTTCTGATCAAACTAAGGCCTCTAGGTTGTAGTTAGGGATGTTGGGAGAGTATTTGGGCAGAGTTTGGCCGAACCAAAAGGCTTTGAAGATGTGAAGAAATGAGAAGGAGGAGTGCCCTTTTATAAGAGGGGTGAGGGGCACCTTTGGAAAAGCTAGAAATATTAATTTATAATAAATTCATATTCGGTTTATAATGGCTCCAAAGCTTATTATTCAAAGGTTAAGGTGGGGATAGGTCGAAAACCACTCATCCAATAGAATTTAGACAGGTTGGGTACTTATATTAACCTTATCTTTAAGTATTAACTCTAAGTTAATTAGTTTCACTTTTACAATGTCTCTTTGTATTTTTATATAATACTGTTAATAAACTTACTATATACATCCAAGCGACCCCCAAGTGGTACATTAATGATGAACCTATCATGATATAAGTCTCTTGGCCGAAAATTAGATTTTTAGGAATTTAATATCAATTAATAATATAATATTTGTTTTAAGAACTCTTTTATGTCAATTTTGACACTATTCAATAGTTGATTTTTGTGAAACTCATAACAGATTGATTACTTCGAACAAAGTCAATTAAATCAATCCTAATATATCATATTATCCTAGAAAATTAGTTTAATTCATTAAAAGTTTCATATTATATTTATTTGGATATTTATAATATCAATTATTTTAATTTTTCACTATTATAGTAATTACTGCATCATCATTGTGTCATACAAAAAATAAATTATTTAATGTCTAAAAATTATAAATAAACTATAATTATGTAGGAAATCTTTTTATCTTTCTAATGAATATTTATAATCTAAAATCCAACATATATAACCCTATGTAACAATTGTTTTGCTAAAAGATATATGCTTGTGTCATTTTTGTATTTATTTTAACTTAATTAAAATAAAGCGTCATTATCACTTACAAGTGGATCCATGGGGTCCCAAAATAGACCCAAAGATTCCCATGGTCGACCATGTATCAACCAATAGGGTTAAGACACGTTTTAGGGTAATTTAGTATTATTATAATATTATTTTTTTAACCCTTATTTACCGGATTTACCTTTAACAATGGTAAATAAAATATTTACCGCAATAATTATTCAAAATGTCTAAAAATAAAAGTTACCTATTTACACAATTTGAACATCCTGATTCCAAATATGGAATCCATTTTCCTAAATTCAAAACACATAAGTGGCAGAAATTAATTTAAAATTAATTCCCGCTGTCAAAACAAAAAGCGTGTTTTTAAGAGATAATAACTATCAAAAGATTGACACTTGTTTATGTTCGGTTTAATTGTAAAATTATGTCCAATGACAAAAATTATATTAAATGGTAAAAATATATTCTAAATATACTTTAAAACCACTCAAATTCATAATTTATCACTATTAATTATTTTGATTAAAAAAGTTGTTTTTAATTAAAATTTAGTAATTTTTCACTATTCATCAAAATATGAAAGTTATCCGAAATGTACCAAAATTTCACCTTAGGCTAAATTCGATATTCTGAATCCAAAAATGAAGTCCATTTTCAAATATAAAATATATATAATTTTAAAAAATATGTATTACTATTCATAATGGCTAGTTTGATTGGTTGTGGTGTGTGTTAAAACTCAAGGTTGCGTACAACACACGCTACTGTATTATTCAAAGAAAGTGTACCGTGGAAGCTTGGGATGTTTCATTTTAAATTTTTGATGTCCCCATTTAGTCAAAAAGTTTAAAATATTGTATTTAAAAAGGGTTCACTATTAAAAGTTGATAAAAGTGCAATACTGAAAATGAATTTGTTCTTGCATTATATCTAAGAAACTCATAATATGGATTCTAAAATTATAAGGATTATATAAAGTTTAAAATTTAGATAATACTATTCATAACCTCTTTTGAATGGATTTTTTTGTAAGTCATGGTGTTATTGAACTCGGTGTTGTGTGTAGTGCAAGTTATTGAATTATTTTGAAGAAATAACACACTATGAAATCTTGGGGTGTTACATAACAAATATTTATAGCAATATTTCAGTTAGTTTCATTTATTCCAACCAATTACAATGGCTAGCAGTTAACTACCATTTAAAATAATAATATTATATTATTAGTGAGCAACGTAAGATTCCAAAGAAACTCATTGTTGCATTTTGGGTACGCTATCGAACATAGAAACCCCTTTAAATTAAAATTAATATTAAATTCACAAATATAAATGAATATAAAAATATCTTATTCTTCATTTACTTGGTATGTTACATCCTCCATGGGAAGCCCCTCTTCATTTTGTTAAGAAGAAAGATGGATCTATGGGGTTGTGCATTGACTACAAGGAGATCAATTCTATGCCAATAAAGAATAAGTATCCCCTTCCTTGAATAGATGATTTATTCGTACAAACATCATGGAGATCAATATGTTTCAAATATTGACCTTCGATCAGGATATCGTCAGTTGTGTGTGAAGAAAGAAGACATTCTGAAATTAGAATTTTGAACCACGTACGGGCATTATGAGTTTACAGTAATGCCTTTTGGGATGACTAATGCACCCTTTTTTCATGGATCTAATAAACAGAGTTTTCAAGGAATATCTTGATGACTTTGTATTGGTGTTTATTGATGATATCCCTGTACACTCCAAAAAATATGAAGATCATGAAAATCACTGATGCACCATTCTAAAAACCCTCAGAAGAAATGAATTATACAGGTAGTTCAGCAAGTGTGAATTTTGAATTCAGGATATTTCTTTTATTGGCTATATTATATATAAAGATGGAATCGTTGTTAACCCTTCTAATACAATGGAAATCCAAGAATGGACATCACCTAAGAGTATAACAAAGGTAAGCAGTTTTATTGGTTTAGTAGTTTACTATCGATGTTTCGTCCAGAATTTGGCCCGATTGGATATCCCATTAACCAAGCTCACACGGGAAGGGCTTAAATTTTTTTGGACAAAAGAGTGTGAATAATGTTTTAAAGAACTTACGAGAAGATTAGTCAATGCTCTTATATTGACTCTACCATCGAGGAATGAGGGGTTTGTTATTTATAGTGATACCTCAAAGAAAGGACTTGGTTGTGTCCTTATGTAGAATGATAGAGTTATTTCCTATGCATCATGATATCTACAAATGCATGAACAAAACTATCCTACTCATAATATTGAGTTAGCAGTTGTAATCTTCTCATTTATGATATGGAGACACTATTTATATGGCGAAATGTGTGAGATTTATACTGATCACAAGAGTTAAGTATATTTTCTCACACAATGAACTCAACATGAGGCAAAGGTGATAGCTTGAACTACCCAAGGATTATGATTTCACTATACACTACAACCGGGGAAGGAAAATAAGGTAAAAGATTATTTGAGTAGAAAGGATCATCGAGTTTTGAATAAGATGAGAGTTGAAAAGGATCCTATATACATGGTTCTAGTAATGATGGTTATGAGAATAACCATAAAAGGTGAAAAAGCATTTCTTTTTCAAATGGTTTCCAAACCATATTTACTAGAAAGGATAATGAGTTCTCAGACCGAGGATGAGGTCTTTCAAAAGATGATTAAAGCTGTGAATGATTGGAGATTGAGTGACATCATATATAAATACGGGATTTTAAAATTTTGGAAGATACTTTGTGTTCTCGATATACCTGCTCTAAAAAGGGAATTTTTTTATGATGCTCATAGCTCTGATTTCTCTATACACACTTGTAGCACTAATATGTATAGATATTTTAAGGAACATTTCTGGTGGGAAAAAATGAATAGGGATATTGATGATTTTGTGTCAAGATGTATGGTTTTTCAAAAAGTGAAAGCTGGAAGGAAACATCTTAGAAGATTCATGAAACCTTTTTCCCTAGCTGAGTGGAAATGGGATAATATTACGATGGAATTTTTCATGGGAGTACTAAATAATCCTAGAAGGAACGATGCAATATGGGTCATTGTTGATTTTCATACCAATTCTGTACATTTTTTGGCTATAAGAGAAGATTTACCACTTGAATGTCTAGCAAGACTATATATTAATAATTTTTTAAGACTTCATGGAGTAACCCTATCGATTGTTTCTGATCATGATCCCCATTTTACTTCATGATTCTGGAAAAGTCTTCAGAAAGCCTTGGATATTGATCTTCATTTGAGCACTGCCTAACACCATCAAACTGATGGACAATACGAATGGACTATTAAAAACTTATAAGACATGTTGAGATCATTCTCACTTGACATTCAAGTTATGTGGGATCAATATTTACCTCTGGTAGAAGTTTTCTATAACAATAGCTTCTATTAAAGTATTTAGATGGAACTATATGATGTGTTATATGGAAGGAGATTTTTCGCACCAACTTGTTGGGATGATGTTGGTGAAAGAAAACTAGTAGGGCCATAACTTGTTGTGGAAACAATGGAAAAGGTGAAGGTAATCCAAACCCACATAAAAATAGTACAAAGTAGGCAGAAGTGGTATGCTGATAACTGAAGGAAGGATTTGGAATATCAAGGAGGAGATCATGTTTACTTGAATGTATATCCATGGAAGGGAATTATATGACTTGTTAAGAAGGGTAAATTGAGTCCCATGTACATCAGACCTTTCGAAATTCTAGACCGAATTGGGGTTGTAGCTTACCGTTTGGAAATTCCGCCATGTATCTCCATAGTTTATGATGTGTTCCACTTATTACTGTTTAGAAAATACATGCGTGACTCAACAAGTGTACTCACTTATGAGGAATTAGAACTGGAACCTGATCTGTCTTATTACGAAGAGCCTGTCAAGATTCTTGATACAGGAGAACAAGTGTTGAGAAACCGGACGACTCTTCTAGTAAATGATATATCGAGAAACCATAAAATAGAAGAGGCTATGTGGGAACCCAATGAAGTGATGATGAAGAACCACCCGAATGTTTTTATGTAGTAATATTCTAGAAATTTCTATGATGAAATTATTTAAAGGAGGGGAGAATGTAACACCCCAAACATCTACAATACGTTTCCCTTTGAATAATGCAATATCTTGGATTGTACACAACTTTGAGATTTTTACACACTCCGACCAATCAAACTAGCCGTTATGAATATTAATACTAATTTTTTGAAATTTTATAAATTTATATTTCAAAATGGACTTCAATTTTGGATTTGGAATATCGATATTAGCTTAGTGTGATTTTTTTTGTATTTTTCTGAAAACTTTCAATTTTTAATGAATAGTGAAGAACATTGAGTTATTGACTAAAACCGACTATTAATTTAAATAATTATTTACCTTATTTAAATTTATTTTTTGTCTAAATAGATACAAAATACCTATATGTGTTAAATTTAATTCATTTATGTCATTTTACAATGAGTTTAGATATATAAAATTTTATTGAACTTTTTACCGTCTTTTACCCACGTCTAAAGAGCATTTCCAAATTTGTATAAAACATAATCTTACCACTTTTGTTAGTTGAATTTAAAAAATACAAGAGAAATGGTCGATATCAGTATGTAAAATGTGGGTCTATAAGATGAAAATAATTTCTGGGGAATATTAACTTTTTTCTTTTATTTACCATGTTTAAAAGTTAATAGGGTAATTAAGGGTAACAATGATATTATCATTACCCTAACACATGTTCTAATTCTATTGGATAAGTATAAATTGACCCAATACAACCTTAGTAATAATTTTTGAACCTATTTTGTCCACTGGAGTTATATTAGGACATTTATTATTATTTTATTTAAAGAAGAGTTAAACGAGTAAAAATCAAAGTTTAATAACTAAACAATTATTAATATACAGTAATACATAAGATAAATTTGACTATAAATATTATTTATAAACTAAAAATATTTCCTACATAATTTTATTTTATTTATATGTTTTAGACATTAAATAATAAAATTTATTTTGGACATAATGATGATGCAGTAATTACCTAATTAATGAAATTAAAATAATTGATTTTATAAATACACAAATAAATGTAATTTGAGGCTTTTAATGAATTAAGCTAATTTTATAGGTTAATATGACATGTTTGGGTTGATTAAATGAATTTTTTTTTGAAGTGACAATGCTGTTATGAATTTAGCAAAAACAAAATAACAAATAGTGTCAAAATTGACATTAAAGAGTTTTTGAATCAAATAATTTATTATTAATTGATATAATATTCTTAAAAATCTAAGGATTTGCCAAAGGACATAGATAAGGTTATATATATTAATAATTAGCCACTTGGGTTTATCTTGGAAGTTTATAGTATGTTTATTAACCATATAATATAAAAATACAAAGAGACATTGTAAATGTAAAACTATTTAACTAAGAGTTAAATCTAAATGATAAAGTTAATATAGTGATGAAAACCTATATAAAAACTATTGGTTGAATGGTTTTCTACCAATAACCATATTTTACTCGAAAAAAATATTTTTGGAGCCATTAGAAACCGAAAATGATTTTATTATAAAATAATATTTCAATCATTTGCTAAGGTGCCCCTCAGCCATCTTATAAAAGGTACCTTCTCCTTCTCTAAAATTCACACCTTCAAAGCCATTTTTCTCAGCCCAACCCTGCCAAAATATCCTCCCAACTATTATGTATTCATTCTATAGGCATTACATTAGTCATAAATCCAACCTATGGATCCCTTTTGATCAGATCAAAAGGAAGAACCCAAAGAAGAGGTAAATATTTCATCACCTCTTTCAAGTTCATTTCTTCTTCCACTTCCTATTTATTTGTTGTTTCCATTCTAAAATAATAACTATAGTATCTTCTATACACTAAGATGTTATTATAAAAAATAGTATAACCATATTCATTATTCTATCCATCTAATAAATGACAAAGTCACCATAAGTGCATACGTACAGATTACCATCTCCACGTCGGGGTGTAGTTGTTATTCAATACATTATTATATGGATGGGTATAATAATGATGTATAATTGATTTAAATAATTAATATAACATGATAATTATTCATTAAATATTTTATACCATCCATTGATATACAATTTTAATATCAAAATAATGATAGTGTCACTTGTGCGTACGTACAAATTGCCCTCTTCACGAACACGATGTGATTCATTCCCCATTGTATCCATTCCAGACAAATGTTAATTTGATGATTAAAAATGATTTTT
This sequence comes from Viscum album, assembly GCA_963277665.1. Taxonomy (NCBI): domain Eukaryota; kingdom Viridiplantae; phylum Streptophyta; class Magnoliopsida; order Santalales; family Viscaceae; genus Viscum; species Viscum album. Next base: position 1,266,877,816 of record OY728140.1, on the reverse strand, counting down.
AAATCCATAATATCATTCGTAATATTAATACGATACATCATATCCATAACAATCATTACTTACATAATGAAGCATATAAAGGAAAACGAATTAGTTAACACCCGAAACGACGATAATAATAAAATATTATTAACAAAGAAATATTAGAAGATCATATATGATATCATATTAATGTATATAGTTCCTGTATAATTTAATAACAATTATTTTACCATTATACAAGAGGTTACTTCAACTTCAACTATGGATAAGTACAAGGTAAGGGTTAATTCTACAATCTCTTTATTATTTGAGGTTGTTTTTACTATGACCACTTTATCATCCACATTAATGTTTCATTAAAAATTATTACACAACATTTTTACTATTTACTAGACAATGGATTGAATCCATTTAAATCCTTTTTTTAACTTATATGTTTTGAAATGAATCGTTCAGTCATTTTCTAGACAAGGTACATTACAACCTTTTTGACAAAATTCATGCCAGAATGTCTTTTTTAAATTATAGGGTGGCTGCAGCTATTTTCTGCCATTATAACATCATCAAATATTCCCTTAGAAGCTTAATTCTTTTTTTTCAAAAACAATGTTTTCTTTTACAATTGTTTATCTTTAAAGGATTTAAAAAAAAATAAAGAGATATTTCTCTCAAATAGTTTTGATCACTTCTACGTCAATATCCATTGATGGATTTTATACATATTTGAAGTCGATTAATTATGATACAAATCATCCATATTGTATTGAAGGATTTGTGATATTATTGACTGTGTATGTGTTATTTTTATACCATTCATGATAAATGGTTAATGTATTGACATTTCATATTCTAGTTTTAATACGAATGTTTATGTTATATTTAAACCGTTTTAAAATGAGAAATGTATTGGACTTCGTAAGTGACGGGTGTAGCCCGCTATAGCTTCTCAATGCATCGGTAGGTCTCAAGAGACAACTGGACATGGAATTGGCCCAGGCCTTTCCCAATTTGATATATGGTTTTGTTCGAAGCCTTAATAATTTTTAGATGACTTGGATGGGGCCTTGACCAAATGATTCAGAATGTGAAGCATTATACATTCCCTCATTATGAAAATAATATTGATGTTTCATGTGGTCATTCGACTATTATAATACTCATGATTATGTTTTATTATGGAATTATATTCTCAACTGTTATTCCATCTATAAAATTATTCTTGTTTATTATTGTTAAAGGAATGTGTTTTCAATTATTCACTATGATTAATATTTATGTTATATTCCACTGTATTCTGTACCCTTACTGAGTGTTTGAACTCACCCATTTCTTATGTTTCATTTTCCCTATATATGATGAATTTAGTTATGAGTGAATTTCTGGCATAATCTAGGAAGTTTGGATGCTTATAATGGAATAAATTAGTGTTGTATTTATTTTCTAGATGTAATGTTGAACTGATGTACGAATCTTTTTTCCAATAATACTAAACTGATCGGTCTTTCAGGACATGATTTCCTTGTGATCATGCCAATGTTATGTAATAATGCACTAACTCTAGGTAACTGGGGTCGGGGAATTGCATTTCATGAACGAAAACATTGATATGGAAGAGGAAACTAACCATCCAGTTCTGATGGAGAGTGATAGAGAATATTATTAAGAGAAAGTTAACTACAATAAAGATATAAATCTGCGATGATATAAGGGACCATTTTATTCAATAGAAAATAAAGTACTATGAAAATATTTTTTGTTTTATGTTACACTACCTACTATTGTAGAATAAATTTTATTCATGGACTAAAATCACAATGAATCTTACTTAATTTACATTTAGTGTTTAATCATATAACTATTTCATACCACAAACTCATCTTTCTCTTCAAAAGATAAAACTCAAAAAATATTTTATTTATCTCAATCTCATAAGGTTACAAATATAAAAATATACCATTTAATTGAAGAAAAATATTTCATATTAACAAAGGGCTTCCTATAGAGTAGTTGTAGTTGATGATGCCTTTTCGTACTTTGGTAGTGGGTTCGATTCACACAACTTTTTCTGATGCTATGGGTTATCACATGACCTTCTTGTTGTCCTTTTTATAAAACTATAGTGTTATAAAATTACAAAAAAAGTATTAAATAATATGATCCAATTTTCAACATAATACATCCCAACCTTTAGAGTTATCAAAAATACAATTGTCTAATCTCGGTCTAAATGGTCTATAAATTTTAAAAATTATTTATAACATCAGATTCACCTAACAACATAATGCTTCTATTATTCTCACACAATGAATATATGATTATATTCATCATTTTAAAATCTTAATAAAAATAAAAATTATTGTAGTACAATCCTTATATATATCACAATCTTCTTTTAACCTGAATATAATTCTAGAATCCAAAAACACAAATACATTAATTAATCCACTCCAAATATAGTAACAACATAAGAATAAATTTTATCCTTTTTTTTCTAAGCCATAATTACATGACTATTTGGATAATAGTTTGAATAAATTATCATATATTTAAAATTATAACATTGAACAACTTCTTTCATTCCCATATAATCAAGAGCCTGGTGACATTTTTCTCCACATTTGTAACAAACTCCCATTCCATTTAGACACGTACTAGGGTGTTTCTTCCCAATATTATTACATAAGGGAAAATACATGTTTTCCATTTTACATTTATTTATCTCTTACTCCACAGTTCTCTTCTTCTATTTCTTTAATTTAATGTCATAGGACTTAGATATATTTTTTTCTGTATTGACAAAACATCAGACTTTATCTTCATATGGTAAGAAATATTGTGAGACAAATTCTCGTCGGAGGAATGGTTTTAACCCATATAATAATCGATCAATAATACTTATTGGGTTACATATGTAGTCTTTATCATTCTTTTATATCCTTTTAAACATATCCTTGTACTTTGCAACATTTTCATCATTATTTTGCCTCCGGCTTAGAAATTGTCTCCTCATATTAACTCGATGTTCACATGGAAAGTATTTCCCTATAAAATTTTTTAAACTCCATCCATTCCATATTTCCCACTTCTTTATCCTCTTTTTTGTTTTGAATTAAAGACCACCACTGATCTGCATCTCTTGAGAGATGATAAAATGCCATGAAAACCTTTTCCCTTTCGTTACTTTTTAAAGAAAGAAATATTTTCTCAAAAGAACTTATCCACTGGTAAAATACAAAAGGATTTCTTGCCCCGATTAAGGTTGGAGTTTTTTTGTCTCATTAAGCGGTCTAACATTGATCCTTTTCATTATAGATTAGGATGCTCCATACAGGTAATGTTATTATTAATAACCTGAGTCAGCTGTTTCTGTATGGTTATAAGCTATTAAGTACGAGATGGGTCACTAGCACCACTATCATTATCTTTTATAGGATGGAAATACCTACATAGATTACGTGTGTTGATACGATTTCCATTTCTTCTACTGTGCACCATTTCTAAACAATGGAACACACTAGATTACGTTATGAATCAACATTCATAATTCCATTCTAATAAAATACGTAACATAAATTGAATAATTAATGCATATCTAATCCATAATCATAAATATGGTTCCATTAAGGACATATTTATTTATATATCCTTTAAAATGGTTATTAATGAAATTATGAATTATCCAATGTATATCCCCCAGGAGTGTCAAACTGGATGTACATTAAGGATCATTGTCGTGTACCAGGTTACCCCTAGTCATGCTTGGAACACCTTGTCGGAGTTTTCACCCCATAGTACATATGTTTGAGAATAACATCCACATGTAGTATCCAGATAAGAATGTACTACTTGGTATATTAACGTAATCCATACATCATAAAAAATATAAGGGGGTTCTTCTATACCTATCCTCAAAGTCTATATTAGGGTTATGATCCAAAATATAATTATTCTAATTCTATTTCCATGGTTGTTACTGAACTTACTCTGATACCAACTGTAACACCCCAATCCTAGACGCCCAGAACAGGTGCATTAATTTAATAAATTTTCATGATTACAAAGAATCAAGTCCTGATGAAGTGATCAGTTTATCAGTCTTAGAAATTAGATTACATACATAAACATTTAATTACACTTTATAACATAAAACACAAAAGAAATAATACTTTAAAAATTCAGTTCTTCCCCTAGATTAACCCAGAATATAAATCATAATACACTTCTTGGATTCCCTGGAAAGTAAAACATAATAAATGGGTGAGCTCAGATGCTTAGTAAAGGTAAATAATCTAGCAGAAGCTATAAAATTTTAAGGAAAGATCTACAAATAAAACATAATCCTTTTAAACAATAAACATGATCATAATATAGAAAAAACAAATCAATAATTACGATATAAACATGCACATGGACATTCTACAAGTCAAATAATCACATGTAATAACTAATTTTATAAGGGGGGATTGAATAATTCCAGATTAAATAACTATTACGTCCAGGACTTGTCCCACGACCATTCAAAATTATTCCATAAAGACCTTTTCCAAGACACTAGTTAGTCTCATTAGACGTACCGATTCATCTAAAGGCTATAGAGATCCTCTACCATCAATAACTAAGTCCAATACATTATTCATTTGTAAAGGGTGAAACATAACATAATCATTCGTATTAAAACTAGCATACGAAATGTCAATAATTTAACAATAAACCATAACTGGTATAAAAATAGCACATCCAAATTAATAAATATCATAAAAAATTCAATAAAATATGGAAGATTTTATTATAATAAATAATCCTCAATAAATAACGATTTACAATAAATTATTTTGACATATGTGAAAATGACTTGTTAAAAGCTTTGAGAGAAATATCCCTTTTTGAAGAAATCATTTAAAAGTCACACAATTTATAAAGAAAGTTATTTAAAATATTTTTTTAGAGTCAATTTTCCTCATTACACATTGAATCTTTTGAACTGAATTGACATCTTATAAAAATTGTGTCCATGTAAATAAATCCTTAAAATCATTTTCAAAAACAAACATTAATTAAATACATTTAGAAAATTAAATCCTAAAAACATTTAAAAGGATGATATAGCTAATGATTAAATTAAATAAAAAATTAAAAGATTAAATTTAAAACATTTTTATGAAACATGGTCATTGATGTTAAATATATCTCAGAAAAAACATACACATAAACATTCAAAGATAATAATGAGATTGATGAATTATCCATTACCTTATGCTCGATACTCTCCATACGACTCAAAATCTCCTGTATAATGTATTTAAACATATTTTTAACATATATTATAATTATAATAATATTTATATTATCATATATGATTCTTTTATGATATTTTATTAACCATTTATTAACAATTCTGAGTTAATGCAATTTTTGGGTAATATCACTTTGTTGATCGCACTTGTTTTTTACTTGTTATTCTTGATCATATTACATAGATCATGACTTAATAAATTCTAGAATGAATAATATTATTTATATATCATATATTTTCATAATATAGATATATTTAATAGATATATATATAAAATGGAATGCACTGTTTATGGAGATGGTTGGATATACGTACACATAAGCCCTGTTTCCATTTTTAATCGTATTGAATGGAAGTTAGTGAATGACATATATGTACACACACAAACACACACATATATATTTATTTCATTCCATTAGACTTATTATTTCATGTATTTCAAAATTATGAATATTAAATTTTTTATAATCATTCATGGATGGTTAAAGGGTGAATGAATCTCATCGCGTCGTGGAGATGGTAAACCGTACGTACACATGAGTGAAGATATCATTCCATTATTTATTAAATGGTATGGAATTAGATGTAATATGTGGTTTAGATAAGTAATATAGTGTTATATTTTTTATTTACATCAATTATAATCATCATTACCCACATAAAAATAATGATCACATGAAAAACAATTTACACACTGGCGTGGAAATTGTAATCCATTCGTACGCACAAATGGTGGTACTGTTTTTCATAGAATGGGTAAAACGAAGAATGAGGTTGTACCATAATCTTTACAACATAATAGAATATACTATATCTGGAATTTATTATTTTAATATAGAAATATCTTAATAATAGGAAGTAGAAAATGAATTGAACTTTGAAAGAAGGGATTAAATGGTTACCTCTTCTAGGGTTGTCTCTTTTTGATTTTCACAAAACAACTCCTTAATATGAATTTATACCCAAAGTTTGGAATCTATCATGATGTGAGTAATGTTGGGAGGAGATTTGGGCACGGTTTGGCCAATCCAAAGAGCATTTAAGGTGTGAATTAATGGGAAAGGGAGGTACAATTTTAAAAGATAGGTGAGGGGAACTTTAGGAAAAGCATGAAATATTAATTTATTATAGAATTAGTTCTTGATTCTAATTGCACAGAATTGATTTATTTTAAAAATAATATTATTATGGGTTAAAACCCTCTAAGCCAATAGGTTTTAGACATTTTTATCTCATAAAATTAACCTTTTCATTCAAGTTTAACACTTTGTAAAATAATTTAACTCTTACCATGTTCTCTTGTATTTTTTTTCAATATGGTTAATATCCTTATTATGAAATGACAAGATAACCTAAAGTGTAAAATTTATAAAATTTCTATCACTATCCAGAATGTTTGGCCAAAAATTATATTTTTATCATTTTTATATCATTTAATAAAATATTATTTGTTTTAAAAATAATTTCTGTTAATTTTGACACCATTTTGTAATTTATTTTTGTTATAGTAAAAAAATGATACAATCGAACCATAGGCATTAAATAATCCATAAAATGTCAATGGAATCCATAAAATTAGTTTATGGAATAAAAATATTCCAATTTTATTTATTTAAAATTTTATAAATTCATTTATTTGAATCTTTCATTAATGAGGTAATAATTGCATCATAATTGTGTCAGAAATTTATTTATTTATTTGATGTATAATAATTATAAACAAAATATAATTATGTTGAAAATATTATTAGATTTTTAATTATTATTTAAACTTTAAGTGTTCAATTTTATAACCCCATATAAAAATACTTTTAGTGAATGATACTTGTTTATGTTTTATTTTTGTGTACATTAAATTAATTCTCATAAAATGTCATTTTCACACCCATGTGTCTCCATGGGGTCCAAAAATCGACCCAAGGAATTTCATGGTTAGACATATCTCATAAAATAGGATTACGACATGTGTTATGGTAGTTTATTATTATTATATTATTATTTTTGTACACTTATTTACAATATTTATCCCTTTACCATATTAAATAAAATAATTAATGAAGTTAAAATTCATAATATCAAAAAATACAATGTACATATTTAAACAATTTTTTTCCTTCTTATTAAAAATAGGGAATAAATTTTTCCAAATTCAAAATACATAGTTTTAAGAAATTTATTTAATATTAATTCTTTTTTTCCAAACCAAAAATCGGGGTTTTAAGATGTAAAAACTATCATAAGATTAATCTGTGTTTATGTCCATTTTAAATGTAAAAAAAATTCGAATGACCAAAATTACATTAAATTATAAAAATATACTCTATTTATACTTTAAACCCCATCATATGATTAATTTAACTCCATAAATTAATTTTATTAAAAAAGTTGTTTTCAATTAAAATTTTGTATTTTTCAATATTCATTAAAATATGAAAGTTATTAGAAAAGTACCAAAAATTTATCCAAAATAAATTTTTATTCCCCTATTATAAAAAAATTTAATTTAATCAAATAGAAAATATAAAAGTGCCAAATAATGGATTTAAATATGGTTCCCCATTAAAAGGTGAAAAACTGCATTTTTGAAAAATACTTCTTTTATCTGAAAATATGAATTTGTCCTTATATTATGTCTAAGAAACACAAAAGATGAATGTTAAAATTATTTGGGATATATATATATAAAATAAAAAATTTGTTAATATCATTTATTAACTTCTTTTAATATTGCTAGTTTGATAGGTTGTGGTTCGCTGGAACTCGGTGTTGTGTACATCACACACTATTGAATTATTAAGAACAAGCGTGCCATAGAATTTTTGGGTGTTATATATATCAAAAAAGTGGTAATGATGAATGGATTACTACTATCTATTGTATCTAATAATTATTTAATATTTACCTTAATGTTTTTTAAAAGTTTCCAACATTCTCTACGAACTGAACGAAACTTCATTAGAGCCTATCATCCTCAAACTGATGGCCAAACTAAGTAAACTTTTCAGACACTTGAAGATATGTTGAGAGTATGTTCTATGGAAATCAAAGGAGTATGGGAGCAACAACTTAAACTAGTTAAATTCTCCTATAACAACAGTTTCCACTAGAGAATCTAAATGGAACCATATGAAGCCCTTTATGGGAAAAGGTGCAGAACACCAGCATGTTGGGATGAAATCAGTGAGCATAAGCTGCATGGACTAAAATGGTCAAACAAATGGTCAAGAAGGTGAAAACCATTTAGTATCATATCAAGACAACACTAAGTCGACATAATGTTTATGCATGCAATCGTCAATGAGGAATTGGGTTCAATGTTGGAGAGAAGTTATTTCAACGCATATCTCTATGGAATAAGGTCCTAAGGATTGGAAAGAAAGGGAAATTAAGTGCCAGGAACATCATACCCTTTGACATTCTTGATCGTGATGGGGTTTTGGACTATAGATGAGAACTCCCACCTACATTGGCCAAAGTACATTAAGTCTTTCATTTATGCATCTTTAGGATGTACATATCATACGCTTCGTGTGTACTATCTTGATAAGTTGAATAGTTGGATGGTGATATTTCTTATGAGGAGAATCCATTGAAGATCTTGGATCATTGAGATAAAGTTCTACATATCAATACTACTCACCTCGTAAAGGTATTATGGAAGAACCATTAGTACGATTAGGAAACATGGGAACTAGAGGAGGAAATTAAGGAAACGTCCCCACACATATTTATGGCCTAGAATGAAAAACAAAACATCGACGGTGAAATTACATAAGGGGGGAGAGTTTAATGACCCCATCTTTTTCAATGGAAATTTCCTTCTAATGATTATTTCATATAATCACATAGAATCACAACCCAATGAACGACTAAGAGCTATGTGACCTTACAAAATATGTTTTTCACATCTATGATTTTAATTTTGAAAATATTTCATACATGGTTGTGATCTGTAAATTATTTGGAGTCTAATATGACAAACTAAATTTTTGGTGTTTAGTAATATAGTCGTATGAATAGTAATTTTACGCTTATTAATAGTGAAATATACTAATCAATTGTAACATTACCTATTAATGTATATAAATAAGATTCAAGTGAGATTACGATATACCTATATCTGAGAATAAGAAAATAAATTTTTTTAAATTGTTATTTTTTCGAGTAAATTGCGATTTTAATTAAATATTAAATTCATCATATTTATAAAACTATTTTTTGGAAAATGGATTTCATTTTTAGATTATACACATAAAAAAATGGTTAGGTTGAATTTTTTTGATTTCTATGAAATAATTGAATTTTTTCAGAACAGTAAAATACATTAATTTACTGTATAGATACAATATAAGTAAAATCCACTATTCCTGATATCATAAGTGATATAAGAACTCAGATATTGAACTCAGATGCATTTATTACTATTCATGGTCATGGAATGATCAATATTTATTATCTTATTGGAAAATAATTAACTTATTACATTAATTGTATGAAAACTCTCCTCTCCTCCAGTATAAATACCACCCTTCCTTACCATTACTATTCATTCCTCTCATGCCCTGTTTATTAGTTAAATTATTCTCAAATCTCTCACAAGTCTCCCGTATGTCCAAAATTATATAGAATCTTTATACGACCTAATCATCTCCCCTTAATAGGCTCTCAAGGATGGTTTACTGAAGAGGTAAATTCTTCTTTCCAATTCTTTTAAGTTCTTTTCTTTTCTTGTTTCCTTCCTCACCTCCCTTCTCCCAAATGGTATATTAAATCCAGTAACATAAATATAATAAAATTATATTATTCTAATGGGATAATTCATTATGATCTCATTTTTTCCCACCCTTTTTTTGGAATACCAGAAAACACTATTTGAGATGTGTCAATTTGTCACAATCAAGGACAACGAGTTATCAATATATATCTCTATCTTCAATTAGGGTAATGAAAACATTTTTATGGTTGAACCGGACTATTATATGTGTATTTAAAATTATTTAATATTATGTAATCCTTATTCACTCATGAGGTAAAATAATAATACAAAACAAGTTAATTGTGTGCAAAATCACTAAAATTAATCCAACCGTTTATCATTACTGTTTTATATAATGACTCTACTTCACTCCAAGAAACCAAATTAAATTTACAACCATGTAATCTCCCAGATAATCAATAATTTCATATAAAATAAATTCTCGGAAACCAATTTCATCTTACATGTTTATTCATTCCTGATAATAACTAAATCCTTCATAAAAACTAGAAAACAAACAGACATGAACAATGAAATTGAACAACTTATCCCATCAAAAAAATGTATTCAAAGAACATAAAAAAGTAATACTAAATACTTTACTTATATAATAGGTTCTGGACTTATTAATTAATAATCCTTATTTGTTTATACATGTAATTAATTACAAGTGGGGAAAACCAACAGACTTAGGGTAAGGGATCCTCTCAATTTCACATTAATTCAAGAATGTCATCTATTCAATGACATTTTATGTGTCATCCCTAATTATGGGGTATGATGTAAAACCTCCCTCGTATATCCCAAATGATTTATAAGTGATTATAAACTTGGTTCTCTTTCATGAATCCCTCTTATGTACACCCGATACCATCCCGATAATCTGTAAGGTATTCTACCTGAACTGACTTTATGTATTCTGGTTTCTCTATCATTCTTTTTACCCAAATAAAGTATTATTTTATTTTTTTTACAACTTCTAAATTATGTTTATATTCCCCAAAATCATGTTTCAATATCCATCCCCTTTTATCTTTCAGGGATATAAATTATTTAAAGTCATTCCATCCTTGATACTTCCCCAAAACCACACTCATTTTTAGGGAACATCCCAATTTTTTACCCAATATCAACTATACTCTATCATCTGTTTTAATCCACCATTTTATTTTTAAAATCAAAATTTTTTATGAAAAAATTATGGGTTCACTTATGGTTTTATATAAAATATTATTCACTTTTCTATTTTAAAAGAACTATAGTATTATCCTTAAAACCGCAGAGAAATGTTTAAATGCTAAAATTTCTCAAATATATGTCTCACATTCTGTCACTTTATTTTGGAAAAACTAATCAATATCTATTCTTATTTTACCTTATATACTTCTATGTATATTCTAATTCCTTTATTTTATGGACACTTTGACGATACACCCATTGATTATGCTTTATTTCATTATTGTGGTACCCAATTGTTTCAATGGGAAACACTTATATTTATGTAAGATTGATTATGTATGATTCAGTTTGTGGAAAACTTATTCATGAAATTAAATATGGGTTCACCCATATATCACTCTAATACATTGGGTAATGTTGAGTCGTATGAGAGGTTATTTTTGACGGTCATGGCGGTATGCCATGTCTTGTGATACTATGTGCAAAGGTATTCACTATTTTCCTTGGCTTGTGCTTCTATCGGAAATGGTCTTAGAGATTATCCTGAACTCATACCAAATTCATATTTTATGTTTCTTCCACATTTCTATGATTCTATGATTAAATGTTATGATTCTATTTGATACATTCCTTTTGATATCAACTAGTCATGCCTTATATCCCATTTGATTTCTTATGTCTTTTCCCTTACTAGTCTTTTGGCTCATCCTTTTGTTCTTGTTATCCCTAAGTTATACTATACATTTTTATGATCACAATGGAAGATATAAATCATTATAGAGCATAAATAAAAATTGATTCTTATAATTTTTGATTATGTACCTAGTATTCTATGACACAAGACATTACGATACATTGATTATACATTGATGTATAACTATGATTAAAATAATGTAATATTATATGTAAATGGTTAGGGTTTATTTAATAAAAAAAGCAGTTAACACCCAAAATAATAGTTATATTGAATTATTATCAACAAATGAGAGATAAGATGATTTAATATGATAATATATGATATCATATATATTATTATCATTCCATTATAAATTAAATAATTGGTTTAAACCATTAATAAATAAGATTTCTATTATGTTGGTTAATATTATTATTTAAATTATTTTAATTAATATATATATTAAAATTCTTATTATAATCAATAATTTTATTAATATTGGGTTAGTTTTGTTATTCTTATTGTCTTTTTCTAGGGGTTATTTTCCCCTATATCATTCCCCTATCCCTTACACACTATATCCTCCCACCTTACCTCTTGCATCACCATCCCCCTCCCTTCACTCCCAATCGTGCCGACCCCCCTGTTACATCGATAACATCCTTGGAAGCCCCCTCTATGGCACACTCCACCCAGCCGGCGTGACCACCCTGCTCGTGAACAACCCAGTAAACCAACCCCAACCCTACTGAAGACCCTCATAATCTAGAATGCTACCTCTATAGTTCCACCTCCACTCTGGCCGAAACATCCCTCACCAGCATCCACCTCCTATAGTGGTGGTCCTAGACTAGTGAAAGTTCATTGTCTTGTGGTTTTTTTGGGATTTATTATTTGAAAAAACCCTAAATAAAGGGTTGATTTGTGGATCATATTTCATCACTGTTAGGTTATGAAGATCCGTATTTGGAGCGTATTCTTCCTTTTTTGAGAGTACCGTTAGATTTAAACTCAACTGGTAGGTGTTTCCATTCCATTTTTATTCCAATTCAATACATATGATTATTTTTTCTTATAAATTAATATTTATAACATGATTCACATTTATTTGCCTCCCTTAGTGAAATTATTGTGGTGTTTTATTGATTATTTGATTTTCTAAAAATATCTTCCAAAGAGAAACTCTTATTTAGACTATTTTTTCTTATGGTAAATGTGTTTGATAATTTGATTATTGAGATTGGGGGTATAATTGAAATAGTTGGGTGATATTTTCCCTTAAAATCATTTTTTCAAATTGAATCAATTATGACTTGGGCGATTCGTGTGGAACATAGTGATTTCATTATGAATGGTTTGAAACTTTTTTGGAATGCCTCTTTTGGATTATAAAATTCGCTTTCCTTTTTAAACTAATTGAAATGGTTGGGTATAGGTTAATGGGAGAGTAGTGTTTTCGGAGGTGATTTCTAAAGGATTTGTGGATGTAAGGTTCTCCCTTGGGTGTTGGCACATCCAAATGTGCACTAGGTGCACCCATAGATGTTACCTCAAATGAAGATGGTGTTTCCAAAAATGGTGTTTTCTTAAAATCATTATATCTTGAATGGTTTCAATGTTTCTAAAAAATATATGTACCTTTTGTTTGGATTAATTTTTCTTTAGGTGTTTTGTGATTTTTGGGATTCAGATAACTTTTCCAGAGCGTGTGGACCTTGTTGATGTAATTTCGAGCGATCACTCATGCGGATGCCTTACGTGCATGTGCACGTGTAAGGAATATATATATATATATACTCACTCTTTTTAAATATTTTATAATGTTGCAAGTAATATGTGCAATTAATATTGGTATATATATATATGCATATTCATGTAATTGAGAAAGGGGAGGTTTGAGAGTTTTTCCTCAAGAGAAGTATTTTTGGGGTATGATCTGTATGTATTAAGTAATACTTTTTTGAATAATTTATTTCTTCCATTTCATCTGAGGTTTATATATTAATTATTAATATAGAGTTGTTAGTAAAATTATATATCTTTAATTGGAGTGGATTATTTCATGTAATGTACTACAATAAACGGGTTGAATGCATTATTTACATTAATTGCTTGATGAAATGCCCCTTTGGAATTTATATATATATTTTAGATTTAAAATAGTGAATTGGGTTTCCTAAATGAGTGACTATGTTTATTTTTTGTATTAAAAGTGATGTGTGCTATTTATATTGGAAATGGATTAGAGTTGAATGGTTGTTTGAGGCCAGTTTGGTACCTTTGTTAAATTAATTACTTTGAAAACTCTCAATTGGATGCACCACCTGTCCAACTATATATTGGTGAGAATTGTTGGCCCCCTGATGGGAATTATCTCTTGTGATGATTTTTAATATAAAGAGAGATAAAATACCTTAGAGTGATTTAAAGTGATTTTGTTGTGTGTGATGATTGTGTAAGATGAAAATGTATGTGTTGGATTTCTTGGTTAGTATTTTTTCACTCACCCTCTATTTAGTATGAACACGATAACCTAGAATTTAGAGAGAATTTTCAGTTAACAGTTTCTAAACATGTTTATATTACACAGTAGCTAGTGGCCAATAATAGAGGGGTATTTTCTTATAATTGTTATGGGATTGGGACCCTCAGTTTGGCCAGGTAGGGTGATGATTAGGTGATTGGGAGTTATGATGTCATCTGGTAGGGGATTATTTCGAGATGAGTCACATGTATACTATGTTCTAGGTTACTGATGATCACTTAAGTTCTCCGATTTTTTCTAGTATGTTGTAATTTTCTACAGATGATTGAGATACATGTGTTTGTTGGTTACTCCAATGTGGTGTTTTTTCATTTCTTGTGTTTTATGTTTGTTGATATTGGTTCCTTGTGTAGTGTATCTTGTTTCTAAAAGAGAAAAGATGTTTTCAACTATTTTTGGAAAATGTTTTTGAATATTTTGTAAGCTTCCTTCCTCCCTTTTTAGTGCAAACATCACCTCCATTAAAATTAAAATCACTACTTATTAAAAGGGAATATGTTATTTTTTGAAAAAGGGAAAGAAACAATGAATTTTTTTAAGAAGAAAATGTTTGAAAACCTATTTTTATACATTATATTTTAAACATGTAATTGATGGATATTTTATTTAAAATAAATGAATATGGGAATAAATTTTTTGGGCACACCTACTGTGTTTTAATAATCACACCTATAGTTTATATTTTTTTATCTTTTAGTGATGATTCATTATCAGATTCAGCCACCATAGTGAGATGTTGGTTGTGACAAAATGGTATCTGAGTAGGCTCTTGGTATTTTGAGCCTATGGTGATTGGGAACACCCTTCGTCCCATGTCATGGGATGGATCGGCTGACGAGTTCAGGGTTGACCCAAGTTGGTTGTGACAAAATGGTATCTGAGTAGGCTCTTGGTATTTTGATTGTCTGGTAGTTGGAGATTAGTATTGTAGGGAGTCATAAGGTAGGTCATGGGATAGATCCTAATCACCACTACTTGTTATGATATCTGAGTTGCCAAGGGTATTTCATGAATTTATTCCTTGTCCAATAATGGTTTGTTTCCGATTAGGTGATGACAATGGGGAAAGTCAGTGTAATGTTTTGATTTCACTCAAATTAGTGACCCATATGGTTTCTGAGTACACGGTTTAAATTCATCCAAGTTTTTAAGCTTACATGAAGAATGGATCACTACCATGCCTTTTGGTAAAGTATCACTAATATTTATTCATTCATGTGGTTTGTTGTATGTTATATTCCATTTGGTTCTCATTGACATTAATGTAATTTTAAAATAGAAATGTTCTTGGAATAAAAATTATTTATTTAGTGTCTACATAAATTAGCAAGGTGGCTTTGAAAAAGAAAATGTATTGGAAAAGGAAAATAGTTTATTACATGTGGTTTTGAAATTGGGGAAATGGATTTTAAATGAAATAGTTTCAGTTTGAATATTTGGTGAATGTGTTGATTTGATAAGAAAAAGAGATATGTACCCTTGGTAGTCTCTATGGAAGGTCACATGTGTGATTGGTGTGTATGTAATGTGCATGGGATAAAGTTTTGTGTGGATGATGTGGTAATAATAGAATGACACATGTGATGATTTATAGGATTCTATGGGCATGATTTTTGAATATGATGGTTTTGTAAATCAATTTTAATTTTATAGTGTTTGTTTTGTTTGTGAGGGTTAGATTTCTATTTGAAGAAATATGTTATTAAATTTAAATGAAAATGAGGGATTTATAAGGGTAATTTTTTATTGAGTTTGTATTGGTGTTGCTTCTGATCCGGTTTTCCATTAGCCATGGCGTTTCCCTTGATTGTGTTTCTATTTGATGTTTATTTTTGTTTTCACTTTCGTGTTATTCAGAGAAGGACACCTAGAAAGGTCTCCAATGTTTCCAATGAGTCATTCCTAGTTTATTTTATTTTTGGATGTTAGATATTCTTTGCGGTGCTTGAGGTCCATTTGAGGTAATTATGTGGATTTAAGAGGTATAGAATGTATTTAGGGTATTGGGAAATCCTGATGTTGTCAGAGTACTTGTAGTTTTGGGTATATTCGAAGGTCCAACTCTAGATGAATGGGATTTTTTCTCCCCTATCTTAATGAAATTTTGGTTGAGGTGGGATGTATTTAAATCAGTTTTCATATGATGGTTTATACCTAGGGATATGAAGATAATGATATTGGAAGAGCTTGTGGGTATTCAACAAGGACAGTGGTCAGTGAAGGCCTTTGTTGACCACATTAGGGAACTTGTATCCTTTTCCTTAGAGTTAGAATTGAAAGCTTTTTTGATGGTTTCTCTCTCCATGGGGGTGTTTATCTAGAGATCAAGGATAGGGTCTTTTATTCTATGATCCATCATTTTCAGAAGCTGGTAGATGAATCGTTCCTAACTGATTTGGTTTCCAGAGCACAAATGGTTGGTAATCTGGTTACTCCCTTCAAATGTGAAGGTTGCCCATAAAGTGAGGAGCAGATTCTATAGGAACCTATTCTTAAGGATTTATCCTCATTATATATGACTTATAGATCATCAAACCGATCTCTGTTGTGTCATATGTGTGGCCAGTCTGGGCATTCAAATCCATCTTGTCACATCCCTCTGAAGACCTACAATCGTTTTGATAGTTTGGGTCACCTGGAGGTGTTATATATGAAAGAGTTAATCGAAGAAGAGGTTATGATAGGGGATTATTGTACCTATATATGAGGAAGGATATGCTTCATCTATCATATCCCCTATCATAGGTCTCAGGGTTAATCTTGAACACAGTCACAGTTTCTGTGGGTAATTAAGACCTTGAACCAAATCTTTCTCTTTCGTTTTAGAATTAAGATATTTAATGTTACCTTATTCTTGTTTTCTTAATCATATATCTTTGTATTTTGTGGTTACAGTCCGACAAACTTATACTTTCATGATATTAGTGGTTGAGTTCTTCTAAATGTGGCCTCTAGAATCGTTTGTTTTTCATAAAAGTGTATTTATCCCTTCTCTGGGTATGTCCTTCTTTTATTAGGTATCATTTGGAGATCTGAGTTCATGGGAAGATCGATCTTGGTAATTGTATTTGAGTTCAATTTTTGGGTGAGTTCTTCTCTTGTATTGGGTTAAGAGCTCCAGGTTTTATCCAAGGTGTTGTCCCACTCATGATTAGAATGTTGGGTGTGTTTGCGTTTGGCTATTTTTTATCGGCGTGGGAGATTCTTAGTTCAAGCTGTGTTTTTGTAGGGATTTCCTTTGTCCTTGTGCTTCTGTATGAGGGGATTACTTGTAATGGGAATTCCTTTTAAGTCCAGAATGTGTGGTTCAGTTGTGGTGGGATGTTGAAGGAGTTAAAGTTGGGGGTTCCCTAATTACATGGTGTGGTAAGGGTTTGTTCTCTATTTTTGGAAATGTTGATTTAACCCCCAAGGTTCAAATTTCCAAGTCTCTCTATAGTTGGTTTCCCTTTTATGTTATTTTGGAGTTTTTTGGGTTTGGGAGTTCCCTTATATGCCTAGTTCTTATGAAGGGGAGACACCTCATGTTCTCCCATCTTCCGCATGATGTGGATTCTTCTTGATCAGTTATGTGTGACATATGGAATGAATAGTCACCCCACTGTTCATGGTTTCTATTAGTTCTTATTAGACATGGACTTGAATTTCTTTTAACTATCATCATGGTGACTTTATGGGAGAAAAAAGTGTCTATAGTGGGGAAAATTATCACACCATTACCATAGATAATCTTTTATTTTATTCTTTTCTCAATCTCGCGCCTTTCGATTGAAGTTTGGGTTCAGGTCCCAGTTTGAATGTTTTGATATTGGAATATTTGGCGGGATTCGGGTTGGTTTATGGGAATCACATGATTAGTAGTAACTGTTTGGTCAGCCTAGGTGATCGTGCAGTTTCCCACCACATAAAATAAATAAATATGTGAAAAAAATAAAATAAGAATGGTGAAATAAAATAAAATTATTGTTTTAATAATAATAAGGATGATGATTTTATAATTTTATTAAGATAATAGAAATTAATAATTATTGTTAAATTTATTATTATGTTTTTAATAATACTCTTAATATTATTATTGTTATTATAAATAATATAATTTTTATTATAATTAAGATTTTAATTATTATTGGGCTAGTGTCATTTTTATTATTTTTATTTTCAAGGGTTTCTTTTCTCATATCTCATTCTCCCCTTCCCTTCCACAATATCTCACCCCCCTTACCACTTACGTCTCCAGCACCCTCCCTTACCTCTCCATTGTGCTACCCCCTACTCCGATGACCACATCCTCTGACACTTCCTATATAGAGTGTACCACCCACCCGATGCTCCCCCTGCTCATGAGAAATTAAGTTGACAGACCCCAACCCTGCTAAAGATCCTCCTTCTCGGGTACATTACCTTACCGGAATCACCTCATCTCTGGCCAGTGCTTCCCTCATTGACATCTTCCTCCTCCAGTGGTGGTCCTCCCTCCAGTGAGTGTTCTTTGGTTTTTGTTTCATTGTGGGGTTTATGATTTGGGAAACCTAAATCTAGGACTGATGTGTTGATTGTTTTTCTTGAGTGTTAGGGTCTGAAAGTCCTTCTTTAGAGAGTATTATTCATTCTACAAGAGTCCCATCACATTTTCACTCAATCATTAGGTGTTTCCATTCCTATACATCCCAGTTCAATGTATATGTTGACTTTTTGTTATTAACTATTTTGTAAAACCATATTTGCCTCATGTTAATGACTTCGGATAAATTATTGTTTTTTTTCTTGATAATTTGATTTTCTAAAAATAGATTATGATGTGAAACTCTTAATATGCATATGATTTCTTATAAAAAAAAATGTGTTTACTAGAGGGATTCTTGAGCATCAGGGGTAAAAATGAAATTTTTGGGCGATGTTTGAACTTTGAAACAATATAGAAAATTGATTCAACATTGACTTGGGATTTTCATTTCGAACATAGATATTTCATTAAGTGTAGTTTGACACTTATTTGTAAGTGATGATTCGGTTTATGAACTCTTTTTTTATTATGAAATTAAGTGAAATGGAAAGGTATGGGTTAAATGGTGAGTGGTATTTTTTAGGAGATTTCTAATTGTTTCATTAATGTAAGGTGTTCCATTGGATTTTGGCACATCCATCGGTGCACTAAGTGCAGACATTGATGTTCCCTCAAATAAAGATGGTGTTCCCAAAATGGATTTTTAATCCTTATTTCTTGATTAGTTAGTTGGATTTTACAAAATGTTTGTTCCATTGTTTTGGCTTAAATTTATTTTAGTGTTTTTCTAATTTTTGTGTTTCCGGTAACTTTTCCAAAGTGCATGGACTTTGTTGATGTCATTTTGAGTCATTGCTAATGAAAATGCCTTATGCGCATGTGAAGGGTAAGGGCATATATATTTAGGACCTCTTTTTTACATATTCCCTCGTGGCATGGGAAATATGTGAAATGCATCTAGGGGTATTTATAAAACTATGTATAAATACATATATGTGTTAGTGTAACAAGGGAGGTTTGAGAGTTCATCATTAATATTGGCATGTTTGAGGTAGAATCTCTCTAAATTGACTTTAAATTTCATTATAATTTATTTCCTTCTTTTCTCACATAGTTTTTGTATTAATTATTGACTTATTATTGTTAGTAAAATTGTCTTTCCTGAATTCGAGTGTCTTATTTCTTGTAATGTATTGCAATAAATGACCAAACTTAATTGTTTACATCAATTTCATGATGAAATACCCTGTTGGACTTTATAAATGTGTTTTAGATTTAAAAAGGTGAGTTTAGTATCTTAAATAATTGTTTATGTGGATTTTCGGTTTTGAAAGTGGTGTATGTTGGGTATTTTGGAAATGGTTCATTGTTAAATGGTTTCTTGAATCCTCTTTGGTACATTGGTAAAATGAATTACTTTGGAAAATCTATTTTTAATGAACCTCTTACCTTGTTGGATGTTCATGGGAATGGGTGGTCCCTAAATGGGACATACCTCATGTGTTTATGGTTGAAGTAAAGTGTGAGAAAATACTTTAGAGTGATTTGAGGGTGATTTTGTTGTGTGTGTTGATTGTGAACGATACAAATGTATGTGTTCAATTTCATGGTTGGTATTTTTGACTCACATACTTTATATCCAATACATGATAACCTAGCATTACGATTGAATTTTTAGTGAACTATCACTGCATTATAAAATATTACTCCCTAGATAGTGGGTCGTAGAAGAGGGATATTTTTCTGTTATTGCTATGGAATTGGGCCCCTCAGTCAGTCTAGTTTTGGCGACAATCAGGAATTTGGGCATTATGATGTCATCTGGTAGGGAATTTCTTTAGGATGAGTCACGTGCATAGTATATTCTATATTATTCATGATATCATAGGTTATCCCATGTTTTTTGGAACATATTTATCAACGGAAGATGATTGAGATGCATGTTCCAGTTGGTTACTCTTATGTAGTGTTCTTCCATTGCTCGTGTTGTATGTTTGTTTATCTTGTCTAGTTTAATTGTGTAGATTCTTACCAAAAGAGATAAGATAGTTTCAATTGTTTATGGAAATATATTTTTAAAATGTTTTCCACTTTCTTACTCCCTTTTTAGTGTAATCATAACCTCCTTTAAAATTCCAATGTCTGCTTCATAAAAAGGGAATCTAGATTTTAATTGAAAAAGGGAAATGTACCATGATTTTCTTAAAGAAGAAAATGTGTGGATTCCTAGTTTTATACATTTTATTTCAAACATAAAATTGATACTTCTATTATTAAAAGGAAATAAATTTGGTAATATATTGTTTGGGAATTCCTACTGAGTTTTAATACTCACGCCTATATTTTTCGCTTCAGGTGATACTTCTTGCTCATATTTGGCCGACGTAGTGTGATGTTGGTTTGATGTCAGTTGTGACCTATAAGATCACATGAATGTATGTACAGTTTTTTTCTCAGCGCTTCTAGTTTTTTTTTCATTTTTTTGTTTTTATTTATTTATTTGTCTTTCATTCATGGGAAAAATCATTCTCACCTATCTAATTTATGATTCCCAACACTAGTGTCCTGCCCCTATGGATGAGGAACAGCCTTTGGGACATACCGTTGGCTAGCTTGGGAGAGTTGTTTAGGGTCAACCCAGGTTGGTTTGTGACATGTACATATATTCCATAGCTGTTTATACTTCCCAATATCTAGACGAGGATGTAATTCTAATTTTTCATCACAATCTATAATTTACCATAACTTTAGGATGTTATCTAGTAATTTTAATTATCCCTATTTTTTCAAAAAAAATCATTCATCTTCATACCAAAATTAAGTAAAGTAATCAAAAAAATAACTAAACACTACTATGATTCCAAATGACATGTTGTAATGCTAAAAATGTCATTATATCAAATCTTATTCATAATATAATTATTTCAATCCATAAATCATCACAAAACCCAATTAATATGTGTTTTAGAGTCTTTTAGGACTATATACAGAGGAAAATTATTATTCAACACTGGTAAAAATTAATCTATAATTGAGACACACAAGGCCTTCTATTATAATTATCATTATCTTTAGTTTTTTTCATAACATGGGGAAAGGATACACAAGAAATTCCTGAGCTCAAACATTTATTAAGAAAAAAACTCAACAACATGTAAATTTTATTTTAAATCATAAGCACTTGATAATACATGATTTGGGAGAAAATTCTTATCATAATTAACATGGAACAATTTTTTTCAAAAATCATTATAACAGAAAATGGGTTATCAAATGAAAAAAATATTCCATGGAAAATTATATTGAATCAAGAAACAATCAATATGATTTATATATAATTATCAGGTGCATATGGGAGGGATATGTAACATCCTCATGAAATATAGAAAAACAAGTAACATTGAAACTTTACTAGCTTATTGAAATTATTAAACTGTTAAAAAAATATTCACTGTTGACGTTGGGAAAAAACAAAATTTACACATTTCATATTATGAGAAAAAAATGACCACAATATATATTGTCAACAAATGAAAATGATAAATATCATTAACACATATGATGTCAATCTTTAACCAATAAATTGGAGGCTGATATAGGACCCCACTTTTCAATCATCCATACATTTGAGTTCCACTTTAACTTTATCATTATAATATCTTAATGACCCCAAGGAAGGGAAAATATGTTACACAACACTTTATGAGGATATTGAAAATATTTCCACAAATCATGTAAATGGTTGATACAAAAAAATTAATCAACATAGAATGATACTTCTAAAAGAAATTTCAAGACTTTTCATGAAAAATATATAATAGGGATAGAAATCCTTTATAGATGAACTGAAAATATTATCTAAATTAAAAATTTATTTTTATAAACCCTTTTTCCTTTATTGTAAAAGATGGAGTTAAGGTAACATTAAAATTTCATTTTTGGGAATGTAACTATTGGTAAATAGAAAAGAATTTATATTTCAAAATAAACCTGTATGAATAAATTTTAATAACTAGGAATTTAAAATACAAAAAATTATCTTAAAGGTGATGTGAAAACAATTCAAAATTTTTTAATTTTGAAAAAAATCATAAATAAGGAATATTTGAAAGAGGCATTAAGGTTTTAAAAAGGGATATGAAAGATTTGAAGTACATAATTTAGAAGAATAATCTTAAAAATATATATAATTTAAATGATATAATGGATTACAAAATAAATGTAGAGTGAAAAAAAATTATTTGGAGATTCTTGAAAAATATTTTTAAATACCATATTTTAAAAACCACATCATGAAAAGAGTTAATAAAACATAATTCATGAAATGGGAGAATGGAAAGATGAAGCTTCAATGAGATAACACATAATTGGGTTTTCAAATATAAATAAGAACATTTATTGGAATATAATAAATGGAAATAGAGAAGAAATAATGTAATATATTGTATTTTACAAGTATTATTTTTGGACATTATATAGATTATTTTTAAGATTAGGTGTTGAGACAATGTGATATTTCAAGGCCCAGTGTGCCCAGAATAAATGATTGAAAAATATTAAAATATTTAATAACACATGTGCATAGTATTCCTAAATAACTAAAATAACATAGAAATGAGCTCCTAGTTCATAATTTAGAAGGCACCTTTTAGTTCAGAATAAAGGCTTTACCCTACACACATCCTAATATAGTTCGATGTTGGTTTTTTGTGAAAAAGTTATCGAGGGTATGAGAATATTAAAAAATATTTTTTAAAAAATATTTTAATTTATTTTTTAATGCACCAAGATGTATTATCCTTTAATTTTTTTAAAGATCTATGGTTATCCTCATAACCTTGAAATTCTATAGAGTCATATAAGAGAGAACCTCTGGAGGATCCTTCCGATGAACGATGATGAAACATTGTTTCGATGATCAGCACACACAGATCTTGATGGATCTCACCAACGATATTGACGCAATGATTTTTCTTCATCAAAGATTAATCTGAATCAAGGTATGGAATGATATTTAATTGTTTCATTAACATTATTTTTTCCTATATTGAACGTGAACATGTCCAAGAACATATTAACCTATAGATCGATCATAATTCTCAGATGGGATTCTTTTACAGGTTTATCAGAAATCATTTTATTTCATTTTATAAGACCAAACCCCCTTTATTGTTCCTTGGAGAATAAATCATGGAAGAAGATGATACATCATTGTTCATATTACTTTATCCCTATGTTATTCGAATTCACCACCATAGGATCCCCATGGTTCTAGATCGATGTTGTAGGGTGGATCCGTACTCGAGTGGAACAGAATAATTGATGAAAATTGAAAAAAAGGATATATTATTGTAGATCATGACCCAAGGATCTCAAATATAGCTCCATTTTGATTTTATAGCATAAGAGGAGGTGTGGAGGTCTGTAGAAGGGGACACCAGTGTACGACAGTGGAACCTATGGCAATCTGCGATAGGCGACAACAGTTTGTGGTGGGCATAATAGAAGTCGAAGGGTGTAAGGAGGTGTACATGAGGGGAGAGCATGTGAAAAAATTGTGGAGGATTTGGAAGACAATCATGTGAGATCACATATTGATGCAAACGTGGCGATAGACATGGGATGATGGTAGCTGACACTGAGGGGGTAAGATTCAGGTCAGGCTAGCGGTTCTGATCCGGGAATGAATAACATCTCATATTCAGTTTAGATCGGACTCGGGTCGGATATGGGGAAATTGGTGCGGATCCCTGTTGTGTTCGACCATGACGATCAACTATGGTGGTCGACCATGGTGTCCCCACAACAATAGTTGCCTCAAGTGCTGCACCGCATGACCAATCCATAGGCGGTCATCCGTAGTGGTTGGTCTACATAGTGGGTGAACTGACCATGATGAAAAGTGGACCGACTAAAAAAAGGTGGACCAACCATTGATGTACATGGACCTACCACAATAGTAGGCCCACATTCCCCAACATATCTATTGACGTCTTCGTTCAAATATTCATAACTTCTAAACAGAGCATCTAATCGACGAGTTATCTATTTCATTGAGACCCTAACATTGAGACTGTTGTTTTGAGACCAATGGTGGGTTTTTAATTTTGAATAGTACCAGTTTATTCTATTACCTAGTTCCATTCCATTATGGTACACTATGACATTACATCCACATCAATGGATTGCAATCACCTCCAGAGGCTGAGTCTCACATAGATTTGTGGGGTCCCACCGTGAGACTGGAGTGAAATCATCTATCATCCTTAGTGAAGTTTGTGGAATTGGCATTAAATCCTTATTCATGGAATTCCTCCTCCATATAGAGGTCCACATCAGTAGTGTTGGTGTAATCTTTGTAATATGATCCACTATATGGCATGTTGATCCATATTTGGTTCTTGTCGTCACCCAACAGTTCCCTACACGACCCCCTCTTTATGTATCATAGTATGATTTGACAAACATATTTTTTCAGGTGGGGCCCAAATGAGTTATAAATATTCTTTGAGCTTGTCTGATGATATAATTACCAGAAGAATATGTTCTCCTAGAACAAGAATACCTTCAATCAAAATCATGTGGCTACAAGTTTGTTATGACCACAAGATGGTGTGGGGTCTCTCCAGAGTATACTTAGGTACATTTTCCTTATTAATTGCATTTTTATAAAGATTTAAATATCCATTTAGCTTAATATACTTGGTTCTTCATTTTTAGTGTTTTCGTGGTGTCCTATTGAGTATTTTTATACTCATCTATGAACAGGCTTTTCCTCTACGTGTCATGTCTTGAGCGAATAATAGACCTTTTGACAGTGTCCTAGAAGGACGCAGAGAGGGTGAAGCATAACTTGATCATGGAAGAATGAGGTGTTTATCAGAGGAATAACTTTGATGTAGTCCTCTCCCATGGATCGTGTTGCACTCGTTACAGTTTCAGTTTGAATAGTGTATAGACTCTTGTTGTGGGCTAGTATTTATCCCTATTTACCTTTCCATTACTTCCTATTATACTCAGCTTGTGTTATATTATTTGTATGAATGAATTATATCATTTTGTATAAATTTCATTAGTGTGTTGTTTGGATATGTGTGCATTTGTATAGGTAATTTCGGTTAATGCCACCCATTTTTGGGAAATGTCTACTTGTTTATAGTAACAATCCCTTATCTATTGGAGACAGACTTAGGGTACTCATTGCACATTCCCCTATGTGAAATGTTATGACACATTGGTATCAAAGTATTTGAGTTCTACATTAAGACCAGGATTCTATTAGGTTTGTTTGGGGAAACATTATTAATTGTTTCGAGTTAGGAAGTTAGGCCAAGGACGACAGTGTTGGTGTGGCGGATGATGTATCCATACACTGTGACATTATTCAACTTCTTTTCACCTCAATACACAAGAAAACATGTGGGGGAGAGGGGAATGGTACATGCATCATATAAAAATAGTTATGTTCTCCTTATCATTCTTGTGTAAACTCCCTAGATATACTATTTTTAATGTTGAACACCTTTTTTTATTTCAGGATGCCTCTACGTAGAAAGCCATACTTGATTCCTCCATGTTATCATGAGGATGATCAACCTAGTGATGAGCCATCGGTACAAGGTCTTGTACAAGTGATAGCACCTCTGGGTGGGTTTCCAGCAACACCACCTACTATCAAGCAGATGATACTACCAGCACTTCGATATGAGGATTCATGAAGCATGAGTGCATTGAATATGTTTTTTATCTAGAAAACTCTATGGTTTTTGGATGATCCAGACTCCCAAAAGGATGAGGATTTGCTATAGGCAGTCAACTGTGTTTTCTATGTGGTGAGGATGATTTCCAACTAGATGGATGTACAAATCATAAGTCTTTTTTAAGGATCTTTGGGAAGATGGTGGAGCTTAGCTACTCCATAACATGATGAAAAAAACTCTCTCCTAGATAGATTTTGAGTGTATCTTTAGTGAGGAGTTCTATCATGCCTTGTTGCAATCAGTACACATACATGATCTTATTCATATACAATGAAGAATTATGATCGTGGAAGAGTATTTATAAAGGTTTGTTGATATTTCATTCTACTCCATAGACATTTTATGAGATCAGTTCATCAGGGATCAGACCTTTGAACATTTATTACATTAGGATATCAAGGCATCAGAGGAACCCATTATAAATTATACCTATCCGAGGGATCTTGAGCGATCCATGTTAGTGGATAGTTTTCTGGAATAGTAAATGCCGATGGTGGGAGCATGTAGTGGGAACCTAGTAACTAAGACCTTGGTAGTAGGTAGACGATGTTAGTCACAGGGATCCAAGAAGATCAGGCACTTCATGTGACGATACCAAGACTCAGATCCAGTGGTGTAATGATCCATGGGTGGCTGGAATATGCCTTCGGATAGGCAGTGTTTCTCATTAGATTTCTAGGGACATCTAGAATGATATATACCAAACATTCATACATCTGGTCAGGTGATGGTTGAGGGACCACCTAGATAGAGAAAATTAAAAGATATATTTGTTCCACATGGTTACATATGTGGAATAAAGGATATTAATATAAGAGGAGGTGGTCGGATGTTCTACCTATTACCACCACCACCCCTAGGTGGTCCATGAAATGCTCAAGGAGATGGTGGATGGTGATGAGGCCAGATTTAGGCTATGTAGGCCTATAAACCCAAGGGCTTAAAGATTATCCGAGGTATGATATTTTTATTTTATACATTAGCTACATTATTTATATATAGATGATCTAGTTATTCTATTCTTTCCACTAGTAATGTTTTATACATAGAGAATCTAGTTGTACTATTTACAGTACCATTATGATTGGAGACACATACTGGAGGATAATTGATGATCTCACACTGGTTCCAACAATGTGACTTGACTCTTGGAGGTGAGAGTTTCAGTTGGGATCTATTGTTAAGGGCATCGAGGTCTTATGACTTCCTTATTGGTATGATATGGTTATCCACAATTTATGATGATAATGAATGTTTTATGTGAAGAGTATGGTGTGTCTGTCGTGATGGGATAATTTTTCCTTTTTTGGTGAAATGGAAATCCAGGTAGCCTAGGGAGGACTCATGCTTAGGAGGGTGAAGCTGATTACTCATCTGTTGGCTAGCCTAACCCTCGGTACAAAGTATGTTATGAATCTTCAATTTTCTAGAGTAGTGGTAGAGTATGAGGATGTATTTCCTAAAGATGTTCTAGGATTACCTCCCCGGAGAGAGATATGATTATTTATTTATCTACTTCCCAATATAATAATGATATCTACACCTACAAATCATATGGCTCCCATAGAGCTTCCTGAGCTCAGGGGACAGTTGGCGGAATTTCAGAGGAAGGGGTTTGGGAGACCAGATGTTTCACCCTAGGCATCCAATGTTTTTTTCTAAGAAGTTAGATAAGAGATTGAGTTTATTTTTGGATTTATGATATGTAAAATAGGTGAACTTGAAAGTAAAGTATCCACTACTGAGGATCAATTAACTCTTTTAATAGTTGAATGGGGAATAGTGGTTCTCGAAGATTGACCTCAGATTATGCTATCACTGGCTATGATTATGGGATGAGGATATACCAAATAGGAAATAAATTTTTTTTTATAGTGACTATGTGTAGTTAGTGATTCAATTTTGAGTGACCAATGACTCATATGTGTTTATGGGACTCATGAACCAGACATTTCAGCTTTACATAGACCGACTTGTGGTGGTCTTAATCAATAAAACACTTGTTTATTCGACATCCGAGGTGGAGAATTCAAGACACTTGAGGATTGCCTTGGACACTCTCAGAGAGCATCAAATTTATAAAAATATTCTGAATTTCCTATTTTGGATTAATGATGTCCATTTTCTGTTACACCTCATCTTAAAGGATGTAGTTGCAGTGGATCCAACAATGGTTGAGGCAATGTTATCTTAGGAGCCACCCAATAGTGTTAAAGATGTGTAGAGTGTCATTGGATTGGTAGGGTACTATCAGAGGTTTTTTCTGACTACTCTAGAGTCATATCACCCAGGACAGCTTTTATAAAAATGTCGTAACCTTTTGTGTGGACGTAAATGTGTCAATAGTGCTATCAAGATATGAGACAATGGTTGAACAGTGCTCCCAATTTGAGGTTACCAGAGGAAGGCATCATGTATGTGGTGTTCAGAGATGTATATTAGAACTAGTGTTGGTTGTGTCTGGATATAGGGTCAAGCAATGATTTTTAACAGTTCACACCAAATTGTGACCACAGATGCTCAACTACATAAACCACGATCTTGAGTTAGCAGTAGTAGTATTTTCTTTGATGTTGTGGAGACACTACCTGATGGGAAAGAAGTTTTTCATATACTTTGATAATAAGAGTTTCAAGTATATCTTTTATCATAAAGATCAAAAGATGAGGCAGAGGTGATGTCTAGAGCACCTAGAAGAAAATTGCATTCATATTGTCTATACTCTTTTGAAGGGGAACATGGTGACAGCTTTCTTAGTTGGAGATCTAGTTCGCAATTACTGAACAAGGCATTATTGAATTTTTCCTTATTGCGAAAATATTTTATGGATGGATATGAAGCATCTTACATGAAGTCTATGTTTATCACCACAGCACACATATAATGATTTAGGTAGGTACAACCTGTAGATACTTACTACAAGACCCTACCTGCTCTGATGTTCATAGGTTATGATTCTTATAGTTATTAAAAAGGAATGGAACACATCGTTCTCTTTAGAGGACACGTGATTGTACTAGTGACTTTTTGGAGGAGGTTTTGAGAGAGTTTCATGAATGTTTTGGGTGCAGCGGAAGCACATGATGGGCGTGTAAAAAACATTGAAAATTTCCCTGTTCATTGATTTAACTGTGATTAATATGATGATAAATTCCTATATCATAGTATTTAATGAAGGATAAAATAAAAATAACAGAACTAATAACTAAGAATATAGGATTAATGAATTTTATTAATATTTAATTTAATTAAATTAAGGAATTACCTCCATGGTTATTCGTTATTCAAGGATAAATTTGACAATGTGTCCGAGGTGCGGCTTCATTGCATTGTAGAATCCAAGGACAGGATTCCTCTAGTGGTGATCCACATGTGCTCCTTGTATCTTGAGATATAGCTGAATGAGTCTTCAGGTTCTAGCATGAAAGATACTTATACATATGATGTCATCATTTCATAGCCTTGAGAATCGCTTCCAAAGAATTCTCCTAGATCCAGTGGACGAGGATCTCTCTCTTTCTTGAGATATTTCTCGAAAGGGTAAGAGTTCTCTAGGCTCGAGAGCTTTTCTCCATGTATGATATGCACAAAACCATTGGTTAGACTAGGTAATGACCCCTTGGTTAATTTTAGAATAATAACATAAGGGGGAATTTTATTCAATAGTAAATAACAATTAATTAGAAAAACTGTCATTACATATTTTATTATTCCATGTGAAACCCCTTGTCAAATAATAATAGAAATACTATTATTTACATGACATGTTCTTAATGTGCATGTTATATTAAAATTTTATTTCTCACCAGACCCATAGTATGGTCCACCAATCCACTTCAATACTTATCGAGCCTTCAGTAATGAATATTTCTTTATTAAAATAATATAACTATATTATTCTCTGATAAATAAATATTCTGCCCACAATATATTCTCTCAAATAACTAGTGATGAAATAATTTTTATAATCCATACTTGAATAATTATTAAACAATAATTGGGAATAATATTTATTTAACTTGTTAAATAATAAATAATTTAATTGATATTCTTGATAAACTTAGTGTATGATCCACCGGGCTTCTTTCTCATTGGAATTATGTGGGCTTGGCTAGAGTCCAAGATTAAATTCTAGCAACGGGTCATGGAACCCAAGATAAAGAAGTTGATTCTACAATGAAATGTGACCTCATAATAACACATATCATGTAATATAATCTCGTTTTCCCAATATCTCCAATGAAAGTGGATTCATGAAAGTTACATCAACCCATATGCTTGATTTCTCAATCTTTGACATACCAGAATTAAACTTGCCTGGAGAATACCATGTCCATGGATTTAGTTAGGCTATGTCATTTCCATCAAAGGGGATGGGATATTTTCTTCTATATAAGTGAAAAATACATTATTGCATTACTTATTAATGCATCAGTACTCGTGACGCATCCAATATATCCTACCACACCGCGAACATCTGTCATCATGATTTTCATTAATACATCATTGTGTGTGGGTCACTATACCCATTAATAATAATATTTAATTCTATGGAAAAATACACACTTCCATAGATTGGAACATCTAATGATACTAATGAATTCAAATTTTCTACTGGTGGATCTTGTTCTCATAAAATCTTCTTGCATATTAATAAGGGTGCACACCATGAGAAGGTTCTTCAATGTTAAATGAGTCCCCACCTATGATAGCTTGTATCATTTGTATCCCTTCAAATGATATCATCTAGCCATAGAACATATATTACTGAATAGTGTCATTGAACTACTTGATTCTAATAATAGCAGAGATCCACTATGACCATTTAGTGCAACATTTATTCTTAGGACACTATCTCATAATATGTCACACAGAAGAACAATCATGATGTGATAAGGAGTTTATTAATATTCATCCAATGAATACAATTTTGTTATAAAGTAGAATGAATTTTTTTCTACAGAACCAACTTCAATGGACTCCTATTTTCACTAGATCCAACTACTAATGACCTTTAGTCTACTTTCTCTCACATGATATTCATACTTATGCTAATATATGCTTTTAGTCAAGGGGACCACAAAGTTATCTTCTGTGGATACTACGCTCACTGCAACTTCATCCCATTGATAGAAATCTTTCAAGAGATGATACATTCAGATAATGTTCATTGTCCGTTGATGTAACCTTGAATCATTTACAGGAGCCACCACTATAGAGTTACATCAATACAATTAAATGGGATCCATACTTCTAGGTACCACATCAAGCTCCTTGACAATCTTCCAAATCCATACGGGTTCCTTAGATTTATCATAAGCCACTATATATTCTAGCTCTGCTATAGAATCAGAAAAAACTGGATACATTAAACTCTTCCAGATAATATATCCTCTATTGAGATAGAAAACATATCTAGAATGTGACTTCAGATAATTTTTATCTGTCTGAAAACCAGCTTCATCATACAATCTAATGGGAAGATCCTCATATCCTCCATACACGAGGAAAATATCCTTAGTTCATCTTAGATACATAAGGATATTCTCGATAGTATTCTAATTCTATTCTCCTTGATCGTCTTGATATCTTCCTACAGTTCTTATTGCATATGCAACATAAAGTCTGGTACATAAAATGGCATACATGATAGATCCTATCGCAGAAGCGTATGGAATGTCACTCTTCCTATCATTCTCATGTTGTGTTTGGGGAAACATTTTCATGGAATGATGTATACCATGGGACAATATAAATTTTCTTATAAATATTGTTGCATATTAAATCTATTTAGTATTTGGTCAATGTAAGCTTGTTTACATTTTCCAAGCAGTCTCTTTGATCTATCACAAATGACCCTGATCCCTAGAACATAGGTTGCTTCAACTATGTCTTTTATGGACAAGCACTTGTTATACCATTCCTTGACTGATTGAAATACTATTATATCATTTCTAATAAGAAATATATTATCAACATACACATCTATAATAAGGAATGGATTCTCATTAAACAACTTATAAACACATGGATCACATTGATTCTTACTAAAACCAAATTCTCTTATTTATTCATCAAATCCAATGTTCCATGACCTGGATGCTTGATTTTATCCATAAATTGATCCTTCCAACTTGTAACCCCTATTAGAATCAATTGGTGTCACAAACCCTTCTACTTGTATCATATATGCATCTTCCCGAACGTTCTTGTAAAGGAATACAGTTTTGACATCTATCATCCAAATCTCATCTTCATGGAAAGATGTTATGGAATTTATGATTCTTATTCACTTTATCAGGGAATTTCAAGAAAATGTTTCATAATATTTAATTCCATAAAATTTTTTAAAGCATTTTTCAACTATTCTTATTTTATAGGTACTAACATGATCTTCCAGGGAAAGTTCATTTTGAATACCAATTTACAACCAACATCATTAATGTCAACTAGTGCATCGACTAGAACCCATACTTGATTCCAATATAGGGAATCAATCTCAAAATTCGTTTCTTTTATCCATATTGTAGCATCTTAGGTCTCTACTATTTTCATGTAGGATGGAGGTTTATCATTTCCTGACAATAATGAGTCACCATCCTCAATGACATGTAAATCATATCTCTCTAGTTCACCTTCCTCTCTCCCAATCCTATAAAATACTTATTATTTTGGAACTACGTCTTCCATGTGGAGTTGTGGAACTTATTCCTATACGAACTCATTCGAATATTGAGCATCAATGTCATCAAAGCCAACATTACTTCCACTATTCTTTATGAGGATGTGACCCCTCTTAAAAAATAGTACTAGTTAGGAAACAATCAATTTCTTATCCAAGAGGTTTTATAGGTACTTTAGCTTTGTTTCCTTTAGATACCCTTTAAATATACTCTTTCTTCCCAAGGGTGATAGTTTTTTTCCCTGATGATGCTTTAAAAAATTCCTCATATCCCCATAAACATGTATGTAATAATGTTTATTTTTTCCACTCCATATCCTTAAGGGTATCCCATTTTCCACCTTAGTTGGTACATTGTTTAATGTGTATGCTCTTTTTTGAAATTCATATCCCCAAAAGCATAATGGAATATCTACATGACTGATCATCGATCATACCATGTCTATCAAGGTATGGTACATCCATTCACTAAAACCATTCCATTGTGGTGTATATGGTGGAGTGAGTTGAGATAGAATCCCAGAATGCCATAAAAGGTTGATGAACACTTTGATAAAATATAATCCACCAAGATCTGATCAAAGATTCTTTATATTATTACCAAGATAATTCTTTGATTCATTATTTAACTCCTTGAATTTCTAAACGGACATTGAATTATACCACATTATGTATACATTTCTATATCTACTCACGTTATCAAGAAAATTAGTGAAGTAATATTATCCACCTCTGAATTCAACTAGAAATTGTCCACACACATTTTTCTATAGTCATCATAGATGCTCTGTGGCCCTTTTACCCTATCCAATTGATAGTATTCTGGTCATTTTTCCTTTTAATGAAGTGTGACTTATACCAAGTTGTTTTTGATCGGAAGAGTCTAAATAACCATCTTGACATAGAATTTTCAGGTGATTCTTGATTACATGACATTGGTGGTGATGCCACAACTGGGTGTTTCATGAGTCATGTGAACATGGTTCGTTATAAATTGAAAGCACATGGTTCTCGTAATTTAATACATATGAAATTTTATTTAAATGTGACAAACTATAACATATTTTGTCCTTATAAAAATAAAAAAAATTATTTCCAAACATGAAAATAAATCTATATGTTTCAAAACATCATACATAAATTATGTTCTTGGTAACACTAGGTACATATTAAAAACCATGTAAAACCAAAATCATTCCCATCTATAATGTGAGGTGTTAGTCACTAATGGAATGAGTATCCAACCTCACACCATTGGAAACTCCCATATACACCTATACTCTTATAATTTTCTATAATTTACTTGGTTTTTTCAATTTAAAATAGATGTGAGACCCAAAAGATATATCTTCAACCCAATGTATAGAAATGGAATGATTTCACTTGATAATGACCCCACCTTTCGCTTCCCCTTACTTCTAGTTATTGTTCCTCTTCCAGTGGCTTGACTTGCCACATTCAAAGCACAATGCCTCCTTTTCCTTTCCATGCCTCTGGATCTTTATCTTCTTGGTCAGATGGTGATCATAGGCCTTAGATGGTTTATATATGTTATCCCCCCTTTCCTTGTCCTTCCACTTCTTATTTTGCATATGGACTATGGGTTTTTCAGGTCCCTTGACTTTATACACTTGGAGAATCAAGGTAAGAAGCTCTGTTAGACTCTTGTCATTATAATTTGTATAATTATTCACAATAAAACAAGATAAGGTATTCGCAGGTGATGATTGTATGAGATCTGTACCCAACTCAAATGGGAATTTAATCCCTAATATGACATTATTATTAATGTAGGAAATAAGATTGACTACATGCGGTGTAGCTAGAATAAAATTTGGAAGATTAGTAATGAATACTGTGTTGGAGATCACATGCCTCTCATGTCTTGCCTTCTCTAAATATAGATCTCGAAGTTGAGAAAGAATTCTATAAGCATCCTTTTCCTCGTGTTGCTTCAAGATCTCATTGGTCATGGATGATAGCATGAGGCATTGAACATTCATAGTGAAATTAAAATGCTTCTCGTACATAGAGAGTTACTCACCACTCGACTCATTTCTACGTTCAACTGGTAAAGGTACTTCTAGAACATAATGTTTTTTCTCATTGTGAAGGATAATCTGAAGGTGTCTTTTAATCTCCTAGAAATTAGTGCCAAGGAGAATTTATTCCTTCTTCAATGTGGATCACAATGATAGGTTTGATATAATTTTTTATTTGGTTTCTATAAATAAGACGAACAATGTTTTTGTATGTTACTTTGATAAACGTAGACATATAAATAAATTAATATATTTTATTATCCCACTATTTTGTCAAAAACCCATTAACCCTCAACATTGGCTTAAGAATGTCCTATTGATGGGACATTATAGCACCAATGATCCATATTTCCAATTGAATTAACCCAACTTGGGTTGGTTAATCAACATGAAAGTTATTATGTAGTCATTACTAATTCCAACTGCATTAACTCATAGCTCCATGATCTATTGAGTGGACCCCCCAATCTTGAAATCCTAAATTTTGGATTTCTCAACTATTGCCTCTTAGTTTCTCCAAGTCCTTCTAAGGCAGTCAACCCTTGATGAAAACAAAATTACATTATTCCAAAACCTCAAATTATAATGTTCTGATAATAGAAATCACCGAGACAAGGGTTGGTCAAGAACATTGAACTATTTTTATATTCTATCCAAAGTAATGGAAGGTTATACCGACTTAATATTTAATTGTGGTATTTTATCATTTACGCATAAATTTACAATTATTATCTTTTTAAATTCTTGTTAATATTAAGGGTTACATATTTATGTGATTAAACATTTATAGAAAATATTTATGTCTAAGACATTTTATTTCTAGTTCCATCTTGTATGCTTGTTAGTTCAATAATTATGTGTTCGTATCAAACATCCATAATGAATAACCGTACAAGTAACAGAAATAAATAAAGGATATGATCAGGATCATTAAAATGGTATACTTTATCTAGAAGTTGAAAAAATCACCCTGACCTAGGGGAGAAAAACCATGATCCCTTTATGGTTTGTGTTAACTGCTTTCCACATGTCAACCTTTGTATCTCCCGGGATTTGTTTTCCCTGAGCTCTAAACATGAACCGCCTCCACTAGCTAGGGAGCTTCATCCAACACATATGATTTTAACTTATACATCGTTGATTGGTATATGGGGGATTACATAAAAGACACAACGGGCACACATGCCTTACATATTAGTACGGAGAAGGAACACATGCCATCAATTTTAATTTATTAAATAAAATAAAACGAAACTAATTACAGACAATGGTTTGGTCTAGCTCATGATCATTCATTTACATGAAATGAATTATGAATTTAATATAACTAACATTAAATTCATTAATATTTCTTATTAATAAAAATCATGTTTGAATAGATTAATTATTATCTTTAATTAATCAGTCCTTGTTATCCTAATCCATTTCTGGATTTCCTTAATATTCTCATCCATAACCTTATACATACCTTGTACCTTGGAGGAAACCCTGTGAATAAAAATCCAAAACCACCCAACATGTATTTATACTTTTATACACATTATTATTTATGAAATATATTGTCCACATAGAAATATATTTGAAATAAAACTCACACATGATGTGTAGATCTTTGAACATTACAGAGATGTTAATTAAACACACACACACACACACACACACACACATATATATATATATATATATCAAAAACATATCACATGATGTGTTACAGATTTATGCCCACAAGAAGGTATATGTTTCAAGGATTACGTGATAAAATAATATATTTTTAATTCTTCATAATTCGGGAATAGTAAACAGTGTATAGATTTGACTACAAGGCATGTACCCTCATCATCATCTATATGAAGTACAGGACTTGGGAAACAGTGTGTGAGGTGTAATTCATAAATATTGAGAGTACATGACATGTCTAGTGGGACACACTCTATGTATACTCGGTATCACACATTCACTAGATAGGAATTCATTTTATGAAATACATGACATGACCCTGAACCGAAGGGACCATACGCTGTGTCTAGTAGGCCACACAATGTGTATTCTGGAACACCGTGTGCCAGTTTCTTCTGGTCAACATGCAGTGTAAGAATTAACTACACCACATGTCATTAATTTATATGTACTATGTAATTGATGAATTACTATGGGCACGTTGAGAACAACAACATGATGTTTAATCCGAATTACATGGTTTGGGTGGAAGATTACACATTGCGTAACTCTAAATAAATAGAGTGTACTGTCATTTTACTAGGACAGAATTGTCGATGACTCTTAATGATATCCTCTATGTAATTTTAATCGAATTTTTTTTGTATATGTTTGATTAGAGAGAAATTATAGAGGAAGAAAAGATCTTAAAATTCAGATTTCAGAAAATATTAAACACGAACTGAAAAATTATATAATTATAACATAAATCACTAGTGAAACATATAAATAATTTTAAACATAAATATGCCCTCTTTGATACAACTAGTTTGTTTTTGGATCAGTAGAATTGCAGGATAGTCATCTACCCAACATTTCAAATTTCCATGTTCATTGATTTATGGTGGATCAATATGATGATAAATTACAGTATCCAAAGAATTTAATAAAAGATAAAATACAATAGAGAGAACCCGGAACCAAGAAGGGAGGATCATAATATTTTGTTTACAATTAATTTAAATAATTAATTAATTACCTACAAGGTTATCTGTTATTTTTTGGTGCATTCAACCAAGGGTCTGAGGTGATACTTCGTTGTGATGTAGAATCCAAGGATATGATTCCTCTAATAGTGATCCACAAGAGGTCCATGTTTCTTCAAACATCACCGAAGGAGCCTCTAGGTGCTAGAGAGGAAAATCCTTTCACTTGTGATGTCCACTATTGATCACCTTGAGAATCACTTCCAAATCATTCTCCTTGATCTGGTGGATGATGATCTCTCTCGTTCTTGAGAGCGTTCATTGAGAGGGAAGAGTTTTCTAGGCTTGAGAGATTTTATCCGTGGATTTTGTGACCACAACCATTGGTTAGCCAGTGGATTAACCCCAAGTATAATTATAGAATAAAAACATCACATAGAATTTAATTCACCAGGGAATACTAAATAATTATCACAAGTTCTATTACATATTTTATTATTCCATGTGGAACCCCATGTCAAATAATAAAAGCAGTGATATTATTTCCACGACATGTGAGAATATTGCAAAATATATTCAAATATTATTTTTCCAAATAATTTTTTATATTATTTCCCACAAGACCCATAACATGGTCCACCAATCATCCTCAATATTTAACATCTCATTGAATAATTTCATTTTTTTTATTAAATAAATACATTATTCACTGATAAATAAATATTTCATTCAAAATAATCTTTATCAAATAACTAGCAATGAAACATGTATGATAAGGAATACACGAATAATTATTAAAACATAAAAATGAATAATATTTATTACACTTTTTAAATAATAAATTATTTAACTGAGATGTTGGAAACACATATTGTGTGATCCTCTAATCTATTTCCTTGTCGACATTATGTGGGCTTGCCTAAAGTCCAAGATTACTCTCTAGTAACGAGGAAAGCCACCCAAGAGAATGAAGTTGATGTTTCAAAGACATTCCACATCACACGAATGATCACTATGTAATTTAATCCCTTTATCGTGATGTCTCCAATCTAGTGGATAGAATACAACTTCCAAAAACCCATGTGATCAATTTCTCATTCCTGGACTTACATGAATTAAAATTACCTAGAGAAAACTATGGAAATGGATTTTGTAAGGCTATATCATTTCTATTAAAGGTCTACAGAGATATAAATATGTTAAAGTGAAAAATAATTTCTCAAATTATCCATTATTGCAGTATTACTCCAGACGCACCCAACATATCATACCTCGTCGAAAACATTTGTAGTCACGGTTTTCATCAATACATATTAGTTCATGATTCATAATACCCATTTATAAAAATATAAAAGTATAAAGACCAATACACACATCCTCAAATAGGAACATCGAATGAAACTTATGAATGTGTATTTCCTATTGGCATGTCTTCTTCTCAAAATATGCTCTTGGATATTACCAAGGGCACACACAAAGAGAAAGTGCCAAAAAGTATCATTATTCCCCACCCCTAATAGCATGTATCATTTGAGTCCCTTTAAATGATATCATCAGACCATAGAACATATATTAAAGATTAATGTAATGGAACTTCTGGGTTCCCATTATAGTATAGATCCAATATGATCATTTAGTGAGAAAGATATTCATAGGAAATTATCACATACTATGTGACACAAAATAACAATAATGATTTTATAATAAGTCTATCAATATTCCCCCAATGAATACAAGATTATCATAGTGTACAAAGATTTTGGTTTCTATGGCACCATCTCCTACATTTCATACATCCCATTTGGAGGTACATCTAAGGGTGGAAAAGATGTACCTAGACGTCTGATGTCATTTTTGGTGGAACGAGATGATGAAAAAAGATGCAATGTTTTTTCTGAATGCCTTACTTGTCGGCACGTGAAGAGAGACCATCAGGTCCTAGATGTTTCAGCTCAACCCCATGATGTTCCAGAATTGATGTGGTATGGGATATATATGGACTTCATGACAGGATTACCATGTACGTATTGGGGACATGATGCAATCTATTTGATCGTTGATCGACTAAAAAAGTCATCCCACTTCCTACAAATCCAAGAGAAGAGTTTTGTACAGAGTTTGGGATACCCTTATGTGTAGAAGATAGATTGAATCCATGTAGTTCCATCATTGATTTTTTCTTATTCTGATGCTCACATTACATATTGGTTATGGAAGGTATTATAAGAGGTGTTCTGGACCTAGTTATGCTTGAGCACAACATGTGTCCCACACACTGACAACCAGACAGAGCAGACCATTCAGGTTCTAGATGACATATTTTGAGATATATAGTTAGAATTTTCCATAGTTGGTAGGATCACTGACCATGGATGATTTTTTCATATAAATATAGATACCATTCCACAATCTGAATGGAACCATTTGAGGTATTGTATAGGAAACCATGTTTGTCAGCACATTGTTGGAATGACCCAAGAGGGTCCGTACTCATCATTCCTGAGTTACTGCAATCTACTACTAAGAAAGTGTATATCATACAAGAGTGAATGAAGACTGTACAGAGCCATCATAAGTCTTATGTTGATAGGCTTCAGATACAATTAGTGTTTGAAGAAGGATACCATGTAATCCTTAAGGTTTCACCTCAATGGGGATTACATAGATTTGGTTGGGGAGGAAATCTATCTTTGAGGTTCATTGGACCTCTCTAGATACATCATAGAGTTTGTGAGGTGGTTTACGAATTAGGTCAACCTCTACAGTTAGACCAGGTGCACAACATCTTTCATGTGTTGCAGTTGTGGAGGTACGTGCATGACCCATCACACATTATCGATTGGGGTGAGATGGAGATCCTGTATGGAGAAACTTTTGTTGAGTACCCAGTGTATATCAAGGATTATTCAAATAACTTTTCAGAGGATAT
Organism: Viscum album; assembly: GCA_963277665.1. Classification (NCBI taxonomy): domain Eukaryota; kingdom Viridiplantae; phylum Streptophyta; class Magnoliopsida; order Santalales; family Viscaceae; genus Viscum; species Viscum album. The sequence goes on along the minus strand of OY728140.1, from coordinate 1,266,836,826 downwards.
TGATTCCTTTTTTTAATGTTCAATGGAAGAACATGACTTTCTAGAAGAGAATGGGAGTGGGAGACACATATCCATTCTTAGTGCCTTCTTCAATTTGAGTAGCCTGTGTTTTGGATTTTGGGGGATGTGAAGACCCATGGTGTGGAGAATGTAAAATCTCTTCTTTTTCCTGATTTATTGTTAGATATTATGTGGATTATATTTCAGGTCTATGAATTGAGATGATGTTCAATTATGAGACCTAGAGTGCTCAGGATAAATGTTTGAAATATATTAAAATATTCAATAGCACACACATATAGTTTTCCATAAAAATTGTAATAACTATTTAATAGTTACATAGATAAAAAATAAGAGGGCACCATTGATTTTTGAATAGATTCTTTATCCTAGATGCGGCCTTACATTGATCAGCGTGGTTCATTTGTGAAAATTTTATTAGCGGTGAAATACAAATTAATTTTTTTTATTAAATTATTGTACATCTTTTTTTGATGTAGTGAGTTGGTTTATTCTTTAATAATTTTTTTTTCAGAGATCCAGGGTTAGAATAATAACCTAATAATTCTCTAAATATGTTTGAGAGAGAACCTCTAGATGATCCTTCGGATGAACGATGATGAAACCTCATATCTATGATCAATACACACTGATCATGATGGATATCACCAATGATGATGACAAAATGACCATTATTCATAAATTAATTATCTGAATCAAGGAATGGAATGTGATTTATGTTGTTCTTCCCTGTTCTATATTCCTATGATCTACACAAACTATTCCATGAACAGATTAGCCAACTAGATGATTGTATTTGTGGTATGAGATTATTTTTTGTTTTTTTTGGGATTCAAATAATTTGGTTTCTAACCCCAAATCCCCCATTCATTATTTTTTCAAAGAAATTTTTTCCAAAGATGATAAAACATTGTTCATGTACACTTATCTCGTTGTCCTTTTTGTCTACAACTGTTGGATCCCCATGGTCCCAAATCAACATTTCTATGTGGTTCTAAAGTCAGGAAAACTACATGATTTGATGAAAATCGACAACCGAGGCAGGATCAGTGTAGATCTAGAACCAAGGAACTCAGATCTTGTAATTTTTTGATTTTTAGGAATCATAGTAGGTGTGGTAGTTTGCAAAAGGTATCACCAGAGCACGATAGTGTATTTGGTAGCTGGCAGTCACGTGATGCAATGGCAGTGGATGTGGTAGGTGACCAACAGAGTTTATAAGCAGACAAAAAATTAGTAGCAGTGACAACATCAGATGATGTATGATTGTGGAAGATGAGGAATAGGTCAGATCTTGGTTGGGTAGTGGGTTATATTTGGGTGGGGTAAACAGTTCGGGAGAGTTGGTCAGATTCAGGTCGGGTCAGACCCGGTTCAAATCTATGTCAATAGGGGAAGAGCCATATAGTGGATGACCAAGGTGACCGAATATGGTGATAGACTATAGTGGACCACCGTAGTGCCGTGATAGCTCGGGCTTCTGTGAGTATAGCGGCAAATCAAATGTGATTGGTGTATTGATCACAAAGGTTAGTCGATGAACATAGGGGTCGTACGGTAGTTTGGAAAACCACAGTGACATATGGGATGACCTTGGTTGGAGGTGCACCTACTATGACTGTAGGTCAGCAAGACCTGATAGGTCTGTGGGTAGATTCGTTCAAATGGTCATAACATCTGTATAGGATTTCTATTAAATAATCAATCTACAGCATTGAGACCCTGACATTGGGAACGTAATTGTAATATCAACAATGGGTTTTTAGTTTAGACCTTTATAGTTTTAATGTGTTCCCTTGGTATATTCCTTGAGGGTACTGTTTGATATTACATCCACATCACTAAACTGTAACACCTTCTAGAGGCTGAGTTTCAGATAGAGTTGTGTAGTCCCTTTGCGATACTAGAGTGATATCCTCTATCGTTCTTAGAGGATATTTTTGGAATCAGTGTGACCAACTTGATCATGGTGTTGATCCTCCATCTAGATGGCTACATCCATAGGGTTTGAAGAATAATTTCTATATGATACCCTAAATGGCGGGTTGATTAAAATTGGATTTTTGGTTTCTCCTAGAATTTATCAGCGTGACCCCCTATATGTTTATCATTGTCTTCTTTGACCAAAAAATTATATTTGTGTGGGGGCCAAATGAGCTGGAGATATTATTTGATATTATCCAATGATATCATCAATTGAGGAGTAAGTTCTCTAGGAATAATTATTGATTACAGTAGAATTCTATGGTTGGATGTAGCTTATGACTCCCTGATGGTGTCGTGTCTCTATAAAGTGTATCTAGGTTTTCTTCTTTACTTCTTATATATGTTATATAGTGTTATAAAGTGTATTAATATGAACATAGCTAGTGTTTTGTGTTTACTATTTTCAGGAATTCTTACTGAGTATGGTTATATATATCCCAGCATGGGCTTTACCCACACATGTCATTTTTGGTGCATACGGTGTCACTTTTGACGGTGTCAAAGGTAGTTTAGAAGTTGGTGGATAATAGCTAGTGCTGGGAAGAAATAGGTTTTTACAGGGAGAATACTTTTCGAATATTCATCGCATCGGGGGAAGGTTAGACTCACTATAGTTTTAGTTGAATTGTTTTACAAACTCTTGAAGGGGTGTTTTATTTGGATTTATTTATCTTTCCTTTACTTCTTGTTATACAATGGTCCTGGGATCTTATTTTTGTGGATTAATTATATAAGTTGTTTTACAATTATGAATTGTGTGTCTTAGAGGTGTTTGCACCTATATATGTAATTTAGGCCAATGCATACCTTTTATGGAAAATTCTTACTCAGTGCTATTTAGTAGACCACATCCTATAGGAGACGGGCTTGGGGTAGACATAACATGGTTCCCTCTAGGATGGGTCAATTTTTTTTATTAAAGCGAAGGAGAAGTATCCTTAAAGATGATATCAATTTTTCGAAAACAAATTATCAAGGTAAATGTTTTTAGTTAAATGAAATATTTCACTTATGAGGAAGATAAATTAAAATGAAATAGAATTTTTTGTTCAAATAAATAAATATCAGAACAATGAATTTCAATAATAATATTTCTAAATCAATGAAGGGAGTTGAGTTAAGAAAGAATATTATGACCTTGGTATCCATCGAATTGGAAATTTAAATATAAAAATGATAAAGATATTAAAATAAATTTTTAAATAATAATTTAAGAGTAATTAATTAAGTAGTAATCACACTATATCAAAGACTTCACAGATCATAATATGAAATATGTGTCATAATATGAAATATGTGTCATAAAATTTAATCTGAGACATGAAACCCTTACCATATTTCAAAACATCCACTAAAGCACTAGAATCTACTATATAAGAACAAAAATATATTAATCCCCATTTTAATAAAATTATTAAAATATATATCCTATTATAAAAATAATTTATAAATTTCATTAACATTTTTATTAGTTAGTAATTATTCATTTTCAATATCGGGTGTGAGCGATCTTTATTGTATTGAACTAGTTTCATAATAGTAGTGTTTTTCTTCATTATTATCCAAAATTTCATCATTCCTATGAAATGAAATTTACTATAATTAGTGATTAATTATATTTTATAAAATTATAATTTTGTTAAATAAGATTTTTAATCATGGTTCTTATAGATAAAATTAGAAACATGCATGTTTTAGAGATTGTTTAGAAAAAGAATGGTGGTAACTGAATTAATGAGTTAAATGTTTATATTACCAATATTGAATAAAAAAAATAAAAATTTAATTATTATTCTCGAAATTTACATTTCCAATTCCATACAAGGAATAAATTTATAGAATTTTTCATATAGGTGGTCAGAGAAACCGAATAAATATTTCTACAATCTATGTGAGTATGGGTATAAGAGGGATTATTTGGATACAATATCATAACCAAAATATAATAATGAAATTATTTATATTTTATTGAGTAGATTAATTATAATTTTTAATTGACATAAAAATATGTTAAATGAAATAGATTTTTTCACTTATAAATTAAATCTCTTTTCTTCTTGGCATGTTAACTTTGGGTGGTTAGTTTTAGAATATTCTCTTATGAATAAAATTTCTTATAGCTTTCCTAATTTATTTTTAAATAACATAAATAATTTAATAAATATAATATCTTTTCCCTAATCCCATTTATATATCCATCCCAATGATACAGTGATGAAGAATAAAACATTTTTGTCATGGAGGTAGTAGTCCCCACACACGCATGAGCAACAATTTCATTTTTTTATTTGAATGAGTGTGGAATAGATAATGACTATACAATAATTATTATTATAGTTAAGTATATTATTTATAATTATTTCATTATATTAATATTTTTAATGTATTTTTTTGTGGATGGTTTATGATAAGGATAAATTAAGGAAGTTAGTGGGTACGCAATACGTATGCTGAGATTTTGGACCTTCTCTTGATGCATCCATTAGAAATGAAGGACATGAGGAACTTTTTTGAAGATTTAGGATTCCAAAAGTATAGGGGGGATCTAAGAGAAGTAAATTGGTAATATTTACAATGGAATTTATATCTAGTGTTGTGCCTTAAAAAGGTTTTAATTGAGCATATTTTAAGGGTGAAATAGAGGGAAAGATAATGGAAAAAGAATGTTAGGTAATTGATAGGAATATAATTTGATGGGGGTTAGGAAAGTAGGGTGGGAATTTTTTATTTCGAATTTAGGTATGAATTGAAAGACTTATAAGGTTATTTTATAATATCCATGTGTCAAATTTATTTACTAAAATTGATACAGCATTATATTACCCATTTTAATACTTATTATGGTTGATTAAATATTAATCAAAAATATTATTTTATGAAAAAAAATATAATATTACCCATATTTCTAAAAATAGATGTTATGAATTTTATATTGGACTCTATTTAACATAATTCACCATCTAAATATGATAATATTTAAACAAAAATTAAATTACAGTCTATGTTGAAAACTTTTTTTGGTAGAAATATGTCATTTTAATCCTTATGTGTTCTTAATATTATTCAACATTTATTAAAAATTAAATGAGAATTAATAAATTTAAATTTATATAAATATCATATAATATTATTAATTTTAAATACATTCATTTAATTAATTTTTTTAAAAGGAATCATTCCTTGGATAAATAAACATTTTACTATGCAAATAAATATTTACCGTGGTAACTCAATTTTACACCTAAAAATGAAATTGAACAAACTACATAATATTAAAAATTTTATATAATAATATCTTTAATTTAATTTATCAAATAATTGTTCTAAATATTAAAAAATTTAATTTTAATATTAACACACATGACACATTAAAACCATTTTTAGAAAAACAATGTTTTTAGGATTAAATTTTTTATTTCATATTATTTTATCTATTTAATTTCATTTTAAGATATAAAATGTTTTATTATTAAATAAATTATAGTTTTTATACATCCAAAAAAATCCAAAATTGATTAATACCATTAAAAAGGTAAATTAAATTTAAAGCATAGAAACATTTTTTAAATAAGAATAAAATGTTACTTGTTTCCTAAAATGTTAATCATAGGCTTCACAAGGTTAAAATAATACATTAAAACACATAATTTTAATCTTTATATAAATCATTTACCTATTAGTTTTATTAATAAACTTATAGGTCTTGATCATATATTTATAAGGATATAAAAATTTCAAATTTGGTAAAAACATGATTTTTCCCCATTCAATTAAAATTAAATTATTCCCAAAATATACCAAAAATTTATATTTGGATTCTTTTGATATAATAAATTTTAAAAAAATTCATTTTAATAAATTTAAATTCAATATTTTATAATTTGTTTATGATGAAAATTAATATATATAGAAAACATTATTCTCTTAAAAAATACCTTTAAAACATTATGTGTTATTAAATATAATTGTTATGAATGAATAATTTATCGTTGTTATTTATCTAATATATGTTTTAAGCTTATATTTTCCTAATAATATTACTCAAATAATGCTTAAAATTATATGAAATCTTTATAATATATATTTTAATGTGATATTTAAATCTTATAATGACTTCGTATCGATAATAATACATTTTGGACCATTTGTTTCATGTTAAAAACGTGGGTAGACCATGGTCTTCTAAAAAATTAATAGTATGAAACTCACCTCACCTATGTGTATAGCAGCCTACCGCCACACGAAGTGATACAATTCATTTTAACTAATTCTTATATGGAAGATAATAAGAGTAAATATATGTCATGTATGTGAAATATTTATCATATTTTGGAAATATTTATCATTATTAAAGGATAAAATATTATATTATATCATACATTTACACTCACTATGAAATAGTAATGTCATTCATGTACATGTGGCCTACCGCCTTCAAAAAGAGATATGGCTCTCTTTCCATCCCCACACCACATGGATGATATGTATACGTAAATTTAAAGAAATTATATGACATATATGTTATTGTTATATTATTCTAAAGATAATATATTACAGACCTCCTTTTCATAATGATTGTTTAAAAATGGAAACGTTACTCAATTGTGTATATAAACTACCATCTCCTTGATGGTAACATACTTTATTTCTCAAAACCATATTTCATGATTAGTATTAAAAGTATAATTTATTTATAAATATAATAATTATTTCATTATTATTATTTTGGAGATTATGGAACCCTAATTAATGTAATAGTAATAAAAATAAAAAATAAAAAACATATACGAAAAACATAGAGGTTATTACCTGAAATGTGACTTTAAAAATAATTTTTTAATAAATAAATAATAAAAGGCATAATTTAGTCATATATGGTATGATGGATATAATTTCTTTACTATAATATATTTATAATGAACATATATTTATTATATAGGAGTTTTTAACATGTATGAGGTAAGCTGAGACTTAAGGTAAGGGATTTATGTCTCAATTTTATTTTTAAGTGTGACACATGCCACATTCAGCATGTATTTCTTTTATATAGAGTATATACTGACAATTAATGTATTTTATAATTAGTTAGTATTTTTTTAAATACTAATTTTATTCTATCCCATTAATTTGGTTTACAATTGGAATGTTATGAAACTAGTAATGGATTTTTGTCTCAATTTCACTTCTTTGAGACATAAGCATTTTTATACACCTATATTTTTTATGGGGTGTTTCAATACATCAAAATAGAAATAAAATGTCATTATTTGATTTATTATCTAGATTTTACAAGTTTCATTTAACAATTTCAAGGGTCTTAGAATTCCAAGAAACCAATGTGGTAAAGTTTTTATGTTATAATCTAATATTTGATTGGAATTTCTCATGATTGTAACTCCAATGACGAAATATTATCATCAATATATCAAGGAAAACACAAATTGTTTTTATTCTATGGGTATTAATTATATTTTCTAGTAATAGTACCATTTTTACACTCTTTGGTAATTAAAATAATTGAGAATATATTTTTATGAAAATTTTCCTTATTTTTCGATTCGATAGAAAATACATTTTCCTTCCCAAAACATGTATTCTATACATGTTCTCAAATTTTTTCACATTATAAAAATTATTTATTAATGAAATTTTTACCCATTTTTTGAATTTCTATAATTGTTTTTGAAAAGAATCATCGTGTTATTTCCCAAATAATTCTCATTTGGATTTTAATGAAAATGTGAAACGAATTAGTAACGTCCCGGATCCAGGTGCCACACAATGGATGACCCGAACTCGGTTGGTCACATGACCTCAAGATAATTTCCCCAAATTCCATTGGCAACCAACTAGCAGTGAGGGCCTAGGCCTGATAGTGGGGAAACTATGCCGTCATTTTTCAAAGTATAGCACAACATAAAAATAAAAACGTACTAAAAACGGAAATAGAAAACAATACCAAACTAAAATAGACCATGGTACTGAAGTAAAAGATGACTATCAGTCATATATAATGATGTGATATGTCCCTAATTCTAAGAAATCATCCAACCTAGGATGTAATGCAATCTAAAAAATACAACATGAAAAATAAGTACATTAAAAAAACAAGAAAGTGCAGCATGAACTCAGCAACATCGTAAGCCTAAGCTCTGTCCCATGCTCTCCCTCTCTTCTACAACAATCAGGTACATGTATAGGGACTCTTTCCCTTATCAACACCTGCAGCAATATAATCTGTGTGTGACCATGAAATGACCCAAACATGATGTGAGAAATAATTCCCAGTAGGCAGCCACCAAAGGCATGTGCCCAACTGTCCGTGAAAATGTGCTATAGTATTATGTAATAAAGAAATGCAGTAAGCTAGGATGTAATCAAAAGTAGCTACTCCTACCAGTTCCATTACCATTTAAGTATTATTTAACAATTCAATATAACTGAATTTTGTGTTCTTGAGCCCCAGCCTCGACCGACAATCTCTTATACAGTGCCACAACACATACCACTATAGGCTATCTAACAAGTAGAATGTAATAAAAATTCCAAGCAAGTGATTTAGCATGGCAGATATAACATGATAAAACACAACAGTGATTATTAAAGTAACATTATCCTCAGACATACAAGTCCTTACCATCAGGCAAGCTGAAACGAAACCCTCAAGTGACTGCCCTCAGTCATAAAGAATATTACCCTCAGGCCTATGGGCTATTTCCCTCAGGCACAGAACCTACTGCCCACAGGCATAAGAAAAGTAGCCCTCAAACTAAAACAATACATCCCTTAGGCAAAGAAAAACACTGCCCTCAGGCTAAGCAAGTAACCGGGCCAAACCCAATACATAAGAAATAAATTCATATATATTTTCTCTCAGGAAAATTAAAAGAATGTTATAACCATGGAATACCCTCGGGTATCCTGGCCAAATGGTTAAATAAGGTCAAAGCACCCACAAGGTGGCCCTAGATGAAGGCAAATATCACAAAAAACAGTTTATGCATTTTCATTAGATTAGATATACAATTTTAGATATCTTAACATCTAAGGCCTCAGCCATATGACACCCCAAGCATGGTTGTGTACCACAACTATACAAAAAATCAACTCAATAGTTGGAAATAAACACCATACCCCCTACCTCGATCTTCTCTGATCAATATACGTGAACGACACCTCTCGAATATACCAATAATGATGTAGATCATGGATAAAAAATTACGCGTTCAAACCCAAATATCTTCCCTTAGGGAAATAATTGGAAGGAAGGGTTCAAGAAAAGAGAATAACTCACCAACACTATTAAAATGAGATCAACGATGTAGGAATCGTAGCCCTAGTGTGTGATCGAGATCTCTTCCTAGTTCTGAACTTCTCTCCCGCAGCCCTTGTCGAGTTCTACGACTCTTATTCCAAATGAGTAAGCTACTTCTTGTTTTCAGAAAAAAAAAACATAACTACATGGCGTGTACTCTCAAGTAATGGCCTGTACATTCTTTTTAACTTTTCATCTGGAAAAAACTCTACACTACCTTACTATTCATCTACCAACTAATTACATAGTGTGTAATCCTATGTACACGGTGTGTAATATCCATTTTACTGTTCATCTGGTGGAAACTTTTCGCCACCTTACTGTTCACATTCCGACTGGTTACATGACGTGTATTACTAAGTACACGACGTGTAGTTAGGTTTTACACCCTGAATCTCTAGCAAGCCTACACACCTTGTATCCTCATCCCACATGGCCAAAGTACACGACGTGTGGAAATAGTACATGGAGTGTACCAAAAAATTTGGTATTTTCCCCCCATTTTCCTTATTTTCTTGAAAACATTAATGGAAAAGGAATAGAAGAATCCAGTACCTCAAGTATAAGAACCGGGTTCTTACAAACATCCCCCCTTAAAGCAATTCGTCCCCAAATTTCCCTTCCAATGGTGCTGAAGATAAACCTGAGAACAACTCTGGCCACTGAGCTGCTATGTCGGTCTCCTGCCCCTAGGTCTCACCCTACTCTCAGCCATGCTTCCATAGCACCCATACGAGTGGAATTGATCGGCCTCATAGAATCTTTGTGCTCCTATCAACAATACAAATCAGATGATCCTAAAAGGATTCATTGACCTAATGTTCATCCTCCATGGTCTGAAAGACGTGAGACATGTTTGAGTGATAATGGCGTAGCTGAGATACGTGGAAGACGTCGTGCATGGCCTGATACATCTATAGTAACTGCAACCGATAGGCAACCGACCCGACTCTCCAGAATCTCAAATGGCCCCACATACCTCTTTGTATGTTTACCCTATCTCCTGATCTGCCTGTGTCCCAACCATGGTGAAACAGGTAAGAAAACCTAATCCCAGACCATGAACTCCAAGGGTCCTCTACAATGATCAACATAAGATTTTTTATGAGAATGTGTAGTATCCATCCACTTTTGTATCATCTGGACTTTCTCTAAAGTCTCCTATATGAGACGTGGTCCCAGTAAAGCTCACACACTTGCCTCCAACCAGCACAAAGGATATCATCATGGCCTACCTTATAAAGCTTCATAAGGTTCCATCTCAACAGTTTCATGAAAACTATTATTCTAGGAAAACTCGACCAGGGTTATGTGCTTCTCCCAAGAGCCCCCAAAGTCCAAGATGCATGCACGAATCATGTCATCATGCACCTGTATTGTACACCCTGTTTGTCCATCAGTTTGAGGGTGGTAAGCTGTTCTCAAAAGCACCTATATACCCAGTTCCCTCTAAAAACACTTCATGAAATGAGACATAAAATGGGAGTCCCTATCTGACATAATAGAACTTGGGACCCCGTGAATATGTGAAACCTCTTGGATATACAACATTACATGATATTCAACACGAAAGGTCTCCTTGATCAGGAAAACCTGAGCTACCTTCGTTAGTCTGTCCACAACAACCCACACGACATCACTGCCTTGAGGTGACCTCGACAACCCAGTCACGAATTCCATTGGGACATCATCCCATTTCTACTCCGGAATGGGTAACTGTTGTAACAGTTTGGTTGTCCTCTGATTCTATGCCTTTACCTACTGATAGGTGGAACATCTCATAACAAAATAGGTACCACTCTTTTCATACCCTTCCACCAGTACTGACATCTCGGGTCACTGTACATTTTGGTAACTCTGGGATGCACTACCCAAGCTGATGCATGAAATTCCCGTATCAACCCCACGCATATATCCACTAGAACACAAACTTGTCCATGGATACACAATACCTCATCATTTCATTTCGTCCAACCAAGAAGAGGGTCTCCACTTGCCACCGACTCCGGTAGAACTAGTCCTTCCGAATCTAATAGCTATTTCATCCTCACTCTATCCAGGATGGTAGAATTCATGGAAAAGGATTAAATATAGGCTCCCCCCTGACAGTCATTCACCTCAAAATGCATCTCAGAGAACAATTCAATAATCTTCCACTCACCACTAGCCTCTTGCACTGCCTGTAACTGAGTCCTCCTACTCAGTGCATCATCTACTACGTTACCCATACCAGGTGTATAGGCAAGCTCAAAGTTAGATGAAAGAAGGTATTTGTCACGACCCGCCCTCAGGGTCCATGCCGTGACTACCCCAAGCCTGCCTTCCATAGGCCAGGGGCTGGCGACTAGCACCAAGGCGTAAATCCCGGTAAAAAGGGAAGGCATTGCCTTTGTAAAGTAAACAAACACCACAGAGTAAGCAAGCAGAAAGTAAACACTAAACAAAAGTAGAGTACAACTGAAAGTGCGGAAAAGTAAATGGGCCAGTATACAAACCCAAACTGAATGTAAAGTACAACTCGAAAGGGGAAAACAGCAACTGAAAAGTAAAAGCCGCTACACCGAGCTGTCCACTGGAAATCCCACCTGAAGGGTGGGTACAGATAGCTCCACTGCTCCATGGGTCCCGCCGTCGGCTCCGAGCACGTCCCGCCCAGTGGTCCACCTCCGGGTACCGTCCCGCTCTGCAAGCCTCAGCTAAGGTCAACGCTGTTCGTCGTCTGCAACCAACACAACGTAGTGCGGGCAAAGCCCGTGCAGGGGTGAGTATAAGCTACTCAATAGGGACCCCGAGACCCCTGAAGGTCTCTCAAATCCACAAAGGATAAACCACGAAGAAAGGAATAATCACGAAGTAATAACCGACACTGCTTAGGTATATGCCCATACATATACCTAAGTCATCAACTTCAAATACGCTCCAACCTCCGAGCCCAAGTACAACTCAGTCCACACAGGAAAGTAAACGTATTCCACACAGGAAAACAAACATAATCCACACAGGATTGCACAAAACAATCCACACAGGAAAGCAACAGATTCAGCTCACACAGGTATACTTCTTCAAAGGACGATAAAGATGATCTCTGATCCATCTAAGTCATCGGACCCACGAAGGATCGATAGGTAACTAACCCCCGCAAAAGACCCACACAGGATCGGGCCCACATAGGACCTGTAGGCGCTGGTTAACACAGGACCGCTGAGCGCAAGGACCCACACAGGATCGGACCCACACAGGATCGGGCCCACACAGGACCTGTAGCACTAACCCACGTAGGATCGCTGAGTGCTGTAGTCGTCGTCGTCGAATCCACACAGGATCTCTGTACTGTCGTCGTCGCAGTCACAGTAGCAGTAGTAGTAGTAGCAGTCACAGTAACAGTCGCATCCAGCACTAGGGTTCCCGCACACAGCAAGCTCGTTCGGAGTGTCCGCTCCACGAGCCGAGAGGCTGATACATCAAATGTCACAAAGTCCAGAGTTGATGTATCCAAAAGTTCCGTATCGTCAACAGGAACTCAACGCAACAGACGGCGCGTCGATCGGACTCCCGGTCTGAGAGTTAATGGCATTTTCGTCCTCGGGGCCCGGTTGGTTTTTAAGGCAAAACCAACCTGACCGTACTCCACCTGCGTCCAAACCTTGGGTGGAGTATGCCATAAGATCCGTCTCACTAAGAGGAACACAACACGGCTGACGGCACGTCTATCGGACGTCCGTAGCTCAAGATATGAGCGTTTCCGCTTGGAAGGCCCGGTTGGTTTCGTGAACGAACCAACCCGGCCGAACTCAAAGTATTCCGAAACTTTGAGTGCGATATACCAAAACGACCACCTCGATCCAAGGATCGCGTTGCCGCAGACGGTTCGTCGATCGGAGGTCCGTGGCTCAATATATGGCCAAAAGACCGAAAAAGATCCGAAACGGGGGGTCCGGGTCCGGGCCGACCCGGCCCGGCCGGCCGGCGGCGCGGCGGCCTGGCGGCGCGGTGGCCTGGTGCCGCACGGAGGCGGCACGCGGGGGGATCAAGGCCCCGCTTGATTGAGAGGTGGCGCGGCTTTTTAGCCGCGCCTATTTGCAAAACCGCCCCCCCCCCAACGTTGGGGGCTTGATTGGCAGGAAAACGGGGGGCCGCCGCCCCCCCCCCCCCCTCAAAGGAACCGCCCCCTCATAAAGTGGGGGGTTTTTTACAGCTGGCCGGGGGATTTATTTCCCCCGGTTTAATACCATCCGGCCGGCCAGCTGGCCGGCCGGTTTTCTCCAACGGGACCGGAAAATCCGGTCCCCTCTTCGGCTTCCGACGCCGGCGGCCCGGCAGCTGGTCTTCTCATCCCGCCGTGGCCCGGAACCGGCCGCGGTGTTCATCGTCCGGTGCGGTGCGACGGCACCACGCCCCTCCGCCGCGCCTTTGATTTCCTTCAACGCGGCGCGATGACTTCGCGTTCTTGATGATTCTTTCATGGCGCGCGCGCTACGGCGTCGCGTAAGAAGATTCGGCGAATATCCGCGTGGTGCGACGGCACCACGCCACCTTGAATCACCGCAATATAAAACATCAAGAACGAAGGAGGGGGTTCGGCCGTGTTCATGCGGTCCGGCCCCCTCACGTTAAAGGATAACACAACATAAAATCCTTACGTTAGTTCTGCATGAACCACGAACAAGGATAAATAAATAAACAAATTACAACAACCCCTACCTTGGGTATAGGTTCGAGGATTTGTCAACGTTCCGTGGAAGACAACGTCGCGGAGGTCGGGCGTCGCGGTAGTCGATCGTCAAATCCGATGACGAAGTGGTACGTCCGAAGAGGCACGTCGTTGGAGAAACTTCTTATGTCGACGAAGGGAGTCCGAGGAGGAAGCGGCGTTCCCTCTCGTTAACACGGAAGACGAAGAAAAGAGGAGCGGCGTTCTCCGTCGGAACTTGAGCGTTCTTCGTCAAGTTGAGCGTTCTTCGTCAAGTTGAACGTTCTTCGTCAAGTTGAAGAAGAAGGAGGAGGAGCTCTCAAAATTCCTCACAAGTTGGAAAAACAAGACTAACCAAATAAAATAAGGTTCCTCCTTATTTTATTTACCAAGCCAAGGAATTCAAAACTTCAAAATCAAAAACATAACACTTAAATAATTAAACATGTCATGTGTAATTAATTAGATGTTAAGTTTACAAACATTTAAGAGGGAGAGAGGTGAGTTTAAGGGGGAAGATGAGAGGTTTAGGTTCGTGTGGGTCCCACCACACTTAATCCTCTCAAGGGAGGTTAAGTGTGTGTGGGTCCCACCCCTAACTCCCTTTGAGAGGAGTTAACCTACAAAAGTGAAATAAAAAGAATCCACATTTTTTTTATTCTACTTTTTATAATTCTCCCAAAAACTAACTTTCGTCCCGCAACAAACGCAACTTCCGAAAAGGTCTCTTTAAGAGAATATCGGTGCTGCGAGTTCATCGGTGCCCTCAGATTTCAATTCCGAGCACCGGATCAAAAGTTAGGAATTCCCGCTCGTTCGTTCACTGAACGTACCCGAGCCAAACTTCGGAAATTGATTCCGGGCACTCCGGGCCTCGGAATCAGGTTCCGTCTGAAACCGCACTCTTGTAAAATTCTAAAGAAAATTAAGAAAAAATTTTCCTTGAATTTTACGGGTCTTTACATTACTCCCAACTCAGGGCTTTACGTCCCCATAAAGATACATCGAAATCTTGGGAAACAATTGAGGGTACTGAGCACGCATCTGAGCCTCCCGCTCCCATGTGCTCTCCTGGAGATTCCCGTGCTGCCATCGGATGCGCACAAGAGGAATCGATCGCCCACGCAGGACCCGCTCCTGTCGATCCTCTATCTCCACCGGGACCTCCGTAAAAGTCGCCCCATCGTCAACGTCAAGATCCCCATGATCAATGATGTGCGTCGGGTCGTGCACATATCTCCTCAGCTGAGACACGTGGAAGACGTCGTGCACCCGGTGCAACTGAGGTGGTAGAGCCAGGCGATAAGCCACCTCACCAATCCTGCTGAGAATCTGGAAGGGTCCGATGAAGCGCGGAGATAACTTGACGCCTCGGCCAAATCTCTGAATACCACGTCGAAGTGAGACCCGCAAGAAGACGTGGTCGCCATCCTCGAACTCTAGTGGCCTCCGCCTCCTGTCAGCATATGACTTCTGCCGGCTCTGAGCTGTCCTCATCTGCTCCTGGATGACCTGGACCTTCTCTGTCGTGGCCTGGACCATCTCTGGTCCCACTAGTGCTGACTCCCCAGGGTCTGTACAGCACAAAGTAGATCTACAAGGTCGGCCGTACAACGCCTCGTACGGTGCCATCCCGATGGTGGAGTGGTAGCTATTGTTGTACGCAAACTCCACCAAGGGTAGGTGGTACTCCCAGCTACGACCAAAGTCGAGGACACATGCGCGGAGCATGTCCTCGAGAGTCTGAATGGTCACTCCGTCTGACCATCCGTCTGAGGGTGAAAGGCTGGGCTCAGACGTAGCTGCATCCCGAACGCCTCCTGTAACCCCTTCAAAAGCCGGGAAGTAAAGCGGGCATCTCGATCGGATACGATAGATGATGGCACGCCGTAGAGCCGCACAATCTCCTGAACGTAGAGACGTCCCAAGCTCTCTACTGAGCCCTGCTCTCTGATGGGTAAGAAGTGTGCCGACTTGGTGAGTCGGTCAACAATCACCCAGATAGAGTCGTGACCTCTGGAAGTACGTGGAAGTCCAGTCACGAAGTCCATAGATATGTCGTCCCACTTCCACTCCGGAACCTCCAAGGGCTGTACCAAACCTGCTGGTACCTGATGCTCTGCCTTCACCTGCTGGCAGGTGAGGCATCGAGAAACGAACTCTGCTACTGCCTTCTTCATGCCCGGCCACCAGTGCTGTCGTCTGAGGTCATGGTACATCTTTGCAACTCCAGGATGTACCACCAAAGGAGAAGTGTGAAACTCTCTCAGAACATCCTCTCGCAAAGCGACTGGTACCATGGTACGTCCTCTGAAAAGGATGTCGTGCTCTGCTCCAAGGGAAAAACCATCAGGTGCCTGTCCCGAGGATATCTGTGCACGCTGTGTCTCACAGTCAGCGTCCTGACGCTGTGCCTCTCTGACCCGCTGCAGTAGTGGAGGAGTGACTGTGAGAGACTGAAGGAAGGCTTCTCCATCTCTATCCACGAAGGATATCTGCAAAGAGGTTAGCTGCTCCATCGCCTCCTCAAGTAGCTGAATGCCCGTCCTCCTGCTGAGGGCATCGGCTACTACGTTCCCCTTCCCAGGAGTATAGATTATCTCAAAGTCATAGTCCTGGAGGAACTCGAGCCATCGCCGCTGTCTCAGGTTCAGGTCCTTCTGAGAGAAGATATACCTGAGACTCTGATGATCAGAAAAGACTGTAAAGCGCTCGCCCATCAGATAGTGTCGCTATGTCTTCAGAGCGAAGACCACTGCTGCTAACTCCAGGTCATGGGTAGCGTAGTTCTGCTCATGTGGCCTCAACTGATGTGATCCATAGGTGATCACTGCCCCCTCCTGCATCAGAACACATCCGAGTCCGGTCCCTGACGCATCGCAGTAAACTACGTATCCTACTCCCTCCTCAGGCAACCTCAAGATAGGTGCACAGGTCAATCTCTGTCTCAGCTCCTGGAAGCTCTGCTGACATCTGTCAGACCACACGAAGGGTTTCCCCTTCTTCGTCAAAGCTGTGAGTGATGCCTCAACTCTAGAGAAGTCTGGAACGAATCTTCGATAGTATCTAGCTAGTCCCAAGAAACTTCTAACCTCAGTCACGCTCCTGGGTGGCTCCCAAGCTAACACAGCCTCAATCTTCGCGGGATTCCACTGCAACTCCCGCCTCAGAGATAACGTGTCCCAAGAAGTGGACCTCACGTATCCAGAACTGGCACTTCGAGAGCTTACCATAAAGCTGGTGCTCTCGGAGTGTGTCTAGTACAACTCGCAAGTGATAGGCGTGCTCCTCCTCAGTCATAGAGTAAATCAGAATGTCATCGATGAAGACCAAGACAAACCGATCGAGGTATGGCTGAAATATCCTGTTCATGAGAGCCATGAACACTGCTGGAGCAT
This sequence comes from Viscum album, assembly GCA_963277665.1. Classification (NCBI taxonomy): domain Eukaryota; kingdom Viridiplantae; phylum Streptophyta; class Magnoliopsida; order Santalales; family Viscaceae; genus Viscum; species Viscum album. The sequence goes on along the minus strand of OY728140.1, from coordinate 1,266,819,416 downwards.
TGGTTAAACCGAAAGGCATAACCAAGAACTCATAGTGTCCATACCGACATCTGAAGGTCGTCTTCTGCACATCCTCGTCTCTGACTCTGAGCTGATGATAGCCTGACCTGAGGTCTATCTTCGAGAACCACCGTGCTCCTTTGAGCTGATCAAAGAGATCATCAATCCTCGGTAGCGGATACTTGTTCCTCACTGTCACCTGGTTTAGGCGACGATAGTCAACACAAAGACGCAATCTCCCATCCACCTTCTTGGCGAACAAAATCGGGGAAGCCCAGGGTGAAACACTGGGTTGAATGTACCCCTTGCCCTGCAAGTCCTCCAACTGTACTCGTAGCTCTCAAAGCTCGGCGGGGGCCGTCCGATATTCTGGAGTGGATATCGGGGCTGTCCCGGGGTACAAGTCAATATAAAATTCTACCTCTCTACGAGGAGGTAGCCCTGGAACATCGTCGGGAAAAACATCCGCAAACTGATCCACCACTGCAGGAAAACCAGGACTCCGCACGTCAACTGCTCCAAGGATAAGGCTAGCCAACTGATGAGTGATGGGATGTCCTCTCCTCCGCGGAAGTCTATCCTGTGCTGCTAAGGCTCCCTTCTCGCCGGTGAAGGTGAACCTGCTCCCGTCGGTGCGTACACATCGCACCTTGCGCCTAAAACAGTCAATTTGTGCATGGACCGTAGATAGCCAATCCATGCCCAAGATGACGCCGTAAGGCCTCGACGCTACTACAAGAAGATCCCAGTCGAAGATCTCTCCTCCTAGAGTAAGCTCACACTGCCGGCACCAGTGCGTAATCGTCGAGTCTGCTCCCGTAGGAGTCTCTAGCCGTAAGGATCGAGCCAACGGCTCTGTCGGAATCTCCGAGCTCCGAACAAGGGCAGCGGCTAGGAAAGAGTGACTCGCTCCTGTGTCTATAAGAACTGTAGCAAGGGTGGAATTGACACAGATAGTACCTCGAATCATCTTGGGTGCGCCGTGGTCGTAGGCCTCAGCTGCCTGGAGTTGTGCCTGTCTCTGCCCGCCAGCTCCCTGTGGTCGGGGTGGACCTCCTGGTGGTGGTGGTGGCAGAGCCTCAAAGCGTCGCCCACCACCGGCTGCTCGTCCAGCTCCTCTGACTCGTCCGCCTCCTCCCTGCGGACCGCCACGGTCGACCCTCTGCCTCTGCCTCGGTGGTCCCTCAACCGTCTGCTGCTCCTCGGCACGGCGGGTCGGGCAATCACGAGCCATGTGGCCCTGCCCGCCGCACGAGTAGCACTGTCTGCCTCTCGAAAGACTGGCTCCTCGCTGTGTGCCCCGCACTACTGAGCCAGTGTCCTGAGGCCGTCTGCCCGAAGGTCTGGTCTTTCTGGACCCCTGAGTCATCCGTCGACAGCCTGCTGCAGATGACTCTGCCACGTGCCGCCCCGCGGTGGGTTGTTGTGCTGGTGTAGACTCAGCAAGGAAGCTCTCGATCAGAAGGGCCCGCTCTAGTACTCCTGTCTGAGTCGGTATGATGAGGGAGATCAGCGATGCCCTGATCTCGTGTCTCAAACCCTGCTCGAAGGTCCGGGCCCAGAAGAATGGGTCCCGTACCATGTCGGTCGAGTAGCGCGAGAGATCGGTAAATCTCGCCGAGTACTGAGCGACCGTCATGCTGCTCTGCCGCAGCTGAAGAAGCTCCTGGATACGCACCGCACGAAGGGTGGCTGAGACGAACTCCGAGCAGAAGAGGCTCTCAAAGTCCGTCCAGAGTAGAGATGCCTCATCGTGCACCTGGAGCATCAAGCTCCACCATCGTCCTGCTGCCGCATGTAGTAGGCTCGCAGTGAGGTTCACCATGAGGTCTGCTGGTGTCCTCACTAGCCTAAACACTCGAACCACTGCCTCCAGCCAGTCCTCTGCTGCCTGGGGATCCGTCTCCCCGCGAAACCTGGGTGGTCGCTGGCGCTGAAACTCATGCAGTGCGCTGAGGCGACGTGCATCGTCAGCGGCTGCTGCTGGAAGCATCAGGGGCTCGACGGGTAGAGCTACCGCCGGTGCCACTGCTGACAAAGGGCCCTGCACCGAGGCCTCGTCGCTCGGTGGGCTGTCGTAACGCTCGACTCTCAGAACCCTAGCTAGCTGCCATCGTGGGGCCATCCTGAAAAGGAAACAGGTGAGCCACGGTCAGAACAGTATACATGGTGAGCTGATATAAGTAATCACAAAGAAAACTTTGAAACACACACGCAATCAATGTTTTCGTTCATTAAGTCGGAAATCAGAAGTCAGGGTCCTGGTGTACGGATACGTCGGCCGCCGCACCAAAACTGGACTCCCTGGACTGATAACCACACTCAATACGCTAATCATTATTGCTTCACATAGAAAAGATCAGAGTTCGCGGTAGAACCGAACTCCTCTGATACCAATTTGTCACGACCCGTCCTCGGGGTCCGTGCCGTGACTACCCCAAGCCCGCCTTCCATAGGCCAGGGGCTGGCGACTAGCACCATGGAGTAAATCCCAGTAAAAAGGGAAGGCATTGCCTTTGTAATGTAAACAAACACCACAGAGTAAGCAAGAGGAAAATGAACACTAAACAAAAGTAGAGTACAACTGAAAGTACAGAAAAGTAAATGGGCCAGTATACAAACCCAAACTGAAAGTAAAGTACAACTCGAAAGGGGAAAACAGCAACTGAAAAGTAAAAGCCGCTACACCGAGCTGTCCACTGGAAATCCCACATGAAGGGTGGGTACAGATAGCTCCACTGCTCCACGGGTCCCGCCGTCCGCTCCGAGCACGTCCCGCCCAGTGGTCCACCTCCGGGTACCGTCCCGCTCTGCAAGCCTCAGCTAAGGTCAATGCTGTCTGTCGTCTGCAACCAACACAACGTAGTGCGGGCAAAGCCCGTGCAGGGGTGAGTACAAGCTACTTAATAGGGACCCCGAGACCCCTGAAGGTCTCTCAAATCCACAAAGGATAAACCACTAAGAAAGGAACAATCACGAAGTAATAACCGACACTGCTTAGGTATATGCCCATACATATACCTAAGTCATCAACTTCAAATACGCTCTAACCTCCGAGCCCAAGTACAACTCAGTCCACACAGGAAAGTAAACCTATTCCACACAGGAAAACAAAACGTAATCCACACAGGATTGCACAACACAATCCACACAGGAAAGCAACAGATTCAGCTCACACAGGTATACTTCTTCAAAGGACGATAAAGATGATCTCTGATCCATCTAAGTCGTCGGACCCACGAAGGATCGATAGGTAACTAACCCCCACAAAAGACCCACACAGGATCGGGCCCACATAGGACCTGTAGGCGCTGGTTCACACAGGACCGCTGAGCGCAAGGACCCACACAGGATCGGACCCACACAGGATCGGGCCCACACAGGACCTGTAGCACTGACCCACGTAGGATCGCTGATTTCTGTAGTCGTCGTCGTCGAATCCACACAGGATCTCTGTACTGTCGTCGTCGCAGTCACAGTAGCAGTTGTAGCAGTAGCGGTCACAGTAACAGTCGCAGCCAGCACTAGGGTTCCCGCACACAGCAAGCTCGTTCGGAGGGTCCGCTCCACGAGCCGAGAGGCTGATACATCAACTGTCACAAAGTCTAGAGTTGATGTATCCAAAAGTTCTGTATCGTCAACAGGAACTCAATGCAACAGACGACGTGTCGATCGGACGCCCGGTCTGAGAGTTATTGGCATTTTCGTCCTCGAGGCCCGGTTGGTTTTTAAGGCAAAACCAACCCGACCGTACTCCACCTGCGTCCAAACCTCGGGCGATGTATGCCAAAAGATCCATCTCACTATGAGGAACACAACACGGCTGACGCACGTCTATCGGACGTCCGTAGCTCAAGATATGAGCGTTTCCGCTCCGAAGGCCCGGTTGGTTTCGTGAACGAACCAACCCGGACGAACTCAAAGTATTCCGAAACTTTGAGTGCGATATACCAAAACGACCGTATCGATCCAAGTATCACGTTGACGCAGACGGTTCGTCGATCGGAGGTCCGTGGCTCAAGATATGGCCAAAAGACCGAAACTGATCCGAAAGGGGGGGTCCGGGTCCGGGCCGACCCGGCCCGACCCCCCTGGGTCGAGCCGACCCGGGTCCGACCCGGCCCGGCCGGCCGGCAGGCCGGCCGTGGGGCAGCGTGGCGGCGCGGCGGCCTGGTGCCGCATGGAGGCGGCACGCGGGGGGATCAAGCCCCCTCATGATTGAGAGGCGGCGCGGCTTTTTAGCCGCGCCTGTTTGCAAACCCCCCCCCCCCCAACGTGGGGGGCTTGATTGGTAGGAAAACGGGGGGCCGCCTGCCCCCCCCCCCTAAAGGAACCGCCCCCTCATAAAGAGGGGGGTTTTTTACAGCTGGCCGAGGGATTTATTTCCCCCAGTTTAATACCATCCGGCCGGCCAGCTGGCCGGCCGGTTTTCTCCAACAGGACCGGAAAATCCTGTCCCCTCTTCGGCTTCGGACGCCGGCGGCCCGGCCGCCGGTCTTCTCATCCCACCGCGGCCCAGAACCGGCCGCGGTGTTCGTCGTCCGGCGCGGTGCGACGGCACCGCGCCCCTCCGCCGCGCCTTTTATTTCCTTCAACGCGGCGCGACGGCGTCGCGTTCTTGATGATTCTTTCATGGCGCGCGCGCGACGGCGTCGCGTAAGAAGATTCGGCGAATATCCGCGTGGTGCGACGGCACCACGCCACCTTGATTCACCGCAATATAAAACATCAAGAACGAAGGAGGGGGTTCGGCCGTGTTCATGCGGTCCGGCCCCCTCACGTTAAAGGATAACACAACATAAAATCCTTACGTTAGTTATGCATGAACCACGAACAAGGATAAATAAATAAACAAATTACAACAACCCCTACCTTGGGTATAGGTTCGAGGATTTGTCAATGTTCCGCGGAAGACAACGTCGCGGAGGTCGGGCGTCGCGGTAGTCGATCGTCAAATCCAATGACGAAGAGGTACGTCCGAAGAGGCACGTCGTTGGCGAAACTTCTTATGTCGACGAAGGGAGTCTGAGGAGGAAGCGGCGTTCCCTCTCGTTTAAACGGAAGACGAAGAAAAGAGGAGCGGCGTTCTTCGTCGGAACTTGAGCATTCTTCGTCAAGTTGAGCGTTCTTCGTCAAGTTGAACGTTCTTCATCAAGTTGAAGAAGAAGGAGGAGGAGCTCTCAAAATTCCTCACAAGTTGGAAAAACAAGACTAACCAAATAAAATAAGGTTCCTCCTTATTTTATTTACCAAGCCAAGGAATTCAAAACTTCAAAATCAAAAACATAACACTTAATTAATTAAACATGTCATGTGTAATTAATTAGATGTTACGTTTACAAACATTTAAGAGGGAGAGAGGGGAGTTTAAGGGGGAAGATGAGAGGTTTAGGTTTGTGTGGGTCCCACCACACTTAATCCTCTCAACGGAGGTTAAGTGGGTGTGGGTCCCACCCCAAACTCCCTTTGAGAGGAGTTAACCTACAAAAGTGAAATAAAAAGAATCCACATTTTTTTTATTCAACTTTTTATAATTCTCCCAAAAACTAACTTTCATCCCGCAACAAACGCAACTTTTGAAAAGGTCTCTTTAAGAAAATATCGGTGCTGCGAGTTCATCGGTGCCCTCAGATTTCAATTCCGAGCACCGAATCAAAAGTTAGGAATTCCCGCTCGTTCGTTCACTGAACGTACCCGTGCCAAACTTCGGAAATTGATTCCGGGCACTCCGGGCCTCGAAATCAGGTGCCGTCTGAAACCGCACTCTTGTAAAATTCTAAAGAAAATTAAGAAAAAATTTCCCTTGAATTTTACGGGTCTTTACAGTATTCAACCCACCTTCATTGTCTTATATTCAAGTCAGTATGGGTAAATATGTATTTCAGAATTTTTTAGTCCGTAAAGACCACAAAATGTCCTACCATGAGATTATGTCTCCAATAGCGTAACGCAAGAACAACTACATCCAACTCGAGATCATGCATCGGGTAAATCCTCTCATGTGGCCTCAACTACCGAGACCCGTACGCAACTACTCGGTCTCCCCGCATCAACACTGCTCCTTTCCCAATACCTGATGTATCATAGTAAACTGTATAGCTCTTCCCTTTCTTTTGAAGTATCAGGACTGGTGTTGATATCTACCTTCCCTTCAGCTCCTGAAAAAATGTCTCACAAGCTTTTAAGAAAACCAACTACACACCATGCATAGTCAAACTCGTCAACGGTGCTACTAAGAAGGATAAGTCCTTTGTAAAGCTCGTGTAGTTACCAGTCAACCCTAAGAAACTCCATATTTCAAACATGTTCTTAGGAATCTCCCAGAAAACTACTGCTCTCACTTTCTCTAGGTCTACTATAACTCCTGCCTTTGAGAAAATATGAACCAAGAAGTGTATCTAGTCCATCCACAAGTGGATCTTTGAGATCTAAGGATATAACCGATTCTCTCTTAGTGTACTCAAAATGATCTCAAGATGTGTGGAATGGTCATGTCGAGTGTGAGAGTACACCATGATATCATCCACGAAGACTACCACCAAATAATCTAGATATGGGTGGAACACATGATTCATCATAGCCATGAAAACTACTAGGGTGTTTGTGAGTCCAAATGGCATGACTAAGTACTCGTATATTCCATATCTACCTTAAAAGGCTATAAGCTATATGTCAGATGGTCTAACATGAAACTGATGATATCCGGATCTCAAATCCATCCTTGAGAACACCCGTTCTTCTCGAAGATGATAAAAAAGGTCATCAATCCTCGACATGGGATATCATCTCTTTTATGTCAACTGGTTTAGCTTCCTATAATCCAAGCAGAGTCTGAGGGTACTATCCACCTTCTTCAAAAACAGGATAGGCGAACCCCAAAAAGAAGTACTTGGATAGACGAAACCATTTACCTGCAACTCATCTAATTGTTTCTTGAGATCCTTCTATTCTGGCATAGTAATTCAATAAGGAGTAATGGACACTAGTGTCGCTCCTGAAACTAGATCGAAAGAGAAATCCACCTCTTGCTGAGGTTTACCTGAAAAGTTTTTCGGGAGAACATCCATGAAATTATTAACCATTGGAGGGAAATCCTTCTGAAAAGTTCCCTGGTCATATAGATATAAACTCTCAATCTGGGATTTCACTCCACCTCACCCACGATGCTCAGGTCTAGTTGGGATCGCCTGGAAATCCCATTCACCCATGTATAGAAACTCTCCACCCTATGGTGACATGAAACTCACCCTGCAATGACTGCAATTTACAAAGTCTCGGAAGGGTACCAACCAGTCCATCCCAAGAATGACGTCATATATCGTCATCAATAAGGCATAGAGGTCCCATAAAAGTGACACCCACCCACCTCTATGGGGAACTCCCTGTACTAATGTAAACCTGTCATTCTAATCCCCAACGGTGTGTCTAGCATCATTATATCAGAAGAAGAGGAAACACAGATCCCAAGGCTCTCTACAATGGGCACATATATAAATCTATGTGTAGTGCCAGTATCAAAATGTACGGAAGACAAAAAATAAGCAACTAGAATAGTACCTCTGATAGTTGAAGTTCTAGGATCTTGCTCCTATTGGGTCTGTTTCAATACATATGTTTGCCCAGTGCTACGACCCTACGACTCACCCTGGCTACCTTGAGCTGACCGGCCCCACTATCTCTGAGATCCTACTATCTAAATACCATTACCACGAGCTCCACCTCGTCCTGAACGTCCGGACATATTCCAATTCCCTGACTGTTAAGAAGAAGTTGGCCCTTCTCTTGCATGCGAAGACTACACAAAACGCCTCTCAATAGTCGCTAGTGGGAACACCCTACAAAAATGCTGAGGATGACATGTCCTGTCGCTATCTCGACACTTGACTAGGTCACGTTGACATTGAGGTCTCTTATGCCCCACTTTACCACAATTGTCGGACAATACCTATCCACCTGGACAAAATATTCTAGCTAGTGCTCCCACCATGAGATAAATCCATCCACCTCTCCCTCTTATTGGAAAAAATAGTACAAAAAACTGGTGCAGAACCGGCCTGGCCAGCACCACTAGCTTCCCATAGGTTTTTCTTAGTAATCAACACTTGGTTAAAATAGCATGCATTGTAGGAAACCTGAAAAGGTTCACCAGTGCACAGATCTCATATCAAAGACCATCCTCAAAGTGTCTGGCCCTCAATGTCTCATAACCCACTAGAAAATGTGAAAAACGTTGTACCTCGGTGTAGTGGGTAGAATAGTCCATCACTGACATGACGTCCTTCTGCAGATTCCTAAACTCTCGAGCTCAATATACGGTTAGCGTCTCTGGAAATAAAAATTTATATATGACTTCTTGAAAATATTCCCATGCAATATATCTATGTTGCTCAGTCTAGGTGGTAACATCCCACCACTTCTTGGCGGAATCAAGAAGCATGTAAGTAGAGAGCTTGAAACTCCTCCCTGGAGGAATTTCTAGATTCTCAATGATAGTCTGCATATAACCAATCCAATACTCTGCAACCTATGGTCCACCATTCCCTGAAAATGTAGGCGGATGCTGCTACTAGAATATAAGTGTCAGCTCTTCCATAGATGTCGTAACCGACAGTGCTCTCTAGAAGGTCTTCATAAACTACCTAAAGCCTTTACAGAACTGCCCATCCGTGCAAGCGTCCGGTATAATGGTTGGCACCGCATCTGGCACTGCTAGAGGATCCATCAGTAGCCTGTGGCCTATTGCCTCTAGAGTAAAATCTTTGCTTCTCTCTTGGTGAAAAACTTTTGGTCGTCTCGGCGACACGACTCTACAATGGTCAAACACACGCCTTAGATTTAGATCATCAGGGACTATGAACCAGATGCATAAGAATGGAATAGGAGGAAGAAAACATTCATGTTTTACTAAACAAGAGTACATAGTGTTTATAATAGCTACCCAACTTTTTCCCTTAAGCCTTTCACATGGGTAGGTACTTCTACCAAAACTAGTCGTGTAACACCCCAAACACACGGCGTGTTGTCTACACACACGGCGTGTACCAAAATTTCCTTCCCCTTCTCGAGTCCTGCTACACGGCTTGGCCACACAACTCTCTTTTGAACGAGACTACATGGTGTTTAATATGACTACACAGCATGTACTATATATGATTTACCGACCGGTGTTGTTCATGACATGGTCGGGTGCACAGCTTACACTACACGACGTCTTCCCGATGGACACGACGTGTACAGCTTAGATTCCAACTGCCCGTGTTGTTAGTGACATAGCCAGATACTCAGTTGAAACTACATGTCATGATACACTAGCACATGGAGTGTACACCACCCTGTTTCCCCAGCCACAAGGCCAAGGCTACACGGTCTCTTACCAGTCAAGACTACACGACGTGTCCCACAGGTACACGACGTGTACTAGACAAGCTTCACCGACCCGTTTTGATTGAGACATGACCAGATACACAGCTCCCATTACACTATTTTTTCTAGATGGGCATAGTGTGTACTAAAAAGGATAACATCAACCCGTGTTGAATGTGACACGGCCAGATTCCCAAGTTATGCTACATGGACTATTCGGAAATGACACAATGTGTTTAAGAAGAGATTTCTACATCTGTGTTGTTAGTCACACGACGAACAAAGGGTGAACACGACACGACGTGTACATCCAGTACAAGGCGTGTTCCCTCTAGAGTTTTTTCCAATCCTGTGATTCTGCCTACACGACCTATAACACAGTTGGAGACTACCCGAAGTGGAAATAAGGTATAAAGTGGGTACTTAATGTTTTTTCATTTCTTCCCAAACAGAAGAGTACATGGAGTGTGTTCATAGAACCACACGCATTGTTGTTTGGGTTTCTAGATAGTAGACCTAAGAAACTACTCTAGAGCCCCTTTTTCTTAAATTTCATGCACCGGTATGCCAAATTATGATCTGTGGGTCCGATAATCCCTGCGAACCAATGTTTAGCACCCGACATTCTTATTATAGAAAATATCACAATAAACGGATGGAACATGGTCCACTAAAATCTATTCCAAGAGAGACCATGATTCTCAGGAACCAAATTATATTATCCATCAACCCAACCACAACATGTTCCAATACCCTCTCAATAGTAGTTGTATCAATCTAGGTACATGTCACAACAACATGCATTTTCTAGAACAAAATCTATCACCAAAATAAGCAATTTCTAATGCAGCTACATGGCATGGAAACTATGCATGGAATGTTATTATAACATGTGCCTAAATGATTCTTGAGATGGTATAAACTCATTTCATCAGGTTGAGACTAAATTGAACCCTTTATAAAAATATAAACATCACACCACAAGTCCGTCACCCAACGGTGAAAATCAAATCAACTGTAAAATTGCAAAACCAGATAAATTGCAATAAAAAGAGGTAGATTGGGTTTTCCCTATACATGGGTTAGCTACTCCCAGGCATAACTTATTAAGAAATACCAAATCTATCATATCCCTGACTATAGGCTCGAAACAGTAAGTCAAAGGAAAGAATTCCTCTAATACCACTTTGTAACATCCAGGATCAGGGTGCCACAGAACTGGTTCCCTGAACCTGGTTGGTCACATGACATCAAGCACAATTCCCCAAATTCCAGAGTCTGCTGACTAGCAGGGATGGCCTAGGTCTAATAGTGGGGAAACTATGCCCTCATTTGTCAAAGTGTAGCATAGTGGAAAAATACAAACATAATAAAAGATGAATTATTAAACAATACCAAGATGAAATAGACCACGATAATGAAGTAAAAGAAGTCCAAAAATCATATATAATGATGTCATATGTCCCTAAATCTAATAAATCTTTCAAAATAGGATACACTGCAATCTAAAAAACACAACATCTGATACAAGTACAGCATGAAAAACAAGACAGTGCAGTAGGAACTCAGCATCATCGCAAGCCTAAGCTTGGTCCCATGCTCTCCCACTCCTCTACAAAAATCAATTACCTGTATAGGTACTCTTTCCCTTATCAACACCTTCAGAAATATAATCTATTTAAGCCCGTGACATGACCCAAATAGGGTGTGAGAAAGAAATCCCAGTAAGAAATCACCAAAGGCCCATGCCCATCTATCAGTGAAAATGTGCAACAGCAGTATTCAATAAAGAAATGATGTAATCTTTGAAGTAATCAAAAGCAGCTACTCTTACTAGTTCCATTAAAATTTAATTATTATCTAACAATTCAATATAATTGAATTATAAGTTCTCAAGACATGGCCTCGACCGACAATCTCATATATGGTGCCACAACAAAAACCACAACAAACTATCTAATAAGTAGAAGGTAATAACAATAACAAGCCTGTGCTTTAGCTTGGCAGGTATAACATAAGAAAAACAACACAGTAATTATTCAAGTAACATTATCATTATATATACAAGTCCTTACCCTCAGGAAATCTGAAATGGAACCCTCAGGTGACTTCCCTCAGTCAAAACAAATATTTCTTATGCATATGGGATATTTCCCTCAGGCATGAAAGCTACTGCCCACAGGGATAAGAAAAGTTTCCCTCAATTTGACACAACATTTCCCTCAGGCTAAGCAAGTAACCGGGTCGAGCCCAACACATAAGAAAGCTATTCATATATATTTTTTCTCAAGAAAACACAAACCATGCTATAATCATGACATACTCTCAGGTATCCTAGCTAAACAAGTACTAAAGGGAAACGCACCCACTAGGTGGCCCTAGATCAAGGCAACGATCCCAGACAATAGTTTATGCATGTTCATTAGATTATCTGTTAAATTCTAGATATCATAACATCTAAGGCCTCATCCATTTGATACCCTGAGCATGGGCGCATAGCCCAAATGTACACAAAATCAACTCAACTGTTGGAAGTAAACACAAGACCATCTACCTTGATCTCCTCTGATCGACATATGTGAATGCCGCCTCCAGAATCAACCGGGAATGACGTAGATCTCAGATAAAAAATTACGTATCAAAACCCAAATAACATTCCTTAGGTAAATAATTGGAAGAAAAGGTTAAAGAAGAGATAAGAACTCACCCCCGCTGTTCAAAGGAGATCGAAATTGCAGGAATCGATGACCCTGTGTGCGATCGAGAGCTCTTCCATGCTCCGGCCTTCTCTCTCATGGATCTTGTCGTGTCTTATGCCTCCTCTGCTGAATTAGGAGGCTACATCTTTTTTAACGAAAAAACATAACTACACGATGTGTACTCAATATTACACGGCATGTACTTTCATTTTAGCAGTTCATCTGGCGGCAACTCTCCACCACCTTACTATTCATCGGCCGACTGATTACACGGTGTGTAATCCTATGTACACAATGTGTACAACTCGTTTTATTGTTCATCTGGTGGATACTATTCACCACCCTACTATTCACTTTCTGACTGGTTTCACGACGTGTATTACTAAGTACATGATGTGTAGTTAGTTTTACACCCTGAATCGCTGATAGGCCTACACGCCCTAGGAGTGAATGATTATTTCAAATAAAATTGGATATGTTACTCTAGAAATGTTTTAAATTGTTTTTCAAGAATCATTGGGTAAATATTCATATTTTATGATATATAATGTACTATAACAGTGTGTGAAACTATTTTAGTAGGGGACTTTGACATCAATGTTGGTCTTGGGAGTGAACATTATCTACTATGATGGTTTGATGAATGATACAATTTTATTATCATATCATTTGTTGTGAGCCTTGAATACTATGAAAATAAACATATATGCATATGTGTATCTCAAAATTTTATATCTTCTTCCAATGTTATGCTATCAAGGATCATATTCTATGACTTATTTATGACTCATGTATTATGAAAATATAATATTTTTTTCTATGACTCGTGATTATGATTTATGATGTGTAGGGAAGTACTTTCTATTATTATGATAAGTTTTTCATAAGCCTATGTTCATGTTATGATTACATATCTCTCTTTTTACCCTTATTGATCATCTGACCTCACCCTTTCACATGGTTTTTTACGCAGGTTATGAATAGATATTTTAAGTAATGATTCTGAATAGTACTTAATTGGAGGGTCTTTATGGGAGATATTAAAGATAATTCAATAATTAAGTATGTCCTACTCCAATTTTTCAAAGGTGATAAACTATAATAGACCTTAGGCTTGTGTTTTTATAATATATAGAATATTCTCCTAAATGATATGATATTTATGTGAAAACATAATAGGTCCCTGTAGAAAATCCTTTATATGGTTTTCATTGATTTCTAAATATATAAATTATTCTCCTCCATTCATTTTTTTGGGATAATTGTAACCACTCAGGTATTTATAAAATAATTTGGTTTCATTTTGGAATTAAATAGTTCAATTCTTTATAAATGTATAATTAAATAAGTGGTATTTATAGAAAATAAAGAATCTATACTAATATAATATTAATATCACTTATGAAATTTAAATAAAATTTCTGTATCTTATAAGTGGAAACATTATATATTTATATCATGAAATAAGAAATTAATTTTTTAGTAACGACAAATTATGTGTTGTTATTTTTTTAAATATAAATTATTATTTACAATTTTATAATTAATATAATAATTTAAAATGAAATATATTTTCATAAAATATATTCATTAATTAATCTTTTGTTCTATTATTATTATATGATAATTTATGATACATTAATTAAATTTTTAAAGGGTTATACAATAAGTTATAATATTTAAATCATAAATTTTCAAATAAATGATAATTTTAATTAAAAATTATATATCTCATATTTAGAAAACTATTTAAAAAAGAGTTCTTTTTTAATTAAACAACTCAAAAAAATGGATAGGGTAAATTTTTTAGACCTTTCTAAAATAGTTGATATTTTTTTGAATAATGAAATATGGTAATTTATGATATTAGTTAAATTCATGAATTATTATGTCATGGATGATTTATGAATTATGTAAGCACCATTATTTAGAACTAAGATGCACCATTTACTATATAAAGTATCAATAATCTACATTATTTATAATATTGATCTAAAATAATTAACAAATGAATATAATATTAAAAACACACCCATCACATCCACTATAAATATCACCCCTCACCACCTCCTCTCATAACACCTCCAAATACTTGGATCTTATCCAAATTATTCCAAACAATCTTTCAAATATATTTACCCATGCCAAGGAGGATTTTTATCAATAAAGTCCAAATATAATTTCCATAAGGATGTTCTCAATGAGGAGAATTCAATAGGTAAAATCCATAACATTTTCTTTTATTTTGTTTTCAATTTATTTTATCTTATTATTCTATCCCCAACTACACTAATCTAAGTGAAATGATAAATCTATTATCTTATATATACTTTAATTTTATCATGTTAATGGAAAATAAATGGTCAACCCTCAATTATTCTCTTCTTATTCAAAAAATGAAATCATCATCCGTGATGTGTCGATTTACCAACATTGTAGATGATGAGTTTTAATTTTCTTTTACTTCCTTAAAGGATGGTAATAAAACCATTATTATTGTTAATAAAAAATCTTAATATATGATTTAAAAAATCTAAATTTTTCGGAAAAAATTTATAGACATGACATTAAATAAAATTATATAAGTTCTTGATTGTTTTAAAAAATACCAAAATCAATTATACCATTTTCATTAATGTTTTATCAAATGAATTGCACTAAAATCAGAAAAGGAAATGATATATGATATCATTTAAAATTATAGAGACATATTAATTCTTTTTATTCCATTTTTATTGATTTCTTTCATTTAATAGGAAAATTCATAATGACCCAACCATCGATACAATGAAAAAAATGCACCTAGATCAATGAAAATAAAAAAATATTAATAATAAATGTGTAGAAAGATGTATAAATAGATCATATAAGGCATTATGTATATGAAAATGGGTTTTTAAAATTTTATATGCACAATTTAATCTATTATATAGTAGTTTTGAACAAATTTTAATAAAGTCAATATTGGGGTATGGGACATTCTATTGAAAATTCCCTTTAATGTCTCGTTTTACAAATTTCAAAAAAATAAAAATTTAACAGATATGACATGAATGGATTTTCAGGTTTACATGCCTCCCTATTTTTTTGATATCTTATTTACAATATTACAGGTTTATTTTCAAATTATTTTATTCCTTTTCTGGTTCATAATATTCTTTTAAAATATGTTATTTTTCTAAGGACACTACTACAAAAATGGCCTATATCAGCGCTAAAAAGGGCTTTAACAGTGCTAAAAATGTTTTGTAAAGCTTAGCGCTAATATAGGGGGGTCCCTTTTATTAGCGCTTCAAAAAGCAATGATAAATGCCCCTTTTAACAGCGCTAAAAAAGCGCTTATAAAAGACCCCTTTATCAGTGCATTTTTTTTATCACTGCTAAACGAGGACTTTATCATCGCTTTTAAAAAGTGCTGATAAAGGTCAAAAAAAATTAAAAAATAAAAATAAAATTACATATAATAAGGGGGGAGTGCTTTTATCAGCGCTTCATACCCCCTTTATCATCGCTAGGAGGTCTCACGCACGCCGCCCTTCCCACACATCCTCATATGCGCGCACCTCCATCGCTTCCACCCAAACTCGAACCCGGGACCTCCCCCCATTCGTTGCTACACCATTATTACTACGCCATTTCATTTTTTTCTCTATTTAGTGATATATCTATATATATATATATAGTTATATTTATTCATATATTGATTCGTATACTGATATAGATTTATATCATTATAAATATATTTATTCATATATTAGTATTTATATATATATTAATTATTATATTAATATATTGATATATATATTTTTAATTATAATTTTTATACGTATATTTATTTCTATATTAATATATAAATATAAGATTAGTTATAAATACATTTACGAAAAAATATGTTTTTTATGTGTGTTTATAAATAATTAAATACATGCATACATACATAGATATATACAACACACATACATATATATATACAACACACCGACACACACAGAGACACACACACACAAACAAATTTATATTTACGAATAAATACATATATATGTGTATTTGAAAAGCCATATAATTTAAATATAATATTAGTTTTAATTGCATTTATGAAAAAATATGTTTTCGATGTGTGTTTATAAGTAAGTAAATAAATAAATATATATATATATATATACAACACACAGACACACACATAGACACCAACACACACACAGACACATATATATTTACGAATAAATACATATATATGTGTATTTGAAAAGCCATAAAATGTTAAAATGACCATAACATATAATCTAGAATTCTGTTTCAACTCCACAACCAGCAAAATTAAAGAAAATGAAACAATATTCGATATGATATGTGGTACATTCCAAACGGACATCCAGATCAAAAGTTATACTTGTTTGAATGTTAAAAAATTGGGGTATCCCGAATAAAAACTCATTTTTGGAATCGTTGTTGGCCTTTTCTGGGATCGAAAAATGTGACAGAGGATTCTCCTCAGACAATATCACGTAGATATCATCACATGATTCAATTTGATATGTTCTAGAGCTCAAACGGACACCCGGATCAAAATTTATGGTCGTTCGAAGTTTGAGTTACATTTTCAACGTATTTTAGATCTTTAATTATTTTTTTTTGATTTTTCGTTTCCTCAAATTGTAAATAAATTATTCTTAATCAATAATAATTAGAAAAGTATTGATTAATAATATTTTTTTAAATATTTTGAAGCCATTTTCACTAAATTTTTTATATATTAAATGTAATAGTCTATTTATATGTATCTATAACATATTTAAAAAATATATATTGTATTTATATCAATATAAATATACTTATATAAATAAATATTTTTTTTCATGAATTTTTTTTTGAAACACAACATTTATCAGCGCTCAGGAAAAGCACGGATAAATCCCCCCTTTTTCAGTGCTATTAAAAGAAGCGCTGATAAAGGGGTAGCGCTTCCCTTGCCAGTTTTTGGTGTAGTGGGAAATGTTTTCATGATGTAAGTATTCTGGTTTTATGATTATGTTCTAGTTCTTGGGAATTGGTTATGATGATGAGTGGGTCTGTGATAGAACTATAATGCATTGGGTATGTTTATTTTGTAATTTTATATTATTGTTTATTCCCTGTGTAAGTATGATAGTTACATAAAAAGGTATCCATTAGGGTTAACTTTTAATGTAGTTGTAAGGATTACAAAACATAAGGTAGCCATGATTTATTACATTTCTAGGTAAGTATGGCTAGAATATTATGCCCTATTTTACCTAAATGGTTTTATTTATTCTTTATATGATTTATGTAAATCTCATGTTTTCACTAAGTATGTATATGACCTTTTAAGGGAGAGAAATATATCATTTTGAAAATGATTTCATATTTATCCTTGTAAGAATTGTTTATTTCCTCCTTTTTATGGATTTTACTGAGAATACTGAGCCCATCCTATGTTTTATTAAAAAATCATAGGGATTGAGGTTGTTTATGAGGAAATATGAATCCAAGAATAATTTTGTGCTGATTTTTCATGAAATAAATCACTTTTTTTAAAGATTCTTGTATTCTGAAAAAATGGATATTGTTTTAGTAGAATAAACATTGTATGATTTTGGGTTTTTATATTTGAATTATATCCTAATTATCAAAATCTATAAAAAAAATATCGTTTTGAATGTATGAATATGAATTTTAGATGAATTAACTAGATTATATTATGTTTTAGAACATTTCCTTATAATCGGTATCTGAGAATGGTTTAGATAACATTAGGGGGTTAGGATGATATTAATATAATGAAATAAATATTATCTACCAATTTTTGTGTGGAAATGTTATATAATTTGAGTATTACTATGTTTCTCCGTCTAAGATGTGTCGGTTCCGAATGGTTTCCCACAGAAGTAACAAGGATGTTGAAGTTAGAAGGTGCATATATAATGATATCTTTAAAAATATACAACCTAGAATGGTAATAATTCAAACCAAGAAGTTTTTTATATTATTGTATTAGTTGAAAAAGAATATAAATAGTAGTAGAATCCATTCATGTGAAAATCCAGAGCTACCACAAAAGAAGATGATGAAAGTAGAACATTTTATGAGGCAACACCCTCTTAATTTTGGTGAATCATCTAAACCAATGGTGGTTCAAGGGTTGATTAAGTCTCTAAAAAAATATATTCTACATCATGGGGGGTTTAGATAATCCAAATTTGACTCTTTATATTTATTTATTTGAATGTCAAGATGGCCAGTGGTTGTCAATGGTAAAAAAATATCTTGGAAATATAAGATATTGTATCCTTTTAATGGGATGATTTTAAGAATATTTTCATAACTTTGTATAGTATTGAAAATAAATTCTGTGAATTGATAAAAAAAGAATAATATATTGTGTCTGTGTATGATGAAAACTTCACTTTTTTGGTATGGTATACACCAAATATTATTATGGATCTTAATATTAAAATTAATCCATTTTACTCAGGATTAAAGCCACGAAACTAAAGGGAATTGGATTCTCATGAATTCCAATGTTTTGAGAATGATGTTTGAGGTATTGGGAGGGTAGAAACGGTGGTTTTTGATGATCACATGTACTTTGAAATCCATAAAAAGAAAATGTCTAGATCATTAAGAATGGGTAATAATTAATCAAATATATCAATGGCCAAGAATGTCTAGTTTCTAGTTTGTGGATTGTCTAGTAAAAATCACTATGGGGAATTCCTTAACAAATATTGGATGTTTTTTCAATGTGTTATGTTTGAAAATATGGATCAATATTGAAATTAAATTGATCGTATATTTATTTCTACTATGAAAACATTCATGTTTTTTAAATGTGGTGAGATGAGGTGTTATGCCTATACCTATCCAAAGAAGGTTCTGAATAATGTGAAGAAAAAAAACTATAATAAGAACGGTATAGTGAAATCCTTTGTGACTACATCAGTAGATGTTAGGCCATACAATTAAGTGGTATCATGTAAATATTTTGTCTAAGGATATTTTTATAATGTCTTATTTGATAAGGTTCAACATGTTCTTTTATTTCTGAGAAATTTTCTTGTAAATTTCAAATTTCTCCTGATGAAATGAAACCATAAATTATGGTAAAACAACTCTGTGAAATATTAAGGGAAAAAGTAATTTTAAAAAACTTCTTGTTATTTTCTATGGAATACTATACCAAATAACCTTATTGATTTTCCCATAGTAGATTTTGATGTTATTTTAGGTATTTATTGGTTTTCGTTTTATCATGCTAAGGTTGATTGTAGATATAATGATGTTTTTTTGAAAGATTTCTAGTTTTTATACAATAATGAACCCAAACCATTGATAAAATATCGAGAAGATGAGAATATATTAAAAGATGGAAGGATTTTTATCTTTCACATGTTGTTAAAAAATATGGAACTATTCATAATTTTAATGTTCCACTGCTAATCGAATACATGGATATTTTTTCTAATGAGTTTCCCAGTGTTATACCAAATCAAGATGTTTAATGTACTATTAACTTAGTTCTTGATGGTATAAAAATTTAAAACCCCCTTATAAAATAGATCATGTGGATATTTTAGAATTTAAAAAGTAGTTAAAGGATTTTCATGATTAAGGTATCCTTATTCCTAGAACTTCACCCTAGAATCTCATAGTGAACCCGGATTCATCCATGGACTTCTTGGAAACTAGATTTGTTGAGAAATTGCAGAATGGCTACACCAGTTACTTCAATTCGTCCATTTGGACTGCTTTGAAGAAGGATTTCTCTGGACTCATGGTCTTCTCAAAATGAGTGGGGTCGAAGTAGTTAAATCTGAATTATTGGACCACCACTTTTCCCTCCTGACAAATCTGAGATGACACTCTCATTACATTTTTTTAAATCAGGCAACGATTGTAGAGTTTTATTAAAATATAGATCTTCACGAAATTTTTCCCAGTCACCTTCATTTTCAGGCCTCTCTATATTGTTTTAACGACTGTGATGTTTTTTCTGTATGCCTAACATGAATGGAAAATTCACCACAAAGGAGTGCTATAGATCTCTTTGTGGTGATTTGTTGTACCTTCCTCACTAGGTTAAAAATTTCTACAAACCATTTCTCCTTCTATCTCATTCAATGGAGATTTGGATGATATGATAATTCTGGATTCCCCTAAAACACGTGATATAAAACTGTTGTTTTCTATTGGCCACGACCTGTAGTTTCTTCTTTGCAGTGGATGAAACCATGCTGCATGTCTTTATTTCATGTACCCTTTCTTGAAGGTTGTGGGCCTATATGCAGGGAATTATTCAATGAAAAATATCCCTCTGGTCTATAGAGGATTTACTATAGTCAATTTTTAGTGCTAAATGCACCGAGTAGGTTCATTCCATCATGTTGATAGTGATGGTCGTGATCATGGACATTATATGGAAGGAAAGGAATGCCTTGATATTCAACAACTTAAAACCCTCTTTCCATGCATGTGTTCTCTCTTTTCACAGCGACATCTGAATTTCCTCTAACATCCAAACAGGTTCTATGGTCTATGTTGTCTATAACCTTAATCTGTTGAGGTCTCTTGGTGTTAATGGCAGAATGACGTAGCCTTTGATGATTAAGTATGTTCGATGGATACTACCCATCCCACGCTGGATAAAATTTAATTTCGATAGAGATACTTTTGGTGATCTATATCCCTCTGGATTTAGTGGAATCTTCTATACCGACATGGGATTTGTGAAGGGGTTCTTTCTCCATTTCATTGTTAAGGAACCTTCTATTGAAGAGGAGCTTTGGGCTATGATAAAATCGATATGGAATGCCGTTCATTTCGGTTGGCATGACTTATGGGTAGAATCATACTATTCTATTGTAGTCCAAATTCTTAAAGATTGTTCAACGAATGTTCCATGGAAGATGTTACCAGTCTAAACTGACTATATTCACCTCATTGGTTTGATCTCCCTTGATGTCATGCTTATTTATCATTATTCAGATGTTCTCTCAAAGGGAGAAATCTATGAGGTCTATTCTAATTGCTCCCCTATCTTACTTGAGTATTGTTAAATTCATGCTCATGCTGATTAACATGGTGAGGTGTACGTCATCATCATAGAGAAACTTCTTAATGTCTTGTATCATTCTTTTTGTCTTTTTATTTTATTTTTCTAAGATAATATTCTCCTGACTTTGTAACTTCTTGGTATATCGATGACTTATTTGATCCAATCCTAGGAGTACTATTTGTTTACAAGATTTAATTGAGATCTAGGAACCATTAGACTATGGTGAAGAAGGATGAAATCCAAAAAATCACTTTTTATACAATATTTTGGCATTATGAGTTTATTGTTACACCCTTTGGTTTGAAAAATTCCAATATTATATTTATGGATCATATGAATAAAATATTTCATGAATAGTTGGATAATTGTTTCATTTTTTTTATTGATGACATTTTTGTTTATTCAAATAATAATAGGGATCATGAAAAACATTCGAGGTTTGTTCTGAAAACCATTAATGAAAAGATGATATTTTGGAAACATAGAAAATGTGATTTTTACTTATAAATATTTTTTTCATGGTCACTTTGTAAATAAGGATGGAATATAATTTGATTCATCAAAAAAAGTGGATGATCCCTGAACATGACATAAAAATGTTACTAAGATTCATGGTTTTCTAGGATTAGCATACTATTACTGGGATTTTATAAAAACATTGAATTGTTATCAAGCATGCTAACTAATACAACATGAAAATGGATTAAATTTATTTAGAAATAAGATTGTGATGTTTTTTAGGAACTAAAAATAATATTGGTGAATAATATTTTTTTAGATTGGAATTCTAGAAATTGAGAGTTTATCATATATAATAATGCTTCATTGAAGGGATTTGGTTTTGTTCAGATATAGAATGATCGGGTTATTTCTTATGCTTTAAGACAACTAAATTCTAATGATTGAGATTATCCCCCACATGATCTAGAATAAGAATATATGGTTTTTTATTTATAAATTTAGAGAAATTATTATATGAATCTAAATATGAAATATATACTAACCATAAAATTTTAATGTATATATAACTCAAATGAAATTGATCACGAGGCAGAGATGCTGGATTGAACTAGTAAATGATTTTGATTGCATGATAAATTACCATATAACAAAAGAAAACAATGTGTCATGTTATTTGAGTAGAAAACATCATGCATCATTATCCATGATACATGTTGAGAATAACAACTTCATTAAAGATTTTATTTATTTTTTTCCTTGATGTTGTCGGTGCAAGAAATTAACCTATTTTGATTTAGGTGTTAGTATAGTCATCTCTATCAGAATTAATTAAAGACGTGCATAAGAAATATCAAGAGTTTCATAAAATGGTATACTTCATAAAAAATGATGGTTTTAAGAATTTAACATTGATAATGATTGTGTTTTGAGGTTTGGGGAGAGATTATTTGTGCCTTGTGATTCATAGTTGAAGAAATCGTAATTTGTTGAAGTTCATATATATACATTTTAATTTCATCATGGCAGTACTATGATATATAGATACCATCGAGAGTATTTTTGGTTGGATGGAATTAAATGATATATTACTGATTTTAGAATGAAATGTTTTATTGTTCAATGGGATAGAGAAGATAAAAAACTACCAAATGTGATGCTTACAAATTTTCTAGTTCTATTGTGGAAATGGTATAATATATCCATGGATTTAATGGTTGTACTACCAAAGACTTTGCAAGGTAAAAATGTGGTTTAGTTTATTGTTGATCAACTCACTAAATATACACATTTTATTCTTATTCATGATATTATGTGTTTGGAACCTCTTTCTCAAATTTACCTCAAGGAGAATTCAAGGTAAATGGAATTCATATCTTTATTGTATTTTACCATGATCTCAATTTCAATTATAACTTTTTTAATGGCTTTTAGAAGTCATTGGGAAGAAAATTATGTTTCAACATAGCCTTCCCTCCCCCATATGATTGACATAATAATTAAAAAATTCATACATTATACGATATTTAATGTGGTTGTTCAATTGATTACAAAGGAAGTTGGGATCATCATATTTCATAGGAGAGTTTTCTTATAATAAGAGTTTTCATTCCTATATATGAATGGATCCTTTTGAGGAATTATATAGGAAGAGGTTATGAAATAAATACATTTTATATGAATTTAGGAAAATGATGTTTATGGAACTAGAATATTTTGGGGAAGTGGATTAGAACATAAATAAGATCTAAAAAAATGAGGACAGATTAGAGTAGATAGAAAAGTTATGTAGATAATCAGAGGAAGGATATTTTTTAAAAGTCACGTGATCATGTATTTAACTAATTTTTCCAAAGGAATTTTGTGATGTGTTTTAATAATTACGGGAAGAAGAGACTATGGTTCATTCGACCCTATAAAATATAAGATACTGTTGGTTAAGTTTCCTATTGAGTACCATTGCCTTCAAGTTTATCCAAGCCACCTAATGTGTTTTTTGTTTTAATGTTAAGAATGTATCATGGAGATTTATAGCATGTTATGAGCCCTGAGATTGTTCACTTTTAAGAGAACCCTTAATATGTGGAAAATCTTGATCATATTTTTGATCAGAGAGAGAACATATTGTGGAATAAGGAAAGTAACTAGGTTATGGTTTTGTGAAGAAACCACATGATTGAAGAAGAAACATGGGAATCTAAAAACTATATGAGGAAAAGTTGTCCACATTTATCAAATAAGTGAATAAAAATTATATTGATGCAATGTATAGAGGGGGAGAGAATGTAACAACCTAGGTACTTAGAAAATATATTTTATTTTATTATAGAATTAAATAATTAAATTAATTATAAAGTTTTAAAGAAAAAGTGGTATTATAGAAATTAATTAATCTATACTAATAAAATTGTAACCTCACATATTAAATTAATGAAAAATATATGTATCCTATTACTGAAAATATGATATATTTATATCATGGAAAATGTAAATAAATTTTTGGAAATGATAAATTAAATTTTTGTAAATTTGTTAAATGTAAATAATTATTTAAAAATTTATAATTAGTATAGTGATTTAAAATAAAATCTATCTTCATAAAATATATTCATAAATTAATATTTTGTTGTCTTAGTATTAGAAGATAATTCTAGGATATTTTAATTACTTTTTCAAAGGGTCATAAAATCAGTTATAATATTTAAATTAATATTTTTTTTAAAAAAATGATAATTTTAAATAAAAATTAAATATATGATATTTATAAAATTATTTTAAAAAAATATATTTCGTTTTTCAATTATAAAAATCTAAAAATGGTTTGAGTGAGTTTTTGGGATTTTTTTGAAATAGTTGAATTTATTGTGAATATTGAAACATGGTAATTTGTGGTAAAAGATAAATTAGTTAATTATTGAGTCTTGGATGATTTATGGCTGATTTAATCACTTTCTATTCAAACTCACATGAACTAGTTAATATATATAGTAATAACAATCCACATTATTTATAGTCTTGATCCAAAATAATTATAAATTTATTTTAATAAAAAAAACACCCCTCACCTACACTATAAACATCTCCCCTCGACACGAATTCTCTTCACACCTCCAAAGCCTTGATGCTTGTCCAAATTCTAAAAATTAATCTTACCAAGAACCTACACCATGTATATGATCCATTTTTATAAAAAAAGATTGAATCTAATTTTAATAAGTAGGTCCTAGTGGAGGAAAATTCTAGAGGTAAAATCCTCTTCCATTTGATTTTATTATATTTTCAATTTATTTTAATTCATTTTTCTCTTCTCACCTCCCATCATCCTAGTGATATGATAAATCTTG
Organism: Viscum album; assembly: GCA_963277665.1. Classification (NCBI taxonomy): domain Eukaryota; kingdom Viridiplantae; phylum Streptophyta; class Magnoliopsida; order Santalales; family Viscaceae; genus Viscum; species Viscum album. Next base: position 1,266,794,478 of record OY728140.1, on the reverse strand, counting down.
TACTATACATATAATTTAAATTTATTGTTTTAATGGAATATCCATCATCAACCCTATCTTATTCTCTTCTTATTCTAAAAATGAGAACATCATCCATAATGAGTCGATTTACAATCATCATGGATGATGCGTTTTAATTTACAGTTACCACCATTAGGGATGGTCCTAAAAACATTATTATGGTTAAAATGTATTTTATTATATATATATATATATTATCTTTTTTTTTAATATTTTGGATCTAATTTATATAAACAATATTAAATAAAATTATATATGTTCGTGATGGTCATAATGACCACCAAAATAAATTAAATCATTTTCGTAAACGTTTCATTTAATAAATTACTCGTATATCATAAAAACTGATATATGGTATAAATTAAAATTTAGTAAACATTTTAGTAATTTTTATTCGACTTATATTATTTTTCATCAACCTTACAAGAAAATCCAAAATGACTAAACCACGGATACCATGAAATGAATGCACCTATAAAAATGAAAATAACAAAATATTATTAATAATGGGGTGGAAAATGTTATAAATATATCTTATAAGTCATTATAAATATCAATAGAGTTCTATAATAAATTAAAAACACACATTAAACCATTATATAAGAGTTTTGACCATGTTTGAATGAAGTCAAACATGAGGTATGTGACTTTCCTTTTAAAACCCTCTTTAATGTACCTTTTAAAAAATTCTAAAAACAACTTTATCTTAAATTATAAGGAATGAGAAGATTTTTTTGGTTATCATTATGACCTATTCATTGGAACCCTTATTTAAAATAATAAATGGTTATTTTCAATGATTTTTTTCGTTGCATGTGCACTGTATTCCATTAAAATAAGTTCTTTTCCTCAAGGAAATGTTTTTATGATGAATTTAATCATGTTTTATGATTATTTTTTTGGTTATTGGGAATTGTTTATAATGATTGGTTGATTTATCATAGCCCTCTAATTCATTTTTTCTTTGGTTGTATGTTGACCAAAATGTTTATTCCATGTGTAACTATGATGGTTTCATCATATAGTATTCCTGAGGGTTACATTATAACGTTTCCATGGAAGTTACAAATCATAAGGTAGCCCTAAGGGTAACAATCATATATAATAATGGAAAGAAAATAATGCCCCAGTTTACCCAAATGGGTTTATTTAATGTTTCTATTTTTTTGTAGAAATCTGTTATTTATACAATGTAATTATATGATATTTTATTGGTGATAAGTATATCTTTATAATAATGATTTCATATGTATTTTTGGACTAACATGTTATTTACTTATTTTTATGTGCCTTTTGGATAATTTTTTACTCATCTCATGTTTTAGGATATTTATCATAGGGAATACATTTTTGTTATAGGAATGACTAATGAATGATGAATGTTGTAAATATTTTTAATGAAAATAAATCACATTTTTGATGGACTCTTATATTAATAAAAAAATGGATAGTATTTTAGTATCATCTTCATTGTATGATTTTGGGTTATTATGAATGTATTATAACCCAATTCTCTAAAACAATAAGATGAATAGATCTTTGTGAATGATCAAATTTGATTTCTAGATGAATTAAATGGAACATGTAAGGTTTAAGGCTGGGTCCTTATAATATATATCGACTTTATGTGACAAAGTGTGGCTTTTAGTTGTCCCATGATAATTCTATATTTCCTGGGAAATTTTTCATTAATGAGATATTTTATTCATACCTATTAGAGAAATGATTAAATAATTTAATAGGTGAACAGCATAGAGTGACATATTTAGAATCATTTGGTAATGGATTGAGATATTTATTGAGTTTGGGGTAACTACAACATTTTAAGACATTATTATAGGTTTTTAGTGGTGGTTTAATAAACCAACACATTTTAAAAATAAATTAGTTCAATTTTTAATAAAATTTCATGAAATTTGTTTTTCTACTGGAGCGAAACTTCTCCCCCTAACTCCCCCAACACCAGTCACCCCCAACCCCAATGAACCCCATAACCCTAGGACCCTGGTGACCTGTGTGACACCGGTGACCCCCAAAGCCCTCAATGCACCTTGCCACCCATCACCACACCTCCTTGTTAATCACGACCCTCGAAACCCCCTGAGTGCTGAGGAACCTGCAACCCCAGGGACCCCTGTGACCACAACAACCCCTCAAATCCCTAGACACATCTCACCACCCCTCACTACACCATGCCTCCCATCTCTATCCCTTACCGCACCTTGATGCCCATTGTCACTGGTATTTTCTGAATTGATTCAAATTTTTTTACTTGTGATGTAACAGAATTTCTTATGTTTAATATTTTTGAGAGGTTTTTGTTAAAGTGGAATGTTCAATGAAATAATATTTTATAATGGTGTGTGAAACTATGTTTATTATGAACCCACAACATTATTTATATTGATACATTTTATTGTATGCTATATAACTTTCATTTTAAATCCTTTCATAAGATATGATAATGTTTTGATTCCCATCAAAATGAATAATAGGGTTATGTTAATAGCCTGGATATCTATTTTATATACCATATCAATTATTTTACATGGATTGATCCATAGTTCAATCATTAAAAGATTAGTTAATATATTTCAATGATATTTTTGGGATCAAAATGAATTTTCAATTTATCAAACAATCATACTCATATTTTAAGGATAGATCCAAAGGGAACTGTATGAGTTATAAATAAATTGGGGATTAATAATATATTTATTCAATTAATTTATTATTTATAAATTAAGAATTTATATGTTTTAATGTGATTGAATCCCCATTATTCCTCTCAAAACTAAAAAATTATATGTAGTAATGGAATCAAAATCATATTGGAAAAAGTATTTTTGAAATGTTTTTTTCACTACTGTAGAGGAATACTACATTTAGATGAAGCTAATATGTAATGAAAAATGTTATATATGCATGAAAAAGAAAATTATTTTATGTAGATTAGAGTATATTAATCATTAAAATATTTTTTGAGTCCCACCAATTTGTATTGGCACCACTCTTCCAATACATGAGTCTCTTAGGGTTTCTTTTAATTGTTGGGATTTTCATGTTGAATAACAATAAAATATTATCTTATTGGTTTTTAACCTATATTAGATGGATTTATTAATGGAATTAATTATTATATATGAGTATGATATAATGATAACAAAATGAATATTTCATTATATAAGCAAAAAATAATTTAAAATAATCTATTGATACTAAAAAAAATTCTCATCAATATTCTAACTCTTATTTATTTTATACTTATGTTCTTTATTATCTATATAATCTTTTACTGATCTTTTTAAGTTGCATGATATGGTATCCTAGTTGGTGGGTTTATTCTTTACCATATGTATTTATATAGGAAAACGAAATTTAACATATTTATATATTTTTCCAACTAGTATATTTCAATCTATTTCCCTATTAAGTAATAGTTATGTGTTTTAATTTTTAAAAAATTGTGTAAGCACATTGTGGTATACATAGATAAAATCTGGATCACGTTACCAAGGAACACACCTTAGTATGCTAAGGGTTTGGATGAGTTTTTAGATTTACAAATTTCTAATCGATCCATTTAAGGGAGAATAAAATTTCCATGTCCAAAATGTATGTTTAGAACATGGTTGAAGTGAGATTAAATTTATAAACATTTAATATTGAGGCTATTCCCAACTCAATATTTTTGTGGGATTTGTCTTGGAAATCTAAAATTACAAAAATGTTGAGGAATAATGTCAAACCACAGAATTGGCTCCCAACATCATCGATTGTGGGAAATGAAATTAAAATCATTATAAATGATGCATTTGGCATTGAAAAACCCCATCATCAAAATCAAAACATATTCGATCAACCAAATGAGGGTGATACAAATAGAAATGTGACATGTTATATTTTTGTGACTATAGGACAACCAAATCAATATTTTAACATATCATTTCATCCACCTCTTTATTTTGTCGAGACTAATGTAAGAGAAAACATCACTAAGGAAAATATTGTTAATTATTTGGTTGATGATGGAAATCAAGAGTTTTATATTGGTTGTTTTAAATATTAAAAACATAATTATCTACTGAAGTTGTACCATATCAAATGTCTATGTGGAATTACAAATAAAGAAATCTCCATGATATTTTAATTGTTGAATGATGCATTTCCTTAAGAAAAAATCCTTGAGTATTTTTATGATTTGAAAAAATTTGTCGACATGCATGTTCTGAATAATAAAAAAATACATTCATTTACCAATGATTGTATGTTTTATTGGCGAGAGGATTCATGTAGACGAGATTTCAAAAAATGTTCTTCATCTCTATGGTAGTCAATTGGTTATGTTGGAAGTGTGAATCAACATAATACCATGATGAAGTGGAAAATGAACACACATCCAATGGTTTTGTGTTACATTACTTTAATGCATTGATTTCAATGATTATTCCCATAATCAAAAACCACCAAACACAGGAAGTGGAATTCTGTATAAAATAAAATTGATTGTTTAATGTGTCATCCACGAGATTTACAATCATATAATAAATTTGAATCATTACATCTAGATTACTATTATGATTCAAATCATTTTCCATTTGGATTGGTATCTAATTGATTCAACACATTTGGGACTTTGAGTACTAATTATTTCATTTGGCCAATTTGTTTGATCCCTTACAATCACCTCTGTGGTTGTGTATGAAACAAACGTATTTTGTCATTTTGATGATTATTCATGGAAACAAATAACTGGAAATAATATTAATGTATACTTGTATCATTTAATTTATGAATTATAGATGTTACAGAGCAAAAATGTTGAGACATATGATGCTTTATCTTAAAGAATGTTCAAAATGAATACTAGATTAATGTGGACCATTAGTGTCTTCCCCGGATATGGAAATTTATTTTGTTGGAACACTTACATGGGTTCGGCTTCTTCTGTTTGTAACATTTATTTTTATCCCAATGGACTAAATCATAGTAGAAAATGGTTCATCTTGTTCCATCAAGGATTTCACGATGCATTTCATATATTTTGGATGAACAGATCATAATTTAACATTTTCATTGATCATAGACCACCTCCAAAGTTACTAAATAGTTCTAAAATACTGAAAAAACATGGAAATGTTGAAATATAATTTGGAAAGTTTCATCATTTGAATTATTGTGATAAGGGAGTTTTAAGTTCATTGTCATGTGAAATTGGAACACAACAATGGAAGAAAAATGTATATTCTTCAAACTTCTGTATTTGGAATTTAATTTTTTGTGGCATAATCATGATGTGATGCATATTGAGAATAAAATTTTGTAAACATTTGATCTTTACATTTCTTAATGAGAAAATAAAGTCTATGTATAATCTCAATGCTTGGAAAGAATTACATGTAATGATCTTAATACATGATATCTAGCTAGATGAGAATGTAATGTTTTCTCCAAAAAAAATTTCAATTAAAAACATTGATAAAGATATATTCCATTGAATTTTAAGGCATTTGAAGGTATTTGATGGGTTTTCAAGTAACATATTGAGGTTTTTGGACTCAAATAATCAATGTATACATGGATGGAAAGGTATCGATTCCCATATTTTGTTACAATTGTTAATACCTTTTGTATTCTGTACATTATTACTTGAAAAAGTTACTGTTTTTTTACCCCAATTATAAATATTTTTTAGACAACTATGCGAGAAATATCTACATCCATTTGATCTTGAAAACATTCAAGAGGGTTTATTATTGACACTTTTTTCAATGGATATGATCTTTCCTCCATCGTTTTTTACTATCATGATGCAATTAACTATTCATTCTGTTAAGGAAGCTAAATTAAGAGGCCTCATACAATATCGAGGGATGTATCAAATTGAGAGGTACATTATTTATATTTTTTCAGTTATTTAATCAATTCTTGGAATTTAATTAAATGCATAATTAGGTTTTTCTATTTTATTTCAAAAATATCTTGTTCAGTTGAAATCATATGTGATAAAAAAATATCAACCAGAAGGCTCTATTACTGAAGGCTATTTGGTAGAGGAGTTTCATACCATTTTTTCTAGATAATTGTATTATATTGAGAAAATATTTAATCATGTTGGTCATGGTTAAGACACATCGATTCAATCTAAAATACATGGGAAGTCAAAAATATTTCCTACTATTGGCCGATCAGTTGGGAGGACCTCAAATGTTACACTAACAGAAATGAAATTAATACTAGCACAAAAACATGTCCTGCTGAATAGTGTAATTGCAGATCTATTTATTGATGAGTTCATGATACTAACAAATATATGAATTATTGGACGACCATGAAATGATAATTTTATAACAAAAGTTGTTAATAAAGAACTTGTAGTATGATTTTCACGACCTGTAAGTTCATAAATATTGTAATAAAGACAGATATTATGTTGACACATATATTTTGTAAATCTTATAATTTATATTTCTTTTTATTGATCATGAATATTGAATCTTGAGCAATTGTTTCATAATAGTTGATGTTTCTTTCTCAGGGTCCTTTAAAAAAGTTGGACTGTTCGATGCTTACAACATGAATAGAATTAGATTTAGTACAGTTGATCAGAAAGTGTTTTTGAAAACACATAATAGTAGTATATTTAAAATTTCTAAAGTGGGTTACTATGGAAAGAGGACTGATATTATTAAATTAAACTAGCAAATGAATTTTTCAATTATTTTTTTCTAATTCTATTAGATCAATATTATAAGAGTTTTTAAATAAGATTCCTTGCAATTTTCATCTATGAACATCCCTGGATTGATGTATGTTGGTTATCATGAAGTTCATGATCCATATATCTTATCATTGCAAGTGAAAATGGAATATTATGTTAATGAAGTTTTGGATGAAGGGTGGAGTGTATTTTCTCATGTAAAGTAAAGAGTTTTGTATGATATAGGTGATGAAGTGGAATATTTGACCACCGACATTGAATCTCGTCAATAACAAGTAGTAGAATTGTTTTTCCGCCATAATATTAAAAAGTATTATTCTCAAAGGGATGGATAATGTGGGTGATATAATGGGGTAGGAAACCTATATGATTGAAGGTAAAAAATATTATATGTATAGTTATGAATTCATTTAGAACCCACTTATTTTATTTGTGCAGTCATTCATTATCATTGTTATGTATAATTTTTTGTTAGTTATATTCATATGTTTCCATTTTTATTTTTATTTTCTACATAATTTTTTTGAAATATAAATTCGGAACATTATTTTATTTTATTATGTTGCAGGAATGCCAAGGAGGAGGTGATATACTATTTCATCAACCACCACAAAAAATGGTGATCCATCTCTCCCCCTCTGTACAATATCTGAGCCACCATCTGCTTGCCCCCTACACCATCTCTCACACCCACTTTGAGCATCCCTTTATTATCTCAATCATTGCCTCTCAATTCAGGAGCTGTAGTATCAGGGGAACGATGAACCACTTGTAGTTCTTCGCGGGGATACAAGAGGGTGATATTTATAGGTTTAAATTTTAATATGAATAAATTTATTGCAATTTTTATACTAATTACTTGATAATTAAATATAGAAACTATGAAAGTATGCAGAAATATAAAAAAATTAGATGTTTGGAATCTGACTAGAGAGAAGATTTTTGTCCCATTTTATTCATATGGGGTCTCTATGGATGACGCCACATGATTACATGGCTAGATTCAAGGCAAGCTAGTAGGATACCGAAATTACCTTCTTATTTCAAATAATGACTAGAGAAATATGCCCTCAACATGGAAATATGATGTTTTTGATTCCCAAATAAATGTAATTTTAATACATTATACTGTAATTGAATATCATGTTATTAAATTATAATATTTTAAAAATAAATGTCTGTGTACAGTTGTTTTTCCATGTTACAGTTGTTGATGTGCTAGCATGAAAATGGACATTGAAAAATTCGAGAATGACATGGAAATTCATTAAATTGAGATTGTAGAGTGATGTCAACGATACTTCATTGACCTCATAACAGATGTATGACAATATTCATGATGGGGTACCCAAAGATAAATGGAATCTTTTTTATGATAGACATTGTGATGAAGTGCAGATGGTATTTATATATATATTATTTTATTAATCTCAGTTTACATGTATAGATATGTACGAAGAAGATATGAAAATGAATACATTAATATTAAATTACATTTTATTTATTTCATGATCTTTCAAAGAAGAATGCGTCAAGAAAGGCTAAGCAAGTCATCCATCATAATGCAGGGTCAAAGAGTTTTTCTAGAAGACGATCAGTTCTAAAAATGTTTTCATTATTTTTAACATTTATAAAACAATATTACCTATTTATTGTATTAAATTATAGATTTATCATTGTTTAATTATGTCACAATGTATAAGACACTAATCATACTGGACCGAAGTGTGATTGAATGTTAACAAAAAATAGGATGGAAGGTTTGTTAATGATCCTGCCAAAGAACTTGTTGTATGAACTCATTTTTCATTATAATAACCTATTAGCAGTTGTTATTATATTACTATATAATGATTATAATATGACTGATATTTTATTTATAGTTAAAAATTATTGAACTATGGGATGCCTATCCTGTTTAGTCCTACTCTATCTTGAAGGATAACCCAGATGCTAAAGTCCTTGGGAAGGAGCATCCTGGAAGAGTATGTAGGATGGGTTTGGGACCCATACCATCTAATGACGTTGGCAGGCCACCAGCGATAACACCTTCATGTACACCAATTTGTAGTTAGTCCTCACCTTGAGATACTCAGAGTGATTTTTTTTCACAATGAAACACAGCTCAAGAACACAGGACTCAGATATCCTATTTCCAAAAAGCGTTGATTGATTTATATCAGAATATGACTAGATATTCCCCATGTGGTATTTCATCGACTGGTGGTGAGAAGGTAAATCAAAAAATTTAAAATCATTAATATTTTCAAAAATTTCTTAGCCTTATGATAATATATATATATAGATATTTAATTTTCAATATAATGTTCTTACAGGTGGTAGCAGGATGTAGATATAGAGGTGGAGAGTGTGATGAGCTATGTTCATCATTAGAAAGTGATTAATCTTATTGTTTATCTGTAGAAAAAATATGGTAATATTTGGTTTGTATATGTATCATGTGTGGCATAGAGTTTCCACCAAAAATTTAAATAACCTAAATGTTTCTTGATTTCTCATGTTTCTTTTCATGTATAATGAACCTATTCATTCAAAAACACTAGGAAATTATGATACTTATGTTGTATAAATGGATTTTTATATTTATAAAACATATAATAAGGTGTAAAAAATTCTAGGTTGTTATATCTATGGTGTAGAGGAATAGGAGGACGTTATAGGTTCTATTTATAAAATCATTAAAATGTATTTAGGTATTTTTACAGCCTTCTTGGACATCCCACATGGAGTCTTCTATGTTTCTTTATTTTCATGAATCATTTTTTTTATAATTCAATTTTCATAATTTTATTTGGTTTGTTACCCAATGATGAATGATCAACCTTCATGTGAATTTTCTTGTGAATATCCCATATTGTAACTCCCTTCAACTTGTATTTAGTGGATAACCCTTATTTCATCAATGTTTATTGTATTATATTCTCATGATTTATAGTTTGTATGTGATCACTCCCACTTATGCATTCCTCTTATTCAAGATACATTTGATAAGAATTGACAAATATATATTGAACACATGTGTGTCTTGATCATGTTATGGTACAAAGATTTTCCACTTCATTTGTAGTAGGATAATACACCATCACTTCTCCCTATAAAATAGATCTATCATATTTATCATTATATTATAGGGAAACATATTTCTTACAGTATATGGTCATCTTTCTATTTTTCTTCTTCTCATTATTTTTATTATTTATCAATGTTATAGATGAAACTAAATTCTGATCAAAGTCAAATCATTCTTATCTTAAAATAAAATTCATCATAAATCATAAAAGAAACCTCAAACATTAATAGTATAATAAACATCCAATATATAACACAATAATATGGGAACCTAGACTCTAATACCCAGTTATTGGATCCAATGATGGATATGATCAATACTGAATGGGGGATTGAATATGTTTTGGAGTACAATTAATTATTTTTAATCCCTATAAAATTTTACGTTGTCACATTAGGTGAGTGATTCTATTATTCTCCCACTCACATTATCTTTTTTATTTTGATAAAAAAACCCAATATAGACAAACAGAAGAAACAAAGAGATACTAGTTCCCCTTTCAAAACAAAAGGCTAGTCCTTGGTGTGATCTAGAAGTTTACCAAGATTATATGATCAACCAGTGTGATGCTATGAATACAATAGGGAAATGTTTATATATGTAGCAATATATTGCGTATACCACACTTGACATCTTCACATTGTATCATTATACTATCATCCTAATAGTTTCATAATTCTATAAAAAACCTACATAGATCCCTTCACCAGTACAATTGATGCAGGTATTGAAAATTGGTATAATGGATAGTTTGTGCATGTTTTCCCAATGTTTTCTCCTGAACCGTGCGAACACCCTCCAGAATTAGTGGAATTAGAATGGTTGGCACACAGTGTGACTAAGTGTGTAAAAAAACTATTCACCTCATTAAATAGGCTATAAATTAAAAAATTCACCACCTCCCTTATTTCATTTCACCCTACAATTATTTCTCTTTCGTGAGCTCAAGGGGGCTCCCGCCCACGCTCCTCCTATCCTCTCCTCTCAAAGTCATGTATTGATCCTCATTATATTACGTTGAATTAGACCTACAACATGTGATTTGTATATCACTCAGTGTGTCTATGAATATTCCTTCATTCTTTTTACATTTATTTCCTCTATATGTGTATTATTATGGTGAATCTAAATTCACCATATTATCCTATAAATCATATATTTCAGGAATTTATCATGATATGTATATAAACATGCCTTGATATTGGTCATGTCAGTCAACCATGGTATTTGGTACATGGTCAATAACATTTTTTTAGAGTCTTGATTATTTATATATTTTTTCTCTATGATTTGGAGTGGGGCTTCTATGCGGCAACATGTGAATTTGATGTTTAATTTGTTGAACATAGTTTATTAGGATTATTTTCCCTTGAATTTTAAATTGTCCATGTTAAGGATTATAAACCTCAACATTGAATTGCACATAATGGTGTAATACTTGAATGAATTAATATAATTAGTATTTTGTAATTAAACCCTATTTTACGTGTATTGTTTTCTATACTATAAAATTGAAGTTCAAATGAATTATTGGAGGATGTGACAACACCTATGTATGCCTTCATGACCAAACCATCATTTAGGTGGTTAGGGAATATGTCTTATGTAGTGAAATAGATTTTCTCATATGGAATACAAGCTAGAATGGCCTACCACATACCTTGGAATGTATGGTTTTAACTTCAATGGGTAGTCTACATGGACCTATTACTTTTATTCAATTGTCATAAACAATTAATTATGGAATAGACAACCATGTTAATTAAATTATATGATATGAGTTATGGTTTTATTAATACATTTCCCTTGTGATAATATAATTGAAATGGATTATGGTTGTGAACTTCATTAAATCCACTTGATTTATAAGATAGAATGGCTCTACAAAAGGCATCATAAGTATTTAAATCTTATAGAAAATCAATGTATTAGTTACACATTGAAAGAAACTTATGTTCCTATTTATGGAATACCAAGGATGGGATCATATGTTATTGATACACTATAAGTCAATCGAGATACATATTATATCATGGACGATTAAACTGTTCGGGTTACCTATATTCATATGAGTAACATTGGATCCCACGGGGGAACACATGGATAGTATAGGTGGAAATATTATTACACCATGTAATGATTGATACTTAGACAAGTGTGAGTGTATTAGAAAGTGATTTTTTCTTAGGAAAATGATGGTTTCCTTGTATTCTTTTGGATATAGGATGTTTGTGCATGTAAAATTAGAATGGGGTTTTTAGGGCACTAATTCTAGGGATGCATAATCAACTGTGTTTTTTTTAAAATATAGCATTAGCGATTATTTAAACCATCGCTAAGTAAACAAATCATATTATGTAGTGGTAAAAAAATCCTCTATAATTATGTATTTTACTATCGGCGGTGGTTAAAACTACCAATATATATATTAATTTAGTGGCAGTTTTAACCGCCGCTATACAGTTTTCATATTATGATATCAATACATTGAGGTTATCCTAGTTTAAGCGGTGGTTTTCCTAGAGAGAATGAAATTCTTTTTTAGCAGCAGTCTAAACCTCCACAAAAAGAAAACATTTTCTTCTAGGAAAACTACAGCTAAAACCACAAAAAACTACGGAGAAATTCATTCACTATGATGGTTATCATAAACCACCGCTAAATTGATGAAATATCAACGTATTATATGCCAACACAATATTCAGTATTAGTTTTTTGAAACTCCCGCAACATTATATTGAAACATTTTAAAGCGCCACAATATCTAAAAAACCAATACTATGTGGTGATTTTCCTATAGTAGTTTATCTGTATTTCTCTTCCATTTACATTAAATTTGTATTCTTGGTTTATTTTATATGTTTTTCATCCAAAGTATACCTTATAATAATCATTATTTGTATTATTTGTGTTGTTCAATAATTTATTCTAAGTAAAATCATCCATTATATATTGATTACCATTATCATTTTCCTTTAGTGGAGTAAATGTTGTAGAATAGTCATGGGTGGTCAGAAGTTGGCATGGAATTGTTGATGGATGGTGGGTACTGATTATGGTGGGCTTTGTGTTGGAAATATGTAATCTTTCCATTTTTTTTGAAATTAATATGTATATTTAATGTTGTAATATATTAATATTAGGGAAGAGTGTTGAAAAATAGAGAGAAACAATTTGTTGGAATCCCAAAAAAAATATGTTATTATGGTCTAAAGGGTGTGTTTTGTGATGGGTGATGTTTAAAATGGCATAATCCTTGTATCCAATTATTAATTTTTTTATTATAGTCAGTGATGGGTAGCATATGATTATTATAAGGAAATAAAGTATTTTATTTGTCTTCTTTTAGAAGGGAGATTTTGGTTAGACCATATAAAAAAGAGGTTAGAAAGTAAGTCATAGTTCTATAAGTGTTGTATTTTATATAGTTTCCTCATGTTATAACAATTTTAATTATTGGATTGGGTTTTTTAGAGACCCGAAGCTTGACGTTCATGGAAATTACATTACTTTAGCGGAATACTTAATACAAAACAAAAATAGACACACAAGGACCGTAATAGTTTAGTGTCTTTGGAAACTCGGAACGTAATCTTCAAATCATGGTGAAAGATCTTCAACATCTCCCATAAAGATCTTCCCTTTTTTTCTGACCTAAAACCTTTCTTTATATCCTGGGGAAAAGAAAACATAAAAGGGTGAGCTAAAACGCTCAGTAAGGGTAAACAAAAGAAATATCAATCACATCATATTCATAATAACATATCTTTTGGAAATCTTAACCTGCAAAAGAGATCATAATCTCATAACTTGGGATAAATCATAGTAGTGAAATGTAATCCCAATAATCATAACTTAAAACATGAAACTTTTTGGCATACACACATAATCATAGGGAATCATTTCTTATTAGTCAAGACTCATTTCCAAGACTATCTTAGCGGACAAAGTCCCTTTCTTAACCGAGTTCATTCCTCATTTCAGTCATGTTTCACTGAACCAGTATAACCTACCATTCCAGCCATGTCTATCTCATGAGATATAAAATCTTTACCCAATTGATTGGAGGGATATATAGGTCCCACCCATCTCATAATGAAATCATTCTTACTAGTGCCACAAAATAAACGCAAAACATTCATCAATACCCAAAGAAAAAAATGGGTTTCATAAACATCATCCCATCATTTCATAATAAATATAAAACAAACGGACATTTCATCATAAGAAAAGTGAACCATGTAAATTATAGAGACATTAAACTTAAAACATGCACATATGAAATAATTTCATCTTAGATGGAAAATGGTTTTGATAAAACATTTGAAATGAATTCTTGAGGAAAATATCATTTCTTCTTAAAAATCAATTTCTTTTCACAAAACGTCATTCTATTTTAAAAGGAAGATATTTTGTTGAAAATAGTCATGAAATCTTTTGTATGAAGATTTATGAAAATAAGTCTTTATAAAACTATAAAAATCTGTTCGTGCCATATATGTTAAAAAAACATTCTTCTCGTACTTTTGTCGGAAAAGTCAAAAAGTACCTCGTACGAAAAACGATAAAATATTCCATTCATATCTTTTACTAAAAACTCAGAGAAGGGTAAAATTGAATATAAAATATTGTATAAGGATATAAATATTACATATTGAGGAAACATTGATGTGGATGATAAAATACACCCCAGTAAATACCAAAGTATAAACAATCTCGGATAAAAATGAGATTGTGATATTTCCCTTACCTTATGTCCGATATGCATCGTACGTATCTGAACCTCCTGTATAATGATTTAAATAATGTTATTGACTTATTACAGATTCATATTAATTGTTATGATATCATATATGGTTCACTTATGACTTTATATTACCCGTTCTTTTGTAAATTCCATGTTAAAGAGCGTTTTGGGTAAAACCGTTTCATTTGTCGTCCGTGTTTTGACTTGTAATTACTCATATGATTACATAGATCACGATTACATAATTCCAGAATATAAAACATGATTTATATATAATATATATTCATAATATACATATATATAATATATCGATAAATGGAATGAAATACACCGTTCATGGAGATGGTAGGCCGTACGTACGCATGAACGCTGTTTTCGTTTCCTTATTGAGTTGAATGGAATTAAGTAGATGACATAAATATATAAATAAATATATTACCTTTATAATTTCATATATTTCAGTATTATTTCTTATATATACTTTATAATCATTCTTAAATGGTTAACATGGAGAATGAATCTTATCGCGTCGTGGAGACGGTAGTCCGTACGTACGCACGAGCGATGACATCGTTTCCATAATTATTTAATTGAATTGGAGTGGAAGATAAAATATATCAGAATAAGTATGATGTTATAATAACTATGTATAGTTATTCTTTACACCATTATACCCATCCATGTAAGGTGTTGGTGGAAAAATAGATTACACCACGGCGTGGAGACGGTATTCCGTACGTACGCACGCGCGGTGATTTTGTTTTCCGTAGGATGGATAGAAGGTGAAATGGTTTTGTTTGATATTTATAATAATAAATCAGTATATTAGTGATAATGATGTTATTACTTTATAATGAAACAACTAAAGAAGAATAAGTTGAAGAAGAAAGAAGCTTGAAAGAATCGGGAGAAGAAATTACCTCTTCTTCGATACGCCTCTTTGAAACCTCCTCTTAGGGCACTATGATTGGCCATTAAAGTAGACCAGAACCTCTAGGATGTTTCTAGGGAAGTGGAGAAGATAATTTGGTAGGGTTTGGCAGAGCCTGAATGCTCAAATTGGTGTGAGGAGGAGAGGGAGGAGGTGCCCTTTTATAAGGGAGGAGAGGGGCACCTTTGGAATTCTTGAAAATATTAGTTTCTAATAAATCAAACCCCACTTGAAAACCTCAAGAAATGACTCATATTCGAATATTAGATGAGATAGGGTTGTAATATCATCAACCAATCAAATTTAGACATGTTTGGATCTTATTTTAAACCTTATTATTTTGATTTATCATTATTTAATTTATTTAAGTTTATTTGTGGTAATAAATTATAAATTTTAAATTATAACAAATAATTACTTATTTGTTGAGAATTTTCCGTACTTGTTTACTTTATAACATTATAGACCATATAAATTTAAATTTATAATTTTTAAAAATATTTGTGATTTTTAAACTATTTTATAATATGTTATTTTTATAAAATAAAAACAGTGTCAATTTTGACACTATTCAATTATTTGAATTTAAATAAAATATATATAGAAGATATGTTCAAACTAAAAGCTTTAATAGATTCATAAAAGGTCATATGTGTCTATAAAATTAGTGGATAACATTAAATAGTTCATATAATATTTATTTTAGTATTTTTAAAACCATTTATTTGGTTTATCTCTTAATAAAATAATTACTACAACATTTTTGTATAATTATTTAATATACTGATTTGTTGCAGAAAAATTTAAAATAAAATCCTACGATGAAGATAAATTTATTAACTTTCACAATAATACTTTAAATCGAATTTATCATCTTATAATAACAATATTTAAATTGTTATATTTATTAAATTCTGAAGGTGACAACTTTGGCATCATTTAAAATAAAATAATATAAGTGACATAATTGCTTGTATAAGAATCCAAATTGTAAAATATTCGACCATTGGATGATTATAGTATAAATTTACATGACCAATATGTTTTGGTCAGGGTTTTGTGCCTTTTATGGTCACTATTAGTTTAATAAAAACTATATTCTTGATTTTTCACTAGATAAATAATTTCTGCATCACTATTGTGTCACAATTAATGATAATTATTTAATCCCAAAAAATTCTAAATAAATTCTCATGATGTAGATAATTTTGTTAGATTTCTGTAGACTATTAATTTTCTAAGTTTCATGAAATTTATCACTAACGTAAAATTATTATACTTATAGTATTTAAGAGAGTGACATGTTGTTACTTTCGTTGGTTTTAATAATAATTAAATTATTTTCATGGAAGAAAGTCCATTAATTGAATCTAATCCGACCCTTAGGTGATATGGGTCGACATTTAGTCATCCAATAGGATTTTTCCAAGTGTTAGGGTAATTTTATAATCTTATATTTACCCTTAATTACCCGATTTACCTTTAACTATAGTAAATAAAATTTACTGTAGTTACTATTCACAATGCCCAAAAATGAAAAGTAGCTTATTAACAAAATTTGGACCCACTAATTACAAATATGGAATCCATTTTTCCAAATTCAATACACAAAAGTTGTAGAAATTAAATTAAAATGAATCCTGTTGTCGAAAGAAAATGAGTTTTTCCTTAAAATATTGCAAAAGATTGAATTGATTTAACCTACGAATTCAAGGTAAAATCACTGATAATGAAATACATTATATTAAATGATAAAAATATATATTCTATTTATTCTTTAAAACCATTCAATAATATAATTTAACCACATAAGATATTACGATGAAAAAAGTTGTTGTTAATTAAAATATAGCGTGTTTTTACTATTCATTAAAATATGAAAGTCATTAGAATAAAATGAAAAATTTATCCGAAGTAAATTTTTATTTCATGATTCCAAAGAAAAATTTTATTTTTTCAAATGGAACTTATAAACATGTCAAAAACTAGATTTAAATAGGGTGCGTCATAAAAAGGCGGTAAAACTACATTTTTTGAAAAATACTTATTTTACCCGAAAAATTTATTTTGTTCTTATACCATGTTCTAGAAAATGTGTAAGATTAATAATATTGTTATGAAATTAAAAATTTAGTTAACACTATTCATAACAACTAGTTCATAATAATATTATAATAATATATCGTTGTTTATTAAAACCCGGTATTGCGTACAACACACACTATCAAGGAAGGTCGTGATTGCATGTAATGAAAGCCAAGTCAGGGTTGCGTGTTGTGAAAGAATCCTTCATTGTTTCGTATAACAGAATCCAACCATATTTCATTTGAACATTGAATATTTATATATATATACTAAATGTTGCGTAGAATAACTATTATCAAAATTGTGTGTAACACGATCCAATAATAGTGTTGCGTAAACTACAAGCTAATATGGTGTTGCATATAGCGCAAGGTAATCTTGGTGTATCTTACAACACAAGACATTAAAAGAATATTTTTCCTAAAATATCTTGGTGTTACATTCTACCCCCCTTAAAATGAATTTTTCCCTTGAAATTTTTCGGGGTTATAAATGGTTTACTACTCGAAAGTTTGTTTATTAGAAACCCACATTGTAAAAAGGAATACCAAAACATGGCTTTCAAAACTAAAGTATGAAATGTAATGGTTACCCAAATTAACTCATCACTGGGTTTCCACGTAGGAGGACATAAGTGAAAATATGGGCATGGAATAAAAATCTAACCATCAAGTTCTGATGGAGAGTGGTAGAGAACATGGCTATGAAAAAGCCAACAATCACAAAGCTGTTGATTTGTGATGATCTAAGGTACCATCTGATTCATTAGATATAAGGGAAATAGGACAACATTTTTGGTTTTCAAGATCATTTCCCTAAAGTTGATGAATTAAAGAAATACTTACATGATTTTGGTACAATTTCACTGTTGTTCATGCTTTGAACAATTTCCACTTCATCTCTTAATGAAATGAAGTTGAATTTGTTATTCATGAAGTGTTAATAGATCATGTGATTGAATGATGGGTCATTCCATCTGTTTCAAACAAAAGGTTAGCAAAAGTTATCAAATATACATAAGTCCATCTATGGTGAGGTTAATCATATATGATTCAAAAAATGAACTCATACTTCATATATCATACCACGTAATAAAATAAAACTAGTTTCTACTAACCAGGGAATTCCGGTAGGCCAGTGGTAGGTGATAAAGGCCAGTCGCACTTCGGTTGTGGGTTCGATTCCCACAGCCTTGTCTGACGCGATGGGCTGTTGCCCATCCTGCAGGTTTTCCTTTTTCTAATGCTATATTACAATAACATCCCATCATTAATATCGAAAAAAAGTTCTATCCATAAACAATACTAACTTATGTCCAACATAATCCATTCCAATCTTTAGGCTTAAAATACTTCGGTCCAAGCTCATAGTATAAAGAAAATGTATACTTGAAATGTCACATAACAATCACGTGAATGCCATTATTTATCCCCCATATATCATAAGATATATCTTGTTGGTCAAATTAAAAACATGTGAAAACCTTAATCTGGTATTATCTTGAAGAATGAATACCCATTGAACCTTAGTGAAAACACGAATACAGTTAAAACATAACACGTTCCACAAACCAAAATCCTCAAAATTCTTTATACTCAAACCATGATATAACCTTCTCCTTATATCATTCATGAGCTCATGAATACTATCAAACATTTAATTTTCTCCATATCCCTTCATTATGCGCATATCATCTACATTCCAAAAATACCAGAATAACCTTTCATGGATACTGGTACCATTAATCATACAATTTCAAAACTCAAGGAAAGACAACAGTGTAACAATCCTTATATGTATCTTTATTCCATAGTACCATGAGATTACTTATACAACATTACACATGATAAACATGTAATCATTCCACTATATTCTTAAACCATTGATCGAGCTTCAACAATTATTTCATCTCACATATCATTTGTAGTCTATCCATCATCATCAACATAAATACTACCCATACGAACATAATGATTCTCTTCATGAGGATTTCCCTTAGGTAATTGGTTTTCATAATGCCCGTACATTCCACATTTAAAACATTAAACCATTGTTGATGTCATAGCGATACCATTATCCTCATCCCTGGTGTTAACTGAACCTTTTCCTTTGCACTTACTGGCTTTGTGTCCTGCTTTTCCACACCCAAAGCATCTTCCAGTTCCTTTGAAACATTCTCCTTGATTCCTCTTCCCACATGATTTACATTGGAGAAATTGATCTTTCTTTCCTCTATGATCATCATGAAACTCCATCTTTCTCTTATTAGCCGAGTCAGGAAACTTACCAAATTTTACTTTATTGATCATATTATGAGATTGCTGATTCGGCATAATAATGATGTTTGGACTTCCAAATCCCATTTCATTTGGTTGCTCATGAAGAATATCATTCCATTGTCCGTCATATCCTCCATTATTGCGAATCATTTTCTTTCCATCCATTTTCTGAAACCCAAAAAGAATAGTGTGAGAGGAAAAAATCATAATAAAGGGGGAGTAACTTTAATATATAACATCTTTGGTTTAATCTAATATCATTACCATAGTTCGAGGACTATATCCTATATGTATACTTATCCTTAGGGACATCCCTAGACATTCCGTAGAAATATCTCTAGGGATCTCACTAATGTTTTCGCATCCTTGTTTCCAAAGGTTGACTAAACTTTTCCTCTGATACCAACTGTAGAGACCCAGATCTTGATGTACGTGGACATTACATTACTTTAGCATAATACTTAATACATAAAAAAAATAGACACTCAAGGACTGTAATAGTTTAGTGTCTTTGGAAACTCAGAACGTAATCTTCTAATCATGGTGAAAGATCTTCAACATCTCCCATAAAAATCTTCCCTTTTTTTCTGACCTAAAACCTTTCTTTATATCCTGGGGAAAAGAAAATATAAAAGGGTGAGATCAAATGCTCAGTATGGGTAAATAAAAGAAATATCAATCACATCATATTTATAAGAACATATCTTTTGGAAATCTTAACCTGCAAAAGAGATCATAATTTCATAACATGGGATAAATCATAGTAGTGAAATTTAATCCCAATAATCATAACATAAAACATGAAACTTTGTGGCATAAACACATAATCATAGAGAATCATTTCTTATTAGTCAAGACTCATTTCCAAGACTATCTTAGTGGACAAAGTCCCTTTCTGAACCGAGTTTATTCCTCGTTTCAGTCCTGTTTCACTGAACCGGTATAACCTACCGTTCCAGCCATGTCTATCTCATGAGATATAAAATCTTTAACCAATGCATTGGAGGGAGATATAGGTCCCACCCATCTCATAATTAAATCATTCTTACTTGTGCCACAAAATAAACATAAAACATTCATCATAACCCAAAAAATGAAAAGGGTTTCATAAACATCATTCCATCATTTCATAATCCATATAAAACCAACGGACATTTCATCATAATAAAAGTTAACCATGTAAATTATAGAGACATTAAACTTAAAACATACACATATGAAATAATTTCATCTTAGATGGAAAATTGTTTTCATAAAACAATTGAAATTAATTCTGGAGGAAAATAGCCTTTCTTCTTCAAAATCAATTTTTTTCCACAAAACGTCATGCTATTTTAAAAGGAAGATATTTTGTTGAAAATAGTCATTAAATCTTTTGTAGGAAGATTTCTGAAAATAATTATTTACAAAATTGTAAAAATCCATTCGTTCCATATAAGTTAAAAAAAAACATTATTCCCGTACTTTTGTCGGAAAAGTCAAAAAGTACCTCATACGAAAAACGATAAAAGATTCCATTCATATCTTTTACTAAAAACTCACCGAAGGGTAAAATTGAATATAAACTATTTTAGAAGGATATAAATATTATATATTGAGGAATAATTTATGTGGATGATAAAATACACCCTAGTAAATAACAATGTATAAACAATCTCTGATAAAAATGAGATTGTGATATTTCCCTTACCTTATGTTCGATATGCTTCGTACGTATCCGAACCTCCTGTATAATTATTTAAATAATGTTATTAACTTATTAAAAAATCATATTAATTGTTATGATATCATATATGGTTCACTTGTGACTTTATATTCCCCGTTCTTTTGTAAATTCCATGTTAAAGAGCGTTTTGGGTATAACCGTTTCATTTGTCGTCCATGTTTTGACTTGTAATTATTCATATGATTACTTAGATCATGATTACATAATTCTAGAATATAAAAAATGATTTATATATAATATATATTCAGAATATACATATATATAATAGATTTATAAATGGAAAGAAATACATCGTTCATGGAGATGGTATGCCCTACGTACGCATGAACGCTATTTTCGTTTCCTTATTGAGTTGAATGGAATTAAGTAGATGAAATACATATATACATAAATACAGTAGCATTATATTGACATATATTTCATTATTATTGCTTATATATACTTTATAATCATTCTTAAAGGGATAACATGGAGAATGAATCTCATCGCGTCGTGGAGACGGTAGTTCGTACGTACGCACGAGTGATGATATCGTTTCCATAATTATTGAATTGAATTGGAGTGGACGATAAAATATATCAGAATCAGTATGATGTTATAATAACTATGTATATTTATTAATTACACCATTATACCAATCCATGTAAGGTGTTGGTGGAAAAACAGATTACACCACGGCGTGGAGACGGTATTCTGTACGTACGCACGCGCGGTGATTTTGTTTTCCGTAGGATGGAAAGAAGGTGAAATGGGGTTGTTTCATATTTATAATAACAAATCAGTATATTAGTGATACTGATGTTATTACTTTATAATGAAACAACTAAAGAAGAAGAATTTCAAGTAGAAAGAAGCTTGAAATAATCGGGAGAAGAAATTACCTCTTCTTCGATACGCCTCTTTGAAACCTCCTCTTAGGGCACTAAGATTGGTCTTTAAAGTAGACCGAAACCTCTAGGATGTTTCTAGGGAAGTGGATAAGAAAATTTGGCAGGGGTTGGCCTAGCTTGAAGGGTCAAATTGGTGTGAGGAGGAGAGGGAGGAGGTGCCCTTTTATAAGGGAGGAGAGGGGCACCTTAGGAATTCCAAAACATATTAATTTATAATAAATCTAACCCCACTTGAAAAAATCCAAAAATGACTCATATTCGAATATTAGATGAGATAGGGTGGTAATATCATCAACCAATCAAATTTAGACTTGTTTGGATCTTATTTTAAATCTTATCATTTTGATTTATCCTTATTTAATCTATTTAAGTTTATTTGTGGTAATAAATTATAAATTTTAAATTATAACAAATAATTAGTTATTTGTTGTCAATTTTCCATAATTGTTTACTTTATAACATTATAGACCATATAAATTTAAATTTAAAATTTTTAAATATTTTTTTGATTTTTAAAATTTTTTATAATATGTAATTTTTATAAAATAACAATAGTGTCAATTTTGACACTATTAATTTATTTGAATTTAAATAAAATATATATAGAAGATATGTTATAACTAAAATCTTTAATAGATTCATAAAAGGTCATATGTATCTATAAAATTAGTGTATAACATTAAATAGTTCATATAATATTTATTTTATTATTTTTAAAACCATTTATTTGGTTTATCTCTTAATAAAATAATTACTACAACATTTTTGTATAATTATTTAATATACTGATTAGTTGCAGAAAAATTTAAAATAAAATCCTATGTTAAAGATAAATCTATTACCTTTCACAATAATACTTTTACTCGAATTTATCATCTTAAAATAACAATATTTAAATTATTATATTTACTAAATTATGATGGTGAAAAGTTTGGCATCATTTAAAATAAAATAATATAAGTGTCATAATGGCTTGTATAAGACTCCAAATGGACCAATATTCGACCATTGGATGATTATAGTATAAATTTACATGACCAATAAGTTTTGGTCAGGGTTTTGGGCCTTTTATGGTCACTATTAGTTTAATAAAAACTATATTCTTGATTTTTCACTAGATAAATAATTTCTACATCACTATTGTCTCCCAATTAATGATAATTATTTAATCCCAAAAAATTATAAATAAATTCTCATAATGTAGATAATTTTGTTCTATTTCTATGTACTATTAATTTTTGAAGTTTCATGAAGTTTATCACTAACTTAAAATTATTATACTTATAGTATTTAAGAGAGTGACATGTTGTCACTTTCATTGGTTTTAATAATAATTAAATTATTTTCATGGATTAAAGTACATTAAATGAATCTAATCCGACCCTTAGGTGATATGGGTCGATTTTTAGTCATCCAATAGGATTATTCCAAGTGTTAGGGTAATTTTATAATATTATATTTACCCTTAATTACCCGATTTACCTTTAACTATAGTAAATAAAATTTACCGAAGTTACTATTCACAATGCCAAAAAATAAAAAGTAGATTATTAACATAATTTGGACCCACTAATTCAAAATATGGAATCCATTTTTCCAAATTCAATACACAAAAGTTGCAGAAATTAAATTAAAATTAACCCCGTTGTCGAAAGAGAACGGGTTTTTCTTTAAAATATTGCAAAAGATTGAATTGATTTAACCTACGAATTCAAGGTAAAATCAATGCTAATGACATAAATTATATTAAATGGTAAAAATATATACTATTTATACTTTAAAACTTTTCAATATTATAATTTAACCACATAAGATATTACGATGAAAAAAGTTGTTTTTAATTAAAATATAGCGTGTTTTTACTATTCATTAAAATATGAAAGTCATCTGAATAAAATGAAAAATTTATCCAAAGTAAATTTTTATTTCTTGATTCCAAAGAATAATATTATTTTTTCAAATAAAACTTATAAACATGTCAAAAACTAGATTTAAAGTGGGTGCGCCATCAAAAGGCAGCAAAACTGCATTTTTAAAAAAATTCTTATTTTACCCGAAAAATTTATTTTGTTTTTATACCATGTTCTAGAAATTGTGTAAGATGAATAATAATGTTATAAAATTAAAATTTAGTTAATACTATTCATAACGGCTAGTTCATAATAATATTATAATAATATATCGTTGTTTAGTAAAACTCGGTATTGCGTACAACACACGCTATCGAGGAAGGTCGTGATTGCGTGTAATGCAAGCCAAGTCAGGGTTGCATGTTGTGAATGAATCCTTAGTTGTTTCATATAACAGAATCAAACCATATTTCATTTATACATTGAATATATATATATACACTAAATGTTGCGTAGAATAACTATTATCAAAATTGTGTGTAACCTAATCCAAGAATAGTGTTGCGTATACTGAAAGCTAATATGGTGTTGTGTATAGAGCAATGTAATCTTGGTGTATCATACAACACAAGACATTAAAATAATATTTTTCATAAAATCTCGGGGTGTTACAGGTTTTGTGTTTTTTCCCAAAAGAATGTGTGTTTGTGGTGGAAATTTTATTTTCTCATAGTGAGGTGTGAAGGATTTTAGGGATCAATTGTGGAATGATCAATGAGACTATGTGGGAGTAGTTCTTTATTGTCATTTTTTGTGGAATCCTTTTTAGGGTAAAATTTTTATAGTTTTTAATTTGAATATATCATTTCAATTTGTGGTGTGTTGGAATTTGTTTAGTGAAGAGGTGGTAAAACATTATGAGGATGTGTGGTTGAAATGTAAAAGAGGAGTGCATTGGATATACTGAGGTGCTGTGTTTATGAAATATTCAAATATGGGAATATATATCTATTGTGGGGTTATGTGATTAGGTGGTTATGTGGTGGTTTGCAGTGATGTATTAATATTGTGGAATGTTTTCATATGTAATAATTGATGAAGTGGAAACATTATGAGGTTAATCTGTGTGATACGATGGTTATATTTTGGTAAAAAGATGTCGTTGTTTGCCTTTTTGTTATTTTGTTCTTGTTCCATGATTTATTTAGAAAAAGGATGTCCTACTAGGGATTTCCAAAATATATCAAGTTATAGGTACGTCTGACGTGATATGTATGAGAAATATAGAATTTTGAAGAATTTTTTTTATTGATATTTGTGATGTATTTATGTTTTTTAATAAGGTTATTAATTGATTATTGATTTATCTGAAATTACAATATTTCTAATCTATTAGTTTTATATTTTATTAAGGTTTATTATTGATTTATTTAGTTTCATTTTTGGGTTGATAATTATGTTTTATTTTATAATATTTAATTTACAATAGATGTTGTTAATACATTAGCATGAGTTTCATTGATGGTGTTCTGGTTAAATATCTTGTATTTTTTTTGTTTTCATTTGTTTTTTATTTCCCTTGGGTGAATATTTAATAGGTTTTAATTTTTTAATAGTGATATATAGTATCATTTTAATTCACAGATATATATGGTAAATAATTTACATCTAATTGAAATTATTGTTATATATATAATGAATTATAGAAGTGATTTAGACTCCTACTACATCATTAAAAAATTCGATAGAAAATAGAAACATATAAAAATTAAATTAACTACTTCTAAATAACATCTAATGAAACATACCAAGAACCACTACTAAATGGGTGAAAATAATCCTAGTTCATTACTAATGCAGGCATTAGTAGTAGTTTACAAAAATGGTGATTGAAATATTTGGTGGTGGTTTAAACCACCAACAAACCAATTGGAAACCACTACTACACCCTTTATTTGATTTAATAAGAATGGTATAAACATAAAAAATGACTAAATTTGGTCTAGTTGTGTGTGGTACCAAAAACACACTATTTCGGGTTTTAGTATGTGGAAATAGTTTTGAAAAAATGTTAAATATGAAACAATGGTTGACCCTTTAAAAAACATCTTTTCCAACCATCATTAGAGTATTGTATTTCCACGGATAATTTAGATATCATACATTGTATGGTTTCAATACGTACATCATGTTCTAATAAATCTCATAAACTTTTTATACTAAATTATTATCTTAACCCTACCCTTGAGTTTTAGATGTTGTGTAAGCATTGGTGTACACAATGTAAGTGAAAAATGCATGACATGACCATGTAAGAAAATTCCAGAATATTTTATGTGATTCAATATATGAATATTTGATAATTATAGTACCTGTATGGAAGGAAAAATAACATAGGTCTTAGTGAGATATTCTTCAGTTAATCACTAAGACCCACATGTTGTGTTTAGAAAGATAAAATTCTATGTATATTGGACTCATATAAAATTGGACATGGGGGTTATACACCCATGGGAATATGAGAAATAAAATGAAATTTCATCAACACAATTTTCATATATTCTATGACCACAATAAAACATGGACATTGAACATTCCTAGATACTACTTTAGTTAAACACACCATGTCAGTATAGGTATATACTGTTTACTTTATTTTTTATAGAATTTTTAATA
Organism: Viscum album; assembly: GCA_963277665.1. Taxonomy (NCBI): domain Eukaryota; kingdom Viridiplantae; phylum Streptophyta; class Magnoliopsida; order Santalales; family Viscaceae; genus Viscum; species Viscum album. The sequence continues at coordinate 1,266,767,461 of OY728140.1, read as the reverse complement.
TATGATCACCAAGGTGTAAGAATTGGACAAAAGAGTAGTACATTATATGTAATTTCAATATATATCAAGTGGGTGCTTATATTAACATAATTTAGAGTTTCTTCTGAGGTACTCTAGGAATATGGAAACCCTTTAGATTCAATAAAATGAAGATAGAGTGTGGGGAAATTTTTGTAAGAGGAATGGAGTCAGTATTGGGTTTTGTGTCTTAGAACCAATTGTTTGTATACCCGATTTCATATAGATTCCTGAAGTGAATATTTATTATAATGTCATATTACATATCATTCACTAGTTTACATGAAATTAATGTAATAATATCAAAATTTATTTTTCATATATCAATTTACATATAACTTCCCTATTATGATGGGAACCTTGAAATGCTATGAACGTATTCTTAAACATTGTTCTGTAGTCAATTTAAATTCTTTGATGGAGATAGTAATATGTTGAGTTTTAGGTGTGAGTACTCATAAGTAGATGAGACTTCATATCATGAATGTTTTTACATTCTAATTTCCAAGATGGGAGATTATGAGATCATACCTGCATTCAGGAAATCCACATATTTATGTACCATTAGATATTAATATCTATGAGGGTTTCTAATGATCTTTAGATTGTAATATTATTATTAACTCATATATTTACTTTCACACTTTTATATATTTCCATAAACCATGATGAAATTGTTCATGGAGAAGATGGATACCTTTGGTGGGTTGTGGATAATATGTTATTAATGAATAAGTTGAATAATGATTTATCATTTAAATAATTATGGAATTTGATATATCAACCACTTTATAGAAATGTATCCTTCAAGAAAGTCATATTTCTAGGGTGATGTATACATCATCATTCTGGATGATAAAATATGATATATTAGTTATATAATTTCATGTCATTGGTATAAAACCGGCTTGAAGGGATATCATGAAAAAGGGATTATATTACAAAGTGAGAATTCTTATGTGTTTATTATAAGATATATTCTTCATTTTTGGGTTACATGAACCATTTCTAGATAGTAATCTGGGTCTTTTGAAAGGCCTACCAAATACCACTAAAGGCGATTCATAAAGGGTCACCACAATGTGTTTCCATTGATCCGAGTTAAATACTATTAAAAAATTGTATAAAATATTATACTCTATACTGAGAGTTAATATTTATTTAAGAATTATTTAATGATAAAAAATATTAAATAAATATATATTTATAAGGTTATTTTTTAATTACATGAATTTATTTTGTTTTTTCATATCTTTTTATTTTCATTGTAATCAATAATTATTTATATATTAAATAAATATTTTATATTTTTATTAATATTAAATAATTATTCATTTACTAGTTTATAAAAATAATATCTATTAATTTATTCAAAAGAATAAATAATAAATAATTAATAAAGTATTAAATAAATTATTTGGTGGATGAGTGAACCAACATTAGGTCTTATGATAAACATTAATTAGGAAGAATGATGAATAATATTTATTATCTCACCCATTTAGGCATTCCATGAAATAAAATTATTATTATACTGTGATGTAGACATGTTCATTGTGGATAATAAAATAATATTTACTATCTCACCCATTTGGGCATGCAATGAAAAATTATTATTTGGGCATTCCATTAAATAATAATATTATTAATTAGAAATAATGTTGAATAATATTTATTGTCTCACCCATTTGTATCTCACACATATAACCAATATTGGATAATAATTAAATAATAACACATCCAAAGAATCTGTTGGTTGGTTCAAATAAAATTGTTTAGATAATATAGGGTTACATGATGTGTGATCATTTGATACACTTCATGTATCCTTATTCATTTCCCTAAGACACCCACATTGAATCTTGTTCATTATGTGATGGATACACACCATGTCCATTAAGCACACAATGTACTGACCAGACAGGGTGGAACATGACTTTACCAGGATACATGATGTGTTGATTTCCTACATGCTTTGTAATCCACATGTTTATGGTTAAAAAAATGGGGTCAATAGGAGCCATGTAAATAATATATTGCATTTATTTAATAAATGACATATACATGATTAAAGACATGGAAATTTAAGTACACATTATGTACCCTTTATAAATATCTTGTACCTCATTAATTTTTATGGTTACTCCACAATTCATCGCTAAGAATTTACTGAAGAAATCCATCATATAAAAGTTCACACCATGTGGCCAGATTGAAGACATCATGTACATTACATGTTTAAATTGAAGTATTAAATTTAATTAATTTATTCATTATAGATCATCTACCTGGGATTCATGATCGATTAAATTTATAGTGCATTCCAATATTTAGGATTTATATTATATTAAATGATTAATTAATTCTGTGTAATATTCAAATAAATAACTCATCTATGGTCATTGTAACTACATGCATTAAATCATATATGAGAGATATTTTCATGTGTTATATGAGTCAATAATTTGATATTTTGGACTAGGATATTATGAAAATTTCTGTGTTTATAATATTTCATGTAAGTGCATCATTTACAATAAGTATCATAATGGTTTATTTTGATTGGTACTCACTAAGTTGCATCAGTGTACAAAGTTGTGTAGTATATTTTTATATTTTGGTCTAAATTAAACTATTTATGTTTTTAAAAATTATATTGGATGGGAATGTACAATGAAATGTGATGAAATAATATAAAATTAACTAGTTGAATAATAATAAATTTAATCATATTAATTTGTGAATGTTTTATCTTATTAAAAAATAAATTGACATAAATGTGTTCTAGATGTTTTAAATGCATATTCGTTGAATTTGTATGACTGATCATTATCCTTAAAAAGAAATATGTATGTTTAGGTTTTATTTAATATAACCTTATCACATGGTTTAACAATTATTTATTATTAAAATTAATATGATATCCCATGTGTCAAACCCGTCTCATTTGTAAAGTTGGACCTATGTGTACAAGTTTGTTTTATGTAATTACCCTTTACTAATCCTTTTCCTTCCCTCACCCGAATGTGAGTGATAAAACATACATAATAAAAAGAGTATTATAAGGTTCATGGAGTCAATTCAAAGAAAATGTGAGGCTATAAATAATAAAAAACCACATATGTAATTATGAGGTCATTATGCCTTCTGTTTTATGAATTAAGACAAACTATATATAAACAATTAGTTCATGCCATATTCAGGGGAACTTTTAATTATCATGGATCCTTAACAAATATTTGGGCTCAAATTAATGAAACATTTATTGAATTTAATGGATATAGTATATTCAATGAAAATATTGTAGCCAATGTTGAGGAAATATGAATCACGACTTTGGGATTAGGGAGTCTGTTCAATATAATTGGGATATCTAGGAATGTTTTTTGCATGACCGCCTAGATAAAAACAATATTATCATTTTCATGTCCATTTTTGGGATTATGAGGGGGTAAATATGGATCCTTTCTGCAAAAATTTCTTGAGTGTTGAGAGATTTTGTGTTTAATGTTCTAGGATTCAAAGACTAAATAAAATATTTGGAACTAAAAAACAGTTATTATTATTATTAGTATGTCTCATATAAATTATAATCATGAGAAGTAATAATAATATGATATAATCTTATAGAGTAATGGAGAGTTCATAATTAACTATATCCATATGATCCATTTTAGTGAAATACCATTTCCTTATAATAATTAATTTATTTTAATGTTTCAAACTCTTATAATTTATGATTTTCCAAGAATGAATATCCTACATTAAAGAATCGATAATCTTGAATCCACTACCTGAGAAGGAATGTGATGATTTTGTTTATATATGATAAATAACTTATCATTGGGGACTATTTTCAATGTTTAATTATTTATTCCATGTCTAATAAACTTAAGATGTGAAATTTGAAAATGGTTTCATTTAGAATAGTCCAATTTTTCTTTAATCAATATCAGAAGAGATATAGATAGGAATGGCATGTGATCTAAAATGTTCTCTTAATGAGTAAACATGGAAAAGGTACACCAACTAGGACTCACATTGTCTAACTTATTAGATAAATTTAGTACCTAGAGGTTCCAAGGATTACGATTACTAGAGAGAAGATTGTTGTCCCATTTTATTCATATGGGGTCTCTACGGATGACGCCACATGATTACATGGCTAGATTCAAGGAAATCTAGTAGGAGACCCAATTTACCTTCTTATTTCAAATAATGACTAGAGAAATATGCCCTCAACATGGAAAAATAATGTTTTTGATTCCCAAATAAATGTAATTTTAATACATTATGTTGTAATTGAATGTCATGTTATTAAATTATAATATTTTAAAAATAAATGTCTGTGTACAGATGTTTTTCCATGTTACAGTTGTTGATGTGCTAGCATGAAAATGGACATTGAAAAATTAGGGAATGACATGGAAATTTATTAAATAGATATTGTGGAGTGATGTCAACAATACTTCATTGACCTCCCAACAGATGTATGACAAGATTCACGATGGGGTACCCAAAGATAAATGGAATCTTTTTTATGACTGACATTGTGATGAAGTGCATATGGTATTTATATATATATTATTTAATTAATCTCATTTTACATGTATAGATATATACGAAGCGGATATGAAAGTGAATACATGAATATTAAATTACATTTTATTTATTTCAGGATCTTTCAAAGAAGAATGCGTCAAGCAAGGCTAGGCATGTCATCCATTATAATGCGGGGTCGAAGAGTTTTTCTAGAAGATGATCGGTTCTAAAAATGTTTTCATTAGTTTAAACATTTATAATCCAATATTACCTATTTAATATATTAAATTGTTGATTTATCATTGTTTAATGATGTCACAAAGTATACTACACCAATCATACTAGACCTAAGTGTGGTTGAATGTTAACAAAAAATAGGATGGAAGGTTTGTTAATGATCCTACCAAAGAACCTGTTGTATGAACTCATTTTTCATTATAATAACCTATTATCAGTTGTTATTATATTAATATATATTAATTAAAATATGACTGATATTTTATTTATACTTAAAAATTATTGAACTATGGGATGCCTATCCTGGTAAGTCCTACTCTATCTCGAAGGATAACCCAGCTGCTAAAGTCCTTGGGAAGGAGCATCCTGGAAGAGTATGTAGGATGGGTTTGGGACCCATACCATCTGATGACTTTGGCAGGCCACCAGCGATTGCAGCTTCATTTACTCAAATTTGTAGTTAGTCCATACCTTGAGATAATCAGAGTGAGATTTTTTCACAATGAAACACAGCTCAAGAACACGGGACTCAGATATCCTCTTTCCAAAAAGCATTGATTGATTTATATCATAAGATGACTAGATATTCCCCATTTGGTATTTCAACGACTGGTGGTGAGAAGGTAAATCAAAAAATTTAAAATCATTATGTTTTGAAAAAATATCTTAGTCTTATGATAAAATATATATATATATACAAAAATATTTAATTTTAAATATAATGTTCTTACAGGTGGTCGCAGGATGTAGATATAGTGGTGGGGAGGGTGATGAGCTATGTTCATCATTAGAAAGTGATTAATCTTATTGTTTATATGTTGAAAAAATATGGTAATATTTGGTTTGTATATGTATCATGTGTGGTATAGAGTTTCCACCAAACATTTACATAACCTAAATGTTTCTTGATTTCTCATGTTTCTTTTCATGTATAATTAACCTAGTCATTCAAAAACACTAGGAATTTATGATACTTATGTTGTATTAATGGATTTTTTTATTTATAAATCATATAATAATGTGTAAAAAATTCTAGGTTGTTATATCTACGGTGTAGAGGAATAGGAGTATGTTTTAGGTTCTATTTATAAAATCATTAAAATGTATTTAGGTATTTTTACAGCCTTCTTGGACTTCCCACATGGAGTATTCTATGTTTCTTTATTGTCATGAATCATTTTTTTTATAATTCAATTTTCATAATTTTATTAGGTTTTTTACCCAATGATGAATGATCAACCTTCATGTGAATTTTCTTGTGAATATCCCATATTGTAACTCCCTTCAAATTGTTTTTATTGGATAACCCTTATTTCTTCAAATTTCATTGTATTATATTCTCATGATTTATAGCTGGTATGTGATCACTCCCACTTATGAATTCCTCTTATTGATGATACATTTGATAAGAATTTACAAATATATATTGAACACTTGTGTGTCTTGATCATGTTATGGTACAATGATTTTCCACTTCATTTGTAGTTGGATAATACACCATCACTTCTCCCTATAAAATAGATCTATCATATTTATCATTATATTATAGGGAAACATATTTATTATAGTATATGGTCATATTTCTATTTTTCTTCTTCTCATTATTTTTATTATTTATCAATGTTATAGATGAAACTAAATTCTGATCAAAGTCAAATCATTCTTATCTTAAAATAAAATTCATCATAAATCATAAAAGAAACCTAAAACATTAACAGTATAATAAAGATACAATATATAACACAATAATATGGGAACCTATAATCTAATACACATTTATAGAATCCAAGGAGGGATATGATCAATACTGAATGGGGGATTGAGTCTGTTTTGGAGTATAATTAATTATTTTAAATCCCTATAAACTTTTACATTGTCATATTAGGTGAGTGATTCTATTATTCTCCCACTCACATTATCTTTTTTATTTTGATAAAAAAACCAAATATAGACACACAGAAGAAACAAAGAGTTACTATTTTCCCCTTTCAAAACAAAAGGCTAGTCCTTGGCATGATCACGAATTTTACCAAGATTATATGATCAAACAGTGTGATGCTATGAATACTATAGGGTAATTTTTATATATGTAGCAATATATTGTGTATACCACACTTGACATCATCACATTGTATAATTATACTATCATCCTAATAGTTTCATAATTTTTTAAAAACCAAAAAATATCCATTCACCAGTACAATTGATGCAAATATTGAAAAGAGGTATAATGGACAGTTTGTGCACGTTTTCCCAATGTTTTCTCCTGAACCGTGTGAACACCCCCCATAATTAGTGGAATTATAATGGTTGGCACACAGTGTGGCTAACTATGTAAAAAAACTCTTCACCTCATTAAATAGGCTATAAATTAAAAAATTCACATCCTCCCTTATTTCATTTCACCCAACAATTATTTCTCTTTTGTGTTCTCAAGGGGGCTCCCGCCCATGCTCCTCATATCCTCTACTCTCAAAGTCATGTATCGATCCTCATTATATTGCATTGAATTCGACCTATAACATGTGATTTGTATATCACTTGGTGAGTCTAGGAATCATCCTTCATTGTTTTTACATTTATTTCCTCCCTATATGCATTATTATGGTGAATCTAAATTCACCATATTAACCTATAAATAATATATTTCCCGAATTTATCATGATATGATTATAAACATGCCTTGATATTGGTCATGTCAGTCAACCATGGTATTTGGTACATGGTCAATAACATTTTTTAGAGTCTTGATGTTTTATATATTTTTTCACTATGATTTCTAGCGGGACTTCTATGCGGAAACTTGTGAATTTGATGTTTAATTTGTTGAACATAGTTCTATTAGGATTATTTTCCCTTGAATTTTAAATTGTCCATGTTAAGGATTATAAAACTCAACATTGAACTGCACATAATGGTGTAATAATTGAATGAATTAATATAATTAGTTTTTTTGTAATAAAACCCTATTTTATGTGTATTTTTTTCTATACTATAAAAGTGAAGGTCAAGTGAACTGTTGGAGGACATGACAACACCTATGTTTTCCTTCATGACTAAACCATCATTTAGGTGGTTAGGGAATACGTCTTATGTAGTGAAATATATTTTCTCATATGGAATACAAGCTAGAATGGCCTACCACATACCTTGGAATGTATAGTTTTAACTTAAATGGGTAGTCTACATGGACCTATTACTTTTATTCAATTCTCAGAAACCATTAATTATGGAATAGAAAACCAAGTTAATTAAATGATATGATATGAGTTATGGTTTTATTACTATATGTACCTTGTGATAATATAATTGAAATGGATTATGATTGTGAACTTCATTAAATCAACTTGATTTATAAGATAGAATGGCTCTACACATGGCATCATTAGTATTTAAAACTTATAGAAAATCAATGTATTAGTTACACATTGAAAGAAACTAATGTTCCTCTTTATGTAATACCAAGGATGGGATCATATGTTATTGATACACTGTAATTCAGTCAATATACATATTATATCATGGACAATTAAACTGTTCGGGTTACCTATATTCATATGAGTAACATTGGATCCCATGGGGGAACACATGGATTGTGTAGGTGTAAAGATTATTACACCATGTAATGATTGATACCTAGAAAAGTGTTAGTGGATTAGAAAGTGATTTTATCATAGGAAAATGATGGTTTCCTTATATTCTTTTGGATATAGGAGTTTTGTTCATGTAAAATTAGAATGTGGTTTTTTAGGGCACTAATTCTAGGGTTGCATAATCAACTGTGTTTTTTTTAAAAAAAATAGCATTAGAGATTGTTTAAACCATCACTAAGTAAACAGATCATATTTTGCAGTGGTTAAAACAGCCTCTATAATTAGGTATTTTACTATCAGCAGTGGTTAAAACTACCTCTATATATAATAATTTAGTGGCAGTTTTAACCGCCGCTATAAATTTTTCATATTAAGATATCATTACACATAGGTTATCCTGGTTTTAGCGGTGGGTTTCCTAGAGAAAATGAAATTCTATTTTAACAGTAGTCTAAACCGCCACAAAAAGAAAGCATTTTCTGCTGGGAAAACTACAGCTAAAACCACACAAATCTACTGCCAAATTCATTCACTATGCTGGTTATCATAAACCACCACTAAATTGAAGAAATCTCAACTAATTATATTCCAACACACAATTTAGCAGCAGGTTTTCGAAACTACGACAACCGTATATTGCGACATTTTAAAGCGCCACAATATCTAAAAAACCAATACTATGTGGTGATTTTCCTATAGTAGGTTATCTGTATTTCTCTTCCATTTACATTAAATTTTTATTCTTGGTTTATTTTATTTGTTTTCTTCCAAAGTATACCTTATAATCAACATTATTTGTATTATTTGTGTTGTTCAATAATTTATTCTAAGTAAAATCATCCATTATATATTGATGACCATTATCATTTTCCTTTGGTGGAGTAAATGTTATAGAATAGTCATGGGTGGTCAGAAGTTGGAATGGAATTGTTGATGGATGGTGGGTATTGATTATTGTGGACTTGTGTTGGAAATATGTAATCTTTCCTTTTTTTTGAAATTAATATGTATATGTAATGTTGTATATATTAATATTAGGGAAGAGTGTGAAAAAATAGAGAGAAAAAATTGGTTGGAATCCCACAAAAATTATGTTATTATGGTCTAAAGGGTGTGTTTTGTGATGGGTGATGTTTAAAATGGCATAATCCTTTTATCCAATTATTAATTTTTATATTATAGTCAGTTATGGGTAGCATATGATTATTATAAGGAAATAAATTATTTTATTTTTCTTCTTTTAGAAGGGAGAGTTTGGTTAGACCATATAAAAAGGAGGTTAGGATGTAAGTCATAGTTCTATAAGTGTTGTATTTTATATAGTTTCCTCATGTTATAACAATTTTTATTATTGGATTGGGTTTTGTGTTTTTTCCCAAGAGAATGTGTGTTTGTGGTGGAAATTTTATTTTCTCATAGTGAGGTTCGAAGGATTTTAGGGATCAATTGTGGAATGATCAATGAGACTATGTGGGAGTAGTTCATTATTTTCATTTTATGTGGAATCCTTTTTAGGGTAAAATTATTATTGTTTTTAATTTGAATGTATCATTTCAATTTGTGGTGTGTTGGAATTTGTTTAGTGAAGATGTGGTAAAACATTATGAGTTTGTGTGGTTGAAATGTAAAAGAGGAGTGCATTGGATATACTGAGGTGTTGTGTTTATGAAATATACAACTATGGGAATATATATCTATTGTGGAGTTATATGATTAGGTTGGTATGTGGTAGTTTGCAGTGATGTAGTAATATTGTGGAATGTTTTCATATGTAATAATTGATGAAGTGTAAACATTATGAGGTTATTTTGCGTGATACGATGGTTATATTTTGGAAAAAAGATGTCGTTGTTTGTCTTTGTTGTTATTTTGTTCTTGTTCCATGATTTATTTAGAAAGAGGATGTCTTACTAGGGATTTCCACAATATATCGAGTTATAGATACGTCTTAAGTGATATGTAAGAGAAATATAGAATTTTGAAGAAATGTTTTATTGATATTTGTGATGTATTTCTGTTTTTTTAATAAGGTTATTAATTGATTATTCATTTACCTGAAATTAAGATATTTCTAATCTATTAGTTTCATATTTTTTAAGGTTTATTATTGATTTATTTAGTTTCAATTTTTGGTTGATAATTATGTTTTAGTTTATAATATTTAATTTACAATAGATGTTGTTAATACATTAGCAAGAGTTTCATTGATGGTGTTGCAGTTAATGGTTTTGTATTTTTTTTTGTTTTCATTTGTTTGTTATTTTCCTTGGGGTGGAGCTTTAATAGGTTTTTCTTTAATAGTGATACATAGTATCATTTTAATTCACAGATATATATGGTAAAAAATGTACATCCAATTGAAATTTTTGTTATATATATTATGACTTATAGAAGTGATTTAAACTCATACTACATCATTAAAACATTTGATAGAAAATAGAAACATATAAAAATTAAATTAACTACTTCTAAATAACATCTAATGACACATACCATGAACCACTGCTAAATGGGTGAAAATAATCCTAGTTCATTACTAATGCAATCATTAGTGGTAGTTTACAAAAATGGTGATTGAAATATTTGGTGGTGGTTTAAACCACCAACAAACCAATTGGAAACCACTACTACACCCTTGATTTGATTTAATAAGAATGGTATCAACATAAAAAATGACTAAATTTGGTCTAGTTGTGTGTGGTACCAAAATCACACTATTTCGGATTTTAGTACCTAGAAATAGTTTTGAAAAAATGATAAATTTGACACAATGGTTGACCCTTTAACAAACATCTTGTCCAACCATCTTTAGAGTATTGTATTTCCACAGTTGATTTATATATCATACATTGTGTGGTTTCAATACGTACATCATGTTCTAATAAATCACATAAACTTTTTATACTAAATTATTTTCTTAACCCTACCCTTGAGCTTTAGATGTTGTGTAAGAATTGGTGTACACAATGTAAGTTAAAAATGCATGACATGACCATGTAAGAAAATTCCAGAATATTTTATGTGATTCAATAAATGAATAGTTGATAAGTATAGTACATGTATGGTAGGAAAAATAACATAGGTCTTAGTGAGGTATTCTTCAGTTAATCACTAAGACCCACATGTTATGTTTAGAAAGTAAAAATTCTTTGTATATTGGACTCATATAAAATTGGACATGGGGGGTATGCACCCATTGGAATATGAGAAATAAATTGAAATTTCATCAAGACAATTTTCATATATTCTATGACCGCCATAAAACATGGACATTGAACATTCCTAGATACTACATTAGTTAAACACACCATGTCAGTATAGGTATATACTGTTTACTTTCTTTTTTATCGAATTTTTAATATATGATCACAAAGGTGTATGATTTGGACAAAAGAGTTGTACAGTAAATGTAATTTCAATATATATCAAGTGGGTGCTTATATTAACATAATTTAGATATAAGTTCCCTATTATGATGGGAACCATGAAATGCTATGAAAATATTCTTAAACATTGTTCTGTAGTCAATTTAAATTCTTTGATGGCGAAAATAATATGTCGTGTTTTATGTGTGAGTACTCATAATTAGATGAGACTTCATATCATGAATTTTTTTACTTTCTAATTTCCAATATGGGAGATTATGAGAACACACCTGCATTTAGGAAATCCACATATTTATGTGCCATTAGATATTAATATCTATGAGTGTTTCTAATGATCCTTAGAATCTAATATTATTATTAACTCATATATTTACTTTCATACTTTTATATATTTCCATAAACCATGATGATATTTTTCATGGAGAAGATGGATACCTTGGGTGGGTTGTGGATAATATGTTATTAACGAATAAGTTGAAGAATGATTTATCATTTAAATAATTATGGAATTTGATATATGAACCACTTGATAGAAATGGATCCTTCAAGAAAGTTCTATTTCTAGTGTGATGTATAAATCATCATTGTGGATGATAAAATATGATATATTAATTATATAATTTCATGTAATAGGTGTAAAACCGGCTTGAAGGGATATCATGAAAAAAGGATTATATTACAAAGTGAGAATTCATATGTGTTTATTATAAGATATATTCTTCATTTTTGGGTTACATGAACCTTTTCTAGATAGTAATATGGGTCTTGGAAGGCCTACCAAATTCCACTAAAGGCGATTCATAAAGGGTCACCACAATGTGTTTCCATTGATTCAAGTTAAATATTATTAAAAAATTGTATAAAATATTATACTCTATACTGAGAGTTAATATTTATTTATGAATTATTTAATGGTAAAAAATATTAAATAAATATATATTTATAATGTTATTTTTTAAATACATGAATTTATTTTGTTTTTTCCTATCTTTTCATTTTCATTGTAATGAATAATTATTTATATAATAAATAAATATTTTATATTTATATTAATATTAAATAATTATTTATTTACTAGTTTATAAAAAGAATATCTATTTATTTATTCAAATGAATAAATATTAAATAATTAATAAAGTATTAAATAAATTATTTGGTGGATGAGTGAACCAAAAATAGGTCTTATGATAAACATTAATTAGGAATAATGATGAATAATATTTATTATCTCACCCATTTAGGCATTCCATGAAATAACATTATTATTCTACTGTGATGTAGACATGTTCATTATGGATAATAAAATAATATTTACTATCTCACCCATTTGGGCATGCAATGAAAAATATTATTTGGTCATGCCATTAAATAATAATAATATTAATTAGAAATAATGTTGAATAATATTTATTGTCTCACCCATTTGTATCGCACACATATAACCAATATTGGATAATAATTAAATAATAACACATCCAAAGAATCTGTTGGGTGGTTCAAATAAAAGTGTTTAGATAATATAGGGTTACATGATGTGTTCTCATTTGATACAATTCATGTATCCTTCTTCATTTTCCTAAGACGCCCACATTGAATCTTCGTCATTATGTGATGGATACACACCATGTGCATTAAGCACACAATGTACTGACGGGACAGGGTGGAACATGACATTACCAGGATACATGATGTGTCGATTTCATACATGCTTTGTAATCCACATGTTTTTGGTTAAACAATTTGGGTCAATAGGAGCCATGTAAATAATATATTGTGCGTATTTAATAAATGACACATTCATGATTAAAGACATGGAAATTTAAGTACACATTATGTAACCTTTCTAAATATCATGTACCTCATTAATTTTCATGCCTAATCCATAATTCATCACTAAGAATTTATCGAAGACATCCATCAAATAAAAGTTCACACCATGTGGCCAGATTGAAGACGTCATGTACATTACATGTTTAAATTGAAATATTAAATTTAATTAATTTAATCCTTATATCTCATCTACATAGGATTCCTGATTGATGAAATTCATAGGGAATTCCAATATTTAGGATTTATATTATATTAAATGGTTAATTAATTCTGTGTAATATTCAAATCAATAACTCATTTATGGTCGTTGTAACTACAAGCATTAAATCATATAAGAGGGATATTTTCATGTGTTATATGAGTAAATAATTTGATAGTTTAAACTAGGAAATTATGAAAACTTCTGTGTTTATAATATGTCATATAAGTGCATCATTTACAATAAGTATCATAATGGTTTATTTTGATTGGTACTCACTAAGTTGCATCAGTGTACAAAGTTATGTAGTATATTTTTATATTTTCGTATAAATTAAACTATTTATGTTATTAAAAATTATATTGGATGGGAATGTACAATGAAATGTGATGAAATAATATAAAATTAATTAGTTTAATAATAAGAAATTTAATCATATTAATTTGTGAATGTTTTATCTTATTAAACAAGAAAATGATATAAATGTGTTCTAGATGTTTTAAATGCATAGTCGTTGAATGTGTATAACCGATCATTATCCTTGAAAAGACATATGTATGTTTATGTTTTATTTAATATAACTTTATCACATGGTTTAACAATTATTTATTATTAAAATTAATATGATATCCCATGTGTCAAACCCATCTCATTTGTAATGTTGGACCAATGTGTACTAGTTTGTTTTATGTAATTACCCATTACTAATCCATTTCCTTCCCTCACCCGAATGTGAGTGATAAAACATACATAATAAGAAGATTATTATAAGGTTCATGGAGTCAATTCAATGAAAATGTGAGGCTATAAATAATAAAAATCCACATATGTAAATATTAGGTCATTATGCCTTCTGTTTTATGAATTTAGACAAACTATATATAAACAATAAGTTCATACCATAGTCAAAGGAAATTTTAATTATCATGGAACCTTAACAAAGATTTGGGGTCAAATTAATGAAACATTTATTTAATTTAATGGATATAGTATATTCAATGAAAATATTTTAGCCAATGTTGAGGAAATATGAAACAAGACTTTGGGATTAGAGAGTCTGCTCAACAGTATTGGGATATCTAGGAATATTTTTTGCATGAACGCCTACATAAAAACAATATTATGATTTTCATGTCCATTTTTGGGATTATGAGGGGGTAAATATGGATCCTTTATACAAAAATTTTTGAGTGATGAGAGATTTTGTGTTTAATGTTCTACGATTCAAAGACTAAATAAAATATTTGGAACTAAAAAACAATTATTATTATTAGTAGTATGTATCATATAAATTAAAATCATGAGAATTACTAATAATATGATATATTCTTATAGAGTAAAGGAGAGTTCATAATTCACTATATCCATATGATCTATTTTAGAGAAATACCATTCCCTTTTTAAAATTAATTTATTTTAATGTTTCAAACTCTTATAATTTATGATATTCCAAGAATGAATATACTACATTAAAGAATCCATAATCTGTAATCCACTACCTGAGAGGGACTGCGATGAATTTTTTTATATATATGATAAAGAACTGATCATTGCGGATTATTCTCAACGTTTAATGATTTATTCCATGTCTAATAAACTCAAGATGTGACATTTGAAAATTGGTTCCCTTAGAATACTCAAATTTTTCATTAATAAATATCAGAAGAGATATAGATAGGAATGGTTTGAGATCTAAAATGTTCTCTTCATGAGTAAACATGGAACAGGTACACCAACTAGGCCTCACATTTTCTAACATATTGGATAAATTTAGTACCTAGAGGTTCCAAGGATTACGATTCCTAGAGAAATTCACACCAAAATCGTTCATTCATCACTCCCTTATAGGTTTTCCTTCTTTTAGTAAATTTGACTATGAATATTATAGAGAAGTAGCTTCTTGATATTGTCACTATACTTCACCACGAAGATAAGGATATTATGTATGAAAATCCTTTGGTCTTTATGGTGTTTAAATGGAATGGCCATGTGAAGAGATCAAAGATTAATTTGATGTCAACATCATTTTAATAACATCCATCTAAGAAGAGGAGGATCAAGGGGAATGCAAGAGAAAAATCAACTGTCTACTTTTCATGTGAAAAGTAGGTCCACCAGAAGAAAAATTGTATCTATACTAAAAATAAAGAGGATGACTATGGTGAGTGAATTATTGAGAGAAAATTTATAGTTTCTTGAAATTGGCTCTTATATATAGCATGTGGTTCACACACACACACACACATATATATATATTTATTTATTTATATTCAATATTAGAAACCAAGTAGATTATGGAAGGTTGAATGAGGTAATACTGATCTACAAGAATCCAACCGAGCCTGAATATATGTGGTGTCTATTGGGGACTATGACATTATGTTTGGAAGTGGAATGATATATGCTTTAAAATATTATTATTATACACCTTCAATCACCGAACACATTATTTCTATGTCCATACTTGGTACAAATGGACATATTTTGATATTTTTAAATAAATGATTCTTCTTTAATAAAGAAATAATTGTTTACATTAAGAAATATTTAAATAATGACCTTAATATGTTGGATTAAAAAATTATATAATAGAAATTTATAATGATGATAAACCACATGACTCATTCTACACCCAACTATGGAATGAGTATTTATGTCATGTATGTGAAAATATTTTCGTAAGATTACGCCAAGATAGATATTTGGATTCATTTAAACTAAAACCACATAGTGTATGTGAAGCATGTTTACATGGAAAATTTTGAAAATAGACATTTAATTGAAAAGGTGAATGGGATATTGAGATTCACGGGTTGGTTTATACTAATTTTTTCATACCATATACAGTTAAATTTGTTGGTAGGTACTCATACATCATCGATTTAAATAATGAATTAGTATATGTGAATATGTCTAATTAATTAGGTATAAGACATACTTCAATGAAAGATTAATGAAATATAAGAAAGAAGATGAGAGAGTGATTTTTATGATGATTAATAAACACCACTCACACTATGGTGGATAATATCATAATCAATACATCATTGATTATTTAAAAGAGTTTGGAATTTTATCATAACATGCTCCTACTTATACACCACAGTAGAATAATGTATGTAAACAGATGATTCTCACCTTATTGGAAATGGTGAGATCAATGATGAGTCATGTGGGTCTTATATTATCCTTTGGGATTGTACACAATTAAATCATCATACATATTAAATCGAGTACCAATTAAATTAGCAACATGTATTCCATTTCTATTTGGTTATGGAAGTAAACCCATTTCATATAATGAATGAGTGTCGGGTTGTGAAAATTATCTTAAGGCTATTTATGGAAACAATGGTGAACCATGAAGATCTAAGTGTATCTTTATATGTTATACGTAGGAAAATGATGGATTTTAAATTACGATCTTTTAGAAAATAATTTTTTGGTTAAACGGTCATCCTTTATTTGAGAGGGATCATATAAAAAAATGAAGTAGTAGAAATAAGATTGACTTAGATGAAGACCGTGATCATGATACCCAAGAGTTGTAATATGAATAAACTCCAAAAAACCCAATGGAAGATGTTATTTTAGATACACATTTTCTATGTAGTATTATAAGAGATGTTAATGAACAGAATGACATGGTTTTTTAGCCATCAAGGAATATGTGTCCTTATTATTTAATAAAAAATATCCTAAAACATATTATAAAATATTTAGTGTAATAGGATATGGAATATAGTAAGAAGTTATATATTCTGAAATGGTTTCAATGTACAATAACCATGTATTGGTTTTCATAGTTCCTCTAGTGGATGTAAATCCTATTAGCTGTCAATGGGTATTCAAGAAGAAACTTGACATGAATGGATAAGTTGGTACCTTTAATGAATGACAATATTTAAAAGGGTTCAAACAATGTTAAGCCATAAACTATGAAAAAACATTTTCAACAGTTTCTATGATAAAATAAATTAAAATTATGCTTTCCATGGTAGCATACACTGACTATGAGATTTTGAAGACTCGTGTCAAAAAAATTCACAAATATAAAACTTATTGATGATATCAATATGACCAGACTTCATGGGCTTCTGAATTTGAAGTATTTCAATAAATTATTGATATTTTTGATATCCATTTATAGAATAGGGAATGAATTATGGGCATATACCATTTTGTTTGATGATGCTTAAAATAATTTTATTTTATAAATAATTAATGTGATGTTTTTTCTATATGTGGTTTATTGGGAGTGAATTAATTTACCTAGTATCTTATATCGATGTAACACTACACATTGAAATTGAAATACCACTCTTAAATAACATTAAATCTTGGTTAAACACATGCTTATCCCTGGAGGACTTTGGGAAATGAATGTATATTATTGGGATCAATATCCATTGAGATATATCTAAGAGGATTATTAGACTATGTAATGGTACATATATTGACTAATAATGAAGAGAATTAGTATAGAACAATAAAATATAGGATTATTTCAAATTCCACCAGGCATTTATATTTCCATGAAAATGTTTCCTTAGACACATGAGGAAGGAAATATTATGACAAGGATTCATTATGTATCAAAAATTCGGTAAATCATGTATGTTACACTATATAAATGACCTGATGTCTCATAGGCATTATGAATTGTATAAATATATCATATTGACCCATGTAAACACCATAGGATGGAAATAATGACTTTAATAATGTATAATTATAATAATAACGATATTTTATTGTATTAGGGAAGAGATGAGAAACTAGTATTTAAGAGATATGTAGATTTTAGATTTAAAATAGATCTTGATGATCTAAACTCATAGTCATTATATAAATTCCCTATAAATGGGTGTATTGTGAGATGGAAGATCATAAATATATTTATGGTTTCTGATTCAACCAAAAATTTATATTATATTGTATCTTTTTTGGTATATAAATAATCAGTTTTTTTTTCTAAACATGGTTCAAGTGATTCATGTAGTACATCGAAGTAAAGACCCAA
Organism: Viscum album; assembly: GCA_963277665.1. Lineage (NCBI taxonomy): Eukaryota > Viridiplantae > Streptophyta > Magnoliopsida > Santalales > Viscaceae > Viscum > Viscum album. The sequence goes on along the minus strand of OY728140.1, from coordinate 1,266,748,633 downwards.
TGACAGTCTATTTTGATAATATTTATTTGTTGGATCTTGTAATGGAGACAAGGTCACATTAGTATATGATGCAAAAACTTTAAAAATATCACTTATCGAGAGATTTTTCATAGAGAGGTGAAATCCCAATGAATAGAGTTTCCATAGAAGAAAACATGGAGGACCCCATAACTAAAGACTGAACTCACCAGAAATTTGATCATCACGTGAGATCTAGAGGACTGATAGTTGGTGGTATTTGGATCTAGTGCAACTGGAATATTTCTAAATTTAGTTTCCTAAATCCAAATCATTATACTATATATTTATTTTATATCCAATAAGTGAATATTAATTGAAATATGTTATCACATATCATTCACAGTTCAATGTGAATTTAATGTAAAAATTTCTTAATGTATCTAGCACATTGAAAATTATATAATAGTTCGCAACTATGATGACAAACTTTAAATTCTATAATGATATTATTAAAAAATGTCATATGTTTAGATACAATTCTATGACTGGACACATCGCATGATAATATTCAGGTGTGATTACAGATTATAATATGGGACTACATCTCTAGGAGTTTTCACTTGGTAATCTACAAGATGAGAGATTATAACAATAAACCAACCTATAACAATGAAGATATTTATGTTTTATTATATTTTACTTTTATTATCATATGTAATGATACATATACATTAATATTATTTTTAATGAAAATCATGAAAGTTGTACATATTTTTACAAATAAACATGTATAGTTTTATCATGGTGAAGTTGTGTATGTTTGGGTCATCATGAATGAAATGGTATTACAAAATTTAGAAGGAAGAATCTTTTGTATTCAATATTTATTGAAGTTGATATATCAACCCTTTTATATGAATTGAACCATGGAGAAAAAATTCAATGTCCATAGTGATGTAGGCATGTTCATTCACGATAATCAAGAAAGGATATTTCTAGCATATAGGCGGATATCACGTTTGTAAAAACTACTTTATGAGATTTCATGAAAATGTGAATATATTACATAATTACTATTCATATGTCATTTCATAATTTGGAAATATATTCATTATCTTTGGGTTTGGTGACTTTTTTTAATAAAATAATATTCGACTACTGGCATGATTTCCTAATTCCACTATGGAAGATAATTATAGGGCCACACAAAAAGTATTAACATTGATCTCAGTTATATATTAATGAAACATTACAGTACATGTTATGCTTTGGAATGAGAGATACTATATACTCATGATTTTTTAATGATATCAAATTTTAAATAAATATTTATTCACAGGGTGACTATTTCATTATGTTAATATATACTATTTATTTATCATTTATCATTTATAATTAGTGATATAATAAATGTTTATTTTTTTATTTAATAAAAAATTTATTTAATTTTTTGAATATTAAATAAATATTTTTTCTCTAGTCAAGGAATAAAATATTTATTTATTTATTAAATGAATAAGTATTTTATATTTATTTGGGTATTCTATGAATTTTTTGTAGGACAATTGGATCAATAATAGGTATGATGATAAATGTTAATTTTAAAGGGCATAGAATAATATTTATCACTGTTCTTGTTAGAGCATACCATGAAATAAAAATATTATTTTATAACATCGAATGGTGTATCATATGGGTCTAATATTTTATTAAAGGTCATGTGAAATTTGTAAAATATTAATCCCTTGATCAATATCTATAAATATATTGATATCTCTTTATAGAGAAGGTTAACCATTTTACAGAATGGATTCCTCTCAACATTCTCCTCCTCCTTCAGTCCTCCCAATAAAGGGAAGAACAAAATAGATTTATTTGATCTTGAAGGAAAATAAAACGATCAAAGGATAAAAATTGAACATGATTAATCAACTACACTAGCTCTCAATTATTCATCGCCATTTTTTATAAATCGAAGGAGAATGTATAGATAACCAATATATGGGATCTTCTATGGTTCCTTAGAACATAATGATGCTACACCAACCAAGTTATAAAGATCAATATCAAAACTGACGAAAGATATCAAGAATGAGGTAAGATTTCTTCTTTTTATTAAATTAGTTAAAAATTAAATGTGAAAATTTCATTTCATGGTTTCAAGGAACGTATTTTTCAATATTATATTGAAAATTATCATTTTTCATGATACTTAAAATTTGTAAAATATGAGAATGATTCATCAAATCTGAAAAAAGTGGAGTCTTACATGGGGCCAAAAGGCACACACTGTATGTGTGGAACCATTAATTAGTAAACCTTGGTTACAAATTGATTATTTGGTGAGGGTCCTCATAACACTATATCTAATCATTGCTTACCATGGTTCTAGGGAGTGGGTATTATTCTTAAAAAAAACAATCTTGGAGTTAGTACCCCATTATTTCAAATAAGAAATGGGTTCACCCTAGGATTTGGAAACCCACTTATTAATCTTATATTTTTTGGAGAGGGTCCTCCATATAATTTATGGTGTATGTAGGCCCCTTTAAAAAAGAGTTACAAGTTCCTCTATCTATGGGGTTGGTAACCCCTATGACTAATAAATATATCATTGAGGGTTGCTGGTTCCCCCATTCAATTTCAGATAGATGATGTATGAGTAATGTAATGTTGGGTAGTTTGGGTATTAGAAGTTCTATGATTTTTGATTTTATATTAATTTATGATCTCTAAAAAGGTAATTTTTGAGGATTCTTGTTCTTCTTGTGTCTTCCTCTATGTTGGATTTGGCAAAGACTTAATAATTCCATTATTTTGAGATTTGTTTTCTTTCTTGTTTAGTTTATATTTTTGGGGATTCTTATTGGGTATGTATATAATCATCCTTATATGATCATATATTTTTAATAGTGTTATTTTTTAATAAATGATATATTGTTTATGTATAATATTTATGTACATATAGATGATAGAGATGGAGATTAGTGGCATACACTGGTTCCTAATAGAGGTAATTTATATCATATATTGATCATATAGTCATTACTATGAGGCGTTGTTTTATTTATTAAATATTTACCATACTTGATGATATTTTGTTAAATATTTATAAGTTTTTTTATTATTTCGAGTGAGACTCTTCCCTTGATTGTTTTCTTCTCATGCATCAATTTTTTAAATAGTTTTTTATTTGTATAATAATGGGGATTGTTGTATATATTTATATATATCATTTGAATTGTATATATAGTGTAATATTTTGTTGGATTTGGTATCCAATTTATGTTATTTATTTTTAGTTCTAGTATCCAACTCCTTCACAAATGCAGGTGGTCTTCTGGTGGAACAATTGGCTTACCATAGGCTGATGTGGGGTCTTGGTCGGTACAGTTTTGTGGGGGTACACAATGATATTTTCAATATATATTCATCATTAAAACCATAAAACATATATCTAATCTCTCCCATTATACTAAAACATCAATCTTAATATATGTATACATATCTACCAAATATATGTGTTGTTATTGTTTCATATAGTATATAAACTCGAAATATATTAGGATATGTTTATTTTAGATAAAATAGAATGAATTCATATTTTATTAATTTAGTCATTTTTTATTTGTTTGTATGTATGTTAAAGTAATAAATATAATTTTATAGTTTTTTGGCGATTGAAAAATATATAAAGGAGTTTAAAGGGGTTTGGAGACACATGAATTTGAATTTTTCTATCCATAGGGAAGTTAACTGTTGGTGAAAGATACTTGAGATCATAAAGATAGGTCATATAGATTATGATGTTGAATTGGGGATTCATAGTCTCGAAAACAATGTAATTGTGAAATTAAGACTTTAAATATTCAATGATGAACCGATTTTAAAACTCATACACTCTTCTCTATCCACCATTTCCACCCTAACTCATATGAGATATTTTTAGGCAATTTTTGGTGGATTCCTTCTTCCTAACTTCTTCTCGCTTGATTATTTTGTGGTTTAGATTCTGGATTTAAGGTAGGTCATTCCTTATTCATTCTCTCTACTTATGGATTCTAGATGTTGGGCTTATTGTTATGAGGTTAACCAAAGTTTTCAAAAAACATCACAACTAATAATGTTTTCTCTCAAGGATTCTAGAAGATCTATAAATGTGGTGTACTCTTGTCATTATTTCAACAATCCAAGTCAGTACAACACTTAATGAGTATTTCTCTATTGTATGATAGTTTCATATTTCTTAGGTTTTATATTTAGATAAATTTTCAACATTTTGTTTTTATATTTCAACTAATGGTGGAGAATGTCAAAAAATTTATGATGATATATTGATTTGGCGTTGGAAACATGAATGAGTAATTTTTATTCTGAACTCACAATGATGTATTAAATATAACTGGATTTCAAGTCAGATTTTAAACTTGTATTCTATATTTATTTTTAAAGGTTTTTTAGTTGTGTTTTGTATATAATGATTTATGATTTTGGAATTTTTTTATTTCAATGAAAATAAATAACATATTCCAAATGTTTGTGTGATTTCAGAAAATTTATTAGGGAAATGAATGAGTGATTTTAGTATTATTTATTGATGGATCAATTTAGTTACATTTTATTGATATATAAATTGATGTTCTTTGGGTGGAGAGGGTATGGAATTGAATAGGATTAAAAAATATTTCTTTAGGGTGGCTATCTTTTTGGTATCGACAAGGATGAAAATAATTATTAATTGTGATGAGGTGCCTTGTTTGGATTTAAAAGGATCCATTTCCGATATAAGTGTGGTGACTCAATGTATTTTATGGTCATATTGAAAATTGGTTTGGTAGTTTATTATTAATGAATATTAGGCACCCTTTGGAATTTATTTGTCACATATGGTTCAATTATACTCTTAGGTTGTGGTTAATCAAAAAAAAGTATAGTTTGTGGTGAGAGAATTATAAAATGTTTGAGATATGTTTTGTTATTTGATAAATGATTATTATTTTTATATTTAAAATTAATTGAATTGTTTTTCTAAAAAAATTCGATTGAATTTTTGAGTTCATATGTTTTATAATTAAATTATTTTATTGTGTTATATAAATAATAATTGGATTATGGAATATTTTTATAAAAATAATCTTATTTAATAATTTTTCCCAAGGATTTGGTGAATGGGATAAATTTTAAAAACCTAGTATCTTATCATATTCACCTTCAACATATTAATTGCAGTGTACATATAAATGAAATTTCCTCAGTTTCATGTTTCTAGGATTGTTTCATCATTCGATGGGACAAATTATAGATATTGACTTGTTGTGATTAATATGGGTTGTGATATTTGATATTGTTTGGTTATTTGTCATGATTGTATTGATAACATGGAGTTTACTATATTTTTGGATTTGTATGTATGTGAAGGTATTGAATTCACTGTAGTCCACTATGTTCTATTTTATAGGGAAAAATTATCATATGAATTTTTTTAATTACCCATGGTTTATACACTTCCCTAAGATTCTGTTATATAACCCTAAAATTATTCTTTTTAATGTTATAATGTTTAAGGTGAAGGATGATAGAGTTGGGTGAGCTCTAAATTAGTTGTCATTGCTAAAGTAGATACACATTGGATGCACACAATTTGTCAAAACCTAGAAGGTATCCTAGTAGAAACTATGTGCAGTTGTATTTTTGAGGTAGTAGCATGAGAATGGTTTGATCGTGGTAAGGGTGACCATGTAGGGATTCCATCCATGGGGTTTATTTAATACAATATCTCGGTAAGTTAACAATTTCTGTAACTGTGCAGTCTAACCATGCACATGGAAAAATGTAAGATCCTATTTTTTAGGATCTTACATGTTTATTCTCATACTTGATCATTTTTTATCCTAAACAGAACCAATTCCATATTTCCCTACAATGAATGTTGGGTACTCTCTCCCAAGAAATTTATACTTGATTTGAAGCCCTCACAAGGTGCTTTCAAGAATTATTCTCAGGGAATGTGATGTCCTTCACCATTATTTTCTCGTTTCATTGATCTATTTTGATCTACTTATACAAAACTATTTATATTTAAAATATACACCTATTAGAGGTATATATATGTTATGTTTTTTCAAATATGATGAAATTTGAGTTCATTGCTGGAATAATAATATATCTAAGGCCGTTTTTTGGAAGTTTCAACCTTGTTGTGTGAATGTTCTTTGTCCCTTGTCGGTTTTCATCAAGACCATAGAGGTATGTGGATTCTCTCTTGAATCTTATTGATATAATGGATTGTATTACTTTCAAACCAGTTTGTTTGAATGGAATTTATATTGAATGGAATGGAATAAATCTTCTCTAGTGATGATTTTTGGTTTTGGTTGAAAATGTATGATCTTGGTGAATTGTTGTGAAAAGTTATTTACTTTCATGAATTTAAAATGGTGATTTTAAATTAGGGATTATCTATAATTGATAAATTATTTTATAGAAAATGGTGTTTCAATAAAAAGGGTGTTTTGTGGAAATGGTTTTGTATTGAAATGTTTTTTATGTAAATGGTTTTTAAGGAAAATTTGTTTTTATTGAATTGTTTTTTGTGTGGCCCTTGGAATACATGTTGTGTGTGTATTAAAGTTTTATTTATGACGAATGGTTGAAATATGAATTTATGCTTGGTGAAAACGTAAACAGGCACATGGTATATAATTACCCTGTGATGACTTTGTAGATCGATGAGAAACTTCTCATGAGTATGTAACTGTCATCAAGAAGCATGCATGGTTGGTTGTGTGCATGTGTCAAATGGATTGGGTATGCCAAAATAATATTGAGAAATATTTTAAAAGACTTATTTATTTATTTTTCTGAAATAATAACTTGCTATAAAATTGGTTTCAGTTTGACTTATATGATTTTGTTCATAAATGGGTTTTAATACATGTTTATATTATTTAAAAATTATTATGAGATATTGGTTCATATAAAATTTTTAATAAAAGTGTTGCTAACTATTATATCCTAGAAGCATGAGTGTAGAAGTCATTTGGGAAAACCTACTGAGTTTTATACTCACCCCTGATTTGGATCATTGGTGCTTTTGCAGATGATATCTTCCATGACTTGGGAAAAGGTAAAGTATCACATGATTTTAGCACCACCTCGTGATACATGGGATTTTTTGTGATTGTGGATCTAGGATATTGTGAAGCATGGAGTCTAGTGTTCTTTAGGGATTATTTTGTAGATCTTATATTATTTACATTGATAATCATTTTGTCATACATTATTCCACCCTAGGGACTGGATTTGATATTAATAAAGTAGTTGTGTTGCATTGATTTTTTTCATGGATCATTTATTGAATGGTGTGGTTATGGTTTGTTGGTTTATTGGATTATTTCAAAAAGGATAAATTTTCACCCACTAGTATTTGATACCCTTTGGCATTTATTTTAAACCTTTATCATCAAGGGGATATCGTTTAAGGCATAGTAATGATTCATAGTATTCTCAATTCAATGGGAATAACTTTTTCATTGTAAATGTTATCAACTTGTTTGTTCCTTCCCTAACAGGTAGTCTTTAGTTTTCTAGGTTTTTAGTTTAAATTAGTACATTTCTATTCCTTTTGTGGTAGTCTTATATAAGAGTAGGAATGTCGATACATGAAATGTATAACATAAAATGAAATAGATGACCCATTTAGGATGAGCTTAATGCTAAAAGGGTGTTGGGTAGATAAGTGTTTTGGAGGCACATATAGCATACCATAATCTCAATTTCCAGGTATTTAGCCAATGAGATGAGAATGACATGCATTTTAGAGTGATTACATCCCACTAGGATTACATATTTCAACTAGAGTAATGATTTATAATTTTGGGAAATGCTATAAATTTTGGAAAAAATGATCATTTTTTTTAAATGAATGATTTGGAAAAGTGGATACTTAGTGTATTTTTTAAATGGTATTATTTTAAAAAGAACGAATTAATTTTTCAAAAGATTATTGAATGTGAAAAATGTTTTTTATAATCAAATTTGTGATAGTTTATGTGATAGAATTTATAATGATAATCTATTAGTTTCTAGGGAGCGAGAATTATGAAGTTATTGTTGTGTTAGAAAATGCCACCTGGTAGGCATCGTAGAAACCAACTATATGAAGATGTGGAGAACATGGTTTCACCAAAGCCACATGTTAACCAAGAGTTGGTTCAATGTATAGTTAAAGCCTCTCAAGTAATGGATATGGGAAATCCAAGTGATGATCCAATACATGTGGATCATTCCATCGAGTTCATGAAGCAGAATCAACTCATCTTCCAGGGAGATTTTGATCCCAAAAGGGGAAGGTGTGGCTATGTAGGATGAATCATATTGTTGAGTTAATTTTCACCCCAGTGGAGCTCAAGGTCGAACTGGAAACGTATATTCGTGGTGATCTTTCATGTCTATGGTGAAATTAGTGTTGCATGATAAAGCAGATCAAGGCCTATGATCAGATGATTTTGATAAATTTTTTAATAAAGAATTATATGCTCATAAATTCACAATCTTGAGGATGAAAAAATTATTTGTCTTGAAGAATGAGAATAACTCTTTCAAGGAATATGTGGCTGAATTCATGAATTTAGATTCGTTTTCACCCAATGTTGATGCATGTGAATCCTTGAATGCACGCATCTTCAAATCAAGATAAGGTAAGAAATTTGATTGATGATCATGTTTCTATGTATTATGGGTTATATAGAATTGGTGAATAGAGTGACAGTGGTTGAGTGTGAAATATCAAGAGTTATGGAAAGAGGAAGTATGATGATACCTATGGTAAATGGTTGGAACTCTAATGTTGGGAGAAAGTTAAAGATGGACTTATATTTCCAAGGTGGGAGGGGGAATCAGAATTTAATAGGTGTATCAGAAATTCTTCCTCCATGTCTAAAGATACAATAAGGATGCTACTAATGTAGTTCTACTGACCACATAAAACGAGAATGTAAAACACCACTAAGATCATTCCATAACTACAACTATATGAGATATGTTAAGCTCTTTTATCACAGTGCTCTGAGGTCCGGTGCTGGATAAACTTATCCGGTGCCGCAAGTATCATATTCTTTGACAGGAGGAGAATATCAGAATCTATCTTGTCAGTAATGCAGAGATAGTCATAGTGAATCTTGGAAAACCATGACCCCTCAGAAAGATAAATCATTTCAAGGGAATCCAGAATCAAGTTCAGTGATGAAGCAATTATATAGTGATGGGCATATGATTATGGATGATCAAGCTGGACCATCTATGGTGAGAGGTACAATTATTTTTAATTCTATCCTTATTAAAGTGTTCTTTGATACTATTGGATCATATTACATAATTTATTCTCATGTTGTTGAATTTCAATTCTTAAAATTTGAGATGATTCCTTCCATGATAAAACATCAAACTCTGCCTGGGGAAAGAGAATGTCGAGCCTTCTTTTGTAGAGATATTTATATAACTTTTGACAGTATTTTTTCTAAAATGGGACATATTTGTATTTGAGATGGATTTCAATGATGTAATCCTGGTTATGGATTGGTTGAAAATTTTCAAGGATCACATCTACTGCTATAGAAGAACAGTGAGTTTTGGGACTGAGGACGACATCAAGTGTCTCATATGAGGAGAGAAGGTTGTAAAGGAAGGTGAAACAAGCTTGTTAGAACCACTGTTGGGAATGATTTCTAACCAGTAATTAGCTATGACTGTGGAATCCATTGAATAGATCAAGGATACCAATTTTCCAGAAGTTGTGGGTCAATTTATAGATGTATTTCCCAATAACATATTAGGGTTACTACCAATATGGGGTGTTAGGTTTATGATTGATCTATTTTGGGGGCTTAGTCCTATTTTCCTCCTATCTTATATGATAGAACAAATATAATTATTACAATTGAAAGTGTAGTTGGGGGAATTGTAAAAAAAATGTTTCATTCGACTAATTATGTTTCTGGGAGGTAGCACTTGTCTTTTTCATGAGGAAAGAAGATGGAAATCTATGGTTGTGTGTGGATTATCGTAATCTTAACCGAGTTATGATACAGAAAAGGAATCCACTTCCTGAATTGATGATATTTTCAATCAATTGAGGGGAGTTTAGTGGTTTTCTAAAATAAAAATAAAATCAGGATATCACAAATTTTGATTTTTGAAGGAAGATATTCCCGAAGACAGCTTTTGGAAGAAGATATGGATACTATGAATATGTAGTCATGAAATTCAGTCTTATGAATCCACTTGTGGTCTTTATCAATTTGTCTAACAAGATACTTCAATGATAAATGGATTATTTTTGTGTGGTGTTTATGGATGACATATTGGTGTATTCATGGATAATGGATGAGCATGAGGAACACTTGTTGATAGTGTTGGGAATCTATAGAGACCATCGTTAGTATGAAAAATTTACTACGTTTGAATTTTGGATGTAAGAGGTAGGCTTTCATGGCTGTGTTATTTCGGGAAAAGGTCTTTTAGTGGACCCTAAAAATATACATGCTTTTATCTCTGGGAAACCACTGATGAAACACCTTGAAATATAAATATTTATTGTTATATTTTTGTACTACTACCACTTTGTGGATTAATTCTCATGACTATATTCACCAATGAAATCTCTAAAAGAGAAAAATGATCCATTCCGAAGGACTGAGGAATTCTGGTTTTCTTTTCAAAAGATGAAAGATAAACTTACATCAACACCTATATTGATTTTTCTAGTATTAGGATAGGGGTATGTGGTGTACTATGACACTTCAGGATTTGGGTTGGGAAGCATTTCCATGTAGGGAGACCATGTTTTTGTTTATGGATCAAGGTAGTTGATATTTCATGAGAAGAACAATCCAACAAATTACATGGATTTAGCTGTAGTTATTCATGATTTAAAGACTTGGCATCACAATATCTTGTATGAGAAATTCACTGTGTATATAGACCATAAAATCTTGAATCATATTTACCCACAATGAGATTTGAATTTGAGGAAAATTATATTGATTAAGTATCTCCAGAAGTTTGAATTTGACTGGATGTGTACCCCAAGTAATGAAAATATGGTGGCAGATGCATTATGTATAATGTCATGTGATCAGTTGTAAAAAAGAAGCTTCAAATGAAAGGGAATTTTTTTGGTCCTCGCTAACATGCATGTGAAATGTGAATACTGAGGGACTTGGTGGTTTTATTTTTGGTTTTAGTGGTTTTTAAATTGGTATGGATGGTTGAAGTGGCACAAACGCCTGATGACGAAATCCTTGTTATGAGTTAAAAAATCAATGGTGGAGAGACCATTGTGTGATGTAAAATTGATGGGTGTTTAATTTTGTGGTTCAATGAACGAATGGTTGTACCTATAACATGGTAGGAACAACTTATTCATGCATTAACCTATTCAAGATGGGTTTTACATATGGGTACATAGAATATGTACAACGCATTGAAGGTGAAATTTTGGTGGAGTGGCATGAAAAGGTTGGTGGCCAAATTCTTCTCACAGCGCTTAACTTTTCAATATGTTATGTAAGAGAATTAGTGACAAGAAATTATGATGAAGAATTTACCAATCCCAATGTGGAAATTGGAGTATATAATGATTTATTTTGTTACATGTCTCTAAATGATGGTTTGGAAACATGATTCCATATGGGAGATAGTGGATCAGACTACGATGTTAGATTATTTCATTAACATTCATGGAACTCATACAGTAGAGGATTTGTCCAAAATATATATCCAAGAGGTTGTAAAGATAAATGGAATACCATTTTCTATTGTTTCATATAGAGATCTCTTGTTCAAATCTCATTTATAGAAATCCTTATAGAATTATCTGGGATCTCAATTGACTATGACTATATCATTTCATCCTTAGACAGATGGGAAATTCTAAATGATGCGAAAGACATTGGAATCCATGTTATAGTCTTGTGTAATGGATTTCTGTGGCTCATTGGAAGAGAACATACCCTTAGTAGTGTTCTAAAATAATAACAGCTATCAAGACTAGAGATATATGGCTCCGTTTGAAGCATTTTATGGGAGCCCTTTTTGTTCTCCATTGTGTTCGATGAAATCAGGGGAGTCATCACTAGTTGGTCGTAGTTTATGCCATGAAAGGATAGAGATGATTAAATTGATCATAAATAGAATGAAGACAGATCTATGTTTTCATATATCATAGGTAGATCATCATTGAAGACTTTAGTCCTTTTTGGTGAGTGATCTAGTGTTCTGGATGATCTCTCAAAGTCATAGACATCAAAATTTCAGGATACAGGGATTTTTATCTCCTCAATACATTATCCCTTTCGAGATACTATAATGGGTTAGAGATGTGGAATATGGGATGTCATTTTCACCTTCATTATATGTGTTGCATAATGTGTTCCACATTTCTCATTTGAAAAAGTATCAACAAGATCTTAACCATGTTATCAGATGGGATCACATTGACTAAGAGCTAGATTATTCATTGTTACATGTACCAAGGAAGATTGTGTTTAGGAAAGATAAAGTCTGGAATGGAAGAATAATTGGTATAGTGCATGTTTTATGGAAACATGTTCCGATTCCGTAAGTGAATTGGGAACTCAAGAAGGAAATGAAATAGCAATGGCCGAAACTCTATTAGGTAAGTGAGGGTTTTCTACTTTTCAAGGATGGAATGAAAAGTGGTGGGGAGAATATAGTACCCATAGTTTCTTCTTTCTAACCATTAATTAATTTTTTTAATGTTTTAAAGTGTAAGGGGGAATGAGGGGTGATCTATGTTAACTCTAAATATGTTTTTTGGGCTAATGTAGATGTGCATGGGCTACACATACATTTCCTAAACCGTGAAAATATCATAAGAGAAACCATGCGTTGTTACAGTTTTGAGGTAGTAGATTCAGCACGGGTTGAGCCTGGTTAGGGACACCATGCAAGGATTAAATATATGGGTTTCTATAAGACATTATCTAATGCATGGTTAGCGCACAATTTGTATAACCGTACGGTCTAACCATGAGTAGGGAAAAAGTAAGAACCTGTTTTTTAGGATTATAATCATTTTTCATCTTACTTGCTTTTTTTCTCCAAAAAGACCCTAATTATATATTTACCTCCATTAAATGTTTAGGAACCTCTACCAGTCATTTTGGCACTGATCTAGATCCTTCCCTTGGCTTTTTCATGCACGATTCTCATAGTATGTGATGTCCTTCACCATTATTATCTTGTTTCATAGAACTACATCAATCTATTTCTCGTATCTTTACTATATTATGTATATATTCCTATTATTGGTAAATATATATTCGTGGATACCAAATATGATGATATTTGAGTTTGTTTATGGTAGGAGAATAGAAATAAGGATAATTTTGGGAATTTTCAACCAGATTGTGTGAGCGTTCTTTATCCCTTGTCAATTTTCATCCTAACATTCGATATAGGTTGCATATATCTTAACTCCTCTTTCTATAATTTATTTTCTTAGTTTCACGTTTTATTATTGTAATGGAATTGATTGTGGAGTTCATGGAATAAATGTTTCGTAGTGATGATTTATATTAAGGGGTGAAATAGTGTTATCTTGTTCAATTATTGCGCAGAGTGATTTAGTTTCTTGAATTTAAAATGGTGATATTATATTTTGGATATTTTAGAATTATTTAATTGTTTGATGGAAAAGTATTTTTTAATGGGAATGGTTTTTTATTCAAATGATTTGTCATTTAAATGGTTTATATGGAAATGGTTTTCAATAAAAATGTTTTTTTAATTTAAAGGGTTTTTATTATGATCCTTAGTAATTCTTCATGTGTGTGTTCATGTTATATTTATTGGGATTGGTTGAAATATGACCTTGTGGTTTGTGTTAATGGTAAAACAGAACATGGGATATAATTACCTTGTGATGACATGTTAGATTTACAAGAAACTGCTCATGAGTATGAAAATATCATCACGTAGCATGCATGGTTTGTTATGTGGATGGGTGGAATGGATTGGTTATCCTAAATAATATTGATTTTTTTTAATGATTTTTTAAGTTACTTTTTTGATGATTTTTTAAGTTACTTTTTTTTGGAAAATATCTTTCTATAAAATTGTTTTCAATTTCAACTATATCCGTTTGGTTATAAATTGTTTTGGAAACTTCTTATATATAGTTATAAACTGTTTTGTGAAATTGTTTTATATAATCTACTTAATGAAAATGTTGCAAACACTTCTATCTTAGTAGAGTGAGTAGAGAAGTAATTGGGGAACACCTGCTGACTATTATACTTACCCCTTCATGGGAAAGTTATTTATTTTGTAGATGCTATCTTCTGGGACATGGGAAAAGGTGATGTATCACCTAATTTTAGCACCACCTCATGATACATGGGCTGCCCAGTGTTTGGGGAGCCTAATTATTTTGGAGAAAATAGTTATTTGGTATTTTATGATTATTTAGTTTTTATTCAACTTTTTTACTTTTTTAATTGTTTTTATCCACGGTTTCACACTTTAGAGACTCTTTGATATGAATAGAGTAGTTGTTTTGTCTTTCTTTTGTTCATAAATCATTTAGGGATTGGTTTAATAAGGTTTTGTAGTTTTAGTGGTTTATTTTTTATAGGGTTAATCTTCCCCAACATGTATTTTAAACCCTACAACAATCATTTCTAGCCATTGGTGTCTTGGGGGTATCGCTTAAGTCATATTAATGATTTTTTTTATTCTAAATCCAATGGGAATAATGGGGTCATTATATTTTATATTGGTGTTTTTATTTTTCTATTATGTATTTAAATGATAGGGGATTGTTCTAATGGTAAATTAACATTCCATTATGGCATAATGTTTGGTTTTAGTGGTCATGTAGGGTCAAGATGTTACAAATGGTAATATATTTTTTGTTTAGTGTTTTTAAAACGAGGAGATATGGAATTTTTTAACTATATTTGATGGTTAGGAAAAATCTATATTAACATAAAAATAGTTAAAACTGGGTTTCAATGGATGTTCTAGAATGTGAATTGTAAATTTACTTGGAATGAGTTGAACATGTTTTTTATATCTTTGGTGAGGTTTCATTGTCAAAGTGGAATGGGTTGGGTGTTATATGTCATATATTATAATGAATAGTGATTGGGGTTTAATGGAATATATTTTAATGTGTATGATTATTGATGTTATTTGGAAAAAAATAAATTCTATATTTTATAATGATAAGTTATATTTATGTGCTTCTAAATTTTAAAAATAATTGTTTGATAAATAGAGTTTACCATTATTGTGTTATGATAAAGGCGAGATAATTTTTTTGGGTAAGTACATGGTTAAGAATGTATATTTTTTAATATTATATTTTTTTATGGGTGTATTCATTTAAGAATTTCCAATATTTTGGTCATAAGTCTATATTTAACTCTAGTTTATATAGATAACAAGTATTGAGACTTAGTGATTTATTTTATAATGTTGTATAATGAGAAAAACACAGACAATTTAAAAGTAACCAAAGTAAAGCGTAGTTATAGAAATATAGTTTATTTAGTTATAAACTAGTTTAATAGATTTCAGCACTAAACTTTACAAAAGAGTATTCCTAATTTATTATAATTTATTTTTCCATTTGTTAATTTTTCTTATTGGTGTATAAATATTTTACTGTAATGACCGACCCCGATTCCACTAAACCAGTGCTTCGAGATGGTTGGTTATAAGACACCAAACACACCTCCCTAGGTACCTGAGGCTTCCAACTACTAGCAAGGTCCTGAGAGGCGATAGTGGGGAGACTATTCTCTCTGATCAGTGTTAGAAAATAGAAGAAATTAGTAAACTATCATACACAAGATAATGTAAATAGAGTTTGAAAGTATTAAATAACTAAAATAGAACATGATGTACTAGTAAATAAAAAATATATAAAATACCGAACAACTATCCATACAATAGAATATTGGTCACCCTCTGGGATGATCATACGGATAAATGAGTACCAATGAAATAGAAAATAATTATTGTCCTCTAAGACTAACATCAAGACATACCATATACCGAGTCTCCACACAATTTCAAACTAGAGAAACCTGATCAGAATATCTCATATTAGTATCTCTGATCTATCATGGAACTCTTGGCCTCATCCCTATAATCAATTCAACACGTTCTCAAACTGAAAATTAGAAATAAGTTCTACACGTACACCTACATGATTGTATGTGGGTGAGAAATAATCTCAGTTAGACACCCCAACAAAAAACATATAATGTATACTAATATATATGTATACAAAAGAAAAATTACACTTCATAGATGTGAGATGATTGAAATGAAATTGAAAACAACATGTGAAACCAATAGCGAACTTGTGGTACGTAATCCCTGTCAAATGGGAAATTTCCTCCATGGATATACATTTCTATATATGTATACATGTATATTCCCATACCTATAAATATATACATAAATTTTAATATTAATGAGTATTTGAATCGAATATCGTGATACCACATTAGCAGTTGATCCTTGGTTCTATAATACTAATCTATGGGAAATCTTGTGCAAGGTCATTGTGTTGGACGTCATTCCACTCAAGTTGGGTATCATTAATTCGATCTATGGGCTCACAATCCCAATCGACATGTAGCTGCCATGGTCAATTCCTGAAATGTATCTAAGAAAGATACATCACCATAGGGGGATACTCAACCTGAACCTGGGTTCACACACAGTCACCTCCAATCATTTCAATGAAGGATATTGTATACCAATAGTCAATCATGTAAAAGGTCACTGCAACTAACTACGACCTATGCAGGGTAATAACTTGTGAGACACTAAGGGTCTGATCCCTGGTATAAAGACCAAGGGATCCTCATCATCCAATGACATGTAATCACATGTATAATAACTATCATGAAAACACCATATAATCTGTTGTCAAGACATAAAGGTCTTGATCCAAGGTATTAAAGACCAAGGCATCCTCATTGAGTCCCAAGAGAATCCTAATGGAAACTTTTTAAATTCATGAGCGGGGTCTATGGAGTATTTCAATAAAACATATACAACCTAAACCCAAACAAGACAGATCCAAGGGGTTTCAAGGCCCAAGGCATCCTACAGAATCAAGACCAAAGGACTAGACTCCTCAAAGAATCCACTACCATAATCAAGATCCCTAAAAAAACATTTGTAGAATCTAAATGAATCAGGATCCAAGGAGCTCATATAGGGCATCCATAAACATAATAAACTAGACAATGAGTCCATATAAGGTATTAGTAGGACAGGAAATCCAAGTATCACTCAAGGAATACATGTCATCATGCCTATGAGACTGTTCAGGGCATTCCTACAATGGGGAAGTCACATACCACTCAAAGTGTAAAAAGTCATCAGGATTAGAGGAGCTTGAAATGTCAAAGTAATCCAATATAAATCTTGTAATGGTAAATAAAATAAATCATTGAAACACCTTTACAAATCACAATAATATAATAAATAGATATATAGGCTCAACATCCATGTCTCATGTAGATCCTCTAGGTATACTACTAATTAATATAAATAAAATGGATCAAAAGACAGATCCTAGGAAAGACCATATGTGCATCCCTAAAAGAAATATTAATCTCATAAAGAACATTTAGGCATTGCAAATAGAAATATAGACTCATCGTGTCAGGCTCAATAGCCACCAATAATGAGGAACCACTAGTTACCATCAATGTATATATAATAAAGATGTGAATGATAAAAAAAGAGTGAGGAAGGTCAATTTCCTAAACCCCACACTACAGAAAAATCCCCATGGGATTACAACTATGAAAAGGGATATATGGTGAAAACTTATACCATCTATACCCAAAATTGATGTACTAAATTTGGTCTAATCAAATATTTTGAAACTTCTACGTCCCTCTAGTCAAATACTGAGAGGTATCCTATACGGGATACTTGAGGCATCCACATACGAAAAGGAATCCAAACCGGGATAAGTTGCTTGAGGCATACACATAAGAAAAGGAATCATACTCAGGATACAAAGATTAAAAGGTAAATAAGTAATCGTACATAAGATCCTTGAATGACAACCAAGTCAACAAAATTTATCTTGGGATCCTCAAAACAACACATAGGTGAATGCATCCTAGAGGGGACCCTCTATAAATGTATAAGAAGACGGAGACATCCCACATGAGATTATTGGAAATAAATAAATATATAAATATATAATTTTTCATACAAGGGACTCCTTAGATGAACTTTTATGTAAAATAATCCCTTAGGGGATCCTTGGAAACAACTAGTATCACGACCTATTAGGCCAGAGGGGCACTTGTCTCAAGGGATACGTCCTCAATGGGAAAATAGTGGAAATAGTTAAAAGAGAAAACTCACGATTCAAATCATATTAGGACCATAACTCGGTTAGATGGAAAACTCAAACTACCATTCATGTCCAGGACTCCCCCTTATGAGATGAATGAATTTGATTACTAGAGGAAGAGCCATTCCATTTTCGTAGAATCCCAAAAAACCCCATTAAGAGTCCATATATTACTCCAAGGGTTTTTTACTTTGTAATATATGTGAAATATTACCCATAATATACTACACATGGGTACAATTATTATTCTTAGGAAGAATGATATGAAAACCCCCTCAATGGGTTGAAAAGGGGCAGTACACTGTGTGTCACTTTCGGTACATGAATCATACTCCCAAAGGACTACATGGGTGTGTACTTCTTCCAACATTGGAATGTAAATTACCTATATACATAGAGTGTTAGGATGGAAAAAAATGTGTCCCCTACATGGTTTTCCAACCCATGTCCCACAATCGGACTGGCTGGATAATTGTCCATGTCATGTACTCATACGCAACGTGTGACCCACATGGGGTATGAAAGTGTACTCTACATAACCATGTACCCCTATATGGGTACTCCTAGTCGGTACTCGCCTATATGGTCGAGTATTAGAACATAGTGTGTACACCACTATAAATGGCATGTACTCTTTATACGTTACCTTCCCTCGAAGGAAAGAACACACAACATGTCACCCTAGACTACTCGTCATGTTATCAGGTTTTCTCGAATAGAAAACCATCATATTTCCATGAAACACCCATTTCACATCCAAAAATAGTTTACTATCCTCGGAGAAGCCATATAAAATCATATTCAGGGATTAAAACATAAAAAATTAATTCGATAAGGATTTTCAATAAAACCATAAAGGGCCAAACATTGAGTGTAAACCACAAATGCATCATTCAAATATGTGGTCCATGGTTGTTGTAGGTCAATCAAACATGTCGAGGACATCATAGTTACACCCCTCTTTCCCTATATCTCATTATCTATATCCCTATATCATTTATCTATTTTTATGTGGTGAAAGAGGATCGATAGTAGGCATCCATGAGAATGAATAAGGAAGTGAAAGAAATAAAATAAAAAGAAAAAGAAAATAAAAATAATAAAAAGAAAATTAAAACAAAAAGGGTAATGGTCCAACCCTACTGTAAATCTCAATTTTATGTCATTCCTAGGAAAAACTCTATATTATAGACCTAATTTTGAATACAGAATCTCACTATGATTCTCTATTAAAAATATACTACTAAACAAACCTACATGAAAGAATTAATATTTTATTTATTAAATATTAAATATTAATTATTCTATTTTATTTCAAATAGATTATATTTACACAAAACTCTTATCATAGGGTAAATACCCTATTATATATCCAATATGGTTGTCAAAAAAATATCCCATATCATCTTCTAGAAAAAAATTACCATTTTACCCCTTTCCTAGAATTTGAAATCAAAAAATAATTTTTTTTCTCAAAAACTCAGTTTTAAAAATCATGTTAATAAAAACCACCCACCATAAACCATATCTTCCCCAAGAAGTCTGGTGAAACGATTAGAAGCTATGCTCTTAACCTGAGAATCTTCTAAGAAAATCTCTCTGGACTATCCAACGACCAACCTCATAGCATAAAAAATTGTCTCCTACATTGATAACGTTTAACTATGACCGATATGGTACTCCCCACCATAAGAAAACACATAGCTTCTTCTCATACCAATCTCTCAACTCATCAAAAAAAATGGAAAAAACTATAGATAAATTGAAAATTAGGGTCACCACCCTCAAATATCTAATGACACACTCCCCACCATATCAATAACCTTACACCTCTCCTTCAGCGTAACCTCAATAGGTTTCCTCTTCCTAAACCGAAAATATATATAAATACCAAAAAGATCTTGGTATAGGGATGACTCTCTATGAGAATACTTAGGATTAATCAATATAGAGAACAATCATCTCTAACAGAAGTACACACAGATTCCACAAAAGGGAATATACATCACCCTTTGATCCAGGTTAACAACCTGTCAATACATGAACATGATTCATCCATTGGTCATCCATTATATAGTACCCAATTTACCCCTAATGTCACCTCAACCATGGATGTACATTCATCACATTAACCATAATCCCATGAATCCAAGCCCATGTAAATTCATGAGTCCATCGGACTTCGTCTTGTACACTACCACTCACCAATTAAAAATTTAAATGATACCACATGAAACCATCATGTACCTTTTCCACCCAAATCATACTCCCATGAGTTAACCACTAGAAGGACATGGTGACCATGCTACATCGAACACCAGTCTCATTAAGATATAATCTTCCTTGGAACCCCTCTTCAGAAACGATCACCTCAACCATTCCTTGAGTTTCTTCATGACATAATTTTACGTGGCGCCATTCCATACATGAGTGTCTAACTGCACTCTAACAACATTAGAAATAGTGGAAAAACTATTTGAGTGGGCTACGATCCCAAACTGTCTCGTCTGTAGAAGCCAATTTTGAAAAAAAATCACCCAATGTGATTCATCAAAATTTGAAGGCATCAACATGCATATAATTCCAAACACAAGAACATATAGTGCCTTAATCTCAAAAAAGTGTAAAAGGAATCTCACTTACTAAAAAGGCATCTAAAAATATAGGTGATCTTCCAAGGAAGGTTTCTATTAAACAAAACGGTCATCAACATACAAGGGTCAGAGTCAAACTTTGGGCCTCTTGGTCTGCCACCTAGCTCTATAGAACAAGTATAACAACTAGGTCATATTGTCTAACAGGCTTTCCAAAAATATCAAACCTATATAAATAAGGTAAATATCGCAATGACCTATGAGGTTCAAAACCGAAATCATGACCTATAGGGGCCTAATCCTCACTGAGCATCCCTAGAAGAAACTGCTCTCCATAGGTCATGATACAAATGAAGAAGATAGATTTAATTGACACTCACAAGGCATACACATACGATAATATCCCTAGTGGAACAGTTCCCTAAAAAAATAATGGTATCCAATGAAATCATACATAGTGATCCGACTAGATATCTGAAATCTAAGAAACATCACCCTACAAGGGGAAAAACAGAAAGGCACTATGTTCCATATGACCCTAGTCGGGAAACTACACCTCATGTGCATAAGGGATGACTCATCATAATCAAGTAAAAAACGCATCATTGTAGATCCACATGACCATACATTAAAAGGAAATATATATGTAAGCAGGGAAAGACCAATAATCCTCATTCATAAGTAAAATTGCAAACTAGATGGCCTATATGATCTGAATCCTACATGCCTAGAATGATGTATGAGGTAACTATTGCCTTTTCTATCCAAGAGTCAAAACACATCCATGAACACTTTCCAATGGATGAGATCCATATATCCATTAAATATCATTATATCCATACAAAATATACATCGCTCATTGTAAAAATCACATACAACTGTAACATTATAGATTAAAACATAATCCCATTACATGGAAACAATGTCTTCTTACCAAAACAAGTGTCCTTGATTCTCCAGTTGGATATCCATAATAGGTATCAACACAGTTCCAATACTTCTATCTATGATATCCCAAATATTAAATATTAAGAAATGAATATCTTGGATAACAGTTTGTAACGAACCCACCCAAATTCCACTAATCGTGTTCTTCAAGCTAGTAGTTTACGAGGCCTCAAGAATTCCTCCCCATTCAGCAGAGGCTACCGACTAGCAGTGAGGGCATAGAAGGCGATAGTGTGGAGACTATTTCCTCATATTAGGTTAAGAAAATAATGGAAAATAGCTATGTTTTATACAAAATAGAATGTTAACAGAGTGAATATGCAATAAAAATCTAAAATAGACATGTTATAATAATAAATTAAAAATCTATAAAATCCTAAACATTTATCCATACAATACAACATTTGACACCCAATGAGATGACTATAAATATACAAGGGAACAAAATAAACTGAAAATAAAAGTAAATGGATCTACTACTAACATCAATCTAGACCACATACTCTGTCTCTGGACACTATTCAACTGATGTAGCCTCATCTGGACAACCCACACAAGCATCTTTGCACAAACATGTTTCTCTAGGCCTATTCCCAATCCCCCATGAATCTCGTGATCATCCTGAAAAGCATACATATAGTCTACACGTACACTGAGGAGAATGTGCAATGGTGTGAAATAACCAAAACAAGCCACCACTATGAGAAACCTATAATGTATATTTCTATAATAGAATAGAAAAAAGGTTATCTGCCTAGCTAAGATATAACTAAAATTAATGTTAAACCCATATATGAAACCACTGTTGAAAAAAGGTTCCATAATACCTATAAACAAAAAATTTTCCACCATGGATTTACATATCTATATACATATACATGTATAGTTTCATACCAATATATATAGACATAATTATGAATATTCATGAGTATGTGAATCAAATAAAATGAAACCATATCAACGTTTGACCATTAGGTTCATTATACCGATCGCATATACATCCTGTGCAAGGGCATTGAGATAGACATTGTGCAACCAAAGCGGTGTATCCTTAAGTCGATATCTGTGTTAATAATCCCAATCAACCTATACTAGACTTAGCCAATGGCAGAACTATCCCTGAGAAAACTATGTCACCATAAGAGGATACTCTGTCTACACTTGTTTTCACCCATACCCATATCCAATCATGGTAAAGAAGGATACCATATATTGATGATAAATAATTCCAATGCTAACTACAACCAACTATGACCTATGCCAGGTAATCACATGTTAGACCACAAGGGCCTGATCCTTGGTATATATACCAAGTAATCCTATTATCCTACACAGTGTAATCACATGTATAACATCCATAATGGCCAAACCATATAATCATGTGTTTGACTAGAAATGGTTGGACCTAAGGTATATAAGACCAGTTCATCCTCATCGAGTCACACGAGCATCTCAATGGAAACTCAGTAAAGACTTCCGTTGATTCTAAGTAGTATGTCAATAGACCATGTCCAATATGAGCCAAGATATTCTAGATCCATGGGGTATCAATGCCCAAGTCATCATTTGAAATCAATACTTAAAGAGAAATCTCATCCAAAGTATCCAATAATATAATCATGATACATGGGGAGAAAATCCATGTTAGCTAATGGAGTCAATATCCAATGATCTCATTCACAATATCAACTATAATTATCAAATTTCCTTTGAGTCTATCCAAGGAATTCTTATAATGGGGAATTCAACTATCATTAATGGCAATTATGTCCCTAGGATTATGAGTACGTACAAGGAAACCCAATAATAGGAAATCCAAGTAACACTCAAGGCATACAAAGTCATGAAGATCCCTGGATATAGAAATTTATATGTCATCCTATATAAATAATATGAGGATCAATTTCTAGATTATATGAAACACCTCTTAACATCCCAAAAAATTAATAATCAAATATTAAGTCTTAATAGACAACTCCCAATTAGTACCTCTAGATATTAAAATAAATTTCATAAATACAATGGATCCGAAGTTGGATCCCATGAAAAATATTAGGGCGTCAGAATAAGGAAAACAGATCTTAGGAATAACATCTGAGCATCCCAACGAGATATAAATATTCCTCACATCAGGCTCAATGACCACTACCTGCAAAGCACCTATGGATGAAATCGTTGCATCAAAATTAAACTTGGGAATGATTTAAAAAAGAGTGAGGGTGGTCAAATGAATAAAACCACAGTAAAACCACAAAATAATGGGATTAAATGTTTGACATCAGTTCAATGATGACACCTACAACCATCTCAACCAAACCATCATTTAATATCTTAGGGTTGGTAAAAAACTAGGCACCCACATGGTCCCTCAAGTCAAATACTATGATTCACTCTATAGGGGATTGTCAAGGCATACACCTAATATAATGAATCCTACATGGGGTCTGTAGATGTAATGGTAAAGATGGAATTATACATAGGATCCTCGAACATAAATCAAGACCGAGACATCCAACTTAGGATCATTGAAACAACATATTAGTGAATTAAACCTATGGGGGGGGCTCTACAACCATATAAGAAGGCAGAGTCATCCCACAAAAGATTCTCAGAATGGTATGATGATAAAAGATCATACAAGGGAATCCCTAAATTATCTTTTATGTAATGTAATACATTGGGGTATCTATGGTAACAACTAGTCTCATGTCCTCTTAGGACCGAGGGACACTTCTCACAAGGTAGACATCCGCAAAATAAAGCCACAAAGGAACATGTCAAAAGAGCTAGCTCATGGATTATCTAAAATAAAGATCCCAAAAAGGTTGGACTAAAAACCCTAACATATCATTAACATTCATGTCCATCCATTAGGAGATGACTGGATATGATTACTAGAGGAATAACTTCTCAATTTAGGTAGAATCCCAAAAATACCCATTAGGAGTCCTCAGATTGTTCCACGGGTTTCATCATTATGATATATCTATAAAAGTACTCATAGTGGACTAATAATGGGTCAAATTATGAATCCGGGGATAAAAGATAAATAAGACACTCATTGAGTTGAAAATGGGAATTACACAACATGTCACCGTTAGTACACATTTTGTACTCCCAAAGGCCCACATGAACATGTACTTCCGCTAGTATGAGCATGTAAACACCCTATATACACGACATTTAGGGAGTGAACACAGTGTGTTCCTTAAATGGGTTACCAGACCATGTCCCTAAACAGGACATGTTGAAATAGATCAACGATCATTAGAGGTGGGCGATTCTAGTGTCTGAAAAATGATCCACCTTGCTCATATTAGATCAAAATTTTATTGATTCAGAAGATAATCCAATATAGTATTAGCCACGAATTTTTCGGAGAAACCCCATCCCATAGTGATGGGTTTTTTTACACAACCCTCAAGGTTAGTAAACCAGACCATGAGGATTGTGAATCCACTATGGGAATATCCCCAACCCTAAGGGATGGGGGATTTTCATATAAACTATCCATTTCATTGTGGAAATCATCATTCTTTTGATTATGGAAGAGACCACATAATGAATCCTACGAATTCATCCCATCTCATGATCTGATACATTAAATTGGAACACGCATGACTGAAATATCTATGTATTATAATCATATTACCATCCAACAAGAAGATCCCATAGAATAACAAAAACTATATGAAAAGGCCGCATGGAGTGTGTATAAGAATAAAATCTCACAAAAACACTGATAGAATGCCTACAATGAATTTTTCATTAGTGAATATTATCACACCACCAATGTAGATTCTGCAGAACACAAGGCCAATCCAGAGGCATCCGAAGAGAAGGTTCTGATTCATAATTTGGTCTCCACTAAAGATAATTAATTGGGTACTCTTATATAGTTATAGTGGATTGACATGAATTTTGGAACTCCCACGAACAATCCAGACTTACCACCTCAAATAGAATCCAACAAGGAAAAGGGAAAGGGTCATATTGTACCTCATTACCTCTCATAGAGCATTATTCCCTTTCCCTAGAAGAAAATTTTCTCGTAATGTTGAAGAGTGAAATAATTTAGTATAATCAATGTAAAAAACTGTAAGGCAGCCTTCCTGATTGATATTCTGTACAAGAAGATCCTTCAAACACATTTCCAGATGTAGAATATCGACAGAATTATTGTTCCATAGTAACTGATGTAGATATGAAGCATCCTCTCAACGTGGGATTCTAAAAACTAATATATATTTGGATCCCACGGTAGCAGATCAAGATTTCCTTTAATTGGGTAAAAAACCAGAATAGGGTAAGGCACTTTATTATAGGCCTGCCCATACGGGTTACCAATGACTTATACCATCAGGGCCACTGCCAATAGCCCTACCAGCTTTCACACTTGTTCAGGCTCTAGCTTCTTTAGACATTCCCAAAAATATCATGAGTAAAAATGAGTAAATAATAGTTCAATTGTAAGACATGGATTATAATATTGAGAAGATATAATAGGAAAAGAAGTCTTACCCTAAATGGATATATCCGACTATTCCCTGGCCAAATTTTGGGAACCTAACATTTCCAATTATCAATAGATCAAGAGACGCAGAGAAGCTTTTCACATATTTTATCTCACGTTGGGACATGATTATGGGTACCCCTGATCAATAGGAAGAGGATAAACATATGTTTTTTATGAAATCATTTATGGGACCAAATTTTCTATGGTACACTAGCATGTAGTCTCGGTCAGTCACTGTGTGAGAATACATTTGTCATAATTTCTTATTTTAGTTCAGATCAACACTATAAAAGATAACACTCATTGACCTCTGAGACTATAAATAGTGGTATAAACATAGATTCTAATATTTCATTACATGGTGGAAAGGATTGAGACACTCTATGAACCTATCACACCTCAAGAAGAGTTGTTTCCTTTCAAGAAAGCGTATCTTCGTGATGATTTCGGCACCCCAATTATCCCAATGAAATAAAAAAATAGGGTTTCAAGACCATTCCTCAATTGATCAAAGAGTGGAGGACTCCATCAAAGAGACTATGAATGAGTGATGAGTAATTCCATCAACTCATGGAAGGAGAACAAGAAAATAAAATATTGTTACAATTATATTTAAAAATCTCTTATAATAACTCCTACTTAAAATACCACACCATACCATGCGACTCAACCTCTTGAGGGTCAGAAATAATAGTCACCTAGTATATATGATCAAAAAGATGAGATCCAGAAACAATTGGAGGAGATGAAGAATAGTATCTATTCTTTTCAAAATGACCAAGTCCCCAACTACATCATCTTTAAATTGGAAAAAAATATGGTCAAATTTTCAAACCCTAAGTGTAACACCACGATATTTTATGAGATATACTATTTTTAATTTCTTTGATGTCTTCTATAATACACTAAAACAAGATTAGCTTGTACTATATACAACACTGTATTAGCTTGCAGTATACACAAAACTAATCTTGGTTCGTGTTACACACAATTTTAATGTTCGTTTTGTGGAAATTATTCTACACAACAATAAGCATAGATTTTGTTCAATGTATAAATGAAATAAGTTTTTATTATGTTATACGCAACACCAAACGGAGCTTTCACTACACGCAGCCCTGACATGGCTTGAATTACACGCAATCAAGACCTCCCTCGATAGCATCTGTAGTACGCAATACCGAGTTTCACTAAATGAGATATTATTATAATATTATTATGAACTAGTCGTTATGAATAGTAATACCCAATTTTTTCAATTTTTTAAATTTTATATTTCAAAATGGGCTTAATTTTTGGATTCGGAATATCGAAATTATCCTAGGGTGAAATTTTTGTATTTTTTAGAAAACTTTCGATTTTTGATTAATAGTGAAAACACTAGGTTACTATTTAAAAATAGACTTTTTATTTAAATAATTATTTGTTTTATTGAAATTTATTTTAGGTACAAACTGATACATAATACCTATATAAGTTCAATGTAATTCATTGTAGTCATTTTATATTAATTTTGGATGTATAAAAATTTTATTGAACTTTTCACCGTCTTTTACCCACCTCCTAGGAGAATTTGAAAATTTACATAAAACTTAATTTTACGGCTTCTGTGAGTGGAATTTCAAAAATCCGAGACACAGTTAATATCAAGGAGTAAAATGTGGTTCAATAAGATAAAAATAATTTTTGGTGAATAGTAACTTTTTACTTTTATTTACCACTATTAAAAGTAAATAGGGTAATTAAAGGTAAAAATGATATTATTATTACCCTAAAACATGTCCTAATTCTATTAGATAAGTTTAATTCGATCAAAAATAATATTAGGAATAAAATATTACCCTTTAGGTCCACTTGGATTAGAATAGGACACTATTATTCTTTTTTTAAAGAAGAGTTAAAATAGTTAAAATCAAAGTTTAATAACTAACACATTTTTAATATAGGGTTATAAAAAAGAATAATTTGACTATAAATATACATTATAAATCCAAAACGATTTCCTACATAATGGTAATTTATTTTTAATTTTTAGACATTAAATAATTTAATTTATTTATGACACAATGATGATGGAGTAATTACCTTATTAATGAAATATTAACATAATTGATGTTATAAATACCCAAATAAATGTAATTTGAGAATTTTTTAAGAATTAAACTAATTTTATAGGTTAATGTGATATGTTATTATTAATGTAATTAATTCTTTTCGAACTAATCATGTTGTTATTATTTTCACAAAAATTAATTACGAAATTGTGTCAAAATTGACTTAAATTGTTTTTAAAACAAATATTATATTATTAATTATTATTTTATTCATAAAAATCTATGGTTCAGCTAAATTACTTAGATAAGGTTATATATATTAATAATGAACCAATTGGGTTTTTTTTCTTTTTATAGTAAGTTTATTAACCATATAGTGTAATAAAAAAGGAAGACATGGTAAAAGTTAAATTATTTGACTTAGAGTTAAATCTAAATGATAAGGTTAAAATAGTATCCTAAACATGTATAAAAACTATTGGCTGAGAGGATTTAGACCCATCCTTACATTATCTTCCAAATGAATCAATTTGGAGCTATTATAAACCGAATATGACTTTATTATAAAATAATATTTTATGTTTTTCCTAGGTGCCCCTCTGCTCCATTATAAAAGGGCACCCCTTCCCTCTTCTCTTCACACCCTTTTGAGCCTTGAAACTCAGCCAACCCCTGACAATTACTATTCTAAACCTCTATAGTTATATCATATAGGTTCTGGTCTTCTCAAAAGACCAACTATAGTCCCTTAAGAGGAAGCTTAAAGGAGGTGCTTCTAAGAAGAGGTAATCTCTTCTACTGATTCTTTCAAGTTTCATTCTTCTTAAACTTCATCTTATTTAGTTGTTCCATTGTAAAGTGATATAACCAGTATCAATAATAAACTTATATGATTTTAAAAATATGAAACAACCCTCATTTCACCATCTATCCATCCTACAGAAAATGAAATCATCACGTGTGCGTACGTACAGAATACCGTCTCCACGCCGTGGTGTAATCAGTTTTTCCACCGCCACCTTACTTGGATGGGTATAATGGTGTAAATAATAAATATGTATAGTTATTATAACATCATAATGATTTTGAGATTTTATATCATCCACTCCAATTCAATTCAATAATTATGGGAACGATATCATCACTCGTGCGTACGTACGGATTACCGTCTCCACGATGCGATGAGATTCATTCTCCATGTTAACCACTCAAAAATGATTATAATGTATATATAATGAATTATAATGGAATATATGACATGATAAAGCTACTGGATTTATGTTTGTATATATATGTGTCATCTACTTACTTCCATTGAAGTCAATAAGGAAAGGAAAACAACGTTCATGCATACGTACGACCTACTATCTCCATGAACAGTGTATTTCATTTCATTTAGGTATCAATTATATATATATATATACTGAATATATATGATATATAAATAATGATTTAAATTATGGAAGTAATTAAATCATGATATAAGTAATAATAATATCATGAACAACAAGTCCAAACACGTACGATAAATAAAACGATTTTACCCAAAACGCTACTTTAACATTGAATTTACAAAAGAACGGGTAATATAAAGTCATAAGTGAACCATATATGATATCATATAACTGAATATTATTCATTAATAAGTTAATGACATTATTTCAATCATTATATAGATGTTTCAGATACGTACGAAGCATATCGGACATAAGGTAAGGGATAATTATTCCAATCTTGTTCTTATCCGAGATTGTTTATTCGTATTTATTTACTAGGGTTATTGTTATCATCCATGTCAATGTTTTCTAAAAGTTTTTTTATGTATTTTAAAGTCTTTTTTCCCATTTTTTACTTTTACCAAATTTTTTGAGTGGAATATTTCTTTTTTTTACCATACGATGATCTTTTTGACTTTTCTGACAAAAGTACGAGGATAATGTTTTTTTAACTTATACGGCATGAACAGATTTTTACGGTTTCATAAGACCTTATTTTCATGAAGCATACTCTACAAGATATCATGACTATTTTAAAAAAATCATTTTATTTTAAAATTTCATGTCATTTTGTGAAAATAAAATGATTTCGAATAAGAAAGGATATTTTCCTCATGAATTTATTTCATGTGTTTTATCAAAACCATTTTCCATCTAAGATGAAAGTATTTCATATGTGTATTTGTCAAGTATAATGTCTCTATGATTAACATGGTTTCACTTCTCTTATGATGAAATTATATCCATTTGTTTTATATGGATTATGTTATGATGGGATGATGTTTATGAAGCCCATTTTATTCTTTGGGTTATGATGAATGATTTATGTTTATGTTGTGCCACACGTAAGAATGATTTCATTATGAGATGGACATGACCTATATCTAGACTAAAATGCATTGGGTAATGATTTGTATCTCATGAGATATACATGGCTGGAATGGAAAGTTAATCTGGTTTAGTGATACAGGACTAGAACGAGGAGTGAACTCGATTCCGTAGGTGACTTTGCCCACTAAGATTGTCTCGACAACAATGCCATGGCTGCTATGGAAAACATAACATGTGCTTAATGGTTTCCACAATTACATGTTTTATTCCCAGGATATATTATCATGATTTATGTTCCATTATGATCTATGACTTACATTCTTCCATGTTTTATGTCATTTCCCAACATTTTTAAGTATAAACATTATGTTAATGTTTTTAAGTTCAAATGTATATGGTTTGTTTTATATTATCCATGCTTACCCTTACTGAGCATTTGAGCTCACCCTTTTATATGTTTTCTTTTCCCCAAGATATAAAGAATGGTTTTAGGTAATAAAACAAAAGGGGAATATCTTTATGGGAGATTTTGAAGATCATTCACCATGATTTAAAGATTATGTTCCGAGTTTCCAAAGACACTAAACTTTTACGATCCTTGAGTGTTGGTTTTTGTTATGTATTAAGTATTCCGAAAAATTAATGTAATGTCCATGTACGTCAATTTTGGGGTCACTACACTAATACGACCATCAAATATGTTTAAAATGATATTGGAAACTGTTTCCCTTTCATAAAATGATGGGATACCATATCCTATATTTCATTGATTTCGAAACCTCATCAAAGTGATGGTGGACTCTGAATAGTTGAAGTTCAAAAAAGTTGCATGCGTCTCTACCACTAATATAGAGGAGAAATATGATTGTAATTAAGTAAAGAGTAAGAGTTCACAAAAGTTAAATGATTAGATTCTCAAGATAAAAATCAACCAGATGCATTCTGTCCTCTGAACACAGTTACAATAACCAACTGTGTACGCATCCACTTCCACTTCCACACAACCAACTTCATCAGCTATTCAGTCCTATGAAAGTAATTCCTCCAAAATGATACACGGTAGAAAGGGTATGAAGAAAATGTAGAATTTAATCATCTTGTCAAAGACAAATTTACCATTCACCTTAGCAGACATCATGCCAATAGTCCAAAATACACAAGCACTACCATGAAAAAAACACAACAAGAGTCGACCCGTCATGCAGAATATTCATAAGATGAGGATTTAATCTTAGGTTCCATTAATCTTATTCTCCGAATGGATAAATTGGTAAATTTTGAGAGTGGTTAAGAACCCCAATTCCATACGCTTGATTGGGGAACAAGAGAAGAGACCATTAGAGTCGAGGGTAAAGGGGAAGACATTGTCATTTCAGGAGCCACAACAGAAACACACAATGATTTGTATGAAATATATTTTTTATTTGATTATATATATATATATATATATATTATTTTATATCTTATGTTGTATAATACACCAAGATAAGATTGCGTTATACTCAACTCCAGATTATATTTTGGTTTACACAACAATATGATTGGATTTGGATACAGAAGATTTCATGTTCTTTTGATAGATTCCATTTCACAAAAGACCAATTTTAAATGAAAAACTAAATATTATTATGTTACATTATATCTCAATCATTATAATGGCACATATGAACACTATTATATTTCTTATGGAAAACTATTAAAAAGAAAATAAGTGAGTTCATAAAATAATAAAATCACCATTTATTTATTTTATTAATGTAATATATACATAATATATTCAATATAATGTTTAAAATGAATCTTATATGGTTTCTTGGAATTATATAAGAACAAGATGAATTTTATGGATAAAATAAGTATTTTTCAAACAAATTTTTTTTCCACTTTTAATGAAACACCCATTTTAAATCATGATTTTGAAACTTTTATATATTATATTTTACAAAATAAAAATATTATTAGGAATAAGGATAAAAAATTTACTTTGGTTGAATTTTTAAAATTTTTCTATTATGTTTTCTGTTTTGGTAAATAGTAAAAATATATTGAATTTTAATTGATAAAACATTTTTTTAAAAAGTAATTTTTGCGGATAAATTATATTATTTAATGGGTTTAAATAAAAAATAGAAAATAATTTTAGCAATTAATATAAATTGTTGATTAATATTATTTTTACCATGATTTTTAATGTAAAAACATTTCAAACTTTTGCAATGTTTTATATTTTACAAATCTATTTCTCATTACTACAATGGTATTAATTTTAAATTACTTATTTTAACTTCTATGTTCCCAATTTTTAAAAATGGATTATATATTTTTAATAAATATTCCCATATAATGTAGTTATCATTCTTGTATTTTTGGGCATTGTGAATAATAACTTCAATAATTTTTATTATAACGGTAAAAATGTATATCGGGTAATTAATAGTAAACATAATAATTTAAAATTACCTTAACACTTGTACTAATATGATTGGATGAGTTATTTTAGACCAAAACCATCCTTGGGTATAAATTATATCCCTTAGAAGAAACTTGGATGTGATTAGGACAACAAATATATATTATTTAAAAAACCCTAAATATGTCTTACTCAAAAATTTAAAAACATAATCATTTTTAAAATGAGGTTACCCAAAATCTAAATTAAACTATAGATACTCATTTAAAAGATAAATTTTTTCTTTTTCTTGATAATTTACTTTAAATTTTAGGAAATAAATAATTAACATAATATCTTATACATTGATGATGTAGACACTATTTAATTATTGGAAAACCAATAATATAATTTTTATTAAAAAGATAATATCCATTAAAAATAAAAAAAACTAGGGGAAATATTATTAGTAGAGTATATCTCGACCATAATCATCCCAGGGTGTATTTTTTGACCATTTGGATCGATATGGAAATGATAATAACACTTATAATATTTTATTTAAAATGATTTAAAAGTTTTCACATTACTGTTTTAACAAACATAACATTTTTTATGGAGGATTCTATAGAATATTTTCCATAATATTATTCATATTGTTTAATTCAAAAAAATAAAAAATTTATCTGAAATATATGAGATTTTTCTTTGGGGTAGTATTTTTTTTTAAATTCTTATTTGACAAATAATATATTAAATAATTACACACAAAAAATGTTGTAATTATTTTATTAATTGAAATATCAATTTAATTTTATTAAAAATATTAAAATAAATACAATTTTGGATAATTATTATATAAAATTAATTTAATTGTCTACACTTACCTATTAGGGATATATAAAATTATTTAGTTTTAGTATGACATCTTTTCTTTTTAATTTTAAAATTACATGAAAGAAATAGTATCAAAATTGAATCTATTGATATTTTGTCAAAGTAATGTTTGATTAAATTAGTTAAAAATCATAATAAAATTTTAAAAATATAAAGTAATTATGATATGGTATATAATGTTCTAAATTTTTCATTTATGGGATAATTTAAAATAAACTTGTTAATATTTCACCCTTTCAATATTGAAATTGTTGTTACCACAATTAAAATAAAATAGAATAACAAAGTGATAATTAAAAAGATAAGGTTTAAATTGATATAAGAACATGTCTAAATATTATTGTTTGATGATATTACAACCTTATCTCCTATCATCTTCTAAATGAGTTCATTTTGACGTTTTTTGGATCATGATTTTTTTTATTATAAATTAATTGTTTTAGATATCCCAAAAGTGCCCATCACCTCAATTATAAAAGGGAACCTCCTATCTCCCCTCGTCACTTCACTTTGAGCCTTCAAGATCGGACATACACCACCCATTTAACATCTAAACTAATATAGTCACATTCTATTGGTTCCTATATTCACAAAAGACCATCTATATTACCATTAAGAGGATATCTTGGGGGAGCACGTCGAAGAAGAGATAATCTCCTCTATCAAATCATTGATAATTATTTCTTATCATAATTCTTATTCATGAGTTGTTTCAATTATATAATAATAACTCTACTGTAACATATATACACAGATGTTATTTTAATTATGGAAAAACCATGTTCCACATTCTATCAATCCTATGAAAAATGAAATCAACATGTGTGTGTACGTACGACTTACCATCTCCGTGTCGTGGTGTAATATGTTTTTCACCAAAACAATACATGGATGGATATAATGGTCGAAATAAAAACTATATTTGGTTATTATAAAATTATATATATTCTGTAAAAACATATAAAACATCCAATT
Organism: Viscum album; assembly: GCA_963277665.1. NCBI lineage: Eukaryota > Viridiplantae > Streptophyta > Magnoliopsida > Santalales > Viscaceae > Viscum > Viscum album. The sequence continues at coordinate 1,266,713,551 of OY728140.1, read as the reverse complement.
CCATACCATTTCTCAATTATCTGAATGATGTCATTGTTAGTGTGTATATATTAATTACCATATCCACAATGTGATACGATTCCTTCATCAAGATAATCAATAAAGAATGATTGTATAAATATATATAATGAATAAATATTTTATATATTTTGATAATATCATTTTTTAATGATATAACTATGACATAATAAAGAGAATATGAAATTATTCGACAACACTTGTATAAGAACATGAGGAAAAATATACTCAAATAATGAGTGACAATGAAAGGTTACCAACAAAAGAAGGATACTATGATCATTTATGATATCATTAAAATGACTATGATACTGGAAAAAATAAAATTTATTATTAAATCATTATACAGAGGGTTTGGATATATACCAAATAAATTAGACCAAAGGTAAGGGATTTGTTTTACTTTTATATCTATGGGACATCTGCCTTATACACAAACAATTTCTTTTTAGTGGTATTTATGATTTCCATGGATTTTTATAATTATTCTTATATTGGTTAATATATTTATATATTCATATAATATAATTTATTTTATTAAGCATACTATTCTACTGATCATAAATTTTTATGGGATAATTTCGAAATCCCATTATTATGTGTGATTGTTTATACGTAATTATTTACCGGGTATATTTATCATCCATGTACATGATTTCTAAAAACGTTATCATAAATGTTTTACTATTATCTTATGGATATTTGTAATCATTTTTACCCATTTTTACTATTTATGACATGGTTTGAAAGGAATATTTATTTCACTTTAAAATGTGGTAATTTTTTAATTTTCTGAAAAAAGTATGGGAATAATAATTTATTTTAACATATATGGCCTGAATATATTTTTACACCTTAAAAAATCCTTATTTTCACAAATATTCCCTTAAATTATTCATGTATATTTCAAAGAAATTATTTTTTTAAAAATTTACCATTTTTTACAAAAATAAACCATTTTAGAGATGAATGTATATTTTTATCCAGAATTAATTTGATATGTTTTATCAAAATTATTTTCCATTTAAGATGAAATTATCTAAATGGGTTTATGTTTACATCCATATTGTTACTATGAGTTGATGGTGTTTATTATGGAATTATATTTTGGAAATCCATTTATTCTATATTTATTATGATGTATTGATGTTTAAAACCCCTATTTTGTTCTTTGGGATATGATATGATGAATGATTTAGGTTTTTGTGGAAAAAGTATGAATAACATCATTATGTGATAGGTGGGACTAATATCTCTATAACACCCTGATATTTTATAAGACATAATCTTTTTAATTTCTTTCATATCTTCTGTTGTAAGCTATACCAAGATTATTTTGCGCTATACGCAACACTAATCTTGGATCGTGTTACACACATTTTCTAGTTTGTTTGATAGTTGTTATTCTACGCAACAGTGAGTGTGTGTGTATATATATATATATATATTCAGTGTATAAATGAAATATGGTGGAATTTTATTATACACAACTTCAAAGGAGTCTTTCACTACACACAACCCTTACTTGGCTTGTATTACACGCAATCACGACCTTCCTTGATAGTGTGTGTTGTACGCAATACCGGGATTCACTAAACAATGATATGTGGTTATAATATTATTATAAACTAGTCGTTATGAATAGTATTAACTACATTTTTAATTTTATAACATTATTATTCATCTTACCCATTTTCTAGAAAATGGTATGAGAACAAAATAAAATTTTTAGGTAAAATAAGTATTTTTCAAAAAATGCAGTTTTGCCACCTTTTGATGGTGCACCCATTTTAAATATAATTTTTGAAAAGTTTATAAGTTAAATTTTACAGAATAAACTTTTTCTTTTTAATCAGGATATAAAAATTTACATTGGATAAAGTTTTGATATTTTTCTGACAATGTTCTTATTTTGATGAATAGTAAAAACACACTAAATTTTTACTAAAAACAACTGTTTTCATCAAGATAATTTATATGGTTAAATTATAATTTTAAATTGTTTTAAAGTATAAATAGAATATATTTTCACCATTTAATATAATTTTTGTCATTATCATTGATTTTACAATGAATTCATATGTTAAATCAATTCAGTATTTTACAATGTTTTAAACAAAAACACGTTTTTTTTCGACAACATGATTAATTTAAAATTTATTACTACAACTTCTGTGTTTTGAATTTGGAAAAATGGATTCAATATTTGGAATCCTTAGGTCCAAATTATGTTAATATGCAACTTTTTATTTTTGGGCGTTATCAATAGTAACTATGGTAAATTTTATTTACCACAGATAAAGCTAAATTAGGTAATTAAGGGTAAAAATAATATTATAAAATTACACTAACACTTATCTTAAAATAACTGGATGATTATATTTTATCCTAAGGCATATTTGGGTCGAAATGGAATCCATTGTAACCCACTTGGATGTTATTAAGACCTTTAATTTATTTTATTTTATAGAAAGTGAAATATGTCTCACTCAAACTTTAATAATTGGATTCTTTTTAATATATGTTCATACAGAATATAATTTTGATTATAAATACGCATTTTAAATATAAATTGTTTTTATTTATCATGTTAATTTATTTGTAATTTTTAAGAAATATTTAATTACCTTAATATCTTATACCATAATGATGTAGAAATTATTTATTTGCTGAAAAATCAATAATATTGTTTTTATTAAAATAATAATACCCATAAAAGGGACCATACACTTGGGAAAACCTTATATTTCGAGTATATATATACCCTAATAATCCAAGGGTCGATTTGTGGACCATTTGGAGGCTTATAAAACAAATTAGGAAATTTATATTTTTTTATTTTAAATGATGTCAAAAATGTCACCTTCATAATTTAATAAATATTACAATTTAAATGTAGTGATTTTAAGATGATAAATTTGAGTAAAAGTATTATAATGAATTTTAATGTATTTATATTAATCATCGGTTTTTATTTTTAATTTTTTTTTCAAATAAAAATTATATTTAATTACTATTCAAAAATGAATTAGTAATTGTTTTATTAAGGGAAATATCAAATAAATGGTTTTATAAATATTAAAATAAAACTTATATGAACTAAATAATGTTCTTCACAAATTTTCTAGATGAATATGACATGTTAGGAATCTATTAAACATCATGGTTCAAATATATCCTCTGTGTGGATTTTATTTAAATTCAAATAAATGAATAGTGTAAAAATTAACACTATTGTTATTTTATAAAAATAACATATTATTAAATTGTTTACATATCACATAAATATTTAAAAATTATGAATTGAAATTTATATGGTCTAAAATTTAATAAATTACCCAATTATGACACATAAGTAATTATTTATAACAATTTAAAATATAGATATTATTACCACAAATAAGATTAAATAAATTAAATAAGGATAAATCCAATTGATAAGGTTAAAAATAATTTCACAACATGTCTAAATTTTATTTATTGATGATATTACCACTCTATATTACCTCATATCCTAATTTTAGTCACATTGGATGTTTTTATGTGGGGTTTGAGTTTATTATAAATTAATATTTTTGCGGTTTCCCAATGTGCCCCTCTCCTCCCTTATAAAAGGGCACCTCCTCCCTCTCCCCTTCACAACAATTTGAGCTTTCATTATCGGCTTAAACCTGCCCATTTCTCTTCTAAATTTTCCTAGAAACATTCTGGAGGTTCTGGTCTTCTCAAAAGTCCAACTCTAGTCCCTTTAGAGAAATCATAAAAGAGGTGCGTTGAAGAAGAGGTAATCTCTTCTACTGATTCATTCTTGTCTTTTTCTCCTTCAACTTCATCGTATTTAGTTGTTTCATTATAAAGTAATACAATAAGTATCACTAATATACTGATATGATATTATAAATATGAAACCATCCCATTTCACCTTCTATGCATCCTACGAAAAATGAAATCACAGCGCATGCATACGTACGGAATACCATCTCCACGCCGTGGTGTAATCCATTTTTCCACCACCACCTTACTTTGATGGGTATAATGGTTTAAAGAAAAACTTTATATGGTTATTATAACATCATACTAATTCTGATATATTATATCATCCACTCCAATTCTATTCAATAATTATGGGAATGATATCATCGCTCGTGCGTACGTACGGACTACCGTCTCCATGAACGATGTATTTCATTCCATTTGTCGATCTATCATATATATTTATATTCTGAATATATATTATATATAAATCATTTTTACATTCTGAAATTATGTAAATCAGGATATAAGTAATAATATTAAGAACAACAAGTTGAAACACGTACGACAAATGAAACGATTGTACCCAAAATGTTGCTTTAACATGGAATTTACAAAAGAATGGGGAATATTAAGTCATAAGTGAACAATATATAACAATGAATGTGATTCTGAAATAAGTAGATGAAATTATTTAAATCATTATATAGGAGGTTAGGATATATATGAATCATATCAGACATAAGATGAGAGATAACTTTTCCAATCTCGTTTTTATCCGAGATTGTTTATTCGTATGTATTTACTGGGGTTATATTTATCATCCATGTCCCTGTTTTCTAAAAATGGGTTTATGTATGTTTAAAGTCCTTTTTACCCATTTATGACTTTTACTATATGGTACGTAAGTAATATTTCCTTTTTTACCATACGAGGTACTTTTTTTCTTTTCTGAAAAAAGTACAAGAAGAATGTTTTTTTAACTTATACGGCATGAATGGATTTTTACGGTTTCATATCACCTTATATTCATGAACCTTACTCTACCATATTTCATGATTATCTTAAAAAAAATCCTTTTCTTTTAAAATTTCATGAAATTTTTTGAAAAGAAAATTATTTTGACGAAGAAAGGATATTTTCCTCATGAATTCATTTCAAGTGTTTTGTCAAAACTATTTAAAATCTTAGATGACATTATTTAGAATGATAATGTTTCAAGTATAATGACTCCATTATTTTCATGGATAGATTATTTTTATAATGAGATGATATCCATTTGTTTTATATGGATTATGTTATGATGGGGTGATGTTTATAAAACCCATTTTTTTCTTTGGGTTATGATGAATGATTTATGTTTATGTTGTGGCACAAGTAAGGATCATTTCATTATGAGATGGGTGGGACCTATATCTCCCTCCAATGCATTGGGTAATGATTTATATCTCATGAGATAGACATGGCTGGAATAACAAGTTAATACGGTTCAGTGATACAGGACTGGAACGAAGAGTGAACTCGATTCAATAAGGGACTTTGTCCACTATGATGGTCTTAGCAGCAATGCATTGGCTACTATGGAAATCATAATATGTGATTAATGCATTCCACAATTACATGTTTTATTCCCATGCTAGTTTATCATAATAAATGTTTCTTTATGATCTATGCCTTATGTACTGCAATGTTTTATGTCCTTTCTCATGATTTTGATGTTTTGATTTTATGCTCATGTTTTTACATTAAAATGTTTTTGGATTGTTTTATGTTCTCTATGTTTACACTTAATGAGCATTTGAGATCAACCATTATATGTTTTCTTTTCCCCAGGATATAAAGAAATGTTTTAGTTACGAAAACCAAAGGGGATGATCTTTATGAGAGATGTTTAATATCATTCATCATGATTAGAAGATTAAGTTCCATGTTTCCAAAGACACTAAACTATTAAGGTCCTTAAGTGTTGGTTTTTGTTATGTATAAAGTATTATGAAAAAGTAATGTAATCCCCATGTACGTCAATTTTGGGTCTCAATAGTTGGTATCATAGGAAAGGTTTAGTCAACCTTTGGAAACTAGGATGTGAAAACTTTAGTGAGATCCCTAGAGATATTTCTATGGTATGTCTAGGGATGTCCCTAAGGTTAAGTATAAGTATAGGTTATAGTCCTAGGATTACGGTAACGATCATAGAATTAAACCTAAGATGTTTGATATTGAAAGTACTCCCCCTTTATTATATTGTATTCCTAGTATGATTTTTTCCTCTTACACTATCCTATTTGTGTTTTAGATAATGACTGGAACCCGAAAGAACTGTATTGATCAATGTAATAGACAATGCAATTATTTTCCTCCAGAACAAACCAATTTTATGGGAGATTTTGTGCAATATATTATTTCTATACTCACAGAAGCTATGAATCATTCTGGACTTATGAATGAGTAGGGAAGGGAACAATATTCTTTTGAGTCCTTCATGTGGCAACATCCACCTTCATTCAGTGGGTCTTCTGATCCACTTGTTGCTGAATAATGGATAAGTACCATTGAAAATATATTTTCCATACTTTGATGTTTGGAAAATGAAAAAGTCATTTTGGCTCTTTACCATTTAAATGGTGAAGCAGACTGGTGGTGGACTCTAATTAAGAATACAAGGCCCCAATGTGAAATTGAATCCATGGAATGGGACGACTTCAAGAACTTGTTTTTCAATAAGTAGTTCCCTCGTACTCTTCCAAAAAAATGGAAGATGAGTTACTTGAGCTTAAAGGATGCGGCGTCTCTCGCTCTACCTTGTGACCATGGTGTAACCATAATGCGGCGTGATCTTTCTCCCTCATCCCGATCGGAGGATGGAGGTTCACGAGTTCATTTGCAGCATAAGAGCGAGCCCTTCTTGCCATTCTCAAACCCTGATTCTCTCACTCACTTTTAGAAGGATTCGTTGTCTCCGAAGGTCCTAGATTTATTTCCGGATGCGGCTCAACTCCCTCTATCCCCGACGAAGCTCACTTGTGCCACTGACCTTTGCAAGTTCACATTGGTTTCTAGGTTCCGCCATCATCGTCCATCGGTTGACAAATTTGATCGGCTTATCTCTGGTTCCTAGAAGCTACAGGAGCGCGCGGTGGTCGGGCTTCTTGATCGGCGTCACTATATGATTCAGTTTCAATCAGAGGAGGATCTTGTGGTCGCATGTTCTGGGGAATCCCGAAGATACAACGACATTTCATTCCTCCTGTTTCGATGGTGCTTCGAGTTTCATTTGCAGTGAGATCCATCTACCGTCGCAACCTGGGTCAGTCTCCCTGGTCTCCATATTTCCTTTCAAAATCCATCAATTTTATGTGTTATTGGGTATATGATTGGAAGATATCTCTGTTCTGATCGGAGAACAGAGGTCCAGTGTCACCCCGTCTGTCCAAGAATCTATGTTGAAGTCGATCTGGCGAGGCCACCTATGAGTTCGGTGTGGATCACGGATGGGGAAGAATTCTGGTGGTAGTAGGAGGTCATATTTGAGTCCTGGATGAGTTACTGTGGAAATTGCTGTCAATTTGGTCATCATGTGCCAGTCTGTCATGGCCATAATGCGACAGGGAATTTGCGAGTAGTGGAAATGGGTGCTGGTGGCCCTGGGAACAATGGCTTGGATTAGTTGCGGGTTGAGGTTCAGCTTGGAATTTCCTTCTTCGGGCGAACTTCAAATGGTGTAAGTGAGGATAAGGTTCTACAGTCAGAGGCCACAAAGTAGGCTGGAAAAATGGTCTCTTGTGAGCAAGGAGTGAGGATGAATGGGCGGTCGAATTTGGATGTGGAAGGAAAGGTTGTGCAGGCTCCTGTGGCTGCAGTTGTGGTGAAGGAGGTGCATCCTTCTTTGAATCCGACTGTGCAGCAGGTGTTTGATCACCTGAAAGTGGATCTTGGGGGCTGGAAGTGGTCCTTTTCTGATTTCAATGGTAGTGGTCTTCTTCATGTTGTTTCTGTTTCAACCCATAACCATTTTGAGGTGCTAGAGAATGAAAGGATACTCCCATTGAGGAAGGCTCACAATGGGATGAGTCTGAGAGGATGCAGATTGTTCCCATTTCTCATCCAGAAATAATTGAGGTGATTCATGGGAAGGAGCCTCATGATGTTTGTGGCAATGAGATTCCCCTTTAATACATCAAGCCGATTGATGTGCAATTGCAGTCGGCAGAGGGAGGGTGTGTTTTGGTTTCAAAGGGTATATTGAGGGGTGGATCTGATAGATGCCAAATAGTGGGTTCTGTGCACATCATGGGAAACTAGGGATGTGTCTCTGATAGTTACAAGGAGAATGTGAGTGATGTTTCCAGAAGATCTTATAGTGATATTGTTCAAAGTGAAAAAATTAAATTGAATGCAGGTGAAGGGGGGATGACTGCTCCAGCAAAAAGAACAGCGAGAAAAGATTATTCATACCTACTGAACCCAGCTACTACTAGATCATCTTCCAAGAGGGAGAACTTTTCATGGGATGTTAATGGCGCGAAAAAGGTAATGCAATCTCCTATGGAACTTCTCACATTGGAAAAGATAAATTTGAGAAGGAAGTATGCTAATGTTATGATTCATTATGAAATCTCAGAGTGGGAATCAGCTACTACGGACGAATATTTCGATCACGATTATGGTGATGGGGATGATTTATATGATTTGTAGTGCCCTTGTTATGTTTTTCTCGTTTACTGTACTTTTTGATTATTTTAATATATGGTCAGAGGTTTTCCTCTAGCTGAGCTTTCTGGGTAAAAAAAAGAAAAAAAAGAAAAGAGTTCTTTGAGCATAAGAAAACGGATGATGAATCTATTGGTATATATATGAGGCGAATTTTACAAGGCTTGCAATGTTTGAATCCAGTTTATCATCTAACCTGAAAGTAATGTTGATCGATTCTCCAGTGGCTTAAAAAAAAATCTTCAAAGGGCATTAGCTATAAGAGACTTCAGTAGCTATGAAGAAATTATTTGTTGTGATTTCAATGTAGAATTGGAAGTTGGTGCTACATATCCATCTAATGGTTTTGACAAAAAAACGAAAGATGGAGTTTAAGGAGAAATCTCGGTACAATGGTGAAAAGAAGATGAATGTTTCTTTTTTCTCAAAGTGTGGAAAGAAGCATGGTGGAGATTGTCTAAAAGGTACTAGAAAATGTTTCAAATATGGAAAAAAAGTTCATCGAGCAGTTGAGTCCCGAAGTAATGGGGAAAAGGTTTCTAATAACATTAATAGAGAAATGACTAAAGAGAATTCCCCACCAACACTTCAATGCTTCAAGTGAAAGGAAATGTGGCATTATGCTAATCAAGGCCCTAATCCAAGGGTTAATGATGATCGACATGAGCAACCTCTTAGGGAAATGGACAAAGGGAAGTCACATGCGATCACTATTGGTGATTTTGAATATGATAATGATTTTTTGGAATTATTAAGTGTTTATGTAATGGGATTCCAAAATAATGTTGTATATAGTATCGTGAATGATTGAAATATTTATGTATTCGTCTATTGTGGTGTTCAATAATTTTATGGTATTGGTAACCATGAAAATTGATTGAGATATTTTTCAAAATAAGATGATATGCACATAATGAAGGGATAAGGAGAAAATGAAATGTTTGATAGTATTAATGAGCTCATTACTTATATAAAGAAAAAGTTATGTCATGGTTCGAGTATATATAATTTTTTGATTTTGGTATGTGGAAAGAGTTAACTTTTGACAGCATTCAAGTTTTCACTAAGGTTCAATGGGTATTCAATTTTCAAGAGAATACATGATTATGTTATTCACATGTTTGGAATGCGATCAACAAGATAAATATTATGATACCTGAGAGATAAATGATGTTATTCACATGCTTGTTATATGATCTTTTTAGTAATCATTCCCTTTATACTATGAGTTTGGAAAGAAGTATTTTGGAAAATCCTAAAGATTGGAATGGATTATGTTGAACATAAGTTAGTATTATTTAAGGCTAGAACTTTTTCTGATATTATTGATGGAATGTTATAATAGTGTAGTTTAAGAAAAGGGAAAACCTGCATAATGGGAGACAACTCGTCGCGTCAGATGAGGCTATGGGAATTAAATCCACAACCGAAGTGTGACATGCCTTTATCACCTACCACTGGCCTACAGGAAGTCCCTGGTTAGTAGAAACTAGTTTTATTTTATTAAGAGCTATGATAGAAGAAGTATAAGACCATTTTTTGAACCATATATGATTAATCTCACCATAAGATGGACTTAGGTATATATCGTTTTCTAATCCTATGTTTGAGACAGATGGGATGACCTATCATTCTATCGCATGATCTGCTAACACTTTGCAAAATACAAATTTAACTTCATTTCTTTAAGAGATGATCTGTAAATTGTTTAAGGCACAAAAAACGGTGAGATTGTACCAAAATAATGTCTGTATTTCTTCTAGTTCAAATTATTCAAATTTAGGGAAATGATCTTGAAAAAAAAATTCATACTGTCCTCATATATAATGAATTAGATGGTACCTTAGACCATCCCAAATTTATGGCTTTGTGATTGTTGGCTTTTTCATAGCCATTTTCTCTACCACTCTCCATCATAACTTGATGGTTAGATTTATCTTTCATATCCCTATTTTCACTTATGCACTCTTATGTGGAAACCCAGTGATTAGTTAATTTGGATAACTATTATGTTTCATAATTTAGTTTTTAAAAATATGATTTGGTATTGTTTTTTATGATGTGGGTTTCTATGAAAGAAACTCTCTTGTAATAAACCATTTATAACCCCCATAGAATTTCGAGGGCGAAATTCATTTTATGGGGTGTAAAATGTAACACCTAGAGATTTTATAAGATAAAACTTTTTTAATTTCTTTCATATATTTTGTTGTACGCTACACCAAGATTATTTTGCACTAGACACAACAATTATCATGGATCGTGTTACACAAAATTTCAAGTTTGTTTGATAGTAGTTATTCTACGAAACATTGAGTGTGTGTATATATATATATATATATATTCAATTTATAAATTAAATATGGTTGTATTTTGTTATACGCAACAACAATGGAGACTTTCACCACACGCAACCCTGACTAGGCTTGTATTACAGGCAATCGTGACCTTCCTTGGTAGCATGTGTTGTACGTAATACTGGGTTTCACTAAAGAACGACATGTGGTTATAATATTATTATAAACTAGAAATTATGAATAGTATTAACTAAATTTTGAATTTTATAACATTATTACTCATCTTACACATTTTCAAGAACATGGTATGAGAACAAAATAATTTTTTCAGGTAAAATAAGTATTTTAAAAAAATGCAGTTTTGCAGCCTTTTGATGGCGCACCCATTTTAAATATAATTTTTGACATGTTTATAAGTTAAATTTTAAAAAATAAAATTATTCTTCTGAATAAGTATATAAAAATTTACATTGGATAATGTTTTGATATTTTTCTGACAACGTTCTTATTTTAATGAATAGTAAAAACACGCTAATTTTTTACTTGAAAACAATGTTTTTCATCATGATATTTTATATGGTTAAATGATAATAATAAATTGTTTTAATATATAAATAAAATATATTTTTATAATTTAATATAATTTATTCCATTAGCATTGATTTTACATTGAATTCGTAGGTTAAATCAATTCAATCTTTTGCAATGTTTTAAACAAAAACCCATTTTTTCGACCAAGGGATTAATTTTAAATTAATTACTGCAACCTATGTGTTTTGAATTTGGAAAAATGGATTCCATATTTGGAATCAATAGGACCAAATTATGTTAATATGCTACTTTTTATTTTTGGGATTTATGAATAGTAACTATGGTAAATTTTATTTACCACTGTTAAAGGTAAATTAGGTAATTAAGGGTAACAATAATATTATAAAATTACCCTAACACTTGTATTAATATAATTGGATGATTATATTTTGTCCTAAGGCATATTTGGGTGGAAATGGAGTCCATTGGAACCCACATGGATGTGATTGAGACCCTTAATTTATTTTATTTTAAAGAAAGTGAAATATGTCCCAATTAAACTTTAGTAATTAGATTTTTTAATATAAGGTTATACATAATATAATTTATATTATAAATACTATTTTAAATTAGAAAATGTTTTTCTTTATCATGGTAATTTATGTGTCATTTTAAAAAAATATTTAATTACCTTAATAGCTTATAAATTAATGACGTAGAAACTATTTATTTAGTGAAAAATAAATAATATAGTTTTTATTAAAATAATAATACATATAAAAAGGAGCTGAAACATGACCAAACATTATTGGGCGAGAATATATATACCCTAACCATACAATGGGAGATATTTGGATCATTTGGAGCCTTATAAACCAGATTAGGACAATTATATTATATTATTTTAAATTATGTCAAAGATGCCACCTTAATAATTTAATAAATATAACATTATAAATGTTGTGATATTAAGATCATAATTCCGATTAAAAATATTATTATGAAAGGTATTGAAATTATATTCATCATAGGAATTTATTTTTAATTCTTATGAGAATAATAATTATATTAAATGGTTATACAAAAATGATGTAGTAATTGTTTTATTATGGGAACTATCAAATAAATGGTTTTAAAAATAATAAAATAAACATTATATGAACTAATTATTGTTCTCCAAAAATTTTCTAGATGAATATGATATGTTAAAAATCTATGAAACATCTTTTCTCGAATATATCCTATGTGTGGATTTTATTTAAATTCAAATAAAGAATAGTGTCAAAATTAACACTATTGTTATTTTATAAAAATAACATATTATTAAATTGATTAATAATAACCTAAATATTTAAAAATTATAAATTGAAATTTATATGGTCTAAAATTTCATAAAGTACCAAATTATGACACATAATTAATTATTTATAACAATTTAAATTTTAAATATTATTACCACAAATAAGATTAAATAAATTAAATAAGGATAAATCAAATTGATAAGGTTTAAAATAATTTCCCAACATGTCTAAATTTATTTGGTTGATAGTATTACAACCACATCTTAACTAATATCATAATTATAATCACTTTGGATGTATTTATGCGAGGTTTGAGTATATTATAAATTATTATTTTTGAGCTTTCCAAAAGTGCCTCTCTCCTCCCTTATAAAAGGGCACCTCCTCCCTCTCGTCTTCACAACACTTTGAGCCTTAAATCTCGAAAACACCCTACCAATTTATCTTATACACATTCCTAGAAACATTTTGGAAGTTTTTGTCTTCTCAAAAGACCAACTATAGTCCCTTAAGAGGAAGCTTAAAGGAGGTGCGTCGAAGAAGAGGTAATCTCTTCTACTGATTCTTTCAAGTTTCTTTTTTCATAAACTTCATCTTATTTAGTTTTTTCTTTGTAAAGTAATAAAATAATAATAACTAATATACAGATATGATATTATAAATATGAAACAACCCCATTTCACCATCTATCTATCCTACGGAAAACGAAATCATCGCGCGTGCGTAAGTACGGAATACCATCTCCACGTCGTGGTGTAATCAGTTTTTCCACCACCACCTTATATGGTTCTGTATAATGGTGTAAATAATAACTATATATGGTTATTATAATGTCATACTGATTTTGAGATATTATATTAGCCACTCCAATTCTATTCAATAATTATGGGAACGATATCATCGCTCGTGCGTACGTACGAACTACCGTCACCATGAACGGTGTATTTCATTCCATTTATCGATCTGTAATATATATTTTTATGCTGAATATATATTATATATAAATCATGTTTTACATTCTAGAATTATGTAAAACAGGATATAAGTAATAATATGAAGAAAAAAAGTCGAAACACCTACGATAAATGAAAGGATTTTAACCAAAACGATGCTTTAACATGGAATTTACAAAAGAACGAGGAATATAAAGTCATAAGTGAACCATATATAACAATGAATATGATTCAGTAATAAGTCAATTACATTATTTAAATCATTATACAAGAGTTTTGGATACATATGAAGCATATCAGACATAAGGTAAGAGATGCCTTTCCCAATCTCGTTTTTATCCGAGATTGTTTATTCGTAAGTATTTACTAGGGTTATATTTAGAATCCATGTCCCTATTTTTTAAAAATGGTTTCATTTATGCTAAAAGTCCTTTTTATCCATTTTTTTCTTTTACTACATGGTATGTAAGGAATATTTCTTTTGTTTACCATATATGGTACCTATTGACTTTTCAGAATATAGTACGAGAAGAATGTTTTTTTAACTTATTCGACGTGAATGGATTTTTACTGTTTCATAACACCTTATTTTCATGAACCTTACTCTACAAGATTTCATGATTATTTTCAAAAAAATTATTTTCTATTAAAATTTCATGACATTTTTTGAAAAGAAAATGATTTTGAAGAAGAAAGGATATTTTCCTCAAGAATTCATTTCAAGTGTTTTGTCAAACAATTTTCTATCTACGATGACATTATTTAGTATAATTATGTATCATGTATAATGTCTCTATTATTTACATGGTTTTATTCATTTTATGATGAAATGATATCCATTTGTTTTATATGGATTACGTTATGATGGGATGATGTTTCTGAAACCCATTTTATTCTTTGGGTTATGATGAAGGATTTATGTTTATGTTGTAAGACAAGTAAGACTGATTTCATTATGAGATGGGTGGGACCTATATCTCCATCCAATGCATTGGTTAAAGATTTATATCTCACGAGATAGCTGGAAAAACAAGTTAATCCAGTTCAGTGATACAGGACTGGAATGAGGAGTGAACTCGATTCAGAAAGGGACTTTGTCCCCTAAGATGGTCTTGGCAGAAATGCCTTGGCTACTATAGAAATCATAACATGTGCTTAATGGATGCCAAAATTACTTGTTTTATTCCCATGCCAGTTTATCATATTTAATGTTCCTTTATGATCTATTCCTTATTTCCTGTAATGTTTTATGTCATTGATCAGGATTTTGATGTTTAGATTTTATGCTCATGTTTTTACATTCAAATGTTCACGGATTGTTTTATGCTCTCTATTATTACCCTTACTATGCATTTGAGCTCACCCTTTATATGATTTCTTTTTCCCAGGATATAAAGAATGGTTTTACGTAAGAAAACAAAAGGGTAAGATCTTTATGGGAGATGTTGAAGATCTTTCGTCATGTTTAGAAGAGTATGATCCTAGTTTCCAAAGAAACTAAACTATTATGGTCCTTGAGTGTTGGTTTTTGTTATGTATTATGTATTCCGCAAAAGTAAGGTAATCCCTATGTATGTCAAGTTCGGGTCTCTACAATATCTCTCTAATGCATTAGGTAAATATTTTCCTCTCATTATATAGACCTGAATGGAATGAAAAGAAATATTGATTCCGTAATATAGGGATGGAATGACCAGTAAATCCGGTTGAGTAATACATGGTATGAACGAAGAGTGAACTCTGTCCATTAAAGGTATGTGTCCACTATTACAGTATTGGAAATTATTTGTGGCCAATAAATAAGTTATTTTCTATACATATGTTTTTTTACCCCAATTCCTTGTTTTATGATAATTCTATTTTCTCATGGTCCATGTTCCTTTATGATTTATTCCTTATGAATTACCAAGATTTATTCAATGACTCGTATTTTTTATATTTTTTATACGATGTTTTATTTTCAAAAGTTATGATCGTGTTTTCACATTCTTATGTTAATATTTTGTTTTCATACCCTTACTGATAATTTAAGCTCACCTTTTCTTTTGTTTCCATTCCACAAGTTATAAATAAATATTTTATATGGGAGTACTAAAGGGAAAGATATTTATTGGAGATATTAAAGATCTTTCACAAGTTGGAAGAACGTTTTCCATGTTTCCAAATGTAAAAAAATTTAATGGTCCTCTCATGTGAATTTAAAAAATGTAATGAATATTCATCTAAAAATATGCAATATTCATGTATGTAAATATTGGATCATTATAACTACTTCATCCATCCCCTTTTCGAACCATAGACATGGCCGAAAATCATGGGAGATCTCTCTAGCAAGTTCATCAAGAACATGGGAACTCCCACAATCCTTAGAGGGACTACACATACACAATCATTCTAGAATATATTCTAGAGGGTGTGCCAACTCCCAACCAATATCATTGTTTAGGCAAACCCAACCGACCTAAAACATCCAGAGTGAAAAAACATTCGACTAATATTCCATGGGTAAATCCTTTTACATATGAAAAGTATTCTCCCAAATCACATGTGAATAAACATCCACATGATGGGAAGTGTAGAACTCTTTATCAAAAGAATGTTTTTTTAAAGAAACTAGCCAAATTTCCATCCAAGAATTCAATCATAGATGATTTGAGTCATTCAAAATACATCTCAGAAGCACTCATAGAGGCCTCATAGAACCATATATAGTTTAATGTTTATGTATTTGATAAGGATGTATATCATTGAGAGAATGATTCAACAGAATTCCATATAGTAATCTAATTTGTAGACCATGAAGGGGACCGTTTCAAAACAAAAATATGTTTGGACCCTGTATATATTTGGAAGGGTAAATGAAAATGATATCCAATGATCCTTTATTGACAATGTCTCAAGAGTCAACATCATTTTGGTCTGAACACATCACCAATTGGGTCACAATGAATCTAACTTTTAGCCCTCCACTTTGATTCTATAGTTTTATGATGAGAATGAGTAAGTGACACTTAGAGATATGACACTACAAACATAGTTGGGGGATCATGTGTGAGACTCAATATTCATGGTTTTTCAAAAGGATAAATCATTAAATGTCCTACTGAGAATATCATGGATACATCAGCATGTGAATATTCCTTTATCATACCACTATTACCTCAAATATTGTATCGATGTTAAAATTATATTTTTTAATGGTGAAAATTACTCGCTAATGTCATGGGATTCATATTACATTAGTGCAGGGTTCTACCACTATGAAAGAAAATTGTATATGAATGATGATTTTTCTGGATTATTTTCCCAAATTACATGGAGTTAATTCCGACCAATCCTTTCAATAAATTCTATACATAGCACATACTTATAATTTATGAAATTTAAGGGGTTATCCTTAATGAAAGCACTAAATCTTGAACATATTTAAGTTCAATCGTGAAAAATAATCTCAATTGCACATGTGATGTTTTCAACTCATAGAAAAGTAATGAAATCAAGGATGAAAATGTTTTCAATCCATTCCCATGCTTCAACAAATACTTGTTTCACCATCTATACAAGAGTAAGTAGTCATGTAAATGGGATGATACATGGATTCCCATTCTCAATCCCTTGTATTCCCTTTGATTCCTTAAAAAAGAATCATGACGTCGATTGAGCTTGAAATGATTACATTGTCTTATAGATGTCTGAAAAATGATTCATCCCCTTACACTAATATTTGTTCTTCATCACCTACCTTCCATGTTAAGGAGAAATTAGTAGATGATTAGGAAGATTAATAGGAGGAAGATCTCTGGTATTCTTCTACATCATTTGAGGAAGGCGTCTCCACCAGTGTGTATTAACTCAAGGAGATAAATCTGGGGGCAAAAGAATATCCATAACCGACTTTGATTACTGAAGCGATGATTCATGATAAATAAAAGTTATATACATTAATCATAAAGAAGAATTAGTATGTTTTTTACTATAATTACATAGATATTCTCTGACTTAACCTCGAGGTGTCCACCTATCACATGGGTTTTCTTGAATACCATTGAGGGTACAAAACGACATCATAATGGACACACTCAACTAACACATCCATAATTGTAGCTGAAGTGGATCATCTCATCCACCCAAATTAATTTAAGTGGTAAAATACCAAAAAATTCGCATGAACATTATACATGTGAATAAGAAAAATCAAAAAACCAGAGTCTCCAATTACAATTGTGATCTCAACCATCATAGTTTGAGATATAACTTCCCGGTTCCAATTATAATGATTCCAATTGATGAAACACCTTGTTATATATCCCTCTCCTCCATTTATGGACACTATATGTAGACAAAAATTTATATTTTCCAACAATATGAATAATTCACCACCTTTTTGGATCTCAAGGGTATATTCTACTATCGGGTAATTCCTTATGGATTAAAAAATGTCGGTGTCACATCCCAATGTGCTAGGAATTTCATATTCAAACCTTTTTTCTTGAAGTATTTTAAATTATACATTCATGATTTTGTTTTCTAGTATAGGAAATTTTTTAAACGCCTCGATGACCAGGAGGCCGTCTTTAATACGCGTAGACAACATAACCTGATGAAGAAGCCCATAAAATGTAATTTTAGGGTAACCTTGGGAAAGTTCGTTGAATTTATTTTTTTACATCACATCATTAAAGATAATCCTTAGAAAATATAAGATACAGTTAGAATGTCACCTCTTAGAAAAAAATTAGTTTAAAGGACTTCATAGAAACTTGTCCTATATGTGACGCTTCAAATACAACCTTGTATGCAAGTGTTTTCCCTTGACCAGATTGATGAAGAAGGGGGTCACACATTAGTGGTATCAAGACTATAATGAGCATTTGATTACCTCAAGACAAACCTCAGGTTAGCACTAGTTTTTATGCATTATGTATTTGGAAAGAAACTCATTTGGTATATGACGACACTAGAATGATCAAAAAAAACCTTCCATGTGAAAAAGAATGATGATGGGAATGAAAACAACCATTATAACCCAAGACAAACCATGATAGAAGTCGAAACTCTTTATTTAGATGATGATAAGAGATTCCTAGAATTAATAATTATAGGAAATAAGTTTAGTAACTACCTTTAGCATCATCAGGTCCAATTGGTTTCTCGTAATTACCACTGAAATTAATTATCATTCATCATAGGCAAGAATAATGTTTGGAATGGAGGGATATAATCTTCTAGATTCTCAACAAATAGTTTCTTCCACATAGTCAATTCAATGGTCATACCATTGAAAATTTATATACCAAGTAACCATCCAGATAAGAGAAGGTGTTAACTATATTATTTCTAGATGAATAAGTCATTTATATTCCAAACAGATCCAAATAATGGGAATTGATCTTTGACAAAAAATCCAGGATCCCTACAGTAAGGATAATGAAAGAACCTAAGATAAAAAAAGTTAGGTTATGGGTCATGATTATATATATAGAAAAATATGTCATGCCCTAATACTTTATATTATTATATGGATAAACAAAAAATGTAGCAGAATAAGAAGCCCTCATAGAAGGCCAGGAATTAGAAATCCAAATATTAGTGAACCACCTGGATGTGAAGGGAGTCTCATAGTTGGTAATAAAACATATCAAATGGGATTTCAACATCAAAAAAGAAGATATGATCCCCTTCATGAATTTTTCTAAGGGTTTATGGAAGGTTCCCCTTAGATCCAACAATAACTCACATCATGTGATCATATAATTCCAACAGAAAATGCATTGGAAAATATCGCTACATATCTTGAGGACAAAATAACGGAATAAATAGTCCTCAGTACTTCCCAGCATAGAACGGTTTAACCTTTTTTAAAATTAAGCTAAATAGCCCTACCAGGGGATGGAAAATGCCATCATGGATTATCTCCAAGATAGAGTGCTCCCACTAGATAAGGATAGGAAATAACAAATCCGAAAGAGATAAACCAACATAACTCTTTATATTGACCCAAAAGACTAGAATATCCACTACAAATGTGAATTTGATGGAGTCCTTATCTGATTTATCGATAGAGTGGAGACTCTATCCATTATGGGTGATGTGCATGTTGGAAATTGTGGTTTTCACCAGTGTGGATACAAGATTTATAACCAAATTTGAAGGATTGGGTATTATTGGCCTATG
Source organism: Viscum album (assembly GCA_963277665.1). Taxonomy (NCBI): domain Eukaryota; kingdom Viridiplantae; phylum Streptophyta; class Magnoliopsida; order Santalales; family Viscaceae; genus Viscum; species Viscum album. The sequence continues at coordinate 1,266,693,814 of OY728140.1, read as the reverse complement.
ATGATAGATTAATCTAAACAATTTATCATGAATTTTCATTCCTTTCATGTTCATGATTACTTCATCCATCAACCCCTATAGTTTCTACATACATCCAAGTACTCATCGCCATTCTCTATGTGGGGAATGAATTTTGTAGGATTGTACCCCCATCTACTGCCAAGCAGATTAAATACAAATTATTTTCAATTTATTTTTTCTCCAATAGGTAGGTAAATACCCCTTAATGATGTTAGGGCCCTTAGAAGTGACAGCTTCATGAAATCCAACATCAGTACTAGATTCTTTGTCCCTCATGCCATACTAATGGACAATGCAACCAATTTCTATTCTTCTCATGTAGGGAATCATTATCGATAGTATAATAGAAATTCATGAATCTATTCAACTATCCTATAGTTTCTAATGGAAAGATAATGGACTTCAAGAAGCCCCTATCAAACATAATCTAGAAGACAGTGGAAAATGATAAAATGTCTTTTCCTGACAGTATCATGCATGCCTTATGGGATTACCATACCACAAATAGTACTTCCTCCAAGGATACCCTATGCTCAATGGAATATGGAATATGATCAGTATTTCCCACTATGGTATAGTTTCTATCACTCGATATTTCCATATAAGATTAGATATCAGTAGATGTCCACTCCTAGAATCAGCTGGATGAATTAAAGTGACTGGATGAAAAAATAATGTATAATTTTCATCTCTTGGAAGTCTATAAAAAAAATATAACACAATCCTTCATCAATAAGGTATTACTCCATTCAGTACTCCATGTATAAATTGTATTGGTCCATAAGAATCCAATGATACCTGGAAAGAATCCTCAAATCATGAGCCAATGTTGGAAGCACCTTACAACACACACAAATTTCACTCTAACAAAACTTACTAATTGATTTAAATGTATTTAGATCTCATTATGACCCCATACAATGAATGGTTCTTGAAAAGGTATTTTGTGTAACCAAATGAAGATAATCCATCCTATAGGATTTTAAACAACACAACACCACTTAAGTCCCAAATGGAAAATGTTAAATTGTGTAGTTGGGCTTTGTTGCATAACCATAAAAGGAATGTTGAAACATCTATGATGCACGATGTTAAACTGTGTTGAATCATCATCCTTGTCACATGACGATAAAATTCATGATACGAGTTCTAAATTTTATGACATAATATTTCTTGTAACCCTTACCCCTAACCACATGACATTAAACTACATGGTTAGTGTCCTTTTGATTCTATCATATGAAACCCCCAATGTACAATTAGTTGAGATATTCCTCATGGGCCCTTATCAAGGGGCCTATATCTCATGTGTAGGTCCTATTAACATCCCATTGACCCCTCAGTAGGTCAAGATGACTTCTTAGCAAGATATGGGGATGAATGGCCAGAAATATTCCATTCATCGAACCCATTTACATCTTTACCTCTCCACAGTGGCATTTTTTCACCCTTTACATGTATAATCCCCAATATTTCAACATCCTTACCAAAAGATGTTAAATTTCACGGTCAACATTCACATTTTATATTGGTAAATTTCATGATTTCTTCAATAATTACATGTATATTGATTTTAATTTTTAATTGGAAACAATGTGACACTAGGATTTCTATCATCTGACCTAGACATGATAAATTGAATATATAAAACTATTTTACCTAGGTATGAACCTAATTCACTGACAGAATGTTTTCAAGATAATATTGTTTTATTCGCATTACAATGACATGCGTAGTAACACCTATTCCACATGTTTTATTACTAGACATCAGTATGGAAAATATTAGTCCCCTTTTCTTCATGTAAAAGAATAATTTGTGTGGATATCAATTTTCATGAATAATTTGTGGATTGTCTCTTTCTCCCTAAGATATGTAGTGAAACCAAGATCTTCAATCACATGACCAGTTGCAACACAAAAAAATACACCACTTACTTTTTATAAATCATACATTAACATGGAACATTTCAAGAACTATGTGTGCCTTGATTCTCACTATAATGGGATATATAGTGACGTTGGAGCCTCATGTTTTTGGTTAAACTGTAAGTAAACCAAAAAATTTATTTAATATCTGTGTAAGAATTAAAACATGCATAGAGATTATTTTTTGGAACTAGGTTTTTCTAGATCATTTCCCCAATAAGATACGTAGTGAAGACCTAGACTTATTTCTTGTACGAGCCACAACATTCCCACCATTTCCATGTTGGTCATATTCTTCCTTACCAAATGATATTAAACATCATGGAATTCAAGAATTATGTATGGATTGATTATGATCACAATGACATATGTAGCGATTCCTAAATCATTCTTCATGTCATATACATCATAAAATCTATGTGCCCATATCATTCACTTGTATCGCCTTCATGTTGTGTAAGGTGCTTTTACCACTAATTATTTATCACATCAACCATAACTCACATTGTATTAGGTGTTTTATTAAAGAATTTACCTACCCATGTACGGTATACTTGTTATAGGTTTATCATGGTGTTTGTTGTATGAAATTAAAAGGGACAACATATGCCCTCATCGCATGACAATAAAATACGTGATTTCCTCGAGAACTATGTTTGGATTGATTTAATTATAATGAGATACGTAGGAATGTAAAGATCATATATCATGGACCCCATTGAAAAAATATGGGAAATTTCCCCTACTATCCTAGGTATGAGTTATATATATATGTGGGTAACCAATATGGGTTCTCACCCTTGAAACGAGTCAATATTAAAAAATAAAATTCCTACAGATATAAAATAAATCATTGTGGGGGTTTATATATTTCCGAACTACGTGTGGATTTATTATTTCTCTAAAAAGATATATAGTGACTCTTGTGTTCTATGCCCATAATCCATCTAAAATATTACATTTCTCTTAATGTTGATACAACTTAATCCTTATAATATGACATTAAACTACATGCCTCACGTCATTGCCACATGGTGTTAAACTCCATAGTAACAAAATAACTATGTGTGGCTTGATTCTCACCCCATTGAGATATAAAGTGATACCTGGGCCTTATGTATTTGTCCTACCCAATAAGTAATGAAAAATTCCTCGTGTCTTCATATGAGCTATATCAATGCAAGAGATACCAATCATCAAGGACCATATAAGTGAATATGTTTCCTCTATGATCAGACCTATCTCTTCCACACACTATACTACAAATTATAGACTTTTTCTGATCTATATAATCATTATCATGACCATGGTGATTGAATTTATAATACCAATGGACTTAAATGCCTAACTATGTTGTAACACACCCAGTTAGCCTTTAATAAAATGACCCACACAATAGGTATTTTTGCCAAAGGATACTACTATTTGAATATGAATCATGAACCCTTGTTGGGCTTGTAATAAACGGACCAAAAAATATGGTTTTCAATTAGTAGTAACTTTTTTCTTGGGAGAAATATCCTCTAATGATATATTCCATTTTTTAATACCACTCATTAGATCTGAGAATCCCCAAATCATAGCATATAAATTTCCACTCTCACACTCAAATAGGGAAGCTAATTTTAGTAAAAATTATCAATAATGATAGAACAATAGACATTTCAATCAAATGTGAAGACTTAAAATTGTATCCCCCTAATATCCTCACTGTATGAATTTAAATTATATACATTATGTACATTATAAGACTTTAAAATCCATAGTATAATGTCATGACAGTAGGAATTTATACTACATAACACAATGACCAAGTTAGACGATGTTAAATTGTAAAAAAGATATCGTCTGCATAAGAATTTGTAATAAACCATCAATGCACTAATCCCAAGACATTAAATTTTGTGATAAATTCAACCTTTTTAGAAAGGGCCTCACCCCTGACATGAACCATCTAAAATTTTTTCCCTCCTTCACTCGATCTAAATTCAAAAAATTTCAGTTTCATATTCCAGAAAAATTCTAATATTGATATTTTTTTCATTATAAAACACCTTCATCAGAAAAAACCACCCATCATAGTCTTTAGAAATCAAAATATCTATAAACTCCCTTCAACCAGGATGAATAGAATGTCAAAATTCCTAAGATCATCATTTCCTGACTGTGATGTAATATTCACCAGTTTATTTTTCATATGTTTACACAAATTTCAGTGTCCGTTAGGAATAATATTCCATTTTGTGACTATATAATAACACACCATGCTGACTCTACATAATGTACCCCACAAAAAATGGTTTTCAACTAATGGTAACTTCTTAATCAAGAGGGACGTATAATATTCTTGAATATCTTGTAATAGATTAAGGAACCATGCAATCATGGCTCAAGATTCCCCATAATGTATCTGAAGAGTGTTAAAAAATTCTTAGACAACATGCATTGTTAGGTCCATCATCTAAAATCTAGTGGTCAATGTTATTCGACAAAAAAAATAGTATTGGTATTTTAGGTTTCAAGAATTTAAACTACACACAAAAAGAGATATAGCACTCACCAGATTGATAACCCACAGCGGGGAAGATGGAAAAAGTGAAGTCTCATCCCACTAAACCTGCACTACTTTTGGTTAAGGAAAAAGTGAGAAATGAAAATAAATAGTCCCAAAAATATGTTCGGATGAAAACCCAAAAAATGGTGGTCTAAGAAAAACCTAAGTATCTCCTGATAAGACTACTTATTTTGGGTATTAGGTCAAAAGATATTATGAGGACATAACAGGAAAAATGTATTTATGGTAGTCCATATAACCCGAGAAATTGTCAAAATATGCTCCCTTGTCCACATGGATTAGAAAAAATTAGAGCATATTTTAATGTAGAGATTTCTCTAATGTCCACCAAATGATTTTGGAATGTGTCAAAGTTCCCAATAGTATCCGTGGAACTAGATTCTTTTCTTTTAGAATAATACCAATTCTTAGGGGGTCTTTGTTAACATTAAGAAATGTGTTACAGACATGTTTCTACATAATTCATGATATGATCCTCACTTAGAAAATAAATTTCGAGTTTGATTAGAGATGTTTCCCCATGGAGAAAAAAGATAATGGCTATATTTACATGTTCCATAAGACTAATCCATAAGTAGTGATAACTAGATGGAACCCCCCCACTTGTAGTAAGATATCAATTTCCAAGATTGATGAAAAAAAGGTGTCGATGGATTAAATTAAAATTTATCATTTATTTCATGAAAATATGGATTACGCGTATAAATATTTGAGAAATTCGATTTGACGGATCGTGGATCCCAAAAGGACTCCCGAATCAAATGTTATGGATATTATAAGATGAAAAATATTTTCTAAAGGAATGTATGTCACCTCAAAAGCTATCCATGTAGGCTCATCCATGTAGGTCCACACACATAGGCTAATTCACGATGGACCACTTATAAAATCCCATATGTGTAGGTCCATCCACGCAGGCCCATTCAGGTAGACCTGCTAGTGGTTCTATATATTGACCCCCTCCGCCTCAAATTTTTATTTTATGACCAAACTACTAGAGTTTGAAACTCAATTTGATAACTGGTTACCTCAATCCCTCACCCATGTATTTAGTCATTACATGGGTGACCCATACCAGAGAAACCCACTTGGGAAACCCATACATGGGTGACCCACCTAGGTGACCCTTAATTGGGAAACCTAACTGGGGGAACAATACTTGGGAGACCCATGCATGGGTGACCCACCATGGTGACCAATAACTATGTGACACACCTAGGTAATCCCACTAGTCCAGAATGTGGGGTTTGTGCCTCTTCACCCCCATATAGTATCAGTTCCTGGGTAAATTCTATGACCTTTGGGCCTCCCCCTTTAAAACTGTCACTAACCACTATAAGAAATGGAGAGTCACACCACTAACATTTACTTCATGGTCAAGGAAATTATTGTTTTTTCCTTATACAACCTTAATGTCCACCCTAAGAATAACTTGATTTGAGATACTAATACACATACTATGAAATTCCTTTTGTCGATGTACTCCCCTTGGTTCCTTTCCCATGTTATGAGTTGAGAATATCTTCTTGAATTCCTTGAGTAACATGAGTTGATAAACTCTACAAGAAACTCTTGATACATCATAAATTGAATCATATTCCAGGTTTATCCTAAAGGGCCTCAAATTTTGTGAATGCCCATACCAAACAAGGTAATCGTACTTTGGAATAATCCCCAACCAATTAAAGGTAATCCCTCAAAGAGTAATCCCCTAGGATGTCTTAGAATAGGATTCACCCTTGATCCTCTCTTCCTCCAGGACACTAGGCCAAAGACGTGATGGGAACCATAGTCCCCTCCCTACTATCCTTATTGATTCCTTTATTGTTACACATACCATTGACCTAATATATGGTAAAGAGATGAGATTATGATGTCATACCCTTGCCTCTTCCATCATCAACCTGTCCTCTTCCACCAATAGTAGATAAGAAGTGTGTGGTTTTATGGGCCTTCCACATTCTGTATGAATAGCCATGATCATGGAATCCACACCATCAGATACATGATTTTCCAGGGGATGATCCATTGAATCTTTCTCTAACCTTCCTTTTGAGTTCCTCCACAGGCAAGGTCCCTCATGGCCTTGCATCCAACATTAGAAAGAGTTCATTGTGTGGTTTTCTGGATCTTCCTTTCCCTCTTATTTCTGACACCAAGCATGACTCCTATGGTATTATAGTTTTTTCGTGGTCATGATTTTCACATGATCCAAAACCTTTTTGGGCATCCACCTTAGGAGTTAGCCCCAATCAATCTTATCACGGTTAAAATCAATGCATATGTTTTACTAATTATACTATGATAACTCAATTAACTATTATAATTTGGAAACGTACAATCCCACCTAGGGCCCGATGTCATTGGGAATCCAATATAAGAATAATCCTTAATAATAATCAATTAAATCTGGGAATCCTCCTCAGTGGTATGCCACGAATTAAGCCTCCAAACCACCATGAGTCGAGAAATCACTCATGGTCCCTTTATAGGGTTTCATCTTTTTGTGTAAGCCCTAATTTAATCCTATCAATGGTTTATAATCCCCCTTGATCCAAACACTAGAGGGACTAAATTGGACTATGTCATCAACATCGAATTACGTGGGATTTGATTCCATTCCAAATAGGATGCATAAGAAGCCCTCATGAGGTAAAAAACAACCCCTCAATATAACCCTATTATATCTTAGAGACATTATGAATAGGGTCTAATTTAGCTTGTTAATCCAGAGTTCTCTGATGGTAATTATGCTACCTTAACATAAGTCACACTACAAAATTTTACTAGGAACCTCCTGCCAAGATTTCCTGACCAGATGACATTAAATTTTATGGTTAGGTCCTCATCACAAGACCATAAATGTTATGATATTCCCCATTAGGTGGAATCGAACTATCTGGGTTCTAATTCCTTTTAAAAAAAATATTGGAATTCTATCCATTGGGAATGATACCAAAAAAAATACCATCTGTATCCCATGATGAAAATACACTCTAGAGATTTCCACTGCATGGATAGAAAACAAACGTCATCATAACAAATGATTCTCTACTTTTTACATATGGGGATACAATTGATGGAGAAGCGCATATAAGTATAGATACCTCTTTTGATGAATAACCTCAGAAATTTAAAAAATAATCAAATTACATACATGGTAATTATTGGTTATTAATTCTATGGTGACCCACTTTATACACAGTATTTATAAAAGGATTCTTGAATCTGTCATAAATATAAATAAAATTCCCCGAATATGAAGTAATTCCCCCCAAAATGGTGTGACGAGCCTGACCTCCCATCATATAGACTAATGGGATTTATTAAGAATCATTGGGAAAAACCTTCCAATGAGCACCTACGTTTTTAAATCATGTCTCTAAGTTATCATAGAAATTGAAACATTGGGTGTTTGAGGTTACATATAGAAGAACCATTAAAAATATGTTTCCGGAACCAAAAATATATCCATGGGATACCATAATTCCTTGTTATCATCTATTAAAATTTCTCATAATGGTTCATAAATAAAATATGAGTTAACCTAAGAATATCTCCTGTGATATTCAATATAGGTGTATAGTACAGGAACACTCATCCCTCTCCATAATTATGGTCAAGATATACTTGACCAAATCATTTAATGGTTATTACCCCATGATGAATATTTTAAAAAATCACATCCACTAGTATCCTAGAGTCATATGTTATTTTATTACATTGACATTGGATACAAGTTATTGATTCCCAAAATTAATAAATTGATTAATATTCCTGTTAAACTAGATATATTCATGATTATCACTTTACATAAAATATAAAAAATTATTTTTTATAAAATCATTATTACCTAAATAATAACATTTATAAAAATCATAATAAACTTCCTAGATTAATGGGTAAGAGAAACATAAGAAAGGGGTAAGCATGGATGATTAGTATGTGAATGCGTATAGGGAAATATTTCACAGAATAAATAAGGCATGGATAAGAAATATAGGAATAAATGATGATTTAATATTTCCATATAAATAATCACATGATATTGAATCTTATTCCTACATGATAAAACTATTTGAATAATATAATGGATATTTGTTATTGATTTCGTGAGTATAGATTGTATAATTTCATATAACTTGAACTTACTATCGATTCCTAATTCTAACACATCATAATCATTATATCCACCACTCATTATACAAAATATTATTTAAATAAGTAAGTAAGTTGATAAATATGAAAACTTTTTTGTTTCATTAGAGATGCATCATGGGGATCTATCATTCTAGGCCCCACCAATCACATAATAAGTACAATGGATTCATCATTTGTATAAAAAATAAAACATACACAACATATATTAACCATCAATAAATATGAATATTGAAATAAATAACATACAGAATTCCAAAATGTTCCCTAGTGAATTTATTTATAAAACATCTAATGAAATATGTTTAATAGTACCATTAAGTTATAACATTAGTAAATCATATGATTTTTGAAAGGATATTGACAAAACTAAAATTACATTATTAAGACCATAAAATTATTTCATCATTAGAATTTCATTTTTATTTTGATTTCAATTATTTAAAATATTTAAAATTACAAAATATTAAGAAAAATATTTCCTTGGAAAAACCAAATAAACGTAATCTAAGCTTCAATGAAATATTAATCACCACAGTGGGAAAAGTTTTTATGGTATGTGTGTTAATGCAATGATTTCGTTCCACCATTCGATAAAAGGATCATCTTTTGAAAAAATACAAGAATTTTTCATTTACATATTTTTAAAAAATTTAATAAATGAGTAAAAATAACAATTAATAATTTATAGGTTAATAGTAATAAATCATTGAATTCATTTAACTTTAAATATGGCCATGGAAGGAAAATATTCCAAACATGAAGAAAGTGCATTTCAACTTTTCTTAAAAACATTATTTCAAACATTTATGTACATAAGAGAGAAAAATGAATGGAAAAAATAGTATAAATAAAAAACCATAGTAAAAAAATTGATTTAATTTAATTTATAAAGATCAAATAATTCCCATAGTGGGTGCTTAAATAAAAACAATTCTGAATAATGATGAGACAGTGAAATAAACCATTACCTATTTGGTAACATTCAAATTAAAACCCCTTGATGGTGTAAACATGAATGTAAACATTAATCATCATAGATAAATATATATTGTTGTTAAATAATTTAAAAGGTTCTTATATACACCATATAAAATTAAATTGGTGCATAATACCAAACATGTCTCAATGGAGTAAAAATTTAGATGAAATCCAATACAAAAAACATATCATTCGATTAGAGATTATCCAATGAAGTTATTATTTGTCAAAAAATTAAATAAAAAATGGGTTTAAATAGTATATAATAATATTTTTGGTTATTTTACACATAACCAAGGCATATCATAATTTATGATGTAGATATATAACCTAATAAACAAAAATTGTGTTTAAAACCCCTTGCCTTACGCTAACGATTTCTTGAATGTCATTTAATATTATATATAATTTATGTAAACATGTTATATTTATAAAATCATATATGATAATATAATGAAATTTTTTCATGTATTGTTGAACAATAATTCAATATTATCATTGTTTGATGTGTTAACTACTTAGTTTTTTCATGTATGTTTTAACAAAGATGTTCCGATTATTGTACATAGATTATAGATTCATCGTATCAATATTTATATTAATGGTATAAATATGATATTTATTCATTTTATGTTTTTTTAATAATATTTTATATTTCTATTAAAAAATATAAATTAAAGAGTTCATGGAGATTCTAGGGATCACGTAAGTAGGAGAACTGTTTTCACTTTTTTGATGGATGGAATGAGTGAAAGTTAAATTTTATTTAATGTATAGATATTATTGATTATATTATATATATTATATATATTTACTAAATATATCATTATCAATATCCATGTAATGTGGACTTGAAAAATGAATCAAATAGCTTCATAAAGGTTGTGGTCCACACATACGCATGAGGGACATTATCATTTTCCCACGAATGAAAATGCAAGAAGTTAAACATTATTTTATAATTACAAAAACATAATTTTTTCATTAAAATTATAAATAAGCTTAAAAAGAATCATGAAAACCACAAATTAATAATGGTGATGGGAAATTAAATATATCGTTATGTGGTTGCGGTTCTCCATACACACGCCTAGGAGAGACATTCACATCCCATTAGTAAAAAATAAAAAAATAATGTTGGTTACATAATCATAATATAATTTTAGTACATTTAGGATATATAATTTTTAGATTTTTATTAATACCACTGAATTATAGGTGGTAAAATAAGAAATAAATTAAAATATTCAAGGTAGGATGGCCACGCTTTCGGTAGGCCTCCTTTAGATACTACCTTAATGGTCATTGGATTGGTATTTTTTGATTATCGAAAAAACTAATTCATGTATAGGGAATTTTAAAAGACAACTGGGCAAGGTTTGTTAATGTTTGATTTCTCAAACTACTTTATGTAATATATTAAATTAGTTTCCTTTTATATATTGTTGGCAGGACACACATGATATATATGAAAAGGTTAAAATATAATAATGTCATTATCAAAAACAAAATTCACATGGAAAAAGAATAAACAATTGACTAGTATGAGTTTTAAATATGAATATATAACTAGATTTATATATGTTTAATTAGAAAAATTACCCTTATCTCTTAATTTAATCCCATAGTAACCCCATTTTAACTTTACATCTGGTCGCAATTTGTTTAATATTAAAGGGTTATAATTTTACTTATAAGGTAACAATAATCTCATTAATGGAATATTAATGGAATATTATAACATTTATCATCATATTTGTAAAAGTTAAATATTTTTATGACTTTAAAAAAAAGTAATTGAATATTATTTTCCATAAAATATCAACACTTTTATTTTTTATAGTATTCATTTATCTTGTATTCAAAGACATTAATATATCAAATTAACTATAAAATAAAATAATTGTATAAACTATACATAATTATAATGAACAAATATTTTCTTAAAAAATAATTTATAAAAAAAATGACTTCCGTAATTTGGAAAAAAGTAATTTTATTTTTTTACTACATTCAAATGCTAGGGGTGAGCATTGTATAAGTGATTAATGTAATCATACCATTACTAAAAATTAAAACAAAATTACCGTAACAAAAATAAATGAAACATGATAAGAAAAAAAAAATCATTTATGACAAATTCCTACCTCTATTATAACATAAAAAACAAATTATTATAAAGAGGGTAACATTTTTTAATTTTCATTAATTAATATAATCTATATACCGTTATCAAGTAAAAATGGTACCAAACTATCATATATTATATTTTTAATTTATATGATCAAATTAATCCCATAAAATGAAATGAATTCATATTTGGGGTTAATTTTGATACATTATTTAATGGTTTTAACTATGTTTTATACATTTTACCTATACCAAGGTGAAAAATATGTTCCATAGTCATTATTCATAATTAAAAAAAATGACATGGTCCTATTTATAAAATAAAATCAATATGATTAAAAATATTCTATCTATTATTCAATAATAAATATTGATAACTGGATAAAAATACTTTTAATATAAAATTATAATACAAAATCATAAATTGTTTTTAGATAAATCCATTTAAGTAATAAAAGTTACTAATATCAAAATTGTCACACCTGGTTTTTTGGGTCTTTGTATTGATCCGATTCATTGGAAATAGTTATCCGTTTCCTGGGTCTTGGGTAATATTAATTTGAAGTTTTTAAGATTAATATATATATAATCAACCATATTTGGGTGCCTCAATTCTTTTTTTTCAGTTTTGGTAGAAAGGGTTGTTACTTCATGATGTGGGCCAACCGTGATCCCATTTCTAGATTTGAAAACATATTTTGTATCTTTTATAACAGATTATTTTTTATATCATTTTTGACTCATTACACTTCTTTTTTTCCTACCTTGACATTTTCAATCCTACATATCCATTTGGACACATTAGAAATTGTTTTCTATGGTGAATTTGGGTTACTTGTTTAGTAATTTGGCCAGCCCGTGGGCCAATTTCCAGTTTTAAAAATATAATTATTTTCCTATATATCGATTTATTTTTTATATTTATTGGTGAATCCTCCTCCCATTAAAATCCCAAATACCTATCCTCACCCCCATTATCTATTTAAAAAATTTGGAGATCATATGAGTCGCGGATGATGGAAAACTTTTCAATGTATCTCAACTCGCCCAGAATCGAGAAGGTAAATTCATTCCCCAATAAATCATTCAATTCGTACTATATTACACGAAAATATTATTTACCTAGTTCTTAAGGACCTTAGGAGATACCCCAAGATGTTCCAAGACATTCCCTCTTTTCTATGTTATCAGATCTAATAGAATATGATGAGTTTTCTACGCAGCAAGGTGAGATTCCTTCTTCTTTCTCCTTCGTCTTCCTCCTCCTTTTATTATTTCGTGGTTTTATCTTCTCTCCTAGTCATGTTAGACCTATGGTTCAGTTATACTATTATTTTTTATGGGGGCTTGATCATTTGGGGCAGGTGTTCATAGGTTTATATTTTATAAACCCTCGGATGGTGATTTTGGGTGTGTGTTTCCATTACAACAAGGATTTGAGGTAGGATATCCCTAGAACATGACTTCATCATTTCAGTTTAGTCGTTTTATAATTTTTCATATATGATACATATGTTTATTATTATTTTTCACCCTTTGGATAATTTTCTTTTTGTAAAAAATTGTTGTTTAAGCCTTGTTTGGTGAAAGGAAGAGTTTTTTTTTCATAAAAGTGCACACAAAGTGTTTGTTTAAATATTAAATTGTCTTTCATAATTGTTTTCTGAGGTTTAAACCTTGTTTTTTTGAATTTTTAACATTTTACAGTAGCTCTAATAAAATTTTGAATGAAATTGTTGTTTTATTCCTTGTCAAGTTCATAAAATAAATTGTTTTGTTTAAAAAGGGCATGTCACGTGTTCAGTAAATTTCCTAGTTGGGTTTTATGTGTGATGTATGATATAAAAATTATTCATCTGGATTTATAAATGAATTTTAAGATTTTAAAATGGTGTTTTTTGGTCCTTATATATATTTCCCATTTGTATTAGGTTTTACAATCAAATTGGTTTTGGTTTACAACATGTTTTGGCATGAGTTGTTGGAAAATGGCATGTTTCACATCCTTATGAAAATGGTTGTGTTTTGAATATGTAAACTGAGTGTTTTATGGGATTTGGGAATGTTTAATGTTCTTATAAGTGCTTCTTATACACGTCCTTAATAAAATTTAAATTCATTCCATGGTCAAATGTTATTTTTGAGAAAGTCATAAAGTCCTGTTTGGAAATTTTTTTTGTAAAAATGGTATCCATCTGTATTTCTTATTCTATCATTTAGGGCCATTTTAAGGTCCATTAAAGTAATTTATTAATTGTTTTGGGGGATTAAAAATATGGGTTTTCAGGTTAATTAGGGGTTTATTGCCTTAAAATATCATTTTTGAATGGATTTGATGTGCAAGGCCTCGATATACTCCTTCAAATTCTGTTACAAATTTTTTTAGCAGTTTATTGATTTGTGAAAGAATTGTGATGAATGATTGATGGATGTTTCTGTTTTATGGTTTGGTATTGGAAATTTTAGGGGAAAGGTGTATTTGATAATATGTGTAACTTGATTGAGAACTAATGGAAATCCCAAGTATTGGGGAGGGCGTACATGTACTAGTATGCTAGTGATCCTGTGGGGTTTGGCCCCTATTTCACAAAACAAGTTTGAAAATGACAACACTAACTAAAAAATGATGATGATTATGTTGGGGGACCACTAGGTTATGGTTATTCTCTATATTAGTGCCTCGTTTTCATGAGAATGGATATTTGTTATGGTTATATTCACAGAGGTATGAGGTACTTGGGGATCACAACTAACTAGTGCCTAGTGGTGTTCCTGTGAGTAGTGCTCATTGGCTATTTTTTACACAACATCACCATACGGTGTGTTTATTTGATTAATTAATCAATGTGTGTGATTTATTTAAAATTGTATATTATTTAATGAATCTCTCTTGAAAACTATTTTCATTTTGAATTTGCATCTATTTGAAGAATTTTAATAGCATTCTTGTTTATAAAACATGCATGTTTTTATTTGGTAATTTTTTAGAGAATGGGACCTCATTTACAAAACATACTATTATATTTGTATTTCAAAAATTAAATTTATGTTTCTTATATTTTAAATTATTTTCATTGGGAATATATTATTGGGCTAACCTACTGAGTTTTAATACTCATGCCTTTAGTCTTCTTCTGTTTTGAGCCCGTGTGTAGGTTTTTTCTTGAGTTCGATCTCCTTGGGTGATGTGTGATCGTAATGTTGGAGAGTAAACTTAAGGTTCACATAGAGTTAGTTGGTTATCAGGTTTGGTAAAATATGTTGTTTGTTTAGTTATACTGTCAGTTTCTTTTACAAATAATGTTCAGTTCAGTTTTTATATAGATGTATTTTGGGTTTTCCATTTGTTTATGTTGTTTTTTTATTATTTATATATGGGTGAAATAATTCCCTTGTTTACTCTATTTATTACCTTGGTGCTTGTCTCCATCCTGGGAGGATCGGGAACCCCTCTCGGGACTTGTCATGGTCTGGCCCTTGTGACCGGTTTAGGGTCGACTCGGGCTGGTTCATGAAAAATATCATGAATAATTCTTAATAAAAATGAATTAATTATATTATTATAAATAAAATATATCACATGTAAATTTGATATGAAATCAAAAAATATAAAGTGTATTCTATATTAAATTATTTAACTAAAATAAACCAGTCATTGGAAAAACAATATTTTTCAGTACTCATGGAATAATAAATTATTCCAAAAAATTCCAAAAAATTTCATTCTATATTAAATTTTTTATATTTATTTAAAAAATGGTGTTTTTTATTAAAATAAAATGTCAATAATTAAAATGATAGTATTATAATTTCTAACAACAAAAACAAATAGAATTACTTCTGAGGAAAATTCATTTATGAAGCACAAAATAACATTATAGAAAATTGAGTAATTATTTGTCAATTAATTTACATTGTATAAAAACAACATTCATATTTTTAATAATTTAATTATTCAAACTCATACTGTAATTTTAAATTCTAGGTTATAATGAATACCTTTAAATAATAAAATTCATAAAATATTTTGTTTAAACTTGGTCTTCCACATAAAGAACAATATAAATGAAATAAAATTAATTTATAGATAATATATTTGAAAGTATAAGGGTAATACAATGCGATATATTTTAATGCATTCCAAAAAACAATTTTTTTCCAACATGGTCTTTAAAAAAGAAAATAAATAGTTAATTATGGTTTAAAATACAAGGGTACCAAAGGCTCGATCTCTTGGGATATGAAAACATGGAATTGGATAAGAAATAAAATGATATAAGAATTGAAACTAGTTGAGTTTTTTTCTTGGATAATTATTTTTTAAATGACACATAAAGAAGAAAATTTTACATACCTTGAGTACTAATTAATCGGACTATACTTTTTAAACATTATCAATAACCAAATAACTGTGGATGAGAACTCCATTGAAAGGTCTCATGGTGGGTTAAAATTTGTATTTGGCCATCAAATATGATAATAAATCATTCATTCATCAATAAAGAAATCATGTTTAATCGCCCCACTATTGGTGGTGGGGTGGTAAGTGTTTGGGGGGTGAGGAGTAGGTCGTGTGGTTATTTCCATGAGCTTGAAATTTAATGTAATTTCTTCCTTGCGTCATGTGCCTCTTTCGCGGTTGAAACCAATTTTTAAAAGAAATAAAGTTCAATTAACATAATCAAACCACATTGATATCAAATAAAAATTATCAAGGATTTTTCGAATCAAGGATTATTGTAGCATGAGATTATTCCATTCAAGGGAAAAATATACGATTTGTAAACTATGTCATTGATATAAAACTTATTTAAAAACATTGGTTAATGATGGGGGTTCAAACTAAATTTACTCATGAAAAATATAGGGTGGTTTCGTAACATTGTTTCACTTATTTAGGTTTTTTTTGCCAAAGGGGTATTTGAATAACATTTATTAAAATAATATTATTCTACTTAATGGGGATAATAAATTTTGGGGGAGTTTTTAAATATTAAATGTTATGAATAAAACATGTGTGTCGATGAAATAATCCAACTATTCGAAATTTTCTGTTGATAATGTGTGAAGAATTTGTTTATTTTTCACATATTGGGATAATTTTATAAAATTATGGTAAAATGTGAAGTAAAAGATATAAAATATGTTTTTAAAATTTAATGAGTGTTTATATAATGGATAACTTTGGTATTATTATTCATAGTTCTTGTTTCTTAAGATAAGTTCACTAATAAATGATTATAATGAATAAATTTTGATTAATTTCTATATCTTATTGGTGATTTATGTTAAATGTTAAAAATAATTCATCATTGGAATCAAAATACAAATGTGGGTGTTGTTGTGATAAAGGTAAGGGTGTTTTTTGGGACTAGAATGATAGTAAGGATTGGTTGATAATCACGTTGTTTTATAGAGTGTTTCAAAAAGGTTGTTTTTTAAATTAAATTAAGTTTTAAGTTGGTATGATTTAACAAAACTAGTGTTGTATTTTTTTGTCAATTAAATTATCATAATTTGAATAATACTCTATGTTAATGGATTCATATTTTTTTATTTGTGGTGATTTTAATTTGTAATGCTGAAATAGTTTTAGATGTTTTTTATGAATTGAGAAGATTTTTTTTTCATAGAGTTATATTGATATATTTTAGATCACATTGAAATGAAATTATTAATTCTAGAATTAATTATTTGTAAGATTAATACTTTTGGAATTGATACTATATCATGATTCAAAATTTGTTTCTATACTAGTGAAGATATTTACTGAATACTTTTTTTCATGTGATGTAATAGGCTACATCATATTCAATTGTAGGGAATATCAGAAATCCCGTAAATATGATACTGCCTTTTGGAAAATCGTAAGGTATTATTGGGAAAATATCAACAATCCCTTTCTGTAAATTCATATTTTACAGCTATATTATTTTTATTCATTGTATAAATGCTATTATATATGACAATAATGGTGGTTGAATGTTAACTGTTAACATTATAGTGAATCTCTAGCATGTTCAGAGATCATTAAATATAAATTTCATATGATGAAAAATAAGTGAGTTGTATTCATGAGTGAATTTCCTAAATTGGTCAAAGAGTTACAACTAATGCATGCATTGAAAAATAATATATATGATAATTCATATACAATTGAGGAGAGTCCTTGTGATCATAATATAGGAGTCCACTTTTATTATATTTTGAGTGATTGGTCAATCATTATTGTATAAAATAATTTTATCTAGAAGGTATCATAACTTTACACCAATACCCATTTAGAAGCTAGTTTGTTGGGGGGGGGGAAATGAATCCCACTCACATGATGAGTGATCCAGCATAACCCATGGATACCTCCAATGGTGGTATTCCATTAGGATAACTATAATGTGATCTTTATCAATCATGAATGAATATTTATATTAGTATAGTCATCAATTTATGGGGCACATAATATTTTATTATTATATTGTATGCACAATTTAAGTATTCTTGTTTGATTTTTCTTGGATTTAGTTTACCTAATAAATTGTAATTTTTCTAAAAGGGGTTTTAAGTCCTTAAAAACATAGTATTGGTTCCATATAAAATATTAAAGAACTATCTAAATAATTGAAATTCTTATAAATAAAATATGAAACAATGTTTATCTTCGCTTAGGAGATCTATTTTCAATGAATTGAGAAACATTTCCCAAAGATTTCGGGTAATGTAATTCATAGATTTGTTCATAAGGATTTATGTTGGATGTGTTCACATGCAGAATAATGTTTCTTTCACCAATAGTGGTGTTAAAGACTAACCATGCATTTATTTTCATGAAATCAGGCTAAGGAATTATGATTTTAATGTGGTATTACATGTCATAATCTCACTCATAAAATAAGATATAGTGTTTTTTTGGTAGGTTATATAGAAAAATATAAGACATCTTATGACTTTACTCGATAAAAAATGATTATATTTTCTTCTAGAAATAGCTAACGACTCCCAAATATCATATCCTATAATTATGATGTGTCTTGTTCTCAAAATAAGGGACTTTTAGAAACATTATGATATTATTTTTAATTTTAATATATGGTTTTATATTTTATCTGATGATTGAACTATTATTCATAACATATAACTAATAGATCCTAAACTATTTTTGTTGCACTACATATTAATCATGTTGTATAATACAACCTCAATTTTTAGAAACTATAGATTAATAAATTTCTTTTCTTCCATTAAATTCTATTTATAATTGATTTGTATGGTTTAGAAAATGATTAGATGAAATTATAAAAGGTATTTTAGGATATTTATTAAATTTAAACGTGTTTATAAATTATTTAATTATAATTTGTTTATAATTAATTAATATATTATGTAACATTTAGTAAATAATATTCATTAATATTTTGTGTGAATATTTAAATAGGGTTTTTGAATTTATATGGAATACATTAAGACATATATATAACGTATTTAATTACAAATCACATCTGTAATTTATAATGTATTACTGAATTAAAAAAATATAAATATATAGTAATTAAATTTTATGATACCGTATTTTTCATAATGCTAATTCATATTATACAAATCGAGGGACTTATTTGGGATAATATTTAGACAATATAAAAAATGATTGATTTTATCAAGATTTAAATAGAGTTATGTATATTATATTTTGATTATATTACATGTTTTATTAATTTTAATTTAGAAATAAATTTTTTATAAATCATGTAATATAATATATTTAATCTGAAATTCAATATCATGAATAATATGTAAAATATTATATTATTTAATTAATATAGAGATATTATATTCAAGATTATTTATTTTCCTTAAGATTAGTTAAAATTATAGTGTCTAATTTTTTTTAGTTTTTGAAATGTTCATAAATTTTTAATTAATGTTTAAACATGTGAATTTTTTATTAATTGAAATTTTATTCCCATTGTTATTATCCAGAGTTATATATTGTTTATATTATCATTGATTGTATTGTTCTGTTTAATATTTTTAATTTTTTCATATAAAATTATCATACAATGTCTTTCTTGATAGGAATTAAAAATAAAATTACATTTGAATTCAGTTTATATTGAGTTATTATAATTGAATTTAGTTGTTTAATATAATTCAAATATATTTGGTGCCAGATTTTGGGGGAATTTGAGTCTATCTTGAGTAATGTATCCCATGGTAGAGGAAATTTTATTAATAATCCACATTATCCTGGAGGCTCGGGACTTGTTCTAAAAAGAAGAGGGTTGGATATTTGTTACAACATGCTTACTCAAATAGAGATTATGAATTTCATATAATTATTATATTTTAAATTAACATATCATATACCATACAGTTGAGATTCATTTGGATATATGTAAATATATCATTATTATATTCTTATGTGTGTACCAAAAACATTAGGTTTTGTAAATATTTTCATATTAATATGTATTAAAAAAATAGTTTGGTGGAAGGAATACTATTCTCAACTAAATTTCCAAAATCATTTAAAATAAAATGGAATAAAAAGATATAAGATTGTGAAATCATATCCACCTCAAAGGATGAAGTTATTAACTCCTTACAAGGAGCTATGTTTCAAGACCACAACTATCTAACTACATTGGTTCATGAAAAATCTAGGTGATTTAGGATTATATTTTTTTTATTTCTAGCATGTTGAGGGTGATCCAAATACGATTAATTTTTTTTTGTAGTATTTTATTTAGGTTATTGTTAATTAGTAAACCCTAAGAGTTTGAATACTAGTGGAATAATGTGGATTATATCCATATGATCAATTTGGAAGAGGGTTTCCCAATCGATTATACAAGACTCATATATGATATTATTGGCATGATCACCTTCCTAAATATGTTAGTTTTGATAAGAACACTATAGTGGATTTATTAATTATAGTAATATTTTTTTTTCTCCCACTAATGGAATGGAATTTATTTTAAAGGTGTGATAATTTTATTGGGACACCATTTAAAAAATCACTTCTCATATGTTAGTCAACCATAATAATCCTCAGATTGAATAATATATTATAGATAAATATATTTTTTTTCATCATCAAACACACCATTGAAGTCAGTATTACATAAAGGATTATCGTTATGCAAGAAACTAATATGATAGGACACTTAAGAAATTTTTTTATCACAAATACGTGCATTAGATAAACCTACTCCTAAGTAAAAAAGAACTGAATTTTTTTAATAGATGAATCTAGATGCATATGAGAAGCATAAAACAATCCACTTAGGGTGTTAATAGAATTACATTCAAAATATCCCAATGAACATTATTCTCCAATTTTATATTCTTTATAATTTTGTATGTAAATGACATGTTGATATTAGCAGTTTCATTGAGAATTTTTGAGGTTTTATGAAATATGGAAAAGTTCCGACAATATGGTTTAATTTAGAAAACATTAACCCAATATTACAAAGTGGTGAGAGTATATGAACATGGAATATGATGTAAGGGTTTTTGTGTTATGTTGACTGTAAAAGTGGGTTAATGCTTAAACCAACACATGAAATATTATTTACAAAGTATATGGATGTTTTTTAATGTGAACAGTCAAGGTCATCCAAATGTGATAGTGATATTAGGAATAAGAAGGTTTGTTTCAATATGAATTTACTTTTTGGTACACATCATGGGGATTGGAAACTCCGTAGAATATAATTTTCTGATAATAATGTTATAAAATTAATTATATTGGTTTTGAAGTGTGTATGTATCCAAATGTATTCTTTTAAAGTGTAATAAATGTAAAAGAGTTCAAAATATTTGGAAGAATTAATAGAATCAATAGGTTTCAATTATATAAAATTGAAAAGAGTTACTCAATCAATAACTTGAATATAATGGTATACATTAATATTTGATTAATATATGTAATGGATGTGCATTGTAATATTATTTTTCATATATAATAAGATAATTTTCTTTTGAAAGAGAGTTGTTATAAAAAATACTATAAAATAAATTCAATACACATAGATTATGATACATTAATTTCAATAAAAAATTTTGATAAGAAGACAATGATAATAAATTATATATCTAGGATATAATTTTTAATTATATATTTATTTAATGATGAGGAATGATTTTTCTTCTACACATTACTTATATATTTAAAATAGTAAAGTATTTTTTTGAAATGAAAATTCTTCAATCCCATTGAATAAAATTTTTTATTTGGGAACATAGTTTATTTAATAAATATACAAATAATAATCAAATAAGTTTTATTTTATATAAAAAAGTAGTTTTTATATCTTAGGATGATATTATATATGGAATACTGAGACACAAGCGTCTTTTACTCTTAGATTTAGTTCAAATAAAATAATATATACATATTGGCATTAATACCGTTGAAGTGATCCAAAAATAACCATCCATAATCATAATGTAAAAAACAAAAATTGAGTTCCACATATTCCAAATACCTTTAATGTTTATAATGTATGATACTTAAGAAAAAATAATTACATAAAACAACCATATCTTTCTCACCCAATGGAAATTCTTCTCTATATACCCATATTTTTTTTATTCTAGAATATGTCTTCACCAATCTTCCATAGAAATTACTACACATAATACTCTTCTAATCAAATCATCTGTAATACTATTCTTCATAACATAGTGAAATTGAACCATAAGAATGGTGAGATAAAATTCTCTATGAGGGAATACTCAAGAAATGTAAATTGAAGTTTGAAAATGATGATAATAAAAGAATACATGTATGTGAAAAAGATCATGACATTTGAAAATCAAACCCAATAATCATAATTAATGAGTCATGATAAAAATATTTGTTAGAATAAATGAAATGAGTTATATGGGTGTGGAATCATTAATAATCAATCACAATCTACAAGAGTATTTAATATGAATAAAAATATTATATAGTACTGTGTAATATAAATAATCACTCCAAATCAGTTCCTTGGTGATGTTCAGCTTCTAATTCCACAATAACATAGTGGAAAATTATCTATAGTGGATTGAGGTCACACCACATCCCATAAACATAATGAAAAAAGGATTTATTGTGTATTCAGTTCATTACCCATTACCTTACATATTATATCATGATATTTAAATATTTAACCAATTCCTTACAATGATATTAATTTTTTCACACTCACTCATAAAGAAAAGAATACATATGTGTTCCATAAGATAAAAAAAATATTCATTGTTATATCATAGCATAATTTAATCATGGGAAAGAAATGGTTTTTATAGAACATTATAAAAATATAATCAAAATCCATCAAGATTGAAATGGTGAATGGTTTAATTAGAACATTTCCTTTTGAATCCTCGGAAATATTAATGGATTTCGATATAGAGGAACAACCCATGGGAAAAAATGGGTTACAAACCATTTTCATAGAGTATCTCATAAAATGAAATTCCAAAGTTGTTGGATACTGATGATTAAATAATTCATAATATTCATATAAAAATAACATTTATTGATTAATCATGAACATTAATATATAATAGATATATCTTTTATAAATAGAGAGGATGATTGAAGTGAAAACAATCAATGAATTTTCATAATGCTTTTATCCCATCATTTTAAAAACTAATTCCTAAGTGACTTCCAAAAACCTTTTCATAAGATATCTAGGGTACTTATAAAAAAATTTAATCTATTTTAAAATAATTTATTCTTTATAAAAAAATAATTATGTATTAAAATTTCAATTAGATGATAGAAGTATACATAAAAATGAGATCTCTTTTCAAATATTTTAATTAAATAATATCATTTTATTTTTATATAAAAATTATTGAATACTAGGAATAGAATCCACATTGTAATGAAATAAAAAATCGGAAAGAAACGTTAATAATGATGAATTATTAACATGGAAGAAAAACCTGATCATGATGAAAACATTAAAAATGATATTATTTCCACACATTTGTAAACAATGAAAAGCAATATGTATGGAAAATGTAATTATAATTCCTTTTAAACATTTAAAATTAATGTGAAATTTATATGAAATTTAAATTTATAATTAATTGAAATGTATCATATAAATTTATTTGATATAAAATAATGAATATAGATATTGAGGAGAATGATTCCTAACCAAAAAGGGAAAATAAGACTAAATTTTCTTTTAACAAAATTATTCCTTTTGTGTAACAAAGATAGGGAAATGAAAATAATAATTTTATACACAAAAATAATCTATAGGAATATATATTATATGGTTTTTTAGAGGAAAATAATATACAATTTACAATAATTTAATCTAAAACAATGAAATCATGATAAAAAATATATTATAACATAAACCCTTACAGATTATGTAACCTTAAAATAAAATTCCATCAAATATTGGAAGAAGATATGGTTATAAAAAGTATAATAATTACATGAGAGAATATGTTAAAATATATTAATGGGGTAACAATTATATGATATAAATGAAATCACTGTGACAAACATAGAACATGTCTTAATAAATTGAAATTGTGATAATGAACCCGTATAGATCTTAAAACACATAAAGTATAAAGAAGATATTATGTGAAACATATTTAAACATGAATATGAAATGTTAAAACACCACATAAACAAATCATGGTTCATAACATAAATAGTCTGCATAACATAGTCAATGGACAAACAATATATCACAATAAAATGAAAATTGAATTAAAAATACCATTTCCTTTTATTTATTCATTGTGAAATTCATTCTCAAATCCAATATAATTGATAAAATATTTTAATAGGGAATCTAAAAGTAAATTATTATTTTCTTAATGCTAAACAGAGGCCGACCACTGTGGTATCACTTGTGGATCATCATAGTCAATCAATCACTAATTTCTGATTCATCCAATCGATTATTATTTTTTATTTTATTTTATTTATGGAAAAAATAAATTGTATGTTTTGGGGATTTGAAAAGAAAATTAAATCCACTAAAATATAAGTTCCTTTAGATGAAAAATAGAAGAAAAACAGGGAAGAGATGTCTTGTTCCAAGTGTTGGATATATAGATTATTTCATTATTTATTTATTTTTATATTCTACTTCAAAATCCGATTACTTCATAAGAAGTTTAATAATCTATACCTTAAGTGGGAATTTTCCACCCTAGGAAAACAATTCAACATAAGAAAGCTTCACCTATTATAGAAGAAAGTAGGAATGTATTTGAGATTCCTGTTCTCTCATATGTTAACCACACCTGTGTATTTTACTCTCATCGACTAATAAATTTATCATAGAATTAATGAATTTCAAGACCAATCATAATGAACATCATAATTCATCCACCTGGGCCAAGCCTAGGGTTAGTCACATGCCATTGAAATGTGAAAATAGATCATGGTGGTAAGAGAGAAGTGTGAGTGAATGCGATTAGGTATGTAAGAGAAAGAGATACGTAATAAGATGGAAAATCATTAATTAAATGATAAAGAAATGTTTCACATTGGAAAATAGAACATAAATAAAATGGAAATTAAAAACCTAATGTAGAGGGATCCCTAAATTGTAGTGTAATGATAGATCCTCAAGAACCAAGAGATCTTTGTTTAACATGGACTTGTATTTATTGGCTTAGTTGGTGCAAGGGGTGTATAAATGAATTAAAAAATGAGTTAAAAAGTCATAATGAGGATTCTCAAGGACATAAAATGGGTCTACACCGATTCACATAATTTATTTGATATTCATTAAATTTAAGTGATATTATCATTATGTATATAAGGGGACTATCCCCATAATTTCCAGAGGATTTCAATTAATGAATATTTAATTTATGACCTATAATGTATGGGACCAATATTTTTCAATGATTGTTTTAAAGATGTGTAATTTTTAATGTTAAACATAATGAAGGAATTATACAATGCACGAAATTTATTTATTTTTAGATTATCTCTATATTATTATGGTCCTTTATTTTCAATATTCATATTCGGTATCCAACCATAAAAAATTTATATACCTTCATATTTAATCAATTAAACTAAAAAAACAACGTCTTTTATAAAAAAAGTTTTGATAATAATGACGTTGAAAATGATAAATTTATATTTATTATAAATCTTATATATAAAATATATTTATTTTTGTCTTACTAGATTCAATAGGCTAATATATTCACAATAAATATTTCTTTAAAATTACTTGTTAATATCAATATTTGGGTGTAAATTATTCCATTTTCGATGAATGGTTTAGTTCAATGGTTTTGGTGCTTGGTCATTTTTCATGGTTAAGGTATATAAATAATTTTAAAAATATCATATGAAACTACCATAAATTTTTTTGATCCATCTTCATTAGGAGGTGATAAACAATTAGATACATCACTTTGCGGGGGTGGTAGTTCTCAATTACAGAGGAGTGATGTTTCCATTTTCAAAAGGATTGAAGGGAAGGAAATTAGATTATAATATACCATTAAAAAGATACTAATTATTGAATAAATATATTATATATATATATATATATTAATATTTAATAAATCCATCTATATAACAATCCATGTGAGTTAGGGATGAAAAATCAAATACATCGCTTGATTTAGGTAGTGTTTACATGTCTCTATTTGCAATGTTTTTATTTTCCATTACATATAATGGGGATATAAAATTATTTTCCCATAATTATAATGAAATTTTAGAATAATAATTTTATATAATCAATTGTTTTGAGATGATTTCATAATATTTATTGGTGATGAGGGATGAAAGGAACCAGAAAGAACCTGGTTAAGTCAGTGACCTCTTCCATGGGAATCCTCTCCTAGAACTCTCCATAATTAATATTGGGATGGATTTTTTAGATCATAACCTATTGTATTTTTGGGGGAATATTGGGATGTTATTTTAGTAAATATTGTTAGATATATTGTGATAATATTTTGTGGATAATGGAGGTGAGCCTGTTCCCTTTTCTATGTAAAGGGAGAAGATCCTTGTAAATATCCCTAATAATAAAATAATATCATATCATTTTCTAGGGAAAGTAGCATCAAATAATCAAAAATATAATAATATTAATAATTAGGATCAAAATATAGTTTGAAAAAAATATTTCATGTTTTTCTGATGTTTTAAGACTCCACCCCTTGTTTAACCGCCCATTTAAACCACTTTAGAATTTATCAGGGTGACAAACTTTTACAATGAAAACATATTTTTATGATGAAAAATGAGTCTAATAATATATTTAATATTTTACACGATCATTTAAAATATAGATTCTATTTTAATAAAATGTATTTCTAAATGTGGTAGATATTATTTTTAAAATATATACATAAAATGCACCAAAAATAATATTAAAAAATGTATCTTTACACATAAAAATGATTTTATTATAATTCCATAAATAATAAAAACAATGAGAATAATGTTAATTTATTTTATATCATATATGATGTATAAAAAATTATTGAAAAAATTAACCAATAATGATTAATTTAGTTTATTAAGATTTGAATACAATGCACACATAAATTAATAGTTTTATAATAAATATCTCTCTTTACCTGGAAATGATATATATTAATTTAAAACCACATAATAATTAAGTAATTATTGTTCAATATTTTTATAAATTTCTACTCCATAATTTTATAAAATTTCAATACTATAAATAATAGATATAAAATTATAATTTAAACATTTATTAAAATATTTTCTATGAACAAAACATTGTCATCCAATCCATATTTTTTTACTAGTATTCCTTATCATTATTTTAATATTTATGGAATTTAATTAACTTTTTTCATTAATTATTACCATAATTTTATCAATACTTTTTATAGATGTATTTCCCTAAATGTATTAAATTAAATGAAAGCGTACAATTGATTGAACAATTCAAGGCAACATCTTTAGAAGAAATTGTATCTTGTTAACTGAATCGAAACACTTTTATTTTTTAAAGTAATATTTTTTAAATTTAATTTTACTAACTATATATTTTATTCATTTTTATTATCATATATCTTTGATTAATTCATTTAATACGTATAATTTATGAATTTATTTTCGTATTTTTAATTTACTTGATTAACATTACACATAAATTCATTATTTTTTCATGATTGTGTAATAAGAATTTTAAATATTGGTTTAGAAAAAAAAATTAAAAAAAATTTAAAAAATATATTTTTAATGAATAATTTTGTTACTTTTTTGGTAAAGTTGAAATTGTAAAAGAAATTGAAAGAGTAGGGGTAAAAACAAGCCATCAATTAATATTACCTATACTAGAAAGAAATACATATTGATACCCTCAACAAAACTTGACCAAGCTCAAAGAGAATATTGACATGGTCACAAAAATGGGATGTTCCTATTATGAACTAAAAACATCCATGAACACGGGGTTGATGGATAACATCCCATGTGTAGGTTTGATTGAGAGGCTGTAGGAGTCCATGAGAACTAGTCTAGAATCCACAAGTCATCTCAACCTTCATGTGTAATATTAAGAAGTAAGATTCCCTAAAAATTTCCAATGTGGGATAACAATTTCCCCAATTACTATTCCATCTTATTAAAATACATTCATTTCAAGTTGGATAACGGATCGTCTCCTCGCATATGAACATTCATTGTGTTCACTATAGCTACACTACAATAATGCCATGATCATAAATGAAAGAATTATTTTCAACTACAATTGACCATGAAACTAATAAAAAGTGATGTCTTTCATTGTAGTCCATCAGATATGAAAATTAAATTGATGCCCTGCATGAATAATATATCATTTAATTTACCTACTTTGTGGATACCCCTATATCAATATGGGTGTGATTTCGGTTTTTCATGAATTTTTATGATGAAGTTTGTGTTTATAACTATTGTGGAGGATGAAGAAAACTGATGAAATATAAGAGGAAGGGTTTTCAAAATATTGTTTGACTGCATAATGGAGTTAAAAAATCAATAGAAATTGTGTTTTGAAGTGTAAAAATATGGTTAGATGACTATAGAATAGTTCATTAGATCCATTAAAGATTTAATATATAGAGAATGAGTTTTATCAAAAAATACTCACCATTTTACAAATTATAAATATTTACAGATTTAAATGGGTGATAATTTCTCTCTAAGTACATGCTATATTACTGATTCATGCGATTTTTATAGATATAAATTCACAAGTTTTTCACAGATTATTCTAAGGATGATGAGGCCTAATCAAGGAGTTATTTTTTAGGGGATATATGATAATGGATCCAAGATTAGATACAAGTGATGGGTATGGATAAATTCATGTTGGCAAAAACTAAACATTTCCTCATCAATAATTAAAGATAAATATTTTATTAGAATGAAGTGAAGTTCTACATGGGATTAAATTGAATAAATAGTAGATGTATAATAAAGATACATAGATACATATGGATGATATTTTAAGAAAAAAAGTCATATCTTTTGAATGAGATAACTATAAATACACTAGGATGGATGCTATGCTAGGGACCAACTTCCTAAGGGAGGTGATTCTATTAGAGTAGTTCGACCATGCTACATTGTAGGTTAGGTTTTATTTTTCTCAACACTCTTATGGATAGAAACAGATGTTAGAATTACTTCTTGGATTAAGAATTTAGGGAAATTTTTTAATAATATGGGTATTCTTTTTTATTGTTTGTGTGATGGGAATTTCCATTAACTCTATTATTTTTAATCTCCCTCGCTTTATAAGGAGAATTACCATTTCCTTTGATTGTGAGGGTATGTTCTTGTGTGTTTTCTATAGATAGGAAATGACATTCACCAACCATTTAGTTCTTTATTTATTTTTAAACATGGTTTTTGGTACCTGTATAATTATTTAAATATAGTACCTCATATGGGAATGATTCAGAATCCGTATAAAGGGTGTGTAAACTTAAGAGAAGGATCCTTAGAACATGATTCTGAGGGATTCATGAATATCATCATAATATGTGTACATTAATTTTATTTGAGCCTATAATTAAAATATTTAAAGTAATATTTTATCATTTTTGGTTTCTATTTGGTATCAAAGTTAGATTTTATTTTTTATACTAGGTAATTCAAAATTATTGAATTGTTTGTTTTTTCTAGTGCTTATGGGTTCCACATTCGACTTCCATTAGTTATACCACCCATGTAGTTTGTTCATAGGTAGTTAAATTAATAAAAATTAAAAAATCCTGTATTTTTTAAACCAATGACACCCATTAGGCTTCTAAAATATTATTCACTTAAGATCATTGTCGGATACATCAAATGCAATAAAACACATTTGATTTATTTAATGAAAAAATAAATTCTAAAATATATGGGTATCACATTCACCTCCCTTAAATAAATTTCATCTTCCTAATTTTGAATAATTCTTACCATTATGAATGTATCTTCTCAATGGAATAATCATAGAAGCATATTTTATCACATTATGTAATTTTCATGTTATTATAAGGAATCATAGTAATACATAATTAAATATTTTTTATACCATGTACTTACCATTATAAATATCATATGTGTAATTGTGTTTCCAAAATTATACCTTGATAACTGGATGATATTTTCTATATATGATTTTATAGATTTATATTCCTCTTACATGATATGAATTATATTTTCAAAATTAAGATAGAGAATATGTGAAAATATACTTGATTTTTTTCCATTCTTTATACCCAATTTTTTCATTGGGTTATATTTTGAGTATTTTCCCCCTTCTTCTTCATCTAATATTATAAATGATAAATACCATAATGAATTTATCATTCATAAAGAGCATTTTTAATGGATTTTTTGATAAAAAAATAGGATGAAATGTTATTCATGAAATCATTATCAACTGACTAAAACAATAACTGGTTTCATATGTAAATTCAATAAATAATTAAATATGAATAAACAATTAAATGAGAAATATAAAAATTAATATCTAAATCCTAAAAAATTAACTACCAAGGTTCAACTTAAATAAGTGCAAAAATAGTTAATCCCACATAATTTTCAAAATATTAATGATCAAATTGAAAAAAAAATTTACAATTATTTGATCGTATATTCTTATAAAATAGACATAACATTTATCAAAAAGTGACATTAATCACCCAAAAGTAAAAAACTAAATATTCCCAAATCTTATTTTATCCAATATATACTAATAATTTTCCAAAATAATATAAAACTCATTTACATCAAACTAATCTTCAATCCTTAAGGATATCATACTTCAAAACATACATTACCTATATTAATAATCCATTATCCCAATTAACCAAAATAACCCCAAAAATAAATATTCAAGAACATGTTTAAATACCCCACAATGGTTCATATAGAGTATGTGAATTAAATAAAGTATATCCCTTCTTAGGGTCAAACCAGATGTATAGGTAGGACCACTGGTTGGGCACTGAGTGAAGATCACGTTAATAACCGACCAACCATTCCTAGTGAAATTAACCATAGGTTCATCTACACCATAGTCTTCATCTACTTGTTTTTAATTAGACATATAAATTTATTCATTTAACGCACTCCTTTTTTTACATTAATTATTTTTCAGGATGATTTCCAACTCATTGTCCAATCTGTAGGGGTTTGACTATTTTTCCCTATCATATTCACTAAAAAGAAAGAAATACCTTACAAAATAATATTAAATAACATAACAAAAAAATTTTCTCTATACATAAATAATCTATTGAAATCTCAATAATATCCTTAAAATCAAGTCATGTTAGAGCTCAGAATGGTATTTATGAGTTTGAACTTCCAATCAACCAAAACCTTATTAACTGATGTTGGTATCAGGTAATCTTAAATTATCTTCATATAATAACATCATAACATCTAATGGTTAAAAAATGAGATTAAATAAAAGATTAGATTCCTTATACCCATACCCCATGTTCCATTGATAATCATATACTCTTTATATAATGGATTTGCTAACAAATAAAGAAACCTTGAAATAAAATTTTATAATTGTAATGTAAATTAAAAAAATAAAGTCACTTACATACCTATGAACTTTTGGGTTTAAAGTAAATTAAAATAAAAAATTAATATTCCCTATATTTTTAAAACAGAATATAAATTTTTCTCCTTATACCTAGATATCCTTATTCCATAATATAATTTTAACATTATCCCAAAAACGTTTCCACCAAAGGTACTCTGCTAACGATAATGTATGTAATAATTTTCTTCGTTTATGAGGAATAAAGATAGAATAATAGTGACATAAAACATTCCGCAAAACTAAAACATTGGATATATCAATCAAATGTCCTTATTATACAAAATATAACCATATAGTCACAAGAACATGATAAGAAATATTGAATATCATAGAAAATAATTCATATATCCAAAATATTTTGACATAGAATAATGATTTTTCATAAGAAAATATATGAGAAATAAGATATTTTAATCATAAAAAATAAATAATGAAACAAGAGATCATATAATTAGTATAAGAGAATGACATAAGTGTATGTAATCTGGATAATCAAACAAAATAATTTCCTTAGTCAAGGATAACTACCGTGACTATCATAACATAGTGGATAGAGTTTTATAGTGTAATAGTTTTAGTCTCCATCCCAATAAACATAGTGAAAAAAGTCCCATAGTAAATTGGTTTCATTACCAATTTCATTAAATATTATATTATTAGATGTAAAAATTAACATAGTTCATTAGAGGGATATAGAATTATGGGCCCACCCATTACATAATTAAAACAATGTATATTTTTTTCATGAAGATCAAAAAAATTATTAATCATTTCATCATATCATAATTATCCCATTAAAAAGATATGTTTTATAAACAATTCATAAAATACCATCATAATCGTTAAAAAGAATGAATAAGGATGGTATCATTATAACATATCCCCATTAGATGATATGAAAATTTAAAATATATTTATATAGAAGAAAACTCCATTAAAAGAAAATGGGATACATTAATAATTCATATGGTATTACATAATATCAAAAAAATAACATAATCAGTTGATAAAAATGATTAAATAATCTATAATATAAACATAAAGAGAATTTATAGGTTTATCAGTAGAATTACATTATAATAGGGAAAACTTTTATAAATAGATATAAAAATACATGTGAAACTGTTGAAATATTTTTCTTAAGTATTTTGTAATCTTGTTGTTAAAATGAAATTATAAGTGACCTCCAAGACTCTCTTCATGTGATTTCATTTATAATTTGATAATTTATTTTCAAAATTATTGAAAACAACAAAATTTTAAAAATAAATTATATTTATATCAGGATATGTGGATTGGAATATGAAAATATACATATAATTTCAATCCATTGATAAAAACCATTTAATAAAATAATATTCATTTATTTTAACATAGAAAAATCATAAAACACTAGGAATAATTAACAATTTACAAAACTAGAAAAACAAAGAAAATATTCTAAATATTGATGAATTATTATAGAGTTAGAGAAATCTTTTCATGAGGAAATTATTTAAAAATATATTCTTTTCACACCATTATGAAGAAAGTCAAAAATGAATTTTACATAAAACATTAAAAGGATTCATTTTAAAATTTGTAATGTAATGTAAAATTTTACATTAACAGACCTTTATAAATCTTCTAAGGGAATAAAATATTATTTTTTGAAACTAAATAAATAATATGAATATTGAGGGGAAATATTCCAGATGAAAAAGGAGAAATAAGGTCTTCTTTTTAAAATAACTTTCTTTTAGTATTTAAATATACTAAAGAGTGGGTAAATGAAAATAATAATAGAAAAACCCAAAATAACATGAGTAGAAGAATAAATATGGGGTCTATAATATAAATATATTTAATTTATCACAATAGAAATTGAAACATAAAAAATACTTATAAAAATGAGATTGTAATATAAACCCTTATAGAATTGGAAAATTTTGAGTATAAATATTTCATAATATAGAACAGGACGTGGTTCAATAAATCTATTTAAGTAAATGAATGAGTTTGCAAAAATTTATTAATGGGTAATTAAGTAAATTATATAAAATAAATCATCATACACACTATGAATCATATATTATGAAATTCAGATAATGAACCCATACGGATCCTATAACACATGAAGTAAGAAGACATTAATTAAGTGGTTATGTGAAATGAATTTAAATCCTCTAAAAAATGTTCATATGAAAATATAATAATTTTCTATTAAAATATATATATTCTTGTCATAACATTGACAATGATGATGTATTATAATCCAATGGAGGAAAATTGAGATAAAAATACCCTTACATTAGATTCCCAATTAGTTAGATGATTTTTTTCCTTCTTTACGATAAATTCAGAATTATTATAACTATTATATATATTGAATATTTATATTTATTGTAACAGCCCGAGATTTTATGAAAAATATTCTTTCATATTTTACTAATGTCTTGTGTTATACGCTACACCAAAAGGAGCTTGCACAACACGCATCCTTCACTTGCCTTGCATTACACGCAATCACAACCTTCCTCGATAGCGTGTGTGGTACGTAATCCTGAGTTTCACGAAACAATGATATGCTATTAAAATATTATTAAAACTAGCCGTTATGAATAGTAATAACCACTTTTTAAATTTTAGAAATTTTAACTCTCAAAATGGAATTCATTTTTGGATTCGGAGTATCGAATTTAGCCTAAGGTGAAATTTTGGTACTTTTCGGATAACTTTCATATTCTGATGAATAGTGAAAATTACTAAATTATAATTAAAAACAACTTTTTTAATCGAAATAATTAATAGTGATAAATCATTAATTTGAGTGGTTTTAAAGTATATTTAGAATATATTTTTACAATTTAATACAATGTTGGTCATTGGATGTAGTTTCACATTTAAACTAGACATAAACAAGTGTCAATCTTTTGATAGATATTGTTTCTTAAAAACACGCTATTTGTTTTAACAGCGGGATTTAATTATAAAATTAATTAATGCAACTTTTATGTTATGAATTTGGTAAAATAGACTTCATTTTTTGAATTCGGAATATGAAATATAGCTTGGGATGAAACTTTGGCATTGTTCTGAAAAACATCAATTTTTGATGAATAGTGAAACTACTAAGTGGTAGGTTAAAAATTGAATTTTGCATAAAACTTAATTTTACCGCTTCTGTGAATGGAATTTCGAAAATCCGAGAGACACGGTTAATATCAAGGACTAAAATGTGGTTCAATGAGATGAAAATAATTTTTTGGTGAATAGTAAATTTTTTCTTTTTTTTACCACGGTTAATAGTAAATAAGGTAACTAAGGGTAAATATGATATTAATATTACCCTAACACATGTCCTAATTCTATTGGACAAGTGTAATTCGACCAAAAACAAACTTAGGAATAAAATATGACCATTTAGGCCCACTTGGATTAGATTAGAACATTTATTATTAATTTATTTAAAGAAGGGTTAAAATAGTTAAAATCAAAGTTTAATAAGTAAATCATTTTTAATATGGGGTTATACATAAGATAAATTCGACTATAAATATTCATTAGAAAGCTAAAAAGATTTCCTACATGATGGTATTTTATTTGTAATTTTTAGACATCAAATAATATAATTTATTTATGACACAAAAATGATGCAGTAATTATCTTATTAATGAAATATTGACATAATTGATAATATAAATACCAAAATAAATTTAATTTAAGACTTTTTATGAATTCCACTAATTTTCTAGGTTACTATAATATATTAGTGTTGATTTAATCAACTTGGTTCGAACATGTAATTCTTTTATGACTTTCACAAAAAATCATATATCAAATAGTGTCAAAATTGACACAAAATAGTTTTTAAATCAAATATTATATTATTAATTGTTATTTTATTCCTAAAAATCTAAGGTTCGGCCAAATGACTTAGATAAGGATATATATATTAATAATAAACAATTTGGGGTTCGTTTGGCATGTTATAGTAAGTGTATTAACCATATAGTGAAAGAAAACAAAAAGACACGGTAAAAGTTAAATTAATTAACTTAGAGTTAAATCTAATTGATAAGGTTAAAATAATATCTTAAACTTGTCTAAATTCTATTGGTTGATAGGATTTCGACCCATCCTTACTTTAGCTTCGAAATAAGACCCTTTGGAACCATTATAAACCGATTTTGACTTTAATATAAAATAATATTTTGAGATATTCCTAAGGTGCCCCTCTCCTCCCCTATAAAAGGACACCTCCTCCCCCTCCTCCTCACACCAATTTGAGCACTCAAGCTCGGACAACCCCTGCCAATTTCTCCTCTACACTTCCCTAGCAACATCCTAGAGGTTCTGGTCTTCCTCAAAGACCAATTTTAGTGCCCTAAGAGGAGGTCTCAAAGAGGCACTTCAAAGAAGAGGTAATTACCGTTACCAATTCTTTCATCTTTATTTCTTCTTCCACTTCTTCTTATTAGGTTGTTTCATTATGAAGTAATAACATCAGTATCACTCATATACTGATATGTTATTATAAGTATGAAACAACCCTATTTCACCATCTATCCATCCTACGGAAAAAGAAATCACCGCGCGTGCGTACGTACGGAATACCGTCTCCACGACGCGATGAGATTCATTCTCCATGTTAACCATTTAAGAATGATTATAATGTATATATAAGAAATAATAATGAAATATATGACATTATAAAGCTACTGGATTTATGTATATATATACATATGTATGTAATCTACTTACTTCCATTTCAAGACAATAAGGAAAGGAAAACAGCGTTCATGCGTACGTACGGACTACCGTCTCCATGAATGGTGTTTTTCATTTTATTTATCTACCTATTATATATATATATATACTGAATATATATGATATATAAATCATATTTTATATTCTGGAAGTAATTAAATCATGATATAAGTAATAATGATGTCAAGAACAACAAGTCAAAACACCTACGATAAATGAAACGATTTTACCCAAAACGCTTCTTTAACATGGAGTTTACAAAAGAACGGGTAATATAATGTCATAAGTGAACCATATATGATATCATAACAATGAATATGATTCTGTAATAAGTCAATAACATGATTTAATACATTATACAGGAGGTTCGGACACTTACAAAGCAAGTCGGACCTAAGGTAAGGGAAATATCACAATCTCATTTTTATCCGAGATTGTTTATTCGTAAGTATTTACTGGGGTTTATTTTATCATCCACATCCATGTTTCCTCAATATGTAATATTATTTCCATCCAACTACAATGGTTTAAATCCAATTTTACCCTTTGGTTAGTTTTTAGTAAAAGATATGAAAGGAATCTTTTGTCGTTTATCGTACGAGGTACATTTTGACTTTTTCGACAAAAGTACAAAGAATGTTTTTTTTAACTTATACGGCACGAACGGAATTCTACTGTTTTATAAAGCCTTATTTTCATGAAGCTTCCTCTAAAATATTTCATGACTATTTTCAATAAAATCTCTTTCTTTTAAAATTGCATGATGTTTTGTGAAAAGAAATTGATTTTGAAGAAGAAAGGATATTTTCCTCAAGAATTCAATTCAAGTGTTTTATCAAAATTATTTTCCATCTAAGATAATAAAGGGTTCTGTTTCTATCCATATTTTTACATTGATTTGACTATGTTGAGATGGAATTATGTTTATGAATTCCTTTATCTTATATGAATTGATTTATGATGTCATGATGTTTCAAGAATCCCATTTTTATTACATGGGTTATGCGATGATGTATGATTTATGATTTTGTGGCACACATAAGAAAGGATTCATTAAGAGATGGGTGGGACCTATATCTCCCTCCAATGCATTGGGTAAAGATTTTATATCTCATGAGATAGACATGGCTGGAATGGTAGGTTATACCGGTTCAGTGAAACAGGACTGAAACGAGGATTACTCGATTCAGAAAGGGACTTTGTCCACTAAGATAGTCTTGGCAATGAGTCTTGACTAACAAGAAATGATTCTCTATGATTATGTGTGTATGCCACAAAGTTCCATGTTTTATGTTATGATTATTGTGATTACATTTCACTGCCATGATTTATCCCATGTTATGAAATTATGCTCTCTTTTGCAGGTTATGATTTCCAAAATGTTATGTTCTTATGAATATGATGTGATTGATATTTCTTTTGTTTACCCTTACTGAGCATTTGAGCTCACCCTTTTATGTTTTCTTTTCCCCAGGATATAAAGAAAGGTTTTAGGTAAAAAAAAAGGAAGATCTTTGTGGGAGATGTTTAAGATCTTTCACCACGATTAGAAGATTATAGTCCGAGTTTCCAAAGACACTAAACTATTACGGTCCTTGTGTGTGTGTTTTTGTAATGTACTAAGTATTCCGCAAAAGTAATGTAATGTCCATGTACGTCAGGCTTCGGGTCTCTACAGTTGGTATCAGAGGAAAGGTTTAGTCAACCTTTGGAAACTAGGATGCGAAAACGTTAGTGAGATCCCTAGAGATATTTCTAAGGTATGTCTAGGGATGTCTCTAAGGTTAAGTATACGTATAGGTTATAGTAATAGAATTACGCTAACGATCATAGAATTAAACCTAAGATGTTGGATATTGAAGGTACTCCCCATTTATTATGTTGTTTTCCCTAGAATGATTTTTGCCTCTCACACTATTCTTTATGGGTTTTAGACGATGGCTGGAACCCGAAGGAACCGTGTTGATCAATGCAATGGACAATGCAATGATTGCCCTCCTGAACAAACAAATGTTATGGGAGATGGAGTGCAAAATCTTATTGCTATACTTACACAAGCTATGAATCATTCTGGACTTCCAAATGAGCAGAGAAGGGAACAATATTCTATTGAGTCCTTCATGAGGCAACGTCCACCTTCTTTCAGTGGGTCTACTGATCCATTAGTTGCTGAACAATGGATTAGTACTACTGAAAAGATATTTTCAGTTCTTCAATGTTCTGAACATGATAAAGTCATCTTAGCAGTATATCGTTTGGAAGGTGAAGCTGATCAATGGTGGAATCTTATCAAGAATACGAGGCCAAGAGATGAAATTGAGTCCATGGAATGGGACGAGTTCAAGAACTTGTTTTTCAGTAAGTACTTCCCTCGTATTCTTCGAACAAAGATGGAGAAAGAGTTTCTTGAACTGAAGCAAAGGGATGATGAATATGTTGGTACCTATGAAGCAAATTTTACAAGACTTGCAAGGTATGCTTCTGGAATTATCATCCAACCTGAAAGTAAAGTTGATCGATTTTTCAGTGGCTTAAAACCAAGTCTTCGAAGGGCATTAGCTATAAGAGACTTCAGTAGCTATGAAGAAATTGTGCGTTGTGCTATCAAGGTAGAAATGGAAGTTGGTGTTACATATCCATCTCATGGTTTTGACTAGAAACGAAAGATGGAGTTCAAGGAGAAATCTCAGAATAATGGTGAAAAGAAGATGAATGTTTCCTTATGCACAAAGTGTGGAAAGAAGCATGGTGGAGATTGTCTTAAAGGGACTAGAAAATGTTTTAAGTGTGGAAAAGAAGGTCATCGAGCAGCTGAGTGTCGAAGTAATGGAAAAAGGGTTTCTAATGATGTGAATAAAGCAAACACTGCAGAGAACGCACCGCCAACACTTCAATTCTTCAAGTGCAAGGAAATGGGGCATTATGCTAATAATTGCCCTAATCCAAGGGTTAGTGATGATCAACATGAGCAACCACTGAAGGCAAAGGACAAAGGGAAATCACATGCGATCACTATTGACAATGTTGAATATGACAACGATGTGGTGGAATGATTAAGTGTTTATGTAATGGGATTCCAAAATAATGTTGTATCATTGAGTATTGCAATATTTATTGATGTGGTATTCAAAGTGATTGAGATATTTTTTGGAAATAAGATGATATGCGCATAATGAAGACGAGAAAATGAAATGTTTAATAGTATTCATGAGCTCATGATTGATATAAGGACTAAGTGATATCATGGTTTGAGTATATAGAATTTTGAGGATTTTGGTATGTGGAAAGTGTTAACTTTTAACTGCACTCATGTTTTCACTAAGGTATTCAAGAGAATACACGATTAAGGACTTTGAATGTTTGGAATGTGACCAACAAGACATATCTTATGATATGTGGGGATCAACGACAGTATTAAATCTCTGGTAATCGTTGTCACTATATTATGAGAGTGGACTGCAGTATTATGTATAAGCCTAAAGATTAGACTGGATTATGTTGGACATAAGTTAGTATTGTTTAAGGATAGAAGATTTTCGATATTAATGATGGGATGTTATAGTAACGTAGTTTTAGAAAAAGGGACAACCTGCAGGACGGGCGACAACCCATCGCTTCGGACAAGGCTGTAGGAATCGAACCCACAACCGAAGTGCGACTGGCCTTTATCGCCTACCACTGACCTACAGGAAGTCCCTGTTTAGTAGAAGCTAGTTTTATTATATTAAGCAGTATGATATATGAAGTATAAGTCCATTTTAGGAACTATATATGATTAATCTGACTGTAGAATGACTTATGTATATTTAATAACTTTTGCTTACCTTTTGTTTGAGACAGATGGAATGACCCGTCATTCTATCACATGATCTGCTAACACTTCACGTATAACAAATTCAACTTCATTTATTTAAGAGATGAAGTGGAAATTGTTCAAGGCACGAACAACAGTGATATTGTATCAAAATAAAGTAAGTATTTATTCTAATTCAAATTTTCAACTTTAGGGAAATGATCTTGAAAACCAAAAATGTTGTCCTAGTGATCTTATACCTGATGAATCAGATGGTACCTTAGATCGTCACAAATTTATGGATTTGTGATTACTGGCTTTTCCATAGCCATGTTCTCTACCACTCTCCATCAGAACATGATGGTTAGATTTCTCTTCCATATCCATATTTTCACCTATGTGGAAACCCAGTGATTAGTTTATTTGGGTAATCGTTACATTTCATACTTTAGTTTTTAAAGCCAAGTTTTGGTATTCTCTTTTACGATGTGGGTTTCTATTAAAGAAACTTTCGAATAGTAAACCATTTATAACCCCGACGAATTTCGAGGGCGAAATTCATTTTAAGGGGGGTAGAATGTAACAGCCTGAGATTTTATGAAAAATATTCTTTCTTATTTTACTAATGTCTTGTGTTATACGCTACACCAAAAGGAGCTTGCACAACACGCATCCTTGACTTGCCTTGCATTACACGCAATCGCAACCTTCCTCGATAGCGTGTGTGGTACGTAATCCTGAGTTTCACGAAACAATGATATGCTATTAAAATATTATTAAAACTAGCCGTTATGAATAGTAATAACCACTTTTTAAATTTTAGAAATTTTAACTCTCAAAATGGACTTCATTTTTGGATTCGGAGTATCGAATTTAGCCTAAGGTGAAATTTTGGTACTTTTCGGATAACTTTCATATTCTGATGAATAGTGAAAATTACTAAATTATAATTAAAAACAACTTTTTTAATCGAAATAATTAATAGTGATAAATCATTAATTTGAGTGGTTTTAAAGTATATTTAGAATATATTTTTACAATTTAATACAATGTTGGTCATTGGATGTAGTTTCACATTTAAACTAGACATAAACAAGTGTCAATCTTTTGATAGATATTGTTTCTTAAAAACATGCTATTTGTTTTAACAGCGGGATTTAATTATAAAATTAATTAATGCAACTTTTATGTTATGAATTTGGTAAAATAGACTTCATTTTTTGAATTCGGAATATGAAATATAGCTTGGGATGAAACTTTGGCATTGTTCTGAAAAACATCAATTTTTGATGAATAGTGAAACTACTAAGTGGTAGGTTAAAAACTGAATTTTGCATAAAACTTAATTTTACCGCTTCTGTGAATGGAATTTCGAAAATCCGAGAGACACGGTTAATATCAAGGACTAAAATGTGGTTCAATGAGATGAAAATAATTTTTTGGTGAATAGTAACTTTTTACTTTTTTTTACCACGGTTAATAGTAAATAAGGTAACTAAGGGTAAATATGATATTAATATTACCCTAACACATGTCCTAATTCTATTGGACAAGTGTAATTCGACCAAAAACAAACTTAGGAATAAAATATGACCATTTAGGCCCACTTGGATTAGATTAGAACATTTATTATTAATTTATTTAAAGAAGGGTTAAAATAGTTAAAATCAAAGTTTAATAAGTAAATCATTTTTAATATGGGGTTATACATAAGATAAATTCGACTATAAATATTCATTAGAAAGCTAAAAAGATTTCCTACATGATGGTATTTTATTTGTAATTTTTAGACATCAAATAATATAATTTATTTATGACACAAAAATGATGCAGTAATTATCTTATTAATGAAATATTGACATAATTGATAATATAAATACCAAAATAAATTTAATTTAAGACTTTTTATGAATTCCACTAATTTTCTAGGTTACTATAATATATTTGTGTTGATTTAATCAACTTGGTTTGAACATGTAATTCTGTTATGACTTTCACAAAAAATCATATATCAAATAGTGTCAAAATTGACAAAAAATAGTTTTTAAATCAAATATTATATTATTAATTGTTATTTTATTCCTAAAAATCTAAGGTTCGGCCAAATGACTTAGATAAGGATATATATATATTAATAATAAACAATTTGGGGTTCGTTTGGCATGTTATAGTAAGTGTATTAACCATATAGTGAAAGAAAACAAAAAGACACGGTAAAAGTTAAATTAATTAACTTAGAGTTAAATCTAATTGATAAGGTTAAAATAATATCTTAAACTTGTCTAAATTCTATTGGTTGATAGGATTTCGACCCATCCTTAATTTAGCTTCGAAATAAGACCCTTTGGAACCATTATAAACCGATTTTGACTTTAATATAAAATAATATTTTGAGATATTCCTAAGGTGCCCCTCTCCTCCCCTATAAAAGGACACCTCCTCCCCCTCCTCCTCACACCAATTTGAGCACTCAAGCTCGGCCAACCCCTGAAAATTTCTCCTCTCCACTTCCCTAGCAACATCCTAGAGGTTCTGGTCTTCCTCAAAGACCAATTTTAGTGCCCTAAGAGGAGGTCTCAAAGAGGCACTTCAAAGAAGAGGTAATTACCGTTACCAATTCTTTCATCTTTATTTCTTCTTCCACTTCTTCTTCTTAGGTTGTTTCATTATGAAGTAATAACATCAGTATCACTCATATACTGATATGTTATTATAAGTATGAAACAACCCTATTTCACCATCTATCCATCCTACGGAAAAAGAAATCACCGCGCGTGCGTACGTACGGAATACCGTCTCCACGACGCGATGAGATTCATTCTCCATGTTAACCATTTAAGAATGATTATAATGTATATATAAGAAATAATAATGAAATATATGACATTATAAAGCTACTGGATTTATGTATATATATACATATGTATGTAATCTACTTACTTCCATTTCAAGACAATAAGGAAAGGAAAACAGCGTTCATGCGTACGTACGGACTACCGTCTCCATGAACGGTGTTTTTCATTTTATTTATCTACCTATTATATATATATATATACTGAATATATATGATATATAAATCATATTTTATATTCTGGAAGTAATTAAATCATGATATAAGTAATAATGATGTCAAGAACAACAAG
This sequence comes from Viscum album, assembly GCA_963277665.1. Lineage (NCBI taxonomy): Eukaryota > Viridiplantae > Streptophyta > Magnoliopsida > Santalales > Viscaceae > Viscum > Viscum album. Next base: position 1,266,650,255 of record OY728140.1, on the reverse strand, counting down.
TCAAAACACCTACGATAAATGAAACGATTTTACCCAAAACGCTTCTTTAACATGGAGTTTACAAAAGAACGGGTAATATAATGTCATAAGTGAACCATATATGATATCATAACAATGAATATGATTCTGTAATAAGTCAATAACATGATTTAAATCATTATACAGGAGGTTCGGACACTTACAAAGCAAGTCGGACCTAAGGTAAGGGAAATATCACAATCTCATTTTTATCCGAGATTGTTTATTCGTAAGTATTTACTGGGGTTTATTTTATCATCCACATCCATGTTTCCTCAATATGTAATATTATTTCCATCCAACTACAATGGTTTAAATCCAATTTTACCCTTTGGTTAGTTTTTAGTAAAAGATATGAAAGGAATCTTTTGTCGTTTATCGTACGAGGTACATTTTGACTTTTTCGACAAAAGTACAAAGAATGTTTTTTTTAACTTATACGGCACGAACGGATTTCTACTGTTTTATAAAGCCTTATTTTCATGAAGCTTCCTCTAAAAGATTTCATGACTATTTTCAATAAAATCTCTTTCTTTTAAAATTGCATGATGTTTTGTGAAAAGAAATTGATTTTGAAGAAGAAAGGATATTTTCCTCAAGAATTCAATTCAAGTGTTTTATCAAAATTATTTTCCATCTAAGATAATAAAGGGTTCTGTTTCTATCCATATTTTTACATTGATTTGACTATGTTGAGATGGAATTATGTTTATGAATTCCTTTATCTTATATGAATTGATTTATGATGTCATGATGTTTCAAGAATCCCATTTTTATTACATGGGTTATGCGATGATGTATGATTTATGATTTTGTGGCACACATAAGAAAGGATTCATTAAGAGATGGGTGGGACCTATATCTCCCTCCAATGCATTGGGTAAAGATTTTATATCTCATGAGATAGACATGGCTGGAATGGTAGGTTATACCGGTTCAGTGAAACAGGACTGAAACGAGGATTACTCGATTCAGAAAGGGACTTTGTCCACTAAGATAGTCTTGGCAATGAGTCTTGACTAACAAGAAATGATTCTCTATGATTATGTGTGTATGCCACAAAGTTCCATGTTTTATGTTATGATTATTGTGATTACATTTCACTGCCATGATTTATCCCATGTTATGAAATTATGCTCTCTTTTGCAGGTTATGATTTCCAAAATGTTATGTTCTTATGAATATGATGTGATTGATATTTCTTTTGTTTACCCTTACTGAGCATTTGAGCTCACCCTTTTATGTTTTCTTTTCCCCAGGATATAAAGAAAGGTTTTAGGTAAAAAAAAAGGAAGATCGTTGTAGGAGATGTTGAAGATCTTTCACCACGATTAGAAGATTATAGTCCGAGTTTCCAAAGACACTAAACTATTACGGTCCTTGTGTGTGTGTTTTTGTAATGTACTAAGTATTCCGCAAAAGTAATGTAAAGTCCATGTACGTCAGGCTTCGGGTCTCTACATTTATCTTTCTATATTCCATTGACTTATAACTTCTCATTAAAAATTTATTTATAATTCATTTTTAAAATCAATATTTTGGAGTTAAATGTTCCATTTTCAATGCGTATTTTGGTATGATGGTTCAGGTCCTTTCACCTTAGTCATGCTTTAAAAATTTTTGTTCATGTCATAAATATAATATTTAATTATTATATATAATCATAGAACCTTTTATATTTGTAGGTGATTTAAAATTAAATTCAACACTTCATAGGGGCCACACTTTCCATATATACATGAGAAATCATTCAATTTTCCAAAGGATGAGGTGGAAGATAATTAGATAAATCAATATCCTCAGAGAACATTAATTATTTTATAATGAATAAATTAATTTATTAATTAAAATAAAAATAAATCAACATTTATCATGTGAAAATATCACATAAAACATCAGGGATCATATGAAAATAATATTGGGACAATATAGTAAATTGAGAAGAAATTATTTTACCTAAGGGATTCTTCGATAAGACTTGGGTGAATAATGGTGTAAAATATTATTTCAATTAATATGGGTCTTGTCCGCATGTTTTTAAGAACTCACTAAACCCATCTAATATTAATTCACATTATCACAAAATAAAAAAAAAGAACACACCTTTTTCACTTGGTTTACGACAATGCTCTAGTCCATGGTGAATACACCAATGACGTGTTTGTTATAACAAAATTTACTCAGATTAAATAGATTTTTTTGGATTACAATTGTTAATACATGGTCATTTCATTCTAGGTACATTACATTTTAAATGAATTCCTGGATAATGGACTGCCCCCCAAAGAGAACTTCTATTGACTCATTTTTTCATTCTTCTATGGATGATGTATTCCATAGTTTATAAGCATAAAGGTTTCCATCATATTGGAAAGATTTTATGATTTTATTTTCATCTAGATATACTTAATTTGATACTTTAGTATCCACTTTAGTGTCTATAATACATACATCATAATTTCACTTGAAAATATCAGCCCAAAAATTCCTTACACAATGTAACCTCACACAATATTGATTATTTTTTTACCGAACTTGTAGACATCATAATCACCTTAATCAAACAAGTAATTAACTTTTATTATATCTCTTATTATATACCTTCCTTTATCAATGTACTTCATATGTTCCATCACATGATAACCATGTGACTGGGTACTATCATTCACAAACTTTTCCTCATGAAATCCTTTTCACACACTCACTTCATGAAATGATCCTCATATACATACTATGATGATCTAAATTTATTGAAGAACATTTCCCACATATATCGTTATATTAATATATAATTATTCTTTACATTAAGTTGATTTTTATTAAATTTTTGTGTGTGGTATTAATAATAAATGACCATTGAGAAACTCACTAACCTCTAAAATTATTATTCATATATTTGTGAAATACCTCATGGATTATTAATTTGTAGTACGCTCACTGCAAACCACTTTTAGAAACTATAATTTTCAGACCACCAATGCGAACCACATTATTCATTCAAGGGTGTTAATGAACCTCCATTCTAACATTGTGAAATTGTGAACAAATGATAACCTTCTCAATCGACCAAAAAAATAGTTTCAAGATTGTTAGACCCACTATGATAATGTAGTTTTTATAATCACAAATAATGTCAATATACAGAATCTACTCTTTCATTCCAGTTTAATATCTCTGTGTGAAACAATTATGTCATATAGAACCAATTACATTAATAATTCAATAGCTTATATTCATGAATAAATATGTATACAAATGTATTTATACATTACCTTTTCATGACACCTAGTCTAGTAAGACAAACAATTTTCAATTTTGGATATTCCCTGGCACTGATTTTAAGTTCAACACACCGATGTTCTACAGACCGAAGTCGACACACCAAAACCGAAGTCGATACAACGAAACCTAAGTTGACACAATGAGACCGAAGTCGACACACCAAAACCGAAGTCTACACACTGAAACCAAAGTCGACACACTGAAATCAACGTCGACACACCGAAACAGATGTTGACACACTGAATCTGAAGTATGACACACCGAAGTCAACACATCGAAGTTCGACAGACCAATGTTTGACACACTGAATTTCGATAGTATGAAGTCAACAAACCGAAGTTTGACACACCGAAGATGACACACCGAAGATGATAGAATGATGTTATTGAACCAAAGACAACTGACTAAAGATGACTCAACGATAGTCATAGATAACTATTTCCATTTTATAAATTCAATTTTATTTCTAATGGTCTTATTTAGATAAATAAACATTTTTGACATTAATTAATGTTGTCTGTAGGACTATCCGTAGATAGTACAAGGTATATGTACGTGCGAAGATCTTCATTCCTAGATGATCCTGTAGTTTAAAAGGACATCATCTTTCACTTTAAGGAGTAAAAAAGTACACGCTGAGACATAGTCTGATCGAATACAAAAAGAATCGAACTAATCACTTGATATTACAAAAAGATCATAACAAGAAACTTTCTACAAAAAGCTCAGTGTACATCAAGACATTAAAGAGCTGAACATTTTCACTCCTCGAAGCTTGATTACCGAAATTACGATACACTGTTCTAAATACAACCTCCAGAATAATACTCAAATACCATTTTCTCAACAACCATTGAGTCTAGTGCATTAGTTCAAAACACATAGAGAATTCTTAACTCTATTCAATTTCTTAGATCAATTGTGTATATTTTATTAACTTTCTAGCGGAGTGTGTATCTGTATAATAACACACTATGTCTCCTACATTAAACTTAAGGATAAAAGATATCCTTACTCGAACATTCTTTTACTCTTGTGTATACCCACTGATAAGTGTGGAATAGGTCCCTATGTTTCCTGGTAGTTTGTACGGACGAAGAACTGTAGAAGAGGTCATTGTGTGGCCTGGATAGTTCTGAGTACTATTGTGAACCCCGATCCAGGGTGTGGATAAAATGTTTATTAATATAAACAACTTGGTGGAAGGTTATCACAAAGTGGGGAGGACTAATTCTCTGTTTCATACTGAACCTCTTGTTTTATCCATTGTGTTGTTTATATTATATTTATTATGTGATATGTATTTCCTACATTAGGATAATTTGAACTTTGATAGTTTTTTTAGAAAGTGTTTACATATATTTTGAATCAGTAGGTTTTCTTCGAATGTTTTTGTTAATCTATATATTAGTAAAACTGAGAACTAATCGAACTTTGGAGAATCAAATTGAGCCTTCAAGTCTTTTATAAATTCATTAAAAGTTGAATTTGTGTTTAATTTTAGAAGGGGATATTATTTTGTAAAGAACCTCTTTTACAAAATTTTTTATAGAGACTCGCCTGTCCCCTCCTCTTGATTTATATACTCCGAACAACATTTGTTATCAGATGATTTTTTATTTGGACTCTATGTAATCTTATTCAACTATGATTGTAGTTGTACTTTAAAGATATTTAAATTTTAGACAATTCTAAATTTTTATTTCTATTAATGTAAAACATTATTATGGATAATAAATTGGATGGTTCTGCAACAAACAAACCACCATTCTGTAATGGGATCAACAATGCTCAATGGAAAATCAAAATGAAAATGCATTTAGAGAGTCTGTGTTTCAAAATTTGTTCATCCATTATAGATGAATATAAGATTACTACTAGTGCAAGTAGCACAAGTGATGAACCTACCAAAACATCCTACAATAACAACTTCAAAGCTATGAATTCTTTATACTACTCCTATGGAGATGAAGAGATCAATAGAATTTCTACATTTAATGATGCCCATGAAATTTGGGATACTTTATCAGCCTCACATGAAGGAACATGTAGCATTAATGAAATGAGACTTAATACTTATACTATTAAATATGATAATTTTCATATGAAACATGATGAACCTATCTCTGACAAGTATCTTAGTTTCAATGTGATTTCCAACAGAATGATTTCTCTTGGAAGAGAAGTCACTGCCAAGGAACAGATCATGAGAATTCTCATATGTCTTCCTGAAAGATGGAGGGGAACATCTATCTCTGTTATAAAATCATGAGACATAAGCAAACTACCTAAAAAACTCAGTGGGAAACTGATGATGTATGAGGAATAGATGAAAGTCAACAAAGAGTAGGATGATGAGTCAAAGAGGAAAAATGTTTCATTCAAGACCACCACCCCTATGAAAAAAGACAAAGAAATATAGGGATGCTTCTGTAGAGTGTTCCGGTTATGAGAAATCATCATCTGATTGGGATGAGGAGATGGCTCACTTAGCCAGAAGATTCAAGAGATTTTACAAGAAGAATAACTTTTTCAAAAAGCCTAACATCAAGGGAAAATATGGCCAAAAAGGAAATTGGAAGAAGGACTTGAAAAGAAGGGACAAGACTGATGAAATTTTCTGGTATGGGTGTTAGTGCAAAAGAAATATCAATGCTGACTGTCCAAAGCTCGTGTACAAAAAGAAATATAAGGACGCAAACATGAAGATTAAAAAGGCAATGAAAGAAACCTTGAGTGCTAGTGAGGAAATTTCAAGCGACTTAGAAACATCAAATGATGAACTAGAAAATAAATACAATATTTGTATTATGAAAAAAACTTCTGAGGTAAAACTGAATTCTCCTGTACATAATTCATACTATACTTGAGATGAGAGTGACTATGAAAATATGACTAATATATAAGTGTTTTAATACTCTAACATGCTTGACGAAACATACAGTGAACTAAAAAGATAATATAAACAATTAAAGAAAAAACATGCTCTCACTGTGACTATTAAATATGAACTTTCAACTGAAAAAAAAGAAAAATGATCAACTGCTTAAACAGAACAATGAGCTAAAAATTCCCAATGAACAATTGAAGAAAGTCTTAGAAAATTTTACTAATGGTAAAAATACACATACTAAAATTCTTGGAAAAAAATTAGCTCCTAAGTATTCTTCTGGGATAGGATATCAACAATGTCAAAGGAATTTGTCTAAATCGCATTTTGTATCCAAATCTGGGAAATCTGGTAGTATATTCAAAAAACATAATTGTACTGCAAGTTACATCCCCTCAAATTCTTTTACTGTATCTGATTCCATAAGACCAAATAAAGTGTATTTTTCAAATTCTCTATATTCTGCATATAGGAAACCCATATGATAGTTGTGGGTTCCTAAATCTTATATTACTAATGTTTGTGGACCCAGACAAATATGGGTACCAAATTGTTTCATGGATAGACTATTTTGTAGGTAAACTACCTAAAGAGTTACTCTAAAATGTTGTGGTACTTGGACAGTGGATGTTCAAGACATATGACTGGGGATTTTTCAAGCTTTAAATGTCGTATCAAGATCGGTGGAGGAAATTTCACCTTTGTTGACAATGGTAATGGAAAAATCATCAGCCTAGGCCAGATCGGTAACACTGACTCTATTTCTATTTCTAATGTATTATATGTTGATGGACTGAAGTATAACCTACTCAGCATATCCCAATTTTGTGGTGATGGATGTAATGTTATGTTTAAAAATGATTCATTCCTTGTTTCTTATGCCAATAATAACTTAGTATTTTATGCTTTTATAAATGATAATGTATATGCTAAAAATTTAGACACACTAGCCTCCGAGAATGTCTCTTTTCTAAATTCCATTCAAAAAGAGTCTTCACTTAAGCATATAATACTAGGACATTGTAATATACAATCTCTTAGGAAGTTAACGATAAAAGGATTAGCTAGAGACTTACCCAAATTATAGTTTCTAGACAATAAAGTATGTAATCCTTGTTAAAAAGGAAAGCAACATAAAATCTCTTTCAAAACAAAGAATGATGTAACTACTTATCAACATCTTCAGTTGGTTCACATTGACTTTTTTGGACCATCTAGAGTTTCAAGTCACAATGGAAAGAATAATGTTTATGTTCTTGTAGATGATTTCTCTGGGTACACCTGGACCATTTTATTAGCTCTAAAAGGTGAGGACTATTCACACTTTACCAAGTGTGCTAGGACTGTAGAAAATATCAGTGGATTTATGTTTAAATCCTTAAGAATTGATCATGTCCATGAGATTGAGAATCACGATTTTGAAGCCTTCTCCTCACAAAATGGCTATAATCATAATATCTTTGCACCTAGAACACCACAATAGAATGGTGTGGTAGAATTATGGAATAAAACCTTACATGAAATTTCCTGGACTATGCTCAATGAATATGATCTACCCATTTATTTTTTGGCTGAACTTGTTAATACATCTTTCTATATAATAAAAAGATTCTTAATTAGACCCATTATTAAGAAAACTTTTTATGATTTTTGGAATAATAGGAAACCGAAAGTACATTATTTTAATGTGTCTGGATGTAATCTTTATATCCTAAATACTAAAGATAATTTAGCGAAATTTTCCTCGTAAAGTAATTAAGGAATATTTCTAGGATATTCTACATCTAGTGTAGCCTATAGAGTCTTCAATAAGAAAACCAAATGTGTGGAGGAATCTATACAAATCAAGTTTGATGAAGCAGATCCACATGAGCCCAAGACCTCACCAAAAAATATTGAAGTGGATATGTCCAATAAAGACATTAATGATAAAATTGAAAATCATCATGTGAAGGAATATATGAAAACTTCCATTTCTAAAATTTATCATCACCTTAACCGTAGTCATCCAGATCAACCTGGACAACTAGAAATATGGAGTCCTACTTTTTCAAAACCAACTAGAACCCTTAAAATTCATCCCTTAGATGCTGTTGTTGGAGATTTAGATAGAGGAACATAAACTAGATCTTCCTTGAGAAACTAGGTTGAACATCAAGCCTTCTTGTCATAGATTGAACCTAAAAATATCAATGATTCTATCAATGATGAATTTTGGGTAGTGGACATGAAAGAAGAACATAATCAGTTTGAATGAAATAATTTTCGGAAACTTGTAGATAGGCCTATGGATATTATGACCATAGGAACCAAAAGGGTGTTTATAAATAAAGTAGATAAATCTAGAAATATAGTTATAAATAAATCTTGACTAGTTTCCCAAGGATATAATCAAGAATAGGGAATTTATTATGATGAGACCTTTTCACCAGTAGCTGTACTTGAGGCAATTAGGATCTTACTTCCCTATGCAACACACTTGGATTTTAAACATTATCGAATAGATGTTAGATGTGAATCCCTAAATGGTTATATAATTGAGGATTTTTTTGTTGAACAACCACTAGGTTTTATAAATCCAATTTTTCCAAATCATGTGTTCAAATTATCAAAATATTTGTATGACTTGAAACAAGCTCAAAGAGCTTGGTATGAAAGGTTATGTAATTTTCTTATTTCAAACGGTTTTACAAAAGGACATGAAGATCCTACTTTATTTGTAAAATGAGTTTCCAAATAAGTATTAATGGTCCAATTATATGTATATGATATTATTTTTAGATCTTCTAAAACTTCATTATGTAATGATTTTTCAAACATAATTTAAAGTGAGTTGGAAATGAGTTTAATGGGTGAACTTAAATATTTTTATGGATGTCAAATATTTCAAAATAAAGAATGTATTATTCTAAATAGATATAATTACACAAAATATATTTTGAAAAGATATAGATTTTATAGCATTAAGAGTAGTGAAACTTTTATGAGTTCTACATGTAAGTTAGATCTTGATGAAAACGTAAAATTAGTTGATCAAACTGCTTGTAGAAGAATGATTCGGAGTTTGCTGCACTTAGCTGTTATTAGGCCGAATATTATGTTCAGTGTGTGTATTTGTGCGAGATTTCACGATAACCCAATGGAGTCACATATAAATAGTGTCAAAAGGATTTTGAAATACCTCAAGTATAAAACTAATTTTGGATTGTTCTATCCTAAAGGACAACATTTTTATATAGTTAGTTATTCGGATGCTGATTTTTGTGGATGTAAATTAGATAGAATGAGTACCTCTGCAACATGTCACTTTTTGGGAAGTTCATTAGTATCATGGTGTGGTAAAATGCAAAATTAAGTTTCATTATCAACTACTGAAGTAGAATACATTGCTGTTGGTAGTTGTTGTGCACAAATTTTGTGGATGAAACAAACTTTATTAGACTATGGATTTCAAATCAAACATATCCCCATAAATTTTACCAACACAAGTGCTATTAATATTTCTAGGAATCAAATTTCCCATTATAGAACAAAACATATTAATTTAAGATATCACTTTTTGAGAGATAATTATCAAAAAATTGATATAACTCTTGAGTTTATTGGGACTGAATATCAGGTTTCATATATATTCAATAAATTTTTAAATTATGAGAGAATTAATTACATCAGACATGAATTAGGAATGATAAATCCATAACTGATCCTGTCAAACCGATCTTCTTGAAACCGATCCTGTCAAACCGATCAGTCTGAAACCGTTCCTTGAAACTGATATTTCATGAAACCGGTCTTTCTTGAAACCGATATTTCTCAAAACTGATCTATCTAAAACTGATCTTTCTTAAACTGGCCTTTCTGGAAGCCGATCTTTCTAAAACCGATATTCCTTGAAACTGAACTTTCTTGAACACGATCTTTCTAAAACCTATATTTCTGAAACTTATCTTTCTAATACCGATCTTTCTAAAACCGATATTTATAATACCAATAATTCTAAAAACGATCTTTCTAAAACTGATCTTCTTTAAACCGATTCATTGACACTGATATATTTAAGGGTTGTTTTATAAATTATGTCTTCTTTAAATGAAACAAAGTTGTTTTATCTCTTTTAACTTACTACATTTAATTTTTTTTTAACTATTTACAGTCCCTAAATGATATATTAAGTGAAATCCATACCGAAATTTCACCTTCACTACTTCTATAAAGATTTTACCTTTTTTGACACACTCTCTCGTATCCCGACCACTCAAAACAATTGGAATCAGAAGCTTAGTCATGGACATGACTAAGAACACAATGGAAGAACCTTGAATATCTCTTTTTGCTATGCGTCAGAAAGGTTAGTCTCGTGGGACTGCAAAACTGAGCTTAGAAAGCCGAGTAGTTACAGCTGAATAAGAGGTGTCTGCTGAGTGGCATCATTCAAGCAAATCATTTTAGTTAAAAGTGCTGTAATCTCAAGGATGGCTCAGTTGGTTCACCGATAATTAAAGACACTATTATCCCCAGATAGTGCATGAATTCTATCTGAATTTGAGTATATCATTTGATGAAGGTGAGGTAGAAAAGATGAAATCTATGGTAAAGGTAAAGGAAGTGGTTTTTTCATCTAAGTAATGGGTTGAATACTTAGAGGTGCCTCATGATGGTGCCTATGCTGACTATCCCTGTAATATTACAACTTCTTAAAATTTGTTTTCCTATAAAGATGCTCTCCTGGAGTTGAATGTAAATGAAAAATCCAGGAGGACTATTGGAAATGAATTTGAAGGATAAGTAATAATTCTTTTTATGTTCACAAAACCTCAAATCTACCCAAGAAAGGGAGATTTCTCTGTTGTGAAATACAAGGATGTCTTCTAGATCATTTTGTTGAAACCTAGAATAAAATTTAATCTGTTTAGATATCTAATGGTTCATATCTCTGATTTGATAAATCCATCCATGATGGAAACCTGTTCATATTATCTGAGGATGATTTCTTCCATGTTTAAAAAATTAGATTGTGTAGAAGATGGAGATGAAGTGATATGTGAATGTAGTGGCTTTTGTCTTTAAAATTAAATTTGTAAGAGGATGGAAATCTTCTGGAACCCATGGAAGAGATGTTGGGTACCAGATGAGGAAAGCCTGTATGAGGATTTCAATTCGGTTGACCATCCTTCAAGTCTAAAGGACCAAGTTGATCCATGACTCAAACCAGGCGAGCTTCAAATTTATTCTGATGAGGAAACTGAACCACAAGATCCAAGGGAAGAAGGATATCCATTTTATGATATGAGTGATCTGGATATTGCTGAAAGTCCCAAGTATATTACTTATATATTTGATAGTCCACCTATGGAATTACCCTCAAAAAAATCTTTATTAGGTGATCAAGATGAGTAAGAAAATGAAGTTACTGGAATTGAAGGTTATGTTAGGAAATCAGATGAGGAATCTAATGATGATGATGGTGATGATGGTGTTGGTGATGATGGTGATAATGGAGGAAGTGTGGAACATCTGAGTGACTCTCTAAAAGTGGGATGATAGGTGGATGAAAAATCCAATGAGGAATTTGTACATGGGGATGGGGTTGGTGTTGAGCATGTTGATTAACATGCTGATGGTCATAGAGATGTTGACCATTAGGACAGACTACCCTATACAATTGATGAAAACCAAGAGAACATTCAAGAATTGAATGATCTTATGGATATTGGCCAGGAGGAAGAAGATGTAGTTCCAGTGCCTCAAATTTAGGATATACCTAGTGAAGCTGAAGTAGCTGGAGCTCAGGTAGAACCTGAAGTTCGGTTGGTTCTTGTTCACAGAAAAGTTGTTATGGACATAGACCAAGATGAAGTATTTGATGATATTGTTGTTATTCTTGAGCCTTAGGGATGAATGGAATGAATTGATACAGTTGATCCAATAGACTAGACCTATACTAGAGAGTGGAATAGTGATCTAGGATATATTCTTTTTGGTTTGGAGTATGTCTTAGATGAAAAATGGGTGTCTTCTCTTCCTGCTCTACAAGTCCAAGCTGACCCAGAACCTCCTGCACTTATTCCACCAGTTGCATCTCTAGCCGTAGACCCAGTAGCTCAAGAAGTGCCCATTGACTATGCCACTAAGGCTGATTTTGAAAAGCTTATGAATGAAGTATGTGGTTCCGTGAATCTTTATTGGGATCTAAGAGTGAAGTATCCACCTCCTTAAGTATCACAAATGATGATGCTGCAAAGATTGCAAGAATGGTGATTCAAGAGATTCAAATGAATCTTATTACTACAGTAGAAACCATTATTAGACCCAACACCTTGCAGAGAGAAGAAGTAATAAATATGAGAAATGAGTTTAATTACTTAAACTTTAACTTCAATACCTCCTTTATTGGTGTTCTTGATGTTCTTAAGAACCTGGTAACTCATCTACTCGGTATAGATCTGAAATAGTTGAAAGATCTTGGAAAAATGTTGACTATCCCATCCAGTTCTAGGTGTGAGACAAGTGTTGTTGCTGATTTTATGTCTCTAAAGGTTTTGATGAGAGAGTAAATTCAAAAACATCAGAGTACATAAGACAATGAAACTCTTGAAAAAGTCCATCGCAATAAAGATCATGTGTACAATATGGTCAGACAGTGCACAAATGAAGCCTCTACAACTCATAAAGAGATTCGGGAAAATGTGGATAAGTATTTCACAAATATATACACCAATCATGATCTCATCAATAGATTCATGTTTCTTTCAATAAATCATAGAATTCCTTCAGTCATAAAAGCATTAAAAAAAAGTTCTCCAATTGAATGAGTTTACCCCTTTGCTGAGTAAATTTATGGAAAATAAGGATGAATTTGAGAAGGCAATGCAATATGGTGGTGAAGTCATTAATGACTTTATCAAATTTCTCAAACCTTTTCTGCATGTTCAGGACGGGGCTATTGTGTTCCCTCCAGCTACTTCAATTGGTACTACCTCTCGGCCTCCTACTCCAATGACCGTCTCTCAGGCTCTTACTCAGATTCAGCCGATCCTTATACAGATGTCTCCAAGTCGGGTGTTGTTAGAAAGGCAGCCTACCCATGCTGCTACTGTACCTACATGTGTTTCTCTTCCTGGTGTTATCTTCAGACCACCTATACCCTCTCCCACTCCCAAATCCTTTACTACTCCTTTGGATCCTTTAGACCAAGGCAAATCTCCTCAACATCCAAACCTATAATGATGCATTCTATATTTTGATTAGGATTTGACCTATTAGTTTTCTTTGTACACTTATGCCTTTTAATGAAAATTCTTATGATGTATTTATTTTATATTATTTTTTTACTGCTTTTCTCTTTTTGTTAATCCCAAAAGGGGGAGAAAATAAAGATGGAATATACTCTTCGTAATCCATTTAATGGGGGGGGGATATCTTTTTTAAATAAATTATAGTAATGAAAAACATTAGTTATATTGGACAATTACATTCAGCTAAGTTAAGATATCTTTATTCTTTATATATTTTCATGTATTCCATAATTTGTGATTATCAAAAAGGGTGATATTGTTGGACCCTCTATGATAATGTAGTTTTCATAATCACAAATAATGTCAATATACAAATTTTAATCCTTCATGCCGGTTTTATATCTCTATGTGAATCAATTATGTCATACAAAACCATATACTATAATAAGTCATTATCTTATATTAATGAATAAATATTTTTTCATATGTATTTATACATACACTTTTCATAAAACTTAGTCTGGTAAGACAGAAACTTCGTAATCTTTCTAGATTCCCTGGAACTGATGGTATGTTCAACCCACCGAAGTTCGACAGACTGAAGTCGACACACAGAAACCGAAGTCGACACACCGAAACTGATGTCGACACACTGAAACCGAAGATGACACACGGAAACCGAAGTCGACACACCGAAACCGAATTTGACACACCGAAACTGAATTCGACCCACTGAAACCTAAGTCGACACACCAAAATCGAAGTATGACACACTGAATTCGACACACCGAAGTTTGATAGACTGATGTTGGACACACATAAGTTCGACAGACCGAAGTCGACACACCGAAGTTCGACACACCGAATATGACACACCGAAGATGACTAACCGATGTTACCGAACTAAAGATAACAGAATAAAGATTACTCCCCGATAGTCATAGACAACTATTTCCATTTCATAAATTAATATTTATTTCTAACGGTCATATTTAAACAAATTAATGTTTTTGAGATTAATTAATGTTGTTGTAGGACTATCCGTAGACAGTATGAGGTACATGCACATGGGAAGATCTTCATGCCTAGAAGATCCTCGAGTAAAAAAATACCTCATCTTTCACATTAATGAGTAACGAAGTACACACTGATACATAGACTGTTCGAATACAAAATGAAAGTAAAAAAGTGCGTGATATTAAAAGAAGATTGAAAAAAGAAACATTCTCCAAAAATCTCAGTGTACATTGAGACATCCAAGATAAGAATATTTTCACTCCTCAAAGTTGGATTACCGAAACATTGATACTCTGTTCTGAAGAAAACTTCCATCAGATGACTCAAATACCATTTTCTCAATAACCATTGAGTCTAGAGAATTACTTCACAACACACAAGGAATTCGTACTTCTATTCTATTTCATAGCTCTGTTGTGTGTATTTTATTAGCATTCGAGCATATTGTGTATCTATAGAATAACACATTCTATATCCTGCATTAAACTAAAGGATACAAGATATCTTTACTCAACTATTATTTTACTCTTTTGTTAACCCACTTATAAGTGTGGAAGGGGTCCATGTGTGGCCTGGTAGTTTGTACCCACGAAGAACATTGGAAGAGGTCCTTGTGTGGCCTGGAAAGTACTGAGCAGTGTTGTGAACCCCGATCTAGGGTGTGGGTCAAATTTTTATTAATATAAACAACTTGGTAGCAGGTGATCACCATGTGGAGAGGACTATGTCTCATCTTGAGACTAAACCTCTAGTTTTATCCGCTATGCGGATTTTCTTATATTTCTTGTGTGATATGTATTTCCTATATTAATATAATCTAAACTTTGATAGTTAGTTTAGTAAGTTTTTAAATCTGTTTTGAATCAGTAGGTTTTCTTTGAATGTTTTTGTTAATCAATATATTAGTTAAACTGAGAACTAATCAATATTTTTAGAATCAAATTGAACATTCATGAATTTTATAAATTCACTAAAATCTCAATTTGTGTTTAATTTTATAAGTGTATATTATTTTGTAATGAACCTCTTTAATAGAAATTTTTATAGAGACTCAATTCACCCCCTCCATCTTGAGTTATCTACTCCGACCAACAGAGATCATGTACTCCTTTATGAATGGTGGCCACCAAATCCAGTCATTTTAACCATTCACATACTTCTTCTTCATGTGATGCCTTCATTAAATAGAATACAGAGACTGCTAACTACACTACATAAGACACAATCTCAACAAAAAAGGATTTAACTCTCCGACATAGGCATCAAACACTTTTACATGGCAATAATCCATTTTACTTAATGATTTCACAACAATTCTAAGAAAAGATACATATTCAATAAGAATAATTTAGAAAAAAAATTCTACTGAAAAAAATTATATACATCCTCAAAAGATCTTATATGATATTCAAGATACACATATACAAATAGAAATTGAAAGACAAAAAACACAACACCAATAGTATAGATAGTCCTAGGACACCTTGTTTCCAATATGTTTCCCGTTGGGGGGGTTTTAACTAATCTAAGAAGAAATTTAACTCTAAAAAACCATAAAAAAGAATTCTAATAATTCATTCATCACAGTAATTCTAAAAGATAAAATATTAGTATGGAAAAGACGATCTCATGAGAGTATCCTAATGCTAATATCCTACCGTAACTCACTCTATCTCAATAGAATATAGTCTCCCTCAAATAAATATCCCCATTACTGGAACCACTTGTGGTAAAACAATATAAATCTCTCATTGACTAGTTTTTATTAAATATCACTAGATTTTATAACCCATTTAAAATATAACCAAATATAAAGGGTCATTTGATCTAATTTAATCACCACACACCCCATGTATATTATCACCTCTTTATTCATGTTTCACTATATAGATAGTTTGATGTAGATAAATTCATTGCTAGAGGGGTACTTCCAAATATCAATAACTAAATGGAGGTGGTTGAAAACCAAGGTTTAACTGATACTTCCAAAATATATGAGTGACCAATGGTATAATCATGACATCATACACTTACTCATTAGTTCCAATGAACTCCTGTTTGATTTTTTAATTATTGTACATTTTATTTAATAATGTATTTACGAATTTTGATATGTTTGTTATGATAGTGATGAAAATGATGGTTTTCAATTTTAATCATGATATTTTCTAATAATATATCAAAATAGGATTCATCAAATCGTAAATATTATCTTCTAATAATTTCTTCATCCACAAAAGTTGAGTAAAATTCTTGGTCATCATGATATATTCTTCTTCTACCATTCATAATGAAGTAATTTATTGTTTTATACTCATCTATAAAACTCATTTAATTTTGATAAAAAATCAACCACCGCATGGATATTTCTATCCACCAAATCTATATCCCAATCCAAATTATTGAGTGGAAATAATTTATGTACTTTTCATGCATAATGAATAAGAAAATGTTCAATTTTTTTTGGATGCATATCATGATTTTTTTAATAGTTCTATGATTATTCTATTCTAGGTCACTCTACAAATGAGTCACTAAGGATATAAGGAAGAAAATATTTGTATCATTTTTCATCAATTATAACAACATTTCATTTATTGTCTTATATAAGGTAAGATCCATCTATTTTCATCATTAGGCTTACAGATCATGTTCTTATCCACAAATATGGTTGATATTTTTTATAATTGTTGACATTATATTTATTTAGATTCAGTCTCACATACATGGTATGAAAAACAAGATTATAAAAACTCATATGAAATCATTTTATCCCCAAAAAAGAAGTGGGGTCAAATATCATGTACATTTCAAACTCATGGATCGTAGATATTGAATACTCTTCCATATACTTCTCTTCACATCAACAAAATATGATATAAATAACATTTACAAGAATCATGAATTTTTTATCTATGTTATTTTTTATAGATTATTATTGAGAAACAATTTTTGGAATTCTAACTTCTTTAAGTATGATTCCATTTGATCATAATAATCATGAGAATTTAGGGTTATTCTATTTAATGCATTTTTCAACTAGAACTATTTTCTTTCATAATATGTAATTAGATAACCCACTATATATTCAATATAAACTTCATCCAATAGAACTCAAATAATTTTTTTAACATCCATTAGATAATTATTATAACTTATATGAACAATGATGTCTAATAATATTTTAACAAACATAATTCAACCCACTAGAGAAAAATTATCTTCAATATCAACACATTTAATTTGTCCATAACCCTTACACATTAGTCATGCCTTATTTGTGATAAAATTTCAATGTTTTCAAGTATACTTTTGATAAACCACATTATTTTAACCAAATTTATATGTTCCTAGATTTTTCAAAACTTCCTATATATAATTATTGTCGATATGATACAACTATTTTTCATGGATCGAACCCATGATTAAAATATTGAATCATTCTCTATTGTTATCAGTTTCTCCATCAATATTAAATCAGCATGCTCATCATTTCTCTTGCTTTGTATTTGTGTTGGTAAATATATTTCCCCAATCATGTTTTGTTGGTCATATCTAGCTCGAATATTCCTCATTTTAGGTGTACAATATCCTTTTATAAATATTTTTATCATCTAATTCAAAAACTAAATATTTTTCTTCCTCCCAACCATTTACATGTTTTTAATTGAACAATAGAAAACATATTCAAACTCTCTTTGACACAAAAATAATCAGATTTTTTGCCTATAGAGTTATTACTATCAATATTAATAATGGATTTTATGTACATTCTTTATATAATTTTAATCAACCTATTGTTCTAGCATTTTTAGGACTTACTATACAATGATTAACCAGGAAATAATATTTCATATACATCATCCCCATATTTTCTTTTACTCAATTGTAGTTTTAGATGTATCCCTTACTTCCCAAGATAATAAAACACTTTAATATTGGATTCCATAAGTAAAAAATTTCATTGAGTGTTCTCTCATCCATATTTAAAAGATATTATCTATTATGATTTTAAACTACAACTTGAACAAAAAAATTCAAATAGAATTCCGAAATACCATTTTTAATGAGTAATATCTTTTAGTTTTATTGATCATTGTTTCGTCAATATGGTTTCCATATGAATTTTTCATTCCCCCCATGTTTTGAAAATAAAAAATACTCTATCTTGAGGAAAATTATAGTTTCCCTAAGGATTATCTTTATAATAAAAAATTTCCTTCTCTACGGAAATTTTTAACTTACCTATATTTTCATTGTTCATTTTATAGTCTCTCTAAATCTAAATAATTTTATTTATAAATATAGAAATTTGGTTTCATATCTAAAACCTTGGAATCCTATAAATCCTTGGATATAGAGTATTTTTTTTTGGTTTTGAAATCTTTGAAATTCAGGTTCCGAATTCCTTGAATTTCAGGATCTAAATTCTATAAATTTAAGGTTCTGAATTCTATGAAATTCAGGTTCTGAATTATTTGAAATTCAGATTCTGAATTCAATGAAATTTAGACTCTGAATTACCTGGAATTCAGACTTCGAATTCCTCAGAATTCAGACAATGAATTCCTATAATATTGACTACAAACGTTTCGTAATTCAGACTTTGAATTCCTCAGAATTCGGATTCTGAGTTTTTTAGAATTTAGATTATGAATTCATCGGAATTCAAACTCTGAAATATTTTTAGTTCATATTTGGAAATCATGAGAATTCAGACTCCAAAATTTATAGAATTCATATTCTGAATTCATTGTAAAATAGAATTCGAATATCCATGTCTCCTAGACTCAGAATGTTTATTTTGTTAAACTCCTTATTCTATTTTTACTTAGACTCAGAAAAATAGATTTTGTTTAGAAATTCCATTTTTCCTTACACTTTTTATGAAACCTTGTTGTATAATCAATTTCTAACTGACTGTTGTTTCAGTCACACGTGTATTAGTCCCTTTATGATTCAAAAACAAATATGACCCTTGGAGGAGGGAGATGAACGTTGGATAAGTTCCTATAAATAAAAGGTCATTTGAATGAGCTCAACACCAATTCCATCGACCTAGAGATTACATGTTGTTAAAGTGATTTCTAGAGAGAGATACTCTCATACAATGTGTGTTTTTAACATCTTGTTCAGCTTTATTACTATGACTCTAATTATTGGTTTGTAAAATAGAGGGAATAGAGGTATAGGAAGATAGTAGTGCAGACTACCATAATGTTCGAGGAATTCTAGGGATAGAAAGATAGAGGTTCTGACTACCTTAATGTTTGAGGTCCTGTAGGGATATGAATATAGATTATGATATTCTAATCGAGGGCTTACCCTGGTGTGGGTAAGAAATATTTTCTTGAAAGTATAAATCAAGGGACCTTTATCCTTTGTTGTTGGATAATGTACACATTAGGTTAAAAGATTCCATACTTGTTACTTGTTGTTTTAAATTTATTTCCACAATATCTTGATAAAAGAAGAATGTATAATAGGTTTATACTTTCTTGTACATTTTTATACTCTGATAAGTAAGATTCTATATGATTTAAGATTAAATCTTTTCCTTGTAAACATTCCTTAAGATTTATTTTTGGAATCATATTTCAAGAACTGAGCTAGTTTTGTTTAATAGAACTAAAAGTGGTATTATGAATTTATCTTGTTTAACATTATTAAACACATTTTTCCTTAATGTTAAAAATGATTGTCTTTAAACATAAAATTCACCGATATATTATAATTGAGAATCTACATCATTATTTAGATCCAACAATTGGTATCAAATATGGTCTCTGAAATACTTATATTCACCTATATGTTTTTTTACCCAACTTTTCCTTGTTCAATATTTTCTTGCATAATTTTTCTTGTTTATGTTCTTCTCAGAATTTTTTATCCTTGTTTATAAAGACTATTTATTAACATGTTTTTTGGTGAATGATATGTTCTTATAGAATGGTAGGAATGAATGTTGATTCTATTGACAATTTAATTCCTACCAGACCATCTATTTTTTATGGTAATGATTATGAATATTGGAGAGATCATATGAAGACTTATTTCCTTAATAATGGAGTGGAGAACTATTTCATTATTACTGTGGATCAGAAAAGTCCTGACAAGGAAGTCAAAACCTTCACCATCCAAGAAAATACATAATATCAATTGTATTACAGGGTACACAATACTTTTTTCTATTCTAGGACCAGGAATATATATAGTCATATTTATCCATGTGATGAAGAAAATTGTATCTGGAAGAAATTTGATGTCACACATTTTGGTACATCCAATGTTATAGAAACTACAAGATCAATGCTTATATCTTAATATCATGGATTTCTATTTCCTTATAAAGAACCAGTTTGCAAATTGCAACAAATATTTATGACTGTTGTGAACAGTTTACAATCTATAGGTGATTCAGGTCTTAACGACGAAGAACTTGAGGAAAAGATTATTGATATTAAGCCTAATCAGTTTGAATATAAAAGAATAGTTTTTTATCAGAATAAGAAAGTATAAAAAATCACTTTTGTTGAGATTTTTGGAATTCTTTTTGAACATGAGACAAGAATGAAAAGAGATGATGATATTAACAATAATAAGAATGGAAATGGAAGTGTAGCCTTTACTATTACTAAATAGAAGTCTCCTGAAAGGGTTACATGATCCAAGTCTAAGAATGTTACTATTTTATATGAATATAGTGACTGTTAAAATACTATAAAGGGGATATCTAATCTTGATTGAATGGTGAACAAGATAGGTGGAAATAAATATTTTCAATATTGATATAAAAATAAATAATGAAAAGATAATAATGATTTATAAGTCACTTTCTATGAATGCAATCGAGGAGGCCATATAAGGCCAGATTATATTATAGATAAGAAAATGTATAGAAAAGGAAAAGAATTATATGCATAATAGAGATAAATTCTACAATGCTAAAGCTCTAAAATTTTAGAAATCAAATGACTCCTGGAGAGCCAATAGTGGTGACTCTTTAGATGAATCCTCAGAATATGAATCTTCAGGTAAGAAGAATCTGGGTTTAGAAGCTAGACTACCCATAGAAAAACATTGTATACTAGACAAGGTACACAATGCTGAATTTATCACCAATGTATCTCTGAATGTAAATTAAAATGATAATAATTATTATAAATATTCAGATGATGAGTATTATTTATCATAAGATAATACATTACCTTCTTATGGAGAAGTGTCTTGGTTTTCTAAATTTCATAAGATTAAAAATTATAAACTCAAGAAAATGAATGATAAGGAAAATTCAAGATTATATATTTTAACCAAAGTCGTATCAGATATTTCTAAATATCTTTAGAATAAAACATTTGATTCTAATAGAATTTCCAAAAATCATTTGGAAGTTAATTCTTAAGAGAATAAATATTCTATGGATCATGAAAATTTAATTTCTAATAAAAATATTTTATAGGCTAACTCTAATGGTAATACTAATGATTTTAGGATAATAATGCATTTATTAAACTAAACTCAAATCCATTTTCCTTAATGAAATGTTGATCAAATTTTACCCTAGGTAAATTTCTTTTACAATATGTATTCCCAAACTCGACCATTAAGAAATAGTTCCGGGTTTTGTTATAATAATTCTAAACTTGTTTTTATTAATAACTATTTAATTCCCCAAAGTGCTCAATTTTTAACTAAATGCCATTGTGGTGGACATTTTGAGAAAAAAATTTCATTAAAAACACAGTCATTAGTTTTTCATAAAGGTTATTTTTCTATGAAATTGTGGATTCCTAAAATATTTCAATGGAAAATTTCTAGAAACAATAATGTTTGGATTCTGAAAGTCTATCTCTATTATTTTCAAGAAAACAAAAAATTTTCAAACATAAATCCCTAGTACATGGATAGTGGATATTCCTAGATTATTACTGGTAACAAAAACATCATGTAAAAGATTATCAAGATGAAAGTATGAAATGAAACATTCGTAGATAATGCTCTGAGAGAAATTGTTGGTATATATAAAATTGTTCTTCTGGATAAAAAATTATTTTCAAATGTTTTTTTGGGGCTTAAGTAAAACATCAATAGAATAATCTAATTATGTAATGATGGTTTCTTTGTGAATTTTATGAATGAAAATTTTTTAGTAAGAAATTCCTAGGAAGAGTTTATTCATTCCACCCAAAGGCAAGAGAATGTATACACACTAAACATCTACGACCATATGAGACATGATATACCTCTACATAGTGCAATGGATGATCAATAATGGTTATGGAATTGACGGATAAGACCCTGTAAACTTAGGATCCTGTGTAAACTCTCAATGAAAAGACTAGTTAAGGATCTTCCAGATCTTAAATTTGAATCAATTTTTTTTTATCCATATCAATTTGAAAGCAACAAAATTAATGTTTTAAATCAATTGATGATGTCTCAACTTCTAATTCATTATAGATAGTTCATATTGATATTTTTTGTCCAACCCAAACTGGATTTATTGGAGGCAAATATTATGTGTTTGTCTTAGTTGACAATTACACTAGATTTACATGAATATATTTTCTAATATAATTTCTTATGACTTTTCTTATTTCGAAATGTTTAGATCCCAAGATATAAATGAGAAAACCTTCCATTGATAACTAGTAATAGTGATCATGGAGGAGATATTCAAAATTGCGATTTTGAAACTTTCTATAGTACAAAAGGCATTACTCCCTACTTCTCAGCTCCAACTACTCCTCAACTGAATGATGTTATTGAAATAAGAAATAAAATTCTTCAAGAGATAACTAGAACCATATTTATTGAATATTCTATTACTGAACACTTTTCGGATGAAGCTATTAGAATTTCTTGTCATACAATAAATTGAGTTTTGATTAGACATTTTTTATTGAAATTCATAAGAAACTATGGAATGGTATAGAACAAAAACATTCCTATTTTATTTTTTTTAAAATATATTCGTTCTGAATACTAAATATAATGTACATAAATTTTCACCCAAATCTAAGGAAGGTATTTTTCTAGGATACTCCATAACTTCTAACGCTTATAGAGTTTTTTAAAAAATAATTGTACTATTAAAGAAATAGTACAAGTTAAATTTGATGAAACATATCATTTTATTTTTAAACAACCACAACCAACATCCTCAGATGTGGTTTCAAAAACTTATTATCACACATCGATAGAAGATCCTTGTAACAAGGAAAATGTACAAGATTATATTTTTTAAGAATTTACCCCAGAATATTTTGTACTATATGTTGATAAACATGTTTTACAAAACCCAAATCAATTGTTTCTAAAGAATCATCCCTGTGAAAGTATCATTGGTGATGTAAATCAACCTGTAAGGACTAGAAGTTCCTTAATAAATGATGTATAACATCTAGCATTCCATTCCTAATTAGAACCAAAATCACTGATGAATCTTCTAGGTGATGTGGATTGGATAAAATCCATGCAAGATGATCTAAATGAATTTGAAAGGACCAAAGTATGGTAAATGATTCGAACACCTAAGGAATCTTCTATTATTTGAGTAAAATGGGTCTTCAAAAATAAGTGTGATAAAAATGGAATCATCATAATAAATAAATCTAGATTAGTTTCAAAAGTCTATAATCAGCAAGAAGTCATAGACTGTGAAGAAACCTACGCTCTAGTATCAAGACGTGAATCTATTCTCATTTTACATGCCTTTAAAGTGTTATTTAATTTAAAACATTTTCAAATGGATGGAAAATGTTTTTTCATTAACTAATATGTTCATGTGGATGTTTTTGTTGAACAACCTCCTAGTTTTGAAAACACAAAACATCATGAACTTGTTTTCAAACATACTAAATCTTTATATGGAATTACACAAGCTCCTATTACCTGCTTTGAGAGACATATATGATTTTTATTAAAAATCAATTATGTTAAGGGAACTATTGATCCAACCCATTTTTAATGAATGAATAGAAAAATGTTTTGATTGTTCAAATTTATTTTGTTGAAATTATATTTGGTTCATCTCAACAATATTTAACAGAATCATTTGATAATCTAATGAAATATGACTTTGAAATTATTATGATGGATGGGTTACCATTTTTCCTAGGTTTAAAAATTTCTCATAAACTAAAAGTAACATATATATCTCAATACAAGTATATTAAATATATTAATTAAATGTATTGATTGGACAACAAAAAATGTATAAGTACTCCCATTAGTACATCAAATTATATTGATGTTGATTAAGCTGGGAAACCTGTAGATCAAACATCATTTAGAGGTATGATAAGATGTTTACCATATATGACAGCCAGTCATCCAGACATTTCTATTTCAGTGTTCTTATGTTCAAGATATCAATCCAATCATAAGGAATCACATTTAAAATAATTGAAAATGATTTTTCTCTATTTAATGTGAACCATAGAGTTAGGACCCTTTTATACATTTGGAATTGTTTTTGTCTTAAAATGTTTTAAATATTTTGAATTTGGTGGATGTATAATATATAGGAAAGGTACATCTAAAAAATGTATTTTACTAGAACATTCACTAGTTTCTTGGTCATGAAAAAAGAAACACTCATTGACACATTATTCTACTGAAGATGAATATGTAGCTGCTGGAAGTTTTTGTGCTCATGTGTTTTGGATGAAACACACAGTCAATGACTATAAAACAAGTTTTATCAAATCATAGATATTGTGTGATAACACAAGTGCAATTTCACAGAGAAAAAATCATGAACATCACTCTCATGCAAAACACATAGATATTAAGAATCACTTTTATAAGGATCACTCACAAAAATTAAATATCAGTCTTCTATTTATTGGAACACAGGATCAACATGCTAATAGTTTTACAAAACCATTACTCTCCGATAGATTTGAATGCATTAAATAAATCTTGGGAATGATAATTGTATGGTAATCATCAATATTATCTTTTTTTGAAACATATCTCCTTACATTAAGTTAATCTTTTTAATAGGTGGGTACATTTTTTTCATAATTAAAATTTTTTAGAATCAAATTTTTTCATAATCAAAATTAATTGTAATCAATTTTTTCATAATCAAAAAATTTCATAATAAAAAATTTTCCTAGTCAAATTTTTTCATAATCAAAATTTCTTTCAAAATTCTATAATCCAATATTATCTTTCTCTAAGAAATTTTTTTGGAATCTAAAGTTCTTCAATTAAAATTTTCCTCATTACTACTAATTTTCCAAGCAATGTGGAAGGATTGTATCCTTTCATAAATATTTTCAATAAACTTTTTTACTTTATGGTTTTTAATATTTTTAGAAATGTTTTAAG
Organism: Viscum album; assembly: GCA_963277665.1. Classification (NCBI taxonomy): domain Eukaryota; kingdom Viridiplantae; phylum Streptophyta; class Magnoliopsida; order Santalales; family Viscaceae; genus Viscum; species Viscum album. The sequence continues at coordinate 1,266,624,473 of OY728140.1, read as the reverse complement.
ATTCACATTCCTTAAATTTGAATTTTTATCATAGAATCTTCAAATGATTAGAACATACCAAAATCCTTCATTATTATTCATCTCAATTGTCAGATCATATTGAGCCAGTTTCAAATGTTTGATAAATAAAGGAATATGAACTATCGCCTCAATGTATATATAAAAACCCCTCCCCCTAATATTTTCCCCACATCCGTTGTCAATCTCCTGCGTGCTGAAACTCTACATCTCAACATAAAGGACGTTCCACAATTCCTATTTGCTAAAATCTGAATGTCGTTTGAAGAATTTGTGCATATGAAAATTTTATCAACTAAAGAAATTTCTGAATGGAAAATCTATTGTGAATAGTTATTTGTTCATAATTCCTTTGCAAAGTGTGATTCTCTAATTTCAAATAATATCAAGATGAATGGATGTGAGAGTTTATGTGTATCCAATCCAAAGGTATGGAATTCGGTTTACCCATAGTAGCTGGTAATATTTTAAGAGACCATATGTTTTGTCGTTCATGATGAGAAATAAAAGTTCTATTTTCATAGTTATGTTAAAATTTATTCCCTGTTCTTTAGCTTGGATGCAATCATTGTATGAATTCTGTATGAAGGGGAAGTTGAGCTCAACTCCCAAAAGCTATCAGATATATTAAGAAGTTTTTATAAGTACAAGGCCATAGAGTGCCTTGTTTTATCAGAAGAGAAGACATTGAAAATAAATAACATCTCCAAAAACCTGAAAATTAGCGAGTTATGGGTTCAAGAATTTCTCATTTCATGAAAAGGAGATATGTATACACCGATGAAGAGTGATATTTATGTTTTTGATTTTCGGGTGAATCTCAGAATGTTTAATCTAGTGAAATGCGTCTTGCTTAAAATTTTAAATATCAATAATGGGAATCTATAATCTAAAATCATTATGTATCCAGTTATTACATCCAAGATCCTAGTTCTTTATCTATATTCATTAAAAATCCCTTGCAGTTATAATCCATGGAATTTCATAGTTATGTTGCGTAGTGATGATACGCTCAGAAGGATGAAGTTTTTATTTTACAACAAGTCTATAGAGTTTTGTGAATTATCTGAATATGAAATTGAAGATTTATCCAAGATACTGAACGTAGTTAAGACCTCTAGGAAGGGTGGAAAGAAGAGAAAGAGGAAATAATAGGATGTTAAGGAAAAAACTCCTACAGTTCAGGAAACCCAATCTACACCACCAAAATATAAGAAGAGAAAGACCTATCCTGATGAATTTATTTCTATATGGATAGAAGATATGAATAACAAGTAGTATGGAGAGCCTATCCTTGGATAGGATCCTGCTGAGACAAAATATCTAATTATTAAGGTCGCTGGGGAATTTTAAAACCATGAAAAAGAGAAGAATAAAATCATAAATGAATGATGCTGAGATTTTTCAATTTTTCTAAAGGCTACTGAGAACTCTCCTTAGCAACTTGAGATACCACAAACATATCTCTATTAAACAATACCAGTACAGTATCCAGGAATGAAGATGGTTATTCTATAACCTGATGAAGACTAAGAGAGTGTGCTAGAAGAGGAAGTGGAAGGAGAAGAAGAGGATGTAAGTGATGATTTAGATGATATCATAAGGCATGTTAAACAATATCATTAGAAGGAGAGTCCTTAAGGGAAATTATCATTCCATAAATCCCTGGACAAATCTACTAAACTTTCTAACCCATGAAAACTATATGAGTTTTATGAAGAAGTAAATAACCCATCAAAATAATAGAGTATCAAACATGATTTTCTTCAGCCAAAGGATCTGGTGACAGATGCTGAAAAGGAAACAGATGAGAAAGATAATATATTTCAACTATCAGATTGTGAATATGAATCACCAAAAGCTACTGAGATCATTCATATAGTTGATATAAGAAATAAGGTGTTATTGGATATAATTAATAAGGCCAAGGTGGCTATGAAATAAGTTTTTGTATCTTTTAAAGGAATGGAAATTGAATTAGAAAGAGAATCCTCAACAACAAGAGAATATGATTCAAAATCATCCTCCTTGGGTCATGATTTTGTAGTTCAATCCTTGAAGAAATTGGTTGATAAAATCCCTTTGTTTCCAACTATTGACTCATGATTTTAGATGCTTCATCATTCTCTTAATCAGAAGTAAGATTCTATTTCCATGCTTATGGAAAAAAATTCAATCTTGATGCTGATTTTTAATCCTTCTACATTTGGTATGATGCACATAAGATGTTTTCAAGGAAATTTCTAAGTTTTATAAGAAGAATATTTATGAGTTGATAATATTTGATAACTTTCAAGATATATATAAGGATAATTTTGATACAAAAATTTGTCAAGATCAAAGACCATACTTTGAGTTTCAATGAGAAGCACTACATTAAATAATCGGCTCAGAAGACGGAAGAGAAATATCTAAATGGTAAACTTAATTCAGTTGAATTGAATTTGAATAGGGGAAGATAACTCAGAATTGAGTTTGAAAAAAAGCTCATTAGGAAAGAAGAACTTCTGAAGACTCAGACATGAATTCATAAGGCACAAGAAGAAAAGTTCAAATCCTTGGAGAAGAAAATTGAAGATCAGGATGAACTGCTCTAGCATTTTGAAGAGGATAAGAAGGAGCATAAAAACCTGAAGACCATTGTCAAGAATTTTATGCCAAAGGAAAAAGAATGATGATTCTTTCCTTAACTCCAATCTTTTTTTTGTATTACCTTCCTTGTATAAATTTTCCTAATTATAATAATTTTTTAATTTTATTCATTTTTTTGATGTATAATACTAATATTTTAGGTACCATATTGTTTTAATTCTCTATTATCCTTTTTTAAAATCACAAAGGTGGTAGAAAGTAATGATAAAAAATAATGATATGCAATGAATAGAATTCCCTATGAAAGGTGGAGTCTATCAAAGGGGGAATTTTATCTAAGAATGCTTCCTTATGCAAGAAAAAGAAAAATCTATTTATGGAATTCAATAAAATAATCCATAGGGAATTTAAAAACTAAGGAGGAGTTAGTCGTATTCATCATGATCAATATGTAAAGGAAGATAAGTTTTTTTTATTTATCTTCATAATGAAAATTTCAATGTTTTTAAATAATTTTTCGTAAGGATGTCTCTACATTCAAAAAAAGCGGGATATTGTTGAGTCAATAAGGTTTCATTATGAATTTTACATTCATCTATGTTTTGAAAGTCACAAATACTCTATCTTATAGGAAATTATATTTTCTCTAATGATTATCATTACAAGGATATTTTTTCTTCCCTAAGGAAATTGTTATCCTTTCCAATGTTTTCATTATTCTTTTTATAGTCATTCTAAATCAAAATCATTTTATTCATATGTTTAAAAATTCGGTTTCATGTCTAAATCCTCAGAAACTTTTATATCCTTGGATATATAGAATTCAGTTTTTAGGTTAAGAATTCTATGAAATTCCAGATCTGAATTCTATGAAATTCAGGATCTAAATTCCTTAAAAATCAGGTTCTGAATTCCTAGAATTTCATATTCAGATTTCTTTGAAATTCCGGTTCCAAATTCTATAAAATTAAGGTTTTGAATTATTTGAAATTCAGATTCTGAATTATTTGAAATTTAGACTCCAAATTCTTTAATATTTAGACTCCAAATTCATCAAAATTATAATGTTGAATTCATGGGAATTCAGACTCCAAAATCTATTTAATTTATATTCTGAATTCATGAGAAATCAGACTCCAAAATTTGAAAAATTAAGATTCCAAATTCTTTGTAAAACAGAATCAGAATATTGTTGTCTTATAGACTCCGAATGTTTATTTTGTTAAACTGAAAATTTTATTTTTCCTTAGACTCTAGAAAATAGATTTGGATAAGAAATTTCATTTTTCCATACACTTATTATGAAACGATGTTGTATGATCTGTTTCTAACTAACCGTTGTTTGAGTGACACATGTATAGGTCCCTCTGAGAATCAAGGAATAATATGACCATTGGAGGAGGGAGACAACAGTTGGAGAAGTTCCTATAAGTAGAAGCTCATTTGAAAGACCTCAAATGCCCATTCCATCGACCAATAGATTACTTGTTGTTAAAGTGATTTCTAGAGTGAGACTATCATGCTATATGCATTCAGAACATCTTGTTCGGCATGCTTAGTGAAACTCCAATTGTTTCTATGTACAATCAATGGCTTTTGGGGATAAGAAGGCAAAGGTGATGACTACATTAAAGATCAAGGTCTTCAGGGGATATGAATATAAAGGTTCAGACTACCTTATAGTTCGAGCGCTTGTGGGGATAGAAAAACATATTCCGATATTCCTATAGAGGGCTTACCCTGGTGTGGGTATGATAGACTTTCTTGAAAATATAAATCAAGGGACCATTATCCAAGGTAATTGGATACCCTGCTTTTTGGGTTAAAAGATTCCATACTTGTTACTTGTTTTGTTTCAAGTTTATTTCCACTATATTTTGATAAATGAATAATGTATAATCTTATTATACTTTCTTGTATGTTTTTATACACTAATTAGTAGGATTCTATACACATTAAGATAGAATCTTTTCCTTGTAATCATTCCATAAGTTTCATTTTTGGAATCAGCTTTCCAAAACATAGAATGTTTTGTTTAATAGAACTAAAAGAGGCCTTTTGAATTTATCTTGTTTATATTTGTTAAATATAGTTTTCCCTAAATATAAAAATTAATGTTTTTAAACATACAATTCACCCCCTCTTGTAATTGAGCATCTACAATATTATTTCTATCTTAGATGCATGGTATGATTTCTTCATTTAAAAACACCATTTTTTATAGAGATATCATAGATGTAACTTCATGATTTTGTATATTATTATCAATATAATTATCTAACTTAATAAAGTTATTAATTGTCTCCATTATCAGTCCTTGATTGTTTAACTGTTCACCCAATCTCATTTTGACTACTCTTAGATACATTTTCATGATACTTTGGACTTATCCCTTTATTTTAAAAAACCATGCACTATGAATTATGCTACAATAATTTATGATATAAATGAACTATCTTTCTCTATATATTCCAAATATATTAACCAAAAAATATATATCCATGTCAAAAAAATCAAATAGAATATATTCCCATTTATTCATTGATCTATATGAATTTCAAACCATTCATCGCCATAGAATTAAATCAGATTTATTTTCATGATGTACCATTAGAATAGTTTTTTCCACAACACCTCTCATGATAAATATTATCCCTTGTTTTATTGATTTATGTAACATACCCTTTGATGCCATAAGTTTTCTTTTTCATCCAATGTAATAAAACATGTACCTTCATGGACTTACACTAGTTATTGATTATCATTAGTATTGGTTAGAGTGAGCATCTCAAAATGGTGCTGAATTGAGTTCCAAATAGAAAAGTCAACATAATTTCTTAAAATTAAACCACCCAAGTTAAGAAACCCCCCCAGTTAATCAGAATTGTATAATTATATAAGTTTTATCTTTCAAATAATTTCATCATGTGGGATTATGGATGAGTTAAAATAATATTTGAATCACATTAAATTTTTAAATAAAATTACTTTACCAAACACCTAATATAAAAAAATTATAATAATAATAGAAATAATTATTTTTTTGATTTAAATGATAGATAAAATTTAAACATTGAAATATAAAAAACATAACTAAAAAATTAAATAGTGAATATAAAAACGTTCTTCAGTCCCATGATGATACTCAAACACCTAAATTTTGAAATATACTAGATCAATTTTGTTTATTATACAATAAACATGATCCAAAAAATATATATGTGTTCAGAAAAAATAACATATAGGAAATCCATGCTCAAATCATTTTCCATACTTAAATATGGGTAGAAAATAAAATACCTGGCCGTGCAGGACTGCATCTAATGATGCTCGAGGTAATCAAATAAAAGAGAGAATCAATGAATATCTGGTATTATTCAGTTTAATCACATGGGATAGTGTGTAATGATAAATATAGTATAACAACACACTATTCAAAAGTATTGCCTAAAAAATAGATAAAATGGATCTAGATTTGAAGATGTTGTGTTACATAGTCTAGAAAAATTATGATGTTCTAATGTCCATGTATTTTTCTTCTTTTAGGGGATTTAATAATATTTTATGAATATAGAGGAAAAGAGAGTGTTGTGGATGTCTGAAATAAATACTTTTATTTTTAGTTTTTTTATGTTTTGAAAACATCTATATAGGTGAATTAAGATTATTCATTGTTATAGATTACAAAGCTTCTTGTTCTTCTTTATATTCCAAAAATTCACACCTACACACGTATGTATAGTGAAGAACTAATTTATCTAGAATATATAGCTCTCAAGGTTTAAATATCCATGGAATAATAATAATAATAAATCATAAATCCTCATATTGTGTACAAAATCTATAAACTATTCCTTTTAAATCAAAGCATCATAGATTTGTTTAAGAATAATGTTTAATACATTTAGTTGACTTTAATTATTAAAATGGGGAAAAAAATATAAATAGTAACACATTGGCAGTATATTAGACATATGTTAGATTCCATATAATGGTAGAGAAATCCAAAGGTAGATCATTTAAAGATAGATCATCTAAATTAAATATAGATATAATCGGGGGTAGTTCTAGTCTTAATGTATATATTATCTTCAACTAAGGGTATATTAACTCTGGTGGTAGATCTAACTAGTTATTGATCTAAATAGAAGTAGATTTTGTTGATAGATATGAAGATGGTAGATCTGTTCTGGTAAATGATCCAGTCTGTCGGTATATGCTCTAGTAGTAGATGTAGTTCATTGGAAGATCTTCATTTATTAATTATAGATGCATTAAACTTATGGTAAATTTCATAAAAGGTAGATCCATCAGTGGTATATTATGGAAGAAGATGTAATCCACCAATAAGTCTGATTTAAATAATGGTAGATAATCATAACAACTGATAGATTTCATTGAACTAACAATAGATCTATACTTCTCCATGTTTCTTCGCAAAATGATCTACTATGATAAAACATTAATCTTATTATATACAGAACAGTCATTTTTTTAGCATTAAAATAAGAAGGTTCCAATATTATCCCACTTTCAATGATCATAAATCATTCCATTTTATAACCATGTTAAAAAACTATTTACATATGTAGATGAATTTAAAAAATAATTTCCTTTTTATTAGTTCAAAGTACAAATGTAATGTTAGATATAGAGGCTAAATTTTAAAGCATAATTAAGCATATAAATTTGATCAAACAAATTAATCCCCATTCTGGGATCATTAAAAGTTTTATTCAAGTAAAAGAAATATAACTAAAGAATATTAATATGAGTAAAAAATAATATTCATTAGATTTAAGAGTAACTAATTACTTCACATAAAAGCAAATAAAGGAAAAATAAAAACTCCAATAAAAACTGATCCAAAATAGAAGAACTCTCTGTTGGAAGGCATATAGGATTAAAATGGTATGTCCCATTCTTAGATATATGACAAATATATGTAGAGGATGAGGGTGTATATGTTGTAGTAGTAAGATCCCTAATCATAACTCACTTGAGATGTCGATCTGCTTTAGCTGGTGACATGCTAAAAAAGATGAAATAGAGGAAGAAATGGTGCATAAGATTGTATTGAAGTTAGAGATAAAATGTAAATTAATTTTGGATCCAACATTATGGACCAATAGATTTATATAAAATTTCATCAAATTGGAAAAATCTATTATTATGTTTCCACCTCTCTCCGTTACTATGAATAAGTCCTTCTTTTGGAAAAAAGTTTGAGAAGTTGATCCAAACCCTTAATATGATAAACATGATCTTTAATATCCCTAGTCATATGAGACCTTCATAACTTCTCAAAAAGAAATTTTAAAAGAGAATTGAGGACATGATTCCAATAAATTATAGAAAGGTAGTATTCTATGGATGTTGTGATGGTCTCAATAACACTTCTAACATATTTTGAATACCCCTAACCAATTTATAGATGTGGTCACAATGTATCCTTATCTATTGAAGTTCCACTTAATGGGTTGTAATGAGATCCTTCATTATATCATGAAATTACTCCATAACAATATCTTTGATAATATTTTCTACAACTGCAGATTTAGGAGGAGGAGTAGTGGAAGTAGAAGCACAAACTATAGGTAGGGTGTACATCCTATCTAGAAGAGATGTCTGGACTGCAGAAAAATGTGGATCTAATATCCACCATTATAGATCCCATTTCATCCATATCATTAGATAATATTATGTTATAAATATCAAATTATTGAATATTAATGATCATTTATTATCAATAAAGAATATATCCAACTAAAAGATGTTTGTTGTGTATGATTTACTAAGATGTATTACTTGAGGTGGTTGGGATATAGGTACTTTAACGAAATAAAAAGGCATCACTACTCTAAAGGCTTCAAAATCACCATTAGTGTCATGGACTAGAGGTAATAGAGCCAAAGTTATAGGAGTTCAAATCCACTTAGGACTAGGCAAGGTAGCCTCTACATGCTCAGATCTTGGACAGAAAACATTTAAATGAAAATAATCCATCTAGATAGCCTTATAAATTTTATACAAGAATTATCCCTTATGACATTACTATGAACATGGATGGAATGTCCTATTTATCAGGTGTAATGACATGGTTATCATCTTCAATATCATCACCATCACCATCTGAATCAATGTTTTAGATTCCTATCATCGTGGAAATAGGAGAAGGCTCCCCCCTTTGAGGATGCATCAAACTCTACAATGGTTGAACCAACTGGTTAATCCCTATAACACTTCAATATTTTATGAAATATTTATTTTATAAATAATTTATACAATATTATATTTTTCATTTCATGCAACACTGAATATTTATTGTGTTATATAAACGATTTTTTTTCTTTCATTGTATGAAACACCGTGTTGAGATTGAACTACATAAAACACTTAGATTATCTTGTGTTATAGTAAACACTTTTTTGTCTTGTGTTAAACATAATTCAAGGTTACATTGATATATTACAGTATATGGAAGACCATGTTTTACCAAACAGTAATGTACTATCAATATAATTATTAAAATATTAATATAGTTAACAAAAATACATTGGAAGGGATGTTACAAATAAGTTTATCTTAATTTTGAAAATATTATTTAAAAATGTATATAAAATTAATCCTTTGGACATAATTTAGTTAAAATAAATTTAATATCTATTTGAAAATAAAAATTCATTTTACAAAGAAAACTATTTTTCTATTTAAATAAAAAATTATATCTAAATAAATATACAAAACATTTTTTATGAATGTTTTTGAATAATTTTATATAATATATATCCCACTATATTTTTGAAACTCATCCAATAGATTTTATATCTATGAAAATAATAATAAATCAATATTTAATAATAAAAGATGTATTTTTAGAAAAGGAAATTTGGCTCCCTTTTAATGGGGAACCTATATGAAATACAATTTATGACCTAGTATTAATTTTTATATCACAATATACGCATCATTTTCGAAAGAGAAATATCAAAATTTAGTTTTTGATAATTTGATGTATTTTTTAAGTTGTTTCATTTTTAATGAATAATGAAAACACATATTTTTATTTGAAAACTGTTTTTTCATCTAATTTATTGATATAGATAATATATATTCAAATTTTTTTTAAAATATATTGAAAATTTTTTACAAAATTTAATCCAATTTCGGCCATTAGAATCAATTTCACATTGAAATTTGGTATAAAAACAAATTATACTTTTGAAAATTTTCACTTTATAAACATTTTGTTTCATCTCATATGTGACATTTTTTTACAACTAATTTCACTAAATAATGTGATGAGAATATGAAACAATGGATTTAATATTTTGAATCATAAAAATTTATAATTTCTAATATTTTCAATATAGTTTTTGACCAATAATATTAGTGATTGTAATTAAAATTATTTACAAAGAATAGGGCAAAAACATGATTACGATTTGGTTAAAATTTATCATAAGGGGGAAAATAACCTAGAAACATGTCCAAAAGCCATTGGATATACATATTTCTACCGTACCATCCTTTGGATTGAAAATAGAAAATTATTTGAGGGACATTATGTAACGGGGACTTCTCAATAGTGTTACCTATTTATATTTACAAGAATTACAATCCTCTTCCACTATAAAAGGGAACTCACCCCCTCCCCTCAATTATACACAACTCTCAATAAATATGGATCATTAAAACACTAAAAAATATTCTCCTAACATCACTTATATCATCATAATATCATTACATTGGTCACAAATCAATTCAAGGAATCACTTTGTTGAAATTCAAATAGAGTTACCCAAAAAAGAGGCGGTTAAAATGTGTATAAATAAATTCAAGACATATGGTAAAGGATTTCTCCACTCACTTTTATTAATATGTGATATATTATATATTCACCAATTATTCTTATTATGTGGTGTATATAACTTCCTATGACATGTTATATCATTAATTATGTCACTGTCATGATATTAAATTTTCCAATAGATGATATTATTTCACAAATCTGAGGCATCAAAAATTACTCAAGTAGTAATGCGATTTCTTGTATCACATTTATTTCAATGACAGTTATGAATTATTCACAAATAATTTATTTTTTTTGTATATAACTCCCATGAATGTATTCTATGAATATGTTAAAGAAAAATTAGGGATAATTACATATCTTATTTTGATATCTCTTCCATTGGGTTCATGGTTCAAATGTGATGAAATTAGTAAAGTATTATTGTCACAATTCACCTTCTATGGAAAAAAATCTATGTTACAAACCTATATTCCTCTATTAGGTATACATACTACCATTTGACATGTAATATCATGAATATAATTTTTTTAATGATATCTAATGATTAATTTAATGTTTTTATCTCATGTGGATTATGATTCAATGCTACAAAGGTGGTAATAGTTTATTTCTAGAATCACATTATTTATCTTGATTATTTATGATTTTTATTTTTTGTGAAATAATAAGATAAATCAGTCAATAAATCCCATGAATATTCTTCTTATTTAGTTATTCATGATATATTAATGTTTAGGAACCATTTTTTTCCACTTTTTCTACTTAATATGATTAAAACATGTTTTTAGTAAAATCTTACATTATTTCTTATTTTGGTTAGAAATCGATTTTCCCTAAAAAACATGTTTTGTAAAAAAAAATTCAAAAAAAATTTTACAATTTTTTATAAGAAAATGTTATCCATATTTTACATATTTTTAAGGGAATTCCTTTGTAGTGTTTATTCTTGTTATTTTTCTATAAATGAACTTTTCTAACAAAATTACTATGCAATAGGAATATTCAATATGTACAGGATTACCCATCATCATGATTTCCATTTTCATGAGGCAACCATTAATTTTTTACAAGGTTATTTTAAAATTAATTTTTTCCCAAATAATAATGAAATTATTTTTTTAATGAAGTTTTCAATGAAAAATTATTTCAATTTTATTAATTTAAAATGTGATTTAAATGACTTTCTATGATTCCATTATACATTTTCATGTTTATATTTGAATAAAAATGTTTTCAAAATGTTTTATGATTCAAAAACAGGTTTTAATGTGTAAATGATATTTTCATCAAAAAATATATTAAATTATTAATAAATAATATTTTAATTTTTTTACAAAGTGGTTTAAATGAAAAACAATTTGATGATGTTTTATACCATAAAAAGTGATTTAATATAATATATATTCCTTTAGAAATTCTCCATGTTATAATTAAGAATTATTCTCCATTAAAGATGTAATCCTTTGATATAGTCTATGATTTACTAGGGATACGATCTAAGGACAACATTACCCTTATTTCACTGAATGGTTTATGTTTAATCTGTCATGTTGTTTATGAAACCTATTTCTCTTCCAAAATTTATTCTATGATAAAATACATATTAATTCCACTTCCTTGATGGGTAATTCTATCATTAAATTATTATAAAGCATATCTATTTTCTATAGGTTACGAAATGTTTATATGTTTATGATTCCCATTTTATTTCTTGGGTTATGATTTAAATAATGATTTGGATCTTTTGGATCACATATTTTTTATTTCATTATGTGATAGGTGGGTTATATATCTCCCTCCAATTAATTAGATAATGATTTATATCTTACGATATAATGATAGGAAACAAGTTGAAGTGATTGATCCATAATGGGAAAAGGTGCATCCTAATTCACATTGGGAAACAACTATTTGCTGGTCCATAATTCGAAATATGTGTGTCCTTATCCACAATGGGAAATAGGTGTCTCCAGATCCATAATGTGAAAAATGTCTTTTCTATTCCACTATGGAAAACATGTGTGTTCGGATCCATAGTGGAAAATAAGTACATCCATATGTACTATGGGTAACATGTGTGTCTCGACCTACTATGATGATGGTCTTAATAGTTAATCATATCACATGAAATGGTTTTCTATATTTATGATAGTTCCATACAAATATGAAATGTGATTATGGTTAATGATTAGTTTTTGATGATTTATGATAATTATGATTCATTTATAATGATATTTCAATATTTATTCCATGACTCATCTATATGATCTTTAATATGTAGTGTATAATCATCACATGTTATTATCATATTTTCTTACCCTTATTATAATGTTTTGTTGACCTATCTCCTTTATTTATCCATAATGGTCATCTTATCTCACCCATTTGTTATGTTTTCTTTACCTAGGTTATGAAGAATTGTTTTCAGTCAGAATAATAAATGGGGTTCTCTTTTTGGGATACTATAGAGATATTTCACCATGTTATAACATATTGTGTTCCACATTTCCATAGACACTAAAATATTATAGTCCTTCAGATTTATTTTTTTATTGTGATGAATATTCATCTAAAATGTTGTAATATACAATTATGTTATGAATTGGTCACTATAGTTAGTATTAATGGAATGGTTTCGTCAAAATATGTAAACAAGGATGATAAATCATTAGTGATATGCCTTGGGATATTTCTAAGGATATGACTCTGGATGTCTCTAAGGATTAGTCTATGGGTGAATTAATGTATAAAAATATGTCACATAATTTTAGTAATGTATTGAGATTGTGGATTATATGAAATTATATCCCTGTATAGATACAACATGTGGAAATGGCATAGTAATATATATAGATATGGGGAAAAACCCAAATAAGAAAATATGAATCTAGATTCGATCGAGAACTAGTTCTTGAAAATGGGCCTTATTTTACACCTAGTATGACACTCTCTTGGGATATGCTTTGGGAATTCACAAACTCTTTATGAACCATAATTATGATTTAACTAGAAGATGACTATGTATAAACTATGATTAACCGAATGTGTAATATATTATATGATTAGGTGTTATGATTTAAAAATCATATAATGAATTTTTCATGATTATGTGGTTTTATTCTATGATAATGGTTTCTCAAGGTATGATTTCACGTTTTAGTGAATGGTTGGAAACATAACTAACCATGTCAATGATAATTATTGTGGAAAATACGATGATTTTTATACTAGGATACCAAGTGATATGGGTGATGGAATGAAAACTGATTTTGATATGCTCCAACAAAATTCTCATTTTATTAATAACATTGAACATAAAAAAGAGAAAAATTGGAAAGACTATTCTTATGAGGTATTCATTGAAAAAATACACCAGATTTTAGTGGTTCCAATGACCTATTAGTTGACAATAAATGGATTAGTATCAGTGAATTTTTTTCCATTCTTCAATGATTACAACATGAAAAATTCATTTTGCATACTTATCATTTTAAAGGTGAAGCAGATCATTGGTGGACTCTTAATAAGATGTCCAAAATCCATTCGATGGCTATATTTATACCATATCCAACATTTCATAAAATATAAAACTATTGGAGTCCCATGATGTATGAAAGACATCTCAATAGTGATTTATTTACATATTTAAAAGAATTCCACTCCTCATCCACTATAAAAGGGAATTCACCCCCATAACTTATTCACGACTCTCAAGCCCTTTGGATCATCAAAAAATAATCACTATTACAGTACCAACATCCATGATATTATTCTATAATTCTAAATTTTGGTAAAATACAACAAAGAAAGCCCTTTGGATCAAAACAAAAGCAATTACTCGGGAAAGAGGAGGTTTGAACATATATGATGAAAGTCAAGGCATAAGATAATGGATTTCTCATCTCAAAATTATTTCAATGAGTTATATGATATATTTACCATATTTTTTTTTGTATATATTAATCTATGGAATTTTATATCATGAATTTAATTTTGTTCATGAAAATTAATTTTTCAATCGATGTTTTTCCTTCATGGATCCCATGATTCAAAAGTTACTCAAGTACTAAGGGGATTTCCAGTCTAACTTTTGTTGGTTCATGAATTATTCCGTGTTTTCCACTCATTTATTTTTTGCGGTTTATATAATTCCCCTGAATGTATTAATTTTTTCTTATACAAAAATATTTGGATCTTTATGTATCCTTTTGGTGATCTCTCTTTCATGGTGTTTACATATCAAAAATTACCAAATCAGTAGAGTAATTTTATAAAAATTTTACTTATTTGAGACACATAACATGTTATGCACCTATATTCTTCAATGAAGTGTATATAATTTTATTTTACATGTTATATAAAGAAACAAGTTTTTTTAAATATATTTTATAAATCTTGTAATATTATTTTCTCATGGGGATTATTATTTAATGTTACTAAAATGGTAATAGTTTTTTTTATCAAATCCTATCATTTAACAGGTTTTTTAATTATAGTTTCATTGATGAAATATTAAGATCCATATCCCAATAACTCTCATTAATTTTATTCTACTTTTATTATTAATGGTATATTCATTTATATGTTTAATTTTTTCCACTCATTGATACTTATGTTTACTAAGAAATTGTGTTTAAGAAAATATGATTTTATTTATCCTTTCAGTCTAAAATCAATTTTCACACAAAAAAATAATTTATAAAAAAAATTTCTATAATTTTTTTTTATTTTTTAAATTAATTTTTTCCCAATGTTTTATATTTTTAATAAAAATGGATTTAATAGGAATTTTTCTATAATTTATCTATCAAGGATGGTTTTTAATCTTTTTATAGCCTATGAAGAATATTTGGAATGTATGGATTTACCCAAAATCATCACTGTAATTTACATGATGGTTCCTTTGATTATTTAGTATGTTATTTTGAAATATTTTTTTTATAATTCAATAATTACTCTGTATTTTATAGTGGTTTTCAATGAAAAAGTATTTCAAAAGAAAATTATGTTGGAAAAGTATTTCAAATGATTTTCCTAGGCTCTATTATATGTTCTCAATATTATTTATTTAGAAAAAAATTATAAATTGTTTTATTATTTATAAAGTGTTTCTCAAGGAGAATGTTACATTTTTCTCTATAATGTTTATAAATAATATTTATATATCATTTTATTAGTTTCCAAGGTGGTTTTCTATGAAAAGGATTTTGAATATGTTTTATACAATAAAAATTTATTTATAATGAATTGTTTTTTTCATTAAGAAATTCTGTATGTTATCTTCCAAAATCCATCTCTAAACAAGATGATTTACTTTGATATAGTTTACGATTAACTATTGATAATATCAATGGAACCCATTTTCAAAAATTTTGTGAATGGTTTATGTTTAAGATATCCTATTGTTTGTGAAACATTTTTATCTTCTATTAGTTATAACATTATAAAATGGATATAAATAATTCTTCCTTCAAATATAATTATATATTGAAATGATTTTAAAACCAATTTATTTTCCACCAGTTAGGATATGATGAAATTATTATGATAACCATTTTATTTTTTGGGTTATTATATATTATTAATGATTATTATCATAGGGTACATGTTTGTATGATTTCAGTATTTGAACAGTGGGACCTAAATCACGATCCAATGTATTGGGTAATGGTTTTTATATTATGATACAATAAATTGAAAAGGTTTGATTCGCGTGATCTGTAATGGGAAATAGTTCTGTGCTAATTTATAGTGGAAACTAGGTCTTTCCTGATCCATAATTGGAAATAGGTGTGTCCTAATTCGCAATGTAAAAAGGGTGTTTCCTATTTGAAAATTGTGTTCATGCATGTCCTAATCCATAATGGGAAATAGGTTTGTCCAAAATCTAATTGTGAAATATGGGTTTATTGATCCTCTATCGGAAAATGGGTGTCATGATCCACTATTTTTATGATCATGGTAGTTTACCTTAGAATATGTAAATGATTTCTATATTTATGATGGTTACACACTTATATGACATGATCTTATGGTTCATGATTGATTTATGATAATTTATATCCCTTGTGATTCATATATTACGAGATTACAATCATTATTCCACAACTCATATATATGATGTTTGATATATAGGTTTTTATCTTTAAATGATAGTCTAATGTTCTCTTACCCTTATGATAATGTGATTCAAATGTATCTCTTTAATTTATCCTTATTGAGTGTCTGAAGTCACCCTTTCTTGTGTTCCTTTTCCATGGGTAATGTTGTAAATTTTTATATAAGAGTAATTATGGGGAAGATATTTATTTGAGACTTTGGAAATCTTTCTCCATGTTAGAAGATATTATGTTCCTTGTTTCCAATGACACTAAACGGTTTTGGTCTTTAGGCATGTAGTTTTTATAATATGATGAATATTCATCTACAATTATGTCCTATACATGTATGTTAATCCTAGGTCACTATAATCTCGATGAACCAACTTCTTACTAGTAGAATAAGGGGATTCCCCACTCTAACCATATTCCCTGGAATCATCTGTAAGAGAGGTTGTATCCACAATAGGATGAAAAAAACAGTGTATATATATATACATGTAATAGAATAAAATATTGTTGTATGTGACTATTATCTATAAAAATATTAACCATCATCATCATGATATTCTGAGGCCTAAGGCCCATCATTATTTACATATTCCGAGCCATTAGAAATGTCAACAACTTATTTTGGCATCAAAGAAGAACTCTTAACCTATTCTTCTATTGGGGATTCAGTATATCCTTCTTCTCATTCACTATGTGAGATTCCTCTTTTAGTAAGAGAAATCGAAGGTCTAGAAGCTCTAAATTAACCATATGTGATCTTTACCACATCTGGTCTCCTCCATTCCTCAACTGAAATAACAAATTACTCTTGGAAATGCGGCTTCTTGATCCTAAACATCATTTTATTCTATATAATCTTCAGCTTCATATTCCTATAATTCTCTACGTTAGTGATAAAAAACATTTCACGATTTAATCCAGTATCAACAATATTTGGACGTATTATAGGGTACTCCATAGGATAGAAATACTGAAATAATTTTTTATTTATACAACAGGATTCTTCATCCATGTATTTAAATTTATCTTAATAAAATTTCTAAAATATTGGAACATAAAAAAAACAACTCATTATTACTACTTATTCATCCTCATAAACTAATCCATTAGCTTCCAACATGGATGAGATAAAAATTAAAAAATCATAGAGTTTAATCTAGATAAGATCTTGATCACCTCCATCATGTGTAAAATTACGTACATGATCATGTTCACATTATCCCTAATTTTCAAAAAGAATAAATGAAAAACACCTTGGTATCTTATGAAGATAAATTCCCATTTACTAAGATATTGAATGTGCTGGATAAAATTGAAAAAAAACTGATAACCTCTATTGAATTCAATAGCTGCAGGTCTTATTACCACACTATTTCCAGTCTACCCTAGAAGGTAATTCAAATATCAAAAGAAATCTCTATAATTGAGAACATATACATGGAATTCATTAGATTTAACTTTATGAGGCACATTTAGTAAATTTGAATGTTTATTTAAAGATAATATAATATTTTTACCATGAAGAAAACTCTTAATCAAATCTATATTCTAACTAAATTAATAATTGAATACTGGTAAAATTTAAAAAACAACCTAGGGAAGGATGGTCAACCATTTCTTGGAGACGATTCCATATAATCTTTGTCTTAAATCACCCTTAGCATTAATGAATTATTCAAGTCAAAACATTCAACATAAATCATTTTCTCGATAATAACTACTAGAGTACAAAGCATAGTTTTTTTTTCCATTCAACAACATAAGTATGAATTAATTATGTTCATGAGCTCTTCATAGGACATAATCTATCTCATGAAAAAACTTATGGAGAATTTCAATCTCACCATTATACTGAATCAAAAAGTGAGCAAAATGTGTTAGGAAGGTTAATGTTAGGAGACACGAGAAGTCAAAAGATTTGGACGGAAGTGTGAGAAATATTATTCATGAGATTATATTTAAGAATTGATGTAATAACTTAGGGATTTATTATAACAAAATATAAGAAAATATTCAAAAATAAATCAAATATAAATTCAATCAAAAACATAACCATAGAAAAAAGGGAAAGGTAGATATCCAACAGTGGATCTTCCCATGGTGGATCTCCAATGATAGATCACCAATGGGGGATTAACCAAGAGTTGGTCCCCCAATGGTGGATCTCTAATAGTGGATCTATAAATGGTGGATCTTCTAATGGTCGATCATCCAATAGAAGATATTCCAACAATGGATATTTATATCATTAAAATTTGATTATAAAGGACTAACCAATGTTTATAATTCCTAGTTCATGTTTGATATAGTTTAATAACTCATTATTCAAAGTATTTATAAATATTTCAGTATGTTGATATTTAGTTTTAATGAATTCAAGAGTTATATCTCCTAGTAGGAAATGTTATATAAAAAGTGATGTATTACATCAATATGTTTTGTTCTATAACGCGATAAAAGATTCATTTATATATTTATTTGTAACTATATTGTAACAATTTATAGGGAAATTTATAACTTGATATCCATAATAAAATACTTAATGTTTCATCCATAAAATTTGTGCTCAAAAATTACATGTATCTATTTATTTATTTTTAATAGTGGACAATAAAAAAAATAGTTCTTACTATACAATGAAACTGGTGAATTATCAAAATGATTAAATCTTCCAAATACTCCATTTCTATGTAACCTATATACACCGTAACATTAATCTGATTGACTCACTAAATAAAATTAATTTCCGATGAAATAGAGCATTCAAAAATTGGTTATATGCATGAAGTATTTAATAATTATTTTAACGGAATGTAAAGGAAATTATTTAGGATTTAATTGGAAACAAGAAAAAACATACATAATGAACATAATATGTAGTACACAAGTAGTAATGAATAGAAAACATCAAATCACACCACTATAATTGGTTTGATGAATAGATTTTCTAGTTTCACCAAGATCCAACTTTTATGTTATACTCATGGGAGTATCATTACATGTTATTCTATCTAAACTAAAATGTTTAAAATATATTTGTATTAATTACTATGATTTAATGTAATTACATATTTATTTTAAAAAATTTCAAAATCGGGAAGGAATTTTAGCTCACCCATTAAACTAATTTCAAATTAAATTTGCATATTTTTTTTAATAATCAGTACACAAATAATTTTTTGAAGATCCAAAAAATATCATTAACATAAACTTCAACCACTAAAATATATTTTGAAATTATTATTTATTAATATATTAGTATTAGATATATATTTACTAAAAATATTTATAAATTATAAAATATATTATCATATCATACTAATCCCTATGATCTTGTTTTAAACCACAATATTATTTTTTTAATTTAAAAACATAATTTCAAAAATGAGGATTTCGAAATCCAGGGCTGATTAAAAAAACCAATATAACCATTCAACAATTACCTATTGATATCCTTGTAATATAGATTGATATTAAAATGTACAGAATATGAAAGAAAAATTAGGATGTCTTCAAGACATTCCACTGGTGAAATGGTTTCCTCATATCCAATGCCTTCTTTTAGAATAGACAATTATACAACCAATGTATCTTTATTTATAATAATAGTTCAAGACTCATCAACTTATTTATAGAAAACCAGTTATTGAAAATGATTAGAGTGTATTTACATCCGGATAATAGTTCCAAAACATTATTTCTATCATATTTATTACGTTCTTCTTTCATTTCCATCACCCTTTTTACATCATTATTTTCATTATTTATATTCTTAGGTTCATGTTATGGAAATAAATATGGATTTTCAACATAATTTATAAGAGAATATATTGTTTTTGTTCCTCTATGTAGGTCTCCAACTAAATCAACTAGGAGATGGTCTCTATGATTACTAATAACTCTAGGAAAATAAGGGATGAATATGTCAATTTTTTTCGATAGGTTTAAGTACAGGTTCAAGTTATTCTTTATAATTGGAAGATTTATCTATTTGTTTCATAGAACCATTAGATATTTTTTAATTTATATTCATAATTTGTAGATCATATGTAAGGATATATAAATGGGACGTAGGATCATGTGGATTAGTTTCATTAAATTTTAGAAGTACTTATTCTTCCACAATGTTTATTTTATTATTAAAACCCTTTAGGATTTTATAGATGTTTAATATACATGAAAAATTACTTCATCACTCTTAGATGAAAATTGATAAATATTATCATTTATATTGATAATAAAGACATTGAAACACAAAACATGATGTAATTAACCATTTCTTTTCTACCATTCCAAAATTAATATGGGGTTTTCTTTAATATATGACTAATAAAAACTCTATAGATTATGTTTCATGCAATATTCAAAGATTATTCACCGAAATTAATGCAAGTCCCCCTCTTTGATCATGGTATGAGAAATATATTTAATGATTCTGTTCCTCATTTCCAATAAGCCATTCTTTTGTGGGGTCCATGGAGAATAAATTTTTTGGTTATAGCAATTTTATGAGAAAATTGATTCCAAATCATGATTTTAAAATTTAGATCCATGACAAAAAATTTGGGCATTAATTTTAAGTTGATTAATATATTTTATATATTTATTGTAGTTGGAAAACTATGATTAAGATACACTATTGTGGGATAGAGATAATACCCATGTATATCTATAAAATTCACCTACTAGAACATGAACATAATGCTTCCCATTTAAACTAGATTCACTAGAACTCCCAAAGAAGACCAGGTGAACCAACTCTTGGGGTTGAGAAGTTGAAACGTATTTCATTGATTTAAAAGATAATTTGGGTTGTTCCCCTTTTTGAAATGTGTTATAGACTTTATAATGTAGTAATTCTATTTTAGGAAGATTAGTGAGAAACCATTCTTTAGTTATCTTTTTTTCTGAATGAATTTTTTAATACCCTAGTCTCCTATTAAAATTTCATTTTTCTTTTTTGAAATACTCAAAGATAAGAAACATTTGTAAATATAACGAATCTAATCTAAAATAATAAAAATTATCATATCTATAATCAGTTAAACTATGTAATTTTTCGACATAAAAAATATATTTATTATCTTCAAATTTAACATAAAAACAATCATCACATAGCTATGATATTATTTATAGATTATACATTAATCCATACACAAATTAAAATTTACAATTTTAAAAACTATTAGATTTACTAATTTGACCAAGTCCAATAATTTTTCCATTAAAATTGTAACAAAATGTAAAATGTATAACATCTACCAGCATTTGATTCGTAAAACATAAATAGTCAGTATTTATGCATCTAGAACGTCTAGATTTAGGATACCATTTATTCTTATTGTATATTTTCAAGATGATTTTCTGTTAAAATTTAAACCAGAAATGAATTTTTTACCCAAACCTTATTAGGTCTATAAATGTTACTAAACAAATATTTAATAATCCATAGCTGCTTAACTAGTTTCCTATAAAATTATTTTACATTTCTATATGTAACAACATCGTTAGGTCTCAAATAATAATAATAAGTAAGAGAATTATTAGTATTGGTACTATGAAAAATTTTATTTTTATTAGTCCTTTATTTTCTAATATAATAGCCAGTTCTAGTAGTATATTGAGGGGTAGATTGATTTCAATGAATGTGAATCTAGTATTTTATTCTATTTGAAAATCATTCAAATCATGTTATTAATTTCACATTAGATAATTTTTTCTCATTATACTCTTTCAAAATTTGAGAATTTTTCTATATATATATTAATATCTATTTTTGAACAAATAAGAAGAGAATGATGCATTTTTAAATTTTTTTATTTATATTTGAGTTAATTAAAACTATCCTCTAATATATTAAAATATTCAAAAATATTTTCATTTGACATATTTTTTTCATTATTTTCATCACAAGAATGATTAAAAATAAAAAAAATAGGTCTAGGAAATATAATAGAAACCCCAAATAAGTTTTTATTAAAACACATATTAGATCTGTCATTCTAATTTTATTTTCATGAGTTTTGTTCAATTGACGTTACCTTTTCTCTTGAATTTATAGCAAACTATCTCTTTTTCATAATCATCCTTTTATTAATCCATTTACAAATTACCTCTATTTTCATAATTTCACATATAATGGGGATTTGTAAAAATTTTATTTCTTTCGTATATTTTCTTGATTCTTTTTGATATGTAGTTCATTTCTTCCACATTATCAGTATATGATTCTTTATCACTTGATATCAATTTTTATATTTTCTTTTTTTTTGAAATAATGGTTCTTAAGGTGAAATATATTATCTTATGTCCATCCCCTTATTTTTAGTTTACTTTTAGATCGTCATCATACATGATATGTTTTCCCATAATCTCTTTAATAAAGAAATTACTTACATAACACGACCCTCGGATTGATTTTGAAGTTCCTCTCCATCTGTCTTATAAACATCTCAATAGGAACATAACATGATATTTTATAGGAATTGGTTTCCCTAATTAATTTATCATGTTCAAGATATCATCAGTCTTGGGATACATATTATAAATAGGTTCGTAATGTTTCATCATAAAATTATAATATTTAATAGTCCATGTGATTAAACACATTTCATGGACATTATAAATTCATTAATGAGAATGTTCTTAGGTATATAAAATTTCAAATGAATAAGTACAATAAGAATATATAATAAATTCTTCAACACTTAACGAAAAGATTAATATTTTCACAGCATTATAGTTATTAATATTATAATATTTTAGTATAACCAATCTATTCTGCTCTAGTAATTTAAAGTAATTCATAAATTATTTAATTAAAATTTATATTTCAATACCAATGCTTTCAATTTTAATCTTCATTTAACCATATAATAAATATAGTTTATTCCATTAAAAAAAAGGTAGGATATTTATACTAAATCCTTCTTATATATTAATATCCGTAAATAAATAAAAATAGAAATTCAAATAATTTTGATTTTTAAATGGAAACATTATCACATTTAGAAAGATATTTTAATTTTTCTAATACAAAATGTTGGTAAGAGTGAGTAAATCAAGAGGTGGGGGTGAATGAGATCCCAATTAAAACATATATGAGTTAAAAATTAAATATAAATCCCTCAAGATAATCAAAATACCTTATTAATTGACCAGTAGAATTATTTAAGTTTGATCGTGAAAATAATTTCGCAATGTAGGATTATTGATAGTTAAAATTATATTTGAAATATCATTAAATTTGAAATGAAATCACTAAATATAACACTCAATATAAAAGTAAATGAATAATAATTATCAATGTAATGATTTGTTTATATATTTAAATAATAGATAAAGTATTAACATTGAAAAGATGAAAATCTAATAAATCACAAAGTGGAATAAAAATTAATGTTTGATAATAAATCCAATACTTAATCCCATATACATGGAAATCCCCTACTACCAAGAATCATATTAAAAACAAACTTGATCCACATCATATATAACATTTTATAAAAAAATAGCACACATATTGTCTAGTCTCAATTCGTCTTCCATAGTTTTATGTGGGATGAAAAAAAGTACTAGGTCATGCAGGACATCATCCACTGTTTCCATGGGTAATCTAATAAATGAATGTTTTATAGAATATCAGGTATTATCCACCACCAAAAATACGATTTTTTTTATTAATCCCAAGCAACCCCATACATAACACCAAAAACTGCAAAACAAAAACCAAAACCAAAACAAACGCGGACCCCCCTATGGAGGGAGAAAATAATGTAGTCCTAGTGCATCTCCCCTAATCCGATTGACCCCCCTCAGGACTAATTGGCATCGAGTTATCCACCCAAACTGAAATATCCCTCGGAGCTGCAACCACACACTATTACAAAGTAAATCATAAATAAATAGATTAAATAAATAGATATTAGAAGAAGTGATGGTTCATGGTTTAAAAAAATAGATTGTAAAAGATACTCATATTTTCTTTTGGAGGAGATAAAATATCTTTCTCTAAAAGTTTAGGAAACATATTCTCATGGATTTGAGGAAAAAATCATTTTTTAAGTTAGTCGACATTCTTAAAAACATATACACAAGTCAATGGTTATTATTCTTTGATATAATATATAAAAGTTCTTATTCATCTATATGTTCTTCCCAATCACACTAACACAAGTATATATAATGGGAGAGGTGGTTCTCAAAAATATATTTATCTCAACGTCCAAATATCCATTAAAGAATAATAATAACAAAATCATGCATCCTTGTATTGGGAACTAAATTAAGAAACTCTAACTCTCCCTTTATGCATCCATGGAGTGGTTTTGAAATAATTGTAAATAAATCATACTAAGGATGTTTGTGTTTAATTACATAAAATATGTTTTTGAAGAATTAATTACAAAAAAGATATCTTATAAAAACCGTAGGATACTAGTTGTAGATTATATTTATTAGATTGCATCTGATTGTAACACAATCCAGGGGTAGATCTATCTATTGTAGATCATCTAACCAAGTGGTAGTTCTAATAAGTAGTGTACTGCGTATAAAAATTGGTATCATATGAAACTAGTATTATATTAACTATATAGGTAGATCTGACTATTGTTAAATCTAATTGGTGGAAGAGTTTGGAAGTAGATGTGTTGAGGGTATATTTTTCCATGTGTCAGATCTTTTCTGGTGTTAGATGATCAAATTTTAGATATAGTTCAGTGGTATATCCCTATTTTATAATGGGATATGTGTTGAAATACATGTACATGTCCTTAGTGAGAGTTCCATTAATTGTAGAGTCTGGTGGTAGATGAAATCCAACAATTAATCATAGTGAAATGGTGGTTGATCATCATAAAATATAACAGAACTATTTGAACTAATGGTAGATCTGTACCAAGACATCATGCAATAAAAAAATATATACTATCAGAAAACATTATTCTTATTAGAAACATAGTAATCATAATTTTTTATCATTAAAGTACGTCGGATCCAACAATTATTTTTAATTCTTCTCATAAGATAAATTCCATCTAAATCTTTTATCCAACACCATTTATAGTAAAATAAATAATAATGACTAGAGTAAAAAAGTTACTCACATAAATAAGGTTGTGTTATATCCCATACAAAAGGGGAACTTAATTCATCTTTATCTCATCACCCACTAAATGGATATTTCTACTCCCCTTTATCTTTAAGGCACATTGATTACAAAAAATGGTGGATCTATCAACTATACATTTCCAATTTTCAATATATTTACATTTTTATCATGTGTGATGAACACAATCATTTGAAAATTTACGTGATTCTTTTATTCCTTTATTTGAGATATATTTATTCTTAATTTGACTATTATTTTTTTCTCCAACCATGATCAAACATGTCTTCTTGAGGTATACGATGGTCACTCTAATTTCTCCCTAGAATTCTTGGTGAAATAATACTCATCAACTTATTATAATGGAGAGTAATTATTTTTAGAGTTATATTTCTTGGTTAACCGAAATTTAATTTCGACTAATCAATATAATAACCATTTCCACTTCCTATATCCCTATAATTTATGAATTTATGCATAAATTTATAATAATGAAAAAAAATATCCAACGAAATTATTTATTCTATTTAATGAAAGATAAGACCTATTTTTCTTTTTATGACTACTAATATCTTACCCACTCAAATAGATTTTACCCCTTTATAGTATGATATAGTGTGGCCAAGGGAATCACATAATAGGCACTTAATTAGAGAAAAAATATCATATCTTTATTCCTATAAAATTTCCCATCCTTTGTACACCACCTCAGTTATTTAAATGTATTCAAGGATCCTTTATTTTTTCATCCATATTATTTTCATTGTTCAATGTGATTATTTTTTAGAGATTCAATTGGCTTAGGTTTAATTAAACAAACAAAAAAACATCTTCTTTATCATGTTCATATATATTATGGTTGTTTTTTTATATCTCATCATCAAAAATGATCCAACATTAACCTAAACATCTATGTCTATATTCATCAAGAATATTATTGAATCATTAAATGGACCACATGACCCTTTCAATCAATTATCAATTTTTAATTATCAACAAGTGTGACTTCTTATATGAATTCATTGATCTCAAAACGGATTCTAGATTTCTTCTTTGATAAAAAAACACATCAGCAATAGACTAATCCTTCATGGACTTTCCCTTTTGGTTTGAATTATTGCCTTAAATCACCATAGTATATTCATCAATGATTATCTTAAAATAGAAAGTTTCTTCATAATTCACCCTATTAAAGAACTGATAATCTGACTCTTCTTATAGATAATTAATTATTACTTCCAGACGATCCAAATATTAATAGAAATATTTTAGAATACAATCAATGTTTCTGTATTTTTAAATTATTATATAAACTTACTCATGAACTCCCTCAAGTTCCATCATGATTTAATTTCTCATTAATATTCATAAATAGTTTATCATTTATATTCTTAATTATAAATTATTTCAATCATATAATATTATATATTATATTTCAATTCTGTTTCTCCTTTCTCCAGACAGTCTTCTATAATTCTTTATTCCTTTATCACAATAACATTTCACTGGAATTTTTTAATTGATGAAGACCGAAATTTTATCGCATCTTAAAAGAGGGTGTCTTCATCAAGATATAATTATAGCATATAATTCACTTTATTCATCATGAAATTTACATGGGAACCTTGAATAAATATTCCAAACTTTAACACACTTAAAAAATTCAAGGGATTCTATCCTTTTAATCTATCATTTATTCTATAGAATTTGTAATCCATAAGTTATAGAAGTTCATCATAAACATCATATTTTCAAATAATTTCTCTATATTTGTTAATATTAAGCCTTTATTTTATATTTTATCAAATTAAATTAATGAATTTATGTCCCTTATGTCTAAACCTTCATTTCAAAATCGACCAAACTTCTGAATAGATAACCTTGTGAAATGTTGGAAAATACCTCTATTATAGATTTGGAACTATTTTATTTTACGAGGTAAAAACCCAAAAAAAATATTTTAGAAATATAAATATCCTTTTTCTTTTCTATAGACCCTTTAATATCTCTAATAAGAATATTTATTTTACAGAATTTCCTACAAAAATTATGATCCAGAATCATTTTAAAAACATCTAGTCAATTGTGGAGGAAAAGTATAATAGAATCCATTACTATATTATCAAATTTTTATTGGTTGGAGAATTTTCACAATATTTAACTTTCACTTGTGAATCTCATTACATTTATTTAGATAAAATAAAGTAAGGCTCCAAATAAATCATTTGAAGATTTTTCATTAACAACAATTTATTTACCATAATCTTTCGTCATCAAATGCATGGTTACATCCTTGTGTTCAATCCCATGAATTTTAGCAGAAATAATATCTAACATGAGTTAATAAAGGTTTTATATTAATAAATTATTCCAAATTAAATAGTTACATCTATAAAATAGAGTAGCTAATTTATAATTTATTGAATTCCATATCAATAAGAATTTATGATGATAGATTTAATGGAAATAACCTCGCTCAAATACTACTTTCTATACCATAGCATTACTTATCACGGGATAATTGAATAAAAGCGTCAATTTTTTATTTTTTGTTAATATTGATATTGTGCACTAATTGTTAGGAACTTATTAAAAATGCCTAATTGTAATCTTCATTCATAAAAAGAAATAATTAAAAAAATAACACACCACCATTAATTGTGTCACCAATATAGGGATGTATATAGAGTATTAACTGAGGATGTTTTGGCCATACCTAAATTCACAAACCATCAGTAGATTTTTTGGATTAATGGTTTTCAACCATACTCACTACATACTAGGATAACAACATTAAAAATAAATTCTTGAATAGTGAACAACATCCCTCATATCTTTTCCATTGAATCCTCACTTTTAACTAAACATGATGAATTATTCCTTAGTTTATAATATTTGGGTTCATTTCAACATTGTAAAGAATGTATGCTTTTATTTGCATCCTGATATCTTGAATTTGATTCTTCAATACAGTCCATACTCTCTAAAATACCAACATTACATTTCCAAATAAAATACCTACCAAAAAAATCCTAACATGTATGAACCATGTATAACACTATAAATCATCTACCAGCATTAAAGACCACGTACTCCTCCTCACAGACCACACACTACCCTTTATGGATATCCGTCAAGTGGTGCCTTCCATTGTGGATATACATCAGGGATGAAAATACATACGTTCCATTTGGACTTCTTTATCAAATTTTCAAACAATTCATAAAAAATATCATTAATAAATCCTCTTCCTATAGTGAATTCATAATCCATTATTCATGAACTAACCAAATAGATCCTCGTTCATGGATTCTTATTTCCGTCAATGATATTCAAATTAATCTCCAAATATTATATAAGTTCTATTTGATGAATATTAAATTTTTGGTTTAATATTTAATGAAAAATAAAACCATTAAACACAATAACACCTAGAAATAATATTCCACCCCATTCAAAAAACTGGCCACATACTTGCTTTGTGGAATTCTCTCTACAAACCTCATTCAAAAATAGTCCTCCACGGAAAAACTATGATAAAAATGTAATTACTTCATTGTTATATACAAATATACACAAAAAAACCATAAAACATCCATATAAAGTACATAATGGCTTAATTTTAAAAAAAAAATACAATTCCAAGACCATATATTTCAATATAAATGATGACCACCCTACATGATCACAAAAATGACGTAATCACACCATGATAATGTAGGAACTTTATGGAAGGGTTTATATGGATCATGAATTCCACTATGTTCAGAAAATAAACTACTAAATGAGATGTATGTACTCATTTATGAGAAACTATTCATTTCAAAAAAAAATAGGTGAAACATCTATAAAACTAAAACATTCATGCCCAAATATTTAGAAAACACTAGAAAATAACACCATTGGTTTAAAATATAAGATTTTTAAATCGATCATCCATATTCTATAGGCTACATTGATTAATCAAAAAATTTATTTTCAATAAAAAAATATTAAAAATAAATAGAATCCCATAACACCTTATTTCCAATAATTATATAGACAAATGTAAATAAATAGAATTAAAGATACCCATACAATGGATTCTGGTTTCGTCAGAAGTTTTTAATCCTCCAGTTTAATAAATTTGTATTTATTATAAATATTATATCATAAATATATAAGTATTAAACTTTCTAAATTTCAATCACTTATAATTTATCCTTACCCAATTAATACTTAATCCGTATTAAAATCAATAATTGGTTGTCATTTGTTTAAATTTTTTTTTGTGTATAGTTCGGTTCAATGATTCCATTACATATTCCATGTAAATGGTTCAAGAATATTTATCTTGTCAATAATATCATATTTAATTATTTAATATATACACTTTTATAACTGTCCATCTAATTAGGTGAACAAAATTGAAATAAATAACTTTCAGAGACAGTAGCCAACTTGTATTGATAAGCGACGATACCATTTTACAATAGATGGGAGGGAATAAAATTCGATAATAGTTTCTATTTATAGAAAAAAATTTAAAAATTATAATATATATTTATTAAATCCATCTTTATAACCATCCATGAAATGTGGGGATCAAAAATGAAATAAATCACTTCATGGAGGCAGTAGTCCGCACATACACATGAGTAACGCTTTCATTTTCAATTATTTTAAAAAAAAGAAAAAAAATAATTATTTCATTAGTTGAATTAAATTTTATTATAATAAATATTATTATTCTTTTATTGTTGGGTAGTTACATATCATTTTTGGGAGGTTTAAGGAGAAAGAAACTAGGAAGAACGCGGATTATTCTATTAACTCTTCCATTTTAATCCTCCTTTAGATCTATCCTTCCAACTTATTTGGATGATATTTTGGAAATAATAGGACTCTTAGAACATTTTATGGATAGATAGAGAATTTTGTAGGATGATCCGGGTTATTATAAGTTACTATATGTGTGTGGATATATTAGGATTGTACATTACCTTTTATATGTATGGGGAGTGGTACACTTTTAAATATCCAAAATTTTAAAATACTATTAAGTAATTTACTAGTGACTGGTTGAAAAAATAAGCCAAATTGAGAAGGTAAGATGAATGAGGAATAAAATAAACTTATTCATTCAAATTAATACATGTTTTTGTTATATTTAATGTATAATCATTTTGGTTAATCATCCCTTTTACCCATTTCACTTTAATCATGTTGGAAAACCTCTAACCCAGTAACATGTTTTAAAAAAAATCAATATTTAATTAAATTTTTATATAATAATAAATAAATTAAAACCATTTTAGAAGTTTAAATTTCAAAATGTGTTAGTAATTAATTCTAATTTTCACACACAAAATTCAAAAAACAAATTTTTTGAAAAATGGTATTTAAAAAAAATGATTTTATATTAATTCATTACCTATTAATAACAATTTTATGAATGATAAATTATTTTATTTAAAATATTACATAAAAATTTAATTAAAAATAATCATTAATTTTTATTAATTTAATATATCAATATAAAAATGCATTTCACGCATAAAAGAATGGTTTTCTAAAAAACATTCTTCTATATCGAAGTGATTTTATATTCATTTTCAATCACTTCAAAATCCCCATATAAATAAAAATTCATTTTTATATAGATAAATAAAAAAATTTCAATATTTATAACATTAAATAATATAATTAACTTTTAGATAAATCATATATAATAATCAAATTATAAACAAAACATATTTTAACCAGCAATTCTTAGCCTAGTATAAATTATCAATACATAACCATTTTATCGATTTTCATAATTAATTTTATTAATTAATACTTAATTTTTATCAGTATAAATTATGTATATAACTCCTCAAAAGTATTAGATTTATTAAAAACTAATAATTGAATGAAAACATTCAAAAAAACTCTCCAGAATAAAATTTACTCTTTAATTGAATTTGACACCTTTTATTTTTTAATATCATTTTTTTATCTGGTTAATATAAATATATAATTTTTCATTTCATTTTTAGTATAATAAAGTATTATTAAGTTAATTTTAGTGTTTGTTAATTATAAGGTATCAAACAGCTCAAATTTATTTAATGGAGAAATTCATACTAATGTATAAGGTTATTACATTTTCCTTTCTTTTATGAAATCATACTAGTAATATTAATTTTTTATTTCGAAAATGAATTTATCTTTGAATTTATATAATATTAATTCTGAATTTTATCAGGAAATGTATTTTCTATTTTTCAATTACGAAATATTTAATTTCTTAATTTATTAAATTTTAAACTATTTATATTGCATTTTACAGATCATACATGTAAATGTGCATGAAGATAAATTCCTTGGTATTTTAGTGATGTTCTATACATAATATTTTGTATATTAAACTCAATTTATCTTGAGTTGATAAAATTTTCTACCATGAAGATAGATAATATTTACAGTATATTATATTTATTTCAATTATATAAGAAATATTTCATTTTATGGTTTTGTTTCGATAATGTTCACAACTATTCCTCATCCCATATTCTAAATGATAAATATAATGATGAATTTTTCATGAATGAATCACTAAGATTAATATTTAATAGATCATAATGTCCCCAATAGAGATGAAATGGTTTCCCCGTATTCCATACTATTTATGAAAAACAAAACTTATATCATCTGTAACTTCAATAACCAATGAAATATTAATAATCCATAACATGAAAAATTAATAAATGTGTAGAAAAACCTCAATAATAACACCAAAATTTTATCTTCAAACATTCCATAAATAACTAAACCATATAACTCTTCAAAATATTCTAGACCAAATTAAAAAAATTATAAAGATTCAATCACATGTTCTATTAACATAAAATTAATAATTATATCTGACAAAAAATAATCCATAAAATAGTCACATAGAGAAATTTTTTATACTGTCATCATATATTCCTTGAAAAATACTGTATTTTATCAAAATAACCATAATCATATTAACATCAAATTATTATTTGTTCATCAAGGTTATCTATATTGTTCATCCTAGATTTACAATATCAATTAACCCAATTATCCACATTAATCATAGTTATTCAAGCATCAAATAAAGGTAAATTTTTTTAAATTCATCATACTAATTTATAGAGAGTATGTGAATTGACTAAACAATATACACAATGATCGTAAAAGATGGTGTGTAGTTTTTTCCACTTATTGTGCATCGAGTGAAGAACAAATTAATTCTCAACCATCATTTTTATGTGTCATTAAACCAATATACATATATACTAGAGAATGTATATAATTATTGTTTTACCCATATATGGATATTGATACTTAAAAGCCCCAATGACATTAATTTACAATTTTCTTTGATGTTTTATAATATGTATACTTATCCATAGTGTTTTTGTTAATGTTTTATTATCATATTCTCAATAAAATATGAAATAATTTATCAATTAGTATTAAATCACCTAAAAATAGATTGGGTTTTGAATAAATCAATTATAAACTATAATATCATTAAGATATTAAAATACAATCATGAAATATATCAAAAGGTTTTCTAAACATATGCTTATAAACTCGTTATGGTATCCAAAATTATTAAATTATATTCATCTGATAACTTTCTATCCATTAATGATATATAATCCCTGATATGATTAAAATTGAGATATCCTAGACCTAGACTATTATATTATGTGTTAAAAATATACACATTATATATTTGACTTGATATAAATTGAAATGAGGAATACCTAAAATTACACAATAAAAATTTAAATAAAAATAATTATCAACTTACACTCCAAAAACATTTGGGATTAGAGTTTTAAAGAATGTGGGAAAACATTTCTTAAAAAATTATTACTTTCTCTCCCAATCAGCATTTTTTCAGCCATCATATAATGTATATTCGTTAATAACAGATTAAAAATATTTAAAAAAATCACAACCCATGAAACTATACTAAACATATCATAAAAAATACACTTATTTCTAAACTAGGGAAATTGAAAAATATGAAAGGCGATAAATTCTAATTAAGGGAGACATGGGAGATATCAATCAAATATCAGTATTCATCATATTTTAAGAATAAAAATATAATAAAATGATAGAAACATACTAAAATCATACACAATAACTCCAACATCATAAATCATGATCTAGAGAGTAAATAGTTTTCATAAAAAAAAGATTCATAAGAGTGTGGAATAATTGACAATCTTTAATGCTCCATGAGAGCATAATGTAACAAAAATAATATTACATATGAGTGTGGAATAAACATAAGAATAGAAAATTTATTTTTAAGTCAAAAATAACATCCAAGACCATTATAATATTGTTGATATTGTATTATTATGAAAACCCCAAATCCAAAAAACTGGATTTATTGTCAAATTTTTTGCATTTGCATTGATATAATGTATATAATGTTGAAGGATAGATAACTTATAATTATTGGAGAAGTAGATAGACACATGATTCCCATATTACATTCTAAATATTAAATACATCATATAAAAACTATTTTTTAACCCTTTAGATTATTCATAATAACTATATATATTTCTAGGGGAAAAGTTATCAAATAAATAAGTGATCTTAGATAACTTGTAAGGTTTACTTACAATGGAAGGAATTATGAAGGAGTAAGTCATAATCAATATGGGAAGGCAAATATCAAAAACCACATGTCGTTTAATTAATAGATTGAGAAAAAAATGCATCCGTTTATAATATGAAATTTTTATTCTTTGTGATAATAATACCTGAGTTATCAATTATGGATATTATTATTATGTTTTCATGATTTCATACAACATGATATTTATACCATTAAATCCTTTCTATAATATAGTTTAATCGATGGATAGGTATATTCCAACAAAATATTTAATGCTAATTTACAAATTTTTACCATGATACCTATTGATTTATCGAGGGGATATATAATTCCAATACACCCATCATGGCTTGTCTAATGAATTCTTCACATGTATAATGATCAAATTAGAATCATTAAAAATACTCCATTATAAAACATTTCAATATCTAGTTAGGAATACCGATTTTCAATAATTCCACATTCAATAAAATATGATTAAATATCATATACCATAAGTAGAAATGGTATATTGTTTATGAAATAATAATATACATGGTACAAATAATATGGATATGTAAGGAAATTTAAATGACTAATGATCACATGAAAGATAAGTTTTCTAGATAAAGTTAATGTCCATTGTATTAATCAAGACATGGGAGATGACAATAAGAAAGATGATTTTATAGATAAGTTTATTCCATTAAAGTATACATGATAAAGGAAATGAAAATATTTAAAATAATCTTTCATAAATATTTTAATATAAAAAATAATTTAAATATTATATAAGAAAAGAAGGGTTGTAAAATGGTTATTGAGATGGGAATGTCCGCTAACAATGTATACATTAAGATAAAACATTACTATTTTTCTTATAAATAAATTATATAATGGATATTTTTTAAAAAACATTATAAATATTAATTTAAAATCATATATAAAGTTTAACATAAAATTTAATTTCCCAAAATAATCAATTGGGTAATAAAAAGATATTTTGTAAAGAAAATTTTAAAAATATATATGTGGAAGAAATATACACCCAATTAAAAATAGAAATAATATTGTATCTTATTTAAAACATTAATTTATAATGTTTAATTTAAATTGAATCTTCAAACATCATGAATTAATATATATTCATGTTAAATACGTCAAATGGGTAATATATAGGCAATATAAAATAAATTGGTGAATCACATTATAATATGAATCGAGGAAATGAAATTGAGACAGAATCCAATACAATTATTGTTTAATTGAAGTGACAATTTAATCAACAAAGTGATTATGTGTGATAATTTTATATATATAATGTTTAAATATAACATAAAACATTCATATTTCGATTCACAGATAATATTAGCATATCTACTATAATAAATATTTAACACTACAAAATGAAAATAACTTGTGTTTGGAACCCCTTACCACATGTTTGAATGGAGTTTTAGGTCATATAACATCATTTATAATGAATTTTAATTTATTTTAATCATATTATAGTACCATATTACATAATATAGTATCATCTATGATCCATTCATAAAACTGTATCACCAGTTTGTTATTAAGATTTTATTATCATCCTTATTTTATGTTTTAACTGATTTGTTTTTAATTTATATTATTATATAGTAGTTTTAGTACATAAATATTTCTCAAAGTTAGATAATACTAAAAATTATATTAAATATATAAATATAAAATATATTCAATATATAGAAATTTATAATCATACATAATATGTAGGGATAGAAAAATGTTTTACATAGTTCATAGAGATGGTTAGTCATATATACTCATGAACGTTGTTATCATTTCTAGATGGATGGTAAGAAAAAGAGGGAAATAATAATTTATCTTTTTATAATCAATATTATGTCTTTTATATCATAATTATTCATTATATCCAACATTATTACCATCCATGTAAATCTGAAATAAAAAATGGATCACATCGCATCCTATAGGTGGAAATCCTCCCATATGCACAAGAGACATTATAGTTTTCCAACAGATTGGAAAGTATGAATTTATATATGATATTATAATTACATTGAAATATTTATATATTAAATATCATATATATTAATTATTTATATCTTTATAATCGTCCAATTATAGTGGTAATGAAAATATGAATTAACCTGCTACATTGAGATGGTAAGTCGTACGTACGTATTAACTATGTTTTCTCTTTTCATATGATCAAAAATAGGTGGACTACAGTTATACATTAATAATAATAAAAAATTTAAGTAATGTTATTTCAAATTTTTAATTATTTTTGTATGGGGACTACACATCATGAGGATGTTGTAGAGTAAACAAACTTGAAAGACATGATAAAGATGATCACCTATTCTTCATCACACTTTAATTAGATTTCTGCATAATGGTCCTAGGGTAGGTAATTTTGAATAAAAATGACCTATAAAATTGTACAATTATGTTAAAAATAAAAAATGGAAGAGTTATTTCATGATATGTTTCTCAATTTCATGTAAATTAATGGGAGAAGATGACTGCTTTTATAAGTGAGGGGAGGGGCAATCATGAAATTCATTTATATTTTAAATTTATATATATTATAATGTATGAACAAATGGCAAAAAATGAATATATTTAAAATATAATAGAAGTAGGAGTTTTATTCCCATCATACAATAATATTCAGAAAAATTGTAGGTATTGTTTTACCCTTATCATTTAGATTTAACCCTGTGTTAACCCTTTTTACAATTGACGTAAAATTATGGTTTTTCATAAACCAAGTGTCAATAATGTTACCATAAATAGAGAAAAGTACCCAAAATATAGAATTGATTATTTTTTCAAATATATCACATTAATGTAGATAAAGATAATAATTTTTTAATTTTAACTAATTTAATAAAAACACATTATTATAAAATATTAATAATGTATTTTTTGAAACTATCTAATTATTAAAACAATAAATAAATCAAGAAAGAGGGAATTAAAATATAATATATTAACACATAATATAAATTTAATATGTTTCTAGAAGATTTGTGAGGCTCATTAATTAAATCATATTATACCACTTTATATATATATAAAATCATTTATTTTTTTTTCTAACAATTGAAGAAATACAATATTGGTGTTGGGTAAGAATTTAATGTAATTATTTCATCATAAAAAATAAGAAATAAATTTACATTAGGAAAATAATATTTATATTTCAAATAAATATTTATAACTAAACACATCATCAGTTTATACATATACCAAAAATATAAATATAATAAAATAAAGAGAATTCTATTTTTGACTTTTCATTAATCAATATTATATAAACGTCAAAATTATATCCAAATCACATAAAAGATAATATATTTTAATATTATAGGAGTAAGGATAAATTAAGATCATAAAATTAAATTTATGAAAGGGTTAGGGTTATTTCATACTCCTTATCATATTAATTTCAACCTTAATTACTCCTCTTTCCCTTAGAATGGTGACAATTATTTACTATGGTTACAATTGATAATAACCTAGAATAAAAGGGTTTTTTTTAAAAATAGACCTCATGATTTGAAATATGGAATATATTTATAATATTCAATTTCTAAAAGTGGTATTAATTAATTAAAAATTAAAACACAAAATACAATGACAAAAATATTTTCAAAAAAATGATTTTTTTTGTAAAAAAATTTGATATAGAAAATTCAGTCATAAAATTAATTCCAATGAAGATAATTTAATTAATAATAATATTATATAACATTTATTATTTTGAAATTTTTTTAAATAAAAATGGAATATTTAAAATCCTGAAAAAATATTGTTTCAAAAAAAAGGGCATATTTCACTTTCCAAAGAAAAATAAATTTTTGTAGCAAAATATTAGAATTTCACCCTAGTATAATATAGAAATTTTAATTTTAAAAATGATATTATTTATAATATATATATATATATATATTATTGAAATGACATATCATATTTTCTCATAAAAAGTAATAATGATTATTTTTTATGAAAATGTATCTCCAATGTATAAAATATTGAAATCTAAAAATGATTACTTATTTCATAATAAATAAAAAATTAATTTTTAATGAGTGGGTCTTATATGTACATATATTTCATAAGTTGGTTATTACAGTTAATCATTACCAATTTAAAAACATTTTTATAATGGTCATATTTAAATCATAATATTTCACGGTTTGTTTATGCTTACTATTGCATGTTGTGTACTCTATTGGACATAGTGTTCGCTTTACATATTTGTATGTTACATTCTCCCAATATAAATAAATTCTATCATAAAAATTTTAACTAATTTTTAGTGATCATGTGTTTGACATTTCAAAATTTCTATTTGGAAACCCCACAACATTAAAAGGGGTAATACAAATTCATTTAAAAATGTGTGAAAGGGAAATATGATGTTCAACAAAAAACTTGGTTTCCAAATAGAATAAAATTTGTGATAAGTGAAAACATCAATACCACATAAATTCCCTTTTACAGCACACAAAATGGATTTTAATAGTGCTAAAATGCATTTTTAATTACATTGTTGATATGTAAGCCCCATTATCAATGAAAAAAAGAACTGATAACAGAGGGAATATATCACTGCTAAAAAAGAACTGATAATGGACCTACTTTATGAATGGTTTAGGTTTCAATGATAAAGATGTGTCTTTTTAGTAATAAAAATTGAACTGATAGTGGCCTTGCAGGCAGAAATGCATTGTTAATATAACGACACACCAAAATAAAACCTACAAAAACATATAATATCAAACAATGATATAAACATTTATTGTTACCCTAGGAAAACAAAAATTTGCACCATGTTCAATAGAACAAATCACTGCTATATATATATCATTCAATGCTTTATATAACTACATATAGAATTATTCAATAAACATGTTAAAACAATAATGTTTCATATTTTGTTTCTCTTTATCTACTGTCAAAAAATGGCAGCCCATGCAATCAATTTCCAAACAAATCATCTCAACCGGTGGGAAAGATTAAAAATATAGAAGAAAATGAATATTATGTTAGAAATTATATAAAAAAATTAAACATTAGTATTAAAGAATACATTAATAATATATAAATATTAATTAATAATGACAAGTTTGGAGTTATACCTGTCATATTGTGCATCCTTTTGAGGAGGGAATGATTCCTACATGTCACAAAGTGTTATGGATAATTTTAAAAAAATATGTGAACATTCTGAATGTATTATCTTTGTTTTGAGTATTTCAGATGTTCATTTAGTAAAATTAATGTGAATTTTAAATATTGGAAACTTTTTAGTTATACTGGCTACATCGTGCGTTATATTGAGTTGTGGATAATTCATAAATGTCACAAATGAGTCATTGGTCACTATCCTAGAGTATCCGAGAAATCCCAATATATTTGTTGGTTTTCATTCTTCCAATTGTGTTTTTTTAAGAAAATGTCATTTCAAACTAGAAACAAACATTATGATTCAGACCGGTCTCATCATGTGTCAGTTTGACATGAGACCGCATCATACACATCTGTAATGACATATGAATCTTTTTCCTAAATTATTAATACAATCAGAGTGAGTATTATTTTTTTGTCGGTGAATGACACATTTGAAACTAAAATGTCATCATTAAATTGATAATGGGAACTTTTAGTCATACTGGTAACACTATGAACCAGATTTAGGTGGGGTTGATTCCTATATCTCAAAAATGACTCATGGTTATTTTTCCTAAAATAACAATACAGTTTGATTTTTTTATTAGATTTCAGTGTGTCACATTTGGTTATTTTCTTAAATAAATTTACATTTAAAAAATAATAATTTGAGTGATTCCAGCCACACCGTATGTCATATTGAGTTGCAGCTAATTCCTACACGTCACAAATGACATATAGATCTTTTTTAAAAATATCAAAACAGTAAAATTTTATATTATTAGTTTTCAATATTT
The DNA here is from genome assembly GCA_963277665.1 of Viscum album. NCBI lineage: Eukaryota > Viridiplantae > Streptophyta > Magnoliopsida > Santalales > Viscaceae > Viscum > Viscum album. The sequence continues at coordinate 1,266,584,224 of OY728140.1, read as the reverse complement.
CTCTTTTTTTTAATTAAATTAATTTCAATTTTAAATAAAAATTTAAATTTTGAGTTATACCGGCTACATTGTACGCTGTATTGAGGTCCATCTAATTCTTACGCATAAAAAGTGACTTAGAAGTCATTTTCAAAAAGTTTCAAGACAATCTAAATTTTTTTCATACTTCTTTATAAAAGTTGTGATTTTTACTAAAATTTCATTTCAGACTAGAAACATGCATGATGATTCATACTGGTCACATCATCTTTCAAATTTACATAAGAATGATTTAGAGAAATCAATAATGACTTATGAATCATTTTACAAAATTTTCAAGATAATTTGAGTGTGTTTTTTGGCTTTTATGGAGTGACACATTTTGAACTGAAATTTCAATTTTAATATGATAACGGATAATTCTATTCATATTTGTCACACTATGCATCAGAAATACGGTGTGGTTGATTAATATAGGGAAAAATGACTCATGGATTCTTTTCTTGAAGTATCAAATCAATACGAATGTGTTTAATTGGTTTTTAGTATGTTACTTTTTTTTCTAAACATTTTATAAATTTTTAAATAAGAATACACACTTAGAGTCATAATGGTAACACAATGTGTCTTGTTGAGGAGTGGTTGAATCCCATACATCAGAAATGATTCATGGATAGTTTTTCTAAAATATCAAAAAATATGAATGTGTTTTGTTGGTTTCAAGTGTGCAACTTATTGTTTTTACGTAAATTGATGTTAATTATAAATTAAAAGACAATCATTGAGTATTACCAGCCATAACGTGCATTGTATTGAGGTGTGGCATATTCCTACATGTCAAAAATGGCATATAGATCATTTTACAAGACCATCAAAACAACTGAATATGATTTATTTGTTTTGAATATGCTAGTTTTGTTTTGTTACTAAAATGTCATTTCAGACTGGAAACTTTAATTATGAGTCTTACCGATCACATCGATCATTAGTTTGGCATGATACTACTACATACACATCACAAATGACTTATGAATTTTTTTCCTAAATTATTAGGGAAATCAAAGTTCATTTCATTTGTTTTAAGTGAATCACATGTTGTGAACAAAAATATCAAATTTAAACTGATAATAAACACTTTTAGTCATTCCGGTCACACTGTATGTCAGATTGAGGTGTGGTCAATTCTCACATATCATAAATGACTCATGGATCATTTTCCTATATTATAAAAATAGTCTGACTTCATTTTTATATTTTTCAGGGTGCTACTATTTCTTTTTTACTTATTATAATGTTAATTATAAATAAAAAGAAACACATTCAGTCATACCAGTAACACTGTGAATAGTATTGAGGTTTGGTTTACTCATACACTTCAAAAAAGAATCATAGATCATTTTCCTAAAATATCTTAAAAAATTTGTTTTCTATGTTTTAATTATTTCACTTGTTGTTTTATTCCTAAATTAGTATAATTATTAAATAAAAACTCTCGCATGGAGTTATACTAGTCACATTGTGTGTCAAATTGAGGTGTTGTTAAAATATACACGTCAAAAATGAGTCATGGGTTGTTTCCTAAAATATCCAATAAATCTGACTAGTTTAGAATGGTTTTTATTATGCCACTTTTTTTACATAAATTTAAATCACTTTTAAATGAAAAGCGACACTTTTTCGGCCATACCATGCCGCGTATTGACGTGTTGATGATTTTTACGCATTAAAAGTGACTTATATATAATTTTCCTAACGTATGAAAATAATATTACTGTGTTTTCTTGGTATTCAGTATGCCAGTTATGTTTTTTACTAAAATGTCATTTCATAATTGAAACACAAATTTTAAGTAATTCCATTCGCATCATGCATCAAATTGATGTGATACTACTTCATACATATTAAAAATGAAATAGAAATACTTTTCCGAAATTATGAATACAATCGGACAGAATTTATTTGTTTATAGAGAGTGACATGTTTTGAACTAAAATATCAATTTTAAACTGATAACATACACTTTTAGACATACTGATCAGACTGTGTGTTGGATTGAGATGTGGTTTATTACTAATCCTTAAAAATGTATCATTTATAATTTTATTAAATTAAAATAACAATAAAAATTTGTTTTCTTATTTTTTTAATATGTCACATATATTTTTTTCTAAATTTATTGTTAATTTAATATAAAAATACACACATAAAGTCATACCGGCCACACAGTGCATCAGATTGAGGTGATATTGATTCATGAACATTGAAACAATTTATGGATTGTTTTCTTAAAGTATCAAATGATGTAAATGAATTTTCCCCTTTTTCATAATTTCACTTATTCTTATTATAAAAAGTGTTGTCCATTTTAAATAAAAAGAGACACATTGAGTGATACCAGCCACGCCGTGTGTCGTATTGAGGTTCAGTTGATTCCCTTACATCACAAATTACTTATTGATCGTTAAACTAATTCATCAAAACAATCAGACTTTGTTTTCCTGGTTTTTAGTATGTAAGTAATGTTTTTTAATAAAAATTAATTTCAAAATGGAAACACACATTTTGAGTCATTTTGATTCCATAGTAGATCAGTTTGATATGAAACTACTTCATACACATCAAAAATGACATTTGAATATATTAATTTAATTATTAATACAATCAAAATTATTTTCTTGGTTTTTAGTCATTGAAATATTTTGGACTAAAATGTAAATTTAAATCATATAATAGAAACTTTTAGTAATACCAATCACACCATGCATTGTACTGACATGTGGTTGATTCCAACACATCAAAAAATTATTCATGGATCATTTTTCTAAAGTATCAAAATAATAAAAATGTGTTTTATTAGTTATTTTTATGTCTCTTTTTCTTTCAGCTAAATTTAATGTAAATTTAATATAAAAATATGCACTTAATGTTAATATGGCCACATCGTGCATCACATTGAGGTACAGTTTACTCATACCCATCAAAAATTACTTTTGGATCCTTTTTCTAAAGTATCAAGACAATAAAAATGAATTTTATCAGTTTTTAGTATGTCCCTTATTATTTTTTAATTTAAATTAATGATGATTTTAAATAATAATTGACCCTTTGAGTGATGTTGGTCACTTGTTATTTTTTCTTATTTTTTAGTAGGATAGCTACCTTAATAAAAAATATATTGACACATAAATTTCAAACATAGATATATAATCTTATTAGTTTAATACTACTTTCATAACATAATGATCCATATCAGAATAGTTTCGGTCTAGTGCTTTGGGAAACATGGAAACTTAAATAACTAGTTCATAAGAGACTCTTACAATGTAATTGTTTACTAGAAACATTCTTAGACATATCACTTCTAAAACCATTCTTAAAACCCTAAGGATATGAAACAAAATAATGGGTGATCATAAATTCTCAACATGTTTAAACAATGGAGATATTAATGAATATATAAGGATAACATGAGTATAATGTTATTAGAATGTGATATTATCATTATAAATTCACATCATTCACATCATAGATCATAATAACAACTCATGGATCAAATCATGGTAGTTCATAAGAAATTAATAATTAGATATCAAAAAATATTTTAAACAAAAGCATAAAATTCGTTTCATAATGCGCACATTGTGTATCATATTGAGGTGTGACTAACGAATATGTGGATAATGACTACAATATTTAAAAAAATGATCATGAAAAATATTGTGGGAAGTCACACATTGTAATAAACTACTAAAAAATCACATGGTAGATGTTTTCTTACGATTCACTTCACATTTCATGAACTATGGGGTTTCGACTTTCACCTAAAAGAAAAATGTTCTCAATTTTTTGGATTATTGTAGATACATGAAATGAAAACATGACTTCCCAAATGATCTATATAATAACTAAATAATTATTACATAAAAATAATTAGGAAATTTACATTAAAATAGTAGATGAAATGATAAAAATATATTTAATTACATAAAAGTCACACTTTCTGTCCTACTAACCACATCATGTGTTACCTTGATTTATGTTTTCATTATTTATAAAAATGGATAAACTATATTATTTACATTAATCACTTTCCATTAGGTTACCTACATTACATTTTAAGGAATGTGAGAAATGCTGACAATACATGGGTGAAAAGGATTTGAGGGAGAATAAGTGGGTGGATGACATTGTTTTCATGAGTAGTCCAACATTTAATTTTAATTATGTTAAGGTAGAAGAGTAAATATAATATTATTAAGGAAATATAGTATATTAATAAATGATTACCTTCTCACTGAATACTGAGTTACAACCTCAAAGCCAAATCTCTCATGAGCATGATCATTTGTGAATAAACCAATCTTACTAGAACAGAGGAATCGATCTGTATAAGAAAAAAATTCTTATAAGAGTAACACTAAAAACTAATAATTTAAAAATAAATATAAACCAATCATCTAAATCTATAGAAGTGACATCTTTATGATGTTTGGATACATTATTCAATCAAGTATACTACTCATCATTTTTAAGAACATCTATAAAATCTTCTATTTATGATCCTTTTCGATATTCATAAAAGAAGGTGAAAAATATAAATACACATATTAATAATAAATATTTTAAATAAAATAGTAATTTTCTAAAAAAATACCTCTTCAGGGATGCAGGTTTATTCATGGAATATGATATGTCACATAAATTTACAAACATAATAACAATAATATTTCTATTTTATTGTTTTTTACATTATATAAACATGGATGAGAATATAAAATTTGTTTTTATACATGATTGTATAGTTAAATCTTATTATATATACCCTCATACATGTCTTATAATCAATCAGTTCTTCTACCTTATCCAGGTCTCCTAGACGCACACCCTGTTTTTCATGATATTGATGCAGTTCCCTATAATAACAAAACACTCATTAAAACATAATATAAATTATATAACATGATGTTTAGTTCTAAAATAACATATGTAGCGTATAATAAATTGAAAAATTCCATCATGTGATGATGGTTTTTTTGTTATCCTACATTGAATCCCCGAAATAAATATTTGGAGTATCCAAATTTACAAAAATGAGCATCCAATGCTACCCAAAAACATAAAAATGATTATGTAATGAATTAAATGAAAATATATTTGATGAGATTAAATTGTAGAGGTTTACCCCTACATATGTAATGACCTGCTAATTTTCATTGGATTGAGAGTACAATGATTCTTTAAAGTACTTAAGTAAAATACCCAAGGTGCCAAAGGATGGTAATACATGTCGAATGGATTCAATGTATGTCGGAGATTACTTACCCTTTAATGGATAAAACCAATAACAAGCAGACCAAGAACAAACATCAAAATATATGATGCATGAAATAAACCAATATATTCTAATGATTATAATTATAAAAAACCAAAGTATTTTACAACTAAATATAATCCCACATTAAAGTATATTGTGGAATGAAAAAAAATATATTCAAATATTACATCAAGACTCCATCCTCTATAGGCTCCATACACTCACATCACCATGTAGTCCAATGAATCATGTCATGATGATAAATACGTGTGATACTTAACCTTTTCCCATGTCTCGGATGGTAGAATCTACAAAAACATCAAATATCCAGAGAAGGGGTTAGTATATAACTTATATGGTTTTCAAAATAAATTCCCTACTCACTCCTCTAGGATTTAATGGTTATCATATTATAAAAAATAGTTAATATAATTGTTTAAAAAAAATAGTTTATAACCAAATACAAACTTGGTCAGAAACTAATCATAATAATCTGAAAACAAAGGTACATGTTTTCTTCCCACAATTAAATTTTCTTAAAAAAAATAACTAATGAAAGTATAAAAACAAATTCTTATTATCATTTTAAAATATCAATTCCATATTTCACAACACACCCACACATGCATGCTTCATTAGACAGTTACATACTCATGAGCGGTCTCTCAACCAATTACCTTGTGTCCAAATGAAACAAGCCCCCAATAAAGGGTCACACTCCTTATACCCCAATGATAAACATCCCTTATTCAGTGTAACATCAACCCTAAACTCACACAAAACCAAGTGTATGATAAAACTGTTCTGAATAACCATTTCAAAAGAGTTTAATAAAACTGTAATTTTCTTGAAAATAATAGAATAAACCAATTTCAAAACAACCAATTTGTTTCAATAAACATCCTATTTTCATTGAAACCATCTAATAATATCCATGTGCCACAATTCCAGAAAATCCCCATTTCAAAATCTATATTTTAAAACCAAGAATAAAAACAGTTTATTCAAAACACACAATCTTGCATATTTCCCCAATTTTCCAAACCATCACAATGAAGGGTTTCCCAAGATTTCTAAAAGACATATAACAACCAATTCAATATAATATATTCAATTTGAAATAATTCTCATCTGTTCCACTAAGTTGAATCGTGAAAGAAGCCACCTACCTCAAAGGTTTTGTTGAAACATCACAACAGACGAAGAACAATTAAGAAAACTAGGTCAATTCATCATCAAACCTCCTTAGATCTATTCTCTTAGAAAGATCAAGACCAAATATCCACTTATTTGGCATCCACACTCATTGATCTAACCATAATTGTTGTATTCTTGAGAATCCAAGAAGGTAGGAGAATTGGACCTATGTTGATCTAAGAAACTGATCACGAATGATGAAGAATGATCACATACCCCAAGAATTTGAATCCAAACGCCAATTAAAGCCATCATATTGACTCCAAATATCTTGAGAGAGGTTATTATACCTTCAGGGAATAGAAATCCTGATTTATTGAAACTTAGAAGAAAAAAAGATCCACATAGAGGAAAAAACACGTGAGATTAACTTTTTTATGATCTCACTTAAACCATTAGCATGGTTAGTTTGCATGGTTAGAAATATTATGTTCTCACCTCGCATTAGCTACCACATAGGAAAACCCTCGCACGACTTTCTCACATGGTCTACTTAGCCGTGCGCACACCATGACGATGGAATCTACCTCAAACCATACATTTTAGATGGTTTCTACTAGGATAGTCACAAAGTATAGATAGATCATATGTAGTCAATGCACTACTCCTTTAGCCTCAAAATCATACTAAACATTCTCCAAACACTCACAAATTTCCCTCTTATACATTATGACCATAAAACCACAAGGAAATCATTACGTGCCAAAAACCGGGGGTACTATAGAATCATTGTTATTAAATAGAGTATGTCACCTTTTTTTTCAAATGATTTGATCATACATTCCCAAATTTCATCCATTTTTGGTATCTATTTTTGGTTGTTCTATAGAGGTGATGGGAGTTCTAAAGCGTTCAAATATTTTGGGGTAAAATCCCATCAATTGTTTTTTAAATATTCACTATCAAAAAATATGTAATATATTTAGTCATAAGTAACATAGTATATAATCTTTTAGAAAATAAAATTCTGAAAATATACCTCATTTATTCATTTACATCGGATCCCCAAAGATAATCATAGTCTAGGATATGACATACTCTCTTAAAACTAATGGATTATTAATCATTCACTACAATACATATTTTCGTCATAATCATCTAGGTGATTACAAACATATTTTAACATTTTATCTAAATGAACATTCAATGATAGTAAACACTGATATAAAACGAGGTTATTAATGGTGATTTTGGTAGATCTTTCCATTCAGTTGGTTGATTATTAGGATGTTTTTGAGCCAGTCTTTCATTTCGTACCCTTCCATTTTCCTGTCTATAATAACATTCATCAGTTCAGACCTTTTTAATTAATTTTTATCTTGAAAAATAAATGTGGAATGAATACCTCAATATTGACATGTTTTTACAAGATGTGATGTCTATGTGAGAAATTTTCCCACAGCGTTTCGGCCATTTGAAAATCCTCCTCATGAATTGGAAAAAGTATCTCAGTTCTCAATTGATTGGATTTTCAAATCTACTCTCACACGTGAACTTTTTTAAGTTGTATGTTGTGCAGCATATCGTTTTGGATATTGAACACCATAGCCTTTGCTACAAAGAAATAGGTGAGTTTTGATAGATATAAATCACTGTCATTATTACCATATATAATATCAATATATAAAATATATCAATCCTTCTTTAATTAAAATTTCTTAGAATGATTTACTAGATCACTTATTACCTCAGCTAAGATATCTTTTTACGGGCAATGTCTCATCTCATAGTAGGTGCGGTGGGGTGGGATCTCTTCGTGGTGGATGTTCTTGAGTTACTTCTTCTCTTTTCCTCCCCCATAAATGTTTTCATTATCTTTCTACTGTTATAACTCTTATACAAGGGTATGTATTCTTTTAATTATCTATTTTATTAATTCACATTGATCAATTTGTTTTCTAAAAATATGTTTGGGGTGTCACCCCAAAACCCACAGATCAGATGCAGTCGTACTGTTCTAGCCACAACAAGGTCACCGATAGTATGTGTTCATCTGATACAGGTGTTGCTAATTCTTGTGACTATGTATGATATAAAATAACAAAAAATAATTTATAAATGTTATGAAATAGATATTTAGAAGAATAATATTTAATTATGTAATACTTACACATGTATCAAACACTTTTTGTGTGTTTCCATTTATAGTATCTAGTCATTATTTACACGTGGTTCCTTCCATAGCACATGGTGTGGGATGAAAGTGGATTTGGATTTGGAGTCATTAATCTATATGTAATCATATGAACATAATTATTGTGTTTTCTTATATCACATAGAAGTATTATAATAGATGTAAAATACATACCATTTATTTCAAGTGAATTATACCCCATTTTTTCTTTACAGTAGGGGTATGATAGTTTTTTTTAATGTTTCTTATTTGCAACAATCAATATATATTTCAGAAATTAAATATTGAAAATAAAATTTATGAATACATTTTTCTTTAATCAACGTGTTACTAGTGAAAATTTTCCTGAAAAGACTCATCCACACGATGGCCAATAAATGCATCCCACACTTTTTGGGGTTTTATGTGTGCATATATAAGTGGTGGTGCGGGTTTATTTTCCCTTCAGCATCATTAAGATGAAATCTTGTTATAATTTTCTGAAATCCAATGTGAGTACATCCCACATGCATTAAAACATATTTCATGGCAGTTTCATCTACTATAAATTTAGTCTAAATTAGATGATGAAGTGTAAGTCACTGTTTAATTATTTTATTTTTTAGTAAAATAATTAAATGATATCGTAATGTTACCATAATGTCTTCCCACATCAGTGTCTATATATGGGAATAACATGGTTCCAAAAATCTATGTCAATCGACCCATGTTGTCTAGTGATGATATCAATGTATCTAATGAACATGGCCTTGTTGGGGTTAACAGACTGTCCACTTGCATTCCACTAGACCTTATATTTGATGCCTTTTACTTTAACCTTAATGATTATTTTTCTAACACAGTCATACTATGATGCTCTTATTTTTTCTGTATCATTATTCCTTTTCCGCCTTCCATTTTCCCAGAATATACATCATTAATTTGTTACTTTGGAGATATTTCTTCTGCATGTGAAAATGGTTATTGTACGTCTACACTAACATTAGTAGTAGGTTGAGAGACATTTTATGCCTCGTGATTTGGAGCACCATAGGGTCCATACTTTCATTGTTCTTATGTATTGTGAGTAGTAGTATGCCGAGAGACCTATTGTTTATTTGGATTGGGTGCACTATAATGTGTGGAAGCCATTATCTACATAATAAGATTAGCATTTAATTTAGAGTACAGAAATGCAGCAATAAATGAATAATAACATGAGGTAACATGATTTATATTTCAATAATAAATACAACATGATTATTGGACACTATTTTTTTAAATGGATGGAGGGATTTTACAACTATATCGACTATCCAAATCCATTAATTATGGCCTCCTCCTACATGAAAAATTCTAACAACATTGGGACCTCTACTTGATGATTACGACGCCCCAATGAAAGGGTCATCCTTAGATGAATTTTCATCTGTACCTTCAGTGGTTTTAGTCAACAATAGAACAATTTACGACTTTCAGTTTGTTGGATATGGAACATAATATACTTTTAATTCATTTGATTACATTATAAATGATTCATATTTGGATCCTTACTTATAGAAATAAACAATCATGAATCCAAATTCATCTATTTTAATAGCTATCCTATTATCAACCCATCTGCATCAGAAAAATAATTACTTAGAATGTTGTATCTTCCACCTCCCAATTTGATTCATTATTCCAAAGTATAAAATTTTCACAGAAATTTTATTTCTATCCATATTACTAAAAACATGCATCACTTCAACCACAAGTGTATTTCCACTATTTTTCATGGTATTATCTTCAAAATACTTATTTTTCTTGAATGTAAACCCATTAATTATATAACCATTGTAATAAAATATAGACACACTAGTTCTTTTGGATATCCATAGACGTCTTTCTAAAATTCTACCAGGTATTCCTCGTAATCCTTAAAAATACGGTTTTAAAACAATTCTATAAAATGTTGATTATGTGTATTTGATAATCATATTTGATCCCTTCATGGATTCAAATTCCTAAAAATTTTCTTATGGGTTTCAACATATGGGGAATCTTCCATACACTTATGAAAAACATGAAGGTGGGTATAACGACCCATACTCTACATACATTGATATCACTTCAGAATATCAGAATATTTATTACAACATATAACAAAACCATGACAGGATCATAAAATCATAGTGTCTTTAGAAACTAGGAAGCATAATCTATTGTTTAATAAAACATCTAAATTGTCTCCTATTTATTGCATCATAACTATACTCTTTTTTCATATGATACATAATAACCTGCTTTATGTCTAGGGGAAAATAAACATATAAAAGGGAGTCCACAAATTCTTAGTAATGGTAAACATATGAAATAACAATCATAAAAAATTCATAAAATTATAACATTTTAATTTTTTCCTACACATTAAAGAACACAATATAATTTCATGGGATTAATTATAAAAGGGAAATGTAATCCCAATAGTCATAACATAATAAATGAATTTTTTAGAATACACAAATATGCATTGAAAATAATTTCCTCTTAGTCATGGTTCATTTACATGACCGTCATAGTGGACAATGTTTATTATTGAACCGAGTTCTCTCATCATTCTAGTCATATATCATTGAAGCGGATTAACATGTAATTCTATCCATATCTATCTCATGAGATATAAATATTAAACCAATGCGTTGGAGAATGATATAGGTCTCACCCATCTCATAATGAATCCATTATTACGCATTCCACTAAAACATAAAAGCATTCACCATAGCATAACCCATGAAATGAAATGAGTTTCTTAAACATCATTCCATCATAATCGATATAAAAGAAATGGATTTCCTAAATAACATTGCATCATAATAAATCAGATAGTAATAAAAAGGATAGAAATATAATCCTATGTAATCTTATATGGAAAATAATTTTGATAAAACACTTGGGATTTATTTTTTAGGAAAAAATATCCATCCTTCTTCAAAATTGTATTCTTTTCTCAAAATGGCGTTCAATTTTAGAAAAAAAAATGTAGTTGAAAATAATCATTGAAAACATGTAGAGTAATATTCATTGAAATAAGGTGTTATGAAAATGTAAAAACTCATTCATGCCGTATAAGTTAAAAACGCATTCTCGTTGTACTTTTTCCAAAAAAGTAAAAAAGTACCTCGTATGGTCAAGAATATGAATATTTCTTCCAAACCATGTCATAAAAGTTACAATATGAAAAAATGAATCTAAACATACATAGAAGAATAGTTTACATTTTATGAAAATATTATTTAGAAAACATGGACATGGATGATAAATATATCCCCTACAGATTCTTACCAATAAACAATCTCAAATTAAACAGGATAAGAAATGTTATCCCTTACCTTATGTATGATATGCTTTATATGTATCTAAAACTTCTGTATAATGATTTAAATAATGTTTCTGATTTATTCCAAAATCATAATAACTTTTATGATAACATTTATCATTATATTTTCATCTGTTTGTTTGTAACATTTCATTGTTACTCGTTATTCGTGCATTAATTGCTTTACGTTCTTATGTATGTTTTGTCGGATAAGTTCTTATCCATATTTTTTAGATTATAGTTTCATCACATACATCATGGTATTATTATAATATATATAATATTTATTCATTCAATTCATTTATATATTCAATATTTAATGATGATTATGTAGAACGAATCACATCGCACCGTGGAGATGGTTAGCCGTACGTACGCACGAGGGACGATATTGTTCAAATAATTGTTGAGTGGTATTTAATTGGATGGTTGATAGTATCTCAGAATTATTATCATGTTATATTAATCAAATTTAGTTATTATTTCCACCATGATACCCTTCCAAGTAAGGTGATGGTGAAAAATTGTCTACTCAATGGCGTGGAGACCGTAAGCAGTACGCACACACGCACAATGAATTCATTTTTCATTAGATGGATAATAGGATAAATAGGATAGTTTAATATCTATAATAACATATCATTATATCAGTGGCACAGATGTTATTAGTTTATAATGAAAAAACTAATGAAAGGGATGTAGAAGAAGGAAATTTTAATGAATCGATAGAAGCGATTACCTATTCCTCGACGTGTCTCCATTAAATTTTTTCTTAAGGAATATAGTTGGAATTTTGAGAATACCAGCACCTCTAGAATATTACTAGGAAATTTTAGAAGATATATGAGAAGGATTTGGAAATGATTTAATTCTCAAATTAGAGTGAAAAGGAGAGGGAGGAGGTTCCCTTTTATAAGATAAAAGAGGTGTAGTATATGAAACTCTCAAAAATATTAATTTATAATAAATTCAACTTTGACAGAAAAAGGACAAAAACATATCTAATTCAAATATAAGATGGTTTTTTCGAAAACCCATAATATAATAATATTTATAAAATTTTATAATATTTTTTATCTTTATCGTTTTGGTTTAACACTTATTTTAACCTTTTTAATCTTACCGTGATATCATGTTATTTATATATTTTGGGATAATGTAATTACCATATATTTTCAAATAACCCAAAAAAGTTATTTAAGACATATTTTGACATAGATTTACCATTAATGAAAATATTATTTTTTAGGAATTTAATATCATTTAATAAAATATTTTATGTTTTGAGTTATGAATTGTGTCTATTTTAGATACTATTAATACTTGAATTTTTAAAAATTCATAAGAACATTATTACTTATAAAATAAGGAATTAAATAAATAATAATATGTAAATATCATCCATAAATTTCGTTGATGGCATCAAAATAATTTTTTTTAATATTTATATATTTATTTATTTGAATATTTCATTAATGAGGTGATCACTACATCATATTTTTGTCTTAATAAAACTACTTATATAATATCTAAAAATTATAAATAAAATACCATGATTTATGAAATATTTTTAGCTTTATAATGAATGTTTATAATCATAGAGATCATATATATAACACTATATTAAATTCAATTTAGTAAAAGATAAATGTTAAGTTATAATTATCTTTACTTTAAAGTAATTCTTATAAAATGTAATGTTCACATCCATGTGAATACATGGGAACCCAAAATTGACCCAAGGATGCCCATGGTCTGAGATAATTAATCCAATAGGATTAGGACACATTTTACTGTTGTATTATATTATTAAATTATTATTATTTTTCTCTTATTTTCCTGCTTTACTCTTTTACCACGGTAAATAAAATAATTACTAATGTTACTGTTCAAAATGTCTGAAAATAAATGGCATATATTCACATAGTTGGGACCTAATTATTCTAACTATTGAACACATTTTTCCAAATTCAAATCACAGAAGATGCAGTAATTGATTTAAAATTAAACCTGTTGCTGAAATGAGAATATGAGTTTTAAAAGATAAAACATTGCAAAAGACTGAAGTGTGTTTACTGATGTATTCAATTTAAAATTAATGTTAATGTCATAAATTATGTTAAATGGTAAAAGTAAATTCTATTTTTTACTTTAAAACCATTCAATATTATAATTTAACCAAATAAATTATCTCAATGAGAAATTATGTTTTATATTAAAATTTAGCGTATTTTTACAATTCATCAAAACACGAAAGTTATCAAAAAAATATCAAATATATATCCAAAGAAATTTTTTATATCCTCTTCAAAATAAAATGTTTATGTTTTCATACATAAATTATTGATGTTTCAAAATCATAATATTAAATGGGTTCTCGATTCAATGTTATAAAATTATCCATTTAAAAAAATAGGTCTGTATACATAAAATTGGGTTTTATTCATTTCCTATGAGTAAAATTTCAATTGGATGAATATATAATAATATTATTTAGTATATAACAATTATATCTCATTAACCTCATTACCAAATTTAATTCACTCAAAAATAAAAATATCTAATTGATTTATAATTTTCATAAATAATTGATAGCCAATGAATTCTTATTGCATTTCTATAACATAGTTATAATTATTCCGGATAACCTAACAGCTATTCTATAATGATAATTTTATATTAAGGGCATCTCATGGTTCTTTTAAACTCATAATTGTGTGAAAATGAAGCTACTGAAGAATAAATTTTATTTAAATAAAATATTTCATAAAATATTCTGTTGTTACATTCTACATCCCTTAAACTAATTTTCTCCATCAAAATTCATCACGTAGAAATAAATATATGAGGATACCTCTCTCTCATCATATACTCATGTTCCCATTTAGCTTCATCAAATTTTTGGTTCCTCAATTAAAAATTAACAAAGTGAGTGGTCTTCTTTCGTAGATAATTTTCTCTATGATCCAGAATCTCTATTGGTTGTTCTTCATAACAAAGATATTTCTCCAGTGGTATAACATCTGAGATTAGTGAATGTGAAAGATCAGTTATGTAAATTCTTAGGAGAGATACATCGAACTCATCGTGAACTTGAGATAGATTCGGTGGAAGAGAAAATTAGTAAGTTACCTTCCAAACATGATCCAAAATTTCAAAAGTACCGATATACCTAGGGATTAGCTTTCCCTTCATTGAAAATCTCATTACTCTCCTATAGGGAGATATTTTTAAGAAAACATAATCACCAACTTCAAACTCGATGTGTTTTCTTCAGTTGGAATCATAATTTTTTTTTCAACTATATGCTCTTCTTATTTATTGTGAAACAGATCTGACCATTGGTACCATTTCATCAACAAGATCTGGTCCAAATAGATTTTTTCCCTAACTACAACCAAGAAAGATAGAGTTCTACACTTTTTTCTGTATAGGGATTCATATGAATCCACCAGAATACTAGAGTTAAATCTGTTATTATATGAAATTTCCCCCAATGGTAACTGGTGATCCAACTAATTTTGAAATCCATAGAGAAATCTCTCAACATCTATTCCTGAGTTTTAATTTTCCTCTTAGACTGATCATCTCTCTGAGGATGTTAAGCAGTTCTAAAACATAACTCTATATCGAGAGCATGCTGAGGTCTTTTCCAGAACAACAAGGTAAACCTCGAATCCTAATCAGATATAATTCAAAGTGGTACTCCATAAAATCGTACCACTTCCTCTATATATATCCTGGCATGTTTATCAAGATATAAATCTTCTGTAATAGTAATTAAGTGTTTTGACTTCGTAAGATGATCAACTATAACCGAGATAGCATTATTTCCTTTGGATGTTTTGGAAAATCTAATGAAAACGCCCATAGTAATGTTTTTCCATTTCCATTTTGGTATAAGAAGTTGTTTTAAAATCTCCTTATACTTCTATCTCTCAACCTAATCTTGCTGACAGACCAAGCATCGAGAGACATATTTGATGAAATCTCTTTTCATTCCATCCTACTAGAAGTACTCTTTTAGGTCACAGTACATATTTGTGATTCTAGTGTGAAGAGACAATGAAGAACTATGATCCCCATCCAATAATTCCTTCATTAATTCTAGTATTTGTGGAATATAAACTCAGTTCTGGAACCTTATTATTTCACCATACTCAAGGTTGAATTCGGGAAAATTTCTCACCTTCTTTTCTAACTCTACATCTTCCTTATATGCATGCTTAATCTTCCCCTGAATTGAATTTTGAAAATTCATTTGATAAAGATAACATTAATCCACTTTCATTATAATTTCAAGATACACCCATTAAAAATCCATAAATAATGGATCTTTCATGATCCTCATCATTGATAAGCTTTCATGGTCTTTTCGACTTAAAGCATATGCCACCATTTTTGCATTCCCAGGGTGGTAATGTCTTGAGAAGTCATAATCTTTAGTCATCTCCAACCATCTTCTTTGGTAAATAATTAGACCCATTTATGTGAATATATACTTTAAACTTTTTTGATCAATATAAATATCACTCCTTTAACCATAAATATAATGCCTCCGTATTTTAAATGCACTGATTACTTTAGCTAACTACAAATCATGAGTTGGATAATTTTTCACATTTATTTTCAACTATGGTGAGGAATAAGAGATCACTATATTGTTTTCCATGAGAACACACCGTATACCATTATTGGTTGCATCACTGTAGTTCACAAACCATTCTCCACTACATGGTTATGTGAGAACAAGTTCACTAGCTAACCTTCTTTTTAGATCTGGGAAATTATCTTCCCATTTTTTTGTCCAAATGAACATACCTACTTTCCAAGTCAACATGGCGAGTGGACTAGATAATCATGAAAATTCATTCATAAAAATTTGATAATATCTAGCCAAAATTTACAATTGGTAAATATTATTATAATTATTCGGCTTTTTCTTGGTCTTTAAAACAATTCTAATGTGATCTTCATGTTATTATGTTATTATTGTATAGGTAAGAATATCATCTTTAATGAATACCAAAAACTGATCAAGATATTCTCTAAAGACTCTTTTCATTATATCCATGAAGATATAAGGGGCATATGTAAGACCAAAATGAAAAACTATAAATTCAAAATGTCCATACATTGTAAAAAATGTTATCTTTGGTATATCAATATTTTTAAATATAAATTGATGATATCATGAACAATGATTAATATTGGAAAAGTATTGATCTCCACGTAGTAGGTCAAACAAATCATTAATGTGGGTAAGAGGAAATTTTTTTTTGATAGTGATCCTGTTAATTTCTCGATAATCAATGCTTAGACTCATTTATACATCCTTCTTATTAACCAAAAGAATAGGTGATCCCCAAGGTGACACACTATGGAGTTTTAATCATTTATCATAATTCTCTTGGTTTTTATTCTTCAATTATTACCGCTCAATTGGTTCCATTATATAAGTAGTATTTGACATAGGCATATCACCTGGTATGAGTTCTATTGAAAACTCAATTTCACGATTTGGTGGAAGACCTGGAAATTCAGTCGAGAAGACATCATCAATCTCTTGTACAATGGGTGTATTCTTAATCATGAGTTCCTCTCCCAACCATTGGAGATAAATAACCTTCATTTACAATAATGAAGACCCATAAGATAGAAAAAATTTCCACTAGATGGTTATAATCATCTTTACATTGATAGATGATCATAGATTGATCTGGAATATGAAATGTGACATTTATTCTTTTCAAATTGGTGTGAGATCCATATAATGAAAGACAATCGATAACATGAATATCATGAAATTCCACAATATAATGGATCATAATATTTACATGATGATCTTTCCCACATACATCAATTATAGATGAATTTTAAACTTTTGATGCGACCAATTTTCCATTAGGATTTGTTATAGCTAACTCAACATCCATTATTGACGTAATTCAGCGATAACCTTAAAGAATTATTTATATATAAAAGAGTTGGTCAATGTAGAATCAAGTAAAACTTTTTCTACTTTAGAGTAGATGGTATGTGTACCATTCACCAATTCATTGTCATATTCCATGTCACTGATAGTAATTACATATTAATTTACTTTGTCTTTGGACATAAGAGTTTTTTTAGGCTGATCATCATCAATAGCACTTGTATTAATGTATTGATAAGAATAATGTCCCATTTCCTTGCACTTGTTACATTTATGGGTAGTAGGTACATTCTGTGTAGCATTTTCTTTTTTTCACATCATTATACATCTTTTTCCATTAACTTCAACATTCTATTACCCGATGACCTTCATTTCCACACTTAAATCATTTAATAGTCCCTTTACTAAAATTCCCTCCGTGTTTCTTTACACACATTTCAAAATAAGGGAAAACTCCTTTTTTTAGTGTGGTCTTTAGATTTTACTTCAAATACCATTTTCCTCTTCTTTTAAAACTCATAGAACTGATGGGTTATGATAATCTCCATCTTAACCATTAGATCACATTGAACAATTTAGTCATTGTTATTGAAGTACCTTATGGCTAATTCCTTTCTGAGAATTGGTATTAAGCCACTAAAAAATCGATCGAAGTTACTCTCAGGTTGCATAATAATTCTAAAATCATGCCTTAAAGGGCTTGTAAAATTTTCATTGTAGTTACAAAAAGATACATCATCCTTTTTTATGTTCATGGAACTAATTCTCCATATTTTTTCAAACAATATGAGGAATATACTTCTTGAAAAATATGTTCTTGAACTCATCACATTCCATTGAATCAATTTCATCTATTTTCCTTGTATTCTTGATAAGATTATACCATTGGTCAGCTTCACCTTACATAAAATATATTTCTGAGATGGATTCATCATGTTCAGAACATTATAGAACTGATAATATCATTTCAATGGTACCGATCCATTGTTCATCCACTAATGGATCAGAAGCCCCGTTGAATGAAGTTGGATGCTACCTCATAAATTATTGAACAAAATGTTTCTCCATACGTTTCTTGTTTGTATGTCTTGCATGATTCATAGATTGAGAAAGTTGTGTGAGCCTGGATACAAGATTTTTCATTCCATCCCCCAAAACATTTGTCTTCTTTGGTGGAAAATCATTACATTTCCCATCGTATTCATCATTAATTTGGTTCTTTTATGTTCTATCAATTGACTAAAAACAAGAACCATATTGGGAGAAACACTAAACAAAAAAGTAAAACCACATAATCAAGAATAAAATTTCAATTTAGGACACATTATGTTTTATCCTAGGTTATTCATGGTCATTTCTAAAACACTATGATTGTACCCTATACTTAGAAACATCATTATGGTTCTTACTATGGCATTATCATCATAGTTTACAAAGGTTAACTATACCCTTCCTATGATACCATCTATAGTGACCCATACATTTCATACATTTATATCACTTCATAATTAATGTATATTTATTAAAATATATAAAAAAACTATGATATGACTATATATGCATAGTGTCATTAGAATCTAGGAAACATAAACAACTGGTTCATAAAACTTCTACATTGTTGCACGTTTATTTCGTGATAACTAGACTCCTTTTTGGAATATCATACTTAACACCCTTCTTCATGAACTGAGGAAACAAAACATATAATAGGGTGATCTCAAATTCCCAGTAAGTGTAAACCATTTGAAATAACAATCATAATGTATTCGTAAGGTCATAACATTTGAAAACCTTTACTGTATATAAAATATTACAATATCATGTCATGGGATAAATCATAAAAGTTCAATGTAATCAAAATAGTAATAGAATAAGACTTGAAATTTTGTGTCATACACACGTAATAATATAAATCTCATATCATATTAGACAATATCATTTTCAAGACCATCATAGTGGACAATTTCCATTATTGAACCGAGTTCTCTCCTAGTTCTCGGCCCGTATCACTGAAACAAATTAACATGCCCTTCTATCCAAGTCTATCTCATGGGATATATATCATTAACCAATTTATTGGAGGGAGATATTGGTCTCACCCATCTCATAATGAAACCATTATTATGTGTGCCACAAAAAAATAAAAACATTTACCATAACGTAACCTTTTAAATGAAATGAGTTTCATTAAAAAAAATTCCATCATATTCAGTATAAAACAAATGGAATTCCTATATAACATTCCATCATAAAAATAATCTAATTGTAATAATATTAATATAATAATAATCCTACTTAATCTTAGATGGTAAATAATTTTGATAAAACACATGAGCTTCATCCCTGAAGAAAATATACTTTCTTTTTCAAAAATGTTTTCTTTTATCAAAATGTCCTTAAATTGTTAAACAAATGAATTTATTTTATAATACACTTTTAAACATGCAGTGGAGGCTTCATGGAAATAAGGTGTTATGAAGATGAAAAAACCCTTTCATGGCATATAATTAAAAAAAAATTCTCCTCATACTTTTGTCAGAAAAAGTCAACAAGTACCTCGTATGGTAAACTAAAGAAAGATTCCTTCCATACAATGTAGTAAAAGGAAAAATGGGTAAAAATGACTTTAAACATAAATAGATTAATAGTAATCATTTTTTAATATGTTTTAGTAAATATGAACATGGATGACAAATATATCCCCAGTAGATAATTAAGAATATACAATCTCGGATAAAATGAGATTTGAAAAGTTATCCTTTACCTGAGTTCTGATATGCTTCGTATGTATCATAACCTCTAGTATAAAGATTTAAATATTGTTACTGATTTATTATAAAATCAAAATCATTTTTATGATAATATTTATGATTATATTTTCATATTGTTTTAGTAACATTTCATTGTTACTCGTTATTCAGGCATTAACTACTTTAT
Source organism: Viscum album (assembly GCA_963277665.1). Lineage (NCBI taxonomy): Eukaryota > Viridiplantae > Streptophyta > Magnoliopsida > Santalales > Viscaceae > Viscum > Viscum album. The sequence continues at coordinate 1,266,563,391 of OY728140.1, read as the reverse complement.
GTCCTTATGTATGGTTTGTCGGATAAGTTTTTATTCCACTTTTTTGGTTAATGTTATGTTACATAAATCATGGTATTAGTATAATATCTTTTATATTTATTCATTCAATTAATATATATAAACATGATTTAATGATGATTATGTAGAATGAATCACATCGCACCGTGGAGACAGTAAGTCGTACGTACGCACTAATGACGATATCATTCCAATAATTGTTGAGTGGTTTAAATAGGATGGTTTTTAGTATTCAAGAATTATCCTCATGTTATATTAGTCATATATAGTTATTATTTACACCATTTTACCTATCTATGTATGGTTATGGTGAAAAACATATTACACCATGGCGTGGAGACGGTAAGTCGTACCTACGCACACGCAGTGATTTCATTTTTAGAAGGATGGATAGAAGGTGAAATAAGGTAGTTTTATATTTATAATAACATGTCATTATATGATTGATAGTAATGTTATGACTTTAACTTTAATGAAATAAAAAATAGTATGTACATGAAGAAATAAATATGAAACAATCGATAGTATTGATTACCTCTTCCCTGAAGTGCCACCATCAAATTTCTTCTTAAGGCACTAGAGTTGGTATTTTTGGAAAACCAGATCCTCTAAAATGTTACTAGGGAATTTAAGAAGAGAAATGGGTAGGGTTTTGATGAGAATGAGGTCTCAAAATGGATTAAATAGGAGAGGGAGTAGGTTCCATATTATAAGGGAGGATACGGGTACTTTACGAAACTCTCCAACATATTAATTTATAATAAATTAAATGTAAACTAAAAAGGTCCAAAAAATATTTAATTAAAATAATAGATTATTTTGGTTTGAAAACACATTATATAATAATATTTATAATTGATAGAATATTTTATATCCTTATCTTTTTTGTTTAACCCTTATTTTATACTTTTTAATCTTACCTTGATATCAGGTAATTTGCACATTGTGGGTTGATGTAATTACATTATATTGTAAAACGACCCAAAAAAAAGATATTTATGACATATTTGGACTTATATTAAAAATTTTCCAAAACTCCAATTTTTAGGAATTTGATATCATTTAATAAAATATTTTATGTTTTATGTTTTGAATTATGTCAATTTTAGGCACTTTTTATACATGACTTTTTAAAAAATCATAAATACATTATTAATTTGAATAAAATGACTTAATAAAATATAATATGTCAATATCATCCATAAAATTCATGTATGACATTATAATAACCAAATTACACTTTTTTTAACATTTATAAATACATTTATTTGAATCTTTCATTAATGAGGTAATCACTACATCATATTTGTGCCGTAAATAAAACTATTTATATAATCTATAAAAATTATACATAAAATAACATGATGTAAAAAATCATTTAATATTTATAATGAAAATTTATAATCATCGATATCTATTATATTACCATATATTAAAATCAATTTGTTAAATGAAATATGTTTAGGTTATAATTATCTTTACTTTAAATTAATTCTTATAAAATGTCATTTTCACATCCATGTTGATCCATGGGGTCCCAAAATCTACCGAAGGATTCCCTATGTCATAAATATTTCCTCCAATAGTATTAGGACTCATTTTAGTGTAGTATTATATAATTTTATTATCATTTTCCCCATATTTAAAATATTTACCCTTAAACGATGTTAAATAAAATAGTTACTAATGTCATTATTCTTAATGTCCAAAAATAAAAGGTATCTATTAAGAAAATTTGTACCATATGATTCCAAATAGGGAATCAATTTTCCCAAATTCAGAAAATAGAATTTACCGAAATCGATTTTAAATTAATCCCACTATTGAAATGAGAATACGAGTTTTAAATGATATATAATTGCAAATGATTCAAATTGTTTTATGTATGAATTCAATGTAAAATTAATGCTAATTACATAAATTATATTAAATGAAAAAATATTTTCTATTTATAGTTTAATACAATTCTATTTTATAATTTAATTATATAATTAATCTTGATGAAAAAAGTTGTTTTTAATTAAAATTTATCATATTTTAAGTATTCATGAAAAAAAGAATGTTATCTGAAAAATATTAGAAATTAATCCAAAGTAATTTCTTATATCTCACATCAAAATAACATGTTTATTTTATCATATATATATTATCAATGTTTCATAACACCATATTAAAATGGGTTCCCTATTCAATGGTATACAATTACCCTTAAAAAATATTTTCTTACACATAAAATTGAGTTTTATTCACACTCTATGACTACAATATCAATTTGATGAATTAAAAAAATTATTAACAATATAATAAAAATATATAATTAATCTCAATAATAAATGTAATCTACTCAAAAAATAAAAATATCTTAATTGATTTCTATTTTAAAAAATAATTAATAGCTAAAGAATTCATAATGCATTTTCATAAGTTAGTTATAATTATTCCTGCTAACCAAATGTGTTGGCTATAACAGAAATTATATATTAAGGGAATATCATGATTCGTTTAAACTCTCTATTACAGTCAAATAAATCTACTGAAGAATAAAAATTATTTTAAAAAATTTTTATAAAACATATGGGTGTTGTAGTGGGCCTGCTCACAATCTGTAATATTGATTGTGACAACATCTCTTAATGAAATTCATTCACCTGCAAGCCACCCATTGAGATGAGATTCCGGTAGACCAATTCTTTCCACACTATAAATTTATTCAGTAATGAATTAAAAATATTTAACAATAATATCTCACTCTGCAATACAACCCTCTGGATAACATCAGTTTTACATACCCTTTCAAGATATTCAAATACTAGTCTATGTGGGGAGTCTATATATGTTGTACATGAACACATAGTCAATTACATCTCAATAAAGGAACCATAAAATGAGTCATCATGTCAAATAATATTAGTGAGACGAATATTTCCAATTCCAATAATACGACATACATTTTCGAATCTATAGTTTCCAATTTCCTAGAGTATATCACAATGTTTCATATAGCTTTGAAAAAGAAATATATCGTTATTAATGTATGATGGAATGTTTTTGAAAAAAATCAACCTAAATCTATATGAATTATATCTTATATAAAAACATGGAGCTCATGTGATTTAATACCTTTTAACATTCAAACGGTCACTAACATTATGTTTTTGATATTTTATGAAAAACCCTCAAGAACTATTACATCATTTAAGAAGATGAAAAAATGATATATATCTCCTTTATGGAAATAGTGTGTGAAACTTGAGGAAGAAAAGCTTGTTTTCACCATTCATTGATGCAAAATATTCTCGTATTCCCATGGAAACTGTGTCAACATTATCTTTAATTCCATTCTTTATTATTTTAGGTGCATTTTGCAACTTACTGATGACACTATCACAAAAATATCTTTCATCATTCATAATATTAAGAAAATTTATGATGTATATACATTTATAGAATAGTAATTCAAAAAAAAACTAATCTCTTTTTTCAACATTATTTCATAAGGTTTTTTGAAAAAGGTTTACTCAAGAATTGTCTACATATTTTACATTCTCAAATAGTTTATCACTTGTTGTTGAAGACGGTGATGTATGATCTTTTTAACTTCCATCGAATGATGTCGTCTAAGATCTGTACATATTCCATCAGATTAGAAATCTATGAAGTCTTATAAACATGGTTTTTGATGAATATTTCCACCTAATTTTCTATGAACCATGATTGAAAATAGTACACACTTGAGTTCCTTTAATTATATATAGTAAAAAATTTCCATAAGTTCGAAATTCATTTATCATCTTGTACAATATGGATCTAAATGTGAAATCTATATTTCTATAATCACCATACTACGTAACACCTAAATCCCACAATAATATCAAATCATTGATCAATGGATAGAAATAAAAAACAATATCATTAACTGGTTGTTTTGATAATGATTTATGAATAGATAAAATGATTTATTTTAATTTTATGCATATCAATGGTGTATATCTACAATTTACCAACATAACTATCCATGTACTGTGAGTGCTTCTTTTAAATTTAAAAGGATTCACTCTATTTGTTGATAAAGTAAGACAAATGTTTCTCTACTAATTTCCAAATTTAGGATAGTCTTGATAAATTATCTTCCACTGAGGAGAGTCTATAGGGTTACATAGTTTCTCACCATTAATTGTTGTATCTATGGGCCAAATTAATTTCCTTGATGTCTCTATACTTCAATTTAGTCACCTAATCCTTGAAATTATTTGTAAGTACCATACAACGTTGATAAAATTGTATTCATCTTCCTTTTATGGAGATGCGACACACTTTGGGAATTAGATATTGTATTTTTGGTCATTTTCAAAATAGTATACAATCATTCATGGAGGTATGTTTTCATTCAGAGATCACAGCCATTGAGCATAGCATTTGTTTGGTGTAATATATTTGGATCAGGATCTCATTATCTTTTGGGTGCATGTTATTAAAGAGAAAGAGTAGTTGGGTAAAACTAGCGTCACTCCATATGTTCCATACTTTTAAATTATTCAATATCATTATAGAAAAATGAATTATATTTAGTGCAACCATCATACAATGGAATCTTTTCAAAACTCATTAACCACTCACAAAAAGTTTCTTAGTCAATAAGTTTATCTTAAAATATCCTTATCATTTCCTCAATACGATCTTAATATTCATTCACTTTTGTAATCACATCCTTGATATAGTCATCTTCATTTTCCTCACTTATAATCATATAATATGGTCCATAAAACATAGTGATATCGCTTCCATTAGGTACATTTTCTTTTCACCATGTTTATTCCAACATTTCTAACTTTGATCTATTCCATGATAGATAAAGTGATCTTACAACTCCTCTAGACTAATTTTTATTGAATAACAACACTGTAAATATGGAAAAAAGATTTAAAATGCATGATATTTTTCAACCATGATGAACTATTTCACATCATCTTAATTATTTTTTTCAGATGATTGACATCCATACATTAATTATTTATATCCAAATTATTAGATATGGTATTATTTTGATTAAAATAATATATATAGAATAAATTGATAGAAAAAATAACCAAGGCTATAAAAAATTATAGGCTTTAAGTCTCATTCAATTTTTCCCCAGTATCAACCTTCCAGAACTAAGGTCTTTAATTTGGGATCATCTAGATAAATCAATCAGCAGCTATTTTGGCATTTCCTTTATTGTTCCAACTAAGAGATGTTCATCCAAAAATAAATTAAAATAAAAAATCTCCCATAATAATACACCTTCATATATTATTAATTATTTACATTTAACTACATCAACATTAATTATACCATGAATGCATTGAAATTCCAGTTAGCTGTCTTGGTTCCTACTTATGAAAAAATACTCCATTTGAGACTACAATGAATCCTTCTATTCTATTTATCAGGAAACATTCTAGTCGATATATTTAGATCTTGTCCTTCGAATCTCCATGAAGGAATATAATATGGACCACCATTTTTATATAAATAAACCATCAATGGAAAGCACGATAAAAACCATCTGAATTATTATATGATTTCTAGTAGGAAAGAATATCTAACTGAAATCATATACTTATAATTATTGAAATATATTTAAAAATAGAGGCATTTTCCCCTATTTCTTATCGTCCCCTTTCTACTTTATATGATAAATATAATTGTTTTATAGATACCTCTTTCCTAGTTCCAATTTTATTATCTTCAATTTATCAGAATCATAGATAGAGTTCAATTATTTCTAAATATTATACTCATAATATAATGAGGCCAATATCCAACCTATGTTGAATCCTAAAATAATAGAAACTCAACATGAACTACCAACTCATTAATTAGTAGGTACACTCCTATACACTAAGAAACCCATATAACTAAGGGAAACTATCAAGTACATGAGCTAATTAGTGTATTATAAATCTAGACCTATTTCAAAATTTATATTGTTCATATATAGCCAAACATGTGGATTTTATAAACAATAATTCAATGATTATCACATGAATAAATATAGTATATGTATTAAATCACATGTCAACTCTAACACACACACAAGAAGGATACCATTTTCACATCCATGAACAAGAATAAAGTATTTTATATTACTAATCAATTTCGTCCCTCTGAGAGAAAAGTCCTAAATAGAAATATCAAACAATGGTCCCCCTAATTTAAACCATTCAGGTGATGTTGGATGAAAAGTAGTGTAATGAGTTGCAATGGGGTGATACATTAATTCACCTTTTGTAGGAGTGAGGTCATGAGGAATTTCCAATAGGTTGGATAATGTTAGTGACAAGCACTTTCCGTGTTGTTATAATCAATCTGCTTGTCTTACCAATATAATGTATTGGGTTTTCTTAATTCTTTTAAAATATGATCATAAAATATTTTGGGAAAACTACATTTCATATGTCCTTTGAAAACTATTTATTAAATCACATTTTAAATCCTATTAAAAAACAAACCATTAACATAAATTCCTTTATAAAGTAATAGACCATTTTTAAAATAAACCATTCAATTTAAAGAGCTATATCAAAAACCCACAATTAATTTTTTAAGAATTCATGTCAACTTAATGGCACAATAGTCTTAATCATTTAAAATGAATGGAAATCCACTTTATTTAACAAATTTTCATTCTAGAAATCACACAAACCTTATTAATATAAAACTAGTTTCAAATACTTTTTCAAAACATTCACATCGCTATTTGAAATCCAATCAGGTGATTGAAAAAATGTTTTCATGTATCCTAAGTCCATCCCAAGTGTTTAAGTCATTTTAAAGACTATTAAAACAAAAAACAATTGTTGATCATATATAATTGTTTATGAAACTTTTCAAAGGACTTGAATCTTTTTAAAATATGCATTTAGGTATTTTCACAAATACAAAAATACCAAAACATTCACTTTAAAAAAGTTACATTAAAAATAAATAAAAAATGTTTTATATAATTTAAATCAATAATAAAAAGCAAAAAATTTATAATTTTAGGAAAAATAATTATTTTTTAATATAGTAATATCAAGTGAAACATAAAAACTCAGGAATTACAATTACTAGGTCTTTCATTACGACCATTCTTCTTAGAGATCACTACGTTTAAACATCATGAAAATATGTATCAATTTCCCATGAGACTTCATCATGTGGTACTCAACAATCAACTATTTCATTTAAGAAAGTGGTGTCTAGACTATATTATATATTGATTTTAGAATATCATTATTTAATATCTATTTTCTAATTGTAGTGGGAAACTATTATAACATATAAAATATAAATTATATTCCAAGGTAATAAAAAAATTATTATTAATCCAAATAATAATCTATATGTGATATAAATAAATATAAATATTTTGGAAATTGATATTACAATGATAGTCAAATCTATAGATTATCATATACGATATTATCTTCATGATTATTTTGAAAAAAACCAAATAATCAATATTAATAGATGGGATAATGAAATTTATGTATAATTTGACATAACTCTCAATTTAATTGAACAACTATTTAATATTTAATGGGGATAAAATTTCATAAGAATCCTATATCAATATAATGGTCATCAAGATGACATAGTGGAGTCCCGGGTGCTTGAAACCCTTATTTTTTGAGGTGTAAAAAATTAGTTTGTAATTATTCATTGATCAAGTGAACATACATCATGGATTATGGGAAAAAGACTTAGTTATCTTCTTCTTATTTCATTTCATGAGATGTTACGGGTGATTTAATGCAATAGATTCATGAATGATAATGTGTTGGGTGATTCGACTAACTCTACAATATGATCATTTGGAGAATCCAAATATAATGGAGGAGGTGCACAATTGGATGGGACCTAATAAACATGGCTATTAAAATTTTATATGAAAATATAATAATTATTTCACTACCATAAAAAGATAACTATCAAAAGAAATTAGGCTAAATCAAGGGTATCATATCCTATGAATATGGTAATTACAGTTTAACAATAGAATCCACATTGAATAGTGAAGAAGGACATGAATCAATGATGTAGATTATTAAAGGTGGAAGTACAGTAGGGTTAGGGATAAATGATAATGATTCTAATATAGTCAAATATGGAAGAACCTTCAAATTATGGTCTACATCCGGAATATTGATTTTTGGCATATAAGAAAGTCCAATAAAAATTCAAATTGATTTTAGAATACAATGATTCTAATACTGGTGATGGAGAATATGAATATAAAGTCTAAATTTATTAGAGATGTATATTTACCTTGTTAATAATACAAGGTCCCTCCAAGAATGATAAACCTATAACAACCACAACTATGACCATTTTAAAAAAGGTCCAGATGAAGTTCATCTCTATGAAAAGATGTTTCAAAATTGTTTTCTTGTTCAAGATAGAATTTTTATCCATACCATAATGGTCAAACGATTTGATTACAACGTATAATCACTATAATAGATTATGATCATATCTAAACATCAAAATCAAAGACAATCATTGAATGTGATTATACTATAAATGGTATCCCTCCATAACTGATAGGGATGGGGATCCATCTATCAAATTATATTCCATTGATTCCATGAAATTATTTGAACCAAAATATATCGATATATTATGACCTCTTAAAAATATGGAAATAATGATTTACTTGCAGCATTATTTGGTGCTGGAAGCGGAGGTGTCTAGGTAGGTGGCACTAAAAGTGGTGGTGGGGGAATTTGAGGGGTTCACATTAGAGGTGTGTTCATAGCGGAAGAAGTTCCCAGTAGAGGTGGGGTTTGGCACATAGCGGGAGGTGGGTTCAGAGAAGAAATGGGTTCAAATCAGAGGAGGGTCTGTGGTAGAGGCGGTTCTGCAGTGAAGGTCAGTTCACGATGGAGGTGGTCATGGGGAGGATATTGTTCCACGATAGAGGAGGTTCACAATAGTATAGAATTCATGACGTAGGATGGTTCGTGGTGATAGAGGGTTCGTGGCAGAGGAGTGTTCGCGACGGAGGAGGGAACACAGTAGTGGAGTGGGTGGTGATGATAGGGATGAGGTCAGGGAAGTGGAGGGGTCAGCGGTGTAGGGGTTGGATTCCCCGAGTGTATGAGGTGTGCGAAGGATGGATTAGACTATTATGGGTTATCTATAAAATCAAAAGAATCTTTTATTAGTATTAGTTAAAAAGAAAATATAAATCTTTGTTTTATCATTGCTGATGTAACACCACGCCCCTACCTCATTGTCTTGAGGAGGCGGTGAAGGTTACATTGCCTTATGTGACGTTCCCAAGGTGCAAAAGTCTGGAAATAAACGCCAAGGGCTATGAGAACAAATTGGGGAACGATTTCCCCTTTAGAAAAAACCATCAAAACCATCCACTATCAATCACTATATGATGCATGCCTACCAAAAAATTCTAGCATATATTCCCAAAGGACAACCATGTCGTTCCATAATATAACCCAGAACCAATATAACCAATACCATATCTGAGTACTATGTTGAAGACTCAACAAAAGACCCAAAATAAGCCAAGGCACAGTCCATGGATCCACGCCAAGCTCCATGCTCCATGTTCTACCCCGACATCACGATGCACCGCTAAAGGATGTTGATGGATTACCTTTTCCCACGTCACGATACACTACATAGGAAAATACACCAACTTTTCAAAGAGGGGGATGAGTACAACTACTCATTAGGATTTCTCAAAATGACTTCCCTATACATGCCGCTAGGATAAAACCATTAGCACATTTATATAATACAGTTTATATTAATTAATCACACGTGAAACCATTACCATAAGCCAAACACACCTTTACCAAGCCATCTCACCAAAACCAAGTATCCAAGGGAAATCCAAAAAAACATACCACAACCCATTTCATCATATACAAATTAGCACCAAACTTTTCATATTACAAATCAATACACAACAAACAACCAAAATGGTGGAGCTTTCGTCCAACCCATTCACCCAATCACAACTAGTGGCACATCCCATCCACTTATCCTTTAACGGTTGTCCTTTCATCCACTAACCATCCCCTTTTTATAGTGGTACATCCAACCCACTTCCACATAACATTTAAAACAAGGAAAACCCATGAATATAACCCACCATGGCCAAAACAACTTGAAAATAACCATTTCCACAACTTTCCAAACCACATCAATTAATCACTTGTTACTGAAACCACCCTTAAATCAATTTCCATGCCAACCCCCATTTCAATAAAATATTACCTTTATTAAAACCCATTTTCATCAACCATTTTCACAAATCAATCATATCAACCCATTTTAAAATCTCAATTTTCAAATTCACAACAAGGACATTTCACCACAAACCCCTTTTTCCACAAATCCCCAAAACATCACCAAAGGGATTTCCAACCAAATTATCACATCGAAACACAATTAATTTCAAACACAACAAGTTATTTGTAACCAAGAACCAATAGTTATAACCAATTTTAGTTGAGAGAGAATCCACCTATCTTTAGGGTTCTTGAGAAATCAACCCACCAACAATCACACCTCAAATCCAGCGAACGCACACCTAAAACCTCTATAAATCTCCATACCTATCATTAAAATGCCTCAAAATTAACATCCAAGGAAACCACCACCCTAGATCTAAACACATCAGGTGTATATCAAGAAAACTAATAGAGATGGAGATGTAGATCTATAAGAAAAAACATGTAACCCAAGAGGAGAGACTTACTTGGAAGAAACCACCTTCAAACCTCCAAGAAACCTCTTCAAACACTTTCAAAATGAGTGGGATGGCACCCTCAATCCCTGAGAACCCGAAATCCTGAGTGACGCTTGAGTGGGAGTGAATTTGGGGAGAAATGAGAAAACACAGAGGGAGCCCAGATTTAATAACCCTATTTTTAAGTGGTCACATGTTAGCCCACATGGTTTGGAAAACCATGCTCTAACCATTCACATGATACTACCTAGAGAGAATGGATTTTCATGGTTTCCTCGCACGGTTTTGCAAACTTTACACAGACCATGCGAAAACTACTGTCTCCACCAGCATGGTTTCTTGGAGAACCCGCATGGTTTCCCCTAACCGTGCTCAAACCGTGGTCCCTAAGAAAATCCTATAAACTTATCCGAAACGATTACAAACTCTCCCAACCTCTAACCAACTCATCCCACGCACTATAAACACATAAAAAGCATAAAAAAGGATTCTTACCTCAAACCGGGGGTACTAAATTCTCCACAACATTGTACATTCCGTCCTCGGAAAGTAGTGAACATGCCCTTTGCCAAAAGAGCTCAAGCCAGTGCTCGACCATTTCTTTCTCCCACTCCCAAGTCTCCTCTTGAATCTAACCATGATTCCACAAACCACAAACTAAACCATTTCTATTACCATGATAGACTTTCTCTTGTCTATCCACAACCCGCACTGGCACGTGCACCAATGAAGCATCCTGTTGGAGCTCAATAAGATCCCATCGAATCACATGGTCATGATCTGTCTGATACTTTTTCAACTACGACACATAAAACACATTGTGCACCAAACGAAACGTAGGAAGAAATATAAATGAAATGTCACCCCACCAACCCTATCATGAATCTCAAAAGGTCCAATATACCTTGGAGATAACTTTACATGCTTCCCAAACCGACGATGTCCCAACCTAGGAGATATCCACAAGAAAACATGATCAGTCACCTCGAACAGCTGTGACCGTCGACGGTGATCTGCATACGATTTCGAACAACTCCGAGCCATCACAATTCTCTTCCTGATTAACTTGATCTTATCTGTAGTCTCTTGAATAAGGCTCGGTCCAACTATCTTGGACTCACTTGTTTCCACCCATCAGAGTGGAGAATGACACGGACGACCATACTATGCTTCAAACGGAGCCAAATGTATGGATTCTTGAAAACTGTTATTGTACGAGAACTCAACCAATGGAAATTTCTCCTCCTAAGATCCACCAAAATCCATGACACAAGCCCACAAAATATCCTCCAAAGTTTGTATCGTCCTCTCAGATTGACCATCCGTCTGAGGGTGACACGCCATGCTCATCGTTAAAAGTGTCCAAAGGGATAGCTGCAAGGATTTCCAAAAACGATATGTAAACCTCAGATCTCTATTTGATTTAATCGAAACTGGAACTCTATCCCTCTTTACCACATCAAGGATATAGATTTTGGACATACCCTCCATAGTATGAGATTGAGGAATCAGAATGAAATGGGCCATCTTTGTTAACCGATCTATTATCACCCAAATCAAATCGTGCTTTCAGATCATTCATGTGAGACCTATGACAAAATCCATCGTTATTTGATCCCACTTCCAAACAGGGATGGTAAAGACTGCAACATTGCTGCTGACCTCAGATGCTCTGCCATAACCTGTAGCCAAGTCAAGCATCTCGAAACAAACTCAGCCACATGTCTTTTCATACGAGCCCACTAGAATTGTGCTTTCAACACTTTATACATTTTCCGAATTCCAGGTTGAACATTCCATCTAGAAATTATGATACTCCCTGAGAAGATCCTCTTAACAAGCAACTGGTACAAACATGCAATTCCAAAAACACCAAACTGAATCTCTATTCAGTTGCCATCCCTCAACGGTCTCCCCACCATTGAGATTCGACCTCGTGGTCACACACTCAGAATCAGATATATGTGCCTCTTTAACTAGGCCAACCATGTCAGGAATCAACAAGACCAGAAAGAAGACCGCTCTATCACCATGGTCCTCACATTTCAATAGCATGTCAACTATAACCGACATCAACTGCCACTCGTCCAATGACTATTTCACCACCTGAGCATAATATTTTCTACTTAATGCATCTTCCATTTAATTTCCCTTACCTGGTGTGTACATCAAGTAAAAATCAAACATCTAGAGATATTCCATCCTTCTGCATTTCCTCAAGTTCAAATCCCTTTGTGAGAAAATGTGCTTCAAAATCTTATGATCTATATATACCGTTAATATCTCACCGAAGAGACAATGGTGAAACACTTTCAAAGCATGAAACACTACTGCCAATTCCAAATCATGAGTTGGGTAGTTCTTCTCATTCACCCTCAACTACCATGATCCATACGCAACGACGTGATTCCATTACATGAGAACGCACCCCAACCATGATCCTGATGCATCACAATACACCACGTATCATTTTCGTGGTTTGGGAAACACCATGATTGGTGATGATGTAAAGTGACCCTTTAGCTCATTGAAACACTGTTGGAACAGTTCATTCCACTGGAATGGAACATTTCTTCTTGTCAAAGCTATCATCGGTGTTTCCAAATGCGAAGAATGACGAACAAAATGCCGATAATACCTAGTTAGACCAAGGAAACACCGTACCTCAAACACATTCATTGATGGTTGACACAAGGTAACATCCTCTATCATTTCCTAATCCACTAAAAAGCCCCTTTCAGAAATCACATGTCCAAGAAAAATGACTTCTGGTATCCAAACGTCACACTTTTACAATTTGGCATACAACTGATGATCCTTCAAGATCCCCAGCACTGTCACCAAGTGCTGCTCATGCTCCACCCTTGTCTTTGAATACACTTGGATATCATCTACAAACACCACCACAAATAAATCCAGATATCTCTGAAATATCTGATTCATCAATACCAGGAATACTGCTGGAGTATTAGTTATACCAACGGGAATAACCAGATATTCATAATGACAATTTCTACTTCTGAGAAATGTTTTAGGAATATCTTCCTTTCTCACCCGCAATTTATGATATCCGGACCTCAGGTTGATCTTGGAGAACAAATGGGCTTCCCTCAACTGGTCAAACAAATCATCAATTCGTGGAAGTGGATATCTGTTATTTATTGTAACATAGTTAAGTCGATGATAATCAATATTAAGGTTCAATGAACCGTACACCTTTTTCCGAAACAACATTGGCGCTACCCAATAAGACGTGCTAGTCCGGATAAACCCTTCGTTTTCTAAGTCTTCCAACTGGACTTTCAATTCTCGCAATTCAGTAGGTTCCATCTGGTAAGGCAAAAGTGAGATAAGATAGGTCCCCGGAAGGAGATCAATCGTAAATTCCACTTCTCTTATGGGATGTAACCCAGATAATTCTTCAGGAAAAACATCCATGAACTGATCCACCATTGTCGGAAGAACACTCTGCTCAACACCCACTACCAATTCCAATGACAACACCGCAAAATGATAAGATAACATGCCCACTTCTTTTTCCAACAAACCCATTACACTCTGCCTTTTATGCATCTCTCCTTTAAATAGATGTTTAACGCCATCGTGTGTCATAAAATCCACTGTTCGCACATTACAATCAATGTGGGCCTTAAACTCCACTAGCCAGTCCATTCCTAGAAGTACAACATAGCCATCCATCTCAAGCACTGAGAAATTCTACATTAACCCAACCTCACCCACATCAATACAGCATGCTCTACACAAGAAGGCTTGACACTCTCTTTGACCCAGAGGCGTTTGATGTTTCAAAACTAAAGGCATCATTTCTACCCTTTAACCGAGCTTCTCAACTACACATGCTGTAATAAAAGTGTATGAAGAACCTATATCAAACATCAGTTGAATCAATGTAGAATTTAAAAAAATAATACCTCACACAGTGGATCGTCTCGACTGATCAACCAACACAACATGCTCGGCTCCAAACAACGCCCTGGTTGCCACAATCTGCTCTTTTTTTCCCTTCTGAAAAGTTGTCATGTTCGGAGAATCACCATAACTAAATTTGCTCTGATGATGCGGGGTATGATTTTGTCCTCGTCCCATAAATGCATAGGATGTATGCAACCCCTGAGGAGTGTCATATACACCAGACCTCAGAGCATTATGACAATAATGTTGGAGATGCCCCGTCTGCTTACAATCATGAAATGCTCAAGGTTATGCTTATAATCCCGCTTGATGTGGCTCGTAGAACCACACTAAAAACATCCTGGTTTGCTCTGGAGTTTTGGAGGAATATTTACCTATCATTCTATCAGATTATGTGACATACTCCCATCCTAGGAATAAATTTCCCTCCTCAGCTTGAATCCAACATTAGAGTTCCCACTATTCTCCATGGGTACCACCATGATACCTCCACCCAGGGCTCCCAAAAGATCCTGCTCACCCACCAAGGCTCTATTCACCATCCATGTGTAATCTTCTATACAGAGCACCACTATCTTGGAAAAAATATATCAACTCAAACCATTTTTGAGGATATATTATTTCAACGATGTACAACCCGCCACCTCGGGAGAAAATCTGACTGAGTTTATAAACATAGATGAATTACCTATTACTGAATGTTTTTCCTAATTAAAATGGAAGAAATCAGTTTTTGTGATGATTTTTGAATGTATGTGGGTAGAATTTTTTATTTTACAATTCCTCAAAGCCTTACCACATCATACCCTGGTCCATTCCAGCACGGACTACCAAATCCCACCACTGAAGTGAAAGATCTTCCAACATATACGTAACCAACTTCACCGTCAACTCTACCAGTGTTCCCATGAACTCGAAGATCTTGTTCATTCTATTCAACCATGATTTTTCCCTCTCTGGCTCTGAATCACCCCTGATGATGGGTGGATTCTATTTTTAAAACTGAACCGCATGATCCACATGCCATGGTTCATCCACTTTATTTCCACATTCCACAGCTTGGAATGCTTGCACTATACTTTGCACTAACTGCTGCTCCCCTGAGGCTCAGGTTCCACCACATTCTCATCGGCAGTTTCCAGTTGGTCTCTATGATGCCTACCCGATGCCATTTCTATAAACCGAAAACAAACAACCATGAGTATCACTTCCATATACATCAAGAATTTCCACTTCAATTTTCATTACACTACACTATCACAATAAGGCTTTCCACCTTTTACACAATTACATGTTTCGCCATTTTTTGAAAATCAAACCATTTTCAAAATACCACTAGTTTCCATGTTTCTAATCCTTCCATTTTGGAACATGATTCATATTTTTAAAAATCCAAGCATTTATATCATAGCATAAATAATTATACCCTAATGAAATACACATCCTAGAGGGAAGGCATTTCTACCATGCATTCCATGCTCATCTCATTGGCTACACCCACGACAATGAGATATCCAATGCATATAAGTGTCTCCAACTACTTATGTACCCAACTCACTGGTAACTTTATGTTCAGAATAAATGGGGTAGATACATCCTATTATGATATACATTCCATGTTCTAACACTCTTATGCCTTGCTACCATCCCGAATCAAGGAATATACCATAATGAATGTCAACTAAAAATTCGAGAATCAAATCCAATGGACCGAACAAGCTGATACCACCTATAACACCCCACCACTACCTCATTGTATGGAGGAGGCGGTGAGGGTTACTTGGCCTTAAGCGACGTTCCAAAGGTTGTAATGGATGGAAATAAATTTTGAGGGCTTTGAGAAAAAATTGAGGAATGATTTTTCCTTAAAAAAACCATCTAATCCATCCATTATAAATCAATATATGTTGCATGCCATCCAAAACATTCCATCATGTATTCCCAAGGAACAACCAAGTTGTTACACAATACAACCCTAAACAAATACAAAAAAATAACATATCAGAGTACTATGCAGAAGACTAAATAGAATACCGAAAATATTTTAAGGCACACTCTATGGCTCGACACCATGATCCATGCTTCAAGACCCACCAAGACATCACGATGCACCACTAAAGGATGGTGATGCCTTACATTTTCCCACATCACGATACACAACATCTGCAAAGACACCAACGTGCCAACGCAGGGGGTGAGTACAACAACTCAGTAGGATTTCCCTAAATGAATGCCATACACATGCCACTAGGATAAAACCATTAGCACATTTATATAAAATGGTTTATATAAAATAATCACATGTGCAACCATTACCATAATCCAACACACCCTTACCAAGCCATCTCACCCAAACCAAGTATCCAGGGGAAATCAAAACAAAAAAACTAGTATCCATTTCGCCATATACACATTAGAACCACACTTTCCATCTTACAAAGAAATACACAACAGACAACCAAAATGGTGGAGCTTCTGCCCAACCCATTCACCCATTCACAACTTGCGGCACTTCCCGTACACTTATCCTTTAATGGTGGTCCTTTAGTCCACTATCCATCTCTTTATTATAGTGTTACATGTCGCCCACTTCCACACAACATTTAAAACAAGGAATATCCAAGCATATAACACACCCTAGCCACAACAACATGCAAATAACAATTTCCACAACATGCCAAACCACTTCAATAAATCACCCATTATTGAAACCACCCTTAAATAATATTCCATGCCAAACCTCATTTCAATAAAACAATATATTTATTGAAAACCATTTTCATCAACTATTTCCACAAATCAATCAAATCAACACATTTTAAAATCTCCATTTTAAAATCCACAACAAGAACATTACACCACAAAACACCTTTTCCCACAAATCCCCAGAACATCACCAAAGGGATTTCCAACAAAATTAGCACATCCAATCATAATTAATTTTAAACACAACAAATTAATTTTAACCAAGATCCACTAGTTCTAACCTTGTGGAGTCGAGGGGAAAGCCACCTACCTTTAGGGTTCATGAGAAATCGACCCACAAGAAATCCCACCCCTAATCCGACGAATGCACCGCCAAAACCTCTCAAGATCTCATTCCCTATCATTCAAAAGCCTTAAAATTAACATCCAAGGAAACCAAACACCTGGATCTACCCAAAAAGGGTGTAGATATAGAAAATAGATAGAGAGGGAGATGTAGATCTCGAGGAAAACACAAGGAACCCATGAGGAAGGGTTTACCAGGGACAAACTACCTTCAAAACTCCAAGAAACCTCTTCAAAACACTTCCAAAACAAGTGGGAGAGCACCCCCAACCCATGAGAACTAGAAATCCAGAGTGAGGCTCGAGTGGTAGGGAATTTGGAGAAAAATGATGCAACCCCGAGGGTGTTCGCATTTAAAAACACTACTTTTAAGTGGCCGCACAGTTAGCCAGCACGGTTTGGTAAACTGTGTGCTAACCGTGCGCACGCTAATGCCTCGAGAGCAATGGTCTACACAGTTTCCTCACAGGTTTTTTCAAACCATGCGCAGGCCGCGTGAAGCCTACTTTCATCCCCTTCACAGTTTCCTGGAGAACCTACACAGTTTCCCCTAAGCGTGCTCAAACCGTGCTCCTTAAGAAAATCCTCCAAACTTATCCGAAACCATTCCAAACTCTCCCAACCACTACCCAACTCCTCTCATGCACTTTAAATACATAAAAAACCCTAAAACAATGCTACGTACCTCAAACCGGGGGTACTACAGCTAAAATAGAAACCATTGAAAAATGCACCATTATCAGTGCTTTTTTAGTGCCAGTAATAATATAATGTTATTATTGGTTTATATGATTGTATATACTATAGGTACATAGGGGTGAAATTACAGCGAAACATAGAAAATAAACGCACACAACCTGATAGGCAGGTCATTGCACCCAAAGGGATATCCCAACAATTATTGATTACTCGAAGGCCATGTGGACATAATGTCTATTACAAATCCTATAGCCCAAGTACCCAACTCCTGAAGCTATTAATTATATATATTTATAAGATTATAAATATAATTATTGCATTTGTAATAATTTTATAATCATATAATTAAGTAAATATATTAATTTATTTATAGTTATAATGATAAATAAATATATATTAATAAAAATAATGTTAAAATAATAAAAATTATAGTTATAATAAAATTATAAAATTATAAAATATATATATATATATATTTTATATTAATAATTTTTTAAATATATATAATTAATTCATTTATTATAATATTATAACTATTTAAATATTTGTGTTTTTATATAAAATTATAATTATTAATATTTTTATTTATTTATCAATTTTTGTTTGTACTTATAAATATATTTATTTAATTATATATATTTATAAATTATAGGAATAAAAAATATATTTTTTAATCATTTATAATTATTTAAATAAATATATATTTATATTAAATTATTAATATAAATAAAATATTATTTATTTGTGATTAAAAATTAGAATATATATATATATATATTAATATTTATCAAATTATATTAAATATCTTAATAATTTTTTAAATATATATAATTAATATATTAATTATAATTTTATAGTTTTTTTAATATATCTATATTTACATACAATTATAATTGTAACTATTTATATTTATTTTTAAATATTTGTATATAAATATATATATTTTATTTATTTATTATAATTTTATAATTATATAAATATATCTATATTTATTTTGAATTATAATTATAACTAATTGTTTTCAATTATAAATATTTGTATATATTTATTAAATTATTTATTAAATTATATATATTTAAAACTTTTTATGTTTAATGAATATATTTATTATTATATTATAAATATATATATATATATATCAAATTGTAATAATAAATAAATTTTTTTATTTTTATTTTATAAGTATTAGTTATAATTATAATTAAAAATAAATATATTCAAAAAGTATATATATATATAATTAAAATTTTATAATTATAAATATCGCAAATATATTTATTATTTAAATATAAGTATTAAATTTTACAAGTACTTCTGAGAACATCATAGATTCATGGGTTTACCATGATTAAATTATATACCTTGTGCGTTATAGATAATAAAAAACAAGTCCTCACATATGGACAAGATTAATAATAATATGGGGGTAATATATAAATTGACATTCATGATGAATGCATAACATATATGTACATCAATTATACTCATAGATCTATATATTTATTGAAAAAATTCCTTCAAAACATATATTTATTTAAATATATATTTATTTCTTTTTCATTATATTTATAAATAAATATATTTAAATTATAATTATATATATTTATAAATCTAATAAATCTAATAAATATATTTATTATATAAAAATTTATTCTAATATTAAAATTATTTAAACATATATTAATTTAATGATAATATTATAAAAACATTATTTAATCATTATAATTATATTTTAATTGTTAAAAAAATATATTAATTATAAACATGTGATTTTTAATTAATGAATAGAAATAAAAATTATTTCTGAATATTAATATTATAATTTTATATAAATTAATAATATTTTTTGTTTAAAATCGTACATCAATGACAATAATAGAGCTGATAAAGGGTACACCTTTAAAAGTGCTTTTCTACATGGATAAAGGGTATATTTATCAGTGCCTTTGGCTAACGTAGATAAAGGCCCCACTTTTATAAGTGCTTTCTACTTAGCACTGATAAAACCCAACACATCACTTTCCCTGATCTATGGTAGTGTATGGACATGGAAGTGAATAATAATACCAATGAGATAATAGATAGTGATAAGGAACATGGTTAGAATAAATTTAATGACCATAAAACCATAAAAATAAGATGGGTGAATGACTACCAATTCATTGAAAATGATCGTAATAGGATACATTTTTTATTTCAATATCATTTTATTTGAGATTATGAATTCCCTTACTATCTAGAATAAGAACATTATGAAATATAATTACATTAAAATTATAATCTCATCCTTTAATAAAATTCAACTATAATAAAATCCTTTGTGAAAGCATTGATTATTCGGGATGATATTTTTATTCATGAAGATCCAATATTATCATTTAATAAAACATAATATTCATGAATGAAGTATAGGAAATTCCTCCTTTCTGTAGATATTTTCCCCAAAAAATTCGGCATATGTTATTCGATAATACATTAAAAAAATTCCAGATTTCATCTTAATCCATTTCATCTATAGTTAAACTTAATAATCCTTTGAAATATTTCCATAAAAATTAAAAACCTGTTAATATAGAAGTAATTATCAGATATTTATCCCTAAACAATACAATGTGACCCATTATTTCATAATCCAATCATGTGAATACTTTGAGACCATATTCTCTTAATGTATACTAACAACACTATCCACCATAAAACCTCAATGATAAAATAACTGCCTCCAAAAATCAACCTTATCATTTTTCCTTAAATAAAATCACAGATTTTTACATATATTCTAAAACTCCAAAAATTCTGTAAACTCTATAATAAATTTATTTCCCATCAATTCTATCTTCATTTTGAAGGTAACAAATACTATCTCATTTACTTCATTATTTTTAATATTATGTTTATCCTATCCAAACATTACTAACTCGACATCATGACCTTGGTAAGGGTTATCTTTTCTACTTTCTTATATTCTCTAAAAATATCACATTACCAATAAAACGAATTTCATGGATATTCATACATTTCAAAATAATCCTTTATATCCTTAAATATAACTAATGAATCTCAATCCTCATATATTTCATAAATCATATAACAAAGATACCATTGACAAAATATTTATACCCAATTTATGAATCTAAATACTAAAGCACATAATAATTCTACTTCTTCTATAGTAATATCATATGATCTTCCTTCCACATATGTATTATTCTACGGTATTTTCCATTGATTATTTTGGAATTAGTATGAATATTTACCCATAGATTTATTGTTTTAGAACTTTTTTGTAGTGTATAATTTCATTTCCTTATATTTACTATCCAGATGTCCCTTATTTAAATACTTTTAACAAAATCGCATGTTCTTTAATCAATACCTAGGAGGTTTCTGTTCAAAAATTTACATTATGGGAATTAATTTGTTCCCTTATTCTTATTTAAAGTGTTCCCTTCTTCTTGTTACATAGTAAAGATCAATTTTCGTTGATTTCCCATGAAGATATTGGATCACGTGGATTCTATCTCTATCTTAATTGAACTCCATTATATATCATCATTAGAAGAAATGTTTTGAGAAACTAGGTCCCATTTGAAACATGTATTCAACCCATAAATAAATGGTCCATCATACCTTCTAGATTATTTTTCTAATATGATTTATGCCATTATATTTTGGTAATGTTACCCTCAATACATTTCCAAACATAATTCAACATTCTGATTTACTGTGAGGAAATTCATCTCTATTTCATCTATTTACACATAAGGGATGTATTTCTCACAATATATCACTTATAAATTTCTTAATTACAAACTTTCAATTTTTTCATCCTCTTCGGTGATTTGGATTAATTAAAACCATTGATCGACTTCTCCTTTAAAATAATAAATTATAAGAATAACCTTTTCAAATTCATTACATCCAAAATAATTGAGTATATTTTCAATAAGTTTAATCCATTTAATATCTAAAAATGGATTAATAGTGTAACATCTTGAAATTCTCGGTTTTTTTCAATGAAAAATAATTTGTTTGATATCTTGTTTTACAGAAAACCCTTCATTTTGGGGAACCACAATATACTATTAATAATATTACATAAACCATACTGTAATAAAACTTATATTAAATTGAAGAGTATCAGCATGAATATATAAATTATGAATACTAAATTTCATAAACTTGAATAAAATTAACCCAATTACTATCAGGTTATTATAAAATAAAATAAAAAACTGTAGAAAGTAAAATAAAAATTTATCTAAAAATCAATTTTTATGTACAAGAAGTATTTTTGATTAAAATATTAAATTTTTAAATATTGGTAAATTAATTTAATGAATATTATATATTATATATTCAATAAAATGTTTTATCATTCATATAATAATGTTTTCTTAGAATGAGATCAGGATGAATGCTATTTTATTTTTAAAAAAGGAATTTTTCTAAAAACAATTCATCATATCATGTACAATAATTTTTAATTTATTTTTATAATTCTAGAATCATGATTTAAAAAAGTGAATTTAATTTTTTAAATCATAATTTTAATATTATCTTAAATTTAAGTTTTTAAAAATTTCTAAAATGATTATTTTTTGAATGTAAACTGAAATATAATATATTTTAATGATAACTCCCTATAAAATTTATTTTAAAAACCAAGATATATTATGTTTTAAAATGGATTTAAAAGTAAATTAGTTAAATTATATTATTTATAATGAAATTAATTTCATTTAAATCAATTTTATGTTCAATTTACATATAAAATAATTATACTAATATGATCATTTTATTTAAAAACAACCTATGTGTTGCGTCCACCAGTTTGATTTTAAATTATATTCAAAAACATATGTGAATAGATTTTGGTAAAATATATTCCTTATTGGGATTATAATAATTAATATTATTTAATAATGTGAACTTAATATTTTTCAAAATTAAAAGTTTTAGTATAAAAAATTAATTACTATAGTTACGATTAAAATGGGTTTAATGGTGGGTTAAACCAAAAGATAAGAGTACATATTCCATTGATACATTTCTGAATCCTATTGGATGTCCATACATAAACCTTATCCTATCATATGTTTTAATCTACCTTAAGGGGGGAGAATTTATATTTGGAATTACTTTATAATTTTGAATTATTTTGTGAAATTTTTTGAGATGTTTCCATGTTGGTTCCCATCCACACTTACAAAAGGTCATATATTCTCCCCTCTGATTCAAACATAAATATAATTTTTGATACAATAATAAAAACCATAATACCTTCCTTAATTCTATCCCAAATTTTATAGGCCATATTTTTATTAATAAATCTTTATATGAAGGCGTTATGTATAAACCTAAAGAGGTTCTTTGAAGAAGTGGTATGTATGTTAATAACATTTATCATTTTTAATTTTTGTTCCTACTATTTAAAATATTTTTAAAATATTTCTTTATAATAACATAATTATACAACATATAATTATATTTTATAATATGAATGGCATTTCAAATATTAATTTTCTCTTCTATAAAATGTGAAATGAAATAATTGATCATAGGTATGGAAAACTACCTCATAATGAACCGATCTATTTCACTTTCCATCAACACTATTTGTGGGTTTATATAATGAAATATTAAATGTATATGTATATATATATATATATTATATTTATAGAATAATAAAACTTATAAAATTTTAATACATCATATAACTTCTTAACTTCCAATTTGTATGAAAATGACCATGTTGCACTTGTGTATGGGTGGACAACCGCCTCTACATAGCGATGTGATTGATTTTTCACTATATTTTTAAATGTATTATACTATGGTTATATTTAATGAATATGTATGATATATATAATATAATAATTATTCATTAAATGTAAATTGAAATTTTTATTTCCTTTCTTCCATTCATAGATAAAATGGAAACAACTACCAAGAAAATGCATGCCTCAATATCTCCATGAATGTTGTACATCATTTTATCTCTATCATTCATGGATTACTATAAAAAAGAATACTAAATATATATGTTAATTATAAAATGGTTAAAATTATAGATATTATGAAAATATTATCCATGCAAAATTATCACAAATTCCAAATAACAAAATACGTGAAAAATAAATCAATTATTACCCAAAACATGATTTTAACAAGGAATAGTTATTAAATGTGTAATAAATACACATAATTACGTCATATATGGTATCATATATTTGATTATGGTTCATCAACATACATATTATTAACCTATAGTTTTTATATGGAAGGTTTAAATGTGTATGAAGGAATCTAAAACTGGAGGTAAGGGATTTATTAACCCACTAATATTTCTAGGAGAGATATGCCATATTCACAAATAATTTATTTAGTGTGGTGTATATATTCCCATATTTAATTTTATATCATGAATATCCTTACTTTTATTATATATAAAATATCATTTGATTTAAATCTTCCCTGGGGATTCTGATTCAAATTATTCTAAATTGGTAAGGGGTTTTCATGTCACTTTTATTTTTTTAAGAATAACACTATAATTTCACTTGTTAATTTTATGTGGTGTATGTTCTTAAAATTAATATATTTTTATGATTATTATTATTCAAACTATTGGAAATATATTTCCATCTAGGGATATTAAAATCATGGGGCTTACAACTTAAAAGATAAAATATTGGTAAGGTTTTTTTTGTTACAATATAATTGTTTATATTGTTGATTATGATTAGGCTTTATATGAATAAGTAATCTGATATATTTATTAAAAAACTCAAGATTTTACCTTATTTTATATAATACATTATTTCCATTCATTTTATACTATTACGTACTCAAGAGAATGGACGGTAGTTTTTAATGAAAATATATATTATTTCTCTGTTTTGTCTAGATTATGTTTTGAAAAATCAATGTTTTTTAAAATTGTTTTGATGGAATTTTTAAGGAATTTTTTATTTAATTTTTAACCATGATCTGGAAAAAAAATTAAGGTGAAATTCCAAGCATTTTCAAAATAATTTAATTTATAAAAATTTCATACAAAAATTTGAAAGGGATCTTTATTTTAACATGTATGATGAAAATTCTATTTCTTACCTTCATGAATAGCCAATTATTTAAATAAAAATTTACATGTTTACTAGGTTATATTCAATGAGAAACTTTTCTTGAAAATTAGATAATATTTTATATTTTGAAGATGTGTATTCAAATTTCAATGGATATTTTCCACCGTAATTTTCCAGGCGATCGTTCAAAATAATTTTCCATCTAAAATTACATATATTAATGTCACATAATATTTACTAGAAATATGATACAATGATCCCATCATTATTATTTTTCTAGTTGGTTTATGAATATTTTGAGAGGATTTTTATGGAACCTATTTATTTTCCATGAGTTATGATAATGTTTATGAACACCATTTTTCAGGAGTTATGATATGATAAATGATTTAGGATTCCATAGAACACATATATATGATTTTCATTACATTATTGGTGGGACCTATAAATACCAACAATTGCTTGGGTATATAGGGATTACTCACGAGTAAATATTTTATATGTAAACCTGATGTCATTATTAGAATTTCTTTCTTAGGCCTAGTTTTTATATCCAAAACATTAAGAATGGTTCTAAATTTTATTTCTATATGGTTATGTGTAGAAACAGTTACATGTAAATATATACATGTGTGGAGGTGGTTTAATTACCAAAATCATATGCGTGGACTTAGTTTTATATCGAAAAATTTATGCGAGGAGCTTATTACATGGACTTAGTTCAATGAGTGAGCCTTTATTTATTTATATATGTTCATAGTGTTATCATCTTACACTTTTCTCAAATTCCAATGTATATGTTATAGTATCGTGTCTTATGTTCATTGATTTCTTTTTTATTCAGGTATTATGAACATCCAAGATTTATTTCATTACATAAGATTATGATCTTTAATATATCTGGTATCATTTTTAGAGTTATATGATCATGTTATCATACCCTCATGCTCATTTTATACCTATGTGGTCAATGATATCTCCCTTATTTACACATAATGAAAATCTAAGCCCATCCTTTCTTATGTTTCTTTTCCCTAGGTTTTGAAGAAAGGTTTTCTGTTGGATATTTCTAATAAGTTTACTATATTGGATGATATTTATGGAGATGTTGAAGATATTCTAGTAAATATTAAGATTTAGTATCTAGTCTCCAAATAGAACAATCCTAAATTTTGACTAGGCATGTATTTTTAAGATTTATTGACCATTCATATAAAATTGGGTTATGTTTATTTCTGAAAATAATAATCCTATTTATGTAGTTCCAAAAATGAATGGAGACATTTTTTGTATGAATTGATCTAATATAAGAAAATTACATTGTGGAACAACTGTTTGTTCAATATGGACAATGTAATTTTTCATAACTTGTGTCAACATCCCTAAGATATACGTTATCGTCTCTATTATAACACTAGTTATAGTATTTTTCTTAGTAGTGAAATCCCTACATGGTCTATGTTGTTTATTTACTTTAATCAATTTGAAGATTTCACTAAATAGGGGTACACATTGAGTTTTCTCTTAAGCCTCTTGAATATTGATCTATAAAATAAAATAATTTATATGGTAAAAGTCATCAAATTCTATATATAATTATCATAATTCTCATGTAATATATTTTTAATTAAAATATAGCTTATATGGGTTCTAAACAAATTATAGAGATAACATCAATAGAAAAACTAACTCGAGTAACCTGTATTTGGTTTCTACTTAATTAAATTGGCATAGATACAAGGGATTTATTCATAGAAAGTATATGAGTTTAGATGCATCTAATTATTACCAACACACATTATTAATATATTATATTGGAAATATACAATAAATTGAATAAAAAAATCTTTCTTCATTTATATTATTCATAATATCCTTATTCATATCCTGTAAAAAATAAAACAAATAAAATAGTGACATTAGATTCTCGGTAACGGTTATGTACATTGAAAGCCATATTTAGTAAATAAGGAATAATCAATATGGTATTGTTGATAACTGAAAACATATTCAATTTAACTAATTAAATTAGCATAAAATGCATCCATGTATAACATCAATGTAGTAATTCCATGGATAATAATAATCATGTTATCAATAAAAAATTCCTAATATTAGAATTCATGATTTGAAATATCATTACATCTTTATCATCAATGTAACAACAAAAAAATATTATTAATTATAATTATTTTTGATCTAATAAAATTTCTTATTGTTTAAAATGGTTATATAAAAAATTTTCACTTCTTTGGATTTGTGTTTTTAGATTTTAAAATACTGTTTCTAATATATTCATTGAACACTGATCAAATGGTTATTATTAATATATGGATTTATCAAATCCAATTTGCTCATAAAAAGGAAAAAATAGCCCCATATTGTAGAATTTCTCTATACGAAGACTATTTTTTGGAGTGTGGAGTGAGATAACATCACTGGGACTTTCTCTTGACCAAGACCATGCCTAGCTTCAACAGTTTTAGCTTGAACAAAACCACCTAAGGGAGAAGTGGAAGTTAATAGAGATTACCACCCATGGGATATTATAAAAGCCTCCCCAAGAGTCTATCGCCATCATAGACCTTACCCACAAGTCTTATGTGAGTGTTATAAGGCGTTATTTAACAATAACCTAGTAATATGATAATGTGCATTATTTGTTTATAGAATAATGATTATACATTCATTTTATAATGGTTACATTGTAAATATTTTTAAAGAACAAAAATTATTTTTAGGTAATATTCAATAATTAATTTATATCAGTGGATTAATGTATTTTTTAATTTAATTATATTATAAATAAATATTATTATCGAATTACATTTTATTAAAAATAATTGATTGTATAATGTTTATGAATTTTATTTTGATTTTTATTAATTTTTTAATGTTGTTTTTTGTCAAAACCCGGGAATTTTCAATGAATGTATGTTTTTTAAGACAAAATTTGCATTTTAGAGAAATATTTAGTTAAAATGAATCTTATTTTTTGAATCAGGATGTCCATATTATCCAATGGTCAATTTTTCATAATTTTCTGAGATAGTCAAACTTTTGGGAAAAAATAACTATTGTTTACATATATAATGGGATTTATAACATCATAGTGACACAATAGTGATGTAATAATTTGTTATAAAAAGTATTTTCGTACAATATATGTTTTACCATTAAAATATTTTGATTTTATGATTGTTTTATTTATATTAAAAGGCCTTAGTGGACCCTCCAAGACTAATAAACCATTTTGTCATTTTAAAATGATTTCCTTGAGAGTGTGACTGACCTCCACATAAAAAGCCTAATATTTTAATATGTTCAGCCTTTTTTATTATAAAATAATGTTTTTTACTCTTATTTGGAAAAAATCATAGGAAAAATCATGATTTGTTTTGGGGTTTTGATTAGTTTAATGTGTGGTGTCCAAAACCTAAATAATAATGAATCCACCCTCCTTTGCTCTATAAATCCAGGAAATCTCCCATAATTATTCATTCAAACCATTTTGATCTCAACCAAACTCTTCCCACCTCTCCCTAGAATCCCCCCAAGGTGCCCACTCTACTAAGAAAACTCTCTCAAGCCTCTAACAAGCCTTTGGGATCACACATCTAAGTAAAGGAGTTATTCTTTTCTCATTATTTTTCAAATTCATTTGTGTAGTTATAACCTTTTATTTTCAATTAAAAATGTTGGGGGTATGTTTTTCACCTCTCCCATACTGGCCTCCTTATGTTTCCATGATGAGATACTTGTTTATCTAACATTAATGCCACATATTCACACCTGTTACAATGCCAAAATTACTTAAATGATTTCTCTTTTCTCATTTACATTCAATCTATTATATTATATTATGAATATAAATTCCATTAAATTTGTTGGAAAATGTATATATATGACCCCATTACTAACCACTAATTTTATATATTATGATATACCTCTTTCCCTCTCATTAACAACTTTTTATGAATTCTTATGTCACGCTGTTATTCTGCCGAAATTGCACTGCGATTCTCCAAGCCAAAGTCATTGTGTAGTGAATACCATGCCCATTTATCAATCAAGGTTATTCACCTTTATGCACATTTATTTATTGATTATATAGTTTCATGTATAAATTATACATTAATTTATCATGGAATAAGGGATCATGTTTAATTAATCCATGTTGTATGATCTATGTGGAAAACTTCTGCATGAAATGGAATGATTTAGAAGGGTGTGCCCATATAGATCTCCAATGCATTGGGTAAAGAATAGTATCATGATCCGCCATTTGAAATGAGGGTTTCCCTATTCTAGTTCAAGTGAAATGATGGTTTACTCATGATCTATGGGAATTGAGCCTTCTCTCATGCTAATATCATGTTAAATGTTGTTGGATCATTTCTAAGTTATGGTAGTCATGCTATATCACGCCTTCAT
The DNA here is from genome assembly GCA_963277665.1 of Viscum album. NCBI lineage: Eukaryota > Viridiplantae > Streptophyta > Magnoliopsida > Santalales > Viscaceae > Viscum > Viscum album. The sequence goes on along the minus strand of OY728140.1, from coordinate 1,266,533,421 downwards.
GTTCATGTTTATCTTGCACCACATATATATTATGACTATTTCTTAACATGTAATGTATTCTTCATTTTATACCTTGATTAATCCCTTACTGGGCTTTATATCTCACCCTTTTCTTATGAATGTTCTCAAGTTATCCCATGTAATTATATGTTCGAAAGAATGTTCTGGTCATGTAAAGGTAGTTTCTAATAAAATTGTTGTGTTTTATGTTCAATTTAGTTAAATGATGTTTCTAATTTTAGAATATACGAGACTTCTCAATACTAAGATATTTATTAAATGCATTTTTATGTTTATAATAATGGGAAGGTTTGTTATAGTTTCTATCAATGAATATGTTTTGTTATTTATTGGATTAGGATTAGAAAACCCTAGTGAAAACCATAAGGATAAGATTAAGTATAATAAAATAATCCCAATATTTTATTAAGGATTAAGTAAGTGGTTTATCAAGAGAACACATCCCTGTATGGATATGAGTAGTTAGTGGTGGCTCTGGAACATATGCATCTAAGGGTAAAACCTGAAAACACCACTTTGAGCTACACTCAAACAGGAACTGGTGTGTGACAATAGGACTTGTTGCACTCTTGGTTTTGACACTCTCGGGGGGATACACATTGGTTAATTCATAATCTTGGTATAAATCATTATTATGGGAATAAAAAAATTCCCCTACTAATATATTTTAGGAATTAGATCATAGATTACATAGATTGAAGCATATAAATTCATAAGTTAAGGAAACAAAAATAATTTTTATGTTATCCATTTTTTTATTTGTATTACACTTTATGTGTTACCCCTAACATTGCTTTTATTCCATCCAATGTTTAGCAATAGGAGGATTCGAGCTAACAACCCCTTTGGAGATCAATGTGTAGACTGTTCAAATGATATTCCCAATCCGATGGTAGTGGGAATCATAATCCTTGTCATTATACTCTCTCAGTTAACTCAATTTTTGAATTGAAACATGGGTCAAGAAGAATGTTAAACCCCCTAATAAATAAAAAGTTTCATTTCAGTGTCTCGTGAGACAAAGGCCTCCATCTTATAATGGATCCTCTAATCCCTCAATCACCAAACAATGAATCTACTCCACTGAGAAGTTCTTCTCCATCCTTCAATAATCTAAATAATAGAAGTTACTTCTGGATGCTTATCGTATGGAGGGTGAAGCTGATCAATAGTGGACTTTGATACAAACTAAGAAGTCTGAGGATGATATTAGGGCATCAGATTGGAAGGATCTCTGAAAAATGTTTTTTAATAAGTATTTTCCTCGCTCCCACAGACTTAAGATGGATAGAGACTTCCTTACAATAAAAAAAGACATCCAATCCATAAGGCTGTATGATGATAACATTACAAGGTTTTCATGATATGAATTCGATATTGTCATTACCCCAAAATTAAAGGATGAACTATTCCTTTGTGGGCTAAAACATTGCCGATGAAATGCCATAGTGATCCATGAATTTGTGAGCTATTATGAAATTGGATGATGTTCCGTCAAAGTCGAAATGGTGATCAGTGTATCTATGGGGTATAATGGGGATAATAAGAGGAAGGTGGAATTTAATTATGGTGGTTCTATGGATAAATAAAATGGTTATAAAAAAATACAGAACCCCTCTTTCCAATGGTTGAGAAAGAATCCCCCCAAAAATTTCATAAAGGGGAATAGAAAATTTTTTAGGTGTGAAAGATAAGGGAATCTGTCCATTTACTATTTCCAAGAAAAACCCGCTATTGTGATAGAGGAGAGGAATGCTTTGTTAAACCCTCAAGGCATTTTTCATTTCATCATTTACAAAGAACCATGAAACTTTTCAAACTAGTTCCCTAAGACAAGGGTTTCTTGAGGCAACCAACAACCTCTAAGGATTAAAGGGTGAGATTTTTCCATCACTACCACCAATGTGAACTCCAGAAATGAAGTGGTGATAGGTACGCTGGTTATTCATTCAATAATAAATAACATACTTTTTTATTCTTGTTCTACGCATTATTTTATAACCAAAATGTTTAGAATAACTATCCCAACACCACCAAAAATCATGGAAGTAGAGATGTCGGTGAGAACGGGAAATGGGGAAATTATTGCATCCCATGAATATAACTCCTCCTCTATTACAATTTATGGTTTTAAATTTCTAGAGAAGCTTGTCATACACTCTATAGTGTAAGTTGATGCAATTTTTGTCATGGATTGGATTTCCTTATATAGATCCAAAATAAATTTCTATAAGAGGGAAATTAATCTTCATATAGAAAATAAAAACGCAGATTCTATACAAGTGCAAGGAGGTGGATGAATGTTCTTTAGCCCCATCATATCAAGAGTGGATATTACTACCATATGAGCATGCATATCTTTCCCAGATTATTCATTAAAATGAATAAAAAATCCTTGAACACATTAATTTTTTGTGGGAATTTTCTAAAATATTTCCTGAAAATTGCATGGGCTTCCTCCAAGAAGAGATGTTTAATTCTCAATTGGTCTTACTCAAGGGGTGTTTCCAATATCCAAGAAACCATATATAATGCTCATTGTGGAGCTTAATGAGATGATGAAACATATTTATAAGAATATGGATAAAGGGTTTATATGCCCAATTGCTTTACTTTTGGGTGAAGCAGCCCTCTTCGTCAAGAAGAAGGATGAATACATGAAACATTACATTGATTATCGTGAGCTCAACAAAATCATGGTAATGAATATGTATCCTCTGTCCCGAATTGATGAATTTTTTGATCAGCTACGTGGAGCACAATAATTCACTAAGGGGGATCTTTGGTTGGGATATTACCAAGTAATCATGAAAAGGGAGGATATCCCCAAGTCTGTTATTCGTACAAGGTATGAGAACTATGAATTCATTTTAATTACGTTCAGCCTCACTAATGATCTTACTATAATTACGGACATTTTGAATGGAGTCTCTGGAGATTACCTTAAAAAATATGGTAGTCTTGATAGATGATATTCTAATATACTTCAAAACCTTGGAGGAGCATGAAGAGAATCTAAGCATTGTAATAGAGACCGTGTTAAAGGAGAAGCTCAATGAAAGGTACATCAAGTGTGAGTTCTGGTTGAAAGAAGTATCATTCCTGGGTAATATTATCACATGAAATGGGATATCTATGGTTCCATCCAAGATAGACGCAATTGAGGGATGACTGAGGCCATCATTGGTGACATATATATGTAGCTTTCTTGGGTTAGCTGGATATTATCGCAAATTTGTGAGAACTTTCACACGATCATCAAATAATCATACTAACATAACCCAAAATGAAGTGAAGTATTCTTGGAGTGATGGATGCGAAGAGAGATTCAAGGACATTAAAAGGAGTATTATCACTGTGCCCATTCCAATAATACACACAAGTGGAGATCATTTTGTGGAATTTAGTGATGCATTGAAGAAGGGTTGGGGCTGGGTGTTGATGAAAAATAAAAAAGCCATTTCCTATGATTTTATGAAATTGAAAATTCCTGAGAAAAACAATCCAACACATGATCTGGAGTTGGCTGCAGTAATATTCAAATTAAAAAGTTTTCAACAATACCTATTTGGGGAGAAGTTTTAAATATATACGGATAAAAATATCCTAATGTATATATTCACATAGAAAGTTCTTGGTATTCTAGGAAGTGAAGGATGATGGGTATAAGTCTTAGGGGATGAGGGAACCATTACCCATACCTGCATGGAAATGGGAGAACATCACCATAGACTGTGTCACTAGACATCCGAAGACATCCAATGGAAACAATGCTATCTAGATTGTTTTGGATCATCTTACAAAGACAACACAGTTCATTACAATTTGAGATGATTTCTCATTGGACAAAATAGAATGGATATATATAAATGAAGTGGTAAGTGCATGGAGTACCACTATATATTTTATCTGATCAAGATATAAGATTCATCTCTATGTTCTAGAAGAGTATCAACATGTTCTGAATACTATGTTAAACATCAGTACAAATTATCAACCACAATCTGATGGTCAATCTAATATGACTATCCAAACACTTGAAGAAATGTTGAGAGCATGATCGAAGGACTTCCATGGAGGATGGGATCAACATCTTCCTCTGGTTGAGTTCTTTTACAATAATAATTTCCATTCAAGAATTGAAATGGATCCTTTTGAAGGCATGTATAAGATGAGCTGTAGAACACATGCATGTTTGGATGATGTTGGGGAGAGAAAACATATAGGTCCAGAAATGGTCATTGAAATGGTGGAGATGGTTAATACCATCTACAATCACATTAGAGCTGTTCAGAGTCGACGAAATAGCTATGTAGTTAATCGTCATTGAGACCTTTTGTTTGATATTGGAGACATGGTATTCCACTGTATATCACCATGGAATAGAGTGATAAGATTTGGGAAGAAGGGAAAGATTAGACCAAGTGACATCATCCCTTTTTCGATCCGTGATCACATTGGAGTAGTGGCTGATCTACTAGAACACCCACTGAACCAATCTCAATTACATGATGTATTCCATGTATCACTCTTGTTGAAGAAAATACCTGAACCATCTCATGTACTCAATATATAGTTGGTAAAATTGTAGAATAACAACTCCAATGAATATAAGACTATGAGGATCTTAGATTTAGAGAAAAAAGTCTACGAAATAAGACAATTCCCCTCATCTAGTTGTTGTGGTGAAACCACATCATTGAAGAAGAAACATGGGATTCAGATGAAGTGATGGAGCAGAGTTACCATCATTTGTTTTAGTATGTAAAAAAGGAAATTTTGATGGTGAAATATCTTAAGGGGGTGATTGTAATGACCAAAAAATTTATTAATTAAAATTTTCCTTGATCTTATTAAATGAATTATTAATGTAAAATGGTTATATACAACAGATTAACTTCTTTGGTTATATGTTTTTAGAATTTAAAATACTATTATGAATTGTTAACATTGCTAATATTTCCTTTTAATAGTGATCACATTATTAGTATAAATATGGGGATTTAAAAATACAATCTACTATGGAAAAGGAATCAATGGCCTCATCTAGTAGAATTGATCTATACGTAGCCCATTTGTTAGAGATCAGAAAGGATGTATAATCATTGGTCTTTTCACTTAACTGATCCCAAGATGAGCATCAACACGTTAATCTTTAATGGAACCGTCTACAGTAGAAGTGGATGTTAATATAGATTACCACTCGAGAGATGTTATTCGAGCCACCTCATGTGTATGTCACCCTCGCACACCTTAAAATTATGTCTTATGCGGGAGTTATAAGGGGTTATGTAACAATACCCTAGCACTATGATTATGTGAATTTTTTTGTATAGAATAAATAATATACATTCATTTTATTATTGTTACTTAGTAAATAGTTTTTAAAGTATAAATAATATTTTAATTTATATTGAACTCAAAAATCTATTTTGATGAATTAATGGATTTTTGAATTTAATAATATTTTAATAAAATATTATTAATAAATAACATTTTATTAAATATAAATGATCATATAATTTTTATGAATACAATTGTAAATTTTATTAAGGTTTGATTTCTATTTTTGTCAAAACGCATGAATTTTCGATATATGTCAGTTATTATTTTAAAATTAAAAAAATAAAATATTTTGGAATTTATTTATATTAAATGAATATTAGTTTTTGAATCGTGATTTTGATATTATCTAGTAGTGAATGTTTCATAATTTTCGAAGACAGATGAATTTTTGGGAAAAAAGTAAACATTGTATAAATATATAATGTGTTTTCTGACATCATAATTACACAATAGTGATGTAATGAATTACTATAAATTTTTTTTTCTTCCAATATATTCTTTAACATTGAAATTATGTGATTTACAGTTTGTTTTATTTATTTAACAAGTCTTTAGTGGACCCTCCAAGGCTTATAAATCATTTTAACATTTTAAAATAATTTCCTAGAGAGTGTGACTCACATCTACATAAAAAAGAATAATATTTTAATATTTTATTCCATTGGCCATATAAAATAATTTTTTCCACTCTGTATTGAAAAAAATCATGGGAAATACAATGGGATGGTTTGTGGTTTTTATTAGTTTAATGTGAGGTTTCCAAAACCTATATAATAAATAATTTTATCTCATTTCTTACATAAACCCCCTAAATTTCACATTCCTATTCACTCAAACAAATTGAATCAAGACCAAAACCTTTTATCCTATCTATATAATCCTTTAATGTCATCCCATGATCTAAATAATCCTATCTCATGCATCTCCCAATTCTTTGGTATCACACTTCCAAGTAATGGATTCATTCATTTTTAATTTTTGTTCCAATTTAGTTATAATGTTTTACCCTTTTGCATTCAATTTAATATATTGGGGTATGATTTTTAAACTCCCCCATACTTCCCATGTAACATTTATATGATGATATGCCACTTCATCTTTTATTATTTCCTCTTATGCATAACTGTTACTATGAAATAATTCTGTAAGTATGTTCTCTCTTCTCGTTTACATTCAAGAAATTATTTTATACTATGCGTATAAATTACATTACATATGTAATGAAATAAATCTATATGACCCCATTACTTTCCACTTCATCTAAAAATTATTATATAACCCTTTTTCATTCATACATAATTACTATGAATTATTATGTCACGACGTTATGCTATCAAAATAGCATCGCTTTTCTCCAAGCCAAAGTTATTGTGTAGTGAATACCATGCCCATTTCTCTATCAAGGGTATTCACCTATATAAAAATTTACTTAATTATTATATTTTTTTATTTATGAATTCAAAATTCATTTATCTTGGAATAAAATATGAAGATTAATGAATCCATGTTGTTTGATCTATGTGGCACACTTACACATGAAATGAAATGATTACGAAGGGTGCACCCTGATATTTCTCCAATGCATATGTTAATGAATAATATCATGATTCCCCATGGTAAATGAGGGTTTAGTCAGGATAATTAAATTGAAATGAGGGTTTACTGATTACTCATGTGAAATGGGCCTTGGATCAGGCTAATATCATATTAAATGGCCTTTCCACATTTCCTAGTTATGGTAGTCATGTTATTGCATGCCATTAGGTCCAGGATTCTATTGTGATCCATTGAAATGAATATTGCCTACTATGTAGTATATTCATCATGTTTTGTCATTATTACTCCCTTAATAGGCTTTATAGATCACCCATTTCATATGAATTTTCTCAGGTTATCCCATGCAATGCTAAGTATGATGGAATGTTGTGGTCATGTAAAAGTAGTTTTCAATAAAGTTGTTCTATTTTATGTTCTATGTTGTTATGTAATATTACTAATTTCCTATGAAACTACACATATCAATCATCAAAGTTTTATTAAGTTATTTTTTAGGTATTTTACCATGTTTAATTTTGTAATAATAAGATGGATTTTTATAATCAAAGCATTGTTATTCTAAAATTTACCATATGGGTAGGTACTCACCAAAACCCCATTTAATGAAAACATACTAATTTATCTCCAGAGAATTGATGATGGATCGAGTGGAAATAAAATTTTAGTTCCTACAAAATATTGTATGTCCAATATATTCCTCATATTATGTAGATTGACTTCTATTCAAAAAACAATATTGTTTACCAAATATATTTCATATCGAGTAAATAATATGCATTATTAATAATTCCCTAAAAAATAAATAAATTTCAGTGAAAGAAATTTATGTATAAATAACATACAGTTTAGTAAATAATAATAATCATGATACAATGAATATGTATATTTCATGGAAATTTAATGTAAAATGGTGATAAAAATTGAATGTTTCTTAAGAATGTTAATGTCTTTGATAATAATCAAGAGATGAGAGAGAAACATAAAAAAATAAGATGTTATAGAAAATTCAATTCTATTAAATATCGATTAAAATGGATTTGCAAAATTTAAAATATTCATTTATAAATAATTTTATCTTAAAAAAAGTTAAATCATATAGAAGAAATTATAGGTTGAAAAAAGGTTATAGTGGTTGGAATGTCTTATAATGTTGTATATGTTAAGAGAAAATATTAGATTTTTTCATTTAATAAAAAACATTACATATCTTCCATTAAAACATTGTATAATATCAATTAAAACATTAATTATTTTGAAATAGTCATATGATTAATAAAAAGTAAATTTTTAATCGATTTTTAAAAAATATGGATATGGAAGAAAAATATACCTAATCAAAAAGGAAAATAAGCCAAACTATTCTCTTAAACTTTCATATTTAAATGAATGATTTAAATTGAATTTTTAATTGTATTAAATAAATATATATTCATGTTAAATAATTTAAATGGGATCCATATACTCAATATAAATGAATTTTGTCCATAACATTAAAATATGGCTCAATAAAAGTAAATTAAGAAAAAATCCATTACAAATATGGAAACATTGAATTGATAATTTAATATATAACTTGATTTTGTGTTGAAAATGTGAAAACAATAAAATATATTGAAATAAAAAATATAATAATCATAGTATATTACAAGCATAATGTAATCATATCAAATACATTGACGAAGTAATATAACCTAATTAAAGAAAATAGTTCTCAAACCCCTTACCTCAAGTCTGGGTTTCTCATATGTGATATAAAATCCATTATAATAACATAAATTTCTTAGCATGCTTTCCACAATCAAATTAATAACCACAGTATCATATATGTTCAATTTAGAACGTTTTATCACAACTATATTAATAATATTATACTATTATCATTATTTTATGATTTAATTTAATTGTTTTTAAATGATGTTTTTATTAGGTAGTCTCATTATTTAAATATATATCACCTGATATCCACTCAGTAAGGGTATATTAAAATGAATTTAATAATGAATCAATGATAACAATCAATATAGTAAGGTAAATGACTCAGAACACATTCAGTTTAATCCATAACTCAAAAGGATGCGAGTAAATGATATGGTAAGGTAAATAACTAAAAACACGTTCCATTTTATAAATAAACTTATAATTTAATAGATCCATCAAATTTTAATCTTTGAAATGTCATGTATAACAAGTATTTAATATGAATGATGGAAATTAATTATTATCGGATGTCATATTTCCCAGGAAGATGATACTTTTACTATCAATGCAATTCACAAGAATGTTTTGTATAATACTATCAATACATTTTAAAAGAAAGTTCAAATTTATGGTTAGAAACATATAATTCTACTATGAAACAATCTCAAAGGTTTTTTCTCTGACTGGTTTCATTTAATGAGACTATTGATGCATCGAGTGTCCGACATAAAATGGTTCCCAAACCATGTATTTCATGTCTAAATCAATACTCACATATATATATTAATAGATTCAATTAATGAAGGGAATTCCTTATAAAATATTCTTATTTCGTAAAATATACAAATTTATCAATAATTCTCTTTTAAATCAAATAACTTTTGATGTAAACGATGTTTGTAAAAATGTAATATGGTTTAGGAAGATAAAAAATCCATGATAGATGATATTATTAATTAAGGGAAATTAAATATTCAATGATGATAAGAAATTGAATATTTGAATTGGACAACAAAAAATTAATTATTTGAATTTAAATACTATCCTTATCCATATCAGTCTAAAATAATAAATAGGAAGAATAAGAATGTAATCAATACAATATATTCCATGTAGAGTAAAAGTATAAGGTTTTGGTTGTTGGTGAATAAAAATGCTATGAAAGTATATTTTAAAAACATTCTTGAGGAATATATACTTTCCATTGTGAAAAATATTTGAAATAATTTTCCTTGAATATCACTTTTTAAAAAATTCTTTGCAAATTATCGTTTTGAACTTGAAATTAATTGTTCAAGGAAATGATGGTAAGTAATTCAGTATGTCTCTTAAAGGGTACAAAGACCATTATTTTTTCATTTAAAAAGATATAAAAGTTTCTTGTTTTAAAAGTGAAAACTATATTCCATTGAATATATTTCTAAAAGATAAAAGAGAAAACATTTATTTAATAAATTATTTTTAGAAGATAAAAAATATTGTATAATTTTTTTTAGAAGAAATGATTTTTATAAAAAAAATAGATTCTCTAACTAAAGATATAAATAAAGTCAGGTGTTCTTAAAAATATTTACTATAAAATTGTGAGTTCCAAATAGAGGAAAATTATACTATTACTTGAAAAAGTTCTTGAATAATCAAATTATTTGAAAATTGATGGTTTTATATAATAAAGACCAAATAAAATTTTTTAAGGGAATTTCAAGAATGTGAAATTGTTGATTGGAATGATATTGTGAAATAATCCATTAAAATGATCCTATAATTGATGGTATAATTGATAATGTAAATGATATGGAATATCAAAAGTATATGAAAATATAACATTTTTAAATAAATCAATATATATTAAAATTTATCATACACATAATCATAGAATAGTAATGACAATAAAGAATTCATATATCACAATGAAAAGGAATTCAGTTATGAAATTTCTTTACCAATTCATAACATTATGTTGAAATAAATTTAGAAGAAATAATTAAAAATGAGACTAATAATAACATGAAAATGAAGTATTCATGATATTAAATTTCAATAGTGGTAGTATATAATCCATTTAAAAGAAACAAGGGGCATAACATTACAATATGCCTCAACGAAATTAAATTGAAATGAAATCCCATACAATGCATTTACTTTTTGGTAAACATCCATTAACGTCCTTTATAAAGGTTTCAAGATTGTAATTAAATTATAATAGAACCATAATAATGTTTATAATATCATATATTATCTTCTATTTAGTCTTATTATCTATTTCTTAATAATAATTCATTGTTTTAACTATTTCGGGTGTTAATTGAATAATTTTTTAGTATGTTTTGAATTCTTAGGTATTATTCATAATAATTAGATAATGATTTCATAAAATATATAATTTAAATAATTATTTAAAATATCAAAGAAATTAATTATATATGTTTTTAGAAATGTCCATAATATTTGGTGATAATAAATGAAAGCATCGTTCATGGAGATGGGAGGTTGTGCATATGCATGAACGCCACTTTGATTTCACTATCACATTTAAAAAAATTAAAAGATAATTATATAGATGTAATTCATAATTTTATAATCATGTATATTTCATATAATTGAAATATGTTTATTAAAATAATTCTTAAAACATTTGTTTTAAATTATAAATGAATCACATCACTTTGAGGATGCAGTAGTCCACACATACAAAGACATTATTATCATATTTCCACAAAATGGAAGGCATGATGTTATGAGTTATATAAGAATTAAATAATCAAAAATACATTCTAAAGTATATATATATATATATATAATATTATGAATAAACACATTATTATTCCCTACCTTTATATGTGGTAAATGGAAGAACAAACGATATCATTTCATGATGTCATAGTCCACTGTATACACAAATGATGTTTTCATAACCCATTTAAGGATTGCGTGTGAATGTGTATGTAAAAATATTATCCTAAAAACATATCAATATATTTAATATACTTAGTTTATTATAATATCTAGATATATAAAATTAAATGGGTGGAGAAGTAATTGAAACAAAAGAGACTGTTGATGATCGTTTTCTCTTATTCGGGAAACTCGTTTAGGTTTATACTTAAAGGAATAAATGGTTGAATTTATTACAAAATTGATTATTTTATAAGGAGTTAAGTTATTTTTGGAAATAATTTCAGAATATTTTTCTTGAGATAAATAGATTTAAATGTGTAAAAAATAAAGAGGGGAGACTTCCTTCTTATAGTGGAGGAGTAGTGGATTTTTCTTAAAATTTAGGAAAATGGAATTACACCCACAATGTTTATGCAATGTGGCCCCAATAATCAACCAAATTCTATATAATTGAGTATAATATCATAATAAAGACATCCAATGGATTTTTCAAAAGGTTATAGGTTATTTGGGGCCTTATGATTATGGTTTAGTACTTTGTTAAGCTAGTTTCTCTCTTAATAACCATAGTTAATTTTAGTCATCTTCACTAATAGATTTTGTAAAAAAACAAAGCTTAATTTTAATTAAAGTATATATTATTTTGATTTAAAATTTTAAATCCATTTTTTAAAAATAAAATAACATAATTCGTAGAAATTAATTTATAATTAATCAACCATATATAATGTAAAAGTGAGTTTTTAAAAAGCAATGTCTAAATGTTTCCAATATTGATATATAAAATTTCACTGTGAAATTGATTAAAACGAATTAAATTTAAATAATTAATGTAAAATTTAATTGAATGTGTTTTAAACCAACTATATAATTAAATTTTTCCTCAAAAATAAATGAGACCAAAAAGTAGTTCTCAATTTAAATTTAGTATTTTTATTATTCATCAAAAAATTATACATCATAGAAAAATACTAAACACTAACCATATGATAATTTTGATATTATTATTTACAAAATAATGTTAATTTTGAATTATAAAACTTATAAAATTTCACACGTTTAGTTTTAAAAAAGGTTCTCTATCAAAAGAACGCAAAATAACCTTTAGAATAATATTTATTTTTTCGAAAAAAATTATATTTTTTCTTCTTTTATACCAATAAAATATATTGGATGAATGTAAAGAATATTTATTTGAATTTATAACATATATATTTCATTAATATTATCCTCAAATAGTATTTAATTTAATTTATCACGATAAAAACCCATTGTGAGATGAAAAACATTTCTTTTATATTAATTTTTTTTATATTCAATTCTAATTAATTAGTTACTATGAATAACTTTATATTTTTATTAACCATATATTTCAATAAGTTAGATAATAATATTCATAAATTCTAGTCTAACTTCTATGGTGTATATTTTATTTTGAATAATTATATTCTAATAATATTTTATTATTCAGTACAACATGGTCTTTTTTGAAACACAATCTATCGAAGATTGTCTTTTTGCAGGCGATGAAAAATATATCGGTATTGCATGAATTTAATGTTATATGTTATATAAAATATATTTAAAATATTAAATATACTATAATTTATTGAGTGGTTATATTCATTTGTTTTTTATTTCATTCCATGCAGACTATCGAATAAAAGATACTACTTTAGAATTATCGGCTGTAACATTCTCCCCATATCAAATAAATTGCATCCTCTAAATTTTAAATCAATCTCCCAAATTAAGGGTTTTAAATTTTAAAATTAAATTTTTTTAAATTACAAATCATGATAAGAGTTAATAAAATATCGTCTTATTAAGTGATAATGAAGAAGTACAATGGTCACATGCAATAAAATATAACTTTGGTTTTGTGTAAAATATCATTAATGGAAAGTGAAAATATGGGCTTGGAAGAAAAACATAAATAATTATAGGGAGTGATTAAGGATGTCAATAATAAATGATTCAATACCTATTATAAATTTTAGAGCTTCAAATTAATAATTCTATGAGTATTTAAAAGACAATAAGTTCAAAAAAAATGAAGGTACTAAGATAAAATATTTGTTTTTAGTATATTTTCTTAATGTTGAGGATTTATTTTATTGACCAATAATATAACAAAATTTAATTACATGAAATGTTCCAATTTCTTAATAAAAATTTCATCTTATGGTTTTGATTTGATAAAATTTTAATTCATACCTTACTCCATGAAATGGATATCCTATAATGAACCCATTTTTATGAACTAAAACATTCTTTTAACAGATCATAAGGCCCACTAATGGGGGAAAGGAATTTCCATTTGTCTATAAATATTCTCTAAATCCAAAATGTTTAATTAATTAATCCCTAACCATAAAAAGTAACACTACATGTTCATCTATAATATTAATTCATAATTATTTTACTAAAAACAATTAAATTTTAAGAAGTCCATTGAATAATTCAAAGTTTGGTATTAAATAATTATCATCCTTTGGTCATGGGTTGATGTCTCATGGACTTACCAGGCAAGATGGGCTGTCACCGGACAAACATGTTGTCTTTTTCGATAACATTGTTAATACAATTTACCAAATAAATATAATTGGAATCCTTTTAATTTACTAAATATAAATTTAACGAAGGTTTTTAATTCAACATAACTAGATAAATACATCATAAATTTCATTTCAACATAGTTTTTTCAATGGTATATGGTTTAATCAAGGTCATTCATTTCAATTATATATTCAAATCCTTCGTGAAGGTTCGTAATAAAAATGTGAATTATACATAGTGTGTCCCATGTTTGTATCAAAACAGGTGCACAGTATGTACAATGTTGTGTTCCAGGTTACACCCGAGTCATGGCCAACTCACCATTTTAGAGTTCATACCATTAGGTACATCAATTCTAGATCCACGCCAACTTGTTGTGTCAAGATAGGTATTTATTTCTAGAAAAATATAGAATCTTTATGTAACAAAAAATTTAGGATGTTCTTCTATACCAATCATTAAATCCTTTATTACGGATTTTTTATCAAAAATATTTTCCCCTAAATATAGTTTCCATGGTTTCCACTAAAATTCATCTGACACCAACTATATTACCCTGGCCCAAGAAGCTCAATGATGATGCATTAATTTATTACATTTGTAAGATTACAATGAATCAAATCCCGAAGGACAAAATAAATCAATATTTTTGGAATTTCGTATTACATACATGATACCTATAACACATTAGGAAAAGAAAATCCATTATAATATAAGTATAAGTAGAGAATCCTTGAACCTCGTTCAAAGTATTCCTTTTCATAACTTGGGTAAAGGAAACATAATAACAGTGTGCTAAAAATCTCAGAAAGGGTAAAGTGGAATAGAATCAATAACGAATCAATGAAAATTAGAAATATAGAAAGCTAAATAACCAATAACACATTCCATGTAATTAATAACTAATAAAGAAGTGACTAAATAATATTTAAAGGTAAATAATCGAACAAATACAATTTAAATAATAAATTAACAATAAAAAGCATCCATAAACATTATCATTTTCAAAATATCACAAATAATGAATAATAAATCTAAATGAATTATATTCATAATTATTTGGCATCAAATTTCCCAGGAACATGATAACTTTACCATCAAGGCCATTCAAAATATTCTTTATCATAAAACTATGATGACCTTTCACAATGCAATTTAAACCAATGGGTAGAAACCTATCTATTGTTCTTTGAAAAAACATGAAGTGTTTGTCGCTAACTAATTTCATCTCATGAGAGTATTTATGAATTATGGGGATTTCATTAAATGTCTCTATCCTATTACTAATACGTCAAACTCATTCTTCATATATCAAATAATTGATTCAATTAATGAATAATATGCCTTATCAAATATCTGTATTCTGTAAAGGATATAGATTTATAAATATTTCGTTAGTAAATCAAATAATCTTCATTGTAAACACCATATGTAATAATATTATAAGGTTTAGAAAATAAAAATAACCCAGATAAGTGATATGGATAATTATGGGAAATTAAATGTTCAATGATCATATGTAATTGAATATTTCATTGGGACTAAAAAATGTATCATGGAAGTGAATTTAACTACTATCCTTATCCAAACAAATCAAAAACAATCCAAAGGAAAAACAATTATGGTATCAATACATCATATCTCATGTGGGGTAAAAATAAATTATTATTATCATTAATGAATGTAAATACTATAAAATATCTTTTGATAACATTGTTAAGGAACATATTATTTTCATTTTGAAAATATATTTTAAATATTTTTATTTGAAAATAACATTAAAAAAAATCCTTAAACATTATCATTTCAAATATCCAATTGAATCACCAAAGAAACTATGGTGGATAATTTCATACATGTCGTTCAATGTAAAAAGAACAACACCTTTTCAAGGTAAAAGGATTGAAAAGTTCATTTTTTAGAAAGCGATAAGAATATTCCTTTCGATATATTTGTAAAAGGAAACAAGGATAAAAATTTCTTCCAGAAACCATTTTGTAATGGTTAATTTTTTAAAAAAACATTAATAGAATTGATGGTTTTTGTAAGAAATAATTGTCTTTTCTTAAAGGGAGAACATTCTCACATTTTATTTTAAAAAATTACTAAAACATTTTGAGTACCAAAGAGTAGAAAATGTTATTATTACATGTAGAAATTCATGAATAATAATAGTAGAATAAAAATATAAGTTATATTGAAATATTAACTTAAAAATTCCATTACTGGAATTTTAATAATGGAAAATATATATTAGAATAATATTGTGAAATAAGACCTTAAAAAGATCAAAACTTTGAAGTAGAAATTAATCAATGAATTTAATATGTGTATCATCTGTAAATCCACATATATGAATGGTAAATACATAAATAGATAGTAAAGATTATTATAAACAAAATCATATAATATTAACAACATATAAGAAGTAATATAACCTAACAATGTAATGGAATCATAGTGGGCACATAGCCCACAACTCGAAGGATCAAAACCACCCTTTCATGCCAAATATAGAACCCCAACCCTAGTATATCTGTAGATTTTGTCTACTACCATTAAATTTTCAATATTATAAGAAATAAAATACTGATGGACTAATCAGTTTAGTAGTTTTTGAAAACTAGATTACATACATGATACTGATTTTATATTGGGAAAATAAAATAAAACAAAATACATTAATATAATAAATAAAAACAATCTGTGAAACTAATTATGGGAATTAATATTAATTCCATGTAGATATGACACAAAATAAGTGTTTGATAAAATTCTCAATAAGGGTATTTAGTGAAGATGAAATAATGAATTAATGTGAATAATCAATATAGCAAGGTAAATAACTGAGAACACATTCCATGAAAAACAATAAATTCTAAGGATGCGAGTAAATAATATGTACATGTAAATAACTAAAAACACATTCCCTCAATTTAAACTGATAAGGAATAATCAATTTGTAATGGTAAATAACTGGAAAAACATTCCATTTAATCAACAAACTAAAAATGAAATGCACAATATACCTTTTTCATAGTGAAAATATAATGAGTAACAAATAAAAAATATGAAAAAAGGAAATGATTAATAACCAGGATTCATGTCTCCCAGGTACATGATACATTTTCTATCCATACCTTTCACAAGAGGGTTTAAAATACTACTATCATGACTATTAACCCAACAATTTAAATATGTGGGCTGAAATCCATCAATTCAAATTCGAAACAACCATGACAGTGTTGTCACCAAATGATTTCATCTTCTGCGACCACTGATTCATCTAGGGTATTACATTAAATCGTCCCCAACCCATTTAATTCATTCCTAAATCATTATTCATATATCAAATAATCAATTTAATTCAAAAACAATATGTCTTATCACATATCCTTATTAAGTAGAGGATACTGATTTCTAAATATTTCCCCAGTAAATTGAATTATATTCTAATTAAACACTGTATAAAAAAAGTGTTATCTTTTAATGAAATGAACATATCAATGATAGAGAATATAGATGGTTACTATAAATTCAGAGTTCAATGATCATAAGAAACTGAATAATTCACAGGAACTACATAAATGGATCATGGAAATGAATACTAATATAATCCTTGGTCAAATAAATCCAAAATAATCTATAGATATAATACAGTTGATATTAATAAAGCATATCCCCAA
This sequence comes from Viscum album, assembly GCA_963277665.1. NCBI lineage: Eukaryota > Viridiplantae > Streptophyta > Magnoliopsida > Santalales > Viscaceae > Viscum > Viscum album. Next base: position 1,266,515,656 of record OY728140.1, on the reverse strand, counting down.
TATAATAACAATATGTTTTTGTTTTCATTGGTGAATAGAAATACTATAAAAAAGTTATTTGACAAATAATATTGAGGAAATTTTCATTTTCATTTTAAATAATATTTTGAAAATAAATTTCATTGAAAATAACATTCAAAAAAATTATTTTAAAATTAAAAATTTAAACAAGGAATGAAACTTCAATGAACTAACTATAGGTAATTATGTACATTAAGTATAAGGTAAAAGATCATTGCTTTTGAAAGGTAAAAATGATAGAAAACTACCTTGTCAAGAAAGTCAATAGTATTATCCATTTTAAATATTTTTAAAATCTTAAAGGGTAATATTTTGTATAATAAATCCTTTTATGAAGGCTATATGATATTTTGGAAGACTTTTTATAAAATGGAGTTTTAGATGAAAATATTTTCTTTGTCAAAAGAGAGAAATAAGGTCGTGTATTCTTAAAAAATTTCAAAATCTTTTTGAGAACAAAAGTGTAAAAAATATAGTAATATTACATGAAACCAGTCCTGAATAAAAATAGTATAAGAAATGTAAAGGATTTATTAATAAAACATCTTATAACATTCTCTATTGTAAATTCAATTATAAATAATTCGGAACCAAATGAGACCTTGTAGTAAACCTTTGAAAAGATCCTAATTATGAAATGAAAATAGATGAATTAATAGAAAATCTGTTTCAACTATAGATTCAAATATAATAAGGGTAAATAATTAAATATATAGTAATGTGAATTATAAAAATAATAATTGAATCTTATGGACAACAAGGAAATAATATGACCCACCGAAAAGGGAATTGAGTTATGAAATTTCATTACAGCATTGTAATTTTTATTAAAAATATTATCAGATAAAATAAATAAAATTTAAAATAAAAATATATATATATATATAATAATTAATGAAATAAAATATCCATATAGGAAGTTAGTTCACAACATAAAATAAGTTAGGGGTGAATACGAAATTTATCTCACAGATGTAAAAAGTGAGATGAAAATCGCTTACTATACATTTCATTTTTAGTGAACATCCATTAAATTATTATATATTGGTTTTAAACATAAATCCAATTTATAAAATAACCATAATCACATTTATACTATCCCATATGATCTGACTGAATGAAAATTAATTTTTTTTATTTCCAAACACATTTTGGGAAAAAGTGAGAAACCATGGTTCAGACACAAAAGGAAATAACCGAACCATTAAAAGGCAATTTAGGACTACTAGAAATTTTCTCACTAAATATATTCCATGAGATGTTGTGTACCTGATTTTTCTGTTCATTCCTTAAGTGATCTTCAATTCTAAATGTCAATTTATCCCAGGTCTGAACGTACTCCTCAAGGATGATCTTACCATTGTCAAAACCTCTCACTAAAATCGAGTCATGTATGTCAATCCAGTTTCATTGTTCCTCATTAAGATTCATCCTCAAAGGAATTCATGTCGCTCTAGTAGCTTCTTCTTCATTAGTGTTATGAAAAAAACATGTTCAACCATTTCTTTATCTGAACTCCTTAGTAAATATAATGGTTGATCAAGAGCATCATTTTCTAGTGGTGTGGCGTTTAATTTTTTCGCCGAATGTGTCTCCATGGGAGGTTTCAAATATGAGTAATCTTTGTGCCCTTTACATATTCCCTTCATGTCCCCATCACTAGTCATGCTCCCCTAGGCCTACTACTGGTCTATATTGTATCTACTATGATCAGTTTCAACCTCCTGCACTAGATGTTCATTATTTAAACCATCAAAACAATTGCTGAGCTCAATATCCTCTACTTCCTTTCTAGGACCTGACCTTGTTGGAATCTTAGTGGTTGCAAACTGCCCTCCAACAGGTGACCGGACTACCTCGGCATAAGAACTAACACTAGGAGTCATGGGAACTCCCTCATGAGTTCAATCAATATCCTTTTCCATCTCATAATGGGTACCTTTTAAACTATAATCAATACAAACACCCACTACAATTCACTGAGATGTTACTGCCATTTGGTGTTTCGTGGCATTAAGATATTCGATCAACCTATTGAAAACATCCTTGAACTTGGGAATAGTGAATATAGGTACTGACTTCAAAGAATCTTCATTTTGGGTGATCTGATTAGGCATTAAAACATCATGCTTCATTGTATGAGCTATATTTTCAGTAATCAGGCTCATACCAATGTCAAAAGGGGACACGACAACATCATCCTTCTATAGAGAGACACTAGTACAATTGGGATTTGAGTTACCCACCAATTTTTTCTCAGGGGGAACAATTCTGAAATCATCCAAATTTGAAGATTTGTAAAACAATGAACAACAGTCACATTGAAGATGACCTAATCGACAACACGAAGCACCAAAATCATACCAGTTCTCAAAAGCCACCTGTTTTTCGCATCGATGCTCTTTTTCAACCATGATCCATAATTCTTCAATAGGGGGTTTGGAGATGTTAAATTCCAAGAAAGTTTGAGGTGTTGTAGGATAGCACAAAGTCCACAACCTCAAATAGAAATTCAAAAACCTTCCAACCATACTGCATAACAATTGTAGAATACTGGGATTTTGGAATGGAAGGGGGAGACCCAGAAAGCTCACCCAGATCACCACACAGGAGGAATCCCTCTTCTAATAGAAATTGTAGATCTATTGAAGAAGAAAGAAACTGTTCCCTCCATAGGAACGAAGTCCTTTGGACCAAAACGTGGGGAAATTTTCATTATTGGAGAACCGTAGAGTGAAGTGACAAGGATCTCGGAGTTTGACAATGATGAAATCTTATAGGGGGGAATATTCATTGGGGAAACGGGCGAAACTGTCTAGGGAAGGGCACCATCGGCCAAAACTATCTATTAGAGATTGCCCATGGAGATTAGACATCTCATAGAACTATTGCAGGGAGAGTTGAAGAGAAGAATCACCTCCGTGGAGGGTTGGGACATTAGGTAAAAGTTGAATCTGAGGGATGTTAGGTATAAGTGATGTATTAGAGAACAGTGAGTAGGACGCCATTGCTAACTGGAATTGTAGGTGAAGGACGCGTGGGGTGTAAATTTCCCAACAATCACATATGATCTTATTATAACATATCATTATCCCTTTTTAATCAACCTTTCATTATTTTCAATATTATGGGTGCTAATTACCTATATTGTGGATTATGGTTTGGTTGTTTGGTTGTTCATATTACATAGATAATGATTTAGTCATCTATAAAATGTAAAACACGGTATAAATGTCTTATATATTTAGTATATATGTTTTTATAATAACCCGTAAAATCTGGTGATATGAAATGAAATGCACCATTCAAATATATAGTATGTCATACGTACACATGAACGTGACTTCCATTTATTTGTTTTATTTAAAAGAATGAAAATTAAATGATATATATGCACATTATAATTCTAGTATCATTTAATGTCTTTTATTGTAAATATTTATTTTAAAACCATAAATTATACATTCCATGTAAAATGTGAACAAGTCACATCACTTTGAGGCAGTGGTAGTCCACACTTCCACAAATGATGTTATCATATTTACAAAAAATTGGCATCATGATGGTATATGTTATATAAAAATTACATAAGTACTAAAACAACATATATATCATATATATCATATAAATATATTTTTATATAATAATATACAACCATGAGATGCAGTAAATGAAAAAACAAATGACGTCGTTTCATGAGGTTGTAGATCACTATAAGCGAATGATAAGTTTGTTAACCATTTGATGGAAGTGTGTGTAGGTTTAGGTAAAAAAATAATCATAAAAAATTATAAGTATATTGAGGATATTTATTTTTTTGTATAGCCATGATATAAAAATATTTGAATGGATGGAGGATTAAATGAATCAGAAGTGTTCTTTGAAAAACATTAACTGTTATCTCAGTAACACCTTTTGGATTAAAATAAATGACTTAATTGGTTTTAATTATCCAGAAAGTGAGGATTATAGGATGATGGGAATGACTTTGGGAGATTAATCAGGAATATTTTTTGTTATACAATTTTCATGAGATATGTGAATTAGAGGGGGGGGAGCGGCTTTTTATAATGGAGGAGTAGATACATTATTGTTAATTTTCTAAAATTAAATTCAACCCATAATTTTACCATGTTATGTGGATAAACGAATGGACCCAAATAGATAATATGGATTATAGGGTAGATATATTAATATAAAATGTAATTTTGACAAGTTTTAAGGTCATATTAATCCTTAAGTTTGAGGTTTAGTCGTTTTAGTAAGAAAACTTTTCACTTAATCACTGCAATTAATTTTAATTACCATCACAAATATTTTTGGTAAAAAATAATTAACATTATTATTAATTTTTATTCATTATTATTCCATATATATAATCTATTTTTTCTAAATAAAAATCATATAAGCGGGATAAATCACTTTAAATTTAATCTTGTCAATGGGACGATGAAGTAGGGTTTTAAAGTAAAATATTCAAACGTTTCTATGTTTTGAGTATTTGATTTCGAGGTGAAATTGTATACAACAAACTAAATTGGATTAATTGTAGTATAATTGATCTAAATAAACATTTAATTCAATATTAAATTTAAATAAACCATATAATTAGGTTAGATGAAATATAAGTTTTGAATTAAAATTCAGTATTTTTCATTATTTGTAAACAAATGAAAAATCAGAAAAATAGAAAAAATCATAATATACTAATTAGGAAGCTACTATTTTAATAATGATGTTTATTTAGATATATAAAAATTATAAAAGTGGAAAATTTGGATTTAATAATAGATCACCATTAAAATATGGTAAAACCATGTTTAGAAAAATATTGGTTTTTAATCATAAAATAGTTTTTGTTTTTTTCATATTCCCATCAGATCTATTAGATGAATTTAAAAATTATTTTAGTAAATATTTAAAGTATATATTATATTTATATCACCCACTAATTTTAATTAATTTATTTTATTTGAATAAAATACCCATGTGAGCATAAAAACGTTACAATTATATTTAATTGGTTTTTATATTCATTTTTAATTAATTTTTACATATGAATACATTTTAGATTTTTATAAAAAACAAATTAAACAGACCTTTAATTATATTCATATCCAATAAATTAATGGCATTTTTTATATCTTATTATATTTAATAATAATATTTTAAAAATATATTATTGTTCTATAAAATTGCTTCTTGCATGTAATGCAAGATATCAAACAAGGTCATTATTTCATGTTATGCAATATATCTCTATATTTCATGCATTAAAATATATATAATATATAAAATTTATTTTTAATATTAAATATACCATATATTTTTGAGAGGTTATATGCTATTAAATTAAAGTTACTCATTTTGAATTTTCTAGGTGATATATTCTCCCAACCTTAAATAAATTAAGTCCTCCCAATTTATGTTTAGTGTTGCTAATAAATTCTATGATATTCCCAATATTGGAATCCAATATTTCAAGAATGATTGATAAAAAAACTTCTATAAAAGAGATAATGGGAAGTAAAAAATTTCACAAGGAATAACATATAACATGGAATCTATGTAGGATAACAGTAGTTGTATGTGAAGATATGGACATATAGAAAAAGCAAAAATATTTTTATAGATTTACGGAGGACATCAATTAATATAATGTAAATGATAAATAAATATTAGAGGGTATCAAATCCATAAATCAATGATTAATTTAAATAGCATCGTCTGTCACCCCCGGCTACAAGTATGTAGCCCTTCCATTATGATTTTAAAGTATGTAAAGTGTTTGGGAGAAGTTTGAGAGGGTTTGGAAAACTTTTTTAATGTTTAGGGTACTTTTATAATGGATTATGGTTGGTGCGTGATTATTGAAATCCTAGATACTTCAAAAGAAAACTATACATAGTGTGATAGATGCCAGGGGGAGGCACGCAATTACATAGACGGTTTGGCCAATCTATGTGGCCACCTAGGAGAAACATAGTGAAGTGGGAAAAATCTTTTTCACAGTTTATTCATTGTTCTTATAACTTTTTTTGGGAGACCATGAGAGGTTCTCTTTTAGGTAGTGGATGACACATAGTTATTGATAACTTTTCCTAAAAACATGAGTATCCATCAATAGTGTAAAGACTATATCACAAAAAAGTGGATTTAGGCCTCAATTAACTATCAGCCCATTGTTTAACAATTATCTCAACACTAACATGAAATTTCTTCCTCCTAAAGGTCATAGAACCATTCCTCATCAAATAAAAAGTTAATTATATGTGATTTAATGTGCATTAAAGCTTGATTCCCTTTGTAAGACCATTTTTTGCTATATTATATTGGGTTTTTATTAGATCTACATTCTTCCCCCTAGAAGATTATTCTATCATATCTGCGGTAGATTTATCCATGGTGGTAGATTCCAATAATGGTTAGTTTTTTCCTTTTTTATGTTATGGGATAATATTTAAGGTGGGGTGTTTGAGTTTTAACCCTTTTTTTGTGATCATTTTCATGTAATTCTTTGTTTTCCCCATTATTCCAAATGCAGGTGGATTTAATCTCATGTCCTCTTATTAGAAATTGAAGGAATAATTTCTAAATTTTTAAATGGATTAATATTATTTCAAAAAATTATGTTTTGATCATGGTATAAACTTTCTTTAGTAATGGTTTTTTAATTTGTGGAAAATATTTGTGAAGTGTTCTTCGTTTTTATGATTTTAAAATGTTTAATTTAAAAAAATGGATATTTTTATTAATAAAAATTGATTTTAAAGGGATTAAATTAATTAATGGTTTTATTGAAATAATTATTGAATGGATTATTTGAAATGGTTATGGAATACATGTTTTTTTTCCAGATTTTATGCTTTCAACTTGATAATGAATAAAGAGCGTGTAACATTAGGGTACAAAGTTAATTGACCCTAAATAAGGGGTGTGTCTCGATGGGACACAAATATATTGGAAACTTTGTGATAACATAATGAATGGATGAGAATCCACTCATGCATATAGAACATTCTACGAAGAATTCATATGTGGGTGTGTTTCTGATTCATGGAATAAGTCTGAAAAAAAGGAATGTGAAGTGGTTTAGAATATTTACTAATTTCTTTAACCTGGAAACTATTTTATTATGGAAATCTGTTTTGGTCTGAAACTGCTTGTATTAGATATTAATTGTATTCAATTTATATATATATTTTTCTATATAAACATGATAACATGTTCTATCATTTTTTCATGAGTAGGGATGTAATTTGGGGAGAAACTAGAGAGCTTCATTAGTCCCCCATAATTTTTCTCTTTCATAATTTTACTGTTATTGTTCAACTTGACACAAGTAAAGGTAATGTATCAACATTATTTAGTGGTTCATCAGAATAATTGGGTGGTATTGTAGATTTGGTTCCTAGAGAATATTTGGAGTTGTAGAGTTATGTCTTTGGAGTCCTTGGATTTTGTGGTTTGTATCGTTCATTTCATAATTTGTTGTGAATTTTATTCTATTGTGGTAATTTATTATAGTCTAGTTTCGATATTAGAGCTATTACATTGAGTTTCCTAAAAATATTATAATGCATCATTAAGTTGTTATTTAGTTATGTCATGTTTGTGAGTTGATTTATTTTACAATGGGAAAATCTATCCAACTTGTATTGAAGCACGTGGAATTTATTTCTAGACTTTGGTGCATTGGGTATGTCTGTTAAGTCCAAGTAACATTCCACCACCTTCTCAAGACAATGAGGATGTGAGGTATGTTAAATGTGGAATCAACTTGTTTGATCATTGACTAGAACATTATATATTTCTATTCGATCCTTGGCGCATAATCATTTTGGTCATGGGTTTGTCAATTAATTATGGTTTTCTCCTTGAGTTAGAATGGAAAAAAGAGAATTTTTTATTGGACTATAAATATATATCATAAAAATATATATCTAAAGTTTTTACGTTGAAAATCACATTAACATGGTGTTGGTTATAAAGTTGTTTTTAAAGATACATGGATGAATTAAAAGCTTGTAGTACTAGGATTAAAAAATTAAATGAACATGACTGGAATGTTGAAATTACTTCCCAATAAGTATGACTATTTCTTTTTGTGTAATGACTATTGATTTTGTGAAAAAATTTGATATTTTATAAATGTATACATTTTCAAAAATGATAGATTTTGAAAAGATAATGGTTGTGATATTTTAAAAATTGATTGATTTTCAATTGCATGCTAGATTTTATTTGCAATAATAGAAGTATGTTTATGTTTTAAACATTGGAATGAAATATTGTGAGATGTGATATGGTAGGTTTTGAAATTTTTAATACTTTATTTTCTAGACAGTGTTTCATATGGTGTTGTTTTGTTTTTATATAAAATGGCACGCCAAATGCATTATAATAACCAATTGGAGGAAGGTGCTAAGAACGTGTTTTCAACTAAGCCATAGGTGATAAACATCTGGTTCACAGTATAGTTCAATCCATTCATGCTGTGCATAGAATAAATAGAAGGGATAAACCATGAAAATTTGATCATTATGTTCAGTTCTATGAGAAGAATCCTCCCATCATTTAGGGTGATTCAAAATAAGAAAATATAGAGGTGTGTATGAATAGTTTGAATCACATATTTGATTTACTTGGCACACTAGTAGAGATGAATGTGAAACTAGTGATGTATATGCTGAATGATATTTCACACCCGTGATCAGATTTAGATTTTTAGACTAAATTTGACCAAGTCCTATCATGATAGGTTTTTGAATAATTATTCAAAAAACAATTCTATCCTCATAGGTTTAGGATTGCATAAACAATAGATGTATTCATATTGAAACAAGAGAGCCTCATAGTGACCAAATATGTGAGAATATTTATGAATTTAGTTCTCTTTCCTGTTTAATTTTCGGCTAGTGATTACATGAAGTTACATATAATTAAATTAGATCAAGACTACAGAATCAATCGAGAACTTCTATTCTCTATAATAAAAATTATACAGATATAGAATATAGAGTGACTGAGGAATAATGTGATATCTCATGATTTATGGGAGGACGAAATAAGTTGATACATATAGGAAGTAGTGGGAACTCTAATGTTGGGAGAAAGTGGAATATGGACACATACTTCTAATGTAGTGAAATGGATTAGAATCAATTGTATCAATCGGAGAACGTTCCTCCAGTATCCAAGATGAATCTTGGATCATTCCAATGTAGTTCATTCGATCTCATGGAGATAGAGTGTATGATGCCCCCTAGAGCATACCATCATTGCAAAAATTTCGGGTGTCTTCAGCACTATTGTCATAATTATCTAAGGTCTGATGATATGACACTTCTCATGTGTTATAAATTGTGTATGCTTTGATGATGTGAGGTTAGTTGAATACATCTCTCTAGTATAACATATCTATCAATGGAGAATCCAAGAATACCATGACTCCTCAACATGGGAAATATAAATAATGATTTAATGTAAAACGTTCCATCAGCCACTAATATTTGGAGCAGAGAAAGTTAATAAGGATGATTAGTCTCAACCATCAATGATGATATGAACGATTCATTTTAATTTTACCCCTATAAAGTATTTTTTATATACAGATGCATCAAATTCATTTAATTATTCTCCTACTATTGATTTTATGAGTTTAAACGTTGAGATGATGCCTTCTATGTTAAAACATCATACCCATCATGCTCAAAGAGAATGATGACCCTTTTTCTATATAGAATGTTCTATAAAATTTGATAAAGATGAGATAATATGGGTCTTATATGGTCTTGAGATATATTTCTATAATATAATCCCTAATATGTATTATTTTACAATGTTCAAGGCCCCTATTAACGTTCATACCTGATGAGGTAAATTTAAGACTAATGATGGCATCAAACATCTCTTTAGAGGGGACCAGAATGTAAATATGGGTGAAAATGGCTTGTTGGAACTATTATTTGGTTCTATCTTGTTGTAGTTTGTTTTTTTTTTGAATCAGGAATTCATAGAATTGATCGAGAATAATAGTTTTCTAGTGATTTTTATCAATTTAAAAATGTTTTTTCTAAAACATTTTTCAGGATTGTCACCGAAAAATGACATGGGTTTTATGAATGGTATTCTTCATGGGACTGGCCTTATTTCCCTTCCGTATTACTGGACATCACTAATTGAATTAAGGGTATTCAAAGTGCATTCCTAAGGGATGTGGTTAAAATGGTTGATTCAACTGAGTATGTCTCTATGGGAAGCACCATTGTTGTTTATCAAAACGTTTGAAGAAAATCACTAGTTGTATGTGTATTATCATAGTCATAACATAGTTATAATAAAGAATATGCATCCACTTCTATTAATCGATGATTAGTTTGATCAATTTGGGTGAGCTTAATTGTTCTCTAAAATTGAGTTGTGATTAGGATATCACAAATTAAGTGTCCGGATGGAAGATATTCTTAATATATCATTTAAGAGTAGATAAATCCATTATGAGTATGTCATAATTCCTTTAGGTATATTGATTGAAAAAATGTATTTTTAGAGTTGATTAATAAAATATTTCATATGTATCTAGATTCTTTTATGGTGATGTCTATATATGACAAGTTGGTGTGTTCAGGGACAATAGATGAGAATGTGAAATACATGAAGTTAATGTTAGGTATCTTAAGGGATCATTGTTTGTATGAAAAATAGTCAATGTGTGATGTTTTAATACAATATGTACTTTTCCTTATCCATGTAATCTATTAAAGTTGTTTTTCTATGGATACATAAATTATTGAGGCTTTTATCTCTTAGAAATTTCCAAAAAATATATTTGAGATATGTAGATTCCTTGTCTTAGTTGTTTATTACCAATTCTTTGTTCATAGTTTTTCATGAATTCCCTTGCCTATTAAAGCATTGAAAAGGAATAATGTTCCATTAAAATGGTATAATTAATGTAAAAAATCTTTTCCAGATGTGAATGTTCTCTTAACATCCACCACAATCATTATTTTTCCAGAATCAGAATAGGGGTACGTGGTGTATTGTGATTCTTCCGGATCTAGGATGGGATGTGTTCTCATGTAGAGAGAAAATTATGTTTATTATAGCTCAATGAAGGTGTGGTTAGATGATAAGAACTACCCAGGATAGGATTTTGAGTTTTCTATCGTCATCATTTCATTAAAGACAGGGTTTCTCTACCTCTTTCGTGAGAAATCCATATAGTGTTTACATATCATAAGATCTTGAAACGTTTTTTCTCAACAATGTATTCGTATTTGAGAAAATGAATAGGGATGGAGTTTCTCAAAATGTTTGACATTCAGTAAATGTATACACCTTTTAATGTAAATATAGTGGAAGATGCAGTAAGCAAAATGTATTATGATTAGATAGAAAAAGAATCATCAAATGAATGGAAGTTGATGTCAATCCTAGCTGACATGACATTGTAATGTGAAGACATGGTTGATGTGTTAGTTTTATTTATAGATTCATTCGTTCATTATTTGGTTGAGTCTGTTAAAGTGTCATAGAAATATGATTATGAATGTGTTGTGACGAGTTCAATACTCAATGGAGGTGGGGCTATTAAGGGATGGATGATATATGGGATTTTAATGTTGTTGTTTATAAATTAGATGATTATACCTATATATTTTTAGGAACAACTTCTTCATACCTTCCACCATTCGAGATGTGTGGTTGATCAGGGAATTCAAATGATGTATGAGGTGTTGAAAGAAAAGTTTTTGTGGTTTGGTTTGAAATGGAAGGTGGATGATTTTGTTTCAATAAGCTTAAATGGTCCACAAGATACAGTGGAGAATCAGAGAATAGCATGTATTTTTTAGTAGTTACCAATTCCTATTTAGACACGGTAGAATATAGCCATGGATTATGTAATAGGTATGTGAAAAACTCTTCAGAAACATGATTCCATATTGGTGATATTGGATTTTTCTAACAAAGTCGTCATATTTCATCCCAATTCTTGAATCTCATAGGGCAGAGGACGAGTCTTAAACATATATCCCATTACTTGTAAAGAGGCATGGAATACTAGTTTTGATAGAATGTGATAGTGACCAAAGGTTTATGTACCATTTTTATAAATCCTTACAGAATTCTCTTAAAACACAATTGACTATGAGTATGGTGTATCATCCATTGATGGACGTACAATCTGAAAAAAAGGATACAAATTTTTGAAGACATGCTATTGGATTGTGGAATGGTTTTTTATAGAATATTATAGGATACCATTCTATCAGTAGAGTTCAAAAAACATTATCAGGCCATGATACATATTGCTCATTTTGAAGCATTGTATGTGAATCCTTGTTGTTATCCACTTTTTTGGGAGGAAATATGTGATACATTACTGGTTGGAAAAATAATGGTCTAAAACACAAAAAATAATATTTAATTGATTATAAAGACTATAGAGACTACTCAGATTTGTCATAAATCATATGTGGATGATCATTGATGATTGTTGTCATTGGAGGTATGTGATCTGGGGTTATTGAGAATGACTGAAAACCTTGGGAATCTTTGTTTTGGAAATTATGGAATGTTTAATATTCAATATATAATATATTTTATGATACATGAATGAGTTGGTGATGTGGAATATTACTTGTCATTGCTTCCATGGTTTAGTGATGAGTATTAAGGGTTTAATGTATCTCAATCAAAAAAAGTATATTCATGATTCTAACCATGTGATTCTGTGGTATCATATTGACCAAGAATCAGATGCATCATTGGTTCATGTGACAGTGTAGATTCTAGATAGGCAAGAGAAATTATTGCTTGGGAAAAAATCTGTCTAATGTGTATTTTATGGAAACATTTTCAGATTTTTGAAGAGACAAGAAAATGAGAGAAAAAATGGACGATAAATGGGTATAACTCTTTTACAACAATGATGGGTTTCTACCTTTCAAGGTTGGAAAGCATAATGGTTTGAGAATGTAGTGCCCCCAGTTCTTATTAATTAATCCTTCATTTTTTTATTTTAATTACGTATTATGTTTTGGTGAATATTGGGATGTTATTAAATTGTTTTTGAATGTTTATGGGACTTTTCTAAAAGATCAATGTTGGATCCAGACTAGTGAAAACTATGAAACTCATATAGTAAACCATAGATATTTAGACATGGGCTAAGGGGAAGGTACATAGTTAGGCACAAGGATTGTCCAAAAATTGTGACCACCTAGGGGAAACTATGTAATGTATGACTTAGAGATTTTACATAGTTGGAACACAATTTTTCTAACCATGTTGGTCAACCATACAAAGTCCTCTTGGAGGAATAGGATATAGAATTGTTAGTACACAGTTTTCATGACCATGGGACTAACCACAGACCGTTAGAAAACTAGATTGTAATAAAGTGGATCATACATAGATTAACATTAAACCCCTCATTTTCTACTATTTCGGACCTAACTAGAAATTTCTTACACACAAATGTTCTGTAATGTTTCCCCATTGAATCAAAAGAAATATGATGCATTTTATTGTGTGTTGAATCCTAATTCCCTTGGTAAGTCCTCATTTTTTGTAGTTTTTCTGGGATTTTATTATATCTACATTATTCACACTCAGGGTTTCTTAGATCTAATATGTTATAAATATATATAATGTGGTTGATGCCAATCATGGTAAGTATTTTTTAATTTTTTTATGTTAGGTGAAGAGATTAATGATGGGTTTTCATAGATTTAACTCGTTGTGTGGGCATGTGAACGTTATTCTTGATTTCAGCCATAATTTCTAATTTAGGTTGCTTAAAATTGACTCCTCTTATAAAAACCTGAATTATTAATTTCAAATTTGATAAATTGATTGAAATTGGTTGTGCAATTGATTAAAAAATCATGGTATAATCCTTCTTTAGTGATGTTTTTTTGATTTTACGATTTGAGAAATTGGTTGTGTAAAGTGCTTGTTTTTTCACATTTGAAAAATTTGATTTTAAAATAATTTTTTTTTACATTTTTAAAATTACTTTTTAATGGTTTTGACCAATAGAATTGTTTTATTGAAATTTTTTTGTTTGGTTGAATTTGAATTATTTTTTTATACATGGTTTTGTATCAGTTTATGATTTCGATGTGTCCCTAAATAAAGGGTGTGTAAAATATGTGTACAAAGGGTCATGCCCAAGAGTTAGGGGAATATGTTATTATGAATCAAGGAGATTGGATACATTGTGATGAATTAGTTAATGGATGTGGAACTCCCTATGATTATGAAACTATTAGTGAATTGTGAATGTGTGGGTGTGTTTTTGAATCATAGTTTTGTTAATCAAAAAATGAACGGGAAATAGTTTACATTATTGTTTTTTTCTTTTCCATAGAAACCTTAAATGTATGAAAATATATTTTGGTGAGATAATTCTTGTCTTTGGTGTAAAATATTTTCAATTTTTCATAAATGTTTATGTATAAAGGTGATATCATTTTCTATTATAATGGGGTGATTAGGGAATTCATTTTTTGAAATCCTAATGAGTTTCATTACTCACACCTTCTTTTCCACTTTGGTTCGTTTTCATATTTTTCTCATCGGGACGTAGGTATATGTAATTCATCTCATTTAATTAGTGGTTCATTATGATATATGGGATTCATTATTTATTTTGTTCATGGATCATGTTTGGAGCTACACAGTTATGTCTTTGGAGTCCTTGGTTTTTTTTGGTTTTTTTTTCTGTATTTTAATATGATGTTAGTTTTCTTCTATTGTGGTACACTATTCTCATCATGTTTTGAAAAAATGGAATTAATTTTAGTCCTCATACATTGATACCATGCAATATTTATTTGGTATTTTGATATAGAATATTTTTTTGGGTTGTTTTGTTTTTCAAAGAGAAAATTTTCTACCCATTGTATATAATCCCATGCAATTTATTTCCTGTATTTGGTTCCTTGGGAGAGTCTCTTAAGGCCACATAACATTTCAATACCTTCTGAATCCAATGAGGATAAGAAATATTTTACACATAATTTCAATAATAATTAAGGTATTAGGAAAAACATTTATGATCCATTTTCAAATTTTGTATAATTAGTTTACATATTAAGTATATAAATAAATATACATACATGATATGTTTTAATTTTATAAAAAAAATCAGATTTTGTTTTTGATTTGATCAATTTCATATTTTTCCATTATTTAATGAAATGTATATGGATTTATAAATATTTCCCCAGCAAATAAATTACCATTAAAATTAAACACCATATGAAAACAATTATATGGTTTTGGAAATATACATATTGATGATAAATGATATGGATAATTAGTTTAAAATCAATTTTTAAGGATCGTAAGAAATAAAATACATTAAGGGAAACACAAAAATGAATCAAGGAACTGAATTTCAATAATTTATGTAGCCAAATAAATAAAAAACAATCCTAATGAAGAATAATAATGGTATAAATACAACATATCCTAAGAGGGGTAAAAATAAATGGTTTTTGAATATGAGGAATGGAAATACTCTATAAATATCTTTTAAAAAACATGTTCAAATACTTTTTTTAAAAATTCACTTTTAAAAACATTTTTCTTAAAAATTAACATTTTAAATGTAAATAATAAGCTTCAAATAAACTCCAATAGTAATACTGTGTGTTTCATAAAAGAGAAAAAGATCATTACAAATACAAGGAAAAATTGTTGAAACGTTACTTGTTTGAAAAAAATATAGTCCTTTGATGATATTTTTAAAATAAAAAAGGGTAAATATTTCTTTCATAAATTATTTTTTATGGTTAAAAACAGTTTTGAGATTATTTTTTTAAAACATTGTTTTTTGAATATATATGGTTCTCTGAAAAAAGAGATAAATGAATTCTGGTTTTTTTAATAATATTTAATAATACATTTTGAGTACCAATTAGCATAAAATTGGAAATATTACATGAAAATTTCATGAATAAACAGAGGAGAAGCAAAAATAATGGTTTTATTGAACAAATATATTAAAAATTCCATTAATGGAATTTGAAGAACGAGCAATCTCGATTATAATGAGATTGTGAAATAAACCCTTAAAATGATCATAACGTTCCAGTGAGAATTAATAAATGAATTGATTATTTTTATCAAATTTAAATACACATATAAAAATTATAAATACATCAATACATATTGAATTTTATTAAATAAATTATAATATAATAATAATGACAATGAGGATGTAATATACACTATGAAATCGAATTTAGTTACAATTTTTTTTCAAGTAGGTTTGTTTTTGTTCGAATACCATTAGATTTATTTTAAAATTAAAACTCAAAATAACATGATGAATTAATTTTTCTTGATATTATATTTCATATGGGGAATTATATAAACTGTAAAAAATAAACTAAATTCTTAACATTATAATATTCCTCGATGTAATAAAATTGAGATTAAATCTTGTTCCTTGCATTTCATATTGGGGGAATGCTATTTATCATCATGTATAATGGGTTGAAGAATGTAATTGAAATATCCAAGAACCAAATGCATATTTACAATATCATATAGTATCGTTGTATAAAATATTATAAACCATTTGTTCACAATTTTTAATTATAGTCACTATTTCCTGAGTTAATTACCGAGTTATTTGAGTATGTTTTGACATGTTACTTGATATTCCAATTAAATAGTTCATTATTTCATCAAATCCATAATTTATAAATAAAATATTTAAATAACATATATATCCAGTATAAATTTATATATAATAATGAATAATATTTCGACAAATGAAATTAAATTCACAGTTCATGTAGACCATAGGTCGTATATATGCATGAACACAACTTCCATTTTTTTCATATTTAAATGAATGAAAATAAATTATATATATTTATATTGTAATTAAAATATAATATTTACTTATAAATTTCACATATTATTAGTAAATATATTCTTAATAAATTCCTTATAATGTTTGAACAAATCAAATCACATTAAGGAGGCAGTAATCCAAACATCCACAAAAGTAGTTATCAAATTCTAACAAAAAAGAAATCACAAAGGTAAGAGTAATATAATAATTATAAAATAATAAAGAAATTATAAATATCATAAATATCATATATAGACTATAAATTTTTCATTATTTTCTTTAATGAGAGATGGTAAATGGAATAACAATCAACATCAGTTCGTGAGCCGGTAGTCCGCCGTACACACGAACGATGATTGTGTATCCAATTTGATAGATGTGTGAGAAAGTGAAGGTAAAACATTTATAATATAAAAATAAAATTATATTTAATATAATTTTGTTTTTATAATACCAATAAAATGAATTTAATGAAGGGGTTTATATGTAAATGTAACAAAAGTTATCGTTGAATAACATTACATTTTATTCAGGTAAATCCTTTCAGTTTATACTAAAAGGCCTCCTTCATTGTATATCTTCACAAATTGATACTTCTTAGAGGAGTTTTTAGATTTTTTTAGTTTATTTTATTAGTTTTTGGATGATACAAATGGCTTGAATGGTTTGATGACGTGGGAGGGGTGAGTGTCATTTTATAGTAGAGGAGGAGTGATATTCTTATGAATTTTCTAAAAGGGAATCACACCCATGTTTTTCCCATGTAAATTTGTGAAAATAATTAATTTACATAATAAAATTAATTATATGGTTTATGTAATTATATTAAATGTATTTTTTATAAGTTTCTTGATCATTTTTGGCCTTATGATTAAGGTTTAGTCCGATGTTAAGCTATTTTTTCTCTTAATTGTAGTGAATAATTTTAATCACTTTTCTAATATTATTGGTAAAACCCTAAATCAAACATATTATAAATTATAAATTATTAAAATTACAAATATTTAATCAATTTTTCAATTTTCCAATAAAAATGTAGTATAACTTAATTTAAAATTAATCCCACATACAGAATGAGAAAAGGGGTTTTAATGTATAAAATTTCAAAAGTTTTATATATTTTCATATAAACGTTCAATGTGAAGTTGAGTTAAATGAAATATACCTTATTTAAATATGTGTATTTTATATAATTAAATTTTAAAACTAATCAAAATATAAGTTATCCTTTTATATAAATTAGATGAAAATCAGATTTCAATTAAAATTCAGTATTTTTTACAATTCATCAAAAACTAAAACATCACTGGAAAATACGAAAAATTTCATGGAACATAATATTGATTTTAAAATTTATAAAATGAAGTTAATTTTTACATATAAAAATTATAAAATATAGAAATTATGTTTTAAATAAGGATCTCTATCAAAAGGTGTTAAAATAGCTTTTAGAAAAATATTTGTTTTTCTATAAAATCGTGTTTCATATTATATTATACCAATATATTAAATAATATAAGTGTTAAAAAAATATTTTATTGAATAAATAAGACTTTTATTTCATTAATATCATTCACTAATATTAATGAATAAATTTTATTATGATAAAATACTTTTGTGAGTATAGAAGCATTTGATTTATATTTAATTAATTTTTATATTTATTTCTAATTAATTTTAAGCATACGAAATAATTTTATATTTTTATAAAATATATATATCGAAAACATATTTTATAATATTTATAATTAATAATTTATTGGATAGGGTATATCTTATTATATAAAATATTAATATATTAATAATAAATTGGTGTATAGTTAAACTCAATCCTGTGTAGTATACATGTTATCACTGAATGTATTTATTGAATATGGTAAAAAAAATCAGTATTGTGTGCATTATGTTATATATAATATATTAAAAAAATTTAAAATTTAAAACATTCCATGATGTCTCAATATGTTATATTCCTTTCTACGTTTGGTGTTGCGTGTCACACACGCTATAAAAAAGTCACCCTTCTCAAATTTAAGGGTTATTTCAATATCAATATAATGATCACATTGTATAAATAATTTTAATCAATATATAAATATAATATAGAGCCACATATAGTTTTTTAAAATCATCCATAAAATATGGGGATATATAAATAAATTGCACTGTTCATGGAGTTGGTAAGCCATATGTACATATGGACACTATTTTCATTTTTATATTGATTAAACGAAACAAAGATAGATAATAATTATAATTTCAATAATACATTGTATTTAATATATATAATATATATCAATTAAATATATCCTCATTACTATCCATGTAAAGAGGAAATGAAAAATGAATCACAACACATTGTGGAGGTGGTAGTCCACACATACTCACGGGTAGAATTATTGTTTTCCAATGGATTGGATGGTAAGATGGTATACATGATATTATTATTATAGAAGATTTTATTTTCATTAATATTATATATATATCCATTATTTACATTTTTATTACCGCTAAGTAAAGTGGTGTAGAAAAAACGAATTACACACCTACATGGAAAAGGTAGGCAGTTTGTACACAAGAGTGATGTTTTCACTTTTCATAGTATCAAAAAGAGATTAAATATGGTTTCCCAATAATAATAATAATAATAATAATATTAGTATATTTATGATATTGTAGTTTTTATATATTGATGGGTGTATAAAATTATGAAGATGTACGAGAATATATAAACTTGTAAGACTCGGTGAAGATGACATATTCAACGGCAGACATCCTTTCGATATCTTCTTATGGGACCTAGAGTAGTTATTATGGAAGGTCAAAAAATATATATAACATAGATAAGTATGTTTAGAAAACAAATGGGAAGAGGTTAATTTATCTTGGTTTTTAATATGGTTTTAATAAAAGTGAGAAGAGGTGTCAATTTATTAGTGAGGGGAAGGGAATTCTTGGAATTTATTAAATTATTAAATTAATATAAACAATATTTCATCTATAAAGGGATAAATATATATATAATTTTAATAAAATATATGTATGAGTTTTAATAATATAATCAAATAAAATTTGGACATTTTTTATGTGGGTTTCCTACCATATCTTTTAGTTTTGACACCTTATTAACCCTTATGACCATTATTAAAATATTAATGTTTTCTATACATTAATGATCAGGAATGTTAACATAAAGGGAACAAAGGTACATAAATGTAACATGGTTGATGTTTTCAGATATTTTTCAATATTTTTTTTAATATTTTTAGGAATTTTAAAACATTTATTAGAATAATATTTTTTATAAAATATTGATAACAAAATTTTGACGTTATTCATTTAATATTGTGTTAAATACATCATGATAACATGATGATTTGAAGATAATAATTTAAAACTCCACTAAAATGTATAATAGATATAGAAAATTATCAAATATCATTAATTAATACAGATTATTTCACTTTTAAAATTTCAAAAAACATTCATCTTATTTTTCATTTAATTTAACAAATATCATGAAGATGTTGTGTAATAATTTCATATAATTATTTAATCAGTAAATAATAAAAATAAATCACCATTATTAATAAGTTATTTGTCTTTTAAATAAGTATTTATAATCGAACATAGCTTGTTACATCCTAAGTAATGATAGAAAAATTATTTTTCATGTATATTAATATTTATGAATTAGATAGTAATTTTACCTAAAATGGGAAGCTATGTGTAATAGATTACCCAAAATGAAACAATTAATTTCTCTAAAATCAATTCTTTTTCCAAGAATGAGTTATACCAAACAAAAATATACTGTTAAAATTTTTATTTAATATACCAGGTTACCTCCTTTAATGAAAGACTTTCTGTAATACTAAACATTGAATGATTTATAATTTTTACATGAAACAATTAAAATTATTATTGAAAGTGGAATATAGTAATATAAATTGGGTGAATTTTTTGAATTTTTCTGTGACCTTTCATATTTTTATGAATAGTGAAAAATACTAAATTTTAATTCCAAACTGCATTTTCATGAAATTTATTTATATTGGTATGTTATGATTTTAATTTGGTTTAAAAATAATTAGATCACTTTTATATAATTTAGACCAATTTAGGTCGATGGAAAAAATTTCACATGGATTTTATATATAAAAAAGTAGAATATTTTTTTAACTTTTACTTTATGAAATTTTCATTATCGTCTTATCTATGAGATTAATTTTAAATTAAATTCATACAATTATAATTTTGTAATTTGTAATAATGGACTCCATATTTGTAATCATAACAGTTATTGATATCTAATAGGTCAAATTAAATTTTCACCAAAAATATTAGTGAAATTAATTGAAATTAATAAGTGTGATTAAGGTAAAAATGTGTTTACATAGTGGTTAAAAATTATTATTAAGAGTCCAAATGCCCTATAAATATGCCCAAAACCAATTTTCTAACCATGAATCAACCATATCTCCTATTTTATTGAATTAGATCATTTTTGTAGGTACACGATGTAATGGATTCCGCTCAATAGTGTTTACCTTTTTTATTTTTATAATACAACCACTCCCCTACACTATAAAAATCCATTAACCCCTCCCCCCCCACACACTTACTCATTCCTATAAATCCTCTTTGGGTCATCCAAAACCAACACCAAAAATATCACAACATTCCACCATTTACCTTAGTTTCTTAATTTTTTTATGAAAAACTACCATGGAATTAATTTCATGCAAATAAAAAGGAGTTACCTGAAATGTAGTAACATTCTTCAACATAAATTTATATATTATTTCTTTCTACACTCATTCAATTGTTCTTATTTCATTATTATATAGTAAAATCAGTATCTATCACATCTAGTCCTATAGAGGTTCATGCCGTGTAATCCCAATCATTCCATTTATAGGATAAGGGATGGAAACATGCCCTGACTAGGCATATCCCACCAATGGGTGGCATTTTACTAAGTACATGTACACACGAACACATCTCCAAGACCAAAATTCTGAAATATAAAATCACTATATTTACAATGAATGCATACACTAATATACCAACCATAGAGTATGATAATTGGAAACTATAATGTGAACAGGTCCAGAATATAATCCCACCAAAAGAAAGAGTTTGTAATATTGAATGCACAAGTTCCAGAAACTCATCTATAGAAAATCGAACCAAAAGGGTAGGTAAATTAACAGTATTCTGAAGCCATAAGAGAACACCTCAAATTTCACGTATCAATAACCAATTCATGGTTCTGTGCCACTGAGGGATCTATCAAAGTTTTTATCATCTTCATAAGACTCTACATGTGTAACCAATGCCAGTGCATGGGTGACTAAAACAATACTCAATAGGACACCCCGAAACAACAATTGAATACCACAAAGAAATACATGAAGTACCCCAAAAAGAAATACAGGAAGTAGATTCATTTCACATAGGAAAATATCTACAACATATATTCTATTATTTTATTAATATGCTCAATTCAATGAGACATAGAACCTTCATGATACCCACAATATCCAAGAGACACACAGTCTCCATGACACACATAGTCTTGGTGAGACAAAAAATCTCATAAGAAACACAGTGTTTGATAGACAAACAATCTCAATAAGACACAAAATCCCTATGATAACCACAGTATATATGTAATAAACATATATTCAAGGCCAAATATCTTCCAGGTCACACATATTCTAGGTAACATAGCTTCTAGGTTACAACCTGCCACAAGATTCCGCTCATAGTATACTCGTTCCAAGAGAAAATACACCCAAGTGAATTTGGATGTATTCACACATCCAAGAAAACACACATATAGTATCTCAAAATTACCACAACATCATAAGGGTACCAAATCTGCAAATGAGTCTTGAAATAGACTCATGGTATGAAAGATAAGGCTACTTTTATAAAAATAACTCGCCCGGGTCCGATCCGACCTGCCAGACCCTGTCCGGTCCGGTCTATACTGTACCACCCTACTGGGCCATTTTAGAGGCCTTCCTCCCCAATTAAGGATCTTACTATGGGGTGGAATAATATGATATATTTGGTCTTCACTGACTTCATTCGACATGGATGGCTCGCCCGTCTGCCTTCCAAACGGCCTTATCGACACAGGCTCCTCCAACACGGTATTGAGTCATGTTCCACATTCCCACCTAATACATGGATTTCCCTCTCCACATCCAACAATACAATCCATTTATTCCAACTGTGGCCCATGTCTATTTTCCACTCCAACTCCAATGCATCCCCCTACTGTGTTCTGCCTCCACTGGCAGCCTTGCCTTGCAAGCTTGTCGTCCTCCTGCACCACCCCCTAGACCCACACCTCAACTATCCTAGACTATTTGGATTTACGACCAATGTGTTCCACTTTACCATCCAAATAGTTCCATGACTATTGTCACACCTCCCATGTGCCGTCACAGGGTCAAATCTTCAATCATGGATCATTTAGCATTGAATTGGTTGCACAACGAACTATCTTTCACATAGAGATTTTAAAGAAGGCGTAGAATATTTAGAACACATGGAGAACATAAGAGATTGAGGGGAGATAAAAAAATTTGCAAGACCTCTTAAAGAACTAATATTGTCCTTTGTTCCTATCAACTTCGATTCAATACAGTTGGAAAGAAGAATGATGAAGGATAGTCATAGAGATATATCACTCATCAAACAACAAAAATTAACATACCTACAAGAACGCACAAACCTTGGATCACCATATATGTTTTTTGGTCTGCATTTATTATTGAATCTAAGATATGGTAAAATTAATCACAAATTTATCAAACTCTTTACCATGATTTGGTTCGATCACTGATGAACAATAGTCACTGCGTCGTTTCCATGAGAAGGATCCTTTGATTACGAGATTCAGCATTCATGATTCATCAATCCATCAACATTAGTTGGAGAGATATTCATATCCTTTCTTAATTTCATTTCTAGGGTTATGTCGTAACAATGGATTCTAGACAAAATGAAATATAAAAATAAAACCAACACTATGTCAAAAATAATTTTTATTAAATAATTTTTATTTTCTTTAAATCCAAAAACTACTTGTCAAAAACATCCCATATAAGACAATGTTAGGCCTCACCTATGGTAAAAAAATTATTTTAAATGATACGGTGCCCTCAAATATCTGATATGGGGTCCCATTTAGGAGTTAGTCTACTGTTTCTATAAAACTTCCCGCACGTGCTGTTAAAAATTGAACATCTTTCAACGAATTGTTCTGGGCACATCATGTTTGAGAATCACATATCGTCTATGTTACATGTCTTGGAGTTTTTCAAATAAATAAAAAAAATAAAACTAGAGAAATATGGGTCATTAAATTCTCTCCACTTTAGGGATTTACATTTGGGAATGCCAAAACAAAGCTCTACAAAACAAAAAGGTGAGGGTATTAAGCACATATCTGAGCATCCTTCTCCAATGTTCTCTCTTGGAGATTCCCATTCCTTCCCATAATATATACTAGAGGAATCAACTAACCACAAAATATCCTATCATATTGATCCTAGGTCTCCACCATAAAATTTTCAAAATTCTATGCATCATCAATGTCTAGCTCACCCTAGTCGATGAAGTGTGATGGTTTATGCACATACCCTCTCAGTTGTGACACATGGACGGAAAACATTACCTGATGATACAATAGGAATGGTTCTAGGTGGTATTCTGCATCACCAACTATACATAGAATCTGAAAATGGATGATTTATTTATGAGATAACTTTCCTCCCCGTCCAAATATCTACAATCCACTTCAAGGAAATGCCAGAAAGAACACATTGTCTCATTCATTGAGCATATGAGGCCTTTGTATCCTATCAACATATGACTTCTACTTACTTATGTGTAGAATTATTCTAATATAGGATTATTTTCACCATCTCAGTGGTAGACTGAACAAGCTCTAGACCCATGAGTGCTAACTCTCTTCGGTCAGTCCAGCAATGTGGTGACCTGCATGGTCGCTCATACATGACATCAAATTATTCCATATCATTGGAGGAGTAGTTATTGATGTTGTATGTAAAATAACCCAGTGTTAAGTGGTATTCATAGCTACTTCATATATCCATGATTGAATCCCACAACATATCCTCTAGAACCTAAATAGTCACCTCCATTTTGTCCATCTCTCTGGGGATGAAAACTTGTGATAAAGTTCATATGTCCCTCAAAAACCACATGAAATCCCATCCATAACTGAGATTTAAATTGAGCATAAAAACCTAAAACTACAATAAATGGTACTCTATAGAGTTGAAAATATCTTATATGTAGTGGTGTCCCAAGATCTCTACTATATACTTCTCCTGAATCACAAGGAAGTGAGCCAACATGGTGAGTCTATTAACGATCACCCAAAAGGAATTTTTCCCCCTAGACCTATGTGGTAACCCTATCACGATGTCCATAAATATTCCATCCCACGTCGACTCTAGTACCTCAAGGTGTTGATTCAAACACAAAGGAACCTGGTGCTTATCATTTACTTCGTAACAATTGACACATCTAAAAACAAACTCCACCACTACCCTCTTTATCCCCGGTAACTAGAACATATGTCGATGGTCCTAATACATTTTATCCACTCCATGATGTACATCAAATGGGGATGTATGTAACTCCCTCCAGACCTAACCCCTTAATTCCATCAGCACCAATGTGTATCATATGAAAAGAATGATGTGCTCCCCACCTTTCAAACATCAACAAGGGGAATGCCTTCTAGACATATGAGTATGTAAATTATAACAGTCAATATCTCTGAGTTGTTCCTACTTGAATCAATATAATATTGGAGGGGTGAAAGTAATCTATTGAAGGTAAGATACACTATCTCTATCCACAAATGATATTTTTTACATGACTAACTACTCTGACACCTTGCTTAGCAACTGCAAGTTCGATCTCTTATGGAGAGAATCATTCACCCCATTTCCCTTCCCAAGAGTATTGAAAATATGAAATTTGTATTCCTAGAGGAAATATATCCATAAGATCAATTTCATTTTTAGATCCTTTTGAGATAATATATTCTTGAGACTCTTGTGGCCAGAGTAGAAGTTAAATCACTCCCCCATCATGTTGTGTCGCCACATATTCAATGTTAAGACTATTATTACTAACTCAATATCTGGGTTGAAGTAGTTATGATCATGTTTTCCCATATTTCATGACCCACAATAAATCACCACTTTTACATACATTAGGAAACAACAAATCCTAGTTCTTGATTCATCATAGAATACTACATACTCGACACCCTACTTTAGAAATCTAATGATGGGAGTGCTCGTCAAACTCATCCTCTACAACTGAAAACACTCTTAGAACTTCTTCATCCACATGAATGGATGACCCTTCCATGTTCAATCCCTCAATGCTGTTGATACTCTAGAAATTTTATGTACAAAACATCGATATTACCCATCCAAACAATGAAAAATCCACACCATAGTTACACACTTGGGTGGTTATCATTCAAGCACCACCACAATCATCACTGTCTCTACCAAAACTCCATCCTCTAAAATGATGTGTCCCAGAATATTGACCTCCTGTATCGATAACGAACACTTTATATGTTTCCCATAGATTCGGTGCTATTTAAATGTGTCCAGTACCAACCTCAAGGGCCTCATATTCTCCTCCCCAGATATCGAGTACACTAGGATTTCATTAAATAAGATCACTGTGAACAAGTCTAAGTATGGTTACAGGATCCTATTCATTAGTCCAATGAAAACAACAAGGGGTTTTTTCTCACCAAACGAAATCACCACGTGTTTTTAGTCGCTGTAATGACATCAAAAAGACATCTTTGTTATATCCTTATCTGGTACTCGAAGATGGTGATATTTGAACCTGAGGTCAATCTTTTAAAATGGCTGTGAAAATTTCAATTGATCGAAGAGGTCATTGATCATTTTCAGTGCATAATATTTCTTCAATGTCACCTGGTTCAGGAGCTAGAAGACAACATATAACCTCAAAAACCCGACTGCCAACATGGAAGACAAATCTAGGGATGCACATAGTGAAATTCTACATCTCATGAAGCCCATCCTCTATATGTCATCCAACTCCACCCTCAACTCACGAATCTATATGAGAATCATATGATATGTAGGAGTAGATATTGATGTATTCCCTGGGTTATGATCAATGCAGTTATATTCCTCCCTATTAGGAGCTAATCTTGGAATATCCATAGGAAAGATAACCTCACACTTCTCCAGCACTGTAGGAATCTGGAGACTCATCTCAACCACTACATTGAGGGTTAGGAAAGCCTACTGATGTGTAATAGGTTACACCATCCGATGAGTAATTATTTCTAGTGTTGTATGAGTTTCCTTTTCACCAACAAAGGAAACCCAGGTTCCATTACCATAGCCACATTGCACTCTGCATCTAATATATTCAATCGGAGCATGGACTATAGATAACCAGTCCATAATGAGAATGAGGTCATAAGGCCTTGATGCCTCTAACAACAGATCCCAACCAAAACTATCACCTCTAAGAGTATGGTCACACTATCGACATTAGTGTGTAATCATTAAATACCCTACTATAGAAGTCTCTAATAGTATGGGTTGAGTCAACGGTTCAACTGAAATATCCATGTTTCAAACAAGGGTCGTGAAAATAAAATAATGACCGAAACCTATGTCTATAAAAACTACATATAAGTTTCAAAAGATATATATCATACCACTAATCATCCATAGAGCCTAGAGTTCATAATCCTCCATCATGTAAAGCTGGCTTCATCCCTATACACCAGCTCCTTGAGCATGTCACGGGCCAACTAGGGTAGGCGGTGGTATTACGTCAAACCTACAACCACATACTATTGTCCTTTCTGACCTTATTACACGTTTTATTCCTTATAGACCACCCTTCTCCTTCTTTATCCTCTACCTCAGTGGACTACAAACTGCCTCCTGATATGTCGTATGATGGATCGATAAATTTCATGCTAGATGTCCCGGACTTCCACAAGAAATGAGATGCATTTACTTCCGCTAAATCACACTACCATGGGAGATACACACTTCTAATATTGTTTCATGGGGCCATCCCCTAAATTGGATGAACTGCTTGGGTCCTTGTAACTATTATTGGAAACCTACTTCCAAATACTCAACTACCTAGTTCTTGATGGTTGCTCTTACTGCCATTGTCTTCTCCAATAGAAAGATCTATACAAACAGAGCTCGCTACAGGACCCCAACATTTGTAGGAATTTTATAGGATATCATAAATTCCCTAATCTCCTACTATAATCCATAAACTATTGCCTATACCCTAAATAACTATTCTTGTACCATATCATTGTAATAGAGATTCAGATCAGTAAATCTCACCGAGTACACCGCCATTTCTTGACTGCCCTGTAGTGGATGCAAAATCTATTGTATATACATTGATCATAACAAATCTTGAATACGCTCCCTTATGAAGAGACTCTCAATGTATTCCCAAGAGAGAGTTGTCTCATTGTGCATCTGGGTCCTATGATCCACCATCGCCCCACTAATCCCTGAAGAATACTCACAGCTAGGACTACCATCTGGTCATAAGGATTCCTCATAAGGCATATGATATGTCTGACGACCTCCAACCAATCGTCGGATGCCTAGTGCCCTATCTCACCTAGAATACTGGGAGGTGGCTGCCTCTGGAACTCATGAAATGCACTCAAGCTTATTGTATCCTCAACTGGAAGTGATGGTAGTAACTGTTACTCAATGGGTGGTAGTACTACTGGTAAACCACCCTAAGATTATATCTCTATTATAAACCCCTATACTGACGCCTCATTGCTTGGAAGTTCATCCTCATAACCACACAACTGAATCCTAGATGGCTATATGCATAGTGGTATCCTGATATAGAACAAGATGCACCGTGGTCAATAGAGTATACAAAATGAGATGACATAAGAAGGACATGAGAACACACCAAAATCCTATATGATTCAAGTACCATTATTTCCCCAATAACTAGTTTTTAATGTAAAGCGTCAAAAAATTCATTTTCTTTGTATATGGATATGACAACCACCGTTCCAATACTAGATTCCATGACCTAAATGTTGATCTCGGAATAGTTATCAATATTTACCTATACCAACCTCATAGGCTCTTGGTGCTTTAGTATAACTGACCAGTATAGTTACAACTCTTTCATAACCCACCCCATAGGGACCCATGCCATGAATACCCCAAACAAAACTCATATTGGCTAGGGGATATTTTCTAGCACCAGGTAGACAAATAAAAAAATCAGAGGCATTTACATATGTACCAGTACACATGCACACATCTCCAAGACAAAAATACTGAAATGTAAAAAAAATTAAGTATATAATGCATGCATACACTACGATACCAACCACATAGTATGGAAGTAGGAAACTAGAAAGTGAATAGTATCATAATACAAGCCCCCCAAAAGAAATATTCTATAAAATTTAATGATAATGTTACTAAAACTCATCCAAAGAAAACAAAACATGAAGGTTCGGTATATGGATAGTTTTCTAATGCTCTAGGAAAAAACCTTGGTTCTTTGGTCTTGCTAAGAACTACCTAGTCCTAGCTCTCCTAAGACTCTATCAAAACATTGATCATCTCTATAATATAATACATGTGCAGGCTAATCCCGTGCAGTGGTGAGTAGAAAAAATTCTTAGTAGGAAACCCTATAACCGCAAAGGAATATGACAATGAAATACAAGAAGTACATGAATATGAAATACCCGAAGTTCAGTAAACTCTCATTTGTAAATTTTAACACCCTGATATTTTATATGAAATATATATATTTTTATATATTATTTTATACAAAACAGAAAACGAATCATTCACTACACACAACACTGGCTTGGCTTGCGTTACACGCAATCGCAACCTTCCACAATAGCGTGTGTAGTACGCAATACCAGGTTTAACTAAACAAAGATATATTGTTATAATATTATTGTGGACTAGGTTTTATGAATAATATTAACTACATTTTGACCATTATTATTCATCTTACACATTTTCTAAAAATGGTATGTGAATAAAATAAATTTTTCGGGTAAAATTATTATTTTTCAAAAAAATGCACTTTTACCGCCTTTTGATGGTGCACCCATTTTAAATCTATTTTTGGACAGGTTTATAAGATGAATTTGGAAAAATAAAATTTTTATTTGGAATCGGAATATAAAAATTTACTTTGGATAAAATTTTCATATTATTCTGATAAATTTTATATTTTAATTAATAGTAAAAACACGCTATATTTTAATTAAAACCCACTATTTTTATCACAATAATTTATATGGATAAATTATAATATTTAATGGTTTTAAAGTATAAATAGAATATATTATTACCATTTAATATAATGTATGTCATTAGAATTAATTTTACATTGTATTCATAGGTAAAAACATTTCAATCCTTGGCAATGTTATAACTTTTAAAACCCATTTTCTTAACAACGAGATTAATTTGAAATTAATTACTACAAATTTTGGGTTTTTAGTATTAAAAAATTGATTCCATATTTGAATTTAGTGGGTCAAAATTATGTTAATATGTTACTTTTATTTTTTTTAACTATGGTAATTTTTATTTAATGTAGTTAAAGGTAAATCGAGTAATTAAGGGTAAAAATAATATTATATAATTACACTGACACCTGTAAAAATTCTATTGGATGTCCAAAAGTTGACACATATAACCTAAGGGGCTGAGTAGATTAATCTTATGGACTTTTTACAATGAAGATAATTTAAATATTATTAAAACCAAAGAAAGTGACAACATGTCACTCTCTTAAATCTTATCAGTATAATAATTTTAATTTAGTGATAAACTTCATGAAACAGTGAACATGAATAGTATCCAGAAATCTAATACAGTTATCTACATCATGTGAATTTATTTATAATTTTTAGGGATTAAATAATTATCATTATAGATGACACAATAGTGATGTTGAAATTATTTTATCGATTATAATATCAAATAAATGGAATTAAAAATATTAAATTAAATATTATATGAACTATTAAATGTGCCCCACTAATATTCACTATACATATGACATGTTATGAATCTATTAAATCTTTTAGTTTGAATATATACTCTATGTATATTTTATTTAAATTCAAATAAATTAATAGTGTCAAAATTGACACTCTTGTTATTTTAAAAGAATAACATATGAAATTTTTAAAAAAAACACAAAAAAATTTAGAAAATTTAAATTTAAATTTATATGGTCTAAAATTTCATAATGTATTTAATTATGGATAATTAACAGCACATAAGTAATTATTTATATCAATTTAACATTTATAATATTATTACCATAAATAAAATTAAATTGATTAAATAAAGATAAATCATTTTGATAAGGTTTAAAATAAATTCAAACCTGTATAAATTTTATTGGTTGATGCGATTACAACCCTATAGAATCTCATATTAGAATTGAGTCATTTTTGGAGGTTTTAAGTGGGATTTGAATTTATTATAAATTAATATATCTTATAATTCCAAAGGTTCCCCTCTCCTCCCTTATAAAAGGGAACCTCGTCCCTCTCCTCCTCACACCACTTTGAGCCTTCAAGCTCAGCCAACCCTTGAACATTTATCTTCTCCACTTTCCTATAAACATACTAGAGGTCTTGTTCTTCTTCAAAGAACAACTTTAGTTCCCTAAGGAGTGGTTAAGAAGAGGTGCGTCAAAGAAGAGGTTATATCCATTACCGATTCATTCCAATTTATTTCTTCTTCTACTTATGCTTATTTATTTTTTTCATCATAAATTAATAACATAAGTATCACTCAAATATGGATATGTTATTATAAATATGAAACAACCCTATTTCAACTTCTATCCATCCTACGGAAAATGAAACCACCACGTGTGCGTACGTACGGAATACCATGTCCACGTCGTGGTGTAATATATTTTCCATCACCGCCTTACATGGATGGGTATAATGATATAAAGAATAAATATATATGATTATTATAACATGACAATAATTATGAGACATTCCATCTTCCACTCTAAGACCATTCAATAGTTATGGTAACGATATCATCGCTCGTGCGTATGTACGACCTACCATCTCCACAATGTGATGCGACTCGTTATACATGATCTTCATTGAATAATGATTATATAAGTGAATTGAATGAATAAATATGATATATATTACAGTAACAACATTCTTTAAATAAGGTATCTATAACCTAAATATATGAATAAGAGTTTATTCGACAAGACATGCATAAGAACATAAAGCAATGAATACCCAAATAACAAGTAGCAATGAAATATTACTAATAAGATGATAAGGATATGACCATGTATGATATCATAACAGTGAATTTGATTATGTAATAAGTCAATGAAATTATTTAAATAATTATACATGATATTCGGATACATATGAAGCATATCATACCTAAGGAAAGGGAAGATCTCACAATCTAATTTTTATCTGAGATTGTTTATACTTCTGAATTTACTGGGGAATATTTATCATCCAAATCCATGTTTCCTCAATATGTAATATTACTTATATCCTAATACAATTTTTTAAATTCAATTTTACATATTATTGAATTTTTACTAAAAGATATGAAAGGAATCTTTTGTCATTTTCAGTATGAGATACTTTTTGACTTTTTCGCCAAAAGTACGAGAAGAAGGATTGTTTAACTTATATGGAATGAACGGATTTTTATGATTCCATATATCATTATTTACATGAAGCTTCTGTTAATAGTTTTCATGTTTATTTTTAATTAACTTCTTTTTGTTTAAAATATTATGACATGTTAAGAAAGGAAAAGTGGTTTTGAAGTAGAAATAATATTTTCCCCAAGAATGGAGTTCAAGTGTTTTATCAAAATTATTTTCAATCTAAGATAATATAGGGTTCAGTTTCTATCCCTATTATTACATTTATTTGATTATGTTGTGATGGAATTATTTTTTATGAAGTCCTCTTTCTTATATGAATTATTTTACGATGTCACAATGTTTAAGAATCCCATTTTTATTACATGGGTTATGCTACGATGTATGATTTATGATTTTGTGGCACACATAAGAATGGATTCATTATGAGATGGGTGTGACCTATATCTCCCTCCAATGAATTGGATAAAGATATATATCTCATGAGATAGAAATGGATGGAATGGAAAGTTAATCTCGTTCAGTGATATAGGATTGAAACGAGGATTGAACTCGGTTCAGAAATGGACTTTGTCCACTAAGATAGTCTTGGCAATGATTCTTGACTAATAAGAAATTATTTTCAATGATTATGTGTGTATTCCACAATGTTTCATATTATATATTATGATCATTGGGATTACATTTCACTACTATGATATATCCCATGTTATGATATTATGATCACTTTTGCAGGTTAAGATTTTCAAAATTTTATGTTCTTATGAATATGATATGATTGATATTTCGTTTGTTTACCCTTACTGAGAATTTGAGCTCACCATTTTTTGTATGCTTTTTCCCAGGTCAGGAAGAAGGGTATTAAGTAGGATATTCCAAAAGGGACTCTAGATATGATGAAATAAACGGGAGACGATGTAGATGTGTTATGAACCAATTGTTTATGTTTCCCAGTTTCTAAAAAAACTATATATATACAGTCCTATCAGGGATTGGATATATGTTGTAATAATTATGCTTCAATTCTGAAGTAATAACAATGTATGTAATTTATGGGTCGTTATCTTTGGTATCAAAGGATAGGTATAGTCAACCTTTTGAAAAAAGTATGTGAAAGCATTAGTTAGAACCCTAAGGATATGTCTATGAATAGAACATAATATTAGTGTTTTAGAAATGGCCATGAATAACCTATGATAAGACCATAAGTGTAAAATTTTATTCTTGATTATGTGGTTTTCCTATTATGATTAATGTTTCTCACAATATGCTTATTCGTTTTAGTCAATGGCTGGAACCCGAAAGAACCTTGTTAATTCTGAATGCAACGGGAAATGCAATGATTGTACCCCTGAGCAACCAAACGTTATGTGAGCTGGAATAAAAAACCTTGTAGCCATGCTCACACAACTTTCTCAATCTATGAATCATGACGGACTTCCAAATTATCAAAGGAGAAACATTCTGTTGAATCCTTCATGAGGCAGCTTCCACCTTCATGCAGCGGGTCTTCTGATCCATTAGTGGATGAACAATGGATTAGTACAACTGAAAAGACATTTTCAATCCTAAAATGTTCTGAACATGATAAAGTCATCTTAGCAGTATATCGTTTGGAAGGTGAAGCTGATCAATGGTGGAATCATATAAATAATACGGGGCAATGATATGAAATTGATTCCATGGAATGGGATGAATTAAAGAACTTATTTTTCAATAAGTACTTCCCTCGTATTCTTTAAACCATGATGGAGAAGGAGTTTCTTGAACTGAAGCAAAAGGATGATGAATCAGTTGGTACCTAAGAAGAAAATTCTACAAGACGTGCAAGGTACACTTCAGGAATTGTTATCCAAACAGAGAGTAAGATTGATCGATTCTTTAGTGGCTTAAAACCAAGTCATCGAAGGGCGTTAGCCATAAGGGACTTCAATAGCTATGAGTAAATTGTTCGATGTTCTCTTAAGGTTGAGATGGAGATTGGAGTAAGCCATCAGTCATATGGGTTTTATAAGAAGATGAAAATTGAATTCATAGGGAAATCTAGAGATCACAATGAAAAGAAGATGAGTTTTCCCTTATGCTCAAAGTGTGGAAAGAAACATGGAGGGAATTTTCTTAATGGGACAAGTAAATGTTCCAAATGTGGAAAAGAAGGTAATCGGGCATTTGAATGCTGCAATGATGGGAAAAATATGTCTAGAGATGCGAACAAAGAAAAGGCTACACATAATGCACCTCCTACACTTCAATGTTACAATTGTACGGAAATGGGGCATTATGCTAATAAATGTCCTAATCCAAGGGTTATTGATGATGATTGACGTCAATAAACTCATAAGGCCAAAGGCAAAGGAAAGTCACATGCAATTTCTATCTATGATGTGTAGTATGATAATTAAGTGGTGAATGGTACACATACCATCCACTCTAATGTAGCAAATGTTTTATTTGATTCTGGATCCACCCACTCTTTTATTTCTGAAAAATTTTCTATGTGTATCATCGTACTACCTCAACAATTAGATGTTGAGTTAGCTGTGACAACTCATAATTGCACAACGGTTGCACCAATAGTTTATAATTCTTCTCCAATTGATGTTTCTGGGAAAGTACTTCCTACAGATCTTGTGATCCTTCCTATAGTGGAATTTGATGTGATTCTTGGCATGGATTAGCTTTCCTTATATGGAGGTCATATCGACTGCCAGAGAATGGTAGTCACATTTCGTATTCTTGAATAATCAATGATCATATATCGATGCAAGGATGAATATAACCTTCCAGTGGAAATTTAGTCCATCCTATGGGTCCTGATTCTAATAAATGAAGGTTATTTATCTCAAATGGATGGAGAGAAACTCATGTTTATGAATATTCCCATTATACGGGAGTTCGATGATGTCTTTCCAGAGGAATTGTCAGGTCTTCCACCAGATCGGAAGGTTGAGTTTTCAATAGAACTCGTACCAGTTGGTATGCCCATTTCAAAGAACCCTTATAGAGTATCCCCAATTGAGTTGCAGGAATTGAAGAAGAAACACCAAGAGAATCTTGATAAGGGATTCATACGCCCTAGTGCGTCACCTTGGGGAGCACTTGTTCTGTCTGTTAAGAAGAAAGATGGATCAAAGAGACTCTGCATTGATTATCGAGAACATAACAAGATCACTATCAAGAAAAAATATCCTCTCTTTTGCGTTGAGGAATTATTTGAACAACTATGGGGAGATCAATACTTTTCAAAGATTGATCTTTGTTCGGGTTATCATCAATTAAGGGTCAAAAAAGAGGATATACCAATGACGGCTTTCCGTACAAGGTATGGACATTATGAATTTATAGTGATTCCATTTATTCTTACTGATGCACCTGTTATCATCATAGATCTGATGAATAGAGTCTTTAGAGACTATCTTGATCAGTTTGTGGTAGATTTTATAGACAATATTCTTTCCTATTTAAATATTAAGGAAGAACACGAAGATCAGGTGAGAATTGTATTAAAGACACTGATAAGGAAGAAGCGTTATTCCAAATTTACCAAGTGTGAATTTTGGCTTCAAAAAGTTTCATTTTTGGGTCACATAATCTCTAAAGAGGGGATATCTGTCGATCCAGCAAAAACAGAGGTTATCGAAAGATGGTCGAGACCAACAACAGTAACTGAGATCTGAAGTTTTCTTGGTTTGGCTGGATATTATCGATGTTTTTGGAAAGATTTTTTAGGATTATATATTCCACTCACCTATTTGAATCTAAAAGGAGTTAAGTTCGTGTGGACAGAGGAGTGCGAAGAGAATTTCAAGGAGTTTAAAATAAGGTTATCTCATGCACCTGTGCTCACACTGCCTTATAGTGGAGAAAGGTTTGTGATCTACAGTGACACATCCAAGAATGGATTGGGGTGTGTTCTCATGAAAAATGGTATGGTGATAGCTTATGCCTCATAACAGTTGAAAATCCCTAAGAAAAATTACCCAACTCATGATTCATAGTCAGCTACGGTAATCTATGTATTAAAGATTTGGAGGCATTATCATTATGGTGAAATGTGTGATATTATACTGATCATAAAAGTTTATAGTATATATTTATACAAAAGGATCTGAATATGCTCCAAAGAAGATGGTTGGGGCTGATTAAGGATTACGACTACTCAATTCATTAACACCCTGGGAATGAAAACAAGGCGGAACATGAATTAAGTATACAAGACCATGCTAGCTTATCCATGATGAGGATCACCAATGATCCAATATTTATGAATTTACAAAGAATGGATCTTGGAATTATAATGGAAGGGGAAAAATCATATCTTACTCAAATGAATGTTCAACCATCTATACATATGAAGATTAAAGAGGCACAGAAAGAAGATGTAGAGTTACCAAAGAAGGTGAGAAATGTTCCTGAATTTCACATTGATTGTGTTGAAATAATAAGTTTCAGGAATTAGGTTTGTGTTCCTCCCATCCCAGAATTCAAGAAGGAAATACTGGATAAGACTCATAGTTCTTCATTCCTTATTCACTTTAGAAGCACGAATATGTATAGGGTCCTGAAGGAGTACTTCTGGTGGGATGGCAAGATAAGAGATGTTGCTGAATATGTCTCTCGATGTTTGGTTTGTCAGCAAGTCAAAGCTGAGAGACAGAAGTCTTAGAGGATGTTACAACCATTACCCATATTATAATGGAAATAGGAAAACATCACTATAGAATCTGTCACTAGACTTCCTTAAACATAAAAAATCAATAATGCTATCTGGGTTATAGTTGATCATCTTACGAAGTCTGCACACTTTATTTCTATTAGAGAATATTTATCTCTTGATTAGCTTGCTAGGATATATGTGAAGGAAGTGGTATGATTGCATGGAGTACGACTTACCATTATATCTAATTGGGATCCAAGGTTTACCTCAATGTTTTGGCGAAGTCTTCAGCATAATATAGATACAGAGTTGATTTTCAGCACTGCTTATCATCCTCAGACATATGGTCAGTCTGAGAGGACATTTCAAACTCTAGAAGACACACTGAGAGCTTGATCTAAGGATTTCAAAGGTGGTTGGTATCAACACCTACCTTTGGTAGAATTTTCTTATAATAATATCTTTCACTCCAGTATTAAGATGGCTCCTTATGAAGATCTATATGGAAAGAAATGTCGAACTCCAACTTGTTGGGATAAAGTTGAAGAAAGAAAGATATTAGGACCTGATCTTGATGATGAGATGGCTGAAAATGTCTGATCTATTCAACAACACATAAGAGCAGCTCAGTGTCGACAAAAGAGTTCTGCCGATAACCGAAGAAAATACCAAGAGATTGAAGTGGGTGATGAAGTGTTCTTAGGAACATCTCATTGGAAGAGAGTAATGATATTTGGAAAGAAGGGAAAGCTGAGCCCCATGTATATTGGTTCTTTCAAGATATTGGATCATGTTGGAAAGGTAGCTTACCTATTGGCACTTCCACCGAATCTCTCTCAAGTTCATGAAGTATTCCATGTATCTCTCCTGAGAAAGTACCTACCTGATCCATCCCATGTACTAATATCATAAGTTGTACCACTGGAGCAAGATATTTCTTATGAAGAACAGCGGATAGATATTCTTGAATCGTAGTGAAAAAGTAATATGAAATAAGACCACTCGCTTGGATAAAGTTTTATGGAGCAATCACCAATTATAAGAAGCTACATGGGAACTTGAGGATATGATGAGGGAGAGGTATCCTCATCTGTTTGTTAAGAAGTGAAAAATTTTGGGGGCGAAATTTTTTTTAAGGGGGGTAGAATGTAACACCCTAATATTTTTTGAGAAATATATATATATATTTTATATCTCATTTTATACGCAACACCAAACGAATCTTTCACTACACACAACACTGACTTGGCTTGTGTTACACGTAATCGCGACCTTCCCCGATAGCGTGTGTAATATGCAATACCGGGTTTCACTAAACAATTATTTATTGTTATTATATTATTATGGAATAGTCGTTATGAATATTATTTACTAAATTTTGAACAATATTATTCATCTTACACATTTTCTAAAACATGGTATGTGAACAAAATAGTGTTTCAGGTAAAATAATTAATTTTCAAAAAATGAAGTTTTACTGCCTTTTGATGGCACACACAGGTTAAATCTAGTTTTTGACAGGTTTATAAGTTCAATTTGACAAAATAAAATTTTTCTTTGTAATTAGAATATAAACATTTACTTTGGATAAATTTTTCATATTATTCTGATAAATTTTATATTTTAATGAATAGTAACAACATGCTATATTTTAATTAAAAATAACTTTTTTCATCGCAATAATTTATATGGTTAAATTATAATATTGAATAGTTTTAAAGTATAAATAAAATATATTTTTACCATTTAATTTAATGTATGTCATTACCATTAATTTTACATTGAATTCATAGGTAAAAACATTTCAATCTTTGGCAGTGTTTTAACTTTTAAAACCTGTTTTCTTAACAAAAAGATTAATTTTAAATTAATTACTGAATCTTCTGTGTTTTGAATTTTGAAAAATGGATTCCATATTTGAATTCAGTGGGTCAAAATTATGTTAATAGGTTACTTTTATTTTTTTAACTATGGTAATTTTTATTTACTGCAGTTAAAGTTAATCGGGTAATTAAGGGTAAAAATGAGATTATAAAATTATCCTAACTCCTAAAAAAATTCTATTGGATGACTAAAAGTCGAAACATATCACCTAATGGTAGGAATATATAATGTTTATGGACTTTTGACAAAGAAAATAATTTAATTATTATTAAAACCAAAGAAAGTGACAACATGTCACTCTCTTAAATCTTATAAGTATAATAATTTTAATTTACTGATAACCATCATGAAACATCGAAAAATAGTAGTCTACAGAAATATAATTAAATTATCTACATCATGGGAATTTATTTATAATTTTTATGGAGAAAATATTTATCATTAAAGGTGACACAATAGTGATGTTGAAATAATTTTATTGATTGAAATATCAAATAAATGGTTTTAAAAATATTAAAATAAATATTATATGAACTATTTAATGTGCCTAACTAATTTTCTAGATACATATGACATGTTATGAGTCTATTAAAGCTTTTAGTTAAAATATATCCTCTATGTATATTTTATTTAAATTTAAATAATTGAATAGTGTCAAAATTGTTACTATTGTTATTTTATAAAAATAACATATTCTAAAATTGTTTAAAAATCACAAAAATATGAAAAAATTATAAATTTAAATTTATATGGACTAAAATTTCGAAACGTATCTAATTATATATAATTCACAGCACATAAGTAATTATTTATATCAATTTAAAATTTAGAATTTTATTACCACAAATTAAATTAAATAGATTAAATAAGGATAAATCAATTTGATAAGGTTTAAAATAAATTCAAAACATTTATAAATTTTATTTGTTGATGATATTACAAACCTATCTCATCTAATATTCGAATCGAGTGATTTTTGGAGGTTTTTATGTGGGTTTGTAATTTATTATAAATTAATATTTCTTATAATTCCAAAGGTTCCCCTCTCTTCCCTTACAAAAGGGAACCTCCTCCCTCTCCTCCTCACACCACTTTGAGCCTTCAAGATTAGCCAACCCCTACCAATTTCTTTTATCTGCTTCCCTGGAAACATACTATAGTTCCTGGTCTTCTTCAAAGACCATCTTTAGTGCTCTAAGAGGAGGTTACGAAGAGGCCTGTCAAAGAAGAGGTAATATCCTTTACCGATTCTCTCAAATTTATTTTTTTTCTTCTACTTCTTCTTCTTTATTTGTTTAATCATAAATTAATAACATCAGTATCACTCATATACTGATATTTTATTATAAATATGAAACAACATTATTTCACCTTCTATCCATCATACGAAAAATGAAATGAGAGCCCGTGAGTACGTACAGAATACCGTCTCCACGCCGTGGTGTAATCTGTTTTCCACCACCACCTCACTTGGGTGGTAATAATGGTGTAAATAATAACTATATACGATTTTATAACATGAAACTAATTCTGAGACATTCCATCGTCCACTCCAATACCATTCAATAGTTATGGGAACGATATCATCGCGCATGCATATGTACGGCCTACCGTCTCCACGATGTGATGCGACTCGTTCAACATGATCTTCATTGAATAAGGACTATATAAATGAATTGAACGAATAACTATTATATATATTAAACTATTAAAATTCTGTAAATAAGGTCTCTATAACCTAAAAAAGTGTAATATGAATTTATTCGACAAGACATGCATAAGAACATAAAGCAATGAATACCCGAATAACAAGTAGCAATGAAATATTACTAATAGGATGATAGGAATATGACCATGTATGATATCATAACAATGAATATGATTCTATAATAATTCAATGAAATTATTTAAATCATTATACAAGAGATTTGGATTTGTACAAAGCATATCTGACCAATGGTAAGGAAAGATCTCACAATCTCATTTTTATCCTGGATTGTTTATACTTTTGAATTTACTGGGGAATATTTATCATCCAAATCCATGTTTCCTCAATATGTAATATTATTTCTATCCTCCTAAAATTTATAAAATCCAATTCTACCTATTTTGGAATTTTTAGCAAAATATATGAAAGAAATCTTTTGTCGTTTTCAGTACGAGATACTTTTTGACTTTTTTGGACAATGTACAAGAAGGTTTTTTTAACTTATACGGCATGAATGGATTTTTATGATTCCCTAGAGCATTATTTCCATGAAGCTTACTTTACATGTTTTCAAGTTTATTTTTAATTTAATTCTTTTAGTTTAAAATATTATGACATGTTAACAAAGGAAAAATGTTTTTGAAGTAGAAAGGATATTTTCTTCAAAAATGGAGTTCAAGAGTTTTATCAAAATTATTTTCCATCTATGATAATATAGGGTTATTTTTCTATCCCTATTATTACATTTATTTGATTATGTTTTGATGGAATTATTTTTTTTGAAGTCCTTTATCTTATATGATTTATTTTAGTAAGTCCTGATGTTTAAGAATCCCATTTTTATTACATGGGTTATGATATGATGTATGATTTATGATTTTGTTGCACACATAAGAATGGATTCATTTTGAGATGGGTGGGACCTATATATCCGTAAAATTCATTGGGTAAGATTTATATCTCATGAGATAGACATGTATGTAATGGTAAGTTAATCTGGTTCAGTGATACAAGACTGAAACAAGGTGAGAACTCAGTTCAGAAGTGGATTTTGTCCACTAAGATAGTCTTGGAAATGAGTCTTGACTAATATAAAATGGTTTTCT
The DNA here is from genome assembly GCA_963277665.1 of Viscum album. Lineage (NCBI taxonomy): Eukaryota > Viridiplantae > Streptophyta > Magnoliopsida > Santalales > Viscaceae > Viscum > Viscum album. The sequence continues at coordinate 1,266,473,609 of OY728140.1, read as the reverse complement.
ATGATTATGTGTGTATTCCACAAAGATTCATGTTATATATAATGATCATTGGGATTAAATTTCTCTAATATTATTAATCCCATGTTATGATATTATGATCTCTTTTACAGGTTATGATTTTCAAAATGTTATGTTCTTATGAATATAATATGAATGATATTTCATTTGTTTACCCTTACTGAGCATTTGAGCACACATTTTTTGTATGTTTCATTTTCCCCAGGTCAGAAAGAATGGGATTACGTAGGATATGCCAAAAGGGACTCTAGATATGATGAAATAAATGGGAGAAAATGTAGTTGCTTTATGCACCAGTTGTTTATGTTTACCTATTTATAAAGAAACTATAATTATATGGTCCTATCAGGGGTTTTTTATTTGTTTTAATAATTATGCTTCAATTCTGAAGTAATAATAATGTATGTAAAGTATGGTTCGTTAGATATATTCTTAAAAAATATATTCTACACAAGTTCTGGTAAACACAATAGAATGATATACAGAGTCTCTTTGAGATGCATAGTCTTCATTAGATACAAATTCTCCATAATACAAAAAATCTCAGTTGGACACATAGTCTCCATGAGGCGCACAACCTCTAAGTAGTACACACAACTTCTTGGTCACATAGTTTCTGGGTCACATAGCATCTAGGACACATAGATTCTTGGTTACAACCAACCATAGGATTCTTCTCGAAGTACACTAGTTCTGGGAGAACCTACACCTCAAGCCATTAGGTCGTACGCACACTTACCCAAATTATCATCTAAGAGTATCTCAAAAGAATCATCAAATTGAAATGGTTCCAATGCCAAAATAGCACGTCAAAATAACCAACATTTTGAAATTAATTTTTTTTTAAAAGGTATGGCCTGGGTCTGGTCCAATGTGTCGGATCTGGACCGACAAACCAGCTGACCCGACCCAGTCAGGCTAACACGACATGGTCCATCAAACCCGATGCATCTCGATTCGGTCAAGCAAAACCATCCTGCTATACTCAGCCCATTTGGCTTGGCCCTCTGGGCCACTGGAGTAGCCCAACTCCTCATGGTCTGGCCCATGTTGTGGGCTGGTTTGGTACATAACATGTTGTCCTCCCCTGAACACGTGGTTCCCATGTTGATGCGATGTTGTGACTCCATCAACACTGCTAGCATGCCACTCTGCCTGCCCCATGTACTTGCCACCGTTGTCTCCTCCAATGTTGAACTGAGACATGTTCCACCTCCCTGCTGTGTATACATCCTTTCCTCATAGAATCCCCATGTGAACATTATGGCTGCCTACAACACCATATGCCTTCAAATCACATCAGTTCCAATGTAGCTCGCTGTTGTGTTTCACCTTTTCAGGCTTCCCTACTGGTGGTCTCGCCTTGTCTGTTGGCCATCCTCTTGGACATGCACTGTCACTCGCCTGGACTGGCTAGAACCGCCACCTCCTGCCACTTCCACCATGAACCATCGTGCACCACATTTCCTACCAAATCACATCACGAATACCATCACACATTTTTTTTCATCACGGTGTCATATCTTCGATATCAGATCATTGAGCCATGATTCATGGGTGCAATGAATGATCGTTCATATTTGGTTTTGAAATCATGGGGATAAGAAAAAGAAAACACAAAGAAAGTGAAAGATTGATGGATGAGAATAAATGCACATGAACTCATGAAGAGTGGAACTTTTACTTTGTTCATGTCGACCATAATTATTTCTTGTCATAAGGAAGAATGAATATGTATAATCAAAAATATATATCATCTGTCAAACCCGAAAACATAACAATCCTGCATGAATGATTGAACTGTGGATCAACATGTTTATTCATTTTTTTACATTCATATTTGAATCTGTGATGGGGGAAATGAAAAAAACGTGGTCAAATGACCTCACTCGATTGGGTTTGATCAGTGATGAAGAATGGTAACCATGTTGTTTCTATCGAAAAGATCCTTCGAATCTGAGGTTTGTCATTCTTCAATCACAAATCTATTGGCTTTCATTTGAGATAGCTCTGTATCATTGCCTAAAAATATTAACAGGGTTATTTCATAAACCTTGATTCCAAAAAATTATAAATAATAAAATAAAACCATAATTGTGTAGAAAATATGTTTTATTTAATTATTTTAATGATGTTTATGTCAAAAAAACGATATTTTACAGATGGCCCTTGTCGGGAAATTTTATGCCTCAGATTTGTTAAACCCACTATTATGAAGGAAATGATGCCCCTGTTTTTATGATATGTGCACCTACTTAGGTGTTATTCCATTTACCATGTAAACCGCTCATGCATGCTATTAAAAACATAATTTTTTTTGTGAATTGTTTGGGGCACATCAAGCCTCAGAATCACACGCCGTCTCTATGCCTGGTCTCAAAATTTTCCCAATTAATTTTAAAAAATAAAACCAGAGAAATCCAAGACATTAAAATATCTTCAATATACATATATTTGTTTATGTTAATGTTTAAAACCTCACCTAAAAAAGATTCCATCAAATGGGAAATGAAATTACCATTCATGTACGGCAAACTACCACCTCATGAAACTATGTCGTTTTTTGCATTTCCACCACTCATTGCTAGGAATTTTGATTGTCACTATTTTTATATGACAAATACGATATTTATGTGGTATTCATACTTCTAAAGTTTTTATACAACACAAAACATACTTCTTTCCAATTTGTGTAAATAAGATAACATTGTTTTTGGACGTGTGGAGTACCATGTCTTCAGAGTGATGTGATATGTCTGCACGTTATGTGAAATGTATTAAGGATGAGTTTAATTAAAAATATGTGACATAAATAAAATCCATATGATATTAATTAAACAATTTACTTCCACTAAATATAGTATATCATGTACATTATTACCCTTTCACACACTAAAAATTGATATCCTCATATATGGACGTGTGGAATACCGCCTCCTTGACATGTTGTGATATATTTAACATCATAAGAGTTATATATATAAGTATTTAATAAAATTTTATTTAACATATAATTATAATTTTTGAATTATAAATCTTAATTACATTCATTCAATAATAAACATTGAAATATGTGAACATTGCTCAAATGTCTGTATGACGTACCATCTCCCTAAATCTAATGTTGGTTCATTTTTGGTAAAGAAATTTCATTGTTGGTTTAAAAAATATAATTGATGCATTGATTTGATAACTATATCGGTGTTAATATTCTATTTATGTTATAATAATGTCCCCTTTGACCATTATTGAACTATCAATATCATTTTTGACACTTAAACAAAATATGGTAAAAACACCATATATAGACAAAACAATTTATGTGGTTGTATGAAAAATTTTAATATGTGAAAAAAATTTATGGTAAAATTGAAATAGGTTATGAATCATGTAACTAATTATCATAAGTTTTTTTATCAGGAATAAAAAGACACAGATGACATGTTGGAGTCCAGGTAATTGATTAAACCTCAATCTCCTTCCATTGATACATTTCTTAATGATATGCACAATTATTCTTTTATAATGTGAATATATAGTTACATTTAAATTTGAAATCCATATTATATATATTACCAATTTATTTAATGTTTTGTTAAATGTTCATCTTTCATATGGATTACGAATTCAATGTTCTAAATTTTATAGGACACTTTGAATAATGGGGGATGTTGTCTAATGAAACTTCTATTTTTATGAATCTTACTAATATTGAATTCTATGAGTTTTTTTATTCATTTGTGGTTGTTTTTATAGATGATGTTTTGGTATATTCTAAAATCAATTAGAAACAAGAGGGAAACATCATGATTTTTTTACATGAAATAAATGAAAGTAAAAAATATGAAATGACTACGAAGGGTTAATTTTAGTTGAAAAAATAATTCCTTGTATGTATTATTACTAAAGATAGTATAAATATTAACCCTACTAAAATAAAATACGTCCAATATAGTCCATGAACTACCAATTTCAATGAGACTCATATATTTTTTGGATTAGTGGGTTATTAATGAAGGTTTTTTGAAAACTTTTCTTGGATTTATATCCCATTGACTATGATAACACAAAATTGAGTCATGTTTATTTGGATAGGATAACGTCATTTTTTATAAGAAGTGAATGGTAGACTGGTCAATTGTCTTTTTTGAATTTTCCTTATAGAAATGGAAAATTATTTATCTATAATGAACCCTTTTGGAATATAATTGGTTGTGTCCCAATTTAGAATGAAAAGGTAATTTATTATGATTTGTGTTATTTAAAAAAATAAAGAGTTATATTACCCTACATATTATTTCGAATAAGATTTTGTTTTGGTTAAAAAAATATGCATCATAATTTGTATGGAGGGAAGTGTGAAATATTTATTTTTTAAATAAGTTTATATTAAATATTAGATCAGAAAGAGTAGAATATTAGGAAACGTATATGGCCGGAACTGATAATGGATTATGATTTTTTTTTCATTATAATTTTGTAAAAAAATAACTTTTCTGATGCTTTGAGTTGAAAAAATTATTCAACGTTAACCATGTTATGATTAGAATGTGACACATTGGTTAATAATTTGACGATTATTTTCCTTGATGTTTTTGATTTAAAGAAATAATCTATTTTGTTTCATGTTTTTGTATAGTCATGTTTCTCATAAATAATTAAGATTTCCCAGATGGTGGATCAATCAACGTAGGAAAATGAAGAGACCATTAATAATGGCACATTTCTATATTTTATGATTGATGATGAAGTTTTATTAAAATTTTGAAAATGTATATGTGTTCCTTTTCATTTATATTTGATGAATGATTTGTTGGATGAATTTCATAGTTCTCCCTTTTCCATTCATCCTAGAAGAACTATAATGTACATAGATGTTTAGGGGTATTACTTGTGGGATGGAATTTAAGGAGAATTTGTTAACTATATTGTGATGTTTTTCACTTGATAATAATTTAAATTAGATCCAAAGTTATCAAAGGGGATTCTATAACCATTTCAAATTTTGATGTGGAATTGGGAAAATGTATCAATAGATTTCAGTGTTGGATTATAAAATATTTCTCAATGTAATAATTCTATTTGGGATATTTTTGAAAAAGTCACTAAATTTTGAAATTTCATTCCCAATTTAGATATATGTATTTTGGTCATGTCTTGCAGTTATATCTAAAATATATTTCTAGGATACATAGAGTGACTATCTCTATTGTATCAGACCGTGATTTGAGGTTCGCATCCATGTTTTTGTAAGGAATGAAGAAATTGTTAGGTACTGAATTAAATTTTAGTACAACTTTTAATCCTCAATCTGATGTATAGTCTGAGTAGAAGATTCATATATTCTAAGATATAGTCCATTCTTTCTCAATGGATTACTAGTGAAGTACGAATCAAACAATTTATTTGAGTTTTCATTAAATAATAGTTCTCATTCCAGTCCATAAATGGAACCATTTGAGTCATTATTTTGAAAGTGGTGTCGAACACCAACTTTTTGTGAAGATGTAAGAGAAATGAAGTTGATGGGACTAGATTTGAAAGAAGAAACATTAGAGAATGATCAGTTATTTCAATGATACCTTAGGTTATATCAGATCAAGAAGAAAAGTTATGTGGACAACTAGAGGAAATACATTTTTTTTGACATAGGTGATCATGCCATCATAAATGTTCTTCTAAGGAAAAGTGAAATTAGTTTTGGTAAGATGGGGAACAGATTCCATGGTTCATTGGACCATATAAAATCATAGATAATATTCTATCAATTTTCTACTATGTGGTCATACCTTTGATTTTATCCTAGGTACACAACATTTTTCTAGTTTCAATAATAAATAAGTATGTGCAAGATGCATCAAATGTTTTTATCCCAAAAATAGTTTAGCTTGAATAGAATCATTCTTATGTGGAAAACCCTGTTCTTTTTCTTGTCCACAGATAGAAAGTGTTGTGAAATAAGGTAATTAATCATGTTAATGTTTTATGGAAAACATATATAGTTAATGTGGATACAAGGCTATATAAAAATTATATGAGTGAAAAATATCCCCTTTTATTTGATAAGTGAATCAAATTTCAATGATGAAATTTTCAAAAGGGGAAAGGATGTTGCATCATAGAGAATGATAGAATAATTATATTTCATGATTATTAATATTTAGGAATTAGATGGTAATATTACCTTAAAAGGGAAACTACATACAACAGCATAACCAAAACAGAAAAATGAGTTTATCTGAAATATTTTGTTGCATGCAGGACATAGTTCAACTAAACAACAATATGTTTTTAATATTATTATCTAATACAACCATTTTCCACCTTTTAATGTAATACATAATTTAAAAATAATTTTTTAAAATTTGATAATTTTTTATGAAATAATAAAAATAATTTATGGATGAAAAATATCAAAATTTACTTTATGTGAATTTTTCTGAGAACATTTATATTTTAAGGAATAGTGAATAACACTGAGTTCAATTTCAAATACGTATTTTCACTCAATTTTTTTATATTTTTAAATTTGGTTTATAAGTTTTTCAAAGTATAATTAAATCAATTTTATATTATATTGACCAATTTATTTTATTGGAAACAATTTCAAATAGAATGTTAATGTAAAAACATAACCATGGAACTTTTACATAAAAAACTTTCTTTATCATCTCATCTCTGATATTAATTTTAAAAAAAATTCTCCCACTTCTTTGATTAGAATTTAGAATAATGGATTATTTATTTTAAATAATAAAAATTCATAATTAAAATAAGGTCAACTTTGTTTATTGGGAAAAAATATTATTAACAGTAATTAAAATTAATTACAGTGATTAAGGTAACAATATGTTTACTTCATGGTTAAAATTTAATCATTAAAGTCCAAATGAACTAGAAACACGTCGAAGACCAATTTTATATTAAATTTCAGACCTTATACCCTATTTTATGGAATATGGACCATTATTAGAGGCAGATGATGTATGGGAGACCACTCAATTATGTATTCCTTTTTAGATTTACAACAACTCCACTCCTACTCCACTTTAAAAAATTCTCTCAATGCCTCGCTTATTAAAAAAATCAATACCATTTAAATGATAAAAGAAATAAAAAAATAAACTCCCAATATACCCCCTCATTATTTATATCCCACTATTTTCAGAAACCCAACCATGGAATCCCTTTGGTGAAAACCAAAACGAGTTACCAAAATATGAGGTAACATTCTTCAAGGAGAATTTATGTTCTATTTATTTATATTCCGATTCTATTGTATTAATTCACCTATTATATAACTAAATTATTATCATAAATATAATTGGTTATTTTACATTAAATATTTTACCTACACGGACACACATATTCATCAAATGGGTAACTAAATTACTGTTCGTGTACGACAAACTACTTCCTCCCATAACGATGTCGTTTTTTTTCAATTAACATGTATCATTGTTGTGAATTATGATGGAAAATATTTTTATATTTCATATATGATATTTAATTTAATATAATACATTAAAATTTTAATATAACACATACATTCATGCCATCCATTTTTTATAAATTTGATAACATCGTTTCTGGATGTGTGGACTACCACCTCCAAAAATGATGATATATGTTAACATGTTATGTAGAATGTAATAAGTATGGGTTTAGTTAAACATATAAAAAAAATTAAATATATAATATTTTCTTGACATAATTATTTTTCTGGGGATTTAATATAGCATTTTCTTTATTAAGCTTTCACACACTAAAAAGGTGATAATGTTATTCGTGGATGTGATGAATATTGCATCCTTGATGCGATTCAATTCCATTACATATAAATAATTATATATATTATTATATATGATTATATAAAATTTATTTAATTTTTTAATCATATTCTTTAATGATAAATTTTACTTACTATCTTTCCATGATGATCATTGGAAAATAGAAACGTTATTCATGTGTATGTATGAGCATGTGTCTCCCTGATTGTAACATTGGTTCATTTTTCATAACCATATTTGATGATTGGTTTAAAAAATATAATTGATGTAAAAATATGAAAATTATTCCTAGTTATTATTCTGGAGATATTTTAATAATGTCACCTTTGACCATTTTCGACCCACCAAACTCATTTTTGACGCATTAACCGACTACGGTAAAAACACCCTATGTAGACATAATTTATCATGTACTTGAAAATTTTTTATAATAGGTTAAATAAAAGTAATGATAATACTGATAATGTTTATAATGAATGAAAATAAGTAACATATTTTTATTCTTTATTAAGATAGAGACACATGTGACAAGTTTAGCACACGGTAAAAGAAATTCATCTCAATATCCTTTAATTGAGATATTTTTTGATTATATACAAATTTTTTATTTTATAAAGTTTATATATAGATCATTTTACATTACTTATATATTATATATATTTCCATATTATTTAATGTTTTTTAGAATCTTCTTTCATAGGTATTATGATTTTAATGTTTATTTTGGCGTGGGATTATTGACTGTTTAAATATTTAATCCTTTCATGCATTTAAATATTTATAATTTTATATTACATATTAATTTATATGGTTATTAAATTATAAATAAGGAAATATTATTTCAAATTTGGTATTTCAATTACTTTTTCAATTTCGTAATGGTTTAAAATAAAAACAAAACCCATATTTCCCTTTTTACTCGGTGCATTGTTATTAAATGTGGTTTTTGAAAATGGATTGATTATTTCAATATATTGAAATTTATTTTTGTGATTGAAAATTAAATTTTATGGTATAATTGATTAAAAATTCAGTTTTTTCGTGTAATGGTTATATAATGGTACTGAGAAATTTTACTGCTGCTTCTGTGATAAAATATTGATCGGTGATTCCATAATAAACCAATGAGAAGGGGGATTATGATATCCCTCCAATTCATTCGATATAGAAGATGAAAATTTGAATATTAAATTTATAAAATTGATATTTTAGAAATTTTAGGACATGGTTATTCTATTTATAAGAGTGAAAAATATAATTATTTTCCAAGATAGCATTACGTATTCTCTATGAATTCTATGGGTTTTATGGTAATATTGTTATTACAAAAAAGCTATGAAATATGATCATTTTTTATGATAATTAAGTACTAAATTTGAAGGGTGAAAAGTTTTATATTATGATAATGTTTTCATAGACCATAATGTTATTCAATGGATTAATAGTTTCATTCTGTTTATATCACTTGTTAGGATATTTATGCTCATCCAATGTTTTTAATGTTTTTCACATGACTAAAGGACATGTAAGGGATTTTAATAAGTATTTTTGAAATTAATGAATTGATTTTATAAAAGTGGTAATTATTTTTTAATGATTTATATGGTGTGAAAAATAGATAATGATCAGAATGGTCCACTTTGTATTTTATGACATTATTATGTAAGAGTTATGGGCTAATTCAATAAAACGCTAAACCTGAAAAGATTCTCAATTTAGACAAAAGTAAAACTATAGTAATAAATAATTTGTATGTAATGTTTTTGTCCATTTCCTTATATAGTATATTATTAACCTTATTTCATAAATTTGAATATAATAAAACAAATTTAATGAAATCATTGAATTTTTAGTATATAAAATAATATTAAGTTCAAAATCATATCCAAATAGAAACTAAATATAATAAATTTGAATATTTTAAGATTATGGAAAAAAATAGACTTACACAATGACTTTAAGGAATTCTGTAGTGTCATTTTATAGCTTTAATTATATTATTTTTAATCATAACTACTTATTTACCCTTACCATGGTGATAATTATTTACTATGGTTACTATTTATAATGGTAAAAAATAAAATAGGCATATTTAAAAAAATTTACCTTATGATTGAAAATATGGAATCCAATTTTCAGAATTAAATTTATATAAGTGGCATAATTAATTTAATATTAAAACACAAATATAAATAAAAATATATATTTCATAAAAAAAATCTTTGTATAATTTGTTTTATATCTTATTAACTCACAAAAATTTATTCCAATGTACATAATTTAATTCATAATAATATTATATAACTACTTTTAGTTTTAATTAATTTTAATAAAATGGTACTTTATAAATAATTGCAACAAAAAAGGTTTTCAAAAAAATGTAGTTTTCCCTATTTTCTAAAAAATTAACCCTCTCAGAAAAATCCAAATTTTTCCCCATAAGATAATTTTGATACGATAATATAAAAAATTATATTCTTTTTATAAAATAAAATTTTTATATTTTTCATAAATTAATTAAAATATTTTCTATCAAAAAATAAAAATAATTTGTGTTGAAAAGGTCTTTTTATATCATGAAATAACATTAATAAAAATTGAGTACTTATTTCCTATGAATTAATAAATGAATATATATTAAGTAGGTACTTTATATTTATTTCATTATTTAGTTCTATCTATTAATATGTACAAAATCATGAACTATTTTATAATAGTAATATTTAAGTAATATTATTGTGTGGATCATTTATGCTCAGTGTTCTGTGTTTTATACGGTATCAAACATATTTTTCTTGAAAAATAATTGGTTATTAAACCCATTATTGGTCAGGTTCACTATCAATTTCAATACATATTTTATCATGATATGTAATGATTTACCTAATGCATTACATGGATATATAATTCAAAGATCAACCATCATGTAAAAAAACCATACATTTGTTCTCCAGAAGATAATAAAAAAATTCAATATTCCATCACATATTAATTAATCTCAATGAATGTAATTTCTTTCATAAAACTCTTTTATAATATCATTATTATCCATCTAAAAAAATATGGTGGATCATAAAATTTTAATATATATATATATTGGAGTATAGAGAACAATTAAATAACTTGACCTAGATAAAATCCATTGGAACAAAACTGGGTCACATAAAATATTCTTATGGTATCACATAACATGATGAGTATTAAAAAATTTGTTGATAAAAAATATTCAATCTTCTTAAGGTTTCTATTTAAATATATTTTTGTAACACCAAATGTTTGTAAAAGATGAAAACTTTGTTTGATTGCATGTATGACACAAAAAACTAAGCATAGAATATAATATAATAGCACAATACTCTATGATATATTTATTTGAAAATAAATTCAATCTCATTGATATCGTTCAATGAAAACGATATCGGGATTGAATGAAACATGAAACTCTATTAAAATATTTTTATTTTAAAATTATCATTATAACATATATATATAATTGGTCTCTAGGAATAGCACTAAATAAAATTATAAAAAATATATCATTTAAAAATATAAAAAATAAATAAAATTTTTATCAATTTATTATAGATAAACTATGAATTATTTGATAGAAATAGAAATGTTTTCTAAGAAACTAAATATTTCTAAATGAGTATTTATTCCCGCTTTGCAAAAATAATATATAATTAATTTCTATAAATTATTGAAAATTTATTAAAAACAGTAATCATTAATATTTAAATCTATATATCAAAATTATCATAGGGATAATTCTTAGGAGATTCCAGAAAAAAAAGACTATTCTTGATGAATAATAATATACTAAATTTTAGTTAAAAACTATCTTTTTGTTAAAATTATTTATAAAGATAAATTGAATTATAAATTTGTTATAAAGTAAGTTCAGTTACATTATATATATATATATATATTATTAAAAAAAGGATCATTGGAGTCATTTTTAAATTGAACTTGGATATAAAAAACCTGAAATCTTCCAAACATTTTCTCAATAGAAATCCATTATCTTGTCACATCTACATGACTAATATTACATTATAATTTCTCATTTATGTGAATTGAGTTTTGAAAAATGTATTCCATATTTTTAATTATAATAATTATATTATCTGTTAAGTTCATCTTATTTTTTACCATCATTAATATTGAATACAGTAAAAATCATTTACCATGGAGTTGTCGTTAAATCTAATTTACCCGTGGGCTAAATTATATATATGTTTTACAATGACATAAATAATTGTCTAAAATATATTGTAAAAACATATTTAGACATAATAATGTATAATTATGTATAATAATCTATTTTTTACTCTTTTGAAATGTGAAAAATATTGGTGTACCTTTTTCTTTTCAAAATTTATAAGTGTGTATCTCACATCACTTATAATAACCTACCCACACTCCCATATTCTTAACACGTTCATAAATTAGGTCTTATAAAATACCTATCTAAATTTTTTACCAAATTACATACCCTTTTCCTAGAAATATTGGTTTGGTCATAAATCCATTCTACGTCTACATTATGTGTATTCCTAAAGAGGTGGTCTGAGAAGAGGTAAACTTTCTAACTATAAGTTATTGTTCTATTTATTATTTCACCTACTATAAATCATATTTATTTATGATTATAAAATAAAACATGTTTATACTATAAAAATATATGTTATTTTGTTATTTTGTTAACTTATATCCATATCATATTCCCTCAAATGTTTGATGACAACATCGGTTATGTGTACAACAAACAACCGCCTCATGAACCGATTTGACACTTTTCATTAATCACCTCCCATGGTGGCGTATGATAATTGATTTAGAGTATATATACATATATATATTATAATAATTATAAATTTTTTCTCTAGATCAAATATACCATTTTTACTTTCCATCTCGTCAGGAATATGATAATGTCACTCATGTTTACGACAGACAACCCCCTCAGAAAGCGGTGTGAATTGTTTTTCACTAACAATTCACATGGAAGGTAATATGCATAATTTTAATGAATAAATTTTAAATAAATTACATAATTATTATATTAATTACATATTTTCCAATACAATAAAATATAATATATCATTTTTTATTAAAGAATTTATGAAGGCGTTGTTTGTGTATGCAAGGACTTCAATCTTCAGGAATAGATATAAATCGCTTTTCATAACAACACCACAAATATTATACATATAAATATATTTAAATGAATAATTTTATATATATTATATTATGATCATTATTTAAAATAAAATATTACCTAACTTATTTCCATAATGTTAATTGAAAAATGGGAATGTTACTCCTTTAACGTACGACCTACCATCTCCATGATTGTATCATAATTAATTTTTCAAAACCATATTTCATTATTGGTTTTGAAATTATAATTTGAATTTAAATATAAAAATTACTTCATATTCATTTTTATGGATATGTTTAAATAATTATCACATTGAACATATCCAACCTACCAAATTCATTTTTGATACACATTCCATTTATCATCAAAACATCCAACATAATCTAAATTGACTAAGTAATCATATATAAAATGGTAATAATTTAAATAAATCGAATAAGAAACATTAAAAAGGTTATTAATAATGTAATTAATTAAGATAATTTTATTATTCCGGATGATAATTAACATACATCATGAGCCGAACTCATGGTAAGGGTTTCTTGTCTTACTTTTAATTCCCTAAGACATACACAAAATTAAAAAATTATTTATTTTTTGTGGTTTATATCATAAATTTATTTTATATATTATCATGAATTAATTAATCTTCATGTATTTAATCATTCATGTAATTTTATTTCATTCATGGCTCTAATGATATAAATTTTTCACATGTGCTAAGGGTTTATTTTACAATCTAATAAATATTTGAGACTTTTATTGTTTAAGTATCATATTATAGAATTTTTTTTATATTTTTATCTTCAAACAAATATTTTTTTCTCCTTTGGTGATTAATGAACAATTTTAAGTAATAGTTCCATTTTTCCTGTCATATTTATATAAATTGATTAAGAAAAGGATTTCACTAAAATCTTGAATTATTCCTCAATTTAGTTGAAAATATGTATACATCCATTACAATTGTGAAAGAAAACTTACAAAACATTTTTATCATTTTTTGAATGATTTTATAGAAAACAATCCCCTATTCTTTAATTTTTTTCAAAATTGTTTGAAAGGAATCTTCTTGTCATTTTCCAGATATGGAGCTTTTGTGACCGTTTTACAGTTAAAAAAGAATATTTTTAACTTATCCAAAATGTTTGGAATTACCGACCTTCATTATCACCATTTCATTGAATATTATCATGATTGTTTATAAGGTTTTTGATGAAATTTGCTTTCTTAATATTCTATAAATTATGACTTTTTAAAAGTTATTTTTAAAAAATGAGTTTTGAAAATATTTTATGAAATTTCATGTTTTTTAATGAATGTGTGATTTTCAAAGGAGGGTTATATTCCTCAGGGAGTGTTCTATGTGATCCTTCAAAATCATTTTCCTTATAAGAATAAACTCTTTTATGTCACCAATAAATTAATTGTTTTATAATCTAATGATACTAGGCATATTATTTTTTCAGATGGTTAGTGATCATTTTGAAATTGGATATAATATTTGGATACCATTCACATTACATAAGATGGTTTAGGATTGTTTTTAATAATGTGGGAATTATTTAAATTTCATATTATAGTTTAAAGAAAAAAATTATGTGCATTATGTTTAAAACATTTTATATGTAGAATGGAATATATATTAAAAGTTACAGGAGGGGGCTCTCTATTGCCCCTTGACGCATTAGAAGGTCTAATGAGACTAACTAGTTTGGTTTTTGGATGCGGCATTACTCAGATATATATATTTCTTAGAATATGGCTTTTAAAATATTATATTTCATAGAATAAATCCTTAATGGTATGTTTTCAATGCCCAAAATTATTAATTATGTCATTATGAATTTAGTTATTTATATTCCATGTGACTATTTTATTAGATAGAATATACATGGTTAGGTATCATGATCATGTGACTATTTATATTGAATTATTGGATCATCACTTTTTTATTTTCATATTATTCACATGTTATTGATTAAATGGAACATTGTTTAGTTTTTTACCTTTACATATTTATTCATCATTATTTATTCATTTCTTCTTCAATATACATACCCATACTATGAATTTTCTATTACCCATTTTTTATGATTTATTTTCCCTAGAATATGAGGCTGTATTAGATGATTGATATCCATGGACACAATAAGAGGAATAATTTCATTCTCAAAGTAAATTCATTGGATTTTAAATATTTTAAAATGTAATGTTAATTTCATATATGTATGTAGTTTACCAATATGACTAAAAAATTCACTCCTTAATGATGTGATTACTTGTATTTTATTTGGATTTAATAAAATAGACCCTATATCTTGTCCACTGGGGTAATGATCACTATAGTTGGTATAAGAGGATGTCTAGAATAAACCATGGGAACCAGCTTTAAGAAGAAATAAATTATGGATCATAACCCAATGACAAACCTCGAGGAAATGTATATAATAATTACATAATGTTTTGGTAAGGAAGAGATTACATGGTTTTTTCTAGAAAATATATCCATGTATGGATACAAACAGAGGATGTTGTTATAGAACGGATGTACCTAGGTCTAATAACTATAAAAAGGGTTCATTGGGTATGAACCAATCATCACCTAGGGTAAGATAACCTGAGATACTAGCCACCAGTTTTGACACGCCCATGGAATATGTTTAAGATCAATAATGTAATCTTTACAAATCATTATGAAGAACTTGGAAAAAAATATATTCCCAAAAACCATGATTATTATTAATAGAATATCTATGAATAATTTTTTCAATTTATTTATTTTTTGTTTCACTAGTTTGGGAGTATAAAATATGTTTCATAATTTTTTATTCTAATATTGTGTTTTTCATTGACTAGAAATGAAACCTAATGGATGGAGTGAGATCCATATTAATTCAGTCAGTTCATGTAGGGACTAACTTCCTATAAATGATTAAAAAGTTCAAGAGGGAGCTTCAACTGTATCCAATCCCTACATCCAATTTTAATTTTTTTAAACCATTTTAAGGGAAAATGGGAAACTGAAGTTCACAAAGAGTTACCACTATGTGCTGAAAGAGCTCACAAACTGTTTAAACAGAAGAGTAATTTTACTTGACCTAGCTATTCTATAAAGCTCCCAGTGCAACAAACTAACCTGGATACTTGGATATTCTCTTATGAGGTCATCAAGATGGGTGATCATCCTTCCCAGTTTCTGAATAAATTACTCTAAGTTGATTTTCCTCTGTTTAAAGACTTGGTCAAGAATTATATCTTGCTTATCTATCCAGACTTCTTTCTCCTTTGTAGCATCAACTTGCATCCTTCGTTCATAAATCCTTTTGAGTTCCTCTTCTGAGACATTGGGTCGTAAGTCTTTCTCAAGAATGTCTTCCTTGGAGTGGAGAATTAGTTGCAAGAACTCCCCATCTTCTCCTATCTTTCCTTGGTCCTTCCTTTCTTGGCTGATCGAGTTTCCATAGGTTTTGGTAGGTAAGAGTAATCCTTGCGTCCCATTTACTTTTTTCCCCTGAACCACTATACATTTTCCTAATTCATTAATACTTTTCTTCCCCTTCTTCCTACGAGGGCTGTGGGGGTATTTCCTTGACATCGGTGTATGCTATCCACTAAAGGTAGACTATTACTTTCATCCCATGATATGTTATCCTCCTAATTCCATTGAGGTTCTTGGTCTTCTAATCCATCAAAGGAGTTCCCAATCTCTAACTATGGGTCAACTATAAGGGGCCTCTTCTTAATTTGATATTTCCCTTTGCTTGTATTATTCTCCCAGCCAGTTCTCCTCTCCCCAGACCCAGCTTTCGGATGGCTGAGAGTGTTTGGGTCTACTTCCATTAAAATATTCACATCAATAGAATTCCTTTTACCCACATGAGATATTGCAGCCAACAAATAAGACTTCTCCCGCACTAATTCTGATTTATTGAATTGCACATACCCTCGGCCCATATACTGCTACTGGTAATTATTTTCCTCCTAGCCTCTATTTTGAGATCCACCGAAACTATATACCTCTCTCTTAGCTAATCTCATCGCACCATCCTCGAGAGTAGCTATTGGGTCCACCGAGGCCACTACAAAGGGAATGCCCTTTTCAACTCTACAAATTCCCATGTTGTCCTTCAACCGGGAAAATATTTCCTCAACCCGTGGTCCAGCCTCCTCTGGCCTCCCCTTCTTCACATCCCCTATAGAAATAAAGGGATTTTCCTGATGCGGAGACTCCATGTTACTGGCTCCCACTGATGGAGAATTATGATTCCTAACTAGATTAAGCTGTAATGGAATTTCCCTATGCATATCTTCTTGCTCGCCCAATCCTCCACTATCCCACAACTAATGGTAAAAAGTGGAATCCACTTGCACTACTGAAAGCCGATCCCGGTTCGCACGATGAAACTCAGAGGTGAAATGGCCGAATTTGATGAATCCCGAGCAGAAAGATGGCCATGCTTCAAACACCACTCTCTGTATCCATCTGAACTCCTCTCTGTCCGAGATCCACATCCACTCTGTTGGGGTAATGATGTTTGGATATATATAATATTGATTTAGATAATGTAAATTGGATAGTATAAACTACCTCAGAATTTATTAATGAAGTGTTGACAATTTTTTTATTCCATCATTGATGGAGTCAAATTTATTTTGGTATTTACAGAATATATCTAATAATATATTTTTTATTTTATAAATAAGTAATAATATATCTGTTCAGTAATGTTTTTTTGGTAATATAGTATATTACCATGTTTCAAGGAAATACATAATGATGTTATTCACATTATTGGTATGTCATGATTATTACCGACTTCATGTTTCATGGGGGATAAATGATATGTTCATTTTTTTGGGAATTTAGTGTCCTTATTTCTTATGTTTTGTGTCTTAATATTTTGGAAGGGTAAAAAGGTTAACCATTTACGAAATTATTTAAGTGGATCTTTGTATGAGGATTTAGAGATTAATTATTAATTATTCATATGAATATATTATTCATATTGGATAAAATATAGTAAAAATTTTTAAATAATAATAAATACTGATCCAAGAAATGACTTATTAATCTATTTTTGTTCATGCGATACATTAAAATTTAATTTTAGTGCTTTATGAATAAAAAATTAATTTTTGGACTTCATTTCTTGATATTAAAAAATGAAGTAGAAAATTATTTAAGAACAACCAAAATATGAAATTATCCTTCTAAAAAATTACTATATAATGTAAGTATATTTTTATATATTCTCAATCCAGATGGTAATGAAATTCAACAACTCTTGTTAAATGATATAAATTTTTTTTTTATTCGAGTACGTATATTTTTGTTGAACTTATAGAATTTTAAATCAAAAATGAATTATGGTTTTGAGGTCCTTAACATTCCATTGATCATTCACATTACTGTGCTGAATGATATTTATCACTCTTTATAATTATTTATTCTTTTCTTCTACGTCGTTATCTTTACTTTCCACTAATTTTATCTTATATAGAAACATATTTATGTGATTTTCCATATGAAATTGTTTACTTACATTTTAATCTAATTAAGAGGATGCTTTATTAAACCGTTTTATGATTAGGGTTTTCAATGATAGTATTTTTAAATTTCAATACAATGGTTATAAATATTAAGATTAAATTTGAAGGACACAATTTACATAAGGAACATAGAATGTTTCGCACTGAGATTTTAAAAGATGAAAGTCATATTTAATAGATTGTTTGACTCACAATACCAAGCTTAGAAGAGAATTGTAACCACTAAAAATTTATCATATATTTATATTTAAATAAATTCAATATGAATGATAGCTTAAAAATCATGAAACAAGGAGTCTGAACAAAACAAGATACTATATTAAAATATTATAATTTAAACATTACCATTATAATATAGTAGTTAAATTAGTGTGTATAAATAAAAATAAATAATTATGAAACTTCTATTGTTTAATCTTGTAGTAAATAATTAAAATGTACACCAACTTATCATTTTCATAATAAGAACCATTGAAATAAAAATAAATGTTTTCCAAAAAACAATATTATTCTAAAAGGCGGTTTTATCGTTCATTGTGAAAAGAAATTATAATAATATTTCCTATTTTATGAAATTACTTTAATAAAATCAAATTAAAATTTTAAATATAATTGTCAAAATTATCTTATGGATAATTATTGATATTTTTCAAAAGAAATTCATTTATGTTGAGCAGTGAAAAACACCTAATTTTTTAAAAATCAAACATTTGTTTAAAATATTTCTAATTTAAAATATATTTTTAATATGTTTTAAAGGAAAATTTGTAAAATTATATATGTATATATATATAATAATCATATTTATTCCATTATAATCAATTATATATATATATATATTATGTAAAAACATTGTAAAATGTTGAATATTTCTCATTTAAAACTCTTTTTTTCGTCATGTCTGGGTGATTAAATTTTAGTTAAAAATTTCAACTAAATGAATTTAATTATTAAAAATGGATTCCATATTCGGAATAATAATAATTTATATTATCTAATAATGTCATATTAATTTTTTATCATAATTAATTGTAAAAAAAATTAAAATATATACCAGGGGATGAAATAAAATGATAAGTGTTAAAACGACAAAAAACATGTCTAAAATCTATTATATATTCATATATATTCTTTATCATGTATTAGTCTTCATAATAATCCATTTTTATCCATTTTAATATGAAAAATTATGGGATTCATTTTTATTTTATGAAATTGCTGGTGTGCCACTCACCTCACTTAAAAAAAGACACCCCATAACTTATCTTTTTTACACATTCAAACCATTTTGGATCCACAAATACCTATCCAAATCAATTCCTATATTCAATAAAATTATCCTAGAAGCCATGTTTCATTCTTTATTTAATTTTAGTAATACTTCAGGTATAATCCTATAGAGGAGGTTTATGAAGGGGTAAAATTTCTACCTACACATTTTTGATTTAATTATTCTTTAAACTCGTTAAAAACAATTAATTTATGTTTAAATAATAAGTAATTTCCTCCCATATACTAATATGTTATTATTTTATATTCATTACCAATATCCATATTTTTTCCAATAAATGTGAAATGACAATGTCACTCGTGTGTACGACAGATTACTACCTTGCAAACGGATGTGGTACATTTTCTAGCAACACATCTCAAGGATGAGTATGCTGAAAAAGAAAAATTATATATATGTGATTCGTATAACAAAATAATTAATTTTTATTGAATATATCTTATTTATATTTTTTACATTTCATTCGGTAATGGATTTGATTATATCACTCATGTGTACAATGAAGTACCGCTTTACGAATCACTGTGATTCTATTTTCACTAAATCATTAGAAGGATGGTAATAATGACACTTTTAAGGAATATATGTGATATTAATAAAATATTTTGGATATTAATTAAATACTTATCAATATTAAATGATAATATATCATTTTTTTTCTTACATTGAAAAATGATAACATTGTTCATCTTTTTGTGGAATACTACTTTCACGAAGATATGTGAATCACTTTTCATCACCAACCACGTTGATGATAAAAATAATTATATTTAAACAAATAATATGGTAAATATGATATTATGAAAATTCAGTAAGGATTATATAAAACTAAACTTCTATACACAATTATCAATGAATAATAGAAACATTATGCATGCATTCATATGACCTAATATCTCCTGGATTGTATAATAGTTCATTTATTATTACCATATTTCATGATTGATTTTGAATGTATATTTTATTTATAAATATTATAATTATATAATTAGTATTTTTCTAGAGTTCCTAATATAATGACCACTTTTACCATAGTTAACCATCCAAAGTCATTTTTCAAACATAATCCAAATATCATTGGAACATTCGACCTAAAAATAATTGAGTAAGTAAACATAAATAAAATTGAAATAAGAGAAATAAATATAATAATAAAACTGAAAAGGATTCTTAATAATTTATATAATTAACATAATATCATTATTTTGTAACATAAAGAGCATCCGTGACAAGTAACTCTCAAGGTAAGGGTTTCTTGTCTCACATTTACTTATGTGAGACATACACTATATTCACACATTTTTATTTTGTGTAGTGTATGGACATAAATTTTTTTTATATTATATTAAAAATTAATTTATATTATGGAATTTTATGTTTAATTTAATTTTATATCTTTTCTGGGGATTATGATACTAATGTTACCAAATTTGTAAGGGTTTATTTCAAAATATTATTGTTATTCATGATTATTTTTGTTTAAATATCCCTTGGTGGAATTATATGATATTTATAACATTTTATTAATATATTTTGTTATATTATGGTTATTTATTAACTTTTTCTAGTCATAATACATTTTTTCCTAACTTTTATAAAAAAAATGTTGACTAAAAACATTTTATTAAAATTAGAATTCATTTCTCTTAATGAAAGAAATCTTGTTTTCTTCTATATAATTGATATCTAAATTTTATTTCAAATATATTTTATTACAAAAAACATTATATATTAACATATTTTTACCTATCATAAACTAGAAAAGATACCAGGGATAGCTAATAACCATGTTGTTCTTGACATAGCCCAATGTGTCTTTCTGATCCCCATGGGTTGGCGACTAGAACCTGATATCAATCAATATAGATGTGGGATATTATTTCCACAAAACAAAAATAGAAAAACATACATATTATTATACTAATTCTCCGATAGGATACATGAAAACAATATGAATGGTACTTCAGAAACAAAAAATTGAACATAATCAATCAACTCAAATTGTTATAAGACAAACTCAACATCCAATTGGACACGTCACTACAAGCCCTAAGGGATCAAGAGAATAGACCTCCACTAATAGGATCATTACCTTCACTTAATCCTCATAGTGGGAAATAGAAACACTCCCAATGTAAAAGGATGGTTTAGAGGTAAAAATCCTAGTAGGCTCTCACCAAGTGTTCTATCATAAGATTCCATAATAATAAATCAAATCATGCTTTCAATAATAATCGAAACAAGCATGGTGTTCGAAAACGTTTCCATGATAAAATATAATTGATTAGGTTTTGAAGGATTATTTATAGTATAAACAGTACCCTTTTTCATCTCTCAATGATCATTAGATGTTTAAAGTGATTGTTTTTAATAAATATTATAAATTGATGGGTGTATTTGAAAATAGTTTTAATAATATAATGACTTAATTAAAGAGATTAATAGTTGTTAAATAAAGGAGGTGTTTTATGAATTGTGATATATGATGTTATTTCATATTCAATACACAACATTGACATTACATTGTTCTATGATGTAATCACTGTTCAATGTAATTCTTTGGTTGAGTGTTGTTAAGATCTTGATTCCCCTCTTGCCTCTTAAAACAATGCAGAAAAAACCAACCCTTGAAATTAAAATCATGATGTCAGCGTTTAGACCTCAATAATAGAACAATGGATGTCAAATCATAATAAAATGTCATGATTGTGAATGATAAAAATGGATGCTTTTGTTGTCTAATCTGATCAACCCATGATTCCAATCAAAAATATCAACCCATTCAGTGTCGATATAAAAAAATGTTTCAATTGAATAAATAAGAAAAGAATTAAAAGAAGAATCATGTGAAAATAAAACATAAATGAAATTATTCACTCACAAATTAAACAGAACCATTTTCATAACACGCCCCATAACTCCCTCCAATGTATTTTTGGCACCCTAAAAATGGTTTTCCACCATTTTTATCACCATCGAGTGGAGGGGGTGTCTCGAGTAGAACATCTTCTTCATCCTTGACCTATGTGGATAAGGGACTTTATATCTTCTAGAATTACTATTCTAATAATATGGTTTTATATATAAAATATCATTACCTCATGATTGTATATAGAAATGAGGTGCCTAGTGTATCATTATATAAGAGAAGAGGAAGGTGGTCTTAGCCCCCCATATTTTGAGAATTCACATAGATGATAGTTTTGGGTGGGTATAATGCCCTATAAAAATTTGAAGAAAAATAAAAACATAGTACCCCTTTTATTTAATATATACATTGAATAATTGGTTTCATTTGGAGTCTTATAGCTATAGATATGGACAAAATTGTGAAGAACACTTTTGATATTGTGGAGATTCGATTCCGTGGAAAAATTTGTTCAGTTGGTCCCCTTATTAGATGAATTTGACTTGGGTGTATTCATATGATTTGTATCTCAAATATTTTTGAATCAGATATGTAAATTCGAAACAAATTTCATTCAAAAATCATCTACATTGTCTTTTTGAGTAAACTGGTGTTCTCGAACCCATTCGCATTTTAGTCCATTTTTTCTTCACTTCACCTTGGATGCTCCAAATAACCTCCAACTATATTGGAAATGTAAATAATGTTAAGTGAACCATTTTAATAATAATAACATTATAAAATAAAACATTTTTTTATTAAAGCTTGAATTTTTGATACAAAATCAGTTTATCAAAATTGTAAAGGGTATAAATGAATAGTTAATCACTATGCGATCACACCCACACAACTAATAATTTCCAGACCATGGAAATGTTACGCTTCCATAAATTATGAATTCATATATTCTTGACATAATTAATATTTGAATTCAATGAAAATTTAATTCTTGATTGTAATGTGATCAAATAAAAAAATCACACCTATGAGTGATTCTTTATGATCAAGGAAAATATTATCTCATAAATTGTATCAGAACAAATTTAATTAGATGAATTATTTTAATCTATGTAATGAATTCATAAGATAATAGTTCGACTAAATCTCTTTGTGTATCTGTGAAATCCATTTCATGATATTCTTTCCACATTATATCCAGTAAATATATGTTATATTAAAATATTTATGAAAAATTAATTATGTCCATTGACCATTCCCTAAAAAATTTGTATTAAAATTTTAATACCCACTCACATAAGATTTTCCAAAATTCAAACATTAATCTACAAAACTAGATATCCCCATATTTTATAAATTTCATCACTCCCCTCATTTATCATTTTTTTCAAATGTTGAAATTCGATGAAATATCACACGCATCACTCAAGCCATTATTTTTCTCCTCACAACCCTAATTTTAATTATTATTATAAGATCACAGGTTGAGTAATATTAGTTTTGAAACTCACTAAGAAACTAACCATTATTTTCTGTTTTTTGTTTTTGTTTTATTAAATTTTTTTATATTTTTTTATTTTTTTATTTTCTTTAGGGTGTACATAAGTCGGATAACATGTACACATGCATAAGTCTATCTAGTATTGTAATTCAATAGATCAATTAAGTATCTACCATATGGAAAAATTAGTTTGGAAAGATGTTATAAATTAACCTGTGTTTTATATAAATTCTATTCAGTAATAAATATTCACAATTCATGGTTTGCTGAAAAAATATGTGGAGAAATTAAGTAGCACAATTCTACCATAAACTACTCACCTAAATTATGTCATTATTCATAAAAATTTAAAAGTGATAGAACCATAAATATTATCAAAAAACAATAAATGTTCAATAAAAATTCACACCTCAATGATAAATTCATTCTAAAACCCCATTTTATTATTGAAACAATTTTTTTTAAAATTTTAAACAACATGAAATAGGGATATTCCTCATGCATTTCAAAAAACATCCATGATTACGTGGGAATAATTTTCAAATATTTAGTGGGAATAATTTTCCTTGAATAAGTGTGCATAAAAATGAATATTTTAGAAAAAAATGGAGGGTTGGTGGTAGAATGGGAAAAGTAACAATACCATTCATCATTTAAAAGGAGTAGAAGAAAGATGATGAAATATCCCAATTAACAAATGAATATTCCCATCCCCCATTAATTGTATATATAGTTTCCTCACAGAAATAAAGGATATTTTGGGAAGTAAGGATAGAAACTTGCGAGCATCATTTAAAGGTTACTTCTTGAATATGGTGTTCCTCTATCAGGTTATTTAGAATGGCATCGTGTAAGTGATTTAGATGCTACCCATAGATAGTGAAGGGGTTTTTATTCATTTTGAACATGAAAATAACCAAATGGATAAAAAATAGTAACTATGTATGAACCAAACTAGTGGGAAAAAGGCATACTTGGATGTTAATTTAGACTTACATTGTAAAGGATGACCTTCTTCCCAATTTGGAATTGACGGAAAAGGATGATATGGTCATGGGAATTCATTTATCAATCCATAAAAATGATGGAGTTCTCATATGAATCATTATTCATTTCCACCAACTCCAAAATACGTATATTCCCTTGAGAACCTACACTATAAAGATTATAATTTCATTTTTTAATGTCCTAATATTCCTAACGCTCAATCTAAATATATAGGTGACAACTCCTTCCAAAAACAAGCCGATTTGTTGACATGAAAATGGGAGTTTTGAAGGCAGTATAATAATCTCATAAAAAATCATCGATTTGAAGACACCATTATATTATATTGGATAAAACTATTAGCTTACGAAATTTTAAACCAACTATATGAAACCTCAAACTAAATATTGTTTTTAGGGTTATATGTATTAGACACTCAATACCCCACCTTGTACAGATGCAAAAGGGATTGAATCATTCAATTTTAGAATTGAGAACTTGTGTTGCTAATGATGAAGCATGGTAATCCTGACATATAGAAAATTTTGGATCTCCAAAATTCCCCAACTATAATTGAGTCGCCTATCTTCATTGATAATTCTATTATCATTTATATATATAATATACTAATAGATGAATGTACAAGTTGTCATTAGAATCAAGCAATTCCCCAAATTTTCAATGCCCCAAACATCGAAAATATTATGGAAGAGGAACTATCGTTGTGCAATTTTATTTTATTTAGGGTCATTCCCCAATCTTTTACAGTGAGGACAAGATTTACAGAAATCATGGGAATCCCTAAATAAGGTTGGACAAAAGGGTCCAGAATAATGGTTTGTAAAAGGTTTCCATTGGGTACCAATATAAAGAGGGTACCATTAACATTAAATAATCTAGTTAATTCAAATATAATTGAGTTATTACATTCCCAATGATCATTTAATTTTAGATTCTTAATGAATTAGAATATAATTCATATATTTAAATGAACAATAATAAAAATTGGATAATACTAAAAAAATAAATATTTTTTCCATAATTCAGATGTTTTTTTTAAAAAAACATGAGTTCTCTTAATGAAATGTTTTAATGACATTCATTTAGGAATTTTCTTTTCTCATAAGAATCCTTAAAACCTATAAAAACATTTTAAAAAATGGAATGATCACAATAACTATGGATGGGATTGAAAAGTAAAGGTTCCATTTTTAAAACAATACTTATAAAAAATGAAATAATTTTCATAAAGAATTACTTATGACCCATAAATATTCATATAGATAGTTTGTGAAAAAAGATATTTCTATAAAATATAGAAAACATAAATCAAATAATAATGGTATCTTTTGGAATTTCCTACATAGAATTGAAAACCTAATATAAACCACATTATTTGTAACCCTCATTGATACCTTACAATGTAACCCACATGACTTCCTTATGATGTTGCCGTTATAGCTTCCTTATGGTGTAATAATCACAGATAAACATAGAAGGACAATAATGATCAAATTCTAACACAAATACACCAAATGAATTTTAGGGAGATATTGGTCTCTCCCAATATCATAAAAAATGATAATGAACTAGAAAAAAATCATAAAACATGAAAACATTCATCATAAAAAAAATCCATTTGTATTTTTTAAAAAAAAATTAAAAGAATGATTATTTAATGAAAACTTCCAGACTTCGAGTTCATCTTATTTCAAACATGTTCAAAACTCTAGTATAATGGTTCAATTAGGGTTATTAATATATTACATAACAATAAAAATATATATAATTCTTTATTTGATTTTATTTTTACAAATTTCTACCCATTTATTAATTATATTTTTTTATTTATATTTTTTGGGGGAATTTATTTTGTAGTTTCAATGGTTGGTTCGTTATGGATTTTCATATTGAATGGAAGAAAATAATATAATTGGAATGAAATTATTTAAATATGTTTCCATAATTTTAAATCACACCATATATCATTTTTTCCCAGATATAAGGATGATTAATTATGTAAAATATTAATGAAAAAAGTATTGTTCATTTTTGGTGGAGTTTTTTCTGACCATCAAAAGGTAGTTTTGTTTTATTTAATGTTATAACTATAAATTCGTTCCAATAAACTAAAAAAGTTATAATATAAATATTAATATATTATTTAACCATAATAATAAAAATTTTAGTAGACTTGAATGTTTTAATGGAAAATACAAATACAACATCCATGATGTTTGTGAATCGACATGTCACAAATGATGCTTTCATTTTCAAAAAATAAAAGTAGAAGAGGGGAGTATTAATGATATATATTACATTAAATAATAAAATTATAGTATATTTATTATTTTGGATTTATCATTTCATTGAGATGAAGGGATATGAGGATATAATCGTAAAATAAAAGAAACTGAAATGAATAATAAAATTAATTGAAAGAGAATCTTACCTCTTGAATTCTTCCCTTTGAGAACCTCCTTAAAGCCCATAATTTTGTATTGTTGATGAAACTAGATGGTATTGAATTGTGGGACGAGAATTTATAGATTATATTAGAAGAAATTAAACAAGAAAAATGACTTTTAGGTGTTAGTAATAGAGGTGGATGTGGGTGACATTTACAGTGGAGGAGAGGAGTGTTTTTTTGATTATTTTATTCATTAGTTTATTATTATGGATAAAGGATATTAATATTTATAGAATTATAACTATATATTTTAAAATAATAAAGTAGGTATCTATATTATGGTTCTTACATCAGCGATGAATCAAGGAATTTTTTAGTTAACTTATAATGTATATGAACCATAAATTACTGTATTTCACTATTCACCGAAAAGACAACTATTTCAAAAAAATCCGAGAAATCCACTCTAACCATTTTTCAATGATTATTATTTAAGAATGAACACCATTTTATAAAAATAGTTATATAAATATGGGATTTTTAATTTTTAATTAATAACATATCTTTTTCAAAAAACACCAATTTTAAAATTATAACTGATTTTATAATACTTAAAAAATTTAATTAAGGTGTCATCAAATTATCTTATAATCAATAGAAGACACAAAATTATATAATGAATTTATTTTATGATGATTAATTTAATTTTAACTAATAATATAAATTAAAAAATTATAAATAAAAATTTCTATTTCACAAAAATACAAATACATAATTTATCATTTAAAAAATAATAATTCCCAAATTCAATGATATAAATATATCGTATTCTAACTAAAAAACTAAATACCTTTTATTTTTATTTTTATAGGTGAGGTTATTATTATTTATTTATTGATTCCTTAGTGTGTGTATATATATATATACATATTTCATTATAAATTTATAATTAATTTAAATATTTATTTTCAGAATGAAAACAAATTATTTTATTTATACCTGGGACATTACATTATCCCCATCTTCTAAAAGATCCCTCCTCAAAAATTTTATATACATTTTCAAAAAAATTATGATACATTTCCCTCAATTGATTTTATGATTCCCATGTTTCTTCTCCAACTGTGTGGTTCTCCATAAAAACATAACATGATGAATTATCGTATTCCGCAATACATTATCTCTGTTGTCAACAATTTGAACATGCTTCTCCTCATAAGAATGGTACTCTTATAGATGAACAGCTTTTAGGCTCAAAAAATGAGATAAATCTTATACATACTTTATAAACGTTGAAACAAGATAAACATTGATTTTTAGAGATAAGATCAGAAGCAAATATACTCAGTAGGAAAATTTTCCAACATTATTCATGATTTCATAAGGTCTAATGATCCTTGGATGTAGATTTACTTTCCATCCAAAATAGATAACAATTTTCCATTGAGTGATTCTTAAGAAAATATGATAAAATACCTTTAATGAAATGAGTTGTTTCTATTATATGAATTTATTTTTTCGTTATCTAAGATGTCCTCATATGTTGAGGGATCATATTCACATTCTCAGTATATTCCTATACAAATACTAGTCCCATGAATTTACATTCCACAACTTCATCCTAAAATGCTTGAGTATGACACTGTTTTCTATATAATTACTCCAAATGTTCCATCTGTATACTAGAATGAAAATGATTATTCATAGAAAGATAAAGTAATGAAATATGATAAAACCAGATTCACTGATAATCCATTGATAAATAACATAAAATATATTCAATGGTTTAAAATATTCGATTGATATGTCTATTAGATTGGTGATGCAAGGCTATGATAAAATTTTATTAAATTCCCAAAAAATTATGAAGGTATTTATATAAGTTACATGTGAACATGATATCACTGCCATGTACAATACAGATCATACCAACATGAAACTTTTTTATCACTTTAACATAATTTTGAGAAAGCTAATCCATTTACATTGTATCTTATATTGGAATAAAATTTTCATATTTAGTTAGTTGACCAATATTAACCAAAATCAAATTTGCATCTCATGAAGTATTTGGTAGTCCTACCACAAAATTCATGGATACATTTTCCTATTTCCACTATATCATTGGAAAAGGAAAAAAAATCCCCTGGTAGTTTTCATTATTCTTTAACCATTTTAAATTTGATTCATTTATTTGTAAAATAAACTATAAATCATTTCATTCTATCCCACTTGATGTAATAATGAATGTCTCTCTACATATTAATGATTGCAAGATGAACTAAAAACAGAGAACAATGATCTTTACATAACAACTGTTTCTTCAACTATGAATCATATGGAACAAAAAAGGTCTTCAAAAATATAAAAATTAATTCCTTATCAACAAGATAATATAGAAACATTCCCTTTTAACCAATTGTACCTTTTTTTGTAACTCATTTCCTTCCTTATATTCTTTCATAATTATATCTAACCTAGAAGACTTCACTGAAACTAGAAATAAAATAGAGAAATTACCTGAATCAAAAACATTCAAGGCAAAATTAATCCAATCATAAAAAGGGGTCATGTTCCAAAAGTAACAACATTAATTTGGAATGATTTTTTCGGTTGACAGTATCTTTTACTATTTTTTTCTATTACCAAATGAAAATTGATCATGAAATCATAATACATTATCAGTTTAAGCCATATTATATTCCTCAAGGTAAATTTTTCATGAGTAAATATATAAAAAAACTTTTAATGATCCTATATATTTGACGTTTAGTTCCAAAAAATTATGACTCCATATATTTAAAATAAAAAGACCACAAAATCTTATTCCAAATCATGTGTGTGATAATTTCAGTCATTAGGGTTTAGTTGTATTAATGAATAAACTATTAGATGATCATTAAGTATCATCACACAATCAATTATATTAATTTAACCATCACTATAGATAAAACAATCATTATTTCTAGATGGAAGTCCCAAAACTAGAGCATTAGTCAATATTCCTTTCAGTAGATGAAAAAAACTCATCACATTCTTCTATAAAAATAATGTTAACCTATTTTTATTTTAACTTAGTTAGTGTGGTATATAAAAATGACGATTTTTTAACAACCTATCTGAAATAGCTTGCTAATTCAAGGAAACAATGAACATTAATAACATTTCTGGGTCATTTCCATCCATGAACCACTTTGGTTTTAGGGATAAATTGTTATGCAATCCTTATTTACAATGTTCCCAAGAAAATAAATCATTTCAATCCAAAAATTTAATTTTTTAGATTTCCCATATTACCTTTTTTAGAGTTTGTGGAAAAATACTTTGATGTTTATCAAGATCATTAAAAATTATTTAAAAAACCTCTGAAATAAAAATGAAAAATAATTATCCAATTATTCCTATGATATTATATTAATAAGATTCATAATTCTATAGGGTCATTTTTAATGAAAAATGGCATAAAAATTAACATATAATTTCCATATCATTTTCAAAACAATGCTTTTAGAATTTCATCCCTATTCCCCTTCATTTGAAGGTACTCGAAGCTCCAGGAAATATTGGAATAATATTGGGATCCCTAGAGATGATACCACTTAATTGGATAGCCCAACATCTACTAACATAGTTGGAAAGGATTTAACATCACCTTTTTACTTATAATATAGTAGCTTTCTATCATTGAACTCATTCATTGGGAATGTATCTACATAATTCCCCATCTTACAAAATTTAAATAACATTACAGTTCCCTTATCAGAATTAAACATAACTTCACCAATATATTGTCCATTTAAATATCGTGAAATATCTCTAAACATAAAACATAGAATATAAATCCTATATTTGTTATGTAAATCCACAAGGTTATTTTTACCACACATCCCACAACTAGAAATTTTACATTTTTACCTTTATATATATTTGATTGATTTTTAACAACTCACTATCATCTGGACCTTTTCTTCAGCTTGTTGTAAAATACATGTGATCACTTGAAAAGTCCATTTCCACCTATTTGGAACATAAAAAAAGTTTATCATAACCATTTAATTCATGGGAATAAAATTCAATTTGATATATTGGATTCAATCATGAGTAAAAAATATTGATTTTACTATTAATATCTTGAATAATATTGAATCATACCTCGCCAATAAGGTGAAGTTTTCTTCATTCATGGACATAGAATATTCCTTATTTTTTCAAATAATGGAATTCATTTTCCATCCTATGTAGGACCACGAAAAAAAATATTTTCAAAGGAAAATATTCTAAAATTCAACCCATTCCAATGAATCAATCTTCTATCGATTTTTGATATTATATACCATTAACTTCAACTGGTCAGCTTCAACTTTGAAATGATAAATATCAAGAATATAATTTTGATGGTATGAATCCACATGAAATAAAATATCTTTTCATGGGATTTAATCCACCCATTATATACCACTAGGAAAAAGATCCAATGAATGTAGGAGGGTGTTGCCTCATAAATGTACCATTATCTTCCTGATCCATTATGGTAGTTTTGTCTATTATCTTTTATTGGCGAATCCTGCATTGATATCCTGTATCAACTAAGTCATTACTATCACAAACTGATTGGTTCAAATACCCAAAATTCTAGTGTGTATATCCCAAAAGGTAAAATTTTCTTGGTGCCTTCATACTTTAGTTTCCCCATTTCCTCTGTAGAAACCCATTCATAATTGACATATATTAGATGAAGCAACCTAGTAATCATTGAATTATAATCATTTCTAAATTGGCATGATGTAAAAATAATTTATCTTATTATATTACATCATACTAACCCCTAAAGTTATCTAAACCATGCTATTGAACAAAATATAAGTACCTAACCATTAATAATATATATTCTAGTTAATTCAACTAGAATTCACTAAATAAATTCTCAAATATATTTTTAGGTTAGAGTTTTATAGAATTAGGAAATAATTCTTACAAATTAACCCATAAGAATAAAAAGTGAATACTAATGAAATAGTTACCATTTATTCCATTATACACATTTTTTTAATAAAACATGAGTTCTCTTCATGACTTTTTTTCATGACATTCATCTAAGATTCATTGCTTCTCTTACCAATCCATAAAACCTATTATTTTTTTGAAGCATGATATTAGAACAAAAACTAAGTATGGTAAATAAAAGGAAATGAACTATTATTCCATGAATACTTATATTCGTATGAAATCATTTTCATAATGGCTTACTTCTCACCAATAAAATATCATAGAGATACTTTGTTAAAACAATATATTTCTATAAAACATAGATAACATAAATAAATCCATATAGGTAATGTGGGGAATTATAAACATAGAGGTGAAATACTCATAGCTACCATATAATTGGTAGCCATTATGGCGACCTTATGATATAACTCTCATGGCTACCTTATGGTGTAACCATCACGGTAACAATTGGAATAACCATTATAGTCATCTTCAAATATAAGTATACCCAATTAATTGGACAGAGATATTGGTCCCACCCTTTACCACAATCAATTCCCATTAAAATGAACATAATCATAAAATAATAAATCTTTCATCTTAAAAACAATCATTTTTTTATAAAAATCAATTTTTAAAAATAATTGTTTTTAGAAAATTGTCTTACCTTGTGTTCTTATTACATAAAACATGGTCAAAAATATTTTTCAATTAATTAAATTTTGTTACTAATATATTAATTAACCTTATTCATATTCATAATTCATCATATTAACTTATTCAAAAATATTTCCACCTATTTATTAACAGTATTGTGTTGTTTTATTTGTTTCTAATTAATTTATTTCACAGTTTCCATGGTTGGTTCATTATTTATTTTCATTTCCAATGGATGAAAAGTCCATATTTTATATGAAATGTTGTCAATATGTTTTTATAATCTTAAATGATAACATATATAATTTATTTCTGATATAAGGATTATTCATTAGATTAATCATTAATGATAAAATTTAGGTTCTTTTTTTGGGTTTTTATGACACCACGAAGTAGTTTTGTTTTATTTCATGTTATGTACAAGCATTAGTTCCATAATATTAAACAAGATATAATATAAATATTAAATTATTTATTAACAATAAAAAAGTTTTTGTTACCAGCCTTGAACATAGTAATGGAAAATGAAAATACGACATCCATGTAGGTGGTGAATCGACACATGATGACGAATGCTTTCATTTTCTAGAAAAAGAGGATAAGAGGGGAGTTTTGATGGTGGATATTACATTTAAAAAATAATATTACACTACATTAAAGATAAAATATTTATTTTTTCACTTGTATTATTGGATTTTAGAAGAGAATAAAAAAATTAAAGTAATTGAAAACAAAAGTAAAATAAAATGAATGCAGATTTTACCTCTTGAAATATTCTACTTTTGGACATCCATAAGGCCCTTGGTTTTTCACTTTTGGTGAGACCATCTGGTCTTGGATTTGATGAATAAGATTGAGAGTGGAATTAGGAATATATTAAACAAGAAACAATGCTTGGAGGTGTGAGAAGAAGAGGTGGTCAGGGGTGGTATTTATAGTGTATGAGAGAGGTGTTTTATGATTATTTTGATCATTATTCATTTACATTTTCCCTATACTATGAACTAATTGAGAAATAATAGAAAATATATTAAAATAATGAATTCTGATACAATATTATTGTTTTTACATTAGCGATGTCTCATGTAACATTATATTTATCTTAAAATGTATTTATACTATAAATTACAATAATTCAATATTCACAAAAAAAACTATTTGAGAAAAATAAGAAAAACCATCCTAACCATTTTTTAGGAGTTAAAATAAAAACTTATCTCTATTTTATGAAAATAATTTTCTAAATATAATAAATTTTAATTTTAATTAAAATCATCATTTATTCAAAAAATTACAACATTAATATTATAACTGATTTTATAAGACTTTGAAAAAATAATTAATTTCTCAAAAAATTATTATGTAATCATAACTTAAACAAAATTAATTTATGAATATATTTTATGAATAATTATTTTTTTACATAATTATATTTATTATAAAATTGTAAATAAACATTTCTATTTCAAGAAATTACAAATACTTAATTTATAATTTTTGAAAAATTTATTCACTTATTCCAGGATATAAACATATCATATTGTCATTGATAAAATACATAATTTTATTAGACTTTCATAAGCGTGGTTACTATAAAATTTGTATATATTATTTAATTTCTATAAATATAAATTATTTCATTATAAATATATAATGAATTTAGATATTAATTTTTTGAATGAATAATATTATTTTAAATGTAAGTGGGTTATTAAAACTAAAGTGAACCCCAAAATGAAATAGGGAGGAAGAACCTAAGGATAGAATGAAACTCACTATCGAAATAATAACATCTAAGGAATTGATCACTTCATGAGCACAATAAGTAAGAACAATCCCAAATGTTCAAAATGTACTTGTTTATTTGATAAATTAACTTGTTTTTTATGAAATTAGAAGAAATGGACGATTTTAAAAAATATTTTACAATTTCATCGTACCAAGGAACAAAATCATGCACTCAGTATCATTTTCCTTCAAGAAACATTTCATGTATCGAATTAATATGGGATGAGTCCATGTGTGAGGATAGTAGGATCCTAATGATATGATCATCCACTACGTTTTCTAGTCATTTTTATCTATGATTTCTATATTAAATTATTTAAGTAAGATCATATAAATAATTTGTATGGTTTTGTTTCTGGTTTCATATGGAGATACCAGAGTGCTACACTATATGAGAAAAACAATACATTGAACCTGATAATGTATGAACTATCATTACCGAAGGAAGAACCAATTCCATGGAAATATAGTTCATTTGTGGTGTAGTTTTCTTATGCAGGGTCTAATGTGTGTGAGGCATAGGTTATCACATGTGGATCTTGATCAAAATGTTGTTATTAGACTACACCAAAATCATATTTAGTAATTTCAAACATGAGCACGAATGTATAGATCATAGTGTTGTATTTGTTCTCAATAAGATTTCAATATTTGTATGGCAAGTTAGTGATGAAGTGATGATGATTATTGAAGACGAGAAGTTGATCCAATGATTATTTCCCTTGGAGAATCAGTATGAAATAACATTGGATGTCATGGTTTAACAATATCCATATTAACTCAATTGATTGTAAAACTAATCTTATGTTCCAAATCATGTGTCGAAGAGTGACACAATGTTATAATATTACAAGAACCCCATGCAATACTCTATTTCATGATTAATGTGGATGATCCCTCAAATGCCCTCTAATTGGGTGATGGTTTGGAATTGAATTAGACCATTTCATGTGTCGATCCCCAAACTTCCCGACATGTGTTTAAAGAGAACACATCACTCATCACAACATTGAAGACCATGTATTATGCTTTAATTCACCAGGAATGAAGAAATTTTTCATGCATCATCTATTATATATCAAATTAGTAATATTGAAGATGTTATATATCTTATTCCAAAGAGAATAAGATGATGTTTTATAATTAATAAAGAAATTAAGATGGTCTTGGTATTTGAAGGTGACATATTATATTTGATATACTTTGTTTTTAAAAAAAATTTATTTCTCCCCTCTATCAAAAAATATGGCCAATCGTGCAGGCCAGCTAAAATCCTCAATCAAGGCATATATAGGACGTGAGGGTCTACTACGCCCAAAGGGAAGGCCTCGAAGCCTACCCACAGGAGGAGTAGGAGTACGGGCCATGTATTAGCTCGTAGGAGCACACACGGTGGTGAACACGTGTTGAAAATGCATAGGGGGCACTAGGAGTGCACCCGAGGAGTAGAGAGTAGGCCCAGAAGCACGCTCTTAGGGTGAACACGGTATATAGAGGTACACTGAGGGGTGGAGGAGTAATTTATAATAGGGGAGGTGAGATTATATTGATAAACCGAATGTATCTCATGGGTTTGTTTCGATGTGGGACCGAAAAAAACCCGGGAAGCGATTTAAGTCGTCTGATGCATCATAGTAATGTGGTCAAACATCCGATAAATCACTGGATAAATCGCACACATCTGGGACATTGATAGGATCTCTTCCATTCAATATTGATCCACAGTCATCTGATCTACTCCACCATGGTCGTCTTCATCCTCCGATCACATGAAGGCCATCCAGACTCTACTGCTTGCCGCAGATGAAGCTGATCCACCGTTATCAAGCTCCCGACCTCTATCAAGGATGAAATCTCACACATGATGATCATTTGAGAAACATGATATCATGAATGCATTAAGAGTTTCATTCATGAAATTAATGAATAAAATCAATTTTTGTCGAATAAACCGAAGGTGCCAGGCCACGTCATACCGCTCAATTGGTCAAGAAGAAGCTTTTCATGCATTCATAAATGAATGCTCATAATGATTACACCATGATGAAGAATCCCACATTTGAAAAAAAAACATCCAAAACATATGGAATATCTTTTATCCTTCATATAAAATATTCAAACCCGATTATCACAGTTAATCAAAGAATAGAATCTCATAGCATTCCATGCATGATTTGAATGCTCAAATGGCCCAAACCATGCTTATAAATAGAGGATCACGTAGCCAAGATGGGATGTTGAATATATTTCTAAAGAACACGTTTTCTATAAAAATGAGCACCGAGAGGATCTGTGCATCCTTTCTATATGAAAGAGATGAGACCATCAATAGTTCAACTAGATCAATTCACAATTGAACCCTACATGTGAAGAAGAGACCACACTCATTATTTTTGAAGAAGAATCAAAGACACGTGATAGGTTCTCTTGAACCCTCACATGGGTTTCGTGAGGAAGATACCGTAGGCAAGATATTGGGGCACACACACCTTTTTTCTACACTTGCAAAAAATGAAACCATGAACCTTCTTAGTTCTATGAATAAGTACCTCACATACTGTGCGTAGAAGATCTATGAACTTGTTTCACAAATAATGATACTTGTGAGTCCTTTTGTTACATGAACAGAAGAATAACTCCCTTTGTTTTCATGAATATATCCGTACACTATATTTTAGGGTTTTTTTGTGGAATAAGGTGATTTTATGAAGTCAAGAACCAATGTGTGCCTTATTTGAAGAAACAAACACAAGGATTCATGATTTCATAGTGAAGAGAATACCTCAATGATGCACATGATAATAATGTGCATGGTTTTAGAACCCCTTGATACAGTCTGCATACACACTGCTACTTGAGAAGGAGAACCCACACACACACCCCTGTAATACAAATTTGATTTTTTGGGGATGGGAGAAGGAGGGATTTTTTGTGCATTTAGGGTTACATTTAAAGGAAAAGAAAGGAATTGGTACGGTCCGTATGTATACTATTTGATTTTAAGAAATATGAATTGTGAGTGAAATGTGAAAATTGAGTTTCACCATGAAAATGTTCATGCACATACATAACACACACATTGAAACCAAACTAAACACTTAGTGTGTCTGTGAAAATAATAAAAAGAAGAAACAATATAATGTGTGTATATTGAGAAAAGATCTATGTGAACAGTGCATGTGTAATACCATGACCCACACACATTGAAAAAATATTCATACAAGAGGATACTGTGTGATCGGTTTGAAAAACTATACATTTACATGCAAGAATTCATGCATAAACACATGCACATGTTAAAATAATTAAAAAAATACAAAAAACTATTAGTTTTGATGCCATGAAATCCATGCATGAAGTTAATATTTATTGAGGAAAAATCCAAAAAATAATTAACGAATATATTATATCATTGTTGATAGTATTTGAGAATCCAAGAAGATAGACAATGCTGATATTTTTCATGGTCATTCTTGCATATTATATTCTCCAATAAGTTATGTGCACTATTGGAACACATCTAGTGGGACCAATGCTTCTTCATAAGAAGAATGGATTTCATGAGCATTTTTGAGACTGAGGAATAATCAGAAAAGAGATTACTGCTATGGAGCAGTGAAAAATATCCTTATCAATTTCATTTTATGATTCCGAATGATATTCACAAACAAGTGTGATTTAGAATTATTTTGAGGGAAGATTAGAAAATCTATCCCTAATATATCAAGAACCATCTCAATTGAATGATGGTGGAAATAAGTCTTCAGTGGGACTCTCAAGTATTCTAGTGGGACTCCGAAAACAGCGTGAGAAGAAGTGTAAAGAACCTCTTATGAGACTATGTAGAGATACTGTGGGACTTCAAATAGACCATTGTAATTGATAATAAATTTATAGTGGAGAATATATGTAGGGGAGAATAACCAACATAGCAAGGAGTAGTTCTTTGAACCAAACCTTGTAAATCCTTATGTTTGGTGGAATTTCATTTATAACATCATTCAATTTATGTCTGAGAGACACAAGAATAGTGTATTGATGCTTTAAGAATCCATATTGGACCAATTAAAAATAACCAATTAGTAAAAATATTTAATGGGATCACTAATTAACCCCCTCCCCCTCTCTGTGATTAACACTTACTTGGGAACATCAATTTTTATCAGAGTGAATGTGACCTCTAATATATCCAAGGTTGTATTTATGAAGTGAAGATTTGAGAAAATTAGTGAGGAACCTAAAATGGACATATAATCCAAGACTCAAAAAATAGAAAGAATAAACAGGTAATGAAAATGAAGAAGAATCTTACAGCTAATGGGGAGACATCTTCTACTGAATGTAATCAAAATGATACAACATGTGATAATTATTCTTATTATTAGTCTTCAAATTAATCATGTTCCTACTATGATGATAATATATCAATTAGTGATCTTCAATCCGAAATCAATGATCATTTGATGAAATCCCTAATGAAGTGGAAAAACATATTACTGAAAGCATTATTCCTCTTCAAGATGAAAAATTACAGCTAAAAGAAGAAGCTAATTCCATATAAGAGGCACTGACTAAAAGTATTGGAATATCCAACACTCTCACAAAACAATTGAAATTATAGGGGAAAAATAACCTTTTGCAATGAAAAAATTGATGAAGATACTGAATAATTGTAATGAACTATTTTTGAGAGGTAATTTTTTGAGATTGTATTTATAGAAACATTCCATGCACTTGAAAAGTTGTAGAAAGTCTCTTTTTTGTCCATGCTTCTCAATTAGAAGACAAAGCCAACTAGGTAAAGGTGCTTGTTATATATTTGAAAAAATTAAATAATGTTCATGAAGAACATATAACAAAGCTAAAGGACAATTAGGAAAGCAAGATGAGGTCAATTGAGGATGAGAAGAACTCCCTCAATGTGTAGTGTTTATAGCTGGACGTGAAATTAATGAATAAACAATCACTCCAAGTTGGAACATCCAAAAAAATTGAAAGAATTGATAATTCCACTCAAGTTTGCATTGTGGAATATGATTCCAAGAGGAATATAAAATCATCCTTTAATATGATGGAGACATCTTCCAAGAAAAGGTATCCCATAATCAATTTGTTTCTGTTTCTACTAATGTATTTTTATCTGCAAGTACAGGGTCAAAGCTAAAATCTGGAAATATGTGGATTAATGAAAATGATAATGAATTCATTAAAAATAAAAGGACAGATAATATGATGAATATGAAGAACAACTCCCAAATGGTTGCTGCAAATACAAAAAAGACAATTCTAGAAACAATTAAGCACTTAATCTAACAATACAAATACTACAAGAAAAAGAAGAAGATTTATTGGCTTCTATTGGTGTTGTTGGATGTTTGGGAATTAGGACAATGATTGATGGAATAATATGTCAGTATATGAAAATTATAGAATCCCTACATTCAGGGATAGTGTACGTGAATAAATAAAG
This sequence comes from Viscum album, assembly GCA_963277665.1. Taxonomy (NCBI): domain Eukaryota; kingdom Viridiplantae; phylum Streptophyta; class Magnoliopsida; order Santalales; family Viscaceae; genus Viscum; species Viscum album. The sequence continues at coordinate 1,266,433,125 of OY728140.1, read as the reverse complement.
CATTCTATAAAGAAAAGGTAGAAAAAAAAGATGAATTAGAATTTGTGTATCAAGAACATATTTTAATATCTTGAATAATTATGTGATAATTTCAATAGAAGTGGTCATAGCTATGATGAGTGTGGGTTTAGTCATACCATGCCACATTCATATGTTGATCAGAAGTATAAACCACAATAAGGGTAGGAGAAAGAAAAAATACTTTAAAAGTCTTCCACTGGGAATATGAAAATCAATGTAGTCAAGAAAACAGTGAAAGAAACTATTCCCTAGAAGAAGTTCAATCCTGATTCCAAGACGTTCATATCATCAAATAAAAGCTGCTTCAATTGTGAAAGAAATGTCATACCTTGGATCACTGAAATTGAGCCATGGAAATAAATGGAAGAAAGTTGAAACTAAAAGGAGAATCAATCCATAAGATGATGTTATTGATTAAAGAACTTTCTAATGATAATATTAATATATTTCTTAAGAAAAGTAACTTGATGACAATGAAGAAGACATCTGGAAGCTTCAAAGCAGAAAATGTAAATAATGAGTGTTTAGTTATCAAGCCTAATCAATTGAAAATTTTTATTGAACGAAAATGTGATGAAGATAAAGTACTAGATAAAGAAAAGGAAACGGTGAAACAGGTCACTCCACATGAAGGAATAATTCAAATTCCGTGATAGGTTTCATGCACATGAAAATAAAAGTGTCTCACCAATACTATGTGGAATGTGCAAGAAGGCAGGAAATCATGGAAAAAAATGTATAACTATTTTACCAGGCCAAATGGAGATGTTGAAAATTGGAAAACACGCACCAGTGGAAGCTACAACAATACTGGCAGAAGTATAGACAAATAATCCACACAATATGAAGTTGAATGGAAATAATAATTCCATGCTGAAAATTAAAGATCATAATGTCATATGTAGAGAAGACACCGACATGAAGAGAAACTGACACAATAGATCTACAAGGAAAGTAGTTATTTGGTTGAGAGGAAATTCTCAGCCATGTTGCTCATATTAAGAATCTCACATGTCTTCCATCTTATTCCCTTATATTTTTGTTTTATATGCATGCTTACATTGAAGGGAGTTGAAGTTGAAGGAAATTCTCAATATGAAAAATGGAAGATCAATGTGGAGAACAACGAGTTGGACTCATTATTTAGGATTTGATTATAACATGAAGTGTTCCATAGAGGAATATTGTTAACTTAAATACCTTGATGAATATGAGATAATATTATCCACCATGATGAATGAAAGGGGTTTCACCACTTGAGGGGGAGGAAATATGAAGGATATGATATCAAGGAACATTTCATGGCAAACCATGAAATTCATATCATCTTAAGAATTTGAAACATGATGTATTCCTATCACAATTCCATCCCTTTTTATTAATTTTACTAATCATGTCAATCATGTGAGAGTGCATGATTGATGACTAGATTTGATGAAAGGGGGAGGATTATCATTACACATGAACTTTTAAATAGGAATGGTGAATTATGTGTAGGATTTAGAATTTCATGGATAAATATGAATATTTTCAACCCATTGGTTAATAATTGATACATTTTGATAATGATTTCACATGTATGGTTATATATGGACAACATTGAATACCTTGGACATATCTCTCGTGTTTTCTACAATTGGTTATCCCATGTAGACTTGGAGTTTTTTAACTGGAGTCTCTGTGTTTTTTGAACCAAGTGATATCATCCCTCTTTGATGTATTCAAGAAGATATTCTTCAATGGGAGGAGGAAATATTTTTTAGACCCTGCTACACCTTTGAATTTGGTTTCCAATAAGGGGTAGAAAATGTTTCCACACATATTGACCCTTATAAAAGTGTTCCTAAGAGATATTGACAACAAAATATGAAGGAGTATATTTTATATAATAGTGTTTCATTTATTGTCAGTAAAATGTTATTATCTGTATGGAAAGGTAGTGATGAAGTGATGATGATGATTGAAGAGGAGAAGTTTTTCCAAAAAATTTGTACCTTACAGAATCAGTATGAAATGAAATTAGATACCATGCTTGGACAATATCGATATTAGTTCACATGATGTTAGAACTTATCCAAAGATCCAAATCACGTGTCAATGAATGACACACTGTTACGACATTTGAAGAACCCCATACAGTACTCTATTTCATGATAAAAGTGTAAGATCCATCCAATTCACTCTAATTGGATAGAGGTTGTGAATTAAATTAGGTGATTTCTTGAGATGGTCCTCAAACTATAAGGAATGTCTTTAAAGTTAACACATCACTAATTACAGTATTGAAGACCATGAATTATACATTAATGCACGAAGAATGAAGATATTTTACATGCATCATCTATCTTTGAATCAAGGGAGGATTATTGAAGATTTTGGATTTGTTATACAAAAACGAAATGAATGTTTTTGTTTGAAGATTAATAATGAAAGAAGAAAGGGATTAGTATTTGAGGTTGTAATATTATATTTGGTATATGTTGTATTTTAACAATGTTTATTTTGTCCCTCTAACAATAAATTTGGCCACCCATGCATGCCAACTGAATTCCACACCCAAGGCATATGTGGGACCCAAGGGTCTACCATGGCAAATGGGAAGGCCATAAAGCCTACTAGCAAGAGGCGCAAGAGTGAGGGTCGTGAAAATTCCCGGAAGAGCATGCACGGTTGTTAACCAATGCAGCAGATGCATAGTGGGTGCTACGAGCATGCCAGAGGAGCATAGAATTTGCACATAAGCGTTCCTATTGGGTGAACACTGTACAGGGCAGTATTATGAGGGGAGGAGGAGTAATCTGGCATCACTATGGAGAGAGTTGATTGATAAACTAAATGAATCTCATGTGTTCATTTAGATGTGGGATGGAAATAAATTCCTAGGAAGCAATCTCAGCCATCCGATCCATTGTAGATACATTGTCAACCATCTGATAAATCATTTGATCGATCGCTTGCATCCATGACATCCATCAGATCTCTGCGGTTCAGGATTGATCCACAAACATCTGAACTCCTCCACAAAAGTTTTATTCAACCTCAACTCGCATGAATTCCATTTCCACCCTTCACATCGCCGTAGATGAGGCCGATCTATTTTGATCGATCTCCTGGCCACTATCGATGATGAAATCTCCTACATTATGATCATATGAGAAACAACATATCATGCATGAATTAATAGTGGCATGCATGAAATGAATGAATAAGATCACATGTGGCCAAATAAACTGAAGGTGCGAGGTCACATCATGTTTCTCGAGCGCTCAAGAAGAATCCTTTCATGTGTTCTTAAATTCATGCACGTGAGGATTACACCACAAATTAAAATCACACTTTTGAAAAGAAAACACCTAAGACATGTGGCATATCTATTATCCAGCATTTGAAATATTCAAAGACCATTATATTGGATACTCAAAGAATATAATCCTGCGGTGTTTCACATAATATTTGAATGAGAATAAAGGCTACACCCTGCCTATAAATATAGGAGCACTGTGATGAGAAGGGTTGTTGAATATATTTAGAAATAACATATTTTTAGAAAAAAAGAGCACTGATATGATCCACGAAGCCTTTATATGTAAGGGAGAAGATACCCACATGAGTTCAACAAGTGTTATGCGCTCTTGAACCCTAATTACGAAGAAGAAACCACAATCCTTCTCTGCGAAGAAGAATCACAAACATGTGACATGTTCTATTGAAGCCTTTCCTGTGTTTCATGCGGAAGATATTGCATGAAATAAATAGCTGCACAAACAAAATTGTTGTGTACTTGTTAAAATAGAAACCAAAAACCTTCTTCGTTCCATGAACTAGAACCGCACAGACTGTGCGTAGAAGATCTGTGCACTGGTTACACAAGGAATTAGTCTTGTGAGCCCATCAGTTTCACAAAGAAAAGAAGAATACCCTTTGTTTTCATGAATATATCTATACACTATCTTTCATGGGGTTTTTTTGAAGAAAAAGGTGCTTGCATGATGGTATGATCTTATGTGCTCTTAATTTGAAGAAGTATAAACCCGAGGCTTCATGTTTCCAAAGATAAGATAATACATACATGATGGACATGAAAATCATGTGCATGTATTAAGAATACATTGAGAAAGTGTGCATAAACACTTCCTTTTAAAAATTAGAACCCACAAACACAACCTTGTTATACCCATTAAGATTATAGGGGAATGTTGAAGAAGGAAGTATTGTGTGTGCATTGAGAGTTACCTTTGAAGGAGGAGGAAGAACATGGTATGGTCATTATGCATACAAAGTGATTTTATGATGTTTGAATTATGAGTCCAAGGTGAACAATGAGTTGCACCAAGAATATGTGCATGAATATACATAACACAAACATAGAACCCAAAATAAATACTATGTTTGTGTTTGAAAAGAATCAAAAAGAAGAAGGAATTGAATGTGTTCATATTTAGAGAAGAACAATGTTGAAAGTTCATGTGTTATTGTAAAACCCACACACATTGAAAAAATATTGATACAAGAAGATAGTGTTTTCTAGGATTGACAAACTACACTATTTACAAGCATGAATTCAGGAATAAACACATGAACATGTCAAATGAATTCAGATTTCCAAAAACAAGATGTTTGGATGCCCAGAAATCCATGCTTGATGTGAGTTTGTATTGAGACTGAAGCCAGACAAAATTATAGAAGGTCTTGTATCCTATCTGACAATGTTTGGGAATCCAAGAAGAGAAAAATTGCTGATATTGTACATAATTATTCATGAATATAATATTCTTGAAGTTGTTTTGTGCACCATTGGAACACTTCATAATATGGCCAGGTATTCATTAGAAGAAGAAAGAATTTATTAAGAATTATTGTGATTTTGGACTGATCAGAAAAGTGATCATTGTTACTGAGCACGGCCAACAGACCTTATCAAACAGTATTGAATATTATTGATGATATTAAAGAGAAAGTCTGATTCAGCAAGATCATGAGGGAAGATCAGAAGGTCTGTCCATAGTTAATCAAGAAGTATCTCTTATGAGTTCTAGGATGAAGAAGTCTTTAGCGGGACTCTAAAGCAGGCTAGTTGAAATCTGGAAACACTATGGGAAGAAGTACAAAGAACCTCATGTGGGACTCAGGAGAGATATAGTGGGACTCTGTATCAACCATTTTAATTGATAATAATATTATAGTGGAGCATCTTTGTTGGGTAGAATAACCAACATAGAAAGGAGTCAATCATTGAACTGAACCTTCTAAATCAGTGTGTTCAGTGGATTTACATTTATAGCATCATTCTAGGTAAGGCTGAGGGACACAAGATGATTGGATCAATTTTTTAACCAACCAAATAGGTTTAATTAAAAAGAATAAATTAGTAAAAATATTTAAAGGGAACACTGATTAACCCACTCCCCGTATCAATGGTAAATCCCTACAATGTTGTTGGATTACCGGCGGCCTTGTGAGACACCATTTAAATTTTGAAAAAGATTCCTCACATTAAGTAACAAATATTTTTCCTTTTTTGATAGATTGTGAGTAGTGTAGTTAAATCATACTTATGTAATTAATGAAACAATGGTAAAATCTATCATGACCTAAGAAACAATACACATACCTCACATTTTAGTAGAATAGTAGGAATGAAATGAGATTAACTATTGATTTATCTATATAGATACTATCCCCATAAATGAAATGTCTAAGTATTATACCTTGTGAACCATGAAATGGAAATTATAATAATTTAATATGATATTCTTTTCAATGCAGTGACATAGTAAATAAAAATTTATACTCGAACATTCTTCAAAATAAGATCCATAAAAAGTGAAACCATCCATGAATACTTCCATTCAACTCTCGAGGTATTCTGAAAAAATACTAACCATGCATCGCTAGAATGTACATGGATAATTCAACTGACCAAATGGAATCCTTCAACATTAAATTATTCCAAATGGTCATGTGATGTTTTTCATTTCATGATCCTCAAGAGAAATATGAATTTAAATGTATCTAGATTACCAATCAATGAAATAGTAGTGGGACTTCTCAGCTATCCTCTCTAAAATCATGTCAATGTGCAATAATGTGAAATGATCTTCCTGGTGTTTTTATTTAGTTGGAAAAAATCCATGCACTCACACAATGTATTCTGCATACTAGTTTGAGAAAATTCTTTATTTTAAAATTTATTTCTAGTAAGACTTGTTCTTTTAGGAACAACATGAACTCGACTAACCCATCGGATCTCATAGATGGGAAAAATGATTCTAGTGGAAATAATTTGGTTATCTTTTTTTAGCAACATCTAGGAGGTTTGGGTTCAGTTATTCTTTTTTCATGCCTCACTAGTTTATCCTCATAATTTAAAAATATATGATGTGAGAAAATTTATGGGTTGACACCAATAATACCTGCAAGTGTCCATCAAAAATCATGTTTATACACTGTCAAATATTCTATAAGTCACAATTCATGCTCCAGAGGTAGTGAAATAGAAATGATTGCATGTAAATTGATTCCATTTGCAAGATAGGAATATTTTAAATCTTGATATAGCTATTTAAGACTCCATTCCAGGGGATCTTATATTGGTGGGAGTGAACGTGAAACTGAGATGTCGCTGATCTCATATAAGTTCTCAATGGTAACATCCATGGATATGGAAGAAGATTTTACAGACACAGATGTATCATCAATGGTCATGTGATCCTCGGCTCTCCATATGTCATCTATTAACAAGCATTCAGGAAATATTACTATTCCACAATAATATTCAACGAATGTGTTATTACCTAAAATGCATATGAATGATGAAAAATAAAAATGTGGATTAAGGGAATGAAAATATAGTTGTTCATGAGAAGGGAGTATATCAATTGGATTAACTGAATGAGATGAATTTTTATATGATGGGTGCTTCATGGTATCAAGGATGTTGAATTAGAAAATTTCCCAACTAAATTCCATATATAAATTTCCATTGTTGACATTAATTATGGTATTGCTGTTCTTCAATAATGGACCAAAAATATTATCATGGTTTGTCCATTTACATTATAATCATTCATTTTATGCACATAAATATCAAATGGGTTAATTAGATTTTTTTCCCTCACAAGAATAGCCTCTAACACAACAACTAGGGGTGTAGTACACTGTTTTGTCAACTGAATGGCTTTAATATTGGGATTCAGTTCCCAGGACCGCAGTAAAGAGAAATAGAGTAAGGAATCATTGTTTTAGAGGCTCCCAAATTAATCATTACATTGGAATAGAAATTCTCCATTGTGGTGCCTAGAATGAAGAATGTTATGATTTGATTGAATTTGGTGGGAATGGATGTCAATATAGAAAGAGTTACATTCCTCCCGAAGTTCAATTTTTTATCACCTCAAAGATTTCTTTGGGGTGTAACCATATCCGTGAGAAAGTTGGAGTATCATGGAATTTTCTTTTAAAATCAATCAAGGGGTTGTTAACATGATTTGTTTAATGATTCCAAGATTTATTTAAAAAGTCCAATTTCATTTCATTTTATTGCTTGGGTGGCCATTTTGGGAAATAGAAGAGGTATGGTTTGGAAAGGTTACTCATCATTAGATACACTCTTTATTTTAGTGTAATTTTTTATTAGATAAGGTTATTTATTTTATGGTACCATCCTCAGTGGATGGGACGGGGGTTTCATTAAGAGGGGATGAATCTAATGGGGTGGTAATTTGGAATATATGTTTTTCACAACTATTAAGGGTGAAAAAACATACATTTCCATTATTCCAGGGGTTGACTAGTGGTTGTGAGGGTAATTTTCGCAACTTATGACATTGAATTACATGCATTGAGTTGGAGAGTTAGTTTAATTGTTTTTTTAGTCTTTTATGAATGTTTGGGTGGTTTTTTGCAATTAAAGCTTATTTATTCCCATTTGTTTCATTATTTCTTCTATGATAGGATCAGGATGTGGAGGGGGTTGTTGGAAAGGCCATTGTGGTGGTGGGGGATTTTTGGGTGGTTATAATTGATAAATACTCTAGCCTGGTTGGTTCCATGGTTGTTTAGGTTGGTTTGAATACACACGTATTTGTTGGATTGGATGTCATTCCCAATAGTGTTGGATGGGTAGAATGGTTCTTGGCTAATGGGTCAGTTGTACGTGCAGACTATAATGATTTCTTAAAAAATCTCATATTTTTCTTTTAGTTGAAGTAATTTTTCAGAATAATGAGTTTCCTCATAAAAGAGACCACAATGTATGGGAGTATGATATTGGTATTTTCTTTTTTAATGGTCAAGATATTGATTAATGGTACTTACCTCTTCAAACATCATGTCTACATTCTTCTCAAACTCATAATTCTTCACCTCATGAAAACCTCAAATGGGTACAGTGGTCCTTAAACTGGATTTTTGAGTGTTCTAAACCATGTTCTCAATAAGGGACCTTACAACTATTGGGGTTTATCAACTAATTCTTGTCCTATAGAAACATCAATAATGTTTGGATCAATTGAAATTAACCCATTATAAATACAAAGTATTAAATGTTGAACACTAGTTTTGTGGTGTTGGAATCAGGAACAAAGACTTTTAAATATTTCCAAGTATTCATGAAGTGTTTCCCATTGTGATTTTCAAATCCCACAAACTTCATTCCATATTCATACAGTTCGAGAGTCTGGGAATTATTTTTCCAGAAAAATGCATTTCATGTCTGCTCAGCCACTAATTGGTAATTTACATAATATAGCCAATATTTTTCATTGTCCTATAATGAAAAATGGAATTCCCTTATGTTAACATCTTATTTATCCTCATTATAAGTAATTAATGTTGAATATATAGTATGAATTCTTTTTAAATGCGTATGTGGATCGTCTCTGAGAATTCCATGAAATATTTGGAACAAGGGAATTAGATCGTTTTCATGTTCAAAAATTGGGGCTTCACCTTATATTTGAATATATGTGGCTGGGATATCAACATAATCATAGGTTAGTTGATTTAATGTTAGGATAGTTTCATCCATATTTTGAATGATTATTTCTATTATAACATTGGTACCTGATGAAGAAGAATAAGGATCGAGAAGAGTTTTAATTTTTTGGGTTTTTTCCTTCAAAGGGTTCTCATGAGTGTCCCAGTGATGCTAATGTATGATCCTCTCCAGTTCAAGTTCAAAAGGTTGAGAATATATTATATTATAATTATCCAAGTATTTAACATGAATAAGAACTAAATTAAAATAAAAAATATATGTAATGGTAAATGATAAAACAAATAAATATTCAAAAATATTATGAATATCCTATAAAAACACACACTAAAATCCAAACCACTCCTTGGAAATGGTTCCAAAATTTGAAAAATGATTCATGAAACATCATATTTATTATGTTTTTATCATTTTATTTATAGTATGGGTTAGAAACAATGTCATATCTAAAATAACATTGGATTTCTAATGTCTGTACTTTATGAAAATATTACTAAAATATGGTGTTGGTTTGAAAGAGTTTTCAAAATTATGATGACATAATTTTATAGATTAATTAGTGTTAAATAAGGGTGGTTTATTAAGAATTATGGAGGAGGATTCCATTTAATGTTCACTACACAACCTGGATCGTTCATTATTCTGATATGTTCTCATGGTTTAATGGAATTCTTTGGTTGAGGGTTGCCAATATCTTGTTTCCCCCATTGCCTCTAAAAATAATGCATAAAGAACCAACCCTTGACACAAAAATCATGTTTCTAAGGACGGTAACTCAATAATAGAACAAAGGATACCAAATTAAAATTAAATATAATTCTTGTGAATGTATGAAAAGGGTTCTTGTGTTGTCTAATCAGATCAACCCACGATTCCCACTTGAAATGTCATCCAAATTGGTGTAAACATAAAAAGTGTTTCACTTGATTAAATCAAAACAAATAATTAAAATACAAATCCTGTTAAGATATAAAATAAATAAAATGTTTAACACACAAAGTTACGCAAATCTAATATTATTAAATGATTATAAACTCCCCCTAAGTATGTGTGTCTCCCTCGAAACGATTATCCAGGGTTTAGCTAGCCATCAAGAGGGGGAGGAGGATTAGGTAGAACTTCACCTTCATCCATGATCCCCTATGAGGATAGGTCCCTATAAAAATTCTCGAATAAGGATAATAATACTTTGGGTCTCCAACATACTAGAGATTTTCCTTATGGCTGAACTTATAAAGGGCGTTCCTATGGTATAATTGTATAGTCAAGGTGGACAGTGGTTTTAGGCCCACACATTTTGAGAAACCATGTGGCTCATGGTTTTTAGTTGGTAGAAAGCCTTACCTCTATTTGCATAATACTAAAATCCTATTAAAAAACTAAATTAAAACAAGCACAATGTTTTTTTCATCATTTGGTGTCTTAAATCTCTAACTATGGACGAAATACAAAACACCACTTTCGACATTGTGATGATTCAATTACCTCGTAATATCAGTTTTTTTTTGGAAAAATTAACGAATGAATTAGGCATGGGTGAATTTATAATAGTTTTATAAAAATAAATTTTGGATAAAAAAAATTGAGTCGAATTTATTTCTTGGATAATCTTCATTATCCATTTGAGTCTACTTGTGTTCTTGGAATTTAGCACAATTTTCCCCTTTTTCATCAACGTCATAATCGGCCCTCCAAATCACTTCCAACTAAAATGAAAACATAAAAATGTGAAATAAATTTTATTAACAATGAAAAAATATAGTTATTAATTCATACAAGATGTCTAATTGTTTTGTAAATTTTTAATTTATGATTCAAAATCAGTTTAACACTATGGTATAAGGGTGGGATAGAATATCGAATCACTACCTGATCAGTAGTACATTTTCATATTTAAAACAAATCATGATTTAATTAGAATTAAAAAAACAATACATGGCATAAATAAAAACAATATATAAAAATGTTTATATAAATCAATAGGCATTAGTTAATTATTTTCCCAATTAATTGGATTTATAATAAAAATAGTCACAATAAACACAATGGTCATCTAGCCTTCAGTTTGATAATTTCTAGTTATAGGATCATTAGACAACTCATATTAGTGATTATTATATATGTGTATGAATGTCCCCCAGGATCAAGACGAATAAGAATTATCAAAACCCCATTATTGATAATGTCTTCCTAACAAGAGTTTTGTTGTAGTTTTTGTCATCAATCTGTTTCTAGGGAATTACCATCCTAGAATGCATGCAGTAAATAACCACCTAACTACCCAGACCCACATGTACATTATAAAATAACTAGAAAATGGGAATATAATTTCTTTTCAAATAATCCTACATTAATATTTCAATTATCAAATTTCTCTTTTCATGATATCAATTAAAATTTAAAATCAAAACATAGGTTTCTCAGAAAATCATGTATTTTAAAAAACTAATCATATGTTCAAAAACAATTAAATTTAATCCATTTTATCTAAAAAATTCTCAAATTAACACATTAATTCAATCAATTATAAAAATACACCCCATTCATCAATTCCATTGGAATTAGGGGATTTTCCCCAATATCCATAGAAATTAAATTTCCAATTCCAATTTACATTGATTGGTATTTCATAATTATTTGGTAAAAAATTTATATCAAATCCGGAAAATAGATTTTTCATCATATGGTGAAACTCATAAAGAGGTAACTACTCTTAATCATGAAAACAATCAACCAAAACAGGACTCACCAAAAAAAGGAACATAAGATTTAGAAACACAACCTAGAGAGACGTGATAGAACCAAAATGATTATCAATCACGTAATGGATGATCTGGATGAATTTGATATCTCCAAAATCACATACGGATTGATATATATCGATATAGGTAGGTCTAAAAATCATGTGAAATTAAAATTATTTGAGTAACAGAACTAAAATTGAATTTCCAAATAATTATATGGCACGTAACCCTAGTTCTCATTATTTAAATTATCAAATGTCGTATATGCCAAAAATGAGTTAATTATTATAAAAAAAAATTGGCCATTAAATATCATGTAAAATGTACATGGCATGTATTCACCTAATGATATGCACCAGTTTGATGGAATCAACCCAATGAACAATACACAAATTTTAAATCCATTACATGGGGTGTAATCGTCCAACAAACTAGATGCATGCCTGTTTCTGCAACAATGTCCAAAACCAAAAAATAAATGTTTAAGGAATTTATTTTAATAGTGTAATGATATGTTACAACCACCCCATCATAATAACATTATATCCCTAGAAATTATATATTGAAGCTTCCATATCAAAAACATCTATCCACTACTCTCTCATCAGTGCCTCTTACACCAACTTATCATGAAAATTTGAACTGTGATTCCATAATACATGTATTAAAGGTATCATCCTACCTTGAGGTGCCATTATCTCAAATAAACTATCCTGATTGTAATCTCTATCATAGTTAAATTAGGTTCAACATCTTGATCAACCCATCAAAAAACATGGGATGGATCATAATGATATTTCCATTGCTTCGATAAATAGAACAAATTATATATAGAGTTTCACTATGGATGAAGTGATAAATATTAATCCACATTCCGCACCTACTCAACAACTTTAAAAGGTCCCACAAAATAACGATCAACCTTAAGTTCCCTCCCATTTATTCAATAAATTAAATGAGGTAAAAATTTCATGACCAACTAGTCACCAAAAAAAAAATTTAATGGTATATACTGACAGTTAACATAATATTTATACTAGATATATGACATGAAATTTTCCAAAGATTCAAAAGAATATTTTCATCATATACTGGATAAAACATTGTCCATCCAAGGATGTTTCACTAATCATTAAGAAACATAATATAGATTTATGAGGCTGACTATACAAGTCCTCAATAGGATGCATTGTGATTGTGAACTGGGAAAAAAATTTATATCTAAACTCACCTACTCTTAAATATAAATCCCAAGATCAACCAAAAGAGAGGATACAAGCACAAAGAAAGCCTTTAATAATATTTATAGCTCTCTATGTATAGCCATCTTTCTATGGATGGTATGTCATACTAAAAAAACTGAGATCATAGTACCTCTTGGTGGCCTCTCCAAAATCATGAATTAAAACAGGGATCTCTACCCATGACTATAATAGATGGAACTCTGTCCAAACAAACAAGCATGCTCATATAGATATTTCACATATCGTCTAATTTGGTTTTATGAATAATGGGTATCATGTGATCTGATTTTTTTTCCTATCGATAAAAATCCATATCACATTCTTCTTTACATGTTTATGTGACAACCCCACAAAAATTTCCATTATAATTTCATCCAACTTCCTAGTCGACATTGGATGTGGATAAAGCAAACCCACAGGTATTTGATTCTCGACCTTGAACTTTTTTTCATGTATATTAGTGTGAATCAAATTAAGCCATTTTTTCACTCATACCCATCCAGAAAAATCATAACCACATGTGATAGAACATATTTTTGGATCATAGGTACACAACTCACAAGGAATTATATAAATCCCATATCTCTAATTTTACCATATGTATTGACCAGAAAAACTGAATCAAAAATCATTCAATCCAATTTTTGTAGAATAAAAACTCATAAAATGTCTCCCCTCCATAAATATATTATGTAAATCTGTAGAATTCATTGTCAATCTACTGTTCTTGAAGAACCATCTAGTAAATCATAGAGGTCAACAGAAAACTGGCCAAGACAACCTCGACCCCAGTTTCCCAAACTCCAATATGAAACTATGAATAAAATATCCATCATGTTCCAATATCCTACTAATCTATTCGAATAATGGGTCTAAATTTTCCTTCTCATTGATTTAGTGATGATTTTTTCTTTCCTTGGGACATAGGTAATATCAATATAAAAATATTGTAGGTATTCCACAAAATTATTCATATAGAGATTCGGTTTTTTTAGAGAAGTCATAACTCATGATATTAGGGTCAGAATACACAATAAAACATTACCAAAAAGGTTATTCCTTCAACACTTTAGTGCATGTATAATCGGTTCATGTTCAAGGTCATGAGTCAGATAATTCATCTCATGTGGCTTATGCTGATGAGAGCCATATGCAATGATGTGATAACCCTGTATGAGAACAAATCCCAATCCATATCCCGATGAATCACATAATACCACATAGCCCTTACCAGTCATTGGAATATTAAACAAGGTTATAGAAGTAAAAAATACAGTTTAGATCAACATAATAACTCTAACATTTCTCACCCATAGAAAACATTAATCCCTACTATGTTAGAGAGGTCATAATTAAAGAAACATTTGACATATACTTCACAATAAAATGATAATATCCACCTAAACACAAGAAATTATAAATATTTAAAACATTACATAGTCCCTCCCATGTCATAATAGCTTTCATAGTCTAAGGATCAACTAACACCCATTCTACTAATACCACATGTCCAATGAAATTCTCTTCCAAAATATTGAAATCACATCTTGATAGATTGGATTAATGTATGTAATTTATCAAAAATTCTATACATTCTCATAGTTGTCGCACATCATCCTCCTTATCCATAGTGTGTACCTGGATTTCATCCTCAAAGGCCACCTATACATATTAATATACTCATGGAAATTCATTTTCATCTAATCTATTATAACAATACATGGATTTGATAGGCCAAATTGCATTAAAAGTTATTCATAATGGTCATACCTTCGACGTAATGTGTTTTCCTGAATTTCGTATTCTTTTATTCTCTACGGGTGATAACCATGTTGAAGATCAATCTATGAGAACCCCATGCCCCATTATAATTGGTCAAATATATCATCAATCCATGACAATGCCTCCTTATTCTTTACCGCTGATTAGTTGAGTTTTCTCTAATCAACATATAGGAAAAATGGTCTATTAGAATTATTATAAAAGAGAAAATGTGCCACCCTAGGTGAAACACGTGGAAATATAAATACATTCTCTAAAAAAAATAACCAACTGAGTTTTCAACTCTTTTATTTCATCCAGGTCCATGTGGTATTAATGAATAGAAAATGGTTGAGTATTAGGTACTAAATCAATAGAAACTTCTACCTCACATACCTATGGAAAACAAGATAATTCATATGAAAAAACAACATGAATCTTGATGAAAAATAGGGGAGATCAGCATTGAATTATTTCTTCTATAAATAAATTATAATAAATAATTTTACTTTCCCTAACTTGTTATAAGAAGGTCGGAATCTACTTTTACTCTAGCACTATTATCACTAAAGATTCAAAACACTTGACAGGGTCTAGTGAAAGAGACCCATCAGAGATAATAGTCAATTTAGGCCTTATTATCAATAAGTAAATCTATTCCAAATATTAAATTAATAGGTTTTATATCAAGAACTCCAAAATTCCATTAAAAATAAATTTATGATAAAGATAAAATACATCTAAGACAATGATGAACATACTATCTCTTTTTAGGGGGAGAAGTAATATCCATTACATATGATAAAATATCAACAGAATGTTTTAGTAGATTCACAATACGATTCATTATAAATGTATGAGATGCTATAGTTTCCAACAAATTGGTGACTAAATATGAATATATAATAATTCTACCTCTTACATTCACTGCACCTATATCAGATTCGTCTAGAGAATCATCTACTATGTAATGAATCATAATTCTGAATTCATATGACTAGAACACCTTAGATCTTGAAACATATTATTGAACAATTGTAATTTTAGGTTCTTATGGTCACATTCCATAAATGGAATTGAAAAGATATAATATATATTTGGTATGTGTCTTTAGTGACCAAGATAAATTTATATCTTGGGTGCTTCATTAGAAAATCATTTTTAATTACTGTAATTAATAGAATATAAGTAACTAAAATGAAATTTTTTAGGCACTATAGGATGTTTGAAAGAACCGTCACATCCAAATCCAACAGCAGACTCATCATGATTTCTCATCCCTTTATGGGAACTCATAGAATTTTCACTATGAGAAAATGAAACTCCCATCAACACTAACATACAATCTAGATCATGTGTTACCATCAATTCCCTATAAATAACATCAATATAACATAAATATATTCAGTTAAAAACCTTATAATGGATAAAATATTGAAGTCCCATATCAAATTAATGATTCATCTTCTTCTCATTAGAATCAATCGCAAGGGAAAATCCCACTTGCTCGAAAAAATCGATTTCCCTATTCCATAATGGTATTTTGAACCTTTGTGAGAATGAAAAAATCCATAGCATTTTCAAGAACCACAGAATCAAGATAGAACAGATCATTGAGAAGAACATTAATATCATTCCACTCTAAAACCTCATTCTTATTTATTGTAAACACAGAGTCCCACTATATCCTCCATGGTCCATCAGTCTATAAGCTTTTACATTTCACCTTTAATGTCTTAGGAACTACCAAGAACTCAAAAATATTCCCTATATTTCTCAACAAATGCCCATCCTCTTGAGGATCATTAGAAACATTGAATGTTGGTGTATTTTGGAGGATGGACTCCTGATAATGACTCCAGAAATCCTCCCTCTTAGGTTCTATTTATGGATCCTAAACAAGAATTGGTGAAGGTGACTATCCTATAGCATAAATAACACTTAAAAACCTTCAAAAGAATTATTTTCAATTGGAGGATTCACTGAGTATTTTATATAATAGCTTCCTCTTGAATCCAATTCATATTTCTTCTTAAATGAATAAGGCTACTAAACATCAAAAAAACAAAACTAAAAATCTCATAAGAGTTCTCTGATCAACACTCAAAAAAGAGAAACATGAAAATAATCCTACCTGGTAAGAAAAAATATTTGGTTTTACACCAATCCAAATCAATTATTTGAAAAAGACTAGATCAAATCCACATGATGCCTTTCCCTAAATAACCATGGATACTTAAGGCTAATGGTAATGATAGGTGTCCAGAAACTAACTTCAAAATAACTCATACATCTTAAAATGATATTAAAACAGAATATTAACATCATGTAATGATGGCTAACCTACAACATTGTTACCACTCTGTCACAAATTGGCTAGTATATACAGATCCCCAGATTATTGAAATGATCCTAATAAATCTCAAAGAACATTCATGATCACCAAGGGTTGGGGACTAGAAATTGGAATCATTCAATATACAATTTGAAGAGTTTTCAACAAAACATTGGAAGATATAGATACATATCGGTATGCTCAAAACACAAAAAGAATATTGTATCAGAAACTAGATAGGTGTAACATCCCAGGTAAATAAAGGATATGAAGTTTTAATATTTATTAATATTTGTGAATAAAATATCAATATTACTTTAAAGGGGATTCTATGTTCGATGGCATTACCAACATGCAACAACAAGTTTCTTTTGAAATATTACTTTGTAAACTAATAATATAATAATATTATTTTAAATGGTAGTTAATGCTTAGCCATTTTAATGGCGGGAATGAATAGAACTAACTAATAAATGATTATATATGTTTGTCAAATATTTTTACTTTTATCCAATAAATTTTAGAGGATTAAAATGCAAATGACTCCAATTTTAAGAATAAATATTCTAATATTCATTAGAAGGTCGATTAACCGCCTTTTTGATGGAAATCCCTTTTTAAATCAACTTTTTGTCACTTTTATATGTCATATTTGACAAAATTAAATCTTTCTTTAAAATTAAGACATCAAAATTTTATTTGTGTAAATTTTTGTTATTTTTCGATAAAGGTCATTTTTATTGAAAAATGTGGTATTTTAATTCTAAACCTCCCTTTAATCTAATTTATTTATATTGTTAGATTATCTTTTTAATTGGGTTTAAAGTTTAATTAAAATATATTTTTGTCATTTAATTCAATGGTGGTCATTGGAATTAATTTCACTTTGAAATTGGACTTTAACTTCTGTCAATCTCTTAATAGATATTATTTCTTTAAAACATGCTATTTGTTTTGACAATGGAAATTAATTATTAAATTAATTAATGCAAGTAATATGATTTGAATATTGTAAAATATACATCTATTTTGAATTCATAATATCAAATATATCTTACGGTGAATCTTTGGAATTTTTATGAAAACCTTCAATTTTGTGATGAATAGTGAAACCACTAAGTGGTAGTTAAAAACTGATTTTTCGTATAAATGAAACTTTACCACTTCGGTGATTTCATTTTCAAAAATCCTACATACATGGATTCCATTAATAAGTAAAATTTGGTTCAATTTGATTAAAATATTTTTTTTGGTGAATCGTAACTTTTATGTTTTATTAATCACGATTAAAGGTAATTAGTGTAATTTAAGGTAAAAATAATGTTATAATAATAGAAAATTACCTTGAAACATTACCTACCCTTATTGGATGTGTCATGGATGACCATGAAAACCCATGGGTAATCTTGGGGACCCCATGGAGACACTTGGGTATGAAAATGACATTAATAACGTTTTATTTAAAGTTAAAATAAAAATGTCCCAAACATGTATTGTTTTACTAAAACAATTTTTACAAGTGGTTATACAAGTCATATTTTTTACTACAAATATTCATTATAAATTTAAAAAAATTTCCTACATCATAGTATTTTTTATTATTATTTTTGGACACTAAATAAATAAATTTATTTATGACACCATGATGATGCAGTGATAACTTCATTAATGAATGATTTAAAAAATTAACAATATGAGGTAAAATCTAAAACTTACACATGTCCAAAACCTATTGGATGGGTGGATTTAGAACCCTAATCACCTTAAACTTGAAATATATAATTTTGGGACCTTTAATATCCTAAAATAAATTTATAATAATGTAACTTTTCATGACTTTCCAAGAGTGCCCCTCCTCCCTCTTATAAAAGGCCCCCACCTCCACCACCTATCCCACACCTCTCAAGACATTGTCTTGGCCAAAATATGATAATTTCATATCTCTAAATTCATATATATATCATAAAATCCTTACCTTGGGAATAAATATCTTCATGAAACCATTTTGTTTCAAAACTAGAGGTGTTACCCGATTTAAAGGTAATGTATTCTCTTATCTTATTTTGTTTTATTTTGCTTCTCCAACCCCCTGAACTCCTTTTATTACTTTATTTTGTAACAAACCTAGTATCTTAAATATACTAGGATTTTATTATGAGATGTATTTGAGCTACACATACACACACCACTTACTAATGGTTAAAGAACAAACTGTTTCTGTGGATGGTGAATTTCTGCCTCACGAAATGATGATTGTTCAATATTATTATAATACCATTCATGGTGGCCATTAATATGTCACTCTATTTATATGTGATATATATTATGTCTATGTTTCCAATATTCATATGTATTTTTCATTTATGGCATACCATTATGGTTTCCATTATGGGTAAACACGATATCTTCATTTTAGGAAGTGCGGACTACCGCCCCCTAAAAGTGATTTGATTCATTAATGCCATATGTGGGACGTATAAAGTATGGGGTAAATGATATTATATATATTAAATTATACTGGAATTATAATATACCTTCATATCATTATTATTTCATTCCATTAAATATTTTATAGAAATGAAAGTAGCGTTCATGTGTACATACGGCTTACCGTCACCATGAACGGTGCATTTCATTTCTTACCTATAAATGTTATGTAATATTATAAATTCATTTATATACTGGATATATATGATGTTTATGATATCGACATCCTGAATATGTTTCTGGATATAATGAATATTTTACCACATGAACAACTTGTAATTATAAGAAGTTTATTTTTGACTCAAGTACCAATGATCGAAAAAACGACCGTTATTAACTTAAATAATTACATGATGTTCATAAAATGGTAATAAATGATATAAAAGGAATAATAAACTTAAAAAGGTTATTAAAAAGTATAAATTAAATATTTTTTATTATTCAGGAGATTAATGTACGATCGAATCAAGTCGGACACGAGGTAAGGGATCTGACCTCTCTCTTTCTTTTCAAGTACTCTCTTTTTTGTAATTTCTTTTATGCTCCATGTTCTTATATTGGAGGATGTTATTTTATATTCACCATACTGTAATTTTTATTTTCATATGATGAGAGACCCTCTATTACTCTGATCAATTAATTTTAATAATTTTTAAGTGGCGTCGTTAGGCTGCCAAATTTTCGTAAGGAATTTCTTATCTCACTTTTAATTCGGTGATATTTCCATTGTTCGCCACTTATTTATTACATTTGGTGTATTGTGTACTTCCATTTCATATATATTATCATTATCCTATTTATATTCATGTTATTATGTGATTCATTTTGAGTTTATTATCATTTGTTCATACAACTCGATTGATTACCACGAGATAGAGTTTTTATCTCACTTTTTGTTCCCTTGAGATTCATGCTACATTTGCCACTATTTATTTTTGTGTGGTGTATGTACTGCCCATTATTGTATTATTTTGGTAATATACATTATTTTATGGGTAATTACATCTTAATTTTATGAACCATCATTCAGGGGGTGTACGTTTTGAATGTTACCCAAATCGGAAGGGGAATCTTTCACCCTCCTCTCTTTAAAAGACTTCTTTTGTTATGTCTTTTAATTTACATATTATTATGTTTGGATATGTTCTAATATATCCTTATTGATATAAATTTTATTTCCAAGTGATGAGATACCATTTTATCTCTCATCAACTCAATTTTATGAATTTTAAAGTGGCACTATTAGGCTGTTGAATTATTGCAAGGGAACTTCTAAACTCAATTTAAATCCTTTGGGTTCAACTTGTACTCCTTGAATATGTCATTATATGAATATGTGTGAATTAATCTGATTGTTTTACATATAATATCCACTTATATTTCGTATATTTATATTTTTCACACATAAATTAAGTAGTTGATTTATCTTTAATCTAAGGATACCGTCTTTGTATGGGACTTCTTCTCAATATCCTTTAATTGAAGTATATTTTTTTATACACAACGTTAATTTATATTGTGTATATACCCTTTTGAAATTTTATTTTATTCAAAAGAAATATTTTATCTTCGAATCATTTTACTAAATGACAAAATGTATGTTTCTTTTCCTAATGTACGCAGTGACAATGACCTTTCCACCGCCGTGAGTATTATTTTATCTTTGGCTTCCGTAACAAGCTTTAATGATTTTAAAAGGAATATAAATACCATATACTATTTTATGTATTTTTGTATTGAAAATGGTTTTTATAAATTTTTTGATTATATAAATGTGTTGTATTGATATCTTGTGATTAAAATGTGGAAATGTTATGTTTCTGTTATGCATGTTTTATGTTCTACGATTGTGTTATGGTTCTTGGGAAATGATTATGAAATCGGATGGTTTCGTGATAAACTAAGGGCAGGTGGGACCATGATATCTCTACAATTAATTGGGTAATGTGATTGGGTTAAACGCTATGGTTTCTCCGAATAGATTTAGGGAATATACTATGATGGGTATTCCAAATGTAACCATGAGGGTTAATCCCTACGTAAGAATCTTATGAATGCCTCAAGTTACCTTTATGTCTTATGATTTCTATGAGTTATTCATAAATCTTAGGATTTAATGATGTATGTTAAAGTGATTATGTTTTATGAGTAATGTATGATTTCATTGATTATTATGTATGCATGGTATAATGTTTTCTTTCCGTATTGTTATAACCATTACTAAGCTTTTTATGCTCATCCCAAGTTTTTGAAATGTTTTTCACAGGACATAAAATGGAATATGGTCAAGGATGGGATCATGGAAATGTTAGGCTGTCAAAAATAGGGAACTAGACATGACTCTTTTGTTCAAGAGTTTTTATTTTGTGAAAAAAATGGTAATTGAGTTGATGTGTCTACTTTTTAATATTTGAGATGTAATAGTTATGACCTAATTATTTAAAACTCTAAACCTGAAAAGATCCTCAATGGGAAGTATTCATTTAATTCAACATTAGGTAATGTTTTAAGGCTGGGGCCTTATAGTTGGTATCAATGGTCGGATTAGATAATTTTAGATTTTAGGGTATCCTTTATACATAAGTGACATTACCATAATGGCTAGGATTTCAGAAAGATTCATAGCTTTTAGATAAAGAGAATGATTAAGTATATCTTAGTGTTTATATTCATCATTAGTACATTATGATTTTGTGGATATACTCACACTGACATTTTTGGTTTTAGTAAATGGATGGATCTAGCAAGCACCAAAGTGAGAATGGGTTTGAAGGAAACCGTGGTGGTTCTCTGATTAAGAGACTAGATGAAATGGGGGATTCAATGAGTAATCTCATGATTATTCTAAAGCCACTATCATGGAGTCATGATTAACCACTTAAACCTTGGTGAGTTCGCTGATCCATCATGTACGAGAGAACCAACTCGATATGGAAGTTCATGTAATAATTTTATTGGTAACCATTAGGGTTTATATGATCCTTACATTAGAGGTAATTATGGGTTACTATATTATTTTATAGAAAATGAAAGGAAAGAGATAAACATGTGTTTAATTATGATATGGTTATTTTTGAATATTTTATATCTTTTTAGGGAATGTTTTTAGAATTATGTAGTTTTGGAAAAAGGACAACACACAGACCGTGTAACAACCCACCACGTTGGAAGAATCGGCGGGAATCGAACCCACAACCAAAGTGAAACTGGTATTTATCGCCTACCACTAGACTACGTGAAGTCCCTGGTTAGTTTCACTAATTATTTTCAATTAGATGATTTTAAGAATTATTAATAAGTTGTTTTGGGTTATCTATGGAAATGATTAACCTATCAAGGAGGATATGTGATTAGGTTAATTACTTTTCAATATGAGATATTAAGAGCAACTAATGTCATTTGGAGATAAATACCTTGGAAGACTATTTGATTAAATCCTTCAAAGAGTTGGGATTCACTCTTAGTGTGGTTTACATTGATGAATTTTTTGGAAAATTGTTTATCAAATGGTCTTTGTTGAACTTTGGTTTTTGTGGGAAAATTTTTGGAGATTAAGAATAGATTTTTTTGATAATGGATTATCCGTTTTGGGGATTATCTTATCGTGTACTAACCGTTTTGGTTTTGGTTTTGGTTAAGGTCTAAATACATGGGAAATATTTAGTTCTTGTTTTTGGATTAGGTGATTCTCATGAAGTTGATTATAGTACTCTTAATGTGAGAAAGTCTTCCTAAATACTCATCTTTTGTAGAAAATATGAGTTTTTGTAAGAAATATAGTAAAAGATTAATATAAACATGACATGAAAGTATGTTTCCTTATGTTTTAGTTAATCTCATTAATAAATTCCTCAATGAAATGTAACTTAAAACAAAAATGTTGTCTGTTAATTTTTCCTACTGTGGAATCACATACCGTTTATCCCATCAATTTTTTTTGATTTTTTGGTTGTTAACATTCTCCTAAGCATGTTTTCTATCACTCTCCATCAGAACATGACCGTTTGTTTTCTCATCCATGTCCATGTCTTCTTACATGTAATCCTAGAATGGGATAACATGGGTGGCCTTTGTACTTATCTCCCTTTATTTTAGAGTAATAGTTTTACTGACTCTTGTTCCGATGTGGGACTTTCAATGAAGTTTCTGAGCCCAATTTTAAAATTTCGAGGACACAATTCCCAAAAGTGGGGAAGGATATAACATCCTAGGAAAATAAAGGATATGAAACTTTCATATTTATTAATATTTGTGAATAAAATATCAATATTATGTTAAAGGGGATGCTATGTTCGATGGCGTTCCCAACATGCAACAACGAGTTTCTTTGAAATCTTACGTCGCACACTAATAATATAATAATATTATTTTAAATGGTAGTTAACAACTATCCATTGTAATGGATGGAATGAACATAACTAACTAAAAAATTATTATATATGTTTGTAAAATATTTTTACTTTTAGCCAATAAATGTTTGAGGCTTAAAATGAAAATGAATCCAAATTTAAAAATAAATATTCTAATATTCATTAGAAGGCCGATTAACCGCCTTTTTGATGGAGAACCCTTTTAAATATAATTTCTGTTACTTTTATATGTTATATTTGAAAAAATAAAATCATTCTTTAGAATCAAGACTTCAAAATTTTCTTTGTGTTAATTTTTGATATTTTTCGATAAAGATAATTTTTAGTGAAAAATGTTGTATTTTAATTCAAAACCTCCCATTAATATAATTTATTTATAATGATAAATTATCTTTTTAATTATGTTTAAAGAGTAATTAAAATATATTTTTATCATTTAATCTAATGGTGGTCATTGGAATTAATTTCAATTTGAAATTGGACTTAAACTTGTGTCAATCTTTTAATAGATATTGTTTTTCAAAACACGCTATTTGTTTTGAAAATGGGAAATAATTATTAAATTAATTAATGCAACTTATATGTTTTGAATTTTGTAAAATATACATCATTTTTTAATTCAGAATATCCAATATAGATTAGGGTGAATTTTTGGTATTTTTCTGAAAAACATTAATTTTTAATGAATAGTGAAACCACTAAGTGGTAGTTAAAAAACATATTTTTCGTTTAAATAAAACATTACCACTTATTTGATTTTATTTTCAATAATCCAACATACATAGTTGTAATTAGGAAGTAAAATTTAGTTCAATGGGATTAAAATAATTTTTTTATGAATAGTAACTTTTATGTTATATTAATCACGATTAAATGTAATTAGTGTAATTGAAGGTAAAAATAATGTTATAATAATATGAAATTACCTTAAAACATGTCTTAAACTTATTGGATGTGTCATGGTCGACCAAGAAAACCCATGGATCAACTTTGGGACCTCATGGAGCCACTTGGGTAAGAAAATGACAATAATAACTTTTTATTTAAAGTTAAAATAATAATGTCACAAACGTGTATTATTTTACGAAAAAAAATTTTACATGGGGTAATACAAGTCATAATTTTGGCTATAAATATTAATTATAAATATAAAAATATATACTAAATCAAAGTAGTTTTTTTATAATTTTTTAACATTAAATAAATAATGTTATTTATTACACCATGATGATGCAGTGATTACCTAATTAATAAATGATTTAAATAATATGAATAGATAAGGTAAAATCTAAGACTTAAACTTGTAAAAAACCTATTTAATGGTTGGATTTATAACCCTTATCACTGTATCCTAGAAATATATAATTGTGTTACCTTTAATAGCCGAAAATAATTTTATAATAAAGTATAATTTCATGACTTTCCAATAGTGCCCCTCCTCCCTCTTATAAAAGGCCCCCACCTCCACCACCTTACCCACACCTCTCAAGCAATTTTCATGGAAAAACTATGCTCATTTAATCTCTCCACATCCCTCTATTCATCATATAATCCTTACCTTAGGCATAAATCTCTTCAAAAAACCATTTTGGTTCAAACCAAGAGGAGTTACCCGATTTAAAGGTAATGTATTCTCTTCTGTTATTTTGTTTTATTTTTCTTCTCCAACCCCCTAAACTATTTTTATTAATATATTTTGTAACAAAAACAGTATATTAAATATACTAGGATGTTGTTACGAGAGTTATTCAAGCTAAACATACACACACCTCCATCTAATGCTTAAAGAACATACTAAATCTGTGGATGACAAATTTCGGCCTCACGAAATGATGATTTTTCAATATTATTCTAACACCTTTCATGGTGGCTATTAAGATGTCACTATTATTATATATGATATATATTAGGTTTCTATTTCTAATATTCATCTTTATTTTTCATTTATGGCATACCTTTATGGTTTCCATTATGGGTAAATGTGATATCTTCATTTTAGGAAGTGCGGACTACCGGCCCTCAAAGTGATTTGATTCGTTAATGCCATATTTGGGACGTATAAATGATGGGATTAATGATATTATATATATGATATTATACTGGAATTATATTATAGCTTTATGTAATTATTATTGCATTCCATTAAATGTTAAATAGAAATGAAAGTAGCATTCATGCGTACGTACAGCTTACCGTCTCCATGAACGGTTCATTTCATTTCTTAACTATAAATGTTGATTAATATTATAAATGAATTTATATACTGGATATATATTATATATATGATATCTACATCATGAATATTTTTCTGGATAAAATGGATATTTTACCACATGAACAACTTGTAATTATAAGATGTTTATTTTTTACTCAAGTACCAATGATCGACAAAACGGCCGTTATTAACTAAAATAATTACATGATGTTAATAAAATGGTAATAAATGATATAAAATGAATAATTAAATTAAAAAGGTTCTTATGAAAGTAGAAATTAACTATAGTTTATTATTTAGGAGAATAAAGAGCGATCGAGTCAACTCAGAAACGAGGTAAGGGATCTGACCTCTCTCTTTATTTTCAAGTACTCTCTTTTATGTCATTTATTTTATGCTCCATGTCTTATGTTGGAGGATGTTATTTTATATTCACCATAATTGAGTTTGTATTTTATATGGATTAGATACCCTCTATTACTATCATCAATTCATTTTAATAATTTTAAAGTTGCGTCATTAGGCTACAGAATTTTCGTAAGGAATTTCATATCTCACTTTTAATTCCTTGAGATTTCCATTGTTCACCACTTATTTATTACATGTGGTGTATTGTGTACTGGAATTTCAAATATATTATCATGATCCTATTTATATTCATGGTATTATGTGATTCATTTGGATTTTATTATCTTTTTTTCATATGACTCTACTGATTACCACGAGATAAATAGTTTTTATATCACTTTTTGTTCCTTTGAGATTCATGCTACATTTGCCCGTATTTCCATTTGTGTGGTGTATGTACGACCCATGATTGTATTATTTGGGTAATATACATTATTTTAGGCATAATTACATTTTCATTGAATGACCCTTTTTTCATGGGGTGTACGTTTCGAAAGATTCCAAAATCGGTAAGGGAATCTTTCACCCTCTTCTTTCTAAAAGACTTATTTTGTTTTGCATTTTAATTTACATATTATTATATAGGGATATGTTCTTATGTATCCTTATTGATTTAAATTTTATGTCCAAGTGATGAGATACCATTTTCACTCTCATCAGCCCATTTTTATGAATTTTAAAGTGACACAGTTAGGCTGTCGAATTATTGCAAGGGAACATCTTAACTCGATTTCAATCCATTGGGTTAAACTTGTATGACTTGAATATGTCATTCTATGAATATGTGTGAATGAATCTGATTGTTTAACATTTAATATCCAATTATATTGGGTATATTTATATTTGTCGCATATAAATTATGTAGTCAATTTATCCTTAATCTATGGATACCATCTTTGTACAGGACTTCTTCTCAATCTCCCTTCATTGAGGTATATTGTGTTTTATACACAACATTATTTTATATGGTGTATAAACCCCTTTGACTAATGATTTTATTGAAAAGAAATATTTTCTCTACGAATCATTTTACTAAATGACAAAAAGTATGTTCCTTTTTTTAACGTACACGGTGACAATGACCTTTTCGCTGCCGCGATTATTATTTGATCCTTGGCTTCCTTAACAAGCTGTAATGTTTTTAAAAGGAAATAAATACCATATATTCTTTTATGTATTTTCGTGTTGAAAATGGTTTTTAAAAATGTTTTCATTATATCAATGCGTGGTATTGATATCTGGTGATTAAAATCTAGAAATGTTATGTTTCTTTTTTGAATGTTTTATGTGATACAATTGTGTTATGGTTCTTGGGAAATGTTTTTGATATCGGGTGGATCCGTGATAAACTAAGGGAGGGTGAGCCCAAGATAGCTCTCAAATGCATTGGGTAATTCAAAGGGGTTAAATTCTATGGTTTCTCCAAAGAGATTTAGGGAATATACTATGATTGGTATTTCAAACGTAACCATGAGGGTTACTCCCTACATAAGAATATTATGAATGCCTCAGGATACCTTTATGTCTTATGATTTTAGAGTTATTCATAAATCTTATGATTTAATGAGGTATGTTAAAGTGCTTATGTTTTATGAGTAAAGTATGATTTCATTGATTCATATTTATGAATGGTCTGTTGTTTTCTTTCTATAGTGTTATAACCCTTACTAAGCTTTTTATGCTCATCCCATGTTTTTGAAAAGTTATTCATAGGACATAAAGTGGAATAGGGTCAAGAATGGGATCAAGGAAATGTCAGGCTGTCTAAAACAAGGAACTAGACAAGACCCTTTTTTTTCTAGAGTTTTTATTTTGTGAAAAAAATTGAAACTGGGTAGATATGTCTACTTTGTAATCTTTGAGATGTAATAGTTATGACCTAATTATCTAAAACTCTAAACCTGAAAAGATCCTCAATGTGAATTATTCATTTATTACAAGATTATGTAATGTTTTATGGTTGGGGCCTTATAATAGGATTATCAAAAACCTATAAATAACATCATCAGTGTACTCATAGTATTACAATACAAACACCACATCCAAAATGACATGTCACTCCATGCCCTAATGGATCAAGAACACCCCCTCCTTTAAGAGGCGAATTCCCTATACTAATATATAGAATGTAAAAATCTAAAATTTCCCGATGGAAAAGATAGTGTGATAGATAATAAGACCAATGGGGTCTAACCATGTAATCTATAATCATATGGAATAATAATAAACAAAATCATGATTTCAATTTTAATCAAAATATCCATGTGAGTACGTTTTCACAATTAAAAGAAAACATTATTAATTTCAGACTGATGGAAAACATTTCAATCATATATTAAATAGGAAAATAATGAAAAACAATGTAACTAAATCACTAGGAATGAATAATGTAGTTTCATAATCAAGGGAATGGATAATAAAAAATTTCATAATAAACCCATGCTTATTAATCTTATGGTATAATAATTTTTTGTTGTAATATCCTCACATATCTCATATTAGTGATCATGCAACATGTTTACACACATACCTCAAGGCCATGTCATATTTGACTTATCAACCTCCTATTTGAGATAAGATCAGTTTAACATGTTTTTTTGTTAAAGTGTTCAATATCAATCCATTAATAAGAAATTACCAGCATAGTGTGATTGTCCTAAATAACTTAATTGCATCCCAATATCACATGTTCTCATTAAATAAGTGAAAAAATGGGAAAATAATTAAATTTCAAATTTATCATCATTCAATGCTCAATTGCATAATTTCCCTTTTCAAGATTCCAATTCACATTCAAAATAAAAACATATATTTTTAATAAATTAAATGCCTTCCAAAAAAACCAATCTTAGGTTTTAAAAAAAAACTATCAATTTTCTAAAAAAATATATCATATAAATTCATTAATTCCATAAATTACAAAAAATATTCCACAATATCCAATTCTATTTGAATAGGGGGGGTTTTCCCAAAATCTATACGATTTAAATTTCCAATTATATTTTACATAGAATTCGGTTTTCCTAATTTAATTGTAATAAATTAAATAAAATCAATAAAATAAATGATTAATCATATGTAAAAATAAAAATGGAACCACATGCCTATAATAATCAGAAGAAACACCCAAAATGGAACTACTAATGAAAAATGGATACACAAAATATCTAGGAACACAAACAAGAGAGATTTACCTCAACCAAAATGATGTACATGTGATGCGAGATCTCCAAATCACATAAGGATATATCTAGTTCATGAGAAGTACTAATGATATCGATGGAAAAAAAATCATTCGGCCATCAAAATAAAAACCACTTATTTCAATAATTACACAACATGTAAGCTCCGTTCACATTGGGAATATTATTATATGTTGTATACACTGAAGAAGGTGTTATTTTTTATTAAAATATTATTTTTAACCACTGCATTCCTTGTAAACTATACATGATTTGTGTTAAACACGCACTACACATCATTTTCATGGAATCAACCCAATGAGCATGACACATCATGTAAATCAATTGTATATATTGTAATCATCAAAAATAGAAAACATTCCAGTTTATGCGCCAGACCTGGAACCAATAATCAAATCATAATTAATTCCTTTTGATTGTAACGAGATTTTACATTACCCATATTTTATATTTACAAATTGATTGAAATTATTATTCTTTTGGTTTTCAAAAAAAATTAACCATTATAACATTTTACAGTGAAAAAGTAATGTAATTTTTAACTTATATGGAATATAAATAATTATTTTCCATCTTGACCATCATATAATTTATGATTCCATTGAATTTTTATATGGTTATTTTTAATGAAATTTTCACACCATAATCTCAAAAATTTTAGATTTTAAAATTGATTTTCAAATAAAATGATTTTGAAAAAATTTCATATGTTTTATAGTTTTAAAATTAATATGATGATATTTAATTAATTTTATTTTCCTAATTGACTCTTATAACTGATATATAAAAATAGTTTTCTATATAATAATACACAATTCTATGTTAATTATGATTTTATGAGGACATACTCGAATGATAACATCCTTATTATTTCTCTGTATGGTTTAAGATCATTTTGATTAAGGATGTTCACTGTTGAAACCTCTAACTTCTCTCTATATAGTTCATAGTTATGTTTATGATTTGGGAAAATATTTTCACTTTATATTCTAGTTTAAATATAACGTTTTATGTGAATTATGTTGTAACCCATTCATATGACGAATGTATTGGACTTAGTAATTTATGTGAGGGGCCTATTAGGGCCCCTTGATGCATCGATTAGTCTTGTAATACCATATATATTTGGTTTTGGTTTAGGTTATAACCATTTATAAATATGACATTGAAAAATGACTCAATGGTATTAGATACTTCAGAATAGGGCTTCCATGAATTTTTTTTATAACACTCATCATTCCATCATTATAAATTTAGTTATTGATATTCCATGTGATAATTAGATTAGTTAGAATATCCACGGTTATACTTCAGGATAATGTGCATATATATATGTAATTATTTGAGAATTATTTTTTTATAATTATATTTTGATCAATTTATTGATTAAATGGAATGGGATTCAACTATATACCCTAACATATTGATTATACCGTAATTATTGATGGTTTCACTTTAATCATAACCATACTAAGCATTTGATCTCAGTCTTTTATTATGTATTACTATCCATAGGATAAGAGGAAGTGTTTTGTGATTTATATGTACGGATAAACTAGGGAAATAATTGCATTATTAATGATTTTTTGAATTTTATTTTTAAAAATTTTATATTAATTTTATGTATGTGTCTAGTTTACAAAGACTACTAAACTATTCACTCATTTGAGATAAAACATATTATATATTACTCTAATATAATAAATAAGGTACCAGCTATGGGCATCTGGGGTTGCGTTCACTACAAATTTAGTGGTTTTTCATTAGTGATATGCACGATAGAGATATCAGTTAGACATAGAGAAGAAAATAGAGGTTAAAATGTTCAAAGAGTATTTTTTTATACTTTTATAATATTATTTTTCAAATGAAATTATAATTCACTTCCAAAAAACGTTTCATGAGATATCAACGATATGTTTTAAAAACTATTTTAATAACAATTAAACATAAATTAATATTTAAGGTAAAAAATTCATAAGTCTGGAAATTTCAAGGGGATGACTAAAATATACGTAAAAATAAAATCCATTTTCAAAAATATTAAGAAAATAATATCATTTTTTAATATCAAAATAGAAAATTCACACAATAAATAGAATATATATGACTTTACAATACCTTGAAAACATGGATCTAGAGATTAATAATGAAGAATTGTTATTATGAAAGTAAAATATATGCATTAATAAATGTATAAATCTGGTTTTATTCACAATTTTATAAAAAAATAGAAATTTACTTTTATGTAAAATAAAAAAAAAGATTCATTTTACACTGAATAATGTCACATAAAAGATTATAGAAATTAAACAATAAAAATATATAATGTTCAAAAATTAAATGTTTTGAATCTAAATAATGATTATGGATATGGAAGGAAATATTCCCAGCCAAAAAAAGATAAATATTGACATCTTTTACAAAAAATCTTATACCTGTATTTTTTAAAACAATAGAGGTGGGAAATTGAAATTATACATGAAAACCCTATAAATAATTAAAATATATGAATATATATGTGGTTATAGTGATAAAGAACATAAAATTGCGTAAAATGTAAATTGACACATTAACAATCTTGATAAAAAGTGATATTATAGAAAAAATCCTTACAACCATGGGGACATCAGAATCACAAGAAAATGGATGTTAGAACATGATATGTGTTTATAAATTACATAATTTACATAAATAAATGTGTAAAAATATATTAATGGGAAATTATGTACACTATAAAAATGAAATCATGTTTCACAACATAAAACATGTATCATGAAATTGATATAGAGGAACATAACCCCTATAAATCATATAATAGGTGAAGTTAGAATCAATATATGAAATAATTATTACAATAAAATTTCAATACACATGAAATAAGTGTATTTACCCCATAAAAAATTATATTTAATAACAAACATAGTATTTTAAAAACATATTCAATAGAAAAATAATATAACCCCTTGAATATAAATTGAGTTAAAAACACATTACTTTAGATTGTCTCATATTTTGATGCATTATATCCTCGTGTATAAAAAATAAGATATATAATAATACTATTATAGATCCATATTTATATTTATCTTACTATATTATATTCAGGAATAATTTTTCATTACCCATTGATTAATAATTCTTTCTTAAACCAACTATTAGGGTTTAAAATTTTCTTTTTTCCATGTATGTTTTGATTTCGTGTTTCCAATCCTTGTTCCTTAGTTGTGGTTCCAGAATCTTAATTATGTAAAAATATATAATATTTTTTTATAATATAATATTTTATCAAAATGCCTTTATATATGTGATAAAAATATATATTACATTGTGGAGGTGATATTTCGCATGTAAAAATGGGCAATGTTTCAATTTATAGTGTTTGATAGGGATGTAAATTAGATAATAGTATTTATTTACAAAATAATAATTAATTGATAATGAATCATTTAATTGATTATGTGAAATTTTTATATCCACATAGAAAAGTCAACATTCCATTAAAAATAATCATTTTTCATAACACACATAATCATGGGATAATATATTCAATGAAGAAGTAATATAACCAATTGAATGTAAAAAGTGGTAAAAATATCATTACCTTGAATTGCTAATTGGTTATATGAATTCTAACCGCATGTATAATTAATTTAAATTTATTATTCATCTTATATCATAACCATGTTTATATTTATATCATGATATTATAGTTACTTATACTTTATCATTGCTAATTTGCTAATATTTATTTGTTAAAATCAGCATTTTGTTGTTAACTATTGCATTTTTTGTGCCTGTTATGGTTTTATGTTTCCATTACAAACATTTTTTTCAAGGTTATATAATTTTAATCTTGTAATTAATATATTATTTATTTATTATATAAACTATTACTACAATCCATGTATGTAGGTGATTAAAAATTAATTACATCAATTCGAAGTGGTGTTGACCCACACACATAATCATGTAATGTTTAAATTTTCCGATAGATGGAAGGAAATGAAATTGGAAAATATTTCATCAATATTGAATAAAAATATTTCTAAAATATTATATATTTTCACTAAATATGTCAATATATCCATGAATATGAATCAGTGAAGAAAAATTAAATTCATCAGTTCATGGGTTTTGTAGTCCACATGTATTATCAAGCGATGATAAAAATTCCCATTACTGAAAAACGAGACATCAAATTGTTATTAAATAAAAATAAATAACATTTAATTATAATAATTATATCTATTCCATTATATTTATTTGATTTTTTAATATTTTTTGGCGGCCAAAATAGAAATAAACTTGAAAGATCATTGTTACACCGATTGCCTCTTCTGTGGGAATGCTTGATTAGATTTGTCCTCAAACCTTCTTGGGATGGTTTTTGTAATATAAAGCCATCTAGAATATTGGTAGGAGTGGCTGTAAGTTATTTTTGGAAGATTTTAGTTAATATGTGATTCTCAAAATGTTCGGTGAAGTTAGGTTAGAGTACTCTATTTTAAAAGTGACAAGAGAGGCATCATTGTAAATATCATTAACATTGAAACAATAAATGGTTATTTTCAAAGAAATTTATCACTAAAAAACCATATTAGAGATATTATTATTAATGATTCAAATAAACTCAAAAAATAAAATAAATATATAGTCTTTGGATATTTTAATCATAATATATTAGTTTAAACCCCCCTCTTAACCCTTTTAACGTTTATCGTGGCATAAATCATCTACCATTATAACTTAATATTATGACTATTAATGAAATTGAAATTATAATTAAATTTGAGAATGTTTATTAAGTAAATTTTATTTTTATTTTTATTCAATTTCTACAGGTTTTTTAAATAATTCAAATATTTGTGCCCAAAAAATATTTTCTATACTATAAATAATAGAAATTGTCTTTTAAATAATATATATATATATAATAGAACAGTAATTGTAATAACCCACATTTAATAAATATTAATTAGAATTGTATTCAATACCATTAAATAACTATTATATGCAAGAAATTAATTTATTTTATGATGTTTTACATAAATTTCATCCATAATGGATATTTATATCACAACCGATAACTATTAAATTAAAAAAATCCATAATTCAACAAAACAATTCAATACGGTCTTTTTAGAATCAATTTTATTTTTGTAACCAAATTAAATCCCTATTATTTTGAAAATTCATTTGTTTATAAATATTATTAAACTATAGAATAATTTATATTATTTCTTAATTCAATAAACAATTTATCACCTATGATCAATGATTCATGCATTAGTTTCTATCAAAAACGTCAAATTTATTTATGGTGTACACATATTTTTAAATATTGGGGTGTTACAAATATAATATCTAATTGGAATTTGGGAGTATAATGAAGCATTAATAAGTTTAAATTTAATAAATAAATTATTTTTTTAGTTAAATAATAATAATATTGACTTAATATAAAAAATATTTTGGTATATGTGATAGTAAAGAGAAATGTAAAATGTAACGGTTACTTAAATGAGAAACAACATATCACTATTTTAAAAAGGGTTTATACCATTCAAAAATAAATTTCAACTTCAATTAATATCTTATATGTTTTATAGTGTACAATACAGAAGATAAATGTAACGAGGTACATTTATTTACCATTATGAAGTGAATATAAAATATTATTAAATGATATTGATATGTACTGATGAGTAGTACTAAAAATAGTTATATTAATTGGAATATGTTCTCAATATATAATTATGATAGAAATGGCTCCAATTATGATAATTATAAACATATAAAGTGTTCTAAGTAGATCATAGATGTTATCAACATCATTATATTTGATGTTTGGGATTATTGAAGATTTAATATGTTCATGGAGTTTAAAATATGAATATGATTTCTAAATCTGAACATTATTCAAACATGATTTGATAATACATATTAATCACTAAATGGTTTAGTTAGAGGGTTACATTAAATTATCACATATGTATGTGGAAAGAATTGAATGTAAATTTAATAAGTTAATAAAACCCTAGGAATGTAGAAATCAACACACCAATATGGATGTATATCATCTTTGATAGGATAATCTAATTCTCATGTATGATTTTGTAAAGTACTCTTAAAATTAACATAACATAAAATATATCATCATAAAAATAATATACACTATAATTCCATAAAATTGGCATCATATATTTATTTGATAACATGTGTTTTATAGATTTTAATTATATTAATCCTTTTAATGTACGAATTTGATTTATCCTTAAATAAATTTTCTCATGGAGTATTATATGATATTATTTAATATTAGGGTTATAGTGAGTAATATTCTGGTATATTGAATATGAAAATAGTTACGAGGATCCAAACATGTATTTTATACTAGGTTGCCCATTACGAATTCCATTTTTCAACAACTTTTATTTTAGTGAGGTTAAAATTTATGGAATATTTATATACAACATGTACAAGGAATGAAATTTATAAAAAACAAAATTCACAATTAATAAATTTCCCATATAGTTTCATTTCATTAATGGTTAAATAACTCTTTGGTTTCATTCTTTTTCCTCCTGAATTATAGAATATATGAGAATTTCAATAGTAAACCAAACCATATGGTTATTCAATAACCCAAGGAAAATAAGTTTTATAAGGTCCATAATCATAAAATGTGACTTAGCTAACATAAAGGACATAACTAAAAAGTAATAACTCCCATATCTAGTTACAAATTTTTTCATTCAATTTTTCCTCCCTCATATTTAATTGATAGATTCTCGATCTCAGGGTAACCTTCTAAAAATACTACACTCCTTGGAGTTGATCAAAAAATAATCAATATAAGGTTAGTGATATATTTACTTAGCAGTGATATAATTCATGGCTATATAATTAATTTAAATTCTCATAGAACCATATTTATTTTTAACAAACATGACTGAAGCCCCCCCATTATGAAGTGAAAGGTTGGAAAAACCCATTATCTTATAAATTATTCACTTGATTTTTCAATTATGAAATTTTCTCATAAGACCTTCGATAACAATGTCTTGAAATAGTATTATCATTGGGTACAAATACATCGATAAACTAAAGATATCGATCAATAATAACACTTGGAAAATTGTACAAAAAAACTTGTATTTAATTACGTTAAAAACATTCATAATTTGTCAAGTTTATTCATTTTCAATAATATGATCCAGATAACGTTCACTGCAATATTTAATCAATTTCTCATCTTATCAGTATTTAATTAGATTCATGAAATAATTGATCATATCTTACTTATCAATACAATAAATATCATCATGGTA
This sequence comes from Viscum album, assembly GCA_963277665.1. Classification (NCBI taxonomy): domain Eukaryota; kingdom Viridiplantae; phylum Streptophyta; class Magnoliopsida; order Santalales; family Viscaceae; genus Viscum; species Viscum album. The sequence goes on along the minus strand of OY728140.1, from coordinate 1,266,396,008 downwards.
AAATTTATTCCAATATATAAAAAGAATTATATCAAACACTTATATGGGTAATCCTATTGTATTTTCTAGAAAGACTATCCCATAGATAATAATAGGAAGATTCATAAAAATCATACTTTAATTAATAATTACACCAAGAGTTTTCACGAAAAGATATATCTGACATTCATTATATTACAAAATTACAATCAAATTTATTAAATAATATTGAATGAAATTATCTAGAGTCAATAAGGGTTTTGGAATAATTCTAATACAGAACTAATATATCTTTCACTACTTCATTTGATGGCCCAATATAAATTATATTATTAGAAAATGAATTTATTACACATTTATGTTCCCAATCATGATGTTTTCCATCTTATGAAACTATATCCAGACATTAATTGACATAATTAATAAATTCATTCAAACTAATACACATCCCTATTGGATAAAAATCAGTTACCCCATGAAATGATTCTTCAACAATGTTTTTGTTTCATTCAGAATCCATGTGTTTAAACATTCCACATCAGTAACATTTTTCATATCCCATAAAACATTCCTTTAAATGTTTTTTATACACTTGGACCATTTTAGGGGATTACCTATGGAATTATTATCTGGTTTCATCTCTCTTTCCTTCCACCTTGAACATTTCATATTTTTTCATCTTATGGAACATACATGTCAATAAACTCTATCTCAACATTAGTTGAACAATGAATCAATTTCTTGTTACAATTAAATTATCTTATTGACAATAATATTTATAAAATTGGTTTCAAACATATATATAAACTAATTATTTTACTCTAATTGTCCTAGATAAAATATCACTAGTAGAAAAATCATTTTTAACGCCGTCAATTTGACGTCGGTTTCTTATAAACCGACGTAAAATATTTTTGCGGATAAGTTTTGGCATCGGTTTTTTAAAAACCGATGCCAAAAACTAAAAAAATTAGTTTTGGTGTCTGTTTTTAAAAAAACTGACGAGAAAAAATAATGAAAAAAATTATTTGGCATCAGTTTTTTTAAAAACCAATGTGAAAAAATAAAAAAAAAGTTATGACGTCGGTTTTTATGAAAACCGACGCCAAAAATGTAAAAAAAAATTACAGTCCTATAGATATTTCCCTAAGCATTTATTTGACTAGTCAATGAGAAAAAACGGAGTTACGGATTAAAAGTTATGGATGTTGGAAGTTGATCTTCTCTAAAAGAAGTGTTAATTAAATCCAACTTTCAAAGGTCATAACTTTTAATCCGTAACTCCGTTCTACCTACACGACCAGTCAAATCGAAGCTTAAGAAATTTTCTAAAACATGGTAATTTTCTTTTATGTTTTGACCTCCGTTTTCATAAAAACCGGTGCCAAAAAAACTTTTTTGTTTTTCGCGTCGGTTTTTAGAAAAACCGAGGCCAAATTTTTTTTTTTCACTTTTCGCGTCGGTTTTCATAAAAACTAATCCCAAAACTGTTTTTCTAAAACATGGTAAATTTTTTTACATATTTGGCGTCGGTTTTCATAAAAACCGACGTCATAACTTTTTTTAATTTCTTCACGTCGGTTTTTAGAAAAACCGACGCCAACAATATTTTTTTTACTTTTCTCGTCGGTTTTCATAAAAACCGATGCGAAAACTGTTTTTTGTTTTTCGCGTCGGTTTTAAAAAAAACCGACGCAAAACGTATTTTTTTTATCTTCTTAGCATCGGTTTAATTAAAAACCGACGCCAAATAGTATTCACTAATACGCGGGATCAAAATTTCATTTTTTTTCCCAACGCGCGTTTAACTTTTTAAAATCCCACCTATATTTTCATACAACTCAATCGAAAATATTTTCTTTTACTATATATAAATCTGTTTGTCCTTCATTTATCATTTTCATCCTCTTCGATTCAATCATGTTTTCAATGCGGCATCAATCATTAATTTGATTACGGTACATATTATATTCATTCATTTTCTTTATTATTAATGTCCTTCATTTATAAGAAACTCGATTAGATTTAAAATATTGATTATTTACTTTTATTATTGTGTTAAAAATATAAAAAGTTCGGATGACATTTACCAAGCTTGGTGTATGTTTAATTATCGATCGTCGTTTTTATTATCACATGAGATCTACGCTAAATATAAGAGATATGATGATAAAAAACATATCATTTCAATGGAAGATCGAAAAATAATCGAAATTTTTTTGAAGTATTATGTATATTTTATATCATTTGGTGTACGTGATTTTAACTTGTGTTTATCTTGTTTTCTTTAAAACATATTGTATCAATCGATACATTGACATGTTCAACTTCTGACGGCCATAACTTTTGATCCGTAACTCCGTTTTAGCTCCACGACCAGTCAAATAGAAGATTATGGAATACTCTAAAACATCGAACAATAAAAATTTCTTTTTGGCGTCGGTTCTTGTAAAAACGGACGCCAAAAATAAGTTTTTTCCATTTACGGCGTCGGTTTTTTTCAAGAACCGATGCTGAAACTATTTTTTTAACTTTTTGGCGTTGGTTTTTAAGGAAACCGATGCCCAAAATGACGCGGATGAGTTTATTTGGCGTCATATTTTTACAAAACTGACAAAAAAAGCCATTGAAATTTGTTTTTGGTGTCGGTTTACAAAAACTGACATAAAAAGTCATATTTTTTACGTCGGCGACTTAAATGTCTGTTAAAAACCGACGTAAAAAATAAAAAAAACCGACATTAAAGACCTTTTTTCTACTAGTGTATGTCTTATTTGAGGACAATATTGTGAAGTTTTCATCCTATGGTACTATATAATATTCATCTTTCAATGTCAATTCTAGGAATTATGTTTCAATCCAGAGGTGAACTACCTTAGGTAAATATTTATCAAGGAAAATACCCTTAAATTTATCTCATTTCATGGAATTGAGATTATATTACTCATTGGTATTATTAACCAAATACGTCTATTGATCACTGTCACCTTCAAAATGATAAATGAATAGATTAAACATTTGAAATTTTGAATATCACATGAAAAAAAGAATCTTTTTTATATAATTGATTCATCCTTTAGCTACCACATTGTCATACTATCCACTGAATTATGGGGGATGAAACCCCAAGAAATGGTCAAAAAAGACATGTTCCTTCATATTAAATTAGGTTCCACTATAGCATGGATACTTCCACTATTTATTTCTTTTGTTAGTTGAGCTATCACTGATAAAAACAATTATAGTATGATTCCAACTCTATGGAGTTGATGATTTCGATGGATATCTTCCACTTATTTTCTTCCCACTGTATCTTTAGAATCTCATTTATAAAAACCATTCTGAACAGACATATCTCAGACAAAGAAACATGGAAATCTTTAAATTCTATAACAGTTTAACTTGTCCATAATGTAAAATATTCCAATGGAATGCTATTATTATTATCCTAATCCATAATGTTATCTATATTGACATTTAATTCCAACTATAAGGATTCATAATTAAACATTATATTACCTTATGTTTTATGTTTTGATTTCATTATACCCCTTCATAGAAACTTTCTACGGTATTAGTTTTGGGGAATTATTCCATAAATCATACATAAAAATAACATAAAATATAAAGTGGAAACGTCCAATTAGTATCCATTTTACCCATAATATACTAATTTTAAAATAAATAATGATTTCTTTTCATTGGAAATATCCATGGAATTCAATTTTTATTCTACCATTCCCATACCGATAATTAAATCCTGATAAAATAAATTCAAAATTATGGATGATTATAAAATATTAAAAAAAGATACCAAAAGATTGAGAATAATTAATCTATAGAACACATAAAATGTAACACCCCCAACTTCCATGGTGTGTTTCACATTTAATAATGAAATATCTTTCATTGTATGCAACTTCTAGATTTTAACACACCATGACCAATCAAGCTAGCCGTTATGAATATTAATAACAACTTTATGAAATTTTAGAAATTTTATCATTCAAAATGGAATTCATTTTTGGATTCGGAATATCGAATTTATCCTAGGGTGATATTTTGGTATTTTTCTGAAAACATTTAATTTTTCATGAATAGTGAAAATTACTAAATTATAATTAAAAACAACTTTTTAAATCAAAATAATTAATTTTGATAAATTAGGAATTCAAGTGGTTTTAAATTATATTCAGAATATATTTTTACCATTTGATACAATGTTTTTCAATGAACCTAATTTCAAATATAAACTAGACATAACAAAGTGTCAATCTTTTGATAGTTCTTATTTCCTAAAAACACGTTTTTTTGTTTTGATAGCGTAAATTAATTTTAAATTAATTTCTGCCACTTCTATGTTTTGAATTTATAAAAATGGATTCCATATTTGGAATCAGGATGTTCAAATTTTTTAAATAGGTAACTCTTATTTTTAGACATTTTGAATAATTACTTCGCTAAATATTTTATTTACCATGGTTAAAGGGTAAATTCGGTAAATACGGGTTACAAAATAATATTATAATAATATTATATTACCCGAAAACGAGTCCTAGCCCTATTGGTTGATACAAATCTGACCATGGGCATCTTTGGGTCGATTTTGGGTCCCCATGAAACCACTTGTAAGTGATAATGACACTTTATATTAATTATGTTAAAGTAAATACCAAAATGATATAAGCATATATCTTTTAGAAAAACAATTTTTTCATAGGGTTATATATGTTATATTTTCAACTAAAAATATTAATTAGAAGGAAAAAAATATTTCCTACATAGTTTAATTTTATATATAATTTTTAGACCTTGAATATTTACATTTATTTATAAAACAATAATGATTCATTATTTTCCTTATTAATGAAAGACTCAAAAAATTTGTTGTATAAATGTTAAAATAAATATAATCTAAAAGTTTTGATGAAATAAAAAAAATTATTGGTTAATATGACATGTTAGGATTTCATAAATTAATATAGTTAGAATTAATAATGTTTTTAACACTTTAATGAAATCAATTATTAAATAGTGTCAAAATTGACATAAAGGAGTTTTTAAAAAAGATATTATATTATTAATTGATATTCAATTCCAAAAAATCTAATGTCCAGCCAGAAAACATATATAATGATAGTTGTATTATTAATGGACCACTTGGGTGTCTCTTTGAAGAATATATTAAGTTTATTAACTATATATTATAAAAATACAATGTTACATGGTAAATGTCAAACTAATTAACTAAGAGTTAAAACTAACAGATAAGGTTAATAAAGTGACCCAAACTTGTCTAAAACCTATTGGATGAGTTTTGTTCGACCCATCACCACCTTTTCCTCAAAATAAATCTATTTTGAGACATTAGAAACCGAATATAAATTTATTACAAAATAATATTTCTAGTTCTTCCTAAGGTGCCCCTCACCCCTCTTATAAAAGAGAACTCCCCCTTCTCTCAATTTAACACCTTCGAAGCCTTTTGGCTCAGCCAAAGCCTACCCAAATATCCTATAAGCTTCCCTCACATAAATCTAGAGGCCTTATTTCGATCAGAAAGCCAACCTAAAAAGCCTTTTTGATCAAATCAAAAGGAAGAACCTGAAGAAGAGGTAATGATTTCCCCCACCCTCTTTCAAGTTCCTTTCTTCTTCCACTTCTTCTTTCTTTGTTATTTCCATTATAAAATATTAAATCCAGTATCTTCTATATAATCTGATATTATTATAAATATGGTACAACCATATTCAGTATTCTATCCATCCTTTGAATGACACGTCACCATACGTGTGTACGTACGGCCTACCGTCTCCACGTCGTGGTGTGATTGTTATTCAATAAATTATTATTTTGATGCGTGTGATAATGATGTGTAATCGATGTAAATAATAATTATAACATGATAATGATTCTATATATATGATATAACATCCAATTATATAATATTTTAATATCAAAATAATGATATTGTCGCTCATGCGTACGTACGTACTACCGTCTTCGTGAACGCGATGAGATTCAATCCCCATCGTATCCATTCATGAATAATTTTTATTTTATGGTTAAAAATAATGTTTAAAGACTTAATATAATTATGGATATGAATAAGATACAACCAATATATAACAAACATGACTTACGTAACAAATCATATAAAGGAAAATGAATCAGTTAACACCAGAAACAACGACAAAACTAAGATATTATTAACAAAGAAATGTTAAAAGATCATATATGATATCATATTAATTAATATGATTATTGTATAATTTAATGAAAATTATTTCACCATTATACAAGAGGTTAACCTACCCTCCACCAAGGAAATTTAAAGGTAAGGGTTTATTTCACAATCTCATGATTATCCGAGGTTGTTTATATGTAATTATCGACTTGGACCTCTTTATCATCCACATCCATGTTTCTTAAAAATGTATTTCAAATCATTCTTTCTATTTTACAGACTATGGGTTAAAGTCATTTAAAACTTTGTTTGAATTTTTATAGGATGTTTATAATGGAATCTATCTGTCGTTTTCCCAACAAGTTTCTTTTTAACCTTTTCGATAAAATTAAGGTAAGAATGTTTTTTTAACTTATACGGAGGGTGCAGCTATTTTCCCGCATTATAAAATATTCAAAGCATCCCTTACAAGCTTATATGGATATTTTTCAATGTAAATTTCTTATTTTATATTTATGTGACTTTTAAATGATTTCAAAAAAAGATATATTTCTCTCAAATAGTTTTGATTTCATCTATGTCAACATCCTTTGATGGATTTAAAGATTATTCGAAGTTGATTTATTATGATACAAAACTTCCGTATTTTATTGATGGTTTTGTGATATGTTTGATGTTTGATGTTCTATATTTTTACCATTCATGATTTATGGATTACGTATTGACATTCCGTATGCTAGTTTTAATACGAATGTTTATGATATGTTTAAACCTTTTCATATGAGAAATGTATTGGACTTAGTAAGTGATGGGTGGAGCCCACTATAGCTCCTTGATGCATCGTTAGGTCTCATGAGACAACAAGACATGGAATTGGCCGAGTCCCTTTTCCAATTTGATATATGGTTTTCGCCGAGGCCTTAATCATTTTTGGATGACTTGGTCGAGGCCTTGACAAAATGTTTCAGAATGTCCGACATTATACATTCCATCATTATGGAAATAATATTGATGGTTCATGTGGTTATTAGACTAGTAGAATATCCATGTGAATAAGTAAATGGCATTATTTCATTTTATATTTTCCATATTATACTGAAGTTCAAGTTTAATTAGGCTTTTCTTTTAGTTATACATTGCCTTAAATATTTATATTTATCTACAAAAGTGTCTTCTATATTGTTATCCTTACTGAGCATAAGAGCTCATCCATTTCAAAGTTTTATTTTTTCCTAGGATGTAAAGAAGTATTTTATGAATGACCTGTAGGGATAGTATGATGGGAAATGAAGATATGATTTTTGTTGTTGTTTTTTTCAATTTATGATTTAATGTAAGACTTATGAATATATCTAGTGTTTCCAAGGATACTAAACTAACCGGTCTTTTGAGACTTGATCTTTTTTTATCATGCCAATATTATGTAATAATGCACCTACTCTAGGTAACTGGGCTTGGGGCATTGCAGTTTGTATCATAGGGAGTTTATTATAAACCTTGGAAGACATATTTAGATAAACTCTAATTAGAGCACATAGACCTAAGATAGAATTTGAGGATTAGTATAGATAAACTGCCTAGAATTTTGGTATTATAGATATTTTGTGAGTTTTCCAAGCAATACATCCCACTCTGGTTACGAGCAGGTAGAGGCGGCTCTGGCACAGATGTACAAGGGGTAAAACCCGAAAACACTGCTTTGAGATAGACTCGAATGGGAACTGGTGCATGACAACGGGCCTTGCTGCTCTCTTGGTTACGAAACTCCTGGGGGATATTCTTAGGATAATTCTCATTTTCATTACAAACCATTATGAAGGTATTATGAGTATATACTGACTCAATGAAAAAAAATTATGATTATGGATTATATCCATAAACTGTTCAATTTACGTTAGGTATTTTACAAATTTGGAATTATTCATTGCAATCCATAAACTGACCTTGTGTATACCATTGTATAGAAATGGCGCCTAGTAGGAGGAATAGGAACTCTAGCAATACATATGATCCAAAGAGTAAAATGGATAATATCTTCCATGGTATTAAAACAATATTTAGAAAGGAAATAGTCTATCATGTTTTCTCAACGTATGAAGAAATAGTATCATGTGTTAATAAGATAAGTAAACAAAATTCTCTGAGTCCTATGTCTTTGAAGGAAATCTAGAGAAGAAATGGATGGAATAGAGAAAGATGGATAAAAGGAAGAGGCCAAAGAATAATTTTGCCATATGTGATAACTATAGGAAGAAACACCCTAGAACATTCCTGAAGGGAATGGGAGTTTGTTATATGTGTGGAGAAAAAGGACACCAAGTACGTGATTACAAGGGTATGAAAAAGGTTTCCAATGTACAATTCTTGATATGCATGGAGTTTGGACACTACGCGAACAACTTTCCCAGTCATCAGACTAAGCCATAAATGATGCTATTGGATAATAATCAAGTTATGATACCACCACAGATGAAGAGGAATGACTAGTGTTCTTCTGTGGTTTTTTTGAAATTATTTCATTGAAGTGTTGTATCAATGATGTATTGGAAATAAATAAGGATTGTACTGCAGTACTATTTCATTAAGAATTTGATATTTCATGGTACTATGAAAAGGGAATCTACAGTGAGTTAAACATTTTGTAAATTATATGTTTGAAGGAAAGATAAACCTTAATATGGTCCTAATATAGAGGTACTGATTTTGGAATAAGATATGGTTGATTTGGGTGAATTATATTGGATATTCATGACTTCCTTGAAACTGATTAATGATTTGTATATTACATCATTGTTAAAGTTTACAACATTTTTGTATGGCTGATGTATATCCAGTATTCTCTATATAATAAAGGATCATGAATGTAACCAATAAGGTTTTATGGTAATTCAATATGTTTCAGTGTTTTAAAAGAATACATGATGAAGGTATTCACATGTTATGACGGGGTAAAAAGGATCTACATTATGTTTACCTTCCATATAAATTTTGGACTGAGAGTTTGCAGAAGTATTTTGGATAAGTATAGAGGTTGGAATGGATTATATTTTACATTGGATACTATTTTTAAGGTTATTTTTTGATATTTATAAAAAGGACAACACACAGACCGTGTGACAACCCATCTCGTCAGACAAAGCTGTGGGAATCGAACCCAAAAACATAGTGGAATTGGGATTTATCGCCAAACACTGGACTACCTTTAGTCCCTGGAGTGTAAAATATGGTTTTATTTTAATAAAAGTTCTGATAGATAAATTATAAATTAATATTTAGAACCCGATACAGTTAGGATAAATAGAATATTTTTGAGTTCTATTACCTTTTGGAGTGAAAAATGGGTTTGTGGAAAAATATTTATTAACTAATTAAAGTCTACATGATAAGAAATTATATTTCCTTATGTTCGTAGTAAATCTCAAAAATAAATTCCTCAAATTTATGAAAGGTAAATTAAAACAAAAACTTTGTCAGTTAAAGTTTCCTACTGGGGAATCAAGAACTGTTTAACCAATCACAAGATTGTGATTTTCTTGTAGTTAACTTTCTCCTAATCCTGTTTTCTACAACTCACCATCATACCTTTATGTCTTTTTTCTCCTACATATCCATGTTTTTATATAATCCTAGTATGGACTATCTTGGGTGACCTTCTTACATCACTTTAATTCATTTAATGATATATTTTATTAATTCTATTTCTGACATGGGTTTTCCACAAATGTATTTTCTATTTTCAACCATTTATTTTCGAAGAACATTTCAAATTGCGAGGACACAATTTATTGAAGGAGGGGATAATGTAACACCCCAAACTTCCACAGTACGTTTTCCTTTGAATAATGCAATAACTTGCATTGTACACAACTTTGAGATTCTAACACACCATGACCAATCAGACTAGCCTTTATAAATAGTAATACCCGATTTTTGAAATTTTATAAATTTTATCTTTTAAAATGGACATCATTTTGGGATTCAGAATATCGAAGTTATCCTAGGGTGTAATTTTGGTATTTTTCTGAAAACATTCTATTTTTGATGAATAGTGAAAATTACTAATTTTTTATTGAAAACAACTTTTTTAATAAAAATAATTAATAGTGATAAATTATGAATTTGAGTGGTTTAAAATTTTATTTAGAATATATTTTTACCATTTAATAAAATTTTGGTCATTGTAAATAATTTCACATTTAAACCAGACATAAACAAGTGTCAATCTTTTGATAGTTATTATTTCTTAAAAACACGCTTTTTGTTTTGACAGCGGGATTTAATTTTAAATTAATTTCTGCCACTTCGGTGTTTTGAAATTGGAAAAATGGATCCCATATTTGGAATCAGTATGTCCAAATTTTGTAAATAGGTAACTCTAATTTTTAGACATTTTGGAAAATTACTTCTGTAAATATTTTATTTACCATGGTTAAAGGGTAAATCTGGTCAATAAGGGTAACAAAATAATATTATAATTATATTAAATTACCCTAAAAAATGTTTAAACCCTATTTACTGAAATATTTCCGACCATGGGCATCTTTGGGTTGCTTTTGGGACCCCATGGAGTCACTTTCAAGTGATGATGACACTTTATATTAATTAAGTTAGAGTAAATACAAAAATGACATACGCATATATCCTTTAGGAAAAAATATTTTCCATAGGGTTATATATGTCATATTTTCAACTATAAATATTAATTAGAAATTTAAAAAGATTTCATACATAAGTTAATATAATTTATAATTTTTAGACATTGAATAATTAAATTTATTTTGGACACAATAATGATCCAGTATTTTCATTATTAATAAAAGAATGAAATAATTGGTATTCTAAATGTTAAAATAAATATATTTTGAATGTTTTTAAGACATACACAAATTATATTGGTTAATATGACATGTTATAATTACTTAAATTAATTTTTTTCTAATTAATAAAGTTGTTAAGACTTTAACAAAAATCAATTATTAAATAGAGTCAAAATTGACATAAAGGAGTTTTTTAAAAAAATATTATATTATTAATTGATATTCAATTAATAAAAATCTAAGGATCGGCCAAGAGACTTATATAATGATATGTGTATCATTAATGGACCACTTGGGGGGTCTCTCGGAATTATATACTATGTTTATTAACTATATATTATAAAAAAACAAAGTTACATGGTAAATGTCAATCTAATTAACTAAGAGATAAAACTAAACAATAAGGTTAATAACATGACGCAAACCTGTCTAAAACCTATTGGTTGAGTGGTTTTCAGAACCATAGCCACCATATACTTGATATAAATCTCTTTGTATCCATTAGAAGCCAAATATAAATTTATTATAAAATAATATTCTTAGCTTTTCCTAAGGTGCCCCTCACCACTCTTATAAAAGGGAACTCCCCCTTCTCTAAATTTCACACCATCAATTCCTTTTGGATCTGCGAACCCCGACCCAAATATCCACTCATCTTCCCTCTCTTAAACCTATAGGCCTTAGTTCGATCCGAAAGCCATCCTAAGGAGCCCTTTTGTTCAAATCAAAAGGAAGAACCCGAACAAGAGGTAATGATTTCACCACCATCTTTCAAGTTCATTTCTTCTTCCACTTCTTCTTTATTTGTTATTTACATTCTAAAATAATAACTATAGTATCTTCTATATACTGTGATATTATTATAAATATGGTACAACCATATTCAGTATTCTATTCATCCATTGAATGACATGTCACCATACGTGCGTATGTACGGGCTATCATCTCCACACCGTGGTATAATTGCTATTCAATACATTATTATTCGGATGGGTATAATAATTATGTGTAATTGATGTAAATAATAAATATATCATGATTATGATTCTTTATATATGATATAACATCCAATTATATAATATTTTAATATCAAAATAATGATATTGTCGCTCATTCGTACGTACGGACTACCGTCTTCGCGAATGCGATGAGATTAATTCCCCATCGAATCCATTCAAGAATAATATTAATTTTATGGATAAAAATAATTTTTAAAGACTTAATATCATTCTGGATATGAATAAGATACAACCTATCTATAACAATCACAGCTTACGTAACAAATCATATAAAGGAAAATGAATCAGTTAACACCCGAAACAATGATAATACTAAGATATTATTAACAATGAAATGTTAAAAGATCACATATGATATCATATTAATGTATATGAATATTTTATAATTTAATAACAATTATTTCACAATTATTCAGGATGTTATCCTACCATCAACCAAGAAAAATTACAAGGTAAGGGTTTATTTCACAATCTCTTCTTTATCTGAGATTGTTTATACGTAATTATCTACTGAGACCTCTTTATAATCCACATCCATGTTTCTCTAAAATGTATTTCTAATCATTCTTCCTATTTTATAGACTATGGGTTAAAGTCATTTATACCCTTGTTTGACTTTTTATAATAATTTTGTAAAGGAATATTTCTGTCCTTATCCATACAATTTCCTTTTTAACCTTTTCGACAGAATTAAGGTAAGAATGTTTTTTTAACTTCTACGGAAGATGTGGCTATTTTCCACAATTATAAAATCTTCAAAGCTTCCATTACAATATTATAAAGATATTTTTAAAGTAAATGTTTTATTTTATAATTATGTGACTTTTAAATGATTTTAGGAAAAGAGATATTTCTCTCAAATAGTTTGGATTTCATCTATGTCAACATCCTTTGTTAGATTTTATGTTTATTCGAAATTGATTTGTTATGATACAAAACATCCATATTGTATTTTTGGTTTTGTGATATGTTTGATTGTGGATGTGATATTTTTAAACCATTCATGATTTATGGTTAAAGTATTGACATTTCGTATTCTAGTTTTAATACGAATGTTTATGATATGTATAAACCTTTTCATATGAGGAATGTATTGGACTTAGTAAGTGATGGGTGGAGCCCGCTATAGCTCCTCGATGCATCAGTAGTTATCATGAGACAACTAAATTTGGAATTGGATGAGGCCCTTTCCCAAATTCATATATGGGTTTGGTGGAGGCCTTAATCATTTTTAGATGTCTTGGACGAGGCCTTGATAAAATGTTTTAGAATGTATGGCATTATAAATTTCCTCATTAAGGAAATAATATTGATGGATTATGTGGTTATTCGACTAGTAGAATATCCATGTGAATAAGTAAATGGTATTTTTTCATTTTATCTTTTCCATATTATGCTGAAGTTCAACTTTAAAAAGGATTTATCTTAGTTATACATTTCATTAAATATTTATTTTATCTATGAATGATTATTCTATATTGTTGTCCTTACAGAGCATCTGAGCTCACCCCTTTCAATGTTGTATTTTTTCCAGGATGTGAAGAAGTATTTTATGAATGACCTACATGGATAGTATGAGGGGATATGATGAAAATATGTTGTTGTAGTTTTTTTCAAATTATGATGTAATGTAAGACTTATGAATATATCTAGTGTTTCCAAGGCTACTAAACTAATCGGAATTTCGAGTCTTGATCTTTTATGATCATGCCAATATTATGTAATAATGCATCGACTCTAGGTAACTGGGTTTGGGGAGTTAGAGTTGGTATCAAGGGAAGTTTATTATAAACCTTAGAAGCTATATTTAGATAAAATATGATTAGAGCACATAGATCTAAGATATACTTTGAGGATTAGTATAGAACAAATTCCTAGAATTTTGGTATTGTAGATATTTTGTCAGTTTTCTGAGAAATACATCCCTATCTGGATACGACCATGTGGAGGCATATCTGGCACAGTTTTACCTAAGGTTAAAACCAAAAACACTGCTTTGAGGTATACTCGAACGGGAATTGGTGCATGACAATGGGTCTTGCTGCACTCTTGGTTACGACACTCTTGGGGGATATGCTTAGGATAATTCTCATTTTATTTAAAAACCATTATGAAGGGATTATGTGTATATACATACTCAAAAAAAACATTTTTATGATTATGGATTATATCCATAAACTGTTCAATTTACGTTAGGTATTTTACATGTTTGGAATTATTCATTACAATTCATAAACTGGCCTAGTGTATGCCATTCTACAGAAATAGCGCCCAGTAGAAGGAATGTGAACTCCAGCAATACAAATGATCCAAATAGTAAGAAGGATTATATATTCCACGGTATTAAGCCGACATTTAGAATGGAAATAGTCTATCATGTTTTCTCAAAATATGAAGAAATAGTATCAAGTGTTAATAAGAGAAGTAAAAAAATTTCCTGAGTCCTATGGCTTTGAAGGGAAGCTAGAGAAGAAAAGGATGGAAGAGAGAAAGATGGATAAAGGGAAGAGAAAAAAGAAGAATTTTCCCATAAGTGATAATTGTGGGAAGAAACACCGTAGAACATGCCTAAAGGGAATGGGAGTTTGTTATAAGTGTGGAGAAAAAGGACACCAAGTACGTGATTGTAAGGGTATGAAAAAGGTTTCAAATGTACAATGCTTCAATTGCAAGGAGTTTGGACACTACACGAACAAATGTCCCAGTCATCAAACTATGTCATAAATGATGCTATTGGATAATAATAAAGTTATGATACTACCACTGATTAAGAGTAATGACTAGTGTTCTTATGTTGTTATTTTGGAATTATTTCATTGAAATGTTGTATCAATGATGTATTAGAAATAAATAATGATTGTACTACAGTACTATTTCATTGAGGATTTGAGATTTTATGGTACTATGAAATGTGAATCTACAGCGAGTTAAACTCTTTAAAAATTACAGGTTATAGGGAAAGATAAATCTTAATATGGTCCTAATATTGAGGTACTGATTTTGGAATAAGATATGGTTGATTTGGGTAAATTATATTGGATATTCATGAATGCCATGGCACTAATTAAAGATTTGAATATTCCATCGTTGATAGAGTTCACAAATTTTTTGGCTAAATGAAGTATATCTCGTATTCTATAAGGAATAAGGGATCATTAATTTAATCAATAAGTTTTTATGGTAATTCAAGATGTTTCGTTGTTTTAAAAGAATACATGATGAAGGTATTCACACGTTATTATAGGGTAAAAAGGATCTACATTATGTTTACCTTCCATATAAATTTTGGACTGAGAGTTTATAAAAGTATTTTGGATAAGTATAAAGGTTGGAATGGATTATATTTTACATTGGATAGTATTATTAAGGTTATTTTTGGATACATATAAAAAGAAAAACATGCAGACCGTGTGACAACCCATCACGTTGGACAAAGATATTGGAATTGAACCCAATAACATAGTGAAATTGGGATTTATCGCCTACCACTAGACTATGTGAAGTCACTGGAGTGTATTATGTAGTTTTTCTTTTTCAAATTTCTGATAAATTAATTATAAATTAATTTTTGGAACCCGATACAATTAGGATATATACAATATTTTTGAGTTCTATTACCTTTTGGAGTGAAAGATGGGTTTTTGGTAAAACATTTATTAAAGAATTAAAGTCTACATTACACGTAAGTATATTTCCTTATGTTCTTAGTAAATCTCAATAATAAATTCCTCAACTTTATGAAATGTAACTTAAAACAAAAATATTGTAAGTTAACTATTCCTGCTGGGGAATCAAGGATCGTTTAACTAATCACAAGTTTGTGATTTTCTTATAGTTAACTTTCTCCTAATCATGTTTTCTACAACTCTCCATCATACTATGATGATTTGTTTCTCATCCATATACATTTTTTCATATAATCCTAGTATGGGATATCTCAGGTGACCTTTTTTACTTCACTTTATTTCTTTTAATGTTATATTTTTATTTACCCTATTTCCGATATGGGTTTTCCACAAAGGTATTTTTTATTTTCAACCATTTACTTTCGAAGAACATTTTCAAATTGTGAGGATGAAATTTACTGAAGTATTGGAGAATGTAAGGCCCCATGATATCATGGTACATTTCCTTTTGAATAATGCAATATCTTTCATTGTACGCAACTTCGAGATTCTAACACACCATGACCAATCAGAAATGCCGTTATGAATAGTAATACCCACTTTTTGAAATTTTATAAATTTTATCATTCAAATTGGACTTCAGTTTTGGATTTGGAATATCAAAGTTATCCTAGGGTAAAAGTTTTGTATTTTTATGAAAACATTCAATTTTTGTTGAATAGTGAAAATTACTAAATTTTATTTAAAAACAACTTTTTTAATTGAAATAATTAATAATGATAAATTATGAATTTTATTGGTTTTAAAGTATATTTAGAATATATTTTTACAATTTAATACAATTTTAGTTATTTTAAATAATTTCACATTTAAACTAGACATAAACAAGTGTCAATCTTTTGATAGTTATTATTTCTTAAAAACAAGATTTTTGTTTTGATAGTGGGAATTAATTTTAAATTAATTTATACCACTTATGTGTTTTGAATTTGGAAAAATAGATTACATATTTGGAATTATTATAGCCAAATTTTGTAAATAAGTAACACAAATATTTAGACATTTTGATTAATTATTTTGGTAAATATTTTATTTACCAGGGTTAAA
This sequence comes from Viscum album, assembly GCA_963277665.1. Taxonomy (NCBI): domain Eukaryota; kingdom Viridiplantae; phylum Streptophyta; class Magnoliopsida; order Santalales; family Viscaceae; genus Viscum; species Viscum album. The sequence continues at coordinate 1,266,379,273 of OY728140.1, read as the reverse complement.
GGGTAAATCCGGTAAATAAAGGTAACAGAATAATATTATAATATTATTAAATTATCCTAAAATGTGTCCTAACTCTATTGGTTGACACATGTCTGACTGTGGTCATATTTGGGTCGATTTGTGGACCCCATGGAGCCACTTGTAAGTGATAATGACACTTTATATTAATTTAGTTAAAGTAAATACATAAATGACATAAGCATATAACTTTTAGAAAAACAATTTTTACATAGGGTTATATATGTTATATTTTCAACTATAAATATTAATTATAAATATAAAAATATTTACTACATAATTTAATTTTATTTATAATTTTTAGACATTGAATAATTAAATTTATTTATGACACAATAATGATGCAGTATCTTCCTTATTAATGAATGAATCAAATAATTTGTATTATAAATGTTAAAATAAATATAATTTGAAAGTTTTAAAGATATAAAAAAATTATATTGGTTAATATGACATGATAGGATTACTTAAATGAATTTTCTTTGAATTAATAATGTTTTTAAGACTTTAACAAAAATCTATTATTAAATTGGGTCAAAAATGACATAGAGGAGTTTTTAAAAAACATATTATATTATTAATTGATATTCAATTTTTAAAAATCTACGGAATGACTAAGAGACTTTTATAATGATAGGTTTATCATTAATGGACCACTTGGGGGACTCTAGGATGTATATTGTATATTTATTAACTATATATTATAAAAATACAAAGAGACATAGTAAATGTCATACTAATTAACTAAGAGTTAAAACTAAAAGATAATGTTAATAAAGTTACCCAAACATATCTAAAACCTATTGGATGAGTTTTTTTCGACCCATAACCAAATTATCCTCTAAATAAATCCCTTTGGAGACATTATAAACTGAATATAAATTTATTATAAAATAATATCTCTAGCTTTTCCTCAGGTGCCGCTCACCCCTCTTATAAAAGGGCACTCACCCTTCTCTCAATTTCACACCATCAAAGCCTTTTGGATCCTCCAAAACTTCCCAAATATCCTCTCATCTTCCCTAAATTCAACATAAAGGCATTAGTTTGATCAGAAAGCCAACCTATAGAGCCCTTTTGATCAAATCAAAAGGAAGAACCCGAAGAAGAGGTAATGATTTCACCAACTTCTTCCAAGTTCCTTTCTTCTTCCACTTCTTCGTTCTTTATTATTTCCATTCTAAAATATTAATTCTAGTATCTTATATATACTTTGATATTATTATAAAATATGGTACAACCATATTCAGTATTATATCCATCCTTTAAATGACATGTCACCATACGTGCGTACGTACGACCTACTGTCTCCACGTCGTGGTGTAATTGCTATTCAATACATTATTATTTTGATGGGTATGATAACGATGTATAATTGAAGTAAACAATAAATATAACATGATAATTATTCTGTATATATGATATAAAATCCAATTATATAATATTTTAATATCAAAATAATGATATTGTCGCTCATGCATACGTACGGACTACCGTCTTCGCGAACGCGATGAGGTTCATTCCCCATCGTATCCATTCAGGAATAATTTTCATTTTATGGTAAAAAATAATTTTTAAAGTCTCAATATCATTATGGATATGAATAAGATACAACCTATCTATAACAAACATAGCTTATGTAACAATTTATATAAAGGAAAATGAATTAGTTAACAACCAAAACAATGATAATACTAAGAAATTATTGACAAAAATATGTTAAAAGATAAAATATGATATCATATTAATGTATATGATTCTTTTATAATTTAATAAAAATTATTTCACAATTATACAGGAGGTTAACTGACCCTAAACTGAGGAAAAGTACAAGATAAAGGTTTATTTCACAATCTCTTCATTATGTGAGGTTGTTTATACGTAATTATCTACTAGGACCTCTTTATCATCAGCATCCATGTTTCTTAAAAATTTATATCAAATCATTCTTACTATTTTATATACTATGGGTTAAATTTATTTATACCCCTGTTTTACTTTTTATATGAAGTTTATAAAGGAATATTTCTTTCATTTTCCAAACAAGTTCCATTTTAACCTTTTCGACAGAATTAAGTTAATAATGTTTTTTTAACTTATACGGTGGGTGCAGCTATTTTCTACCGTTATAAAATCGTCAAAGCTTACCTTAAAAGCTTATAAGGATATTTTCAAAGTAAATTTTTTATTTAATAATTATGTGACTTTTAAATAATTTCAAAAAAATATATATTTCAGTCAAATAGTTTTGATTTCATCTATGTCAACATCCTTTGATGGATTTTAAGTTTATTCGAAGTTAATTTATTATGATACAAAACTTATATATTGTATTTAAGGTTTTGAGATATTTTTGATGGTGGATGTTCTATTTTTATAGCATTCATGATTTACGGTTAATGTATTTACATTTCCTATGCTAGTTTTGATACGAATGTTTTTGATATGTTTAAACAATTTCATATAAGGAATGTATTGGAATTAGTAAGTGACTAGTGGATCCCGCTATAGCTCCTCGATGCATTGGTAGGTCTCGTTATACAACTAGATGTGTAATTGTCTGAGGGCCTTTCCCAATTTGATATATGTTTTTTTATGAGGCCTTAATAATTTTTAGACGTCTTGTTCGAGGCCTTGAAAAAATGTTTCAGAATGTCTGGCATTATACATTCCCTCATAATGGAAATAATATTGATGGCTCATGATGTTATTTGACTAGTATAATATCCATTTAATTAAGTAAATGACATTATTTCATTTTTATCTTTTCCCTATTATTCTAAATATCAAGTTTAAAAAGGCCTTTCTTCTAGTTATACATTTCCTTAAATGTTTATGTTTATCTATGAATGTTTCCGCTATATTTTTATCCTTACTGTGCATCTGAGCTCACCCCTTTCAATGTTTTATTTTTTCTTGGATGTTAAGAAGTATTTTATGAATGATATATAGGGATAGTATGAGTGGATATGAAGGCAAGATGTTGTTGTAGTTTTCATCACTTTATGATGTAATGTAAGACTTATGAATATATCTAGTGTTTCCAAGGATACTAAACTAATCGGTATTTCGATACATGATCTTTTGTGATCATACCAATATTATTTACTAATTCATTGACTCTAGGTAACTCAGTTTGGGGCATTACATAAGAAACTTTGAAATATTTACCTTTATCATCAATTTTATTTGATAATATTAAATAAATATTTTTGACATGAAGACCATAAATATATTTTTCTCAATAAAATAATTAACAAACGCATCAAGAAAATTTAAACCCTTCTTGGTAAAATATAGGATAATATTCATAACCCATTTGAAACATGTTTCAGATGTAATTGGGGCCCAAATAAATACATAAGAGAAACCATTTGGTATATCCCACATCCGTTTTTAATACATGTTTTATTAGACATTATATTAGAGCATGATTTTGGCACAACAATGGTTTAAGCTATATTGGGATCACCAAATAGTATCTAAACCACCCGTAGTATAAGCTATAGCGGGAGCACCTGACACCATCTCGGATAACCCATCATATAATTCTCATGTAACATATCAGTAATTAATTTTTATTAATCTTTCACTTTTCCATAATAAAAATTTTAAATTCTCTTTAAAACTCCTAGGAAAAATATAATTTTCTTTTCAAACCCCATTTTCAATAGAATTATTCCCTTTTATTTATGAGAAAGAATTTTCAATACCAAAATGACCAAATTATATGAAAAATGATAGTACATTGAAGTAAAAACTAAGTATTTTATGTAATCTAAAAATCCAATAATGGTGGTATAAATGTCATTATTGTTTTGTACAAGTAGAATAAAACATTAATTTTTTCATTTTTCAAAATGGTACCTATCGAACACCTAAAGGGATTACATAAAAAATTTAAATTCAAATAAAAATAAAAATATATAAATCTTTTTTGACCATTTAAAATAATTTAAAAACATATAAATGGATGGTAAAGGGATTTTGTGTCGAAAACATTAAATGTGGGTTTCTTTATTGGAGAAGACCCATATATCATTAGAAAGACGTAAATCATAAAACCCATTGAAGAATAAAATTTAAAACTACATTAAATACCATGTTAATGGAGAAAATCATGATATAAAATGTAATAGATTAATTATATACACCTTATAGAATAAAAATGTGCATAACATAGAGATTTTCCTCAATCAAAGGAGATTGATATGAAGCCCCTCACATTGAGTCTAATTATTGACATGTTTCTCTATCTTTCATAATAAAAAAACGTATATTTATTAATTAATTTATCTTTTATATTTTTTGTTTTTATTTTTACTTTTATTTTACTCATTATCGCATTATATATAATTACATAATCAATTAAGTTAATGTTTTGTGTTTTGAACTTATTTGGTTTATGTGTCAAAAAAGTATCTGGTATGCCAACTATGGTCAAAGGTGTCATTATTTAAATATATAAAGAATAATAATAAAGAAATAATCATCATATTTATAAATAAATTATTCTTTTTAAATCCATCCATGGAATATATATTTCAAAAATTAAACATTGTTACAATCATAGAGACGGTAGCCTAAACGTACGCATGATTAACATTCCCCTTTTCAATGATCAATATAGAAATAAGGCATTTAACATTTTTTATATAAATATAATTATATCATACATACCATATTATTTAATTATATATATATATATATCATTTTACCGATTTCATTCAAAAAAAGGATGAATTACATCACTTTAATGAAGTAGTAGTCCACGCATCCATGAACGACTTATCACTAGTTCAGTGCATGGAATGGTTAGATGAAAACGATATATTACATTTATGGAAAGAAAAATAGGTAATTAATTTTATAATTATTTAATTTATATCATATATATTCATTATAGGTCCCTTTGTACATTATATGTAACAATGTAGTAACAAACTCGTCACATCGCTTCGTGAGGTGGCAATCTACAGTACCCACGAGAAACATTGTCGTTTCAAGTATGGTATGAAATTTACATTGTGTGTATATGATATAATGAATAAAGAGGAATGATTATATTATAAATTTCATAAGTGATCATATATAAATAGTATTTCCATCATTATTTTGAACAATTAGATGTGGTAATTGAAAAAAGGAATGACATCATTTCATCATGAGATAGTTCGTCGTAATGAAGAATGAGGAATTCATAACATATTTGATTTAATTATGTGTATTTTTATGTGAAAAAAATTACATAAAAACTTATATTTATATTTAGGAAACATATATTTTTATATAATCATGTTGTAATAATAATTTAATGGGTTGGAAAATTTAACCAAACAAAAATACTGAACCATGAACATTACCTCTTCTTCGAGTAACACCTTTTAGATAGGAAAAATGGAATTTTGTGGTTGGATTTATGATACAAGTGAGGATTATAGGATAAGTGGATAGAATTTTATAAGTTATATGGTTTATTTTGGTTCATAAAAATGTCTTGCGAGGTGCAATGTAGTAGGGAGAGTGAATTCGATTATGTAGGGGAGGAGGAGTGACATTCTTGTAAATATCGAAAGGTAAACACTATTGGGGGGTCTCCATTACATTATATGCCTATAATATAGAAACATTTTATATAAAATTGTATATATGTTATATAAATCTCTATAAAATATGTTTTTTTTTCATGTTTTGGGTCATTTAAATATCTTATCTTTTAATAATACCCAATAAGTAAATCCATTTTTACATTAGTCGCTCTAATTGTTTTTTATTTCTTTCACAACTTTTTTTGTTTAAAAAAATGTTAAAATATATAGAAATTATAAATTATTCTTATTCCATATATTTAGTCAATTTTTTCAAATTCAATCCATATAAGTGGAAAAATAAATTTTAATATTAATCCCATAGTTGCTGTGAGGCATAAAATTTTCAAAAAGATTATTTTTTAGAAAAATATCCTTCTATATTTACTCAAATACTAATAATAATCATATTATGATACTAAAAAATATATTTAATTATATAATTTTTTTAAATTGAATTTAAATAATTCTCCATTAGGTATTATATTAATTAGTTAAAAAAGATAAATAGCATACATTTTAAAATTATTTTTAATAAACCCGTTTTATAACCCAAAAAAGTGATATTAAAAATAAATATAATGTTTATTGGAAATTAATTAGGAGGAGTACATATATCATTAATAATAATTATTTTACTTTAAATCATATTAATTAAATATTGGTATTTTTAAATTACTTAATTTATTAAGTGAAATTAATTTTTCTAATAAAAACATCATTTTTAAATATTCATAGAAAAATATATATTTTCCAAAAAATCCCAAAATATCACACAATGTAAATTTATATATGATTAAATAAGAAATTATATTAATTTTATAATATAAATTTTTTTATTAAATATAAATTATGATTTTAAATAATAAATAGTAAAAGTGTTTAATTAATGTAATTTCGTTTTTGAATAAAAATTACAAAAATATTTTTATAACAAATATAAATATCTAATTCATGTTAATATCTATGAATGTTATTTATTATATCATTACCTGGATTATTACTAAATATAATGTAGAGATTCCCTTACTAAGGATCTATGATCAACATTTTATTTTGTATTATTTCCATTGTATTTCAGGAAGTGTACTATCATTGGTGGAAAATTATTTTCTAGAGGAAATAATAATATTCTCATTGAAAATATTGTGATACATTTTGGGTTTTAAAATTTAATTTTATATTAAATAATATTAATATTTTTTGAATACCAATTAATTATCTAATCCTTCAAGATGAAACCATTTGTATCTACTCTCAACGTTGTTATGTAACCACTAACTCTCTGATAATATAATCATTGTTGTCACATTTGGTATCAAAGGAAGTTTTGTTGCATCCTTGGGAACTAGACTTATGAAATCATTGATTAGATAACACAATGTTATGATATATTCGATGAATAAGTCTATATAAAGAATAATATCATGAATCATTGGTAAAGTAGAGATTATGGTGTTTTTTTAGAAAATAAATCTCTTTTTGTATTGTGGCGAGTGGATTCCGAAGTGGAACAGATGCACCCAGGTGTAAAAACTATAAATGGTGTAGATTGGGAATTAACTCAACAATCACTAATTCACAATGAGTTTTCATATGGCTTCACACTGACATAAGAATACCCATGGGATATTCTTCGGTGAATTCAAATTTCATTTAAGAATAGTAAATATGAATGTGAATATAAAACCTGACAAAAACTGTGATATTTCATTCTAGTGGGGATGAAACTAATGTATTGACTGTTGATAAGTCTATGTTTTATCATTAGTTTAATGGCATAAATACTACATTTTAGCTTTTATGTGATTGGTGTTTAGTATGACAAAAAATATTTTGGTATATATTTTTTGAAATAAACCATCATGTTTAGTACGTATTTTTGTGTAATGTTTATTTTGGGAATAATGAATTTATATTTTCTAGATATACATTTAAAGGTATTCATAACATTATGGTATACTATTTTATTTTATTTTTATGTAATTATGTGATATTAATTTTTTGGAAGATATATTTTATCATATAGATAACCAATGGATTGAAAAGTGATACAATAACTAAGTAATAACTGTTATTTCAGAAGAAGTTCACTATATTTTTTGGGAAATACAATATGATTAACATAAATAATATTATATTCTTGATTTAAATTTAATTTATCGGTAATGATTGAGTTAAATTGTAGAATAATATATCATTATAGTTTTTTAAGGTGATTCATGGAATTTTTGGAAATGATATGTATATCCTAGAGAATATATAGTTTGGGTATATAAATTTTGGTATGTGACTTTATGAGTTGATATTTTATTTGAAATAAATATTATGTTTCTCATGGAAAAACAGGTAATAAAATAATTCCAATATTTTGGTTTCAATTTCGTTACATATATTTTGATGATTTTTGATGTTATATTAACTTTGGTGTTGCTGTTGAATCATTGGATGTTGATCTATTGTTTTTTCATATGATGTTTTTAAATATTATATATTATCTCATATTTTCTATCCATTTTTGGTTTTGTTAACATATAAAAACACAGGGGGTCATTTTGTATCCCTTTGTAGATATTATGATCTATTATAATTTAATTTTAGTCTTTCAGGGATGAATAATTCATCTTGAAAAAATCATTTTATTGAGTAATAGTTGATATAGTAGTAGAAATTTATTGAAGCCCAATAAAATGATTAAATTGTTCTTGTAAAATAGGAAGAGGTCAATTAAGTATATTTTATCATGTTCTATATATTTCTGTCAAAATAATCCACAAAATCTATGAAATGGATCTTGAAATTATAAATTTTATCATATTTACATTAATTTCGATTAAATCAATTGTCTTTTTATTCCATTAGTGATTTAGGGTTTTGTGATCATTAGCATTCTTATGATCACATTCTCTATATCTATCTATTATTCCCTAAAAATTATCTTTTCCTCTATGTCAATATTTTACATAGAAATAAATTTTCTCATTAATGAATATTATTATGTTTTATTTTAGGTATCCATTATGTTTCTAACTTCCCAGTTTCATTGGATGTTTAATTATCCCTTTGTACGATGTGGGTTTCCAATAAAGGTATTTTCAAATACTCACCCTTTTATTATAAAGATAAAAATATAAAAGATGAATATTATTTGTGGGGGATATATCACCCATAAAATTTAATTTAAATGGATATGATAATTGATACATTTTGCAACACGCAACACCAAGCTTTATGAGAATTGTGATATACTATGAATGTATTATTATTCAAATACCAGAATTATAATCTAGCAGTTAAATTTGATATATGATTAATAATTAAAACATTATGAAAATTATTAATACAGTTTATATATAAATCAAATGTTTCTATAAATATATACTCAATATATACTCAATATTCTATAAAGTCATTTTATGCTTTATAACTATATTTTATTAAAAAGTGTGTTTTATTACATTTTATGTGTAGATATTATAATTAATTTTGACACTATTACATATTTTATTTTTCCAAAATGATATCATTTTTGAAATCAACATGACATAATAGTCTTAGGATTAATTTGTCAAGTTTTTCTAAAAATGATGATTTTTGAGTGAATAAGGGAAAGTGACGATTTTTTCTTAAGAACCATATTTTATATCATAAAATTAATTTAAATTTCCAATATGTTTTGAATTTTTTATTTAGTTAAAATAATTCTATTTTACTTATAAATAATATAATCAATTAAAACGTAATAATCATCATATTTAATTTTTTATATAAGGTCATCATTAAGATAAAACACATTTTTTAAAAAACTTTTTTTTTATGTTTTACGCTTTTATGTTCAATATGATGTCTAAAATTTATAAAAAATGACTATTGAAATAAGGATTCCATATTTATAATTATTAGGATCCAGTTTTTTTATATAGTACCATTTTATTTTTTGTCATTATGAATATTGACCATGTTATTGATAGATTAACACAGATTCGGTAAAACTTATAAAATAGGATTAATAATGTTAGATAATATAAAAAACAATAAAAAGTATTTTATTTAATTTCTTGGGATTAATTTGACTATATCCATAAAAATTTATAATATATTTAATTATGGGGCCATTTAACTTGATAACAAAATTTATATTGCTTTAAGTAAAGATTAAATACAAAATGTCACATTATTGATTTTAATTTCACTTATCTGTAGTTATATGAATAAAAAGAAGTTATGTATGAATATAAATGTATAGATTGATAAAAAATATTTTTATCATATTAATGTATTTTAATGTTTTAGTGATGATATAATTAACCTAAACACCACTCAGCGTTGATACAGTGCTTGTGCAAGAAAAAGGCAAAACAAGATAAATGATTTTAATAAATAAAATTAATATCATTTGGATGAACTATGGTATTCAAAAGTTTTCCTACGTAATAATAATGTATAAATGTTAATAAATGTTTTTATATTCTAATTGCATTGTTTTTTTTCTTAAAAAGTGAATTAAATGAATAGACCCAAAAATTACATTAATGACATTTTATGATAAAACAATAATTTTTTAAATGAATTACTTTTTTAAAAATATATATATTTAAACATGATGATTTGGATCATAATAGATTTAATATTTTATCTAATGACCATTTTCTATCCAAATGTAACCTTAGAAGTAAATTTATTTCTCTTCATTGCTAAAAAATTAGATACCATGGTAATTGATAAAATGGGTCAATGTGTGTATTAATACAAAATGTTATGGTTTAAAATATAACTAAAAAATGTATATATTTTATTTTATTTATTTATTTGTAACCTAATATTTGCAACGGTGTAAATTTTTTAAATTCAGTTACACTTGTAATGATTATGATATATATTATATTTAGTTATTTTAGGTAATTCAAATCGTGTCTTTTCCATAACTTATAAAAGAGAACATCCTCTTATTATTAATATAGAATTTTTTAACAGTGTATTTCATAAATTCCTACCCAAATAGATTCCAATATTCATTATCCACTTTCTATATATAATTTTCTTCCCATAAATTAATTCTATGACTACTTCAGGTTTAAACCAAAGAAGATTTCTAAAAGAAGATGTAATCATCTTATGTGACTCTATCATGGATTATTTCTTATTTAAATTCATCTAAATAAATTGGATCTATATGAACATAATTTATCTAGTATCATAAAAATATTTACATGTTATTATGATTATGGTGAAACCATTTACACCATCAATTCCATTAAATGAGAAATGAAAGTGTCACTCAGGTTTATGTGGGGACTACCTCATCCATGCAGTGATATGATTCATTTTACATCCCCGCCTTTCATGGATTATTTTTTTGACTAGTTTAATTAATATATATTATATTAATGAAGTATTTGTTATTTTTTAAATATTAATTCCCTTATCCTTATACCATTCCACCCATTAAAAAGCGAAAACATTGCTCATGCGTACGTGTGGACTAACACCTCGACGAAGGAATGAGTTTAATTTTTCATATATTAATAGAAATTATGATTCATAATATGTATATAATGAATATATATATATATATATATTCATTATATTTATTTTATATTTATAGAATTATTAAAATTTTTGATATGATTTAAATAAGAGATATATTCATGGACTAAAAATAAATAACTAAAACATAAATATGCAAGGACTGAAACTAAAAATTTAAAACATAAATGAAAAATGAAATAGTTGATACTCAAAAATAATGATTATAATGAAGAATTTTTAGTTAATTGTCACATAAATTCTATGATTGGATTTTATATTATATTGAAATTATTAATATGGTTATATTATTTATTTACTATAAATTTAAATTAATTTTACATGAGGTTAAAAGAACATCAGATTTATTTAGACCTAAAAAAATTGTGTATTTCATAATATCATCCTCACTATTGATTATTTAAGTTAGATTTATCATTGAGTGTAATCATATGATATTTATATCCTAAAAAAATAAATTATTTTTCCCTATTGTTATTTAAGGAAAGTAAATGTTTTACTTTTATTCCCCCTTTAAACTACTCAAATGTTCGAAATATTTTTTATGGAAAACATACTTTTTTTTTCTATTTAGTTAGGAATATTATTATTTCATGATGATATTATCAATAAAAATATTTCCATAATGTTTTTAATAATATAAAATTATTGATTTAACTGATTTTTATCAATGCGTTAATTTCAATAAATATTTTAAAAAAGAATATTATTTTAATTTTCTAAATAATGGAGTATTTTCTAACATTGTGAATAAAATAATTATTTTAACATACAATGTTTGAATGATGTTTACCACCATCATGAATAGTACTTTCATATCGGATTTATTTACATGATTCTATGGTTCACTCCAATTAAATATGTTCTCTAATATATTGTATTTTATTTTATTTTTACTATGTTACTACTAAATGAAAAGGAATTTTACTTTAGAAATGTTGAAGATATATTTTAAAAGTATTTTCATCTACCTCAAAATATTTTCATTAATATTATTATTTTTTTAGGATAATTTCTGATTATACCATCCACCATATTATTTATGTATTATCAATAATTTGTCTTGTTATATTGTTGAAATTTTCTATTCTAATTAATCATGTATGGAAATTTATTTATTTTTAAGGTATGTTGATTATGTTGAATTTCTTATTTATATAATTAATTAATTATTATTATATAGGGATGGGTAAGGACTGAAATTAGATATAAACATGATACATTGATATCTCTCATTATATAAAATTTTTGGGGTAATTATAATATACTCTATCAATTTATGTATTATTTAATGAGACAAGGCCTCAATAATAATTTATGTTGTCATAGATTATTCGTTACACAATTATGAACATAGTTATTGATCTAAATATAATTATTTGAATATATTTTTATTCATGGATATGATTTTAATATGATATTATTATGTATATTGAATTATTTTATCATCATTTATTCCTACCATATAATTCATTACTTATTTATTCTATGATAACTTCTATTGTACATATTCCCTTACTGAGAATCTAAGATATTTATTTAATTTGGTTTCACTTACCTAATATCTTATGATGTTTACTACGATTGATCTTCATGGATTCTTTAATTTTAATTAAATTGTTATCAATGAAAATACTATTTTTAATTTTATTTATTATAACGTAATTTCAAATTTAATTTTATATCTTGTTTCCCAAGGAAATTAATCTATTTGATCCATCAAGATATGATTTATTTATATAGTGAATATATTTTAATTTAGCCACTGGATCGGAGTTACTAGTGTTAGTGTCGTTGCATTGAAGGTTCCAAAAATATTTTTATAATGGTTTTGATCATGAGATAAACAATATCTTTGTTTTCGAGTAATTAAAATGAAAGTATTGCGTCACAATGTAGCCAACCATGTCTGTACAATATAGATACTAGTCACACAATAATATATATGTATACACCATGATTAAGGGTAATGTTTTTAGTATAGTTTTTACTAATTTGACTCTGTTTGTGATGCAATTTGAGCATCAGGTCAATTTTTTAATTCCACTAAAACATTTGTGGAAAATAATTTGTCTGGATTCATCATATGGACAGAAATGAAAGGGAGATTATAATGTGGATGTTTTTCCTTTTAAAAAGAAATCCAATGTCAAATTTTATTTAATGGGGGAATTTAAGGATCATGAAAAATATTATTTGTGTAGTGTAATAGAGAGTGGAGGAATACTGTGTCTATACCAATTGATTTCAAAGAAGAAGAAGGGGAAGAAAAAGAGTGTAATTGGAAGAGTAAGAATGATATAGAGAATCATAAAAAAACAAGATGGAAGTATACACTATTTATAGACTCAATTATTTTTTAAATTTTATATACTATTATTGAATATGTAGTAGAAAATTACACAAGTATGGAGGGATATAATGTATTATGAGTTCAAGGATGAAACCTTTTCATTATGTCCAACATGTTGATGGCAGTTTATTATATGATCTTTGGTTTTACAATATTCTTCTAAGGATATAACAACAAATTTTGAGAGGTTAAACTTATTAAAATTCTCTCTGAATCTTGTGTTTATCCATTGGTTAATTTTTTGGAATGGAAAAACTATTATTACCATCATTTTAATATTTTATAGGGTTTTTTTAGTAAGAAATGAAAAAGGAATTAAAGTCACTAACTCAACTCTATTAATGAATTTCTAATGTTTTGGTGGGTCCTTATTCTGATGTATAAGTTTTTATATATATATATATATATATTCATTTTACATTGAGTATAAGGTTTCATACATTACATCGAATAGAAAAACATTGGTGTAATTATTATAAGACTCCAAATATATTTATAAGAAATATTTCATTATGTGATAGTGTTGAAACTAGTAGACTGAAACCCCGTATAATCCATAGTTGAGAAATAAAGAATATATTTTCAATAATGAAAGATGCATATTTAATATCTAATATATATGGATTAATCATGACTGTATTTGTCAAAGTATTAATTAATATTTTTTTATAGAGATCGATTATGGAGGCTAATTAATATAGTTATGAAAAATTATAGTGATATTGATATAATTATATAGAAAAAATAGAAAATATATTCTTTGAAATTATAATTAATTTTAATTGGTATTTTAATTTAAAAATAATGATTTTGTGAAACTAGTGAAAACATGATATTTTTAGTCATATAGGTGTTTGGACTCAAATGAGTAATTAATTTGGATAATAATATTTTATATTTTTCTATAATCTTGGGATAAAATAAAAAAGATGATAATGGTAATTTTGTTTCATTTAATTATATAAAATTATTGAAAAAAATCCTCAAACAAGGACTCGTGTCAAATAATCATGGTCAACTTTTAAGGATTAAAGAGTATCTGGATGTTTTTGGTCATTATAAATAATAAATCCAAATATTAATATTTAGGCCATTTATGGGATTAGTAATATTTTAAAGAAATTTGATAAGTTGTATAAAAATAATAAAAATAACATAAAAAATTCAATTTCATTGTACATATTCATAAATGAGAAAATAAAATATATAAATTCTAGAAAAATATTAAAAATAATCAAATAGAAATATAATTAATTATATGATATACATTCAATTTACCCCAACCAATGATTCATTTTATTTTACTAATTAATTATACCATATCCCTAAATACATTTTTGATGGATTTAATTCCATATAATTGTCCTATGTATGGTATAAATATAAATTAAATGATTTATAATAATCTCATAAAAAATAACAAGATTTGATGAATAGAAAATGTAATTTTCATGAAAATTAGGTCATTTTATCCTATAATTTTTATCACTCCTAAGGTTTTTGGGATTTTAGTCCACTATTTCTCAATAGGGATTTATCCCCATTACGTATAATGGATGAAAATAATATTCTATACAAGTGTATCTCTATCTCCCTAGGACTGGTTTTTATTAATTACAGTTTTGGATTACTTTTCTCCTTTTTTAATTTGTCTCATTCCATGGTTTATCTTTTCATCTCACCTCCTTTATTTTTTATGGGGTTTTAGATCATGAATTACATAGGTTTAGTTTTCTTATTTGGGTTCTAGGTTCATTGACATATCCTTAATGGAATCCACTATCCTGGGTAAATGCAGTTGTTGTCCCGAATAGTCTATTTAGGTCTTAATAGTAGTATATATTTCCCGAAGAAGTGTTATCGAGGCTATCAATACCATATAGGTATAAATTATTTATTAAGTTCAATCATTTGAAATGTATAAATAATGTACTTTTTCTCACGGTCTATGTCATTTTCATATCCTTATAGTGGAGCATTCCTTCACTATTCCCATGTAATAATTTTTCTTAGTATCATAGTGTACACTACTCCAAAACTCATCATCTTATGGGATCTTTTTTTCATCTAGTATCCCTAATATACTCTTAGGCTAGATGTTAAACTAGGATTCTTGAAATTTTATCATTAGATCTAGTACATTGAGGCGTGGTGGTGACCTATAATTGTGTCAACCCTATCAAATTGTGATGACTAGTTTGGAGTGAGTGGAGGTCACAATAATGGTTTAATATTCATTATAGTTATTAGATAATTCATTACTAATGGATATAGTGTTTTGTGATCTAGGGGGTGGTTTCATATGCTGCTATATTTTAATGAATATTTGTAGGTCTCAATCTATGCTTGGTTTTCTGATCATGGTTTTTGATTTTGGTTTTTTTGTTTTTCAATGATGTTTGTTTCAGAGTTAATTTTTTCATACGATCGTTTATAGTTGTAATAGTGAGTGATTTAGATAATGATGAAGTGAGATATATATGGTGATTGTGATCATTTGGGATTTGATTTTTGTGGTGCATTCTGCATTAATAGTTTTTCACATGATGTATAAAATTGTAGAAGGCCTATGATTCAAAAAACTTATAAAGCCTCATTCTCCCCACACTCTACATGATTTTCGTAGGATTTAGTTTGGACTAATTTTCTTTTCCTTTCTATCATTGAACTATTTTTTGTTTGATATGTTTTATCTATGTTGGTTTAACTAAAAAATATTGTTTTAGGAAAGTTTATAAGTTATGCCAAAAAAATAATCCCTTACATTGTATTGGTTTTTAATCAACCTTAAACATTATTTGGGATTATTAAATTATGTGAAAGTATAATTGGTATTATCAAAACATGTGAGGTCAACAATCTCCCCCTTTTTGAAAATCACAACTTATGATATTATAATCCCAATATAATAAGTAATGTATCAGAGGATAGTGAATTTGATCGAATTGTATCAGAGAAAGAAATGTATTATAAAACATATATAGCAAAGATAAATATAAAACCAATGGATTAGAAGAAAATGAATTAGGATCATAAAAGATAGTATTTTCCATCCTTTTTCATAAAATATATTATTCCCAAATATGTTTCCCTTAGATAATATTTCTCCTCCATTATGATAATCAAAAAGTTGGACAAGAAGGAAATATAGGAGAATAGAAGTAACAGAGGGTAAACGGATTTAAGATCAGATATATATTTCTTGGAGAAAACAGATACAAAGAAAGACATAAATGAAACAAAAATAATTACAGGTGATTCCTATAAAAAATCCTAGCCACTGGTCAATACACATCCTCAAAATGAGACTTCCCCTTGGGATTAGAAGAGGATTTAGGTGTGGAAGATGCAGTTGAAGGCTAAGAAACACCAGAAATGATCAGAGGAGGCTGATCTACTAAAACTATTCCTATCCTGTACTGTGTAGTCCTCTAGGTGATCATAGGTGTAAGTCTTTTGATATATTATAATGGAGACATCTGAGAAGGATAAGTAGTAGAGGCAGAGGCAGGTAAATATGGAGGTACAATCACTGGCCTAGCATCGACATGCAAGAAGGGAAGTAAGAGATTTCTGAAATCCATAATGATTCCTCCTCCTCTTTCAATGGATGAAATGAAATCATCCTTGTTTTTAATGAATTTTTCCAGTGTAGGGGTCAACTCTCTAAGTTTTCTGACTTTCTCTCTAAAGTCTTGATTGACTGGAGGTAACTTCATGTTTTCTAACATAAGTTTGAAATGATTTTTGAGAAGATTCTTGGTATAAACCCTTTGGAAATAATAATATTCCTTGTCTTTCACCTCTTTTCGAGAAGTAGATGTTTCTCTCATATAGTCTTGAACAATCATTATGATATCTCTAATGGTATCTCTAGTAGAAGTCACCACTTTGGTCAGATCAGATGAGTCCACAGAGCCACTGGTTGATGTTGAACTATGATCCTCCTTCATCAAAGCTCTAATCTGATCCAAATCCACTTAAGGTCTGGAAGCAAGAGAACTAATAGAGAAGGTCACATTTTCCTTGAAACTCTTAGTTAGCCCCCTAATACGATTTTTCACTGCAGTATCTTGGGCACCGATATGATTCTCCACAGAATTTTTAAAGCCTTCAAAACAGAAACCATCTGGATCACCACACTTTTCACATAGGAAAAATCCTCGTCTGCTTGAGATTTTGAACTCCTATAGAATTCTAGAGAGACAACTGATTTCTTTAGAACTTCAACATCCTCTCCCAGTCTAGATACTTGTGTCTAGTAAGATGTTTCTTCATCCACTATCTCTGCCACAAAGGATGACACATTACAACCGAGATAGAGTTCAACAGACTTTTCCAAATTGCTCATCTCTTCAACAAAGCAACTCATTAACTCACCAAAAGAAGCATTCAAAGACTCATTCATTTCAGCCTTCAAGTATGCTATGTCATCCGTGATGATTATATCATTAGGTGAAACCACAATAGGTGCTCATTTAGATAATATACTGGTCATAGAGTTATTCTTTATCAATTGAATAGATGACACCAGTGAGGCTTCCAATTTCCTTATTTCTTCCACAAAACTTATTTTGAGATCAGACTTGATCTTATCTAGATCATGTATTCTTACCAAATATTCAGGTAATTTATCAGACTGAATATCATAATTGATTTTTGGGCACCAAAGGAATGTCTTATTATCAGAATCTATATAATCCAATCCACAAACCACAAACCATGGGTCTTCTGCCCAATCTAAAAACTCAACAGCCATGGAAACATTTACAAAATTGGTAGGATGCTCTCCCTCAACTGGTGCATTCTATTGTATAGCAACAACATCTTCAGCAACTCTTTCTTCCTCAGGAAAATCATACACAGCCATCACCATTTCTTCAACAGAAGGAGGTTCCTTTGGAATAGGTAAAGGTCTATCAAATTCACCAAATTTCTCAGTTGGAATTAGGGAATGTCCAATCAGTGGACTAAGGCTCAAGCTGACAGAAACAGATGCTTCACTTGCATGAACTTCTTCTCTAATTTCTAAAGTATCCTCTTCCTGATCTTCATTCTGTTGTTCTTCCCCATCCATAGGTGCCTCTTTATGGCTTATACCCAAAATATTTTCACTACTAGGTAGGTTCAAAGAATCACTCTCCTATTCTTGTGATACAATTTCAGGAGTTGGGATAGGAGGCATGTCCGGATCTCCTC
Source organism: Viscum album (assembly GCA_963277665.1). Lineage (NCBI taxonomy): Eukaryota > Viridiplantae > Streptophyta > Magnoliopsida > Santalales > Viscaceae > Viscum > Viscum album. The sequence goes on along the minus strand of OY728140.1, from coordinate 1,266,360,568 downwards.
CATCTGCTACAATGGAATATTCCTCTTCTGAACCATCAATATATTCTGGCTCTTCTTCATCAGGTCCCCTACCTGGATCCCTCACATCCTAAGGTCCAAAAGGATGGTCCTCATGATTGAACATTCCATATAACGTTTTTTAATCAGTAACCCACTCTCCTTTCCATGGGTTCCAGTTTATCTTCATGTATTTACATACAGTGCTTGTGATACAGATGTTTTTTCTATCCACTACTGTCTCATCCTGATAATCAGCTACTCCTTTCACCTTAATCATTACTGAGATCAACTCGGAAAATAATAAGGATTTTTTCTTTTATTTTGTCCTAGTCATATCCTCTATTTGAATCGTTATCATCCTCCACAGATTTACTCTCACACCATGTCTCAAGAGATGTAGCAGATAGATATCTTGATATCTCAAATTTGCAAATTCCCCCCTCCTTGGAATTAAAACATGCTATAGAAACATGAACAACAATATGTTCTCTCCATCTATTTCAGCAGCCACCACGTGTCTTTGCTTTCCCGTACCGGGGAGCTCTTCTAAAGAAGTCTCATAATCAAATATGTCTCTTGTAGGTGGTATTTATTTCAAGAAATATCCAGAAACACCTTTTTGTGGATCCTTCAGGCATTAATCCCATTCAACAGAAGAAAAAGCTATCTCTTTTCCATTTACCCATGAAACCATTCTGTTTTCTTTATCTCATTTCTCAAAACTTACAAACTCATAGAACTATTTCACCATATTCGGATAGTAGGGGCCATTATTATTTGAAGATCATTCTACCCAATTCTGATTTTCCAGGACCTCTATAAATACCAATTTACTAGACAACATCCATTCCATGCATAGCTCTTTTTTAATCACAATAACTCTATTTTGTAAATGAAGGTTTACTGGTCGCCTCCCAACCTTGTTCTACTAACACTGCTACTTACTTCTGGCTCTGTCTTCAGCTTCTTCGCATTCGGCTCATCAATGTTATCTCGAACAGAAGGGAGTTTTTTTTTCATCTCTAGTTCGAGGAACTAAGGTTTTTCAAGAGATTCGGGAGCTAAGGATTGCGGGAAAAGGGTTTGAGGTGGATTGAGAAGTAATTAAGACATAGTTTTATCATATAGAAATCATAAAATAAATAACTAAAATATAAAATGTAATGTATAAATGATATAGATTCTGGCGGCAAAAAGAAGTTTAAAAAAACTCATACTTATTGGTAGGGTATGTCGGTGAAGTTTCATATCGGTGAGTTATATCGGTGAGGTTTCATATCGGTGAGGTATATCGGTGAGGTATATCTATGAGGTTTCATATCGGTGAGGTATATCGGTGAGGTTTAATATCGGTGAGTTATATCGGTGAGGTTTCATATCAGTGAGTTATATCGGCGAGGTATATCTGTGAGGTTTCATATCGGTGAGGTATATTGGTGAGGTTTAATATCGGTGAGGTTTCATATCAGTTTGGTTTCATATTGGTGAGGTATATCGGTGATCTATCATTCCTAACTCATGTCTAATGTAACTTAAACTAACCAAACTTAAAGTTTTGATGAAAATACCAGCTAATTGATGTTCAGTGCCTATAAATTCAAGAGTAATATCACCTTTTGGTAGTGATCTCTAAAGAAATGGTGTCGTACATCAATGTGTTTGGTCCTAGAGTGAGACACATGGTTCTTTGAAATATTAATTGCACTAGTGTCATTACAGTTTATTGAAACATGCTTGAAATCATATCTATAGTCCAAAAGAGTGTGTTTCATCCATAGAATTTGCGCAAGGCGGCTACCAATATATATATACTCTACTTCAGGAGTAAAAAAAGCTACAGAATATTGCTTCTTACTACAACAAGATACAAAGGATTTTTCCAATAAATGTCATGTTCCAGATGTGCTTTTTCTATCCAACTTTAATCCAGAAAAGTCAGCATCTGAATAACTCATTAATTCAAAAGATCGTCCTTTCGGATAAAACAAACCCAAACATATAGTATGTTTAAGATACTTAAAAATTATTTTAACAGCAAGAAAATGACATTATTTAGGATTAGCTTGAAATATTGCACACATACACACACTAAACATAATATCTCGTCGACTAGAAGTAAGGCAAAGTAAGCTTCCAATCATACCTCTGTAGTTGGTTTGATCCACTGGGTTCCCAGTTTCATCAATGTTTAACATACAAATAGAACTCATAGGAGTATCACCTTCTTTAATACTATCTGAACCAAAAATTTTTAAAAGATCCTTTGTATATTTACTTTTATTCAAAATAATACGATTTTTAATTTGAAAAAACTTGAAATCCATGAAAATATTTGAGTTCTCCCATTAAACTCATTTAAAATTAATTTTGCATAATCTTTGATAAATCAGTACATAAAGAATGTTTAGAAGATCCAAAAATAAAATCATCAACATAGATTTGTACTAGCAAAATATCCTTAGAATTTCATTTAATAAAAACATTTGGATCAGCAATCCCTTTAGTAAAACCATTTGAGATAAGAAAATTACTATGTCTATCATACCCAGCTCATGGATCTTGTTTCAAACCATATAAATCTTTAAATAGTTTAAAAACATGATTTTGGAAATGGGGGTTTGTAAATCCAGCTGGTTGTTCAACAAAATCATCATCAATTATAAAACCACGTAGAAATGAAATTTTAATATCTATTTGATATAACATGAAATTCAGTTGAGCAGCATAGGTAAGTATGATCCTAATGGATCCTAATATAGCTATATGGGAAAAGGTTTCCTCATAGTCTATTCCTTCTTCTTGAGTATACCCTTTTGCAACTATCCTTTCTTTGTTTCTAACTATATTTCCAGACTCATCAACTTTGTTTCTAAAAACCCATTTAGTGTCTATGGTCAAGGTTTTCTCAGGACTGTCAATTAATTCCCACACATTGTTTATTTCAAATTGATTTAATAATTCTTGCATAGCCATTACCCAAAATTCATCATTGATTGCATCACAGATATTTTTAGGTTCTAACTGTGAAAGAAAGGCTTGATGTTCAACCTGGTTTCTTAGAGAATCTCTAGTATGTGTACCTCTATCAAGATTACCATCAATAACATCTAAGAGATGATTCTTTAGAATCCTAGATGGTCTAGTAAGGGTGGGACTAGAAATTCTAGGCTCTTCTCTAAGTTCAGGTTCTTTAGAAGCATATTATAGAATATGTCTAGAACTGGATGTCTTTATAGAAGGTTCTTGGGTTTATCATTAAGTTCCAGAATAGACAGATTTTCTTCATGATTTTCTAGAGAAGACTTAGGTTCATGTGGATCAGTTTCATCAAATATGATGTGAAAAAATTCTTCCACACATTTGGTTATTTTGTTTAAGACTCTATAGGATTTTCTACTTAAATAATAACTGAGAAAAATTCCTTCATCAATCATAGATGAAAACTTGTCAAGATTATCCTTTGTATTGAGAATAAAGACTTTTCAACCAAAAACTCTAAAGTAACGAACCATAGGTTTCCTATTATTCCACAACTCATAAGGGGTCTTCTTGAGGACAGGTCTAATCAAGACTCTATTGATAATATAACATGTTGTGTTTACAGGTTATTCCCAAAAATAAATTGGTAGGTCATACTCATTAAGTATGGTCCTTGCAATCCCTTGAAGGGTTCTATTTCTTCTTTCTACTACACCATTCTTCTGAGGTGTTGTAGGGGCAGATAAATTGTGATAATAGCCATTGTGTGACCAGTAAGACTAAAACTCATTATTTTCAAACTCATGATCATGGTCACTTCTCAGGTTCTTAATCTTAAGTCCACTAAGGTTCTCTACCGACTAGGAGTATTTAACAAATTAAGAACAAGATTCACTTTTGTGAGCTAAGAAGTATACCCAAGTATATCTAGAAAAGTCATCTACTAAGACATAGACATTGTGCTTCCCATATTAACTAGATACTCTAAAAGGTCCAAAAAAATCCATCTGAACCAACTCTAGTGGTTGAGATGTTGAAAATTCATTCTTTGATTTAAAAGAAACATTATATTGTTTTCCCTTTTGAAAGTGATTAAAAACTTTGTCTGATGGGAATTCAAGTTTGGGTAGGTCTCTAACTATGTTCTTCCTACATAGTTTTCTAAGTGAATGAATGTTGCAGTGTCCTAATCATCTTTTCCAAAGACAAGACTCTTTATGAAAAGCATTCATACAAGTAATGTTTTGTTTAACTAAAGATTTCAAATCAACTGCATAAATATTTTCATTTCTCAAAGCAGAAAATACTAAAACATTTTAAGAGTTAAAAACATTACAATATTCATTATCGAATTTAACATTAAAACCATTATCACACAATTTAGAGATACATAACAGATTATTTTTAAGACCATTAACAAATAAAACTTTGGAAATTAAAACTGAATCAGTGTTACCAATCTGGCATAGGCCGATGATATTTCATTTAGAGTTGTCACCAAAGGCGACATGGCCTCCATTAACTTTGATTAAACTCTTGAAGCATGAGTAATCTCCAGTCATATGCCTTGAACATCCACTGTCTAGGTACCATACCTTCTTGTGAGAACTCTTCAAGAAAATCTCCTATAATACAGGTTTAGATGGAAGATGATTTTGGTACCCAGATTTTCTTGGGTCCAGACAGGTTAGCAATCAAAGCTTTTGGTACCCAGATTTGACTTATGGGTCTCAAACAGTTTACAGAATCGATATATTTTGAAAGATAAAAATTATTCTATCTACAACCACATTAATAACTATTTGAATCATATGAATTTACAAAACTAGATCTTGCAGCATTCTATCTAGATTTTGGAATTAATCTAGTATTAGTAATTTATATCCTTCCAGGCTGATAGCCTATAGCAGTGGAATATTTCAGTTCCACTTGTTTTCCTAACATTTTTGTAAGAGTATCTTTTCCATTTGTAAATTTTTCTAAGTCCTTCATTAATTTCTCATTAGAAAACTTCAGTTCAGTATTTTCCTTAAGTAATTGATCATTCTTTTGATTTTCTATATCAAGGGAAGATTTAATAGATCTCGTTAATGCATGATGTTTCTTCAAGGTCTTATACTTGTCCTTCAAATCATTATAGATTTCTTCTAGCATATTATAATATTCAAATAATTCTTCGGTAGATATATTTTCATATTCAGAATCAGAATCAACTACAAAATTATATGAATTTAAAGCAGGTGTATCCAATATTACCTCATATGTGTTTGTCATAAAACACATGTTAAATATTTGAGATTTTTCATCATGAGTAGAATCAGAATCAGTTGAACTGTCCTCTGAATCATTCCAAGTTTCTTTCATTGATTTCTTAAACTTGTTTTCTTTGTAGTCATATTTCTTTTTGAACATCAATTATAGACAGTCTTCTTTTACACGTCCTTTCATTTTGTATTCATAGAAGAACATTTCATCACTTTTATTAGGCTTATTCCAATCCTTCTTCCAATGACCTTTGTTATCATATTTTCTTTTGTAATTTTCATTTTTTGATGAAATTATTCTTCCTGTAGAACTTCTTGAATCCTTTGTCTATCTGAGCCCTCTGAACATCACTGTCAGTTTTACTCTCAGCACTGCTTGAAATATCACTTTCACTTTGAATTTTTCCTTTGTCTTCACTCTATAAAGTAGATGTCATGAAGGCTTCTGACTTCTTCCTTGGTTTATCATCCTCTTCTTTTTTGACCTTCATCTCTTCCTCATACATCATTAGATTTCCAATTAATTATTTAACGGGAATTTTGCTGATGTCACATGATTCTCTAATGGAAATTGATGTGCCTCTCCATCTTTCTGCCAAACATCTAAATATCCTCATGATCTGTTCTTTTGTAGGAACAACTTTACCATGTGATCTCATATAGTTGACAATCTCATTGAACCTGAGATACATGTCTGAAATGGGATCATCAGGTTTCATTTGAAAATTATCATATTTTATAATATAGGTGTTCAATCTCATTTCTCTGACATTTGTTGTTCCCTCATTGGAAATATCCAAAGTGTCCCAGATTGCATAAGAATTTTTACAAGAAGATATGATATTGAGTTCTTCATCTCTTAAAGAACAGTATAAGGCATTCATAGCTTTAGAGTTATTATTGTAGGAAGTCTTAATAGCTTCATCCTAAGTAGTTCTATCAGTTTCTGGAATCTTATATTGAGTCTCTATAGTAGTCCAGATATCAAATATCATACTCTATAAATGAATTTTCATTTTAAGATTCCATTGAGCATAATTTGTACCATTAAAGAAAGGTGGATGGTTGGTAGCAGCACCTTCAAGTATATTATCCATATTTCGATTTTAGCAAATGTATTTAAAGAGATAAAATTTAGAATGAACAGAAATTTAAGATCTTTGAGATACAACTAAAATCACAGTTGAAAAACAGAGTGTTTCGAAAACCATTAAGAATAAACAAACCTCTAATTCCAAATGTTGGTCGGAGTGGATACTCAAGAGGGGGGTGAATTGAGTTCCAATTAAAATTTCTTTTAAAAATATTTCTCTTAAAATCCCCCATTTTAAAAACAAGTAAAACTGTAGTGAATTTATACAGATTGTAAAAGTTCGATTAGTTTCTCAATGATTTATTAGGTCTCGGTTAATTTAATCAGGAGATTAAGATAACTTTTGAAATTAACTTACTGGTTCATAATAAGTATAAACACTTGCTAATTTAACTATCAAAGTAACTATAAAGCAAACTGTATTTGAATTTAATTATCAGTGGAATATAAAATATATAGTATACTTTAGAATTAATCTAATATGCACATCAGATGTTACCAAGAGGTTCAGTCTCAAGCCAAGACTTAGTCCTCTCAAAAAACATTATATAAATTTGATCCACACCTTGGATCGGGGTAAACAACAGTACTCAGACTGTCCAGGTACTAAGACCTCTACTACAGTTCTACCTAGGAAAACAAAACAACAGCACACTAGCTGGCCAGGTCTTACTTGACCTCTCTCACTATCCAAAGTGGGATATAAAATAGTTCTGGAAGGTTTTTGTGAGGAATTAGATGTCCCCTAGTTTAGAATAAGATACAGTGTCAGTATAAAATATACAGAGCACACAAACTGCTTGAAATGTAAATATAAAAATCACTAAGAGAGTAGATATGAGTTTTAGAATGCTCTAGTGGTTTGAAGTGAAGCTCTGGACTCTTTTGATTAATCAAGAATGCTTTTGAGTCCTTATTTGGTTTTTGTCTAAAAAACATGGGGTCGTTTTCTTCATGTTTAGTTTTATTAGCTTGAGTGCATGAAGAGCTCATTGTAGTTCTCCACACATTGAATGATTTTCAGTTTGTGTTCTATTATTGTAGAAATCTCTTCGTGTATGTCCAGTGTTCTTCAAGTATGGATGTAGTATGCACCACATTATAGTACTATTTTTTCCTTTCTGTGCACATCACTATGTCCGGCCTTTGTCCTTCCTTATATAGCTTTCAGCTTTGGAAAATGGGAATGATTACCTTTTTATGGGTACTAGGTATGGTTCCCTAACATGCCAAAAAATATCATTAAATAACATTAATTTCATTGAAATCATCAAATATGACCGTTTCTTAATGAATAAATAATGTTGTCAAAAGTAGAGTTTAGGAATAAGTGACTAAAGTCTTTCAAAATTAGCTTTCTGTTGGTAGATATTTAATGGTGGACTTTGTATAGCATTGAGCTCCTATCGGTAGATCTTTGTCCTTGTACCGGTAGCTCCTTGTGTCGGTAGCTGTTACATTATGTATCAGTAGCTCTAAATACCGGTGACTCCTATCTGTAGCTCTTGCTCTATTAGTTCATCTCTTGTATCGGTAACTATACTTTTCAGTAGACTTTGTATCGGTTGCTTCGTTTTGTACTAAGTGTATACCAGTAGACTTATGCATATGGAAGACTTGTTCTATCGTTTTCTCAACTTCTATCTATAGTTGTCTGTATTGGTGTCATTTTCTTATCGGTGACTGTGTCTATTGGTAGACTAAGTACAGGTAGATCTTTATCAGTAGCTATATGTATATCACTGACTTCTGCTTTATAAAAAACATGTTCGATTGAGTTAGAATTATTTCAAAATTCATATAAACATATATAAACATTGATTATCATATTTCAATTATTATTTTAATATTATTATCATCTTGATAATAGAATGTCATAGATTGAAGGAATTAATATATAGATAAACATTACTTGGGATTATTAATGTATGTGAAAGCATAATTGGGATTATCAAAACAGGTTAAGTCAACATATTTTATTCCCAATGTCCTAAAAAATTATGTTTAATTTGAATATATATGTAATGTTATATACCTTCTATCCAAACATAAATACTGAAGGGATCTATAATCGTCCATAACTCACTAGGATGGTTTCATAAATTAATAAATGAATTATCTTTTATATACCTCATTTTTTAATAAGGGAGAAAATTTATGTTTGATATTTTATTCAATGTTCAGAGATCCCTATACATGTCCTATATAAAGGAATCTTAAATTCATAAATAATGTGTCGATGTTTATAAATTATATTTCATTTCTTCTAAAACCTAACCATGCCAGAAATAAAAAGTTTGGAGTCCTTGATAAGTCCATAGTGAACAAAAAATTACTATAAATATTAGAATATAAAGTCGCAATAATTTTTATCTCTTCAATAATGTAAAATTAATGTAAATAAAAAAAATATAAACATATCAATACTTATTCTTTGTAGAAAAGTAAATACAATAAATTAATTCCAAAAAAGGGGTTTAAAAACAATTGATCTCATTTAATTGTTAATATAATGGAGTTTATTGGTAAAATAAATCACATTTTATTGTTATTAATTTGATTATGTTTACTGAATTCTATCATAATATTATATATTCTAATAGAAAAAAAGGAATATACTCACATTATGTTTCATTAACAACTAATATTAATACTACAAAAAAAATCCTGGATGAATTATTAACTAATATATTAATTATTATATATTTTTACATACCCTAAACAATTTTATAATATAACTAATTATATAATTAGATAATAAAATTAATCTCATTATAATATGAAATCATAATAGTTAATTTATAAGAGAACTAAAAAATTCAAAATATACTCATCCTTGTACTCCAGGATTACCATCATCCAAGTATAATATTCACTCATGATTGTTAGTGAATATATTATAAATGTATAATTAATATTAATTGAACTATAATATGTTAGAGGACAAAAATAAATCAGTAGTATTACTCAAGATAATAAAATAAATTCACTCCTTAAAAAACAAATATCTAGGTATTGCACACTCAAGTTCAAAAAAATCCGAAATCAATCATGAAATGTATAGAGTGTCAAATTATTTACAATGAATTGTAAAAAAAATTATACTAGTAAATAAATGTCTGTGTTATATTATGTAATTAATGAAAATTCATGAATTAATAATTTTCCAACAAATATTTCTCCACTGGCCATCATTTATCTTATCTTTACAAATTCTATGCCACTCATATTATGGTGTAAGGGGTGTTGTTCAACAATAAACAATTTTTATCTCCGGAAAAATAGAATTGAACCCTTTTATTTTTTATGTTTATTCATTTAAAAAATGTTAATTTTATTCTCCAGGTATAACTCAATTAGACTTTTATTATGATCTAAAATATTTTTTAAAAATCCGCCCATTATTATTATTTAATTATTTAAATAATATATTACCATAATATTTATGTTCAATGATATAATACATCCACGGAGTAGTGATCCTTTATAACAGTTGAATGGTTTCACAAACCATCTAATAGATGTTCACTCAACTAATGATCTATTTGTATATAGTTAATTCCTTATTCTATAACTATTTCCATTGATTAAATGTCACTATTCCAAAAATAACCATATAAAAATAATATATGTTATTGCATGCTTTTTTATTTACACCTATAATACTATATAGACATTTCTAAATTTCTAAAAAATATCCCTTTGAGTACAAATCATCATAAAAGTTTATAAAGTATTAATTTCAATTAAAAATACATTTTATGATAAAATATTATGCATAAATAGCGGATATCAAATTTCCCCACAATTGACCTTTTTCTAGGACCTATGAATGTTTTTATACTAATTCATAATTAAAACATAATTTTACATTGGAAACCTAAAACTCAACATGATCATAAGCATATTGTTATAAATGAAATTTGGAAAATTAAAATACATAACAAAATAATATTTCTCAATAATGATTTCATTATGAATCGAATTACCAGCTCATATTCAATTTCAATCTTATATTCTTACCATTGTAGTACAAGGATTCAAAATCATAATTTTTAAAGGAATAAATAATAATTATCCAAATTTTTCAAAAGTATCATCTGTCTTATGGTAATGTGATTTTTAGTATATATAGGAAAATCCCAGAAAAATATCAATGGGGATATTATGTATAATACATGAATTAAAATTCATATTAAATAAAATACATTGATAATTTCTTTTGTAGATGATATCATAAAACATAAATTCTTTTTTCTCGGTATTTTCAAATCAAATGAAAAAAATTTAAAAAATAGTCATAATAAAATATTTCCCCACCTTTTCCAAAATATTTTTTATTTTTTATAGAGTATATATCATTAGTGTAATAAAGGATAACTCTTGAATATTTTCATATAATAAAATAGAACTCATTATTTTCAATATTTTTTTAAAACTATTTTCACAATAAATAACATGAAACAAGTTGTTTCCTCGACACATATTATATTTAGAATCATTATAAAATAAATAAAGATGTGCACGAAAAGAGAATAGGATTGTAATGTGGCTCTATTAACGGGTTTACCATGTTTAAAATTAAAAAAATAAAATATTAATGTAAGGGTGTCCACAAAGGTTTTAGGGTTAAAAATCATAAAAACATTACCCATAATTTTAACATAAATTGAAATATATATCTTTAAAAAACTAATAATGTGAGGTATTATATCCTATATATGGATACCCTCCATTTTTATTTCATAATCATTTCATTACATTATAAAAAAATTTAAAAAACAAAGGATAAAGATCAGTTCCTATACTTTTGAAAAGTTAACTTTTAAATTAACATAATTATTATCAAGTACATGTGATCAGTTATAGTAATACATTATCAGTATGGATGTGTAGAAGAAATCATGTCCATTGAAAGGATTTGGTAGTAGTTTAAAAATATATAAACCCGCTCAGAGACAATCTTGAATATCATAAATTATAATACAATTTTGATTCAGTTTCCAGTTATTTAAAAATATCAAAACCTTTTTCCTTGGTGAAATATTTAGGAATACATGATTAACAACATTATACACTATTTCTTTCTTTTTTTCCATTATAACCTTTTCTATCAAATTTGAGCATCCGTGATGTGTTTTAGAATCACTTGAAACTTTTCTATTATTTCATTCATAATATCTAGTACGAATATGTTCCCTATAATTACATTGTACAAAATGTTGGAATTATACTCGTTTTTCTATAGAGATATTAAAATAGTTCCATTTCAATACTTTAGTTGAAACTATTTTTATATGATGATTCAATATGTTGAAGTCGATGACCCCATTTCCCTTGAAAATCATGTTATACATCCCACAACATATCTACCAACATTCAAATAGTCCTCTCAAACTTCAAATAAATTTGAGGATGGAAGGATATGCTCAAGTTTACATATTTATTGAGAAACTTTTAAAGAATCCTCTAGAATTTATAATTAAATCTCTGATCTTGATTAGAAATTATCATGATCATTACTCCATGATGTCTCGCTATTTCTTAAATATAGAGGTGGTATAAGCACTCTGGGGAGAAAAAATATATTATAAAAATGAAATGAGATTAAATTATCAATCTATTAATGATTACACATGTAGAATTACTACGCTTGGGAGTCTTTGGAAAGCCAGTGAAAATGTACATAATGATTTTATCGCAATTCCATATAGGTATGGGTAGTTTATTTAATATCCCTTTAAAACGTTTTTACTAACTTTACTTATTGACACACAAAGAACCTTAAATTATAATAAGTAATATACATTTTTATATTATACAATTATTAATTTTCAGGAAGATGCCTATACATTTATGTGATTTCGGGGTGTAATGTGAATGCATACCTATGAGCTTCAACCAGGATATCCTAATTTAACCTAGATAAAGATGAGATACATACAGTTGTAGTAAATTTTAGTACACCTACTTGAACAATATTTAATTCGTGAAGCTTCCTATTTTCCATATCCTCTATCGCCATTTTCATAAAATGATTATCCCTTATAGAGTAGATGGTCATTTATATTTGGCTGAGAAATCATTTGGGATCAGATAGATGATATCCCTTCCCATATAATTCCCATGTATATAAATAGAAGGTATTTGATCAATGGATCTCTATAAATCATCATTATTTGTATAAAACCAGGATCTTTCATTCATAATTCATATTTTCACTTCATTCATTCCTTCAGGGTTATAATGTATTGAACAATCATAGTCTTTAATAAGATCCAACCATCTCATTTATCTCATGTCTAGTTGCTTATGTGTAAATATATGCTTCAAACATTGGTTATTTTTGTATATATGACACTTTTCCCTATAAATATTATGTCTCTATAACTTAAAAAAATAAATGGTTCTAACAATAGATTATGGATAAGACAATTATATTAAATAATCTTTATCTTTCATAATGAATAGTAAATCAATTTATCATTTTTTATAAGTACACATCACATTCCATTTAATAATTAATATCTAAAATGAAAAAATACATACCCATTAATTGTTATTGTTTCGTAGGTGTGATAAACAACCTCCAATTCACTTCTCAGAAACTATTTTCACGATTCATTTTCTAGACAAGCATAACTCCATTTCGAGTTAATTTAGTTATTGGATGATAAATCCATGAATTTTATAAAAAATTTCTACAGTATCATAGTATAACATGGTAATAGTAAATATTTATTATAGTTTTTGGAATTGGCCTCTCTTATATGATGTTTTTCGTTTCAGGATCTATTGAGTTTCTTTGATTGAGAAGACTGCGTCCTAAAAATACTACTTGTTGTCACTAGGAATCACATTTTATGAATTTAAAAAACAAAATCACCAACCTATGATCTCATAATATGACACTTATATTATTTTCATTATCCTCATGAATTGTTTAATATATGAGAATATCATTAACAAATACCACCATGAAATTATAATGGTAGTCCTTAAATATATTATTATTCAAATCCCAATATATGTTGGTGTTATTAATTAATTTGAAGTGTATAACAATAAACTCCTAATTAAAATATCTTATTTGGAAGGTAATATTTGGGATATCATCCTTATTCACCCTCACTTAATGATACCCAAACAAATGATAAATCATGGGAAGGAATTGAACTCCAAAAAGTTGTTTACAAAACTAACAAATCCATAGAAGAGGATATTTGATCATAACAATGATATCACTAAAGTCTCTATAGTTAATTCACAACAACATATATATACATCCTTTTTATATAAAAATATAATGGGTACACCCAAAAGAGAAACACATGGTCCAACGTAACCATTATCCAATAGATCATGATGTTTGTTCTTTAATTCCCCCAACATCACATATACCATTCTATTTGCGGTCTAAGAAGTTGGATTAGATAAAGGTTAGAGTTCAATTGAGAAATCTACCTACATTATTTTATGGAAGTACCTATCAACTTTTTGGAAATAAATCAATTTATTTTTTAAAAATAATCGTGTATCATACTTCTACATGTTATTTATATTTTTCTTCTTCAGAAATTATATATATAATGAAATAAATATGATGTGGTTCTTGGAATTTATATGGATAGGAAATATCTCATTTTAATATTAATAATAGTTTTCAATTAATTAATAATATAATATCCATACTTTAAAATTTTAATTTGGAATTTTACATTAACAACCAATCCATCCCATGTATTATTTAAAATTCCACCATTAGAACAATAAACAATTTTTTAGAGATATTGTACTCACTAATATTATAGGGGAATACAGGTATATATATTTTATTCTTGAAAATTTTATTCATGATTAGACAAGAAAAAAACTCTACCACAAGATGTTTAGGGTTTGAAATGATGTTCTTTGAAAATTAAATGATATATAAGAATCTGTAGAACCAGAATAAAATAATGTACTTTCTAAATATCACTAAATGATGAGTAAACATAAGAAAAAACATTTGAATACTTGAATTTATCCTTCATAATTATAAATGTAAGGTCTTTCTCCCAATTAATTATTTGGGGTTCATGGTGGTTTCCATCCATTATCATATTATTTTGAAATTGATTATCAAAATGACCATGTTTACCACACCAGAATGATGGAATATTATGTTGTTCTCATATTACCTTTCATTTTTAATGGTATTTAGATGATGATTTTTTATGTCTTTATGAATATTTTGAGTTATATTTCTATATATTCTATACTTTATCACTTTATACTTCCTTCTAAATAGTTTCTAGTGTTCTTCTTCCTGCATTTTTCTCCATTACAATTTTTTCTTTTTTCTCATTTGAATTACTCCCTAAATTTTCTCTATCTTTATCTTCATTAGTGGTTATGCATTATTCCTTATGGAAACTCTAAAATCAATTTCAATTTTAAATAAAAATTTCAATATCAATTCTTAACTCCCAAATGATGATATTTATAATTCTTTTTATAGGTGGTATCTCATTCCACCAAATAATCAATCTGTATTACCATCCAAATTGAAAACAATTATTGAATCATAATGTTCAATATTTGTATAAATCATATCATAATTCCCCATATAATCATATTCTATTTGTTTCAACTGAAATAATTCACTCTCTAATTTGGTTCAAAGGATATGATAAAACCCCTTTATGAAAAAAAAACTTTTTTTATCTGAAATCTTCACATCCCATGGAATCCACATCATCCATATTCTTTATGTTCTTGATCAGTTCCCACTACTAATCACCTTTTACTTTTAAGTGATATGATGTCAATGTAACATTCTATTTTTCATAAAAATGGAGGTAATAAAATATATTTTATACAGTATTGATCCATTTTTCATTGAATAAGGGATCTGAGAATCCACTAAAAATATGTTTTCATTGGAACGTGAAGGATTCGACTGCTAGTTTTTCCTTCCATGGTAAGTAGGGATGCTCTACAAAATTTAAATTCTACTTCATCACTTATGTTAAGCAATTCATCATCATCCTGAATTTTTCAACTCCATCTCCCCTATATTTGTAAGGTTTTCATCACATTATTTATTGTGTCAATTTTTTCAGGATAAATTATATTTACTACAATTTTTCTCATGAAGGGGGCATCTAATGATAGAAATTTGTTGCATTTTTTGAATCTTTTTGAAAAAAATTCTAATGTAATGCATAAATAAAAAAAATCAAATATAATTCTTCTAAAATGATTTAATTCGATAATAATAAATGGTTTACATTATATAAATTCCTTCAAAATGGTTTTTACAATAATGTGATTATGAAAAGAATATACCTTGTGAGTGTCAAACTAAGAATGCAGAAATTCCTGTTGTCATGCACTGAGTAATGATCATGTCTAGCTTAGTGCACACATTTTGATGTTATTCCCCCTTGGTAAAACTGTTCTAGAGCCACCTACACTTGTAATATATAGACATGGATATATTTTCATGGTAATAACATACTAAATACTTCACTAGAATACCAAGATCTTTTCCTATATTTATACATTCCCATAGGTTTCATATTATGGTTTTCTAATCATAATATACAATAAATCTTTAAAATATGTTGATACTAACTATTACACCACAACTTATAATTTCAAAAATATTCTTTTACAATATAAAACATATAAAAATCCATAAAATATTTTTTTTCTAGTTAAATGGAGATTGGAACATAATATAAGAAAAAAATATAATTATTCTAATTTTATTGAAATACATATTTATAGGTTTTTCTTAAGAAAATTTTACACCATAACACATCTAAGGGATATACATAAACGAAAATGGTGATCATAAATCCATTTATAGGAGTAATTAAATGATATAATTAAACTATGACAATAAAGAACATAAATAAGTCATGATCATATGAAAATGATAAATAGAATAATTTAAAGAACATATACCAGAAAAAAAATGTGGCTGAAAAATGAAATTCACAAACATGTCACCAAGGTTTTTCCATAGGTTTTCATAAATCACAGGTAAAAATATTGTTTTTAGGGTATAAAAAATCATCTCTATATATTAATTATTTACCTAAATAAATGGATTTAGATCAGGGCGCAACTATCAGGGCCATAACGTATACATTACAGAATCTAGTAAATTATTTTAGAATTAAATTCCTTGCATTCTCAAAGATCTTTTCAATTCGATTTTTACAAAATTAAGTTATAATTATTACATATAAAATCATAGGCATACAATGTAGGTACTTGTAAAACAGTATTTATTTCTACAATAATACAAAACTTTTTAAGAAAAACATGAAACATTTTAATGAAGTTTCTTCACAACATTAATTTCAGCTTCTACTTTTCTGTTACACATCCTTAAACACTATTGAAAAAAATTTAATACTTGGGATGAGCACGAATATCCCACTAAGGGACATAAAAATAAGGATATAAACCATTAGTACATGAATAGTAATAAACATATGAAATTATTTTCACAACGACATAATCTGTAGCCAATAAGTATCATATAGTAACTTTGTGAAAACATGATACATCCATAAAATATAGAAATCATACACAATAGCATAAAAGTAACATTAGAAATTACATACATAATATTGTAACCATCACAACTACCATATTATTTTCAACCCTTAAAAATATCTTACAATGTAACCCTCACAAATATCAGATGGTGTAACCATCGTAGTTACACAAAGTGTACCCATACTGTTTACCTCAAACATAATGATACCTAATGAAATAGAGGGAGATATAGGTCCCAAACATCATCATAAACAATTCCAATGACCATAATCATTAAATAGAAATACTTTCATAAAAACAATAATTTTGATTTTTGTTAAAATAAAATTTTTAATGATGACTTTTAAGGAAATGTACCTTACAAATATAATTTAATTGAAGTGAAAATTAATAAAACGAAGGGAATATGTGTATAGAATGTAAATACACCTAATAAAAAATAAAATAAAATAAAATTAAGTTCATAAATAATCTTATTACCATATAATAATGGAAGTATATTATTACCCCAATGATTAGAAATTGGGTTAATAATTCCCATACATTGGGTTCATCTTACGTGAAACATGTTCAAACCTCCTATAAATGGTATAAAGACTGTTATTAATATATTTAATAACAATATTAATATTTATAATTACTTATATGATATTTTTATAACACATTTATACCTATTTATTAATAATATTTAGTTATTCTCATTGTTTCGGGTGAATTTATTTCATGGATTCTATGGTGGGTTAATTATGGATTTTCTAGTAAAATGGAAGGAAAAAATACATCAGTTTAATGAAATGGACTTATTATGTTTCTTAGAACTATAAATTATAAGATATATTTTTTTCTGATAAGAGAATGAATCGTTAGAAAAAACATTTATGATAATGATTTAATTTATTTTGGTCATTTATATTATCATCATGAAATTAGATCGTTGTTTTTCAATATAATGATTATATATTGGTTCTAGACCATATAAAAAATTATAATATGTATATTAGTATTATATTTAATCATAATAATGGTTCAGTGACCATATGTTAAGTTGATAATGGAAAATCATAATGTATCATCCTTGATGGTGGTCAATTGATATATCACAGATGATGTTATCATTTTTTGAATAAAAGGGGGAGGAGAAGAGTTTGTGAGGGGTGGTATTTATAGTGGAGGAGAGTAGTGTTTTCTCATTACTATATTCATTGATTTATTATTTTGGCTCAAAAATATGAATAGTTTTAGAATTATCACAATAATTATTATCATAATCAATTATTTTTATATATTTTGGCCTTAAATCATCCTTAAATCATACATAACTCAATAATTCGTGTATTTATCTTTTGCTGTAAATTATAATAAGTCAATATTCACCCAAAATTCAACTATTTCAGAAAAATATCAGAAATTCAACCTAACCATTTTTTGACATGTCGAATTAAAAAATGAACAACATATTATTGAAAAAAATTTATAAATATGAGAAATTTAATTTTTAATTAAAATCAACATTTATTGATGAAAAATACACATTTTAAAACTATATCAAAAATTTTATCTTTTCAAAAAATTAGTGATGTTCTAATTTTTTTTATTGTAATAACAATAAAATATAAAAATAATTTATGAATCTATTTTAAAAAAAATTTACTTCATTCATTATATTAAATATTAAATTTTAAATATATATATATATATATCACAAAAATACCAACAATTAATTAATCACTTTCAAAACATTTGTTTTCATATTCATTGATATAAATCAGTAATATTTTCACTTTTTAGATACATGCATTTTATTTAAATTTTAATAGTTTAGATTACTATTCAATTTCAAATATTACTATTCCTATGGTCAATTTACTATTCCATCAGTATAAATTCAATAATTTTTATAAATTCTTCATATTTCATTATATATTTGTAATGAATTTGACTATTTAATTCACGAATGAAAACAAATTATTTTAAAAGTACCTACGTAGTTACAAAACACTTCTTATGTCTCAATTCATGTAATCTACATTAATCATATGAAATGGTTTCATCATTAACTCATGGAAAATAAATAAGGGCTTTATATCGAAAATCATTGTATACAATGTTCTTAAAGAATTGGATATGAAACCAATTTTAAACCATGAAAATGGAATATGTGTTTAATATATGTAAATACAAAAATAAATATTAAAGTTTTATATCTTGGTGAATTCCCAAGGAAAAAATGGAGGCTTCAATATTCATAGTATGATAATTTCTCATGTAGAAAAGAGGAATTAATGAAATTGATTTGGAAGCATGAGATTATAAATTATTTCATATAAAAATGAACATAATTATAGGGTACCAAGGACTCAATTTGAAAAAAAAAATTCTTAGTGAGGAAAATATATAAAATTTAAGTGAATGAATTATATAAACATTTACAAGGATTACAAAAAATGGGTATTTTTTATAAAAAAAGGAATAGATGAGGATTTCTGTACTTTAAATATTTTCTTCTACAAACATGAAGATGACACCTTTAGACCATGAGTTAAAAATATAGGGAATCCTTTAGAGATTAAATGACCATAACTTCATGACTAAGGGTGTTTTATTAGATTTTGATGTTTGGAAGTGGGTATTTATACATTTGGATGTGGCTTTAAGTGGGTAAATAAGGACATTTTTGTATTTAAGACTATCCAGTATTGGCTAGAATAAATTCCAATGATTTTGGATGAAATATAATATTTTGAATTATATTTAAGGCCTTAAAAGATAGAAACCATTAATTTTAATTACTATTTATTAGGTAATTTATGATTTTACTATTTAAATTTAACCCACTATATTATATTACTTATATTAAGTTAACATTTTTTAACACAATTAATTTTTTATTTGTAAAAATGAAATTATTCTTATTGCATAATTTTGACCTTATAATTAATAAAATTAGATCCATTTTACTTGATTTAATTTATAGTGTTTTTAAAAATCAATTCTAATATGATATAGGTATTGGTCATAAAAATAGTTATTGAAAACATAAAACATGGGTTTCAAAAAATTTAAGAATATATTTATAAAGGTATAAAATTCTGTACTAAGTTGTTTCTTATATAATTTTTTATCAACAATATAGACTAATAAATAATAAATATTTATCATAGAGTAATTATATCATAAGATTTGTCACATTTCTTAAAAAAACAATTTTACCCTTTTAAAAGAAAAATATAATTTTTTCATAATTTTTTCTTAATTTGACAAAAATATAATTTTAGAGTAATAAATCCAAAAAAAATATTTATCTTATCCAAATAACTCTCTAAATAATATAATTTTAACCATCCAAAAAAATTTATTTATTGAATATTAAAAACAATTTAGGATTTATTAAACTGTCTAGTCATTATAAAAAATACTAAGGGCTTCATTAATTTTACTTATCATATATATGTGTTTTATAAGATAAATCCATGAAAATAAAATTTTTCTAAATCTTATATAGTTTTTCAAAACATACAATTATTATAAATTAAAATATCTATATTTTTTTGAAATAAAAAGTTATAAAATAATATGTGCAGTCACTTTATTACCCCAAATATAATAATTATGACCAACCGACATATTTATTAATGGTCATAAATCTGATCCACCATATTGGAAAATTTCCCTCATGTCTAACGGCAGTACTTCCCTATAAATATGGCATAATTCTATCTATTTGTCTTAATACATCACCTACATATGTTTTTAAACATCTTTTAATAATGTATATTATTTTCTTATGGCTTATTATAACACCCCGGTATTGTAATAAAAGTACATTTTTATATAATTCATGAAATTAAACAGAATGATTAGTGGAAAATATAACTCCTAAGACATTATAAAATATTTCTTTTTATTTAAATTTAATCTCTTAGATAGCTTGTCACACAGACATCCCCAAGTTTAAATTAGCCATAATATAGATTACTATTATAACCAAGGTATTAAAATGGAGGGTATAAATAATAGTATATAAATTATGAATTAATTATTATATATTAATTAAGAATAAATTAATAACTAATTAAAATGAATAAAAAATCATTCTTTTGAAAAACTATATTCTTTCCAAATGACTATTTGTTTTTTCTTTGTACACATAATTCAAAATTAATTTTTACCACATTTTTGAAAATTTAATTGATAAAAATAATGTTTTTTTAAATATGAATATTAAAATGATCTTACGGAGAATTTAGTGGAATTTTTTTAAAAATGATACCTTTCATATGAATAATTAAAAATAATGAATTTTAATTGAAAACCTCTTTTTCATATAAATAATTGACAAGGTGAAATTATATTTAAACATTATTTTAAAGAAAAGATTATTTAAATTAAATATCTATTAATTAAATTTAGGTGATTAGAATAATTTTGTTATAAATTATTTATATTTTTTATAACATTTCAAAATTTTCTCTTGGAAAACTATCATTCTCTTCAGGTCTATGAGAATAATTTTAAATTTAATTTTACCATATATGTTTACCAAATTTCAAAAAATAGATTCCATAATTATAATTAGCAAAATTTATATTATCTTATTTGGTAAACATAATTTTGGACAAAAATTAATTGGAAAAAGAGTAAAAATAATTAACAATCGTAGAGGTAAAAATGATTACTAAGGATTAATATATAAATATAAGGGTTATAATGATCAAAAAACTAGTCTAAAATCCATTTTATGGCCGTATTTCCACCCTATATGGACTAACCCTCTATTATAATCTATTTTTTACCCATTTAGTATGTCAAAAAAATTTGAAAGACTTTTTCTTTTCAAAAATTACAAGGGTTCCACTCACCTAAATTATTAAACGACGCCTCTCTCTACTATTATTCACACCATAAAAAATTTTTGGTTTAGAAAATACGATCTCAAATAACTTACTCAATTCCATTATTATATCCTAAAATCCTTAATTTTGGAATAATCTAACCTTGTAAGGATTTTGGTGAAATCCTAAGGAGGTTACCTGTGAAATAGTCAATGTTCCTCAATGAGTGTTTTTTTATTTCTTCTTTAACCTCAAGTAATTCATATTAAAACCTACAGATATAACAAACTCAGTATTCCAAATACACTAAAATTTTATTATTTCATGTAAATAACCTAAAAATTTCTTTCCTTTTATCAAATGGTTTATAAATCATCATTCCCATGTTTAGCGGGCTACTACATCACGAAATGATTTCATTCCGTTCTCTATTAACAACTATAAAAGTTGGTTATTAAGATAAATCAAATATTTATATATGTTATATTAATATATATATGTATATACCTCTTTAGTTATTATATCTTATATACCATTTTATAATTCCATTATTTAGGGGATACTATAATTTATATATATATATCTTTTTTTTGTCTTTACATTTTCACCCACTGATAGATGATAACATCGTTCATGTGCGTGTGGACTACTGCCTTCCTGAAGTGATGTGACTATCTTTTCTTAACCACACCAAATTTAAGATATATATATATTTATATACAAATAAGTTATATGATATTATTATCATTAAATAATGGTAAAATAATTCATAACACCTTTCCATAATGATTATTGAAAGAATGAAATGTTATCCATGCGTACGTATGACCTATCATCTCCATGATCATAACATACATCATTTTTCAAAACCAAATTTCATGAATGGTATTAAGAGTATAATTTTAGTATTAATATTATAAATATGTTATTATTACTATTCTTTAGAATATGTAACTTTATAATATCCAAAATAACCATAACATTCATAATAATGCACAAATGGGAATTTAAGGAAATTAAGACCTAAAACAATGAATATTATGAAATATTATTGAAGAACATGTGATAATATGTTATAAAAGGATAATATATGTTATTAAAAATATAAATATTTATGAGGATTAAGTTAACAATATTTTTAATAATCACTATAATAGAGGTTAAAACAAGTTCTACCAAAAAGAATCAAATATTATGGGATGCCATCTCAATTTTTTGCATTGAGGGATTTTGTAATGTAATAAACCTAATTACCTTTATATGGTGTATATAATTCCCCTAGACATGTAATTTCTTGATTAATAAATAATTAATTTTATTAAATGGTTTGATTTGAATTATTTCATATTAGGGGATCTAACTTGAAAATTTTCAAGGGGTAGAAGTTATTGTATAATATCTCTTTAATTTGTGATTGTTAGATTTCTCTCAAAGAAATAAAATTTTTTATATCATTTTTCATTGTACATTAAATTTATCCTCAATATCCATATTATATTATAGTGTATGTGGTTATTTTTAAAACAACATAACATTTTAACAAACATTGTTTACTTGAATGCTATTTTATTAACTTAGGAAATGGTGATAAAATATTATTATTTACTCAATATAGACATTTGATGATAATAAATATTGAATAATGAATGAAATTAATTATTATATTTATGATTAATTATTTAGACATGAATACATTGGTGGATAATGATTTAGGTTGTCCCTAAATTCATCAGTAGGTCTTATGTGACAAACCAGTTTTTAAAATGAGATTGGTTTTAACATAGTATTTTTAATCTTTATTGATGATAGTTCTTGATTGTATTTAACACTCCATTCCATCAAAGAGTCTAGAAAATACAAATAAGGTAATCCATTTAAATAAAATGGGGAAAATGCATAATTTTTCACATGCATATGTTTTTGGCCGCCTTCGTCAAGCCAAAACACTGAAGGTGCCCAGCATACTTGCGCTCCCCGATAGGTTGCATAACCCACGTGCATGCCTCCATATGACGTCCAGCCTACTTGTGCACCCAAATTATTTCACCTAAGGTCACTTATTTTCCTTTAAATAGTTTCTTGGGGTCCTCATTTGTATTGATGAATTTCTTTAAAGCCCAATTGCCGATTTGGTCACCCTTGTACATTGCCCTAGTCTTCTGAAACCGTCAAGGTAGTTCTTCAACACCTTGACAAGATGATTTAAGGGAGGATCATTGGAAATAAGAGACTTTATTGTATCAAAACAATAATACTAGCTCTCCTAAAGTGGCCAACCTCCCCAAGTTAGAAATACTTGTACACCACCCATTCCTCTCACAATAACTTAAGCGACCCACTTCATGGATCACTTGTGAATACAATTGAAGGCTTGATCAAGTTCACACCCAATATTACTATACATCTTGTTTTTTACCTAAGGGAACATCAGGTCTCCCAAACCTACTTGAATTCCCTCACTTTTGCACCCTTACATACTTGTGTTCCCATACGTACGTGTCATTCTCTACATGGGCGCTCCTCCTTGATTCACTTATTTTCTTTACTATCATGTGTCTACAAGCCATAAAGCCTTAATCAAAGTCTTTAATGGAAAGCCATTTTCTTTATTGGATCCCTTGTCTAAAAGGTATTTTGTTGAGACCTCCATCAAAAACTCCTGTAATATCAAACCTTTGGGAAAGGCACATTAGTGTGTCTCCTTTTTTGTTGTGTATTTCCACAGTCAGAGGTTTCCCACATTTCTATCACAATAGGGTTAAGATTCATGGAGTGTCTATGGGATTTTATATCCACAGTCACATGGACCATTCTCCTAGAAACGGTGTTGGGAAGTTCCGGATTTGGATGATTGTTGAGTCCTGGCCTCTCCCTTCTCAATAAGATGACCTGGAACCTCAGGTCTCGGGTAGAGGAAGATACGGTTCATACATACTTTTCCTTTTAAAAACAATGGTGATGTCTCCTTCCCCTAAGAAGATCAATTTTATGGGCAACCATCTTGGCATAATCCCCATGATTTTCTTATATAAGGTGGAATCATTTCTCTTTCTCTCTTCTTCGGGGCCAAAGACCAAAGGGTAGATGGGCACAAGGACATTCATTGTGTAACGACCCAAAAAATAATTATTTAAAATTACACTTGATCTAATTAAATGTCTTATTATGGTTATATAAAACATTAACTTCATTGGTTATATGTTTCTGGAATTTAAAATACCATTATGAATTATGACCATTGCTAATATATTCATTGAAAAGTGATCAAATTATTAGTATAAATAGAGGGCTTTAACAAATCCAATTTACTCAGAAAAAGGAAGTGACGACCTCATCCTATAGACTTTCCCTGCATAAATCCCATTTGTCAGAGCTTAGAAAATATGTGGCGTTATTGGGCTTCACTCTTGACCAAGCCCAATCCAAGCATGAACACATTAAGCTTGAGAGGAACTGAATACGAGAGATGGTGAAGTTAATAGATATTTCCACCCAAGCGATGTTATCCATGACACCCAAAGAGTTTTCCACCGTCACACACCTTATACATCAGTCTTATGTTGGTGTTACAACGGTTTATGTAACAATACCCTATCACTATTACTATGTACATTGTTTTTGTATAAAGAATATACATTCTATTTATTGTTACATTGTAAATAGTTTTATAGCACAAATAATATTCTTAGTTAATATTCAAATAAGAAATATATTTTAATGAATTAATGGATTTTTTAATTAAATAATAATTTAACAAAATATGATGATTATTATTATATTAATTTTTATTAAATATAAATTATCATAAAATTTTATGAATGAAATTGTATTTTTTATTACAGTTTGAAAGCTGTTTTTGTAAAAACCCATTAATTTTCAAAAAATGGCGGTATTTATTTTAAAATAAAATATTCACATATTTATAAAATTATTTATATAAAATAAATATTATATTTTGAATCACGATGTCAATATTATCCAACGGTGAATTTTTTATAATTTTCTGAGACAGTTGAATTTTTGGGTAAAAATTAAATATCGTTTAAATATATATTGTGTTTTATGACATCATAATGCCCTGATAATAATGTAATAAAATACTATAAACATTAGGTTCTGCCAATATATTATTTATAATTAAAATAATTTGATTTTAGATTTTTTTACTTAATTTACAAATCATTAGTGGACCCTCCAAGACTTTTAAATCATTTTTTCTTTTTAAATTGTTTTCCTTGAGAGTGTGACTCACCTCCACATAATTAACACTATTATTTTAATAACATCGAACATTGAACTCATTAAATATTGTCTTATACAACCCTTTTTCAAAAACCATGTTATGGTTTGTGGTTTTTATTTGTTTAATCAGTGGTGTCCCAAGCCTAAATAGTAAAGAATTCCCTCTCCCTTCCTATATAAACCCACACAAGCTCCCACTTCTTACTCACTCAAAGCCTTTGGAGTTCACCAAAACTCTGACATCCTCTCTCAAGAGTCCTCCCAAGGATCCCCAAACTTTCAAGAAGCCTCTATCAAGCCTCTCCAATGCTTTTGGGACCACACATCCAAGTAAGGGATTCCTACCTTTCTCATTTTTTTCCGATATTCATTAAGTTGTTATGCCATTTTGTTTTCAATTACAGTTGTTGGGGTATTATTTTGAACCTCCCCCATACTACAATCATTATGTTTGGATTATGTGAGACACCTTTCTCTCTAAATAATTTCACCCATGTATACCGATTATCATGCCGAAATTCTGGGATAGATTTGTCTCTCCTCTTTTACATCCTTGAAATTATTTTGTATAATGCATCTAAATTCCATTAATTTTGTTGGTAAATGTGTCTACATGAACCCCTTAATATCCATTTCATGTAAATATGATGGGAACCCCATTTCGATCTCATCAATCATTTTCATGAATCCTTATGTCACACCGTTATGCTGCTGAAATTGCCCCTCATTTTTCCAAGTCAAGATCATTGTCTAGTGAGTACGATACCCATGTCTCAATCAAGGGTATTGTACTTTATGCACATATAAATATTTAATGGTACATTCATGTATTTATTCCACATTAATTAATTGTTTAATAACTTATGATCTTGATTGATTCCATGTTATATGATCCATGTGGCACACTTATGCATGAAATTCAATGTTTCGGAATGGTGCGCCCTTATAGCGCTCCAATGCATTGGGTAATGTACTGTATCATGACATGTCATGTGAAATGAGTGTTTTCTCATCCAAATTCAAGTGAAATTAGGGTTTACTAATTCATCATGTGCAATGAGGGTTAACTCATGCTCTATGTGCAATGAGCCTTAGCTCATGCCAATTTAATGTTAAGTATTGTTGCCACACATCCATGTTATGATTATCATAATTTATCATTCCATTATGTTTGTGTTTTTATTGGGATTCATTAATATGCCTATTGTCTAACATGTATTTTTTTATTCATGTTATTCAATGTTCATTCCCTTACTGTGCTTCACAGCTCACCCTTTTCTTATGCATGTCATGAGGTTATCCCATGCAATGCAATGTACATGGGAATGCAGTGGTCATGTAAAGGAAGTTTTCAATAAATATTTTGTATTTAATGTTTTAAGATATATTTTAACGATCCTAATCTCCAGAGACAGTAGACCTACCGATCTTCGATGTTTTATCAATTTACTTTTATGTAATAAATCATGTTTTAGTGTGTAATAAATAGGAGGGATGATATAGTTGGTATCAAATTATAGGTGTAGTTATTTTTTGGGATTAGGATTAGAAAACCATTATGAAATCTTTAGAGATAATATTAATTATAATAAAAACTTCTCTACATTTTTGTGAGTATTCACTATGTGGTTTATCATGCAAATAATTCCATGTCTAGATATGAGCAGGTAGAGGTGGATCTGGCACAAATTTACCTAGGGTTGAAAACCCCGACAATGAGTTTTGGGCTTGACCCAGGGTATCCTAGAACACGAAAATGGTCCTTGTTGCACTCTTGGTTTTGACACTCCTGAGGGATATGCATTTCTAAATTCAAAACATAGTATAATCCAATGTTAATGGAATAAAATAATCTGATTATAATATATGTTAGAAAGTAGATCATGAATAACATAGATTGAAGCCAATAGATTCATAAGTTCAGGAAATAAAAAATATTTTTAAGTCATCTGTTTTTGGATTTCATTTATGTGTTACCCCTAACATTGATTTTATTCCATCAAATGTACTGTAACAGGAGGACCTGAGCTAACAACCAATGTGAAGACCAAGGTGATGACTATTATAATGAGATGCCCAATCTGATGGGAGTGGGAATCACAAACATTGTAAAAATACGATATTAGTTAACTCATGCATTTAATAGAAACATGGGTCAAGAGGAACATCTAAACCCCCCTAAGAAAGAACAAGTTGCTATCGAGATCTACATGAGACAAAGGCCTTCTAATTTTAATGGATCATTTGATCCCTCAATCACCGAACAATGGATCAACTCCATTGAAATGATCTTCTCCATCAGTAAATGTTATAAAAAATATAAGGTTATTGTGGATACATATCATATGGTAAGTGAAGCCTATCAATGGTGGACATTGATAAAAAATATGAAGCCTGAGGAGGAGATATAGTCATTGTAATGGAATGATTTTTAGAAGATATTTATTGATAAATATTTTCCGCCCACCCTCTGTCTTATGATGGAAAGAGTCTTCCTTTCCCTCATGAAAAAAGATGAAGAATATATCAGAGCGTATGAGGAAAACATCACAATGTCGGCAATATATGCTTCTGGCTTTGTCATTACCCCTGAATGCATTGTTTAATGCTTATTTGGTGGGTTGAAAACTTTCCTGCGGAAATCCCTAGAGATCCGCGACTTCGACATCTATTAGGGAATTTTTTGATATGACCTCAAGGTTGAAATTGATATTGGAAAACCTCAGGGGTATCCTGTGGATAAGAAGATTAAGGTGGAATTCCATTCTGACGGTCCAATGGGAAATTCAAATGGTGCTATGAAAATCCAGCACCCTACTTGCCAAAGGTGTGGAAAGAAGCACCCATGAAATTTCCTGAAGGGGAAGAGAAAATGATTTAGGTGTGGAAGAGAAGGTAACATAACCATTTACTGCCGACATGAAAAACATGCGGCTGCAATAGAGGAGAGGAATGATCAGTTTGACTCTCAACAGGTTTTTCATTACTTCAACTGCAAAGAACCATGGCGTCTTGGAAATCAGTTCCCTATTACAAGGGTTATCGAAGGTAACCAACAACCTCCAAGGTGGAAAGGGGTAGCATTTTCCATCACTACTGCCGATGTGGACCCCAACAACGAATTGGTGATAGGATTATAGTTATTCATTCAAGAATAGTGATCATACTTTTTGATTCAGGTTCTACGCATTCTTTTATATCCTGAATGTTTAGTAGAACAATCCCAACACCACCACAAATCATCTAAGTAAAGATTTTGGTGACTATGAAAAATGGGGTAATCAATTCATCCCATGAATATAACTCCTCCCCTATCTTAATCGGTGGATTGAACTTCCTAAAAAACCTTGTCAAACTCCCTCTTGTGGAATTTGATGCAATTAATGGAATGGATTTGCTTTCCTTATATAGAGCCAAACTAAATTTCCATGAGAGGGAAGTATCCATGTAGAGAATCGACCCCCAATTCTGTACATGTGCATGGAGGAGGAGGATTCTTATTTAGCTTCATCATCTCAAGCATGGATATTACTACCATATGCGCATGTGTATGAGGATCAGATGATTGAGTCTAAGGAGGCAACCATCCTTCAAGACATACCTATTGTTAAGGAATTCATTGAAGTGTTTCTAGAAGATTTGTATGGTCTTTCTGCAAGAAGGGATGTTGAATTGTCAATTGATCTTATACCTGGGGCATTGTAAATATCCAAGACTCCGTATAGAATGGCTATTATGGAGCTTGAAGAGATAAAGAAACAACTACAGTAGAATCTGGGAAAAGGGTTTATACGCTGAAGTGCATCACCATGGGGTGCACCAGTCCTCTTCATCAAGAAGAATGACGGGTCAATGCGCCTTTGCATATATTATCATGAGCTTAACAAAATCATGATAAAGAACATGTATGCTCTCCCATGAATTAATGACTTGTTTGATCAGCTACGTGGAGCACAATACTTTTCCAAGGTAGATATTTTGTTGGGATATTATCAACTATGGGGGAAGAATAAAGATATCACCAAGGCTACTTTTCGTACAATGTATAGGCACTATGAATTCATAGTAATGCCTTCCGGACTCCCTAATGCTCTAGAAAGCTTCATGGACTTGATGAATAGTGTCTTTGGGGATTACCTCGACAAATTTATGTTAGTATTTATAGATGATATTCTAATATATCCAAAACCAAGAAGGCTCATGAGGAGCATCTAAGAACTGCACTAGAGACCATGATAAAGGAGAAGATTTATGCAAATTACAACAAGGGTGAGTTCTAGTTGAAGGGGGTCTCATTCTTGGGCCATATCCTCACAAGAAATGGGATATCTATGAATCCCTCTCGGATAACTGCAATGAAGGTATGGTCGAGGTCGACATTGGTAATGGATATCCGTAGATTCAAAGAGTTAAATATATATTATTGATGATTTGTGAGATATTTTTCATGATTTTCCATCCATCATAACAAGATAACTTAGAAGGAAGTAAAGTTTTCATAGAGTGATGAATGAGAAGAATGAATCAAGGAGTTGAAAAGGAGGCTTATCACTATGCACATGCTCACATTTCCCACACATGGAGAACATTTTTTGGTATTCAGTGATGCTTCAATGAAGGGCCTAGGAAGTGTGTTGATGAAAAATGGAAACGTCATTGCCTATGCTTCAAGGAAATTGAAAGTTCATGAGAAGAATTATCTAACACATGATCATGAGTTGGCTGTAGTGATCTTTTCGTTAAAAATTTCGTGGAATTACCTCTTTGGGGAGATGTTTGAAATATATATGGACCATAAAAGCCTCAAGTATATATTCACACAGAAATAGTTGAACATGCTCAACTAAGATGGTTAGAGATGATCAATTACTATAACTTCTCAATCCATTACCACCCTAGGAAAGAAAACAAGGTGGATGATGATATCTATTGAAAGGACCCAATGATTCTATCCTTGATGAGAATTTAAAGGGATCCAATCTTCTTAGATTGGATGAATATTGACATGGGAATCATAATTAAGGGAACATCATCATTATTTTCTCAAATTATTGCAAAACCGTCTCTTTAGGAAAAGTTAAATGATTCTTAAAAGGATGGTGTAAAAATTCCGAAGAAAGTGTAAGCTATCAGAGAAGGGAAATCCTAGAAGATTAATTTTAATGAAAACAGAATTGTGACATTTGGGAATAGACTATGTGTTCCATCAAGTCTGAAGCTGAAGAAAGAAATTTTGGATGATGAACATAGTTCAAATTTATCTATTCACCCAGGAAACACAAAGGTATATCATGATATATGAAAACATTATTGGCAGGAAAAGATGAAGAAGGAGATCGTTGAGTATATATCAACATTTTTGGTGTGTCAACAAGTGAAGGAAGAGAGGAAAATGTCTAAGGGGTGATTCAACCATTTCACATACAATCATAGGAATGGGAGAATATCACCGGGGACATTGTCACCAGACATCTGAAAAAATCCAAAGGCAACAATTCAATCTACGTTGTTGTTGATCATCTTACAATGTTTGCATAATTCATTGGAATTTTAGAGGATTTATCATTGGATTAGCTAGCACAGATATATATCAGAGATGGGGTAAGGCTACATAGAGTACCAATATCAATTGTATCCTATTGAGATCCATGATTCTCCTCTATATTTTGGAAGAGTATTCAACATGCTCTGGTTATAGAATTGAAATTCAGAATTTCCTATCATCCTCAAACTGATGGCCAATCTGAGTGAACTATTCATACACTAAAAGATATGTTAAGATCGTGTTCAATGGAATTTAAAGGATTTTGGGATCAAGAACTTCCTCTAGGTGAATTCTCCTATAATAACAGTTTCCACTCGGGCATTTGAATGACACCTTATGAAGCCCTTTATGGAAAGAGTTTTACAACATAGACATGTTGGGATGAAGTCGGTGAGCATAAGCTGCTTGGAATGGATATGGTTGAATAATTTGTGGAGAATGTGAAAACCATTCAACAGTATATCAAAGAAGCCTATAGTCGGCAATAAGAGTTGTGTAGATAACGGTCAATGAGACCTTGAGTTTCAATTTGGAGATGTGGTAGTTCTACCCATATATCCATGTAATAAGGTCATGAGGTTTGGAGAGAAATAGAAGTTATGACTTTGGTACATCAGCCCCTTCGAGATTCGTGCTCATGTTGGAGATATGGCCTATCAAATAGCATTTCTACCTACCATGGACAACGTACAAGATTACTTTCATGTATCCCTCTTAATGAAGTACATACCTGACCCTTCACATGTGATCTCTTCTTAGATGGTATAGGTAGAGGATGATCTTTCATATGAAGAGAAACTAATGAAGATCTTAGATCATAGAGAAAAAGTTCTACAAAATAAGATAATTCCCCTTGCCAAGGTACTGTAGAAAAATGAAAAGTTTTTAGAAGCGACGTGGGAATTGGAGGGAGTGGTGAATCAGAGTTACCTACTTTGGTTTTAGAGCGGGAAATGAAAATTTCATGGGAAAATTATCTTAAGGGGGAAGATTGTAATGACCCAAACCATCAATAATGAAAATTATCCTTGCTCAAATTAAATGTCTTATTATGGTTATATAAAATGTGATCTTCATTGGAATTATGTTTCTGGATTTCAAAACACCATTACGAATTGGGACCATTGCAAATATAGTCTTTGAACAGTGAACACATGATTAGTATAAATATAGGGCTTCAACAAATCCAATTTACTCACAAAAAGGAAGAGATGGCCTAGCCTAATATACTTTCTCCATATGAATCTAATTTTTTGAGCTAAAAAAGGTGGTGGAGTCATTGTGTTTTTCTCTTGACCAAGCCCAAGCTGATCATGAACATGTTAAGCTTGAGCAGAACCGACTACGGGAGAAGTGGATGTTAATACAGATTACCACCTGAGTGATGTAGTCTGAGACACCCCAAGAGATTATCACCAATGCACACCATATCCTTAGGTCTTATGCGGGTGTCATATGGGTTATGTAACAAGGTCCTACCACTATTACTATGTACATTATTTTTGTATAATGAATATACATTCTTTTTTATTGTTACTTTGTAAATAGTTTTTAAAGCACAAATAATATTTTTAGTTAATGTTCAACAAAGAAATATATTTTTATGAATTTGTGGATTTTTTAATTAAATAATATTTTAATAAAATAATATTGTTATTATTGAATAATTTTTTATTAAATATAAATTATTGTATAATTTTATGAATGCAATTGTAATTTTTATTATTGTTTGAAAGTTGTTTTTGTCAAAACCCATGAATATTTTATAAATTTCGGTTTTTTAATTTGAAATTAAATATTCACATATATAGAATGTTATTTATATATAATGAATATTATTTTTTGGGATCAGGATGTCAAAATTATCCAATGGTAAATTTTTCATAATTTTCTGAGAGAGTCAATTTTTTGTGTAAAAATTAAATATCGTTTAAATATTTAATGTGTTTTATGACATCATAATGACCCAAGAGTGATGTAATGATATACTATAATCAATATTTTCGGCCAAAATATATTTTATAATTAAATTAATGAAATATTAGTTTTATTTATTTATTTTACAAAGCTTTAGTGGACGCTCAATGACTTATAAAACATTTTGCCTTTTAAAATTGTTTTCCTTGAGAGTTTGAATCACCTTCACATAAGAAACCCTATTATTTTAAGATGTTCTAAAATTTTCATCATAAAATATGTTTTTCCACTCCATTTTGTAAAAACCCATGGGAAAATTCATGGGCTGGTTTTTGGTTTTGATTAGTTTAATATGCGGTGTAATAAACCTAAATAATAAAGAATTCCCTCTCATTTCCTATATAAACCCACCCAACATCCCACTTCCTCTCCACTAAAATCCTTCACAGATCATCTGAACTCTTCCATACTATATATAGAATCCTCCCAAGGTACCCCAATCTCCCATTAAGCCACTCTCAATCCTCTCCTATGCTTTTGGGACCGCACTTCAAAGAAAGGGATATCTTGTTTCTCATTTTTTAAAATTATCATTATGTTGTTATGCCCTTTTTTTCAATTATAAATGTTGGGGTATGATTTTTCACCTCCCACATACCTCCCTCTTTATGTTTTGATGATAAGATACCCCTTTATCTCTCAATAATTCCTCCCATGTACATCTGTTACCATGTCGAAATTCCATGAGGGATATCTCACTACTCTTTTACATCCAAGTAATTAGTTTGAAATATGCATCAAAATTCCATTACGTATTTTGGGAAATGTATCTACATGACCCCATTACTGTACATTTCATTTAAATATGTTGAGACACCCATTTCACTCTCATCAACCATTTTCATGAATCCTTATGTGATGTCGTTATGCTGCTGAAATTGCACGACGTTTTTCCAAGCCAAGATCATTGTGTACTGAATACCATACTCATGTCTCTGTCAAGGGTATTGCCCTTTATGCACATATACATATTTTATGGTATTTAAATTTATTTATTCCACATTAATTAATTGTGTAATAACTTATTATGTTCATTTATTCCATGTTATATGATCCATGTGGCACACTTATGCATGAAATGAAATGTTTAAGAAGGGTGAACCTTGATAGTGCTCCAATGCATTGGGTAAAGTATATTATAATGATAAATAATATACAATGAGTGTTGAATCATTCTAATTCAATTGAAACTAGGGTTTACTCGTGCATCATGTGCAATGAGTATTTACTCATGCTCCAGGTTCAATGAGCCCGGGCTCATGCTAATTCCATGTTAAGTATTGTTGCCACATTTCCATGTTATTATTATCATGCATTATCATGCATTCAAGTTCATGTTTCTTTTCAGATCTATTGATATTCTTATTATCTAACATGTATTGTATTACTCATGTTATTTCATGTTTATTCATTTATCGTGCTTTAGAGCTCACCTTTTTCTTATGCATGTCCTCAGGTTACCTATGCAATGCTATGTACGAGGGAATGTAGTGGCCATGTAAATGAAATTTGTAATAAATATGTTTTATTTAATGGTTTAATTAGTAATTTAATGATAATAAGCCCCAAAGACACTATACCTCTCTATATTATATGATGTATCAAGTGAAGTTTATATAATAAGTCATATTTTAGTTTTTAATAAAGAGCATGTTGTTGTACATTTCTCTTTCACTCTCTCATTGGGCTTCATCACCATGGGAAGCCATCCAGGTTTATACCCCTGTCCTTCCCTTATTCCTTTCATTAGAACCTATTCAAATGTGAAGAGAATAGAGGGAAGGCTCATCACCTCACCCTCTTCCACCAGTAGAGGAGGAAAAATATTAAATTTTGAATGCCTTTGTTGAATCATTGACATCCACTTGTTTGCCATATCAAGCTTCACTCACATGGGCTTAGAGATTTGTCATGGTCTAATCATTTGCACAATTTAAGGAACTATGATAAATCTGATTCATGTTCCTACCATGATATGTAGGAAGCCCGTTTTAGGGCTCGAGCTTGCTGGACATCCTCTTCATGAATCAACCCTAATTTCATTAATCTAGGAATACTCCTTTGGAATAAGCCCCAATTTAATCCCCTAATCATCAAGGAATCATTTTCAAGAAGTAAGACCAAACTCAACTCTCTCAAAGAACCATACGCTCCTATGAGACTTATCGAACTACGTGGGCTTTGATTAACATCTATATGGGATACGTAGGATGCCTCCT
Source organism: Viscum album (assembly GCA_963277665.1). Lineage (NCBI taxonomy): Eukaryota > Viridiplantae > Streptophyta > Magnoliopsida > Santalales > Viscaceae > Viscum > Viscum album. Next base: position 1,266,324,860 of record OY728140.1, on the reverse strand, counting down.
CGAGGTTAAAGCCCAATACCCAAAATCAACCCTGTTATCCTTGGGCCATTTTCCCAAGAGGATCTAATACTACCTGGAATTCCATATTATTTCTAATGTTCATTATGACTCTTCAATATAAGTCCCACACTATGTTTTGATTAAGCACCTTCCGCTTAGATGTCCATACCACATGAAATTAAACTGTATAGCTATGTCCATATCACATAACCGTAAAAGGTATGATGTGTCCCATTTAGTGGAACCGAACTATGGGGGTTCTGATTCCTTTTACAAGGATACTTAGGAATCCAATTTTATCAGCAAGATACCAAAATCAAATCAAACCATCACCTCCCTAGATGATAATAAATACCACAGTGCCCCACTGGGTGGATTAAAAACTAGTATCATTGTAATGTTGATTAAAAGAATATCTATGAAGTTTATTAGAGGATACCATTGATGGAAACCCTGTAACACATAAGCATATTTTTGTTAATGTAGACCCTTGAATGCATACTGATTATTATAAATTTTACACATATTAGTAAGTGATTTTAAATTCCAAGGGATAAATATGATATATTTGGTGAATTAATAAGTATTCATGAAAATATATTAAATATACAAAGATATTCCTAGAGTAGACAATAATCCCCCCCCCCACAAAAGGGTTTGATGAGTCTGAACTCCCATCCACTCGACCAAATCACATTTTTAAATATCATAATGTCCATAATTAACAAACACATGCCTTTAGATAGTAGGTCCCCTCTGGATAAATAACTATTGAAAGTTTCTGGTTCCATAAATTAATTCAATTGAAATCACTTGGAAACAGTAATTCTTAAAACTAGAAGACATATTTCGAGTAACTACAACACAAAAATTGAGAACTCGATGTGAATCCTTAACCAAGATAATAATGATTCCCCCATGTTTATCCCCTATCAATTGATAAAGGAAGGACATAAAAACAGAATCAATAATGCATGTATCCATCTATAAAGATGTTTCTTTAATGGGTTTTGTTGTTTTATTTTCATGTTTTTCGTCTCAGAATTCCCTTCATTTCAAAAAATGGATTTTTCTCTGACAACATCTGTGAACTTCCCGACCGCTGCTCATACTGGATCTCCATCTATGGGAAGGACATCATCACCAACTGAGTGTCTTCAATGATAGGTCTCTAATGTGATGGTAATGTTATATACCATCTTGGTACAATCCTGACTTTGGAGGCTACTCGACAGGCCCTCCAGGTCCAAAACAATCCTCAATCATATGTCCAACAATGACAAATGATCAAGACGAAGACAGTCCCAACCACAGTATCCAACCATTTCGGGTCATTATCCCCAGTATGAAATAATCAATCCCTCCTTTAGTATAGTTATGTGGATCAAGAGTGTTGGGAAAAAATCCCACAAGGTGCCATTGAAGTATTTTTGAGGTGATTGAGTTTTTTGACAAAGTGGGCCTCCGTGTTGTGATCGTTGACAAAGAAAACCATGACATACAAATTTGTTAACAAAGGTGATTTCAGAGTGGCATGTTGAGTATGAGGGATGTGGTTAATGATCCATGTTTTATTTAAGAACATCGACAATGGAATGATCGATCTGGAGGTGGTTCCAAAAGAGCTGATACATGGTGGTTTCGTATTCCAGTGTTTGCCAAATTTTTGGACCTCAAAATAGACAAATAGAGAAAAGTGTTTTTGGAAAAGGGCATATTGTGCCAGTGTGTTGGAGGCTTGGAAACTTGCACGCCATATTTTTTTCAAGATTAGAACATAAAAATATATCAACGGAAAAAGGGGCGCTCACATTTTGGGTTTGTTCATACAAGTGACTTGCGTGAAAGAGACAAGGGATGCTGGAATTGCATCCAGAGATGAAACATGTGTACCGACACTCAGGATGTCCAAACGGTTATAAATAGTGTTTCACCCCTCCTCGTTCAGAGAGAGTTCAATAGTTGGAGAAAATCATAGCTCTCATCGTGTAGGTGTAGTGGTCGCGCATGTATAAAGATATTCGGAAGTTGCGCTCCAGTTGATAGTTGCGTGCCCAATGTGGTTTGGGAGAGAAAGGTTGTGACTAGCCCAAGTTTAGAGTTGAAGAAGGGGGCATCGCCCAAGTGGTTTGGTGAAACTTGCATGCCAGGTTTTGAAGAAGCATGACAGTTGATAGTTTCAAACCAAAATTGGTTTGGGCGTAGAAGGGTGTGAGTCATACAAGTTTGGAGTTGAAGAAGTGAGTGTCGCACATGTGGTTGGGGTGAACTTGTATTCTGTCTTGGAGAAGTGCGCTAGGAATGGTTGAATCATGCTAGTCATTTTAGGGCTGCGCGAAAGCTGGAAGATTGCCCAATACCTTCGGTGCAAAGTGAGATTCATCTATGGGTGAAAGTTGCACTTCAACAGAGCATCTACATACCACAGAGGATGTATTCATTTGTGATAATGAAGAGACCTACAGGCCTATAAACTGTGATTTCATATTCTGAAGAAGCAGTAAGCATACTTCAGTTGAGAGAGTGTTGAGCTTTCATTTTCTGAGAGGTTGTAAACCAGGAGGGACAGTGAGTCCGCTCCGAACTTGTAAACAGCAGTGCGCTTATAGTGGAACTGGTACATAGGCACACTGTCGGTGTATGCTACATGGACGTAGACCAGTGAGGGAGAACCAAGAAAAAATCGATGTGTCCTATGCATGCTTTACATTTTATTCATATTCTGCATTAGGAAGGAGAGAGAAGAGAGTTTTGTCTAACAGTAAATGACAAGAAAACGGCGGCGAATGGAGAGCGCCTGCGGTGATGACCTAGGTAGGAGATAACGGAGGCTCCAGCCCCCTCTTCCTCGACAAGGGGAGGGGGATCCGCTCCCCAGTGGCACATTCTTTCACCCCTTTCTCCAATCTGACGTTTCTTCCCCCTTTCCCGTCGATTTCTCTTACCCTAAAGGTTCCCGATCTTCACGACGTATCTCCTCAGCTCGCGATTTCTCTTATAGAGTTCAACGCAACTTCTGACCTGCATAGATCAACGCTGGTGGTTCATTTCAAAGGCTTCCGTCCCCCGGTCGATGCTTTCGACAGATTCTTCTTTGATTCTTGGGGTCTTCAAAACTGAGTGATGGTGGGTCTGCTCGACCGGCATCACCTGATGGTACGCTTTTCTTCTGAGGAGGATTTGGTCATTGCCAGGTCCAGGGATCCTCGGGTGTTCAATGGCTGTGGTTTTTTCCTCCTACGATGGTCGTTTGATTTCAATTTGAACCGTGATCCACCTTTTGCTATTGTTTGGGTATGTTTTCTTGATTTTCCTCTACCCTTCCAGAATCCCTCAATCGTATGTATGCTTGGTAATTTGGTTGGACGCTACCTGTGTTCTGATTTTCGAACCGCTGCGGTTTGTCATCACATCCTGCCCCGCGATTATATTGAGGTCGACGTTTCAAAACCTCCAATTGAGTGGTTGTGGATCTCGGTTGGAGAAGAGCTGAGGTGGAAGCAACGGGTGGTGTTCGAATCTTGGCCCGCGTTCTGCTCAGGATGCAGCAAGCATGTTCATATGGCCTCAGGTAGTCGTCGCAAGAACTAGTATAGGAATTCGGAGGAGCTGGTGGTTCTGGTGGTGGAACATCATCCGTGGGTTAGTGCTGATTTTGGGGAGAACGAGGTGGTGCACGGTGTGGTTCAAGGGATAAGGCCATGCGCTCTTTGACCCATGGAGCGATGATAGCTGCCAAGACATTCCCAATGGATTCCCATTTTAACCCCTCAGTTCGTGAGGTTTTAAGCTATCTGGAGAAGGATTTGAGTGATCCTCGTTCTTCTGTTGTTCTCTCTAAAGAGAGTAATGGCACCAGCAGGAACACAACAATGCAGTTTTCTATCAATGCAGTGAGGTTTAATGGGGAAGCTGGAATGGAGGTTGACGTGGGTGATCACCCTTGTGGTCTGGCCCCAGGATATCAACAATTTCAATTCATGGGATGTGGCTTCACTCAATCAAGTGGATTGGGTTGTTCCTTGAAGCAAGCGGACCAAGGGGAGGCTGCACCTGACCCTTCAATAGGGTCGTCAATAAGGGATGTTAACCCGGATAAGAAAATTGCAGGGGAAACCTTTGGAGCAGGGGGTCCAGTGCCCTTGGGTACTGTGACATCAGGTACCTATGCCCAGGTAGTGGGGGCTGGTGGTAGTGCCATATCTGGAAGCATCCAGTCATTGTGCACCCAAGCACAGGTTTCAAATTTAAATCATGTTGGTAACCTTCTCAACTCGAGGGACTCTTTATATATCCTCAAAGTAAGTAACATATTCGACTGTTTGAGCAACGAGGCGAACTCGGACTGCAACCAGTTCTGTACCTCTGAAGACGAATCGGGTGGAGAGGGCCAACTCTCAGATGTTGTCGATACCGGAGGGGATGGAAAGGACCTACATAGACTAAGGAGAAAAAGTGGAATAAGGAAAACTTAGATCCTTGAATTTGCATTGTATCCAAGAAGCAGAAGACAAAGGGGCGCAAGGACTACTCCCACCTCCTTAGGCCAATGGAGACTCGGTCAGCAAAGAAAGTCGGAAATCCAAAGGAACACATGGGCCAAATAGTGGAAGGCGAGGAGGTTCAGCAGGCTAGTTGCGAGGTTGTTGTCCCTACTAACCTTGAGGGTAAAAATGGGCATCCAGACTCGTTTCAGCAAGGTCAGAATACCTACAATGATGTCTCACAACGATAGATACATTCGATGCTGAATCAAATGGACCTACTTTTGAACTCTGATGAGGAAATGACTGACAACATTCTGGATATTCATGAGTCAAAGAAGAGGAGAGAACTTCATGTGACCTCTTCTAAGGATCAGGGTAAGTGGATCGACAAGCAGACCCACAATTTTCTTAAAGGATGCAACACAGGAAAGATCAGCAAGGAGGAACTCTTGCAATCTTTTGACAGACTTGCAAATCTCTACGAAGGAGTTCTAAAGGATGATCCTGACATCCAGATTAAGTCTATTCCCTAGATATTATTTAGAGATCATGAATCTAAGCAGCTTAATATTTTCTTAAACAAATCAGTTGTGATTTTTGATGCCAAACCAGGCAAGGTGTGAGGGTTCTCACTTTTTCCCTTAAAAGTGATTGAAAATAAAAATTTAACGTTGGATGACTAAGAGTAAAACAAGATCAAAAGGATCATTTTTTTAATCTTTCATACCCTGATCCCCCCCCCCCTCTGAGGGTATCTTACCTATTGGACCTAACAAAGAGGTCACTGAAGGCATAAATTCAAGAATGCATGAGTCTTTCCTGAGGACTCCCACAATAAATCACCGCCAGAATCGCGCGGTACTTTACCCCCAACATGATGGGGGTGTTTCCTCTGGATGTTTGGCACATGTCTCTCAATCCCGAGAACTCAAGGAAATCCACCAGGGATAACATTCTGTTAATATAGAGTAGGTTCTCACCTCTTCCTCCTCCAGATAAGTCCATCAACTTAACTTGATGTCAAACAATGAGGGGGCACATAGACCCGTCCATCCTAAGTTTTCATCTCAACATGCTCCTTTGGTAGCAACCCACCAACCCCACCAGATAAATCTAGTGGATTATTATGAATAGGAACAACACCCGCTTACATTTTATCAACCAGTCAACAGGCTCGTTTGACAACATTTACAGAAGCCCACCAATCTAATGTTGTGGAAACTAGTAAACTTGACATACACCTGTTTATGATCACCGATTTTGTCAGCGGTCTCATATTCTAGTATTGAAGGATGTCCATCAACCATAAATGATGGGAAACAACTATCAGGAACATACACCAACCAATTTTTATCGAGTATTTTCAAAAGTATCGTTTGGTAGCACCCAGAGAAGTAGGTCGGAAAGCACAACTGACAAATTTGCGGTAGACCCAACTCTCTTCCCCCAAGAATGAGTACTGTCAATATCCATTTCCAGGAAAAAGGAGGACATGAGCAGCCTCATAAACCTACTCCTAATATAGAATGGATGTATATTCTCATTCCATCCACTGATGTAACCATACACATCTTATCAATGGGGAATGGGAATAGAAAAATCCTTCCCCATATTCATGGAAGCATGTCAGGATATTTTAACAACTACTTCCACAGTATCAGGGGAACAAACACATAAATATGTCCCCACACATGGTATGACACATCGGCATGCCATCCTAGAGCAAATACACACCCATTTTCTAGTCTATGAGGGGAATGGGGCATACATCCCCATATCATACATACAAAAAGATCAGAATCATACCCCCATTCCAATTAAAATTAATCAGTCAATTTAGGTAACCACCCCAATTTAGGAACATACACTTTCCCATGATAACCACTTTTCCTTGCAAGTGGCCCCAACTATGTTTAAGATTACATTGATTATGAAGTCTCACCAATCAATGTAGAAAAATTATAAGTCGAGATATGATTTCGCTCCTCTTAATGCTGGAGTTCTTAATTCCCTCACACATTTATCTATTGCAGCTCATGATTCAAACCTCTCATTACAAAATTTTGGGATTGGTAGTTGTAATTCTGAAGTTCCTCATCAAACACATCATCATGAAGACTTGCTTTATGAAAATCCTATCAATCCATAGTACTTATTATCGGATAAGAGCCACAACAACCCGCTGTGTGGCCATATGACCAAGGAGCAAGGAGATTTGCCTCTTTCTATAATGCCTCATGGTGATCCTCCCCATTATGGAATTCACTGTTAAAGTGCTCTCTATATTAGTATTTTTCATTATCAATGCAATTTCATAATTGACAATATAGTGACGAGAAAGCCCTCCTATCTCGAGGCACTTGAAAACACGTGGCCATTCATGTCTGATTCCTTATCATTTATGGGTGAATAACTTTATCAACCAAAAGAAATCCTAAGGGAATGATCATTCTCCGAACCTCCCTTGGGTCATTTGTCTTATAATATGGTGAATTCAATTTGGTAAGATCGAGTGAAGAATCCTCTAGTGACAGATGATGAAGATGTGTTAAACATGGGGAAACAATTATCCAAAAGATAAATACCAGTCATGTTATGGACTTTGGAAAATTATCAGTATAATATTCTAAAATTGATGATATAAGATTACATTCAGTACATCCACCTCAACATATGAGGAACTCTTTATCATTTGAAAATCAAAGTATTACCATATGATAAATATCAAAATCATGTAAATGTAAAAGAAGGGTTACAATGCCAAATTGATTTGGTGCCCCACTCAGATTCCCCACATCCAAATGTTGAAAAACAACAGAGGTCCCTTCAGTGTGCATGTCTCAATGCTCTAAAGAGGATACGCATGTAAATTTCTGATTCCCCATCTAGTGTCTGTATCAGAGTAAGGGGTGCATATGGAGCATTGCATTTCACTGCACTCCAAAATCTGAAAAGTTCATCAAAAGTGGTATCATGCAATGTTATTGCCCACGGCCAGCCACAATAAATTGATTTTGTATGTAATCAAATGTACGCTCAAGATCGGGCCTCAACCCGCTCTCATAAGAGATAGGCCTAATGAAAAAAATTTGTTGAGTTACATTTACTTCAAGAATCATAGAATCTTGTGCAGGTGTCCCACTTAGAAGATGTTATGATTCAGATAATGAAAATGTCTGAAATAGCACACTGATCTTCTAAAACATGTGATTTAAGTGGTTTTCGGATAATGCACCCAGCTAATGTCTGAACCAAAATCCACTTAATCAATAGAGCAGTTGCACAAATTTGAGTGGTAGGAGTTCATGAATCACCCCATATTGCAAGGATGGGGGATCATATAATTCAACCTTCAAATTTATTCAACAAATATCAATGATTTGAAGAAGAAGAATAGGAACCACCCCAGCCTGTAAAGCTGGGGTATTTTTCACATATGCAATCCCCTCCTCAAACAAATTCAGTTTTATCCAATTTAGGAGAGAAGCCAAAAAGAGAGCATACAACAGAACAATCTAATGACTCCCTTCAGGTTACAGTATGCCAAACAGTTCTCAGAATTCTTCATATAGGAGAACAAAGTCTCATAGAAGGCACACAGAAAGATGATCTCACAAAAACACTGACATAATACCGTCAATTCATTATTCATAATTAAATTTCATTAACAACACAACAGAAGATCCTCTAGAAAATGAGCATAGTTCAATAAAAATAGAAGATGAAGTTGTTGTCCATAATACAGTACACACCGAGGCAAATGAAGAAGGTGTGTGCACCGGAAATCAAAGGATTCCCTAGAATCTAGTTATGCATTCAAATAGACAAATCCCCCCTCTCCTAAAGGCGTCTAACAAGGGTAAATGAAAATTTCAGATCCCATCTATCTTTTCCATGAGACAAGGTCAATCATTTCTCTTGATGTGATATTTTCATAGCAAGAAGGAGAAATAAAGGTCATGAAAAGACCAAATACAATGTTACATCAAAAGAGCATTTCTGCTAGTCGTACTCCCTAGGAAGGTCCAAAACATGAAAATAATATAGGGGCTCCTTAGAAGAGAGAATTTTTAGTAACTAAAGATGTGGATAATGAATTCCCACCACTTCGTACACAATCATGGAAGGATCCAACACATCATGATAGGCATACTCTCGTGGGTTATCCAAGGAAGATATTAGCACCACCATCAGTGGTTTTTCTAGTCTTTGCACCAACTCAAGCTTTAGTTGCTATACCTGCACAAGTTCCAACTCATTCGGATATTCCCCAAATGCGAATTAACAAAATTGAAGAATTAACGACTCGATTGAAATCTATAGAGGAATGACGTGCACCCGTTCAACCAGAAAAGAGAGCTTACATTTATTGGTAGATGAAATTCCTCCCCCACCAAATTTTTTCCATACCATATTCCCAATATTTAATGGTTTGGGAGATCTAAAACAACACTTAACACATTTTTTTCTCATTGTAATCCCATGATGGGATCTTCTCAACAGAGAGAAGCAGTTAAGCTTAGGTGTTTTGTGTAGTAATTACGAGGACCTGCTTTTGTTTGGTATATTTGTTTACAATATTTATCATTTATTTAATGGGAAGATCTTCATCAGAGGTTTATTATTCAATTATGCTCAAAACTACCAAAGATGACAATTTTTTATCTTACAAATTGTAATCAAATAGAGAATGAAATATTTTCATATTTCATTTCTTGGTGGAATTGATTAACCTATTTCTTAAGTCCAGCTCTCCACCAGGAAAGGTTGTTGAAAATTTGTTTAGAAAACATGCCTGATGAGCTAGGCAAAAAATTGATCCCTATGAAATACACAAGAGTGTTTCGAGACCTTACATCAATCGCTCAATAGATATAAGACTCTATTATAGAAAATAAGGCCAAAAATCATGTAATTCTATCAGCTTCAGGGATGAGGATATGTAAGGCAGAAGCTGCTACTATCACACACATATATGCACTTGTACCTGATTCTACTTCATGATCTTTATCATACCAAAGGGATCAACCTCTTGAGGATCAGCAGTAATGACCGCCTCGTCAAGATGATCAAAGAGATCAAAGGTGGAAAATTTTAAAAGAATTAATGAATAATGATTATTCTTTCATGAATGAATATATTCCCGGTTACTTCATCTCATCCTTAGAAAACAATTTGGTTCAGTTTCCAAGGATGAGGAAACCAAATAAAGAATGAGATGGAGATCTTTTGAATTATTATCTAATTCACCAGATGTTAGGACATCCAATCTAGGAGTGTTTCATTTTCAAGGACCTCCTGCAAATTATTGTTGACTCTGGGAAAGTAAAACTAAAATGTACATCACCTCATGTAGCATGTGTTACTGCTACTAATCCAGTGGAAGAAGGAGAATGATAAGAATTCAAATGTAAAAATGTGTAGAAAAATGATGATTGGATTATCTGGAAAACGATCAACTAGACTCATGCCATTTTACAAACACAACTGAAACAACCAATTGTTTCTTCATCCACTCCTGCCACATCAAAACCATATTCATCAAAAGGTTGTTCCTCAAACAGGGGAAGTGATTATAAGGACAAAGAGAATTCAGAAGAAGATGAGCTCGTTTCAAGGCCAATGCTTTTTCACCCTGACAGATTTTATGCCATCTGTTTCAAAAGCACAGCCACCGCCCTGCCAAACGGAACAATCCAAATTAACCTGTCAAGAAGAATCTTCATCAGATGAATATTTGATCATTGGTTCTGTTAATGTAATCCATTTAATATATCCTTATGCCAATGGCGATTCAGATGATAATGAGCCAGAATTCCTCGTACCTAATTGGGGAAGTAAAGGAAGAGGCCAAGGTCGGGGATACATTGGAAGACCTAGGAATTCTATGAGTCTCCATTTTAACTCTAGCCCTGGTCAAACCATAAATGCAGCAGAAACTTGTGGGAGTTCCCTTCAGCGGGCTAAATAGGGACAATGAGGTTCTTCTATTAAATATAGGTTCAGTTCTAATATGATTATTCTAGGGGACCGATTTGAAGTCACACCATCTTCTTCTCAACAACAGAATGGATCTAGTATGTCTAATTTACCAAAGACATGAATATTTCCAGCTTCTACTCTTACATAGAATATTTTTACACCAGAATCATCAATTTACAATGCACATACAAAACCACATATCCATGTTGTAAAATGAATACCTTTGGTCAAAAAGTTTGACATCTTGAAAAAATTGGCTGATGTACTAGACATGTTGTCCATTCTGGATGCTTTAAATCTATAAAAATATCTTTTAGAAGCACTCATTAAGGCTTTTATCTAGTCCTCAAGAGTTTGAAACCGAAGTTGATTTTGTTGATGATTACAGTATAGAGAATGATCCTGTAGAATTTTAGGCAGTCATATCTTGTATAGATGAAAATGAAGATGATGTGGTGCATGGTCATATCAGACCCTATTAGTTTTCTGGAAAAGTCAATGATATAGACATCTGATGATCCTTTATTAATAATGGCTCCAGAGTCAATATCAATCCCATTCGTACACTTCATAGATTGGTTATGACTAAATCCGACTTATCTCTTTCAAATTTAAAGTTAGAAGCATATGATAAGAATTAAAAAGATCCTCTAGGCGAGATTACACTCAGAACACAGTTTGGATATGTTTTCTCTAATTCCGACATCATGGTTGTTCGTTAGGACACAACCTTCAATATTATGCTTGGATGACCTTCGCTACATCAACATGCAGCCATGCCATCATAATACCACCAATGTCTTATATATTGTATCAATGGCCTAATTAGAACATTGTATGGTGACAGGGATCCATTCGAAACATGCGAATATCAATACATTGAGGCAGAGAAATATTACACAAATGGAACGAAGTCCATGAAAACAGAAATAACCTGAGTAAATGATCCAAATGGACCAGAAAAGATCCCACTAAATCCATTTATGAATTTGAGAACATATTATGTGATACCCATTGGTTAAATTGAAATATTAAACCTAAATCTAGGAACATTTCCAGTAACATCCATAATGTGAATTATGGAAATTGGGCCTGACAACATGGAATAATCTTTTGATCCACCAAGCAATGATGAATACCTAAATCAAGATGTTTTCATTTCATCCACTGAACTACAACCATCCTCTACTTCTTCAACCAGAGCATAAGTGTTTGTAGAAATGTTAGATAAAGATATAGATATAAATTCCCAATCCATCATTCCACTTTATTATCCTAGGAAAACCCTTTTTCATTGGTAGGGTCAGATATGGTGGCCTCTTCTTTAAGATGTCCAAATAATAACTCATCCCCTATCTTTGGAAGTTTTTACAAGTCATCTACTATGGAAGTGGAAATAGAATAGTTAACACATAATAAAGGAGAAGAGTATGATCTCAGGGACACTCCTCCATCATTTGTGGAAGGTGTCTCTACCACTATGGATGAGCTTAGAGAAATAAATTTGGGTACAGAAGAAGATCCATGCCCCAATCTAACTGGTGCATCCATGACCTCTAATGAAGAATCGGTGAATACTACATTTCTAAATAAACATCGAGATATATTTTATTGGAATTACATATAAATTATATGTCTTAATCTTGATGTAGCCACTCATCATTTGGGTTTTCCAGAATAACATCGTGGGTCCAAGAAGGCACCAAGAAGAACACACCAAAAGCATGCCTCTAAATTAGAAGCTGAAGTTGATAATATTATAAAGGGAAAATTTTTCAGGGAAGTTTAGTATCACAAATAAAAATCTGATATTGTACTAGAGAAGAAGAAGAATGGAAAAATTAGAGTTTTCATTGAAATCAGAGATCTTAATCAGTACTGTCCTAAAGATAATTTTCCAGTTTCAATTTTAGAAATTCTAATTCATGAAACAACTATCTATGAATCTCTTTCATTCATAAATGTCTACTATGGGTATAATCAAAGCCCTATTCCCCTAAAGGATAAAGAATTTATAATGTTCATATCCCCTCATGGTGTGTTTTTCTATTTGGTAATGCCCTTTGGCATAAAAAATGCAGGTGCAACATATCAACATGCCATGAACCATATATTCAAAACCTTTTTATGAAAAATTTTGGAATGTTATGTGGATCATTTAGTGGTCAAATACAGACAATGTTCTAATCACTTGGCTGATTTGGATACTATATTCAATATACTTTGGCAACATAGTTTGAAGGAGAACCCCTTGAAATGTGCTATAGGAGTGACCTCAGGAATGTTTCCTAGCTTCGTTGTATGCTATCATGGTATCAAAGTTTATCCACGGAAAACAAAATCAATCCTTGGTATGTCACCTCCCTGAAATTTGTATAAATTAAGAGGAATCCAAGGATACATGGACAATACTTAGCTCTTTATCACTAATTTAGCTATCAATTTTTTCCCTTCACCGGATTAATGAAGAAGGGATTCACCTACCAATGGACCAATGACTTCCAAGAAGTATTTTATACCTTCATGAAATATCTCTTGATTCCACTTTTATTAATTCCACATGTTGAAGGAACACCACGTAATCTCAACGTTACAACTTTAGAGCGATCACTAGGTTCCTTCCTCACACAAAATAATGAATATAAAAATTAAAACATACTTTACTATCATTGTTGAACTATGATTGATGCAGAAACATGACATTCAAGTATTTAAAAGTGCTGCTAGAATTATTTTTCTCATCTCATAAATCGAGGCACTACTTGCAACATCATGAATCCCGATTGGTGTCTTACTACAATCCGTTCATACTTATCCTTAGTCTTCCTATGATTACATGACGTCTGGAACGGTGGGAAGTTATTTTGCAACAGTTTGATATCCAGTTTGTGCCACAAAAGGAAATAAAAGGACAATCTATACCCGACTTCCTTGATAAGAATCCATCTGTGGAAGACACATCATTTAATACTTAACTTCCTGATAAAGAGGTATTCAATATTCAAGAAAAATTCCCAAACATGGGAAATGTATTTTGATGGAGCTTCCAGAAGTCCAATAGGGAATAAAATGGAAAACCCTAAACTCAACAACATGGGGTTATAAATTGTCCTTATTTCCCCAGAAAATGTAGTATTTCATTATTCCTTCATGTTGTCAGAAGGTGGAACCAACAAAGAGGAAAAATATCACACTCTCATTGCAGGTTTTGAATTGGCCCTTCAGGTGGAAAGTTATCAATTAATGACGAAAGGTGATTCAGAACTAGTAATCATGAAAATAAATAAGGAAGATTCAATCAGAAAAGAAGGGTTAATCCCATTGTGTGATAACATCAGTGGGTTAATGGCTGAATTTTTCTCAGAGCCGATATTGTCTTATGTCCTGCAATCACAAAGTGCTTTAGAAGATGCATTGGATAAGGTAGCTACCACCTTGGAAGATCCAAATCGAGATGAGACAGTCATCAGCACATCCCATAGTCATGTGTTTATACCTTTTGTACAAACCAGAATGGATGAAATTAATGAAATTTTCCATATTTATGAACCATATGGTCATATCACGAGATAGAGAACATCCATCATGAAATTTCTTCAAAATGGGATACTTCAACTAGATAGGGATGAAAAAGAACAAAATCGATGATGAGCTGCCAATTTCACTCGTTATGATAGGATAGACCACCATAATATCCTCTACAAGTGAGGCTTTGATGGAATCCTCTTCAGATGTATTGATGTAGAAGAGACTGCATATATCATGAAATAAGTACATTCATGAGTTTGTAGTGCCCATCAGATTGGGCACAGACTCTCTGATCAGATCCGAAGTATTGGATACATTTGGCCTTCAATGATGCAGGATTTTACAGATTTCACTAAAAAATGTCATCCCGACCAAATGCATGCCAACTTCATCCATCCTCCCCCAAATTTTCTACATACATCTAAATACTCTGGGCCATTTGACACATGGGGAATGGATGTAGAATGGACTTTTCCACCATCCACGACTAAGCAATTCTAGTACATTCTCATTTATACTGAATTTTTTCTAATTGGGATGAGGCAATACCTCTCAAGGATTTTGGAGCAAAAAGAATTGTTAGTTTTTTCAAAACTAAAATAATCACCAGATTTGGTGTCCCTCATATAATTTTGACAGACAATGGCACCAATATTTTCTCTGATGAGGTAAAAAGGTTTTATTAGGAACATAATATCATATCCAACCATTCATATCAAAATCATGCGGTGGAATATGTATTGGTAGAGGCCTTCAATAAGACCCTATGAAATATACTCTATAAGATGGTGGATAATGATAAAAATCATGTCCTGATAAAATTTTGACTGCTTTATGGTCTTATTGAAAATGTACTCATCCGGCTAAGAAAACAACCCCTTATTCATTGGTATATGGAACCAAAATAGTTTTTCCAATTGAAATGCAATTCCCTTCACTTAGTGTTTCAATCTGTGATCAGTTTTCTATAGATGAGAGGTCCCAGAAACGGTTCAATGAGTTAGAATGTTTATATGAGAAATGATTACATTGATTGCATCATCTAGATGTCTCTCATAATAGAATAGCATAAGATTTTACCAATAAGGGTCGCCTCTATTCATTTATTCAAGGAGAATTGGTATTGGTCCTTAGGACTCCAATGATACGAGGAATGAATCCTCCAAAACATGGGCCAAAGTGGGAAGGACCTTATTCCATACATAAGGACTATTCAAATAGAGAATGTTCCTTAATCTCAATGGATGGAGATCTTATTACAACTGCACTCAATGAAATATTCTTGAATAAATACTTTGGGTAGTTATGCACATTATTCATTACTCCAAGACTTTAAACTGCATAGTACAATGTCCTCACTGCAGAACGTAAAACTATACATTACCATCTCCTTGCTCCATGACATAAAACTGCACATCCCCCATGTCCTAGTTGAAAGATATTAAACTGCATAATAACAATAACCATCCATGGGGAAAGATGTTAAAATGTGTATCATCTTCATTCTTATCGCATGACGTTAAATTGCATGACATCATTTGTACAACTAATTTTTTTTTATTTGATGTTAGAATCTTATGTAAGAAAAAATCATTGACTCCATCGCTACTTATTAGTAGTACATGAGTCCCTCTCATTCCTATGTCTGAGTCAGATCTATATAGAGACCTTATTTCAAGAACTACATATGTCTTGATTCTCTTTTTGCAATGAGATATGTAGAAACTCCTAAATCACCAATTTAGGGCCAAGCCACAATCACAAAATCTGTTTATTTTATTTTACCCTAATGTATATGAATTAGATCTATAAATCATGTTTAATTAATATATATGACTTGGTCATTAAACCATTCTATGTCATATGATTTACCATTCTCTCAGAATGTGTCAAAATCCCTCATTCTTCATGTCAAACTTGATTAGCAAGTTGAATGATTGTTTAATGAAAATTGTACGTCTTGATTATCATATATTTTAGACATTTAGAGATCCCTAGATATCCAATTTTGGGCCCAACCATGATAAAATCCCATTATTTCTTGTATAAGAATAAAACTTGTATAGGTAATGTTTTATGAACTATGTGTGACTTGATTCTTTACCCAAAAAGACACATAGTGACACTAGGGTTTTATACCTTAATCCAGTTACAATATATCTTTCATTTCAATTCAGTTCATTTTCATCCTTGATTCATGACATTAAACTACATGGAAATATAACATCCTTATTCTTCACTTGTGTCACCATTTCACTATAAAAGAAACCCAAACTACTCCTTGTTTCTCACACCGAGCATAGATCACGTGGGATTAGGAATTGGGTAAGTGGATTATTTATATAAATGAGGTGTATCAATTTATTATGGGGATGTTAATGTCTTCACTATATGAATTTAAACTATAGAGTATAATGCCCTTGCTTCAAGACTATAAACTTCACATCATAATATTATTTAGTGGAAACAAAGAAAGTCTCCATTTTACATATGATCCAGATCTATGTAAAAAACATTAACTCATGGACATTATTGGTTCAAATATTTATCATATACATTTGACATAAACCCCTTCCTTATTTCATACTCTTAATGTTGAATGTTTTCATATCTTCATAATCTTTCTTATGGTTTATGGTGACATGTTTTCTAATATCTGAGTACTCATTTTCCTGAAAATGCAGCTTGTGCCCTTAGGCGGCCATGCATAAGTTGACTCCAAAACAAGCATGTCAGTTAAAAGATGCCACTAATTGGCTATGCAGCATATGCCCTAGTCGACCTTGCATAATACAGCCCCCGTAATGGTTTTGAAAAGTAATGGTAACTTCATTTTTGGATATAGTATCTTTGTGCCCTATAATCATTGATGATAATATACAAGAATCTATATTTTAAAAAAGTTATTCAAGAATACTTGTCCAATTATCATTCTCATAATTTGAAAGTCTTCAAGACCATTGTTTACACATTTCCCTCACCATGTGTCCAACAAAATATGAGTTAACCTTGAAATCACTTGATCACATATTATATATTGTTTCCATTTATGGTCTTAGTAGTATGACCTAAAACTACAAACTCCATACCACTTACGTTTGGGTTAGAACTTCAAAAAAGTCATATTCATCTGATGCTTTGGACATCTTGGGTGGAAATATCCTTTCAATATTTAGGATCCATTCTCCATAAACTGTACTCGGTGCTTCAAAAAATATGAATCTCCATGAGCATTATTCGGATTATAGAAATAGAATGTAAAACTTATGAGAGCTTTTTTGTCAGACCCTGCAGCACGTGCCCTTAGGTGGAATTACATAAGTTTCCTAAATAACAGGAATGTCAGACAAAAGATACCACTATTTGGCCATGAAACATTTTCCCAAGTTAGCCCTACACAAGACATCCCCCATAACAGATTTGTAAAATAATGGAATCTTCAATTCTGGAAAATACTTCCTCTAATGATTTTATCCCTTTTCCCATATCATTCATCGGTTCTAGAATTCCTTGAATCACAGTTTATAATTTTACCTTCCATACCTGAATATGATATTATGTTTCCAAATATATTATCATGAAATAGAGAGAATTTCATACATTTGGTCAGAGCTAAAGACTTTAAATTAAATCCACCCAATGTCCTCACTACATTACATAAAACTACACAGTACAATGTCCTCACTACATGACTTAAAACTGCACAGTACTCATACATCATGTTTTTATTGAAATGGTTTTCCTATTAGTGACATATGTCAGTGTAAATAGCCCTTTCAATCTAAAAATTCCTTTCCATGGAAAAACCATCCACTATGGTCTTGAGTCACCCAAATCTTATTTTCCCCAATATATCAACTACAAAATGTTAAACATAAATGATCTATTTTTCCTCATTATGTAGCGCGTTCCCTTAGGCGGCCATTCATAAGTTTCCTACATAATAGGCATGTCAGTCAAAAGATGCCACTATTTGGCTATGTAGCACATGACCTAGTTGGCCTTGTATAGCACAACCCCCATAACAGGTTTTTTAAATAATGGTAACATCGTATTTGGAAAAGATACCAATTATGTTGAAATCAGTTTTAAATTTGGGGACCATAAAAATCATGGCTCAATATTCTCCATGGAAACAATAAAAAAATATTAAAGAAATTTTTAGCCATAGAGTCTTGTTTAGGATATAATTCCAATGTTTATGGTAAAATAAATTTGAACTTAAATGCTTTCCCTTTATAGTCCAACATACATGACTCTAAACTACCAAAAACAAAAGACTTGGTACACATTAGATTGAGAACCTACAAATGGAACTCTTAACATAATTCGAGTCCCAGCTCACTAAATGTTATTTTTTTTGGTTTGGATAATATAAAAAAATAAAAATTCAACAGATTTAATGGTTGGGGGGATATCTATATAACCTCAGAAAAAATCAATCTATAATTACTGGGCCCAATAACCTAGGTAAAACAAAAGAAATTAGTGAATGTGAAAGAAAAAACGATTAAAGTCAAAATAATATTCATTTATAAAAAATCATACAGTAGAATCCACAAATTGGAGTCTATCTCTCATAAATTAAAATTTTAATTCTATGTAATTCCTCATTTGTTTGATAGCCTTTTGTGCCCCATAAACTGTTTGTTGAAGTTTTTCAATTGGACCAGCCTTTCCCTATTCCGCATAATGAAATTGTAACACCCTGATATTTTATGAGAAATTTATTTTTTTATGTCTTATTTTATATGCAACATCAAACGAATCTTTCACTACACACAACACTCTTTTGGCTTGCGTTACACGCAATCGCGACCTTCCTCGATAGCGTGTGTAGTACACAATATCGGGTTTCACTAAACAATGATATATGGTTTTAATATTATTATGGACTAGCCATTATGAATAGTATTAACTACATTTTGAACATTATTATTCATATTACACATTTTCTAAAACATGGAATGTGAACAAAATAAATTCTTCGGGTAAAATAAGTATTTTTAAAAAAATGCAGTTTTGTCGCCTTTTGATGAAGCACCCACTTTAAATCTAGTTTTTGACAATTTTATAAGTTAAATTTGACAAAATAAAATTCTCTTTTAGAATCAGAATATAAAAATTTACTTTGGATATGTTTTTCATATGATTATGATATGTTTTATATTTTAATTAATAGTAAAAACAAACTATATTTTAATTAAAAACAAATTTTTTCATCGCAATAATTTATATGGTTAAATAATAATATTGAATGGTTTATAAATATAAATAGAATATATTTTTAACATTTAATATAATGTATGTCATTACCATTAGTTTTACATTTAATTCATATGTAATAACATTTCAATCTTTGGCAATGTATTAACTTTTAAAACCCGTTTTCTTAACAACGAGATTAATTTTTAAATTAACTACTGCTACTTATGTGTTTTGAATTTTGAAAAATGGATTCCATATTTGAGTTCAGTGGGTCAAAATTATGTTAATAGGTTACTTTTATTTATTTAACTGTGGTAATTTTTATTTACTGTAGTTAAAGGTCAATCGGGAAATTATGAGTAAACATAATATAATAAAATTACCCTAACACATAAAAAAAATCTATTAGATGACTAAAAGTAGACACATATAACCTAAGGGTCGGAAAAGAATAATTTAATGGACTTTTGACTATGAATGTAATTTAATTATTATTAAAAACAAATAAATTGACAACATGTCACTCTCTTAAATCTTATAAGTATAATAATTTTAATTTAGTGATAAACTTTATGAACCTTCGAACATGAATAGTATCCAGAAAGATAATAAATGTATCTACATAATGGGAATTTACTTATAATTTTTAGGGATTAAATAATTATCATTAAATGTGATACAATAGTGATGTTGAAATTATTTTATTTATTGAAATATCAAATAAATGGTTTTAAAATCTTCAAATAAATATTATATGAACTATTTAATATCCTACAATAATTTTCTAGATACATATGACATGTTATGAATCTATTAAATCTTTTAGTTCGAATATATCTTCTATGAAAATTTTATTTAAATTCAAATAAATGAATAGTGTCAAAATTGAAACTATTGTTATTTTATAAAAATAACATATTATAAAATTATTTAAAAATCACAAACATATTAAAAAATTATAAATTTAAGTATATATGGCCTAAGATGTCATAAAGTATCTAATTATGGATAATTCACAGCACATAAGTAATTATTTATATCAATTTAAAATTTAGAATATTATTACCATAGATTAAAAATGGATAAATCAATTTGATAAGGTTTAAAATAAATTCAAAACATGTATAAATTTTATTGGTTGATGAGATTACAACCCTATATTATATCATATTCAAATTGAGTCATTTTTGGAGGTTTTTAAGTGGGGTTTGAATTTATTATAAATTAATATTTCTTAAAATTCCAAATGTGCCCCTCTCCTCCCTTATAAAAGGGCACCTCCTCCCTCTCCTCCTTGCACCACATTGAGACTTCAAAATCGTCCAAACCCTTCCCATTTCACTTCTCCACTTCCCTATAAACATTCTAGATGTCCTTTTCTTCTTTAAAGACCAGCTTGAGTGCCCTAAGAGGAGGTTAAGAAGAGGCGCGTCAAAGAAGAGGTAATATCCTTTACCGATTCTTTCAAATTTATTTCTTCTTCTACTTATTCTTATTTATTTGTTTCATCATAAATTAATAACTTCAGTATCACTCTTATACAAATATGTTATTATAAATATGAAACAACCCTATTTCATCTTCTATCCATCCTACGGAATATGAAATCACCGCACGTGCTTACATACAGAATACCGTCTCCACGCCGTGGTGTAATCTGTTTTCCACCACCACCTTACTTGGATGGGAATAATGGTGTAAAGAATAATTATATATGATTATTATAACATGAAACTAATTCTGATACATTCCATCTTCCACTCCAATACCATTCAATAGTTATGGGAACAATATCATTGCTCGTGCGTACGTACGACCTACCGTCTCCACGATGTGATGCGACACTATCTACATGATCTTAATTGAATAATGATTATATAAATGAGTTGAATGAATAAATATGATATAAATTATACTAATAAAATTCTATATATAAGGTATCCTTAACGTAAAAGGTGGAATAATAATTTATTCGATAAGACATGCATAAGAACATAAATCGAGGAATACCCGAATAACAAGTAACAATGAAATATCACTGATAACAAGATAAAAATATGACCATGTATGATATCATAACAATTATTATGATTCTGTAATATGTCAATTACATTATTTAAATCATTATACAAGAGTTTCGGATATGTAAGAAGCATTTTGGACCTAAGTTAAGGAAAGATCTCATAATCTCATTTTTATCTGAGATTGTTTATACTTCTGAATTTACTGGGGAATATTTATCATCCAAATCCATCTTTCCTCAATATGTAATAAAATTTATATCCTCTTAGAATTTTTTAAATCCAGTTTTACCTATTGGTGAATTTTTTGTGAAATATATGAAAGGAATCTTTTGTCGTTTTCAGTACGACATACTTTTTGACTTTCTCATCCAAAGTACGAGAAGAAGGTTTTTTAAACTTATACGGCGTGAAATGATTTTTATGATTCCATAGAACATTATTTCAATGAAGCTTCATTTACAAGTTTTCATGTTTATTTTAAATTAACTTCTTTTAGTTTAAAATGTTATGACATGTTATGAAACGAAAAATGTTTTTGAAGTAGAAAGGATATTTTCCTCAAGAATGGAGTTCAAGTGTTTTGTCAAAATTATTTTCTTTATATGATAATATAGGGTTAATTTTATATCCCTATTATTACATTGATTTGATTATGTTGTGATGGAATTATTTTTTATGAAGTCCTTTATCTTATATGAATTTTTTTATGATGTCATGATGATTAAGAATCCCATTTTTATTACATGAGTTATGCTATGATGTATGATTAATGATATTGTGGCACATATAAGAATGGTTTCATTATGAGATGGGTGGGACCTATATCTCCCTATAATGAATTGGGTAAGGATTTATATCTCATGAGAGAGACATTGCTGGAACGACAAGTTAATCTGGTTCAATGATACAGTACTGAAACAAGGAGTGAACTCGGTTCAGAAATGGACTTTGTCCACTAAGATAGTCTTTTCAATGAGTCTTGACTAATAAGAAATGATTTTATATGATTATGTATGTATGCCACAATGTTTCATGTTATATATTATGATCATTTTTATTACATTTCACTACTATGATTTATCCCATGTTATGATATTATGATCTCTTTTTCATTTTAAGATTTTCAAAAATGTTTTGTTATTATTTATATGATATGATTGATATTTTCTTTTGTTTACCATTATAGATCATTTGAGCTCACCCTTTTTTGTATGTTTTCTTTTCCACAGGTCAGGAAGAATTGTTTTAAGTAGGATATTCCAAAATGGACTCTAGATATGATAAAATAAATGGGAGACAATGTAAATGCTTTATGAACCAGTTGTTTATGTTTCCCAGTTTTTAAAGACACTATAAATATATGGTCCTATGAGGGTTTTGTTATATGTTGTAATAATTATGCTTCAATTCTAAAGTAATAACAATGTATGTGAATTAGGGGTCATTATAGTTGGTATCAAAGAAACGTTATAGTCAACCTTAGGAAACTAGGATGTGAAAGCCTTAGTAAGAACCCTAAGGATTTGTCTAAGCATAGAATATAATATTAGTGTTTTAGAAATTTCCATGAATAACCTATGATAAGACCTTAAGTGTAGAATTTTGTTCTTGATTATGTGGTTTTCCAATTATGATTAGTGTTTATCACCCTATGCTTATTGGTTTTAGTAAATGGATGGAACCTGAAGGAACCATGTTAATGTTGAATGCGACGGGCAATGCAATGATTGTTCCCATGAGCAACCAAACGTTATGGGAGCATGAATGAATAATCTTGTAGCCATGCTCACACAACATTTTAAAGCTATGAATCATTCTGGACTTCCAAACGAAAAATGGAAGGAGCTACATTCTGTTGAATCCTTCATGAGGCAGCATCGACCTTCATTCAGCGTGTCCTCTGATCCACTAGTGGCTGAACAATGGATTAGTACCACTAATAAGATATTTTCAGTCCTGCAATGTTCTAAACATTTTAAAGTCATCTTACCAGTATATTGTTTGGATCATGAAGCTGATCAATGTTGGAATCCTATCAAGAATACGAGGAAAAGAGACAAAACTGAGTCCACAGAATGGGATGAGTTCAAGAACATATTTTTTAATATGTAATTCCCTTGTATTCTTCGAACAAAGATGGAGAAGGAGTTTCTTGAATTGAAGCAAATGGATGATGAATTGGTTGGTACCTATGAAGAAAATTTTACTAGACTTGCAAGGTACGCTTCTAAGAATTATTATCCAACCTGAGAGTAAGATCGATCAATTCTTTAGTGGCTTAAAACCAATTATTTGAAGGGAGCTAGCCATAAGGGACATCAATATCTACAAGAAAATTGTTCGATATCCTCTCAAGGATGATATGGATATTGGAGTAATCCATCAGTCATATGGTTTTGATAAGAAGAGGAAAATGGAATTCAAAGGGAAATCTAAAGACGACACTAAAAAGAAGATGAGTTTTTTGTTATGCTCAATGTGTGGAAAGAAACATGGAGTGAATTGTCTTAAAGGGACAAGTAAATGATTCAAATGTGCAAAAGAAGGTCATCGGGCATTTTAATGCCACAAGGATGGGAAAAATATGTCTAGTGATGCGAACAAAGAAATGGCTGCACAGAATGCACCTCCTACACTTCAATGTTACAAGTGAAAGGAAATGGGGCATTATGCTTATCAATTCACCAATCCAAGGGTTGTTGATGATGATCGACGTCAACAAACTTTTAAGGCCAAAGACAGAGGAAAGTCACATGAAATATTTATCAGGGATGTGGAGTACGATAACGATGTGGTGAAAGGTACACTTACCAACCACTCTAAAGTAGAAAATGTTTTATTTGATTATGGATCAACCCACTCATTTATTTCTGAAAAATTTTCTAAGTGTATCATCGTACTACCTCAATAATTAGATGTTGAGTTAGTTGTGACAACTCCGAATGGCACAACTGTTGCATCAAAAGTGTATAATTATTCTTCAATTGACATTTGTGGGAAAGTGCTTCCTTCAAATATTGTGATCCTTCCTATAGTGAAATTTGATGTGATTCTTGGCATGGATTGGCTTTCCTTATATGGAGCTCATATTGACTGCCAAATAAGGGAGGTCACATTTCATATTCCTGATCAGTCTATGATCATCTATTGATGCAAGGATGAATATAACCTTCCAGTGGAAATTTATTCCATCTTATGGGTATTGATTCCAATAAATGAAGGTTATTTATCTCAAATGATTGGAGAGAAACTCACGATTAAGAATATGCCAATTGTATGAGAGTTTGATGATGTCCTTCCAGAGGAATATCTAGGTCTTCCACCAGATCGTGATGTTTAGTTTTTAATAGAACTCATACCAGGTGCTATTCCCATTTCAAAGACACCTTATAGAATGGCCCCAATTGATTTGCAGGAATTGAAGATGCAACTCCAAGTGAATATTGATAATGGATTCATACGCCATAGTGTGTCACCTTGAAGAGAACATGTTCTGTTTGTTAAGAATAAATATGGATCAATGAGACTCAGAATTGATTATAGAGAACTTAACAAGATCACTATCAAGAATAAATATCCTCTCCCATTCATTGATGACTTATTTAACCAAGTGGAGCTCAATACTTTTCCAAGATAGATCTTCGTTCAGGGTATCATCAATTAAGGGTCAAAAAAGTGGATATACCAAAGACGGATTTCCATACATGGAATGGACACTTTGAATTTATAGTGATTCCATTTTTTCTTACTAATTCCCCCTGATATCTTCATTGATATGATGAATAGAGTCTTTAGAGACTATCTTGATCAGTTTGTGGTAGTCTTTATAGACGATATTCTTGTCTATTCAAAGAGAAAGGAAAAACATGAAGATCACTTGAGAATTGTATTAAAGACCCTGAGAAAGGAGAATCTTTATGCCAAATTTACTATGTGTCAATTTTGTCTTCAAAAAGTTTCATTTTTGGGTCACATAATCTGAAAAGAAGGGATATCTGTGGATCCAGCAGAAACAACGGTTATCGAAAGATGGTCGAGACCAACAACAGTAACTGAGATCCGAATTTTTCTTGGTTTGGATGGATATTATCAACTTTTTAGTGAAATATTTTTCATGATTATCTAATCCACTCACCAGGTTGAATCGAAAAAGATTTAAGTTCATGTGGATAGTGGAGTGTGAAGAGAATTTCTAGGAGTTGAAAAAAAAGGATATCCAGTGCACCTGTGCTCACACTGCCTTGTAGTGGTGAAAGGTTTGTGACCAAAAGTGATACATCCAAGAAGGTATTGGAGTGTGGTCTCATGAAAAAAGATATTTTGATAGCTTATGACTCATGAGAGTTGAAATTCCATGAGAAAAATTACCCAACTCATGATTTGGAGTTAGCTGTGGTAATCATTGCATTAAATACTTGGAGGCATTATGATTATGGTGAAAGGTGTGATATTTATACTGATCATAAAAGTCTAAAGTATACTTTCACACATAAAGAGATGAATATGCGCCAAAGAATATGGTTGGAGCTGATTAAGGATTACGACTGCACAATTCATTACCACCCTTGGAAAGGAAACAAGGTGGCATGCGCATTAAGTCTACAAGAACATGCTAGCTTATCCGTGATGAGGATCACAAAAGATCCAATATTTATGGATTTACATAGGATGGATATTGGAATTATAATGGAAGGGGAAAATTCTTATCTATCTCAAATGAATGTTCAACCATCTATACATATGAATATTAAAGAGGCATAGAAAAAAGATGTAGAGTTACAAAAGAAGGTGTGAAATGTTCCTGAATTTCACATTGATTGTGATGAAATAATAAGGTTCATGAATCAGGTTTGTGTTCCTCCCATCCCAAAATTAACGAAGGATATATTGGATGAGGCTCATAGTTCTTTATTTTCTCTTCACCCAGGAAGCACAAAGATGTATAGGGATTTGAAGGAGTACTTCTGGTGGGATGGAATGAAAAGAGATGTTCCTGAATACGTCTCTCGATGCTTGGGTTTTCAACAAGTTAATGCTAAAAGACATAAGCCTAAGGGGAAGTTACAACCATTACCCATACCAGAACAGAAAAGGGAAAACATCACTATGGACTTTTTCACTGGACTTCCTAAAACATCCAAAGGAAATAATGTTATCTGGGTTATAGTTTATCATCTTACGATGTTGTCACACTTCATTGCTATTAGAGAAGATTTCTCACTTCATCAGCTTGCCATGATATATGTGAAGGAAGTGGTAAGATTTCATGGAGTACCACTTTCTATTATATTTGATCAGGATCCCAGGTTTACCTCAATGTTTTGGTGAAGTCTTCAGCATACTCTAGATACAGAGTGGAGTTTCAACACTGCTTATCATCCTCAGACAGACGGTCATTCTAAGAGTACAATTCAAAATCTAGAAGGCATGTTGAGATCTTTCTCTGGTTTTCAAAGGTGGTTGGGATCAACACCTACCTTTGGTGGAATTTTCTTATAATAATTGCTTTCACTCCAGTATTCATATGGATCCTTATGAATATCTATATGGAAAGAAATGTCGAACTCTGACTTCATGGGATGAAGTTGGGGAAAGAAAGCTATTAGGACCTGATCATTTTGATGAGATGTCACAAAAGGTCAGATCTATTCATCAACAAATAAGATAAACTTAGAGTCGACAAAAAATTTATGCCGATAACCGAAGAAAAGACCTAGAGCTTGAAGTGGGTAATAAAGTGTTCTTACAAATATCTCGGTGGAAGAGAGTAATGAGATTAGGAAAGAAGGTAAAGCTTATCCCAAGGTATATTGGTCCATTTGAGATATTGAATCATGTTGGGAAGGTTGCTTACTAATTGGCGCTTCCACCGAATCTCTCTCAAGATCAAGATTTATTCCATGTATCTCTCCTAAGAAAGTACATGCCTGATCCATCACATGTACTATGCTCAGAAGTTGTACCACTGGAGCAAGATCATTCTTATGAATAACAGCCAATAGAGATTCTGGATCGTAGAGAAACATTTTTGTGAAACAAGACCACTCACTTGGTTAATTTTTTATGGAGGAACCACCAATTAGAAGAAGCTACATGGGAAATTGAGGATATAATGAGGGAGAGGTATCCTCGTCTGTTTGTTACGAAGTGACGAATTTCGAGGGTGAAATTCATTTTAATGGGGGTAAAATGTAACACCCTGAGATTTTTGAAGAATTTTTTTTTATGTCTTATGTTATACGCAACACAAAATGAATCTTTCACTACACACAACACTGGCTTGGCTTGCGCTACACACAATCGCGACCTTCCTCGATAGCGTGTGTAGTACGCAATACCGGGTTTCACTAAACAATGATATAATGTTATAATATTATTATGTACTAGCCGTTATTAAAAGTATTAACTAAATTTTGAATATTATTATTCATCTTACACATTTTCTAAAACGTGGTATATGAACAAAATAAATTGTTCGGATAAAATAAGTATTTTTCAAAAACTGCAGTTTTTCCACCTTTTGATGGTGCACCCACTTTAAATATAGTTTTTATAGGTTCATAAGTTATATTTGGCAAAATAAAATCCTTCTTTGTAATCAGAATATAAAAATTTACTTTGGATAAAATTTTCATATTATTGTGATAACTTTTATAATTTAATGAATAGTAATTACACACTATATTTTTATTAAAAACAACTTTTTTCATCGCAATAATTTATATGGATAAATTATAACATTGAATGGTTTTAAAGTATAAATAGAATATATTTTTTCCATTTAATATAATGTATGTCATTACCCTTAATTTTACAATGAATTCATAGGTAAAAACAATTCAATCTTTGGCAATGTTTTAACTTTTAAAACTTGTTTTCTTAACAACGAGATTAATTTAAAATTAATTACTACAACCTATGTGTTTTGAATTTTGAAAAATGGATTCCATATTTTAATTCATTGGGTAAAAATTATGTCAATATATTACTTTTATTTTTTTAACTATGGTAATTTTTATTTACTGCAGTTAAAGGTAAATCGGGTAATTTAGGGTAAAAATAATATTATAAAATAACCCTAACAACTAAAAAAATTCTATTGGATGACTAAAAGTAGACAAATATATCATTAGGGTAGAAATAGATTAATTTTATTGGCTTTTCACCATGCAAATAATTTAATTATTACTAAAACCAAAGAAAGTGACAACATCTGACTCTCTTAAATCTTATAAGTATAATAATTTTAATATAGTGATAAACATAATGAAACTTCAAACATGAATAGTATCTAGAAATATAATAAAATTATCTACATCATGTGAATTTATTTATAATTTTTATGTATTAAAAAAATATCATTAAAGCTAACACAATAGTGATGTTGAAGTTAGTGTATTGATTGAAGTATCAAATAAATGGTTTTAAAAATATTAAAATAACTATTTTATGAACTATTTTATGTACTCCAATAATTTTATAGATACATATTACATGTTATGAATCTATAAAATCATTTATTTTGAATATATACTCTATGTAGATTTTATTTAAATTCAAATAAATGAATAGTGTCAAAATTGACACTATTGTTATTTTATAAAAATAACATATTATAAAATTTTTTAAAAATCACAAAAATATTTAAAAATTATAAATTTAAATTTATATGGTCTAAAAGTTTATAAAGTATCTAATTATGGATAATTCACAGAACATAAGTAATTATTTATATCAATTTAAAATTTATAACATCATTACCACAAATAAAATTAAATAGATTAAATAAGGATAAATCAAATTGATAAGGTTTAAAATAATTTCACAACATGTATAAATTTTATTGGTTAAGGAGATTACAACCATATATTATCGCATCTTCTAATTGAGTCATTTTTGGAGGTTTTATGTGGGGTTGTAATTTATTATAAATTAATATTTCTTATAATTTCAAAGGTGCCCCTCTCCTCCCTTAAAAAGGGCTTCTCCTCCCTCTCCTTCTCACACTACTTTGAGACTTCAAGCTCATCCAACCCCTGCCAATTTATATTCTCCACATCCCAAGAAACATACTAGAGGTCCTTGTCTTCTTCAAAGTCCATCTTTAGTGCCCTAAGAGGGTGTTAAGAAGTGGCGTGTCAAAGAAGAGGTAATATCCTTTACCGATTCATTCCAATTTATTTCTTCATCTACTTATTCTTATTTATTTGTTTCATCATAAATTAATAACATCAGTATCAATAATATAAATATATGTTATTATAAATATGAAACAATCATATTTCACCTTCTATCCATCCTATGGAAAATGAAATCACCGAGCGTGCGTACGTATGGAATACAGTCTCCACGCCGTGGTGGAATCTGTTTTCCACCACCACCTTACTTGGATGGGTATAATGGTGTAAAGAATAACTATATATGATTATTATAACATGACACTAATTCTGAGACATTCCATCTTCCACTACAATATCATTCGATAGTTATGGGAACGATATCATCGCTCGTGCGTACGTACGGCCTACCATCTCCACGATATGATGTGAATCGTTCTACATGATCATCATTGAATAATGATTATATAAATGATTTGAATGAATAAATATGATATATATTACACTAATACCATTCTCTAAATAAGGTGTCTATAACCGAAAATGAGGAATAAGAATTTATTCGACAAGAAATGCATAAGAACATAAAGCAATGAGTACCCGAATAACAAGTATCTATGAAATATTACTAATAAGAAGATAAGAATATGACCATGTATGATAGGATGACAATTAATATGATTCTGTAATAAGTCAATGACATTATTTAAATCATTATACAGGTGGTTTGGATACGTATGAATCATATCAAACCTAAGGTAAGGAAACTTCTCAAAATCTCATTTTTATCTGAGATTGTTTATACCTTGGAATGTTCTAGGGCATATTTATCATTGAAATCTATGTTTCCTAAATATGTAATATTATTTCTATCATCCTCAAATTATTTAAATCCAATTTTACCTATTGGTGAATTTTTAGTAAAATATATGAAAGTAATCGTTTGTCATTTTCAGTACGAGATACTTTTTGAAATTTTCAGCCTAAGTACGAAAAAAAGGTTTTTTAACTTATACGGAATGAATGGATTTTTATGATTCCATAGAACATTATTTCCATGAAGATGACTTTACAAGTTTTTAATTTTATTTTTAATTAACTTATTTTTGTTTAAAATGTTATGACATGTTAAGAAAAGAAAAATATTTTTGAAGTAGAAAGGATATTTTCCTCAACAATAGAGTTCAATTGTTTTAGCAAAATTATTTTCCATCTAAGATAATATAAGGTTCTATTTATATCCCTATTATTACATTGATTTGATTATGTTGTGATGAAATTATTTTTTATGAAGTCCTTTATCTTATATGAATTATTTTATGATGTCACGATGTTTAATAATCCAATTTTTTTTACATGGGTTATACTATGATGTATGATTTATGATTTTCTGGAACACATAAGAATGGATTCATTATGAGATGGTTGAGACCTATATCTCCCTCAAATTCATTGCATAATGATTTATATCTCATGAGATAAACATGGCTGAAACGAAAAGTTAATCCGGTTTAGTGATAAAGGACTAAAACGAGGAGTGAACTCGATTCAGAAATGGACTTTGTCCACTATGATAGTCTTGGAAATCAGTCTTGACTAATAAGAAATCATTTTATATGATTATTTGTGTATTACACAAATTATCATGTTATATATTATGATCATTGGGATTATATTTCACTACTATGATTTATCCCATGTTATGATATTATGATCTCTTTTGTAGGTTAATATTTTCAAAATGTTATGTTCTTATGAATATTATATGATTCGTATTTCCTTTTTTTACCTTTACTGAGCATTTGATCTCACCCTTTTTGTATGTTTTCTTTTCTCTAGGTTAGGAAGAATGGTATTAAGTAGGATATGCCAAAAGGGTCTCTAGATATGATGAAATAAACGGGAGACAATGTAGATGATTTATAAACTAGTTGTTTATGTTTCCCACTTTCTACAGACAATATACCTATATGGTCCTATCAGGGTTTTGTTATATGTTGTAATAAGTATTATTTAATTCTAAAGTAATAAAAATGTATCTAAAGTATGGTTCGTTATAGAAGTGAATCTCTAGCATCTACAATTTATTTTTCACCATCCTTCTGGACTTCTCCTAATGAGCTATGGAGCTGGTCAAGCTCCCCTATAATGATATCTAACTCATATTGAAGGCACAGTTGCAGAACAGTTATCTATTTAATAGTCTACTTCAGTCCCTTCTTCATTGCATTATGATTATCCTCAGCTTGGGATGATGCTGCTTGGAACTCTTCAATATTGATTGATATTTTGTCCTTTTCCAATTCATGTTGAATATTTTTATCTTTCTCCCTCCTCTGGATAATCACTTTCACCACAGTATGAATTTCACCGTATTCAAAACCACTAAATCCTATAATGATAAATAGATATGAAGGTCTTGGAATTCTTGAAGGCAGTTCCTCAAGGGGAATCTCAAGTATTATGTTCCAGATGTTTTTCCATGCTTTGTGACGAGAAAGATGAGGAGCCTTCTATAGTTCTGGATCCAATTCAGAATCACAATCATAAGGAGGGGTATATTCTAGGACTAATACACTTAAAGAAGTTCCATGTTCAGTTACTTCATGTACAACATTTTCTCCACTATCCAATATTGTTTGGGATGATGTAGAGGATTCACCTCAAGACCTAGCCACTGACGTTGACAACCATATATGGTAAATCATGAATTATGGTTATTATTTGATTCAAGACATAAGAAAAGTGAATGAAACCACAATATAAGTATCTCTTACCTAACAATAGGTAAGCATCTTGAGAAGAATCCTCCCCAATGTTCTCAGTTTCAGCAATTTTGTTTGATGTCTCTGGATGTGAAGTGTTATCTTCAATATGCTCAATATTTTCAGAGTGAATCTACAGATGACCTCATATCCCATAATCCACATGAGCCAATGTCACTACAATGGTAGGTTTGATGTTAATATCAACACTTTCTTTATGTACTGTTGCATAAACAGTTTCATTTGATGGAACTGCATATTTCAATCAACCATGGTTTTCAGGTTAATTATAAGAAGCTTAACAGGATGAATAATGAGAACTCACGTCCAGTTGATTATACACAGGGAACTCCAAAATCATCCAACGAATTTGATATATTAATAAGTTTAAATAGTTCTTAAAAATACATTCCATGGTTCATCAATTCATCCACTGATATCTCATATCCCAGGATATTCTCACCCGTGGGATCATTTGGTGTGTTTTCTTCACAACCTTCCTCCAACAACCTTTGACCCCAAGTAGCTTCTTCAGCATCTATTGTGGGGTCAACGTCAGTTTTTGCAAGATGTTCTAGTGAATTTGATGAACCTAAAAGTATCACATAATGGAATTATCTATTGTAACATATGATAACTTATGAAGTATTATTGATTTACCAGAAGCTTCCTCTCCTCTGATAGTAGGAATTAGAGGAGTTTTGGCAATATATGTTGGTTCCTTTGGCTTTAATGCCTCTTCAAGAACCACTGAATTTGTAGGAATTTGTGTCTCCACAGCAGTACCTTATAAGGATACTTTATTCTTATCAGTAGATTCCTACAATGATGAAACAAAATAAGCCCATGTAATCTTAAAAACTTTAAACATATTTTCATGAATAAAGACAACAATTCACTATTATCAGGGAGACTTGACACTGCTAAGAAAACACTTAACAATGGTCTTATTTCATCAGTGATTTTTCTTCTTCACCTTTTTCAGAGGTATTACATCATCATCTATAAAGACAGGTATCAAAAATTCCAATACCATCCCTATTTCCTCCTCCATGGCCTGTTGGCCCAGAGATATTTCTACCAATTCATGGGCTGACCCAGTAGCACTAAGAGCAGTGCCTCTAGGGCTATACTGTAATGAAGGAACTTCAATTGTTTTTCCTTTATCCAAATGAATGTTAAGATGATATTTCCCTTAAGTAAATATGTTTTGGATAAATTAGAATTTGAAAATTGAAGAGAATGCGAAATAAAGGAAACATAAATCCTCAGGATCAACATAGTCATGCCACTCTTCATCTAATATTGGATTGATCCCTTTTGTCGAACTATGATCTATCATTTCCTTTACCAGCATTTTGGTAGGAATTGATTCATCACTGGCATATATGAGAATTTCCAGAACTTGAATGTAGGTCCTCACCTTATTAGGATTATCCATAAAATAATGTTAGAATAATCCTACAAATACCCAACTCTTGGAATATGCATTCCTTCGCATAGATCCATCCTCATGGTTTCACCATCACAATACAGATTCTTCTATGTTCGAACAACCTATGGTCATATATATTAAGAATTTATGTCCAAGTGTAATGAGGAGGATCAAAAAACCTAAGACTTAGGTTTCTTCCTAGCACACACAGTCACAGATAAAGGATTAGAAGATGGATCATTCTACTCTCCAGAATTATGGCCCCCAGATCTCCTTGATACAACTTCTGTAGGGATTGATCGAGTGGTTCTCATAATTCTTACAGGAGGGTTATATCTGGAACAATGTATTTTCGGTGAATCTAGAGCATCATCACCTCTAGCCTATGATTATTGTATGTCGTCCCCTGATGAAGAAAAATTATCTACCAAATGATTGGGTTCCTTCATGATACTTCTCTTTATCCTTAGGTGAGGGAAAACATGAGTTAATACCCCTTCAGGGTAATATGCAACCCAGTTTTCTGCATAGCAGATTGTCAAACTACTTACTGCATCAGCGTCGGGGATATTAAATACATCTCCATTATAATATACATAAGTATACAAACATATTTTTTAGTAAACCATTGGTTATTGGTCTAATATGACATGAACATGTGGAGATATAGTATTCTATTGTAGACATTTAAATTGGTGTTTAAATCTATAAGGATAATAGGCCTCACATATGATTTCTCCGTCGATTCTGGTGGCGAACACTCCATCTCAGCAAGCTAGCATATATTCCACTAATTTCAAACTAGCAGTACCATTATCAAAGAATTTCCCTAAAATATTATTCCCATATATAATGAAATGTAATTATTTAGGAATTTTTATTCTTGCCTTGAAGTCATAAGAATTCAAGGAAAATGGTGAATTACTAGAAAAGTCCTCAACAGACAGTCGGAAAGAACTTCCAGAAACATGTAATCCACATTGTACATAATATTTTCTAAGGTGATTGGTGATCCATTTCCACAACACATGGAATAGTCCTGCTTTTCTAAAAGGATACATCCCTATGTAATGTAGCCACAAACTCAATTGAATCATAGTTAAAACTAGAGTAGCCACCCTACCAGCCTTTTATCTGCCAGCTTAGCTGCAATAATAATGGTTCCCGGCCTCACACCTCCTTTGGAGTCTCATACTGGTAATAAATACATGCTAGGCCACATGGCCAAGAAACCTTCAAGACACATATTCACAAGAATTTTTAGGTTGATTTCATATCCCGATTTGTCAAATTCTCCTTTCTCCAATGTTTTCTAGAAGGTGGCAGGAGTACCTCTCTTCTCTTCCCCTGGACAGCTAGTCGGACGGCGGTAAGTGGGCCCTTTTTCCCTTTTTATCAAAAATATTATCATCCATTACTCTAGATGAATATTTCTCTTGGTAGGAGTTTTCATGGTGATTGAATTCATGAGCTTGTAAAATATTTTCATCAAATCACTAACTAAATATGGTGTCTTCTCAGAGTCATTCCATGTCACATTGGGAGGAATACACTCATCATACATATCTCCAATGATTGGAGATTCAGAAATCTTGTAAACAACCCACAAGATGATACCTACCTCTCCATGTTTTAATTGGATGAAATTAGTCTCTGGTATCCATCGACCTAATAATTCTATCATGAAATCGTCATTCCTGTACACGTAGGTTTTCCAACCCAGAAAACCTCACAAATCCTAACAATATGAAAATCATCTGCAAATTCTGTTCATGTCTTTCGCACCAAGTATTCCCACATCCATGTGGGTTTTAAACCTCCTCCTGGGTGGAAGTCCCAACTTTTCTTCAAACCCATGGATTGATCTGTTTGAGAATCTCAAAAGATGGATGAATAGCAGTGTGGATGTATCTCTGGGGTGTGCCTTCAAATCTAGAGCACACGAGCAATGATGCATACTATGTGATTCCCCTACTATCCCGTCATTATCATATGAGCCCCAACAGAATAATTTTCTGATGAGAAGTTGATATAATCCTGAAACCCAGAATGTGGGATATAGTTCTTCGGATATGGAATGTTATCATCCTACAAATGGATATAGCTATACAAATACAGATAGGTTCTTCGAGGAATGATGAAATGATTCTTCTTCAAATTTTTTTCTATGTCTAGATTGGTGGTTTTTCAAACATCAAAATAATCATGAAAAATGTCATTCATCATATCCTCAATATTCTTGCAGGAATGTCCATCAGCAGTTAAAATTCATCAAGGAGCCACTGAACCTACAAAAAGATAAATATTATCTTTTTAATGTTTGTTTATTTTTGGTGTTTTACAAAAAAATCGAAATGGAATTATTGCACGCAAGTTAAAAACATGGCACTCAAGTATAAGTCAGTCCACAGGTATGGCACCCCAATTATAGCCCATAGGAAAATAATCTACAGAAGAAACACGATGAAATAGAAGTGCCTGAATAGAAGAAGACTTGCGTGTCGAGAGCTGAAAATCGTGAATTTGCAAGACTATTTACGGAAGTAAAGCCATTATATATAAGTGATGATTTTAAACCTATTCACCATAAATATTTTGTGTTGTAAATTTTGTACCCAAGTCTACTTGAACGCCAAAACATGCGCGCCCCAATGCACTTTTCTGACTTCTTCATTACTTTACCTCATTATAGGATCCACTTTTCATTTCAAATCGAATTTTATGTGGGGGGTCTTTAGTTGACACTACATTCCTCCAAAGAGTATTAAATATTTTTCAAAGGGAATACAATAAAATAAAACGGGTAAAATACATATTTTTAAATGGAATATGTTTTTGGCTGCCTTAGTCTGGAAAAAACGATGTCTGCGCACATCATACATGCGTTCCCAGATATGTCGTGCAACCCACTTGTGCATCCCCATATGTCGCATAGCCAACATGTGTGCCGAAATTATTTCTATAAAGTTAACTTATTTGTATATAAATATACCCTAGGGTCCTCATTTGTATGGAAAAATTTCTTTAAAGCCCAATTGCTGCTCTGGTCACCCTAGTGCTTCGCCCTAGTCTTCTGAAACCTTCAATGTAGTTCTTCAACACCTTGAGTGGAGTTTTTAAAGGAGGATCACTGAACATATATCCTTTTAGTATTTTAAATCCATAACACATACATTCCTAATGCACCCAACCTCCCCAAGTCAAAAATACTTGGGTGCCTCCCATTTCACTCATATAAAGTTGAGCGCCCCACTTCTTTGATCACCTCTGAATACTCTTGAAGGCTTGACCAAGGTCTCTCCCATGTATTACTATACAGGTTTTTCGTCGCATAATTTAATATTAGGTCAGCCAAGCCTTCTTGTGTGCCCTTACTTTAGCACACTTACCGACTTGTGTTCTCATACATGTACACCTTTCTCTACTTGGGTTCCCCTCCTCGATTCACATAATTTCTTCACTCTCTTTAGTCTACAAGACATCAATCCTTTATCAACGCCATACATGGAATGGCTTATTCATCCTTGGAGACACTATATAGAATAGATTCTATTCAGTCCTCCTCTAAAACCTCCTGACTTATCAACCCTTTGGGAAATGCACATTAGCGTGTCTCCTATTTGGGTTTGTATTTCCAAAGTCAATGGTTTCGTACATTTGGTTCACAATGGGGTTAGGATTCATGGAGTGTCTGTGATTTTTTATATCCACAGTCACATGTAACATTCTCCCAAAGACAGTGTTAGGATATTCTTGTTTTGGAGGGGTGTTGGGTCATAGCCTCTCCCTTCTCGAAGAGATTACCCGGAACCTCAGGTCTCTGGTAGTGGAAGATACGGTTAATACCAACTTTACCATTAATAATAATGGAGAAGTCTCCCTCCTCTACTAGGATAAATTTTCATAGAAACCATCTTGGCATAAGCCCCTATATTTTCTAGAAAGAGGTGGAATCATTGCTCTTTAATTCTTCATTGGTGCCAAATACCAAAGGGGAGATGGGAAAATGGACATTCATTTCCCTTTCCCTCTCCCATTGGGCTTTGTCACCAAGGCCATAGATCCGAGTTTAGGTCCCTAACCTTACCTTCATCATTTCATTATACCCCTTTCCTATGTGAAGAGAACAGAGGGACATCTCATCACCTCTCCCTCTTCCACAGTCAACACACCCTCTTCCACCAGCGGAGGAGAAAAAATTTTAAAGTGTGAATGCCTTTTTTGAATCTTTGGCATCATCTTTTTTCTCACATAGAGGATGAATAAGGTTAGATTAGAGATTGTTCCTAGTAACAACATTTTCACAATTGAATGAACTATGAGAACTCAGATTCCTATTCAAACCATGATATGTAGGAATCCCTTTTCAGGGCCCAAGATCACTAGACATCATCATCAGGAATACTACCCTAATTCCTTTAATCATGGAATCCTCTTTAATAATAAGCCCCAAATTAAGACCCAAATCATCAAGGAATCCTTTCAAGATGTAAACCCAAACTCGTCTATCACAAAGGACTATAATCTCTTATGAGACTTATCAAACTATGTGGGAATTGATTCCAATATATATGGAATATGTAGGAAGCCTCCATGAGGTTCAAACCCAATACCCTAAATCAACCCTATTCTCCTTGGTCCATATTTCCAATAGGGTCTTATCTTACTTGGAAACCCATATTCTTTCCAAAGTTCATTCGGATGCTTCAGTATAAGTCCCACAATATGTTTTGACTATGCACCATCCACATTGATGTCCATACCACATAAAATTAAACTGTATGGTTATGTCCTTATCACTTGAACATAAATGGTATGATGTGTACAATTAGGTGTCCCTGAGTTACAGAGTTTCTGATTCATTTTACAAGGATATGTAGGTTGTATGTTTTATGGGTAGGCTCTGAAAATCAAATCAAACCATCATATCCCTGAAAGATAATAAATTCCAAAGAGCCCCCCTGAGTGGCTAAAAACTAGTATCATTACAATGATGATTAAAAGAATCTCAAAGAAGTATATTAGAGGATACCATTGAAGAAAAATCTCAAATACATACAGATATTTCCATTAATGAAGAAAATTGAATGCATACCAATGACTCTAAATTTTACACATGTTAATAAGTGATTGTAAATTCCAAGGGATACTTATGATATTATTGGTGAATTAATAAGTATTCCGGAAAATATCTTAAATTTACAAAGAGAGTCCCGGAGTAGATAATAATTCCACCTAAAATGGTCTGATGAGTCCGATATACCATCTTCTCAACCAATGCACGTTCTTAAGTATCGTAAAGTCCAAAATTAAAAAAGGTCTTCCTTTAGAAAGGATATCCCCTTTGGATAAAGAACTGTTGGATGATTCTGGTTCCATAAATAAACCCAATAGAAACTACTTGGAAGCAGTGATTTTTAAAACTAGATCACATGTTTCAAGGAACTACCAAATAAAGGTAGAGGATTCATGTTCTATAAAAATGAATTCCATTAATTAATAATTTTATTCATTATGAATTCAGTTACTATTATCTATGATATTTTTAAAATGATATTATCTATAGACGCATTTTATTCTAATATTATTGATTAAATTGAATGTATTTTTGGTTATTTTCCTTTACATTTTTATTATGTATTATTTATTCATGATAGAAATGTTTTATTAATGGATTGTTTGTTCAATTAATAAAATTTATGTGTTAATTATGCATATTAATTAATGATTTCTTACCCTATATGTAACCATTATGAGCATCTGATATCATATTTATTTTGTTTATTTTCCACAAGATTCCCTGAAGTGTACTATGATTGATGTTCAAGGATATTATATAAGAAGTAATGTTATTTTCATATAAAAAATTATAATTATTGTTTTCCATTGTAATTCAAGATTCATTTATGTTCCAAGATTACCATCACTACTAAACTATTTGGTACTTTGGGACTAGATTCCTCATATATTATACCAATACAATAAATCAGACAACAGCACTGTGCTATTGGGGTTTGGGTCACAATAGTTGGTATTTGAGGGGGATATTGATGAAACTATGGAAACGAGATTTGTAACGCCCCGACCCCAGCTACCCAGAGTCGGTGCATTACTTCGTAACATTGGCATGATCACAAAAGATCAAGTCTCGAAAGAAAGATTAGTTTAGTAGCCTTGGAAACA
Organism: Viscum album; assembly: GCA_963277665.1. Classification (NCBI taxonomy): domain Eukaryota; kingdom Viridiplantae; phylum Streptophyta; class Magnoliopsida; order Santalales; family Viscaceae; genus Viscum; species Viscum album. The sequence goes on along the minus strand of OY728140.1, from coordinate 1,266,285,131 downwards.
CTAGACACATTCATAAATGTTACATTACATCATAAGGTGAAAAACTACAATAACAATGTATCCATAGACCAAACTCATATCCTCTTCTGACTATCCCTACAGGTCATTCATAAAATACTTCTTCACATCCTGGAAAATATTAAATCATTGAAAGGGGTGAGCTCAGATGCTCAGTAAGGATAACAATATTGTGGAAGCTTTCATAAATAAACATAAACATTTAAGGTAATGTATAACTAGAACAAAAGCCTTTTAAACGTGAACATCAACATAATATGGCAAAAGTAAAATGAGATAATGCCATTTACATCTTCACATGGATATTCTACTGGTCTAATAATCACATGCAATGTCAATAACCATTTTCATAATGATGGAATGCATAATTCCAGACTATCATAACCATGTAGCCAAGGCCTCGTGCCAAGACCACAAATTAGATTTTTTCAAGGCCTCGTGCCAAGACACTAGTTTCTCTCGTCAATCCTGCCGATGCATCGAGGAGTTATAGCGGGCTCCACCCATCACTTATTAAGTCCAATTCATTCCTCATATGAATAGGTTTAAACATATCATAAACTATAACATAATCGTATCACATAAAACATGCATAAAGGAAACATAACATTTCCACATTTCAATCACAAGATATCAATACAACACATTGATATAAAAAACTCTTTCAAAACCATTTTCAATACCAAAATAAAAGAATGTTAAAACATTGTATTTATTTTTCATTAAAAAAATGATGGCTTGTAGAGGAAGCCGAAACTCGAATAATGGTCACGGCGGTGGAGAAGTCATTGTCACCACATAAGTATGGAAATAAAAACATTCCCTTTTTGTCGTTTAGTAAAAAGATTCGTATAAAAAAGATTCCTTTTGAATAAACGTAAAAGTCAAAGGGGTTTATACACCGTATAAAGGAAAGTTGTGTATAAAACCAAATATGCCTCAATGAAATGAGATTGAGACGAAGTACCTTTCAAGGATCATTTCTAAATAGAATAGATATATTATGTTTATTCACTATATGTACACATAAAGAAAGTATAAATAAAAGATAATATCATGACATAATTTTAAAGTAGGAGATTAACCCAAAGAATAGAAATTGGGTTAAGAAGTTCCCTTACCTTGCGTCATGTCCTGACTCGACCATTCTTTAACCTCCTGAATAATAAACTAGAGTTAATTTCTATTTAATTAAGAACCTTTTTCATGTTCATTATTCCTTTTATATCCCTTATTACCATGTTATGAACATTATGTAATTATTTAATTTTATAACGGTCAGTTTGTCGATCTTAGGTACTTGAGTCAAAAATAAAATTCTTATAATTACAAGTTGTTCATTTGGTGATATATCCATTATATCCAGAGTTATTTTCATGATGTAGATATCATATATATCATATATATCCATTATATACATGCATTTATAATATTACATAACATTTAGAGGTAATAAATGAAATTCACCGTTCATGTAGACGGTAAGCCGTACGTACACATGAACGCTACTTTCATTTCTATTTCATATTTAATGGAATGAAATCATAATTATATAAAGGTATAATATAGTTCCAGTATAATATCATATATAATATCATTTACTCCATCCTTTATATATCCCACATATGGCTTTAACGATTCACATCACTTTGAGGGGGCAGTAGTCCGCACTTCCTAAAGTGAAATTATCGCGTATACCTATAATGGAAATCATAAAGTATGCCATAAATGAGAAATACAGAATCATAAGTAAAACATAAACATATTATATATCATATATAAATATAGTGACATCTTAATGCCCACCTTTTAAGGTGTTATATGAGTGTTGAACAATCATCGTTTCGTGAGGCAGAAATTCGCCATCCACAGAAACCGTATGTTCTTTAACCATTAGATGTAGGTTTGTGTAATTGTAGCTCGAATACTTCTTATAAAAACATCCTAGTATATTTAGGATACTATTGTTGTTACAAAAGAAATGAATAAAAATATTTTAGGTGGTTGGGGAAGAAAAATAAAACAAAACCACATTAGAGAAGACATTACCTCAAAATCGGGTAACTATTTTTGATTTGAGCCAAAGGCTTCCTTGGGAAGAGTTCTGCCCAAAGTGAGGCTTATAGGAGTAATAGGGGAAAGTTGGGATAGTATTTGGGTAGAGTTTGGCCGAGCCAAATGGCTTGAAAGTGTGAATGATGTGGTAGAGGTGGGGGCCTTTTATAAGAGGAGAGGAGGGGCACTCTTGGAATGTAAGGAAATTTTACATTATTATACAATGATTTTCTGATTATAAAGGTCCCACACTTATATAATTCGTGGATATGGTGATAAGGGTTCGAAATCTACCCATATAATAGTCTTTGGACAAGTTTAAGCCTTGTATTGTACATTATCGTTTCATTTTATTAAAATCGTTAAATAATGAGGTCATCGCTGCATCATAATGATGTCATAAATAATTTAATTTATTTAATGTCTAAAAATTATAATAAAACTACTATGATGTATTAAATCTTTTTAGCTTTCCAATTACTATTTATAGTCAAAACTATTACATGTATAACCCCATTTAAAAATTATTTTATAAAACATTTCATGTTTGTGTCATTTTTTACTTTAACATTAAATAAAAGGTATTTATGTCATTTCCTAACTAAAGTGGCTCCATGGGGTCCCCAAGTTGACCCATGGATTTTCTTGGTCGGACATGGAACATCCAATGAGGGTAGGACATGTTTCAAGCTCATCTCATATTATTAAAACATTATTTTTACCTTAAACTACACTAATTACCTCTAATCGCGATTAAGAACTTAAAGGTTACTATTCACAAAAAATTATTTTAATCTCATTGAACCTCATTTTACTTCTTAATGAAAACCATGTATGTCGGATTTTTTAAAATAAAATCATAGAATTGTTAATATTTCATTTAAACAAAAAATCATTTATTTAACTACCACTTAGTGGTTTCACTATTCATCAAAAATTGATGTTTTTCAGAACAATGCCAAAATTTCACCCTAAGCTATAATTGATATTCTGAATTCAAAAATGATGTCTATTTTATGAACTTCCAAACATATAAGTTGAATTAATTAATTTTATAATCAATTCCCGCTGCCACAACAAATAGCGTGTTTTTAAGAAACAATTTATATTAAAAGATTAACAATTGTTTATGTCCAATTTCAAAGTGAAATTAATTCTAATGAAAACCATTGGATAAAATGGAAAAAATATATTATAATTATACTTTAAAACCACTCAATAGTATAACTTATCACTATAAATTATTTTGATTAAAAAAGTTGTTTTAAGTATTTTTCAATATTCATAAAAATTTGGAAGTTCTCAGAAAATTACAAAAAATTCAACACAGGATAATTTCAATATTAGGAATACAAAAATGAAGTCCATTTTGAAATATAAAATTTCTATAAATTTAAAAAGTGGTTATTACTATTCATAACGGCTACATTGATTAGTTGCGGTGTGTTAAAACTCGAAGTGGCCTACAATGCAAGCTATTGCATTATTGAATGAGTAGCGTATCATGGAAGCTCGGGGTGTTACATTCTCCCCTCCTTCAATAAATTGCATCCTCGCAATTTGAAATTTTTCTTGGAAAATAAAAGGTTGAAAATAGAAAATACCTTTGTGGAAAACCCACATCGGAAATATGGTTAATAAAATTTAGTCTTAATAAGCGGGAAATTGAAATAAGAAAGTCAGCACCAAATTATGATATCGATAAGGAGAACATTGGTGGCAATTAGAGACATATAATTGGAGGAAAAACATAAATATTTGTAGGGAGTGATTGAGGTCATCAATCACAATCAACTGTCAAATTGAGGGCCTCAAAGCCTTCTATCTATGTTGATTTAAAATATCATCAGTTCAACAAGACATAAGGTATTAGGATAACACATTTTTTTGTTTTAATATCCCTTTACTAAAGTTTAATAATTAATTTATTCATTGAATAAGAGATAGGTATATATATATTTATGCTTGACAATTAGAGTTTCAACCTTCAACTCATCTTTCACTCAAAAAGATAATAGAACTCAAAAATATTATACTTATCCTAATTGTATAAGGTTCCAAATTTTAACACATACCATTTAGATTAGAAAAACTATTTTGTAAAAACCAGGGACTTCACGTAGTTCAGTGGTAAGAGATTAATCCCAATCGCACTATGGTTGTGGGTTCAATTCCCACAGCTTTGTCCAACGCGATGAGTTGTCACTCAGTCTGCGTTTTGTCCTTTTTATAAATATCCAAAAATAACCTTAACAATAGTATCCAATGTAAAATATAATCCATTCCAACCTTTATAGTTATCAAAAATACTTCTGTCCAACTCACTGTCCGGATTTTATGAGGAAGGAAAACATAATGAAGCTTCTTTTTTTTTTCTGCGTAACAACATGTGAACACCTTCATCATGTATTCTTTTAAAACACTGTAACATACTGTATTACCATAAATCCTTATTGATTACATTCATGATCCCTTATTCCTTATAGAGAACTAGATATACTCCTTCTATCCAAAAATGTATACAAATCATTAATCAGTTTCATGGATGTTAAGAATATCCAACATAATTTATCCGAATCAATCATGTCTTATTCCAAAATCACTATCTCGGTATCAGAACCATATTATGGTTTATCTTTCTCTCAACCATATATTTTTCAAAAATTTAACCTACTGTGGAGTCACTTTTCTTGGTTCCACACAATCTCATGTCCTAGATGAAATAGTACTGCAGTACAATCCTTATATACTCCATAATTATTATAACCAGTACATCATTGATACAGCACTCAAATTACAAAATTCTTTAATAACAACATAAGAACTCTAATCATTCCTCCTCATCTCTAGTAGTATCATAACTTGATTATTATCCAATAACATCATTTGGGGCATACTCTGATGATTTGAACATTGGTTTGTGTAGTGTCCCCACTCCTTGCAGATGAAGCATTGTACATTTGAAACCTTTTTCTTACCCTTGCAGTCACGCACTTGGTGTCCTTTTTCTCCACACATATAACAAACTCCCATTCCCTTCAGGAAAATTCTACGGTGTTTCTTCAACAGTTATCAGATATTGGAAAATTCTTCTTTTCCCTTGTCCCTTTATCCATCATTCTCTCTTCCATCCTTTTCTTCTCTTTCATCCCTTCAAATCCATAAGACTCAGAGAATTCTCTACTTATATTATTAACACATGATACTATTTCTTCATATGTTGATAACACATGGGAGAATATTTCCCTTCTAAATGTTGGCTTAATACCATGAAATATATGATCCTTCTTACTCTTTGGATCATACGTATTGATGGAGTTCATATTCCTTCTACTGAGCACCATTTCTATACAATGCCACAAACTAGATTAGTTTATGAATCAAAATACATAATTCCATACTTATAAAATACTTAACATAAATTGAACTAATTATGGATATAATCCATAATCATAAAAAGTTTTTCTTTGAGGAAGTATATACTCATAACCGTTCGTAGTGGTTTGTAATGAAAACGAGAATTATCCTAAGCATATCCCCTAGGAGTGTCGTAACCAAGAGTGCAGCAAGGCCTGTTGTCATGCACCAGTTCCCGTTCGAGTCAAGCTCAAAGTGGTGTTTTCGGGTTTTACCCCTAGGTACATCTGTGCCAAAGCCGCCTCTACCTGCTCGTATCCAGACAGGGATGTATTTCTCAGAAAACTCACAAAATCTCTACAATAACAAAATTCTAGGAAGTTCTTCTATACTAATCCTCAAAGTCTATCTTTGGGCTATGTTCTCTAATAAGATTTTATCTAAATCTAGCTTCCAAGACTAGTACTAAAATGCCTCTGTTACCGACTGTAACGCCCCGACCCCAGCTACCTAGAGTCAGTGCATTACTTCGTAACATTGGCATGATCACAAAAGATCAAGTCTCGAAATACCGATTAGTTTAGTAGCCTTGGAAACACTAGATACATTCATAAATTTTACATTACATCATAAGGTGAAAAACTACAATAAAAAAGTCTCCATAGTCCACACTCATATCCTCTTCTGACTATCCCTACAGGTCATTCATAAAATAATTCTTCACATCATGTAAAATATTAAAACATTGAAAGGGGTGAGCTCAGATGCTCAGTAAGGATAACAATATTGCGGAAGCTTTCATAAATAAACATAAACATTTGAGGCAATGTATAAATAGAAAAAAAGCCTTTTAAACTTGAACATCAACATAATATGGAAAAATTAAAATGAGATAATTCCATTTACATCTTCACATGGATATTCTACTGGTCGAATAATCACATGTAATGTCAATAACCATTTTCATAATGATGGAATGCATCATTCCAGACAATCATAACCATGTAGCCAAGGCCTCGTGCCAAGACCACAAATTAGATTTTTTCAAGGCCTCGTGCCAAGACAATAGTTTGTCTCATGCGACCTGCCGATGCATCGAGGAGCTATAGCGGGCTCCACCCGTCACTTATTAAGTCCAATGCATTCCTCATATGAATAGGTTTAAACATATCATAAACCATAACATAATCGTATCACATAAAAAATGCATAAAGGAAACATAAAATTCCCACATTTCAATCACAAGATATCAATAAAACACATTGATATAAAAAACGATTTCAAAACCATTTTCAATACCAAACTAAAATAAAGTTAAAACATTGTATTTATTTTTCATTAAAACAAATGATGGCTTGTAGAGGAAGCCGAAACTCAAATAATGGTCACGACGGTGGAGAAGTCATTGTCGCCGCATAAGTACGGAAAGAAAAACATTCCCTTTTTTTCGTTTAGTAAAACGATTCTTATAAAAATGATTCCTTTTGAATAAACGTAAAATTCAAAGGGGATTATACACCGTATAAAGGAATGTTGTGTATAAAACCAAATATGCCTCAATGAAATGAGATTGAGACGAAGTACCTTTCAAAGATAATTTCTAAATAGAATAGATATATTATGTGTATTCACTATATGTACACATAAAGAAAGTATAAATACAAGATAATATCAAGACATAATTTTAAAGTAGGAGATTAACCCAAAGAATAGAAATTGGGTTAAGAAGTTCCCTTACCTTGCGTCATGTCCTGACTCGACCGTTCTTTAACCTCCTGAATAATAAACTAGAGTTAATTTATATTTACTTAATAACCCTTTTCATGTTCATTATTCCTTTTATATCCCTTATTACCATGTTATGAACATTATGAAATTATTTAAGTTTATAACGGTCATTTTGTCGATCTTAGGTACTCGAGTCAAAAATAAAATTCTTATAATTACAAGTTGTTCATGTGGTGATATATCCATTATATACAGAATTATGTTCATAATGTAGATATCATATATGTCATATATATCCAGTATATACATGCATTTATAATATTACATAACATTTACAGGTAAGAAATGAAATTCACCGTTCATGGAGACGGTAAGCCGTACGTACGCATGAACACTACTTTCATTTCAATTTCATATTTAATGGAATGAAATCATAATTATATAAATGTATAATATAGTTCCAGTATAATATCATATATAATATCATTTACTCCATCCTTTATACATCCCACATATGGAATTAACAATTCACATCACTTTGAGGGGGCGGTAGTCCGCACTTCCTAAAATGAAATTATCGCATTTACCCATAATGGAAATCATAAAGTATTCCATAAATGAGAAATACAGAAGCATAAGTAAAACATAAAAATATTATATATCATATATAAATATAGTGACATCTTAATGTCCTCCTTTGAAGGTGTTATATGAGTGATGAACAATCATCGTTTCGTGAGGCAGAAATTCACCATCCACAGAAACCATATGTTCTTTAACCATTATATGTAGGTGTGTGTAATTGTAGCTCGAATACTTCTTATAAAAACATCCTAGTATATTGAGGATACTGTTTTTCTTACAAAAGAAATGAATAAAAAGTGTTTAGGGGGTTGGAGAATAAAAATAAAACAAAACAACATTAGAGAAAACATTACCTCAAAATCGGGTAACTCTTTTTGATTTAAGCCAAAGGCTTCCTTGAGAAAAGTTCTGCCCAATGTGAGGCTTCTAGGAGTAAGAGGGGGAAGTTGGGAGAGTATTTGGGCAGAGGTTGGCTGATCCAAATGGCTTGAAAGTGTGAATGAGGTGGTAGATGTGGGGGCCTTTTATAAGAGGAGAGGAGAGGCACTCTTTGAATGTAAGGAAATTTAACATTATTATACAATGCTTTTCCGATTCTAAAGGTCCCCAAATAATATAATTCGTGGATAACGTGATAAGGGTTCGAAATCTACACATCCATTAGTCTTTGGACAAGTGTAAGTCTTGGATTGTACATTATCTTTTCATTTTATTAAAATCGTTAAATAATGAGGTCATCACTGCATCATAATAATGTCATAAATAATTTAATTTATTTAATGTCTAAAAATTATAAAAAAAATACTATGATGTAGGAAATCTTTTTAGCTTTCCAATTAATATTTATAGTCAAAAATATGACTTGTATAGCCCCATGTAAAAATTGTTTTAGAAAAACATTTCATGTTTGTGTCATTTTTTACTTTAACATTAAATAAAATGTATTTCTGTCATTTCCTAACTAAAGTGGCTCCATGGGGTCCCCATGTTGACCCATGGATTTTCTTGGTCGGCCATGGAACATCCAATGAGGGTATGACATGTGTCATGCTCATCTCATATTATTAAAACATTATTTTTACCTTAAACTACACTAATTACCTCTAATAGCGATTAAGAACTTAAAAGTTACTTTTCACCAAAAATTATTTTAATCTAATTGAACCAAATTTTACTTCTTAATGACAACCATGTATGTCGGATTTTTTAAAATCAAATCACAGAAGTGGTAATATTTCATTTAAACAAAAAATCAGTTATTTAACTACCACTTAGTGGTTTCACTATTCATAAAAAATTGATGTTTTTCAGAACAATGCCAAAATTTCACCCTAAGCTATAATTGATCTTCCGAATTCAAAAATGATGTCTATTTTATGAAATTCCAAACATATATGTTGCATTAATTAATTTTATATTTAATTCCCGTTGTCACAACAAATAGCGTGTTTTTAAGAAACAATTTATATCAAAAGATTAACAATTGTTTATGTCCAATTTCAAAGTGAAATTAATTCTAATGAACACCATTGGATAAAATGGTAAAAATATATTCTAATTATAATTCAAAACCACTAAATAGTATAACTTATCACTATAAATTATTTTGATTAAAAATTTGTTTTAAGTATTTTTCACTATTCATAAAAATTTGGAAGTTCTCAGAAAATTACAAAAAATTCAACATAGGCTAATTTCAATATTAGGAATACAAAAAAGAAGTCCATTTTGAAATATTAAATTTCTATAAATTTAAAAGGTGGTTATTACTATTCATAATGGCTACTTTGATTAGTTGCGGTGTGTTAGAACACGAAGTTGCGTACAATGCAAGCTATTGCATTATTGAATGAGTAGTGTATCATGGAAGCTCGGGGTGTTAAAAGATTAATGGAAGTATACATTATGTAAGATAAACCTAGGATAGACATTGATGATATGTATAAACAAACACCCGATTTTTTGGGAAAGGTAGTGATTTTGGGGTTTTTTTCTTAAAAAATTCATCAATGTCTGGATACTTAAATAAGACATGGTTCTAACAAATATGTACCTATGGGTAGTAAATCAAAAAATATTATTTTTAATTTATCTTATCACCGCCTGGTGAGTGATACTGGGCCTTACTGTGTACCTGGTTTGACACTCTAGTATCATATTCATAGTATAATACAAATTTCATTTAAAAATCATTATGATTGATTTTTATAGATTATGAAAATTAATGAACTCAGAAAAAATGAAGGTGTCTTAGATTGAATATAATGTGTCTCAAAGGATTGGTAATTATTTTTATTTGATGAAAATTTGCTCATAATTAAAATAATTTTTGAGAAAAAATAAAGACTTCGATGGAAGGAAAACATCCCATCATAGGTATCCCTTTATTGTTTTTTCTAATATGTGGAGAACATGGTAATTATCCATGTCACTTAACCATTCAAATGGTTAAGCTGTATTCCAAGGAAAGAACTATGTTATAATAAAATGGATGAAGTATTTATGTATTTTGAATCTTGAATTAAATTGTAGAGGTTTTTAACTAAAGGTATTTTGGTTACAAGAATCAAGGAATATCTAGGTATTGTGTTAAATTTTAGAAGCATATATATATTCATTTACTTATTTATTTTAAGTGTAAAATTATGTGTTTTTGAGTTTATGATTTATCATAAGTTCAAATCGTAAACACAAAATTTATGGTTTTATATGATGAGAGTCTACCAATATACAAGTTATTTTGGGTGAAATTTATGGAATACAACCTATTGGTTTAGTTTATGTTTTATTTAAAAAGTTATTTAACAAATAATTTGAATACATTTTATAGACATAAGTTTAATGGTATTGACAACGATTTTGTTTGATAAAATCATTCATGACATAGTACTAATATTCAAATATTATTACACAAATTTGTGGGGTAAATAAGTAGTATTGGAAACCATTATAAAAAGGATATTTATTGATTAATATTATTTTAAGGATGTACATAACATATTTTTGGAAAATTATACGAATTATATTAATGTTTTTTAGAAAAATGAAACCCATATACTTGCTAATAACACATCACATCATGCAAGGCTACAACTCATGAGACCATAACCGAAAGACAATAAGGTCTTAACACTTACCACTGGTTTACATGATATACTTATTAATGTGTCAATAGTTGCACTATTTGAAATACAAATATTAGTGATGAACCAACAATGTTACTATTGATGTTTATATATTAATGTATTATATTGGATAATTTTTTAAAACATATTGGGTTTAGAAAATAGTTATAGATGGGGAGATAGACTTATCACTCTTTTATGGAGCATACGATCCATTAAAAGAAAAATTTATCAAATATTTCTTACAAAAAAAATAAAATTTCGATACTCATTTTTTTGGAATAAACATAGAATTATAATTTTTTTGAAACAAAAAAAAATAGTTGAAATTGTTCTTATAAAATATAAAAGTATCATGTAATTATATTAACTTAAATTATTAGATAGTAATAGAATTACTAAGAATTATGAAATGGATCGTGAATCAAAAATGTAGTACCCCCATGTAATAACATAGATATCCACGAGTTTTTTGTTTGTGAAAATATAGTGCTTGGTGTTTCCATGGAGGTTGTAGTGGTTTGTTACGGGGGTTTTCCAGCAATCATGTTTCTCCAAATGGTTTCACTGAAATAGTGGACCTGAAATGGTAGCAAACTAAAATGGTGGCAAACAATAATGGTAGCACACTAGAAAAGTGGCACCGTAGTCGTGGAATTTTAATGGTGCAAGACCAATGTAGAGGCACAATAATGGTCACACCATGATTGTTCCATGTCGAAACAGTGTCACACAAATGGTGTCTCAACATTTTCCCAATTTCCAGTTCATGAGTTTATCTAGTTTCACCTCTATTATGTCTTATTTTACATAAACCAAGTTTTAATCCTTCCTAATCCTTTTTAAGGGAGCTTTGAAGGTTATTAGTTATATAATTAATACCTTAATTTCTTGGGAGATTTGAGATTAGAAAACCATGTGATCTTGACCGTGATCCCATGTTAATGACTTTTTGAAACCATTCTTCCTTTAATATAGGATTTGGATCTTCAAAGTCGGTATCTTCCCTTCTTAGTGTGTTTTCTGAACCCCCTTGGATTATATTGTGCCTTCCGCATTAGAGGAGTCGTGCACCTATTCTAGATCACTGCATGATCAGTTTTCTTGGAGTTTCGTACTGCCCGCACCATCCCCTATTCTTGGAGTACAGAGGAATTTTGATCCTTTGATCTTGCAATTAAGGATTTTTTATGCCTATATTTATTTATACATCACGTGAGGTGGGTGTAATAATGATTCCTTGTAAAAAATGGTTAAATAATTTTCACTAAAAAGTAATCAAAATGGGTTGAAGAAGTTTATGATAAGAATATAACAAGACCTGTTAAAATAAAATGCTAGAAATAGAATATGGGTTGACGTTGATCACCTTTTTTATTTGTTATCTTTGTTTCTTTTATGTTTGTTATGGTTGTGTTCCTTTTGAAAATTGTGGATGTTGGTTTCCGTGTCTGCCACACTAGTGATGTTCTTTTTAGTTGTGATGCTTAATAAATGGTTGTAACATGAAATATTCTCAATCACCTTCATTGGGTTAATTGAAATAGATTCCCATGGATTAAAATCCATGTGTGATCACCCCAATTGATCAAGTGCACATATAGATCGATTATTATCGAATCTAAATATGTCTTGTTTAATAGGTGTGGAAGATTCCTTGGTTCTGTAGGGATTGTGCCCTTGTGTGAGTTGTGTGGTTATATTGTTGGTACCACAATTATGGGTATATAGGTGGATGGGGGAGTTGGTTCTATGAAAAGGGTGTGGGAGTGTGTGCATCGAGGCTATGGTTTAAGGGTAATTGTTATGGGTTTGTGGTTTGGGGTGGTATGTGTGGTCTGTTGGATTCTCTAGTTGAGAGAAAAATTGATTGATGAATGGATGAACTTGTAGGCATTGGGACTAACTTTATTTGTGTTGTGGACATGGAGAAATGTTGGGTAGTTGGAATTTGGGGTGGTTATGAACATGTTATGTTGTGGGACTACATCAGAGAATTTTCATGGTAGTAGTGCTATAGATCTAGGTTGTGAGAGAAGGATTGTTCAGTATTATATTGAATAATTATAGTTGGAAGTGGTTTAAAGGGGGTATGTAGTGGGGCTCTAAATCTAGTTTTTTTGTTGTATGGTTGCGGTTAGTACATTCTTGGTATCAATGGAAAAAATTAAGGTCTATCCCTTTAAATAAATAGATGGAATGTGATTTAATTATTTTTTTGGTTTATGCATGGATGTGGGTGTTGTGTGGTTGTGCATATAGGGGTAGTAGAAAAAGTGGTACTAATGGGCTTGTTTGTTTTCATGTTTAAAACACATAGGTTGGGCTGAGTGTCTGATTACTTATATGTAAAAAAATTAGTTCCTTGTGATTTAGATATGCACCACACCCTTGTTGAGAACAATGTGAGTAATACAACCATTTCATGTGGGAGGGTGTCACTCCAAAACATCTTGATGGGATGATGGATTCTTGGTTACAAACATTCTTCGCACGCTATTCCATGTTCTTACCGCTTGAGCGTATCTGCGTAGGCTATAATGGCTTGAGGCCTACCATTGTCACATATCCCTTAGGTAGGATTTTTTGGGATGAGTATTCTAGGTTTTTGTTGGAAATGTTTTTTCTTAATTATTTTTGGGATGAGGCCTAGGTGTCTTCAGGCGGGTGGTGTGGTTGTTGTGGCCTGTGTTTCTGTGGGTGATATTATGTGTGGTTTGAGGCCAAGGTGTCTAAGGTTAGATTGTGCAAGTGGTAATAGAGAAGATAATATTTTTATCATCACGACATTACCCATTAGGGATGAGCAGTTAACTAGTTGGAATGTGGTTCGGGGTAGCCAAATGTCGATGTGCTTATACTGCTACATTAATAGACTTGTGTTATTTGGTGAGGATACCTTGGTGGGGCTGGGGTGGTTACTATTTGATGGTCGGTTATTTTTGGTTCTACTATTTTCTCACAGGAGTATTATTATGTTCCCCCAAGTGTTCACAGGTAGCTTTAGTTTCTCAAATTTAGTATACTCATATTCTGACCCTATATATATAATACAATTTCGTAGTGTCTAGGAGGAAATTGAGTAAAATTATGGACTTTACTTGCTCCGGTGTTGGATTAGTTGTTGTTTTTGGTTAGTATCCTATCCTTTTGTACTTTACATTGGAGATTTTTCTACCATGTATTATCTTTACTATTGAACATTCATGTGGGGATGTATTTTGACGTTACATTTACTTTTAGTATTTGGATTTTCTTAGGATATACCATCTGATCTCCCGATGTTGTTCTATAAAAAGGTTAATTACTTATATACTATGTGAGATTATATACCCTTGGTTTTTTTCACTACATCAGGTCCTATTGAATGCGGGACATGATGGTTCATTGTATATCCTTCATCTTGACAAAGGAAGGTTGTGGCACCTTGTTGTCCCTTCCCACCTCTTGACGAAGGGGGTCTTGAAAAAAATGGTATCATAGGCTAGTTGAGAGATATTATAGAGTTTAGAGTCAGGAACATGGAAAATTTCATGAGATGGTAGGGGAATTGTGTATGGTGAATATGGTGTATGAAATAGGCAAGTGTAGAACATCTTGGACATGGGATTTTAGGACACCCCATGATCTGATGCAAAAAATATGGACCGAAAAAATGACCATGTGAGGATACATAGATTATAGGGTAGATCCCCTATGAATGATACAAGAATCATAATGACCTTTGTTATTTTTTATTAGGAAATTTCTGGAAATGAAAAAAAATGAAGAGTTAAAATGAATTTAAAGGAAAATTTATATACAATCGATGCTTGGGAGTTTCTTATTTACATTAATGTTATGGCACTCGGACGTCACCCCTGAGTGGTATGAGTTGCCATGGCCTAGAAGTTTAACCTTGTGGATCATCAGAGGGCTGACATAGAGGAGGATGACCAGTGGTAGAAGACACATCGTGACTTCCAGTATCAGACTCTAGGAATGTACAAGGGAAGCGTCTCATACATGGAGATGGAGATTTGGCTTGAAGAACTTGTAATCTCTTTTATCGTAATCAAGGCTCTGATAAAGTACTAGGTTAATTTAGAAGTGATCATGATATGGAAAGTGGCATATCATTGATTGACACTTTTCCTTAGGGAGTGGAATGAGGCCGATGTCTCATCGGTTGACTTTATGAAGGAGTTCGGGGTGGAATTACATCCATCCATGCTGATGGCAGAGAATAGGAAGGAGATACTCTCCCTAAAATAGGGGAGTAGTTTAGTGAGGGAAATAGGTATCTAGTTCATGTAGTTTCTTTTATTTTCTGAGGATCTCTTTCTGTATGAGGATTCATGAGCAAGACACATTGATGAGTCAATTTGACTTTCCCTTCATTTTGCCATCACTCCCTTTACCCTATCGACATTCTTTTAAGATTAGAATAAGGCCGATTTAGTGGAGAGGATTCAATCATAGGGAGGTGTACCATGAGAGGGTAGCTAACCGAGTTAATCAAAGTGGAAATAGTAATAATGTTTTGATATATATCTTTATGAAACACGGATGTGGATGATAAAGTGGTCCCAGTAGATACTAACGTATAAACAACCTCAGATAATGAAGAGACAGTCGAATTAACCCTTACCATGTACTTTTCCTTGGTAGAGGGTATGTTAAACTCATGTATAATAGTTAAATAATTTTTATTTAACTATACAAGAACCACATACATAAATATGATACCATATATGATGTTGTAATATTTCATTGTTAAAAATATTTTAGTAGTATCATTGTTTCCGTTGTCAAATTATTTTTTTTCTTTTATATGTTTTCTTAATTATGTCATGTATGTTGGGGATAGGATGTATTTCATTCAAATACAGAATTTTATTATGTTATTAAACATTATTTTTTAACATCAAATGAAAATTTTTCTTGAATGGTAACGATGGGGAATGAATATCATCACGTTCGTGAAGACTGTAATCCATATGTTCGCACGAGCAACAATATCATTCTATTGATGGTGAAATCTAATGTTATAGGATGGTATATCATATATATATATAATAAATAGCAGGATATATTTATTGTTTACATCAATTATACTCATTATTATACCCATCCAAAAAATGGTGTGTTGAATAAAAAACTACACCATGACGTAGAGACTGTAAGCCGTATGTATGCATGTATGGTGAATTTTCCATTAATAGGATGAATAAAATAAAGAATATGATTGTACCATATTTATAATAACATCATTGTTGGTATAAGTTACTGGATTTATTTTTTTTTTATGGAAAAAACAACGAAATAATATGTGGAATAAGAAAAGAACATAAGAGGTGATGAAAATATTACCTCTTCCTCGGGTGCTTCCTTTTGATTTGATCAAAAGGGCTCTGTAGGTTGGCTTTATGATAAAAGTAATGTCACATGGATGAAGTGAGGGTATTATGGAGGATATTTGGGTAGGGTTTGGCTAAGAGAAATGGATTTGGAGGTTTGAAATTAAGAGAAGTGAAAGTACCCTTTTATAAGAGAGGTGAGGGTAACTTTAGAAAAAATAAGAAATATTATTTTATTTTACAATAATATTCGGTTTATAATGGATAAAAAATTATTTTTTTCGAGGATAATGTGGGTCTGGGTCAAACAAATCTCAACCAATAGGGTTTATATAGGTTTAGGTCACCACATTAACCTTACCTTTTACATTTAACTCTTAATTAAATAGTTTATCTTTTACCATGTATTCTTGTATTATTATAATAAATGGTAAATAAAATTACTATAATAATCCAATTTAACCCCAAGTGATTAATTATTAATATATATAACCTTATATAAGTCCTCTGGTAGATCCTTATATTTTTAGGAATATTATATAAATTAATAATATAGAATTTTTTTTAAACTCATTTATTTCAATTTTGACATTATTTAGTATTTGGTTTTTCTTAATGTCATAACAACTTAATAATTTATAAATAAAATATTTCACCAACCCTAATATGTCATATTGACCTATAAAATCTATGAAATACATAAAAAGTCTCCATTTACAATTATTTTAAAATTTATAATATCGAATATTTTAATCGTTAAATAATAAGGTAATTACAACATCATCATTGTGTCATAAATTAATTTAGTTATTTAAAGTCTAAAAATTATAAATAAAAACCAATATATAAGAAGTCTATTTAGATTTATAATGAATATTTATAGTCTAATGTATTTTCTGTATAACCCTATATTAAAAATGTTTTAGTTCTTAATATTTGAAACTAACACTTTTAACTCTTCTTTAAATAAAATAATAATAAATTTCCTAATCTAATCCAAGTGGACCAAAAGAATTATATTTTATTCCTATGTTTCATTTTGGTCGAAATACATTGATCCGATAGAATTAGGACATGTGTTAGGGTAATTATAGTATCATTTCTACCTTTCATTACTATGTTTACTTTTAACTATGGTAAATAAAAATCAAAAGTTTTTATTCACCAAAAATTATTTTCATCCTATCAAACAAAATTTTTCTTATTGATGTAAACCATTTATCTATTATTTTTGAAATTAAATTCACAGAAGCGATAAAATATATTTTTATGAAAATTTTCAAATCTTCCTAGAAGGTGGGTCAAAGACGTTAAAAATATCAATAAAATTTTATATGTCTAATATTATTATAAAATTAATTCAATGAATTAAATTGAACATATATATGTATTATGTATCTACTTTGAACTAAAATAAATTTAAATAAAATAAATAATTATTTAAATATAAAGTCTGTTTTTAACAATAAGCATTGTTTTTCACTATTCATAAAAAAATTAAGGTTTTTAGAAAAATTAAAAAAATCACCCTTAGATAATTTTTATATTCCGAATCTAAAAGTGAAGTCCATTTTTATAAATAAAATATATATAATTTCAAAAGGTGGATATTACTATTCATAATGGCTAATTAGATTGGTCTTGGTGTGTAAATACTCTTTGTTTCAGACATAGTAAGCTATTGAATTATTCAAAGAGACAAATACCATGGAAGCTTGGTGTGTTACATTTTTTACTACTTCAAATAATTTTATTCTTGAAATTTCAAGAAAAAAACTCCACAAAAATATTTGGGTGGTTCTTCATCATAATTTTTTCGGGTTCCCACGTTGTATCATCCTTCTTCTGGTTTCTCCATAGAATTTTTACCAGACGAGTCATCCAATTTCTCAACACTTATTCTATGGTATCAATAATCTTGAAAGGATCTTCACAATAAGACATATCGGGATCCAGTTCTATTTCTTCATAGGTGAGTACATGCATTGGATCAAGCATATATTTTCTCAATAGTGTTCCGTGGAACACATCATGAACATTGGAGAGACTTGATGGTAATTCCAAACGGTAAGCTACAAATCCAATTAGTTCTAGAATTTAAAAACATCTGATGTACCTGGGACTCAATTTACCCTTCTTATCAAGTCTTAAAACACCATTCCGTGGAGATACCTTCAAGAAAACATGATCTCCTATTTGATATTGCAAATACATCCTTCGGTTATCTGTATAGAACATTGGCCTACATTGAGTTTCTTCGATGTGTGTTTGGATATTCATAACATTTTCTATTGTTTCCTCAACAAGTTATAGGCCTATAAGTTTTCTTTCTCCATCAACATCCCAAAAAATTGGTGTGATACATCTCTTTCCATATAATGCTACATATGGTGTCATCTGGATACATGAATGGAAGATATTGTTATAAAAAAATTCTACTAGAGGTAAATATTGATCCCACATACCATGAATTTAATGTGAGAAATATATAAGCATGGCTTCTATGGTTTGAATAGTCCGTTCTGATTGTCCATCAGTATGATGTTGGAAGGAAGTGCTCAAACAAAATTCAGTATCTATGGATTTCTAAGTATATTTCAAGAATATTGATGTCAAATGGGGATCACGATCCGTAAAAATTGATAAGGGTGCACTATGAAGTCTTACAACATCATTAATATATAGTCAAACAAAACATTCAAGTGGTAAATCTTCTATTATAGAATAAAAATTTGTTGTCTTGGTAAGATGATCACCAATGTATCATATTGCATCATTCCTTAAAGGATTCCTTGGTAACCCCCTGACTATGTCTATCATAATATCATCCCATTTCTACTCAGGTATGGAATGATGTTGCAAGAATACTCCATGATTTTGTCTTCCAGCCTTAACCTAATGACAAACCATACCTCTTGAATCATAATCAGAAATCTTCCTCTTCATGTTGTCCCACAAAAAATGTACCTTAAAATTTCTATACATCTTAGTTCTACCAGAGTGTATAGGAAAATTCGATCTTCGAACATCATCAAATAATTCTATTTTTAGAAATAGTATATCATGAACTCAAATTATCTTCCCAAATTTCAAAATTCCATCATCATTTGTGAAGTAAATCAATCTCTCATCATTCACATCTTTAATTTTCTTCTTTAACTCCTCATCATCAGTATGAGTTTCTAATAAATATGGTTTGGCAACCATTTGAAAAAATATTGATGTTTCACCATCCATGATAATTCTCATATCCAGATTTACTAGATCCAAGAACATACGATCCATTTTAACTCTCATCTTGTTCAAAACTCCATGATCCTTTCTGCTCAAAGCATCTTCTACCTTATTTTCCTTCCATAGGTGGTAGTGTATAGTGAAATCATAATCCTTGAGTATGTCGAGCCATCTCCTTTTCCTCATATTGAGTTCTTTTTGAGAGAATATATACTTCAAACAATTTTTATCTGTATATAACTCACACTTTCACCATAGTTATAGTTTCACCATATCATCAATTAAAATATTACAAATTCTAACTCAAGAACAGGAGTGGGATAGTTTTTTTTCAAGATTTTTAGTTTTCTTGAGGCATTTTAAATACCTCTATCATTTTGCATAAGGACACAACCGAGTCCATTCTTATAAGCATCACTATAAATAACAAACCCATCATTCTCCGATGGAAGAGTCAAGATCGAAGAATTGAATAATCTTCTCTTCATTTCATCAAAAAATTATTCACACTCTATTGTCCAAACAAATTTAACCCCTTTACATGCGAGTTTGGTTAATGGGCTAGCCAATTGGAAAAATTCTGGATGAAACACAATTAATACCCTGTTAAACTAGTAAATATGTGTACCTATGTTATAATTGTTGGTGTTGGACATTCTTAGATTTCCTTGGTCTTTGAAGGATTGAATGATATTCCATCCTTAGAGACAATATGGCCAAGAAAAGAAGCTTCCTAAATCCAAAATTCACATTTTATAAAATTCCCATATAATTCATTTATTCTGAGAGGTTTTAGAATACTACACATGTAATTTTAATGATCTTCATACATTTTTGTGTATTTAATGATATCATCAATAAATACAACTAAAAATATATCGAGATATTTTTTGAAAACAAAATTCATTAGATCCATGAAAATAGAGGGTGTAGTAGTCATTCTAAAAGGAATTACTAAAAACACGTAATGCACTTACCTAGTTCAAAATGTTGTTTTTTTGCATATCTTCGTTATTCACACACAAAAGATGATATCCGGATATAAGGTCAATCTTTGAAAATCATTGAGCTCGATGAAGTTGGTCGAAAAAATCATCAATGCATGGTAGGGGATATTGTTTCTTTATTGATATAGCATTGATCTTTTTGTAGTCAATGAAAAACCTCATAGATCTGTCTTTCTTCTTAACTAAATGAATAGGGGCTCCCCTCAAAGAAACACTAGGGGGAATAAATTCTTTATTTCTAAATTCATGTAGTTGTTTCATTAGTTCCTCTAATTCCATAGTGTCCATTATATAATTTTTCGTCAATATGGTCCTTGAACTAGGAATTAAATTAATGAGAAACTCAATTTCGCATTTTGGAGGATGTCCAAGTAAATCCTTTGGAAACAAATCAACATATTCTTTCATAATAGGTGCATCTTATATTTGAACATTATTTCTCTCACCCCATTTTATTTCATTCTTTCCCCCCCCCCCAATAATTGAATTTTGTAGTGCTAATTAGGGTGGATCTAGATAAGAATAAGGTGGTGAAGTTTCTGTAATAATGATAAGGTACTACTTATCATCATCAAAAATTGTATCCTCCTTCTTACAATAAATTTTCGCATCTTGGTCTGAAAGCCAATCCATACCGAGGATTATATTATATAAAATCATGGGTATGATGATGATATCAGTAGATAAAGAACACTTATATGCCCTAATGAGGAATTATTCAAAAAATATTTTTTGCAATAATACTTTCCTTATGAGTTTTGACTGACAACTCCCTTGTTAAATCAAATTAGAATATTTTAATTTTCATAGAAAATTGGGATGATTTAAAACAATTCGATGATCCAGAATCAAATAAATCATTGGCTACATTTAAAGAAACCATTAAAATACCTCTTACCATGTCATTCAGAGCTTCAACATCCACAGTAGTGATCACATAAGACTATCTTTGCTCCCTTGGACTTTTCTTGGGTTATGATTCGATGCTGAATAGGAAATTAATTTTCATAATGCCTCATTTATCTACAATTGAAGCATTCAACATTGATATCCTCCTTATTTCCCTTGCAATCACGATCTTGGTGTCCCTTTTCTCCAAACATATAAAAGACTCTCATTCCCTTCAGGAAAGTACCAGGGTGTTTCTGACCACATTTACTATAGGATAGAAACTCATCTTTTCCCTTTTCCCCTTATTTTTATTTTCAGAGTGTTCAGCATATCTCTTTTTCACTTTCTATGCTTTAATGTCTTACGAAATAGGTATTTCCTTTTCAATCTTGATAGCACATGAGACAATATCTATGTATGATGAAAAGGATTGTGAGAGTAATGTTTGATAGAGAAATGGTTTTGTCCTATCAAAGAATCGATCAATATAACTCTTTGGGTTACATATATAATTAGCTTCATGCATTGTTATCCTTATAATGTTAGCCTCATACTTTATGAAATACTCATCATCCATTTGACTCAGACTCAGAAATTGTATTTCCATATTTGATTGATGGTCACGAGGAAAGTATTTTTATAAGAAAATCTCTTGAAATTCTCTCAATTCCATAATTGATAATTCTTCGTCCTCCTTTGTGTTTTAAATTAATGACCACCATTGATATGCATATCCTGTGAGGCGATAAATTTCCATGACAACTTTTTCCCATTCTCTACCTCCCAAAGTATGAAATATTTTATTGTTCAGCTATAAATTGATTTTTAGTCCTATTAAATTTTGGTGGTTTTTGCCTCATGAAGCAGTCTAACATTGATCCTCCACGTTGTGGATTAAGGTGCTCCATATGGGAATGTTTTATTATTCATTGCCCAAGTGAGTTGTCCCAATATGGTTATAATTTGTTCGGCACTTTTTGACATCACCAACTCCACTATAATTATCTCGATTAGGAGGGAAATCTATACATGGATTATGTGCATTGATATGGTTTTCATTCCTTCCACTAGGAGTCATTTCTAATCAATGGCATACACTATATTAGTTTAGGAATATAAATACATATTTCAAAACTTGTAAAATACCATACATAAATTGAAAAGTTTATTAATATAATCCATAATTATAAAAAATTTTGTCTTTGAGAATGTATTTACTGATAAATCCTTCATAATGGTTTGTAAAACAATGTGGATTATTTTAAGCATATCCCACAGGAGTGTCATAACCATGAGTGCAGTAAGGACCGTTGTCGTGTAATAGGATACCTCAGGTCAAGCTCGAAACTCCTTGCCATAGTTTTTACTCTTAGATACATCTTTTCCAAAGCCACCTCTACCAGCTCGTATCCAAACAGGGATGTATTTCTTGTAAAATTCACAAAATCTCTACATTACCAAAATTCTAGGATGATTTTCTATACTAATCCTCAATTTCTATCGTAGGGTAATGTTCACTAATCAGTGTTTTTGTCTAAATCTAGATTCCATGGTTTGTTCTAAACATCCTCTGATACCAATTATAATACCCTAACCCTATTTACCCAAAGTAGGTGCATTATTACATAACATTGACATGATCACAAGGGATCAAATTATGAAAGGAAAATTAGATTAGTCACCTTGGAAGTATTAAATACAAATAGATGTTTTACATTACATTATGAAATTAAAATAAAACAATTTTGTTTCCTTTTAACATATTCGTCTCCATTATACTATCCATGCAATCCAGTCATAATATTCTTCTTTGGCTCCTGGGAAAAATAAATCATAGAAATGGATGAGCTCCAGTGATCAGTAAGGATAACAATATAAGAGATACACTCATAAATAAGCATAAAAATTTATGGAAATGTTTAAGGCTAATACACAAGCCTTTTAAACATAAACATAAGCATAATATGGAAAAGATAAATCATATAATTCAATTTACTTATTCCCATGGATATTATACTAGTTGAATAGTCACTTGTAATATCATTTTCAGATTTCAAAATGATGAATTCATAATGTCGGACATGATAACCACATTGTCAAGGCCTCGTGCTAATACAAAAAATAGTATTTTTCAAGTCCCTATTACAAGACACTAATTTATCTCATTTGACCTACTGATGCATCGAGGGGATATAGAATGCTCCCCCTGTCATTTACTAAGTCAAATGCATTCCTCATATAAAAAGGATGTCACATAACATAAAAATTCATATTAAAAATAGCTTACTAAATTTTAATACATTAACCATAAACCATGAATTGTATAAAAATAAAACATCCACATTCAAACATATCACAAAACCTTTAATATAACATGGAATATTTTATCATAAAAAATTAACTTCAATCAAGTGTAAAATCCATCAAAAGATGTTTACATTGTTGAAATCAAGGCTAATTGAGGGAAATATATCTTTATATTTTGAAATAATTTAAAATTAAAATAATGATAAAATAAAAAAGTTATTTTTAAACTATTTTTATAATATCATAATGGAAGCTTCAAAGGTTTTATAATGGCAGAATTTATCCACTCCCAGCGTATATGTTAAAAATATTCATTCATTAATTTTGTCAAAAAGGTCGTAATGGAACTTGTTTGGAAAATGAAGAAATGATTATTTTATAAAAGATTTATAAAAATTAAAACAATGATATAAATTACATTATCCCATAGTCTAGGAAATAGTAAAAATGTTTTGAAATACATTTTTATGAAACCGGGATGTGGATGATAAAGAGGTCCTAGTAGATAATAACGTATAAACAACCTTGTATAATGCAGAGATTGTAGAATTAAACCTTACCTTATACATTTCCTTGGTTAAGGGTATATTAAAATCCTGTATAATTGTTAAATAATTGTTATTAAATTATACAATAACCATGTACAAAAATATGATATCATATATGATCTTCTAATATTTCCTTGTTAATAATATTTTAGTAGTATCATTATTTCGGGTGTGAACTTATTCATTTTTATTTATATGTTTTGTTACATTAGACATGTTTTTTAAGGATATGATGTATTTGATTCATATCTAGAATTATATTGTGTTATTAAAAAACATTTTTTAACATAAAATGAACATTATTCTAGAATGGTTGTGATGGGGAATGAATCTCAACCTAGTCGTGGAGACGGTAATCCGTACGTACACACGAGCAACAATATCATTCTATTGATGGTGAAAAGTATGTAATTGGATGGTATATAATATATAAAGAATCATTAACATGTTATATTTATTATTTACATCAATTATACTCATTATTATACCCATATAAATAATGAAGTGTTGAATAACAAACTACACCACGACGTGGAGATGGAAAGTCATACATACACACGTATGTTGAATTTTTCATCTATAGGATGGATAGAATAATTAATATTGTTGTATCATATTTATAATAAAATAAAAGTATATATAATATACAACAGTAATTATTTTGGTATTGAAACAACAAATAAATAGGAAGTGGAAGAGGAAAAGAACTTTGAAAGTGGTGATGAAATTATTACCTCTTCTTCGGGTGCTTCCTTTTGATTTGACCAAAATGGATCCTTTGGATGGATTTCTGATCAATGCATGGACTCTAGGAGGAATTGATGGTATTTTGGAGGATATTTGAGCAGGGTTTGGCCGATAAAAATGGAATTGGGGTGTGAAATTAAGAGAAGGGGAAGTACCCATTTATAAGAGAGGTGATGGTGACTTTAGGAAAAGAAGAAATATTATTTCATTATAAAATAATATTCAATTTATAATGGATCCAAAAAGAATTTATTTTGTGTCTGAGGTGGGGAGGGGTCTGAAACCTCTAATGTAATAGGTTTTATATAGGTTTTGGTCACCATATTGACCTTATCATTTAGATTTAACACTTAGTTAAATAGTTCTACTTTTACCATGTATTCTTTTATTATTATAATAAATGGTTAATAAACATATTATAAAAGCTCTATAAAACCCCATGTTGTTAATTATAGATATATATAACCTTATATTAGTACTTTTTCCAATCCTTATATTTTTAGAAAAATTATATCGATTAATAATATAGTATTTGTTTTAAAAACACATGTATTTCAATTTTGACACTATTTAGTATTTATTTTCTTAAAGTCATTACAACAATGTCATTACAAAAAAATTATTTAATCAACCCTAACATGTCATATTTACCATGAAAATTCATTGAATTCATAAAAATTATCAATTTACAATTATTTTAATATTTATATTATCAATTATTTTAATCTATCAATAATTACGTAATTTCTACATCATCATTTTATCAAAACACAATTTATAATTTATTGTCTAAAAATTATAAATAAAATAAAAATATGGATGGAATATTTTTATCTTTCTATGGAATATTTATAGTTCAATTTATCTTTGGTATAGCCCTTTATTAAAAATGTTTTAGTTATTAAAATTTTAAATTAATACTTTTAACTATTCTTTATATAAAATAATTATAAATGTCTTAATCTAATCTAAATGTACCTAAAGGATCATATTTTATTCATAAGTTTGATTTTTGTCTAAATAAACTTATCTAATAGAATTAAGACATGTGGTTGGGTAATTATAATATCATTTTTACCTTTAATTATCCTATTTACTTTTAATTGTGGTAAATAAAATTCAAAAGATAGTTTTCAAAAAAAATTATATTGATCACATTGAACCACATTTTAAATAATTATTTCAAAAATGTCTCTCGTATTTTTGAAATTCAATTCCTAGGAGCGGTATAATTATATTTAATTCAAATATGAAAATGTGCCTAAATGGTTGGGAAAAGACTGTAAAAAGTTCAATATAATTTTATAAATATATTCGTATTATAAAATGAATTCACTGAATTACATTGAACTTATATAGGTATCATCCATAAATTTTGACGTAAAATAAATTTATATAAAATAAATAAGTATTTAATTAAAATTTCTGTTTTAGACAATAATGCCGTGTTTTCAATATTAATCAAAAAATGAAAGCGTCCAGAAAAACAACCAAAATTCCCCCTAAGATAATTCTGATATTACGAATCCAAAAATGATGTCCATTTTTTAAAAAAAAATATAAAAAAAATTCAAAAATGGGTATTATTGTTCATAATGACTAGTTTGATTGGTAGTGGTGGGCAAAAAATCCATGTTGCATACATCGAATGCTCTAACATTATTCATAGAGAAACGTAAAATGGTTTATTGGGGTGTTACATGGGGAGAGGCCTCTAATGGGTCTAGGAATTTATTTCATTACGAATGTAACTATGAAAACCATTACCTTGAGCTTGTTTTCAGTCATATTTTCACTGATCTTTGGTGACATTACCTCATTGAGAAGTGCTTTGTGGTCTTAATGGATCACATGATCTTAAGGGAGATCTTTTCCTAGTGATACCCAAACATAAGTTAGTGAATGTGGATGGAGTTTCTCATGGATTATGACTTTAGAATCGCTTACACCTTGAGAAAGAGGAATGTGATGGTCATTTCCTTGATCAGGAAGTTTCATAATGAGGTATTACGAAAATCAATAGAAGCTTGGAAAGAAATAAAGGTGTTAGATACATTTGTCCTGGGTGTTGGGGAGGATAGTGAGAAAGGCTATCTATTCAGATGAAAGTGCAGTCTTCCTTAGTGTGGTAGGTGGAGGAGTCTCATTGGTGGAACTCAAAGGCAGAAGTGATGTGTCATTGTGTTGGACAGGGTGATGCTCCTGAAGGATGGTTGGAGGATAGTCATAAGCTGATATTGTCCCATGGGAAGTTGTTTGTCCTACTAACAATGCACGAGGGACATATCCATGTGTTCCATATCTCACACATATAGGCACACCTAGGAGTTTCCAAAATGTATCAAGGCTTGGGGAAATAGTATTCGTGGCCCATGGTGAAGGAGGTAGTGGTGGAGTTTGTGGAAAGGTGCATAGTGTGTCAGAAGGTGAAGGTTGAGCAATGTATTCTCGAGAGTCGGTTACCACCCGTAGACATTCCCGAGTGGAAGTGGTATTATATATTAATGGATTTCATCATAGGACTACCTAGGGAATATGGATGATATTATACTATCTATCTAGTGGTGGATCAATTAATGAAATCATCTCACTTCCTATTGATTAAGGAGTCGAGTGTAGTGGATACCTTAACACATTGGTACATCGATGAAGAGGCATGGATTCATGGAGTTCCAAGATCCTAATCTAAGATCAAGACACATGGGTTACCTCACGAGTCCAGAGGGAATTACAACATGCTTTTGGAAGCCATATATGCCTCAACAATTCTTTCCACCCTCAGATGGATGGGAAGACAGAGAGGACCACACTGACATTAAAGGATATACTATAAGAATTCTTTATGGACATTAGATGATCATGGGTAGAACAGATTCCACTGGTAGAGTATTCTTAAAATAATATCCATCACTCTACAATTGTTATGAAATCATTGTATGCTTTTTATGGAAGACCATGTCATTCACTAATATGTTGGACAGAGGTTGGGGAGTCTGGTGTCCTTCACCTAGAGGTAGTGTAGAGCACAAAGGATAACATTCATCAAATACGTGAGAGGATGATGGTGGATAAGGACACAAAAAATTAATATGTCAATAATAGGAGGAGCACCTAGGAGTTAGAGGATGGGTAAAATGATTTCATGAAGGTTTCCCCTCAGTTTGGAAAGCAAGAGATTGGAAGAGGAAAAAAAATTTCTCCTTGGTTCATTAGAACATTCGAGGTGTTGGGATGAGTTTGTGACATTTCATATTAGCTAGAATTTCCACCATTGTTAAAGACAGTCCACGAAATCTTCAATTTCTTTTATCTCCATCGATATCTATGCGATGTCTCCCGCTTCATTGATTGGGGAGGGTTGGATATTGAAAACAACACAATGTTTGTGAAGCGTCCAATAAGAATCCAGGGTCGTGAGGATAAGGTTCTTCATTGATGGACCATTCCATTGGTTCATGTGCTCTGGATGCATGGTGTCCTCATGGATAGTACTTTGTAGTTGAATGATTAGATGCATTCCCAATACCTAGAGTTGTTCTGAGTTTTTCTTCTTCATTTTAATCTTGTTCTTTGCCTTGTGATGTAATGTTTGACCTTCTTTATAATAAGTTGAGTTGTTTCCCTTTTCTCTCAATGTTCTTCAAAAACCACTACATGTGTAGAGGGGAGGACCTAATACATAACTGAGATGCATTAATGTTGAAACGATTAAACCTGTGCGTGGGAGTGAGTGCCACCCAATGTAGATAGTTTCTTGAAATGGGTGAAGGAGCTCACTAGTCCATGTGTCTGGATAGCGCAACCTTTGGTGTTTTCAAGTTTTATTAGGGAAATGGAGCCTTAATGTTTAAACAATTTTTTAGGAGTTGGATATCAATTAGGTGTTCTTGGATATCAGGGGTTTTTCTCCACTTTCCAAACAATGCAGGGTAGTTTTTCCATGAGAGGTATCTTACAGGGTGGTTGTTTGGTCCCCCTCTTCCTTTTGAGTTTTGTTTCATATTATAAAGATGAGAATTTTTTGAGAGGCATCTGATATAAAAAATTAGATTTCCCTGGGACTTTCCATTGTGAAAATCCAGTTCTTGTGGTGTTCTCGGCGGTTGTTGGGGTTTTCCAAAAACAACATTTCACCCAACAGTTTAACTAAAATAGTGGCACTAAAACAGTAGCACACTAAAATGGTGGCACCAAAACGGAGGCAGACCATAATGGTGGAATCCTAATAGTTCCATAATAAAATTATGGAACCATAATGGTGGAACCGTAATAGTTCCATGTCGAAACTGTGGCACATAAAATGGTGTCTCACCCTTGGTAGGATTTACAATTCCCGATTTTTCCAGGTTTCTCCCCTCATACATCATATTTGACGTAAACCAAGTACCAAACCATCCTTGGGGATTTTTATTGGTGTTTC
Organism: Viscum album; assembly: GCA_963277665.1. Taxonomy (NCBI): domain Eukaryota; kingdom Viridiplantae; phylum Streptophyta; class Magnoliopsida; order Santalales; family Viscaceae; genus Viscum; species Viscum album. The sequence continues at coordinate 1,266,255,770 of OY728140.1, read as the reverse complement.
AAAGGATATTAATTATATCATTAATATCCTAATGTCCCGAGGGATTTGAGATACTCAAACTGCATGATCATGACCATGATGCCACATTAATGAATTTTGAAAAATGTTCTTCCATTAATATAGGATCTACTGCTTTTAATTCAGGATCTTCCATTCCTATTGTTTTCTAAAATTCCCCTAGGATCATCTAGTTCCTTCCTCCTTAGATGAGTCATTCACCTGTTCTGGAGCCCCTCGTCCGTAGTTTTCTTAGAGTTTCCTACTGCTCTCTTGATACCCAGTTACTAGAGCAAGGAGGAGCTTAGATCCTTTGGTCATACAAATAGTGATTTATTCTTCCACTATTTAATTTGGCATCTTGCGTGTTGGTTTTAATAATGATTTCTTAGGACGAATGACTGAATCCTTTTATTTAATATGTAAAAAATAAGGGACATGGAAGTTGATGATAAAATGGTAAAAAGGCCATTTATAATAACGGGTAAGAAATTGAAGATGGGTAGATGTTGATAACATGTTTTATATTATATATTTGGTTAATTTATGGTATACATGGATGTATTCCTTCTAAAAATCATGGATACTGGTGGCCGTTTCTTGTGCACTAGTAATGTTCTGTTATGTTGAGATGCTTAATAAATGGATGTAAGATGAAATCTGCTTAATCATGTACAAAAGGTTAATTGAAATGGATTCCCCATGATGAAAACCCTTGGGTGATCACACCTATTAAACAAGTAGACTTAATGAATAGTTTTTATCAAATCTGGATATGTTTTGTTTAATAGGTGTCGATGATTATTGTGTTCTGTTGGGTTTTGTTCCCTTGAGTAAGTTGTGTGGTGCTACTGTTAGGAGAACGATTATGGGTACATAGGTATATAGATTATTTGGTTATGTGAGAAGGGTGTGGGACGTGTGTGCATAGGGGATGTTGTTTAATGGTAGTTGTTGTGGGTTTGGTGTGGGGGTGGTACATGTGGTGTGTTGGAGTCTTAGGTTGTGAGACTGATTAATTATTGAATGGATGGTATTATAGGTAGTGGGACTGCCATTGTTTGTGTAGTGGCTGGAGAGAGATCTTGGAAATTAAAACTATGGTGTTGTTATGAACTTTTTATGTAGTAGAACTGTATTTGGGAATTTTTTGGGCAGTCAGGCTGTTGGGATTGGTTGTAAGGAAAGAATTGTGTGGTATAACTTTGAATAATGATAGTTGGTTGTGGTTAAATGTGGGTGTATAGTGAGACTGAATATCTTTTTTTTTTGTTGACTGTTTTTGGTTTGTAGTTTCCTGATAGTTCTTGAATATATTGAGGAGTCCCCTTAAATAAATAAATTAAAAGTTGTTAAATGAAAAGGGTTTGGGTTTATTCTTGGAAGTGGGTGTTGTGACATTGTGCATATTAGGGTTGCGGAAAAAGTGGTACTATTGGGCAAGTTTGTTTGTCTGTCTGAAACACGTATGTTGCGGTGAGTTTTTAATTTACTATATTTATAAATTTCAGTTCTTTTTTATTTCCATATTCACAACACCATTGATGAGAACCATGTGATGAACGTTCCAATTTCATGGGGGGGTGTCTTTCCAAAACATCCTGGTTGGATGATGGATGGCTGGTTACTAAATTTCTTCCTCGAACCATATTTAGGGATCTTACTGATCGAGCTTATTTGGGATGTCTGTAATGCATTGAGGTTTACAATAATCCTAGATCCTTTGAGAATGATTATTATGGATGATAGGACTTGGTCTTCATGTGTCAGGTTTGTTTTATCATTTGTCTTTGGGATGAGGCACATGTGTATTCGGGCGACAGGTGTGGTTATTGTGGACCAGTTGTCTATGGGTGGGATTGTGTGTGGTTTGAAGCCCAGGTGTGTGCCTGCATATTGTGGTAATTGGACTACGTATGGGAAGAGTGGTACAATTAAGAAGTGATCCATTAGGGATGATCATTTAACCTATGGGAAAGTGGTGTGAGGTACCCAAGTGTCAATGGTCTTATACTACTACCTTAATTGACTTGCATTATTTGGATAGCGTTCCTTGATGAGGCTGGGCTAGTTAGTATTCCATGGTAGGTTCGTTGAGATTCAACTATTTTCTCATAGGGACATTACTTTGTTCCCCCATATATGCATGGGTAGCTTTAGTTTCCCTACTCAGTATACTTATATGTTCACTCTATGTATATAAATATTTTTTCAGTTTTCAAGGATGACATTGAGGATCATGATATACTTTACTAGCTCGAGCATTTGGATTAGATATTGTTTATTCATAGATTCCTTTCTATTGGAAATTTACTTTGTATTTTGGTTGTACATTATATAAGTTGTAATTATGATCATGCATGTGGGAATGGATGTTGGCATTACTTTTACATTTATTATTTCATGTTTCTTAGTATTTTCAATATTATCTCCCAAACATGTTTTATAAAAGGTTAATTATTTCCATATAATGTATTTTCAACACACATGATGATATTCAAAATTCTAGGGCTTATTGAATTTAGGACTCATGGGTCATTATCTCTCCTTCATATAGAGGAAGGAAGGGTGTGGCACTTGGTCATCCCTTCCCTCAACTCAAAGAAGGCGGGTCGTGACCCCTAGTTTCTGGTACGTAACACATTACATAGCTTTTTGTGGATATAAATTATAAGGGTGGGGGGTTTGTTAGTATCTAGTGAATTTCAACCAGTTTTGGGGGGCAAAAGGATATGTGCATCTGCTACGCATTGTTTATCCAAACCTTATAGAAAACCTCGAAGAAATCATGTGCAATATCAAATTTGTAGAAGAGAGTATCAGCATGATGTGCGAATGTTATGAAGATCATGTGAGGAGGTCGTGTGACGGGATTTCTAGTTAGTATGTAACACAATATTAGCACATGTTTTGTCTAGTCGTGAGAACTAACACTGTACGTGGTTAAAGGGAGATCTTAAAAAAGTGGATCTCGCATGTTTTTGCCATGAAAAAGTTTGTTTTTTCTAGGATGCATCCTTAACTCATGATTTCTCTTCGTTGAAGGTTGGATAACCTCTCCTATGTGATTTAGAGTCAATAAGAAGGATTTATTTAGTGATTTGAAACCGGATTCTTGAGGAATATGACTGTTCTGGGATGGTTTATTAGATCTGCTTAGATCATCTTCTCCCATTTTCATGGATTCTCATATATACACCTATAATGGTTATATATATAAGGCCCCATCCTTAAAACATTACATAATATTGAATTAAATGAATAATTCCCATTGAGGATCTTTTCAGGTTTAGAGTTTTAGAGAATTAGGTCATAACTATTACATCTCAAAGATTACAAAGTAGACACATCTACTCAGTTTCCATTTTTTCACAAAATAAAAACTCTTGAACAAAAGATTCATGTCTAGTTCCTTATTTTAGAAATCCTGACATTTCCTTGATCCCATCCTTGTCCTTATTCCACTTTATTTCTTGTGAAAAACATTTCAAAAACATGGGATGAGCATAAAAAGCTCATTCAGGGTTATAACAATACGTAAAGAAAACATTAGACCATGAATACATATGAATAAATGAAAAAATACTTTACTCATAAAAAATATGCACTTTAACATACCTCTTTAAATCATAAGATTTATGAATGACTCATAAAAATCATAATACATAAAGGTAACTTGAGGCATTTAGAAGATTCTTACGTTGGGAGTAACCCTCATGGTTATGTTTTGAATACCCATCATATTATATTCCCTAAATCTCTTCGGAGAAACCATATAATTTATCCCCATCGCGTTACACAATGCATTGGAGAGCCATCTCGGGCTCACCTGCCCTTAGTTTATCCCAGAACCACCCGATGTCATAAACATTTTCCATGAACCATAACACAATCATATCACAGAAAACATGCATAAAATAAACATAAAATTTCCACATTTTAATCACAAGATATCAATACAACACATTGATATAATCAAAATATTTATAAAAACCATTTTCAATACCAAAATACATAATAGAGTATATGTTATTTATTTTCCTTTAAAAACATTACGACTTGTTAAGGAAGCCAAAGATCAAATAATACCGCCGGTGGCAGAAAGGTCGTTGTCACCACGTACATTAAAAAAAGAAATATAATTTTTGTTGATTAGTAAAACGCTTCGTAGAGAAAAGATTTCTTTCAAATAAAATCAACAGTGAAAGGGGTTTATACACCATATAGAAGAAATTTGTGTATAAAAAAATATACCTCAATTAAATAAGATTGTGAAGAAGTCTCGTACAAAGGTGATATCCTTAGATTAAGGATAAATCAACTACATAATTTATGTGTGAAAAATATAAATATACCTAATATAAGTGGATATTAAATGTAAAACAATCATATTCATTAACACATATTCATATAATGACATATTCAAGGAGTACATGTTTAACCCAAAGGATAGAAATTGAGTTAAGAAGTTCCCTTGCAATAATTCGGCAGCCTAACACTGTCACATTAAAATTCAAAAAATGAGTTGATGAGAGAGAAAATGGTGTATCATCACATGGACATAAAATTTACATCAATAATGATATATAATAACATATACCAACAAAATAAGATGTAAATTGAAAGACATAACAAAAGAAGTCTTTTAAAAAGAGGAGGTTGAATGATTCCCTTACCGATTTGGGTAACTTTCGAAACGTACACCCCATGAATGAAGGTTCATACAGTGAAGATTTAATTACCCATAAAATAATTTATATTACCCAAATAATACAATCATGGGAAGTACATACACCACACAAAAGGAAATAGTTGTAAATGTAGCACAAATCTCAAGGGAACAAAAAGTGAGAAAAAAAACTCTTTATCTCGTGGTAATCAATCGAGTCGTATGAAAAAAAGATAATAAACTCCAAATTAATCACATAATAAAATTAATATAAATAGGATCATGATAATATATATGAAATGGCAGTACACAATACACCACATGTAATAAATAAGTGGCGAACAATGGAAATCTCACAGAATTTACAGTGAGATAAGATATTCCTTACGAAAATTCGGCAGCCTAACGACGCCACAAAAAAATTATTAAAATGAATTTATGAGAGTAAGAGAGGGTATCTCATTATATGAAAATACAAATCAAATAATGGTGAATATAAAATAACATCCTCAAACATAAGAATATTGAGCATAAATGAAATGACATAAAAGAGAGGACTTGAAAAGAAATAGAGAGGTCTGATCCCTTACCTCATGTCTGACTAGACTCGATCGTTCATTAATCCCCTGAATAATAAACTAGAGTTATTTTTTACTTTCTTAAGAACATTTTATAAGTTCATTATTCCTTTTATATCATTTATTGCCATTTTATGAACATCATGTAATTATTTATGTTAATAACGGTCATTTTTTCGATCATTTGTACTTGAGAAAAAAATAAACTACTTATAATTACAAGTTTTTCATGTTGTAAAATATAAATTATATCCATAAAAATATTCATGATGTAGATATCATATATATCTAGTTAATAAATTCATTTATAATATTACATAACATTTAGAGGTACGAAATGAAATGCACCCTCCATGGAGACGGTAAGCCGTACGTACGCATGAATGCTACTTTCATTTCTATTTAATATTTAATGGAATGAAATCATAATGATATAAAGGTATATTATAATTCCAGTATAATATCATATATATAATATCATTAACACAATCCTTTATGAATCCCACATATGGCGTTAACGAATCAAATCCCTTTGAAGAGGCGGTAGTCCGCACTTCCTAAAATGAATATATCGTGTTTAACCATAATGGAAACCATAAAGGTATTCCATAAATGAAAAATACAGAAGAATATTGGAAACATAAAAATAATATATATTGTATATAAAAATAGTGAAATCTTAATGGACACCATGAAATATGTTATAAGAATATTGAATAATCAACATTTCGTGAGACAGAAATTCGCCATCCACAGAAACAGTATGTTCTTTAACCATTAGACAGAGGTGTGTGTAAGTGTAGGTCGAATCATTCTCATAAAAACATCCTGGTATATTAAAGATAATTTTTTTGTTACAAAATAAAGGAATAAATAGAGTTTTGGGGGATGGAGAAGCAAAATAAAACAAAATAAAATAACATAAGACATTACCTTTAAATCATGTAACTCTTCTTAGTTTGAACCAAAAGGGTTTCTTGAAGTGATTTATGCCTAATGTAAGGCTTCTATGATGAAGATAGGGATGTGGAGAGATTAAATGAGCATAGTTTGGTCGAGCCAATGGCTTTAGTGGTGTGGGTAAGGTGGTAGAGGTGGGGGCCTTTTATAAGAGGGAGGAGGGGCACTCATGGAAAGTAATGAAAAGTTACATTATTATAAAATTATTTTAGGATATTAAAGGCCACACATTTATATATTTCGAGTCTTAGGTTATAAGTGTTCTAAATACACCCATACAATAGGTTTTGGACAAGTTTTTGTTTAGATGATACCTTATCTTTTCATTTTATTTAAATCATTCATTAATGAGGTAATCGTTGCATCATCATGGTGTCGTAAATAAATTTATTTATTTAATTTCCAAAAATTATAAAAAAATTACTATGATGTAGGAAATATTTTTGTCTTTCTAATGAATATTTTTAGTCAAAAATTTCACTTGTATAACCCCATTTAAAAATTGTTTTAGTAAAATAATACATGTTTGTGACATTTTTATTTTAACATTAAATAAAAAGTTATTAATGTCATTTTCATACCCATGTGGCTCCATGGGGTCCCCAAGTTGACTAATGGGTTGTCTTGGTCATCCGTGACACATACAATAAGGGTAGGACATGTGTCAAGGTAATTTCATATTATTATAACATTATTTTTTCCTTAAATTACACTATTTACCTTTAATCGTGATTAATAAAACAGAAAATTTACTATTCACCAAAAAATTATTTTAATCCCATTGAACCACATTTTACTTTTTAATGACAACCATGTATATCGGATTTTTGAAAATCAAATCACAGAAGTGGTAAAGATTCATTTAAACGAAAAATCAGTTTTTTAACTACCACTTAGTGGTTTCACTATTCATCAAAAATTGATGTTTTTCTGAAAAATACCAAAAATTCACCCTAACATATATTTGATATTCCAAATTCAAAAATTATTTCTATTTTACAAAATTCAAAAAATATAAGTTTCATTAATTAATTTAATAATTAATTCAAGTTGTCAAAACAAATAGCATGTTTTTAAGAAACAATATCTATTAAAAGATTGACACAAGTTTAAGTCCAATTTCAAAGTGAAATTATTTCCAATGACCACCATTTGATTAAATGCTATAAATATATTTTTTTTAAACTATAAACCCAATTAAAAATATAATATAACAATATAAAAAAATTAGATTAAAGGGAGGTTTTGAATTAAAATACAACATCTTTCACTAAAAGGGATCTTTATCGAAAAATAACAAAAATGTACACGAAGTATATTTTGATGTCTTGATTCTAAAGTAATATGTCATTTTGTCAAATATAACATATAAAAGTGACAAAAAGTGGATTTAATAAGGGTTCTCCATCAAAAAGGTGGTCAATCACCCTTATAATGAATATTATAATATTTATTCTCAAAATTGGATTCATTTGCATTTTAAGCCTCTAAAATTTATTGGATAAAAGTAAAAATATTTGACAAACATATATAATACTTTTTTAGTTAATTAAGTTCATTACCGCCATTATAATGTCTAGGTGTTAACTACCATTCAAAATAATAATATTATATTATTAGTGTGCAACGTATGATTTCAAAGAAACTCATTGTTGCATGTTGGGAACGCCATCGAACATAGCATCCCCTTTAAAGAAATATTGATATTTTATTCACAAATATTAAAAAATATGAAAATTTCATATTCTTTATTTACCTGGGATGTTACAATACATATGAGTGTGTATACAGAATAAGTTGAGATTTGGTCTTGATCTTTGTTGGATTAGAGATCTAAGGAGGTTCCTTGATGAATCGACCCAATTTTCTTGAGCGTTCTTCGTCTGTTGTCATGTTCCATCTAAACCATTGATGTAGGTGGGTTCAATATCATCTCCTCTAGCTATAATTTATTGTATTAGTTTAAAATTTATTAAATTTTATGATATTGATTGTGAAATCACGGTTTGATACACGAACTAAATCTATTTATTGATGATTTATCATTTCTACTAGATTTTTGAAATCTTGATATATTGTTCTACTAATATTATTAGTTTCATTAATTTAAAATAGTGGATTTTTTGGAACTTATGAATGGTTAGATCGGTAGGGGGCTTCGATTAAAATATTTTTTATTGAAAAGAGTTTCCATTGTAATGGTTTTAATGAAAACAGTTTTCAATAAAAATGTGATTTTATTGAAAGGGTTGTTTTGGAATGATCTTTTGGAAGATATGTTGTCTGGGTTCTGGTTGAAAGTATGGGGATTAGTTATAATATTCCCCCGTGTTTGGTGAAAAAATGGTTAATGGAACATGGGATAAAATTACCTTGTGATGACATCATATATCAAGGAGAATCCACTCAAGAGTATGGAACTATAATAAAGAAACATGCATGGTTGGTTGTGTGGATGTGTGAAATTAACTAGGTATGTGAAAGCATATTGATAAATGGTTTTAAATATTTGTTTAGTTATTTTTATTGAAAGATAACTTTCTAGAAAATTGTGTTTAATTTCACTTCTATGCATTTGGATGATAATTGTTTTATAAAAAATTTTAAATTTAGTTATAAATTTTTTTATAAATTGTTTATATAAACTATTTTAAGTAAATGTAGTTGAATATTATATCCTAGTGGAGTGAGTAGGGAAGTCATTGGGGAAAGCCTAAAAATTTTATACTCACCCCTTTGTGGAACATTGGTACTTTTGAAGATGTTATCTTCTAGGTCAGGGGAAAAGGTGATATATCACACATTTTTAGAACTACTTCGTGATATGTTGGTTTTTTGGTGATATTGAAGCATGGAAATTGTGGAATATAGAGTACTATAGACTACATGGATTCTATGGTTTTTCTTTCCCTATTTTCTTTTTCTACTTGTATAATCATCCAATGTTGCACTCATTAAAGTTGTTTTGTTAAAAATAGAGTGGTTAAATTGTATTTCATTATTCATGCATCAAATTCTGTGATGGTTGGTTATGTTTGTTGAGTTAATAGTTTTATTCTTAAATTTTAAATCATCCCTACACTCTTATTGAAACCATTTGACATTTATTTCCAGCCATTGGCATTTTGCGGATTTCTCCTAAGGCCGAGTAATGATCCCTTGTATTCTCAAGGCATAGAGATTAAGTGGGTCATTACAAAAATTATATCCTATTACCTTCATATCTAATGATTCATACCTTTTTTTAAATCATCACAAATTTATAGTTTAGAGTTTGGAAAATTTCCAATAATAAATTAATATATTTATTTCAATGAAATCTACCACTATATTTAATTATGTTCACTTTTCATTAATGTCCATGTTTTCATTTTACCATGTGGTAAAAGTTACTGTACAATATCAATTTCATATTTAACTATTAACTTCTTCTTATAACAGTAACTTTAATGTGATAATTTAAATTGTACATTTTATTTCACGTAAATATTCTAATTATTAAATAATTGATATGATTATTACCTAAAAATATTATATTTTTAAATAATTGTTTTACTTCAATGTTAATTTATTAACTTGATAAATAATGATGAAGTCCTATCAATTTATCAAATCATATATTTGATAATAAGTTATATTTTTTAGTAAATTAAATTGACTATTTGATATGTGAATAATTATTTTATCATGGAGACATGGGTGGGTAATATTTATTGATATTCCCTTGAAACATTGATATATCTCATGAGACAATCCAGTTTGCAAAAGTAGATGGGTTTTTACACAATAGTTTTAGAAACATTTGAGGATAGATCTTTATGGTAGATATACCATGTTACTAGAAAATAAAGTCCAGTAATTTGTAATTTCCTTCATTAACAATTTAGTAATTATTATCCATTATAATTTCACAAAGAAATTAGGTCTGGATGATTTCATTATCATTTTATTTAATTAATGTAATGCCTTTATTATTATTGACCCTTCCATTTTGATTATGCATTTTCTTTTCATAATAGTAATGTTATTTTAATGAAATGTGTGTTTATTTATTTAACATTACATGTTGATTATGATAATCAATTTGTTTTATCTTCCACATTATATAACCCTGACTTAGTATTTAAGAACTCCCTTATTTTATGTATTATCCACATAATTCAATGAAGTATAATATGATTGATGTGAATGGATTTGATAGTAGTAATAATGTTATTCTCTTGAAATATTAATGTTTTAATATTTTTCAAATATTATTCAGTAGCCATGTTTTCATTTAGTTTACCCAGACTACTATACAATTTGGTCATTCAAGATGTGATTCCATGTATCATGTGACAGTGTAATAAAGAAGACACTGGCCCTGGTATACTTGTTTCAGCGATACTATACTTATTTTCTATTTTATTACCCTTATGGAAGTGGTGTTCTTCATGGGAGATTTCAAGATTTTGTAATGTTCATGTGTATATAATATTCATTCATGTGTATATCCTATTACAGTTCATAGTTTAATTATTTCAAAACTATTATTGAAGTGTAATGTTTTTACATAACATAAATGTTTTCTTATGTTATTATATTGTAGAACATAAAAACAATTATTGATAGGAAATAGTTATTATTAAATTAATGAATGTTTTGATTCATTACACTAAATACACTGGGTATTTTTCAAGAATGTGTGTATCACATAGAATATTTAGAATATTTTATAATACCTCTCAACAATGACATTTTAGAAGTTTTCCAATTCCTCATGGAATGATTAGAATAATAAATCAATCAATTAATATTTTCATAAACTAAATTCAATTATAATAATAATAATATGAGATATCACATTATTGAAAATCAATCCTAGAATATGAATGTATATCTGAAAATTTACACATATATCTTTAAATTTTATTATCTTTATTACTTAATTAATTATAAAAAAAGGGAAAATATGTGTTTTATGTGATAGTGACTCCAAGATAAGAAAAGTTTAAAATGTCATGTGTGATTATAAATCCCTCCCACAAATATAAAATTACCATTTAGGCCAATATATATCTACGATATATTAAATGGAAGAATTCAAAATAAAATCTAAAAATGGAAAAAATATATAGATATTATAATAAAAGAATAAATTTATTACATTTTTAAGACTTAATAGACACATAAATTATTTTAATTAATAGTAATTTAATTATCCTTTAATTCATTGGAATTGTTTTATATTTTTGGTGTAAAAAATCCAATTTTAGGAATTCAACAATTCAATAATTATAAAAACAATTATTGGATACTATAAATTAACAATAATATGTAAAAAATAATGAATCCTAAAAAAATAATCATTTTATTGTATATTTTATCAATTTTTTACAATAATTAAAATAAAATCAGATCAAAATTAAAAAAACATTTGTGAAACGAAACGATAATAAATAATAACATACCGAAAAATAAGAAAATATCAAGGGTACATTATGAATATATAGTTTTAACTCTAATTATCCATTATACCCCAAATTCACACTCCATATTCAGTTATGAAGGAATTAAATAGTTATTTTCAAATGATTTCTCTCTATAAAATCATATATAAATAACCCTCTAGGTAAACTATTAAATGAAAACATAGTTTTTTATGAGAAAAATTTTGTTTGACATATTTTTTCTTAAATAATATAGTGGTTATAATATAATTATCAGATGCCATTGGAATATGTGTTTTTTAATTGAAGGGGGATATGAGGTCCAGTGGGTAACTCCGAAATCGGGGTTGTCTCAACACTCTCATTGATGTGTTCCCCAGGATTGATTTTAACTGGATGGAAAACTGATTAAACATTATTTTCTCTAGTTTAGAGGTAGGCCATGTTTCATATACCCCTATTCATAAATTCAATCTCCCCATGGGATGTTACCAAATTTATTTTTTATTCTTTATATTTTTTATCCAAATTCTTTCATTTCCCAACCAATGTGATCATAATAGATTTGAATAGAGAGTTGTTTGTTTCCCAAAAAGACTTGAAAGAAGGATAAGGGTGAGTTGTATCATTGGATGTATATAATATATGCATGGTTGAATGGAATTAAATATATGGTTGTATTGGTATATATATTCTAATAGTTTTGAAATAAATAGGGGTTATATGCAGAGGGAGAGTATTAGGGGATACTAGTTGGATAATAGTCAGGGTGTGAGTTAGTATAAGGGTGGGTAAAAAGAGATCTCTAATTTATATATGATCTTTTCATTAAGAAATAAGATATAAAATGATATTCCTTAATAAATAAATATATCCTATACCAATATATTAATGGAAAAAAGAGCTACTACATTGGTTGGTGTAACTTTTAGTATAAGAGTGTTTTTTTGGGTGAGTGATTGAATATAATTTTTTTCAAAAAAACATATCTTTATTCCCGATAAATGCATAGTCCTTAATCAAATATAGATATTTTAATCCTTTTGGAGCATATTTATTTTTTTAAGAGAAATAAATAAATAAAATAAAACATTACACAACATGGTAAATAAAAAAGAAGTCTTAGAACCATTATGGTATTTGGAAATTTATGTATTGAAATTTCAACCCACGAATATTATTATTTTCCATTATTTCATAGACAATTATAATTGTAGGATACTAATTTTCCATATTCAACATTTAACCCACAATACATTAATGAAGTACTATTTTTTATTTCTCCCAAACACGAGAATACACAAGGTAGTACTTTAAGAACTATTAATTGATGTTGAATTAGATATCTTTATTCCTTGTATATTTAGTGCTATATATTATAAAGATTTTCCAAAAATAAATAATCTAAACAATATTTAATTTCAAATTTTTGGAAAATTTCTTATAATGGGATAATTAGTATAATATTTTTTCTCGGTTATAACTCGTTCCGATAATATGTTTTTTCATATAACTTATATGTTTTTTACTTGTAATGAAATTTGTTTTCATATATTTCATTCTTATGTTTTCTTAAAAATAAATATTTAAAATCAAATTATTTATAGATTTATATTCTTTTATATTTGTATCATTAATATCCCACTATGACTTTTCAGTGAGCTTCACCAAATAGTGGAATGATTTATTGTACAAAATGTTGAATGGAGACAAGATCAATGTAGTTTTTAATATTCTATGATTTTCTTATAAGGAATCATAACTAATCTCATACTAATATAAACTGTATGGGGTTAAATTATTTTATATAGTTTGTGTAATAAATTGGTTTGATATATATAAGATTCATTTTTTAGGTTGTAAGGAGTGATTTTATTATATTTACATCTTTTTGTTATCCAATACACCCATTAAATAATTTTAAATAAAGGAGTTTTTATATCAGTAATCACTATATTAGGATATATGAACCTTGAAAAGATATTTTAATTTGGAAAATATGTTACCACATTTATTATATTTTCAATTGTGTTTCTTATTCATCCTATATTGATACATAATCAACACACACTATACTGTTTATATGATGAAAAGAATTGGGAAAAGGGAATAAGAAATAAACTTCCCAAAAATCATATAATTTGACCTATAGGATGGGATAATATGAAAATTTATCAACATTTTTAATATTTTAATTTATTTATAATTATTATAATGATTATGTATATATTTGTATATATTAGTGAAGAATTTACAAAAATAATTCAATTTCTAAGATTAATTCCACTATTGAAATTAGGCCATAAAGTCCTCTTACTGAAGAGGAGTGATAAATATATAGCATTCATTATATATCAACATAAATCAAACACAAAAAGAATAATTTATCACCACATTATTTAATAATACATGATCATTAAAAAAAATAGTTTTCCACTTATGGAAGAACCTTTACCTATATAAATAACATAATTTTGGGTACTTTTCAGTTGATAATAAATAGTTATTTTGTTTTCTAGTATTATAGTACACGAATATTAGTTAATTTAACCACTTTTGAGAGTTCATGATAAGGTATAAACATATCAAAAAAAATATAACAAAAATTATTCATTTTTAGATTATGATGTAGTTTAGTTTTATCTCTTTAGGTATCCCATTTTTATAGTATATTGTCTATACAATTTTATCAAATATTTTTTCCATCACAACTTTAATAAAAAATCCACTCACATAACACATTAGATTAAAAAATTTCATTCCCATAAAAATGGTAAAATTATTATTGTGGTGGAAAAACATTTTTAACATATAAAATTCCTCATATGTTTCATTATCCAATAATAATTTCACTTACTATATAAATATTTTTTTTAAATTATGAGTGATTTTAAATATATATTTGACATATATCTAGTAGAAACCTTAATTAACCAAAAATATATGTTTATCCCCCACTTTAATGGGTTAAAATAACTTTCCTATAATATTTATCTTTAATAGATCATGTTTAACTCTATATCATCCAATCCAATATCCAAAACCCACAAAATCATAGACTATAAAAAAAATTCTCCAAATACAGTAATATGAATGTTTCCTCTAATCTCTGTAGAATCATATCAGGGCTATTAATATATAATTTAAAATGGAATAAGAATAAAAGCAGTAATACATGAACAATTAAATAAATTCTTTTCCTTATGTTGAAATATATGTGATAGGAATTTCAAAAAAGTGGATGATGAAGTATATATTACAAAAAATAATAGTTTATTAGAGTAATATATAAATGGGAACATAAATATAATTTCTCTATTCTCCATATCCAATGGAATCTTAATATAAATAGAGTAACCAATAATATACCACTAGCAGTCATACGTGGATAACCCTTATAAATTTCACCAAAGAAATAATGGGGAATGTTATCCTTCCACATTACATCATTATAATTCATATAATAAATAACATCGTTCGAAATTTTCACTATTTGAGTTATGACAAACCAAACATCCTTTCTCATGAAATTCATTCTTATTTTTTTATGAAATACATTGAGGTTCTTTATTGATTGACTATCACATATGATGTAGATTATCCTTATAACCAAGAGTTTATATATCTCCTACTATACTAAATTCATTATTGGATGATTCATCATTATTTTTGGATGTCTCATAAATTTAATTCATTCATTATTTTTTAAAATGTTAGTATAAATGTAATGGATAATAACTTTAATATCTGTCATGTACTATGATATTTCATCTTTTACTTTCATTTAATACTTAAATGAGTTAGTATTATTATTATATAACATTTTTACAACTAATAATCTCTGGTAATTCATCCCAATCATCAAATAATAAACAACCATGATTAATTAAGATTTAGTTATGATCCAATTTTTGTTTTATCACAATCAATAAAATCAATTTAATAAATTATTTCCTTTTGAGATATTTTGTTTCATTAGTATTCTCAGCATGTTCAAATTGTTCATCTCTTATCACATTACTCTCATATTCAACATAAACTAGGTATATCTTGTTCCACTTTTCTTTTGATATATATAATGTAATAAAAATTATATTTAATATTAAATATTTTATAACTATCATTTGTATCATCTCTATATTTAAAAACATTCATAAAGTTAAAGGTGACATTATCTACCAAGAACTACTAAATAAAACATATTTTTTTTACTTCAAAAAGTTTCTTTCCCCTGTCAATATAACACTGTTGATTTTAAATGAGGAATTTATGTTTCAATAGAATATTTTTCCCAAAATAATTATCTTAGACTTGAATTTAGCACCATAATATGTTATGATATATTTCTTTTTAAATTTATTTGATCCCTTCAATGGATTGTGGAACACTCAACCCTGAGTCAAAATAAACCATAATAAAGTATTCCATTATAAAATAGCCATTAAAATTGATTTCATGAATAAGACTAACAAAATTTTGAAAAATATTATTATCAATGAATTAGAAATATAATTAAATTATCTTGAATGAAAATGAAATTTTATTTGAAAAACATTATTTTCTCGAAAAGGTTGTTAGTTTTACTTTTCCCAGAAAATTTAAAATATATATTTACCACTTTTAGAAAATTTATTTTATAAAATGATCTAATTTTTTAAAATCATAATATTAAAAATATTTTAGGGTGTTTTTTTGTATTTTTCAATAATGTATCATGATTTTATGAATAGTTGTAATATTAAAAATTAATATCTATGGTTAATGTAAAAATAGGTATACCAGGGGGTTGAAATAAGAAGATATATTTTTTATATTATATAAAACTTTTAAAATAATAATTTTATAAATATAAATATAATTTTTCACCTATAAGGATCAATAATGGACTATTTTGGAGGCTTGTGACTTGATTAAAACATTGGTGTATTTAGTTCTTTTTTAAAAATCAATATGTTCCCTCTCCCATACATATAAAATATCACCCCATTCACCACCTATTCACACATAACAGTCGATTTATTTGATGAAATACTTTAAAACCTAAATTCCATACACCTATAATAATATCGTAGATCCCCTAGTTTGATAAGAAATACAACCTAGTAATTTTTTTGGGGAAAACCTAAAGTAGTTTTTCAACAAAGAGGTAACATTCCAAAAATATCATTTTATATTGTTTCTTATTCCATCTCCATAAATTTTTACAAGATATTGTTTATTTAAATTAAACTTTATATTTTATATATTGATATGTTATTATGTTAGGGGTATAACCTATATCCATATCCTCTTCTATCAAATGGGAAATGGAATGGTCGTTCATGTGTATGTTGGACTACTACCTCGTTAATTGATATAATTTATTTCACATTACCACCTTTCAATGATATATATAATGATGTATTTAAAAAAAGTATATGATATTTCAAATATTATAATAAATTTTTAATTTTAATATCACATATAATTTCTTATTTTCCACAACATTTGATATAGGATAATGTCACCCATGTGTACGGAAGAGTAAACCCCTGTGAAGTGAGGTGATTAATTTTTCAGATATGCGTTACATTAAAGGTAATAATTCCAAATTTATTGAATATATAGAGAATTATATTGATTTTTATAAATTAATATTTCCACCACATTTTTACCTCTCATCCCTTTTTATTTTATTTTAATGGTAGAATGTTTTTACATGGCCTTAGGAGACATCCCCATGATGAAAAAGGCATTTAATAAATTCCAAAGCGATTCAATACATGTAAGTGATGATTTTACCATAAATAATAAAACCAATAATAATGAATCATAACCAAACAAACACTATATGATTCATTATAAGAATGAAAGACAAATCAACATTTATTTTATCAAAATCGTAAAATATTCACGTGCCACATCGCAAGACTACAATATCAAACAAATAGAGTAAGACAAAATAAAAAACTCAAAGACAACGAAAAGACTCCTAGATCTAAAATCATAATCCTACACCATCATCAGACATATTATGTATCATGAAGTATGGTTAAATACATGTGATAATTTACCTTTAACCATGTAAAGGTAGTTGACATTTGAAAAATCACCAATGCTCCGAAGCAAGGGAAAGTATAAAAACATAATATGTTTTCCCTAACGACATCCCAAATCACACCACTAGGATTGAAATGTTATAAAATTTTATATAAAAACATTTATATAGTAAATGTTTTCAATTAGATTATAACTAAATATAAACAAGATTCTTATCAACCAATTATTCCAAAAAAGGAATTTTTCAAAGAAATAAACCAAACAATGCTTTAAATCAATTTCATATGTTCTCATTGGCATAACCATTACATTTATCACATCACCACAACCAACCATGCTTGCTTTGTTATGAAATTTCCAAACCCATGAGATGTCTCTTGTTGATCTACCAATTCTTCAAAAGGTAATTATATCCCATGTGTCATAACACCTTTGGCATCCAGCACAAGGTAATATTTCAACCAATCCTTTTAAATCCCATAATAACACACACACCATGTATTCCCATAATCTGTGCCAAAAAAACTTCAATAAATAAAATTATTGAAAACCTTGTTTCCAAAAGCTGAATGAATCAATAATTTTAAAATTGGTAGTTTGAAATCCATTATCAAAGAACATTTCACAAACAAAAACAAAAATTTCATAATTTTGGTAAAAACTATAAATCGTCACTAAATAATATTTATAACATGATTTGAACCAAGATTTTACAATCAATTTTAATCAATTAAATCTATTAATAATTAACCCAATCATTTCTATCTAGAGGAGTTGAGATTGAATCTTCCTATAGTGCGAGTTTTGGTGAAAATGATAAATGACACGATAAACATCACAAAACCTAGGTGATCCTAAAAGAACCCGCTTATGATCTCCTACCATATCATTTACAAGGCCAAATATAAAATTTTTGGAATTAAAACCCATATATCTACCCACAATAGGTGTAGATCAATGAAAATGAGATACAAAGAGAAATATATATAGTAAAAACATCAAGAACAACGATAAAGGATCACTTACTGCATGAAATAATGTTCTAATAACCAAGGGAAGCCTTCAGATCTCCTCCAAATCAATTGAAGAACCCTCCATGATCATTGATGGGTAAAAATTTGGATTTAGGTCCCCATAGGTGAAAAAACAAGGTTCTAAAATTCAACCATGATCCAATTTTTAATTATTTTTTAACCGCGCATGGTTTTGTCACGTAGTTATGTAAACTATGTGCTAAAAAAGCCATAACAACTTACTTAAGGAAGATTCTCACATGTTAATATCAGATGGTCTCCAAGTCATGCTCCAACCATACTTAAGACCATACTTTAGAATGACCAATTCCATTTTTCAAAGAGAACAATTTCACTTTAGTGGACGCATGGTTTAGGAAAACAGTGCGCTACCCATGCAATATTCATTTAGCCCCAACGTCACTATTCATGGTTTCTGCAAGTGTTGTGTAGTTTTTCAAAATGATGTTCCATTCATGAACCTATAGTAATGCCCCAAAAACACTTCAAATGTTCTCAAACCTCTCCTAACCATCTCCCATGTACTTTACATACTTAAAAACATAGAGAATGGGTTACATACATGAAACTAGGGGTGCTATATTCTCTACACCATTGATCATTCCATCACCAGAATGTTGATAGTCATTTGTGTTTTGAAAAAGTTATGGCCTTTGAACTTTCATCAATTTTTCACACACCCAAGGATCTTACTGAACATGACCATTTTTTCACAAAACAAGCATCAAAATGATGTTTTTCCCTCATGTACTTTTATTTCCTATCAATAATCCGCACCAAAATATATATAAAAAGGGAATTCCATCTCATCAACCCATTCTATTATCTCAAAAGGGCCTATGTATCGGGGAGATAACATTACCATATTTTCAAAATGTCAACGTCCAATCCTTGGAGAGATCCCAAGAACACATGATCACTCACTAAAAATGTAAATGACCATTAAAGATGATCCACCTAAAATTTATGATGACTGCGATACATCTAAATTCTTTTCCAAGTAAACTAAATCATCTTTGTGGTCTTCTGTACTAGGCTTGACCCAACTTCTGATATCTCACCTATTTCAACCCATTAAAGTAATGAATGACAATAAATCTTATAGAATAATTGAAATGAAGAATTGTTTATATGGTCTTGATAAGTATTGATATATGAAAACTCCACTAATAAGAAATTATATTCCCATAATCTACCAAAATACATTACACTTTCCTATAACATATCTTCCAAAATTTAAAACAACCATTTAAATTTCCCTCCATCTGATGATGATACTTAGTACTCAAAGTCGGCTATGTTCCTGGGGATTTCTATTAAAATTTCTAGAAATGAGTCATAGACCTCAGATCTCTATCTAAAACGTTCAAAACTGGTATTCCATCTATCTTTATCAATTATTAGATATTGATTTTTCAAAAATCTTCCATTGTATGTGTTTTATTAATATTGATGAAATGTGTCGACTTGGTGGGCCAATCCACAATCATTTATTTGGAATCATGCTTCTATACCATTATTGGGAGACCTATGAAAAAATACCTTAATATTTTCTCCCATATAATTAATAGGATATGTAAAGACTATAACATACCTATTGTCCACTGATGTTCTACCATAACTTGCTAAAAAGTTAAACATCTTGAAATAAAATCAGTTGCATTAATTTTAATGCTAATCCACCCAAATATTTCCTGCAATTCCTTATACATATTATTTATTATAGGATTGTAAACTCGCCTCAAATGTTAGTAAGAATGATTAATTTTCCATTGATAATTCATAGGTACAACCATCCGATCTCGAAATCGAAAAATTGAACTTTCATCCAGCCTCCTTCCCTCAATGGTCGTCCCTCCATTGATTTTTGACATTATTGAAACACATTCTACATCTGATTTTTATACCTATTTTACCAACATTACAAAATTAGGAACCCCTTAAACTAAATGGATACCGACAATATCACCCCAGTATTCAAATTACATATGCATGATTACTAGGACTGACTTCATCTCCCACTCATCTGATACTTTATTTTCCAACTCAGTGTAAGACTTTCTACTTATTGCATTAGCTACCAAATTTTCTTTACCTACTGTTACATACAGTCAAAGTAAAACATTTGTTGATACCCCCACCATCTTCGTTTCCCTGGATTGAAATATCGTGGTTAGAAAATATGATTCAAGATCTTATGATCCATGAATAAAGTGAATTTCTAACCAAAGAGATTATGATTCCAAGTCATGAAATAGTGGATTACTACATATAACTCTAAGTCATGTTTTGGGTAGTTCTTATCATGAAACCTCGTCTTAATTAAGAAATAAACAACAACATGGTCTCATTTCATCAGAAAAAATCCAAATCAAAATCCCAATGTATCTCAATACCCCACGTACCCTTGTCCTGAATTTGGAAAAATCAAGATTGGTGCTTATGTAAGGAGAAATTTAAAGACTTGAAAATATTTTTATCATTACTAATTCCATTTGGAAGTAGTATTACTCTTTGTAAATTACATCAAGGGTGAATCTAGTAATAAAATATCCCGAACAATTCATCGGTAATAACCATCTAGACTGAGATAACTTTTTATCTCAAAGATAATAATTTGTGGATTCCAATATAAATAGATTTTATCTTCTCTGGATGAATTTAAACACCTCTTTTAGAAAATATAGTGCCTATAAAACATACTCTTTATATCCAAATATCATTATTTGATAATTTAGTGTAGAAATATTATTACCTCAATTTTTTCAACATTATCGCCAAGTGTTGCTTGTACTCAGCCCTTGTCCTTGAATACACCGATATATCATCCTCAAAAACCACATTTAATGAATCCAGATATTGGATAAATATTAGATTCATCAATTAAATAATGGATTTTAGTGTATTTGTAAGACCAAAAGTAATTACCACATATTCATAATGTTCATATCTACTTCTAAAAGCTACCTTCAGAATATCCTCATTCCGTACTCATAGTTGGTGATATCTTGAGCATAGGACAATATAGAGAACCCTTAAAATCCATTTAATTGATAAAATAGAGATTGAATGTGTGGATGTGGATACATTTGATTTATTTTAATTGGTTATGTTGATGATAATTCACACACTTCCTCAGTGTTCCATCTTTTCCCATCACATCCCAGATCGGTGCTGTCCATGTAGAATTTAGCTAGAAAATGAAAACATTGCATCCCATATCTTCCAAATGTAGAATAAACTTCCTTAATTTTCATGGTTCTATTCAATAAAATGGTATTTATATTATAATAGTTACTATTTAAAGATCAATCATAAACTCCACATCCCTTACTGGTGCTAACCAAGTGGAATATTCATGAAATGCATCTGGAAAATGATCCACCACTACTAGAAAATAGGTGTTCTCGATCTCTTACATTGATGCCAAAGTAAATGATTCAAAATGGAATGATATAATTCTAGAAACCAGTGAGAAAAATATAGTTTCACCAATCTTTACAACCCTTTCTCATCTAAATAGATGCCCAACATCATTCATAGTAGCGAAACTAAAAGTTTCGTATTAGAAGTTGAGGTGAACCTTGAATTTTTTCTACCAATTCATACCTAGTATTACATCATATACATTCATATACTTTGTAGTGAAATACCATTTCATCTATGGTACATAAATGGTTATAGAACATTTTCTATATAGAAAGGCTCAACATTCTCTTTCCCCATGAAAAGATTCGTGTTTAACCATAGAAAGCATCCTTTCATATTTTAAACTTAGTAAATCAACATAAGGGGAATTAATAAATGAATGTGATGAACTAGTATAAAACAACATATGAACAAAGGTATAATTCAAAATAATCATACCTCTCATTATACGTGGCCTATTATGATAAACCAAAATCACCTACTCAGCTTCATATAATATCATCGTCACTGCATTTTTTTGTTTTTTTCCTTTTCGAGATTTCCCTACCTAAGAATTCATGGTAGTCCTCGAATCAAAATATCTAGAATTGTTCTTCTAAGGAGAATAATTATGTTATTCTCACCCCATTGAAGCATGTGAGTCCTATGATACATGATAAGTGTCTCGAGCACCTGACCTTAGATCCTTATAGATGTTCCATCTTGTCGCAATTATGCCATGTTATTGGTTGAATCATACATTCTAGCTTCATGTGGTCAAAGGAACCACATTGGAAACATCCAGCTTTTATCATGTATCTCAAAGGAGGATTTTTTGAACCTGTTGTTTGAATCTAATTCATTCTCCCAACTGGGATTTTGGTATATATGTTCTGTTTTCTCATATCATTAGAATTCACAACATTTCCCATATGTTTCAACATATTTCCTCCTCCCATAGCTCATGAAATGTCATATTCAACCACCGTCACTCTATTGATGATATTTATGTAATCAATAATATAGTGAACAAAAATATACAAGTGAATATCTTGTCTTATCCCTAATACACATATTTGTGCCTTCAATGATGCACTAGAAACAACTTCATGTGAAAAGCACACTAAATTTCAAAATTTAGCCGTATACTCGGTGATATAGTGAATTTACTATTTCATGTTGAAGTTGTTTCCCATTCATCAAATATTGACTGTGTAAGGATAGATTTTTTTGAAAAAATAACCAAAATCCTCCCAACCAAGGTCTTGATCCACAATTTCATGCATAACATGATCCCACTATTGACGTGGAAGATCATCTAGCATTAAAATTTCCAAATTGACTTTCAACTCTACTAGTATGCCAATGAAGTAAAATATATGAATCATACTATTTAACCACACCTTTTCCTAATCTATTTTATAAATACCCCATAAGATTTTTGGATTCCACATCCATAACACGAAAAAATTATCCACTTTCCTTGCCTAATCGTTTTATTTCCCTATGTCCACTGCTAAAAACACTTGGACTATACTCCAAAAAATATGTTCGTCCACCTATGGATTAAGTACAACCAAATTCTTGACATATTCATCCATATGTTTTCTATGACGCCTACTTGGTACCATTCCCAAATCAACATTTTCCAAATTCAACCTTTTCATAAAACAGTAAACAATATTTTTAAAAATTAGGCCATTTTCAAAAAACCTCCATCAATTTTTTTTAAGAATCATTCATTTTAAAACAAGTTAAAATTTTTTTAAAAAATTATTACATTTTGAACAAAACATAAATCACTAATTTAAATGATGTATGTACTTATAGTGGGAATTCATTCTTCTAATGAATTTCATGCTCTTCTCATTTTCTAAACCAATGGTATTGAGATTTAAAAATCCTATATGTGTCTTCAAAACACTTACGTACCCAAATCCCTTATAAAATGATGTCCTACATAAAAAGGTTAAAAATGTCTTTTTATGCTCTAAATTTCATGATCTGACAATAATTGATCTTTTTACCAACCCGATAGAAGAAATAGAGATGAATGAATTAAACTCCAAGATCAATATCATTGATGACCACTTGTCCAAAATAATATTTGGATTAATAAAAACTAATACAACCTATAATTCCCTAAACCTTCCCATTGGATTCAAATGGATAAAGGGGATTCCTTGTCCTTATGTGAAATTCCAAAGATACCAAATGTAATCAAAAAATGCATAAGGGCATTAATACATGTGGGGGATGATTTTCCCATTAAGAATAAAACCACTAATATATCAAACCATAACAAAAAACCACTATATGATTCCTGATATCGATGAAAGGCAACTTGAAATATCATTTATAAAAATCATATCTACTTTTTTTTCCATAATGGAAGGCTATAATATTAAAGTAAATAGGCGTAAGAAAAAATATCTAATACAAAGCTACTGAAAAGACTCAAATATCAACAAAATTCATGCTCCATATTCATAAAACAACCATTGTATCTCAAATTATTACTAATGATGTGTGATAATTATCTTTACATATGTCATGGTAGATCACATCTGCAAAACCACCAAAGTACCAATGAAGGGCTGAGTAGTGAAAATCTGTATATTTTCCCCCAATGACTTCCCTACTAATGCCACTAGGATATTAAATCATAAAAAATCTAAATTAAAAAATAAATATAAAATAATTTCTAAAATAGTTTATAACTAAATACAAAAACTAGTTCTATATAAACTAGTTCTTCGATCAAAATAATTTTTTTCAATGAATGAAACAAAACTATGTACAAACCATTTCATAATTTCTCTTTAGAATAGCCATAAAGTTTTCACTTAATCATAACCAACCACGTATACTTTGTTGTTATAGTTCCATACCAATGATAAGTATCTTGTCGACCTACTAAGTCATCATAGTGTAATTATATCCCATGTTTACCTATACATTTGGCACCGTGAGAAAGTTAATAATTCAACCATGCCTCTAAATAGAATATGGACACAGAACCAAAGTATTCCCAAAAACCATCCAAAATAATTTCAATAAAATAACCCTTTTATTGAAAACCTTTTTCAATATAACCATTTCAATACAAAAATAATTTCAATAAATAATTTTTTTTTGTTTAGATCTTTTTTCCCACAAACCAAATAAAATAATTGTTTTAAAAAGATAATTTTAAAATCCTTTCTCAAAGAACATTTCACAACCAAATACCACAATTTAAAAATTTCACCAAAACCATAAATTGTCACTAATAAAGATTTATAAAATGCATCTCCCAATGATTTTCAGTCAATTTCAATCAATTTCAATCAATTAAATAAAATTCAATCAAAACCAGTCATTTCCTATAAGTGGAGTCAAGAGTGAATCCACTTATCACAAGAGTATTAGGAAAAATGATAAATGAAAAAAAAAACATCACAAAACTAGGTTAATCCTCCATGATATCGTATTATATATCTTCCACTATCATTAAAAAGGTGAAATATAAATATATTTTGTATCTACAAACTTATATCTACCCACAGCGGGTGTAGATATATGAATCCAAGAGAGAATACGATGTAGATTTAAGAAAAACATCAAGAAGGATGAAGAACGATCACTTTATGTGATGAATCAGCTTCTAATAACTAAGGATAGAATTTAGATCATGTCGATATTGATGGAAGAACCCTCCTTGACCATTGAGAGATACAAATCCCGAGTTAGGGATGCATATGAGGGGAAAATGTGGTAAATCCATAACCTTCCCTAGACATACATTTTAAGGATCTTATTTTTAACCATGCATGGATTAATCACATGGTACAAAATCTTTTGCAGAAGCAGAGAATTATCCACTACCTTAAGGATGAATCTCACTAATTCATCTCACACGGTCTCCATACCATGATCCAACTATAATAAAGCCCCTACCTCAAAATGACGAATTCCATTTTTCAAAGTGCACAATTTCTCCTTAGTGGATGAATAGTTTAGGTAATCCATAAACCACCTAAATTCCATCAATTTTCACCATGTCTCATTATGCACAATTTCATTCATGTGTTTTATGGTTTTCCCAAACTATGCACCGACTGTTCAATTGTAGAAAATCTCCAAAACACTCCAACAGTTCTCCAAACTATCACAAACACCCCTAATATACATTAAATATATATATTACATAATGAATGGGCTATTTACATGAAACCAATGTTCTTACACACTCCCTTACACTTCCACACATTAACGAAATTGTAATACCACTGGTTCATGAAAATGACTTAATATCTCCATGAAGCGATCTAATCTGTTCTCCATGATCAAATTTAAATAATGATTATAACATTATATATAATAGAAAAAAAATATGTATAACATTAATACAATCATAAAGGTGATGGAAATATATGAAATTCTCCAGAACTATAACTTCCATGTAAAAACTTGTAAGAGAAAAAAAGGCAGTTATCACCAAGAATAATAGTAATAATGAATTATTATTAATGAACACATGATAAAGTGGAATAAAATAATGATATATGATACTATAAATATTATTATGGTTATGGGTTAAATAAATAACATAATTAAAATCATTATACATGTGGTTAAAAAATGGTCAACCTTATGGAAGTATTAGGTAAGAGACTTTGTCTCAATTTTACGTTTTTGAAGAATATGATAATTTTATGCAGCTAACATACTTTATATGATGTATATAATATCCATTTTTTCAAGTAATAATAATAAAAAACTTAATTAATGTTATTTTAATATTTATTTGGTATTATTTCATTTAAGGGGAGATGAATTATAAATTTCCACGAGTTAAAGAATTTCAAAACACAATTTCTTTTCATTAGGTTGTATAACACAATTTATTTTATCCATTCATTTTGTTTTTAAAAAATGTTTCTCAATTAGCCACATATTTTTAAACAATGTCTACATTTTCTATGTCTATTTTAAATAAAGATAAATTCTTAATTAATTAAATTAAAAAAAGATTTAATAAGAAACCTCTAAATTATTCATGTGATTAAGAAATATTTTCTAAAAAATATTGATAAATTTAGATTTTATGTACTATTTTTCTATTAACAAGGATTTTCATATTTTTTGGAACAGAATGTGATTAATGAAAAAATTCCATAAATAATTTAAGAAAAAATAATAATGTAGTTTTGGATCTCTTTTCACATGTTATTGTATATGGTACAGTTTAAGGTGAAAATGCACAATGTTTTTAGGAATTAAATTAAGTATGATATTAATGGAGATATTACCTAAACTCCATATCTTATAATTTAATATAGATAAATCATGTTCTTTGATAGGTTATATCTCATGTCACGTAAAAATTCTTATGCATATGGGTAAGCATGATTTATTATTTTTCTATATCGTAATGTCTCACTACCATAACAATCATAGTGCATGACATTCCATATCGTAAGGAATTCAATAGACTATGATATCAGTGGAAACTAATTTTTATGTTTTATTATTCCATTGAATCATTACCTTGTAATATATTATCTATAATTGGTTCATAACATAAAGCAAATGGAGATTGAATTCATGCAAGAATTTCAGGAATTTGATGAGGAATTTACTCAGGCATCAAATTTCATATGCAAATGAAAGATCCCACCAAGAGAATACATGAAGGATTTTTAAATGGGAGCAATTTTATGTAATGACACAGTTAATTTTTCTCATGCCCTAGAAAAATCCCCATATGTCTGTAGTCCCTCTTTATACATCCATTGATTCACTATGAGACACTAGCATGCTATGGATAAAAGAATAATCCAAGGGGAATGATGAGTGACTCAGGAACCAATGGATAACATTGATGGTGGGACATATTTTTTCTTCCTATATAGTGATCATCAAGAGGAATAAATCAATAATGAAGAAATGATAGATGTATTTAATGCTAAAAAAATTTATAGTGTATCCAATACAAGTACATATGGTTTTATATTTACATCATGGGACAATATTTTAATAGGTTCTAATTTTTCATTTCCTTTTTTACATGTTTTGTTTAATACCTTTTAAACCCTCCATATTTCATATAGAATATAATATTTGACATATATGTTATATATAAAATACTTTTAATATATCATTTAAATAGTTCACAGGTCTACTGAGATCACTGAGAGAGGGAGGTTGTAAATCAGTGGCCCATTTTTTCCTCCTATGAATTTGGTACTTTTTATTCTACCTCATTGAATGGAGAAAATCTCAATCCATTATTATTTTTGTGTATTATCCTTTCTTGAATAAGTAGAAAGTAAAAGGCACATGAATCAACAATTCTCAAGGTTCACTCACAATGTAGGCCTAAACCTTATCATGTTTAGATATATTACAAAAAAATTATTATACTATTTACACATGTAGTTAACTGACATATCCTCACACAATTATTGCATGATATCCAACCACGTGTTTTATTGTCACACTAGTTTTCCTTATACTGCCTCACATAGTCAAGCCTCACACATGTTCTTGATTCTATTTCACACAACTATACCATCCCATCTTGTATCAATAATATCTAACAGTCCATGGTATTCAATGTCTTCCATAACCTCAATCTAAAAAGGTCTTTGACTTATATATCATCTTTTTGTAGAGAGTCAAAATTGTTCTTTTCAAGTCCTCATATTTGGATATCTTGGATAATTTGTGCTTTTACAATGTCATTGTGATAATTAATCACAATTAATTCACTCCTTCTTCCAACTCTCATTTTCTGATTTATGAATATCACATTCCTTACCTTTAATCCTTTGACATACATACTATCTTGGATGCATCATCAATTATTATTTATTAAAGAAAAATATTTAATAAAATCCACAGTAATTTTAAAGGGTTTAATCTACATTAATACTAATTTTCCTCATATATAAATATATATTCATAGAATACACAAGAATATAAACTCTGATTTTTCCTCCATATTTTTGTACACTGAATTATCTAGATATATCCCATATATAACCATTACAAATTTATGGGCAATTAAACACATTTTATGATGATATTAGATTTTAATATAATATCTCTTGTAGTAATATAAATTTAAACTTCACAGAGTACTTGAATTTAAATAATTTATTAATCTCTATAAAATATCTCATTAAATTATTCCTTTCATTTTTCATCAATATGTAGTGCTTTTGATGTGGAAATTCCATTGGATGTGCATAACATCATTTATATTGATCGTAATTTATATATTATTTATCTCAAAAAATGAATAATTCTTAAATTTAAAATTTTTTAATCCATGAAAATAATCATCGAAGTATTATCATATATTATTTCCCAATAATATTTAATTCTACCATTATCAGTTACTATATAAGGTTACATTATCCATACAGTCTCAATAGATCTCACAATTCATGTAAGGATAAGATGACCTGTATAAGGTTATTCCTATAGATAATCAGGAAATATTATATAGATTATTTTACATAGATCTTAACTGAAAATTATTCATGTCTATCTTTGATTAATTATAATAAATTTCATAATTGTATTGATGACCCTTTTGTACCTCAGTGTACCTTTACACAACATCTGAATTATGCTTATATAGCACCACACATTCTATGATAAAACTTAATTTGACATGAATGTGATTATATAACCTTTATTAATGAAAATATATGTTTGAGTTATATTAACAGGGATTTCATATAGCTCTTATGAATCCTTTGGGATTTAAACATTACCTATTATTCATGAATGATATCTCTATATTTATATTTATATATATAGTTATATTTCTAGAAGATGTTTACATAATATCTAAAATTTAAATATGACCCTTAATCTTGTGGAAAATGACTATTATGGAGCTCATCACGACTCATTAAAATTAAAACAAGACTTACAAAAATTAACAATTTATTCCTCCAAACATACATATCACTCATCATAAGTCTCAGCATGACTCTTTCATAGACTCATCACACTCATCTGAATGCTAGCACTTTTAAAAATTTAGCTTCTAAACTAAAACAAAATTTATATTCATTATTCAATTGATAACTACTAATCTCAAATATTATTAATAACATATCCAACACATCCTCTCACTCCATAACATCATCCGATTAATATTATATGTTTTCATTAATATTAATAATGATCAAGAAAATATAGATGGATCCTTCAAAATCGATCGATCCATTTAATCCATTAAATAATAGATTATTTAATATCTCTATATAGAAACCCTTATTATGACTCAATATAGTTTTTTTGACATCATCAAAAAAATTTCGATATATTTGAAGATAACCTCACAATAAATTGTCACTATTAAATGGATTCTCCATGAACATCTCCATCCAATCATTCTAAGTAGAAACTTATATTTCATCATTCATACACACATATATATATAATGAAAACACATATGCATAACTTATCTAAATTTTAATATATGAACATAGAAGACCTGAAAAAATCATCAGTAATACTCTTTGACTTGATATCAAAATACTGTTTTTGGGAAAAAAACAACTTTAATCCACATAAGCACATCAATTTCCTCTTTCCATTTTTATTCAGTACCCCCTTTCCCATCATTCATGTATAATGTTAAATGTATATCTATACCTCATAAGTATTATAAATGAAATGTTTATATAGGGGTTGAAAATAACTCAATTTATTCTACTCTCTATAAGAAAATGGTTTATCTTATCCCACCTCTAACCCAAATTTTACACATCATTAAATTTTTATTACAACCCACATCACATTTTTTGGAATGATAGAAAAATAAAAATGTTTCATAAGGAATTTAGTTAATATAATATATCTCTATATGGAATACCCATGTATAAAATAAGAGGGACATCATCAAGATAAGTAGTATATCCATAAATTACCCAAATAGTGATACAAATTTTATATTATTGAATTTAAGGGATGGATAGCAGACTAATAATGAATATATATTACATATACATATCATAAAACTAGATAAAAATAATTCCATTAAATGAAAACTTACTCCCCCTTGTAATATCAATGTAATAAACCAACAAACCATTATGTTAAAATATTTATAATTATCAAGAAAAAGGGTGAATAATGTTATAAGAATACCTCAAACATCAATCTTTATAGGGAATCCCATAATTAAATTTCAATATTGTTTTGTATTATGGGAGATCATATTCATGTTTTCTACACCTTTATGGTTCCACTTCTCATTTAATCATCATTTTAGTGAGAATATTCTATGATATACAACATTATGTTACTTTTTTGGCATTGATAGTGTCATCTTTCTCCCCATTTATTTGGTTTCCTTTAATTCCGTAAATTTGGGTACACATAAATTGAAATGTAATAAAGAAAGTATATTAATATAATTTTTTGAAATAACAGTAGGTTGTGATTGGAATATCCGTGATGATACATCATTTTTTATCACCTAAATTTCACTTCATGTCCCCTCTTATGAATTTTATATCAGAAGAATTCAATGTGAGCCTGATGTTCTCATTTTTCTCAACAGTTTTATTATGTGGATTTTTTATATTATGAGATGTATTGGAGTAATACTACAAATATAATTTTTTTTCTTATTTCGTGTCTCTTTCTTCATATGCTAGATTACCGTATGATCATTTACAATAAAGAAAATGACATTAAGTCACCCACATAGATTCTATTTAACCTTTTTACAGTTTTCTTGTTTTTAATCCTTATAAGAATTATTATATTATTTCATCAACTCTCTACATTTTATGGTATTATTTTACCATATTTTACACTTATTCTTTAATATTTTTCAAATATAGCATTTTTTACAGTCTTATTTTATTAAATTTCAAGTTTCATATTTTCACATTATGAATTTGTTTTATTTTCCTAAAAACATTTATCTATCCATTTCCTATATTTATCCACTTGTATCATTAGTGATTAATTGTATGGAATGTTTTCTAATGATCAATGTATTTAGGCAGAAGGACCCCACAAAACCAATAATAACCCCTAAAACACGACCCTTCTACACAATCGTGATTCTATTCAAGAAATTCAACATATTGTCTAATAATATTGGAGCGTTTATATATCCATATCATTGGGGAATATTCCTACCTGTCTTTAACTCTTATTTCTATTGATGTTGGAGTAACCATCTTAAATATTCCTTCAACAAAAATAGCTCTTGTTTTTTTTCATTAGAATATATATTGTTAATAAATAATTATTCAATGTAACTTGTAAAATTATATGTATTTATTATTATTCCCATGGGGATGGTCTTCTCTACAACCTTATGTGATTCAACAGGAATATCCATTTTTATATCATAATATTCAATCATATTTATGAAGGCATTTTTCATAATAAGAAATCAAGATTGTATCATGTCTAACTCTTTCAATTTTATATCTAAATTATCAATAATTTCTATCTGAATTATATATTGAATAAAAATCTAAACGTTTTATGTTTTGATATATTCTATGATATCAATTTACTTTTAATACATCTTTTATACTTATATGACATTCTATTTGTTTTACATTATGAGATTTGTTTTTTCTATAGAATAACAACAAATTTTGACTTTTATATATACTAATTGTAGTTATCATATCTAAAATCATTACTTCATGAAGAATTTATATATTTTTTGAATTTTCTAATGAAGGTTTTATATTTGGGATAAAAAAATTATTTTCAGATTTACTCCATGTTATGACTTCATTATTCCATTATTTACTTTTCAAATATATAAAATTTTATCATAAAGATCTAAATTTTACATCGAATCTCTTTTTTAATATTTCAATAACTTCTTGTAGAGGATTACTCTCTTCATGAGGTCTCATTTAATTTTTATTTTGACTCATATTCAACATTCTACCTTTTTGGTCACTTTGCAGCAAGCCTCTAATTTTATTATAATTATACCACCTTGGTTTGTTTTTTCTAATATAAATTACTTTTTATGTTTTTAATAACTATTATATGAGATTTATATCTCTATTATAATATTAATATTCATCTTAATCTGTAAATTAAATCTTATCATAATTATTATCATCTTCCTTTTGTAGTTTTTTGTTAACTCATTTCCATGAATGATATTTCTTCATTTTTATTATTCCTAATCCTTAAGGTTGTCACTATCTGATGATTGAGGATAGTTTTATATAGATAATTATGAGATATGTCTTTAATTAATTTTAGGGTTGACTATAATAACTTGTATAACTATGCAGAAACTGCACTCCCGGATTTTGGTTTGAAATCATAAAAATTATATTTTCCTATTTATTGGAAATAATTGTGGCACAATTTTTTCCATATAAACCATAAAATAAAAAAAGGAAAATTTGTATAACTTTAAATCATGATTTCATTTTAGGTTTTTAATCTTATATAAATTAGATAAACTTTACCATAAAAATTTGTATTACATTAAATGATCATTTCTACCATAGAGACCATCATTTATTTTTAACAATTAGAAATAATCATCATCCATATGAAACCCATTCGTGACAGAACTCATTAAACGAAAATATTTTTCATTTGGGGAAAAATAAATAATAGAAGGGTTATATTTGATGCTTAGTAATGGTAATTATAAGCCTTAATAATTGAATGTCATCAATGAACATTAGAATTACATAACTGTATGATAAAATAATCAGAGTGAATGAGAAAATAATAAAATATCTTATACCCATCAACACCTCCATCATAAAATATAAAAACATGGAAATGAAATGAGTCATCAGAATCAATAATCATGAGGCATGGGATATCAATCATGATCATAAAAAATATTATAAACACATAATAAGAAATTAAATCGTTTGTGGGTAAATTGAAGAATGATATTCATAAACACTTTCAAAAGCCCTTTAAGTTGGTCAACAATATTGATGAATGTTGATATATTCATTAACCAATAAATTTGAGGGCTTTCTAGATGCACCCATCATTTCAGATATAATGGGATCAACCAATGCAATATAACCACCCAATGTTTACACTTTAATGGGTTTACCCGACCCTATTTGTACTACCCTATGTTATTGTCAAATGAGTTTACCCTATGCTATTTGTCCCACCCTATTTTATGATCTAATGTTCTCACTCGAAAATATATGTTCCATAAAATGTTTATGTTTAAATGTTCAATAACCAAAACATGAATAAAATTCATAAAGATTTCATAAAAAATCATCAAAACAAACATTATTCATTTATAACCTTAAACCCCCATTGAAAATAAATGTTCTTCATTTCAATATCATTGATACATGATTAAACCATGGGAATAAAATGAGTTAAATATTAATATATTTTAAATTTTATTAAATTAGGGAAAGGAAAAGGGGTCCCTATCAATCTCATTTAAATAATATTATTACATAAAGAGAAATTGTGAGTAAAATATTAATAAAAAATATCACTAGTTTTGTATAAGTTACAGTAGGGTTTTTTAATGTTGATAAAGATAAATACCTTTAAAATATAATTAGTTAATTTTTGTGAAAAATATCCTTCTTCATTTAGAAATTCACTTTTTAAAACATAAAACATTTAGGAAAAAAATTTCTTTTAAAAATTCATGGAATCATATAAAGGAATTTTTAAAAATAACTTAAAATATTTCTTGAAGAAAATATAATTTCCTTTTTTTTAAATAATATAATTATATACAATTTTCAAAAACATATTTAACAAACATGGTATGGGAAGAAAACATATTTCTAACCGAAGAGTGAAATGAAGTCCTATTTTATTAAAAACACTTTTTCTATCATTTTACGTATAAAATTGTGAAAATTGGTAACATTACTTGAAAATATACAGAAAAATAGGTAAGAATATACTTTATTTGAAATATAAAATTGCAATAGTAGTGAGTGTAGTGACCCAACCCTAGATAACCCATATCCAGTCTCTTCTACTATTATATTGGCATTATTACAATGAATCAAATCCTGAAGGACCAAAGGGTTTTGTATTCTTGGTAAACTAGTTACATAAGTGAGTATTTTATTAAAAATGAATATAGTAATTTCACCATAATTTTCTCTCTCATAAAATTGTTAACCTTAAAGATAATTTTAACCAATATATTAAATCCCTTTCATATCTTTCACATTATTATATTGGATTCATATGTAAAGAACAATATAACGGTGAGATCAAATGCACATTAAGGGATAAATATTGTGGAAGTAATATATAATCATGGAGATTAATAATTATGGAATGGTAAATAATTGAACACACATACCATGTAATAAAAAAACTGATAAGGAAGATCATAAACAATATAGAATGGTCATAAATGGAATCACATTCCATTCATATAACAAGATTACAAAAAATCAATAGGGTGAGGTATGAAACTGAAACACATTCAGTTAATCAATGAACAGAAATGAAATGTATCAATAGATGTGTTTAAGAAAAAACGAAAGGATGAATAATAATTGAAAATAATGATAGAAATGAATAATTATTCGTTGTCATGTATAAGGAATGTGAAATATTATACAATCAAGACTATCCGAAAGATAGTTTGAAACTATGGATGTAAACCAATTTAATTTGTGCAATTAGTTTGTCTCATGAGAACCTACTGATTCATCGAGGGACTATATAATGTATGGTCCCCACATCTCATTTCTTGTCCAATGAATTACTCATATCAAACAATATATATAAATAATATGCCTTATCGAATTACTGTATTGAATAAATATTAGAGCCTTGTCAATAATTCTTCAGTGGAGGATAACTATCAACGAGGGTTATTGATGTTGATGAATAAAAATACAACATAAATTGCATTAAAATTTACATCAGGAAAATAATCATTAAACATTAAAAATTATCCAAATCCACATTAAAACATTTTATTATAATTTTATATAATGTAATAACATCAAATGAAACACAGAGAATCATGAGAGTAAGTATATAAAACATAAAACATGTTAATGGGTGGTATATACACCAAATAAAATTCTATTAGTGCGCAATAAAAAATAAGTATCATGAAATAATAAATTTGAATGAATATTTTAAATATCATGAAAAATAAATCATGATATAATATTTCAAATTGGATAGTATATAGACAACAGAAATTATGTAAATGGTGAACATGACATTAATCACACAGATGTAAAAATTGAGATTAAAATCCCTAACATTGAGTCCAACTTGCCTCGTGTGTCATTATATATTAGAATAAAAAACATATATGAATATTTAACTATTTGAGAACATTTTTAATTTTTATCACAACTTTTATTTCACTTATTACCATGTCATATACAAAAAAATTACATAATTAATTTTACATTGAGTGTTTTCAATAAATTCGATTTATTTGTAAAAACAACTTTTGTAGGTCAACTATAGTAAAGGGGATCATTATATAACATCTCTAAAATAGTAATTGTGACATAATTATCATATTTAAACATAAATTTTTCTTTTCAAATCATTCATTAAATTTGATTTATAAAATGAACAAAAGTTACAATCATTGAAATGGTAGGTCTTACACACACATAACAAATGTTCTAATTTTCCAATGATCGTTATGGAAAGAAGTTTAGTAATATAATATCTTTATAGATTGAGAATTATATGATAAATAATATGTTAATTAATCATATATAGTAATATATATATATATTGCCATGTAAAATTAATGACATCCTGTTGAGGAGGCGGTAGACCACACATCCATGAACGACATTATCACTTTTTGTGTGAAATGGTAATAACGAAAATTATATATATATATATATATATATATATATATATATTATTTACATAAATATAATTATGTCAAAAATATAATATACACTTTTATACAAATTATTTTTAATAAATAAAATCTTATATACATTCCTTGTATAGTGTGAATGAATTATATTTCTTTGAGGGGGAAGTAGTCTACACTTCCACAAACGATTTTGTCGTTTTTACCAAAAACTGATGCTATAAATATAAGTGTTGTAAAAGAATTACATAATATTAAATAAATACTAAATATCATATATATCATAAATAAACAAATTTTCCATCATAATTTCCACCATGATATGTGGTAAACGAAAAATAAACAATCACATATTTGTGAGGCTATAAAGGAACGATAAACAATCGTCATTTCGTGAGGTGGTAGTTTGCTGTAAACATGATCGATATGTTGGTCACATGTTACATGGATGTGTGTGTAATTTGAGGTCTAAATATTATAAAAATATTATAATAGTATATTTAGGATACTGGTTTGTTTATATAATCATGTAATATGGAAAATTGAAGGAGTTGAAAAGGGAAATAATACTGGAGAACATAAGGAGAGATGTTACCTCGTAATGGGTAACTTATTTTGGTCTACACCAAAGAGATTTTCTGGATTGATTTCATCCAAAAGTGATGCTTCAAGGAGGAAGGGATGTAACTTAGAGATATAATTTGGATGAGCCTCGCCTAACCTAAGCGTCTTTTGATATTAAAGGAAGTGGGAGGATAAAATACCTTTTATTGTGAATGAGAAGTGAAACTATTTTAATATTTTAATGAAATAAACCCAACCAATTTTTTTTATTGAAAATGGATAAATAATTGGAAAAATTAGATTAAAGGAGGTATAGAGTCTTAATCTGGACATCCAATTGATTTTTGACATGTTTCTAGGTTAAATTATGCCTTATGTTTAGGGTTTAGTCACTTGTTAAGCTAAATTTCACCTTACTCATTATTTTTAATTTTAATTACATATACTAATCATTTTTTTAAAAATATGTTGAAATTATGATAATTATAAATTATTCTTATTCAAAATATGGAATCTTTTTGTCTATATTCCAATCATATAAGGGGAAAAAATTAATTTAAATTTAATCCCACAAATGGGAGGACAATACTTGTTTTTAATGTAAAACAATCTCAAATGATTGCAACATTTTTATATTGAATTTAAATGTGAACATGATAATCAGGAAATAAATTGTATTATTTTATTAAAATATGATCTATTTAAACTTTATAATCAATGAAAAATATAATTCATCCTTATAAATAAATTAGATGAAAAAGAAACATTGAGTTAAAATTTAGTATTTT
This sequence comes from Viscum album, assembly GCA_963277665.1. Taxonomy (NCBI): domain Eukaryota; kingdom Viridiplantae; phylum Streptophyta; class Magnoliopsida; order Santalales; family Viscaceae; genus Viscum; species Viscum album. The sequence continues at coordinate 1,266,217,468 of OY728140.1, read as the reverse complement.
TCATTGTTAATCAAAAAAATTAAATTTCATATAAATGTACCAAAAATTCACCAAATCCTTATTGTTATGTGAATATTTTAAACATTATGTTTATTTGGAATTATAATATTAATGTAATTTTCGGGCATTTTTATAATAGGTTCTCCATTAAAATATTGTAAAATTTCATTCATAAAAATAGTGGGTTTGTTATTATATTATTTGTTTCAAATCTATTGGATGAATATATAAAATATTTTATTGAATGTATAAAATATGTATTTCACTAATATAATTCACAAAAATTAATAAATATTATATATTAGTACAAAAATACTTTTTGAGCATAAAAATAATAAAAATTCATTTATAATAAATCGGTGTATATTATCATTTCTAATTAATTGGTTACCTATTAATTCATTATATATTTTTTTAAACCACTAATTATCATAAGTTAGTTAATATTATTCCTAAATAATAATTTAATAGATTGGTTAAATGTTATTATATTAAATATTCATATTTTAAAAATATATTATTGTTCTATGAAACTCAGTCTAGAGTTTAACACTGTACATTGAAAAACTAATTATTGCATATGTCACAATAAAACTCTGTATCACGTGAATTTCATGCTATAGAATATATTGAATTTATTCAAAATTGTAAATATATTATAATTTATAGGAAGATTCTTCTCACTTATGTGCTAGTTTTTGTGTTTTATAAATGATATTTAATACAATGATCATTCTTTAGAATTTAGGGGCATTATAATCTCCCCACCATAATTAAATTTCATCCTCGCAATGTAAGAATAATATTGATAATATACTTTTTTATATATCCTCTGATGAAATTACACCTTTTGGGAAGGGTTCATATAAAATACAATATAAAAGAGAGGATGGAAAGTACAAAGGTATGGGGGACTAACATATAACTATGAATCTAAGTAAGATAACATTAAAAGAAATTATAGATACACACATGGTGGAAAAGATTAAATATTTATAGGGATTGATTGAGGTCACATGAAACAAAAAATTAATAAATTAATGGATTATTAAACGCCTCAAATTCTTAAATTTGGGATGATTTAGTAGACCATCGTTTCAATAAACCTTAATGTATTATGAGAACATATTGTATTGATAATTTTTATAATATTAAGTAATAATTTTTCTACCAAATAATACAATGAAATATAATTTATTGAAACATTTGAATTTTCATAAGAAAATGTTTATATTTGGGTTGTTCTTGGATTAAATTTTAATTCATCACTTACCTCAAAAAATGGGTATCCAAATATTAACATTGATTTATTAATCACTAAAACATTTAATGGATTGTATGTCCCATAAATGTGTAATAAGTCCAACTATTTATCTATAACTATTATCTAAAGTCAATTTAGTTAATATATTAATCTCTAAATTTAAAAATTAACACTTTTGGTTCATAAATAATATTTATTACTCAAATTGATTAAATAATTACACATTAACAATGTAACACCCCAGGTAAATAAAGAATATGGAATTTTTATATTTATCCCTATTTGTGAATAAAATATTAATATTACTTTAAAGGGTATTCTATTTTCGATGGCATACAAAATATGAAACAACGAGTTTCTTGGGAATCTTACGTTGCACTCTAATAATAAAATAATATTATTCTAAATGGTAGTTAATGCCTAGCCATTGTAATGGAGGGAATGAGCAGAACTAACTACAAAATGATTAAATATGTTTTTCAAATATTTTTACTTTTTAAAATAAATATTAAAATGTGAATGAATCCAATTTTAGACATAAATATTCAAATCTTTTTTAAAAGTTCGATTAACTGCCTTTTGAGGGAGAACCCCTTTTAAATCCATTTTTTGACAATTTTATATATTATATTTCACAAAATAAAATTATTTTTAGAATTTTGACATCAAAATTTACTTTTTATAAATATTTGGTATTTTTTCGATAAAGTTGATTTTTTAATTAATATTGTAAAATGCTGTATTTTAATTCAAAACCGCATTTTAATATAATTTATTTATATGATTAGATCATATTTTTAATTGGTTTTAATGTAAAATTAGAATATATTTTTACCATTTAATCCAATTGTGGTCATTGGAATTAATTTAAATTTGAAATTGGAATTAAACTAGTGTCAATCTTTTAATAGATATTGTTTCTTAAATACACGCTATTTGTTTTGACAGCAGGAATTAATTATTAAATTAATTAATTCAACTTATATGTTTTTAATTTTTTAAAATTGACATCATTTTTGAATTCGGAATATCAAATATAGCTTAGGGTGAATTTTTGGTATTTTTCTGAAAAACTTCAATTTTTGATGAATAGTGAAACCACTAAGTGGTAGTTAAAGAAACTGATTTTTTGTTTAAATGAAACTTTACCACTTATGTGATTTGATTTTCAAAAATCCGACATACATGGTTGTCATTAGGAAGTAAAATGTGGTTCAATGGGATTAAAATAATTTTTGGTGAATACTAACTTTTAAGTTTATTAATCACGATTAGAGGTAATTAGTGTAGTTTAAGGTAAAAATAATGTTTTAATAATATGAAATGACCTTGAAACAAGTCCTAACCTTATTGGATGTGTCATGGTCGACCAATAAAATCCATGGGTCAACTTGGGGACCCCCTTGAGCCACTTTGGTAGGAAAATGACAGTAATAACTTTTTATTTAATGTTAAAATAAAAATGTCACAAACATGTGTTGTTTTACTAAAATAATTTTTACATGGGGTTATAAAAGTCAAAATTTTGACTAAAAATATTAATTGGAAAGATAAAAAGATTTAATACATCATTGTATTTTTTTAATTTTTAGACATTACATAAATTAAATTTTTTATGACACCATGATGATGCAACGATTACCTCATTATTTAACGATTTAAATAAAATGAAAAGATAACATAAATTATAAAGCCTAAACTTTTCAAAAACCAATTGTATGGGTGCATTTCGAACTCTTATCACCTTATCGTCGAATTATATAATTTTGGGACCTTTAAAATTAGAAAATAATTTTATAATAAAGTAACCATTTATAACTTTCCAAGAGTGCCCTCCTCTCCTCTTATAAAAGGCCCCCACCTCTACCACCTTACCCACACCTCTCAAGACTTTGTCTCATCCAACCCCTGCCCATTTTGTCTCTCCACATCCTTATCTTACTCCTAGAACCCTAAAATTTGGCAGAATCGTTTCCAAGGTATCCTTTGAGCTCAAATCAAAAGGAGTTACCCGATTTATAGGTAATGTCTTCCCTAGTGTTCTTTTGTTTTATTTTGCTTCTCCAACCCTAGAAACTCTTTTTATTTATTTATTTTGTAAAAACACCAGTATCATAAATATACTAGGATGTTATTATGAGGATTATTCGAGCTACACTACCACACACCTCTGTCTAAGGGTTAAAGAACATACTCTTTTTGTGGATGACGAATTACTGCCTCACGAAATGATGATTGTTCTATCTTCCCATGCCTCCTCTCATGGTGGCCATGATGATGGAAATATATTTATTTATGATATATATTATATTTATTTCCTCTCTATTATTCTGTTTTTTATATTTAAAACATACCTTTATGCTTTGCATGTTGTGCAAATGCGATAATTTCATATGAGGAAGTGTGGACTACCACCACCTCAAGTGATGTGACTCATTTATGCAACACATGGAAAGTATAAATAATGAAATTGATGAACTTATGTGATCTATATAACATATATATTATACTGAAATTATAATATATATATATATATATATATATAATCTAGTTTAATTCCATTAATGTGCCAATGATATGAATGTAGCGTCCATGCGTACGTATGACTTACCGTCTCCATGAACGGTACATTTCATTTCTTATCTCCAAAAGTTATGTACTATTATAAGTACATATATATAATGGATATATATGTCATATATTACATCTAAATTATGGATATAATTCTGGAATTATAATATATATATCTCTATTTTAACTTTAATTCCATTAATATGACAAAAAATTAAAGTAGCATTCATGCGTACGTACGGCCTACCGTATCCATGAACGGTGCATTTAATTTTTTATCACCAAATATTATATAATAGTATAAAATGAATATATACTAGATATATATGATATATAAAACATTAATACCATTTTGGGGACAATGTACCTATAACTACATGGAAAATTATTTTCCAACAAGTTCAATTTTTACACATGTACCGAACATCGACAAAAACATCTGATATGAACTCACCTTATTAACCAATTATTATAACATTATAATATTTGATAGGACATGAATAATAATATTAAAATGAGGTCCTTATTTAATTATAAATTGACCAATATTTATTATGCAAGAGATTAAAGAACGACCGAGTCATGTCAGACACGAGGTAAGGGATCCTACCCCTCTCTTTCTTTTTTAAGTACTCTCTTTTATGTCATTTCTTTTAAGCTAGTCTTTTTTATGTTTGGGGATTTTCTTTTATATTCCTAATTATGTAATTTTTATCTTCATATTATGATATACCCTATTTGATCTCATAAATCCATTTTTGGAAGTTTTAATTGGCGTCGTTAGGCTGCTGAAATTTCGTAAGGGACTTTTTATCTCACTTTGTGTTTTCGTGAGATTCATTCTACATTTGCCAATATTTCATTTTTAGTGGTGTATGTACTGTCTATTATTATAATCTTTGTGTAATATAATTTCATTTATGAGTATTCACATCATTGTTGTATATTCTTTCTTTCATGGGGTGTACGTTTCGAAAGATACCCAAATTGGTAAGGGAACCTTTCACCCTCCTCTTTTTAAAAGACTTATTTTGTTATGTCTTTTAATTTTCATCTTATTATGTAGGGATATGTTCTTATATATCCTTATTTACGTAAATTTTATGTCCATGTGATGAGATACCCTTTATCTCTCTCATCAACACTTTTTCTAAAATTTGATGTGATGCTGTTAGGCTGTCGAATTTTTCCAAGGGAACTTCATAACCCAATTTCGATTTCATTAGGTTCAACATGTAGTTATGGAATATGTCATCTTATGAATATGTGTGAATGAACTTTGATTTTTTTAAACTTAATATCTACTTATATTGGGTGTATTTATATTTTTCACACATAATTATGAGATTGATTTATCCGTAATTTAAGGATACCTTTTTATAATGGATTTCATCTCATTTTACATTTCTATTGAGACTTCATTGATGTTATGCATCAGTTCACTCTTATATGGAATATATACTATCCTTTTAATATTATATCATGAATCCATTTATTCTCATGATATTGTAAAGTTCTGGTTAAATGTTATTTATCAATTATTGTATTAAAGTGTCTCTCATATTGTTAAAAACCCTTTACCTAAAATATCATTTTAACTGTTTTAATTATTTATTCTTATAAATATTTCTCATTAATATCCATGTTTTCAAAATGGTTTTAAGGATTTATTTATATGGATATTTTTGGTTTAAAATGTTAAATTCTTGAATGTGGTATGGGACACATTGATTCAAAAATATCATTATTAAATAGTTTAAATGTTTTTGAAAATGGTTTTTAGAATGGATTCATTGTTTCAATATCTTAAAATGTTATATTATTATTGAAATGTGGGAATTTTATGTTTTCTTTTATGTATGTTTTGTGTCATACGATTATGATATGGGTCATGGGCATTGTTTATGAAGACGGGTGGTTCCGTGATAAACTAAGGGTGAGTGAGCTCGATATAGCTCTCCAATGCATTGGGTAACGCGAAGGAGTTAAATATTAAGGTTTTTCCGAGGAGATTTGGGGAATATACTGTGATGGGTATTCCAAACATAACCATTAGGGTTACTCCCTACGTAAGAATGTTATGAATGCCTCAGGTTACCTTTATGACTTATTATTACTATTGATTTAGGCATAAATCTTATGATTTCATGAGGTATGTTAAATTGCTTATGTTTTAGGAGTAAAGTAAGATTTCATTTATTCTTATGTATACATAGACTGATGTTTTCTTTCCGTACTGTTATAACCCTTAATGAGATTTTTATGCTCGTCTCATGTTTTTGAAATTTTTTCACAGGACATAATGTTGAATAGGGTCATGGATGGGATCAAGGAAATGTCAGCCTGTCTAAAACAAGGAACTAGACATGACTCTTTTGTTTAAGAGTTTTTTTTTTGTGAAAAAAATTGAAGCTGAGTAGATGTGTCAACTTTGTAATCTTTGAGATGTAATAGTTATGTCCTAATTCTCTAAAACTCTAAACCGGAAAAGATCCTCAATGTGTATTCTTGAAATAACTCAATATTAAGTAAGGTTTAAGGCTGGGGAATTATATTTGTTATCAATGGTTGGTTTAGATAACTTTAGAGGTTAGGTTATTCTCTAAGCATAAGGGACATTACCATAATGGCTATGATTTCAGAAAGAGTCATAGTTTTTAGATAAAGTGAATGAGTAAGTATATCTTTGTGTTTATCTTCCTCATTAGTACATGATAATTTTGTTGATATACTCACACTGACATTTCTTGTTTTATTAAATGGATGGATCTAGCAGGCACCAAAGTGACAATGGGTTTGAAGGAAACTTTGGTGGTTCTCTGATTAAGGGACTGGATGAAATGGGGGATTCAATGAGGAAACTCATGAAGGTTCTAAACCAACTATCAAGGAGTAATGATCAACCACTTGAACCTTGGTGAGTTCTCTAATGCATCTTGTACGAGAGAACCAACTCGACGTGGAAGTTCAGGTAATAATTATAAAGGTAACTATTATGGTTTATATGATCATTACTTTTGAGGTAATTATGGGTTACTATATGTTATGATGTAATATGAACGACATGAGATAAACATGAGGTTAAATCATGTTATGGTTATTTTTAAAGATTTTTTCTCTTTTTGGGGAATGGTATAATAATTATTTAGTTTTGGAAAAAGGACAACACGTAGACCATGTGATAACCTGTCACGTCTGACGAAGCTACAGGAATCGAACCCACAACCAATGTACGACTGGTATTTATCACCTACCATTGGACTACGTGAAGTCCCTAGTTAGTCTGACTAATTATTTTTTGTTATATGATCTTATTAATCTAGAATAAGTTGATTTTGGGTTATATATGGAAATTATTAACCTATCATGGAGGATATGTGATTAGGTTTATTACTTTTTATTATGAGACATTAAGAGTAACTGATGTTATTTGGAGATAAATGATAAAGTTTATCTTGGAAGACTATTTATATAAATCCTTCAGAGATTTGGGTTTCAGTATTAGTTTTTGATTAATTGGAATAATTTTATGGATAGATTTTTATTGAATGGTCTTTGTTGAACATTGGGTATTGTTTGACAATATTTGGAGATTAAGAATATTTTTTTTATAAAGGATTGTATTTTTTGGGTATTATTTGATCTCATATTAACCTTTTTGGTTTTAGTTTCGGTTAAGGTATAAAGACATAGGAAGTATATAGTTATCTTTTTTGGATTATATGATTCTCTAGAAGTTTATTATAGCTCTCTTAATGTGAACAATTCATCCTAAATACTCGTCTTTTTGAGAAAATATGATTCTGTGTAAGAAATCTGGTAAAAGTTGAAAGTCAACATGGCAAGTAAGTATGTTTCCTTATGTTTTAGTTAAGCTCATAAATAAATTCTTCAATGAAATGTAACTTAAAACAAAAATGTTTTCTGTTAATTTTTCCTACAAGGGGATCAGATACAATTTAACCCATCACAGGTTTGTGATTTTCTGGTGGTTAACTTTCTCCTAAACATGTTTTATATCTGTCTCCATCAGAAAATGACCCTTTTCTTTTCCTTCCATATCCATGTTTTCCTATATGGATTCCTAGTATGGGTTAACTTGAGTGACCTTTGTGCTTCTCTTCATTTTTTTAATGTGATTGTTTTACCGACACTTGTTCTGATGTGGGACTTTCAATGAAGTTTTTGAGCATAATTTTAAAATTGCGAGGACGTAATTCCCAAATGGGGGGAAGAATTTAACACCCCAGGTAAATAAAGTATATAAATTTTTTATATTTATCCATATTTGTGAATAAAATATTAATATTAATTTAAAGGGGACGCTATGCTCGATGGCGTACCCAATACGCAACAACGAGTTTATTGGGAAATTTTACGTTGCACTCTAATAATATAATAATATTATTTTAAATGGTTGTTAATGCCTAGCTATTGTAATGGTTGGAATGAATAGAACTAAGTAAAAAATGATTATATATGTTTTCCAAATATTTTTTCTTTTTAAAATAAATATTAAAATGTGAACGAATCCAATTTTAAGCGTAAATATTCTATAATTTTTCTAAAAGGTCGATTAACCGTCTTTTGATGGAGAACCCCATTTAAATCCATTTTTTGAAAATTTTATATGTTATATTTGACAAAATAAAATTCTTTTTAGAATCGGGACATCAAAATTTACTTTGTATAAATTTTTGGTATTTTTCCGATAAAGTTTATTTTTTAATGAATAATGTAAAATGTTGTATTTTAATTCAAAACCTCCATTTAATGTAATTTATTTATATTATGAGATAATATTTTGAATTGGTTTTAATGTGAAATTAGAATATATTTTTACCATTTAATCCAATTGTGGTCATTGGAATTAATTTCAATTTGAAATTGGACTTAAACTACTGTCAATCTTTTAATAGATATTGTTTCTTAAAAAACATGCTATTTGTTTTGACAGCGGGAATTAATTATTAAATTAATTAAATCAAATTATATGTTTTTAATTTTGTAAAATAGACATCATTTTTTAATTCGGAATATCAATTATAGCTTAGGGTGAATTTTTGGTATTTTTCTAAAAAACATCAATTTTTGATGAATAGTGAAACCACTAAGTGGTAGTTAATTAAACTGATTTTTCGTTTAAATGAAACATTACCACTTCTGTGATTTTATTTTAAAAAATATTACATAAATGGTTTTCATTATGAAGTAAAATTTTGTTCAATGGGATTATAATAATTTTTTGTGAATAGTAACTTTTATGTTTATTAATCGCGATTAGAGGTAATTAGTGTAGTTTAAGGTAAAAATAATGTTTTAATAATATTAAATGACCATGAAACATGTCAAAACCTTATTGGATGTTTCATGGCCGACCACGACAATTTATGGGTCAACTTGGGGTCCCCATGGAGCCACTTTGGTCAGAAAATGACATTAATAACTTTTTATTTAATGTTAAAATAAAAATGTCACAAACATGTGTTATTTTACTAAAACAATTTTTACATGGGGTTATCCAAGTAATAATTTTGATTACATTTATTCATTGGAAAGATAAAAAGATTTAATACATCATAGTATTTTTTTAATAATTTTTAGACATTAAATAAATTAAATTAATTATGACACCATGATGATGCAACGATTACCTCATTATTTAATGATTTAAATAAAATGAAATGATAATGTAAAATCTAAGACCTAAACATTTCAAAAACCAATTGTATGGGTGTATTTAGATCTCTTATCACCTTATCCTAGAAATATATAATTTTGGGACCTTTAAAATCTGAAAAGCATTTTATAATAAATTAACCTTTTATAACTTTCCAAGAGTGCCCCTCCTCTCCTCTTATAAAAGGCCCCCACCTCTACCACCTTACCCCCACCTCTCAAGCCTTTGGCTCAGCCAAACCATGCCCATTTTGTCTCTCAAAATACCTCTATTACTCCTAGAAGCCTAAACTTGGGCATAATCCTTTCCATGGAAGCCTTTGATCTCAAATCAAAAAGGGTTACCTGATTTAAAGGTAATGTCTTACCTAGTGTTCTTTTGTTTTATTTTGCTTCTTCAACCCCATAAACTGTTTTTACATATTTATTTTGTAAAAGCATCAGTATCTTCAATATACTAGGATGTTATTATGAGGAGTATTCAAGATACACTAACACACACCTCTGTCTAATGGTTAAAGAACATACTGTTTCTGTGGATGGTGAATTACTGCCTCACGAAATGTTGATTGTTCAATCTTATCATACCACCTCTCATGGTGGCCATTATGATGGATATATTTTTATTTATGATATATATTATATTTATTTTCTCTCTATGCTTCAGTATTTTATATTTAATACATACCTTTATGATTTGCATGTTGTGCAAATGCGATAATTTCATTTGAGGAAGTGTGGACTTCCGCCCCCTCAAGTGATGTGACTCGTTCATGCAATACATGGAATGTATAAAGAATGAAATTGAAGAAATTTTGTGATCTAAATAAAATATATATTATACTGTAATTATAATATATATATATATATATATCTCATATAGTTTAATTCCATTAATGTGCCAAAGAAATGAAAGTAGCGTTCATGTGTATGTATGGCTTACCATCTCCGTGAATGGTACATTTCATTTCTTACCTCCAAATGTTATGTACAATTATAAGTACATATATACAATGGATATATATATGTCATATATTAAATCTAAATTATGGATATAATTATGGAATTATAGTATATATATATATATCTCTCTTTTATCTTTAATTCCATCAATATGACAAACAATTAAAGTAGCGTTCATGCGTACGTACGGCCTACCGTCTCCATGAACGGTGCTTTTAATTTTTTATCTCCAAATGTTATGGAATAGTATAAAATGAATATATACTAGATATATATGATATTTAAAACATTAATACTATTCTGTAGAGGATGTACCTATAACTACATGGAAAATTCTTTTCCAGCATGTTAAATTTTTACTCATGTACCGAACATCGACAAAAACATTTGATATGAACTCACTTTATTAACCAATTATTATAACATTATAATATGTGATATGAACTGAATAATAATATTTAAAGGAGGTACTTATTCAATTATAAATTGACCAAATTTTATTTTTACGGATATTAATGAACGATCGATTCATGTCGGACACGAGGTAAGGGATCCTACCTCTCTCTTTCTTTTTTAAGTACTCTCTTTTATGTCATTTCTGTTAAGCTCATATTTATTATGTTTGGGGATGCTCTTATGTATTTGAAATTCTGTAATTTTTATGTTCATATTATGATATATCCTATTTGATCACATAAATCAATTTTTTTGAGGTTTTAATTGGCGTTGTTAGGATATCAAAATTTCGTAAGGGAATTTTTATCTCACTTTGTGTTTTCGTGAGATTAATGCTACATTTTCCAAAATTTCATTTTGAGTTGTGTATGTACTGTCCATTATTATACTCTTTTTGTAATATAATTTCATTTATGAGTATTCAAATCATTGTTGTATAGTCCTTATTTCATGGGGAGTACGTTTCGAAAGATACTCAAATCGGTAAGGGATCCTTTCACCGTCCTCTTTTTAAAAGTCTTCTTCTGTTATGTCATTTAATTTTCATCTTATTATGTGGGGATATATTCTTATATATCCTTATTGCCATAAATTTTATATCCATGTTATGAGATAATCTTTATCTCTCTCATTAACTCTTTTTCTAAAATTTGATGTGATGCTGTTAGGCTTTCGAATTTTACCAAGAGAACTTCTTAACCCAATTTCGATTTCTTTGGGTTCAACATGTAGTTATTGAATATGTCATACTTTGAATATGTTTGAATGACCTTTGATTGTTTTACACATAACATACACTTATATTGGATGTATTTATATTTTTCACACATAATTATGAGATTGATTTATCCTTAATTTAAGGATACTTTCTTTATAATGGATTTCATCTCATTTTACATTTATATTGAGACTTCACTGTTGTTATGCACCAGTTCACTCTTATATAGTTTATATACTGTCCTTTGAATATTATATCCTGAATCCCTTTATTCTCATGATATTATAAAGTTATCATTAAATGTTATTCCTCGATTATTTATTCAAGTGTCTCTCATTTTGTTAAAAACCCTTTAACTAAAATATCGTTTTAAATGTTTTAATGATTTATTCATATAAAAATTTCTCATTAATATCCATGTTTTCAAAATGGATTTAAGGATTTATTTATATGGATATTAATGGTTTAAAATGATACAAGCTTCAATGTGGTATGGGACACTTTGACTCAAAAATCTCTTTATTTAATGTTTTAAATTGTTTTGAAAATTGTTTTTAGAATGGATTCATTTTTTCAGTATCTTAATATGTTATATTGTTATTGAAATGAGGGAATGTTATGTTTTTTTATGCATGTTTTGTGTCATACTATTATGTTATGGTTCTTGGTCATTGTTTATGAAGATGGGTGGTTCCGTGATAAAATAAGGGCGGTTGAGCCTGATATAGCTCTCCAATGCATTGGGTAACGCGATGGAGTTAATGGTTAAGGTTTCTCTGAAGAGGTTTATGGAATATACTGTGATGGGTATTCCAAACGTAACCATGAGGGTTACTCCCTACGTAAGAATGTTATGAATGCCTTAAGTAACCTTTATTCCTTATGATTTCTATTGAGTTATGAATAAATCTTTTGATATCATGATGTGTGTTAAATTGCTTATGTTTTATAAGTAAAGTATGATTTCATTGATTCTTATGTATACATGGACTGATGTTTTCTTTCCATACTGTTATAACCCTTACTGGTCTTTTTATGCTCTTCCCATGTGTTTGAAATTTTTTCACAGGACATAAAGTTGAATAGGGTCAAGGATGGGATCAAGGAAATGTCAGGCTATCTAAAACAGGGAACTAGACAAGATTCTTTTGTTCAAGAGTTTTTATTTTTGTGAAAAAAATGGAAGCTGTGTAGATGCGTCTACATTGTAATCTTTGAGATGTAATAGTTTTTTCATAATTCTCTAAAACTCTAAACCTAAAAAGATCCTCAATGTGTATTCTTGAAATTACTCAAGATTAAGTAAGGTTTGAGGTTGGGGACTTATAAATATGGCCTACACATAGGCCAGTTGTTGGAGGAAAACCCGCATCGGCCTTCCGTCATGGGTTCAATCCCGATGGCCTTATAGAAGATGATGGATTATCACTCAGTATGCAACTTATCTCTTATTAAAACCATGTTGATATAATTTTCAAAATAAATATTATGGAAATCATTGAAAAGGGTTTATTAATAAATATATTTTTAACTATGGTTTTCAATAAAACCATAATACGTAAATACTACATCCATTTTATTTCACATGGGTCTTTTCATAGACTATAGTTTATCCTAGGTTATTAATTATTAAAATATATCAAAATGGGTTGTAAATAAAATTTGTATTATCCTAAGCATATCCCCAAGTGCTGTCAAACCAGGTGAACAGTAAGGCCCATTATCATATACCATGTTACCTTGAGTCCGGCCTAGTACACCAAGTCATAGTTGTTACCCGTGGATATATCTATTCCATAACCATATCAACTTGTAGTATCTAGACATGTATTTATTCCGCGGAATACCCAAATAATATGTACCTTAAAAAATTCAAATACGTTATTGTATTCTTATCCTAAGATTCATCATTAGGGTTATGTTTTCTATTCTAAATTTTCCTAAATCCAGTTTCCAATGATCATATTAAACATCTTCTAATACCAACAATAAAACCTAACCCCAGACACCTCGATCATGGTGTATTATACTATTTCATTCGAATTATTACTAGGAATTGAATCCCTAAGGACTGAAGAGTGTATATTTATTGGTTAAATAGATACAAAAATGAGCCTTGTATGAAAAATGAATATATTGGTTAGAAAATAATTTTTTTCTCTTTAAATAAATAATTTAAAGGGTAACACTAAACACTCTAGTAAATCCATGTATATATTTAATATTATTATTGTTTGATTATTTGGGAATGAAACATAATAAGGGTGAGTTCAAATTCCCATTATAGTAAAAATATGACAAAAGAAATAACGAACGAATGAGAGTAATAATTATGGAATGGTAAATAACTGAAAACACATACCATGTAATGAAAAACTGGTAAGGAAATGAATAAACAATATGTAATGGTAATAAATAGAAACAAATTCCATTCAAATAACTAGATATTTAATAATAAATATTTAAAGTTATAAAACTAAAACACATGTCATTTAATCCAATACCTAAAAGGAAATGAATCCATAGATAAATTGATGCAAAATATAATTGATTAATAATTACAAAAATTAATTGAGGTAAATTAATAATTATTGTATTTCATGATTAAGGAACATGAAAAACAATACCATCAAGACCTTTTACAAGATGGTTTAATACTATATATATAAACCCGTTTAATTTTCACAACTGTTTGGTCTCATGAGAACTAATCAATGCAAAGAGGGACTATATAAAGACTAGGATTCACCAATTATTATATATCAAAGAAATTCAACATATCAAAAAATTAAAATAAATAAAAATTATAATAAAATATCTATATTGAATAAGGAATACCACTTTATCAATAATACCTTAGTAGATGAAAATTAAAAAAATTTGTTTTTGATGTTGTTGAATGGAGATCCCAAATAAAGATGATTAAAAATTGAGGAAAATAATCATTAAGAATTTAAAATCACTAAATAACACTTTTAAACATTTATGTCATAATTTCCAATGATGTAATACCCTAAAATTAATCTTATAATTTAATAAGAGTATGGAGATTCAAGATATAACATGTTAATGGTTGGTATATAAACCCAACAAAAGTGAATTATTGAATAATAAGAAATAATTATAATGAAGTAATAATATTTAATGATAGTTATACATACAATGGAAAATAATTCATGATATATATCAAATTGGTAAGTAGATATAACACACAAAATAAGAATGTATGGAACCTGACATTTATCTCAGGGATGTGAAAAAGTGAGATGAAACACCTTTACCTAGAGTAAAAATTATCTCTTTTACCTTCATATTCATTAATAACAAACACATGTTAATTATTTATTTGATTTGGAATCGTTTTCATGTTTATCATAAATTATATTTCACTTATTACCATATGATATACAACTACTTATTCAGTTATGCTTACGTAGAATGTATCACGAAATTGGATCTATATGACAAAAAAAACTTCTGTATGTCATCTATTGACAAATGGGTCATTATAGAACATCTATAGAATAATAATCATGAAATAATATTAATATTTCTACATCAATTTTCCTTTTATAACTTATATTAAAATATGGTTATGAAAATTAACCAACATTAGATCTTGGTGATGGTTGGTCATTCGTACGCATGAGTAACGTTAAACATTTTCATTGATCTTTATGGATAGAATGTAAGTAAAATTAATTGTTCCAAAATGATTATTATATGATATATACTATTTTATTTAGTAATATATATTTATATGTATTCTTTTTGTGATTTATATGGAATCAAATTGTTTGGAGGATGTGGTAGTCCACACATCCTCGACCTACATTTTCAATTTTTTGTGAAAGGGTAAAAAGAAAAATGATATATATTAATATATATATATATATATATTATTTCCAGAATGTTAATTATTTCATGAATATAATATATGTTTTTTATTATTTAGGAAATTTTTAATTAAGAAATCATTTATACATTCCACGTATAGTATGAACGAATCACATCCAATTGAGGGGGTGGTAGTCCACACTTCCCTAAACCATGTTATCAATTATAAAAAATGAAATGTATGAGGATATATGTTTTAAATAATTAAATATTCATAAAAAATAAAAAATATCATATATATCATATATAAATTGAGTTTACATCCTATTTTTACCATTATCTGTGGTAATGGAATAATTAAAACTCATCGTTTCGTGTTGTGGTAGTTTACCGTACTCATAAAAAATATAATATTTATCCATTAGATAGAAGTGTGTGTAATTCAAAGATAAAAAACTGACATAAAAACATAATAGTATATTGAGGATACTGGTGTTTTTATATAATCATGGAATAAGTAGAATTAAAGTACTAGAGAAAGGAAATAAAACTTTAGAGCTTACGGAGAGATGTTACTTGTTAATTAGGTAACACATTTTGGTTTTCACTAAAGAGAATACTTGGATTTACTTCTTAATAAAGATTGGATTTAATGAGGATGTTTGGAATGTATTAAAGTGAATTGGTAATACTATATCTGATCCAATGTGGTTTCAGGTGAGTGAGGAAGTGGAAGAAAATGATACATTTTTTAGTGAAGGAGGAGTGACACTCTTGTAATAGTTTAGAAGAAAAGAAATCAACCCATGTTTTGTTTTTTTATGTGGATCAATATTGGTCACAGGTATATCCAGTAAAGGATAGGGTTGGAAAACATCCATCCAATGGATTTTTCAAATGGGTATATGTCATATTAGGCCTTATGTTTTGGATTTCTTCCATTGTTAAGCTTAACTTTATTATAATTGTTTTGATTAATTTTAATTACTTTATCTAAATATTTTTTAAGAAATTAAATTTACAATATTAGAGATAAAAAATTACGTTTATTAAAAGTATTGAATCAATTATTTCCAATTACAATAACTTAAGTTTCTTATATTAATTTAATTTCAATCCTATATACAGGACATTAATGCGAGTTTTAAAATTAAAAACAATCAAATGTTTTCTATGTTTTTATATTAAATTTTATGTAAAATTTATTCTAATGACTTAAATTCGATATATTTATAAGAATAATAAATAACTAATCATTAAATTCAACTATTATTTTAAATTTTATTTATAAATAAATTAAATGAAAAAATGTTTTGATTTGAAATTATATATTTTTCATTATTCATCAAAACATGAAACTTAAAAAAAAGTTAAAAAAATCTCCCTAAGTTAATTTATATGTTCTTATTTCATATATTACTTTTATTACAACATATAATATTTATAAAAGTGAAAAAATTGTATATAAATATATTTTCAATTAAAAGATGGTAAAAGTGAATTAATAATAATATTGTTATTGTTATTGTCTTATACATAACAAATATATTGGATAAATATGAAATAATTTTATTGAATATATAACATATATATATCTAATTAATATAATTCACTTATTTTCATTAATTTAATTTATTAACACAAAGAGCCTTTAGGATCCTAAAAATAATAATATTTCTTTTATATTTAATAGGATTATTTTTTCAATTCTAATTAATTGGTAACATATTAATTCATTTTTTATTTTTGTAAACCATTTATTTTCATAAGATAGTTAATTATAATTATAACAAAAAATTAACAACTAGGTTAATTTTTATTATATTAAAAAAATATTTTAATAATATATTATCGTTCGGTAAAACTCAGTCATTCATGTAATGAAATCCATTAAGGAAACTTGTTATCACGTATGTTGTACACTAATTCTCTATCACATTAATTTCAAGCTATATAATATAATTAATTAACTTAAAATATTAAATATATTATATATTATCATCATATGATGTACCCTTAAGAGTGTGGTTCTGTGTGTCATACACTCTATTGAGTATAATGTTCTTGATTTAGAATTTTATGATGTTAGACTGAATTAATCATAAACAATAATAATAAATTATTATATTTTAACAAAAGTCTTATACCATCTTTTGGTAAAATTTATTAAAAATCCAAAAGAATGGATTTAGTTCAAAGAAAATTAAAATTAAATTAGAATAAATAAATTCAAAATATTACTTTTTAATGGCGATGTATATAAACTTCATAAAAGAATAGAGGATCATAACATGACATAAGTCTCGATGAATTCAAATTGTAAAAAAAATAATCTATCACTTTGGTAACATTGAATCCAAAAAACCCATGAAATAGATATAATAAAATGGACATATAGATCCCCATTAATTTATTATTAATAATCATAAAATAAATTCATGGTAATTATTTACACCATACGACAAAAAATGTGGTGAATATGTCATGTATCTCACTACAATAAAAGTGAGATGAAAAAAATAATTATATTAAGTGTTGACCTCTATAACACTCATTCGAACATCGTGTATAATCCATATGTGTAAATTATACATATATTAAATATAAATAATTATAAATATCACACCATATAAAATTTCTTTATGATGATTTATTACCATCTTATTAACAAATCCTTGTTAAAATTATGTTTCTCATAATAACCGCTTTGTTTTGTCATATATGTTTGGACGTTTTATTTTAGGTCACCTTACATATATCATCATTTAATAATATAAAAATGTAAAAAGTAATTTTAAAATAATATATATTATTATATAACTATTTATAGTGATCTATATAATTTAGTTATAGGAAATGAAATGCATTATTTATCAATATTATAGGTTGTTCTTATGCATGGAAATTGTTTTCATTTTCATTATCATGTTAAAAGAAAGAAAAAAAAGTAATTGATTTATATATTTGATCATTATTGTATAATTATTTTAGTCATGTAGAAAACATAGTATTTTTAAACCCATATTTAATAATTTCACTGTAAAGCATGAATGTATCACATCACTTTGTGGGGAAGTTGTCCACTATATACACGAATGACGATATTATATTATAAAAAAATATAATGCATCAAAAATGTATTATATAATAATTAATGTACCATAATAAAATAATAAATATCATAAATATATATATATTAAAATTATTTTAAACATTTTTCCCAACCATTAATGGTGGTAATGGAAAAAAATGGAAGACATTAGTTTAAGAGCTGGTAGTCCACCAAACCCACAAATGATGATTTTGTAACAAATTTTATGAAAGTATGTGTAGTTTTATGACATAAAAATAATTGAAAAACATATTATTATTAATTATAATGAGATTATTATATAATAACTATATAAAAATAATTAAATTAGGTGGATGCAGAAATAAAATAAAATCGGTTTATAAGAACATTACCTATTTTTAGGGTATCATCATTAATATTGAACAAAAAAATAAAATGTTTTATTTATGAAAAAAGTGAGGGATATAATATTATATAAGGTATGCTTTTATGTCGTTAATATTGTTTTTTACAAGAAAAAGTACATGAGAGGTGTGAAACATTTGGGAGAGTGAGTGATTTTTTATAGTTCAGGTGGAGAGACATTATTGTAAATACTAAAATATATTTAATATTGGGAGGTCTCCCTAATATCATGTTACTAAAAAATATAACACTAATGTATGTGATTCATGTTTTGGACGATTATAACCTATACTACATTAAATAAACACATATTTATGCATTTTGTTCCTTTTATTTTATGATTCCTTATTTTTTTCATTTTGGGTTTTTATTAAGGTAACTAGTTTTCTGACCAAAATAATTCATCTATTAATATTAAATTTGGTTGAGACATTTTATATAATTGGTAACCTAAAATTATATATATTATATATACATTATCAAATAAACAAATAATGTTTTTGGAAAAAATATATTAACACAAGAACATGTAACGCCCAATAACATTACTTTCACCTTAATAGTGCTATAAGATTTTTTTACTATTTAGGGAGTCAAAATATGCGTTATAAAATAACTATTTGGCTATTAATGGAATTTATTTTACATTTTTTAATATTTCAAATTCCTAAGTTATAAGATATTATTTTAATAAATTTAGATCATTTTAAAAAAAATATCATTTATTTTGGATAACATTAATTAAATTTTGACATTATTAATTAAATTTAAATTAAAAATTCCAATAAAAATGACGAATTTTAATATATTGGTTAACAAAAATTTTCTACAATATATATTCATCTACATAAATAATTGAACATAATAATTATTTCTATTTTATTTACTTTTAATTTTTTAGTATCATTTATTTTACTCAGGTATTATATAAATAATTCATTTGTTAGAATTTAAAAAGAATTTAATGTAATTATATCATCTAATAAAACTAAAGATAAATTATTATGATAAAAAATCATTTATATTCCAAAATAAAATTTATCTCTGAACATATATATTTTTTCCCATATCTGTAGAACATTATAAAAATATAATGGAAAAAGTGTATTTTTTTGTATTTTTTCTATATTAATTATATTATATGACTTTATTTCATGGAAAAGTGTACCAAAGCCCATAAATTACAAGAATAAGGTCATTAAGATCTTAATATAAACATATAATTAATTTTTTACTTGTTTTGGTTCATTTTTACTCTTTAAATTCAATGTTTAACCACTAAAAATCACATTTTACCTTAATCACTAAAATAAATTTTCACTATTTGGATAATAATTATTGAAAAAACTAAATTAAAATTAATATAAAATATGAATTTTTTTAATTAAAATACCAAATCCATTTTTCAAAATTAAATTCATATATGTGATAGAATTTAATTTACAAGTAATCTCGTAGATGCGACGAGAAATCATGATTTTAAAGTGAAAGGGTCAAACGTTTTCATTGTCTATATATCAATATTGTATATGAAATTTATTAAAATAGCCTTTATAATATTAATATGTTTGTATTAAATCTATTTATAATTTAAAACCAAATCAAAATATTATTTATTATATTATTATTTTTTAATTAAAATTCAATATTTTTCACTATTCATAAAAAAATACTATTTTTTGAATGAAATGATAAATTAACACTATGATTATTTTGGAATTTTAAGTAAAGAATTTTAATTCCTTTTTCAAATAAAAATTAATAATAATAAAAATTAATTTTCAAAATAATTAAGCAATAAAAAGGAAAAAAACTACTTTTTATAAAAATATAATTTTTAAGTGTAACATTGGGTTTATTTTTATCTATTTCTTAAAAAATCTCAATGGATGGATGTGAATCATTATATTCAATATATTAAATATCATTTTGATTAATATAATCCACAAGATAATTTTTTTATTGTTATAAAACACAATTGAATTCATTTAAATAATTTTCTATAAAAAAATTTCCTTTTATTCCCAAAATTGTTTTATTTTCATTTCTAATTAGTTAGACACAAAATAATGCATCATATATATATGTTTTAAAAGTATTTTCACAATTCAGTTAATCATTATAATACCCTACATTTTAGTGTCTATATGATAACTATCATCATATAAAATAATACTAATAGTATATTGTTGTTTAGTAAAACATGGTCTTCCATATAACATAAGATTTTGATGAAACTCGTTGTGGGGTGCATCACATGATAATCTAATTTTTGTTTCTAACATAAGATAAACATGGAGTTTATTTTACATTAATTTATCAAATATAATTTTCTTATTTTAAAATATCATTGTGTTACATCATGATATTCTATGAAATATACATATTTTTAAATAAAATTTATTTTCATCTATAGATTGCATTACACAAAACATGGAGCATAAAAAAACTATAAAATATTATTATTTAAATATGATAGTTATAACCAAACCATTATGTTAGATGGTATAAATATGATTAAATAAGTTTTAATATATATATATATAAATGTTTTCTTCAATATGAATTTATTGAAAAATACTTAGTAAAAATAAATTTTTTTAGAAACATATATTTAATCATTAATCCATTTTTTTCTAAAAAAGGATTTTTGTTTCCTTTTTGAGAAAATATTTTGATTATTTATGAAACTTGTAGATGCTATATTTTATAAAATTATGGTAATTTTTTATATCAGTATATTGAAATAATTTTAGAATAATCCTTTTAAATTTTTCTGAGAAAATTTATTTTTTATTGAATAGAAAAAAATACAATTTTTTTAAATGTGAATTTTGTTTCAAGAATTTACAATGGTCAATTTATTAAAAAAATTCAAAGTAAAACTAGTTTTATTATATTCTGAATAATAAATTACATTAATTAAATTCATTATTATGTTGAAATTTAATATAAAAAAATTTTATATGTAAAAAATGCCTTAAAAAATTATTTTTATGAATGCAATGAGTTCTGATCATGAAAAATTAAATATAACATCATTTCAAAATTATATTTATTAAAATTATTTATTATATATTTAGTAAAATATTTCACCTTTTATCCAATAGTTTTTCTATGCATGTGATAAAACAATAAAATGATTTATACTAAAAAATGATTTTTTTAAAAAAGTTATTTTTATCATGTTTTTAGTTATTATATAAAAATTTATTTCCTCAACATAAATATATTTAATTTTATAAAATTTATTCCAGAGTTATAATCATCAGTTTCAAATTTTTTAAATTTTTCCTTGTATTTTTTTTATTATGTAATGGAAATGTAGAAAATTTCATCAACTTGGAAATTTTTAAATCAAGACAATCTGGGTTTAAACTAAGAGATTAAAACATAATTTTTCATCCAAAATAGTTTTGGATGAATTGTATTAGAACCTTACCACAATGGGCTCATACTTTAATTGATTATGGGGTATTTTTCCACGAAAAAGAACTATACAATATTCAAATCAGACAAAGATACAAAATATCACTCTCTTAGTTTTAAATATCTCTTATATGTCTATGTAGGGACAAATGATTATTATTAATGAATCTATTTTTATAATTTGGTATTATTGAAATTATTTTCATGATTTAGATTAATTTTTAATTTTTTGTAATTATGTAATGACATTAATTTCATATAAAACATCAACGTAGTATTTCTCTAATTAATACGAAATATAATAAAGTATTTATAAAAATATTAACTATAATATAACTAGAGTGAGGTGATGCCTTATAATTTTTTGTGATTAATATGACTTAATTGTGTCATTTTAAATTATTATATTCAAGTTAAAACATTCTCTTAATGTATTTTTACTTGAATAAAATAAATAGTGTATAATTTGGAAATATTTACTATTTATGAAAAATATAAATTTATAAATTACATTAAAATAATAAAAATAAAAAAATAAAAAATGGGTATAATATGCGGTCAATAAATTCATACATTTCCAAATTATATTCCACTTCGATACATTTTTCTTTAGAATAAATTTTATATATTTTTATAATTTATGAAATTCTAAGAAGGCTCCTCCAATAATTTATAAAATGTCACCCCTCCTTCCTCTTTTCCACATTGCATTGAGTCTTTTTTATCAGAAAAACATTTTTAATATCACTTATAAACCCATAAAGACACATTATAATGGTTGATTTCATCCCAAAAGGCCAAATCTTGAGCCATTAATAGGGGATCAAAAGGAGTTGATTTTAACCAGTGGTAATTACCTTATCAAATAACATCATTTTTAATTATTTCATTTCCCCCCTCTAAATATGTTATAATCATCATAAAATAATAAATTTATTATAATAAATATATTGAAATTTTATTATTATTAGGAAATCAATTTTATTTATACTCTTTGAATAAAATGGGATGTGATGTATCTTTTGTGCGCGTGTACCACTTACTTTCTCCAAAAATGGTAAAATTAATTTTAAATCTCTATACTTCACTAATGGTTATTATGATGGCATAAATATATATATGTGATATATATTGCACAATTATTATTTTTTAATGATAATAACATATCTATATTCCTACATTTCAAATCATTGGAAAATTAAAACATCGTTCATGTATACGTGTAGAAAACCTCCTTGAAGATGTGATGTGATTTTTTTCAATTATATTTTACATGTATGGTAATACTTATGTATTTAATGAATATGTATGATATATATGATTTAATAATTTATCTTTGTTGGTAATTTAATATAAAACTTACTTTCATTCCATTTGTCTAAAAATGAAAAAAAAAATGTTTAGAAATAAGTGAAACATACCATATCCATTTAAAATATAACTCATTTTTTTATATATACATTTATAAATAATTAGAAACATATATATAATTAATATATTTGATATTCAAATCATGGATAAAATTATAACTATCATTGAACAAAGATAAATGTATAACAACTAAAACTTCCAAAAAAAACATAAATATACTACTGGAAAGTAGTCAATTTGCGACGAGATCCTATTGAAAATAACCTTTTTCGTCAGAGCCCCATCTCAAAAGCCCCAATGTTGAAAATGAAATTGCATATATAGTTTTTTCGACGGCCCATCGCTAAAAACTAACTCTTTGGGATGGGATTAGGATCTATCACAAATAGTTTTCTTGTCGGATTTTAAATACATTATTGCGCCGACCAATTGCAAAATGACTTATTGAGATTTTGAAACCATTTTTTTACAAGCAGCTGTCACAAATATTATTTACGACGAGACCCGTCACAAAAATTATTAAAAAAAATTAAATAACATACTAATAATAATAATAAAACAAAAATATTAATAAAATATAAATATTAATATTAGTAAAATATAATAAATTATAAATTAATAATATAATATTCATATAAAAATAATACATATAATATTGATAATATAATATTATTATTATTACTAATATTAATTAAATAATAATATTAATGTTACTAATATAAGAAAAAATTATTATATAATAGAAACAAAAATATTCATGAATTATATAAAAAATAATAAAAAGAAAATACTCAAAAACAATAATTAATAACATATTAAAAATAAAAAAATTTAAATACATAATAAATAATGTAATATTTGAAACAATATAAAAAATGAACTATATATAAATGTAGATATTTAATATTACAAACAAAATTTACATTCAAATGATTTATCTTAAAAAAATAAATAGGTCACTAAGGGGGAGGGTCATCTGGAGGAGATGGTGGACGGACCTCAATCCCA
This sequence comes from Viscum album, assembly GCA_963277665.1. Classification (NCBI taxonomy): domain Eukaryota; kingdom Viridiplantae; phylum Streptophyta; class Magnoliopsida; order Santalales; family Viscaceae; genus Viscum; species Viscum album. The sequence goes on along the minus strand of OY728140.1, from coordinate 1,266,192,694 downwards.
AAACCTGGAGTCAGACGTCATATATAATCAAATTTTTATGATCCTACAACTGCTAGCATCAACACATCATCTCTTGCTTCTCCTACTATTGCTACTATTATAATAAGAGTTGTTCCTACTGTGGTTGTTTCCATTTATGCATTTTCTCTTCCTCCCTATGCATACACTCTATATGCTATCTCTGAGATTGTAGCTGCTCTTCATATTGTGGAACAGATGATGATGACTCCCCACGAGAATCTCTCGAGATAGTTTCCAATATCACAGTAGTTCCATAATAATCCACATGCATCAATCGAAAGACGATACGAAAAACACCGCAATTCTCAAAGGCATATTGAGTCGCTACCATCCATGTTATCTCATCAAATCAGTGGGCATTAGTTTGAGTATTAGTTTCATCCATAATCTCAGTCTGTGTCCAAGATGTAGTAGCCTCCTATTACTCCATTAATTTTAATATAAAATTAAATTAGTTTAAATATTATTTACAGTTAAATTTTAAACACAAAAAGAAAATATACTATTCGCAATCTGACACTAGCCAGCACCTCCAATCTCTCCAGTGGTCGTATCACTGTATATCCTCCTATAAACGTCGCACTCTTAAACATCAGTTGTTCGACAACCTATATGATTATAAAAATTATTACATTTAAATATATATAAAATATTTAAAAACATAATTGCCATATTCTCTCGATGCGTTCAGAATGTACAACTACCGGCTAGATGTGTCACCTCCATTCTCCCTCGATTTCATCAAACTATCGATGAAGTACTCTGAAAATGACCACCCAGGTAGTATTTAAATAATAAAACTAAAACATGAGATGAAATGTAATCATATAGGTGGGTGCGACTAGACTAATCAATCTCTTTCACTCTTACTTTCTCCATCGGTTTTCTTCTCAAATTATGCCAAATCTGACTACAACGCTGATACAAAGACCTCTAGGAAGCCTTCTGGATAGCGTCACACATTATCTCATCGATGGGATTCCATAAACACATTAAATAATTTATAATATATGGTTATTAATGAATTTAATTTCAATATAAATATTATCATATTCTGTACCATCCAATGATTGATCTTTCGGTGCAGCACATTAATGAGAACATGGTCCAATGAGACCCATGGTTTAGAAAAATTAGTGTACAATATGGAGCTCTATTTTCCAGAAACAATATTCATAAATCAATGAAAACATGAAAAAATAATCAAAATAATTTTTATATAATTAAATTATTGAAAACTACTTAAAATACACAGGCAACCATACATATATATGCATAGATTGAAGACAAGACGTGGACATTGCTCGAGGATAGGGAATGTAATCATCAATCGTACAAGACTACCTCCCCTTTGAGTCCCCCTTAAACCACCCATAGTATATGGGTTAGATAATCCAAAATCATTCATATCCAAGGGTATATCATCTTCCTACCACATAAGATATAGATCCTAATCCATCTGATACATCTAATGATAGTTTTTAGAAAACAGTTGTAAAAAACAATTATATATAGAGTTATTTTACATGTGATTATAACTAGCATCTAATTGTGTCAATGTTAATCTTTTTCCTCTTCTTCATATCTGACTATGTCAATGTCTTCATATTACTCTTCAATATCATTAATTTCCACATGATTTTCAATTTCATCACCTATGGTATTTTCAAATTCATTTATAACATCATTGACACTGTCGACCCATAACTGTGGTGGTGTCATCCTTGATATCCATGTATCTTCATAAAAAAATGGATTTAGAGCTGTCTATTGTAAAATTCAATTCCATCCGCTTCAATGAAGCCACATTCACTTTGAATAAACTGATTTTCTCTTGATTTTATTTTTATTATGCTCGATAAATCACTAAACTCACTTAATGTAGCACAAGATTTCGAATAATAAATTTGATTTTTCTGATGACCCAATAAAAATGGATCATTTACTACATGAATTATTTAATATTTAATCTCAATGATTCCATGGGTAGGATAAACATGCAACCTCTCTCAATATGCAACCATAAACATCTGAATATTGTTAAGTAATTCTTTCCCAGATAACATAGTTAAATTATTTCTTCCAGTATGTCATAAAAGATAGCTTCAGTTTTTCTATGATAAGATCCTCTCCTAAAAATTACACTATTCATTGTTCTTTTGATTCCCTCACATGCCCGTTTATAAAAATGAAAACTATTGGCCACATAATCATTATAATATTTATCTATTTTTTATTTTGGATTACTCAATACAATTAATCGATTATGAATTTATCAATGTGATGAGATACTAGAAAATTTGTAAAAAAATATCAATATAATAGATAATAAATTGATTTTATATGTTAAAAAAATTAATTTATGTTAAATGTTTTTGAAAATAGTAGGAAATTCATTTTTCCGACATTCTTCAAGAGAATCTATTGTAATTTGGTGAAGTTTTTTCTTGATATAATTATCATATAAACAAAAAATAATTTAATATTAATTTACTATAAAAATAATTAAATAAGTGATTGGAAAAATCATTGTAAAAATGGTTTTATTTCTTCATAGTTGTGGAAAATATATGAACTATATCTGTGATGTTCATAATCTGGAAACTATCTTTCATGAACTCCACCAAATCCAAGTTCAGGCTGATTAAAAACTGATAATTTATTTCCCATTTAATCATCAACACTTCTATAATTACAGAACATAAATTTTTTTTAATGATGTATAGATTTAAAATAATTAGTGTCGAAAAAAGAATTTTTCTCTTGAAACTAATCTTCTACAATAGAACCTTTAGCTGATGCTTTATTACATACTTTCTTCGTCAATTTTTGTATGCATCTCTCGAATGGGTATATCCAACAAAACAGTACTGGACCTCGACATTTTTCTTCATGTGGAAAATACAATATCAAATGTTTCATTGATTCAAACAAAGCCAACGTGAATAATTTTTTTCATGTATACATAAAATTAAATCAATATCTTCTTACAATCATCATAATTCAACTTATTCTATTTTTACTACACAAATGTCTCGGAAAAAATTTGATATGTCTCTCAGCACATCACAAATCATAAAATAAAACAAACCACTTCAACTAATTAGTTGAAGTAGTTCCATTATAACACGATAGTCATGACTTTGTAATCTAATAATATAACCATTTCAAACACCTATTCCCAAATTGAAATCATAACCATATAGAAGTATCAAATCTTAAATCCAATAAGAAAAAAATCATGGATTATTTTTGGAGACTATATAAGCTTAATTTTCCTTCACTATCTTTTATGGTCAGACATATTCAAACTATTCAAGTTTTGGTCTCCCACAAATTTGGGAAAGATCTAATGAGGCATTTACATTATCATTAGTATTACCTGAAATATACAAAATTGTATGAAATCAATTATCAAAACAATTTTTCCCAATATGCATTAGATCAAAATAATGACGGACCAATAAATTAGACCAATATGGAAGATAACAAAAATATTTTCATTTACCTAATTTTTTTCTATACCAAAGACATCAATTTTCAGTTTGTTTGTTGTTAGTCCAAATGTGATCAGAGGTAAAGAAGAGAAAATGGATTTTGAGTATGTATGTGAGATCATTGTTTGTGGTCCATCTCTTTCAATTGTTAATTTTTTGAAATGACATATTTTCCTCTGAAAAGGATGATCAGTTGGAAGGAATCTACAATGACAGTCGAAAAAATATTTGTTCCCCCACTGATGAGAATAAACATTTTGTTGTTTCTCGTACATTACGGACATGATTTAGGACCATGTGAACTCCAGGAAGATAACATGCCATATTCTGGGATGTCACTAACTATCCACATCATTGTTGGTTCTAGTAAGAAATTTTTTTTCGCAGAAGTATCAAATGTACTGTCACAATTACTCAATAATGAATTTAAATAATTAATCAATTTTTTCAAATAAAAATCTATATTCTTCTCGGATGTACTAAATTTTATATAGTAAAAAATATATATGATTCAATCATAAACATCCAAGGAGGTAAATTTTACAGAGTTATAAAGACAGGGAAACATTAATACAGACTACCATAAGAACCAAATTCAAAGAAACCTTCGGTAGAAATACCCAATCACATGTTTTGGGATTCTAAAGAAACAGATCAATGTACTTGGTCAATATTTTTCCTTAAATCAGTATAAAAGTGATGATTTAATATTATAGAAGTTGGAGTATTTATTTTACTCCAAGACATCCATGTAGTTGTGTTCTGAGAAAAAAATAAACCTTGTAAATTATTTGTAAGTGGAAAATATAATAATTTTTTTGCTGGAATAAATCCAATCCAACCTTGTTGAGCATTTTGATACATATATTGTACACATGTGAGAAAAGTATTCATTGACTCATATTTACTATTATATAAGATGAAATAATTTGAACAAGGATAAATCTTCTTATCATAAGACCTAGACAATGAACCAACCTCATGATCTCATAGAAATTGTATGCAGCACATTTCCATGTAGTAACAGTGTTTTAACTAAAGATAATATCAGATCAAAATATCTATTTGACATTCCCTTATCTGATTTAATAGCCATAAATTTAGAATTTACTTCAAATTTTCATATCTTGAAAGTGGCATATATGGCATCCTCAGTGTCCTCAATAACTCACAAAAATGACATGGTTCCCAATCATGAGTTAAATTAATATAATACTGAGTTGAATATTATGGAAAATCCATACCTACCACAACATCTACTAAATTTTGAAACGGTGATGGATCTGAAACCAATTAATTAGTATATTCTCTAGAATTATGTTCAATATATTTATTCCAAAAAATATAATCTATTTGAAAATAAAAAGGAAATAAATGACCTCCAATGTTATCAAATGTGTCAATCTTCTTCAAAGCGCATTTTTTTACAAGGACACGCAATTTTCCCTTCTGAAAAAAAATTTGGTTTTGATGATGAAAATTAAATGAAAACTATAACACCCTCAATATATAATTCATTTAAACCACAATAATTTAGATTATTCCACATATTTATCTTACCATGATCAACTAATAATGTTTTTTGTCAGCTTCCTTTTTCTATATATCTCATAAAAATATAAAGTAATTAGTTTTTATATAATTTGATATAAGAAAAAAACTATCCAAAAAAGAGAATATAAATAAATTTCATTATTATCAAATAATAATAATTTGTATTATTTCATACTTATTTATAGTATTTCTTTATACTTTTATACTAATATACACTAGATTATAATAATTTCTTCTAATTAACACTAATTTTTATTAATTACAGCCAATTTTTAATAATTATTGTTAATTATAGGTGACACAATTTTCAACAAATTGTCAGCATCTCATTTTCTCGACGGCCCATATCAACTGTCTCCGAATAAAATAACTTTAAAAAATCTTCTCTGATATATGGATAACTATTTCCATATGCAAGAAAATGGAGAGTAGGGAGGCCTCCCCGTGCTGCTCTCAATTTTCATGTATATGAAATTGATATTTGTTCATCGAATGACATTTTTCATAGTGATTTATCTAGAAGAATGTTTCAATGGGACATGTTGTTTAGAAAAAGAGCCACATTTTTCCTAACGGCTCATCTCCTTGAAACATTCTCTAACTGTAATCATTATAAAAAATAAGCTCCAACTTACGCATATCTAGTTTTGTATGTGCGATAATGGATAATTGGAAGGCTTCATTAAAATACACTACATTCATGGGCATAAAAAAATTGGATATGCATTCATGAGGATAGATTTTTCATAGTGATTTCAATGGGAGAAATTTTCAGAGAGATAATCCATCGATAAAAAGGGAGACACCAATCTACTAGAAATTGTGCCAATTTGTTACAAATTTTTACAATTTGTTACACCTTTTTATAACTATTACAAATTATTGATAATTTATGGTAATTATTTCTAATTACTACCCATTATAGTAATTTATTAGTATTTGTTATTAATTATTAGATTTAATCAGTAATTTTTAAAATTTATAAGTAATTATTACTAATTATTAGAATTTATTACTAATTATTAGAAATTATTAGTAGTAATTAGATTTGAATACTAATTAGTATAATTCATTACTAATTATTATAATTTATTACTAATTTTTGGAATTTAGAATGTTTTATTACTAATTATTGCAATTTATTAATAATTATTTGAATTTTTTACGAATTATTATAATTTATTAGTAGTTATTATTAATTATTAGAATGTACTACTAATTATTATTAATAATTAGAAATTATTACTAGTCATTATTATAATTATTAATTATTGTAATTCATTACAATTTACTATAATTTATTACTATTTATTTGAATTTATTACTAAATATTACAATTTAATAATAATTTTTATAATTTATTAATATTAATTACCAATTATTAGAATTTATTAATGTTCATTACTAAATATTTCAATTTATTACTAATTATGACAATTTATTTCTAATTATAATAATTTATTACTAATTATCACAATTTTTTTCTAATTATTATAATTTATTACTAATTATTAGAAATTATTACCAATTATTATAAATTATTAAAAATTATTACAATTTATTAATATTAATTAGAATTTATTACTGGTAATTAGAATTTATTACTAATTATTAGAATTTATTTCTTATTATTATAGCTTATTACTAATTATTACAAAAATTTACAATTTATTACTAATTAATACAACTTATTACATGTTATTTCAATTTATTACTAATTAATGCAATTTAGTACTAATTATTACAATTTATTACTAATTATAAGAATTTATTACTAATTATTAATAATTATTTTTATTTTTTACTAAATATTATAATTATTTGCTGATTCTTAAAATTTGTTAATAACTTATATAATTTTTACTATTTATAATAATTTATAAATAATTGTAATAATTTATTACTAGTTATTATAATTTATTTCTAATTATTTGAATTTATTACTAAATATACAATTTATTGAGGATTATTCGAATTTATTACACATTATTAGAATATTAATTTATTATTTTTAATTTCTGTAATTTATTACTAATAGTTATAATTTATTAAAAAAAATTAAAAATTATTACAAATTATTAGAATTTATTTCAAATTATTAGAATTTAAGTCAAATTATTAGTGTTTATTACTATTTATTCGAATTTAGTACTAATTATTTTTAATTATTACTAGTTATTATAATTTATTACTAATAATTATAATTTATTACAATTTTTTTGTATTTATTACAAATTATTAGAAATTATTACTAATTATATGAATTTATTTACAAAATAGAATATATTTAAATTTATAACTAATTTATTACTAAATATTGAAATTTATTTCTAATAATTGCAATTTGTTACAAATTATTTTAATTTTTTACTAATTTTTGGAATTTTTTACTAATTATTTGATTTTTTTACGAATTATTTTAATTTATTATCAATTATTAGAATTTATTACAAATTATTAAAATATATTACTTATTATTACAATTAATTACTAATTGTTACAAATTAATACTAATTATTACTAATTATTATAACTTTTTACTAATTATTATAATTTGTTACTAATTATTATAATTTAGTACTAATGGTGGATGGAGGAACAAAAAGTGGTTCTCTCGGAGCACTATAGTGACTGTGGTACCCCAGATCACCCGTAAGGCATCCATCAACACTCTTGTTCCACGATTTATCTAGTTCACCAGCAAAGAATGTCTTCTTCAAGAAAGTTTAAAGAATTTGTAGGTGATACTTTGAAGATTTACTCGTTATTTTTTGGTTTCTCGTGTGGATCCTTTTTCGTTCCCAGGGACCGCGTTCTACAATGCATCATCAAAAAAGGCTCGGTTTCTCTTGTCTCGGCCCTAAATGGAGTTGTTGCATCATGTATTGTTCTTTGAAAACACTCATTTACTGCTGGTATATCACTCCACAATGGTATGAAACCTTGGAAAGATGTGATTTGGTCTAATAATTAACTTATATCTGGGTGTTTTCAGACTTTAGAAGCATTTTAATTGGTTGTAGGTTCTTTCTTCTTTTTTCCTATAGAGGATTTGAAAAATTGGGCTTGGAGCTTGGGTTATGTTAATATTAGGCCACGAACCCTATGATTCATTGAATAGAATATAAATTTCAACCTTAATGACTTTAAAGATATCTGTGAACTGAGATGGATCAAAATTCTTGTTTGAAATGCATCGTTTGACATTTAGATATTTTATTTGATATTAATACTTCAATTGGAATCCTGATTAGGATGGATAATGTGACCGAGATGGTAAGCTATGGTCACTATGCAAGGGTACTGGTCGAAGTTGACGTAAGATCAAATTTGAATGATATAGTCATTCTCTCTACACCACAAGACGAGATTAAACTCATGATAGAGTATGAAAAAATTCTACTATTTTGTGATTCTTGTCAAATTATTTGTCATTATTGGTCTTGTTGTAGAATAGAAATCATTTTTACTCATTGTCAATTAAAGGTTGCATTGTCGATTTAAGGGCAGTAATATGACCAAGGGAATGTTGAAAATCATGAAGAAAATATTCTTATATTTGACGATCATTACTCTTTCCAGAATAAAATGAAATACACAAGGGAACAAACTCTATATATTATTGTAGTATCCTCTCAAGTATTCAAAATGATTATTCCTGATGGTCCTCCTTGGAAAAATGGTTGTTCTGATGGATCTAAGATCAGGCATGATTCCCCTAGTAAGGCCATTATGGATTCTTCCCTAGCTTCAATGGTTGATAAACCAAAGAAGTCATGGGATGATATAGCATAAGAAAATAATCTTAATTCTACTAGTTTTACTTTCGACGTTGTTTTAATTTGCATCTTAAGGGATGATCGTGATGGTGACGAATCTTATGAGAGAAAACCTGCATTAGAGGACTCTACACAAGTTGATATGAATTACTCCATCTGGTAAGAGAAAAAACGATCACTTCTGAATAATGTAATGGTACGGATAAATTAGATACTGCATCCTATAAAAACAAAAAAGTATTTTTCTCCTTGGGTGAGAGCTTTCTCTTCCCATGTTATATCTTCCTGTAAGGATAATGCACCTCCTAGAAAGAATGGTTCTTTAAATTTTTTTATATCTAACCTAGATTTACTAGTCAATATCATGAATGATTCATCTACTAATCCAATAATTGAAATTATTTTTGGTTCAATTTTTTTTAACAACAGAATATAGACTGGGACTATTTGTAGTGTATTATTGGTTTCTAAGGGTCTTGTTTGGGTACTAAAATCTGAATAGGAAAAGGAATGTTCAAATCCTCTCGTTAAAATTCGTCCGTACATATGAAAATGAATAAAAAATTGGAAGAAGCTTGCAATGATTCTAGCAAGACAGCCTTTAATCATGTCCTTAATGATAGAAATGCCTATGATGTTTCCACTCTACAGGTGGCTGAACGTGCCTCTATGAGTACATAGGGAAGGAAGACCATTTTGGATGCCCCTTCTCTTCACATGTCTCCAGGTACAATGGGAGTTGACCATGTTATGTGTTATGATAAGAAATTTAATGCTTGGTTATTAATTGGAATGACCAATACAAAGTAGTTTCATGTTCTTGTTTCAGAGATTGATCAATAAAATGGAAAGCACATGGACATGGTAGTAGGTGAAATGGAATTCCCCAAAGCTTCTCCTTCCTTGTAGAATTATGGATTTTCCAATTCTCCTGACATGGGTGATCCAAGGATGTTAAAAATGGAGACCCTCAAGATAGATATACCATTGAAGGACTACTCCTCTGAAGTTCATGATTTGGTCTCCTTTGACAATTTTAAATCAGGTTTAGAGGTGAAGACATTCAACCCAATTGGACTTCTAGCATCCAATAGCAGTGAAGAGGAAAGTCCAAGTGATCTGATGCCTAGTACAATGGTGATTATGACTATCATTAACACTTGATTTCCTAATAATGATGATAGATTTTGGTTATAGGTCATGTCATGGAGAAGGGGAAGGAACCCTCAAGGTAGGGGTGGTCAATCCTCTCATCGAAGCATGAGCACTTTATATCAAGGGATTTGAACATTTTTTTGATGTTCCTCCTCTATTTTTCTGTACTTTTCTAGTTTTATATTTAAAGAGGACTTCACATCTCAACCTTTTAAAAAATAATAAAGATTTATTATAAATTATTATAATTTATTACTTATTATTATAATTTATTACTAATTATTACAATTTATGACTACTAATTACAATTTTTTACTAATTATTATAGTTTATTACAAAATTTTTCAATTTGTTTATAATTATTTATATTCATTACTAATTATTATAATTTATTACTAATTATTTCAATTTATTACTAATTATTACAATTTATTATTAATTATGAGAATTTATTACTAATTTTTAGAATTTATTACTAATTACCCGGGAAGCTCAGTCAGAGGGAAGCATCTGAATATTTATTAATAAAGAAAAAAGCATCAATGAAGTACAATAAGGCAGAAAAAGAACTAGACCTCATCGAAATCATAACCATCATCACATACATTATAAATTTCTTCCTCTGCCGTAGATGCTTCCCACTTTGAGAATTCATAACACTTAAGAACTGTGGCATATTTCCTTCACAAATTCAACTTCTCCATTGCTAAAAACTCCTTCGAGGACTACATAGACCAACATTCCTTTGAAATAGAGGATCTTGTAGAAACCGACCTTGGAAGAGAAGAGTAGTCCTTCCTCATCCTTCGTTGTGTTGGTACAGTTATAACACCCTCACTCTCCGGCACCATCATCCTCCCATCCTAAACGACATCGTTGTAGGAAGGCTAGACAACACCAATATTACTTTTCTTGTCACTATATGAGACGTCGCCCCACTTTCTAGAAGTTTGGACCTCTTGGTAACCCTTAGTCAAGACCTGATCATTCTGAACTTTACTGTTGGAGTCAACCATGGAAAGACATTGTAGTTGCTATACAATATTCTGCATTCCACCCTCTCTAATTTCATTCTTACAAAAGTCATGTCGTAGCTTTCCGCGTTCTTGCATTTTATGATTCTTCTTTTAATGAGAGGTCTCCACAATATCCAGTTCAAGAAAACGGTTACTAGTGGAGACCATGATAAGCATTACTTCAACAACATCCACTCGCACTTGCATCGGTTCAGCACAGGCATCCTCTGCCTCCAATTCAGAGGCAATTGAGCACACATGCTGTTCAGTATGAACATTCATCTGAAAATCCCCATGCACTGTGTTTACAAGACTGATATATACAGCCCAGACTATAGCATTCCAAGGTTGCTCGTCATCAACTATCCAAACAGTGGAATTTACCTGCTCCTGAACACCATCAACTGCCGATTTCACCAGACTTGAAATGGAGCATGTTATCCCTGAATCTACTATCGAGCGACCGATCCCACTCCCCTTGCATTCCCTCACAACACCTTCATCTCTCTTATCATGAAAAACCAAAACAGATTTTATATCATCATAAAACATGTTGCTCAGAAGTACTTGAGTCCGGCTCAAGAAATCTGGACCCCCTGCATCCTCTACTCTGTTCATGCCCAAATCAGATCCAAGCATACACATAATCCCATCACCATTGTCCATCCTTAAATCCCCAACACTTGTATCTTACACCACCTGACCATTGCCTATCATCAGCTCCCAGAACACTTCCTTCACATTCCCCTGAGAAACAAATTGGACATCTTCATGTTGAGACATTCTCGCACCTCCCTGCACATTACACTTGACCACAAGATCCTTCCTTAATCTTCTAAACACCGCAGACACCCGTGGGTTCAGTTGATGACCCATGGCCTTTTTCCCCTTCTCAGATCTGGTTATAACCCCTGCAACCGCATGACACACCACTGAAATGTTAACAGACCGCTCCTTCTCCATCGGTCGCAACGTCTGTTATTCCCCACCCTTGTCCTCCCTACCCGCAACCAAATTCATTAATCCATACTCTCTACCTGCTTCAGAGGCCATGCCACTATCTCCTAGTTGGACTACCTGGTGACCAGGACCCCTGCCCACCACCCTTGTTGCCCCCCGTCGATAAAGAGTGGAAGAATGCCCCAACCGCCTACAAGAAAAACAGTAATCCATCTAACTCTCGTAAATCAAAAGTTGTATATACCTATACTCCTGACCAAGTTTTATCCATACATAATCAAAGGGGGTTCTAGACTTGTCCATCTCTACACACACCCGCAGATTAATTGGATGACAAACTGCCTGTGTGCGACTGTCTGAGCAATGGTACCTACCAACCATGTTGCCGAGCATTTTCAACATAGAAGGATTTTAGAACGGTAGTGGAAGATTGGGTAACCTGACCCAAATCATAGCAGAAGAGAAATCACAAATCATATGAAACATAAATTACCATCGAAATATAATGAACCTGAAACCATCACAACCCCAGGGAGCCCTCGACCAAGCGCTGATGAGATCCTCCTCTGATGAAAATTGGATCATGATATGATTGTTGTCCAGCAATACCATTATCACCCTTTCTCAGAGATCCCAATATTCGAAGATGAATTTTTAAAAATAGTCCACCAAATTTCATCACTGCTTGAACTATGCAACCAAGGTGAGATCCAAGAGCGTAGAGGTATCCTTGAACTCTGAGTTTGAAATCTGAAGATTCGGGAAACCATTAATGAGCTCCAGAACTTTTGGGATCATAACAACTTTTGGGAATGGCAGAATAAATTCAAGGTTAGATAAGGGACATAAGGGGGAAAATCCATTCCATAAGGCCTTCGAAGATCCCTCCCCCATCGAGGGGGGAGGGACTGGCGAGGAAACCACCATCGTCACTGAGAGAAGGAACCCTGTTAATCGGATAGCTCATTTTGGTTTTTAGTAAATAGATTTCTGGGAATTCTTTTATCCCAAAGGGAGGTTTCAATGAAGAAAAATGGTATTATAGGGAGTGAATTGGGAGTACAATTTCTGAACCTATGTGGCTTGAGAGGTGTGGGGATGTGGGGGGAAAGGTGACCTTTTATAGTGAAGTAGGAGTGACACTCTTGTAATATTTTAGAGAAAAGGAAACCAACCAAGGTTTTTTTATGTATATCAATAATGTTCTCATGTATATAAATGGGATGATAGGGTTAAAATACTTCCATCCAATGGATTTTGGAAAAGTATGAATGTCATCTTAGGCATTATGTTTAGGGTCAAGTCCCTTGTTTGGCATAATTTCACCACAATCATTGTGATTAATTTTAATTACTTTAACAAATATTTTTTTAGAAAAAATTAAATATACCATATTTGAAATTATAAATTATGTTTATTAAAAATATGAAAACCATTTTTCAAATTACAATAACATAAGTAACATAAATTAATTTAAATTTCATCTCTTAGACGGGAAAATAATGTGGGATTTTATATTAAAAACATTGAAATGTTTTTCATGTTTTTATATTCTATTTCAGAGTAAAATTGTTTCCAATTACATAAATATTATTAATTAAAATAATATGAACCAATTATCCATTAAAATCAATCAATTATATAATTTATCTTTATGAATATATAATATGAAATAGAAGTTTTGAGTTAAAATACAAAAAATTTCATTATTCATCAAATAATGACACTTCACAGAAAAGTAAAAAAAATAAACCTAAGGTAATTTTTATCTTCCTATTTCAAATATTACTTCTATTTTGACATATAAGATTTATCAAAGTAACAAAAAATTAGATATAAATATTTTCTCCCTTAAAATGCGATGAATTTTCCTTAAAAGAATATTGGGGTTGTTATTATCTTATACTTAACAAATCTGTTTTATAAATATTAAAAATAATTGATTGAATATATAATATATATTTCATTAATATAATCCAATAATTTTTGTTAATTTAATATATTAAGAAAAAGATCAACTGTGATAATAAATTTATTTAAATTTCTTTTATATTTAATTGGAATATATTTTCATTTCTAATTAATTCGTAACATATTAATTCATTTAATATTTGTTTTTTACATATATTTTCATAATATAGTCAATACTATTAATAACATCAAATTTTACTACTTGGTTATGTATTATTATATTAAATAACAATATTTTAATAATATATTATTGTCCAGTAAACCTTTTCCATGCATGTAAATGAAGCTGTTAAAGAAACTTCTTGTTGTGTATGTCGAATGTTAACTCTATATCACATTAATTTCAAGTTATATAATACCATGAATTTATTTAAAAAAGTAAATATATTATAAATTCTCATCATATTTTGTTCCCTTAAGAGCTTGGTGTTTTATGTTTTGCACGCTATGGAATAAAATGTTCTTGATTTAGAATTTTGAGTTGTCAGAGTGACTCAGTCATACAAAATTCGGATAAATGATTAGATTGTAACAAAAGACTCTAACTAATTTTGGTAACTTTTTTTCACATTCCATAAGAATTTATTTTTTAATAGAAAATTAAAATTCCATGAGAATAAATAAATTGAATATGTTACATGTTAATGGTGATGTATCTACACCTAATGAAAATATATAGGCCCATTACATGACATAGATCTAAAATAAATAAAATTATAACAAAAATCGATTGTCTCATTGGTAACAATGTAACAACAAAACTGATGAAAGTGATTTAGTGAAATAGATATGTAGATCCCAATTAATTTATTTATATGAATATTAAAATAAATTTATGGTAATTATGTATACTAGACAACAAATAATGTGGTGAATATATCGTGTATCTCACTGAAAGAAAAAAGAGATGAGAAAAATGTTTACCATAAGTCTATATGTCTATCCTACTCATTAAAACATAATTTATAACATTTATGTGTATATTGTATATATAATGATGAACCATATATATATATATCATAAAATATATAATTTCTTTATAACAAATTTTACCATTTTATTAACAAATCCTGACATAATTACATTTTAGGTAGTACCCCCTTTTTTCATATATGTTTAGAATTGTTATTTTCGGTATGCTTAGATATATCACAATTTAATAGTATAAAAAAGTAAAAAAATAATATTATTATAAAATATATTCATTATATAAGTATTTATAGTAATCTAAATAATTTATTGATAGGAAATGAAATGCAACGTTTTTGGAGACGGGAGGTTTCTCGTACGCATGAACATGATTTTCATTTCCACTATCATGTTGAATGAAGAAAAAGTAATTGATATATATATATATATATTAATTCCATTATAATTTTTATTTAATATATAAAACATAGTATTGTTAAACCCATACATAAAAAATTCTTTGTAAAGGGTTAACAAATCACATCGCATCACTGCGTGGTAGTCTGTTGTAAACACGAAAAATGTTATTGTATTATCCATAAATATAAAGCATCAATACATGTGTTATATAAAAAAATCAGTAATCATAATAAAATCATAAATAATATATATATGTATATATATATATATTAATATTAATTTCATCATTGTACCAGTCCTTGAATGGTGGTAATTGAAGAAAAATGACATTAGTTCATGAAGTGATTGTCCACCAAACACACGAAGATGATTTCGTAACACATTTTATGAAAGCATGTGGTTTTGTTTCATAAAAATAACATAAAAACATATAATTATATGAAATTTATTTATGTTATTATATAATTTATATATAAAAACAATTTAAGATTGTGGATAAGGAAATAAAATAAAAATTATTTTATAACAGTATTACCTCTTCATTGGCTATCCTCATTAAGATTGCATTAAAAAAATATAATGTTTTATTTATGACAAAATTCAGGAATATAATATTATATAATGTATGTTTTTAATTCATTAAGTCAGATTTTTAACAATAAAAATAACTATATAGGTGTGATAATGTGGGATGAGTGAGTGATTTTTTAAAGTTGATGTGGAGAGACATTATGGTAATTACTCAAATGTATTTACTATTGGGAGGTATCCAATATATAAGGTTACTTATGAATTTAACACTAATGTATGGGATGTGTTTCTTTGCTTGATTGAAACCTCCACAACACAAAATAAACACATTTTATGCATTTTTTCCATAGCTTTTAATATTCTTATTTTTTAATTTTGGTTTTTCATTAAAGTAACTAGTTTTCAAACCTATATAATTCATCTATTAAAACTAAATTAGAGTGAAACAATTTATATAATTCGTACCCTCTAATTATATGTAGTATATATACATTATAAAATAAAAAAACTTATGTTTATGGAAAATTTATATTAACAGAAGCACATGCAATGCTCAAAAACATTTCTTTAACCTTAATTATTCTATACGAGTTTTTTCTATTTAGGGAGTAATTATATGCATTATGAAATAACTATTGGTCTATAAATGGAATTTAATTTACATTTATAAAAATTTTAAATTCCCTAGGTATTAGATATTATTTTAATAATATTAGATCATTTAATAAAATATCTTTTTTTGTATAACATTTATTTCAATTCTCACATTATTAATTAAATTAAAAATAAAAATTCAAATAAAAATGTTGAATATTAATATATTAATTAAAAAAAGTTTAATGTGATATATTCATCTAAAAAATAGTGGAACATAATAATTAATTCAATTTACTTCACTTTTATTATTTTTAGTATCAATAATTTTACACAATTATTTAATAAATAATCTTTGTGTTAGTGTTTGATAAGAATTTAATATAAATATATTATCTATAAATATTAGAGATAAATTATTATCCAAAAAAACTCATTTATATTTCAAAATAATATGTATAACTGAATAGTTTTGTTTGTCCATATCTATAGAGCATTATAAAAATATTAATGATAAAAGTACATTTTTTTCCTTTTAGATATATTTTATTTATTATATGGGTCCCTTTCATGGAAACATGTACCCAAAATCAATACATTTCTATATAAGGTCATAAAGTCAAAATAAAACAATAAAATTGGGGTTGGACATGTTTTGGTTGATTTTTACTCTTTATATTTTATGTTTAACCGCTAACAAACATTTTTTTTTAACTTAATCAATATAATTATTTTTTAGTGTTTTCAGTAATAATTATTGTAAAAAACTAAAATTAAAATAATATTAAATATAAATTATATTTATTTAGAATATAGAATCCATTTTCATAAATTTAACTAATACAAGTGTTAGAATTTAACGTGCAAGAAATCCTGAAGACGTGATGAGAAATAATGTTTTTAACATGAAAAGGTTCAAATAATTTCAATGTATTTATATCAAAATTAAATATAAAAATTATTAAAATTTCATATGTTGTATTAATATATTTATATTTAAACTATTGTGAATTTATAACCAAATAAAAATCCAACTTAAATATTTTTACAAGCTTGAATTAAAATTCAATATTTTTCAGTATTCATAAAAAATTATACATTTTTTGAATGAAACCAAAAATTCACCCAAATATAATTTTGGTACTTAAATTTAAAAAATTTAATTTCATTTTTTGAAATAAAAATTATAAAATTTTCAAAATTCACTTTCAAAATAAGTGTCTAATAAAAAGGTGAAAAATTATAATTTTTAAAAATATCGTTTTTAAATGTAAAATTGTATTTAGTTTTATCTATTTTCCAGAAAACACTTTAGATAAATAGGAATCATTGGATTGAATATATTGAATATAAATATCATTAATATAATCCAAAAGATTAATTTATTTACCATATTATTATAAAACACACTTTCCTTCCAACGAGCCTGTACCCTAGTGGTACAAGCTCCTGCTTGGAATCCAAAAGACCCAGGATCAAATCCAGGAAGGGGCGAATTTTCCAGGTACTGTAGCAGTACTGTAGTAGGTACTGTTGCAGTGGCGGCACTGTAGCAGTGGCAGCACGGTAGCGGCGGAGGGACTATAGCATATACTGTAGCGGTGGTGGGACTGTAGCAGGTACTGTAGCAGCGCAGGTACTGTAGTAGTACTGTTCACCGAGGAGTCCTTTGGGCCATTAAATTGGGCTTTTCGAGCCTTGTATTCAGGCTACTTGGCCTTGGGCCTTTGGGCTATGTAATGGGTCTCCTCTACCCAGTATAAAGAGGTCTTTGCTTCAAATAATAAATTGAGGCTTTGGACCTAACCTTTAAGAAAAACACACTTTCCTACATTTAAATATTTTTTTATAAAAATATTTCCCTTTATTCCAAAAATGGTTTCACTTTAATTTATAATTAGTTAGACTAAAAAATCCTTATATATAAATATTTAAAAAATATTCTCATAATTCAGATAATTATTTCAATACTCTATATTCTCATGTCTATGTCAAAACTATAATCTTATAATTTAATACTAGAAGTATATTGTTGTTTAGAAAAACATGGCCTTTCATATAACACATGCTTTTGAAGAAACATGGTGTTGGTTTTATCTCATGATAAACATATTATTTAGTCTAACATAAGATAAAATCTGTTTTAATAATAATTTGAACTAACAAAAATAATTTTCATATTTTAAAATATCATAGGGTTAAACAATGATATTCTATTAAATATTTATTTTTTTAAATAAAAATTATTTTCTTTAATAATTTTCATTACACACAACATCGAGCTAATACATACCACAAAATATTTTTTTCAAAAATAAAAGTTACAACCTAACCGTTAAATTGGATGGTGTGAATATTTTCAAAAATATAAACTAATGGATATATACATAGTAAATATTCAATAAAGTTTTAGTAAAATCAATTTAAACTTCAAAAATATGTTTTCAGAAAAAACAGATTTTTGGTGCTTTTTTCGAGAAACTATTATGATTATTTATTGAATATTTAGATGTTTTGTTTTATAAAATTAAGATAATTTTTCTAAATCAGCATGTTAAATTAATTTTAGGAAAATTGTTTTATATTTTACTTAGAAGAATGATTTTCATGCGAATAGTGAAAGGTACATAATTTTATTTTAAACTGTGTTTTTGTTTCAAGAATTTTCATTGTAATATTTTTATAATACTATTTAAAATTAATAATATTTTTATTATATTCTATGTAATAAAATTATTTCAATTATAATCAATATTATATTTTTATTTTATTAAATACTATTTTTATTTAAAAAGGTTTTTTTGTAAACTTTTTTTATGTGCGCAATGATTTTTATCTTAAAAATTAAATTTATAATAAATTATGAGTTATATTATTTAAATATATTTATTATATATTTCATATAATGTTTTAATATCTATCTAATATTTTTTTGTGCATGTGGTAAGAATATATAAATATTTAAACTAAAAAATGTATTTTTCTAAAATGTTATTTTCAAGGAATTTTGAGTCCTTATATTAATATTTAAAAACTCCATATAAAGATATTTAATTTTATAAAATTTATTTCATTTTTATAATCATGATTTTGACATTTTTTGAAAATTTCGTTGGTTTTTTTATTCAATATTTAATTGAAATGCATTAAAATTTATTACCGCAAAAAATGGTAAATCGTGTCAATCTTTTCTAAAACTAAGTGATAAGGACATAATTTTTCATCCTCAATTTATTTGGATGAAAAGTATTAGAACATTATCACCATAGGCTGAAATATTATATTATTATGGGGAATTCGTTTATGAAAATGAATTATATAAAATTTAAATCAATTAATTTTACAAAATATCACTCACTTAGCTTTAAATATATCTTATGTGTCTATTTAGGGACAAAAGAATGTCATGAAATAATCTATGTTTATAGTTTGGGATTATTGAAATTATGTTCATGATATAGATTTATTTATAATATTTTGTAATTTTCTAATGACCATAATTTCATAGGCAATATCGATCTAGTATTTATCCAATTAATAAAAAATATAATAATATATTTTTAAAAATATTAAATGTAATATAATTATAGTTAGTTGATTTGTTCCATAATTGTTTTGATTAATATGAAATATTAGGGTCATTTTAATTTATTATATTAAATTTGAAAAAAATTATATAGGATTTTTAGGGTAAATATAAAGAAAATTGTATAAATTGAAAATAATAACATTTTATAAAAATAAATATATTTAAGATACAAAAAATCAAACAAAACAAAAAATTTAAATGTGTATAATATATGGTCAATAAATTCTAACATTTCTAATTTATATTTCCCTAGGAACAATTTTTATTGATAATGAATTTAATATATCTTTATATTTTAGGAAATTCCAGGAAGGATCTGACAGTAATTTATAAAATGGCACTCATCCTTTCTCTTTATCACAATACATTGATTTATATAGATGAGCCAAATATTCTCAATTTCTCTTATAAAATCATAAATAAACATTATAGAAGTTTATTTCTTCCCAAAAGGCCAGCCCTAGAGAACTTAATGTGGGATATATAGGAGTTGATTCAAATAAGTGGGAATTACCTTAACTACTAACTTTTTTTAATTATTTATTTTTTACTCTCTTAAATCTATTATAATTGTCAAAAATTAACAAATTTACTATAATAAATACATATTTTTTTAATTTTTGTTAGGAATTTAATTTTATTCACACTCTTTCCATGAAATGGTAAGTGATGTATCATTTATATGTATATAACACTTACTGTCTCTATGCAACTAAAAAAATTTAATTTTATATCAACATATTTCACTAATCGCTATGATGATGGGTTTAATGTAAATATATATGATATTTGTTACAAAACTAATTTTTTTATTGATAATAACATATCTATATTCTGACCTTTTAAATCATTGTAAAATGATTACATCGTTCATGCCTACGATATGATTACCACCTCGAGGATGTGTTGTGATTTGTTTTTCAATTATATTTTACATGTATGGTAATAAGTATTGATTTAAGGAATATATACTATGTATATGATTTAATAATTAATATTTTATGTTTATTTATAAGTAATCATTATTTTATTCCATCGATCGAAAAATGAAAACAAATGTTCAGAACTATGTACAACAAACCATATCCATGAACAATGAAATTCATTTTTTATATATTCTTTTATAAGTGAGTCTAAACATCATTATAATTAATATATAATATATTAAGATCATGGAGAAATTTATAAATTTCATTGATCAATGATCAATGTATAATGACCAAAACCTATAAACCAAAACATACATTCACTACATGATATTGATCCACTTAAGATAGGATCCTGCTGCAAATAAACCTTCTTCATGGGGCCCTCTTGCAAATTCCATGTTTCCGAAAAGGGCGTTGCAAATATAGTTTTTTTGCAACAACCTTTCGAAAAATAATCTATTTGCGATGGGATGAGGATCTCTCCCAATTAACTTCCTCGTGGGTTTTTAAATACATTATTATGTCTTCTTGTCACAAATAGTATTTACTACGGGGTGGTGAACCTGTCGCAAAGAATCCCTGTTGACTTTTTGAGACCATTTTTTGCGACTGGCCATCGCAATGAGTATTTGTAACAGGACCCATCACTAAAAGTGTAAAAAATTTGAATTAAATTAAAATAAATCTAAAAAAAATTAAACTAATATTAATACTAATGAAACAATAATATTAATATTACTGTAATAAAAATAATTATAAAATAACAAAATAACATTCCTATAATAATAATAACAAAAAAATATTGATAATATAAAAAAATTATTATTAATATTGATGAAATAATAATAATAATATTACAAATATATTAAAAAATAAAAAATCAATGAAAATGTCGACATTCAAAAAAATTATAAAATAATAATAATAATAAAATAATCAAAAATATTAATTATTAATATAATTAAAATAAGAAATAATTAAATAAAAAATAAAAATTGAATATTTTCAACAATATAAAAAACACACTATATATAAATGTGGACAGCTAATATTACAAAAAATATTTACATTCAAATGTTTTATCATAATAAATAAATAGACCAATGAGGGGTGGGGGTCATCTGGATGTAATGAAGGAGAGAACTCCACCCATAAATGATGAGTTAGTCATCACATGTACCTCAATTGATCATTCTCTTACTACTGCCTCCATCGATGCATCTCCTCCTACATCTCCTACTCCTGCTTTGTTGTCATATGAGCTCTTCCACCTACTGCTATTGTCATTGTTGCATCTACTCTTTCCCACTAGGCATACTCTCTATAAACTCAATATGAGCATTCAACTGCTACTAATACTATGCAAGATGATGATGACGATCACTATCAATAATCTCTTCTAGATCTAGCTGCAGACATCACGACATTGCCATAAAAATCCACAGACAATAATCAAGAGGTGATACCAATAACTTGATCTTTCTCAAAGGTATACTGAGTCTTCTGCATCAATGATGTCTCATCAAATCTGTGGCCACTGGGTTTGGTATCAGTTTTAGCTTGACTCCAGACCTGTGTTTGAGATTTTGTGAACTCATATGACTCATTCAATTTCAACTTTAAATTAAAATTGATAAAATATTATTTTCATAATAAATTTCAACTAAAAAATTGAATATTAACAAGAATCGGAAATTGGAGAGAAACTATAATATCTACAGTGGTCAACTAATTGTACATTCTTCTATAAATGCCAAACTCTATAATATCTGGCTTCTCAACCACCAATATAAATATAAAATAACATGTTCACATTTAAATTTTTATAAAATATTTTTAAAAAGGAATTTTCCATATACTCTCAATGAGTAAAAAGTATATGACTAACAGATCGATGTGTCACCCCATGTATCCCCTAATTTTTACGACCTATTGATGATATACTCGGAAAATGACCACCCAACGAGTATGAACATAAACCATCCCAATAATTTGAAGTAATTTAATCAGGTCTCTTGGCAAAACAAGACTTATCAAACTCTTTCACTCCAGCTTTATCCATTACATTCCATAACAAATTGTGAAAAAATTGATTACAAAGAAAATGCGCAATCCCCTTCTATGCCTTCTAGATAGTTTCATGCATTCTGTAATCAATGAGATACCTTAAACACTACAAAAAATTTATAATATCTTGTTATTAATAAAATTAATTTTAAAATAAATAATAATTTTTTACTTACCAGCCAATGATCGAACATGCAGTGCTACACATGAATGAGAATCTGGTCCCATGAGAACCATGATTCAGAAAAATATTTTTGAAATATAGTTCTTACCTATCGAGTATCCATATGCATAAAGATATGAAAAAACCAAAAATAATGAAAAAATTAGTATATAAATAAATTATTGAAAACTATCTAAAAAACACAGGAAAACATACACCTACATGTGAGGATCAAAACCACAATGTGGATATCAGTCTAGGATAGGGTCAGGATTCATCAATCATGAAAGACCATGGCCCCACTGAGTCCCCCCTGAACTACAACCGGTTTAAGAGTC
This sequence comes from Viscum album, assembly GCA_963277665.1. NCBI lineage: Eukaryota > Viridiplantae > Streptophyta > Magnoliopsida > Santalales > Viscaceae > Viscum > Viscum album. The sequence continues at coordinate 1,266,169,201 of OY728140.1, read as the reverse complement.
AGAGGATCTAACATCGTATTCATGCAAAGGTAGATCAGCTTCCTACAACACACTATGCAGATCCTTATCCATCTGAAACAGAAAATGACTATTATTAGTAAATAGTTGAAAATAAAAAATATATATATTGATATATATTATACATGATTATAACCATCATTCAACTATTTTAATGTTCATTTTCATCGTCATATTCATATCAATGGATGTCAATTTCTTCAAATTCAACCTCAGCATCATCAATTTCCATATGAGTTTTAGTATCATCATCTCTTAACTTTTCAAATTCATCTCTAACGTTATTAACATTATATTCACCATCGAACCATAGCATTAAGATTTCATCATTGATATCCGTGTCTATTTATGAAAAAATATATATTTTGGGTACTTTCTTAAAGAATTCAATTTATTCCACTTCAGTAGAACCACATTCACTTTGATTAAACTTATTTTCCTGAGATTTATTTTTTATTATGCCCCACCAATCACTCAACTCTCTTGACATAGCACAATATTTTGAATAATAAATGTTATGTTCTTAATGAACCAAAAAATAGTTCATTTACTAAAATAATACTTTTATATTTTACCTCAACCACTCCATGGGTTAGATGAACATACAAGACCATATCAGTATCCAACCACTGACATATAAAAATATTTATGTAATGGTGTCTTAGATAATATAGCTCAATAATATCTTCTAGGATGCCATAACATTCAACATAATTTTATATATGATGAGATACTCTCATGAATACAACACTTATCATCTTTTATTCCTTATATACAGTAGTATGAAACTGAAAACCATTTATTGCATATGAATTATAAGATATAACCATATTTTATGATTGGTTACTCAATAAAAATATTCGATTATCAATTTTTTTAGAATGTTGAGATATCTGAAATTTTTTTAGAAAATTATCAATATAATAGATAATAAATTGATATTCTATATTAAACCAAAAATAATTAATGTTACCACTATTTGAAAAATAAGGAAATGATTTTTCCTAACAATATTCATGATCAACTGTGGTAATTTAAGGAAGTTGTTTCTTGATTTAATTATCATATAACTTACAAATAAAATAATATTAATTTACAATAAAAAATTTATAGAATATTTAATATTAGAAATCATTTTACCAATGGTGTCATTTCATCACAGTTGAGTAGAACATATGTATCATCTCTGTGATGTTCATCATCTAAAATCTATAATTCATAAATTCCACCAAATTCATGTTCAGGCTGATTGAAAATTGATAATTGATTAACCATTCATCAACAAAATTTCCCACATTATGGCTGATATAGTTTTAATTTGACTGATATTTATATTAAATGTAAAGAGAGTAGAAAAAAGAAAATTACTCTCGAAAATAAGCTTTTGTAATTGAATCATCAATCAATTCTTTGTTACATACTATTTTATTCCATTTGAGCATAAATATCTAGAATGGGTACATCCATCAAAACTGTACCAGACCTCCAAATTTTTCTTAATATAGAAAATTTAATTTCATATATTCTATTGATTCCATGAAAGCCGGTGCGATGCTTCTTTCCAATTTACATAAAATTTAAACATTATCATCATGTAGTCTTCTTAATGAATCGTATTCACATGTCAGTGAAAAAATTTCTTTAAAAAAATATGATATTACTGTTAGCAAATCAAAAACCATAGAAATCAATAAACCACATAATCCAATCAGCATAAGTCATTCCATTATAACATGAATCTCATGTCATTTTAATACTATAAAGTGAACATTGCTGAAACATCTTCCCATATTGAATAAATAATCATATAGAAGTATCAAATATTTAATCCTATAAAAAAATAATAATCAATTTTATTTGGAGAGGGTATACATTTCTTTTTCCTTCATTAACTTCTATGATCTGATATTTTAAAACTGTCAAGTTCTTGTTGCCTGTCAATTTTTGTAAGATCTAATCATGCCTTTACATTATCTTTAGTCTTTCCTGGTGTATCCAAAATTAAATGAAATAAATCATCAAAATAGTTATTCTTAATATGTATGACATCCAAGATGAGATGGACAAAAAAATGCGACCAATGTGGCAGATCCCAAAAAAGCTTCTTTTCATCGAATTGTGTACTTTCTGAAATACATCAATTTTCAGTTGGTTTATTGTTGGTCAAAATGTGATGGGAGGAAATTATGAGACAATCTATTTTAACTCTATATGTGATTTAATTTTTGGAGGTTCATATGTTTCAATTATGACATTTTTGAAATGATATTTTTCCTCTGAAATTGATGATCATTTGGAAGGAATATGCGATGATAGTCGAAAAGAAAGGTTTTCATCCATTGATGAGCATAAACTATTTTCTGTCCCCCATACTGTAAGGACATAATTTTGGACAATGTGTACTCCATCCATATAGGATTCCATATTCTCGGAAGTCCTTAATTCTGTACATCAATGTAGCTTCCAGTAAGAAATTTTGTTTCAAAACAACCTCAATTGTATTAACACCATTACTCAATAATGAACATTAATCATCCATAAATGGTTTCAAATAAACATAAATATTCTTTTACTTATGTCTTATAATTAATTAGGTCAAAATGTTATATGGTTAATTTATCAACATTCACGGAGGTAAATTGTAAAGAGTTATAAAGACAGGTTAACATGAATATGGACAACTGTAAGAACTAAATGGATAGAAACCACCTATACAAAGACCCAATCACATGTTTCGGGTTTCTAGTAATACTTTTGGATACACTAGGTTATTTGTTTCCTTGAATCACCATCAGATGGAAGATTTATGGTTTTACCGTTTGGAATATATCTTTTCTATCATGACATTATTGTCAATGTGTTTGGAGGCATAAATAAAAACTGAAATCTAGTTGTAAGTGGGAAATATCATATTTATTTTACATGAATCAATCCTGAATTCCTTTTCTGAGCATCTTTATATCTCAATTTTCCACATGTAGAAAAACTATTGAAGGAATAATTTTCACCATAATATAAGATGAAATAATTTAAACATGCATGAATCTTATGATAACCATGACCCAGATTACGGACCTACCTCTAGCCCAGATTGAAATATATAGGCCACACACTTCTTTCATGTAGTAGTGTTTTCATGAAAGACATTATATGATCAAAATTACTATTTGAAATTACATTATTTGATTTAACATCCATAAATTTAGCAACTATTTGAAATTTTCTTATCTAGATTCCAAGATATATGTCATACACAGTGGACATCATCAAATCATAAAATTGTAATTCATATGAATCCAGAGTTAAACAAATAAAATCTCAATATTCATCTTTATTAAAATATGGACTTACCACATCATGTACTAAATTTTGAAATAGTGTTGGATTGGGAACCAAATTATTTGTATCTTCTCTGGAAATCTGTTATCCATGTTGATACTAGAAAACATAATTATGTTCAAAACCAACTTGCAATAAATGGCCACCATTGTTGTTAAATGTGGAAAACATCCTCAGAGTACATTTTTTACTTGGATACATAATAGTCTCTTATGAAATGTTTTTTGGTTTTGATGATCCGAATGATAAGAAAGATTCAATACCCTCAATATATACAGGATTTAAACCAGAATTGTTTGTATTTTTCCATAGATTTATCCAAGCGTGATCATTTAATAATGATTCCAGTCAAATTCGTTTCCCCATATTTCTATAAAAAAATTAAAAAAAATTAGTATTTTTGAATAATTTGATATAAGTTTTACACTTTCCAAAAAGATAAAACAATTAAATTCCATTTTTTATTAAATTATTATAATTTCTATTATTTCATACTTATTGATAAATTTTTTAAAAATTTTATATAAATATAAAATAACTTAAAATAATTTAAACTAATTAACAATAATTTGTATTCATTAGAGTTAATCTGTACTAATAAATGTAAATTACATTTGACATAAATATATGCCAATTGGCATCATCTCTTTTTCCCGATGACCCATCTCAACAATCTCTAACTGAAATAACTATGAAAAGTCTACTACAACATATGAATAACCATTTTTGTATGCTTGAAGTTGGAGGTTAGGGGGCGTCTACATGCTTCTATCAATTCTTGGGAATATGAAAATGGATATGTGTACATTGGAGGATATTTTTTATAGTGATTTTAATATAAGAAAGTTGTGAAGAGATGATTCATAAAAAAAATGAGACTTTTTTTCATGAAAAATAATCTCCTTAATTCATTCTCCAAATGAAATCAGTATGAAAAACATTCTCTAACATACACATATGATTTTTTATGCACGATAACGGAGACCATGAAGGCCTTGTTATGCTACTCTCCAATCTCGTGTATGCGATAATGGATATACATACGTGACAAAATATTTTTCATAGTTATTTTTGTGGGAAAAATTGAAGGAGATAAGGTGTCGAGAAAAATGGATCCGCCAATCCACTATAAATTGTTCCAATTTATTACAATTTGTTATAATTTATAAAACTTTATTCCTAGTTATTGTTAATTATTGATAATTACTACTAAATATTTCTAATTACAACTAATTATTTCTAATTACTACTATTTATTTCTAATCATAAAAATTTATTACTAATTATTATATTTTATAACTAATTATTTTGATTTATTACTAACTATTATAATTTATTAATTTTTAATATAATTTATTACTAATTACTATATTTTATTACTTATTATTAGATACTATTACTAATTTTTACAATTTATTCCCAATTATTGTAATTTATTAATAATAATTAGAATTTATTACTAATTATTGCAGATTATTTCAATTTATTAAAAAATATAAGAATTTATTACCAATTATTAGAATTTATTACAAATTATTATAATTTAATACAAATTATTATAATTTATTTTAAAATATTATAATTTATTAAAAATTCTTATAATTTATTACAAATTATTAGAATTTATTAGAATTTATTAGAATTTATAACAAATTATAAGAATTTATTAAAATTTTTTTGAATTTATTACAAATTATTATAATTTCTTACAAATTACTACTAAATATTCGAATTTGTTACTAATTATTATAATTTATTACTAATTATAATAATTTATTACTAATTATTATCATTTATTACTAATTATTTTAATTTAATACTAACTATTAGAATTTATTACTAATTATTATAATTTATTACTAATTATTGGAATGGTTTAGAAATTATTACTATGTATTAACAATTTATTCTAATTATTGCAATTTATTAATAATTATTGTAATTTATTACAAATTATTTGAATGTATTACTAATTATTATAATTGACTACTAATTATTAGATTTTAATACTAATTATTATAATGTAATAATTATTATTAGAATTTATTAAAAATTATTAGAATTTATTTCTAATTATGACTAATTATTATTAATTGTTATAATTTATTCCTAGTTATTAAAATTTATTACTATTTATTATAATTTATTACAAATTATTATTATTTATTTCTAATTATTATTATTTATTATTATTTATTACAATTTATTACAAATTATTAAAATGTTTTCACAATTATTACAATTTATTACTAATTATAACAATTTATTACTAATTATTATATTTTATTACTAATTATTATTAATTGTTTCAATTTATTACTAATTGTTACAATTTTTTGTTACTAATTATTAGATTTTATTACAAATAATAATAATTTATTGCTAATGGTTAGAATTTATTACAAATTATTAGAATATATTACTAATTTTTATAATTTATTACTAGTTATTATAATTTATTAGTTATTATTATAATTCATTAAAAAATATCGTAATTTATTACTACTTATTCTAATTTATTAAAAATTATTACAATTTATTATTATTTGTTATATTTTATTATTTGTTATTATAATTTATTGCTAATTATTACTAATTCATTACTAATTATTAGAATTTATTACTAATTATTAAAATTTATTAATAATCATTACTAGTTGTTGCAATTTATTTCTAATTATTGCAATTGATTTTAAATTATAAATAATTATTGCTATTTTTAACTAATTATTTCAATTTATTTCAAATTGTTGCAACTTATTGCTAATTATTGCAATTTATTTCTAATTAATGCAATTTAATACTAATTATTACTATTTATTATTAATTATTTAAATTTATTTAAAATTATTGCAATTGATTACAAATTTTTGCAATTTATTAAATTTAATACTAATTATTACAATTTAATACAACTTTTATAATTTCATACTGATTATTGTAATTTAAAAGTAATTATTACTAAATAATAATAATTAATATAATAACTAGTAATTAAAATTAATTCTTACTAATTGAAGGTAATTATATTTAAAATATACATAACCAAGGATAAATAAAACTATATAATACTAATTTAATTTAGCTAGAGGAAACTAACAATTATTATAACTAAAATATACTAAAATAAATTAAGAAAAAACATAAAAAAATAGATACATACCTTAAAACTGAAGTTCTCGAAGGATATAAGCAGTGAATAATGACGTGGAAAAAAGTTTTAAACAATGAACAATTTTGTGAGAAAAAATTTTCACATGAGAGATAGAGGGGCGGAGAATTAAGTGGAATGAGAAAAAATGGTTTGTTGTATATATAGGTCAGATTAGTTGCAACGGGACTCCCATCGCAAATATCAATAGTGGCTAAAAGTATTTGGGGATGGACCCAGTCGCAAAAGACAACCGACCATCATATTATCTCCGACAAGATACATGTATCGTTGAAAATATGAAGAACACTTCCAGGTATTTTCGACGAGCTATAATTTCCCGTTGCAAATACTCGCTCCTGCATTTTGGCTCATAAGGTGCAAAAATAATTTTGTGACGAGAATCATCACCCCTTTTCGAAAACCTTATTATTTTCTATCGGATGGTTCTCTCATCGCAAAAAATCCTTTCTGATGGACAATTTGTGACAGGTCAGTGTCTCATCCCAAATGACTCGTCACAAACACCCACTTTTCTAGTAGTTATTAAAAGTGAACCACATATCACCCGAATTAATGAATTTAATAAATAATTATTGACAAAAAGGTGGTAATACGTTATATGTAAATCATATATGTTATTATATATTTATTATTATTCTATTAAATATTTTTATTAAATATATATGTATTATACAGTAGGATCTCATGTGTATGATGGAATTTAGACCTACGGAAATGGATTTCCGATTAACTCGTATTTTCAATGGGTACATGCCATATTCACAACATAGTTATTATTTATTTATGTAGTGACCATGAATGTATTTTATGATTAATATTATGATGTTTTTTTGGATTAACATATCCAAACAATTTTATTTTATTCCTGGAGATTACGAAGCAAAATTTGCCAATGAGGTATGGGATTTATGTTTCAATCCAATTTAATTCGGGATTATTTGTGGTAAAATTTTCAATTGATGAAATTTTATTATCCATATCCAAATAATACAGTTAATATATATTCTCCTCTTTTTATTTATGAAGAATAAATTTTTTCCTTTCATTTCCCTTTCATTAAATACTGATGAGTTTGAAAAACATTTCTAAGGAAAACTGACAATGTTTTACAATTTGGTCGAGAACCTTTCATTAATATTCATGATTCTGTAAATGTTTTCATGATTGTTTTTATTATTTTCCTTTTAATATTTAGAGATATTTTAAAACATGAATTATTTATTAAAAAAATTAAAAGGAATATTAATTTTATTTTCATTAAAAGGTATTGTTGAATTTTTACCAATAATATGAAAGGAGTATTTTCTTTTTTATTTATACTGTATAATAAATAAACATCCCACCAGTATTAATGCTCAATGTTTTGAATCTACCATGAAACTATTAAAAGATCATTTATATATAAAAAAATTCTCATTAATATTATCAATATATTTTTATTTTAATAGTGTTTTTTTAAAATCGATATGTTATTTTCAACAAGAAATATTTATATGGTATTTTAGATGAATTTTAAAATGTGATTACATATTTTTATTTTAATTATGATTAACTGGGGATATGATACATTGATACAAATATTTCTATTTCTCTAGATGGTTTTTGAGTATGTTTATAATATTTTCATGAATCCAATTTATTTTCAATGGGTTTTGCAATGATTAATGGATAAAATATTTATAAAACCCATTTTCTTTTTATGGTTTATAATATAATGATATGACAATTATTTTATGATGTTGTGGAACACGAATATATTATTCTAAATATGTGATGTCGTTACATTAAAATAATTTACTGTGGTATCATTACAATCCAATGGTGTTGGTTACATTATAACCAAGGACATTAGCTATGTTATAAACTAAGGATAGTGGTTATGTTATAATCAAATAAGGGTTGGACCAAAATTATATATCCCTCTAATACCATGAGTAATTATTGATATTTTTTGATATAATAAGAATTTAATGGTCATTGAACCCAATTCTATTGGGGAAATTCTCCACTATGGTAGTCTTACAATTTAGCATTGACTACTTTAATAGAATGGGGAGTGAACCTAATCTAATGCTATAGTCTTGTAAATATTCCATGACAAGTAAGGTAAGGGGTTTCTATGTTTATGAAACAATTCCATTTATTATACTAATGATATTCTCACTTATATCAACTTATTTATTTATTATTCATGTATTATAAGGTTATGTTTTATGTTATGACTAATTATTGTGATCTCTGACCTGTAGAGTTTTTGTTTCAAATGTTTAGCTCTTATTCTCATACCCTTATTCTCATATTATGCTTATTCTATCATCGATATACCCCTTGTATACCCTTAATGAGCATCTGATCTCACCCTTTATTATGTTTTCTTTCCCTAGTTTAGGAAGAATGGTTTTAAAAAATATATGTTTAAGAAGGTTTGTAGTTATGAATAACAAAATGGTAGACTCTTATGAGCCAGTTGTTTAGGCGAGAATGTTTCAAAAGATATATTCCATATATTATTCTCGAATGGATCATTATAATTTGTAATGAATACTAATCTAATATAATGTAATATATATCTCTGAAATTATTGGTTCATTACAATAGGTTTCAAGAAAATTATTAGTGGACTTTTGGAATGTACTAAGAGAAAATGTTAGGGATAACCCCATGGATAAGTCTATCTATTGGATAATATCAGTGTTTTTCTAATAATAATGAATTAACAAGGGTACAATTAATGGTTCATTGATTTAAAATGAGGTATATTGATTTATATATAATGTAAAATATTTTCCAGGATTCTTAACTATGACCACTATATATTAGACTATACATTTTGGTTTTAGATAATAGTGTGAACTAGTAGGATTCGTTTTAATACTGATAGGAAATGGAATGATTTTCCTCATGAAGAACTGAATTAAATAAATGTTGTAATGATAACCCCTGGGGTTAATCATAGTCATCTATCATGATATATGATGAACAATATAAATATAGGTGAGTTTAATATTAAGTAAAACTAGAATAAAATTGACATTTATGGATGTTTAGGTGGTTATAATACTAGAGGTAATAAATATCAATTTTATTATACTAATACTGTGTAAAGAATAACCCATAATAATATCTCAAACGTATGTTTTTTTTTTCTGTAGTAATGTGGTGATTACATAATTGAATAAACAAATAATTCTATGTCCTATATATTGAAATTCAAAAATTATAGGAGTAAATGAAAATCTTTAATGATAAATCATAGAAAAGGGAATGACATATGATGTGAATGTACATAAGCATGATCATGGAACATAAAAGGATTATTCGATGAAATAAATTTAAAACAATTTTTTTTCAGATAAAAGGATAATAGATATTTGTAGAATAATATTGTCGACCTTCAAATTGAATTGTTGACGAAAAAGTTACTTAGGTCATCTTTGGTTATGTTTGTTACATTTTTGGATTTCTAGAATATATTCAATAGTTTTTTGAACTTAATTGTGTAATAAATATTGAGTTATGATTCCATGTAGGGTTAACATTAGAGTTATGGATACCTTCATGGATTTATAACATTAAAGTTAATCATAAGTTCAAAGGAATCAATACACCTTTTTTAAAGTATTATATATTGATTTTAAACATTTACTTGGTATTAGGAAGAATACTATATTGTGATTTAAATTACCCTTGGGGTTTGGTATAGGGCTTTCTGTTAAGTTAATTATTTTATACTAGATTATGAAATATAGATAATTTTTATGGTTTAAAAGTTATTCATGCACAATGTTATATTTGTAGATATATTTGGTGATTTATCATGGTGATTAATGATATTTGGGAGTTGTTTCATTGGGTTTAAGAAGTAAGGTAATGTGAAATATTATTTTAGAAAATTTAAATTTATTTTTCTAAAGATTTATGCTAAAGGGTAATATATGCTATTGGATAATAAAAAATTCCTTAATTTTGAGGTTATATAGTGAACCAATGATTTTTAGTTTAATGTGGTAATTCATTCATTAATTGTTTATTTATTTTGAGAAATATGCAATGATGATAATTTTTTCTTTTGTTAATTCCTACATATTTGAGGATTATATTTATATACATTTAATGATTCATTAAAATATTATTTTAGTTCTTAAATCATGAAAATTTCATATTGAACAATCTTCCTTTTCAGGAAAATATTATATAGTGATATAAATTGATTAAATGTCGAAATTATACTTTTCAAGTAACTATATTTCCTTATTTTCATGCATTAGATAGTAAATAAATTAATAAACTATATGAAAAGGTTCATAAGAAAAATAATTTATAAACATCCATTAAAATGAATTAATAGTCTTTTAACCCTCACTCATTTATGGTTTTGTGGTTATTAACTTTCTCTTGAAAATATTCTCTCTCACCCTCTATTAGTCCATGGGTTTTTGTTTTATCTTCTATGTAAATATTTTCACTTTCCAATAATTTCATCTTATTTGGAATCCACGTTTTCTGGTGAACATCATACATCCCTTTGTATATTTTCAAGATATTTTTTATTAACCATTTGTATGATGTTCATTTTCATGGCCCCGAATTTATAAATTTCCAACCCTTGATTACAAAGAAGAAATAAAAAAATTGAGAATGAAATCTATTTGGGTGTTGGATAACTTTAAAACCCATGATTTTAGGAAATATATTCTTTTCAATTTAATATATTTTCCTTTATTTCTTATCTAATATAAAACACAGAGCCTAAATGGGCTATGAACTATAATAATTTAAATATTAAATTTATAATGTATCAACTAATTTTTTATTAATGTTAATATTAACTTCTTTATGAAATATATATAAATTTCATAATTAATATATTTTTTGATATATTATTCGTAAATAATCATTAAATTTATCGTAATGTCATTTTAATCCTCAAAAATATTCATTTTAAAAAAAATATGTATTTATTAATTTTTAGTGGAAATTTTACTATTAATTTCTTGAAATTGTAGAAATATTATTATATACAATGAATACTATTTCTTAAATCGTCATATTAATGTAATATACGGATAAACTTTTGAGGTTTTTTTAAAAGAATTATTCTTTTAGTTAATTGTGATAAATGAATTTTTTTTATGAATAACTCTATTTTTTGTTTTTATAATGTACGATGTTTCATTTTTAAATATTTTTAAAATGTAAAATTTGATCCATTATATTTTTAATAACTAAATTATGTCCTTTGTAATAGTTTTTATGTTTTAATTTGGTATAAAAAAATTATACGTAAAAATGAAGTTTTCTTAAAAACTATTCTTATGTGTGAAATGTATTATTTTCTTAATAAATTTAATTTATCCTTAATTTTTAAATATTTAAATTAACTCTATATATTATGTATTGAAATTAATGTTATCATTCATCAAATATTTTTTCAATTCGGGGCATCCAAATAACACATGTTTGGTGCAAAAAATGTATTTTTCTAAAAAATATTTTCATCACAAATTAGATGATGAATTTAAAATTAATTTATTCCACTAATAGTTAATGAAATTGATTAACTTTATTCCGTATTTTTAATTAGTAGGTTCAAATTTTTTAAATAACACTCTTTTATTTTTATTCATTTTTAATGGTAACCAAGGTAAAATTTCACACCACGGTAGAGGGTAAATCATGTTTATGTCAGATAAAACTAAGTGATAACACCGTAATTTGACATTAAAAATATAATTTCATTAATTTAATTATAAAATTAATACCTTCGTCATGAAATATAATTTTTCAATATCCTCTATCCCACTAAGATGACAAATAGGATATTGTAATCAATTAAAGTTACAAAATGTATCTCACATAGACTCTAATATCAATTACACGTCAAAATATGGAAAAAGACTGTTATGAAAACATTTAAGGGTCTTTTTTGAGAATACTAAAACAAATTAAAAAATTAATTGATTTCTAATATTTAGTAAATTTTTAATTACATTAAATTTATATGCAACATCTATTCGATATTTATCTAATTAATAAAAAAATATAATAAATGATTTTTAAAAATATAAAAAGTAATATGAAACCAGTGAGTTAATTCATAACAAAATTTTTTTAGTTGAATATGACATATAATTATTATATTATGTTTTTTATATTGTACTTCCATTTTTTAATTATGAGTTTTAAATCATATAAAAGAAATAGTTTTTAAATGTTAAATAATGATATTTTATGAAGATTATATTTTATTAAATTAGTATTTTAAAAAAAATGTTGAAAGTGAAAAATGTAAAAATATATGATCAAATATTTCATCACATTCCCATTTATTAGAAATTAGTAACAATTTCTTTTAATAATGAACTTAGCATATTTCAATCTATTAGCAAATTCAAGAGTTCCCCTCCCATCAATTATAAAAGGGAACCCCTCTTTTCTTTTATTCACACCACATTGAGAATTGTTTCATGACCAAACTATAACCTGATCTCATATACAATTCTTTATAAACATTATATAGGATTAGGACTTAAAAAATCCCACACCCCAAAGCCTTTAGGAGGATATTGAAAGGGGTTGTTAAAAAACAATACATAATCACATTAACTGATCACTTTATTTTTAATAATTTTTACACATTAAATCTAATATAATATTCATAGAATAATAAATTAAGAAACATAGATATAAATTAATGTTATTATTACTTTTATTCCACCTCCATTCACTATCATTCCATTAAATCCTATGTAAACGTATCATTTTTGAATACGTATAGATAATCGCCTCCACATAGGAATACAATTAATTTTCTATAAAAATGTTTCATGGATAAGTATTATGATCGTCTTATTGTTTATTTAGTATATTTATTAGAACATTATACTTATGTAATTATAATATCAAATCTACCATCTTACCTTTCAAACCATGGAAAAAACATACCTTCATTCCCATGTGTGTGTGGATTACTAACCTCATGTAGTGATGTGACTTGTTCTTCCATTCCTTTCTACATGTATGGTAATAAGGAATTATTTAAAAAATATATATGATATATATGTTGTATATTATATATATTATATTAAGAATATTTTTGAAATTATATTTTTTACTTCACATTTATTCATTCCTTCTATCAAAAAATGAAAAGAGTATTCATGTGTGTGTAATACCTAGCATCTCCATAAATGGGGTAATTCATTTTTTCTATCTCTAATTAAATGAATGAATCTAAAAAATTATATAAAATTTTTATTATATTATTATATCATTATTAATATTATAGATAGGAGGCAACTATAAAAAATTTATACGGACCAAATCTACCAAACAAAATCAAACATGAAATTCAAATAATATATCACCCGAAAAAATTATTTAAATAAAGATTTATAAGAAAATAGTTGATAAAATGTTATATGTAAATCATATATTGTATAATATATATGATATTGGTTTTTGAATATAAATATTATAAATATATATTGATTATATAGTAGGTTCTAATGTGTATGAAGGAAGTCGTACCAAAGGTAGGGGGTTTTCATCTGACTTTTACAAACACGAGACACATGTCATATTTACCAATATTTATTTTGTAATGTGCATATACAGATAATTAATACATTTTAGAAATGATATTATCATATTTAAAAGTATTTAATATCCATATATTTTTCATTTTTCTCTGGGGAATATTATTTAAAAATTAAGAAAGCGATAAGGGATTTTTGTTTCAATCTTATTTTATTCAAGATTTTTTATAGTTGAATGTAAATTAGAATAAATTGTATTATACATATATCATAAATCACGTTAATTTTTATTATATTATATATATTTATTATGATTTTATTCTTTTAATTAATTTTACTTTCTTTAGGTAGGAAAGATACCAAATGGACATTTTTATGGAATGAAGGCAATGTTTTACAATTTATTCGAGAACCATTTCATAAAATTATATTACTTTATAGATTTTTAAAAGAATTAGTTTAATTATTATCCTCTGATTTTTTAAATAATTTTTTATCCATGATTTAATTTTTTTAAAAATTTGGTTAAATTTATCTTAATTTCAATTTTCGAAGGAGGTAATTTTTACTTTTTTTAACTAAAAATTTGAAAGGAATATTTTTTAAACTTATACAGTATTAACAGAATTTACCACCATCATGACCAATAAATAATTTTAATCTTAATATAATAGTCTATATTGATATTTTTTAATATTTTTTTTTCAATAATATTAGTTTAGTGTTAGTATTTTAGAAGTTTTTTCAAAATGAAATTGTAATTTTATGTAAGATATACTTTAGTAATAATTTAATTTAATTTTCAAATATAATAACATAAAATGATTTAATTTTTTATAATGGGGATATGATATATTTATACTACAACTACTATTTACTTGAAATTTAATCTTTATATTGATTAGAAGTTTATAAAACTCATTTATATTCCATAGGTTTTTCAGTGATGAATGGATTAAATATTTATGAAACCGATTTTCATGGAACGGGTTATAATGTGATGATCTGATAACTTTTTTACGATATTTTGGTGGAAATATTTTTTATTTTAATATTTTGAATGAAGTTATGATATATCCAAGAGAGTTTTTATGTTATAAATAATGAATTTTGGTTAATTTATAACAAAGGTTGATGGATACGATATAAACCATGGACGATTGTTAGTATAAAATTGAGGACTAGTGGGCAAAAAATTTATATGGGACTAGATTTAATTTGTTAATAACTAATTTATCAATCGATAAACTATACTAGAATTGGGAGTTAACTCAGTTCATTAGGGAAATCTTTCTATATGATAGTCTTGGGAGTAATCCTTGACTATTATGATGTAACGGGGAGTGAACCCAATCCTAAATTATAGTTTTGGAAATGGTTCTTGACTTCTAAGAAGGATGTTTTCTATTGGTTCACCAAGTTATAATTTATCATACTAATTTTATGATCGCATGGATCATGATATTTGATTCTCATATGATTAATGTCTTACGAACTTCCATGATTTATGCCTTGCATGATGATTCTGATCAATAATATACAGTGTATGAATTTAAAATGTCAAGCTTATATTCCTATACCCTTTTCTATTTTTATTTTAACTGAATCATAGATATGTGTATTTCTATTTCAATAAATCTAATCTCAACTTTTCTTATAATTCATTTCCCTAGGTTTTGATGAATGTTTTTCAAAATGATATCCCTAGGAAGCAATCTAGTTATAAAAAAACATAATGGGATTCTCTTATGAAACCATTGTTTATGTGTCCATGATTCCAAATATAATTGACCTATATGATTTTGGAATGTATTATTATGATATATAATGAATATTTTTTTAATAAATTTTAATATCTATGTGTAAAATATATGGTTGAATATATTGTTACCCTATGGAAAAAATCATATGGTGAATTCCTCATAAGCATCAATAACAAATATGAATATTTTAATGTATCAAAATATCCTAGGGTATGACATACTATCTGAATTTTATATAAAAATAATTCATCTACATTATTTTCATCACTCACACAAATTTATTCAAGTATCTACCTCAATATTTTGAGATTCAGTTCATCAAGGTTTATATTCCCTTCATACATATTTTCAAATTGATCTCATATCTTCTTATGTGTTCTTAGTCCCATAAACATTGTATAATAATTATGAAACAAGGATTATATGATATACATCATATATTTCCCATCAAAATTATGACTGTGTTTGATAATGCATTTGATGGAAGCCCCACTTCCTAGTAGATTTGAACCCACTTTAATTGCGTCACTAAACTATGGGCCTTATGATATATGGTATATAAACATTATACCATTATATCTATGTAAATAGTTTCCCTTGAAGATATGAACACCTTGATTTTTGATTAAATTACTATTTTTATACTCCTATTCAATTAAGATTGGACATTTCATCATGAATATGGATTTCCATGGATACTACTGGTAGTGCCCAAGAATAGATTGATCACTGGGAGGGTGAGAGGTTAATCCGGAATCCCAATTTACTTTTACAAATATATTCATTTTAACTCAACTTATATTAATGGCTAAAATATCAAACTATTATTCTTTTTCCCCCTCAGACATACCAAAATTTGCAGAAAGTGAATGCAACAGGATATAAATATTTACAAATTTCAGTCTCATTTTGATCATAATATTTTAAATTATTATATAGATTCCATAATCATGGATTATTATACTATTAACAAAAACAATTACATGGTATATAGTCACACCATTAGTATAACACATCCCATCTTGTGGCCCCTAATCACACTAGAAATATTTATACTACCTCACATAGTCTAGCTTCCCACTCATTCTAATTTATTTCCCATACAACTTTTCCCTATAAGATGTTATTGATTAGATCTCAAATTCCTTGGTATTTATATTCTTTAAAAATTTACACTTGAATAGGTAATAGAATTATGTATTTTCATATTATAGAGTTCCACCGTTGTTATCATAATTTTTTCACATATAGATCACCTGATTTGTTTTACATTACTCATCGTAACTATGAAAATGAATCATAGTTTCTCATCTTATTCTCATCACTCTCATTATATGTTATATTAATATCATATTCCTTGTATTTCTTCCATCGAGACACAATATCTTCTAGATTCATATAAAATTTGTAATCATGGAATGGATTTATTTATTCAAATTCTTACAAGAGTCAAAGCATTCCATTGACTCTAACACACATTATATTAAACTAAGAATATGTTTTTAAATAATAGAAATGAATATTAATTCTATTTTTAACTATATATAATTGCGCATTGATTTCACCAGATTTTCCACTCAAATAATTATCATACATTTTCTATCTTTAAATCACATTTAGAAGAGATATTATATTGTCATATTATATCCCATATTCACTCTTCAATTTAATCTCCAAATGGTATTTTAATACAAAAAATTCATTAGTCTCCGAATATTATTATAATAAACAATTCCATCCATGTTATTGAGAAAATTATGTTGTTCTGGCATGGATATTCCCCTTATAGCATGGAACCTCCACCATAATTATAATATTATCAAAATCCAATATCTTATAATGAATCATATATAATTGTGCCATATATTTCTCTATTATGGTTGAAAACTAAATCAAAACATTAATTATTTACATAGAATATTAAATTATTGAATTATGATTATCCACATAAGGATAAATAAACTTTATTGTCTCAATATATTTCAATATTAACATAAAGAAAAGATGATCCAAGAAACAGTCATATATATTTTTTGAAATATACAGTTGCATAAATGATATTTAAATAGAACTTTAATGAACATTGTGATTTTATTTTTTATGACCGATATACAATTATTGTATATAATTAACAATCCTTATGTATCTCATTTCCACTATTATCTAGATTTAAATTTCCTTTGTGTAACATCATACCTTATTAAACATTCCTTTAAGATACATCAGATATATTAGATGATATTTACGCAAGTCACTAGATTTAAATGTTACCTTGATGTTGATATTATCTAAACCTTAAATATTCTTTTGGATTTCAACATTACTAATTTCAGTGAATCATATATATATATATATTTAACTATATTTATGAAGTTAAATTTAAATAATACCCCTTTTATTCTATTGAAATTTATAGGCGACTCGTACACAAATGGATGACGAATCTTATGATAATAATATCGACTAATATAAATTCTCATATTACTCAAATGATGTCCCAAATTAATAATTTTAGAAGGAATATAACCTATAGAAGGCCTAAACAAGACTCTTTTTTATACATAGAGATGAATCATTCAATGTTTGGAACATTTATAATTTTGGTTTTTTAATAGTTTTAGTGATAATATCACTCAACTCAAATCTTTTTAGGAAATTCTCCAACACCTAAACTCAATAAATAAAATAATACATGTTCATTAATAAATTTTCATTACAAGAATTAATTTTCAATATCAATTTATTATATACTTTTAACATTAGTATATTCCTTGATCCCTATGAACAATTATTCTTCAATCTCTGAATCTGACCAACTTGTTCAAGGATCAACAATTTTTTTAAATGACCACAATGGATGAATTTATCATTAAAGATCAACTCACTAACAATCTTCTTAATTAAGGGGATACATGGTGCACATTTTCAACAAATGAATCCGTGTAGTATCCTACAATTTTTTCTTCATCGATTTCTATATATGATAACATAACCTCAACGTCATTGATCATGTAGATCCCAAGGTTGGTTAGGCATCATTTAGTGTGGGGGTCAAACATTGGTAAAATGTTTTTACAAATTATTTTTTTGTCCAACCTATTATTCTAGTTATATAATAGATCCTCTATCTCTGGTTTAATTCAACCTCAGAGGATAGTAGTCGTAATCAAATTTCATATGAACACAATAATTTTGATGTTTCGGTTATATGCCTATTTCCTTTGATGGTCAGTTGGATTCCCCAACAATGATTGTCCACTATATAAAATTTATAATATTATAGTCATTATTTATACACATCTATCATAATATCAATAATGTAATTGGTTATACATACCCATTACACTTCTGAACATCAATAACTGGTTCTACATCCCTATAACCTAATAAATCCAATAATTTGTTATATATAATATCCATAATGTATATCGTGTAATTATTCACACATATAATTTCAACCTTATTACTCTATATTACTTCAACCCCTTCTGATAATGATCTTCATACACGAGTAGACATATCAGTAGACATGCATGTGTACTCCATCCCAGAACTTCATTCATACTATTAGTCTCAAAACTCATCAATAAATTTTTGTAAATTAGGCCACCCTATTCATTATATATCCAAAATATTGATTTTTTATTGACTCTAATAATTGTATCAAGGATATTTATTGGTACTATCAATATTCTCCATCTTGAATTCCTAATTATACACATGTAACTTCCTTTAATATTTGTAAATAATAATATTAACAAAATTATTTCACAATTACTACTGGATATTATTTTATGTTTAATATTCTAGAAATTTTGATAGCTTATCCATTTTCTTCCACATTAATCAATTTTCTTGGTTTCTCTAATTTAATAACATGAAGACTCAACCATATAACCATAATCTTTCATGAGACGTATCACTATGTCATAGTAAAATCTCTAAAAAAATATAACATAACTATTTTCCGAATTATGAAGGCAGGTAATCCTAAGGTGTTGGTTATGGAATTTAATTCGTAAAACAAAAATAAAATATTGTCTTATCACAATTGTTCAATATTTCAAACCAATAATATTTTTATAAATACACAAATAAATCAATGATAATCAATGTATAATAAATATACACAATCATTATTAGTTAATAGAAATAAAAAAACATTCGATAAATGTAATAAAGATAGTAGAAATAAAACAATTATGATATATCATAAGGGAAATAGAAATAAAAAATCATCCACTATCTATTTATTAATTATATATTACTAATATGATATTCAAAAATTAATCTTTTAACTCATAAAATAAGGGTATCCTTAAACATGATTCAATGTATCGTACTACTTTGAACTATATTTTTTTTTTAAAAATTAACCTATAAAATGCTATGTCCTACAATACATAAGATTCTCTAAACCATTATACAATAAGAATGTTTAAAAACACTTCAACAAACTAGAAGCTCATATGTATCATACGGATAGATAACCTCATTCATCTTGATATGTTGTTGTTCTTACATTTAAAAACCAAAATAATAGACCTATATTCCACAAGGAATACATTTACATTACGATTAGAAGAAAATGATACAATAAGAAAAAAATATCATTTTGAATGAATAATAAAAAACTAAGATCTTTGTCAAGAAATCGAAATGAAACCAATATATTGATCAAAATAACATAATTTAAAAATAAATCACATGTCTTCATGTAATAAAAATATGATAATTATTATTTAGTGTTGTTATTCTATTCCTATAATAACAACTATATTTTTACGAAAACCTCTAATGGTATGATTCATCCAAAGTCTGGTTTAGTAGTAATGACATACATAGTAGCTTCATCAATTGTTGGTGAACACTGTGTAGTTCCTATCGACTGATGATGTTATCCATAATCACTATAATTCTCACTATCCTATAAAATAAATATGGTTTAAACTATTGGAGTTTTGTTTTAAAAAATCCTTAAATTGGTTTTATTTCGTAATTCCCTATATTATCAGATCGTGAAAAATCCTCAAATTATTAGTATTAAAAAAATATAATATATATAGATTTTATTCACTAGTTTTACATCCATCAAAAAACAATGATATATATATATAATAATTTTGATCAAAATTTTTATAGAATTTTTTTTTATTTTCTATAAAAAAGGTTAAAGTTAATCATTGAATAAAAAATATCCCCCTTTTTGAAAAATATAAAAAATGAAGAATTGTGAAAAATGGATTTTTAAAAATAATACCTAATGTATTTTGTGAAAAATAATAAATACATACTTTATAGCCCATTGATAATTGTTTAAAATTATATTTTTCATGGGAAATAATTTCTTAGAATTCTAAAATTTCCAAAATTTATAATCTTCTATTCATTTTAAAGACAAACATATAATAAAACTATTGAAAATTAGTTTTTTTATTAAAAAGACCCATTATTTATTTAATAAAAAAAATTAATTATAATAAATATTACATACCTCTTGAAATAATGATGAATGTTTTTTGGGAAAACACTATTTTTTTCAAGAACTCTGAAAATAGAATAAATATTCACACTCCCATTGGATCATGTAGAAATAAGTATTTATGCATAAAAATTGAGAAAAATATAATATTTGTGGAAAAAAATTCATATACAATTAGTTAAATGATAAACATATAAGTAATATAAGTTAATCTATTATAGAATAACCCTATATACTATAAGATTCGAATTAATTAAAAAAAATTAAAAACATTTTAAAAAGTTTACCCACCATGTGATTACACCTCTTAATATACTTTTTTATATGATTTTTTGGGGTAATTGTTTATATCCCATAGTCATCTATCATTCCTTCCAAAGTTAATATATTCATATTCTATAATATAATATTTTTTTCTGGATCTACCAATTTGTTACTATACAATTCTAAATTAATATTATAGTGAGTCATCTTCTATAATGTCTCCTTAACACAAAAAGGACTTCGGCCACCCTACTCATAAAAATTGATCCAAAAAACCTTCCAAATATTTTCAATTGAAAACAATGAAATAACATCTATTATAAATTCTAGTAGTTTATAATACCATTCCAATTTAAAAAGTAGTTTTTTAAAGAAAAACTGTTATGAAAAAAATTGTTCAACTATAGATTATATTAATCTATGAGTTCAACATAACTCGTGGATCATAGTTGAAAAATTAAACTCATAGTTTTAATTACATATAATTATATCAACAGATCCTTGAAATTTAGTTTTTTCCTTATACATATGTTCATGCTTATGATGTATGTCTCAGTCAACTACCATTTTCATGATGATTTTACTTCTTGAAATCTCTTCAAATGAAGATATTTATCAATTAAAAAATGAATACATCATTGTAAATTAAATTAAATTCAAACAGATAAATCATAATTGAATGTGTGAAATCAAATACTTACCCATATATTTTTATAGGACCAATAGTTTAAGAGACAATGTTTGTTGACCATCCATGATCATAAGGTTAAAAATATTTACCCCAAATATATATATTAAAAAAACTAAATTTAATAAATAAATTTAAATTTACAATGGATTCTAATAAAATTTTATAATCTTAGAAAAAAAATAAAAGAAAAAAAGTTCAACAAAAAAAATGTTCTTTTATTAATACTTATATTATAAAACTATGATAAAAATCTACAAAATGTTTTTATATAGTAAAATATCATGATAATCACCTTTAAAATATGATTGTAGATAGTTTTATATAATGATTATACAATCTAGAAATTAAAATTTTAATGGAAAAAAATTATATAAATATAAATGGAAAGAAATATCTTAAACATAAATAATGATTTAAATATATTAATAATAACATAAATCATATGGGAATACATTAAAGTTATAGTTTTTAGAAAATCATAGTTCTGGTCAATTTTAAATAGAAATAATCAGAAACAGAAATCAGAGTCTAATTGCTATGGTATAATGATATATTTCATCAGAAATAAAATCTGTTACTGATAAAACATTTTGGGTCTATCTAGATTTGTGAACAAAATATTACACACCAATATTTATTCTCCTAGTTTTTCTTCTAAGATGATAGTTACAAATAGATAAAAACGTTGGATTATTTGAAGGATTGAACGTTATTGAATAATTTTTTTTGTTCTAGGTTCCTCCTATTTGAATGATAGAGAAAAATGGAAAATGAATAGGCATGAAGTAGTTTTACTGATAAGTTAGAGTTGTGGTTAATTTATTTATAAGTGTATTTTTGGTTTTTCTTAATGGTTTTAGCTGGTTTTATATTTTTTTAAACTAGTTTCTACCTATGGTTAATATTTTTAATTTATTTCATTGGAAATAAAATATTTTATTTAAAAATTTTATATCTATTATTATCTTTAGTATATTTCACTTTTCTTCAAGACATCTTCCTCCTATCATCATTGATCTTAGAATGAACTTTTGATGATTTTATAACACCTCACCCATTCAACCCAAAATATAACTTTGATAAATTATCAATAAATTTGTAAATATTATTCATGAGTTCACTATTCCATTCCTTTATATTTTCATTTTCAAAAATCATATCATTTTACTCTTTATTCAGATCAATTGATTCAGCCTTAAGCTCGGTATACTATTTTTGAAAGAATAGAAACAACTTTCATAACATTTTCACATTTATCCGTCTCTTCTGTTTTTCTTTTTTCAAGAATAAAGACATATAATGAAATATAATTAATTTTTGGATTATTTTATTAATTATATTTTTGACAACCACTTTCATCATAGAAATTTCTTGAATAACCCTTCCGATTAGAAAGAACATCAGTACTCATCCTAGCGTGAAACAATTTGTAATCATCTACATATGAACATAAAATAAAATTATTCTAAAATATAATAATTATCATCCACTAGACTATCATTAGTATTATATTATTCACTAAAACTCTATTTATAGATTTAATTCAATTTGATTTTAGTCATATTTGTATAATATTTTATTAGATATTTTTCTATATTAAATTTTAATTTCTATAAAATCAGTTTAAATATGATCCAAAATTATACAT
Source organism: Viscum album (assembly GCA_963277665.1). Lineage (NCBI taxonomy): Eukaryota > Viridiplantae > Streptophyta > Magnoliopsida > Santalales > Viscaceae > Viscum > Viscum album. The sequence goes on along the minus strand of OY728140.1, from coordinate 1,266,145,283 downwards.
GCATAGCATCTTAGATCTTTTTAATATTTTATATCATAACTATCATTTCTATCCACCAAGTAATTCATTTGGTGACTCTTCATTCCCATATATAGATAAAATCTACATTACAATTGAGTGATTTCACCCTCACTTAATTTCAAACACATATAAAATCTAAATGTTTCCAGAATATCTTTACATTCTCTAGAATTTGGAGTTCCAATGAATGTAAAATTAACCAAATTTATTGAATTTTTTTCTAGAAATCATTCTTTAATAAAAAATCATATTTCATTAAGGTTTAAATTAATATTCTAGACAATTCGTACCGATATGGCCAATATATTATATCCTAGGGTTCTTATATTAAAATTATATTTAAAAAATATATATGTATTTTCCAAAAATTATATTCTAAAAATTATTTCTCATAGAGATACGGTAAACTATTTTCAATCATTATATTCCTCTAATTAATTTGGGAAATTATTTCCCTGGGACTAAAATAAAAATCATGATAATCATTTATCACCATAACACTCTTAGTTTTAAGAAAATTTATTATTTGAAATGTATAAATTATAATTTTATATAAATACAAAAATCCACTACTCAAAATGAAAGAAAAATATAAATATTTTGTCGAATTGAACATAAATATTTGTTTCAAAATGGAAAATAAATTCAAATTCAATCTTATATTCCATTGAAAACAGAATAATCTCCTTTAGTAGAATTTTGAAACTATCAACAAGAATAATAAAATTTTCGACTCTAATGCTTATGAAAAAAGTATCCTTATTATCTTACTTATACTCATAATGATTTCTCATAAAAATAAATAATCTATTAAGAATATGGTTTTTGATAAAACTGATATGTATTCCTACCATACTGAAAACAAATAATTTTTTTATCTAAATAAAAATTATGTGTATGGAAAATAGTATATGTGAATCCGATAAAATAATTAATTTAAATATAATTATTTCATGTTTGTATGCATACAAAGATACTTTATTTGATAAAAAATGTTTACCACTATATATCCTTACGCAAACCAATAATATTGGATAGGGGTTTATTATAGTATAAAAATACATACAATTTTAGTCCACCTATTATAACAAAACTATCTAAAAAAATATTTATGAAAAACCAACAAATAATTTAGAGTTGTTTAAATTATATAGTATAAGTGTTATGATAAATACGTACATGAAATTTACAACTTCTGAAAAAAAATATAGAATGACAAAAAGTATGATTACATGAATGTGTCTTGAAAATACACAAAATATGGTCTACTAATTTTAAAATCATGTACCGCTTAATTGATATTATAAAATTACTTTTTTAACCCAAAGAATATGTGAAATCATAATCTTTATTAACGGTATCATATTTCCTTAAACTAGATGTTACTTGACATTAAATTATTGAATGAACAGTCACTAGTCAATAGGAATCCCACAACTATAAACCTTCTGGAAGGTGTAAACCAACTTTTAGAAAGAAAAATATTTGTTCAGTCTTCCTGATGAAATCCAATTGATTCCATGAACTAAAATTGTTTCTTTTTCTATAAAAATATTGCTTCACTATTTTATCATCACAAAACCCTTCATCATAAATTCCAGTAACACAATGATTACAACAAAAAATACAATGATATATTACAATGAAACATACAAATGAATTAAATTAGTATAAAAATAAAAATTAAAACATTAAAATGATCAAATATAAAAAAATACACAAGTAGTAACATGTAATAGAGGGATTAGAAACATTCAAAATTAACTGTTACTACTTTCATTTTTTCCATGAATAATATATATATATATATATAGGAAAACCACCAGTGTTAAGATTCATAAAAATATTGGTATAGTTGTAACTACATAAAATGTAGGTTCATTTTTTTCTAATTAAAACAACATCTCATCATTTCTATATGCAATAATAAATAATACCATTATGTTTTTTGACATCTGTTAAAAGAAAACTTGTTCAACATTTCATTTTTTTCATGTTTTCAGGAATCTCCAAATATTATGTAATTTGAAAATCCACATATTATAATATTTTAAGATATCCTCCAATCATGGGTATTATTTAATAACTTATATTTTTAGTACTTCATTCAATGGTATTAACTATAGTATTAAAAAAGATAAAAAAGAAAACTTATGTTAGAACAAATCCTCCATGAATTGTGTTGTGATGTTAAAAAACGTAAAGTAAATATCTGACTCAATAATGACAAGTTAGTGACCTCACAATTCATATCCAAAAACCCAACTAATGGAATTAAACTTAGAAGGAACACACCACTCCTCTTCATACATTTATCATCTTAAGATCCAACCCAAATCCTAAAGGTATCTTCATAGGTATGTAAAAAATAATTATCAGGAAAATATTATTATTAATGGATTAATAAAAATGCACTATATCTTACATAAATATTTCAACCTTCCCGAGATAAAAATACCATTTGAATCCAAAAGTTGAGAACCTTCACTTAATTCGTTAACAATCCTTAAAATCTACCTCATGATGAATAACATGAAAATAAAATACATATTCTCAACTAAATAAATACTCTCAACTCCATTAACAATTGAGTTATACGTATTTCATAATTTTTGTGTTCAAGAATCATTAATTATATGGTTCCATTTTCTTACAACCATATTTTTACATTTAAATCACTTAAAATTTACACATAAATTAATAAATAACTTCATTATATTAATGAAACAACATATATATACATCACATAATATTAAATGACTGTATAATGAAGAATGTAGATAATCATATTCATATATTTGTATTATTCATTATAGTCCTATATTTCACCTTTTTTATTTGTAAAATACATCATATTTCACAAGGTATACCACTTAATATCAAGCTTATATATAATTTAACATCAATGAATTTTAAATATGACTCACAAAAATAAAAAATTTATGCATTCATCACAATACTATTTCGATACTTTCATTTAAGGTCAACATACACTACACATGAAAAAAATATATTAATAAAACTATTTTGAATGATAATTTAAATCTCTCAAAAAGAACTATAAAAATTGAATCATAAATAAAAATTATATACAAATTAAATGAAAGGGGAATCATATGATATCCACATTCATCAGACCCATACTACGAATATAGATTTCAAGAGAATGGATAAATATATGTAATAAAATAAGTCAAACAATAACCCCTAACATGTAACCAAAACAACACTACAAATATGGACCATGTAATTATCACATGTTTTGTACACAAAAATATACCATATCTCTCTAATAAATCCATTGTCACCCATTATCATTATGCTTTCTATGTGGAACCTCACTCAAGTTTGTAGTAAAGACATGATTGACCCTTGAAAACAACCATCAATTGGCCATAGGTTGGGGACTATAATAACATGGTGTCCGATTTTATTCTTGATATTATTGTGTGTTTTTTCAGTTAGGTACAAGGTATCAGATTTAGAATTTTATAGTTTTTAGAGTCTTTTCCATGGGTGAATGAATAAAAAACATGTTTTAGAAACCATGAAGTTGAAATCATGTTTCCCAATATCTAGGATTGAGGGGGTCTGATGGTACTTTCATGGTAAATAAGACTATGGGAGATAATCATGTGAGATATGTTGGTTTTGGGATTGTATAAGATGCATGTAATGTGATCATTTAGTAAAATCATGCAAGAAAACTATGGTGTCATCCTAGTATGGGGTATTTTGTCCCATTAACCTTATTTTTAATTCTGGTATTCAACTCCATATCCCCCCATAAAATCCCATGAATTAAATTCCCCCCATGGATCTCTATTCTTCTAATATGTAATTTTTTCTTAGATTAATGGTGGTTTCATAGTGATTCTTCACCTAATTTAATAGCCTAACTTCTATTTTCCATGGTTTATATGGGTTTCTCAAACCCATAAAACCTTAATGGGCATGAATATATTATTTTATTAGTTTTATTAGTTTTTAATATTGTATTTGGTTTTTATTGACTATGATCCAGAATAAGAGTTCCATTCTGGTGGATTTTATTGAAGGTGATAATGTTCCACCACTTAAGATAGGTGTTTCATTTTAATTATCATTTATTTATGCGTTCCAATTATGTATAAAATTTAAAATTAATTTAAATTATATATAATAATGGTGTAGGTTATCTAGGATTCTTTTCCTACATTTTTCCTTATCTATATAGGTTTTCATATGGAAAATAGGTGGGATATCTTCTGTTAAAATAGTAATTGGTTAAAAATAGATATTTTATGCATCTTAATTGTTTATGAATATAAAAAATAAGGCCTTCTATTATAAAACATCATATTCATTAATATTAAATTAAAATGTAAATTTTCATGTAGACTCCAAAATATGTTTAAATGGATTCCATGTTTTTGATAGGGGTTGTATATTTATATGAAGAAATGTACCCGATGAAGTCTCAAAAAAAATCTATTCTGATTCATAGGAACTCATAAAATAAGAACTGATGGTTCTCATTCACATTTTTTTCAAGGGGGGTCTACACCATGGTGGTATGTGTCATCGATCTAATTCTTGTACTTATATTTAAGAGCCCACATACTCTCAAATAGTAAAACCTAATTATCCTGTTGAAGTTTTCTTATAAAATCATCATTAATTTTTTAAAAAAACCCTCTAAATGTATTTTTAGGAATGGGTATCTTGGAAATAGAAAGGTTTTATCTAGGATAGGTATACACAAACAATCATTTCAAAATCACCATAAATGATGAATGATATCAATATTAAAATCACGGGTACTGAAATTTTAATAAAGATTATTATGGAAAAAGCATACGATAGGGTATAGTAGACATTCGTCCACAGTGTCATGGGTGGTGTGGGATTCTCTAGGTGGTTGGTTTGTTTTTAAGGTTCATTATACACCATTGTTTCTCATAAACTTTTATAGATAAAATCTATGGGTTCTTTATGACATTCTAGGGTTTGTGGTGATGGGATCCATTATCCCTTAGTGTCTCAATTTTTTTCAAATAATCTCTTAGAATATATTTATAGAAAAGAATTGGTGAGGTTGTTGTTATGAATTTTCGATACAAGCAATCATTAATTGAGATGTCTATCTTATTTTATGGGGATGACCAGGTCCTTTTCATGAATAATAATTGTAGGGCTATATAGGTGCTTATTTTCATTTTGGATTTATACAAAAACTGGAGTGTTTGGACAATAAACTAAAAAAAATATCCACCTCTCAAGGTTAGTTATAATGAAAGGGGGATGAAAATTGAATACTAAATTGGGGTTTATACGAGGTCCTTTCCCATGGAGTATTTGGGTACTCTAAATTACCAAGGTATAATATTTATCCATCACTTAGATGGATTGATTAAAAAAATACCTAACAATATATTCAATTAAAAAATAGGCTTCTCTTAATTTGGAAACACATTATCCTTGACAATATTATGTTCTCATGCATTCCCATTCAGGTCTTATCATCCCTGATTGTGGCCAAGACCATCTTGTGAAAAAAAATCAAGAAAAAGTTTCCACATTTATATAGTACGTACAAGATAATGTTAGGATCAATTGAGTTTAAAGGCATATGTCTATAGAGTTTGGGAATGGGGTTATAAGGTTTAGAAGTGACATATATACAATGAAATTGTTTCCATATATATTGTAATGTGGCTTCATGGAGAGGATGTCACTATGGGGAAAATCATCTTCAAAATATAGGGGGTGTGTCAATACAGGTTTGGGGGAAGGTGAACCTGGCTCTGGGACATGATTTAATGGAACACACATTATCTCCAACAACACCCTCGTATTTTCATTGTGTGTGGAAGGATTGGTTCTTAGAATTATATATAGGGGAGAAGTGATATGGGTTTCTCAAGATGTATAGTTTGAGATTTCACTTCTGTGCAGGAAAGTATATTTTGCGCATTTTTCCATGTTTTCCAAAACCAACAACAACATGAGTTTTATAGTTTTATTATAATCAACTCAAAAAATAAAAAATTATTTTTATACAATTTTTAAACAGGAAAAACACTACAAAGGACTTTCGGCATGTCAGGAAAAAAATTGAAATCACAATGAATGGACAGATTTCTTATGGTCTAATTAGAATCCTACTAAGATAAAATTTATTTTATGGTGTATTCAAAACAGGGTTCTACCCCCTGATGGCGGGGTGAGGAGAAAGGGGTTTCCATCATTTCTAATTGAATCTACGACCATAGACCTAAGTTTGAATCCTCTAGTCACATGTCCTTTAAGGGAGAGTGTGAATCCACATATTATTGAATCTTGTTAATTTTTAGTGACATGGATATATTGGAGATCATCAGTGAAAATATTCTCCTCAAATGGTTCCATGACAAAAGAAGAAAATATACAAGAGAATATAGTGACTTATGTTGTAGTGGACAATGGTTTCTTGAGTATCTGGATTTTCTAGAATAATTTTATACATGAGGGTACCTATATCTTTTATGGTGGTGATGGTATGGACTGAAATGTTTACAATAGATCCCACTGGTTCATGGTCTTAAAATTAATATTGATGTATAATGCACCAATGTGAACATGCTAGGAGGATTGATTGTTTGTAACTAGACTATTTTGTTCATTTTTTCATTACATATATTCTATAGACATAGTGATTCCTTAATTGATGAAGCCTCAACTATACTAAAGTGGATTTAATTTTGACTCCCCAATGGTATTTTTCAGGAATGGTTTGAAACAAATTTTTTTTTATTTTTTACAGGTCCATATAGGGGGATATCTAAATCCCTAGGACTGACACCTAGTTAGTGCTAAGATGTTGATATCTCGTAAAAAAAACATGGGAATTACTCAAACATGGTGGGAGTGGTATATGGTTACTAATTTCATAGTCTACTGGGAAAATATTGATTTCCCATAGGGTATTTTTTCTCCCAAACAATGTTTTCCCCTAATATGTGATAATCTTATTACAGAAGATTCCCTAGGATTCACTATTTCAAACCCCCTTGAAGGTTTTAGGCATTGGCCCCCATTTTTAAAAAAAAATCACAACATTGGATGGATGGAAGGAATTTTGTGATGTGATATTGATTGTACCCTTTTGAGCAACATAATGTTATTAATGATGCTTTTTTTTATCCAAGATAATGATGCTTGATGATGTGATCTATGGTGTATTATGAATTTGGGATAACATCATTGTTATTGTGGGAGGATGGATGGTAATTTTGGGTTTTTTGTCACTTAGGTAATTTAATTTCCATGGTATATCATGGTTTTTTCATGTCCCTCCTCATAAATTTATTCCATGGGGAGACTTAGGATACTATGTTGTAAGTGTTAGGATTTTTTTTCAGCAAGATGAGATATACACGTTGGAAAGTTATCCCTTAGTTGAATGAGACTCATGGACATGGGGATATCAATGTGGATACAGTTTAGAGGGATTTGGTTAATGAATGTCTGTTAATTAACCAACCAGTAGTAGGTAATACTGTTAATGAATTTTGAAATCCCATTAGTCCTTTGGACATTTCCTCATGTTATGTACTTATATTGGTCATTTTTTATTATAAATATTTTAATGTCTATGGAATATTATTTGGATGAACATTCTTAATGGGTTGATCGTATTTTAGAGCTATTTATATGATGTTTTATAGTCTTATTCTATCCATTAATAAGGATTTTAATGACTTTCTATGGTTGTATTTTTTTATTTTCCCCTATTTCATTATTTTACATTTCTTTGTGTGTATAAAATATAATATGTAAATGGGTTTTATTATGTTATTTTATGTTTTTCTTTAGTAATAACCTTAGAAATATTTAATGATTTCTGTTGGCCTTTTTCAAAATTGTAATATTTAAAATATAAAGGATTGGTGTGCATTGAAAATCATATTTTTTAAAAGTATAACCATTCCACTAAAATGGTTTTATAAAAATATCATAATGATAAATTGTGTCATTCATATTCAGATTTACTCCATGCTTTGGGTGGGAGATAGAAAACAAAATTTTGCATTACTTGCATTCAAACTAGAATAACTGGTTTCATTAATTATAAATAAATTAGACTCACACTGGTATCTTATTTTAATCAGATCACACCATAAAAAATCATGTTGGTGGGTATATAGCCTTCATATATTGTACATTTTATATCATATTTGATTTATTCTCATCTTCCATGGGATTAAATGGTTGTTAAGATCATAGCGGTGTCTTGAGTGTCATATTGAGATATTTATAAGTCCTCTAGTTTCATGGAAATAGTTAGATAATGGTTTAATTTGGACTCTTTTTCCTTCCTTTTTTCTATTCAACATCCCTTTTAGTTTATAACTCTATATTATTTGGTTATTTATGGATTTTTCATTTGGATTGTATCTTTATTTCATTAAGGTTATTCTTTATTTTGAAATTAGGGTTTTATTTTGGAGGTTGGACTCATCCCCAACAGTTATTTTTGATAACCTTGATTCTTTTCGTCAACCTTGGGGGATAAGAGATTATTCTTAGGTATGTAGTTGATTTTTTTTGTATTAGTTCAGATAACAAACCATGATGGTTTATTAAAACATTATAATAGGGTATCCATATCTATATTTGGGGACTAAGTCCTTGAGAGTTTCTTTTTTTATTTGGTATTAGCTATAGAATAGAGATAATGTCATTGGGACATCGGTTGTATGTCTATGGATGTTCTAAGACAACTCATCCTTGTTCGATTTCTCTAGTTTCCTTCGGTCTTCCAGAGCCTTATTTTGTATTTTTTTATTTTAGGTGGCTAATTCGTAATTTTTTTTAATATTACAATTTCATTTAGTTTAATGATATTTTTAAATAAATTTATGAATGAATTAGATTTCAGTGAAATTTGTAGTGTTTAAGAGGGTGAAATGTTTGTTAAACTATTCAAATTCCATTTAGATCATTTTGGATATCTTCTAGTGGAACTTATGCTATTGGTGAGCTATCTGAATAATCTTGTAGCCAACTATGTGCAGTGGATAATTTTAGTAAATTTTATAATTATCCCCCTTTTTTATTTTTATCACTTTTTTTGTTTATTAGGCATGTTTGGGGATGCATAGGTGAGGGCTTATGTAATTTTGAGGTTATTTAGAAGAAATTTTGTATAACATGGTATTTGGAATTATTTTGAAATCAATGTTTCGATTTATATTGTTTGATTGGGGTAAATATATTATGAACTCTATAAAATGATTATGTTGTGCTGGTTTATAAATAAATAATTTCCTTGGTTTTTGGGTGATGGAATCCTTGATATGTTTTTATGAGTTCTGGAGTTGTTTTCAGGAAAAATTTTAAACCTCAACGCAAGTGATATGAAAAAAATAAATTGTTTTTGAGGCAGTGATAGTTCCAAAATTATTTCTATTTATGGTATGAAATGTTTCAAAATATTTTCAGTGGGAATCATAAATAGTAATTATAACCTCAATTTAGTGTCACTGTAATTTTTTTCTCTTCTATGGTTGGTTTGATGTTGTTTTTTATTTTCTGTTAGTCTTGGGTTTTTTTTAGTTGTTCTATTTGTGTTAAATTTCATGGTGGACTGGAAGAAGATTTTATTTTTGTTTATTTAAATTGATCCCCAAGAGAAAAAATGTCAATTCAATAAGGGAATGACTTAGTTATTTGTCTTGGTGATCAAAGAGTTTTTTGTTTTGTCTCCGAATATACCTCGCCTCATGATGGTGTGTATGTTCCATGATCTACCCAACTCATGGATCATTTATGAGAGTTCATGAACCAATATACTCTAGTATTTTATGGTGATCGAGTATCACATGAGGTGGTTGGTTGGATAGATAAGTCTTAGTATTTTTTCAACTGGATATGAACTATTTAGGCCTGTAGGGTGAGGTTCATTTTTCTATTGTTCTAATGATTTTTCATAGAGTAGGGTAAGCACAATATTCATGGACAACTATTCAGGGCTCTCTCTTGGGAATATTTCATGGATTCATTCATTAAAATTTTTTATCTAAAATAATTTGGATTCGATAATGGGATATTGTTTTTGGTATTCTCTAGAATGACTAGTCAGTGAAAGACTATATGTACTATTTGTATGACCATGTTTCGTTCCCAATAAAGTAGTCCACTGCTGATTCTAAAAAGGTCCTATTATTTATTTGGGTAATTTCATTGGAATTATTTTTATTACTTGTTAAATATTGTCTGACAACCTTCAAGGAAGTAGTTGACAATGTAATCACTTTATAGGAAATTTTAATAGGTCAACCAATGTTTAGAGACGCATCGATTCCCACTTGAGATAGTAAATATGATATGGATAGTGATAAGGGGAAGCAAAAATATGGGAGTGGTGGGAATATATATTCAAAACCTACTATTCGAATTTGTTAAAGTGAAAAAAATGCATATTTCAAGTATGGAAATCCAGGACACTTTCAACATTACTGTTAGTTAGAACTGAAGGCTTTTCATATGTGTTAAAATTTTATCACATTTATTAATTTTTAGAGTTTTTCAAGTATAATAATAGGATTTATTTAATTTAGAATGGATCTAGATTGTTAATGGAGTTACCAAATTTATGGGAGAGTTGTAAGATGAACATTATTCTTGGTGAATCGTATTTTGCGGTTTTTCCATTTTGTTTAGGTATTTTAATGGTTCTATTGTATATTTTTCCATAATGTATAATGTAGGAAAGGAAATTTTTACCTCCTTCAAGTATATTTGGAGATGTTAATGACTCATTAATTACCATTTCATGTGGATGTTTTGTGTTCATGGGGTTTTTAATAGGAATAACCTGGGGTATATGCCATGATTCCATTGGTGTAGTATTGATTATTATTGGGAAGGGTATACCACTATGCTATATACTCTACTGGTATTATCATGAGATGGTATCCCATAGAGATAAATCTAGAAAACCTAATAATATAGATATGAATCAGAGGTTAGAGCCCTTTCATTTCAATGCGAGGAATATTTCCTATGGATGTATTGTATGTTGGTGTTTAGCGATTTCCCTTCGAGGATTTTCAGAATGATGTTACTCATGGAATCCTCTTGTTTTAAAGAGAAGGGGGTATTTTTTGAATCAACATTTTATAATAATTACATATGGTGGTAATATTGATGCTCAATCTCCTTCTATTGATGTTTTCTTTTCATTGTTTTCATGGTAATAGGAACCCTATCTCTTTGGTTGAAATATTTCCCTCTCGGTGAACATTATTATTGTTTCACCATTGTAAAATAATCTAAATATAGGGGGATACATATTACTATACTCTATATGTTTTTTCTATTATTGTATAGTGATCCACTATAGTGATTTTTCTGGGGAGCTGCTGTCGTTTCATATTAATGACCTCTGGTTTTTTAAATGTATTCATTGGTTTCTTTCATATGATCTAGTTTAGAATTTAAGTGTCTATTAAGAGTAGTGGTGGACCTCCTGGTAATATAGATTTGAAATAAGATCATAGCAGTACCTATACCAACATCTTATCTTGATATACATTAACTATATTTCAATGGTGATTTTTATTCATAAATATTATAGTGAGTTACATGTTCATGAGTATTGAATCATACATTGGTAGTTAACCTACATCTGGGTTGTTGTTACCCCTAACTCTCAGTATTTAGGTTTTTGGGATGTAAGTTGGTTCTCCTATTATACTTAAAAGAGATGTGTTTTAGGGATTACATATTTTCTTTGTTTTTGAATATTTTATAACAGAATAATGTGGAATGGTGGGGAGTTTGTGAAACCAACTGAAATCACATTATTTGTAATAGTGTAGTAGTTTTTCTCACTTGGATCCAGACTATCTCAGGTAAAAAAATTTATGTTTTGGATGCTTTTACATGGGTGTTGAATTAAGGTGCATGGTTTGGGAAATTATTAGTAGAAACCATTTCATATGTATACTAGGATAGAGATTAAAACATAGTCTACAGATGGTTACAAAAATAATGTTTGAATAATGTGCAAGGTCTAGGGGTTTTGGGATAGTGGAAGACACGTGATCTATGAATGGTTTGGAAAAATGTGTGAGGAAAATGTGTGTCCCTATGAAGTTTTGGTATTTTTGTGTTTTTCACTTATTTTTATTTGATTAATTTTACACCAAGCCACTCTATTTGAGCCGTGTGACCCCACCACCTCCCATGGTGCTATCTCGTTATCCTAAACTCCCATTAGTCAATTAAAGATGGATTCTTATAGATTCTTCTACACCATTCAATATGTTAGAACCCCTATCTTCTATTTATATTGATTTCTATTTTGTTATCAATATTCTATAACCCTAGTTTCCATGCTTGGATGATTTTATTGGTTAGTTTGGTATGAAAAGTGTCTTCTGGTTTGAAATGGCAGTGATGCATAGTAGGAGTTCCTTCTTGGGGGATTTTGGGGAAGGCAAAAATGTTCCCCCACAAGAGTTAGGTGTTTCCAGTTTATTTAATTTTATTTAAAAATTTAACTGAATCGTGAAGTATTAAATTGATTTTAAATAGATATAATGATGGTATGGGCAATATTAATTCTGTTTGTTAATGTATTTGTTAATGTTTTTTGGATTTCGTTTGGATGATTGGGGAATTTTCAAACCATAATTTGGCGATTGATTTGGATGAGTATTTTTTTCATTCTAATTTTTCTAAAAATTAAAAAGAAGTTTTTATTTAAGAAAAGAACATATTAATTGGAGCTTATGAGAACATAAATTTACAATTAGGTTTACATTTTTTAAAGGGTATATATGTTTGGAAAGGGGTGGTATTTTTAAAAAATTGATATGGAGTTTCCCCTTTCTTCCATGTTGGTTCTTATTTAATGTTTTGATTTTTTTCAAAATGTGTGTAGATTCATTTTTTTGGAAATGGATTCTCAAATATATATATATTATATGTGGAAATTGAAGGTTTATTTGGTACATTGTGATGTGATATTGATGGTGCCTTCATTTACCTTTTTTAGTTGTTAATAATGCTTATGTTATCTATGAGGTGGAGGATTTATGATGTGATTCATGGTGTGTTATAGATTGTGGATATTTTCTAGGGTATTTTGGGAGGTGGGGATGATTTTTTCTATCCCTTGGGTATTTTTATTGTTTAATGATATTTTATTTTTCTCGTGGCCCAACTATTATAGTTATTCTATGGTGAGGTTGGGGCTACCATGTGGGATGATGTCAGACATTGTTTGGGTAGGTGACATTTATGAACTAGGTAGTCTGTCCTTTTTATATATATAACACCTATATTGTAGGATACCAACTGGGATATTAGTTATTGTGATATATAGGATATATGTGGCACTGTTAACATTCATGGAGTAGTCCCACCTGCAAATATCATGTGATGTCCCATTAGTTTAGGCAGCGTTCCCCAAAGTTATTTTACATATTTTATGACTTTTGTTATATATATATATATATACATTTTTTTCTATTTCATTGATTATAACACCCTATAATTTGGTCAAATATATTTTTGAAATAAATTTAGATGGTCAATATCTTTAATTAAAGCATCATCGAGTATTAGCTTCACACAATATACTATTTATATTATTATTTAATCCTAACTATTATAACCTACATATAAAATTGGTTATTATAAATAGAACTAACTAAATTATAAAAAACATTTTTCATATAACTTTGTAAAATAAAATCAATTGTTACCAATGTATTAAAAATAAAAATGAAAATCATTTTAATGTACAATAAATGTTTTTATAGATATATATATTTTAAGCCCATAAGGTGTTTTTATCAGAAAAAAACTAATTATTATGTATTTTTGAATTATTTTAATCAATATTATATAATATATATTCAATAAAATGTTTTATCATCTATTTAATATTTTATTTAATCCTAGTTTAAGAACAAATCTAGTTTTATGTTTAAATAATGTTTTTTTTAAGTGGTTTCATCGCATTCTACATACTTATTATAAATATATATTTTTCTAGTAATAGAAAACTATTTTGAAAAACATAATTACATTTCTGATAACATCATGTAAATTTTATCTAAGAATTAATTTTTTGTCATATTTTGGAAAAGACTAATTTTTTGATTAATAGTGAAAAATACTAATTTTTTATAGAAAAGATTACTTTTGTTAATGTAATTAAAAAAGAGTAATATGTTTCAAAATATTTTAAAAAATAAAATTAGATCAATAATATTATTTCTAATAAAATTTATATCATTTTTATCAGTTTATCACAAATTTTGATATTTGAAAAAAATATATATATAGAAGTATTTTCATGGGAAAACCGCTTTCTTGTTAGGTGTGTAGGTTTATTTTTAAACTAAATTCATCCAATAATATAAACTGAACATTACAAAATGGATTATATATTATGAATTAGAATAATTATGATTAATTAATAAGGAAAACATAATTTTTTTCATAATGAACTGTGAAAATATTAAAAATTAATTATCATGATTAAGGTTAAAAATGGTTCAATGGATGTTTAAATCAAAGATATGTGCAGTTTTTTAAATAATACATGTATAAATATTATTGAATTATTATATTTCTACATTATTATAAATAACATTACAATATATGTACATTTTTATGCATTTGTTTTGTAAGTAATTTATCATTTTGGAATTGTTTTTGTTATTTTCATGTATTATCCAAATGGGGGTTTTCCCTACATATTAAAGGATACCCACACTTCTCTTCTTTTAAAACTCCCAATGAATTTTGATTGAAATAATAATTTCTCAAATCCTTTACATAATTAATTTTACCTATCCTAGACACCTTAGTTCTTTTACGAAACCCTCTATGAAAGGATTTTTGTGCTAACATATTGAGGTTATCATTAGAAGAGAAGGTTTGTATGTGTGTAAAGAATGCTGAGACTTCAGGTAAGGGATTCCAAGTATCTATTTAAATTATAAAAGACATATTCAATATTAAAAAATCATTTTTTTGTAAATACAATGTCTATTTTATTTGTAATATTATTAATCACATTCTATTCATGATATTTAGAGATTCATTTTATGTTATTATTTATTGTTTCTTTCAAAAGCTCTTGAATTAGTAAGTGATCTTTATATTAGTTGTATTTTTATTGTAAAAATTCCCTATAATTACTTAGTTTATATTGTGGGGTGTATATAATAACCATGAATAAATATTGTTATAAATCTAATGAAAAATATGGGAATTTGATATCTATATAAGATTTTATATTTAATAGGGATTAAAATTCAAAAGTTATCAATTTGGTAAGAGTTTTAAGTTTCAATTTTATTTGTTATTATGATTATTTATTACTCTTCTTCTGAGGACGTGATTTATTGATTTCACTCTATAAAATCATTAATTTTATTATTCTATTTTAATTGATAAAAATGACATGAGATACTTTCATTTTACTCTCCATGTATTATCATAATTTCAAAAGAATGTTTTTAAAGAAAATCATTGTTACTTATATCTTCATTAAAAAATCATTTTCATAAAAATCCATTTTTTCTAAGAATGATTCCAACAATGTATTACTATGATCATTTTAATCAATTTTTTATCTATGATTTTATTTCAACAAAATTTATTAATGGAATATTTATATTAGGTTAAAAATATGGTATATTTTGACTGTTCATGTAAAAATGTTAATGAAATATTTTTGTTAACACTTAATGGATGAACTATATTTCCAACCATTATAAAAACTCAATGATATAAATTTTACTCTACATTTTGCCAATGTTATTTTATGGGGATTGGTTTAATATTTGTGACTTTTATAGATTTTAAATAAATTATTTCATATTAAAAAGTTTATTTTACTCATGTAAAGTTCCAAATGATCTTTCAAAATAATTTTCCTACTAATATGATATCTATTATTAATCAATAATATTTACTATCTACATTATCCCATGATAAACTCCTTTTTCTTTCACTGTATGGTTTATTTTTATATTGAAAATATGTTTATGAAAAAAATTTCTCTTCCACAGGTTATGGTATGATGAAATGATAAATGATTTAAGAAACCTGTTTCTTTTCCAGGGGTTATGTAATAATTAAATATTCATAAAATCAATTATTTTCATTTATTTTGATATCATTAATGTTTTAATATCTTGAGGAAAAAATATTTTTATTTATATTATGTGATGGGTGGGACATATATTTCCACCAAATTCATTAGGAAATGATTTATTTCTCTTAATGAAATGTTTGTAAATGAGTTGATGTGATTCAAAAGCTTTAAGAATCAAGTCTATGTTCCCAATCCATTATGTGAAACAATTATATTTTATTTATACATTATGTTAAATAGGTATTGATTATTTATTCACCATTTAATGGGGTATAGGTATAGATACATTATAGCATCCCGTCTTTTTATAACATAAACTTTCATTTCATTACACCAAACTGATGATCATTAAGGTTTAGTGTCTTGGAAACAAGGAACATAATACATTAAAACAACATAAAACATTCTTCTTAAAAAAATGAAATTCTTCTCCTTAAGTTCATCATAGGTTCATTACTGCATCTCATAACCTGGGGACATACATCAAAAGAAAGGGCGAGCAGAAGGCCCAGTAAGGGAAACAAGAGAAACATTTTACATGTGAACTTGAGATACATCAATAAGGTCATGAAAAAAACTTTAAGGCATGAGAAATAAATCATGAAGCATATAATAATTAAAATATCAATTTTCATAACATGAATATGTGGCTGCAACATTTAATATTGACAGTCATTTCATTTCACCAAGGTCCATACTCAAGGTGTCATTAAAAATTACCAAGGTTATTCACCAAGGTATCAGTCTAAAAATCCATCTCTATAGATTAAGTCTTTACCCAATGCATTGGAGCGCTATCTGGGCGCACCCTTGAAATGTCTTTATTATCATGTGAGCCACATATATCATCATCAATCATTTCATAAACAACCCATTTGGCATAAAAGAAATGGGTTTCATTTCATAATCATAACGTTTTAAAAACTGCTTTGAAGACATGATCTTTATGTCACTTTAAACCCACGGAAAGGGAAAGAGGGTTTCATGTCTGTAAATCCCAGAATTTAAAATAGAAAATTTTGATATATATGTTAATACCCCTATAGAAATAAGATCTTTTAGTATTCACTTAATAACATAAAATAATTTTGAGAAAAAGAGAGAGGCATTTTGAGACGACAATTCTGCAGCATAACGGCTACGTTACAGGGTTTTAGAAAACATTGAAAAGAGAGGGGACATGGGTCACCCACTCATAAATGATCTATAAAAATATTATAGGGACAGAATATAAAGGATATAAATCATGGTAATGAAATTTTAAGGACATACCATTTGAAATGTAAAACATGGAAGTAAGACAAAAATATGATTTCTCTTATGAAAATTTGGCAGCCTAACGGCATCACTTAAACATCAAAAAAAATTGAAGATATCAAATAGGGTCTCTTATAATATGATCATAAAAGATAATTATGATAGATATAGAGATCATACCCCAACATAATAAAAAATAACTTGAAAGACTTTCCATGAAAATAGAACTTGATGGGTGAACGAATCCTTTAAAAATTCGGCAGCCTAACGGCGCCACATAAATATTAATAAAACGAAATGATGAGAGTTAGAGGGGATATCTCATCATATAAAAATGAAAATGGAAGCAAGAGGAACATAGAATAACATCCTCTCACATAAGAACATGGAGAATAACGGTAATGACATAAAACAGATTACATGAAAAGAAAGAGAGAGGTCGGATCCCTTACCTTAAAATGTAACTCTTAAAACTCAAAGGTTTGGACCTTGAAGGCTTGGGGGCACCTTGGGAGGACTTCTTGGGATGTAAGGAGACCCAGAAGTCATTGGGGGGGATTTGGGAGTGAAAAATAAAGGAAGAAAGGGTGGGTATTTATAGGGAAAGTGAGGGGACATGACATTAATGGCCAAGGGACACCTCACAAGTGCTTTTCTCAAAACCATGTGCTCTCCCATGGACTTTACCATGGAGTTAGGCCAAATGGGGCCCCCAATACAATAATTTATCACCCTTGGCCGGCCAAACCTTAAAATATCTCATGACATCATCATGACACAGTTATGATGTCATTAAACATACCAAAACCCTAAAACAGCATTTTTTCTATTCACATAAAAATTCATCTTTCTCAGAAAAATCCCAAAATTTCACCTCAACCAAATATCAATGTTTTAATTTAATTTATGAACTCCATTTTATAAAAATAATTTTCTAAATATTTTTAATTTAATTTTTACATAAAAGCACTATTCATCGAGAATTCATTTTTTTCAGAAAAATCCGCAAAAATTACCATAACATAATATTGATGCTCTGAGTTCAAAAATAAAGTCCATTTTAAAAAAATAATTTTATTATTATTTTTAATTAAATTTTTAATTAAAAATACTATTCATCCGGAAAAACTAATACTTCACTAATAATTTATAAAACCGTTATTTACCCATTTTATTGAATCTCATTACTTAATCAAGGTGTCTAAATTATATTAAAACTTTCTTTAAGTGAGATTACTAATCCATTTGGTCACATTAATAATACTAAGCGTAAAATCACTATTCATAATTTACTATTCATCAAAAATAAAGTTGATCTTATTAGACTCCAAATTCATTACTGAACACTTTTGCAGAAGACCATTTTCTGAAAATCATTACACATCATTAATTATTTAAAGTTTAAATAAATATTTTAAAATATCCCCTTTTTCAAAATTCATCAATAAAATACATCCTAAAATTATCCGGACATTTGAAATCTCAAAAACATCACTAAAGGAAGAAATCTCAATTCATTCATCACAAAGGATTACACAAAGAAGCTAGGGTCTCGTCACATAGCCCCTTATAACACCGGCATATGACCTAAGTGTAAGGTGTCCTATGGTGAGAGAATCTGAGGGAGGATCAGATAACATTGCCCTAGTAGTAATCTCTACTAACTTGAACTTCTTTCATAGGCATTTCTGTTCAATCTTGACATGCTGGAGTTTGGCTTGGGCTTGGTCCAAAGAGAATCCCAAAGATGCCACCTCCTTCCCAAGCTCTGATTAGTGGGCCTCATAAGGTTCGAGTCTACTTGATGAAGCCATTGACTCCTCTTTCTGCATTAACGATTAGCATCTCTATTAAATCATTAAGAGTACGTTAATATACTATTTAAAAAGTTTGGGTCATTACATTCTTCCACCCTTGAGAAATTCCATCCCTGAAATTTATACTTGAGGCCTAGTCGAAAAGGTGAGCGTACTTTTGCTTCATCATTTCCTCAGGCTCCCAAGTTGCTTCTTCTTATTTATGATTCCTCCACTACACTTTCACAAGGTGGGTAGTCTTGTTTTGTATAACCCTATCTCTACGGTCTAAGATCTCCACTGGCTGCTCCTCATAAGAGAGGTCATGTTCCAGTTGTACCACCTCTGGGTTCAGTACATCCGAAGGGTCGGGTATGTACTTCCTCAAGAGAGATACATGGAAGACATTGTGAACTTGAGCTAGGTTTGGTGGAAGTGCTAGAAGATAGGCCACTGCTTCTATGCGATCAAGGATTTCAAAGGGGCCGATGTACCTAGGGCTGAGCTTCCCTTTCTTCCCAAACCGCGTGACTCTTTTCCATGGATAAATTCAAAGGAAGACTTTGTCTCCAACCCCAAACACCAAGTCCCTTTAACGATTGTCAGCATAGCTCTTCTGTCGACTCTGAGTAGCCTTTATGTGTTGTTGGATGGCATGAACCTGTTCCATCATCTCTTGCACCAGATCAGTCCCAATATGCTTTCTCTCACCAGTTTCATCCCAACAAGTAGGAGTTCTACATCACTTTCCATACAGAGTTTCATAGGGTGCCATCTGAATACTCGAATTGATGCTATTATTATAGGAGAACTCAACTAATGGGAGGTGTTTATCCGATCCACCTTTAAATTCCATTGAGCATAATCTCAACATGTCTTCAAGTGTCTGAATAGTCCTTTCATATTGGCCATCAGTTTGAGGATGATCGGCCATACTAAAATTCAATTCAGTATTCAGAGCATGTTGAAGACTTCTCCAGAATTTAGATGTGAATCTTGGGTCATGATCAGACACGATGGATAGTGGTACCCCATGCAGCCTTACCACTTCCTTCACATATATCTTGGAAAGCTGATCCAGAGAGAAATCTTCCCGAATAGAGATAAAATGGGCTGTCTTAGTGAGACGGTCCACGATAACCCATATCACATTGATTTTTTGGATGTTTTTTGGAGACCAGTTACAAAGTCCATAGTGATATTATCCCACTTCAATACAGGTATGGGTAGCGGTTGTAATACACCCTTAGGAAGTTTTCGTTCTGCCTTTACTTGTTGACACACCAGGCACCTTTTAGTGTAATCAGCAATCTCCCTCTTCATGTTATCCCACCAATATTGATCACAAATGTCTCTATACATTTTAGGGATTCCCGGATGTATAGAGAAAGTAGAGCTATGAGCTTCATCCATCAGTTCTTTCTCTATCTCCAGAATATATGGAACACATAATCTTGTACGAAATTTCAATACACATTCTTGATCAATATTGGAATCAGGGAACTTCCCATCTTTTACAACCTCCAACTTCTCCTACATCAAAGGATCTTCTTTTTGGGCCTTCTTGATATTCTCTAGCAATGAAGGTTGAGAAATCATTTGGGATAGGGTTGATGAAGTCCCTTTCCTCATAATTCCCATGTCCAGTTTTACTAGATCTTTAATCAAGGGATCTCCTAGGATCCTCATTGTTGCTAGAACAACATGGTCTTTCCTGCTTGATGCATCCGTGACTTTATTTTCTCTTCCAGGGTGATAATGAATTGAACAATCATAGTTTTAATAAGCTCCAACCATCTCCTTTGTCTCATGTTCAATTCTTTCTGTGTGAAAATATACTTTAGAATTTGGTGTTCAGTGTATATATCACATTTCTACCCATAAAGATAGTGCCTCCGTATCTTTAGAGAAAAAAAAACTGATGCCATCTCTAGATCATGCGTAGGATAATTCTGCTCATGAATCTTCAACTGTCGAGATGCATAAGCAATTACCTTGTCATTTTTCATGAGGACGCACCCAAGCCCTTTCAGATATGCATCACTAAAAATAACGAATCCTTCTCCGATAGAGGGTAGAGTTAACACAGGTGCAGTAACCAATCTCTTCTTCAGCTCTTGGAAACATTCCTCGCATTCCTTTTGTACAGATGAACTTAACCCCTTTTCGAGTCAACTTGGTTAGTGGATTAGAAAGCCGTGAAATGTTTTTCACAAACCTCCTATAATATCCCACTAAACCAAGGAAACTATGAATCTCAGTTACTATTGTGGGTTGAGGCCACTCCTCCACAACCATTGTCTTTGGAGGGTCAATCGAGATTCCTTCATTGGTTACGATGTGCCCCAAGAAAGCCACTTGTTGTAACCAAAACTCACACTTGATGAACTTTACAAAGAGCCTCTCCTTCTGCAGAGTTTTCAAAATTACCCTCAAATGATCTTCATGATCCTCACGAATTTTTGAATATATCAAAATGTCATCAATAAAAACTACTAAAAAGTTATCAAGGTAGTCCTTAAAGACTCTATTCATCAAATCCATGAAAATATCCAGAGTATTAGTCAAGCCGAAGGGCATAACAGTAAACTCATAATGCCCATATCTTGATTGGAAGTCAGTCTTTGGAATATCTTCTTTCTTCATCATCAGTTGATGATAACCAGATCAAAGGTCAATATTAGAGAAGAATTGAGCCCCACGAAGTTGGTCAAATAAATAATCAATTCTTGGAAGAGGGTATCTGTTCTTCACTGTGATCCCGTTCAGTTCTCTATAATCAATGCATAGCCTCATTGATCCATCCTACTTCTTTACAAAGAGAACTGGTTCCCCCCAAGGAGACACACTCGGTCGGATAAAACCCTTCTCCAACAAGTCTTGGAGTTGTTTCTTTAACTCTTCTAGCTCCACATTTTCCATTCTATACGGGGTCTTTGATATCGGTTGATATCCAGGTATGAGTTCAATGGGGAACTCTACCTCTATTTCAGGGGGAGGTCCAGGTAACTCCTCAGGAAATATATCCATGTATTCTTGAACAATTGGATCATCTTCTATTTTATGCTCCATTTTCCTTCTTCATCATCACTGATTAACTCCATAAAGAAATCTATAGGAGGTGCTTCTAGATAGGGATAAGTTCGGGACATCTATCCTTGGGAGATAACTGTAGGTCGTTTATTCAAGACTACTGAGATTTCTTTACTTCTGCATTTGATCTTAGCATTATACTTTGAGAGCCAGTCCATCCCTAGTATAACGTCAAATTCCAACATGGGAATTACTACTATATTTGTGATAAGATTGTGCTCACTAATGTAAATACGAGAGTCTCTAAACACTGTTGATGCATGGATAATCCCACTTAGAGTCTTGATTGAAAACTCTACCTCAAGCAATTCGGGGATTGATTCTATATTCTATGTAAACATGGAAGAAATAATGGAATGCGTAGAACCAGAATAAAACAAAGTAGTTTCTAGTTTTGAGAGGACAATAAGGGTACCTACTACCACCTCATTCGGAGCTTCAACATCAGTTGTTGTGATAGCAAAAGCACGACCTTGGTCCCCTAGCCTTTGCTGAGGTTAATGGTGATTCCCCTCCACTGACCTTGGATTTGGACAGAGATTTGCATAGTGCCCAAGCTGTCCACACTTGAAGCAATGGAATTCAGGTAAGGCCAGAACCATCTTTCCTCTGTCTTTAGTGTTGGGGAGTTGAGCCTTCACCTAACTACGACAATTCCGAGAAATATGGCCTCCTCTTCCACACTTTTAGCACTTTCCACTTCCAACCAAGCAGTTCCCCAGATGCTTATTCCCAAAATTATTGCATGTGGTATGTTGCATTTTATTTCCACCTATTCCCTGATCAAAAGTCTTCCCTAAACTTGTCTCCAACGATCTCTTCTTGTAATTTGATTTATGAGACCACTGTGTCTCACCAAACTCTAGCTCAACTTTCATTGCACTCCACACGATCTCCTCATAGTTATCGTAGTCCAGGTTGGCTAAATTCTTCCGCAGATGAGGTCTCAGTCCACTGAAAAATATATCAACCATCCCACTTGGATCCATGACAAATCTATAGGTATATCGTGAAAGTCGGATGAAGTTCATCTCATAGCTTCCGACAGATTCGTTCTCCTTCTGCTTCAGCTCGAGAAACTCTTTCTCCATTCCCGTTCTCATGGAACGAGTGAAATACTTATTAAAGAATATTCCCTGAAATTCCTCCCACTCCATATCTTCCATCTCTCCTCTAGGATTCGTTTTTTTGACCTGTGACCACCAGTGATCATCTTGTCCCTCTAGGCGATAAGTAGCAAGGGTGAATTTTTCTTGTTCCGAACAAAGGAGTACAGAAAAGATCTTTTCAATGGAGCTTATCCACTGTTCTGCAACCAAAGGGTCAGTATATCCACTGAATGATGGTGGTCATTCACGCATGAAGGACTCAACAGAATGTTGTTCCATTCATGGTGAGATCAGCCTCTCAGCATGATTCAAGTTATTACTCATAACTTGAGTTAGTTGGTTCATCATTCGCATGAATGTTTCCATTCCGGCTTCCATCAGAGGGCCGTCAACACATGGTGCATTGCGGTTACCATATGCACGGTTCCTACTATTTCCCGCCATTTTCTAAAAGAATAAAACTTTTGTGAGAAACTTATTTCATTTATGAATCTTTTAACTAAGACTTCATTCTTAGACAATTACATTTCTCTATAATTCCTTCATAATGATTCATAAAAATCTTGTGATTTACCAAACATATCCCCCATGGTCGTCGTAAAAAAGAGTGTAGCAAGGCCCATTATCATGCACCAGTTCCCGTTCGAGTCTATCTCAAAGCGGTGTTTTCAGTTTTTATCCCTATGTACATCTGTGCCAGATCCGCCTCTACCTGCTCGTATCCAGACAGGGATGTATTTGTTCGATAAACCACTTACTCAATACTTACAAAAATACCAGGAAGTTTTCCTAAATTTAACCTTTTCTATAGGGTTCCTCCTAAAGTTTTTATATCCTAATTTCCACAAATAACTAAACCATCCTTTGATACCAACTATAGCATCCCGTCTTTTTATAACATAAACTTTCATTTCATTACACCAAACTGAGGATCTTTAAGGTTTAGTGTCTTGGAAAAAAGGAACATAATACATGAAAACAACATAAAACATTCTTCTTAAACACTTGAAATGATTATCCTTAATTTAATCCTAGGTTCATTACTGCATCTCATAACCTGGGGACATACATCATAAGAAATGGTGAGCAGAAGGCCCAGTAAGGGAAACAACAGAAACATTTTACATGTAAACTTGAGATACTTTAATAAGGTCAGGAAAAGAACTTTAAGTCATGAGAAAGAAATAATGACGCATATCATAATGAAAATAACATTTTTCATAACTTGAAGATGTGGCTGCAACATTTAATATTGACAATCATTTCGTTTCACCATGGTCCATCCCCAAGGTGTCATTAAAACATACCAAGGTTATTCACCAAGGTATCAGTCTAAAAAGCCATCTCTAGAGATTAAGTCTTTATCCAATGCATTGGAGCGCTATCTGGTCGTACCCTTGACATGCATTTATTATCATGTGAGCCACATATATCATCATAAATTATTTCATAAACAACCCATATGGCATAAAAGAAATGGGTTTCATTTCATAATTATAACGTTTTAAAAACTGCTTTAAAGACATGATCTTTATGTCACTTTAAACCCACGGAAAAGGAAAGCGGGTTTCATGTATATAAATCCCAGAATTTAAAATAGAAAATTTTGATATATATGTGAATACCCCTATAGAATTAAGAGCTTTGAGTATTCAATTAATAACATAAAATAATTTTGACAAAAAGAGAGATGCATTTTGAGATGAAAATTCTGCATCATAACGGCTACGTTACAGGGTGTTAGAAAACGTTGAAAAGAGAGGGGACATGGGTCAACCACTCATAAATGATCTATAAAAATAGTATAGGGACAGAATATAAAATATATAAATCATGGTAATGAAATTTTAAGGACATACCATTTGAAATATAAAACATGGAAGTAAGACAAAAATAAGATTTCTCTTATGAAAATTTTGCAGCCTAACGGCGTCACTTAAACTTCAACAAAAATAATTTGAAGAGATCAAATAGGGTATCTAATAATATGATCATAAAAGATCAGTATTATAGATATATAGATCATACCCCAACATAATAAAATGTAACTTTAAATACTTGACATGAAAATAGAACTTGAAGGGTGAAAGAATCCCTTAAAAATTCGGCAGCCTAATGACCTCACTTAAACTTTCATAAAACGAAATGATGAGAGTAAGAGGTCATATCTCATCATATAAACATGAAAAGGTAAGTAAGAGGAACATAAAACAACATCCTCTTACATAATAAAATTGATCATAAAGGGGATGACATAAAAGAGATTACATTAAAAGAAAGAGAGAGGTCGGATCCCTTACCTTAAAATGTAACTCTTAAAAACCAAAGGTTTGGACCTTCAGGGCTTGGGGGCACCTTGGGAGGACTCATTGGGAGGTAAAGAGACCAGAACATCGTTGGGGGAGAGTTGTGAGTAAATACTAAAGGAGTAAAGGGTGGGTATTTATAGGGAAAGTGAGGGGACAAGGCATTAAGGGCCAAGGGACACCTCACAAGTGCTTTTCTCAAAACCGTGTGCTCTCCCATGGAATTTATCGTGGAGTTAGGCCACATGTCCCCCCCAATAAAATAATTCATCACCCTTGGCTGGACAACCCTTAAAATATCTCATGACATCATCATGACACAGTTATGATATCATTAAACATACCGAAACCCTAAAATTGCATTTTTACTATTCACTGAAAAATTTATATTTCTCGAAAAAATCCCAAAATTTCACCTTAACCAAATATCGATCTTCTAATTACATTTATGAACTCCATTTTATCAAAAAAAAATTCTAAATATTTCAAATTTAATTTTTAAATAAAAGCACTATTCATCGAGAATTCATTTTTTTCAGAAAAATCCCCAAAAATTACCATAACATAATATCGATGCTTTGAGTTCAAAAATAAAGTCCATTTTATAACAAAAATCCTAATTATTTTTAATTAAATTTTTCATTTAAAAAAAATTATTCATCCGAAAAAACTAATACATGACTAATAATTTATGAAACCCTTATTTACCCATTTTATTGAATCTCATTACTTAATCAAGGTGCCTAAATTATATTAAAACTTTCATTAAGTGAGATTACTAATCCATTTGGTCACATTACTAATACTAACCGTAAAATCATTGTTCATAATTTACTATTCATCAACAATTAAGTTGATCTTATTAGACTCCAAATTCTTTACTGAACACTTTTGCAGAATACCATTTTTTGAAAATCATTACACATCATTAATTATTTAAGGTTAAAATAAATATTTTAAAATACCCCTTTTTTCAAAATTAATCAATAAAATACATCCAAAAATTATCCGGACATTTGAAATTTCACATACATAACTAAAGGAAGAAATCTCAATTCATTCATCCAAAATTATTAAACAAAGAAGCTAGGGTCTCGTCACATAGCCCCTTATAACACCGGCATATGACCTAACTGTAAGGTGTGCTATGGTGAAAGAATCTGAGGGAGGCTCAGATAACATTGCCCTAGTAGTAATCTCTACTAACTTGAACTTCTCTCGTAGGCGTTTCCGTTCTAGCTTGACACGCTGGAGTTCGGCTTGGGCATGGTCCAAAGTGAAGCCCAAAGACGCCACCTCCTTCCCAAGCTGTGATAAGTGGGCCTCATAAGGTTCGAGTCTACTGGATGAAGCCATCAACTCCCCTTTATGCATTAACCATTAACATCTCTATTAAATCATTAAGAGTAAGTTAATATACTATTTAAAAAGTTTGGGTCATTACATACATGGACCAATATGATATTTTGGGCATTACAGTTAACCTTGAAAAATAAAATTGTTTTTATACTTATGATAATGTCACACATATATTTCATGAACATATGTAAAAATATAAATTTATGATTATTTCTAGTCTCTTATGAAGCATGTTTATTAATTATACTGTTTTATGACATGAATCATGTTTATGATCATTTACATATTGGTTTTAATCATTGTTAGATTTTTTAATGATCTTATGCACTTCTTCTTATCTTATCCATTCTAATGATGATTGTTATTCATCAACCTTTTTTACCCTTACTAAGAATCTATGCTAAACCTTTCTTTGGTTTCTTTTCATCGTGTTATAAATAATTGTTTGGGTGGGACATATATCTCCACCAAATTCATTAGGAAATGATTTATTTCTCTTAATAAACTGTTTAAAAACCAGTTGATGTGATTTAAAAGCTATTGAATCAAGTCTATGTTCCCAAACCATTATGTGAAACATTTCTATGTGATTTATACATTCTGTTAAATAGGTATTGATTATTTATTCATTATGTAATTGGGTATAGGTATATATACATGGACCAATATGATGTTTTGGGCATTACAGTTAACCTTGGAAAATAAAATTGTTTTCATACTTATGATAATGTCACACATATATGTCATGAACATATGTATAAATATTAATTTATGATTATTTATATCTCTTATGAATCATGTCTTATAAATTATATTGTTTTATGACATGGCTCATGTTTATGATCTTTTACAAATTGGGTATAAACGTAGTTATATTTTTTAATGATCTTATGCAGTACTTCTTATCTTATCCATTCTAATGATGATTGTTATTTATCTCCCTTGTTTACCCTTACTAAGAATCTAAGATAATCCTTTCTTTGTTTTTGTTTCCTCGAGTTATGAAGAATATTTTATGTATGATATGCTTAAGATCTGTAATAAATGGGAAGATCATTATAGGAGATGTTAATGATCATCCATCAAAAAAGAATATTGTGTATCTAGTGTCCAAAGGGACTAATGATTTATGTTACATATGATTATATTTGATAAATTTATTGACTACTCACCTAAAAAAATTAATATTTATATATGAAAATAGTGATTCAATATATTTTTTATAATAGGGATTGTTTTCTGATCCTTTGAAAGTATAATGAGAAATCATCAATGAGAATACTATGGTTATTTATATGGATTATTCAAACTATGGGAAATTAAACATCCATTTTGGTTAAGGTTAGACTGAGTTTCTTCTATGAAATTACAACTAGGTAATGATACCACAAGTTTATGTGGATCTAAAATTGGTGTATCTAGGAATAATAACTCCAAAAACGTCACAGTAGTTCTTTACTCAATTGTTAGTCGGTACACAAGAACTAACATTAATACACACATAGATTAAAACACTTGTTGTATATAATTTAGAGTTAAAAATATCATTTTGAACAATCATGAAGGATATAAATTGATAATTAATATGAATTAACATGTAAGAAACAAAGGTTTCATAGAATGAAAATAAATATACCTGATTTATACATATTATAAATTATTTTTCATGATTTTCCCATTATATTTATTATTTCTCACATTATGTTTTTTATATTTTTTAATGAATGGAACCTAGTAGAATCATCAGAAAAATGAATGTGATGGAAAATCAATTGACCACCATCATAAGAAACCAAATGGATTTCATTCTATGAAAAAATATTTTGTGATTATGCTTACTCAACTCTCTCAATTAATAAATGGTGACACACGTCTTATGGAACATTTGAATTTTCTAAGGAGGGAGAAAAATTCCATCTTATATTTTATGCTACAATACCCACCATGCATCTATGGAAATGATGATCCACTATTTTATATGCATTTAATCAATGTGGTGGAAAATAAATTTTCCCTTTGATAGTGGCTGGACTGTGAAAATGTTATCCTAACTATTTATCATTTAAAAGGTAATGACAATCAATTGTGGAATATTTTTATGAAAATGAGGTAGGTGTAGGAAATTGAATCAATTGAATGTAATGAGTTTAACAGAATATTTTTTTCATATTTACATCACTTATATTTTATATAAAAAAATATTGATAAGTAATTTCATAATTAAATTATAAGGATGGTGAATCTATTGGTATATATGAGGAAACTTTTACAAGACGTTAAAGGTATGATTATGGATTAACAATTATCTCTAAAAGAAAAATTGATTTATTCCTTAGTGTTTTCAATCTAAGTCTCCAAAAGGAATTATCCATCAGTATTTTTTAAATACTTAATGATATTTTTCAATGAACAGTTAATGTGAAATGGGAGCACGAACCCCTTATGGATCCGATGATATGAAAACGATGATGTACTTTCATGAATGTTCCATCTGAATATAACATTAAGGAAAGAAAATATTTTAACCTCTTACATTCCCAATATTAGGGAATGAATAATCAGGTGAATTTCTAAAATGAAAAATAATATGTTTCAACTGTGTGAAACCAATCCATTGTGAAAAATACTATCAAATTAATGTGATGAATCTAGCTAATGAATTGAATAAGGAGAGGTTCCCAAAAAAAAACTCTTCACCCACACTCTAGTTCTATATATGAAATTAGTTTGGGATTTTTTTGAATCAATTCCATAATAGAACATGAAATGAGGATAATAATCCACATTTACCTCCAATGACAAACAAAAAATTGAATATTTTTACAAATAAAAATGATGAACTAAATTATAATAATTAAGAAAAAAGATTCATCATCATCAGTTTTTTAATTTTAAGTTGGAGTTTACATGAATGAATGCAAGGAATATAGTATTGTTCATCCTACAGTAAAATTTGATATGTTTTTTAGAATTTATTATCTCTCTCTATATAGATTCTAGAAAAATAGAATCCCATTTGATAGTTTGAGTTAACCTTTGATCAACAATTGTGGAATGGATAAACCTGTAATTATAATGGAAATTTCTTTCTTATGGATTGTATAAGATATAATTAAAAGAATAAATGGTGAATTATATTTTCGAAATAAAATTTATTTTATTTTGATATTATTTTGGAAATGATTATGGTATATACATCATGGTATGAGATTTTATGAGAGGTTTATATAAATTCAAGATAATAGTAATGTTGATTATGGGTTGGGGTAAGATCAAACCATACTAATATTTATGATTCAATTTTAGTTAGACGTATTTTTTTGGATTCTGATGTTTAACTATTTATGGAATGATTTACGATGAACATTGGGTGTTATTTTTAATGTTTTAGAACATGATGATTTATTTTTATCCACATTAGATAATTTTTTCGAACAATTTTGATTTTGGTAAATATATAGTGGTAGGATAAATATTTATCTATCCTATTATATATTTTATGATCAATTAATATGTAATTTTTGTGCATCATACATAAAAATTTCATCATCGATATTCATTTTTTATAGTAAGAGGTGAAGGGGATGTTGATCGAAGTAAAACCGAAGGATGAAATTTTTCATATGTACATGAATGATATAAAATAATAAAATATTATTATTAAAATTCTATAACATTAGGGAAAATGATATTTAGAAAAATTATTATCTTTCATTCATTTTCGTTGAATAGATGTTATTTTTTTCACCACTTTGGTTTAATGTTTTTAGTTATTACCTTAATAATGAAAATTCATTTTCATGTGACCAATGATATGTGGATATTAATTTTCCTTCACCTTTATATTTTCATATCAAACTAATTTTCTTCAATTTAGAATTTTGTTTATGTGTTATTATAGAAAAAATTTATATTTTTATTTCCATCTTTTTAGAAGGTAGTTTTATTATCATTTTTTATGCTGGTTTCCTATTAAGGGATTTTATAATTTTAAACCATTAATTCATGAAAAATATTTTAAAATTAAAGGAAAAAAAATTATTTAAGGGTATCAGAATGTAACACCTATATATTTTATGAAGTATATATTTTTTCGGAAAATTTTGTTATACGATATCTTTTGTTACAAAAAATATCAGGTTTTAGAGAGCCACAATACTCGATAATTATTATCTTTTAAACCTAAAAATTATAACTAAGCTGTTAAATTATAGGGTTTTAATAGTAATAAATAAATTATTTTAATTATAACATCTTTACAAGAATAAAATAAATTCATTTCCTGACAATTTTTTAGAAATGAAAGTAAAAATCATTTGAATGTAAAATAAATGATTTTTTACAAAAATTGTTTGTATCCACGCGATGTGTTTCTAAATTTTTAAATTAAGTAATTAACTCATGGTTAATTATTTTAATTAAATTAAATATTATATATTAAATAAAATGTTTTTTAAATAATATTTTTTTTATTCATGGGAAAAAAATTAATCCTATTTGTTAAATGTATTTGTCTAAAAGGAAGATTCTTCATGTTCAATGAAAAATTTTAAAAAATATATTCTAAACTTATATAAATTTTATTTAAAAAATGGAATTTAT
Organism: Viscum album; assembly: GCA_963277665.1. Taxonomy (NCBI): domain Eukaryota; kingdom Viridiplantae; phylum Streptophyta; class Magnoliopsida; order Santalales; family Viscaceae; genus Viscum; species Viscum album. Next base: position 1,266,113,593 of record OY728140.1, on the reverse strand, counting down.
TTTTTTAATTCATTATGTTAAAATAATATTATATTGATTAATTTAGGTTTATTAAATACTAATTTTTTAATGACTGTTGAAAGATAACAATTTTTATTTAAATTACATTATTATATAATGTATTTAAAATGATAATTTATTTGATTTTTTATATGGAAATTCAGGTAAATTATATTATTATGAATCCAATTTGGGTCATTTTATCAATTTTTTAGCTTATTTTGGATATAAAATCATTAATAGGTAATGAATACTTTAATTTGGTGAACTACTTTTTCATCGTGTTAGCGAGTTCAATTTTAAATTAAATTTTGTAAATTCTATGGAAAATAAATGTTAAATTGATTCAATACTCTTAGTAAGAATAATTTATATTTGTTACTAAAAGAAACTAAATTTTGGATCATAATTAATTGTGAAAATAGTTGTACATTATTATCGTGGTTAGGGTAAAAAAAGGATTACGAGGGATAATCCAAGATAAGGGATGTTTTACTAATCAAACTTTTCAAAGGTCTATTTTAAATATATTTTTAGAATTAATCATATAAAAAATTAAAATATATAGAAATTTGGATGTATTTTACTTTGGAATGTCCTTATCATTTTATATTTTCTTATGAAATTTTTAACTAGTTTCCAAATGGGTTCCTTTCCCCACCCATAAAAGGAAAACCCCTATACTCTCTTATTAACAATTCAAAATTAATTTTTTTCTAGGTCCTACCAAAATACAATATTTACATACCTCCAAAAGACCTAGAGGCCTTACATTGATTATAAATTCCTTCTAAGATGGCTTTGGGTTCAACCCTATGGAGGTTGTCCAAAAAATAGGAGGTCTCAGTGTGTGTGATGAAAGTATATACACGAGGTAAGGGATCTGTAATCTCTCAAAAAAATCTCGGATACATATTCCATATTCAACACTTCTTTAATTATTTTAATTTATATAAAATTAGTTGTATATGTTATATTATGAATGTTCTTATTTCCCTGATATTTAATGTTTATCATTATATTATTATTTAAGGGGGGTTATGATCCAAATGTCTTGAAAGAGATAAGTTATTTATATCTCGAATTTATTTTTGTGGGTGACATACCCTATGAAATATTTTTTTTGTTTTGTGGGGTTTATACTCTACCCATGAATTGAAATTATGTCTAATATCATTAAAATTATGGGATATACCAACCTATATTTTATTATCTCATAAAAGGGGATTACGATTCAAATTTATAAAAAATGGTAGGGATTTTTTGTTAATATATAATGTTCAACCTATTTTGATTATGATTATATTTCTGACAATGATATCTTATTATTTAAATATTAAAGAAAATTATTTATTTTATTTTTTATCATCCTATTTATGATAATTACATGTGTTCCTTTATTTTTCCTCTATCAATGTATTCATGAGCTCAAAATATTTTTTTTAATGAAAATAAAATTTATTTCTATATTTTCCATACACTCATTTTCATTCAATTACATTTTTTTAAAATATTTCAGAAATGCTTTAATATGGTTATTTGTAGTCATTTTTATCCATGTTTGACCATTTTACAAAACATTTTGAAAGGCATATTAATATTTGATTCCATACCTGATATTTTATGACATTTCATTGAAAAATATGAAAGCAATCTTTGGTTTAAGTTGTACATAATGAATTTAATTTCTCATAGTCATTCCCAATCAAGTATTAAAATCATTCCTTATAATTTTCTAATGTTATTTTTTAAATATTTTCTTTAAAATATGTCCATTTTTTAGATTTTAATTAAGTGATTCCAAATGAAAAAGGATATTTTCCTCAATAACTATTCCATATTAACATTCAAAATCATTTTCTAGGAAGATGACATTTTTTAATGTTAACTACAATTTAATAGGGATAATATAGGATGAAACCATAATTATTCTATATGTGGATGTTTTTTGTTTATGATCACAATGTGTTTATGAAACATATTCCCTTTGCATTGGTTATGTAATGATGGAATTATAAATTTTTTTATTAAACCCATTTCATTTCCAGTGTCCACGTAATAATTAAATTTCTAGAAACCCATTTTCTTTCATGGATTTTGATATATGAAATTTTTAGGGTCTTGTCGAACATGTATATATGATTTTCATTATGTAAAATTATGGAACTATATATGCATAAAATTCATATGGTAATGATTTATATCTATTGAGATAGTAATAGGAAACAAGCTGATGTGATTGACCTTTTAGGGAAAACTAGTTGATGATCATGATACATTATGGGAAATAAATCAATGTTAATGACCCACTATGGGAATGAATTTTTTAATCCCGATCATTTTTTTAGGGGGAACATGTAGGGATACCTCATCCAATAATATTTTATGGACTAATTTGTTAAAAATTAAATATGAAATGGTTTTTTACTTATGTTGGTTACATACTTATATGACATGAACTTTTGGTTCAAGAATAGATATGATGATTTTTCAATATTATGATTCATTTTATATAAATGATCATGATTTATTCCATTACTTTGGTTTATTTTCTTTTACAGATTGGATGTCAACCATGTAAGTATTATTCATGATTCCATGCCCTTATCCTTATCTTATTCTATCTTATAATCATCAATTGACATCTCTCATCTTGACCATTACTAAGCATCTAGGCTTAACTGTTATTATGTTTCCTTTTCCAGGTTATGAATAATTTTTTATGTAGGGTATATCTATGAACTGTAATAATAGGAATAATGCTTTTGGAGATGCTGAAGATCTTCCATGAAATAAAAAAAATTTTATCTTGTATCGAAAGACAGTAAATTGTTTTGGTCTATCAGCACATATTTTTGAAATTAATAAAATATTTTTCTAACAATATATAATATTTATGTATTAAAATATATAGTCTCTATAGGGAATGATATTCATGATATGATGATCCTTTTTTATTATTTAGTCTTGATGTTTACAATTTTTATTCCGTCTAATAATTGGTATTTTTGTGACATTATATAGTTGTATCCTGTTATATTGGTCCCCTTTTCCTTGATTAACTTCTATTTGGTTGTGTTAAATTTTTTTAGAAGGGGGGGGATTGTTTTCAAACCATATGATTTTTATTTTAAAATGTTTATTGTTTTAAAGATTAATTTTTGGTTCCATTAAAAATGATATTGTTTTCAAAATTCACAATCCTTTTAAAACTGTTTTAAAAAATGTTAACATAAAAAAATTTGTTTCATATTTTTATTTAATCATATCATGGGGAGAAAAATGATGACCCATTTTCGTTTCCATTATTTCATGCTAGAACAATTTAGTTCATTAAAAAATTAAACGAAATGGTCTTATAGTGGTACTGTGCGGGCATTAAATCATAACCTATATAATATTTTTTGAGTGTATATATCCATCATTTCTTGAACATGTTGTAAGATTAGATTTTACGTAATATCGAGTTTTTTCTTCTATGGGAAGAATTTGGTAGTTTGGATCATGGTGGTGAATTTAGTTTCACATAGAGATTGTGGTCTCACTATTGGATTGAGGGAAATGGATTGATTGAGTTTTTATATGGCCCCATTGGTCTTTTATTTCTATTATTATATCTTCTATTTTAGTTTTCAAATCTCTATTATTTGGTTATTTACTAGGTATTCCTTTGGGTTGTAGAGATCATTTTCTATGGTTATTCCTTTTTTGGATGCTTATGTCATATTATTGAGGGTGAAACCATTAACAATGGTTAATTTAGATACCCTTGATTCTTGTCTCCATATATGTGGAATTAGAGATAGTATTTGGGTACGTGGTTGGATGGTTCTGGTGAAGAATGAAATAGACGTCCGGGTTTGTTCATTACCCTGGCTAGTACCAAATGTATCTATCTCACATATGGGAGACATAGTCATTTTAATTTCAAGGAAACTAAAGATGAAAAAATAATCAAATCCATATATAAACCACATATATTACAATCCACATAAAGAAACTATCTATAAATAGAATATTAAAAAATAATACCAATTATAATGTTAGCACACAACCTAAAAATCCACTCCCGTTTCAATATAATGCATTAAAGCATCACCGATTTTTAGCTAACCACAATATAATATTAATTTTATTATTTAAACATATCTATTATAACAAGGATATAAAATTGGTTTTTATGAATAAAACTAACTGAATTCTAAAAAACATAAGGCTTAAACCACTTTAAATTATATTCAATGTCTACCAATGTATTAAAAATGAAAATAAAATTCATTTTAAAGTACAATATATACTTTTCTATATATGTATATTTTAAGCAAAGAAGGTGTTTTTATCATAAAAAATTAAATTAGATTGTGTTTGTAAATTATTTTAATTAATATTATATATTATATATTCAATCAAATGTTCTATCACCCATTTAATATTTGTTTTATAATCCTAGTACAAGAATAAATCTATTTTAATGTTAAAAAGGCTCTTTTTCTAAAAAGTGGATTCATCCCATTCAAACAATTATTTTAAATATATATTTTTTTAGTTATAGAAAATTATTTTGAAAAACACAATTCCATTTTTGATAACATCCTGTCAATTTTATCTTAGATTTTTTTTTTGAATTTTATGAAAAGCTTAATTTTTCAATTAGTAGTGAAAATTACTAATTTTTATAGAAAATTTTATTTTTGTTGAAGTGCACTGTTTTGCATTTGTTGTCAATGAGGTATGTTGTTGTCAAGGAATGAATGGATGGATGTCAAGGAGTTTCAATATGTGTATGACAAAGGTTGTGATGGTGATGGTGATGAATGGAGAATGGCCATGGTACTAAGATGCATGTCACTTAGGAGATTCACTAAGTGACATAGGATGTTGTGGTTGAAACATTCTCTATGGATATCAGATGATTGTAGAACTGATCTTAATGTTTCAATACTTGTATCAAGATGATACTAAGTTACACCACTTGAAGAATGGATGATGATGGAGTATCATCATTTCATCTGACGATTGTTGAGCTGATCTTTAAAGTTCAAAGAACTTGTATCAACTGGATACAATGTCACAACAATGTTTGAAAACCATGCATTGTACTGACAATGCATGAGGAGATGAAGAGAGCCATCCACAACTTCTAAGTGGATGAAGTGAGCTGAAGAAGACCATGTACTAATTCGTAGTGCATGACAAAGTGAATATGATCCAACTTGACCTCTAATTGGATCATTGAAGAATATTGAAGATTTAATTGATTCAGGAGCTAGGTTGATGAAGAACCTTCAAGAATTTCCCTCCTAAGTAATGACTAAATGTTGAGGAGATTGGAAGAATTCTTATGAAGAAGAAATGAAGAAATGGGAGGAAGAAAGAAGGGCACTTGATTTGGCATTTGGCATTTTATATTGGGAGTACTTTGTCTTCTAACAAAGTCTTTATCATTTCCTTAGCCAAAAATATGGCCAGCCCGTAGACACCTTGAGGGTTGAACCCCAAGGCATGGGCGCTAGGCACCACACACATGGGGGAACCCGTGGGGCGAGCCCAGGGCGGCAGGACGCACCCAAGACACCGCATAGGCGTCTGGGGCACGCCCGGAGGAGCGCGGTAGGGGCGCATGAGCACACCCGCAAGTGTCAAGAAGTGCATAGTAGGCGCCAGTGGCGCGCCCGAAGGTGCATAGTGGGCGCAGAGCGCGCGCCCGCAGGGAGAACTCGGTGTGGGGCGCCACCGAGAGGGGAGAAGTGCAACTGAAGGGAGGCCGGCAGCGCTTGGTTGTTATACCGCGGAAATTCCGCGAGGCGTTTCGATGTGGGACGCGGAATAATTCACCGGGAGCGCATCCTGGCCGTCCGAGTGATCGTGCGGCAGATCTCGGCCGCCCAATGCATCGCGTCATTCGCGATCTGATCCAGGCCGTCCAAAGGTTATATGATCGCCTGATCCGACGGCTCCCCGTCCGTCTCCTTCCTCAAGCTCAGCCGAAGGCCACCCGCGCATTCCCGCAGCCTCCGTTCGAACTAGAGGCATCCCGACGACGGTTTTTGAGTTCCCGGCCACCTCCAAGCAAACCGAGACCTGCTTTGTGATCATTAGGCCATAACGAACTCATGCATGCATTAAAATGTTGCATGCATGCATCGAGAAAGAATTTGAAGTTCGGTCGAGGCAAACCAAAGGTGCCGAGGCCACGTGTGTTCGTGGTATGCATAGACAAGTATTAAAGAGGCCATGCATTCGTACAAAAATGCATGCACGTGAAGGAGGAAAATAAAAATGCAACCCGCGGTGAAACAGGAAAGAAAAATCAAGATTTGAAAGATTTTTAAAGATCCGAAATCTTTGGGATTTTGAAGTTAAACCACGCGGATGGGCCGAAGAATTTCTTGCCTATAAAAGGAGCACCCAAGGCTCTCATTGTGCTTTCTGATCCTCTGAAGAGAGAAGTCCCGTGAAGCCTCTGTGCTCAGCGAAGTAAGAAGCTCCGCGCAACCCACTTGCGCGACGAAGCAGCCCGAAGCCATTCCTGGTTTCGTGTGTTCATTTTGTGCACTTCTTGCGCAAAAGAAGAAAGGGAGGTCCCCTGTGTTCCTCCGTTGCACGACAGGAAGAACCCGGGGCCGCAGCACCTTGCGCGCCCACGGTTGAAGCCCGCACTTGCGCGGCAGTTGGTGTCCTTGACACCCTGCGCGCCCACGGCTGTCAGAGGACTTGCACGGCTGTTGAAGGCAGGAAGTCCGAGGCTTGTATTCAAGCACCTTGTGCGATCCAAAATTAAGAACACCCTGGGCAGTGTGTGTGCTTAGTGCAACATGAAGATGAAGTGCATTACATACCTACGGGTTGTGTGCTAAGTGAGGAACAAAGCCACATCAATTGAAAGACATACACCCTAGCCGTGAGTGTGCAAGAAGAGGAGGAAGACCGAGGCCATACCTTGGTTGTGCCAAATTGAAGAACACACTTTGTGTGTGCATTTGAAGAAGAGGTCGTAGCCCTTGTGTGTACAAAATGGAGAACCAAGTGTGTGCATAAGTGAAGTGCACACTTTGAAGAAGATTAAAAGAACAAGGAAGTGTGTGTGTGTTTAGTAAGTGAAGTAGGCCAAGCCTTGTGTTTGCTAATTGATCAAAGGAAGTGTGTGTGAGCGAACAAGAACAAGAAGGCCGAACCTAGTGTGTGTGCACTAAAATGGAGATATCTGCCAAGACTCAGAAAAATAGAAATAAGAAACAGGCAAAGAAGATGAAGAAGAAGGTTGTTGCAATCAGAGAAACTCCTTCTATGGAAAGAAATGTGAAAGTCACATCAGATGACAATTCCTTTTATCATTCTTCTAATGAAGCCTGCTCTAGCTGTGATGAAGATGGAAGGAACAATGATCTTCTAAATACAATCAAATATCTTCAGAAGACAGTCCCCAAGGAAGTGGCAATGTGTATAGCTACAGGCATCCTTGATCTTCAAGAAGAAAAATTACAGCTAGAAGATGAAGCCAATTCTCTGGAAGTCCAATTGGCTAAAAGGGTTGGCATAACCAACACTCTCAGAAAGCTGGTGAAGGATAAGGATGAAACAGTTTCGCTTTGCAATGAAAGATATGAAGACACTACTAAAGAATTGCAAAGAAGCTATTCTGAGAAGGAAATCTTTATGATAATAATCAAAGATGTGTTTCATGCACTGGAGAAGTTGCACAAAGTTTCAATGAATGTCAGAGATGCTCAACTTGAAGACAAAGTAAACAGGGTGAAGGAGCTTGACAATTCATTACAAGAAATGAAGAAGGTGCATGAAGACCAGTTAGAACAGCTGAAAGAAAATTGGGAAGGAAGGCTAACAACTGTTGAGGATCAGAAGAACTCCCTTAACATGAAATGCTTAGAACTAGAGGTGATATTGAAAAATCTGCAATCACCCAAAGCTGAATCCTCCCAGTCAGCTGAAAGTAGAAATGTTGCTACACAAGTGTGCATTGAGAAGGATGATTCCAAAAGAAAGACATCCCCTAATAAAAGGGCAACAACTTCTAAAAAGAAGGTACCATCCATACCATCTTGTACTGATGCTTCTAATTGTGTTTCAACAAAAAGTGCAGGATGGAAAAATAATTCCAAACAAGTATGGATGAAGAAAATGAAGAAGCAGAACTCTCCTGAAACAACACAGCAGCTCCAGAAAAGTACCCTAAAATCAGAAGGACTGAAGAAGTCAAGATTTGTGGGTCAATGTTGGTGTTGTAATAAGTATGGGCACTGTGCAAAGGATTGTTGGTACAATCCACTAAATGTCAAAGCACAAAGGAAGCCCATGCCAAGGGGGAGCAAGACAGAAGAAAAGAAGCAGTATCCACAGGTCCAGAGACATCTGTTTACTGCAAATAGATTTCGATTACTTGACAACATCTGGGATGATAGAAAAAGTGGTCAAAAAGATACATGTCAATCTCCAACTGTATCCAGAGCTAAAAAGAAGAAAAGATCACAGAACCTGGCTCAGAAAAAATCCTTGGGAAGCAAGCATAAGAAAGTGGAAGATGCTCCCAAGAAGATTATGAAAAAGGAAGAGAAGACCTTGGAGTCTAAATCCAAGAAGGGTGATGCATCCAGAAGGACCACCAAGAAAACATGCTTCTACTGTGGAAAGAAAGGACATATCATGGATCTTTGTAAACAAGCCATGAAACTGAATAGAAGCAGACTGGACTCAAAAAGACAATCAATCCAGAAGAAGCAGAAGGGATTGATTGAAAACAAGTTGCCTAAGAGAGGTAGCTTGACAGCATCAAAGGAACCATGTGGAACTTCCAGAACTGAGGCCACACTTCCAAATGACTTTTTAATCATATGGCCAAATCAGTTGCAACTTGCCAAAGATCTGGAGAGAGCTGAAGATGAAGTTCTGTCAATTGCTAAGGCAAAAGGGAAGAAGAATATTTCACATGAAGATGTGTTGAGTTCCACACCAGCACAAACATCAATGAAGATCAAACGTGCAAGTGTGAAGAATGGTGAAAATGGGACATCTCGGTTGAGATAATCTTCTCAACCTTGTTGTTCACATTGATGAACCAAGGAGGTTCCATCTTATTCCCTTATACTTCTGGTATTTACATGTGCTAACATTTCAGGGAATTGAAGATGATGATCATTCTCATCTGGAGAGTGGTTTGGACAGAATGGAGTGCACCCCTTGAGGGGGAGCCAATCTGAAGAAGATGGGATTCTTAGATTAATACCATCTTGAGAAAAGTGAAGGTATTCCAATCATACTTTCATCCCCTGTTTCTTAATTGAGTTTATCTTGTCAATTAAGGGGGGGGGGTATGGATTGAAGACAAATGGATGAAAGGGGGAGCTTTATCTTTGCACCTGAACTTTCTAATGAGTTTTGTGAAGTATGTGCAGGATTTAGCAATTCATTATTATATCTGAAAAATTTCAAACCCCTGAAGCATGATTTCACATGTACAGTGATGTTGGACAGCATTGAGTTCCTTGGTTACATCACTCTTGTTTTCTACACCGGGTTAGCCCAAGTAGACTTAGAGTTGATCTACTAAAGGTTCCTTGCTCAAGAGAACATGTGACATCATCCCTCTCTTATTGTTTTTCAAGAAAATACTTTTCAAAGGGAGGAAGAGATTTTTGAAAGAGAACCACACCACACCTTTGCATTTGGTTGCCAATAAGGGGGAGAAATATTGGTACACATATTGACCCATTCATATGTGCTCTAGTGTATTGCCAACAAATACAAAGGGGGAGATTGAAGTGCACTGTGTTGCATTTGTTGTCAATGAGGTATGTTGTTGTCAAGGAATGAATGGATGGATGTCAAGGAGTTTCAATATGTGTATGACAAATGTTGTGATGGTGATGGTGATGAATGGAGAATGGCCATGGTACTAAGATGCATGTCACTTAGGAGATTCACTAAGTGACATAGGATGTTGTGGTTGAAACATTCTCTATGGATATCAGACGATTGTAGAACTGATCTTAATGTTTCAATACTTGTATCAAGATGATACTAAGTTACACCACTTGAAGAATGGATGATGATGGAGTATCATCATTACATCTGACGATTGTTGAGCTGATCTTTAATGTTCAAAGAACTTGTATCAACTGGATACAATGTCACAACAATGTTTGAAGACCATGCATTGTACTGACAATGCATGAGGAGATGAAGAGAGCCATCCACAACTTCTAAGTGGATGAAGTGAGATGAAGAAGACCATGTACTAATTCTTAGTGCATGACAAAGTGAATATGATCCAACTTGACCTCTAATTGGATCATTGAAGAATATTGAAGATTTAATTGATTCAGGAGCTCGGTTGATGAAGAACCTTCAAGAATTTCCCTCTTAAGTAATGACTATATGTTGAGGAGATTGGAAGAATTCTTATGAAGAAGAAATGAAGAAATGGGAGGAAGAAAGAAGGGCACTTGATTTGGCATTTGGCATTTTATATTGGGAGTACTTTGTTTTCTAACAAAGTCTTTATCATTTCCTTAGCCAAAAATATGGCCAGCCCATAGACACCTTGAGGGTTCAACCCCAAGGCATGGGCGCTAGGCACCACACACATGGGGGAACCCGTGGGGAGAGCCCAGGGTGGCAGGACGCACCCAAGACACCGCATAGGCATCTGGGGCACGCCCGGAGGAGTGCGGTAGGGGCGCATGAGCGCACCCGCGAGTGTCAAGCAGTGCATAGTAGGCGCCAGTGGCGCGCCCGAAGGTGCATAGTGGGCGCAGAGCGCGCGCCCGTAGGGAGAACTCGATGCGGGGCGGCACCGAGAGGGGAGAAGTGCAACTGAAGGGAGCCCGGCAGCGCTTGGTTGTTATACCGCGGAAATTCCGCGAGGCGTTTCGATGTGGGACGCGGAATAATTCACCGGGAGCGCATCCTGGCCGTCCGAGTGATCGCGCGGCAGATCTCGGCCGCCCGATGCATCGCGCCATTCGCGATCTCATCCAGGCCGTCCAAAGGTTATTTGATCGCCTGATCCGACGGCTCCCCGTCCGTCTCCTTCCTCGAGCTCAGCCGAAGGCCACCCGCGCATTCCCGCAACCTCCGTTCGAACCAGAGGCATCCCGACGACAGTTTTTGAGTTCCCGGCCACCTCCGAGCAAACCGAGACCTCCTTTGTGATCGTTAGGCCATAACGAACTCATGCATGAATTAAAATGTTTCATGCATGCATCGAGAAAGAATTCGAAGTTCGGCCGATGAAAACCAAAGGTGCCGAGGCCACGTGTGTTCGTGGTATGCATAGACAAGTATTAAAGAGGCCATGCATTCGTTCGAAAATGCATGCATGTGAAGGAGGAAAATAAAAATGAAACCTGCGGTGAAACAGGAAAGAAAAATCAAGATTTGAAATATTTTTAATGATCCGAAATCTTTGGGATTTTGAAGTTAAACCACGCAGATGGGCCTAAAAATTTCTTTCCTATAAAAGGAGCACCCGAGGCTCTCATTGTGCTTGCTGATCCTCTGAAGAGAGAAGTCCCGCGAAGCCTCTGTGCTCAGCGAAGTAAGAAGCTCCGCGCAACCCACTTGCGCGACGAAGCAGCCCGAAGCCATTCCTGGTTTCGTGTGTTCCTTTTGTGCACTTCTTGTGCGAAAGAAGAAAGGGAGGTCCCCTGTGTGCCTCCGTTGCACGGAAGGAAGAACCCGGGGCCGCAGCACCTTGCGCGCCCACGGTTGAAGCCCGCACTTGCGCGGCAGTTGGTGTCCTTGACACCCTGCGCGCCCACGGCTGTCAGAGGACTTGCACGGCTGTTGAAGGCAGGAAGGCCGAGGCTTGTATTCAAGCACCTTGCGCAATCCAAAATTAAGAACACCCTGGGCAGTGTGTGTGCTTAGTGCAACATGAAGATGAAGTGCATTACATACCTACGGGTTGTGTGCTAAGTGAGGAACAAAGCCACATCAAGTGAAAGACATACACCCTAGCCGTGAGTGTGAAATAAGAGGAGGAAGACCGAGGCCATACCTTGGTTGTTCCAAATTGAAGAACACACTTTGTGTGTGCATTTGAAGAAGAGGCCGTAGCCCTTGTGTGTACAAAATGGAGAACCAAGTGTGTGCATAAGTAAAGTGCACACTTTGAAGAAGATTAAAAGAATAAGGAAGTGTGTGTGTGCTTAGTAAGTGAAGTAGGCCAAGCCTTGTGTTTTCTAATTGATCAAAGGAAGTGTGTGTGAGAAAACAAGAACAAGAAGGCCGAACCTAGTGTGTGTGCACTAAGTGGAGTGAACACACTTAGAAGAAGTAGAAGACACTCACAAAAAGTATAAAACACATTCATGTGGGTAAGAAAAAGGAATTAAGTGTGTGAAGGAAGTGAGAAGGTGTGTGCTTGAAGTGATTACACCCTTTGTGGGTTTATTGCACCAAGGAGAAAAGAAAGGGGAATGCATGCATGAATGCATGCACATGCACACGTGAATAAAGCTTAAATCAGTGGTGTGCATCTGAGTTGACCAACACCAGAGGATCTTGAAGAATTTAAGAGACCATGAAATCAGTGCATGAGGATGCAGAGATGCCATGCACTCAGTGCATGAAGTTGATGTGTAGTGAGACTGGACCAGACTGAAGTTAAAGATATCAATTGTCTGAGTATTCAGTAGTTGAAGAGAGAAGCCAGGTCATCCTGAGAAGAAGGAGATAAATCCTGAGCAAGACGAGAAGACCTGATCAACTCAAGTGATCAGAGGTACAGAGCTAGGCCAGCAGTCTTTATCCCAGACTGCTGAAGATACTTGAAGAAGCTTAAAGAGAAGAAGAGCTACTCGTGTGACTCGAGGAGCCAGGAGAAGACCCTGTGGGACTCAGGGAGAAGAAGTCTTCAGTGGGATTCTGGAGCAGGCCAGTGGGACTCTGGTAACACTGTGGGACGCAGTATAAAGACCCTCCTGTGGGACTCAGGAGAGATACAGTGGGACCCCGTATCGTCCATTGTAATACTAACCGATTATAATGGAGAAACCATGTTGGGGTGTATAACCAACATGGCCAGGACGTAGGCCTTTGGTGCCGAACCTTGTAAATCCTTGTGTCCAGTGCCTTTACATTTACTGCATCATTCGTGGAAAGGTGAGAGATACAAGAAGAGTGGATCGAGGCTTTAATCAGCCAGAGAGGTTTAATTGATAAAGAATCAATTAGTAAAAAGTTTTAAAGGATCACTGATTCACCCCCTCCCCCTCTCAGTGATTCACACTGATCTGGGAACTTCATTTGTATTAAGTATTTTTGAAGAAGAAATATATTTTTAAATGGTATAAAAAATATAATTAGATCAATAATATTTTTTATAATAAATTTAAGTCATTTTTATCCCTTTTTACTCGAATTTTGATATAAAATATTTTTATATATAACAAAGTATTTTCCTGGGGAAACCACTTTCTTAATAGGTATATAGGTTTATTATTAATTGAAATTCATCCAATAAAATAAATTTAACATAATAAATTGGATTATATATAATGAATTTGAATAATTAAGATTCAGTAATAAGGAAAACATAATTTTTTATCATAATGAATTGTGAAAATAGTAAAAAAAAATTATCATGATTACGGTTAAAAAATTGTTCACCATTGGTTTAAAAAAAAATATATGTGCATGTATTGAAATAAAACATGTCTATATATTATTGAATTTTTATATTTATACCTTATTATATATACAATTCCAATATATGGTCATTTTTATGCATTATTGTTTGTAAATAATTTATCATTTTGGATTCTTTTGGTATATTTTCTTGTATTATCCAAATAGGTGCTTTTTCCTACATATAAAATGATACCCACTCCACTCTTTTATTCAATATCCCAATGATTTTTTTTAAAATAATAATTTCTCAAATCCTTTATATAATTCCCTTTACAGATCCTCGACACCTTAATTATTTTATGAAACCCTCCATCAAAGGATTTGGGTGCTAACATAAGGAAGTTATCTTTAGAATAGGAGGTTTAAATGTGTATAAATAATGTTGAGGCATGAGGCAAGGGATTCCAAGTATCTATTTTAATATTAGGAGACATATTCAATATTAATAACATGTTTTTTGGTGATGATAATATCCATTTTAATTGTTATATTATTAATCCCCTTAAATTTATGAAATTTAGATATTCATTTTTTGTTATTATTTAATGGGTCTTTAAAAATATCTTGAGTTGGTAAGTGTTCTTTATATCAGTTATATTTTAATGGGAAAATTTCCCTACAAAAACCTACTTTCTATTGAGGGGTGTAATAATACCCATGAATATTTTTTTTTATCATTTTGATTAAAAATATGGGAATTAGATATCTATATAATATTTTCTCAATCATATGGATTAAGATTAAAAAGATTACAATTTGGTAGGGGTTTATGTTATAATTTTATTATTTATTAAGATTATTTTTTATTATTATTCTGAGGATGTGATCTTATGATATTCACTCTATAAACACATGAGTTTTATTATTCTATTTTAATTTATGAAAATGGAATGAGATACTTTCATTTTACTCCCCAATTTATTCTCATAGGTTCAGAAGAATGTTTTTTTAAAAAATCACCGTTATTTCTATCTTTAGTAAAAATAATTTTCATAAAAATCCATAGTTTTTCTAAGAATGTTTCCAAGAAGGTTTTAATATGATAGTTTTAATCCATTTTTTATCTATGATTTTATTTCAACAAAATTTATTAATGGAATCTTCATATTAGGTAAAAATAATTTATATTTTGAATGTTCGTATAAAAATGTAAAAGGAATATTTTTTTACACTTAAGGAATGGAATATATTTCATACCATCATGATAACTCAATGATATAAATTTTACTTTACATGTTACCGATGTTATTTTATGGGGATTGTTTTAATATTTGTGATGTTTTTAGATTTCAAATAAATGAATTCATCTTGAAATGTTTATTTTACTCATGTAATATTCAAAATGATCATTAAAAATAATTTTACAAGTAATATGATATTTATTATTATTAAATAGTATTTACTAGGTATATTATCCAATGATAAAATTATTTTTTTCTCTGTATGGTGTATTTTTATATTGAAACTATGTTTATGAAACACATTCCCCTTCCATAGGTTATGATATGATGAAATGATAAATTTTTTATGAAACCTGTTTCTTTTCCATGGGTAATGCTATAATTAAATATTCCTAAACCCATTTCTTCTCATGGGTTCTAATATTATTAATTTTCTAACACCTTTAGGAATGAAAATTAGTTATTTATATTGTGTTATGGGTGGGACATATATCTCCACAAAATTCAATAATAAATTATTTATTTCTCTTAATAAAATGTTTGTAAACCAGTTGATGTGATTCATAAGCAATATGAATCAATTATATGTTCCCAATACATTATTTGAACCAATTATATGTCTTTTATACATTATTTGAAATAGTTTTTGATTATTGTTTTATTTTTTTAATGGTGTATAGGTATAGATACACGGACCACTATGATGTTTTGGACATTACAGTTTTGAAAAATAAAATTGTATTCATACTTATGATAATGTCACACACATATGACATGAACATTTTTTTCAAGATTAATTTAAGATGATTTCTTTCTCTTATTATTCATGTCTTATTAATGATATTATTTTATGATAGGACTTGTTTTTATGATATTTTACGTATTGTGTTTAAACATTGTTAGTTTTTTTAATGATTTTATACAATTATGCTTATCTTATCCATTCTTGTGATGATTGTTATTTATCTCCCTTGTTTACCCATACTAAGAATCTAAGCTTACCCTTTCTTTGGATTTATTTCCTTAGGTTATGAATAATGATTTATGTATGATATTCTTATGAGATGTACTAAATGGGGAGAACATTATGGGATATGTTAAAGATCATTCATGAAATAAGAATATTGTGTATCTAGTGTCCAAAGGGACAAAAGATTTATGGTGCTTATGCTTCAATTTGAGAAATTTATTGAATATTCTTCTAAAAATAAGTAATAATTATATATGAAAATCCTAATTCAATATATTTGTTATCATAGGTATTGTTTACTGAGCCTTTGGAAGTATAATGAGGAATCGTTAATGAAAATACTATGCATATTTATATAGATTATTCTATCTATATGAAATTAAACTTGAATTTTGGTTAAGGGTAGAGTGAGTTTCTTCTAAGAAATTACAACAATATATGGATACCAAAAGTGTTTTTGGATCTAAAATTGGTGTACCGCGGGGTAATAACTCCATTAATGTCAAATTGGTTCTTAACACGATTTTGAGTTGGTGCAAAATTACTATCCTTGAAACACACATAGTTTGAAACTCATGGTGGATATAATTTAGAATTTAAAAAATTGTTTTGATCAATCATGAAGGATATAACTTGTTTTGATCAATCATGTTAAAACCAAAGGTTTTACAGATTGAAAAGAAATATACCTGATTTACACATATTATATATTATTTAAATGATTTTTCTTCATTATATTTATTATTTATCACACTATGTTCTTTAGATTTTTTTAATTAATAGATACTAGTAGAATCATCTGAACCATGAATGTGATGGAAAATTAGTTGACCAACATCAAAACAAACCAAATGGATTTTATGTTAGGATAAAATATTTTTGGTCCATGATTACTCAACTCTCCAAATTTATCAATGGTGACACATGTCTGGTTGATCATTTGAATTTCCCAAGGAGGTAAAAATACTTCATCTTATATTTTATACTACAATACCCCCCATACATTTTTGGAAATGATGGTCCACTATTTTCTATACATTTTATGAATGTGAAGGAAATTATATTTTCTATTTTATAGTGGATGGACTATGAAAAGGTTATCCTAACTATTTATCACATGAAAGGTAAAGACGATCAATGGTGGAATCTTTTTAGGAAAATGAGGTATGTGTATGAAATTTAATCAATGTAATAGAATGAGTTTAATAGAATATTTTTTCATATTTACATAAATAATATTCTACATGGAAAACATTGATAATTAATTTTTGGATAAAATTAGAAAGATGATGAATCTATTAGCATATACGAGGAAACATTTACAATACATGAAAGGTATGATTATGGGTTAATAATTATCTCTAAAATAAAATTTTAATTATTCTTTAGTGGTTTCAAAATATTTCTCCATAAAACATTATCCATTAGTGTTTTTTAAATAATTAATAAAAATTTTCAATGAACATTTAATGTGAAAAGGTAGCATGAACCCCTTGTTTATCTGATTATATGAAAAGGAAGATGCAGTTTCATGAATGTTCCAAAGGAATATAACATGAAGCTAAGAAAATAATTTAACCTTTTACTTTCCCAATATTATGGAATGAATAATGAAGTGAATTTCAAAAAATGAAAAATAGTATGTTTCAACAGTGTGAAACCAATCCATTGAGACAAATACTATCAAATTAATGTGATGAATATAGCTAATGAATGGAATGAGGAGAGGGTCCCAAAAAATTCAGCACCCACACTCTAGTTCTTTATATGATATGAGTTTGGGAATTTTGTGAATCAATTCCATAATAGAACATCAAATGATAATAATAATCCAAATTTACCTCTGAATACAAAGAAAAAATTGCCTTTTTATACAAATAAAAAGATGAACCGAATAATAATAATTAGGGAAAAATATTCATCCACTTCAGTTTTGTAATTTCAAGGTGGAGTCTATATGAATTAATGATAATAATATATTATTGTTCATCTTGTAGTAATATTTTATGTGTTTTTTAGAATTTATTATCACTCCCTATATATATTCTAGAAAAATGGAATCGCATATGATAGTCTGAATCAACCTTTGATCATCAATTGGGGAAAGGATAAACCTAAAAATAAAATGGAAATGTTTTTTTATGGATAGTATAAGATATAATTTATTAAATAAAGAGTGAATTATCTTTTGGAATATTTTTTTTATTTTGATATAATTTTGAAAGTGATTATAGTATATACATCTTGGATTGAGACTTTATGAGAGGATTATATAAATTCAAGATAATAGAAATGTTGATCCTGGGTTGATGTGAGATCAAACCATCCCAATATTTGTGATTCAATTTTGGTTAGACATATTTTTTAGGATTCTTAAGTTTAACTATTTTTGGAATGTGTTATGTTGAACATTGGGCGCTATTTTTAATGTTTTAGAACATTACGATTTATTATTATCCATATTAGATAAGTTTTTCAAACAATTTTGGTTTTGGTAAATATATAGAGGTAGGATAAATATATATCCATCCTTTTATATATTTTATGATCAATTAATATATAATATTTTTTTCATCATGCATAAAACGTTCATCTTTGATTTTCATTTCATATAGTAAGAGGTGAAGGGGTTGTTGATCAATGTACAACCAAAGGATGAGATTTTTCATATGAAAATGAATGATATAAAATAAGTATATTTTTTTATGAAAATTGTTTTACATTAGGTGGAAATGATATTGAAAAAATTGTTATCTTTACTTTATATTCATTGAATAGATGGTATTTTTCTCCCCAAATTGGTTTAATGTTTTTTAGTCATTACCTTACTAATGACCATTCATTTACATGTGACTAACGATATGTGGATATTAATTTTCCTCCAAATTTATATTTTAATATCGAACTAATTTTATCCCCTAAAAAATTATATTTATTTCTCATTATAGACAAGCCTCATATTTTTATTTCAATATTTATAAATAGATGTTTTATTAAACTTTTTTATGTTGGTTTTCTATAAAGGGATTTTAAAATGATAAGCCATTAATTCAAGAAAAAAATTTGTAAATTCAAGGGAAAAAATTATTTAAAGGTGTTAGAATGTAACTCCTAGATATATTATGAAATATATATATTTTAAAGAAAAATTAGTTCTATGATATCTTCAGTTACAAAAAATATCGATTTACAAAGAGCCACAATATTTGATAATTATTATCTTTTATAAATGACCATTATAACTAAGATGTTAAATTGGAGGGTTAGAACAGTAATAAATAAATTATATAAATTATAATAATTCCATGAGAATAAATTAAATGAATTTCTTTACAATTTTTTTGATATTAAATTTAAAATCATTTGAATGTAAATAAATTCTTTTCTGAAAAAACTAATTTTATACATGTGATGTGTTTCTAAATTAATAAATTAAGTAATTAACTAATGGTGAATTATTTTAAATAAATTTATATATTATATATTAAATAAAATATTTTTTCATATAATATTTTTTCCAGACATGGGTGAAGAATGAATCCTATTTTTTAATTGTGTTTTTCTGAAAAGATGATTTATCTTGTTTGATGAAAATTTTTAAAAAATACTTTCAACACTTATAGGAAGATTATTTAAAAAATTGAATTTATTTTTTCAATTAATTATGTTAAAATTATATTATATAGATTAATTTAGTTTTTTTAATATATATTTTTTAATGAAATTTGAAAGATAAAAAATTTATTTTATATTACCTTATCATATAAATTATTTAAAATGATAATTTATTTCAATATTTTTAAATGTAAATTTTGGTAAATTATATTATTAGGAATCTAATTTGGGACATTTTATCAAATGTTTTTTCTATTTTTGATATAAAATTATTAATATGTAATTAATACTTGTCATTGGAGAACTACTTTTTCATCACGTCGGAGAGTTCAATTTCAAAATAAAAATTTTCCATTCTGTGAAAACAAAATTTAAAATAGATTCAATACATTTAATTAGAATAATTTATATTTTTTAATAAAGTAAACCAAATTTTGAATCATAATTAATTTTTAAAATAATAAAAAATTATTATCATGGTTAGGGTTAAAAAGGATTACGAGAGATTAACCAAAAGATAAGGGATGTTTTACTAAGAAAACTTTTCAAAATTGTATTTTAAATATTTTTTTAGAATTATTCATATACAAAATTAAAATATATGGAAATTTGGATGTATTTTTCTTCGGAATGACCTTATCTTAATTTATTTTCATAGAAAAGTTTTAATTAGTTTCCAAATGGGTTCTTTTCCCCACCCATAAAAGTAAATCATTATTCTCTCTTATTAACAATTAAAAAATCATATTTTATAGGGCCAACCCAAATACATTATTTACATCCCTCATATAGTCCTAGAGGCCTTCGATTGATTAGTAATACCTTATTAGAAGGATTTTGGTTCTAACATATGGAGGTTGTCCAAAGAAGAGGAGGTCTCAATCTGTAGGAAGAATGTAAAGACATGAGGTAAGGTATTTTTAATCTCTCAATAATTTATGGGATACATATTCCATATTCAACACTTCTTTAATTATTGAAATAATTTTAAAATAAATTTTGTATGTTATATTATGTATGTTATTATTTTCATGATATTTAATGTTTTACATGATATTATTCTTTAATGGGGATTACCATCCAAATGTTTTCAAATAGCTAAGTTATTTATATCTCACATTTGTTTTTGTGAGTGACATTCCCTATGAAATAAGTTTCTAATTTTTCGGGTTTACATTCTACCGATGAATGTATATTTTGTTTAATCTCAATAAAATTATAGGATATACTTACCTATATTATATTTTCTCATCCAAGGGGATTACAATTCAAATTTTACCAAAATTGTTGGTATTTTAAGTTAATATCTACTGTTTAACCTATTTTGTTTTTGAATATATTTCTGATAATGATATTTTATTATTTATCTATTAATGAAAATTATGTATTTTATTTTTAATAATATTATTTATGATAATTACATTGTTTCCTTTAATTTTCCTTTCTCAATGTATTCCAGAGTTCAAAAGATTACTGTTAATGAAAATAAACCTTATTTCTCTATTCGGCAGAAATTCATTTTCATTCAATTAAATTTTTCCAAAAAGAAATCATGAATTCTATAATATGGTTATATGCAATCAGTTGTTTTCTATGTTTGACTTTTTTGAAAAACATTTTGAAAGGAATATTATTATCCATTTCCCTACCATATATTTTTTGACATTTCTTAGAAAAATATAAATGGAATCATTGGTTTAACTTGTAGATTGTGAATATATTTTCTCATAATCATTCCCACTCAAGGATTTAAATCATACCTTAAAATTTTCTAATGTTATTTTTTAAATGTTTCCTTCAATATATTGTAATTTTTAGATTTTTTAAAAGTAATTTCATACTAAAAAGGATATTTTCCATAATAAATTTTCCATATTAACTTTCAAAATCATTTTCCAGGAATATGAAATATTTATGTTAACTATGATTTACTGTGGATAATATAGAATGAAACCATACTTATTCTATAAGTGTATACCTTTTGTTTATGTTCACAATGTGTTTATAAAACATATTTCATTTCAATGGGTTATGTAATGATGGAATAATTAATGTTTTATGAATCCCATTTCATTTCCATTATCTATGTAATTATTAAATGTCCAGAAACCCATTTTTTCGTGGATTTTGATATTTGAATTTTTTATGACCTTGTGTAACATGTATATATGATTTTCATTATGTCATATGTTGGAACTATATATTCATAAATTTAATTGGGTAATGATTTATATTTATTGATATAATAATTGGAAACAAGCTGATGTGATTGACCTGTTAGGGAAAACTAGTAGATAATCATGATACATTATGAGAAATAAATCAATGATAATGATCCACTTTGGGAATGTAGTTACGATTCATGATTCATTTTGTTAGGGGAAACATGTAGGGATACCTCATCCACTAATATTTGGTGGCCCCATTTGTTAAACATTAAATATGAAATGGTTTTGTACTTATGATGGTTCCAAAATTATATGACATGAACATTTGGTTCATGATTACTTATGATTATTTTTCATCATTATGATTCGTTTTTTATAAATTATGACGATTTATTTCATTAATTAGGTTTATTTTCTTTTATAGATTTGGTGTGAACCTTGTAAGTATTATTCATGATCCCATGCCCTTATGCTTCTCTTATTCTATCTTATAATCATCAATTGACATCTCCCATTTTTACCATTACAGAGCATCTAGTCTTACCCATTATTATGTTTCCTTTTCCAACACTACTAAAAAAATGGGCAAGGGAAGCACCACCTTATATCAGTGATAAAAAAACCGCTGATAAAGAAAACCTCCATCAGTGCCAAAATTTTAGCGCTGATAAAGGGATTCTTTTTCATCGCTTTTCTAGCACTCATAGAGGGACTCTTTATCAGTGCTAGAAAAGCACTGATACAGGGTGACCTTTATCAGTGCTAAACAAGGGCTGATACAGGATGGATTTATCAGAGTTTTTTAGCGCTGATAAAGCGGACCATTATAAACGCTTTATTATCACTGATAATACCTTAGTACGTTTTTTTATAATGTCGGTCGCACAATGCCCTCGTTTTATCACGACCTAAAGCTCTCGCAATACTGGAACCCTGCGACTCCCCTCTGCTGCCCACTGAGTTCACGTTGCTGGACCTCCACCGCCCTTGAGCGTTTCATTGTCGGACCTCCGCCTCCTGCTGAGCATTACGTTTCCAGAACTCCCCCTCCCTCGAGATTTGCTTTTCCGGACCTCCGCCACTCACAACACCCTCATGTTTCGCGTTGCCGGACCTCCGCCGCCCGCTGAGCTTCACCTTATCAGACCTCCCTTAAAGGAATGTTTTCCAAATCATTTTCTTAATATTGTTCTCCTCTCCCATCACACATAACCATATGTTGATTTGGAATGATATATTTAATGTATATTTGAGATTGTGATGGTTTTAGGTTGCATAATTCAACCTTTTCTTCTTCATGTTTGTATCTAGGGTAATGCCCCCTATCGAAGCTTGAGTTTGGTCCAACTTCATATAATTGTTCTAGAACTATTATTCTATAAATAATATCACACTATTAAAAAAATTGTTAATTAGAGTTATGGGATGTGAGGCTAGCCCTTAAATGGTGTTATAGTGGATTTTGTATTGAATTATTTCATCCCTAGGTTTCATTTCCTCCAGTGGTGATGATTCTGCTTCATCGTAGATTCATGAGTGTTCTTCCTATATATTTTGATGGGGTTCTTGGGGGTGATCATCCAATATACTTCTATTACTCTTAAGGTATCACCATTTTTCTAATGACTACGGTGGGTTTTTAGGTGATTTGGTATTTCTTAATTCTAGATCCTAGAAACCATTCAATTTGATGGTGGTATGGCTGGATATGTTATATAAATTTTTCCAACAATCACCTTTATGAGAAGGTGTGGTTTGAATTATAGAATATATGTGCTTTGATTTGATTATATTATTTGGTTTTGTTGGTATGGAAGTGGGTGATGAGGTTCCAAAGGTGATGAATTCTAGTTTGTAATCTGGTTAGTGAAGTTTTTGATGATGATGTTGATCAGGCACATCACAGTGCAGGTATCAAGGAACGAGTATCATCATGATTTGAGTCATGATTCAATAGCATATTTTTTTTTGAAATTTTAATTTAGTGGTGTTTTATGGGGTATTTTTTATAATTTCACTTACTATTTGAACATATGTGGCTATGACATATTTATTTTTTCTTTTATCAATACTCCATTATTCTAAGATTTTATATCAGTATAATTTTTTATTATAAATAAAAATGTAGAATCTTTGGGGAATGTTTAACCTGGGTTGATTTTATTTAAAAGGGATGGTTTATTCATGTAAAATATCTCTTGAGAAACCTAGTATTGGTGGAAAGATTTATATGCTCATCATTAATGGTGATCAATGAGTTTACACAATCAGAGTGAAGTTTATGAAAAATTTAAGGTCCTTCACACTTGGGTTCCAGTTTCACTAGATTTCTCCAAGGTATCATCGATTCCCTTAGATCCAACACCATGTCACCATAATTTAAGGAATGAAGGATAACCTATTTCTTTAATGACAACACCACCCAATTCTTATGCATTTCTAGGTCATCCATTTCTTGAACCCTATTTTTTTTAGGGATCCCACCCTTCTTTCTGTCATGCTATCTAAGTGACTTTGTCTGGAAGTACACTTGTATGTCATGATGCCCATACCACTAAGATTTCTAGCCTTGCCACCCCTACCTCCATCTATGTCCTTCTCCCTCACTGAGGTTACTGACTGCTTCTCTATAGTGGCCAAGGCCCTTCCTAGCATTGTTTTTTCTATCTCCCTTGGCTTTGAGCCTGTCATCCATCTCCAAATACTTATTGATCCAAAGAGAACTCCCTCACCAGCCCCTGAGTTTCATTACCCATCCTTCCCCTGCCTCGTTGGATCTTCATCTCCAACTCATTTTAAGCTTACCAACCATAAGGGATTATAAACATGTTCAAAATCAAGGGACCTCAATGAGATATCATCCTCCCACTTCAATAATGCTACTAGCTCTTGATCCAATGTCAGATCCATGATCAATATTGCAATCAATTCATCACTACAATGGTTTTTAAAAGTGACACCTCCTTCCTTATGACTCTTGTTTTTGGATGTTATGACCCTCTTCAAAGGGAATCTCTATGTAGTGAACAAAATACTTTTGATCCGAGCCACCATCCATTGTTTGTTGGGGGTTACATTAATGTCATTTCCAACCCAAATTAAAGGAAAGGTAGTGGCCCATTCCATTGGAGGGCCATCATGGAGTTTGTTCAGTTCATAGCTGGGAAGGGCATCATTGATCTCAGCTTCTCAGGTGACAGTTTCACCTAGTGCAACAACTGAAGGGGCCATCACCGCATGTCGAGTCTATTGGACAGGTGTATCGACAACCTGAAAGACACTAACCTATTCTCAAATTCCATGTTTTTCCATCTTGCTTAAGGTATTTTGATTCACTCCCCCCACTTGGTTTCCATTTCATCTTGGCATAATCATCAGGAACGATTTCACTTCCACCAGCAATGGGTTAACATCCAAGGGTAATAGGACAAGGTTTTTGAAATATGGAATGAACCCTTGTAGGAGTATTGGTCCACCTTCAACCTCAGTGACCTGAACTCGAACCCCAATATGTGCATTTTCACCCCTTCTTCCTCAGGAACCTTCACCACCTGGGACTACTGTCACATATGGTCTCTTTCAGATTATTTTGATAGATGGAATGATACCTTTGTTTTATTGGATTATTAACAAAAGTTTGAGATTTATGTGTGACTATATACTGATTATATTTTCTTAATATTTTGTATACACTACCACTTGAGTTGAGTAACCTGATTGAAATCCATATTGGTACTTTGGTTCTGATGTGGATATGGGTTTTTATGTGTTTGTGACATGTGTATGTGTGGATATATGCGTATTTAGGCATGATAATATTGAATGTTTGGTAGAGACCTAAGATTTGTAGATGTATCATTATTGATTATTCATGTGTTTGTTCTGGGGTGATTTTTGGAAACTATAATGAATCTAAAGTAATTATATTTAATAAAGATGAATAAATACAAATGGTTAGGCTCTATTAATCTCCATTTTTATAAGGAAGTGGTTCTTTTCTAATATATTTGAATGTCTTGTTTTGTGTACATGAACCATAAAAACTATTATTTGATATTCAAATAGGATGAAGATTAATAAAGATTCTATGGATGCTAATTGTTAGACAATAGTGTACGAGAATGGAGTGAAAGAGTTCATCAAGTTTCCAAAGGATCACGCAAAGGATCCTTGTCAAATACTATGTATGTGTTTACATTTTTCTTATTCTAGAATACTTACTCCAGAGTAGTCGGAAGAACATTTGATATGTCACAAAATAGATCGGAGTTATAAATGTTGGAATAAACACGGAGAAAAAGCGAATGTAGCTACTTGATGGGATAAAACTTCATTTTATGGATCATCAGATATGAATAAAAATATGGATAATGAAGAAGACCATGTGAAGGATGTGATTACATATGTCAATGTTGATGAAGATCATATTGAGGAAATGAAAAAGAAAATTTAATATGAAGTTTGTGATTGTCCAAGATTGTTTGATAAGTTAAAGAGTTGTGCAAAGACGCCATTGTATGATGGTTGCACTAAGTATACAACATTGTCAGCAGTACTTAAGTTGTATAAATTGAAAGAAGGAAATGGATGGAGTGATGTCAGTTTTATGGAACTACTTGATCTCTTGAATGACATTCTCCCGGAATATAATGTGCTCCCAAGCCAGACATATGAAGCTAGACGAATGCTACGATCGATGGGTATGATTTCTGAAAGAATACATGCATGCTTGAAAGACTGTATATTGTTTCGCAAGGAGAAAAAATCACTTAAAAAATGACCAAAGTGTTTTTATTCTCGATACAATAGATATAAATCCAATCCTACAAAGTTTTTATCGTTCTTTCCAATCATTCCAAGGTTTAGGCGTCTATATGAAAGTGAAGAAACTACAAGACAATTGTCGTGGCATGTTGATAAAATAAATAAAGATGGGAAATTATGTTATCCTTCCGACTCTCCCCAATGGAGGAAAATAGATCATGAGTATCGTAAATTTGGAAAAGAGATGATAAACCTCCATCTTGTGTTATCTATAGATGGAGTTAATCTTTTTGGTTTTCAAACCAGCACTCATAGTACATGGCCTGTTATGTTGGTAAATCATAACATTCCACACTAGTTATGCATGAAGCGGAAATTCATCATGTTATCTATGCTTATATATGGACCAAAACAAATAGGTAACAATATTTATGTTTATATAGATAATTTGATTGAGGATTTGATGTTATTGTGAAATTCAGGTGTTATATTTTTTGATGCTTACAAAAGTGAATACTTCATGTTGAGAGCGATGTTGTATGGGACAATAAATGATTTCCCTGCTTATGGAAATTTGTCAGGCTATAGCATTAATGGAACTCAAGGGTGTCTCACGTGCAAAGAAGATACAAAATCAATTAGGTTGAAACATTCATCAAAATTATTGTTTCTAGGACCTCGTTGATTTCTACCACGTCGGCATAAGTACCGATCTTGGATGACATCATTAAATTGAAATTCAGAACAACACGCAACACCGCCTCCACTAACAGGTGATCAACTATTTGAGAAAGTAAAATATCTGAACACTGTTTTTGGTAAACCATTTTTGAAAAACCATATGAATATCGATTGGAAAAAGAGATCAGTTTTTTTGAATTACCATACTGGAATTGTTTGTACGTCAGACATTTTCTTGATGTGATGCATGTGGAAAAAAATGTATGTGACAATGTTATCGAAACATTTCTAAATTACCCTGTAAAAACAAAAGATTGAATTGAGGTAGGGTTGGACATGGTTGACAAGGGAATACGAGAAGAGTTGGCTCCCGTGAAGGGTGAAAATTGAATGTTTCTTCCTGTAACTTCTTTTACTCTTTCTAGGGAGGAGATGTATCAGTTTTAAAACTTCTTCAATGATGTAAAGTTTCCAGAGGGGTATTCATCAAATATCAAGAACATTATGTCAATGTATGATTTGAATATAAAATTTCTGAAATCGCATGATTTCCATGTTTTGATGCAAGATCTAATTCCTATAGCTTTATGTTGCATTTTTCCTAAGAATGTTCATCATACGTTAACAAAACTTTGTTTCTTTTTCAAAGCTATATATACCAATGTTTTAGACCTGGGGAAATTTCTAGCTAGGGAAAAAGAAATTGTCATCATATTATGTGAATTAGAAATTTTCTTCCCGCAAACAATCATTGATATGATGGTTCATTTGTTGATTCACTTGGCGAGAGAGATTTGACTTTGTGGTCTTGTGCACTATGGATGGATATATCCTATTGAACGATATATGAAGATTTTTAAAGGGTATGTTAAAAATCGAATTCGGCCAGAGGGTTGTATAGTGGATCGATATATTGTTGAGGAAGCCATTAAATTTTGTACCAAATACCTATTTGATGTGGAAAACATTGGTCTCCTAAAATCTTATCACACTAGACACATTGAGGGTGAGGGAATTTATGGAAGAGAATTTGTGACAATCAGAATTACAGATCGAGATCAGGCCCATATTTATGTTTTGCATAACAGTTGGGAGGTTTCTCCATATATTGAAACTCACAATGAAATTCTTAGGTAGTTGAATCCATCAAGGGCAGAAAAATGGTTCTCAAATACACATAATCACCAGTTTATAAGATAGTTTCCGGACCATATTTTTATGCAGTTGGATGAAAATCCGAATTCAATTTCAGAACGACTTCGATGGCTAGCCGCTGGACATAGTGTGTATGTATTATCTTATAGAGGTTATGTAATTAATGGTTATACATTCTATACAGATGAACATGATGAAGATTGTACCATGCAAAATAGTGGAGTTACACTAGTGGCTGAAGTGATGCATGTTTCTGGTAGTAAAGACAGAAATCCAATTTATGCAAATATGTCATACTTTGGAACTATCAAACAAATATGGTATTTGGATTATATGACATTCCAATTTCCGATTTTTCAATGCAAATGAGTTGATAACAACAGTGGTGTTAAAATAGATGAATGGGGATTTGTGAATGTTAATTTTAGTAAAACATGGTACAAAGACGAATAGTTTAAATGGAATCAAAAGTGGTACATGTTTTTTATGTCCCAAATCTCACAAACGTAATGTGGCCTGTTGTTCTGTTTTCATCCAAAACTACTAAAGGTTCCGATGAAAATTCAGTTGAGGACCATCCTTTCAGTGGTACGTCGCAATCCTTTCGGAGGGATCCCAATGTAGATGATGTTTTGTATGTTATAGGAGACCACAATGAAGGTATTTGGATAATCGATAGAGGTTTCAAATCCCTTCAAACGTTGAAAAAAGAAAGAGAGTTCAATAAACATGTTATATTTTGTTTGTAATATAGATATTTTTATCTCATGTTATTATCTAATCATTATTGAATTTATGTAATCTAAATTAACTGTTCAACCACTTTTGAAGGTAATGACTCCTGCACATTCTGGTACTCCTAACCTTTAGGCTGAACAAGTATCTCATGTTTCTGCTGCTGTGGCTGCTGCTTCTCCTGCAGCTGCTGCTACTCCTACAACTATTGCTACTCCTGATGCGGCTTCGGGTGCTCCTACTACTCCTCCTGCTATGGATCCTACTGCTCCTACTGCTCCTGTTGTGGCTGTTTCTGCTCTTGATGTTGTGGCTCTTGCTTCTCCTAGTGTTGAGGACCAACAACCATCAGTACATGTCGTTGATACCATTTCAGATGAACTTATAGATGATGTTGATATCGATGAAATGGTCGATAATGAAGGATTGACGTTGCAGAGAACACAGGTGCGTCGTAGTTTGACGGTGTTAGCCAATGTTCTAAAGGTGAAAACAAAGGCATAAAATTTGGAGTCGGATGGAATGCACAAGGCCAACATATGAATCCCAACAAGGCTATGTTTAGAAGCTACATTGGAGTTTTCACTCAGCAATGCATGACGATTGACATAGATTCATGTAACCATGTTGTGTCCGGTCTGAAGGCTGTGATCTGGGAAGAAATTATGGTAACATTATGAATTTATTCCTTTAATTTATTTGAAAATAATATAATGAAACAATGTCTTACTCTTTTCAATCTCTCGTAGAGTACATTTATAGTAGACGATTCACACAAGGATTATGTACTAAGGCTTGCAGGAAGGAGTCATCGAGGTTTTCACACTATTTTAACAAGATGTCACCTGAATGATTCCAAAGGTAAAATAACCCCGCACCCACCCATTTTATACGCTCACCTGATATCCCAAGAAGCATGGGATGCATTTATTGGCAACCATATGGATGAGATGTTTCAGGTACATTATGGGTGATAATACTTTGTTGGAGGATACCTGTATTCATCACTTTGATTTCCAATATTTCATTTATGAAATAGAAACTCTGTACTTAAAATAAGGAACGTGCCTCAAAACTAGCATACCCATATCATAAAGCAAGGATGGGGTAAGCTTAATAAAAAAATGATATGTATTTTAAATTTATAGAAAAATTGTTAGGATCCAATAAACTACATCATAATTATCTTTCTATGTTTATATGTATATTGATGAGTCTAAAACCAAATACACTTCCATCCCACGTCATGTGCTATGGAAGGAGGCACGTGTGAATAAGGAAGAGAAGTTAGTAGATTAGAACACACAAAAAGTGTGGGAAATATGTGTATGTATTACACGAAGATAAAAATATTTGTTTTAAATTGCTATTACATGAAAATAATTAGTTATTTTCATATATCCAATAGTCACAGGAATCAGCTACTCATGTAGCGGATACAGACCTATAATCGACAGCTTTGAAGCATCCCGAAAAATACGATCGTGTCAGAGGTGCGGGGTTTAGGGTGACGTGCCGAGTATATTTTGAGAAGAAGAAAAAAATCGATGATACAAATGAAAATTGGAACAAATGAGTGAAAAAATAGCAACCCTTGAAGAACGATTTCAATGGAAGGGAGAGTTGATAGAAACTTTTATGGGTGGGAAGAAAATGGAAGACACAATTCAGGAACAACCAACGTGTGAACATCCCACCCCACCATCCACTAGCTTTTAGGCGCGCCATTCACCTCAAAGAACTGTCTTAGCTGTGGTAATCAATATTCTAATAATTGTTCCCATGAAATGTGAATCAGACAAACACTGAAAAATTTCCGGTATTGATCTTCTATAGGGTGATAATGATTGTGATTTATATCTCTAGACACCAACCTATCACCTTGTAGTGAGGGATACAGTGTTCAATATCTCAGATGCCACACTGCATAATAGACCACATCTGAAAGATCATCTGAAATTGAGGATTATTGTAGCTCATGAGCCAAATGCAGAGCTACCTATTCCACTTGTTGACGATGATATTCATACGGTTGAAAAGGCTATTGGGACATTCATTGCCTGGCCATCACAACTTGTAAGCGTACATTAAGACAAAGAGGTATGTATGAACTTTTTTTCAAGCTAAACCTTTAACAATTAATGAAAAAATTGTCTTAACCAATGATTTTTGTTATAGATTGAGAAAGGGAAGGGGGTGACAAACGTCAGCTCAAAACCATCTAAAGGATCGACCAACTGATCTGAAGGAGCTACTGAAAGAACAATAATACCACCTGTTCTCTATCTACATTTACTAGCATTGAAGAATCATGTGGATACTAAGATAAAAGATGTTAATAGTCATATAGTTGTTTTCGAAGAGAATATATATGGAGAGAAAAGTCAAGATTTTGTTGCTACTGAAAATGTAAATGAGATCCTTGAAAAAGGTTGGCTAGGCGCCACAGTTGTAAATGTATATATGAGGTATGTTTCAATGAATTGATTTTCTAAAATATGATCTAAAGTGAAAATTATGACTAAATGCATTTTATATTGTTGACATACGCATTTATGAAATACAGTTGAAGGAATTTTCCCATGATCCATGATTTGGACTCGTTAGTCCTTATACCACATCAACACACCTAAAAAAATTAGATCCATAAAAAAGGGATGCAATAGTGAACGACGTGCTGAAAAAATTTAAAAGCATGGTTATAGATGACAGGCGCTTCCTAATACCAACCATGTAGGGGTAAAACTATATGATTAAATCATATCAATTATATTTTAACTTATTTTATTACTTATTTCTTTTTGTGTTTTTAAGAAACATTGGTTGCTAATTGCGGTGAACTTGGATACTCCAAAGAATTATTTTCTGGATTCAAAGCAAGGATATCCATCAAACCGACCACACATGATGGAGTTTGTGAATCTGTAAGACACTACATATTACGTTTTAGGTCTAAAAATCAATTAAAAAAATTTATATTATCTTTTACTGAGGATTTTGTTATGATAGGGAAGTGTATCATTATAGTATAAAAAAGGAATGAGGACATGGGCTAAGTATAAGGAGGAGAGCAAGTACTACGTCTGGACAAATATCAGGGTATATATAATAAAATTTCACTATCCAAAAACATCTCAACACAAGTTACTTATTCTCCTAATGGTCAATTTTTTCGTAGTGTCCAAAACAAAGAAACGATAATGATTGATGTAATTATCTTTGTAAATTTATGAATGAGATCATTTTTCATTAACAAACTAGCCTCCCTAAAAAGGTATTTTCAAAAAAAACTACTAGTTTGTTTAATTTATTTATTAATTATTTATTTTTATATTTTGTAGTACTAATATGATTTACAAATAGCCTCATACTAACAAGACGATATAGATGTCTTCAGAAATGAGTGGGCCATATACCTGATGACAGATTATACACAAATACACTAAAGATCTGACATAGGGACATGTATAATTGGTGGTCATTTTTGAGAGGGGTTAAGGGGATCAAAAGATGAAACATTTTTATATGTAAATGTTCATAGAAAAATTGTAATTGTTATTAAATAAAACATCCTATATCCAATGAGTCATTTTCCCATTTTAACCGATGATATGCACCAACAAAATTCAAGAATGTTGAACCACTCAAATGATCTCTATTTTGTTTAAAATGGACACCATTTTATGTGAAAACAACAACTGACCTATGAAAATCGGACCAACCACATTCGTATTGTATTGATGTTTTATAAGAATGATCCATGGGTCCTTTGTGACGTGTAAGAGTCATCCCCGCATCAATCCGAGGCACGGTGTGGCCGATATCACTCAAAGGGTCTCTCTTTTGTTTAAAATGGACACAATTTTTAGTGAAAACCACAACTGACCTACGGAAATCTGACCAAACACATTCGGATTGTGTTGATCCTTTAGGAGAATGATCCATGGGTACTTTTTGATGTGTACGTGTCATCCCCACCACAATCTAAGTCATGGTGTGACCAATATCACTCAAAGGGTCTATCTTTTGTTAAAAATGGACAAAATTTTAAGTGAAAACAACAACTAACATACAAAAATCTGACCAAACGAATTTGTATTGTCTTTATCTTTTATTAGAATGATCCACAGGTCCTTTGTGAAGTGTAAGGGTCAACCCTTCCTCATTCCGAGGCACGGTGTGGCTGGTACCACTCAAAGAGTCTCTATTTTGTTTAAAATGTACACAATTTTAAGTGAAATCAAAAAATAACCTATGGAAATCTGACCAAACACATTCAGATTGTGTTGATCCTTTGTGATAATGATCCAAGGGTCCTTTTGGACGTGTACGAGTCATCCAAGCCACAATTTGAGGCATTGTGGGACCGCTATCACTCAAAGGGTCTCTCTTTTTTTAAAATGGACACAATTTTATGTTAAAACAACAAATGACCCTCGGAAATCTGACCAAATGCATTATGATTGTCTTGATATTTTATAATAATGATCCATGGGTCATTTGTGACATGTAATTGTCAACTCTACCTGAATCTGACGCACGGTTTGGCTGGTACCACTCAAAGGGTCTCTATTTTGTTTAAAATGTACACAATTTTAAGTGAAAACAACAACTCACCTACGGAAATCCGACCAAACACATTCGGATTGTATTGATCCTTTAGGATAAAAATACACAGGTTCCTGTTTGATGTGTATGAGTGATCCACGCCTCAATCTGAGGCACGGTGTTGGCGGTAGCACTCAAAGAGTTTCTCTTTGGTTTAAAATGGACACAATTTTAAGTGAAAACAACAAATGACCTTTGGAAATCTGACCAAACACATTCGAATTGTGTTGATATGTTTAAGAACGATCCATGGTTCCTTTGTGACATGTACAAGTCAACACTGCCTCAATCAGAAGCACAGTGTGGCCGGTATCACTCAAAAGGTCTCTATTTTGATTAAAATGGACACAAATTTTGTTGGAACCGGGCGTGCAACATAATCCCCAAGTAGGTGGTTTTTTAAAAATTTTCCACCACCATTCAAAATGAACTTGCCAACATTGGTGAAAATCATCCCAATCAAAGCCGAAGACCATGCGTGAAGTGTATTAAGCACAAGCATAAACCGTAAAATACCTGGTTTAGATCTGAAGCCGTACATGACGTCTTCTCGTCGTTGGTGATCTCTTCTCGAAGAATATGAAGCCGAATTCCTCTATATCGTCCACACATGCTTCAAGGAATCCACGGGAGAAACGTTAGTCGTAATCTGGTTGCTAGCGCTGATTTGTGACGATTCCTTCGACGCTCCAACGACCACTGCATCACATCGCTGGCGATGCCCGAGAGAGAGCTTCTTCCGAGCTCCTTGGATCAAGAGCATCTCTCTCTAGAATTAGGGAGAGAGGAGAGGAGAGATTAGCTCCATGAAAGAGTGTATTTGGAAAATGATCATCCTCTTCTATTTATAGTGCTCAATTAAAATACCTGGTATAGCCTCGCTGACCCCGAATACTTAACGCACTATTAAAGACATTTTATGACTACTAAACTGAGACATAAATATTATTATATTTTACTTGTAATATATTAAAATATATTACATGATAACAATTAATTCATTAACCCAACTCATCCCTCCCATAAATATTAATTAAACCTTGAATAATTTAATATTCATCAATTAATATTTTTTCATGTATTTACATAAAACTCATAAATACATTTAATTAATAAATTCAATACTCATTATTCTAAACTCGAATAATATGAATTTACTTATTTCATTGCAGATCGTTTAACTTTGGACAATTCCTAGACCCTATTGGTGGGGCCCACTATGTCAAATTCCCCTATTCAACTGAATAGGGTAGATTCTAGAATACGCTATTGTGTGTGACCCTCTAGGCCCTTATTTCGACAGTTGTGAATAGTATTCAATGACCAAGAGCGGGATCTAGCAACCCATCATGGCCCCTGATGAAATAAAGATTGTCACAGCAGTGACAACCAACCTACGAACATGCACTATGTAATATAATCTCTTTGTCAATAATATCTTATAAAGAACGATGTACTGTCATGTCATCGCCCGTTTCTTGCTTTATTGTTTGTTGATGAAACTAGATGGATTTACCCTCGACCGCCATGGTGATGGTCTTATAAAGTTACTTCCATCCATATCAACATGGCCAGAGATATATTACTTCCATAACCTGGAAGCGACAAATCATTTCTTGACCATTCAACCAATTTAATGCCACCAATGACGTACCTGACACAAACTACCTCACCACGACTTCATTTCCATGGATTTCATCTTGCATCAAGGTACGCAATCAAATGACATACATTGGTAATGATCTCAAGTAACTAGACCAATACACATGATCGTAGATAGGAACATCCAATGACACCTGAAACATGTGGAGTTCCTATTGGCGGGTCTTCCCTCGTGATCTCACTTATAGAGATCACCATGTGCGAACTTCATGAGAAGAAGTCTCAATGATTATGATCCCCCAGCACCAGATGGTCAAACATCTACTGTGTCCAATAAGTAAGATGTATCTAGACTATAGAACATATATTTAAGATTAATGTCATAGTATCTAGAGGTTCTCTTTATAGCCTGAGAACTGTTATAACCTTTCGATACGACAATTAACATTTGGACATTACCATTTCAATAGTGGATGCAAAAAATTCTATATTATAATGGTAAGATTACATCATGCATATCTTACTATATACACAATATAGTAATCAAAAGCACAGAATAGTTGGGTCTAGGGCACCCACTATTTCAACAATTTTAAGTGAAAACAAAAAGTGACCTACAGAAATATGACCAAACCCATTTCGATTGTGTTGATATTTTAGAAAAACGATCCACGGGTCCTTTGTGAAGTGTATGAGTAATCCCCGCCTCAATCCAAGGCATGGTGTGGCCGGTATCACTCCAAGGGTCTCTGTTTTGTTTAAAATGTACACAATTTTAATTGAAAACATCAACTGACCTACGGAAAACCTATCAAACACATTCATATTGTGTTGATACTTTATGAGAACAATCCACGGGTCCTTTTTGATGCGTATGAGTCAACCCCACCTCAATCCAAGGCACAGTGTGACCGCAATCACTCAAAGGGTTTCTCTTCTGTTTAAAATTGTCACAATTTTAATTGAAAACAACAAATGACCTATGAGAATATGAACAAATGCATTCAGATTGACTAAATATTTTATAATAATGATCCAAGGGTTCTTGGTGATGTGTATTATTCATCCCTGGCTCAATCCGTGAGATTTTGTGGCCTGTACCACTCAAATGGTCTCTATTTTGATTAAAATGTACACAATTTTATGTGAAAACAACAATTGACCTATGTAAATAAGACCAAAACAATTTTGATTGTGTTGATCCTTTAGGATAATGATCCAACGGTCCTTTTTGACATGTACAAATCATCCCTACCTCAATCTGAGGCATGGTGTGGATGGTACCACTCAAAGGGTCTCTATTTTGATTAAAATGGACACAATTAAAAGTGAAAACAACAGCTGACCTACATAAATTCGACCAAATGCAAATTTATTGTGTTGATATCTTAGTAGAATGATATACCGGTCCTTTGTGATGTGTAAGAGTCATCCCAATCTCTATCTGAGTCACGGTGTGGCCAGTATCACTCAAAGTGTCTCTATGTTGTTTAAAATGGACACAATTTTAAGTGAAATCAACAACCGACCTAGGAATATCTGACCAAACCCTTTTTTATTGTGTTTATCCATTCATAGAATGATCTACGGGTCCTTTTTGTTGTGTAAGAGTCATCCCCGCCTCAATCCGAAGCACGGGGTGGACAGTAGCACTCAAAGAGTCTCCCTTTGGTTTAAAATGGGCACAATTTTAAGTGAAAACAACAACTGACCTACAAAATTCTGACCAAACGCATTTTGATTGTCATGATCATCTATAAGAAAAATAAAAGGGTCTCTTGTGATGTGTATGAGTCAACCTCGCCTCAATCCAAGGCACAGTGTGGCCAGTATCACTCAAAGGGTCTCTATTTTGTTTAAAATGGACACAATTTTAAGTGAAATCAACAACTGACATAAAAAAAATCTGACCAAACCATTCAGATTGTGTTGATACTTTAGGATAACAATCCAAGGGTCGTTTTTGATGTGTACGATCCATCCCCACCTCAATCAGAGGCACGGTGTGGCCGGTACCACTCAAAGGGTCTCTATTTTATTTAAAATGGAAACAATTTTAAGTGAACACAATAAATGAACTACAGAAATCCAATCAAATGCATTTATATTGCCTTGATCTTATAAAAAAAATACAAGGGTCTTTGGTGACATTAAAGAGTCAGCCTTGCCTCATCCGGAGGCACGGTATGACCAGTATCACTCAAAGGGTCTCTATTTTTCTTAAAATGGACACAATTTTAAGTGAAAACAACAACTGACCTACAGAAATCTGAAAAAACCCATTCAGATTGTGATTATCCTTTAGGATAAAGATCCAAGGGTACATTGGGATGTGTATGAGTAATTCCCTCCTCAATCTTTTGTAGATTGTGGCCAGTCGCACTCAAAGGGTCTCTATTTTGTTTAAAATGGACACAATTTTAAGTGAAAACAACCACTGACCTACGGAAATCCAACCAAACACATTAAGATTGTGTTGATCCTTTATGAGAACAATAAAGGGGTTATATTTTATGTGTAAGAGTCAACCCTGTCTAAATCTGAGGCATGGTGTGGCCAGTATCACTCAAAGGGTCTCTATCTTGTATAAAATGGACACAATTTTAAGTGAAAACAACAACTGACCCACGAAAATATGACCAAACCCATTTGGATTGTGTTGATCCTTTAGTATAATAATCCATGTGTCCTTTGTGACATTTAAGAGTCATCCCTACTTCAATCTGAGGCACAGTGTGGCTGGTACCACTCAAAGGGTCTCTATTTTGTTTAAAATGGACACAATTTTAAGTAAAACAACAGCTGACCTACTGAAATCCAACCAAATGCATTCGGATTGTGTTTATCCATTAGGAGAACTATAAAATGGTGCTTTGTAAAATGTACAAGTCAACTCTGCCTCAATCTGAGGCATGGTGTAATAGATATCACTCAAAGGGTATCTATTTTGTTTAAAATGGACACAAATTTAAGTGAAAACAACAACTGACGTACGAAAATCTGACCAAACCCATTTAAATTGTCTTGTTTTTTTAGGAGAACGATCCACATGTCCTTTTTGAAATGTACGAGTCAACCCCACCTCAATACGAGGCACGGTGTGGCCGGTATCACTCAAAAGGACTCTATTTTGTTTAAAATGGACACAATTTTAAGTGAAAACAACATCTGACCTATAGTAATCCAACCAAACGCATTCCAGCTGTGTTGATCCTTTTGGAGAACGATCCATGGGTCTTATTTGACATCTATGAGTCAAACCCGCATCAATTTGAGGCATGGTGTGCCTTCTATCACTCAAAGGATCTCTCTTTTGTTTAAAATGGACACAATTTTAATTGAAAACAACAACTGACCTATGAAAATCCAACCAAAAGCATTCAGATTGCCTTGATCATTTATAAGAATGATCCAAGTATCCTTGGTGACATGTATGAGTGAACCCCGCCTCAATCCGAGGAACGGTGTGGTCGGTACCACTCAAAGGGTCTCTATTTTGTTTAAAATGAACACAATTTTAAGTGAAAACAACAACTAACATACGAAAATTCAACCAAACGCATTCAGATTGTGTTGATCATTTAAAAGAACAGTCCATCTGTACTTTTTGATGTGTACAAGTCAACCTCTCCTCAATCTGAGGCACGGTGTGACCGCTATCACTCAAAGGGTCTATCTTTTGTTTAAAATTGACACAATTTTCATTGAAAACAACAACTGATCTATGAAAATCCAACCAAATGCATTCAGATTGCCTTTATATTTTATAATAACGGTCCAAGGGTCCTTTTTGAAGTTTACAAGTCAACCCCACCTCAATCCAAGGCCTGGTGTGACTGCTATCACTCAAAGGGTCTCTCTTTTGTTTAAAATGGACACAATTTTAATTGAAAACAACAAATGTCCTATGAAAATCTAACCAAACGCATTCTGATTTCCATGATATTTTATAAGAACGATCCTAGTGTCCTTGGTGATGTGTACGAGTCAACACCGCCTCAGTCTAAGTCACAGTGTGGCCGGTACTACTCAAAGGGTCTCTATTTGTTTAAAATGTACACA
Source organism: Viscum album (assembly GCA_963277665.1). Lineage (NCBI taxonomy): Eukaryota > Viridiplantae > Streptophyta > Magnoliopsida > Santalales > Viscaceae > Viscum > Viscum album. The sequence goes on along the minus strand of OY728140.1, from coordinate 1,266,074,402 downwards.
ATTTTAAGTGAATACAACAAATGACCTACGAAAATCTGACCAAACACATTCAGATTGTATTGATCCTTCAGGAGAATAATCCATGGGTCCTTTGTGATGTGTACGAGTCATCCCTGCTTCAATCTGAAGCACGGTGTGGCCGGTAGCACTCAAAGATTCTCTCTTTGGTTTAAAATGGACACAATTTTAAGTGAAAACAACAACTAACCTACCAAAATATGACCACAGGCATTTGGATTGTCTTGATTTTTTATAAGAATGATCCATGGGTCATTTTTGAAGTGTAAAAGTCAACACTACCTCAATATGAGGCACGGTGTGGCCGGTACCACACAAAGGGTCTCTCTTTTGTTTAAAATGGACACATTTTTAAGTTAAAACAACTACTGAGCTACAGAAATCCGACCAAAATCATTCAGATTGTGTTGATCCATTAGTTGAATGATCTACGAGACTTTTTTGATTTTTAAAATTTTTATCCTCCTCTATATAAGGCACGGTGTGGCCGGTAGCACTCAAAGGGTCTCTCATTGGTTTAAAATGGACACAATTTTAAGTGAAAACAACAAATGACCTATGGAAATCCGACCAAATGCATTCGGATTGTGTTGATATTTTAGAAGAACAAACGATTGGTCCTTTGTGACGTGTACGAGTCAACCCCACCAACCCACTGGGCCGCCCCCACCCCCTGGACATCAACCCACCCCCTGGACACCCCCACCCCTCTGGACACCCCCACCCCCTGTAATGCCCCCGACACCCTGGACACCATCCCACCACCTGGAAAGCCCCCTCGGACACCCCCATCCCCCCGGACACCCCCTACCCCCCCTTGGACTTCCACCCCAAACCCTTGAACAGCCCCTAATACCATGAATTCTGAATTGAATTCTTTATGTACATAATTAACTTATTAATTATGTGTTAATGGTGTACGAGTATACCTGGTGTATCGGTATACTTGGTCTAAATAGCTTAGGATTTATGTGTTAATTTTTTATGGGTATGCTTGCTCTAATTAGATTATTGAGATGCTGAATATATTTGTTGGTGTTCGGGTGTGCTGTTGCAGATTTTTTCATAGTAGTAGATAGGGCATTTATCTGCACTAAAAAAGGCTGATAAACTCCAACTTTATCAGCGCTAAAGAAGTGCTGATAAAGGATCATTTTATTAGTACTAAAGGAGCGCGGATAAAACCCGCATTTATCATCACACTTTAACACTAATAAAGGGTTGTTTTATCAGTGCTCTTTTAGCACTGATAAAGTCCACCTTTATCAGCGCCTTTTTAGCGCTGAAAAAGGCTACCCCCCTTTATCAACGTCAAGCTTTACAATGTTTTTTTAGCGCTGATAATGCCCGTTTTGAGCTCTGATAAAGACCGTTTTTTGCAGTAGTGGAAGTTATAAAGAATGTTTTATGTACGGTATATCTATGAATTGTAATAATGAGAAGAATGTTTTGTGAGATGTTGAAGATCTTTCATGAAATATGTATTTTTTTATCTTGTATCGAAAGACAGTAAACTGCTTTGTTAATTAAGCACATTTTTTTTAATTAATTAAATATTTATCTAAACATATATAATATTTACGTATGAAAATATATAGTATCTACAGGGAAGGACATTCATGAAATGATGGTCCTTTTTTTATGATTTATTATTGATGTTTACTATTTTTATTCCATCCAGTAATTGGTATTTTTGTGAAATTATGTAGTTGTATCTTGTTATATTTGTCCTCATTTCCTTGATTAACTACTATTAGGGTTTGTTAAATTTTTCTAGGAAGGGGGAGATTGTTTGCAAATTTTTTTCCTTTATTAGGTGATTTTTAAATATTTGAAACCATGTTATTTTTGTTTTATAAAGTTCATTGTTTTAAAGATTAATTTTTGGTTCCATTAAAAATGATATTGTTTATAAAATTCACAATCCTTATAAAATTGTTTTTAAAAAAAATAACTTAAAAAATTTTTGTTTCATTTTTTTATTTAATCATATTGTGGGGAGAATAATGATGACTGATGTTCATTTCTATGTTTTCATGGTAGCATAATTTAGTTCCTTAAAAAATTAAATGATATGGTCTCATAGTGGTAGTGTGCTGGAATTGCATCAGAACCTATATAATATTTTTGGAGTGTATATATCCTTCATGTATTGAAAAGGTTTTATGATTTGATTTTAGGTTGGATAAGAATTATTCTTTTATGGGAAGAAGATAGTTGTCGGGATCGTGGTGGTTAATTGAGTTTCAGAAAGAGATGGTGGTCACACCATTGGATTCATGGTAATAGATTGATTGATTTCTTATTTGGCCCTATTGGTCTTCTATTTTTTTATTTTATCTTCTGTTTTGGATTTTTACTATGTATTATTGGGGTATTTATTAGGTTTTCCTTTGGGTTGTACGGAACATTTTCTATGGTTATTAATAGTTTGAATGCTTATGTCAGATTGTTGAGGGTGAAACCATTAAAATGGTTAATTTGGATACCCTTGATTCTTGTCTTCATATATGGGGAATTAGGGATAGTATATGGTTATGTGGTTGGACGGTTCATGTGCCGAATTGAATATATGGCCATATTGGTTCTCTGACATCTGGGTCCCGGTGAAAGCACAATCACAAGCCTTAACAAAGTCGTCGGGTCCTGGCCCGCCAGGTACCACGACCCTATCATGACCCGTCTCTCAGGGCCCATGCCATGACTACCCCAATCCTTCCTTCCATAGGCCAGGGGCTGCCGAGTAGCACCCAAGGCGTAATTCCCTAAAATTCAGAAGGCATTGGCTTTATAAACTATAAAAACACACACAAGCAAGCACACTGCTGGATGAAACACCAAGTAAACTGTATAAAAAAAGATTGCTAAAAGTAAAAGGGGCTAGAATACAAGAATAATTGGAAAGAACAAGTACCAGTATGATACAATAGAACTGATGAAAAAATAAAGTCAACTGTTGGGTCATCCTCCAATGCTCCTACCTGAAGGTAGGTACAGATCGCATCCTCAACACTCCTCATCCGTCTGTCTCCTCTATGTACCGATTCATTGTAAGGTCCACCTCTATGTATTGTCCAGTCCCGGTACTCTCAGCCTTATTCAACATTGTCTGTCATCTGAAACCAACACAACATGATTCGAGCTTAGCTCGTGCATGGGTGAGTATAACGATACTCGGTAGGGACCCTGTGAACCTCTTGGTCAATAAAAATCCAAAAAGTATAAAACCAAAAGTATGAAATCAATAGATAACATTACTTAGGTATATGACCAAACATATACCTATGTTATCATGTAATCCATCTCAATAATGAGGAAAACACATAGGTTCTGACTCAGCTCATACCCGGATTTATTCCAGGGGTAGTAACAAGTAACATTCTGAACACAACGTCGAACACCTCGGCTCCTGGAGAACTCCTCCTCTATCGAGTATAGTGGGCCTTCCGCATTACACAGAGGCACTTCCCAGTAATCTTGGACTGCTGAGGTACTCCTCCTGTTGAGTACCATGGGTCTACCCCATCACACAGAGGCATTCCCCACCGTGGGTCTACCGTGTCACACAGAGGTGCTCCCCCTCATATCCTGCTGAGGTACTCCTCCTGGTTAGTATTGTGGGTCTGCCATGTCACCAAGGCACTCCCCAGCATGGGTCTTTCGTGTCACCAAGGCACTCCCCACTGATCATGTTGAGTCACTTTTAGTCGAAATGGTCAGCAGTCGTCAAGTATCATCCAACCACTATGTCTCTGCACTATGCTTGCGCGTCCCTGGGAGGATCCGCTTCACAAGCAGCAGCTCGATACTCCAACTACAACAAAGTCCCCTGAAGAAGTATCTCAAAAGTCCACCACGTCATAGGGGTCTCAACGTAATAGACGGCGCGTCAATAGAACACATGATCTGTAAGATATTTCCTTTTAGTCCCTGGATCCTGGTTGGAATCATGCTCAATACAACATGACCATTCCCCATCTTAATCCAAAACACAGAGTGGTATCACTCAAAGTGACCAACCAGCTCCATGGTTCCAAGCACTACTGACGGTTTGTCTAACAGACGTATGATGCCTATGTAATGGCCAAAAGAAAGTAAATGAGTTATAGTGGGCCTGGGTTCAGTCCGACTAGGTCGGACTGACTCGCCCCAACCCGGTCAGACCCGCTGGGTCCAGCCCGGCCCGTTGGGTTTGGTCCGATGACCATGAGGGACCGTGGAGGTGGCTCGATCTTAGAGGGTTCCGCGAGGGTGGTTCGGCCGTAGAACGGCACGTCCGCGGGCCGGCTCAGCTCGAGGAAGATCAAAAGGACATGGTGGGGGTGGCTCGGGCGGGACGGTGGGCCGAGGTAAGCACACGGCAGCGAAGGCAGCTCAGCTCATCCCAAACAGCGGTGTAGCTTAGCAGGGGGCGGCGTGGCAGCTCGACATGGCAGACGGCAGCAGCGCGGCGGCTCGGCAGGGCAGCGACCAAATGGCTCAGCTTGGCCTCGACAGTGGCGCGACTCGGTGAGCAGCGGCATGAAGAATCAGCATGGTGGATAGAGGCGCTGTGGCGGCTCGGCATGGCCACCGTGCGGCAGCTCGCCTCCACCGAGACAGCGGGGCGGCTCGGCGTACAGTGGTGTGACAGCTCGTTACAGCGGACAACAGTGGTGTGGTGGCTCGGTAAGTTGGGTGGCGGCGTCGTGGTGGTGTGGCATGATGGTGGCGTGGTGAAGGGGGTTCGGCCTGATGTGGCGTGGTGACTCGGTCCGGCCATAGGTGGCTCGGCTGGGCGCAGGCCTGGTTCGGCTAGGAGGGCGAAGCACTGTGGAGCGGCGCGGGTTGTGGAGGCTGCATATGGCGATGCCGTTTCCTTTGTCTCCTTCCTCCATTTTGAATAAAAAATATATAAATAATGGCAGAGTCTTCAGGCCATGTTTTTTTGGCCCGCACCCTCCTTGTTTAGAGTGGTAGCAAGCAGTTCACAAAGAACGAAGCATGGACATGTATGGAAAATACTTTAAAACAACATTTCCCACAACCCATGTCAATCTATATTCCCAATGTTGCAAAAGAATTAGAAGGGGGAATATGGAAAGCAATAATCAAATATAAAAATAAACCCCTACCTCGTTCGCTTGATGATGTTGGAACATGAAAGTTGTATGACCATCTATTCACCATAGATTAAGACGTCCCATGTCAGAAGAAGTCCCGATGAAGATGGTCGAAGGAGGTCAGTGTTCTCCGTTGGCAGTGCGTTCTTCATTGGCAGGTGAAGCTCTTCATTGGAGAGATATCTCCCAATTCTCCTTAATCCTCCATTTCCCACAAATGAATAACCAACCAAATAAAGTATGTTTAACTATTTAATTTTTTGGCGATTCATTGTTGGATTAATTAATTGGGTACAATAAATGGGTTTCATCGGAATAATTAAAAAAGGGAGGATACCATGGGTTAGCACAATTAATGTGGGGGAAGCTCAAGAGGTTTCTCCACTTTAATGAGGGATTTAAAGAGGTTTAGTCCTAGGGTGGCCCCCACCACCATAACCTCTAATGGGAGGTTAGGCTTGGGTGGTCCCCACCACCATAACCACAAATGGGAGGTTAAGGATTGGTGATCCCCACTTCTCAACATCCACATGGAGGATATAACTCTTGTTGTCCCACCTCCACAATATTCACTTGGGTGCTTCAAATAAAAATAAATTTTTTTTCACAATTTTATTTTTTATTTTATTCCTTCATGAAAAACCCAAAAACTAACTTTCACCCTTGACCAAATGTCATCGAGGTGAAAGTATCCTTAATAAAAAACTGGTTCTACTAGTTCAACGGTGCCCTCAAATTTCAATTTCGAGCACCATTTTAAATGTTAGAAAAACCGCTCGCACGTTTACTGAACGTACCCAAAAAATTGTTCATAAATTTATTACTAGACACCACCATCCTACGCCGGTCAAGGTTAAGATCTGACCAAGTGAAACACACTCCAATGAACTTAACTGTACTCATATATTTGAAATCCATGTTACCATTTAAAAGTTATGGATTTTACAATAAAATAATTGTCACTTAAATATTTTATTTACAACCAAAAACATTCACTGGTGGCCCGCACCATTTAATGTTATTATCTACTTCAATAAAGTAATCACTCATGAGTTCAGTGGTTGTATTTTATTTTTAATTTGAGCTACCGTTTGTGAGTAATAAGAATTTGAAAAATAAAATAATTTATTTTATTATTTTATTTTCGGTTACTCTATTTTTGGGTTTTCTCACTGGATGCCCACACTGACTAAACAAAAGTCACTCTTAGGATAAACCTGCCCTCTTGAGCACAATGGTGCCCTCAGATTTCTGATCTGAGTACCTGTTTAAGAGTTATTCCACTTTTTCAGGAAAAATTCTTACACATGCTAATTAATGTATACCAAAACATCGACGGAACATTCCAGGCACTCCAGGCCTCGAAATCGAGCTCCGTCAGATTTTGCAGTCTCAAAAAATATCCACGTAATTAAAAAAACTTACGTAGAATTTCTGGGTCTTTACATTCTCCCTAGCTCAGGGCTTTGCGTCCTCGAAACCCAAACTACAAAAACTAGGAAAAACAAGTTGGGGTATTGAGCACGAATATAAGCCTCCCACTACCATGTGATCACTTGGAGGTTTTTGTGCTGCCAACACACACGCACCAAAGGCATCGACTTTCAATGAAGAAAACTCTCTTGTCGATCCTCAATCTCCACTGGAACGTCTGAAACAATCGCCCCATCATCGATGTCCAGCTTGTTGTGGGAAGGGTCGTGCACGTATCTCCTCAGCTGGGATATGTGGAAGACATCATGCACCTGGTGCAATAGAGGTGGAATAGTTATGCGGTATATCACCTCGCTAACTCTACTGAGGATCTGAAAGGGTCCGATGAACCTTGAAGATAACTTTCAGCCTCATCCAAATCTCCAAAAACCTCGTCGATTTGAGACTCGTAGAAAGACGTGGTCTCCATCCTCAAACTCTAGGGGTCTCCGTCCCCTATCATCATATGACTTCTGCCTACTCTGTGCAGTCTTCATTTACTCCTATATGATCTACACCTTCACTGTTGTAGCCCAAACCATCTATGGTCCCATGAGTCTGACTCCCCTGAGTCAGTCCAGCACAAAGGGGATCTTCAAGGTCTCCCATACAACGTGTCTAAAGGTGCCATACCTATGGTGGAGTGATAGTTTTTGTTGTATGAAAACTCCACAAAAGGTATGTGATTCTACAAACTATGATAGAAGTCGATGACACAAGCAAACAACACATCCTTGAGGGTCAGAATGGTCTACTCAGTATGGCCATCCGTCTGAGGATGGAAGGTGGTGCTTAAATAAAGTTGTGTCCCAAAAGCCTCCGGCAATCCCTTCCATAGCCGGGAAGTAAAACGTGCATCACGATTGGAGAAAATCGTCGAAGTTAATCTATGTATCCGCACAATCTTCTGAAAATAGAGGCGTCCCAAGCCCTCTACTGAACTCTTCTCTCTGATCGGTTTGAAGTGGGCTGACATGGTTATTCGGTCGACAATCACCCAAATCGAGTCATGAAACCTAGATGTACATGGAAGTCATATCACGTGGTCCATGGATATCCCATCCCACTTCCATTCTCGGACCACTAAAGGCTAAATGATGCCTGCTGGTACCTGATTCTCTGCCATCATTTACTGACAAGTAATGAACCGAATGTCAAACTCTACTGTTGCTTTCTTCCTTCCCAGCGACCAGTACTTTAGTCGAAGGTCCTGGTACATCTTCTCCACTACTGGATGTACCGCTAGAGGGGATGTGTATAACTCCCTCAACACACCCTCCTGAAGTAAAACTGGTACTATGCTACGTCCTCTGAAGAGAATGACATTCTCCACACCTTCAGAAAATCAATCAGGTGCATGTCCAATGGACATCTGAGCTTATCGAGTCTCGCAGTCAGCGTCCCCATGCTGCGCCTCCTAGACTCTCTGAATAAGTGGGGGAGTAAGTGTAAGAGACTGAAGAAAAGCTGCTCCATCTTAATCCACAAAAGGATATCTTCCAAGCGGCTAGATGCTCTATCGCCTCACTCAGCAGCTGCAGGCCAGACCTCCTACTGATTGCATCTACTACCATATTCCCCTTTATAGAGGTATAGACTATATTTAAGTCATAGTCTTGGAGTAAATCTAGCTACTCCTATCAGGAACTGAAAAATCAAAACTTCTGGTGCCACGAGGGTCAGGCTGGCTGACTCACGAGTGATCAGCCACACCCACCTATGAAGGAGTTTATCCTAAGTTGCATGGGATTCCTTTTTCGCCAATTAAAGAAAACCTCATCCCATCGTTGTAGATAAACCACAAATTTTTTCCTAATATAGTCAATATGAGTATGAATTGTGGATGTCCAGTCATACCCAAACTAAAGTCGTAAGGCCTCGACACTGCCACCAAGAGGATCCACCCAAAACTCTAGCCTCAAGGGTCAGATCACATCATCAGCGTATGTGTGATTATCGAGTCTCCTCCGAAAGTTATCTTCAGACATGAGGGTCAAGTCAATGGTTTAACCAGAAACTCTAGGTTTTGGAAAAGATTCATGGAAGGAAGGAATTATTGGTTCCTATGTCTATTGATATGGTAGCTAATATTAGACACTGAACATACCTCGATTCATTCATAGAGCCCTAGGGTTGCACTCCTTGACTGCATGTAGCTACTCACTTCCCCCCGTCCTCCGGCTCCCTGAGCCTAGAGGATACCCAAAAGGGGACTGGTTGTAACATGTCGAAATGTACACCACCTCATGTTGCTCCCCTATCTCTACTTCAATGTCTACAACCCTGCATATACATCTGTCCCTAACACTTCTTATTCTCGAAGCATTTTTACACCCCCAAGTATCTAACACTAGCGCTAGTTTCCGGCTATCCCACAACATACATTCACTTACTGCATCCACTCAGCCAAGGAATATTTAACAAAAATGGTTCTCTCTAGCCCCCGAATATAAGTAATAACTCATAGAGGAATAGGGCAAGTTCAGATTTCCCTAAAGACACCTCGATCAGAGGTATGAGCTCTGAAGCATTGATCGTATTGTATACATCGAGTACCAGGAATTATCGGTATGCCTTGATGAATACTCAACTACCAACATGTTGTCCCACCGAAGTTATATAATCTCTAGATAACTCTCAACCACCTCCTCAAGCTAGTACTCAGTCGCATGTGAGTCATCTCACCTCGGAACCTTTGGGGTACTGGTTTCTGAATCACATGTAAGGACCTAAACCTATATGTGTCCTTTAATGGTACCTCTGGTTGTAACTACTGACCAACGGGTAGTGATATAGCTGACCCACTACCAGAAGGTACTCTCTCGGGTAAAGGACCACGTACCGAATCCACTTCACTATGTGGTCCATCCTCATGGTCTCTCACTGAAAAAGTCTAGTAGTTAAGATCACCATCTGCTCTACTAGGGTCTCAACTAGGTGGAAAACTCTTGCAACCGCCTTCAGCCTGCCCTCAGCTACATGGGAAACCATATCGCCTCGAAACCTCGAAGACCTATGATACTGGAACATGTGCAAAGCACTTAGTCAGCATGCACTATCCGCCAGTGTGGCTGGTAGTATCTGCTTTCCAATGGGTGGTGGTGCTGTTGGTACACCACCCAAAAGTTTCAACATAGAAAGAGGGCCATGCACCAGAGCCTCATTGCTCGGTGTTCCATCATCATGTACTCTCTTAGGAATCTTAGATGGGTGTCTACGCAGCGGCATCCTGATAAGGAATAGGTGCGCCACAGTCAATAGGTTATACGTGGTGAGCTGAATGTTATACCTGGTGAGTTGACTCAAAAGATCTCAATGAAAACATTTCAAAACACACACACAATCAATATTTTTGCGCACTGAGTCGGAAATCGGATATCAAGGTTCTGGTGTATGGATACGTTAGCTACCGCACCAACACTAGATTCCCTAAACTGATAACCACACCCACTACACTTAAAATTATCATTGTTAAAAAGAAATATTAGAGTACTATGTTCTGCGGTAGAATAGAATCCTCTGATACCAATTTGTCATGAATAATACCTCGGGGACCATGCTGTAACCACCCCAAGCCAACCATCAATAGGCCAGTGGCTGGAAACTAGTACCAAAGGTGTAATTCCCAAAAAACTGTGATGGCATTGCCTTTACACATAAAAACACACACATATGAAAGCACACTTCTAGAAGAAACACCAAGTAAATTGTATAAAAAAGAGTGTTGAAATTAAAAGGGGCTATAATACAAGCCCAACTGAAATGTACGAGTACAATTTTGAAACAAGACAACTGATGAAAAGAGAAATTATGTTGTCGGGTCATCCTCCAATGTTACTACCTAAAGGGTAGGTACAGATCGCCTCCTTATCACTCTTCGTCTGTCCATCTCCTCCCTGTACGGAGTCATCGTAAGGTCCACCTCCAGGTACCGACCAGTATTGGAACTCTTGGCCTCAGTCAGCATAGTCTATCTTCTATAACCAACACATCAAGGTGTGGGTAATACCCATGCAGGGGTGAGTATAACGATACTCGGTAGGGACCCCGAGACCCTCTAGGTCTCACAAAATCCAACAAAGATAAAACACAAAGTATGAAATAAATAGGTAACCTTTCATAGGTGCATTCCCATTCATATACCTAAGTTATCAATAAATCCATCTCAATCATGAAGAAAACATATAGGTTCTTACATAGCTCACAAAAAGATTTATTCTAGGGGTAGTAACAAGTAACATTCTGATCACAACATCGAACGCCTCGACTACTGGAGAAATCCTCCTATATCGAGTACTGTGGGTCTTCCGCGTCACACAGAGGCGCTTCCCACTAACCTTGGACTACTGAGGTACTCCTCCTATTGATTATCATGGGTCTTCCACGTCACAGAGAGGCATTCCCCACCATGGGTTTGTCACGTCACAAATAGGCGCTCCCCCTCGTATCCTGATGAGGTACTCCTACTGTCGAGTACCATGGTTCTGCCGTATCACCAAGGTGCTCCCCACCATGGGTCTTCCGCGTCACCAAGTCTCTCCCCACTAGGCTAGTCATGTCACTTCAAGTCGAAACGGTCAGCAGTTGTCAAGACTTAGCCAGCCACTGGGTCACTCCACTATGATCGCCCATCACCGGGAGGATCCGCTCCACAAGCTACTGCTCAATAATACAACTACCACAAAGACCCAAGAATAAGTATCTCAATGGTTCTCCATGTCATTGTGGTCTCAATGTAACATATAGAACGTCAATCGGATGTCCGGTCTGTGAGTTATTAGCCTTTTAGTCTCGGGAGCCCGGTTGGATTCGTGCTTGATCCAACCTCACTGTTCCCCATCTTAATCCAAAATCCATTGGGGTATCACTCAAATGAAATGAATGTCTATAAGTTTCCTAATACTACTGACGGTTTTTTATAACAAACATCTGGTTCCAAAGTTATGGCCAAAAGAAAGTAAATGATTCGTCGTGGGATCGGGTCCGGTCTGACCCGGTTGGATTGACTGAGCCCGACCTAGGCTGAACCGCTGGGTCCAGCCCAGCCCGATGGCCGCAAGAGGCTGTGGAGGTGACTCGGGCTCGGAGGGTTCCACGAGGGTGGTGCGGCTGTGGAACGGCTTGGCCTTGGGTCGACTCATCTCAGGGCAGATCGCAAGGTCACGACGAGGGCACCTCGGGCACCTCGGAGGGCCACAGTGAGGTCACGGGGGCGGCGACAGATCAGATCAGATTGGACAGTGGCACGGATCCCTAAGAGGCGCCGCGGCAGCTCATCATGGCAGATGGTGGCAGTTCGGCGGCTCAACATACCTGCGGCAAAGGGGCTCGGCTCGCCCCGAACATCGACGCGGCTCGGCGGGCGGCGGCACGGCAGCTCGGCACGGAGGATGGCGGCGGCACAGCAGCTCGACATGGCGGCGTCGTGGTGGCTCGACTCGGCCTGGATAGTGGCACGACTCATCGTACGGTGGCGCGGCATCTCGGCATGGCGGATAGCGGTGGCGCTGCGTCACAGAACAGCGGACGTCGTCGGTGCGACAACACAACATAGTGGTGGCACCGCGAAGGGGGTTCGGCCAGAGGTGGTGCGGCGACTCGGTCCAGTCACGGGAGGCTCGGCCAGGCGCAGGGCTGGTTCAGCCAGGTGGGAAAAGCATTGTGTGGCGGCGCTAGTTACTGAGGCTACGGGTGGCGGCGTCGTTGCCTTCTTCACCTTCGCCTCCTTCCTCCATTTCAATGAACACATCAAAGAAGAACGACAGAGGGGTCGGGCCATGTTTGTTTGACCCGAACCCTGCTCATTTAGAGTGGTAGTAAGCGGTTCACAAATAATGAATCATGAACGTGTATGGAAAATATTTTAAAAAATCATTTCCCACAACCCACGTTAATCTCTATTCCCATTCACGCAAAAGAATTAGAAGGGGAGAACATGGAAAGATATAATAAAATAAAAAAATAAACCCCTACCTCATTCGATTGATGAAATTAGCGCAAGAAGGTAGTATGGTTGTCGATTCGCCAAAGATGAAGAAATCCCACGTCAAATGATATCCTGAGGTAGAAGGTCGATGTAGGTTGACGTTCTTCGTTGCTGGAGCAGTCTTCGTTGGGATGTGAAGTTCTTTGTTGGAGATCTTTCTCCCATGTTCTCCTTAATCTTCCTTTTCCATCAAATGAATAACCAACCAAATAAAGTATGTCTAACTATTAAATTTATTGGTGAATCATTATCGGCTTAATTAATTGGCAACCATAAATGGGTTGCATTGAAAAAATTAAAAAGGGAGGATACCAAGGGTTGGAACAATTAATGTGGAGGAAGCTCAAGGGGCTCCCCCACATTAATGAAGGAGTTAAAGTGGTTTAGACAAAGTCTCGCCCCCACCACCATAACTACTCAATGGAGTTTAGGATTGGGAGTTCCCCACCCCCATAACCTCACGAGGGAGTTTAAGGTATGGTGGTCCCCATTTCACGACTTCCACATGGAGGATAAAACTCTTGTGGTCCCACCTTTACAATATTCACATGGGTGCTTCAAATAAAAATAAAATTTTTGAAAAATTTAATTTCATATTTTATTCCTTCAAGAAAAACCCAAAAAATAACTTTCACCCTCGACCAACCATCGTCGAGATAAAGGTCTCCTTAAGCAAAAAACGGCGTTGCGAGTTCAACGGTGCCCTCAGATTTCAATTTCGAGCACCGGTTTAAAATTTAGAAAAACTCATTGGCATGTTTACTGAATGTACCCGAAGAAAAGTTCATAAATATATTTCTAGACACCCTCGACCCGCACCGGTTGTGGTTAGGCTCTTCCCAAGTGAAAAACGCCCCAAAGAACCCAATGATGCTCTCGGATTTCCAATCCGAGATACCGTTTAAAAGATATGGATTTTACAATAAAATAATTGTCACTTAATTATTTTATTTACCGCCAAAAACTAACATTCACTGGTGGACCGCACTGTAAAGACCCAGAAATTTCGAGGAAAATTTGTTCTAAAATACTTTGAAATTTTACGAGTCTGTGGCTTCTAACGGAACTTGATTCTGAGGCCCCGTGTGCACGGAATCAATTTCCTATGTTTAGCTCAGGTACGTTCAGTAAACGAACGAGCGGGTTTTTCTATCTTTTGAACCATTGCTCGGAATTTAAATCTGAGGGCACCGATGAACTCTCAGTGCCGGTAATTACTTAAGGGGACCTTCACCGCAGTTGCGTTTTAAGCGAGTTGAGAATTATTTTTTGGGGAATTAGTTTAAAATAAATAAAATTGGTGTGTACAATTTTATTTATAACTACGGTGGTTAAATCATACAAAGGGGAGTTAAGGGTGGGACCCACAACCACCTAACTACCCTAGTTTGGATATTTGGGAGGTGGGGCCCACACGAGCCCCAACCATCCACCTTCCATAAGACTTTTCAAATACCTATTTAAACTCCCCAAATGACTCCCATAAACCCCCAACCCATTAAACACCCTTGTTCATTGTTGACAACTCTCCTCTTTAATTATGTAGTCTCTCCACCTCCATCTCCTCCATTAATGATTCCCTACACACGTCATTAATGAATTGATTCTTTGAATTAATTTGAAATAGTTTTCATTTATTTAAAATGGGAGAAGGCAATTGTAATATTTTCCTTGGAAAATAATTTGGTGGGGAAACCTCTGATGAAATTAAAAGAGCTTCGTTCTCCAATTAAGAACCGACGAAGAACGTATCCTCCGGCGAAGAACGCGGATACGCTGACAGCGATGCTACTTCCTCAGTATCTTCCTCAGAACCCCATTCGGACTTGGGACTCTTTCAAAAGCTCTTTTATCTTCCTCTTAGTCATCAACAGACTGATGCACGAGCTCGGAAGAGGAAGCATACAGCGAACGACGACAGCCTCATCTTTCCCTGTGACGAACGAATGTCTGCCATGTTTAAAAGGTAGGGGCTTTTGTATATTTATTTTTACGTGATTTATACCTTCAAGCATGAAATATTGTTCTGTTGGGTTATTATTTCAACTACTAACACGGTGGGTACAGACATCAAAAGAGTCTGGGCACACTGCCAACTTGTTCTTGATGCGCGGATTGCGTGGTGACGGGTGAACAGAAGGGGTGAGGCAGTGGCCAGGGGAAGGTGGGTGTGGAGGAAACCCGGAGGGTAGTGTCCATGCGGTGAAGGGGCAGCGCGTATTTTTTTCATTGTCTGGGATTCCGTTAGGAGGATTGTTGTGTGGCGGCTTGATTTAGGGTGGTGAGTGAGTGAATTTGTGGGATATAGAATAGATTGGAGAGAGAATAGAAATAAGATGGAGAAATAATGAAACAAAATAAAAATCAATCAATCAAACGTGGAGTGGGGCGCACATGGATTTTGTGCATGGATTTGGAGGTGTGAGATTTAAGGAATTAAATTAAATTAAAAATAATATTATTATTATAATGTTATTATTATTTTCATTGGGAAAATTGTATTTTGATGGTATCTTCCTTGTGCAACCTCGGTTTCATGAACCGTTAGCGGCAGTGTGACCCTGACTCCGAGACGGAATTTATGAGTCCAATATTGAATGTATTTTTCGGGTTTTTGGATTGGGTACCCAAAGAACTAGAAAAATAATAGATTTAATATTATTATTAAATATTTGACCTGCCATAACCCATGCGTGCGACGTCCGATTGGCTTCCGTCAGTGGCAATGTAATCCTGTCATTAATATGGTCGATTCAAGTATAATGTTGGATACAAAATTCTGGTTTGTGGCTCAGGTCCACAAAACACCCAATGATAATAATAATATTATTATTATGGGATCTTGTATGTGACATATCTCTCTCATATGGTGTCAAAATGATGAACCGTCTACGACATTGCGATCTTGGAATTAAGATGGATGTTTCAAGACCAATTTTGGATATTTAAGTCAAGGCGGAGGCGCAGCCCCCACGAAGCCCGGTTCGCGCTTGTTGCAGTGAAATGAAACTTTTTCAATGGCTATCCATTTTGGACCAATGTGTAGTCCATCTCGTGTCTTTTTCCAATGGATCGGAATGGTGTGACCGGTTTGGTTAACCGATGTCATTTGAAGTACAATCGGGTTGGATCGAACATGAATACAATCGGGCCCTCGGAGCGGAAACACATATAACATAAGGACCGGAGGTCCAATTGATGTGATGTCGACTATGTTGGATTACTCTTGTCGAGACAGTTCTTTTGGAATTATTCACTTGAGGTTTCGACACAGTTGGAGTATGGATGGGTTAGATTGTACCCAAAATCCAACTGGGCCCCTAGAACAGAAATGTTAATAACTCATAGATCGGGCATCCGATTGACGCGTCATCTGTTGCGTTGAGACCCCTATGACGAGGTAGTCCTTTGAGATAATCTCATGTGAGATTATGTAACACTAGGAAGTATCTCCCAGTGGCTCGTGGAGAAGATCCTCCTAGAGACGAGCATAAAGAGTACGGTGACCATATAGCCGGCTGATACCTAATGACTGCTTATTCGATTTGATTCGAAGTGACTTGAATAGCCCAGTGGGGAACACTAAATTGTAAGGTGGTAGAACAATGGCATAGGATAACTACATTGTGAGGTGACAGACCCACGGTACTCAATGGGAGGAGTACCTCTATAGGCTATGAGGGGGAGTACTACTTTGTGAGGTGGCAGACCCATGGCGGAAGAGCACTACTTGGTGAGGTGGCAGACCCGCGGTACTCGACAGGAGGAGTACCTCAGCAGTCTAAGGATAGTGAGTGGCACCTCTGAGTCGTGATTGGACTACTGCGCTCAATAGAGTAGGAGTTCCCCAGCAGTTGTGTTTTCAACATCATGAATAAAAATACGTGTTTGAGCTGAGTCAGTGACCATTGTGTTTTCCTCATGATTGAAATGGGTTACTTGATAACTTAGGAATATGTATGAGCATATACCTAAGAAAAGGTTATCTATTGAGATATTTCTTTGTGGTTTATCCTTGTGGGATTTAGTGGAACATTGAGGGTCTTTGGGTCCCTACTGAGTATCGTTATACTCACCCCCGCACGAGCTATGCCTGCACCACATTGTGTTGGATGTAGACGACGGAAAATGCTGATCGAGGCAGAGTGTACGAGGACTGGACGGTACCTGGAGGTGGACACTCAGCATGACGGCACACGGAGTAGACGATAAACGCGGAGTGCTGAGGAGGACATATATACCTACCCTTGAGGTAAGAACCTAGAGGATGATCCAAGAGTTTCTTCACCATTCAGATGTTTGTCTTTTCAGTTATACAATCTTTTAGTTATAGTTGTACCTTTATATTGGGCTTGTATTCCGACTCCTTTGTTCTTTCAGCACACATGTTATACTGATTTAATTAGTGTTTTATTCTGTTTGTTCTCTCTCTATGTGTGTGTTTACGTTTCATAAAGGTAATGCCTTCCCTTTTTATTGGGATTTATGCCTTTGGTGCTAGTCACCATCCCCTGGCCTATGGAAGGCGGGCTTGGGGTAGTCATTATACGGGCCCCGGGGGGAGGTTCATAAAAAATGGGTATTAGAGGATGTCAGTTATACCGTAGAACTTAGGACTCTGATATTTTCTTTCTGTGAGGCAATACTGTTAAGGGTACTAAGTGTGGTTTTCAGTTTAGGGAGTCCAGTTTTGGTGCGGGCGGCCGATGTATCCTATAACAACCCAGAGTTTCATTAATGAAAATCCCTCTTGATCTAATTTAATGTCTCTTTATGAAAAATATTTATATAAAATTTCAACTTCATTGGTTTTAGGTTATGAATTGTGACCATTACTAATATAGACTTTGGATAGTGATCACATGATTAATATAAATATAGGACTTTAACAAACCCAATTTACTCAGACAAAGGAAGTAATGACCTCATCTAGTGGAATTACTCTATACAAAGCCCATTTGTCGGCTCTCGGAAAAGAGGTGGCGTCTTTGGGCTTCGCTCTTGACCATGCTGAAGCTGAGCTTCATCATGTCATGCTCGAACGAGACCATCTGTGGGAAAAGAGAAAGTTGATAGAGATTACCACTCGAGCGATTTATTCGAGCCACCCCAAGAGTCTGTCACCATCACACACCTTACCCTTATGTCTTATGCGGTTGTTTTAATGGGTTATGTAACAAATCTGTAGTACTATGTTCATGTACATTATTTTTGTATATAATAATGAATATACTTTCTTATCATTATTGATACTTTGTAAATAGTATTTAAAGTACAAATAGTGTTTTTAGTTATTATTTAATTTAGAATTATATTTTAAGAAATTAAGGGATTTTTGAATTAAATAATATTTTAATAAAATATTATTATTATTAAAAAAAATTTATTAAATATAAATGATATTATAATTTTATGTATACAATGGTAATTTTTATTATGGTTTGAAATCCATTTTTGTCAAAACCTGGGAATTTTCAATAAAGTTAGTTTTTATTTTAAAAGTTGAAATTAACATATTTAAAAAATTATTTAGATAAAATAAATGTTATTTCTGGAATCAGGATGTCGAAAATATCCAATGGTGAATTTTTCATAATTTTCTGAGACAGTCAAATTTTTCGGTAAAAATTAAATACTGTTTAAAAATATAATATGTTTTTTGACATCATAATGACCCAAGATGATGTAATAAAATACTATAAGCTCTATGTTCTGCCAATATATGTTTTAACATTAAAATAATGTAATTTTGGGTTTGTTTGAATTATTTTAAAAAGCATTAATGGACCCCTCAAGACATATTAAACATCTTGTCTTTTTAAATTATTTTCCAAGGGAGTGTGACTCACCTCCACATAAGCAACCCCATTATTTTAAGATGTTCGGACATTGGCCTTATAAAATATTTTATTCTTCTCCCATTTTCCCAAAACCATGGGCAAAAAACATGACCTGATTTGTGGTTTGGATTAGTTTAATGTAAGGGGTTCCAAACCTAAATAATAAAAAATTCACTCACCTTTCCTATATAAACCCACCCATGATCCCACTTCCTCCTCACTCAAAGCCTTTAGAGATCATCTAACCTCTTCCCTAGTCTCCCTAGAATCCTCCCAAGGTTCCCCAAGCTCCCAATAAGCCTCTCTCAATCCTCTCTCAATCCTTTGGAAGCAGACTTCCAAGCAAGGGTTTTCCTTCCTTTCTCATTTTTGTCCAATTTTCATAATATTGTTATGCCATTTTAATTTCAATTATAAATGCTGGGGTATTGTTTCACACATCCCCCATACTTCCCTCTTATTTTTTTAATGATGGGAGACCCCTTTCTATATAATTAAATTCCTCCCATGTACAGCTATTACTTTGTCGATATTCTGAAAGGAACTTCTCTCTCCTCATTTTATATTCAAGCAATACTTTTGTATCATGAATCTAAAACCCATTAAAATTGTTGGGACATGTATCTATATGACCCCCCATTACTTCCCATTTCATGTAGATATTATGAGACACCCCTTTCACTCTCATCAACCATTATTTATGAATTCTTGTATCATGTCGTCATGCTGCAGAAATAGCACCGATTTTATAAGCCAATGCCATTGTGTAGTAAATACCATGCCCATTTCTCCATCAAAGGTATTCTACTTCATGCACATTTACTTATTGATTATGAAGTTTCATTTCAGATTCCTTGTTTGTGGAATAAATGATTATTTTTTATGAATCCATGTTTTATGATCCATGTGGCACACTTATGCATGAAATGAAACGTTTAAGAAGGGTGTGCCCTTATAGCGCTCCAATGCATTGGGTAAATTATAGTATCGTGATACGTCATGGGAAATGAGTGTTGACTCATGCTAATTCATGTGCAATTAAGTTTTACTTGTGCTTCATGTTCAATGAGGATTTACTCATGCTCCATGTGTAATGAGCCTTGGCCCATGCTAATTCCATGTTAAGTGTTGTTGCCCCATTTCCATGTTACTATTATCATGCTTTATCATGCCTTTATTTCCATGTTTCTATTGTTCTCTATTGATATTCCTATTGTCTAACATGAATTTTACTCGTCATGTATTCCATGTTTATTCCCTTACTGGTCTTTATAGCAAACCCTTTTTCTTATTCATGTCATCAGGTTAACCCATGCAATACTAAGTACGTGGGAATGTAGTGGTAATGTAAAGGATGTTTTCAATAATGATGTTTTATTTCATGTTTTAAGTTTTTATATAATGATCATAATCCCCAAAGACACTATAACTCTCGATCATCCATGTTGTATCAAGTGAATAGTTTATGTAATAAATCATGTTTAAGTTTGTAATAAAAGCAGGGTTTTCATAGTTGGTATCAGAGGATAGGTTTAGTTATTTTTGGGATTATGATTAGAAAACCCTAGTAAATACTTAGAGACAATACTATGTATAAAAAAAATCACTATGTTTTGGTAAGTACTGAGTAAGTGTTTTATCAAACAAATACATCCCTTTCTGGATACGAGAAGGTAGAGGCGGCTCTGGCACAGATGTATCCTATGGGTAAAACCCGAAAACACCGCTTTGAGCTAGACTCGAACGGGAACTGGTGCACGACAATGGGCCTTGCTGCACTCTTGGTTACATAACTCCTGGGGGATATTTTTTGATAAATTCACAAGCTTAGTCTGATCCCTTATTAAGGGAATGAAAAAAATTCCTTAAGAATATATGTTAGAAAGTAGATCATGAAAAGCCTAGATCGAAGCCTAAAGACTCATGAGTTAAGGAAATAAAAGATTAAATATAATTCATCAACATTTTTTGGATTACCCTTTATGTGTTACCCCTAAATTTCCTTTTATTCCATCCCATGGCCGGTTATAGGAGGACTCGGGCTAACAACTGATGTGAAGATCAGTGTGATGACTGTACTAATGAAATGCCCAATCAAATGGGAGCAGGAATCGTGAACTTTGTCACTCTTCTCTCTCAGATAAGTCAATTTTTGAATCGAAACGTGGGTCAAGAGGAACGTCCAAACCCCCCTAAGAAGGAACAAGTCACTATTGAGAGCTTCATGAGATAAAGGCCTCCTACTTTTAGTGGATCACCTGCTCCCACAATCGCTGAACAATGGATCAACTCCATTGAAAAGATCTTCTCCATCCTTCAATATTCTAAACAAGAGAATGTTCTCCTCGAGGCTTATTGTATGGAGGGTCAATCTGATCAATGGTGGAAGTTGATAAAAAATATGAAGCCTGAGGAGGAGATCAAGGCATTGGAATGGAAGGATTTCATGAAGATGTTTTTCGATAAATATTTTCCGTGCACGCTCCGGCTTAAGATGGAAAGGTACATCCTTTCCCTCATGAAAAAATAAGAAGAATCTATTGGAGTGTATGAAGAAAACATCACAAGTCTTGCATGATATGCTTCCAGATTTGTTGTTACACCCAAATTCATGGTTGACCGCTTCTTTGGTGGGCTAAAGCCTGGCTTGCGGAAAGCATTAGCGATCTGTGACATCGACAGCTATGAGGAAATTGTCTGATATGCCCTCAAGGCTGAAATGGAGATCAAAGAATAATAGGGGTATCATGGGGACAAGAAGCGTAAGGTTTAATTCAATGATGGAGGTCCATTGGATAAATCGAATAGTTCTATGATTATCCAGCACCCCACTTGCCAAAAGTGCGGAAAGAAGCACCCTAGAAATTGCCTCAAGGGGGTGAGGAAATTCTTTAGTTGTGGAAGAGAAGGGAACCTAGATGTTAACTGTCAGTAAGAAATACCTGAAACTATGATAGGGGAGAGGAAGGATCCTTTGGAACCTCAATGCATTGTTCATTTCTACAACTTTAAATAATCAGGGCATTTTGAAAATTAGTTCCTTAATCCAAAGGTTTTTATAGGCAACCAACCACCTCCAAGGCAGTAAAGAAGAGCTTTTTCCATCACTTCTGCCGAAGTGAACCCCGACAAGAAGTGGTGATAGGTATACTAGTTATTCATTCAATAATAGAGAACATAATTTTTGATTCAGGTTCTACTCATTCCTTTATATCTCAAAAGTTTATTAGAACAATCCCATCACCACCACAAATCATGGAAGTGAAGATGTCGGTGAGTATAGAAAATGGGAAAATCATTGAATCCCATGAATATAAGTCCTCCTCTATTATAATCTATGGATTGAACTTCTCAGAGAACCTTGTCATACTCACTCTAGTGGAATTTGATGCAATTCTTGGCATGGATTGGCTTTCCTTATATAGAGACAACATAAATTGTTGGGAGAGGGAAATCACACTCCATATGGAGAATCGACCCCCGATTCTTTACTAGTGTAAGGAGGAAGATGAATCTCCTTTATCTCCATCATATCAATATTGGATATTAATGCCCTATGAGCACACATATCTGGCTCATATGATCGAGTCCAAGGAAGAAACCATCTTTGATGAAATGCATATTGTGAGGTAATTCGCTGAAGTGTTTCTCGAGGAACTTTCTGGTCTTCCTCCTAGAAGAGATGTTGAATTATCAATTGATCATATACCTGGGGCGCAACCAATATCTAAGACTCCATATAGAATGGCTATCATGGAACTTGAATAGATAAAGAAACAACTATAGGATAATCTAAATAAAGGGTTTATATGCCTAAGTGCTTCACCATGGGGTGCACCTGTCCTCTTCGTCATGAAGAAGGATAGGTCAATGTGGATTTGCATTGATTATCGTGAACATAAAAAAATCACAATAAGGAAAAAGTATCCTCTGACACGGATTGATGACTGTTTTGATTAATTGCACGGAGCACAATACTTCTCCAAGGTAGATTTGCAGTCGGGATATTATCAAGTTAGGGTGAAGAAGGAAGATGTCCTCAAGAATGATTTCTGTACAAGATACAGGCACTATGAATTCATAGTAATGACTTTCGGACTCACCAATGCTCCAGAAATCTTCATGGACTTAATGAATACAGTCTTTAGAGATTACCTAGAAATATTTGTGGTAGTCTTTATAGATGATTTTCTAATATACTCCAAAACGAAGGAGGATCATGGAGAGCATTTAAGAACTGTACTGGAGACTTTGCGCAAGGAGAAGCTCTATGAAAAGTACAACAAGTGTGAGTTCTGGTTGAAGGATGTCTCATTCATGGTCCAAATCATCACTATCAATGGGATATATATGGATCCCTCCAAAATAGATGCAATTGAGGGATGTTCGAGGCCAACATCTGTAATAGATATTTGTAGCTTCTTGGTCTTAGCTGGATATTATCGACAATTTGTGAGAAATTTATGATGATTTTCCAACCCTCTTACCAAGATAACACGAACGGGAGTAAAATTTGGTTGGAGTGATGAATGCAAAGAAAGCTTCAAGAAGTTGAAAAAGAGGCTTATCACTGTGCATGTGCTCACTTTACCCACAAGTGGGGAAATTTTTGTGGTTTTTAGTGATGCTTTGAAGAAGGGATTAGGCTGTGTGCAGATACAGAATGATAAAGTGATATCATATTCCTCACGGAAGATGAAAATCCATGAGAGAAACTATCCAACGCATGATCTGGAGTTTTCATCGGTGATATTTGACTTAAAAATCATGTGACATTATCTTTATGAGGAGAAGTGTGAGATATATACTCACTACAAGAGTCTTAAATATATATTCACACAGAAAGAGCTTAATATGAGCCAGAGAAGTTGGATAGAGCTCATCAAGTAATATGGTTGTTCAATACATTACCACCCTGGGAAAGCGAACAAGGTGGTAGATGCCCTAAGTTGAAAGGACCCAACGATTCTATCAATGATGAGAATTGAGGAAGATTCAATCTTCATAGACATGATGATGATGGACATGGGATTCATAATGAAGGTAACATCATCAATCCTTTCAAAAATGATTGCACAACCGTCTCTTTTGGAAAGGTTAAATGATTCTCAAATGGATGATGTGGGAATTCAGGAAAAATTGGAAGATTTCGAAAAAGGGAAATGCTCGGAGTTTAATGTTAATGAAGAAGGAATTGTGTGGTTTGGGAAAATACTATGTGTTCCATCATGTCCGGAGCTAAAGAAGGAACTTTTGGATGATGCACATAGTTCAAATTTTTCTATTCACCCAGGGAGCACAACGATGTATCGAGATCTCCCAGAAAACTTTTGGTGGGATAATATATAGAAGGAGTTCGCTGAATATACATCAAAGTGCATGTTGTGCCAGCAAGTGAAGGAAGAGACGCAAAAGTATAAGGGGATGATGCAACCATTTCCCAAACCAGAATGGAAATGGGAGACCATCACCACGGACTTTGTCACTAGACATCTAAGGACATCTAAAGGCAGCAATGCAATCTGGGTTGTAGTGGATCGTCTTACAAAGACTGCACACTTCATTACTATTCGGGATGATTTTTCATTGGATCAACTGGCAAAGATATATATCAGGGAAGTGGTAAGGCTGCATGGAGTACCACTATCTATTGTGTCTGACCAAGATCCAAGATTCACCACTAAGTTTTGGAAGAGTCTTCAATATGCTCTAGATACTGAACTGAACTTCATTATGGCCTACCATCCTCAAACTAATCGCCAACCTGAGCGGACTATCCAAACACCTGAGGAAATGTTGAGAGACTGCTCAATGGACTTTAAAGGAGGCTGGGATCAACATCTTCTTCTGGTGGAGTTCTCTTATAATAATAGTTTCCACTCGAGCATCCAAATGGAACCATATGAAGCCCTTTATGGGAAAAAGTGCAGAACACCAGCATGTTGGGATGAGGTCCGTGAATGTAAGCTGCTTAGACTGGAAATGGTCGAAGAAATGGTGGAGAAAGTGAAAACCATTCAGCACCATATCAAGGTAGCCTAGAGTCGACAGAAGAGTTATGCAGATAATCGTCGACAATACCTTGAGTTTAAAGTTGGAGACATGGTTTTTCTATGTATATCTTCGTGGAATAAGGTCATGAGGTTTGGAAATAAATGGATGTTAAGTCCATGGTACACCAGCCCCATTGAGATTGTTGATCGTGTCGGGGATGTGGCCTATCGACAAGCACTTTCACCTACCATGGCCAAAGTACATGATGTCTTTCATTTATCCCTCTTAATGAGGTACATACTGGACCTTTCACATGTACTCTCTTCTATGGTGGTACATTTGGTGGATGATCATTATTATGAGGGGAAACCAGTGAAGATCTTATATTGTAGAGAAAAAGTTCTACAAAATAAGACAATGCCCCTCGTCAAGGTGTTATGGCGAAACCACAAGTTTGAAGAAGGGACTTAGGAGTTGGAAGAAATGATGAAGCTGAGTTACCGACATCTATTTTAGTGTGGAAAAAGAAAAAATCCAGGGCGAAATTATTTAAGGGGGGAATATTGTAACGAGCCAATGTTTCATTAATGGAAATCCCTCTTGATCTAATTAAATTTATCGTTATATAAAATTTTTACATAAAATGTAATCTTCTTTGGTTTTATGTTAGGAATTGTGACTATTACAAATATAGCCATTAAACAGTGACCACATGATTAGTATAAATATAGGACTTTAACAAACCCAATTTACTCAGACAAAGGAAGCGATGGCCGCATCCCGTAGAATTGCTGCATACGAAGCCCATTTGTCAGAGCTCAGAAAGGAAGTGGCGTCTTGGGCTTCGCTCTTGACCAAGACCAAGCTGAGCTTCATCATGTCAAGCTCGAACAGGACCGTCTATGGGAAAAGTTGAAGTTGATAGATATTACCACTCGAGCGATGTTATCTGAGCCACCCCAAGAGTCTGTCAGCATCGCACACCTTACCCTTATGTCTTATGTGGCTGTTTTAAGGGGTTATGTAACAAATCACTAGTACTATGTTCATGTACATTATTTTTGTATAAAATAATTAATATACTTTCTTTTCATTATTGATACATTGTAAATAGTCATTAAAGTACAAATAATGTTTTTAGTTATTATTTAATTAATAATTCTATTTTATTAAATTAAGGTATTTTTTAATTAAATAGTATTTTAATAAAATATTATTATTATTATTCAATTAATATTTATTAAATACAAATTATCTTATAATATTATGAATGCAATTTTAATTTTTATTAATGTTTGGAAGCGATTTTTGTCAAAACCCGTGAATTTTCGATAAATGTCCATTTTTATTTTAAAAGTGAAAATTAACATATTTAGAGAATTATTTAGATAAAATAAATGTTATTTATGGAATCAGGATGCCAAAAATATCCAACAGTGATTTTTTCCTAATTTTCTGGGACAGTCAAGTTTTTGGGTAAACATTAAATACCATTTAAATATATAATGTGTTTTATGACATCATAATGACCCAATAGTGATGTAATAAAATACTATAAGATTTATTTTCGGCCAATATATGTTTTACAATTACAATAATGTTATTTTTGGGTTTTTGACATATTTTACAAATCATTAATGGACCCCTCAAAACTTATTAAACATCTTTTCTTTTTAAATTATTTTCAATGGGAGTGTTACTAACCTCCACATAACCAACCCCATTATTTTAATAATTTTGGACTTTGGCCTTATAAAATATTGTTTTCCTATCCCCTTTGACAATAACCATGGGGAAAAACCATGAGCTAATTTGTGTTTTGGATTAGTTTAATGTAAGGGGTCCCAAACCTAAATAATAAATAATTCACTCACCTTTCCAATATAAACCCACCCAAGCTCCCACTTCATCCTCACTCAATGACTTTTGAGTTCGTCCAACCTCTTACCTACTATCTCTATAATCCTCCCAAGGTACCCGAAGCTCCCAATAAGCCTCTCTCTAGACTCTCTCAAACCTTTGGAAGCAGACTTCCAAGTAAGGGTTTTTCTTCCTTTCCCATTTTTGTCCAATTTTCTTAATATTGTTATTCCCTATTAATTTCAATTATAAATGATGGGGTATGGTTTCCCACATCCCCCATACTTCCCTATTATTTTTTTAATGATGGGAGACCCCTTTTTCTCTCATTAAATGCCTCCCATGTACACTCGTTACTATGCCGAAATTCCGAAAGGAACATCTTTCTCCTCATTTTACATTCAATAAATACATTTGTATCATTAATCTAAATTCCATTACAATTGTTGGGACATGTATCTATATGACCCCCCTACTTTCAATTTCATGTAGATATGATGAGACACCCCTTTCTCTCTCATCGACCATTTTTTTACGAATTCTTGTATCACGCCGTTACGCTGCTGAAATTGCACCAATTTTCTAAGCCAATGACATTTTGTAGTGAATACCATGCCCATTACTCCATCAGGGGTATTCAACTTCATAAAAATTTACATATTGATTATAAATTTTCATTCCACATTCTTTTGTGGTGGAATAAATGATTATGTTTTATGAATCAATGTTTTATGATCCATGTGGCACACTTATGCATGAAATGAAATGTTTAAGAAGGGTGCACCCTTATAGCACTACAATGCATTGGGTAAGGTATATTATCATGATACATCACGTGCAATGAGTGTTGAATCATTCTTATTCAAGTACAATGTGGATTTACTTGTGCTTAATGTGAAATGAGAATTTACTCATGCTCCATGTGCAATGAGACTTGGCTCTTGCTAATTCCATGATAAGTGTTGTTGCCACATTTCCATGTTACGATTATAATGCTTTATCAAGCCCTTATGTTCATGTTACTATTGTTCTCTATTGATATTCCTATTTCCTAACATGTATTGTAATCTTCATGTATTCAATATTTATTCCCGTACTGGGATTTATAGATCACCCCTTTTCTAATGCATGTCTTCAGGTTATCCCATTCAATGCTAAGTTCGAGTTAATGTAGTGGTCATGTAAAGGATGTCTTCAATAAAGATGTTGTATTTCATGTTTTAAGTTGTTATGTGATGATCATAATCCCCAAATACATTAAACCTCTCGATAATCCATGTTTTATCAATTGAATAGTTTGTGTAATAAATCATGTTTAAGTTTGTAATAACAGAAGGATTGTCATATATCCTTACACCAGGACCCTAACTTCTGATTTCCGACTCAGTGCATGAAAAAACTGTCTGCGTGTGTGTTCTCAAAAGTTTCTTTTAAATCAGATCAAACCAATTCAGCTCACTAGGTAAAGTCTTTTGACCGTGTCACATCTGTTCCTTTCAGGATGACTTCACCCAATGAGTCAGCGTGGGTACCGAGTGGAGAGCGCGATGATAGCTCACCGAGTAGTGAAGCCTCAGTACAAGGCCCTCTTCTAGTTGAGATACCAGCGGAGAGTGCACGCCACATGACCATGATGCAAGAGTTCCAGCTATAGAGGCCTCCGATGTTTCGAGGCGAGTCGAATTCTCATATGGCTGGGCACTGGCTAGAGTTTGTAGCATGAGATTTCCACACAACTGGGACACCCGCTGACTTGATGGTGTACCTAGATGTTAGTCTCTTACAGAGAGAAGATGAGAGGTGGTGGAGCCAGATGATCGAGTTTGGCGACAAGATGACCTTCACCTGGGGAGACTTCAAGAGTTTTTTCACGATGGAGTTTATACAAGCGACTTTACACTCTCAGTGTGCTCAGGAGCTGCTTCCTTTGCCGCAGGGTTTTCCATCAGTAGATGAGTCATCTGTAGGAAGTAGACAGATGATTCATGGGTCCAAGAGGACCAGACCTATAGTTGGTCGACCGCATGACTAAGGATAAGTAGTATGGGGCACCTGGGGTGGAGTCAGAGCCAATTATATGAGGAACACACAATGTTTCTCCTGCGGCGGGCTTGGTCACATGGCACGTGACTATCCGACTCCACGCACAGTTGACCCGCAGGCGTTGGAGGAGACACCAAGATAGAAGCAGTGCCAGATTCTTGAGCAACAGTCGAGCGGCGGACAAGGCCGTGGAGCTCCGGAAGCAGGTGGACAGGAGCGAGACTAGTTCCAGGCATGAAGGCCTTTGTTCTTGGTGCTTCTAGTTTCTGTGTTGTTGTTGTTTGAGGTTGTCTTGTGTGTTTTTTCTTGAGCTGTAGAAATAAAAGACACTTCTCCTTGTGATTTTTTCTTTCCATCCTTTTATGTGATTGATTCTAAGAGGTTCTGGTTAAAACCGTTGACTTGACCCTCACTTGTGAGATTCCTACTGGAGGAGAGCCAGTAACCAGGCACTCATACTAACAGTGTGACTCAACCCATGGAGGTGTGAGTAACGGTTGATTCTCTTAATATTAGCATCGAGGCCTTACGATGTCATCCAAGACATGAATTGTACCGTTCATGTCAGAATTGACTGTATTATGCAAGGAACGTGGTTCGTCCATGGGATGAGACCAGATTTCTCTTTTTGATAGAGGATAAATATCAGCAGCTCTTTGGTAGAACTTAGGCGAAGAAGGGGGGAGATGAGTTCTTACAATTGGCTACTCTCACCCATTTTTCGTTGAGTGAATGGTTTACAGTTCTCTCCTTCTCAATAGTCTCAGGTGTATCATCTCATAGAAGGACATGAACCTAAGATAGTGGTGATGGCTTGAATTCTTCTAGGACTATGACATGGAGATTGTTTATATTCCTGGGGAGGGGAACGTTGTAGCAGATTCTCTTAGTAGGAGATCAGGCATTCAGCTTTTAGGACTGGCGAGACAACAGATGGATGTGTTTCAAAAATCTTTTATGGATAGTGATGGAGTCAGCAAGTGTAAAACCAGAGATGGTTCAGACTACGATGGAGAAAGTGAAGATCATCTAGGAGTGGATGAAGACTGCACAAAGTATAAAGAAGTCCGATGCCGATAGGAGAAGAGACCACTAGATTTCGAGGTTGACGACCACGGCTTCTTACGGGTCTCACCTCGACGGGGCCTACAGAGTTTTGGCTGGGGCGGCAAGTCATCTCCACGTTTCATCTGGCCTTTCCACCTCAGATGCACCGAGTTCATGACACCATCTATGTATCTCAGCTGAGGAGATGTGTGCATGACCTATCCATTATCATCGACCATGAGGAGCTAGAAATCGATGACGAGGTGACTTTCACGGGGTTCCTGTAGAGGTTGGGGATCGACAAAATCGGGTCCTATGAGGACGGTCGATTCCTCTTGTGTTCTTTAGCTGGCATCACGGGAACCTCTAGGAGAGCACATGGGAGTGAGAGTCTCTGATGGGTGCTCGGTACCTCCTTTAGTTTCCCTAGTTTGTGTTGTAGCTTTACGGGTATGTAAATACCTAAGTTGGGAGTAATGTAATGACCCAAAATTTCACGGATTTTTTTTTCTTAAATACATTGAAATTTTACGAGTCTATGGCTTCTGACGGCACTTGATTCCGAGGCCCGATGTGCCCTGAATCAATTTAAAAAGATTAGCTCGGGTACGTTCAGTAAACGAACGAGCGGGTTTTTCTATCTTTTGAACCGATGCTCGGAATTGAAATTTTAGGGCACCGATGAACTTTTTGTGCTGGTAATTGCTTAAGGGGACCTTTACCGCAAATGCGTTTTAAGAGGTTTGAGAATTATTTTTTGGGGAATTAGTTTTAAAAAAATAAAATTGGTGTGTCAATTTTATTTATATCTACAATGGTTAATTCCTAAAAAGGGGAGTTAAGGGTGGGTCCCACAACCACCTAACTACCCTTGTGTGGATATTTGAGAGGTGGGCCCCACACAAGCCCCAACCTTCCACCTTCAATAAAAAATTTCAAACCCTTCTTTAAACGCCCCCAAATAACTCCCTTAAACCCCCCCCCCACTTAACACCCTTGTTTAATGTTGACAACTCTCCTCTTTAATTATGTAGTCTATCCACCTCCCTATCCTCCATTAATGTTTTCGTACACACATAATTAATGATTTGATTCTTTGAATTAATTTGAAATAGTTTTCATTTCTCTAAAATGGGAGAAGGAAATTATAATATTTTCCTTGGAAAATAATTTGGTTGGGGAACCTATGAAGAAATTTGAAGAGCTTCATTTTCCAACCATGAACTTATGTAGAACGTATGCTCCGGCGAAGAACGCGGATACTCCAACAACGATGCTACTTCCTCGGCTTCTTCGTCATAAACCCATTACGACATGGGACTCTTCTGACGGCTCTTCTATCTTCCTCTTCGTCATCGACGGACTGATGCATGAGCTCGGAAGAGGAAGCATACGGTGAACAATGACAGCCTCGTCTTTCCCCGCGACGAACGAACGCCCGACAAGTTTATAAGGTAGGGGGATTTTGTATATTTACGTTTACATAATTTATACCCTCGAGAATGTAAGATATTTCAGTTCGGGGATTATTCGAACTACTAACATGGTGGGTATAGATTACGAATAATTCTGGACCCACCGCCAACTTGTTCTTGATACGCGGATTACGTGGCGACGGGTGAACGAAAGGGGCGACGCGGTGGCTGGTGGAAGGTGAGTTTGGTGGAAACCCGAAGAGTGGTGTCCATGCGGTGAAGGGGAAGTGCGTATTTTTTCTTTGTCTGGGATTCCGTTAGGAGGATTGATGTGTGGCGGCTAGATTTAGGGTGGAGCGCGAGTTAATTTGTGGGATAGAGAATAGATTAGAGAGAGAATGGAAATAAGATGGAGAAATAAAAAACAAAATAAAAAAATCAATCAACGGTGGAGTGGGGCGAGCAAGGATTTTGTGTGTGGATATTGGGGTGTGAGATTTATGGAATTAAATTAAATTAAAATTAATAATAATATAATAATGTTATTATTATATTCATTGGGAAAACTGTATTTTGACGGTATCTTCATTGTGCGGCCTCAGTTTCACGAACCGTCAGCGGTAGTGTGACCCTGACTCCGAGACGGAATTCATGAGTCCAATATTGAATGACTTTTTCGGGTTTTTGGATCAGGTACCCAAAGAGCTCGAAAAATAATAGATTTAATATTATTATTTAATATTTTACCCACCATAGCCCATGCGTGCGACGTCTGATTGGCTTTCCATCAGAGGAGATGTAATCCTATAATTATTACAGTCGATTCAAGTTGAATGTTGGATACTAAATTCTGGTCTGTGGCTCGGGTCCACGAAACACCCAATGATAATAATAATATTATTATTACAGGATCTTGTATCTGACATATCTCTCTTATACGGTGTCGGAATGGTAAACCGTCTGTGATGTTTCGATCATGGAATTAAGACTGATGTTTCAAGACCAATTTAAGATATTTATGTTGAGGTCGAGTTGTGGGCCCCACGAGGCCTGGTTTGCACGTGTTGCGGTGAAATGCTACCTTTTCACCGGCTATCTGTTTTGGACCAATGGGTAGTCCATCTCATGTGTTTTTCTGTATGGGTCGCAATGGTGTAACTGGTTTGGTTAACTGGTGTAATATGAAGTACAACCGGGGTGGGTCGAACATGAATCCAACCGGGCCCTCGGATCGGAAACACTTATAACATAACTACCGGTCATCTGATTGATGTTTCGTCAACTATGTTGGATTCCTCTTGATGAGATGGTTCTTTTGGAATACCTCACCAGAGGTTTGGATGCAGTTGGAGTATGACCGAGTTGGATTGTACTCGATATCCAATCGGGCCCCTGGAATGGAAATACTAATAACTCACAGACAGGGCGTCGGATTGACGTGACATCTGTTGCGCGGAGACCCCTATAACGAGGCGGTCATTTGAGATACTCCCATGCGACATTACGTAACACTTGGAATTATCACCCAGTGGCACGTGGAGAGGATCCTCTCAGAGACGAGCATACGGAGTACGGTGACCATGTAGCTGGCTGAGACCTGATGACTGCATGTCCATTTCGATTCAGAGTGACTTGAATAGGCCAGTGGGGAGCACTACTTTGTGAAGCGGCAGACCCATGGCAGAGGAGCACTACTTTTTGATGTGGCAGACCAGCGGTACTCAACAGGAGAAGAAACTCTATAGGCTATGAGGTAGAGATCTACTTTGGGAGGTGGCCGACCCATGGAGAAGGAGCACTACTTTGTGAGGTGGAAGACCTACGGTACTCGATAGGAGGAGTACCTCAGTAGTCTATGGTTAGTGAGTGGCACATCGGAGTTGTGACAGGACTACTGCGCTCGACAAAGGAGGAGTTCTCCAGCAGCCGTGTTTTCATCATTGGGAATAAAAATCCTGGTTTGAGCTGAGTCAATGACCTTTGTGTTTACCTCATGATTGAGATGGGTTACATGATAACATAGGTATATGTATGTGCATATACCTAAGTAAATGTTATCTATTGAGATAATTATCTGTGGTTTATCCTTGCTGGATTTAGTGAGACCTTGAGGGTCTCGGCGTCCCTACTGAGTATAGTTATACTCTCCCTTGCATGGGCTATGCCCGCACCTCATTGTGTTGGATGCAGATGACGGACAGCGCTGACCGAGGCAGAGTGTACGGGGACTGGACGGTACCCGGAGGTGGACACTCGGCGTGATGGCACACGGAGAGGACGATAGATGCGGTGTGCTGAGGAGGATATCTGTACCTACCCTTCAAGTGCGAACCCGGAGGACGATCCAGGAGTTTCTTCACCATTCAACCATTTGTCTTTTCAGTTGTACTTTCATTCAATTGTACCCATACCTTTCTGTTGGGATTGTATTCTGGACCCTTTGTACTTTCAACACCCTTGTTATACTGCTTTACATAGTGTTTTCTTTTTCTTGTTCTCTCTGTGTGTGTGATTATGTTTCATAAAGGAAATGCCTTCCCTTTTTATCAGGATTTAAGCCTTTGGTGATAGTCACTAGCCCCTGGCCTATGGAAGCCGGGCTTGGGGTAGTCACGATATGGGCCTCGAAGGATGGGTCGTGACACGCACCAGCTAAAGTTAGTATATGCTTAAATAAATCATTCCCTCATGAGTTCAGTGGTTGTCTCGTAATTTTAATCTGAGCTACCGTTTGTGAGTTATAAAAATTTGATAAATAAAATAATGTATTTTATTATTTTATTTACGTTTAATCCATTTTTTGGGTTTTCTCGCTGGAACCTTGCACTGACAAAACTTAAGTCGTGCTTTGGGTAAACCCGCCATCCTGAGCGCGACAGTGACCTCATATTTCTGATCTGAGTAAACGTTTAAAAGTTATTCCAATTTTTTAGGAAAACATTTATTTGTCACGACCCATCCCCTAGGTCTCATGTTGTGACTTACACAAGCCCACCTTCTATAGGACATAGGATGGTGACTAGCACCAAAGGCGTAATTCCATAAAATTGGGAAGGCATTGCCTTTATAACCTATAAACACACACATAAGAAATCACACAGCTGGACGAAGCACAAGGTAAATTGTATACCAAAATAGTGATGGAAGAAAAAGGTTCCAGAATACAACACTAACTCGAAAGTACAAGTACAACTGTGATACAATACAATAGAAGAAAAGGGAAGGACGTCTGTTGGGTCGTTATCCGAGGTTCCTACCTGAAGGGTTGGTATAGATCATCTCCTCTACACTCCTAGTCCATCTGTCTCCTCCATGTATCGACTCGTCGTAAGGTTCGACTCTAGGAATCGTCCAGTCCTGGTACTCTCGGCCTCAGTCAGTGTTTTCAGTCATTTTCATCCTACACAACAAGGTGTGGGCATAACCCGTGTAGGGGTGAGTATAATGACACTCAGTAAGGACCATGAGTCCCTCTATGTCTCACAAAACCCCCCAAGGATAAAACAAAAATTATGATATCAATTGATATCCTTACATAGGTATATAGCCATACATATACCTATGTTATTAAGTAATCCATCTCAATCATGAGGAAAACACAGAAGTTCTGACTCATCTCAAGCCAAAATTTATTCTAGGGGTAGTAACAATTAACATTACGAGTCACTATGTCAAACACCTCGGCTATTCGAAAACTCGTCCTCCATGGAGTAAATTTGGCTTTCCGCATCACACAGAGGTGATTACCACTAACATTGGACTTCTAAATTACTTCTTATGTAGAGTAGTGTGGGTCTGCCACATCACATAGTGGTGCTCCCCACCGTGGGTCTGCCGCGTAAGACATAGGTGCTCCCCTTCAAGACCTGCTGAGGTACTCCTCCTGCCGAGTACCGTGGGTCTGCCACGTCACCAAAGAGATCACCACCGTGGGTCTTATGCCTCACCAAGGCACTCTCCGCTGGGCCTATCGAGTCACTCCGAGTCAAAACGGTCAGTAGTCATAATGTCTCAGTCAGCCACTAGGTCTCCACTCTATGCTCGCTCGTCTCTGGGAGGATCCGCTCCACTAGCTTCTATCCAATACTCTAACATCCACGATTTACCAGAAAGATGTATCTCAATGGTTCCCCACATTATAGAGATCTCAAAATAACAGATGGAGCGTAAATGAGATGCCCGGTCCATGAGTTATTCGCCTTTAGGTCTCGGGGGCCCAGTTGGATTCGTGCTCAATCCAACCTGGCCATTCCACATCTCATTCCAAAGCTCTAGGGAATATTCTCAAAGGGACCGTCTCGCTCCAGGATTCCCAACACCACTGATGGTTTGTAAAACGGACATCTGATGCCAAATATATGGCCAAAAGAAATTAAAAGGGGTCATAGTGGGCCTGGGTCCAATCCGGCCCGGTCGGACTGACCCGGCCCGACCCGACATGACCCACTGGGTCTGGCCCGACCCGCAGTGTGGCCCGGGCCGTATAGTAAGTCTGACCCACTGGGTCAGCCCCGACATGCCGCAAGGGGCCGTAGAGGGCAGCGGGAGGCCACGAGGGAGCGAGGCCACGGGGCAGTTCAGCCTAGATAACATAGAGTCTCATCGGGCGGCTCAGAGGGCCATGGGTAGTGTGAGACAGGGTGGCTCGAAGGGCCGGCGGGCAGCGCGAGTTGGGGTAGCTCGAAGGGCCGGTGGGCAGCGTGAGCTGGGGCGGCCTGGAGGGCCACAACAAGGGTTGTTCAGTCGGGGAGTGGGGCCGGTTTGGCCAAGTGGTTGGAGCACCGTGGGGTGGTTCGTCCAAAGGACAGAGTGGCGCGGGGCCGCAGGGCCATTTCGGCCAAGAGGCCGGTGCGTTCTAGGTGGCTCGGCTGGAGTGTGGAGCCGGGGCACACGGACGATTTGGCCTGGAGACCAGAACACTGTAGGGGTGGCGCGGGTCGTAGATTTTATAGGTGGTGGCGTCATTGCCTTTGTCACCTTCTTCGCCTTTGTCGCCTTCCTCCATTTCGGAGAGTACACCAAAGAAGGACGACGTAGGGGTCGGTCCAAGTTTGTTTGGCCCGCACCCTCCGCATTTAGAGTGATAGTAAGCGGTTTACAAATAACGAAGCATGAACGTGTATGGAAGATATTTTAACACATAATTTCCCACAACCCTCGTCAATATCTATTCTCAATCCCACAAAAGAATTAGAATGGGAGAACATGGGAAGCGATAATCAAATTGCAATAAACCCCTACCACGTTTTCTTGATGTCTACGGCACACCCTGACTAGTACCAAGGGTATTATTCTCAGATATGGGAGACATAGTCAATATAATTACAGTGAAAAGAAAGATAAAAAACTAATAAAATATATATAAAAACCACATATATTACAATTCACATACATAAACTATCAGTACAAGGAAAATTTATAAATAATACCAGTTATAATGTTAGCACACTATATAGAAATCCACTCTAGTTTCTCAATTAGAAATGTCCTAAATCTCCATTGACATGTCCAATAAAAATTAAAAAAAAACTATAATAGGGGAGGTAAATTAAGTTTACTAATTAGAACAATGTTTTTAAATAATTCAACACCATTCATAAATAAAATTACATCGATATATTAGATTGAGATATCTTATTTCATTATATTTCTTTATTCCCCAAAAGTCATCATTTTTGAATGAATACTAAAGCACTACTCTAAGTTAATTTCCATTTGATAATTATGAATATGCCAAAAATTTCATTAAGTAATTTATTAAATATGAAAAATTTAATTTAAAATAACATCATTACTTAATAAAAATATCATTTATAATAACATTATTAAATTTACAACCAACAAAAATTTTATTATGATTTTAAAGAATAACCTATTTTTTATATATAAATAAATATTATTGTTTGTTACCATTTTGTAAAATATAATTTTAAAATTTTAAATTTATCATTAAATTATATTTTTAGGATACTAAAACATATGTTTACAAAATAAATTACAATTATTCTATATTGGTTTCAAATAATTACTTTTTCAATTTTTTTTATTTATTAATTTTATTATTTATATTTATTTGATAAAAAATATTGATTTATTATTAAAATGGTAAAGTTATTAGTTAAATAACTTATCTTAATGGTTTGGTGAAAATGAAAAATATCTTATTCCAAGTAGTCCTATTAGGTTTATACTCCCTATGAATACCTCCTAATTTATTTATTCATCGTTCAGTTTAATAATACTCAAATATCTATATTCATCATTTACCTAAGATAAATTAAATTTATAGTGTTTTTATTATTTTTCACATTACTATTTGTCAGTTTGAATATTCTAAGAGATAATGATGATTCAAATTCATAAGATTTTTTATTTTATTTTCCTATGTTTATTATCAATTTTTACTACTTTAAATTTTATTTCATACTTTTAATCTATAAATTTTATGTTTTATTATAATTTTTTTATTTTATTCTATTTTTCAATTAATGAGTTTTATATTATATAACATTACAATATATAATAAGTAAATATTAGGAAGAAAAATTCAATTTATAAACGTTTGGGTCATTAAATGATTCCCTATTTAGAAATTTCACCCTAATTTTTTTTCAGAAATATATTGAAATTCAATAAGGGTAATTTTTTTCATTTCTTCTTCAGGTTCTGAGGTGTCCTTTTTTTAATTATGGTTTTACCAAATTACATTAATAGATTTAGATTTGTTGTTAAAAAGAACATTGTATATATGGCCAAGTATTTTCACTAGATACTCCATAGAAGATATATGATTATCTAAATATAACTCATATAAAGTATTTTCATAAAATTGATGTTGTATATACTTCCTAAATTTGGAAAATTGGAACATTTCATAAACACGAGACATGTTTTTATGGTTTACTAGTGTACATGACCCTACTTTTATACGAAAAAGAATCTCAAAGAAGAAAATTTATATATGAAGTTTATTTATGAAATTGTACATACATTATCATGTCTAAAAAGAGAAGAAACTCAATGAATTTATATTTCATTTCTATAATGATTAGTACAAACCAAATGGTATCCCATCAAGGAAATATAAAATTTCTTTAAAAAATTCCTCTTGGGTTAAAAAATTAAATAAAGACTAGGAATGTTCTTTTTATCAAAATGATTAAGGGATATAATTTTTAAATGGTTAGCCAATCCATGAAAATCCCAAAACATATTAGCTATTTAATCATTGTTTTGGAGTTAAAACTCCATTTTTTCTTACAACCTGATTTCTTGTTTCTAGTTGATCTCATAAATGTAACCACTTCATTACAATCCCTACTGAAGATAAAATTTTCATTTGGTGGATTATTTGGTTGAGAAAACCCAATTCCATCACATGATCAAAAAAAATTAAAAAATTAATTTTCATTACAATCATAAGTGGAATCCAAAATTGAAATAAAATGTAATGTATTATACAGAATAATGAAATTCTAAATTAGATTTTTTTTTTGCAATTTATTTAGTATTAAGAGATTATTTATTAAATTTTATTAACATGTGACAAGGATTTGGATCCTTTTTAAATTGATTTACCTCTTTTATATACATGCCTCATTATATATGTCATGTAACTTGTGTGGACTTGTCATGGATAATGGATAATCCTATATATCAAAAAATCAATTGGATAGATCATCTAGAAAATATTCAATAAGTGTCATAATATTTATAAAAATTTAAAAATAGATGTACTTGTATTACTTTTATTGAGAGCCATAACCTTCATCATTAGCAAACAAATACTATTAAATATCACATATAGTGGAATTACTAGGATGTAAGGTTACAACTTCAACATGTTCAACATGGATGACGTTACCAAGGTATGTCTAGTTAGAATTAAAAAGTCATATTATATCATGTGCCATTTCCAAATACATATCACCATCCTTAAAATTGAAAATAACTTCGTGAGCCATACTTCTACTATAAGGACCTATCACAGACAGATAAATAATGTGATGAGATAAATTAGAATCCCCAACATATTCAGTAATAAGGGAGGCACAAGATATACAATTGATGATTTTAACATCTTTTTTTACACGATTTTTTTCACCCAGTTACATGGTTCATCTTCTTGAGGGTTATCAGTATTTTCTGGGGAAATAATTTTTTCTTTATTTCTTATCATATCCTCTTTCCATGAATAAACTCTAGAAGGGGGATTAACATGCTGTTGAAAAACCATGGAATTTGAAATATTTTGTCTCGAAATTATATATTATTGACATAGTAAAGGAATATATTCATATTCTACCTTAATAATAATCTAAGACACATTTTAAGAGAATTAAATAGAATCTAAAATCCTTGATTCAAAATTTACAACAACCAAAAGTCTGGAATAACATTTATGTTCTCTGTATATAGTTTTTTGATCCAGTTTCATTGGAATTCTAATATAGGATGAAATATCATTCATGATTGTATGGTGCAGATAATCCTAATACAGAACACGTAATATAACACATATGTGAGCCATTTAATTAATCTAATTAAAAGTATCAAATTTAATGTGAAATTCACTAAGATTCAGCATGTTAATATTCAGATTAACATATCTAATATTCCACATTAAATCGAGATCATCCTTTCTATTTAAACAGTAATTGAAGAAACCTATTCTAATCATGATCATATTCCATTAAATGCCTCCTCAATAATGAGAAATACATTATTTAAGATGTTCATTGGCTAGTATTGTTTCTCCTATGGAATTAGTAATAAATCGAAGAACTGAAAATATACATTGATTGGGTATTTGATGAAGGTATTTTTGATCTATATGACTATGAAACAACCATTATCCGCTTTTATGAAGCAATGTGGTCTGGGGTGATCAACCTGGATGAGATAATCACAAAGGATCCCACCTAAAAATTAATTTCACATTTTTCAATGACCATGAACATCCTTTAGTATTTAGATTTTTATTCAAATGTATTTTTGTTTCATAAGATTAATATTCCAGTTCCAAGAAAGTGTGTTACAATTTAGGTGAACTGAATCAATGATTAGATGCATAATTAATGAAAATATGAATAATTTAAGTTATTATTCATAATAATTGAATATATTTTAATGAATGTTTCATTTACATTGAGAATGAGCTCTATCTATCAAAATAATTTGAACAAATTTATCTAATTATGAACATATTGATGAGAGAAATCAAAACTGATATTCCAAACATATTGAAGACTCCCATGAGCTGTTGGACATTGTATGATATATTGACTCTACAAAGAAGAATTTATCTATAATATCGAATGATGATGGGAGGCCAATCATAATTTGGGAATACTGATTTTGTGGGGAAGAAGATGATTCCAGATTTAAATAGAATATATCCTTGGGAGATATTAGAACCATTATTGATCATGATATCAATAATAAATAAATACACCTCTATCAATGGATGATGAAACCTCTATAATAAACATATATTCTAACCCCCCATTAATACCCAAAATAAGAATATATGTTCCTGAAGAAGAATTTTTGAACCCACATTGATCGGATGCCTTCATGTCAAATAATACCCAAATGCTGACCTAATATCATATAGGATGAAAATACATTTACTTTCAGTTGTTAATGAACTCTAGGGACCCTATGAATCTGATTTCTTTAAATGATATTTA
The DNA here is from genome assembly GCA_963277665.1 of Viscum album. Taxonomy (NCBI): domain Eukaryota; kingdom Viridiplantae; phylum Streptophyta; class Magnoliopsida; order Santalales; family Viscaceae; genus Viscum; species Viscum album. The sequence continues at coordinate 1,266,033,932 of OY728140.1, read as the reverse complement.
TTTAATATGTTTATATCATTAATGATATGGATATGATAGTTTTCATTGTTACTTTAAGAGACATGATGTTTTCTAATATGGTTTTCAAATGTTTAGGGAGATTCAAGATGTTTGTTATGCGCGTGAGAGTCTCAAAAACATGTGGGTATGTTATTCTGGGTTTCCTCTATGATATATTTTTTTGTTATTATTTAATTATACTATGATGTGATATTGAGTGATACATATTTACTGATGTAAGGTGATCGCTGACTCGGTAAGTTCATATTGGTTTTGATATTTATTCATTAAAGCTTTAGTATGATTGTTCTAAATGTTTATATGGTATCATTTGGAATATCCTACTAATTATAAATTTATTATATACCCTATATATATTCATTTTATAGGCTTCAATGAGGTATTTATAGTCTTAGTAAGACAATATTATTTTGGATCATAGAGATTTTATATGGTATTTTTTTCTTATGAAGGACTTTTTGGTATTTTATTTTCAAGATGATGTTATGTTTATTACATTCAAAAATATTTTTATATTAGCTTTAGTTTATATAATTTTCTTTATAAGAGGTTATTTTTTGTATATATTGTTATTATTTTTTAACGTAATGCCTCCAATTTTTGTGATTAATAAAATTGGTGTCACTCACCTCTATAGTACCTATTTGAGAGTTTCCGTAGGGACCACTCTTGTCTCCATCATAAGCCCAAAATGGGATTTGAATATATATTTTCATTAAGAAGAAGATTATATATATTGAATTTGAGTTATAATAGAAAATATAGTTAGTAATTATAGTGTATTTAATTTAATTTATATTAAATCATTATTAGATAAAATTACCACATGAAATAATAATGTAGACTATATAGAGGATAAATTATTAGGGAGATTTTAATATTATTTAAGGACCATAATCGTACTAAATATTAATGTTGAGAAATTTTTTTTAAAGGTTTCGTATTTAGAGGAGTTACATTAAAAAATTAGGATTATGCTTCGATTGGGGTGATTATTGGAAAATTAAAAACATTTTTTTTAAATGAATCTTATTGAATCCTATTAACATATGATTCGTAGGTTTTTTTCATTGTTCTTTTGATTCTTATTAGTAACAATCTATATGTGGTTTGTGTAGTTATGAATTAGTAGTTTGACCTGATTGACAAAATGACCGTCGACATTAATAATGAGGAAAAGTCTTGTTGTGAAATGGTTTTTAATATACTACATAATGTATTGATGAATTATGAAGGGATTGTTTTTTCATTTAGAGAGAGAAATAGTATTCAGTGATATTTATTATTTTCATCAATATTATAATGTTCTTCTAGTTTAATTTCATATTTGAGGAGCCATGTATGTGTGGTGGGCTCTATATCATGGGGAGAAGAAGGAGGCAATGGTTTCATCAGATTGTTTCAGAGGATATATTTTATTACTTTTCTTTCTCATTGATGATGAGGCTATTGAATTGTGTATAGTCTCCTTTCCCTCATCAATAGATTGTGTGTTCTTGGGATAATTATATTTGCATAAATGAATTTATTTTTGTTGATAAAATGTATTTTCTATATGATGATTATATAGTATAGACACAAGAAGTGGAACTACATATATTAATTTTATAAAAGGTCACTAAATTAATGTTTCATATATATTTATAGAAGTTGAAGTACTAATATTTTCGTATAAAGATGTGCACACACATCCAATTTTTAATAACTATTATGGTAACAAACTCTCTCTATCTTATAAGGATAAATTATTTTTTCAAATAGTTGATGGTGTAATTGTACATTTTTTGGATTTATAAATTGTCTGGATATCATCTGATGATGTTGAAGTAATAATATATCCTAAAAATAACATTTTTTTATTTATAAGGGAACATAATGTTCATGGATATATCATTTAGTGTCCTTAAAAACCCCAATATATTCCTATGATTTAGGAAACTATGTTCCATTATTTTATTGTTCAGTTCTTCATATTTATCATTGTTGAATTCCTTGTGTATACATGGGTTAGGGAGGACTATGTAGAGAATAATTTTTCTATATTATATAAAATTTATCACTATAAGATCTACGAAATGATTAAAAGTTTATTTTTTGAATATGTGATGTGAATTTTCTTAGTCATAATCTATCTTAATAGGGAGTAACAGTCAACCTGTTGATGATTATTGATGTTGTTTACTTGGAGAAACTAATTTTTTTTATAGAAGTTGTTACCTAACATCATATCATGAGAAATTATAGTAGGCTAATATACGAATTCTCTCTCATTTCAAACTTTTTCACAGCCTTGATTATGATTGATCAAGTTTTCACTAAGATTTACCAATGTGTGATATATTTCTGTTAACTAATGGAGAATATAGAAAATTATTTAATTCATTGAATATTATAAAATTATGTGATGTTCATAGTTTTCTTATGAAACAATTGATTTTAGTTTTTGATTTTCATTGATGTAGTGTAATCCAGTTAAATTCTATAATTCCATATGTTTTCGTCCCAATGAGAAAAAAAACCACACATCATATTGTGTTAGAGGTAGTGGTATTTACTATGATGATGTGGTGGAATTACCTCCTTGGTGAACACACTCTAGTCTTAATAGGTCATAAAAACATAATGTATATTTTCTCTCGCATTGATAGTAATTAGTGTAAATTTTAATGGATAGTGTTCTTATAGGTATTCAATTTTGGGATCACATATAACCTAGGGAATGGAATTTTATGTGTTGATTTTTTCAGTAGAATGTTGTGAGATGATGTTATTTTAGTTTGTTGAGATTTCTGATGAGGGATGTATGAGTTATAAGTGATGTATTTTGATGTAGAGGATGATGTATGTGGAAGTTACATAAGCCATAAATTTCTATAATCATTTTTTGTATAGCATTAATAGATGGGATGATGTTATTTATTGATTGTATGGGTGATACATGATCAAATCATCGATTTTAATTCACATATGGGATGATTAGTGGATGATCAACATAGTGTTTTATTCATGGGTTGGTTGTATATTTTATTTTTGATTCACAACATGGTTCTTATGGAGTTACATAGATCACTTTTTTTAGTAAATCATAGTATATCCATGTTCTATCATCCATTGATGTATCTGTTATTCTGAAAGAGGATGGAAATAAACTATGAGAGTACATGTTTTTCTGTTTGGTCTATTAGTAGGTGACCGAAGGGAATCATGTTCTTGGTATTCTATTAATTATACTGAATTTGAACTTGTAAAAATGTACGGAATTTTAAATTGAATTCATAAATAAATTTTATCTTTTTTCAAGTTCGATAAATCACTATTTTGGCTATTTGGGATCAACTGATAATGATATCCCATTTCATTAAAACCATTTAGTTGGATAAACTGATTAATCTAATTAAGTGCTATATAGATGATATTGCAATTAATTATGGGTTTATATAGACCTATATCTCTAATTGGGATCCCCATTTTACAACATGAGTTAGAGGATTCCATCATAGTAATATTGGCTCATAGTTATTCCATATAAAAATCTATCATCCAGGGATCAACAGTCAGAAATACTAAACCATTTAGACAAGAATGGATATGTTTCATGCCTATGTTTTTTATTTTTTTGGTCATAGGTGATCAACCATCCTTCATTTTTTTATATATTATTATATATTTAACACCCCAAGAATTCATAGTACATTATTTCTTCAAAGTAATGAAATAACTTGCATTACACGCAACACTGAGTTCAAGCGCATCACCACTTACCAAACTAGCCGTTCAAAAGTGGTTATGAATAGTATTAACTGAATTTTGAACTATATATTATCCTTATAATTTTAGAATCCATATTATGAGTTTTTATGACATAATGTAAGAACAAATACATTTTTTTCAGATAAAAGATGTATTTTTTAAAAAATGCAATTTTACCGCCTTTTAATGGAGAACCCTTTTTAAATCAAATATTTTAAACTTTAATATATTTAATTTGAAAAAATAAACTTCTTATTTAAAAATAGGACATAATAATTTAGTTTCAATAAATTTTTATTGTTTTTATGATAACATTCATATTTGGGTAAATAGTGATAATTACTATATTTTAACTGAAAACTACTTTTTTATTCAAAATAATTTATAGTGTTGAATGATACATTTTAATGGTTTGGAAGAATCATTAGATTATATTTTTACCATTTAATCCAATGATGGTCATTGTACGTAATTTCACTTTGAGATTACACATAAACAAGGGTCAATCTTTTGATAGATATTGTTTCTTAAAAATACGCCTTTTGGTATTGACAACAGGAATTAATATTAAATTAATAAATGAAACTTCTATATTTTGAATTTGGTAATATAGACATTATTTTGGGATTCGGAATATCTAAATTATCCTAGGGTGAATTTTTGGTATTTTTCTGAAAACGTTCAATTATTGATGAATAGTGAAAAAACACTAAGTTTTCATTTAAAACAGAATTTTTATTTAGATAATTATTTATTTTATTTAAATTTATTTTAAGTAAAAATAGATACATAATACCTATATAAATTCAATTTAAATCATTGGAGTCACTTTATAAAAATTATATATATATATAATTCTTTATTGAACTTTTCACCGTCTTTTACCCACCTCCTAAGAGAATTTGCAAATTCACATAAAACTAAATTTTACCAATTTTGTGAGTGGAATTTTGAAACTCCGAGAGACGAGGTTAATATCATGGAGTAAAATGTCGTCCAATAAGATAAAAATATTTTTTTATGAATAGTAACTTTTTACTTTTTTTACCATAGTTAAAAGTAAATAGGGTAATTAAGGGTAAAAATGATACTAATATTACCCTAACACATGTCCTAATTCTATTGGGCAAGTGTATATCGACCCAAAACAACCTTAGGAATAAAATATTATCATTTAGGTCCACTTGGATTATATTAGGTCATTTATTATTATTTAATTCAAAGAAGAGTTAAAAGAGTTAAAATCAACGTTTAATAACTAAAACAATTTTAATATAGGGTTATACATAAGATAAATTCGATTATAAATATTAATTATAAAGATAAAATAATTTCCTAAATAATGGTATTTTATTAATAATTTTAAGACATTATAAAATTAATGTTATTAACGACACAATGAAGATGCAGTAATTACCTTATTAATGAAAGAATCAAATAAATGGTATTATAAATATTAAAATAAATATAATTTCAATGTTTTTATGACACCCACGAATTTTATAGATGACTATGACATGTTAGGGATTATTCAATGTATCTTTTTCGAAGTAATAAAGTTGAGGTGACTTTCACAAAAATAAAATACCAAATACTATTAAAATTGACATAAATTAATATTTAAAACAAATACTATATTATTGGTTGATATAATATTACTAAAAATATAAGGTTTGGCCAAAGGACTTATATCATGATATTTGTATCAATAATGGACCACTTGGTGGTCTATTGGAAGTTTCTAGTATGTATCTCAGCTGAGGAGATGTGTGCATGACCTATCCATTATCATCGACCATGAGGAGCTAGAAATCGATGACGAGGTGAGTTTTATGGGGTTCTTGTAGAGGTTGGGGATCGAAAAAATCGGGTCCTATGAGGACGGTCGATTCCTCTTGTGTGCTTTCGCTGGCATCACGGGAACCTCCAGGAGAGCACATGGGAGTGAGAGTCTCTGATGGGTGCTCGGTACCTCCTTTAGTTTCCCTAGTTTGTGTTGTAGCTTTACGGGTATGTAAATACCTAAGTTGGGAGTAATGTAAAGACGCAAAATTTCACGGAAATTTTTTTCTTAAATACATTGAAATTTTACGAGTCTATCGCTTCTGACGGCACTTGATTCCGAGGCCCGATGTGCCCTGAATCAATTTACAAAGATTAGCTCGGGTACGTTCAGTAAACGAACGAGCGGGTTTTTCTATCTTTTGAACCGATGCTCGGAATTGAAATTCGAGGGCAACGATGAACTTTTTGTGCTGGTAATTGCTTAAGGGGACCTTTACCGCAAATGCGTTTTAAGAGGTTTGAGAATTATTTTTTGGGGAATTAGTTTTAAAAAAATAAAATTGGTGTGTCAATTTTATTTATATCTACAGTGGTTAATTCCTAAAAAGGGGAGTTAAGGGTGGGTCTCACAACCACCTAACTACCCTTGTGTGGATATTTGAGAGGTGGGCCCCACACGAGCCCCAACCTTCCACCTTCAATAAAAAATTTCAAACCCTTCTTTAAACGCCCCCAAATAACTCCCTTAAACCCCCCCCCCCCACTTAACACCCTTGTTTAATGTTGACAACTCTCCTCTTTAATTATGTAGTCTCTCCACCTCCCTATCCTCCATTAATGTTTTCCTACACACATAATTAATGATTTGATTCTTTGAATTAATTTGAAATAGTTTTCATTTCCCTAAAATGGGAGAAGGAAATTATAATATTTTCCTTGGAAAATAATTTGGTTGGGGAACCTATGAAGAAATTTGAAGAGCTTCATTTTCCAACCATGAACTGATGTAGAACGTATGCTCCGGCGAAGAATGCGGATACTCCAACAACGATGCTACTTCCTAGGATTCTTCTTCATAAACCCCTTCCGACATGGGACTCTTCCGATGGCTCTTCTATCTTCCTCTTCGTCATCAACGGACTGATGCATGAGCTCGGAAGAGGAAGCATACGGTGAACAATGACAGCCTCGTCTTTCCCCGCGACGAACGAACGCCCGACAAGTTTATAAGGTAGGGGGATTTTTTATATTTACGTTTACATAATTTATACCCTCAAGAATGTAAGATATTTCAGTTCGGGGATTATTCGAACTACTAAGATGGTGGGTATAGATTACGAATAATTCTGGACGCACCGCCAACTTGTTCTTGATACGCGGATTGCGTGGCGACGGGTGAACGAAAGGGGCGACGCGGTGGCTGGTGGAAGGTGAGTTTGGTGGAAACCCGAAGAGTGGTGTCCATGCGGTGAAGGGGCAGTGCGTATTTTTTCTTTTTCTGGGATTCCGTTAGGAGGATTGATGTGTGGCGGCTAGATTTAGGGTGGAGCGCGAGTTAATTTGTGGGATAGAGAATAGATTGGAGAGAGAATGGAAATAAGATGGAGAAATAAAAAACAAAATAAAAAAATCAATCAACAGTGGAGTGGGGAGAGCAAGGATTTTGTGTGTGGATATTGGGGTGTGAGATTTATGGAATTATATTAAATTAAAATTAATAATAATATAATAATGTTATTATTATATTCATTGGGAAAACTATATTTTGACGGTATCTTCATCGTGCGGCCTCAGTTTCACGAACCGTCAGCGGTAGTGTTACCCTGACTCTGAGACGGAATTCATGAGTCCAATATTGAATGACTTTTTCGGGTTTTTGGATCAGGTACCCGAAGCGCTCGAAAAAAATAGATTTAATATTATTATTTAATCTTTTACCCACCATAGCCCATGCGTGCGACGTCTGATTGGCTTTCCATCAGAGGAGATGTAATCCTATAATTATTATAGTCGATTCAAGTTGAATGTTGGATACTAAATTCTGGTATGTGGCTCGGGTCCACGAAACACCCAAGGATAATAATAATATTATTATTACAGGATCTTGTATCTGACATATCTCTCTTATACGGTGTCGGAATGGTAACCCGTCTGCGATGTTGCGATCATGGAATTAAGACTGATATTTCAAGACCAATTTAAGATATTTAAGTTGAGGTCGAGGTGTGGGCCCCACGAGGCCTGGTTCGCACGTGTTGCGGTGAAATGCTACCTTTTCACCGGCTATCTGTTTTGGACCAATGGGTAGTCCATCTCATGTGTTTTTCTGTATGGGTCGCAATGGTGTGACTGGTTTGGTTAACTGGTGTAATATGAAGTACAACCGGGGTGGGTCGAACATGAATCCAACCGGGCCCTCGGATCGGAAACACTTATAACATAACTACCGGTCATCTGATTGATGTTTCGTCAACTATGTTGGATTCCTCTTGATGAGATGGTTCTTTTGAAATACCTCACCAGAGGTTTGGATGCAGTTGGAGTATGACCGAGTTGGATTGTACTCGATATCCAATCGGGCCCCTGGAATGTAAATACTAATAACTCACAGACAGGGCGTCGGATTGACATGACATCTGTTGCGCGGAGACCCCTATAACGAGGCGGTCCTTTGAGATACTCCCATGCGACATTACGTAACACTTGGAATTATCACCCAGTGGCACGTGGAGAGGATCCTCTCAGAGACGAGCATACGGAGTACGGTGACCATGTAGCTGGCTGAGACCTGATGACTGCATGTCCATTTCGATTCGGAGTGACTTGAATAGGCCTGTGGGGAGCACTACATTGTGAAGCGGCAGACCCATGGCAGAGGAGCACTACTTTTTGATGTGGCAGACCTGCGGTACTCAACAGGAGAAGTACCTCTATAGGCTATGAGGTGGAGAACTACTTTGTGAGGTGGCCGACCCATGGCGAAGGAGCACTACTTTGTGAGGTGGAAGACCTACGGTACTCGATAGGAGGAGTACCTCAGTAGTCTAAGGTTAGTGAGTGGCACATCGGAGTTGTGAAAGGACTACTGCGCTCGACAAAGGAGGAGTTCTGCAGTAGCCGTGTTTTCATCATTGGGAATAAAAATCCTGGTTTGAGCTGAGTCAATGACCTTTGTGTTTACCTCATGATTGAGATGGGTTACATGATAACATAGGTATATGTATGTGCATATACCTAAGTAAAGGTTATCTATTGAGATAATTATCTGTGGTTTATCCTTGCTGGATTTAGTGAGACCTTGAGGGTCTCGGCGTCCCTACTGAGTATCGTTATACTCTCCCCTGCATGGGCTATGCCCGCACCTCATTGTGTTGGATGCAGATGACGGACAGCGCTGACCGAGGCAGAGTGTACGGGGACTGGACGGTACCCGGAGGTGGACACTCGGTGTGATGGCACACGGAGAGGACGATAGATGCGGTGTGCTGAGGAGGATATCTGTACCTACCCTTCAAGTGCGAACCCGGAGGAAGATCCAGGAGTTTCTTCACCATTCAACCATTTGTCTTTTCAGTTGTACTTTCATTCAATTGTACCCATACCTTTCTGTTGGGATTGTATTCTGGACCCTTTGTACTTTCAACACCCTTGTTATACTGCTTTACATAGTGTTTTCTTTTTCTTGTTCTCTCTGTGTGTGTCATTATGTTTCATAAAGGAAATGCCTTCCCTTTTTATCAGGATTTAAGCCTTTGGTGATAGTCACTAGCCCCTGGCCTATGGAAGCCGGGCTTGGGGTAGTCACGATATGGGCCTCGAAGGATGGGTCGTGACACGCACCAGCTAAAGTTAGTATATGCTTAAATAAATCATTCCCTCATGAGTTCAGTGGTTGTCTCGTAATTTTAATCTGAGCTACCGTTTGTGAGTTATAAGAATTTGATAAATAAAATAATGTATTTAATTATTTTATTTACGTTTAATCCATTTTTTGGGTTTTCTCGCTGGAACCTTGCACTGACTAAACTTAAGTCGTGCTTTGGGTAAACCCGCCATCCTGAGCGCGACAGTGACCTCGTATTTCTGATCTGAGTAAACGTTTAAAAGTTATTCCAATTTTTTAGGAAAACATCTATTTGTCACGACCCATCCCCTAGGTCTCATGTTGTGACTTACACAATCCCACCTTCTATAGGACATAGGATGGTGACTAGCACCAAAGGCGTAATTCCATAAAATTGGGAAGGAATTGCCTTTATAACCTATAAACACACACATAAGAAATCACACAGCTGGACGAAGCACAAGGTAAATTGTATACCAAAATAGTGATGGAAGAAAAAGGTTCCAGAATTCAACACTAACTCGAAAGTACAATTACAACTGTGATACAATACAATAGAAGAAAAGGGAAGGACGTCTGTTGGGTCGTCATTCGAGGTTCCTACCTGAAGGGTTGGTATAGATCATCCCCTCTGCACTCCTAGTCCATCTGTCTCCTCCATGTATCGACTCGTCGTAAGGTTCGCCTCTAGGAATCATCCAGTCCTGGTACTCTCGGCCTCAGTCAGTGTTTTCAGTCATTTGCATCCTACACAACAAGGTGTGGGCATAACCCGTGTAGGGGTGAGTATAATGACACTCAGTAAGGACCATGAGTCCCTCTATGTCTCACAAAACCCCCCAAGGATAAAACAAAGATTATGATATCAATAGATATCCTTGCATAGGTATATAGCCATACATATACCTATGATATTAAGTAATCCATCTCAATCATGAGGAAAACAAAGAAGTTCTGACTCAGCTCAAGCCAGGATTTATTCTAGGGGTAGTAACAATTAACATTACGAGTCACTATGTCAAACACCTCGGCTATTCGAAAACTCGTCCTCCATGGAGTAAATTTTGCTTTCCGCATCACACAGAGGTGATTACCACTAACATTGGACTTCTGAATTACTTCTTATGTAGAGTAGTGTGGGTCTGCCACATCACATAGTGGTGCTCCCCACCGTGGGTCTGCCGCGTAAGACATAGGTGCTCCCCTTCAAGACCTGCTGAGGTACTCCTCCTGCCGAGTACCGTGGGTCTGCCACGTCACCAAATAGCTCACCACTGTGGGACTTATGCCTCACCAAGGCACTCTCCACTGGGCCTATCGAGTCACTCCGAGTCAAAACGGTCAGTAGTCAGAATGTATCAGTCAGCCACTAGGTATCCACTCTATGCTCGCTCGTCTCTGGGAGGATCCGCTCCACTAGCTTCTATCCAATACTCTAACATCCACGATTTACCACAAAGATGTATCTCAATGGTTCCCCACATTATAGAGATCTCAAAATAACAGATGGAGCGTAAATGAGATGCCCGGTCCATGAGTTATTCGCCTTTAGGTCTCGGGGGCCCAGTTGGATTAGTGCTCAATCTAACCTGGCCATTCCACATCTCATTCCAAAGCTCTAGGGAATATTCTCAAAGGGACCGTCTCGCTCCAGGATTCCCAACACCACTGATGGTTTGTCAAACGGACATCTGATGCCAAATATATGGCCAAAAGAAATTAAAAGGGGTCATAGTGGGCCTGGGTCCAATCTGGCCCGGTCGGACTGACCCGGCCCGACCCGACATGACCCACTGGGTCTGGCCCGGCCCGCAGTGTGGCCCGGGCGGTATAGTAAGTCTGACCCACTCGGTCAGGCCCGACATGCCTCAAGGGGCTGTAGAGGGCAGCGGGAGGCCACGAGGGAGCGAGGCCACGGGGCAGTTCAGCCTGGATAACTTAGAGTCTCATCGGGCGGCTTAGAGGGCCATGGGTAGCGTGAGACAGGGTGGCTCGAAGGGCCGACGGGCAGCGCGAGTTGGGGTAGCTCGAAGGGCCGGTGGGCAGCGTGAGCTGGGGCGGCCTGGAGGGCCACAACAAGGGTTGTTCAGTCGGGGAGTTGGGCCGGTTTGGCCAAGTGGTTGGAGCACCGTGGGGTGGTTCGTCCAAGAGGACAGAGTGGCGCGGGGCCGCAGGGCCATTTCGGCCAAGAGGCCGGTGCGCTGTAGGTGGCTCGGCTGGAGTGTGGAGTCGGGGCACACGGACGATTTGGCCTGGAGACCAGAACACTGTAGGGGTGGCGCGGGTCGTAGATTTTATAGGTGGTGGCGTCATTGCCTTTGTCACCTTCTTCGCCTTTGTCCCCTTCCTCCATTTCGGAGAGTACACCAAAGATGGACGACGTAGGGGTCGGTCCAAGTTTGTTTGGCCCGCACCCTCCGCATTTAGAGTGATAGTAAGCGGTTTACAAATAACGAAGCATGAACGTGTATGGAAGATATTTTAACACATAATTTCCCACAACCCTCGTCAATATCTATTCTCAATCCCACAAAATAATTAGAATGGGAGAACATGGGAAGCGATAATCAAATTGCAATAAACCCCTACCACGTTTTCTTGATGTATACGACACACCCTGACTAGTACCAAGGGTATTCTTCTCAGATATGGGAGACATAGTCAATATAATTACAGTGAAAAGAAAGATAAAAAACTAATAAAATATATATAAAAACCACATATATTACAATTCACATACATAAACTATCAGTACAAGGAAAACTTATAAATAATACCAGTTATAAAGTTAGCACACTATATAGAAATCCACTCTAGTTTCTCAATTAGAAATGTACTATATCTCCATTGACATGTACAATAAAAATAAAAAAAAAACTATAAGAGGGGAGGTAAATTAAGTGTACTAATTAGAACTATGTTTTTAAATAATTCAACACCATTCATAAATAAAATTACATCGATATATTAGATTGAGATATCTTATTTCATTATATTTCTTTATTCCCCAAAAGTCATCATTTTTGAATGAATACTAAAGCACTACTCTAAGTTAATTTCCATTTGATAATTATGAATATGCCAAAAATTTCATTAAGTAATTTATTAAATATGAAAAATTTAATTTAAAATAACATCATTAATTAATAAAAATATCATTTATTATAACATTATTAAATTTACAACAAATAAAAATTTTATTATGATTTTAAAGAATAACATATTTTTTATATATAAATAAATATTATTGTTTGTTACCATTTTGTAAAATATAATTTTAAAATTTTAAATTTATCATTAAAATATATTTTTAGGATACTAAAACATATGTTTACAAAATAAATTACAATTATTCTATATTGGTTTCAAATAATTACTTTTTCAATTTTTTTTTATTTATTAATTTTCTTATTTATATTTATTTGATAAAAAATATTGATTTATTATTAAAATGGTAAAGTTATTAGTTAAATAACTTATCTTAATGGTTTGGTGAAAATGACAAATATCTTATTCCAAGTAGTCCTATTAGTTTTATACTCCCTATGAATACCTCTTAATTTATTTATTCATCGTTCAGTTTAATAACACTCAAATATATATATTCATCATTTACCTAAGATAAATTAAATTTATAGTGTTTTTATTATTTTTCACATTACTATTTGTCAGTTTGAATATTCTAAGAGATAATGATGATTCAAATTCATATGTTTTTTTATTTTATTTTCCTATGTTTATTATCAATTTTTACTACTTTAAATTTTATTTCATACTTTTAATCTATAAATTTTATGTTTTATTATAATTTTTTTATTTTATTCTATTTTTCAATTAATGAGTTTTATATTATATAACATTACAATATATAATAAGTAAATATTATGAAGAAAAATTCAATTTATAAACGTTTGGGTCATTAAATGATTCCCTGTTTTGAAATTTCACCCTAATTTTTTTTCGGAAATATATTGAAATTCAATAAGGGTAATTTTTTTCATTTCTTCTTCAGGTTCTGAGGTTTCCTTTTTTTAATTATGGTTTTACCAAATTACATTAATAGATTTAGATTTGTTGTTAAAAAGAACATTGTATATATGGCCAAGTATTTTCACTAGATACTCCATAGAAGATATATGATTATCTATATATAACACATATAAAGTATTTTCATAAAATTGATGTTGTATATACTTCCTAAATTTGGAAAATTGGAACATTTCATAAACACGAGACATGTTTTTATGGTTTACTAGTGTACATGACCCTACTTTTATACGAAAAAGAATCTCAAAGAAGAAAATTTATATATGAAGTTTATTTATGAAATTCTACATACATTATCATGTCTAAAAAGAGAAAAAACTCAATGAATTTATATTTCATTTCTATAATGATTAGTACAAACCAAATGGTATCCCATCAAGGAAATATAAAATTTCTTTAAAAAATTCCTCTTGGGTTAAAAAATTAAATAAAGACTAGGAATGTTCTTTTTATCAAAATGATTAAGGGATATAATTTTTAAATGGTTAGCCAATCCATGAAAATCCCAAAACATATTTGCTATTTAATCATTGTTTTGGAGTTAAAACTCCATTTTTTCTTACAACCTGATTTCTTGTTTCTAGTTGATCTCATAAATGTAACCACTTCATTACAGTCCCTACTGAAGATAAAATTTTCATTTGGTGGATTATTTGGTTGAGAAAACCCAATTCCATCACATGATCAAAAAAAATTAAAAAATTAATTTTGATTACAATCATAAGTGGAATCCAAAATTGAAATAAAATGTAATGTATTATACAGATTAATGAAATTCTAAATTAGATTTTTTTTTGCAATTTATTTAGTATTAAGAGATTATTTATTAAATTTTATTAACATGTGACAAGGATTTGGATCCTTTTTAAATTGATTTACCTCTTTTATATACATTCCTCATTATATATGTCATGTAACTTGTGTGGACTTGTCATGGATAATGGATAATCCTATATATCAAAAAATCAATTGGATAGATCATCTAGAAAATATTCAATAAGTGTCATAATATTTATAAAAAATTAAAAATAGATGTACTTGTATTACTTTGATTGAGAGCCATAACCTTCATCATTAGCAAAAAAATACTATTAAATATCACATATAGTGGAATTTCTTGGATGTAAGGTTACAACTTCAACATGTTCAACATGGATGACGTTACCAAGGTATGTCTAGTTAGAATTAAAAAGTCATATTATATCATGTGCCATTTCCAAATACATATCACCATCCTTAAAATTGAAAATAACTTCGTGAGCCATACTTATACTATAAGGACCTATCACAGACAGATAAATAATGTGATGAGATAAATTAGAATCCCCAACATATTCAGTAATAAGGGAGGCACAAGATATACAATTGATGATTTTAACATCTTTTTTTACATGATTTTTTTCACCCAGTTACATGGTTCATCTTTTTGAGGGTTATCAGTATTTTCTGGGGAAATAATTTTTTCTTTATTTCTTATCATATCCTCTTTCCATGAATAAACTCTAGAAGGGGGATTAACATGCTGTTGAAAAACCATGGAATTTGAAATATTTTGTCTCGAAATTATATATTATTGACATATTAAAGGAATATATTCATATTCTACCTTAATAATAATCTAAGACACATTTTAAGAGAATTAAATAGAATCTACAATCCTAGATTCAAAATTTACAACAACCAAAAGTCTGGAATAACATTTATGTTCTCTGTATATAGTTTTTTGATCCAGTTTCATTGGAATTATAATACAGGAAGAAATATCATTCATGATTGTATGGTGCAGATAATCCTAATACAGAACACGTAATATAACACATATGTGATCCATTTAATTAATCTAATTAAAAGTATCAAATTTAATGTGAAATTCACTAAGATTCAGCATGTTAATATTCAGATTAACATATCTAATATTCCACATTAAATCGAGATCATCCTTTCTATTTAAACAGTAATTGAAGAAACCTATTCTTATCAGGATCATATTCCATTAAATGCCTCCTCAATAATGAGAAATACATTATTTAAGATGTTCATTGGCTAGTATTGTTTATCCTATGGAATTAATAATAAATCCAAGAACTGAAAATATACATTGATTGGGTATTTGATGAAGGTATTTTTGATCTATATGACTATGAAACAACCATTATCCGCTTTTATGAAGCAATGTGGTCTGGGGTGATCAACCTGGATGAGATAATCACAAAGGATCCCACCTAAAAATTAATTTCACATTTTTCAATGACCATGAACATCCTTTAGTATTTAGATTTTTTTTCAAATGTTTTTTTGTTTCATAAGATTAATATTCCAGTTCCAAGAAAGTGTGTTACAATTTAGGTGAACTGAATCAATGATTAGATGCATAATTAATGAAAATATGAATAATTTAAGTTATTATTCATAATAATTGAATATATTTTAATGAATGTTTCATTTACATTGAGAATGAGCTCTATCTATCAAAATAATTTGAACAAATTTCTCTAATTATGAACATATTGATTAGAGAAATCAAAACTGATATTCCAAACATATTGAAGACTCCCATGAGCTGTTGAACATTGTATGATATATTGACTCTACAAAGAAGAATTTATCTACAATATTGAATGATGATGGGAGGCCAATCATAATTTGGGAATACTGATTTTGTGGGAAAGAAGATGATTCCATATTTAAATAGAATATATCCTTGAGAGATATTAGAACCATTATTGATCATGATATCAATAATAAATAAATACACCTCTATCAATGGATGATGAAACCTCTATAATAAACATATATTCTAACCCCCCATTAATACCCAAAATAAGAATATATGTTCCTGAAGAAGAATTTTTGAACCCACATTGATCGGATGCCTTCATGTCAAATAATACCCAAATGCTGACCTAATATCATATAGGATGAAAATACATTTACTTTCAATTGTTAATGAACTCTAGGGACCCTATGAATCTGATTTATTTAAATGATATTTATTTAATATGTTTATAGCTTTAATGATATGGATATGATAGTTTTCATTGTTACTTTACGAGACATGATGTTTTCTAATATGGTTTTCAAATGTTTAGGGAGATTCAAGATGTTTTTTATGGGCGTGAGAGTCTCAAAAACATGTGGGTATGTTATTCTGGGTTTCCTCTATGATATATTTTTTTGTTATTATTTAATTATACTATGATGTGATATTGAGTGATACATATTTACTGATGTAAGGTGATCGCTGACTCGGTAAGTTCATATTGGTTTTGATATTTATTCATTAAAGCTTTAGTATGATTGTTCTAAATGTTTATATGGTATCATTTGGAATATCCTACTAATTATAAATTTATTATATACCCTATATATATTCATTTTATAGGCTTCAATGAGGTATTAATAGTCTTAGTAAGACATTATTATTTTGGATCATAGAGATTTTATATGGTGTTTTTTTCTTATGAAGGACTTTTTGGTATTTTATTTTCAAGATGATGTTATGTTTATTACATTAAAAAATATTTTTATATTAGCTTTAGTTTATATAATTTTCTTTATAAGAGGTTATTTTTTGTATATATTGTTATTATTTTTTAAGGTAATGCCTCCAATTTTTGTGATTAATAAAATTGGTGTCACTTACCACTATAGTACCTATTTGAGAGTTTCCGTAGGGACCACTCTTGTCTCCATCATAAGCCTAAAATGGGATTTGAATATATATTTTCATTAAGAAGATGATTATATATATTGAATTTGAGTTATAATAGAAAATATAGTTAGTAATTATAGTGTATTTAATTTAATTTATATTAAATCATTGTTAGATAAAATTACCACATGAAATAATAATGTAGACTATATAGAGGATAAATTATTAGGGAGATTTTAATATTATTTAAGGACCATAATCGTACTAAATATTAATGTTGAGAAAATTTTTATTAAAGGTTTCGTATTTATAGGAGTTACATTAAAAAATTAGGATTATGCTTCGATTGGGGTGATTATTGGAAAATTAAAAACATTTTTTTTGAAATGAATCTTATTGAATCCTATTAACATATGATTCGTAGGTTTTTTTCATTGTTCTTTTGATTCTTATTAGTAACAATCTATATGTGGTTTGTGTAGTTATGAATTAGTAGTTTGACCTGATTGACAAAATGAGCGTCGACATTAATAATGAGGAAAAGTCTTGTTGTGAAATGGTTTTTAATATACTACATAATGTATTGATGAATTGTGAAGGGATTGTTTTTTCTTTTAGAGAGAGAAATAGTATTCAGTGATATTTATTATTTTCATCAATATTATAATGTTCTTCTAGTTTAATTTCATATTTGAGGAGCCATGTATGTGTGGTGGGCTCTATATCATGGGGAGAAGAAGGAGGCAATGGTTTCATCAAATTGTTTCAGAGGATATATTTTATTACTTTTCTTTCTCATTGATGATGAGGCTATTGAATTGTGTATAGTCTCCTTTCCCTCATCAATAGATTGTGTGTTCTTGGGATAATTATATTTGCGTAAATGAATTTATTTATGTTGATTAAATGTATTTTCTATATGATGATTATATAGTATAGACCCAAGAAGTGGAACTACATATATTAATTTTATAAAAGGTCACTAAATTAATGATTCATATATATTTATAGAAGTTGAAGTACTAATATTTTCGTATAATGATGTGCACATACATCCAATTTTTAATAACTATTATGGTAATAAACTCTCTCTATCTTATAAGGATAAATTATTTTTTCAAATAGTTGATGGTGTAATTGTACATTTTTTGGATTTATAAATTGTCTGGATATCATCTGATGATGTTGAAGTAATAATATATCCTGAAAATAACATTTTTTTATTTATAAGGGAACATAATGTTCATGGATATATCATTTAGTGTCCTTAAAAACCCCAATATATTCCTATGATTTAGGAAACTATGTTCCCTTATTTTATTGTTCAGTTCTTCATATTTATCATTGTTGAATTCCTTGTGTATACATGGGTTAGGGAGGACTATATAGAGAATAATTTTTCTATATTATATAAAATTTATCACTATAAGATCTACGAAATGATTAAAAATTTATTTTTTGAATATGTGATGTGAATTTTCTTAGTCATAATCTATCTTAATAGGGAGTAACAGTCAACATGTTGATGATTATTGATGTTGTTTCCTTGTAGAAACTAATTTTTTTTATAGAAGTTGTTACCTAACATCATATCATGAGAAATTATAGTAGGCTAATATAATAATTCTCTCTCATTTAAAACTTTTTCACAGCCTTGATTATGATTGATCAAGTTTTCACTAAGATTTACCAATGTGTGATATATTTCTGTTAACTAATGGAGAATATAGAAAATTATTTCATTCATTGAATATTATAAAAAAATGTGATGTTCATAGTTTTCTTATGAAACAATTGATTTTAGTTTTTGATTTTCATTGATGTAGTGTAATCCAGTTAAATTCTATAATTCCATATGTTTTCGTCCCAATGAGAAAAAAAACCACACATCATATTGTGTTAGAGGTAGTGGTATTTACTATGATGATGTGGTGGAATTACCTCCTTGGTGAACACACTCTAGTCTTAATAGGTCATAAAAACATAATGTATATTTTCTCTCGCATTGATAGTAATTAGTGTAAATTTTAATGGATAGTGTTCTTATAGGTATTAAGTTTTGGGATCACATATAACCTAGGGAATGGAATTTTATGTGTTGATTTTTTCAGTAGAATGTTGTGAGATGATGTTATTTTAGTTTGTTGAGATTTCTAATGAGGGATGTATGAGTTATAAATGATGTATTTTGATGTAGAGGATGATGTATGTGGAAGTTACATAAGCCATAAATTTCTATAATCATTTTTTGTATAGCATTAATAGATGGGCTGATGTTATTTATTGATTGTATGGGTGATACATGATCAAATCATCGATTTTAATTCACATATGGGATGATTAGTGGATGATCAACATAGTGTTTTATTCATGGGTTGGTTGTATATTTTATTTTTGATTCACAACATGGTTATTATGGAGTTACAGAGATCACTTTTTTTAGTAAATCATAGTATATCCATGTTCTATCATCCATTGATGTATCTGTTATTCTGAAAGAGGATGGAAAAAAACTATGAGAGTACATGTTTTTCTGTTTGGTCTATTAGTAGGTGACCGAAGGGAATCATGTTCTTGGTATTCTATTAATTATACTGAATTTGAACTTGTAAAAATGTACGGAATTTTAAATTGAATTCATAAATAAATTTTATCTTTTTTCAAGTTGGATAAATCACTATTTTGGCAATTTGGGATCAACTGGTAATGATATCCCATTTCATTAAAACCATTTAGTTGGATGAACTGGTTAATCTAATTAAGTGCTATATAGATGATATTGCAATGAATTATGGGTTTATATAGACCTATATCTCTAATTGGGATCCCCATTTTACAACATGAGTTAGAGGATTCCATCATAGTAATTTTGGCTCATAGTTATTCCATATAAAAATCTATCATCCAGGGATCAACAGTCAGAAATACTAAACCATTTAGACAAGAATGGATATGTTTCATGCCTATGTTTTTTTATTTTTTTGGTCATAGGTGATCAACCATCCTTAATTTTTTTATATATTATTATATATTTAACACCCCAATAATTCATAGTACATTATTTCTTCAAAGTAATGAAATAACTTGCATTACACGCAACACTGAGTTCAAGCGCATCACCACTTACCAAACTAGCCGTTCAAAAGTGGTTATGAATAGTATTAACTGAATTTTGAACTATATATTATCCTTATAATTTTAGAATCCATATTATGAGTTTTTATGACATAATGTAAGAACAAATACATTTTTTTCAGATAAAAGCTGTATTTTTTAAAAAATGCAATTTTACCGCCTTTTAATGGAGAACCCTTTTTAAATCAAATATTTGAAACTTCAATATATTCAATTTGAAAAAATAAACTTCTTATTTAAAAATCGGACATAATAATTTAGTTTCAATAAATATTTATTGTTTTTATGATAACATTCATATTTGGGTAAATAGTTATAATTACTATATTTTAACTGAAAACAACTTTTTTATTCAAAATAATTTATAGTGTTGAATGATACATTTTAATGGTTTGGAAGAATCATTAGATTATATTTTTACCATTTAATCCAATGATGGTCATTGTACGTAATTTCACTTTGAGATTACACATAAACAAGGGTCAATCTTTTGATAGATATTGTTTCTTAAAAATACGCCTTTTGGTATTGACAACAGGAATTAATATTAAATTAATAAATGAAACTTCTATATTTTGAATTTGGTAATATAGACTTTATTTTGGGATTCGGAATATCGAAATTATCCTAGGGTGAATTTTTGGTATTTTTCTGAAAACGTTCAATTTTTGATGAATAGTGAAAAACACTAAGTTTTCATTTAAAACAGAATTTTTATTTAAATAATTATTTATTTTATTTAAATTTATTTTAAGTAAAAATAGATACATAATACCTATATAAATTCAATTTAATTCATTGGAGTCACTTTATAAAAATTTTATATATATATAATTCTTTATTGAACTTTTCACCGTCTTTTACCCACCTCCTAAGAGAATTTGCAAATTCACATAAAACTAAATTTTACCAATTTTGTGAGTGGAATTTTGAAACTCCGAGAGACACGGTTAATATCATGGAGTAAAATGTCGTCCAATAAGATAAAAATATTTTTTTATGAATATTAACTTTTTACTTTTTTTACCATAGTTAAAAGTAAATAGGGTAATTAAGGGTAAAAATGAAACTAATATTACCCTAACACATGTCCTAATTCTATTGGGCAAGTGTATATCGACCCAAAACAACCTTAGGAATAAAATATTATCATTTAGGTCCACTTGGATTATATTAGGACATTTATTATTATTTAATTCAAAGAAGAGTTAAAAGAGTTAAAATCAACGTTTAATAACAAAAACAATTTTAATATAGGGTTATACATAAGATAAATTCGATTATAAATATTAATTATAAAGATAAAATAATTTCCAAAATAATGGTATTTTATTAATAATTTTAAGACATTATAAAATTAATGTTATTAATGACACAATGAAGATGCAGTAATTACCTTATTAATGAAAGAATCAAATAAATGGTATTATAAATATTAAAATAAATATAATTTCAAAGTTTTTATGACACCCACGAATTTTATAGATGACTATGACATGTTAGGGATTATTCAATGTATCTTTTTATAAGTAATAAAGTTGAGGTGACTTTCACAAAAATAAAATACCAAATACTATTAAAATTGACATAAATTAATATTTAAAACAAATACTATATTATTGGTTGATATAATATTACTAAAAATATAAGGTTTGGAAAAAGGACTTATATCATGATATTTTTATCAATAATGGACCACTTGGGGGTCTATTGGAAGTTTCTAGTATGTTTAGTAACTATATAATATAAAAATACAAAGTGACATGGTAAATGTCAAACTAATTAGCTAGGAGTTAAAACGAAAAGATAAGGTTAATATAATGCCCCAAACCTATCTAAAATATATCGTTTGAAAATATTTCTACCCATACCCACCTTATACTTTTAAAAAATCTACATTGGATCCATTAGAAACTGAACATGAATTTATTATAAAATAATACTTTAAGTTTTTCCTAAAGAGCCCCTCCTCCCCCTTATAAAAAGACACCACTTCTAACCAATTATTCACACATTAAAAGACTTTTAACTTGGCCAAACCCTACCCAAATAATCTCTAAATTTCCCTTACTTAAACCTAGTGTATTTATTTTGATCAGAAATCCAATATAAAGATCCCTTTTGATCAAATCAAAAGTAAGAACCCGAAGAAGAGGTAATGTTTTCACCACCCTTTTACAAGTTCCTTTCTTCTTCATCTTATTCTTTCTTAGTTATTTCATTTATAAAATAATAACTGAATTATATTCTATGTACTGTGATGTTATTATAAATATGGTACAACCATATTCATTATCCTATCCACCCTTTGAATGACATGTCAACGTACGTGCGTACATATGGCTTACCGTCTCCATGTCGTGGTGTAATTGTTATTCAATACATTATTATTTGGATGGGTATAATAATGATGTGTATTTAATGTAAATAATAAATATAACATGATAATGATTCTGTATATATAATATAACATCCAATTATATATTATTTTAATATCAAAAGAATGATATTTTTGCTCGTGTGTACGTACGGATTATCGTCTCCACGACACGATGAGATTCATTTCCAAGTTCACCATTCATCGACGATTATAAAAATATATATTACTAATATGTATGTAATAGATGAAATAATAATTCTACTGGATATATATATATTTATATATATATATATATATGTATTTATGTACTTACATATATCTTATTCACTTACTGTCGTTCAATACTATATGAAAACGGAAACATCATTTATGCATACTAACGGACTACTATCTCCATAAATGGTGTTTTCCATATAATATATATGTCTATTATACATATTTATATTATAAATATATATTATATATAAATAATGTTTTATATTCTAGAAGTATTTAAATCATGATCTAAGTGATACAATCAAGAGTAACAAGTTAAAACACGTACGATAAGTAAAGCGATTATTACCCGAAATATTAATATAACATGGAAATTATTATGAAATGGGTATTATAAAGTCATAAATGAATAATGTATGATATCATAAATATTAATATGGTTCTGTTATATTTTAAAAACATACTATAGTATTCATACAGGAGGTTAAACGTACCCTCGACTAAAGGAAAGTGCAATGTAAGGGGTTTTCATCTCACTCCTTATTTCCGTGAGATTCGTACCATATTTCCACTATTACCTTTTGTGTGGTGTATGTACTGCCCATAATTTTATTCATTGTGTAATACACTTTAATTCAAGTGTATTTTCATATTCATTGTATGATACCTCTTTCATGGGGTGTATGTTTCGTAAGTTACCAAATTGGTAAGGGTTAATTTCATAATCTCTTTATTATCCGAGGTTGTTTTTACGTAAGTATCTACTGGGAAATATTTATTATCCATGTCCATGTTTCATAAAATAGTTTTCAAAGGGATTATTTTTAAGGGAATTTTTACTAAAAAATCATTTCAAATGTTTTAAATATTTATTCTTCTAAATCTTTCTCATTAATGTCCATGTCTTCAAAACGGTTTTTAAGGATTTATTTATATGGAAATGAATGTTTTTAAAATGTTAATTCCATTCAAAAGTTTCAATGTGGCATGGGACACTTTGATTCCAAAATGTCTTTAAATGTCTTTCTTTTTAAATTGTTTGACTTTTATATGTTTTCATGAAAAGGAGTATTTTTCTCAAAGAGTTTTACAAATCATTTTCATCTATGTCAACATCCTTTGATGGATTTTAAGCTTATTTGAAGTTGATTTATTATGATACAAAAAATCCTTATTGTATTGAAGTTTTTGTTATATGGTTGACTGTGGATGATTTATTTTTATTTCATTCATGGTTTATGGTTAAAGTATCAACATTTTGTAAGTTAGTTTTAATACGAATGTTTATGTTATATTTCAACCATTTCTTAAGATGAATGTGTTGGACTAGTATGTTCCGGGTTGGGGTCCGGTTACAGCAGACCCAACAGGTTGGTGACTGGTTATTAGAGGCACTCCAGGTTGGTGTCTGGTTATTTGAGGCACTATAGGTTGGTGTCTAGTTATTAGAGGCACTCCGGCTTGGAGTCCCTTTTCAGAGGCTCTCCGGGTTGTTTTTCGGTTACAGTTAGCCCTTAGGTCTTGGAACGAGACCTTGAAACAAAAATTAAGGTTCGACATTATGCATTCCATCATTATGAATGTTGTTAGTGATATTTAATGTTATTATTCTTCTAGTAGAATATACAAGTGAATAAGTAAATGAAATTACATCATTTTATTTTTTCCATATTATGTTAAAGATCAAGTTTAAAAGGATTTTGTTTTAGTTATACATTGCCTTAAATGTTTATGCTTATATATGAATGTTTCCGCTGTATTGTTATCCTTACTGAGCATCTAAGCTCAACCCTTTCTATGTTTTATTTTTCCCAGGATTCCAATAAGTTTGTTTTGATTGAAATTCAGGGTTAATCCAAGGGAATAATGACGTTCATGAAGGATTATTTATGTTGTTTTGTATGTTATGAAGTGTAATGTAACATTGATGTAGGTAATCTATTTTCCCAGACTGCTAAACAAATCGGTCCTTCGGGACTTGATTCCTTGTAATCATGCCAATGTATTAAAATAATGCACCGACTCTGGGTAAATGGGGTTGTGGTGTTACAGTTGGTATCAAAGGAAGTATAGCAATAACATTGGAAACTAGATTAAGATAAACTCTAATTTTAGCACATAGCCCCAAAATAGACTTTGAGGGATAGTATAGAAGAACTTCCTAAAATTTTGATATTGTAGAGATTTTTTGAGTTTTCCGAACAATACATCCATGTCTAGATACGACTAGGTAGAGGCCGGTCTGGCATAGATATACCTAGGGGTAAAAACTGAAAATACCGCTTTGAGTTAGATTCGAATGAGAACTGGTGCATGACAACAGGCCTTGCTGCACTCTTGGTTACGACACTCCTGGGGGATATTCTTAGTATAATTCTCAATTTCATTACAAACCATTATTAAGGGTTTAGGAGTATATACTTCCTCACAGAAAACATTTTTATGATTATGGATTATATCCATAAACTAATTAATTAATGTTAAGTGTTTTACAAGTTTGGGATTAGGTATTTATATTCATAAACTAATCTAATGTATGTTAATGTTTAGAAATGGTGCCCAGTAGAAGGAATGAAAACTTCAACAATATGCATGATACAAAGAGTAAGAAAGATCATATCTTTCATGGTCTTAAACGAGAATTTAGAAAAGAAATAGTCTCCCACATATTATCATCATAGGATGAAATAGTATCATGTGTTGATAAGATAAGTAAATAATTATCTGAGTCCTATGGATTTGAAGGGAAGCCAGAGAAGGAAAGGATGGTAGAGAGAATGATAGATAAATGGAAGAATTTAAAGAAGGATTTTCCCATATGTGATAATTATGGAAAGAATCACCTTGGAAAATACTTGAAGAGAACGGGAGTATGTTATAAGTGTGGAGAAAAAGGATACCAAGTGTGTGACTACAAGGGTAAGAAAATGGTTTCAAATGTATAATTATTCATCTACATGGAGTTTGGACACTATGCGAACCAATGTCCCAGTCATCATACTATGTCGCAAATGATTCTATTAGATAATAATCAAGTTATGATACTACCACAGATGAAGAATAATGACTTGTGTTCTTATGTTGTTATTATAGAATTATTTCATTTGAGTGTTGTATCAACAGTATACTGGTTACATGAATTATGGAGATAAATAAGGATTTTACTACAGTACTATTTCATTGGGAATTTGAGATTATATGGTCTTGATACTAAGGTCGTAAGTTTGGAATAAGGGATGGTAGATTTTGGTAATTCAGGATGTTGCGGTGTTGTAAAATAATACCTGATTAAGGCGTTCACAAGTTATTACCTGGTAAAAAGGATCATAATTATGTTTAACTTCCTTATAAACTTTATACTGAGAGTTTGGATATAAGTATTTTGGATAATTTTAATGGTTGGAATGGATTAAGTTTGAAATTGGATACTATTGTTAAGGTTCATTTTGGATTTCCAGAAAAAGGACAAACCGGAGGTTGGGAGACAACCCGTCATGTCCGTCACGGCCGCATGACTTGAACCCGCAACCGAAGGGAGGCAAAGGTGTATTAACTATCACCGACCCACGTTATTTCCTAGATTGAATAATGCTATTTTTTAAAGGGTCTGATATGTGAATTATAAATTTATTATTTTTGGAACCCTGTACAATTAAGATAAATAGAATATATATATATATATATTGTAATCTTTTAGAGTGAAAAACGAGTTTGTGGTAAGAATTAGTTGAAGGATGAAACTATACTTGTCAATTATATATATATATATTCCCTCTTATTTTATGGATAAATTAATTATTAAACTTTAGGGAAGGGACTTTAAAAACAGAAATGTGTTATCCAAATACCTTACATTTTTTTGAACCAATAGTATTTTAAATAATCATAGATTGGTGGCTTAAAGGCCCACATTTCTACAATTGTTTGTTATTGATGACCTCAATCACTCCCTATAAATATTTACGTTTTCCACCAATTATGTGTCTCTAATTGACACCAATGTTCTCCTAATCGAGATCACAATTTTTTGGTGACTTTTTCATTCCCTTTTTCATTTTATTAAGACTAAATTTTATTAACCCAATTTCTGATTTGGGTTTTTCCTCAAAGGTATTTTCTATTTGCAACCTTTTTTTCGAAGAACAATTTCAAATTGAGAGGATGCAATTTATTAAAATATGTTATAATGTAACACCCCAAGATTTCATAGTACGTTATTTCTTTGAAGTAATGCAATAACTTGAACTACACGTAACACTGAGTTTAAGCGCATCACGACTTACCAAACTAGCCGTTCAAAATCGGTTATGAATAGTATTAACTGAATTTTGAATTATATATTGTCCTTATAATTTTGGAATCCATATTGTGAGTTTCCTAGACATAATGTAAGAACAAATACATTTTTTTATATAAAAGAAGTATTTTTTAAAAATTGCAATTTTACCACCTTTTGATGGATAACCCTTTTTAAATCCAATATTTGAAACTTTAATATATTCAATTTGACAAAATAATATTTTTATTTAAAATTGGGACATAATAATTTAGTTTTAATTAAATTTTGGTATTTTTCTGATAACTTTCATATTTGGGTAAATAGTGAAAGATACTATATTTTAACTGAAAACAACTTTTTTAATCAAAATAATTTATAGTGTTTAATTATATATTTCAATGGTTTGTAATTATAATTAGATTATATTTTTACCATTTAATACAATGATGGTCATTGTACGTAATTTAACTTTGAAATTAGACATAAACATGTGTCAATCTTTTGATAGATACTGTTTCATAAAAATACGGCTTTTGGTATTGACAATGAGAATTAAGTTTAAATTAATAAAGGAAACTTCTATGATATGAATTTGGTAAAATAGACTTCATTTTTGGATTCGTAATATCGAAATTAGCCTAGGGGGAATTTTTTGTATTTTTTTGAAAACGTTCATTTTTTGATGAATAGTAAAAAACACTGAGTTATCATTTAAACTGAATTTTTATTTAAATAATTATTTACTTTAAATAAAGTAATATTAAGTCAAAATAAATACAAAATACTTATATAAATTCAATTTAATTCATTGGAGTCAATTTATAATAATTTCTGATATATAAAATTCTTTATAGAACTTTTCACCGTCTTTTACCCACCTCCTAGGAGAATTTGCAAATTCAATAAAACATAATATTACAGCTTCTGTGAGTGGAATTTAGAAAATACGAGAGACATGGATAATATCAAGGTGTAAAATGTGTTTCAATAAGATAAAAATATTTTTTGGTCAATAGGAACTTTTTACTTTTATTTAACATGGTTAAAAGTAAATAGGGTAATTAAGGGTAAGAATGATATTAATATTACCCTAAAACATGTCCTAATTCAATTAGAAAAGTTTATCTCGACCAAAAAAAACCTTAGTAATAAAATATTATCATTTAGGTCCACTTGGATTAGATTAGGACATTTATTATTATTTAATTTAAAGAAGAGTTAAAAGAGTTAAAATCAATGTTTAATAACTAAAACTTTTTTAATATAGGGTTATACATAAGAAAAATTCGATTATAAATATTCATTGGAAAGATAAAAATATTTCATACATAATGGTATTTTATTTATAATTTTTATAAATTATATACTTAATGTTATTTAAGACACAATAATGATGCAACAATTACCTTATTAATGAAATAATCAAATAAATGGTATTATAAATATTAAAATAAATATAATTTCAAAGTTTTTATGACATCCACGAATTTTCTAGGTGACTATGACATGTTAGGGATGATTCAATGTATCTTTTTCGAAGTAATAGAGTTTTAATGACTTTCAAAAAAACAAAATACCAAATAGTGTCAAAATTGACATTAATTAATATTTAAAACAAACTCTATATTATTGGTTGATATAATATTCCCAAAAATATATGGTTTGGTCAAAGAAATTATATCATGATATTTGTATCATTAATGTACAACATTTGGGTCTATTATAAGTTTATAGTATGTTTATTAACTATATAATATAAAAATACAAAGTGACATGGTAAATGTCAAACTAATTAACTAAGAGTTAAAACTAAATGATAAGGTTAATATAATGATCCAAACCTATCTAAAATCTATTGTTTGAAAGTATTTAGACCCATCCCCACCATATAATTTTAATAAATCTACTTTGGATCCATTAAAAACCGAATATTAATTTATTAAAAAATAATACATTAAATTTTTCCTAAAGAGCCCCTCCTCCCCCTTATAAAAGGACACCACTTGTAACCAATTATTTACACCTTCAATGCCTTTTTTATCGGCCAACCCCTTCCAAAATACTCTCTAAAATTCCCTCACTTCAACCTAGAGTCTTTAGTTTGATCATAATTCCATCCTAAGCAGCTCTTTTGATCAAATCAAAAGGAAGAACCCGAAGAAGAGGTAATGTTTTCACCGCCCTTTTTCAAGTTCATTTCTTCTTCAACTTTTTCATTCATTGTTATTTCCTTTCTAAAAAAATAAATCAAGTTTCTTATATATAATATGATTTTATTTTAAATATGTAACAACCATATTCATTATTGTACGTATGGCTTACCGTTCCATGTCGTGGTGTAATTGTTATTCAATACATTATTATTTGGATGGGTATAATAATCATGTGTATTTCATGTAAATAATAAATATATCCTGATTAGGATTCTTTATATATGATATACCATCCAATTATATATTATTTTAATATCAAAAGAATGATATTTTCACTCGTTCGTACGTACGGATTATCGTCTCCACGACGCGATGAGATTCATTTCCAAGTTCACCACTCATCGACGATTATAGAAATATATATTACTAATAAGTATGTAATATATGAAATAACAATTCTACGGGAGATATATATATTTATATATTTAAGTATTTATGTACATACATATATCTTATTTACTTACGTCCGTTCAATACTATATGAAAACAGAAACAGCGTTTATGAGTACGTACGGACTATCATCTCCATAAACGGTGTTTTCCATTTCATATATATATCTATTATACATATTTATATTCTAAATATATATTATATATAAATAATTTTTTATATTATGGAAGTATTTAAATCATGTTCTAAGTGATACAATCAAGAGTAACAAGTTGAAACACGTACGATAAAGAAAGCGATTATTACCCGAAATATTAATATAACATGGAAATTATTATAAAATGGATAGTATAAAGTCATAAATGAATAATGTATTATATCATTAATATTAATATGGTTCTGGTATAATTTAATAACATACTATAGTCTTCATACAAGAGGTTATACATACCCTCTACTAAACGAAAGTAAAAGGTAAGGGGTTTTCATCTCACTCCTTATTTCCATGAGATTCGCACCATATTGCCACTATTACCTTCTATGTGGTGTATGTAATGCCCATAATTTTATTCATTGTGTAATAAACTTTAATTCATGTGTATTTACATATTCATTGTATGATACCTCGTTCATGGGGTGTATGTTTCGTATGTTACCAAATTGGTAAGGGTTAATTTCACAATCTCTTTACTATCCAAGGATGTTTTTACCTAAGTATCTACAGGGACATATTTATTATCCATGTACATGTTTCATAAAATAGTTTTCAAATGGATTATTTTTAAGGGAATTTTTACTAAAACATCATTTCAAATGTTTTAAATATTTATTCTTCTAAATCTTTCTCATTAATGTCCATGTCTTCAAAATGGGTTCTAAGGATTTATTTATATAGACATGAATGTTTTTAAAATGTTAATTTTTTTCAAAAGATTCAAAGTGGAATGGGACACTTTTATTGCAAAATGTCTTTAAATTTCATTCTTTCTAGGTTGTGTGACTTTTAAATGTTCTCCTGAATAGGGGTATTTTTCTCAAAGAGTTTTACAAATCATTTTCATCTATGTCAGCATCCTTTGGTGGATTTTATGCTTATTTGAAGTTGATTTATTATGATACAAAACATCCATTTTTTATTGGAGGATTTGTGATATGTTTTATAGTGGATGAGTTATTTTTATGCCATTCATGGTTTATGGTTAAATTATTAACATTTTGTAAGGTAGTTTTAATACGATTGTTTGTGTTATATTTCAACCTTTTCATAAGATGAATGTGTTGGAATAGTATGTTCCGGGTTGGGGTCTAGTTACAGCAGACCCTCCGGGTTGGTGTCCGGTTATTAGAGGAACTCCGGGTTGGTGTCCGGTTATTGGAGGCCCTCAGGGTTGGTGTCCGGTTATTAGAGGCACTCTGGGTTGGAGTCCGGTTACATAGGCTCTCTGGGATGGGTTCTGGTTATAGTTAGAACTTAGGTCTTGGCCTGAGGCCTTTACACAAAAATTATGGTTTTCCATTATGAAGTCCATCATTATGAATGGGGTTAGTGATATTTCATGTGATTATTCGACAAGTAGAATTTCCATGTGAATAATTAAATGGCATTACTTCATTTTATTTTTGCCATATTAGGCTGAAGTTCAAGTTTAAAAGGATTTTTTTAGTTATACATTTCCTTAAATGTTTATATTTATTTATGAAGGTTTCTGTTGTATTGTTATCCTTACTGAGCATCTGATCTCACCCCTTTCAATGTTTTATTTTTCCTAAAAAGTAAATAATGTTGGGAGAATTTGTATGTAATTAATTTTATTCAGGATTATAGTCTGTACAATTATCTGCATATGATGAGATAAATGATTGAATGATTCATGTTGGATAAAGTTTCTCAAGAAAATTAATGAATCCACCGGTACCAAGTACAAATATTATTTGATCAAATAAGGTAGGTGAGTAATTAATCATTAAATTAACTAATAATATGAGTAATATTTTTTATTTTCATAGACTCAATATTACATGAACACCATGGTTGAATGGTGTTTATAAGATAATGAATTGTACCCATTTTTTACATGTTTAGATTGATTAAGAGTCAGTGAGATATTTTTATTTTACAATGAGAATATTCTTTAATAAATTCTTAACACTTGAATTAATATGTTCAATATAAAGTTATAACTAACACACTATATAAGAAATGGTACGTCAAACATACTGGATTGTATTTTATTTGTATTTCTCATTGATAAGTGTATGTAAAAAATTGGAAACATTTAAATATAATCTTGAAATTATTGAAAACATTATTTAATAGTAATCCAAATGATATTAGAGGATATTACATTATTAATACTACTAAACACAATTTTTTTATCTCCAAAAAATATTTATTCCATGAAAAGGAGAAAAATTTCACAAAACTACTTGGAGTAAGGTTTTATATATATAAATTGAATATTGATAAAGAACTATGTGTTACTAAGATAGAATTTAAGTTGATTACACATAGATTTATAGAAGAAAAACCAAGTCAATATATATAAAAACATTGATGGTCTAGTAGATTCGTTTGGTGATATATATATATGGATTTATTGTTCATAAAATCTATAAATTAAAATTTATAGGATAGGAATTTAATAAAAACAATGAGACATTTATGGGTTTTAATGAAGAAAAATTATTAAAATCATTGGAATTTAAAATGGACATGAAATATCCTTACAATAATTTCATCATAGTGAGTAAACCTTATATGGGTGAATCATATTTATTAAATTAAAATCGTTTCTAATAAAAACTATGATGGTATATTTCTCTACATATTTTTAATTCAACAAGGAAATGTGTTGAGAATATTTCATCATATTGAATTTGAATAATACATTCCAATTGTGGGATTATAGAGTAAATATTTATATTAATTTTCACTGTATCATCTTTTTAATATGAGATATATTGAATTGATTTCAAATTATATTACCATAATAGAAATTTATTAAATATGATAGATATAGTATAGTCTAATGTTTTTGTTGAAAAAAGAGTCTTTTAAAAAATTTGAGTTACAATGGACAATTTATGGATTGATGAAATCCTCTCCAGGTTAAATTCTTTTTTCCTGATTGTTTAATAGATGAGTTTAAATTCCTAAATAACAAATATTATTCTTAGAGAGTATGGTAATATTTTTTATGTTTTATGTGTTTGATTTAATACATATTGGAAATAATATAATAAAATTAAAATCTATATAGATGTAGTTGGGAAACTTCTTCTCAATTAAATATAATAGTGAAACAAACTATTTTCTAGGAACATAGATATATAATTATTTTCCTAATAAATTTAATAAACATATTTATAACACCTATAATAGAATAATGTTAATATATTTTATCATATAGAATACTAAAATGTGATATTTAACCTCATTACATGGACGAATTTGTGTAAACAGTCAATATAGTTTTAATTATATATAATTGATTCATCGAAATAGAGATGAACCATTTTTAGAGTTTATAATTTATTCCATATTGTGTACAATTGAAAAAATTTATTTCTCAATGATCATTAAAATTTTATTCGAATCAAAATGTTGGGAGAGTGGCATGAATTATTTTAAGAACATTATTAATTAATTGATAATAAAAGAATATATATTCCCAACCATTAGAAGAGATAATGATATCTATTTAATATATTAAATTAATAAAACATTAAAACCCATTAATGAATATCCTATATGTAAATTTTCCTTCATGTTTTACCGAAATTGTACTCCATTCCGTTGGGAGAGTTATAATAATATAGGTTGATTATATTTATTAATTTGATGATGTGAAGTATCTTATTTAGATTATTAATTTTATCCCTACACCAAGGCATGGTTCATTTCATTGATTGAGTAATCATGCACTACATTTATTATAATGGTTCAATAATTTAGTCCCATTAATAATATTCTCAATAATGTAACCGAAACATCATTTAAAAATAAAATCTAATTCTAGAGACTATTTATTGGGGTGATGTGAAGATCTATTGGGTTTTTATTGAGGTAAATGTAATGGATAATTTCTAGAAACAACTACCATTGGAAAAATAATTTTAATGAAAAATCACATTGTGTCGAAACATTTTATGTGAGATAAAATGGTTCTAAAATATATCATGATTTTATTACAATGGAAATATATATTTATCATTCATTATTGTATGATGAAATTTATTATAGATGAATAATGGAATGATAATGTCAGATTATTGTATGAATTTTTTTCCCTAATGTATGTTCCTTATAATGTCTTGTGGGTTTTCATTATATTTTATCATTGTCTTTATTAGAGGAATCAAGAGAAAATAAATAGACAACAATTATTTGGAGTGACCAGCGAATATATAGCTCATGGAATGTCATATTGTCATCAATATATATAGGATAGAATCCATATTATGAATATAATTTACCCAAGGATACAAAGATACCTAGAATTATAGAAAATATACATTGATACGTTTCTTATAATGGAAATATATATTATCTAATCAGTGGGTGAATGTGTATGTTGGTAATCAAGTCAATGGTTTGAGTATGTCCATGATGATATTTGTTAACTCATACAGAGAGGAAAGTCCACGGTCAGTTTATTGAATTAGAAAATGGAAATTAATAGCCATTATTAGGGGTTAATCATTTACGGTATCATTTATAATGATGACGAACATGTGATGTGTTTGAATTCTTGATGAATGACATGTGATGTATTCAACTACTGGTCGATCACATTTTGAGAAATTGGATAGTATGACAAAATCTATACAAGATTGAAGCAATTAGTATCTTTTGGTTAACAGATTCCATATTTTAATATATTAATTGTATATCTATATAACTTATATAACATATTATCGAGATAACAAGACTGTATAGAGACATGAGTATGTATAATAATGATCACATAAGATCCCCTTGTTGAATTTGTCACCAAAACAATATGTAAGATTATGTTATCTACATGTCTAAACGAGTTAAAAATATTAAAATATGATTTCAAAATAAAAATGTCATGTAGATTCAAATAGTTAGGCAGTAATTTATTTATTAAATATCATATTTTCTTTCCCAAAATAAAGTGTGATATGATAAAATATATCCCATGGAATTTGGATGGATTAATAACGAGTCATGATATTTTTCACAACATACTTTGAGATTTTTATGGATTCTGGGGATTATATGAAAATAAATGACATGGGGACATAGTACTAAACAATATACCATGTGTTCTAGGATATAATAGGGAATGGTTTATCCTTTATTATTGTGTATGATGTCAATATATATTATATATTATAATAGATAATATGTACTCATTATCACATGAATTAATTCTACCATTTCATCTAACATGTTTTCCTTATTTTTTGGATTGATGGGATTGATTGATTAACCTATATAAAATCATGATAAAATTGTTAAATAATTTACCAATTATTTTATACGCTATTGTGCTTGGGTTACATAATTCCTATCATAATCCATGTGTTGAAAATTGTATATTGATTCACATAAATTGAGAATCATATGATAACATATCATGATCCTCGACATTGATGTACTGCTTTTGTAGGTGAAACCCATATGTTTGTTACTCGATGCTCTAAATAAGAGAATACATGATATTTGATTGAGATGTAGTTGTTTATGATAATAAAATTATTATTTATATGTATTCATCTTTTACATACTGATTCTATTGATGATTGATCATCTATTAATATGGGTTTCTTCTATTAGAAAAATCATCTGATGGTCATATAAAACCATCAG
The DNA here is from genome assembly GCA_963277665.1 of Viscum album. Classification (NCBI taxonomy): domain Eukaryota; kingdom Viridiplantae; phylum Streptophyta; class Magnoliopsida; order Santalales; family Viscaceae; genus Viscum; species Viscum album. Next base: position 1,265,998,380 of record OY728140.1, on the reverse strand, counting down.
GAAAGTAGATCAATTGACCAATACAAATTGTAATTTCTCATATATCATAATTTAGTGGGAAAATGATATTTTACTACTATGATATCTCCCATAAATCAAGTTTTCATGATTCCTAAAAAATGTACAAGTAACTAAACAATATATAACCACGCTTAGTATACCACTAATATTTCCCAATAATATGACCATACACACTATGAAGAACTATTTATTTTTTCATTTTCCTACTTTAACAATTTAAATTATATATATTACACTACCCACTATAGGGATTCAAGTCAACCATTCAAGTAATGCGCATATCATCTCAATCCCCAACACTATGAAAAATATCAATCGAAATATCAAGATAGAATTACATGTTCTAAACTAATCATGTGGTTTTTTATTCCATTTCACCGACATTTGTTTTTTCATAAAAAAAATTCATTACTATAGTAATCTACATGAGACACATTTAGAAAATAAACTAATGTAGGTTTTAGTTATTTAAAATAATCCTAATATTTTAACAATGATTACACTAAATAACCATTTTTGTTTTAAAATATATTTAACAACTCCTATTTATAATTCTGTTTCAAAATAATTTTATTTAAAAACATTTTCCATGAAATATTTTTAAAAAAACAGTATATTTTTCTAATGAAACATATTAATGTAACATCATTATTTTAGATTATATGATCAAATAAAAATGATATTACCTACAACATAATGAATGTATTACAATAAAATATATAAATTTTCTTACATGAGTATAAAAACTTAAAATTAAAAAAATTCAAAAACAAAAAATCTTAAGTCACTTGGACTTACTAGATATTGTTCTTAATGATACAAAAATAGAGTTCACATATAATTTCTCAACCAATCCTATATCCTGAAACCACGTCCACAGACATAGAACTATACAAACCACTAATTGAAACAATTTTTTCATCAGAATTAGGAAATAAAAAAACGATATCAGTGTCTAATTGTTCATCCAACCTTAATTATTCCTCTATTTAGATTAGTGGACGATATTTATTAATGGTTATTAATCTACAAGAAGAAAAAATATGACCTCTATTTCAATACCACTCAAAAATAATTAAAATAACAGAAACATAAAAAATGAATCATGGCTTTGGTATGTTTATATAATTCCACAATAATAGTAACTATAAAAAATATCATCTGATATTTCTATTTAAAACCAATTATAGACATACAAAGGCCATAAGATGAAATCTCAATATCAATTTCACTCTCTCATCATGCTTTTAAGGTAAAATTATATTAATTTTGACTAATTTATTTTTTTCTTTATAATTTTTCATATATGATTATGTACATAAAGATTGTATCATTTTGAAGGAATGATAATGGTGGAGAAAATCACACCAAGATGTTAGGATGAAGAACTTTTTTCTCTGTTTATGATGTTCTATGAGGTTATCTATAATGAATTCAGTATTGTTTTAGGGATTTCTCAAGAATACATTAATTATCTAAAATTGGGAAAAAATAGGAATATGGTAACAAGAATAATTGATATGTGATTATTTTTACATTTACATATGGAAAGTAATTCATCATATTTGAAAAAACAGAGAGAGAAAACTAACCATACGAGAGGGTCTAAAGTTATGATCATAGTGATTTTTTTTATTAATAATGACGATATTCGGGCCATATAAGACTTAATTTTTATATGCTTTTTTCAAGGTTTTACAGGAATATTCAAGGAACATTTATGTAGTTGAACTCAATGGACCACTACGTATAATATTTCATTATAGAAATGTATGCCATTTTTAAGGGCTGGGAACCAAATTATAAGTGGATATTTTTAATGGCCCGGACCTCTCCATTCCATTAATTTGTGAAAATACGGTGTTAAAAGTGTTATGGGAGGTTAAGGTGACTTGGCATGCATTTGGGTGGAATTTTAAGGAAGACTAAAGGGAAATAACTTTCTCACTGGCGGTGCACGGTTTGTCCAGACCATGCGGCAAAACCGTGTGAGGTTTATCTTAGAGGCAATGGATAACACACGGTTAGCGCACAATCTGTCATACTGTATGGCCTAACCATGCAAGGAGTGTTGACGAGGCAGTAGAAACCACACAGTTAGTGCACGGTTTTTATAACCGTGCGAGAAAACCATGTTGGCACTTAAATTAGATCCTAAAATTGTGGATCTCAACCGTCTCGCCTCTAACTTGCTCGTTTAATCCCTTAAGTGGCCATAACTTGGGATTTCCCTTCCTCAAAGGTAGAAGAATCTCTCCCAAGCATTTTTGAGGTGATCCAAATGCATCTCTTGAAGAATCGAAGCCGATTTCTTGAGATATGTGATCGTTCTTCTTCGTTATTGGTTGGTTTCTTAGATCTACTGAGATCTACACCTCCTCTTTCTCGGCTTCTTAGATCTACGCCCATTATGGGTAGATATAACGGTGTGGAAGACAAATGTGATGATATTTGTTCTTGATCTGTCTAGGAGGAGAGATCTAAGGCGGGGTTTTGGAGAATCGACTCAGCTTTCTTGAGCGTTCTTCGACCGTTGTGGTTTTCGTCAAAAACCATTGAGGTTGGGGATTCATTTCTTCTTTTTCTTTTATGTGCAGCTGTATTGTTATCATGTTTAATCCCACTGGATAAAAATGGAATTGACATAATAAATTATTTGAACCAGAAAAAGAAATTGTATCGATCGTATGTTATTGACTCTTGATTTTCTATATGGTGTAATATCTATGCTTGCTTTTATTAGCTGTTGTCCTTGATGGAAATTGTTAAAGAACGTAAACCGGGAAAGTTGATATTTTTTTGGCTAAAGATAAAGAGTTATGTGAATGAATCTGGTTCCTGTTGTATTTTGATGTTAATTAAATTGGCGTAGTAAGCATGTTTAATCATTTTTGATAGCTTACTGGTTAGGTCTCCTGATGTTGGAACCAACGGATTATAAATATGTTAATTCATGATGGATTATAGAATTTTATTGTTTGAAAATTACTTGAAGGGTTCTGAGTTACCCTCTTGATTGTTATAGGGCCAAGAGCCCAATTGATATGATGTTTTCTTTCCTGTTGCTTGTGTTGTGATGTGATCCTGGATGGTTGTTGTAATATGTGGGGGTATAGAGGCCTTTTTGTTGTGATAGCGGATGACGCCTAGAGTGGAGAGATACAACAGTTTATGCATGTGGGTGTCGGGGAGGACACCATGGATGATGGAATGGGTTGGATTTGATTTTTTGGATGCTTCCTGTTTATTTTGGTTAATTGTCTGCATTACTTTTCCCCACTTCTCAAGGCAGCTGGTCTTGTTTACCATTCTTCTGAGAGAGGCTAAGACGTGTGGGGTATTCCACATGATTTCCGTTTTTATCTTCTCTAGGGAGGATTTGTCTATGCTCTTTCTATAGGCGGCAAAGACTAGACGGGTAGTACATCTACTCACTGTGTTGAGACCCTTATGTTAGTAGCATATAATGGTTTTCTAGAATGCTTGGGAATATGGGAATGTGTTTCTGTAATGAATATTTGAATAAATGGTGTTAACCCAAGGGATGGATTTTCTAGAACGTAATGATGAGGTTGTAATATTTTGAAGGAAAAGTTGACTTTGGGTGTGATTCTAATGAAATTTAATGTGGATTTGTTCATGGTTAATTAACGTTTAATGAATTAATTAACGTAAAGTGAAACTGATAAAAAAGTAATGAAGTAATCTCATAAAGTTCCTTAAATGGTTGTGTGCTTATAGGATACCTAGTCTTAGAAGTGTCTACCCTGAGTCTGAGATACGTTAGCTGTGGTTGTGTCTAAGACTAGGTTTTTTCCTTAGTGTGGTTGTGAGTTATAATATACTCTGTACTTTTTGTGTTTCTATATGCTACTCCACCCTTTTAGTATGGGAAACTATCACCCAGGGGATTCTGATCCCTGGGGGGTGTTTTCCCGAACATTCTAGTTGGAGGATGAATGGCTGACTACCCCATCTGGCCCCACTCTCTTCTCTTGGTAGATACTTGTGTTGTTAGGCACAATGGTTAGTTTCCTCCATATATGTGTGTAGATGGCTGTAATGGCTTGTGGTTATTCACACACATATATTCTGGATATAGTATCCTAAGGACTACTATAGGTGTAATGTGTATAGGTTGTGATGGCTTGAGGATCCTTAATCGGTGTATGGGATGTAAGGGATTGAGGTATAATACCTTACGTATGCTACATGTTATGTGAGCTATGGTGGCTCCAGGAAACTACCTGGTTACTTTTTGTTGTGAGGATGGTGTCATGCTTTTCCCAGGTGTCTGCGGGCAAGCCTTAGTGGTGCACGAGGTGTAGATTGTGGTGATTCGCCCAAGTGTCTATGAGAAATCCGTTTTGGAGAGAGATTATTAGGATGTGCGATGTTGGGGAAAGCAGCAAACCAGTGGGGAAGTAGTAGCGGGGTACCCTTGATATTCATTATTATATGCTATACTCTTGTATGTGTTACATGGTGAGAGTATCCATGCTGAAGTTGAGAACTTAGTATACCTGTTTATGTGACGAGTTAGTTTCACTAGTTCTTCACTGTGCTTTAGCTTGCTTTCTTTACCATTTCATGAGAGGCTTGGGGGAGGATCCTACTGAGTATACTGTTATTCTCACCCTATGTATATATAACCTATTTATCAGGTCACTTGGAGTAGGTTGGAGATCAAGCTAGTTTCTACTAGCTTGGGGTTGTAGGAGCTGTTCGGGCTTGTGGTTGCTGTTGTTTTTACTTTCTTTTTTGTACTTATAGTTTTCCATATTTAGTTGTAGTACTTTTTCCTGGAATTCTATTTTTGTACTTGGGTTTCTTTTATATTTCCAGTTTTGAGTTGGAGTTGATTGGTGTCTATATTATCTCTCTCTTCCGCATGTGTTCTCTTAGAGGGTAACATATCCCTTATTTGTGTTTATTATACCCTATGTGCTAGTGGCTAACCCGGGGCCTACTGGAGATAGGCCGCAGGGATCATTATATCCCTTCTCACATTGCTGACCCAGGAGGGGTACACTTTGTGGGGAGAAGGTTGTGACAGAGTGGTATCAGATTTCTGGTTGCGGGATCAGGTGCTTGTGTTTCTTGAGGTGTTCATGGCCATCAGCATTCAGGAGTGCCCGACCATTCAGTGTAGTCATCGTGTACTAGGTGCTATGCTTCAGGTTCTTCCATTGCGGCAGTTCCAGTCGAGGCAGTAGCAGCCAGTTGCACCAGCTTTAGATCAGCAGAGGGTAGATGGGGCAGGCATAGGACAACCCCATGACGCTCCCCGTCCTCAGAGAGCAGAGCACGGCCATGGTGGTGGACGTCATCAGGGTCAGAGAGGCCGTGGAGGACGTTGTGGTCAGCTTCACGATCTAGCGTTGCCAGCACCAGATGATCCATATGTCATTCAAGGTACCATTTTCTTGTTTTATACCTTGGTGTATGCCTTGTTTTATTCACGAGAGACACACTCCTTCATATCACCTACCCTTGTCCATGCTTTAGGACATGAGGTAGAGAGGCTTCTAGTGTCCTTGGCGTTGACTACACCAGTTGGAGGTCGAGCTGACTTGTTGGAAATATGTAGAGACTATGAACTTGGGTTGGGGAAACACTGCTCTTGGAGATATTTCCTATGTTTACAAATACAACCATATGATTTCATCCTCACTATGGATTGGTTGAATTCGGTGCAGGGTATCATGGATTGATTCTGGAAGAATGTCATTTTCTTTGGTGTGGATGGAGAACAAGTGGTGTTTCTTGGTGAGCAAGATCCTCAGATAGGTCATAGGTGCATCCCATCCTTATCGTCCGTGATGGCTGAGATAATACATATTTCATCAGAGGTTCAGTTGTTGGAGTTTCCTAGGGTCGTAGAGGAGTACCCTAGTGTCTCTCTAGAAGAGGTTGTAGCATTACCCCCTCGACGAGAGACCAAGTTTGGGATCGAGCTACAGCCAAGAGTGTCTCTTATCTCTATTTCTCCATATAGGATGGTCCTTTCTGATTTTCGAGAGCTACCTATACAGGTTGATGGTCTGTTATAGTGCAGTTTTGTTCGGCCAAGTGTGTCACCATGGGGTGCACCAGTTTTGTTCGTGAAGAAGGCCGATGGTAGTTTTCGGTTGTCTGTCAATTATAATTGCTTAAACAAAGTGACAATAAATAATCTTTATCCTCTTCCACGTTTTGATGAGTTATTCGATCAACTAAAGGGTGCATGTTGGTTCTAAAAGATTCACTTGCGGTCAAGATATCATCAGATGTGTGTGAAGGATGAGGATATTTCGAAGACTACTTTCTGTTGTCGTCATGGGCATTATGAGTTCATTGTAATTCCATTTGGAATGAAGAATTCTCCAGATGTATTCATGGGATTGATAAATGTTGTGTTTCGTGAGTTCCTGGACAAGTTTGTGGTAGTTTTCATCGACGACATCCTTGTGTACTCCAAATCTGAAGAGGATCATGTGCAGCATCTACAAGCCATTTTGCGAGTTCTTCGTCGACATCGGCTATTTGGGATGTTGTCGAAGTGTGAGTTTTGGAATCGAGAAGTCCGTTTCTTGGGGAATTTTCTGTCACAATAGGGAGTAGCTGTGGATCCATCAAAGAGAGAACCAGTTGTGTCTTGGGCCTCCCCCAAGACAGTTCCCGTGGTGCAAAGATTCTGTGGTCTCGTAGGCTACTATAGGAGGTTCGTAGCCAATTTCACATGATTTGTGACTCCTCTGACAGGTTTGACAAAGAAGGATCAAGAATTCATATAGAATGATCAGTTTCTGACAGCTTTTGAGTATCTAATGGACAAGTTAGTAAGTGCACCAGTCCTTTTTCTTCCAGCTGAGGGAGTTCAGTTTGATGTTTTCTGAGATGCTCCACATCTGGGGTTTTGGCTGTGTTCTCAGGCAGCAGAGATCAGTTGTATATTATGGGTCTCGACAGTTACGTCCCCATGAATGAAACTATGCCACCAATGATCTTTAGTTGTAAGTTGTGTTGTTTTCTCTAAAGTTGTGGAGACATTACCTCATTGGTGAGCGCTTTGTAGATTTCACCGATCATAAGAGTTTTAGGTATGTTTTCTCCCAGTGTGACTTGAACCTACGACAATGTCGGTGGATGGAGTTCTTACAGGAATATGTCTTTGAAATATCGTATACACTTGGAAAGGGGAATCTCGTAGCTGATGCACTGAGTCAAAAGTCATGTAGTGATGATGTGCATGAATCTGGTGATTTGTGGAGAGTAATGGAAGATCTATTAGCATTACATCTTGATATTGGATAAGTTTGGGGTAGATGTTGTCTTATTCAGATGACATTATATTCATCCCTGATGCAGAAGGTGTAAGAGTCCCAGTTGGGGGATCTTGAGGTGGAGGTTTGGAGAGACCAAGTTGTTTGTGGTGAGGCCCCTAATGGTTGGTCTGAGGATGAACAACACAGACTGTTGTACCATGGAAGGCTTTTTGTTCCCTTGAAGATGTTTGATACAGTCCTCATAGAGTTCCGTAGTTCACCTATATTGGTTCATCTAGGCGTGAAAAAGATATACCAATCCTTGAGGAGTCAGTTTTGGTGGCTTGGGCTGAAGCGTGCGGTTTCAGAGTTTGTGTCTCGGTGTTTAGTCTACCAGAAGGTGAAGGCCAAACATCATGTTCCAGTTGGTCTCTTTCAACCATTAGAGGATCCTTAGTGGAAGTGGGAGGATATCTAAATGGAATTTGTAAGAGGTTTACCTCAAGCTCTTGGAGGACATGATGGCATTTGGGTGGTAGTGGATCATTTAAAAAAATTGTCCCACATCATAGAGATCAAGGAGTCAAGCCCAGTGGAAGTTTTGTCGAGGCAGTATCTAGAGGAGGTGGTGAGACTTCATGGAGTCCTTAGGAAGATCATTTCTGATCGAGATCCTCGTTTTACCTCCAGGGTGTGGAGAGGTCTCTAATATGCTTTTGGTTCTCAACTATGTCTTAGCACGGCTTTCCATCCTCAAACGGATGGTCAGACAGAGCGAACCATCTAGACTCATGAAGACATGTTATGCTCTTTTGTTCTTTATTTCAGAGGTTCATGGATGAGGCACTTACCCTTGGTGGAGTTCACATACAATAATATTTTTCACTCCACCATCTGTATGGAACCATTTGAAGCCTTGTATGGCTGGCCTTGCCGTTCTCCATTGTGCTGTACTAGGGTCAGAGAGTCAGCAATTCTCGGACTGGAACTAGTGCAGAATAAAACAGAGATGATTCAGGTGATTTGTGAGAGGATGAAGAAAGCGCAAGATCTTCATAAATCATATGCCGATCAAAGAAGGATACCCTTAGAGTTTAATGCTGGGGATCATGTGTTTCTGAAGGCAACTCCCTGTCATGGGAAGCGAAGGATTTGAAGTGGAAGTAAGCTTTCTCCCTATTTCGTGGGGCCTTTTGAGGTGTTATCTCATGTTGGAGCTATGACAGATCGAGTGGCACTTCCCCCTCAGATGAGTCGGATACATGATGTTTTCCACGTATCATACCTCTGTCGTTATCTTCATCATGACACTCACATCATCGATTGGGGAGATATCAATGTTAATGATAATGCAACCATTGAGAAGAAACGTGTGGAGATCCAAGACCGCAAGGAGAAAGTGTTGCGTGGGTGTTCTATTCCTTTAGTTCTTGTCTTGTGGCGACACAGTGTCATGGAGGATAGTACATGGGAACCTGAGTCATAGATATGTGCTCAGTAACCAGAGTTGTTTGTTGTTTAACTGTTTTCATGTATTGATGAAACATAGGTGGTTATGAAACATTCATGTTTATGAGATGGCTCCCTTTGTTTCTTTTGTGGATTTCTCTCTCTTGAGAGGTATCTCAATGGGTGGTTGTTCAGAACCTATTTCGTTTTCACATTAGGTGTGTTTTGAATTGACCCTAATGAGCTTGTACCCAAGTGGTAAGGGATCCTATTTTTTTCGAACGAGCCCTATCCAAGTGGTAAGGGCTCTTTCTTGGCATCCAAGAGACCCAGGTTCAAAACTGGGTGGAGGAAAATTTCTGGGTACTGTAGCAGTACTGTAGCAGGAACTGTTCGGTACCGTAGCAGCAAGACTTTTCACCTGATATGGGCTTTCGGGCAACAAGTTTGGGCCTACGGGTCTCATGGCATTCGTTCCATCAAAGGCCTTCGGTCCACAGGGCCTTCGGGCCATTTAAGACCATGAAGTATCCTAGTTCACACAGAACATGCCCTAGATGAGTATCAGAGCACCAGTAGCAGTCACAAGAAGTATAGCTAACCGGATTGGAAGAATGAGAGGGTATGGAAATAGCCATCGGGACTAGGCACCATACAACTTTGTAAGGGGCAATGCTATCCGATCAGCAATGCAGGTGGGGAGATAAAGGAAACCAATGATGCAGAAGATCGGGAGGGGCAGTTCTAGTGGGATGGGCCTATGGGTCATGTATTGGGCATGGTATGCCTCTGGGCCTTCGGGTCATGTATTACGGGTCATGTCGGGCCTTGTTCCTTGGGCCCATGGGTCATGTACAGGTTCCCCTTCAACCCTTAAAAGGGGGATTATCTATAATAAAATAAAAAAAGAAGGCCTTCGGGCCATTGGGGGGGGGGATACTTGAGGACGAGAATGTTTTGAGAGGTATTTGATGTAATGGTTGGGACCTCTCTAGTCCATTACATTGTGAAAATGTGGAGTTAGTGGTGTTCTGGGAGGATAAGGTGACTTGGGGTGAGTTTGGGTGGACTTTTAAGGAAGACTAAATGGTATTAGCCTTCACACGGGCGGCGCACGGTTTGTCCAAATTGTGCGGACAAACCGTGCGAGGTTGGTCTTTGAGGAAGTGGCTGACACACAGTTAGCACATGGTCTATCTAATCGTGCGGCCTAACCGTGCGAGGAGTGTTGACAAGGTAGTAACGACCACACAGTTAGTGCATGGTTTGTCTAACCATGTGATCAAACCATGTGGTCACATAAATTAGATCCTAAAATTCGAGATCTCAACCGTTTTTCCTATAACATTCCCGTTTAAGCCCCTATGCAGCCATAACTCGGGATTAACCTTCTACGAAGGTAGGATAATCTCTCCCAGCGTTTTGGAGGCGATTTGAAGGCTTCTCTTGATGAATAGAAGCCGAATTCTTGAGGTATGAGATCGTTCTTCTTCGTTCTTGGTTGGTTTCATAGATCTACATAGTTATTCTCTTCCACTTCCCTCGGTTTCTTATACCTACGCCCGTCATGGGTAGATCTAAGGGTGTGGATTCCAAATGTGATGAGATTTGGTATTGATCTTTCTAGGATTATAGATCTAAGGTGGGATTTTGGAGAATCGACCCAGGTTTCTTGAGCGTTCTTCTACCGTTGTGGTTTTCATCGAAAACCATTGAGATAGGGGATTCGTTGCTTCTAATTCTTTTACGTGAAACTGTATTGTTAGAATGTTTAGTACTACTGGATGAAAATGAAATTGACATAATAAATACTTGGAACCTGATAATGAAATTATAACGATCGTATTTTATTGCCTCTAATTCTTCTAGATGGTGTGATACCCATGCATTGTTTTCTTAGTTGTTGTTCTTGATGGAAAATGGTAAATAATGTAAACCAATACTACTTGATATTTGTTTGGCTAAAGATAGAGAGGCATGTGAACGAATATGGTTCTGGTTTTATTTTGATGTTAATCAAATAGGCATAGTAAGCATGTTTAATCACTTGTGATAGCTTCCGTGTTAGGTTTCCTGATGTTGGAACTAATGGATTATAAATCTGATAATTCAATATGGATTAAAGAATCTGATTGTTTGATAATTCCTTGAAGGTTTCTGAGTTACCCTCTAGATTGTTAAAGGGCCTAGAGCCCAATGGATGTGATGTTTTACTTCCTGCTGCTTGTGCTCTGATGTGATCCTGGATGGTTGTTGTGATATGTGGGGGCATAGAGGCCTTTTGGTTGTGGCAGCGGATGACGCCTAGGGTGGCAAGATGCATCGGTTTATACATGTGGGTGTCCGGGAGGACACCGGGGATGATGGAATGGGTTGTATGTGATTGTTGGATGCTTTCTGTTTCTTTTGGTTGATTGTCTGCTTTACTTTTCCCCACTGATCAAGGCATCTGGTCTTGCTTACCCTTCTTCCAAAAGAAGTGTAGATGCACGGGGTATGCCATGTGCTTTCCGTGGTTAGCTTCTCCAGGGATGATGGGTCTATGCTCTTGCTATAGGTGGCAAAGACTCGACGGGTAGTACATCTACTCACCGTGTTGAGCCCCTAGTGTTAGTAGCATATAAGGATTTTCTAGAATGCCTGGGAATATGTGAAAGTGTTTCAATGATGAATGTTTGAATAAATGGTGTTATCCCATGGGATGGAGTTGCTGGAACATAATGATGTGGTTGTAATATTTTGAAGGAACAATTGACTTTGGGTGTGATGCTAATGAAATTTAATGTGGATTTGTTCCTGGTTAATTAATGTTTAATGAATTAATTAACGTATGTGAAACTGATAAAAAGGGAATGAAGTAATCTAATAAAGTTCCTTAAATGGTTGTGTGCTTATAGGATACCTAGTCTTAGGAGTGGAAACCCAGAGTCTGATAGACGTTAGTTGTAGTTGTGTCTAAGACTAGGTTATACCCATAGTGTGGTACTGAGTTAAAACATATTCTGTACTTTTTGTGTTTCTATATGCTACTCCACCCTATTTTTAAGGTAAACTGACACCCTGAGGATTCTGAACCCTGGGGGGTGTTTTCCCCAACATTCCTGGCGGAGGATGAATGGCTGACTACCCCCTTTGGCTCTGCTCTTTTCTCTTGATGGATACTTGTGTCATTAGGCATAGTAGTTAGTTTTCCCCGTATATGTGTGTAGAGTCTTGTACTGTCTTGTTGTTATTCACACACATATATTCTAGATATAGTATCCTCTGTACTTTTATAGGTGTAATGTGTATAGGCTGTGATGGTTGGAAGATCCTTACTTAGTGTGTGGGCTGTAATGTATTGAGGTATAATACCCAATGTATGATACAAGTTATGTGAGCTTTGGTGGCTCCAGGAAACTACCTGGTTGTGAGGATGGTGTTTTGATTTTCCCAGGTGTCTGCGGGAAACTGTTTGTGGTGCACGAGGTGCAGATTGTGGTGCTTAGCCCAGGTGTCTTCGGGCAAACCTTTCTGGAGAGAGATTTTTAGGATGTGCGACATTGGGGAAAGGTGGAAAACCAGTGGGGAAGTAGTATCGGGGTACCCTTGATATTCATTATTATATGTTATACTCTTGTATGCGTTACTTGGTGAGAGTAGCGATGGTGAGGTTGGGAACTTAGTATACCTGTTTAGGTGGTGAGTTAGTTTCACTTATTCTTCACTGTGCTTTAGCATGCTTTCATTACCATTGCATGAGAGGCTTCAGGGAGGATCCTACTGAGTATATTGTTATACTCACCCTATGTATATATAAACTATTTTTCTGGTCACTTGGAGCAGGTTGGAGATCATGCTGGTTTCTACTAGCTTGGGGTTGCAGGAGCTGTTCGGGCTTGTGGTTGCTACTAATTTTTTACTTTCTTTTGGGTACATGCAGTTTTACACTTTTGGTTGTAATACTTTTTCCTGGCATTCCATTTGTCTACTTGGGTTTATTTTCTATTTCCACTTCTGAGTTAGGGCTAATTGGTGTCTATCTTATCTCTCTCTTCCGCATGTGTTCTCTTAAAGGGTAACACATCCCTTTTGTGTGTTTATTATACCCTCGCTGATAGTCGCCAACCCGGGGCCTACTAGAGGAGGGACTCAGGGGTCATTATCTCCCTTTTCACATAACTGACCCAAGAGGGGTACCCTTTGTGGTGAAGGGGTCATGACAGAGTGGTATCATAGGTCTGGTTGAGGGATCAGGCGCTTTTTTTCTTATGGTGGTCGTGGCCATCAGCAGAGAGAGTGTCCGACCATTCAGAGGGGTCATCGTGCACCGAGTTCTATGCTCTAGGTTCTTCCATTGAGGCAGTTCCAGCTGAGGCAGAAGCTTCCAGTTTCCCCATCTTTAGATCAGCAGAGGGTAGATGGGGCAGACAGAGGACTGCCCCATGATGCTCCCCATCCTCAGAGAGCAAAGCGTGGCCATGGTGGTGGACATCATCAGGGTCAGAGAGGCCATAGAGGAGGCAATGGTCAGCTTCATGCTCTAGTGTTTCCAGCCCCAGATGAGCTAGATGTGATTCGAGGTAACTTCTTCTTGTTTTTTACCATGGTTTATCCCTTGTTTGATTCAGGAGCGACACACTCCTTCATATCACCTACCATTGTCCATGCTTTGGGACTTGAGGTATAGAGGCTTCCAGTGCCCTTGACATTGACTAGCCTAGTTGGAGGTCGAGCTGACTTGTTTGAAATATGTAGAGACTATGAGCTAGTGTTGGGGAAACACCGCTCTTGGGGATATTTCCTATGTTTGCAAATACAACCATATTATTTCATCCTCAGCATGGATTGGTTGTATTCGATGCAGGCTATCATGAATTGATTCAGGAAGAAGGTCATTTTCTTTGGTGCAGATGGAGAAAAAGTGGTGTTTGTTGGTGAGCGAGATCCTCAGATGGTTCATAGGCGTGTCCCATCCTTATCGTCCATGGTGTCTGAGATAATACTGAGTTCATTAGATGTTCAACAGTTGGTGTTTCCTAGGGTCATAGAGGAGTACCCGAATGTCCTTCCAGAAGAGCTTGTAGCATTACCCCCTCGACGAGAGATCGAGTTTGGGATCGAGCTACAGCCAGGAGTGTCTCTTATCTCTATGTCTCCATATAGGATGGCCCCTTATGAGTTTCGAGAGCTACGTATATATCTTGATGGTCTGTTAGAATTCGGTTTTGTTCGGCCAAGGGTATCACCATGGGGTGCGCCGGTTTTGTTCATGAAGAAGGTCGACGATAGTTTCCGTCTGTGTGTCAATTATCGTTTCTTAAACAAAGTGACAATAAAGAATCACTATCCTCTTCCATGTATTGATGACTTATTCGATCAACTAAAGGGTAAAATTTGGTTCTCAATGATTGAATTGCGGTCAGGATATCATAAGATGCATGTGAAGGATGAGGATATTCCGAAGACTGCTTTCCGTTGTCGTCATGGGAATTATGAGTTCGTTGTAATGCCATTTGGAATGACGAATGCTCCAGATATATTCATGGGATTGATGAATGTTTTGTTCTGTGCATTCCTATACAAGTTCATGGTAGTTTTCATCGATGAAATCCTTGTGTACTCCAAATCCAAAGAGGAGCATGCACAGCATCTACAACCCATTTTGGGAGTTCTTCGTCGACATCAGCTATTTGGGAAGTTGTCGAAATGTGATTTTTGGACTTGAGATGTCCGTTTCTTGGAACATGTTATGTCCCAATAGGGACTTGTTGTGGATCTATAAATCATAGAAGAAGTTGTGTCTTGGACATCCCCCAAGACAGTTCCTGAGGTGCAAATTTTCCTTGGTCTCGCAGGCTACTCTAGGAGGTTTGTAGCCAATTTCTCATGAGTTGCAACTCCTCTGACATCTTTGACCAAGAAGTATCAGGCATTCATATAGATTGATCAGTGTCAGGCATCTTTCGAGTATTTAAAGGAGAAGTTTGTATGTGCTCCAGTCCTTTGTCTTCCAGATGAGGGAGTTGAGTTTGATGTTTTCGGTGATGCTTCACATCTGGGGTTAGGCTGTGTTCTCATGCAGTAGAGGTATGTTGTATCTTATGGGTCTCAGCAGTTACGTCCCCATGAACACAACTATTCCACACATTATCTTTAGTTGGCAGTCGTGGTGTTTTCTCTGAAGTTGTGGAGACATTACCTCATCGGTGAGCACTTTGTGGTTTTCACCGATCATAAGAGCTTGAGTTATGTTTTCTCCCAGTGTGACTTGAATTTACGACAGCGTTGGTGGATGGAGTTCTTACAGGAATATGACTTCATAATATCGTATACAGCTAGAAAGGGGAATGTCATAGATGATGCGCTGAGTCGAAAGTAACGTAGTGATGTTGTGTGTGAATCCGGTGAATCCTGGAGAGTAATGGAAGAACTGTCAGCATTACATCTTGATATTGGAGAGGTTGGGGTAGAGGTTGTCCTTTTCTGATGACAGTATAGTCATCTCTGATGCTGAAGTTGGAAGAGTCCTGGTTGGGGGATCGTGAGGTTGAGGTATGGAGAGACCGAGTTGTTTGTGGTTAGGCCCCTAATGGTTGGTCTGAGGTTCAACAACACAGTGTGTTGTATCATGGAAGGATTTTTTCCATTGATTATGTGAGATACGGTCCTCATAGAGTTCCATAGTTCACCTTTAGTGGTACATCCTGGGGTGAAAAAGATGTACCGATCCATGATGAGTCAGTTTTGGTGTCCTGGGATGAAGCGTGCAGTTGCGGAGTTTGTGTCTCGATGTTTAGTTTACCAGAAGGTGAAGGCCGAACACCGTGTTCCAGGTGGTCTTCATTATCCATTAGAGATTCCTCATTGGAAGTGTGAGGACATATCAATGGACTTTGTTATAGGTTTACCTCGACCTTTGGGCGGACATGATTCTATTTGGGTGGTAGTGGATCGTTTAACAAAATCAGCCCACATCATAGTGATCATGAAGTTGAGATTAGTGGATGTTTTGTCGAGGCAGTATCTAGAAGAGGTGGTGAGACTTCCTGGAGTCCCTAGGATGATCATTTCTGATTGAGATCCTCATTTTACCTCCAGGGTGTGGAAGGGCCTCCAACATGCTTTTGGTTCTCAACTATGTCTTAGCACTGTTTTTCATCCTCAAAAGGATGGTCAGAGAGAGAAAAACATCTAGACTCATGAAGACATGTTATGCTCTTGTGTTATTGATTTCGTAGGTTCATGGATGAGCCAATTACCCTTTATGGAGCTCGCTTACAATAACAGTTTTCACTCCACCATCGGTATGGAGCCGTTTTAAGTCTTGTATTGTCGGCCTTGCAGTTCTCCGTTTTGTTGGACTAGGGTTGGAGAGTCAGCAATTCTCGGACTAGAACTAGTGAAGAATAAAACAGAGATGGTTCAGGTGATTCATGAGAGGATGAAGACAACACAAGATCATTAGAAATCACATGCCGATCGAAGAAGGAGACCCTTAGAGTTTAATGTTGTGGATCATGTGTTTCTGAAGGTGACTCCCCGTCGTGGGCAGTGAAGTTTTGGACGTGAAAGTAAGCTCTCTCCCTGGTTTGTTGGGCCTTTCGAGGTGTTAGCGCATGTTGGAGCTGTGGCGTATCGAGTAGCACTTACCCCTCAGATCAGTCAGAAACATGATGTTTTCCATGTATCAGAGCTCCGTCGTTATCTTCATGATGAATCTCACATCATCGATTGGGGAGAGATCGATGTTGATGATAATGCAACTTTTTAGGAGCGACCAGTGGAGATCCAAGACTGCAAGGAGAAGGTGTTGTGTGGGTGTTCAATTGCATTAGTTCGTGTCTTGTGGAAACAAGGGGGCTTGGAGGATAGTACCTGGGAACGTGACTCACAGATACATGCTCTGTACCCAGAGTTATTTGATGTTTAACTCTTTTCATGTATTGATGTAACATAGGTGGTTATGAAACATTCATGTTTATTATATGGCTCCCTTTTTTGCTTTTGTGGCTTTCACTCATTTGAGAGTTATCTCAATGTGTGGTTGTTTAGACCCTATTTTGTTTACACTTTAGGTGGGTTTTCGATTCTCTATTATGAGAATGTTTTGAGAGGTATCTGATGTAATGTCCTGAACCTCTCTAGTCCATTACATCATGAAAATACGAAGTTATAGGTGTTCTGGGAGGATAAGGTGACTTAGGGTGAGTTTGGGAGGACTTTTAAGGAAAACTAAAGGGTAGTATCTTTCACACGGGTGGCACACAGTTTGTCCAAACCGTGCGGCCAAACCGTGCGAGGTTAGTCTTGGAGGCAGTGGATAATGCACGGTTAGTGCACGATCTGTCTAACCGTGTGGCCTAACCGTGCGAGGAGTGTTGATGAGTCAGTAATGATCGCACGGTTAGTGCGTGGATTGTCTAACTATGCGAGCAAACCATGTGGGCACTTAAATTATATCCTACAATTGTGGATCTCAACCGTTTTTCCTCTAACTTGCTCATTTAAGACCCCAAGAGGACATAACTAAAGATTACCCTTCTCTGAAGGTAGTAGAATATCTCCCATGAATTTTGGAGGTGATCATAAGGCTTATCTTGAAGAATAGAAGTCGGATTCTTGAGGTATGAGATCGTTCTTCTTCGTTCTTGGTTGGTTTCTTAGATCTACTTTGATCTACTCCTCCTCTTCTCTCGGTTTCATAGATCTACACCTGTTATGGGTAGATCTAAGGGTGTGGATTCCAAATGTGATGAGCTTTGGTATTGATCTTTCTAGGAGGAGATATCTAAGGTGAGGTTTTGGAGAATCGGCCATGGTTTCTTGAGTGTTCTTCGACCATTGTGGTTTTCGTCAAAAACCTTTGAGATAGGGGATTCGTTGCTTCTCATTATTTTACGTGCAACTGTATTGTTATCATGTTTAATACTACTGGATGACAATTGAATTGACATAATAAATACCTGGAATCGGATTCTGAAATTGTATCGATCGTATGTTATTACCTCTTGTTTTGTGAGATGGTGTGATATCTATGCTTTCTTTGCTTAGCTGTTTTCCTTTATGGAAATCTGTAAAGAACGTAAATCGGGATGACTTGGTATTTGTTTTGATAAAGATAAAGGGGCATGTGAGCGAATATGGTTCTTGTTGTATTTTGATGTTAATTAAATTGGCGTAGTAAGCATGTTTAATCATTTTTGATAGCTTAGTTGTCAGGTTCCCTGATGTTGGAACCAACGGATTATAAATATATTAATTCAAGATGGATTAAAAAATTTGATTGTTTGATAATTCCTTGAAGGGTTCTAAGTTACCCTTTTGATTGTTAAAGGGCCCAAATCCCAATTGATCTGATGTTTTATTTCCTGCATCTTGTGATGTGATGTGATCCTAGATGGTTTTTGTGATATGTGGGGGAATAGAGGCCTTTTGATTGTGGTAGCGGATGACGCCTAGAGTGGCGAGATGCAACAGTTTATTCTTGTGGGTGTCAGGGAGGACACCCGGGATAATGGAATGGGTTGGATGTGATTGTTGGATGCTTTCTGTTTCTTTTGGTTGATTGTATGCATTAATTTTCCCCACTGCTCAAGGCAGATGGTCTTTCTTACCCATCTTCCAAAAGAGGCGAAGATGCGCGGGGTATGCCATGTGCTTTCTGTGTTTAGCTTCTCTATGGAGGATGGGTCTATGCTCTTGCTATAGGCATCAAAGACTCGACGGGTAGTACATCTACTCACCGTGTTGAGCCCCTTGTGTTAGTAGCATAGAATGCTTTTCTAGAATGCCGGGGAATATGGGAAAGTGTTTTTGTAATGAATGTTTGAAAAAATTGTGTTATCCCATTGGATGGAATTACTGGAACATAATTATGAGGTTGTAATCTCTTGAAGGAAAAATTGACTTTGGGTGTTATGCTAATGAAATTTAATGTGGATTTGTTCATGGTAAATTATTGTATAATGAATTAATTAATGTATGTGAAACTAATAAAAAGGGAATGAAGCAATCTAATAATGTTCCTTAAATGGTTGTGTGCTTATAAGATACCTAGTCTTATAAGCGAAAGCCTAGAGTCTGAGGGACGTTAGCTTCAGTTGTGTCTAAGACTAGATTATACCCATAGTGTGGTTGTGAGTTATAATATATTCTGTAATTTTTGTGTTTCTATACGATACTCCACCCTGTTAGTAAGGGAAACTAACAGCCTATGGATTTTGAGCCCTGGGGGGTGTTTTCCCAAAAATTCTGGTGGGAGGAAGAATGGCTGACTACCCCTTTTTTCCCCTCTCTCTTCTCATCGTATAAACTTGTGTCGTTAGGCCCAACAGTTAGTTTCCCCCATATATGTGTGTCGTGGGCTGTAATGGATTGTGGTTATTCACACATATATATTATAGATATAGTATCCTATGGACTAGTATAGGTGTAATGTGTTTAGGCTATGATGGCTTCAAGATCCTTACTCAGTGTATGGGTTGTAATGTCTTGAGGTATAATACACGACGTGTGATACACGTTATGAGAACTTTGGTGGTTCCTGAAAACTACCTGGTTACTTTTGGTTGTGAGGATGGTGTGGTGCTTCGCCTAGGTGTATGTGGGAAACTTTTTTTGTTGCACAAGGTTCATATTATGGTGCTTCTCCCAGGTGTCTATGGGCAGGCCTTTTTGGAGAGTGATTCTTAGGATGTGGGACGTTGGGGAAAAGCGGATAACCATTGGGGAAGTAGTAGCGGGGTACCCTTGATATTGTTTATTATATGCTATACTCTTATATGCATTACTTGGTGAGAGTAGAAATAGTGAGTGAGGTTGGGAAATTAGAATACATGTTTTGGTGACGAGTTAGTTTCACTTTTTGTTCATTGTGCTTTAGCATGCTTTCTTTACCTTTGCACGAGTCTCTTCGGGGAGGATACTTCTGAGTATACTGTTATACTCACCCTATGTATATATAAACTGTTTTTAGGTCACTTGGAGCAGGTTTGAGATCTAGATGGTTTCTACTAGCTTGGGGTTGTAGGAGTTGTTCAGACTTGTGGTTTCTGCTGTTTTTACTTTCTTTTGGGTACTTGTAGTTTTCCCCTTTTGGTTGTCATACTTTTGCATGGAATTCCATTGGTGTACTTGGGTTTCTTTTATATTTCCAGCTCTGAGTTGGATTTTATTGGTGTCTATCTTATCTCTCTCTTCAACATGTGTTCTCTTAGAGGGTAATGCCTCTCGTTTGTGTGTTTATTATACCCTCGGTGCTAGTCGCCAACCCGGGGCCTACTGGACGTGGGACTAGGGGGTCATTATCTCCCTTTCCACATTTCCAACCTAGGAGGGGTAAACTTTGTGGGGATGGGGTCTTGACAATATTACTATTTCAAATGAAAGAAAATATCTCATAGATTCATGATTTACATTCACTGTATGAAGAAATAGTCTACCCCCCCAATTAATGGGTCATTCCTATGGTTTATATATATGATTTCTTATTTATGACCGTCTTAGATGAGGGTTTTATGTGATTATTTTATATTTACTCTAATAAGAATTTTCTCTAATATTTCACACCATTGTGAGTATTAGATTATTTATATATGATGTAATTACATATTAATGTAGGGGTAAGAGGGGTAAGGGGTGGTTGGGGGGAGTGGTTTGGGGTGTGCATCGCATGTTCGATCCCCTAGGCCTGTAATATTTCTTACATGGAATTTAATTGTCCTATATAAATAATGAGGGGAAATTTTGAGTGTTTTTCTAATTTTTTTAAACTATTTATTTTATTTAATAAAAATTACCTTCTAATTATCTAATTTTAGTTTTATAATCATGAACATAAGTATGTCTTCTACTATTTATAATAATATTTATATTTCTTTACTTCTATAATCTCTAAATTACTTCTATGGATGAGTTATTATAATGTAGTGGGTTTCTACATAGTAATTAAATATAAATTTAATTAAGGGGTGATTAGTTAATTGTACATATTTGTGTTTATATACATAATATCACATTAATTTCATGGAATGAGTTTTTGAATTTTAACTATATTTCATGTTACATCAATAATATACCAACATATGTATTCAACAAAAATATGTTTAATGGAAGGAAATGGAGTTCTTTTGAGTGAGTAAAACAATTAAATATATCTCATATTTTCTTTTTACTAAAATATTCATTCTTAAATCTTATATGTTTGTGGACTTCTTTAATTATGGATTTTGTACTAACATATGTATAGTAATTGATTTTGAAAAATTCCACACATGATTTACATGGATATATTTTAAATCATTTCCATAATTTATACATTAAATGTTAAAAATAATATCATAATCGTAAATCCTAGATGTGTAGTTTATTTTTAATGTTGATGAATAAATGACTGATTTGAGATTATTTCTTTAACATGTCCCAAAAAATACTATGAATTACTTCATACAAAATATATTATTTCATGTAATTTGATGGTGAAAATAGAATCAAATGGATTGAGATAAAATTATATGCAATGGAAAATATTATTCCTAACAAACTAACTATAGTAACTCATAGTCTGTGTTTTCTTTACTAAAATGGTATGTGTTACATGGGATCACACCATATAATATCAACAATTTTAGATGTCATGAAATACTATATACATATATTATTACCATATGAAAATAGAGATATAAAAACATAGTATGAAAAATATTTTTGATTCCATTAAATCATTCAAAATATCCATCACTATATCATAGGGAATGGAAAACAATTACATTATCATCCTAGATTATCAATAAGGGTTATAAACATGAAAAAATACATTGAGTAAATGAAACCTATTCAATATGGGATATTGGATAATTAAAAAACATTCCATTCAGTCTACACCATGTGTTCATATAACATCCATGGGTAATATCCAAAAATTATTCACATAGTTAATAGAACCAGAATTCTTAAAAATTTTACAAGTAAATCTTGAAATTCATGATCATACCATCAAGGAATCATCTATGATATTATCAATCGTACTATCAAGGCCTTCAATAATAAATTCATAATAAATGGGTACATGTAATACAAGATAACCATCAAATATGTAATACCTAATTTTTTCATGATACTAGTCAATTAATCAGGGTGTAATATATTACCAGGCTCCACCTGTCTCTTGAATGCCCAATTAGTTCTTCATATACTGAATTATTTAAAAATATATTTCTCAAAATTCATTATAAATGAGTATTTGTTTTTTTTATAATGAAAATAGAATATTACACCAATTAATTAAATAAGATTCTATGTATCCATTCATCAACTAATAGAATATATTAATATGTTACTCAAATATAACATCATAATTATTATAGAAATGATAATAAATTCATATTTGATTATAAAATTATGGTTATTTATGGGAAAAAATTGTGCACAAAATAATTGGGTCAGTTGGAGAAAATTATCATAAGAATTTGAAGCATATAAAATATTATATTACCCACAAATCAGCAAAGGATAATAGGAGACCCTATCATTATCACAATTTATGTATTTATTGATTAAAATAACTAACACAAATTGAATAAAATTTTATATCCATATAACAATGTTTTAAAATATTGTTCTAAATCACACTAAAAAACATACAATGCATTAAAAACATAATAACTTACTCATTTGATAACATGTTAAAATAAAAACCACTAACGTTTTGGAAAAATGTTTTCTTTGAAATTACTCATGGACACTTGTAATGTAATAATAATGGTCGAAAATAATCATGAAAAGATTAAATTCAATTCTTTTGCTAAATTTTAAGGGAGAAAATTTATTAAAATGTTTATAAAATTTCAGGGAAATTACTTTTTTTTTACATTTAAAAATGATTTCATTCAACATTTTATTAATAATGAAAATTTCAATGAAAATGAATAGTTAAA
This sequence comes from Viscum album, assembly GCA_963277665.1. NCBI lineage: Eukaryota > Viridiplantae > Streptophyta > Magnoliopsida > Santalales > Viscaceae > Viscum > Viscum album. The sequence continues at coordinate 1,265,975,747 of OY728140.1, read as the reverse complement.
AAACATTTAATCATTAGTTTCTAACTTGAATAATTTATTTTTGAATAATATTAATATATATATATATATATATATTATAATGGTTACTATGAAAAAACAATAATTAATTTATATATCACTTACATTTAACTGACTTGATGATTCATAATCCAACAAGAGATGCAATGTAGAATAAACATGTCAACTACAAATATAAATATATTTGAATAAAATTGATAGTTATTTTTCATAATATAAGAATATAATATTCTGAAAAGAAATTTGAACATAAAATCTTCAAAAATAAAATGGGATTAAAATATACAACTATTTCATTAGTTATCTACATGGTCGTATGTGTTTCAACCTTCTATATAACGAATAAATATTTATTTAATATATTTATAAAATATTTTTTCATTAATATTATAATTTTTAACATTTCAATATACTTATTAAATAATTTAATTAGTAGTTCATCCTTCCATTGAAAATTTATGGGTTTTAATTTAATTTCTTAAAAATTTCATCTATAAACTACTCGTGGTAACATTTGTAATGAAATTTACCCATTATCTCTAAAATATATTTACTTTAATGAATATTTTTTTATGTTTTATATATAAATATATAATCATTGATTCATTGATTAAAGTGAAGAATGATTCATATTACATCATAGAGGTGGACTTCCACAAGTACACAATTATGACATTATAATTTTCAAATATATGCATGGGTTAGAAGGTATAGATTATATTATAAATAAAAAATCATAATACTGCAATGTTATATGTATATATAAGCTCATTAATTTAAAAATTATTACTATGTTTTTTATGTGGTGATGAAAAAAATTGCACAGCTATGTGGAGGAGGTAGGTTATACATACATTGAAGCGATGATTTCATTCTCTGTATTATGGGATTGAGATAGAAAAAGGATATAAATTTTTTAAAAAATATCATTAGGGGGAATAAAATTATGTTATTATTTTAGGATGTTAATTTAAATTTTTTTGAGCAATAATAAGATATAATATTGAACATGAACGGTAAGAATATATACCACTGTTTTTTGTAAACTCCGTTGGCATACACATTATGTCCTTCTGAGATATTATTTTGGAGAGATCATGACATTTAGGGATTGGGTTGGGATTTTAGGAAGGTATTAAATTAGTTATTTTTGGATATATATTAATAATTATTATGGATAAGATAAGAGAGTCAGTTCCCTTTTATATGATAGGTGGGTGGAAATATTGTTAAAATTTTCATCTTTATTTTATAATATATTTATTAATAAAGTAAACTGGATCCAAATTTTTATGTATAATATTTTAATACGGTTAATGTAAAAATAAGACCATCCAAATAGGTTTAATAATGTTGTTAGTGTTACCTTGATTCCTTATCTTCTTATTTTTAACCATTTTAACTCAATTTACCCTTAATAAAGGTGATAACTATTTTATGTGGATAATATTGAATATAAAAAACAATAGGTAAACATATATACTAATAATAATTATGAAGTTTAAATATATGGAATATATTTTACCTGATTCAATTCCTCTAGGTGGAATAAATTTCCTTTAACTGTTTCCTTCAAAATGAAATGAAACACATTTTTAGTAAAAGAATTATTCACATCCCAAAAATAATTTTAAATAAAAATAAATTATAATGATATTTAATAAGGGATTAGTTGTATTACTTTTGATAAAATGATAATTAATTTTATTTAAACTAATTAAAAAAATAAAATGTAAATTTTAAATAATTGTATAATATATATGAATTATAGATAGTTTTAATTTATTAATACTTTACATTGATTTCTAAAATGATATGCCTATATATCTATGTTAAAAAAAATATTTATCTATTTTTTTACTATTTATATAATAATATTATTATTTAGAGTTTTTTTCATATAAATATAAGATATTATTATATCACGATATTGAACAAATATTGGAATTATATTATAAAATCAGTATTTTCACAATTCATTTAGAATAATAATAAATTCTATAAAATATATTAAAATATTCCAAATATTTTTTTTTATTATTTTAAAAAAGAAATTAATTAAATTAGATTAAAATTATAATTTTTTGTAATATAGTTTTTGAGAACATTATTAAATAATAATATGTGAATTATGCTAAATTTTTCTATAAAAGATAAACTTATTATAATTGATAATCGACCATTCCATTCCTCCCTCCAACAAAAACTTCATCCCCACTATATATAGATTTTCCCAATGTAAAATGATATATGCATCTATTCGTTGTAAATTCTCCATGATCTCATGCCTCAACTTTTATTTAAGGATTTATCTATAATACAATTTCCTGTGAGCCATTATATTCTATAATAATTATTATCTAGTATCAAGAATCATTATGGGATCATTATAGTAAAGTAACTAGGAAACAATAATATTCCCTTAAATATGAGAACATTCATTGGTATTGTCATATACTTCATCAATAAAGAGATAATAAATATATCATGATAATTATAAGGGATTCATGTCATTTACAAATATTAATCCATATCTCGAATTCATTATACAAAAAAAGAAATATCTACCTAAAATATAGTTTTCCATATAAATAGAACTTGTAAAAACCATAAATGGAATTACATATAGAAAAATATGTCATCATTATATTTGTATATCAATAGACTGGTTGTCCAAATAGAACTTTTTTCTACAATGAACAGATATAATATTATTATATATTCATATCAATTTTAATGTTTTTAACATGTTTCAGACATATAATATTTCAATCCCAAATATATCCACATAATGATGGGGTAAAATTGTTTCACACAAAACACAATATATGGTTCAAATTGAATTATTTAATTGAAGGTATTATTATAATAAAATTATACCAATGTTAAATATGATCCCAAAAACAGCAATTAACTTTTCAAAATCACTAATACAAGTGTTCCTGTTTTGGAAAACTCGATTTCTAATAACCATTAAAATATGTTTGAAAATAATTAATCAAATGTAGCTCAATAAATGATAATTTTATTGACTCTTCCATTTTTTATAAACCATGGTTAATTATGAAAATCATCCAACATAATCGCATTAAATAATATCAAAACACCACTAATATATATCTACATGAGTCACTAAATAGATATATATTCCTTTATAGTGATCAAATGTGTGGATTTGATAATGAGATCTAAAACAACCCGTTATTCAATCTTATTTATAATAGTATTTGGCAATCCACTATCAAATTATTTTGTAATATCATCATATTTCAACAATGTAATATGTATAGGATTCTTGAATGCATTGGGATGTTGTCTCTTATTATTATTATTTTAAAGACCAATAATATTATAAAATATTCATCATAGTTATTGATTCATTTTTATGAACAATAATTTTCATTTAAATACCAATGAATATTGGTAATACAATGGTCTTTATAGAAATTTGATCTATGTGTTTCACGTAATGATTTTTGTTCTGGATTGTTCATTGATGTAACACATAGTATACATAATATTTTTTATTCCATCATAATCAATAATGTCATCCAATTCGTTGTCTGGAAAGGATATTATTTCCTTTTGATTATAAATATCTTAAAGATAAATACTTTGTCTATAATCCAATATGTATATTTCTATAATCATAAGGAATTTATTTGAATATTTCCAATATATATGGATTTATATATCTAAATATAATAAATATAAGAAAATATGACATTTTCAGAACTCATTTTAGTCAAAACTCCAGGATAATACCTACATAATACAGGAACCACATTATTTTCCATCATAATGTTGTACTGAATTGAAAAATCAGAATCTATGCGTAGTAATCTCCATCTTATTTTATTTATATCGGGATATTACTATGAGATGATATATTACAATATTTTATGAACCATATATCTATTTCTAACTATAAAGGTATTACTTATATATCATCAATTATAAATATTGTGGTTTCCAACTCAACATCATTTGTTGGATAAATCTGTTCATGAATCATTAACATCCATATTTCACAGAATAAAACATTATTATTTTCTTTAAGGAAACATCCATGTACCTTATTTTTAGAATTAGTATATATATATAAAAATTAGTTCATTATGGTAAAGAAAATAATTGATAATTGACCGATATCCTCATTAATTATTCATGAAATTCATGAAATTCTTCTGATCATATGAAATTATACACTTTTTATTTCAACTTGATTAACTAGAAAATTAAACAAGAAAATGTAAATCATATCATGGAGTTTCACTTAATAGACTAAGGAATGTATATATCAAAAATATATTCAATAACATTTTCCTATATATCAATTAATTTTTTCATTTAAGGATAAATAAAAATTCTATATAAAAAGGAAAATATGTCCAAGAAAGGATAGTTCTTGAAGATATATTTCATAATTGATTTTTTAAAAATTAATTATTTTTTTCAAGGGGTAATGAATGATTCAAAAATAATTATTATGTTTAATATACATTTTATATTATATCAAGACATCATCAATGAATAACACATACATATTAATATATTCATTTCATACTCTTTTAATAAAATATATAAAAATAAGCAGTAATTAGTTTATCAAAAGGGAAATACTATAAATTAATAATGTCCCAATCTCTAATGAATTTGTTGCATTTTCTTCAGGAACATGTTTTTTGTTAATCGATGCAGAAATATAAAAATACATTATTCTTATTATCAATGAGAACTTCAAATACCCATTTTAAAAAACTAGTGTTGATAAAACCTTTATTAAACAACTTCAATTTTTTTTTTATTCAGTTCAACCAATTATACTATGACCATCATACATGGATACATATATATAAGTTTTTCATTATGGATGATATTAATAGAAAACTCATCCCCACATTGAGGTATATGTGGAAGAAGGTATTTCCAAAAATTTGTAATAAATTATTTCACAATTAGTATATATTGTATTATAATGATTCATTTCTTATTCATAGGTTACATATTCGCTTCTTCTCAATGAATTTTATTATGTATAATTGCACATTATTGATCTAAGAATCATTTAAATGAAGTAATATTCCATCTAAATATAAGTAATTATTCATTTTTAGTGTCAATTGTTATATGTTTCTCTTGGAAATATCTTTTTCATTATACTATGAAAGAAAATCTACATAAAATATTATGTCAAAGTCATACAATATGTATAATAATAAATATATCAAATAGTAATTGAGAATATTTTATAATAGTAGTAGATTAATAAAACTATTTGTTAATGTGTTTTACACTAAGAGTTTTAATTGAAAACACCATTATTAAGGTTTTAGAAAATCGTCTAATTTATGTATTAGAAATTATTAGTATTTTTTCTTGAAAATATTATTATGTTAGTGAATAGTGAAAATGTTGTTTTTTTATAAAATGGTCATTCCATTAAAAAAAAATGAGGTCCCATTATTATTTAAATATTATTTAGTGAAAATAAATCTAATTAATTTAATTTAAATAATCTTCATTCTCTAATTTAGTTTGTTTTTATTTCTGTGCATTAAAATACCTTTTTTATAAAAAGTGTTTTAATGTATTAAATGTTTATCAATTTTAAATAATTCTAATATCTCTAAAAATAATATTTATATTTAAGTGTATAAAATTTAATACAAATTCATATTATGATTATTACTTATAATGTTTTTAATATGATATCCCCATTTAAAAAAATTGATTTATGAGTAAATAAGATTTTCTACATGTCATTTGGTTTTTTTAAATATAATGTTCCCACATCTATAAATTTAATTTTAAAGGAAATTTATTCTGTATTTAGAATAACTATAATTAATATTATCTAATAATTCCAAAAAAATATTTACCATACTGAATAGTGAAAATAATAAAAATTAGTTAACGTAGTTATAGTAAAAATTGGATTAAAATAAGTATAAACAAAAAGGTACTTTAATAAATGACACGAAATGTTTATAATTAATATTTATATTATTATTTATACCATATATATTATAATAATATAAATATTTTCGTTATGCTTCCATTTTTAATGATAAATACATTAGGGGATTCATTATTTTCAATAATTCCAAGGTTGACCTCTCACCAACTTATAAAAGAAAACCACATATCCTATATTTTATTGACATACAGAAACTATTTTTCCAAAACATTAATATCAATATAATATCATTAATTCCAAATATTAATCCTATATTAGTTGATGTAGTAATAAATCCATATAGTATGGAATTTGGTGAAAAACAAAATAATTTTTCGGAAGAAGATGTAACAACTTTACGCTAGCGTTTTCTTTTATTTAGTTTTATGACCTCCTAAAAATATTATTAAATAATAAGTATATAATAACCTTAGTATTTAAAATATATTTTCATTTTTTTATGTTATGGTAATTATATAGATCAATCACCTCCTCCCACTAATGGGAAAAGAACCTATTTATAATGTGTTAAATAGACTACTGCCTCGTGAACCAATATAATTTTCCAAACATAAATACTCCTCATGATTGGATATAATAATGAATCTATTTTTTATTAATGATTTTAATTTCAAAATTATACTTACAGAATTATAATATCACCTACCCAATATTACATTCAATTCTATATGGAACATGATAACATCACTCATGTGTACAACATACTACCTCCCCACAAAGTGATGTTATTTGTTTCCATGTATTTTTTTTCATGGAAGGTGATAAAGAAAGAATTTTACTATTATATATGATATTAATTACATATTAAGTATCTTAGAAAATAAATTTATATTATAATATATTACCTTACCATCAAAAGAATAAATGATAGGTTGTTAATGTGTACGGTGGACTACCGCCTCAAGAAGCAATGTGATTAGTTTTTCACTAACGCATCAAATATAATGAAATATAGGGTAATTGTAATGAATATATTTAATATATATGTAATTATATTAATTATTTAAAATTAATATTCAACACACATATTGTACCATTCACCCATTAAGGAACTAATAAAATCACGCATGCATACACACAAAATATTTTTAGCGGAGAGATATATAATTCATTCTCAATGTGAAAAATAAAATAATGATTATAAAAAAAATATCTATTTAAAAAATTATATTATAATATTAATAAAAATTAGTAGGTTTTTCATATATTTCCATTATCTAGATCTATACATTCATGATAAAAGACGTATGATAAAATAAGAAAATTTATACATAAAACGACAGTGATAATGATATATTTTTAATGAATGGGTGAAAAGATGTTTATAATGAGAATTTATAATCAATTATAAATAAAATATCAACCTTTATAATATAAAAACATTTTTAGAACCATTATATATGAGTTAAAATAGTGAGAAATAATTGGCATGTCTTTTTATGGGGTTTATAATCTCAATATTAATTCATTGGGCCATACATTAAAATCATTGATTATATGATGACAATGTTATTTATGAAATTAATTTTTATTAATTATTTATTATTTACACATTTAATTATTTGTATCTAAATATTTATTACATAATAACTCACTTGACTAACTCTCAACTCAATAATTTCAACATTATTAGTGCATCGTGTCAAACACCCTTCATTGAGACACATGTTATTATTTTCAATTAAATTATTTTTAATAGTTTATATACTTTATATTTACATACTAAATCATAAATGAAATCGATATCATTAATTTTTAACATAAATTTAATCAAAATAATTCTTGCTAAATATAACTATAAAATTATCAAAGATGTATGGTTTTATATTTCTAAATCATTTTAATCATGATTTCTTATTAATGAATTTTCATTAAAATAAATTATATCATAATTGAATTATAATCACATTTCATATTATTATCCTCTATTAATTATATATTTGTACATGTAACAGTTCCATTTTCCATATTTAGTTACTTATCATTATAATATCCTAGGTCCGAAGCTCCTAAATCTGGTGCCAAAATCCTAAACATTACATACTAATCTAATACTGATGAAGTAGAAATACATTTCACCTTAAAAACCCTAAAACATAAAAGGTAAATATTACATAAAATACATTCTCATGGGAATTTTATGTTTATATTTTTAGATATTTAGGGAAGACTCACACAAAATCAATACCCATGTAATTAAATGAATATATCTTTAACATAACCACACATTTCTTTATAAAATTAGGACATTATCATCATACACATGAATAATTGATTGAAATAATTCATTTAATATCATTCTTGATATCCTTAAAGTAATTTAATTATAATATGGGAAATCCTAAATTCCTAATAATGGGGAAAAATCAACTATTTAATGTCATCAGTTATAATAATTTTACAATAACAGTATGATGAAATAATAAAATTTCTTGAGAATATCATAATAATATTCATACACATTAATACCTATTTTATCAAACATGAAAAAATGGAATAATGATTTTACAAAGGAAAGAGCCCTCCAAATCAATAATCATGAGAAAATTATGTGAATAATTATAAAATTAAATCATTATAACCATTGAATTAATAATAAAATGTGTGTCTTTATTGGAAAAATTACCATAATAACCAATTTTAAAACCATTTATAATATATTTAGTTCCACAAAAAATAATTTGGAAAGAAGCAATTGTAAGTCCCTGTTTCATCTCTATAAAGAAAATGAAAATTGTCCAATGCATTGGATTTATATCTGGTTGAGCACATCATATAATCTAAATTGGTTTCACATATTACTATATAGGCTCACCAATCAATAAAATTTTATAGGACTCACTCGGTTCAATTTAGCCACACACATCATATAAGCTAATTTAGGCTCACCAATGAGATATAATGGGCTAAAACACCCATTTTAAGATGTATGAAGATTACTCATACATCGGAAATAATGTCGTTGTACCATTTATTTTTAAAAAATAAGATGCCTTCATATTTCAGTTAAGGAATAAAAATCTTATATGGAATTACTAACAAATTGAAATGAATGGGGGTTCATAACAAATTATTTGAAGAATTATTACCCTATTGAAAATGAAATGGTTACTTGATAATATATTTGAAACTTTATTATTGTGTCAAAAAATAGGCATCTCTCAAAAAATAATTGAAACAATCATAATACATATAAATAAATAAATAAATATGGATTCACCAAAATATATCCCTATAGGAGAATAAGTTACAATATATTTGGTAATAATTAATGAATGAAAATACCATTAAAAGAGCATTAAAAATATTCTGGATGAAAATAACCATTGTATTTTATGAATCTAAATCATTAAAAAACATCAGGGAAATCGTTTAATATAGAAAATGATTTAATTAATATAAATTAATATTTTTGGAAAATAATTGGGTTGGATGGTGGTAAAAATAGATCATTTCATTAATGTAAAAATTAAACATTCGTTTCAAAACATAATTAAAAAGAGAGTCAAAATTGTCCCATTTGAAAAATATTAAGAAATTTCTAGATGAATCCGTTTAAAATAAAGTAAAATATCATGTAACATAGATTTAGGAAATTATTATTATTAAATAGCATAATATTTTCATTTTATAGATTTATATGGATGAGATATATAGTCAATCTAAATTAAAATACAAGATCAGTATCACATAAAAATGAATTTCTTGATGATTCATTAATATATTATAGTGTAAGTGGGAATTATTACATTGTACAACAACAATAAATATATATTAGACATATATTTGGTTCATGATAATAATAGAATATGATTTTATACAATGTAACCATAATAATAAAAAATTAGGAAGGAAAAGCTATTGTAATGTATTGACAATGTGACTTTGGTAACAATACTAATATAAAAACCATGAATGGGTAACATAAAATGATACATTAAATAAAATTAATATACTGTGTTTCAAGATATACCATGTCAAAATGGAATTATATAATCTTCAAAATTAGATATAGGAGAATATGATTCACATATGTCTCAAATAATTGGAATTTTAGAAGAATAGCCCTTATAGATATCATAGAATGGAAATTATAAATTTTTAATTTATTTGATTATGTGTATAAAATTAAAAAAAAATAAATAATTTTAAATAAATAATAATATAAATATAAAACATTGCGCACATAATAATTACATAATAATGTCAAAGAATAAGTAATATAACCCATATAATAGGAAATCATTTTAAAACATAATTTCCATTGGAAAAATATCAGGTTTATTCTCATTGAATTAAACAAATTAAATTGTTACGAAAAATAAAAATATGTATGAATTTTTAATTTAATTTTATTTAAATATTAATTATATAGACAACATAATAATAAAAGTTGTAAATATGGAATGTGTATCACCGAAAGGAAATGTGAGACAAGAAACCCTAACCTCTTGTCCAACTTACATGTTTTTACTTTATCTTCTATATATTAATAATAAATAAAATATTTTAATTAATTTGAACTCATTTTAGTTTTATTAACATATTAATAAATCATTTATTTAAAAACTATTCATTGAAATAATCATATACTTAATTATTTAAATCCACAACAGGTGTTTTGAGGATGATCAGTTAATTATTTCCAAAATGATTTGGTGTGTTCACCAGGGTCAAAGTGGTTATAGTCTGTGTATCACCAAAATTATAATAATTAAATACATTTCATATTTATAAATCAATAATAATTTTAAAACCAATAATACATGATGGTTATGAAAATTGAACTACGTTATAATACTCGAGACAGGTGGTTGTTTGTACAGATGAGTAATGCAACAATTTTTTAATGAATATTATCGAAATATGGTATAAATTATTATATTTATAAATAATGATAATAATAAAATAAATACCATATAATTTCTTGAAATATTCACACACACACACACATATATATATATATCATATCTTTTTATAATGATAATTAGAGTCACATTACTTCATGGAGTTGAAAGTCTACATGCACAGACAAACATAAACATCATTTTCCAGTGTAATAATTAAAATGTTATTTTATGTATTAATAATTATAAATATGTCCTGAATATAATTAATACTTAATTTATATAAAATATATATATTTAATTTATTATTATTACATTCATTGTAATGCGTTACTAAAAATGGAATCCCAACGCTCAGTGTGGTAGTAGTTTATCATGCACACACGCGAATGATGACATTGTATCCCATTTGATGAAAGACTAGATTTATTTTAGTTATGAAGTTAATATAAAAGAAAATAAATATATAAAAAATATGGGGTTATTATAAAAAAATAATTAACTTAAATTTGAAGGTGTGTAAAGAATAAAAATATATAAATCCTTATTAATCATGATATATTTTCTTTAGAAAACCTACGTAGGTTAACAACAAAGTCCTTCAGTGGATATGATTTTTTTTAAAAAAAATGGATTTTAGGATGTGTTTAGAGAATTTATAATTTTATATGGGAAGTGACCTTTTAATAAATTGGTCTTTTAAGTTGTGTAGTGGATATGATATGTTTTTTCTTTTATACGAGAGGTAAGTGGAAAACATTTAAATTTTTAAAAGAAAAGGTGTACCGTTGTTTTTCACATGAAACAAAGATAATAAATGAAACATTATATATAATAAAACATTATAAGGTGTAAATATAGAAATAAAATAAATTTTATACATGTGATCAATTTTTATTAAACAATTTTATTTTAGTTTAACCCAAGTTAATGTTATTTTCACCATCTTCATGATAGTTAAATTTAAATATATTCACTATTTATTATGGTCAATAATTACGTAGAACTTATTATATATTATAAATTACTATGATTTAAAAAATAAAACAAAATCACAAATTTAATTCAAATAATTTAAATTATTTATTTTAAAAATCTATCCAGCATATGTGATGAAAATCGGATTTTTCATAAGTTTATTTTTTAAGGGAAATATGATTTTATATTATCCATCTCAATGATAATATTTTTTTATATGGTCAAATTTACATTTAAAAATATACGATATATATCATTATATATTAGATTTTAATTAAAATATTTTTATTGATTTTTAAAATAAATAATAATGGGAATGATTATGCACTTTAAAACCGTTTTATGAAAATCATGTTTTCAACCCTAAATATAAACATATAATAATATACAAGAAAGAGATGAAAAATATAATTATTTGGATAAAATATTACAAAAGTATACTAATGTTAATTTTACTCACATTAAAAATATATTTGTTCTGTCAAAATACATAATTTATAGTAAATAAATGATTATTTAAAAAAATTTACGTTTTCACTATTCAGTAAAAGAAAAATATCTTTTGAAAAATCCAAAAAAAATTAGTGAAAGAATTTTTTTAATATTCCCATTCAAAAAATTAGTTATATTTTTTCAAATAAGTTTTCTAAAAGTTCATCATATTAATTGTCATATTTTTTTCATTTAATACCATAATATTCGACTTTGATGAAAAAATATAATTGAAGTACAAAATTACTTCACAACGAATTAATTGATTATATACTATGATTTTATAAATAATTTTTATTTATTATGAAATTTATATATAGATATTTCATAATATATACAATACTATTCACACCCACTAATGTTATATATAGGTTGAAAAATTTATATAAATTATTTGCCATTTAATCTAGGCATTTCTTATTTAATATACTATCGATCATAGTTTCATTTTCTAAAATTTCAAGGTGTTATATTCTCTACAATATAATTATTTTTTCTATAAAATTTGAAAAATTTCATCATAATTGAAGGATGTACATTTTAAATTGTCTTATGTGAAATAAACATCATAAGAAGGTTTAATAACACATCCTCATTATAAGAGATAAATTGAAGTGAAGAAGCCATCTTGAATGACAGCAACGTGGATTCAAAATGAGATAACACATCTGGGAAGTGACTAATTGAAAATGGAAAAAATAATTATTACCAATTAATTAGGTAGATTGATATAAATCATTAATCGAATCAAATTAACTGATCATGTGAAAATCACCAACCACAAAATGAAAAACCAACTATGTGTGATAATGTCATTAGTATCCTTAGAAATTATGGTACTAGTAAAAACTTTTGTTTAAATATCCTTTTATTATGGATGAAAAATTCCATAATATATATGATAAAACAAAATAATTTTATTTATATTATGGGAATAAGTTTATCATATTATCAATTTCGACCACAATATCATCTTTTCCAATGAAAGAGTAGTATTTTCAATTAATTGTTTTTATTATTAATGCAATAAAATAAAATATTGTTAGACCAAATAACTATACAATTTTAAATTAATCCTCTCCAAATGAATTTAGATATTTACAAAATATTAAATTTTTATCGTAATTTATAAAAATTATTAAAATTTAAAAAATGTTATATGATGAAATAAAACATTAATTTCCAAATTATAACTGTTGTACCCAAAATTAAAACGAATAAATTCCGTATATGTTACCATATATCCTAAATAACCATAATAAACTCAAAATTAAATATATCATTATTTTCATTTTTTATATCAAACCATTCATCTTATAATCTCTAAAAATAGTGATCTTATTCTAAATTAACATTAGTCACTTATTCAAAAAATCATTATACAATCCCATTGTAATAAACAGGATAAAACATGTTATGGTAACATTACAATAGAAACCTAGATCCTATAAAAAATATTATCAACATAGAAAAAATAATATCTATGATATTAAATGGAATAAATCACTTAAATCCAAAACATTTCAAATACATCAACACAATAATATGTCCCTAAATGTGTCATTTATCATTTTAAGAACTAGTCACTTAAAACAAAAAAGGGGTGCTTAAGACATTGATCTTATTATCAACCATAATATTATAGAAATATAATGGTATCCATAAACATGAAGATAATTCCTTATGAAATAATTCTAATCTAAAATGTTTTATTAACCCTCCTTTGATAGAACCGATAACAACCCTTGAACCGCACTCCCATATCTGATACTAAAATCATAAACATTAAATTTCAATATTTTATATCGATGGTGGTAAAACAAATTTTTGCAATGAAAACATAAACATGAATATAAAATATTGTATTATTGACAATTTTTATGATATTTTAGTTATATTATTCCACCAAATTAGGACACACTCTAATATAAAACATGTCTATTTCATTAAATGAACATTTCTCCCACTTAACGAATATTTTCTTATTCCAGGTAAGGTATTCATCATCATCAATATAAAAAATATATAGGATAATTTATTTATCAATATTCATCATAGCTTTTAAAAAATAAAACATAAGCAAGTTGAACTAAAACTCGTAGAAAAGGTAATGAAAATTTTCAATAATAGAATTTCACCATTTAGAATAAGATGAGAATATGGGTATGATAACATAATAAAATTTTATTTTCATAACAAAATAATATTGATATAAATAAACACATGGATCATGAAATATGAAAACGTTGAATAATATTTTAGAAATATAGATTTCATCTGAATGAATATGTATGAGCCATGTGATATTGATTTCAATCACAAAATACATCGTAAAGCATATATTTCATAAATAAAACGTTATACTATCTTTGAAGAGGCATATTTATAACACATTTTAATATTTGGTTATAATTTTGAAGATCACAATGAATATGATAGAAAAAATACACTATTAACGGAATCCATATTGTATAATAGGACATGGACCATTACCTAATCCATTATATCTTTATAGGAGGGTTCCCAAAATATACAGTATAACCGTCTCACATAATGATATGTAGTCTCACTCATCTTATATGATATATTGGTCTCACAAAATTCTATCTGAGAACACCCAACAAACAATATTTAACAGGCTCACATATGGGGTGTAATGTTTCTCAACCCATTGTATAGTGTGTATTGGGCCCACTCCATCATCGTCAATAATGTACATGTAATGTTCATGAATAGAAAATTTCGAATTGATCTCTTTATAATTAGTAAAAAAATCAATGTTCATTTAAAGATCAATTATTCTATGTAAAAAAATAGGTTCCTTACAAATCCCATTGAAATATTATTAGTTGATACAAATGTATAGATTTTCATGATAATTTATGTGATAAATGGTTAACTACATGAAAATAAATGAGTTATTTTAATATTATTTAATAAAAAAAATCTATAAATATAAATAATAAATATGGTTGGGTTAAAAAATATCCACAATATAACATAGGTAACAAATGGGTTGTTATATTAGATGGTGGTTGTACCATAAAAAGATCATAAAGGAATATATTTTATAGAGATGAACATTTCATTTGGAAAAACACTCTAAAAAATTCTATTTTTTTAATAACCAATTAATTAAAAAAATGAAAAATATATAGTAATATTATAGTAAAATATTGGATATAATGGTGGGAAAATTAGTACATGTTATAACTATAAAAAATAATTCATTATAAAGCATTTTGAAAAAATGAGTGCAATGCGACCCATTTTTTAAAATGGTAATAAAATTACAATTTAATGTTTTTGATGATATTGTAAAAGTTCATGTAAAATGGATTTATGAAACCCTTATTTTTAGAAAGGAAAATATTTTAAAACATTTTATAAAACATTTTTTGGAAGATAAAGAATGATGAACTAAGTGAAATACATTATCATTATCACATACAAATTACATTCATGATGATTCATTAATATATAATGAAGGAAATAGAAATAGTTTTATCTAAACACATTCATACCCAGTGGATAAGAAAAATAAGTAGTTCTTGAAAATAAGAAAATATTATTTTGTTCCCATAAATCCATTTTCAAAAACACACCTAAAATATTATCATAAAGTAGATTCTGCATTGGTATCTATTGAATCATATGCTCCATGAATGAATCAAATTAAAATAAAATTTTATTAAAATAAATATATAGACTATCATGATATAAAATTAAAATAAGTAAATATATAAAAATCCAATATAAATATAGGTCCATGTAATTAACGAATGACACAATTAATGTCAATTTGAGATGAATAACCCTTACAAAAATCATTCCCTCAAATATAAAAAATTGTAAATTAATTAAAAATGTGTATCAAATTTAAAACAAATTAAATTATGTTTAAATAAAACATAACATAATCAAAAGTCATTAAACACATTTTCATGACATAATAATGTAAATATAACGTAATTTAACACTATAAAAAGAAATTGGTTTAAGATGTTATTTACCACTTGGTATGTTTCAAGTGAATTACCCTAAATGATATAATTAAAATAGAAACATAAAATAAAATTATGTATATAGTATTGATGTTAGTATATGTAACTATGTTTTGTATAAATAACAGAATAAAAAATAGGCAAATAGAATATGTCTCACAGAAATTTAAAATTGAGACGATGAGCCCTTACTTCTAAGATGAATTCCTTATATTAAATTTAAATATTGTATAATATGGAAACATAAATTATTATATTTTAAAAGTAAAAATACCAGGTTAAATAAATTAAATAAAAATAAAATATATTTTTTAGTTTTAATGAAATATTAAAATTATGAATAAGTTACTTCGGTGTTGGATGTTTATAAGATGACCAGTTAGTTACATAAATATGAAATCAGTGTGCCTAACATGGTCAATGATTTCATAATTTCAACATCATCAGAAGAATTATCATAAAATATTTATCATATTTATATATTAATTATAATTTTTCAACCAATCATGGAGGAAGGATATGAATAATGATCTATGTTATAATCATTGATAAGATAGTTCATATGCACTCAAGAGTAATAATTTCATCATTCTATGATCAATGTGGTAGGTAGATATGTATAAATTTATCATTAAATAATTATAATAATATCATTAATTCAATATTATTTCTATAAATATAATTATATATAATCCATATTTTTTAGTTTTGAAAACATATTAATCGCAATTTATATAAATGACAGTCGACAAGTACACATGAACAACATTATCATTTTTAAGTGTAAAAATTAATATGATATATTATATTTTAAGAAGGGTAAATATTTCATATTTATAAAAAAATCATTTATGTAACTCATATAAATTCTATTTATCTTTATTACCTTTCCTTTTACGATATATTGATTCATGATTCACATCACTTCTTGAGGTGGTTAGTGCCCCACACACATAACAGATGTTATTCTATCACCCACAGAATAGAATAATAGGGTGTATATGTCATATAATAACTATATATGTATAATTATGTTCCAAATATAATTAATATAAATAAATTTAATCCATTTTATAACATTTCGTGATTGATAATGTTGGAATACGAATAACATCTATTTACGAGGCTACAGTCCCCTATACATAAATATGATGATTTTTTATTCCATTTTACCGAATTTATAGAGATAATTTAGTTATTCCATTAATATAATAACATTTAGGGATATATGAAATACTTTTGTTTTTATGTATTAATAATTTATGAAAATTTTAGGGAGGTGGAAGAAAAAATAATTAAAAAACTCTTGGTTAAAAATGATACATCTTTATCATTCATTCTAGTTTGGATTGCCCCAAAAACATTATCAGGATGAATTAATGATAAAACCACTCACTGTATAATTTGGTAAGAAATTTAGAAATTCATTCTTATAGGAATTGGACAAGAAAATGCGAATTAAATTTGGTAATATGATAGGAGAGTTGGTGGCCTTTAATATTTGATGTTGGTGGAAGAGCTGTAATTTTTTAAAATAAAAAATAGTACCCACATTAATCAATTGGAAAATATCTAAAAAAATGTAATATTATATATAATTATATATTATAGAGTTTAAATACAGACATTTAATATATTTTATACTATTTTAGGCTATATTGACCATTATTTATTTAGTCCATCCCTTCGTAAACTCATTTTCACCCAAGCCACATGATTTAATTTTTACTCTTTTGAAAATTAATAATGTCCAAAAATTATTTTGACCTTGAAACATCATAATTTTATAAAACTATATCAATGTATTCTATATGACATTCTATAGAAAATAACCAATCGTAAACAACACTGGATATATATTTCATTAAATTTAAAATAATAGATAGTTTATAGAAAGAACAAAACAGATTCTAAATGAACTATAATATATTTTACCATTATAATATAGAATTTTATTTTTTGGGAATTAATATTACAAAATGATTTATGATAATTACTGTTATCTATTTATTTCAAATAATATAAAAATTATTTAAAATTATCTGAGAAATGTTTTTATTCAAAATGATTATTTTAAACCCTTATCTAAAAATAATTTAATGTGAATTTTATTAATATTTAAAAAATTATTTTGATAAAATAGATAATTTTTTATATTATAATATCAATTTTTTTTTTTGGTTTTTTGTCATGTCTTTAATTTTTCAATAAATACCGATATGTATTAGCATTTATTGAAAATTCTATTTTCATTTTAATTAATAAAAAGGTATAATATATTTTATATTGACTATATAGTTAAATTAATTCAATTATATTAAAATTATACTAATTAAATTCATTAGAATAAATATTTAATTGAATCATGATATTATAATCTCCTATACTTATGATAATTTTCTCTTTCAATAATAGTTTATTCATCACATCTACATGTGTAATTTAAATTTTGATTATGGCACATAAATGAATTGAATTTTAAAAAATGGAATCCATATTTCGGTATTACTAATTTAAATTATCAAATAATTCTAACATAATTTTAGACAATTATGAATTATAAAATAATTAACAAATTAATAAACACACTTATAGTAAAAAAATGGATTACTATTGGGTAAAACAATGATGATATTAGTTAAAAATTTTATTCCCATATGTGGGATACACACATAGGTTCCCTAATGTAGTCAATCAGATGACCTCATGCCTGCCACCTAGTTCACATGAAGCCATTGAATAATAGCAAGGGACTAAAATAGACAACGGGAAGGCTAAACATTCTATATCAAAGTAGCACAAAAGTGGGAATAAATAAACAATATCCAAATGATGTAACCCATATGATGAACTAAATGGTATCACAAGATTAAAAAATAGAAAATACTATATCCAAAACTAAATAGTATATTTTTTCATTGAAATATGTGTCAACCTTCATTATGAAAATTGAAAATAATAGATGAAACTAATAACTCCCAAGAGGGTCTTCAACCATGTTGGGTTCCCAAATCCATTATCCACCTCAACTCATCCATCTATGAAGGTCCCTTTCCCTTAACGAATCCTACAACCCTGAAATCTATTAGGGGACTGATCAGGAAGCCCATGTTGGGCATGGTTACAAATCTGTTTTCCACCACCAATAATGTCTAAAATAATATCTGGTAAATAACAGTGAATTCAGTTTTATAATGAATAATTTATGACCAATAAAGTAATAAATATTATATTTATTTAGTCACTTATTATTTGGCCACATAAACCCTCAAGATCCTAATGATACTCGAACTCTAAATACCTTCTTCAGCCAGTTCTGAAGTTTGAACCCCAAAAAATAAGAGGGTTATCATTTTTCATCTCAATTAATTCATCTCATTGCCAATCAAAACCATAATCCAATGCCATATCATGGGTGTATAATGTCATTTCTAACACTCTCTAGGTATTTGGAACCTCAATACCTATCCCACACCACATTTATCAATCAATCCATCACTATTAGATTTTGATGCAGATAACTATTTCCCTCACACATTTATCTTTTAATTCATCACTATGGGAATTTTTTTGTAGTAGAAAATGTCCAAAAAACATTTATAAATAAATTTATCACCATGGGAATTTGATGTTTCCGGTTATGTCCCAGGCAAGTTTATAAAACAATTCATCCCCATGGGTTTGTAAAGCGGGGGACCATGTCCCACATATGTTTATCAAATATTTCAAAATATCACATATACAACAATATCATATATATCTCATCAATCAAGGTTAATCCAAATTAATATCTGTATCACATTCCACAATCAAAACATCTATTATTTAATTCAAAAATTAATTTATCCAATTTAATCTAATGAATAATCATAAAAATTTCCATTAATTAATTCAATAATGATTAAAAAAAATTCGAAATACTCAATATCCCAAAATTAATCACACTATTATTTATTCTAATTCAATCACATTCATAATGAAAAAAATTACATTAATTAATTCAATAATTAATAAATTCAATTCCATAATCCCAATATAGCTTAATCAATTCAACAATTTTATATTTTAATTCAATAAATTTCATAATCACAAAAATTCCTGTTAATAAATTCAACAATAGATAATACAATTGAAAAATCCCAATATCCAATTATTAAATAGTCATTTAATTATTCCAAATAAAAATAAATTTATTATTTTAACTATAAAAATATTTATTTCAAAATAATAAATTCAATTTCTAATCAACCAATAGAAATTCTACAATTACATTCGTGTAACTTCATTCATGTATTGGGTAATTTAATCATAGACCACCCACGTCAACATTTATAATGAATACATGCCAAATGGAGACCTCAATTTGAAATGGACAAGAAAAAACCCATGATGAAGATTGAGATTTGTAATAAAATCTTAAAAACAAGATTAAATGGGTCATGGTACATCAAGCATATATCTATATCTAATCACTTTTCATCATTTGAAAAAGAATAAATCATTTATTTGTAAATCCTGGTGGGTGAGAGAGAGTTCTATTTGATAAGAAACCATATACTCGGGGTGATGTATATCTTCAATCTTCCCTTTTATTGACCAATATTGATGGTTGGGAGCCCATGGAGTGCATATTGGAGCCTACAAATTTGAGGGATCATTATTATAGTTAAATAAGGTGGTTTAGGGATATAATATTAGGGTCTGGGAGATATTAAAACCAATTTTATGGTTATCTAATACAATGTGCATGGTTTTCAGGGAAGGGGTGCATAGTTTTCCAATCCATCCAGCATAACCATGTGACTCATCTAAGGGGAGGGGAGTGCATTATTTTTCATATGAGGGTACACTATTTTAAAAAACCATGAACCCAACCTGCAATATTAATTGTTTCAATAGTGAATGACTTGCTGGGGTGGCTACAAGGTTTGGGAAAACCATGAGACACCCACACACTTCCCATGTTTCCTCCAAATTCTCCAAATATTCACCCAATCATCCCCAATATAATACTTAAACAAAAATTGATCAATCTAATGAAAAATAATTCTTACAAAATAGCTTTAGATAAATCTTAAAACGACCAACATCTAATAATATCCTCACCTTAAAATGGGCCATCCATACTCCCAGGTATCCTTAAGATTTCTATCAAAATTGATCAAGACACATAAACCACGTATCACCATCTATATCCTATTTTTCCACTTGAAAACACCCATATTTATATATTTTACAATTTATCAGCACTTTCCTTCCCCAAAATACATTCTCACTATAATCCAAAAGACATATCATAGGCTCTTCAAATGATGAATTTATATCAATCTCAACATAATCCAATACGATCACATGATATGGGTCAAGATGGTACCTCAAATGTTGTGACACATGAAAAACGTTATGCATGGAACTGTACCACTTTAGGATATCCAGTAAATACGCCACCAGATCAATTCTCTCAAAAACCAAAAATGGACCAATAAACTTATGAGACGAAAAACCCAATCTCTAAATCTTATAGTGACCCAATATAGGTGACCCCCGCTGGAACATAAGTTCACCCTATTGAAACTATTTGGGTCATCGATTTCAATCATCATACATGTTATGCCTACACTGAATCATAGTCACACACACCTAAAGATTTTAAACCTGCTCTGACATCTCTGGAATGAGACATTGTGCCAATATGCTAGACTCACCTGCCTCTATCCAGCATAAGGGTGGTTTGTAAGGCCTGACTAAAATATCAAATATGGTTTCATGTGAATAGTATCTTGAAAACAACTGAGAAAGGTGAACTCCACCAAATGTAGGTTCATCTCAAAATCCCCCACTGAAGTCTAGATCACCCACTTGAATAATATCATCTTGAACATATATCGTACATGCTAACATCCAATCTCTATGTTGTTGGAAATCCATTTTTAGTACATCCTAGTTTCAAAGAACCCTCTTTAATCCCAAACCAAAATCCTGAATTCAATTGAGTTTTGTAGTCTAAAACCACACTATGTGGCACCCCATGTATGTGGAATATCCACCACATGTATTATTCTCCCCACTGATCCACTGAGAATTTCTTCAATATTGGTAAAAACATTCACCACCTTTGAATAATGGTCCAAAATAAACAATATAACATATTTCATTTAAGGCACCCTTGGGAGATCCACCACAAATCCTTGGTGATATTTTTTCACTACCATGATAGAATTGGAAATGACATTAGTAAACTTCCAATCCATTGATTCTCGACCGTCTACTATATATAAGTTTCGAATCATTTCATAAAACCTACAATCTCATTTTTCAATCATAGAAACCAAAAAAATCATCATAGGTCAGGGTACATTTTGGTCACACCCAGATGCACAACCCACATTGAGTATTGAAATTCATGCATCGACTCCTCTCACATTCGCAATGGCTTAACAAACAAATTTCTTCCATAGATGATATCATCCTAATATATGCACCAAACTAAATGTGAATAACCCAAATCAACAGTTTCCCTCTATTCCATGAATTTCGGGTCTTAATACAGCATATATATAACCAATCACAAAATTGTGGACTCCAATGAATCTCCTTACTCTCATGAACCACAACGTGAATCTCATCTAATAATGTAATATTGTTCCACTCAAAACTAGACCCTTGAACCACATGTGTATGGGATTACATACATATATCATCTAAAATTATTTTTCCATTCCAGGTGTAAATTTCATATCAAATTAGAATGAATATATATAATCAACCTATCTATTATATTATAGATTCAAATATCGCTGAAAAAAGATATACTTTAATCTCTTGTGAGTAGTATACATAGTAAACTTATATCCCTTTAAATAATCCCTCCAACACCTCAAATCCTAAACCACTACCTCTAACATGAGGATCTACAAAGCTTTGTTCAATTTATATGACCTCCACTATCGATACCCAAATACCAAAACTCAATCTCCCATCATTAACACGGATCCATGAAAAATACAATAAGCATCACAAAACACCAGATATTTGTCACCTGATTATGGTATGACCAAGATTTGTATCCATTTAAAGAGCTTATTCAACTCATAGAATTAATTCTCACATTCTTCTAACCATTCAATCTTTAACCCTTTATTAGTCATGCATAAAATAAGGGCGCCCAAAAGGTAAAATTCTTATATGAACCTACGATAATATCAAGATAAATATAGAATTATAAGAATATTGAAAATATTGTTTGGTTGCTCCCAGGAAACAACATATTGTACTATTAATGGGCCCATTGACACACCTTATTCTATGATTATGTGATCAAATAAGTGTACTTGATCAATTTATAATTGTCACATAAATAGTATGGAATATAGAAGATTCTATCTAAGTGTACTGAGGATGATTTCTTGATATTGGGAATGATGGTCATGAGTCTTGGCGTAAACCAATTTATCATCAATAAAAATGCCCACAAAATGGTCGTGGTGCAGATGTAATATTTTTTTTTCTTTATGTCCTTCAAAACTGTTGGTGCATTATTTGACCCAAATCGAATTCAAATTTAATCATACAGTCCACACATTCTTCTAAATGTATTCCTTGTTTTTTTAGAAGGTGAAACTCTCAAGTCATGATATCCTAATACCAACTCAATCATAGATAAAACATAGGCATCCCATAGCTTGTCTAACAAATCATCGATATGTGGAACATGGTAATAGTTAATCACTATCATTTGGATCAACATCTAGTTATCAACAAATTAACTAAATCTCTTATCAACCATCTCGGAAAGCAAAACTAGAGAACCCCAAGGTGACATACTCAAACGGATAAACCCCCTATCCATCAACACATTTGACTAAGTATTGATCTATTGAAGCTCTATTGATTCCATTATATAAAATAGAATAGAAAAAAACTCATCCCCAAACATGATATCTATTGTAAATTCCATTTCTCTCGTACGTGTCATCCCTAACATGTCCTCAAGAAACACATCCCATAATTGGCCCACTTGAAGTGGAAAAATAACCTGTATCACACACCCATCATCAAGTATATAACCTCCCAAAATTCTATCAATCATATTTTCCATTCTTATAATCCTATAATATTTTATAAATAATAAATAATCATATAAAAACATAATAAAATTTTAAAAAATGAATATTTATTGAAATAAGAGGCTTCACATAAATTATAAAACCAATACGAATGGAATTGTAGCATGACCTTTAGAATAGTAATATGGCCATCATGAATAGTAAACTACTGAATAGAATAATATCATCATCCATGAAATTATAAATAAAATTTTGGAATCTTATAAATGATTAAATGATATAATTCTATCATAGTATCAGTAAATAATTATTTTGACAATGACAAATTATGTTTTGGTATTATCGTGAAACACAAAATTCTATTATCAATTTAATAAATAAAATAATCATTTATAATAAAATTTATTTTGATAAAATAGATTCATGAATTAATTTTTTTTTCTTAAGATTATAAACTAATTTTATGAATCATTAATTTATTTTTTAAAGTGTTATAAAATTAGTAATATTTGTAATAATTTTATTTTTTTTACAAGATGAAGATTCACATAAAAAATTATATTTAAAATATTTAGGAAATTATTTTCATAAAATTGTTTTCATTTTTGAATAATAATTGTAGAAATATGGTTTGGGTAAATATTTATGATTTTACAAAAATAGAAAAATATGGTTATTTATAGTATAAGCTAAATAAATTAATTATTTAGTAATGGATGATTGCTGTCCATTGTAAACTCCATTGGTTTGAATTAAATTGAAATATGCAATCTATATATTAAATTAAAACAACAAAATTCATATTATTGAACTAAAATAATAAACAAATGAAAAAGAATAATAAAAAACACACCTCTCCTCCACAATAAATACCATCTATCACCACCTCTTCTTCCCACAAATCCAAATACTTATTTCTTTTAAAAGTTATATAAAAAAATTTAACATGTCTCTTCCCCAAATCCATTAGGTTTTGGTAGCAACCATATACCAAATCAAATTTCCCAATGGACGTTCACGTGGTGAATAATTTAAGAGGTCTAATCTTCATTTTCATTCTTTATTTTTATCACATTCTTTTAATTTATTTTAATTTCATTACCTACCCTAATCCATGTGACATGATATCTAAATTATTTTTTATATAATGGAATATAATTTTTTAATTCGAAAAATCCAGAATAATTTCCATTTGACTCCTATTTTTTTCTAATAATGGGAACATTGCCTGTGATGTGTTGATTTTTCCCATTCATGGATGATGACTCACTACAAGAAAATCACCATTTAGTGGCGGTTTGTTTGCATTTCTCGGCGGTTTAAACCACCGCTATATGGTTTGGCGGTGGTTTATGTAAACCGCCACCTAATACGGTGTCGCCAATATATTAGCGGCGGTTATTTCTGTTTCACGACGGTATAAGGAAAGCGTTGTAGTTGCCTCATTCCGTGGCGGTTTTGATTGATTTTTGCGGTGGTTATAACTGCCACGAATAAACTCAAATCCAGAGGTCGTAAAACCTCCACTGAAGTCACGAGAACTGCCACAGAATGAGCCCTTACACTGTAACTATTTAGCGGCGATTTAAACCACCGTGAAACATAATTTTTTTCAAAAAAATTCGCGGCGGTTTTCACAATCATTAGGACATGCATGTATTTTTGTATAATTCAGAACATGCTTGTTAACAACTTTTTCATATCATGAAAAGATTCTGGGATTTTTGCTTCAGGAAATGAATCTCCAATCAATTCCAATATCATGGACATTGCCTTATTTGTAATTCCACATAGAAATTTGATATGGTACAACTTGAGTAGAAATGAAAGCTCTGAATATTTCAAACACCCACTATACAACTCTTGATTTCCATCATCAACTAAATCATGAAACACATTTTCCTCACTGAAGTTTTCTCTTACATTTGGCTACACAGAATCAAGAGGAGGACCCAATGATATGTTAAAATCTTGATCTGCGTGTGTTACACTCTCAAAAACATCACTTGTCACGTTGCAATTTGTACCACCCTCTTCTGGTTATTCTGATATGTTTTGATGCTGATAGTGGTGTCTTGTAGTGCTGAATGCATCATTTATGAGGTTTTTCATTTCATTTTCCATTTTCGACGAACTTGGGACCTCATTCTATTGATTAACATCAATTCTCAGTCTTTCCGCAACATTCGATTCTCCATGCCAAATCCAACACAAATATTGACCAGGGAATTGCTTCAGTATTAAATATTCATAAACTTCATCTCTCTTCAACCATGTTCTATATTTACATTTAGGACATGGAAATTTTATTCTCCCTTCAACGGATCGATTATAAATTTCAAAATCTAAAAACTCATTCAATCCCTTTACATATTGAGGTGTGTTCATCGGTAATGTGATATAGTTTTATCGATGTATATCACAATATGCCTACACAGTAATAAAAAAAATTAAAACATATAGTTACTACTAAATAGAGAAATAGATCTATATATACAATGGTATAATATTACAGAAACATAATATAATAAAGATGCGCCCTTGAGTTAGATAAGTGGTGGTGTTCATGGAAATTCTGGATGAAATAACTTCGGAGATTAGGTTTTGAGGTTCTACGAACCTTTTTTGGATTTAATTTCTAGACCTCTCTTTGGTTTATTCACATAGAAAATAGTGGTGGTGTGACTTGAGGGTGATTTGGATCATATATGTGTTAGTGATCATGAGTGGATAATTATGGTTAAATGGGACGATCGAGGATCCGACTATGGAGATGAACTAAAAGTCAAATTTAGGCTTCGGTGTGGGCATTTAACATTTTTGTTATTCCTTGAGTTTTAAGGCATTGTGGTCGGGATATGATAGTGCATTGGTGGGTGGGATTGAGCACCTTTGGTATAATTCATATGGAGAAGGACTTACTAGTTTTTTTGCTTAAAAATTGATGTGGTAAGGTGGAGACCACATCAAAAATGGTGTTCAGGATGCGCCTTGGCGTGAGGTGTGGCGAGGCCCACCTGGTGCGCCTCGCCAAGGGTGAGGTGAGGTGACCTCACTGAGGCGCGCCAAAAGCGCGCGCCTCGTGCGCCTACCCAAGAGGCACTAAAGCACGGGGCACAAAAAAGTTCCACCACTATCCCCCGAAATCGGGTGAATAAGGAAGTGGAGATCATACTTAGAGGGGAGTCAAAAATCGAGGGCTGGATGGAAATCGGGAGTGCCGACGGAAATCAGGGGTGTGATGGAAATCGTGGGTAGGAGGGAATCAGGGAAACAAGGGAAATCATGGGGGAGCTGGTGGAAATCGTGGGTGCGTGCGATGAAGATTTTTCTTAAAGGGGCAAATGGAAATTGGGGATATTTTCTCAAAAGTGAGCTATACATCCCTAAATATAACATAACATTTAATATATTAATAAAATAAGTACTAAATCAAACTCTATAAAAATAGAACCATCTCTTAACCAAAAGAAAGCAAGGAATAACAACAAAAACACATTTAACATAACACAGTGATTTTGATGTTTAGGTTCTCAAACTCATTTAACATAACACATTTAACATAGCAGGGAATAAGAGAATCGAATTTAACATTGCAGAATAAATATAACATAACATGATCATTTTATTGTTTAGGTTCTTAATGACTTATTATTTGATCATGATTTGGTTAAAAATCATCAACATGTATTTTACTTTGTATTATTTTGATTTAATTTATGTTTTTTTGTTTAAAATATTTTTGAAATTTGTATATATTTAATTATGCACATTTGTGCCTTAGTTGTTCCTCATGTTGTTCCTCCAAGCAGCCTTTGCGCCTTATTGCGCCACGCCCCTTTGACAACACTGCCTCTAAAAAAATTATAAATTCATGAATTAATAATTTTAAAATAAAAGTAATCGTTTACTTTGGAACATCAAAACATGATAAAATATAATTCCCTAAATAGAACTCAATTATAAGAAGATAAATTTTTAAGGACAAACTAAACCCTATCTTCTAATTCTCAAAACATGATTTAGAGAAACATTAACATAAGACATAAATTATAAAAATGAATTGATCCCTTAAAATAAGTTCTAACACAATAGTAAATATTAAATCCCTTACATTATATTTCATAAACATAACTAAATATTAATTCAAATACATTAAATGATCCCTTATAGAAAATAAGGTCCACAATCCAAAATATAAATTGTATAAAAAATATATGTTACAACAAATGAATATAATTTTACTAAACACAATCATTTACTGCAAAATGAAAATTCATTACACAATCAAGTTTTGACCAAAGAAATTCCTTATTGCAGACCACAACTTTGATAAATACAATTCATTACTTATTGTAAATCAAAAAACCATAATTTCAAAATAAAATTTCACACTTTCTTGATATGCTGGAACAAAACAGGAGCTGGTGTGGACTCCAAAACAAAACAAACCACCTACAAAAGGATGAGACAAAGAAACATGAAAAACACTAAAATTTGTTGAAATAAAAATGAACACAACAACGAATGAAGATTTGGGCGCATACTCTATACAAGTTCTCGAGTGATTTTTAACTCAACCTACAAAAACATTAGTACAATTCAAACCTTAGGGTTTTTATAGGTCGTCGAGGTCACGGTGTCGCCGGGGTCACGGGGTCTCCGGGGTCGCGGGGTCACCGGAGTCATGGAGTCGCGGGGTCGCGGGGTCACCGTGGTCCTGGGGGCCGGGGTCGCGGGATCGTCGGAGTCGCTGTGTCGCTGGAGTCGCGGGGTCGCCGGGGTCCTGGGGTCACCGGGGTCGCGGGGGCCGGGGACATGGGGGGCTTGGGTTGAGGGGGAAGCGGGGGTCGCGGGGTGAGAAGAGGGGTCCGGGTGGTGGGAAGGGTCGGCTCTGTAAAAAAACAATGGTTTCACGGCGGTTTATTATAAACCGCCGCTAAACGGTGTTTTTTGTTGTATTGAGTTTTGAATTTTCATTACCACCACCAAGGTTAGACATTAAACCATTTTTTATGAAAGAATTATTATAATAAATTTGTTAAATCATATTTAATATTCTGTAAATTTATATATACCTGAAATTAATTATTATTTAAACTAGTTTGTGGTGAAAAAATAGAAAAATAATATGAATGTTTATCATTAATGTTTTATCTAAAAAATCCTCATCATTGTAAAAAAATGACATATAAGACCACTTAATATTATGAATTATCATTACCAATATATAATTTCAATTATGTAAAACTATTATAATTTTACATTATTTTCTAAACCTATATACATGTTAATCGGTCATGAAAATCAATGAAACAAAGACACTTGATCGATAAAATTGTATCTTAAAGATCATAAAAAAGACCATAAATGAACATAATAACATTATACATCAACATATACTAGTTGAAAATGGTTTTTATTTATTTAATTAATGTATTTAATTGATTATTCTGGACATTAATATCAAGTAAATAGGTCTTTTAGAGATAAGGTAAGCGAGTATTTCTGAACCTCACTTTCTCCATCAGATTATTCTCAATCTCTCTTCACCCAATGGTAAATATTATTTATTTTATAAAATTATAATAAATTCTACTATTATGTTCTAAAATCATTTATCCATATCATTACAACATTATTTGACTGGAAAATTCATGTTTTTATAAGGTTCACTTCCCAATTTTTCCCGTTAAGTAAAGACGATTAAAGGGAACTTCCCAATTGCTTAGCTATTTTTATGTGCACTTCGTAAAATGTTTTAAGAAGAAGTTGTATTTATATAATAAAAAATTCTATCATTAATGTATATCTTTTTTCTTTTTTATTACTATTAAATTATTGTTCATTTTCTTCTTAAAATGATCTTCTATGTTTTCCTCAAATCGCATTAAAATGTTTTTCTCTAAAGAATCCTCAAAAACGTTTTCACATTTTTTTGCTTCAGTTTAACATAAATTACCGTGATATAGGACTATGATAACTTATTACTGTCCACGTGTTATTTAAATCTACTCTTTCATTTATTTCATTATGATTTTCCTTTTTTATTCTTTATAACATGATTATGATATCCAATCTTATCCATTGGATACCCTTATGAAAGATTTATCATATTGCAGACATATTCATAAACATTTTATGATGTGTTCACATAGAGAGATCTCTAATTCATTAGGTAAATTTTAGTCTCATGATACATATTGTGAAATAGTCAGTGTGGTTATCTGTGCCTCATGTTAATCATTTTTAGTAGTCATAGTGGTTACCCATGACTCGTTATTCTCCATATGAAATTGTCATGGTAATTATCCATGACTCATTATTATTTCAGGTAATATTTTTTCTCCACAATTCTATTATTCCATGATTACGTGGTCCAATTTTCAATATGTTATGCTTCCATATGTTTATTCATGTTCCATGAATTTTTATGTCATCATGATTTTCCTTCTGACCCATGTGATATCATAATTCATATGTTTATTCCACTACTACAATTTTATCTCATCTATTTTTCTATTTCATCCCTAGGATACCCTTTTTAGTTGTTTGAGATCAATTAGAATTAGGATCCTATTAGAGAGTTTTGATAAAATCTGTCTTCTTTTTGATTTTATGTTTTCAGTTTATGTACCCGATCATGCATCGAACCTAAAACATAGGATCCCTAAATTGTGTCGAATAGATAATTATAATTAAAATCATATTGTAATACGTGTAACAGGAAAGGTCTATTATATATTTTATGGGAGGGTTTATCTAATTATTAATGGATATTACAACTACAACACTTTAGTATGAACCCCATTGACAATTCTTTCACCGTGGAAAATATGGACTAAAATGTAGGGAATCACATTTTTTTGATATAGCATTCATTTACAAGGATATAATTATATGTCCAATTTTTTCTATTTTATATTCTAATTATAAATTTATTTAATCCCACTAAATTTACAATGTTTTTCTTCTTTAATTGAATAAAATAGAAGAAGATGTTCCAAAAATAAATATGATCGGTAATGTGACTATTCCCATAATGATATCCAAAATATGTGGAAAATGGCTACTCAACACTTCAAGACAGTACCTTCTCAACTGGTTCATATTGGGAATAATAAAATGAATCATGTCAAACACCCTCCTTATCATAATAAAGATCATGACATGGTTGTATCCTTTATCTGAAAATGCCACCCATATTTAGTAGATGTTCTAATCCAATCATGTTGGAACAATGGATTAACTCCACTGAGAAGAGATAATCTTTCCTCCATTACTCAAAAGAGGAGAAATCGGTGATAAAAGTAAAGAATTTAGTTGGGGAAACTGATAATTGTTGTAAACTAATTATGAACATGATACATATTGATTCTATGAAATGGGAGGATATCAAGAAAGTATTTATGAATAAATATTTTCAAAGATATCCTTATCATATAATGGAAAGGGAGTTCCATGTATTGAAAAAAAAGGATGACATTCCCATCAAGGAATATAAGGAGAACATTATAGGTATTTCCATATACATATCAAGCTTTTCTCATGATAACCCAAAGCATTTTGGATGAATTATTTAGTGGAATAAAACTAATTCTCTGAAAATCATTGGGGATCCTATAATTTGACATCGATGATGTGATTTTTTATTAATACCTTAAGTATAAAATTGAGACCAGAGACTCATAGTAGTCTCATGGTTCGAGAGATAAAAAGTAGAAAATGGAGTTTAATATGGCAAATTCAACAAAAAAATCCCATGATCAAAAAAAATCCATCAACCCACCTGTCAATATTTTGGGCATATGAATCATGGGAACTATCAATAGGAAATCATGAAATGAAAAAAATAGAAGAATGGGGAATGAAAATAATATTTGTAGAAGGGATACGAAGATTCCCACTAATGTGGAATAAGAAAAAATGGTTAAGATTAATACTCAGCATGTAGTGTAGTGTCTCAACATCCAAGAACCTGAACATTATATAACCAATTTCAATAAGACAAGGGATACTAGAGGAAATAAACAAAACAATTCTCCAAGATATCATGTTTAGGAAAATGTTATCACTATTGCTAATGAGGTTCCCAACAATGTTGTGGTGAAATGTAGATTAGTAATTTATTCAATAATAGAGATCATACTAATTGATTCTGGTTGTACGCATTCATTCATATCCTTTAAGTTTAATATAACTATTCTAACACCACCTCAATATATGAAGGTTGAGTTATCTATGTGAATATAAAATTAGCCAATTTTTTCATCCAAAACATATAACTCCTCCCTAGTTAATGGTGGTTTACTAATACATCCTAAAAATATTTTCATACATCCTTTGGATGAATTGGATGATATATTGGGAATGGTTTGGCAATCATTATACAAATCCAACATCAATTATTGATAAAGGGAGATCACTCTTCACATAATGAAGCATCCTAAAATTTTGTAAAATATCAAGGAGGATTATTAATCTAATTCAGAATAAACGTCTCTTGTGTGGATAATAATACCTTATGAGAAAGAATATCTACCTGAAATGATTGAGATAATCGAGGGATTCATACTCAAATGCATTCTCTTTGGGAGGGACTACACTGATGTGTTCCCTAAATAATTTCATGGTGTTCCTCCTGAATGGGATGTTGAGTTATAAATTAAAATTATTCCATGATATATTCTTAAATTAATGAGACCATATATAATTACCACCATTGAGTTAGAAGAATAGAAAATCAGTTAATAGAGAATCTTTAAAAAAATTACACCCCTGAGTGCTTCACCCTAGGGTGTGCTAATTTTCTTTGTTAATAATACAGATGAATCAATGACCCACTATATTGATAATCTTGTATGCAACAAAATCATGATAAATAACATGTTTCCCCTTCCAAAGTTAGATTCATTGTTTTATTAACTATATTGGTCCATGTATTTCTCAAAGGATAACTATTGGTTAGTATATCACCAATTTAATGTGAATAATGATGGCATTCTCATGACATTCATTCCAATGAGATATATAAATTATAAGTTCATAGTGATTCCTTTTAAACTCACTAATTCTCTATAAATTTTCATGATTTAAATAATTGTCTTTTTAGTTTATCTATAGAAATTTATGGAATTATTTATTGATGATATTCTCACATAATCTAGAATAAATGATGATAAAAAGGATCATTTTAAGAATGTTCTAAAATAATTGTGATGGGAGAAAATATATATGTATGGAATAGTAAATGTGAGTTCTCGGTGAAGGATATATCACTATTAGGGAATATTATAACCAACTAAGGAATTTATTTGACCCTTCTAAGAAAGCAGGAATTTAGCAATGGCTCATGAAAACATTAGTAGTGGCGATCCAAAGATTTCATGGTCTAGCTATGTATTACTTGATATTTTTTATGAATATATCATGATTTTCAAAACCATTAATCATAATTTCATGGAATGTATAATATATATTCAAGATGTAAAAATGTGAGTAAATCATTAATGCTCCCAAAATGAAGCTTATCACTACAACCTTACATACAATTATAATAAGTGGGGAACTATTTTTGGTGTACAAAGATGCTTCAAATATGGTATTCAGATGTGTAATTGTGAAAGAATATAATTTTGTAGCCAAATCTTCAATAAAACATTATATTCATGAGAAAAACTATCCCACAAATGATCTTGATTTGGTCTTTGATATATTTTCATGTAAAAAATTGCAATATTATCTCTATCGGGAGAAGTGTGAAATAAATACTAATAATAAACGATTAAAATATATTCTCAAATATGGAGATTAATATGTTACCTTGATGATGGTTATAG
Source organism: Viscum album (assembly GCA_963277665.1). NCBI lineage: Eukaryota > Viridiplantae > Streptophyta > Magnoliopsida > Santalales > Viscaceae > Viscum > Viscum album. The sequence goes on along the minus strand of OY728140.1, from coordinate 1,265,941,523 downwards.
ATCATAAATTATTTTTGATTATCAATTAAATACCATACTACTAAATAAAATAATGTGGTAGGTTCTCTAAGTAGAAATGATCATATATCTTTATCAATGATGAAAATTAAGAAGGATCCAATCTTCATATATTTCCCTAGGATAGACATGTGAATCATTTAGGGAAGAAAATAATCAATCCTATCTCAAATGATTTACCAATCATCCAGCATGGTGAAATTAAATCACGATAAAATATACAATGATGAAATTCAAAAAAAGGTTGAAGCTATTAAAAATTAGAAATCATCAGTATTAAAAATTGTTGATGCCAGAGTTGTGATATATGGGTCACGACTATATATACCAAAAAATCCAATGAAATGGAAATTGTGGTTTAATGGCTAAATTATATCAACCTTCCCTATTCTCATAGGTAGAAAAAGGATATATTAGGATCTCAGAGAGAACTATTATTGGGTTAACATGAAGAAAGATATCATTGAGTATGCATCTATGTGATTGGTATTTCTACATGTGAAAGATTAAAGGAAATTTTCTAAGGGGATAATGAAACCATTAAACATATCAATGAGTATTTTGGAAAACATCACCATGGACTTTGTCACGGGAATTCTAAAGACATCCAGTTGAAAAAATTATAGATGACGACAGCTCACTTTATCACAATTTGAGAGATAATATCACTCGAGAAACATGAATAGATATACATTAGAGAAGTTGTAAGGTTTCATGAAGTTCCACTATTGATTTTATCCTATCAATATTTGATATTCATCTTGAGTTTTTGAAAAAGTATCCAACATGAACTAAATAATGAGTTGTACATAAATTATATTAGAGTCTTATTACTAATGAAAAATCATAACATACTATTCAATCATTTTAATACATGTTAAGAGCATGTTATATGGACATCAAATGAAGATGGGATCAACATCAACATGTGGTCATGTTCTCTTAAAATAGCTGTAATGTCTTGGAATTTCTGTATAATTATTTTTATTTATATATAATTATTTCAAGACCTCTATATATTATGGTGCATATTTCTGAGGCATGGAGTGCCCATGATGATCTATCAAAAAATGATATGTTTAAAAATAGCGTCCGTGAGTGGGTTTCCTGAAAAAGTGTAATAACTCTTAAACTGGTGCTCAGATCAGAAATCCATGTGCATCGTTTCATTTAGGATGGGTGGTTACCCTAGGCATGACAGAAGTTTAGTCGGCACTGGCCTCCTGTAGGAAAACCCAAAAATGGCCTAACATTAAATAAAATTATTAAATAAAATTATTTTATTTTTAACATGATTATAACTCATGAATGGTAAATCAGATTAAAAATAAGAGACCAAAACTAAACTCATGAGGGTATGCATTTTTTAGGCTGATACTAACATTGGCCAGTGCGAGCCACCAGTGAATGTTAGCTTTTAGCCATAAATATAATAATTAAGTGACAATTATTTTTCTGTAAAATACATAACATCTAAACGGTAAATCTGATTGAAAATATAAGAGTACTCTTGAGCTTCTCATGGTGTTTTCTCCTTAGGTAGAACCTAACCTCAACTGGTGTGAGGTTAGGTGACTGTTAATAAATTTTAGATCTTTTTTTCGGATATGTTCAATAAATGTGCGGGAAGTGTTTTCTAACTTTTGAACCCATGCTTGAATTGAAAATATAAGGGCACTGTTGAATATATAGGGTCATGATTCACTTATGGGTGGATTCACATAAACTATAATAGGTATGGAGAAAAATTTAAATTTTGGGACTTTAGAAAGTATAATAAAATAACTTAGTTATTTTATTTCTATCAGTTCTGTTCCTCCAATGGAAAAGTGGAAGTGACCAGACCGATGACATGTTAAGCCATTAAATGGATTGGCTCCTCAAATCCATTGTTACAGCACCATTGGAATAAGGAAAGTTCTTATTAAATTAACCCCCATTAATTATAGGAGCATTACTCACTCTCCCCCTATCCTATTTGTATGGAGATTGGGGAGAGGTATTGGCATAACTTCACAAAGGGATGAATTTCTGATAAATTATTGTGATGCCAATCACTTGGATGACGGAGCTGGTTCTAGTGATCGGTGATGAGTGACACCGAATCATGAACCAAATGATGTGTTTTGAATGATAATGCTCGAGGCTTGATGCTGGAAATACGAACACCGACTCTCCCTCAAATTTGGACATTCTCCAATGATCTTGAGGTAGGGGTCTATTTTGAAATTTTTCTTTAATAAATTAAATCCTATTCTGCTTTCTATCACCTTAAAGCGGAGGGCATAGGCCAAACGAACAAGGTCCGGACCCTCCGCCGCTTCGTTATTGATGTAAAACACGGAGAACAAATTCTATCATGATGGAAATGCTAAATGGCGGGTCACGTTATGACGACAGTAGTGAAAAAGATCCGTAGGCATAGACAACACCTAGAACTGACACCTAAATGTGTCCGGGGACCAATGGAAGAAACCCCAGGCATGCCATGTTGGCGGCGACTGGTGGTTGCTGGAGGATTCCCATGACTACTAGTAGTGGGTGGTGGAAGGCAGTTCCTAATGATGCGCCGTGGCAGCCGGCCAAAGTAGGCTGTGTGGGACAAGTGCAGCACCAACAAGCACTACCGGTAGAAGCTGTCATGGAAGGAAGGCATAGTGCGGCCCATGCAGTGCCATGTTAGTTACCCCTAGTCGACCAAATGGGTGACCAGTTAATTGTGGGGGGGGGGGCAGTGCCCCCACCATATTGAAAGTGGCCCTGCAAAGGCAGGGCCAGTGGAAAAAATGGTCCACCTTCGGGCGGACCTTGCCAACAAGGGCAGGGCAAGCAGACCGGGATGGACCCACGACCTAGGGGACCGTCCCGGGTGGGGCGGGACAACTGCAACCTGAACCCGTGAACTAAAGCGGGTTGACCACGACAGGTCAGACCGGGAAGATACCCAACTGATCCTTGAATAAAGAAATGCTCGAAACTATCAAACCTTTTATCAATTAGACACATCATTAGTGGAATTGGGATCCCTTTTGGGAAGCAGTCCCACTGACGTATTCCAGTGAGCCCAACTAAGCCAGGATATACAGAGGTGCGACCACCCCTATTTCACATAAAGGGATGTAACTAAGAGAGCAGACGACTATTTGAAAAATTGTCTACGGTGCTGGAATCCATAGGACAAGGTGGTTCTTTTGGTATAATAATCTTGAGTTTTGGGCAATATTGGAGTGCGGCAAGGTTGGATCGAACCCAAATCCAATCGGGCTCTCAGAACTAAAATGCTTATAAGTCACGGACCGGGTGTCCGATTGACATGTCGTCTATTGTGTCGGAACCATTAAGACATGGCAGTCATTTGGGATACTTCTTTGTGGAACTTCATGGTGGTTGGGGTATGAATGATGGAACGAGGAGAGGTTCTCACAGAATCATGTGTGCTATGAGCGGGAATCCAGTGGCTCGTACTGAGGCTAAGGTTGGAGACATATCATAAAGTGGTTAGTACCAATCATGTGTGGGTCCGTGCATACCGATCCTATGTGGGTCAGATCCTGTATGTGTTAGCGCTCAATGATCCTGTGTGGGTAAACGCATACTGATCCAATGTGGGTTAGATACTTTGTGGGTCATTACGGGGGTTAGTACCTATCGACTCTGGGAAGATCAGATCCTATGTGTGTCAGACTCCATATAATCATCAATAGTGCCTCTCGACATAATTAGATTATCTATCTTCTCGACTAATCATTTGTACTTCTGGGCCATACTGATATAGAGGGTGTAAGCATAGTCTTCTTTCCTTTGTGGTGTAACCTTTGTGGTACCTTCAACTTCGTGGTGTTATCTTCGGGGTGATAAATGCGTGGTACTTATAATTTAGTGGTGATATCTTCGTGGTGATACATGTGTGGTACATTTACCTTCGTGGTGATATCTTTTTGATTATACATCTGTTGTACTTTTACTTTTGTGGTGTTATCTTCGTGGTGATACCTGTTTGGTACTTTTACCTTAGTTGTGTTATCTACATGGTGTTACCTGTGTGGTACTTTTACCTTTGCGGTGTTACCGTTGTGTAATTCTTCCCTCGTGTATGAGACGAGTATATTTTGATAACTTAGATATATGTATGAGAATCTACCTTAGTAAATTTGATTACTTCTTCATTCTTAGTGATTGATGTATTGCATTGTGGTTATTCCATTGTGGCACTCTTGGACCCAATCGGGGGTCTTGGGGTACCTACTGAGTATTGTTATACTGACCCCTACACGGGCTATGCTCACACCATGTTGTGTCTTGTGTAGAAGACAGTTAGTGTTGATCAAGTCTGAGGGAGCCAGGACTGGATGTCGCTCAGAGGTGATCCCTTTGACATGACGTGACATAGTGGCTACTTATTTCGAGTTGTACCTATACTTCAGGTAGGATCCTCAGTGGATGTTCCAGGAGCTATTTTCTATTTTGTTTGTACTTGTACATTCTAGTTGGAATTGTATTCCAGAACCATTACATTCAATACAATTTTTACTACAGTAGTTTAATTTGTGATTTCTTCTTGTTGTGTTCTCGGTTTGTGTGTTTGTACAGGTTTAAAGGCAATTCCTTCTCATTTTTTGGATACACCTTTCTGGTTCTTGTCTCTAGCCCCTGCCCTATGGAATGCGGCTAGGGGTAGTCACAACATTGGCCATAGGGGACAGGTCGTGACCACAACAGTTTCAACTCGAGTATCCAAATGGCTCCATATGAATCCCCTTATAGGTTAATCTATATAACACTAGAATTTTTTGAGGAATTAGGTGTTTGTATGATAATGGGTCATGAAATAGAAGAAGAAATGATAGAAAAAATTTAAACCATTAACTACCACATCACAGAAGAAAAAATTTGATGGAAGAGATATGTAAAAAATAATCTATAATACATATAGTTTTTAAGTTAAAGACAAGTTATTCCTCCACATATCTACATGTAATAGGACCATGATATTTGGGAATAATAGAAAGATATGTCCCTTGTACGTAAACTCCATCAAGATCCTTGATCCCATTAGAGCTGTGGCCCATTGACTAGAAAATTCAACTACAATGTCTCATTTAAAAATTATATTCTATATATCCCTCTAGAGGATACGCTTACCAAATCCCTCACATGTACTGACTATAGTGGTGGTATAGTTGGAAAAGGAACTCTCTTACGAGGGGAAGCCAGTGAAGATAATACACTATAGAGATAATATTCTACACAAAAAGACTACTCACCAAATAATTTTACTGTGGAGGGACCATAGGTATTTATATGTAACATCAGAACTAGAGGAAACAATGAATGAGAATAAACCTCCCTTTTTCTATATATTTTATAAAAATAAATTCCGACAGTGAAATGTCATAATATGGAGGAATTTAAAGACCCCAAATTTTATCAATGAGATTATCCCTTCTTTTAATTATTTGATATTATATAAATCACATAGTATCACATATAGACCACAAATGAAACATTATAAATGATTAAATAATGAAATAAAAGGTTATTTTTGAGATAAAGGAATAAGACCAATGGAATAGTTACTAGACCTTTATAATAGAAATATGACCCTTACGAATATTAAAAAATCCCATGAAATAGTATCCCCACTCATGAACGTGTAAATTAAATTTAGGTAACTTATTAATAAAAATTTTACATAATTATTCCATAGTATAAGTAAATAAATTCTTCCAAATGATAAATTATATATTGGTATTTTTGTAAAACATAAATTCTAACATAAAATTTCAAAATTAATATATGTATTTAAAATAAAATTTATTTTCATTAAATATATTCCAAAAATAATATTTTATTGTCCTATTTTTAGAATATAAGTTTACGAGAACAAAATTACTTTTCCAATGTGTTAAAAAGTTATTTATAATTTTAAAATAGGGTTTTTTTTGAATAAAATTGGATTTTAAATTAAATTTAAATTTATGACATTTAGAATATTATTTTCGTAAAATTTATTTCATCTATTAATTATATACTTTGTAATATCACTAGTGTTAATTTTTTTGATTTTTATAAAATAGATGAATTTTGTGAGAATAATGATGTAAGTTTAAGATAAATAGATGAATTATTGATCCATGGATGTTGTATTTCTGCTGTGAGATAAATTAGCTCAAATTCAAATGAACTATTTAATATAATTAGTCACAATAATCCTCATTATTCATTTTCTAGGCCAAAATAATAATCAAAGGAATAAAATAATAAATAAAATCCCCCACAACTCCAATAAAAATACCAACCATCAACACTTCTTATCCTCACACCTTCAAAGAATTGAATCGTACAAAAAATTTATATAATCCATTCCCAGGTCTCTTAAAAATGTATATGTGTTTCATTTCTAAAAATAATGTCAAAAAAATATCATATTTATTTTCTCAAGTAGAATAATTAGAGATGCAAAATCATCTTCTATTTTCTTTATATTGTATTCAAATTTTTTTTATTTTCCTCTCATCTCATCCACATATCCATGTTAAATGAAAACTCAATAACATTTTTGATATAAAAATTTAATATTTTTATTGGAATAACCCATTATAATTTATTTCACCCTCCCCTATTGTTCTAAAAATGGATATATGATCTGCGGTTTGTAGATTTATCGCATTTAGGGATGTGGAGATTTCAATTTCCAATACCCCCATTAAGGATTGACATAAAAATATTTATATGGTTAATTTAGGTTTTAATATATGTATTACAGAATATTTAATTTAATTTTAACAATTATATACACATGATATTATTTAATAAATGAAGACTACTATTTGATGATAAAGGTACACAAAAATATTCTAAACGGTAATCAATAATGTTTTATCTAATGAATATTCATCACATATTAAACAAAAATGATTTATAAGACCACTTAATATTATATTAGTTCATAAAAAACATATTATTTAATATCTTGATAACTATTCTAATTTTAATAGTTTTTTCATATATGTATAAAAAACCAGTCATGAAAACAAAATAAATAAACACCCCTGAATGATAAAATTACATCGTATAACTCATCAAAAAAGAAATAAATGAAAATCCTAAAAATATAATAATTAAAAAACATGTAGAAAGGTTTTTAAATTAATTTATCAAGGGATCTAATTTTTTTATTAGGGACATTAAGATCAATTTAATAACACTTTCAAACATAATGTTAGGGATTATTTTCATCCCTCAACTTTTTCAATTGGATTTTTATCACACTATCTTTACACAAATGCAACTATAATTTATATTTATATACATATTATAAATTCTGTTTAAATGTTCCAAACTCATGTATCTAGATTATTACTTCCATATTGGAAGGTTGAGTACAAGTTTTTTTAATGTTCCCCTCTCAATTCATCCTGATAAACAAGGCCAATTAAGTGGAACATCCTGATTTCTCAACCACTTACAAGTGCAATCCACAATCTATCATAAGACACCATTATTATTATAAAATAAATAATTTTAACATGAAAATATATCTTCGTTATTTTATGGTTTTATACTAAATATTATTCATTTTCCACTTAAAATCCTCTTTAATATTTTCCTTATACTACACTAAAATGTATTATTTCTAAATATTGTTAAACAATATCCATAATTTGTTTCAAATCAGTTCGAAATCACATTTCATAATATAGGATTATTTTTACTAATAAATATCATTGTATGATTTTAATTATTTCTCTAATGGAAACCATTATGGTATTCCCTTTTATTTTACTTTATGATTTGATTATGATATGAAGTTTATTCAGTGGGTAACCATTTTGGTGGATTCTTAATGTGGAATAAATTTTCATGAACATGATATGATGGGTTCCCCCAGATATAACTCAAATTAATTGTGTCATGTATTGCGGGTCATGTCGGGCCTTGTGCCTTTGGCCTACGGGTCATGTACGGGTTCTCCTACAACCATTAAAAAAGGGATTATCTATAATAAAAATTAAAAAGAAGCCCTTCGGGCCACACGGGCAGAACATATAAAAAAATTGGCTTCGCGGTTAGACATGACTCATGCTCCTACTTTTCCAATGGTCGTATTGGTTAGAAATGAGTCATTAATATGTAATGTTGTATGTGGTTTCCATATTTCTATGATTCCCAGGTTACATGATCCCTTTTTTTATATATTATGCATCTATATGTTTATTCATTTTCGATGACTTTTAATTTCATCATGTTATGACTTCCTTCCATGTTCTATGCATTATAACTATCTTTATTCCATTACAAGTAATTTAGATTATCCCTTTGTTCATGAATTTCACTATTTACCCTATGATGATGTTATATAATTATTGGAGTTAGGATCTCATTATGGTTTTTAAATTAAAACTATTTTCAATTTGGATTAATTTTTTTAGTCATCTGTACCAAATTCTCCAAAGACGCAAAAACATTACAATCCTTGTTTTATATATAAGGGTTGATAAGGATTAAAATCATTTAATGATATGTGTGAAATGATAGGTCCACTATAATGTAAAAGACTAGAAACTATGGTGGTGATCTTCTATTGTTTCAGGGAATTATCCCTACATAGACTTCCCCGATATCCAACTCCCATTGCGAATATATTTTTCAGCCACATGATACGTAAAAGTAAACTCCTATATTAACAATCAATATAATATTGATACACTACCAAAAATTTCCAATAAATTAATTAGTTCAAATCCTATTATATATATAACATAAAGATCGCTCAAAATATGTACTTCCCAACCTCGACAGAACATGCTTTGAACAAATAGATGTCCCTCAATCGTACAACCATGGGTGTATCTATTATTGACACCCCACCCTTGAACTCCATCACCAGGCTCAAATAAATCAAAATTTATTTATAAATAAAGTATGTGGATGAATAAATATAATATAATACATTATATAGTGTACAAGATACAATAATATTACCTCTTACAGTCGATATTCCTGCCTCGCTACCCACAAGAGTATGATGAATAGCATAAAAATGTCTTTCCCCTCTTCTCTATAAAACTACTTGATCCTATGAGATACACCAATCAACTCATATAGTATATCTATCCTATAAGATACACATCATTTACCTCAAACTTTATGTCCAGTAGAACTCCAACTACCATACTGATATTATGTAGATGTTCCATTTAAAATACTCTAGTTATTATTATATACTACATTAATTTATGTCTTTAATGGGTTCATGTAGAACCTCAGTCCATGTCACATCCTTCCACATGCTTTGTAATATAATGATGATTGGGGGTAATTGTTATGAATGAATCATTTACTACCACATTGTATGAAATACACTCAGTTGATATCCTTTGTAACTGACCCCTCCATATAGAAACCATGATTTCCAATTCTAGATAAAGTTCTATAAATGTTTCTTCTTACTCGATATATTTTTATATACAGATTGTACAATAGAAACAAAATTTCCACCACTAAAATACTCATTCAGGTTCCCCTAAAAAATGAGATCATGTTTCACAACATCTGAGAACGTATTCAACAGGAATATATTAAACATTTTTATTAATTTAACATTTTAAGAACATATTAAAATTGTATTCCAGATGTATCCTCATTTTGTTTTATCACTTGAAAAAATTACTAAACATGTTTAATGTGCCCAGTATTTTCAGTCAAGTATATACACATTTAAGGAAATCTCAGGAACTCACATTCCCACTCCTGTATGAGAATATCATGAAAAATGTGTTGGATGATCCTCTCTGGATTATCCTTTCACTCCATATTATACAATGGTTCATCCCGATTTTTGAGGTCCCACCATCGCTTAACAAGTATGAAAACAATATAACTCTTTTCTCAGGGAAAGACTCCATGTGTAAAATTATGTTTTGGAGAGACTCAATCTATAACTCAGCAGACTCAATTCAACCATATATGGTAAAAGTTATAGGGTTCTATAAATGAAAATTCTACATCTATTTAGACATGATTTTCATAGCATAATCTAGATACCATCCCATGAATTACATAAAATGTGAAACTTTGTCTTATAAAATCTCTATAACATACCCAACTAGAACTATTAGTTCTTCAGGTTCAGTAACTAAAAGAGAGTTTATATCCATGTCCTACTATATTCCTATTAACAAGATTCTTCATGGACGCTTATCTCTATAATGCTAAGAAGAAATCTCAGGACTCATAATGCAACAATAAAAAATTAACAATATTCTTTAAATGATATTACAATAATAAATTCCTCTTAACCACACCAAATAGTTAGAACCATGTAATTATCATTACCCCCTGCCAAAAAATATCAAGGTCATAGTAAAAAATAATAATATCATTATTATTATTCAATTTTATAATTAGACATCCATTTTCCACAACTTCCATCATTTTACAATTTTAATGTTCACAATTTGATCCTTTTTATTAAAATGTACATGAGAAAGTAAAAATAGTTCAGTCTCAAACACATAACAAAAAAGATATAATGCATGACAAAAGTGATACATTCCACTTAAATAGTCTATAGTTCTTAGAATTCATCATTTTTATTCATCTATGACACCATTCTGGGCCATGTGAAAAATATCACACAAATATCAGAACATTAATATTAGTAGACAACATGTGTGTCACTTGAGGTGAAATAATATAAACAATAACAACACACATCAATAAAAACAATCCCACATTGAGGACATAGATTTTTCCTTCATACATGAGTTAGTTAGACCCAAAAATAATCTATTATCCATGGCCCAACCCACCCTCTTCTACATTCTACCATTCATAAGTAGAAAGATAATATAAATTGAAAAAAAATCCTTTGATACAACTTTATAACAACTTATCCTGGGTGAAACACGTTGATGCCCGTCCTAGTTGGTAACATAACCTCAATCACAATTCCCCATGATCTAGGGGATACCGACAATAAGTCAGTATCTAAAATCAATAATTGTGATACTATTACCTACGAATCAAAGTAACAAAATAATGAAAATAAATAATCAATAGCTAAATGTTATAACTAATAACCAAAATAAACCAGTGTCACCTGATAAAGAAAATGAAAATAGCGTATCAGAAACTAAACATTAGATACATCCTTCCAATATGTTTCATGATTCAGTATTAAAAATACAAAATAAATGAAGACACAGACAACCCCTAAGCGGGTCCCGAACCACGTATGATAGAGAGAAGACACAAGCCAGAATATGAAGAACCTACTCATTCGTTTTTCTAAGGGGTGCAGTAATAACCATTTCACAAGGAAAAATATCCATATAATTATTTAGAAGATTAATAGTAAGGGTTGAAATAAATAAGGTAGGTGGTACAATATTAAATAGAGCAACCATTAGTGATGAATCAATAGTAATGGTACGTCTCATAGTCATGGGACCTATATCAGCTTACTCTAGAGACTCTTCCATTGTGTGAAGTAGCCTCGATCTAGTTACTTGTGTCTGTTTCCATTTTATACATGATGTATCTAATTTCCCTATTGTTTTTTGAGGATCTAATTATATTGTTCCACTATGAAAATTAGAAAACATATAGAAAAATCTTAATAAGATCCATGAATGTACACAAGAGATAAAAATATCTAGTGTCTTAGTAAAAACCCTGTTAGTGTCTCCTAGATTTGAACACTGATATCAAGTTAAGGGGCTTACTCATGGCACTATAGTAGGTCTAAAATGACCCTAAAATTAGTAATTATCATGAGAATCATCACACATCCACTTTCTCTTAAATGAAAACACGATATAACTAGGAAAAAAGGAACTCTCTTCAACCCATACATTCCAGCATGGTCAATCCAAACCATTATTTTGCTATCCATGATATCATCATAAGTGGGAATCTTATGCAGTAAAGCCTAATAACTAATATCTAATCTATGTCCCAACTAAAATTTTCTTTCTTTTATCATCTCATTAGATAAAATGTCAAGAAGAAACTACAAGAGTTCAACAATGATATTTGAATACTCAATCATGGTTCTGTTTACCATGTCATGTTTGAAAAACTACACAGTATTATCCAAAAAATTGACTCTAGATATAACTAGTAAGAGAAAATAAAATTTAATTCTTTCCACTCTAAGCCATCATGTTTCTTCATTGTCACCATAGTGTCCCACCATGTCATGCTCTATCCCTCCAGCATGTAGGTGGAATACTTTAACATTATCTTATCTGATGTCCCTAATAACTTGATAATATATTCTATCATGAACAAACATTCCTAAGAATTTTGGGTATCAGTGGAGCCTTTGAAAACTGGTGTCTTTTGGAAAAATAGTTCTTGAGATTGATTATGAAGAACATCCCCCAGATATTCCACTAGTGAAACCTAAATGGTGGGAGATGGTGTTATGTAGAGACCCAATCTTTATGTACATGGAAATTAGATTTCTTTTTCGAAATACATAATGTATTATAGAAATATATGCCCACAGATTATATTAGTTTAGTGTCTTTGGATACTCAGAACAAAATCTGTTAATCATGGGGAAAGATCTTCAGTATCTCAGATAAAGATTTTCCACTTTTTTTCCTACCTAATACCTTTCTTGATATCCAGGGTAAATGTAATCATAGAAATGGTGATCTCAAATTCTCAGTAAGGATAAACATAGAGAACATAAAATAAACCATAAACATTAGAATATAAAATCATGAACATAATGATTAAACCTCAAAATCATGATTCATGAAATAAATCATGGCAATACATAAGGAATGGATCATAAAATACCATTAACCATGATATAATATAATTGGAACAAAACATGTAATTGTTTCAAACTAATTAGAACATAATATGATTTTTATAGTAGCCAAGGCATTGCTACAAGACCATCATAGTGGAAAAATTCCATTACTGAACTAGGTTTACATGTCTATCTAGCCATGTATTACTGAACCAGATTTACTTTTCATCCCATTCATGTCTATCTCATGAGATATAAATCGTTTCCTGATAAATTGGAGGGAGATATATGTCCCATCCATCTCATAATGAAATAATTATTACATGTGCCACAAAACATATAAACATTCACCATAGAATAACCTATAAAATAAAATGAGTTTCTTAAACATCATTTCATCATAACATAACCCATATAAGATAAATGGTTTTCATAAAAATAATTCCATCATAAACACAGTAAAATTAATAATAGGTATTGAAACATAACCCTATGTCATCTTATATCAAAAATAATTTTGATAAAACACGTGATCTTTATTCCTGAAAAAAATATCATTTCTTCTTTAAAAGGGTTTTCTTTTCTCAAAATATAGTTATATTTTAATAGAAAATAATTTAGTTGAAAATATTATTGAAATTTTTTAGAATAATAATCATGGAAATAAGGTGTCACGAAGCCATAAAAATCTATTCATTCCATAAATGTTAGAAAAACATTCTTCTCATACTTTTACTGGAAATATCAAGAAGGACCTCTTATAGTAAACAAAATAATGATTCCTTCCATACTATGTTGTAAATGTAAAAAAATGTGTAATAATAAATTCATACTTATATTAATTTTATTTTATAAAACATGGACCAATATGATAAATATATCCCAAGTAAATACATACGTATAATCACTCTCGGATAAAACATTTTATTGCAAAATTATCCCTGACCTTTGGTCTGATACTCTATGTACAAGTCCACAACATTTGTATAATATTTGTAAACTAATTATTAACTTATATAAGAATCATAATTATATTTATGATATCATATATGATTCTATTATGAATTTATATTACCTGTTTATTATCAATTCTATGTTAAGGCAACATTTCGGGTATCATCGCATTGTTTATTGTATGTGTTTTGACTTGTTATTCTTGATTATATTACTTATATTTTGATTTAATTACTTATATAATGTATAATATGATTTATATATCAGATATATTTATAATATAAATATATATAATAGAAATGTTTATAAAATTTAATACACCATTCATGGAGATGGTAGGTCGTACATACACACGATCGTAGTTTCCTTTTTCTTGTCATATTGAATGGAAGTAAGTGACTGAAATATATGTACACAAATATATATATAATTCTAGTAGACATATTATGAAATATATTTTTTAATTATGAATAATATATATAGACAAGGATATAATTTATTTATAATCCTTATTGGATGGTTAAGATGAAGAATGAATCTCATCTCGTTGTGGAGATGGTAGCCCGTATATACGCACGAGTGATGGTATCATTATCTTGATGATTAAATGGTTTATACTTAGATGGTATATTAATTATAAATAATAATTATAATGTTATATTCATTATTTAAAACAATTATATAGAGCATTATACCAATCCTAATAAAGAAATTTTTAATAAAACCTTACACCACGACGTGGGGATGGTAAGTCGTACGTACGCACGTATGGCGATATTGTTATTCGTATGATGGATAAAAGGAGGTATAATGTTTTTACATAATTATAATAGCATCTAATAATGTATAATATGCTGTATTAATTACTATATTATGGAATCATCATATAAAGTAGATGTAGAACCAGAAAAGATCTTTGAAATAAGGGATAAACCGATTACTCATTTTTCCACTAATTCCAATTTATTTGAACAAAAAGGTTCCATATGATGGAACTATTCCCAATATAATGCCTCTAGGATTAAGTGATGGAGTTTGGGAGTATAAATGGGAAGGTTTTTTCAAAACCAAAGGCATTAGAGGTGTGAGTTATTGAGGAATGTAGGTTCCCTTTTATAAGAGGGGACGGGGCACATTAGGAAAATATTGAAATATTAATTTATTATAAAAATATTTTCAGTTTCTAAAACCTCCGAATCAATTTATTTCGAATCTAAGATGATGATGGGTCGAACTAATCTCAAAAAATATGTTTTAGACATGTTTAGGTCTTAAAATAAAAATTATTTTTTAGATTTAACCCTCTGTAGAATAAGTTAACTCTTACCATGTCCTCTTGTATTCTTATACTACATGGTTGATATAATTACAATAAATCGTCAAGGGAACATAAAGTGGATAATTTATGTAATTTTTTTCATGATTGATTCTATTTGTATGAACTTTTAATTTTTAGGATTCTATATCATTTAATAAAAAAGTAATTGTTTTAAAAACACATGTACGTCAATTTTGACACTATTTAGTAATTTAAATTTTTTAAAGTAAAAAAAACGTGATTAATTTGAAACAAAGGAATTAAATAATACCTAATATGTAATTTTTACCCCTAATGTGTGTGAATTAAATCAAAATGTTCAAATTAATTTTATTTTAATATTTATAAATTTATTTATTTGAATCATTCATTAATTAGGTAATCACTACATCATAATTGTGTCTTAAATGAGTACATTTATATATTGTCGAAAAATTAAAAATAAATTACCATAATGTGTGAAATATTTTTATCTTTTTAATTAATATTTATAGTTGAAGAGAAAAACTATATAACTGCATATAAAATTATATTTAATAAAACTTATATGTTTATGTTATAAAAATATTTACATTAAATTAATTCTTCTAAAATGTCATTTTCAAATCCATGTGAATCCATGGTGTCCCAAAATTGACCCAAGGATTACCATGGTTGGAAAGATATAATCCTATAGGATTATGAAATGGGTTATTATAGTTTAATTTTATTATAATATTATTTTTTACCCTTATTTAACATATTTATCCTTTAACCACGGTAAATAAAATAATTACTAACGTTACTATTCAAAATGTCCAGAAATAAAATGTACATATTAAAAAAATTTGGTCCTTTTCACTTCAAATTTTGAATATATTTTTACAAATTAAAAAATTAAGTTATTGTAATTAATTTTAAATTCATTACTATTGCCAAAACCAAAAAGAAGGCTTTTTAAAAAGAAATAAATATCAAAAGATTAACATGTCTTTATGTCCAATTTAAAAATGAAATTACTTACAATGACAAAAATTGGACTAACATATAATATTATAACCCAATTACACATTAAAACTAATTAAAAATTAAATCTAACTATATAAATAAAATAGAAGAAAAGGCAGTTTCAAATTAAAATGCAGTATTTTTAAGTATTCATTAAGAATTAAATTTTATCATAAAAATACCAAAATATGAAAACAATTATATTCCATATCCAAATAATAAGTGTGTTCTGTAAAATTTAACTTATAAAAGTATCAAAACAAGATTTCAAATGGGTGCTCCATTAATAGGAGTTAAAACAAAATTTTTATAAAAAAACTTCTTTTATCTAAAAAGTTGATTTTGTTCTCATATCATGTTCTAGAAAATGTTTAAGTTGAATTCTAATGTTATATAAAATTCAATATTTAGTTAATACAGTTCATAATGGCTAGTTATATAATATTTTAATAATATATCCATGTTTTTTGAAACTCAATATTGCATACAAATCAAGTTATCGAGGAAGGTTTCACTTACGTGTAATGTAAGCCAAGTCAATGTTGTGTGTCGTGCAAGCTTACTTTGTTGTTGATCATGAAATAATAATAACATAATTCATTTATACATTGAAAAAAATCAATATTCATTGTTTTTTAAAAGAATTATATCAATGAAACTTGAAATTGTGTGCAACACAAGCCAAGAATAGTGTTTCATAAACTGCAATCCAATACATTGTTGCATATAGTGTAAGATAATCTTGGTGTAGAATAAATCACAATTCATAAAAGTCATTAAAATAATCTATCTCATAAAATATTATGGTGTTACATTCTACCCCCATAAAATGAATTTCTCTCTCAAAATTTTTAGGGGTTATAAATGGTTTTCTACATCAATGTTTCTTTCATGGAAACCCACATCATAAAAAGGGATACTAAAACATCATTCTAAATGAAATTCTAGAAACATAATGGTTCCAAAAGTAACTCATCATTGTGTTTCCACAAAAGAGAACATTGATGGTATGTGAAAACATGGATATATATGTGAAATCAACCCATCAAGTTCTGATGGATAGTGATAGATAATAAGGTTTAGATAAAGTTAACTACCAGAAAGCCATAAATCGGCGATGAGTTAAGTGACCATCTGATTCATCTGACAAGAGGGAACTACAATACCATTTTTTCAAGATACTTTCCCAAAATTTGAATATTTTTTCATCATAATAAATACTTACTTGATTTTGTTACAATCTCATCATTGTTCATGCCTATAAAAATTTATACTTTTTATCTTATTAAATGAAATGATGTCAAATTTTTCATTCTTGAAGTGTTAGCAGATAATGTGATGGACTGATAGGTCATTCCATTTTCCTCAACATAATGACCAGCACATGAAATCAAACATGCAAAAGTCTTCCTATAGCGAGATAATTCATTAATATAGAAAACTTCAACTGGAGTATAACAGATAAAATCCATAAATGGATAACATTACAATCCTTTAAAAAATAAAAAACCTTTAAAGAGGTGAACTAAATCAACATAAAATTTAGCTCCAATATCTCATAAGGTGGTTCTTGGTTGTATCATTCTAAAAATATGAATATGTTAATCATGTATTCTCTTGAGTCATAGTAACAACCTGAATTATATGTTATATTTATTGGAAACATGCATGTTTATTTATTCAAAAAATTATTGGATATATTCCTTAAGTCCCAAAAACTGGTACACATAATCCATGATATCATAACACTATGGTCAGAAACTCCCTTATTAGTTCTCAAGAAACTAGCATCATCCATATTATATATTCATATAAAATATAACTTTATACAAACATAATTATCTAAAAATAATGGCCATATTAAGGGTTATCTATCCCTTAGTCATGTGTTCTCAAAGTATATCACCTGTCCATTGCATCACATTTTTTATCCTTATAACTATTCAATATATCCTTTCCAATCCTTAATGAAAAACATTTACTGAAAACACATATATATTTCTGGATTCATATAACATAATATTTTAACTCCAAAACATATAAACCTCAATCATCATACTTTATTCTTAAACCATTACTCAGTATCCATAATATTCCACTATACTAAAATATGAATCATGTATTAAGGTTTCTAAACCTCATGGTTCATAGTTTTAATGTAAATAATAAGGTATGAACATTTCATACCTTTCACATGTCAATTAAAATATCCTTATCTGTAGTAGTATTATCAATACTCATACCATCATAATGATTCTCTTCATGATATTTACACATTGTAAATAAATATTTATAATTCTCATAATTTACACATTTGAAATATTCAATGGTTAACAATGTTTTATGTTGTTCTGGATGTTGAATAAGGCCAGAAATAAAATTGTTAGAAATATGTATCAGATATTAGAAACACATAAGTAAGGTAATTCACTTTTAATAATTCAATATATGATATATTATGTTTAACTCTAGGTTAGTCATAATTATCAAAAAAAGGTTTGTAACCTATACATTGCTTATCCTTAGGACATCCCTATATATATCCTTATAAATATCTCTTGGGATCAACATAATGTTTTAACATCATATTTTACCAAGGTTGAATAAACCATCCCTCTGATACCAAATGTAGAGACCCGAGGTTGACAAACATAGGCATTACATTTTTTTAGGAATACTTAATAAATGACACAAACAGATTCCCAAAGATCGTATTATTTTAGTGTCTTTGGAAACACAGAACAAAATCATCTAGTCATGGGGAAAGATCATCAAAATCTTCTGTAAATATCTTTCAATTTTGTCTTCCTACCTAACACAATTATTTATATCTCGGGAAAAATAAATCATAGAAATGGTGAGCTCAAATTATCAGTAAGGGTAAACATGGAGAACACAAAACAATCCTTAATCATTAGAACGTAAAAACATTACCATAACTTTAAAAAACAAAATCTTGGGTAAGGAAATAAATCTCGGTTGTACATAAGGAATTTATCATAAGGGAACATTTACCATGATGGAATAGAATTTGAATAAAATTTGTAATTGCGGTAAACAAATAATAACATTATATTATTTCCATATTATCCAAGGCAGTGTTTCCTAGACCACAATAGTGGAAAAAGTCCAATACTGAACCCAGTTTAAATTCCATTCTAGTCATGTATTACTAAATTGGATTTACTTTCCATTCCAATAATCCTATTCTAATGAGATATAAATCATTACCAAACGCATTAGTGGGAGATATAGGTCCCACCCCACTCATACTGAAACAATTCTTACATGTTATATAAAACATATAAACATTCACCATAGCATAACCCATGAAATAAAATGAGTTTATTAAACATAATTTCATTATAAACATACCCAAATAAGATAAATGTATTTCCTAAAAATAATTCCATAATAAAAAATATCAATGTAATAATAGCGATTGAAACATAACCCTATGTCATCTTAGAGGAAAAATAATTTTTCTAAAACACTTTATCTTAATTCCTAAGGAAAATTTCATTTCTTCTTTAAAAACATTTTAATTTACCAAAATGTCATGCAATTTTAAAAGGGAAAAAATGAGTGTAAAATAATATTGAAATCTTCTAGAATAATCTTTTTTGAAATATGGTGTCATGAAACCATATAAATCCATTTATTCAATATAATTTAAAGAACAATTTCCTCGTACATTTACCAAAAAAGTCCAAAAGTGCCTCACATAGTAATCAAAAGAAAAATTCCTTCCATACCATGTAGTAAAAGTAAAAAATGGGTAAAAATGAATTTAAACATATAAGAAATCTATTTTGATTAAACATGGACATTTATTATAAAATTATCCCTATAAATACTTATGTATAAAAAATCTCTGTTAAAAAATGATATTGCAAAATTATCCCTTACCTTATGTCCAATACTCTCTGTACGAGTACAAAAATCCTATATAATGTTTTTAAACATATTATTAATTAATATCAAAGTAATAAAATATTTATTACATCATTTATGATTCTTTTATGAAATTATATTACTTATTTATTAACAATTATATGTTACTGAAATATTTCTGGTAATATCGCTTTGTTTATCATATTTTTTTGACTTTTTATATTTTATAATATTACATAGAACATGATTTACGTACTTAAAGAATGTATAATATGATTTATATGTCATATATATTCATAACATAAATATAAATAACATATATCATTATAAAATGGAATACATCGTTCATGGAGATGGTAGGTCGTATGTACGCACTAATGTTGATTCCGTTTTTTTTTCGTATTGAATAAAGTAAGTGAATGAAAAATATGTATATATATGTATATATAATTATAGTAGAATTATTATGTCATATATATTTTTATTAGGAAAAATTATATAGATATATGTATATATAATTGTTTTATAATAATTCTTGAATGGTTAAGGTACGGAATAAATATCATCGCGTCATGGAGACAGTAGGTTGTACATACGCACACGAGAATGTATCATTCTATTGATGTTTAACTGGTTGGTAATTTCATGGTATATTAATTATAAATAATCATTATGATGTTATGTTCATTATTTAAACCTATTATACTCATCATTATTCCCATCCTAATAAATTAATTTTGATTAACAAATTACACCACGGTGTGGAAATGGTAAGTCTTGTGTACGCACGTATGGTGATATTGTTATTCATATGATAGATAAAAGGATGTATAATGTTTTACCATTATTATAAAAACGTATAATCATGTATAATATACTAGAGTTATTATATTATTATGGAATCAACAAAGAAATGAGAAGTAGAATAAAAAAACATTTTTAAATAAGGGATAAAACGATTACATCTTTATCGAGTGGTTCCTTTTGATTTGAACAAAAGGTATCTATATGATGGCTATATTCCCAATTTTGGGCCTCTAGGATGCATTTAGGGAGGATAATAGGAGAAATGGCTAGGTTTTTTTCGATCCAAAAGTCTTTAGAGGTGTGAGTTAAAGTGGAGGGGATGTTCCCTTTTACAAGAGGGGTGAGGGTCACTTTAAGAAAATCATAAAATATTAATTTATTATAAAACTATTTTTAGTTTCTAACATCTCAAAATTGATTTATATTATATTATGATAAGGATGAGTCAAAATATTCACAACCAATTGGTTTTATACATGTTTAGTTCATAAAAGTAACCTTATCTTATAGATTTAACCCTTTGTTAAATAAGTTAACTCCTACCATGTCCTCTTGTATTTTTATACAACATGGTTGATATATTTACTATAAAATGCCAAAGTAAAAAGTGTTTAATTAATGAAATTTTTATCACTATTCATGTCATTTTTTCCAACGTTATATTTTTTAGTATTTTTATATCATATAATAAAATACTATTTTTTTAAACACATTTATGTCAATTTTGACAATATTTTGTAATTGATTTTTTTTTAAGTCATAAAAACTTTATTCCTTCAAAAAAAGGCATTAAATCATCCATAATATTTTATTTTATTCTATAAAATTCATGGATGACATCAAAATTTTCAAATTAAATTTATTATAATATTTAAAAATACATTTTTTTGGAATCATTCAGTAATGAGATAATCACAACATCATAATTGGGTCATAAATAAATATATTTATCTAATGTATAAAAATTATAAATTAAATTAAAAGATTTAATAAATATTTTTATCTTTATAAGGAAAATTTAAAGTGAAAGATATATGTTATATAACCCCATAAAAATATCCATTTAGTAGAAGATAATTTTTATGTAATAATTATCTTTACTTTAAATTAATTCTTATAAAATGTCATTTTCAAATCCAAGTGAATCCATGGGGTCCAAAAATCGACTCAAGGATTCCGATGGTTGAAAATATCACATCATATAGGATTAAGACATGTGTTGCAGTAGTTTAATATTACTATAATATTATTTTTACACAAATTTACCTGATTTACCCTTTAACCATGGTAAATAAACCAATTACTATGTTACTATTCATAATATCCAAAAAACCGGTACTTATTTATCCATCATGAACCTGATGATCCCAAATATGAAATATTTTATTAAAAATTCAAAACAAAAAAATTTCTATAATTAATTTTAAATTAATTCCCAATGTCAAAACAAAAAAGAAGGTTTTTAAAAAGTAATAACTATCAAAAGATTAACATGTGTTTATATCCAATATAAAAGTGAAATTTCTTCCAATGATCAAAATTGGATTAAATGATTAAAATATAATCCAATTACATTTTAAAACTAACTAATAATTTAATCTAACTATTTCAATAAATTAGATAAATAGGAAGTTATGAATTAAAATGCAGTAATCCTCATTCATCCTTAAAATTTTAATTTTATCAAACAAATAAAAAAAATAAAAAAAATTAAAATATTGTGTCCCCCTTCCAAATAATAAGTTTATTTTGTGAAATTTATATTATAAAAGTGTCAAAACTAGATTAAAATGGTTTTTCCATCAAAAGGTGGTAAAAATGATTTTTTAAAAAAATATTATTTTATCTGAAAAAATTGATTATGTTCTCATATCTTATTCTGGAAAATGTATAATATTATGTAACAATAAAAATATGGTTAATAATATTCATACTGGCATGTTAAATAATATTTTATTAATATAACTTTATTCAGTGAAACTTGCATACAACGCAAGCTATCGAGGAAGGTCGCTCTTGCGTGTAACACAAGCCAAGTCAGTATTTAATGTAGTTTAATCATACTTAGTTGTTGTGAATAACCTACTACAAACTTAGTTCATTTATAAATTTAATAAAATATATACTCAGTGTTGAGTCAAATGAATTATATCAAAGGAACTTGAAATTGTTTGTAACACGAGCCAAGAATATTGTGGCGTATGCAGCAAGCTAATACAATGTTTCATATAGTTCATGATAACCATGGTATAGCCTACAACAAAATTCATCAAAGACATTAATGGAATATGTCTCATAAAATCTCAGGGAGTTAGAAGATACATATAAAAAGGCCTACACAGTCCACACAATCTCCCAAACAATATTTAGGTACACTAATGAATTCACTTGTTGCGGTTTAGAATCGACTTCTTACAGGATCCGATTCTTATGAATTTTCAAAGGCATGATGCTACATTACATCATCAAACAACAAGGAGGAAATTATATAATGATAAATCAGAGAATCATTGGGAAAAAATATCAAATAATATAGAGAACAAGATTTAGATTTCAATATATGAAATTTATAAAATGGAAAATAATAGAACTAATCCATAAAACGTCTTACCATAACCACCCATGGTGAAATAAAGATCATTGTATTATGAGATGTCCAAGAACTCAACCAGTACTACCACATATATCCTGAAAATATAAAACAAATGCATACTAGTTTTAAGATAAGAATCTCAATGACCTCATCTGATACCTCTATTTCATACTCCAATCGGGTACCCTGGTAACAAGATAACTTTTCCAATATTGACATATCCTGAAGGGAATTCACGATCCACATGGTTTTATGGATTGCATATAATATCATAAAAAATGAATGTTGGAATTAATTTTCACCAAACATAGCATAATTAAGAAAAGTAGATCAGTATGCATTAAAAAGAAACACCACTAGGAGTAATATACCATAATTCAACAAGGAATTAAATCCTCAAGTACTAAAACACATGGTACCAAAATAGGTAAGAACATCCCATGTACCAAAGGACACTACTCACAATGTCCAAGAATCAATAGCTGGATCATCCTGTAAGATATCATTTCCCCTTGATCAATGCATAAAGGAGATAATCTACAAACACATGATGATACATATAGGGTGTGAGCTAAAATCCCCAAAGGCTCAAACAACAAAATCCATAAATGATTCCAGTAACATATTAACCAAATAAATTATTTAAATATTAAAATAATAATTTCTGGAATATTAAATCGTATTTAGTCAAATCATGCTATATAGTTAGGATGATGGAAAATAATTTATGAAAATTAATACAAGTGATGAAATATTTCTAATATAATGGAATATTTTTTTCTTAAAATAGCTTATAAAATTTCCATATTATTGTTGTGTAGTTTTTGAACATCGGTATAAATTTATATCTCAAATATAATGCAATTGAAAAACATTTTCATCTTGAAAATAGGTAAAACTGTTCCAAGCTACTGGAATACACACTCTATAAGGGATCAAACCAATATGTGTATACACACATCCCTATGACACTAGAAAAAGGTGACTCATCACAATCTAATTGGTGATGTCACCTACTTCATTTATGTTTTATAATGTTTTATAATCATATAGTGTGTCTTAATTCATCAAAAACTACCTAGTGCATGTATATTCTTTTATATAATCAATGAAAGAAAATTTATTTTATGACTTCTAAAAAATTAATTAAGTCAAAATACCCAATTTCAAATTAAAAATTTTCATTTGAAATAAAAATAAATATTCATCAAAAAAATTCCTTTGAAGAAAGATAAAACCATTATGTTTCTATGAAAACATTTTGAGACATTATCCTAACTTTTAAATCAATTCCAAACCAATTACATCAATTTAAAAAATTATTTCCCTAGTTAAATTCTAAAATTTAATCAAAATATTTTAAATGAAATCAATAATTTAAATTATCAATTTAAATGAACCAATTTCACTAAACATGAGCTAATTCAATAGAATTAAGGTTTTTTCTAACATTCATGCCAAAACCATTTCTATTCTCACAATTCACCTGAAATGGGTGTTATTAAATCATTTTTATGTAATTTTGTACAAATAGAATTTAAATAAATAATTGACATAAATCCAGAAATTCAATTTTAATCAATTTGACCAAACAGGAATGAACCACCAATATTTTTCCACAAAACCCATACTCACTAAAAAATATTGGAATGACAAAGAAGGAACAAATGACCTTGAGAATTAACCAAAAACTAAGATCCAACATCATAGAGAATATATCCATCAATTTCAAGAATATCTATTTGAATACCAATTGTGGAAAAATTACGAAAATGAATAACAATAGAGAAATCTCACATGGGAATCACACTACCAACACAATGAAGTTTGAATGACAAAACAAATACCCAGAAGGGTTGGAGGGCACCAAGATCACCTAGGAAAGGCCTTTGGCCACAACAAAAAAACTATAAAGGAAAAAAAAGAGGTGGATTAGTCGTTCTGCCTATTTGAAACAAATTTATGGGAATCATATGATACGTAATCCCATTACATGTCGTGAAATATTTATGTTTAATAACAGCTAAAAATGGGTCATTTTTAATGAATTATTGTTTATTAAATTACCCACGACCTGTAAATGCTCATCATTTCGTGGAACCTTTCACAGTTTGAATCATCACGTGGTGTGAACCTTCTCACAGTATGACCTAGAAACCTTTAAATGACATGTAACCAAGTTACAGGGTTTATAACCCTCTTATAGACTAAATAAACACCATACTAAGGGTGAGAGTCCAAAAAATCTCTAACATCAGCCTTATAAGTATCCTACCAATTCACTCTCAACACTACATAGTAAAAAAGACATAGAATCAATGACATTTATTAATGGATTTCCTATTAGATAGGTCAATGAATGTTTCAAATTAGATAATACATATTCATTTTAAAAAATAATGTGGATACCTCCCCCATCATGAGGCCTTCTATAAAGGGATTCATAAGGGACAAAGAAATTGTAAATAAAAACCATGAAAGCTAGGCCTATTATTGTCAAAATCATTATCTTGGTCTGGACGTGGATTTGAGGTAGAGGTATCAGATGCATCTTATTATTGAAATTATTTTCATGATGGAATTATGCATTTTGAAATCATGTATGGAAATAAAAGGTTTAATGCTATTGAGTGATTTCCCAAATTTCACAATAATGAATCTTAAGATTCCATGCATGGTTAAGGGAAAACATCTTGTGGATTCATTCTAGTCTTTTCCCTATTTTAATTTGTATAGAGTGAAATTAATATTTTTTATATTGGTCAGGTTCTTATTTCCCTTATTTCTCTATCTGAGAATTATAGGCTTTCTTCCCTATTTTCTAATGATATTTTATAGAATAATACCTCCATTAATATGTGTGAATTAGATCTAGGAGTAAGATTCTCCTAGACATAATAGATAAAATTCTCTAGTATTGGTGATGTTAGACACTGTCTAATATCCGGGACATGCACCACCTCCAATTCCTATTCAGGCTCCAACTATGGAACCATAGGTAGATATTCATCAAAACAATTCTCAATGGTTCCTTTTCAATACTCCATGAATTTTAAATGGATCCACGAATCCTAAAATTTATAAGAAATATATGCGAAGGATAGAACTTTTGTTTGAGTTCTTGGATACACTGGATAATATCAAGGTGAGGTGTTCCACTTTAATGTAGGAGGGACCAGGAAGAAGATAGTGGGAAATAATGGTAATGGTGAAGAAACATGAGGTATTAAACTAGAAATACATCAAGGTTCCTTCCACTTAATAGTCATATCATGACTCAATGGTTATGGAAAAGGCTATAGTGTTATTATATATTTATTAGGCCTATAGAACCGTGACTGGGTATTCAAATAGATATGCTGAAGTAGTGCAATTTGCACCTGATATTGCTTGTAATGAGAGAATGAAGGCTTGATTTTTCGAGTTTGAAATTTGTTCAAATATTCCTTCTATAGTTTTCCTTATTAATATTTCCAATTATTATTATATTATTGACAGGGTGATGATGGTTGATATAGACCTAGCCAGAAGGACATGGTTTATAGGAGTTTTTTTCTCCCAGTGGGATCATGATTTCATTCAAGGGGATGAAGAAGAGTGATCATTCTTTTGGAAGTTCTTGAAAAAAGTGTTATTCTATAACTCATATAGTTATGGGAGTAAGTCGTTTAATTTTATGTTATTGTGGAAATCCAAGACACTTTAAGAGGGTTTTCAGTAATTCACCTATGATTTGTGTCTCTTGTGGATGATTAGGGAACTAAAAGAGATTCATAAATATTTTTTATACTAAGAATAGTAGAACATGATCAACAAATCCTTCAAAAAAATTTGGGAAATTATATGCTTCATTTATTAAAGGGTTCCATAAATTGAAATCTAGAACAAAGAAACTTGGTGTATTGGAAGAGTCTCCAGAGGAAGCATATATATATCCAGTGAATGTGAGAGGTACCATTTCAATAGATTCATCATTAAGGAATGCTCTATTTTGAAGTGGTTCATCTCATTCACATATTTCAAAACATATTTTTAATCATCTAAATCATTCTATGAATCATTAACTTCATTCAATGGATATTACTACACCACATGGACTGAATATAGGGAAGGGTCTCTATTGCACTGCTTGCATCTTCTCTCTATCAAATTTCATGTTGTCTGGTTTTTTTCTAGTCCTAGATATGAAACCCATTGATTCTATTTTTATAAATTCTTGTGTCCTTGAAAATAATTCATTGATTGATTTTAATCATATATGTGTATACCATACTACACCTAGTGGTGTGCCTCTTGTCTTTCAAGGAGAGTGGTACCATAGTTGAGCAAGGTCAGACATGATTATCAAGATTTTGAGATACTAATATAAATGTTTTATTTTACGATGGACTAAAAATATTTTTGAGGCTTTCTCCCTCCAATTTTTATTGATTTTCAGGATGTGTTTCCTTGTTATATCTCGAGGTTGCCACTTTTATGGGAGGTAGGGTTTTAGATTGACATAATCCTTGGTACTCAACTTGTTTCTATTCCCTCGTACCATATGGAGCCTAGTTAAATAAAGGATCTGAAGTAATATATGGATGATCTTATTGAGAAAGGATTTATACATCTGAGTGTATTACATTGGATGGTTATAGTTCTCTTCACTATGAAAACCTCCTTTCAGAGTAGGCATGACCCTTATAAGTACCTTGTTGTGACCATTGGACTAAACAATGATTTCAATGATTTCATGAAATTAATAAACATGATTTTATATGAGTATATAGATACCATTTTGGTAGTCTTTGTGGAATTCATCCTTATTTACTCCATATCATATTAAGATCATGTGCACCATCTTAGAACTATTCTGACCCTACTAATAAGTCAATGAAATTATTCCAAGTTTCAAAGTTTTATTTTTTGATTTAAGAAGATAAATTCATGGGACACATGGTGTTAGAACGAAGAGTATTTATTTATCCTGATATGGTTAAGGTCATCCTGACTTGGGAGAAACATGCAATGTCTTTGATATTTCCATCATCGGTGGTTTATGTAGATATTATAATTATTTCATGAAGAAATTCTCAATGATGGGTTCTTCAATGACTAATATAACTCATAATGGTGTGAATTGTGATTAAGATGATAATTAATAGAGTTATTTTGTGATTTTAAAACATTTTTTTAATATTATGTCAGTTTTTACTCTTCTAGAGGCTGAGAAAGGCTATGTGGTCTTCTACAATGAATTGGGTCAAGGCTTAAGCTATGATATTAGGCAATGTAATCATGTCATATCCAATAAGTTCCCTCAAAATATGATACATAATAATAATTAAACTACCCATGACCATGAACTGGTAGCTATAATGAAAATGCTTAATAGATTGTGGCACTAACTTTATATAAAAAGATTTACATTATATCCCTACCATAATATCTTCATTTATATATTCTTTTATATGTACTTTAATACCCAATAGAGGAATTGGGAAGAGTATGTACAATATTTAAATTTAGAAATTTCTTACACCTTGGGGAATGGGAATTTCATTGTAGACGCATTGAGTGGGAATCATATAACCCTGATAGTGAAGGAATCTTCAGATTAGTTGAATTTTATGGATCTTTTTTGAATAGTTTCTAATTAGAGTCTATATAAAAGAGGGTGATGTTTCATTATCCATAATCCAGTGGAAATCCACTACTATTGAGATGATTTTTTAGAATAAATATCTTGATTATGAATTCATTAGAATTAGTGACTCTATTTATTGTGGGGATATTGTTTCCATATGGTCGTTCTCCACTGGGTGTGTTTTGTGTTACCATAATTGTTTATTATTCCATTTGAGGCAAGGAAGGATGTTATGGGGGGCTATCATAATTCCTAGTGGGTTGTTCCCCAAAGAACCAAAATGATGTTATATGACATGAAGTGGTAGTTCTGGTGTCCTTGTATTAGACATGGAATTTTGGATTTCGTTTCCCATTGTTATATATACCTATATGTGAAATATGAGGATAAAAAACCATCTGATTTACATCTATCACATCCAAACCCTACTTGGAAGAGGGCTAAAATCTCTATGGAAAGTGTTGTTTTTTCCCATACTAATGGAATGAATAATTTTATAAGGGTTTTTATAGATAGGCTGACAATGGCATCCCACTTTATTCCCACTCATGATAAATCCAATGTTTAGGAGTTTGGAAGACTCTACAGGAATTACATTGTCTGTTTTCATAGAGTTACAAGAATTATATTTTCTATTTGGGATCTATAGTTAAATTATTTCATTAAGAGAGGAAATTATGTGGCACTAGGATCTTATTTTCATTTAATAGTGTCCTATAATCCAAAGTCCAATGACAAGAAAAAAGTGGCCATATTATTTTTTGAGGATGTGATCTTCCCCTATGTTCTCGACTTTGGTGCATCTTGGGATGATCATTTGAGGTTTGATGAGTTTTCATCTAATAATATATACCATTATATGATCATATTAGAACATTTGGAGGCCAACTTTTGTTGTCCTTATGAATCATTATTGTGCGGGTTGGAGATTGGTGAATGTTCCATAGTTTGATCAGCATTGGTGCATGAGAGAACAATAATAATTCAGTTAATTCATTAGATAATTTTAACAACCCAGAGCTTATATAAGTCTTATGATGATCATCACCATATAAATTTAGAGTTATTAGTTAGTTAAAATGTATCTTTGGTATTTTTACCCAGATTAGGGAATCAATGGATTAGGAGGAAAGGGAATCATTTTCCTCATTTTGTAAGACCTTTTTATGTTATTGTGAAGGTGAGGAATGTTCCATACCATTTATCACATCCACCATAGCTAATGTTGATACACAAAATGTCACATGTATTTTAATTGATAATGTATCCCTATAATCAATCTCTTATTTTGATCAAGAGTGATCTTGGGTTAGAACCTAATTTATCATTGATTGAGTGACTAGATGGTATAGTTTATTCTGAAACCAAGGTACATTGTGGGAGTATGATACCTTTGGTACATGTGCTATGGAATAATGGTTCTGATATTCCTAATATATGGGATGTTTATGCCCAGATAAGATAGTAGTGGCCTTATCACTTTGACATGGAAGAATCTTAATACGCATTATAGGTGCAAAATGTTTTTATGGTGGGGGTGGTTGTAAAATCCCATTACCGATTTGATAGGTACATCTTTAAAATATATCATTTCTTCTAATTTTTGATTACTTGGTAGGGATGAGATGTAATTCGGAGGATAAATATAACAATAAGGTAATATATTTGCAAGACTCTCAGCCTTAGCTGGGTATTTCTGTAAGCTATTGGACGATTACACCCCATGTAACTTGGTTACATGCCATGTAATGTTTTCTATGGTCAAACAGTGAGAAGGTTTATATCATGAGAATATTCAAACTATGAAAGGATACATGATGTGATGAATATTTACATCCCATTAGTTACTTAATGATTTTTTTCATTAAACATGATATATTTTTTGTGGTGATGATACATAACTATTTCATGATAAGTTGTGGGATTACACATCATATAATACCCTGATTGCAGTTTTTAAACATTAATCACATCTGATATCCATAATTTGTTTCCATTATAGTTTATTTCCCCCCACAATATATCATTTTGTATGAAATCGTGGTTCAATGCAACCCTTTTGGGTCCCTTCATTTGACGTTCAATTTTCATTGCGTTGGCGGTGTGATTCTTGAGTAAGCATTCTCCTTCATTCTTAATTATTCTCTATTTCTCATCCTATAAAATTATAATTGGTCATTTTAATATTTGTGGATATATTCTCCATGATTTTGGATCTTGTTTCTAGTTTTAGATTCATAGTATTTCATGCCATTATTCTTATTGGTGAGTTTCGTTGTGAGGGTGTGTTTTGGGAAAATTGTAGGTGGTTCCACCCCATTTGACCAAATTTATTAACATTGAATTTCATGAATTTTCTCAATTATATGATTAAATTAAATCTCTAAAAATTTATTTAATTTAATTTAATAATACTCAATTCCATTGAAAAGGGATATTTCGAATGGTTCTGGAATGAGAATTGGGAAAACCACAAATTCCATTTAATTGGGGATATATTTGTGGAATTTTTTTGATTTAAATTGTTTAATTTGTGTTATAGATTTTATGGAAAGTATTTCAATTAAAATTTGTCATTTATTGTTGGACATTATTTGTGAATTTCATGGAATTGTTTTTTAATTTAATTAAACATGTGATAGTGGCTCAAAAAAGTCGTGATAGAAACCCAATGGGTTTATCTTGTTGGAAACATATGTTTTTCTATTATAACATATTTTGGTTTTAAATTTAAAATTAGATTTTGAAATGGGGGAATGTGAAATAGTTTTATTTTAATAAGTCTTAAATTTAATTTCCCATCATTGATTTTGTAGGATCACAAGGATGACTGATGTAGTATGTGACTTATATGGACACACTAAATGATTATAAATTTTTATAAAACATAAATGTAATAGGTTTCATCTCCAGTTGGATGTTGAATGTTCACTTTTGGAAAATGTTAATGGGAAATGTGTATATACATACTTATATGACCACATAGAGTGTGTGTAGTCCTATATCATAGAATTTTCATACATATTTACCTGATGATCATGTTTCTCTCTTTATTCATATTCCAGATATAAATCTATACCAAAATATTCCAAATGGTTCTCATACCTATATAATGTATATATAATTTTTATTTAAAAAATAATAATTAGTAATGAATTTTGTTTTAGAAATATTTTTTCACTTATAATCCTTTCCTTAAAGAATATTATATCATTTGAAATATATATCATGATATGATTAAATATACTTTAAAATGAAAAACCTATTTATTTGAAAATGTAATAATTTTTTTTGGTTAATCTGTTATTAGAATATATTATGGAATCTATGGTGAGACCATACTGGGATTTTTATCTTGCACGCTACTTGTGCCTTAATGTGTTTGTAGATTATCTACTTACAGGTTTGACCAAGGGGAAATGATCTCTTAGATGCGGAACCAGTTCTTGAATCGAGGAATTGTGGAGTAGTGTCCCTAGGGACTTGGGCTTTTATAACAAATTTAGGCACTTGGCTTGACGTATGTTTGGTGATAACTAGTACTCCACCCGTGCAAATGCATGTGACTAATTAGTTTTCATTCAAATCATTTGGTTATACATCATTGATCGAAAAAAAAATTAATGTGTTCTACTCAATATAAGGTTTATAGTAGAAAGATGATAATTAAACTGGGAAAAATTACATTGTTCCACCTATAGTAGTTTACCATTGTAGGCAGAGTAACTGTACTGGATATGTAGTAGAAGATTGATGGGATGTCAATAGAGACTGAGCAAAAAAAAGTGTATTGTTAATAATCTAAGATGTGTCAATTTATATGTGGATTACATCAATATAGGATGACTTTCCAGTTGCAATCCATTTGAAGGGACAATGTGGCATGATTTCGTAGAAAATTGGATGTCCCAAAGTAGCATAGGATATCATGTATACCGACCTGGATCAAGGATCTAGCTGAATCTCGATTTTGTAGAGATTGATCTGTATTGATGATTCCAATGCAATCATGACTGAAATATAAGATGTTTACCTTCAATATCTTGAAAAAAATAAAGATTTATACATTCCTAAGTGGTTTATACCTTGTCGTACTCGCTGCATGGTGGAGGGAATAGCTTAGAATATCACATGACTTGTTTAGAAGAAAAACATAACTCACATAAAAGTGTAGAGAATAGATAACATGCAAGATTATTAATGTACCTACAGCTGATTCCTTCAATCCAGATATTTGGGTTGTAACCATTTTTTTTGGAAAAGTTAATAAAGTAGAAACCATTAAAGTTGTTAATCTACTGTCAAGGGGAAATTATTTTATTGAATAATTTTATGCATTGCCAATCACTAAGCGTTATACTATAATGTATAAATATGATTATATTTTCATAAATATGTAAAACCAATGCATATAGTTCAATGGTTTTCAAGAATTGAAATTTTTAATACATGATCTAAAAAGAGATACATGTATCTAAACTTATATAGTGCAGAGAATTTTTTTTGCGTGTACATTAATACTATTGAACTTATACAGTACGAAAACATATTAAATAGTTCAAAAAAATTAATTATCTTAGTTAAAAAATAGTTTAAAACATATGAAACACAGAACTTGATTTGTCTTCAGTAATTGAATTCATGAAGTCTATGAATGGCTTACCATAGCAGCTCCCTTGCACAACACTTCAGTCTGTGGTTGAGTTGTATTCATATCATTTATCATCTCTCCCATCTGTTTATAAATTAGGTCAGAAGAATAAATCATGAAACACCTCAGATGAAAAAACATCATGGATAAATATAAATTAGTTTAGAACAATCATTTATACATGTGACATAAACAGACATTCCCAATAATACATGATGAATTGGAAGAAGTAGAGATAAGAAACATAGATGAAATAAAATAGATGAAGTATCAGACATTTCAAATATGTAATTGTATAATGATTGAAACATTAAAAATCAAATCACTATGGAATACAAAACAGTTAGTAATGGAAAACTGAGGATTTATGATTGAGAAATTTATTATTAATGAAAAAATAAATCAACTGGATTATTACATATCCGAACAGTAAAATGAAAATATACACAATATCATTGCTTTCTCATGTTTCATGCAATTCAGTTTTCCTACCCAGAAAATTGGATGTTTTTTTATGATGCAGAAAAAAAATAAGATTCAATCTTCAATGGGAACATGCAATGCTTGCAAACTATTTTCCTTCCCTGAAAACACAAAAACAGTAGGTGACGGTAACATTGTTAATCTACAGTCAAGTTTCAATTATTTTATTGAATCAGTTAATGCATTGTCAATCACTAAGCGCTAAACTATTATGTATATATGTGATTATATGTTCACAGATATGTAAAACCAATGCATATACTTTGATGGTTTTCAATAATTGGAATTGTTAATACATTATCTAAAAATAGACACATGTATCTGAACTTATACAGTGCAGAGTATTTTTATTTTTCCTGTACATAAATACTATTGAACTTATACAGTACAAAATCATATTTAATAGTTCAAAAAAATTAATTATCTTAGTTGACAAATAGTTTAAAACATATGAAACACATAAATTGATTTGTTTTCAGTAATTGAATTCAAGAATTCAATGAAAGGATTACCATAGCAGCTCCCTTGCACAGCACTTCAGTCTCTGGTTGAGCTGTATTTGTATTATTTATCATCTCTCCCATAAATTTTTCAATTAGGTTAGAAGAATAAATCATGAAACACATCAGATGAAAACACATCATGGATACATATATAATAGTTTAAAACAATCATTTATACAAGTGACATAAACAGACTTTCCCAATAAGACATAATGGAATGGAAGAAGTAGATATAAGAAACATAGATGAAATAAAATATATGAATTATCATACATTTCAAATAAGTAATTGTATAATGATTAAAACATTCAAATTCAAGTAACCATAGAATACAAAACAGTTAGTAATGGAAAACCTTGGATTAATGATTGATAAATTTATTATTAATGAAAAAATGAATCAAATGGATTATTACATTATAGAACAGTAAAATGAAAACATACCCAATATCATTGCTTCCTCATGTTGCATGCAATTCGGTTTTCCTGCCCAGAAAATTGTATGTTTATTTATGATGCAGAAAACAATAAGATACAATCTTCAATGGGAACATGTGATGCTTACAAACTTTTTTCCTGCCTAGAAAACACATAAACAGTAGGTGACGGTAATGTTAATGAGGATAAGAGCTCAACACCAGAAGGTGACGGTACTGAAAATATTACTGGAAAAGACACATAAATTATGCCTGCTGATTATTCCCCTTCAATTAAGATCAAATATGAAATAAATTGCACTGAGAATTTACACACTACAACAGGTCAAAACAACAAAACAATCTGCATCCCCTGGTTGAATTTCCACTTCATCCTTAAGTAACTTCTTTCACTTCACATGATAAAATCAGACATTATGACTATATTGCACTAATCTGCAGCCTCCTAGTTGAAGAGAATAATTGAATACCTGCAATGGTTGAAGGAAAAGGATTTAATGAAGACAACATGATGGCTCCATCAACTGAATAGTTTCTTAAAGGTGTTAGAAGAAAACTGTAAAAGGATCAAGCATACAGAACCTGTTTACAAGGACGACCAGTTTGGTAACCATATTGAAGTAGCATACCCCATGAAATAAGTCACTGCTAAAAAATGAATTAATTAGATAGATTAAATGATAGGTAAACATAAAAAATACTATTTATCCAAAGAAACAATGTTAAAAAGGAATAAGAAACATATACGAATCAGAATTTAAAATATACTTGGTACCATAACTTGAATAGTATGCAATGTGACCATCCACAATCTATTTTTGTTATAGAATTGAAAAGCCACTTTGATAAGTGTGAACCTCCCGATCTTCCTCCAGCATCAATTCATGTTCACACGTGTTGAAACAGGCTGAGAAATACAAGAGTTAGCACTTTCTAGGCAACGTAAATCACCTGAATCATCGTCTTTGAGACCACGACGGATTAAATTTTCTTCCAATCATGATCAAATCTGAAAATGATCATAACATGTTCAAACCTGGACAGTTCTAGCACATCAACCCCAGTTTGCCTGTTTCCAAGGTCCATGAAATGCATTACATAATTTTTTTTAACCAAAATAATGATGAAACTATAGAGAAGAGTAATATACCTACAACCAAGTGTTTTATCCAAGGCATGAAGGGTCTGAAATAAACCATGCAACTTCCATTCAAACTGCATAATCTGAACAAAAGTAAAAGAAACAATATTAAAAAGGAATAAGAAACATATAGGAATCAGAATTTAAAATATACATGGTCCCGTAACTTGAATAGAATGCAACGTGACCATCCAAAATCCATTTTTATATATATAATTGAAAAGCCACTTTGACAAGTGTGAACCTCCCAATCTTCCTCTAGTATCAAGTCTTGTCCACACGTGTTGAAACAGGCTGAGAAATACAACTGTTAGCACTTTCTAGGCAATGTAAATCACCAGAATCATCGTCTTTGAGACCACGAAGGATTAAATTTTCTTCCAATCACGATCGAATCTGAAAATGATCATAATATGTTCACACCTGGACAGTTCCAGAACATCAACCCCAGTTGGCCTATTTCCAAGGTCCATGAAATGCATTACATAATTTTTTTAACCAAAATAACAATGAAACTATAGAGAAAACTAATATACCTACAACCAAGTTTTTTTTTCAAAGAATGAAGGGTCTGAAAGAACCCTTGCAACTTCCTTTCAGACTACATAATCTGAACAAAAGTCAAAGAAACATTGTTAAAAAGCAATAAGAAACATATAGGAATCAGAATTTAAAATATACTTGGTCCCGTAACATGAATAGTATGCAATGTGACCATACACAATCCATTTTTTTATATATAATTGATAAGACACTTTGATAAGTGTGAACCTCCCGATCTTCCTCCACATCAAGTCATAACCTCACAAGCACACATTAAAAAGTAAAACATTACAAAATTATAATTTCAAAATAACACATAAGCAGTCACCATGCCAAGACCATCAAAGTGCTAACAGTAATGCAGAATCAAGGATTACGGTTCATGAATAGGCAAGTAATCACGTACCTTATGTGTGAAGATGATGCGGGAGGGAATATCCTACTGGAAAATGAAATTCCAAACCCAATAATCCCTAGAATAGTCGACAGAAACCATAGTTGTGAGTGCAGAGAAACCCTAGTCGCGAGTACAGAGAAACCATAGTTGTGAGTACAGAGAAACCCTACTCGCGAGTTAAGAACCTAACCTGAGGATTTGTTATACAGAATACAGAGAAACCGTAGTTTCCAGTTCGTCTTTGAGTTGGTCGTCGAGGCCTCGGATGTCAGTGAGGGTATGCTCGAGGGTGTTAGAGCCATGATAGAGAGGCACGGTGAAGTGGTCGTCGTTTGTAGGAGATACTGGGAGACAGATGTTGGAGCGAAGACGAGGGAAGGAGGTTGCGAATGACTACAGATCTGAAATCGTACTCGTCGACAGTATCGGAGTCGCGAGTTAAGAACCTAACCTGAGGATTTGTTATATGGAATACAGAGAAACTGTAGTCGCCAGTTCGTCGATGAGTCGGTCATCGAGGCCTCGGATGTCGGCGAGGGTAAGACCGAGAGTGTCGGAGTCATAAGAGAGAGGCATGGTGAGGTGGTTGGCGTTTGTAGGAGATAATGGGAGACAGATGCTGGAGCAAAGACGAGGGAAGGAGGTTGCGGATGACTATAGGTCCAAAATCATACTCCTTGACGGTATCAGAGTCACGTGAGAGAGGTGCGGTTTGTAGGAGATAATGGGAGAGGTATCTTCGGATTGTAGAGGGAATAGGAGAAATGAGGTTGCAGAAATTGGGATATCCAAAACACTAGGTATTGAGGGATTCGAAGGCGATGGAGAGAAGAAGGTCGATATGGGCGGGGTTGGGAGAGGAATAGATGGAGGTAATCCGGTATTTTGGAGGCGTGGATAGCTGCTGGAGGGGCACGTAGTGGTAAAAAACCTTACTTTAGTAGGTATATAGATTCCTTGCTTACTTCTAGTATATTACTCCTAGTGGAGTTCCTTTTGTATGAACTAGTACTCCGCCGATGCAAATGCACGGGACTAATTAGTTTTCATTCAAATCATTTGGTTATACATCATTGATCGAAAAAAATTTAATGTGTTCTACTCAATATAAGGTTTATAGTAGAAAGATAATAATTAATCTAGAAAAAATTACATTGTTCCACCTATAGTAGTTTACCATTGTATGCAGAGTAACTGTACTGGAAATTTAGTAGAAGATTGATGGGAAGTCAATAGAGACTGAGTAAAAAAAGTGTGTTGTTAATAATCTAAGAATTGTCAATTTATATGTGGAGTACATCAATATAGGATGACTTTCTAGTTGCAATCCATTTGAAGGGACAATGTGGCATGATTTCGTAGAAAATTGGATGTCCCAAAGTAGCATAGGATATCATGTATACCGACCTGGATCAAGGATCTAGCTGAATCTCGATTTTGTAGAGATTGATCTGTATTGAAGATTCCAATGCAATTATGAATGAAATATAAGATGTTTATCTTCAATATCTTGTAAAAAATCAAGGTTTATACATTCGTAACTGGTTTATACCTGGTCGTACTCGCTGCATGGTCGAGGGAATATCTTAGAAAATCACATGACTTGTTTAGAAGAAAAACATAACTCACATAAAAGTGTAGAGAATAGATAACATGCAAGATTATTAATGTACCTGCAGCTGATGCCTTCAATCCAGAGATTTGGGTTGTAACCATTGTTGTTGGAAAAGTTTACAAAGTAGAAACCATTATAGTTGTTAATCTACTGTCAAGGTGCAATTATTTTATTGAATCAGTTTATGCATTGTCAATCACTAAGCGCTATACTATAATGTATAAATATGATTATATTTTCATAAATATGTAAAACCAATGCATATAGTTCAATGGTTTTCAAGAATTGAAATTTTTAATACATGATCTAAAAAGAGATACATGTATCTAAACTTATACAGTGTAGAGAATTTTTTTTTGCGTTTACATTAATACTATTGAACTTATACAGTACAAAAACATATTAAATAGTTAAAAAAAATTAATTATCTTAGTTGACAAATAGTTTAAAACATATGAAACACAGAACTTGATTTGTTTTCAGTAATTGAATTCATGAAGTCAATGAATGGCTTACCATAGCAGCTCCCTTGCACAACACTTCAGTCTGTGGTTGAGTTGTATTCATATTATTTATCATCTCTCCCATCTGTTTATAAATTAGGTTAGAAGAATAAATCATGAAACACCTCAGATGAAAAAACATCATGGATAAATATAAATTAGTTTAGAACAATCATTTATAAAAGTGACATAAACAGACTTTCCCAATAAGACATGATGAATTGGAAGAAGTAGAGATAAGAAACATAGATGAAATAAAATAGATGAAGTATCATAAATTTCAAATAAGTAATTGTATAATTATTGAAACATTCAAAATCAAATCACTATGGAATAAAAAACAGTCAGTAATGGAAAACTGATGATTTATGATAGAGAAATTTATTATTAATGAAAAAATAAATCAACTAGATTATTACATTTCCGAACAGTAAAATGAAAACATACACAATATCATTGCTTCCTCATGTTGCATGCAATTCAGTTTTCCTACCCAGAAAATTGGATGTTTGTTTATGATGCAGAAAAAAATAAGATTCAATATTCAATGGGAACATGAAATGCTTGCAAACTATTTTCCTGCCCTGAAAACACAAAAACAGTAGGTGACGGTAACATTGTTAATCTATAGTCAAGTTGCAATTATTTTATTGAATCAGTTAATGCACTGTCAATCACTATGTGCTAAACTATTATGTATATAAATGATTATATGTTTCCAGATATGTAAAACCAATGCATATAGTTTGATGGTTTTCAAGAATTGGAATTGTTAATACATTATCTAAAAAGAGATACATGTATCTGAACTTATACAGTGCAGAGTATTTGTATTTTGACTGTACATAAATACTATTCAACTTATACACTACAAAATCATATTTAATTGTTCAAAAAAATTAATTATCTCAGTTGTCAAATAGTTTAAAACATATGAAACACATAAATTGATTTGTTTTCAGTAATTGAATTCAAGAATTCAATGAAAGGCTTACCATAGAAGCTCCCTTGCAAAACACTTCAGTCTCTGGTTGAGCTGTATTTTTTTTATTTATCATCTCTCCCATCAATATTTAAATTTGGTTAGAAGAATAAATCATGAAACACATCAGATGAAAACACATCATGGATACATATATATTAGTTTAGAACAATCATTTATATAAGTGACATAAACAGACTTTCCCAATAAGACATAATGGAATGGAAGATGTAGATATAAGAAACATAGATGAAATAAAATAGATGAAGCATCATACATTACAAATAAGTAATTGTATAATGATTGAAACACTCAAATTTAAGTCACCATGGAATAAAAAACAGTTAGTAATGGAAAACCTTGGATTTATGGTAGATAAATTTATTATTAATGAAAAAATGAATCAAATGGATTATTACATTTTAGAACAGTAAAATTAAAACATACCCAATATCATTTCTTCCTTATGTTGCATGCAATTCGGTTTTCCTGCCCAGAAAATTGGATGTTTATTTATGATGCAGAAAACAATAAGATACATCTTCAACGTGAACATGTGATGCTTGCAAACTGTTTTCCTGCCCAGAAAACACATAAATAGTAGGTGACGGTAATTTTAATGTGTTTAAGAGCTCAACACCAGAAGGTGACAGTACTGAAAATCTTACTGGAACAGACACAGAAGTTATTCTTGCTGATTATTCCCCTTCAAATAAGATCAAATATGAAATAAATTGCACTGAGAATTTACACACTACAACAGGTCAAAACAACAAAACAATCTGCATCCCCTGGTTGAATTTCCACTTCATCCTTAAGTAACTTCTTTCACTTCACATGATAAAATCAGACATGATGACTATATTGTACTAATCTGCAGCCCCCTGGTTGAAGAGAAGAATTGGATAACTGCAATGGTTGAGGGAAAAGGATTTAATAAAGACAACATGATGACTCCATCAACTGAATAGGTTCTTAAAGGTGTTAGAAGAATTACTGTAAAAGAGGCAAGCATACAGAACCTGTTTACAAGGACGACCAGTTTGGTAACCATATTGAAGTAGCTTACCCCATGAAATAAGTCACTGCTAAAAAATTAATTAATTAGATAGATTTCATGACAGGTAGACATAAAAAATACTATTTCTCCAAAGAAACAATGTTAAAATAGAATAATAAACATATAGGAATCAGAATTTAAAATACACTTGGTCCCGTAACTTGAATAGTATGCAATGTGACCATCCACAATCCATTTTTTATATATAATTGAAAATCCACTTTGATAAGTGTGAACCTCCCGATCTTCCTCCAGCATCAATTCATGTTCACACGTGTTGAAACAGGCTGAGAAATACAATAGTTAGCACTTTCTAGGCAATGTAAATCACCTAAATCATCATCTTTGAGCCCATGAAGGATTAAATTTCCTTCCAATCACGATAAAATCTAAAAATTATCATAACATGTTCACACCTGGATAGTTCTAGCACATCAACCCCAGTTGTCCTGTTTCCAAGGTCCATGAAATGCATTACATAATTTTTTTAACCAAAATAATGATGAAACTATAGAGAAAAGTAATATACCTACAACCAAGAGTTTTTCCCAAAGCATGAAGGGTCTGAAAGAACCCATGAAACATCCATTCAAACTGCATAATCTGAAAAAAAGTCAAAGAAACAATATTAAAAAGGAATAAGAAACATATAGGAATCAGAATTTAAAATATACATGGTCCCGTAACTTGAATTGTATGCAATGTGACCATCCAAAAT
The DNA here is from genome assembly GCA_963277665.1 of Viscum album. Taxonomy (NCBI): domain Eukaryota; kingdom Viridiplantae; phylum Streptophyta; class Magnoliopsida; order Santalales; family Viscaceae; genus Viscum; species Viscum album. The sequence continues at coordinate 1,265,899,519 of OY728140.1, read as the reverse complement.
CCATTTTTTTATATATAATTGAAAATCCACTTTGACAAGTGTGAACCTCCCGATCTTCCTCCCGCATCAAGTCATGTCCACACGTGTTGAAACAGGCTGAGAAATACAACTGTTAGCACTTTCTAGGCAATGTAAATCACCAGAATCATCGTCTTTGAGCCCACGAAGGATTAAATCTTCTTCCAATCACGATTGAATCTGAAAATGATCATAACATGTTCACACCTGGATAGTTCCAGCACATCAACCCTAGTTGGCCTGTTTCCAAGGTCCAAGAAATGCATTACATAATTTTTTTTAACCAAAAAAACAATGAAACTATAGAGAAAAGTAATATACCTACAACCATGTTTTTTTTTCGAAAGAATGAACGGTCTGAAAGAACCCTTGCAACTTCCTTTCAGACTGCATAATCTGAACAAAAGTCAAATAAACATTGTTAAAAAGGAATATGAAACATATAGGAATCAGAATTTAAAATATACTTGGTCCCATAACTTGAATAGTATGCAATGTGACCATACACAATCCAATTTTTTTATATATAATTGATAAGCCACTTTGATAAGTGTGAACCTCTCGATCGTCCTCCAGCATCAAGTCATAACCTCACAAGAACACATTAAAAAGTAAAACATTACACAATTCTAATTTCAAAATAACACATAAGCAGTCACCACGCCAAGACCATCAAAGTGCTAACAGTAATGCAGAATCAAGGATTAAGGTTCATGAATAGGCAAGTAATCACGTACCTTATGTGTGAAGATGATGCAGGAGGGAATATCCTTCTGGAAAATGAAATTCCAAACCCAATAATCCCTAGAATAGTCGACAGAAACCGTAGTTGCGAGTACAGAGAAACCCTAGTCGTGAGTACAGAGAAACCATAGTTGTGAGTACAGAGAAACCCTACTCGCGAGTTAAGAACCTAACATGAGGATTTGTTATACGGAATATAGAGAAACTGTAGTTTCCAGTTCGTCGATGAGTCGGTCGTCGAGGCCTCGGATGTCAGCGAGGGTATGCCCGAGGGTGTCGGAGTCATGATAGAGAGTCATGGTGAAGTGGTCGGCATTTGTAGGAGATAATGGGAGACGGATGCTGGAGCGAAGACGAGGGAAGGAGGTTGCGAATGACTGCAGATCCGAAATCATACTCGTCGATGGTATCAGAGTCGTGAGTTAAGAACCTAACCTGAGGATTTGTTATACGTAATATAGAGAAACCGTAGTCTTCAGTTCGTCGATGAGTCGGTCGTCGAGGCCTCGGATGTCGGCAAGGGTAAGACCGAGGGTGTCAGAGTCATGAGAGGGAGGCATGGTGAAGTGGTCGGCCTTTGTTGGAGATAATTGGAGACGGATGCTGGAGCGAAGACGAGGTAAAGAGGTTGCGGATGACTATAGATCTGAAATCATACTCCTCGATGGTATCAGAGTCACGTGAGAGAGGCACGGTTTGTGGGAGATAATGGGAGAGGTATCGCCGGATTGTGGAGGGAATAGGAGAAATGAGGTTGCAGAAATTGGGAGATCCAAAACCCTAGGTATTGAGGGATTCGAAGGCGATGGAGAGAAGAAGGTCGATATGGTCGGGGTTGGGAGTGGAATAGAAGGAGGTAATCCGGTATTTTGGAGGCGTGGATAGCTGATGGAGTGACACGTAGTGGTAAAAAACCTTACTTTAGTATGTATATAGATATTTAATTTCATGTCTTGATTCCTCTATGTTTTGTGGAATATTCATTTTTAAATACATATTGAATGATTCCATATACTAGTTGTTGACCCATTTAGATATGTAATTCCCTTCAACGTATTTCAATACTAGATCAATTATTGGTCTACAAGAGTACCTAGATGGTTTGTCACAAACATCGGGGATATTCTTTATATATTTCACTCTTTTTTAGATATAATTTTGAATGATTTGAATTGATAATGTCAATGGTTGACCATGGATAAACTTAATTGTTATTAGGTAGAAAATAAATAGTCATAGTTCAAAAATACTATAAATGATATTATGATTTCCCCACCCTGATGATTTTTTTCCATGCTATGATTTTTTGGATTTAGTCAAGGCCTATAACTGGAAGGAAAATTCTTAACAATGAATATAAAGGATAATGAGATAACTATAACATTCCAAATCGTATGTGGAATAGAGTTAAATATATTTTGAGTATACCAAATGTGTTGTACCAAAACATTATTAACAACAAGTACATTGATTAACCCTCAAACTCACCAAAGAAGATAATAATCGATTTCAATAATTGATCTAGTGGGGGAACTATAGAAGAATGAAGGATCAATATTATCCTTTCTATAAATTTGGAAAGGGAAAGAATATAAATATTCTAAATGGATCATGTAAATGATTTAGTTGTGGAAATGAGTTTAAAAATACAATGAATTTTTGAATAAAAATGATAATTATGCTCGAAGGAAATAAATTTCATCCCAGGGAACCATTTATAGTTTATTTACATAAATGCGATGAATGCGCACATTATCTGTGTCAACCCCTTATTCAAATGGAAAACCATGAAACTAGTGATGGACATACATTTATTTAAAAAGGATTAGGTATTTACATATTAGTATTTAATAAATTAATTTACAATTATTTTTAAATATGATATATTGTTGACATGATTTGGGATATATATATAAGTATTTTGTTAATTTTAAGATTCATATATGTCTTCATTTACTTATGTTTTATAAATTATATTATTTACTTATGAGTTTATGGTAAATAATAAGTTTAATATCTTAAACACTCCATTTAAGAAACATTTTTGGTAGGAATTTCACATGATATTGACATTTTAGAAATTATTTATAGGAAAACAAGTAATTCTATTAGTATAAGATTTATATAAAAAATATATTTAATGTAAAATTCTCATGCATTTAGTGGGAATAATTTTAAATTTATTGTAAATATTGATTTTTTATATTATCATTGATATATATGTAATAAAATTTTAGGAGGCACTATGAATTTTATTTGAATTATGTTAATATGTACTTATAAAATGGACCGCCAATATTGCCAGTGAAAACACATCGCATCCTGCAAGGTCTTGGGGATTGAAACCATAACTGAATGTTCATAAGGGTTTAGCACCTAACACTACAAGATATGATGTTCTAGTTAATTTTTAATTTTTATTAATTAAATGGATTCATTAATAACACATAATGATGAATAAGTGATGATATTGTTGCATTTTAATGATTAATTTTTTATATTACACAACATTTTATAAACATATTTGTTTCCGAAAATAGTTAGAGACTGAAAAATTATATTTCAATGTTATTATGTATATTATGATATGTTAAAATTTAATTTTAGTTCCTCATTAAATAAAATTGGTTTTTGGAAGTTCATTTCTTGTAGTAATTAATAAATTTGAACATCATCAATGCATAACCAAAGGATGTAATTGAATCATATAAATTAATTATATTTACTTATATTCAAATAAAATAAAATAATTCTTTAAAATTAAGAAAAAATATAATAAAAATTATATACTATTTATTTCATATTTTATGAAATAATTTTTTTCTAATAAACATATATTAATGGTTTTCAAATCCTTTACTAATAGTTCATTATTTACATTCGAGTGATTAAATTACTCTACCACTATCTATAATAATTTATATTTCAATTGAATTTCTATAACCTCACATTTCACCAATGTTATCCTCTATTGAAAACATGTTTACTATTATTTATTACGAAACTTTATCTTATATTTCATTATATTCAATAGGTTGTTTTATTTATTCTTTTTTTTGTAGTTTTTTATTTCATCAAAGGATTCATCTAATATCTAACCCGGGATTTATAAGCATAAGAGAAAATTTAAAAGATTCCAATTTCTTAATGTGGGGTGAATGTAACACTATGGAATTATAAAAAGAATATTATTTTATTTGATATCATATGTGACACATAAATCTAAGCATGACCAACCAACTAATTAAAGTTAATTTAATTTAACCTATTATATAGAATAGAGAACAGTTAACCCCATGTTTATATGAACTGGGATATTGTATTCCATTAAAAATAGCCATTATATTGGAGGGTATGTATAGTACTATATATATATATATTTAAAATAATGATTATATATTTAAGAGAATGAAAATAATAAAACTTTTTAAAAAAATAAATATATTATAAAAAACAATATATTTTTCAAAATGATGGGTTATTCATGGATTTTGAAAAAAATACGAAATTATTATTAACCATCAATTTTTTTTTGAAAAATTAAAATTGAATTTTTAAATAATAATATAAATTTTATGTTAGGGTGATGTTTGTGGATTTATAAATATTACCCCATTTTTTAATGTATTGTGAATGTACCAATTTATATAGAAAAATAACTTTTCATATAAATAATTCATAAGGATAAATTAAATTATCATTTTTCAATAATAAAATTATTTCATGTTCATTAGAATTTCAATACTTTATGTAATTTAAATAATTTTCATATCATATTTTGAAATTAAAACCTTCAATTATAATGAAGATTTCCATTTGGAAAAGACACCCTTTCATCACATCTATGAGGATAATTTTAAATTGAATTCTGTGAATTTATTAAAATTGTATATGAAATTGTAGTATATATTTGGAATGATAAGAAATTATATTATCTAATATGTTTAGATAATTTTTTGACTATTTGAAATAGTAAAATGTTGTAATATTAATATAATAGATTAGGTTAAAATAAATTTACCTGTGGGTTAAACTAAAGAAGATAAGGGTAAAATAGCATATATAAATCTTCAACATCCATTTTATATCCAAATTTTGACCTTATCACTTATAATTTTTACAAATTACGCATTTTGGATTAAGTTTTCATCATAAAAACGTGGGTGTAGTTTATTATTTTCAAAAAATTTATTTGTGTCCCCACCCCCACTTATAAAAGGCTACCACTATTCCAAACCAATTCATGCATCATATATATTTGTATCCAAAAAATAGAAATCCAAATAAAATACTTATTCCCATACCAACATAATATAAAAACACTTTGGATTAGAAATCCTTCCTAGTAGGTATTTTGGAGAAAACCAATAAAATTTTCTCCAAGAAGTGGTAACGTTCTCAAATGAGAAATTTCATTTTATTTCTTCTTCTACCGCACAAAAATAATATTTAATAATAATAATATGTTGATAAATATTATATAATATACTAATAAGATATTATATTTATTTAATAACTCATATAAATTTCCTCTTCCTTCAAATTGGATACAGAACAATGGATCATGTGTACGACCGACTACCACCTCGTGATGTGAAATAATTTATTTTCCATCACCACCATTCAATGATTAATATGATGACATGTTTAACAAATTTAATGTATATTTAAGATATTATTGTTCTTTTTTTAATTATAATATCACTTATACCTTCCAATATTCCATCGCATTTATAATAAAATAAGATTCCTAATGTTTATGATAGACTACCACATCTTGAAGCGAAGTGTTTTTCTGGTCACATATGATTTAAATGAAATGTAATAAGGATAATATTAATGAATATATATTATATATATGTTACTATATTTCATTCTTGTTTTTTATATATCACTGACTTCTTTACACTTTCATTCTTTAAGGAAATTATATCATCGCTCAAGCATAGATACAATATACTGTCCCCCCAAATCAATGTAATTAATTTTTAATGTCCAACCATACAGAATTATTATAAAAATGAATATAATGAGTCCATATTATTTTTATATAATTAATTTATCAAAATAGATTAGGATCTATATCAAATTACTATATAACTAAACTTTATTGATTAATAATAAAATGGAAAACACAATAATGAACACCTGAAATAATTTAGGTCCTTAAATATTATAAGAAAACATGTTCCCATAAAGGGCTCCCAGTCTATGGTTTTCCTCTCGCTGCCGCATACTCCTTCGCTACTGATGGCGCGACATTCCTCTTCGATCTCGGTGGGTTGGTGGAGGAACTCTGTTGTAGTGGCATCATGCGGTTTCGTGGTCTCCTCTCATGCTGTGGAGATGCACTATTGGATTCTGTGGTTTCTAGTTTAGATCTGCTAGTGTAAGTCTGGTCCTTGTCGACGGCATACTCTTCGGAGCGCTCTTGGTTTTGTTCTCGGCAGTTCGTTGTTGTCATGTGGTGAGCTTCTCAGCGTTTGAAGGTCACGCTCATGCGTCAGTGGTTTGTGGGGTTCCGAATCTTCTAATGTGAGTGCGTTGGGGTTTCGTTGTGTATGATGTGGTATATTTGGTCGGTGGGGGCAGGATCTTCATAAACAGGGTGTTGCATGTGGGGACGTTACTTGCGCGGTTTGATTCGGTTTTTTGTGAAATCTCTTTTGATATCATATATGTGATTTTGTCCAGTTCGAATAAGGGTTTTTCTCATTTCATCTTGTGTCATGGCAGGGTGGAGCTTAATTGTGATTGATTTCTGATGGATTGGGAGTTCTTTATTGCTTTCTGTGAGGCGGTGAAGGTGTTAACCGCGATAGTCTGCGTGGTTGTATGTGGCTTGCGTGGTTTTTGTGGTTTTGTGAATGGATGAATAGCTGATGGGTTGTGTTGCTGAAGTTGACGCCGAGGGGGATTCTGGTGGGATCTTCCAACATGGTGATGTTGGAATAGTGAGAGGTCATGAGATCAGTTTGGCGGCTTTATCATGTTGATGGGATGAAGATGGTGGTCTATCCGGTTGTTCTGGCGATGACCTCTGTGTTTCCATCGACCTCTCCAACGACCTGAAAGGCTGGTGATGCGTGATTATAGGGTCACGGCTCGAGGTGGGGCATGTGGTGTATGGTGGAACCTGGTTGGTTTGATTTTGAATTTTTAATTTTTCTCGATTATGTATGAAGTTTGGGATATGTTTGTATGGTTTCTGGTTTTCCTTAAACCGGTTTCGGGTACCGGAACCCATAAATTGGATTCTGATAAAAAAATTATTTGCATGTATAAGAAAACTATTTATAAAATGTTATAATTGGATCATTTATTATATTATAAATATTAATGTGGTTCTGATATAAATAATGATCATTCTTAAAACTATTATACATATGATAAATCATGTTCAACAAAATGAAACCATTCTTAAAGGGACATCATCCCAATATTACTACATTGAGGAATATATTATTATTATGAACTTAATTTTTCTATATGGTGTAAATATTTATAGTTTTTATGTAATTTAAATGATACTCAATAATTCATGTCATTTTTAGTTTCAATTATTTTTTTCATCAATTTTGATTTTCAATGAATTTTTCCAACTGGTATGTGATTTCATGTTAATTTCTATTTCAGTGAGACATATTTTTTAACATGAAAATATTCAATTTTATGTAGTGTATATTAAAAATATTTTTTGTATTTAACATTAGTAAATATTTATTAATGATTGTCAATGTTTCTCATCATTATTATTCATCTTGGGGATAAAATTTAAAAGTTACCAAAGAGGTATTACATTCTCAAATTATTTTGTGACTACTAAATTTATATTGAAATAATGACATTATTTTGATAATTTTTAATTATTAATTATATAGATACAAAATATTAAAATTATTTATATAATTTTTATGATTATTTTAGAAAATAAATACATTTTAAAAAATAATGTTTATTTTATTGGTTATTTGATTAACTTGGGAAATATTAATAACTTTGTACCCAATTTTAGTAGTAATATTGAATTAAAAGTTTTATTTATTTTATTCTGAATTATTTGGATATTTATATATGGGTGGGTGGATGTTATAGAATCACCTATGATGCATCAATAGTCTATTGTGACAAATTAGTTAGCTACCATTAATTAAATGGTCTTCTCATGTATACAAACCCATCGGTTTTAAAATTTCCTATTAAAGGTATTGATACTATAGGTATAGTTATTCAATATATAATTACATAAAATAATAATTAATTTCATTCCCAAATAAATTACTTATTAATATCCATGAAACGTTTCCCATGGTATTATCTCTCGATTCATTTCATTCTTAGTTAATTTGTTAAATGGATTGGGTTTTCCGTTATTTACTTTGCCAGTTGATTATTACTTACCTAATAATAATAATAATAATATTCATTAAATTTAATGTGTTTGTATTTACAAAACTTATCAATATTATGATTATTAATTCATGAAATATTTTGTTGTACTTAACCCAAACTAAGAATTTGAGCTAACAATTTCTTGTTAACTTTCACATGAATATGGGAAAGGTACTATAAATGATCTAAAAGGATATGATTTATAGAGAAATGAAATTATAAAAAAAATTAAATAATATATGGGAAAAATTCATAGAACCATATTACCATGACAAATATACTATTTGGTTTTTCAGAATGCAATTTTGTGTATCATATCCTAATACATTAATATTAGACACCAGATTATGGTTATTATATTCTGGGTCATTACATGCATTATAATATAATATAAATAAATCCAATTATAATTAAAGAATAAATTTTACAACATTAAATTAATTTGACTCGAAAATTTTAATTTGAAAATTGATCACCCAAAACTAATAAAAAAGGGGGATTTCTAGAATTTCAATTTTCAACTCAAAGATGACATTATATTAACTATATCACTAATAATATTAAATTTATAATTCCCAATTTATATTCGATGATATATTATAAATAAGTATTATTTAATTCACTCCTCAATTTTTTTATTTTAATTTTATAATAAATGGGAAATGATACTCTAAAATTCATTTTTTAGAAAAATATATTTTTTTAAAATAAGCATATAATAAAATACAATATAAAAATTATTAAAATGTAATTAAGTGAATTAAATAAAAATATAAATTCTTATGTTACATGAAAACATATTAAAAATAACGTGATTTTAATAATACATAATTTATTGTGAAGCAATTGTTTCTCAAAAATTGACATTTCTCATTATCCACTAAAGATAATTTTTTTGTGAAAAATATTAAAACATCTTTCAAAGTATATTAATATATGATGATTTAGAAAATGAGTTTCATTTTTACCATTAAATTTAATAATTGTTCAAAAAATTATTAATATATTTTTCATGAAATGAAATAAAAATCATTTTTGATGATGACATAATTTTTATGAATAAAATTACATTCCTAAAAATTATTTTATTTTAAAAAAAAAATTAATTTTTTTATATTTATTAGGATATATATATATTGTATTTATTACAATTTATACCTATCAATTTAAGGGCTTGGATAAAATGATTATATATTTCCCCGACCATTTAAGCTTGGTGTTTCTTGTCAAATACACTGTATAATAATTTATTATTTTCTAAAACCATAGGTAGTTAAAACATTATGGGTAATGATGTTTTATGTAAAAATTACATTATTTATCAACACTTTTCCAAAACGTTATTCTTCAAATTCCATGTTTTTTAGAAATTTATTCATTTTTAATGATTTTTTAATGTCACGTGTCCCCATTTTTTATTTTTATGAATTTATTTGAATTAAATTTTCACATGATTTTCTAAACAAATAAATTTTTAAATTTTCACCATTAAATATCAATGAGATGTTTTGTAGTATTTTTAGAATTAATTAAAATATTTGACTATCATGGAAAATAAAATACTTCCATATTTATTTTTATTTTTCATCATTTATTTTAGAAAGTAATTTTTATTATGTTTGGGATGTTATTAGATTTTAAATAAATGTAATAAATTTGGAATGTATATTTTTCCAAATTGGTCTTTCAAAATATTTTCCAAATGAGTGTCACATCATTTGATTTTTACACAAACTGAACATTGTAGTTTACTTACTAAATTTTCTATTCTTTTTAAAAGTATTTTAATTAATTAAAACATCCTTTGATTTAATTTATGATTTAAAAATTGTGTATATATATGCTTGTCATATATATATCATGTTTACTCAGACATCCTTTTACTTGTAAATACATGATTTATGATCATTTCACAAATTCCTTAATAATTTTCAATTAATATGATATGAGGAATTATTTTGAAACCAATTTTCATTCCATGGGTAATTTTTATGTTATGAAATATAAATGATTTATTAATTTTAGAATAATTAGATCATAAACATATTATTATGTGTATTCCCAAATATATAATTATTATATGAGTTAGAGATTTTTTCTGATGAGAAATAATTTATGCGATTAGGGAGTAAACCTAATCAACTATGGTACATTGTCTGACATGTGATATTGTCTAGGTAGTTAGCCTTCACTCATGTTCCTATCTTGTAATATGTTCATTACTCATTTTATAGGAACACATTATCTTAGGATATCATGTTCCATACGTTTTATTCTTTTTTGTTAGTCATGTGCTTTAATATTTACGATATCATGATATATCTCTAACAAAAATGTTCTATTTCCTAAATATATTTATTCCATTTCTAGTATTTTAGCTCAACCCATTATTTTATGTATTTCCTATATTATCCTATGGATTTTTATGAGTATTTTAGTATTTTGAAGATCAATAATGGAAATAAAAAAATAATGATGCCATGTTTTCTATAACACCCCAAGCTTCCACAGTACGTTTTCCTTTGAATAATGCAGTAGCTTGCGTTGTGCACAACGTATAGTTTTAACACACCATGACCAATAAAACTATCCATTATGAATAGTAATACCCACTTTTTGAAAAAAAAAAAGTCAAAATGGACTTCATTTTTAGATTCGGAATAACAAAATTAGCATATGGTGAATTTTTTTCTATTTTTCTAAAAACATTTCATTTTTTTTAACAGCGGAAAACATTGTGTTATTGTTTAAAATTTACTTTATATTTAAAGAATTAGTTGTTTTATTTTAATTTATTTTTGGTCAAAATAGATACATAATACCTATATATGTTCAATGTAATTCATTGGAGTCATTTTATATTAAGTTTCGATAAATTATATTTTATTGAACTTTTTCCTGTCTTTTAACCTCCTTCTAGGAGAATTTGAAAATTTTCATATAACTTAATTTTACCACTTCTGTGAGTTGAATTAAAAATATTAAAGAGCCACGATTAGTATCAGTATATAAATTTTTGTTCAATAAGATGAAATCATTTTTTGTTGAATAGTAACTTTTGACTTAAATTTACCACGGTTAAAAGTAAATAAGGTCATTAAACATTAAAATGATATTATAATTACCCTAACACATGTCCTAATTCTATTGGATAAATTTAATTCGACCATATACAACCTAAGGAATAAAATATGATCCTTTTTGTCCACTTAGATTATATTAGTACATTTATTATTATTTTATTTAAAGAATAGTTAAAAGTGTTAAATTCAAAGATTAATACAAAAAACATTTCTATTATAGGGTTACACAATATATGAATTCGACTATAAATATTTATTAGAATGAAAAAACTATTCCCTAAATAATGATATTTTATTAACAATTTTTATACATTAAATAATTTAATTTATTTATGACACAATTATGTTGCATTACTTCCCTTATCAATTAAATATTAAAATAATGGACATTATAAATATAGAAATAAATTTAAATTCAGTCTTAAGATATATTCCACTAATTTTCTATCTTAAAATTATAAGTAAGGGTTTATTAAATAAATATTATTTAATTTGGTAACATTTTAATGGGTTTAAAACAATAAAATACTAAATCCTGTCAAAATTGACATTATTGAGTCATTAAAACAAATACTAAATTTTTATTTGATATAATAGTCCTAAAAAACTATCGTTTGGATAAAGGAATTAGATAAGGTTATATATATTAAGAAAGAAACAATTAGGTTTCTCTTGTCAGTTTATAGTATGTTTATTAACCATATAATTAAAATAAAAAGAGACATGGTAACGTTCAAACTATTTAAATAAGAGTTAAATCTAAAGAAAAAGGTTAATATGGTGACCCAAACCTATCAAAAACCAATTGGTTGAATGATTTTCGACCCATATCTACCATATCCTCAAAATAAATAATTTTTGAGCCATTAGATATCGAAATTATTTTTATTATAAAATAATATTTCATGCTTTTCCTATAGTGACCCTCACCTCTCTTATAAATGGGTACATCCCCTTCTCATGATTTCACACCTCCAAAGCCATTTGGATCAGCCTAACCCAGCCCAAATATCTGCCCAAAATCCCTCAAATAATCCTATAGTCCTTACTTTTATCATAAATCTATTGTATGGAGGTCTTTTGATCAACTCAAAAGGAAACACCCAATGTAGAGGTATTAATTTTATCACCCTCATTCAAGTTATTTTCTTCTTCCACATCCTCTTTCACTTTAGTTTTCATAAAAAAATAATAAATCCAGTACCTTCTACATACTATGACACAATTATAAATATGGTACAACCACTTTTTGCATTTTATCCTTCCTATAAATGACAATGTCACCATACGTGCGTACGCACGTCATACTGTCTCCACGTCGTTGTGTTGTTTGTTATTCAAACACTTCATTATTTTGATGTGTCTATTAAGGAGTATAACTGATGTAAATAACAAATATAAAATTTTAATGACTCTTTATATATGATATAACATCCAATCATATATTATTTCACCATCAATATAATGATATCATCACTCCTGCGTACGTACGGATTACCGTCTCCATGAATGCAATGAGATTCATTCCCCATCATAATCATTCAAGAATAATTTTATTTTTTTGATTAAAAATAATTTTAATGAACATAATATAATTATGAATATGAATAAAATAAATCTTATTCATAAAAAACATGTCTTATATAACCAAGCATATAAAGGAAAAGAAATCAGTTAACACCTGAAATGGTGATACTACTGAAATATTATTAACAATGCAATATTGGAAGAGCATATATGATATCATATTTATGTATATAGTTCTTGTATAATTTAATAAAAATGTTTTAACTATTATACATGAGGTTAACATGCCATCGACTAAGGAAAAGTACATGGTAAGGGTTAATTCCACAATCTCTTCAATATCCAATAATGATTATACGTGAGTATCTACTACGACCTCTTTATCATCCACAACTGTGTTTCTTAAAAATATATTTCAATACATTTTTACTATTTCCTAGAATATGGTTTAAAGTCATTTATACACTTGTATGAATTTTTATAAAATCATTATAATATAATCTTTCTGTTGTTTTCAAAACAATGCCCTTTAAGAAATTTTAGACAAAGTTAATGAAATAGTGTTTTTAAACATATACAGCAGGTGTGGCTATTTTCTTCCGTTTTAACATCTAGAAGCATCCCATACAATATTATAAGAATATTTTCAAAAAAAATGTTTTATTTTAAAATTACATGGCTTCTAAATGATTTCCAAATATAAATAGATATTTCTCTCAAAAAGTTATGATTTCATTAATATCAAAATCTTTTGATGGATTTTAAACTTGTTTGAAGTTGATTTTTTATGATACAAAAAATCCATGTTGAATTGAATGTTTTTTGATATTTTTGACTATGGGTGTGTTATTTTTACACCATTAATGTTTAATGGATAAAGTATTTAAAATTTTTATGCTAGTTTTAATACAAATGTTTATGTTATGTTTAATCATTTTCATATGAGGAAAGCATTAGACATAGTAAGTAATGGGTGGACCCTACTATAGCTCATCGATGCATTAGTAGGTCTCATGAGACAAAGTAGTGTCTTTGAACCAGGCCTTGACAAAATCTTATTAGTATCCTTCGGACAAGGCATTGACTATGTGGTTATGAAGTCTAGCATTATGAAATCCATCATTATGAAAATGGATATTGATATTGCATGTGATTATTCAACTAGTAGAATATTTATGTGATTAATTAAATGGAATTATTTGACTTATATTGGACATATTATGCTGATGTTTATGTTTTTAATTCTTATGTTTTAGCCTTAAACATTGCCTTAAGTGTTTGTGCTTATTTATGAAAGTTTCTACTATATTATTATTTTTATTGAGCATCTGATCTCACTACTTTTAATGTTTTATTTTTTCCAAGATGTGAAGATGTATATTAGGACTCATCTGCAGGGATAATCTAAGGGACATGAATGTGTTTCTTTGAGACAATGTTTTTATTGATTATCATTTTATAATGTAATGTAAAACATATGAATGTATCTAGTACTTCCAAGGCTACTAAATCGATTGGTCTTTCGGGAGTTGATCTCTGGTGATCATGCCAATGTTATATAATAATGCTCCGACTATGGGTAACTAGGGTCGGGGTGTTACAGTTGGTATCAGAGAAGGTTTAGTACAAACCATTGAAGCTAGATTTAGAAAAACTCTATTTAGAGAACATTACCCTAAGATAGACATTTAGGATTATTATAGAAGAACATCCTAGAAATTTGGTAATGTAGAGATTTGGGCAGTTTTACAAGAAATACATCCATGTTTGGATTTGAGGAGGTAGAGGTGGATCTTATACAGATGTACCTAGGGGTAAAACCCAAAAACACCGCCTTGAGCTAGACTCAAATGGGAACTAGTGCATGACAATAGACCTTGCCACACTCTTGGTTTTGACACTCTTGGTGGATATGCTTAGGAGAATTCACATTTTCTTTTCAAACCATTTTGAAGGATTTATTAGTATATACCTCTTCAAAGAAAACATTTTTATGATTAGGGATTATATCCATAAACTGTTCAATTTATGTTAAGTGTTTTACAAGTTTGGAATTATGTATTACTGTTCATAAATTATTCTACTGTATACCATTATTTAGAAATAGTGCATGTTAGAAGGAATGGAATCCATATCAATGCACATAATCCATTTTGGGATTTCCTCTAACTCAATATAATTATAGTGGAGCTGGTGATGCAACGGGTGCTGATCAGCTTATCACCATACTAGGAAAACTCACTCTAGTTATGAATAATAACCTTACTCATATGGAGCACCCTGATCTATAATGTAGAATGTCAATGTTATACCGCTTCATGAGGAAATAGCCACCAGCATTCGATGGGGGTAAAAATACATTAGTATATGAGCAATGGATAAATTCCTTAGAGAAAATATTTCATGCATTGGGGTGTAGTAAAAGGGGAATAAATCCATGGCAGTTTATCTCCTCACGGGAAATTCAGATCAATGGTGGTCATTAAGCCAAAACACAATGGAAGATGAAGAAGTATTGAACATGAAATAGAGAGAGTCTAAAAATATTTTCTTAGAAAAATATTTTTCCCGTGACCATCAAGTAGATATGGAAAGACAATTTCTGAGTCTGAGGCAAAAGGAGGCAGAGAATGTCACAAATTGTAAGGCTAACATTACAATGTTAGCAAGGCATGTCGCAGATTATATACGTATCCCAATGAGTAATATTGATTGATTATTTTATGGGTTAAAACCATTTCTCCATCAAGCATTAGTCTCACAATCATGCTCATCATATGAAGATATTGCCTCATGTGCTATCAAGATATAAAAGGAATTCTCAAAGTCTTATGAATTTAAAACAAAAAAAGAGAAAAAGAGATCTGATGAATGCTCTGGAAATGGAAATAAGGGCAAGGAGGGAAAGATGAATATCCATACAAGGTTAAATGTGGGAAGAAACACCCTGGTACTTTCTGAAGGGAATGAGAGTCTGTTACAAGTGTGGTGAAAAAGTCCACAAAGCTCGTGAATTCAAGGGGAAGAAAGAGACTGTCAATGTTGAATGCAACAATTTTAGGGAAAAGGGGCATTTTGAAAATGAATATTCTAAGAACGAAAGAAACATAACTCATAAAAGTCCAGCAGTGCAAGGAAAATCCAATGCGATCACTAATACTGAGGTTGAAGCTCTAAAAGATGTGGTGGTAGGTAATTTAATGTTTTTTCAAGTTTAGATAATGGTTTATTTGATTCTAGATCATTGCATTGTGTCATATCATCCCAGTTTTCTATGAAAATTAGATATTTTCAATTTGACTTAACAAGGGTGTTCTTTGTTAAAACACCTAATGGAAGTATCATCTCAACAATGTTTTTTGAATCAGTTCCCATTAGGGTATATAAATTTTCTTATCTGCTGATATCATCATCATACCCTTGATTAAATTTTATATAATACCTGGAATGGATTTTCTTTTGGACCATGATGTGAAATTTTATTGTAAGAAGAAGGTGGTTACAATTTTCGATGATGAGAAGGAGTACATTATCATTAGAGCAGAGATGTCACCACCTGATTCTTATCTAGATCCACCCCCAATAGCTCTACTAAATTCAATTATTGGGGAAGAAGAGTATTAAATATCTATGTGTGAGGAAAAAAATATTTGAATAGAGGAAAAACCTATTATGTGAGAACATGTTGATGTGTTTCCGGAGGATTTACCTGGACATCATCCAAAACGAGAAACTCTGTTTTCCAATGATTTATTCTATGTTTGAGGACCATATCGAAGACCCCTTATACAATTCCCACTGTGGAATTAGTGGAACTAAAAAAAAACTCGAGTAATTTAGTAACGAGGGATTTATTCTCCCTAGTGTTTCTTCATGGGGTGCCCCTATCCTTTTTGCTAAGAATAAAGAACGATCTATGAGGTTGTGCATTGAATACAGGAAGATCAATGCTATAATAATAAATAACATGTATACCCAACCACACATGGATTATTTATTCTACCATCGTCATGGAGGTCAATGTTTTTCAAATATTGACCTTTGATCTGAATGTCATAAATAGTGCGTGAAGAAGGAAGACATCCTAAAATAGCATTTCGAACCAGGTATGAGCATTACGAGTTTATAGTAATGCCTTTTGAATTGACTACTGTACCCTGTGTCTTCATGGATTTATCGAATAGAGTTTTTAAGAAATATCATGATGACATTGTAGTGGAATTTATTGATTATATCATGGTATACTCAAAAAGATATGGAGATCGTGAAAATCTCTTGTACACCATTCTGAAAGCCCTCACAAGAAATGAATTATATGCGACATTTATCAACTGTGAATCCTAGATTCAAGAGATTTCTTTTCCTGGCCATATTATCTTTATGGAGGGAATCATTGTTCATCCTTAAAGGACCAAGGCAATCCAAGAATGTCTAGCACCGACGAGTATAATTGAGGTGCGCAGTTTAATTGGTCTAGTATGTTATTATTGATGTTTCATCCAAACTTTTTCTCAGTAGGATAATCCATTAACCAAGCTCACACATAAAGGGGTTAAATTTGTTTAGACAAAAGAGTGTGAAAAATGTTTTGAAGAACTTAAGTGAATAATTTTCAATGCTTTTATCTTGACTCTACCATCATGGAAAGCTGGGTTTATTATTTATAGTGATGTTTCAAATAAAGGACTTTGTTGGTTCCTTATATAGAATTATAGAGTAATTTCTTATACATCGCAAAAGAAAACAATTCATGAGAAAAACTATCCTTCTCATGATCTTGAGTTATTTGCTGTAATATTTTCCCTGAAAATATGGAGACACTATATCAATGGTAAAAATGTGAGATTTATACTGATTATAAGAGTTTAAAGAACATTTTTTCATTGATGAACTCAACATGAGGCAAATGCGATGTCTTGAACTACTCAAGGATTATGATAGCACTATACACAACCACTCAGGAAAGGAAAATGAGGTGGAAAATTCTTTGACTAGAATGGATCATGGAGTTTTGAACAATATGAGAGTTGAAAGAAATCATATTTTCATGGATCTAGTAAAGATAAATATTGGAATAACTATGGATGGTGAAACAACAATAATTTTTCAAATGGTTTCCAAACCATCTTTTCTAGAAAGTATTAAATGTTCAAAAACTGATGATGGGGTGTTTCAAAAAAAGATTAAAGTTGTGAATGATGGTA
This sequence comes from Viscum album, assembly GCA_963277665.1. NCBI lineage: Eukaryota > Viridiplantae > Streptophyta > Magnoliopsida > Santalales > Viscaceae > Viscum > Viscum album. The sequence goes on along the minus strand of OY728140.1, from coordinate 1,265,881,551 downwards.
TATTGAGTGAGATCGTATATGAAGATGGAAATTTGAAATTTTGGATGATACTTTGTGTTCCCAATATACCTAATTTAAAAATGGAATTCTTGTGTGATGATCATAACTCCAATTTCTCTATACACCATGGGAGAAACATGATGTATAGATATTTGAAGGAACATTTTTGGTGGTAAAACATAAAGAGAGAGATTTCAGATTATGTGTTCAATAAGTGAAAGCTGGAAGGCAACATCCTAGAAGAGTCATGCACCCTCTTCCCATATCTATATTGTAATGGGTTGATATTATGATGGACGTTTTCATAGAACTACCAAATAATTATACAAGGAATGATTAAATATGGGTCATTATTGATCGTTTTACCAAGTCATCACATTTTTATTATATAATAGAAGATTTACCACTTGAATGTCTTATCAGACAATAAATTAATGAAGTTGTAAGACTTCACTGAGTACCACTATCGATTGATTCGGATCGTGATCCCCATTTTAAATAAAGATTCTAGAAAAGTCTTTAGAAGGCCCTGGATACTGAACATCATTAGAGAACTACCTACCAAACTCAAACGTATGGACAATTAGAACAAACTATTCAAACCTTAGAAGACATGTTGAGATCTTCCTCGCATGACTTTCAAGGTATGTGGGATCAATATTTACCTATGGTATAATTTTCCTATAATAATAGCTTCCATTCAAGTATTCTGATGGCACCATATGAAGCCATATATGAAATGAGATATTGCACACCAACTTATTGGGATGATGTTTCTGAAGGAAAACTCTTAGGCCTATAGATTTTTAAGGAAACAATAGAAAAGATGACGATTTTCCAAACCCACATCAAAGAAACCCCAAGTATGAAAAAGATCTATGTCGATAACCGAGGGAGGGATTATGAATTTCAATTAGGAGACCATGTTTTCATGAAGATATCTCCATGGAAGGGTGTTATACGTTTCAGTAAGAAGGGGAAATTGTGTCCCAGGTACAATGGATATTTCGAAATTCTAGAACGAATTGGAGTTGTAGCTTATTGTTTTGAAATGCCTCTATGACTCTCCAAAGGTCATGATGTGTTCCACATATCAATGTTGAGAAAATACATGCCTGACCCAACATATGTACTCTCCTATATGGATATTTAACTGGAACTCGGTCTATATTATGGTGAAGAGCCTATCAAAATTTTTGATAATTGAGAACAAGTGCTAAGAAAATAGATGACTCGTCTGGTAAAAGTTATATGGAGAAACCATAAGATTGATGAGGTAACGTGGGAACCTGAGGAACTTATGATGAAGAAAAACCTGCATTTTTTTATGTTGTAATATTCTAGAAATTTTTAGGATTAAATTATTTTATGGAGGGGAGAATGAAACACCCCAAGCTCCCACAGTACGTTTCCCTTTTAATAATGAAATAGCTTTTTTTGTACACAACTTGGAGTTTTAACACACCATGACCAATCAAACTAACTATAGTGAAAAGTAATACCCACTTTTTGAAATTTTCTAATTTTTTTTTTCAAAATAGACTTCAATTTTTAATTTGGAATATCAAAATTTTATTAGGGTGGATTTTTGGTATTTTTTTGAAAACATTCAATTTTTGATGAACAGTGCAAAACCCAACGTTATTGTTTAAAACCGACATTTTATTTAAATAATTAGTTAATTTATTTTAATTTATTTTAGGTTAAAATTGATACATAATACCTATATATGTAAAATTTTATTCACTGGATTCATTTTATAATGTGTTTAGATATATAAAATTTTATTGAATATTTTACCGCCTTTTACCCACCTTTTAGAGGCATTTTAAAATTTGCATAAAACATAATTTTACCACTTATGTGAGTTGAATTCAAAAACTCCAACAGAAATGGTTAATATAATTATGTAAAATTTGGTTCAATAAAATGAGATTAATTTTTGGTGAATAGTAGCTTCTGACTTTTACTTACCACGGTTAAAAGTAAATAGGGTAATTAAATGTAAAAATGATATTATAATTACCCTAACACATGTCATAATTCTATTAAATAAGTTTTTTTCAACCAAATACAACCTCAGGAATAAAATATGATCCTTTTGGTCCACTTTTATTATTTTAGGACATTTATTATTATTTTATTTAAAGAATATTTAAGAGTGTTAAATTCGATGTTTAATAACTAAACAATTTTTAATACAGGGTTACACACAATATAAATTTGATTATAAATATTCATTAGAAATATAAAAGGATTTCCTATATAAAGGTATATTATTTATAATTTTTAGACATTAAATAAAGTATTTTATTTATGAGACCACGATGATGCAGTATTACCTTATTAATGAAATATTAAAATAATTAACATTATAAATATCCAAATAAATGTAAATTAAGTATTATGGTGAATTAAACTAATTTTTTAGGTTCATATTACATCTTAGGGTTGATTAAATAAATTTAATTCGAAGTAATAATGTTTTTATGGCTCTTAAAAAAATATAATACTAAATAGTGACCAAATTGACATAATTATGTTTTTAAAACAAATACTATATTATTAATTGATATAATTGTCCAAAAAAATATAATATTTGGCCCAAGGAAATAGATAAGTTTATATATATTAAAAATAATCCACTTTAGGTTCTTTTGGATGTTTATAGTATGTTTATTAACCATATAATATAAAAATACAAATAGGCATGGTAAATATCAAACTATTTTAGTAAGAGTTAAATCTAAAAGAAAAGGTTAATATGGTGAGATAAACCAGTATAAACCCTATCCGATGAGAGTTTATTGACCCATCCCCACCTTATACTCAATATAAATCATTTTGGAGCCATTAGAAACCGAAAATGATTTTATTATAAAATAATATCTCAAGATTTTCCTAAACTGACCCTCCCCTCTCCTATAAAAGCATACTTCCCCTTCTCTTAATTTCACACCACCAACGCCATTTGGCTCAGAAAACCAAGCCCAAATTTCATCCCAAAATTCCTCAAATCATCTTATAGTCCTTATGTTTTACAGAAATCCATCCTATGTAGCCCTCTTGATTAACACAAAAGGAAACACCTGAAGAAGAGGTAATAATTTCACGACCCTTTTTCAAGTTATTTTCTTCTTCCATTTCCACTTTCTTTGTTGTTTACATACCAAAATAGTAACTCCAATACATTATACATACTGTGATGTTATTATAAATATTGTACAACCATATTCATTATTCTACCCACCCTATAAATGAAAAAGTCACCATACATGTGTATGTACGGCTTACCGTCTCCACGTCGTGGTGTAGTTTGTTATTCAAACACTTCATTTTTAGGATGGGTATAATAATGATTATAACTGATTAAATAATAAATATAACATGCTAATTATTCATTATATAAGATATAATATCTAATTATATATTATTTCACCATCAATATAATTATATTGTCGCACGTGCGTATGTACGGATTACCATCTCCACGAACGTGATAAGATTCATTGCTCATCATAATCATTCAAGAATAATTTTCATTTTATGATTAAAAATAATTTTTATGAACATAATATAATTTTGTATATGAATCAAATACGTCCTATCCATAACAAACATGGCTTACATAACCAATAATATAAAGGAAAACGAATCATTTAACCCCCGAAATGATGATACTACCAAAATATTATAAAAAAAGAAATATTAGAGGATCATATATGATATTATATATAAGTATATAGTTCTTGTATAATATTATAACAATTTTTTAACTATTATACAGGAGGTTAAAATACCTTAAACTAAGGAAAAGTACAAGGTAAGGGTAAATTCGACAATCTCTTCATTATTCGATGTTGTTTATACGTTTGTATCTACTAGGACCTCTTTATCATCCACATCCATGTTTCTTTAAAATATATTTTAAAACATTTTTACTATTTCATAGACTATTGGTTAATTTAATTTATGACCTTGTTTTATTTATATAAAATTTTTATTATGGAATCATTCTTTCCTTTTTCAAACAAGGACCTTTATGGAATTTTGGACAAAATTAAAGAATGAATGTTTTTTAACTTATACGGAGGGTGTACCTATTTTCCATCGTTATAACATATTCGAATCTTCCCTTACAAGATTATAAAAATATTTTCAAAATAAATGTTTTATTTTATAATTACATGACTTCTAAATGATTTAAATAAAGAAAATGACATTTCTCTAAAAAATATTTAATTTCATATATATCAACATCCTTTGATGTTTTGATACTTGATTAAAGTTGATTTCTTTTGATACAATTCTTCCATATTGTATTGAAGGTTTTGTGATATGTATTAATGTGGATGTGTTATTATTACAACAGTAATGGTTTATGGATAATGTATTGACATATTGTGTGCTAGTTTTAATACGAATGTTTATGTTATATTTAAACCTTTTCATATGAGGAATTAATTAGACTTAGTAAGTGATAGGTAGATCCCACTATAGCTACTCGATGTATTAGTAGGTATCATGAGAAAAATTAGTGTCGTATAATAAGGGCTTAAAAGAATCATATTTTTGGTCTTAGAACAAGGCCTTGACTATGTGATAATTAATTCTGGCATTAAGCGTTCCATCATTATGAAATTGGCTATTGATATTGCATGTGATTATTCGACTGGTAGAATATCCATTTCATTAAGTAAATGACATTATTTTATTTATATTGGATATATTATGAAAAAATTTAGGTTTAAAAGACTTATGTTTTAGTCTTATACATTTAGATAAATTTTTATTATTATTTATGAATTTTTCTGCTATATTGTTATTCGTACTGAGCATGTGAGCTCACCCCTTTCTAAGATTTATTTTTCCCAGAATGTGAATAAATATATTACGACTGACCTGCAGGGAAAATCTAAGCGATCTAAATGTGGCCAATGGAGGAAATTTTGTAATGATTTTTTATTTTATAATCTAATGTAAAACTTATCAATGTATCTAGTACTTCCAAAGATACTAGACTGATCGGTTTTTCGGGATTTAATCCCTTTTGATCATGCCTATGTTATATAATAATGCAACGACTCTGGGTAACTGGGGTTGGGGCATTACATTTTCATTCATTTTGATGTATTATTTATAGACTCATCCAATTATAGTAGGAAATTATGATACTTTTGTCGTATTAATGGATATTTACAATTAGAAATAATTTAATAAAATGATTAAAGGGCATGTGTATCCATAGATGGTATCAGAGTAAAATCATTAGTTATCCTTCTAAAAATTGGACTCAATAACCTTTGTGAAAACCATACTGATATGTTTTATGAAATATTAAGGATATGTAAATGGAAAATACATTGTATTGGAAAATATCTTGATATTTTGGTGCAGTTTGGATAGTGTTTTTTATCAGAAATTGCATCCCATATTGGATAGACCAATGGGGAATGGTTTCGACACAGTTGTACTCCAAAATTGAACTCCGATTTGGACTTGAGGATTACCTAGTATATGCTAAATGTCATTATTGTGCACATGGATTGATGGTACCAAGTGATATTCATTTGAAATTCACTATCCCTTTATAAAAAAATATTTCATATTTGAATATATTGTGATAATTGATCCCCTTGGTACAAATAATTTTTATTAGGATTAAAAGTATAATATTGATCAAAATTTTAATGAAATTATTATCCAATTGTAGTTTTAATTTTTTGACTAATATGTTTTATGATACTACATTTGGTTAGATTTATGATAATATAACTCCTGGGATTACTATGGGTTTTATTAAAAATTTATTATTTTGAATTAATTAGATTATGTACATATGTTAAACTGTATTGTTAACATTTTGGGTTTATCTTATATATTATGGTATTGTAATAATATTACAATTGTATTAATTTTCTATTTCGGGAATAATGTTGTATTGAAAACCATGGTTTCTAAATACAAAATTATGATTAATGTCATCTATAGGACGTTAATGAAATTTTACAGAACACTACAGTGATTATAAAAATATTTCGTTATAAAATGATTAATTAGTATTCTATGAGACTACTAATCACATATGGCTTAGATGCTATGCCTGAATCGATTACCAGTGGAAAATGAGGAATCATAGCTAACCTCTAACCTACATTTTCAACCTGTTATTATAACATGGTTTTTATTGAAATGTTTTTGGGGATATATTATGTAGATTCATGGAATCATATTATAGGATCATGCTATTTTACTTTTGGTTGACTAATGATATTTATAGAGATGTTTTATAAAATTGATATATATAATCCTTTTGGTTTAACATAATGGGTAATTTTGAAAAAATAATAAATTTTTAGGATATTTATATTGAATGGTTATGAGTTAAAATAGGTGGTTAAAACCATATTAAATGTTGTAGTTATTTAGTTTATTTGGGGGACAGTGTTCATTGGGATATAGGGTAATTTTTATAATGAATGATCGATGATAATCATTGAATTTAATTTCATAATTTTTAATATTAATATATTAGTATTCATTTTGGATATTAATAGACTTTATGACACATGTAACATTGTATATGAATTATATGATATCCTTTATTAAAATATTGTTATTTATAAATGAACATTATAAAATAGATGTTATGATTAGAGGTGTGAAGAGGAATAAATAAACTCAGGCAATAAATTTAAGTAAATATTTATAGAATAAATAAAACAATTATCTACTAAAAATAATGAAAAACCATTTGAATGAAAGGGAAATGTTTTCTGAAAAAATATATTTTTCTAAAATGTGGTTTAGTAGAACCATTTTTTAATAATTTTAAATTAATACATACCACATTTAGAAAATATAATTGAAAAAACACACTTTTCCAAAATCATCATCAATTTATTAAATTATATTGAAATATAGGTTTTTTGTCGAAATTATTATTGATTTGGTGAATAGTGAAATTTGTGATTTCTCTAAAATTACCCATTATTTAAGAAAATTGCAAAATTATTATTTTAATTTATTTAAAATTTAAATTTAAATTATTTATTTTCATCAAATAAAATTAATTAAAAGTAAATAATATTTATACAATATTTTAGTATAAATATTGTTTTGGATAAAAAACCTCGTTTTTCTAATTATTTTAAACGGATATAATGTCAATCCGTTTTAGATAATGAAAATAAACACTAATCCTCAATGATTCAAAAAATATATATAGAGAGTATATATTTATTATTATTAATTTTAATTCATATAATTATGATTAAACATCATATAGTTAATATGATATCATTTTTTCATAAAAAATGAATTCATGAAAATTGTTTTCTCGACATATCTCTGGGATTAATTATAAAATCAATTAATTCAGTTTAATGAGATAAAATTGGATTAATTTATTAATTAGTTTCAATTAATATAATTAATAATATCTAATAACATCATATTTATATTATACCATAATTAATAGTGATAAAATAAAAAATATGTTTCACTAGTTAATGTAAAAATAGGTTTACTGAGTGGGTAAAACAAAATGATACTGGGTTAAAATAACCCAATACTTTTATAATTACAATTTTTTTTTCATATTTTCCACTTATAATTTATATAATTATAAAACATTCTATTTCTTAGCCTTGTGGAATGTGAAAAAATATGATGGTGTTTATTCCATTGAAAAATTCAGTGTTTTTCCTCTCCACTGTTTATTAAAGGACATACATTATCCATTACATTAGACAATTAAATATCAATTATTTTGAACATGACAAGAAAATATAACTTACTTACTTCTCTTACCAAATCATAGAATAATTGTTCTATTTTAAAATCCATCCTATGAAGACTTTTAGTAGAAACCTAGAGATATTTTCTGAATAATAGGTTACATCTTTAAGCAAGAATTTTATCTTATTTATTCTTCCAACTCATTAAGATATTATTAAATAAGGATGAGGTAATAAAAAAAATATCCTAATAGTACCTAGTTGTTTTTATTTTAGGTCACTGAACTACATCCCCCCCTCCCATACATTTGTAACATATCAATTAATAGTGTGTACAATGATCCACCACCTCCCGAACTAATATAATTATTTATCCACCACCACCTCAAAATGATAGAAATAATGAAATATATAATTTTTGTGTATGATAATAAAATTATATTTTTACTTATTTAATTAAAATTTCATATAAACCATTACATTATCATTTTCGTATGGTACATGATAACATCACTCATTTATACGGCAGACTGTCGAATCATGTGTTGATGTGACTTTTTTCACTTGTGATTTAAATTAATGGTAAATAAGATTTATTTATTTTTAATATATGATATTCATGAATTATTATTTAATATATAAAATAAATATATCATATTAAATCATACAATAACTTCCATTGAATAAATGACATTCTTGTTCTAGTGTACGATAAACTAGAAACATGCGAAGTGACGTGATTCATTTTTAAATAGATATTTAAATGGTAGGTAATAAAAGAAAAATTTAATGGTTAAATTTCATATATTTGAAATGATATTTATTTTTTAAAATTAATATACAATTCATATCCTTAACTATTCAACCTTTAAGGTAATTACAATGAAACTTGTGTGTATACAAGAACTACTTTCACCCTGAAACGATGTTATTCATTTCCGATGATAAAAATTAATAAATGATTATAAATAATTATCTATTGGAAAATATATATGTTTAATAATAATATCATTATTTATATTATTGAAAAATATACTATGTTATGGTGTATAACAATCACTATAAAACATGTATGATAAAAAAGAAAAATTAATTCCAAAATAAATTGAAAAATGAAATATTAGTAATGAATAAGTGAAAATATAACATAAAATGGATAATATATGATATTAAAAATAATAATATGATTCTTTAATAAGTTAAAAAAATTTAAAATTCATTAACTTATGTTAAAGGGTCTTCGACAAATGTAAAGGGTTAGGGAAGGAGTTTATTAACATAATTTCTATTCATTTGGTTATATGATAACTTATTTTACTATATTATACAAAGATAAAGTGATAAATTAATTTTAGTTTCAATCGGTTTTATTTAAAATTATATTCTTTAGGATAATCATTTGTACACATAATCACTAATTTTATTAACTCGCATCCCAATGATGTGATATTTTTATGTCATTCGTCTCAAATTTCTTCTTCGAGACACATGTTCATTTAGTAACTTAAATTTATTAGAATGGCCTATGTACTTCCCCGTTGCACAAGATATTAGTAATCCTTCCAAAACCATGTTATTTAAAGTCAATATTAATCGAATTAATTCATGTGATGTTTTGATTCCTATATTACCTAATTGGCAAGAGTTTATTTTTGAAAATCATTTCAATAGGGATTGATTATGATTAAATATGCATTAATGTAAATTATTGGATAATTATCAAATAAAAGAAATTAAAATTTTCCCCTTTCATTATTAATTAATGTTTAATGTAACAAACCCATTTCCCTATCTATTTTGATTAAAATGATTGATGATTTTTTTAATTAATTCATACATTATTTGACTTATTGGATGGAATAAAAAAAATTTCCGAATCAATTATTTATAAAAATGTTTTCATAAAATGTTATCATATTATTTATTGAATATGTTTTTAAAATTAATTATTTTTTAAAAAAAAAGTTTTAATGTGTATCACCACATTATTTTTTAAATTTAGAAATTTTTTAATTTTCTTACTAAAATATGAATGAAATAATTTTTTTAAATGTATTCATAATTAAATAACCTCTTTCTATATAATGACCATGAAATTTATTAAAGCTTACAATTTATTTCTCAATTTATTTTTTGAATAAATTTTTTTATTTAATGTGATAGAATTTTTTAGATTATAAATATGTGTTTTAAAAATGTAAAGGATATTTTTTCAATGTGATGAATCAAAATAATTTTCTATCAAAGGTGGTATCCTTTGATTTTACTCAAATTGAGGTGGATATTTCAATAAATAATGTTTTTAATAGTTATAAAGCTACTTTCATTAATTATAAAAGTTTTTATGTTATGCATTTCTTCAAATTTAACTATACATGCCTCTAAGATATATAATACTCATATTCTCTCTATAGATGACATGAAAATACATGAATTATAATCATTTTAAAATTCCATTATTATGAAATTTCTTGTGATTATCATATGAAGATATATTCTAAAACCCATTTTCTCTTAATGGTTAATATTTCAACTATACCTTTTAATTGAATATTTTGTGTCGCATACATAGGTCAGGAACATTTTATCATTTTTTCACCTATATGTCACTCTAATTCAATGGGTAATGATTTATTCTCCCGATACATCACATATTGGATTACTGGTTAAATTTAATCTATTATTGGACATTATCGAACAAGTGTTATTTTATAAGAACTAATCCATGATTATTTTTAGGTAAAATTAATTGCTTCTTCCACCTTTCTCATGATTCCATGAACTTGTGATACTATATTCACTATGTTATTCTCCTATTTTATATCTCTTGTTCCTTATTTTTTTATGATATCATATTAAATTTCTAACTCACACAATATGAACCCCTATCAATATTATTACCTCACTATTATTTTTTATGTATCCCATTTATTTTATGTAATCCACATATTATCCCATGTTGTTTTTGGAGTTTGAGATGATTTATGTGGTCACTATGGAAAAGAAAAAAATTTAGATTCCATGTTTTAGTTCGTTTTAATGTTATTTGATCATAATATTCTAAAGACTAAATGACTTTATTATCATTATTTTTTATTTATGGATATAAATTTTTTATCAACCATCCTGGTTCAACCCCTAACTGGTCAATTAATCCAGTTAACAAAAATATCTAAATGGTGTTCTTGATCCCCATAGTCTAGAAACTGGTGTGACGCATCAAAATAATTCATCATGAACGATTTGGCCAATAAACAAATGAATAATAAATAAAATATTTAAATAAAAAAACAAAACTAAAATAAAGTTGGGGAAATGAAATATATCTTCCCACATACCTCCATGTTCCATATGGGTAACCACTAATGGTAAGATCAAAGACTCTCTATATGAGATCCCAAGAGGGAATCCTCGCCATGAGATAAAATAAAATAAATATATTGGAATGAGTATGAAAACTCAACATTTATGACTTAATCAACTATACACTATTCCATAACATTAAAATGAATACCATGTCATGATAGTGTGAAAATTCAACTATATAAAAACATTTTTTCTTGATTATTTAGAATTTAAATCACAAGAATCCGTTTTTCAAGAATTTTTTTTACATCACATTTCAAAAAATGGTTCCATGAATACATAGAAATTTTAAAATGATTTGAAATCTATTTAGATTAATACATGGTTATCATAAATGATAAATCATGAATGAATAAACTAAAAACAAAATAACATCACAATTATCATGTCTCAAGCGAGGACAACGGGAAATCCCTATAGGTTACTATAAATATTATTACAATTGAATCCTCGTATCTCGGTGAAATGTGGTACAGCAATGACAAACCAGTACATACTCATGAATGATCCACTAAATGAGAACACATATCAAGGTATAAGGGTCTCTAAAGATCATCTTAATTTAGGTAGTTTATATCATAAATCCACTTTGATGAATCTGGTCCATGAAACATCTAATCCAACTTGAATTACGGTTTTTGTTAGGCCCCCTTAGTACTCAGCTTCCCTATGTGAACTATTTAATGGGTCAGTGAGTTTTTATGAAACTAAAATTCATAAAAATATCATTTTCATTACTCAAAAAACACATCCAAACCCTCCCCACTGATCTACAACGTTGATCACATGCCCTTTTTTACATCACCTAACAATGCACATGACACATCATAAAGAGCATATAACAAATCAAACATTTAAAATACACATCATAATTCTAAAATAATTTTCATGTCCTTAATAGTGGATTTCCTATACAATAAAACAATATAAAAGGGGCAAATGCACCACATTATTTTAAAAGGAAACACCCAATTTATCAAAAAAATATTTCCCAATACATTAAAATTATAAAACCACTTAAAAATGATAATTGAACAAATAAAGCAACACACAATTAAAATAAAGCCTGAAACCTTTCATAATTCACCCAACCAATTTTAAAGTCTTAAGATATGGTGTAGAAATGAAGTGTGAATCAATTTTTCAGGGGCCACATACAATTATATATAAATACTTCATATTAATTTAATATTAAAATGGAATACACATTTTAAAAATAATCGAGAAATAATAGTAATTAATTAAAAGTCCTAGGAATAGTGGACCTACCTCAAACATTCCATTTTTTATAAACACTCAATCCAACCCTTCTGATTACACACACATTCATCTAAACACACTTATATATAAATACCCCAAGCTACATTTCACACGTTCACCTTGAAATTAAGGAATATTTACAAAGAGTGAATATATATATATGACGAACCTATTTGTTAGCTTGTTAGAAATATTGACACCAACGGATCAAAATAACATATCACATATCCAAAAACATTTATAAAAATTATCAAAAATTCAAAATGTAGAAAACCCTTAATTTAAATTTAATCCAATGCAAAGGAATCCAAAACCCTTACAAAATTTAATTAAGGGTTGACCAAAATTTTCTGAAACACGTCTCATTTAGAGAGAAATATCAAAAAAGATCTAATGTTGACCCTAGATATGAATCACACATCCTAAAAATAATAGAAACATTAATAATTGGCTCCCAAAAAACACTAGGAGTTGCATGAGCAAGGTAGGACTATTGGAAAGAGTTAAAACTAAGAATTAAGGGAGGATAATGGAGAGGGGAATTATCAGAGTGGAACGTACACCAAATTAGTAGATTAAATGGTTGCGAGAGAGAGGGATGGGTGGTGCAACATAGGGGATCAACCATGTGGGGGGGGGGGGGTCGTGCATCGTGGAGAAAGAGGGGGGCACACATGGGGTGAGGGAGGAATCCAAATTTGTTTATAAAAATCCTAAATAATAATAATATGTATGAACTCCATATTAATACAAATAAGAATATCATTATTATTAAAACATTTCCTTTTAAATTTTATTTTATTTTAGAATCCTAGAAATAGTGCATCGTTTGGCCACACTATTAGCCAAACTATGCAATAATTGTTCACATCTTCTAGATGTTGTAGACAACCAACATGGGAAACCAAATAGTTTTCAATACCGAGTGATATTCATGTAATTTTTCTCTACCAATATTGTAGACACCCTCACTATGTCTCCACATGGTTTCTACTTACTTTACAACTAACGTTTTTCTGAGAAAAATATCCTCATATTTTTAAATTAACGACTGGTTTCACCCCACACTCAATTGAAAAACCTTTTATAATTAAATAATTAAAAAAATGGTCGAGGTGTGAAAATTATCCATTCCAAAAAAAACATTATGCCTGTAGAATCCTCCCATCCCAATGAGGAATCAAACTCCAGATCGATAGTTAATAAGGCCAATAAAACCATAGACTCAGTGTAACCATTCACTCTACCAGTCACAAACGACAATATCAATGAGAAACCATAATGATAAGAACCTAGATGAAAGGAAGATGGTTATCCCAACCAAAGGAACCCCTCTGTAACCACAACACCCACAAGGGAAACCCAACACAAATTAACTTTGGAACTGTAATGGTATGGACCCTCCTAGTCCATTACTTTGGCAAATCCTGATATTGGAGGCTTACCGGGGACCATCGATGACACATTGAGAATTTTTCCTATTTTCAGGTTGAATGAACATTCCCACTGATCAAAATCAGTGGATCCAATTGAAATTGGTGGCACTGATGGACATCAGTTGAACCTACGGGGAAACGATGGCACTCCTCGGCATCTAGTGGACCTGATTGGCAATCGGTGGCACCGATCGTCCATCAGTGGAACTGATCAACATCTTCTCTAGGGAGAAAATGTGAGGGTTTGAATGACTCACCCATTGGTTAATCATTTTCAATCTCTTTAGGAAATATTTTTTTGTCTCTAGTAAGGCCCCTTTTAACATAACAGTTTTTAATACCCCCCCCCCCCCCCTTATGACATCTATGGCTATTTTAAGGCCCTTAAAATGTGTTTTAAATACCCCACAAGTCAGTAAGACCTTGAATTTCCAAAACATGTAGCATTTTCACTAGTGTCAACACCATTTAACGCATTTTACAGTCTCTCATGTTTTCTAGTTTAGCCCTTATTATAGGTTTTTCTATGTTCAAAGAAAATCAATCAACTCGCAGTCATCCGCCAATTTGTATCCACCATATCTAAAGAGAATTATTTTCCTCTCCATTAATTCCAACATTTGAAGTTACCTGGCCACATAGGAAAGCCAAGATCTAACTTTTATGTAATTTGATATGGCCTCCTTAATTTTAGGATCTTGCCTCTTTTTAAGATGAGATCCTCTCTTCTATATTGTTTTCTTTTTCTCTAAGTGCACCTCGAGACTTCCTCCAGATATGAATTGTGTGCCTATATTAGAGCCCTTTCGATCATCCTTGAAGTCTTTCTAACAAATCACACTTCCCCAGTTCTTATAACAATGATAAAACATTGATCCTTGATCATCCAAGTAGAGGTTTTTCCTACAACTCTCTTTAATGTGCATTAAGCGGGGTGGTTATGATGATGTTTCATCGCTATGAAAATAAAACACACATTAACAATGAAAATAAAAAAAATTAAAGAATGGAGGGGGTACTGATGATGATGTTTTTGCGTTTTACATTCATTTTTATGTTGGGAATTTTATGATCTCTTGTCCACTGAAAATTGTGGTCATTGGTTGTTATATCCAGATCATTAATGAAGCTCTGTTTTCTAAATAATCTTATGATTGAAGGGATGAAACATAGAAAGTGATTAATATCATAAAATTTTATGATTAAATGGATACCTGATAAATATGTACCATTTTTTTATCATCTCAGTTAAAAAAACAGTATTAAGTAACTTAATGAATGTTGTTGGAAAATTTTAGAAAACTTTCCTTTCTCCATTATGGTGATATACATGGTTTTTGTTCTGATTTCTATGGGGAAATGAAAAGAGGAATGAAATATCTAGTTGAGAGGTTGTTGTATTTTGAATATGGGGTCATGTGGAGATGGTAGTAAATGTATTTGAGACAGTAAAGTGGGGATTAGTTTGGTTCTAGTACTTCGAGGGATCTCCGAGATCCCTTTTGATGTTGTTACGTCCAAGAGAATTGGGTGAGAATGCATAAATGTTTTCTTGTCAATTTTTCATTCAGTTGTTTCTTTTCCTTTTGGTTATGACTATTAGTTTCTCAGTAGTGGATGAATATTTCTTTAATATTATCATTTGATAATGATAATGAGAACATGTACAATGGGGAACTATTTTCCAGAAATGTAGTGTGCTCTGGTTATTGATGTTGTTTACATGTGAATATAGGGTTAACAACAAGAGTGGTTATGTACAGGATGGTTGTTGGTTTCGGGACCCATATATTAGGATGAGTTATTGTTTACCTATATTTATGAAATTTTGTTCTTGTTTTTCTTATATGCACCCCACCCTTGTTGAGAACTTCATGTCCGACCACCCAATTTACTAGGGGTTGGTGTTTTCCCTATAATTTCTATGAGTGGCTAGTAATTACCTCCTTTCTCCACCCTCTCCAAGGTAGCCCAACAATATTCAGGTAGGATATGATAGCCTAATGTTTATTATGGCCTTACATTATTCAAGAAGTGTGTATTGAGGTGGTTGGACCAGGAATGTACGAGAAGGTTTGTTTCCAAAGTGTCTTCAAGATGAGGCTCAGGTGTCTCCAGGTGTGGTAGTTGTTGTTCTGGACCTAGTGTCTTTGAGAGTGGTAGTTGTTGTTGTGGCCCAGGTGTCCGCGATCTTGGTCATGTGTAGTTGTGGTGGCCCTGGTGTTTTCGAGTGGGATATATATGTGGTTGGGATGGCCCATTGGGTTGTTGTTAGGGCGGCTATGGGACTGCAGCCAGATTTGTGGGGGAGGCCTAATGTGTATGATGTTCTAAATAACCAATGAGAAAGCAGTGTGGGGTACCAAAATATCGATGTGCTATTACTATTACTTTACCATACTTACATTGTTTTGGGAGTGTTCCATGGTGATACTGGTTGGATTGCTTTCCTTGCAAGGTATTTTGGTTACCTCTATTTTTTTCTCACATGGCATTAGAATGTCTCCTGACTAATACATGAGAGATTTTTTATTACATAATGATTATACCAATATAATCACCATACTTATATGAATATTTATTGTTGCTTCTAGGAGGAAATTGAGGACCATGTCAGACCTTACTAGATCGGACGTAGGGACTTTTATCATTGCTGATTTTTTTGGTACTTTCCTTCAGATTTTTCTTCTACATTTCATCACATTTTTTTGGACATCCATATGGGAATGGATATGGGGTTTTACTTTTATTTTTAGTATTTGGAGTTTTTTTGGAGTTAGCATATTATATCTTGATTTTGTTCTATAGAAATACTAATGCCTTCCATATAACATGGGATTCTATAGCATTGATGATAGTGAACACGTAGGGTCCTATCAAAGGCGGGACTCAGTAGTCAATATCTCTCCTTCAACTTGAAGAATTAAGGGTCTGATAGTTTGATGTCCCTACCCTCATCATAGAGAAGGCGGGTCATGATAGGATGGTATCTGTGGCTGATGGTTGAGAGATAGGATAGAGTTCTAGGTTAGGAATATTTAGGATTAAATTTTATGGTATGGAAACACTCTTAAAAAATCATTGTTCCAGAAGTTGGCTAAGGAAGGCAAACTTGGACACAGGATTTAAGTGCCCCCATGATCTGATGCAAGGACTCTAGAAATGCTAAATAAACATGTTAGGATACAATGATAATAAGGTATATATTTTAGGAAATTTAAATGAATCATAATGACTTCTGTTATTGTTTGTGATGGGTGTTTCATGAATTTAAAATAAATAAAAATATTATTCGATATTTGAAGGGAATATTTTACACTACTCAGGCATAAGAATTCGTTGTTTCTATTCCATCTATGGAACCCAGATGATATCCCTAAGTAGATCATGTGTTCAAGGCCTAGTAGGATGATATAGTTGATAAATGGAGGGATTATTGAGAGGAAAATGATGAAAATTTGAAGAAGACTCTACGTTCTTCCAATCAGTTGACCCTCAGAAAGTACAAGGGCAGTGCCTCCAACTTTGAGATAGAGGGTTGATTTGAGGATTTGGCAGTCACCATTACCTAGATCTTTTCACCGAGGGATTAATGTCTTCTATTTTTAGTTAATAAGATGATGGGAGCATCAAATCATTGGTGGAAACTCTACCTTTGAGAGAGGATGGAGACCGAGGTTGTGTGGGATGACTCTGAGAAGGAGTTCTGGGCGGAATACCATTCTTCTATGATGATGGTTTAAAAGATGTAAGAGATTATCTCCCTCTATTAGTGGACTATATCGGTAAGGGAGTTGGGGAGCATATTCAATGATCACCTTGATTTCTTTTCAAACCGCTTCCCAAATGAGGAGTCGTGGGCAAGATACTTAGAGGAGGCACTATGACTTTCTGTTTAATATGTTGTTACTCCCATCACTCTCCTGAAGTAGTTGGAGGATTAGAAGATGGATGAGGTAGTAGAGAAGATGTAATGATGGGTGGTGTGATGTGAGAGGGGAACCAATTTATACCATCAAAGGGAAAGGTCATCAGCAGCAGATCTCTATCATCTGGTCCTTGCACATTTTAGCTGACGAGGAGCATGCCCTCAGTTTCAATCCTAATGTAGCCCTTTCACTACAGGACATATACCGAGGTGATTTATCTATGGAATTTGTAGGATTCTTCAAAATAAATTCCCTAACTGAGAACAATATGGTAGGGGTGGGAAGGTTTAGTTCCCACCTCAGCAGTAGTAGTTTCTAGCCAAACCTTTTTAGTAGCAGCAGCATGGGAATCAAGATCCCGCTCCACCAAGGGCAGACGATGTCAGAGGAGTAAAACATCAGTTCCCTCCTTAGGGACCTTGACTTGGGTGTGATCAGGGGGGCCAGTTTTAGCCAAGGGGAAGTTGATTTTGGCATGGTGAGTTGTACACTATAGAGGCTGCAATTCAGGTAGAGCCAGAGGTCATTCGAGGTACGATCAGTTTTTTTACTACACATTCATGTTTAGTGTTTCATTTAGGAGCTCCACACTCATTTTTTACACTCATTCTATCCCATTCCTGGGTCTAGACATAGATAAACTTTCTATATCCCCCGTTTTGAGTATTCTAGTTGGATGTTATAGTAGAATGTTTGATGTTTATCGAGGATTTACACTGATGTTATGGCCACATCTCTCCATTGGGGATCATATTCTACTATAAATGTAGTCGTATGATGCCATCCTAGGCATCGAATAGCTCTTTTCTGAGCAAGTATTCATCGAATTCTTCCAGAGAAGGGTCATTTTTTCAGATTTGGGAGACTAGCATGTAGCTATCTTTGGCATGAAGGGCTGCCTAGAGAGCAGACGATGTGTGGAGCCCCCTTATTCCATGTTAGCCAAAAAGATAGTCGAATCAGCGGACTCAGAGATAGTGGATGTTTTTTTATATTTTAGTGTGTTCCTGTATTTATTCCTTGAAGTGGATGGGACTCTACCCTCTCAACGTGATTTTGTTTTTGGGATTGACTTACAACCTAGTGCCTATTCGATTTTGATGGCTCTCTATCAGATGGCTCCTTATGAGTTCCGGTTGTTGTGGATTCAGGTTCATGACCTACTGAGGAATGGTTTTATCCAACCAAGTGTGTCGCCATGGGGTGCTCCAGTCTTCTTCGTAATGAATGAAGATGGTGGTCTCAGGATGTGTATAGATTACTAAAGACTAAACTAGGTGATGGTCAAGAACTATTTCCCCCTCTTAGGAATCAATGATCTTTTGGACTAGTTGAAGAAGGCATGTTGCTTCTCAATGATCAACTAGCGATCTGGATATCACTAGTTTAGAGTGACAGAGGGCGATATCTCGAAGGCCGATTTCCGGTGCAGATATGGGAACATCGAGTTCATGCTCATTTCACTCGACATTAAGAATACACCAGCTATTTTAATGGGGCTCATGAACTCTATTTTTCATGAGTATTTGGACCGGTTTATAGTCATGTTCATTGATGACATCCGGATATACTTGAGAACAGAGGAGGATCATGTTGAGAAACTAAGGAAAATTTTGGAGGACTTCCGAGACCACATGATCTATGGAATGTTTTCCAAGTGCATGTTCTGGACAAAAGTGTTGCGGTTTTTTTAAAATGTGGTGTTTGAGAAGAGGATTGTAGTGGACCCATCAATGTTCTATGTGGTTATTTCTTGGGAAAAACCCAATATCATGGAAGAGGATCATTATTTCTTGGGACTTGAAGGTTACGACAAAATGTTTGCACCCGACTTCCCTTGAGTTATAGAACATTTTATGACCATAAACCAAAATCACTAGGCTTTTGTATGGTGTGATAATTTCTAGGGAGGTCTTACATATTTGAAAGGGAAGCTGGTTGATTCCCCAGGGTTGTGGTTTCTAGAGGAAGGGGTAATTTTCTATGTGTTATATGATGCTTTCGGTCTAGTCTTGAGGTGTTTGATAATATAGAAACAGGGAGTGATCCCATATGGTTATATTCAGGTATTCCCTTATAAATGAAACTATTACACCCACAACTTAGATATTGAAGCGGTGGTGTTTACACTGATGATTTAGTGGCATTACCTCATCGGGGAAGGCTTATTGGCCTTTATAGATCACAAAATATTGAGGTATTTATTATCCCAACAAGACCTGAACATGCGACGACAGAGGTGGATGGAGTTTCTTCAAGACTAAAACTTCGATATCTCTTACACCTTTGTAAAGGGGAATGTGGTGGCCTATTCCTGGAGAAGGAAGTCATAGAATTATTTATTTTGAGATTTGGCATATGTTGGGTAGAAAATTTAGGAGTTTTCTACTTTACATCGTTGCATGAGAGTGGAGGATATTAGAGGATGTCTATTTCAGATGACAATACAGTCTTCCTTGGTATGATAGGTGGAGGAGTCTTAGTAGGGATACTCATAGGTTAATGTAATTTGTGATCATGTTAGATAGGATAATGATCCAGAGGGTTGGTTGGAGGATATTCATAATTGGATGTTGTTTTGAGAGAATATGTTTGTCCCGGTGGCGATGCATGAGGGATTTCTCAGTGAGTTCCATTACACACCACTATTGGTACACCCATGAGTCCACAAAAAGTATCGAGGAATGAGAGGTCCGTTTTGGTGGCCAAGAGTGAAGTGGGAAGTGGTAGAGTATGTGGAAAAGTGCCTCATCTGTCAAGAGTTGAAAGACGAACATCGTGTTCCTGACGTTATGTTGCAGACCTTAGATATTCCTGCGTGGGTGTGGAATTATATCTTGATGGATTTCATCACAGGACTACCCAGGGATGAGGGAGGATGTGATGCCATTTGGTATTGGTAGATCGGTTGACGAAACTGGTTCAATTCTTGGTATTTAAGGAGTTGATCGTAGTGGATTCCTTATTAGATAAGTATGTGGGTGATGTTTTGTGTCCTCAAGGAGTTCTGAGAACCATTGTTTTGGATTCAGATACATGATTTAATTCCTGTGTTTAGAAGGGATTATATCATGCTTTAGGCACCCATATATTCCATAGAACTCCTATTCACCCTCATACATATGATTAGATAGAGGGGACCATCCAGATGTTAGAGGATATGTTGTGGGAATGTATTCTAGACCTCAGAGGATCATGGTTATGAAACTTTCCTCTGGTATAGTTTTCCTAGAATAATATCTATCACACTACCATTGGTATGGTACAATTTGAAGCCTTTTATGGAATACTATTTTATTCACTCGTGTGGAAGATAGAGTTTGGGGAGGCAGGTGTTCATGGCCCAGAGGTGGTGTTGGGAACGACAGAGAAGGTTTAGCTTGTGCATTAGAGGATGAAGGAATCTCAAGACTAGAATATTTCATATGTCTATCAGAAGTGGAGTCACTTGAAGTTCAACTTTGGAGATCATGTGTTATTAAAGGTTTCCCCCAAACGTGGGCAGGAGATTTTTGGCAAGGAAAGTAATATTTCTCCTAGTTTCATTGGGCCATTAGAGGTATTAGGGCCTAGTTGGCGAGGTGGAGTATCAGCTTGAATTACCACCACCACTGGAGAGGATCCAAAAAATCTTCCACATATCTCAGCTCTGTCGGTATCTACATCATGTATCCCACATGATCGACTATGGAGAGACGGATATCGAGGATGATGCAATGTTAATGGAGTGAATGTTGAGAATCGAGGATCGTAAGGGGATGTTTTTTCATGGATAGACTATTCCCTTTCTTTGTATGTTGTGGGTTCATGGTGGCCTCGAGGACAGTACCTATAAATTGGAGTCACAAATGTGTTCCCAGTACCCAGATTTTTTTTGAGCTTTGATCTCATGTTTGTCATTGCGCTTGGTTTTTAGTGGTTTCTTGACCATGTTTACAAAGAGATTAGTTGTTTCCCATGTTCCCCGTTTTTTTTAAATGACATGACCATGGGGAAGGGATAACATGGGCTCTAATCAATATGCATTAATGTGGATGCAATTAGACTTGTTCTGGTTTGTAAGTGCTGTGAAAAGAAAATAGAATCTTGAAATGGGGGAAGGAACTCCCATATACATATTTCTAGATTGTGTGAACCTTTTGTGATTCTTTGGTTACATGGGGGAGAGGAATGGTAGTCTTTCTATAGTTTTTAGGGAGATATATGTGAGAGAAATTTCCATAGATGTCGAGGTTTTATCCTGGATTTCGAATAAAAATGGGGTGTTTGGTCCTTGAGAGGTATCTTAGGTGGTGGTTGTTCAAACCCCTATCTTTTCTCTAGGTTTACCCTTGAATTATTTAGGTAAATAATAGTTTGATAGGTATATGATGTAATTTCCTATAACCTCTTTCTCCATTACATTTCTAAATCATGATATTAGAGGCTTTCTAAGGACCATCAATGACTCATTGAAGAGTTTTCCAATTTTCATATTGAATGAATAGTGTCACTGATCGGCCATTAGTGGAACTGATTGGAATTGGTACCAGGGGGATAGTACCAGGGTGATGGTGCCCGGGTGTTTGTGACTCAACCATCAGGGATCCATTTCTAGACTCTCCTGAACATTCATTGTTGGATCCAATAATGCCTCTTTTCACATAAATGTGTTTTAATTCCCATTTTTAAGAGATCTAAGGCCATTTTATGTACCATAACATATGTTTTAATTCCCCCAAGAGTCTTGCGAACCTTGAATTTCCCAAATGTGTGGCCCTTTCATCGATGTTTCACCCTTTACTGTGTTTTCAAGCCTCCAGTGTTTTCGAGTTTCACCCATGTTACAAGTTTTTCTCTATTTAAAAGAAAATTTATCAACTCATAGTCATTTGAAGGTTAGTCTCCACCATCTCTAAGGATAGTTATTTTGTTATCAATAAATTACAATGTTTAAAACCTCTGATTTGTATGGTCATTCCTTGATAAAACTTTTACGTACATCAAAATGGTCTCCCTAATTTTTGGGTCTAGAATCTTCTTAAGCTGACATCCACTCTACCTTCTTCGTTTTAGTTTATCTAGGTGAACAACAAGACTTCTCCCCCGACACGAATCGTGTCCCTGTGATGGAACCTTTTCTATTAGACTTCATGTACTTATTATAAATCGCAATTCAATAGTTCTCAATGCAAAGAGAAAACATCAATCTTTCATAAACCATGTAGGGGGTTTTCTATCGTCTCTCTTTACTATGCATCATGTGTGATGCATGTGTTGATGTTCCATAGCAAGGTAGATGAAACTAACATTAGTGAAGATAATAAACATACATTTAATGAATAAAGCGGGAGGGAATGTTGATAATGTTTCTGTGTCTTAACTTTTTTATAAAGTAAATTGAAAGGGCTCTTGTAAAAAATCGAGGCCATTGGTGGTTCTTTATTGCGCACTAATGAAGATATTGTTTCTAAATAATATTGACATTCAATGGATGAGACAAGGAAAATGATTATTCATGTAAAGGATTTTTATTAAATGGATTCCCGATTAATAAAAACCCTTGTGTGATCACCCCGGTTAACCAAATGGAAAGAAGGAACTTAATGAATGATGTTGTAAAAATTTGAAAAACTCTCTTTCTCTGTTCTGGGGATATGCATGCATGTTTTGTTTGATGTTTTTGGGGTAATGAAAAAAGGAATGAAATATCTGGTAGAGAGGTTGTTTGATTGTTATTCAAGGGCTGTGTGGAGATGGTGCTAAATTTTATAGATCTAGTATGTTGGTTCTTGGTGTGGTTCTAGTACATAAATGGATCTCATAGATCCATTTTGAAGTTGTTTCTTATAAGAGAACCAGGTGTGAATGCTTAAAAATTTGATTAGATGTTTTTAGTTCAGTTGTTTCTATGGCTTGTGGTTATGACTATTAGGTCCCCTTTAGTGAAAGAATATTTGTTAAATTGAATCATTTGAACATGATAATGGGAACTGGTAAAATGGGGAACTGTTTTATAGAAATCAGTTCTACTCTGGTTGCGGTTGTTGTGTACTTGTGCATGTAGGGATAACAACAAGAGTGGATGTGTATAGGGTGTTTTTTTGTTCTAGGACACTTAGGCTAGGATGATTTTTTGTCTACATATATGTATAAAAACATGGTATTGTGTTTCTTATGCAGACCCCACCAATGATGATCACTTCGTTCCAACCACCCCCATTTCCTGGTGGAGGGTGTTTTCCCCAACATTTCTATGAGTCGCTGGTTATTATCTCCTTTATTCTCCCTCTCCCAGGTACCCCATGACTCTTTGGTCATGTTATGACGTCCAAAGGTTCATTATTGTAACACCCCGAGATTCCACGATACGCTTCTCATTCAATAATGTAATAGCTTGCATTGTACGCGACTTCGAGTTCTAAAACACCGCGACTAATCAAAGTAGTCGTTATGAATAGTAACAACCACCTTTTAAAATTATAGAAATTTTATATTTCAAAATGGAATTCATTTTTCAATTCGTAATATCGAAATTATCCTAGGTTGAATTTTTTGTAACTTTCTTAGAACTTCCAATTTTTTATGAATAGTGAAAAATACTTAAAACAACTTTTTTAATCAAAAAAATTTATTGTGATAAATTATACTATTTAGTGGTTTTAAAGTATAATTAGAATATATTTTTACCATTTTATCCAATGGTGGTCATTAGAATTAATTTAACATTGAAATTGGACATAAACAATTGCCAATCTTTTGATATAAATTGTTTCTTAAAAACACGCTATTTGTTGTGACAACGGGAATTAATTATAAAATTAATTAATGCAACTTATATGTTTGGAATTTTGTAAAATAGACATCATTTTTGAATTTGGAATATCAATTATAGCTTAGGGTGACATTTTGGCATTGTTCTGAAAAACTTCAATTTTTGATGAATAGTGAAACCACTAAGTGGTAGTTAAATAACTGATTTTTCGTTTAAATGAAATATTACCACTTCTGTGATTTGATTTTCAAAAATCCGACATACATGGTTGTCATTAAGAAGTAAAATGTGGTTCAATGAGATTAAAATAATTTTTTGGTGAATAGTAACTTTTAAGTTCTTAATCGCGATTAGAGGTAATTAGTGTAGTTTAAGGTAAAAACAATGTTTTAATAATATGATATGAGCTTGACACTTGTCCTACTCCTATTGGATGAGTCATGGCATACCAAGACAACCCATGGGTCAACTTGGGGACCCCATGGAGCCACTTTAGTTGGAAAATGACATTAATATATATTTATTTAATGTTAAAATTAAATTTAAACAAACATGAGTTGTTTTACTAAAACATTTTTTAAGTGGGGTTACACAAGTCCAAATTTTGACTATAAATATTCATTAGAAAGATAAAACTATTTCCTACATCATAGTAGTTTTTTTATAATTTTTAGACATTAACTAAATTAAATTATTTATGACATCATTATGATGCAGCGATGACCTCATTATTTAACGATTTTAATAAAATGAAAAGATAATGTAAAATCCAAGGCTTACACTTGTCCAAAAACTATTGGATGAGTATATTTAGAACCCTTATCACCTTATCCACGAATTATATAAGTGTGGGACCTTTATAATCCGAAAAGCATTGTGTAATAATGTAACATTTCAATCTTTCCAAAAAATCCCCTCCTCTCCACTTATAAAAGGCCCCCACCTCTCCCACCTTATTCACACCATCAAGCCATTTTGCTCGGCCAACCTATACCCAAATACTCTCCCAACTTCCCCCTCTTACTCCTAGAAGCCTCACTTTGAGCATAACGCTTCTCAAGGAAGCCTTTGGCTCAAATCAAAAAGAGTTACCCGATTTTGAGGTAATGTCTTCTCTAATGTTGTTTTGTTTTATTTTTCTTCTCCAACCCCCTAAACTCTTTTTATTAATTTCTTTTGTAAGAACACCAGTATCCTAAATATACTAGGATGTTTTTATAATAAGTATTAGAGCTACACTTACACAGACCTACATATAATGGTTAAAGAACATACGGTTCCTGTGGATGGCGAATTTCTACCTCACGAAACGATGATTGTTCAACACTCATATAACACCTTCAAAGGTGGCCATTAAGATGTCACTATATTTATATATGATATATAATGTGTTTATGTTTTACTTATGCTTCTTTATTTCTCATTTATGGCATACTTTATGATTTCCATTATGGGTAAAACGCGATAATTTATTTTAGGAAGTGCGGACTACCGCCCCCTCAAAGTGATGTGAATCGTTAATGCCATGTATGGGATGTATAAAGGATGGATTAAATGATATTATATATGATATTATACTGGAACTATATTATACGTTTATATAATTATGATTTCATTCCATTAAATATGAAATATAAATGAAAGTAGCGTTCATGCGTACGTACGGCTTACCGTCTCCATGAACGGTGCATTTTATTTCTTACCTCTAAATGTTACGTAATATTATGAATGAATGTATATACTGGATATATATGATATATATGACATATAAATCATGAATATAATTCTGGAGATAATGGATATTCTACCACATAAACAACTTGTAATTATAAGAAGTTTATTGTTGACTCAAGTACCAAAGATCGACAAAACGACCGTTATTAACTTAAATAATTACATAATGTTCATAACATGGTAATAAGTGATATAAAAGGAATAATGAACATGAAAAATGTTCTTAAGTAAATGGAAATTAACTCTAGTTTATTATTAAGTAAGTTAAAGAACGGTTGAGTCAAGTCGGACACGAGGTAAGGGAATTTCTTAACCCAATTTCCATTCTTTGGGTTAATCTCCTACTTTCAAATTATGTCATGATATTATTATGTATTATCTTGTATTTGTACTTTATTTATGTGTAATTATATTGAATACACATAATGGATTTATTTTATTTAGAAAAATGATCTTTGTAAGGGAATTTCTTAACCCATTTTTCATTCTTTGGGTTAATCTCCTACTTTCAAATTATGTCATTATATTATTATGTCATATCTTGTATTTGTACTTTATATATGTGTACTTATAGTGAATACACATAATATATCTATTTTATTTTAAAAATGATCTTTGTATGGGAAATCGTCTCAATCTTCTTTCATTGAGGCATATTTGGTTTTATACACAACTTTCTTTTATACGTTGTATAAAACCCTTTGACTTTTACGTTTATTAAAAAGGAATCTTTTTATACAAAGAGTTTACTAAAAGACAAAAGGGAATGTTTTTGTCGTACGTATGCGGTGACAATGACTTCTCCGCCGCCGTGACCATTATTTGAGTTTCAACTTCCTCTACAAGCCATACCTTTTTTTAAAGAATAATAAATACCATGTTTTAACTTTCTTTTATTTTGGTATTGAAAATGGTTTTGAAAGAATTTTTATTATATCAATGGTTTGTATTGATATCTTGTGATTGAAATGTGGAAATGTTATGTTTCTTTTATGCATGTTTTATGTGATACGATTATGTTATGGTTTATGATATGTTTAAACCTATTCATATGAGGAATTTATTGGACTTAATAAGTGACAGGTGGAGCCCGCTATAGCTCCTCGATGCATCCGCAGGTCTCATGAGACAAACTAGTGTCTTGGCCCGAGGCCTTGACAAAATCTTATTTGTGGTCTTGGCACGAGGCCTTGACTACGTGGTTATGATAGTCTGGCATTATGCATTCCATCATTATGAAAGTGGTTATTGATATTGCATGTGATTATTCGACCAGTAGAATATCCATGTGAAGAAGTGAATGGAATTATCTCATTTTACTTTTGCCATATTAAGTTGAAGTTCAAGCTTAAAAGGATTTTGTTTTAGTTATACATTGCCTTAAATGTTAATGTTTATTTATGAAAGATTCCGCTATATTGTTAACCTTACTGGGCATCTGAGCTCACCCCTTTCAATGTTTTAATATTTTCCAGGATGTGAAGAAGTATTTTATGAATGACCTGCAGGGATAGTCCGAAGAGGATAGAAGTGTGGACTATGGAGACTATGTTATTATAGTTTTTCACTTTGTGATGTAATGTAACATTTATGAATTTATCTAGTGTTTCCAAGGCTACTAAACTAATCGGCCTTTCGAGACTTGATCTTTTGTGATCATGCCAATGTTACGAAGTAATGCACTGGCTCTGGGTAGCTGGGGTCAGGGTGTTACAGTTGGTATCAGAGGTAGTTTAGTACTAACCTTGGAAGCTAGATTTAGATAAACTCTGATTAGAGCACATAGCCCGAAGATAGACTTTGAGGATTAGTATAGAAGAACTTCCTCGAATTTTGTTATTGTAGAGATTTTGTGAGTTTTCTGAGCAATGCATTCATGTCTGGATACGAGTAAGTAGAGGCGGCTCTGGCAAAGATGTACCTAGGGGTAAAACCCGAAAACACCGCTTTAAGCTAGACTCGAACGGGAACTGGTGCACGACAACGGGCCTTGCTGCACTCTTGGTTACGACACTCCCGGGGGATATGCTTTGGATAATTCTCATTTTCTTTATAAACCACTATGAAGGGTTATGAGTATATACTTCCTCAAAGAAAACATTTTTATGGATTATATCCATAAATAGTTAAATTTATGTTAAGTATCTTACAAGTATGGAATTATGTATTTTGATTTATAAACTAATATAGTTTATGCCATTGTTTAGAAATGGTGCCTAGTGGAAGGAATCGAAACCGTATCAATGCACGCACTCCATGTAGGGATTTCCCTCCTGCTCAAGATAATTATTGTGGAGTTGGAGATACAACTGGTGCTGATCAACTTATTACCATACTGGGACAACTCACTCAGGTTATGAATAATAACCTTACTCGTATGGAGCACCCTGATCCGCAACGTGGAGGATCAATGTTAGACCGCTTCATGAGGCAACAACCACCAACCTTCAATGGGAGTACAAATCCTATAGTAGCTGAGCAATGGTTAAATTCCTTGGAGAAAATATTCCATTCCTTGGGGAGTAGTGAAAGGGAGAAGGTTGTCATGGAAGTTCACCGCCTCACTGGAGATGTCGATCAGTGGTGGTCGCTGATTCAAAACACAAAGGAAGATGATGACGTATCGAATATGGAATGGAGGGAGTTCAAAGAGCTTTTCTTAGAAAAATACTTTCCTCGTGACCATCGAGAAGATATAGAAAGGAAATTTCTGAGTCTGAGGCAGAAGGAGGATGAGAATGTCACAAAGTATGATGCTAACTTTACAAGGTTAGCAAGGTATGCTGGAGATTATATACGTCACCCAAGGAGTAATATTGATCGTTTCTTTGATGGGTTAAAACCATTTCTCTGTCGATCTTTAGTATCACAATCCTTCTCATCATACGAAGATATTGTCTCGTGTGCTATCAAGACAGAAAAGGAATTCTCTAAGTCTTATGACAACAAAGTAAAGCAAGAGAAGAAGAGAATGGTGGAACATGAGACGGATAAAGGGAAAAAGGGAAAGAAGGATTTTCCATTATGTGATAATTGTGGGAAGAATCATCCTGGTACTTGTCTAAAAGGAATGGGAGTTTGTTATAAATGTGGAGAAAAGGGTCACCAGGCTCGTGATTGCAAGGGAAAGAAAGAGGCTATCAAAGTTGAATGCTATAATTGTAGAAGAATGGGTCATTATGCAAATGAATGTCCAAAGCATCAGGGAAACTTACCTCAGAAAAGGCCAAGGGATCAAGGACAATCTTATGCTGTTACTACAGTTGAAGCAGAATAACTAATGTATTGGTGCTTTTGGACTCATGGATTATATTTTGGTTATTAGAATAATGTGATATATATATAAGGATTTTACTGCATTACTTGTTGATTTCAGTAAGGTTTTAATATGATGAAGGTAATTATATTTTTAGTATGTGACAACAAGAGAAACTTTACTTTGTTTGGGGAATCTGATAAATTGATTTTGGAATTAAGAGACCTTTTAGAGAAAGTCTGGACAGAGGTATTTTGGATAACTATAATGGTTGGAACGGATTAAGTTGATCTTTGGATAGTATTGTTTAAGGTTAAAAAATTTATGAAGATTATTTTTGGAATATTATGATACTATAGTTTTAGGAAAAGGACAACCTGCAGGGTGGGGAATAACCCGTCGCGTCGGACAAAGCTACAGGAATCGAACCCACAACCATAGTGCGACAAGCCTTTATTTCCTACCACTAGCCTACAGGAAGTCCCTAGTTATTACAAAATAGTTTTACTAATCTAAATGGTATGTGTTAACATTTGGAACCTTATACAATTAGGATAAATAAAATATTTTTGAGTTCCGTTACCATTTGGAGTAAAAGTGGGGTTTGTGGTAAAAATTTATTAACGAATGAAAGTATACATATCAAGTATGTATATTCCCTTACGTTCTTAGTAAATCTCCTAAATAAATTCCTCAACATTATAAAAGGTAACTTAAAACAAAAATGTTGTCGGTTAACTTTTCCAACTGGGGATTCAATGACCGTTTAACCAATCACAAGTTTATGATTTTCTTGTGGTTAAACATTCTCCTAATCCTGTTTTCTATAACTCTCCATCAGACCTTGATGGTTTTTTTCTCCTCCATATCCATATTTTCATAGAATCCTAGAATGGGCTATATCGGGTGACCTTTGTAATTATCTTGCTTTCTTTTAATGTTATATATTTATTAACCTTATTTCTGATGTGGGTTTTCCTCAAAGTTATTTTCCCTTTTCAACCTTTTATTTTTAAAGAAAAATTTCAAATTGCGAGGATGCAATTTATTGAAGGAGGGGAGAATGTAACACCCCGAGTTTCCATGATACACTTCTCATTCAATAATGTAATAGCTTGCATTGTACGCAACTTCGAGTTTTAAAACACCGCGACTAATCAAAGTAGCCGTTATGAATAGTAATAACCACTTTTTAAAATTATAGAAATTTTATACTTCAAAATGGAATTCATTTTTGATTTCGTATTATCGAAATTATCGTAAGTTGAATTTTTTGTAACTTTCTGAGAACTTCCAATTTTTTATGAATAGTGAAAAATACTTAAAACATCTTTTTTAATCAAAATAATTTATTGTGATAAATTATACTATTTAGTGGTTTTAAAGTATAATTAGAATATATTTTTACCATTTTATCCAATAGTGGTCAATAGAATTAATTTAACATTGAAATTGGACATAAACAATTGCCAATCTTTTGATATAAATTGTTTCTTAAAAACACGCTATTTGTTGTGACAGCGGGAATTAATTATAAAATTAATCAATGCAAATTATATGTTTGTAATTTTGTAAAATAGACATCATTTTTGAATTCGGAATATCAATTATAGCTTAGGGTGAAATTTTGGCATTGTTCTGAAAAACTTCAATTTTTGATGAATAGTGAAACCACTAAGTGGTAGTTAAATAACTGATTTTTCGTTTAAATGAAATATTACCACTTTTGTGATTTGATTTTCAAAAAACCTACATACATGGTTGTCATTAAGAAGTAAAATGTGGTTCAATGAGATTAAAATAATTTTTTGGTGAATAGTAACTTTTAAGTTCTTAATCGCGATTAGAGGTAATTAGTGTAGTTTAAGGTAAAAAAATGTTTTAATAATATGATATGAGCTTGAAACTTGTCCTACTACTATTGGATGAGTCATGGCCGACCAAGAAAACCCATGGGTCAACTTGGGGACCCCATGGAGCCACTTTAGTTGGAAAATGACATTAATATATAAATATTTAATGTTAAAATTAAATTGACACAAACATGAGTAGTTTTACTAAAACAGTTTTTAAGTGGGGTTACACAAGTCCAAATTTTGAATATAAATTTTCATTAGAAAGATAAGAAGATTTCCTACATCAAAGTATTTTTTTTTAATTTTTAGACATTAAATAAATTAAATTATTTATGACATCATTATGATGCAGCGATGACCTCATTATTTAACGATTTTAATAAAATGAAAAGATAATGTAAAATCCAAGGCATACACTTGTCCAAAGACTATTGGATGGGTATATTTCGAACCCTCATCACCTTATCCAATAATTATATAAGTGTGGGACTTTTAGAATCCTAAAAGCATTGTGTAATAATGTAACATTTCAATCTTTCCAAAAAAGACCCCCCTCTCCACTTATAAAAGACCCCCACCTCTCCCACCTTATTCCCACATTCAAGTCATTTGGCTCGGCCAAACTCTTCCCCAATACTCTGCCAACTTCCCCCTCTTACTCCTAGAAGCCTCACTTTGAGCAGAACCCTTCTCAAGGAAGCCTTTGGCTCAAATCAAAAAGAGTTACCCGATTTTGAGGTAATGTCTTCTCTAATGTTGTTTTGTTTTATTTTTCTTCTCCAACCCCCTAAAATCTTTTTATTCATTTCTTTTGTAACAACACCAGTATCCTCAATATACTAGGATGTTTTTATAATAAGGATTAGAGATACACTTACACACACCTACATCTATTTGTAAAAGAACATACGGTTCCTGAGGATGGCGAATTTCTACCTCACTAAACAATGATTGTTCAACACTCATATAACACCTTCAAAGGTGGCCATTAAGATGTAACTATATTTATATATGATATATAATTTGTTTATTTTTTACTTATTCTTCTGTATTTCTCATTTATGTCATACATTATGATTTCCATTATGGATAAAACGCGATAATTTCATTTTAGGAAGTGCGGACTACCGCCCCCTCAAAGTGATGTGAATCGTTAATGCCATATGTGAGATGTATAAAGCATGGAGTAAATTATATTATATATGATATTATACTGGAACTATATTATACGTTTATATAATTATTATTTCATTTCATTAAATATGAAATAGAAATGAAAGTAGTGTTCATGCGTACGTACGTCTTACCGTCTCCATGAACGGTGCATTTCATTTCTTACCTCTAAATGTTACGTAATATTATGAATGAATGTATATACTTGATATATATGATATATATGACATCTAAATAATGAATATAATTCTGGAGATAATGGATATTCTACCACATAAACAACTTGTAATTATAAGAAGTTTATTGTTGACTCAAGTACCAAAGATCGACAAAACGACCGTTATTAACTTAAATAATTACATAATGTTCATAACATGGTAATAAGTTATATAAAAGGAATAATGAACATGAAAAAGGTTTTTAAGTAAATGGAAATTAACTCTAGTTTCTTATTCAGGAAGTTAAAGAATGGTTGAGTCAAGTCGGACACGAGGTAAGGGAATTTCGTAACCCAATTTCCATTCTTTGTGTTAATCTCCTACTTTCAAATTATGTCATGATATTATTATTTCTTATCTTGTATTTGTAATTTATTTATCTGTAATTATATTGAATACACATAATGGATTTATTTTATTTAGAAAAATGATCTTTGTAAAGGAATTTCTTAACCCATTTTCCATTCTTTGGGTTAATCTCCTACTTTCAAATTATGTCATTATATTATTATGTCATATCTTGTATTTGTACTTTATTTATGTGTACTTATAGTGAATACACATAATATATCTATTTTATATTAAAAATTGTCTTTGTATGGGACTTTGTCTCAATCTACTTTCATTGAGGCATATTTGGTTTTATACACAACTTTCTTTTATACGGTGTATAAACCCCTTTGACTTTTACATTTATTAAAAAGGAATATTTTTATACAAAGCGTTTACTAAAAGACAAAAGGGAATGTTTTTGTCGTACGTATGCGGCAACAATGACTTCTCCGCCGCCGTGACCATTATTTCAGTTTCAGCTTCCTCTACAAGCCATACCTTTTTTTTAAAGAAAAATAAATACCAAGTTTTAGATTTCTTTTATTTTCGTATTGAAAATGGTTTTGAAAGAGTTTTTATTATATCAATGTGTTGTATTGATATCATGTGATTGAAATGTGGAAATGTTATGTTTCCTTTATGCATGTTTTATGTGATACGATTATGTTATGGTTTATGATATGTTTAAACCTATTCATATGTGGAATGTATTGGACTTAATAAGTGACGGGTGGAGCCCGCTATAGCTCCTCGATGCATCGGCAGGTCTCATGAGACAAACTAGTGTCTTGGCACGAGGCCTTGACAAAATCTTATTTGTGGTCTTGGCACGAGGCCTTGACTACGTGGTTATGATAGTCTGACATTATGCATTCCATCATTATGAAAGTGGTTATTGATATTGCATGTGATTATTCGACCAGTAGAATATCCATGTGAAGAAGTGAATGGAATTATCTCATTTTACTTTTTCCATATTAAGTTGAAGTTCAAGCTTAAAAGGCTTTTATTTTAGTTATAAATTGCCTTAAAAGTTAATGTTTATTTATGAAAGCTTCCGCTATATTGTTAACCTTACTGGGCATCCGAGCTCACACCTTTCAATGTTTTAATATTTTCCAGGATGTGAAGAAGTATTTTATGAATGACCTGCAGGGATAGTCCGAAGAGGATAGAAGTGTGGACTATGGAGACTATGTTATTATAGTTTTTCACTTTGTGATGTAATGTAACATTTATGAATTTATCTATTGTTTACAAGGCTACTAAACTAATCGGTCTTTCGAGACTTGATCTTTTGTGATCATGCCAATGTTACGAAGTAATGCACCGGCTCTGGGTAGCTGGGGTCGGGGCGTTACAATTATTGTCCAAGACTCTTCAGGAAGGGTGTGATGAGGTGGTTGGACCAGTTGTGTGAGGGCACATTTGTTTCCCAAGTGTCATAGAGATGAGGACTATGTGTCTTTGGACATGGAAGTGGTTGCTATATCCCAAGTTTCATCGAGCATGGTAGTGTTTATTTTGGACCAGGTGTTTGTGGGCGTGATTTTGTGTGGTTGTGGTAGCCCTGGTGTTTGCATGTGGAATAAACATGCGGTTGGTATGGCCCATGGGGTTGTGGTTGTTGGGGTAGTGGTACTACACTGGGATTTGTGGGGGAGCTCTGATGTGTAGGATGGTCTCAATATCTAGTGGGATAGTAGTGTGTGGTACTAAAATATTGATGTTCTATTACTATTACATTACCTAACATGCATTATTAATGAGCATTATTTTATGAGACTGGGTGGATAGCTTTCCGTTCTAGGTCTTTTAGTTACCTCTATCTTTTTTCTCATGTGTCATTAGAATGTCTCCCCACTTGTTCATGAGAGATTTTGGTTTCCATACTGAGTATACCTTAATACTCGCCCTACTTATATAAAACAGCTTTTCAGTTTCTATGAGGACTTTGAGAACTATGCTAGACCTTACTAGCTTAAATGTCGGGACAATTTTTGCTGCTTCTTTTATTTATTTGGGTAGCATCCTTTAGTTTTTTATTATATGTTGTATAATGTTATCTTGGAAGTTCATATTGGAATGGATTTTGGGTTTTAATTTTATTTTCAGTATTTTTAATTGTTTGGGATTTACCGTCTTATCCACCAATATTGTTTTATAAAAAGATTAATGCCTTCCATATAACGTGAGATTATATACCATTTGTGCTAGTCGCCACATTGGGGCCTATTGAAGGCCGGAATCAGGGTTCATTATCTCTCTTTCAACATGAAGAAAGGCGGTTCTTTCAGTTTTTGGTCCCTTACCTTATCTTGGAGACGGAAGGTAGTGACATAAAAACTTTTAACAATCCAACCAGTATATCCACTAGGAACACCCGACCCCATCTAAAAACCACCGACACATGGTTACACTCACATAAAGATCTCAATTTGAATGGTTAATTGGTCCATAATTTATTATTTTCACAAGAAATGAGCATATCTAGAATGAGAACGAACTAAAAACAAAAAAGGTTTGAAAAACGGGATAACCACACAAGTGATACAATAATCTCGAGACTCACATATAGAAAAAGAAAACTATTTATGATTTACCTTCCATAAAGAGCCACAAATCCTTTTACATCAAAAAGGGAACATTCATTAAAATGCAAAACTACAATGGAGAAACATTCAAAGACAATGAATCTATAATAGTGAAATTTAAATTGCCTCCATTAAAACATTGGAGACAAAGGATAGTCTCGGGTCACCCAATCCCAATGATTGCTGACTACGTTAAAGGATTCAAACCAATACCTAAGGCACGAGCCCTAATGTCATGAAACATATTCTAGAATATAGTGAAGACCTAACATCCACCGACTGTGACTCATTCTGATGGCGCCAAAATAAAAAATTCTCAATGTGAACCATATGGCCATAGAGATTTCAATCCTTCATATGTTGATGAAAATGTGACATAATGTGCCGAAATTGACCATGCATGAAGAAAACTAGAGAGTTGAAGGAATAATGAAAATATATAACTGATAAGAATACTTTTTTGAAAAAGGTTCCTCCAGATGACTCTCTTTACTAGATATGGAACCATCTTGAAGAACAAAAATAATGATTCCTTGAAACTTGGATGGTGAACCCAAGAAAAACGATCATTAAACTGAATCTACTATTCAACATCCATAAAGAAACAACTCCTTAAAATTCTCTATCTATGCATTCAATGTTTGTTATCCTTTATGAACAATCATGAGTTCTACCACTTTCCGTTCCTTCACGTCCACATGTATAAACCATCCGACGAATGTGGTCTTAAACACCTCTAACAAAATACCATCCAAAAACAACTCTTTGATCATCAACATACACCAATCCAAAGTTTAACCTTCAAATGAACCCTAAATAACATGTAATCTTACAACATTGGGAGTTTCCCAAATCCAGAATAACATTAATGAATTTATCAAGCTAGTATTCTTCCTCCAATGGATCACGATCACAATGGGAGGCATGAAACAACAAAGGAAAACTAAATCCCAACACTCCAGAAGGATTATGGGTAGAACCCCCAACTGAAAGAAACTAACTACTATCCTCTTGGACTTTTTTGTATGGAATACTCAAATAAAGAGAGCACATGTCTGAATCCAAATGCCTCAAAAACCAATATTAAAAAAATTAATCACAGACTGAAACCCAAATAGAAATCACTATTTGGACAAAAATATATCATTTCAAAAGTTTGAGCCTCAAAAAAAAGTTACCAGACAAGGAAATAAATCAATAAAAAACTTCTCAACCACTTTTCAAAACATTTAAATAATCATTTTTAAAAACCATTTTCAGCAAGAAAAACAACTTCATTGCCCACCATTGGTATTCCATGAAATATCACACACACATGTATATATATATATCCTCATAAAACATCAAGTATCCACCCACACATACCACCAAATCTACACTTTCCAAATGTGTACATCCATATATGTGATCATTCATTGAAATACCATGGGTAAATTCAGAACATTTATCATTTAAAAGACAAATCATTCAAATTAATGAACAAATTCCCAACAAATTTGATTTTATCCACATCATTAAAGAAACATATTTAAAAATTATTTTGTAGAATTAATTTCAAATCCCAAAATATGTTTCCAAATTTTCAAAATGACTTCGAACAAAAATCCAATTTTTCCATTTCAAAGAACACTTTAAATTAAAAGAAATTAATTTCTAGAAATCATTTACTTTTCAAAAACTAGTCTTCCACATAAAAACCACATTCCCATCATAAAAAACCCTATAATAAAATCCATTTTATTTTTTGAGATGTAATAATTCCTATCAACCCTAAAACTATACCAAACACACACTAAAATCCCAAAATAAGAAACTAGTTGTTATGACTAACCCAGAAACATGTATTAGCATACTATTCTCTGAGGAATAATCAAGAAAAGGAAGTATAATGAACTGTGTACATATAATATACATGGTTTTATACTCCATGCAATCCCATCGTGTAATTATGGCACACTACCATTGTAATCTGTTATCCACATAGACAAAAAATATAAAACTCATATCCTAGACTACCCTAAAAACTTGAGGCTTAGGACATGAATGAGTTCATGTCACCCATCCAACAACTAACACTAAAGTAATGATAGTACTAACCCCCACGCTACCCAGAAAAACCAATTTCAAGGGCCTCATATGATAAAATGTTACCATGAATCAACCTAGTTCATGATCTATTCAATCACATGATCTAGTCGAAGAAGCAACATGAATGGCATGCCCGGTCCTCCACGATTAGAAACTAGTGTCTGGAATCAAAATAATGTTGTTGGGAATTATTTGAACCATAAAAATATTCCAAATAAATAAAAACTTATAAAAAATAATATAAATAAACTATAATAGTGGAAAAGAAATAAAACTATACAGATGCCTCTATATGGCCTCATAGGTCATGTCCAACCATAAAATCACACTCACTCCATGAGAGTACCAAAGTGGGATGCATCACTAGGAGGTAAAAGGAATAAATATATAGGAGTGACTATTAAAATGAAGTAGGTATACTTGGATCCACTATTCCATGTTACATACCTTTAAAAAGAAAACCATGCCATGCTAGTTGGAAAATACAATGATATAAAGAAAGAGACTTTTTTTCTTTTCAGATTCAAATCATAATCATCAATTTTTCAAGAATTTTTTTATTTCCCCCAAATATCCAAAATACTTTCCAAGAATTGATGTATATTTTAACATGAAATTAAATCTATATTGATCAAAAAATGGTTTTCGTAAAATTGAAATGAAGTATGAACCAACAAAAATGGAAACTGCATCACAAGTATCATGTCATAAGATAGAAGCATGGGAAATCTATAAAGGTAACTTTCACAAGTGGGACCCTAGAAACCTTGTATCATGGGGAAATGTAGTATTAAAATTGTAACCCACAATTTCCTCATGTAGATGCCACTAGATCAGAGTGCATTTCAAGGTCTAATGGTCTAAATTAATCATCACAATATACATAATGATACAATCCTAAATCATTTTAGATTAATTTGAGCCATTCTATTTCTAAGTCATCTAGCATACTAGTTCTACATGTAAAACCTTAATATCTAGGTTTCTGATGTTTTCTATTTAATATGGTAGTGAATGTTTATCAAACTAACATAAATTAACATATCATTTACCTTAATAAAAAACACATCCATCCTCTCACCATTGATCTCCCTAATTTAGTGCAACTACTTTTTACAT
Source organism: Viscum album (assembly GCA_963277665.1). NCBI lineage: Eukaryota > Viridiplantae > Streptophyta > Magnoliopsida > Santalales > Viscaceae > Viscum > Viscum album. The sequence goes on along the minus strand of OY728140.1, from coordinate 1,265,842,696 downwards.
CACACAAAAATGCACATCCGTATTCACAAGTAGCATGTCCCAAATAACATATTTACCATGTATGTTATATTTATAAATCAATTGGGCATGCCTTATGAGGTGATTTACACTCCAAAAAAACATTATCAAAGTGCCATAAAGGAATCATTAATTTAAAAGTATAACATTCACGTTAAAAAAAGATTATTTCCCAATACTTTTAAATTTCAAAATCATATAAAATGGATAATTGAACAATAAAATGAAAAAAAATTAAAATCTATCTTGAATCTATGCATAATGCTAACAACCAATTTTAATATATTGGGTGAATGTGTAGAAACCATGTGTGAAGATATATTTCATGGACCATGACCAATTAAATATATATTTATTGAATATGAATTTGACATAAAAATATTATAAAAAACAGTTATTAAATCATGGAATTTAAATAAAATTCTTAGGTATAGTGGTCCTAACTCATAAATTATAATTTTTTAAAACAACCACATGAGATAACCCTTCTCACTAACACACACATGAATTTATACACACAAATATATATATATATATACCAAAATATACATTTCACATATTACACTCACAAAGAAGGAATATGTACAAAGATGGTATATATATATACCAAACCAATGTGTAAACATGTAATTGCTCTCAACTCCAACCAATCAAAACCATATCAAAGGGAACCAACACACTATAGAAAAATTATATGTAAATTTAAAATAAAAAAACCATATTTTAAAATCAAACCAATGTGATCAAATTGAAAACCCCTACAAAAATTAATGATTGGAAGACCTAAATAGTCCAAAATGACTCGCCTTCAGTGGGGTGTGTGAAGACACATATGATGTCAACCCAAGAGACCCATCACACACCCCAGAAACAAGAGGATCATCAAAATGGGATATCTGGGAATCCTATGGTTCAACTGCGCTATGTAGGATGATAATGATGAGAGAAAACACTAAATAAAGGGAGGATCATGTAGAGTTTACATACTGGATAGAACAACACACCAAACCGAAGGAATAAATGATCATTGAAGGGTGGTAGTGGTAGAATTCCAATGATCTTAGACCAGGGGGTCACATGGGGTATGGGAAAAACCTGAAAAGGATTTAATAAAACCCCTTTATAATAATAATAAAATTGGTAATAAGTATAATAATAATGAACCAAAAAATACAAATAATAATAATGAATATAATAATAATATTATTATTATTATTATTATTATTTTTATTTTTATATCCTTTAATAATAAATTTTATTTTATGTTTCAAAAGCCTTGAAAATTTGCATGATTTTGCTTCATGGTTGGCCAAACTATGTGATAACAGTTTTTCTCTACTGGAGTCCTTAGACATAATTTATGGGGAAAACATTGTTTTCAAAAACATGCACTGACCATGCAATTCACCAATATCATCATTATAGACACCATGACATGGTCTGAGTGTGATTTCTACAAATGGTGCCCCAACTGTGTGCCAGAGCTGGAGACCCCAAAATTTTGAAATTTATGACTGGTTAAACCAAAAAGAAAAACTAAATAAATTTATAATTAAATAATTAATAAATCATGGTCGGGGAGTGACAACATTTTTAAAAAAATTGTATAATTTGAGTAAAATTTGTGTGTCATTATAACTCACATGTATATATTTTTCAATAACACTGATATTTAATTTCATAGTAATGATTAATTTATCACAATATATGGACCCATCCATATTACATTACATAATAATGATTTAGTCAAGAAATCACTTTACTTCACATATAGGATCTTTTCATGTCTAGAGATTTAATTATTTGGTACATAATACATTCATAAGATTACAAATTAATACAGATTGGGTAAAATAAATATAGTATTCATTTCTTCCTAAGTATCAAACTTTTCAAATAATACATGATTCTTTGACAGTTCATCAAACATTTATCATGGATTCCCTTTTTTCTTAAACATGATTATAATCTGTGAAAATAATTTAATAAATTTTGATGAGAAAAATAAGTCTAGTAAGCGATATAAAAAGAAGTAAAGAAGATATTTGTCTTGGAATTATTGTAATGTATGAAATCATTTTCAAAAGATATCCTTGTAACCCATATATACTTACAATGTGAAACATGATATTTCCAAAAGATTACCACAGAAAATAAGAACATAAATAGAACCATAATGTTATCTTGGGTCATTACATATATAATCTTGTTACCAACTTAGCTACAATAAAATTTTTAACCCTCACAGCTACCTTACAATTTGTGTAACCATTGCAATTACACGTGGAGTAATCTTGTAGCCGACCTCCAACATTCCCTTATGTAATGCATTGGATGGATATATAGGTCAAACCATTAATCATAAATAATTTCGAAGAACTAGAACATTATCATACAAATTGAATAATTCTATAAAAACATTTCTTTTTAATTTCATAAAACAGAATTTTAAAATAGGATTTTAAAAGAAAAGACCCTTGAAAATATCATATAATTCAAGTGAGACATAATATAATTGATGTAATATGTTAAAACATTATAAATACAAATAATTCAACCTAATATATAAAATATTAATAATAATAAAAAATTTAATACCACATAAATAATGTAGTATAATGTTAGCCCAAAGAAGGGAAATCGGGTTACAAATTCCCTTACCTCGTGTTTTTCATACATCAAACTTTTTTAAACAACTATTGTAATGGTTAAAAGAGTGTTATTAATATCATAAAGATACATATTAATCATTAAAATACCTTATATTATCATTTCATTACATCATTTCACCCTTTAATAGTTAGTATTTTGTTCCTTTCATTGTTTGGGTGTGTTCTTTATAAGATTTCCATGATCAGTTCATGAAAGATATTCTGGCTGATTGGGAAGTGAAACTCTAGAATTGGAATGGAATATAATTTAAATATTTATATAAACATAAATTATTCAACTTATCATTTTTAATTCTTGACATGAGGATGATTTATAATATAAACCATTATTGATATTGGTTAAGGACATTTTGGTGATTCTTCGGTCATAAAAAACTCATTTACCTTTAAAAATTAATAAAAAGTTTTAAAAATGATTCTAGGACATTATATATGATATAATACATAAATTATAATCTTGTTTAAACATAAAAATGGGTCTATGAAATGTCTTATAAGGATGCAAATGGAATTGAAATCACATCATCCACGATGTCGTTAAATCGACACATCAAAGACGATTTTTTAATTTCTCGAATAAGTGGAAGGGGAGAAAAGGTATAATGTTGAGTCTTCAATAAACATGATTAAATCTAGAATATATAATATTCTACATCATTCATGACTCTTGGATATGTTTATGAGATAAAAGGAGAAGAATAGATAAGTAAATGAAATGAAAATAAAGAGCACAAAAGTTGATGTTTACCTCATGATCTCTTCTCCTTGAGATCATTCTTAAGGTCATTGGTTTTGGCCTTTTAGTGAGACCAACAACTCTTGGATTTGGGGAAGATATTTTGGAGGAGTATTGGGTAGGGTATAGGTATGTCTCAAGGCTTGAGAGGTGTGGGAGGAAGATGGGAATGAGGGTGATATTTGTAGTGGAGGAGAAGACGCATTTTTCATTATTATAATCATTATTATAATATTTTCCACAAGACAATGAATAGTGTTCAATCATGTGACCCAAAATAGTTATACTAGAAAGTGAGTTCAAGGAAATATGTATTACATCATTTATTATGTAATAAAAATGGTATTTAGCTAATAATTTGAATATATGGTATTTTACCGTATTTCACTATTCACCAAAAATTCCGGAATTTAAGAATAATCCCAAAAATTTACCATAACCTTTTCTCAACATGTCAAACTTAAAAATGAAATCCATTATTGTATAATTATTCTCAAAACATTACAAATTTAATTTTTAAATAAAATCACAATTTAATAAAAAATAAAAAATTTAAATCTATAACTTCTTTTATATCACATTAAAAAATTAACCAAGATTTGATTATATTAAAGACATAAGAAAATAAAATAATAATATGATTTATTATTCATTAGGTCCATATTTCTATTCATAAGTGTGTGTTACTATTCACCAAAAATCATGTTGGTTCCACTAGACTCTAAATATCATACATTACACAATTGTAGATGACTATTTATTTATAATTCAAAACATAGAAGCATAATAATTATGTTTAAAGGGTTATTATAAAAACTTATTTAAAACCATGTTTCTTGCATTTAAATTTATTTTTTAATCTATATGGGTGTTTAACTATCCCCAAATTCTAGAAATTGTGTCCTCACAATTTTATTTACTTATTAAAAAAGTTAGGGAACCATTACCTCATAGAAAATTCAGACTCCCATATCACATGTTCTACCATGTTGTTTCTCCACAAAACATTTACCTGGTGGTTACCATATAACACATTACGTTTTCCCTTTGATTAAGAATATGAACTTGTTTCACTTCATAAGAAAGGTTCTCTTCCAACTGAACTGGTTCTGGCCTCAAGACATGAGATGAATCTAGCACATACTATCTCGTAATTGAAACATGATGAACATTATGTACATGAGATAAATTAAGAGGAAAAGTCACTTTGTAGGTGACTGATCCAACTTTCTACAATATTTCATAATGTCCAATGAACAATGGAATTATCATTCTTTTTACCAAAATGCATAACACTTCTCCATGGAGAGATTTTTAGGAAAACATTGTCACATACATCAAATGGAAAGTCTTTCCTTATTTAATTAGCATAGCATTTCCACCAATTGTTAGAATTCTTCATGTGCTGATAGATCATCTTCACTTTCTCATCCAATTCCCCTACATAATATGGCCCCATCAACTTTCTTTATCAGACCTAATCCGAGAACGTTGGAGTCCAAAACTGCTTCCCAAATAATTCCTCAAAAGGTTCCATCTATATACTAGAATATAACTGTATTTATAATAAAAATCAACTAAAAATAATTTTGATCCCAAATTCCATGGTATTCCATTGAATAGGATCGAAGAATATCCTCCAATATATGATTTTTTTGTTCTGACTTCCCATCTGATTGAGTATGAAAAGTTGTATGGAAATTTAATTTTGTACCCAATGACTACTAGAGTCCCTCCAAAAGTTAGATATGGACCTGGGATCTCAATCTGATAAAATGGAAAGGGGAACTCCATGTAACCTGAAAATATTTTTGAGTTATAGTCAAGAAAGCTAATCCAAAGGAATTATATCATGAATAGAAAGAAAATTTAATTATTTTTTCATTCTATCAACAAATACAAAAGTTTCATTGTTACATTGAGATGTATTATGTAGTCCTACCACAATACCTATGCATATGTTTTCTTCTTTCCACTCTAGCACTGGTAAAGGATGAAGACCCCCCTTTGGTAAATTCCTCTCTCCTTAAATTTGTTGACATTTTAATCATTTCATAGTAAAATTTGCAATATCTCTTTTCATTTCATCTCATCGGTAATACTCTTGAATGTCTCAGTACATCTAAGTACTTCTATGATGAATTGAAAATGGAGAACATTGAGCTTAATACAATAAATATTTATTCAATAGGGAATCACATGGAATATACAACCTATTTTCAAAATCATAAAACACAATATTTATCATGGTTAAATTCGGGAAACATGCGTATACTAAAAAATTCTACCTTTTTTGATAGCTCAATATCCTCTTTCCTCGCATTCATAATTCAATCTAATAGTGAAGACTACACTTAAACGTGAAACAAATCAGATGTATTTTTTTCACCAACAACTTCTATGCCAAAATTCGTCAAATCATTATTCAATGGATCATGTTCTAAATTTAACATGGTTAATGATTCATGATGTTTTTGAATCAAGGAATTTTCCACTTTTTTCTGTTCCTGTATGATAATTGGTCATGGAATCATAATCCTTTATTGGTTCAATCCATCTTCTCCACCTCATGTTTAATTATTTCTGAGTGAATATATACTTCAAACTTTTATGGTGAGTATATATTTTACATTTTCCTCTGTTAAAATGATGCCTCTAGATTTTCAAAACAAAAACAACATATTTCAATTCCAAATCAGGTGTGGGATAATTTAACTCAAGCGGTTTTAGTTTTCTTAAAGAATAAAAAATTACTTGATCATTCTCCATAAAAACACAACCATTTCCCTTCAATGAAGCATCATTGTAGATGCCACACTCAACATTTATGGAAGGAAATTATAAAACAATAGCATTTACTAATCTCTTCATCAGTTCCTAAAAACAATGTTCACATTCTTCTTTCCATATAAATTTAACCCCTTTTCATGTTAACATGGAGGGAGGGATAGATAATTGTGCAATGTTTTTTATCACACTGTCATTAATAACCTTATTTTCCAATAAAAATACAAATATTGGTTACATTATTGTGTCTTATCCATTCATCAACAACTTTTTTTCTGCAGGATCAATTGTTATTACATCCTTTTTTACCATGTTCCAAAGAAAATAAATCTTTTGAAACAAAAAAATCACACTTTTTGAGCAATCCATACTGTTTCTTTTACAATACGATTTTTAAAACAACCCTTTGATTTTTTTTCATGATCCTATTTATTTATAGAAAATACCATAATGTCATCAATAAACAAAACCAAAACATTTTCCATGAACTCAAGAAATATTCTATTCATATGATTCATGAATATATAATGTTCCTTAGTTAACCCAAAGGGAATAACTAAAAATTAATAATGCCCATATCTAGTACAAAAAGATTTTTTTGGGATGTCATCTTCCATCACCATTAGGTGATGGAGTCTGGATCTCAAGTCAATCATGGGAAGGTACTAAGCCCCTTGGAGATGATCAAAAAAGTCAGTTACATGAGGTAAACGATACTTGTTTTTAATAGTGGTGTTATTCAAATAACTATAATAAATGAAAATTCATATGGATCCATCATTATTATTAAAAAAAATAGGATCACCCCATGGAAAATTGCTAGGATGAATGTAGCCTTTATAAATAAAACACTACAACTGATTATTGAATTTAAGAAGTTAAATTTTAAGAGTTCCCTCATTTTCAACAATATGAGCAACATAAATTTTATTTCCATCTTTCTATAGTTTCTCAGCTTTCATATATGTTATCAATTGTATGGGTTCATTCATTAATACAAAATGAAGCTCATTCCAATAAAAAACTTCTTTAGCTCGATATTAAATCTTAGCATGATAAATAGAAAGCCACTCCATTACCAGAATGACTTCAAACACTACTAAAGGAAGAAATAACGTTTTTATGTAAATTCATTCCTCATACCACAATAGAAATATTCTCATAATTACTCTATGTCACAATATTTCCCTCAGGTGCTTCAATAATATGTTCTGGTCTCTTTTTGTGAGGTGATATTTTTAATTAATGAGTAAATTTCTCCGAAATGATGGAATTTGTAGACCTCATATCAAATAAAACATTAGAAAAATATGAGTAAACTAACATGGTACCAATTACAACATCATTAGATATCATGAAATCTATTGATGTTGTTTTAAAAGATTTCATCACACCTTTCTATTTATTGTATGGCTTCTTTTTAACATTCAAATCTCTCTTTGGGTAGGCATTTTCATATTGACCCATATCTCCATATATATAACATTTTATATCTTGTATGTCATGATTATTCTTGGGATCGTATTCATTACAATCTTAGGCCATATTTCTAAACTTACCACATCTAAAAATCTTCACTTTTTTTGTAATTCATTCCTTAAGGTGCTTCTTTCCACACTTTTCGCACAATGGGAACTTTATTTTCATTCCATCAAATTTATCTGGTTGAATGTTACCCATCAAATTCCATCTATACATATTCATATCCTTTTTGTAAAAATGAATGCGCTCATCATCAAACTTCACCTCTACCCTCTCATCGCAACATACATCTTTCTCAAAACTTTTGAATTCATGGGAGGCCAACAACCTTCAATACATTGGCTTAAATCCGAAGTAAATGTAGTTGATTTTGCTATCAAGATCAAGAATATGATTTTCAGAATATCTCCCCATTCAAGAGAATATTACTTCATACACAATAACTGAACCATTCTATTTCTACTTTAATTCATGGAATTTCTTCTCTATCCTATGTCTCACAACCTAAGAAAAATATTTTTCAAGGAATTGTTTTTTAAATTCATCCAACTCTAAGGCTTAACTATCATCTCTATCCCTGATGTTCTTTACCATTGACCACCATTGATCAACATATCCTTCAAAATGATTAATGGAAAGATTTACAATTTGATTATATGAACATACCATAAGATAAAATATCTTTTCAATGTCTTTAATCAATCCTTCAACCACTATTGGGTTAGAGGATCCATTAAAATATGGAGGGTGTTTCCTAATAAAATCTTCCACTATTGTCATGTTTTTTGTGGTACATCTGGTCAGTCTCTTGCATGGATTCCAACACCATTTATTTTCTCTGTTAGTATATCAATTACTATCACAAACTTCATGGTTCCAATCCCTACAATTTTCTGCAGCATATTCATAAGGATATCGTTTTGTCGAGGCCCCTCCACTTCAGAATCCGTGTTTATTCTACAGAAAACAATTATGAACAGAAATATATTAGTTATAACAAAATGGTAATATTTAAATTCTATAATATTTCATATTAATCATAGTGAAAATAACCTTTATATTATTTTATTAACATTATTATAACCCATATAGCTATCTAAATTGTCCTCTGATGCCAACTACAATAACCCAACCTTATTACATTACATAATCTTGAATTTAGTCAAGAAATATATTACATTAAAAATGTGTATCTTTTCATTTTTAGAGCTTTAAAGAATTGGTACATAATACACTCACAACATTACACATTAAAACAAATTTGATAGTATAAAAAATATATTCATTTCTTCCAAAATATAAAACATATCAAATAAAACATGATTTATTTTACAATTCATGAAAAATTTTACTTGGATTCCTTCATTTCATTACACATACGTAAATCCCTTGAAAATAATTTAAAAATATTCGATAAGCACAAACATCTCTGCATGTGATAAAAAAAGAAGGAATGAAAGCATTAGTCTGTGAATACTTATAACTACAAAATCATTATCAAAATATCCTTTTCATCCATATATACTTACATTGAGAAAAATGATATTTCGAAAAGATTACCACATAAAATAAGATTATAATTAGAGCCATAAAGTTATTTTGGGGAATTACATACATAATATTGCAACCCTCTCAGTACCCTAATAATTTGTAACCCTCATAGCTACCTTATAATCTGTGTAACCATCGCAGTTAAACTATGAGTAACTATACGACCGACCTCCAACATACACATACCCGGTGTTTTGGATGGACATATAGGTCAGAAAATTCCTTATAATAATTTCCCCTAAACCAGAAAAAAAGCATACAACAAGAATAATTCCATAAAAACATTACTTTTGAATTTTGTAAAATAGAATTCTAGAAAAGAATTTTAAAAGAAAAACCCCTTAAAAATATCATATAATTCATGTGAGACTTAATAGAGTGTATGAAAAATGTATATAAAATGTAAATACACATAATTACACATAATATATACAAAATTTACCAGAAAAACATATTTAAACCAACATAAACAATGAAGTAGAATGTTATCCTAAAGAATGAAAATCTGGTTAAGAATACCATTACATCAGGTATGTCTTACTTAAAACTTGGTTGAACCTCCAATATAATGTTTAAAAGAGTGTTATTTATATATTAAAGAAACATATTCATCTTTATACTACCTTATATGATCATTTCATTACAACATTTCACCTTTTAATAGTTATTATTTTGTTCTTTGCATTGTTTTGGGTGCATTCTTTAAATGATTTCCAAGATCGGTTCATTATGGATAATCTTGTCAATTGGAAAGTGAAACTCCATAATTGGAATGGAATTGTATTTAAATATTTATAGAAAAATAAATTATATAAATTTTCATTTTTAATTATGACATGAGGATGATAAATAAGTTAAAACATTATTGATATTAGTTTAGTTTATTTTTTTGATTCTTCGATCGTAAAGAAGTCATTTTTTTTGATAAATTAATAAAATTGGTAAAAAAATAATTCTAGAAAATAATATATGATAAAATAAATAAATTATGATATATTTCTTCAATAAAAATTCTTTCATTACTTGTCTTTGAAGGATGTAAAATTAAATTAAATCACATCATATACGATGTTAGTAAATTGACACATCATGGACGGTGTTCTAATTGATTGAATAAGTGGAAGAGGAGACCAAGTATAGTGGGGATTATAATATAAACATGATTAAATCTAGAATATATGAGTCCCTTGATCATTCATTCTATATTGATAAGGGTATTTTAGGAAAGAATACTAATATAAAATAAAATGGAAAGAAATGAAAAAACACAAAAGAGGATGTTTACCTCTTGATCTCTTCTCCTTAAGATTCTTATTAAGGCCATTGGTTTTGCCCTTTTGGATATACTAAAAGCTCTAGGACGTTTGGAAGAGACTTTGGAGGAGTATTGGGCAGAACATAGGTATTTCTCAAGGCTTGATAGGTGTGAGAGGAAGATGGAAATGAGGGTGGTATTTAATGTGGAGGAGATGAGGTATTCTACATTATTTTAATAATTATTGTAATATATTTGCCCAAGACTATGAGTATCCTTAATTTATGTGACCCTTAATAGTAATAATGGAATTTGAGTTAGAACCATGTGGTCTTGCATCACTTGTTACTTCATAAATTGTGTATTTAATTGAAATTTAGAATATACGGTATTTTACATTATTTCACTGTTCATCGAAAATTCAATAATTTCAGAAAAATCCCAAATATTCACCATAACCAATTATCGACATGTTGAAATAAAAAATTAACTACATTTTTTTATAATAATTTAATAAATATTATTTATTTAGTTTTTAAATAAAATCATAATTTATTCAAAAATATCTATTTTAAATCTATAACTACTTTAATTCCCATTGAAAAATTAACCAAGATATAATTATCCTAAATCCTTAATAAAAATAAATAGTAATTAAATTTATTATTCATTAAAGCCATATTACAATTAATATTACTATTCATAATGGTATGTTACAATTCACCAAAAATAATGTTGGTTTTATTAGACTCTAAATAACTTACAGAACAAAATTATAGATGACTGTTTTTTGAATTCAAATCATAGAAGTTGAAAAATTATCATTAATGGATAGTTATAAATATGTACTTAAAATTTATCATGAAATTAAAATTATTTTTAAATTATTTTGGTGTTACACACAATGAATCACTAGTATACATATAATCATATAAAAATTTGTGCATCTCTTATTTAATTTGCTATAGGTTCTTTAGTTTCCTCTATCAATAAAATATCTGCAGAAATATAATCTCTTGAAACTAAATGAACCGTTAATGATACACTATCTCAAAAACATTTCTTTCTAATGTGGAATTAAAAATATCCATTCATATGGCTTTCTCATAATACTTAAATTAAAATAACATTATTTAATACAATTATGGTAGATCTGAATATTTTAAATAATAAGTACAAAAAATTTGAAAATGTAATATCTAATTAATCTATTTATTATATAAATAATGATAAAGGGGGAATTTGTATTTTTGAATGATATTCTTATAAACATATTTTCTCCATATTTTCAATAAAATGTTACCTTCAATATACATTCTCTCAATAAAAACAATTAATTATCTTCAATATGAACTTCAATCTTCTCGAAGTATCTATACACACTATTTAAGTTGATGGTTAATCCATATATGGAAAATAGTACTTATTCTTAAACATGATTATGATATGATAATAATAGTTTTTGAAAAAAAACTTGATCTATCAATCCTTTTTAAAAAGTGGAAACAAGTACTTTATGAAGATTCACTTGGGAATTTAAAACACTATAACCCCAGGATTTCTAGTACATGGACTTTTATTTGTGAATTTTATTTATATATAATTATTTGGATATTTGTTTTGGGCTGGATGAATTTTCTTGTTTTTTTGGGGATATTCTAGAGGTGTATGATTTGATCATGGTTTTTAAAAACCATGAAGCACCTCCTAGGTAATTGGGAAACATATATAGTGGGGCTTCAGAAGGTGTATAGTTAGGTGTGATATTTGGAAAAAATATGAAGCCATAAAGGAAAAATATTTATTTTTCAGAGATATTATGTTAGCATGGGTGGTGAATGAATTTTATAAATGTGTGATATAACCATGTTATGTTGTTTTGGATGTATTGGCTAGTGCATGTTTAGTGCATGATTTTTCTAATAGTGTGCCCTAAACATGAACTCTTAAAAAATTTATCATGATTATTTTTTATATCACTCATTTTACACTGTAAACCCCCCATTTTAAGCTAATCTGGGCTTTTCATAAATTCATATCCCTCCCAAAGAAGTATATATCATTCCTATTTACCCAGTAAATATTCCTAGGCATATCTTGGAGCATTGGAGGATGAATTTATTGGTATGCGATCATTCATTATAGTTTTTCTTAGTTTTATTCTCTTTATCCATCTTTATTTCATGTATCTAATCCATTATAGATAGTTCCATGATTTATAATGACAATAAAAAATATATAAGACTATTTGGATGATAATTTTTATGATCTAAGGATTATATTTAGAGTTGCATGATGAGTTTTTGATGTTTTTTTCAATTATTAATTATCATCTGTGGTTGATAAGAATGAAGATTCTCTATCGACTCATGTTATTTGAACATGAACTATATCATTTAATTTGATCGAATTAAATGAATCCAAATTTAAAATTTATGTGTTATTTTAATGGAAAAACTATTTAGAGATTATTTTTTGGATGTGTGGATTTTTTTTAGTATTGTTTAATATCCTTTTGGTTAATGTTTTTAAATTGATGATTTAAATAGTTTAGTTTGTCTTTAATACATGGAAAATGTTTTTATAATTTTTTTCAATAAAATAATCATTCTATTGAAATGGGTTTTCATAGTTGTATTTTCATCATAATTGGAATACATGGTTTATGTGGGTTTATTTCCATTTATATTTCTATGTGGATGGAGAGTACACCATTGTGGAACATAGAATATGATTACTTTTTTATTATTGGTAGATAAATAATAAACAACCCATGAGTATGGATATTTTACCAAGTAATTCATGGGTCATCATGCCGATATATAGAACAATGTATTTGGTTTCCAATGGGTTTTAGAAAACAAAGCTCGAAGTCTTTTTTGGTTTCATACCATTGAAAACTATTTTCATTGTAAAATTGTTTTCATTGACATAAACTACCATAAATTATTTAAAATATATTATATAAATTATATAATATTATCAATAATTGTGAAGTGATTAAGGAAGTAATTGCGGAAAACCTACTAAGTTTTATATTTAAACCTTTCTTGGGCACATTGGTGCATCTGTAGATGTGATATATTAGGAAACAGGTAATGGAATGGTATCAAAGCTTTTTATTGATGCTTCTCGATACAATGGGATGGGCATGTGGTATTGGATAAGTGAGATGGTTTTCGAGTTTCCTTGATGGTTTATTTAGAGTCTGTGTGTTTTATTGATTTAGTTTCTGATTTTTACTCCAATATTGTTATTGGGTTGGTTACATTTATAGTTGTATTAAATTTTTCTCATGCATCACGAATTTTTTTGTTCTATCATGGTCATCTTAGTTTGGTTGTTTTTTGTCAAAGGGAAAATCATCCAATAATTTTTCATGATTCCAATATAATTTATTTATACCCTTTTGGGACATGGGGATGACACGTAAGGACCAATTTCACACCTGTCACTTCTCAACACCATGAGGAGGGACATGATTTTACAAATGGTATTTGTTTTTTTATTCATTGAGTTTGAAAATCATTATTATTTCATATTTTATTTTGGTTGGAATCAAGGAGTATGATCAACATAACATGAAATTTAGTGCATAAAAATGGGTATCTAAACTATTTATATTTATATTCATGTCACTGTGGATTTACAGCATATCTATGTTTTGTGACACATGTAGATGTTGTATTCTCACTAACATGGGTTTATTCTTTGAGAATAATTCTACATGAATTGATAGAAACAACATCCCAATAGGGGTGTATAATATATTCATAGTATTGATTTATAATTTGGTGAACTTTTTCATTTTTTTTAATGGTTGAAAATGATTTTATATTTAGAAGAAGTGTGGAATTTTTAAAATTGGTTTCAAAATGGGAAATGTCCAAATACTTGAAATCCCTTGTGTGATATGGGTGATGTATAATATTTGAGATTAATAAACCTTAATTTTCTATAGAGTGAGACTAAATTAAATTTTCTTTTGGTTATAGATAATGGTAATAGGTAGGAATCATAAAATAATATTAGAATAGGTTGCTAAGAACATGATAGAACCTATGAAAAAGGAGAATGATAAATTGGTTTTGAGTATTTCTTAGGATTTTCACTCCCTTGATAGAGGGAAATTTTGGGATGAAGGATGGTATGTGAATCATTCAATTCTGTTCCAATAGTATCATACCCACATCATTCATGTTTATTTAGAACCAAAAAATGCATAAGTGTGATTGAGTAGGAAGAATGGAATGCTTGATTTACTTGTTACACTATTTGAGCTAAAGGTGAAGTTGGAAACATATATGTTGGAGGATCAAGGACACCATGGGTAGGATTTAGTTGTTCATGATAAATTATTCAATGGAGTTACATGGGAGTATATTGAAGATTTTTACCAAACAAAATCTACCCTAACATTTTCATAATTTCAATAATCAATAACTTATTTAGTTTGAATAAAGGGAACATCTCACTAAAATATTTTGTCGACAACTTTATGATTTTTGTCAACTTTTCACCCGATGTTGATGAATGTGCATCCTTGAAGGCGCACATTTTTGAAATAAGGATGAGGGTATAAATATTTTCAATGATTAACATGTTATATATATTTATATATAATCATATAAGTATAAAAAATATAGAAATACTTGAATAAAGGTAGATCTAATGTAATATTAACAGAGGAATCATATTGATACCTATGGGAATTAGTGGAAATGCTAATGATTAAAAAAGATGAAGAGGGTCACTTATTACGAATGGAGGGGTATCACTAAGAATTTGACTATGTGATATAAGAATCATCATCTTAAATTGATGTTTAATCCAGGATTCTATCATTTTGGTTTATTTCATTATTTGAAAAAAAATTATGAAACCACCTAGATCATTCTACATTTAAATATCGACCGAACACCCTCAATGAAATTGTCAAAATGATCCATTTTTAATATTTAGGGAAATATCTCATGTTTCTAAAACATGAAATTATTTTAATAAATTATATCAATATAATATATATCATCATTATAATTGATAAATCAATTGTGATTCTAGGAATACAAGTACTCCTCAACTAGAAAAATATCAACAAGAAAATAAATATTATGTTGAAGAAGGTAAGCATTTGTATGGAGATGATAAAATGATTTTGGAAAAACAATCTGGATCTTCAATGGTGATAGGTTTGATTTTTCAAAATTATACTATTATAAACGTTTTGTTTTATAAGGGTGAATCCTATTGAATTATTTATTTTCATGTTATAGATGGTATTGGTTTGAATGTTTGGATGAAGACCTCTATTTTGAAATATAAAACTCATCATGGCCAAAGATAATGTCAATAATGTATCCCCCAATAATGTTTTATAACTATAATTGTGGATATAATAACATGGGATTTCTATGTATTCTTATGGATGTTAATGACTTAATCTTAGGTGTGGATTTGTAGAGAATTTTTAAATATCACATACAATTTTTTACCAGAAGTGTCAATTTTACAACAGTATCTGACGTCGAGAATATCTTTAGAGGAGACTAAAATGTGAAAACAAGTGGAGAATTGATGTTGGAACCCATGGTTGGAGGCATCCCATACTATTTGACTTCTTAGAAATTGAGGTCTGTGGATCATAACATGGATAATACGTTTCCAAAAATTTTGAATAGTACTACTATTTTTACCGATTATAGTTCCCAGCAACTAGATATATAGATTTTCTAATTGATCTCATACTACTAAAAGTTACTGTCTTTATTTTATCTTGTCATATTGAAAAAATAAAATTCATTGCATTGTTAATCGAATTAGATGAGTTGTAATGAAAAGCGTTCATTTTTTCTGACACTTCTCTAATGGTAGAACCGATTTTTTGTTGAATAAGGCAGATGAAAAACATAGGCTTCGTTTATAATAACTTATTGTTAACAATTTTATTATAAGGAATCATTATACATCCCATTAATTTATTAATTTCTTTATCAAAATATTGATCCCATCGGTTCTCTAAAATTGAATTTCATTTGGGATATCACCACTTTTAGGTTTCAATATAGGATTTTTGAAGACATATTTTAGTAGTAGATATTTCCACTATAATTATATGGTTATTCATTTAATTATAAATAATTCAAGAGTTGTTTTTATGGAAATGTTAAATTGGATTTTTCAAAGGCATCAAGATTCATTTTTTGTTGGGTATCGAGGACATATTTGTGTCTTATTATAAAAAGTAATATCATTAGCAACACTTGTCGATAATGATGGATATCTTGTGGGATCATTGTCTATATTAAAAACATTAAATGTGAGAATTTTTTATACCATATGTACATTTACTTGGACGTTTTATCTCTATGAAAATGTTTTTGTGGATCTAGAAAATATGTATCATATTATATCATGGAAACTTCAAAATGTGTTTTTTAGATACGTAGTTTCCATGGTCCATATGGTTATTATATTATGTATTTCCATGATATTTCACGAATATCTTCACCTATTATAGCATTGAGAAGGAAACATTTGTCATTCCAATGGAATGAAGAATGTAAAAATACTTTTTATTTAAATAATTTCCATCATAAATCATCATTGATTGTGATGTCTCTAGAATCCAAAAAAATATATAATGTGTATTACAATTCTTAAAGATCATGGTTCAGATGTATTCTCATGTGGTGACATGCAATTTTCACATATGGATCATAGAATTTATGTTTTCATTTGAATAACTACCAATCATATGATTTAGAATTATTTATTGTGGTACATGCATTGAAAAGTCTATCTTATTACCAATTTGGTGTGAAATATATGGGGTTTATAGATCATTAGAATTCAAAACATGTTATCTCACTATAATATTTTATCTGTATAAAAAAAGAATATAGATGAAGTATCTTAAAATGTATTACTTTTTCATTAATGATACATTAGGTAAGGGAAATTTGGTGGAGGATTCATTAAGAAGGAATTTGAATATCCAGTTGGTGAGAGGGGGTTTAGATTAGTTGTATCAGATGTCTATGAATGTCTTCATGCCCATGTATTATGATGAGTTGTGTATTGTTTTTGATTTCTGGCACTTTTATTTTTTTGTGATTTTTTGGAAATGGATAAAGTTGCAATGATATCCAATTCTGAAATGTGTTATTGTGAGGTTAAAACCCAGTGTTTGTTAGAAAATTAAGGGATGGATTCATAATAGAATATCTATTTTTTGGTTTTTAGATTGGATGGTTGTATTATTGGCTTATTAGGATAAAATCTATCATGCTTACCACCATTCAATAAGGGATATTCAAAATAGAATTCAAAATATGAATAAATAATTGAACTAAATTTTTCTGGTGTTGAATGAAAATGGTTGTGGGAGATTTTGTTTCAAGATGAATCAACTATTAATAGGTAACTCTGTAACTCCAATAACCAAAAGGTATACTACATTTTTTATTGATTTTCATGTTTTAATTTTAGTAGATGGCTATTTATTTTGTGATAGGAATCCCAAAAAGGGTTTTAAAAATGATTCCATATTAGTAATAGTGGATCTACACAATAAATAGAATAATTTAATCTCTATTTGATAATATTATATGGTGGATTACGTGTCCATAATAAATATTCAATATAATTTAAAAATGAATTTGTGTAATTATTTATTTTATTCAATTGAGAACCCATTATTATGTCTCATTTTTTTATCCCTTGCAACAATCCCTTGGTACATAGCATACTATGAGTATGATGTGTCATCCTCCAATGTATAGAAAATATGAAAGTATGACTATAAAATTGGACGAAATGTTTATGGATTTTGTAAGGTATTTTATGGAACATGAGATGAGGAAACATTGTTAGAGTAGTTCTTGTAAAAAACAATTATCATTCCTTGATTCATAGGGCTTTTTTTGACACATTTTATAGGAATCCTTATCATTTTACATTTTTTAGGGTGGAAAGGGTTAGGAATTAATTAGATAGATAATGAATATTTGTATAGATAGTAGAGAATATACCATTGAATATAAAGGGGTTTTATATTACATAATGTAATCAGAAATTATATACAATTCATCGTCGAATATCGTTGTTGTTTTATGCATGTAATCATGTAATCTGGAGAATCATTTCGAAATTGGGTAACATCATTTTAGGATGATGGGAATGTTATCACCTTGACATAGTGGCCCTTTTCAGACACATTAATAGGATGGTGAGGTGGTATATGAGTTGGGGTTTTCTAACATTGGTCAATTTAGTGAATAATGAGTTTTCTGTATCTCAACAAAATAAGTATAAACCTAATAATTACCATGTTATTCGGTGGTATAAAATTGAACTAGAGATAGATTCTTCATATTTCCTATTCTAATATAGACTGTGGATTGGAAAGAGAGTTTCCACCGTAGATAAAGCATTTCATTAGTGAATGGATTATGGAAATGTGGTTGAATTAGGAATAAAAATGGTATACTGAAAAGAAAATAGTGGTGTAATGGCCTAAAATCTTATAGGAAAATCGTTGTTTTAAAACATTTGGGTATAGAAAGATGAATATTTGGGAGAATGTTACTCACGTGGTCGTAGATACTAGACCACCTATTTATGTATTTTATGTGTATATAATTACTGGGTAATGATTTTGACGTTCAGATGTGTTCTGGGATTTTTTTTATTTTCTAAAGATGAACAATTTTAGAATGGTAATTAGAAATCGTGAAACACCTCCAAGGAAACATGAAAATTGAAATTATGGAAATAGGGTACAAACATGGATATGTATATAGGATTGGAAACCACACATCCATTGAAGAGAAAATTTTAAATGATGGAAATAAGGTGTTATCGTTATTAGCACATAATTTTTATGACTGTGTGATCCAACCATGTGTGGTGGGTATGAAGGAAGTGTCTACTAAACTATTAGTTCATGGGATTAATAACCATGATACCTAATTGTATACCATTAATAATTTGAGAAATAATCTTTTTATGTATCTATTTTTACACTATAGTAATCTCATTTTCCACTAATCAGTTAATTTCATGAATACAATCCCTCTCAATTTTTTAGAGACCACTCCTCATGATCAGAGAGAGATTAGAATGTGAGTCTATGTGCGTCGGAGGGAAGATTTATTGGAAAGTGATTTTTCGTTATCATATTCATTATAATTAATTTTCCTCCCTTTCTTTGAATCAGTGTTCTAATCTTTTGTTGATAGATCCATGTTGTGAGATTCCATTTGGGAAGATATTTGATTGTTTTGATGATATGAAAAAATAATTGGGTTTTTTAAATTTTATTTCTATATTTTTTGTACCTGAATTCATTTTTACCAACGATTTAGAGTTAGATGGATTCAATCTCACAACCTATAATTAGAACAAGAAATAATTATCTCAAATTGGTAGAATTTATTGAATTTAATTGTTAAATTTATGTGTGTTTTTAATGAAGATTATATTTACTTCTAGTTTTATGTAATTTATTATATTGGCTAGTTCAATGGAATGTTCATTATGATTATAGTTTAAAAATTGTGATTTTTAAGTAATAATTTTGTTCTAATGGATTGATAATGTTTATATAAATATATTAAATGAAATTAAATTTTATTGAAATGGAATGGAATAGTTTTATAGGAATTAAAATATGAATACATGGATGGGATTAGTTCATTTTCACATAAATGACTTTATGGAAGTGGAATGTTCCATTGGGAACATTTTATATGGTAACCATGTGATGACTTATACAATAGCCCAACGACTGCTCATGAGTATTGAACTACCACCTGGTCATGTATACGTGTCTGTGTGAGGATATGTGGGACCATGTATTGTGTATTATAACGTGTTATAGAAAACGGTTTCAAAGACAAGATTGTATTTTTCAAATAGAATACTATTTTGTTTTGATAATTGTTTGGATTTGATTTAAACTTACATAAATTTTTTTAAATTTTTATAGATATGTTTTTTAGTATTTTCTATCATTGTGTCCTGATTATTGATACCATTGGAGAAAAAATTCTTATTTTTATACTCACCCCCATATTGGTCACACTGGTGTATATGTAGATGTGATATAATGGAAAAAAGGCAAAGTATCACAGTTCTTTAGTGACGCTTCTTGATACCATGTGATGGGAATGTGTTATTGGAGTGTGTAGTAAATTGGGAGTTGATGTGTTGGTGTACTTATACCCTTTGATCTTTTTTTCTACTTCTTAATCTAATATTTTTTATAGGTTTAGTTACATTTTGAGTTGTATTAAATTATACTCCTGTATCATATAATAGGTTTTTTAGTTAGACAACCATTGTTTGAATGTTTTATTCAAACGTTAAATTTCCCCCACTTGTCTAGGATTCCATTGGAATGTATTTCCATCCATTGGGTTCTTGATGATTCCACTTAAAGAATAGTATCACACTCTTCACTTCTCAAGAAAATGATAATGAGGATGATATTAGAAATTGTAAAACATTTTGGTCCTAGAGTTGGAAAATAATTTTTGTTTTGTTCCCAAGATGAGTTGATATCAAGAGTGGGATCATCATAATTTTTAATGTAGTGTATAAAAAGGTCTAGAAAATATATTTGTGCTAAAATTTAATATATAATGGATTTGGGAAAATTAGTGTTTTGACCCCTTTTAGCAGTTGTAACCTCATCATCATGGTTTTATCTAATAAGACAATAATGACATGAATTTTTAGAGATTACATCCCACTAGAATTTCAGATATAATTTTCAGTTCTGATAATAAATTGGTGAAACAATTTGTTTATTCTAAATTAGTTTAAAAATATTTATTTTTTTATATCATATTACAATTTTCAAAATTTTATTGATAATAAGAAATTTTTAAATTCTGTAAATCCTTGTGATGTGAATGAGGTGGTAAATTTGAAATTTAAAAGCATTCCCCAGCTATAGATTGGTACAAAATGGAATTTAATTTGGGTTATAGAGATTGTAACTAGGTAGGCATCATAGAAACCAACTGAAATAGGCTGAAAAGAATATAGTTTCACCTGATTCAAAAGTAAATGTACAATTGTCTTGGTTTATTTTCCATTACATTCAAACTATGGATAGAGGGAACACAAGTGATGATCCAAGACCCGTGGATCGGTATATTTTCTTCCATACACATAATCCAACCATATGTTGGGAAGTATTAGATCTTAAAAAGGTATAATTTTTGTTGGATAGAATAATTTGAATCAATTATTTCATTATGAAAGCAACTCAGATGAGGGATAAGTTTGAATCATATATGTTAGAGGATCTAGAACACTAATGATGGGATTTTTATGTTTATTCTAATTTTGACCATGACATTGCATGGGATAATTTTAGTGAATTGTTTAACAATAAATTATATCCTCATATATTCAGAATCTCTGGATAGATGATCCTTATTTATTTAATTTTGAATAAAATATTACTGACTATGAACACTTATAAATTTAAAAATTTATTCCAATTTTCCCCCAAATATACTTCTACTGTGTACTTTAAAGAAAATATTTTCTAATTAGGGATGACACTAGAAATTCAATAAATTGTTTCCATGATTTTTTATATATAATTATATATAGATTTTCAATAATAATTTATTTGAAAAAATGTAAATCAATTGTAATACAGTTTGAGGAAGAATGTTAATATTTATGGGAGTTGTTGGGAATCCGAATACTAGGAGAAAGAAGAAAAAGGACACCTATTTCAAATTTAGTTTCATCACTAATAATCAGAGAGTTTGATTAGTGAATCATCATCCTAGACCAACTAATATTACTTCATTATTTGAGTGTTTTAATTTTGAGAATTTGAAATAAGGTTTTTTGAGACCACCTAAAGAATTCCCCCATTTCAACCACAGAAGACAACAAGAGTGCTTTTGTAGTTTTACTACATGGAAGGGTTCTTGGGAAACATGTCATGTTTCACATATTTCATACAAATCAATGGAATTTCTGTATCAGAATACATCTCATTAATAGAACCTATTCATCTACGGTTTTTGTAGGAATAAAATGAAATATCGACTAGAAAAATATTAATATTTCTCTAAAGTGAATGGTGTGGATGGTAATAAATTTTATGGAGCTGAGAAAATATTATGTGGATGATCAATTTAGAATTGTGTTGTTTTGAGGTATGATTTTTCCAAATAAAACCCCTAACAATGATCTTTCTATTATAGGATAACCCCAATGGATTATTTATTTTTATTCAATTCTTCTTCTGGGTTTTAATGTTGAGATGATTACTTACTATTTAAAACATAAAATTCCTATTGGACAAATGGACTTGAGAGTCTTTATGTTTGAAATCATGTTCTATAATTGTCGATGGGGATAAAATAGTATTGTATTTATCAATGACTTATATATATGTATAATACATAATCGTAGGAATGGATTTGTTGACAATGTATAAATATCACATCTAATGATATACCCAAAGGGTTAGTTTTA
Organism: Viscum album; assembly: GCA_963277665.1. Lineage (NCBI taxonomy): Eukaryota > Viridiplantae > Streptophyta > Magnoliopsida > Santalales > Viscaceae > Viscum > Viscum album. Next base: position 1,265,819,685 of record OY728140.1, on the reverse strand, counting down.
CAACTGATGATGTCATAGATCATCTCATTAAATGTATGAAAATATAAAAGAAAGTGGATAAGGTTTTTTTGATACTAATGGTTAAACCCACTTAACACAAGATATAAATTTTTCCTTGAAATATTTTTATGAAAAATTGAATAATTGTTTTCCAACAACAATTTTTTAGTTTTCTAATGTTTTTTTGAACAATGTATTGGAGTTTTCACCTATAAGAGATTTATATTATACCATTGGAATCTTATCATAGACAAGTACTATCTCAATTAAATATTGTCATAATGATCAAAAGATTTTGGTAATTGAAAATCTATTTGAAATATTTGGAATTCAATGGGTTTATAAGGACTAGTACATCTCTATGAGAAGCACATGTTTTGTTTTTGAATAAGGTTATCAAACTTTTTGGCTTTGTTTATACAATTGAAAGCATAAACATTTTACGATAAAGGATTGATATCATCTTTCATGAACTGTAGAATTTTGAAAATCAATTCAGGGTGGAATGTTGGTTCTCTATCATTGAATTAGGTTTAGCGTATCACTAATTTTTTGTTCAAAATGATTAAATTCCCAAGACATCATTCAAGAGTAGATATGGCCATTGTGAGAGTACAGTTATTCTTTTTGGAGGTACTAATACACTATCTATATTTATAGAACTGATGAATTTCATATTTTAATTATATTAATATTCATTGTAGGTGGTGTTTGTGGATGACATATTGGTGTAATAAAGGATAACTGATGAGCGGGGGTAACACATGGAAATAATTTGGGAATTGTGTAGGAACTTGATCTATTTACCAAATAATAAACGTGTTATTTATTAATAAAAGGTATGTTTTCATGGCCATTTAATATAAAAAAAATATTTTTTTCATGAAAAAATGATAGTGGTTTTCATCTCCTAGAAACCAAAAAATGTTTTTTGAGATACATAGTTTTATATGCATAAATACCATTTACATACATTTTTTCCTTGATTTGTAATGACTAGCATCACCAATTAAATAATTGGAAATGAAAAGTGTTTCATTATAATGAAACAATGAATGTCAGAAATATATTTATATTTCTAATTTTTACCTTAATTTTATTATAAATATATAAGTTTCAAATTTTATAGTTATAATTGATTTTTACAACAGGTAAATTCACCTCAGAGAATGATTCTTTTTGAATGAGGTCATATTGTTCATTTGTAAAATATGTATAAAAAAAGGGAAAATGATATCCTTGACAGTTGAGATATGTCTGGAATTTGAATACCAAAGTCGTGTTTTATTTTTATTCACAGTTTCTTTTGTAATGGATTTAGTTGAAATGTTTATGAGAAAAAGTTATCTGATTCTGGAAGTGTTGATAAGATCACAATACTCAATGGTGGTGATTCCATTGAGGAATTTATGATTGAATTGATAGCCATTTTTTAGGTTTGATATTGGATGTTTATAAAATTGTATTTTATGGGACAATGCCTTCGTGATTACCACCATTCATGATAGGATTTTCATTTTTGAATACCAATGATTTAAAAGGAACTAAAAGAAAAAATTTAATGGTATGACATATGATGGTAGGGGGAGAGTATTCTTATATTTCTAATTTATCAGTAGGAAAAAAGAATAATAAAATATAGTGGGAATGCTGAGGACTTTGTCGATTCCTATGTGGAAATATGATTAGATATTGATGGATTTTGTGACACGTCTCCCAATAATGTCTTAGAAACATGATTTCATATTTGTGATATTTGATTAACTCATGATGTTTCCACATTTCATCCCTATTTTAGAATCTCATATGATTGTTTACATTTTAAAAAAATATCCATGTAGTGGAAAAATGACATGGGATACCTTTTTCTATAATATCTACAGATGAGCCTAGTATTACATATCCTCTTTAAAAGTCCTAATATAAATCTATTGGGACTCGAATAACAATGAGTATGATATATCATCCTAAAAATATGGACCATCAAAATGGATAATAAAAAAATTAGATGACATTCTTAGGTCATGTGTAATGGGGTATGGTTTCCCATTGGAGGATCACATACCATTTGTAGTGTTTTTATACACCAACAATTGTCATGCCTCGATAAATATCGATCATTTTTATGTTTTTTATAGGATTACATTTTTTTATTTAAATTTTTGGTTTGAAATAGGTATAACATCACTGGTTTGATCAAAAAAGTTCATGTGACAACAGAGAAGATTCAGTTGATATAAAAATGTATTAAGGTGGAGAAAATTCATCATAAATCATATTTAGATCTTCATTGATGATCGATGTTCTTCAAGGGGAGAGCTTATGTATTGGTGGGAATATCTCCAAGGTGTGGTAATCTTCATTTTGGGAAGTATTGAAATATTTAACCACAATGAATTAGAGTTTCAAGATATATAAATGGGTTGGTGAGTTGTAATATCAATTGGATTTTCCACCCAGTTTTAATTCAATTCATAATGTGATTCATGTTTCTCAATTTAACAAGTATCAAAATGATCATGACTATGTTATTATATGTGATCATGTTGACCAAGAGTAAGATTTATAATTTATTGATGTGCTAGTGTAGATTATGGATAGGAAAGTAAAAGTATTTGTTTGCAAAATAATAATTCTAGTGTGGTTTTTATGGAAAAATGGTCTGATTCTTGAAGAAACATGGGAGATGGAAATGTATGTGGTTGATAAATAAACTGAACTAATTCAAGAAAATAGTGGTTTTAATTTTTCAAAGAATGAATATACCTAAAGGACCGCTGAACTGCTTGAGTGCGGAGGGGTGAATCTAGGTGTCAACATTTTCTTTTAAAGTGATTGATATTGTTACCACATTGGTATGAACATGTTAATTCTATCTGATGGTAATGTTCATTAATTAAGAAAGTCACCATAACCATTACTACACAACAATTATATAGGGTTCACCAATAAGGTCTCGTCTAAGGATCATACACCGACAGTGTGTTTTTCATAACTACATCCATTAATAATCTGTTGATGTGGAATAAAAGAATTTATACATAACGACTCTATTCCAGGAACACTTTAAATAAATTTAGTGATGTAACTCTACCTACCTCATAACCCTTTAATTGACTACTCATAGCTCACTAAATTTAGAGGATTATAACTCAATTTATCTTCATGAAGGTCGTTTCAATATATTTTCATTGATGTCTTTCTGTCTATCTAGTACAAGACTCTAGTTGTATTGATTTCGTAATTTAGTTCACCTGGAAGCATGAAAAAAACAAACTGAATATTGAAAACATGAATAAAGAACATATTGGTACTTTTTCATATCACCATATCATTCACATAGCTACACCACATGTTTTACATGGTCTTTTTAGACTAAAGAAACACTTTTCACACAATATTTTCCATGTTCATGGGTTTTCAATGAGTTTGATCCAACCATGGAAGGTGTTTTTGAGGTTTTTCCTTGTGCATGATTGGCACACAATTTTCCTAAAAGTGATCTCTAACCATAAATAGTTGAAATTTGGATTTAGATTTTGAGTATTTCACATGGTTTACAAACATAACCTCCAATTTCTCCATTTATCTGTTAATGTAATGAATTCCTCTCCCTCTCAGGTCTATGGAGTCCATTCCAATTGATCATGGAGTGATTTTCAGGAAAATATCGGTGTGTTAGAGGACGGATCTTATGGTAAGTGTTCATTATTCCTCATTTTCCTTCATTTTATTCTTCATATCAATATAAAAATAATTGCTATAAATTTTAAGATATATTTCAATTTTTTCATATTCCTATCAAGAGGATATATTATTATTTATATTATATGGAATAAGATCTAAGAATTATTTTTTGGATTTTGAAGATGTGATTTTCAATTTGTGTGTCATTATTTGTTCTAACCAATGGTTAAGTGATAGGTGGATTCTATATAAACTACACTTATTATAAAATTTAATTATTTATGTCAACATTAACAAATTTCTATAATTTATTGTTGAAATATATGTGTTATTATTATGTAAAACCTCTTTAATGATGGTTTTTAAAAATGTGAGATATTAGCTAGTTTTGTGGAATAGACTTTTTTTCTATATTATGAAATTATGAGCCTAAAATTACTGGTTTCTTTCGATTCATGTAATTTGTTTTAGATATATTTTCATAAAAATATATCTTTTAATTAAATGGATTGTCATAGATTTCATGTCATGGTAATGTGAATACATGGCCGGTGGGGGTTCATTTTTATTAATGTGACACTGTGGAAGGGACGTGTGGCTTTGACGAACTTGGTAAATGGTTACCTTGATATGAAATAGTAGATAAACAAGATACCACTCATTAGAATGTAAATTTCAAATAAAATTCTTATGAGGGTGTCCGGATATGTAGAAACATATATTTTTTAAGACAATAGATTTGAGAAAAATTGATTAAAGACTAGTTTTTTATGTTAGATAAAGAACGATTTTGTCTAGAAAAATATTTGGTTATGATATAAAAATCATTAAATTCTTATAAAATATTTTATATAATAGTTATAACATATTAAATTTTATTGGCATGAGTAAATACGTCATTGGGTGGAAACCTAATTTGTTCTACAGTAACCCCTACATGGGAACTTTGGTGTGTTTATAAATGTGATATATCGAGAGACAAGTAAAACAATGGTATCCTATTTATTTAGTTATTCGTATTTATACCCTATATTTGGAATATTGTTTTGGTGATTAATGTAGTTTGGAAATTTTTTTATCTTATATAGGTTCTTTTAGTATTTTTGTGTTTGGAATCTTCTATGTACTCCGGTATTGTTGTTGGATTGGTTTCTTTTAGAGTTTTAATACATTTTACTCAGGCATCATATTGTGGGTTTTTTGTCATGTTTATCTTGGTTTGGTATATATAATGGGAAAATATTCCCCTAACTATTTATGATGGACATAATTTTTGTTTTTAGCCTTTATTGTCTAAAAGATGTCAACAATGGCCTAGTAGCACACATGTCACTTCTTTAGAAAAAATTTGAGGGGAATGATGTTACAAAAATAGTTTTCCAAATTACATTATAGTTTATTATAAAATGATTTAAATTAAATTTGGAAGCTTTTATCATTAATATTATATATAGTATTGGATTATGGTATGATTTCAATGTGATTCTGAATATCAATTTCATGGGTAGACCAAGTAGTTCACATGGAAATATGTAAATATAATCTTGCGTAGTTGGAATATCCTTCCAATAATTCGAACCCTATATCCCTCACAATTTGGTATCCATACCAATATTAATGAATTTATTTCCAATAGATGTTAATTAATATAGACTCATCCTTATTTTATTGATGGTGATTTGGAATGTGAAATTTTATTTTCTTATCTTCACAATTTATATTAGATTTATATAGGTTGTAATGCATTTTTAATTCAGAATACATTTATTTTTAATTAATAAATTAATTCGACAGTGTATTAACAGGCTAATAAGAAAATTCTAAAAACAATTAAAAATAATAAATAAATGAAGAATATTACATTTTGTTAGGTGACATAAAATTGTTTAAAATAATTTCTAATTAATTTAGAAAATAAAATTTTCCTAAATAATTTTTTTGAAATATTCTTTATGATATATATTTTTTAAATTATTTTTTTAATTAAAAATTAATTTATATTATTAAATTTATAAAAAAAATAAATAAATTATTAAATATAAATTAATTCTTATCGATTAATTTGAAATAAAAATAAAGGCATATGATGGTGAAAAGACATGTTTTTTTAAAAACGATATTTGAGCATATAATGTGATTTTATCTGAATAAATAAAATTAATAACGTTTTATTAATGATTGTTATGAAAATTAATGATAATATATATAATATAATTAGTAAAAAAATTACAATTATTTAAAGGGAATGATATTATTATAATATTTTTTATATGTAGGAAAATAAATTTTCTTAAAAATCGTTTTTACTTTATGTTACATGATTTTTTATAAAAAAAATTACTAATTTTGAAAATTTAAAATGATAAAATTATTTCCAAACATGGAATAACCAGGTCAAAATTTTATTACTGGTTTTATGTAACTTATTTCCATTGTGAATTATAACCATTTTAAGACAATATCACTATAATAAATGTTAAAATGATTAATGAGAGGAGAAACTAGAAATGTAGTGGTTAAAATATCATAAAATCTTGTCTAAAATCAATTGCTTTTTTTATTTATACATAAACCTATCCTATATTTTAATTTTCATTTTGTTGGATCTAAATTCACTTGAATGTTATAATATTATATTTTATTGTATTTGGTATTCAAAATTGAACTAATCCCTTTATTTTTCAAAAATTAATCATCCCCCCTCACTTTGAATATAATTTTTTGTTAATATACATCATACAATACTTAAAAAATCCATCATAACATCCTTATCCACATCTTGATCTTTAATTATTCTATTGATTTCTGCCTTTTATGGCATATGATATAATCTAAAAGATGATTCCAAAATATTAGAAAACAATATTTAACAGTCTGTTTTAAGATTAGAACATCCTTAACCTCTAAAAAATAAGTTATAACAATTATAACAAGTTGAAATATATATAATTACTATAAAAAATTGAATTTATTTTGATTTTAATGTCTTTTTTTATGTATATTATGTCATGCTAGAAATTATAATTATTTTCATTTGTATATTTTGACTATAACATCCACAATGTGTGGTGATTAATTTTTCATCTCTATAATACATTGTTGTTTATATACATTAATTTTAGTGGTACATGTTATATTTATTATAAAATTAAGAATATAATATAATATATTGTTATTTTTATATTTATTAATTTACTATAATGTAAAAACATTGACTCTTTCTATTTATGGACTATCATCCCCACGAAGTGAAATAATGAATTTTTCATTAATGAAAAATATAAATGATTATAAGAAATAATATAGTAAAATATAGGATAATTTTAAAATTATTATGAGTCAATATAATTTCAAACTTGAAAAAAGGTTTAATAATTGGACCCCTCAAACTGAAACATACATGAAAACATAATAATTTTCACCTGAATATTATTTTTAATGATGAATTATTATTAATTGGGTAATTTAAAATCATAAGGGTATAAAATATATAATATAATTTTGAATATGGTTTGTATATATTTTCAGTAAATATATATTTATTATACATGGACTTATGTGCAGGACCCCATTTTTAAAAGGAATGCCAGGTTTAATAGTTTACACATCATGCAACACTAAACCCAAATGAATAATAATTTTTATATACAATCATTTTAAACGATAAATTAATTTTTTTATGAATATTTTTAACTACATTATAAAATTTATATAAAGGTACTACGCAATATAAATTTATTTATAATCACTTATGAACATGCGATCATATATTAATAAAAACATTTTTTATTTTCTTTAATTCTTTTTTAAAATATCTTAATTATTTATTGTAAACTTTGATGTTGATAATTTTAAAAAATTTAAAAATATTTTAAATTATAATTTATATATCATCTTATAGTTACATTATAAGAATTTTTTTCAAATTTTTACTTTTTTAGTAAATTTGAAAAACAATGTTTTCTATAAAATTTTTATTTTCTTTTAATAAATTCTGTTATTTTAATTAATAATTTTAATTTTTTTTATTTAAAAATTATCATAAATATTATTTATGTATGTGAAATATAATTTGTACACATAATTAACCTTTATAATTGATTTTATGATATGTTTATTTTCGAGATTGAAAAAACATTTTTCTGAAAACTCTTTTAATATATATAATGATTTTCCATATAAATAATTAAAATATCCCCTAGTGAGGAATTATTTAAATAATAATAATACATTTTGTGTTATTATATATTAATTTAGGTTAATTTTATTATTATTATGTGTTATATAGTTAATACGGGACCATATTTTACTTTAAAAATACATTTCATGAAATCCAATTTTTCAACACGTGTGAGGGTTTAATTTTAAATTCAATTCATCCAATTAGATGTGTTGAATTTTGAATAATGGATTTGATATTTTAAATCACAATAATTAAAATTATCTAATATGTCTCTCATAATTCTATAACATAATTATCAGTGAAAAAAAACTATTTATCACACTTAAGATAAAAAAGTGTTAACCGGGAGGGTTGGACTACAAAGGTACTTGTTTGAAATGAATCAAAACATGTAAGATTCATATTTTATTATAATTTATTGACAATATATCTAATTAGGTATGAAAATTGAACTTTTTAAATCCTTTTTCATTTAAAAAATGTAGAACTAATTCTTTCGATTCAAATATTCAAATTGTTTCATGTCCCCTACTTATTAGAGGACATCCACTCCAATATCATATTCACACTTCATAACCCCATTTATTCATCCACTTACTTCCAATATAAAATCCTTAATTTCCTCATCTCATCCTATATTCAATATATTTATATTAATGATTACCTACAATTGATTAAGGTTCAAACTTAATGAATTTATCTGATGAAGAAGAAAAATCCATAACTCGAATTTTCTATAATTACATCTTGAAGATCATTCAAATTTACATAAATAATTAACATATAATATCATATGAATCACATATATAATAAAATTTAATTATATTATGTTAATTATTTAGATTTTTATCCTCCTCCCCTAATTGGGAAATGAAAGCATTCATCATGTGTAAGGAAGATTACCGCATCATGAACAGATGTAAGTCGTTTTTCATAATCCCTTATAATTTATGGGATTACATATTTTTATAAATTTTAAATTATATTTATCATGTTTATATACATTAGTGAATATTATTATCTTAAATTCATTTTTAGATGTTATTTGGGAAAATTCTTAAACCATGCGCTGCGACGACGTGTGGTTTCGAGACCCGGTGTTCCCGGAATGACACCCTGAAAAATAATTAGCTTTTTAATAAAAATTATGCACATAATTTCTCAAAAAGTGAAATAACATTTAATTGGTTTCCTAGATCATAAATATGGGGCACTATTGAGATTATATTAGTGGATTTACCCTATGGATGACCTTACCTTGGTCGGCATGGTTCATCTGTAGAAAAATCCACCAGGGACATAACCGTAAATAATATTATTAAATAAAATCATTTTATTTTAAAATCATAATTTCTCTTAAATGGTAACATGGATTGGAAATTTGAAGTCAACATTGAGTTCATAAGGGTGTGTTTTCATTCGTTGATGCCTAACATTGTCCATCCTGGGTCGGCTATGTAAGATAGTTTTGGGATGTAGATTTCATTAAAATATTTATTCTTGACAGAACAAAACGATTTAGATTAATGCATATTTGTTAGAGAATTCATGGTTATCACCATAACCCTGGAATTAATTTAAGGTGAGGAGATGGATCTCTCTTGAGGAACAATGGTCGATTGTGGAATCATGATCAACAATGAACCTCAGATTCGAAGGAACTTCACCCACAGCAATGACACGTGGATTGTTCATTTTTTGTGATGGAACAAAATATAGGTAGGGAATTTGTGATTTTATTTCTTTTCATCATTCATTAATTCCATGAAAAACACAGACTAATCAACAAACAGATTGGACCATGGATTGGTCATTGTTGCGGGATAGGATTTACCATTACTGGTCTTTGATTAGAGAATGATCTTGTTATTGTTTATTGGATTTTTATTTTCATTCTAGCGGTAATACACCATGATCGACAAGAATATAGATAAAGTAATATTACTATCGGTTGATTTCTTGATTTCTCCCCAATCCACCATTTTTCATTCATCACAGGAATTCATCATTTGACATTCTACATGACATGTTGTGATTAAGAGATCATTGTGGACTAGATCCGCAACCCAACAATCTGATATTTTAGATCTAGGATCAGCATCACATGGCGGAGGTGTGATGATGAAGATAACTGATGGATTCAAGAGGTTTCAGAGATATCTCAGTTTGAGTGAATTTTCATTTGAATGGATCATGACATCAATATGAGCCCAGGGCAATGAAAAACTCTACCTGATGACTGAAAATGTGCTTCTTTTAAAAAAGTGGAGCACCAGGGGAGATATTATGGCCCGTGAAACTGGAAAATGGAACACCAGTGATGATGCTTGGTTCCAACGGAGGCACGTGGTAGTAGCAGCCGCAAGAACATTGGGTTTTCATTCTTTGGGCATATGTTTCATGGAAACAGAGGCCACAGGGTCGGGGCGGACCATGGGGACTAGAAGGGAGTCGGTTGGGGTGGGCTACGTCGGGCTCATTGCCCAGCCCACAGCTCGTGAGAGATTAGGTCACTTAGGACACTCCAATTGGTTGTAGTCCAGAGGCCAAGCATACACGTTCAGAATGGGCTGGACAGGGACGGTTCAACTAAACTAGGATGGGTCATGTTGGCCGGATCAGGATGGGTCGGCCATTGGGTTGGGCCAGGTTCGACGGGCCATGTTGCACCCAGACCGAAACCTGGTCAAAATTGTTTACAAAAATGGCCATATCATTGAAATATAGCGATCCATTAATGAGTTTTCAATGACATTGGAACCCTTACGATGAGGAAGTCAATTTGAGATGGCATGACTGGTTATTAGTTTGATCAGATGAGGTTGAGAGGGTACTGTTGGTATTTTCTTAATAGGGTTCGATGTAGGTTCTTGTTCATGTCCTATATGATGACCCATATTCTGATGTGAGTTATCCTGGCCCATTTTTGAAAATTTACTCAATCGGTTAGAGCATGTATCATACTGAGAGTCCTGGTCGGTCTTCAATTCTATATGTGGTACATTTTATAGGGTTTTTGGGGAATGTGTACTAATATTCACACGGGCCCCAATCCCTTATACAGAATGACATTTCCAATCGGGCAAGGAGTCCCCCCGGTGAGCCCTTGGCACGAAGGACCTGCTATATGAGTTTTGAGATCATATCTTATCCATTCTACATTAAAAGTCCCAATGAGCATACTTCTAGATTATTTTTGGGGTTCATGTTTTTATGTGACTTGGTTACTATGTGACTTTTTTGTTTTATGACTTATCAAAGCTCCATGTGTTACCAACACTCCATGTGACACCAACACTCTATGTGTTACTGACACTCTATCTATTATTGAAGTTGTATTTATTTTTGAGACTTTATTTATCTAGGAATATACATAGATATTTGAGGCCTTAGTATTCTCTTGGTTCCTTTTGGTAGACATGTAATATGTTATTCTATCAAATTTCTTGTGGAGCGAGATATCCCGGGACGACCGTGCTACGAGAAATAATGTGTATCTAGAAGTGGATGATACTTCGAGGATCTGAATCGTTTTTTAGCATACCTGGATGATCTTGTAATATGTTCTATTAAAATATTCCTATGTTTATATTAATATATATTCATATTGGTGTTTTTCTTTTGTGGTATTCTTCATGGTGTATTATTCATATTGTTTCCTATGTGTATTCCTTTGTGTTATAATTGTGTCCTATTGAGTGTTTTTTACTAACCCCTACATAGTATTTGCATGCACATGTCATGTGTTGTGTTGATATTTGACCATGTTACGGAGTCCCAGGTGGACTAGGACCAGACAGTGATTGGATAGGTTAGAAATATTAGGGTGTGATCCAATGACTAAAGATAGCGGTCCAATTACCATTATTTACATGTTAGAATTTATGGTTTAGATACACTTTTTGGTTGGATTATATTCATTCCATGATTTACTTTAGTTCACTTTACATTCCTGTCGAACAATTTTTGGATTGGATATAGTGTTATGCATGCATTATTTTACTTAGTGTTTTTACATTTCATTATTATGGGGTTGGATATGTGTCTGTGTATTGGTATATTGGAAAATGACTCCTAACATTAGAATATTACATATTTATGCTAGTAACCAACCCCTAGCCCATTGGTGGTCATCACGGTGTAGCCAAGCTAATTGCCCCTCTAGGACAGGTCATGATAGAGCGCTATTAAAGAGGGTCAGTTATAATAAGGAATGTGATATTATAAGATGGGTTTAGGGTAACAGGGCTAACTGATTCGTGGTTGTCTATTAGTCTAGGGACTCTGATGTTGGTACGATAACTAACTTATCCATTAACCAAGAATTTGGACACCATATTTTCGACTCGGATCATGAAAAAATTGGTTGGAGGAAAAAATAATGGTAAATGAATCATATATGAATGGATTGTGTTTTCTATGTCCGCCTTGATTCAGCTCAATAGGTAAACTCTTTTAATTATTATACTTACTGTCTTATTACGAGATGTGATCAATATTCCTACCCAAAAGGTTTTCATAGTAGTAATGGTAGTTTGACTAAATATAGGAAGAGGCCTTCCAGAGGGGAGCTAGTAACAAAACATTTTTTTCATGATGGTCAGCAGGTGGAATCTTCTCTTATTTAACAATTCATAGACCCACCTCAAGTGGTTCATGTGGATTTAATATTTTAGACTGATTTTTTGATGGATATTTTGGTGATATATGATGATACATATGGTCTAAATTCATATCATAGTCTTCCAGGGAAAAAATCACTCAAGATGCAAGATCAGTAGGACATACTGATAGTAGGTTTAAGACCTATGCCGCAGAACATGAGGTTTCTTCTAAAGATTCAGTGGTGTGATAGTTCCCATGGGTATTGTCTTTGCTACTATTTTCTTCATAGGGTACATATTATGCGATATTGTCCCACTATTCATGTTGTATTCAGAGAGACATTTGATGAACATCAAATGAAGAGGTAGTAGTAGGAGAAAATAGATCTGTTGGGCGTGGATGTGGTAGAGGAGTAATGGAAGAAGTACGAGGTGTCCAATATTTTATCATGTTACCACCACCAACCCATGGTGGTACATACTAGACCTAGGGAGTAAGAGGATAGGAAAAGAGACAAGTGAATGCATTTGAGTATTATGACCCTAGGACTCCTAGATTGGTTTGAGGTATGATATGTTTCTTTCGTATTTAGTTGTGGTATTGATATAAACTTTTTCAAGTGATTTCTATTCCTACCACTTCTATTTATTGATACCTAGATATTCCTGTTAAACTATTGAATTGACCCTTTATGCATAGAGACACCTACTGGTGGAGGCTCAATGATCACACACTCTTGTCAACAGTTTGGCATGAATTTAAATGGTGATTGTTTCAGTTGGGATCTATTCGTAGTAGCGTTTAGTCCTTAATATGGCATTCATGGTATGGACTAGTAGCCACAATTCATGCTTAGATTAACTATTTCAGAAAAAATGTGTGGTTTGTCCATTATAATAGTACCAGATTTCCCTTTTTATTAGAAAAAAAAGAAATCCTGAAAGCTCAGGATAGACTCACACATTAGATGGTTCATATTATTATAATTCGGTTGGCTATCATGTCCCTTAGTGTAGTCGATGTTTTGAATCCTCAGTTTCCTATAATGGTGGTCGAGTATAAGGAAACCTTCTCAAAATATTTTCAAGCTTTACCTCACCACAGAGAGATATAATTATTCTCTGATCTATAGCTAGGGATAATACTGATATTTACACAATCATATTGGATTTTTACCATCGAGCTTTATGAGATGATGTTGAAGATGGAGGACTTATAGACGAAGTAATTCATGAGACCCATTGTTTCTCCCTGGATAACCCCAGATGGTCTTCATTGATAACATCTTAGTTTACTCGGTGTTCGAGAAGGAGCACATGTCACACTTGGGGATGGTCCTCAACAGACTACAAGAGAATCAACTACATGGGGTGACTGTGAAGTGTCTTTCATGGATTCAGGAGGCCTTTTGGGACATTTCATCTCAAAGAGTTAAATTTAAACGGATCCAATGAAGGCTAAGGAAGAGTTTGATGAGAGATTCATTATTAAAGTCTCATGAGGAGGTTTTCAAGAAAGTAATTTCCTATGATGAACCGGTAACTGGGATTGGTTGTGTCATGATTCAAAGGAAATCAATGATTGCCTTTGGATCACACATGTTGAAATCACACAATCAAAACTACACGACCCATGATCTGGATGTAACAATGGTAGTCCTTGCATGAATAATTGGTGATATTACGTTATTGGAGAGTGTTTCGTCTTCTACTCCGGCCCCAAGAGGACGTAAAAAATAAGTAATCAGATTAGTTATCCTCATTAGAGATATCCTTTGGGTATAGGGATGGAACAACTGGTCTCTATTCTATGGTTTTCAACCCTCCCCTCCTATGGTGAGTTAGTGAGTCACAAGATAGGGATATTGACCATGATGCTCAACATGTTCAAATTTCTATATCGAATAACTTTTATATACATTTGAATTGTGGGGAGAACACTATTCTCTTTAGAAGATGCATGATGTTACTAGTGGAGTTGATGGAGGTGGTTCCCCAGGGGTTTCATGAATCCCCTTTATCAGTATATCCCGATGTGTAAATGATGTAAGAGGACCTCTAATGATAGTTTTGTGGACATGAATGAATAAGGAAATTTTATATTTTGTGTCATCATGCCTTTCTTATCGACAAATGATGGTTGATCATCTGGTTTAAGTAGGTTTGACTCAACACCTTTACATGCAGAAATTGAAGTGGGATGAGATAATAATTGACTTTATGGATGGTTTACCAGGTACATCCATGAGGCACTATAACATCTGGGTGATTTCTAACATACTCACCAAGCCATACCACTTTTTATCTATAAAGAAGAATAGTTCATTAGAGAGCTAGGGATGCCTATACATGCAAGAGATAGTTTAGTTTCATAGAGTTAAATCGAAGATTCTTTCATATCATGATCCTTGCTTCACATCACTGTTGTGAATGTGATTGTAAGAGGATTTTGGGTGTTAGTTTTTCATTAGTATGGAATCTCATCACCGAAAGATGGCTAGATAGGGATGACCATTAATTTTTGGTTGGGAATGCTTCAGGCTTTCTTGTTATATTTGTTTTGCAGTTGAAAGGATCTCCTACCTCTATTGTGGTTTAAGTGCAGCCAAACCTACCCCACCATCACTAGTATGGAACCATTCAGGGATCTGTAAGGGTGACCCTATAGGTCACCACCTCATTGGACTGAACCTGGACATTCAATGCCTATGAGCCCATAGTTGGTGCATACAACTACATAGAAAGTTAATGACGTCCAGGAGTGGTTGAAGAGTGAAAAGAGCAATAAAAAATAATATATTGGCTGGAAATAGAGTCCTTTGGAGTTCATGTAGTGAGACTATGTTTTCTTTAGGGTTTCTAATCGATGCGGGATATGGAGATTTCTCCAGGATAGAAACATATCTCTAAAGTTCATCATCCCTTCCCTGATACAGTGTAAAGTTGGTGAGGTGGTGTACTTTATGGGTCTACCCTAGTAGTTGGACAGGGTACCTGATGTCTCCCACATGTCTCAGTATAGTTAATTCTTCCATGATCCATAGCATATCCTGGACTAGGGAGTCTTTGGTTGAGAACCATGTTGAGGTCAAGGATCCATAATATGAGATCCTTCAGGGGTGGTTGATTCCTCTGATGATCGTTCAGTGGTGACATAGGAATATCTAGGGAACATATGGGAGAAGAAGGCTCTGATACATGCTCTATACCCTCAATTGGTTTTAGTATCAATTGGTTTTGGATTTCCAGGACATAAATCCCTATGTTTTAGATAATTTAATGACTCAAATTTTTCCCAAATTTAATTTTATAAATTATTTGTGAACATTATGAGACAAGGTGCTTTGATGGTGTGAAATCCCAAGTCATAGTGCACCCGAAATGATAACTCACCAGGGACATAACCATAAATAAAATTATTAAATAAAATTATTTTATTTTAAATTCTTAAAAACTCATAAATGATAACTCAGATGGGAAATACAAGATGGCCATTATGTATGTAAGGGGGTGTTTTCCATGGGAGACTCATATCATCAGATAGTGTGGGTAGGTTGTGAATGATTGTTTTTGTATATAAACGTCATTAGAATATTTTAATAAAAATATTTTAATCATGAAGCAATGGAAAATATTCTTTCAATATGGATTTAACAAGAAATTCAGGGTTTTCACCATAACCTAGGAATTCCTCTAAGAATGGAGAATGGTCTCTCTCAAAAAACGATGATAGGTTGTGGATCAATGATCAATAAAGAATCATGGATTTAAAGGATCTTGACCCACAACAATGACGTGTATACCATTTATCATCAGCGATCGAACCAAATAGATTTTGGGTATTTTTGATTTTATTTCATTTCCTTGTTCTTGAATTCCAAAATGAACGTGTTCCAATAAACAAATAGATTTTTATGCAGATTGATCATTGATATATGACGTTGTTTACCATTCCAGGGATTTTAATAGAGAATGGTCTTGTGATTATTTATTTTAATTTGATTGTTGATCTAATGGAAGTAAACTGAAATGGAAAAAACAATGTTCATGGTCGGTTCCTCTTTGTTTATTTATGATATTCACCCCCTATTATTCATTAATAACATGCATTATTCTTTTGGATTTTGGATTGACATGTTGTGATAAATCAATCATTGCACCCTCGATCATTAGTTCAACAATCTGATATCATAGATATTGGATCAGAATTGCATGAAAGAGGTGAGACAATGACAATGACAGGTGGATCATAGCTATTTGGGAGATATCGCAGTTAGAGTTTCTTTTTGTTAAAATGGATCTTGATGTCGATCTGAGCCAAGGGTGTTGAAGAAAGTAACATGAGGATGGTAGATGTTCATTCATTTTTAAAAATAGAGCACTGATGGAGAACCAGGGGCCCGAAAATGGGGCCACCAATGGAAGCACCAAGTGGTGGCATGTGGCGGTAGTAGCCACATGAATATGGATCAACTGCGTGGAATGCTTGCAGTTGTTTCCTTCCATGGGAGAATTGGGTATAGATGTATAGACCACACAGTAGGGGTTGGACGACATGGACTAGTAGGGGATGTTGCTGGGGATGGTTGTGTCGAGTGTACAGGAGATCCCACAACATGGGCTGGTTCAGGGGAGTCGGGATTATAATGTGGCCTCACAAGGCATTCTGGACTGGTTCTGACCAAACCCGACCGGGCCATGTCAATTGAACCGGGCTAGGTCGGGTCATCCAAACTAGGTCCTCTAGGGCTGTGGGTCGGGTCATGTCCAGCGGGTCGGTTCATACCTAGACCAGACTCAGGTCTGACTATTTCACGAAAATGGCCATATCATTCAAATGAATTCTCTGATTGATGAGTTTTATGCAGCTTTGAGACCCTTGTGATATGGCAGTCCCTTTGATATCGCTTGGTGGGTTTTTAGTTGGATTAGAAGAGGTGGGTAATATAACCTTGGCCATTTAATATGACGGGTCGTTGAAGGATCTCATTCCCATTATATAGGATGACCAGTTTTCTGAATTAAGTTGTCTCATCCCAGCTTCGATAGTTGACTTGATGGGTTGAAGCATGTGTCACACTAAGAGGCTCGATCTGTGCTCACTTCACTTCTTGGTAATATAGATAGGTTTTGTGGAGATGGTTTGGTCAGTATTTACATGGTAACCAATCCCAAATCTTGGATGATATTTACATTAGGGAGAGCAGTCCCCCCAGTGAGCCCTAGGTGTGGAGGACCCCATATCTATGTATCAAGATCATATTATTTTCATTATATTTGATTAGACCTGATGAGTGTGATTTAAGAAGAATTCAGTGTTTGATGCTTGGCTATGACATGGTGACTACATGACTTTGGTGTTTCATGGCTTAATGACACTCTGTGTGTTACCGACACTCTGTGTGTTATTGGAACTCTATGTGCTGCTGATACTTTGTATGTTAATGACACTCCATGTGTCATATAATCCCCATGTCTTTGTGATACTAGATTTCTCAAGCAAACCATGTAACATGATGATACCCTAGTGTTCACTTGGTTCCTTTTTTTATACATGTTCTATGTACTTTACTGCACATTACATTCTTATTTCACTCTATTAGTTTGGATATAGTTGTATTCAAGCATTTTTATACTTAGTGTTTTTACATTTCATTATTTTTGGATTATCGATGTGTGTGTGTTCAGGTTCTTAGGAAAATGCCTTTGATTTGGTGAATATGCACACACGTTGCTAGTCACCCGCCATTGTCCTATTGTTGGAGGGCATGGGGTAGTCGCGAAATGGGTCTTTCTTGGACAGGTTATGAAATATACCTATTGATTTATAAATCTCATATAACTTCTTAATTTCAATTACATAGATAATTCTATAATTTCCCTCGTGTTGGTGGCAGACCACCTCCATATAGAGTGACATGATTCATTTTTTAGTAATTATTTACATTGACATTTATGTATTAATTTGATTTTTATATATTATATTAATAAAATAATAATCATGCTATAATATAAATATATTTTATAGTTTATTAATTTATAATTCATTGAATAAATGACAATGTAGTCCATCGGGATGGTGAACTACAACCTAACGAAGGTATGTGTTTTGTTTTAGTTACCATATATCATTGATGTTAAATGTATGTGTACATAAAACCATAATATATTATTTTTTAATTAAATTATTATAATATAATGTTAAAAAATATAACCTTCATTCCATCATGATCATTGAAAATTGAAAATGTTACTCATGTGTACATATCACATATTGTCTTTGTGATTGTAATGTATTTAATTTTTCATAATCATCTTTTATGATTAGCTTCAAAAGATTAATTTATATATATAATATATAATTATGGAATAATTAATATTATATATAAGGTTGAATAATAAATTATATATCCTTATTCAACTACCCATGTGATTTTGAACATTTCTAATGAGTATCATCAAAAGTATGACATTAAATCAATTGGTTATGAAAATGAATATTACAGGGAGATAATTGAAATTAAATAATTTTTCTTGGAAATTTATATTAATATTTTAAATATTTAACAGATTATTATTATTGAATCTCAACCAAAATATGTGTATTTCACAATATTTTAGATGAACATTCATTTAATTACAAAAGTACATGCATGGGGACTAAAATATTTCATTATATGTGGAAACATTGCATAGATTATTCTAATATTTAAATATCATTAAAAGCTAGCATAAATTTCATAACCATTAATATTCATCCATAAAAAACTATTTATCACATGGGGAAAGTAAAAAATAAGACGGGTGAGATCATATGCCCAGTAAGGGTAAACATAAGAGATATTAAGATGTGATCATATAAAAGATTAAGATAAGCATAAGGTTATGTGATCATGAATATTTCTTTTCAAGATAATTACCAACCATTCATATGTGATAAACACAAGTAATTGAATAATGATTGGATGTAAATAAGACATGAACCATAACATAATCAAGAACATGATCTACTTGATCATATATATCCTATGACGGCCCATGTTCCCAAGTAACCTGATAATGAAGTTATTTAATACATGGCCTGAAGGGCATTTCCGATCCCCACATGATGGTGACTAACATTTTACATAATACTAAATCAATATGGGAACTAATTTTCCACTAAAATATTGAACTAATAAAGGAAATGAGTAGGAATATAAATGAAACACCACTTGGAGAAGTTTACCATACATCAAAAAGTTAGGAAAACATAATGTACTACAACAAAGTAAAAATAAAAAATGATAAATAAACAACCCATGTCCAAATATATGAAACACTCTTATTCCATAAATCAAAATCTTGAACCACCTCCATGTGGTACTTTGCCCGTGCTCAAACATGGATGAAGGAAATCCAAAAACACCAGAAATCAGAAGATGGTTGTGATCTAAAATCCTGATAGGGTCTCACAAAGTACACCATCACAAGATGTCAATATAAAATTTACCAAATAATATGATTTCAATTTTCAAATGAATTCTTTTGTAATTTCAAAATTATATTTAATCAAATTATTCATTATAATTCAAATGATGAAAAAACACTAGAAAATGATAAATTATGTTTCTAAATGATGGAAATACATTTAAAGAATTTGGATATCAACATTTTTTTATAAAAATATTTATAAAAAACCTTAATGAATATAAAATGTTTTACAACATTGGAATACATTTTTATCTCATATATAAATAGGGGAATAATATGGTCATCTAACAGTAGGTACGACAGTCCTAGGTATGAGATTCTCACACAGTCATGTGATAAACCACAATATGGAAACATGTCCCGTTGAAATTGAAAGAGATGACTCATTAATGTCTCAATTGTGTATTAATAAGTTCTATCAAATATTTTGTTAGTATTTTGAAGAATAAATCATTTCTATGGTAATTATATACAAGTTTTTCCATCCGAATAACATAATAACAACATAGGATTACAAGTGATATAGTTATATTCAATGATGGGATGTTTATTTTACGAATCCATAAAATGTAATTAAGTCACATTCCCCCATTTATAAAATTCCATCTTCTTTATGAAAACCATAATGAGGTTTTACTAAAAAAAACATTCATTCCCAAGTTAAACCCCAAGCCTTATATGAAAACCATTTTTAATCAATTTTTTCAAAAATAAAAATTTTAAATAAATTCCAAATTCAATTTCCAAATCAATTTCATAATTAAATTCAATAATTTTTTTTCAAATTGTTTCCAACAGTTTTATAAAAAATTCCAATTCAATGGAATTGTACTTTTTCAAAATTTTCTCCTTCAAATACATTCCAATATTTAAATTAGAAAATATAAGTATCACTAATTCTTATTAACACCCCCCCCCCAATTCAATGGAATTGTGGTTTTCAATTTCATTCCCAAATGACACTTTGAAACTCCAATTCAATGAAATTAGGATTCACTAAAATAACAAATGAATGAAAATAAAGTAATGTAATAATTTTTATTTAATTCAACCAATTGAAATTAAATAATGTAATTTTGGGTTAATAAAATATGGGAATCATGACATAACCACCTACCTCAGGATCAATGGATCATATAATGCGAACCCATAACTGGGATCTGTTAATGATGAATGATGATCACAAAATCTGATAAATAACGATAAATCCAAGGTTTAAGATCCCAAGATTGTGGTTATTAGGCCCACGAGGAAACATGTGTATTTATGGATCCCTATCGAGTATAATAATGATAATAGGATATAGAGATCAGGGTGACAAAACTAATAAGGAGAAGATCAAAAGGTGTTCCTGAAGCATCGATCCACCTCTAGGATGGTTCTATATGGAATTTATATTGGGAGATCCTTAGAAAAACGATTTCATCAAGTTGTCCTTATGTTTTTTCAGGGCCAAAAATTTTGGTATTGAGTGTTTAAAAATATATTTTTGATTAATAATTTTTTTTTCTATCAGTTAGTTAGGAATATATACATGGTAAGACCAAATTGTGTAGACTTGAAATTCACAAGATTCTAATGGGATCCACAGTTTTTCCTAAGTGGGAGCATGGCCAAATAAATTATTCGCCAACCATGAAAAACAAATTTCCTTTTATTTCATGGTTTTGTTTGAGAGGGTGTATAGTATTGGAAAATATTGTGCCCACCGTGTAGTAGCTCAGAATTTTCAAAACATATAAATTTTTAACTGGAAAAACCCCCAAACGAAACCCAACAAAAATATGGTAAAATATGTGTCTATGAATAATTAAAAATAGTTACATGATGTTACAACCTCCCCTCCAAAGATTCATTATGTCCCAAAAAATCATATGAAAAATCTCTCAAGTAAAAAAGATAAGGCCACAACCCTATCATTAGTGGCTCCCTCACCCACATCTAATGATTATCAAAAAAATTCTTCGATGACATCCAAACCAAAGGAATATCCCTCCCACAAAGTACTTTACATTCAGAATCAATTATCCTAACTATCCATTTAGCTATAGATAAATCATGTTCAATATCAAGATCACACCAACTAAAAAATGATATGGATTATATATATTCTTCTGTAGTAGAGATACATGGAACACATTATTTATTGACATCAACTAGAATGGAATTATAAAAGGAAAAATAATTTTACAACAAGTTCACCATCCTCAAATGGTTCCATAATGCAAGGAGAAAGTTTTTTTTGCCACATATTATTTCGATGACCAAAACATGGTAAAAAATTTAATAACACATGTTAACCAACGGAAAACTCCAATGGGATTATATGATGATCAACATGATTCATATACAAGATATGTTCCCAAAAAAAATATTTGAAAAATAAACTGAATCTTTTATTTCATCTCTTGAACCATGTATGGTTTAATAAGGGAAATTTAATCATTATCTGACTAACACAAATGATGTCTACAAGGTCGGTCATTCCAGACATGAAAATGATCCATTTGGATCATGTACCGGTAACTATTATTATATGAAAACTCAACACGTCCTAAATAATAATAAAAATTCCAACCATAGTTGAGAACACAAGCATTGAGTACATCCTCAATAATTTATATACCTTTTTCTATTTTCCATCGACCGTGGATGGCATTCCATTCCCAAATGGGCATGAGATCCTAGTGCGACCTAAATTCCTTCCCAGAAAAGAGAAGTGAACTGAGGATCCCTATTTGATACTATAGCATATGGATCTCCATGAAAATGAGAGAAAAGTTTTACATAGATATTTCCAAACCCATTTAATCTAGTCACATGATGATTGTGTAAAAAGTAATATGACTTAATCATGTAATTTATCACAACTCAAGTCATATTCTTATATCTATGCATACATGGAAACCCAACTGAAATGTTCATAGATTTCTCATACAACTTCAACATTGGGACTAGAAGTGGATGAAGAAAATATAAAGGTTTCTGGTTCATTCCCTTGACCTATTGAGACATATAACTATGAAAGAAAAAATTAGAAAGCTATAATCAAATACCTTGCCAACATAGTTGATGTTTCCTATAATTGATCATCTTTTTCATTCCTAGGTGCACTACACACCATGATTTATGTAAATTAACCTTAAATAATTTTTATACCACTGATAAAACAAAAAAATATGATAGCATAGAATCTACTATCTTGATAAAGCCTAGTAAAAACATATCTAACCCTCGTAAAGAGAGACTATGTTTCCACACAACTCATCATCAATATTTATTTCATAAATACTCAATTAGATTTGAAAGGATTTCATCTATGCACTGGATAAATAATATGTGGCACATGAATTTTTTACTCTAATATGAAAATATGCAAAGAGATAAATCAAGTTCAAATCTTCAGATGATTCCCTCATTACCTAGGTAATATTTTTCTTATTCAACACATCTACAATGACATTCCCATTTCCCAGGTTATAGGTGATGTTGATGTCAAAATATTTTAGCTATTCCACCCGAATCCTCTTATGTAGATTCAAATATTTTTAAGAGAAGGTGTTACTTGAGTACTATTGGAATGAAAATATGATAAATCATTATCTATTAATTTAATGATTCTAAATCATAAGCATTTGCCTCACAGCTACATTTTCATATTCATAAGTTATAAAATTCTTCTCATGTAGAAAAAGATAACATGATATATACATATCCCCAAGAGCACCACACATAAGAATGAAGCCCAATCATGAAATTGATGGATCATAGAAGACCACATCACCCTGATCGAGATATGTAAGAGTCTATACAGGTGTAGTTGCCAAAATATGTGTCAAATCAACATAATAACTTAGAAAATTTTTTACCTAAAAAAAATTACCCCCTTACATGATAGAGATGTTATTGGATAAACCAAATCTGAGAATTACAAAACTTATAAAAGATAATACACCATTATGGTCAATATGCTCCAAATATAGAAGGCATTTCATTGATTGACAACATCAAAATAACATTTACCTTTTCATTGTAAACTAAAATACCATGTTATGACACCATATGTCCAAATAATTTCACTTCTTGAAAATTGAAACGATATTTCAGAAGCATGAAAAATTTTGGAGACATCATAGAAAACTCCTAACTATTCTCATATGATGCACTTATTTCCCATCAGACATAGAGTAAAAGAGGATTCCGTCCACAATGACTGCCATGAAATGATTGAGATACTCATGGAAAATAACATTCATTAAATCCATAATGAATTATAGAAAAGTGGTTTTAAAAATGGGATTAACAAGGTACTCATAATGTAAATACTTGCACCAAAATGAAAATTTTATAATTTTTTATTCATTAATCACTAACTAATAATAACCATACCAATGGTCAATCATTAAGAACCACTTTCCCCTTTCTTCTAATCAAATGGATCATATATCCATGGAAATAAATAATCATTCTATACCATCACTAGAATTATATTTTGTTAATAAACACATAGGCTATGTGAACCATCATCCTTCTTAGCAAAGAGAACTAACACAACCCAAGGGGACACAATAGGTTGTGAAATGAATTTTTCTAGAAGATCAACCAACAACATCTTTATATAGTTCAATTAAACATGTGATAGGTAGTAAGATGGAATGTTAAAATATAAGTACCAAGAAGTATGTCATAATAAAAATCTACCTTTAGTATTAGTTGAAAATTATAGAGGTTGTATGGAAAGTCATTAGGAAACTAAACAATAACAATACAGAGATCATTATTCAATTATTAACACTCTAGATGAAACGAAAAAATAGATATCAATTTACCCACCTACCGATAAGAAGGTCCATCTTTACATAACCATGGGTCCCATTCTAATTGAAATGCATGACACACAACATTGAGTGTAGTAAATGAGACCATTAATGGTAAAATCGTGTCTGAGATTTATTATAACTGTGTCATTCCATCCTGAAAATAATGTCAACTAGCATCCTGTTGTGAACCAGATAACTCCATGAAATATGGATAACTTTCAAATAAAATAAACAAGAATGATTAAATTTAGCCAACTATATCATTATACCAAGGTTCGTACTGATATTCATGAAAAAATATAAATTAATCGTTCTAGGATTTAGCATATTAATAATAAATTATGAAATAAAAAATGTGATATGTTATTTTCAAATAAATCTGTCACAACTGATGACCCTTTGAGGATGGTACCTCTCAAAATCACTAGACATGTATCTGAAACATCTGAAGACTCTTCTATTATGTAATGACCCTTCAATCCATACACATGTTGCTGGAACAATTTTATCACTGAATCATCTGATTTACACATAGTTTTAGTAAGAGTTTTTTATCTGATTCAACAATGTGGTGTGAAAAAATAATAAAATTTTGATATGTGACTTGAGAATAAAAAAATCACATAACATGGCTACTTTAGTGAAAGCCATCATAGAATGTAAATGCATTCCACACTGGAAGGAACTTAAAGGAACATTCTAGTTACATCATGAGGTCTAGAATGACCCAGCTATTGATAAATTTCAAAAGAACCATCTACCTTCTATATTATATTTATGGAACCAATACTACCCCTTGATGAAAAAACACATAATTAACCTTACATTCCAGATGGGACTATCATGAATATCAATGTTCTATCTAGAAAAAATAATAATAATGCAACATAAGAAAGGAAACAAGAGAACAAATTTCCTGATGAAGTCCTAACTCTATCTATTGTGTATTCGTCTTCTCATAATATACAGTCTCAGGTAAAAAATGCATGATCTTATGAAAATATTTTACAAATTCTGTCTCAGTATTGTCAGCCTACACGAGTTTGATAAACTATGTAAGTTTCACTAACAGCATTGAATCTGGATATAACTGGTTATAGAAAAGGATTTTTAAGACCTTCCCCATTAATCCCTCATGTTTCATCAACAATAACATTGTTTCAAATCATCTCATTCTCATTACATCAATAAAGAAGGTGGCACACATCACTTTTATAACATATCATGTTTCCAAGAAACCAAAAAAATGTAACATCCTTCCCATAAATTCTTCAACCACTTAAGGATCATTTGAACCTTTTAACTGTGTTGGATTCTATTGAAGGAATTCATGAGAACACTCCTAAATAACATCTCATTGAGGTTCTAGATATAGATCGTGAATTTGAACTCGTGGTGGTGCTTCTCCTAATGCTCAAATAGTAAGTACAATAAACTCTACCATATTCTGTTCTATAAGAGGATTGGCTTACTAAGGACTAGAAATAGCTTCCTCTTGGTTCCAATTCAAATATCATCATACAATAATTATGCCACAAAACATACGTAAACATAAAGGTAGAAATAATATGAACAATCAAACTATGAAATGGGGGAATTTAATCCCAATAGATATAAAAAAATGATATGTATTTAAATCCATTCCAAATTAAATACAGGTAAAATACATGATCTAAACCTCAATATGTCTTTCTGTTACCACCCTTGGTGACTTATGGCTTGTTATGGTGGAATTTGGATAATCACTAAAATAAAGCACCTACTATGTCCCAAAAATTACACAAATTCATATTTAAATCAATGAATGATGTAAAACCTGCATATATGATACCACCTTATCAAGAAATGTCTCGGGTACCCTAGAAACTTGATAAATGAGAAAATGAAGAAATAAAACAAATGGATTTACTAATCTCCACGGGTTTGAGACTAATGCATGGGAACAAAAAATATGAATGTTGGAATTAATCTCCCCTAACAACATAAGTGAAATATAGTAAACCAGAAAGAATATAAAATTAAATCTACATGGAGAAGTATACCATATATGAAATAGGTAAGAAAGAACAATTTACTACAATAATGTATCATAAAAAAAAGATCCATAAATAGAACATGTCCCAATGCATGACACTCTACGCGTCCACATATCACTAGATAAAACCTCTTCCAAGTAGCTTTTTTAAACCTAATAAAACCTGGAATGAGGAAATATAGAATAGATTAAGTTATAACTATGGTTTGATTTAAAATCCTACTAGGTTATAACCACATATTCTATAACATGATTAAAATAATAATTTATCCAAATAAAATTATTTCAATTTTTAAAAAATAGTTATTCATTTCAAAAATAATCATTCTTAACAATTCGAATGATATATGTATATTATAAAATCATTATTTACATTTAAAAATTATTGTAATACTTTTACTCAAATGTCATTTCATCACATTTATATTTAATATATTATATAAACCCAAAAAACATGTAAAATAGTTCACAACATTTGAATATATCTCTATATCTCATGATTAAACAAGAGACAATCATGGTAATCTAAATGGTGGTATAATAGATAAAGGTAATGGGATCTTCTAACACACATGTTATTAAACAAAATGTATACAGAAATCCCTCATAAATGGAATAGTATGAAACATCTATGTCTTATTGGGGATGTAAGATGTGATAACCAAAATTTTTTTAGTGTTGTATATCAAAAACCTATTCCTAGGGAAATCCAAACCTACTGTGTTGGTCCTAATATTTAAAAAACTATATAGTCTTGCATGTGATCAAGTAAATTTGAATGATGAGAAATTTATTTTAAGTAAATATAAAATAAATTTAAGTTCTCCCCCCCCCCACACATTTCAGATATTCTAATTTATATTTAATAATGAAAATTAGTTTTTAATAAAAAAATGGATTTTCAAGTACAAAACATTCAGATTTCTATCAATGAAATTTTAAATAAATTTTCAAAAATAAGAATTTTAAATCAATTAAGAATTAAATTTCAAAATCCACATTCAAAAATAAATTCAATTATTCAATTTCAATCAATTTTCGTCAAATTTATAACAAACCCCCAATTCAAATTTTTTTCATTATGTTTCGATTAAATACATTCTAAAATTTAAATTAAATAATTACAATCTCACTAATATCCATAAATATACACCAATTAAATGTAATTGGTTTTTTTATAAATATTTTCCAAAATCCCAGTTTAAAACCCCAATTCCATTGAATTAGGTTTTTAATTAACCAATTTAAAAAAACAAAATTAATTCAAGAAATATAATTTAATTGATATAATTAAAATTAATATATAAATTTAGGGTTTAAAAAAATTTGGCCATCGAGACTGGACCACCTACCTCGTGATCAATGGATCTTGAAACGCCAAACCCTAAACGGTACTTTTCAATGGAGGATGATGATCATGGAATTATATAATAAGGGATAAAACCAATGTTTAATAACACATGGAAATGGTTATTATATCAAAAAAAAGAAATGTAGGGATCTAGAAATCCCTGGAGTGGAGAATAGGGATAGACAGATATATATATTGGAGGTTATAAAACTAACATGGAGAAGATCAAATGACATTCCTCTAGCTTCTATCCTCCTCTAAAAGAGTAAATGTAATAAAAATTGATCTTGGGAGATCCCATAGAAGAATAATTAGTCATAGATTCATACATGACTATTGAGGGACAAAGAGTTTTGTTTTAGGTATTTTAATACTATTTTTAGATTAATTAAATGCTACATGCATGGTTAGATGTTAAGATCCACACAGTTAGACTAAATTTTGGGGCATATTTGTGAACTGATTTTAAATGGGACACACATTTCTACAAATAGGGTGGATAGTCTAACAAGCCATGCACCAACTATGGAAAATCCAACTACATCGGTTTGTATGATTTATCTTGAGAGGGTGCATGGTTAGGGAATATTGTGCACCAACAATATCGGAGCCCAATATTTTCAATCCATTTAAAATTTTAACATTAAAAAACACAAAAGAAAACCTAAACAAAACATTGTTAAAATTAGGGTTTAGGGAAAAAATAATTTAGGAATAGAATGTTACAATATCATTGGAATAAGATATATATTTTTGGAATAAAATCATCTTATAACATTGTGAAAATTTATTAGTAGAAACTGATTCAATTATTATGTTATTAAAATTATGTTAGGTATTCACATAAACATGTGTACAAGGGAATATCACAACACATAACTCCAGGTATATGTAATCAGTTTCTTGCTTAACATTAATT
The DNA here is from genome assembly GCA_963277665.1 of Viscum album. Lineage (NCBI taxonomy): Eukaryota > Viridiplantae > Streptophyta > Magnoliopsida > Santalales > Viscaceae > Viscum > Viscum album. Next base: position 1,265,790,613 of record OY728140.1, on the reverse strand, counting down.
TTGAAAATTATCATTACAAAGTCTATAAACATAGTGGTTCAGTAAACTTATATTTCCCATTATTTATCAGGTTTCCCTTTAATCCCGTCATGGATCTAGATTCCCCTTCCTACCATTGTAGATTAGTTTACCACTTCATCCTATAATAGATTGGGTTTCCCCAGATTCAAATTATGGATCAATCCCATCGAATTATTTCAAATAATTATCTCCTCAGATATAAATCTTTAAAAATGTATTTGATTGAGAAATAGGTCCCACCCATCACAAAATAAAATCCCCCATATGTGTTAAACATGATAATAATTCATTCATCATTTCTTGAAAAAATAAAAATATATGGGCTTCGTAAAAATCATATCCAATGAAATTTAAATAATTAGGTATCCTGCATTTTTCTCATATCATAACAGCTGGAAAAGGCATGGGATTCACAATAATTTCATCATAGAATAACGAGTGAATGTATATGGGGTTCATAAGAGTTATATCATGATATAACACATTTATGAGAAATTGGATTCATAAACATCTTTTTGACATAAACATATACAATTCAAATATATAATAAGAATAGTGCAATTAAATTATATCCCAATTAAATAATAAACAATATCAAATGTTGAAAAGTTAGGTAGATTTTTATTTTTAAGCGTTACTTGGATCATTTTGTAAGGGAAGTTATCCTTCTTTGAAATGGACATATAATAACATAAAGTATATTCCGAAATAATTTTTTAAACTAATTTCAATAAATTATAATGTTAGGTTATAAAATCTTATATAATTGATTTGATTAAAATATCCTTTAGTAATTTAAAATTTTTTATTAAATCCAAAAACATGTTAGAAACCTTTTTATTTAAAAGGAGCTTTTAAAATTTATGATTGAATATTTGAAATCATGGATATTCTTTTATTTTAAAATAATCATTGAAAAAAAAATAATTATTTCATTAAAACTTAATTATATTATAATTTTAATCATAAACCATTTTTGAAGTTATTTTATTTTGAAAATATCCTTTAAAACCTCTATTGGAAGCGTTAAAACGCATTTTAAATGAATTTTAAAAGATAAATTGTTATTGAAGTTTTATTTATTAAAATAATTGTTAAAAAATAATTTTAAAAACATAAAAAAATTCATTAATAATAACCATTTAATCATAAAATGGAATATTCATGTAAATGGGGGTAAATGCGTTGGGTAAAACTATACATTCCAAAAATACGTTTTTAATGATATAATATTTAGAAACATTCTATGACTAGAAAATGACAAGAATAATCCATTTAGTAAATTTTTTTTAAAATGTAATACATTAGATATAAATCATTTAATAATAAAATAAAAATGTTAAAAAATTTCATAAAAATGTTTTAGAAAACATGGTTTCAAAAGAGCACAAATATCCGACCAAAAATTAAAATAAAGTGGAATTTTATTTAAAAAATCATAATTATCATAAGTACCAATCAAGGTAAAAATGTTAGTATTAACTTGAAATTACCTAAAGAACTATATGAAATTAAAATTCTAGAGAATTATTGATATATATATCATAATACTTTATCAAATGAAGTATAATACTAAACATTTCTCATAAATGATAAGATTGAAGGAACAAATTCTTACAACATTAGTTAAATTGAATCCTAATCACAATGAAACAAAAACATTAAATGAAAATTTAAATATTATTTAATGTATGATATATATAATATAACATTTCAATGTTTATTATATAGGCAAAGTAAAATAATTTAGGTGAATAACAGAACATATGTCTCACGAAGGAAAATTTAAGCAGAATTACCTTACCGATTTGGAAACATTTGAACTGTAAACCCCATGAAACCGATATCATAAATATAAATTTGAATAACATTTAATTTAATTATATTAATCATTGAATAAATTAATTTATATTATACACACCTAAAAAAATAATGTAGTGCGGTATAAGCAATAAGTCTTCCCTAAATCAATGTGTGACTTGAAATTCTCTTACTACTCGAGTAACATCTAAATCATCAGATTTATAAAATTATAAAATTATTTGAAAATTTTTAAATCATTAAATAAATTAGATTTGTTATATAACATTAAATTTTTCTATATATACACTATAGAAAAGAAACTATAATTGAATATGTTATGTAACTCATAGATTAAAAAATTTAGTTGAGAAAACCCATGCCTTAGTGTTTTATTTATTCATACACATTGACACATTATGTATAAGATATATAAGATTAACATAAAACAACCAAATAACAATGATATTATATCTCATAGAATATATGATTTCATTATGACCATATATTTCCTATTTTTTAACAACTCCATGTTAATGTGGTGTTTCAGGTAGTATCCACATTATTTTTTGTATATGTTTTGACTTTTCATTTTTGATCCTCTTAAATTGATACTCATTTTCTTATTTACATAATTTAAAACATGATATAAATTTAATATATATATATATATATATATTAATTCAACTTATATTAATAATAATCTATAATATATAGAATGTTCAAATGGAATATGCCGCTAATTGAGATGTTAGCTCGTACATTCTCATTAGTGATGTTTCTATTTTCTTGTAGTATTGAAGGAAAAGAATTAAATTACATATATGTATATATATTATCATTAAATTAGAATTATTATTTTTCAAATAAGTTGTTTGTTTACTAAACCAATCCTTAATACATTCTATGAAAAATATGAATGAATCCCATTACATTCAAGAGGCGGTAGTCCACAGGTCCAAAAACAATGTTATCGTATTCCAACGAAATGGAATTCATGACGTTATGGGTCATATAATAATTAATGAATTATGAAGACAACATAAATATCATATATATAATATAAAAATAAAAAATAGATTATTATTTCCATCCATTATATGTGGTCATGGATGAACGAATGACATATGGTCATGGGGTAGTAGTCAGCAATACACAAAGATTATGGGTGTGTATCCAATTTGAGGTAAGTGAGTGGGATTATAGGTACAAACCATATCATTAAAAATCCCCAGTATATTAATAATAATGATGATACTTTATAATTTTGTAATACTAATAATTTATTTCATGATGATTTGAAATAAAACAAATGTGATAGATGAAGGATATTAACTCTTCTTTGTGTAATTCATTTTGGTTTGCACCAAATGAAAATCATGGATTGATTTATAAAGAAATTATTCTTATAAAATGATATATTTTATGTTTTTAGCTTATTAGAGTGTGTTTTTTATGATAAAATCAGCATGAGTGGTGTGAAGAAGTTGTGGGGTGACAACCTATTTATAATGGAGGAGTGGAAATCTAGTAAATATAAAAAAGTAATCACTATTGAGTGGAATCCTTATATAATCTACCCATTTTAATTACTCATATTCTATAAAATTTGATATAATGTTGAACTATTTTCTTCCCATGGATTTTGGATGTATTTCTACGGTATTTATCCCCATATGTTAATTTTTAACCACTATGTAAACTCATTTCTTACCAAAATAACTATATTAAATGTTAATTATATTTCGTAATATTATTTGTAAAAATACTATGTTGATATTATAAGAATATATAATTATTCTTATTCAAAATATAGAATCCATTTTTTCAATTCTATTCACAAAAGAGGAAAAAAAATATTTTAATAATATTCCCGCAAACAGAACTAAACTATGATTTGTAAATGTGAAAATGGTCAAAATATGGAGTTGTTTTTACTTTCAATTTCAATGTAAAATGTATTCCAATGACGTAAAATTTATTAATCTGTATATTATAAATCTATATACACTTTTAAACATAATTTAATTATAATTATCTATACAAAATAATTATATGAAAATCAGTTTTGAAATAAAATTCGATTTTTTACACTTTTAATAAAAAAATGAATCTTAAAAAAACAGAAATTTACCCAATGTAAAATTTTATAATTCAATTTTAAAAAGTTGGTATATTTTTCCAAATAAAAATTATGAAATTTTTAAAAATTAGTTTCTAAATAGGTACACTACTAAAATGTAGTAAAGTAACCTATTAGAAAAAAAACTCTTTTTATTCTTATAAATGGATTTATTATTATATTACCCCTATAAAATCTATATGATAAGTGTCAAAAAAATAAATTGAATATATAATATATGAATTGTGTTTAGAAAATTTTAAAATATATGTATTTTATTGAGATAAAATTTGTTTTCGGATAGAAAAATAGTTTCCTTAGAAATGAAACTTATTTATTTTCAAATTGTTTACAATTTCATTTATATCTAATTGAAAATGAATAAAACCATATAATAAGCATTTCTGAATAATATTTTCACACATTAGTTAAAATTATTCTTAATATCCATTCCAATTTATAGGGGGAACTGTAATAATTTTTTAATTAAAATATTAATTGTATATTATAGTTTTGAAAAACTCTGCCTTACATATAACACAAGTTATCAATGGAACTCATTATTATGTGTAAAAAATCCTTACATTTTTTTTCATGTACCGTAATATAATTTATGTGTATTGTGTAGTTCTATAATGACATGGTGTGGCATAAAATTAAAGATGAACTCATTGATTTCATATTACAGAAGATATATTGAATATTAAGTAAAATACATAATATTGATAAGATTTAAATAACTATCTAAATTCACCGAATCTCAAGGTGTTACATTCCTACCCCATAAAAATGAAGTTTATACATGAAAATAATATTGGATAGAAAATGTATAATTCTATAATATTGGTTTCATATAAACTACCATAAAAAATGAATACCAAAACATACATTATAATGGGATGTTTGAACCATAAAAGTTACCCAAAGTAACTACTAACTAGATTCTTATAAGGGGGAACATCGTTGGAATATTAACACATGCACAGGGAAGAGAAATTTTCTTTTCATGTTCCAAAGGAGAGTGATAGGTAACATTGATAGAATAATTTTAATGATCACAAATCCATAAACAAAAAAGGGTTGAAAAGGCCACTAATATCCTAAAAATTAGGACAATGACTAAAAATTTAATTTTAATTACATATTTCATAAAAATGAAGATATATCAAAAAGATACACATTTACATTATTTAATTCCTTTTAATAATTAAATATCACCATTATGTTTAAAATTTATCAATATCGAATTCTTCTATTATTTCAAGAAATAAAGTTGAATCTTTCATCCATGAATTACAAACAAATCATAAGTTCCATAAATAGAATTATACATCATTATGTCAGTATTTTGTTTACATCACAAAAAATGGTTAAAATAAGTTATCCAATATGAAAAAATGCTCATGTGTTGAGATATTATTTTTATCTATAATACCCCATAAGAAGAATCAATAATTCCATTCCATAAATGGTTAACAATGTCATCCTTATAATATATGAAAATCCAAAACATTACAAATATGGTCATTACGGCAGTTTAACTTTGATCCCCCATATATCATAAATATGCTCTCAATTTTCACATTTCAAACATGTGATTAACTCAATCATTTATTCTATTAATAAATGATAATCACATTAATTACCATACAAACTAATTGAAAGCATACATTATTTATTATTCCAATGATCATTTGATATATTCATTAAATAGTGTAATCTTCATCTATGATAGTACAAACCACTTTTTCATAAAATCCATTTTTAATTATGAGTTTATAAATACTATTAAATTTCAATAATTCATATTATTATCACTTTATCCATAAAAAATATAATTTTATCACAATTAGTAATGTGTTATGGGTTACCTTACCTTAATCAAAATAGAAAATTTTCATTGAATCACATTCCGATTTCATCAAACCCATTCAAAATATACATATCAATTCATAATAACAACTTATACTAAAAAAAGGAATATATTTCTTGATCCTTAAGACATAATCTATTAATTCTAAAACATATACAGATAAATCATCGAACTTTATTCATAAACCATTACTCAAGATTCATAATATTTTTCCTTAATACTCATTTCCATGAATATTAAATACGAATAATTTGTTATGGTTCCTCAAACAAAATCCAATAATGCTACTTAAATTTAAATTTAAAAATAATATTATAAAATCACAAACCATTCACTATTAATTTGGGGTCTTTGTATCTTTAGTTATATAGAAAAATACTTATTCCACCTTCCTAATTCCCTTTTGGAGATTTCCACTTAGGGCATAAAAAAATAATTATTATACATTCCACATATGAAACATTCAATGACATCCAAATTCTTTTTAGTTGCTGTAAATACCTATGTCTCGAAATCATAGTTTAAGAAACACTTATAATATAACCTAATTACATAATTATGAAAATTTAGATATATGATATCAAAATCATGAAATATTCATTTAAAAAATGGTACAACATAGGATTTTTCTGATAGATATACCAAGACATACCATCAGAAATATCCCAATGGATATAAAGATATTTTTCTCCTCCTAGATTCCAAATGTTGGTTAAACCATTCCGTTGGTACAAAATATAACAACATAGGAATAAAATACAAGGATATCAAGTCATTTCAGATGAATATTACAATTATTAAAAAATCATATTCCTCAAAAACATAATACATTAGTTTCATTGGAAAATTAGACTTCATTCTTATAATTTGGTGAAAGATCTTCATTATCTCACATAAAAAAATTTCCCTTTTTACATTCCAACTTAAAAAATTCCTTCATAAAATGTGGATTGGAAGCATAATAATGTGTCAGATCAAATGTTTAGTAAGGGTACGAATAAGATATATATATATATATACCTATAATACTATTAAAATATATTATAACCATAAGGCTATGTCATCATGAAAATAACATACATGGTTTATACCCAACCAGTCATAGACGATTAACATAAGGCATGCCAAAAATATTTGAAGTTCAATAGACAAAAATATGAAGATAGTCCAGAAGAAGAACCATGAAAGAATATTATTGGAATAATATAGTGAATTTTGGAATAAAAATCAGCTTATATCATTATGAACATTTACATATATTAACAGGATCACTCATTAAGTCATGGACATGAAATCATGTGAACACATAATCTTATGGTCATGCAAGCATGTCCACCCATAACATTGTGAAAATGTAATCTGGTTTAACCATAACATCATAGTAGTCATGGCTCACTCCCAAGACTATAAACATATTGGTTTAAGAAATAAACTATTCTAATTGTGGATAATTTTTCACTTTTTTCCCATTGTGGATCTGATTCCCCCTACTACCTATAGTGGATTGAGTTTCTCCTTCATCCAATAGTAGACTTGGTCGACACTTCTTCCATTATTATTTCAATTCTAATGAATTTTTTTCCATCATTAACCCATGTATGTTAATATTTACCAAATTAATTACTGGTATATATGCATCCCTCCCTTCACTTAATTAGTCATACATACACATTTCGTAACATAATAAAACATTCAAAATATCATGAAAAATCAAAATTAGGGGATTACATAACCTTCATATCATAAGTCAAGAAATGAAATGGGTATCATTTAAATTTTATCATATCTTAAACCATAGAAAATAGATAGGTTTCATTACCATATCTATTGAGTCAATATGGTTTTGCTTATGACTTTTCCATTTTTTTATTCAAGGGGGGTATTGTTGAGTCATTAAGGATTCCTTATGACTTTACCATATCTTCTTGTTTTGAAAATCACAAACACCTTATCTTAAGTAAAATATCTTTTTCCCCATGTTTTAATTCTATAAGGTAAAATTCCCCTCCCTACAGAGATTTATCCTTACCATGTTTTCATCACTCATATCATATTTTCACTAAGTGTAAAATTCGGTTTGAAACCAAAACCTTAGAATCCTCTAATTACCTAGATATGAAGCATTCTGTTTTAAGATCTGAATTCTCAGAATTCCGATTAAGAACTCTTATGAGTTTTAACTCCTAAATCTGAATCAGAATTCTGGTTACGAACTTCATTGAGTTATGACTCTGAATTCTGAATCAGAATTTTGGTTACGAACTTCGCTGAGTTTTGACTCCGAATTCTGAATCAGAATTCTGGTTACGAACATCACTGAGATCTGACTCTGAAATCTGAATATTAATTCTGGATAAGAACTTATCTGAGTTCTAACTACGAATTCTGAATACTAATTATGGTTATGAAATTTACTGAGTTCTGACACTTAATTATCATGAAATCTGACTCCAAACGTTGTAAGTTCTGGTTCTGAATACTTGTGAATCCAGATTCCAAATTTCCTTGAAATTCAGACTCCAGAAATCTATAGAATTCAGGTTCTGAATTCTTAGTAAATAGAATTCAAATATTCTTATATTATAGACTCTGAATTCATTTTTGTTTGGACTCCGAACATTCATCTTTTCTTACATTCAGAATATCAGAATTTGGTTATTCTTACACTTGTTTAGTTATCAAACAATTTCGTGCTTTCAATTACTCACTAACTGTTGTTTGAGTGACACGTGTACAGGTCCCTCTATAATTCAAGGAAAAATACAACCGTTTTAGGAGGGAGTTGATTGTTGAAGTTGTGCCAATAAATATGAGCTTATTTGAAAGAGATCAATTTTGTTCTATGAATCTAGAGACCACATGATGTAGAAGTTATTTCTAGAGAGATACTTTCATTACTTCATGCGTACTGAACTACTTGTTCAGTTTTTCTTCGTGAAACTCTGATTGTTGCTGTGTACAATTGTGGGCTTCCGGGGATAGAAAGATAGAGGTGCCGACTACCTTGAAGATGAGGGCTTCCATGCTGAGGAATACAGAGGTTCCGACAACCTGATAGTTGAGAGATTGCAGGGATAACAAGACAGACACCTATCTTCATATCGAGGGCTTACCCTAGTGTGGGTAAGACATAATTTCTTGAAATTATAAATCAAAGGACCTTAATACAAGGTTGTTTTATACCCTTCTCTTTGGGTTAAAAGACGCACTACTTGTTACTTGTTTTGTTACAAGTTTTCCGTTGTGTTTGTATTGGTGAGGAAAGTATAACCATCTTATACTTCCTTATACTTGTACTCTGATTTAGTTAGATTCTTTACACTTTAAGGTGTAATCTTAGTTGTTGTAAACTTTTGTTAAGTTTCATTTCTGGAATTACTTTTCCAAAATCAAGTAAGTTATTAGAACTTATAGGTGTTGTGAATTTTGGTTATTCAAAATTTCCATAGGGATTTTTAAAGTATACAATTCACCACCACCCCCCCCCCCACCTTTTATTTGAGCATCTCATCTTTACATATTTGATCCTACATTTGGTATTATAGAGTATATCATACTCACATACCTTCTCAATAATTGGTATCAGAGGAGATTACCTCTGAATTAATCTCACAATTTGGTTCAGAAGAGAATTCTTGGAATTGAACATCCGGATTCAATTTTTCGGAATCAATTTTTTGGAATCATATAGTTCGAAATCATTTTTTCTTAGAGATACTTTTGTTCTATATTTTTCATGCTTAGTAATATTCTCTTTGTTTACAAAAATTTTATATTAACACGTTTTTGTGGAAATATTCTTCTTAAAGATGAAAAGAATCAATGGTGGTTCCATATACAATCTCAATCCAACTATACCACCTATATTTGATGGAAATGATTACAAATATTGTAGAGATCACATGAAGACATTCATTATCAATACTGAAGATGATAATTTTCTATGCTTAATGGAGGATATAAAATTCCTGACAAAGAAGTTAGTACCTTTAAAAATCATGAATATCATGAATATCAACTGAATTATAAGGTACGGAATACTTTTCTTTGCTCCACGACGAGAAAGATATATAGCCAAATTTCATCTTTTCAAGCCGCAAATTCTATTTGGAAGAAACATAAATTTACTCACTTTGGAACTTCCAAAGTCATTGAAAAAAGAAGTTCCATTCTTAGAGCTGAATATCAAGGTTTCTTATTTCCTTATGGAGAACCCATATGTAAGGGGCAACAAAGATTAATGACTATTGTGAATAGTTTACAATCAATGGGTGAGAAAGGATTAGATGATGAATCTCTTGTTGATAAAATCATAGACATCATGCCCAATGAGTGGGAATCCAAGGGAACTACTATTGATGAGAACAGAAAGGTTACTCAGATTTCCTTAAATGAGCAATTTGGAACTCTTCTTCAGCATGACACTAGAATGAAGTGAGATGCTGATAACATAAAGAAGAATAATGGAAATGGTAGTGGTGCTTTTACTACAATTTCCAATCATATGAAAGCCAAGACTCCTGAGAGAATTACTAGATCCAAATCTAATAAAGTTGTTATATAATCTGAATCTAGTAGAAGTGAATCTTCAGAGAATGAGTTAGCAAATCTTTCTCGATGGATGAACAAGATAGCTGGATAGAGGAACTTTCAATCCAGATATATGACAAAGGAAAGGAACGATAAGAATGATTCTGAAGTTACATGTTATATATTCAAGAGAGATGTACATATAAGACCCAATTTTCCTATGATTAAGAGAAAATAAATAAAGCAAAGGCATTAGGAGAAAACAAAAAGAAGTATTACAGGGCTAAAGATTAAAAGTTTTGGAGAGATAATGACACCTGGGGTGCCAGTGGTGGATATTATTCAGATGAATCTTCATATTATGAATCTTCTGGACAGAAGAATCATGGTCTAATAGCCAGACTACCTTTTTAAAATCATTTCTTAATGGCTAAGGTACATAATGTTGAATAAATGACCAATATTTCTTTGAATGATAATGGTAGTAAGTATTATAACTCTTCTGATGAAGATAATACTTTTCCTTCCTATTAAGATGTTTCCAGGTTTTCCAAACTTCATGAGATTGAGAATTCAAAACTCATGAACAAACTTGATAAGGAAAATTCTAAGAATACTATTCTTACTATAGAAATGTCAGATCTTTCTAGAGATATTGATATGAAAAATGTTTATTTTGAAAGTATTTCAAAAAATCTTGAGGAAGTATGTTTTGAGAAGAATAAATTTTCTAAGGACCTAGAAAATGTAATTTCTAAGAAAAATGTTTTGGAACCTAGATCTATTTCAAAATATAATGTCTTGGAAGACAAGAACTTAGTTATCAAACTCAATTCCGAAATATTTTCCTTGAGGAAGTGTTTGTCAAACATTACCTTAGGTAAATATAATTTTGGTAAAATGTGTTCTCAAATCTGACCTCTAAGGAATAGTTCTGGTTATGGTTACACTGGTTCTAAACCGATTTTTAGTAATAATTACTATGTTCCTCAATGTGATCCATTCTGTACTAAGTGTCAGTGTGGTGTAAAATGGGAAAATAATTTTTCTCTAAACATATCCCAATCATTAGGATTTCATAAAGCCTATTTTTCAATGAATATGTAGGTATCTAAAATTTTCCTTTCTGAAATTTTTGGATCCAAGAATGTTTGGACTCCGAAAGTCTAACTCTTTTGTTTTCAAGAAATAGGGAAAGTACCCACAGAAATACGTCGTACATGGATAGTGGATGTTCTTGGCACATGACTGTTAACAAAAACTATTTTGAAAATATTATCAAGACAAAATAAGATATCATTCTTCAATTTATCGGAATGCAAGATCAACTTGCTGACATTTTCAGAAAATCATTACCTTCCGATATATTTGAATACATTATACATAAGTTAGGAATGATAATCGTAAGGCAATCTTCATTGATTAACTTCCTGTTGAACCAATCTCCTTATAGTAATAAACTCATTTTTATAGGGGCGTACATTTTAATTGAATTTTTTAATCTTTTTTTGTAATGAAGTTTTTCAAATTTTTCCTAATGAAAATTTTCGTAGTTAGTTTTTCAAAATTTTTATTTTCATAGTTAGTTTTTGAAATTTTCGCAATGAATATTTTCGTACCTGAAATTTTCATAATGAGAATTTTTTGTACTCAAAATTTTCATAATGAGAATTTGTCGTACTGGAAATATTCGTAATGGAAATTTTTGTACTCGAAATTTTCGTAATGGAAATTTTCATACTCAAAATTTTCATTGAGTAATTTTGGTACTCAATAAAAAATTTCAATAAAATTTTCGACCTTATATTTTTCGTAATAAGTTTTTCGTAGTCAAACTTGTTTTAATCTAAAGTTATTCATGATGAAAATCACCTATTACGAATAATATTCCTATCAATCCGAAAGGTATGATTTCCTTCTTAAATTTTTGTACTTATTATTTCATTACTGGTATTTTCTTTTGTATTTTAAATTCTTAGATTCTAGTTTTTCTTAAAAACCTCAAAAGATCATATCCTACCCAATTTTTTCTTGCGGCTATCATATCAACCTTCAGATCTGATAAGAAGGCTTCCCAACTGTTAGATTGGATTTGGAAGAAGAAAGGTCACTTCCATCGCCTATATAAAGGACCCTCGAAGGGTTTTCCCACATCGGTTTTAAATCTCTCGCGTGCTGAAGTCCTGGCCCCTTTCATAAGCCTGTTCTGAATCTCCCAGACTTCCTCTAATCTGAATTTCTATAGAAGCCTCTTATTAGGATATGTCTACCATGAATTAAATCTCAAGTTGCAAGTGTACAAGGAATGATTGGTCCATCCAAACTTTTTCAAATATGATTCTACTATTTCAAATAATATCAAGCTTAATGGATGGGAGAGTGTGTGCATATCAAATTTTGGAAATCAAGACTTGGTTTATCCGGATTTTCTTATAGAATTTTATGAGTCCGTTTCTTTCTTTAAGGAAGATGGAAGAGAGAAAGTTTCCTTCAAAAGTTATGGAAACACTTTTAAACTCTCATACACCAAGGCTGGTAGCTTGGTGGAGTTATCTTATGAAGGGGAAGCCGATTTTTTCTCTCACAAACTACCAGATGTTCAAGGATGTTTTATTATGGTGAAAGATTTGGAATGTCTTGAACTATCATATGTCAAGACTACAAAGATTTCTCACTTATCTATCAACCATTGGATCCTGCAGTTATGGGTTCATAGTTTTTTGTGTACCGAGAAAAGGTGATAAGGACACCTTAATGAAAAGTGACATATATATGTTGGATTTATTTGTAAATATAAGTAGAATCAATTTGATGAGGCACATTCTCATTATGATAGTGAATATCAAAAATGGTAATTTTAGAGCTCAGATTATTATGTATCATTCCTTACTTTCCAAGCTGATAGTACGGTATCTTGAATCATTCAAGATCCCTTCTAGTTCCAAGCCAAGGAATTGTAAATTTATTCTTGTAAGTGATGACACTTTGAAAAGAATGAATATGGGATTTTATAAAGAGATAGGAGAGTTTTATGATCTGCTAGTGGAAGATCCAGAAGTCATTCCAAATATTGCTGAAAAAGCTGAACCATCAAAGAAGGTCGGAAAGAATATAAAGTTGAAGGAAGTGGAAGTAGAAAATAGAACTCATATGTCTAAGTAAGTCGAATCCGCATCTCCTAAACCCAAGAAGAAGAAAGCTAATCCAGATGAGGTTGTAGTAAAAGGGAAGGAGGATTAGAAAAATAGAAAAGCAGGGGATCCACAGTTTGGTTTGGATCCTGCTGAGGCTAAGTCCTTGAAAGAATCAACTGCTGAAGAGATTGATAAGCAAGACAAAGAGAATAAACATAAGAAGAAAATGTCTCAGGCCGAGATTGTGAAATCTCTCTTGAAGGCTACTGAAGTAGCATCCAAGAATATTCTTGTGCCATAATCTTTCTCGACAGAGCCTTTACCTGAGACTCCAGAGAATAATTTTATCACTCCACGAATAGATAACGAAAAAAATGATGAAGACGTTGAAGAAGTGGAAGAGGTGGAAGAAGAAGAACTACAAGAGAGTGGAAACATATATGATCTTATAAAACAAGTTGAAGATTATCAAGACAATGGAACCCCATCCAAAAAAAATCTTCACTCTGTACTTCTGAAGCTGATTAATCAAAGCTTGTCACTCTAGAAAAGGATGAAGAGAAGGTTGAAGAGAAGGGTAAAGAAAAAGGTGAAGAAGAAGTGGATAAATTTTCTTAAGAAGAAACTTTAAATTTTGATTTCATTCATCCTAAGGATGTTGAGGCTAGAAATCAGAAAGAAGAGGTAGATGAAGATAGAGTTGTCTAACTATCTGACAGCGAGCATTAATCCCCTAATGAAGAAGCAATACCGAGAATTGATAAGGGTAAACAAGTGTTTGTTGATACTCCTATAAAATCTATAGTGAATAAGAAGGAAGTTGAAGGAACTTCAAAGAGGAAGCCTATTGAGCTTGAAAAACAAGCCTCACCAAGTAAAGTCTCGGATTCTGAATCATCTTCACTGGGATGTGATTTTGTTGAACAATACTTAAAGAAGCTTGTCGGGTCCATTCCGAATTTTTCAAGCATACATTTTAGATTCCAGATGATTCAACATTCTCTTAGTCATAAATCGGATTCAGGGTCCATGGTGATGGAAAAGTGTGTCGAGATGGAATAATATTTCAAAACTTTTCTCATAGGCTACGAAGCTCACAGAAAGTCATGTAAAAAGATAGACAGCTTGTAAAAGAGGTCAATTCATGAAATGAGTAAGCTTGATCTATTTCAAAGAAGATGTCAAGGATGCTTTTGATACCGAAGACACCCAAATCAAGGATCTTACAAATAGTTTTAGTGACAAGCTAAATCATGAACAAAATACTCAGATTCAAGAGGTGAAAGACTTGAATGGGAAGTTGACCTCTGTAGATCAAATATTGAAGAGGGAAATAGATCTTTACATTGAGTTTGAAGAGAAGATTGTGAATCAAGATGAGTTGCTGAAGGCTCAATAAGAAGTTCATAAGTCTCAGTAAGAGAGAATCAAAGCACTAGAAAAGAAATCTGAGGAAGATCACAAGGAATTCAAGAAGATGAAAAAAATTGTGAAAAGGCTAATACCGAAAGAAAAAGAAGAAAAATAGACCCAATCCGATCATTTGTTGTATTGTCTTTCCTTGTAGAAATTATTTCGATATTAATGAAATTGTTGTTGCTCGTTTTTTTTGGTTTTTTGTACTAATATTTCAGGTACCATATTTTTTCCCATTCCCTCAAACTCTTTTTGAAAATCAAAAAGGGGGAGAAGGAAAAATATTACTAAAGGGGAGAAGGAAAAATATTTATAAGTATATAAGAAATATATCTAAGTAAGGGGGAGCTTATCAAAGGGGGGTTTTTTATTATGAAGATTTCCACATTCAAATGAAAACTCTCATTCCGATAATCTAAGAATACAATCCTTAGAGTTCCAAAGCCTATAGGGTGGGGTTAGTCATATTAATCTTTACCAATGTGAAAAGGGAGATAATATTTATTTCAATGTCTAGATTTATTAAGTCCTTATACTATTTTTCATAAGGATGTTTGTGCTTTCCAAAAAGGAGGAGATTATTGAGTCAATAAGGTTTCCCTTATGAATTTTCCATTATTTATTTCAAGGGGGAGATTGTTGAGTCATTAAGGTTTCCTTATGAATTTACCATTTATTCTTGTTTTGAAAATCACAAACCCGTTATCTTAAGGAAAATCTCTTTTTTTCCCTATGTTTTAATTCTATAAGGAAAAATTACTTTCCCCAAGGAAATTTATCCTTACCAGGTTTTCATCACTCATATAAAATTTTGAGTAAGTGTAAAATTTGGTTTGAATCAAAAACCACAGAATCCTATAATTACCATGATATGAAGCATTATATTTTAGGAGCAGAATTCTCAGAATTCTGGTTACGAACTCTTCCGAGTTCTGACTCCGAATTCTGAATCAAAATTATGGTTACGAACTTCACTAAGTTCTAACTCCGAATTCTAAATGAGAATTCTGGTTATGAACTTTATTGTGTTCTGACTCTGAATTCTGAATCAGAATTCTGGTTACAAACTTCACAAAGTTTTGAGTCCGAATTCTGAATCAGAATTCTGGTTACGAACTTCACTAAGATCTGACTCTGAATTATAAATATAAATTTTGGATACAAACTTCTCTGAGTTCTAACTCCGAATTCTGAATTCTAATTCTTGTAACGAACTTCACTGAGTTTTGAATCTGAATTCTTATGAACTCTGACTCTGAACGTTGTAAGTTCATGTTATGAATACTTGTGAATCCAGATTCCAAATTTCCTTGAAATTCAGACTCCAGAATTCTATAGAATTCAGGTTCCAGATTCCAAGAAAACAGAATATTAATATTCTTGTATTATAGACTTCAAATTCATTTTTGGTTAGACTCCAAACTTTCATATTTTCTTACATTCCAAATATCAGATTGTGGTTATGATTACACTTGTTTAGTTATAAAATGATGTTGTGCTTTCAGTTACTCACTAACTGTTGTTTGAGTGACACGTGTATAGGTCCCTCCGAAATTCGAGGAAAAATATGACTGTTAAAGGAGGGAGCCGACTGTTGAAGTCGTTCCTATAAATAGGATCCAATTTGAAAGATCTAAATATTGTTGTATTACTCTAGGGACCACATGTTGTTGAAGTGATTTCTGGAGAGATACTTTCATTACTTTGTGTGCACTGAACTATTAGTTTATTTTTGCATCATGCGACTCCAATTTTTGCTATGTACAATTGAGTGCTTCCGGGGATAGGGAGACAGAGGTTCCGACTACCTTGAAGTTGAGGGCTTCCTTGTTGAGGAAGACAGAGGTTCCGACTACCTGATAGTTGAGGGCTTTCAGGGATAGCAAGACAGACTCTGATCTTCGTATCGAGGGCTTACCCTGGTGTGGGTAAGATAGACATTATTGAAAGTATAAATCAAGGGACCATTATCCAAAGTTGTTGGACACCCTTCTCTTTGGGTTAAAAGACTTACCACTTGTTACTTATTTTGTTACTTGTTTTGTTACAAGTTTTCCACTGTGTTTTTATTATTGAGGAAAGTATAACCATCTTATACTTCCTTATACTTGAACTCTGATTTAGTTAGATTCTATATGCATTAAGGTGGAATCTTAGTTGTTTTAAACTTTTGTTAATTTTCATATTCAGAATTACTTTTCTGGAATCAAGCATGTTATTAGAACTTAGAGGTGCTGTGAATTTTGGTTATTCGAAATTTCCTTAGGTATTTCTAAAGTATATAATCCACCCCCCCCCTTGTATTTGAGAATCTTATCTTTACATATTCGATCCTAAATTTCATATTATAGAGTATACCATACTCACATATCATCTTAACAATATCATCATATAATAACTAATGAATGGAAGAAGGTTTCATAATCCTTTTATCATGATATTACCCATTGAATAGAAACATGTTTCATAAAATTATTCTATGTAGACATAAATCAATCAAGGATTTAATAAGAATGGTATTTTTGGACCTTATCCAAGTTTAAATAGAATATAAATATAATTATGGTATATTATACAAAGAAGGATTTTGAATAATGACATCAATGATTTCTTAAGGAAAATAATCTTTCATATAAAATTACATATAAAAACAAAAAACATTTCCAAAATCTTTTTATTTAAATAAATATTGAACAATATGTAAAGGATGGTTTCTAAATAATTTAAAACATTTTATGTTTAAAATAAACTCCCCATTTAAAAATCTATTTTTAAACACTACAGCATTTTGAAAATATTTTTTCAAAATTTTTATTTAGGACTTCTAAGTGATTATTTAAAATAATAAAAAATATTTTTAATAAAAAATAACCATTGAAATCATGAAAATAATTCCTTGAAAAAATTAATACTTTAAAAAAACATTCTTTAAATTTTTTTTCATTTTAAAATATCATTTAAAACATATAAATGATGCTTTAAAAACCATTTTATACACTTAAAAACGTTAAAAGATTTTATAAATTATTTATCATATAATAATAATTTAACAAAACCTAGAATTAAAATAATATTGAATAAATGGTTTATTTTAAAATAACCTTGTTATATTGAAAAATGAATCTTCTAGGAAATTCTTGTCATGATAGAAGGTGAATCAAGGCATTCCAAAAATTCATTTTGTACCATAAAATGTTTTTAGATGGGAACTGATAGGAAAATATCATGAAAATTTCTATTAAAAACATTTTTTAAAAGTTATACATGGGTATAAATTTCATTTGAAAATTATATGATAACAAAAAATCATTTTTTGAATTATTGTTTTTGAAGAAACACAGTTTTGAAAAAATATATTTTTGAAAAAACATAGATTTCCGAAAGAAAATTGAAATAAATTCATATTTTCATAAATAAATACTTTTTTATCATAGGTATAAAATAAAATCAATATGTTAACATTAAATGATAATACACGAATATGTATATAATAATAAAATTAATGAGTATTCTTGAGATATGGTTCACAATATTTCGTCAATTTAATCATAATCCTAAACAATGTTGATAAATGATGATATTGTAGAAATTAACTATTACCACATTGGTAACATTAAATTATAATTACAATGAAAGAATAATATTTCATTAGGATAAAATATCATGAAAATAATTATATTCATGATATAAAATTACATATTTTATATAGAAATATTGAAAAATATCAAATTTTGAAAACATAACATGTGACATAAATAATACAAATTTAGACCCAATTACCTTACCAAATTGGTAATATTTGAATAAAAAACCCATGAAATAGAGATCATAAAATGGGTATGTAAGTAATAATAAAATTATGTATATTAAAATTAGAATGAATTCAAGGAAATTATATAAACAACATAAAAACAATTTGGGGTGAATAAGGCGTAATTCTCATTTAAATTGAAATGAGACTAGAAATATCCTTAATACATGGGTAACCTTTTAATTGGGACATATATGAACAAATTGTATAAATTAAATAATTTAATATAATTAAATATATTAAATAAATACAATAAAATTTCATAGTAAATTATATAAACAACATAAAAAATGAGGGTTGAATATGGCATGCATATCACAGATATACAAAGTGACATGAGAAAACCCAAAACATATGTGTTTACATTCTTCACATATTCTAAAACCTAATTTATAATAAATTTAAGTATATTATATATCTACTAAAGAACCATATTCTTACAAATAATTTCATATTTTTTATGCCTTTGTATTACATTATTGTTAATTATTCTATGTTAATGTTACGATTGTATTAATATTCTGATTGTTTTTCATATATGTCTTTACTTCTTATTATTTATAATATTAGATATATCATTATTTGAATAATTACACAATGAAAAAATGAATTAAATTTAATATATTTTTACTATATAGTTTTTTAAAATAATCTATTTAATTTAATAATATGAAGTGGAATACACCATTCATAGTGATGGTAGGTCGTACATACACATGAACGTTGTTTTCCTTTTTCCTATCATATTGAAAGAGAAGAAGTTAGTGAAATATATGTATGTATATATATATATATTATAATTTCAATATAACATTTATATAAAAAATCATATTGACTTTCTAAAAACATCTTTAATACATTCAATGTAATGTTCGACCGATTTACATTACTTTGAGGAGGTGGTAGTATGCACATCAAAAACAAAGTTATCATATTACCACACAATGGAAAACGTGATGTTGTGTTTTGAATACCAATTCCATAAGAATAAAAAATTCTCAAAAATAATATTTATTATATATAAATATAAATTATATTATTATATCCAATCGTGTGATGAGTCAATAAACAAATTAACGAAATTGGTTTGCGAGATGGTAGTTCTCCGTACACTTGATTGATGATTTCATGTCCTATTTGATGGAAGTGTGAGTTAGTGTTTGCAAAAAAATTAACATTAAAGAATAACAGTGTATTTTGGATACATTCTTTCTAAATATAGGAGTTGAATAATAATAATTTAAGGGTTTATAAATAAAATAAAACAAAAGTTTTTGATGATGTATGTTACCCCTTGTTTGGGTAATTCATTTTGGTTTGCACTAAAGGACTAACATTGTTTTATTTTTTCCCAAAATAAGGATTCTAGGATATTATTAAATAATATGGGAGATTATTATAATTTTTTAGGATTATAAAATGTATTTAGTGGTGTGAATAATTGAGGTTGAGGGGAGTGATTTGCCTTTTATAGTGGAGGTGAAGTGTAATTATTGTATATATAAAATGACAAACACAATTAATAAGTATCCCTTAAATCATGTTTCCCAAAATTGTGATTTTTAGATAAAATCGGGAATATTATCTAAATATTTCAATAGAATGTATTTTTTATATGTATCTATAATATTTTTACTCTTAATTTTATTTTATACCACTAAAAACTCATTTTTACCATAATATTTGTAATTAATTTTAATAATATTCACTTGTTTTTTTTTCAGAAAATATAATTTGAAATTATTATATATTCTAAATATTTTTGATTAAAAATATGAAATTCATTTCTTTATATTCTAGTAATATAAGTGGAAAATGTTAATTTAATTATGACCCCATATATGAGACGACACAATTAGTCTTTATAATGAAAATTTTCCAAACTTCTTCTTTTAAATCCAATTTCATTGTCAAATATGTCCCAATGGACTAAATTTTATTAATAGATTTATAATTAATATATGTATACCTTAAAAATAATTTTATATATAATTCATCTATATAAATATATTATATGTAAAAGTATATTTTGATTAAAATGCACTATTTTTCACTATTTATAAAAATGTGAAACATCTCAAAAAAATAACACAAATTAACCCAAAGTAAATAATTATATTTTTATATAATTAAATAAAATTAATGTTTATAAAAATACACAAAATTTTCATTTATTAGATTTAAAATAGGTTCTCCATTAAAAGGACATTAAATTATCTTTTTTTAAAATACCACTTTATATTCATATAATTTGATTTATTATTATATTTTTAAAATAAAATCTGATGGATAAGTGTTATAAAAAATTAATTAATATATAATTTATTAATTTATTAATTTATTGAATATAATAAAAAAGTGGATTTTCATACTTATTTATATAAAAAATGTTTGTACATCGAAAAAAATATTTCATAGAAAATGATTATCATTATTTTCAAAATGTTTTATCTTTCATTTCTATCCAATTTTAACCAAATGACTCATTTATTATACATGTGTCAAAAATATAATAAATAAATAGCTAATATTATTCATTAAATACATACTAATAGATAGGTGGTAAATATAATTATATTTTAATAATATTATTAATATTATGTAGTACATCAATAGAACACGACCATACATTTAATGAAAGATTTCAAAGTAATTAAACATTATGAGTGAAAGAATCCAAACATAGATTTTATTGTACCTCAATCATATATTGGTGTTGTGTTTAGTTTATTCTTAAAATGGTGTTTTTTGAAATTTTATGAGAATAATGTTCTTTAATATAACACAAGATATATTTAGTGTTCCATGAAATTCAGAAAATTGAAATGAATAAATTAATTCGAAAATAAATTCGCATAATGTGGATGTTTTAAATACTACCCTGTTAAAATGAATGTATCCCTTTAAATTTTTAGAGCTTATCAATAGTTTAATACTTAAAATATCCTTTAAAAAAACCCACATCATAATAATGAGTACCAAAATATTCTCTAAAGAGGTAATGTTGGAACCATTATAGTTACCCTAAGTAATTCATAACTAGGATTCTAAATAAGCGATCATATGTGGAATGTGAAAACCTGTATATAGAATAGAAATATAACTATCATGTTCTTATAGAGAGTGGTAGATTACATGGTTAGGATAATGATATAGATCACCAATCCATAAACTAACGTGGCTTGAAAAGGGTAATTTATATTTTAAAAACGGTTGATAATGAGAAATGTTTTTTATTTAATGTCCCTTTTTAAATAGTTAATGTGTCTAAAAAGGGATATACATACATTATTTAATTCTTTTTCATCATAAAAACCCACCATTTGGTTGTTTCCTTATCAATTTCCTCTTCGTATCTTACATCATGAATTGACTATGAATATGTAATTGCTAAATCGCTAGCATATCAAAATAACAAAAAATATAATGATAGGTTTTTTACATTTAATTAACATCACAACAGAAAAACTTATCAAATGTTTTCCATTAAGAAAAAAATACTCATGTGATGATATAATACATTATTTTATTAAACATCATATGATTTATAACATAAACACTTCTATAAATGGGTAAACTTGTAACCCTTCAAGAATATGAGAATTTGAATGTATAGAATGATGTTCAGTAAGTTAAGTAAAATTAAACCACTGTATATCATAATGACTGTCTTAGTGGTAACATTCTTGACATATGAATTCATTTATCATGTACTCTCATAAAACATGATGATAACCAAAATTACCATACATCCTTATTTAAAACATGCATACTTTAGTATTCCAAATAAAATTAGATATATTCCCTAATCTCTATCCATGATTGCACAATCAAAATTTTCCACAATTCCTTTTCGATTTATGAGGTTAAAAATAATATTAAATATAATTTATCCATATCATGAATTATTTGTCCATACAAAATATCATTTTCTCACCCACAAAAATTTGATAAGGGGTAAATTACCTTAATAAAAATATCATGATTTCCAGAAATAAATTTTCTATTTCATTAGCAGCACTAGACATATACTTTTCAATCCATAAATAAAACCTTATACTAAAAATAATTATATAATTAATTTTTTATATAGCATTATCATTTATTCCCAAAAAATATACTCTTCAACCATCCACCAATACTATTAAACCATTAATTATGCATCATCATCTTTATCAGCAATACCACTTTTATATAATTTGAAATACAAATCATGTATAAAGTTTAATCAACCTCAAGACATCATGCTTATTATTTTGAAATTAAATAATTATAGTATAACATTTCCTACATTTTACATGTCACATGCGGTATCTCTTTCAGCAAATGTATAGAAAATACTCATTTCACCTTCGTGATTTTCTTCATGAGATTTCCTATTAGGAAATCTATTTTTACAAATCCCAAATATTTTACATCTGTAATAATCAATGTTAACACAATTTATTCCAATACCTACTATTTACAAAAATGAAAATAAAAGAGTGGGAAACAATAATTATAGCAGAAAACCACAAAATCATATGTTATTAATTATACAATTCCTAAATTATGACACCTTCTTTAAAATCTATGACACCATTGGAAAAACCCTTATAGAAATACCTAGACACATTCTTATAGATACCCATAATGATCTCACCAAATGTCTCTCATTATAGATTTTAATGGTTGACTAAACTATTCATTTGTGACCAACTATAAGGACCTAGGAATAAAATACATAGATATCGAAAAAATTTAAATGAATATTCAAAAAATTAGAAATATACATGACTTTGGAGAGTAATAATTTTCAGTATTAGTCAACATGGAATGCATTCTTCTGTTTTTTTGAAAGATCATCAGCATCCACGGTAAGATGTTATCCTTTAGTAATACTACATAAAAAATCGTTCTGGTAACCTATGTAAAGAAAGCATATGAAAATGTGATATCACATGTTTAGCAAGGGAAAAACTGTTAGATCTCAATTTATTATAATAAGAAAGAATTATATAATTAGAAATGTATTTCATCATAAAAAGATATTATAGGTTTAATCCCCAACATTCCATAAATGTTAAAAATGAGACGTGGCATAATTTTTGGAATCTTATATGACATGAATAAAAATTAATTAATAACATGAACCTTGATAGTATATAAAATAAATAATACAGTGATTTTTTGAATTCACATCATCCAATAATATTGAGAACATGTATATGTAGAAATAGGTTCATTAAGTAAGATAAGGGCACAAAATATTGTCTTCACATAAACATATAGCCATGAAACCACGCCCATGTATGACATTTTAAACATGAAATAAGGTTCATAAATAACTATGTAGTACTCTATGATTACTCTCAAGATTATACACATATTTGATTAGGACACACCTATTTTCCATTGTTGATCGAGTTTCTCCTTATTTCCACAGCAGATCGATTTTTGGCTTTATCCCAAAGTGGATCAGGTTTCCCCTTATTCCCATATTGGACCGAGATTCACCTTATTCCCATACTAGATTAATCCCCATGTACATGTTTCCCAATACTATATCTTTAGAAATAAAATAATTACCAATTCATTAGAGGGAGATATTTCTCCAACCTATTAGAAAATTAAAACATACATTCGTGTGGAATAAGATAATAAAAAATACATCTTATCATGACACAGAAAAATATATGTTTCATAAACATCATATTATAATCCATTCAATGAAATGGTAATGATAAAATTGTTATCACATCATAACATGTGTAAAATATGAAGGTTTCATAATCATTTAGTGATATCATAACCCATGAGAGGAATCAAGTTTCATAATCATTTAATTGTCATATAACCCATCGAATTGAAATAGGTTTCATAAAAAACTATTCATCATAAACAAAATCCATTAAATGAATATATATGAATCGATTCGTTGGATAATACCATAATTAGTGAATAAACTATATGAATGGTTTAAATCATAGATATATAAGGATTATGAATGATCACTGGGAACATATATTAAGAAAAATAACCCTTCAATGAAAATCGCTTTAAAAAATATGAATCATTTTCAATATCATTTACATTGAAATCATATATAAAAAACTTCTATTGGATATTTTTAAAATATTTTAATGTATTTATTTATTAAAAAACATTTCCCCATGAAAAAATTATTTCTAAATAATAAAACATTTTGAAATCCTTTTTCATAGAAAATAAATTTAGAAACATATAATGTATGACTACAAATTATAGAAATCATTTTCATTAATAGTAAAAATTAAAAATCTATAAATAGTTTTATCAATATCATTTATAACACATTTTGAACAGAAAACATTTTTGGGATTGTTTTATTTTAAAATTAACAATTAAATTCTAAAAAAATCTTTGAAAACAAATTTAAATACTTTTAAGTTCATAAATTATTTTTGAAATTAATTTTCATCCAAAACCACATTATAAAACAAATTATATCTAGAATATTGATAAAAGTTAATTAAAATTACCCAATAATGATTAAAAATTTTCTTCAAGTAAAGGGCGGTCATGACTCATGTAAATCCATACATGAATATTATTTTTCACAATAAAATGATTATAAATTTCCTTTATCTCAAAATAGAAGAAATATTACTTTTAAAATCATTTTATTAAAATAAAATCCAGATTACAAATGTATTTAAAAAATAATACGAGTATATTTGAACTGTTTTTAAAGCATTATTTGAAACAATGATTTTTAATGAACAATGATTTTGGACTGAAAAGGGAAATAAATGAGTATATTCATAAATGAATTTCTAAATTATATTAACAAAAGAAATTGTCAAAAAAATGTACTATTACTTTCATAAATCATAGATAACCATATGAGAATAAATTTCATGAGATATATTAAGATATAGACCATAGTATTAAATCTATGTTAGCAGAATTCTTAACGATCCCGATAAATGATTGGATTATAGCAATAAACTCTTGCCACTATGGAAACATTGAATCACAATCCATATGGAAGAATAAAATTACATGAAGTTTAATATATCATGAAAATAAGTATATTAATGATATACCATGTCAATGGGATGTATGTAGACACAATGAATGACTATATGTGCATACCATGACATGTGTGTGAAGGAACCTAAATTGAGACAAATTTACCATACTAATTTTGTAACTATTGAACTGTAAACCCCATGAAATAGGTGTGATAAAATGTGTATCTAAATACACCTAAATATAGGGAAAATAATTATATTATACATTCCAATATTTTATATACACCATACAAATTAATTTAATGGTATGTAAGGCATAATTCTCGTAGAAACAAAATTGATAGTAGAAATCACCTTAATACTTGAGTACCATTTGAATCATTAGATACATGAAATAATTGATACCATTTATATATTTAATATAATGAAATATATTAAAGTAGTGATTTAAAATTATATATGGATGTATATAAACAATAAATAGAAACCCCTTGTGAATATGACATGTATCTCATTGATATAAAAAGTTAGACAAGAAAAACCTAACCCAGTGTCTTTACAATATTCATAAAAATTGAAACCTCACGTATAATAAATACAAGTTATTTATACCTATAATAATGAACCATATTATTATATCACATTAATATATTATTTTTATGACTATTTATTACTCATATATTAACAATTCAATCGTAATGTTACGTATTAGGTAATATCTCTTTGGTTTTTCATATATATTTTTACATGTTATTCTCAACACTCTTAATTAGAGAAGGATTTAAATTTTTCAAAATTTAAACCATGATATTATTATCATATATATTAATTATTTATGTATTTATAAATATCTATTGAAGGAATAAATATGACTTGGAATACCCCATTCTCGTAAATGGTATGTCCTATGCATGCAAGAATGTTGTTTCTATTTTCTTATCATATTTAAAGAAAGGAAGTAAATTCCATATGTGTATATATATATTTTATCATTATAGTAAATTTATCATTTCATTAATATCATATAAATTTATTAAAACCATCATAAATACATTCCTTGTATGTTATCAATAAATCACATCACATTGAGTAGGTGGTAGTCCACATGTCATTAAAAGAAGTTATCATATTCCCACAAAGTAGGAAGTGTGAAGTTATGTGTTTTTTAATAATTATATAAGTAAAAATAAATAATATATATCATATAAAAATATAAATTATATAATTATTTTGAACCATTATATGTGGTAATGGATCAGAGAACAACATTCGACTGTGATCAGTAATCTGTTTTACGCATAGAAAATGATTATGAATCCCAATTGATTGAAGTTTGTATGGGTGTTGGTCATTCCCATAAAACAAAAATAATTATTATATTTATTATACATTAGTTTTTATATCATCATGTAATAATAATAATTGATTTGGTGGATTAAGTAAATAAAATAATATTTCTTGATGTAAAATTTTATATCTTCTTTGGCTGATTCCATTTGGTACAAAACAAAATACTAACATGGTTATATTTATGAAATAATGAGGCTTCAAAGAGGTGATTAGGGTTTTTTGGATATTATTTTTTTATATTTTTGATGATAATAATCTTATAAATGTTTTAATAAGATAGTGTGGGAGTGGGGGTGTGCCATTTTAAAGTAGAGTAGTGATATTTATTTAAATATAAAAATGTAAAAAATATTAAAAGGTCTCCCTTACATCATATATATCCAATAATTGTCCTATTTCTATAAAATGGAGTATATGGTCAATATATAGAAATAAAATATATTTTTTATTTTTTTCTACATTATTTTACCCTATAACATAATGTTGAACAATTATGTAAACTCATTTTTAAAACAAATAGATGTAAAAAATATAAAAAGGTCTCCGTAACATCATATGTATCCAATAATTGTCCCATTTCCATAAAATGGAGTATATGGTCATTATATAATCATAAAATATCTTTTTTATTGACAATATAAATTATTGTTATTCAATATTTTTAATCCATTTCTATAAATTCTAATAACAGAATTAGAAGTGTGTTATTTAATAATAATCTCACAATCATTACAATACATCGATGTTTTAATGTGACAACATTAAAAGTATTGATTTAATTTTATATTCAATTATAGTGTAAAATTGAATCAAATTTCCAAAATTGTTTAAATAGATGTATAATATTTCAAAATATATATTAAACCTGATTTTATATATATTTTATGTATATAAATGTATTAATTGAAAATGATTTTTTCAATTAAAATTTAGTGTTTTCAATTATTCATCAGAAAATGAATATTTAGGAAAATAATACAAAAAAATAAGCCCAATAAAATTTTCATATTCACATTTTATATGTGTTTTTTATTTTTTCAAAAAAATATAAAATTTGTAAAAAATAAATATAAAATAGGTTCTCCATTACAATGCGATAAAATTACCTTACATAAAAATATTTTTTTCTATTCATTTAACAGGATTTATTATTATCCTATGAATATATGATATATTGGATTACTATCAAAAAAAATTATTGAATAAATAATAATTACATTTACTAGAAACATTAGTCAAATTTTTTTAAATTTTTTATCATAAAAGGTGTTTTTACATAAGAAAATATGGTTCTATGAATGAAAATTTATTTATTTTCAAATAATTAATAAATTCATTTATAACTAATTGATAACAAAATGATTCATTTTATATACATTTAAAAGTAATTTTTAACAATTTTTTTAATCTTATTCAAAACATCCATTTCAATAGCTAGGTTGTAACTATAAAAGTATTTTAATAACAATATTAATTGAATATTGTAGTTTAGTAAAAACCATTCGTGCATGTAATTCATAATATTTAATGAATCCTCCATCATGTGTAACAAAATAAAAATATAGTTTTGTTTATACCTAAAGCTAATCAAAGTTTTGTGTATAGTGAAGGGATAAATTGGTGTTGTGGGAATCATAAGTTGAAATTAGATCATTCAAATAAAACAACCTATATTTAGTATCATGTAAGATACATAACAATGATAATATTAAAATAATTAAAAGAACGTAAAAAATATTATGGTGTTACACTTTTCATTCAAGATATTATTTAAACAATTTTACTAATCATTAATTGATGTAAGTGATATCTCTAACCCCCCCATTCCAGCAGGTTATAGATTTTCTCTCTCTAACAGACTTTATCTCTCTACTTAATTTCATTAAATGATTATAAAATTTTAATATATGTATCTCACAATTATTCATATATTATTATCTCTTTTATTAGGTAATACATTTGTTTTGATCATTTTTTAAATGCCTTTAATATAAAATTTAATTAGATTATAATTTTATATATGATTAGGAATCCTCTATTCATTCCATGGGTAATTATTATATTGTTCCTCATGATTGGTTTTCATTAATTTTTTATTCCTAAATTAGAAAATTGATATGATGGGTTTTCCCGAATGTAAATATATTTCATTAGGTAATTATTTAGTCCCATGAGGTAGTATTTATGGGAATTTGAATTATACCTAAACCCTTATGAGACATTTTCCACTGTATTAAATTTTTTAGAAAGTTATAATTGACTCATTTTTACATCATGTTATTTAACTATTATTCATTTTTGATGATGTTATGATCTAATAATGCCATATTGTCTTGTTGTTCTTACATCTGAGAAATTATGTTCTCCATATTCAATGATATCATTTTAGAAATTTGACAACAAGTTATACATTCTTGTAATACATATTTACTTACTATTATTTTTATCTCAACCCTCTTTTTATGTAATCCCTAGTTAATCCCATAACATTTTAGGATCACAAATTTATGTTGGAATCTCACTATATAAAATAAAATAATTCATCCATTTATTCTACTCCAATAGATTTGATATTAATATATTCTTTCAAAGAATCTAGGACCCACATTCTTTGAGGGTGTACATGTTGTATATTTATATTTTAAAATCATGTAATAATACATATAAAAGGAATGGGGGACTATATTGTGTATTAGAGAAAAAATTTAATTATACTCTGGAAACTAGAGTAAGATAACATTAATGATATCATAATAGAAAATTCTATGTATAAGACTATTTATAGAAAATTATTTTGGATTCTTGGAGATGTATAGATTGAGTGGTATTTTTGTAATTATATCCATTTGCAGATAGTACAAGTGGATGTGGTTTTTGTATTAGACGTTTGTACGTGTAATAACAAAGAAAATGGTGTGTTGGGACACACATGAGTGTTACTTGGAACATGATAATAGGAAATTATATTAATATTGTTAGAAACTCCTTCGGTATATGATTTGGAAATTAAAAAAGTCTTTACGAACCACTGTGATGAAATTAAAAAACATTATTAGGATACAACGCCTAATAGGGAAATTACTATAGAGAACCAAGGTTTAATCTTAGGGAGTCATATGTTAGGATATGATTATCATTTATAATTTATTCATCCAATGTGTATATGTTTCCAATTTTAATGTTTACTATTTTATGTATTCTTATATTTTTTTATTCGAGTTAATAGTGGGGAAGATGAGAAATTCGAGAAAAGAAAAAAATGATATGAAACGAGATGATTTCCCTAGTGGAATTCCTAATATTATTCATGTAGAAACTGATAACATCATGGATTTATTTGATGAAGATCTAGTTATGAATAATAACATGAGTAATTGGGAATCCCCTTCTCCTATTATGAAGAATCAAGTTACAGTCATTCCTTTTATTCAACAAATGTCCCACAAGGATTATTGGATCTTATAATCTCCAAATAGATAATATATTGGCATACTCCATTTATTGGATATTATATGTTGTTCAATACACAAACTAAGTGAAATATATGATATTCGTTTAACAAATTGAGGGTGAAGATGATAAATGGTGTACAGTGACCAGGAACCCAATGTACAAGGAAGATAATCATTCAATTGAATTGCTGGACATAAAAAATATATTTCAAAAAATATTTTCCCCAAATTCCACATCTAAAAATTTGGAGCAAGTTCATTTGTTTATGAAAAAACTAATGATGATTTTTTCATGTGGGATGAAGAAAACCAAACATCGCATGGAAACTATGCCTCAAACATTTCATAAACATAATAAATTAAATTAAACCAAAAAAATAGTTATTTAAATCCAACTAAATGAATGATATTATAAATTTAAGAATTTTATAGTTTTGATGATAATATGAATTGATTCATAAAATTCAATATGTAGATCAGTAACCCATAGTGGTATTTTGTGAAAAAATAAAAATAAAATAAAATAGTGTTCAGTTAGGGTGTACCTATAGAAAAATATAGTGGATGAAATAAAATCCAACAAGAAATGTATATAAAATATGGGAAGAAAAATCATAGATAATACCTATGTGGAACAAAAATGTGCAACGTGTCTTGAAAAATGGAATATCATTATAATTAGAGCCAAATTGAAATGTTGGAGCCCAATAATAAATAAGAATAAAATAATGTTAAAATTGACACTATGACTTCTATATACTAATTTAAATTATTGTAACATAATAATTATGTAAGAAACATCTATTAATTAATGGATGCCAAAGACACTTAGTGACAACAACCTCTTCAAAATCATGGAAAAGAATGTATTATCATCGAGGATAACGTGAATTCCATCAATAATGTGGATAATTTTATTCTTTTTATTTTTTAAATAATAATAAACATAATTTTTATTATGGTTCTATACATACTTTAATATTTTATAAGTATTTCTTTATATAATCAAACACCATCACAAATCATATAGTTTGGGTTATCTATGAGAATTGAAAATGGTTTATGATATCATCCTAAGTATATAAATCTCCCAATCAATTTTTGTGGAAAAAATATTCAATAAAATCTCATATCACATTTATTAATGGGATTTGATAAAATATTGGGGACGTATTGGATTTCCTTACAAAAATCCAACAATGCATATTGAATTTTGGATATCACTCTCTAGAACCCTTGTAATCCTATGATTCTATACATGTTTATAGTGGATGACGAATCTCTCCAAGATTATTCTATTTCTATATAGATATTAATTTCTATTGAAAAATAATATCAATAAAAAAACTAGTGAGTAAATGGATTGAATCATTCTTTAAGACATTCTAATTATGAAGGATTATACCAATGTTTTCCAAAAAGTGTTGTTTATTCATCACCGTATCGATATGTTTTATTCTAAATTAAACTTATACCAAGATCAGTAACCATATCAAATATGAATTATATGATGTCCACTATTGAGTTAGAGGAGTTGAAGAAGAAATTAAAATCAAATTTGAAAAAGGGTTTCATAAGCCCGAGTACTTCACTACACTGTATTATAGTCCAATTCATCACAAGTAAGGAGATAGAAATTCACCAGTGTAATTATTAGTATGAAATCAATATAATCAAGTTAAAAAAGTTTTATCCCATATCATAGAATTATTAATTGATTGATAAACTACCTGGGGATCAATAATTCACTAAGGTTGACATTCTATTGGGATACTCCACGTAAATTTAAATAAGGATAATATTGTAAATACTTACTTTAGATTTATTTTGAACCTATGATTACATATTAATGGTGTTTATAACTAATTAATTATCTATAAATTTATATGGTATTGATTAATAGAGTCTTCATATTTTAGGTCATAATAGTTTTGTTAGTATTTATATATTGATCTCTGATTTAATCCAAAGGGAATGCGGTTCATGAAGATATTTTAAGACGTTTACAATGACCATGAAAATGGATATAAATTATGAACAATATAGAAATTTTGAGTTTTAGATGAATAATGTATCATTAGTGGGGAATATTATCAACAAAAAAGGGATATATGAAGACCCATATAAGGGAAAGGAAACCATGGTCTAGTATACAAAAATATATATAATGTAGGCTCATAGTTTTATTGGAATTATTGTGTATTACTAATGATTTGTGGAAAACATTTCATGATTCACAATCACAGAAATCAAGCTGACACCAAATGGAGTAATTTTTTGGACAAGTTAATGTGAAGAGATCTTTATAGAGATGAAAATACTATTATCACTACATTAGTACATAAACTACCCATATGTAGAGAACCCATATAGTATAAAAAATGCATTGAATAAGGGAATAGCCTATATAAAAATTGAAAATGATAATGTTATAGAATTTTCCTCATATATGGTGAATTTTGATGAGTATAACTATTGAAGATATTACATGGAGGTGTATATAGTGATATTTTCATTGAACATAACAAATTTTATCAGTATGGATAGAATTGTGAAATATATATGGATGACAAATGACACATATCTATATTTAAAGAGAAGGGGATTAACATGATCCAATGAGGATTTTTAGATCTTTTCATGTACTATTATACATGAATCCAAAATTATCACATGAATGAAAAAAAATCTATATGAGGCGTTGTGTAGAAGGGGTCCTATAATTTTATCAATGATTGGAATGGATATGGAAATAATCATCCTAGACTTCAAAATGATTGAAATCATAATAGTAAAAGGACTTTCATTATACCATACAAAAATAACTATAGAATTTTCAATTATTGATAGGATCAAAGAGGCCAATAAATATTATGTTGTATTTCACAAAAAGTTCGAAACATCTTTCAAGTTCAACATTACTTTAGATGGAGATATATAGTTTATGACCCAAATATATGTCCCATAAAACCCAATGTTGAATATGTATAATCATAATCATATTATTAGTTCATAAATATTTATTCATAAGAGAAAAACTAAAACGTCTTAAGATATGAAGAAAAATATAGTTTGTTAAAATAATGAACAATACTGTGCAATTTTATCAAGATTAGTAAACCTGTCATGGAGAATGGACATAGGTTTTAGGATATGATGAAAATAATTATCATACCATTTTTGACATTGGAATACATAACCATGGATTTTGTGGTTTTATAAATAAGGGCTCCTAAATGAAAAACACCATCTTGAAGTTAGTTTATTTCCTTATAATGTAATCACAATTCATTACTACCAAATAATATTTCTCTTTACTCCATCCCAATAAGTAATTCATAAGGGATGTGGTAATATTTCAAAAAGTGAAACTTACTATGATATTTGATCAAGACTGGATGTTTAACTAATTGTTCTGGAGAAACCTTCAGCACTAATTTAATATATAATTCAGTTTAAAAACTTCTTATCACTATTAAACAAAATGTTATGTTTGATACAACCATCTCAATTCTATAAGATATGATGTGGTCTTATTTAATGTATTTATAAGGACGTTTGGAATTGAATCATAACCCAGTAAAGTAATCATATATCAAAAAATTAATTATATAATTAAAATGGAACCATTATGATTATCTAAATGGGATTTTTTGTAGAAATACAACATGATGCGAGGGAGATGGATATTGGAAGCTATTGGGACCTAATCCTTCCCAAGATATTATGGTGTTGGATGAAACTATTCAGTGTTACATGAAATATGAAAATGGTCAAAAAAATATTTATAGAAAATCATTAATGATATATAATGTTTGAGGTCAGAGATATTATGTTACTCTATGTATCATTTTGGAAGTATTTAATGATTATAATGATGAATTTGAATCTTAGTCCTAGAATCATTGATCTTTTTGATATCCTTGACCTCCATAGTGCAACGTTCTATCAACAAGCATTACAACATAGCCTGCCTCAATTGAATTATATGTTCCATGTATCTCACTTGATAAAGTACATAATAGACCCCTCACAAGAACTAAATCTGTAGGTGGAGGGATTATAAATTTATGTTTTAGGAATGGATATGTTAGTGAATATCTTTAATAGTATATAAAATTCTCAACAAAATATGATATCTCACAAGGTTAATATAAGGCCCCAGCCTTAAACCTTACTTAATCTTGAGTTATTACAAGATTACACATTGAGGATATTTTTAGGATTATACTTTTAGAGAATTAGATCATAAAACATGCATTACATTCCATATTTAAACAAAGTGGTTACATAAAAGATAGTATTCATTTTTCCCATCAACGGAAACATATTTAAAATAAAAATGGATTCTTTCTTGACACTTTCTTGACACTATCATCATATCATGTACCATTCCCTTGACCTGTGAAAAACATTTTATAAACGTGGGATGAGCATAAAAAGCTCAGTAAGGGTTTTAAAAAGTATGGAAAAGAAACATGAGTACATATATACATAAGAATGAAATCATACTTTACCCATAAAAAATTTTCACTTTAACATACCTCATAAAATCATGAATAAATCATAGATATCAGAAGACATATAGGTAACTTGAGGCATTCATAACATTCTTACGTAGGGAGTAACCCTCTTGGTTACGTTTGGAATACGCATCCTAGTATATTCCCTAAATCACTTCTGATAATCCTTAACATTTAACCCCTTCGTGTTACCCAATGCATTGGAGAGCTATATCGGGCTCACCCGTCCTTAGTTTATCACAGAACCTCCCATCTTCATAATAATTCCCAAGAACCACAACATAATCATATCACATAAAACATGCATAAAGGAAACATAACATTTCCACCTTTCAATCGCAAGATATC
Source organism: Viscum album (assembly GCA_963277665.1). Classification (NCBI taxonomy): domain Eukaryota; kingdom Viridiplantae; phylum Streptophyta; class Magnoliopsida; order Santalales; family Viscaceae; genus Viscum; species Viscum album. The sequence continues at coordinate 1,265,755,238 of OY728140.1, read as the reverse complement.
AATACAACACATTGATATAAAAAACTTATGAAAACCATTTTCAATACCAAAATAAAAGAAAAGTAAAACATGGTATTTATTTTTCTTTAAAAAAAAGTATGGCATGTAGAGGACTCTGAAACACAAATAATGGTCATGGCGGCGGAGACGTCGTTTTCGCCGCATACGTACGACAAAAAAACATTCCCTTTTGTCATTTAGTAAATGCTTCATATAAAAAAGCTTCCTTTTGAATAAACGTAAATGTAAAAGGGATTTATACACCATATAAAAGAAGGTTGTGTATAAGACAAAATATGCCTCAATTGAAAGGAGATTGAGACGAAGTCCCATACAAAGACGGTATCCTTGGATTAAGGATAAATCAATTACATAATTATGTGTGACAAACTAATACACCAAATATAATTGGATATTAAGTGTAAAAAAAATAAGAGTTTATTCACACATATTCATAGAACTACATATTCAAGGAGTACAATATTATCCCAAAGAATCAAATTTGGGTTAATAAGTTACCTTGCAAAAATTTTAAAGCCTAACGGCGTCACTACAAAATTCAGAAAATGAGTTGATGACAGATAAAAAGGGTATCTCATCACTTTGATATAAAATTTAAATCACTAATTATATATAATAACATATCCCAACATAATTTTATGTGAAATAAAAGACATAACAAAATAAGTCTTTTAAAAAGTGGAGGGTGAAAGGTACCCTTACCGACATGGGTATCTTTCGAAACATACACCCCGTGAAAGAAGGACAATACAACATTGATGTAAATACTCATAAATGAAATTATATTACACAATTAGTAAAATAATGGTCAGTAAATACACTACTCAAAGGAAATTGTGGAAAATGTAGCATAAATCTCAAAGGAATAAAAGTGAGATGAAAAATCCCTTACGAAAACTCGGCAGCCTAACGGCGCCACTTAAAACATCCAAAAATGGATTGATGAGATCAGATAGAGTATCTCATCATATTAAAATAAAATTTACATAAAGAGGCATATAAAATAACATCCCCCATCATAATAAATAGGATCTTAAAATAATTTACATAAGGAGAGTACATAAAAAGAAAGAGAGAGGTTAGATCTCTTACAAAAATTCGGCAGCCTAACGGCGCCACTCAAAAGATCCAAAATGGATTAATGAAAGAGAATAGGATATATAATCATATGAACATAAAAATTAGAGTAAGATTAACATAAAAGAACATCCCAATCAAAACAAATATGAGCTTAAAAGGAATGACATAAAAGAGTGTACTTAAAAAGAAATAGAGTAAGATCCTTTACCTCGGGTCCGACTTACTCAATCGTTCTTTAACGTCCTAAATAATAAACTTGCGTTAATTTATACTTTCTTGAGAACCTTTTTAAAGTTAATTATTCCTTTTATATCACTTATTTCCATGTTATAAACATTATGTAATCATTTAATTTAATAATGTTTGTTTTGTCGATATTTCGTTCTTAAGTCGAAAGTAGACTTCTTACAATTACATGTTGTTCTTGTGGTCAAAGGTTCACTATATCCAGAATGGTATTCATGATTTGGATATCATATATATAATATATATACAGAATATACATGTATTTATAATATTACATAATCATTTAGAGGTAAGAAATGAAATGCACCGTTCATGGAGAGACGGAAAGCCGTACGTACGCATTAACGCTACTTTCATTTCTATGTCATATTAATGGAAATAAAACTAAATTAGAGGTATTTATATTTTAATTCCAGAATTATATTAATAATTTATATGTAACAAAAATCATATATAATAACTTTAAATACATCGTTTATACATCCCACATATGGCATTAACGAATCAAATCACTTTGAGGGGGCGGTAGTCCGCACTTCCTAAAATGAAATTATCGTGTTTACCCACAATGGAAACCATAAAGGTATGCCACAAAAGAAAAATACATAAGCTTAAGTAAAACCTAAACATATTATATATCATATATAAATATAGTGACTTCTTAATGGCCACCTTTTAAGGTGTTATATGAGTGTTGAACAATCATCGTTTCGTGAGGCAGAAATTCGCCATCCACAGAAACAGTATGTTCTTTAACCATTTGATGTAGGTGTGTGTAATTGTAGCTCGAATTGTTCTTATAACATCATTATAGTATATTTAAAATACTGGAGTTGTTACAAAAGAAATGAATAAAAAGAGTTTATGGGGTTTTAGAAGCAAAATAAAACAAAAGAACACATGTGAAGACATTACCTTAAAATCGTGTAACTCTTTTTGATTTGAGCTCAAAGGCTTCCTTGGGAAGACTTCTTCCCAACGGGAGGCTTCTAGGAGTAATAGAGGGATGTGGAGAGGCAAAATGAGCTGGGGTTGGCCGATCCAAAGGCTTGAGCAGTGTAGGTAAGGTGGTAGATGTGGGGGCCTTTTATAAGAGGAGGAGGGCACTCTTGTAAAGTTACAAAATGTTACTTTATTTTCAAATGAGTTTCGGATTTTAAAGGTCCCAAATTGATGTATTTAGAGGATAATGTGGTAAGGGTTTGAAATATACTCATCCAATATGTTTTTGACATGTGTAAGTTATAGTTTTAACATTATATTTTCATTTTATTTAAATCCTTTATTAATGAGGTAATCGCTGCATCATCATGATGTCATAAATAATTTAATTTATTTAATGTCTAAAAATTATAAAAAAAATATCATGATGTAGGAAATCTTTTTATCTTTCTAATGAATATTTATAGTCAAAAATATGACTTGTATAACCCCATTTAAAAATTGATTTAGTGAAACATCTCATGCTTGTTACATTTTTATTTTAACTTTAAATAATAAGTTATTTATGTCATTTTCCAACCAAAGTGGCTCCATGGGGTCCCCAATTTGACCCATGGATTTTATTGGTCGTCCATGAAACATACAATGAGGTTAGGACATGTGTCTAGGTCATTTCACATTATTAAAACATTATTTTTACCTTAAATTACACTAATTACATCTAATCGCGATTAAGAACATAAAAGTTACTATTCACCAAAAAATTATTTTAATCCCATTGAACCACATTTTACTTCCTAATGAAAAAAATTTATGTCAGATTTTTTAAATTCAAAACACAGAGGTGGAAAATTTTCATTTAAACAAAAAATCAGTTTCTTTAACTACCACTTAGTGGTTTCACTATTCATCAAAAATTGTTGTTTTTCAGAAAAATACCAAAAATTAACCCTAAGCTATATTTGATATTCTGAACTCAAAAATGATGTCTATTTTAGAAAATTAAAAAAATATAAGTTTCATTAATTAATTCAATAATTAATTCCCACTTTCTAAACAAATAGCGTGTTTTTTTGAAACAATATCTATTAAAAGATTGACACTAGTTTAAGTCCAATTTCAACGTGAAATTAATTCCAATGACCACTATTAGGTTAAATGTTAAAAATATATTCTAATTTTACTTTAAAAACAATTCAAAAGATAATCTAATCATATAAATAAATTAGATTAAAAAGAGGTTTTGAATTAAAATACCACATTTTTCACTATTCATTAAAAATTGAACTTTATCGGGAAGATACCAAAAATTTACACAAAGTAAATTTTTATGTCTCTATTCTAAAGAAGAATTTTATTTTGTCAAATATAACACATAAAATTGTCAAAAAGTGGATTTAAAAGAGGATCTCCATTAAAAGGTGGTTAATCGACCTTCTAAAGAACATTAGAATGTTTACGCTTAAAATTGAATTCATTTACATTTTTAATTCTCTAACATTTATTGTAAAAAGAAAAAATATTTTACAAACATATATAATCATTTTGTAGTTAGTTCTGTTCATTCCCGCCATTACAATGTCTAGGCGTTAACTACCATTTAAAATAATATTATTTTATTATTAGAGTGCAACGTAAGATTTCAAAAGAACTTATTGTTGCATATTGGGTAAGCCATCAAGCATAGAGTTCCCTTTAAATTAATATTAACATTTTATTCACAAATATAGATAAATATAAAAATGTCATATTCTTTATTTACCTGGGGTGTTACAGTTAATGTGTTGTGGTGAAACCACACATATTTGGAATAATAGTTGGAATAGTATTAGGTGATGAAATATAAGTACCTTCCCATGTTTTCTCTATAGTATGAAATATAAAATTTTGGGGCCGAAATTCTTAATTTGGTGATGAATATAACACCCAAATGTTTAAAAGGGAAAACATTATTCAATAATGTATGTGACACAAAACACTAAAAAAACCATGATTATTTATTTATGAAAATTATAACATATAAATTAAACAAGAATATATGAATAGTATACATAATTTATGAATTGTATATAAATTTACTGAAAAGTATTAATTATTTTATAAGTACTTCAAAATAAGTGCATAATTGTTTAAGACAATTTTGAGTTTTATTAATTTATAAAGAATATATTAAATTTTTTGGAATATTTTTAAATGAAAATTAATAAAATGGGTTACATTTTTTAAAACATCATTTAGGTATTTTCATAGGGATAAATTTTCATTTTTTTATAAAATAATACAATCCCCGTGAATAATGAAAAATAAATATTTTTATATTATTTAAATTTATTTTAAATAAATTGAGTAATTTAAAAAGAATGTTATTTTTATAATTTAAATTAAAACATAAATATATATTTTTTAGTAATATTTAATATAATTTGTATACATAACTCAAATTTTTATAGTATTTTATTATAATTTTACTAATAGGCTTGAAAACACATTTTTCAATACTGTTTTAATGTGCATAATATTTTTTCATTTAAAATAATAACAATAAATCATAAAAATTAATGGATTAAAAGATATATATATTTCTTAAATGTAAATACATATTATTTTTTCCATTTACATGTTTCTTCTTGTGATATATTTAATATGGGATAATAATTATTTAAAAAAATTTCTTGGAGAACAGTTTTCTACCAATTAGTGTGTTTGGATTTAAATTATTATATTTGAATAATTTTATTTTAATTTTGAAACATGGAATATGTATTTAGAATAATAATAATTTAAATTATAAGATAATTTCAAATTATGTTTTGACAGTGATGAATTCTATAAACAGTAAAAATTATTTATCATATTTATGGTAAAAATAGGTTATATACTTATCAAACTAAAATGATAACGGTTATAAATTACCTAAACTCACACAGTTCCTATTTTATTTACATTTTCAGTCCTTATATATTCTATTTTTAACAAATGTTACATTTTTTATAATTTTGGAATGTGAAAAAAGTTGGTGTATGACTTTATTTTTAAAATGTATGTCCTCTCCCCCACATAAAAAGTAGAACTCTCTATTTTCCATTTCAAAAATCAAAGAAAATTATATAAACCATTAACTAAAATAATAAATACCATAAATCCCCAAACTCATCCTATAATACATGGTTATATCAAAAATAAAACCTAGTAAGGCTTTTGGGGGAGACTTAACGCAATTTCCTGAAGAAGATATAACTTCATTAACCTATCATTTTGTTTTATATCATCCCCCAAATCCATAAAATGTTATTAAATCAGGATCATATAATAACCATATTATATTAAATATATTTATTTTTTAATTTAATATTCCTTACATATATTTTATAATCCATCAAATAGGTAATGAAATCATTGATCACATGTACGATGAACTAACACCTCATGAACCGAAAAAAAATTATATCCATCAACACTTCCCAGCTTGGAATATAATATGAATAAAATATTTATGTAATATATTTATGATATATTTAGACATGTTGAATTATATAGCACATTTACTTTTATACATTTCATTCCATAGATAATATGATAATGTCTCTTCTGTATATGGTGGACCATCACCTCCCGAAGTCATGTGATTCGTTAATCACATACACATTAATTGTAAGGTAATAAGGATTAATTAATATATTATATATGATATTAATAACATATTAATAATTATATAAAATTTATATATCATATAATTTTTTACCATTACATCCATTGAATAAATGATTTTGTCATTCATGTGTATGGATTACTATCACTATTCAAAGCAATATTATTTTTAATTAGGATTTAATAATTATTTTATATGTATTTGTATTGAATTAAATTATATGATATTTAATATATATTTATAATTATATAACAAAAAATAACATTTTCTTGGATTCCATAATAATTTTTTGATAATGGAAACATTAGTCATGTGAATTTACAACTTACTGTCTCCATGGATGTAACATGGTTATCTTTTTTAAACAATCATTCACGATTTGTTTTGGAATTATAATTTATAATTTATAATTTTATTTGATATTTAATTACTTATTAACAATAAATATACTATTTTATAATAAAAAATTTAACATTGGTTAATTTTCTATGTGATTTTAGACATATGAACTTATTATCATCAAAATGTTTGAGGTGAAATTAATTTTTTATATAATTGAATATGACATAATAATATATAGAATAAAATATTTCATAAACCTGAAAAATGTAATCATTAATGTAAATAATTAATATAGTTTTATTATTCAAGAACATAATGAAAATACGAGGAATCATACTAAAGGTAAGGGATCTTTCTACACCACCCATTTGATCAGGTTATTATGATTCAATTTTTCTTTTACATTGTCGTCGTCTTTAATATTATTTAATTATTTATATTTTATTATATATTTATCTCACATAAAAACCATAGATTATCCAACATTATTTTTATAGTTTATTACATGTCTTTTGATCATTTATCAAATGCATTCATTATGTAATTTCCTTTGATTATGATTGGAAGTAATACAATATAACTTATTTTCATTCAATGGGTACTTTATTTGTTATTAGTAGTGATTGATTTAATTTATTTGCAACCTAAATATAATTATCTTGTAATAAATTGTGAACCCTGGTAGAATTAAACTAATTTGGTAATTCTTTAGTCTCATTGGGCGACATGTATGGGATTATGGAGTAATTCTATTCAGTTTTGGGACTTTTTATACCATTTTATATTGTCTTGGAAGATATTATTGAGTCATGTTTCTGTCACATTATATTTTATTGATACAATTGATATTATTTCATTATTAATGATACCATGTCTTTTTTTAAGCTTCCATGTGATTACTCATGTGCCTCCTCTTCTATGATATCATTTTATAACATTGAATAGCATGTTATGTTTCCCTGTCACTCTTATTCTCTTAATGAAATTTTTATCTACCCAATTTCTTAATGTATTTACAATGTTATTAAATTTATTTTTATGTTCTTAAATGGATTTTTGTTCTTACTATAGAAACAATAATAAAGATTCATTTTTCTTCTATTCCATTTGATGTAATCTGAATCTAGTCTTTTAAATAAACTATGATTCATGAACATTGGGTTTTTACTTATTAGATATTTATTTTTAAAAATCATTTAAAATGGGTAACATGAATGGGTCACTATATTAGGAGTGAATATGAGGAAACTCAGGATATGAGGTTAGGTTTTATGTTTCAATATAAATTTTAATAAATATTTTATATGCGTGAATCTATTTTGGTGGAATTAAATGTTATTAATACATTAAACCTAATATATTTTCTTCTATTGTATTTTCTATTGGGATTCATTGTTTTCCACTAACTAAAACCTCTTTGGCATATTACATAATCACACATTTAAAGATAATCATTCATTAAATATTTAATAAAAAAACTAATATTCCCATTATCATGAATTTAAATCGCTTTTAATAACTCTTCACAATTATTCAGTGTTATGTTTGAGGAAATCGTGTTTCCAATAATCTAGAAATTGTTTTTATATATTTTTTTTATATGATATGGTAATTTTTTCTATTTCTTTCAATGAATGGTTACATTTTTGTTTTAATGGTATTTTTCTCATAAGGTAATGAATTTTAATGATTACTGTGATTAACTAGGGGTAATAACTTATTATACTAAGAAAGTTACATCTCCAGATATAGTGCATTAAATTTATGTTGAACTATTTGGGTAATCGATTTCATTTCTACTTGTTTTTCTATATATAATTGATGAATGTATTACATATTTTATAGAACAGATATGTATGGTTTTCATTATGTGAGTTGTTGTTCTATTATATCCATCCAATTTATTATTTAATTATTAATATCTCATATGATTACATAAAAAGTATACTGAGTTATTCCAATGAGTAGATGGATAGTAAACCTAATCTATTATGGAGAATTTTCCACTTTATGAAGAATACATTATAAGTGAGACCTTATTAATGAAATGAATTTCTATAAATATGATTATACCATATTTCATATAACATTTTGATATGTTTATAATATTCCCTCACAACTCCTGATTAAGTATTTATATTTACCAAACCTTATTACTCAGCTATTTTATAATTATATAGTTGTATTCCATGACCCATGATTAATGGTGTATGGTGTTTTGGGTTTAAAAATCATATATTATGATCATGATATCATTCCCTTATTCATATAATACTATAGTAAATGATAATATATTAGTGTCTCTCATATTTACCCCTACTATGAATATGAACTTAACCAATCTAATGTTTTCATTTTCTCCATTTTAAGAAATATTATATTATGTATATAGTCATAAATGAAACTAATCCTCTATGGGTTAATTTTTTTATTATTGTAAAAATTATTTATTATTTATCTAAAATGATTCTATATATATAAGTGTTTTCTGTTAGCCATATCATTTTTTATCATACTGAGGATTATTTATTTCTATATATTTATTTATAAACAATATGAGGATAGAATTTTCAAAAATCCCATGGTAAAATAAAATTTGAGATTGGGTGACAAAAAAAATTATTTAGTTGATAAGAATGTGTCATATATTAAGAAATAAAATGATTTATTTTTATGAATATTTTAGTTCCCAAATAGATTACAATAGCTTAGTGTATACACTATGATTTTCTATTTTATTGTAAAGATGGAAGTAAGACTAATCATGTTAATAAAAATTGGTCAATAAATCCATGATTTCACACTTAAAAACATAACATCATGGGACTAGGATGTAAAGACCTATGTTTTCCAGACTAAAAAAATTTATTTAAAATTTTATTTTTTTATATATGATTCTTATAGGGAATAAAAATGTAATTTTCCCCAAGAATATTATCATTTATAATTTATCTCACAATATTTTTTGTATAAGAATATGATATTAACCCTAAGAATTATGTTTACTATACTTACAAACTATTTTATTTTTCATGGAATAAGTAACAAATAATATTAAAATATATAAATAATAATTTCTTTTCAGGCATTAATTCAGTCATAATTGTTTAATATAGTGTCATATTGAGATTACATCATGTCTGTTTCGTCTAAATATGATCTTTTCATCGGTAGGTAATGAACTCATGTTATCCTCCAGGGATGGTACAAACCCTCTTTTATTTTTCTTTTCAATTTCTTCATTTTATTTTTCCTTCTTTATTTTATTTAATTTTCCTTCCTATGATTATCTTTTCTTCCAGAAAGGGGATTCCCCATTTGTGTGATCAAGAGATGAGAGGATAGTGATATAGATAAGTAGATATATGTGAACAGAGGTATCATCATAGAGATCAGAACAAGCTGGATTATCATGAGACAACTATGGATTGCGGAAACCTATGAATTTTTAGATAATTACTCCCAACAATAGTTTATTTTTATATATTTCAATAAATTCTCATATATTTACCTATTTTATGTTTTAAACCACTATTATGACTTCTTAGGACCCCTTTAGGTTGGATCTATATTTTCTATGATGATAATTGGGGTCTCATGCAATTGGAAGGGTTTGCTATTCTGAAATATTGATCACATGGTCCGTAATTTAGGAACACATTCCATATGATATTCCTATTTGAGGAAGATTATATTTTTGAATTAAACACCATTTATGTGCTATAAATGATGTGAACTGGGACATATCCATTTATTCATTTACCCATCTAGGAAACCAATGTAGGGGAAATGGTCATGTATAGTACTATGGTAGACCATGTTTAGGTTACATGACATGTAGTGGAAGAATTCTATTTTAAGTATAAGGAAATTTTATATTAGCTAAACGGGTAGGTGGACTTATGTTGTGTAAATTCCATGTATATGTTCAACATGCTATGTAATATGTTTTCACATGTCATGTCTGGCTGACGTACATACCCAGTGGTCCTTTGGGGGTACACGTTGTGTTCTAGGTACACACCCCTTGTACTATCCCCTTGCTTCCCTTTTTTTATTTTTCATATCATTGCAACAATGGGTAAAAATTGGGAAAAAAGATACTAGTAATTTTTTAATATATTTCTTCCTGAACCATGATGTTGAAACCCTTGTAGTGATTTGACAATTTCTAAGGGTGTTTTCTTATTTTTACTAAATAGAGGCTTTTCTTCTCTAGTAATATAATTTTACACTCTCATGATAGAGAGACTAGTGATATATGATGGACTATGAACCATCTATATTGATTAGTATTCAAGTATTTTAATTTTAGTCCAAGAGTCCATCATATCATTAACTTAGAGGATCCCTAGTAGAATTCTTCTGTCTTACTATTATTACCAATGGTCTCCTATGGGACTCCTTCAAGTATATAATAACATTGGAAATATATTATAATACTCCCCAACCTGGTTACTATTTTGAAAAACCCATTAATGTATCCTGAACTTTATGTAATTTTTTTATTGATGGTCCAATAAGGGATTCGTTTTCCTTTATACCATTCTGAGGATCCAATGTTGAATACCTATGTCTTCATAAAGTCAGGGATCCGAGAAGGATTTTTCCTTTATCATCACTACTAAGAATCCTGATATGATTAATATAATAATTTGTGATATTGGGAGACTTAGTGTGTTCCTAGATGATTGAACTAACATGATCTAATGAATTAGTGACATGGGGTAGTGATTATAAACACTTCCATAATAGAAACTCTAAAAATTTAATAATCAATGTGGCTATTGAAGTTATTATTGGTTTAGCAATTCAACCACCATACCTTTTATTTATGCATTCACCTTTTTTATAATAATGAATATGTGTTTATCATTGTGGCATCCTTGTTTATGGTTGATGAACCTAACACAATGTTACATTTATCTTTTGGATTCCCAGACATATATCTTAGGATATGGATTTTGGTTAAATTTTTTTATTGTTATATTTTATGAACTTTAAAATTATATTCATGAATGAGTTATATCTTCCTTTAGTTATTTCTGGATTACCATTTTGGAATTCCACATATAGGCTCATAAGGGGAGTTTAATATATCTTCCATGAGTGAAAAATGAATTCCAATTTAGTAATGTCCTAGAAGGACACATATAGAAAGTTCATTATATTTTCATTGCATTATACAAATAATTACATAAAATTAAATCCTTATCTAATTATATAGGTTGAGTTCTTATATACACATTGGCTTATATAGGGATTACCATGTTGGAATTCCATGGATGGTCTCATTAGGAGGGTTATTATATATACCATTAGTTATAATTGTATTCCTAAATAGTAATTTCATAGATAGACTCATATGGTGAGTTTTTATAAACGTCTTGACTGATACATTGATTTCATTATATTATTTTTCTAGACAGAATCATATAGAATATGAATTAGATTAATTATTGATTTTATTTATAAAGTAACATAATGGTTATGAACATCATTTTCCTAGCATTATATATTTGTGTTATTGTAAATTTTTTAAAGGATATAATGATTTTACATGGAAACATTAATTCTAGTTATTGGAGGTGACTATGGGTACACCCAGGTTTAGGACATGTATCTCCCACTAGGGAAATAGTTTCTCATAGGAATTTCTTATAGTCTGATGCATGTATTGTCAATATGGATTACATACCCAAGGATTGACCACTGTTGTATTCAATTATTTATCACCTCAATAATGTGTATACATACATATATATATATATATATATATATCTTTTAATATATTTTTATTCATATAAATAAAGATATACATGATGGATCCTTTCCCAGTTGACAAGGATTATGGACTTAGGGATCAAAATTAGTTTTTGGTTATTTATTATTTACCTTTTAAGTTTCATCTCTTCTAGGATGAGCATATTTCATTAAAATGAAATTAAGATAGAATATTTATTTTTTGATAAATGGGGTAGCCTATAGATATTATATTCTAACCACTATACATTCATATCAGTGTTCATTCAGTACATATATATATTCATTTTAGGTTGAGAACAGATACCTGATGGATATGTCAAAGGCCCAATGTTTCATGATCAAGTCGAGCTACTCATGTATGTTCTTATGATCATCCTAACACATTTCGACAGTTTATGGAGATATGATATTTTTTATGGCCATGAGTATGTTTTATATCATTGTAATTTTATTTCAGTTTAATTTATATACCTATTCAAGTAAAGTAATCCTCAAGGGTGACCATTGTTGTATGTATGATGAAACTATTTTGGATTTTATATAATTTAATTTATTATTAAAACATGGCATATTTTTTTTTATTTGTAAGGTATGAATCCTATTTTTTAATGTTATTAATGATGATTGGTTAATTTAATTTTGTTACTCTGATATGATGGTATAGTCTCCCCATTTTACCACATTTAGACACTCACTACTAGTCTGTAGCCTTTATTGTATGGGGAGTCTCGCCTGAGTTATTTTGGAATATCAACTAAGAGAAAAAAAATTAGTGGAATATGTGATGTGGAATTAGAAATTAAAATCTATGAATTATTTTCTTTTGATTTACTCAATGGGATATAATAAATTGGACTATTAAGAATGTGTCTTAACCTGTGATGGATATCAGAATAGAGTGTAGATAACACATTTTATGGTAAGAATTAATTATTTATATGGTAATGGGGTTACTGTTATGACCTATGATGTCACATTTGTATTATATTTTCCCTATGAGTGATGCACATGATGTGTGGACGATATAAATTATTAAACATTTTAAGCTAGTGACACACTGGCCTAAGGCCAGTGATTAATGTTATTCTTGGTCGGGAAAGGAAAGTGTTTTATCATTCATCATATTTATAAATCATTATTCACATTTTATAGGCCTTCTACTATGTCATTATTACTGATACTAATAGTCAAATTCTATACAATGTCAATATACCGTAAATGGTGTTTTATCGTATAAGTTATTTGTGTCTTTCAAAAAAATCTCACAACCTTGAATATATTTAATTTTGATGGAATTCTATTTGGATTTATGATTTTTTATTTTATGTTAATGTTGATGAATTAGTTGTCATGCATAGGAGGTGCAGTGACCCTCATTGGTCGATTGAGAATATGATTTTAATGTGTTGATCCCATTATAAGGTGTGGTTTGTAATGTGTTGTTATATAAAATATTATAGAAAATTTATAAAATTTCTTCCTAAATTGATTGCAATGAAATTCTATATAACTAAACCATTTCATTATAGTAATTACCCTTTTAGGCTAGTACCAATAGTTTATTATTTTATTGTTGACCCTTTATAGTGTTATCTATTCATTTAAAGTTATTTTCATGAGACCCTTAGCATGATATTGATTTGTACCAAGAATATTATAATTTACTAGACGTCGAGGGGTTATTTCCATGTTTGGATGCCTGGTGAGCATTAGTCTATTATTTCGTTTTTATGTTTGTATGATCATACACTATGGGAAATCCATTTAATGGATACTTGATGAGGATCAAGGCTTTAGTAGTCCAATGTTTACATTTTTGTAAATCATCATTCATTATTACTATTACCAATCATAGATAGGTTTGATCATTTGAGATAGGTTGTTAGACATTTCCACCCAATTATGAGACATGTCATATATGTCACGGTGGGATACATAGTTACCCATAGTTTGTTATCCAACCCTTGCATGTTCATTTTTTTTTGATTGAGGTAAAACTTTGTAAGAGAGGTTTTCCAATGATTATGGATTCCTTTTTAATGTTTAAAATCAGTTATATACTCACAAAAGTACAATTTTGGGTAAATTTTCAGGTTTGTTCATATAAACTTGCTAATTCCATTAGCTTTTCGTGAAGCACACATGATGATTTTATATCAAGACTAGAAATAGTCGGTAGGAATATTTGGGTTCTAGAATTGTCGAAAATTGATTCTACTAATTATATAGTATTTTGAGAACATTTATAGACTAAGCAATAAAATGAAACTTAGTGACTATCGGTCATGGAATAGATCAGAGAATGAGTAAGGGTCTTTATTTTGAAGATGTGTTATGAGGGATATTATTGATGGTTTGGATTGTCATGAAAAGAAGTGTGGTTGTCATGGTTTAAATAAAATACAATTCCATAATGTTTATGTCAAGTCATAACGGCACATAATTGTTGCATTTTGTGCAAATTAAATCATAAATCGATGAGTGGTTGGGCTTGAGATGAGGAACAATATTTTTAATGAATTTCAATGAGAATGATTTCCTTAGGGATGTGATGAAATTAGGATGTACCTTCATGACAAATGATACATTGGGAATAAATCATCTATAATGAGATTGTAGACCTGTTGCTGGAGATGGAAATCCCTTATTGGGGTGCATGGTGTTAGGATATTGTTAATGGTTAGTCATCCATTTTGATGTGAACATAGATCATATATAGATATACACTCATGTCTATTGAATATTAGTGTACTCTTATTTAGAAAAGACCATGCTCTATCTTGAAAACATATTTATAATGTTTCTAGTGTGTCAGTTATACACAGAGTATTTATTATTTTAAATATCATTCGTGGATTATTGATGGAACATATATAGGTTTCCCTCAAGTTTCAATTTAAGGTATTCAATGTGTTTTACATTGAATCATTGGTTCTTTGATGGTGGTGAACTTTTCTTAGTTGAATTTTCATTCCTTTGAGATGGATTTTGGTTTTGAGACAACGATAATGATACTCCTATTTTGTGGATTATAAGATGGTCATAGTCAGATGACATCCTTGTTGTAAGATTTTTAGGCACTATAACACTTATTGTTAGATAGTCAAGATAGCTTAGCTTCATATATTCTTATGATGACAGCATGAGTTAATGTTTTTCCACCAAGGCTTTATAGGGACTTGAAGGTTTATGGTGTGTATGTTGTAAATATCCATGTTTTCCATGATTACAAATTTGAGTAGGATTTTTTATTTTTTAAAGTTGAAATATTATAATGGGTAAAATGGTCATTTTACCCATGATTATGATCACAGATAATTTTTATGGACACTCCAGTGGTCTCATAATAGGGTATTTTCCCTAGGAAATTATTTATTGAATTAAAAGACATTTAAATTTTCAAGGAATAACTATTAACACTTAATTAGTTATTTATAATTTATTTATTTTCACAAATTATTTACATTATAGTTTTTGATTGGATTATTGAATTGAGATTCCTTATTCTCTACTGAGTTAAGAATGAGGTATTTTCCCATATGGGGCATTAAATCATGTTATCCACTGAGGATAAACTAAGGCCATGTTTTTTTTCATTGCATACTTTACTTTTTTATATATTTTATTTTCATTTCTATTCCTCCCATGGCTTCTTAGATATTACCTCTATTTTATTTCTCCTTTACAGGAAAAAGATAGTATATAGAGAGAAAGAGATATAGATAAATATAAATAGGGGAATATAAGTACCTCCAGGTATATTAGAACTAATCTTACGATCATGCATCATCCATTGACCATTAAAATATGTAAGTATTCTTTATATCTCTCCAAATGGTAGTACATTTTTTTATTTCTTCCATAAATATAAATATTTTCACAAATTTAATGATATAAACACCTATAATGATATACTTGGATCCTTTGAGGGTCGATATATAATATTTTAGAAGAAAGAATTTATTTTTGTTTATATGAGGGTATTCTAGTTCAGATATAGAGATAACACATTGTGTAATTTAGGAACACAACCCACGTGTTCTTCATATATAGGTAATATAATCATTAGTAAGTACATTACATGTTTGTTCTATAAGAACCTTATAGCGGGGCTCAATTTTTTATCAGATTAGCTGGCCATGCACTTTAGGTAGGGGCACATGGTCATGCATTATACATTACCCCACCCCGTTTGAGTTTCACACTGTTTTGAGGTACATGACTAGGCATAGTGCATGGACCTTTTATGAGAGGTAAAAGGTATGTTATATCACATATATGATTTAATTATAAGGTAGTTTTTTATTTTATTTTGGTATCATCATTGTTACATAGTTTTACAAGTATTTTTTACGAAAATATGTAATTTTTGGACATTATATATAGTGGTGCACGGTTGGCCCATGTTTGAGGGAAACTATGTGTTAGCCTATAAGAAAAGCTTCACCTAGAATAATTGAATTTTCTAGGATGTATAGACATATTCCCAATCACATAAAACCATTCAGGTGGGTTTTATTCGATATAAGAGACCTCACATTTTCTACATAGCTGGGAAAATTGTGCAGTCTAACCGTGAAGTCTATCTATAACATCAATATATAGAGTTTTCCCTTTATTACTATTCAAATTTACCAATTATTCCACAGTCTTTCTTCACCACATTGGATTTTCCTACCTCATTTCATCCTCCCATCAAATTGGTTCTTTTGGTCTCTAAAATCATGGATGGATTTGGATTTTTTATATTAAGGAATCGTGATTTAATCCCCTCATTTCATGATTCCATCATTCTTCCAAGATTCATACTACTTTTATGGGTTCTTCTCTATAAAGTGGTTCTTTTTCACTAATATGGTTTGAACCATGAATTCAAGGGTAAAATCATAGTGTTTATGGGTTCATCTTTCCTTTAGAAGGTCATGTTGATGTGAAGTAGTGGCTTTCTGTTGAACACCAATTATTTCCACATGTGGGTTAGTTGATTACATGATTTAGTATTATTATATAAGGTTGGATACCGAATTGGATTATTAAATTTTTTAAAATGGATTATTTCTATAGTGCAATAGATGTTTTTAATTTTTTTATGTTCATATGGGTTGAAATATTATTTTACCAAATAAATAGGTTTGGTATCATGTTTACTTCAGTATTTTGATTACTATACAGGTTCTACAAATGGGTTATGTGGTGTGTAGTGTGTTTCAAAATGGTGTTGGTATGTGTTTTTATTTGAAAGATATATTCTTATGGATAAATGATGGGTATTAATGTGTACCACTTTTTCTTGGTTGGTTCATGTGAAATTGATGATCTATGTGAAATGTTGATGAAAATTTATCACTCGAAGGGAATACTTTGTATATATGTGGGTGGAATAGGACAAGGATTCTAGATGGATCGGTGGGGTCGAGGCCTAATTTATTATATAAGGATTGACATTACACCACTAAATAAACTATTATGATGAATGGAAACTGCTAGACATTACATATATTCCCCCCTATAAACTCATGAAAAATGACATTTTGGGTCATGTATCTATACCATTATCACTAAGATAAGAGGATCCAAAGGTCCAAATAATTCTATAGCATTTACGGATTACCCATAATCCTCTTTTCTAATCTGGAACATAAAATCAATATACTATAGAATTTAAATTCATTTTAATTTCAAATAATACTTTTTTGACAATGTTACATAAAAATGATATTAAAAATAGATTCTAGAAAATATTTCATAAAAACATGAATATTTATTTGTCTTATAGTTTTATGGAATGGAATATCATTTGGGTACCATGCTAATGGGAATTAGGTGACACCCAATACACACCATTGGGTGTATGTATATCTTATTATGCTAAACCCAGTTAAAGGAAATATGTTTTATGGTGGTGATAGTGGATATGGTTTCTAGTGTTACTCTATTGTAGGTGTAGCTAAAGGTGTCTTTAAGATTATGAAACTCTAGTTTAATGGTGGTTTTTTTGTTGATATCTACTTGTTTCTCCTCCACTTTTTGACAATTTGAGTTTGGATTAATGTTATAAAATATTCAACATCAAATTGTGGCATCACATTAGTAATCGATATTGATCTTGGTGTGATGTTATATGTTTTGTTCTCTTCTAGTAAATTTTATAGGGTGAAATCTTTAAGAAAAGTGAATTGTTGATGCCCAAGAACTAGATTCAAGTTCCTGGGGATCTCTAATTTCCATCAGCCTTTACCATGGGATGGTCCATGTGATAGGTTAGATCGAACCTGACTTGGTAAATAAAAAATGGAATCAAAGTGGCCCTCACTTTATCCTTGGTCCCTGTTATTTGGGATTGTCTAAATATACTGGAACTAGGATTTAAGGTCATGATGTTCTATTTGTGATTGGTTTGTCTGGATAACACACCTTTTAATGGGACTTGAGTCCCCATCAGATGTTGGGACTTGGTTTTACTTCTCCATCTAATGAGATGTATAAGATGTAAAGTGTGTATCGACACAGAATGTGGGTGAAGATGTTTTTCTTATTATTTTGATGAAAATGGTTATGTTTTCATTTATATATGCATTTGAAATTTTTTGATACTTCATAAAATTTTATTAATTGTGTCTTTAAGGATTCATTTTGTTTATTGGTTTTTTTATAATGATACATCCTAAAAGACATCTACTGAAATCAAGAGAAGATGTGGGATGGTGTTCTCTAAAACAGTTGATGAAATGCTACTGGAATTCAGGGAATGATATTATCTGCATTGGGATAGGGATCGGGCTGTAAAACTTCAATGTTTAGGGATTATCTTCAAGGTCCTATGTAGGACAAATATCATGTTTTCAAAAAGAAAAATCCTCCTATATTCTGGGGTAGTATGGATCCCCAATAGCAAGATGCATGGATCAATAAACCAAGTTTTTGTTTTGGGTTTATTGATGCTCATGATATATTGAAACTGGATTGTGGGTATTTATACATTAAAGGTACCATTCATAGGTGGTGGGAATTGATGGATTGAGTTGGGAAGCACAAGAATATGGTTTTGATAGATTTGAAGTACATATTTAATGATATGTATTTTTCTAAGACCAATTCATTCAAGAAGAGCTGGGAGTTTCATTATATATATAATGGGGATTGGGCCATATATGAATATTATAATTATATCACTGATTTAGTATGATCTCTACCAAATTTAGTTTCCATTGAGTTGTTCAAGGCTCAATGGTTTGAGATGGTTTTTCTATAAGATATTTGATCCCTCTCTTCTTGGTCATGTTGAAGACATATTCTATTTTTGTTGATTGTGCTTTGATGGTAGAGATTTATCAGTGTGGAATGTATAGATTCATATATTGTAGTGGCAGATGTTGGAAAATGTAGAGGAAATTCATATGAGAATATAAGGAAGCAGGATGATGAATATCATATGGGAGTTGGTAGTTCATTCCATACTTCCTGATATTCCATTTATGTGGCTTAGGTTGTCAGATTAGTCTTATTCCATCTGTGTGGGAAGGTCGGGAACATGGGATCTACCTTCCAACCCTACCCAAACTATTCCATCAGTGTGGAAACATGGGAGAATATGTAGTTTTTTTATAGGGAAATGTTTTCATATCATCAAAGAGAAAATTCTATATTCTATAGAGCAATTTCAGCCCTGAAATATCCATCCTTGATAGTGGGTTCCCAATCTAGTTGTTATGTATGTAGTGCTGGATCTTCATCCAAATGGAGTTCGCATATGGTGGAGTCACAGGTTAATGTCTATTACTATGATCAAGATAGATGAGGAATCCTCGTGATCTAGTTCAAGATCCGTCATAATATAATGCATTACCTTTAATACTCAAAGGTACTATATAAATTGAATAATTTATATGTGTTTATTTTTTTGATATTGGTGCCTTTATATTTTTATTTCATCCCATATTATCAATTTGATGAATTTTAGAACCCAACTTATGTCATATAAAATGGATTATGTTTCACATATGGGTATAATGAAAGAGTACAGTTTTAGGTGTCCATCATTTGAACTCACCGTTTCATGGGTCTCTTTGTAATTCTATTTTCTGGTAATGCAAATGGAAATATATGATGTTATTATGGTAATGTATTGGATGTCGAGTTTTTAGGTGCACATAATTTTTTATAGAAGAAGGGCGAGTTTTTTAGAACTTGATTGTAGATCTCAGGTTTTCCAAGATGAATGGTATCATTAGTTAGGATGTTCTACGCCTCCACTCCCTATGATGAGTAGTCTTTTATTAATATTTATTTTACCATGTTTGAAGAATATGGTGATTTATTCGATGGAGGATAACTCCTTATGGTGGAAAAGTTCCCAGATATATTTATCGAAGATTTCTTAAGAGTTTCCTGTAGTTCATGATGTGGATTTTACCACCATTTTGGCACCGATAACCCAAAAAGTTTCTCTTCCCTCATACCATAAGGACCCATCGAGTTGGGGGAATTAAATTTGAAATGTATGATTTTTAATCTAAATAATTCATTCCCTTGAATGTTTATACCTTGGCCATCATATTTCTATTTGTGTAGGAATTTGAAGGATCTCTCTCGTTATGTATCGATTAATAGATGTTGAAGAAGGTAACATTTACTAAAACATCCCCCAACTCAAATTGATGGACTTTTTTATCAACTATAGGGGGTGAAGAGGTTCCCCAATATTGATTTACATTTTGGGTATCACCAGGTAAAATTAAAAGAGGTGGATGTTCCCAAAACATCTTTCCAACATATGTAAGAATATTTTGAGTATTTCTTCATGCCTTTTGGGTTGATAAAAGCTTTAGAAGACATTATGGAACTCAGGAACTGGGTGTTCCACCTATATTGTGACTCCTTTTTAATGGTATTTTTTGATGACATTATGTTCTATTTATGGTATGAAGAAGAGAATTAGTTAAATTAGAGTATTGTGTTGGGACCTCTGTGGTATCATTGCCTTTATATAAAGCTTTAAATGTGAGCATTCGGGGTCAAGATGGTGATGTTTTTGGGTCATGTGATTTCATAAAATTCGGTTTTGGTGGAAAATATAATGATATGTGTATGGATTTCAAAGGATAATCAAAAGAGTGTTTTTTAGATGCATACCTTTTAGGACCTATAAGGTTATTACATTCAGTTTTTTAGAAATTTATCTATAATTTTGTCCCTCATGATATTGTATACCCAAAAAGGGGTAAAAATTGAAAGGATCGTGGAATTCCATGGGTCCACTGAAAGGATTATGATGTAATTGACCACTACCTCTATCATTATCATTCTATATTTTTGGAATGGATACGCATTATAATGTGATGCTTCATGTATGGGTATTCAGTGATTGATGATGTAGGATGAGAAAGTGGAGTTATAAGATTCTAACCAAATCTGCAACATGAAAATAATTAACCATCACATGACCATGAATTAGTGGTGTTGATGCATGAATTGAATATATTCCATCACTATCCCTTATGGGATAAGTTTTTAGTCTACTATGATCCAAAGGGATTGTTTAACATTTTCTCCCAAAAATAATTCAATTGGTGGCTGCATCGTTAGGTTGAATACCTTTAGGAATTTTACTTCATGATCATGTGCACCCTAGGAAATGGTATTGTGGTATTAGATTCTTGGATTACCAAATCACCAGTGAATGCATTGAAGATGTTCTATGATGAGTTGGATTTGATTGGAAATTTTTCTCCAAATTCAAATAGAGAATAATGAGAATATTGTTGGTGTGTTCCTAGTGATTGATCAACTGACACCTTCCCTCCTAGAGTTGGTTCTTCAAGAGAATAAATGTGATGATTTGTTTCATTATTCTATGCAGTTCCTAAATGGTGGGGAGATTCATTGTGATTTGAAATCATATTAATATGTGGTTATTTTCATCATGGTTTCTTTTTCAATTATGAATATTGTGATATTGGATATCCACTAGTTTTAATGGTCCTTTTATCATACTACTGCTTCTATTTTGTATTATGTGAAATGTCAGTTCTGGTGGACTACCGTGAGATGTGATATAGCTGACTTTGGGTCTCGTTGTTATACATGTCAGTGGATTAAAGCATAACACCAAAGTCCCTCTTGTTTGATTCTCCCATTTCCCATTCCTATCGAGAAGTGGGATGATGTGTACATGGATTTTATAATTTTATTACCTCATACTACCCAAGGATACAATGCCACCTAGGTAGTGATTATCCATCTACCCTAATCCTCCAATATCATTCTGATAATGTATTCATCTAAAAAGGATGATTAGGGTTTTTTGGATGTTAAAAAATTGTAAGGCTTCATGGTGTTCCATTGGGGATAATTTTTTATTGGGATCCCTGTTTTACCTCTCGGTTTTTTGAAGGACATTAAAAGGAAATATAGACACATGTCCAGTTGAGTATTTCATATCGCAATCAAGGTAATTGTCGAAAAAGTGGAAATATAAAATATTATAAGACCTCGTTTGGGCATATTTGTTGGATTTCAGTGGATAATGGGATTTCTATTCGGGGTTGGATGATATTACTTTAAATTTTCATACCAGTACATGAAAATAAAAACACCCTTTGAGCCCTTTATAGGTAACTATGTTGGTCAAACTTTTGTTGGGATAAGGTGGGTGAGATGATATATTTGGTATCAAACCATCTATAGGTGACATATGAAAATGTGATGTTCATTAGGAAGTGTTTGATGATTGATCAAAGTATCCACAAGTCCTATTCCAATCAAAGGCACCATGCTTTGGAATTATCTATGGGTGACCAGGTCTTTTTGAATGTGGCACCTCAATTAGGTCACTTTCAACATGGAATGCATTGGAATCAAAGTCTATGATATGTAATAAAATTTTATATTACCAAGAGATTCAGTAATGTGGATTACCTGATTGATTTTCTATACCATACAACTTGATTTTATAACGTGTACCTTGTCTCATTGGGGAAAACGTATAGTACAGACATTTCATATTTGTTGAATTTAGAAGAGTTGGAACTAGTGGTACATTTGTATGTGTTTTAGTGGAAAATATGAACATTGTATTTCCAAGTGAATTTTCAATGGGAGGAATTCCTTAAATTTTGTCCAAGATCTTTGGTAGTATGAGAATTATGATCATGAGACATGGGAGAAAAAAGTGGTGGGTTGAGGAGCATTATCTGTTTTTTGTTTTCTCATTAGAATCTAATATTACTTTCTATGGGGGGATTGTTTTCATATTGGGGACGATTATCACATATGCGATTTTATTTTGATCTATTTTTGTAGTTTATATTGGGATAATCGTTGTTCTTTAGTTTTCCTTATAAAATTTGATAAAAAAATTGAATTTTTCTACCACACAATAGGTGGTGCATGATTTGTGAATGTTTAATGTAAAATTTGCACCTAGGACAATGGAACTATCAAAGATACATGGCCTGCTACATATGAAAGTGACCACCCAAACAAAACCATGTGTCTGGATTCCTCTTGGATAGAGGAGATATCACAATTTCTAAATTTTTTTAAAAACCATGCAGAATAGTATGAGGGCATTATATGATATTAAAAAGTGTATAATTTTCCCTTTTCCATCTTTGAATTTACATACAATTCCACCTCATTTCTTCCCCATTCGGGGTTTTTAAACCTAGGTTCCTACTTCATGGCTCTATTAAACCCTAAAAGAATTTGTATATTCAGATCTGGATGTACATGAATCATAATGAAAGTTTATTCTTGATTTCTTCCTTTTTGTATTGTTAAAATTCTCTATTTAATGAGTTATTTTTTATCCATCGATATTGATTCCCTAATATGGGATTAACCATGGTCATATGGGTTTAATCATAGTGATTATAGTTTTAACATTCCTTTATAGGGTCCCCTTAAGGATCAGTTGCGGTTTTCCATCAAATTCTAGATGTTTTAAAGTGTTACGTAGGTTATTCCATGCTGTATCATTAATAGATGAGTTGTTATGATTGATTGGACTATTAAATGTGTTCAATGTATTATGTTTGTGGTTTGAAATGTAATTTTAATTGGTTATGAGGTGTGTATGGGTAGAAAGATGATTTTCCAAATGAAATATTTTGTGTATAATGTATGATTCAATGTTGTTCTTCTTAAACATGAACTATAAATTTTTTATGTGGTGATAATTATGTTTAAAAATTATATTGGAGTGCATGTTGATTTGAATGAGGTTTTATTAAGGAAAAATTAATTTTTTCATATGTATTAAAATATCTTGGTGTGTTTATTTAAAAGTGTTGATCTATGTGATAGGTAGAATTGAATATGAGATCATAAATGGAATCCAAGGTATCTATATAAGAAGATGATGACTAGTATGCTAGTTGAAGTGGTGGGATCGAGGCCATGATTCGTATAGTAGAATTGACACTACAATAGTAACTAAACTATTCTAAATATTGGAGACCACTAAAATAATAAATTAATTATTTTCTAGTGGTTCATTCATAATGAGGATGTGGGTCATGGTTCGATACCATTATCTCAGAGAATCAAGGTTCATAGTGTCCCATTTTTGATAGATCCAATAGGAATTACCTCTTTTCTCTCTTTTAGTGTATTTATTAGTGTCAATATATAGTGTACCTTAATTTAATTTTAATGTAAATAATTATGAATGCAAATTTTTTCATAATTTTGTTTCAAAAATGATTCTAAAATATTTTCCTTAAATACACGCATTATTATTTTCCTTCAAACGTTATGGAATTTAATATTATTGGGGTGGAATCATACAAGGAATTATATCATACCCAATATAAATCCTTGGTTATATGTAAACCTTGTTATTCATAACCCAGGTATCGTCTAGATGTTCCATGGTGGTGATGGTGGATTTGGTTTCTAGTGTTTCTATCTTTTAGTTGTTTGTGGGGGAATCTTTTGAGGGATGACCCTCTTTTTTATCAGAGGATTTTGAATTTGGGTCATTTTGTTTCCACTGCCAATTTTGACATTTTGGTATTGGGTTATCATTGTAAAATTATCAACATAAAATTTGTGTATCACTTTGGATAGGTATAGTGATCTTGGTGTGATGTTTTATTTTGACAACTTCTATTGGTTATTTTTATGGATGAAGTCATTCCCAAAAGTATATTTCTAATACCCATGCACTAGTTTCCAGAATGTGGGAACCTAGAGAAAACTGAGGAAATTCCACGGGGCATGTCGGGTTTCTGTATAGAGGGAACACTATCATGTTTCTTGAATATTTACCAAATTTTTTGTTACCCACTATGTGCACAATCAACACATCGTGTACATGGGTTTTTACCAACTAGAATTGAATATAATAACAATAATTGATAAATCATTGTCCTTGAATGTGTTAAATTACCACATCTCAAACGGTGCTTTCATTTCATTCAAATAAAAGGGCGGGGAAAGGGGAGATGATAATAAAATATAACACTAGTATGAAGAAATTCCATTACATGTATGCTACTTGATTTATAATACTATTAAGTTTAAGGAAGGTGAGGAAGGAAAATAAAAAAGAACAGAACTTAAAAGAAAAGAAGAAATTTGGGAAGATGAATTTACCTCTTAAGACTTCCTCATTTGAGAACCTCCTAAGGGGAGAGGTTTTGGTATTTGGAGGAGGATAAGAGCTTTTGGAAGTGGGGGAGTAACTTGGGGAGAGATCTTGGCATAATTTAGAGAATTCTTGGAGCTTGATAGGAGTGGAGAGAAGAGGGAGTGAAGGAGGGGTTTAATAGTGGAGGAAATGAGGGATTTCATAATATTATATTCATTAATTTATTATTGCTTCCCAAGACAGAGAATAGTAAGTATTCCATGACCAAGAATAGTGATTGTATAATTTGATCTAGAAACAAGTGGGCTTACATCAGCATAACATCATTGATGACTCAATTAATCCATTATTTAGCATTTATTGTGAATTATCGGATTCTACTATTCATCAAAAATTCAAGTATTTCAGAAAAATCCCAAAAAATCACCATAACCATTTTCAACGTTTATAATCCAAAAATGAAGTCCATTTTTGAAAAATAATTTTATAAATATTATTATTTTAATATTTAATTAAAATAATAATTTATTATCAAATCTAGTTTTAAAACATTAATTAACTTATTCGAAAATATAGGTATATCGTACTTCAAACATGAATATTATTTTTATACCACCATAGGTGAATTTACTATTCATTAGGTTATATCACTATTCATAAGGGTATGTTACTATTCATTATTGTAGGTTACTATTCACCAAAAATTAAGTTTTCCTTGTGGAACTCCAAATAACTTACTAATTACAACCGTGTATGTCAGATTTTCGAAATTCCAAACAAAAAGGTGACAAACTTATGTTTAAAGGTCACTTAGCACTTAGTGGTTCATTGTGTTGTGTTTTCATGTGATTTTATGACATACTTATGAGAAGGTAATTTCCTTTGAAAAACATTGGGTCATTACAATATGGACGATAGTATCATAATAAATTAACTTCATAAAAGTGTAGAATCCATTAAAGGATGTGGACATAGATGAAATCAAAACTATTTGAGAGAAATATACATATATATTTTAAAATAATATAAAATTCACATTAATATAGAAAAACATTTATTTTGAAAAAAAAATTATAGGCTTGTACGTGAAGCATTCAAGGTGTTATAACAGCGGAAAATATCTGCACCCACTGTATAAGTTATAAAACATTCTTACCTTAATTTGTCGAAATGGTAATAAAGTACTACGTTTGGAAAATGAAAAAATTATTCCTTTCAAAAAAAATTATAACAATTCAAACAAGGGTACAAATTACTTCAAACCATATTCTAGGAAATATTAAAAATGTTTTGAAGTACATTTTTAAGAAACACGGATGTGGGTGATAAAAAGTCCAAGTAGATACTTTCGTAAAAACAACCTCAGATAATAAAGAGGTTGTATAATTAACTCATACCTTGTAATTTCCATTTTTAGAGGGTATGTTAACATCTAGTATAATATTTAAATCAATGTAAATAAATTATAAACGAACCACATACATAAATATTATATCATATAAGATCTTCTAATATTTCTTTGTTAATAATATTTCAGTAGTATCATTGTTTTGGGTGTTAACTGATTTGTTTTCCTTTATATTTTGTTCTATGTAAGTTATGTTTGTTATGTATAGGATGTATTAAATTCATATACATAATTATATTAAGTTATTAAACATTATTTTCCATCATAAATTAAAAATTATTCTTGCATGGTTATGATGGGGAATGAATCTCATCACCTTTGTGGAGACGGTAATACATACGTACACACGAGAGACAATATCATTATATTGATGGTGAAATAATTTTTAATTGGATGGTATATTACATATAAAGAATCATTATCATGTTATATTTATTATTAATATCAATTATATAAATTATTTTACCCGTCCAAATAATGATGTGTTGAATAACATACTACACCACAATATGGAGACGGTAAGCCGTACGTAGGCACGTATAGTGATTGTGTCATTAATAGGATGGATTCAATAATGAATATATTTGTAAAATATTTATAATAACAACAAAATATGTATATGTTATTGGATTTACTATTATTTTATGGAATCAACAAAGAAAGATGATGTGGAATATGAAAAGAACATTGAAAGAGGTGATGAAATTACTACATCTGCTTTGGGTGCTTCCTATTGAATTGATCAAAATGGATCCACAGGTTGACATTATGATCAACATAAGGCCTCTAGGATTACATTAGGGTAGTTGGAAGGATATTTGAGTAGGGTTTGGCCAAGACAAATTGATTTGGATGTGTGATTTTGAGGGATTGGGATGTACCATTTTATAAGAGAGGTGAGGGACACTTTAGGAGAAACATGAAATATTAATTTATTATACAATCATATTTGGTTTATAATGGATCCAAAAGTATTTATTTCAATTATAATGTGGGGATGGATCACAAAACCTTCAACCATTAGGTTTTAGATAGGTTTATGTCACCATATTAATCTTATCTTTTAGATTTAACTCATACATAAATATTTTAATATTTACCATGTATTCTTGTATTATTATAATAAATGGTTAATAAACATTATATAAAAATCCAATAGAACCCCTAGTGGTTAATTATTGAAATATATAACCGTATATACTCCTTTTGGATGACCCTTATATTTTAATAAATATTATATCAATTAATAATATAGTATTTGTTTTAAAAACTCATTTATGGCAATTTTAAAACTATTTGGTATTTTGTTTTTGTGAAAGTCATAACAACTTTTTCACTTCGAAAAATTTTATTTAATAAATCCTATCATGTCATATTAACATATTAAATTAGTGAAATGCATCAAAAGTATCAATTTAAATTTATTTGGATATTTATAATATGTATTATTTTAATCATTCATTAATAAGGTAATTACTGCATCATCATTCTGTCAAAAATAAATTTGATTAATTATTGTCTAAAACATATAAATTAAAAACCATTTTGTATTAAATTGTTTTAGCTGTCTAATAAATATTTATAGTTGAATTTATGATATGTATAACCATATATTATGAATTATTTTGTTATTATAATTTGAATTTAACACTTTTAACTCGTTTTTAAATAAAATAATAATAAATGACTTAATCTAATATAAGTGAATCAAATAGGATCATATTTTATTCATGGGATTTATTTTGGTAGAAATAAACTTATACAATAGAATTAAGACATGTGTTAGGGTAATTATAATATCATTTTTACCTTTAGTTACCCTATTTATTTTTAGCCGTGGTAAATAAAATCCATAAGATTCTATTCACCAAATATTATTTTCATTCTACTGAACCACATTTTAAATAATTATTTAAACCATGGCTCTTATATTTTTGAAATTAAATTCACAGGAATGGTAAACATACATTGTATGCAAATTTAAAAATGTATCTAGAGGGTGGGAAAAAGATGTTAAATAGTTCAATAAAATTTTATACATCTAATTTTATTATAAAATGACTTCAATGAATTACATTGAACTAATATAGGTATTATGTATCTATTTTTACTTAAAATAGTTTTTAAAAAATAAAAATTTATTTAAATTAAAAGTCAGTTTTAAACAACAATGTAGTGTTTTTCACTATTCATCAAAAATTGAATGTTTTAAGAAGAATACGAAAAATTTACCCAAAAATAATTTTGATATTTCAAATTCAAAAATTATGTCTATTTAATTAAATTCAAAACATAGAAGTTAATATAATTAATCTATAATTAATTCATATTGTCAAAACCAGAATGTGTGTTTTTCAGAAGTAAAAACTATCAAAACATCGATATATATTTATGTCCAATTTAAATGTAAAACTACACCCAATGACCTAAATTTTATTAGATGGTAAAAATATAATCTAATAAAACATTAAAATAATTAAATTTATAATTTAACACTATAAATGTTTTTCATTAAATAAGGAATTTTAAATTAAATTTAGTATTTTTCACTTTTCATCAAAATCTTAAATTATTCAGAAATGTACCAAAATATTAACCAAATTATATTATTATGTCCTGTATCAAAAGAAGAATTATATTTTGTCAAATTGAAAATTTAATAGTTCTAAATATTTGATTTCAAAATGGTTCTCCATTAAAAGGTGGCAAAAATTGCATTTTTTGAAAGACACTTCGTTTATCTGAATAATTGAATTTGTCCATATATTTTTTCTAATAAACACAAATTATTAATTTTAAAATTATATTGGATATATAAATAATTCAAAATGTGGTTAATACTAATCATAACCTCTTTTTAAATGGCATGTTTTATAGATTGTGATGCTCTTGAACTCGGTGTTGTGTGTAGTGCATGATATTGAATTTCATTAAAGAGATAATGTACTATAAAATACTAGATTGTTACATTATCCCCTCCTTCAATAAATTTCATCCTCTCAACTTGAAATTGTTCATCGAAAATAAAAGGTTGAAAATAGAAAATACCTTTTTGGATAACCCACTTCACAAATAGGGTTACTAAAATTAATCTTAATAAGAGGGAATGGGAAATGAAAAGGTCACCACAAAATTAGGGTTCCAAATAAGAGAACATTGGTGGAAATTATAGACACATAATTGGAGGAAAAATGTAAAATTTTAATGGAGCGATTGTGGTCATCAAACACAAACATGTGAACAATATATGGAAAGTTGAGGGCCTCAAAGACATAAAAATACCATCGGTATAACCAAACCTATGGTATTAGGATAACACATTTTTGGTTTTAAGATCATTACCATAATGTTTATGAAATAATTTCTTCATATAATAATAAAAAAAATACTTTACAAATAGAGTTTTATCCATCAAAAATATTCTACTTATCATAATCGTATAAGGTTTCAAAAAAATAAATTTATAATTCATGTGTCATATAATTTAAAAAACTACATTATACAAACCTGGAAATCATGTAGGCCAGTGGTAGGTGATGCACCATTATCTCCCTTTGGTTGCGGTTTCATGTCTCGTGGCCTTATCGGATGCAACGGGTTGTCTCTTGAACATTGGGATTTCCATTTTATAAAAAACCCAAGAATAATATTAGGAAATATTTAAACCTTAATCTATAGTATCCAATGTCTAACTTAATCTATTCCAATCTTCAGACTTCTCCAAAATACTTGTGTCCAAACTCATAGTCCAAAAATTTATAAAGATGGTCAACATAACATAATTAAGATCGCTTTTTTCCACATAATAACATGTGAGTACCTTCATCATGTGTTATATTAAAACATGGTAACTCTCATAATTACAATAAAACCTTATTGATTATATTCATGCTCCAATATTCCCAATAGAATACTAGATATATTCCTTATATCCAAAAAATTTGAATACTCCAACAATAATGGAATAAACAAACCATTAATTTGTTCCAAGGTAGTCAAGGATATAAAATATAATTTATCTAATTCAACTATATCTTATTCAGAAATCACTACCTCAGTATCAGGTCCATATTATGGTTTATCTTTCCTTCAAACATGTATTTTCCAATAAAATTAATCATTCTCTTGAGTCACTTTTATTAGTACAATATAATCTCAAATCCTCAATGAAATAGTACTACAGTACAATCATTATTTATTTCTATAATTCATATAACTAGTACTTCATTGATACAACACTAAAATGACTTAATTCATTAATAACAACATACAAACACCAATGATTCCTCTTCATCTGCGGTATTATAATAACATGATTATTATTCAATATAATCAATTGGGGTATACTCTGAAGATTGGGACATTCATTCGCATAGTGACCCAACTACATGCATATGAAGCATTATACATATGAAACCATTTTCGTACCCATAAAATCACGAACTTGGTGTCCTTTTTCTCTACACTTATAACAAAATCTCATTCCCTTCACGAATTTACTAAGGTGATTCTTTCTACAGTTATCATATGTGGGAAAATCCTTCATTCCCTTCTTCCCTTTTTTGTACTTTTCTCTGCCATCCTTTCCTTCTTTTGTTTCCCTTTAAATCCATAGGACAAATAGAATTAATTACATATCTTATTAACACATTATACTATTTCTTCATAGGATGAGAATACATTAGAAACTATTTCCCTTCTAAATTGTGTCTCAAGAAAATAAAAGATATGCTCCTTATGACTCTTTGGATCATGCGTATTGATGGAGTTATCATTCCTTCTACGTGGCACCATTTCTAAATGACAAAAAACACTATGTTATATCATATCAAACTATATAATGCAAAAACTAGACAAATTATCTACATTAATATAATACTTTCACACCTATAGTATCATTATCATAAAAACGGTTTCTTTGTTGGCATATATACTCATAAATCAATCATAATAGTCTGTAAATAAAATGTGAATTATCTTAAGAATATCCCCTAGGAGTGTCATAACCAAGAGTGTAGCAGGCCTCGTTGTCGTGTACCAGGATACCCTGGGTCAAGCCCAAAAATCCTTGTTGCAATTTTCACTCCTTGGTACATATGTGTCGGAACCACCTCTACCTGCTCGTATCGAGAGAAGTATTTATTTTCGTATAAACCCACATAATATTTATAGAATAAAATTTTTGGATGATCTTCTATACATATCCTCAAAATCTATCATAGGGAAATGTTTTCTAATTATAGTTTTTTAAATATACTTTTCAAGGATTGTAATAAACTTCCACTAATACCCATTGTAACACCCCAACCCTGGTTACCTAGAGTTGGTGAATTATTTAATAACATTAGAATGATCACAACAGATCATATCCCGAATGACCGATCAATTAAGAAGCCTAGGAAGTACTAGATAAATATAAAAAATTTACATTACATTATAATATGAAAAAAAATAATGTGTCTCCTTTGAAAACACTCATATCTTTCGGCATATCCTTTCAAGTTAATCATAATATACTTATTCACATCCTAGGAAAAAGATAACATAAGAAAGGTGTGAGCTCAGATGCTTAGTAAGGATAACAATATATTAGAAACAATCATAAATAAGCATAAACATTTAAGGAAATGTATAGGATTAAAACACATTCCTTTTAAACATAATTTTCAGCATAAAATGGAAAAGATCAATCAAATAATTCCATTTAGTTATTTACATGGATACTCTACTAGTCGAATAATAACATGTAATATCAATAGCTAATTTCATAATGATGGAATGCATAATACCGAGCATCATAACAATATATTCATGGCCTCGTGGAAAGACTAAAAATAATATTTTTACAACGCCTTGTGCCAAGTCACTATTTTATCTCATGAGACCTACTAATGCATCGAATAGCTACAGCAGGCTCCACTCATTATTTACTAAGTCCTATACATTGCTCATATGAAAAGGTTGAAACATAACATAAACATTAGTATTTAAACCAGCATACGAAATGAAAATACTTTGACAATAAAAAATGAATGGTATAAAAATAACACATCCAAATTCAAACATATCACAAAACCTTCAATACAAAATGTAAGATTGTATAATAAAAAATCAACTTCAAAAAAGTTTAAAATCAAAGAATGTTGACATATATAAAATAAAAATTATTTGAGAGAAATATCTATTTGTATTTTGAAATAATTTAAAATTCATATAATAATAAAATAAAACATTTATTTTGAAAATATTATTATAAGCTTTTAAGTGAATCTTAGAAGGTGTTATAATGGCTGAAAATAGATGCACCCACCGTATAAGTTAAAAAACATTCTTACATTAATTTTTTGAAAAGGTCGTAATGTACTTTGTTTGGAAAACAACGTAAAGAATCATTTCAAAACATTTTATAAAAAGTCAAAAAAGGGTATAAATGACTTTAACCCATGTTCTTGGAAATATTAAAAAAAATTGAAAAACATTTTTAAAAAACACGGTTGTGGATGATAATGATGTCCCAGTAGATATTTTCATAAAAACTACCTCAGATAGTAAAGATATTGTAAAATTAATCATTACTTTGTACCTTTCCATGTAAAGGGTAAGTTAACCTCTTGTATAATTATCAAATAATTGTTATTAAATTATAAAAGAACCACACACATAAATATGATACCATATATGATCTTCTAATATTGATTTTTTAATAATATATCAGTAGTATCAATATTTTGGGTGATAACTGATTTATTTTCCTTTATATGTTATATTACGTAAGTAATTATTGTTATGTATAGGATGTATTAGATTCATATCCATAATTATATTAATTTATTAAAAAAATTAAATCATAATATAAAAATTATTCTTGAATGGTTATGATGGAGAATTAATCTCATCGCCTTCGTGGAGACTTTAATCTGTTCGTACACATGAGAGACAATATCATTATATTGAGGGTTAATTCATATGTAACTGGATGGTATATTACATATAAATAATCTTTAACATGTTGAATTTATTATTTAAATCAATTATAATCATTATTATAATCATCCAAATAATGAAGTGCTGAATAACAAACTACACCATGATGTGGAGACGGTAAGCCGTACGTACACATGTATGATGTCATTTTCATTCATAGGATGGATAAAATAATAAATATGGATGTATAATATTTTTAATAACATCACATTATGTAGAAAATAATAGAGTTATTATTTTGGTATGGAAACAACAAATAAATAAAAAGTGGAAGAAATAAAGAACATTGAAGGAGGTGATGAAATTATTACATCTTCTTCAGGTGCTTTATTTCGATTTGATCCAAATGGATCCTTAATAAGAGATTATGATCAATGTATGGAATATATAATGAAATGATAGTAGTTGGGAGGATATTTGAGAAGGGTTTGACCAAGCCAAATGGCTTTGGATGTGTGATTTTGAGAGAAGGATATGTACCCTTTTATAAGAGAGGTGAGGGTCATTTTTGGAAAAGAATGAAATATTAATTTATTATATAATCATATTCGGATTATAATTGATCCAAAAGTGTTTTTTCAAGGATTAGGTGGGTATGTGATGAAAACCTCTCAGTCAATATGTTTCAGACATGTTTAGGTCACCATATTAACCTTATCATTAATATTTACCTCTTTGTTAAATAGTTTAACTTTTAGCATGTATTCTTGTATTATTATTATGGATGGTGAATAAAATTACTATAAAAGCCAAGAGAACCAAAAGTGGTTCATTATTGACATATCTAACCTTATTTAAGATCTTTTTTGGATCATTATATTTTTAGGAATATTATGTCAATTAATTATATAGTATTTTTTTTAATCATTTATGTCAATTTTGACGCTATATGGTATTTTGTTTTTGTGAAAGTCATAACAACTTTATCACTTCGAAAAAAAATTAATTAATCAAACTGAACATGTCATATTATCCTAGAAACATAGTGGAATCAATAAAAAGTCTCCATTTACATTTTTTGGATATTTATAATATCAATTATTTTAATCTTTCATTAATAAGGTAATTACTTTTTATAATTTTGTCGTAAATAAATTTAATTATTAATTATCTAAAAATTATAAATAAAATTACATTATATAGGAAATATTTTATATTTCTAATGAATATTTATAGTCAAAATTATGTTATGTATAACTCTGTATTAAAAAAATTGTTATTAAAATTCAAATTTAAAACATTTAACACTTTTTAAAATAAAATAATAATAAATGTCCTATAATCTAATCCATGCTGATCAGAGAGGATAATATTTTATTTTTATGCATGGTTTTGGTTAAAATAAACTTATCCAATAGAATTAGGACATGTATTCGGATTATTATAATATCATTTTTACCTTTAATTGCCTTATTTACTTTGAAACGTGGTAAATCAAAACCAAAAATTACTGTTAACTAAAAAATATTTTCATCTTATTGAACCAGATATACATAAAGATTTCAACCGTGTCTTTAAGAGTTTTGAAATTCAATTCACATAAGCTACAAAATTACGTTCTATGCAATTTTTCAAATGTGCCTAGAAGGTGGGTAAAAGACGTTAAAAGGTTCAATAATATTTTAAACAACTAATTTTATTCTAAAATTACTCCAATTAATTACATTGAACTCATACTGTTATTATGTATCTATTTTTCCTTAAAATAAATTTAAATAAAATAAATAATTATATAAATAAAAAATCAGTTTCAAACAATAATCGAGTGTTTTTCACTATTCATCAAAAATTGAATGTTTTGAAAAAAATACCAAAAATAAACGAAGGATAATTTGCATATTACAAATTAAAAAATGATGTATATTTTAGAAAATTAAAAACATATAAGTTGTCTTAATTAATCTAAAATTAATTCCCATTGTCAAATCTAGAAAGAATGTTTTTGTAATGTAAAATCTATCAAAAGATTGATATGTGTTTATATTCAATTTGAATGTAAAATTACATCCAAGGACCTAAATTATATTAAATGATAAAAATATATTATAATTATACTTTAAAAGTACTCAAATTTATAATTTAACATTATAAATTATTTCACATAAAAAAGTTGTTTTTAACTAAAATTTTGTATTTTTCACTATTCATCAAAATATGAAATTTATTAGAAAAGATAAAAAATTTAACCAAACTAAATTTTTTATATCCGGATTTTAAAGAAGAATTTTATTTTTTCAAATTTAATATATAAAATCATCAAATATTGGATTTAAAATGGGTCTCCATTAAAAGGTGGTAAAATTTCATTTTTTTAATGATGCTTCTATTATATGAAAAATTGAATTAGTCTGTATATTATGTATATGAAGAAAAAAATATTAATTTTAAAATTAGAGTGGATATATATATAATTCAAAATGTTGTTAATAATATTCATTAACTCTTTTTAAATGTCTAGTTTGATAGGTCGTGATGCGCTTTAACTCGGTGTAGCATGTATATCAAGATACTAAATTACATTAAAAGGGTAATGTACTATAAAATCCTATGGTGTACTAATAAAACACATTAGAGGTGTGATATTTTTGTTTTCATCAATATTAAATAAAAGAATTATCATTTTTCTGTCTATTAAAACCATGACTCTGAAAGGAATTAGATTTATGTGAATTTTATAGCTATGAATAAATCTCTAGTTGGGCTCTCAGGGAATTAATGGAGAGTGGAAATTCTTATTTTTTCATAGTTAATACAAGAATGGAAAGATGCATTTTTAAGGAATTATAATAATAATACAAATAGTCGAATGAAATTGAATATCCATTTATGCCAGATGTGTTGAAATAATCATAGAATAAAATTTTAAAAAGGTAACTGATAAATGCATCAAGTCTAGAATAAAATGACACCAAACATGTTAATGCTAATGATATATAAATATGAAACCCAATTAAGTTAATTTGGAGAGTTTTAACTAAATTCACAACACAGACATCATTTAGACAACTATATTAATTATGGGAATAATTCAAAAAAAATTTAAAAATACAATGGTTATTAACTATTGTTAGTGACAGCAACATATTATGTCAACAGATAACAGGAAATCTCAATAAAGCATAAATACATAGGTGGGTCGTAAAAACTATTTTTAAATAGTTAAACGTATCATATGATATAGGATTAGAATTGTATTATTTTAGTTTTATCATACACACACTTGTATATCTAATGAAAAACAAATTGGATTCATATCACCGTCACAGCAATAAGATGATCATTTCTCAGTAAAGACTTATAAAGGTACATTGATCACATATAATTTTTAGAGCTCATATCTAATACATGATTGAGGTAAATTGAATCCTGAAAATATTTTTATCCTTTATCTACATGAATTTTATGTTTGTTAAAATAATATTTTATAATATGTTAAAAAACATTATTTCAAGGAGAGAGCGTAGTGGGTTGGTGCAGTAGGGGGCCACAGAAACCCCAGATCCACTATTCCTCAATCATTAACTGGGATTGCTGAAGGTGGGCTTGCTACTACAGATAATTTGTCTCCTGCAACGATGGTGGTGTCAACGTTTGTTGGCACTGTTCTTCAATTTGAAGGTATGCTTGCTTATGCGGATCATTTCTTGTCTGCACTAAGGGTGGAGTCAATTTCCATTAGTGATGGACTATCGTTGGCCTAGGGTCTGGGTTATGGAAGTGCTACTGATTGTGATGCGGTTCTTGTTGGTCGATTAAATACTTTCAACTGTGATGTGGCATTTAATGGTGGGTATGGTGATGATGCAGATCATGTTTTGGCTCTTTAGATGGCTTCATCTTCTCCTATGTGGGATTCAGGTGGTCAAGACAATGTTGTGAACGTACGCAAAGTAATATCTTTTATGCACTATCTAAAGGTATTGAATATAATTTTTAAGACCCGATTCTCATGAACCCATGATTTCCGGATATAATGGTGGTTGATTCAACGTCATTACTAATCGTGTGGTAGTCAAAGAGAGACTGGATGCCTGCATGTTCTCTCTTATTAGATTTTTAATTATATCAGTGGGTTATAAAACGATGAACATAGAGGAGTTGAAGTCCAACATTTCTCAAATATGCGGCATTCCATATTCATGGATTTTTTCCATTGGAAGAGGATCTTTTCATCTAATGTTTTCATATACTAGTGACATATTGAAGGCCTTGGGTTATGGATTATTCTCCTTAAACCCAGGTGTCTTTAAAATTTCTACGTGGGAGTTTAATTTCCACACCTACTCATAGAATCAATCAAATTCAATTATTTGAATGAGAATATATGGACTTAATTGGGTGCTTTGCATCCTTTAATTTTGAATGATATATTCTCTTTCATTGGTGTACCTGTGAATATGGGTGAAAACACAGTGGAAGGAAAAAATTTCTATTTCACTAGGGTCATAATGGATGTGTATAGGGTGAATAGTCTACCATATTGTGTCATATTGATGGATAGTGGTGAGATAATAGAGGTTTACATTTATTATGAATCCATCCCTGCATTCTGCACTTTCTGAAGGTTGGTGGGACCTGATGTGTATGAATTTCAGAATGTTGGGAAAATCAATTGAATTTGGTGGGGGTATTCCTCCAATCTTTTCCATGGGAAATATCATGGTGCTGTAAAGGAGTTGCAAATGAAGCATGCATCTGTTAGAAATGTATCTAATGAAATTCCTTAGGATGTAGAGAAATCCAAGGCATTAGTACAACACTCGTCAGCCACTGATACCAAACAGAAGGATCAAAATGAATTAGTCCCATTGAATATACATCCTGATCAACATGTATCTGAGATAGATGCTTTTCCCGTGGAAGTTGAAACTGATTTTTGACACATCTAGGTAATATAATTTATAGATTCTCTTATTTGGAGAACTAAAATGATTAGATCAAATAATAATATTTTAAAATCTTCTCTACTTAATGAATATGTTGAGATGGTAGTTTTTTGGAGGTATATCCCCCTTGATTCTACACAAAGTAAGAGAATACTCACATAGTTTTATGAAGTTATTAACAGATAAAATAACAAGTATTCTTTTTATGGAGAATTTAGAAATATTCAGGTCTCTTTTGGGGAGAAATCCTATAGTGATATTCCTAGGAATGAAAGGGCATTTCAGATTTGAAGGATGGTGCAATTCCCGAAGATATCTGGATTCAATATGACACTAGGTATAATGAATTTCATGATGAGGATGTTTCACTGGGTATGAATGACAATGCTGAAACATGGATGACCCAAATTTAGTGGAAGATATGTAGAAATCTAACTCAGGGAGGGTCTCATGGGAGGGGTGTCAGGTATAAATAACAGTGATTGTTGTTGAGCCTTTCTTTTATTGTTTCATTTTCTATTCCATGATTCAACAATGTTCTATCCATTACCTTTTCAGGTGTAATTTAATTATCTAATAAATTTTTGGGACCATGGGTTTTAATCCATTATTCACACCATTTCATATAAAAAATTGGATTTCTACAATATCTTGTAATATACAAATTTTTGAGTCTAAATGAATTGAAATAAAGTAAAAAACTATAACACATCCATTAAATTATTTAAACAAAAAGGAATGAAAAAATATAGAAATGTATGTATAATATTTTTAGATAATGAAAATATATATTTAGATTTGTCATTATAATTATAAAAACTACACCTTACCTAAAAAATTGTATTTTTCCAAATATTAATCAAATAAAATAATGAATTTCTAAACCTATATTTTTTTTTGAAAAGATAAAAAATTATCGTAATTGTCATCTCAAAATTTTAAAAGAGAAAATGATTTATATTTTTTAAAAAAGAATGATATTATTATTTATTGGAAAAATATTTATTTTATTTAATGTTTTTTTTTTCATAAAGTTACATATTTTAATATTGTTTTAAAATTAGATAATGTTAATATTATAGTCATTATATTAGTAATAATCTAAATAATTTCATTAAAACAATTATATAGTAAAATTTATATAAAAACAATTATCAAATAAAAGAAATGCTTCCTATGAATAATATTTTCGTAGATTTATGTGTTATAATGTTAAATTAATTTCATCCTCATATGGAAATTATATGATTAAAAATTTATTTCATATTTGGAATCAAGTGATCAATATTTTTTTAATGAAAATTTATATTAATTAATACTATCTTTGTTAAATATTTTTGACCTCGGTAGTGCATAAAAAATCAAATATTGTTCCAAAATTTAGATGAGGCTTTAAAATTTCTATAAAATATTCTTTATCAAATTACTTGAGTTAATTTTGGACACATCCATATAATCCTTGAAATTATTAAAACATTGTTCCATTTTTCAATTATGATGACACTATAATTAATTTATGAAAAGAATGAATGCAGTGTATTGCTCTAGTGACTTTAATATCTCAAAATTTTAACATAAGGATAAAAGTGGTTAAGTCATGTAATAAATATTTCTCTTAAATGTTGATTAATTTTTTAATCATTGTAATTAATACATTACTGTTTTTATTGAGTAGTTACATTAATTAATTATGCATGGTCAACACTGTACTTAATCATTTAATAAAAAAATGAAAACAAAATAATTCAACAAATATTACATGTAATAAAAATTGTTATAAAAATTGTTTATGGGGATTATTTATACAAATATACCTTAATGTGGATGTTCCAATGATTTGTATTTGAAATAACTTAATTTATTAATGTACATCTACTCAATGTAATGAAATAGTACTAAAATTATATTAAGGATATTTTATAAAAACTTATATTTTTTAAATGATTTTAAATTCATAAAAATTCATATAATCATCCGGGTAAATGAGATATGGTTTAAAATATCATAAAGGCCCCATTTATGGTTCTCTTGTATTTTTATGGAAAAATTGATGACCCTTATAGAGTTCAAAAGTATTATATTATAATAATTTTCAAATTTATTAAGTGGGGATAAAGATATGATATATGGGATAAAAAATCACAGAAAGGTTTATAAATTTTATTTTATTATATTTTATCAACATATCCTCATCATATTTTCCTAAAATTTCTTTTCGAGAAATTTAATAAAAAATTTAATTTATATTATTCCAATATTTTTCATAATTATAAGTGAGCCCCACTCCAATCAGATAATTGGAACCACATATTCTATCTTCATAAATATATTTTAAAATTATATATAACTGAATCCTTATGATAATATCTTATTAAAATTTTCAAAACATCATAGATATACCGGTTTTTCAAAAATACATTCAATTTAATGGTAAAGGTGTAATCGAAAAATGGTTTCTCAACAAAATGTTCTAAATCATAATGGAGTATTTTAATTTTATCTAATTATTATTCCAAATTTAATTCTATATTATTGATTCTATTATATTTTAATCATTTTTTAATTATTCTGGTGTTTATTATAGTGATTGACCAACCATTACCCACCTTTTACCATCATTTTTGAAAATGATAACATATCTCATGTGTACATGTGGAATACCAACAACATGATGCGATGTGATTAATTTCTTGTTTATGATTTAAATATTTCATAATAATCCCCTATTTAATTAATATTTAATATATTTAGGATATAATTATTACTCAAGAAATTTGAATTATTTTATTATCATTATTTTGTTCACTCTGTTGAAAAGTGAAAATGTTGTCCTTATGTTCATAAGGCCAACCATATCCATGAATGGTGTAATAAATTTTTCTATAACTATCACATATGGAAGTATATATATATATACATAAAGTTACTATATATTATATTTACAATATTATTAACATTTAGGGTAAAATTGATCGTTGATCAATGTACAAGGACAAGGACTTCCAAATAATAACATGCATAGAAATGAATATGATATCACCCAGAAGAGTAATTTTAACAAAATGTTTGTAAAAATATAGTGATAAGGTGATTTAATAGATATTTGTTTTGTGTTATTGAATATATATATATATATAGTATTTATTTATTATACTTGAGTATTTAATTAGTATGAAAAAAGAAATGACTTGAGGTATGTGATTTTTATCAAAATATTATTTCCATAACACACATTCCATATTTAGAATTCGTTTCATTTATATGGTGTATATGAATCCAATGAATTATTTTATGAATATTGTAATAAAAATAATTGGTCTTGACATATTAAATGTTGGTTTTACCTTTCAATAGTATTTCATTCAAAAGATTCATAAGTGGTAAGAGATTTATATCGCAATCCCATTTCATTAGAGATTATTATGGTTGAATTTCCATAAATGGAATAATATGACCCTTATCTGATAAATCCCATTACTTTTTATTCACTTATAGTTATTTCATTATTATATATATTTTCCATTCATTTTTCTATCTTCAATTACAAAATAAATGGAAATTGTTTCAATGGAAAACACTCTACGTTTTATTATTTTGTCAAGAATAATTTCATTATTTTCCATTTATAATTTAAAATATTTTAAAGAATAATTTAATAATAATATATTAATGATGAAAGAAATTTTTACCCATCTTTTACGTTTTATAAAATTCTATTTGTGTGATTTCATGATCATTTTCCAAACTAAGTACATATGAATATTTATAAAAAATATGAATGGAATCCTTTAATTACCTAAAATATATTAACAAAATATACCTCAATAATAAAAGATGAATGATTTGAAATTTCATTAACAATTTTCTAGTTTTATTTTCAAAAAAGTACATAATATTTTGGAATTATCTTCATTTTTAATATGTGATTTACCAATTAAATGGTAATTTTTCACAATAAATATTAAACTAAAATTTTAAAGTTATTTTTGATCTATGATTACATTATAATATATTACTTATTATTTTTTTTGTTATGATCCCATGATATAATATTTGTTCTTTTTATAGAAGTTTTATTACTATTATGATAATATGTTTACAAACATGTTTGTAGTCCAAGGGTTATGAAATGACGTATTGATAAAATTTTAATAAAACACGATTTCATTAAGATATTTATGATATGATGATATAATAAATGTTTTAAAATCTTTTGGAACACATATATATGATCTTCAATATGTTTTAGGAGGTATAGGAATTATATATCTCTATAAAAAATGGGAAATGTTCTATATCCCATGTGATAACTATGAGAAACTATTCGATGATCTTGATCCAATATGGGAATAAAGTATATGTTCTTCATCTATGTAATTTCATGGACATCACTGATCCATCCCTTTTTGAGAATTTTATTTTAGAGGTGTTTTGGGAGATAATGGTCACTGTTTACAACACTTTGAAAATATCTCGATATTCCAGAATTTACAATGTTGCATCCCCAATGGTGTAACCTGCTTGATGTGTTACCCTAAAGGCATCACCACTAGTGGTGTCACCTTGGAGGTGCCACCACTGACTATGTCAAGCTGGCAGCATCACCACTGGAAGGGTCACCACTAGCATCGCCACCCTAGTGGTCGCTCACTAAAGGTATATCACCATGGTGGTTGCTCACTCACAGTGTCTCACCCTGGC
The DNA here is from genome assembly GCA_963277665.1 of Viscum album. Taxonomy (NCBI): domain Eukaryota; kingdom Viridiplantae; phylum Streptophyta; class Magnoliopsida; order Santalales; family Viscaceae; genus Viscum; species Viscum album. The sequence continues at coordinate 1,265,711,619 of OY728140.1, read as the reverse complement.
AAACACTCACCAAATGGTGCCTCCTCCAGCAGTGCCACATCCAATGGTGTCTTTCCCAACGGTTCCCCACAAGGTGGGGGTGTCTCATGAATATTATTTCGTGTTCTAGTTTTAACCCATTTTTATGTCTTTGTTGATGTAAAGTAGATTTAATACCAGATTTGAAATTATTTTATGATTATTCAAATCCCATTAATATGATATTAAATTCCTAATGTGTCTGGGGGATTTTACTTGGATAGTAGAAATTATCTTTACTAGATCCTCCTTTAATGGAAAATAAAAATCATATCTAAACTAATTACCTTTTTAGATATTTTGTAGGATGAGACGCACTTACCACTTTTATTCGTTATTGTTTTCCATTAGTATGGGATTCCAAGTTTTCATCATCCCATAAGATTTTTACGATCAGGATATGGCTTCTGGATCAGGTTCCCCTAGTGTTTTCTTGCTGCAAATGCACAGCCCTATCATTTTTCAATAGGGAAGTACAAATCCCCTCTTCTCTGATGTAGGTTTTTCCATCGTATTTATTAACTGTGTATCATTTGGGTTGGGAATATTGATGTTAATCTTGTGAATATAGTATTTCCCCAATTAATAAATATAATTAAAATGGATTTAAATAAATTAATATGGGGCTGGGAAAACTGAAGTATGTACTTGCTGTGTTTTTTTGTTGATGTTGTGATATGTATGCTCTAATTACCCAATACAAATTGTGGTTCTTGGTGGTCTATGTTTCTAAATATAATGGATTATGAAATTTTGTTTATTCTCATACTAAAATATTACTTGGGAAAATGTTTTAGCCCTATATATAGGCTAATAAATGGATTCTCCAGGATTATACCATTTTATATAACCCCTGAATTGACAAGTAAAAATTATAGGAGAGATGTCATGTTAAATTTCAAAAAAAAATTCCTTGGTTCATGTGGTGATATGGTTATAGGAATTGATGTTCATAAAGGGAAGGTTTTGTTGATATGGTAGTCTCGGTGTGGCTTCCTTGTGCATCAGGGCTACAAAACTGGTTGTATATTATCATGTTGCTGGATGTGGCCATGAGTTGGGGTTTATCATGGTTGATATGATTGATTTGGGGGGATGGACTTAACGAATGATTGTATTGGATGGTATGGGTGCTTCCCCATTTATAGCATTTAGAATGATTTAATCTGTATCTAAATACTAATATATTATATATCATTAATGGGTGTTAACAAGGATGTCATGGGACAATGTGTCTTCAATGTGAAAATTCCATTAATTATCAAGATCTTCAACTTTTTTAATAAATTCTTATGTGATTCATAGTTACTTAGATAGTGATTGAATAGTTAAATGATCTTTTTAATAATAAATTTTAATGGTTAATTAAATTTCATGGAAATTTGGAATGGGTTTTGTGTCTTGTTGCGTGGTGTTGTGCATTTAGAGGTAGTGACAAAGGTGGTAGTGTTGTGACATGGGTTTTTTGAGAACCCAAAGGTTGGGCATGTGTTTTTTGATAATTATATGTATATACTTTCATTTCCCTTGGGAATCCTATACAAACCACACACATATTGTAAAAAAAGTTCCAAACACCATAATCATCACAAGGGATGTTGGATTTTCCAAACACCCCAATGAGATAACGTGTGGTTGGCCACTTTCTCTTCAATTGTCCCTTTTTCAGGTGGTGATATTCTAATATTCTTTTTGATGGTTGTGGAATACTAGGCCCAGGTGTGTGCGGGTGATATGATTTTTTTCCCACTGTTTTTGGGATGAGTGGTGTAATTATTTCAAATGTGTCTTTGTGATGAGATATGGATTGCATGGAAGTGGTATCTGCATGCGGGAAGTGGTATGGTTTGGGGTTCAGCTGTCTACGGGAGGGATGTGATGTTGTTTGTGAGGCCTCGGTGTGTGTGGGTGGGATGTGGTGTGGTTTTTGAGGCCCAATTGTCTATGGGTGGGTTATTATGTGGTTTGTTGGGACCAAGTGTGTATAGGACGGTTGTGATGTGGTACTTTTAGAAGAGGTCTGAGCTTTAAGACATTTTATGTTAGGGTGTTACATGGGCTTATCAGTGGGGATATTGTGTGGGGTACCCTATCATCGATGTTATTTATATTATACTGTCTGACATATGTTATTTTGTGAGAATTACCTAGTGTTGATGGGGTAGTTAGTTTTTATACATAGTTGTTGTTTGGGAATTGTTTTTTTCTCACATGTGTATTACTATGATTCCTTTATTCGTGCATAAGAAAATATAGTTTTCCTCTTTAGTATTCGTGTGTTCCCACCATATGTATATAAATCGATTTCATGTTTCTAGTTGTATTACACTGACTATGATGAACCCTACTATCTTGGATCTTTACAGTTTCTATGTCATTTTTTATTATTAATTTTGGTGTCATAAATTGGAGAGTTTTTTATTTATATGGGTTACATTTTACACATGCATGTGTGATGGATTTTGGTTTTATTTTAAATTATGTTATAAAGAATCCTTGTGGATGATTGGTCTTATCCCCCAATTATGTTTCCATAAAAAAGATAATGACTCCCACATTGTGATATTTTTATACCCTTGGTGATAGTTCCCATCCTGAGGCCTATTGGAGGCGGGACTTGGGGGGTCATTATCTCATAGTTGTCATTTCTAGCCAAGGAGTGGTATCTTTGGAGGTAGTGGGTCATCACAGAGTGGTATTAAAAAAAGTGGTTGAGGTATAGGATGGATCTTGGGGTTAGGCACATTGAGGGTTTCATGGGTTCATAGGGACATAGTGTTAGGTGACCATGGTTCTAGAAATAGTCTATGAAAGAAAGCCTAGGAAACATGATTTTAGGGACCTCCATGATCCTATTAAAAGACTCTAAACCTACCTAATGACCATGTGAAGTTACATTGTTTGCAGGGTGTAAACCGAGGAGAGGTTCCAGCATTGAAATGGAATGGGTTATATTTTAAATTGGGTTTTTTTGTAAAATTTAAATGAATAAAAAGATGATTTAAAAATGAATGTTAAGTAAAACTACATAAAACACAAGCTTAGGAACTATGTTTTTACTTTTCATCTATGGATCATGGATGTCATCAATATGTGGATTAGGTGTTGAAGGTTTAAAAGGTTGATATGGTTAATCATCATAGTGTCTGTTTAGTTGTGGTGGATGACAAGTCGTTGATGATGTTGTGCGATATCTAGATGTAGTCTTTGGGAAGGTACGAGGGTATTATTTTGAACATGGAGATGTAAATATGGATTAAGGATATCGATATCACCTTCAGTTTGATCAAGGATCAGATAGTTTATCATGTTCCCATGGAGGTAAAACAGATGAATGGTGTATTACATTAGTGGTGGATGCTTTATCTAGGGGAATGGAAGAAAGTAGATGTTTTGTGGGTCAACTTTGAGAAGGAATTGTGAGTGGAGTTCCTTTAGTCTTCTTTATAGGATGAGAAGAGGAGGGAGATACTATCCATACAACATGGGAGTATGTTAGTATAGGATTTCAGGAACATGTTAAAGGACTTAATTTATTTTCTCAAGATCTCTTTCTAGATGAGGAGTCTTATGCGGGACATCTCGAGGAGGAACTCCATCCTTTAATCTAGTATGTTATTGCTGCCTGTACATTTCAAACATATCTGTAGGCTCAAAATAAGTAATATGTGATTGAGTGGATTAACATGTTGGTTTGTTTACCATTTGAGGGGATTCAATATAGTTCTTAGTGTGGCAGGGTTTTCATCTAGAGGTCTTAGGTGCTAGGGTCGTTGATGTTTTAACTAGTAGATAGACATCTATATCAACATCCTTCCTAGACTTGTGATGTCAGTGGTAACATTTCCTTTTAAATGGGCATTGGGAAGATGTGGTTCTATTTTAATGTTTTTAACCATCATCAGAGTTAAGGACCAAGGGTTTCTTGGTCCCATTTTGTTGTAGGTGGACAAGCTCAGCATCAGCCTCAACAATATTTGCTGAAAAGACAGTTTCTATAGTAGGGACAATCAGATTTTTTCCACCAAGGGTAGATAGATCTGGTAGAGGTGGACCTTTGGATTTCCATCAGGCTTAGGGACCATAACCTGATTGTGGACATGAATGATGTCATCATTAGAGATGTCGACGATCTAGGTGTTTCAAGACATATAGGAAACAATTCTAGAATGGTTAGAGATTTAAAGAGGTGTCATCAGTTTATTCAGCTCCCAAACTCGTTCTTTGGTTAATTCAGGAGATGGTAACTCATATTTTTACCCTCTACCTCATGTTCTAGGACAAGAAATAGAGATGATTTTAAATCCCATGGTGTTGATTAAGCCAGTCAGAGTCTAGACCATGTTGTTTGATATGTTATTGGTTTGTAGAATAATTATGGGAAGACATCAGTCCCGTGTTGATATCTTCTTATAATATATGAATCCATTTAATGTCTTACTAGGAATATAATGGTTGTATTCTATATTCCCCCATTATCGACTACCTCCATTGGAGAGTCGTCTTTTCATATGTGGATGGCCAACATGTGGTTTTCTTCGGTGATATGGGTGGTCAGGTGGGAATTGGTGTGTGGAGACTATTCTTTCCATTTTGGATAATTTATAAAAATAATTGATGTATTATTGGGTAGAAGAAGTTCCTAGAGACACTATGGATTTCTTGGATGTTTTCCCCTAGGATGTTGTGATACTACCCTTTGATGTGATGTTGAGTTTGTAATAAAATTGCATCATGTTGCTTCACAAATATTGATGGATCCTTATTAGAGTCCACCCTCATAGATTAGGGATTTGAGTATTCATATTAATGATCTAATGTGAAAGGGTTTTATTTATCCTTGTGGGACATTGTTGGGTACACTAGTGTTTTTTAGAAAGAAAAAGGGTGGTGGTCTGAGGCTATGTATAGACTACATGAGGTTGAATCATGTGAGGGTAAAGAATGGTTACCCCTTATGAGGATAGAGAATTTTTTGAACAACTAATGGGGAAAGGTGGATTTTTAAGATTTATATGTGGTCTAGATATCAACAATAGAGGGTTAAAGAGGGAGATATCCCGAAAACTGCATTCAGAGGATGTTATGGGAGCTTCGGGATCTTGGTTGTGTTTTTCAGTGTTAAGAACTCACCATATGTGTTCATGGGAATTATAAAATCTATTTTCCATGAGATCCTAGATTGGTTCATTGTTGTATTCATCGGGTATATCTTGATCTTATAAAATTTAGAGGGGGAGCATACTGAGAATCTCAGGACAATCATGTATGTCCTTTGATGACACAAAATCTATGAAAGGTTGTCCACATGTATGTTTAATACATGATAGGTTCACATTAATTGAAATGTGGTGTATTAGATTGGTGTTTTAGAGGTTCCTTCAAAGGTTTAAGTGGTTGTTTCTTTAGAAGCAACCATAAATTTGGTAGAAGTTCACAGTTTCTTTGTTCTTATAGGCTATTAAGGAAGGTTTGAACCATAATTATCTTGAGTTGCAGCACAATTGAAATATATCACCAGAAAAGAACAATATTTTGTGGAGTGAGAAGATAAATTTAGTGTTCAGTTGTCTAAATTGATAGAGTTAGGCATAAATAATGATGTGATGTTAGTGGAGTGGCCAGTGGAGATCGAGGATCATTAAGAGAATGTGCTTCGTGGATGAAACATTCCTTTGGATTGTGTGTTGTGGAATAATGGTGTCTAGGAGGATAGTACATGGGAGAGAGGGAAAATGATAAGTGATTAATATCTAGAGTTTTATTTTGAGTTTTACCATTTTCTCTTTTTTATTATGTAATGCATGAATATTGTTTTATATGTGATGAGATATGTTCCCTTTGTAGTGTTAGGTGTGTTTCATTATGTGATAAAGTCATGTCATGTGGAATGGGGATGACATGATTCATAATCAAGATTCAATAATCTTATTGTGGATAGATCCATGTGGGTGAGTTAGTTCCCCCCAGAGTGGAGAGTTTCATGAAATTGAGGATGGAATTACATGGACCGTGTTTTCAGACAATGTGGTTGTTTTCCTGTGTGGTGTTTCATGTGGTTATTTTTGTTATCCAATGTCGGAGGAAGCGTTTTTTGGATTTCATTTATCATGCTAAATATTTAGAAAAACACAATGTGGTTTCTCATTGGACATTGATGTGTCTCGTCTTTAGTGGGGTTTCAAGTGTAGTGAGACACTTGATTGTTATCTTAGAGGGTGGTTGTTTGAACCCCTCTTTAATCTAGTATTGGTTTTGAATTCTCAAGGTTGATAATAAATTTATTAGTATATGATATAAAGGAATAGACCTCTCTAGTTCATTATATTGTGGGAATCTGGTGTTTCATTTTTTCTTGGTGATCAAGGTGACCCTTTCCATCACATTTCAAAATTTCATGGTTTTATATATTTTCCAATGGCTCCTCGCAAACTACATCACATGTTTGTAGCTTACCCTTAATAGAATTACCACTGGAGGTGTCTCCCTCATGATGTCACCACTATCAATGTCAACATAGAGGCATCACCACTATTATTGTGACCACTGGCAGTGTCACCATAGTGGTCGCACACTGGTTTTAGCACACCCAAGAAGTCTTTTAGTAGCTGTGTCTCACCCTTGCAGTCAGTTACGAGCGTTAGCTCCCCCTCACAATCTCCCACCTCGTGGTGCCTCATGTTGTGGTTCATTTCCCACCAGTTCCTCATCCAATGGTGTCTTTCCCAATGATGTCTCACTTAGTGGTGTCTTGTGAACAGTGTTTCATGTTCTAGTTTTCCCTTTTCGACATATTCATTGACATAAAACAACGTTAATGCTTTATTTGAAATCCATTGAGGTCGATCCAAATCCCATAAATATTATAATATGATCCTAAAGTGCCTGGGGGATTTTAATTAGTCAAAATGTTTTATCTTGACCAGATCTTCATTTAACAGAAAATCAAATACATATCTAAACCAATGCACTCTTTAGATCTTTCATAGGTTGTGATACCCATCACCCATGTTCTTCATTCTTATTTTCTCTTGGTATAGGATACCCAGAGTTCTTATTCCCATAGTAGTTATGTGACCGACTTATGACTTCTAGTTTTTGTTCCCTGTTTCTTTCTTACTGCATATGTGCGCCCCTGTATTGGTTTAATCGGGATGTAGAGATCATAACTTCTTAGGTTTCTACTTCTTCATTATTAATTTTTTATGATGTGGGATTTGTATATGGATTATAATCTTGTGAATATAGCTCTTACTAAATTAAAAAGATAATTAAACCAGCTTTAAATCAATGAACAATGAGATAGGAAAAGTAAAGTATGTTCTTGGTGTGTTTTGTTTTTTTTTGTTGATATTATGATTTGTAAGGGATAATTACTAACTAAAAATTGTTGCCTTTGGGGGTCCTTATTTATGAATATAATAGTTTATAATTTTTTTCTCCTAATGAACTATTAACCTTGAAAATTTTTTATCAGTGTATATTAGCTAATAAATGGATGCCTCGGGATCATACTTTTTGATATAATCCGTTAATAAAAAAGTGGAAACAAAATGAGGGATTCCATTTTAAATCTGAATATTTTTGTCTTTATTTTCTTTTCTGATGTGGTTTTGGGCACAAATTTCCACAGGGTGTTGCTTTCATTAATATGGTTGTCTTTGGGAGGTATACTTTTGTCGTATGGCTATAGAACTGTTTGTGGTTAAACTTATTTCTAGATTTGGTTGTGATTTGGGGGTTGTCATGGATAAGATGATGGATTAGAGGGATTACATTGAAAATGATGGCAGTGGTTGGTATGGGTGTTTCCCCATTGATATCATGAAGAATGATTCACACCATATATATAAAATGATATATGATATATCATGAATTGATATTGAAAGATAAGGTTATGGAAAGATGTGTCTTCAATTTGAAGGTTCCTTTATTTATAAGCCTCTTCAACTTTTTGAATAACATATTATCTGTTTATTAGAATCTAGAAAAGAAATAGAATGGTTAAATGAACAATTTAATATATAATAAAAAGGGTTAACTAAATTGTAATGGAATATTAAATGGTTTTTTTCTCTTGATGCGTGGTGTTATACAGTTAGAGGTAGTAGTAATGGTGGTAGTGTTGTGAGTTGGTTGATTGACAAAGAACCCATAGGTTGGGGTTAGAGTTTGGTATCATATATTTATATACTTGTATTTTCGTTTTTAATTTCTATGTGATTCCCACCATTGTCTATAACATTGTGTCAAACACCCTCATTGACATGGGGAGGGTGTCCTTAACAAACCTCCTTGTGGGAGGACAGATGGCTAGCCACCCACTCTTCTATAATACCTATTTTGGGTGGTGATAGCCCCTGATTATTCAGTCTAGTTTTGGTATGTGAGGCCCATGGGTGTGTAGATGGATTGTGTTTTACCAGGTGTTTTCATGCTGAGATATGTGGTGTTTTCCCATGAGTCCTCAATATGATATATGGATTGTGATTCATAGTTGTATATGGGTGGGATATGGTGTGGTTTGTGGACCAGGTGTCAAAAGGTGGGATTGGAATTTTTTGTGAGGTCCAGGTGTGTTCGGGTGGATGAGGTGTGTTTAGTGAGTGCTATGTGTTCTTGGGGACAATGTGATGGGGTTTGTGAGGCCCTGCTGTGTGCAGGTGTGTTCTGATATTTTTCATTCAAAATATGTTAGAGCACAATGAAATTTTTTGTTTGAGTGTGAGAGTGGCTAATTAGTGGGAAAGTGGTTCGGGGTTCCATATCATCGATATGATTTATATTATACTACCTAACATGCGTTATTTGATGAGCATGTCTTGCTGAAGTTAGGTTGGTTTGTTTTCATAATTATGTGCTATTTTTTCCCTGGTGTTTTCTCATAGGATAATTACTATGCTTACTTCATATTTCCACAAGAGAATTTCGTTTTCATACTAATTATAATTGTGTTCTCACCCTATGTATAGAAACTACTGGCAGTATTCTAGGACAATTCTGCCGAGTGTTTTAAACTGAACTATCTAAGATGTTGGCAATTTTTATTTCACATCAAAGCTTTAATTCTGGTATTTTACTATGGAGATTTTTTTATTTTTATTTGTTACATAATAAACATTCACGATGGATGTATTTTGGTTATATTTTATTCTATGTCTTGTAGTTTCACTGTAAATTATTAATCTTATATTCTGATCATGTTTTCTAATAATGTGTAATGCCTCCATTAATGTGAGATTTGATTACCCTTGGTGCTAGTGACCAACAAGGGGCCTACTGGAGGGGGGACTCTGAGGTCATTATCTCAGCTACTTCATTACCACCACACAAGGGGTATCATTGGAGGGAGGGATTCATGAATACCTATTATAGGATGAATTTGGTGATTCTGGATCCATTATGATATAGGATGTAGCTGCTGATTCTTAATTTACATTGATTTTATAGTCTCATTAGTTAACATTGACTTATAAAGTAGTTTATATATATATTATGGGACCACAAGTTTATGTAAATTTTTGTGGTGGTTATTTAAACTCATATTTCATGTTGTACTTGCTAATATCTCTTAACATTATGATCGTTTTAATTTTAAATGATATTGTTCTTCAATGATGTATGTTTATCATCTATAAAATAATTTTTAGATATTTTTACATTAATTTTTTTCAAATTGTACCATTATTTCATCCTGATTCATTCATATGTTAATTGATTGATATATATCACCTTCACCACTACTGATCATGTGAGATCAACTTTTCTTAGTTTTCAATACCGATGTTATTAATAATGGTTTTATGTAGAGTATTTCGTGAAGTGTAAATTGTGATATTTTAATTATAATGTATTATAAATAATTTACATAAATAAGATGGTTATCTATCTATTCTTAACAGATACAAAACCATCATGGATATGGAATAGATGAAAATGATACATATTCAATACTCATTTAAAATGATGTAATTTTTATGCTTGAGTGGTATTCACTACTTTGATGGCATTAGTGCAGGATCTTGTGAATCATTTGATATTAGGGAAAAACATAGTAGTGAAAATTTGGTTAATTATTAATACTATATTATAGTATCATAATTATTGGGAAATGACCATGGATATCATTGGTTTAGCCTAAGGCTTAAATTGATTGAGATAGTGGTTTCATGATTTAGACTTCCAATGAACGATATTTCATTATCATTTATAAGATCACCATAATGTGTTTATATTCTTACACATTTATTTTTATTTATAGTTAATGTCTTGAACAATAAGTAATCATACAAACAATGAATATGATGTATATTGATATAAGTGTACCCTGAAAAACCAAATGATTTGGGAGTAAGAATTTAAAACCATATTATTATTCCAAATAAATTATCCCATTATATGATTATGAAAATAATCCTGGGTGGGTCTCTTAAAAAACATAAAAAATGACAGATTGAGTTTCATAAATAATATTAGGGAAATAAGATTGAAATTTGTACATGTTGATATTGTGTGGAGATGCACTCATGGAAATGTCCCAATGTAACGTTATGACTTTTTCTATGTGTAAATGAAGGATTTATAGAATGTAAATATGGAGTAAGCCTGAATATTTTAATTTGTGTATATTATATTCATAATATGGTTACATTTATTGTTCAATGTATAATTTTTTGGGAATATGGTCTATATATGAGCCCACGACATAATCTATGTGTCAACTCTGAGACCACTAAAAGAAAATATCCTATTTCAACCATTAAATTAAATATATTTATATTCTTATATATATGGATTTGATAATTATTTTATTCTGGATATAAATACAATCAATCATCTATAGATTATTTCACAATGTTTTGTCATCGAGGATATGAAAATATATCTGGAAATATATCAATAATTGTGAAAAAATAATTTAAGGTATAGTAAAAATTAATAATTTGTGGTAAAGAGACATTTCATATTGATGATGTAATTGATATAATATTGGTGAAATTTAAATCGGTTATTGATTTTATGAAAACATGATTAATTTTTTATTTGATGATGTTTATCACATTTGTTGATTTGTTGAAATAGTTAGTTATTTTATTTGAGTAATAAGGATTATGTTCATTAATAGAAGATATATGTTTTATGGTGGTATTATGAATATGTTATGTAAACCATTATAGATTTATTTGTATATTGTTTATCATAAGACAAAATTTAGGAATAATCATTTTGAGGTTTTGAGTGATGGGATTTTGAGGGGAGTTGAGATTTTTACTTGGGAGAATAATCTAAAGAGTTTTAAATATCCCTTTGGGATAGTAGGTGATTTGATGTTATATTAATGGTCATATATTAGATAGAAAATATATATAATCATGATGGCTAAAATATGAATCCATGTCAATAAGTTATGTTATATATATTTATGATCCAGATAAGCATAAAATTTATTGCATGTATATAAATCTGAATTAATATATTTGTGTAAACTTTATTAAATTATTATCTTATATTATGAATTACCATTGTTATTAATAAATTTTTTGGATATGTATCATTGGGTTGAGGTTTATATATCCTTTAGGTTTAACATGTGATTTACCATGAGGGATTGTTTTTTTGTGAATGAAATATTAGGCGATGTAAGCTAACACAGTTTTAGTCACAATTTAGGTCAAAACAATCATTAATGTTTTGGTTATGTAGTTTTTTGTAATTTAATATAATTTATCAAATGATCTATGTGGATCCTTTATATTTATTGTGGAAATCTTGGAGTTAAATTATAAATTGTAATCATTCTTCCCAATATCATACTTTTTGTAACCATGTCGTTTTCGGTAATATGATAATGTTAGAGCAATTGCTTAATATCCGTATATGGATATGGTCAATGATATCGGTGATTCAAGAATGAAATATTTTATTATGGGTTACCATAATTTAAAGAACAAGATGAGAGAATGTTTTAAATAGTTCAAAATAAGAAATTATACTTTTCAGGTAAGTCTATTTTCTTTTGTTTTAAGTCTTGATGGTAATGGAATTCCTCGAATCTGAAAAGAAATAACTTTTCCAGTTACGGGTATTTCCAATGAATTAATAGGATTTTTCATTCATTATTGATTTATCATTTTCCAGTCATTAAAATTCTTGTGATTATTCACATTCTTATGCTGGATATTCAATGTTACTCACCATAATTATATAGAATTTAGGTTTTCCACCAAGTTCCAATTCCCACATCCAAAAAATGTTCCACTAATTTGAAAACCTTGTTATGTGTTATTTCGGAAAATCATTGACTTTCTATTTCTCTAATTTTATGAAAAATTTTAACAAATCCTTTTTAGGATGTGGTTTTTCAAAATTGGGAATTTTCAAATTTTTGGCCATTTATTGAAGAGTAGAATTTAAAAATAAAATGGATCACTTTATTGAAGGTGTTGGAAATAATTTAAAACCATTAAATTTTATTATATATTGATAAATTTTAATTCTTCAATAGCTTATGATGCACAAAATCCTTAGTATAAATGAAGAGTAATATAGTATTCCACTATAACCCATATGATAAATTAGTGAAATGGATATGAATTAAACCCAATTTAAAAAAATGTGTTTATAGGATTGAGATAATGAAATCATATTTTATGTAAATTCATTATATTGTTTAAAAAATCACTTAAATTTAATTTTTTATTGTTTTTTATTTTTTAAAAAAAGCCATTATTCCTCTTAAAAATATTTACAACATATATGTAAATTATTTTATGAACTTATCATGAAAAAATTATAATTGAGTAAAACTGAAAATTTATATGATAAGATTTATTTTGTAGTCAATATTGATAAAATAGTTTTTACTAAAAATATTATTTCGGTTATATGATTTCAAAAAAGTTACATTTTGTTTTAAAATAGTTTCAAATTACACATACATTGGTTATATTAGGTATATTCAAATTAGGATTATTCTAATCAATATTATGGATCAATTTGGAATAAATTCATTATAATACATAGAAAAAACTTTTTTATGTACATTTTTTCATTACTTTTTTTTATTTCCAAATAAAATACATTTTCCCTTTATAGAAACTGAATTCTTAAGAAATTCATTCCAATGTTTAAACTAGGAGGTAAAAATTTAGTAAATAGATCCGTATTATATATGTTCAATATGAATAATATCTATTATAAATATTTATCATTCTAGTAAAGGTAAAACAAGTAAAATATGATTAATTCCTACCAACGAGTATTTAATATTTCACTAAAACATGACATTATCATATTAAATATGTAAAGTATGACAAATATCACCATTGTCTCAAATATATACCCACAGTATACAATTTTTCTTTGATTATGAAAAATACATTTTTTTAAGAGAAAATGAATTCCATAGTTAACTCTCTTCACATTAAAATATCCAAAAAATTAAATTACAATGATAATGGGATAAGGTGGTTTCTAAATTATTATATGAAATATAATTTTTTTTATAATGTTAGTAATTATATTTTTCTGTTTTAGAATAATTTCCTTAAAACATATATAATAACGAAATATTATGTAATAAATTAATAGAAAAATAATTAAAAAAATATATGTTAAAAATTTAGATGAATTATTATATTCCATAAAATTTTTAATTAAATATAACCTATTAGGGTTGTGATAATTATGTTGATTCTAAATCCATTACTATCCCAAAGAAAATAATTAAAAATTAATTTAATAGACAAAACATGAAATTAATGATATTTTATAAAATATAATATTTTTATAACTAATTAGAATATATAAAAATATAATATTCACATATGTGAATAGTTTATGGTATTCTATATCACGCATGATTTGGTTATTATTTTTGTTGTCCTTTTTAGTGATATTCAAGACCCCAAATGACTAGAAAACATTATTTCCATGGTGATAGTAAAATGGATTAATGAGGGATTAAGACTAAGATAAATGTGTTATGAAATGTCAAAAAGAATAATAAATATTATTTTTTTGAGATAATTTTTAATTATCCTCACTATTATATCTAAATATAACATTTTTATACCATTTTATTATGAAAATTAATTTATATTAATTATATACATTAATAAATTTAAGGTGTTCCCCTCTCATCACAAATAAAAGGAAGAAAATTATCATTTTTTAATAAAATATTTTAGTCCTTATAGATCATAACATACATTAAATTTACAGATTTATATATTACAAAAAAATATATTAGATATGATGGAATTTTTAGATGACCATACTTTTATGGCATAAGGAGTAATCCAATGAAGAGTTCTCAGTGAAGAGTTGTAACACCAAACAATACATTTTCAATTTTATTTATTATTATAACTCCTCTAAATCTATTGACTAAAATTTTAAATAATTAATTAAATATCTTTATTATATTTATGATTTTTTATGATATGAAAAATCATTTTCCCCCCATCTTCTCATCTGTTGGAAAATGATAACCTCACTCGTGTGTACGTGGGGAAAACCACCTCCACAAAGTGTTTTGTTTCATTTTTCATTTTTAATGTAGATGATTATAAGGATAGATATATTGAATTTATATTATATTTATGATATTATATTAATTCTTTAAAGGAAAATTATTCATTACAATTATATCTTTTCATATATTGATAATTGAAATCAACGTTCTTGAGTACATAAGACCTACCATCTTAATTAATGGTGTTATTAAATTTCATATCTCTATATAATAAGGATGATTATAAATATATATATAGTGAATATAATTTTAATCTATATCATGATTAAAATTATATAGATAACTCAAACATAAGAAATGTAAGGGGACATGGACTACTGAATAGACACATGGATAAAAAATGAAGAAGTTTTCTCATTGAATAATGATTTTAATAAAAAAATTAATATATAGTTGAAACGAAGTTTTAAGTAAATAATATATGGTATGATATATGTGATTAAGGTTAACAACAAATAAACTATATATATATATATATATATTAAATAGTGGGTTTTAGAAAGTACAATGATCGTTCAGACTTCGGAGAAGGGATGTTTCTATCACTTTTATTACTTTGAGACACATTCCATGTTTCAAAAATAAATTTTTATATATTATTCGAAATATATATTAATTATATTTTTAATAATTTAATAATATTTAATTAAATTCAAAATTAAATATAATGTCTTTCTTTCATGTTGTTTATATTCAAATGTTATTAAATTTTCATGTCATTCCTGTCTCAATACCATGATATTGATAATTTTTTAGGGATGTATTTAACTTTATGAAATAATAAGATCAAAATCAAATAAGTAAATTTTATTTATCCCATCCTTTTTTAATTATTTTATAATAAATGTGTTCATTAAATTTTAATCGCATTACATACTAATGATAATGAAAGAATTGTTTTAAGTAAAATCAGATATGTTTTAATATTCATTTGGGAATCCATTATTCTATTTCAATGATTTCATTAAAATAGTTAGAAAATGATTATTTTCTCTTAATATGAATTTTTAATAATATTTTTACATATTTAGAAATTTATTATATTAATTATTCAAATAAATATTACATTCCCTTTTTTAAAATTGGTTCTTATGATTGTTTAGAAAAAATGTGAATGGAATTTTTATTTTAACATAAACAACATGAATAAAATTTCCCACAATCCTAAATTCCCAATGATATGATGCTTCCATTACATATTTTTATGTTTATAATCAAATAAAAGTATTCCTATAATATTATGATTTTTGAAATGTTATTTTATTATGAAATTGGTATTTTCACAATTATTTTTCGTCTATGATGGATCCCATTGATTTTAATTAATCATTTATGGTGGTATGATCCATTTATACTATACTTATAATTTATATAGTTGAGCTATTTTTATGATGATGAGTTATTTACAAATAATTTTTAAATTGCATTTCTACTGCTATTATGAAATTATTAAATGTTTTGGGAACCAATTTTCATTGTAGGGTTATGATATGATTATATGATGAATCATTCATTATCTTTTTTAAATAATATATATGGTATAAATTCTGTGAATGGTGTTCTCTGAATTATATATCCCTACAATTCATTTTTTAGTGTTTTATATCACGTTATATAACCATCAAAAACATGTCAATGTGCATTATCCAGATTGGGAATGAGTTTAATTTGACCGATTGAATATGGGAAAATTATCAATTTTCTTGATCCACATTGTGGAAGAGGTTATTATGATCATTCCATTATAATATGGGAAATATATTTTGATTCCCGATTCACTATGATTTTATGGTCTCAATAGTAATTCCAAACATATGAAGTCACAAACAGAGTAGGAATCCACTAAACAAGTGTTTTGTACTATTGCGTAACATGACCTCATCAGTACCCCCCAGAATGCTAGAGGCTACTGACTAGTAGGGAGGATCTAGTGTAACATGTGGGGAAAATATACCAACTTTATAAGAGTAATCCATTGTGGATAGAATAAGAAATAAAGGAAATAGTATTAATTATAAAAATGCATCACCAATAAATATTAAAAAAACACAATACGTTCACATATCAAAATATTAAATATGGAATGCCATATCATATATTTCATTCTGAAAATAGAAAAACCAAGATAATAGAATGTAAAAAAACACCATAATCAGTCCCAACACCAATCTTCGATCTGTCAATTATTCACTTCCTTTTTCCCCAAGTCAACCCTCTATCATAGGGACCTTACCCAATTCAAGACCAACATCCCTAAAATCTACATAGGTGCCCAATTGTGTCCCAAGCAGGGTGTTATTACAACTCATTTGGCCACCATCAATAGTGTCTACAAAATATCTAGGGTACATATTTTATGTAGAATTATGGTAAACAAAAATGAAATTAAATATATACCATTTCCCACTATTTTAAAAAAAATTACATTAGCCACTTCTTTTATTAATTGATCACAAATTATTCTATCTAAGATATGAAACTAAGAAACATAAAAGGGAACCCAATTTCTATAACTCAAAGGGACATTTATTTTTAAATCTCTACAAATATCAATATGACCTAGTGCTTGATTCCATGCATCCACATCATGTGATTTTATAAGAAATACTTAAATCAACATACATCGGAGCCTCTATCTAGTAATTCAACTCATGTGAATGGTTTAGAGTCAAGGGACTTAGTCAGACACATAACCCTTTAAATACATCAGTGGTATTATATAATCAATCTATTCCAAAAAATCATAGTACATCCTCAGTATAACACCATTTCCATACCATTATTAACATGATCATACTTCTTTGACTATTATTATAATTTTCCATTTTTGACATTTCTATCATGAATTATTTTCCCTTGTAATGTTGAGATAAACACCATAAAATCTATATTTGACAAGATAAAAACAATTATCATTTTTTTTCTTCAATAAACACTCTAATTTATAATTTAAAAACTCAATTATTCTTTCAAATAATAGTCACACTCCATGGGTTTCCTTAAAAATGGTCTAATAAATCTTAAAAGATATCATGGGTTTCATGTGTTGTCCAATTCAACTTTAAACTTTTTGGATTATTATTTAATTCAATGGAAATAAAATGGACAACAATAAGTTACCACAATAATTCCATTTACAAATACCTTATGGTATAAAAATTTGGGGATACAACATGCAGACAACCATCCTCATGTTTGTAGATGAATGCTCTATTAACCTTATCCTCTAATCTAGGATAATGAAACCTTCCATGAAACTTATTACAATCTTTTATAGAGTCTATTTTCACCCAAATTCAGTAACGATATACTAAAATTCAGGGAGGCTAATCGATGGGAATCTGAGGTGGATGAATATCATAAACTTCCTTAGAGAATATTGGGGGTAAAAATCATGTAATAACCATTAATTATGAAGGGGGAAATTAGAAATTACCATTTTTTCTATAGGAACACTTTATAGAAACACAGTTGTATAGACCATCTGATAACCATTTTCCTGCCTCGGTCTAAGAGGTAGCTATGTGGATGTGTTTTTTGGGAAGCCTATATGGTTGGAAAAACAATGTGGTGGTCATAAGGAATGGCTCTATCAAAAACTGAACCATTCCATGATACCCCCTTGGATGGTTTTTTAATAGTGCACCAACCTCTTAAGGTCATACTATTATGGTTACCAGTTATAAATAACTATGCACAAACCATGATAGAATGACTATATTGGATTTCATCCCACCTTTAAATGACCAGAACACTAATACAACCTAGATACTCCTCAAATAAACAAGAAACATTTCACTGACATATAAATGGGTGATTACCAATAATGTAAACAATGGAATACCTCATTATAATTTCTATATCTTATAACCTCCCCACCTTATAATGCATAATCCTCTATCCACAGTGAAAAATATTACTGGTCTTACAGGGTAAAAATACCAGACAAATGGAACAAACATACCTAAATGTAGTTTCTCATTATGATCCTCAACACAAACTATATATTCCTCAAAATTCGCATCTACCTCATTGTCAACATCAATGACATAGATCAAATGAAAAGGGTAATGGTGATACTGTCGATGTTTGATGTTGTGAAAGATGAAAAGTATCATGCATTCCACTATACCATATTCTAAGATCCAATTGGTTGACCATAAGTATGATCCTCTCTATAATCTCAAAAGGCCTCATATACTCAGGCACCATATTTCCTTGTTTTTGAATCTGATGATGATCCAACATTAAAGAAACATGATGGAGCACACAATTACTAACTTCATACTCATGAGTTCAATGATATTGTTTAGAATATGATTATGTATAATATGATCCATATCTATACATTTTTTAATCAACTGAATCATCTATATTTTTTCATGCAAGAGGCTCAACAAAAAAAACCAGATTCCGTAGCCGGATCCAATGTAACATATATCTAAACGGCCTACCATATTGTTCTGCATTTAGTCCCATCTTAATAGTCAGTTGATAACTAGTGTTATAGGTAAACTCCATGAGTTTTATCTGATTCACCAAATATCGAAAAATTAATAAGAAACATCCCCACATCATTTACTCTAGAACCTGTATAGTGCATTTTAAATTCCACATTGTCCTTGGATGAAATGATATACTCATTTACACTAATGTACTTTATTCTTGGTATAACACTTTTGAGAAGTGTGATGCATAATTTCGATTATGGTTTGAGGAAAAAACCATGTTACCCCTTTAAAACATATTATCTCTTTAACATATATGTCACCCAACTAGTCTATTATAAAACCATATTGAATTAGTAATAAATTTTCTACCTTGGTCAAATAGTTCATAACTACCCATATCAGGATATTTTTCTGAGGTTTACTAGATATTCCCACCATAATATCCATATTGAAATAATCCGACGACTATTCTAGAATGGGTAAATGGTACATCAATCCACCATTCTGAATATTCTCACCCATCACTTAGTGACAAGTGTTGCAACACACCCTAAAACCTGCAAATTCATTCTTTATCTATGGAAAAAAAATTTATAGAATGATCATAATAAATTATTCATTGAAATGGGTTCATTTCCATCTTCATGGGATGGAATGAATAAATCAACTCATATTGAACACACATTGTTAAAAAACATAGCCCTTTAAATATATGATCAAATTATCATCTATATTTCAATTAGAAGGTGACTCCCCATATTCATGGATTTAACTCAAGGATAAAAAATTGATATCACCATAAAAAACCTCTATGATCTGACTATTATGTGTGGAATAAAATAAAAAATATTGGAGGTCATATACCCTTGGGTGTCTAGAACCTTAATGTTTATCTTAGCAAACAAAACCATCACCATTCATTCAATAGAAGTCTCATGTACATCCTATGTCTACGACATTCAACTGCAAGCGTATGGACCATTAATTTAATTTATTAATGTGTAATCTGACACAAAATAAATATACTATGTATAATAAATCCTTATACACTTCTAATGATTAAAATCACACTAGTAGAATATGTAATGGAGGATTTTATGATGGATATTCACAAAAAATCATCCAATATATTATGCTGAAAAAATTTCAAGGAATAAAAAACTATAGACCATTTGATCCATGCATAGCTTAGTTCCATTCGTTTGGCCTCAATTCTCATTATTAATATTCCACATGCGAGTCCCACAAAATTTACAATTCACCTTGTCAAATACTAGATGCATAAAAAATAGTGTACACTCCTTACACTATTTTGGTAGGATCAAAATTTATGGAGTATTAAATCCATTATTTTTCTCATAAAAAGCATTATCACATGGTTTGGGCCACTCTAACAGGACTCCCATATTAGTCATTCTCCAAATTGGATATTCCAAATAAGATAATTCTATCATACTCCTTCGATAATAACCCAGTAAACAACATGTGTGGATATTGAAAACATTCTTGGAATGATCCCATGATACCAACACATGAAAGTTATTTATTTCCACTGATACACCATCCTTTGAGATAATGTGACCATTGAAATTTACATTGTTGATCTAGAATTTCAAATTAGATTTCATGGAATATATCTTATTATCACTATGTATACATAGGATAACTTAATGGTGTTTGGCATGATCATCACATGTCTTATATTACACAATGATGTCTTCTCAAAAGAAAACCCAAAACTGATTTATATATAGGTGAATGAACTAATTCATTAAACCAATAAACATTGTAGGAGTTTTTTTGACCAAAATCGTTTCATGAAAAAATCCTAAATCCCATACTTTCTTAATAATGTTTCTATAGTATGTCAAAAGGAATCATCATTAGCCGATGTTACCCTACCCTGAAGTCCATTTTTGATATTGTATATGGGACATTTAGATGGTCTAATATATCATAATTCCACTGAATAAGATATCAGTTCATAATTAGGAATTGATTCAAATTATTCAAATATACACAGAACCAAAACTTCTCATCATCCTTCTTAGAAGAAAAAAAGATCCCCAAGTTAATGAACTTGGAAGAATAAAAATAATATTATCTATTTTCCTTATATAAGACATATGTTCCAGATATTGTTATAGTTCCATTATATATAGAATAATTTAATCTCTCTCTACAGCAATATTTGTCACAATCATAAATAAAACTGATCACTCTGGTTCCATCCAATAGATATCATTGGCAGTCAAATTATACGACTATTCCAGATCATGAATTAAAACATCAATCACAACTTCCCCGTCATCAAGCACAAGATGTTGAACGTCTGATATGATATCACCTAATTGTTGGTGAACAAGAAATAAATTGACTTTGTGGCTATCAAATTCCCTTATTGAATATATGTTTCAATTTTAATGACTCTGAATCATACCATCTTGTGGTAAAATTTGATATGACCTAAATACGAAACCAACTGATATATCCCAAATATAATGTCAAACCACAACCTATCGATCCCAAAAAAGACCCAAAGAAAGTATCACCCAATATCATTTTGGGAAAAGTCTTTGCATTTCCATAAATTTTTTGGTCAAACTTTTAAAGGAGTATCAATTGAAATAACTCCATAAATACATGACACTAATTGAAAAACACATTTAAAAACATGTTTGAGATAACTGAATGGAAATATATTTTATCAAATTAATTAATAGAAATAGGAGAAGCATTAATATTGTTACTCTAACTGTCGATGGTCATATAAAACCTGCTCCTTTTGGGAACTGATCTACACGAAGCTACCCCACCCATCTTCCATGGGCTCCAAGGATTGTTCTGTTGGATATAAATCATGGGTCATATGAATGTCATAGTCATAGAGTACCAAATCCTCCACCCTAACAAGTATATCCAATAGAACAATGTATACCTCCCTAGTATGGGCTATCAAACCCCTTACCTATTCTCTACCTCGATCTTGACCTCCACAACATCTCAATTACTTAGTTTTACTATAGAACATCTAAATATTTATCATCCTTCCGCATGCTTATAAATCCACTAGGGGTCATGTAATAGGAAACAAATGTGTCCCAACCATCCAAATTCATAATAAAACACTGGTTCACCACCTTAATAGTTCAATCATCTTCCCTATCTTCTCCTTTTTCCATAGCCCGGATAGAAACCCTCAAAATAGAGCTTTCGTATCTCCTATGTTGTGCTATCAAATATCCAAATTGGATGATAATTCTCACCACTATAAGCCTCCTTAATCTTCCCTTCAAAAATAAGAGCATGATCCACCTTCTTAGAAAACCTATTAAAAATGAATATATTTACCTGGTACGTTACCTCATATTTATGTTGATAATATAAATGTCTCATAGTTTCTAGATCATTTGAAAAAAACAAAGGAATAGTGTGTGGAATGTTAGTCAGGAGGACATCATAATACATCACGTACATTTTCCCTTAAGTGAACCACGAAAACATCCTCACCCTATCCTATATTAGTGTTTCATGATAATAGTTTTCCAGAAACATTTCCTTGAAATATTTCCACTACATACCATCGATGAAATCAGTCTAAACCAGGATATCCAACCAACACATTTCCATAGATCGGAATAAATAAGAATCAAACTTGAATCTCTTCTCACGATGAGTCTCTATGTGATCTAGAGTCATTTTATGAACCCTATATATATATATATATTCTACCTCAATTCTAACCTCCTCCTTAGACATCAGGCAACACTTCAATGGAAACTCTATAGATTGGTCAATCATAATCAGTTCTTATCTCCCTAGGTCTTACTCAATCATCTACAGAAAATGAGAATAATTCTCACATAAATGATCTTCCCTGCTATTACCAGGAACAATAGGGTTTATTTTCCCATTACATTTGGAACATTTTAACATTTTTCCTCAAGTATCTTAACTGGTAGGTGTTTTTATGGTGAAGCCTCTTTATAATTCCAAAAAAAACATCTCCAAACACAGAACATAATTTCTATATAGTTTACACAAAATGGAGTCACTATTATCAATAAAAACCACTCTTCATACACTATCCCAAAAGATAAGACCATATCTCTAATACTGCCCATAATTATCCCTACGATGGGTCATGGATAACAAAGAGAAACAAAATATCCAAATTCAACTCATATTAATCACCATACTAATCTATTCCAATTACATACATCAATTCATTATTCAATTTATAAAATAATCTTTCAGAACTATTGAAATAAATTTGACAACATATTTCAATTCACTATAATGTTATATCATCACCATTATACACATTTCCTTAATGTCAAAAAATAATAAAAATGAATTCACAATTCCTATACAATACTAAAATATGATTTTTTATTTGTTCATAACATGATTCATTTCAAAAATTTACCTATGTTCCTGAATGATAAATTCATACATAAACTTCATTGAATTCATCACTAGAGAAAAATAAAATACATTAATGACATCAAAAATTAAGTGTGTATCCCTACATGAAATAACATTAAACTATAAAAATATATGTATATACTAATAATCCAACCATGTGTACATGGATTTTCTATCATACATGGGCCTGGTAATCCTATGAATGGGATTATTTCCAGGACCCAACACAAAAAAATATCCAATATATCTACAAAAACAATGATGGAAATGAACATGTCTCGCTGAAAATTTTAAAAACCAGACCCTAAATCCACTAAACTAGTGTCCTGATTCAGTATGTGACATGGCCATAGGAATGTCTCCCTATATTCCAGAGGATTCTGACTTGTAGAAAGGAACTAATGATGTATTTGGGGAGACTATTCACTCTTTATTTGAGCAAGCCACTCCATATAGGAAAAGAAATAATGAAAAAATATACAAAAACTAAACATTAATCACCAATCAATTTCCAAAAACATGTTATATATGGACAAAAAACATTAAATATTCCATGTTATGTTATATAATTCCATTTAAAAAAGGAAAAATAAGAAATAATGAAAAAAATAAAAATTCATAAAACAGGTCCCGAAACCATATATAGTTCCCTAATCGATGGACATACTTAAGACCTGAATCGGCCCAGTAGAGTAGGGGAATTTCCTTTTTCCTACTATGAAAACAAGAAATTTTCTAGGGTGCCAAATGGAAGACTGAGTAGTGTTTCACTATAGCTCAGCAGTACACCACCAATTATGTCTACAAAAATATCGAGCCTAAATAGTGTATGCAGTATTATGGTAAAAAAGGGAAAAAAATGTTAAACCATGTTCAATATATTTATGAGTACTAAAATATCATTCTATTATCATTAGTTCCATGTCTTAATCATATTCATCAAGAATTATTTTTTCTATGTGAATCAACAAAGAAACATATAACTGATGTGAAGTTCCCTACATCAAAGTGAAATTATATTCATAAACACTACATAAAAACATTCTTTGGATCCTCATTCTAAGAATCCACATATTGTCATATCACAAGAAATACATTAACCTATATTTCCCAAGAATCGATGTAGGAATTTAAATAATTTTCATTCATTTGGGGAATATAGCCTTTGTCTGACACTCTAAACCAGGGAATACCTTGGATGGAATAGTGCTCCACTATATCCCATCCCTTGGGAGTGGATCCTTAGTCTATAAACCTAAACACATCATTAATTCGCATAATAATGCATCTATAAATAATATTATCATTTAACATTCCTCAAAAACTTTTAATGACTCATTTATCACTTTTAAATTATGATAGAAACCAATATATATAATGTTTACAAACAAAAAAAATTAAAAATGAATTAATTCCATAAACCAACAAATTTATATTTTAAAATTAAATTATTAATTTAAGGAATAAAAAAACCTCATTGGTTGCATTAAAAAATTTATATTAATCATAAAAGGAACTCATCATAATCAAGAGGGGTCAAATCCATCATTCAGTTAACCTAATTATCATTTAATACTAAGGTAACCTAATTAAACATAATATAGAACAATGCAACAATGATATAAAAAACAATAGGGAATCAATAATATGTGATATATCTTATATACCACCATGATCATGTTCATATATGAACACTCTCTTAACCATAGCCTTTGATTTGTACTCAAACAACCTTCAAAGCCTCAACATTGAATCTATCAGAGCTTTGATTCACACCCTAACAAGTTACAAAAGGATCAAAATATAGGGAGATTTATCCTTGGGAATATTGGGAGGAGGAATTTAATCCACTAGAATTTTGGATGAAGATGGGTAGGATAGTCAGGTTAGAAACCTTAAATCCATAGTTTGAAAAATTAGATATTCATCCTTTTATTGAGGCACAATGTTTGGATGCATGGTTTTCAAGATTATGTTCCAAAAGTGTCTCAACATAATTCCATGAGGGGGCTATGTTTCACAGCTTCATTCCAGTCTAACACTATTTGAAAATCATTGTGGTTTTCAGGCAGAATATCTTTGTCCAAGAATGCACAGTTTCTAGATCCCCCCTTGAATAGTTTCTCAACTAAACACCTACCTCCAAAGGTTGTATACTTATGTAAAAATTTTACTACAACCCATAATGAAACGCTGAAATATGCACCATATGAACTTTCTTAACCACAATCAATGTTCTTAACCAATGAGACTCCCTCGTGAGTCATCAAATAAAGGGGAACAATTTCGTTAACCAAATAATAGATTGGATGCATGGTTTTATAGAATTTGTTCATAAAGTATTCCACACGCTGTCTAATATGGACCACGTCCCATGGTTTGTTAGGAAACACATAGAAATTGTGAAACCTTGTGGTGGACCTAGGGAATGTCTATGTTCAATGTTTCATAATTTCATGCTTCCCCTTGAAATATTTCTTAACAGAGTTCCTGATTCTTTCGGCTACATGGTTATATCCCAAATTTATTACTACCCATGCAATATGTAATGGATGAAATTGCATCCCCATTTCCAAGTTCCTAACCCACAATACACACAATAGACTCCTACAATACTGATGAACCATTTTATAACCTAAAAAACATAATTTAACAACTTAAACATGAACAAACATCATTAGAAGCTCAAGATGAGACATATGAAGCGGTTTCTATATATATTATAGTGTCGAACAGCTTTTACTAGATTTATTTTTATGATATATTCATGTGTTTCATGTCATATTATAATTGATCTATAACAATTATTAATAATTTAATTTGAAATGCTTAACCTTTATATCCTTGTTCATTTTTAGTATCAATGATAGATTCATTATGATCAATTTATGTTCTAGTCATAAGAGAATACCCTTATGAATATGTTAATCTTTTATATTTTCAATGATTAATAGCTCCTATGTATACACTTACTAAAAATATATACCCACCAATTAATTTTTATTAAATTCCATAGTATATGTTGGAAGTTTTTATATATTTTTTATAAAGAAGAGTCTAATTTGATATAATAATTATAACAAATTATGAATAATATACCTAAAAATGATATTTTGTTATCTAGTATTCAAAGACACTAAAACGCATGGTTCTTGGAAGGATAATAATTTTACAACCAGAATAATATATTAATAACAGGTTATATATATATGTTTGAATTTATTGGGTTGTAATATGATGTGATTTTGGGAATGGTTTATCACTCTATATATAGAGGATATATTAATTTTTGATAATGGTATGTCATTTTTGATATTTTGAATCAAACCATGAAATTTATTTACTATGAGGATTGATGTGATCATTTAATGGAATCAACTTTGATTATGTGGGTCTAATTACCAATTAGTAATTGGTTTCTTTCTGATGTAATTTGGAAGAAAATTAAATATGTTGAAATTTCTATTGGGAGGAAATAAAAAAATGTATACACAATATATATTACTCTTTTTGCCTTTAATTTTGATGTCTAGTTTTTAATTTAACTCATTGATGGTACTCACCTATTAAAATAGGCACTAACATAATGGCCCCAATTTAGCATTATGAATCTAAATGAAACAATATGTGAATTTTGATATGGGATTCTTTTATCCATGTTTATCACCTTTGTGGTAAACCTATTGATATTTTTATGAATATTTATTTGTTAATTTTTCTTTAAATGAATTATTTTTAAAATTAAATGATTACTATCACCAAAATTATCATCATTTACTTAGTAATAATTTACACGAATAATTTTTTTGGAGATCCGTGATTTCCTTGACTGAACTCTTATCTTGGTATCTTTAGTTGTAGGTCTATAAAAAGTATATAAACAATATATCTTTCTATAAGTGGTATGGTCATTATTAATTTATACTGATTCTATTTAGTATTTCCAATACCACATCTATCTCCACAGATCAAATGAATAGTGATTTTGGATATTACTATAGTAATTTATTGGTTGTATTTATAAAATATATTCTTATATATTAAAAAAGTAAGAAATAGGATGATGAACATTTGTGGAATATATTGAAGATATTTTGGAAGGATAAGTTTTATTCCAAATATAGTAAATATAAATTTAGGGGAAAGAATATATAATTCAATGATTACATATTTACAATAGAGGGTATATTTAATAATCCCTCAATGATTTATGTCACCAAACATTGGACAAGGAAAACCATTTTGGAAGAAATATGCAATCATTTCTTCAACTAGATTGTAATTGTGCTTTGGGAGGAAATTATGATGGAAATAAAATTAACTAAACATGTTTTTTTAAAAGGATTCCATATCCATTTAGAGAAATTAATGTAATAAAATTTCAATGAATTGAAGGAATGGTTTTTCAGCCATCACAATATTATACTATCATCTAGTAGAGATCATTTTGTGATCCATAGTGATGAATTGGAGATATAAATGGGATGTTTTCTCATGAATAATTACATATTAGTAGATTATAAATCATTAAAATTTATGTTTTATGAGAAAAATTACTTGATAATTGGTTACGAATATTCATCAGTAATTTATTAATCATTTATTATTTATTCTCAATATCCAACCTATATATAAATTTAAATAGGTTTGTTTATGACATGTTCCATAAGGATCATTCTTTTTTTCAATGATTATGATTTAATGATATCCAATAGTTAAGTATTTATAAGTAATGGAAATTGAAATATTGAATAAAGGTGAAACATACTTTATATAAAATATTAATATTAAAACAATTATTCATGTGAATATTAAATAGGTGAAAATGATAAATAAGCTAAATAATGCACTTGAGTTCATACATTGTAGTGCTAGTTTGATAATATTTAGGAATCAAAAATTTCTCCCATCAATGCCAAAATTGATGATGAAGATGTTAGAAGATGGTCATATTTTTCCATTCCCTATTACTCATTGAATTGTTGAGAATTAGGGATATCATAAATATTATTACTAGTATGAAAATATAAGGAGATATATGGGGTCATACATATATGGGTTCCCAGTTTTCATTGATGTTACTACTAAGAGATATAATAATTTAGAGATGTCATCACCACTTCCTATAATGGAGAATAAATGGTAAAAAATATTTATTTATTTCATTATGGGACTCCACATGATATCTAAAGTGATAAATTATATTTGGGTTATAAGCAATTTCAATATGAAATTAACACATTTCATTTCTATAGTGGAATATTTACCTCTTTATCACCTCTCAATGTCATATGTTAACAATGTGGTGTGGTTTAATGGAGATACACTCTCAATCTCAACAGATCAATATATGAAATTTAATTATATATCATAGAGATTATTTTATTATTATTTGAATATGTAGTTGACCATTATCACTATATTCTATACTTAGATATACGACCGATAAGAGATGACAATTAAAACACTGGAAGATGTGTTAGGATTATTCCTTATGGATATTACAAAATTAGGTGTAAATATCTTTATCCATTTTAAATTTAATACAAAAATATATTTCTCTCAAGAATAATGTTGAATCATTTTGAATTACTATTTTTAATGATGTGTTGGTCTCCGTGTTGGGGGAATGAATGAAATTGTGACCTAAACTAAATGAAAAAAAATTCATAGAAGGTTAGATCCTATAAAAAAACACATTAGGGTATTTTCGAGTCAAATAAAATATTCTGAAGGAAATATTTGATGATATCAATAGAAAAATTCTGTTGATAAATTATTCATTAAAATATCACCGTGGAAGAATGATAAGATTTTTTGAAAAATTGAATTCCAAACCGGATATATATATCAACCTATAAGACTGTTGAAGGCATATAGATAACATATTTTCACTTGTATCTTCTTGAAACCCTCTCTGAAGATTATTAAGTAATATATGTATCTATTTTGACAAATTATCTACCATATCCTTCATAAGTACTGAACGTAGATTTCATACCATTTGAGCATTATATTTCATATTAAGAACAACATAATCAAATATTGATCTTAGGGTTAGAGTATTATAGAACAATTTAATCACCTTATTAATGTCCTCTCAAGGAATAAAAGCTTTCATCATTATACATGGGATGTTTAGTATGTGATTTGGTGTAGGTATAATTTGGTTTTTTCTATCACTTTGATAGGATTTTTTAGGGATAAATTCTTAAAAGGGGTAGATTCCATTTAATGAATATATGTGTTATATATATTGCAATGAATGAAACCCCAAAATTATACGAATAATTATTTTTACATTTTACAATTAATCACCTTATATAGTATTTAACTACAACATTATAATTGAACATAATTTGAGTTTTGTTTTGAATATAATATAGATCCAAAATAACTATTCTAATGATTTTTTTTATTAGAACATCAATTTCATATAGGTTATATTTAAATTTTCTTCTATGAATTAATACTGTGAAAAATTAGTTTTATAAAAAAAATGTTTCCTTAGTAATCAATTAGATATAAATTACCATAAAAGTATTTTTAGTTAAAATGGGACGATTTTTTGAAAAAAAATTGTTTTATGAAATTTATTTTTATTTATTTTAATAAATTATTTTAATCATTATTTATTAATGAATTTATTAAAAATTAGAAGATAATATAATCAATTAAAAATTTCAACAACTGTTTATTTTTTCTACTAGTAAATGATTGAATGTTATTTTGTTGTTATGCTAAAAAATGAAATTTTTATAAAAATGCTTGTCCCTTATATTTTTCTGGAATATTTTTAGAATTATGTTATTCTAGTTATAAGAATTCAATTGGATAAATTGGTTTCTATATTTTTAATTATAATTTCTAATTTTATGGAATAGTTATATTTATTTTGAGGTCATTATTAATAGTATCCATGGTAATACTTTCTCACTATATTAAATCTTAAAATTGTTGATAAAGGGTTATGTTAATGTGATATGGATTAAAAAACAAAAAAAATGTAAGTCATGGTGGATAAGTTTTTTTCAACCAGTTCAATTCTTTTATTCAAATTTCTGTTAATTTAATATACTTTTACCTTGAATATGAATTTATTTTTCTTTAATTATTAATGAAATTTCAAAAGTTCCACAATAGTCAATTATAAAAGGATGTCCTCTATCCCTCACTCCTTCATGAATTTTGATAATTTTATCTTGGGTCATCCATACCCAAATAATATTGTATATTACTTCTACATTACAAATTTATTCTACTATTTTAAAAATATAATTTATTAATTGATAATGGTGTAAGATAGTATAGGATTCCAAAAGATGTGGTAATTACCATCACCAATCTATTTTCAGTTTCATTATTCCTCAAAGGCCTCCAAATATTCTCCAAAAACCATAAAATTATTATATAACTAAAATTAACATATTGATATGTCTTTATAATAATTTTTTGTCGATTTTATACCACTATTATATATTGTGAGATATGATAATGTTGTTCCTATGTAAATATATACTACCACACCCTCAATGAATTTCTATTCATTTTTATGTCGTATATTCATGGTTAGACATATTGACTAATTTTGTGATTAATTGGGATATTTTTATATTATTATTTTTAATAATTTATTATTATTTATCTTCCATTCATTCAATTCTTTTGAAAATGATAAGGCTATACACTAGTATTTACGGACATCCATCTTCATAAAGTGATGAATATCAATTTTCATTACCAGATCGTATGAATGGCAGATTAAGTGTTTATAATAAATAAATTTGATACATATATTATGATTAAAAATATATAGATAATGATATCGTGAGCATGGTGAACGGAACAAAATCAGTATACTGAAACATGTATAAAAAACATGCAAGTTTTCAAATGAAAGTTGATTTAAATAAATATTGATAAAAGGGTAATTTGATATCATAATTGAATAATATATGGAATGATAAAATTTACTACGATACTATTTTAGATTTTAAATAAATTTAAATTATTTAAATATGAACCTAATAGAATTTTTATAGAAAGATAGAAACATAGGACATGGTTTTTGTTGCAATAACATTTTTAATTGTGTTTGTGTGTGCTGGAATCTCTATTGAGGAAAATATATTATCCTTATGTCACAAAGACCATATATATTTTATTTTCATATAGTTATTCCATGATTTTACATCTTATACTTTAATTATCCATAATTATTTTGTGGATGTATAGAGAAAGCATTTTTAATAAAATATCACCTTAATCCATATTTAGCCAATGAACATTTCATTTCATGTATATGCTCTTGAATTTTTTTAGAATATTAATTTTTCTATTTAAAATGATTATTCAATACTGTTTTAGACAACTTATGAAATTATAATATTTGTTTTTTAAAAATAGTTTTTATAAATTTATATTTATTGGTTATTTAAGTATTTTTTTATCAATGGGGTTTAAGGAATTGTTGTCCTAATATTTTCTGAAAGAATTAATTTTTCCACAAACCTGAATACTCAGTACACTCAATAATTGATAAATTATTACCATGCGTATATTCAAATAAACAAATTTCATATATTGTGGTAATTAATTTTAAATATTTTATCAAAAGGAAATGATATTTTTCTATTGTATTAAAATATTTTTTCAAATATTATGTTATATGTATTATTTATATATATCATTATTAAATTATGTTTATTTTTGGAAAATAATCTCATGAAACAATAAATGTTAACATAATAGATAATATTTGTCAATGTGATGTTAAAATATTTTTTAATCTTGTTTTTTTTCCAATGAGATATTCTATAATTTAATCATGAATGTTTTTATTATCTTGTGGGACAAATATGAATGGATTTAATTTTAATATTGGTGGTTCACTTATATAACTCAATTAAAATTAGTAATGATTTATATAATATGATATAATATGAAGAGTCTGGGGAGTGATCCCATTCCAAAGATGAAAAGATATAAGGGGGTGTGAACCTAACCCATTATAGGACTTCTTCCACTACGTGATAATGGTATTGGTAGTTATCTTTATTTATTTAATTTATTATATATTCATATTATTGTGTCATAGTTACACTGAAATGTTCTTATGATTATCATATTCCCTCAAGGATTATTATTTATGTAACGCCCCGACCCCAGCTACCCAGAGCCGGTGCGTTACTTAGTAACATTGGCATGATCACAAAAGATCAAGTCTCGAAAGACCGATTAGTTTAGTAGCCTTGGAAACACTAGATACATTCATAAATGTTACATTACATCACAAAGTGAAAAAATATAATAACATAGTCTCCATAGTCCACACTTCTATCCTCTTCGGACTATCCCTGCAGGTCATTCATAAAATACTTCTTCACATCCTGGAAAATATTAAAACATTGAAGGGGGTGAGCTCGGATGCTCAGTAAGGTTAACACTATAGTGGAAGCTTTCATAAATAAACATTAACATTTAAGGCAATGTATAACTAAAACAAAATCCTTTTAAACTTGAACTTAAAACATAATATGGCAAAAGTAAAATGAGATAATGCCATTTACTTCTTCACATGGATATTCTACTGGTCGAATAATCACATGCAATATCAATAACTACTTCCATATTGATGGAATGCATAATTCCAGACTATCATAACCACGTAGCCAAGGCCTCATGCCAAGACCAAAAATAAGATTTTGTCAAGGCCTCGTGCCAAGACACTAGTTTGTCTCATGAGACCTGCCGATGCAATTTTTTTATAAGATACTTACGTTTAAAATTGCTCAAATATACTCCAGTGTTTTTCTGAAAACATTATGCAAGCTTCTGAAAACAAAATAACTTATTCTGAGATTTCTCGACTAATTACAGGCCATGATGGGTCCACACCCAATCCCTTCCTGTCTACCACACTCGAGAGTCGGGTTTTTTGAAAACATTTTTAAGCTTGCATTAAGTACGTATACATTTGCACTGGATTTTCATATATTGGAGAGAAATATCTCTTTTTTGAAATCATTTAAAAATCACATAATTATAAAAGAAAACCTTTTGAATAAAAGTAAAATTCAAAGGGGTTTTACACCTTATAAAATAAAGTTGTGTATAAAACGAAATATGCCTCATTGAAAGGAGATTGAGATGAAGTCCTTACAAAGATAATTTTTAAAATAAAATAGATCTATTATGTGTATTCACTATAAGTACACATAAAGAAAGTACAAATACAAGATAGGACATAATAATATCATGACATAATTTGAAAGTAGGAGATCAACCCAAAGAATGGAAATTGGGTTAAGAAATTCCCTTACCTCGTGTCCGACTTGACTCAACCGTTATTTAACTTCCTGAATAATAAACTAGAGTTAATTTCCATTTACTTAAGAACCTTTTTCATGTTCATTATTCCTTTTATATCACTTATTACCATGTTATGAACATTATGTAATTATTTAAGTTAATAACGGTCGTTTTGTCGATCTTTGGTACTTGAGTCAACAATAAACTTCTTATAATTACAAGTTGTTTATGTGGTAGAATATCCATTATCTCCAGAATTATATTCATGATTTAGATGTCATATATATCATATATATCCAGTATATACATTCATTCATAATATTACGTAACATTTAGAGGTAAAAAATGAAATGGACCGTTGATGGAGACGGTAAGCCGTACGTACGCATGAACGCTACTTTCATTTCTATTTCATATTTAATGGAATGAAATCATAATTATATAAACGTATAATATTGTTCCAGTATAATATCATATATAATATCATTTACTCCATCCTTTATACATCCCACATATGGAATTAACGATTCACATCACTTTGAGGGGGCGGTAGTCCGCACTTCCTAAAATGAAATTATCGCGTTTGACCCATAATGGAAATCATAAAGTATGCCATAAATGATAAATACAGAAGCATAAGTAAAACATAAACACATTATATATCATATATAAATATAGTGACATCTTAATGGCCACCTTTTAAGGTGTTATATGAGTGTTGAACAATCATCGTTTCGTGAGGTAGAAATTCTCCATCCACAGGAACCGTATGTTCTTTAACCATTAGATGTAGGTGTGTGTAATTGTAGCTCTAATACTTATTATAACAACATACTAGTATATTGAGGATACTGGTGTTGTTACAAAAGAGATGAATAAAAAGAGTTTAAGGGGTTGGAGAAGAAAAATAAAACAAAACAACATTAGAGAAGACATTACCTCAAAATCGGGTAACTCTTTTTGATTTGAGCCAAAGGATTCCTTGAAAAGAGTTCTGCCCAAAGTGAGTCTTCTAGGAGTAAGATGGGGAAGTTGGGAGAGTATTTGGGCAGAGGTTGGCTGAGCCAAATGGCTGGATGGTGTGAATAAGGTGGGAGAGTTGGGGGCCTTTTATAAGTGGAGAGGAGGGGCTCTTTTGGAAAGATTGAAATGAAACATTATTACACAATGCTTTTCGGATTCTAAAGGTCCCACACTTATATAATTCGTGGCTAAGATGATAAGGGTTCGAAATCTACCCATCAAATAGTCTTTGGAAAAGTTTAAGCCTTGTATTTTACATTATCTTTTCATTTTATTAAAATCGTTAAATAATGAGGTCATCGCTGCATCATAATGATGTCATAAATAATTTAATTTATTTAATGTCTAAAAATTATAAAAAAATACTATGATGTAGTAAATATTTTTATCTTTCTAATGAAAATTTATAGTCAAAATTTGGACTTGTGTAACCCCACTTAAAAACTATTTTAGTAAAATAACTCATGTTTGTGTCAATTTAATTTTAACATTAAATAAATATATATTAATGTCATTTTCCAACTAAAGTGGCTCCATGGGGTCCCCAAGTTGACCCATGGGTTGTCTTGGTCGGCCATGACTCATCCAATAGGAGTAGGACAAGTGTCATGCTCATCTCATATTATTAAAACATTATTTGTACCTTAAACTACACTAATTACCTCTAATCGCGATTAAGAACTTAAAAGTTACTATTCACCAAAAAATTATTTTAATCTCATTGAACCAAATTTTACTTCTTAATGACAACCATGTATGTCGGATTTTTGAAAATCAAATCACAGAAGTGGTAATATTTCATTTAAATGAAAAATCAGTTATTTAACTACCACTTAGTGGTTTCACTATTCATCAAAAATTGAAGTTTTTCAGAACAAGGCCAAAATTTCACCCTAAGCTATAATTGATATTCCGAATTCAAAAATGATGTCTATTTTACAAAATTCCAAACATATAAGTTGCATTAATTAATTTTATAATTCATTCCCGATGTTACAACAAATAGCGTGTTTTTAAGAAACAATTTATATCAAAAGATTGGCAATTGTTTATGTCCAATTTCAATGTTAAATTAATTCTAATGACCACCATTGGATAAAATGGTACAAATGTATTCTAATTATACCTTAAAACCACTAAATAGTATAATTTATCACAATAAATTATTTTGATTAAAAAAGTTGTTTTAAGTATTTTTCACTATTCATAAAAAAATTGGAAGTTCTCAGAAAGTTACAAAAAATTCAACTTAGGATAATTTTGATATTACGAATTCAAAAATGAAGTCCATTTTGAAATATAAAATTTCAATAATTTTAAAAAGTGGTTATTACTATTCATAACGGCTACTTTGATTAGTCGCGGTGTTTTAGAACTCGAAGTTACGTACAATGCAAGCTATTGCATTATTGAATGAGAAGTGTATCGTGGAAGCTCGGGGTGTTACATTCTCCCCTCCTTCAATAAATTGCGTCCTCGCAATTTGAAATTTTTCTTGGAAAATAAAAGGTTGAAAATAGAAAATACCTTTGTGGAAAACCCACATCAAAAATAAGGTTAATAAAATTTAGTCTTAATAAGAGGGAAAGGGAAATGAAAAAGTCACCACCCAATTATGATCTCGATTAGGAGAACATTGGTGGCAATTAGGGATATATAATTGGAGGAAAAACGTAAATATTTGTAGGGAGTGATTGAGGTCATCAATCACAATCAACTGTCAAATTGAGGGCCTCAAAGCCTTCATTCTATGTTGATTTAAAATATCATCAGTTCAACAAGACATAAGGTATTAGAATAACACATTTTTTTGTTTTAATATACCTTTACTA
Organism: Viscum album; assembly: GCA_963277665.1. Classification (NCBI taxonomy): domain Eukaryota; kingdom Viridiplantae; phylum Streptophyta; class Magnoliopsida; order Santalales; family Viscaceae; genus Viscum; species Viscum album. The sequence continues at coordinate 1,265,675,020 of OY728140.1, read as the reverse complement.
AAGTTTAAGAATTAATTTATTCATTGAATAAGAGATAGGTATATATATATTTACGCATGACAATTAGAGTTTCAACCTTCAACTCATCTTTCAGTCTAAAAGGTAATAGAACTCGAAAATATTCTATTTATCTTAATTGTATAAGGTTCCAAATGTTAACACATACCATTTAGATTAGTAAAACTATTTTGTAATAACCAGGGACTTCCTGTAGGCTAGTGGTAGGAAATAAAGGACGGTCGCACTATGATTGTGGGTTCGATTCCTGCAGCTTTGTCCGACGCGACGAGTTATGCCCCACCCTGTAGGTTGTCCTTTTAGTAAAACTATAGTATCATAATATTCCAAAAATAATCTTCATAAATTTTTTAACCTTAAATAATATTATCCAAAGATCAACTTAATCCATTCCAACCTTAATAGTTATCCAAAATACCTCCGTCCAGACTTTCTCTAAAAGGTCTCTAAATTCCAAAATCAATTGTAACATCTGATTCCCCAAACAAAGAAAAGTTTCTCTTATTGTCACATACTAAAAATATGATTACCTTAATCATATTAAAACCTTACTGAAATCAACAAGTACTGCAGTACAATCCTTATATATATATATATATATATATATATCACATTATTCTAATAACCAAAATATAATCCATGAGTCCAAAAGCACCAATACATTAGTTATTCTGCTTCAACTGTAGTAACAACATAAGATTGTCCTTCATCCCTTGGCCTTTTCTGAGGTAAGTTTCCCTGACGCTTAGAACATTCATTTCCATAATGACCCATTTCTCTACAATTATAGCATTCAACTTTGATAGCCTCTTTCTTTCCCTTGCAATCACGAGCCTGGTGACCCTTTTCTCCACATTTATAACAAACTCCCATTCCTTTTAGACAAGTACCAGGGTGATTCTTCCCACAATTATCACATAATGGAAAATCCTTATTTCCCTTTTCCCTTTATCTGTATCTTGTTCCACCGTTCTCTTCTTCTCTTGCTTTACTTTGTTGTCATAAGACTTAGAGAATTCCTTTTCTGTCTTGATAGCACACGAGACAATATCTTCGTATGATGAGAAGGATTGTGATACTAAAGATCGACGGAGAAATGGTTTTAACCCATCAAAGAAATGATCAATCTTACTCCTTGGGTTATGTATATAATTGGCAGCATGCCTCGCTAACCTTGTAAAGTTAGCCTCATACTTTGCGACATTCTCATCCTCATTCTTCCTCAGACTCAGAAATTGCCTTTCCATATCTTCTCGATGGTCACGAGAAAGTATTTTTCTAAGAAAATCTCTTTGAACTCACTCCATTGCATATTCGATATGTCATCATCTTCCTTTGTGTTTTGAATCAGCGACCACCACTAATCGGGATCTCCAGTGAGGCGGTAAACTGCCATGACAACCTTCTCCCTTTCACTGCTCCCCAAAGCCTGAAATATTTTCTCTAGGGAATTTATCCATTGCTCGGCTACTAAGGGATTTGTAATCCCATTGAAAGTTGGTGGTTGTTGCCTCATGAATCGATCTAACATTGATCCTCCACGCTGTGGATCCGGGTGCTCAATACGGGTAAGATTATTATTCATAACCTAAGTAAGTTGTCCCAGTATGGTGATTAGCTGATCGGCACCAGTTGCATCACCAGCCCCACTATAATTATCTTGAGCAGGAGGGAAATCCCTACATGGAGTGTGTGCATTGATACGGTTTCCATTTCTTCCACTAGGCGCCATTTCTAAACAATGGCATAAACTAGATCAGTTTATGAATCAAAATACATAATCCCATACTTATAAAACACTTAACATAAATTGAACTGTTTATGGATATAATCCATAATCATAAAAATGTTTTTTTTGAGGAATTATATACTCATAAACCCTTCATAATTATTTGTAAAGAAATTAGAGTTATCCTAAGCATATCCCCCGGGAGTGTCGTAACCAAGAGTGCAGCAAGGCCCGTTGTCGTGCACCAGTTCCCGTTCGAGTCTAGCTCAAAGCGGAGTTTTCGGGTTTTACCCCTAGGTACATCTGTGCCAGAGCCGCCTCTACTTACTCGTATCCCAACAGGAATGTATTGCTCGGAAAACTCAAAAAATCTCTACAATAACAAAATTATAGGAAGTTCTTCTATACTAATCCTCAATGTTTATCTTCGGGCTATGTGCTCTAATCAGAGTTTATCTAAATCTAGCTTCCAAGGTTAGTACTAAACTGCCTCTGATACCAACTGTAACGCCCCGACCCCAGCTACCCAGAGCCGGTGCGTTACTTCGTAACATTGGAATGATCCCAAAAGATCAAGTCTCGAAAGACTGATTAGTTTAGTAGCCTTAGAAACACTAGATACATTCATAAATGTTACATTACATCACAAAGTGAAAAACTATAATAACATAGTCTCCATAGTCCACACTTCTATCCTCTTTGGACTATCCCTGTAGGTCATTCATAAAATACTTCTTCACATCCTGGAAAATATTAAAACATTGAAAGGGGTGAGCTCGGATGCTCAGTAAGGTTAACAATGTAGCGGAAGCTTTCATAAATAAACATTAACATTTAAGGCAATGTATAACTAAAACAAAAGCATTTTAAACTTGAACTTCAACATAATATGGCAAAAGTAAAATGAGATAATGCCATTTACTTCTTCACATGGATATTCTACTGGTCGAATAATCACATGAAATATCAATAACCAATTCCATAATGATGGAATGCATAATTCCAGACTATCATAACCTTGTAGCCAAGGCCTCATGCCATGACCAAAAATAATATTTTGTCAAGGCCTCGTGCCAAGACACTAGTTTGTCTCATGAGACCTGCCGATGCAATTTTTTTAGAAGATACTTACGTTTTAAATTGCTCAAATATACTCCAGTGTTTTTCTGAAAACATTATGCAAGCTTCTGAAAACAAAATAACTTATTCTGAGACTGCTCGACTAATTACAGGCCATGATGGGTCCACGCCCAATCCCTTCCTATCTACCACACTCGAGAGTCGGGTTTTCTGAAAACATTTTTAAGCTTGCATTAAGTACGTATACATTTGCACTGGATTTTCATATATTAGAGAGAAATATCTCTTTTTTGAAATCATTTAAAAATCACATAATTATAAAAGAAAACCTTTTGAATAAACGTAAAAGTGGGTTTTACACCGTATAAAATAAAGTTGTGTATAAAACGAAATATGCCTCATTGAAAGGAGATTGAGATGAAGTCCATACAAAGATAATTTTTAAAATAAAATAGATCTATTATGTGTATTCACTATAAGTACACATAAAGAAAGTACAAATACAAGATAGGACATAATATTATCATGACATAATTTGAAAGTAGGAGATTAACCCAAAGAATGGAAATTGGGTTAAGAAATTCCCTTACCTCGAGTCCGACTTGACTCAACCGTTCTTTAACTTCCTGAATAATAAACTAGAGTTAATTTCAATTTACTTAAGAACCTTTTTCATGTTCATTATTCCTTTTATATCACTTATTACCATGTTATGAACATTATGTAATTATTTAAGTTAATAACGGTCGTTTTGTCGATCTTTGGTACTTGAGTCAACAATAAACTTCTTATAATTACAAGTTGCTTATGTGGTAGAATATCCATTATCTCCAGAATTATATTCATGATTTATATGTCATATATATCATATATATCCATTATATACATTCATTCATAATATTACGTAACATTTAGAGGTAAGAAATGAAATGCACCGTTCATGGAGACGGTAAGCCGTACGTACGCATGAACGCTACTTTCATTTCTATTTCATATTTAATGGAATGAAATCATAATTATATAAACGTATAATATAGTTCCAGTATAATATCATATATAATAACATTTACTCCATCCTTTATACATCCCACATATGGCATTAACGATTCACATCACTTTGAGGGGGCGGTAGTCCGCACTTCCTAAAATGAAATTAACGCGTTTTACCCATAATGGAAATCATAAAGTATGACATAAATGAGAAATAAAGAAGCATAAGTAAAACATAAACACATTATATGTCATATATAAATATAGTTACATCTTAATGGCCACCTTTAAAGTTGTTATATGAGTGTTGAACAATCATCATTTTGTGAGGTAGAAATTCGTCATCCACAGGAACCGTATGTTCTTTAACCATTAGATGTAGGTGTGTGTAAGTGTAGCTCTAATACTTATTATAACAACATCCTAGTATATTTAGGATACTGGTTCTGTTACAAAAGAAATGAATAAAAAGAGTTTAAGGGGTTGGAGAAGAAAAATAAACAAAACAACATTAAAGAAGACATTACCTCAAAATCGGGTAACTCTTTTTGATTTGAGCCAAAGGATTCCTTGAGAAAAGTTCTGCCCAATGTGAGGCTTCTAGGAGTAATAGGGGGATGTTGGGAGAGTATTTGGGCAGAGTTTGGCCGAGCCAAATGGCTTGAAGGTGTGAATAAGGTGGGAGAGTTGGGGGCCTTTTATAAGTGGAGAGGAGGGGCTCTTTTGGAAAGATTGAAATGTTACATTATTACACAATTCTTTTCGGATTCTAAAGGTCCCAAACTTATATAATTAGTGGATAAGGTGATAAGGGTTCTAAATCTACCCATACAATAGTCTTTGGACAAGTTTAAGCCTTGTATTTTACATTATCTTTTCATTTTATTAAAATCGTTAAATAATGAGGTCATCGCTGCATCATAATTATGTCATAAATAATTTAATTTATATAATGTCTAAAAATTATAAAATAAATACTATGATGTAGGAAATATTTTTATCTTTCTAATGAATATTTATAGTCAAAATTTGGACTTGTGTAACCCCACTTAAAAACTGTTTTAGTAAAATAACTCATGTTTGTGTCAATTTAATTTTAACATTAAATAAATATATATTAATGTCATTTTCCAACTAAAGTGGCTCCATGGGGTCCCCAAGTTGACCCATGGGTTGTCTTGGTAGGCCATGACTCATCCAATATGAGTAGGAAAAGTATCATGCTCATCTCATATTATTAAAACATTATTTGTACCTTAAACTACACTAATTACATCTAATCGCGATTAAGAACTTAAAAGTTACTATTCACCAAAAAATTATTTTAATCTCATTGAACCACATTTTACTTCTTAATGAAAACCATGTATGTCGGATTTTTGAAAATAAAATCACAGAAGTGGTAATATTTCATTTAAACGAAAAATCAGTTATTTAACTACCACTTAGTGGTTTCACTATTCATCAAAAAATGAAGTTTTTCAGAACAAGGACAAAATTTCACCCTAAGCTATAATTGATATTCTGAATTCAAAAATGATGTCTATTTTACAAAATTCGAAACATATAAGTTGTATTAATTAATTTTATAATTAATTCCCGCTGTTACAACAGATGGCGTGTTTTTAAGAAACAATTTATATCAAAAGATTGGCAATTGTTTATGTCCAATTTCAATGTTAAATTAATTCTAATGACCACCATTGGATAAAATGGTAAAAATATATTCTAATTATACCTTAAAACCACTAAATAGTATAATTTATCACAATAAATTATTTTGATTAAAAAAGTTGTTTTAAGTATTTTTCATTATTCATAAAAAAATTGGAAGTTCTCAGAAAGTTACAAAAAATTCAACTTAGGATAATTTCGATATTAAGAATTCAAAAATAAAGTCCATTTTGAAATATAAAATTTCTATAATTTTAAAAAGTGGTTATTACTATTCATAATGGCTACTTTTATTAGTCGCGGTGTTTTAGAACTCGAAGTTGCGTACAATGCAAGCTATTTCATTATTGAATGAGAAGCGTATCATGGAAGCTCGGGGTGTTACAATTTAATAAGGATGTTTCCCCACACTTATGACTCATGAATCATGAATAGTAAATGAATTATACCATTTATCATGGTTTAGGATCTTTGAATGATTAGTTCTGAAATATATAAGTAAAAATAATTCTCACATGAACTTATGTGTTTGTTTTTCTTGAATTTTATCATTGAATATTATATCTCATGTTTATACTTGTAGAGCATCTAATATCACCCTTTATTAATTTTCCTTTTTCTTCATGTTTTGAGAAAAGGTTGTAAGTGTGATATTTCTAAGAAGTGTACTATGATAGATGTATTTTAAGATATATTCAAGGTAACTCATTAAATAAGATGATTATGTTTATAGTATTCAATGAAAATAAACATGTATTGTTATAGGGAATGTGTTATTAATTTTTTTAATAAAACTCAAACTTGATGTTATATTTCAGTATTTTATTCTCAGTTCACATTGTCCGGTGGGTAAATTAATGATTGATATGAAATAAAATTATACCAAGTGACTAAGGATTATATCATAAAGATGTATCATCCCATTAACCACAACCAGATATTAGAAATATAATTTAGATAAACACATCACACCAAAAAGTGTTTTGACTGATAATTTCATATACTATCATTGACGATATAAATAAATAATCTTATAGAATATACAAGATAAAAAGTAATTTGTATTACTAGAATACAATAATATGTTTTCTTTAATTATTATACCTTTAACCATCTAAAATTGATGGTATTTTAAATCATATGTTAAAACCAAAATTTTTATCATGGTTCATTAATAATTATATATTAGGTATATTAGAGTGTAAAATCATGGGAATATGAAATGAAATCGTGATATTCCTTACTCGAGGACATTATTATCATATTTTATGATACATTTAATTCAACATAGTATTATTTTAGTGGATCTATATGGTTATTTATAACCTAGTATCTAAAAAATTAATCCTATGATTGATACCTATATAAAATACTATGTCATTAAATTAGTATATTATTAGACTTTTCATATTTTTAACATTTTATATAAAAAAATAGACATAGAAACCCATACCATAATGGTCTATATTTCATATATATATGAAATATATATGTCATTTTTCACATTATTTCTTCATCATATACCAAAAAATACTCTTAGCATATATTATATTAAATCATGTTTTGTCATGTAATTCACAGAATAAAATATAAACTTAAGATGGATTGAGATCAAAAACATTGTAAGGGAAATATATGGACATATAGGATTTATCTATTTAAAAATAATTTGGTTTAATAATATTTTTAAATAAGTATATATTACATAAAAATATTTTTCATAAAGGCATAAAATATATTTTATAATAGAATAATGAAAAATTATATATTATCTATTACATTTGGAACATAAAATAAAACCATTAGACAAAGACATCATTTTCTGGTGATATAATTATGGTATACACATGGAGTTGTGAACATATAAATAGGGTCGATAAATAGATTTATTTGAATATATATAAGGTCATTTCATATAGTAGGTATTATAAAAATAAGTTCCAAACATTGGGTTTTGAATATATTAATAATTTCCATTCATATAGTTATAAACATATTAATGATGACCAAATAATGAGTTGTTAACATATCAATGAGGTTCCTAAATATCGTCATTATCTATCATAAAATAAATAATTATCTATGTAATTAAGGTTTTATATGATACCAAACAATAAAATAATGATTAAACATAAAAATATGATACAAAGGAATTCAATGAAAAATATTATCAAAGTACACATTCAATGAAAAGGGGTTATAAAAAATTTTATTCCCATATCATAAAATTGAATCACAATTTATATTAGGACAAACTAAAAATTCAATCTCCCAAATGAATTATATCACAATATAATTTAAAATATTATAAGTGAATCATAACTTAATATTAGATAGATATTTATGAGGTAGAAATTCAAAGAGAAGCGAAACCCTAAAAGGTGTTTTCAAAAAGAACTTTTTTCATTTTCATAAAACAATGATGTTACATTTCAATAATAATATGCATTTTTTGGGAAATAAAGATACTTGTTTGTAATATTTTTATAAAAAGACTATTTTAAAAAGTATGCCTGAAAATATTAAATGTATTATTAATGAAATTTTTTGTTAAAATCTTAAATATTTTAAAATTAAATGAAATTAATTTTTAACGTTTTCATGAATCTTTTGAGATAATCCACATTTATGAAAGCTTAAAAAAATCATTTTAAAAATAAATAATAGAAAAAATGAAGTCCAATTAAGATCACACATATTTATATTTTAAAAATATAAATATTAAATTATAGATAATAAAGTATATCAATATTGTTGAGAATTATCCAATATATTGGTTGAGAATAATTTTTTTACAATGTCATATTTTTCTGTAAAATGGAATATAGTTAAGAGGAATAATTTTAAAATCAAAATTAATTTCTACATATTGAAAAAATATATATCTCATATTAAAGAGAAATAATTATGAATACTAACTCTATGAATAACATATCAAATTAAGGATTATTTTTAACTAAAGAAAAGGAAATTTAGTCAACAAACCCATTATGGATTTTGTATAATTTTAATCAAAATACCATTGAATGTGGAAATCGTATGATAACATTAGATAAGAGTTCACCATATAAAAATATGATAAATTGTTTCCAAAAGTCAGTATATACACAATATAAATTAAAATATTGACATAATTCCAAAACATGTCTCAATGATATAATATTTAGATAAAAACGCATACATAAGAATCTATCATAATGAAATATAGTCTAAAATTATATATATTCATATTTTATTAATTATTAAACTATTCAGAACCCATATTTTTACTTAATTTTTCATTATTGACTCAATTTTAGTTTCTTATTACATAATTATATATCATTGTACATTAATATTTATATTCATGAGTGAATGATCCCATTTTAAGAAGAGAGATTTAGTATTTAGGTTCCATTCCTAGATCCTTGTCCATGTAATAATCACTGATAAAGTGTACATTGAGTCTTCATAAATTTTTATACACATAAATTTAAAATAATATTTTCTTTATTTTTTAGTGACAATTTATCACGAATGATTAAAATATCCCCTTTGTGAATTTATATTTAATAAAAATATTTTATTTGATTAATGAATATAATTATATATATTACATTTAATAAATTATGAGAAAAAATTAAAATTTAATTTCAATATCATATTAAAAATATTTTTTCATATTCATTATTGGTATAACCATTTTATAACCAATCAGTTATGTTCTTTTACAAACCCATAAAATAATGTCTTATTAGAAAATAATGAATAATGTAATGTTTATGTATAATTATAATAAAACTTATATAGAATTATAATTTTTTTATAATCATTTTATCAAAGATATAAATATATTTTAAAAATATATATATTTTAAAAAGAAAATAAAATAGTCATTTGGAACATAACACTAATATTGATATATACAATCCCCTTATAGAGATATTCTTGTATATGATGTATTTAAGGCCACATCAAGTGATATATAATAAATCCCTAGACATAAACATTACATAATCTCATGTTATGTCAAAAAATAACATTTGGGATCTTTATTGGCTTAGATATTTAGAGAATTATTCAATAACTAATACATAACAACATAAATATTACAAGGTATACACTTCTACTCACTTTAAATTTGTCATAAAACAAAAAAATTTAAAATAAAATTGGCTTTGTTTTATTTATATACTTCATAACTTTTCTTCAATACCATCTTTGACTCCGTTAACCTTTAAATCATATAAAAAAGTTTTCCAAACTTATGATGACCATAAAAATCTCAGTAAGTTATACACAAAGAAGGTAAACTATTAGGCTTCAAAAATATGTAAACCATGAATACTTTATCAAAAAGTAATACTTTTAACCTTTATGAAATAGTAAATACTATTCACTTAATTTAAGTTCATTATATACACATTAATTAATCAAAATATTACCATAAACCCATAGAAAAAAATATATATAATATAATGGTAACTTTAGATATAATCATTCGTAAACGGAATAACCATACAGGAGAAATCCACACATATCACTCTTATAAATGGAATTTTTATTGGACTAACATGAATACCCAATGCATTGGATGTCATAATGTAACCAACTTTAATTGTTTTTTCATGTAACCAACCATATATGGTTTATCATTTTACCACCCTTCTTTGGATCATCATTTATCCACATTCTAATTGTCCATGTACCATTATATAATCAGGACACATAGAAGATTGCTATTATCCACAATTCACTCATAAAAATTAATATTCATTCATAGGAAATAATATCAAGTTATTGAAAAAGTAAATCCTCGTTCAAAACCATTTTCAATTCCAAAAACACCGAAAAAGTTAATAAGGGATTTTTTTACCTCTTAAAAACATTAAGGCTTATAGTGTAAGCCAATGATCAAATAACGTTTACGGTGGCGAAGAAGTCATTATCACCACAATCAAAAAAACGTTTATTTTGTCATTTTTAAATAAATTAAATCTATTTTTTAAAAAATAATAATTTTTTAAAAAATTGAAATAATTAAAAGAAAATTGGTTTTATAATACAACCTATAAAAGAATGTGGTTTATAACATCAAAATATGCAACAATGAAAGGAGATTGAGACGAAGACCCTTACCTTGAGTTTGATTAATCACATATGTTATTTATCCTTCCTAAATAATAATATTTGGTTAATTTCTAATTCTTATAAACCTTTTAATGTATATTTATCATTTTTTATCATTAATTACCATGTTATAATAATTTGTTAATTAGTTATGTTCATGTCTGATGTTTTGTTGATATTCGTACTTGACTCAGAAGTGAACATGGTATGATGCGACTAGCCGTATGACCATAACTAAATCATCAAAACAAAAATATTAAATAAATTATTATATGTTTTAAATATAAATTATACTGTTAAATCAAACCATTATGTATTATTTTATAAAATGAACAATGTTTTATTCATGAAGATGGTAAGCTGTACGTATGCAGGAGTAATGTTTTCCATTTTTCATTGATCATTGTGGAAAAAAGGTAAGTATTATTTAATCATTATAGAATGATTATAAAATCACTAATAGTATATTAATACTTGAAATATAATTATATATATCATACAACTGATGTAATGAATAAAAACAAGTCACATCTCTTCAAATAGGTTATAGTTCACACAAACGCATGAAGGACATTATAATTTTTATGTGAATGTAATGTAAATAAAATTGATATATTATTATCATATATTGATTAATATATCATGAATATTAAATATTATTATTAATTACACCTTTATAAATTTTCATGAGAGACGGTAATGAAAAAAGAACTATATCAGTTCGTGAGGCGGTAGTCCTACATACAAATGAAAAAAATGATCATTTCCATTATGATGAAATTCAGGAATTATTTAGCTGATTATACTAACATAATAATATCTCAATATATTGGGGATAATTGAGTTATTATTTTATCCTGGTTGGAGGAGATATTAAGGAAGTCAAAGATGAGTTATTATATAAATACTGAAAGAAAATTTACAACTTCTTTGGTTAAACACATTTGAAAAACATTTTAACACCTCTATGGAGTATGTTATTCCAAAAATAAGTAATCAATAATGTGTTGGGGTATTTTAGGAAGTTTTTGGTCATATATTGTCAAATAAAAATATTTTTTGAATAATGAGTAATTGAGAATAGTGGGTACCTTTTTATAGAAGAGGGGAGGGGTACCCTGGGAAACTCATAGTGTATTAAATTAGATTTAATTTGTTTTTAACGCAAAAAAACCAAAATTAGTTATGTCGAATATCAGTTGTGTATGGTTCAAAATCCTCCCATAAAATCATTTCTATACATGTATTGATTTTTTTTAAAAGTTATCATTATTCTTTAAAATTAGTTAATCTATTTTAATTTTAATTATGGTAACAAAATTTTCAATATTAAGAGGTTATATCTTTTATATATATGGGATCAAATTCCATAAAATGTAAATTTTTACCTTTAATAACTTATAATGGTTAATTTTTAATTTTTAATGTTTATATTATTTATATCTAAAATAATACAATATTAATTTTATAAAATTTTAAAACTATTAATTTTGACTCTATTCAATTCATTGAATAAAAATAAAATACAAAACGATATATTACATTAAAAAACATTCAATATACATATAATATATCCTATTGAACTATAAAATTTATATATTACCCAAATTAATTTACATTATATTTATTTTAAAATTTTTCATTTCATTAATTTTATATTTATATTATTAAAATAATCATGGTATAACTGTTGTGTCAGTATTTATGGTAATTATTTAATCGAAAAGTATTCTAAATAAACTTCTATGATGTAGATTATTTCATTATATTATTAGATAAAATTTATGAATGATGTTTTTTTGTTTATTCTAATACTAAATTTATTCTACTTATAATAAATTAGAGTGTGACATGTTGTCAATTTCTTTACTTTTAATTTTATCATTATCACATTCATGAAACTAAATTCTATTAAATGAGGCAATTCTGATCCACATCTATTTATTGTGGAATTTTAATAAATATAATATTATTTTATAGGTGTTGGGTTTATTTTATTATCCCTGTCATATTACATGTTACCCTAATTTTCATAATTTTCATTTAACCGTGGTAAATAAAAATTAACGTAGTTACTATTCATAATATCCAAAAAATTAAAAGTAATATACTAACAAAATTTTAAATAAAAAAATATAAATCAATCATGTTTTAATAATTTATTTAAAACTAATCCATGTCCAGAATATGGGAAAACATGTTTTTTACAAGTAGAAACCTTAAAAGCATTAACATGTGTTTATATCAAATGTCAATGTGAAATTAATTCAAACGGAACAAATGGATTGAATTATAAAATCATAATCTTATGATTCTTAAAAACCAATTAAAATAATAATATATCTTTTTAAAAAAATTAGATTAAAAACATTTTTGAAATAAAATGCAACATTTTTCACAATTCATTAAAATTTTAATGTTTTGAGAAAAATAAAAAAAAATTCAAAAAAAAGTAATTTTTATATCCCTATTCAAAATAAGAATATTTTTTGTCAAATAGAACATATAAATGAGACCAAACTAAATTCTAAAATTGTTCCCCATCAGAAGTTTGTAAAACTATCTTTTTAAAATATTAGAGTATTTAGTGCTTAAAACTGGAATAATTTTCATTTTATGCCTCTAAAAATCGATGGAAGAAAGAATAAATATTTAGTAAAAATGATTAAACATAATATTGTTAGTTCTATTAATTACTTCGAATATAATGTCTAGGTGATAACTGCCATTTAAAATAATAATATTAATAATGTATTATTTTTCAATTTTACTCATTCTTATGTGCAACGTAGGATATCAGAGAAATATGTAATTGGGTGTCGAGTACGCTAACAGTCATAACATCCCTATTAATATAAATTCACTATCTAATTCATAAATGTTAGAAAATGTTAAAAATTATTTTCTATAATTAAATGAGTTGTTACATCCTTCCCCCATTTTTGAAATTGAATCCTCACAGTTTTATTCACTTGTCAAATAACTGGGGCAATTTCTCCCTCATATAATTTGCATATTACCATGTTTCCTATTTATCCATATAGTTTTTCAAAACTATCATAACCTAATGAATAACCATATACCACAACACATTCTATCTATGGTCAAGATTTTGGACTCGCTATTCTTTATAAGCAATATTTTCTTTCAACTAAACTACTCATGGACTCAAAAAATGAGATAGATCTAGCATATAGTTCCTTAACACTGAAACCTAGAAACCATTGTGTACCTGTGATATAATTGGATTTAAATCTAATCAGTAGGAAATCAACCCAACTCTATCTAGGATTTTATAGTGTCCAATGAACCACAAAATCATATTTCCTTTATTACCAAAATTCATCACACATTTTCATGGTGAAACATTGTAAAGAACAAGAACACCTACCTTGAAAGAAATATACATACTCCGGCTATTGTCATAGCTATTCAACTAGCACTGTGCTATCCTAATATGCCTTTGAAACAACAAAACATTTTCTTCCATTCACTCTACCAATTCTTGTCTAATCAAATTTCTTTCACCTACATCATCCTGAAATATTGTTGTTCAACACCGATTTCTATATAATACATCAAATGGTTCCATCTATATAATGTAATGAAAATAGTTATTATACGAAAACTCAACCAATAAATGATTTTGATCCCAACTTCCCTAGTAATCTATTGAAAAGGCACATAGCATATCATCCAATGTATGAATTTTTCATTCTAACTGGCAATCTGATTGAGGATAAAAAGTTGCAGTAAAATATATACTAGGACCTAATGACATCAAAAGACCATTCCAAAATTTATATGTTATCCTTATATCAATATTAGATACAATATATTGGGTAACACAATGTATCCTAGCTATCTCATTAATACACAATCGAGAAAGTTGATCTAGGGAAATATTATTTCGAATAGAAAGTTAATGAGAAGATTTAGTCAATCTATAAATAACTACTCATATTTAATTGTTACCTTTAGAAGTATTTGGTAATCCCTCTTAGAAATCCATGTACAAATTTTCAAATTTCCATCCTATTGCTATCAAATCCCGATGCATCCCTTTAATTAAATGTTTCTCTACTTTACCATATTGACAAATAAATCATCTCAGAGTAATGTCATTAATTTTTTTTCATTATATCTCACTAGTAATAACATAGAAGGTCTTTTTACATCTTAGTCCATCCCAGATGATCTGAAAACATATAACTCTATGCTTCAGATGAAAAATCTCTATTCAAATGTGAATCATAAAGCACACATAATCTAATACCAATCCTCATAAAACTATCTATATCAATTATAAAAATTGGTACCATAACCTTATGAACCAATTCTACCTTTTTCTACAACTCACTATTTTCCTTCCATGTATGCTTAATTCTATATGATATAGATGGTTGTACTGACACATGAAACAATACAAATGTATTTTATGCACCAAAAAATTCCATTCCAAAATTCATCAAATCATTGACCAAAGGAACTCGTTCCAAAAATTGCATGGATATTGTAGAATTAATTTTTCAACAGAATGAATTGAAAAATTTATTATATATTAAAAGATGGTAATGAATGGTGAAATCATAATCTTCTATTAACTCTATCCATCTCCTCTGTCTCAAGTTCAATTCTTTAAGAATGAATATATACTTTGATAATTTATGATCATTAAATATTGCACACATTAAAACATACAAAAGATGTCACGACCCGTCCTCGGGGCCCATGCCGTGACTACCCCAAGCCCGCCTTCCATAGGCCAGGGGCTGGCGACTAGAACCAAGGCGTAAATCCCGATAAAAGGGAAGGCATTGCCTTTGTAAAGTAAACTAACACCACAGAGAAAGAAAGCAGTAGAAGTAAACACTAAGTAAAAACTGAGTACAACAGTAAGTGCGGAAAAGAAAATGGGCCAGTATACAAACCCAAACTAAAAGTAAAGTACAACTGGAAAGAGAAAACAACAACTGAAAAGTAAAGCTGCAGCGTCGATCCATCCACGGGAAGTCCCACCTGAAGGGTGGGTACATATGGCCTCCACAGCTCCTAGGGTCCTATCGTCCACTCCGAGTACATCCTGCCCAATGGTCCACCTCCAGGTATCATCCTTCTCCGCAAGCCTCAAACATGATCAGCGCTGTCCGTTGTCTGTAACCAACACAACGTAGTGCGGGCATAGCCCGTGCAGGGGTGAGTATAAGCTACTCAGTAGGGACCCTGAGACCCCTGATGGTCTCCCATAATCCACAAAGGATAAACCACAAAGGAAAGATACAATCACGAAATAACATTCGACACTGCTTAGGTATATGCTCATACATATACCTAAGTCATCAATTCTCGTTCGGCTCAAACATCCGAACCCAAGTACAACCCAGTCCACACAGGAAAGCAAAACGTAAATCCACACATGATAGCACAACACAATCCACAAAGGAATGCAAAACAGGATTCAGCTTACACAGGTATACTTCTTCGTATGAAGATAGATATGATCAGGTATTGCCACTAATTCATCTAAGTCGTTGGACCCACAAAGGATCGATAGGTACTAACCCCCGCAATGTCCCACAAAAGATTGATAGGTAACTAACCCCCGCAATAACCCACAAATGATCTGACCCACACAGCATCGATAGGTAACTAACCCCCGCAAATACCCACACAGGATCGGACCCACATAGGATCTGTAGGCGCCGGCCCACACAGGACCGCTGAGCGCTGACCCACACAGGATCAGACACACACATGATCTATAGCACTGACCCACGTAGGATCGCTGAGTGTTGTGGTCATCGCCGTCGAATCCACTGAGGATCTCTGCACAATCGTCGTCGTCGGAGTCGCAGCCAGCACTAGGGTTCCCGCACACAGCAAGATCATTCGGGAGGGCCCGCTCTACGTGCCGAAAGGATGATACATCAACTGACACATACTCCAGAGTTGATGTATCCAAAAGTTCTGTATCGACAACAGGAACTCAACGTCGCAGACGACACGTCAATCGGACTCACGGTCTAAGAGTTATTGTCTTTTTTGTTCCAGGGGCCCGGTTGGTTTTTAAAGCAAAACCAACCGGACCATACTCCACCTGCATCTAAACCTTGGGCGGAGTAATCCAAAAGATCCGGCTCACTTAGAGGAATCCAACAAAGTCGACGGCACGTTAATCGGACGTCCGGAGTTTAAGATATAAGCGTTTTCGCTCCGAGGGCCCGGTTGGTTTCGTTTACGAACCAACCCGGCCAAACCCCAAGTACTCTGAAACCTTGAGTGAGATATACCTAAATGACCATCTCGATTAAAGGATCGCATCCCCGCTGACGGTGCGTCGATAAGAGGCCTTCATCTCATGTTATGAGAAAAAGATCGAAAAGATACGAAAATGGGGGTATGGGCCTGGACCGACCCAGCACAACCCCCCCTGGGTCGACCACAACCGGGTCCGGGCCGACCCGGACGGTGCGGCCCAGCCCGTCCGGGGTGTGACCCGACCCGGTCGGCTGGTCGGCTCGGCCGGTTACGGCCGAGCGGTGCGGGGGGGCGTGCTGCCTCCGCGTGAGAGAACCGCGGCCCCGCGTGGAGCCGCCCTTGCCAGCAGACGCGGCCAGGCTGCCACATCACGTGCTCCTCCAGTCCTGCGTGGTCGCAGGACCGCGCTGTTGCCGCCGCGGCTTCAGCCGCGGCGGTTCTTCACGGCGGTGTGCCGGGCGCCGCCGCCTTCCGCCGTCGTGCCGGTGGGGCGTGCCGGTGGGACGCTCCGCTGACCACTGGATGAGTTCTGGTGGTCGTAAATTCACGCCGTCTTCGCCAAAGGTCCTCCTGGGGTCCTTCCCTTACTTTGAGGACCCCGCATCGCCCGTGTGGCCAGCTTTGTCGATGTCCGTCATTTCTCACACCAAGAACGAAAGGGCAGTGGGTTCGGACTTGTTCGTTGGTCCGCACCCACCGTGTTAGCGGTTTTAAAAGTATCACAACAATCATTTTAATAAACCGCGGATATAATCACATGGATTAAAATGAAAAAAAAACCCTACCTCAATGTTTTCATCGAACATGAGTTCGTCGCGGAATTGACCATCGCGGAAGAAGAGGATCGTCGCGTTGCAGAAGGAGCGTTGCTGTCGTCTCGGTACATGGCATTGCGCAGTCAAACTCCGAGGATTTAAAATCACACAGATTTAATTTCACCATTAAAACCCATGCTGAGGATATAATTAAAAAAGAATTAAAAGAACTGCAACCCCCTACCTCAATCGGTTGTTGATCGAAGATTGTCGCGGGAAAGGAACGTCGCGGAAGAACGTCGCGGGTGGAGAATCTTCAGCGTCGCGGTACACGGCGTCACGTCGTTGGTCTCTGAGGGTTCGGCATTCTTTGTCACCGTTCGTGTTCTTCACGTTCTTCACGTTCTTCGGGTTCTTCGCGAAGGAGGATGAAGAACATAGAGTATCTCCAAATCCTCTCAACAAGCCACCCTCAAGTAAAACATGTGTTGGTTTTATTTTATTCCATGCCAACAATTTGAAAAACAAGTTAAGAAACGAAGCATTAATTTGTTGAATTAATGGTAACGTCTTAACTGTCCAATTAATAGGGGCGTTAAGAATTTAGAAAACGCACCAGTTGACTTTCATTAAAGAGGAGTTTTCACGGGTGTGTTACTTAGAGGAAAAGAAACGGTGGGGCTCGTACGGGCCCCACCTCACAAATATCCTACCAAGATATTTTGGGTTCCACCCTATCCGCTTCAACTCAGCTTGAGTGGATTTAAGTGGTTTTAAGTGGCTTTAAGTGAAATAAAAATAAAATTCTCGCACCACTTAATTTTATTTCTTAACTTAACCCCAAAAAATAAAAACCACACCTGAGCAAATGCAACTCTGGAAAAGGCGTTTCTAAGCAAATATCGGCACTGTGATTCCATCAGTGCCCTCAGAATTCTATTTCTAGCACCGGTTCAAATGATAGAAAACCCCGCTCGTTCGTTCACTGAACGTACCCGAGCCAAACTTCGGAAAATGATTCCGGGCACACCGGACCTCAGAATCAGGTTCCGTCAGAAACTACATTCTTGTAAAATTCCAAAGAAAATTAAGAAAAAAATTTCCTTGAATATTACGGGTCTTTACATCACTCCCACCTCAGGTTTTTACGTCCCCATAAAGATACATCATAAGCTAGGGAAACAAATGTGGGTACTGAGCATGCATCTAAGCCTCCTGCTCCCAAGTTTTCTCCTAGAGGTTCTCGTGCTGCCATCTGATGCGCAAAAGAGAAATCGATCGTCCATGTAGGACCCGATCCTGTCGATCCTCGACCTCCACCAGGACCTCCGCAAAAGTCGCCCCATCATCAACGTCTATACCCCCATGGCCAATGATATGTTACAGGTCATGCACGTATCTCCTCAGCTGAGATATGTGGGAGACGTCGTGCACCCGGTGCAACTGAGGTGGTAGAGCCAGGCGATAAGCCACCTCGCCAATCCTGCTGAGGACCTGGAATGGTCCGATGAAGCGTGGACACAACTTTCCGCCACGGCCAAATCTCCATAATCCACGTCGAGGTGAGACACGCAAGAAGACGTGGTCGCCATCCTCGAACTCTAGTGGACTCCGCCTTCTGTCAGTATAAGACATCTTCCGGCTCTGAGTTGTCCTCATCTGCTCCTGGATGACCTGGACCTTCTCTGTCATGGCATGGACCATCTCCAATCCTACAAGTGCTAACTCCCCAGGGTCTGTCCAGCACAAAGGAGATCTGCAAGGTCGGTCATACAACACCTCATATGGTTCCATCCCGATGGTGGATTGTTAGCTGTTGTTGTACGCAAACTCCACCAACGGTAGGTGGTCCTCCCAGCTGCGACCAAAGTTGAGGACACATGCGCGGAGCATGTCCTTGAGATTCTGTATGGTTCTCTCCATCTGACCATCTGTCTGAGGGTGAAAGGTGGTGCTCAGACATACTTGCGTCCTGAACGCCTCCTGCAACCCCTTCCCAAGTCGGGAAGTAAAGCGAGCATCTCAATCAGAGACGAAAGATGATGGCACACCGTGAAGCCGTACAATCTCCGGAATGTAGAGACGTCCCAAACTCTCCATAGAGCCCTGCTCCCTGATGGGTAAAAAGTGAGCCGACTTGGTGAGTCGGTCGACAATCACCCAAATGGAGTCGTGACCTCTTGAAGTGCGTGGAATTCCAGTCACGAAGTCCATATATATCCCATCCCACTTCCACTCCGGGACCTCCAAGGGTTGTACCAAGCATGCTGGTACCTGGTGCTCTACCTTCACCTACTGGCAGGTGAGGCATCGAGAAACGAACTCTTCCACACCCTTCTTCATGCCTGGCCACCAGTGCTGTCGTCTGAGATCCTGGTACATCTTCACCACTCCAGGATGTACCGCCAAAGGATAAGTGTGAAACTCTCTCAGCACCTCATCCTATAAAGAAACTGGTACCAAGGTATGTCCTCTGAAAAGGATGTTGTGCTCTGATCCAAGGGAGAAACCAACAGGTGCCTGACCTGAGGATACCTGCACCCGCCGCGTCTCACAGTCAGCGTCCCCACGTTGTGCCTCTCTGACCCACTGCAGTAGTGGAGGGGTGACTGTGAGAGACTGAAGGAAGGATGCTCCATCTCTATCCATGAAGGATATCTGCAAAGCGTCTAGCTGCTCTTTCTCCTCCTCAAGTAGTTGAATGCTCTTCCTCCTGCTAAGAGCATCGGCTACCACGTTCCCCTTCCCAAGAGTATAGACTATCTTAAAGTCATAGTCCTAGAGGAACTCGAGCCATCGGCGCTGTCTCAGGTTCAGGTCCTTCTGAGAGAATATGTACCTGCGACTCTGATGGTCATAAAATACTGTAAAGCACTCGCCCATCAGATAGTGTCGCCTTGTCCTCAGAGCGAAGACCACTGATGCAAACTCCGGGTCATGGGTAGCGTAGTTCTGCTCATGAAGCCTCAACTGATGTGTTACATAGGTTATCACCACCCGCTCCTGCATCAAGACACATCTGTGTCCGGTCCTTGATGCATCGTAGTAGACTACGTACCCTACTCCCTCCTGAGGCCACCTCAAGATAGGGGCACTGGTCAATCTCTGTCTCATCTCCTGGAAGCTCTGATGACATCTGTCTGATACACAAAGGATTTCCCCTTCTTCTTCAAAGCAGAGAGTGGTGTCACAACTCTAGAGAAGTCTGGCACAAATCTCCGATAATATCCAGCTTGTCCCATGAAACACCGCACCCCCATCACACACTTGGGTGCCTCCCAAGCTAGCACTGCCTCGATATTTGCAGGATCCACTGCAACTCCCACCTCAGAGATGACGTGTCCCAAGAAGTGGATCTCACGTATCCAGAACTGACACTTCGAGAGCTTTCCATAAAGCTGGTGCTCTCGGAGTGTGTCTAGTACAACACGCAATTGGTAGGCATGATCCTCCTCAGTCTTCGAGTATATCAAAATGTCGTCAATGAAGACCACGACAAATCGATCGAGGTATGGCTGAAAGATCATGTTCATGAGGCCCATGAACACTACGAGAGCATTTGTTACGCCGAAGGGAATAACCAAGAACTCATAGTGGCCATACTGACATCTGAAGGTCATCTTCTGCACGTCCTCGTCCCGAACTCTGAGCTGATGATAGCCTGGCCTGAGGTCTATCTTTGAGAACCACCGTGCTCCCTTGAGCTGATCGAAGAGGTCATCAATCCTCGGTAGCAGATACTTGTTCCTCACTGTGACCTGGTTCAGGCGATGATAGTCTACACAAAGTCACAAGCTCCTGTCCGCCTTCTTGGCAAATAAAATCGGGGAAGCCCAGGGTGAAACATTGGGTTGGATGAATCCCTTAACCTGCAAGTCCTCCAACTGTACCCATAGCTATCAAAGCTCTGCGAGGGCCATCCGGTATTCTGGAGTCGATATCGAGGCTATACCAGGGTACAGGTCAATATAAAATACTACCTCTCTACGAGGAGGTAGTCCTGGAACGTCGTCGGGAAAGACGTCAGCATACTGATCCACCACTGCAGGAAAACTAGGACTCCACACGTCAACTTCTCCTAGGATGAGTCTAGCCAACTGATGAGTAATGGGATGTCCTCTCCTCTTCGGAAGTCCATCCTGTGCTGCGAAGGCTCCCTTCTCACCGGTGAAGTTGAACCTTCTCCTGTCGGTGCGTACACATCGCACCTTGCGCCTAATACAGTCAATATGTGCATTGACTGTAGATAACCAATCCATGCCCAAGATGACGTCGCAAGGCCTTGATGCCGCTACAAGAAGATTGCATCCGAAACTCTCGCCTCATAGAGTAAGCTCATACTGCCGGCACCAGTGTGTAATCGTCGAGTCTGCTCCCGTAGAAGTCTCTAGCTGTAAGGATCGAGCCAACAGCTCTGTCGGAATCTTCGAGTTCCGAACAAGGGCAGCGGCTATGAAAGAATGACTCACTCCTATGTCTATAAGAACTGTAGAAAGGGTGGAATAAACACAGATAGTACCTTGAATCATCTCGGTCGTGTCATGGTAGTAGGCCACCGCTGCCTAGATCTATGCATGTCTCTGCCCGCCAGCTCCCTGTGGCCGGGGTGGACCTCCTGGTGGTGGTGGTGGTAGAGCCTCAAAGCGTCGCCCACCACCTGCTGCTCGGCCATCTCCTCTGCCTCATCCGCCTGGTCCCTGCGGACCGCCATGGTCGACCCTCTACCACTGCCTGGGTGGCCCCTCAACCGTCTGCTGCTCCTCGACACGGTGGGTCGGGCAGTCACGAGCCATGTGGCCCTGCCCGCCGCATGTGTAGCACTGCCTGCCTCTCGAAATAATGGCTCCGCGTTGTGTACCCCGCACTGCTGAGCCAGTGTCCTAAGATCGTCTTCCTAAGGGTCTTCTCTGCCTAGACCCGTGATTCATCCGTCGACTGCCTGCTTCAGAAGACTCTGCTACGTGCCGCCCCGCGGTAGGTCTCGTTGCTGAAGAACGCTCAGCAAGAAAGCTCTTGATCAAAAGGGATCTCTCCAGTACTCCTGCCTGGGTCGGAATGCTGAGGGAGATCAGCGATGCCCTAATCTCATGTCTCAATCCCTGCTCAATGGTCTGGGCCCGGAAGAATGGATCACGTACCATGTCTGTCGAGTAGCGCGAGAGATCGGTAAATCTCGCCGAGTACTGGGCGACCGTCAAGCTGCTCTGCCGCAGCTGAAGAAGCTCCTGGATGTGCACCGCACGGAGGGTAGCTGGGATGAACTCTGAGCGGAAGAGGCTCTCAAAGTCTGTCCAGAGAAGAGATGCCTCATTGTGCACCTGGAGCATCAAGCTCTACCATCTGCCTGCTGCCGCGTGCAGTAGGCTCGCTGCAAGGACCACCATGAGGTATGCTGGTGTCCTCAGTAATCTGAAAACTCATACCACTGCCTCCAGCCAATCTTTGGCTGCCTGGGGGTTCGTCTCCCCACGGAACCTGTGCGGTCGCTGGTTCTAGAACACATGCAGTGCACTAAGGCGACGTGCATCATCAGCGGTTGGGGTTGTAAGCATCGGTGGATCGGCGGGTAAAGGTACCTTCAGTGCCTCACCTGTCAAAGGGCCATGTACCGAGGCCTCGTTGCTCGGTGGGCTGTCGTCACGCTCAACTCTCGGAACCCTAGCTAGCTACCATCGTGGGGCCATCCTGAAAAGGAAACAGGTGCGCCATGGTCAGAACAGTATACTTGGTGAGCTGACACGGAGTAATCACAAAGAAAACTTGAAACACACACATGCAATCAATTTTTTCGAGCATTAAGTCGGAAATCAGAAGTCAGGGTCCTGGTGTACGGATATGTCGGACGCCGCACCAACACTGGACTCCCTGAACTGATAACCACACCCAATACACATAACACTATTGCTTCACATAGAAAAATATCATAGTCCCAAGTTCTGCAGTAGAACCGAACTCCTCTAATACCAATTTGTCACGACCCGTCCTCGGGGCCCGTGTCATGACTACCCCAAGCCCGCCTTCCATAGGCCAGGGGATGGCGACTAGCACCAAGGCGTAAATCCCAGTAAAAAGGGAAGGCATTGCCTTTGTAATGTAAACAAACACCACAGAGCAAGCAAGGAGTAGAAGTAAACACTAAGTAAAAACTTAGTACAACAGTAAGTGCAGAAAAGTAAGTGGGCCAGTATACAAACCCAAACTGAAAGTAAAGTACAACTGGAAAGAGAAAACAGCAACTGAAAAGTAAAGTCGCAACTTCGAGCCGTCCACGGGAAGTCCCACCTGAAGGGTGGGTACATATGGCCTCCACAGCTCCTAGGGTCCTGTCGTCCACTCCGAGTATGTCTCGCCCAAGGGTCCACCTCCAGGTACCATCCTGCTCCGCAAGCCTCAACCACGATCAGAGATGTCCGTCGTCTGCAACCAACACAACAGAGTGCGGGCATAGCCCGTGCAGGTGTGAGTATAAGCTACTCAGTAGGGACCCGAGACCCCCGAAGGTCTCCCAAAATCCACAAAGGATAAACCACAAAGGATTGATGCAATCATGAAGTAACATTCGACACTGCATAGGTATATGCCCATACATATACCTAAGTCATCAATTATCGTTCGGCTCCAACATCCGAGCCCAAGTAAAACCCAGTCCACATAGGATAGAAAAACATAAATCCACACAGGATAGCACAACACAATCCACAAAGGAAAGCAAAACAGGATTCAGCTCACACAGGTATACTTCTTCGTATGACGATAGAGATGATCAGGTATTTCCACAGATTCATCTAAGTCATCGGACCCACAAAGAATCGATAGGTACTAACCCCCGCAATGACCCACAAAGGATCTGACCCACAAAGGATCGATAGGTAACTAATCCCTGCAATGACCCACAATGGATCTGACCCACAGAGGATCGATAGGTAACTAACCCCAGCAAATACCCACATAGGATCGGACCCACACAGGATCTGTAGGCATTGGCCCACACAGAACCGCTGAGCGATGACCCACACAAGATTAGACCCACAGAGGATCTATAGCACTGGCCCACGTAGGATCGCTGAGTGCTGTAGTCGTCGTAGTCAAATCCACTGAGGATCTCTGCACAGTCGTCGTCGTCGCATTCGCAGCCAGCACTAAGGTTCATGCACACAACAAGCTCGTTCGGAAGGGCCCGCTCCACAAGCCGAGAGGCTGATACATCAACTGACACATATTCCAGAGTTGATGTATCCAAAAGTTCCGTATCGACAACAGGAACTCAACGTCGCAGACGGCGCGTCAATCGGACGCCCGGTCTGAGAGTTATTGGCTTTTTCGTTCCAGGGGCCCGGTGGGTTTTTAAAGCAAAACCATCCCGACCGTACTCCACCTACATCCAAACCACAGGTGGAGTAATCCAAAAGATCTGTCTCAATTAGAGGAATCCAACAAAGTCGACAGCACGTCAATCGAACGTCTAGAGTTTAAGATATAAGTGTTTCCGCTCCGAGGGCCCGGCTGGTTTCGTGTCTGAACCAACCCGGCCAAACCCCATGTACTCCGAAACCTTGAGTGAGATATACCTAATTGACCGTCTCGATCCAAGGATCGCATCTCCACTTACTGTGCATCGATCGGAGGCCCGCAGCTCATGTTATGAGAAAAAGACCAAAAAGGTCCGAAAATTGGGGTCTGGGCCCGGACCGACCCGGCCGGCGCGGCCCGGCCCGGTCGGCGGGTCGGCTCGGCCAGTTACGGCCGAGCGGAGCGGGGGGCGTGCTGCCCCCGCATGAGAGAACTGCGGCCCCACGTGGGGCTGCCCTTGCCAGCGGACGCGGACGGGCAGCCGCGTCCAGTGCTCCTCCGGTCCCGCGCGGTCGCTCGACCGCACTACTGCCGCCACTGCTTCAGATGTGGCGGTTCTCCACGGTGGCACGCCGGGAGCTGCCGCCATCCACCGTCGTGTCGGCGTGGCATGCCGGTGGGACGCTCCGCGGACCACCGGATGAGTTCCGGTGGTCGAAAATTCACGTCGTCTTCGCCAAAGGTCCTCCCGGGGTCCTTCCTTCACTGCGAGGACCTCGCGTCACCCGTGCGGCCTGCTTTGTCGACGTCTTCCATTTCGCACACCAAGAATGAAAGGGAGGTGGGTTCGGACTTGTTCGTTGGTCCGCACCCACCGCGTTAGCGGTTTTAAAATTCTCACAACAATCATTTTAACAAACCGCGGATATAATCACATGGATTAAAATGAACAAAAACCCCTACCTCAACGTTGTCATCGAACGTGAGTTCGTCGCGGAATTGACCGTCGCTGAAGAAGAGGATTGGCGCATTGCGGAAGGAGCGTCGCTGTCGTCACGGTACACTGCGTTGCGCAGTCAAACTCCAAGGATTTAAAATTGCACAGATTTAATTGCACCATTAAAACCCATTCTGATGATATAATTCACAAATAATTAAAAGAACTGCAACCCCCGACCTCAATCGGTTGTTGATCGAAGATTGTCGCGGGAAAGGAATGTTGCGGAAGAACGTCGTGGGAGGAGAATCGTTGGAATCGCGGTACACGGCGTCGCGTCATCGGTCTCTTGGGGTTCGGCGTTCTTCGTCGCCATTCGTGTTCTTCGCGTTCTTCGCGTTCTTCGCGTTCTTCGTGAAGGAGGATGAAAAACATAGAGTTTCTCCAAATCCTCTCAACAAGCCACCCTCAAGTAAAACATGTGTTGGTATTATTTTATTCCATGCAAACAATTTGACAAACAAGTTAAGAAACGAACCATTAATTCGGTGAATTAATGGTAACGTCTTAACTATCCAAGTAATAGGGGCATTAAGAATTTAGAAAACGCACCAGTTGACCTTCATTAAAGAGAAGTTTTCGCGGGTGCGTTACTTAGAGGAAAAGAAACGGTGGGGCTCGTGCGGGCCCCACCTCACAAATATCTTAAAAAGTGGGTAGGATATTTTGGGTTCCACCCTATCCACTTCAACTCAGCTTGAGTGGCTTTAAGTGGTTTTATGTGTCTTTAAGTTAAATAAAAATAAAGTTGTCGCACCACTTTATTTTATTTCTTACCTTAACCCCAAAAAATAAAAACCACACTCGCGCAAATGAAACTCCGGAAAAGGTGTTTCTAAGCAAATATCGGCGATGTGATTCCATCGTTTCTAGCGGAATTCGATTCCAAGCACCGGTTCAAAAGATAGAAAAACCCGCTCGTTCGTTCACTGAACGTACCCGAGCCAAACTTCGAAAAATGATTCCGGGCACACCGGGCCTCGGAATCAGGTGCGGTCAGAAACTGCATTCTTGTGAAATTCCAAATAAAATTAAGAAAAAAATTTCATTGAATTCTACAGGTCTTTACAAATGATGCCTCAAATTTTTAATGCAAAAACAAAAACTGCAAGTTCCAAATTATATGCATGGTAATTTAACCCATGTGGTTTCAAATTAACTTTAGCATAAGAAATTACATGATCATATTTCATTTATACAAAAACTATTCCTTTTAATAAAAAATCGTTGTAGATAACAAATTCCACATTCCTAGATGGAAAGAACAAAATGTTAGCATTTTCCAATATTCTTTTTAGATAGTGAAAACCATAATCACATTCTTTTGTCCATATTAACATATATCCTTTACATGTTAACTTTGTTAGTGGTCAAGATAACTGGGAAATGTTTTCTACAATACTTCAACAATAACCCTATAATGCATGAAAAATATAAATATCTATGATATTGGTAGGTCTTAGCCACTCTTATGTAATTTTTGTTATAGAATGTTCAACAGTTATGCCATCTTTATAATGTATATGACCAAATAATG
The DNA here is from genome assembly GCA_963277665.1 of Viscum album. Classification (NCBI taxonomy): domain Eukaryota; kingdom Viridiplantae; phylum Streptophyta; class Magnoliopsida; order Santalales; family Viscaceae; genus Viscum; species Viscum album. The sequence goes on along the minus strand of OY728140.1, from coordinate 1,265,647,583 downwards.
AAAAAAAAAATCAACCAAAATTCACACTTACTAAATATTCCATATAGTTTTGTTTCAATTATGGTTTTCAAAAAAAAATTTGATTTGCTTTCAGGATACTTCTAGATTTTGGAATTACCAAAATATCTTCTATAACCACAATGACATACTGATCCAAAAATGGATGTATGACTCCATTGATGAGATTAATAAATATATAAGGTGAATTAGATATCTAAAATGGAATAACTAAAAACTCACAATCCATATTTCTCATTGGGACCACATTCTTATGTTTTTTATCCTCTTTTACCATCAGTTTAATGTTCTCGGGCCTCAAATCAATAATTGGGGAATATTTTCCTCCATAGAGCTGATAAAAAAAATCATGGATATGAAGAAATGAGTTCTTGTTAATAGAAGTGATGTTATTAAAGTTTCCATATGACAAAAAATTATCAAAGAACCATCATTCTTTTTCACAAATAAAATATGAGAACCCCATAGTGAATTGGTAGGTCAAATGAAACCTATATTAATCAAATCTTGCATCTGTTTTTTTAATTCCACCAATTATACTTGATCTATTCGATTATGGGTTTTAGAAATAGTAATAGCATCATGAAATAAATAAATATGATATTAAACCTCTGGATTTAGTCCAATACTAGGAAATTCATCAGGGAAAACATGTGCAAATTAATTCACCACTAGAATGTCACAATTTATATTGTTTATTTATTATGAAAAAATGACATAGATAAATATTAAAAAAATATTTAATCAATCACTTAGATTAATTTTATGTTATATATGGAATAAAATAATTGAATAAAACATTATTGGATTTTCAGTCTATTTTATCTTGATAAACGGAATGCCAATCCATACCCAAAATGATATCAAAATACAATATGGGATGTTCAACAAGATTTTCTGAAAATACCATCCCACCAATGATAATAGGAATATTTTTATAAATATTGGTTTTATTAATACATACACAAAAAGTTTTTATCAAGCATTGTATATCAAATTCATGGGTTATATTAGCAATTTACATTCAAATTTCTTAGAAATGAATTAATGTTAAGATCCTGATTCAAACAGAGTATTTGAATATTTTTTTAAAACCATATAATACAATTCACAACTTAATTTGATCATCCCAGATAAACCATAGTATAATAAAATGATTTTTTCATGACCTTATGCTTTCTATCAAGATTTTTTCCACCCTAGTTAATCAAAATTTTATAAACATTGTCACAATTCGCTAACTCACTGAAAATGAAACATCTTACCACCATCTATTAATTTCTTTCCGGATCATATCATTTGAAGTGATTATCAATATGACCAGTAATAAAACATCAGAATCACTTCATATATTTTTATGTACATTTTCTTGGATGTTGTTTACCGCACTTATCAGGGTAAGGATATTTAGTTTCATACCACTAAACATCTCTGATGAATTATTTACAATTTCCATCCAACTGGTTCGCTTATTTTTATTTCTCTCATGAAAAAAATGAGCATATAAAAACTATATATATATCCTCTCAGAACATCAGACAAGTTTCTCATATATTTTGAACATAATAGAATCTAGTTCCCTTCGATATTTTGGATTCAATACTAAATTAACACCATTTATATTTATATCAATGTCCTAGATAAAAATTATAACATACATTGGAAAATGGGTTAAATATTCTTCAAATGAATTAATATAATCTTCCTCAATTTTTCTAAATTTAATGAACTTATTTTCTATCATAAGTAACATAGCTTTAAAAAAATGTCTATAAATGAAAATATTTTTAAATTCATCTCATTCAATGGTATCAATATCTTCATTTCACCTGATATTTTAAATCATTAACCACTACTGGTTGGAATTACCTTTTAAAAAATAAACAGCATGAAAAATATTTTGATTTTTTGAACTCCCCATTACACCAAATGCTTAATCTAGTTCATTAATATTCTCTTATACTAGAATAAGGTTAGATGATCCTCTTAATGATGGTGTATTTGTCCTCCTGAAATGATCCACTATAATCCTATTACTATATAGTTGATCTACATGATCTTGTGTATGGACATCGTCACCATTCATCACCTAAGTGAACTGATCCATCACTATAACAAATTATTCAGTTATCATTCTAACAATCATTGGATGCTGATTTGGAAGGTTATTTTCTTATGTATTCTTTCCCATCATATCTACCTTATTTCCTATATAAAATCCCAACCTGAATAGACATATATTAGATGAAATAACACGGTAATAATAAATTTATATATCATATATATGTTTCCATAAAGTGAAAATAATTTTTATATTTATTATTAATAATATTATAACTCCTAAAATTATCTAGCACAACCCTTGATAACAACTATAAGGCCCAAAACATAAAAATTATATAATCCTAACTTATTTCAAGAGTTCATATTAATAATCATTTTAAGGTTTAGAGCATTAAAGAATTAGCCCATAACTAATACATAATAACATCCACATTACAAAGTAGACACTTTTACCTACTGTCCATATTTTTCATAAAACAAAATATTTTAAAATGAATCATGGTTTTGATTCATGTTTTAAACTAATAAATTTTTATGTATTCCTTAAATGAATCCATTATTCTTTCAATACAATGAAACCCGTTTCAAAAATTGGTATGAGAATAAAAATCTTAGTAAGGGATACACAAAGAAGGAAGTCTATTATCTTTGCGAATATATGTAAACCATGAATACTTTATTTCAATGTAATCATTTTCATCTACATGAATTAGTAATTAATATACAATAAATATATGATAATACACATTATGTAATAAAAATATTACCATAAATCCAATATAAAGAAACATATAACATAAAATCGAAACATCATAAATAATCACACATGAATGGAATAACCATACGGTCAACTTCCATACCACATGCATTGGAGGTTATAATGTAACCAATTGTCCTTGGTTTATCACAGAACTACCTATCATTGGTTTTTCATGTAACTACTCATATCTTGTTGATCAAATAACCCCTCATCAAATGTTCAAGTACATTATATAATCATAACACATAAAAGATTGTAATTATGACAAATTTACTCATAAGAATTCATTTTCAATCATAAGAAATCATTTCAATATATTGAAAAAATCAATCATCTTTAAAAACAATTTTCAATAAATAAACACCCAAAATAAGAATAGGGCATTTATTTTTAATTTATAAAATGTAAGGCTTATAGGATAAGAAAAATATCTAATAATAGTTACAGCGTCGAGGAAGTGGTTATCGCCGCATACATAAAAAAAATATATTCCTTTATTTATATTACAAATGAATTAAAATTAATCATATAAAAATACTCCTTTTCAAAATTTATGAATTAATTAAAATTAAAAGGGTTGATTACATACTTTATAAAATAAGGTGGCATATAACATCAAAATTTTCCTTAATGAAATGAGATGGAGTTAAAGTACCTTACTTTGAGTTTCAGTCATCAAATATGTTCCAATTTCATATGGAATAATAAACATAGGTTAATTTTTAACTTTCATTAGAACATATTGATGTTTTTATCACATATATATAATTAATTACCATGTTATAATAATTAGATAATTATTTTAGTTTATTTTAGAAATTTTGTGGATATATGGTAATTGAGTCCAAAACGAACATGGTATGATATATAAAGTCCATAAGATCATAAGTATATCATATATATAATAATATTCAGTGAATTAATATAATTTTTATACATAAATTATAATTTTAGATCAAATCATGATATATGGTTATGAAAAATGAACAATGTTAAATTAATGGAGACGTTAAGTCTTACGTATGAATGTGTAACATTTTCCATTTTTCGTTGATCAATATGTTAAACAGGTAGGTATTATTATATCTTTATAGAATAATAACTACATTAATAATATAATATTCATTATATAAATATAATTAAATATATCATACGAGTAATTTAATGAAAAAAAATGAGTCACATCTCTTCATGGAGGTGATAATTCACACGCTCACATGAATAACATTATCAGTTTTATGCTAAAGTAAATTGAGAACGTAATTGATATATTATTATCATATAATTATTAATATGTAATTAAAATTAAATATGAATATTAATTACATCTTTATATCACATTTTATGACATGGTAATGAAAACCAAACTATATCAGTTCCCGAGCCGGTATTCTGACGTACACACAAATGAAATTTTCATTTCCCATTTGAAAAAAAAGGAAGAAGGATTTAGGTGACGATATTAATATAATAACATAAAAGAATATTTAGGATAATTTAGTTATTGTTTCATCATTGATTTAGTAGATTTTAAGGAAGAGGAAGAGGTAATAAAATAAATATACTTAAAGAAAATGATACCACTTTTTTGGTTGTTCATCTTTTAAGAACACCTTAACACCTCTATTGAGGGTGTTCTGCCTAAAATAAGGCTTCATTAATATAGGGACAAATTTTAGGAAGTGGTTAGGAAGATCTTGTTAAACCAAATTGTTCATTAAGGGTGAGTAATAGAGAATATTTAGTATTAAAGTTCCAAGGATCGAATAACAACTGAGAAGGGTGGTTGAATTAGTTGTTTAACTTTTTATAAGTTTCAAAACATTAAAAAAACTTAAAACTTGCAACCTATTAAGATTTATTATTTTATCAACCTTTATAAAGAAACTCAAGAATGGAAGAAAGGTAAATCAAGAAAGGCACACAAGATTTACAAGGTTCGGCCACAATAAGAGAACATACATCCTTGCCATAGCCACTCCCATGGGTTTATGGAAATCCACTATAATGAAGAAGTGAATACAACTTGTGCCAATTCCCATTAGACACCTTCTATCTCCCAATAAGAAATATTATACTGAACCCCATCAGTTTACAATGTTTCCTTAAAGGGAAAATGAGCCAAACATAAGAATAATAACATTGTTAATCTTCTCCACAAATTCTCACTCCGAATCTTCAATATGATTTCTTGAATCCGATTTTCTGAAACTGGTCTTCTTAGCAAGATAAGATGATACCTCACAAGTGATCACTCTGAATCTTCTATCCAATTTCTTGAATCAAATGTTCAGAAACCGATCTTCTCAACAAGATAAGATAATTTTGATTCTCTTCTTATCAAAAACTCAAGGAAACTTCTTTGAGATTATAGGAACTTTTCACTTAGAATTCTCCAGCGCTCCACCTTTTCCGCATTTTTGAATGTTGTAAATGAGCGAATGATCTGAGCCCATATTTATAGGAAACTCAGAAAACAAAGGCAAAAATCATGAAAATCTTTCCCGCTTCCTCAAATCTCAAAAACTCTGCAGATATATCGCATTTTATCTTCAATCTTTAACTTCTTCAAATCTCCTTAAATTTCTCCGAGATTTATGTAAAGTTGAAATTTGGGTGTTCTGGAACTCTTCATATCTTCCTCAAAGAATTTTAGGTTCAGGAAATAGACTCAGAATTTCGGGATCAAGAAGTAGACTCTGAATTCTTGGCTCAGGAAGTAGAATCTGAATTTCAAGCTCAGGAAGTAGACTTCGAATTTCTAGCTCAGGAAGTAAACTCGGAATTTCTGGCTCAGGAAGTAGACTCCGAATTTCTAGCTCGGGAAGTAGACTCCAAATTTCTGGATCAAGATGTAGACTCTAAATTTCCTGCTCAGAATGTAGACTCTGAATTTCTCACTCAGGAAGTAGACTCTGAATTTTGGGCTCAGGAAGTAGACACCACATTTATGGCTCAGGAAGTAGACTCATAATTTCTGGCTCAGGAGGTAGACTCCAAATTTCTGGCACAAGAAGTAGACTCCAAACTTTAGGTTCAGGAAGTAGACTCTGATGTTTTGGCTCAGGAAGTAGACTCTGAATTTATGGCTCAGGATATAGACTCAAATTTCTAGCTTAAGAAGTAGACTCCAAATTTCTGGCTCAGGAAGTAGACTCTGAATTTATGGCTCAAGAATTAGACTCTGAATTTCTGGAATAGGTAGTAGACTCCGAATTTCTGGCTCAGGAAGTAGACTTCGAATTTCTGGCTCTGGAAGTAGACTCCAAATTTCTGGCTCAGGAAGTAGACTCTGAAATTCTGGTTCAAGAAGTAGACTCTGAATTTCAGGCTCAGGAAGTAGACTCCTAATTTTCTCAGAATTTTTCTTAGTGAAAAACATCAATGCACCTCACCATTTCTTCAACAGATTTTATCATGAAACTTTTCATGATTTATGAGAACATTAAGATCATCAAAGAATCTTCTGATTAATTTTAGAAAGTTTGAGACAATTTCTTAACTTCTAACTTCTTATTTTTCAACATAATCTTCTTTGAGGAAATCTTCAGCAACCAGCAACTTCAGCATCATGTAACTCAAAAACATTATTTAACAAAAATATTTTTTGTCAAAATATACAAAACATTGTTAAACAAAACACCACAAAGGTTCTTCAATCTCCCCCATTGGATTTTTTGGTAACCCTTGTTAACATTTTTTCACCTCTCAAAAATTTTACATGTCATGTTCTTGAATTTTACCAAAACATATCCTTTCTCAAAAAGATTTTTCTGAAACCACAATACTAGATAAAGTAATGTTTTGTAGGATTTCCATCCCTTGGTGACAAGAAAAATTTGTAGCCATGTAATTATAAACTTCACCTTACTCAAACTCCCCTTCAACTTTTATCTTTTTCTTTTTCACTTTTCTTTTACTCTCTCATTTTTCTTTCTCTCTCCCCCATTATATGATAACCACAGCTTTAGATTCATAAAAGAAAACATACTCTCCCCCTTTTTCAATATAATCCAAATCATGGAGGGGGTAACTTCCTTATGAGTTTTAGGAAGCCATTGGAGGGGGCTGAACATGGAGATGCAACCTCAGTTCAACAAAACATTCCTTTGACATTGCTTTTGTAAAAATATCAGCAATCTGATATTTTATTGAAATATATTCCTTCAGGACTTCTCTAGTATTATATTCCTCTTTTAAAAAGTGAAATGAATATCAATGTGTATTGATCTTGAATATTGAACAGTATTATTGTAAAGATCAATGGCACTTTGATTATTATAGAGTATCTTAAAAGGTTTAGAAACTTTCACATTCAAATCTTCCAGCTGAACATTCATCCAAATCATTTGAGTACAAGCCTGAGTAGCTGAAACATATTTGGATTCAGCTTTACTTAAAGTTATGGAACTTTGTTTCTTGCTTTTCCAACACACACAACATTCCCCTAAGAAAAATGTTCCTCCTGATGTTGATTTTCTATCATTACAATCACCAGCCCAATCAACATCAGTATAACCATGAAACTGCATCTCATTGTGTCTCTTGTATAATATCCCCTCTGAAGTTATTCCTTTAACATATCTCAAAATCCTCTTAACTATCAACATGTGTGATTCTTTTGGATTACATTGATATCGAAAACCGAGATTCACAACATAAGCAATATCCGTCCTTCAATACAAAATAAAACTTACTTCATGGTTTTTGGTTGTAAGGTATTAATTATGAATACTAAAGATAACTTACACAAATTCCCACCAAAACCTCATGAAGGAGTTTTATTAGGCTACTCCACAACTTTTAAGACTTATAGAGTTTTCAATAAAAAACACTTGTACTATTGAAGAAGCAGTACATGTCAAATTTGATGAAAATGATCCCTTTGTTTTTAAACAACCCCAACCTACATCTTCAGATGTGTATTCAAAAACTGAATTTCATCCTTTGTTAGAATATCCTTCTGATAAGGAAAATGCCTAAGAAAATGTTTCTGAAGAATTTACCCAATAATATTTTCTACCTTATGTTGACGAACAGGTTTTACAAAACCCAAACTAGTTTTTTCTAAAGAATCATCCTGGCGATAGTGTCATTGGTGATGAAAATCAACCTATAAGGACAAGAAGTTACTTAATAAACGAAGTAAAACATCTAGCATTCCGTTCCCAATTAGAACCAAAAATCACTGATGAAGCTTTAGGTAATGATTATTTTATTAAATCCATGCCTGATGAACTAAATTAATTCAAAAGGAATAAATTTTGGACCTTGGTCGAAAGACCTAAGAAAACTTCTATTATAAGAGTAATATGGGTTTTCAGAAATAAGTGTGATGAAAATGGAATCATAGTTATAAATAAAGCTATATTAGTTGCTAAAGGCTATAATCAAAAAGAGGGAATAGAGTATGAAGAAACCTATGCTCTAGTATCTTGACTTGAATCTATTCGTATTTTACTTTCCTTTGCAGCATTCTTCAATTTCAAACTTTTTCAAATGGATGTGAAATGTGCTTTCCTTAATGGTTATGTTCAAGAGGATGTTTTTGTTGAATAACCTCCGGGTTTAGAAGATACAAGACATCGTGATCATGTTTTTAGACATACCAAAGATTTGTACGGACTTAATAAATCCCCTCAAGCCTGGTATGATAGACTTACAAGATTTTTACTTCAAAATAACTATGTCAACAGAAATGCAGATCCAACCCTTTTTATAAAGAAATATTAGAAAAAAATTTTGATTGTTCAAATTTATGTTGATGACATTATATTTGGATCAACTCAGCAATCTTTAACTGATTCCTTTGTGGATCTAATGAAATCTGAGTTTGAAATGAGTATGACGGGTGAGTTAACATTTTTCCTTGGTTTTCAAATTTATCAAAAACGAGAAGGAATCTATATATACCAACATAAGTATATTATAGATCTTCTTAAAAAGTATGGATATGATAGCACTAAGAGTATAAGTACCCCCATTGGTAACTCAAACACACATGATCTTAATGAATCTAGGAAACCAGTATATCAAACATCTTTTAGAGGTATGATAAGAATTTTACATTACTTGACAGCTAGATGTCAAGACTTAATTTTTTCAATATGCTTATGTGCAAGATAGCAATCTAATCCTAAGGAATCTCATTTAAAGGTAGTGAAAAGAATTTTTCGCTACTTAAAGGGAACGATGGATCTTGGACATTTCTATACTTCTGGAAATGATTTTTTTTTAAAAGTTTTTTCAAATGATGACTTTGGTAGATGTCGAATGGATAGAAAAAGTACATCCAGAACTTGTCATTTCATAAGAGATGCATTAGTTTCTTGGTCATTCAAGAAACAACACTCAGTAGCAATTTCCACTTCTGAGTCTTAATATGTAGCAGCTAGAAGTTGTTGTGCTCAAGTGTTGCAGATGCAACACACACTCACAGACTATGGTATGAGTTTCACCAAAAAAGTAATTTTTTGTGATAATACAAGTTCCATTTCCCTAAGTAAAAACCTTGCATATCACTCTCGTGTAAAACACAGAGATATTAGGCATTACTTTATTATGGATCACACACATAAAGGATATATCATTCTTCAATTCATCGGAACGCAAGATCAACATGCTGATATTTTCAAAAAATCATTACTTTTCGATAGATTTGAATATATTAAACAGAAGTTAGGAATGATAACCATAATTTAATCCTCCTTATTAACTTTCTGTTGAAACCATTATCCTTACAGTAATAAACTCTATTTCATAGGGGGTACATTTCCTCGTTAGTTTTTCAAACTTTTCGTAAAGAAGTTTTTCAAACTTTTCGTAATGATGTTTTTCAAACATTTCATAATGATGTTTTTTTAAAATTTTCATAATGAATTTTTTCAAACTTTTTGTAATGAAGTTTTTCAAACTTTTTGTAATGATGTTTTTCAAACATTTCGTATAGAAAATTTTCGTAGATAATTTTTCAAATTTCATTTCTTAATGAATATTTTCGTACTTGAAATTTTTGTAATGAATATTTTCGTACTTGAAATTTTGGTAACGAAGATTTTCGTACATGGAATTTTCATAATGAAGATTTGCGTACTCAATTGTTTTTTGTAATAAAGGTTTTTGTATTCGTTTTTTCTTTAAAATAAATTTCTTCAAGAAGAATATTACCTATTACAAATAATCTTCCTAGCAATCCAAAAGGTATGATTCTTTCTTGAATTATCGTAATCACCTTTTACTTACTGGTAGTTTCTTTTGTTCCTTTTAAAATTTCTTAGATTCTAGTTTCCTTAAATCTGAATGTTTTCTTTTAAAAAAACCTCAAAAGATCGGATCCTACCAATTTTTTCTTGCGGCTATCTTTTCAACCGTCAGATCTTATCAAAATATTTCTTGACCGTTGGATTGAGATGGAAAGATGAAATGTCACATCAAACACCTATATAAAGGACCCTGAAGGGTTATCCCACATCGATCTCAATCCTTTTCATGCCAAAACTCTACCCCTCATAAAAAATCATTTCCAAACTTTCATAGTTTTCTCAAGTTCGAATGTATGCAGAAGAATCCTCTCAGAAAGATATTTCTACTTTAAAACCAATTTTAGAGTGGAAAATATATAGATAAAGGTTGGTGCTTCCTAATTTGTTCAAAAAGTATGATTACATAATCTCTAATAACATCAAGATCAATGGATGGGAAATCGTTTCCATATCAAAGCCAGCGGCTCAAGACTTGGAGTATCTGGATTTTCTCATCATTTTTTATGAGTCAGTTTGTTTCATTAAGGAAGAAGGCAGAGAGAAGTTTTCTTTTAAAATTTATTGAAAGTCATATGCCCTTTCATACACCGAGGCTGCTAGCTTGGTTGGATTTTCTTATGAAGGGGAAGATGAATTTTTTTCCCATAAGTTTTCGGATATTCAAGGAAATTTTGTAAAGGTGAATGCTATGGAGTGTCTTGAACTTTAAGATTTCAAGGCTCCGAAAATTGCTCATTTGACTACAAATAATTGGATCCTTGAATTATGGGTTCAATGGTTTATCATTCCGAGAATGGGTGATAAGGACACCTTGAAGAAAATTGACATGTACATCCTATATTTTCTAGTGAATCTGAGGAAGATAAATTTGATGAAGCATATTTTGATTACGATTGAGAATATTAAGAATGGGAACTTGAGAGACTAGATAATCATGTATCCAACAATCATCTCTAAGCTGATTGTACGGTGTTTGGAGTCCTTTAAAAACTATTATAGTTTAAATTCAAGGAACTGCAAAGTCATGATAATTAGTGATGATACCATAAAAAGGATGAATGTTGGTTTTTCTAAAGAATCATGAGATTTCTATGATGTACCAGTAGAAGAGGCTGAAGCCATTCTGAAAGAAAAAGAGTGGCTGAACTATCAAGAAAATCTAGAAAAAAGAGGAAATTGAAAGAGGTAGAAGAAGTATAGAAACCCCCTATAGATAAGGATGTTTAATCCGCACCTCCAAAGCCCAAGAAGTAGAAAGATTATCCGGATGAGGTTGTTTCCACGTGAAGGGAAGACAAAAAGAATAGGAAGGAAGGAGAGCCATAGTATGGCTTGGATCCTGCGGAGGCCAAAGCTTTGAAAGAGAAGGCAGCCGATGATCTTGAGAAGAAATCCAAAGAAAAGAAGCAGAAGAAGAAAATGTATGAGGTTGAAATTGTGCAATCCCTTCTGAGGGATACTGAAATAGAATCCTAGAATATCCGTGTACCAAAATATTTCTTGGTTTAGGATTTACTTGAGACTCCGGGTAAAAAATTTCTCACTTCGAAAAAAGTCCAAGAAAAGATTTTTGAAGTAAAGGAAGCTGTCGAAGAAGTGGAAAAAAAGAAAGTAGTGGTGGCACTGAAGATATTATAAATCAAGTTGAAGATCATCATGAAAAGGAAACCCCTTCCGAGAATCTATCAATCCGAACTTCTGAAGCACAGTATACAATGCAACTAACACTTTAGAAGGATGGGGAAGGTGAAGATGAGAAGGGTGAAGAAGAAGTTAATGAATTGTCTGAGGAAGAAATCTCAAACCATGATTTCATACATTCAAAATATGCTGAGGCTACAGCTGATAAGGAGAAGATTGATGAAGATAGAATTGTTCAGTTGTCTGATAGTGAGAATGAGTCTCTAGATGAGTAAGTTGTTCTGATAACTGATAAAAGAAAATAGGTGGTTGTTGATACACCAACTAAAGTTGTTTTAAGGAAGAAGGAAGCTGGTAGATACTCTAAGAGTAAGCTTGTCGAGATAGAGGAAGAACCATCACCAAGCAAAGTCTCAGATTCAAAATCATCATCTCTAGGACATGATTTCTTCATTCAATCATTGAAGAATCTTGTTGACACCATTCTGATCATTCCAATCATTGACTCAAGAATTCAGATGCTCCAACACAACATGAATGAAAAATAGGATTCAGTGTCCATGGTGATGGACAAGTGTGTAAAGATTGAGGCTGATTACAAGAACTTCCTCGTCAACTTCGATGCCCACATAAAATCTTGTAAGAAAGTGGTAAGCTTGTCAAAGAATATAGTTAAAGATTTTAGAGAGCTTGATAAGTTTCCAGATGATGTTAAATAATATAATGATACTGAAGATTGTAAAATCAAGGATCTCACAAATAGCATTGATAAGAAGCTTACTGTTGAGAAAAATACTCGGATTTAGGAGGTCAAATTTCTGAACGAGAAGTTTCATTCTGTTTCCTAAAGCTGGAAGATGGAAAGGGATTTTCGAATCGAGATCGAAGATAATCTAGTCAAGAAAGATGAGTTTTTGAAAGCCCAGGAAGAGGCTCTGAAGGGTCAGGATGAAAAGATCAATGTTTTATAAAATAAAGGAGAGGATCAGGATCAGATCCTTAAACAATAAGAGGAAGACCACAAGGAACTAAAAAATCTAAAGACCATAGTGAAGAAATTGATACCCAAGGAGAAGAAAGGAAAATAGATCAAATCTGATCTTTTGTTGTATTTTCTTCCTTGTACAAATTCTTCCTATCTTAATGAAATTTTGGTTGTTCATCTTTGTTTGTATACTTTTTACTAATATTTCAGGTACTATAATTTCTTTTACATTCTCTAAAATTCTTTTTGAAAATCAAAAAGGGGGAGAAGGAAAAAAGAATACTAAAAATACTAAGAAATATCCCTAAGGGGGAGTGTATCAAAGGGAGAGTTTTCATTATAGAGGTTTCCATAATCAAGACAATGAAAAATCTCATTCCAAAAATCCAGAATACATTCCTTAGAGTTCCAAAGCCTAAGGGGGAGTTAGTCATATTCATCATTGTCCATGTGTAAAGGGAGATAAGTTCTACTTTCAAAGTCTTGAAAAATAATGTCTAAGTCCTTTTATTCTTTTCATAAGGATGTTTATGCTTTCCAAAAAGGGTGATATTGTTGAGTAAATAAGTTTTTCCGTATGAATTTTCCATTATTTAATGATTGGGGGAGATTGTTGAGTCATTAAGGTCTCCTTATGACTTGACCATTCCTTCTTGTTTTGAAAATCAAAAACACCGTATCTCTAGGAAAATATCTATTTACCCTATGTTTTACTTCTATAAGGAAAATTTCCTTCCCTAAGGAAATTTATCCTTAAAATGTTTTCGTTACTCATATTATGTCTAAGTTTAAAATTTGGTTTCAAGTATAAAACCTCAGAATCATATAATACTTAGATAAAGAAGAATTATGTGTTATGACTCCGAATTCTCTGAATTCAGTCTTTGAACTCTTATGAGTTCTGAATCTGATTTCTCATGAATTTAGACTCTGAACTTTGTATGTTCAGACTCCAAATTCTCATGAACTCTGACTCTGATCTTTATAAGTTCAGACTCTGAATTCTCATGAACTCTGACTCCGAACATTTTAAGATCAGGTACTGAATTTTTTTGAATCCAGACTCTAAATTTCCTTGAAATTCAGACTCTCGAATTCTATAGATTTCAGGTTCCGAATTCATAGAAAACATAATATTAATATCCTGGTTTTACAGACTCCGAATTCATTTTTGGTTATACTGTAAACTTTCATATTTCCTTACATTCTGAATATTGGATTTTGGTTATGTAACCATATTCTTTCTTTCTCGTGTTTTGGTTATAAAACGATGTCATTATTTCAGTTACTCACTAACCGTTGTTTGAGTGACACGTGTACAAGTCCCTCCGAAATTCAAGGAAAAATATGACCATTAGAGGAGGGAACCAACTATTGAGGTCATTCCTATACATAGGATCTCATTTGAACGAGCCGACAACTTTTGAAGAACTAAACATTGACAACTTGGCTTACATGATATTGAAGTGATTTTTAGAGATAGAGGCTCTTATAAACACTCAAGCATTGTATAGAAAGTTTGAATGGATTGATCAAAACATGCTTCGTGAAGATTTGCTTTGTGCAGAGGAGTGATTTCCTTGAAATCTTAGACTTCGGGTTGTGAAGTCAGAGGTTCCAATTTCCTTACAAATTGAGGGCTTTCAGAGATAGCAAGATAGATACTGATCATCGGATTGAGGGAATCCTAGGGATTGGGTAAGACAGACTTTATTGAAAGTATAAATCAAGGAACTTTTTGTCCAGGGTTGTTGGATGCCCATCTGTTTGGGTTCAAAGAGTTACTAGATGTTTCTTGTATTGTTGTATGTTTGTTTTCCGCTGTAATTTTGGTTGTTGAGGAATATATAATTTTCTTATACTTCCTTAGACATTTACTCTTATTATATAGGATTTTATACCCTTTAAGGTATAATATTAGTTGTTGTAAATGTTTATTATGTTTCATCTCTAGATTCACTCTTCCGTAATAAAGAAAGTTATTAAATCATAGAGGTGTTGTGTATTTTGTTTATGAAAAATTTACTTAAGGATTTTTTAAAGTTTACAATTCACCCACCCCCTTCATGTATATTGAGTATATATACTATATTTTGATACTATAATCAGTATCATATATATCATACTATCGATCCCCATAATATTTGAATGAAGACATTAATGAATGATTACATAAAAAAGTTCTAGAAATATAGGTGACTCCACATATCTAATGTCACTACATATGTAAGTATTTACACATATAAATATTTATGTATATGAATTCATTTTTAGAGAAAAATTCCACACGTATGGTATTTCAACGATTTTCAAATCATCTTGTAAAAAAATTTGTTCATTTATGTATTGAGATCTACATAACCAAATGAATCACTTTATAGTAAAATAATAACACCATCACTACATATCATAATTTTTATATTGAATACACCCCAAAATTGAATGCATCTTATAGCCGAGTCATTGTATTTGATGGGGAATGTTATATATAAAAATTATACAGGTCATATTATAAAAACATCCTTATTTAGATAAAAAAAAATCAGTGATTATGTTTTTCCTTCTTGATAAAAATATTGTGATGCATAGAAAAAACATGATACATTCCTATTTTCGGGAAGGATGAATTAGTAGAAACATAGTAATAGTTTATATGGATACTGTGTAAATATTAGGGGTTTATGAATTATTACAATATAGAAATACCAAATAAAATTAGTTTTTGTTTGTTTAAAAATACTTTTATATGATAATGTGTGAGTAAGACTAATGAATGGATGATATTTTACTACTATTTATGGATTCATCAGGAATCTATACAAAAGATTATTTAGGTTCTCAATAAAACAAATTATATATTCCACATCACATCTAAACTAATATATACAATATATATAAGTGTAAAATGATTTCTATAGATTTTAGTGTTGATATGTTTTTGATGAATGAGAAGATCCTACTAGTTATATTTTCCAAAGATACAGTTTGAATAAAAATGCTAAATTAGAATAAATTTAATATGATGATAATGCTATAATTTTGAAGAGGAAAACCATTTAAAAATAAATATTGAATTATTTAAATTTATAACTATGGACATTACATGATTTTTAAATTAATGTACTTAAATTAATATTCATATCAATTGAAATAATAGGTGACATTCACAAAAATATTATATCCTCCAAGACTAGAATGAAAATCATATGATAATACCATGTACATGATACTGATAGGTTTGAAAAACATGGGGAACTAAATTTATTATAGTTTAACAAAGTATTAAATAGAAAATAATCAATGTGAAAATGATAGATTGATGTATATGATCTGATAGATATAGTGTTATGTTTCTGGTATACTATGGGGGAATCACAAATATGAATAAAATCATAGAGATTAGCCAACTCTAAAGAGACAAATCATTTTGGTATCAATTCTGATGTGGGAATTTAAGTATATTGTTATATCATTATTTGATGAACCTTATAAAATCAATATTAGTAATGACGTCATATAGGTATCTTATCTTTTAATTGTGTTTGGTCGAGAAATATATTTAAATGGTTAGTTACTATGTTTGATGATCAAAAAAGATCATTGAGTGAAAATATGTGTTTTCAGTTTTTTAAAATCTATTAAGAAATTATCTGGGAAGAATAAACTTTTTTATCTATATTGAAGTAATTTATCAATTATAGTATTCTATTTTATGAAGAATGAGTTCGATTATTTTGATGTTGTGAAATCTGGATTATATTTACACATTAACTTCAATGGAATATATACAATGAAACTCTATCATATATATTGTGAGAATCTATATAACATATCAATCAATGTGTGTCTCAGGAGATAACATCGAGAATAAAAGAATAAAAATTAATGTTATTGAAGAAATTTAATAGGAAGCATGAATTTTAGGGCTTGTGAGATATTGGAAAAGAGCCATGTCAGGCTCCGAGAGATATAATATCATTAATTAATTGATCTTTTTTGGTGGTTAATACCCTATAATTATAATTTAAAGATAATGATTATGGTTGAGAATAGATTCATATAATGAAAAACAAACATGATTTCGAGTACTAAATGAAACAAAAACTTTGGAAACTATTTTTTCCTCTTTTTCTTTTATTACTAAATTATACATGTAATGTTATATATCATCAGATATATTAGATAAAGAAAAATTAAATATGTTATGATCAACTAAGAAGAATAAAATTCATTAATTTTCTTTCTGGCCATATATTTAGACATCCAATTGTACTTTCTCATAAATAATTTTTTAATATGAATTTCTATTAGATAAATATTAGGTTTTCATAATTAATATCAAAATGTTGGTAAGATTTATATTTTTTATATTGAATATCCTTATATTGATATTCTTCTTTCCATCCATGTCACGTGAGATAAAAAATTATACGTTATGAAAATGAATAATATATTGATCAAAAATAAATATAAGATGAGGAAATCATCAATGAAGGAAGAGGATATACCATTAACCGAATGTAATCTGTATAGTAAGCATTTATTTTTGAAATGTTTGTATAGTTATTCAAAAAAACTTTATAGTTCAAGATATGATGGATATGAATAAATAAACACCACGTAGTAATTTTACCGTCATGTGAAATATAATATATATATATATATATATTGTCATTGGTGTTGCTTTCATATTCACACATATATTTATCAAATATCTAATTGAATAATAATAGTATCTTGTGGAATAAACCCATTTTATAGTGAATGTATATTAGAAATAATTTTTAATATTCTAAACCCTCTCTATATTAGTAAAAAAATGATTGGAATGGACCCACATTGAAATTAAAGAACATATTTTATTAATTCTGTGATTGAAATTATTGTTGGATCTCTCTCGTCTTTGGATGATGGTTTCAGCCTCGCTGTGATGCCACTGCTAGGAGCCCTAGGTTGTTCACATCTCTGCCCTGCCCTCAAGTCCCTCTTTTCCTCTCCAAGTCAAAACAGGACTGGCGGTTTCTCAAAGGTTTTGGGAGGTGGGATACAGTGGTCGACGGTGCTCTTAGCGCGGTCTCAGTCGATTTGTATCTTTGATGATGTTTTTTATTTCTCTTATGCCAATGAAATATTCATAAAACTGTATCAGTTTCTTCTGTTTTCTTCCCCTTATTTTCGGTGTTGTTTCTATGGTGGCCAGGGGTTATATTTATGGAGGTTCCTTTTGAGGATTTTTTTTTTCAATGGTGGTGGTTCAACTGTTTCTGGCTCGCGAAAACATTGTGGTGGGGTTTTTCGACAGCTTCGGTGGTGCCCGACGACTGGGATGGTGTTCAGACGGCGACGTCGATGACGATGAGTATGGAGAGGCCATCAGTAGGTTTCATAAGGATGATTGATGGAGATGGGACTCCACTAAAATGGATGATGATGATGGAGACCAGATGTTTATGTCAACTGATGGATGATCCGGTTCTATCATAGTTGGTGGCGGCTTGCAAATCTTACAGTGGCAGTTTTTGAATTTTTGAATTTGATGGTTTTGGGTCTTCCATTTTGAATTTTGAATTTCATGGAAGTTACGTGGTTTTTTGAATTCCGATCATGGTGGCATGTCGTTAGCATGTGGTTTATGGTTTCGGTGTCGGTATGTGAGGTTCCCACTTTCCTTAAAGTGTCTTTTTAGAAAATTCAAAAAAAAAGATTGGATGGAAAAAACGTTTCTATGTTTTTTAGGAGTTATATGATTAATTATACCATTATAATTATGAAATTATTAGATAGTTATGTAATGGAATAATGGAAAATTTAGGTGGATGAGATTAAGAAATCGATAATAGATTGGAATAATAGGTTGAGGAAAGTATAAGATAAAAAATTAACTCAATATAAAACATGTGGGGCCAAAATTGAAGTTAAAAATCTAGATAATTAAAAGAATGGAACTTCCAACAAGCTTAGAGAATATGAAATGACAAAATAATATTGTAATAAAGTCAATAAAAATAGTCTCACAATGATGTATTTGAGATATTTGTAATATTTTGATAAACCACAACCTCTATGTCATGGTAAATGTTAACCTATTCTGTATAAAAAATTTATCCTCAAAGTATATAATTTTATTAGTTTCTAGAATTATTAAAAAATATATATATAGATACATTTTAAATAAAATAATTTTGGACAACCAACACCATGTCCTGGAATAATTATTTTATTTACCTGTCAAAATAATCTATAATAGTTCTCAAAATATTTGTTTTCTAACACATAAAAGGTATAATTTAATGAAAAATGCACTAGAAATGAGATGAAAAAACATAAATAATTGGATTTTTTGGGATAGTAGAGTTTTTGATATATATGATTTTATTTTGGGTACATTAGGTTGGTGTGTAAAAGATCATGAAGACCTAAAAAAATTGGGAGAAATATGAATAAATTAAACAACATTCTATATTAATGAAAACAATTCATATATAAAAGTTCAAGTCTTCTATGAACATATTTTATATCCTTGTAAACATCAATGATTTTGGAAAATTTAGTGGTCACTAATTTGAGAATGTTTGGTAAAAACATTTTATACATTACTCAAATATTATGAATAATAATGGAAATAGATTAACTATGATTCTGGTAAATTTGATTAGATTTTAGATTTTGAAAATGAAAAATGTTGTTTTGAATTAAACACCTATGAGGAAATTGTATTTGTTTGATTAGTTTACCAATAGTTGGAAATAAATGAATGAAGAATAATTTTATGGAATGTGATGTCTAATTGTACTCGCATAAAATAAGTCTACAATAATTATAGTAGCATCAATGGTGACATTAATGCATAAGGTGTACGAACCATTGATCCCTATCCTAAAATATGATGTCAATAAGATGTCCACAACTATGGTGAAATTCTGTTTTCATAAGGTTTTCAATTCAGGAATCCAATAGATGATTCATGCATGAAAATGGTGGGATAAATCTGATCATCAATGAAATGTTCCCCTATTTTGAAGAAGAAAAAGTAGTCATATCCCTAGTGCTAAATCTAAAGGCCAGTGGATGATTGATCATTTGAGATATTTTTTTGAATTTGCATTATTAAGGGGAATCAAATGTCATGTTTTGTGGGAATTATATATTATTTGGGGATATAAAAAGAAACTGATCATGTAGAGATAGATAAATTTCACAAAAAAATTAGTTCATGATTTCTTTGAGGGTATTTTAATAAAGTATAAGACATTTCTTTATACCATTAATAGTTTAACTAATATTTATCATGTTTTCCAATGGGTTTTTTCGAACCAATTGTGTATGAATATATATTCTATTGAATGTTTTTTATTTCACTCTTCGAGTGAGGTACTTATTCTTGAATTATTAGAATAATATATTTATAAGGCTAAATGAAATGACACTTTTAGTTGGAATCTCATATAGGGTAATTGTGTATAACATTATTTTTAAAAATTAGCACTCATTTTTTCCACACCGGTTTTTATTCATGGAATTTTAGTTGTTCGAATAAAGGCACACCATTAATGAGAATATGATTAGATAAAAATTCCAATGACAAAAAAATGATCTTCATTTATGATAAAAGTATGAAAATAGTGATCTAAAATGTAATTTGAGATCCTTACCTCTTAGAATTTTTAGAGATGTTGGACAATTGGGGAAGGGTATAGAGTGTTTTCATAATATTATTTTATTCACCAATGGTATCATTCATTATTAGAATCAATTTGTATTTTGGAAAATCCATCCTTTACTTAGGTAAATATTTTAAGTAAATTTAGTTAGAGATGTTGATGTTGGAATCATCCTAGATAAAAATCATATGATATATATAAATTTGGTGATGTTCTCCCCCATGAATTTCAAATATTATTAGTTGGCATATGAACTATTATTTTATGGCGTATTTTTAATTCCAAATTCTTATAAACCCATTATATATATGTTATAGGTAATTTATAATATTTAATTAGAAGTTAAATTTCTATTTTACTCAAAAATATGGAACTAGACGCATATAATTATTATTTTCAAATACCTATATGCATTTTGGATTTTGGGATTTTCATATAAGTGACCATTAATTTATAAATTTTATATATGGGTAAATCCTCATGATAAATAAGAAGATATCAATTTCTATATACCGCATAAGAGTGATAACCTATTTTAGAGGATTCATTAGGGAACCTATAGAATAGTGTATATTTAGGCTTCATCCATATAAGGGAATATATTCATTTATAAGGGATACATAATGGTAATCTAGACTTTAATAATTGTATGTCTGATCATATAACCTATAAAAGGATTTCAATCCTTACCATTATGGAAAAAATATGATATGTGTAAGGGTAATCACATCACACTCTCACACAATTTTCTTTTTTGGGAAATGATAGATTGAAACATATTTTTTTTATTTTTTCACTGTAGGAATTGTATTTCCATATGAATTGATGATTTAAAACTCTTAGTATTATTAAAAATGATCATTTTAACTCTCATATATTTGCAATACCTATATTGAATTATTTTAAATTTTCTTTATTTATTATACAATTAAAATAAAATTTAATTATAAATTTAATTTTTAAAAAAATTTGTTTTGAGATAATATGAAATTTGACTTCTTCAAAATATCTAAACATCGCTTTCCTTCTTTTTGATATCCTCTTCCTTCTAGGTATTCCAAAATTACATCATCCCTGATTTGGGTAGTCTTATTTTATCAAACTATGATCTCATTATAATTTAAAATAATAGAATAATCCTTTTTCCCTCATCTTTCTAGATAGCGGGGTTTGGAAGGGAGAATTATAAGAATCATTTTGGAGTAGTTTGAATAGTTAAATGTGAAGTTGTGATTTGAGTGGTGTTTCATTGATAGAACTTTGATTTCACCATCAATGAATTTTAGTTCAAAATTTATGTACTATATATGGAATTCTAAATTACATTATCATGACATGATTGTTTATACATGAAAACCCATGCATGTTATGAAACATAATGTATTTAATTATGTGGAAATGGAGACAATTCTTACATTATGGTCACGTGATTTAGTATAGCATCTTGGTAAGTATATATGATTTAATATAAAATTCTTAATATGATATATATTTCTCATGATATTTTATATCATGTCTAACCATTATCCAAATATTATGATTAATATGTTTATCTATTTTAGTATGTCATCACATTTGAGGGGAAGCATAAAAATATTGTTATGGTTATAGAATATGACTCATTGACGGTATATGTCATATCATGGAAAAGACTGCTATCATGGGAGATGTCCATGCATGGGAAATGATATTTCATTAGATAAAGAGAGATTTTGGATAATTCCATGTTTGAACGAGGTGATTATTTTGTTAAGAGATACATATTAGGTTGGATATACCATCATATGAGGATAGTGACCACCCCTAGGGAGGGGCATTCAATGTTCATGATACTGATCACCATTACGGTGTATCGATTGGTGTTTCTAAGAAGTACCATCAATAAGGTGGGCCATATATTTTTAATGACTTGTGGTGAAATCCTTGATGTGATTAATTATATCATGTTGACCCTAGTGGTGTCGAGGTTTATGGTTTTGTGTTTCGAGGTTGATGACTAGTAGATCTGTGAGAATGTTTTCTGAGAGATTACATAATTTCATTACATAGATTTTTTATCTTATTTACACATATCAAAATGATTCATTGGTAGTTTAATACTAGAATATTACACAGATCATGAACTTGGTCCACATTGTACACATAGACCTTAGGACCATGTATCTAGTGAAGGTAAATGAACATATGTTTGGGTGTTAAGGAGATAGAAAATTGGTGTTGGAGGTGATGTTGGGAAATAAAAAAACTATTGGTATTTATTTTTTATTTTTCTAACACTAATTTTGATTTACAACAATTAGGCGTCAAATTTATATTTATCGTTAATGACAAGAAATACATTATATATCATTTATTTAGAGCATTATTTGATTCTTCCATGGAATTATTTCATTTTTAATTATTGATTTCATTTATTGATATTGAGGGAATATTCAACACACTAATAGAACATGGATACTCTATAATAATTGGTAAAATATAGCGCATTGGGTGTTTTACATAATTCTAGGTGGAAATTCATATCAAACTTGATGATTTGGGTCAGGTAATTACAAAGTAGTATCAAAGGATTGTTTTATTATTTCAAATTTAACTAACCAAATACATTTTAGAAGGATGATATATCATGTGGGACACAATTAAAGTAGTTTTCATGTTCTGGGAAATAGCATTAGTATGGGACATTTGATTTACTATTGATGGAACTTGTTTTATAGTTTTCTGGGATATTATTTCCATACATGCATCATGATTAGTAAAGTAGTATCACATGAAATATATATATATAGTTTTTATTCATTATTATTTACATTTTATTTTATTCATTGACATATTCTATCAATTCATTATAAAACTATATTTTTTATTCGATGCCATGTCTATTTTCATACAATTGTTATATATCTATGATGACATTAATTAGTTGAAAATCCTTAAAATGATATCTTTTTTATATATAATTCATCATGAGTAATGTGTGTAAATTGATACATAGGTTATCTCTAGGGGTGATTTTCCCTTTGTTAAGGGTATCCTTATAGGAAAACTTTTTTTATCTCATAGACTGATTATAATCATTCATAAGATAATGATTTGGGATGTTTTAGATATTATTTTTATATTTGAGAAATTTAATCAAGGGACCAATTAATGAGACCATGACTAAGGAAGATTAACATGCCTTAACTATGATGGGAGAACATATTTCTCCTATAGTTGTGTACGCAGATGTATCCCAAACACCATCCTATATCACTAGAATTTATTCAAGATTTAGAGACTGTTCAAGTTGAAAATTGAGAGCATCATATATGGATATCCTATATAGAGTTGTTTCATGAGAAATATTTTCCAACAATGATAATTTAGGACCATTACATGGTGTTCTTTTTGATTTAGCATAGAATTATGAATATCTATTTAAGCTCTCTTTGATTTAAAATGCTATCTCTATGAACTACTTTCCAATCAAAAAATAAGGTGCCAAAGTGAAAAAAAATTGAGAAAGGATTTCATCCATGTCAAAAACATAAACTTAAGGTGGTTTTCTAAGATAAATTATGATAATTTCCTAGGAAATGTAGTAATTTTTGAGATGGTGTTAGAGGATTATAGGTTATTATGATTATTTCTATTCCATTGTTGATTAGGGAGTATGTTTTCTCATAATAATACATTGGATTCCTCTATAAATTGGAATATTAAGACTAACAAGGAGAAATAGGGAATCTGAATGATGGGTTAATATATGACTTCAACATAACCCCCAATGCAATATGATTATTTCAATTACATCAACTAAAATTAATGGGGGTATTATATTAATTCTTGTAAGCATCTTTATGTAGAGAACCAAAGTTGTTAAATGGATTGAAACATAATTTTTTTCTCCATGACTTCTCAGGGGAGTGTGAGAGGGTCATGGAAAACATGGATTATAGGGAAAAAAATAGAAAGAAAACAACATCAACTGAAATTACTATAAAAAATGAAAAAATAGGCGAGGGAGTTTGAGTTTTGGTAGTGAATTGTCCTCCAGCTAATGTTGATGTGGGACTATATACATTTTTTGTTATGTTATTGACCACCTCTACACTATATAATACATTGATTGATTCCAATTCATCATATTAATTTAAATATGGTTATGCTTTTACTAGTAATTACATACCAATATTGTTATATCTTGAGATTTATTCCATCAATATACTCTTACCAATGAATGTGTATTGTCTTCACTGATTCCAAGAGTTTGCAATATATGTTTTTTATAATGTAAATCTATATGGAATTATGGTTTTCAGATGAAAATATTTTAATGTGATCATTTTCAGGGATGGTATCCCATGTTTTTTCTCCCACATTAATTTATATAAGATATGATTTTCATGTTAATATATGAGGATAAAAATGTTCATTAAGACTAGTGAATGAACAATAGGACAAGGTAGAGTGGGACTAGACATGATCCAGTTTTATATGAATAAAAATTGATTTTATGGATTTCACTATAAACAGGATTAGTTGAAACCCTTGTATCATATTTTCAAATTTTGGATCCATATCAGGTAGTCATTTCTGATGAATTCATATACCTTAAACCAATTAGGTGAGCTGAGTTCAAGATATAACAAATTAATTCTGAGAAACAAATTTCAATACCCCATAATCACACGACATTGTCTGTGATGAATATGATCAATGTAAAACACAGTGAATTTGAAATGAATTAATTTATCTATATGTGTATATAACTATAGGGTGTAGGTATGTTGTTCCCCAAGAAGTAGCATGGTATTCTTTAACTCTCTATATATTACAAAATAATAAATTTGGTGATGGTTATGAAAAATTATCCTTTAAGCCTAATAAAATACTTATTCCATTATATATGTTGATCCTAGATGATATACATGGATGATCTTCAATAATACCATCACCAGTTGTAACATATAGAGGAGTACACATTAAATTAATTGTTTTAAAGAAGTTGTAGGAAATAATTTTAGTTTTTTCTGTGTTTAGGCATTAATGTGTATATATTGTTCATGTGTCGCATGAAAATGATCATCAAAAAATATAATGAGCCATAAATTAAAATTTCCATTGAAACTTTCTCATCTACTCACTAACCCTATAACAACATGCCAGACATGTTGATATATTAAAGATTACACATGAAGCACAATGAAATTATGGATAGAATTTGAAGTTCCATTTATATATTAAAAATGTGAAATTAATGGGGCATGATTTTTCTAAAAAATATACACCCATGGAATATAAAAAATATGATGTTTTGAATTCATGGAAAATTATTTAGAACATGTTTGAGATCATGACATTAATTGGTTGTTATGGTAGTAGAAACTTTTTATCCATTTCATATCATAATTATTCATACTTCTGACTAAAATAATGAATAAAGGATTTATTTATTAGTAGTAAGACCTGTGATAATAGGAATTTCATGAGCTAATGAGGAGGTTGATTACAAATCCATTGTTGATCCCTATTATTCCAATTATGGGCTATACATTATAAGATGTTGAACATGGAAATGGATTCGGGAAAATAAAAATTTATAAAGATTGTTTAGTATCTTATGGTGCATGTCATCTAAAATAACAGGTATGGTAATTTTATTCCAGTGACTTGGAGGTAGAATCTTTTTTCCTAACATTTGATGGTCTGATAAAATATCCCATCAATGAGAGGTCTATTTTCTACATGTTTCATAAGAGATTATAATATATCATCAAAAATCATGACCAAAACATGAGGAATATAAATTAGTTATAGTATCTATATACATTTAATATTGGGATGGCCTATGAAATAGATAATGTTAATATCATTCCATTTTCTCAGTATCATATGATTCTAGTAACCCTGGAGCATAGTGGTGAATTATAGCGGAATAGTGGACCATTTTTGATTATTGGGTGATTGAAGGATAAATTCTACTAGTACTAGGGATTGCTGACATGGGTTTTAATGAGTACCAATTCTTTCTTAGTATACCAAGTGAAGGATAGATAGGAATCTAAACCATTGTGTACTTTGGTATGGGAACATTTATAAGGTGGTGAAAAAATACCTATGTTGTAATTGATTAAGGATAATATAATCCTTGTTCATTTGATTATTTGAGTAATTAATACTTTTGAGAAATAAATAATGTGATACAAATACACCTTAATATGGGTGTTGTATCATAGAATAACAAATATGTACCATGATAATATGTGGCGGTTCTAGTGGAAATGGGTGAAGAAAAAAATTTACAGATTCATTTTAAGATTCTTTATCAACCAGAGGATAATGTATAATCACTAGAATCCCACTGGTATTATCCACCTATATCTTGTTTTGTTGTTCATGGGGGTGATAATATAGACAATATGATTGAGTTACCAAGGACCCTAGGGATCAATGATTATTTAGGTTACTATGGATAGTATCTTAATATATGATCAATTATTATTATCCATAAAAAACTCTTTGTAGATGATCTAGAAGTGATGCAAGTCCATGAGATTGTATTGTTGATTTTTTTTACCTTGATCCTTGTATGTGATATGGACAAATGATTTACATCATAATACTGGAAATCTTTATTTAAGGCTTTAGGATCTCATATATGATCCAACACATCTTTCCATTCCTAGATAGAAGGAACGTTTGAGTACATGATCATAATAGTAGATGTTATGATATATAAGACTTTAGTGGAGGATGGAATCTTATGATGATCTTAATTATAGTCCCTGTCATAACCCTATGGTAACCCATCACTACATAATGACAGTTCTCTATTTTAATATGTGGGGGTAATGGTTAGACATTATTTTCAACGGATAAAATAGGGTATATATGGAATTTTTTAAGTATTGTAATGAGACATGTATTATAACTCCAAATTGATAAGGGATATGTAAGGGAAAATAGAGTTTCAAAAAGGAATTTATATGAACATGACCTATTTAGGAGTAAAAATACATATCCTAATATTAAAAGTATGAGGTTAAAATAGGTAAAACCAGTTTACCTTTACACTAAACTCTTTTGTGTGAAAAATATTTTAAACCCATATTTTTTACTTATAGTTATGAATGAACAACTAATTCATTTTTATTATGGAAGTATCATAATATCCTTATAATTTATCATTTTGGATATTTTATACTTTATAAATCATGTATAAATTTTTTTAAATTTCTGGACATTAAGAATTCAATAAAAATAAAAATTAAATGTATAATTTTATTTATCATTTTTTATGATGTGATCCAATATTATGTTTTACTTCATAAATATTCTAGAACCTTTGACTCCTTCATTTTTATATCCTCTTGAAATTTATTAATATATAATTCTTATATAAAAAATTCATGAAATATTATCATAATAAATATGTTATATTTTAGTTTCAATGCTAATAATAAAACTATTTCTCTCCAATTTCAATAGTATACCATTCTGAATGAATATTTCAAAAAAAAAATCATTTAGTGGATTAAAAATCATATAAGGTTCCTTTATTCTTGTGTTGATGTTTTGACATACAATATAGAACTTGGTTATTTAAATTTATATAGGAAGTTATTATCCATAGTTATCCTTCTATATGGTTTTTCTGAGACATTTGTTTTATACTTGAAACCCCATTACAGTTATGAATTAGCATGTGGGTTAGTGAGTGACACTTGAGATAATGTATTCTATATGATTAAGTAATTTTTTTATATCCACATAAGAACTATTATTAAAATCTATTATTAATAAATTCAATGATATATATTTATTTGGGTACGTAAAAGTTGGTGTACCCTTTCATATGGTATTAGGATGAACATGTTTTTAGTTTTAGTTATATGAACCCTTGGCGGGGTAGTGTCCTGACATGACAATGGAATCGAATTATGACTTGTTTAGTGGTAGGATGATATCACACACTTTTCTAATGAAGCTGTATTAGAAAATTAATGGGAAATAAGGGCTTTCATGAGTTACATTCTAAAATAGAAGAATACAATTAATTAGTTATGTAATTATCCAGTTTTATTAGACACGTCAGGTGAGTCTAACCATCATCCTAGGATAATGACCATCTTTGTGGTGGAGTGTGAGGTGTTCCGGATAATAATCATCTTCAAGGTGGTGCATTCATTATTCCTAATTAATACCACAATAAAGGTGGGGAATTTTACATTTTAGAACTTTATTAACACAATTGATGTTCTTACCGACATCATGCTATTGTAGATGGGTTTGGGTTTTGTGGCTGATTTGTTTGTTCATGATAACTCATATTTTGTTTGTTACTATCTTATTTTTTGAATTTAATTTTGTTTTGAAATATATTGTTATAATTGATGTGAACATTTGTAAGGAATCATTGGTGGTTTCCTACTAGGTTTGATAATCACACCATACAATGTAATCTTCCTGTTAATATAGATTTCATTTCCAGGGATTCAATGGAGGTTGAGAGACCTATGATTTGAAGTTGAGGAAATAGAGGTGATGTTGGTACATGTACCAAATTATTTCTTATTCCTTTATATTATTTATGATATTGATGATCCCTTTTCTTAAACACATTGTGGTATATTTGATTTTGTTTTTTATGACCTGCGATAACTTCTACATTATCTGTTTAAAATAGAATTTACTTATTCTACTAAATTTCATAGTTTTTATTTATGCTTGATTTTATTAATATTCGGTTTATATTATCCCCATGGACAACACATATACCCTCTCTATTAATCAATGTCTTATTGTTTACAGGATTTCACACATCATGTTTTACAGAACTTCATCTATAACATGGTTTTTATTCTTGGGGCATCATGAGAATCATCATTCAATTGGCGTTATATCTCAAGAAGTATCAGTATCAAATGGTTTGAAATAATGATTTTACAGATGAACTAGAATAAATGAACCCACACTGAAGATAACTATGAGGTAATTTATAACTTCCCTGACCCCATAATCTTATATATTGTGAGAAATCATAATATTTAAATCTATCGCTTTGATAATGATAAAAGTATTAAATTGTTATCCATATAGAACATAAAAAATAAAGGATATAAGTATTTTATAAGTTAGATAACCATGAATATTTTAGGTTTATAGTTTAATTAAACTATGTATATATCATTCAATGATTACATTCCTATAATGCGAATATTTTTGTCACAAAACTAGTTCATTTTCATGAAAAATTATGTTTATTTAATGAGACTTAAATACTAAGAACCTTGACATTATTATCAATTATAATCATCCCTTTGACCTATGGAAAAAATTAGAAAATATCCAATTAGAAATAAATATGAATAAGTTAAGTTTAGAAATTTTAAATGAAACTTGTCTATCTATTTAAAAACCCAAATATCATATAAGATCCATTCGACATAAAATGAATTTTGATAAAATAAAGGTTCACATACACATGAAATATTAATTACCACATAATCAATTTTATCATAAAAACATAACAATGAAATATAATTGAAAAATAAAAATTATGATAGTATAATATAAAACATAAGAACCCAAGAATAAAACATGCATAAAAACATCCCAATTTTACCATAGATATTAAATTAATTCCATTGAACAACATATTAATAGAGTACATTATGATATTAGAATATTTCCATGAAAAATAATTAGAAAAAGGGAATCCAACATTGTTACATGGGATATCAACTTCATAGAACACTTAGATGAACACTTAAAACTAGAAGAATTTCACATTTAGTTCAATAATAATTATCAAGATAACATTATCATTACCCAATGAATTGAAGACAAATGTAAAGATCATCTATAAAAATAATCAATTTAAAAAGGCCATAAAATTCATTAAAATCAAAGATTTTACATTCCCATCATTAAACACAAAAAATATAATTTTGAACACATATTATTATGTTTTAATAGTTATATATACCACATTCCACTAATAGATAATTTTCAAAATTAAAATATTGTGAAAAAATGGAATAAGGGGTTTTATTTTCAAAAAAATAAGGAATCATATAAAAGGATAAAAAATTTCAAATGAAGTTTTAATGGTAGGAATGGTTTTTAGAATGTATACATTAAGATATAATGATCCTTTCACGTTTTGTAAATAATGTCAAAATGTTCTGTAAAAAAGTAAAAATATTCCATTAGAAAATAATTTAAATTTGCAAAAAGTGAATAAAATTTTTATTAATTATTTTTAAACATAAAAAAAAATCATAAATAAAATTCATTTTATAATATGTAAATAGATGAATTATTTTTAGAAAATAATTCATTAAAAAATTTAAAATTCAATTTTGAAGTAAAGTGTCCATTATAACATCATAAATTATGAACCAATGAATCATTGAAGGAAATTACATTGAATGGATTTCTAAAAACATTAGTTTTGAGAAAATATTTTTAAAATACATCCATTAGGTTCTATATATAACATAAAAAACATTTTAAAAATTATATTACTAAAAATGAGAAGGAAATGAGACTAGAAATACCTTACCTCAAGTTCAACTTGTTTTGTACATTAATTAAATCCTATATAGTGAACATATATTAATATTTTAATATCTTAATAAAATTTTCCATGTTCAATAACTTATCATTAAACCATTTATTTTATTCTTTTCAGTGAAATATTTAATTAAAAAATTTCTTTATTTCAAGTACGGGGTTTTGAATTTGTTCCATAAATAAATGGAAGATTAATTCTATGGGTTTACCAAAGTTAATATATCAACTCTTCTAACATATAAAAAAATTAATCAATAAACTATTATCATATCCATACATTAAATATATTTTTATTATAATCTGTAAGATACATATATAAAAAACTAATCACATCATGTTTTGGAGGTGCTTGTACACATGTAAACTTGAATGAAGATTCCATTTATAAATTGATGGAATATATATAAACTAGGTGGTAAATTATCATTAAATAATGAAATCTTTTTCATTAATACCACATATATTAATTAAATATATCATAGTATACAACCCATAAGTGAATTCCCAAGAAATAATATAGAATTATTTCATTAGGCGGTAATCTACATGAATTCACAAATAATGAGTTCCTTTCCCATTTAATGAAAATAGTGGTAAATATGGTAATTAAATTAACATACTATTATCTCAGTATATTTGAGATAATTATATCATAATATTGTATCTCTTTTTATATAATTGAAGGTGTTAGATGAAGATGATATATGAAAACACTCAACTCAAAAGGTTACCCTGTTATTGAAGATCCTTCGTCAGATATCTCCAAAATTACAGTTGATATGTTGTCTATGAGAGTATAAAACCACTATATCATTTATAATTATTATTATAAGTGGTTTTGGAAAGGTTTTGAAAAGATATGTGGCTTATGGAGGAGTTAATAAGAGATGATAGTTGGTCTCCTATCATAGCGGTGGATTGGACATAAAAGGAATTACATATAATAATAATATATAATAAAATAATTTTCATGTGAATGTGAAATAAAAAGGATGAAATTTGAAATCGTAGATATTTTATGGTTGAATAATTTCATTCAATAAAATTTGGATAGGTTTCTGTTTCATTTTTATATTTATCATTGGGAAAACACTTTTTAATAAATGTTAAAGCTATGTGTCATAAATATTTTTTAATAATAGAGTCATAAATTTACATCCATGATAAAATAGCATAAAAATTATCATATAAGGTTGTTTAAAACCATATAAAATACTCATTTACCAAATACAGTATTTTTTATTTTATCAAATAATTTAATAATTAATTATTTTATATAAAAATCCAATAATGTCATTTTATAAATATTCACATATATTAGCTTTAAAAACATCAATAATGGTATTTAATTGAGAATATAAATCATTTGAAATTAAAAAATACATTATTATTAATCATAAATAGAGTTGGTCATATTTTTTTATCCAAAAAATAATAGTTGTGATGTTTTAAAATATATTATAATTGATTTGTCTTCTACTTCCACAAGAACAATGTCAATATTGTGTTAGAATTTAAAATAATTATAAAATTACAAACTAGAAATAAATTTACTGGAAAAAATATATATATAATTTTATAATCATTAATTATATATTTTTATCCACATGTACACTATAAAATATTTCACTTTTTTTAACAGGAACATATCTGTTGGTAAAAGTGTATTTTCTGTTGGTAAAACGTTTTACCAACATATATGTCCCCATCACAAAATTGTTGGTAAATACTCAGTCGCGAAATGTTATTGCGACAGATAAAATAGTTTTGTTGCAATTATAATAATACCAATAGATAATATATATGTTGGTTAAAGTATTTAGCAATAGGTTCTGGTGACAAATTTATCTATTGGTAATAATATTAACAATATATAATATTTATTTAAAAATTACATTTAATAAAAAATTATAAATTTTTATTGACATAAACATTTCATATTATATTTATTAATTTATTATATATAATACATATGTTTTAATTATTAAACTAAAGATGATTTTAACACATGTTCAAAATTAAACATGAATTAATTTTATTAATAATGAAAATCATTACAAATAGAACATGTTAGATCCTCACTAGGATTTTTCAAAAATTCAGGACCCCCCCCCCCATTTTGTTCCACCATTTTGTCGTTCGACAACCTGACCCACCCCCACCATGCTAGATCCCCCTCCCCCCCAAACAGGATCAACTACCCCAGCAGCTTCAGCTCATCATCGCCAGCGACTCCAACACCAGCAGCTCCAACTGATCCATGTCAACTCAAGCCCTAGATCATCCATGCCTGCTCTAGTCCCATCCATGCCACCTCCGGTCTATTCCAGCTCATCCAACTCTAGCTCCATCCATGCCAGCTCTACCTCCATCCCAGCTCAAGTCTATGCCAGCTCATCCATGCCAGTAACAATTTATGTCACCCCATCTATGTCAGGTCTATTCTATACCAACTCATATATAACATAGTGATTATAAATATTATATAATAATAATTAAATTAACTTGCATTAAACCATACCAAAGAAAGATGATACAGAAGAACTAAAAAATACTTTATTTTCTAACTAAATATTGACATTGTTATCACAATCCAATAGTTTCACCAATCAAACTGTTACCATAAATATCATTCTACGATGTAATTTCATTCAATCCAAACCAAGATTACACAAAATTAATGGTACAAAACCAAGGTCTACTAAAAAAAATTTTACATGAGACCAACAAAATGGAGGAACCATGACCACCAATATTGCATCTATCTTAGACCCTTAAAGTGGAATCACGCAACAATTAGTCCAAACACTGTCAACTTTCCACACTGCAACTATGAAGATAAACTCCTTGAATATCTTTTGGTCCACCACCGATGGACCTTCATGAGTACTGAACAATAGAGATAAATTTTTAAAGAGAATGGCTTCAACAACAACGGCCTCTAGAAAGACTGGCTAGCTGTAAACGTCCAGAATGATAACCGAAACAAATTACAAGAAAAAAATTCTGGAACATAACCCAGAAGAAACTGAACAAAACAAACATAGAAAAAAAATGATAGAAAAATATGGTGTCTTCATTTAACCACCCAAATTCTATTACCAGAACCTACATAAACTGCATACAATTTAAAAAAAATAACTTGTCATGTTTAAAACAATTTAAAATATTGTATGTTTAACAGTATACAATATGAAAAAACAATAAAATATGAAATCACTAAAAAAAAAAATCAATTCCATAATTTATACAGTATGAAAAATTGTACATTATGAAATTTTCTTAGGAAGTATGAAATCAGTTCATAGTGTAACATAAATAATAGTACAGTATGAAAAAATAGTTGAAGAAGAAGATAAATGGTTGATACATCAGTCATAACTTCATACAGTACGAAAAATAGAATTTTTTTTCAAATTAGTTAATATTATAACATATAAAAAGGAATATAAAATGAAAAGAATTATACAATAGGAAATAAATTTATAGAATACAATATGAAATTAGTTTATGCAGTATGAAATCAATTTACTGGTGAGATATAATTGAAAAACATTATACAATATGAAATCAATTTACTAGTGAAATCAATATGAATTCAGTATACATTATATAGAATGAAATCATTTTGCAGTATGAAATAAGTATATTCAGTGAAGCGTATATAGTTTATTTAAATTACTCAATAAACTGCATTTAGTTTATGCATTTAGTTTATTCATTATACATTTTATAGTTTATTCAATAAACTGTATGAAATCAATAAACTACTTCAATAAACTGTATGCAGTCAGTTTATACAATAAACAACATAAAATATTTGAGTACTCCTGGTGAGGCTTTGTTGTATCATAGGTGATTTGGCCATTCCTTGAAATATAGAGTGTGATCAAAGATACAGAGTGCTACAGATTAGTGTTTCCTTATGGCTTCAATTTGTAATTTCAGGTCATAAATTCTGGTTCAATCATGATAGTGTGCTCAAGGATGAAATGATTGTGAATATGTAGGAGATTGGGCATTAGGAGTTGGGTATTGTGCTCTTCTTACAAGTGGGCTTCATAGATGGATGTTGGGCATGGGATTGTGTAGTAATATCAAAAAATAAATACCCAATGACTTTTATATTTCCAAAAATAATTTGCCACATAATAATTACACTAAAATTCATGTTTTTCAAAATGAATAGCGATGAAACAATTTCCGTGTTTAAATGAACATATACATTCATTTTTAACAATTGAATTATAAATAACACTATTGAAAATTCTAACTTCTTCCAGGTTTTGTAAAAAATATGCGGTTTTCTTCTAGTTAAAAATTTAAAATGAATGATAATTTCATGTTAATCACTACCCCCACACATTAAATTTCCACTCCCAGACAAAAAATCCTAAAGGACTCTCTAAAACATAAAAATAATAAAATTTCATGAACACATTTTAAGGAAAACCATTTATATTTCATGATTAAAGAGTCCCCATCACAATTTAAAACAAGATACCATGTATGAAATCAATGCAAATTCAAAATACGTTTGAAGACACCTAATATTGTTATATTTAAAAACAATGCCAATATATTTGGCTTCATATTTTCAAAATTTAAGAACTCGTAGTAGATTAGTTACTAATTTTAGATCAAAAGAATATAGATAATGTTAGAAATTCCACAACCAAATAAAAGTACATTATCTATGAAATTAATGTTAAACTTCAACCAACTGATAAAATTGAATATTCAAGTCAAACATTTTTAAGAATATCATTTCTTTTTTAACATTCATAAATCCAACATATCTAGAATGTATCAGTTTAACAGTTGTGCAAGAAAAGGGTTATTTCCATGTATGTTTCACTAATCAGTTTACTACACCAAATAATATATTCAACATGAATACCATAAAATTAAATCATAAACTAGTCGTACTTTAGTTAATTACAAATGATTGGTATATAAATTTCAAATGATTGGTACAGAAATTTCAAATAGGTTCTATAAAATTCATACAGGGTTATGAATCACTGAAATCTTAACAAGATTTCTTCTTGAAATATTCTACTGTTTTTTTAGTTCCATTGGACTCTCAACAATAGTGATGATTATTCCAATCCCATTTAATGGAATTAATTTATATTCAATCAAAAAAAATATAAGAAAAAACGGGAGGGTAACCATGTTATAATAAAACATCAAATAACAAATTATTTATACTAAGAAGATCATAAAATAAAAAAGAAAATATAGCACTGACCAAATTATGATAACAAAACAGAGAATAACTTATTTTACGAACTACATGAACATCAATAAATCTGAGCATGAAAGTCTGAGATTACATACCCATCTACAATAACTCATAATAACTGCAAGAAATGTAAACAACGAAAATTGAACCTGCAATGCTAATTTTAATTATAGTAAAGTATGATAACATCAAAAACTAAACCTGCATTACTAATAACAACTGCATGAAAGTGTGATAACAACAAAAAGTAAACATTCATTACTAATTCAAACTGTATTACCAATACTGAACCAACATTAAATTCTCATTACTAATGTCATCACAGACCAAATTATGATAACAATATAGAGAATAACCTGCATTATTAACTGCAATAACAACAATTAATTCAAGCATGAATGTACAAGATTACATACCAATCTTCACTGCCTCATTCCCTTTGCAATAACATGAAATAAACCAAAATTAAACCTATTTTCAAGGGAAAAACAACCAAAATTGAACCTTTATTACTTACTACAATAACATGAAAACCTAGATTACATACCAACCTTCACTGCCTCATGCTCATGATTTATCCAAGCCAAAATACCTAGATAATTTCCCACCTTAATTAATTGAAAATAATTATGCATAATCAAACTAACATAAGCTTAGAAAAAAAATTATAGTATCTCTCATTTTCTCATTAAAGTCTTTATAAACAATAAATCAGTGTAAGGAACAATGAGAATGAATATCTCATGTCCCATTGATTTAGTATAAAGCAACCAGACCCAAATAGTGGCACCCAAACAACATCCTCCATCAATTCTAAACAATAAATCCCTAAAACACCGTCTACAATGTCTTCCTATCGAGGAAGAAATGAAAATGAAAGAATTCATTCTCAGAGGATCAAAGAAACTATAAAGGGGATGCAAGAGAAACAAATAGATGATACCCGATGCTGGTCGGCCAAAAAAACTGTTGAAATAATCGTGAAATCTGAGATTCCCCTAAGCCTATGACCCCAAATCACAAATGAAAGAGAACGAGGGATAGGTGTGGCAAGGTCAACCGACGATCATGATGAGGGCGGGAGTCGATCGAGGGAGGAGCATTGCAGCTCCTGTGGGCCGGCAGAAGTTCGAGGGAGGAGCGCGGCACAGTTAGGGGAGCAGCACTGCAAAAATATAACAAATATAATAAATGTAATAAGTATAATAAAATTTTCCATGTAATAAAAATATATTATTTCTTAAAAATATAATAAATTATACAAATAAAATATCAAATTACATTTAATATTTTAAATTAAAAATATAATAAAAATATATATAAACAGAGAAATTTTTAATTTTGTAAAATTGAATAAATATAATATTTAATAAGTATAATATCTTTAAAAATTCAATATCTCAAAAAATATAACAAATAAATAATGTTTTAATATGTAATTACCCGTTACTAATTACTTAATTTATTTTCATATAATAAATATATTATATTTTATATTTTATAAATTTTAATATTTCTGTTTTATAATATAAAATAAAATTTAAATATGGGAATATGAATTGTTAATTACTTATATTTAAATTATTTTTGTTAATTTTGTATTGATTATCATGTTTTTATTTATTATGTTTACTAAATTAAATTACTATAATGGTTTAATGTTTTTATTAAAAGTATTTAAATGTGTATTAAATGAAAATAATTTGAATTATAATCACTATTAATACATAGAGAAAATTTCAAATTAAAATATATTGATGATATATTTTTAGTAAACCCTCTAAAATAAAATATTAACTTTGGTCGTAAAAATAATTATTTATATAAAAAAATTGTTTCTCTTAATTGATTGTTATTATTGAATGGTGTGTTGTAATAGATTTTATTGATGATAAAATATTTGTTGGTAATAGTTATTATTAATAATAGATTCAAGTGTTAGTAAAAAAATATTGGTATTAGTATGATGAACCAATAGATTAAATTATTGGTAAATGATATGTTGGTGTTAAAATATCAATGCCAACAAAAATATCTGTTGGATAAAATAAGTGTTGGTACTTTAAATCAAAACCAATAAAACATAATATCTGTTGGAATTGCTTACTTTTACCAACATATATATCATCTGTCAATAAATTTATGTTGGTATAAGTAATTTTTCTTACAGTGGTAATGTGTTAATAGAAGTTAAAATTAAGAGAGTTATATTTTGAAATGATCATTTAAATAAAATAATATAAAGAACATTACCAACAAAAATTGTGAAAACATTTCCATATATTTCATATATATGAATTAATGGTCGAAATAATATCACCCAATATATATAATTCAGGTGTTATATTTATATTTAAATTCTTCTAAGATTATTTTTAACATTAATTACCGATAATTCCCATAGTGAGGGGGAAATAATTTTCAAGGTTATTATTCATAATGAGAACAAATGGGACCTTTTTTCATATATAAATATCCTAGTTCAAAATATGGAATCAATTTTAACAAAAATTGTCCTTATATATATTATATATTACATTTAATTGGAATCCTTAACAGGCGTTGAAAGACAGTTTTCTAGGAAATTTCATATTTATATATAAATATGTTTTATTTATAAATTAATAATTATACCAATTCTATTTTCATTAATTATATTAGCTTTTATAAAAGGGATAAAATTAAAATTTTAAAACCAATTCAAAAAAAATAAATTTGTATATACATAGAATAAAAATATGGTTTCCCCTAAAATTACTATTTTTCCAGTACTGATATAATTGAAATTATTTTAATGGAAATCCAAAGAATATCATACTAAGATAGTTTTGATGTAATTATTTGAAATATGATATAATTTCAAAAATAAAGAAGTTAAAAATGTTATATAAATTAATTATATTATGCTCTCATAACAGGGGGAGGAAAATTTTCTACGGATTTTTTAAAGAATAAAAACTATTTAAAAAAATTGAGTTAATATTCACTCTAAGTTAATTAATAAATTTTGTTATAGTATGCAAAATTTATATAAAAATACTACTTTTTTACTCTTATTCATATCATCCAAATAAATGGAAATGTTATAATGATCATATTTAAACAGTATTATTTTATTGTTCATCTAAACATAGTGTTTCTTGTTGTATACATTACAGAACATTGAGTTATTATAAATATACATGTCTAGAATTATCCTCTATTTAATAAATTAAATCCTTTAATGTTTATATGTTTCTCTTTAGTAAAGAGTTTTACATATATAAATTCCATTTTTAATAACCAAATAGTAAATTTTTAATAAAACACGATTCTATAAATATGGAATGGAAAAGATTAAGGTAATCTAAAATAACATATAACTAGTTTTTCATATAAGAAAACAGTAGTTGGATTAGAAAATATTTTTATAGTGGAGAAAACTAATTTTCAAATAATCTTGTTTTGTGTGAGAGAATGTGATCATATTAATTTAAATGAGAAGAAACCCATAAATCAATTTGTTATATTGAAGATTGTAAATTCATTAAAAATAAATGTAAAAATTATAACATTTTTATGTTCCTTTTCCTTGAATTTATATATTTATTTACTATTAGGATATATAATTCAATAAAACATATTTAACATATTTTAAATGATTTTATATGAACCATTTATTCCTTCAGTTGAGATTTGATATATTTTGACTTTTAAATCATATATTTGTCCAATAAATTAATATTAAAGATGAAATATTCATTCCTAAATGATAAAGTTCATTTTCATAGGATAAATATATCTAAAAAATGATGAAAATATTTTCCCACTACTTCTCTTCATTAAATAGAACAAAATTTATTTATTCATAATTAGATAATATCCAATACAAATAATCTTGTCTCTGATTAAATAATATGTCAATATAAATGTCCATAATAATGAAATTCATTCTTAAACATTAAAAATTTGATAGATTTATAATCCTTAAATCTATTAAAAATTTTCCATAAGAAGATCAAACGCCAAAATTTAGATTATATGTCTAGAAATTATTGGTAGATAAATACAAAATTTACCTCCAAATCACATCAGAGATTCCTTAAATAAAAAAATAAATATATAACCATACAATATAATTTATAAATTATGCCTATATTTTCCTTTTATATCAGGAATCTCCAAAATGTGATATTTAAATGATTGATAAATCACCCATTTTTTCATAAATAATCTCCATTCATAACCAAAATGTAAATCAATTTAAATCAATCAGAAAAGGTCTCATAATATAAAAAATTACTGAAAATTATATTAATCACTCACTCACAAAATTAGTTTTCTGTCTAATGGTTACATGTATGATAAACCATATTCTCTTAATGTGTAATAATACATTTCTTCCAGTTAACTATGATTACCTAGACATTAAAGTTATTTTTTACCAAAATAATTACCAATACTATTAGAACTACTATTTTGAGAAAATATATAAATGTTGAAGGTAAATCATTTTAAAAGGAATAATGATATATATTACATAAGTATAGATAGTTAGGAAACACACAAGTGTTTCATAACATAGAACATGCACAACTACTCACTTGATCAATTTGAGGCTTCATGATCACATTACATATCTGTCTATCCCATGTAGTTTAATCTTACATGTCTCACCCATCATAGGACCAACATGAAAAACCCATCTACATGAAAAACATGTTAATGTGACATTATTGAGTAGCATCATTCTCATTGGTTCTATACATTGTCAATAATTAAGATCCTAGGGATCCCAATTTGGCACCCATTAAAAAACATAAGTCATCTTGAAGAACGTATCTCCCTAGTCTCTCTCCACAAATTTAAAAACTCTTAGGTAGGTTTACAAGATTAAAACAAGAAGATTTAATTAACAACTGTTATGTTACTAGAGTTCCTCAATGTTTTAAAGGCCTATTGACTACAAGAAAAAAAGTATTCCCTAATTGTCCAAAAAATGGGGTGAAGGACCACTCCCTATCTGAATAATTGGGTGATATCCTTCCAAAAGAAACCATATAGAACAATTGTAACTAGAGAATTTTATCACCTATGTTTTTTTCCATGTGTTATTAAACACCCAAGAATCATCACTATACCCCCAAGGAAAAACTTTCATAGGAAATTGAAAAGATATATTGTGTATCACTTGAATGAGATCTAATCTAGATTTCATTGGAATCACTTGTGCGAGTTATAAATGATCTATCTTAGGTTTCACCTGGGTGAAGTCCAATTTAGTATGTCTATGTATCACATGGATGAGGTAAAATCTATGTCAATGACATATCACTTAGGTTATGAACCTTTTGTGCACCATTTAATTCTCATGAAAAAATTACATAGAACCACTTTACCCTGGAATACTATTTCAATGAGCACAAGTCACAAAAAACATTAAGACTTCTAGACATGGACGATCAGAGCATCAAATAAACATTCACATCCTCTTAATAATGAGTTTCAATGATATATTATTTACTAAATTTAACCATCATATTAGCTATTATCCATGAAATGATGATAAATTGAATTTTAATTAAAATTATGATCCCGAGCTATAAAAATATGGAAGATTTTATGAGGTGATATACAACCCCTTATGATACAAGGAATTTCATTTAAATTTAAATATATCTTCATGTTCAATAGATAATCAAGCCCCTATGGCTGGGTATAGAATAAAATAAATAATATGAGAATGTGTAAATACTATTTTTCTTCTCGTCTACCCAATCATAGACTCACTCGCATCCACTACTGGTCAATGAGTTAAATGGGAAACCATTAGAAATTAATCCCTAATACTACATTGTATGATATTTCCATCCTTATATAACCCCACCCAATCCCACTAATGGATATGGAAGAACTCTCTATAAGGGATTCTAATACATGTATATGTACCTTCATAGACACAATCAGGTGAAATGAATAACATATAATTCATTTTTTTTTCCAAACCGTGAAAAAATAATGTGGTGATAGAGAATAGTCATAATTATATCACTATAAATATCAAGATATCCTAACAAGGCCTCAGTCATCAATGTAAGCACCAGGTTTTCCAAAT
The DNA here is from genome assembly GCA_963277665.1 of Viscum album. NCBI lineage: Eukaryota > Viridiplantae > Streptophyta > Magnoliopsida > Santalales > Viscaceae > Viscum > Viscum album. The sequence goes on along the minus strand of OY728140.1, from coordinate 1,265,605,287 downwards.
TATATGGGATTTAATTCCTATAGTCATGAGATATATAAGATGCCTCCCCAAGATTAAAACATAATACCTTCAATCAATGATCATCCTCATTGGTACATATTCCTAGTCAGATCAAGCCACCCCAAATGAGGCAATATTCCATCTAGGTCGTCTATACCTCTTCCTCAACTATCCATATTCGTGCAGGAAGAAATCATAAAATATATTTATTCCTCAAAATATCATTCCTTCTCCATACAGGCATATACCCCATGGGACCAACATAAATGTGATTCTCAATTGGAAGTCAAAAAATCAAATTTCTATTGGAATTTTTCCCCTAGACGTCCTCAGAACATAACATCAAACTTCATGGTTTAGTACCCATCACAAGTAAAAAAATAAATGATGTTTCTATTTATGTGGAATTGACCTACATGTGTTCTGATTCATTTCAAAATTAAATGTAGAAATTAATTTTTATGAGAGGAATTCTTACAATAAAAAAAGCAATACCTTCATATATAGATATTATCTTTTAGAGTTTCCACTTATGAGTGATTAAATAATTAGTTTTAATAATAAATAATTAACATGTAAAGAACAGAACATGATGAAGAACCTATGATACACATACAAGTGTATTCCCACATGTATATGTGATTTATTTTAAAAGTGATCGTAGACCAATGTTATTTAATGGATTATGATTGTTTAATTAATATAACATAAATCAATAATAGTGTCCATATGTAGGTCAAAATTACAATTAAAAGGGTATGATTATCCCAAACTCCAATCCCCTTGACAATTTTGAGTCCCAGATAGGCATTGATAAAATGAATAGTGGGCACCTTATTTATTGAAATGTAGTTCTCTGTCAAGGTTATTCAAGGAATTGTGAGTTTGTATCCCCAAAAATCAAAAATGATTGGGAACACCTCAAAAGGGATGTGAAAAAAATTGGTGAACCTGACATAAATCTATTCAATAATCAAAATAACTTCGTTTCACTATGTAAGGAAGATTTATACTATTTTAAAATAAATATGGGTTAAAAATAGAACAAATAAAGAAATAATTTTTTTTTCTAATTTTTTGTTAATATGATCTGTTTTCCTTCACATTTCTATTATAAATATATATTGAAAATTCACCAGAAGTATATTTAATACCTAATGTGATCCTTCCATCGTCATCAAAAGTCAACATTACTTTTCACATAAGAATAATAATCATATAACCAGATAACAGAATCACCCACCATGCATATCTAATGTAGGGTATCAAGTGTGATATTCATGAGAACCACCAAAAATGGGATATCCAAAACATAGTGTATTCTCATGAATCCCTTTATGATATAAACTCCAACTAACAACAACACCATTGTATTATAGTAAAAAATTAGAAAAAATATATTACCATTTAAACCCATTTTAAGAGACACTATATGAAATAAAATAGAAATTTCATCACATATTATAGATATTTTTATCAATAATTCCACATTATTTTCATTTCATAAACACATTGTTCTTTCAAAAATTATAATACCAAGTGGTTCCTCAATAAATGTTTTGATGCATCAAACCCTCAGCCTTATGAGGATTCCACCCTACGGGCACTAGTTTAGCTAAACCAGACATGGGAAAATAGGGTATCAATCAAAGAGATGATAATAATAAATTAATAATGGAATGATATCCCTATTCTCTTATTAAAATCCCACCAAAAAACTATTTTGTAAACCCATAAAAAGGCACATATACCATCATCTATTCATTATATATTCTAGTATAGTTTTGATTCTCCTAGAGTAACCATGTGAAAAGTTCATGTAATATATAGGGATAATATCTATATATTTTCGCATAAACAACAATCCAATAATTAAATTTTATAGTGTAATGAATCAAAGGATAAGGGACACATCCATAACATAATTACAGATTGGGAATAAATTCTCATTCAACCTGAAGAATTCACTCAACACATTATTTCTATTATGTTAGGAAATATATATATATCTAACCATATTCTAAAACCTAAATGATATAATGATTATTGTGGTAGTGTTTAGGATGATTTAATGTATCCCCACCCCCTCAATTGGAGTGCCTTTTCAATTTAATATAGTGTTCAATCCGAAGAAGTCTCTTATTCATGATCTATTCGGGAGGGTTATTTTAGGAAATCCAATGAAAAATGGAAAATATTATTGGATTATACCCTAATTCCAATTGGATAGAAATTTTCCAGTTTAATTTATGATCTATGGTATAAATATATATTTCTTAAAACCAAATTAACATGGTGGAAAATATAAAAAATTACATAGGAATTAGATAGGTTCCTTTACACATATGAAAGTCAATTTCTATATCACGTGACTCCATTAACCCAAATTAGTTCATATAAAAATAATTCTCACCAAAGGCAATGTTAAATTAATGAGTAGGCCCATGAAACCTGTTGGCATGGAAAAAATGCATTCTTCCCATTCCACTGATTCGATGTTGGGATGAGAGGAAGACGCCTCCTGAATGGGTAAAAATAGGCCTTCATGCCCTTGCAAAAGGGTCATGCGTGAAGCACTCTGCGTGGAAAGTGAATTTCCACATAGACGCCTCAACGAACGACTCCACGACATCCCAGATTCAAAAGATTCTGACATCGAAACAGGGCCCTTCATAGCGTCACATCCTCTCGGCGTTGTGCTTTATAGCAGTCGTGTCGATGAAACTCTATGTGGCGTCACACCCATCCGTGAGACCAATTTGGGCCGATGAAACGATGACTTTCCATGGCGTTTCCCACTCCTATGGTGAGTTTTGCGCCCCTTAGACTGGGTTTTCCTATAAATAGATGATCCCCCCTTCCAAGCCTTTGTTACTCTGACCTTTCAACTTCCCAGATCTTGTTTCACAATGTCCTTTCGGAAACCCTCCAATGGATTGCCAATGGTTCTTCCCATTTGTGAACAATCCCCCTTTGTGTTATTTTAATCCCCGTCCTATAGTGTAAATGACTTTCACGATGGCATATGCCTTTCGTAGGGGAAGTGGCCCCTTTAGGGTGCATGTGGTTTCAAAAAGTATAGAGCCTTTGTGAAATTATCACATAGTTTCACAAAGATTAGAGGCTTCACGAAATCCTCCAAAAACAAAGAGGTGTTCTCTAAGGAGAATGTGTACTCCCATAAGGGTGGCTCTTTGCGAAGAATTGGACTTTCCCAAAGACATCCATCATCGTGAAATCTATCCCTTTAACAAAGAACCCTCTCTTCGTGAGGCCCTTCACCTTTGTGAATCCCATAATTTCTGGGCAGTATTTTCCCTCAACGAAGCCCATCCTCTTCACGGAGAACCTCTTTGGGAGACTAAATACTTTTCACACACCTTTTATGTGTGGCCCACCAGCATTGTACGAAGTGATTTCATGGTCCCTTGGGTGATGCTTTACATTGCATTTCTTAGCTATATGCTTCTTTGCATAAACGCGATAATGTCTATTGCTTCTTCGCATAACCACGATAATGTGGGCCACTTAGTGTATCACTCCATAAACCCCCCACCCCACCATGGCATTTCCAGTGCCTTCCCTTCACCAATAGTTAAAGAATGCAGGTTAATTAAGTCCTAGTGGTGCAGAGTGAACTCTCCTTGTAAGCGCTACATGACATTAAACTACCCAACACCATCATCCCCATAACTTGATGTTAAGTTGTGGCCTTTCCCAGTGCATCATGCACGAGGTGCCCAATCTCGGACATTCTCTATGCTCATTCATATACACTTGAGTGAGATCTTCCTCACATGTATTGAGATCCACTTTGTTGGAGTGACTCTTGTCACAGGGAAGGGAAACCACCTTGGTGTAAGCACTTATCATTTCTTGTAGGAGGCAGCACCCCTGATCCTCTTTTCTTCTTCTGTGACAACAAACATAGGAGAGATGGGCACTAGGACCTTCGTTATCCCATCCCTCTCCCTCTGATCTTTTCCTCTACTGGACCTACATCCTGGAGTAAGTCTCATTCTCTATATTTATGTGATGCTAACCACTCATAATCCCAAGCTTCTTATTTGGGCTACAAACCACATGTAATTCCATGTTTCCTTTTGGGATGATGACCACACATAATCCCTTATTTACTCTTTGGGTTTCTGGCCACACCTAATCCCTTGGTTCCTCTTTTGGTGGATAACCAAGTGTAATCCTCACTCCACTTCCCACTGACACACCTTTTTCAATGTGATCGCCAGGTATTCACTGCCTCATGTTTCCCACAACGATAATGACTCAAGTGGTCTTAGAGTAAGCATCAACCCTGACATCCCCTCTGGGCCGCCATAGCATGTAATCCCCAAACACTTCTGAACTATGTGGACATTGATCTGTGACATGGAATAGTACGTATGAAGCCTCCCTAAGGTTCAATCCCTACAACTACTGGTCTCGACCACTTCACGTCGGTTCACCAATCACTTCCAAAAAATGTGGACATTGATCCTTTCCAAGTAAAGGTATGTAGGAATCCTCCCTGAGTTTCAACCCCGACACACATCGGTCCCGACCACTCCATGTCAGTCCACCCTCGTCCTATATGAAGTTAAACTGTATGCCCCTTTCATCCCATAGGACTTTATACTGTACTCGTTCAAACAATGTGGGCTTTGATCCTTGTCTCTTAGATAGGGTGTGTAGGAATCCTCCATGAGGTTCAAACCCATCTGATGGTAAGCCGTTGTGATCCCCATACATCGGTAAGCCATTGTGATCACCATCTAGTGGTAATCCGTTTTTATCCCCATCCAGTGGTAAACCATTATGATCCCCATCTAGTGGTAAGCCGTTGTGATCCCCAACCAGCGTTAAGATGTTGGAACCCTGATTAGTGGTAAGAATGGAACCCCAATCAGTGGTAAGAGATTGTAGTCCGCAATCGATGGTAAGATGTAGTAGTCCTCAATCGACGGTAAGTAGTTGCAGTCCCCTTCACTGGGACCCACATCTCTTGACCTCCCCCAGGCATCATACCAACCTGGGATGTTGACCACACATAAGCCCCTAAATATTTTTATGTCATTGTCCTATTCGTGCACCCTAATTCAATACCCCATCATGAACTACGTAATCTTTTATTCCATACCATAGGGATGCGTATGAGGCCTCCTCAAGGTTCAAGGACATCACCTATGACTCTTCATGTTCTTTCCCTCAAGCCTATGTGTTTCGGGAAGATCATTCCCCAACCTGGAGTTTCTAATTGCACCGGTCCCATCCATATGGGTCGCCTACTTAGGTGTCTCACAACCTCACCAAACTACGTGGACATTGATTACCTGCCACTGGGATACGTATGAATACTTTTTGAGACTCAAGACCAACATCACTATCACTATTATAGCGGTCCCATCACATTATCCATTCAATTCACTCAACTGTCCATATTATCCCAATTCTTACTCTGGTCATCACAAATTAGTGAGATCATGTCACCCACATTCTCGATGCTCCTAGTAGTAATCTTGTAACTAACCATGCATTAGCCCCAATATTATTGATCCCTCCAGGGATTTCACCCATTTGATCCACTCCCGTCAGTGTTGTGATCAGTCAGATCCATCTTTTCTAGACATTAACCTCGAGGGATACCTCATGTTAAACATGGGAAGCTGAGAAAAACCTCAGAGATATTTATAGGGAATATAATTCCCCTAATTCGATGTGGGATTCCTCAGGCTTCCTCACCCTCAAGAAGCCCTATAGTAAGCGAAAGAAACCCAGACGCATTTGTGTTCCAGCATCCAGACACGCCAGAGATGTCCAACATGACTACTCCCCCAATCGAAGGTTGCTTCCTTGTCTGGACAACATGGAATGTCCTGACAGAAGAAATTTAATTAACTGGCATCCATGAAGACATGCAATACGGAATATATTCACGAAAAATGTATTAAGACTATGAGGGAGACCCAGACTAGGAAATGAGTTCCGAGGAGGAATCTGTGAAAGGAGGAATAGACATCCCATCATCCCGTTTTGATCAAGTATAAAACATCCTTGAATAAGTGACAGATGTGACTCGCATTTGGAATGTGGGAATGTGGGGAAATAGCCACGTGTCCTCTGAATTAGATAGATGTGTGCCCTGGTAAATGCATTAAAATAGAAATGGTGAACATGATGTGAAGTTCATATCATCAATTTCATGATTAGTAGTGCCCAAAACATCAGTGGATTAGCATGTCACTGGATCCATATATCTAGCACCAGGTCTCGCCATAAAAATAGTCCTCCAGGTGTGAAAATCACCAGAAATTGATGTAGTTGAGTGTAACACCCCGAGATTTTATGAAAAATATTCTTTTTAATTTCATTAATGTCTTGTGTTATACGCTACACCAAAAGGATCTTGCACAACACGCATCCTTGACTTGCCTTGCATTACACGCAATCGCGACCTTCCTCAATAGCGTGTGTAGTATGCAATATCGAGTTTCACTAAACAACGTTATGCTATTAAAATATTATTAAAACTATCTGTTATGAATAGTAATAACCACCTTTTAAAATTTTAGAAATTTTATCTCTCAAAATGGACTTCATTTTTGGATTTGGAGTATCGAATTTAGCCTAAGGTGAAATTTTGGTACTTTTCGGATAACTTTCATATTCTGATGAATAGTGAAAATTACTAAATTTTAATTAAAAACAACTTTTTTAATCGAAATAATTAATAGTGATAAATTATTTATTTGAGTGGTTTTAAAGTATATTTAGAATATATTTTTATAATTTAATACAATGTTGGTCATTGGATGTAATTCTACATTTAAACCAGACATAAACAAGTGTCAATCTTTTGATAGTTATTATATCTTAAGAACACGCTATTTGTTTTGACGACGGGAATTAATTTTTAAATTAATTAATGCAACTGATATGTTTTGAATTTGGTAAAATAGACATAATTTTTGAGTTTATAATATCAAATATAGCTTAGGCCTAATTTTTGGGGTTTTTCTGAAACTTTCATTTTTTGATGAATAGTGAAACCACTAAGTGGTAGTTAAAAAAATGAATTTTTCATAAAACTTAATTTACCGCTTCGGTGAGTGGAATTTCAAAAATCCGAGAGACACGGTTGATTTTAGTTAATAAAATGTTGTTCAATGAGATGAAAATAATTTTTGGTGAATAGTAACTTTTTACATTTTTTTACCACGGTTAAAGGTAAATAGGGTAATTAATGGTAAAAATGTTATTATTATTACCCTAACACATGTCCTAATTCTATTTTATAAGTGTAATTCGACCAAAAACAAAATGAGGAATAAAATATGATCATTTAGGCCCACTTGGATTAGATTAGGAGATTTATTATTAATTTATTTAAGGAAGGGTTAAAATAGTTAAAATCAAAGTTTAATAAGTAAATAATTTTTAATATAGGGTTATACATAAGATAAATTAGACTATAAATACTCATTAGAAATATAAAATGATTTCCTACATAATGGTATTTTATTTATAATTTTTAGACATTAAATAATTTAATTTATTTATGACACAACGATGATGCACTAATTATCTTATTAATGAAATATTGACATAATTGATGTTATAAATACCCAAATAAATGTAATTTGAGACTTTTTATGAATTATACTAATTTTATAGGTTAATATGACATGTTAGTATTGATTTAATTAACTTTTTCTAACTAATCATTCTGTTATAATTTTCACAAAAATCAATTACTAAATAGTGTCAAAATTGACATAAAATAGTTTTTAAAACAAATATTATATTATTAATTGTTATTTTATTCCTAAAAATCTAAGGTTCAGCCAAATGACTTAGATACGGTTTTATATATTAATAATAAACAGCTTGGGGTTCGTTTGGCTTGTTATAGTAAGTTTATTATCCTTATAGTGTAAGAACACAAGAAGACACGGTAAAAGTAAAATTATTTAGCTTAATGTTAAATCTAAATGATAAGGTTAAAATAGGAACCTAAACTTGTCTAAATTATATTGGATGAGAGGATTTCGACCCATCCCCACCTTAGCTTCGAAATAAATCAATTTGGAGCTATTTAAAACCGAATTTGGCTTTATAATAAAATAATATTTTTAGTTATTCCAAAGGTACCCCTCTCCTCCCTTATAAAAGGGCACCTCCTCCCTCTATTCCTCACACCACTTTGAGACTTCAATCTTGGAAAAGCCCTGCCAAATTCTCTTCTCCACTTCCCTAGAAACATCCTAGAGGTTCTGGTCTTCCTCAAAGACCAATTTTAGTGCCCTAATAGAAGATCTCAAAGAGGCGCTTCAAAGAAGAGGTAATGTTTGTTACCGATTCTTTCAACTTTATTTCTTCTTCCACTTATTCTTCTTAGGATGCTTCATTATGAAGTAATAACATCAGTATCACTAATATACTGATATGTTATTATAATTAATAAACAACCCTATTTCACCATCTATCCTTCCTACGGAAAACGAAATCACCGTGCGTGCGTACGTACGGAATACCGTCTCCACGCCGTGGTGAAATCTATTTTCCACCACCACCTTACTTGGATGGGTATAATGGTGTAAATAATGACTATATATGACTATTATAATGTTATATTGATTTTGAAATAGTATACATACACTCCAATACAATTCCACGATCATAGGAATGATATCATCACTCGTGCGTACGTACGGAATACCGTCTCCACGATGTGATTCGACTCATTCTACATGATCTTCCTTGAATAATGATTATATAAATGAATTGAATGAATGAATATGATATTTATTACACTAATACCATTCTGGAAATGAGGTATCTATAACCTAAGGAGAAGAATAAGAATTCATTCGACAAAACACGCATAAGAACAAAAAGTAATAAACACCCGAATAACAAGTAGTAATGAAATATTTCTAATAAGAAGCTAAGAATATGAACATATATGATATCATAAAAATAATTATGATTCTTTAATAAGTCAATAACATTATTTAAATCATTATACAGGAGGTTCGGACACTTACGAAGCAAATCGGACCTAAGGTAAGGAAAATATCACAATCTCATTTTTATCCGAGATTGTTTATACTTTGGTATTTTATGGGGTGTATTTTATCATCCACATCCATGTTTCCTCAATATGTAATATTATTTTCATCCACCTAAATTGTTTAAATCCAATTTTACCCTTCGGTGAGCTTTTAGTAAAAGATATGAATGGAATCTTTTTTCGTTTTTCGTACGAGGTACTTTTTGACTTTTCCGAAAAAAGTACGAGAAGAATGTTTTTTTAACTTATACAGCATGAATGGATTTTTAAAACATTATTTCCAAGAAGATTCCTTTACAAGTTATCAAGTTTATTTTTAATCAACTTCTTTTAGTTTAAAATTGTATGACATGTTAAGAAAGGAAAAATGTTTTTTAAGTAGAAAGGATATTTTCCTCAAGAATGGAGTTCAAGTGTTTTATCAAAATTATTTTCCATCTAAGATAATAAAGGGTTATGTTTCTATCCCTATTATTACATTGATTTTATTGTGTTATGATGGAATTATTTTTATGAATTCCTTTATCTTATATGAATTGTTTTATGATGTCACGATGTTTAAGATTCCCATTTTTTATTACATGGCTTATGCTATGATGTATGGTTTATGATTTTGTGGAACACATAAGAATGGTATCATTATGAGATGGGTGGGACCTATATCTCCCTCCAATGCATTGGGTAAAGATTTTATATCTCATGAGATAGACATGGCTGGAACGGTAGGTTATGTCGGTTTAGTAAAACGGGACTGAAACGAGGAGTGAACTCGGTTCAGAAATGGACTTTGTCCACTAAGATAGTCTTGGCAATGAGTCTTGACTAATAAGAAATGATTCTCTATGATTATGTGTGTATGCCAAAATGTTTCATGTTTTTTGTTATGATTATTGGGATTACATTTCACTACTATGATTTATCCCATGTTGTGATATTATGAACTCTTTTTCAGGTTAAGAATTCTAAAATGTTATGTTCTTATGAATATGATGTGATTGATTTTTCTTTTGTTTACCCTTACTGAGCATTTGAGCTCACCCTTTTATGTTTTCTTTTCCCCAAGATATAAAGAAATGTTTTAGGTATAAAAAAAAGGAAGATCTTTATGGGAGATGTTGAAGATCTTTCACCATGATTAGAAGATTATATTTCGAGTTTCCAAAGACACTAAACTATTACGGTCCTTGTGTGTGTGTTTTTGTTATGTACTAATTATTCCGCAAAAGTAATGTAATGTCCATGTACGTCAGGCTTCGGGTCTCTACAGTTGGTATCAGAGGAAAGTTTTAGTCAACCTTTGGAAACTAGGATGCGAAAACGTTAGTGAGATCCCTAGAGATATTTCTAAGGTATGTCTAGAGATGTCCCTAATGATAAGTATATGTTAGGATACAGTCCTAGAACTATAGTAACGATCATAGAATTTAACCTAAGATGTTAGATATTGTGGATAATCCCCCTTTATTATGTTGTTTTCCCTAGCATTATTTTTTCCTCTCACACTATTCTTTTTGGGTTTTAGACGATGGTTGGAACCCGAATGAACTGTGTTGATCAATGCAATGGTCAATGCAATTATTGTCCTCCTGAACAAACACATGTTATGGGAGATGGAGTGCAAAATCTTATTGCTATACTTACAAAAGCTATGAATCATTCTGGACTTCCAAATGAGCAGAGAAGGGAACAATATTCTATTGAGTCCTTCATGAGGCAACGTCCACCTTCTTTCAGTGGGTCTTCTGATCCACTTGTTGCTGAACAATGGATCAGTACTACTGAAAAGATATTTTCAGTTCTTCAATGTTCTGAACATGATAAATTCATCTTAGCAGTATATCGTTTGGAAGGTGAATCTAATCAATGGTGGAATCTTATCAAGAATACGATGCAAAGAGATGAAATTGAGTCCATGGAATGGGACGAGTTCAAGAACTTATTTTTCAATAAGTGCATCCCTCGTATTCTTCGAACAAAGATGGAGAAGGAGTTTCTTGACCTAAAGAAAAAGGATGGTGAATCTGTTGGTATACACAAAGAGAATTTTACAAGGCTTGCAAGGTATGCATCTGGATTTATCATCCAACCTGAAAGTAAAGTTGATCGATTCTTTAGTGGCTTAAAACCAAATCTTCGAAGGGAATTAGCTATAAGAGACTTCAGTAGCTATGAAGAAATTGTGTGTTGTGCTATCAAGGTAGAAATGGAAGTTGGTGTTACTTATCCATCTCATAGTTTTGACAAGAAACGAAAGATGGAGTTCAAGGAGAAATCTCAGAATAATGGTGAAAAGAAGATGAATGTTTCCTTATGCTCAATGTGTGGAAAAAAGCATGGTGGAGATTGTCTTAAAGGGACAAGTAAATGTTTCAAATGTGGAAAGGAAGGTCATTGGGCATTTTAATGCCGCAATGATGGGAAGAATATGACTAATGATGCAAACAAAGGAAGGGATAAACAGAATGAACCTACTACACTTCAATGCTTCAAGTGCAAGGAAATTAGGTATTATGCTTATAAATGCCCTAATCCAAGGGTTAGTGATGATCGACATGAGAAACCACTTAAGGCAAAGGAAAAAGGGAAGTCACATGCGATCACTATTGGCGATGTTGAATATGACAACGATGTGGTGGAATGATTAAGTGTTTATGTAATGGGATTCCAAAATAATGTTGTATATAGTATCATGGAATATTGGAATATTTATGTATTGGTCTATTGTGGTTTTCAATGGTACCGGTAACCATGGAAAGTGATTGAGATATTTTTGGAAAAAAAGATGATATGCACATAATGAAGGGAAAACGAGAAAATGAAATGTTTGACAGTATTCATGACCTCATGATTGATATAAGGACTAAGTGATATCATGGTTTGAGTATATAGAATTTTGAGGATTTTGGTATGTGGAAAGAGTTAACTTTTAACAGCACTCATGTTTTCAATAAGGTTTAATGGGTATTCATTTTTTTTAAGAGAATACATGATTAAGGCCTTCGAATGTTCGGAATGTGACCAACAAGACATATCTCATGATATATGGGGATCAAAAATGGTATTAACATTCTAGTTGTATGAACTCTTTGATAATAGTTTTCACTATAATATGAGATTAGACAGTATTATTTTGGATAAGCCTAAAGATTGGAATGGATTGTGTTTGTCATAAGTTAGTATTGTTTAAGGATAGAAGTTTTTCCGATATTATTGATGGGATGTTATAGTAATATAGTTTTAGAAAAAGGACAACCTTCAGGATGGGCGACAGCCCATCGCGTCGTACAAGGCCGTGGGAATCGAACCCACAACCGAAGTGCGACTGGCCTTTATCGCCTACCACTGGCCTACATGAAGTCCATGTTTAGTAGAAACTAGTTTTATTATATTAAGCAGTATGATATATGAAGTATAAGTCCATTTTAAGAACCATATATGATTAATCTCACTAAAGATGGACTTATGTATTTTTCTGATAACTTTTCTAACCTTTTGTTAGAGAGAGATGGAATGACCCATCATTCTATCACATGATCTGCTAACACATCACGAATGACAAATTCAAAATAATTTCTTTAAGAGATGAAGTGGAAATTGTCCAAAGAATGACTAATGGTGAGACTATACCGAAATCACGAAAGTATTTCTTCTAATTCCAATTTCATCAACTTTAGGGAAATGATCTTGAAAACCAAAAATGTTGTCCTAGTGCTCTTATTTCTGATGAATCAGATGGTACCTTAGATCGTCACAAATTTATGGTTTTTTTATTACTGGTTTTTCCATAGCCATGTTCTCTACCACTCTCCATCAGAACGTGATGGTTTGATTTCTCTTCTATATCCATATTTTCACCTATGTCGAAACCCAGTGATTAGTTTATTTGGGTAACCGTTACGTTTCATAATTTTTTTTTTAAAGATTGGTTTTGGTATTCCTTTTTACGATGTGGGTTTCTATCAAAGAAACTTTCGAATAGTAAACCATTTATAACCCCGACGAATTTCGAGGGCGAAATTCATTTTAAGGGGGGTAGAATGTAACACCTCGAGATTTTATGAAAAATATTCTTTTTAATTTCATTAATGTCTTGTGTTGTATGCTACACCAAAAGGATCTTTCACAACACGCATCCTTGACTTGCCTTGCATTACACGCAATCCCGACCTTCCTTGAGAGCGTGTGTAGTACGCAATACCGAGTTTCACTAAACAACGATATGCTATTAAAATATTATTAAAACTAGCGGTTATGAATAGTAATAACCACCTTTTAAAATTTTAGAAATTTTATCTCTCAAAATGTACTTCATTTTTGGATTCGGAGTATCATATTTATCCTAAGGTGAAATTTTGGTACTTTTCGGATAACTTTCATATTCTAATGAATAGTGAAAATTACTAAATTTTAATTAAAAACAACTTTTTCAATCGAAATAATTAATAGTGATAAATTATTTATTTGAGTGGTTTTAAAGTATATTTAGAATATATTTTTACAATTTAATAGAATGTTGGTCATTGTATGTAATTCTACATTTAAACCAGACATAAACAAGTGTCAATCTTTTGATAGTTATAATCTCTTAAGAACACGCTATTTGTTTTGACGACGGGAATTAATTTTTAAATTAATTAATGCAACTGATATGTTTTGAATTTGGTAAAATAGACATCATTTTTGAGTTCATAATATCTAATATAGCTTATGCCTAATTTTTGGTGTTTTTCTGGAAACTTTCATTTTTTGATGAATAGTGAAACCACTAAGTGGTAGTTAAAAAAATGAATTTTTCATAAAACATAATTTTACCGCTTCTGTGAGTGGAATTTCAAAAATCCGAGAGACACAGTTGATGTTAGTTAATAAAATGTGGTTCAATGAGATGAAAATAATTTTTGGTGAATAGTAACTTTTTACTTTTTTTAACCACGGTTAAAAGTAAATAGGGTAATTAAGGGTAAAAATGTTATTATTATTACCCTAACATATTTCCTAATTCTATTGGATAAGTGTAATTCGACCAAGAATAACCTTTGGAATAAAATATGATCATTTAGTCCCACTTGGATTAGATTAAGACATTTATTATTAATTTATTTAAAGAAGGGTTAAAATAGTTAAAATCAAAGTTTAATAAGTAAATAATTTTTAATATTGGGTTATACATAAGATAAATTCGACTATAAATTATAATTAGAAATCTTAAACTATTTCCTACATAATCGTATTTTATTTATAATTTTTAGACATTAAATAATTTAATTTATTTATGACACAAGGATGATGCAGTAATTATCTTATTAATGAAATATTGACATAATTGATGTTATAAATACCCAAATAAATGTAATTTGAGACTTTTTATGAATTACACTAATTTTATAGGTTACTATGACATGTTAGTATTGATTTAATTATCTTTTTTAGAACTAGTAATTTTGTTATGATTTTCACAAAAATCAATTACTAAATAGTGTCAAAATTGACATAAAATAGGTTTTAAAACAAATATTATATTATTAATTGTTATTTTATTCCTAAAAATCTAAGGTTCAGCCAAATGACTTAGATAAGTTTATATATATTAATAGTAAACAACTTCGGGTTCTTTTGGCTTGTTATAGTAAGTTTATTAACCTTATAGTGTAAGAACACAAGAAGACACGGTAAAAGTAAAATTATTTAACTTAATGTTAAATCTAAATGATAAGGTTAACATAGGAACCTAAACTTGCCTAAATTATATTTGATGAGAGGATTTCGACCCATCCCAACCTTAGCTTTGAAATAAATCAATTTGGAGCTATTTAAAACCGAATTTGGCTTTATAATAAAATAATATTTTTAGTTACTCCAAAGGTACCCCTCTCCTCCCTTATAAAAGGGCACCTCCTCCCTCTCTTCCTCACACCACTTTGAGCCATCAAGCTCGGACAACCCCTGCCAAATTCTCTTCTCCACTTCCCTAGAAACATCCTAGAGGTTCTGGTCTTCCTCAAAGACCAATTTTAGTGCCCTAAAAGGAGATCTCAAAGAGGCGCTTCAAATAAGAGGTAATGTTCGTTACCAATTCTTTCAACTTTATTTCTTCTTCTACTTCTTCTTCATAGGTTGTTTCATTATGAAGTAATAACATCAGTATCACTCATATACTGATATGTTATTATAAGTATGAAACAACCATATTTCACCATCTCTCCATCCTACAGAAAACGAAATCACCGCGCGTGCGTACGTACGGAATACCGTCTCCACGCCGTGGTGAAATCTATTTTCCACCACCACCTTACTTGGATGGGTATAATGGTGTAAATAATGACTATATATGACTATTATAAAGTGATATTGATTCTTAAATAGTATAAATACACTCCAATACAATTCCACGATCATAGGAACGATATCATCACTCGTGCGTACATATGGAATACCGTCTCCACGATATGATGCGACTCGTTCTACATGATCTTCATTGCATAATGATTGTATAAATGAATTAAATGAATGAATATGATATATATTACACTAATAACATTATGTAAATGAGGTATCTATAACCTAAAGAGAAGAATAAGAATTTATTCGACAAAACACGCATAAGAACAAAAAGTAATAAACACCCGAATAACAAGTAGTAATGAAATATTACTAATAAGAAGCTAATAATATGACCATATATGATATCATAACAATAAGTATGATTCTGTAATAAGTCAATAACATTATTTAAATCATTATACAGGAGTTTTGGACACTTACGAAGCAAATCGGACTTAAGGTAAGGGAAATATCACAATCTCATTTTTATCCGAGATTGTTTATACTTTGGTATTTACTGGGGTGTATTTTATCATCCACATCCATGTTTCCTCAATATGTAAAATTATTTCCATCCACCTAAAATTGTTTAAATCCAGTTTTACCCTTCAGTGAGTTTTTAGTAAATGATATGAAAGGAATATTTTTTCGTTTTTCGTACGAGGTACTTTTTGACTTTTATGACAAAAGTACGAGAATAATGTTTTTTTACCTTATACGGCATGAATGGATTTTTAAAACATTATTTCCAAGAATCTTCCTTTACAAGTTTTCAAGTTTATTTTTAATCATCTTCTTTTAGTTTAAAATTGTATGACATGTTAAGAAAGGAAAAATGTTTTTGAAGTAGAAAGGATATTTTCCAAAAGAATGGAGTTCAAGTGTTTTATCAAAATTATTTTCCATCTAAGATAAAAAAGGGTTCTGTTTCTATCCCTATTATTACATTTATTTTATTATGTTGTGATGGAATTATTTTTATGAATTCCTTTATCTTATATGAATTGTTTTATGATGTCACGATGTTTAAGATTCCCATTTTTTATTACATGGGTTATGCTATAATGTATGGTTTATGGTTTTGTGGCAAACATAAGAATGGTATCATTATGAGATGGGTGGGACCTATATCTCCCTCCAATGCATTGGGTAAAGATTTTATATCTCATGAGATAGAAATGGCTGGAACGGTAGGTTATGTCGGTTCATTAAAACAGGACTGAAACGCGGAGTGAACTCGGTTCAGAAATAGACTTTGCCCACTAAGATAGTCTTGGAAATGAGTCTTGACTAATAAGAAATGATTCTCTATGATTATGTGAGTATGACACAAAGTTTCATGTTTTATGTTATGATTATTGGGATTACATTTCACTACTATGATTTATCCCATGTTTTGATATTATGATCTCTTTTGCAGGTTAAGAATTCCAAAATGTTATGTTCTTATAAATATGATATGATTGATATTTCTTTTATTTACCCTTACTAAGCATTTGAGCTCACCCTTTTATGTTTTCTTTTCCCCAGGATATAAAGAAAGGTTTTAGGTATAAAAAAAAGGAAGATCTTTATGGGAGATGTTGAAAATATTTCACCACGATTAGAAGATTATATTCCGAGTTTCCAAAGACACTAAATTATTACGGTCCTTGTGTGTGTGTTTTTGTTATGTACTAAGTATTCCGCAAAAGTAATGTAATGTCCATGTACGTCAGGCTTCGGGTCTCTACATTGAGCATTGGACATCCCGGTCTACGAAATTACGAGTGTGGATCCTTTTTAAAAACCATGGAAGACAAAATGGCATTGGGGAACTGAACATCACTTTACTTCTTCCAGCACTAATGGTTAATTATTTATACTTTGCAGGACCCAAGCTATCATGATAAGAAAACGATCACCAACAACCCACTAACACTAGGGAAGAGGAATTGTCAATGCGGAAATTCAACAAGGCCTAATCCCTCCCATGATAGGCTTCATGTCCCCAGCTTCTAGGCACCCACACCACGTCTCCCCTTATGAAATTTTTTAGAAAAGTGTGATAAATGACTCATTCGATGATACAAGGAGGAGAGGATATCCAAACCCGAGATATAGCCCATCAAGACATATAGGATTATGTGCCTTGTTTCCACTTCCACCCCCTAGGGTCGCATAGGGATCCACTTCTCCCCACTCTGACGCATAACCATATTAGTAGACTCTCTTCTGAATGATTGGATGGCTCCCTCCACTACGCCGATGAGGTGAGGGATATCTGAGCTAGTCTAGATGGAATATTATCCCACGGGTCACTAAGGAGGGCTCCCACTAGGCCGACTTAGCACCGCCTCCCTGCTCCACAAGCTGAAGAGCAGGTAAGCTATGCACCTACACCGCCAACCCCAATCTGGTTGGCCTAACACCGGCGTCAGGTATAAGTTGTGGAGGAAACCCACCGAGGGGCGTCAACATCAATGACTATAGTTTCTTATGCCACCACTGAGGCATACCATCATCCCCTTGTTGATGTTGTGTCGGGGCACCCATATTCCCGACCTGGATTGAGGACCTAACCACCCCATGGGTAGGTTGGGTTGACTCTCCTAGTCGCCGATGTAGGGAGCACCCACTTCAATCCAACCTGTGGTAATCACCCCAAGTACAGATGTAACCCTAGTACCATCCACAATGAGAGGGAAGGTATTTCCTGCTCCAAAGAATGGCGTGGAGGTCCCCCCCCCCCCACTCCATCCTCAATCCAAATGAGGGTCATACCCAATATAGTGATGCTTAAAACAGAAGTCTCATGCACACCCATGACCTCAGGTATGGAGCCATTCCTATTATCATAGTTCGTCGGTGTGATGATGTTTTACATCCAATCAATTGTCAGCGTGGGGGTCTTACCCATGTCCATACAGAAGCCAACAAAGGTCATCCTCTTCCCAGCAACCAAATAAGCGGATATTTTCCTTGCTTCATAGACACCCAACATGGAGCTCCTGCCAGTGTTTGTCTCGACTAGTACGAGGAACCTCCTAGCACCGATGATGAAAAAGGAAATAAGAATGGAGGCCCTACCCACTCTCCCACTTACTCTAGTGGAGGTCCTGCCCACTCCATCACTTCCAGCAGAAATTCCCTCCATGCATCAGCCATTGGACATGGAGGTCCACCCTATGTTCCCTTTGACATATGTCCAAGTACTTCTCACACCACAACTCACCCAAAAGAATGTTCTCTCCACCCTAGCATCAATTCTGCTGAAGGCCTATCACAATCCAAAAATTTATAATTGTCCCAAAAATTCATCCTAGGGCAGGGGGCGGGTCACTGATGCCATAAAAATATTGTTGAGATAATTCATACTTCAATTAATATTTTCTAATTCTTGAATTCATAGGAAGAATGCAGATCTGTAATGGAACCCTCTCCAAGAACCTCTATGTCATGGGTTGGGGTAGGAATGAGGCACAACAGCTTCATCCTTCAAGAATGTGAGGTCCACCAGATTCATGTCTCCCTCTATAGATACATCTAGAAGCAGGAATATTTGGCCCATTCCAATGGTCTAGCCGTTAAATCCTGACTATCATTGCCAAGATCATTCTCTATGTCAACTAGAGATCACAAAGAGTTATTTTGGGGGTCGATGGCGGATGAGAAACAACAAGGTCCACACTAGAAATCATATTCCCTACGCATAAAACTATGATTTTCATCCCATCTTATCATGATGTGGTGGTTATGTCAATACACACTTTGGAGGATACACTGATATGTGGCGGCTTGTCATCCTGCTCGCCGTATTCTCTACCGGCCAGCCTACTATCTCTACGGTCCACCTCAGTACCGCTACCTATTCCCCAACCGCCTCTAGTTAACAAGTGGGGAAACTAAGGTCTATACCCCAAGTCTATGTCGAGGAGTTTGTGGGACATTCTTATGATGGGCCCTTTCCCAAAGATGTTTTGGCATGTTGCAACATCAAATTTCAGTGCATTGACGTTGCTCACCCAAGACGAAGTTGGATGTTTTCGGAAAACACTATGGGTGATGCACTTGTGACTTCATACTCAGTGAGTAGCTTACACCTATAGTTAGGAACACTATAAATACATTAGTCAATAGTGATGTTTAGTTGATTTGGACATACTCCCTCTGGCCAAATTCCCTAAGTCATTATGCCACCATCAGACCCTTCAACAACGATGCGTCCAGAGCATTAAAGTGCCCCACTGGATTATCAAGGAGGCTTCCCACCATGTAGAGATCCATGGTTGGGGGTAGTACGTGGCCCTCCATTTCAGTTATATATGGAACCAGCCTAAATTTATAGGCAATATCGATGACATGCCTCCAGGTACAGTCACGTTTTAGGTGGACGATCTATCGTAGGGGGATAACAAGCTGGAGATCTTTGATGGGGACTTACCCTCTGGGGAATTCCCACGGTTATTGGTTCCATTGGGAATGGTTATGCACTAGCAAAGAAATCTACTGGGTCTTCCCATGCCCCCCAAGGAATAGGTCCTCAGCCGGGTCCCAATAAGTGAAAAGAGCACCTCAGAGCCGTCAAAACCTCTGACCCATCTGGATTAGTACAACATACTGAGGATGATCTCAAAAAATCTATTTTGTGTTAAAAAATCACAGAGCACCGGAAGATGGTCGATGAACTCCATGTTGAGCGTGTCATGGAGCAAAGGCTAGACTATGGTGATCCTTAGTTGGGGTAGCTGGGGCAGACACAACATCCCTCAACAAATTGCCTCCAAGTGACCCCAACCATCCTTCCCAAACAAATATGATAGAGGAAGGATCATATAGAAATATAGTGTGGTATGTGTCGCCAAATCCACCTAAGTGGCATGATAATCCCCGAGACCCGGCTCAAGTTGGCCTAGCCCCTCTGCAGGTCATCCCACCAACTATTCCACAAGCTATTGGACCTACATATCATGTTGAAGAACCCACCAATGCATCATTAGTCAGTGACCCTCGTTATGACAGGAATCCCCGCCCAAATGACCCGATGGTGGTGCTCATTTCTCTCCTAGAGGCATTGGAAACTATACAGGTGGCAATCCTGCCTGATGGAAAGCTATATCTAGTGTGGGTGAAATATATTATAGCACCCAGGGATTCAAAAATCCCACTATCTACCCCTTTTATTGGAAGGGAGACACACTATAGCATCTATACCCCTTTATCTCAATGTGTGGACCCATAATGGGAACTCCGATGCAGCAGGAGGCCACCAAACATTGGTGTTTCGTACAGACATTAGAAGTTCCTACGTTTGTCTGGTACAACCAGCTAACCATCAGGTCATTCATCAACTAGGAAGATCTCTATAAGAAGTTTCTCTACCAGTTCAGATCTACCACCTAGAAGACGAGAATTTTAGACCACTTTATGTGCATGTAGAGTCTGTATGAATGCATCACAGACTTCGTCGCCCGGTGGAAAGGCCTCATCTACTCCTTGGATATGCCGTTGACACAGGAACAGTAGATGAAAATGTGTTTGGGTAATATCAAGACCCAACTGGTCCCCTCGCTCATTACCCAGAATTGCCTTGGGGTATTCTGAGAATTCTATTGATAAGGCCCAGCACTTAGAGGAAGCCTTACAGTAGGCCAAGAAGGCACAGTCGTTGCCTCCTACAATTCCCATAAGATGGTCTACTAAGGTTGATCCAACAGTCGTGACCCAAATTGAGGACCCCATTAAACTAGATCTATTACTATGGGATACACCTCCACATCCTTGAAGAGGTACTCCACCTCAGGCATAGCCTCTTACCCAGTAGCACCCACCTTAGAATTGGCAGACGCCCCGCATAATGGACCCTCACCACCCAGGAAAGATAACAAGTCCCACCTCCTTGATAGGCTCCTCCAGCCCCTCTCTGGGACCCAGATCCCAAAACCCCTTTCCCATATCAAAGGAACTAGACCTATTTATTCAATGATGTTCAGGTCCCCAGTTATATTAGAAGCCCCTTGGAATATGGACTTCTACGTTTTTCTGAATGCAGGAAACCGGAAGAGGCGGATTACTCTGATCAACCCAATTACTACCTCTATCACTGAATCCTGGGGAACACCCTCAAACAGTGTTATTTGTATAAATAATGGCTAAAATACTAGGTTTATATCAACCTTTTCAGGTGGGTCCCAGCTCCGGCGATGGTGGCAAGCGTCTTTGTGAAGCCAGACAGTGGTAGTAGCAATGATGGTGAGTGGCATCGGGTTTCTAACCACGAGTACTAGAAGTATGATAACTAGATGGATAGTAAGGAAGTCACCAGTTCCCATAGTATTGTTTGTACACGACTTAATCGACCTGATCCTTCAGAGGTCTCTGGGTCACCTACAATAAGTACCTCTGTATCAATGTCTTAGGTTTCCTCTTCTGAGAAGAGTAGGCATCGACGACGCAAGGGAAAACAATGTCCCCCACCGATGCCATCATTATCCCATAATCTCAGTGATTTTATTCCCTTGGGGAATGGAAATTACCCCCAATATCCATCCAATAGTGTATTATTCTTCAGGTAACGATCATGGGTATGCCTCAGTAAAGACTATGGAGCTGGTAAACCCCTACATTATTTCTGACGGCGAGGAGCACCCGGAGGATTCTAAAAATGTTCCCGGCTATCACCAGCGCCGATAAAGTTGTGGCTATATGTGTCATCGGAATGCTTTTGTTAGTACTTCATTTTAGGATGTGCATTCCACTGAAAGTATAAAGAAATCCCAGCATAGAGCTCAGCACATGCAGTCTTCTCATCTGGTGTCATCAGGGCCACCTTCACTGCACTTTCTTTTACTTGATTAGGCGGTGCTACCGCGACAACGCTGGGATCATTCACTCTCTGCTACAAACCTACCTCAATCATCTAATTCACATATAGTATTCACACCATGAGATTGAACTAGTGAGAAACGGGACATTCACAGCACTAGTTAGTCGTTGGATCATCCAAAAGGGCAAGTCATACCTTCTACCATAGAATGACCTCTTATAAGAAGAAGTTCACACATGGAACAAATGTACGATATCCTCAAGAATCTTTACAGTATACTAGAAAGTATCTCTATCCTTGAGGGCCTTCTCCTATCATTAGATATGTGTGAAGCCCTAGCTAAAGATTTAAGAAGGCCCCACCAGTTTGAGACGGAGGTAGCAGTCATAGAATCCTTCCATGATGAGGTAGTCGATCATGCTGAATTCCAGGCCAAGATCTATTTATATAGAGAAGATGAAGGATCTCCCATAAAGGGGCACATCATCCCATTGTACATCACAGACCATTTCAATGGTGTGGAGGTTCATCCCTGCATTGTCAACAAAGTCTATATGATCATCCTATCTTCAAATAGGACACTTCAGAAGATGGGGTTGTCTGAGTATGATCTGAGTACCTCTAACATAAAAATACAAGGATATGATAGGACGGAACAGACACTGGTCAGCATGATCATCTTGAAGACCCAGTTCGGTGGCCTAGTTGATAGCACCATGTTCATGGTTGTCTCCCAGGGCACCACCTATAACGTGTGTATGGGTAGGCTATGTCTTCACCCGCATGTGGTGGTCCCTTCATTGTATCACTAGTGAATTAACTACTCCTTTAATGGTCGAGTGGGTGTTCTCTAATTTGATGCGTATTTCTTTTCCTCTTGTGAAGCCCGCTACCTAGATGAAGACTATTTCAAGAGCAAGGACAAGCAGATTTAGGTTAATGAGGTTAAACATGCTATGGATACGACCGAACCGTGGACAGGCATGGATGATGCCTACATCTTTCCAATCCACCGATTGGAGGATACGACCTTGTATAGGGGACTATTCTTTGTTGATTTAAGAATAAGGTGGAAGCACATTCCCAAGTCTAAGAAACTTTGCAAGATCACCTCGTATTCCTACACAAAATATGCTCGGGTGATCCCAAATCCCCATACCCCTATAGGGTATCGGGATGTCCTCCCCATGTAAACAACGATACACCATAATTACTTGCTCTATCAGGATGGGATAATCCATCTGAAGACAAACACACCACTATTTCTATGATATCATCAATCATGGAACCTTGGGCTGAAGACTAGATGGGATCAGATCAACAGCTTTCATTGCCATGGTTTCAATAGCACATGAGTAACTCGATGCGGTGTCTACCACCACTCAGGTTGGCACTAGCTACCCATCAGGATCTGTTGACTCAGAGGAATCTCCTCCCAAAGTGTATCCCTCCTTCATAAGTGAAGAAGAGGATGTATAGGATTCTCCTCCAACCTTTGAAGAGGGCGTATCAACCGCGGTCGATGAACTGGTATAGGTGATCCACGATGGGGAGATAGATCTAAAACCCACATTGATTAGTACTATTATGCATGTCGAAAAGTAACAACAGAATGTAATCATATCGAAGAAAAATTTTGATATATTTTCCTAGATTTATCAAAAAATTCTAGGATTAGATCTCCATGTAGCTATCTACCACCTCGGTCTCCTAGAATATCTCTACAGGTTAAAGCAGCCTCCCAGAAAGATGCACCCATCTCACGGTTCCATGGTAGAGGCCAAAGTTGATAAGATAATCAGAGCCAATTTTGGCTAGGAGGTCTTGTACCCGAGATGGTTATCCAACATTGTTCCTATTAGGAAGAAGAATGGACAGATCAGAGTCTGCATCAACTTCGGGGATCTTAACCATCTCTGTCCGAAGGATGATTTTCCCCTCCCCATGACATAACTTTTGATTGACACCACAGCTGGGTTCCAGGCATTCTCTTTCAAGGATGGGTAATCCGGGTATAACCAGATCTGAATTTCTATTGAGGATGCGGAGTCCACAGCCTTCAGGGCACCAGAAGATACTTTCTACTACCATTTAATGTGCTTCTGTATTAAGAATGCAGGTTCCATCCTTCATCTTGACATGCATCGCATATTTAAGATGATCCTTGAAATATTGGTGTAATGTTATGTAGTTGATCAGGTGGTCAAATATCTCCATCATATGGACCATCTCAAATTCATTGAGAAAGTTTTCATCTTCTTCTGTTCTCACCATCTGAAGATGAACCCATTGAATTTTTCCTTTGGGGTCACCACAGAAAACTATCTCAGCTTATTTATTAGATATAGGGGCATCAAGATCAACCTGGAGAAGATCAAGACCATCATCCAGATGTCTCTCATGAGAAAAATTCAAGAACATCGAGTATTTCAAGGCCACATGGCCTACATATGCCAATTCATAGTGAATTTGTCCGGAAAGTGTAATCCCTTTTCTCGGCTCACAAATAAAGACATTGTCTTTTAGTGGGAAAAGGAATGTTATATAACTTTCAAGTAAAATCAAGTAGTATATTCTCCAGCCTCTAGTCCTAATGTCACCAATTATTGGAAAGCCTCGAGTCCATTTTCTGACCGCCCTGGAATGATCTCTCAACACCCTTCTAGCTCAAAAGAATAATGAGGGAATAAAGAACAATATTTACTATCTCGGTTGCATGCTCCTCGATAAGGAGACCAGATAATCCCCTATCGAGAAGTGAATCCTTGTGATGGTATTCATAGTAAAAAAAATGCAACATTACTTGTAGCACCAAGATGGGTAGTTGGTTCCCCGAGTGGATTAACTGAAGTATATCCTGAACTCCCACATGTTGACAGGCGTTCTAGATCTGTGGTATGTGATCTACAATTAGTTCAAAAGTAGGTATGTCCCTAAGAAGGATATCAAGAGAATGCATTGGATTTTTTCCTTTCCAACCATCCAGCTTCCGCAGACCAGTTGCTAGAAATTGATCTTATCAAAGAGGCAATCCTCTCAGTGGACCAATGCATTCCATATTGGCTAATTCACTTTGACAGTGCTTCCTGGATCCCTACTGTTAGAAGGATCAATGAAATAAGACTCAACAGAGTGGGCTGGGGTATCATCATCATCACTCTAGCACAAGATGTTTTTCCATATTAATTCTTGCTATCAGAAGGATGTTCGAACATTGAGGTGGAGTACGAAACTCTCATCACTAGTCTCAAGTTGTCTCTCATGATTGATGTTCCCAACATGCATGCGAAAGGGGACTCTGAACTAATCATCAATATGATCAATGGTGAATGCGTCATCATAAAGATAGATCTCGTACCACTATTGGAATGTACCACCTAGTTGATGGCCCAGTTCCAATCTCAGCCAGAGGTTACTCATGTCTCTCGTTCATAGAATGTTCATGCAGATGCCTTCGCCAGCTTAGCTGCATCTCTTGCAGAGCCTGATCATGATGATTTTATTATCCACATTGCACACCAGAGATTAATCTCCCTTATCACTCCAGATGATGATGATAGCCTACAGGTAAGACACCTTACCACCGACGCATGCACGTCAGGAACCTCATGCCCCCATGATGCAGTGTTGTAAATAACCCTTGATTAGAGGATCCCCCTTTATCGGGTACCTCTAGCACAGTAATATCTCAGCAGATCATGTCAAGAGTGAGCGAATCCAATGTTGGGTGGTGCAGTTTACCCTCCAGAGTGGTCCTGATCTTGAGATGATCCTCTACAAGCACGGGTTCGATGTGTTTCTCCTCCATTGCATTTAAGGAGTTGAGATTTCTCAAGTCATACAAGAGGTTCATGATGGTTCTTGCAGAGCTCATCAGACCGGGCTGAAATTATTTCACTAGATCTGGAAGATAGGGTATTTGTGTCCCTCCATGATCCGTGACTGCATCGATTTTTCCAAGATATGACATGTGTTCCAAATTCATGCCTACTTTGTTCATCATCCACTAGAGCCTCTCCACAATACCTATTACTCTTGGTCCTTTTTGGTTTGGAGACTCGATGTGATGGGGCCATATCCACCATAGATAGCTTTCTAGTGCAGTTTTATCCTAACAGCTACAAATTTCTTCTCCATGTGGGTAGAGGAAGTTATGCTCATGGAGGTCAAGGACTATTCGATCATTGAATTTGTGAGCTCCAACATCATATATCGATTCGGAGTCCCTCATAGGGTCTTCAACAATAACGACACCAACTTCTGAGCGGCTAATTTGAATATATTGTATTCCATGTACAACTTCCATTATAACCATACCTCCTGTTATCATGAACAAGAAAATTGGAAGATATAGGGGTCTAAACAAACCCTCTCTATCATTCTGTAGAATATAGTTTGTCAGAATAAGAAATTTTGGTGGGAGAAACTCCCCAACGCCCTCAGGGCCTATCAGACAATGACTCGTAATTCCACCTAGGTAACCCCATACTCCCTGGTGTATAGAACGGAGGCTATCCTACCTATTGAGATTCAATTACCTACATAACCCATAGCTATCTAGGATCAGAACACGCTAGATAATGTAACTGAAATCCATCTGGCTAAATTGGAAGCACGCAATGGGAATATGCTTCATGCCCTGCACAATCTAGAAAGGCATCAGAATAAGATAACCGGAGATTTCAAAAAGAAATTTGACCTTCTCTCTTTCCTCCAAGGTTACCTGTTGTTCGCTCTGAGAACACTAATGATACCTAGTAGGAATCCACCCACGCTAGAGCCGAAATGGGAAGGAACATACATCACTCATAGGGTTAACCCAATGGTGAATACTATATGTTTACCATTTATGTTGAGCGTATAACTCCTCCCACAAATGCCAAATTCCTTAAGAAATATATTTCGTGAGTATATTGGTCTTACATGACCTTAAACTATTGATTCCATCATGAAATTAAAATTATTTTACGTCCCACATGATGATAAAATGAAAAACGTTCCATGATCTATGTCCATAAACTAAGATCTATATGGTCCCACATGACCTTAACTTATTTTTTTTTCTCCACCAGATGTTAAAATGTGTAATTCACCTATACTGGAAGATGTAAAACTTCTCAGCATACATCCTCAATGCACGATGTTAAACTACATGGCCCCCTAAAGAAGTAGGTATCGATTCATTCTCATCATCATGGGATACCTAGGAATGCTCAGATGCCTCTTCTTGATACCAGCCCTCATATTCTACTTTGACTATCCCTCCATGGGTATATTATTCTTCGAGGATTTCGCCTTGTGTAGTGTAGGCTTCTTTGGCCCCCAATCATGTCAGGAATATGATAATCGCACCATGTGCCCCTCCTCATTCTTATATCCTCCCACGTCGTCCTCGTATGATGTTAAACTACCTAGCCCTATCAGAACTACATATGTCTTGATTCCCATCTTCAAGTGATATGTAGGAACTCCTAGAAATTTCATCTATTAGCCCAGCCCCAAACATTAGGATCTCCCAAGGCGTCAAAACACATTATGTATTGTAGGACTTTTCCCTCATTCACGTCCAGTTCATCATGACCGCACCATGTATCCCCTTCTATAAATATCATCACCAATTTCCACTTCCCGCATGATGTTAAACTGAACATGCACATTCATGCTTTACAAAGTCCCTTTATAAGGGTCTTCATCATCTATCTCGTCCAAAAAGGCCTCCCAAATGACACAGATGATTGGATTGAGGACTCTCCTACATCTTCGGGTCAACGTCCTCGAGGATCTCGAGCAACAAAATGATTCCAATCCTGCTACACAAATATGTTCAGTGTTTGAAACTCATTTTTTATGCAATCCCAGGTCACACAACGTGTATTTGGTGTTTTGAACATGGTCGAAAGTCATTCTTTGTCATTTCATTCACCCTGTATGACCCTTTTATTGGGCGTAGTGATTAATATTAACTTGTTATACCTTAATATATCAGTCTACCTCAAGCATTAATGTTATTTTGTATGCCGTACCCTTATATGTTGGGGAGCCATATATTCTTCCCTGTTTCCCCCAACAATACTTTCTCATGTAGGTTTGGAATTTGGGTAAGACAATAGCCACATAAAGGGTCATGTGTCCACGGTCCGAGATCTTTGACCTTAATCTAAGATCATCATCATCCTCATTGCGAAACGTTAAACTTCAAAGTAGTGGGGACATCTTGTCTCAGGTCCCTCGGCCATCCCGGGCCACTGACCGAGTTTCTCACCAAGGATTGTGCTGTGTGGTTTGGAATCATTGTCGGCATTCACATCTGACTATTTTTTCCACACCGAATACATCCCTTTCGTACACTCCTCTATCATTTTATTGGCCTCAAGACGTTAAACTACACAAGTCCTACCATTCATTTTGAGTCCCATCATTTGGGTTTCCTCCATCATTAACATCCAAAAGGACCCCCTAATGGCACGTATGTTTGGCCTAAGGGATCTCCTTCCATTTCGGGCCAAAGTCTCCGAGGATCCCGAACAAAAAATGGTCAATAGAAGATGTTCAATTGTTTTCCCCCATACCTGGTCACACAATATGGATATTGTGTTGCAAATAGGGACCCCAAATATCCTCAGTAATTGTTTTCATTTTGTGGGTTCCCACATAGTAGAAATGATGATTTATCCTTTCATCCCATTTGTCCCACATAGATGTCATTAAACCGGGGTATCTACGGTCTGAACCGTATGACTTTTACCAATAGCACCATCATCCCCACCAAAAATACATTGAACTAGGAACTGGTTGGGACTTAATGTCTTAGATCCCTCAACCTTATCATCCACATGGGACAAGTCCTAGTTTGGGATCGTATGGTGTGGAATGGGCTTATGATATCATTCACAATGTGTAACCCATCATGCCATACACATCCCTATTTCAGGTGCCTTTCCCTTATCTGCATCCTTATCTCATGATTCAAAACTACACAACATCCTTCAAAACTATTTATGGATTTATTTCCATCCTTATGGGATATGTAGGACCGCCTAGACACATAGCCTTTGGGTCCAGCCACATTTCATAGAAACCTCATTATCTTCCTGCCACCTAGCCTAAGTTATCCCAAGAGAGGGTCATGCGGTGTGGTATGGGCCTATGTCCTCATTCACATTGGATCTATATCAACCACTCCACGTACCTCTTTCTATCACGAGATCTCGTAGTCCCCTAGTTCCACACACATATTTTCAAGTTGGATTCTCTTAAGTTTGGCCCCTCGACCCTCCTTTCTAGTTCACCAATGTGACCAGGAGAACTATGGTTCAACACCAAGAGTGTTGAATCCTACATAGACAATTTATCGCCCATCCTCATGTGTCATTCTCTCTTTATTTTGGGCTTCCATCAACATTCACATTCAGAAGGGTCCCTAAACGGTATAGATACTTAGCCTAAGGGTTATCCTATCATTTTGGGACAATGCCCTTGAGGATCTCAAATGACCAATTAATAAAGTCCCAAGTTGCAAATATGGTCCATTGTCAACATTCATTCGTTGTTCAAATTTAAGGTCACACAATATGGATGATGTGTTTTGAACATAAACAACATTTATCCTCCATCGACACACCACCATCATCATTCCCAAAATATTGGTTGCATGATTCACATCCTTTCCCACCCCATCATATTCCCATGAAATTTCAACACTGTTGGTGCAATCACTTTGTGTGCATTTGAACGTTAGGAGAAAAATTCCACGGTGAGGTGTCATTCGGGGATCTACACCCATTTCCCCATTCCATATATTCCACGTGTTTCAAAGACCTTCTCTCCTCTTGTTTCCCACATCGAGAATAGCTCACGTGGGCTAAGGGAATTGGTTAAGGTTTGAAACCGTTTGAAAGAGTCTCATTTATCTATGGTCCAAACTCTAAGAAATTAAACTACGATTTTTCCACATCCTTTCCGAAAGACGTAAAACTGCATGAAAATATTAGAACTATGTACAGCTTGATTCCCATCTTTATGGGATACGTACGAAAACCTGGGAATCTAAAATTTAGGTCCAGCTAAGGTTCTACTGGTAACCTCTTCAATTTGGCCTTTTGGACCTAACATTCACAGGATTTTGTGGTGTGGCATGTCTGGGCTTATGTCCTTACTCACGTCGGTTTATCAATAGTTACACCACGTACTCCTTTTATAGGAGTTAGTCTCTCCTACCTCTCTTCCTCCAAGACGTTAAACTGCACTTCCAAAACTACTTGTGGATTGATTTCCATCCTCATGGGACACATAAGGACTCCTAGAAATTTCGTCTCAGGGTCATACCTCATATTCCAAACCTTCTCTAGCCCCTCAACCCGAGGTTCCTTCCCTTGAATCACGTGTGGGGTGGTGTGGACAACATCATCATTCATGTTGGGTATGATTCATCACACCGTGAACATTCCCCCTAAAACATTATTTCTTCTATATGTGTCCAAACCATATGACCTGAATCTATACTGTAAGGTCCCACATGACATTAAAATATTTCACCTTTATTGCACAATGTTAAAATTCATTGGTTGGTCATATCATATGACCCTAAACTATGACATTATCTTCCTGGCCACATGACGAAAAATGACTCTGCATTGTGATGTCCTCACTCGAGGGGACATCATATTGGGTATTAGTCATCCACCATAGCATTTTTCAATGCCTACATATTCATTGATTCTTGTAGTGACACCTGAATTCTCCATCCTAGGTTTATCTCTTCACAAAGAAACACATCCATCATAAAGAAAAAACATGATCCATTAAAAGCCGCTTCTTTTTCTATGTGGGTGAGACCCACAAGACAATATTGTACCTAGCACTGGTACCCTACCACACCACTTCTAGAAATTTGTATGTCTTGATCCCCATCATAATAGGGTATGTAGGAAAACTCGAGCAATTTTCTTCGGGCCCATCCCAACTTTCATTTTTTGTCCCTCGACCAAAAACCTCTCTGTGGAGGACATGGTGTGGTACAAGCTTATGTACTCATTCACGTTGGGGTTTGCAATCACCGTACCTTGTGTATCCCTATCTACATTCTATCTATGGTATTTTCTCTAAGACCTTTAATATATGATCCAACCATCCTTGTCGCAGGACACCGAACTGCACTATAAGAACTGTGTGTGTCCAGGAATCCTAAATCCTAATCTTTATTTTTGGCCCCTTGGACCGAACTCGATTAGGAGTATGTACTGTGGTGAGCACCTCTTGGGTTCTCAATCTCACCTGGTGTCACTAATAGAAAAATACCCTATATAAATTGTTTGGAACAATTTCTATACTTCTCCAAACCGTTGGTATAGCCTATACCAATAGTTTGGAGAACCGTTAGCTGGTTTGGCGTGGAGATAGGTCTATACTAGCGATTCTTGGAAAAAAGATGGTTTAAGTCATATGAGAAACCTATACCAAATGTTTCATAAAACTATTGGTATAGGTAATTCAAAAAATTAAACCATTCTTGGTTTTGATCCCACCACCTCCCATTAATAATCTAACGACCTAACCACTAACCTAAGAGGACATTTGTGAACATAATTTCATAAATATATATATATATGTATATTCCTAAGTATTATAAATTTTGATTTGTATAATGTTATTTAATGAATTAATACATAAATGAATGTTTGGACCAATACAAACGGTTCTCCAAACCATTGGTATAGGTCTACAAAAATGGTTTTGAGAACTGCTGGTATATGTGTTTTCATTTTTTGAGCATGAAAAACAGTTTTGGCCAAACTGTTGGTATAGGACCACCGTATACAAAACTGTTGGCATATGTCCCAAGAAGTGACCCTATACCAACGGTTTTGTCCAAACTATTGGTATATGTCCAAATTAGTGACATGTGCCCAATGTTGTTTCCCATCCATTGGTATAGGTCCATATAAGTGACCTATACCAACGGTTTTGGCCAAACTGTTACCACAGGTCACTAATTTGGACTTATACAAATGGTTTTGGTCAAACCAATGGTATATGCCCAATTAGTGATCATTACCAATAGTTTGTCAAAAAAAGTTGGTAAATTTTCTATTTCTACTACTGTTTTGTAGTGACTACACCACAGTTCTTCCCTGTCTCTCCCCATCTTTGTCCAAGATCTATGACCCTAATCAAAGACCTCTATATAGGAACTATGCCTTGGGTGTGACTACTTTCCCCCCCTATGATCATCTCATTAAATTGTGTCCCATCATAATGGTCCACTTTCAGACCTTATGTTAGATGTTTGTGACCCCAGGACCCTTGTCCTGGGAAAGGGATTCGACTCCATCTGTTGGATGCATCTTATTTTCATGCTCAAATGAGTCGTGAAAAAGAGCCCAAAGTGTAGCATTTTCACATGGACATTCCCTCATTTAATTTCCAAGCCTCATGGGCCCTTTTTTTGAATCCCTATCCTTTTTCATGTCCAAAGGTACCCCCTTTACGGCCTGATCTCATCCCACATTAGCTCACCTACCATCTTGGGCCAACACCCCTAAAGACATTAAAAAATATTTGTGATGGGTCCTGTGTTTCGAACATGGTCAGCGGTCAACCCTCATTTTTCTATCCTCATTCTATGATAACACAAAGCATATTATTTGTTTAGGACATGGTCATCATTTATCCCCTATCTTCACACCACTATCATTGTGATCGAGATCTTGGGAATCATGATTCAAATCATTCCACACGCCCCCTAGACAGCACCCCACCCCAATGGACACCACCCAACCCCCCTTGGACAGCCCCCCCAACCCTTGGACCACCCCCACCCCCACTGGACACCACCCCACCCTCTAGACCTCCCACCCCTTGGACACCCCACCCACTAGAAATCCCCCCAACCCCCTGGACACCACCCCACCCCCTGGACACCCCAATGGATAGCCCCCCCCCCCCCCGGACACCCCCATCCCCCCGGACACCCCCACCCCCCCCCCCCCCCCGGACACCCCCATCCCCCCGGACACCCCCACCCCCCTTCGACATCCACCCCATTCCCCTGAACAGCCCCCCCAATCTGCTGAACTCTGAATTGAATTCTTTATGTATTTAATTAACTTATAAATTTTGTGTTAATGGTGTATAGGTATACTTTTTGTTTGTGTATACCTGCTATAATTACCTTATGAATTATATGTTAGTTCGATATCTGTGTAGAGGGTAATTAAATACATAATTAGAGGTATTTAGATTTATGTTTGAATTATGTGTTGGATGAATTCTAAAAGAATTCATATAAAATTATGAATTCTGTATGAATTCATACAGAATTATGTATGTATTATGAAGGTATACTTGTTAATGGTGTATTGTTTTACCTATTGTATATTATTCACATATTCGGTGTTACCTGGTATATTTTGTTAATTGTTGTATACTTGTGTTACCTGTTGGAATTGATACAGATGCATAGGGGAGGCCACCAAGTAGGCTTGCTATTGCATGTATAAAAAAGATATTCAAACAGTTCACAACTGTTGACATATGTGTAACACCAGAACTTATTCCAATGGTTCTATGAAAACAATTGGTATAAGTATATGCCAATGGTTTGTAAACTGTTGGAATATATAATTTTACTCGATATTTACCAATGGTTTGTGGAAAACCATTGGTAAATGTCTATATCAATGGTTTACACAACTTTTGGTATAGAGATCCTTCATGGTATTACCCACTGTTTAAAACCATTGGCAAACATTTATACCAACGGTTTACTGAAATCGTTGGTATATACTTATTTTTTCATACATATCCCAACGATTATCATAGAACCGTTGGGATATGACTATCCCTATGGCTCAAGACCCAACAGTTTGGAAAACCGATGGTATTGTTTATACCAATGGTTTTCCAGCCTTTACCAATGGTTTTAAACCATTGGTAAACCTAAATTTTTCAGTAGTGCAAGACCACATGCATGCCTCTCAGTACACTAGAGGCTATAGATTAGTAGTAGATGTCTATAGTAGTACTGTAGTGAGACTATACCCCCTGATTAGAGTTCACAATAATGGATAAAGTCACTAAGTATCATATGAATATGATAAGAATTAGATTACAAATTAATAATTAAGTACCAACATCTCAAAATAAACTATAAATGGAATTATGTAGATATAAACATTACTGAACAACTAATTAAATATAATAAGGACCAGAACATGTGAGAGCTGCTGAAGTACCCATGAGTAGTGGTGGCATGAGAAGGGTGTGAGTATAACCTAGTAGTCCAACAATAATTATTTCTAAATAAAAAATTATTCAACAAACGTGTATGAATATATATAGTGGAATAATAACCAAAACACAAAGAAGATATATTTTGAAACAATCATTTATTAATTGACCTATTAGCCCTAGGGTTCTAATGTGAATCCCTTCCAACCAAACCTACTTCGTCCAATGTTGGTCATCCGAGTCATAGCTCATAGGGTGATACATACTTAACAAAAGAAAGTTTTTCATTAGTTATCACTTTTTTGGTAAATAGATAAACTAGTTTTAGGTTCTCATACCAAGTTTAATTACAGCCCATGCCCAAATAATCTATCAAACATCTAAACTATGAAATACAATCAATAATTCGTAGATCATAAGTATAGTATCAAAAACAGGGATTCATATAATCATTCCAAAATCCTAGTCTATCTGAAATACCATCATTTACAACAGTTCCAATCTAGAACATAAACAATAAAGTATACTATCAATGCCTAAATTCTCATTCTGAAACCTAATCCAAGTAGTATACTGCATGTACCCAAAATGTTAGTCTAGAACCTAATCCATCTGATCATTTACCAATTTCTTAGATTCAACACTTTTACCATTAAAAACATTTACAAACCCATAAATGAAACATTATAATTCTTGTTTATTTATCGACATCCCAATGGGCCTTTAACAACACAACATGGCTCAAAATTTTGAGCCCCTTCACATATCACAAAACACTCATTCAAACTCTCTTTAGAAAATTGATGAAAACATAAATTTCTTTAAAATATTTCAAAACTGCCCTTAACTCATGGTGTATCCTCTTTAACACCCACAACAAGGGAAAATACCATATTTCCATCAAAACATTTAAAATTTTCATCGAGTAATTTTCCCCAATGTTTTAACCAAACATTTAATTGAAATTAACATTTAAAATTCATCTAAAAATCTATTTTAAAATCACTTGGAGGTAAACACGTCATTTTAGAACAATATCCACTTAATAACATAATTTTCACCTATTGAAACACAAAACTAAATCAAAATTCAACTCACATGAATATAACCATTTCAAAATACTCATATTCATATCAGAAAAAACTCAACACCTAAAAACATTCCATTTTCAAGCATCAGCATGCCCCAAGGGTTTCTGTAGGTCCGATCACATAATAACTAATCTATTTTATGGGATCTTTGAAAGGTATGATGCCTCAATATATACTCCAAAACTATTTTTGTAAGCCACATAAGTTAACACACTACACAATGACACAATCCCACAATCCACATACACATGAAAATATGTTATATAGACTATGGGATAAACATATGAGACCACCTACCACATTAATGAAGCATTACGAAATATTCCCAAGGCCCAAATACTTTTCCAAGCCTCATCCAAGACATGTAAAAAATCTTTGGAATCCAAATGATATCACATCAACCAACCAAGATCTAACCTCACACCAAGAAAAAGATAATTAATTAATTATTATAATTATAATTAATTTATTTATTAAATTTTAACATTGTATAATTTTATAAAACTCACCAATTCATTGCACCACACAGAACCAAATCCAACCACTCACCTAAGACCCGTGGAAAACCCATGATCACATTATATGAATGATCTCTAATTGGAGAAATCATTACAATAACTAATTAAATTAATTCTCTATAAAAAACAAATAAAATTCACAACAAATACATACCTTAACGAACCACCTAGAAATAGTGTGGAGAAATTGTCTCAGTATTCCCTTTATTCAAGACAACCAAAATCCCCCTGAGAAATAATTCATTCCACCATGCTCGAGTAGAATCTCTAAAAAACCAAACTAGATAAATTAAAAATTATAGTGAAGGATGAAAAGGGGGAAGGAAGTCACTAGAGGAGAAAAGATCGCCAAAGACTTCAAAAAATCACACCTTAAATTCCCCAAATAGAAGGAGAGAATAAAGAGAAAGGGGGTGAGAGACCCTCCTGGTCTATACACATACAAGTGAGGAAGAGGGTTGGGGGAAAATAGAAAAATGGCGAATTTTGGTAAAATCCTACTTTTAATGAAATTCTAGGTAGTCATATGATTTTTCTATATGGTTTTCAAAACCATGCATCAACTGTGTAGTTATCCCTATCCAAAACCAAAACCACTACATGGTTTGGTCGTATGATTTTCTAACTATGTTAGAACCATGTTATACTACACTACACCCCGCTATGGTAAGGTGCACTGTTTTTCTACAACTATGTGCAGACTGTGCGTTGTGTCTCAAACTCTAACCACCTTGAACGATTTCACATTAACATCACATGGTTTACCCAAAATCATGTGCTATCCATGATAATTTATGATTATCACTTAAAAATGAACTAGAATCTCCCCATTCATTAAGGTGTCACACATTTATTTCTAAACCATGCACACTATACCATAAACCCTGCTAAAACAGGTCAAAAATACCCAAAACATAACTTAAATACTCAAAATCTCACCCAAGAACATGAGATGTCTTATGAGCCACATTTCTCATATGGAAACAAAAAAAAAATCAGGCATTCAAACTCTCAAAATTATATTCTGGTCCTCGATTAAAAATTTAACCCATGTAGTTAATGAAAATTCAAATTTCTTCTAATATTTTCAACTCATTACGGACAAAAAATCTTCAATTGTGCAAGACATGTAATTTTTCCTCCTTCACATTGCTATCTCCTTCATAAATATTTTCGAGTTTATCCCACATGTATTTTTCTAAGGTGCAACTCATGACCTTTAGATAGATCTGATCAGAAAGAGCTGCGGTGAGTGCATTTTGTGCTTTGGCATCTGGATCAAGAATTTTCCTGTATGTGTCAGTCATAGCCAGGCCTGTTGGATCAGTGACTTGTAGTCCTTGCACAGTGGAAAACAAAACTTCCATTCCAAGAGATCTTAGATGAGATCTCATCCTCTTCTTCCAGATCTGAAAATTACTTCCATCGAAGAGAGGGACTCCCCTAACATTGACTAAATTCTCCATTGAGACAAAGGACAGATTCAACGCCAACAACCTCCCCCTGATACCATTTGTAGGACCCCGGGACACCCTGAGAGGGGAGGGGTGAATCAAGGTGTCAACTTTTTCTTTTAAATTAAAGTATCTTGTTCCCACGTTGGTAGGAACCAGTAGAACCTATATGATGTATATGATCAGAAAGCAATCATTCACATGCAAAAGAGATGACACAACAATTTTTACTTGGTTCACCACTAAGGGAAAAATCCAAGGAGCATACACCGACAAGTTTCTGATCATACCTAATTCCACTAATCTTCACTAGATGTGGATTACAATGGTTCGGCCAAAGTCACTCTGTCTCAGGCTCAATGCCTTTACAATTGTTTAGGGATAGCTCACTGCATCCCTCGGGTCACTCCCGTTGACTCCCCCTAACTCACTGTCGTTGGTGAAGTCCCACTCAGATTATAGACATGAAGGTATCTTCATCATTGCTCAATGAAAGCATCCTCTGTTATATGTAGATGCTTTGTTGAAGTCCAACTATCACTCATTAACTCGTCTTCAACTTTTTTGAAGCTCCAAGACAATCAGCAAGCCTCAACAAACACCTGGTGTGTAACACCAAAATGGCGCGTAGCTTTTAAGGACGGCGCGCAAGTTATAACTGGTGCGCAAGTCCTCCTCCAACACTTGCGCGACTCTACCTTCTTCGAAATAAAACTTGCAGGACTCAACTTCTTTTCAACCCAAATCGATTTTTAAACCTAATGGAAACCTGTCGTGCAACATCAATTCTAGCGCGCAAGTATCACCAAATCACTTGCGTGACTACTGGATGGGCAGAAAACAACTGTTGCACTGCTCCACCTTGCGTGACCCACCAACACTTGCACGACTTCAACACCTGCACGACAGGAGCTCTGAATTTCTTCAAGTCCAAAGTTCATGTTGAATAAGGAGGGGTGGTCCTTTATTTATAGGAATTTGGATACCCTGTGCGGCGGCATGCAAGTCTTCCCTCGGTGCACAAGTCTCAACGCGCAACCCTTCTGTCCTCATAGACACTTGCGCGACCAACTTCCAATATTGGGAACCCCTATTTACTTTTCCATATTTTGATGATCAAAACATGATGGTCAAATGGAGCGCCACTTTCCAATCCTCTAAGGTACTGGCACGCAAGTCTATTCACAGCGCACAAGTCACTTGCGCGACCAAACCAATACTTGTGCGACCCTCTTTCCTTTTCCATATTTTCATGTTCTCATTCTGAAAAACATCAGGCACGAATGTTTCCAAGCCTCCAAGGCCTCGGCACGCAAGTATATTTTCCAAAAACACATTTCTCTATATTTAAAGTTTTGAGGCCCAGAAATTTGGAAAACTCTGGAAAATGGCGCCATCTTCAATAATGTTGTCTGCTTGAAATGTATGATCACTTTGCTAGTACACGTTCTGAACTTCAACTGAGGATTGACAAAAAACACAAACCATACTCTAAATCATGCACAGAACATCCATGGTTCCAACAAAAACATATACTAGAATGATCTTCAGCTAACTCGCATCACTGTCATCACCTTTTCACCAGTGATAACCCACCGTCCATCATCTCACCACCACAAATAAAAATGAAATCTCATCACCATTAATTATTTCTCATCACTGTCATCTATATCCTCATCACTGACATATATAATCCATAATAGAACTGCACAGATCATTTGAAGCATGAAAATAACAATTTGAAGAAGCTCCACAAAAATCATGAATAATAATCCCATCGGGGACCCAAAGATAGAGGAAAATCCACCATAATAGATTCCTTTGAGAATGTTATCTAATGCTCGACTTCACATCATAAGACTCCTAGAAACCCACCAAACAAGTTCAACTAGTATAAGAGTGATGGAATACTAGTTTTTAGAGCAGAGTATGGAGCAGAATAAGGCCTCGACAGTGAGCTTCGACCATCATCATGACCATAAAACCATACATTCAAAACAAACACCAAGCGAACAACAACCAAAGGTATGAAAATATCACACAAGACCAGATTTCCTAGAAACCATCATCATCAACACAGAAGAAACACAGAAATAATCCACTACCCGGACACCTGTATCACAATCCAAAACCTAATTCATCTTCACCACAGAACGTTCTCTACACAGCCAGAAACCCAAAAAACATGATAATCTGAAACCAAAAACCACATATTGTAATCAAAAAAAATATACTACATTTATTAAAGGGAAAGAAAAAATAATAGAATTAAAAGGGATAAATTAGAGAAAACTAGGGATGAAACTCCATTAGTCCTACCACCATAACCATCCAAAACAACTGTAAAACACAATTTTGATTGACCTAAATGGAGTCTTTCATGGAAGATAAGGCTATAATAGAAGAGTATAGGATAAATGACGGGAAATGTAGGTGTCGGGAGACCCGAGATTCATCAGAAAGGAACCCAAAAAATGTGAAACTAGGAAGTGAGAGAAAGAAGCTCACTATATTCCACCACCAATAGAATCCAAAATCATCAAAGTTTCATCGAGTCAAACCAAGATGGGATTTTTTTCATGGTTGTACAAATAAAAAGATTAATATCCACAATGAATGAGGATCAAGAAGAAAACATGTGAATGTTAATGATAGAAGGGGAATAATGTCAGAGAAAAACCTCTCACCATGAGGTTTATAATGAGAGGGAAGGAGCATCGAAAATGTGAAAGTACCCTAGAATGAGGAGGGAACGAATACCTGGAGAGTGGGAAGCCATCCGTAAGTGCCTTTATTGAGAACATTCTAAACCACAAGAACTTATCCACATGTATTTTCTTGGAAAATCTTGAGTATAAATCTAGGCTATAAAATCATATGTTTTTTGTTAATGATTTTTCTATATTTACTTGGGTTTATTTCATAAAACATAGAAGTATGTTTTCTATGTTTTTGTAATCATTTTTAAAAAATGAAAATTGGAAAATATTTTAAAAAATCATTAAGAGGTGATCATGAAGGAGATTTTGAGAATTATTAATTTAGTTATTTTTTTCTCATATTTGGGTATTAAACATACCTTTTATTCTCTAAGAACACCTTAACAAAATGTAATTTTAGAAAGAATAAATAATAATATTCAAAAAATGGGAATAACTATGTTTAATGAATTGAGTCTCCCTACATATTTTTTTGGGAAGAAGTTATCAAAACATCTTGTTATATCATCAATAGATTTTTAATAAGACCCTTTCTCAAAAAAAGACTTGAATTATGGAATAAAAGAAAACATAATGTATGATAGATTACATTTTTTGGATTCATGGTGTATATCTTTAATATTATGGAAAACCATTGTAAATATTATCTAATGGCTGATGAAATAATCTTTAAAATATATTATTCTACTTATAAATATTATAGAGTGTATAATAAAAATTCAAGGATAGTTGAAGAATCTATTCATGTGAAGTTTGTTGAAAGTGACCCTTTTGATCAAAGGAAAAATAAAATAGATAATATTAATAATTATTTAGAAAACTTGAGACTTGAATATCCTAAAGATGATTTTAAAAAACTAAATAATGATTAAATTCATTATAGTTCAAAATAACATGAAACTGGTGAACCTACAAATGAATTACTTATACAACCTAGAATCTTAAAGGATCATCCTTTAGAAACTATTAGAGGAAATATAGATACAGGAGTTAGGACTAGGAGTGTAAGAAATCTAACTACATTTTATGCCTTTATATCTTAGTTGGAACCTAAAACCCTAGAGGTATCATTAAAAGTTTAATGTTAGATAATAAATATCCAATAAAAACTTAAATATTTTAGAATAAATAAAGTTTGATAATTAGTTGGTAGACCATTAAATAATCCATTAATTGAAACCAAAAGAGTTTTTAGAAATTATAAATACCTTTAGGGGATAACTACTAGAAATAAATCTAGATTGGTAGATAAAGGATAAAATCTTGAATAAAGGATAGATTATAATGAATATTTTGTCTCTATTACTATATTATAAGACAATATAATCTGTTAAGTTTATACATCATATATGAATTGTTAATTATATCACATAGAAGTAAATTCTGTTATTTATAGATATTTTATAGGGGAATTTATATTTATAAACCAATAGGATTTGAAAATACTCATATATCAAATTATGTATTCAAACTTGATAGAACAATTATATCCTTAAACAACCACCAAGAGTTTGGTATTATTGATTGAGTAGTTTTCTACTAAAAATATATTTTCTATACGGTTTGAAGATCCTAATCACTTTAGGAAAACTGTTTGTTTTGATATTTTATTAGTTTAAATTTATGTATATGATGTTATGTTGGGTTTAACTATTAAAAATCTTTGTAATGATTTATAAAAACATATGAAAGAAAAATTTGAAATTAGTATTATGGGAGAATTAAATTTCTCTCTTGGTTATAAAACCGATAAAAAATATCATTGGAATGTTATAATTCAAAGAAAATAAATAATTGATTTATTTCAAATTTTTGGACATAAAAATAGTATGAATTATAAAAATACAATGTGTACTCATATAAAACGTGATTTGGATTAAGCTGTAAAACCAGTGGAAAGAAATTTATATAGGTGTGTTATTGGCAATTTGATATATCAAACTCCTAGTAGACCAAACATTATGTTTTCTATCTATATTTGTGCAAGATTTTAATCAAACCCAAAATAATCTCATCTTAATGCTATTAAAAAATTATATTTTTGAAAGTAACTATTTTTCAAAATTTAATTTATCTAAAAGTATATAATTTTAATTTAATTTAATATTTAGATGTTGATTTTGGAAATTTTATGTTAGAGAGAAAGAGTACATTAGGAACCTATAACTTTTTATAGATGTACCTAGTTTCATGGTTAAGTGAAAAACAACATTCATTTTCTTTGTAAATATATGAGGTATAGTATATTTATGTTTGTAGTTGTTGCACAAAATTATTGTACATGAAACACACACTTCTGGAAATTAGAATAAAATTTTATAATATTCCTATTTTATGTGACAATACAAGTGCAATTAATATTTTGAAAAATCATGCGAGTCACTCAATGACTATGAATATTTATATAAGGCATCATTTTCTAAGAGATCATGTTCCACAAGGGGATATATATTTTTAATTTTTCAATAAATAATATCAATTTGCTGATATTTACACGAAACCACTTCCCACTTATAGTTTTGAATTTATTAATGGAGAGTTAGGTATTTTTAATTTTAAATAAAAATTTTATTTTCTTAAATTAGCCTTAGAATTTCATTTTTAAAAATTTTACCTTAACAACTTTTATTTATTTATTCTACTTTTTTTAAATACGTGTTAATATTGATTTATTCATTTATAATTAGTTATGTATTTATTACACTTTCTGGAAAAAAAAATTAATCCCATAACTATTAATCTTGATGGATTTTCCTCAGAAGATGAACTAATGTCAACAAAGCCATCAAAAATTACCCCTCTCTCTAACATTAAATCTCAAAACCTTTCAACTTTTAGTGCTATTAATTTCTCTTCAAAACCTAAAATTAGAACCACAAACCTTCAGATTTTCTATATTGGTGAAGAAAAATTGAATAGAAGAAGGCAGACCAAGTGAATTTATGTCTCATTTATATTCATGATCTGAAATATGATTTTTTCAAGGTAAGGCCATCAGTTTTGAGTGATTGTTTCAAATGAACCTTTAGCTAAATCAAGCTCAGGATTTTCTCGGTCTAGAGTTTATTTTGAATCATGAAAATAATGATTATGTTTTTTATATTGAAGTAAAATATTTTTTTGAACATACACAGTTTAGCTTTGGAGACACGGATGACATAGTATCCTCAAAGGTAAATAATATGAATTTTTTAGTATCATTAGTCGAAATAGTAAATATTTTTCAGTGTCCCTGTAGAGACCCGAAGCCTGATGTACATGGACTTTACATTACTTTTGCGGAATACTTAGTACATTACAAAAACACACACACAAGGACCGTAATAGTTTAGTGTCTTTGGAAACTCGGACTATAATCTTCTAATCGTGGTGAAAGATCTTCAACATCTCCCACAAATATCTTCCTTTTTTTTTACCTAAAACCTTTCTTTATATCCTGGGGAAAAGAAAACATAAAAGGGTGAGCTCAAATGCTCAGTAAGGGTAAACAAAAGAAATATCAATCACATCATATTCATAAG
This sequence comes from Viscum album, assembly GCA_963277665.1. Classification (NCBI taxonomy): domain Eukaryota; kingdom Viridiplantae; phylum Streptophyta; class Magnoliopsida; order Santalales; family Viscaceae; genus Viscum; species Viscum album. The sequence continues at coordinate 1,265,561,562 of OY728140.1, read as the reverse complement.
AACATAACATTTTGGAAATCATAACCTGCAAAAGAGAGCATAATTTCATAACATGGGATAAATCATGGCAGTGAAATGTAATCACAATAATCATAACATAAAACATGGAACTTTGTGGCATACACACATAATCAAAGAGAATCATTTCTTGTTAGTCAAGACTCATTGCCAAGACTATCTTAGTGGACAAAGTCCCTTTCGGAATCGAGTAATCCTCGTTTCAGTCCTGTTTCACTGAACTGGTATAACCTACCATTCCAGCCATGTCTATCTCATGAGATATAAAATCTTTACCCAATGCATTGGAGGGAGATATAGGTCCCACCCATCTCTTAATGAATCCTTTCTTATGTGTGCCACAAAATCATAAATCATACATCATCGCATAACCCATGTAATAAAAATGGGATTCTTGAAACATCATGACATCATAAATCAATTCATATAAGATAAAGGAATTCATAAACATAATTCCATCTCAACATAGTCAAATCAATGTAAAAATATGGATAGAAACAGAACCCTTTATTATCTTAGATGGAAAATAATTTTGATAAAACACTTGAATTGAATTCTTGAAGAAAATATCCTTTCTTCTTCAAAATCAATTTCTTTTCACAAAACATCATGCAATTTTAAAAGAAAGAGATTTTATTGAAAATAGTCATGAAATCTTTTAGAGGAAGCTTCATGAAAATAAGGATTTATAAAACAGTAGAAATCCATTCGTGCCGTATAAGTTAAAAAAAACATTCTTTGTACTTTTGTCGAAAAAGTCAAAATGTACCTCGTACGATAAACGACAAAAGATTCCTTTCATATCTTTTACTAAAAACTAACCAAAGGGTAAAATTGGATTTAAACCATTGTAGTTGGATGGAAATAATATTACATATTGAGGAAACATGGATGTGGATGATAAAATAAACCCCAGTAAATACTTACGAATAAACAATCTCGGATAAAAATGAGATTGTGATATTTCCCTTACCTTAGGTCCGACTTGCTTTGTAAGTGTCCGAACCTCCTGTATAATGATTTAAATCATGTTATTGACTTATTACAGAATCATATTCATTGTTATGATATCATATATGGTTCACTTATGACATTATATTACCCGTTCTTTTGTAAACTCCATGTTAAAGAAGCGTTTTGGGTAAAATCGTTTCATTTATCGTAGGTGTTTTGACTTGTTGTTCTTGACATCATTATTACTTATATCATGATTTAATTACTTCCAGAATATAAAATATGATTTATATATCATATATATTCAGTATATATATATATATAATAGGTAGATAAATAAAATGAAAAACACCGTTCATGGAGACGGTAGTCCATACGTACGCATGAACGCTGTTTTCCTTTCCTTATTGTCTTGAAATGGAAGTAAGTAGATTACATACATATGTATATATATACATAAATCCAGTAGCTTTATAATGTCATATATTTCATTATTATTTCTTATATATACATTATAATCATTCTTAAATGGTTAACATGGAGAATGAATCTCATCGCGTCGTGGAGACGGTAGTCCGTACGTACGCACGAGCGATGATATCATTTCTATAAATATTGAATTGAATTGGAGTGGATTATACAATATATCAGAATCAATATGATGTTGTAATAACTATGTATAGTCATTCTTTACACCATTATACCCATCCATGTAAGGTGGTGGTGGAAAATAGATTACACCACGGCGTGGAGACGGTATTCCGTACGTACGCACGCGCGGTGATTTCTTTTTCCGTAGGATGGATAGATGGTGAAATAGGGTTGTTTCATACTTATAATAACATATCAGTATATGAGTGATACTGATGTTATTACTTCATAATGAAACAACCTAAGAAGAAGAAGTGGAAGAAGAAATAAAGATGAAAGAATTGGTAACGGTAATTACCTCTTCTTTGAAGTGCCTCTTTGAGACCTCCTCTTAGGGCACTAAAATTGGTCTTTGAGGAAGACCAGAACCTCTAGGATGTTTCTAGGGAAGTGGAGAGGAGAAATTGTCAGGGGTTGGCCGAGCTTGAGTGCTCAAATTGGTGTGAGGAGGAGGGGGAGGAGGTGTCCTTTTATAGGGGAGGAGAGGGGCACCTTAGGAATATCTCAAAATATTATTTTATATTAAAGTCAAAATCGGTTTATAATGGTTCCAAAGGGTCTTATTTCGAAGCTAAAGTAAGGATGGGTCGAAATCCTATCAACCAATAGAATTTAGACAAGTTTAAGATATTATTTTAACCTTATCAATTAGATTTAACTCTAAGTTAATTAATTTAACTTTTACCGTGTCTTTTTGTTTTCTTTCACTATATGGTTAATACACTTACTATAACATGCCAAACGAACCCCAAATTGTTTATTATTAATATATATATCCTTATCTAAGTCATTTGGTCGAACCTTAGATTTTTAGGAATAAAATAACAATTAATAATATAATATTTGATTTAAAAACTATTTTGTGTCAATTTTGACACTATTTGATATATGATTTTTGTGAAAGTCATAACAGAATTACATGTTCAAACCAAGTTGATTAAATCAACACTAATATATCATAGTAACCTAGAAAATTAGTGGAATTCATAAAAAGTCTTAAATTACATTTATTTTGGAATTTATATTATCAATTATGTCAATATTTCATTAATAAGATAATTACTGCATCATTTTTGTGTCATAAATAAATTATATTATTTGATGTCTAAATATTACAAATAAAATACCATCATGTAGGAAATCTTTTTAGATTTCTAATGAATATTTATAGTCGAATTTATCTTATGTATAACCCCATATTAAAAATGATTTACTTATTAAACTTTGATTTTAACTATTTTAACCCTTCTTTAAATAAATTAATAATAAATGTCCTAATCTAATCCAAGTGGGCCTAAATGGTCACATTTTATTCCTAAGTTTGTTTTTGGTCGAATTACACTTGTCCAATAGAATTAGGACATGTGTTAGGGTAATATTAATATCATATTTACCCTTAGTTACCTTATTTACTATTAACCGTGGTAAAAAAAGTAAAAAGTTACTATTCACCAAAAAATTATTTTCATCTCATTGAACCACATTTTAGTCCTTGATATTAACCGTGTCTCTCGGATTTTCGAAATTCCATTCACAGAAGCGGTAAAATTAAGTTTTATGCAAAATTCAGTTTTTAACCTACCACTTAGTAGTTTCACTATTCATCAAAAATTGATGTTTTTCAGAACAATGCCAAAATTTCATCCCAAGCTATATTTCATATTCCGAATTCAAAAATGAAGTCTATTTTACCAAATTCATAACATAAAAGTTGCATTAATTAATTTTATAATTAAATCCCGCTGTTAAAACAAATAGCGTGTTTTTAAGAAACAATATCTATCAAAAGATTGACACTTGTTTATGTCTAGTTTAAATGTGAAACTACATCCAATGACCAACATTGTATTAAATTGTAAAAATATATTCTAAATATACTTTAAAACCACTCAAATTAATGATTTATCACTATTAATTATTTCGATTAAAAAAGTTGTTTTTAATTATAATTTAGTAATTTTCACTATTCATCAGAATATGAAAGTTATCCGAAAAGTACCAAAATTTCACCTTAGGCTAAATTCGATACTCCGAATCCAAAAATGAAATCCATTTTGAAAAATAAAATTTACAAAATTTCAAAAAGTGGTTATTACTATTCATAACGGCTAGTTTTAATAACATTTTAATAGCATATCGTTGTTTAGTGAAACTCGGTATTGCGTATTACACACGCTATCGAGGAAGGTCGCGATTGCGTGTAATGCAAGGCAAGTCAAGGATGTGTGTTGTGCAAGCTCCTTTTGGTGTAGCGTACAACACAAGACATTAATAAAATAAAAAGAATATTTTTCATAAAATCTCGGGCTGTTACATTCTACCCCCCTTAAAATGAATTTCGCCCTCGAAATTCGTCGGGGTTATAAATGGTTTACTATTCGAAAGTTTCTTTAATAGAAACCCACATCGTAAAAGGGAATATCAAAACTTGGCTTTAAAAACTAAAGTATGAAATGTAACGATTACCCAAATAAACTAATCACTGGGTTTCCACATAGGTGAAAATATGGATATGGAAGAGAAATCTAACCATCATGTTCTGATGGAGAGTGGTAGAGAACATGGCTATGGAAAAGACAGTAATCACAAATCCATAGATTTGTGATGATATAAGGTACCATCTGATTCATCAGGTATAAGATCACTAGGACAATCATTTTTGGTTTTCAAGATCATTTCCCTAAAGTTGAAAATTTGCTTAGAATAAATACTTACTTTATTTTGGTACAATCTCACTTTTGTTCGTGCCTTGAACAATTTCTACTTCATCTCTTAAATAAATGAAGTTGAATTTGTTATTTGTGAAGTGTTAGCAGATTATGTGATAGAATGATGGGTCATTCCATCTGTCTCAAACAAAAGGTTAGAAAAAGTTATTAAATATACATAAGTCACTCTATAGTGAGATTAATCACATATGGTTCCTAAAATGGACTTATACTTCATATATCATACTGCTTAATATAATAAAACTAGTTTCTACTAAACAGGGACTTCCTGTAGGCCAGTGGTAGGCGATAAAGGCCAGTCGCACTTCGGTTGTGGGATCGATTCCTACAGCCTTGTCCGAAGCGATGGGCTGTCGCCCGTCCTGCAGGTTGTCCCTTTTTCTAAAACTACGTTACTATAACATCCCATCAATAATATCGAAAATCTTCTATCCTTAAACAATACTAACTTATGTCCAACATAATCCAGTCTAATCTTTAGGCTTATACATAATACTGCAGTCCACTCTCATAATATAGTGACAACGATTACCAGAGATTTAATACTGTCGTTGATCCCCACATATCATAAGATATGTCTTGTTGGTCACATTCCAAACATTCAAAGTCCTTAATCGTGTATTCTCTTGAATACCTTAGTGAAAACATGAGTGCAGTTAAAAGTTAACACTTTCCACATACCAAAATCCTCAAAATTCTATATACTCAAACCATGATATCACTTAGTCCTTATATCAATCATGAGCTCATGAATACTATTAAACATTTCATTTTCTCGTCTTCATTATGCGCATATCATCTTATTTCCAAAAAATATCTCAATCACTTTGAATACCACATCAATAAATATTGCAATACTCAATGATACAACATTATTTTGGAATCCCATTACATAAACACTTAATCATTCCACCACATCGTTGTCATATTCAACATTGTCAATAGTGATCGCATGTGATTTCCCTTTGTCCTTTGCCTTCAGTGGTTGCTCATGTTGATCATCACTAACCCTTGGATTAGGGCAATTATTAGCATAATGCCCCATTTCCTTGCACTTGAAGCATTGAAGTGTTGGTAGTGCGTTCTCTGCAGTGTTTGCTTTATTCACATCATTAGAAAACCTTTTTCCATTACTTCGACACTCAGCTACTCGATGACCTTCTTTTCCACACTTAAAACATTTTCTAGTCCCATTAAGACAATCTCCACCATGCTTCTTTCCACACTTTGTGCATAAGGAAACATTCATCTTCTTTTCACCATTATTCTGGGATTTCTCCTTGAACTCCATCTTTCGTTTCTTGTCAAAACCATGAGATGGATATGTAACACCAACTTCCATTTCTACCTTGATAGCACAACGCACAATTTCTTCATAGCTACTGAAGTCTCTTATAGCTAATGCCCTTCGAAGACTTGGTTTTAAGCCACTGAAAAATTGATCAACTTTACTTTCAGGTTGGATGATAATTCCAGAAGCATACCTTGCAAGTCTTGTAAAATTTGCTTCATAGGTACCAACAGATTCATCATCCCTTTGCTTCAGTTCAAGAAACTCTTTCTCCATCTTTGTTCGAAGAATACGAGGGAAGTACTTACTGAAAAACAAGTTCTTGAACTCGTCCCATTCCATGGACTCAATTTCATCTCTTGGCCTCGTATTCTTGATAAGATTCCACCATTGATCAGCTTCACCTTCCAAACGATATACTGCTAAGATGACTTTATCATGTTCAGAACATTGAAGAACTGAAAATATCTTTTCAGTAGTACTAATCCATTGTTCAGCAACTAATGGATCAGTAGACCCACTGAAAGAAGGTGGACGTTGCCTCATGTAGGACTCAATAGAATATTGTTCCCTTCTCTGCTCATTTGGAAGTCCAGAATGATTCATAGCTTGTGTAAGTATAGCAATAAGATTTTGCACTCCATCTCCCATAATATTTGTTTGTTCAGGAGGGCAATCATTGCATTGTCTATTGCATTGATCAACACGGTTCCTTCGGGTTCCAGCCATCGTCTAAAACCCATAAAGAATAGTGTGAGAGGCAAAAATCATGCTAGGGAAAACAACATAATAAATGGGGAGTACCTTCAATATCCAACATCTTAGGTTTAATTCTGTGATCGTTAGCGTAATTCTATTACTATAACCTATACGTATACTTAACCTTAGAGACATCCCTAGACATACCTTAGAAATATCTCTAGGGATCTCACTAACGTTTTCGCATCCTAGTTTCCAAAGGTTGACTAAACCTTTCCTCTGATACCAACTGTAGAGACCCGAAGCCTGACGTACATGGACTTTACATTACTTTTGCGGAATACTTAGTACATTACAAAAACACACACACAAGGACCGTAATAGTTTAGTGTCTTTGGAAACTCGGACTATAATCTTCTAATCGTGGTGAAAGATCTTCAACATCTCCCACAAAGATCTTCCTTTTTTTTTACCTAAAACCTTTCTTTATATCCTGGGGAAAAGAAAACATAAAAGGGTGAGCTCAAATGCTCAGTAAGGGTAAACAAAAGAAATATCAATCACATCATATTCATAAGAACATAACATTTTGGAAATCATAACCTGCAAAAGAGAGCATAATTTCATAACATGGGATAAATCATGGCAGTGAAATGTAATCACAATAATCATAACATAAAACATGGAACTTTGTGGCATACACACATAATCATAGAGAATCATTTCTTGTTAGTCAAGACTCATTGCCAAGACTATCTTAGTGGACAAAGTCCCTTTCTGAATCGAGTAATCCTCGTTTCAGTCCTGTTTCACTGAACCGGTATAACCTACCATTCCAGCCATGTCTATCTCATGAGATATAAAATCTTTACCCAATGCATTGGAGGGAGATATAGGTCCCACCCATCTCTTAATGAATCCTTTCTTATGTGTGCCACAAAATCATAAATCATACATCATCGCATAACCCATGTAATAAAAATGGGATTCTTGAAACATCATGACATCATAAATCAATTCATATAAGATAAAGGAATTCATAAACATAATTCCATCTCAACATAGTCAAATCAATGTAAAAATATGGATAGAAACAGAACCCTTTATTATCTTAGATGGAAAATAATTTTGATAAAACACTTGAATTGAATTCTTGAGGAAAATATCCTTTCTTCTTCAAAATCAATTTCTTTTCACAAAACATCATGCAATTTTAAAAGAAAGAGATTTTATTGAAAATAGTCATGAAATCTTTTATAGGAAGCTTCATGAAAATAAGGCTTTATAAAACAGTAGAAATCCGTTCGTGCCGTATAAGTTAAAAAAAACATTCTTTGTACTTTTGTCGAAAAAGTCAAAATGTACCTCGTACGATAAACGACAAAAGATTCCTTTCATATCTTTTACTAAAAACTAACCAAAGGGTCAAATTGGATTTAAACCATTGTAGTTGGATGGAAATAATATTACATATTGAGGAAACATGGATGTGGATGATAAAATAAACCCCAGTAAATACTTACGAATAAACAATCTCGGATAAAAATGAGATTGTGATATTTCCCTTACCTTAGGTCCGACTTGCTTTGTAAGTGTCCGAACCTCCTGTATAATGATTTAAATCATGTTATTGACTTATTACAGAATCATATTCATTGTTATGATATCATATATGGTTCACTTATGACATTATATTACCCGTTCTTTTGTAAACTCCATGTTAAAGAAGCGTTTTGGGTAAAATCGTTTCATTTATCGTAGGTGTTTTGACTTGTTGTTCTTGACATCATTATTACTTATATCATGATTTAATTACTTCCAGAATATAAAATATGATTTATATATCATATATATTCAGTATATATATATATATATAATAGGTAGATAAATAAAATGAAAAACACCGTTCATGGAGACGGTAGTCCGTACGTACGCATGAACGCTGTTTTCCTTTCCTTATTGTCTTGAAATGGAAGTAAGTAGATTACATACATATGTATATATATACATAAATCCAGTAGCTTTATAATGTCATATATTTCATTATTATTTCTTATATATACATTATAATCATTCTTAAATGGTTAACATGGAGAATGAATCTCATCGCGTCGTGGAGACGGTAGTCCGTACGTACGCACGAGCGATGATATCATTTCTATAAATATTGAATTGAATTGGAGTGGATTATACAATATATCAGAATCAATATGATGTTGTAATAACTATGTATAGTTATTCTTTACACCATTATACCCATCCATGTAAGGTGGTGGTGGAAAATAGATTACACCACGGCGTGGAGACGGTATTCCGTACGTACGCACGCGCGGTGATTTCTTTTTCCGTAGGATGGATAGATGGTGAAATAGGGTTGTTTCATACTTATAATAACATATCAGTATATGAGTGATACTGATGTTATTACTTCATAATGAAACAACCTAAGAAGAAGAAGTGGAAGAAGAAATAAAGATGAAAGAATTGGTAACGGTAATTACCTCTTCTTTGAAGTGCCTCTTTGAGACCTCCTCTTAGGGCACTAAAATTGGTATTTGAGGAATACCAGAACCTCTAGTATGTTGCTAGGGAAGTGGAGAGGAGAAATTGGCAGGGGTTGGCCGAGCTTGAGTGCTCAAATTGGTGTGAGGAGGAGGGGGAGGAGGTGTCCTTTTATAGGGGAGGAGAGGGGCACCTTAGGAATATCTCAAAATATTATTTTATATTAAAGTCAAAATCGGTTTATAATGGTTCCAAAGGGTCTTATTTCGAAGCTAAAGTAAGGATGGGTCGAAATCCTATCAACAAATAGAATTTAGACAAGTTTAAGATATTATTTTAACCTTATCAATTAGATTTAACTCTAAGTTAATTAATTTAACTTTTACCGTGTCTTTTTGTTTTCTTTCACTATATGGTTAATACACTTACTATAACATGCCAAACGAACCCCAAATTGTTTATTATTAATATATATATCCTTATCTAAGTCATTTGGCCGAACCTTAGATTTTTAGGAATAAAATAACAATTAATAATATAATATTTGATTTAAAAACTATTTTGTGTCAATTTTGACACTATTTGATATATGATTTTTGTGAAAGTCATAACAGAATTACATGTTCAAACCAAGTTGATTAAATCAACACTAATATATCATAGTAACCTAGAAAATTAGTGGAATTCATAAAAAGTCTTAAATTACATTTATTTTGGTATTTATATTATCAATTATGTCAATATTTCATTAATAATATAATTACTGCATCATTTTTGTGTCATAAATAAATTATATTATTTGATGTCTAAAAATTACAAATAAAATACCATCATGTATGAAATATTTTTAGATTTCTAATGAATATTTATAGTCGAATTTATCTTATGTATAACCCCATATTAAAAATGATTTACTTATTAAACTTTGATTTTAACTATTTTAACCCTTCTTTAAATAAATTAATAATAAATGTCCTAATCTAATCCAAGTGGGCCTAAATGGTCATATTTTATTCCTAAGTTTGTTTTTGGTCGAATTACACTTGTCCAATAGAATTAGGACATGTGTTAGGGTAATATTAATATCATATTTACCATTAGTTACCTTATTTACTATTAACCGTGGTAAAAAAAGTAAAAAGTTACTATTCACCAAAAAATTATTTTCATCTCATTGAACCACATTTTAGTCCTTGATATTAACCGTGTCTCTCGGATTTTCGAAATTCCATTCACAGAAGCGGTAAAATTAAGTTTTATGCAAAATTTAGTTTTTAACCTACCACTTAGTAGTTTCACTATTCATCAAAAATTGATGTTTTTCAGAACAATGCAAAAATTTCATCCCAAGCTATATTTCATATTCCGAATTCAAAAATGAAGTCTATTTTACCAAATTCATAACATAAAAGTTGCATTAATTAATTTTATAATTAAATCCCGCTGTTAAAACAAATAGCGTGTTTTTAAGAAACAATATCTATCAAAAGATTGACACTTGTTTATGTCTAGTTTAAATGTGAAACTACATCCAATGACCAAAATTGTATTAAATTGTAAAAATATATTCTAAATATACTTTAAAACCACTCAAATTAATGATTTATCACTATTAATTATTTCGATTAAAAAAGTTGTTTTTAATTATAATTTAGTAATTTTCACTATTCATCAGAATATGAAAGTTATCCGAAAAGTACCAAAATTTCACCTTAGGCTAAATTCGATACTCCGAATCCAAAAATGAAATCCATTTTGAAAAATAAAATTTACAAAATTTCAAAAAGTGGTTTTTACTATTCATAACGGCTAGTTTTAATAACATTTTAATAGCATATCGTTGTTTAGTGAAACTCGGTATTGCGTATTACACACGCTATCGAGGAAGGTCGCGATTGCGTGTAATGCAAGGCAAGTCAAGGATGTGTGTTGTGCAAGCTCCTTTTGGTGTAGCGTACAACACAAGACATTAATAAAATAAAAAGAATATTTTTCATAAAATCTCGGGCTGTTACAGTCCCCATGAAGGGATGATTTTTCTTTAAGCTTTGATCTATTGCTGGTGAAGAGAATAAATTTAATGATATTATGACTTCTCATATTTAAATCAACCTTAGAAAAAAAAAAGATGACTGTAAAAGGTCTTGAAGATGACCCTAATGTGATGTCAAATTTATTGAATCTGTAATAGTGCCTAAGATTTTTGAGTTGCAGAAAATCATTTTTCCTAACATGTATTTCATTTTTCTAATATTAAGAAAAATTTATTTGAATTCATGTAGATATGTGCTAATTTATATGCATCTCTATTGTCAAAAAGAGGCTAGAATGTCCTTTTATCCATATGGGAGGATTATTTCTCTACTTTCGTATAGAAATAATAAGATCATTAATATTTATATAGTTGTCATATTTCATCACAACAAAATTATTTATTCTTGAACCTTAAGAAAATTTGGTTTCTATTACAGTACTAAGAAATTAAATCTGAGGTGTATTGGTGTTGATGATCCACAAGTATTTGGATCTCATTCTCAGGGGGGTCATGGAACCTATAAGTCAGTTGTATTAGTGTTATTTTTTTTTTGTATAAATTGGTGAATCAGTAATATAATATGTTCCCATAGAAATATAAAGTTGACTTAGGGTTAATGTAAGTGATCCAACTATTTCAAGAGGTGTGTTGAGTTATAATTTTTACTTCTTTCTTTTACATTCCTTTAGCTCTAAAAATCAAAAATACTTTCCTAAAACATGTTTACTAACTTTTAATGTCCTAATTTATTTAACATGCTTTTTTAGAAAACATTTTATTTTACCATACCAAGAATATGTTGTATTATATTATGAATAGAAATAATACATTCTTCATTACGGTAATCAGAATGAGTATAAATCCGATAAATCATACTCACCTTTATCACAACAGAACATTATATTTATTCATTCTTATTGTACTGATAAAAGTATGGAAAATCGTACTAATATTGGTGCTAATACAATCGTACTAGAAATCATAAGGGTTATCATATAAACAATGTTAATTAATTCCATTGGACTGACTAATTTTTATAATTGGAATAAAAATACTTGTTTCTAATATAAGGAATATCTTTAACACTATAATGGTGTTAATCAATATGAGACCAGATATTCAGCTACAAGTAATATGTCAAGCTCTAGCTGTCTATGTACATTGCAAAAAACTCATAAATATTATCGTTGGGAGATCACCGATAAATATCAGTTCATTTGAATAATTTAGAGTAAATGTTTTTTCTCTATTAATCTTTATAAAGTTTAAATAGTGTGAACTTATCATTCTTTATATTTTTCTTTCTTTAGAGAGTGTTTTCATTATAAAGTAATTTTTTCCATATGAACTTTTTGAAATATTATTCACATCCGATCATTATTACAATTGAGGGATTTCAAGGATAGGAAAACAATGAATCTGATCCGTTGGATCGAGGGATTTTGAGTTAAGGAAGGTATAACGGATCAACATATCAAGGAATTTTGTGGATAAGAATAAATATAAATTATGATCATTATATTAAGGGATTCTCTGGTAATGAATGGCATACTTTACTATAAGTATAAAAAAATGGATACCTTCAGTCAAGGTTATTGACTACCTTTCTCTTAAGGTTAAAAGAGTTCTTTTTAATAAGATCTTTTAAGTCATTCTTACATTTAAATAGTTATTGTATAACTTGTTTTTACAAGTTTTCTATTTTGCTTCATGTAATGAAAAGTGTATCATATTACCCATCTTTATAATTTTTTTTATCTACATTAATTTGATTATGATAATAAAAATACATTTATTTAATCGGACCCATCATGGTTATCATTCTTGTACTCTGATAAATCGGATCCATACTGATTATTATTTTTCTTAAAACTTTTATCATAGTGAGTGTTCTGTACTCAAACCTATTTATAAAAATTTCAGAGTTAGAATCCTTAACATGATCTTTGGACTAAATTTTTTTTATAAAATTCCCAAACATATATTTTCTTATAAAAATTTGAATTATTTTTTTTCGAAACAATGTTTGATAATAATCAGTTTTTACCTCTAAAACTAGTTTATTTAGTGTTATGTAGAAACTATCATAATTTGATTTCATAATGAAAATACTTAAATCTATATTTATTTTTAAACTATCATAACTTTTCTACAAAAACTAAGAAGAACATGTTAATTTACTGATGGGTCTTTCCTATATAAAAGGCACTCTTATATTATTTTATGTTTTTAAACTATCTCGCTATATTAATTTTTATAATTTTTTTGTTCTCAATTCATTTTTATAAACAAAATCAATGTTTTTAAAAAATTTACGAATGAGAATGTACCTCAATCTGATAAAAGTATTAAAAACATTGAGAGTTAAAAAAATTAGAACTTTATTTGGATGGATATTGACTGTCAGATCAAATTGGATTTGAATCTAAACTAGATTATAATATGGAAATTGAATTGTCACCCCAATGCCTATATATGGGAGGGTGGCCCCATTTCCCACATTTATTGTCTAGAGGTTTTTTCACCTACGTTATTACAGCCTTCAAGATACATAGCCCAATTAATTTCCTATTCAACTGATCATAAGATTCAATCTTAGTTTCTATGGCAATAAAGGAAGATTTAGAAAAGTAGCTTGTCTTTAGAGAAAGGTTGACAGAAATATCTTTCTATGAGAAATACTATCGTCCCTTAAAAAAATAATTTCTTTTCAAGGATAGGATTTTATATGTGTTGAAAATCCTGATAAGGACATCGACCTTTACTACCTAGATATAGTTGATGAGTTCTATGAATCCATGCAATTCTTGAAGGAATACTGAAAATATAAAATTTCTTTTTCTATTTATGGGAAAAGGTATAAGGGTTGTGAAAGAATCTTGATGATCTTGTTGGATTAACATAGAAAGTTGAGGCCTATTTTCCTTCTCACAAACTTTCTAATAGCCATAGAATGTTTAATATAGATAATGTAGAAGAATATTTGTTTACTCATTATGATAATGTTATAATCGTTTTACACATATATCTAGATAATTGTGTAGTTTCCCTATGGATGAAAGGATATCTAATTATGAGAAAGGGAGATTGATATACCTTGAAGGTTTCAGATGTTTTCATATTTAAATTCCTTGTGAATATGAGGAAGACAGATCTTGTGAAGTATATCTTTCTCACTATAGAGAACAATAAAACTTCATTAATCAAATGAAAGATAATAATGTTTTCGGAACTTATAAGAAAAATGATTTTTGAGTGTTTGAAAATTTTCAAAGTGGAAAATAAATTGTATCCAATGAGGGAGAAAATTTTATTTATAAGTGATGATACAATGAATAGAATGAGATTAATTTTTTATAAAAAATAAAATTAGTTTGTTTATAAAGTAAATGGTTCTACATCCGAAGCATATCCATCAAGAGAATCAAAGAAGTTTGATAAGAAAAATAAGTTTAAGGTAGAGACCTATACTCCAAAGAAACAACAGAAGCTGAAGATGATGCCCAGTGATGTTTTTAATAAAATGATGAAAAATAAATCCGAGAAAAAAACCAAGGGATCCAAAAATCAAACTCCACCCTCTATAATATTTTTCTTTGAGAATCAACACTACAAATACTTATAAATAAGTATAAAATAAAAATGATCAAAATAAAAATTTGATAGAATATAATCTTTTTGAATATATTTTGAAAGGATTTGAAAGAGAGTCTGGGAATGTAATCCTTCTTAACTCCCATACTTATCAAATCATAACATAATTTGGTTTAGTTCTTGAACAAATAATTTTGGTCCATTTCAATATTCCATCATTGGATGATTAATGGATATAAAAGGTTGTTCATAAATAATTGGTACCAGTTATTCAAGAAAAAGAATCGTTATTGGAACTAGTTGTTAAGGGATATTTGAGAACAATAAGCTATTTAGAGGATGATCTAATTAAAATATTTGATGATCAAGTTGGTGGTAAAGTTGAATAAGTAAAGGAATATTAAGGAGAAGAGTAATATGAAATTGTTGAGGTTGAAATTGAAGAATAAGATGAAAAAGAAGAGGGAGAGAATAATGAAAATGAATGAGATGATAGTGATGAAACCATGTCTATTAAGGATTCATCATAATCATTATCATCATCATCATCTGACTTACCCTCCAAGGCTGAAGAAGAAGAAGATTCATGATGTTATCAAGAATAATATTCCTCTTCAGAACAAGAAGTATAGTCATCATCAAAGAAGGATGATGAAGACTATAATTCTAAAACAAAAGTTGTTGAGAAGGTTGAGACAAATAAAGATATCGATGTTATGGTATTTTCTAATGTTAAGAAGGTGTCTAAGGAAGTTTAGAAATTTTTTTCAATGAAAGATAAGGAAAATGATGTTGGTATTGGTATAATAAAACCTCACGAGGTGGAGTAAGATCAATCAAACTCTACCGGAACCATATCTCTAAAAGGTGTTTATTATATTGTTCATGATTTGAAAAGGTTATAAAGAACTATTCCATATTTTCCAAACCTTGAGTCTAGGTTATGAATTATTTAAGAAAGTATCAATCAGAAATCAGAATCTAAAAAGGTTTTAACAGAGAAAGTGATTTGGATTGAAGCTAAATTAAAAGTTTTTCAAAAAGTTCTTGGACTCAAAAAAAAATCATGTAATCATATGGTTAATAGTTCAAACTATTGTTATGGATATCAAAATGTATGATTAATATTTTGGTGAAGTCAATAATATTATGGTAGATTCATAAAGTTCTTTCAATATTTTATCATCAGACATAGATGAGAAAATTATGTTTATGGAATAGTTCAGAGATGAAACTGATAAACATACTGAGGTTGTCAATGCTTTGAATAAAATATTCATGTAATAGAGATAGATATAAATAGAATATAATCATTTCAATAATAAGTTTTCGTATTGGGAGAAGAAAACAAAGAGATGTATGATTAAATAAAGAGGTTGGATAACCAAGATAGAACTCTAGAAGAGAAAGTTGTGAAGCTTGAGAAAGATCTCAAGGAGTTAAAGAAGATGAAGGTATTTTTCAAAACCTTGAAGAAGAAATATTGATTTTATTTTTAACTCTCTGATGTATTTGTTTTTGTAAAATATTTGATTATTTGTAATGAATGGATTATATTTTTATCCAACCAAGATTTTCTTAAATTTTTATCCAATTTTGACCGGTTATATATTCTTTCATAATTTAATGAATGATTAGATAGTTCATTGTACTATTTTTTATATTTTATTTTCAAATATTTTTGGAAAGTTTTGATTATTTCCCGATTTCTTTTTAAAAATCCAAAAGGGATAGATTATTTTATAATGGGGGAGAATATTTTATAAAGGGAGATTTGTAATATTTATTGGCAGTTGTAATATTTAGGGGGAGAAAACTTTATTTGAAGGAAGAATATCTTTCAAAGGTATAATACGATCCTTAGGGGTGGAGAATTCTTAAGGGGGAGATTGATTCTTAAAGAATATTTTTCTAACACAATCATCATATTCAGAAGAACCCTTAGTAGAATCCATCAGTAAGGCTCTTTTTACATGGCCTAGAAAAAAGAAGAGCATATAGTTCAAGCAGAGGAGGATGAGGTTATAGAAGTAGTACAAATAGTTTTTAAGGGTGTTACAGTAACTTATTTAGAAATTATAAGTGAAAATTGAGATGAGAAAGAGGCTCATGAAGAATATCATTCTGAAAATAATGTTGAAATATGGTGAGATGGTCTACCAACCATTGGTAGAAACAACTAAGCTAATTAAAAATATGATATTCTCTATTGTTGATGAATTGTTAGAGAAGGTTGTTAGGTAATATTGTAATAAAATACACATTTTTGGAACTTTTTTATCGTCATCCCATGAAAATGTTTAATTCCAGTCCCTTGTTTTTGTTGAATTAAGAAAACCCTAAAAAATAAAGAAGAGTAATTTTACTATTCTCTAAGTGCTCAAATTTAAAATTTTTATGGAAAATTTATTCAGTCAAAAAAATTCAACAAAAATCTAAAAAGTACACTGGAAGTTTCTAGAAAAAATTTGGAAGATTTGAAAAGTTCAACTATTCCGAGAGTATATTTTGAATCAGTTCAAGATCATCTATAAACCCTAAGAGAGAATTATATTTAAAGAATATATTTTGATTCATTTTATGGAGAAATGGATTACCAGCTTGGGAAACTCATATAACATTTGGTTTCCAAGTCATATTTTTTATACTTAAAAAAATGACCAGGGATTAAATATGAATTTATAAGAATTATCTAAAGTCAATAAAGGGCTTCTACTTCTAGTCATTTTACTTATATAGATTTGATGAGGAGGTTTTAATCAATTAAAGTAGTTTTTTTATGAAATAAATGATTGAATTTAGAATATAGATTGTGATAGTATTTTACTTAACACCTAATTGGACAGTCGAAATGATCTTACTAAGATATTTACATCTTATGAACTTGGTATTAAAAACCTTTTCAATCAGTTAAGTGAAATGATGCAGATGTTTTTATAGTCTATAGAGACAATCCATGAGGTTTTAAAAGTAAATTTAGTTCAATATTTTAAAATGGAATAGGATTTTGAGATTTTTATGAAATATTGGGAAAGGATGATTAATCATAATTTTTAAGCGATGATGGAAGAGCTTAAGGTTTTTCATCGGGCTATTAAATATTTATTTACATCTAAATCCTAATATGAACTAGAGATTTCTCCCTCATCCAATCCTGATTTTTAGCCTTTCTTCAGCCAAATGTTTCTTGTAATAATAAATGATTTTAAATGAAATTATTTTCATCATCATATTATGTTTCTTTATTCCTTGTTTATTTGTTCAAATTTATTGACTTTACAGGAGTTATTTTTTCTTAGATTAATAAATAATTCACTTCTAGTCATGTGCCATATTATTTCTGTTATATTTAATTTTTTTATACTTTATTTTTTATACCAAAACGAGAGGGAGAAATTTGGGTTAACACAACATTCTTGTGACAAAGATATATTAAAAGGGGATAAAAGAAAAAAATTAGAAATTTTAATATTTGTAAATTTCATATAAATAATCTATTTAGTTTGAAAAATATTACATTTATATAATATTGTTTCTTATCTATGATTTATAAAAATTTAAATGAGAACTATAATTTTTGTTATATCTCTTTAAAACTATATTTTATTTGGTTTTAAATTTCCAATATTGTCTATACGTTTTTTTATATGTTTTTTTTGATCATCAAAAATAGAGAGATTATTGGGAATGTGTTGTTCCAAAAATATTCTTTGACTTATCATTGATTTTGATGCTCACAAATACCCTTGTTTTTTTACAAATGGAACTACTTTAATTTTTTTTAGGATTATATTTCTTGATAAATTTATATTTTTTTATAATTATATTTTGGTTAAATATTTTCTAAAGTATTTTGGCTGAGTTTTAAAATATTTCAAGAAAAATTATTTATACCCTATGTTTTTTAGTGGAACATATGGATTTTTAACCCTACTTTTAAAAGGAACCATAATTTGATACCCTATATTTGGAGTAAAAATATAAATTAGGTACCCTAAGATATGGTAAAAGTACGAATCAAGAACCATAATTTTTAAATTAACTCATTTTTTTAGGAACTAATTTATGGGTCAATAAACCAATGTTTTAAAGTCAGTTGTATTTATTCAACCCTGCTTTCAAAGTCTACCCTACAATTGATCCAATCAACTATAGAGATTAAATTCAAGATATTTTCTATTATTCCTGAAATGGTCTAATAGATTCTAAATATCTCTTTTAAATATTTTTAAAGACCAATTTTAGTGATCATGTTTAACAAATTAAATTGATCCTATTTCTAATGGAATTTATTCTTTTCTTTGAACTTTAAAATTTCAAATAATCATGATTTATCATGTGATATTTTTGGTTTTTTTAACTGAAAGAAAATTAATTTTTCCTATTAAATACCATGATTTTTATTATTTAAAAATATTCACTGATTTTTATTCATAATGAAATATTTTATTTTCTAAAGAGTTACACTTTAGGGACAGACATGTTTTGATATTTTGTTATTTAAGGGTCATTTTGTTGTTTTTGCTGGAATATTTGTGACATAATATTTAATGAATATCATTAGAAACCAATACATCATAAAAGTTGTTCTTTCATGAAGTATCCTATCTATGAAGAATAAGATCCATTATCTATTAGTTGTTGCTGTAAAAATAATATGAATATGTTTCTCAACAAATCGGTCAATATTACTTTATTAAGAGTATTGGTTACTCGTACTCAATCGTGGGGGGGGGGGGTATGATCTTCTCATACTAAAATATGGATTGAAAGGATTCCTATAAAATAACCTATCTTGGTGTAAGTTTTGAATTTCCTGCACTTATTTTTTGAGGACTTATGATAAGAGGACATATCGTGTGAAAATCACTAAACTCACTGAGAGAGTTTTATTACCATGGACTAAGGGATATTTGTACCACAAAGCACTATAAAATATGTTACGTTATTATTATATATTTTTACACTATATAATTTTCTTAAATAAGAGAACATTTCATATCTTCATAACATATGAAGAGGAAAAAAATTGAATCTATCAATATTAGTAAAATGAAAAAAAAATTACCCACCATGTATCTATGTATTATTCTAAATCAACACAGATGTGGTTCCTAACTTACTACATTAATATCATATGTTTTCCCTTTTCAAACTATTCTCAGCCAATAGATCTAGAAAATGACTAGATCCTATAGCCATTGCATCTCCAACATACAAGTTCATGATGCCTTCACACCCTGAGGCATCAAGCGATCACCCAAAAACCCTCACCAAAGTTCATATCCAACTTCCTATGGGATTTCATGGTTGATCCATAAACTATACATTTCTAAAATCATTCCACATTGCGGTAAATGATACATCATTAACTTTATCATGATCCTATCACCTCAAACCTACCTAACATGAGATAGAAACTCAGACCCTATCCACGACCATGCCTGAGTCATAACCTGGAATTCACTGATGATTTCTGACGTACTCGGATCCAATTATTTATTACTAATATAATGCCACAAAAGTAATCTATTAGTTAGTATTATTATTTTTTTATCCTCCATGCATCGGGGTCACATCACCACAACCTACATCCTACTCCCCACTATAGAATCATCCATGTCATCGCATCCTAGAACAATTTTCCATATCCACAACCCACACTTTGTGCATCACCAAACATAGTTTCCAAATAGATCCATGACCGATCACCCATGAATGTATCTTCAAAAAAGGAAACCAACACCCAATCATAGCTTATGGGGATATCACTCAATATCCTCATCATAAAACCTTTCAATAATAAGATTCACATTTTTAAACAATCATGGTGTACACTACACCACCAAACTCATCATTAACAGCTTCTCATAATGTTGACCGTATCGGTCTCACTGTGACCACAAATGTATCCCTCCTCTTGATTCATGATTTCTTACATAATACGTCAACCTATGACACTCTCAATGTGGTTCAACCCAGATCATTTGTACCTCTACACCTGATCCTTTCACATTCTCATCTCGAACCCTGTAACATATAATTCTCATTAGAGAGCCTTGTTCCACCACAAATGCGAGCCTGTCATCACATTAACTATGGTTCTAAGCCTACTTAGTTCAAGAATAATGGGAATATTATTCTATAACACCAATTCCACAATTCATAAGATATGTTGCATCACCAAAAATTTGTGCCTCCAAAATCCCATTAACTCTTAAATGTTACACACTCTTAAATAAACCCAACACCAAACATGGTTCAAACTCTAGCGAGTTTTGTATCAAAGAAACTCGAATCACAAGCCTTGGACACTATCCATGCCTTTTATATATTTTTTTCTCACCTAGTGTAGAGAACCCTTGGTTCATCCCAAAACCATAGACAGTTCACCAAGCCAAAATCACTTCCACAACCACTAAAAATCCTTGTGTTGTTCAAAAATTTCACTAGGTTCATTTTTTCTCTCATCGTATTCCTAAATATGCATCCATAGTTGACCAAGTTAGGAACTTAACCAATTTTCCCTTTAAAAATCATATTTTATATGAATCATTATCACTATAAGTGCTTATAATCTCATGTAAAATGGAATATCCACATGAATCACACAAAAATCCATTTGAGGATGCCCTTATCCATAGGTACCACCAACACTCCAATCCTTAAACACACTAGGCCTACCTCACCTATGTTGTCACTACACAAAGTGAATCTATACACCTAAAACCACATATCCTAAATCACCTCTTGTGCTCAAGATCTATCTCATTACCACTAACTACATATTTCTTATATAGTCATTACCCTAGAAAGGAACCCAAACGATCATTCCCCCTTAAAAACCAACCACAAGGCTGAAGCACTAGCACATGAGTGTTATTTCTATAAAAATGGAATCTTATACACATAAACCCCACACTAGGTTTATCCCTATGTTAATATCTATTAAAATCCCAAAACATCTGCCTATACCTTACACACCCAATGGTATGCACAAATCAGTCAACCCTCTCATGGGATACCCTAGAAACCAACTCCCTAAACTGGAGTCACAAAAAAACAAGATCACTAGGATCTTCCGCCTATTTGTATCAAAACAATTCACTAGGTCCAACCACATAGTTCTAGGAAAACTAGTAGAAGGAAAAAGATCATGGGGTTTCAAGAAGGTTCGCATACCAATTTCACACAAAATCATCATGAAAAACACTCATCTCTAGGGTCTCACATATGAGAGGAATTATATGCCAAACTAAACACCCACAACAAGGGAACTCATCCTCTCTGAGCATCTACACATCAAAACTCTATTGGGGGGATTGGGCTATATATATCGATATATTTTCACATATTCTATGATGAACCACCAGGGTCACTATACCTATTGTCCATGGGGAATGCATCATCATCTTAATCAGTGAGAATCTAATCAAAGATTCACTTGACCTTTCATTAGAAAATAATCCACATACAAGTTAGACCTACTGATTAGAATTCTACCATGTTGTTATAGAGGAAATACTCATATGATAAGTTGTTAACAGTTTAGTAAAATTGCACACTAGTAGGCCTATATGTCATCTGAATCCTACATACCTACCATGATGCATGAGATTACTCTTTCATATATATGCCAAGAGTAAAAACTAAACCACTTGTCTCTCTTTTTTTGGGATAAGAGATCAGAATCCATCATAAATAAAAAAATCTATACCGCATGTACATTTCCCAAGGTGAAAATATTATACAACTTTAAAATTGAATACAAATAACTTCAATGCCATCCCTAGTAACCTGAATTTCTTACGGAATTATGTTTTCTTGATTCACCATGATGTTATCCATCATATGCTCTGATTCATTCCTCAATCTACAATATTCTAGATACTAAAACCATAATAAAAATGAAAATTAATTCTATGATACCAATTTATAACATCCTACCCTGGTTCACTCTATATATAATTACAAATTTGGCTCTCTACAAGACCTCAGGCGTACCTCCACATATGTCAAATGTTTCTAACTAACTTCTCAAATAAATAAATACCAACATATAAAACCAAAATAGAAATGAAATCATGTAAATATAAACATTATTCAACAACCGATGAAATTAGGTAAGTGAACGAATGCCCAAGTCATCCATACAGCTCACCTTCAACCAGTCTAGTTACATAAACATAAAAAAGAAATCAAAAGGGACCCACTATATCTTTGAGATCATCCTCAACCAGTATTCTGATTCTATATGAGCTAACATTCCTGATCATCCAAAACTAAACTTGGACCTCATCCCAAGCTTATTCCTATAATAAAAATGTGAAATATTTTTGAGTATCCAGATGTAATAGAAGACTAAGTAGGCTGTGAGTACAAATTACTAGGCCACCACCAATTGTTTCTAGAGAAAAAACAAGTCACCAATGGGGTATGCACATATACAGTGGAATAATAAAAAAATCTAAATAAGATATGTTTTCAAACAACCATTTATTAATTAACTAATTGGACTTAGGGTTCTATAGTGACACCTGTAAAACCAAACATACTTCATCCAATGCTAGTCATCAGAGCCATATGTCATGGAGTGGTACATGCTTAAGTAAATAATGGTTTCCATTAGTTATCTATTTCTTGGTACCTTGATGAATCATCCCTAGGTACTAAACCCAAGTATAAATACTACATTTTCCAGAATAATTGATCCAATGTCTAAACCATGTACCAATATAAATTTTCCTTGATTCCTCAGTCTATCACATAAACTGTGGATACCAAGAAGTAGTCCACCAACCCATTCCCTATGGTATTCCACCATTACCGAGAGTGTCAATATAGAACTTAAAATATAAATTATATTATCAATTATTAGAGCCTTATTCCAACACATAATCCATATAGTACATTAAATGTTCCTAGACCATCAGTCCATCACCTAACTCATTCCATCATTTACCAATTTAAAAGGTTCAACGCCTTGATCTTTCATAACATTCAAAAAATTATAAATTAACCATTCCAATTCTTCTTTATTTACCAAGGTCCCAACATGCCTTTAACACCACAACATGGCTCTAAATTTAGATCCCTTTCACATATCATAAAACATTCATCTAAACACTCTTTGGAAAACTGATGAAAAATGAACAATCATTTAAAAAATTTCAAATCCACACTTAACACAGGGGTTATCCTCTTTAACACCCAGAAAAAGACAAAATCCATCATCTCCATCAAAATATTAAAAATATCCGTCAAGGTAATTACACTAAAGTGGCTCCCACATACTCATTTAAAATCAAAAATTTTAATTAATCTAAAAACCCTTTTTTAAATCACTTGGTGCTAAATTTCTCATTTTAAAAAAATATCCACTTTAAAACAAATTTTTCACCCATTGAAACCGAAAAATAGATAAAAATACAACTCAGGTGATTATAACAATTTCAAAATACTCATAGTTAGTTCATCAGAATTCGGCACATAAAACATTCCATTTTCAAGAGTTATCACACCACATGGGAAATCGTAGGTTCGATCTAATAATGAAAAATAGATCTAATAGGTTCTATTGAAGGTATAAGGAATAAATCTAATGTATAAAAATATTTTATAAATCCATGGAATCTAATTCACCATTTAATAGTGCTATCACACATTCTACATACATAGGAAAATAAGTTATCAAGACTATGGGTTAATATCTTAGACCACCAACCAAATTAAAAAAGATTTACAAAACTTTCCCAAATTATCCCTTCCATGTCCAATATCCTCAATTTCCAAATGACCTCACCTCAACCACCCATGTTCTAACCTCATTCCATGAATATAATAATTAATTAATTATAAAAATTAAAATTAATTAATTAATTAAATTTTAACTTTGTATAATGATGTAAAACTTATTGTGTCATTGTGCCACACTAAAACTACAGACAACCAATTTCAAATTCCCATATCATAACCCCAATCACATTCTACTATTGATCCCTAATAGGAAACATCATTACAAAAATTAAATTAATTAATTATCTATAAAAAAACTTATAAATTTCACCATGAATTCATACCTTAACAAAGCACCAACAAATGGTGTGATAAAATCATCTTAGGATCCCCTATATGCAAGCCAACCAAAAACCCCATGAGAAATGGGAGATTACACCATGCTCTGGTAAAATTTACAACAAATCCCAAACCCAATAACATAAAAATTAGAGATAAATAATATGAAGTGGAACTAAATTCACTAGAAGATAAATACTCGCATAAAATTATGAAGGCTCACGCCTTAAACACACCAAATAGAAGAAGGGGTGGAGGGGAAAGAGGGGAGGAGACCCTTCTAGTTTACACTTGTATGAGGGAGTAAGATGGGTTGGGGAAATCAAATAGGATAAGGGGGAATTTTAGTAAAATCTAATTTTAATGAGATTATGATAATCTGAAAAGTTTGTATGAAAGGTTTGAAAAAGCAGGTGGTTTCACTATCTGAAACCAACACCACTCACATGATTTGCCATAGGATTTAGCTGCATAGTTTTCTAACTATGCACCAACCATGATACACCATACTAGACTCCTAAATGATAAGGTTCATGGTTTTTCTACAACCATGTGCATATTGTGCTCCATATATCAGATACCCACCACCTCACATGGTTTCTCCTTAGGCTCATATGATTTACCCCAAACCATGCACTAACTTGTAACATTATCATGATCAGTTTGAAATGAACATAAAACACACTAATCAACAATGTTTCTCATAGTTTCTTCTAAATCATTAACACCAAATTATTCCCTTTGGTAAAATAAATAAAAACATCCTAAAACATAACATGAAGCCTCTAAATCACACTCGAAAAACTGAGTTACCTCCCGAGCCTCATTCCTCATATAAAACATTTCGTTGAGGCATTATAACTCTCAGAATTCTTTTTCAAGCCTCAATTTAAAATGTCTCCCTTCTAATAAATGAAAATTAAAATTCCTTCTAAAATATTAAAATCATATGAATGCGAGATCATATAATTATAACTTGAAATTATTTTCAATTGGTTTTAGAGAATTTTGATAATAAACATGTGGTTGATTCCAAAGGATGTAAGAGAATTTAAGGGGAAGAGGAAATAAGATGTGGAATTCCTCCCATCCCTCAAAGGGTGATTTGAATCCCATTAGAAATACCTCTTGTAATTTGAAGAAATAGATGGTGTTGATATTGATTGTAATTTTTTCCCACACATCAAGAAGAGAAATGTAGGAAGATGAAATGTAATTACCTCATTCATAGGGGGAGTTTGGTATCAAAAGGAAGATACTTATTCTTAAAGGTGGATCACTTCCAACTTCACTCAAAGGTGGATAGAAAATAGAATTTAAATCTAATTATAGTTGGACCTTTACATTTCAATGACAATAATGGATATAATAATTGAAATAAAAGTTAGGTTGTATCATCTAGTCAAAAAAACAAAGGGGGATATTGTCGGAACCCCAATGAGTTGTGTTTGATTTATTAATAAGAAGTTTTTAATTGAAAATAATATTTGTTGGCAAGATTTATTGGTGGATAGAAGTATTATTTTTTGAAAATAAATTCATTTTTGACCGAGGTAGTATTGAAGGTGGTTCTTGGTGTGGATGTTTCCCAACATGAGTAGTACACCGTCATGGTTAGTCTCCATGGTGAAGATGAATAAAATGGAAAGGGTGAACATTCCATATATTATAGTCATGTTAGAGAAGGATATTCCCAATATAAGAATTCTAGAATAAGAAACAACATGGTGATCCCCATGGTGGGATTTAAGATCACCTATGCAACACAATAAATCCCAGACATGGCAGTAAGTTTTTTAAAGGTCGTGAACCATTGGAGAAACAAAATCAAATGATGTTTTCCCTACCATGGTTCATGTCATGGAAATAGAATAGTGGTAAATATTTTTTCATAATGTGGTAGTTCTTGGAGTTTTGAGTTGGAGCTTCATATATGAGACGCAATAAACCCAAAACATGTGTGGTGGTGTATGTGGTGATGTTGTTCACTTCAAACAATAGAATCAACATAGTGTGTTTCAATAGAAGAAAAAATGACCAAAAAATCATGGATCTTGGCATATTGAAGGTTATGTTATCCTGTATATACAAATACCGCACTGTGTTTTTCAAATTTAAGATGCGTTGGTGTTTGTGTCTGTAAAAGATGCACCAAATTTTAAGGATTTTATTTTTTTGATTCTTGAATGGGTCACAAATGCTTCATAAAATGTAGGCCTTGAATTTAAGTCATGATAAAATTATGATTTATATAATTATTAAAGAATTTATAATTTTAATTAATTTAGATTAATTTCACACTACAAAATCAAAATTTTGATCACAAAGATGTTATGTTGGAGAGTGGTTATAGAGATTATGGAGGAAGTTATGATGGAAATTGTAGAGGGGGTTATGGGTTATTTAGATATCATGTAATTATTATAAAAGATTTATGGTTGGTGTGGTTATTATCCCTCATATTATAATGAATTTATTAGAAGTGATAGGGATGATAGTGAGAGAGAAAGACTTGAGTTTCAAATTTGAAATCTAAAAGGAAGGATGGTGTTCAAGGTGAGTGGGATAGAAGAAGAAGATGGTTTTGTCATACATTGGATAATCTTCCATGGTAAATGATTATTTTCATATACAAAAAAACAAAGATAATGAGTTCTAGTTTCATTTTTGGAAGAATAGGTGCTGTAATAATGAGGTATTCAAAAATTGTGAAGGAGTGTCATGACCTGTCCCCCAGGGATCGTGTCGTTACTACCCCAAACCCACCTTCCATAGTCTAGGGGATGGATACTAGAACCAAAAAGGATTATCCCTATAATAAGAAGGCATTTCCTTTAAACTTTTACAAACAGACAAACCAAGAACACAATAAGAAGCAACCATGACGTAAACTGCTATAGCAAAAAAGTGTAATAAAAGTAAAGGGGTCAGAATACAAGACCAACTGAAAAGTACAAGTAAAACTGAAAGAGAAAAAAGATCATGGAATGTGAACTAAGGATCCTACCTGAAGGGTAGGTACAGCTCACGATCAGTAGTCACTACGGCACATCACATCAAATGGTCCACCTTTGACCACCATCCAGCCTGGCTCCCTCGGCCCCGATCAACATTTTCCATCATCTGCACAAGACAGAGTAAGGTGTGGGCATATCCCATGCAGGGGTGAGTATAAAAATACTCATAAGGGACCCTGATACCCCTGAAGGTCTCCCAGAGTTCCACAAAATGAAAAATCACAAAGAAAGACCTCAATCACAAAGCACGAAGCAATCATCAACTCTACTTAAGTATATGCCCATACATATACATAAGTTATCAAAATATACTCATCTCATACATGAAGAAACATAAGGCTACATCTTTTAATACATCTGTACAACTGATCCACGAGGGAAGAATACCACAATGGTAACACCATGAAGGTGACACAACATAGGTAATAGTACCACAAAGGTAACACCACGAAGGTAACACCATGAAGGTAAAAGTACCACAAAGGAAACACCACCAAGGTAAAAGTACCACAAAGGTAACACAACTAAGTTAAAGACTCATCTTACACCATGTATATAACTTAAGTACAGATGTACACATGATTAGTCATAAATCTAAATCATCTTATTCTGTCAAGAATCTCTGCTGTTGGCCCACACAAGATCGATAGATGCTGACCCACACAGGATCACTAGGGACTGACCCACATAGGATCGATAGATCCTAACCCACATGGGATCTCTAGGCCCTGACCCACATAGGATCTATAGATGCTGACTCACATAGTATCTACGTTCTTTCTTCACGTTAAAACCAGACATGTGATTCCTGCACTAAGCATGCCTCATTCCGGTAGGATCCGATCCTCAATCCATCAGATGTATTTCAAACATCACGAAGTCCCATGAAGAAGTAACCCAATGATCTGTCTTGTTATAAGGGTCTTAATGCAAAAGACAGTGCATCAACCAGTCATCCGTTTTGTAACTTATTGGAATTTTAGTGTCGAGGGCTTGGTTGGATTTGGAGTCAATCCAACCCATCCTTACTCCAACATTTTCAAAAACTATCATGGAGTATTTCAAAATTATTTACATTTAACTTGGGTTCTTATTCCACAGATGGCAAGTCAATCGGACACTCGGTCTTATAGTTACATCTCTTTCCGTGAAAAGGGGGGTGATCGCACCTGGGTCCGGTCCGGCTCCGTCGATCCTGAGGAATATGCCAAAGGGACCACATCCAAAAAAGGGTCCCAACTCCACTAACAGTTCATTGATTGGACACCTGGTTTGTCATTTATGGGTGTTTATTTATTCGGTGATAGATTAGGTCTGGGCCAGGTCCGACTCAGTCAGTTCGGCCCAACACAATATGTCATGGGGTCTACCTATCCCCGTCCGGGTTTGGCCCATTAAGGTTCGGCCCAGTTCACTGGGTCTGGACCATCAGGGTCAGCCTGGTTCGGTTTACAGGCCCAGACTGTAGATGGGTCAGCCCGACAGGTGGGGCTCGGCCCACCCGCACTGGGTCGTAGGTCTGACCAGCTCGGTCCACCTGAAGGCGGACCGTTGCATCCCGTTGGCCCCACAATTGTGGGGTCATTAGCCAGCCGGTGGGGCGCTTCCCCATAGTGATTCAACGGTTGACCGTACGGCTAACTAGCTTCCGCCAATGCAGTGCGGCGTGGGGCCACGCCACCCATTCCTACCGCAGCCCGCTGGCCACGGCTGCTGTTGTCGGCAGCCCCTGCGGGCGCCGCCCTTTTTGTCCCCTAGGACCGGCTTGGTCTGGCCACCTTCGGCCACCGTGGTGCGCCGTCACGCACCACCTTCCACTACCCATGGCCGGTTTTTGCGTGTCTCCTCTAGCCCATGTCGTTCGCCGCTGACATGGAACGCCATAGGTTTCTTCTGTGGGCCACCAGATGTGCTTCGATGGTCCGTTCTTGGTTTCGTCTGCACCTACGGCTCTCCCGTGGTGCCGTCATCAAAACGTGACCCACTAATTCGTGTTCCCTTCAACTTTATTAAACTATCCCCGAAGAACACAACATGATAGAATCGGAGGAGGTACTAGGCCTTTTTTTTGTTTTGCATGAG
Organism: Viscum album; assembly: GCA_963277665.1. Lineage (NCBI taxonomy): Eukaryota > Viridiplantae > Streptophyta > Magnoliopsida > Santalales > Viscaceae > Viscum > Viscum album. The sequence continues at coordinate 1,265,531,916 of OY728140.1, read as the reverse complement.
CCTTCCACGTTAGTATGATAGCAAGAGGGATCAGAGAAATCATCATAGATGAAGTTAAAAACAAACCCCCTACCTGGAAAATACGTCCGCTAACGAATATTGACCGAACCTTCTTCGTCGTTGTCATCAGTTCGTGATTTGGTGGCGCTCATCACTGCTCACTAAATCCAGTCTCATCCTCCAGGTGCTTAGCATCACAGTACTTTTCCAGAGTTTCGTCGCTTAGTGAAGTCGTGCCAACACCCCTCCCCGAGCATCATATAAATAAGAGATGAGAAAGAGTATGTCCCACACAAAAAATTAATGAGGTTCATTTAATTAATACACCTCCCAAATTCCCAATGCAGCGATTACAAACAAGGGAGATTCAAGTCATTAATGGCTTGACATGTCGTCGGTCCCTCTACCACTGCTCGTCCGTTGGAGAAAAGAAAAAGAAATAAAATAACATAACATGTTATTTTATTAATCGTTCAAATGTCTGAAAAATTAAATTTTTCACCTATCCTACTGTGGTTGAAGTGAATCTTCCCTTACGAAAATCATGGTGCTACGAATTCAACGGTGCCCTCATATTTTTAATCCAATCACCAGTTCAATAGATAGAAAACGTTGCATGTACATTTACTGAACGTACCTTAAAAAAGTTAAATAAATTATTAACATTCGCCATCGACCCACACCGGTCAAGGTTAGGCTCTGCCTAAGGGTAAAACGCCCCAACGAACTCAACAGTACTCTTGGATTTTCAATCCGGGTTACCATTTAGGAGTTATGGATTTTAAGAAAAAAATAATTTTTACTTACTTATTTTATTTATGGCTAAAAACTAACTTCCATAGTTAGCATGCGTCATCCATTCTTAGTATCCGCCTAAGAAAAGAAAACCACCACAAGCTCAGCAGTGGTCTCGGATTTTTAATATGATTCACCGTTTGTGAGTTATAAGCATTTGAAAAATAAAATAACTTTATTTAATTATTTTATTTACGGTTTTTCCATTTTTGGGTTTTCTCACTGGTGGCCTGTGCCGACTTAACATAAGTCGTGCCTAGGGTAAACCTACTACCCTGAAGATAATGGTTCCCTCATATTTCTAATCTGAGCACTTGTTTAAGATCTATTCCATTTTTTTAGTAAAACTACTTGTGCGCGCTAATTAAATCTTAAAAAATTTTGATGGATCATTCTGGGAACTCTGGGCCTCAGAATCATGCACCGTCAGATTTCATGACCTCGAAATAATCCCAAATAATTTTAAAAGAATTATATTGAATTCTCGGGTCTTTAAATTCTCCCCACCTTGTGGACCTTTTTCCTCAAAAACCAAAACAGAGGCAAATAAAACAAATGAGGGTATTGAGCACGAATCTAAACCTCCCTCTCCCATGTGCTCTCCAGGAGGTTCTCATGCTGCACAGAACTCGCATCAGAGTGATCGTTCTTCCATAAATCACTTTCTCTTGTTGATCCTCTGTCTCCACCAAAAACTCCGTAAAAGTCGCCCCATCATCGATGCCCAGCCCGCCCCAATCGATAATATGCGATGGATCATGCATGTACCTCCTCAACTATGACACATGGAAAACATTATGAACTTGGTGCATCTGTGGGGGAAGAGATAGATGTTATGCCACCTCACCTACTCTTCTAAGGATCTGGAAATGTTTGATGGACCTTGGAGATAGCTTGTGTAAGAACCTGGATCTTCTTTTTAGGTATGAATCTTGTTTTTTGGTGTTTTTAGGAAAAAGAGGAGTTTCTAGAAATTTGAGGAGTACACACCATGTACTTATAAGTACATGTTGTGTACTCAGTTGTCGTGGGTAGCTGTGTGATGGTCGTGTAATGGCTGAGCACATGGTCGTGTGGCGTGACCTGGAAACTACCTAAATCGGAGCTCAGTAAAGGTAAGTACACGTCGTGAAATTTTAAATAACATGTCGTGTACTTTCTTTTTATTTCATTAAACAGACAGGGGTCATTTCTAATCAAAAGAATGCACTTCTTCTACATCTGTCTCATCCAGGAGCGACTGTGGGCTATGAATATTCTCTAACACCCTGGCTCCTCATCCATTCTCTAAATCGACCACTGTCGATTGCGTTGGAATCTCCATAGTAAGCTCTTCCTTCTTCTAGATCCTTGTTCCATGATTTCCCTTATTTCACAAGATATCCTATGTTGAATGTTTTTATCATTTTTGTATATCTATGGAGTTCTATTGAGATTTAAGGCCTGAGGTTCACGTATATCGTTCGTACAACACCAAGGTAGGTGGTTTGTTCCTTTCAGTAGATAGTCTTGAATATAATGTGAAAAAGTTCCTAATACCCAAGAATGAGGTATTGTGTGTTTATGGTTTTTAGCCCTATTATTTCCAAATATGCCTTGTTTTTTTGGATAGTGGTTAATTGTTTGTGAATAGGGTTAACTTTTCCATGCTATGGATGATTTTCCCATGATTTCTTGTTTTGATCATTTGGTCTAGCTTGCCTATTGGGCTGCTTTGTTTCCCATTCCTAGTATTGTTAGGATAGAGTGGTTTTATCTGACATGTTGTGATATACTATATACTGTTTATCCAAGTAGTTCTTGAGGTTTACTTTGGCTTCCATATATCATTGTGCATGATTTACTTACACAGGGTTGTGAGAACCTGGTGTAGTAGACCATACGGAGAATGGACGTTGAGGGATTCTCCAGAGTGTCTGTTTACTTTATGTTGCAAGGCCATAGGGGGTATTGATGTAAGTGCTCCCTTAGAGTTTCTATAGTTCCTCATTGCGAGACCATATGGGGAGTTGGAAACTGAGTGCTTCCCCAGAGTGTTTGTACTTTGCTGATAAAAGACCACTGGGTGAATTGACGGTGAGTGCTTCCTCAGAGAGTCTTTGCTAAAGCTAAACCAGAGGAGTTAGACTATGACTACTTCTCAGGGGGTTTCTTATGGTTTTTTTGGTTGAACCATAGGGGTTAGGTTGTGAGTACTTCTTATAGGGTTACCCTTTTATGATTATATACTTACTTGATATGTGAAATTCAATGCAATTGAACTGTTGGATTGTTTTTTTTAGTACTTCCTTGTTTACTACTTATTTTTGTTTATTGCCTACCATATAAATTTACTGATTGTTAGGCACAGATCTTTGGGTGGTTGCCTACTGGGATTAGTCTCACACCCTGTTTGGGTCATGATTTTGGGCCCAAACTGATTTAATTGTTGCAGGTATAGACAAGGGCAAGCGCCCTTCTACTTCAAGTACTTGATTGTTGTGGAGTTGGAGAGCATGGGACCATGCTGAGGCTTGAAATACTGATGTTTTGTTTACTTTTTTTATTGTACTTTGGTTTAGTACTATATTCCATCATTGTGACTTGCTTGGCTACTCTCTTAGAGAAATGTATCATGCATCATTTATATATGTGCTCCAGTTATTTATCTCTTTCAATATTCTTTTGTTTACTATTGTATGGTATTATTATTTCTTTCTCTATTGATATCTATAATTTTTTTTTGTTACTCTTCCAATGAGGGAATAGTTTCCCGACTATCACACCCAAGGCCCTCACCGCTAGTATGCAGCCTCTGGCATTTGGGGAAATTTGCTTGAGGCCATGTGACCAACCGGGTACGAGGCACCTTTGGGCGTCTTCTGGAACCGGGATGTTACAAATTGTTATCAAAGGTGTTATTTTATTCTTGACTTACTATTTAAATTTTATAGCTAGGGATAGGAAGGAAATAGGTACATGGTGATAATTTGTGCCCGGTATTAGCTAACCCGGGTACAGGGAAAATCCAATTTACCTCGTTGTTGCAATTTTTCTAGTTTTTCAATTTTTACAATTGATTTGATTTAACCATTGGGTGATTCAAATGTTTTGTGATGTTATTGTTGATATTATAGAGGTTCTATTTCTGTTTCAACCCGATGATATGAGGGTATTCCATCTCATGCATCATATAGACACTTGCTAGAGATCACATGTCATGTATTCTTTCTATGCCATTTCAGGTGCATTATTAACTGCATGTTGTTGTGATAGATGTTTTTTTAGATATGTATTTTGTTGTGATAGATGCTTTGATAGAATACCTATTATTTTATAGGTTATTTCTAATATGTATGATTTAGTTTGAATATATGACAAAATTTGTTTCTTGAGGTGTTATGGGCCCTCAGGGACCAGAATTTGGTGGATCATTGCTCTGTTGTGTTTATATATAACTTGTATAATATTCCAAGCTTTTATTTGTGGGGAGTATGGGCCCTCGAGAATCGTAAGTTGGCACTTTAATGTTTTTTTGGTGTTTTTTGGGGGTTTTGAAGTAGTTTTTGAGGCTTAATATTTGGAAAAACCCAGAATACATGGTGTGTAATGATGAATACACGCCATGTGTCCTTCTATTTAGGAAGGAACTATTTTTCTTAAGTACACATTGTGTACTTATGTACACGCCGTGTAGTCTCTAACCGTGTCAATGGCCGTGTGGGCAGAGACACAGGGTTGGGAATTCTTTGGTGAGACATGTCGTGTACCTGATGTACACACTGGGTTGTGAAGACCATGTGTCCCCCCATTTGACTAATGACAGGGATGGATAAAAAATAGGTTATACATGTCCTTTCAAGCTTGAACATTCCGTGTAGTATAACCCTTGTATCTAGCCGTGTAACGAACAACACGAGGTGGTGGAATCTTTCTAGTACACACTGTGTCCATCTAGAACATGTCGTGTAGAGTGAGTCGTATAACCAGCCATGTGACTGACAACATGGGTCGGTAAAATTCATCTAGTACATGTCGTTTCTACCACAAGCATACCAAGAAGTCTTATTCTAGGAGAACCATGTGGCTTGGCCATGTAATGGAATTTGGGCAGGGGAAGAGGATTCAAGTACATGTCGTGTGTTAGGATTGCACTTCATGTGTATGGGGTGTTACACGACCTAGGTTGGAAAAAGTACACGCCCATGTGAAGGCTTAAGGGAACATGTCGTGTAGGTGATATACATGTCATGTATCCATGTTTAGAAAAGCCTGAATTCTTTCTTTCTCTTATTCCCTTCATACAATTCTATGTTTCAGTCCTTGATAATCCTGATCTAAGGTGTGTGCTTGACCTTGTAGAGTCATGCCATTGAGACGTCCTCCAGTTGTTTTCCAGTTACAGGGTAGTGATTAAAAATTGGACGTAGATAAACATGGACTACCAGTGAATCCTCGTATAGTGCCAGTCATGGTACCTTCCATCGTTCCAAACATAGTAATTGATGCACAGTTCTGAGAGGGCATTATGAGGTTAATGCAGACCTTCTAGGGAGCACTGCATCCTGCCCCTTCAATGGAAGAATTCATGCATGTTTTCCAGTAGTAGAATCCTCTCACCTTCATAGGGGAATAAGGACCTTAGGCTGCATATTCATGGTTAGAATCCATGCATTCTATCATCGAGCATCTGGAGATGCCTCTAGAGAGGAGGTTGAAGCTTGCTACTTATATGATTTGTGATTCCTCCAAGAGATATTGGGATGTGGTTTCACAGGAAGGACGCCAGTAGGGTATGTCTTGGGATGAGTTTCATTGTACCTTCTATGATTACTTCTACCCGGATACTTTGAAGGATAATTGAGCCCAAGACTTCATGAGTCTAAAGAAGGTTACTCTTTCATTTATGGAGTACTCTTCTCACTTCGCAGAGTTGTAGTGCTTCACGCCTATTCCAGGAGGTGATGAGTTATTTGTGGTGAGGAAGTTTGAAGATGGTTTCAGGAACAACATCTGATCTCAGGTGAACATCTTCAGGTTGACTTCCATCACTTCTATAGTCAACCAAAAACTGATCACAAAGCACAATCTGAGGGATTCTGAAGTTGTGATCTAGGGCGGCTTGGCATCCAGAGTTGGTATCCATCCTACTGACAGCAGGAAGTGTCGTAGAGAGTCTACGTGCGGAGACCCAAGGAAGTGTGATACTTATTATAGTAGCCAAGTGGTGTGCTACCAGTGCGGGAATAGTAGGAATATGAGGCCACATTCCCTGAGAGACCTAGTGGAGTGCCAATATTGCGAAAAAAAATGGTTCATCTTTGCTGCATCTATCAGTTCTTCTCACCAGCAGCTGGTGATAGGAGTTTTTCTTGGACTTCACATTCTGGAGAAGCACCACCAATTTCTTATCGGTCTGGGAACCAGAGTTCTTTTGGTCATTTAGGATGAGGTGGAGGTTGTGGTCACGGTGGTCAGATGCAGAGTTTTCAGCATCCACCGGATGGATCATCTCAGGGATCTCAGTCAGCTTCATAGGGTCGCGGTGCAGGATAATATTTTGCGGTGGAATGGACCTAGTAGGAGCAGGATCTTAGACCCTCTACAATTCAAGGTATGATCCTAGATTCCTCATTTTTATCTTCTACCCTTTTTGATAAAGGGGCTTCCCATAGATTTATATCTGTTTCCGTTTTGGAGAGCCTTGGGCTCTGTATCTTTTCTTCTATTGATATCTTGATTCTAGACACTCTGATGGGGACTAGAACGGCTAGTGTACATCAGTTCAAGGAGTGCCCTCTCGAGGTTTTTGGGTGTCACTTCTTATGGGACCTTTATTCCTTGAATATGAAAGGTTATGGTTTCATTCTTAGAATGCACTAGTTAGTTTTCTCCTAGTCATTCGTCAACTTCTATCACTGTATAGTGAGTTTCACATCACCAGAGGGCATATTTTTTTCTTCAAAATGTTGAATGGGATGTCCAAGCAAGTAGAACGGGACCCAAGCATCATGGGTTGGGAGGATTTACAACCTAGATTGCTAGTTTATATCTGGATGACCAAGAGACTTCAAAGATAGACTTTCCTCTAGTGGTGGATCGTTTGATAGATGTCCTTTCAGAGGACTTTTCCGGTTTTACTCTGTAGAAAGAGGTAGACTTTCCTATTGAGCTTGTCCCAGGAGTGGTACTGGTGTCTATTCCTCCTTATAGGATGGCTACACCGGAGTTACTAGAGCTCAAGAAAAAGTTGGAGGAGTTTTAGGAAAATGGTTTCATCAAACCCAGTACTTCTCCTTGGGGTTCTCCTATCCTATTTGCGATGAAGGCAGATGGTACCCTCAGACTTTGTGTGGGTTATTGGAAGTTAAACCAGTTAGCAGTCAAGAACTGATATCCCTTATTGAGGATTGATGATCTCTTTGATCAGCTTCAAGGAGACTGGGTGTTCTCGAATATTGACTTGAGATCTGGTTATCATCAGTTGCGCATTAAACCACATAATATACCTCTTATAGCCTTTCAGAGCAGGTATGGTCTATACGAGTATGTGGTTATGCCATTCGGTCTCGTGAACGTGCATGAAGTTTTTATGCCACTAATGAATTGAGTGTTCCATCCATACTTTGATTCTTTCATGGTGGTCTTCATGGACGATATCTTGGTGTTCTCTCATAATTGACACGACCATGCCACACATCTTGAGATCATTTTGAGTACACTGAGAGAGAATCAGTTATATGCTTAGCTAACAAAATGGTACTTTTGGATGGACCAAATTAACTTCTTGGGTCACGTTATCTCATAAACAAGAGTATTAGTAGACCCAGAGAAAGTGAGAGAAATAGTTTGCAGGGACTAGCTGAAGAACTTCTTTGAGGTGATGAGTTTTCTAGGGCTTTCTAGTTACTAAAAACGTTTCATACATGACTTCGCACGCTTAGCAGTGCCATTGACGGGCCTGACAAAGAAGGGTGTGAAGTACTTGTGGTCAAATTCTTGAGAATCGTCCTTTCCGGAACTGAAAGGGAGGTTGACTTCAGCACCGATACTAGTATTACCAGAGACATGCAAGATCTATACTGTGTATTGTGATACATTAGGTATCGATATGGGAGTTGTACTTATGCAGGGATTAGGAGATATTGTGTATGGGTCTCGGCATTTGAGGCCACATGAGAGGAACTACCCAACCCATGATCTCAATTTGACTGCAGTTGTTCATGATTTAAGTTGTTTGAGACATTATCTTTAGGAAGAGAATTTTGTGGTTTTTACTGACCAAAAAAGTCTCAAGTATATATTCACTCAGTATGATCTAAATCTGAGATAGTGAAGGTGGGTCGAGTACTTTCAGTCCTTTGATTTTGAGCTTGCCTATACGCCTGGGAAAGGCAATGTTGGGGCCTATGAATTGAGAAGAAGAACTCAGATACAGGAAGTTCAGGAGGCCAGCAGTGAGTGGAAGCTTATGGATCTGTTATCTGAGATGCATTTGGAGTTATATGATAGACAGGGGCAGACGTTTCTTTCTTCTGTGGCTGTTAACTCTACTCTACTTGAGAGAGTGTGAATGAGGCAGCAATCAGATTCTAAAGGCCTAGTCATATAGGATAGTGTGTCAGGAGAGGAGCTCATTCCAGAATGGACATTAGGTGAGGATGATATCTTGTGTTTTTGTAGGTACGTGTGGGTGCTAGTAGATATACGCGAGTAGATGATGTGGTACTTTCATTCCTTAGTTTGGGTAGTTCATCCTGGTGTCACCAAGATGTATCAAGATCTGCACCATCATTATTGGTGTCCGGGTATAAAGGGAGGTGTTTCTGGTTTTTTCATGAGGTGTTCCACCTGTCAGAAGGTGAAGGTGGAGCATCAGCAACTAGCAGTGCTTTTACAGTAGTCACCCATTCCGGAGTGGAAGTGGAACGATTTCGTGATGGACTTCATGATTTTTTCGTGATGGACTTCATGATTTGTTTTCAAGAGGTCTCCTTGAGGAAATGATGTGGTTTGGGTTTTCATTAATAGACACATGAAGGTTTCTCACTTCTTACCGATCAAAGAGATTTTCTATGTTGATGAGATAGTAATGTTGTACATCCAAGAGATTGTATGTTTACATGGATTTCCACATTCCATTATTTCAGACAAGGACGCATGTTTTACTTCACGGATCTGGAAGAGACTACAGAGGGCTTCGGGTACATAGGTACTTTAGAGTACACCATACCATCTCCAGATAGATGGCCAGTCCGAGCGTATAATTAAGGTGCTTATGGATATGCTTTGAGCATGCATCCTAGATTTTGGAGGTTCTTGGGAGAAGCACATACCCTTTGTGGAGTTTTCCTACAATAATAGTTTTTAAGAAACTATTCATATGGCACCTTAGGAGGATTTGTATGGTAGTCCATGTCAATCACCCTTATGTTGGCTGGAGGCAGTAGAGGCAGCTATGCGGGAACCTCTTCTTGTTCTGGAGACCACAGAGTAGATTGAGTCGATTCGGAAGAGGATGGCTACTGCACAGTCATAGCAAAAGTCTTATGCTAATCGACAGAGATGAACTCTGGATTTTGAGGTCTGGCATTATGTTTTTCTTCGTGTCACACTAATGTGGGAAGATAATAGGATTAGGAGACAGTGTAAGCTTCTGCCGAGGTATGTCGTACCGTTCGAGGTTTTGGACAGGGTCGAGCTGGTTTCCTATTAGTTGCAGTTACCTCAGAGGTACTGGACTATGCGCGACGCCTTTCAGGTTTCTTAGTTTCTGTGTTACTTCTTAGACATGTCTCATGTTTTTTAACCCGAAAAGGTTGAGCTAGAGGTGTATGCCTTGTTCGAGGAGCATCATATCTGGATTTTTGATCGAAGCGCAAAGGTTCTCCATGGCTAGTCTGTTCCTCTGGTACGGGTACTATGGAAGCACATGCAAGTACATGACGAGACTTTAGAGAGTGATATGGATGTACGATTGCAGTGGATGGAGCTGTTTGACGATTCTTCTTCTACGTTTTATTGATTTAGGTGGGGATGTTTGTAAGAACTTTAATCTTCTTTTCAGGTATGAATCCTTTTTTTTGTGTTTTCGAGAAAAAGAGGAGTTTATGGAAATTTCAGGAGTACACGTCCTGTACTTATAAGTGCATGTCATGTACTCAGTTTTCGTGGGTTATTGTGTGCTATCCATGTAATGGCCAAGCACATGGCCATGTGGGGAGACTTTGAAATTTCCTAATGTGGATCTTAGTAAAGTCAAGTACATGTCGTGTACCTTTAAATAACACACCATGTACTTTCTTTTTATTTCATTAAAAGGATCGGGGTCGTGTCTAATTGGCAGAACGCACTTATTCTTCATCTGTCTCATCCTAGACTGACCGTAGGACAAAAATCTTCTCCGAGCCCCCGACTCCTCATCCGTTCTCTAAATCGACCTCTTTTGATTGCATTGGAATCACCACGGTAAGATATTCCTTCTTCTAGAGCCTCGTTCCCTGATTTCTCTTCTTTCACGATATATCCTCTGTTGAATGTTTTTATCATTTTTTGTAGACATATATAATTATAGGTATATTCAAGTCCTAAGGTTCACATGTATCATTTGTATAATTCCAAGGTAGTTGGTTTGTTCCATTCCATAGATAGTCTTGAATTTGTACCCAATACCCAAGAACAAGGTATTTTGTGATTACAGTTTTTAGCCCTATTATTTCCTGTTATGCCTTAATTGTTTGGATAGAGGTTAATTGTTTGTGAATAGGGTTAAAATTTTCATTCTATGTATGTTTTTACCACGATTTTCTGTTTTTACCATTTGGTCTAGCTTTCCGGTTAGGCTGCATTGTTTTCCATGCCTAGTATTGTTAGGATGGAGTGGTTTTATCTGTCATGCTTTGATATGTTATAGACTATTTAGACAATTAGTTCCTGTGGTTTTCTTTGGCTGCCATAAATTTTTTTGCTTGATTGAGTTACATAGGTTTGTGAGAACCTGTTTTAGTAGACCATAGAGAGAATGGATGTTGAGGACTACTCAAGAGTGTCTATTTACATAACATTGTTAGACCATGGGGAGGATGGATGTAAGTTCACCATCATAGTGTATATAGTTCCTCGTTATGAAACCATATGGGGAATAGGATGTTGAGTGCTTCCCCAGAGTGTATGTAGTTTACCGATAAAATACCACAAGGGGAATTGACGGTGAGTTCTTCCTTAGAGAGCCTATTCTAAAGCTGAACTAGAGGGGTTAGACTATGAGTACTTCCCAGGGGGTTGTTGATGGTTGTTCTAGTTGAAAAAGAGGGGTTAGGCTATGAGTACTTCTCATAGGTTTACATCTTTGTGATTAGCTTATTTATTGATATGTGAAATTGAATTCAATTGAACTATAGGATTTTTTTACTTCTGAGAACATCCTTGTTTACTGCTTCTTTTGGCTTATTGCCTGCCATATATATTCACTGACTATTAGGCACAGATCTTTGGGTGGTTTCCTTCTTTTATTAGACTCACACCCTATTTATTTCATGATTTTGGGCCCAAATATATTATATTGTTGTAGGTATAGATAAGGTAAATCTCCCTTCTACTTCAGGTACTTGATGGTTGTGGAGCTGGAGAGCATGGGACCAAGATGAGGCTTCCAATGCTAAGGAGTTGTTTACTTGTTTTTCTTGTAATTTGGTTTTGTACTGTATTCCATTAGTTTGATTTGTTTGGATACTTTCCTCGACATATGTATCACTCATCATTTATATATGTGCTCTAGTTATTTATTTCTTTCAATCTTCTGTTGTTTACTGTTGTATGGTATTATTATTGCTTCTGCTATTGTTATTTGTTATTTTCCATTGCGTTACTCAGCTAATGAGGGTATAGTTTCCCCACTATCACACCCATGGCCCTCGTGGCTAGTTGGAGGCCTCTGGCATTTGGGTAAACGCACTTGAGTCCATGTGACCAACTGGGTATGAGGAACCGATGGGCGGCTTTTGGAACCAAGATGATACAACTTTCCACCCTGGCCAAATCTCTGTAATCCTCATCGGGGTGAGACCCGTAGGAAGACATGACCTCCCTCATCAAACTAAAAGGGTCTCCATCTCCTATCAGAATAAGACTTATTCCTACTCTATGAATTCTTAACTTTCTAACAAGTCATGTATCATGATACAAACTCTGCCAATGCCTTCTTCATCCCTGGCCACCAGTACTGACACCAGAGGTCCTGGTACATCTTCACCACTCTAGGATGTGATGCTAAAGGGGATGTATGGAACACCCTCAACACCTCACCCTGTAGCATCACTGGTACCATGGTGCGTCCTCTGAAGACAATGATGTGATCCTCACCTTTAGAAACTCCTTCAGGATACCTTCCAGAGGATATCTGAGCACGTCGGGTCTCGCAGTCAACGTCCCCAAGCTATGCCTCCCACACTCGTTGAAAAAATAGGGGAGTGACAGTCATAGACAGGAGGAAAGATGATCCATCTTTCTCCATGAAATATGTATGTATCATAAATAGCTACTATGATGCCTCACTCAGTAGTTGTATACCAGACCTCCTGCTGAGTGCGCCTGCTACCATGTTCCCCTTCCTAGGAGTATAGATTATCTCAAAGTCATAGTCCTGGAGGAACTCTAGCCCTCATTTTTGTCTCAGGTTCAGGTCTTTCTGTGGGAAGATATACCTGAGAATCTTTTTATTAGAGTAAATAGTAAATCGTTCACCCATCAAGTAGTGCCTCCACATCTTCAGCATAAAGACAACTACTTCTAACTCCAGGTCATAGGTATCATAGTTCTGCTCATGCTATCTCAACTGTCGTGATCTGTAGGCGATCACTGCCCACTCCTACATCCAGAAACAACCTAGTATGTTCCTTGATGTTTTTCAGTAGACTACATATTTAATTCCCTCTTCTGTTAGTCTCAATATGGGGGCACTCGTTAGTCTCTATCTTGGATCCTGAAAGATCTACTGACACTTTTTGTCCACAAGAAATGCTTCCCCTTCTTCTTCAAAGCGGACAAGGGTGCCGCTACCCTGGAGAAGTCATGTACAAATCTCTAGTAGTACCCAGCCATAGCATAAATCCCTCTCCCTTTGGGGAGGTAATCCTAGAAACAAATTCTGAAAAGATATCCTCACACTCAGCCAATACTGTTGGGAAATGAAGACTCAAAACTTCCGCTACCATGAGGGTAAGGTTGACCGACTCAATATTGATCGGTTGCACCCTTTTATGCATAAGTTTATCATGTGCTACCTGGGTTTCCTTTTTCTCCAACCAAGGAAAACCCCAATTTCAATGTTGTAGATATAATATATGATTTTTTCCTAAAACTATCAATCTAATTAGGAACTACGGATGTTCAGTCCATACCCAAACTAACTTCATAAGGCCTCGATGCTTCCACCAAGAGTTTTCACCCAAAACTCTTTCCTCAATGGTTATATCACACCATCATCATAAGCATGATAATCAAGTCTCTTCCCAAAGGAATCCCCAAATGTAAGGGTCAATTCATCAGTTTAACCGTAAAATCTAGGTCTTAGAAAAGATTTGTGGCAAGAAGGAATGATTGGTACCAATGTCTATTAATACAACAGTTATTAGTAGACATAGACCATACCACAAATCATTCCTAGAGCACTTGGGTCACACTCCTTGACCGTATGTAGCTACTCCCTTACGATATCCTCCAGCTCCCTGAGCCTAGTAGGGACTACATTGGGGTGGTGGTTGTAACATGTCAAAATGTATACCACCTCATCCTACTCTCCTAGATCCACTTCCACATCTGTTGCCCTGCAGATTCATCTATCCCTATCACTTCCTCTTCCTGAATCATTTTACATGCCCAAGTCTTTGAGACTGGATTTAGTTTCCTTCCTTCCCACTACTAACATTCCCTGGTTGTATCTGCTCAACTAAAGAAAATTCAACCACAAAGGTTCTCTCTAGCACCCTAACATAATTAGGAATGCATAGAGGAATAGTTCTAGCTCGGATGTCCCCAAACACACCTTGCTCATTAGACTGAGCCCTGATGCACTGATTGTATTGTATTCAACAAGTACCTAGGATGGCCGGTTCACCTCAATGAAAACTCAACTACCAACATGTCGTCCATCCAAAGCTGTAGAAGCTCTTGGGAAAACTCACCCCTTATATTTTTATGCAAAGATACCCCATTCTCTGAGGAAGTTTCTCAATCTTGTCCATGGAAAAGTCACTAGTTCAAAAGATCAGGGAAATCTAAACCCTATCATCGTCCTGTTGATCCATGTAAAAGGCTCTCAACCAGGACTTCCATCTGATTGAATGGTTACCTGGCTAGATAAAAACTCAGCCACATCCTCAAGCCATTTTTTAACCACATGTGAGTCCGGCTCACATCGGAACCTAAGGGGTATCTCATGCTGAAACATGTGTAAGGAACTAAGCCTACATGTTTCCTCAACCGATACCGCCTGTTGTAACTGCTGACCAACAGGTAGTGATATAGATGGTACCTTATCCGAAGGTACCATCTCAGAAAATGGTGCATGTACCGAAGCCTCATCACCATGAAGACCATACCCATGTTCATGCACTGATAAAGACTAGCAGCTAGGATCACCATATGATCTGCTAGTGTCCCAAATAGGTGGAAAACTCTAGCCATAGCCTCCATCCAGTTCTCAACTGCATGGGGATTGTTGTCACCTCGAAACCTTGGAGGCCACTGCCGCTAGAACTCGTGAAACATGCTCATTCGGCATGAAAATTCCCCTGGTAGCATCTATTTCTGATCCACACGGGATCTCTAGAATACTGATCCACACAGGATCACTTGGTGGGCCATCATCTTGTACTCTCTAGGGAATCCTAGATGGTTTTCAATGAATCGGCATCCTGATAAAGAATAGGTATGCCAAATCCATTAAGTTTTACCTGGTGATCTGACTCCAAAGAAACCAAGGAAAAAACATTTCCAAAACACATGCAATCAGTGTTTTAATGCACCGAGTCAGAAATCAGAATTCAGGGTCCCGGTGTATGGATACGTTAGCTACCACACCAACACTAGATTCCCAAAACAGAATACCACACTCAAAACACTAAACCCTATTGCTCTATTGGAAATATCAGAGTCCTAGTTCATTAGTAGAACTGACTCCTCTGATACCACTTTATCACAACCCGTCCCCTGGGGCATGTTCCATGACTACCCCAAACCCACCGTCCATAGGCTCGGGGCTGGAAACTAGCACCAGAAAGGCATATCCCTATAACGGGAAGGAATTTCCTTTAAACCTATACAAATACACAAACTAATAACACAATAAGAAGAAACCATGAAGTAAACTGTTTTAGTAAAAAGCGTATTGAATGTAAAGGCGTTGGAATACAAGCACAACTAAAAAGTACAAGTACAACTGATAGAGAAAACTGCTCCTAGAACATCCACCGAGGATCCTACCTGATGGGTTGGTACAACTCACGATCAGTAGTCACTGCGGCATATCAAGACAAATGGTCCACCATTGAGCACCATCCAACCTGGCTCCCTCACCCTCAATTAATGATTTTTGTCATCTGCACAAGACACAACAAGGTGTGGGAATAGACCATGTAGGGGTGAGTATATCAATACTCAGTAGGGACCCCGAGACTTTCGAAGGTCTCCCAGAGTTCTACAAAGTAAAAACTACAAAGCATGACCTCAACCACAAAGCACGAAGCAGTCATCAACTCTATATAGGTATATAACCATACATATACCTAAGTTATAAAAATATACTCGTCTCATACATGAGGAAACATAAGGTTCCCACTTTTAAGCCATTTTCACAACTGATCCACGTGGGAATAATACCACAAAGGTAACAAAACGAAGGTAACACCGCAAAGGTAAAACTACCACAAAGGTAACACCAAAAATGTTAAAGTACCACAAAGTTAATAACACAAAGTAACACCACGAAGGTAAAATTACCATAAAGGTAATACCACAAAGATAAAGACTCAACTCACACTAGGTATATAACATAAGTACAGAAGTACAGATGATTAGTTCTAAATATAGATCATCTTATTCTATTGAGAAGCTCTACTACTGACCCACACAAGATCGATAGATGTTGACCCACATAGGATCGCTAGGCGCTGACCCACACCAGATCGATTGATACTGACCCACAAAGGATCGCTACGCGCTGACCCACATAGAATCTATAGATGTTGACCCACATAGGATCACTGTTCTTTCTTCACGTAACAACTAACAATGAGATTCCTTCACTAAACACACACAATTCTGGGAGGATCCACTCCTCAAGCCATTGGTCATATTTCAACTGGAATGAAGTCCCATGAAAAAGTAACCCAATGATTTATCATGTCATAAGGGTCCCAACGCAAAATAATGATCATCAACCGGACACTCAGTCTCTAAGTTATTGGCATTTTAGTGCCGAGGGCCCGGTTGGATTTGGAGTCGATCCAACCTAGCCATACTCCAACATTCTCTAAAACTCTCATGGAGTATTTCAAAAGGACCACCTTGTCACTATGGTCCTTATTCCATAGATCGAACATCAATCGGATGACCGCTCTATTAGTTGCATCCCTTTCTGTGAAATGGGGGGTGATCGCAACTCGGTCTGGCCCGGCTCAGTCGGGTCTGCTGGAATATTCCAAAGGGACCTCTTCCCAAAAGGGGTTCCAATGCCACTGACGACACTTCGATCGGACACCTAGTTTGTCAGTTATGGGTGTTTATTTATTCGGGGACTGATTGGGTCTGGGCCCGGTCCTACTCGGTCAGACTGGCCCGACGCAATGGGTCCCAGGGTCTACCTAACCCTGCCCGTGTCTAGCCTATTAAGGGTCGGCCCGTTTCACTGGGTCTGGCCAGTCTCTGTAACAACCCAAACATTCATTAACGAAAATTCCTCTTGATCTAATTAAATGTATTATTATGGTTATATAAAATGTAAACTTCTTTGGTTTTATGTTTTTGGACTTTTAAAATACCATTTAGAATTGTGATTGTTGCTAAAACAGTCTTTGAACATAGATCACATGATTATTATAAATATAGGGCTTTAACAAATCCAATTTACTCTGAAAAAGGAAGCAATGGCCTCATCTAGTAGACTTTCCCCATACGAAGCCCATTTTTAGGAGCTTGAAAAGGAGGTGGCATCATTGGGATTCACTATTGACCAAGCCCAAGCTGAGCTTGAACACGTTATGCATAAGTGGAACCGACTATGGGAGAAGTGGAAGTTAATAGATATTACCACTTGAGCGAAGTTTTCCAAGCCACCCCAAGAGTCTGTCACCATTTCACACCTTACCCTTCGGTCTTATACAAGTGTTATAGGGCGTTATGTAACAAGACCCTTGCACTATGACTATGTACATTATTCTTGTATAGAGAATATTCATTCTTTTTATTGTTACTTTGTGAATAGTTTTTAAAGCACAAATAGTATTTTTAGTTAATATTCAACTATGAAATCTATTTGGATGAATTAATGGATTTTTTAATTAAATAATATTTTAATAAAATATTATAATTAAATTACTAGATATAAATTATCGTATAATTTTATGAATGCAATAGTAATTTTTATTATGGTTTGAAAGCTGCTTTTTTTTTTCAAAACCCATGAATTTTCGATAAATGACGGTTTTTATTTTAAAAGTAAAAATTCACATATTTAGAAAATTATTTAGATAAATGAATATTATTTTTGGAATCATTACATCAAAATTATCCAACGGTGAATTTTTCATAATTTTCTGAGACAACCAAATTTTTGGGTAAAAAATAAATATTGTTTAAATATAAAAGGTGTTTTATGACATCATAATGACCCAATAGTAATTAAGTAAATTCTATAAACATTATTTTTTTCTAATATATGTTTTACCATTAAAATAATGTTATTTTGGGTTTGTTTGATTTATTTTACAAAGCTTTAGTGGACCCTTCAAGGCTAATAAAACATTTTGACTTATTAAATTGTTTTCCTTGAGAGTGTGACTCACCTCCACATAAGCAACCCTATTATTTTAAAAATTTAGGCTGTTGGCTTTATAAAATATTGTTTTCAACTCCCCTTTTGAAAAAAACATGGGCATAAACCATGTGCTGCTTTGTTTTTCTGATTAGTTTAATGTGAGGTGTCCCAAACCTAAATAATACAGAATTCCCTCTCCTTTCCTATATAAACCAACCAAAGCTCCCACTTCCTCTTCACTCAAAGCCTTTGGATTTAGTCCAACATCTTCCATCCTCTCTCTATAATCCTCCCAATGTTCCTCAATCTCCCAGGAAGCATCTCTCAAGCCTCTCCTAATCTTTTGGGATCACACTTCCATGTAAGGGATTTCTTCCTTTCTCATTTTTGTCCAAGTTTATTTAAGTTGTTATACCCTTTTGTTTTCAATTAAAAATGTCGGGGTATTATTTTCCACCTCCACCATAATTCCCTATTTGTGTTTTGATTATGGGAGACCCTTTATCTCTCATTAATTCTTTCCATGTACATCTATTACCATGCCGAATTTCCGTGAGGGATTTCTCTCTCTTCTTTTACATCCAAGTAATTCTTTTGTATTGTGCTCTAAATTCCATTACGTTTGTTGGGACATGTATCTATATTACCCCATTACTATCCATTTCATGTACATATGATGAGAAACTCATTTCTCTCCCATCAACCATTTTCATGAATCCTTATGTCACACCGTTATGCTGCCGAAATTGCACCACATTTTTCCAATCCAAGATCATTGTGTAGTGAATACCATACTCATGTATCTATCAAGGTTATTAAATTTTTTGATCATATAAATATTGAAAGGTACATTCATGTATTTATTCCACATTAATTAATCTTGGAATAACTTATTATGTTGATTGATTCCATGTTATATGATCCATGTGGCACACTTATGCATGAAATGAAATGTTTAAAAAGGGTGTGCCCTGATAGCGCTCCAATGCATTGGGTAATGTATAGTATCATGATACATCATGTGAAATGAGTGTTGAATCACTCTAATTTAAGTGAAACAAGGGTTTAATCATGCTTCATGTGCAATGAGGGTTTACTCATGCTCCATGAGCAATGAGCCTTGGCTCATGCTAATTCCATTATAAGTGTTGTTGCACATTTCCATGTTATGATTATCATGATTTATCATGCCTTTATGTTCATGTTTCTCTTATTCTTCATTGATATGCCTATTGTCTAACATGTACTATAATCCTCATTTTATTCCATGTTTATTCCCTTACTGGGCTTTATAGCTCACCCTTTTTTTATGCATGTCCTCAGGTTATCCTATGCAAAGCTAAGTACGAGGGAATGTAGTGGCCATGTATAGAAATTTTTCAATAAAGATGTTGTTTTTCACATTTTAAGTGGTTATGTAATGTTATTAAACCCAAAAGACACCAGACCTTCCACTGCCCATGGCTGGTTGTTGCGGTTCTACACTGGCCCCCGTTGGCCACTGCCAACATGGCGTGCCGACAGTTTCTTCCATGGGCCACCGGATGTGCTCTGATAGTCCATTCTTGGTGTCGTATATGCCTATGGAACTCCCGGGGTTCTATCATCAAAATGTGACCTGCTAATTCAAGTTTCCTTCAACATGAGGAAACCGTCCCCGAAGAATCCAACATGAGTGAAGCGGTGGAGGTTATGGGCCTTGTTTGTTAGGCATATGCCCTCTGCGTTATTATGGTAGTAGGAGGGAGAAAAGAAATCATCATAGATGAACTTAAAAAAAACCCTACCTGGATAAGATGTCCAATAATGACAATCAATGGAACCTCCTTAATCATTGTCATCGGTTCGTGATTCAGTGGCGTTCGTCACCGCTCTCCGAATCCAGCCTCATCCTCATGGTGGTTAACATCGCGGTACTTTTCTAGAGCTTCGTCACTTGGTGAATTCATACCAACAACCCTCTCTAAGATCTATATAAATAATATTGGAGAGAGTGTGTGTCTCGTGCGAAGAATTAATGAGGTTCATTTAATTAATGAACTTCCCAAATTCCCAAAACTACGGATACAAACAAGGGAGAGTAAAGTCATTAATTCCTTGACATGTCGTCGGTCCTACCACCACCGCTCATCCGTTAGAGAAAAGAAAAAGAAATAAAATAACATAACATGTTATTTTATTAATCTTTCAAAAGTCTGTGGAATTAATTTTTTCTCCCGACCTACTGCGATCGAAGTGAAGCCTCCCTTAAGTGAATTCTGGCACGACGAATTCAACGGTGCCCTCGGATTTTTAATACAAGCACCGGTTCAAAAGATAGAAAACGTTGCTCATATGTTTGCTGAACGTAACTTAAAAAGGTTCAATAAATTATTAACATTCACCCTTGACCCGCGCCAGTCGAGGTTAGGCTCTGCCTAAGGGGAACACACCCCAACGAACTCAACGATACGCTTGGATTTTCATTATGAGTTACCTTATAAGAGTTATGGATTTTAACGATAAAATAATTGTTACTTAATTATTTTATTTACAAACAAAAACTAACTTCCATAGTTGGACTATGATGGCCAATGTTAGCATCCGCCTAAAGAAGGTATACCCTCAAAAGATCAGGGTTGGTCTCGGATTTTTAATCTGAATCACCGTTCATGAGTAATAATCCTTTAAAAAATAAAATAACATTATTTAATTATTTTATTTACGGTTATTCCATTTTCAGGTTTTCTCATCGGAGGACTACGCCGACTAAAATTAAGTCATGCCTAGGGTAAACCCACTGTCTTGAATGAAATGGTGCCATCATATTTCTGATCTGGGCACCCATTTAATATTTTTTTCACTTTTTCAAGAAAATTTCTCACGAGCGCTAATTGAAGCTTAACAAGTTTTCGATGGATCATTCTGGGCACTCCAGGCCACAGAATCGTGTGTCGTCAGATTTCATGACCTAGAAATAATCCCAAATAATTTAAAAAAATTATATGGAATTTCTAGCTCCTTATAAAGAGTATCCAAGTAGGACTACAATAGAGAATATACCTATACATGTGGATTCATGACAAGAAATTGATGCTGATGAAGGGGATTGGATGTCCATAAAATTGGTGGAGATATTCCTAGAGTAGTGAGTAAAGGAGAATAAGGGTAGTGATCCTTCGGATATATTTGTTTTTCCCTAAACTTTGTAAGGTAGTGAGTTAGGGAAAAGAGTAACCCATCTCAAACCACATTTGAAGAGAAGTGCACTTTATATAGATTTGGTGCATGTGATATCACTGATTCATACTCCTTGGAGTAACCCAATGATGTTAAAAAAAGTAAATTACCATTCCCCTATTTACTTTCTACAGGTATAAAAAATTGGGTAAAACTAATCTTAACAAATATCTGGTAATAATGGTATGGTCAAATGAGTTGAATAAAATCAACATCAAAGAAAATGTTCATACAAAGTGAACCTCAAGGTTGAGTGGTCAAGATCCATTTAGGGTAGTGATATTTGAAAGAAAAAATTGTTAAATTTCATAATCATTACATATACTGATTAACCCCCTCCCGAGGGTAATCTCACACTAAGTCCCTATTGAGGGACTAGCGGTTATTGAATAAAAATCAACATGAGATGGTAAATCCATACACTAAAAATCATCTATATAAACCTAGAACAAATATAAAATGGTTATAAGGTAATATATTATAGAAATATGTTGTAACACCATGATATTTAATGAAATATGTTTTTCAAAAAAATTAATTTCTTCAAGATCTTGTGTTACATGCAACACCGAGTTTGAACAAACCCTGATGTACTATTTATATTTTTATTTAAAAATTACCATTATAACATAGTCATTAAACATGGAGGTTTGAATAGGAATAATAAAAATTTAAATATTAATTATAATTTTTTATATAAATAAAACATATTAACGAAAAATGTACTAAATTTTTATTAAAGTATTTATATGTTTTGAAAATATTACTTTCTCAGAAAAAATTGTTACCAAATAATAAAAGTAATTTTTTCCAATTTTGGAAATTTTATTTGAAAAAATAAACTCAATATTTTAAATTTATAGTTCAAAATTATCTTTGACTTACTTTTATAATTTTTTGAAATGATTAATTTTTCTTTGAATAGTAAATAAATATTGATTCTTATAAAAAACTGCCTTTTCGTTTAAAGAATTTAAAAGATAAATTTTATTTTAATATGGTTTTAAAAGTAAAATTAGTTCAATTATATATTTATTAATCCAATTTAGGTCATTTTAATCAATTTTATATTTAATTTTTATATTAAAATTTTTAATATTTATGAAAATTTTCACTTTGTTAAACAGATTTATCATCACACATGTGGGTTCATTTTTAAATTAAAAATTTTCAATTATGAAAATCCTATTTGGAAAAATAGAGTAAATATTTATAATTAACATAATTTAAATTATTTTTTAAGGTCAAATTTTTTTGGGTCAAAATTAATAGTAAAAATAGTAAAAATTAATTACCATGGTTAAGTTAAAAATTGGTTTATGCTGGTATTAAACTAAAAAGGGTATATGTAAATGAAATATAAAATTTCCCAAATCAAGATTTATAATTATATTTAGACATTATATCATTTAATGTTCGATAATTATCCATTTTTGATCCTTTGTAATTATTAAAATGTGGGTACACCTTTTTATTTTCAAAAATTTCAAGTGTGCCCTCTCCCCCACTTATAATAGGACACCCCCTCCCCTCTCCTATTAAAACATAAAAAACCCTTTGTTTCCACATGTAACAGAAAAATTAAATTCCTTAATTCCCTCACCACTTCCTAGAATCCTAAGTTTTATTAGGAAACCCACCTAATAATTCTTTTTGTGGAAACCAAAATGGGTTCTCTGAAGAATATGAAAAATAATTAATCATGTGTTTTTATTTTGTTTCCTCCTCTAAATACTTCAAGTAATACTCAATGTAACACCCTAAGCTTCCACGGTACATTTATCTTTGAATATTGCAATAGATTTCATTGTACGCAACTTCGAGTTCTAACACACTATGAACAATCAAACAATCCATTATGAATAGTAATACCCACTTTTCAAAAATTTATAAATTTTATTTTTCAAAATGGAATTCATTTTTGGATTTAGAATATCATAATTAGTTTAGGGTTAATTTTTTGTATTTTTATGAAAACATTCAATTTTTGAAGAAAAGTGAAAAACACTGCGTTATTATTTAAAAACTACTTTTTATTTAAATAATTATTTATTTTATTTAAATTTATTTTAGGTCAAAATAGATACATAATACCTATATAAGTTTAATGTATTTCTTTGGAGTCATTTTATAATAAAATTAGGTGTATAAAATTTTATTGAACATTTTAATGTCTTTTACACACCTTCTAGGCACATTTGCAAATTTGCATAAAACTTAATTTTACCGCTTCTGTAAATTTAATTTAAAAAATTTGAGAGACGTGGTTGAAATCAGTAAGTAAAATTTGGTTCAATAGGATGAAAATAATTTTTGGTGAATCGTAACTTTTGAATTTAATTTACAATAGTTAAAAGTAAATTGGGTAATTAAAGGTAAAAATGATATTATAATTACCCTAACACATGTCCTAATTCTGTTGGATAAGTTTTTTCGACAAAAATAAACCTTAGGAATAAAATATTATCCTCTTTGAGCCACTTGGATTAGATTAGGACATTTATTATTATTATATTTAAAGAATAGTCAAAAGTGTTAAATTCACATTTTCATAAATAAAACATTTTTAATATAGGGTTATGCATAAGATAAATTTGACTATAAATATTCATTAAAAATCTAAAAATATTTGCTACATAATGGTATTTTATTTATAATTTTTAGACATTAAATAATTAAATTTGTTTATGACACAATGATGATGTAGTAATTACCTTATTAATGAAAGATTAAAATAATTGATATTATGAATATCAAAATAAATTTAAATTTAGACTTTTTATTCAATAAACTAATTTCATAGGTTAATATTACATGTTAGGATTGATTTAATTTATGTTTTTGAAGTAATAAAGTTTTGTTTACTTTCACAAAAACCAAATACTAAATAGTGTCGAAATTGACAAAAAGAGATTTTAAAACAAAAACTGTATTATTAATTGATATAATATTTTTAAAAATATAAGGCTTGGCCAAAAGAGATATATAATGATAGATATGTCAATAATTAAACACTTGATGTTCTATATTCTTTTTATAGTATGTTTATTAACCATTTATTATAATAATACAAGAATATATGGTAAAAGTTAAACTATTTAACAAAGAGTTAAATATAAAAGATAAGGTTAATATGGTAACCTAAACCTATCTAAAACATATTGGCTGATAAGGGGATGGTTTTGTTGATATGGTAGTCTCATTGTGGTTTCTTTGTGCATCAGGGCTACAAAACTGGTTGTATATTATCATGTTGTTGGATGTGGCCATGAGTTGGGGTTTATTGTGGTTGATATGATTGATTTGGAGGGATAAACTTAAAGAATGATGGTATTGGATGGTATGGGAGCTTCCCTATTTATAACATTTAGAAATATTTAATCTGTATCTAAATACTAATATATTATATATCATTAATGGGTGTTAACAAGGATGTAATGGGACAATGTGTCTTCAATGTGAAGATTCCATTAATTATCAAGATCATCAATTTTTGTAATAAATTCTTATGTGTTTCATAGTTACTTGGATAGTGATTGAATAGTTAAATGATCTTTTTAATAATTAATTTAAATTGTTAATTAAATTTCATGGGAATTTGGAATGGGTTTTGTGTCTTGTTGCGTGGTATTGTGCATTTAGAGGTAGTGACAAAGGTGGTAGTGTTGTGACATGGTTTTTTTGAGAACCCATAGGTTGGGCATGTGCTTTTTGAAACTTATATGTATATACTTTAATTTCCCTTGGTAATCATATACACACCACACACATATTGTGAAAAAATTTCCAAACACCCTAATCATCACAAGGGATGTTGGATTTTCCAAACACCCCAATGAGATGATGTGTGGTTGGCCACTTTCTCTTCACAGGTCCCTTTTTCAGGTGGTGATATTCCAATATTCCTTTTGAAGGTTGTGGAATACTAGGCCCAGGTGTGTGTGGGTGATATGATTTTTTTCCCATTGTTTTTGTGATGAGTGGTGTTATTATTTCAAATGTGTCTTTGTGATGATATATGCATTGCATGGAAGTGGTATCTGCATGCAGGAAGTGGTGTGCTTTGTGGTTCAGGTGTCTACGGGAGGGATGTGATGTGGTTTGTGAGGCCTCGGTGTGTGTTGGTGGGATGTGGTGTGGTTTTTGAGGCCCAATTTTCTATGGTTGGGTCGTTATGTGGTTTTTTAGGACCAAGTGTGTATAGGAAGGTTGTGATGTGGTTCTTTTAGAAGAGGTCTGAGCATTAAGACATTTTATGTTAGGGTGTTACAGGGGATTATCATTGGGGATTTTGTGTGGGGTACCCTATAATCAATGTTATTTATATTATACTGTCTGACATGTGTTATTTGGTGAGAATTACCTAGTGTTTATGGGGTAGTTAGTTTTCATACATAGTTTTTGTTTGGGAATTGTTGTTTTCTCACATGTGTATTACTAGGATTCCTTTATATGTGCACAAGAAAATATAGTTTTCCTCTTTAGTATTCTTGTGTTCCCACCATATGTATATAAACTAATTTCAAGTTTCTAGTTGGATTATAAAGACTATTATGAACCCTACTAGCTTGGATCTTTACAGTTTCTATGTCATTGTTTATTATTAATTTTGGTATCATAAATTGGAGAGTTTTTTATTTGTATGGGTTACATTTTACACATGCATGTGTGATGGATTTTGGTTTTATTTTAAATTATGTCATAAAGAAGCCTTGTGGATGATTGGTCTTATCCCCCAATTATGTTTCCATAATAAGGATAATGACTCGCACATTGAGATATTTTTATACCCTTGGTGACAGTTTCCATCCTGGGGCCTATTGGAGGCGTGACTTGGGGGGTCATTATCTCGCCGGTGTCATTTCTATCCAAGGAGTGGTATCTTTGGAGGGAGTGGGTCATCACAAAGTGGTATTAAAAAAATCGGTTGAGGTATAGGATGGATCTTGGGGTTAGGCACATTGAGGGTTTCATGGGTTCAAAGGGAAATAGTGTTAGGTGACCATGGTTCAAGAAATAGGCTATGAATGAAAGCCTAGAAAACATGATTTTAGGGACCTCCATGATCCTATGAAAAGACTATAAACCTACCTAATGACCTTGTGAAGCTACATTGTTTGCAGGGTGTAAACCAAGGAGAGGTTCATGCATCAAAATGGCATGGGTTATATTTTAAATTGGGTTTTTTTGTAAAATTTAAATGAATAAAAAGTTGAGTTAAAAATAAATGTTAAGTAAAACTACATAAAACACGAGCTTAGGAACTATTTTTTTACTTTTCATCTATGGCTCATGGATGTCATATATATGTGGCATAGGTGTTGAAGGTTTAAAAGGTTGATATGGTTAATCATCATAAGGTCTATTTAGTTGTGGTGGATGACAAGTCGTAGATGATGTTGTGTGATTTCTAGATGTAGTCTTTGGGAAGGTATGAGGGTATTGTTTTGAACATGGAGATGTAAATATGGATTAAGGATATCGATATCACCTTCAGTTTGATCAAGGATCGGATAGTTTATCATTTTCCCATGGAGGTAAACCAGATGAATGGTGTAGTACATCAGTGGTGGATGCTTTATCTAGGGGAATGGAATAAAGTAGATATTTTGTGGGTCAACTTTGAGAAGGAATTATGAGTGGAGTTCCTTTAGTCTTCTTTATAGGTTGAGAAGAGGAGGGAGATACTCTCCATACAACATGGGAGTATGTTAGTATAGGATTTCTGGAACATGTTGAAGGGCTTAATTTATTTTCTCAAGATCTCTTTCTAGATGAGGAGTCTCATGCTGGACATCTCGAGGAGGAACTCCATCCTTTAATCTAGTATGTTGTTGCTTCCTGTACATTTCAAACATATCTGTAGGCTCAAAATAAGTAATATGTGATTGAGTGGATTAACTTGTTGGGTTGTTTACCATTTGAGGGGAGGCAATATAATTCTTAGTGTGGAAGGGTTTTCATCTAGAGGGCTCGGGAGCTAAGGCCATTGATGTTTTGACTGGTAGATAGACATCTATATCAACATCCTTCCTGGACTTGTGGTGTTAGTGGTAACCTTTCCTTTTAAAAGGGAATTGGGATGATGTGGTTCAATTTTAGGGTTTTTATCCATCATCAGAGTTAGGTCCCAAGGGTTTCTTGGTCCCATTTTGTTGGAGGTGGACAAGCTGAGCATCAGCCTCAACAATATTTGCTCAAAAGACAGTTTCTATAGTAGGGACAATCAGATTTTTCTCCACCAAGGGGAGATGGATATGGTAGAGGTGGACCTTTGGATTTCCATGAGGCTTAGGGATCATAACCTTATTGTCGACATGAATGAGGTCATCATTAGAGATTTCGATGATCTAGGTGTTTCAAGACATATAGGAAACAATTCTAGAATGGTTAGAGATTTCAAGAGGTGTCATCAGTTTATTCAGCTCCCATAATTGTTATTTGGTTAATTCAGGAGATGCTAACTCATATTTTTACCCTCTCTATCTCGTGTTCTAGGATAAGAAATAGAGATGATTCTAAATCCCATGGTGTTGATTAATCCAGTCAGAGTCTAGACCATGTTGTTTGATATGTTATTGGGTTGTAGAATAATTATGGGAAGACATCAGTCCCATGTTGATCTCTTCTTATAATATATGAATCCATTCAATGTCTTACTAGGAATAGAATGGTTGTATTCTATATCCCCCATTATCGACTACCTCTATTGGAGAGTCTTCTTTTCATATGTGGATGGCCAACATGCGGTTTTCTTTGGTGATATGGGTGCTCAGGTGGGAATTCGGTGTGTGGAGACTATTCTTTCCATTATGGATAATCTATAAAAAGAATTGATGTATTCTAGGGTAGAAGAAGTTCCTAGAGACACTAGGGATTTCTTGGATGTTTTCCCCTAGGATGTTGTGATACTACCCCTTGACGTGATGTTGAGTTTGTAATAAAATTGCATCATGTTGCTTCACAAATATTGATGGATCCTTATTAGATGCCACCCTCATATATAAGGGATTTGAGGATTCGTATTAATGATCTAATGTAAAAGGGTTTTATTTATCCTAGTGTGACATTGTGGGGTACACTAGTGTTTTTCAGAAAGAAAAAGGGTGGTGCTCTGAGGCTATGTATAGACTACTTGAGGTTGAATCATGTGAGGGTCAAGAACTGTTACCCCTTATGAGGATAGATAATTTTTTGAACAACTAATGGGGAAAGGTGGATTTATAAGATTTATCTGTGGTCTAGATATCAAGAATAGATGGTTAAAGAGGGAGATATCCCCAAAACAGAATTCAGAGGATGTTATGGGAACTTCGGGGTCTTGGTTGTGTTGTTCAGTGTTAAGAACTCACCATATGTGTTCATGAGACTTATAAAATCTATTTTCCATGAGATCCTATATTGGTTCATTGTTGCATTCATCGAGTATATCTTGATCTTCTAAAATTTAGAGGGGGAGCATACTGAGAATCTCAGGACAATCATGTATGTCCTTGGATGCCACCAAATCTATGAAAGGTTGTCCACATATATGTTTTATACATGATAGGTTCACATTAATTGAAATTTGGTGTATTAGATGGGTGTTTTAGAGGTCCCTTCAGAGGTTTAAGTGGTTGTTTCTTTATAAGCAGCCATAAATGTGGTAGAAGTTCATAGTTTCTTTGTTCTATAAGCTATTAATGACGGTTTGAACCATAATTATCTTGAGTTTCATCACCATTGAAATATCTTACCAGAAAACAAAAAAAAATTGTGGAGTGAGAAGATAAATTTAGTATTCAGTTATCTAAATTTATAGAGTTAGACATAAAGAATGATGTGATGTTAGTGGAGTGGCCAGTGGAGATTGAGGATCATTAATAGAATGTGCTTCGTGGATGAACCATCCCTTTGGATTGTGTGTTGTGGAAGAATGGTGTCTAGGAGGATAGTACATGGGAGAGAAGGAAAAAGATAAGTGATTAATACCTAGAGTTTTATTTTAAGTTTTACCATTTTCTCTTTTTTATGATTTAATGCATGAATATTGTTTTATATGTGATGAGATATTTTCCCTTTGTAGAGTTAAGTGTGTTTGATTGTGTGATAAATTCATGTCATGTGGAATGGGGATAACCTAATTCCTAATCAAGATTCAATAATCTTATTGGGGTTAGATCCATGTGGGTGAGTTAGTGCCCCCCAGAGTGTATAGTTTCATGAAATTGAGGATGGAATTCCATGGACCGTGTGTTCAGACAATGTGGTTGTTTTTCCTGTGTGGTGTTTCATGTGGTTATTTTTGTTATCCAACGTTGGAGGAAGAGTTTTTTGGATTTCATGTATCATGCTAAATATTTAGAACAACACAATGTGGTTTCTCATTGGACATTGATGTGTCTCATCTTTAATGGTGTTTCAAGTGTAGCGAGACACTTGATTGGTATCTTAGAGGGTGGTTGTTTGAACCCCTATTCAATCTAGTATTGGTTTTGAATTCTCAAGGGTGATAATAAATTGATTAGTATATGATGTAAAGGAATAGTCCTCTCTAGTTCATTACATTGTGAGAATCTGGTGTTTCATTTTTTCTTGGTGATCAAGGTGACCCTTCCCATCACATTTCAAAATTTCATGGCTTTATATTTTTTCCAATGGCTCCTCGACAACTACATCACATGTTTGTAGCTTACCCCTAATAGAATCACCACCGGAGGTGTCTCCCTCATGACTTCACCACCAACAATGTCAACATTGAGTCATCACCACTAGTAGTGTGACCACTGGTAGTGTCACTGTAGTGGTCACACGCTGGTTTTAGCACACCCAAGAAGTATCTCACTAACTGTGTCTCGCCCTTATAGTCACTTACTAGCGTTAGCTCCCCCTCAAAGTCTCTCACCTCATGGTTCCTCATGTTGTGGTTCATTTCCGACAAGTTCCTCATCCAATGGTGTCTTTCCCAATGATGTCTCACTCAGTTATGTCTTGTGAACACTGTTTCATGTTCTAGTTTTCCCTTTTCGACATATTCATTGATATAAAACAACATTAATGCTTTATTTGAAATCCATTGAGGTCGATCCAAAACCCATAAATATTATAATATGATCCTAAAGTTCCTGGGGGATTTTAATTAATCAAAATGTGTTATCTTGACCAGATCTTCCTTTAACAGAAAATCAAATACATATCTAAACCAATGCACTCTTTAGATCTTTCACAGGTTGCGATACCCATCACCCATGTTCTTCATTCTTATTTTCTCTTGGTATAGGATACCTAGAGTTCTTATTCCCATAGTAGCTATGTGACTGACTTATGACTTCTAGTTTTTGTTCCATGGTTCTTTCTTACTGCATATGTGCGCCCCTATATTGGTTTAATCGGGAAGTGGAGATCAAAACTTCTTAGGTTTCTACTTCATCATTCTTAATTTTTTATGATGTGGGATTTGTATATGGATTATTATCTTGTGAATATAGCTATAACTAAATTAAAAATATAATTAAAGTAGCTTTAAATCAATGAACAATGAGATACGAAAAGTGAAGTATGTTCTTGGTGTGTTTTATTTTTTTGTTGATATTATGATTTGTAAGGGATAATTACCGACTAAAAATTGTTTCCTTTGGGGGTCCTTATTTATGAATATAATAGTTTATAATTTTTTTCTCCTAATTAACTATTAACCTTGAAAATTTTGTAACAGTGTATATTGGATAATAAATGGATGCCCCAGGAGCATACTTTTATATATAATCTGTTAATAAAAAAGTGGAAACAAAATGAGGGATTCCATGTTAAATCTGAATATTTTTTTATTTATTTTCTTTTGTGATGTGGTTGTGGGCTCAAATTTCCACATGGTGTTGCTTTCATTAATATGGTTGTCTCTGGGAGGTATACTTTTGTCGCATAGCTATAGAACTGTTTGTGGTTAAACTTATTTCTAGATGTGGTTGTGATTTGGGGGTTGTCATGGATACGATGATGGATTAGAGGGATTACATTGAAAATGATGGTAGTGGTTGGTATGGGCGTTTCCCCATTGATAACATGAATAATTATTCACACCATATATATAAAATGATATATGAAATATCATGAATGTCTATTGAAAGATAAGGTCATGGAAATATGTGTCTTCAATGTAAAGGTTCCTTTATTTATAAGCCTCTTCAACTTTTAGAATAACTTATTATCTATTTATTAGAATCTAGAAAAGAAATAGAATGATTAAATGAAAAATTTAATATATAATAAAAAGGGTTAACTAAATTTAAATTGAATATGAAATGGTTTTTTTCTCTTGTTGCGTGGTTTTGTACATTTAGAGGTAGCAGTAAAGGTGGTAGTGTTGTGAGTTGGTTGATTGCCAAAGAACCCATAGGTTGGGGTTAGAGTTTGGTGTCATATATTTATATACTTGTATTTTCGTTTTTAATTTCTAT
This sequence comes from Viscum album, assembly GCA_963277665.1. Classification (NCBI taxonomy): domain Eukaryota; kingdom Viridiplantae; phylum Streptophyta; class Magnoliopsida; order Santalales; family Viscaceae; genus Viscum; species Viscum album. The sequence continues at coordinate 1,265,500,455 of OY728140.1, read as the reverse complement.
GTGCTTCCCACCATTGTCTAGAACATTGTGTCGACCACCCTCATGGACATGGGGAGGGTGTCTTTAACAAACCTCATTGTGGGAGGACAGATGGCTAGCCACCCACTCTTTCATACTCCCTATTTTGGGTGGTGATAGCCCATGATTATTCAGTCTAGTTGTGGTATGTGAGGCCCATGGGTGTGTGGGTGGATTGTGTTTTAACAGGTGTTTTCATGATGAGATATGTGGTGCTTTCCCATGAGTCCTCAAGATGAGACATGGATTGTGAGTCATAGTTGTATATGGGTGGGATATGGTGTGGTTTGTGGACTAGGTGTCAACAGGTGGGATTGGATTTTTTTTGTGAGCTCCAGGTGTGTTCGGGTGGATGTGGTGTGTTTAGTGAGTGCTATGTGTTCTTGGGGAGAATGTGATGTGGTTTGTGAGGCCCTGTTGTGTGCAGGTGTGTTCTGATATTGTGCATTAAAAATATGTTAGAGCACAATGACATTTTTTGTTTGAGAGTGATAGTGGATAATCAGTGGGAAAGTGGTGTGGGGTGCCATATCATCGGTATGATTTATATTATACTACCTGACATGTGTTATTTTATGAGCATGTCTTGGTGAAGTTAGGTTGGTTTGTTTTCATAATTATGTGCTATTGTTTCCCTGGTGTTTTCTCATAGGATAATTAATATGCTTACTTCATATTTCCACAAGAGAATTTCGTTTTCATACTAATTATAATTGTGTTCTCACCCTATGTATAGAAACTACTTGTAGTTTTCAAGGACGATTCTGCCGAATGTTTTAAACTGAACTATCTAAGATGTTGGCAATTTTTATGTCGCTGCTAAGCTTTAATTTTGGTATTTTACTTTGGAGATTTTTTTATTTTTATTTGTTACATAATAAACATTCATGATGGATGGATTTTAGTTATATTTTATTCTATATCTTGTAGTTTCACTGTAAAATATTCATCTTATATTCTGATCATGTTTTCTAACAATGTGTAATACCTCCATTAATGTGAGATTTGATTACCCTTCGTGCTAGTTACCAACATGGGGCCTACTGGAGGGGGGACTCTGAGGTCATTATCTCAGCTAGTTCATTACCACCACACGATGGGTATCATTGGAGGGAGGGATTCATGAATACCTATTATAAGATGAATTTGGTGATTCTTGATCCATTATGATATAGGATGTAGCTGCTGATTCTTAATTGACATTGATTTTATAGTCTCATTAGTTAACATTGACTTATAAAGTAGTTTCAATATATATGATGGGACCACATGTTTATGTCAATTTTTATGGTGGTTATTTAAACTCATATTTCATGTTGTACTTGTAAATATATCTTAACATTATGATCCTTTTAATTGTAAATGATATTTTTTTCAATGATGTATGTTTATCATCTATAAAATAATTTTTAGATATTTTTACATTAATTTTTTTCAAATTGTACCATTATTTCAACCTGATTCATTCATATGATAATTGATTGATATCTATCACCTTCACCACTACCGAGCATGTGAGATCAACATTTCTTATTTTTTCAATACCTATGTTATTAATAATGGTTTTATGTAGAGTATTTAGTTAAGTGTAAATTTTGAGAATTTAATTATAATAGATTATGAATAATTTACATAAATAAGTTGTTTATCTATATATTCTTCAAAGATACAAAACCCTCATGGACATTGAATGGATGAAAATGATACAAATTCAATACTCATTTAAAATTATGTAATTTTTATGCTTGAGTGGTATTCACTAATTTGATGGTATTAGTGCAGGATCTTGTGAATCATTTGATATTAAGGGAAAAATAGTAGTGAAAATTTGGTTAATTATTAATAGTATATGATAGTATCAAAATTATTGGGAAATGACCATGGATATCATTGGTTTATCCTAAGGCTTAAATTAATTGAGATAATGGTTTCATGATTTATAGTTCCAATGAATGATATTTCCTTATCATTTATATGATCACCATAATTTTTTTATATTCTTACACATTTAATTTTATTTATATTTAATTTCTTGAACAATAAGTAATCATTCAAACAATGAATATGATGTATATTGATATACGTGTACCCCTGAAAAACCAAATGAATTGGGAGTAAGAATTTAAAACCATATTTTTATTCCAAATAAATTATCCCATTATATGATTATGAAAATAATCATGGGTGGGTATCTTAAAAAACCTAACAAATGAAAGGTTGAGTTTCATAAATAATATTAGGGAAATAGGATTCAAATTTGTACATGTTGATATTGTGTGGAGATGCACTCATGGAAATGTCCCAATGTAACATTATGAGTTTTTCTATGTGTAAATGAAGGCTTTATAGAATGTAAATATGGAGTAAACCTGAATATTTTAATTTGGGTATATTATATTCATAATATGGTTACATTTATTATTCAATGTATAATTTTTGGGGAATATGGTCAATATATGATCCCACGACATAATCTATGTGTTAACTTTGAGACCACTAAAAGCAAATATCCTATGCGGACCATTAAATTAAATATATTTATATTCTTATATATATGTATATGATAATTATTTTATTCAGGATGTAAATACAATCAATCATCTATAGATTATTTCACAATGGTTAATCCTCGAGGATATGAAATTATATTTGGAAATATATCAATAATCGTGAAAAACGAATTTAAGGTATAGTAAAAATTAATAATTTGTGATAAAAAGACATTTAAAATTGATGATGTAACTGATATAATATTGGTGAAATTAAAATTGGTTATTGATTTTATGAAAACATGATAATTTTTTTATTTGATGATGTTTATCACATTTTTTGATTTGTTGAAATATTCAGTTATTTTATTTGAGTAATAAGGATTATGCTAATTAATGGAAGATATATGTTTTATTGTGGTATTATGAATATGTTGTGGAAACCATTATAGATTTATTTGTATATTTTTTATCATAAGACAAAATGTATTAGTAATCATTTTGAGTTTTTGAGTGATGGGACTTTGAGGTGAGTTGAGATTTTTACTTGGCAGAATAATCTAATGAGTTTTAAATATCCCTTTGGGATAGTAGAAGATTAGATGTTATATTAATGGTCATATATTAGATAGAAAATATATATAATCATTATTGTTAAAATATTAATCCATGTCAATAAGTTATGTCATATATATTTATGATTCAGATAAGCATATAATTTATTGCATGTATATAAATCTGAATTAATATATTTGTGTAAAGTTTATTAAATTATTATCTTATATTGTTAATTACCATTTTTATTAATAAAATTTTTGGATATTTATCATTGGGTTGAGGTTTATATATCCTTTAGGTTTAACATTTGATTTAACATGTGGGATTGTTTTTTGTGAATGAAATATTAGGGGATGTAAGCTAACACAGGTGTAGTCACAATTTAGGTCAAAACAATCATTAATGTTTTGGTTATGTAGTTTTTTGGAATTTATTATATTTTATGAAATTATCTATGTGGATACATTATATTTATTATGGAAATCTTGGAGTTAAATTATAAATTGTAATCATTTTTCCTAATATCATACTTTTTGTAACCATGTCATTTTTGGTAATATGATAATATAAGAGCAATTGCTTAATAACCCTATATGGATATGGTAAATGATATCGGTGATTCAATAATGAAATATTTTATTATGGGTTACCATAATTTAGAGAAAAAGATGAGAGAATTTTTTAAATAGTTTAAAATAAGAAATTATACTTTTCAGGTAAGTCTATTTTCTTTTGTTTTAAGACTTGATGGTAATGGAATTCCTCGAATCTGAAAAGAAATAACTTTTCTAGTTTCTGGTATTTCCAATGAATTAATAGTATTTTTCATACATTATTGATTTATCATTTTCCAGTCATTAAAATTCATGTGATTATTCACATTCTTATGCTATATGTTCAATGTTACTCTCCATAATTATATAAAAATTTAGGTTTTCCTCTAAGTTCCAATTCCCACATCCAAAAAATGTTCCACTAATTTGAAAACCAAGTTATGTGTTATTTCGGATAATCATTTAATTTCTATTTCCTTATTTTTATGAATTATTTTAACGAATCCTTTTTAGGATTTGGTTTTTCAAAATTGGGAATTTTAAAATTTCGAGCCATTTATTGCAGAGTAGAATTTAAAAATAAAATGGATCACTTTATTGAAGGGGTTGGAAATAATTTAAAACCATTAAATTTTATTATATATTTATAAATTTTAATTCTTCAATAGCTTATGATGCATAAAATCCTTAGTATAAATGAAGAGTACTATAGTATTCCACTCTAACCCATATGATAAATCAGTGAAATGAATATGAATTAAACCCAATTTGAAAAAATATGTTTATAGGATTGAGATAAAGAAATCATATTTTATGTATATTCATTATATTGTTTAAAAAAATCACTTAAATTTTATTTTTTATTGTTTTTATTTTAAAAAAAAGTTATTATTCCTCTTAAAAAACTTTAAATACATATGTAAATTACTTTATGAACTCATCATGAAAAAATTATAATTGAGTAAAACTGAAAATTTTTATGATAAGATTTATTTTGTAGTCAATATTGAAAAAATAATTTTTACTGAAAATATTATTTCGGTTACATGATTTCAAAAAAGATACATTTTGTTTTAAAATAGTTTCAAATTACACATACATTGGTTATATTAGGTATATTCAAATTAGGATTATTCTAATCAAAATTATGGATCAATTTTGAATAAATTCATTATAATACATAGAAAAGACTTTTTTTATGTACATTTTTCATTACATTTTTAATTTACAAATAAAATACATTTTCCCTTTATAGAAACTGAATCCTTAAGAAATTCAATCCAATGTTTAAACAAGGAGGTCAAAATTTAGTAAATAGATCCGTATTATATATGTTCAATATGAATAATATCCATTATAAATATTTATCATTCTAGTAAAGGTAAAACAAGTAAAATATGATTAATTCCTACCAACGAGTATTTAATATTTCACTATAACATGCCATTATCTTATTAAATGTGTATAGTCTGACAAATATCATCATTGTCTCAAATATATACCCACAGTATACAATTTTTCTTTCATTATGACAAATATATTTTTTTAGGAGAAAATGAATTCAATAGTTAACTCTCTTCACATTAAAATATCCAAAAAAATTGCCTTACAATGATAATGGGATAAAGTGGTTTCTAAATTATTATTTGAAATATAAATTTTTTTATAATGTTAGTAATTATATTTTTCTGTTTTAGAATAATTTACTTAAAAACATATATAATAACAAAATATTATGCAATAAACTAATAGAAAAATAATTAAAAAAATATATGTTAAAAATTTAGATAAAGTATTATATTCCATAAAATTTTTAATTAAATATAACCTATTAGGGTTATGATAATTATGTTGATTCTAAATCCATTACTATCCCTAAGAAATTAATTAAGAATTAATTTAATAGAAGAAAAATGAAATTAATGATATTTTATAAAATATAATATTTTCATAATTAATTAGAATATATTAAAATAATGTATTCACATATATAAATAGGGTATGGTATTCTATATCACGCATGATCCGGTTATTGTTTTTGTTGTCCTTTTTAGTGATATTCAAGACCCAAAATGAGTAGAAAACATTATTTCCATGGTGAAAGTAAAATGGATTAATGAGGGATTAAAACTAAGATAAATGTGTTATGAAATGTCAAAAAGAATAATACATATTATTTTTTTGAGATAATTTGTAATTATCCTAACTATTATGTCTAAATATAAAATTTTTATACCATTTTATTATGAAAATTAATTTATATTAATTATATACATTAATGAATTTAAGGAGTTCCCCTCTCCTCACAAATAAAAGGAAGCATATTATCATCTTTTAATAAAATATTTTTGTCCTTATAGATCATAACATACATTAAATTGACAGATTTATATATTCCAGAAAAAAATATATTAGATATGATGGAATTTTTAGATGACCATACTTTTATGGCATAAGGAGTAATCCAATGAAGAGTTCTCAGTGAAGAGTTGTAACACCAAACAATACATTTTCACTTTTATTTATTATTATAACTTATCTAAATATATTGACTAAATTTTTAAATAATTAATTAAATATATTTATTATATTTATGATTTTTTATGATAAGAAAAACCATTTTCCCCCCATCTTCTCATCTGTTGGAAAATGATAATCTCACTCGTGTGTACGTGGGGAAAACCACCTCCACAAAGTGTTGTGTTTCATTTTTCATTTTTAATGTAGATGATTATAAGGATAGATATATTGAATGTATATTATATTTATGATATTATATTTATTCTTTAAAGGAAAATTATTCATTACAATTATATCTTTTCATATATTGATCATTGAAATCAACGTTCTTGAGTATATAAGACCAACCATCTCAATTAATGGTGTAATTATATTTTATATCTCAATATAATAAGGATGATTATAAATATATATATAGTGAATATAATTTCAATCTATATCATGATTAAAATTATATAGATAACTCAAACATAATAAAAGTAATGGGACATGGACTACTGAATAGACACATGGATAAAAAATGAAGAAGTTTTCTCATTGAATAATGATTTTAATAACAAATTTTTAATATATATTTGAAATGAAGTTATAATTAAATAATATATGGTATGATATATGTGATTAAGGTTAAAAAACAAATAAATTATATATATATATTTATTAAATAGTATGTCTGAGAAAGTACAATGACCGATCAGACTCTGGAGAAGGGATGTTTCTATCACTTTTATTACTTTGAGACACATGCCATGTTTCCAAAAAAAAATTATATGTTATTAAAAATATTTATTAATTATATTTTTAATAATTTAATAATATTCAATTAAATTCAAAATTAAATATAATGTTTTTTCTTTCATGTTGTTTATATTCAAATGTTATTAAATTTTCATGTCATTCCTGTCTCAATACCATGTTATTTATAATTTTTTAGGGATGTACTAATCTTGATGAAATCATAAGATCAAAATCAAATAAGTAAATTTTATTTATCTCATCCTCTTTTAATTATTTTATAATCAATGTTTTCATTTCATTTTAATCACATTACATACTAATGATAATGAAAGAATGGTTTTATGGAAAATCAGATATGTTATAATATTCATTTGGGAATCCATTATTTTATTTCAATGATTTCATTAAAATAGATAGAAAATGATTATTTTCTCTTAATATGAATTTTTAATAATATTTTTACACATTTTGATATTTATTATATTAATTATTCAAATAAATATTACATTCCATTTTTTAAAATTGGTTCTTATGATTGTTTAGAAAAAAATGTGAATGGAATCCTTATTTTAACATTCACAACATGAATAAAATTTTCCACAATACTAAATTCCCAATGATATTAAGCTTCCATTACATATTTTCATGTTTATTATCAAATAAAATTATTCTTATAATTTTATGATTTTTGAAATGTTATTTCATTATGAAATTGGTATTTTCAACATAAAATGTTCCAAAAATATTTTTAAGTTATTTTTCATCTATTATGGATCCCATTGATTTTAATTAATAATTTATGGTGATATGATCCATTTAAACTATACTTATAATTTATATAGATGAGTTATTTTTATGATGATGAGTTATTTACAAATAATTTTTAAATTGCATGTGTACTGCTATTATGAAATTATTTAATGTTTGGGGAACCAATTTTCATTGCAGGGTTATGATATGATTATATGATGAATCAGTCATTATCTTTTGTAAATCATATATATGATATAAATTCTATGAAGGTTGTTCTCTAAATTATATATCCCTACAATTCATTTTTTAGTGTTTTATATCACGTTATATAACCATCAAAAACGTGTCAATGTGCATTATCCAGATTGGGAATGAGTTTAATTTGACCGATTGAATATGGAAAAGTTTTCAATTTTCTTGATCTAGATTGTGGAAGAGGTTATCATTATCGTTCCATTATAATATGGGAAATATATTTTGATACCCGATTCACTAGGATTTTATGGTCTCAATAGTAATTCCAAACATATTAAGTCACAAACAGAGCAGGAATCTGTTGGGTCGGAAAAACGGGGAAAATGATGGCAAGAGGGGGGGTGAATTGCCTTTTAAAAAATTGATAAACAAATTAAAATCAAAGTAAAGAATGCAGCGGAAATAAAAGAGGCAAGACACACGAAATTGATAACGGAGTTCGGCCAAAACCCGGCCTACGTCTCCGCTCCCAACTCAACCGTTGAGAGATTCCTACCGCTTGCTTTTCAATGGTTTTAGCAAGAAACCCACTAGGCTTTGAGGTAGCACTAGGACCTATTACAGCTTGCTTTTGGTGGTTAAGCAAGAACCCACTTACTTTTAATGGTTTAGTAAGAACCCACTAGCCTTTTTAACGGGTGAAGGCTAGCTCACCGAAACACAAGCCTTTTAAAAGGAAAGGCTTGAAGAAACCTCTTCACACCTTAATGGTGGTGTGAAACCCAAAAGAAAGAGGGGATGAGAAAAGGGTTTGGGGTTTTTAGGCACAAACCCAATTTTAAAGCTCAAAATGAAATATAAAATAAAAACCGTATAGTTGAGAAGCCTTGGGCGCCAAAGGTTGAATGGAGTTGAAGACGTGCACTCCCAAGCTTCCATGGTGGTGCTCCTTGGATGTGGAATTGGATTGGAGCAGTTGTGGTTCCCTTGGAGCAATCCGCCGGAGGTTTGCCAAATGAGGAGAATTGTGTTCGTTGGCTTCACAATGCTTAATTATGGTCCGGCAATTGTTCCGGGGCTTCAAGGTCCTTTATTTATAGAGGGGGAACCCTCATATGGCCGTTGGAGGCCTTTGGAGCCGTTGGAAAGGCTTTCGGAGCCGTTGGGAGGCAAGTGGAGCAGCCTGGTCAAAGCCCCAACGGCTAGTTTGACTGGCTCCACCGGCAGGCCGGTACAGGTCCACCGGCTGGCCGGTGTTTGCAAAAGGGCATAGGATTCCTGTCCAGGGGCCACCGGCTGGCCGGTGCTGAAGCCACCGGCTGGCCGGTGGTGAGACAGTAGGTCTCACTGTTTGAGTGCAGGTGCCACCGGCTGGCCGGTGGTCAAGCCACCGGCTGACCGGTGGAGCCTGGCAGTGGGCAATGCCTCTGCCAGGTCCACCGGCTGGCCGGTGCTATCACACCGGTTGGCCGGTGGACTGAAATTCAGTCCACTTGAGATACTTTCTTGGAAGTGACCCATGAGGGCACTAATAAAGTGAAGGATACTCGGTTAGACATGTATAGACAAGATTTTGAATCTTTTTCCATGCACCCAAATGAATCTATTTCCGATATGTTTACACGCTTCACTGACATTTGCAATGGAAGGAAATCTCTTGGTGATGATGTTTCAGCCGAGACGATGGTCAAAAAGATCCTATGGGTCCTTCCGAGCTCATGGGCACCAAAGGTGACGGCAATCCAAGAAGCTAAGGATGTCAAAAACATGCCGGTCGAGTAGCTCATCGGATCCCTTATGACGTATGAGATCACGATGAGGAGGCAAGCTCAAAAGGAGGGCACACCAATCAAGAAACCAAAGAACATTGCCCTCAAGGTACAAAAAGAAGTAAGCTCCTCCTCATCCTCATCTTCCTCATCTACTTCATCTTCAAGCGGCGACTCGGAAATGGAGAATCTCGCCCGCCAAATGCACAAATTTATGAAGAAGCACAAGAAGAAGAAATCCCGCAAGCACCGAAAGCAAGAACCCACCGCAAGATCCGAGCCCAAGGTAAAATGCTACGGGTGCGGCGAAAAGGGCCATTACAAGCCCGATTTCCCACTCAACAAAAAACGGGCCACTCCAAAGGAAAAAGGAAAGAAGAAGGTCCTCAAGGCGACATGGAGTGACACCTCCTCATCGTCCTCCTCCTCCTCCTCAAGCGACCAAGGTACAAAATGCCTAATGGCATGTAATGAGGTAACATCTTCCGACTCCTCCTCTTGTTCTTCAAATTCCAATTCTTTAAATCATCTATCCTATGAAGAACTCTCACATGCTAGAGACCAACTTGAAAATGGTTTTCATGAACTTTCTTCAAAATTTGTTGCATTAAAAAAGTCTTTCAAAAAACTCTCCTCCGAAAAAGACCAACTTCTCAAAGAGAAGGAGGAGATGTCCCTCAAAATCCAAAATTTCCCAAATGTTGATTCTTTAGAATCAACCATCAAGGACCTTAGAGAGACCCTAGCAAAGTTCACCCAAGGGGAACAAAATTTGAACAATATCCTAGGTTCCCAACGAATTTCTAGAACCACCCAAGGGCTTGGCTATTCCAAGCAAGCCTCCTCCTCCCATGCACCCACTGTTTTTGTAAGGGGGAGCTCCGCTTACAAATTTTGTAATTATTGTAAAAAACCCGGGCACCTTATTTATGAATGTAATTGTAAAAACGCCCGGTATGGTCAACCCAAATCGATTTTTTATTCGGACGAATTTTAAAGGAGAAGACCCGCTATGAGACAAGTTTGGATTGAAAAATCCCTTCTTGCGAGTCTCTCCGGGCCTAAAATCATCTCTTTTCAAAATCCCTCTCCCCGGTGACTTTTTGTTTTTATTTAGGGGGAGTTAGGTTCTTTTAAGCCTTTTTGTGAATTAACAATTTTCATTCAAAATTCTCATTTCAAATTTTCATTCAAAATTTTCGATTCAAACTTTCAATTTCAACTCAAGGTTTCAAATTTCAAAATTCAATTGGTTTTTGATTCAAAACGTTCAATTAAAACTGTTATTCAATTTTCATTTCAAAATTTTCAACAATTGGTATTATTTTCAATTGGTTTAAAATCTTGATTTTCAATTTTTCCCTCAATCAAGTTTTATGCCCCATTCTATTTTGATAATCACAAAGGGGGAGAATTTCTTGATTGATTGGGGGAGAAACCTTTTCTATCTTTCATTGATTTATTTTCAAATTATCCTTTAAGAATTCCTTTCAATTTCAGTTTTTTACTTTAATTGTTTTGGTGATTGTGATCATCAAAATAGGGGGAGATTGTTGTACATCTCGTTCCCCTCGTTGTTTGATTTTCATGATCACAATCACCTTCTTTTTTATCTAATATTGTGTTTTAAGTGTTGTGGATGATAGGCAAGAGATTGCCAAAAGAATGGCCCAAGAAAGCATCTCAAGTGGACTGAATTTCAGTCCACCGGCCAACCGGTGTGATAGCACCGGCCAGCTGGTGGACCTGGCAGAGGCATTGCCCACTGCCAGGCTCCACCGGTCAGCCGGTGGCTTGACCACCGGCCAGCCGGTGGCACCTGCACTCAAACAGTGAGACCTACTGTCTCACCACCGGCCAGCCGGTGGCTTCAGCACCGGCCAGCCGGTGGCCCCTGGACAGGAATCCTATGCCCTTTTGCAAACACCGGCCAGCCGGTGGACCTGTACCGGCCAGCCGGTGGAGCCAGTCAAACTAGCCGTTGGGGCTTTGACCAGGCTGCTCCACTTGCCTCCCAACGGCTCCGAAAGCCTTTCCAACGGCTCCAAAGGCCTCCAACGGCCATATGAGGGTTCCCCCTCTATAAATAAAGGACCTTGAAGCCCCGGAACAATTGACGGACCATAATTAAGCATTGTGAAGCCAACGAACACAATTCTCCTCATTTGGCAAACCTCCGGCAGATTGCTCCAAGGGAACCACAACTGCTCCAATCCAATTCCACATCCAAGGAGCACCACCATAGAAGCTTGGGAGTGCACGTCTTCAACTCCATTCAACCTTTGGCGCCCAAGGCTTCTCAACTATACGGTTTTTATTTTATATTTCATTTTGAGCTTTAAAATTGGGTTTGTGCCTACAAACCCCAAACCCTTTTCTCATCCCCTCTTTCTTTTGGGTTTCACACCACCATTAAGGTGTGAAGAGGTTTCTTCAAGCCTTTCCTTTTAAAAGGATTGTGTTTCGGTGATCTATCCTTCACCCGTTAAAAAGGCTAGTGGGTTCTTACTAAACCATTAAAAGTAAGTGGGTTCTTGCTTAACCACCAAAAGCAAGCTGTAATAGGTCCTAGTGCTACCTCAAAGCCTAGTGGGTTTCTTGCTAAAACCATTGAAAAACAAGCGGTAGTAATCTCTCAACGGTTGAGTTGGGAGCGGAGACGTAGGCCGGGTTTTGGCCGAACTCCGTTATCAATTTCGTGTGTCTTGCCTCTTTTATTTCCGCTGCATTCTTTACTTTGATTTTAATTTATTTATCAATTTTTTAAAAGGCAATTCACCCCCCCTCTTTCCATCATTTACAAAACTTAAAACACAATATTAGATAAATAAGAAGGTGATTGTGATCATGAAAATCAAACAACGAGGGGAACGAGATGTACAACAGAATCCACTAAACAAGTGTATTGTGCTACTGTGTCACATGACCTCATCAGTACCTCCCTGAATACTAGAGGCTACTAACTAGTAGGGAGGATCTAGTGTAACATGTGGGAAAAATATACCAACTTTGTAAGAGTAATCCATTGTGGATATAGTAAGAAATAAAGGAAATAGTATTAATTATAAAAATGCATCACCAATAAATATTAAAAAACAAGATACGTTCACATATGAAAATATTAAATATGGAATGCCATATCATATAGTTCCATGTGAAAATAGAAAAACCAAGATAATAGAATGTAAAAAAACACCATAATTGGTCCCAACACCAATCTTGGATCTGTCAACTATTCACTTCCTTTTTCCCCAAGTCAACCCTCTATCATAGGGACCTCACCCGATTTAAGACCAACATCCCTGAAATCTACATAGGTGCCCAATTGTGTCCCAATCCGGGTGTTATTACAACTCAGTTTTCCACCCTCAATAGTGTCTACAAAATATCTAGTGTACATATTGTATGTAGAATTATGGTAAACAAAAATGAAATTAAATATATACCATTTCCCACTATTTTAAAAAGTTTTACATTAGCCACTTCTATTATTAATTTCATGTATTATCCACATTGATCACAAATTATTCTATCTAAGATATGAAACTAAGAAACATAAAAGGGAATCCAATTTCTATAACTCAAAGGGGCATTTATTTGAAAAACTCTACAAACATCAATATGACCTAGTGCTTGATTCCATGCATCCATATCATGTGATTTTATAAGAAATACTTAAATCAATATACATTGGACCCTCTATCTAGGCATTCAACTCATGTGAATTGTTTAGAGTCAAGGGAGTCAGTTAGACACCTAACCCTTTCAATACCTTAGTGGTATTATATAATCAATCTATGCCAAACAATCATAGTATATCCTCAGTATAACACCATTTCCATACCATTATTCACATGATCATACTTCTTTGACTATTATTATAATTTTCCATTTTCGAAATTTATATCATGAATTATTTTCCCTTGTAATGTTGAGATAAACACCATAAAATCTATAGTTGACAATATAAATACAATTATCATTGTTTTTCTTCAATAAACACTCTAATGTATCATTTAGAAACTCAATTTTTCTTTCAAAGAATAGGCACACTCCATGGGTGTCCTTGAAAATGGTCTAATAAATCTTAACGGATATCATGGGTTTCATGTGTTGTCCAATTCAACTTTAAACATTATGGATTATCATTTAATTCAATGGAAATAAAAACGACAACAATAAGGTACCTCAATAATTCCATTTACAAATACATTATGGTATAAAAACGTGGGGATACAACATGTAGACCACCATCCTCATGTTCATAGATGAATTCTCAATTAACCTTATCCTCTAATCCAGGATAATGGAACCTTCCATGAAACATATTATAATCTATTATAGAGTCTATTTTCACCCATATTCAGTAACGATAGACTAAAATTCAGGGAGACTAATCGATGGGAATATGAGGTGGATGAATATCATAAACTGCCTTTCTTAGAGAATATTGGGGATAAAAATCATGTAATAATCATTAATTATGAAGGGGGAAATTGGAAATTACCATTTTTTCTATAGGAACACTTTATAGAAACACATTTGTATAGACCATATAATAACCATTTTCCATCCTCGGTCTAAGAGGTAGCTATATGGATGTGTTTCTTGGGAAGCCTATATGGTTGGAAAAACAATGTGGTGGTCATAAGGAATGGCTCTATCAAAAACTGAACTATTCCATGATACCCCCTTGAATGGTTTTTTAATAGTCCACCAACCTCTTAAGGTCACACAATTATGGTTACCAGTTATAAATAACTATGCACAAACCATGATAGAATGACTAGATTGGATTTCATCCCACCTTTCAATGACCGGAACACCAATACAACCTAGATACTCCTGAAATAAACAAGAAACATTTCACTGACATATAAATGGGTGATTACCAATAATGTAAACAATGGAATACCTCATTATAATCTCTATATCTTATAACCTCCCCACCTTATAATGCATAATCCTCTATCCATAGTGAAAATTATTACTGGTCCTACAGGGTAAAAATACCAAACAAATGGAACAAACATAACTAAATGTAGTTTCTCATTATGATCCTCAACACAAACTATATATTACTCAAAAGTCACATCTATCTCATGGTCAACATCAATGACATAGATCACATGAAAAGGGTAATGGTGATACTGTCGATGTTTGATGTTGTGAAAGATGAAAAGTATCATGCATTCCACTATACCATTTTAGAAGATCCAATTAGTTGACCATAAGTATGATCCTCTCTATAATCTCAAACGGCCTCATATACTCAGGCACCAAATTTCCTTATATTTGAATCTGACGATGATCCAACATTAAATCAACATGATGGAGCACACAATTACCAACTTCAAACTCATGAGTTTAATGATATTGTTTAGAATATGATTGTTTATACTATTATCCATAGATATACATTTTTTAATCAACTGAATCATCTATATTTTTTCATGCAAGAGTCTCAACCAAAAAAATCGGATTCCCTAGCCAGATCTAATGTAACATATATTTACACGGCCTACCATATTGTTCTGCATTTAGTAACATCTTAATAGTCACTTGATAACTAGTGTTATAGGTAAACTCTTTCAGTTTTATCTGATTCACCAAATATCAAAAAATTTATAAGAAACATCCCACATCATTTAATCTAGAACCTGTATAGTGCATTTTAAATTCCACTTTGTCCTTGGATGAAATTATATACTCATTTACACTAATGTACTTTATTCTTGGTATAACCCTTTAGAGAAGTGTGATGCATAATTACGATTATGGTTTGAGGAAATTAACCATGTTACCCCTTGAAAACGTAATATATCTTTAACATATATGTCACCCAACTAGTCTACTATAAAACCTTATTGAATTAGTAATAAATTCTCTACCTTGGTAAAATAGTTCATAACTACCCATATCAGGTTATTATTCTGAGGTTTACTTGATATTCCCACCATAATATCCATAATGAAATAATCCGACAACTATTCTAGAATTGGTAAAGGGTACATCAATCCAACACTCTGAATATTCTCAACCATCACTTGGTGACAAGTGTTGCAACACACCCTGAAACCAACAAATTCATTCTTTAACCATGGAAATAAAAAATTTATAGAATGATCATAATAAATTATTCATTGAAATGGGTTCATTTCCATATTCATGGGATAGAATGAATAAATCAACTCCTATTGAACACACATTTTTAAAAAAACATAGCCATTTACATATATGATCAAATTATCATCTATATTCCAATCAGACGGTGACTCCCCGTATTCATGGATTTAACTCAAGGATAAAAAATAGATATCACCATAAAGAACCTCTATGATCTAACTCTTATGTGTAGACTCAAATAAAAAATATTGGAGGAAATATACCCATGGGTGTCTAGAACCTCAATGTTTATCTTAGCAAACAAACCCATCACCATTCATTCAATAGAAGTCTCATGTAAATCCTATGTCTATGACATTTAACTCCAAGCGTATGGACCATTAATTTAATTTATTAATGTTTAATCTAACACAAAATCAATATACTATGTGTAATCAATCCTTATACACTTCCAAAGATTGAAATCACACTAGTAGAATTTGTAATTAAGGATTTTATGATGGATATTCACAAAAAATCATCCAATATATTATGCTGAAAAACTTTCAAGGAATAAAAAACTATAGACCATTTGATCCATGCATAGTTTAGATCCATTCGTTTGGACTCAATTCTCATTATTAATATTCCACGTGAATGTCCCGCAATATTTACAATTCACCTTTTCAAATACTAGATGCATAAAACAATAGTGTACACTCCTTACAATGTTTTGGTAGGATCAAAATTTATGGAGTATTAAATCCATTATTTTTCTCATAAAAAGCATTATCACATGGTTTGGAACACTCAAACAGGACTCCCATATTAGTCATTCTCCAAATTGGATATTCCAAATAAGATAATTCCATCATACTCCTTAGATAATAACCCAGTAAACAACATATGTGGATATTGAAAACATTCTTGGAATGATCCCATGATACCAACACATGAACGTTATTTATTTACACTGATACACCATCCTTAGAGATAATGTGACCATTGAAATTTGTATTGTTGATCTAGAATTGAAAATTAAATTTCATGGAATATATCCTATTATCACTAAGTATACTAAGGATAATTTAATGGTGTTTGTCATGATCATCATATGTCTTATATTACACAATGATGTCTTCTCAAAAGAAACCCCAAAACTGATCTATATATAAGTGAATGAACTAATTCATTAAACCAATAAACATAGTATGAGTTTTTTTAACCAAAATGGTTTCATGAAAAATCCTAAAACCCATACCTTCTTAATAATGTTTCTATAGTATGTCAAAAGGAATCATCATTAGTCGATGTTACCCTGACCTAAAGTCCATTTTTGATATTGTATATGGTACATTTAGATGGTCTAATATATCATAATTACACTGAAGAAGATATCAGTTCATAATTAGAAATTGATTCAAATTATTGAAATATACACAGAACCAAAACATCTCATCATCCTTCTTAGAAGAAAAAAAGATCCCCAAGTTAATGAACTTGGAAGAATAAAAATATTATTATCTATTTTCCTTATATGAGACATATGTTCCAGATATTGTTATAGTTCCATTATATATAGAGTAATTTAATCTCTCTCTACAGAAATATTTGTCTCAATCATAAATAGAACTGATCACTCTGGTTCCATCCAAGAGATATCATTGGCAGTCAAATTCTACGACTAATCCAGATCATGAATTAAAACATCATTCACAACTTCCCCATCATCAAGCACAAGACGTGGAACATCTGTTATGATATCACCTAATTGTTGGTGAACAAGAAATGAATTGACTTTGTGGCTATCATAGTCCCCTATTGAATATAAGTTTCAATTTGAATGACTGTGAATCATACCATCTTGTGGTAAAATTTGATATGTATTAAATACGAAACCAACTGATATATCCCAAATATAAAGTCAAACCACAACCTATCGATCCCAAAAAATTTCCAAAGAAAGTATCACCCAACATCATTTTGGGAAAAATCTTTGCATTTACATAAATTTTTTGGTGAAACTTTTAAAGGTGTATCAAGTGACATAACCCCATAAATACATGACACTACTTTAAAAACACATTTAAAAACATTTTTGAGATAAATTAATGGAAATATATTTTATCAAATTAATTACTAGAAAGAGGGGAAGCATTAATAATGTTACTCTAACTGTCGATGGTCATATATAACCTGCTCCTTTTGGGAACTGAACTACACGAAGCTACCCCACCCATCTTCCATGGGCTCCAAGGATTGTTCCGTTGGATATAAATCCTAGGTCATATGAATGTCATAGTCATGGAGTACCAAATCCTCCACCCTAACAAGTACAGCCAATAGAACATTGTATACCTCCCTAGTATGGGCTATCAAACCCCTTACCTATTTTCTACCTCGATCTTGAGCCCCACAACATCCCAATTACTTAGTTTTCCTATATAACATCTAAATATGTATCATCCTTCCGCATGCTGATAAATCCACTAGGGGTCATGTAATAGGAAACACATGTGTCCCAACCATCCAAATTCATAATAAAACACTGGGTCACCACCCTAATAGATCAATCATCTTCCCTATCTTCTCCTTTTTCCATAGCCCGGATGGAAACCCTCAAAATAGAGATTTTGTATCTCATATGTTGTACTATCGAATATCTAAATTGGATGATAATTCTCACCACTATAAGCCTCTCTAATCATCTCTTTAAAAATAATACCATGATCCACCTCCTTAGAAAACCTATTAAAAATGAATATATTTACCTAGTACGTTACCTCATATTTATGTTGATAATAAAAATGTCTCATAGTTTCTGGAACATTTTCAAAAAAACAAAGGAATAGTGTGTGGAAGGTTAGTGAGGAGGACTTCATAATCCATCACATACATTGTCCCTTGAGTGAACCTCGAAAACATCCTAAACCTATCCTATATTAGTGTTTCATGATAATAGTTTTCCAGAAACATTTCCTTGAAATATTTCCACTACATACCATCGATGAAATCAGTCTGAACCGGGATATCCAACCAACACATTTCCATAGATCGGAAAAAATAAGTATCAAACTTGAATCTCTTCTCAGGATGAGTCTCTACGTGATCTAGAGTCATTTTATGAATCCTATATATATATATATATATATATATATATATATTCTACCTCAATTATACCCTCGTCCTTAGACATCAGGCAACACTTCAATGGAAACTTTATAGACTGGTCAATCATAATCAGTTCTTATCTCCCTAGGTCTTACTCAATCATCTACAGAAAATGAGAATAGTTCTCACATAAATGATCTTCCCTGCTATTACCAGGAACAATAGGGTTTATTTTCCCATTACATTAGGAACATTGTAACATTTTTCCTCAAGTATCATAAATGGTAAGTGTTTTTATGGTGAATCCTCTTTATAATTCCAAAAAAACATATCCAAACACATAACATAATTTCTATATAGTTTACACAAAAGGGAGTCTCTATTATCAATAAAAACCACTCTTCATACACTATCCCAAAAGACAAGACCATATCTCTAATACTACCCATAATTATCCCTACGATGGGTCATGGATAACATAGAGAAACAAAAAATCCAAATTCAATTCATATTAATCACCATACTAATCCATTCCAATTACATACATCAATTCATTATAAGAGTTATAAAATTATCTTTTAAAACTATTAAAATCAATTTGACAACATTTTTCAATTCACTATAATGTTATACCA
Organism: Viscum album; assembly: GCA_963277665.1. Lineage (NCBI taxonomy): Eukaryota > Viridiplantae > Streptophyta > Magnoliopsida > Santalales > Viscaceae > Viscum > Viscum album. The sequence goes on along the minus strand of OY728140.1, from coordinate 1,265,481,010 downwards.
TCACCATTATACACATTTCCTTAATGTCAAAAAATAATAAAAATGAATTTACAATTCCTATACAAGACCAAAATATGATTTTTCATTTTTTTCATAACATGATTCATTACAAAAATTTACCTATGTTCCTAAATGATAAATTCATACATAAACTTCATTGAATTCATCAGTAGAGAAAAATAAAATACATTAATGACATCAAACATTAAGTGTGTCTCCCAATATTTAAATAATATTAATCTATAACAATATACGTATATACCAACAATCCAACCATGTGTACATGGATTTTCCATCATACATGGGCCTGGTACTCCTATGAATGGGATTATTTCTAGGAACCAACAAAAAAATCTCAAATATATCTACAAAAACAATGATGGAAATGAACCTGTCTCGCTGAACATTTTAAAAACCAGACCCTAAATCCACTAAACTAGTGTCCTGATTCGGTATGTGACATGGCCATAGGAATGTCTCCCTATATTCCAGAGGATGCCGACTTGTATTAAGGGACTAATGATGTATGTGGGGACACTATTCACTCTTTATTTGAGCAAGCCACTCCATATAGAATAAGAAATAATGAAAAAATATACAAACAGTAAACATTAATCACCAATCAATTTCCAAAAACAAGTTATATATGGACAAAAAACATTAAATATTCCATGTTATGTTATATAATTCCATTTAAAAAGGTAAAATAAAAAATAATGAAAAAAATAAAAATTCACAAAACAGGTCCCGAAACCATATATGGTTACCTAATCGATGCACATACTCAAGTCCCGAATCGGCCTAGTGGAATAGGGGAATTTCCCTTGTCCTACTATGAAAACAAGAAATTTTCTAGGGTGCCAAATGGCAGACTAAGTAGTGTGTCACTATAACTCATTAGTACACCACCAATGATGTCTACAAAAATATCGAGCCTAAATAGTGTATGCAGTATTATGGTAAAAAAGGGGGAAAATGTTAAACCATGTTCAGTCTATTTATGAATACTAAATTATCATACTATTATCATTAGTTCCATGTCCTAATTATATTCCTGAAGCTTTATTTTTCATATGTGAATCAATAAAGAATCATATAACCGATGTGAAGTTCCCTACATCAAAGTGAAATTATATTCATAAACACTACATAAAAAACATTCTTTGGATCCTCATTCTAAGAATCCACATATTTTCATATCACAAGAAATACATTAACCTATATTTCCCAAGAATCAGTGTAGGAATTTAAATAATTTCTATTGATTTGGGGCATATAGCCTTTGTCTGACACTCTAAACCAGGGAATACCTTGGATGGCATAGTGCTTCACTATATCCCATCCCTTGGGAGTATAGCCTTAGACTATAAACCTAAACACATCATTTATTCGCATAATAATGCATCTATAACTAGTATTATCATTTAGAATTCCTCAAAAACATTTCATGACTCATTTATCACGTTTACATTATGATAGAAACCATTATATACAATTTTTACAACCAAAACATAATTAAAAAAGATTTAATTCCATAAACCAACAAATTTATATTTTAAAATTCAATTATTACTTTAAGGAATAAATAAACCCCATTGGTTCTATTAAAAAATTTATATTAATCATAAAAGGAACTCATAGGAATCAAGAGGGGTCAAATCCATCATTCAGTTAACCTAATTATCATTTAATACTAAGGTAACCAAATTGAAAGTAATATAGAACAATGCAACAATGATATAAAAAAAATATGGAATCAATACTATGTGATATATCTTATATACCACCAACATCATGTTCATATATAAACACTCTCTTAACCATAGCCTTTGATTTGTACTCAAACAACCTTCAAAGCCTCAACATTGAATCTGTCAGAGCTTCGATTCACACCCTAACAAGTTCCAAAAGGATCAAAATATAAGGAGATTTATCCTTGGGAATATCGGGAGGAGGAATTTAATCCACTTGAATTTTGGATGAAAAATGGGTAGGATAGTCAGGTTAGAAACCTTAAATCCATAGTTTGAAAAATTAGATATTCATCCTTTTATTGAGGCACAATGTTTGGATGCATGGTTTTCAAGATTATGTTCCAAAAGTGTATCAACATAATTCCATGAGGGGGCTATGTCGCACAGCTTCATGCCAGTCTAACACTCTTTGAAAATCTTTGTGTTTTTTGGGCAGAATATCTTTGTCCAAGAATGCATAGTTTCTATATTCCCCCTTGAATAGTTTCTCAACTAAACACCTACCTCCCAAGGTTGTATAGTTATGTAAAAATGTTACTACTAACCATAATGAAACCCTGAAATATGTTCCATATGAACTTTTTTAACCACTATCAATGTTCTTAACCCATGAGACTCCCTCGTGAGTCATAAAATAAAGGGGAACCATTTCGTTAACCAAATAATAGATTGGATGCATGGTTTTCTATAATTTTTTCCTAAATTATTCCACACGCTGTCTAATATGGACCGCATCCCATGGTTTCTTAGGAAACACATAGAAATTGTGAAACCTTGTGGTGGACCTACGGAATGTCTATGTTCAATGTTGCATGATTTCATGCTTCCCCTTTTAATATTTCTTAACAGAGTACCTGATTATATGGGCTACAAGGTTATATCCCAAATTTATTACTACCCATGAAATATGTACTGGATGAAATTTCATACCCATTTCCATGTTCCTAACCCACAATACACACAATAGACTCCTACAATAATGATGAACCATATTATTACCTAAAGAAAACATAGTTTAAAAACTTAAACAAGAACAAACATCATTAGAATCTCAAGATGAGACATATGAATCATTTTCTATACATATTATAGTGCCAAAAAAATTTTACTAGATTTATTTTTATGATATATACATGTGGTTCATGTCATATTATAATTGATCTATAACAATTATTAATAATTTAATTTGAAATGATAAACCTTTATTTCCTTGCTCATTTTTAGTTTCAATGATAGATTCATTATGATCAATTTATGTTCTAGTCATAATATCATACCCTTATTAATATGTTAATCTTTTATATTTTCAATGATTAATAGCTCCTATGTATACACTTACTAAAAATATATTCCCACCAATTATTATTTTTTAAATTCCATAGTTTATGTTGGATGTTTTTATATATGTTTTATAAAGAAGGGTCTAATTTGATATAATCATTATAACATTTTATAAATAATTTAACTAAAAATGATATTTTGTTATCTAGTATTCAAAGACACTAAAAATCATGGTTCTTGGAACGATAATAATTTTACAACCAAAATAATATATTAATAACAGGTTATATATATATATATGTTTGAATTTATTGGGTTGTAATATGATGTGATTTTGGAAAGGTTTTATCACTCTATATATAGAGGATATATTAATTTTTGATAATGGTATGTCATTTTTGATATTTTTAATCAAACCATAAAATTTATTCACTATGGGGATTGATATGATCATTTAATGGAATCAACTATGATTATGTGGGTCTAATTACCAATTAGTAATTGGTTTCTTTCTAATGTAATTTGGACGAAAAGAAAATATGATGAAATGTCTATTGGGAGGAAATAAAAAAATGTATACACAATATAGATTACTATTTTTGCCATTAATTTTGATGTCTGGTTTTTAATTGAAATCATTTATGGTACTCACCAATTAAAATAGGTACTAATATAATGGCCCCAATTTAGCATTATGAATCTAAATAAAAAAATATGTGAATTTTGATAAGGGATTCATTCATCCATGTTTATCACCTTGGTGGTAAACCTATCCATATTTTTATGAATAATTATTTGTTAATTTTTCTTTAAATGGATTATTTATAAAATGAAAGGATTACTATCGCCAAAATTATCATTAATTACTTAGTAATAATTTACATGAATAATTTTTTAGAGATCTGTGATTTCCTTGATTGAACTCATATCTTGGTATCTTTAGTTATAGGTCTATAAAAATTATATAAACAATATATCTTTCTATAATTGGTATAGTCATTATTAATTTATATTGATTCTATTTAGTATTTCCAATACCACATTTATCTCCACAGATCTAATGAATAATGATTTTGTATATTACTATAGTAATTTCTTGGTTGTATTTATAAAATATATTCTTATATATTAGAAATGTAAGAAATAGGATGATGAACATTTGTGGACAATATTGAAGAAATTTTGGAAGGATAAGTTTTATTCCAAATCTAGTAAATATAAATTTAGGGGAAAAATATATCATTCAAGGATTACATATTTACAATAGAGGGTATATTTCTTAATCCCTCAATGATTGATGTCACTAAAAATTGGACAAGGCAAACCATTTTGGAAGAAATATGCAATCGTTTCTTCAACTAGATTGTAACTGTGCTTTGGGAGGAAATTATGATGGAAATAAAATTAACTAACCATGGTTTTTTAAAAGGTATCCATGTCCATTTAGAGAAATTAATGTAATAAAATTTCAATGAATTGAAGAAATGGTTTTTCAGCCATCACAATATTATACTATCATCTAGTAGGTATGGTTTTGTGATCCATGGTGATGAATTGGAGACATAATTGGGATGTTTTCTCATGAATAATTACATGTTCGTAGATTATAAATCATTAAAATTTATGTTTTATGAAAAAAATTACTTTATAATTGGTTAGGAATATTCATCAGTAATTTATTATTTAAAGATAAGAATGCATTATCATTATTATTAAAGGTAAAATAGATATACCAATAATTAAATATTGTCATATATATTAACATGGAATGATAAGAATATTAATAGTAAGAGGTGATTATAATTTATTATTTATTATTTATTCTCAATATCCATCCTCTATATAAATTTAAATAGGTTTGTTTATGACATGTTCCATAAGGATCATTCTTTTTTTTCAATGATTATGATTTAAAGATATCCAATAGTTAAGTATTTATAAGGAATGGAAATTTAAATATTGAATAAAGGTGAAACATAATTTATATAACATATTATTATTAAAACATTTATTCATGTGAATATTAAATAGGTGAAAATAATAAATAAGCTAAATAATGAACTTGAGTTCATACACTGTAGTGCTGGTATGATAATATTTAGGAATCAAATATTTCTCCCATCAATGCCAAAATTGATGATGAATATGTTAGAAGATGGTCATATTTTTTTATTCCCTATTACTCATTGAATTGTTAAGAATTATGGATATCATAAATATTATTTCTAGTGTGACAATATAAGGAGAGATATGGGGTCGTACATATATGGGTTCCCAGTTTTCATTGATGTTACTACTAAGAGATGTAATAATTTATAGATGTCATCACCACTACCTATAATGGAGAATAAATGGTAAAAAATATTTATTTATTTCATTATGGGACTCCCAATGATATGTAAAGTGATAAATTTAATTTGGGTTATAACCAATTTCAATTTGAAATTAACACATTTCATTTCTATAGTGGAATATTTACCTCTTTATCACCTATCAATGTCATATATTAACAATGTGGTGTGGTTTAATGGAGATACACTCTCAATCTCAACAGATCAATATATGAAATTTAATTATATATCATAGAGATTATTTTATTATTATTTGAATATGTAGTTGACCTTTATCACTACATTCCATCCTTAGATATACGACCGATAAGAGATGACAATTAAAACACTGGAAGATATGTTAGGATTATTCCTTATAGATATTATGAAATTAGGTGTAAATATCTTTATCCATTTTAAATTTAATACAAAAATATATTTCTCTAAAGAATAATTTTGAATCATTTTGAATTACTATTTTTAATGATGTGTTGGTCTCCGTGTTGGGGGAATGAATGAAATTGTGACCTAAACTAAATGAAAAAAATTGCATAGAAGGTTAGATCCATTCAAAAACACATTAGGGTATTTTCGAGTCAAATAAAATATTCTGATGTAAATATTCGATGATATCAATAGAAAAATGTTGTTGATAAATTATTCATTAAAATATCACCGTGGAAGAATGATAGGATTTTTTGAAAAAGTAAATCTTAAGCCGCATGTATATATCAACCTATGAGACTCTTGAAGGCATATAGATAACATATTTTCACTTGTAACTTCTTGAAACCCTCTCTGAAGATTATTATGTAATATATGTTTCTATTTTGACAAATTATCTACCATATCCTTCATAAGTATTGAACACAGATTTCACACCTTTGGAGCATTATATTTCATATTTGGAACAACATAATCAAATATTGATCTTAGGGTTAGAGTATTATAGAACAATTTAATCACCCTATTAATGTCCTCTCAAGGAATAAAAGTTTTCATCATTATACATGGGATGTTTAGTATGTGATTTGGTAGAGGTATAATTTGGTTTTTTCTATCACTTTGAAAGGATTTTTGAGGGAGAAATTCTTAAAAGGGGTAGATTCCATTTAATAAATATATGTGTTACATATATTGTAATGAATGAAATCCTAAAATTATATGAATAATTATTTTTAAATTTTAAAATTAATCACTTTATATAGTATTTAACTACAACATTATTATTGAAAATAATTTGAGTTTTGTTTTGAATATAATATAGATCCAAAATAACTATTCTAATGAATTTTTTTTATTATAACATCAATTTCATATATGTTATATTTAAATTTTTTTCTATGAGTTAATACTATGAAAAATTAATTTAATAAAAAAATATTTCCTTATTAATCAATTAGATATAAATTACCATAAAAGTATTTTTAGTTAAAATGCGACGATTTTTTGAAAAAAAATTGTTTTATGCAATTTATTTTGATTTATTTTAATAAATTATATTAATAATTATTTATTAATGAATTTATTAAAAATTAGAATATAATATAATCAATTAAAAATGTAAACAACTATTTATTTTTTCTACTAGTAAATTATTGAATGTTATTTTGTTGTTATGCTAAAAAATGAAATTTTTATAAAAATGTTTTTCCCTTGTATTTTTCAGGAATATTTTTAGAATTGTGTGATTCTAGTTATAAGAATTGAATTTGATAAATTGGTTTCTATATTTTTAATTAGAATTTCTAATATTATGGAATAGTTATATTAATTTTGAGGTCATTATTAATAGTATTCATGGTAATACTTTCTCACTGTATTAAATCTTAAAATTTTTTATAAAGGGTTATGTTAATGTGATATGGATTAAAAAAGAAAAAATATATATAATTCAGGGTGGATAATTTTTTTTCAACCAGTTCAATTCTTCTATTCAAATGTATGTTAATTCAATATACTTTTACCTTGAATATGAATTTATTATTCTTTAATGATTAATGAAATTTCAAAAGTTCCACATTAGTCAATTATAAAATAATGTCCTTTATCCCTCACTCCTTCATGAATTTTGAAAATTTTATCTTGGGGGATCCCTACCCAAATAATATTGTATATTACTTCTACATTAAGAATTTATTCTACTATTTTAAAAATATAATTTCTTAATTGATAATGGTGTAAGATAGTGTAGGTTTCCAAAAGAAGTGGTAATTACCGTCCCCAATCTATTTTCAGTTTCATTCTTCCTCAAAGGCCTCCAAATATTCTCCAAAAACCATAAAATTATTATATAACTAAAATTAACATATTGATATGTCTTTATAATAATTGTTTGGTCGATTTTATACCACTATTATATATTGTGTGATATGATAATGTTGTTGCTATGTACATATATACTACCACACCCTCGATGAATTTATAATCATTTTTATGTCATATATTCATGGTTAGACATATTTACTAATTTTTTGATTAATTGGGATATTTTTATATTATTATTTTTAATCATTTATTATTATTTATCTTCAATTCATTCAATTCTTTTGAAAATGATAAGGCTATACACTAGTATGTACGGACATCCATCTTCATAAAGTGATTTATATGAATTTTCATTACCAGATCGTATGAATGACAGATTAAGTGTTTATAATAAATAAATTTGATATATATATATTATGATTACAAATATATAGATAATGATATCATGAGCATGGTGAAAGGAACAAAATCAGTAAACTGAAACATGTATAAAAACATACAAGTTTTCAAACGAAAGTTGATTTAAATAAATATTGATAAAAGGGTAATTTGATATCATAATTGAATAATATATTGAATTATAAAACTTCATACGATACTATTTTAGATTTTAAATAAATTTAAATTATTTAAAGATGAACCTAATACAATTTTTATAGAAAGCTAGAAACATAGGTCATTGTTTTTGTTGCAATAACATTTTTAATTGTGTTTGTGTATGATGGAATCTCTATTGAGGAAAATATATTATCCTTATGTCACAAAGACCATATATATTTTATTTTTATATAGTTATTTCCTGATTTTACATCTTATACTCTAATTATCCATAATTCTTTTGTGGATGTATAGAGAAATCATTTTTAATAAAATATCACCTTAATCCATAGTTCGCCAATGAACATTTCATTTCATGTATATGCTCTTGAATTTTTTTATAATATTAATTTTTATATTTAAAATGATTATTTAATACTGTTTTAAACAACTTATGAAATTATATTATTTTTTAAAAAAAATATTTTTTATAAATTTATATTTATTGGTTATTTAAGTATTTTTGTTATCAATGGTGTTTAAGGAATTGTTGTCTTAATATTTTCTAAAAGAATTAATTTTTCCACCAACCTGAATACTCAGTACACTCAATAATTGAGAAATTATTACCATGTGTATATTCAAATAAACAAATTTCATATATTGTGGTAATTAAATTTAAATATTATATCAAAAGGAAATGATATTTTTTCTATTGTATTAAAATATTTTTTCAAATATTATGTTATATGTATTATTCATATATATCATTATTCCATTAAGTTTATTTTTGGAAAATAATCTCATGAAATAATAAATGTTAACATCATAGATAATATTTTTCAATGTGATGTTAAAATATTTTTTAAACATGTTTCTTTTCCAATGATATATTCTATAATTTAGTCATGAATGTTTTTATTATCTTGTGGTACAAATATGAATGGATTTAATTGTAATATTGGTGGTTCACTTATATAACTCAATTAAAATGGGTAATGATTTATATAATATGACATAATATGAAGAGTCTGGGGAGTGATCACATTCCAAAGATGAAAAGATGTAAAGGGGTGTGAACCTAACCCATTATATGACTTCTTCCACTACGTGATAATGGTATTGGTAGTTATATTTATTTATTTAATTTATTATATATTCATATTATTGTGGCATAGTTACACTGAAATTTTCTTATGCTTATCATATTCTATCAAGGATTATTATTTAATAAGGATGTTTCCCCACACTTATGATTCATGTATCATGAATAGTAAATGTTTTATACCATTTATCATGGTTTAGGATCTTTGAATGATTAGTTCTGAAATATATAAGTAAAAATAATTCTCACATGAACTTATGTGTATGTTTTTCTTGAATATTATCATTGAATATTATATCTCATGTTTACACTTGTAGAGCATCTAATATCACCCTTTATTAATTTTCCTTTTTCTTAGTGTGATATTTCTAAGAAGTGTACTATGATAGATGTATTTTTTAGGATATATTTAAGGTCACTCATTAAATAAGATGATTATGTTTATAGTATTCAATGAAAATAAACATGTATTTTTATAGGGAATGTGTTATTAATTTTTTTAATAAAACTCAAAATGGATGTTATATTATAGTATTTTATTCTCAGTTCACATTGTCTGGTGTGTAAATCAATGATTGATATGAAATAAAATTATACCAAGTGACTAAGGATTATATCATAAAGATGTATCATCCCATTAACCTCAACCATATATTAGAAATATAATTTATCTAAACACATCACACCCAAAAGTATTCTGACTGATAATTTCATATACTATCATTGAGGATATAAATCAATAATCTTATAGAATATACAATATAAAAAGTAATGTGTATTACTAGAATACAATAATATGTTTTCTTTAATTATTATACCTTTAACCATCTATATTTGATGTTATTTAAAATCATATATTAAAACCAAAATTTTTATCATGGTTCATTAACAATTATATATTAGGTATATTAGAGTGTAAAATCATGGGAATAGGAAAAAAATCGTGAGATTCCTTACTCAAGGACATTATTATCATATTTTATGATACATTTAATTCAACATAGTATTCTTTTAGTAAAGATATATGGTTATTCATAACCTAGTCTATAAAAAACTAATCCTATGATTGATACCTGTATAAAATATTATGTCATTAAATTAGTATATTATTAGACTTTTCATATTTTTAACATTTTATATAAAAAATAGATAGAGAAACCTATACCATAATGGTCTATATTTCATATATATATGAAATATGTATGTCGTTTTTCACATTATTTCTTCATCATCTACCAAAAAATACTCTTAGCATTTATTATTTTAAATCAAGTTTTGTCATGTAATTCACAGAATAAAATATAAACTTAAGATGGATTGAGATCAAAAACAGTGTAAGGGAAATATATGGACATATAGGATTTATCTATTTAAAAATAATATAGTTTAATAATATTTTTAAATAAGTATATATTACATCAAAATATTTTTCATAAAGGCATAAAATATAGTATAGAATCTAAAAATGAAAAATTATATATTATTTATTACATTTTGAACATAAAATAAAACCATTAGACTAACACATCATTTTGTGATGATATAATTATGGTATACACATGGAGTTGTGAACATATAAATAGGGTCGATCAATAGATTTATTGGAATATATATAAGGTCATTTCATATGGTAGTTAATATAAAAATAAGTTCCAAACATTGGGTTTTGAATATATTAATAATTTCCATTCACATAGTTATGAAAATATTAATGATGACCAAATAATGAGTTGTTAACATATCAATGAGGTTCCTAAATATCATCATTATCTATCATAATATAAATAATAATCTATGTAATTAAGGGTTTATATGATACCAAACAATAAAATAATGATAAAACATAAAAATATGATACAAAGGAATTCAATGAAAAATATTATCAAAGTACACATTCAATAAAAAGGGGTTATAAAAAATTGTATTCCCATATCATAAAATGGAATCACAATTTATATTAGTACAAACTAAAAATTCACTATCCCAAATTAATTATATCATAATATAATTTAAAATATTATTAGTGAATCATAACTTAATATTAGATAGATATTTATGAGGTATAAATTCAAAGAGAAGTGAAACCCTAAAAGGTGTTTTCAAAAAGAATTTTTTTTCATTTTCATAAAACAATGATGTTACATTTCAATAATAATATGCATTTTTTGGAAAATATAGATACTTTTTTGTAAGATTTTTATAAAAGGACTATTTAAAAAAGTACGCATGAAAATATTAAATTTATTATTAATGAAATTTTATGTTAAAATATTAAATATTTGAAAATTAAAATAAATTAATTTTTAAGGTTTTTATGAATCTTTTGAGATAATCCACATTGATGAAAGTGTAAAAAAATCATTTTAAAAATAAATAATGGAAAAAATGAAGTCCAATTAAGATCACACATAATTATATTTTAAAAATATAAATATTAAATTATTGATAATAAAGTATATCAATATTTTTGAGAATTGTCCAATATATTGGTTGAGAATAATTTTTTTACAATGTCATATTTTTCTTTAAAATGGAATATAGTTAAGAAGAATAATTTTAAAAGCCAAATTAATTTCTACATATTGAAAAAAGAATATCTTATTAAAGAAAAATAATAAAGAATACTAACTCTATGAATAACATATCAAATTAAGCATGATTCTTAACCAAAGAAAAGGAAATTTAGTCAAAAAAACCATTATGGCTTTTGTAGAATTTTAATCAAAATACCACTGAATGTGTAAATCGTATGATAACATTAGATAAGATTTCACCATATACAAATATGATAAATTGTTTCCAAAAGTCATTATATACACAATTTAAATTAAAATATTGGCATAATTCCAAAACATGTCTCAATGATATAATATTTACATAAAAACGCATACATAAGAATCTATCATAATGAAATATAGTCTAAAATTCTATATATTCATATTTTATTAATTAGTAAACTATTCAGAACCCATATTTTTATTTAATTTTTCATTATTTACTCAATTTTAGTTTCTTATTACACAATTATATATCATTGTACATTAATATTTATATTCATGAGTGAATGCTCCCATTTTAAGATGCGAGATTTAGTATTTAGGTTCCATTACTAGATCCTTGTCCATGTAATAATCACTGATAAAGTGTACATTGAGTCTTCATAAATTTTTATACACATAAATTTAAAATAACATTTTCTTTATTTTTTAGTGACAATTTATCCCGAATGATTAAAATATCCCCTTTGTGAATTTATATTTAATAAAAATATTTTATTTGATTAATGAATATAATAATATATATAACATTTATAAAATTATGAGAAAAAATTAAAATTTAATTTCTGTATCATATTAAAAATATTTTTTCATATTCATTAATGGTATAACCATTTTATAACCAATAATTTATGTTCTTTTACAAACCCAAAAAATAATGTCTTATTAGAAAATAATGAATAATTTAATGTTTATGTATAATTATAATAAAACTTATATAGAATTATAATTTTTTTTAAATCATGTTTTCATAGATATAAATATATTTTAAATATATATATATATGAAAAATAAAATAAAATAGTCATTTGGAACATAACACTAATATTAATATATAAAATCCCCTTATAGAGATATTCTTGTTTATGATGTATTTAAGGCCACATCAAGTGATATATAATAAATCCCTAGACTTGATCATTACATAATCTCAAGTTATGTCAAAAAATAACATTGGGGATCTATATAGAATTAGATATTTAGATAATTATTCAATAACTAAAACATAACAGCATAAATATTAAAAGGTATACACTTCTAATCACATTACATTTTTTCAAAATACAAAAAAAATTAAAATAAAATTGGTTCTGTTTCATGTATATACTTCATAACTTTTCCTCGATGCCATCTTTGACTCTATTGACCTTTAAATCATATAAAAACTTTTCCAAACTTATGATGACCATAAAAATCTCAGTAAGTTATACACAAAGAAGGTGAACTATTAGGCTTGAAAAAATAAGTAAACCATGAATACTTTATCAAAAAGTAATACTTTTAACCTTTATGAAATAGTAAATACTATTCACTTAATTTAAGCTCATTATTTACACATTCATTAATCAAAATATTACCGTAAACCCATAGAAATAAATATATAAAATATAATGGTAACTTTAGATATAATCATTCGTAAACGGAATAACCATACAGGAGAAATCCACAAATATCACTCTTATAAATGGAATAGTTATAGGACTAACTTGCATACCCAATGCATTGGATGTTATAATGTAACCACCTTTCATTGGTTTGTCATGTAACCTACCATATAATGTTTATGATTTAACCACCCTTCTTTGGTTCATCATTTATCCACATTCTAATTGTCCATGTAGAATTATATAATCTGGACACATAGAAGATTTCTATTATCCACAATTCACTCATAAAAATTAATTTTCATTCACAAGAAATAATTTCAAGTTATTGAAATAGTAAATCCTTGTTCAAAACCAGTTTTAATTCCAAAAACACCGAAAAAGGTAATAAGGGATTTATTTTCCTCTTAAAACATTAAAGCATATAGTGGAATCCAATGATCAAATAACGTTTACGGTGGCGAATAATTCATTGTCACCACAATCATAAAAACATTTATTTTTTCATTTTTAAATAAATTAAATCTATTTTTATAAAAATAATAATTTTTTAAAACATTGAATTAATTAAAATAAAATTGGTTTTATTATACAACCTATAAAAGAATGTGGTGTATAACATCAAAATATGCAACAATGAAAGGAGATTGAGACGAAGACCCTTACCTTGAGTTTGATTAATAACCTATATTCCTTATCCTTAATAAATAATAATATTAGGTTAATTTCTAATTCTTAAAAACCTTTTAATGTATATTTTTCATTTTTTATCATTAATTACCATGTTATAATAATTTTTAATTATTTGAGTTCATGTCCGAAGTTTTGTTGATATTTGTACTTCACTTAGAAGTGAACATGGTATGATGCTACTAGCCGTATGACCATAAGTCAATCATCACTACAATAATATTCAATAAATTATTATAAATTTTAAATATAAATTATACTGTTAAATCAAACCATTATGTGTTATTTTAAAAAATGATCCGCGTTTTATTCATGAAGATGGTAATTCGTACGTATGCAGGAGTAATGTTTTCCATTTTTCATTGATCATTGTGGAAAGAAGGTAAGTAGTATTTAATCATTATATAATGATTATAAAATCATTAATAGTATATTAAAACTTGAAATATAATTATATATATCATACAACTGATTTAATGAATAAAAACAAGTCACATCTCTTTAAATAGGTTATAGTTCACACAAATGCATGAACGACATTATAATATTTATGTGAATGTAATGTAAAAAAATTGATATATTATTATCATATAATGATTAATATATCATGAATATTAAATATTATTATTAATTCCACCTTTATAAATGTTCATGAGAGACGGTAATGAAAAAAGAACTATATCGGTTCATGAGGCGGTAGTCCTCCATACAAATGAAAAAATGTTCATTTCCATTATGATGAAATTCGGGAATTATTTAGCTGATTATACTAACATAATAATATCTCAATATATTGGGGATAATTTATTTATTATTTTATCATGGTTGGAGGAGATATAAAGGAAGTCAAAGAAGAATTATTATAGAAATACTGAAAGAAAATTTACAACTTCTTTGGTTAAACACATTGGAAGAACATTTTAACACCCCTATGGAGCATGTTATTCCCAAAATAAGTCATCAATAATGTGTTGGGGTATTTTAGGAATTTTTTGGTCATATATTGTCCAATAAAAATATTTTTTGAATAATGAGTAATTGAGAAGATTGGGTACCTTTTTATAGAAGAGGGGCGGGGTACCCTGGGAAACTCATAGTATATTAAATTAGATTTAATTATTTTTTAATGAAAAAAACCAACATTAGTTATGTCAAATATCAGTTGTGTATGGTTCAAAATCCTCCCATAAAATCATTTCTATACATGTATTGATTTTTTTTAAATGTTATCTTTATTCTTTAAAATTAGTTAATCTATTTTAATTTTAATTGTGGTAACAAAATTTTCAATATTAAGTGGTTATACCTTTTATATATATGGGATCAAATTCCATAAAATGTAAATTTTTACCTTTAATAACTTATAATAGTTAATTTTTAATTTTTAATGTTTATATTATTTATATCTAAAATAATACAATATTACTTTTATAAAATTTTAAAACTATTAATTTTGACTCTATTCAATTCATTGAATTAAAATAAAATAAAAAAGGAGATATTACATAAAAAAACATTCAATAGACATATAATATATCCTATTAAACTATAAAATTTATGTATTATCCTAATTAATTTACATTATATTTGTTTTAATATTTTTCATTTCATTAATTTTATATTTCTATTATTAAAATAATTATGAACTGTGGTGTCAGTATTTATGGTAATGATTTAATCCAAAAATATTTTAAATAAACTTCTATAATGTAGATTATTTCATTATATTCTTAGATACAATTTATGAATGATGTTTTTTTATTCCTATATTAAATCTATTCTACTTATAAGAAATTAGAGTGTGACATGTTGTCAATTTCTTTAGTTTTAATTTTATCATTATCACATTCATGAAACTAAATTCTATTAAACGAGTCAATTCTGGTCCACAGCTATGTATTGTTGGCTTTTCATCAATATAATATTATTTTATAGGTGTTGGGTTTATTTTATTATCCTTGTCATATTACCTGTTACCCAAATTTTCATAATTTACCTTTAACCGTGGTAAATAAAAATTAACATAGTTACTATTCATAATGTCCAAAAAAATTGAAAGTAGTATACTAACAAAATTTGACATAAAAAATATAAATCAATGATGTTTTAATAATTAATTTAAAACTAATCCATGTCTACAATATGGGAAAACATGTTTTTTACAAGTAGAAACCATAAAAGCATTAACATGTGTTTATATCAAATGTCAATGTGAAATTAATTCAAACGGAAAAAATGGATTAAATTATAAAATCATAATCTTATGATTCTTAAAAACCAATTAAAATAATTATATATCTCTTTTAAAAAAATTAGATTAAAAACATTTTTGAAATAAAATGCAACATTTTTCACTATTCATTAAAATTTTAAAGTTATGAGAAAAATAACAAAAATTCAAAAAAAAGTAATTTTTATATCCCTATTCAAAATAAGAATATTTTTTGTCAAATAGAACATATAAATGTGAAAAAACTAAATTTGAAAAATTTTCCCCATCAGAATTTTTTAAAACTATCTTTTTAAAATATTAGAGTATTTAATGCTTAAAACTAGAATAATTTTCATATTATGCCTCTAAAAATTGATCGAAGAAAGAAAAAATATTTAGTAAAAATGATTAAACATAATATTTTTAGTTCTATTAATTACATCAAATATAATGTCTAGGTGATAACTACCATTTAAAATAATAATATTAATAATGTATTATTTTTCAATTTAACTCATTCTTGTGTGCAACGTAGGATATCAGAGAAATATGTAATTGTGTGTTGAGTATGCTAACAGTCATAGCATCCCTATTAATATAAATTCACTATCTAATTCATAAATGTTAGCAAATTTTAAAAATTATTTTCTATAATTAAATGAGATGTTACATCCTTCCCCCATTTTTGAAATTTAATCCTCACAGTTTTATTCACTTATCAAATAACTGGGGAAATTTCTCCCTCATATAATTTTCATATTACCATGTTTCCTCTTCATCCATATAGTTTTTCCAAACTATCAAAACCTAATGAATAACCTTATTCCACAACACTTTCTATCTATGGTCAAGATTGTGGACTCGCTATTCTTTATAAGCAATATTTTCTTTCAATTAAACTACTCATGGACTCAAAAAATGAGATACATCTAGAATATAGTTTCTTAACACTGAAACCTAGAAACCATTGTGTACATGTGATATAATTGGATTTAAATCTACTCAGTAGTAAATCGACCCAACTCTCTCTAGGATTTTATAGTGTCCAATGAACCACAAAATCATATTTCCTTTATTACCAATATTCTTCACACATTTCCATGGTGAAACATTGTAAAGAACAAGAACACCTACCTTGAAAGAAATATACATCCTTCGGTTATTATCATAGCTATTCAATGAGCACTGTACCATCCTGATATGTCTCTAAATCAACTAAACATTTTCTTCCATTCACTCTACCAATTCTTGTCTAATCAAATTTCTTTCACCTACATCATCCCGAAATATTGTTGTTCAACACCGATTTCTATATAATACATCAAATGTTGCCATCTATATAATGTAATGAAAATAGTTATTATACGAAAACTCAACCAATAAATTATTTTGATCTCAACTTCCCTGGTAATCTATTGAAAAGGCACATAGCATATTGTCCAATGTCTGAATTTTTCATTCTAACTGCCAATCTGATTGAGGATGAAAAGTAGTAGTAAAATATATACCAGGACCCAATGACATCAGAAGACCATTCCAAAATTTATATGTGATACTTATATCAATATTAGATACAATATATTGGGTAACAAAATATATCCTAGCTATCTCATTAATACACAATAGAGAAAGTTGATATAGGGAAATATTATTTAGAATATAAAGTTAATGAGAAGATTTAGTCAATCTATCAATAACTACTCATATTTAATTGTTACCTTTAGAAGTATTTGGTAATCCCTCTTAGAAATCCATGTACGAATATGGTATGATGTATAAAGTTCATATAATCATAATTATATCAGATATATAATAATATTCAGGGAATTAATATAATTTTTATACATAAATTATAATTTTAGATCAAATCATGATGTATGGTTATGAAAAATAAACAATGTTAAATTAATGGAGACGTTAAGTCCTACGTATGAATGAGTAACATTTTCCATTTTTCATTGATTCATATGTTAAACAGGTAAGTATTGGTTTATCTGTCTATAATGATAAATACATTAATAATATAATATTAATCATATAAATATAATTAAATATATCATACGAGTAATTTAATGAATCAAAATGAGTCACATCTCTTCATGGAGGTGATAATTCACACGTTCACATGAACAACATTATCAGTTTTATGCTAATGTAAATTAAGAATGTAATTGATATATTATTATCATACAATTATTAATATGTAATTAAAATTAAAAATGAATATTAATTACATCTTTATATCACATTTTGTGACATGGTAATGAAAACCAAACTATATCAGTTCCCGAGCCGGTATTCCGACGTCCACACGAATGAAATTTTCATTTCCTATTTGAAAAAAAAGGAAGAAGGATTTAGGTGACGATATTAATCTAATAACATTAATGAATATTTAGGATAATTTAGTTATTGTTTCATCATTGTTTGTGTAGATTTTAAGGAAGAGGAAGAGGTAAGAAAATAAATATACTTAAAGAAAATGATACCTCTTTTTTGGTTCTTCATCTATTAAGAACACCTTAACACCTCTATTGAGAGTGTTCTGCCTAAACTAAGTCTTCATTAATATAGGGAAAAAATTTAGGAAGTGGCTAGGAAGATCTTGTTAAACCAAATGCTTCATTAAGGGTGAGTAATAGAGAACATTGAGTATTTAAGTTCCAAGGATCGAATAACAACTGAGAAGGGTGGTTGAATTAGTTGTTTAACTTTTTATAAGTTTCAAAACATTAAAAAAACTTAAACCTTTAAACCTATTAAGATTTATTTTTTTATCAACCTTTATCAAGAAACTCAAGAATGCAAGAAAGGTGAATCAAGAAAGGAACACAATATTTATAAGGTTCAGCCTCAATAAGAGAACCTACATCCTTGCCATAAACACTCCTGTGAGTTTATGGAAATCCACTATAATGAAGAAGTGAATACAACTTGTGCCATATCCCATTCAACACCATCTATCTCCCAATAAGAAAGATTATACTAAACCCCATCAGTTTACAATGTTTCCTTAAAGGGAAAATGAGCCAAACACAAGAATACGAACATTGTTAAGCTGCTCCACAAATTCTCACCCCGAATCTTCAATCTGCTTTCTTGAATCTGATTTTCTGAAACCGGTATTCTCAGCAAGATAAGATGATTCTGCACAAGTGCTCACTCTAAATCTTCAATCCGATTTCTTGAATCATATTTTCTGAAACCGATCTTCTCAAAAAGATAAGATAATTCCGATTCTCTTCTTCTCAAACACTCAGGGAAACTTCTTCGAGATGGTAAGAACTTTTCACTTCGAATTCTCCAGCGCTCCACCTTTTCTTCATTTTTGAATGTTGTAAATAAGCAAATGATCTGAGCACATATTTATAGGAAACTCAGAAAAAAACGGTGGGAATCATGAAAATCTTTCCCGCTTCCTCAAATCTCAAAAACTCTGTAGATCTATCGCATTTAATCTTCAATCTTTGACTTATTCAAATCTCCTTAAATTTCTCTGAGATTTATGCAAAGTTGAAATTTTGGTATTTTGGAACTCTTCATACCTTCCTTAGAGAATTTTATGTTCAGGAAATAGACTCAGAATTTCTGGATCAAGAGGTAGACTCTGAATTGCTGGATCAAGAAGTAGACTCTGAATTTCAAGCTCAGGAAGTAGACTTCAAATTTTTATCTCAGGAAGTAGACACTGAATTTCTAGATCAGGAAGTAGACTATGAATTTCTGGATCTGGAAGTAGACGCCAAATTTCTAGCTCAAGATGTAGACTCTAAATTTCTGGCTCAGAAAGTAGACTCCTAATTTCTTGCTCAGGAAGTAGACTCCGAATTTTTGGCTCAGGAAGTAGACTCCGAATTTCTAGCTCAGGAAATAGACTCTGAATTTCTGGCTCATGAAGTAGACTCTGAATTTCTGGCTCAGGAAGTAGACTCCAAACTTTAGGTTCAGGAAGTAGACTCTGATGTTCTGGATTAGGAAGTAGGCTCCGAATTTCTGGATCAAAATGTAGACTCGAATTTCTAGCTTAACAAGTAGACTCCAAATTTATAGCTCAGGAAGTAGACTCCAAATTTCTGGCTTAAGAAGTAGACTCCGAATTTCTGGCTTAGGTAGTAGACTCTGAATTTATGGCTCAAGATGTAGACTATAAATTTTTGGCTCTGGAAGTAGACTCCAAATTTCTGGTTCAGGAAGTAGACTCTGAAATTATGGTTCAAGAAGTAGACTCCGAATTTCTGGCTCAGGAAGTAGACTCCTAATTTTCTCAGAATTTTTTTTAGTGAAAAAAATCAATCAACCTCACCATTTCTTCAATAGCTTATATCATGAAGCTTTTTATGATTTGTGATAACTTTAAGATCATCAAAGCATCGTCTGATTAATTTTAGAAAGTTTGAGACAATTTCTTAACTTCTGACTTCTTATTCTTCAACATAATCTTCTTTGAGGAAATCTTCAGCAACCAGCAACTTCAACATTATGTAAATCCAAAACATTCTTTAAAAAAATATTTTTTTTCAAAAAATACAAAACATTGTTAAGAAGAACACCACAAAGGTTCTTCAATCTCCCCCTTTGGATTTTTTGGCAACCCTTGTTAACATGTTTTCACCTCTCAAAAATTTTACATCTCAAGTTATTGAATTTTACCAAAACATATCCTTTCTCAAAAAAAGTTTTCTGAAACCAAAATACTAGATAAAGTAATGTTTCTGTAGGATTTCCATTCCTCAGTGACAAGAAAAATTTGTAGCCATGTAATGATAAACTTCACCTTACTCAAACTCCCCTTCAACTTTTATCTTTTTCTTTTTCACTTTTCTTTTCCTCTCTCATTTTCCTTTCTCTCTCCCCCATTATATGATAACCACAGCTTTAGATTCATAAAAGAAAACTTACTCTATCACTTTTTCAATATAATCCAAATCACGGTGGGGGTAACTTCCTTATGAGTTTTAGGAATTTATTAGAGGAGGTTGAACATAGAGATGCAACCTCAATTCAACAAAACATTCCTTTAACATTTCTTTTGTAAAAATATCAGCAATCTGATATTTTGTTGAAATATATTCCTTCAAGACTTCTCTAGTAGTATATTTCTCTTTTAAAAAGTGATATTTATATCAATGTGTTTTGATCTTGAATGTTGAACAGGATTATTGGAAAGATCAATGGCACTTTGATTATCACAGAGTATCTTGAAAGGTTTAGAAACGTTCACATTCAAATCTTCCAGCTGAACTTTCATCCACATCATTTGTGTACAAGCCTGAGTAGTTGCAACATATTCGGATTCAGCTGTACTAAAAGTTATGGAACTTTGTTTCTTGTTGTGCCAACTCACACAGCATTCCCCTAAGAAAAATGTTCCTCCTGATGTTGATTTTCTATCATTACAATCACCATCCCAATCAACATCAGTATAACCATGAAACTACATCTCATTGTGTCTCTTGTATAATAGCCCCTGTGAAGTTATTCCTTTAACATATCTCAAAATCCTCTTAACTGCCATCATGTGTGATTCTTTTGGATTACTTTGATATCGAGAACAGAGAGTCACAACATAAGCAATATCAGGCCTTCAATACAAAAAGAAAACTTACTTCATGGTTTTTGGTTGTAAGGTATTAATTCTGAATACTAAAGATAACTTACACAAATTCTCACCAAAATCTAATGAAGGAGTTTTATTAGGCTACTCCACAACTTTTAAGGCTTATAGAGTTTTCAATATAAAAAACACGTGTACTGTTGAAGAAGTAGTACATGTCAAATTTGATGAAAATGATCCCTTTGTTTTTAATCAACCCCAACCTACATCTTCAGATGTGTTTTCAAAAACTGACTTTCATCCTTTGTTAGAATATCCTTCTGATAAAGAAAATTCCCAAGAAAATTTCTCTGAAGCATTTACCCAAGAAGATTTTCTACACTATGTTGATGAAAAGGTTTTACAAAACCCAAACTAGTTGTTTCTAAAGAATCATCCTGGTGATAGTATTATTGGTGATGAAAATCAACCTATAAGGACAAGAAGTTACTTAAGAAACGAAGTAAAACATCTCGCATTCCTTTCCCAATTAGAACCAAAAAGCACCGATGAAGCTTTAGGTGATGATTATTTTATTAAATCCATGAAAGATGAACTAAATGAATTCAAAAGGAATAAAGTATGGACCTTGGTTGAAAGACCTAAGTAAACTTCTGTTATTGGAGTAAAATGGGTTTTCATAAATAAGTGTAATGAAAATGGAATCATAGTTAGAAATAATGCTAGATTAGTTTCTAAAGTCTATAATAAACAAGAGGGAATAGAGTATGAATAAACCTATGCTCTAGTAGCTAGACATGAATCTATTCATATTTTACTTTCCTTTGCATCATTCTTCAATTTCAAACTTTTTCAAATGGATGTGAAATGTGTTTTCCTTAATGGTTATGTTCAAGAGGATGTTTTTTTTGAACAACCTCCTGGTTTAGAAGATAAAAAACATCGCGATCATGTTTTTAGACATATCAAAGCATTGTATGGACTTAAGAAATCCCCTAAATCCTGGTATGATAGACTTATAATATTTTTGCTTCAAAATAACTATGTCAACAGAAATGCAGATCCAACCCTTTTTATAAAGAAAGATTAGAAAAATGTTTTGATTGTTCAAATTTATGTTAATGACATTATATTTGGGTCAACTCAGGAATCATTAACTAATTCCTTTGCAGATCTAATGAATTCTGAGTTTGAAATGAGTATGACAGTTGAGTTAACATTTTTCCTTGGTTTTCAAGTTTCTCAAAAATGAGAAGGAATCTATATATCCCAACATAAGTATATTAAAGATATTCTTAAAAAGTATGGATAGGAAAACACTAAGAGTATAAGTACTCACATTGGTAACTCAAGCACACTTGATCTTAATGAAGTTGGGAAACTAGTAGATCAAACATCTTTTAGAGGTATGATAAGAAGTTTACTTTACTTGACTTCTAGACGTCAAGACTTAATGTTTTCAGTATGCTTATGTGCAAGATATCAATCTAATCCTAAGGAATATCATTTAAAGGTAGTGAAAATAATTTTTCGCTACTTAAAGGGAACCATGGATCTTGGACATTTCTATACTTCTGGAAATGATTTTGTTTTCAAATTTTTTTAAGATGATGACTTTGGTAGATGTCGAATGGATAGAAAAAGTACATCCAGAACTTGTCATTTCTTACTAGATTCATTAGTTTCTTGGTCTTTCAAGAAACAATGCTTAGTAGCACTTTCCACTGCTGAGTCTTAATATGTAGCATCGAGAAGTTGTTGTGCTCAAGTGTTGTGGATGCAACACACACTCACAGACTATGGTATGAGATTTACCAAAACACAAATTGTTTGTGATAATACAACTACCATTTCCCTAAGTAAAAACCTTGCACATCACTCTCGTTCAAAACACAAAGATATTAGTCATAACTTTATTAGGGACCACACACAGAAAGGATATATCAATCTTCAATTCATCGGAACGCAAGATCAACATGCTGATATTTCCAAAAAAATATTTACTTTCTGATAGATTTGAATAAATTAAACAGAAGTTAGGAATGATAACCGTAATGTAATCCTCCTTATAAACTTTATGTTGAAACCAATCTCCTTACAGTAATAAATTATTTTTCATAGGGGGTACATTTTCTCATTAGTTTTTCTATCTTTTTGTAAAGACTTTTTTCAAACTTTTCGTAATGATGTTTTTCAAACATTTTATAATGATGTTTTTTAAACTTTTCGTAATGAATTTTTTCAAACTTTTAGTAATGAAGTTTTTCAAACATTTTGTAATGATGTTTTTCAAAATTTTCTTAATGAAAATTTTAGGAGTTAGTTTTTCAAATTTCATTTTGTAATGAATATTTTCATACTTGAAATTTTTGTAATGAAGATTTTTGTACTTGAAATTTGTGTAACGAAGATTTTCGTACACGGAATTTTCATAATGAAGATTTGCGTACTCAATTGTTTTTTGTAATGAAGGTTTTCATATTCATTTTTTCTTTAAAATATAGCTCTTCAAGAAGAATATTACCTATTACAAATAATCTTCCTAGCAATCCGAAAGGTATGATTCTTTCTTGAATTATTGTAATCACCTTTTACTTACTGGTAGTTTCTTTTGATTCTTTTAGAATCTCTCATATTCTAGTTTCCTTAAATCTGAATGTTTTCTTTTAAAAAAACCTCAAAAGATCGGATCCTACCAATTTTTTCTTCCGGATATCTTTTCAACCGTCAGATCTTATCAGAAGATTTATCAACCATTGGATTGAGATGGGAAGATGAACTGTCACATCAAACCCCTATATAAAGGACCCCTGAAGGGTTGTCCCACATCGATCTCAAGCCTTTTCATTCCAAAACTCTACCCCTCATACAAAAGCATGTTTCGAACCTTTCATAGTTTTCTCAAGTTTGAATGTCTACAGAACAATCCTCTCAGAAAGATATTTCTACTGTCAAGCCAATTTTAGAGTGGAAAATATATAGAGAAAGGTTGGTGCATCCTAATTTCTTCAACATGTATGATTATATAATCTCTAATAACATCAAGATCAATGGATGGGAAAGCGTTTCCATATCAAAGCCAGGGGCTCATGACTTGGAGTATCTGGATTTTCTCATCGAGTTTTATGAGTCAGTTTGTTTCTTTAAGGAAGAAGGCAGAGAGAAGTTTTCTTTTAAAATTTATTGAAAGTCATATGCCCTTTCATACACCAAGGCCGGTAGCTTGGTTGGATTTTCTTTTGAAGGGGAAGCTGAATTTTGTTCCCATATGTTTTCGGATATTCAAGGAAATTTTGTAAAGGTGAATTCTATGGAGTGTCTTGAACTTTCAGATGTCAAGTCTCCGAAAATTGCTCATTTGTCTACAAATAATCGGATCCTTGAATTATGGGTTCAATGGTTTATCATTCCGAGAATGGGTGATAAGGACACCTTGATGAAAAGTGACATGTACATCCTAGATTTTCTAGTGAATCTGAGGAAGATAAATTTGATTAAGCATATTCTAATTACGATTGAGAATATTAAGAATGGGAACTTGAGAGCCTAGATAATCATGTATCCAACAATCATCTCTAAGCTAATTGTTCAGTGTTTGGAGTCCTTTAAAATCTGTTATAGTTTAAATTCAAGGAACTGCAAAGTCATGCTAATTAGAGATGATACCCTAAAAAAGATGAAAGTTTTTTTTTCTAAAGAATCATGAGATTTCTATGATCTACCAGTAGAAGAGGCTGAAGCCATTCTGAAAGAAAAATAAGTGGCTGAACCATAAAAAAAATCTAGAAAAAAGAGGAAATTGAAAGAGGTAGAAGAAGTTGAGAAAACCCCTATAGATAAGGAAGTTTAATCGGTACCTCCAAATCCCAAGAAGCAGAAAGATTATCCAAATGTGGTTGTTTCCAAGTGGAGGGAAGAAAAAAGGAATCTGAAGGAAGGAGAGCCACAGTTTGTCTTGGATCCTGCAGAGGCCAAAGCATTGAAAGAGAAGGCAGCTGATGATCTTGAGAAGCAATCCAAAGAAAAGAAGCAGAAGAAGAAAATGTATGAGGTTGAAATTGTGAAATCCCTTCTGAGGGATACTGAAATAGCATCTGAGAATATCCATGTACCGAAATCTTTCTCGGTTTAGGATTTACCTGAGACTCTGGGTAAAAAAAATCTCACTCCGGAAAAAGTCCAAGAAAAGATTGTTGAAGTAAAGGAAGCTGTCGAAGAAGTGGAAAAAGAAGAAAGTAGTGGTGGAACTGAAGATATTGTAAATCAAGTTGAATATCATCATGAAAAGGAAACCCCTTCCGAGAATCTATCAATCCGAACTTCTGAAGCACAGTCTATAAAGAAACTAACTCCTTAGAAGGATGACTAAGGTGAAGATGATAAGGGTGAAGAAGAAGTTAATGAATTGCCTGAGGAAGAAATCTCAAACCATGATTTCATACATTCTGAAGATGCTGAGGCTAGAGCTGATAAGGAGAAGATTGATGAAGATAGAATTATTCAGTTGTCTGATAGTGAGAATGAGTCTCTAGATGAGGAAGTTGTTTCAAGAACTGATAAGGAAAAATAGGTGGTTGTTGATACACCAACTAAAGTTGTTTTAAGGAAGAAGGAAGCTGGTGGATATTCTAAGAGGAATCTTGTCGAGCTAGAGGAAGAACCATCACAAAGGAAAGTCACAGATTCAGAATCATCATCTATAGGACATAATTTCTTCATTCAATCATTGAAGAAGCTTGTTGACACCATTCTCATCATTCCAAGCATTGACTCAAGAATTTAGATGCTCTAACACAGCATTAATCAAAAATTGTATTCAGTGTCCACGGTGATGGAAAAGTGTGTAAAGATTGAGGCTGATTACAAGAACTTCCTCGTCAACTATAATGCCCACAGAAAATCTTGTAAGAAATTGGTCAGCTGGTCAAAGAATATAGTTGAAGATTTTAGAGATCTTGATAAGTTTCTAGATGATGTTAAGGAAGATATTTATACTGAAGATAGTAAAATCAAGGATCCCACAAATAGTATTGAGAATAATCTTACTCTTGAGAAAAATACTCGGATTTAGGAGGTCAAAGTTCTGAACGAGACGTTGTATTCTGGTTCCCAAAGCCGGAATAGGGAAAGGGATCTTCGAATCAAGATCAAAGAGAATCTAGTCAAGCGAGATGAGTTGTTGAAAGCCCAGGAAGAGGCTCTGAAGGGTCATGATGAAAAGATAAATGTTTTAGATAATAAAGGAGAGGATCAGGATCAGATCCTTAAGCAAGCATAGGAAGACCACAAGGAACTAAAAAAGATAAAGACCATAGGGAAGAAATTGATACCCAAGGAGAAGGAAAGAAAATAGATCAAATCCGATCTTTTTTTGCATTTTCTTCCTTGTACAAATTCTTCCTATCTTAATGAAATTTTGGTTGTTCGTCTTTGTTTGTATGCTTTGTACTAATATTTCAGGTACTATAATTTCTTTTCCATTCCCTCAAATGATTTTTGAAAATCACAAAGGGGGAGAAAGGAAAAAAGAATAATAAAAATACTATGAAATATCCCTAAGGGGGGTGTATCAAAGGGGGAGTTTTCATTATAGAAGTTTCCATAATCAAGACAATGAAAAATCTCATTCCGAAAATCCAGAATACCTTCCTTAGAGTTCCAAAGCCTAAGGGGGAGTTAGTCATATTCATCATTATCCATGTGTAAAGGGAGATAAGTTTTACTTTCAAAGTCTTGAAAAATAATGTCTAAGTCCCTTTATTCTTTTCGTAAGGATGTTTTTCCATTCCAAAAAGGGGGAGATTGTTGAGTCAATAAGTTTTTCCTTATGAATTTTCCATTCCTTAATGTTTGGGGAGATTGTTGAGTCAGTAAGGTCTCCTTATGACTTGACCATTCCTTCTTGTTTTCAAAATCAAAAACACCGTATCTCAAGGAAAATATCCATTTACCCTATATTTTACTTCTATAAGGAAAATTTCCTTCCCTAAGGAAATTTATCCATACCATGTTTTCATTACTCATATTCTTTCTAATTGTAAAATTCGTTTTCATGTATAAAACCTCAGAATCATATAATACTTAGATAAAGAAGCATTCTGAGTTCTGACTCCAAATTCTCTGAATTCAGTCTTCGAACTCTTCTGAGTTATGAATCTGAATTCTAATGAATTTAGACTCTGAACTTTGTAAGTTCAGACTCCAAATTTTAATAAACTCTGACTCCAAACTTTGTAAGTTTAGACTCTGAATTCTCATGAACTCTGACTCCAAACATTTTAAGATCTGGTACTGAATTTTTGTGAATCCAGACTCTAAATTTCCTTGAAATTCAGACTCTAGAATTCTATAGATTTCAGGTTCTGAATTCATAGAAAACATAATATGAATATCCTGGTATTATAGACTCTGAATTCATTTTTGGTTAGACTCTAAACTTTTATATATCCTTACATTCCAAATATTGTATTTTGGTTATGTAACCATATTCTTTCTTTCTCATGTTTTGGTTATAAAACGATTTCGTTATTTCAGTTACTCACTAACCGTTGTTCGAGTGACACGTGTACAAGTCCATCCCAAATTCAAGGAAGAATATGATCGTTGGAGGAGGGAGCCGACTATTGAGGTCGTGCCTATAAATAGGCTCTCATTTGAATGAGCCCACAACTTTTTAAGAACTAAACTTTGAAAACTTGTATTACATGATATTGAAGTGATTTCTAGAGATAGAGGCTCTTATAAACTCTCAAGCCTCATGTAGAAAGTTTGAATGGCTTGTTCGAAACATGATTCGTGCAGATTTTCTTTGTGCAGAGGAGTGATTTCCATGACATCTGAGACTTCGGGTTGTGAAGTCAGAGGTTCCAATTTCCTTACAAATCGATGGGTTGCGGAGATATCAAGATAGATACTGATCATCGGATTGAGGGAAACCAAGGGATTGGGTAAGACAGAATTTCTTGAAAGCATAAATCAATGAACCTTTTATCCAGGGTTGTTGGATGCCCATCTGTTTGGGTTAAAAGAGTTACTACATGTTTCTTGTAGTGTTGTTTGTTTGTTTTCTACTGTAATTTTGGTTGTTGAGGAATATATATTTTTCTTATACTTATTTAGACTTGTACTCTGATTATATAGGATTTTATACCCTTTAAGGTAAAATCTAAGTTGTTGTAAATGTTAATTATGTTTTATTTCTATATTCACTCTTCCGGAATCAAGAAAGTTATTAGATCATAGAGGTGTTGTGTATTTTGTTTGTGCATAATTTCCTTAAGGATTTTTTAAATTTTACAATTCACCCCCCCCCCCCCTTCATGTATATTGAGTATATACAGTATAGTTTGATACTATAATCAGTATCATATCTATCAGACTATCGGTCCCCACAATATTTGAATGAAGACATTAACGAATGATGACATAAAAAAGTTCTAGAAACATAGGTGACTCCACATATCTAATGCCACTACATATGTAAGTATTTACATGTAACGCCCCGACCCCAACTACCCAGAGTCGGTGCATTACTTCGTAACATTGGCATGATCACAAAAGATCAAGTCTCGAAAGACCGATTAGTTTTGTAGCCTTGGAAACACTAGATACATTCATAAGTCTTACATTATATCATAAAGTGAAAAAAATAACAAAGTCTTCATATTCCGCCCTCTTATCCTCTTCTGACTATCCCTGCAGGTCATTCATAAAATACTTCTTCACATCCTGGAAAATATTAAAACATTGAAAGGGGTGAGCTCAGATGCTCAGTAAGGATAACAATATTGCGGAAGCTTTCATAAATAAACATTAACAATTAAGAAAATGTATAAATAAAACAAAAGCCTTTTAAACATGAACTTCAACATAATATGGAAAAAGTAAAATGAGATAATTCCATTTACTTATTCACATGGATATTTTATTGGTCGAATAATCACATGCAATATCAATAACCAATTTCATAATGATGGAATGCATAATGCCAGACATTCTGAAACATTTTGTCAAGGCCTCGGCCAAGACGTCTAAAATGATTAAGGCCTCGGCCAAAACCATAAATCAAATTGGGAAAGGGCCTCGGCCAATTCCACGTCTAGTTGTCTCATGAGACCTACCGATGCATCGAGGAGCTATAGCGGGCTCCACCCGTCACTTATTAAGTCCAATGCATTCCTCATATGAATAGGTTTAAACATATCATAAACCATAACATAATCATATCACATAAAACATGGATAAAGGAAACATAACATTTCCACATTTCAATAAAAAGATATCAATACAACACATTGATATAATAAAAATGCTTTCAAAACCATTTTCAATACCAGAATAAAAGAAAGTAAAAACTTTGTCTTTATTTTTCATTAAAAAACGTGATGGATTGTAGAGGAAGCCGAAACTCAAATAATGGTCACGACGGCGGAGAAGTCGTTGTCGCTGCATATGTACGGCAAGAAAAACATTCC
This sequence comes from Viscum album, assembly GCA_963277665.1. Taxonomy (NCBI): domain Eukaryota; kingdom Viridiplantae; phylum Streptophyta; class Magnoliopsida; order Santalales; family Viscaceae; genus Viscum; species Viscum album. Next base: position 1,265,450,643 of record OY728140.1, on the reverse strand, counting down.
CTTTTTTTGTTTAGTAAAACTCTTCGTATAAAAGAGATTCCTTTTGAATAACATAAAAGTCAAAGGGGTTTATACACCGTATAAAAGAAAGTTGTGTATAAAACCAAATATGCCTCAATGAAAGGGGATTGAGACGAAGTCCTTAAAAAGATCATTTTTAAAATAAAATAGATTTATTATGTGTATTCACTATAGGTACACATAAAGAAAGTAAAAATACAAAATAGGACATAATAATATAATGAAATAATTTGAAAGTAGGAGATTAACCCAAAGAATGGAAGTTGGGTTAAGAAATTCCCTTACCTCGTGTCCGACTTGACTCAACCGTTCTTTAACCTCCTGAATAATAAACAATAGTTAATATATACCTTATTAAGAACTATTTTAAATTTCATTATCCTTTTTATATCACTTATTACAATGTTATGAACATTATGTAATTATTTAAGTTAATAACGGCCGTTTTGTCGATCTTTGGTACTTGAGTCAACAATAAACTTCTTATAATTACAAGTGGTTCATGTGGTGAAATGTCCATTATATCCAGAGTTATATTCATGATGTAGTTATCATATATAACATATATATTCAGTATATACATGCATTTATAATATTACATAACATTTAGAGGTAAGAAATGAAATGCACCGTTCATGGAGACGGTAAGTCGTACGTACGCATGAACGCTACTTTCATTTCTATTTCATATTTAATGGAATGATGTTATAATTGTATAAAGTTATAATATAATTCCAGTATAATATAATGTATAATACCATTTACTCCATCCTTTATACATCCTACTTATGGCATTAACGATTCAAATCACTTTGAGGGGGCGGTAGTCCGCACTTCCTAAAATGAAATTATCGCATTTACCCATAATGGAAATCATAAAGTATGCAATAAATGAGAAATACAGAAGCATAAGGAAGACATAAAAATAATATATATATCATATATGAAAATAGTTTCATCAAAATGGACACCATTAGAGGTGTTAAAGGAATATTGAACAATCATTGTTTCGTGAGGCCGTATTTCGCCACCCACAGAAACAGTATGTTCTTTAACCATTAGACGAAGGTGTGTGTAAGTGTAAAACAAATACTTATCATAAAAACATCCTAGTATATTTTTTATACTGGTTTTGTTACAAAATAAAGGAATAAAAAGAGTTTAAGGGGTTGGAGAAGTAAAATAAAACAAAACAACATTAGAGAAGACATTACATTAAAATCGGGTAAGTCTTTTTGATTTGAGCCAAAAGCTTCCTTGGGAAGAGTTCTGCCCAAAGTGAGGCTTCTAGGATTAAGGGAGGAAGGTGGAGAGAGTATTTTGGTAGAGTTTTCCCGAGCCAAATGGCTTGGAAGGTGTTAATAAGTTGTTAGTAGTGGGGGCCTTTTATAAGAGAGGAGGGGCACTCTTGGAAAGTAAAGAAAAGTCACTTTATTATAAAATGAGTTTCAGATTTTAGAGGTCCCACACTTCTATAATTCAAGGATAAGGTGATAAGGGTTCGAAATCCACCCATACAATAAGTTTTGGACATGTGTAGGTCTTAGATATTACATTATCTTTCCATTTTATTTAAATCGTTAAATAATGAGGTCATCACTACATCATCATGATGTCATAAATAATTTAATTTATTTAATGTATAAAAATTAAAAAAAATACTATGATGTAGGAAATCTTTTTATCTTTCCAATGACTATTTATAGTCAAAAATATTACTTGTATAACCCCATGTAAAAATTTTTTTAGTAAAACATTTCATGTTTGTGTCATTTTTTACTTTAACATTAAATAAAAGGTAGTTATGTCATTTTCCAACTAAAGTGGCTCCATGGGGTCCCCAAGTTGACCCATGGATTTTCTTGGTCGGCCATGGTACATCCAATGAGGGTAGAACATGTTTCAAGCTAATCTCATATTATTAAAACAATATTTTTACCTTAAACTACACTAATTACCTCTAATCGTGATTAATTAAACTTAAAAGTTACTATTCACCAAAAATTATTTTTATCCCATTGAACCACATTTAACTTATTAATGACAACCATGTATGTAGGATTTTTTAAAATCAAATCATGGAAGTGGTAATATTTCATTTAAACGAAAAATCAGTTTTTTAACTACCACTTAGTGGTTTTACTATTCATCAAATATTGAAGTTTTTCAGAACAATGCCAAAATTTCAGCCTAAGCTATAATTGATATTCCAAATTCAAAAATGATGTCTATTTTAAAAAATTCCAAACATATAATTTGCATTAATTAATTTTATAATTAATTCCCGCCGTCACAACAAACAGCGTGTTTTTAAGAAACAATATATATCAAAAGATTGACAATTGTTTATGTCCAATTTCAATGTGAAATTAATTCTAATGAACACCATTGGATAAAATGGTAAAAATATATTCTAATTATACTTTAAAACCACTCAATAGTATAACTTATCACTACAAATTATTTTGATTAAAAAAGTTGTTTTAAGTAATTTTCACTATTCATAAAAAATTGGAAGTTCTCAGAAAATTACAAAAAATTCAACTTTGGATAATTTCGATATTACGAATACAAAAATGAAGTCCATTTTAAAATACAAAATTTCTATAATTTTAAAAAGTGGTTATTACTATTCATAATGGCTACTTTGATTAGTCGCGGTGTTTTAGAACTCGAAGTTTCATACAATGCAAGCTATTGCATTATTGAATGAGAAGCGTATCGTGGAAGATCAGGGTGTTACATTCTCCCCTCCTTCAATAAATTGCGTACTCACAATTTGGAATTTTTCTTTAAAAATAAAAGGTTGAAAAGAGAAAATACCTTTGAAGAAAACCCACATCGGAAATAAGATTAATAAAATATAGCCTTAATAAGAGGGAAAGGGAAATGAAAAAGTCACCACCCAATTATGATCTAGATTAGGAGAACATTGGTGGCAATTAGAGACATATAATTATAGGAAAAACGTAAATATTTGTAGGGAGTGACTGAGGTCATCAATCAAAATCAACTGTCAAATTGAGGGCCTCAAAGCCTTCAATCTATGTTGATTTAAAATATCATCAGTTCAACAAGACATAAGGTATTAGGATAACACATTTTTTTGTTTTAATATCCCTTTACTAAAGTTTAAGAATTAATTTATTCATTGAATAACAGATAGGTATATATATATTTATGCTTGACAATTAGAGTTTCAACCTTCAACTCATCTTTCACTCAAAAAGATAATAGAACTCAAAAATATTATACTTATCATAATTTTATAAGGTTCCAAATGTTAACACATACCATTTAGATTAGTAAAATTATTTTGTAATAACCAGGGACTTCCTGTAGGCTAGTGGTAGGAAATAAAGGCCTGTCGCACTATGGTTGTGGGTTCGATTCCTGCAGCTTTGTCCGACGCGACGGGTTATGCCCCACCCTGCAGGTTGTCCTTTTCCTAAAAATATAGTACTATACTATTCCAAAAATAATCTTCAGAAATTTTTTAACCTTAAACAATACTATTCAAAGTTCAACTTAATCCATCCCAACCTTTATAGTTATCCAAAATACCTCTGTCCAAACTTTCTATAAAAGGTCTCTTAATTCCAAAATCAATTGTAACATTAGATTCCCCAAACAAGGTAAAGTTCCTCTTATTGTCACATACGAAAATATTATTACCTTCATAATATTAAAACCTTACTGAAACAACAAGTACTGCAGTACAATCCTTATATATATCAGATTATTCTAATAACCAGAATATAATCCATGAGTCCAAAAGCACCAATACATTAATTATTCCACTTCAACTGTAGTCACAGCATAAGATTGGCCTTGATCCCTTGGCCTTTTCTGAGGTAAGTTTCCATGATGCTTTGGACATTAATTTGTATAATGACCCATTTCTCTACAATTGTAGCATTCAACTTTGATAGCCTCTTTCTTTCCCTTGCAATCACGAGCCTGGTGACCCTTTTCTCCACATTTATAACAAACTCCCATTCCTTTTAGGCAAGTACCAGGGTGATTCTTCCCACAATTATCACATAATGGAAAATCCGTCTTTCCCTTTTTCCCTTTATCTATCTCTTGTTCCACTGTTCTCTTCTTCTCTTGCTTTACTTTGTTGTCATAAGACTTAGAGAATTCCTTTTCTGTCTTGATAGAACACGAGATAATATCTTCGTATGACGAAAAGGTTTGTGAGACTAATGCTTGACGGAGAAATGGTTTTAACCCATCAAAGAAACGATCAATCTTACTTCTTGGGATACGTATATAATCTGCAGCATGTCTCGCTAACCTTGTAAAGTTGGCCTCATACTTTGCGACATTCTCATCCTCCTTTTGTCTCAGACTCAAAAATTGTCTTTCCATATCTACTTGATGGTCATGTGGAAAGTATTTTTCTAAGAAAAGATCTTTGAACCCTATCCATTCCATATTTGATATTTCTTCATCTTCCTTTGTGTTTTGAATCAATGACCACCATTGATCGGCATCTCCAGTGAGGCGGTAAACTTCCATGATAACCTTCTACCTTTCGCTACTCCCCAAGGCATGGAATATTTTCTCTAAGGAGTTTATCCATTGCTCAGCTACTAACGGATTTGTACCCCCATTAAATGTTGGTGGTTGTTGCATCATGAAGCGGTCTAACATTGATCCTCCACGTTGCGGATCAGGGTGCTCCATATGAGTAAGGTTATTATTCATAACCTGAGTGAGTTGTCCCAGTATGGTAATAAGTTGATCAACACCAGTTGTATCTCCAGGTCCACAATAATTATCTTTAGCAGGAGGGAAATCCCTACACGGAGTGCGTGCATTGATACGGTTTCCATTCCTTCCACTAGGCACCATTTCTATACAATGGCATAAACTAGATTAGATTATGAATCAAAATACATAATTCCATACTTATAAAATACTTAACATAAATTGAACTATTTATAGATATAATCCATAATCATAAAAAGGTTTTCTTTAAGGTAGTATATACTCATAACCATTCATAGTGGTTTGTAAAGAAAACGAGAATTATCCTCAGCATATCCCCCAGGAGTGTCGTAACCAAGAGTGCAGCAAGGCCCGTTGTCGTGCACCAGTTCCCATTCGAGTCTAGCTCAAAGCGGTGTTTTCGGGTTTTACCCCTAGGTACATCTGTGCCAAAGCCGCCTCTACCTGCTCGTATCCAGACAGGGATGTATGGCTCAGAAAACTCACAAAATCTCTACAATAACAAAATTCTAGAAAGTTCTTCTATACTAATCCTCAAAGTCTATCTTTGGGCTATGTGCTCTAATCAGAGTTTATCTAAATCTAGATTCCAAGGTTAGTACTAAACTGCCTCTGATACCAACGGTAACGCCCCGACCCCAGCTACCCAGAGTCGGTTCATTACTTCGTAACATTGTCATGATCACAAAAGATCAAGTCTCGAAAGACCGATTAGTTTAGTAGCCTTGGAAACACTAGATACATTCATAAGTCTTACATTACATCATAAAGTGAAAAAAAACAAAGTCTTCATAGTCCACACTCTTATCCTCTTCTGACTATCCCTGCAGTTCATTCATAAAATACTTCTTCACATCCTGGAAAATATTAAAAAATTGAAAGGGGTGAGCTCAGATGCTCAGTAAGGATAACAATATTGCGGAAGCTTTCATAAATAAACATGAACAATTAAGGAAATGTATAAATAAAACAAAAGGCTTTTAAACATGAACTTCAACATAATATGGCAAAAGTAAAATCAGATAATTCCATTTACTTATTCACACGGATATTCTACTGGTCAAATAATCACATGCAATATCAATAACCACTTTCATAATGATGGAATTCATAATGCCAGACATTCTGAAACATTTTGTCAAGGCCTCAGCCAAGACATCTAAAATGATTAAGGCCTCGCCCAAAACCATAAATCAGATTGGGAAAGGGCCTCGGCCAATTCCACGTCTAGTTGTCTCATGAGACCTACCGATGCATCGAGGAGCTATAGCGGGCTCCACTCGTTACTTATTAAGTCTAATGCATTCCTCATATGAATAGGTTTAAACATATCATAAACCATAACATAATCGTATCACATAAAACATGGTTAAAGGAAACATAACATTTCCACATTTCAATCACAAGATATCAATACAACACATTGATATAATAAAAATTCTTTCAAAACCATTTTCAATACCAGAATAAAAGAAAGTTAAAACTTTGTATTTATTTTTCATTAAAAAACGTGATGGCTTGTAGAGGAAGCTGAAACTCAAATAATGGTCACGACGGTGGAGAAGTGGTTGTCTCCGAATATGTACGGAAAGAAAAACATTCCATTTTTGTCGTTTAGTAAAATGCTTCGTATAAAAGAGATTCCTTTTTAATAACATAAAAGTCAAATTGGTTTATACACCGTATAAAAGAAAGTTGTGTATAAAACCAAATATGCCTCAATGAAAGGGGATTGAGACGAAGTCCATAAAAAGATCATTTTTAAAATAAATTAGATCTATTATGTGTATTCACTATAGGTAAACATAAATAAAGTAAAAATACAAAATAGGACATAACAATATCATGACATAATTTGAAAGTATGAGATTAACCCAAAGAATGGAAGTTGGGTTAAGAAATTCCCTTACCTCGTGTCTGACTTGACTCAACCATTCTTTAACCTCCTGAATAATAAAATAGAGTTAATATCTACCTTATTAAGAACCATTTTCAATTTCATTATCCTTTTTATATCACTTATTACAATGTTATGAACATTATGTAATTATTTAAGTTAATAACGGTCGTTTTGTCGATCTTTGGTACTTGAGTCAACAATAAACTTCTTATAATTACAAGTTGTTCATGTGGTGAAATATCCATTATATCCAGAATTATATTCATGATTTAGTTATCATATATAACATATATATTCAGTATATACATAAATTTATAATATTACATAACATTTATAGGTAAGAAATGAAATGCACCCTTCATGGAGACGGTAAGTCGTACGTACGCATGAACGCTACTTTCATTTATATTTCGTATTTAATGGAATGATTTTATAATTGTATAAAGTTATAATATAATTCCAGTATAATATAATGTATAATACCATTTACTCCATCCTTTATACATCCCACTTATGGCATTAACGATTCAAATCACTTTGAGGGGGCGGTAGTCCGCACTTCCTAAAATGAAATTATCGCATTTACCCATAATTGAAATCATAAAGTATGCCATAAATGAGAAATTCAGAAGAATAAGGAAGACATAAAAATAATATATATATCATATATGAAAATAGTTTCATCAAAATGGCCACCATTAGAGGTGTTAAAGGAATATTGACCAATCATCGTTTCGTGAGGCGGTATTTCGCCACCCACAGAAACAGTGTGTTCTTTAACCATTAGACGAAGGTGTGTGTAAGTGTAAAACAAATACTTATCATACCAACATAATAGTATATTTTTTATACTGTTGTTTTTACAAAATAAAGGAATAAAAAGAGTTTAAGGGGTTGGAGAAGCAAAATAAAACAAAACAACATTAGAGAAGACATTACCTTAAAATCGGGTAAGTCTTTTTGATTTGAGACAAAGGCTTTCTTGGGAAGAGTTCTGACCAAAGTGAGTCTTCTAGGAGTAAGGGAGGAAAGTGGAGAGAGTATTTTGGCAGAGGTCGGCCGAGCCAAATGGCTTGGAAGGTGTGAATAAGGTGGTAGTGGTGGGGGCCTTTTATAAGAGGAGAGGAGGGGCACTCTTGGAAAGTAAAGAAAAGTCACTTTATTATAAAATGAGTTTCGGATTTTAGAGGTCCCACACTTCTATAATTCAAGGATAAGGTGATAAGGGTTTGAAATCCACCCATCCAATTGGTTTTGGACATGTGTAGGTCTTAGATATTACATTATCTTTCCATTTTATTTAAATCGTTAAATAATGAGGTCATCGCTGCATCATCATGATGTCATAAATAACTTAATTTATTTAATGTCTAAAAATTAAAAAAAAACTATGATGTAGGAAATCTTTTTATCTTTCCAATGACTATTTATAGTCAAAAATATGACTTGTATAACCCCATGTAAAAATTGTTTTAGTAAAACATTTCATGTTTGTGTCATTTTTTACTTTAACATTAAATAAAATGTATTTATGTCATTTTCCAACTAAAGTGGCTCCATGGGGTCCCCAAGTTGACCCATGGATTGTGTTGGTCGGCCATGGAACATCCAATGAGGGTAGGACATGTGTCAAGCTCATATCATATTATTAAAACATTATTTTTACCTTAAACTACACTAATTACCTCTAATCGCGATTAATTAAACTTAAAAGTTACTATTCACCAAAAATTATTTTTATCCCATTGAACCACATTTTACATCTTAATGACAACCATGTATGTCAGATTTTTGAAAATAAAATCACGGAAGTTGTAATATTTCATTTAAACGAAAAATCAGTTTTTTAACTACCACTTAGTGGTTTTATTATTCATCAAAAAATGATGTTTTTCAGAACAATGCCAAAATTTCACCCTAAGATATAATTGATATTCCGAATTCAAAAATGATGTCTATTTTAAAAAATTACAAAAATATAAGTTGAATTAATTAATTTTATAATTAATTCCCACTGTCACAACAAATAGCGTGTTTTTAAGAAACAATATATATCAAAAGATTGACAATTGTTTATGTCCAATTTCAAAGTCAAATTAATTCTAATGAACACCATTGGATAAAATGGTAAAAATATATTCTACTTATACATTAAAACCACTCAATAGTATAACTTATCACTACAAATTATTTTGATTGAAAAAGTTGTTTTAAGTAATTTTCACTATTCATAAAAAATTGGAAGTTCTCAGAAAATTACAAAAAATTCAACATTGGATAATTTCGATATTATGAATAAAAAAATGAAGTCTATTTTGAAATATAAAATTTCTATAATTTTAAAAAGTGGTTATTACTATTCATAACGGATACTTTGATTAGTCGCGGTGTTTTAGAACTCGAAGTTGCGTACAATGCAAGCTATTGCATTATTGAATGAGAAGTGTATCGTGGAAGCTCGGGGTGTTACATTACACATATAAAGATTTATGTATATGAATTCATTTTTAGAGAAAAATTCCACACATATGGTATTTCAATGATTATCAAATAATCTTGTCAAAAAATTAGTTCATTTATGTATTGAGATCTACATAACCAAATGAATCACTTTATAGTAAAATAATAACACCATCACTACATATCAGAATTTTTATATTGAATACACCACAAAATTGAATACATCTTATAGCCGAGTCATTGTATTTGATGGGGAATGTTATATATAAAAATTTTATTGGTCATATTATAAAAACATCCTTATTTAGATAAAAACAATCAGTGATTATGTTTTTACTTCTTGATAAAAATATTGTGATGCATAGAAAAAACATGATACATTCCTATTTTATGGAAGGAAGAATTAGTAGAAACATAGTAATAGTTTGTATGGATAAAGTGTAATTATTAGGGGTTTATGAATTATTACAATAGATAAATACCAAATCAAATTAGTTTTTATTTGTTTAAAAATACTATTATATGATAATGTGTGAGTAAGACTAATGAATGGATGATATTTTACTACTGTTTATGGATTCATCGGGAATATATACAAAAGATTATTTAGGTTCTCAATAAAACAAATTATATATTCCACATCACATTTAATCTAATATATACAATATATATATGTGTAAAATTATTTATAAAGATTTTAGTGTTGATATGTTTTTGATGAATGAGAAGATCCTACTAGTTATATTATCCAAAGATACATTTTGAATAAAAATGATAAATTAGAATAAATTTAATATGATAATAATTCTATAATTTTGAAGAGGAAAACCATTTAAAAATAAAGATTGAATTATGTGAATTTATAACTATGGCCATTAGATGATTTTTAAATTAATGTACTTAAATTAATATTCATATCAATTTAAATAATAGGTGTCATTCACAAAAATATGATATCCTCCAAGACTAGAATGAAAATCATATGATAATACCATGTACATGATACTTATATGTTTGAAAAACATGGGGAACTAAATTTATTATAGTTTAACATTGTATTAAATAGAAAATAATCAATGTGAAAATGATAGAGTGATGTATATGATCTGATAGATATAGTGTTATGTTTCTGGTATACTAAGGGGGAATCACAAATATGAATAAAATCATAGAGATTATCCAACTCTAAAGAGACAAATCATTTTTGTATCAATTTTGATGTGGGAATTTAAGTATATTGTTATATCATTATTTGATGAATCTTATAAAGTGAATATTAGTAATGGCATCATATATGTATCTTAACTTTTAATTATGTTTGGTCGAGAAATATATTTAAATGGTTAGTTACTATGTTTGATGATCAAAAAAGATCATTGAGTGAAAATATGTTCTTTCAGTTTTTTAAAATCTATTAAGCAATTATATGAGAAGAATAAACTTTTTTATCTATATTGAAGTGATTTAGGCATTTGAGCATTCTATTTTATGAAGAATGAGTTTGATTATTTTGATGTTGTGAAATCTGGATTATATTTACACATTAACTTCAATGGAAGATCTAAAATGAAACTCTATCATATATATTGTGAGAATATATATAACATATCAAACAATGTGTGTTTCAGGAGATAACATTGAGAATAAAAGAATAAAAAGTAATGTTATTGAATAAATTTAATGGGAAGTATGAATTCTAGGGTAAGTGAGATTTTGGAAAAGAGACATGTCAGGCTCCGAGAGATATAATATCATTATTTCATTGATCTTTTTTGTGGTGAATAACCTATAATTATAATTGAAAGATAATGATTATGGTTGAGAATACATTCAATTAATGAACAACCAAACATGATTTCGAGTATGAAATGAAACAAAAACTTCTGAAACTATTTTTTCTGCTTTTCCTTTTATTACTAAATTATACATGTAATGTTATATATCAACAGATATATTAGATAAAGAAAAATTAAATATGTTATGATCAACTGAGAAGAATAAAATTCATTAATTTTTTTTCTTCCCATATATTTAGACATCCAATTGCAGTGTCTCATAAATAATTTTTTAATATGAATGTTTATTAGAGAAATATTAGGTTGTCATAATTAATATCAAAATGTTGGGAAGATTTATATTTTTTATATTCAATTTCTGCATATTGATATTCTTCTTTCCATCCATGTCACATTAGATACAAAATTATCCTTTATGAAACTAAATAAAATATTGATCAAAAATAAATATAAGATGAGAAAATCATCAATGAAGGAAGAGGATATACCATTAACCGAAGGTAATCTGTATAGTAAGCATTTATTTTTGAAATGTTTGTATAGTTATTCAAAAAATGTTTATAGTTCAAGATATGATGGATATGAATAAATAAACACCATGTAGTAATTTTTCCATCATGTGAAATATAATATATATATATATATATATATATATATATTGTCATTGGTGTTGATTTCATATTCACACATGTATTTATCAAGTATCTAATTGAAGAATAATAGTATCTTGTGGAATAAACCCATTTTATAGTGAATGTATATTAGAAATAATTTTTAATATTCTAAAACCTCTCTATAATAGTAAAAACAATGAGTGGAATGGACCCACATTGAAATTAAAGAACATATTTTATTAATTATGTGATTGAAATTATTGTTGGATCTCTCTCGTCTTTGGATGATGGTTTCAGCCTCGTTGTGATGTCGCTCCTAGGAGCCCTAGGTTTTTCATATCTCTGCCCTGACCTCAAGTCCCTCCTTTCCTCTCCGAGTCGGAACGGGACCAATGGTTTCTTAGAGTTTTTGGGAGGTGGGATACTGCGGTTGATGGCGCTCTTAGCGCGGTCTGAGCCGGTTTATATCTTTGATGATGTTTTTTATTTCTCTTGTGCCAATGAAATGTTCCTAGGATGGTATCGGTTTCTTTGGTTTTCTTCCCCTTATTTTCGGTGTTGTTTCTATGGTGGATGGGGGTTATATTTACGGAGGTTCCTTTTGAGGATTTTTTGTTTTCTATGGTGGTGGTTCGGCTGTTTCTGGCTCGTGAAAACATTGTGTTGGGGTTTTTTGACAGCTTCAGTAGTGCCCGACGACTGGGATAGTGTTAGGACGGCGACGTCGATAACGATGAGTATGGCGAGGCTGTCGATAGGTTTCATAAGGATGATGGATGGAGATGGGACTCGACTGACATGGATGATGATGATGGAGACCTGATGGTTATGTCGGCTGATGGATGATCCGGTTCTATCTTAGTTGGTGGCGGCTTGCAAATCTTACAGTGGCAGTTTTTGAATTTTTGAATTTGATGGTTTTGGGTCTTCCATTTTGAATTTTGAATTTCATGGCAGTTACGTGGTTTTTTGAATTCCGAACATGGTGTAATGTCGTTAGCATGTGGTTTATGGTTTCGGTGTCGGTATGTGAGGTTCCAACTTTCCTTAAAGTGGCTTTTTAGAAAATTAATAAAAAGATTTGATGGAAAAAACGTTTCTATGTTTTTTAAGAGTTATATGATTAATTATACCATTATAATGATGAAATTATTGGATAGTTATGTAATGTAATTAAGGAAAATGTAGGTGCATGAAATTAAGAAATCCATAATAGATTGGAATGATAGGTTGGGGGAAGTAGAAGATAAAAAAAATAACTCAATATAAAACATGTGGGTCCAAAATTGAAGTTAAAAAACTAGATAATTAAAAGAATGGAACTTCTAAAAATCTTAGAGAATATGAAATTACAAAATCATATTGTAATAAAGTCAATAAAAATAGTCTCACAATAATGTATTTGAGATATTTGTAATAAGTTGATAAACCACAACCTCTATATCATGGTAAAAGTTAACTTATTCTGTATAAAAAATTTATCCTCAAAGTATATAATTTCATTAGATTCAGGAATTATTAAAATATATATATATATAAACACGGTAAATAAAATAATTTTGGGCAACCAACACCATTTCCTGGAAAAATTATTTTATTTACTTGTCAAAATAATCTGTAATAGTTCTCAAAATATTGTTTTTCTAACCCATAAAAGGTATAATTTAATGCAAAATGCACTAGAAATGAGATGAAAAAACATAAATAATTGGATTTTTTGGGCTAGTATTGTTTTTGATATATATGATTTTATTTTGGGTACATTAGGTTGGTGTGTAAAAGTTCATGAAGACCTAAAAAAATTGCGAGAAAATATGAATAAATTAAACAACATTCTATATTAATTAAAAATATTCATATATAAAAGTTCAAGTCTTCTATGAACATATTTTATATCCTTGGAAACATCAATGATTTTGGAAAATTTAGTGGTCACTAATTTGAGAATGTTTGGTAAAAACATTTTAGCCATTAATCAAATATTATAAATAATAATGAAAATAGATTAACTATGATTCTGGTAAATTTGATTACATTTTAGATTTTGAAAATGAAAAATGTTGTTATGAATTAAACACCTAAGAGGAAATTATATTTTTTTGATTAGTTCACCAATAGTGGTAAATCAATGAATAAAGAATATTTTTATGGAATGTGATGTCTAATTGTACTCACATAAAATAATTCTACAATAATTCTAGTAGCATCAATGGTGACATTAATTCATAAGGTGTATGAACCATTGATCCCTATCCTAAAATATGATGTCAATAAGATGTCCACAAATATGATGAAAATTATGTTTTCATAAGGTGTTTAATTCTGGAATCCAATAGATGATTCATGCATGAAAATGGTGGGATATATTCGATCATCAATGAAATGTTCCCCTGGTTTGAAGAAGAAGAAGAAGAAGTCATATCCCTAGTGCTAAATCTAAAGGCCAGTGGATGATTGATCATTTGAGATATTTTTTTGAATTTGTATTATTAAGGGGAATAAAATGTCATGTTTTGTGGGAATTATCTATTATTTGGGGATATAAAAAGAAACAGATCATGTAGAGATAGATAAATTTCACACACAAAATTAGTTCAGGATTTCTTTGAGGATATTTTAATAAAGTATAAGTCTTTTCTTTATACCATTAATAGTTTAACTAATATTTATCATGTTTTCCAATGGGTTTTTTGGAACCAATTGTGTATGAATATATATTCTATTGAATGTTTTTTATTTCACTTTTCAAGTGAGGTACATATTCTTGAATTATAATAATAATATATTTATAAGGCTTAATGAAATGACACTTTTAGATGGTATCTCATATAGGGTAATTGTGTAAAACATTATTTTTAAAAATTAGCACTCATTTTTTCCACACCGGTTTCTATTCATCGAGTTTTAGTTGTTCAAATAAAGGCATACCATTAATGAGAATATGATTAGATAAAAAATACAATGATAAAAAAAGGATCTTCATTTATGATAAAAGTATGAAAATAGTGATATGAAATGTAATTTGAGATCCTTAACTCATGGAATTTTTAGAGATGTTGGACATTAGGGGAAGGGTATAGAGTGTTTTCATAATATTATTTTATTCACCAATGCTATCATTCATTATTAGACTCAATTTTTATTTTGGAAAATCCATCCTTTACTCAGGAGAATATTTTATGTATTTTTAGTTAGAGATGTTGATGTTGGAATCATCCTAGATAAAAATCATATGATAGATATAAATTTGGTGATGTTCTCTCCCATTTATTTCAAATATTATTAGTTGGCATATGAACTATTATTTTATGGCATATTTTTAATTCCAAATTCTTATAAGCCCATTATATATATGTTATAGGTCATTTATAATATTTAATTAGAAGATAAATTTCTATTTTACTCAAAAACACGGAACCAGACCCATATAATTGTTATTTTCAAATACCTATATTCATTTTGGATTTTGGGATTTTCATATAAGTGACCATTAATTTATAAATTTTATATATGGGTAAATCCTCATGATAAATAGGAAGATGTCAATTTCTATATACCGCATAAGAGTGATATCCTCTTTTAGAGGATTCCTTAGGGAACCTATAGAATAGTGTATAGTTAGGCCTCATCCACATAAGGGAATATATTCATTTATAAGGGATACATAAGGGTAATCTAGACTTTAATAATTGTATGTCTGATCATATAACCTATAAAAGGGTTTGAATACTTACCATTATAGAAAAATATGATTTGTGTAAGGGTAATCACAACATACTCTCACACAATTTTATTTTTTGGGAAATAATATATTGAAACATAGTTTTTTATTTTTTCACTATAGGAATGGTATTGCCATATGATTTGATGATTTAAAACTCTTAGTATTATTAAAAATGCTCATTTTCACTCTAATATATTTGTAATACCTATATTGAATTATTTTAAATTGTCTTTATTTATTATACAAGTAAAATAAACTCTAGTTATAAATTTAATTTTTAAAATTTTTTGTTTTGAGATAATATGAAATTTGACTTCTTCAAAATATCTAAACATCTCTTTCCTTCTTTTTGATATCCTCTTCATTCTAGGTAGTCCAAAATTACATCATCCTTGATTTGGGTAGTCTTATTTTATCAAACTATGATCTCATTATAATTTAAAATAATATAATAATCCTTTTCCCTCATCTTTCTAGATAGCGGGGTTTGAAAGGGATAATTCTAAGAATCATTTTGGATTAGTTTGAATAGTTAAATGTGAAGTTGTGATTTGAGTGGTGTTTCATCGATATAACTTTGATTTCACCGTCAATGAATTTTACTTCAGAAGTTATGTACTATATATGGAATTCTAAATGACATTATCATGACATGTTTGTTTATACATGACAACCCATGAATGTTATGAAAAATAATGTAGTTAATTATGTGGAAATGGAGAAAATTCTTACATTATGGTCATGTGATTTAGTATAGCATCTTGGTAAGTATATATGATTTAAAATAAAATTCTTAATATGATATATATTTCTTATGATATTTTATATCATGTCTAACCATTATCCATATATTATGATTAATATGTTTCTCGATTTCATTATGTCGTCACATTGGAGGGGAAGCATAAAAATATTGTTATGGTTATAGAATATGACTCATTGATGGTATATGTCATATCATGGAAAAGACTACTATCATGGGAGATTTCCATGCATGGGAAATGATATTTCATTAGATAAAGAGAGATTTTTGATAATTCCATGTATGAACGAGGTGATTATTTTGTTAAGAGATACATATTAGGTTAGATATACCATCATATGAGGATAGTGACCACCCCTAGGGTTGGGCATTCAATTTTCATGATACTAATCACCATCATGGTGTATCGATTGGTGTTTCTAAGAAGTACCATCAATAAGGTGGTCCATATATCTTTAATGACATGTGGTGAAAGCCTTGATGTGATTAATTATATCATGTTGACCCTAGTGGTGTCGAGGTTTATGGTGTCGTGGTTCGAGGTTTATGACTAAATAGATCTGTGAGTATGTTTTCTGAGAGATTACATAATTTCATTACATAGATTGTTTACCTTGTTTACACATATCATAATGATTCATTGGTAGTTTTATACTCGGTTATTACACAGAGCATGAAGATGGTCCACGTTATACATATAGACCTTAGGACCACGTATCTAGTGAAGGTAAATGAACATATGTTTGGGTGTTAAGGAGATAGAAAATTTGTTTTGGAGGTGATGTTGGGAAATAAAAAAACTATTGGTTTTTATTTTTTATTTTTCTAACACTAATTTTGATTTACAACAATTAGGGGTCAATGGTGTATTTATCATTAATGACATGAAATACAGTATATGTCATTTATTTAGAGCAGTATTTGATTCTTCCATGGAATTATTTCATTTTTAATTAATTATTTCATTTATTGATATTGAGGGAATATTCGACACACAAATAGAACATGGATACTCTATAATAATTGGTAAAATATAGTGCATTGGTTGTTGTACATAATTCTAGGTGGAAATTCATATCAAAGTCGATGATTTGGGTCAGGACATTACAAAGTAGTATCAAAGGATTGTTTTATTATTTCAAATTTAACTAACCAAAGACCTTTTAGAAAGATGATATATTATGTGGGACACTATTAAAGTAGTTTTCCTATTCTGGGAAATAGCATTAGTATGGGACATTTGATTTACCATTGATGGAACTTGTTTGACAGTTTTCTGGGATATTATTTCCATACATGCATCATGAGTAGTAAAGTAGTATCACATTATATATATATATATAGTGTTTATTCATTATTATTTACATTTTATTTTATTCATTGACATATTCTATCAATTCATTATAAAACTATATTTTTTATTCGATGCCATGTCTGTTTTCATACAATCGTTATATATCTATGATGACATTAATTATATGAAAATCCTTAACATGATATCTTTTTTATATATAATTGACTGTGAGTAATGTGTGTATATTGATACATAGGTTAGCTCTATGGGTGATTTTCCATTGGTTAAGGGTATCCTTATAGGAAAACTTTTTTAACCCATAGATTGATTATAATCATTCATAAGATAACGATTTGGGATATTTTAGATAATATTTTCATATTTGAGAAATTTAATCAAGGGACCATTTAATGAGACTATGACTAAAGAAGATTAACATGCCTTACTTATGATGGGAGAACATATTTCCCCTATAGTTCTGTACGAAGATGTACCCCAAACACCATCCTATATCAATAGAAGTTATTCAAGATTTAGAGACTGTTCAAGTTGAAAATTGAGAGCATCATATATGGATATCCTATATAGAGTTGTTTCATGAGAAATATTTTCCAACCATGATAATTTAGGACCATTACATGGAGTTCTTTTTGATTTAGCATAGAATTATGAATATTTATTTAAGTTCTCCTCGCATTAAAATGCTATTTCTATGAACTACTTTCCAGTCAAAAAATAAGGTGCCAAAGTGAAAAAAATTGAGAAAGGATTTCATCCATGTCAAAAACATAAACATAAGGTGGTTTTCCAAGATAAATTATGATAATTTCTTTGGAAAGGTATAAATTTTTTGAGATGGTGTTAGATGATTATAGGTTATTATGATTATTTCTATTCCATTATTGATTAAGGGGTATGTTTTCTCAGAATAATACATTGGATTCATCTATAAATTGGAATATTAAGGCTAACAAGGAGAAATAGGGAATCTGAATGATGGGTTAATATATGACTTCCACATAACCCCCAATGGAATATGATTCTTTCAATTACATCAACTAAAATTAATGGGGGTATTATATTAATTCTTGTAAGCATATTTATGTAGAGAACCACAATTGGAAAATGGATTGAAAACTATTTTTTCTCTCCATGACTTCTCAGGGTAGTGTGATAGGGTCATGGAAAACATGGATTATATGGAAAAAAAGAGAAAGAAAACAACATCAACTAAAATTACTATAAAAAATGAAAAAATAAACAAGGGAGTTTGAGTTTTGGTAGTGAATTTCCCTCCATCAAATGTTGATGTGGGACTATTGTTATGTTATTGACCACCTCTTTATTATATAATACATTGATTGATTCCAATTTATCATATTAATTTAAATATGTTTATGCTTTTACTAGTAATTACTTACCAATAATGTTATCTCTTGAGATTTATTCCATCAATATACTATTACCAATGAATGTGTATTGTCTTCACCGATTCCAAGAGTTTGCAATATATGTTTTTTATAATGTAAATCTATATGGAATTATGGTTTTCAGATGAAAATATTTTAATGTGATCATTTTCAGGGATGGTATCCCATGTTTTTTATCCCACATTAATTTATATAAGATATGAGTTTCATGTTAATCTATGAGGATAAATATGTTCATGAAGACTAGTGAATTAAAAATAAAACCAGGTAGAGTGGGACTAGACATGATCCAGTTTTATATGAATAAAAATTGATTTTATGGATTTCACTATAAACATGATTAGTTGAAACCATTGTATCATTTTTTAAAATTTTGGATCCATATCATGTAGACATTTCTGATGAATTCATATACCTTGAACCGATTAGGGGAGTTGAGTTCAAGATATAACAAATTAATTCTGAGAAACCAATTTCAATACCCCATAATCACACGACATTGTCCGTGATGAATACGATCAAAGTAAAACACAGTGAATTTGAAATGAATTAATTTATCTATATGTTTATATAACTATAGGGTGTAGGTATGTTGTTCCCCAATAAGTAACATAGTATTCTTAAACTCTATATATATTACAAAATAATAAATTTGGTGATAGTTATGAAAAATTATCCTTTATGCCTAATAAAAAACTTCTTCAATTATATATGTTGATCCTAGTGGATATACATGGATGATATTTAAAAAGACCATCACCAGTTGTAACATATAGAGGAGTACACATTAAATTAATTGTTTTAAAGAAGTTGTAGTAAATAATTGTATTTTTTTCTGTTTTTAGTCATTAATGTGTATATATTGTTCATGTGTCGCATGAAAATGATCATCAAAAAATATAATGAACAATAAATTAAAATTTCCATTGAAACTTTCTCATCTACTCACTAACCCTATAACAACATGTGAGACATGTTGATATATTAAAGATTACACATGAAGCACAATGTTATTATGGATGGAATTTGAAGTTCCATTTATATATTAAAAATGTGAAATTCATGGGGCATGATTTTTCTAAAAAATATATACCCATGGAATATAAAAAATATGATGTTTTGAATTCATGGAAAATTATTTAGAACATGTTTGAGATCATGACATTAATTGGTTGTTATGGTAATAGAAACTTTTTATCCATGTCATATCACAATTATTCATACTTATGACTAAAATATTGAATAAAGGATTGATTTTTTAGTAGTCAGACCTGTGATAATAGGAATTTCATGAGCTAATGAGTAGGTTGATTACAAATCCACTGTTGATCCCTATTATTCCAATTAAGGGCTATACATTATATGATGCTAAACATGGAAATGGATTGGGGAAAATAATAATTTATAAAGAGCATTTAGTATCTTATGGTGCATGTCATCTAAAATCACATGTATGGTACTTTTATTCTAATGACTTGGAGGTAGAATATTTTTTCCTAACATTTTATGGTCTGATAAAATATCCCATTAATGAGAGGTCAATTTTCTACATGTCTCATAAGATATAATAATATATCATCAAAATTCATGACCAAAACATGAGGAATATAAATTAGTTATATTATCTATATACATTCAATATTGAGATGGCCTATGAAATAGATAATGTTAATGTCATTCCATTTTCTAAGTATCATATGATTCCAGTAACCCTGGAGAATAGTGGTGAATTATAGTGGAATAGTGGACCATTTGTGATTATTGGGTGATTGAAGGATAAATTCTACTAGTACTATGGATTTCTGACATGGGTTTCACTAAGTATTAATTCTTTCTTAGTATACCAAGTGAAGGATAGATAGGAATCTAAACCATTGTGTACTTTTGTATGGGAAAATTTATAAGGTGGTGAACCAATACCTTTGTTGTAATTGTTTACGGATGATATAATCCTTGTTCATTTGATTATTTAAGTAATTAATACTTTTGAGAAAGAAATAATGTGATACCAATACACCTTAATATGGGTGTTGTATCATAGAACAACACATAGGTACCATGATAATATGTGGCGGTTCTAGTGGAAATGTGTGAAGAAAAAAATTTATGGATTCATTTTAAGATTCGTTATCAACCAGAGGATAATGTATAATCACTAGAATCCCATTGGTTTTATCCACCTATATCTTGTTTTTTTGTTCATGGGGGTGATAATATAGAAAATATGATTGAGTTACCAAGGACCCTAGGGATCAATGATTTTTTAGGTTACAATGGATAGTATCTTAATATATGATCAATTATTATGATCCATAAAACACTCTTTGTAGATGATCTAGAAGTGATGAAAGTCCATGAGATTGTATTGTTGAATTTTTTTACCTTGATCCTTATATGTGATATGGACAAATGATTTACAT
This sequence comes from Viscum album, assembly GCA_963277665.1. Classification (NCBI taxonomy): domain Eukaryota; kingdom Viridiplantae; phylum Streptophyta; class Magnoliopsida; order Santalales; family Viscaceae; genus Viscum; species Viscum album. The sequence continues at coordinate 1,265,429,484 of OY728140.1, read as the reverse complement.
AATAATATTTTAAATCTTTATTTAAGGCTTTAGGATCTCATATATGATCCAACACATCTTTCCATTCCTAGATAGAAGGAACGTTTGAGTATATAGTCATAATAGTAGATGTTATGACATATAAGACATTAGTGGAGGATGGAATCTTAAGATGATCTCAATTATAGTCCCTGTCATAACCCAATGGTAACCCATCACTACATAATGATAGTTCTCTATTTTAATATGTGGGGGTAATGGTTAGACAATATTTTCAAAGGATAAAATATGTTATATAGGGAATTTTTTAAGGATTGTAATGAGACATGTATGATAACTCCAAATTGATAAGGGATATATAAGGGAAAATAGAGTTTCAAAAAGGAATTTCTATGAACATGACCTATTTAGGAGTAAAAATACATATCTTAATATTAAAAGTTTGAGGTTAAAATAGGTAAAACAATTTTACCTTTACACTAAACTCTTTTGTGTGAAAAATATTTTAAACCCGTATTTTTTACTTATAGTTCTGAATGAACAACTAATTCATTTTTATTATGGAAATATCATAATATCCTGATAATTTATCATTTTGGATATTTTATACTTTATAACTCATGTATAATTTTTTTTAAATTTTCGGACATTAAGGATTCAATAAAAATAAAAAATAAATGTATAATTTTATTTATCATTTTTTATGATGTGATCCAATATTATGTTTTCCTTCTTAAATATTCTTGAACCTTTGACTCCTTTATTTTTATATCCTATTGAAATTTTTTAATATATAATTCTTATATAAAAAATCCATGATATATTATTATAATAAATATGTTATGTTTTAGTTTCTATGCTAAGAATAAAACTATTTCTCTCCAATTTCAATAGTATACCATTCTGAATGAATATTTCTAAAAAAATTCATTTAGTGGATTAAAAAACATATAAGGTTTCTTTATTCTTGTGTTGATGTTTTGACATACATTATATTACTTGGTTATTGAAATTTATATAGGAAGTTATTATCCATAGTTATCCTTATATATGGTTTTTATGAGACATTTGTTTTATACTTGAAACCCCATTACTATTATGAATTATCATGTGGGTTAGTGAGTGACACTTGAGATAATATATTCTATGTGACTAAGTATTTTTTTTTTGTAGCCGCATAAGAACTATTATTAATATCTATTGTTAATAAATTCAATGATATATATTTATTTGGGTATGTAAAAGTTGGTTTACCCTTTCATATGGTATTAGGATAAACATGTTTTTAGTTTTAGTTATATGAACCCTTGGCGGGGTAGTTTCCTGACATGACAATTGAATCGAAGTATGACTTGTTTAGTGGTAGGATGATATCACACACTTTTCTAATGAAGCCGTATTAGAAAATTAATGGGAAATAAGGGCGTTCATCAGTTACATGCTAAAATGGAAGAATACAATTAATTGGTTATGTAATTATCTAGTTGCATTAGACACGTCAGGTGAGTCTCACCATCATCATAGGATAATGACCATCTTTGGGGTAGAGTGTGAGGTGTTCCGGATAATAATCATCTTCAACGTGGTGAATTCGTTATTACTAATTAATACCACAATAAAGGTGGGGAATTTTATATTTTATAACTTTATTAACACAATTGATGTTCTTACCAATATCATGCTATTGTAGATGGGTTTGGGTTTTGTGGCTGATTTGTTTGTTTATGATAACTCATATTTTGTTTGTTACTATCTTAATTTTTTGAATTTAATTTTGTTTGGAAATATATTATTATAATTTATGTGAACATTTTTAAGTAATCTTTGGTGGTTTCCTACTAGGTTTGATAATCACACAATACAATGTAATCTTCCTGTTAATATATATTTCATTTCCATGGATTCAATAGAGGTTGAGAGACCTATGATTTGCAGTTGAGGAGATACAGGTGATGTTGGGACATGTACCAAATTATTTCTTATTCCTTTATATTATTTATGATATTGATGATCTCTTTTAATAAACACATTTTGGTATATATGATTTAGTTTTTTATAACCTGAGATAACTTCTACATTATCTGTTTAAAATAAAATTTAATTATTCTACTAAATTTCATAGTTTCTTATTTATGTTTGAATTTATTAATATTCGGTTTATATTCTCCCCATGGACAACACATGTACCCTCTCTATTAATCAATGTATTATTGTTTTCAGGACGTCACACAACATGTTTTATAAAACATCATCTCTAACATGGTTTTTATTCGTGGGGCTTCATGGGAATCATTATTCAATTGGCGTTATATCTCTAGCAGTATCAATATCAAATGGTTTCAAATAATGATTTTACAGATGAACTAGAATAAATGAACCCACACTGAAGATAATTAGGAAGTAATTTATAACTACCCGGACCCCATAATCTTATATATTGTGAGAAATCATAATATTTAAATCTATCGCTTTGATAATGATAAAAGTATTAAATTTTTAGCCATATAGAACATAAAAAATAAAGGATATAAGTATTTTATAGGTTAGATAACCATGAATATTTTAGGATTATAGTTTAATTAAACTAGGTATATATCATTCAATGATTACATTCCCATAATGCATATATTTATGTCACAAAACTAGTTCATTTTAATGAAAAATTAAGTTTATTTAATGAGAATTAAATACTTAGAACCTTGAAATTATTATCAATTATAATCATCCCTTTGACCTGTGGAAAAAATTAAAAAATATCCAATTAGAAATAAATATGAATAAGTTAAATTTAGAAATTTTAAATGAAAATTTTCTATATATTTAAAAACCCAAATATCATATAAGATCTATTCGACATAAAATGAATTTTGATAAAATAAATATTCACATACACATGAAATATTAATTACCACATAATGAATTTTATCATAAACACATAACAATGAAATATAATTGAAAAATAATAATCATGGTAGTATCATATAAAACATAAGAACCCAAGAATAAAACATGGATACAAACATTCCACTTTTACAATAGATATTAAATTAATTCCATTGAACAACATATTAATAGAGTACATTATGATATTAGAATATTTCCATGAAAAATAATTAGAAAAAGAGAATCCAACTTTGTTACATGGGATACCATCTTCATAGAACCCTTATATGAACACTTACAAATAGAATGAATTTCACATTTAGTTAAATAATAATTATCCAGATAACATTATCATTACCCAATGAATTGAAGAGAAATATAAAGATCATCTATAAAAATAATCAATTTAAAAAGGCCATAAAATTCATTAAAATCAAAGAATATTACATTCCCATCATTAAACACAAAAAATATAATTTTGAACACATATTATTATGTTTTAATAGTTATATATATCACATTCCATTAATAGATAATTTTCAAAATTAAAATATTGTAAAAAAATGGAATAAGGGGTTTTATTTTCAATAAAATAAGGAATCATATAAAAGGATAAATAATTTCAAATGAAGTTTTAATTGTAGGAATGGTTTTTAGAATATATACATTAAAATATAATGATTCGTTCACCTTTTTTAAATAATGTCAAAATGTTGTGTAAAAAAGTAAAAATATTCCATTAGAAAATAATTTAAATTTACAAAAAGTGAAGAAAATTTTTATTAATTATTTTTAAACTTCAAAAAAATCATAAATAAAATTCATTTTATAATATGTAAATAGATAAATTATTTTTAGAAAATAATTCATTAAAAAATTTAAAATTGGGTTTTGAAGTAAAGTGTCCATTATAACAACATAAATTATGAACCAATGAATCATTGAAGGAAATTACATTGAATTGATTTGTAAAAACATTAGTTTTGAGAAAATATTTTTAAAATACATCCATTAGGTTCTATATATATCATAAAAAACATTTTAAAAATTAGATTACTCAAAATGAGAAGGAAATGAGACTAGAAATCCCTTACCTCAAGTTCAACTTGTTTTGTACATTAATTAAATCCTATATAGTGGACGTATATTAATATTTTACTATCTTAATAAACTTTTCAATCTTTAATAACTTATCATTAAACCATTTATTTTATTCTTTTCAATGAAATATTCAAGTACAAAATTTCTTTATTTCAAGTACAGTGTTTTGAAGTTGTTCCGTAAATAAATGGAAGATTAATTCTATGGGTTTAACAAAGTGAATATATCAACTCTTCTAACATATAAAAAAATTAATCAATAAACTATTATCATATCCATACATTAAATATATTTTTATTACAATCTGTAAAATACATATATCAAAAACTAATCACATCTCCTTTTGGAGGTGCTTGTACACATGTAAACATGAATGAAGTTTCCATTAATCAATTGATGGAATATATAGAAACTAGGTGGTAAATTATCATTAAATAATGAATTTTTTTTCATTAATACCACGTATATTAATTAAATATATCATAGTATCCAACCCATAAATGAATTCCCAAGAAATAATATAGAATGATTTCATTAGGTGATAAACTACATGAATTTACAAACAATGAGTTCCTTTCCCATTTAATAAAAATAGTGATAAATATGGTAATTAAATTAACATACTATTATCTCAGTATATTTGAGATAATTATATCATAATATTGTGTCTATTTTTATATAATTGAAGGTGTTAGATGAAGATGGTATATGAAAACACCCAATGCAGAAGGTTACCCCGTTATTGAAGAACCTTCGTAAGATATCTCTAAAATTACAATCGATATGGTATCTATGAGAGTATAAAACCACTATATCATTTATAATTATTCTTTTAAGTGGTTTTGGAAAGGTTTTGAAAAGATATGTGGCTCATGGAGGATTTAATAAGAGATGATAGTTGGTCTCCTATCATAGCGGTGGATTGGACATAAAACTAATTACATATAATAATAATATATAATAAAATAATTTTCATGTGAATGTGAAATAACAAGGATGAAATTTGAAATCTATGACATTTTATGGTTGAATAATTTCATTCAATAAAATTTGGATATTTTTCTGTGTCATTTTTATATTTATCATTGGGAAAACACTTTTTAAAAAAATTTAACATTATGTGTCATAAATTTTTTTAATTAATAGAGTCATAAATTTACATCTGTGATAAAATAACATAAAAATCATCATATAAGGTTTTTTAAAACCATATAAAATACTCATTTACCAAATAAAATATTTTTTATTTTATTAAATAATTTAATAATTAATTATTTTATATAAAAATCCAATAATATCATTTTATAAATATTCACATATATTAGCTTTAAAAACATCAATAATGGTATTTAATTGAGAATATAAATAATTTGAAATTCAATAATACATTATAATTAATCATAAATATAGTTGGTCATATTTTTTCATCCAAAAAATAATAGTTGTGATGTTTTTAAATATATTAAAATTGATCTGTCTTCTATTTCCACAAGAACTATGTCAATATTGTGTTAGAATTTAAGATAATAATAAAATTAAAAACTAAAAATTAATTTACTGGAAATATATATATATATAATTTTATAATCATTAATTATATATTTTTATCTACATGTACACTACTAAATATTTCACTTTTTTCAACAGGAACATATCTGTTGGTAAAAGTGTATTTTCGGATGGTAAAACGTTTTACCAACATATATGTCCCTGTCACAAAACTATTGGTAAAAACTCTGTCGCTAAATGTTATTGTGACAGATAAAATAGTTTTGTTGCAATTATAATAATACCAATAGATAATATATATGTTGGTTAAAGTGTTTAACAATAGGTTCTGGTGACAAATTTATCTGTTGGTAATAATATTTACAATATATAATATTTATTTATAAATTACATTTAATTATAAATTATAAATTTTTATTGACATAAAAATTTCATATTATATTTATTAATTTATTATATATAATACATATGTTTTAATTATTAAACCGAAGATTATTTTAACAGATGTTCAAAATTAGACATTAATTAATTATATTAATAATGAAATTCATTACAAACAGAACATGTTAGATCCTCACTAGGATTGTTCAACAATTATGGACCCCCCCCCCCAATTATGTTCCACAATTTTGTCGTTCGACAACCTGACCCACCCCCACCATACAAGATCCCCCTCCCCCCCCCAACAGTATCAACTACCCAACAGCTTCAGTTCATCATCGCCAGCCACTCCAGCACCAGCAGATCCAACCGATCCATGTCAACTCAAGCCCTAGTTCATCCATGCTAGCTCTAGTCCCATCCATGCCACCTCCATTCTATGCCAGCTCATCCAACTCTAGCTCCATCTATGCCAGCTCTACCTCCATCCCAGCTCAAGTCTATGCCAGCTCATCCATTCCAGTAACAATTTATGTCACCCCACCTATGCCATGTCCATTCTATACCAACTCATATATAATATAGTGATTATAAATATTATATAATAATAATTAAATTAACTTTCATTAAACCATACCAAAGAAATATGATACAGAAGAACTAAAAAATACTTTATTTTCTAATTAAATAATGACATTTTTATCATAATCCAATAGTTTCACCAATCAAAATATGACCATAAATATCATTCTATGATGTCATTTCATTCAATCCAAACCATGATTACACAAAATCAATGGTACAAAACCAAGGTCTACTAAAAATTTGTTTACATGAGCCCAAAAAAATGGCGGAACCATGACCACCAATCTTGCATCTTTCTTAGACCCTGAAAGTGGAATCATGAAACAATTAGTCCAAATACTGTCAACTTTTCACACTACAACTATGAAGATAAACTCCTTGAATATCTTTTGGTCCACCACTGATGGACCTTCATGAGTACTGAACAATAGAGATAAATTTTTAAAGAAAATAGCTTCAACAACAGCGGCCTCTACAAATACTAGCTAGCTGTAAACATCCAGAATGATAACCGAAACCAATTAAAAGAAAACATTCTGGAACATAAACCAGAAGAAACTGAAGAAAACAAACATAGAAAAACAATGTTAGAAAAATATGGTGTCTTCATTTAACCACCCAAATTCTATTAACAGAACCTACATAAACTGCATATAGTTTGAAAACAAAATAACATGTCATGTTTAAAACAATTTAAAAAATTGTATGTTTAACAGTATACAATATGAAAAAAAATACAATATGAAATCACTATAAAAAATAAACTAATTCCATAATGTATACAGTATGAAAAATAGTAAAGTATGAAATCAGCTTAGGAATTATGAAATCAGGTCATAGTGTAACATAAATAATAGTACAGTATGAAAAACAGTTGAAGAAGATAATAAATGGTTGATACATCGGTCATTACTTCATACAGTACGAAAAATAGAAAAATGTTTGAAATTAGTTAATATTATAACATAAAAAACTGAATATAAAATGAAAAGAATTATACAATAGGAAATCAATTTACAGAATAAAATATGAAATCAGTTTATGCAGTTTGAAATCAATTTACTGGTGAGCTATAATTGAAAAACATTATACAATATGAAATCAATTTACTAGTGAAATCAATATGAATTAAGTATACAATATATAGAATGAAATCATTTTACAGTATAAAATAAGTATATTCAGTGAAGTTTATGCAGTTTATTTAAATTATTCAATAAAATGCATTTAGTTTATACATTTAGTTTATTCATTATAAGGTTTATAATTATTCAATAAACTGTATGAAATCAATAAACTGCTTCAATAAACTGTATGCAATTAGTTTATACAATAAACAACCTAAAATATTTGAGTACTCCTGGTGAGGCTTTGTTATATCTTAGGTGATTTGGGCATTCCTTGAAATATAGAGTGTGATCAAAGATACAGAGTTCTACAGATTAGTGTTTCCTTATGGATTCAATTAGGAATTTCGAGTCAGAAATTCTGATTCAATCATGATAGTGTGCTCGAGGATGAAATGATTGTGAATATGTAGAAGATTGGGCTTTAGGAGTTGGGTATTGTCCTCTGCTTACAAGTGGGCTTCATAGATGGATGTTGGGCATGGGATTGTGTAATAATATCCAAAAATAAACAAACAATGACTTTTATATTTACAAAAATAATTTTCCACATAATAATTACACTAAAATTCAATTTTTTCAACATGAATAGTGATCAAAAAATTTCCATGTTTAAATGAAAATATACATGCATTTTTAACAATTAAATTATAAATAACACTATTGAAAATTCTAACTTCTTCCAGGTTTGGTAAAAATTATGGGGTTTTCTTCTAGTAAAAAAATTAAAATGAATGATAATTTCATGTTAATCACTACCCACACACATTAAATTTCCACTCCCAAACAAAAAATCCTAATGGAATCTCTATAACATGAAAAATAATAAAATTTCATGAACACAATTTAAGGAAAACCATTTATATTTCAGGATTAAAAACTCCCCATCACAATTTAAAACAAGATACAATGTATACAATCAATGCAAATTCAAAATGTATTTCAAAAAACCTAATCTAGTTATATTTAAAACAATCCCAATATATTTCGCTTCAGATTTTCAAAAGTTAAGAACTCATATTAGATTAGTTACTAATTTTAGATCAAAAGAATATAAATAATGTTAGAAATTTCAAAACCAAATAAAAGTACATTTTCTAAGAAATTAATGTTACACTTCAACCAAATGATAAAATTGAATATTCAAGTCAAACGTTTTTAAGAATATCATTTCTTTTTTTTTTACTTTTATAAAACATCCAACATATCTAGAAGGTATCAGTTTAACAGTTGTGCAAGCAAAAGGGTTATTTCCATGTATGTTTCACTAATCAGTATACTACACCAAATAATATATTCAACCCAAATTCCATAAAATTAAATCATAAACTATTCATACTTCAGTTAATTTCAAATGATTGGTATAAAAATTTCAAATGATTGGTATAGAAATTTGAAATAGGTTCTATAAAATTCATACAGGGTTATGAATCACTGAAATATTAACAAGAATTCTTCTTGAAATCTTCTACTATTTTTTGTTACTTCCTTTGGACTCTCAACAATAGTGATAATTATTCCAATCCCATTTAATGGAATTAATTTATATTCAATTAAAAAAATATAAGAAAAAACGGGAGGGTAACCATGTTATAATCAAACATCAAGTAACAAATTATTTATACTAAGAAGATCATAAAATAAACAATAAAGGATAGCACTGACCAAATTATGATAACAAAATAGAGAATAACTTATGTTACGAACTGCAAGAACATCAATAAATCTAAGCATGAAAGTCCAAGATTACATACCCATCTGCAATGACTCATACTAACTTTGAGACATGAAAACAACCAAAATTGAACCTTCAATGCTAATTTTAATTATAGTAAAGTATGATAACATCAAAAACTGAACCTTCATTACTAATAACAACTTCAAGAAAGTGTGATAACAACACAAAGTAAACATTCATTACTAATGAAAACTGTATTACCAATACTGAACCAGCATTAAATTCTCATTACTAATGTCAGCACTGACCAAAGTATGATAACAAAATAGAAAAGAACCTGCATTATTAACTGCAATAACAAAAATTAATTCAAGCATGAATGTACAAGATTACATACCAATCTGCACTGCCTCATGCCCATTACAATAACATGAAATCAACCAAAATTAAACCTGTTTTCAAGGGAAAACAACCAAAATTGAACCTTTATTACTTACAACAATAACATAAAACCCTAGATTTCAGACCAACCTTCACTGCCTCATGCTCATGATTAATCCAATCCAAAATACTTAGATAATTTCCCACTATAATTAATTGAAAATAATTCTACACAATCAAACTAACATAATCTTAGAAAAGAAATTATAGCATCTCTCATTTTCTCATTAATATCTTGATAAACTAGAAATCAATGTAAGGAACAATGAGAATGAAAGTCTCATGTCCCATTGATTTAGTATAAAGCAACCAGGCCCAAACATTAGCGCCCAAACAACATCCTCCATCATTGCTAAACGATAAATCCCTAAAACACCATCTAAAATGTCTTCTTGTCGAGGAAGAAATGAAAATGACAAAATTCATTCTCAGCGGATCAAAGAAACTATAAACGGGATGCAAGAAAAACAAATAGTTGATACCTGATGCTCGTCGTCCAAAAAAACCTTTGAAATAATCGTGAAATCTGAGATTCCCCTAACCCTATGACCCTAAATCACAAATGAAAGAGAACAAGGGAGAGGCGTGGCAAGGTCTGGCGACGATCATGACGAGGACGAGAGTCGATTGATGGAGGAGCATTGCGGCTGCTGTGGGCCGGCATAAGTTCGAGGGAGGAGCGCGGCACGGTTAGGGGAGCAGCACTGTAAAAATATAACAAATATAATAAATGTAATAATTATAATAAAATTTTCCATGTAATAACAATATATTATTTCTTAAAAATATAACAAATTATACAAATAAAATATCAAATTACATTTAATATTTTAAATTAAAAATATAATAAAAATATATATAAATAGAGAAATTTTTAATTTTGTAAAATTAAATAAATATAATATTTAATAAGTATAATATCAATAAAAATTCAATATCTCAAAAAATATAACAAATAAATAATGTTTTAATATGTAATTACCCAATACTAATTACTTAATTTATTTTCATATAATAAATATATTATATTTTATATTTTATAAATTTTAATATTTTTTTTTATAATATAAAATAAAATTTAAATATGGGAATATCAATTGTTAATTACTTATATTTCAATTATTTTTGTTAATTTTGTATTGATTATCATGTTTTTATTTATTATTTTTACTAAATTAATATACTATAATGGTTTAAATTTTTTATTAAAAGTATTTAAATGTGTATTAAATGAAAATAATTTGAATTATAATCACTATTAATACTTAGAAAAAATTTAAAATTAAAATCTATGGATGATATATTTTTAGTAAACCCTCTAAAATTAAATATTAACTTTAGTCATAAAAATAATTAATTATATAAAAAACATTTCTCTTAATTGATTATTATTATTGAATGATGTGTTGTAACAGATTTTATTGATGATAAAATATTTTTTGGTAATAGTTATTATTAATAATATATTCAAGTGTTAGTAAAAAAATGTTGGTATTAGTATGATGAACCAATAGATTTAATTATTGGTAAATGATATGTTGATGTTAAAATATCAATGCCAACAAAAATATCTGTTGGAAAAAATAAGTGTTGGTACTTTAAATCAAAACCAATAAAACATAATATCTGTTGGAATTGCTTACTTTTACCAACATATATATCATCTGTCAATAAATTTCTGTTGGTATAAGTCATTTTTCTTATAGTGGTAATATGTTAATAGAAGTTAAAATTAAGAGAGTTATATTTTGAAATGATCATTTAAACAAAATAATATAAATAACGTTACCAACAAAAATTGTGAAAACATTTCCATATATTTCATATATATTAATTAATGGTCGAAATAATATCACCCAATATATATAATTCAGGTGTTATATTTATATTTAAATTCTTCTAAGATTATTTTTAATATTAATTACCTATTATTCCCATAGTGAGGGGGAAATAATTTTCAAGGTTATTATTCATAATGAGAACAAATGGGACCTTTTTTCATATATAAATATCCTAGTTCAAAAAATGGCATCAATTTTAACAAAAATTTTCCTTATATATATTATATATTACATTTAATTGGAATCCTTAACAGGCGTTGAAAGACAGTTTTCTAGGAACTTTCATATTTATATATAAATATGTTTTATTTATAAATTAAGAATTATACCAATTATATTTTCATTAATTATATTAGCTTTTATAAAAGGGATAAAATTAAAATTTGAAAACCAATTCAAAAAAAATAAATTTGTATATACATAGAATAAAAATATGGTTTCCCCTGAAATTAGTATTTTTCAGTACTGACATAATTGAAATTATTTCAATGAAAATCCAAAAAATATCATACTAAGATAGTTTTGATGTAATGATTTAAAAAATGATATAATTTAAAAAATAAAGAAATTAAAAATGTTATATAAATCAATTATATTATGCTCTTATAACAGGGGAAGGAAAATTCTCTATGGATTTTTTAAAGAATAAAATCTATTTAAAAAAATTGAGTTAATATTCACTCTAAATTAATTAATAAATTTTGTTATAGTATGCGGAATTTATATAAAAATCCTACTTTTTTACTCTTATTTATATCATCCAAATAAATGGCTATGTTATAATGATCATATTTAAACAGTATTATTTTATTGTTCATCTAAACATAGTGTTTCTTATTGTATACATTACGGAACATTGAGTTATTATAAATAAACATGTGTAGAATTATCCTCTATTTAATAAATTAAATCTTTTAATGATTATATTTTTCTCTTTAGTAAAGTGTTTTACATATTAAAATTCCATTTTTAAGAACCAAATAGTAAATTTTTAATAAAACACGATTCTAAAAATATGGAACGGAAAATATGAAGGTAATCTAAAATAACATATAACTAGTTTTTCATATAAGAAAACAGTAGTTGGATTAGAAAATATTTTTATAGTGGAGAAAAATAATTTTCAAATAATTTTGTTTTGTGTGAGAGAATGTGATCATATTATTTTAAATGAGAAGAAACCCATAAATCAATTTTTTATATTGAAGATTGTAAATTCTTTAAAAATAAATGTAAAAATTATCACATTTTTATGTTCCTTTTCCTTGAATTTATATATTTATTTACTATTAGGATATATAATTGAATAAAACATAATTAACATATTTGAAATGATTTTATATGAACCATTTATTCCTTCAGTTGAGATTTGATATATTTTGAATTTTAAATCTTATATTTTTCAAATAAATTAATATTCAAGATGAAATATCCATTCCTAAATGATAAAGTTAATTTTCATAGGATAAATATATCTAAAAAATGATGAAAATATTTTCCCAATACTTCTCTCTGTTAAACAAAACAAAATTTATTTTTTCAAGATAAGATAATATCCAATACAAATAATATTGTCTCTGATTAAATAATATGTCAATATAAATGTCCATAATAATAAAATTCATGCTTAAACATTAAAAATTTGATAGATTTATAATCCATAAATCTATTCAAAATTTTCCATAAGAAGATCAAACCCCAAAATTTAGATTATATTTCCAGAAATTATTCGTAGATAAATATAAAATTTATCTCCAAATCACATCAGAGATTCCTTAAATAAAACAAATAAATATATAACCATACCATATAATTTATAAATTAAGCCAATATTTTCCTTTTATATCAAGAATCTCGAAAATGTGATAGCTAAATTGTAACGCCCGAGACTTTTATGAGAAATATTTCATTTTTATCAAAGTAATATTTCACTACACACAACACTAGCTTGGCTTGCTTTGCACGCAATCGCGGCCTTCCTCAATAGCTTGCGTCGTACGCAATACCGAGTTTCACTAAACAACGACATGCTATTAAAATATTAATAAAACTATCCGTTATGAAAAGTAATAACCACTTTTTGAAATTTTATAAATTTTATTTTTCAAAATGGACATCATTTTTGGATTCGGAATATCGAAATTACCCTAGGGTGAAATTTTGATATTTTTCTGAAAACTTTCAATTTTTGATGAATAGTGAAACCACTAAGTGGTAGTTAAAAAACTGAATTTTTCATAAAACTTAATTTTACCGCATCTGTGAGTGGAATTTCGAAAATCCGAGATACACGGTTAATATCAAGGACTAAAATGTGGTTCAATGAGATCAAAATAATTTTTGGTGAATAGTAACTTTTTACTTTTTTTACCACGAATAAAAGTAAATAGGGTAATTAAGGGTAAAAGTGTTATTAATATTACCCTAACACATGTCCTAATTATATTTTATAAGTGTAATTCGACCAAAAACAACCTTAAGAATAAAATATGACCATCTAGGCCCACTTGGATTAGATTAGGACATTCATTATTAATTTATTTAAAGAAGGGTTAAAACAGTTAAAATCAAAGTTTAATAAGTATATAATTTTTAATATGGGGTTTTACATAAGATAAATTCGACTATAAATATTCATTAGAAAGATCAAAATATTTCCTACATAATGGTATTTTTTTTGTAATTTTTAGACATTAAATAATTTAATTTATTTATGACACAACGATGATGCAGTAATTATCTTATTAATGAAATATTGACATAATTGATGTTATAAATACCCAAATAAATGTAATTTGAGACTTTTTATGAATTAAACTAATTTTATAGGTTAATATGACATGTTATTATTGATTTAATTAACTTGGTTCAAACTAATCATTCTGTTATGATTTTCACAAAAAATCAATTACTAAATAGTGTCAAAATTGACATAAAATAGTTTTGAAAACAAATATTATATTATTAATTGTAATTTTATTCCTAAAATCTAAGGTTCGGCCAAATTACTTAGATAAGGTTATATATATTAATAATAAACAACTTGGGGTTTGTTTGTCTTGATATAGTAAGTTTATTAACCTTATAGTGTAAGAAAACAAGAACACGCGGTAAAAGTTAAATTATCTAACTTAAAGTTAAATCTAAATGATAAGATTAAAATTGATACCTAAACTTGTCTAAATTCTATTGGATGAGATTTTTTCGACCCATACCCACCTTATCTTCGAGATATATCAATTTTTAGCTATTAAAAACCGAATTTGACTTTATAATAAAATAATATTTTTAGTTATTCTAAAGGTGCCCCTCTCCTCCCTTATAAAAGGGCACCTCCTCCCTCTCTTCCTCACACCACTTTGAGCCTTCAAGATCAGGAAACCTCTGCCAATTTATTCTCTCCACTTCCCTAGATACATCCTAGAGGTCCTGGTCTTCTTCAAAGACCAATTTTAGTGCCCTAAACGGTGGTCTCAAAGAAGCGCTTCAAAGAAGAGGTAATGTATGTTACCGATTCTTTCATCTTTAGTTCTTCTTCCACTTCTTCTTCTTTAGTTGTTTCATTATGAAGTAATAACATCAGTATCACTAATATACTGATATGATATTATAAGTATGAAACAATCCTATTTCACCATCTTCCATCCTACGGAAAATGAAATCATCGCGCGTGCGTACGTACGGAATACCGTCTCTACGCCGTGGTGTAATCTATTTTCCACCACCACCTTACTTGGATGGGTATAATGGTGTAAATAATGACTATATATGATTATTGTAAAGTGATATTGATTCTGAAATAGTATATATACACTCCAATACAATTCCACGATCATGGGAACGATATCATCGCTCGTACGTACGTACGGAATACCGTCTCCATGATGTGATGCATCTCGTTCTACATGATCTTTATTGCATAATGATTATATAAATGAATTTAGTGAATGAATATGATATATATTACACTAATACCATTCTTTAAATGAGGTATCTATAACCTAAAAAGAATAATAAGAATTTATTCGACAAAACACGCATAAGAACAAAAAGTAATAAACACCTGAATAACAAGTAGCAATGAAATATTACTAATAATAAGTGAAGAATATGATCATATATGACATCATAAAAATATTTATCATTCTGGAATAAGTCAATAACAATATTTAAATCATTATACAGGATGTTCAAACACTTACGAAGAAAATTGGACCTAAAGTAAGGGACAACCTCGCAATCTCAATTTCTATCCAAGATTGTTTATACTTCAGAATTTACTGGGGAGTATTTTACCATCCACATCCATGTTTACTCAATATGTAATATTGTTTCCATCTACCTACAATTGTTTAAATCCAATTTTACCCTTCGGTAAGTTTTTAGTAAAATATATGAAACGAATCTTTTGTCATTTTTTGTACGAGGTACTTTTTGACTTTTCCGACAAAAGTATGAGAAGAATGTTTTCTTTTAACTTATACGGAATGAATGGATTTTTAAAACATTATTTCCATGAATCTTACTTTACAAGTTTTCAAGTTTATTTTTAATCAACTTCTTTTAGTTTAGAATTGTATGACATGTTAAAAAAGGAAAAGTGTTTTTGAAGTAGAAAGGATATTTTCCTCAAGAATGGAGTTCAAGTGTTTTATCAAAATTATTTTCCATCTAAGATAATATAGGGTTTTGTTTATATCCCTATTGTTACATTGATTTGATTATGTTGTGATGGAATTATTTTTATGAATTCCTTTATCTTATATGAATTGTTTTATGATGTCATGTTGTTTATGAATCCAATTTTTATTACTTGGGTTATGTGGTGATGTATGATTTATGATTTTGTGGCACACATATGAATGGTATCATTATGATATGGGTGGGACCTATATCTCCCTCCAATGCATTGGGTAAAGATTTTATATCTCATGAGATAGACATGGCTAGAACGGCAGGTTAAACCGGTTCAGTGAAACAGGACTGAAACGAGGAGTGAACTCGGTTCAGAAATGGAATTTGTCCACTAAGATAGTCTTGGCCATGAGTCTTGAATAATAAGGAATGATTCTCTATGATTATGTGTGTATTACACAAAGTTTCATGTTTTAAGTTATGATTATTGGGATTACATTTCACTACTATGATTTATCCCATGTTATGAAATTATGATCTCTTTTGCAGGTTAAGATTTCCAAAAGTTATGTTCTTATGAATATGATGTGATTGATATTTCTTTTGTTTACCCTTACTGAGCATTTGAGCTCACCCTTTTGTATGTTTTCTTTCCCCAAGTCAAGAAGAAGGTTATTAAGTAAGATATGCCAAAAGGGACTATAGATATGATGAAATAAATGGGAGACCGTGTAAACGCTTTATGAACCAGTTGTTTATGTTTCCCTGTTTCTAAAGACACTATACCTATACGGTCTTTTCCTGGTTTTTTTATATGTTGTAATAAGTGTGCTTGAATTTTGAATTAATAACAATGTATGTAATGTATGGGTCGTTATAGTTGGTATCAGAGGAAAGGTATAGTCAACCTTTGGAAACTAGGATGTGAAAGCCTTGGTAAGAACCCTAAGGATAAGTGTATGCATAGAACACAATCTTAGTGTTTTAGAAATGGCCCTGAATAACCTAGGATAAGACCTTAAGTGTGAAATTTTATTCTTGATTATGTGGTTTTCCTATTATAATTAGTGTTGCTCACACTATTCTTCTTGGTTTTAGTCAATGGCTGGAACCCGATTGAATCGTGTTAACGCAGAATGCGACGGGCAATGAAATGATTGTCCCCCTAAGCAATCAAATGTTATGGGAGCTAGAATGAAAAATCTTGTAGCCATTGTCACACAAATTTCTCGAGCTATGAATCATGCAGGGCTTCCAAACGAGCAAAGTAAGGAGAAACATTCTGTTGAATCCTTCATGAGGCAGCGTCCACCTTCTTTCAGTGGGTCTACTGATCCATTAGTTGCTGAACAATGGATTAGTACTACTGAAAAGTTATTTTCAGTTCATCAATGTTCTGAACATGATAAATTCATCCTAGCAGTGCATCGTTTGGAAGGATATTCTGATCAATGGTGGAATCTTATCAAGAATATGAGGCAAAGAGATGAAATTGAGTCCATGGAATGGTACGAGTTCAAGAACTTATTTTTGAATAAGTACTTCCCTCGTATTCTCCGAACAAAGATGGAGAAAGAGTTTCTTTAACTAAAGAAAAAGGATGATGAATCTGTTGGTACCAATGAAGAAAATTTTACAAGACTTGCAAGGTACGCTTCTGGTATTATTATCCAACCTAATAGTAAGATCGATCGATTCTTTAGTGGCTTAAAACCAAGTATTCTAAGGGCCTTAGCCATAAGGGACTTCAATAGCTATGAGTAAATCGTTCGATGTGCTCTCAAAGTTGAGATGGAGATTGGAGTAACCCATCAGTCATATGGGTTTGATAAGAAGAGGAAAATGGAATTCAAAGGAAAATATAAAGAGCACACTGAAAAGAAGATGATCTTTCCCTTATTCTCAAAGTGTGGAAAGAAACATGGAGGGAGTTTTCTTGAAGGGACAAGTAAATGTTTCAAATATGGAAAGGAAGGTCATTGGGCATTTGAATGCCACAATGATGGGAAGAATATGTCTAATGATGCAAACAAAGGAATGGACGCACAGAATGAACCTACTACACTTCAATGTTTCAAGTGCAAGGAGATGGGGCATTATGGCAATCAATGCCCAAATCAAAGGGTTGATGATGATGGTCGACGTCAACAAACTCTTAAGGCTAAAGACAAAGGAATGTCACATGCAATTTCTATCAGTGATGTGGAGTACGACAACGATGTGGTTAAAGGTACACTTACCATCCACTCTAAAGTAGCAAATGTTTTATTTGATTCTGGATCCACTCACTCTTTTATTTATGAAGATTTTTCTAAGGGTATCACCGTATTACCTCAACAATTAGATGTTGAGTTAGCTGTGACAACACCAAATGGCACAACAGTCGCATAAAAAGTTTATAATTCTTCCCCGATTGAAGTTTGTGGGAAAGTGCTTCCTGCAAATCTTGTGATCCTTCCTATAGTGGAATTTGATGTGATTATTTGCATGGATTGGATTTCTTTATATGGATCTCATATCAATTTCCAAAGAAGGGAAGTCACATTTCATATTCCAGATCAATCTATGATCATCTATCGATGCAAGGATGAACATAACCTTCCAGTGGAAATTTCATCCATCTTATGGGTCTTGATTCCACTAAATGAGGGTTATTTATCTCAAATGGTTGGTGAGAAACTCACGATTAATAATATTCCCATTGTACGGGAGTTTGATAATGTCCTTCCGGAGGAATTGCCGGGTTTTCCACCAAATCGTGAAGTTGAGTTTTCAATAGAACTCGTACTGGGTGATTTGCCTATTTCAAAGACACCTTATAGAATGGCCCTAATTGAGTTGTAGGAATTGAAGAAGCAACTCCAAGAGAATGTTGATAAGGGGTTCATACTCCCTATTGCGTCACCTTGGGTCTGTTTGTTAAGAATAAAGGTGGATCAGTGAGACTCTGCATTGATTATCGAGAACTTAACAACATCACTATCAAGAACAAATATCCTATCCCACGCATTGATGACTTATTTGACCAACTACGCGGAGCTCAGTACTTTTCCAAGATTGATCTTCATTCAGGGTATCATCAATTAAGGGTCAAAAGGGAGGATATACCAAAGACGGCTTTATATACAAGGTATGGACACTCTGAATTTATAGTGATGCCATTTGGTCTTACTAATGCCCCTGCTATCTTCATGGATCAGATGAATAGAGTCTTTAGAGACTATCTTGATCAATTTGTGGTAGTCTTTATAGATGATATTCTTGTCTATTCAAAGAGAAAGGATGAACATGAAGATCACTTGAGAATTATATTGAATACCCTGAGAAAGGAGAAGCTTTATGCCAAATTTACCAAGTGTGAGTTTTGGCTTCAAAAAGTTTCATTTTTGGGTCACATAATCTCAAAAGAGGGGATATCTGTGGATCCCGCAAAAACAGAGGTTATCGAAAGATGATCGAGACCAACAACAGTAACCGAGATCTGAAGTTTTCTTGGTTTGGCTGGCTATTATCGACGTTTTGTGAATGATTTTTCACAATTATCTAATCCACTCACTAGGTTGACTCGGAAAGGAGTTAAGTTTGTTTGGACGGAGGAATGTGAATAGAATTTCAAGGAGTTGAAAATAAGGTTATCTAGTGCACCTGTGCTCACACTACCTTGTAGTGGAGAAAGGTTTGTGATCTATAGTGATTCATCCAAGAAGGGATTGTGGTGTGTTCTTATGAAAAATTATATGGTGATATCTTATGCCTCATGACAGTTGAAAATCCATGAGCAAAATTACCCAACACATGATTTGGAGTTAGCTGCGGTAATCTTTGCCTTAAAGATTTGGAGACATTATCTTTATGGAGAAAGGTGTGACATTTATATTGATCATAAAAGTTTAAAGTATATTTTCACACAAAAGGAGCTGAATATGCGCCAAAGAAGATGGTTAGAGCTGATTAAGGATTACGACTGCTCAATTCATTACCACCCTGGGAAAGCAAACAAGGTGGCAGATGCATTAAGTCGACAAGACCATGCCAGTTTATCCATGATGAGGATCACAAAAGATCCAATATTTATGGATTTACAAAGGATGGATCTTGGAATTATAATGGAAGGGGGAAAATCGTATCTTTCTCAAATGAATGTTTAACCATCTACACATGTGAAGATTCAAGAGGCACAGAAAGAAGATGTCGAGTTATAAAAGAAGGTGAGAAATGTTCATGAATTCAACCTTGATTATGATGGGATAATAAAGTTCAGGAATCGGATTTGTGTTCCTCCCATCCCAGAATTAATGAAGGAGCTACTGAATGAGGCTCATAGTTCTTCATTCTCTATTCATCCTGGAAGCACGAAGATGTATAGGGACCTAAAAGTGTACTTCTGGTGGGATGGCATGAAAAGAGATGTTGCTAAATATGTCTCTCGATGCTTGGTTTGTCAGCAAGTTAAAGCTGAGAGACAGAAGTCCAAGGGGATGTTACAACCATTACCCATACCCGAATGGAAATGGGAAAACATAACTATGGACTTTGTCACAGGACTTTCTAAAACATCCAAAGGCAATAATGCTATCTGGGTCATAGTTGATCGTCTTAAAAAGTCTGCACACTTCATTGCTATTATAGAGGATTTCTCTCTATATCAGCTTTCCAGGATATATGTAAAGGAAGTGGTAAGATTGTATAGAGTACCACTTTATATTATATCTGATCGGGATCCAAGATTTACTTCGAATTTTTGGCGAAGTCTTCAGCATACTCTAGATACAGAGTTGAGTTTCAGCACTGGTTATCATCCTCAGACATATGGTCAGTCTGAGAGAACAATTCAAACTCTAGAAGATATATTGAGAGCTTGCTCTATGGATTTCAAAGGTGGTTGGGTTCAACACCTAACATTGGTGGAATTTTCTTATAAGAATAGCTTTCACTCCAGTATTCAGATGGCTCCTTATGAAGATCTTTATGGAAAGAAATGCAGGACTCCAACTTGCTGGGATGAAGTTGGGGAAAGAAAGCTATTAGGATTTGATCGTGTTGATGAGATGGCAGAAAAGGCCCGATCTATTCAACAACACATAAGAGCATCTCAGAGTCGAAAGAAAAGTTATGCCGAAAACCAAATAAAAGACCTAGAGTTTGAAGTGGGTGATAAAGGGTTCTTACAAATATCTCCCTGGAAGTGGGTCATGAGGTTTGGAAAGAAGGGGAAGTTGAGCCCTAGATATATCGGTCCTTTCGAAATACTGGATCGTGTTGGAAAGGTAGCTTACTGATTGGAGCTTCCACCGAATCTCTCTCAAGTTCACGATGTGTTCCATGTATCTCTTCTGAGAAAGTACATACCTGATCCTTCACATGTACTCAACTCAGAAGTTTTACCACTGGAGCAATATCTTTCTTATGAAGAACAGCCGATAGAGATTCTTGATCGTAGCGAAAAAGTCCTACGAAACAAGACCACTCAATTGGGGAAAGTTTTATGGAGGAACCACCAATTAGAAGAATCTACATGGGATCTTGAGGATATGATGAGGGAGAGGTATCCTCATCTTTTTGTTACAAAGTGACAAATTTCGAGGGAGAAATTCATTTTAAGGGGGGTAGAATGTAATGCCCGAGACTTTTATGAGAAATATTTTATTTTATCAAAGGAATCTTTCACTATACACAACACTAGCTAGGCTTGCGTTACATGCAACTGCGGCCTTCCTCAATAGCTTGCGTCGTACGCAATACCGAGTTTCACTAAACAACGATATGCTCTTAAAATATTAATAAAACTAGTCATTATGAATAGTAATAACCACTTTTTGAAATTTTATAAATTTTATTTTTCAAATTTGACTTAATTTTTGGATTTGGAATATCGAAATTAGCCTAGGGTGAAATTTTGGTATTTTTCTAAAAACATTCAATTTTTGATGAATAGTGAAACCACTAAGTGGTAGTTAAAAAACTGAATTTTTCATAAAACATAATTTTACAGCTTCTGTGAGTGGAATTTCTAAAATCCGAGAGACACGGTTAATATCAAGGACTAAAATTTGGTTCAATGAGGTGAAAATAATTTTTGGTGAATAGTAAATTTTTACTTTTTTACCACCGTTAAAAGTAAATAGGGTAATTAAGGGTAAAAGTGTTATTAATATTACCCTAACAAATGTCCTGATTCTATTGGATAAGTGTAATTCGACCAAAAACAACCTTATGAAGAAAATATAAACATTTAGGCCCACAAGGATTATATTAGGACATTCATTATTAATTTATTTATAGAAGGGTTGAAATAGTTAAAATCAAAGTTTAATAAGTAAATAATTTTTAATATGGGGTTATAAATAAGATACATTCGACTATAAATATTCATTAGAAAGATAAAAACATTTCCCACATAATGGTATTTTTTTTAATTTTTAGACATTAAATAATTTAATTTATTTATGACACAGCGATGATTCAGTAATTATCTTATTAATGAAATATTGACATAATTGATGTTATAAATACCCAAATAAATGTAATATGAGACTTTTTATGAATTAAAATAATTTTATAGGTTAATATGATATTTTATAATTGATTTAATTAACTTTGTTTGAACTAATCATTCTGTTATGATTTTCACAAAAAAAACAATTACTAAATAGTGTCAAAATTGACATAAAATAGTTTTTAAAACAAATATTATATTATTAATTGTTATTTTATTCATAAAAATCTATGTTTCGGCCAAATGACTTAGATAAGGTTATATATATTAATTATAAACAACATGGGGTTAGTTTGGCTTGATATAGTAAGTTTATTAACCTTATAGTGTAAGAAAACAAGAAGACACGGTACAAGTTAAATTATCTAACTTAAAGTTAAATCTAAATGATAAGGTTAAAATTGATACCTAAACTTGTCTAAATTCTATTGGATGAGAGTATTTCGACCCATACCCATATTATCTTAGAAATATATCAATTTTTTTCTATTAAAAACCGAATTTGACTTTATAATAAAATAATATTTTTACTTATTCCAAAGGTGCCCCTCTCCTCCCTTATAAAAGGGCACCTCCTCCCTCTCTTCCTCACACCACTTTGAGACTTCAAGCTCAGGAATACCCTGCAAATTTATTCTCTCCACTTCCGTAGAGACATCCTAGAGGTCCTGGTCTTCTTCGAAGACCAATTTTAGTGCCCTAAAAGGAGGTGTCCAAGAAGCGCTTCAAAGAAGAGGTATTGTCCGTTACCGATTCTTTCATCTTTATTTCTTCTTCCACTTCTTCTTATTTAGTTGTTTCATTATGAAGTAATAACATCAGTATCACTAATTTACTGATATTTTATTATAATTATGAAACAACCCTATTTCACCATCTATCCATCCTACGGAAAATGAAATCATCGCGCGTGCGTACGTACGGAATACCGTCTCTACGTCGTGGTGTAATCAATTTTCCACCACCACCTTACTTGGATGGGTATAATGGTGTAAATAATGACTATATATGATTATTGTAAAGTGATATTGATTCTGAAATAGAATATATACACTCCAATAAAATTCCACGATCATGGGAACGATATCATCGTTCGTACGTACGTACGGAATACCGTCTCCACGATGTGATGCGACTCGTTCTACATGATCTTCATTGCATAATGATTATATAAATGAATTGAGTGAATTAATATGATATATATTACACTAACACCATTCTTGAAATGAGGTATCTATAACCTAAAATGAATAATAAGAATTTATTCGACAAAACATGCATAAGAACAAAAAGTAATAAACACCCAAATAACAAGTAGCAATGAGATATTACTAATAATAAGCTAAGAATATGACCATATATGATATCATAAAAATATGTATGATTATGGAATAAGTCAATAACATTATTTAAATCATTATACAGGAGGTTTGGACTCTTACGAAGAAAATTGGACCTATGGTAAGGGACAACCTCGCAATCTCAATTTTTATCTGAGATTGTTTATACTTCAGAATTTACTGGGGAGTATTTTATCATCCACATACATGTTTCCTCAATATTTAATATTGTTTCCATCTACCTAAAATTTTTTAAATCCAATTTTACCCTTCTGTGAGTTTTTAGTAAAAGATATTAAAGGAATCTTTTGTTGTTTTTCGTACGAGGTACTTTTTGACTTTTCTGAAAAAAGTATGAGAAGAATTTTTTCTTTTAACTTATACGGCATGAATGGATTTTTAAAACATTATTTCCATGAAGCTTCCTTTACAATTTTTCATGTTTATTTTTAATCAACTTCTTTTAGTTTACAATTGTATGACATGTTAAGAATGGAAAAGTGTTTTTGAAGTAGAAAGGATATTTTCCTCAAGAATGGAGTTCAAGTGTTTTATCAAAATTATTTTCCATCTAAGATAATATAGGGTTCTGTTTCTATCCCTATTTTTACATTGATTTGATTATGTTGTGATGGAATTATTTTTATGAATTCCTTTATCTTATATGAATTGTTTTATGATGTCAGGTTGTTTAAGAATCCCATTTTTATTACTTGGGTTATGCAATGATGTATGATTTATGATTTTGTGGCACACATATGAATGGTATCATTATGAGATGGGTGGGACCTATATCTCCCTCCAATGAATTGGGTAAATATTTTATATCTCATGAGATAGACATGGCTGGAACGGAAGGTTAAACCGGTTCAGTGAAACAGGACTGAAACGTGGAGTGAACTCAGTTCAGAAATGGACTTTGTCCACTAAGATAGTCTTGGTCATGAGTCTTGACTAATAAGAAATAATTATCTATGATTATGTGTGTATAACACAAAGCTTCATGTTTTATGTAATGATTATTGGGATTACATTTCACTACTATGATTTATCCCATGTTATGAAATTATGAACTCTTTTGCAGGTTAAGATTTCCAAAAGTTATGTTCTTATGAATATGATGCGATTGATATTTCTTTTGTTTACCCTTACTGAGCATTTGAGCTCACCCTTTTGTATGTTTTCTTTCCCCAGGTCAGGAAGAAGGTTATTAAGTAAGATATTCCAAAAGGGACTATAGATATGATGAAATAAATGGGAGACAGTGTAGACGCTTTATGAACCAGTTGTTTATGCTTCCAAGTTTCTAAAGACACTATACCTATACGGCCCTTTCCTGGTTTTGTTATGTGTTTTAATAAGTGTGCTTAAATTTTGAAGTAATAACAATGTATGTAAAGTATGGGTCGTTATATAAATGATTGATAAATCACCTATTTTTTCATAAATAATCTCCATTCATAATCAAAATGTAAATCAATTTAGATCAATCATAAAAGGTCTCATAATATAAAAAATTACTGAAAATTATATTACTCACTCACTCACAAAATTAGTTTTCTGTCTAATGGTTACATGTATGATAAACCATATTCTCCTAATGTGTAATAACACATTTATTCCAGTTATCTATAATTACCTAGACATTAAAGTTAT
Organism: Viscum album; assembly: GCA_963277665.1. NCBI lineage: Eukaryota > Viridiplantae > Streptophyta > Magnoliopsida > Santalales > Viscaceae > Viscum > Viscum album. The sequence goes on along the minus strand of OY728140.1, from coordinate 1,265,403,832 downwards.
TTTTTACCAAAATAATTACCAATACAATTATAACTACTAGTTTGAGACAATATATAAATGTTGAAGGTAAATAATATTAAATAAATAAAGGAATAATGATATATATTACATAAGTATAGATATTTATGAAACACACAAGTGTTTCTTAACATAGAACATGCACAACTACTCACTTGATCAATTTGAGGCTTCATGATCAAATTACATATCCATCCATCCCATGTAGTTTAATCTTACATGGCTCACCCATCATTGGACCAACATGGAAAAACCATCTACATGAAAAACATGTTAATGTGACATTCTTGAGTAGCATCATTCTCATTAGTTCAATACATTGTCAATAATTAAGAACCTAGGGATCCCAATTTGGTACTCATTAAATAAATTAAGTCATCTTGAAGAACATATCTCCCTAGTCTGTCTCCAAAAATTTAAAAACTCTTAGGTAGGTTTACAAGATTAAAACAAGAAGATTTAATTAACAATTGTTATTGTTACTAGAGTTCCTCGATGTTTTAAAGCCCTATTGACTACAGGAAAAAAGTATTCCCAAATTGTCCAAAAAAATGGGGTGAAGGACCACTCCCTATCTGAATAATTGGGTGATATGATTCCAAAAGAAACCATATAGAACAATCGTAACTAGAGAATTTTTTCACCTATGTTTTTTCCCTTGTGTTATTAAACACCCAAGAATCATCACTATACCCCCAAGGAAAAACTTGCATAGGAAATTGGAAAGATATATTGTGTATCACTTGAATTAGATCTAATATAGATTTAATTGGAATCACTTGTGCGAGTTATAAATGATTTATCTTAGGTTTCACCTGGGTGAGGTCCAATCTAGTATGTCTATGTATCACATGGATGAGGTAAAATCTATGTCAATGACATATCACTTAGGTTATGAACCTTTTGTTCACTATTTAATTCTCATTAAAAAATTACATAGAACCACTTTACCCTAGAATACTATTTCAATGAGCACAAGTCTCAAAAAACATTAAGACTTCTAGACATGGATGATCAGAGCATCAAATAAACATTCACATCCTCTTAATAATGAGTTTCAATGATAGATTGTTTACTAAATTAAACAATAATATAAGCTATTATCCACGAAATGATGAGAAATTGAATTTTAATTAAAATTATGATCCCGAGCTAGAAAACTATGGAAGATTTTATGAGGTGATATATAACCCCTTATGCTACAAGGACTTTCATTTAAATTTAAAAATATCTTCATGTTCAATAGATACTCAAGCCCCTATGGATGGGTATAGAAAAAATAAATAATATGAGAATGTGTAAATACCATTTGTATTCTCGTCTACCCAATCATAGACTCACTCGCATCCACTACTGGTCAATGAGTTAAATGGTAAACCATTAGAAATTAATCCCTTATACTACATTGTATGATATTTTCATCATTATATAACCCCAACCAATCCCACTGGTGGATGTGGAAGAGCTCTCTATAAGGGATTCTAATTCATGTATATATACCTTCACAGACACAATCAGGTGAAATGAATAACATATAATTGATTCTGTTTACCAAACCGTGAAAAAATAATGTGGTGATAGATAATAGTCATAATTATATCACTATAAATATCAAAATATCCTAACTAGGCCTCAATAATCAATGTAAGAACCATTTCTTCCAAATTATATGGGATTTAATTCCTATAGTCATGAGATATATAAGATGCCTCCCCAAGATTAAAACATAATACCTTCAATCAATGGTCATCCTCATTGGTACATATTCCTAGTCAGATCAAGCCACCCCAAATGAGGCAATATTCCATCTAGGTCATCTATACCTCTTCCTCAACTATCCATATTCGTGCAAGAAGAAATCATAAAATGGACTTATTCCTCAAAAGATCATTCCTTCTCCATCCAGGCATATACCCCATGGGACCAACATAAAAGTGATTCTCAATTGGAAGTCAAAAAATCAAATTTCTATAGGAATTTTTCCCCTAGACGTCCTCAGAACATAACATCAAACTTCATGGGTTGGTACCCATCACAAGTACAAAAAATAAATGATGTTTTTATTTATGTGGAATTGACCTACATGTGTTCTGATTCACTTCATAATTAAATGTAGAAATTAATTTTTATGAGACGAATTATAACAATAAAAAAATCAATACCTTCATATATAGATATTATTTTTTAGAGTTTCCAATTATGAGTGATTAAATAATATGTTTTAATAATAAATAATTAACATGTAAAGAAAAAAACATGATGAATAACCTATGATACACATACAAGTGTATTCCCACATGTATATGTGATTTATTTTAAAAGTGACCGTAGACCAATGTTATTTCATGGATTATGATGGTTTAATTAATATAAAATAAATCAATAATAGAGTCCAAATGTAGGTCAAAATTACACTTAAAAGGGTATAATTATCCCAAACTCCAATCCCCTTGACAATTTTGAGTCCCAAAGAGGCATTGATAAAATTAATAGTGGTCACCTTATTTATTGCAATGTAGTTCTCTGTCTAGGATATTCAAGGAATTGTGAGTTTGTATCTCCAAAAATCAGAAATTATTGGGAACACCTCAAAAGGGAAGTGAAAAAAAATTGGTGAACCTAACATAAATCTATTCAATAATCAAAATAACTTTGTTTCACTATGTAAAGAAGATTTATACTATTTTAAAATTAATATGGGTTAAAAATAGAACAAATAAAGAAATAATTTTTTTGTCTAATTTTTTGTTAATATGATGTGTTTTCCTTCACATGTCTATTATAAATCTATATAGAAAATTCACAAGAAGTATATTTAATACCCAATGTGATCCTTCCATAGTCATCAATGGTCAACATTATTTTTCGAATAAAAAAGATAATCATATAACCAGATGACAGAATCACCCACTACACATATCTAATGTAGGGTATCAAGTGTGTTATTCATGAGAACCACCTAAAATGTGATATCCAAAATATAGTGTATTCTCATTAATCCCTTCATGATATAAACTCCAACTAACAATACCCCCATTGTATTATAGTAAAAAATTAGAAAAAAACATATTAACATATAAACCCATTTTAAGAGACACTATTTGAAATAAAATAGCAATTTCATCACATATTATAGATATTTTTATCAATAAGTCCACATTCTTTTCATTTCAAAAACACATTGTTCATTCAAAAATGATAATACCATGTGGTTCCTCAATAAATGTTTTGATGCATCAAACCCTCAGCCTTATGAGGATTCCACCCAATGGGCACTAGTTTAGCTAAACCAGTCATGGGAAACTAGGGTATCAATCAAAGAGATGATAATAATAAATTAATAATGGAATGATATCCCTATTATCTTATTAAAATCCCACCAAAAAACTATTTTTTAAACCCATAAAAAGGCACATATACCATCATGTATTCATTACATATTCTAGTACAGTTTTGATTCTCCTAGAGTAACCATGTGAAAAGTTCATGTAATATATAGGGATAATATCTATATATTTTCCCATAAACAACAATCCAATAATTAAATTTTATAGTGGAATGAATCAAAGGATAAGGGACACATCCCTAACATAATTACATATTGGGAATAAATTCTCATTGAACAGGAACAATTCACTCAACACATTATTTCTATTATGTTGGGAAATATATATATATCTCTAACCATATTCTAAAAACCTAAATGATATAATGATTATTGTGGTAGTGTTTAGGTTGATTTAATGTATCCCCACCCCCTCAATTGGAGTGTCTTGTCAATTTAATATAGTGTTCAATCCGAATAAGTCTCTTATTCATGATCTATTTGGGAGGGTTATTTGAGGAAATCCAATGAGAAATGGACAATATTATTGGATTATACCCTAATTCCAATTGGATAGAAATGGTCCAATTTTATTTATGATCTATGGTATAAATATATCTTTCTTAAAACCAAATAAACATGGTGGAAAATATAGAAAACCATATAGGATTTATATAGGTTCCTTTACACATATGAAAGTCAATTTCCATATCACGTGACTCTATTCACCCAAATTAGTTCACACCAAAGGCAACGTTAAATTAAAGAGTAGGCCCATGAAACCTGTTGGAATGGAAAAAATGAATTCTTCCCATTCCACTGATTTGACGTTGGGATCAGAGGAAGACGCCTCCCGAATGTGTAAAAATGGGCCTTCATGCCCTTGCAAAAGGGTCATGCGTGAAGCACTCTGCATGGAAAGTGAATTTCCACACAAACGCCTCAACGAATGACTCCATGACATCCCATATTCACAGGATTCTGACATCGAAACAGGTCCCTTCATAGCGTCACATCCTCTCTGCATTGTGCTTTATGGCACTCGTGTCGATGAAACTCTATGTGGAGTCACACCCATCCGTGAGACCAATGTGGGCCGATGGAACGATGACTTTCCATGGTGTTTCACACTTCTATGGTGAGTTTTGTGCCCCTTAGACTGGGGTTTCCTATTAATAGAAGATCCCCCTACCAAGCCTTTGTTACTCTGACCTTTCAACTTCCCAGATCTTGTTTCACAATGTCCTTTGTGAAACCCTACAATGGATTTCCAATGGTTCTTCCCCTTTGCGAACTATCCCCCTTTGTGTTGTTTTAATCCCCATCCTATAGTGTAAATGACTTTCACGAGGGCATATGCCTTTAGTAGGAGAAGTGGCCCCTTTAGGGTGCCTGAGGTTTCACAAAGTATAGAGCCTTTTTGAAATTATCACATAGTTTCACAAAGCATAGAGGCTTCACGAAATCCTCCAAAAACAAAGAGGTGTTCTCTAAGGCGAATCCCTACTCCCATAAGGGTGGCTCTTTGCGAAGCATTTGACTTTCCCAAATACCTCCATCATCATGAAGTCTATCCCTTTGACAAAGAACCCTCTCTTCGCGAGGCCCTTCACCTTTGTGAATCCCATAATTTCTGGGCAGTATTTTCCCTTCATGAAGCCCATCCTCTCCACGGAGCAGCTCTTTGGGAGACTAAATACTTTTCACCCACCTTTTATGTGTGGCCCACCAGCATTGTACGAAGTTATTGCTTGGTCCCTTGGGTGATTCTTTACATTGCGTTTCTTAGCTATATTTTTCTTTGCATAAACACATTAATGTCTATTTCTTATTCTCATAGCCACAATAATGTGGGCCACTTAGTGTAACACTCCATGAACCCCCCCCCCCCCACCATGGCATTTCTAGTGACTTCCCTTCACCAATAGTTAAAGCATGCAGGTTAAGTAAGTCCTAGTGGTGCAGAGTGAACTCTCCTTGTAAGCCCTACATGACATTAAACTACCCAACACCATCATCCCCATAACTTGACGTTAAACTGTGGCCTTGACCAGTGCATCCTGCATGGGGTGCCCAATCTCGGACATTCTATATGCTCATTCATATACACATGAGTGAGATCTTCCTCACATGGATTGAGATCCGCTTTGTTGGAGTGGCGCTTGTCACGGGGAAGGAAAAACACCTTGGTGTAAGCACTTATCATTTCTTGTAGGATGTAGCACCCCTGATCCTCCTTTATTCATATGTGACAAAGAAAATAGGAGATATGGGCACTAGGACCTTCGTTTTCCCATCCCTCTCCCTCTGAGCTTTTCCTATATTGGGCCTACATCCCGGAGTAAGTCTCATTCTCTATATTTATGTGATGCTAACCACGCATAATCACAAGCTTCTTATTTGGGAAACAAACCACATGTAATCCCATGTTTCCTTTTAGGATGATGACCACACATAATCCCTTATTTAATCTTTGGGTTTCTGGCCACACCTAATCCCTTCGTTCCTCTTTTGGTGGATAACCAAGTGTAATCCTCACTCCACTTCCCACTGACGCACCATTTGCAATTTGATCGTTAGGTATTCTCTGCCTCATGTTTCCCACAACGAGAATGACTCACGTGGTCTTGGAGTAAGCATCAACCCTGACATCCCCTCTGGGCCGCCATAGCATGTAATCCCCAAACACTTCTGAACTATGTGGACTTTGATCTGTGACATGGAATGGTACGTAGAAAGCATCCCTGAGGTTCAATCCCTACAACTACTGGTCTTGACCACTTCACGTCAGTTCACCAAACACTTCCAAAAAATGTGGACATTGAGCCTTTCCAAGGAAAGGTATGTAGGAAGCCTCCCTGGGTTTCAAGCCCAACACCCATCATTCCTGACCACTCCATTTCAGTCCACCCTCATCCTGTATGAAGTTAAACTGTATGCCCCTTTCATCCCATATGACTTTATACTGTACTCGTTCAAACAATGTGGGCTTTGATCCTTGTCTTTTAGATAGGGTGTGTAGGAATCCTCCATGAGGTTCAAACCCATCTGATGGTAAGCCGTTGTGATCCCCATACATTGGTAAGCCATTGTGATCACCATCCAGTGGTAAGCTGTTTTTATCCCCATCCAGTGGTAAACCATTATGATCCCCATCTAGTGGTAAGCCGTTGTGATCCCCAACCAGTGTTAAGATGTTGGAACCCTGATCAGTGGTAAGAATGGAACCCCAATCAGTAGTAAGACATTGTAGTCCACAATCGACGGTAAGTTGTAGTAGTCCTCAATCGACGGTAAGTAGTTGTAGTCCCCTTCAATGGGACCCACATCTCTTGACCTCTCCCGGGCGTCAGACCAACCCGGGATGTTAACCACACATTAGCCCCTAAATATTTTTATGTCATTGTCTTATTCGTGCACCCTAATTTAATACTCCATCATGAACTACGTAAACTTTGATTCCATACTATAGGGATACGTATGAAGCCTCCTCAAGGTTCAAGGACATCACCTATGACTCTTCATGGTCTTTCCCTCAAGCCTATGTGTTTCGGGAAGATCATTCCCCAACCTGTAGGTTTAAATTGCACCAGGTCCCATCCATATGGGTTGCCTCTTTAGGTGTCTCACAACCTCACCGAACTACGTGAACTTTGATTACCTGCCACTAGGATACGTATGAAGACTTTTTGAGACTCAAGACCAACATCACTATCACTCTTATAGCGGTCCCATCACATTATACATTCACATCACTCAACTATCCATATTATCCCAATTCTTACTCGGGTCGTCCCATATTAGTGAGATCATGTCACCCACTTTCTCACTGCTCCTAGTAGTAATCCTGTAACTAACCATGCATTAGCCCTAATATTAGTGATCCCTCCAGGGATTTCACCCATATGATCCACTCCCGCCAGTGTTGTGATCAGTCAGATCCATCTTTTCTAGACATTAACCTTGAGGCATACCTCATGTTAAACTTGGGAAGCTAAGAAAAACATCAGAGACATGTATAGGGAATATAATTCCCCTCATTCGATGTGGGATTCCTCAGGCTTCTGCACCATCAAGAAGCCCTATAGTAAGAGGAAGAAACCCAGACGCATTAGTGTTCCAGCATCCAGACATTCTAGCAATGTCCAACGTGACTACTCCCCCAATCGAAGGTTGCTTCCTTGGCTGGACCACATGGAATGTCCTAAGAGAAGCAATGTAATTAACTGGCATCCATGAAGACATGGAACATGGAAGAGATTCATGAACAATGTCTTAAGACTATGAGGGAGACCCAGACTAGGAAATGAGTTCTGAGGAGGAATCCGTGGAAGGAGGAATAGACATCCCATCACCCCGTTTTGATCAAGGATAAAACATCCTTGAATAAGTGACAGATGTGACACGCATTTGGAATGTGGGAATGTGGGTAAATAGTCGCGCGTCTTCCGAATTAGATAGATGTGTGCCCTGGTAAATGCGTCAAAAATAGAAATGGTGAACATGATGTGAAGTTCTTCTCATCAATTTGATGATTAGTAGCGCCCAAAACATTAGTGGATTAGCATGTCACTGGATCCATGTATCTAGCACCAGGTCTCTCCATAAAAATAGTCGTCCTAGTGTGAAACTCACCAGAAATTGATGTAGTTGAGCGTTGGACATCCCGGTTTAAGAAATTACCAGTGTGGATCCTTTTTACAAACCATGGAAGACAGAATGGCATTGGGGAACTGAATATAACTTTACTTCTTCCAGCACTAATGGTTAAATCTTTATACATTGCAGGACCCAAGCTATCATGATAAAAAATCGATCACCACCAACCCACTGACGCTAGGGTAGAGGAATTGTCAATGCAGAAATTCATCAAGGCCTAATCCCTCCCATGATAGGCTCCATGTCCCCAGCTTCTGGGCACCCACACCACAACTCCCCTTATGAAATTGTTTAGAAAAGTGTGATAAATGACTCATTCGATGATACAAGGAGGAGAGGATTATCCAAACCCGAGATATAGCCCATCAAGACATAGAGGATTATGCACCTCGTTTCTAATACCACCCCCTAGGGTCGCATAGGGATCCATTTCTCCCCACTCTGACGCATTACCATATTAGTAGACTCTCTTCTGAATGATTGGATGGATCCCTCCACTACACCGATGAGGTGAGGGATATCTGAGCCAGTCTGGATGGAATCCTATTCCACGGGTCACTAAGGAGGGCTCCCACTAGGCTGAGTTAGCACCGCATCCCTGCTCCACAAGCTGAAGAGCAGGTAAGCAATGAAACTACATCGCTGACCCCAATCTGGTTGTCCTGACACCAGCGTCAGGTATAAGCTATGGAGGACACCCACCGAGGGGCATCAACATCAACGACTATAGTTTCTTGTGCCACCACTGAGGCATACCATCATCCCCTTGTTGATGTTGTGTCGGGGCACCCATATTCCCGACCTAGATTGAGGACCTAACCACCCCATGGGTAGGATGGGTTGACTCTCCTAGTCACCGACGTAGGGAGCACCCGCTACGATCCGTCTCGTGGAAATCACCCCAAGTAAAGATGTCCCCCTATTACCATCCACAGTGAGAGGGAAGGTATGTCCTGCTCCAAGGAATGGTGTGGAGGTCCCCCCCCACACCATCCTCAATCCAAATGAGGTTCCTAACCTATATATTGATGCTTAAAATAGAAGTCTCCTGCACACCCATGACCTCAGGTATGGAGCCATTCCTCATGTCGCAAGTTGTTTGTGTGATGATGTTTTACATCCAGTCAATCGTCAGCGTGGGGGTCTTCCCCATGTCCTTACAGAATCCAACAAAGGTCATCCTCTTCCCAGTGACCGAAGAAGCGGAGATTTTCCTTTCTTCATAGACACCCAACATGGAGCTCCTACCAGTGTTTTTCTCGACCAGTACGAGGAACCTCCTTGCTCCAATGATGACAAAGGAAATAAGCATGGAGGCCCTACCCACTCTCCCACTTACTCCAGCGGAGGTCCTGCCCACTCCAGCACTTCCCGCATAAATTCCCTCCATGAATCTTCCATTGGACATGGAGGTCCACCCTATGTTCCCTTTGACATATTTCCAAGTGCTTCTCACACCACATCTCACCCAAAAGAATGTTCTCTCCACCCCATCATCAATTCTACGGAAGGCCTATCCCAATCGAAAAAATTATAATTGTCCCAAAGAGCCATCCTAGGGAAGGGGGTGGGTCACTGATTCCATAAAAATATTGTTGAGATAATTCAGACTTCAATTAATATTTTCTAATTCTTGAATTCATAGGAAGAATGTAGATCATTAATGGAACCCTCACCTAGAACCTCTATGTCATGGGTCAGGGTAGGAATGAGGCACAACAGCCTCATCATTCAAGAATGTGAGGTCCACCAGATTCCTGTCTCCCTCTATAGATACATCCAAGAGGAGGAGTATTTGGCCCCTTCCAATGGTCTAGCCGTGAAATCCTGACTATCATTGCCAAGATCATTCTCTGCGTCAACTAGAGATCACAGAGAGTTATTTTGGGGGTCGATGGCGGATGAGCAACAACATGGTCCACACTAGCAATTGTAGTCCCTGTGCATAAAACTAGGATTGTCATCCTATCTTATCATGATGTGGTGGCTATGTCACTACACACTTTGGAGGATACACTGAGATGTGGCGGATTTTCATCCTGCTCGTCATATTCTCTACCGGCCAGCCTACCATCTCTGCCGTCCACCTCAGTACCGCTACCTGTTCCCCAACCGCCTCTAGTTGAAAAGTGGGGAAACTAATGGCTAGACCCCAAGTCTATGCCGAGCAGTTTTTGGGACATTCTTATGGTGGTCCCTTTCCCAAAGATGTTTTGTCATGTTGCAACATCAAATTTCAGTGCACTGATGTTCCTCACCCAAGAGGAAGTTGGATGTTTTTGGAAAACCCTATGGGTGATGCACTTGTGACTTCATCCTTGGTGAGTAGCTTACCCCTAGACTTAGGCACACTTTAAATACATCAGTCAATAGTGATGTTTAGTTGATTTAGACATACTCCCTGTGGCCAAATTCCCTAAGTCATTATGCCACCATCAGACCCTTCAACAACGATGCATCCAGAGCATTAAAGTGCCCCACTAGATTATCAAGGAGGCTTCCCACCATGTACAGATCCATGGTTGGGGGTAGTATGTGGCCCCCCATTTCAGTTATATATAGAACCAGCCTGAATTTATAGGCAATATCAATGACATGCCTCCATGTACAGTCGCGTTTTAGGTGGAAGATCTATCGTAGGGGATAAAAAGATGGAGATATTTGATGGGGACTTACCCTATGGGGAAGTCCCACAGTTATTGGTTCCATTGGGAATGGTTACACACTAGTAAAGAAATCTACTAGGTATTCCCATGCCCCCTGAGGAATAGGTCCTCAGTCGGGTCCCAATAAGTGAAAAAAGTACCTCGAATCCGTCAAAACCTCCAACCCATCTGGCTTAGTACAAAATACTAAGGATGATCTCAAAAAATCCATTTTGTGTTAAACAATCACAGAGCACATGAAGATGGTCGATGAACTCCATGCTGAGCGTGTCATGCAGCAAAGGCTAGACTATGGTGATCCTTAGTTGGGGTAGCTGGGGCAGACACAACATTCCCCAACGAATTGCCTCCAAGTGACCCCGACCATCCTTCCCAAACAAATATGATAGAGGAAGTATCATATGGAAAGACCGTGAGGTATGTGTCTCCAAATCCACCTAAGTGGCATGATAATCCCTGAGACCCGACTGAAGTTGGCCTAGACCCTCTGCAGGTCATCCCACCAGCTGTTCCACAACCTGTTGGACCTGCATATCATGTTGAAGAACCCACCAATGCATCATTAGTCAGTGACCCTCGTTAAGATAGGAATCCCCTCCCAAATGACCCGGTGGTGGTGGTCATTTCTCCCCTAGAGGCATTGGAAACTATACAGGTGGCAATCCCACCTGATGGAAAGCTGTATCTAGTGTGGGTGGATGATATTCTAGCACCCAGGGATTCAAAAATTTCATTGTCTACCCCTTTAATTGGAAGGTAGACACACTAAATCATCTATACCACTTTATCTCAATGTGTGGACCCATGAGGGGAACTCTGATGCAGCAGGAGGCCACCAAACTTCGGTGTTTCATACAGACATTAGAAGTTCCTATGTTTGTCTGGTACAACCAGCTAACCATCAGGTCATTCATCGACTGGGAATATCTCTATAGGTATTTTCTCTACCCGTTCAGATCTACCACATAGAAGACGAGAATTTTAGACCTCTTTATGTGCATGTAGAGTCTGGATGAACGCATCGCAGACTTCGTCACCCGGTGGAAAGGCTTCATCTACTCCTTGGATATGCCATTGACATAGGAACAGTTGATGAAAATGTGTTTGGGTAATGTCAAGACCCAGCTGTTCCCCTCTCTCATTACCCATAATTACCTTGGGGTATTCCGAGACTTCTCTGATAAGGCCCAGCGCCTAGAGGAATCCTTGCAGTATGCCAAGTAGGCACAGTCGTTGCCTCCTACAATTCTTGTAAGATGGTCTACTAAGGTTGAGCCAACAGTCATGGCCCAAATTTAGGACCCCATTAAACTAGATCTATTACTACGGGATACACCTCCACATCCTTGAAGAGGTCCTCCACCTCAGGTATAGCCTCATACCCAGCATCACCCACCTTATAATTGGCAGACGCCCCGCATAATGGACCGTCACCACCCAGGAAAGATAACAAGTCAGACTTCCTTGATAGGCTCCTCCATCCCCTCTCTGGGACCCAAATCCTAGAACCCCTTTCCCAGATAAAAGGAACCAGACCTATTCATTCAATGATGTTCATGTCCCCGGTTGTTTTAGAATCCCCTTGGAATATGGACTTCTATGTTTTTCTGAATACAGGAAACCAGAAGAGGCGGATCACTCCAATCAACCCAATTACTACCCCTATCATTGAATCCTGGGGAACACCCTCAAACAGTTCTATGTGAATAATTAATGGCTAAAATAAGAGGTTTATATAAACCTTTTCAGGTGGGGCCTAGCTCTGGCGATGGTGGAAAGCGTCTATGGGAAGCCAGACAGTGGTAGTGGCAATGATGGTGAGTGGCATCGGGTTTCTAACCATGGGTCCCAGAAGTATGATAACTGGATGGATAGTAAGGAAGTCACCAATTCCCATAGTATTGTTTTTACACGACTGAATTGACCTGATCCTTAAAAGGTCTCTGGGTCACCTACAATAAGTACCTCTGTATCAATGTCTTAAGTTTCCTCTTCTGAGAAAAGAAGGCATCGACGATGAATGGGAAAACAATGTCCCCCACCGATGCCATCATCATCCCATATTCTCGGTGATTTTATGCCCATGGGGAATGGAAATTACCCCCAATATCTGTCCGATAGTGGATGATTCTTTAGGTAACGATCTTGGGTAGACCTCAGTAAACACTATGGAGCTGGTAAACCCCTATATTATTTCTGATGGCCAGGGGCATCGGGAGGATTCTAAAAATGTTCCCTAATGTCACCAGCGCCGATAAATTTGTGGATATATGTGTCATCAGAATTCTTTGGTTAGTACTTTTTTTAGGATGTGCATGCCACTGAAAGCAGAAAGCAGGCCCAGCGCAGAGCTCAGCATATGCAGTCTTCTCATGTAGTGTCATCAGGACTACCTTCACTGCACTTTATTTTACTTGATTAGGCGGTGCTGCCTCGACTATCCCGGGATCATTCACTCTCGGCTACAAACCTACCTCATTCATCTGATTCACATCCAGTATTCACACCATCAGATTCCACTAGTGAGAAACAAGACATTCACATCACTAGTTAGTCATTGGATCATCCAGAAGGGCAAGTCATACCCTCTACCATAGAATGACCTCCTATAAGAAGAAGTTCACACATGGGACAAATGTACGATGTCCTCAAGAATCTTTACAGTATCCCATAAAGGCTCTCTATCCTTGAGGGTCTTCGCCTATCATTAGATATGTGTGAATCCCTTGCTAAAGATTTAAGAAGGCCCCACCAGTTTGAGATGGAGGTAGCATTCGTAGAAGCCTTCCATGCTGAGGTAGTCGATCATGCTAAATTCTAGGCCAACATCTATTTATATGGAGAAGATGAAGGATCTCCCATAAAGGGGCACATCAGCCCATTGTACATCACAGACCATTTCAATGGTGTGGAGTTTCATCCCTGCCTTGTCGACAAAGTCTATATGATCAACCTATCTTCAAACAGGACACTTCAGAAGATGGGTTGTCTGAGTATGATCTGAGTACCTCTAACATAAAAATACAAGGATATGATAGGATGGAATAGAAACTGGTCAGCCTGATCATCTTGAAGACCCAGTTTGGTGGCCTAGTTGACAGCACCATGTTCATGGTTGTCTCCCAGGACACCACCTATAACGTGTGGATGGGTTGGCTATGTCTTCACCTGCATGTGGTGGTCCCTTCATTGTATCACTAGTGAATTAACTACTCCTTTAATGGTCGAGTGGGTGTACTCCAAGTTGATGTCTCTCCCTTTTCCTCTTGTGAAGCCCGCTACCTAGATGAAGACTATTGCAAGATCAAGGACAAGAAGATTTAAGTTAATGAAGTTGAACATGCTATGGATATGACCGAACCGTGGACAGACCTGGATGATGCCTACATATTTCCAATCCACCGATTGGAGGATACGACTATGTATAGGGGACTATGCTTCGTTGATTTAAGAATAAGGTGGAAGCACATTCCCAAGTCTAAGAAACTCTGGAAGATCACCTCGTATTCCTACACCAAATATGCTCGGGTGATCCCAAAGCCCCATACCCCCATAGGGTATCAGGAAGTCCTCCCCATGGAAAAAACGATACACCATACTTACTTGCTCTGTCAGTATGGGATAATCCATCTCAAGATGAACACACCACTATTTCTTTGATATCATCAATCATGGAACCTTAGGCTGAAGACCAGATGGTATCAGATCGACAACTTTCATTTCCACGGTTTCCATAGCACATGAGTCACTCGATGCGGTGTCTACCACCACTCAGGCTGGCACTAGCTACCCATCGAGATCTGTTGACTCAGAGGAATCTCCTCCCAAAGTGGATCCCTCCTCAATAAGTGAATAAGAGGATGTATAGGATGCTCCTCCAACCTTTAAAGAGGGAATATCCACCACGGTTGATGAACTGGTATAGGTGATCCTCGGTGGGGAGACAGATCTAAAACCCACATTAATTAGTATTGTTATGCATGTCGAAAAGTAACAACAGAATGTAATCATATTGAAGAAACATTGTGATATATTTTCCTAGAGTTATGAAAAAATTCTAGGATTAGATCCCCATGTATTTATCCACCGCCTCGGACTCCAAGAATATCTCTACGGGTTAAAGCAGCCTTCCAGAAAGATGCACCCATCTCATGGTTCCATGGTAGAGGCCAAAGTTGATAAGATAATCAGAGCCAATTTTGGCTAGGAGGTCTTGTACCCGAGATGGTTATCCAACATTGTTCTTATTAGGAAGAAGAATGGACAGATCAGAGTCTACATCAACTTCCAGGATCTTAACCATCTCTGTCCAAAGGATGATTCCCCCCCCCCCCATGACATAACTTTTGATTGACGCCATAGCTAGGTTCTAGGCATTCTCTTTCAAGGATGGGTATTCCGGGTATAACCAGATCCAAATTTCTATTGAGGATGAGGAGTCTACAGCCTTCATGGCACCATAAGATACTTTCTACTACCATTTAATGTGCTTCGGTATAAAGAATGAAGGTTCCATCCTTCAGCTTGACATGCATCTCATATTTAAGACGATCCTTGGAATATTGGTGTAATGTTACGTAGTTGATCAGGAGGTCAAATATCTCCATCATCTGGACCATCTCAAAGTCTTTGAGAAAGTGTTCATCTTCTTCTGTTCTCACCATCTGAAGATGAACCCATTGGAAGTTTTCTTTTGGGGTCACCACAGAAAACTTTCTCAGCTTCTTTTTTAGATACAGGGGCATCAAGATCGACTTGGAGAAGATCAAGACCATCATCCAGATGTCTCTCTTGAGAAAAATTCAGGAACATCGAGTATTTCAAGGCCACATGGCCTACATATTCCAATTCATAGTGAATTTGGCCAGCAAGTGTAATCCCTTTTCTCGGATCACAAAGAAAGACATTGTCTTTTAGTGGGAAAAGGAATGTTAGATAACTTTCAAGTAAAATCAAGTAGTATATTCTCCAGCCTCTAGTCCTAATTTCACCAATTATTGGAAAGCCTCCAGTCCATTTTCTGACCGCCCTGGAATGATCTCTTGGCACCCTTCTCGGCCAAAAGAATAATGAGGGAACAAAGAAAAATATTTACTATCTCATTTTCATGCTCCTCGATAGAGAGACCAGATACTCTCCTATCTAGAAGTGAATCCTTGTGATGGTATTCACAGTATGAAAATTACAACATTACTTGTAGCACCATGATGTGTAGTTGGTTCCCCGAGTGGATCCACTGAAGTACATCCTGAACTCCCACATGTTGACAGGCCTTCTAGCTCTGTGGGATGTGATCTACCATCAGTTCAAAAGTAGGTATGTCCCTCATAAGGATATCAAGAGAAATAATTGGATTGTTTCCTTTCCAACCGTCTAGCTTCTGCAGACCAGTCGCTGGAAATTGATTTTCTCAAAGAGGAAATCCTCTCAGTGGACCAATGCATTCCATATTGGCTAATTTACTTTGACGGTTCTTCCTGGAGCCCTACTGTTAGAAGGGTCAATGACATAAGACTCAACAGAGTGGGCTGGGGTATCATCTTCATCACTCTAGCACAAGATGTTTTTCCATATTAATTCTTACTATCAGAAGGATGTACGAACAATGAGGAGGAGTACCAAACTCTCATCATTGATCTCGAGTTGTCTCTCATGATTGATGTTCCCCACTTGCATGTGAAAGGGGACTCTGAATTAATCATCAAGATGATCAATGGTGAATGCGTCATCATAAATACAGTGCTCGTACCACTATTGGAATGTACCATCTAGTTGATGGCCCAGTTCCCATCTCAGCCAGAGGTTACTCATGTCTCTCGTTCATAGAATGGTCATGCAGATGCCTTCTCCAGCTTAGTTGTATCTCTTGTAGAGCCTGATCATGATGATTTGATTATCCACATTCCACACCAGATATTCATCTCCCTTATCACTCTAGATTATGATGATACCCAACAGGTAATACACCTTACCGCCAACGCCTGCACATCAGGAACCTCATGCCCCCATGATGCAGTGTTGGAAATAACACTTGATTAGAGGATCCCCTTTATCGGGTACCTCTAGCACAGTAATATCTCAACAGATCATGTCGAGCGTGAGCGAATCCAATGTTGGGTGGTGCAGTTTACCCTCCAGAGTGGTCCTGGTCTAGAGATGATCCTCTACAAGCATGGGTTCGATGGGGTTCTCCTCCATTGCATTTAAGGAATTGAGATTTCTCAAGTCATATAAGAGGTTCATGATGGTTCTTGCAGAGCTCATCAGACCGGGCTGAAATTATGTCACTAGATCTGGAAGATAAGGTATTTTTGTCCCTCCATGATCCATGACTACATCGATTTTTCCAAGAGATTCCATGCATTCCAAATTCATGCCTACTTTCTGCATCATCCACCAGAACCTCTCCACAATAACTATTACTCTTGGTCCTTTTTGGTTTGGCGACTCGATGTGATGGGGCCATATCCACCAGAGATAGCTCGCTAATGCAGGTTTATCCTAACAGCTACAGATTTCTTTTCCACATTGGTAGAGTAAGTTATGCTCATGGAGGTCAAGGACTATTCGATCATTGGATTTGTGAGCTCCAACATCATATATTGATTCGGATTCCCTCAAAGGGTCCTCAACGATAACGACACTAACTTATGAGCGTCCGAGTTGAATATATTGTATTCCATGTACAACTTCCATTATAACCATACCTCCTATTATCATGAACAATAAAATTGGAAGATATAGGGGTCCAAACAAACCCTCTATAACATTATGTAGAATATGGTTTGTTAGAATAAGAAATGTTGGTTGGAAAAACTCTCCAACGCCCTCAGGGCCTATCAGACAACGACTCGTAATTCAACCTAGGTAACCCCATACTCCCTGGTGTATAGAACGGAGGTTATCCTGCCTATTGAGATTCAATTACCTACATTACACATAGCTATCTAGGATCAGAATGCACTAGATAATGTAACTGAAATCAATCTGGCTGAATTGGAAGCACTCGATGGGAACATGCTTCATGCCCTGCACAATATAGAAAGGCATCAGAATAAGATAACTGGAGATTTCAACAAGAAATTTGACCTTCGCTCTTTCCTCAAAGGTTACCTGTTGTTCGCTCTAAGAAAAATAATGATACCTAGTAGGAATCCACCCACGCTGGAGCCGAAATGGGGAGGAACATACATCACTCACAGGGTTAATCCCAATGGTGCATACTATATGTTTACCATTGATGTTGAGCATATAACTCCTCCCACAAATGCCAAATTCCTCAAGAAATACATTTCTTGAGTATCTTGGTCTTACATGACCTTAAACTATTGATTACAGCATGAAATTAAAATGATTTTCCATCCCACATGATGATAAAATGAAAAATGTTCCATGATCTATGTCCATAAACTAAGATCTATATGGTCCCACATGACCTTAACCTATTTTATTTTCTCCACCAGATGTTAAAATGTCTAATTCACCTGGACTGGAAGATGTAAAACATTTCATCATACATCCTCACTGCATGATGTTAAACTACATGACCCCTTAAAGAAGTAGATATTGATTCATTCTCATCCTCATGGGACACCTAGGAATGTTTAGATGCCTCTTCTTGATACCATCCCTCAGATGCCACTTTGACTATCCCTCCATGGGTATAGTATTCTTTGAGGATCCCGCCTTGTGTAGTGTAGGATTCTTTGGCCCCCAATCATTTCAGGAATATGATAATTGAACCATGTGCCCCTACTCATTCTTATATCCTCCCACGTCCTTCACGCATGATGTTAACCTACCTAGCCCTATCAGAACTACATATGTCTTGATTCCCATATTCAAGTGATATGTAGGAACTCCTGGACATTTCTTCTATTGGCCCAGGCCCAAACATTAGGATCTCCCAAGGCGTAAAAACACATTATGTGTTGTAGGATTTTCCCCTCATTCACGTCCAGTTCATCATGACCACACCATGTATCCCCTTCTATAAAGATCTTCACCACTTTCCACTTCCCGCATGATGTTAAACTGAACATGCACATTCATGCTTCACAAAGTCCATTTATAAGGGTCTTCATCATCTATCTTGTCCAAAAAGGCCTCCCAAATGACATAAATGATTGGACTGGGGACTCTCCTACCTCTTCGGGTCAACGTCCTCGAGGATCTCGAGCAAAAAAATGATTCTAATTCTGCTACACAAATATGTTCAGTGGTTGAAACTCATTTTTTCTGAAATTCCAGGTCACACGATGTGTATTTGGTGTTTTGAACATGGTTGACGGTATTCCTTTATCATTTCCTTCACCCCGTATGACCCTTGTATTGGGTGTAGTGATTAATTTTAACTTGTTATACCTTAATACATCAGTCCGCCTCAAGCATTAATGTTATTTCGTATGTCATACCCTTATATGTTGGGGAGCCATATATTGTTCCATGTTTCCCCCAACAAGAATTTCTCATGTAGGTTTGGAATTTGGGTAAGACAATAGCCACATAAAGGGTCATGTGTCCACGGTCCAAGCTCTATGACCTTAATCTAAGATCATCATCATCCTCATTGAGAGATGTTAAACTATAAAGTAGTGGGGAAATCTTGTCTCAGGTCCCTCGACCATCTCGGGCCACTGACCAAGTGTCTCACCAAGGATTGTGCTGTGTGGTTTGGAATCATTGTCGTCATTTACATCTGACTATTTTTTCCACACCGCATACATCCCTTTCTAACACTCCTCCATCATTTTACTGGCCTCAAGAATTAAACTACATAGGTCCTACCATTCATTTTTGTCCCATAATTTGGGTTTAATCCATCATTAAAATCCAAAAGAACCCCCGGACGGCACGTATGTTTGGCCTAAGGGATCTCCTGCCATTTCGGGCCAAATTCTCCGAGGACCCCGAACAAAAAATGGTCAATATAAGATGTTCAATTATTTTCCCCCATACCTGGTCACACAATATGGATACTGTTTTGAAAATAGGGACTTCAAATATCCTCAGTAATTGTTTTCATTTTGTGGTATCCCACATAATAGGAATGATGATTTATCCTTCCTTCCCATTTATCCCACATAGATGTCATTAAACCGGGCCATCGACGGTCTGAACCATATGACTTTTACCAAGAGCATCATCATCCCCACCACAAATACATTGAACTAGGAACTGGTTGGGACTCCATGTCTTAGATCCCTCAACCTTATCGTCCACCTGGGACAAGTCCTCGTTTGGGATCGTATGGTGTGGAATGGGCTTATGTTATCATTCACATTGTGTTACCCATCATTCCATACACATCCCTATTTCAGATACCTTTCCCTTATCTGCATCCATATCGCATGATGAAAAACTACACAACAACCTTCATAACTATGTATGGATTTATTTCCATCCTTATGGGATATGTAGGACCGCCCAGACACATAGCCTTTGGGTCCAGCGACATTTCATAGAAACCTCGTTATCTTCCTGCCACCTGGCCTAAGTTATCCCAAGAGAGGGTCATGCGGTGTGGTATGGGCCTATGTCCTCATTCACATTGGATATATATCATCCACTCCACGTACCTCTTTCTATCCTGAGAGCTCGAAGTCCCCTTGTTCCACACACATATTTTCAAGTTGGATTCTCTTAAGTTGGGCCCATCGACCCTCCTTCCTAGTTCACCAATGTGACCAGGAGCACTCTGGTTCAACACCAATAGTGTTGAATCCTACATAGACAATTTATCGCCCATCCTCATGTGTCATTCTCTCTTTATTTTGGGCTTCCATCAATATTCACATTCAAAAGGGTACCCAAACGGTATAGATACTTAGCCTAAGGGTTATCCTATAATTTTGGGCCAATGCCCTTGAGGATCTCAAACGACCAATTAATAAAGTCCCAAGTTACGAATATGGTCCATTATCAACAGTCATTCGTTGTTAAAATTTAATGTCACATAATATGGATGATGTGTTTTGAACATAACCAACATTTAACCTCCATCGTCACACCACCTTCATCATTCCCAAAATATTGGTTGCATGATTCACATCCTTTCCCATCCCATCATATTCTTGTGAAATTTCAACACTGTTGGTGCTATCACTTTGTGTGAATTTGCACGTTAGGAGAACAATTCCACGGTGAGGTGTCATTCGGGGCTCTACACCTATTTCCCTATTCCAAAGATTCCACGTGTTGCAAAGTCCTTCTCTGCTCTTGTTTCCCACATCGACCATAGCTCACGTGGGCTAAGGGATTTGGTTAAGGTTTCAAACCGTTTGAAAGAGTATCATTTATCTATGGTCTGAACTCTAAGACATTAAACTACAATTTTTCCACATCCTTTCTGCAAGACGTAAAACTGCATGAAAATATTAGAACTATGTACAGCTTGATTCCCATATTTATGGGATATGTATGAAAACCTGGGAATCTCAAATTCAGGTCCAGCTAAGGTTCTACTAGTAACCTCTTCTATTCGGACTTTTGGCCCTGACATTCACAGGATTGTGTGGTGTGGCATGTCTGGGTTTATGTCCTTACTCATGTTGGTTTATCAATAGTTACACCACGTACTCCTTTTATAGGAGCTAGTCTCTCCTACCTCTCTTCCTCCAAGACGTTAAACTGCACTTCCAAAACTACTTGTTGCTTGATTCCCATCCTCATGGGAAACATAAGGACTCCTAGACATTTTGTCTCTGGGTCATACCTCATATTCCAAACCTTCTCTAGCCCCTCAACCCGAGGTTCCTTCCCTTGAATCCCGTGTGGGGTGGTGTGGACAACGTCATCATTCATGTTGGGTATGATTCATCACACCATGAACATTCCCCCTAAAACATTATTTCTTCTATATTTGTCCAATCCATATGACTTGAATCTATATTTTAAGGGACCACATGACATTAAACTATTTCACCTTTATTGAACAATGTTAAAATTCATTGGTTGGTCATATCATATGACCCTAAACTATGACATTATCTTCCTGGCCACACGACAAAAAACGACTCCGCATTGTGATGTCATCACTCGATGGGACATCATATTGGGTATTGGTAATCCACCATAGCATTTTTCAATGCCTACATATTCATTGATTTTGGTAGTGACACCTTAATTCTCCATCCTAGGTTTATTGCTTCACAAATAAACACATCCATCATAAAGAACAAACATGATCCATCAAAAACCGCTTCTTTTGTTATGTGGGTGAGACCCACAAGACAATATTGTACCTAGCACCGGTACCCTACCACACCCCTTCTAGAAATATGTATTGATTGATCCCCATCATAATGGGGTACGTAGGAAAACTCGATCACTTTTCTTCGGGCCCATCCCAACTTTCATTTTTGTCCCTCGACCTAAAACCTCACTAGGGAGCACATGGTGTGGTACAAGCTTATGTACTCATTCACGTTGGGGTTTGAAATCACCGTACCATGTGTATCCCTATCTAAATTCTATCTATGGTCTATTATATAAGACCTTTAATCTATGATCCAACCATCCTTATCGCAGGACACTGAACAACACTATAAGAACTGTGTGTGTCCAAGAATCCTAAATCCTACGCTCCATTTTTGGCCCCTTGGACCAAACTCCATTGGGAGTATGTACTGTGGTGAGCACCTCTTGGGTTCTCAATCGCACCTTCTATCACTGATAGAAAAATACCCTATATCCATTGATTGGAACCATTTCTATAGTTCTCCAAACCATTGGTATTGCCTATACCAACAGTTTGGAGAACCGTTAGCTGGTTTGGCGTGGAGATAGGTCTATACTAGAGATTCTAGGAAAAACAATGGTTTAAGTCATATGAGAAACCTATACCAAATGTTTCATAAAACTGTTGGTATAGGAAATTCAAAAAATTAAACCATTCTTGGTTTTGATCCCACCACCTCCCATTAATAATCCAACAACCTAACCACAAACCTAACAGGACATTTTTTGAACATATCTTCATAAATATATATATGTATATTCATAAGTATTATAAAATTTGATTTATATAATGTTATTTAATGAATTAATACATAAATGAATGTCTGGACCAATACCAACGGTTCTCCAAACCGTTGGTATAGGTCTACACCAATGGTTTTGAGAACTACTGGTATATGTGTTTTCATTTTTTGAGCAAGAAAAACAGTTTTGGCCAAACTATTGGTATAGGACCACCGTATACAAAACCGTTGGCATAGGTCCCAAGAAGTGACCCTTTACCAATGGTTTTGTCCAAACTATTGTTATATGTCCAGATTAATGACATGTGCCCAATGTTGTTTCCCAACCATTGGTATAGGTCCATATAAATGACCTATACCAACGGTTTTGGCGAAATTGTTACCACATGTCACTAATTTGGACTTATACCAATAGTTTTGGTCAAACCAATGGTATAGGACCAATTAGTGACCATTACCAACAGTTTGGCCAAAAAATTGGTATATTTCCTATTTCTACTATTGTTTTTCAGTGACTACACCATAGTTCTTCCTTGTCTCTCCCCATCTTGGTCCAAGATCTATGACCCTAATCAAAGACCTATCTATGGGAACTATGCATCGGGTGTGACTACTTTCCCCCCCTATGATCAAATCATTAAATTGGTTCACATCTTAATGGTCCACTTTCGGACCTTATGTTATAAGTGTGTGACCCCAGGACCCTTGTCCTAGGAAAGGGATTCGACTCCATCTGTTGGATGCATGTTATTGTCATGCTCAAATGAGTCGTGACAAAGAGCCGAAAGTGTATCATTTTCACATGGACATTCCCTCATTTCATGTCCAAGCCTCATGGGCCCTTTTTTGAATCCCTATCCTCTTTTATGTCCAAAGGTACCCCTTTACGGCCTGATCTCATCCCACATTGGCTCACCTACCGTCTTGGGCCAACACCCCTAAAGACATTAGACAATATTTGTGATGGGTCTTGTGTTTCGAACATGGTCAGCGGTCAACCCTCATTTGTCTGTCCTCATTCTACGATAACACAAAGCATATTCTGTGTTTCGGAAATGGTCATAATTTATCCTCTATCTTCACACCACTGTCATTGTGATCGAGATCTTGGGAATCATGATTCAAATCATTCCATGTGCCCCCTGGACAGCCCCCCACCCCCATGGACACCACCCAACCCCCCTTGGACCGCCCCCCAACCCCTGGACCACCCCCACCCCCGCTAGACACCATCCCACCCCCTAGACCTCGCACCCCATGGACACCCCACCCACTAGAAATCCCCCCAACCCCCTGGACACCACCCCACCCCCTGGACACTCCCATGGATAGCACCCCCCCCCCCTAGACACCCCCATCCCCCCGGACACCCCCACCCCCCTTGGACATCTACCCCAAAGCCCTGAACAGCCCCCCCCCCCCCAATCCCTTGAACTCTGAATTGAATTATTTATGTATTTAATTAACTTATAAATTATGTGTTAATGGTGTATAGGTGTACTTTTTGTTTTTGTATACTTGCTATAATTACCTTATGAATTATTTGTTAGTTCGGTATCTGTGTAGAGGGTAATTAAATACATAATTAGAGGTATTTAGATTTATGTTTTAATTATGTGTTGGATGAATTCTAAAAGAATTCATACAGATTTATGAATTCTATATGAATTAATACATAATTATGTATGTATTATGAAGGTATAAATGTTAATGGTGTAGTGCGTTACCTATTGTATTTTATGTACATATTCTGTGTTACCTGGTATATTGTGTTAATTGTTGTATACTTGTGTTACCAGGTGGAATCGATGCAGATGCATAACAGAGGCCACCAAGTAGGCTTGCTATTTCATGTATAAAAAAGATATTCCAACAGTTCACAACTATTGGAATATGTGTAAAACCATAATTTATACCAATGGTTCTATGAAAACCATTGGTATAAGTATATGCCAATGGTTTGTAAACTGTTGGCATATATAATTTTACTTGAGATTTACCAATGGTTTGTGGAAAACCATTGGTAAAAGTCTATACCAATGGTTTACACAACCATTGGTATAGAGATCCTTCATGGTATTACCCACAGTTTAAAACCATTGGAAAACATTTATACCAATGGTTTACTGAAATCGTTGGTATATACTGATTTTTTTCAGACATATCCCAACGATTCTCACAGAACCGTTGGGATATGACTATCCCTGCGACTCAAGACCCAACGGTTTGGACAACCGATGGTATTGTTTATACCAATGGTTGTCCAGCCTTTACCAATGATTTTGAACCATTGGAAAACCTAAATTGTTCCGTAGTGCAAGACCACATGCATGCCTCTCAGTACACTAGAGGTTGTAGATTAGTAGGAGATGTCTAGAGTAGTACTATAGTGAGACTATACCCCCTGATCAGAGTTTACAATAATGGATAAAGTCACCAAGTATCATATGAATATGATAAGAATTATATTACTTAAAAATAATTAAGTACCAACATCTCAAAATAAACTATAAATGGAATTATGTAGATATAAACATTACTGAACAACTAATGAAATATAATAAGGACCAGAACATGTGAGAGCTGCTCAAGTTCCCATGAGTAGTGGTGGCATGAGAAGGGTGTGATTATAACCTAGTAGTCCAACAATAATGATTTCTAAATAAAAAATTATTCAACAAAGTTGTATGAATATATATAGTGGAATAATAAACAAAACCCAAAGAAGATAGATTTTGAAACAATCATTTTTTAATTGAACTATTAACCCTAGGGTTCTAAAGTGAAACCCTTCCAACCAAACCTACTTCGTCCAATGTTGGTCATCCGAATCATAGCTCATAGGGTGATACATACTTAACAAAAGAAAGTTTTTCATTATTTATCACTTTCTTGGTAAATAGATAAACTAGTTTTAGGTTCTCATACCAAGTTTAATTACATCCCATGCCCCAAGAATCTATCAAACATCTAAACTGTGCAATACAATCAATAATTCATAGATCATAAGTATAGTATCTAAAACAGGGATTCATATAATCATTCAAAAATCCTAGTCTATCTGAAATACCATCATTTACAAGAGTTCCAATCTAGAAATTAAACAATAAAGTATACTATCAATGCCTGAAGTCTCATTCTGGAACCTAATCCAAATAGTATACTACATGTACCCAACCTGTTAGTCTAGAACCTAACCCATCTGATCATTTACCAATTTCTAAGATTCAACACTTTGACCATTCAAAAAATTTACCAACCCATAAATGAAACAATACAATTCTTGTTTATTTATCGACGTCCCAATGGGCATTTAACAACACAACATGGCTCAAAATTTTGAGCCCCTTCACATATCACAAAAAACTCATTCAAACTCTCTTTAGAAAATCGAAGAAAACATAAATTTCTTTAAAATATTTCAAAACCACCCATAACTCATGGTTTATCCTCTTTAACACCCACAACAAGGGAAAATACCATATTTCCATCAAAACATTTAAAAATTTTATCGAGTAATTTTCCCAGAAGATTTAACCAAACATTTATTTGAAATTAAAATCTAAAATTCATCTAAAAATACATTTTAAAATCACTTGGAGGTAAACACATCATTTTAGAACAATATCCATTAAAAACATAATATTCACCCACTGAAATACAAAACTGAATCAAAATTCAACTCACATGAATATAACCATTTCAAAATACTCATATGCATTTCATAAAAAACTCAACACCTAAAAACATTCCATTTTCAAGCATCATCATGCCCCATGGGTTTTTGTAGGTCTAATCTCATAATAACTAATCGATTTTATGGGATCTTTGAAAGGTATGATGCCTCAATATATACTTCAAAACTATTTTCGTAAGCCACATAAGTAAACACACTACACAATGACACAATCCCACAATCCTCATACACATGAAAATATGTTATATAGACTATGGGATAAACATCTGAGACCACCTACCACATTAATGAAGCATTACCAAATATTCCAAATGCCCAAATACTTTTCCAAGCCTCATCAAAGACATGTAAAAAATCTTTGGAATCCAAATGATATCACCTCAACCAACCAAGATCTAACCTCACACCAAGAAAAAGATAATTAATTAATTATTATAATTATAATTAATTAATTTATTAAATTTCATCATGGTATAATTTTATAAAACTAACCAATTCATTGCACTACACAGAACCAAATCCAACCAGTCACCTAAGACCCATGGAAAACACATGATCACATTATATGAATGATCTATAATTGGATAAATCATTACAATAACTAATTAAATTAATTATTTATAAAAAATAAATAAAATTCACAACAAATACCTACCTTAACGAACCACCTAGAAATAGTGTGGAGAAATTGTCTCAGTATTCCCTTTATGCAAGACAACCAAAATCCCCATGAGAAACAATTCATTCGACCATGCTCGAGTAGAATCTCTAAAAAACAAAACTAGATAAATTAAACATTATAGAGAAGGATGAAAAGGGGGGAAGGATGTCACTAGAGGAGAAAATCTTGCCAAAGACTTCAAAGGATCACACCTTAAATTACCCAAATAGAAGGAGGGAATAAAGAGAAAGGGGGTAAGATACCCTCATGGTCTATACACATACAAGGGAGGAAGAGGGTTGGGGGAAAATAGAAAAATGGGGAATTTTGGTAAAATCCTACTTTTAATGAAATTATTGGCAATCATGTGATTTTTCTATACGGTTTTTCAAACCATGCATCAACTGTGTAGTTATCCCCATCCAAAACCAAAACTACTACATGGTTTGGTCGTATGATTTTCTAACTATGTTCCAACCATGTTATATTGCACTAGACCCCACTATGGTAAGGTGCACTATTTTTCTACAACTATGTGCAGACCGTGTGTTGTGTCTCAAACTCTAACCACCTAACACGATTTCTCCTTAGCATCACATGGTTTACCCAAAAACATGTGATAAACATGAAACTTTATGATTCTCACTTAAAAATAAACTACAATCTCCCCGGTCATTTAGGTGTCACACAGTTTTTTCTAAACCATGCACACTATACCATAAACCCTGCTAAAACAGGTCAAAAATACCCAAAACATAACTTAAATACTCAAAATATCACCCAAGATCATGAGATGTCTTTTGAGCCACATTTCTCATATGGAAACAAAAAAATCAGGCATTCCAACTCTCAAAATTCTATTCTGGTCCTCGATTAAAAATTTAACCCATGTAGTAAATGAAAATTCAAATTTCTTCTAATATTTTCAACTCATTACAGACACAAAATCTTATAACATTTCCATCATAGTTATTATCAACCTAAATAAGTCTTGGAGGTAAACCATTTTCATCTCTTAGGATATGTTGGTTACCCGGTTTAAAGTGAATGGTCTCATTCTATTTCTAATTACCTGAACTGCATTTAAGGAACAACACCCAATTCAAGGCGCTCTAACCACTAAAACCCAATCAAAAGATCATTGTCAAAATTGAAACAAAAAGACGGTTCATACCTGAGTCATATTACTTGAAAAATGATGGAGTTTCATTATATTACCCACCAGAACTATAGTGATTCCTAAAATAAACATCAACTTGCAACCCTGAACTTTCAATTCTTAGAACCTCTACTATCGTAAAAGCCCACTAGCAACTCAAACAAATTCTCCCATAAAATTCCTAGAATGGTTCCCAACTTACCATGCCTAAAAATCCATGAGAACGCCAATTAAACATCAGAACCCATCCTTATCATCAAAAACCAATTGGAAATGAAATATACCTACCATGCATGCATTAACTAAGAACAACCATATATTCCTCACAATATTGGATCAATTTTCAAACTGCACCCATAATTTCCAAAATGAAACATTGTATTTTTGGTCATGTATTGTTCCAATAATATTATTTGAATTATCATTCATTTTTATGCACACAAATACCATTGTTTGTTTTACTAATGGAAATACTTTATGTGTTTTTTTAGGATAATATTTCTTGAAAAAATTAACTAGTTTTAAAGTTATTTTTGTGTTAAGGTTTTGAATAATGTATTTTTAATCATTTTTTGAAGGAGGACTTTAAACACTGTTAATACCATATATTTTTTTAGTGAAACATATTATTTCTGAACTCTACTTTTGGTACGGAACCGTAATTTTATACCCTATGTTTTAGAGAATGTATGGATCATGTTCCATATATTATGGTAAAATTATATATCAGGAATCATAATTTAAAAATTAACCATATCTTTGAGGAACTAACATATAGTTCAACAAACCAATGTTTTAAATCCAACTATACACTGTCAACAATACTTTTGAAGTCTACACTAAATTTGATCCATTAAAATATAGAGATTAAATTCAAGGTATTTTCCTTGATTCTTGCAATGGTCTCATTGGAATTAAATATCTCTTTTAATGTTTTTTAAATAAAAATTCAAAGTCTCATGTTCAACTGATTAAATTGATCCAATTTCTAAGGGATGTTATAATTTTATTTGAATATTAAAATTTTAAATAATAATGATTTATCTAGTGATATTTTTTGATATGTTTAACTAGAATAAAATTGAGTTTTCTAGTTAAATACATAGATTTGTCCCATTCAAAATTCTACAGTGCTTTTTATTTATGATGACATCTATTCTTTTCATATTTTTTTATTTTTCTTCTTTTTTGTTATTTGATCTCCATCCAGTATCTCTTCAATGTTTTCATTTCTTGAATAATATTATCTACTAAGAAGAATATACATTATAAAACAGTTGGTTCTATAACTGTGAACTGAATCTGTTTCTCAAAAAATCAATCATTCTTGTTTTCTTATGAGTATCGATTGATCAAACTCAATCATGGTGAATTATCATCTTATCACACTAAGTTGTAGATTGAAATATTTCCTACAAAATAACATGTCTTTTTATAAGTTTTTAACTTCCCTCACTCAGTTATGGAGGTCTTATGATAAGAGGTCATATCTAGTGAAAATTATTATGCTCTCTAGGAGAGTTTTTGTGGAGTGGAATAGGGGATATTTTTTCCCTAAATTACTATAAAAACTATTGTGTTCTTCTTCATTATTTTATATAGCATAATTTTATTAAAGAATATAACACTTAATATCTTCATAAGATTCAAAGAGGTATAAAATTTGAATATGTCATGATTAATAAAAGAACACCCCCACCTCTTATATATCTTCATATTATTCTAACATAACAATTGGTTTAAAATGAAGGTTTTTATTTTTATATCTATCTTTATAAAAATCCTTGAAGATTATTTTGTTTCTACCAAATATCAATAATCGGTATTAGAAGAGTTCTTTCTACAAAATTATGGTAATCTCAAGAAATATCAAGTAAAAGGTCTATATGAATAATAGATGTTGATGGATAAACTAAAAGAAGGAATGTTCATGATCCAAGTCTCATACATAAATAGAGAAACTATGGTTGTTGTAAATAAAGTGTGATTATCTATTTAAATAATCATTGTTTCAAAGTCTATATGAAGTTTTTCAAGCCTCATACAATCCCAGATGAATTTAACCATGAATCTCACGGTTATATTTTCTATGATATGTGGCAAACTATCGCAATTTCTTATGAAGTAATTGAAAATGTTAAGAAATTAAGATAAAACATTGAAAATTTGGAATTCAACACCTTCAGAATATATGATGGTGAAATAATCGCAAAGATGAATGGAATGTTGACTGAAATATTCTAATGTGTTTCTACCTTGGGAGATATAATTACACAACTATATCAATATTTAAAAGTTTTAATAATATTACCCTATAAATGTAATGGTATATCTACTGCAATCATAAAATCTACTCCTTTAAATAATATGAAAATGAAGGATATGATTGGAACTCTAGTGTTCTATGAAGTAAAAATAAAAGATTAAACTGAATACCATAGGATTATAAAAATGGAAAATACCACCCTTAATGTTACTACTCAAAAATATGAAGAAAAAAAAGATTAATTTTTATCCTCAAATGATTCAGAATGATAAAATTATGGAACAGAACTAGATCAAATAGCAATAATATTAAATAAAAAATATAATAAGAAGAAAGGATTTAACATTTATTTCAAAAACATCAAGAAATATGATCAATGAATTAAATAATAAATAAGCTATGAATGAAAGAAAATGGGAAATATCAGGGCTATTTTCCCATAACTAAAATTAGAGAAAATAAATATGGAAGATAAATAAAGGAAGTATCATATGAGAATTGATTATGAGTGCAAATGTATGAAATATTTGAAGGCTACATGTAGTGTTTCTAAGGAATCCATTGGTACTTATAAATATGATTTAAAAAATCATCCAACCAATCTAAAATAAAATATGTTCTTTACATATAAAGATGAAAAATACAATTAATCTAATTATTCTTCTAATTCTGATTCTGAAAATTGGATTAATAGTAAATAAGTTTCCTACTGCTCAATGCTTGAAGAAACTTATGAATATTTAGTAAAAAAGAAAAAATCAGTAAAAAATATTTTCAATGTTTTATTAAATGAAACATATTCCATGATAAAACAACACTTATAATTAAAATAAAAGTTTAGAAAATATACCACAAATTTTAATTTTCATGAAAGTATAATTAAAGAGTTGCAGGATGAAGTAAATTCATTCAAAATTGTTTCCATTATATTAAACAAGGTAGAAGAATATCTAAATCAGATTCATGAAAAAAAAATATAATAAAAAGGAGAAATATGTAATATAGAGAAATAGAGAAAATTATAAATTATATAGAAATTATTTTGTAAAAAATCCAAATAATAATAGCATATCTAGAGTTGAGTGTTTTTATAGTTAAATTAATGTCCATTGTTCTAATAATTATTGTTTGAGAAATCCCCAAATAATTGGTATAAAAAGAATTTTGTTTCTAGAAATATGTCTAAAGTTAGTCCTATAAATTTTTCAAAAATTAGGTAAATCTAGTTACCCAATGATTTTCTTGCTAACACAACTAAACCTAATAACATTTGTGTACTAAAATAAGCTTTTATTAATTTTGTTATAGGTAAAATACCATTGGAATAAAAAAAGGTATGGTAAATGGATAGTGAATACCCAAGGAACATGATTAGATACTCTTATAATTTTCAAAATTTGTAAAATTAGATGGATTCTTGGTCACCTTCAGTGATAATGCAAATAGAAAACTACTTTGAATTGGATTAGTTGGAGACCTAAAATCCATTTTGATAAAAAAAAATGTCATATATGTTCATGGATTGGAGCACAATATAATAAGTATCTATCAATAATGTGATGATAGTTTTCATAATTATTTTTAAAATAATGTAAGAACTATTTTTAAAGATAATCTAATTAATTTTAGATCACCCAGAACATAAAATTTTTATACTTTGGATATTAATTCCTTGTGTGAAGAAAAATTGAATTCTTTAACTACTGAGACAAATGAATCTAGGATTTGGAATACGGGACATGGACACTGTGATTTATTTACATTGTATAAATTATCTAAGAAACACTTTGTTTCTGATTTTCGTGGTCTTAAATTTTATAAAGATAGATTTAATGATGCAAACTAAATAAGAAAGCAGCATAAGTTGTTATTCAAATATATTAACGAGGTTGACACATATAAACCACTGGAACATGATGTAAATATTTTATTTTTATTTTCTAAATTCCACTTTAAGTTTAAGTGGTAACCATACATTCCATAATTCAAAAACCAAGACCAACCATTTAAAAATTTAAATTCAAATGTAAATAATCATCAACCAAAACCCCGAGTTCAAAATTTGAAAACACATGTCAAACCCAACACCACTTAATCACCTTAGGTTGTGGGATCTTGAACTATAATCCACCATGATATATATTCCCTAACACTAAATAGTCATCATATACACATTTTTGGTGAGAACCTACTGCCAAAAACTATAGGACCCCAGGACACCCTGAGAGGGGAGGGGTGAATCAGGGTGTCAAATTTTTCTTTTAAATTAAAGGATCTTGTTCCCACGTTGGTAGGAACCAGTTGAACCTGTATGATGGATATGATCAGCAATCAAACATTCACATGAAAAAGAGATGACACAACAATTTTTACTTGGTTCACCACTAAGGGCTACGTCCAAGGAGCATACACCGACAAGTTTTCGGTCATACCTAATTCCAGTAATCTTCACTACATGTTGATTAAAATGGTTCGGGGACAGTCACTCTGTCCCAGGATCACTACCTTTACAATTGTTTAGGGATAGCTCACTGCGTCCCTCGGGTCACTCCCGTTGACACCCCCTGACTCACTGCCATTTGTGAAGTCCCACTCAGATTATAGACGTGAAGGTGTCTTCATCATTGGTCAATGAAAGCGTCATCTATTATATGTAGATGCTCTGTTTAAGTCCAACTATCACTTGTTAACTGGTCTTCAACTTTCGTGCAGCTCCAAGAAAATCAGCAAGCCTCAACAAACACCTGGCACGCAACACCAAGATGGTGCGCAACTTTTAATGACGGCACGCAGGTTATTACTGGAACGCAAGTCCTCCTCCAACACATGCGCAACTCAACCTTCTTCGAAATAAATATTGTGCGACTCAACTTATTTTCAACCCAAATTGATTTTGAAACCTAATGGAAACCTATCGTGCAACTTCAATTCTGGCGTGCAATTATCACCAACTCACTTACGTGACTACTGGACGGGTAGCAAACAACTGTCGCGCTGCTCCACCTTGCATGACCCACCAACACTTGTGTGACTTCAACACCTGCGTGACAGGAGCTCTGAATTTATTTAAGTCCAAATTTCATGTTGAATGAGAAGGGGTGGTCCTCTATTTATAGGCATTCGGATACCCTGCGCGGCGGTGCCCAAGTCTTCCCTCGGTGCGTATGTCTCGGTACACAACCCTTATGTCCTCCTAGACACTTGTGCGAACAACTTCCAATCTAGGGCGCCCCTATTTACTTTTCCATATTTTGATGATCAAAACATGATGGTCAAACAGCGTGCAACTTTCCAATCCTCTAAGGTACCGACGCGCAAGTCCATTCACGGCATGCAAGTCACTTGCGCGACCAAACCAGTACTTTAGAAACCTATAACTTTTTATAGATGTACCTAGTTTCATGGTTAAGTAAAAAACAACATTCATTTTCTTTTTCAATATCTGAGGTAGAATATATTTATGTTTGTAGTTGTTGCACAAAATTATTGTGCATAAAACACACACTTCTAGAAATTTGAATAAATTTTTATAATATTCCTATTTTATGTGACAATACAAGTGCAATTATTATTTTGAAAAATCATGTGAGTCACTCAATGACTAAGAATATTTATATAAGGCATCATTTTCTAAGAGATCATGTTCCACAAGGGGATATATATTTTTAATTTTTCAATAAAGAATATCAATTTTCTGATATTTACACTAAACCACTTCCCACTTATAGTTTTTAATTTATTAATGGGTAGTTAGGTATTTTTAATTTTAAATAAAAATTTTATTTTCTTAATTAGCCTTAGAATTTCATTTTTAAAAATTTTACCTTAACAAATTTTATTTATTTATTCTACTTTTTTTAAATACGTGTTAATATTGATTTATTCATTTATAATTAGTTATGTATTTATTACACTTTTTGAAAAAAAATTAATCCCATAACTATTAATCTTGATGGTTTGTCCTCAGAAGATGAACTAATGTCAACAAAACCGTCAGAAATTACCCCTCTCTTACCTTAAATCTCAAAACCTTTCAACTTTTAGTGCTATTAATTTCTCTTCAAAACCTAAAATTAGAACCACAAACCTTCAGATTTTCTATAATGGTGAAGAAAAATAAAATAGAAGAAGGCAGACCAAGTGAATTTAAGTTTCATTGATCTTCATGATCTGAAATATGATTTTTTCAAGGTAAGGTAATCAGTTTTGAGTGATTGTTTCAAATGAACCTTTAGCTAAATCAAGCTCTTGATTTTCTCGGTCTAGAGTTTATTTTGAATCATGAAAATAATGATTATGTTTTTTATATTGAAGTAAAATATTTTTTTGAATATACACAGTTTAGAATTGGAGACACGGAGGACATAATATCCTCAAAGGTAAATAATATGAATTTTTCAGTATCTTTAGTAGAAATAGTAAATATTTTTCAGTTTCCCCATGAAGGGATGTTTTTTCTTTAAGCTTTGATCTATTGCTGGTGAAGAGAATAAATTTAATGATATTATGACTTCTCATTTTTGGATCAACCCTAGAAAAAAATGATTGTAAAAGGTCTTGAAGATGACCAGAAGGTGATGTCAAATTTATTGAATCTGTAATAGTGCCCAAGATTTTTGAGTTGGAGAAAATCATTTTTCCTAACATATATTTCATTTTTCTAATATTAAGAGAAATATATTTGAATTCATGTAGATATGTGCTAATTTATATGCATTAGAGGCTAGAATGTCCTTTTATCCATATGGGAAGATTATTTCTCTACTTTTGTATAGAAATAATAAGATCAGTAATATTTATATAGTTGTCATATTTCATCACAATAATATTATTTATTCTTGAACCTTATGAAAATTTGGTTTCTATTAGAGTACTATTAAATTAAAGCTGAGGTGTATTGGTGTTGATGATCCACAAGTATCTGGATCTCATTCTTAGGGGGGTCATGGAACCTAGAAGTCAGTTGTATTAGTGTGATTTTGTTTTGTATAAATTGGTGAATCAATAATATAATATATTCCCATAGAAATAGGAAGTTGAATTAGGGTTAATGTAAGTGATCCAACTATTTCAATAGGTGTTTTGAGTTTTAAGTTTTACTTATTTCTTTTACATTCCTTTAGTTCTAAAAATCAAAAATTCTTTCCTAAAACATGTTTACTAACTTTTTATGTCCTAATATATTTAACATGTTTTTGTAGAAAACATTTTATTTTACCATACCAAGAATATGTTGTATTATATTATGAATATAAATAATACATTATTCATTACGGTAATCAGAATGAGTTTAAATCCGATAAATCATACTCACCTTTATCACAACAGAACATAAAATTTATTCATTCTTATTGTACTGATAAAAGTATGGAAAATTGTACTAATATTGGTTCTAATAAAATCGTACTATAAATCATAATGGTTATCATATAAACAATGTTAATGAATTCCATCGGACTGACTAATTTTTATAATTGGAATAAAAATACTTGTTTCTAATATAAGGAATATCTTTTACACTATAATGGTGTTAATCAATATGAGACCAGACATTCAGCTACAAGTAAGATTTCAAGCTCTAGCTATCTATGGACATTACAAAAAAACTTAGAAATATTATCGTTGGGAGATCGCTGATAAATATCAGGTCATTTGAATAATTTGGAGGAAATGTTTTATCTTTATCAATCTTTATAAAGTTTAAATAGTGTGAACTTCTCATTCTTTATATTTTTCTTTATTTAGAGAGTGTTTTCATTATAAAGTAATTTTTTCCATATGAACATTTTCAAATTGTATTCACATACGATCATTATTAAAATTGAGGGATTTCAAGGATAGGAAGACAATGAATCTGATCCATTGGATCGAGGGCTTTTGAGTTAAGGAAGGTAGAACTGATCATCGTATCAAGGGATTTTGTGGATAAGAATAAATATAAATTATGATCATTATATTAAGGGATTTTCTGGTAAGGAATGACATACTTTACTATAAGTATAAAAAAATGGATACCTTTAGTCAAGGTTATTTACTACCTTTCTCTTACGGTTAAAAGAGTTCTTTTTAATAAGATCTTTTAAGTCATTCTTACATTTAAATAGTTATTCTATAACTTGTTTTTACAAGTTTTCTATTTTGCTTCATGTAATAAAAATTAGGTCATATTATCCAGCTTTATACATTGCTTGTTTTATCTACATTAATTTGATTATGATAATAAAAATACATTTATTTAATCAGACCCATCATGGTTATGATTCTTGTACTCTGATAAATCGGATCCATGCTGATTATTATTTTTCTTAAAACTTTTCTCATAGTGAGTGTTCTGGACTCAAACCTATTTATAAAACTTTCACAGTTAGAATCCTTAAACATGATTTTTGGACTAATTTTTTTTATAAAATTCCAAGACATATATTTTCTTATAAAAATTTCAATTAATTTTTTTCGAGACAATGTTTGATAATAATCAGTTTTTATTTATAAAACTAGTTTATTTAGTGATATGTAGAAACTATCATAATTTGATTTCATAATGAAAATATTGAAATCTATATTTATTTTAAAACTATCATAATTTTGCTACAAAAACTAAGAATAACATGTTAATTTACTGATGGGTCTTTCCAATATCAAAGGTACTCTTATATTATTTTATGTTTTTACACTATCTCGCTATATTAATTTTTATAATTTTTTTGTTCTCAATTAATTTTTATAAACAAAATTAATGTTTTTAAAAAAATTACGAATGAGAATGAACCTCAATCTGATAAAAGTATTAAAAACTTTGAGAGTTAAAAAAATTAGAACTTTATTTGGGTGGATCTTGACTATCAAATCAAATTGGATTTGAATCTAAACTATATTATCTTATGGAAGATGAATTGTCACCCCAATGCCTATATATAATAGGGTGACCCCATTTCCCACATTGATTCTCTAGAGGTTTTTTCACCTACGTTATTACAGCCTTCAAGATACACTGCCTGATTAATTTCCTATTCAACCGATCATAAGTTTAAATTTTAGTTTCAATGGCAATAAAGGAAGATTTATAAAAGTAGCTTGTCTTTAGAGAAAGGTTGAAAGAAATATCTTTCTATGAGAAATACTATTCATCCCTTAAAAAATAATTTCTTTTCAAGGATACGATTTTATATATGTAGAAAATCCTGATAAGGACATTGACCTTTACTACCTAGATATAGTTGATGAGTTCTATGAATCCATTCAGTTCTTGAAGGAATACTGAAAATATAAAATTTAATTTTCTATGTATGGGAAAAGGTATAAGGGTTGTACAAGAAGATTGATGATCTTGTTGGATTCACATAGAAAGTTGAGGCCTATTTTCCTTCTCACAAACTTTCTAATAGCCTTAGAATGTTTAATGTAGATAATGTAGAAGAATATTTGTTTACTCATTATGATAATGTTATAAACGTTTTACAAATATATCCAGATAATTGTGTTGTTTCCCTATGGATCAAAGGATATCTAATTCTGAGAAAGGGAGATTGAGATACCTTGAAGGTTTCAGATGTTTTCATATTTAAATTCCTTGTGAATATGAGCAAGATAGATCTTTTGAATTATATATTTCTCACTATAGATAACTATAAAACTTCTTTAATCAAATGAAAGATAATCATGTTTCCGAAACTTATAAGAAAAATGATTTTTGAGTGTTTGAAAATTTTCAAAGTGGAAAATAAATTGTATCCAATGAGGGAGAAATTTATATTTATAAGTGATGATAAAATGAATAGAATGAGATTGGTTTTTTATAAAAAAAATAAAATTAGTTTGTTTATAAAGTAAATGGTTCTACATCCGAAGCATACCCATCAAGAGAAACAAAGAATTTTGATAAGAAAAATAAGTGTAAGGTAGAGACATATCCTCCAAAGAAACAACTGAAGATGAAGATGATGTCCAGTGATGTTTTTAATAAAATGATGAAAATTAAATCCGAGAAAAAACCAAGGGATCCAAAAATCAAAATGCACCCTGTATAATATTTTTCTTTGAGAATCAACACTACTAATACTTATCAAGAAGTAGAAAATAAAAATGATCAAAAGAAAAATTTGATAGAATATAATCTTTTTGAATATATTTTGAAATTATTTGAAAGAGAGTCCGGGAATGTGATCCTTCCAAACTCCCATAGTGATCAAATCATAACATAATTTGGTTTAGTTCTTGAACAAATAATTTTGGTCCATTTAAATATTCCTTCATTGGATGATTAATGGATATAAAATGTTGTTCATAAATAATTGGTACCAATTATTCAAGAAAAAGAATCGTTATTGGAAGTTTTGTTAAGAGATATTTAAGAACAATAAGCTAGTTAGAGGCTGATCTAAATAAAAAATTTGATGATCAAGTTGGTGGTAAAGTTAAATAAGTAAAGGAATATGAAGAAGAATAATAATATGAAATTTTTGAGGTAGAAATTGAAGAATAAGTTGAAAAAGAAGAGGGAGAGAATAAAGAAAATGAATGAGATGATAGTGATGAAACCATGTCTATTAAGGATTCATCATTATCATATGACTTACCCTCCAAGGCTGAAAAAGAAGAAGATTCAAGAAGTTATCAAGAATAATAATCCTCTTCAGAACAAGAAGTATAGTTATCATCATAGAAGGATGATGAAGACCATAATTCTAAAACAAAAGTTGTTGAGAAGGTTAAGACAAATAAAGATATCGATGTTATGGTATTATATAATGTTAAGAAGGTGTCTAATGAAGTTTAGAAAGCTGTTTCAATGAAAGATAAGGAAAATTATGTCGGTACTGGTAGAATAAAACCTCACGAGGTGGAGTAAGATCAATCAAACTCTACCAGAACCATAGCTCTACAAGGTGTTTATTATATTGTTCATGATTTGAAAAGGTTATAAATAACTATTCCCTATTTTCCAAACATTGAGTCTAGGATCTAAATTATTTAAGAAAGTATCAATCAGAAATCATAATCTAAAAAGGTTTTAATAGAGAAAGTGATTTGTATTGAAGCTAAATTAAAAGTTTTTCAAAAAGTTCTTGGATTCAAAAAAAAGCATGTAATCATATGGTTAATAGTTCAAACTATTTTTATGGATATAAAAATGTATGATTAATATTTTGATGAAGTCAATAATATTATGGTAGATTCAAGAAAGTTCTTTCAATATTTTATCATCAGACATAGATGAGAAAATTATGTTTATGGAATAGTTCAGAGATGAAATTGATAAATATACTGAGGTTGTCAATGCTTTGAAATAAAAGATTCATGTAATAGAGATAGATATAAATAGAATATGATCATTTCAATAATAAGTTGTTGTATTGGGAGAAGAAAACAAAGAGATGTATGATTAAATAAAGAGGTTGTATAACCAAGATAGAACTCTGGAAGAGAAAGTTGTGAACCTTGAGAATGATCTCAAGGAGTTAAAGAAGATAAAGGTATTTCTCAAAACCATGAAAAAGAAATATTGATTTTATTTTGAACTCTCTGATGTATTTTTTTTGTAAAATAGTTGATTGTTTGTAATAAATGGATTATATTTTTATCCAAATAATATTTTCTTAAATTTTTATCCAATTTTGACTGGTTATATATTCTTTCATAATTTAATTGATGATTAGATAGTTCATTGTACTATTTTTTATATTTTATTTTCAAAAAAAATTGGAAACTTTTGATTATTTCTTGATTTATTTTTAAAAATCCCAAAGGGGAGATTATTTTATAATGGGGGAGAATATTTTATAAAGGGATATTTGTAATATTTATTTGAAGTTGTAA
This sequence comes from Viscum album, assembly GCA_963277665.1. Taxonomy (NCBI): domain Eukaryota; kingdom Viridiplantae; phylum Streptophyta; class Magnoliopsida; order Santalales; family Viscaceae; genus Viscum; species Viscum album. The sequence goes on along the minus strand of OY728140.1, from coordinate 1,265,363,584 downwards.
TATTTAGGGGGAGAAAATTTTCTTCAAAGAAAGAATATCTTTCAAAGGTAGAATATGATCCTTAGGGGTTGAGAATTCTTAAGGGGGAGATTGATTCTTAAAGAATATTTTTCTAACACAATCATCGTATTCAGAAGAGTTGCAAAATCATTGGGATTTAATGTTTAAATAATATCTTTAAATATAAAGTTATTAAAATAACATTGGGTTGTAATTTTTTCAATTTAATTTTTCATTTATGTTTTGTGGTTTTTTATTTCCAAACAGGGGAGATTATTGAGTTAGAAGTCATATATCTTATTTTATATTACTTTAGTTTTATAAATCACACACTTTCTTAAAAAATGTTTACTAATTTTTTTTCCCAAGAGTTTTAGCATTTTTTGGTAGAAAACATTATTAATTACTGTACTTAGAATAAGTTTTATTGTATTAAAAATATAAATAATAAATTATTCATTACAGTAATTAGAATGTGTATGAGTCCAATAAACTGGAATCACCTTTATCATACCAGAAGATAGATTTTAGTAATTTATATCATATTAACAAAATTATTGACAATCAGACTGATACTGGTACTGATACAATCAGACAAAAACTCATAAGGTTTGTCATATTAACATTGTTAAGGAATTACATCAAACTAACTAAAATTTATAATATGAATACAAAGACATGTTTCTAATTTAAAGAGTATATTTAACATTATAATAGTTTTAATCAATACAACACATGACATTCAGTTCCAAGTGAGATTTCAAGCGCTAGGTGTTTGAGGTCATTGCAAAAAACTCATAAATAAGATAGTTAGAAGATCACCTATAAATACCAGGTCATTTGAAGAGGTTGGTTCCAATACCTTTTCTCTCTCAAGATTTCTAAATTTTAAAGAGTGTGAACTGCTCAATATTAGTCTTTTTGTTTTCTTATAGAGATTTTTCGTTCTAAATTAATCCTTTTCTGGCATGTTTCTATAAGAAAATTTGAAATAGTTTTCGCATCTAGTTATTATTGTGATTGAGGACTGTCAGGGATAGAAAAATGGTGAATCTGGTCCATTGAATCGAGGGATTATGATGATAGAAAGATAGATTTTATCATTGTATCAAGGGATTCTGGGGATAGGAAGATAGATCAATTTTGATCATCGTATTCGGGAATTTATGGTTAAGGAGAGACAAAATTTACTAATAATAGAAAATATTTTATAACTTTAGTCAATTTTATTGAAAACCATTCTATTAAGTTTAAAATAGTTATTTTTAATAATACATTTTAAGTCATTATTTCATTTATATAGATATTGTATTACATTATTTTACAAGTTTTCTATTTTAGATCATGTAATAGAAAGTTGGTCATCATACTCAGATTTCTACATTATTTGTTTTATCTATATTAGTTTGATTAAAATAATAACAATACATTGATTTAATTAAATCCATCATGTTTATTATTCTTGTACTATGATAAATTGGATCTATAGTAATTACGATTTTTAATCAAATATAATTGGACTTTTCCAGTTTTGATTCTATGATTCTGATAATCGGACTGAGGTCTGAGTCTGATTACCTACTTTAAGAGGGTTTGGGTTAAATATTTTAAATTCTTAAACTAGGTTTTTAAAACTACACTTCACCCCCTACCTCCTCTTGTAAATATAGCCATCTAAGCTAATTTATATTATCCTACAATGTGTCCACCATTATCTTGAAGAAACCTTAGTAGAATCCAACAGTAAGGCTCTTTTTACATGGCTTAGAAAAAAGAAGAATATGTAGTTCAAGTAGGGGAGGATGAGGTTATAGAAGTAGTAAAAATAGTTTTTAAGGGTGTTACAGTTACTTATTTATAAATAATAAGTGAAAATTGAGATGAGAAAGAGGCTCATGAAGAATATCATTCTGAAAATAATGTTGAAATATGGTGAGCAGGTATACAAATATTTGGAAGAAACAACTAAGCTGATTAAAAATATGACATTCTCTATTGTTGATGAATTGTTAGAGAAGGTTGTTAGGTAATCTTGTAATAAAATACAACTTTTGGGAACTTTTTTATCCTCATCCCATGAAAATGTTGAATTCCAATCCCTTGTTGTTGTTGAATTAAGAAAACCCTAAAAAATCTAGAAGAGGAATTTTACTATTCTCTAAGTGCTCAAATTAAGTATTTTTATGGAAACTTTATTCAGACAAAAAAAGTCAACAAAATTCTAAAAAGTACACTGGAAGTTTCTAGAAAAAAATTGGAAGATTTGAAAAGTTCAAGTATTCCGAGAGTATATTTTGAATCAGTTCAAGATCATCTGTAAACCCTAAGAGAAAATTATATTTGAAGAAGATATTTTGATTCATTTTACAGAGAAATGGATTACCAGCTTGGGAAACTCATAGAACAGTCGGTTTTCAAGTCATATTTTTGATATTTAAAAAAATGACCAGGGATTAAATATGAATTAATAAGAAGTAGCTAAAGTCAATAAAGGGATTCTACTTCTTGTCATTTCACTTATATAGATTTGATGAGGAGGTTTTAATCAATTAAATAGTTTTTTATGAAATAAATGATTGAATTTAGAATATAGAGTGTGATAGTATTTTACTTAACACCTAATTGGACAGTCAAAATGATCTTACTAAGATATTTACATCTTATGAACTTGGTATTAGAAACCTTTTCAATCAGTTAAGTAAAATGATGCAGATGTTTTTATAGTCTATAGAGACAATCGATGAGTTTTTAAAAGTTAATTTAGTTCAATATTTTAAAATGTGACAGGATTTTGAGATTTTTATGAAACAATGGGAAAGGATGTTTAATCATAATTTTTTAGCAATGATGGAAGAGATTAAGGTTTTTCATCAGGATATTAAATATTTATTTACATCTGAATCCTCATCTGAACTAGAGATTTTTCCCTCATCCAATCCTTCTTCTTATCCTTTCTTCAGCCAAATGTTTCATGTAATCCCAAATGAATTTAAATGAAATTATTTTCATTATCATATTATGTTTCTTTATTCCTAGTTTATTTGTTCAAATTTATTGACTGTAGAGGAGTTATTTTTTCTTAGATTAATAAATAATTCACTTCTAGTCAAGTGCCATATTAATTTTTTTATATTCAATTTTTTGATACTTTATTTTTTTTACCAAAACGAGAGGGAGAAATTTGGGTTAACACAACATTCTTGTGACAATGATATATTAAAAGGGGATAAAAGAAAAAAATTATAAATTTTAACATTTGTAAATTTCAGGAAAATAATCTATTTAGTTTGAAAAACATTACATTTATATAATATTATTTTTTTATCTATGATTTATAAAAATTTAAATGAGAACTATAATTTTTGTTATATCTCTTTAAAACTATATTTTATTTGGTTTTAAATTTCCAATATTTTCTATATGTTTTTTTATATATGTTTTTTGATCATAAAAAATAGAGAGATTATTGGGAATGTGTTGTTCCAACAATATTATTTGACTTATCATTGATTTTGATGCTCACAAATACCCTTGTTTTTTTTTACAAATGGAACTACTTTAATTTTTTTAGGATTATATTTCTTGATAAATTTATATTTTTTTATAATTATATTTTGGTTAAATATTTTCTAAAGTATTTTGGATGATTTTTAAAATATTTCATGAAACGTTATTTATACCCTATGTTTTTTAGTGGAACATATGTATTTTTAACCCTGCTTTTAAAAGGAACTAGAATTTGATACCCTATATTTGGAGTAAAAAAATAAATTAGGTTCCCTAAGCTATGGTAAAAGTGTGAATCAAGAACCATAATTTTTAAATTAACTCATTTTTTTAGGAACTAATGTATGGGTCAATAAACCAATGTTTTAAAGTCAGTTGTATTTATTCAACCGTACTTTCAAAGTCTACCCTACAATTGATCGAATAAACTATAGAGATTAAATTCAAGATATTTTCTATTATTCTTGAAATGGTCTCATAGATACTAAATATCTCTTTTAAATATTTTTAAAGACCAATTTTAGTGATCATGTTTAACAAATTAAATTGATCCTATTTCTGATGGAATTTATTCTTTTCTTTGAACTTTAAAATTTCAAATAATCATGATTTATCATGTGATATTTTTTGGTTTTTTTAACTGAAATAAAATTGAGTTTTCCTATTAAATACCAAGATTTTTATTATTTAAAAATATGCAGTGATTATTATTCATGATGAAATATTTTATTTTCTAAAGAGTTACACTTTAGAGACAGGAATGTTTTGATATTTTGTTATTTAAGGGTCATTTTGTTGTTTTTGCTGGAATATTTGTGACATTATATTTAATGAATATCATTAGAAACCAATATATCATCAAAGTTGTTCTTTCATGAATTCTCTTATCTATGAAGAATAAGATCCATTGTCTATTAGTTGTTGCTGTAAAAATAATATAAATATATTTCTCAATAAATCAGTCAATATTGTTTTGTTAAGAGTATTGGTTACTCGTACTCAATCATGGGGGGGTATGATCTTCTCATACTAAGATATGGACTGAAAGGATTCCTATAAAATAACCTATCTTGGTGTAAGTTTTGAATTTCTTGCATTTATTTTTTGAGGACTCATGATAAGAGGACATATCTTGTGAAAATCACTAAACTCACTGAGAGAGTTTTATTGGCATGGACTAAGGGATCTTTGTACCACAAAGCACTATAAAATATGTTACGTTATTATTCTATATTTTTATACTATATAATTTTCTTAAATAAGAGAACATTTCATATCTTCATAACATATAAAGAGGAAAAAAATTGAATTTATCATTATTAGTAAAATGAAAAAAAAAAATTACCCCCATGTATCTTTGTATTATTCTAAATAAACATAGATGTGGTTCATAACTTACTACATACATATCATATGTTTTCCCTTTTCAAACTATCCTCAGCCAATAGATCTAGAAAATGACTAGATCCCATATCCATTGCATCTCCAACATACAAGTTCAGGATGCCTTCACACCCTGAGGCATTAAGCGATCACCCAAAAACCCTCACCAAAGTTCATATCCAACTTCCTATGGGATTTCATGGTTGATCCATAAACTATCCATTTCTACAATCATTCCAAATTTTGGTAAATGATACATCATTAACTTTATCATGATCCTATCACCTCAAACCTACCTTACTTGAGATAGAAATTCAGACCCTATCCACGACCATGCCTGAGTCATAACCTGGAATTCACTGATGATTTCTGACGTACTCGGATCCAATTATTTATTACTAATATAATTCCACAAAAGTCATATATTAGTCAGTATTATGATTTTATTTATCCTACATCCATTGGGGTCACGTCACCACAACCGAAATCCAACTCTCTACTATAGAAGCATCCATGTCATCGCATCCTAGAACCATTTTCCATATCCACGACCCACACTTTGTGCATCACCAAACATGGTTTCCAAATGGATCCGTGACCGATCACCCATGAGCGTATCTTCAAAAAAGGAAACCAACACCCAATCATAGCTTATGGGGATATCACTCAATATCCTCATCATAAAACCTTTCAATAATAAGATTCACATTTTTAAATAATCATGGTGTACACTACACCACCCAACTCATCATTAACAGCTTCTCATAATGTTGACCTTATCGGTCTCACTGTGACCACAAATGTATCACTCCTCTTGATTCATGCTTTCTTACCTAATACGTCAACCTATGACACTCTCAATGTGGTTTAACCTAGATCATTTTTACCTCTACACCTGATCCTTTCACATTCTCATCTCGAACCCTGTAACATATAATTCTCATTAGAGAGCCTAGTTCCACCACACATGCGAGCCTATCATCACATTAACTATGGTTCTAATCCTACTTAGTTCAAGCATAATTGGAATATTATTCTGTAACACCTATTACACAATTCATAAGATATGTTTCATCACCAAACATTTGAGCCTCCAAAACCCCATTAACTCTTAAATGTTACACACTCTTAAATAAACCCAACACCAAACATGTTTCAAACTCTAGCGAGTTGCGTATCAAAGAAACTCGAATCACAATCTTGGGACACTATCAATGCCTTTTCTATATTTTTTTCTCACCTAGTGTAGAGAACCCTTGGTTCTTCCCAAAACCATAGACAATTCACCAATCCAAAATCACTTCCACAACCACTCAAAATCCTTGTGTTATTCAAAAATTTCACTAGGTTCATTTTTTCTCTCATCCTATTCCTAAATATGCATCCATGGTTGACCAAGTTAGGAACATAACCAATTTTCCCTTTAAAATCATATTTTATATGAATCATTATCACTCTAAGTTCTTATCATCTCATGTAAAATGGAATATCCACATGAATCACACAAAAATCCATTTGAGGATGCCCTTATCCATAGGTAGCACCAACACTCCAATCCTTAAACACACTAGGCCTACCTCACCTATGTTGTCACTACATAAAGTGAATCTACATACCTAAAACCACATATCGTAAATCACCTATTGTGATCAAGATATATCTCATTACCACTAGTGACATCTTTCTTATATAGTCATTACCCAAGAAAGGAACCCAAATGATCATTCCCCTCTAAAAACCAACCACAAGGCTGGAGCACTAGCACATGAGTGTTATTTCTAAAAAAATGGAATCTTATACACATAAACCCCACACTAGGTTTCTCCCTAAGTTAATAGCTATTAAAATCCCAAAACATCCACCTATACCTTACACACCCAGTGGTACGCACAACTCGGTCAACCCTCTCATGGGATACCCTAGAAACCAACTCCCTTAACTGGAGTCACAAAAAACAAGATCACTAGGATCTCCCGCCTATTTGTATCAAAACAATTCACTAGGTCCAACCACATAGGTCTATTATAACTAGAATAAGGAAAAAGATCATGGGGTTTCAAGATTATTTGCATACCAATTTCACACAAAATCATCATGAAAAACACTCATCTCTAGGGTCTCACATATGAGAGAAATTATATGCTAAACTAAACACCCACAACAAGGGGACTCATCCTCTCTTAGCATATACACATCAAACCTCTATTGGGGGGATTAGGCTATATATATTGATATATGTGCATATATTTCATGATGACCCACCAGGGTCACAATACCTATTGTCCATGGGGAATGCATCATCATCTTCATCAGTGAGAATCTAATCAAAGTTTCACTTGACCTTTCATCAGAAAATAATACACATAAAAGTTAGACCTACTGATTAAAATTCCACCAAGTTCTTATACAGGGAATAATCATATGATAATTTGTTAACAATTTAGTAAAATTTCACACTAGTAGTCCTATATTTCATCTGAGTCCTACATACCTACCATGATGCAAGAGATTACTCTTTCCTATATATGCCAAGAGTAAAAACTAAACCACTTGTCTCTTTATTTTGGGATAAGATATTGGAATCCATCATAAATCAAAAAATCTAAACCGCATGTACATTTCCCAAGGTGAAAATCCTATACAACTTTAAAATTGAATACAAATAACTTAAATGCCATCCCTAGTAACCTGAATTTCTTACCGAATTATGTGTTCTTGATGCACCATGATGTTATCCATCATAAACTCTGATTCATTCCTCAATCTACAATATTCTAGATACTAAAACCATAATAAAAATGAAAATTAATTCTATGATACCAATTTATAACATCCTACCCTGGTTCACTCTATATATAATAACAAATTTGGCTCTATACAAGACCTCAGGTGCACCTCCCCATATGTCAAAGGTTTCTAACTAGCTTCTGAAATAAATAAATACCAACATATAAAACTAAAATTGAAATGAAATCATGTAAATATAAACATGATTCAACAACTGATGAAATTAAGTAAGTGATAGAACACCCAAGTCATCCATACAGCTCACTTTCAACCAGTCTAGTTACATAAACATAAAAAAGAAATCAAAAGGGACCCACTATATCTTTTAGATCATCCTCAACTGGTATTTTGATTCTATATGAGCTAACATTCCTGATCATCCAATACTAAACTTGGACCTCATCCCAAGCTTTTTCCTATAATAAACATGTGAAATATGTTTGAGTATCCAGATGTAATAGAAGACTAAGTAGGCTGTGAGTACAACTTAGTAGGCCATCACCAATTTTTTCTAGAGAAAAAACAAGTCAACAATGGTGTATGAACATATACAGTGGAATAATAAAAAAATCTAAATAAGATATGTTTTCAAACAACCATTTATTAATTAACTCATTGGACTTAGGGTTCTATAGTTACACCTGTAAAACCAAACATAATTCATCCAATGCTAGTCATTAGATCCATATGTCATGGAGTGGTACATGCTTAAGTAAATAATGGTTTCTATTAGTTATCTATTTCTTGGTACCTAGATGCATCAGCCCAAGGTACTAAACCCAAGTATAAATACTACATTTTCTAGAATAATTGATCTAATGTCTAAAACATGTACCAAAATAAATTTTCCTTGAATCCTCAGTCTATAACATAAACTGTGGATACCAAGCAGTAGTCCACCAACCCATTCCCTATGGTATTCCACCATTACAGAGAGTGTCAATCAAGAACTTAAAATATAAAGTATATTATCAGTGATTAGAGCCTTATTCCAAAACATAATTCATATATTACATTAAATGTTCCTAGGCCATCAGTCCAGCACCTAACTCATTCCATCATTTACCAATTTAAAAGGTTCAATGCCTTGATCTTTCATAACATTCACAAAATTATAAATTAACCATTCCAATTCTTCTTTATTTACCAAGGTCCCAACAGGCCTTTAACACCACAACATGTCTCTAAATTTAGATCCCTTTCACATATCATAAAACATTCATCTAAACACTCTTTGGAAAACTGATGAAAAATGAACAATCATTTAAAAAATTTCAAAGACACACTTAACACAGGGGTTATCCTCTTTAACACCCAGAAAAAGACAAAATCCATCATCTCCATCAAAATATTAAAAATCTCCATCAAGGTAATTTCACTAAAGTGGCACCCACATACTCATTTAAAATCAAAATTTTTAATTCATCTAAAAACCCCTTTTTAAATCACTTGGTGGTCAATTTCTCATTTTAAAAAATATCCACTTTCAAACATATTTTTCACCCATTGAAACCCAGAACTAGATAAAAATACAACTCAGATGATTATAACAATTTCAAAATACTCATAGTTAGTTCATCAAAATTCAGCACATAAAAATATTCCATTTTCAAGAGTTAGCACACTACATGGGAAATCGTAGGTTCAATCTAATAATGAAAAATATATCTAATAGGTTCTATTGAAGTTATAAGGAATCAACCTAATGTATAAAAATATTTTATAAATCCATGGAATCTAATTCAACACATAATAGAGCTGTCACACATTCTATATACATAGGAAAATAAGTTATCAAGACTATGGGATAAATATCTTAGACCACCTAACAAATTAAAAAATATTTACCAAACTTTCCCAAATTATCCCTTCCATGTCAAAAATCCTCAATGTCCAAATGACCTCACCTCAACCACCCATGTTCTAACCTCATTCCATGAATATAATAATTAAATAATTATAAAAATTAAAATTAATTAATTAATTAAATTTTAACTTTGTGTAATGATGTAAAACTTATTGTGTCATCATGCCACACTAAAACTAAAGAAAACCACTTTAAAATTACACTATCATAACCCCAATCACATTATAATATTGATCCCTAGTAGGAAACATCATTACAAAAAATAAATAAATTAATTATCTATAAAAAACCTTATAAATTTCACCATGAATTAGTACCTTAACAAAGCACCAAGAAATGGTGTGATAAAGTCATCCTAGGATCCCCTATATGCAAGCCAACCAAAAACCCCATGAGAAATGGGAGATTACACCATGCTCTGGTAAAATGTACAACAAATCCCAAACCCAATAACATAAAAATTAGAGATAAATAAGATGAAGTGGAACTAAATTCACTAGAAGATAAGGACTCGCCTAAAATTATGAAGGATCACACCTTAAACACCCCAAATAGAAGAAGGGGTGGAGGGGAAAGAGGGGAGGAGACCCTTCTAGTTTACACTTGTATGAGGGAGTAAGATGGGTTGGGGAAATCAAATAGGATAAGGGGAAATTTTAGTAAAATCTAACTTTAATGAAATTATGATAATCTGAAAAGTTTGTATGAAAGGTTTGAAAAAACATGTGGTTTCACTATCTAAAACCAACACCACTCACATGATTTCCCACACGATTTAGCTGCATAGTATTCTAACTATGAACCAACCATGATACACCATACTAGACTCCTAAATGGTAAGGTTCATGGTTTTTCTACAACCATGTGCATATTGTGATCCATATATCTGATACCCACCACCTCACATGGTTTCTCCTTAGGCTCATACGATTTACCCCAAACCATGCACTAACTTGTAACATTATCATGATCAGTTTGAAATGAACATAAAACACACTAATCAACAATGTGTCTCATAGTTTCTTCTAAAACATTAACACCAAATTATTCCCTTTGGTAAAATAGATAGAAACATCCTAAAACATCACATGAAGCCTCTAAATAACACACGAAAAACCAAGTTACCTCCCAAGTCTCATTCCTCATATAAAAACATTTCTTTGAGGCATTATAACTCTCAGAATTCTTTATCAAGCCTCAATTTAAAATGTCTCCCTTACAATAAATTAAAATTAAAATTCCATCTAAAATATTGAACTCATATGAATGAGAGATTATATAATTATAACTTGAAATTATTTTCAATTGGTTTTAGAGAATTTTGATAATCAACATGTGGTTGATTCCAAAGGATGTAGGTGAATTTAAGGGGAAGATGAAATAAGATGTGGAAGTCCTCCCATCCCTCAAAGGGTGATTTGAATCCCATTAGCAATACCTCTTGGAATTTGAAGAAATAGATGGTGTTGAGATTGATTGTAGTTTTTTCCCACACATCAAGAAGAGAAATGTAGGAAGATGAAATGTAATTACCTCATTCATAGAGGGAGTTTGGCATCAAAAGGAAGATACCTATTCCTAAAGGTGGATCACTTCCAACTTCACTCAAAGGTGGATAGAAAATAGAAGTTAAATCTACTTATAGTTGGACCTTTACATTTCAATGACAATAATGGATAGAATAATTGAAATAAAAGTAAGGTTGTATCATCTAGTTAAAAAAATCAAAGGGGGGTATTGTCGGAACCCCAATGAGTTGTGTTGGATTTATTAATAAGAAGTTGTTCATTGAAAATAATATTTGTTGATAAGATTTATTGGTGGATAGAAGTATTATTTTTTGAAAATAAATTCATTTTTGACAGAGGTAGTATTGAAGGTGGTTCTTGGTGTGGATGTTTCCCAACATGAGTAGTACCACGTCATGGTTAGTCTCCATGGTGAAGATGAATAAAATGGAAAGGGTGACCATTACATATATTATTGTCATGTTAGATAAGGATATTCCCAATATAAGAAATATAGAATAAGAAACAACATGGTGATCCCAAGGGTGGGATTTCAGATCACCTATGCAACACAATAAAGCCCAGACATGGCAGTAAGTTTTTTAAAGGTCGTGAACCATTGGAGAAACATAATCAAATGATGTTTTTCCCTACCATGGTTCATGTCATGGAAAGAGAATAGTGGTAAATATTTTTTCATAATGTGGTAGCGCTTGGAGTTTTGAGTTGGAGCTTCATATATGAGACGTAATAAACCCAAAACATGTGTGGTGGTGTATGTGGTGATGTTGTTCACTTCAAACAACAGAATCAACTAGTGTGTTTCAATAAAATAAAAAATGACCAAAAAATCATGGATCTTGGCATATTGAAGGTTATGTTATCCTGGATATAAAAATACCACACTGTGTTTTTCAAATTTAAGATGCGTTGGTGGTTGTGTCGATAAAAGATGAACCAAATTTTAAGGATTTTATTTTTTTGATACTTGAATGGATCACAAATGCTTCATAAAATGTAGGCCTTGAATTTAAGTCATGATATAATTATGATTTAAATAAGTATTAAATAATTTATAATTTTAATTAATTTAGATTAATTTCACACTACAAAATCAAAATTTTGATCACAAAGATGTTATGTTGGAGAGCAGTTATAGAGATCATGGAGGAAGTTATAATGGAAATTGTAGAGGGGTTATGGGTTATTTAGATATCATATAATTATTATAAAATATTTATTGTTGGTTTGGTTATGATCCCTCATATTATAATGAATTTATTAGAAGTGATAGGGATGATGGTGAGAGAGAAAGACTTGAGTTTCAAATTTCAAATCTAAAAGGAAGGATAGTGTTCAAGGTGAGTGGGATAGAATAAGAAGATGGTTTTTTCATACATTAGGGAATCTTCCATGGTAAATGATTATTTTAATATACAAAAACACAAAGATAATGAGTTCTAGTTTCATTTTTGGAAGAAGAGGTGTTGTAATAATGAGGTATTCATAAATTGTGAAGGAGTGTCATGACATGTCCCCCCAGGATCGTGTCGTTACTACCCAAAACCCACCTTCCATAGGCTAGGGGATGGATATTAGCACCAAAAAGGCTTATCCCTATAATAATAAGGCATTGCCTTTAAACTTGTACAAACACACAAACCAAGAACACAATAAGAAGCAACCATGACGTAAACTGCTATAGTAAAAAGTGTACTGAAAGTAAAGGGGTCGGAATACAAGACCAACTGAAAAGTACAAGTACAACTGAAAGATACAAAAGATCATGGAACATGCACTAAGGATCCTACCTAAAGGGTAGGTACAACTCACGATCAGTAGTCACTGTGGCAGATCACGTCAAATGGTCCACCTTTGAGCAACATCCAGCCTAGCTCCCTCAGCCCCGATCAACATTTTCCATCATCTGCACAAGACACAGTAAGGTGTGGGCATAGCCCATGCAGGGGTGAGTATAAAAATACTCATAAGAGACATTGATGCCCCTGAAGGTCTCCCAGAGTTCCAAAAAAGGAAAAATCACAAATCAAGACCTCAATCACAAAGCACGAAGTAATCATCAACTCTACTTATGTATATGCCCATACATATACATAAGTTATCAAGATATACTCATCTAATACATGAAGAAATATAAGGCTCCATCTTTTAAGACATTTGTACAACTGATCCATGAGGGAAGAATACCACAATGGTAACACCATGAAGGTGACACCACAGAGGTAAAAGTACCACAAAGTTAACACCACGAAGGTAACACCGCGAAGGTAAAAGTATCACAAAGGTAACACCACCAAGGTAAAAGTACCACAAAGTTAACACAATTAAGGTAAATACTCATCTTACACCATGTATATAACTTAAGTACAGAAGTACAGATGATTATTAATAAATCTAAATCATCTTATTCTGTCGAGAATCTCTACTGCTGACCCACAAAATATCGATAGATGCTGACCCACACAGGATCACTAGGCACTGACCCACATAGGATCGATAGATCTTAACCCACACGGGATCTCTAGGCCCTGACCCACATAGGATTGATAGATGCTGACTCACATAGTATTTATGTTCTTTCTTCATGTTAAAACCAGACATGAGATTCCTTCACTAAGCATGCTTCATTCCGGTAGGATCCGATCCTCAATCCATCAGATGTATTTCAACCATCACGAAGTCCCATGAAGAAGTAACCCGATGATCTGTCATGTCATAAGGGTCTCAATGCAAAAGATAGTGCATCAACCAGTCATTCGTTCTGTAACTTATTGGAATTTTAGTGTTGAGGGCTTGGTTGGATTTGGAGTCGATCCAACCCATATGTACTTCAACATTTTCAAAAACTATCATGGATTATTTAGAAATTATTTACTTGTCACTAGGGTTCTTATGCCAAAGACGGCGCATCAATTGGACACTCGTTCTTATAGTTACATCTCTTTCAATGAAAAGGGGGGTGATCGCACCTAGGTCTGGTCCATCTAGGTCGAGCCTAAGGAATATGCCAAAGGGACCACTTCCAAAAAAGGGTCCCAACTCCACTGATGGTGCATCTATTGGACACCGGCTTTGTCAGTTATGGGCGTTTATTTATTCGGTGACGGATTCGGTCTGGGCCAGGTCTGACTCAGTCAGTTCGGCCCAACACAATATGTCATGGGGTCTACCTAGCTCCGCTCGGGTTTAGCCCATTAAGGTTTAGCCCGGTTCACTGGGTCTGGCCCATCAGGGTCGGCCTGGTTCGGTTCACAGGCTCGGACTGCAGTTGGGTCAGCCCGCCAGGTGGGGCTCGGCCCACCTGCGCTGGGCCGCAGGTCCGGCCGGCTCGGTCCACCCAAAGGCGGACCGTTGCATCCCGTTGGCCCCACGCTTGTGGGGTCATTAGCCAGTCGGTGGGGCGCTTCCCCAAATTTATTCAATGGTTGACCGTACGCAGGACTGGCTTCCGCCAACGCGGTGTGGCGTGGGGCCACGCCGCCCATTCTTACCGCAGCCTGTTGGCCATGGCTACTACTGTCGGTAGCGCCTGCGGGTGCCACCCTTTTTTTCCCCCAGGACCGGCTTGGTCCGGCCACCGCGGTACGCCGTCACGCACCGCCTTCCACTGCCCGTGGCCGGTTTTCGCGTGTCTCCTCTAGCCCCTGTCGGACGCTGCTAACATGGAACGCCAGAGGTTTCTTCTGTGGGCCACAAGATGTGCTCCGATGGTCTGTTCTTGGTGTCATCTGCACCTACGGCTCTCCTGCGGTGTCGTCGTCAAAATGTGAACCACTAATTCGTGTTCCCATCAACTTGATGAAACTATCCCCGAAGAACACAACATGATAGAAGCAGAGGAGGGTCTAGGCCTTGTTTTTTTGTCATGTGCCTTCTGCGTTAATATGATATCAAGAGGGAGAAAAGAAATCATCATAGATGAAGTTAAAAACAAACCCCCTACCTGGAAAATACGTCTGCTAACGACGATTGATGAAACCTTCTTCGTCGTTGTCATCAGTTCGCGATTTGGTGGTGCTCATCATCGCTCGTTGAATCCGGTCTCAACCTCCAGGTGCTTAGTTTCACAGTACTTTTCTAGAGTTTTTTCGCTTGGTGAAGTCGTGCCAACACTCCTCCCCGAGCATCATATAAATAGGAGATGAGAAATAGTATGTCCCTCATGAAGAATTAATGAGGTTCATTTAATTAATACACCTACCAAATTCCCAATGCAGCAATTACAAACAAGGGAGAGTCAAGTCATTAATGGATTGACATGTCGTCGGTCCCGCTACCACTGCTCGTCCGTTGGAGAAAAGAAAAAGAAATAAAATAACATAACATGTTATTTTATTAATCTTTCAAATGTCTACAAAATTAACTTTTTCACCCGTCCTACTGTGGTTGAAGTGAATCCTCCCTTAATAAAATCGTGGCACTGTGAATTCAATGGTGCCCTCATATTTTTAATCCAAGCACCAGTTCAAAAGATAGAAAACGCTGCATGTACATTTACTGAACGTACCTTAAAAAAAGTTAAATAAATTATTAACATTCACCATCGACCCGCACCGGTCGAGGTTAGGCTCCACAAAAGGGTAACACGCCCCAAAGAACTCAACAGTACTCTTGGATTTTCAATCCAAGTTACCATTTAGGACTTATGGATTTTAACAATAAAATAATTTTTACTTACTTATTTTATTTATGGCCAAAAACTAACTTCCATAGTTAGCATGTGTAATCCAATGTTAGTATCCTCCTAAGTAAATCATACCCCCAAGAGCTTATCCATAGTCTCAGATTTTTAATATGAGTCACCGTTTGTGAGTTATAAGCATTTGAAAAATAAAATAACTTTATTTAATTATTTTATTTACGATTTTTCCATTTTTGGGTTTTCTCACTGGAGGCCTGTGCCGACTTAACATAAGTCGTGCCTAGGGTAAACCCACTGCCCTGAATGTAATGGTGCCCTCAGATTTCTGATCTGAGCACCTGTTTAAGATCTATTCCATTCTTTTAGTAAAACTGCTTGTGCGCGCTAATTAAAGCTTCAAAATTTTCGACGGATCATTCTAGGCACTCCAGGCTTCAGAATCATGTACCGTCAGATTTCACAACCTCGAAATAATCCCAAATAATTTTAAAAAAATTATATTGAATTTTTTGGTCTTTAAATTCTCCCCACCTTATAGAATTTTTTTCTCAAAAACCAAAACAGAGGAAAATAAAACAAATGAGGGTATTGAGCACGAATCTGAGTCTCCCACTCCCATGTGCTATCCTGGAGGTTCTCATGATGCATAGAACTCGCATCAGAGTGATCTTTCTTCCATAAATCACTTTATCTTGTTGATCCGTTATCTCCACCGGAAACTCCGTAAAAGTCACCCCATCATCAATGCCCAGCTCTCCCCAATTGATAACATGTGATGGATCATGCATGTACCACCTCAGCTATGACACATGGAAAACATTATGCACTTGGTGCATATGTGGCGGAAGATATAGATGGTACTCCACCTCGCCTACTCTACTGAGGATCTGGAAATGTTTGATGAACCTTGGATATATCTTGTGTAAGAACCTGGATCTTCTTTTTAGGTATGAATCTTGTTTTATGATGTTTTTAAGAAAAATGGGAGTTTCTGGAAATTTGAGGAGTACACACCGTGTACTTAAAAGTACACTTTGTGTACTCAGTTTTCGTGGGTAGCTGTGTGATGGACGTGTAATGGCTGAGCACATGGTCGTGTGGGGTGACCTAGAAACTACCTAAATCGGAGCTCAGTAAAGGCAAGTACACGTCGTGAAATTTTAAATAACATGTCGTGTACTTTCTTTTTATTTCATTAAACATACAGGGGTCATGTCTAATTGGAAGAATTCAATTCTTCTACATATGTCTCATCCAGGAGCGACTGTAGGCTGCGAATCTTCTCTAATACCCTTACTCCTCATCTGTTCTCTTAATCGACCACTGTCGATTGCGTTGGAATCTCCATAGTAAGCTCTTCCTTCTTCTAGATTCTTGTTCCATGATTTCCCTTCTTTCACAAGATATCCTATGTTGAACTTTTTTATCATTTTTGTATATCTATGAATTTCTATGGAGATTTAAGGCCTAAGTTTCACGTATATCGTTCGTACAACAACATGGTAGGTGGTTTGTGCCTTTCGGTAGATAGTCTTGAATATTATGTGCAAAAGTTCCCAATACCCAAGAATGAGGTATTTTGTGTTTATGGTTTTTAGCCCTATTATTGCCAATTATGCCTTGTTTTTTTAGATAGTGGTTAATTGTTTGTGAATAGGGTTAAATTTTCCATGCTATGGATGATTTTCCAATGATTTCTTGTTTTGATCGTTTGGTCTAGCTTGCCTATTAGGCTGCTTTGTTTTCCATGCCTAGTATTATTAGGATATAGTGGTTTTATCTGACATGTTGTGATATACTATAGACTGTTTATCCAAGTAGTTCTTGATTTTTACTTTGGCTTCCATATGTCTTTGTGCATGATTGACTTACACAGGGTTGTGAGAACCTGGTGTAGTAGACCATAGGAAGAATGGACGTTGAGGGATTCTCCAGAGTGTCTGTTTACTTTATGTTGTGAGGCCATTGGGGGGATGGACGTAAGTTCTCCCTTAGAGTTTCTATAGTTCCTCGTTGTGAGACCATATGGGGAGTTGGACATTGAGTGCTTCCCCATAGTGTTTGTAGTTATCTGATAAAAGACCACAGGGGGAATTGACGGTGAGTGATTCCTGAGAGAGTCTTTGCTAAAGCTAAATCAGAAGAGTTAGACTGTGACTACTTCCCAGGGGGTTGATTATGGTTGTTTTGGTTTAAAACTAGGGGTTAGGTTGTGAGTACTTCCTATAGGGTTACCCGTTTGTGATTAGATGATTACTTGATATGTGAAATTGAATGAAATTGAACTGTAAGATTGTTTATATTTGAGTACTTCCTTTTTTACTACTTATTTTTGTTTATTGCCTACCATATATTTTCATTGATTGTTAGGCACATATCTTTGGGTGGTTTCCTACTGGTATTAGTCTCACACCCAGTTTGGGTCATGATTTTGGGCCCAAACAGATTTAATTACTGCAGGTATAGATAAGGGAAAGCACCCTTCTACTTCAGGTACTTGATTGTTGTGGAGCTGGAGAGCATGGGACCATGCTGAGCCTTGAAATACTGATGGTTTGATTACTTGTTTTTATTGTACTTTGGTTTAGTATTGTATTCCATCATTGTGACTTGTTTAGCTACTTTCCTAGACAAATGTATCATACATCATTTATATATGTGCTCTAGTTATTTATCTCTTTCAATATTCTTTTATTTACTGTTTTATGGTATTATTATTGATTTTTCTATTGATGTCTATTATTTTTTGTTGTGTTACTCTGACAATGAGGGAATATTTTCCCAACTATCACACCCAAGGCCCTCGCCGCTAGTCGGCAGCCTCTTGCATTTGGGGAAATGTGCTTGAGGCCATGTGACCAACCAGGTATGGGGCACCTCTGGGAGGCTTTTGGAACCAGGATGTTACAAAGTGGTATCAAAAGTGTTATTTTATTCTTGACTTACTATTTAAATTTTATAGCTATGGATAGGAAGGAAATAGGTACTTGGTGATAAGTTGTGCCCGAGATTAGCTAACCCGGGTACAGGGAAAATCCAATTTACCTCGTTATTGCAATTTTCTATTTTTTCAATTTTTACAGCTGATTTGATTTCACCATTGGGTGATTCAAATGTTTTGTGATGTTATTGTTGATATTATAGTGGTTCTATTTCTGTTGGAACCCGATCAGATGATGGTATTCCATCTCATGCATCATATAGACACTTGCTAGAGATCACATGTCATGCATTCTTTCTATGCCATTTCGGGTGCATTATTAACTGCATGTTGTTGTGATAGATGTTTTGTTAGATATGTATTTTGTTGTGATAGATGCTTTGATAGAATACATATTATTTGATAGGTTATTTCTAATATGTATGATTTAGTTTGAATAAATGCCAAAATTTGTTTCTTGAGGTGTTATGGGCCCTCATGGACCAGAATTTGGTGGATCATTACTCTGTTGTGTTTATATATAACTTGTATAATATTCCAAGCTTTGATTTGTGGGGAGTATGGGCCCTCAAGAATCATAATTTGGCACATTAATTTTATTTCGGTGTTTTTTGGGGTTTTGGAGTAGTTTTTGAGGCTTACTATCTGGAAAACCCAGAATACATGGTGGGTAATGATGAATACACGCCATGTGTCCTTCTATTTAGGAAGGAACTGTTTTTCTTAAGTACACATTCTGTACTTATGTACACGCCTTGTAGTCTCTAACCGTGTCAATGGCTGTGTGGGAAGAGACACGGGGTTGGTAATTCTTTGGTGGCTCATGTCGTGTACCTGATGTACACACCGTGTTGTGAAGGCCATGTGTCCACCCATTTGACTAATGACACTGATGGATAAAACATAGGTTATACATGTCCTGTCAATCTTGAACATGTCGTGAAGTATAACCCTTGTATCTAGCCGTGTAACGAACAACACGGGGTGGTGGAATCCTTCTAGTACACACCGTGCCCATCTAGAACATGTCGTGTAGAGTGAGCCATGTAACCTAGCCGTGTGACTAACAACATGGGTCTGTAAAATTCATCTAGTACATGTCCTGTCTACCACAAGCATGCCAAGTAGTCTTGTTCTAGGAGAACCATGTGGCTTATACGTGTAAGGGAATTTGGGAAGTGGAAGAGGATTCAAGTACATGTCGTGTGTTAGGATTGCACGTCGTGTGTATGGGGTGTTAAACGACCTAGGTTGGAAAAAGTGCACGCCCATGTGAAGTCTTAAGGGAACATGTCGTGTAGGTGATATACACGTTGTGTATCCATGTTTAGAAAAACCTGAATGCTTTCTTTCTCCTATTCCCTTAATTGAATTCTATGTTTCAGTCCTTGATAATCCTAATCTAAGGTGTGTGCTTGACCTTGTAGAGTCATGCCATCGAGACGTCCTCCAGTTGTTTTCTAGTTATAGGGTAGTGATTAGAAACCGGACATAGATGAACATGGACTACCAGCAAATCCTTGTATAGTGTCAGTCTTGGTACCTGCCATCATCCCAATCATAGTTGTTGATGGACAGTTCTGAGAGGGATTTATGATGTTCATGCAGACCTTCTAGGGAGAACTGCATCTTGCCCCTTCAATGGTAGAATTCATGCGGGTTTTCCAGTAGTAGCATCCTCTCACCTTCATAGGGGAATAAGTACTTTAGGCTGCATAATCATGGTTAGAATCCATGATTTCTATCATCGAGCATCTGGAGATACATCTAGAGAGGAGGTTGAAGCTTTCTACTTATATGATTCGTGATTCCTCCAAGAGATAGTGGGATGTGGATTCACAGGAAGGACGCCAGAAGGGTATGGCTTGGGATGAGTTTCAGTGTACCTTCTATGATTACTTCTACCCGGATACTTTGAAGGCTAATTGAGCCCAAGACTTCATGAGTCTATAGAAGGTTAATCTTTCAGTTATGGAGTACTCTTCTCACTTCGCAGAGTTGTAGTGCTTCACGCCTATTCCTGGAGGTGATGAGTTATTTTTGGTGAGGAAGTTTGAAGATGGTCTCAGGAATGACATTCGATCTCAGGTGAACATCTTCAGGTTGACTTCCATCACTTCTATAGTCAACCAAACACTGATCACAAAGCGCAATCTGAGGGATTCTGGATTTTTGATCTAGGGCGGCTTGGCATCCAGAGTTGTTATCCCTCCTACTGACAGCAGGAAGTGCCATAGGGAGTCTACATGCGGAGACCCAAGGAAGTGTGATGCTTCTTATGGTAGCCAAGTGGTGTGCTACTAGTGCGGGAAGAGCAGGAATATGAGGCAACATTCCCTGAGAGACCTAGCGGAGTGCCAATATTGAGAAAAAATGGTTCATCTTCAGTGCATCTATCAGTTCTTCTCACCAGCAGCTGGTGATAGGAGTTTTGCTAGGACTTCACGTTCTGGAGAAGCACCACCGGTTTCTTATTGGTCTGGGAACCAGAGTTCTTCTGGTCATTTAGGCTGAGGTGGAGGTTGTGGTCATGGTGGTCAGATGTAGAGCTTTCAGCATCCACCGGATGGATCAGCTCAGGGATCTCAGTCATCTTCACAGGGTTGCGGTGCAGGATAAGCTTTTGCGGTGGAACGGACCTAGCAGGAGCAGGATCTTAGACCCTCTACAATTCGAGGTATGATCCTAGATTCCTTAGTTTTAGCTTCTTCACTTTTTGATAAATGGGCTTTCCATATATTTATATCTGTTTCCATTTTGGAGAGCCTTGGGCTCTGTATCTTTTCTTCTATTGATATCTTGATGCTAGACACTCCACTGGGGACTAGAACGGCTAGTGTACGTCAGTGCAAGGAGTGTCCTCTAGAGGTTGGTGGGTGTCACTTCTTATGGGACCTTTATGCCTTAAAGATGAAAGGTTATGGTGTCATTCTTAGAATGCACTAGTTATTTCTCTTCTAGTCATTTGTCAACTTCTATCACCGTATAGTGAGTTTCACATCACCAGAGGGCAGATTGTTTCTTCAAAAGGGTGAATGGGATGTCCAAGCAAGCAGAACAGGACCCGAGTATCATGGGTTGGGAGGATTTACAACCTATATTTCTAGTCTATATCTGGATGACCAAGAGACTTCACAGATACACTTTCCTCTAGTGTTGGATCGTTTCAGAGATTTCTTTCCAGAGTACTTTTCCAGTTTTACTCTAGAGCAAGAGGTATACTTTTCTATTGAGCCTGTCCCAGGAGTTGTAATGGTGTCTATTCCTCCTTATAGGATGGATACACCATATTTACTAGAGTTCAAGAAGAAGTTGGAGGAGTTTTAGGAAAAGGGTTTCATTAAACCCAGTAATTCTCCTTGGGGTTCGCTTGTCCTATTTGCGAAGAAGGCGGATTGTACCCTCAGACTTTGTGTGGATTATTGGAATTTGAACCAGTTAGCAGCCAAGAACTGATATCCTTTATTGAGGATTGATGATCTCTTTGATCAGCTTCAAGGATACTGGGTGTTCTCGAAGATTGACTTGAGATTTGGTTATCATCAGTTGTGCATTAAACCACATAATATACCTCTTATAGCCTTTCATAGCAGGTATGGTCTATACGAGTATGTGATTATGCCGTTCGGTCTCATGAATGTGCATGAAGTTTTTATTCCACTAATGAACTGAGTGTTCCATCCATACTTTTATTCTTTCATGGTGGTCTTCATGGACGATATCTTGGTGAACTCTCATACTTGACACGACCATGCCACACATCTTGAGATCGTTTTGAGTACACTGAGAGAGAATCATTTATATGCTTAGCCCCCAAAATGGTACTTTTGGATGGACCAAATTCACTTCTTGGGTCACGTTATCTCATAAACAAGAGTGTTAGTAGACCCAGAGAAAGTGAGAGCAATAGTTTGCAGGGAGCAGCTGAAGAAATTCTTTGAGGTGAAGAGTTTTCTAGGGCTTGCTGGTTACTAAAAATGTTTCATACATGACTTCTCACGCTTATCAATGCCATTGATGGGCCTGACAAAGAAGGGTATTAAGTACTTGTGGTCAGATTCTTGAGAATCATCTTTTCAGGAACGGAAAGGGAGGTTGACTTCAGCACCGATACTAGTATTACCAGAGCCATGCAAGATCTATAGTGTGTATTGTGATACATTAGTTATCGGGATGGGAGTTGTGCTTATGCATGGATAAGGAGTTATTGTGTATGGGTCTCAGCATTTGAGGCCACATGAGAGGAACTCCCCAACCCATGATCTCAAGTTGGCTACAGTTGTTCATGATTTAATCTGTTGGAGACATTATCTTCAGGAAGATAATTTTGTGGTTTTTACTGACCACAAAAGTCTCAAGTATATATTCACTCAGTGTGATCTAAATCTGAGACAGTGAAGGTTGGTCGAGTACTTTCATTCCTTTGATTTTGAGCTTGCCTATACGCCTGGGAAAGGCAATGTTGGGGCTTATGAATTGAGAAGAAGAACTCAGATACAAGAAGTTCAGGAGGCCAGCAGTGAGTAGCAGCTTATGGATCTGTTATCTGAGATGCATTTGGAGGTATATGATAGATAAAGGTAGATGTTTCTTTCTTCTGTGGCTATTAACTCTACTCTACTTGAGAGAGTGTGAATGAGGCAGAAATCAGATTCTAAAGGCCTAGTCATATAAGAGATTGTGTGAGGAGAGGATCTCATTCCAGAATGGACATTAGGTGAGGATGATATCTTGTGTTTTTTGTAGGTACGTGTGGGTGCCAGTAGACATACGCGAGTAGATGATGTGGTACTTTCATTCCTTAGTTTGGTTAGTTCATCCTGGTGTCACCAAGATGTATCAAGATCTGCACCATCAGTATTGGTGGCCAGGTATAAAGGGAGGTGTTTCTGGTTTTTTCATGAGGTGTTCCACCTGTCAGAAGGTGAAGGCGGAGCATCATCAACCAGCAGTGCTTTTACAGTAGTCACCCATTCCTAAGTGGAAGTGGAACGATTTCGTGATGGACTTCATGATTGGTTTTATGAGGTTGCCTTGAGGAAATTATGTGGTTTGGGTTGTCATTAATAGACACATGAAGGTTTCTCACTTCTTACCGATTAAGGAGATTTTCAATGTTGATGAGATGGGAATGTTGTACATCCAAGAGATTGTATGTTTACATGGATTTACACATTCCATTATTTCAGACAGGGACACACGTTTTACTTATCAGATCTGGAAGAGACTACAGAGGGATTCGGGTACATAGGTACTTCAGAGTACAACATACCATCTCCAGATAGATGGCCAGTCTGAGCGTATGATTCAGGTGCTTGAGGACATTCTTTGAGCATTCATCCTAGATTTTTGAGGTTCTTGGGAGCACATACCCCTTGTGGAGTTTGCCTACAATAATAGTATTCAAGAAACTATTCATATGGAACCTTAGGAGGCTTTGTATGGTAGTCCATGTCAATCACCTTTATGTTGGCTGGAGGCAGGAGAGGCATCTATGCTGGGACCTCTTCTTGTTCTGGAGACCATAGTGTAGATTGAATCGATTCGGAAGAGGATGGCTACTGCACAGTCATAGCAAAAGTCTTATACTGATCGATAGAGATAAACTCTGTAGTTTGAGGTCAAGGATTATGTTTTCTTCGTGTCACACTGAGGTGGGAACATATTAGGATTATGAGACATGTTAAGCTTCCGCTAAGGTATGTCGGACCGTTGGTGGTTTTGGAAAGGGTCGGGCTGGTTGCCTATCAGTTGCAGTTACCTCAGAGGTACTGGACTATGCACGACGCCTTTCAGGTTTCTTAGTTTCGGTGTTACTTCTTAGACCCGTCTCATGTTTTTCAACCCGAAAAGGTTGAGCTAGAGGTGGATGACTCGTTTGAGGAGCATCCTATATGGATTTTTGATCGAAGCGCAAAGGTTCTCCATGGCCAGTCTGTTCCTCTGGTACGGGTACTATGGAAGCACATGCAAGTACAGGATGAGACTTTGGAGAGGGATATGGATGTACGATTGCAGTGGATGGAGCTTTATGAGGATTATTCTTCTATGTTTTATTTCTTTAAGTGGGGATGTTTGTAAGAACTTGAATCTTCTTTTCAAGTATGAATCCTTTTTTTGTGTTTTCGAGAAAAAGAGGAGTTTATGGAAATTTCAGGAGTACACGTCGTGTACTTATAAGTACATGTCTTGTACTCAGTTGTCGTGGGTTTTCATGTGCTATCCATGTAATGGCCAAGCACATGGCCATGTGGGGTGACTTGGAAATTTTCTAAATTGGATCTCAGTAAAGGCAAGTACATGTCGTGTACCTTTAAATAACACACCATGTACTTTCTTTTTATTTCATTAAAAGGACTAGGGTCCTCTCTAATTGGCAGAACGCACTTCTTCTTCATCTGTCTCACCGCAGACTAACCATAGTCTGAAAATCTTCTCCGAACCCCCAACTCCTCAACCTTTCTCTAAATCGACCTCTTTTGATTGCATTGGAATCGCCACAGTAAGATATTCCTTCTTCTAGAGCCTCGTTCCCTGATTTCTCTTCTTTCATGATATATCGTCGGTTGAATGTTTTTATCATTTTTTGTAGATCTATATAATTATAGGGATATTCAAGGCCTAAGGTTCACATGTATCATTTTCACAATGCCAAGGTATGTGGTTTGTTCCTTTTCGTAGATAGTCTTCAATTTGTACCCAAAACCCGAGAATAGGGTATTGTGTGTTTATAGTTTTTAGCCCTATTATTTCCTGTTATGAATTAATTGTTTGGATAGAGGTTAATTTTTTGTGAATGGGGTTAAATTTTTCATGTTATGGATGTTTTTCCATGATTTTCTGTTTTTACCATTTGGTCTAGATTTCCGGTTAGGCTGCATTTTTTCCATGCCTAGTATTGTTAGGATGGAGTGGTTTTATCTGACATGATTTGATATATTATAGACTGTTTATCCAAGTAGTTCCTGAGGTTTACTTGGCATGCCATAAATTTTTGTGCATGATTGACTTACATAGGGTTGTGAGAAACTGTTTTAGTAGACCATAGAGAGAATGGATGTTGAGGGCTTCTCAAGAGTGTCTGTTTACATAACATTGTGAGACCATAGGGAGGATGGATGTAAGTTCACCATCAGAGTGTATGTAGTTCCTCATTATGATACCATATGGGGAATTGGATGTTGAGTGCTTCCCCAGAGCGTCTGTAGTTTACCGATACAAGATCACGGGGGGAATTGACGGTGAGTACTTCCTCAGAGAGCCTATTCTAAAGCTGAACTAGAGGGGTTAGACTGTGAGTACTTCCCAGGGGGTTGTTTATGGTTTTTCTAGTTGAACTAGAGGGGTTAGGCTATGAGTACTTCTCATAGGGTTACCTCTTTGTGATTATCTTCTTTATTGATATGTGAAATTGAATTCAATTGAACTATAGGATTTTTTACTTTTGAGAACATCCTTTTTTACTGCTTCTTTTTTTCTTATTTCTTGCCATATATATTCACTGACTATTAGGCACATATCTTTGGGTGGTTTCCTACTTAGATTAGACTCAGACCTTGTTTATTTCATGCTTTTGGGCCCAAATATATTATATTTCTGCAGGTATAGATAAGGGCAAGCGCCCTTATACTTCAGGTACTTGATGGTTGTGGAGCTGGAGAGCATGGGACCAAGATGTGGCTTGCAATGCTAAGGAATTATTTACTTTTTTTTCTTGTAATTTGGATTAGTACTATATTCCATTACTGTGAATTGTTTAGACACTCTCCTAGACATATGTATCATTCATCATTTATATATGTTCTCTAGTTATTTATTTCTTTCAATCTTCTGTTGTTTACGATTGTATGGTATTATTATTGCTTATGCTATTGTTATTTGTTATTTTCCATTGCGTTACTCTGCTAATGAGGGCATAGTTTCCCCACAATCACACCCAAGGCCCTCGCAGCTAGTTGTAGGCCTCTGGAATTTGGGGAAATGCACTTGAGGCCATGTGACCAACTGGGTACGGGGAACCTATGGGCGGCTTCTGGAACCAAGACGTTACAGCTTTCCATGCTGGCCAAATCTCTGTAATCCTCATCGAGGTGAGACCCGTAGGAAGACATTCCCTCCATCATAAAACTCCAATGGTCTCCGTCTCCTATCAGTATAAGAATTATGCCTACTCTACGCATTCTTCACTTTCTAACAAGTGATGTATCATGATACAAACTCTGCCGATGCCTTCTTCATCCATGGCCACCAGTACTGACACCAGAGGTCCTGGTACATCTTCACCACTCTAGGATGTGATTCTAAAGGGGATGTATGGAACACCCTCAACACCTCAAGCTATAGCATCACTGGTACCATGGTGCGTCCTCTGAAGACAATGATGTGCTCCCCACCTTCAGAAATTCCTTCAGGAGACCTTCTAGAGGATATCTGATCACGTCGGGTCTCGCAGTCAACGTCCCCAAGCTATGCCTCCCAAACTCGTTGAAAAAATAGGGGAGTGATAGTCATAGACTAAAGGTAACATGATCCATCTTTATCCATCAAGGATGTATGTATCATAAATAGATACTATGATGCATCACTCAGTAGTTTTATACTAGACCTCCTGTTGAGTGTGTCTGCTACCACGTTCCCCATCCTAGGAGTATAGACTATCTCAAAGTCATAGTCCTGGAGGAACTCTATCCCTCGTTGTTGTCTCAAGTTCAGGTCCTTCTGCGGGAAGATATACCTGATAATCCTGTTATCAGAGTAAATAGTAAATCGTTCACCCATCAAGTAGTGTTGCTACATCTTCAGCATAAAGACCACTACTTCTAACTCCAGGTCATGGGTAGCGTAGTTCTGCTCATGCTGACTCAACTGTCGTGATATGTAGGCGATAACTGCCCACTCCTACATCCAGAAACAACCTAGTATGTTCCTTGATGTGTTGCAGTAGACTACATATTTAATTCCCTCTTCTGGTAGTCTCAACATGGGGGCACTCGTTAGTCTCTATCTTAGATCTGGAAAGCTCTACTGACACTTCTTCGTCCACAGGAAAGGCTTCCCCTTATTTGTCAAAGCTGACAAGGGTGCCGCTACCCTGGAGAAGTCATGTAAAAATCTCTAGTAGTACCCAGCCAAAGCATAAGTCCCTCTCCCTTCAGGGAGGTAATCTTAGAAACATATTCTGAAAAGATATCCCCACACTCAGCCACTACTATTGGGAAATGAAGACTCAAAACTTCCGCTGCCATGAGGGTAAGGCTGACCGACTCAAGATTGATCGGTTTCACCCTCTTATGCATATGTTTATCATGTGCTACCTAGGTTTCCTTTTTCTACAACCAAGGAAAACCCCAATTCCAATGTTGTAGATATAATATATGATGTTTCCCTAAAACTATCAATATGAGTATGAACTATGGATGTTCAGTCCATACCCAAACTAACTTCATAAGGCCTCGATGCTTCCACCAAGAGGTTTCAACCAAAACTCTTGCCTCAATGGTCAGATCACACCATCAGCATAAGTGTGATAATCAAGTCTCTTCCCAAAGGAATCTCCAAATGTAAGGGTCAATTAATCGGTTTAACTGGAAACTCTAGGTCTTGAACAAGATTTTTGGCAAGAAGGAATGATTGGTACTAATGTCTATTAATACGACAGTTAGTAGTAGACATAGACCATACCTCAAATCATTCCTAAAGCCCTTGGGTCAGACTCTTTGACTGCATGCAGCTACTCCCTTCCCATATCCTCCATCTCCCTGAGCCTAGTGGGAACTACATTGGGGTGGTGGATGTAACATGTCAAAATGTATAACACCTCATGCTACTCTCCTAGATCCACTTCCACATCTATTGCCCTAAAGATTCATCTATCCCTATCACTTCCTCTTCCTGAAACATTTTACACTCCCAAGTCTCTGAGACTAGCTTTAGTTTCCTACTTTCCCACTACTAACATTCACTGGTTGTATCTGCTCAAATAATAAAAATTCAACCACAAAGGTTCTCTCTAGCACCCTAACATAATTAGGAATGCATAGAGGAATAGTTCTAGCTCGGATGACCCCAAAACACACCTTGCTCAGAGGACTGAGCCCTGACGCACTGATTGTATTGTATTCATAAAGTACCTAGGATGGTCGGTTCACCTCAATGAATACTCAACTACCGACATGTCGTCCATCCAAATCTGTATAAGCTCTTTGGAACACTCACCCCTTATATTTTTATGGAAAGAGACACCATTTTGTGAGGAAGTTTCTCAAGCTTGTCCATGGAAGAGTCACTAGTTCACAAGATCAGGGAAATCTAAACCCTATCATCATCCTGCTGATCCATGTAAAAGGATCTCAACCAGGACTTCCATCAGATTGAATGGTTACCTAGCTAGATAAAAACTCATCCACCTCCTCAAGACATTTTTTAACTGTATGTGAGTCGGGCTCACATCGGAACCTAAAGGGTATCTCATGCTGAAACATGTGTAAGGAACTGAGCCTACATGTGTCCTCTACCGGTACCACCAGTTGTAACTGTTGACCAACGGGTAGTGATATAGATGGTACCCTATCCGAAGGTACCATCTCGGAATATGGTGCATGTACCGAAGCCTCATCACCATGCAGACCATCCCCATGTTCATGCACTAATAAAGACTAGCAGCTAGGATCACCATATGATCTGCTGGTGTCCCAAATAGGCGGAAAACTCTAGCCATAGCCTCCAGCCAGTTCTCAACTGCATGGGGATCGGTCTCCCCTCGAAACCTCGGAGGCCTCTGCCACTAGAACTTGTGCAACATGCTCATTCGGCATGCACATTCCCCTGGTAGCATCTGTTTCTGATCCACACGGTATCTCTAGAATGTTGATCCACACAGGATCACTTGGTGGGCCATCATCGTGTACTCTCTCGGGAATCCAAGATGGTTTTCAATGCAGCGGAATCCTGATAAGGAACAGGTACGCGACATCCATTAAGTTATACCTGGTGATCTGACTCCAAAGAAACCAAGGAAAAAAATTTCCAAAACACAT
Organism: Viscum album; assembly: GCA_963277665.1. NCBI lineage: Eukaryota > Viridiplantae > Streptophyta > Magnoliopsida > Santalales > Viscaceae > Viscum > Viscum album. Next base: position 1,265,333,892 of record OY728140.1, on the reverse strand, counting down.
ACAATCAGTGTTTTCATGTACCGAGTCAGAAATCAGAATTCAGGGTCCCGGTGTATGGACACGTCAGCTACCTCACCAACACTAGATTCCCCAAACAGAATAACACACTCAAAAAACTTAACCCTATTTCTCCATTGGAAAGATCAGAGTCCTATTTCTTCAGTATAACTGACTCCTCTGATACCACTTTATCACAACCCGTTCCCTGGGGCCTGTTCCATGACTACCCCAAACCCACCTTCCATAGGCTAGGGGCTGGAAACTAGCACCGGAAAGGCATATCCCTATAAAGGGAAGGAATTTCCTTTAAACCTATACAAATACACAAACTAAGAACACAATAAGAAGAAACCATGAAGTAAACTGTTGTAGTAAGAAGTGTATTGAAAGTAAAGGGGTTGGAATACAAGCCCAACTAAAAAGTACAAGTACAACTGAAAGAGAAAACTGCTCCTAGAACATCCACCGAGGATCCTACCTGATGGGTTGGTACAACTCACGATCAGAAGTCACTGAGGCATATCACGATAAATGGTCCACCTTTGAGCACCATCCAACCTCACTCCCTCACCCTCAATTAATGATGTCTGTCATCTGCACAATACACAACAAGGTGTGGGCATAGCCCATGTAGGGGTGAGTATAACAATACTCAGTAGGGACCCCGAGACTCCCGAAGGTCTCCCAGAGTTCTACCAAGTAAAAACCACAAAGCAAGACCTCAATCACAAAGCATGGAGCAGTCATCAACTCTACATAGGTATATTCCCATACATATACCTATGTTATAAAAATATACTCATCTCATACATGAGGAAACATAAGGCTACAACTTTTAAGCCATTTTCACAACTGATCCACGTGGGAAGAATACCACAAAGGTAACAATATGAAGGTAACACCGCGAAGGTAAAACTACCACAAAGGTAACACTAAAAATGTCAAATTACCACAAAGGTAACACCACGAAGGTAAAAGTACCACTAAGGTAACACCACAAAGATAAATACTCAACTCGCACCAGGTATATAACATAAGTACAGAAGTACAGATGATTAGTTCTAAATATAGATCATCTTATTCTGTTGAGAAGCTCTACTACTGACCCACACAAGATCGATAGATGTTGACCCACACAGGATCGCTAGGCACTGACCCACACCAGATCGATAGATACTGACCCACACAGGATCGCTACGTGCTGACCCACATAGGATCTATAGATGTTGACCCACATAGGATCGATGTTCTTTCTTTATGTAACAACTAACCATGAGATTCCTGCACTAAACACACACAATTCTGGGAGGATCCACTCCTCAAGCCATTGGTCATATTTCAACAGGAATGAAGTCCCACGAAAAAGTAACCCAATGATCCATCACGTCATAAGGGTCTCAACACAAAAGTCTGAGCGTCAACCAGACACTCAGTCTGTAAGTTATTGGCATTTTAGTGCCGAGGGCCTGGTTGGATTTGGAGTCGATCCAACCCAGACATACTCCAACATTCTCTAAAACTCTCATGGAGTATTTCAAAAGGACAACCTTGTCACTAGGTTCCTTATTCCACAGATGGCACATCAATCGGATGACTGGTCTATTAGTTACATCCCTTTCTATGAAACGGGGGTGATCGCAACTCGGTCCGGTCCGGCTCAGTCGGGTCTGCTGGAATATTCCAAAGGGACCGCTTCCCAAAAGGGGTCCCAATCCCACTGACGACACATCGATCAGACACCTAGTTTGTCAGTTATGTGCGTTTATTTATTCGGGGACTGATTAGGTCTGGGCCCGGTCCAACTCGGTCAGACTGGCCCGACGCAATGGGTCCCGAGGTCTACCTGACCCCGCCCGGGTCTGGCCCATTAAGGGTCGGCCCGTTTCACTGGGTCTGTCTAGTCAGTGTAACAACCCAAACATTCAGTAATGAAAATTCCTCTTGATCTAATTAAATGTCTTATTATGGCTATATAAAATGTTAACTTCTTTGGTTTTATGTTTTTGGACTTTTAAAATACCATTAAGAATTGTGATTGTTGCTAATACAGTCGTTGAACAGTGATCACATGATTAGTATAAATATAGGGCTTTAGTAAATCCAATTTACTTTGAAAAAAAGAAGAAATGGCCTCATCTAGTAGACTTTCCCCATACGAAGCCCATTTTTAGGAGCTAGGAAAGGAGGTGGCGTCATTAGGCTTCACTATTGACCAAGCCCAAGATGATATTGAACACATTATGCATAAGTGTAACCGACTATGGGAGAAGTGGAAGTTAATAAAGATTACCACCTGAGCGAAGTTTTCCAAGCCACCCCAAGAGTCTGTCACCATTGCACACCTTACCCTTCGGTCTTATGCGAGTTTTATAGGGGGTTATGTAATGATACCCTTGCACTATGACTATGTAAATTATTCTTGTATAGAGAATGTTCATTATTTTTATTGTTACTTTGTAAATAGTTTTTAAAGAACAAATAGTATTTTTAGTTAATATTCAACTATGAAATCTATTTGGATGAATTAATGGATTTTTGAATTAAATAATATTTTAAAAAAATATTATTATTAAATTACTAGATATAAATTATCGTATAATTATATTAATTCAATAGTAATTTTTATTAAGGTTTGAAAGCTGTTTTTTTTCAAAACCAATGAATTTTCGATAAGTGACGGTTTTTATTTTAAAAGTAAAAATTCACATATATAGAAAATTCTTTAGATAAATGAATATTATTTTTGGAATCATGACATTTAAATTATCCAACGGGAAATTTTTCATAATTTTTTGAGATAGCCAAATTTTTGGGTAAAAAATAAATATTTGTTAAATATATAAGGTGTTTTATGACATCATAATGACCCAATAGTAATTAAATAAATTCTATAAACATTATTTTCGTCTAATATATGTTTTAACATTAAAATAATGTGATTTTGGGTTTGTTTGATTTATTTTACAAAGCTTTATTGGACCCTTCAAGGCTTATAAAACATTTTGACTTTTTAAATTGTTTTCTTTGAGAGTGTGACTCACCTCCACATAAGCAACCCTATTATTCTAAAAATTTAGGCTATTGGATTTATAAAATATATTTTTCCACTCCCCTTTTTAAAAAACCATGGGCATAAACAATTTTTTGGTTTGTTGTTTTGATTAGTTTAATGTGAGGTGTCCCAAACCTAAATAATAAAAAATTCCCTATCCTTTCCTATATAAACCCACCCAAGATCCCACTTCCTCTTCACTCAAAGCCTTTGCAGTTCATCCAAATTCTTCCCTCGTATCTCTATAATCCTCCCAAGGTGCCTCAATCTCCCAAGAAGCCTCTCTCAGGCCTCTCATAATCTTTTGGGATCGCACTTCCATGTAAGGGATTTCTTCCTTCCTCATTTTTGTCCAATTTTATTTAAGTTGTTATGCCCTGTTGTTTTCAATTAAAAATGTTGGGGTATTATTTTCCACCTCCACCATAATTCCTTATTTGTGTTTTTATGATGGGAGACCCTTTATCTCTCATTAATTCCTTCCATGTACATCTATTACCATGCCGAATTTCCGTGAGGGATTTCTCTCTCTTCTTTTACATCCAAGTAATTATTTTGTATTGTGCATCTAAATTCTATTACGTTTGTTGGGACATGTATCTATATTACCCCCTTACTGTCCATTTCATGTAAATATGATGAGACACCCATTTCTCTCCCATCAACCATTTTCATGAATCCTTATGTCACACCGTTATGCTGCTGAAATTGCACCACATTTTTCCAAGCCAAGATCATTGTGTAGTGAATACCATACTCATGTATCTATCAAGGGTATTCAATTTTATGCTCATATAAATATTGAATGGTACTTTCATGTATTTATTCCACATTAATTAATCTTGGAATAACTTATTATGTTGATTGATTCCATGTTATATGATCCATGTGGCACACTTATGCATGAAATGAAATGTTTAAGAAGGGTGTGCCCGGGTAGCGCTCCAATGCATTGGGTAATGTATAGTATCATGATACATCATGTAAAATGAGTGTTGAATAATTATAATTCAAGTGAAACAAGGGTTTACTCGTGCTTCATGTGCAATGATGGTTTAATCATGCTCCATGAGCAATGAGCCTTGGCTCGTGCTAATTCCAAGTTAAGTGTTGTTACACATTTCCCTGTTATGATTAACATGCTTTATCATGCCTTTATGTTAATGTTTCTCTTATTCTTAATTGATATTCCTATTTTCTAACATGTACTATAATCCTTATTTTATTTCATGTTTATTCCCTTACTGGGCTTTATAGCTCACCCTTTTCTTATGCATGTCCTCAGGTTATCCTATGCAAATCTATGTACGAGGGAATGTAGTGGTCATGTAAAGGAAGTTTTCAATAAAGATGTTGTGTTTCCCGTTTTAAGTGGTTATGTAATGTTATTAAACCCAAAAGACACCAGACCTTCCACTACCCATGGTTGGTTGTTGCGGTTCTACTCTGGCCCCCGTTGGCCACTGCTGACATGGCGTGTCAATGGTTTCTTCTGCGGGCCACCGGATGTGCTCCGGTGGTCCATTCATGGTGTCGTCTATGCCTACGGAACTCCTGATGTTCTATTGTCAAAACGTGACCTGCTAATTCATGTTTCTGTCAACATGAGGAAACCGTCCCTGAAGAATGCAACATGAGTGAAGCGGCGGAGGTTATGGGCCTTGTTTTTTTGGCATGTGCCCTCCGCATTATTATGGTAGTAGGTGGGAGAAAAGAAATCGTCATAGATGAACTTAAAAACAAACCCCCTACCTGGATAAGATGTCCAATAATGATGATCAACGGAACCTCCTTCATCATTGTCATCGATTCGTGATTCAGTTGTGCTTCTCACCGCTCTACGAATCCGGCCTCATCCTCCTGGTGGTTAACATCACGGTACTTTTCTAGAGCTTCGTCGCTTGGTGAAGTCATACCAACACCCCTCTCTAAGCTCCATATAAATAAGAGTGGAGAAAGAGTGTGTCTCGTGCGAAGAATTAATGAGGTTCATTTAATTAATGAACCTCCCAAATTCCCAAAACTACGGATACAAACAAGGAAGAGTATAGTCAGTAATGGCTTGACATGTCGTCGGTCCTGCCACCACCGCTCATCTTTTGGAGAAAAGAAAAAGAAATAAAATTATATAACATTTTATTTTATTAATCTTTCAAAAGTTTGCAAAATTAATTTTGTCTCCCGACCTACTGCGATCGAATTGAAGCCTCCCTTAAGTGAATTCCGGCACTGCGAATTCAATGGTGCCCTCGTATTTTTTATACAAGCACCCGTTTAAAAGATAGAAAACGTCGCTCATATGTTTACTGAATGTACATTAAAAAAGTTCAATAAATTATTAACATTCACCCTTGACCCGCGCCAGTCGAGGTTAGGCTCTGCCTAAGGGGAACACGCCCCAACGTACTCAATGATACTCTTGGATTTTCAATCTGAGTTACCTTATAGGAGTTATGGATTTTAACATTAAAATAATGGTTACTTTATTCTTTTATTTACAAACAAAAACAAACTTCCATAGTTGGCCTATGATGGACAATATTAGTATCCGCCTAAAGAAAGTATACCCTCAAAAGATCAGTGGTGGTCTCGGATTTTTAATCTGAATCATCGTTCATGAGTAATAAGCCTTTAAAAAATAAAATAACTTTATTTAATTATTTTATTTATGGTTATTCCATTTTCATGTTTTCTCATCGGAGGCCTACACCAACTAAACTTAAGTCATGCCTAGGGTAAACCCACTGTCTTGAATGAAATTGTGCCATCATATTTCTGATCTGGTCACCCGTTTAAGATTTATTCTAGTTTTTCAAGAAAATTTCTCATGAGCACTAATTAAAGCTTAACAAGTTTTCAATGGATCATTCTGGTCACTCCAGGCCTCGTAATCATGTGCCGTAAGATTTCACGACTTAGAAATAATTCCAAATAATTTAAAAAAAATTATATGGAATTTCTAGGTCCTTATAAAGAGTATCCTAGTAGGAGTACAATAAAGAATCTACCTATACATGTGGATTCATGACAAGAATGTGATGCTGATGAAGGGGATTGGATGTACATAAAATGGGTGGAGATATTCCTAGAGTATTGAGTAAAAGAGAATAAGGGTAGTGATCCTTGGGATATATTCCGTTTTCCCTAAACTTTGTAAGGTAGTGAGTTAGGGAAAAGAGTAACCCATCTCAAACCACATTTGAAGAGAAGTGAACCTTATATAGATTTGGTGCATGTGACATCACTGATTCATACTCCTTGGAGTAACCCAATGATGTTAAACAAAGTAAATTACCATTCCCTTATTTACTTTGTACATGCATAAAAAATTGGGTAAAACTAATCTTAACAAATATCTGGTAATAATGGTATGGTCAAATGAGTTGAATCAAATCAACATCAAAGAAAATGTTCATACAAAGTGGACCCCTCAAGGTTGAGTGGTCAAGATCCATTTAGGGTAGTGATATTTTAAAAGATAAAACTGTTAAATTTCATAATCATTATGTATACTGATTCACCCCCTCCCTAGGGTAATCTCACACTAAGTCCCTATTGAGGGACTAGCGGTTATTGAAGAAAAATCAACATGAGATAGTAAATCCATACACTAAAAATCATCTATATAAACCTAGATCAAATATAAAATGGTTATAAGGTAATATATGATGGAAATATTTTGTAACACCATGATATTTTATGAAATATGTTTTTCAAAATAAATTTAATTTCTTCAAGATCTTGTGTTACATGAAACACCGAGTTTGAACGAACCCTGGTGTACTATTAATATTATTATTTAAAAATTACCATTATAAAATAGTCATTAAACATGGAGGTTTGAATAGGAATAATAAAATTTTAAATATTAATTGTACTTTTTTTATATAAATAAAACATATTAACGAAAAATGTACTAAATTTTTAGTAAAGTATTTATATGTTTTGAAAATACTACTTTCTCAAAAAAATTATTACCAAATAATAAAAGTAATTTGTTCCAATTTTGGAAATTTTATTTGAAAAAAATAAACTCAATATTTTAAATTTATTTCTCAAAATTATCTTTGACTTACTTTTATAATTTTTTGAAATGATTAATTTTTCTTTGAATAGTAAATAAATATTGATTCTTATAAAAAACCTCCTTTTTGTTTAAAGAATTTAAAAGATTCATTTTATTTTAATATGGTTTTAAAAGTAAAATTAGTTCAATTATATATTTATTAATCCAATTTAGGTCATTTTAATCAATTTTATATTTAATTTTTATATTAAAGTTTTTAATTCTAATGAAAATTTTCACTTTGTTAAACGGATTTATCATCACACATGTGGTTTCAATTTTAAATTAAAAAATTTCACTTATGAAAATTGAATTTGAAAAAATAGATAAATATTTATAATTAACATAATTTAAATTATATTTTAAGGTCAAATTATTTTTGGTCAAAATTAACAGTAAAAACAGTAAAAATTAATTACCATGGTTAAGTTAAAAATGGGTTTATGATGGAATTAAACTAAAATGGGTATATGTAAATGAAATTGAAAATTTCCCAAATCAAGATTTATAATAATATTTAGACATTATATTATTTAAGGTTTGATAATTATCCATTTTGTATCCTTTGTAGTTGTTAACATGTGGGTACACCTTTTTATTTTCAAAAATTTCATGTGTGTCCTCCCCCCACTTATAAAAGGACACCCCCTCCCCTCTCCTCTTAAAACATAAAAAACCCTTTGTTTCCACATGTAACTAAAAAATTAAATTCCTTAATTCCCTCACCACTTCCTAGAATCCTTAGTTTTATTAGGAAACCCTCCTAATAATTCTTTTTTTGGAAACCTAAATGGGTTCTCCGAAGAATATGAAAAATCATTAATCATGTGTTTTTATTCTGTTTCCTCCTCTAAATACTTCAAGTAATATTCAATGTAACACCCTAAGCTTCCACGGTACGTTTATCTTTGAATATTGCAATATATTTTGTTGTACGCAACTTCGAGTTCTAGCACACTGCGACCAATCAAACCAGCCATTATGAATAGTAATACCCACTTTTTGAAATTTTATAAATTTTATTTTTCAAAATGGACTTCATTTTTGGATTCATAATATCAAAATTAGTTTAGGGTTAATTTTTTGTATTTTTCTGAAAACTTTCAATTTGTGATGAAAAGTGAAAAACATTGCGTTATTGTTTAAAACCTAATTTTTATTTAAATATTTTTTTATTTTATTTAAATTTATTTTACGTCAAAATAGATAAATAATACCTATATAAGTTTAATGTATTTCATTGGAGTCATTTTATAATAAAATTAGATGTATAAAATTTTATTGAACATTTTAAGGTCTTTTACACACCTTTTAGGCACATTTGTAAATTTTCATAAAACGTAATTTTACCTCTTCTGTAAATTGAATCTAAAAAGTTTGAGAGACGTGGTTGAAATCAGTAAGTAAAATTTGGTTCAATAGGATGAAAATAATTTTTAGTGAATAGTAACTTTTGAAATTTATTTACCACAGTTAAAAGTAAATTGGGTAATTAAAGGTAAAAATGATATTATAATTACTCTAACACATGTAATAATTTTGTTGGATAAGTTTTTTTCGAAAAAAATAAACCTTAGGAATAAAATATGATCCTCTTTGAGCCACTTGGATTAGATTAGGACATTTATTATTATTTTATTTAAAGAACAGTCAAAAGTGTTAAATTCAAATTTTCATAAATAAAACATTTTTAATATAGGGTTATGAAAAAGATAAATTTGACTATAAATATTCATTAAAAATATAAAACTATTTCATACATAATGGTATTTTATTTATAATTTTTATACATTAAATAATTAAATTTTTTTATGACACAATGATGATGCAGTAATTACCTTATTAATGAAAGATTAAAATAATTGATATTATAAATATCCAAATAAATTTAAATTTAGACTTTTTATTCATTAAACTAATTTTATAGGTTAATATGACATTTTAGGATTTATTTAATTTATTTTTTTAAATTAATCAAGTTTTTTTCACTTTCACAAAAACCAAATACTAAATAGTGTCAAAATTGACAAAAAGATATTTTAAAACAAATAATGTATTATTAATTGATATAATATTTTTAAAAATATAAGGATCATCCAAAAGACATATATAATGATATATATGTCAATAATTAAACACTTGGTGTTCTCTTTTCTTTTTATAGTAAGTTTATTAACCATTTATTATAATAACACAAGAATATATGGTAAAAGTCAAACTATTTAACAAAGAGTTAAATATATAAGATAAGGTTAATATGGTAACCTAAACCTATATAGAACATATTGGTTGAGAGTTTTTCTACCCATACCTACCTTATCATCAAACTAAATCCTTTTTGAGCCATTATAAACAGAATATTATTGTATAATAAATTAATATTTCATGCTTTTCCTAAAGTGACCCTCACCACTCTTATAAAAGGGTATTTCACCTTCTCTCAAAATAACACCTCCAAATACATTTTTCCTAGACAACCCCTACTCACATATCATCCCAACTAATCCAATGTAAACCTATAGGACTTACTTTGATCATAAATCCAACCTAAGGATCCCTTTTGATCAAATCAAAAGGAATCACCTGAAGAAGCAGTAATAATTTCATCACCTCTTTAAAAGTTCTTTTCTTCTTCCACTACCTATTTCTTCATTATTTCCATTCCAAAATAATAAATCCAGTAAATTCTATATAATATGATGTTATTATAAGTTTGTTATAACCATATTCATTATTTTATCCATCCTATGAATGACAAAGTCATCATACGTGCGTATATACGGCTTACCATCTCCACGTCATGGTGTAGTTTGTTATTCAACACTTAATTATTTGGATAGGTATGATAATGAGTATAATTGATATAAATAATAAGTATAATATGTTAATGATTATTTATATAGGATAAACTATCCAATTACATATTATTTCACCAACAATAGAATGATATTGTCACACGTACATACGTACGGATTACCGTCTCGACGAGCGCGATGAGATTCATTCCCCATCGTTAGCATTTAAGAATAAATTTCATTTTATGATTACAAATAATGTTTAATAACTTAATATAATTCTGTATATGAATCAAATACATCATATCCATAACAAACATGACTTACGTAACAAAACATATAGAGGAAAATGAATCAGTTAACACCTGAAACGATGATACTACTGAAATATCATTTACAAATAAATATTATAAGATCATATATGATATAATATTTATATATGTGGTTCTTGTATAATTTAATAACAATTATTTCTCTATTATATATAATGTTAAACTACACTCAACTAAATAAATGAACAATTTAAGGGTTAATTTTACAATATCTTTGTTATCTGATGTTATTTATACGTGAGTATCTATTGGAACTACTTTATCATCCACATCGGTGTTCCTTAAAAATGTAATTCAACACATTTTTAATATTTCCTAGAATAAGGACTAATGTCATTTATACCCTTTTTTACTTTTTATAAAATGTTTTGAAAGGAATCTTTCTGTCATTTTCCAAACAAGGTACTTTATAACCTTTTCAAAAAAATTAAGGTAAGAATGTTTTTTTAACATATATAGTGGGTGTGGATACTTTCCACCATTATAAAATCTTCAAATATTCCCTTACAATCTTATATTAATATTTTCAAAATATATTTTTTCTATTATAATTAGGTGACTTTTAAATGATTTCAAAATATAAAGAGATATTTCTCTCAAATAGTTTTGATTTCATCTATATCAACATCATTTGATGGATTTTACACTTATTTGAAGTTAATTTATTATGATACAATCTTCTATATTGTATTGAAGTTTTTGTGATATGTTTGAAAGAAGATGTGTTATTTTTATACAATTCAGGGTTTATGGTTAAAGTATTAACAATTCATATGCTAGTTTTAATATGAATGTTTATCTAATGTTTCAACCTTTTCATATGAGGAATGCACTGGACATAGTAAGTGACGAGTGGATCCTGCTATAGCTCCTCGATGTATTAGTAGGTCTCATAAGACAAACTATTTTCTTGGTACAAGGCCTTGAAAAAATCTTATTTGTAGTCTTGTCATGAGGCCTTGACTATGTGGTTATGATATCTGTCATTATTCATTCCATCATTATGAAATTAGCTATTGATATTAGATGTGATTATTCAACCAGAAAAATATCCATGTGAATAAGTAAATGGAATTATTGTATTTATATTTTCCATATTATGCTGAAGTTTATTTTTAAAAGGCCTTTGTTTTAGTCTTATACATTTCCTTAAATGTTTATACTTATTTATGATAATTTCCGCAATATTTTTATCCTTACTGAGCATCTGAGCTCACCCCTTTCTTATGTTTTCTTTTTCCTAGGATGTGAAGAAGTAAATAATGATTAATCTAGAGGTATAGTCCAAGTATATGAGTTTTTTCAAAGGGGACACAATTTTTTTTTATTTCATGGTGCAATGTAAAACTTATGTATGTATCTAGTACTTACACGGCTACTAAACTGATTGGTCTTTTGAGAAATGATCTATTCTGATCATGACAATGTTATATAATAATGCACCGACTCTGGGTAACTAGGGTTGGGGTACTACAGTTGGTATCAGAGGAAGTTTAGTAAAATCCTGGGAAACTAGATTTAGAAAAACTTTGATTAGAGAACATTACCCTAAGATAGATTATGAGGATTAGTATAGAAGAAATTCCTAGAATTTTGGTAATGTAGGGATTTTTGGAATTTTCAAAGAAATATATCCCTATATGGATATGAGCTGGTAGAGGTGGCTCTAACATAGATCTACCTAGGAGTGAAAACTCCAACAATGAGTTTCGGGTTAGACCCAAGGTATCCTGGTACACGACAGTGGGCCCTGCTGCACTCTTTTTCACGACATTCCTGGGGGATATACTTTGGACTATTCACATTTTATTTAAATACCAATATGAAGGATTTATGAGTAAATACTTCCTCAAAGAAAACATTTTTTTATGATAATGGATTATATGCATAAACTAATCAATTTATGTTATGTATTTTACTAGTTTGGAATTATGTATTGCTATTAATAAACTAATCTAGTGTATGAAATTGTTTAGAAATAGAGCCTAGTTGAAGGAATGGAAGCCGTATCAATGCATGTAATCCATGTAAGGATTTTCCCCCTACTCAAGATAATTATAGTGGAACTGGTGATGCACCTAGTTTTGAACAACTTATAACCACACTAGGACAACTCACTCATGTTATGAATAATAACCTTACCTGTATGGAGCACTTTGATCCACAACGCAGATGATCAATGTTAGACCGCTTCAAGAGTCAAAAACCACCAACATTCAATGGGACTACAAATCCATTTGTATCTGAGAAGTGGATAAGTTCCTTAGATAATATATTTCATGCTTTGGGGAGTAGCAAAAGGGAAAAAGTTTTCATGGAAGTTTATCACCTCATGGGAGATGCATATCAATGGTGGTCATTAATTCAAAACAAAAAGGAGGAGGAATAAGTAAAAAATATGGAATGGAGGGAGTTTGAAGAGATTTTCGTAGAAAAAGACTTTCTTTGTGACCATCAAGCATATATGGAAAGACAATTTCTGAGTCTGAGGTAAAAGAATGATGAGAATTTTTCAAAGTATAAGGATAACTTTACAAGGTTACCAAGGCATGCAGCGGATTATATACGTAACCCAAGGAGTAATATTGATCGATTCTTTGATGGGTTAAAATCATTTCTCTATTGAGAATTAGTCTCACAATACTTATCATTGTACGAAGATATTTTCTCATGTGATATCAAGACAGAAAATAATTCTCTAAGTCATATGACTTTAAAGTAAATCAAGAGGAGAAGAGATCTGCTGAACACTCTGCAAATGGAAATAAAGAGAAGAAGGGAAAAGTTGAATTTCCATCCTGCAATAAATGTGGGAAGAAACACCTCAGTACTTTCCTAAAGGTAATGGGAGTCTGTTACAAGTGTGGTGAAAAAGGCCACTAATCTCGTGATTGTAAGGGAAAGAAAAAGGATGTCAATGTTGAATACTAAAATTGTAGAGAGATGGGGTATTATGCAAATGAATGTCCTAAACACCAAGAAAACTTACCTTAGAAAAGGCCAAGGGAGAATGGCCAAGATTATGCGATCACTACTACTGAGGTTGAAGCTCTGAATAACATGGTGCAAGGTAATATATTGGTTTCCTCAAATTTAGAAAATGCTTTATTTGATTTTGGATCATCTCATTGTGTCATATCTTCTCAGTTTTCTAAGAAAATTTGATATTTCCAATTTGATTTAACAAGGTAGTTGTTAGTCAAAACTCCTAAGGGAAGTATCATTGCAACAAAGTTTTGTGAATCAGTTCTGATTAGGGTATATAAACATGCTTTATCTGCTGATATCATCATCATATCCATGATTCAATTTGATATATTCCTCAGTATGGATTGGCTTTCAGACCATGATGTGAAAATTTATTGTAAGAATAAGGAGGTTACAATTTTCAATGATGATAATAAGTACCTTATCTCTAGAGCAGAAAAATCACCATCTAATTCTAATCTAGATCCACCCCCAGTAGCTCTCCTAAATTCAATTATTGGGGAGGAAGATAGTGAAATAAGTATGGGTGAGGAAAGGAATGTTCAAATAGCGGACATAACTATTGTGCAATAATATGTTGATGTGTTTCCAATGTATTTACCTGGACATCCTCCAGAATGAAAAATTGAGTTTCCCATTGATTTAATTCCTTGTTCAAGACCCATATCAAAGACCCCTTATTGAATTGACACTATGGAATTAGTGGAACTAAAGAAACAACTAGAGGAATTATGTAATAAAGGATTTATTCACCCTAATGTTTCTCCATGGGGAGACCTTGTTCTTTTTGTTAAGAAGAAAGATGTATCTATGAGGTTGTGCATTGACTACATAGATATCAATTCTATAAAAATGAAGGACAAGTATCCCCTACCTCTAATTGATGATTTACTCAATCATCTTCATGGAGCTCAAGAATTTTCAAAGATTGACCTTCGATCTGGATATCATCAGTTGTGTTTGAAGAAGGAAGACATTCTGAAGACAACATTTCGTACCAGGTATGGGCATTAGGAGTTTACAGTAATACCTTTTGGATAGACTAATGCACCCTTTGTCTTCATGAATCTAATGAATAGAGTTTTCAAGGAATATCTTCATGATTTTGTAGTGGTATTTATTGATTATATCTTGGTATACTCCAAAAGCTATGAAGATCATGAAAATCACTTGCAGACTATTCTAAAGACTCTTATAAAAATTGAATTATATGGGATGTTTAGAAAGTGTGAATACTAGCTTTGGGATATTTATTTTCTTGGATATATTGTCTCTAAATATGTAATCTCTATTGATCCTTCAAATACAAGATCAATAAAATAATTTCTAGAACCGATGAGTATAATTGAGGTATGCAGTTTTATTGGTTTAGTAGGTTATTATCAGTGTTTCTTCTAGAAATTTTCCGGATTAGATAACCCATTAACCAAGCTCACACATAAAGGGGTTAAATTTGTTTGTACAAAAGAGTGTGGATAATGTTTTGAAGAATTGAAGAAAATATTATTCAATGCTCCTATCTTGACTCTACCATCTGGGAATGATGGGTTTCTTATTAATAGTGATGCTTCAAAATAAGTACTTGGTTTTTTCCTTATGCAGAATAATAGAGTTATTGCATATGCATCACGACAACTAATAATTCACGAACAAAACTATCCCACTCATGATCTTGAATTATCAGCTAAAATATTTTCTTTGATGATATGGATAAACTATCTCTATGGTGAAAAATGTGAGATATATATCGATCACAAGAGTTTGAAGTATATTTTCCCATAGAAAGAACTCAACATGAGGAAAAGGTTATGGCTTGAACTACTCAAATATTATGATTTCACTATAAACTACCACCCAAGGAAGGAAAATAAGGTGGAAGATTCTTTGAGTAGAAAGGATCATAGAGTTTTGAAAAATATGAGAGTTGAAAGATATCCTATGTTCATGGATCTAGTAAATATGGATATAGGAATAATCATGGTAGGTGAAACATCAATACTTTTTCAAATGGTTTCCAAACCATCTTTACTAGAAAGGATAAAAAGTTCTCAGACTGATGATGAGGAGTTTCAAAAGAAAATTAAACCTTTGAATAATGGTAGATTGATTGAATTCATATATGAATATGGGATTTTGAAATTTTGGAAGAGACTTTGTGTTCCTGACATACCTGATCTAAAAAGTTAATTGTTGGATGATGCCCATAGCTCCAATTTATCTGTACACCATGGTAGCACTAAGATGTATAGAGATTTGAATAACATTTTTGGTGGGACAATATAAAGAGGGAGATTGCTGATTATGTGCCAAGATGTATGGTTTGTCAACAGGTGAAGGCTGGAAGACAACATCCTAGAGGATTCATGAAACCTCTTCTTATACCTGAGTGTAAATGGGATGATATTATGATGGAATTTTTTATGGGGCTACCAAAGACTCCTAGAAGGAATGGTGCAATATGGGTCATTTTTTGAACATATTACCAAGTCATCACATTTTACTGTTATAAGAGAAGATTTACCACTTGAACTTTTATAAAGACTATATATTAATGAAGTTGTAAGACTTCATGGAGTACCCCTATCGATTGTTTCTGATCCTGATCCCCATTTTACATCAATATTCAAGAAAAGTCTTCAGAAGGCCCTGGATATTGAACTTATTTTGAGCACTACCTACCACCATCAAGCTGATGGACAATCAAAATGGACTATTCATACCTTAGAAGACATGTTCATATCTTTCTCACTAGACTTTCAAGGTACGTGGGATCAATATTTACCTCAGGTAGAATTTTCCTATAGCAATAGCTTCTATTCAAATATTCAGATGGAACCATATGAAGAGTTATATGGAAAGAGATGTCGCACACCAATTTTATGGGATGATGTTGATGAAAGATAACTTATAGGCCCATAACTTGTTGAGGAAACAATGAAAAGGGTGAATATTATCCAATCCCACATCAAATTAGCTCAAAGTAGGCAAAAGAGCTATGTCGATAACCAAAGGAAGGAATTGGAATTTCAAGTACGAGATCATGTTTTCTTGAAGGTATATCCATGGAAGGGTGTTATATGATTCGGTAAGAAGGGTAAATTAAGTCCCAGGTACATTAGACCTTTCAAAATTCTAGAACGAATTGGAGTTGTAGCTTACTGTTTAGCAATGCCTCAAAGTCTCTCAAAAGTTCATGATGTGTTCCATGTATCACTATTGGGAAAATACATGCATGAACCAACACATGTACTCACCTATAAAGAAATAGAACTGGAACCTGATATTTCTTATTGTGAAGAGCCTTTCAAGATTCTTCATACTAGAGAACAAGTGTTGAGAAATTGAACGACTCATCTGGTAAAAGTTCTACGGAGAAGCCATAATATGGAAGCGGAAACTTGGGAACCCGAGGAACTTATGATGAAGAACCACCCGAATATTTTTACGTATTAGTATTCTAAAAATTTTGAGGATGAAATTATTTGAAGGAGGGAATAATGTAACACCCCAGGCTTCCACGGTATGTTTCTCTTTGAATAATGCTTGTGATGTATGCAACATTGAGTTCTAGCACACTATGACCAATCAAACTAGCTGTTATGAATAGTAATACCCACTTTTTGAAATTTTAAAAAATTTATTTTTCAAAATGGACTTCATTTATGGATTCGGAATATCAAAATTAGCTTAGGGTGAATATTTGGTATTTTTCTGAAAACTTTTAATTTTTTATTAATAGTGAAAACCACTGCGTTATTGTTTAAAACCTAATTTTTATTTAAATAATTATTTATTTTATTTAAATTTAATTTAGATCAAAATAGATACATAATACCTATATATGTTTAATGTAATTCATTGCAGTCATTTTATAAGAAAATTATATGTATAAAATTTTATTGAATATTTTAACATCTTTTACCCACCTTTAGGCACATTTCCAAATTGGCATAAAACGTAATTTTACCACTTATGTGAATTGAATTTCAAAGATATGAGATACATAGTTAACATCAGTATGTAAAATGTGGTTCAACAGGATGAAAATAATTTTTGGTGAATAGTAACTTCTGAGTTTCATTTAACACGGTTAAAAGTAAATAGGGTAATTAAAGGTAAAATTGTTATTATAATTACCCTAATACATGTCCTAATTCTATTGGATAAGTTTATTTAACCAAAATAATCCTTAGGAATAAAATATGATCCTATTTGATCCACTTGGATTAGATTATGACATTTATTATTATTTTATTTAAAGAAGAGTTAAAAGTGTTAAATTCAAATTTTCATAACTAAAACATTTTTAATATAGGGTTATACATAAGATAAATTCGAATATAAATATTAATTATAAGTATAAAAATATTTCCTATGTAATGGTATTTTATTTGTAATTTTTATACATTAAATAATTGCTTTTTTTATGACACAATGATGATGCAGTAATTACCTTATTAATGAATGATTAAAATAATTGATATTATAAATATACAAATAAAAGTAAATTGAGACTTTTGATGCATTAAACTAATTTTATAGGTTAATATGACATGTTAGTATTGATTTAATTTATTTTTTTCAAAGTAATCGAGTTTTCTTTACTTTTATAAAACCAAATACTAAATAGTGTCAAAATTGACATAAATGATCTTTTAAAACAAATACTATATTATTAATTAATATAATATTCCAAAAAATATAAGTTTCAGAAAAAGGACTTATATAAGGTTATATATGTCAATAATTAACCACTTCGGGTTCTCATGGATCTTTATAGTAAGTTTATTAACCATTTATTATAATAATACAATAATACGTGGTAAAAGTTAAACTATTCAACTAAGAGTTAAATATAAAATATAAGGTTAATATGGTGACCTAAACCTATCTAAAACCTATTTTTTGATAGGTTTTCGACCTTTACCCACTTTATCCTAAAAATTAATCCTTTTGGGCCATTATAAACCGAATATTATTGTATAATAAATTAATATTTCATGCTTTTCCTAAAGTGACCATCACCTCTCTTATAAAAGGGTACTTCCCCTTCTCTCAAAATCACTTCTCCAAAGCTATTTGGCTCAACCAACACCTGATCAAATATCCTCAAAAATACCCCAAATTAAACCTATATGCCTTAATTTTATCATAAAACCAACCTAAGGATGCCTTTTGATCAAATAAAAAGGAAGCACCTGAAGAAGAGGTAATAATTTCATTGCCTACTTCAAAGTTTTTTTCTTCTTGCACATCCTCTTTATTTGTTTTTTTCATACCAAAATAATAACTCTAGTACCTTATACATAATTAAATGTTATTATAAGTATGGTACAACAATATTCATTATTTTACCCATCTTATGAATGACAAAGTCACCATACGTGCGTGCGTACAGCTTATCGTCTCCATGTCGTGGTGTAGTTTGTTATTCAACACATCATGATTTGCGTGGGTATAATAATGAGTATAATTGATGTAAATAATAAATATAATATGTTAATTATTATTTATATATGATATAACATCCATTAACATATGCATTCACCCTCAATAGAATGATATTTTTGCTCATGCGTACATACAAATTACCGTCTCCACAAGCGCAATGAGATTCATTCTTCATCATAACCATTCAAGAATAAATTTCATTTTATGACTAAAAAATAATGTTTATAAACTTAATATCATTCTGGATATGAATCAAATACATCCTATCCATAACAAACATGACTTACATAACAAAAAATATACAAGAAAATGAATCAGTTAACACTCAAAATGATGATACTTATGAAATATCGTTAATAAATTAATAATATAAGATCATATATGATATCATATTTATGTATGTGGTTCTTGTATAATTTCATAAAAAAATTAACCATTATACAGGAGTTTAACCTACCCTCTACTAAGAAAAAGTACAAGGTAAGGGTTAATTTTACAATCTCTTTGTTATTCGAGGTTGTTTATACGTGAGTATCTACTAGAACCTCTTTATCATCCACATCCGTATGTATTTCAAAAAAAGTTACTATTTTCTAGAATATGGTTTAAATTAATTTATACCTTTTTTTGAATTTTAATAAAAAAATTAATGGAATATTTTTTTCATTTTCCAAACAAGGTACTTTATGACCATTTCGACAAATTAAGGTAAGAATGTTTTTTAACATATACAGCGGGTGCGGCTACTTTCCACCATTATAACATCTTCTAAAATTACCTTACAAGATTATAAGAATACTTTCAAAATAAATGTTTTATTTTATAATTATGTTAATTTTAAATAATTTCAAAATAGAAATATATATTTCTCTAAAATGGTTTTTATTTCATCTATGTCAACATCCTTTAATAGATTTTACACTTATTTGAAGTTGATTTATTATGATATAATCTTCCATATTGTATTGAAGGTTTTGTGATATGTTTGACTGTTGATGTGTTATTTTTATACCATTCATGATTTATTGTTAAAGTATTAACATTTCTAATGATATTTTTAATACGAATGTTTATGTTATGTTTCAACATTTTCATATGAGGAATACATTAGATTTAGTAAGTGACGGGTGGAGCCCTCTCTTTCTCTTCGATGCATCGGTAGGTCTCATGAGACAAACTAGTGTCTTGCTATAATTCCTTTACAAAATGATATCTATAGTCTTGGAAAGATTCCTTGACTATGTGGTTATGATGTCCGGCATTATGCATTCCATCATTATTAAATTAGCTATTGATATTACATGTGATTATTCGACTAGTAGAATATCCATGTGATTAAGTAAATGGAATTTTTTTATTTATCTTTTTCATATTATGCTTAATTTTAAGTTTAAAAGGATTTTGTTTTAGAATTATACATTGCCTTAAATGTTTATTCCTATTTATGATAGTTTCCACTATATTTTTATCCTTACTGATCATCTGAGCTCACCCCTTTCTTATGTTTTATTTTTCCCAGGATATGAAGAAGTATATTATGATTAACCTGCATGGATAGACCAAGGATATGAGTGTGTTCAAAGGGGAAAAAATGTTGTTTTTTTATTTAATAATGTAATTTAAAACTCATTTATGTATCTAGTACTTCTAAGGCTACTAAACTAATCGGTCTTTCGAGACTTGATCTCTTGTGATCATGTCAATGTTATGTAATAATGCACCAACTCTAAGTAACTAGGGTAGGGAAATTACATTCAACCATGATGATATAATAAATTAATTATATCCCATATACTGATATGTTATTATATTAATTTAATGACCAATATTTATCTACTCTTCTATCAAGTTGGAAATGAAATTGTCGATCATGTGTATGGCGGACTACCGCCTCACGAACCGATATAATTAATTTTCCATCACCACCTCTCATGGGTGCATATAATGATGCATTTAATATATGTATATATATTTTTTTTGATATATATTACAGAATTATAATTATTTAATTTTTAATATCACATAAACCTTCTTACTTTTCATTCCTTGGGAATACGATAACGTTGTTTATGTGTACGATGGACCACTGCCTAACGAAGTGATGTGATTCGTTATTCACTTAAGATTTACATGGAAGGTAATAAGGATAGTTTTAATGAAAATATGTGATATATATTAAATAATAATGATTATGTAGAGGTAATATATTATTTACCTTACTTTTGTTTCATCCGTTGGGAAAATGGAAAGAGAATTCTGGCGTACGTACCTACCATCTCCATGGATGGTGTAATTCATTTTATATCTATAAATTTAATGTATTAATATAGATAAATATATAATGAATAAATATTATATTTATATAATTACTAAAAAAATATATGATTTAACCATGATCAATGTAAAAGCACCAAAAATACCAAACCAAAAAATACAGGAAAAATGAATCACTAATTACTCAAAATGTGATTTTAAAAAGGACTTGTTAACAAAAAGGTAATAAATGTTCATAATTAAATTGTATATGGTATGATAAATATGATTATGTTTATTTAATTTTTTTATAATAAAATTATATTTACTATACAAGACATTTGAACTTTCTTAAAGTAAGTCAACACTTAAACTAATGGATTTCTAGTCTCTATCTTATTTATATGAGACATATGCCATATTCAACATTCTTTTAATTTTTGTGGTGTATACAATTATAATTACAATTTTTATATCATTAATATATTTAATTTAATGATATATAATGTCTTATTCTATGTTATATTTTAATGTGTATTACAATTCAAAATATTACCAGAGCGGTAAGGGATTTTCGTCTCACTTTTATTTTTGTGGGACGCATTCCTTATACACCACTTGTTTCTTTTGTGTGGTGTATATAATGGTCAAGAATGTATTTTATGATTATTATCATTATAATTATGGGTAATAAATATCCTTATAATTTAATTTCTTTTATGGTGAGTATGATTCAAAGGATACCAAGGTGGTAAAGCTTTTATTTTACAATCTCATTGTTTATAAAGATTGTTTATGATTATGATTCCAATGATGAGATCTTATGATCCACCTCTCATGAAACTAATGAATCTTATATTACTATGGTTATTTCATGAAATTTGATTTTTTTCATTTAAATTCTAACTCTTTATGTACTCAAGATTCTAAAATAATTTTTTTAATGAGAAACTGAATTTATTTATCTCTTCGGTCGAAAACATTTTTTATTCCATGTCCATATTTTTTAAAAAAAAATTAAGGAAATATTTACAATTTAACAATCATTTTTTAAAGAATTTTTTTCCCATTTTTTACATTTAAAAAAAATTAAATGAATCTTCTTGTATTTTTCCAAACAAGTTACTTTTGAATTTTTATTGAAAATTTGAAAGGGGTCTTTTTATGTGTGTGGAATGAACAATTTTTTACACCATAATGACCACTCAATTATTTGAATATTTATTTAAAAAATTTCAAGTTTACTATTAAATAATTCTTTTCATTAATATTTAGGAAATTTTTATATTTTAATGAATTTATTTCAAATTAAAAGGTTATTTTCCTCAATAAGGTTTTGATGATATTTTATGAAATTTATATTCATTAAAGACAATATCATTTAGTGTTACATATTTTTTACTGTAGATATTATCCAATTTTTCCATTATTATTCTTTTTTGGATGGTTTTTTTATGATTATGATTAAAATGTTTTTATGAAACATATTTCTTTTACATGGGTTATGATATGATGAATTGGTGATATTTATTATAAAAATAGTTTATTTTACATGAGTTATGCTAGGATGACATGTTTGTGAACCCCATTTTCTCATGGGTTATGATATGATCGATTTTTTATTATTTTTTCCACAAAATGGTTTTATTATGTAATAGGTGGGACCTATATCTTCCTTCAATACATTGGGTAAATTTTTATTTATCATGAAATAATGATGGGAAACAAGCTGATGTGCTTGATCCGCAATGGGAAACAGGCCAATGTGCATGATCCACTATGGGAAATACGTGATAATACATGATCTATTATGAAATGAAAGACATGTGTTGATTAATAATATCTTATGATTTTATGGTCTTGTAAGTTAACCATTATATATTAAATGGATTATATACTTATGATGGTGCCACACTTATATAACATGAACTTCTGGTTCATTATTTATTTATGATGATTCTTCACTCTTATGGTTCATGTATTTTGAAATGATAATGTTTTATTCCATGAATTATGATTAATATTCATTATATATTTGGTATAAACTTTTAAATTTGTATTTATAATCTCATACCTTTATACTTATATTGTGCTTTCATGTGATCATTGATTGATATCTTCCATGTTTACCCTTGCTGAGCTTCTGATCTTCACCTTTCATATGTTTCCTCTCCCCAAGTTATGAAGAAAGTTTTAATTAGGGTATATCTATAAATAGTACTTAATGGAGAGATATTTATTCTAGATTTACAAGATCATTCATGAAATAAGAAAATTTTGTAACTAGTCTCCAAAGACACTAAACATTTTCAGTCCTCAGGCATGTGTTTGTGAAATGTATTAGATATTCATATATTAATATGTAATATCTATGTATGAAAATAATTTTTTTTATATATGTCATGAATTTTAACATCAAGTGATAAAGACTAAATCTAAGTAGTTTAAGGTCATTAAGAATGTACTTAATTCATATAGTTTAATGTCATGTTTCTAGGATGGGGTGAATTATAGTTTAGAGTCATGCAGCAATAACTATAACCATATAGTTGCACACCATTTGTTAGGGATGGTATTATATATTATAAATTCTTATATTTTAGAATAATTTCATGAAATTTAACATCATAGGATAAGGATGTTTATCTGAAATGATTCATTATGAATGATTCTTCTCAATTGGAGTGATAATGAATTGCATACATGTTTCATGCATCTTAGGATCCTATGACTCTATTAACCATTCATATATCCACATTTAGAGATAATTGATAAATAAAATTCATAATTAAATCATATGTCTCAAAATTTATTGATAGGGACAATAATTGTGATGATTGTTCATAGCATATTCTTTAGATCTATTGATCATCAGAAGCTTAAGAAGACCATGCTTCACTGAATAGGTGAAAAAGTTGTAAATATTCATAGGATTAACAGAATAAACATTATTTTTTATACTATAAATAGATGGGAGGCCCCGATTCTTTTACACACTTTAGTTTTTCTAATCAGGGTTGTCACTTGACTAAAGTAGAGACTTGGGTGTCACTAGCTCCATTATCACTTCGTCTATCTTGTTCTAAATCCAATCCTTGAAGATAAAACACTTCTCGTTTGTTTTTTATAACAATCTATGGTAGGGGAGATAATTTTTATGGTCACTCAAATATACATTTTTTGGTCTCTTGATACTTGGGTTCTCAATAAAAGTATTCTCCAATTTAAAGTTGAAGTACCTAAGAACTTATTCGGGTTAGAATGAGTATACCTTGATTAATCTATTATTGAGAGTTGGTTGACAATAATATCTCCCCCATGTGCCAAAAATGACTCTAATAGCATGGGAATAGGGATAAATAAGATAATATGGTGGCGGTTCCTCAACCCTAGGATCAAATTTCAAAGTTATATAAAACTGGGACATCAATGGTTCGGCCCCTATATTGGATAATCCCAGTGGTCTTGGGGACTGTGTGGTGATCACTAAAGTTAAAAAATGTTTGGAATTAATCCAATTAAGGGGAAATATGAAAATTCCTCAACACCTTTACTACTATAAAGATCACTATAGTACGATATTAGTGTTTCACTATTGTAAAAAATAAGTCGGTAAAAACATTGTGATAATGTTTTGGAGATATTAATTTCCCCACTCCAACTGATCGATCTATTATTTAGTAGAGATAGCCTTGAAAACCTATGGGTGACAAAAATAAAAATACATTATAACACCCTTTACTTTCCCAATAGAAATATTATTAGATAATTATGGCATTCCCAGTGTGTACCCCAGTAATCAGATCTATTATTAACATTTGGAACAAGCTCTATCAAAATTGTGTTCTAAGGAATCAATAGTAATGATAACACATTCATTAGGGGAAGGTAGGGTATCACCAAGATCATAATCAAAATTACTAGGAGTGGAGGATGGGAAAACCAGTTGAGCATAAAATGGTTGTACAAGTGTTTGATCATCACTTTCGAGATTTCACTCATCAAGATCATGAAAATATTATTCAGACCTAGATTATTCCATATTGATGGAAATAGAGGGTATCATTTTAATAAACTCTTCCCAATCAGTGTTCTTTCTTTCTAATAATATTAAATTAATAGAGGTAAACAAGTTCTCTTCATCAGAATAGGATACTATTTGGTGGGATGGTACCCATTGTCTCATTTGGTGGGTTGATGCCCATTAAATCTTTTGGGGGGATGATTATCATTTTCTCATTTGGTGGGTTAACACTAATTTTCTCATTTTGTTTGATGGTACTTATTCTACCAATATTTGTGGAATTATGTATATATTTGTATATATTTATTCTATAATCCTTGGGATCCCCACATTCACTTGGAATTTCCTCTTCTGATTGTGTTAGATATTTATAGGATAAGAAGTATAAGGTGTTTCAGTCTGGGATACAGTGGGAGTTATGGTCAAGACTGGATGTTTCAATCATGTCAGGATGATGGAATTTATATGATCCAAATATTTAAATATCATTCATTCATCAAACTATTATGAATTCCCATATGGGTCAATTTCCTATTATTCTTATTCTTCAATAAAGAATACTATCATATATGTCACAGGTACCTTCAGATTAATGTAACATGGACATCATCGATTATGTTTTTCAATATATTTTAGGTTGAATATTTCATGGATCTTGTGAGAAACCATATTATGTTACAGGAAATAATTTGAGTGATCCTTCAACCCTGATTCATCTAGATTCTTGATTTACATTAATGTGATCAATTTATTCTCCAAGGTGGAGAGTAAGTGTTGTAGAACATGATCATTGTAGAAAGAATAAATTTTATTCTTCCTAATTTCAGGGTTTTATTTCCTCAACCTTGTTATCTTGAGGGTAACAATATATATTTATGCTTTCTCTGACTTTATTGTGTGTGATGGTTGTTTTATATGAACTCTTTCCTTGGTTTACCTAATATAATCTTCTAGATGTTGTGTTACAGTTGTGAACTCTTTAAATAAATTAAGATACTTCAGGAGATGATCATGGTTAAAAACTCATCATGTATTTTATCAACACATATTTCCAAAAAAATATTCCTATGGAATCTTTGTTTCCAAGGAATATATCAGATCCTTCTAATGAAATCTATGACTCTCTCATTCTCTCACTACTTGTAATTAGAGATGTCAAGGGTAGTTGTTTTCCTTATCAAAGAGGTTATTTGGTAAATTAATTTCTATTTAATATCTCCCCAACTTGTGATATTCTTGGTTTCAAGTTTCTTATACAATGAAAATATGATACCTTATAAGGTCTACGTAGATCATCTAATCTTGGCATCCACTTTTTGTTCTGAGGTTTCCAACATTATGCCACACCAAAAAAATGGGTGACATGAAACTCTGGATCTCCCATTCCAGTGAATATCAAGAAGTTCAAATTCCCAAATTTGGGTGGATGGAGAGTTGAATACACCAAATTGAGATAAAACATAATAACTGATTGTACTAGTTCACGTATTACTTTAATATAATTTATATGTGTGGTGAGATAATTTAGTAATTCATGGGATACCTTCACCAGAGTTATCCTTAGGTGAATTTTATAAATTGGACACTGATATCCCCCAATGGTGTAAACTCTTGATAATCAATTTATGTTATAGATAAGTGGGATAATTGGTATTATCTCAAATTATTGAGGTGGATTGATTCTGCCTTTGTGGGTTGAAAACTCTTCTCTCATTGAATATGGATGGCTAAAAGTGTACAGAAACTCTAAATTGGTGATCATACTTAGTGGGTATGTTTCTTCTGATAACTCAAGTACTGATCAGCTCATGTTATACTATTTGAACTTTTAATTGAGAAATATTGTCTTATTCTAAGACTTTATTCCCTTTTTTGGTGGTGGGAAGGAGTGGATATAGCCACCTTTCGTTATTATTAAATACTATCATGGTTTGTAGCATTAGTTGGTCCAATATTAATGACATTTACTAATGAAAAAACACGTGGTAGGAAACAAATATTCCCTTTTAGAAGGTATATTAATTAGTAGGGTTTATTCTTATCCAACAAATGATATTGGATATGAATATGATGTTAAAAAACCATTTCTCTATAGGATAGGGTTCCCCATGGGATATTATAGTCACCAATTCTGGTTGTGATGAAGTATGTAACCTCGTGCCAATGGTGATTTGTGATTCGACCTGGGCCACTCTCAAGATACACCAAAGGGACTTAGGGATATTTTTAGTAACTGATATATAGGCCTCCTCTTGATTTATTATGGTTGGTTTCCCCTATAACATGATCATTTTGGATTCCCTAGTTATGATTATTGAAGATGGAATAACATTCTCTATGACCTCTTATAGTATTGGGGTCAAACATTAGTGAAAATGACCACAATTTATAATATCCTTCCTAGGCAGCTCCTGGTTGGTCCTTGGATGTGGTGGGTGTCCTCCACCACCTCCCTGATGTAAGGGATGTACATGTTTCATCACTATAGGGATAGATTCTAAAATCAATTGGATATAGAAACAAGGGACACTTACTTCTCTTTAACATATCATCAATAGGATAGCTAGTGGGGATTAATCCTCTAGACTCTCTTGTAAACTACCTCTAATGTCAGGATGGAGGAATCGAGATAGTATTCCCGGACTGTTATATTAACCAATTGGTGCCATAGGCACTAGGTCATTGATAACATTTTCAAGGGGTCTAGGGCCACATATTTCATGGAAATTAAGGCATATATCTAATTCATTAGTTAGTTGTTCATAGTATCTTGAGGTGTATTGTGATTGCTACTATCTCTTCCAGTGACCTTGGAATTTTATGGTGCATTTTTTTATAAAATTTTGGATTAAAGGGAGTCCTAAAGGTCCTAAAGTAAAATAAAAACAAGAAACCCATCAATGAAACATCATGATTAAGGGAATTTTTTATTGATCTCTTTATAGTTAAATGATTCATATATGGTTCACTATTCTATTAATGACACTCAATAATTCAACATTTATTTTTGAGTTAATTTACACCTACTTTCCAAATTCAGGTAGTCATTGGGACGTTTCCAATGATTCTTGGGTTGTACATTATCCAAGCTGATGGAAGGTCGAGATCATCACACCCTTTAAGGGTGGTTACTACCTACTCTTAGACTCTCATATAGATTTAATATGTAATCATTATTCCTTATCAAATCTTAGTGTGGGATAGGTTACACCCATTCCAAAAAACTAATCAAAATCATGCAATGATGTGAAAATATGTATATATAACCATATTTCTTTTATTAATTAGTGATGTTGGGGTTTATATCCATGGTAGAGAACTCTAGATTCTATCACCATATAGGGAGGCGTTGGGTGTTATGGAGTTAGGATTCATTCCATGAAAGGGACTTCTTACGTATCCCTATGATGGAAATAAGAACCCACAAAGTTCAATGTTTCCTAATAGGACACACCTTACCATAAATTCCATGTGATAAGGACCTCTTCCAAGAAGTTTAACATTATTTTTAATGGATTACTAGGTTAAAGATTCTTATAAATGACCAATTTGGTACTTAAACATGAGAAAAAATATTGGGTTTACCCAATTTGTTGATAAATAAAAAATAGAAGGTGTGGTTGGGTCTTATTCTTAGTAGGATACTCATATTTGGTTGTATATCCCATTCATGGGGGTAAATAAAAAATTAAGTAATACTGGATAGGTTAGGGATTACCCCTAGAAAGAGGCTCATATATGGTGAAACCAGTAAGAGTATCTCAACTCAAGGAAGGAAAGGAACCCAAGAGGAGTATATTAACTCAAGGAATATAAGGAAACGAGGATGATTATATCAACTTAAGGTATATATGATTAAACAAAGAGGAGTATCTTGCGACAAGGTTTTTAGGAAAAGTGATTCATCTTATTCTCATCATACGAGAGAAAAGGTATAATATTAGGAATTATGGGGTATTAAGATTGAACCTCAAAGAGGAACCCTATATATCCTATTTAATAGGAATCAAACCCATATTTTTCAAGGTGTGCAATTTTAGTTTTTGTTATCAGACCAGTCCATATGTTTTAGTGTCATGTAGTAATGATGTTTTCATGCTATTTTTATCCTGTAACTAGGACGTTTTCATCATGTATGGGGAAATAAAAAAAAATTAAGCAGGATAATTAGGGGTGTCCAGGTATGAGACCTAAGTGAATCAGTTAGCCCTCATAGGGGAGCCATGTGTGTGACCTATGTGAATGGGTTCTCCCTAGTAAGGTCACCTAGGTGTGATACCTATGAGAATAGGTTCACCCTAATTAGAGTCGCCTTGTGTGAGACCTAGGGAAATGGGTTTTCATTATTAGGTTTTCTATGGTGAAAGGTAACCCTAAATAAGGGCATTAAGTGGAGGTTCATTGTAGTGAGGGGGCCTAGAATAAGGGTAACCCTGGTAAAGGGTCCCTAGGTGAACAGTCACCCTAGTGAGGTTCCCTAGGAGAAGGGTCTCACTAGTACGAGTCCCTGAGTGAATGGTCTCCCTACTAAGGGCCCTGGGAAAAGGTTTACCCTAATGAGGTTACTTGGTTGAAGGGTCACCCTAGTTAGGGGGCAAGGGTAAAGGGTCATGGGCCTTAGTTGAGGGGTCTCCTGAGTGATAATACCAAGACAAAGGGTCCCTCTAATGAGGGGTCCTAGGTGAAGGGTTGTCATAATGAGGGGTGTTTGTGAATGTTTGAACTAGTGAGGGTCCCTAGGAAAAGTTTTTCCATAATTATGCATCATCGTGGATGACTATGCTAATTTTACCTAGTATAAAATCCCCATGATGACTAGGCTACATGGCATACTAGTGAGGGGGATTTAAAATGGGAAGGGAAAAGTGATATCTTACCTTGATTCCCCTTTTGTGCATCTATATGTGTGTTAAATGATAGAGGTGATGGGGTATTTTTAGATACTGAGGGTATCCTGGGTGCATCCACCTAGGTGTGTAGACCAAGGTGCGTAGACTTAAGTGCTATCTTGGATTTCTTCCTGATAAATTCACAACATCAAATGGCTATAGCTTTTGGTTTGTAAGTCTATTTTAGGTCCATGAATAATGAAATTATTTCTTCTGAATAAAAATATTCCCCAATCTATAGGGTTCCCACATAGTAAGTGCTTATTTAGGCTAAATAATCCAAAAAGAACCTAAAAATGGGTTTTAAGGATGCAATGCCCTTCTTATCAGAAATGTGTGAAATACATAGCTTACTCTTAGGGTGGAGGTTTTCAGCACCACATCACTGAACTTGCAAACATTTTTTAAGGGTATCTATCCCTAGATGTGTGATAAATAATTAAATGCATGGATATCCCATTTTAATCATCTTGGGGTGTAAAGATACTTCATTAATTACACTTTACTTATGTCATATAAGTGAACATCACATTTGGACTCTATGGAAATGTTAGTGACACACATTTTCTAGTTCCAACATGCACATACTTCAATAAAGAGTAGGATCCCTTTTATGATTTCCAATGGAAACATGGAATTTAGAAAGTTTAATTAGTTTGGATATATTATGCCTTGTGACTCCTCAAGAACCCCTTGGTATCCTTCAATATGCGACTTATAGCTAGGCTATTGACTTCGGACTTAATGATTCATTTGATACTCAAAGAATTCCTAGTTTCTTGTGAGATATGATCCTACATGGGTTAGAGATAAGATGATTGGGACTTCTCTATGCCCCAAAGAAATATATTGGTATATAAAATCTGGGTTATTATTCTATTTTTTTCTAATTAACCTATTATTTTGAAGTTTGAGATGGCTTGTTTCCTTATTTATACATTACAGTTTTGTGGTTTCCTACATAGTATATTTATAATCACCCCCGCACCGGATTCATGGCCATAGATTTTTTGTATCAGTAGAAAATACATAGTTTAGAGGTGGTTAGGTGGATAAAAATATATTATGGATTATTTAGATCAGATGCTTGGTGATTCTTATTGATTCTTAGTGGTTCTTGGCGGTGGTGACCATTGTAGTTTAAGGTCGATCTACTCCTTGAAATGATGAGAAGTTATCACTTATTCCATGTTCATTGGGTTCATGTACCATGTAATATGAAAAGTTTTAATGATTTTTTTCCTATGTGGTGATGTACTTACCATGTGATGTCTCATGCATGAAATGTATATATTTTAGTTGTTTATATGTATATACATGCTATTGATTTTTCTGGTTATTTTATGCATTAGATATATTTCTATTATTGGTTAATATAGAATAAGACCTAATATGTTATGGGATATGATTACTAAATGCTAGTGACTATCCCCTATACTATTAGAGGTTTGATTTGGGTGACACACTTGGCTTATTTTTTTCCTCGAGTAGGGTCATGATGGTTCAGGTCATGTCACTTAGGTAGTTGTGCATTAAAACCAATAGGATGGGTAATTAAATTATCCCACGAAGGAGTTTTTTGTCTAGTTTGTAACTCAATTATATATTTAAGGCATGCTTATAAAATCCTTCCCAATAACAATACCAACTACCCTTTTTTGAAAGTGATCTAATGATATCATGTATTCACTAAGACAATATTTGGGAGGTTCTCCATATTTTCCCATATTGATCAATTAATTATACTATAGTATAAGTCTGTATAACTGGGAACTCTGGAATGTGTCCCCATTTAAGAATGTAGTATGTGTTGTGGAGTTGTTATTGGACCCATGAGTGGTCTTCCAACATATATATATATATATATAAGTAATAAAAAACATATTTTATTGCCATGAAATAATGCACATCCTTCCATTTAAGAACATATGACAAGGACCAATTTGGTTCCTTTTATGGTCATGAAACCTACTAGATTCATTTGGTGTCTAGTAAAACTTAATATAGGTAGTAGAATTTATTAATAAACCCAAACCAATATTTTCATCAAAGATAAATTAAAACATGAAAAATAAGAAATGAATAATATGTAAACTAGTGTACTTTTCATAAAATACTATGGTGTAGTCTTCTTCTATGATTGTTAATGATCACTATAACAAAAATTAAGATATTCTTCCCTTAATGGTGTATCCATGGTCTAGGATGATTAACTAATTGTATAAGTGAGATAATCCTTCCCACCATGACTTTTTAGTGCTTGCTAAGTAAAGATGGAAGGAGAAGTGAGACTTGGTAATAAGAGAGTATCAGCCTAAATATTTGGTAGGCTTTCATTATATCACACACATTCATAGAATTGAAATTTATTATTTTATATAGATACCAAGATGACACTCCTAAATTTCTCATTCATTTACTAATATGTTATAATTCTTGAGTAAATATCTATTCCACTTCATGAAATGCTTGTATTAATGCATCTCTCATCCATTACATATCATGCAATGTCTCCTGAATGAATCTCATGTGGAAGTACTTATATAATGATAAAGATTATCTTTAATCCACCAATTAATCAATGTGCATTAGAGTATATCTAACCATATGAAAGATCTTATAACAATACATATAATATCACACAATTGTATAATATGATTGGGTTATGTAGTGGTATGGAATCTTATTTCATGCATTACAATTTCCGCTAAAATATATAATATGATATACATTAAATGTATGAGTAAAAACATTTTTTAGCATGTAAGTTATATTAAATGATTGGATATATTGTCCCATATGATATACCATATATATAACATATATATAAAGTCTTTAGGAATATATCATTTAATCTCCCATTTTCACTAATGCCTAAAATTTTTTAATTCTATTTCACCTTATATTATATCATATATAATAAATTTTGAAATCGTGTCTAAAAATAATTCTAATATATTTAAAAATACTATTGAAAATATATCTTAAGTCTCACAATTTATCACATTATATGTAATTCCTTGTGAATACATTTCCAAAACTCTTTTGGATTAACTCTGAAACACTTTTAGCGTAACTCTCTAGGTCAAACTCAATCCTTATTTATTCAACCATAAATCATGACCCCATGGGCATTTATTAAATTGATAGAAAACATGAATATATATATCCATAAATGTAAGAAAATATTATACTCTAGTAAATCATCAATGCTACTCATGCTACAAAGGTATATAGAATGATCTCCATTAAACACGTGTATATTTATACTTATGTCTATTGATCCCAACACATGTTAGCATGCATTCTTATATATTCCCTTTGTCCATGACATCAAGTGTCCATGTGACATGAATTAAGTCAACCCAAATATACTAATCATAATTTATTGGGCCTCTGGGTATATAATATCCTGGTCGATGAATGAATCGCATGTAAATCACCTTTATGGATGATCACATCACATATCTCACACTTGAATAGATAATAACATAATTTGTATTATATAGGAGTGGTAACACACTCCGTAGTCTATCTCAATCAAGGACTCACATTCCATAGTAATTATATGATAGGAAAAATCATATCCTTGTTGAGCTCAAATATACGACATAATCAACAACATACCCAACCACCCCCTGATTAGCTAATCATCAAGGATTAAATAATAAATATCCCAATGTATGAAGGTTATCATTCATGGTATCTCTCTAAAATTGGGTAAAAGTGATTATATGATTCATTAAACTCTAGTATAACAAATACATAGTGTATGAAACTCAATTTGGTATACTTAGTGGGTCATTCAGCACACAAAAACACTTTTTAAGCCACATGATCATATTTTATATCTCATATAATAATCCAAATCAAGTTAAACTTAATATTCTGTCATAACCTACGATAATATATTATAAAAATCAGTTTGTGATAAATAAAGTTTGTACTTTTATAGGTCAATCACCATTACATTTCATAAAATGTATACCAAAATATATAAATATATAGCCAATGTGAAAGAATGACAGATAAAATTTCTTTCTATATGAAACATTTTATATTCTTAAAAATATTTTAAGAATAATTGAAAAAACTCAATAATTACACTTTTCAAACATATCATATATGATAAACAACCTGAACAGCCTTATATTTGTTGCACATTCTAGGGTTTGGATAACCAATTTCATCTGTATATAATTCCTATCACATCTCTATGTGACTATCTAATAAAACTCTCACACTAAACTCTTTAATTAATAAAATTCATAAAGAAATAATGTTTTAATAATGATGAGATTTAAGAATCATATTTCTAATGTTCAACCCCTTGAACATATTAAAAATCCATAAAACCACAACATCAAATGTTATGATACTAATAGATTTTATTGTATACTTAGAACTTTTCTATTTTTAATCATCATAATCCTTTGAATAATTTACATAAACTTTTCCATGGAGATCTTATGGTAATTAATGTTACTATTTAAATTATTACTTACTAGAACTCCCTAAACTTAGTTGAGATAAAGTAACATTAATTTTATTACAATAACAAAATGTAACTCTTTACATTTCTTTTTTCATCGTACCCTTAAAATCTTTCAATATATTTAGTGAAATTAAATTTTTAATTTGACTAGTGGAATAATTTAGGAAATAGTGATATTCACTTTTCCATAGTAATTAAATGTAACTCTTTAAATTTTTTCTTACTACCACATGTCTTAAACTCTTTAAGATATTAAGGGAAAAATAAATTCAATTTTAGATTGGTACAATATTTCATTTTTTATCTTTGACTTTCTTTAAGTTTAAATATACTCTCATTATCCTCTTAGATACTATATTCTATTCAGAATATCATGCTAAGATACTCAAAATATTTTGTGTTTAAGAAATAAATCTTACTCTTTTTTAGTATGCATTTTTAACAAATATATAGTTTTTTTTTCACTTCATATATGGTATTTTTGTGGTTGGATAAATTTATTCTATAAGGAAAAGTTTATTAATTAAAATATACTACTAATGGGTGGTGATAACACCTTATATAATATTTTATAAAATAACTAAATGGAAAACATTTATCCTAGATAAAACATTTTTATCTATGTATCTTTTGCAAACATTTTATAGAATCTAATGTATCATAAACCATCTGTATATAATTAATCATCTATTTTTTAAACTATTTTTTAACAAAAAAATATTGTTATCATATAAGTATTCAAAATATAAAGATAAAAATTCTTTTCTTAAATAAATATATGCTTGATAAATTCCAATAAATTCAGATCTTTGATGTGGAAACTCTTTTTTTCATTAACTAAACACAAACTAAAACCTCTATTAATTATTCCCTTGATTTTTACCTATTGTATATTTTAAACACTTATAAAGTATACAATTGGTATCACATATCATTCAAAATAAAATAATTTATTTCTATTATAATGATAACTAAATTAGACATTATGTATGTGGTGTTTCATAAACCCATTGGGTAATCTCAAACAATTCCATCTTATGAAATCATTACTATTTATTCTTAATATCACCTTTTGGTTTCAATGATTTTGATAGGATACTTTAAAAACATTTTTGGACTTTCCAAACAATTTTTATTATTTTGTTTTGAACTTTTACCCACATGTACTAACCAAAAAGAAAAAGAACCTACACATGATATTTCCAATTAATTTATTCTCAATAATTGAGAATAGAAGGTAAAGTTTCATTCAACTTATTCTTCTTGTTTAAACATTTCAAAAAAGGAAAAAGAATTAATTCTATAACTAGAATAATCCTTAAGGAAACTTCTAGTCTCACCAAGCCATTGGCATACTCAATCATATTGAGTATCATTGGCATTCCCAGTCATATTAAGTATATGAGACTAAAATTCCTTAGTTCATTTTTCATATAATGTCTTTGAAACCCAGGTGAATCATTATGTTCTTCTCACAATAATCTAGATTCACCTATTAAACAACTTTAAAACATGCTTACTAATGAAGGTACTACTCCAATAATAATAATTTCTATTAATAACTTTTCATAAGTTACCAATCTTAGGAATGGGTTACATTAAGATTCTAATTCCTATGAATTAATCTCAATGTTATGTTTGATGATGGTGATGTTATTTATTTATAACAGAAGTGTTTATCAATGAAGTATCATATATTACTAATATTTAATAAGGACTTTTTTATGTGACTAATAATAGTATGGGCTTACTAATAGTGGTTAAATTAGTGAACAATGTTCTATACTTTCATTTTATGATTTCTTAAAAAATAAACCACCATCACATATTAAAGTGATGGATCTCAATGATTAACTCATACACACCAAGGAAAGTAATAAATGAGGGAAATCAATGTACAAGGCTCACTAATCAAAATGAGTTACAAATTCTTGGTATGATCTAGACTCACCCAATATCATACAATCCACTAAAATCACCATTAAAATTTATAACAAGTATCTAATTTCCATGAACTTGTGTATAAAAAAAATCAACATTACTATCTCCAAATAAGACTCTCGACTAATATGAACAATTATATTATATTCTTCTTAGATGGGGGATATCCTTATTCTCTTATAATTTTATCCCAATAATTTAATGTGTTACCACACTTCTTCAGTGATTGTAATGGTTGTAAAAATTCTTCTTATTCCTATGCACACTTCACCTCATATTTCTTTCTCTTATTCTTCTTTTACTTTAACTGATACAAGTTCTCTTCCTCTTCTCTCTTCTTATTCTTCTATATGTATGCACACTACAAAACACTCTCTTCCACTTCCATACTACCTTATATTTCTTAAATATAGAACAAAATACTTTACCCAACTATAAAAATGCATACAATACACTATTTTCTATATATCACACACATCAGCGGAATCTTAATATTTGAATTTAAATTTCAAATTAAAATTAAAACTGATAGATTCATTTAACTACAACTTAACTTATCCAAAATAATTTTGACCCATTGGATCATACATGACCTCTATGTTGTCATTGATATGATTTGAGACATTAGATATTAGGTATGAGTATCTCTTGAGTCATCAATTGGTCCACATCATTGGATCCGCTAACAATCTAGAAACTCTTCTAACCACATCTTCTTAGTTATTCACCACAACATATTGTATGTTGTTTAAAAAACTACTTTTTGACTATTAAATTCATCATAGAATGTTTTATTCCATTTTATTCCAATTGTTCTTAACTTACTTGAAACCACTCTCAACAAACTTATTACCATGATATGTTGTCAACTTTTCATTTTGAACACAAAATTTTTCATCACATCATGGCATGTACAAGTGAATGCAGATCCAAATTTTGATCTTCAATTAACTTCTAATTAATTTACTTGGTAATAAGTCTCCTTAACATCTTAATTGTATCTCAAAAAGGCCACCAAAATTAAACCACAACATGGTATTCACTATTTTTATTTCCCAAAAATTACTCAAAATTAGTTATTGTGGATACCTCCAGGACATGTACAAGACATTCCATTTATCAGAGGAAAACATATCAACTATAATTACCCCTAAAATTATCATTTTAGAAAAAATAATAATATTCATCACCATGTCATGTTCTGAATTGTACGATGTAATATTCAAATCACTTTCCTTGAACCATGCCATGTCAAAAACACAAGTGCCTTGTGGAATCTTGTTTTTATTGATGATAATAGGTTCTAAGGATTTTTTATGTTAAGAACAAGATATATTGTTTTAGAATAATTTGGGTTTACTTAGGTATTTTATTTGAAAAAACTAAATCACTTAAGATGATTTGAGTTTTCTTTAAGAAGTTTTCGGGTAGAATGCTACTGGAAAAAGAAGGAAAACCTGGATAGGAAAAGGAAGTAGAGTCCAATCAGATAGAGGTTAGAATATTGAGGCTAGAAGATAGAGTGGATCAGACCAAGAAGATCATATGGTATATGTAACCAAATTATATATCAAATTAATTAAAATGTTATATTGTAAAAATATCTCAAGACAATAAAATCAAGTTATTATTTAATGTACCTTAAAGTTTTTAATATCATTATTATTGAAATTTTTCATGATCCAAACTTAATTATAATGGGGGATATTGAGGTTTGGTTGTACATATTTCATGTAACAATGTTTTTTTTGAATTATACTATACTGATGTTGTTGGATTAATGTATGACATTATAAAGTTTTATCAGATAGATATTTATTTAGTTTAACAATTAGAGGAAGTTTTAAAAAGTATCGAATAAAGGACTCTGATTACAGTCATTGGATAGAGTTCATAATATGGAATTATAAAAATTTATCTTATATAGTGCACTAAAAATATATATATTCATTGGATAGAACAATTTTTTATTGTGTATGAAGTTTTTTATAAGGACTTGTATGAAGATGTGAATTGAAGAAGTTATAGATTAATTGGACAAAAGTCTCTGTATGAATTCATCAGAAAAATGTTTCTAGATGAAGTTCATCAGACAAAGGTTTCCTAGTAATGGAAACAGATGAATAATTTTAAAGAATGGTAGTCAAATAGAGTGTCTTATGAATGATTTTTTAGTTGTTCCAACAAAGTTATGAAGGAACACCGGATGAAGTTTCACTTGTTGAAAGAGTTTCTATAAATTTGTACCAAACAGAAGGTTCAAATACTTTTATAATGTTTTTTTAAAGTCATGATTTATAGATTTTGAGCTAGAAATTTTATATTTTAATAATCATGAAGTAAATACCATGATTCAATATGATATTACAATATGTTTGAAGAAGTTAGTTGATGTCGAGTGTTAAGGAAATTTCCTAGAGTTTAGAAATTGAATAAGGTCAAACATTAAAATTTTGAGTACGATATTAAAAAATTTATTGGGTTAATTGAATTTTAATTTCATTATCCTCCATTAAGTTTTAGTGAAGAAATATATATATAAATGGGGTTAGTGAATCAAGATATGTGTGTTGAATTTTTGGTAGTTGGAAAAGTGTTGTATAAGTGAAGAGATGATTAGATGAACAATGTGAATAGGCATCAGTTTGATGGATATCAGATGGATTTTTCTTATCATTTGGTATTAGAAAAATAGTGTAAAAATATAATTAGATATACAGGTTAAATAAGTGATCATATAGATCATACATAAGAAAAGGTTTCATCTGATAGAGGTTATCGAAAAAATAAATGATCAGATGGACAATTTCATGAAGAATCCCAAGAATAGTGGTATTTCTTACTATTGTGCAAAAAAGTGAAGAAGAGGAATAAGTACTTGAAATAAGAAAAATTGAGAATAAATTGTATGAAAAATAGTGAAAAAATTGAATCTTATTGTAAAATGTTCTTATTGTTGTTACAAAAAAATTTTAATCATTATTATATGTGAGGATCACATTCACTATCAATTAACTTTAGTGCTATGAAAGTGAATGGATATTCCCTAGTTGTTGTGAAAAAAAATGATTATTTTCTAGTGGTTTTGTGGTCTTGGATTACTTCCTTTCCATTATAAATTCTAGCTACACTTATTGAGTAGTGAACCTTGTAAATAATTGTATTCATATGGTTGTGCTTGGTTGTTGTTTTTCAGTTGATTAATTTCTCACTAATTGGAGGTGAAGGATGTTTTTCAAGTAAGAAAGAATAAAAATAGAAGATCATGATTCACCCCTACACTTATTATTGGTCATAGATATCCTGATTACTTATTTCAATTAGTATTAGATCTAATTTTTCCTCTATTAACTCTTTACTAAATTTTGAACAAAATGAAAGATTTCACGGATATTCAGAACACTATGAATATTAAGGGGATTTATATATTTTATGGGAATATCTAACATATTTTTAAGGAAATAATGTTACCTTAATTGATATTCATAGGCTATATAGTTCTCAAATATAATAAATATGGTTTCCCTCCTCCTTCTTATTTTTATCCCTTAATATCTTCTAAAAATAATAATTGGGAGAATGATGTGTGATCCAAGAATACTCTAATAATATCAGCCACTAAAAATGAATTTATGAGTGTAAAAGGT
This sequence comes from Viscum album, assembly GCA_963277665.1. Classification (NCBI taxonomy): domain Eukaryota; kingdom Viridiplantae; phylum Streptophyta; class Magnoliopsida; order Santalales; family Viscaceae; genus Viscum; species Viscum album. The sequence goes on along the minus strand of OY728140.1, from coordinate 1,265,293,959 downwards.
ATTGGAACAGTTAAAGGCATCTAGGAAAAGTTAAAGAACATTTATTAAGGAAATATTAAGGTGGATTAAGTTAAGTTAAAAATATAGAGATTGGAGTATGAAGATATTACAATGGGTGAATATGAATCTGTTGGTGACTTATTTATAATGATTATTGACATTATAACCATAATAATATGTTTCAGTTATATTTTGGGATATTTTAATGTTATTGAAAATATTCTAAGAATTATTTTGCATAATTTTATTAACAAGGTATCATCATTATGATATAGAGACCCTAAAACGTAATCTATATATGATCTGTATAGTATTCTCTTCACATATGAAATTAGAATATAAAAGTATATTAAGTGTGAAGAAAAGGTTGATAGGTAAATTTCATTCAATGATGTTAAGTACAGAAATTATAAGAAAGTTCCTATGCAATAATTTAGTGGCCCAAACACCAAAAATGAGGTTAGTAAAAAAATATGAATACATTTTATTGTTTTCTAGATTGGTGAATATAGTCATGGGTAAGTAAAAAGGAAATTTACTATTGATTTGTTTTTGATTTAGAGCTATTAATAACTTTTCTATAAATGATCCAAGACTAAAAGAAGATAAAGATACTGAGGAAGAAGATATAAATTCAATAAGATCTCTAAAACGAGTCTCACAAAAAAAAGTCACATACAAGGGGAAAGGGTAAAAAGTTATCAAAATATAAAAAGAGAAACTTTTTCTCAAATATGAGGAAGATAGTGATAGTGGAGTGAAAAATGAAAACTCAAGTGATGATACTGTGAAAAAAATACTTATTGAAAAAGTAAATAAAGAAAATTTCACTAATAAAAAATTATTTCCTCTGAATAAAAAGAATAAGTGACTCATATGAAGTTTATTCTTTATAGAGAGTCGAAATAAAGTCTTACAAACATTGTTATACTTGAAAACGAGAACAAGAATTGAATAAATAAAATCATTAAAAAAATAATGAAGAATATATTATTAAATAAAAATACATGCTTCTAGAATATATTAATGAAATGAATAATTATATTGATTAAGATAATAACCTCAACATCATTCTTAAATAAAAGATAAAGGTGAAAGAGAAATAATTTTATCTTTCTCGATAAAAACATGTTTAAGCTAAGTGATGAGTGCTAAATTTACAAAAATAGATTTTAGTAGTTCATTAAAGTTATAATTAATGTAAACCTCATAATTATTAACAAAAAATATCCTTATAGGTTAACAACATGGTAAAATATGTTTAAAAAAATCATTTTAAGAAGACTGTGTATATATCCAAAACAGGAAGAGTTGAAAACCTTAAAATTTATCAGGTTTCAAAGTATAAACCAAAAGATTATACAATTGAATATTTTACTAAGTTTGAAAATAAATATAAGTAGAATAAGAAAATTTTTAGTGGCTACCAAAACTTTAGTTCAAAACAAAGTGAAAAGGTGGATGGTAAGAAAGATAATAGAAATCAAATATACAGTTTTAGACAACATGTAGGTTACAAATGAAAAAATGATTTCGATGGATAATGATAGTAATATAGAGGATTTAGGAATATGAAGAAATTGTGATGATTTAATCATCAAAACTACATAAAATCTATGAGGAACTGGATGAAGAGATTAAGGGGTAGTTTTCCCACTCAAAGAAAGTGACCTGAAAAATTCAGTTTGATAACTAAAAACAGATTTCCACAAATAGAGACTATCTTTAAAAGATGTTATAAAACTATAAATATTTATAAATGATTTATTGTTATGTTACATTCTCAAAAACTTTCATATAAAAAATCTAAAAAACCTCATGTGAAGGAATAAAATTGTAAGTAGAAAGCCTTAGTTGTTGAAACTATTCTCAAAGCAACAAAAGGAGAATGACCTTGGATACTGGATAGTGCGAGTTCTTCATATATGGCCAGAGATTTTATGTTTTTAGATAATGTAAAATATTAAAAATAAGGGATGTTATTTTTTATAAATAATGATCCCATTAGAATCAATGGCCTTGGATCTACTATCTAATGAAAAGAAAAAGCTAAAATCCCAAAGAGCCTGATTTTTTGATGGATTTAAACACCACTTATTAATCATTTCACAACTATATGATGAATTAACAAATTTATTTTTAGAATATATTATTTTTTATTAAATTTAATGAAAATTTTTAACTTGTTACAAAAGTACAGTGAACAAAGGGAAACTTGTTTCAAGCTTGTGATGTGCAGTATTCATGATATTTGAGCATGATGGAAGAAAATAAACTATGGTATAAGAGTTTGGGACATATGTGTTAGAGGAATATGAGAAAAATTTCATATATAGAAATTATTCATGATATTACTTATAACACCCCAAACTTTCACGATACGCTTCTCTTTCAATAATACAGTAGTGTGTGTTGTACACAAATTCGAGATTCTAACACACCGCGACCAATAAAAGTAGCAGTTATTAATAGTAATACCCACTTTTTTAAATAATATAAATTATACATTTCAAAATGGAATTCATTTTTTGATTCGGAATATCGAAATTATCCTATGTTGAATTTTTGGTATTTTTCTGAGAACTTCCAATTTTTGATGAATAGTGAAAAATAATTAAAAACAACTTTTTTAATCAAAATAATTTATAGTGATAAATTATAAAATTGAGTGGTTATAAAGTGTAATTAGAATATATTTTTACCATTTTATCTAATGGTGGTCATTATAATTAATTTCACTTTTAAATTGGACATAAACAATTGTCAGTCTTTTGATTGATATTCATTCTTAAAAACACGCTATTTGTTGTGACAGCGGCAATTAATTCTTAAATTAATTAATTCAACTTATATTTTTTGAATTTTTTAAAATATACATCATTTTTGAATTAGGAATATCAAATATATCTTAGGGTTAATTTTTGATGTTGTTCTGAAAAACTTCGATTTTTTATGAATAGTGAAACCACTAAGTGGTAGTTAAAAAAACTGATTTTTCGTTTAAATGAAATTTCACCACCTCTGTGATTTGAATTTCAACAATCCGACATACATCATTGTCATTAGGAAGTAAAATGTGGATCAATGGGATTAAAATAATTTTTGGTGAATAGTAACTTTTAAGTTCTATTAATCACGATTAATGGTAATTAGTGAAATTTAAGGTAAAAATGATATTATAAAAATATGAAAATATCATGAAAATTATACTACACTTATTGGATGAGTCATGTCAGACCAATACAATCCATGGGTAAACTTGGGGACCCCATGGAGCCACTTGGGTAAGAAAATTACATTAATAACTTTTTATTTAAAGTAAAAATAAAATTGTCACAAACATGTGTTATTTTACTAAAACAATTATTACATGGGGATATATAAGTTAACTTTTCGACTATAAATATTAATTGGAAAGATAAAAATATTTCCTACATCATTATATTTTTTTTATAATTTTTAGACATTAAATAAATTAATTTTTTTATGACACCATGATGATGCAGCGATTACCTCACTAATTAACTATTTAAATAAAATGAAACGATAATGTAAAATCTAAGACTTAAACATATCAAAAAATTATTGGATGAGTATCTTTAGAACCCTTATCACCTTATCCTCTAAATATATCATTTTGGGACCTTTAAAATCTGAAAAGCATTTCATAATAATGTAACATTTCATGACTTTCCAAGAGTGTGCCTCCTCTCCTCTTATAAAAGGCCCCCACCTCTACCACCTTATTCACACCATAAAAGCCATTTGGCTCTGCCAAACTCTGCCCAAATACTCTCTAAAATTCCCTCTTTTACTCCTAGAAGCCTCACTTTGGGAATAATTCTTCCCAAGGAAGCCTTTGGCTCAAATCAAAAAGAGTTACCCGATTTTAAGGTAATGTCTTCTCTTATGTTATTTTGTTTTATTTTGTTTCTCCAACCCCTTAGACTCTTTTTATAAAATTATTTTGTAATAACACCAGTATATTAAATATACTAGGATGTTTTTATGAGAATTATTTTATTTACACTTACACACACCTTCGTCTAATGGTTAAAGAACATATTATTTCTATGGTTGGTGAATTTCTGCCTCACAAAACGATGATTGTTCAATCTTCTTTTAACACCTCTCATGGTGGCCATTAAGATGTGACTATATTTATATATGATATATATTATTTTTATGTTTTCCTTATTCTTATGTATTTCTCATTTATGGAATACCTTAATTATTTCCATTATGGGTAAACGCGATAATTTAATTTTAGGAAGTGCGGACTACCGCCTCCTCAAAGTGATTTGAATCATTAATGCCATATGTGGGACGTATAAAGGATGGATGAAATTATATTATATATGATATTATACTGGAATTATAATATACCTTTATATCATTATGATTTCATTCCATTAAATATGAAATAGAAATGAAAGTAGCGTTCATGCGTACGTACGGCTTACCGTCTCCATGAACGGTGCATTTCATTTCTTAACTCTAAATGTTATGTAATATTACGAATGAATGTATATACTGGATATATATGATATATATGATATCTAAATCATGAATATAATTCTGTATATAATGTATATTTTACCACATGAACAACTTGTATTATAAAAAGTTTATTTTTTACTCAAGTACCAAAGATCGACAAAACGACCGTTATTAACTTAAATAATTACATAATGTTCATAACATGGTAATAAGTGATATAAAAGGAATAATGAACTTGAAAAATGTTCTTAATAAAGTATAAATTAACTCTAGTTTATTATTTAGGAGGTTAAAGAACGATCGAGTCAAGTCGTACATGAGGTAAGGGAACTTCTTAACCCAATTTCTATTATTTGGGTTAATCTCTTACATTAAAATTATGTCATGATATTATTATGTCCTATCTTGTATTTTTTCTTTATTTATGTGTACTTATAGTGAATACACATAATAGATCTATTTTATTTAAAAAATGTTCTTTGTAAGGGACTTCGTCTCAATCTCCTTTCATTGAGGCATATTTTGTTTTATACACAACTTTCTTTTATACGGTGTATAAACCCCTTTGACTTTTACGTTTATTCAAAAGGAATCTTTTTATACGAAGCATTTTACTAAACGACAAAAAGGAATTTTTTTGTCTTACGTACACAGCGACAACTAATTCTCCTCCGCCGTGACCATTATTTGAGTTTCGTCTTCCTCTACAAGCCATAACTTTTTTAAATGAAAAATAATTACAAAGTTTTAATTTTCTTTTATTTTGGTATTGAAAATGGTTTTTAAAGTGTTTTTTTATATCATTTTGTTGTATTGATGTCTTGTGATTGAAATGTGGAAATGTTATGTTTCCTTTATGCATGTTTTATGTGATATGATTATGTTATGGTTTATGATATGTTTAAACCTTTTCATATAAGGAATGCATTGGACTTAATAAGTGATGGGTGGAGCCCTCTATAGCTCCTTGATGCATCGGCAGGTCTCATGAGACGAACTAGTGTCTTGGAACGAGTCCTTGGAAAATTCTTATTTGTAGTCTTGGCATGAGTCCTTGGCTACGTGGTTATGATAGTCTGGCATTATTCATTCCATCATTATGAAAGTGGTTATTGATATTGCATTTGATTATTCGACTAGTAGAATATCCATGTGAATAAGTAAATGGCATTATTTCATTTTATTTTTCCATATTATGCTGAAGTTCAAGTTTAAAAGGCTTTTGTTTCAGTTATACATTGCCTTAAATGTTTATGTCTATTTATGAAATCTTCCACTATATTGTTATCCTTACTGAGCATCTGAGCTCACCCCTTTTAATGTTTTAATTTTTCCAGGATGTGAAGAAGTATTTTATGAATGACCTGAAGGGATAATATGAGGGGATATGAATACAAGATGTTGTTGTAGTTTTGTATTACTTTATGATTTAATGTAAAACTTATGAATTTATCTAGTGTTTCAAGGCTACTAAACTAATTGGTCTTTCGAGACTTGATCTTTGGGATCATGCCAATGTTACGCAATAATGCAATGACTCTGGGTAACTGGGGTCAGGGCGTTATAGTTGGTATCAGAGGCAGTTTAGTACTAATCTTGGAAGCTATATTTAGATAAACTCTGATTATAGCACATAGACCTAAGATAAAATTTGAGGATTTGTATAGAAGAACTTCTTAGAATTTTGGTATTATAGAGATTTTGTGAGTTTTTCGAGCAATACATCCCTGTCTAGATACGAGCAGGTATAGGTGGCTCTGACACAGATATACCTAGGGGTAAAACCCAAAAACACCGCTTTGATCTAGACTCGAACGGGAACTGGTGCACGACAACAGGCATTGCTACCCTCTTGGTTACAACACTCCCAGGGGATATGCTTAGGATAATTCTCATTTTCTTTATAAACCACTATAAAGGGTTATGAGTATATACTTCCTCAAAGAAAACATTTTTTTGATTATGTATTATATCCATAAATAGTTCAATTTATTTTAAGTGTTTTTCAAGTTTGTAATTATGTATTATGATTCATAAACTAATCTAGTTTATGCAATTATTTAGAAATGTCACCTAGTGGGAGGAATGGAAACCGTATCAATGCACGCACTCCATGTAGGGATTGCCATCCTGCTCAAGATAATTATAGTGGAGCTGGAGATACAACTAGTGTTGATCAACTTATCACCATACTGGGACAACTCACTCAGGTTATGAATAGTAACCTTACTTGTATGGAGCACCCTGATCCGCAACATGGAGGATCAATGTTAGACTGCTTCATGAGGAAACAACCACCAATATTTAATGTGGGTAAAAATCCATTAGTAGCTGAGCAACGGATAAACTCTTTAGAGAAAATATTCCATGCCTTGGGGAGTAGCGAAAGGGAAAAGGTTGTCATGGCAGTTTACCGCCTCACTGGAGATGCCGATCAATGGTGGTCGCTGATTCAAAACACAAAGGAATATGAGGAAGTATCAAGAATGGAATGGAGGGATTTTAAGGAAATTTTCTTAGAAAAATACTTTCCACATGACCATCGAGCAGATATGGAAAGGCAATTTCTGAGTCTGAGGAAAAAGGAGGATGAGAATGTCGCAAAGTATGAGTCTAACTTTACAAAGTTAGAGAGGCATTATGTAGATTATATACATAACCCTAGAAGTAATATTGATTGTTTCTTTGATGGGTTAAAACCATTTCTATTTCGAGCATTAGTATCACAATCTTTCTCAACGTACGAAGATATAGTCTCGTGTTCTATAAAGATAGAAAAGGAATTCTCTAAATCTTATGAAAATAAAGTAAAGTAAGAGAAGAAGAGAACGGTGGAACAAGAGACAGATAAACTAAAAAAGGGAAAGAAGGATTTTCCATTATGTGATAATTGTGGGAAGAATCATCTCGATACTTGCCTGAAAGGAATGGGAGTTTGTTATAAATGTGGAGAAAAAGGTCACCAGGCTCGGGATTGCAAGGGAAAGAAAGAGGCTATCAATGTTGAATGCTACAATTGTAGGTAAATGGGGCATTATGCAAATGAATTTACTAAATGTCAGGGAAACTTACCTCAGAAAAGGCCAAGGGATCAAGGTCAATCTTATGCTATTTCTACATTTGAAGTGGAATAATTAATGTATTGGTGCTTTTGGACTCAAGGATTATATTCTGGTTATAAGAATAATGTGATATATATAAGGATTGTACTGCAGTACTTATTGTTTTCATTTAGGTTTTAATATGATGAAGGTAATCATATTTTTAATATGTGAAAAAAATAGAAACTTTACTTTGTTTGAGGAATCTGATGATACAATTGATTTTGGAATTTAGAGACCTTTTAGAGAAAGTCTGGACGGAGGTATTTTGGATAACTATAAAGGTTGCAATGGATTAAGTTGAACTTTGGATAGTATTGTTTAAGGTTAAAACATTTATGAAGATTATTTTTGGAATATTATAATACTATAGTTTTAGGAAAAGGACAACCTACAGGTTTGGGGATAACCCATCACATCGGACAAAGCTGTAGGAATCGAACCCACAACCATAGTGCGATAGGCCTTTATTACCTACCACTAGCCTACAGGAAGTCCCTGGTTTTTACAAAATATTTTTCCTAATCTAAATGGTATGTGTTAATATTTGGAACCTTATACAATTATGATAAATAGAATATTTTGAGTTCTATTACATTTTGGAGTGAATGATGGGTTTGTGGTAAAAATTCATTAAAGAATGAAAGTCTACATGAAAAGTAAGTATATTTCCTTACGTTCTTAGTAAATCTCCTAAATAAATTCCTCAACTTTATTAAAGGTAACTTAAAACAAAAACGTTGTCGGTTAACTTTTCCAACTGGGGATTCAATGATCGTTTAACCAATCACAACTTTGTGATTTTATTGTGGTTAACTTACTCCTAATCCTATTTTTCTACAACTCTCCATCAGAACTTGATGGTTTGTTTTTCCTCCATATCCATATTTTCATAGAATCCATGTATGGGCTATCTCGGGTGACCTTTGTACTTCTCTTTCTTTCTTTTAAAGTTATATTTTTATTAACCTTATTTCCGATGTGGGTTTTCCACAAAGGTATTTTCTATTTTCAAACTTTTATTTTCAAAGAAAAATTTTAAATTGTGAGGACGCAATTTATTGAAGGAGGGGAGAATGTAACACCCCAAGCTTTCACGATACGCTTCTCTTTCATTAATACATTAGCGTGTGTTGTACACAAGTTCGAGATTTTAAACCACCGCGACCAATAAAAGTAGAAGTTATGAATAGTAATACCCACTTTTGGAAATTATATAAATTTTATATTTCAAAATGGACTTCATTTTTGGATTCTGAATATCAAAATTAGCCTATGTTGAATTTTTGGTATTTTTCTGAGAACTTCCAATTTTTGATGAATAGTGAAAAATACTTAAAAACAACTTTTTTAATAAAAATAATTTATAGTGATAAATTATACAATTGAGTGGTTATAAAGTGTAATTAGAATATATTTTTACCATTTTATCCAATGGTGGTCATTATAATTAATTTCACTTTGAAATAGGACATAAACAATTGTCAATCTTTTGATTGATATTCTTTCTTAAAAACACACTATTTGTTGTGACAGCGGGAATTAATTATTAAATTAATTAATTCAAATTATATGTTTTGAATTTTGTAAAATAGACATCATTTTTGAATTAGTAATATAAAATATATCTTAGGGTTAATTTTTGGTGTTGTTCTGAAAAACTACGATTTTTGATGAATAGTGAAACCACTAAGTGGTAGTTAAAAAAACTGATTTTTCGTTTAAATGAAATTTTACCACCTCTGTGATTTGAATTTCTAAAATCCGACATAAATCATTGTCATTAGGAAGTAAAATTTGGATCAATGGAAATAAAATAATTTTTGGTGAATAGTAACTTTTAAGTTCTATTAATCACGATTAAAGGTAATTAGTGAAATTTAAGGTAAAAATGATATTATAAAAATATGAAAATATCTTGGAACATGTACTAAACTTATTGTATGATTCATGGCCGACCAATACAATCCATCGGTCAACTTGGGACCCCATGGAGCCACTTGGGTAAGAAAATGGCATTAATAACTTTTTATTTAAAGTAAAAAATAAAATTGTCACAAACATGTGTTGTTTTACTAAAACAATTATTACATGGGGTTATATAAGTTAAAATTTAGACTATAAATATTAATTAGAAATATAAAAATATTTCATACATCATTATATTTTTTTTATAATTTTTAGACATTAAATAAATTAAATTTTTATGACACCATGATGATGCAGCGATTACCTCATTAATTAACGATTTAAATAAAATGAAAAGATAATGTAAAATCTAAGACATAAACATGTCAAAAACCTATTATATGAGTATATTTCGAACCCTTATCACCTTATCCTCGAAATATATCATTGTGGGACCATTAAAATCCGAAAATAATTTCATAATAATGTAACATTTCATGACCTTCCAAGAGTGCCCCTCCTCTCCTCTTATAAAAGGCCCCCACATCTACCACGTTATTCACACCATCAAAGCCATTTGGATCAGCCAAACTCTGCCCAAATAATCTCTAAAATTTCCTATTTTTCTAATAGAAGCCTCACTTTAGGCAGAATTCTTCCCATGGAAGCCTTTGGCTCAAATCAAAAAGAGTTACCTGATTTTAAGGTAATGTCTTCTCTTATGTTATTTTGTTTTATTTTGCTTCTCCAACCCCATAAACTCTTTTTATTCAATTATTTTGTAACAAAACCAGTATCTTAAATATACTAGGATTTTTTTATGAGAATGATTTGATTTAAACTTACACACACCTTCGTCTAATGGTTAAAGAACATACTGTTTCTATGCTTGGTGAATTTCTGCCTCACGAAATGATGATTGTTCAATCTTCTTTTAACACCTCTCATGGTGGCCATTAAGATGTCACTATATTTATATATGATATATATTATGTTTATGTTTTCCTTATGATTCTGTATTTATCATTTATGGAATACCTTTATGATTTCCATTATGGGTAAACGCGATAATTTCATTTTAGGAAGTGCAGACTACCGCCCCCTCAAAGTGATTTGAATCGTTAATGCCATATGTGGGATGTATAAAGGATGGAGTAAATGATATTATATATGATATTATACTAGAATTATAATATACCATTATATCATTATGATTTCATTCCATTAAATACGAAATAGAAATGAATGTAGTGTCCATGCGTGCGTACGGCTTACCGTCTCCATGAACGGTGCATTACATTTCTTACCTCTAAATGTTACGTAATATTATGAATGAATGTATATACTAGATATATATGATATATATGATATCTTCATCATAAATATAAATCTATATATAATTTATATTTTACCACATGAACAACTTGTAATTATAAGAAGTTTATTTTTGACTCAAGTACCAAAGATCGACAAAACGACCGTTATTAACTTAAATAATTACATAATGTTCATAACATGGTAATAAGTGATATAAAAGGAATAATGAACTTGAAAAAGTTTCTTAATCAAGTATAAATTAAATCTAGTTTATTATTCATGATTTTAATGAACAATCGAGTCAAGTCGTACACGAGGTAAGGGAACTTCTTAACCCAATTTCAATTCTTTGGGTTGATCTCCTACTTTCAAATTATGTCATGATATTATTATGTCCTATCTTGTATTTTTACTTTATTTAAGTGTACTTATAGTGAATACACATAATAAATCTATTTTATTTAAAAAAATGTTCTTTGTAAGGGACTGTGTATCAATCTCCTTTCATTGAGGCATATTTTGTTTTATACACAACTTTATTTTATACGGTGTATAAACCCCTTTGACTTTTACGTTTATTCAAAATGAATATTTTTATACGAAGAATTTTACTATATGACAAAAAGAAATTTTTTCTTGTCTTACGTACACGGCGACAACGACTTCTCCGCCACCGTGACCATTATTTGAGTTTCGGCTTCCTCTACAAGCCATAACTTTTTTTAAATGAAAAATAATTACAAAGTTTTAATTTTCTTTTATTTTGGTATTGAAAATGGTTTTGAAAGTGTTTTTTTTATATCAATGTGTTGTATTGATGTCTTGTGATTGAAATGTGTAAATTTTATGTTTCCTTTATGCATGTTTTATGTGATATGATTATGTTATGTTTTATGATATGTTTAAACCTTTTCATATAAGGAATGCATTGGACTTAATAAGTGACGGGTGGAGCCCGCTATAGCTCCTCGATGCATCGGAAGGTCTCATGAGACAAACTAGTGTCTTGGCATGAGGCCTTGACAAATTCTTATTTTTAGTCTTGGCACGAGGCCTTGGCTACATGGTTATGATAGTCTGGCATTATGCATTCCATCATTATGAAAGTGGTTATTGATATTACATGTGATTATTCGACTAGTAGAATATCCATGTGAATAAGTAAACGGAATTATTTCATTTTATTTTTCCATATTATGATGAAGTTCAAGTTTAAAGTCTTTTGTTTCAGTTATACATTGCCTTAAATGTTTATGTTTATTTATGAAATCCTTCGCTATATTTTTATCCTTACTGAGCATATGAGCTCACCCCTTTCAATGTTTTCATTTTTCCAGGATGTGAAGAAGCATTTTATGAATTACCTTAAGGTATAATATTAGGGGATATGAAGACAATATGTTTTTGTAGTTTTGTATTACTTTATGATGTAATGTAAAACTTATGAATGTATCTAGTGTTTCAAGGCTACTAAACTAGTCAGTTTTTCGAGACTTGATCTTTCTGATCATGCCAATGTTACGCAATAATGCACCGACTCTGGGTAATTGGGGTCGGGGCGTTACATTACTAGCATGAAAATAATAATAGATTAGTGTTTTCTCATTTCTCTTAAAGGGAATATTGAAAACTCAGTGTATTATAATGTTAAGATACATTCATCTCATCTCTTGGAGATGATACATTCTAACATATGCAGGAAAGAGAGAAAGTAGTCAACAAAATGAGATAATTAATTTGTTTAATTTATTTATTATTTTACTCACATTACATGTATTATGTTTTTGAAACATAATTCAGATGATCTCAAAATCTTTAACAGTTTCTAGAGAAGAACTGAAAAGGAATGCGGTTATTCCATGAAGAAGACTAAAAATGATAATGGTGTTGAATACAAAATTGGTAAGTTTATATGTTATCTTTAATATCATGGAATTCATTACAAATTTATTTCACTGTATACACCACAATAGAATGGTGTAACTAATAGAAGAAATAATATTTTTTTGAGATGGCATGAACTATTTTGACTGAACATGATACATTTTTCTATTTTTGGAGGAAAGCTATTTGAGAATATATTAACATTAAAACTAATTTTTTCTATATCATAAACTATAATATAAATACTTATGATATTTTTTAGAAATAAACCACAAGTTTGAAATGCCTAAATGTGTTTGTATATCCCGATATTATCAAAGTAAAAGGTGAAAATATTAGGAATTATGATAAATTATATTTTGAGGTAATATTTATTAGATACCCTCATAATGGTCAAGGATATAGTATCTAAAATAAATAAGTAGAAATTTTTCACAATTAGATAAAAATATAAGAGAAAGTGAAGATGAAGTTGAAATATTGAATAACGTATCAATATCTCTCATATAATTAATGATTTATAGGTTGTTAAAGATTAGGATTCTGAATCAAATATTTCAAGTGATTACAAGAAAACTCATTCATATTATCCTAGGCTGATAAAATAGGTGGGAGTCTAAAATATCAATGGATATCAAGGAAAACATGTTAAAACATACAAACACTATGGTCAGTTTCACATAGTTACTTGTATTAATTGTTTGATCCAAGGGATTTTGAAGAATATTTTGATCGTTAAGTGTGGATTAATTCCATGAATAAAAATCTAGATTAGATTGATAAGAATTATATAGGGGAAGTAATACCCAAAATAGAAAATAAAAATCTAATTTAGAAAAAATGGGATTTCTGAAACAAATTTGGTAAATAAGTCTAAGTGATAAGAAACAAGGAAAATGGTTTTAAAGGTTACTCATAGTTTTAAGGAATGTATTTTTATGAGAACTTTTCTCTAGTAACAGGACTTGAAACCATAAGAATATTTCGTGTTGTTGTCACACAATAAAGATATAAGGTATTTCATATGGATCTCATGTTATCTTTTCTTAATAGTGATCTCAATAAATAAGTACATATTTAAAGACTGTGTGGTTTTAGTCTTGATAAAGATGAAATTTATGTGTAAAAGTTAAATAAGGCTTTATATGGGTTGAATCAAGATCTGAGAGCTTGGTATTCTAAATTGGATACTTACATTTGTAAGTTTAATTTCAAGAAAGGAAGAGTTGATAGTAACCTACATATAAAATAAAATAGAAAGGTTTTTCTATTTAGATTGTTTATATTGATGATTTCATATTTAAAACTAATGATAAATAAATGGGTGAAAAAAATAATGTGGAGATAAAGAATTTGTTTGAGATGTCCATGCTAGGAGAAATTAAGTGGTTTCTTATCTTATAAATCTCTAAAAACAAGAAGTACATTTTCATATCTCAATTGAATTATGTAATTTAAATTATTAGAAAATTTGGTATGAAAGATTAAAATTATATTTCCACAACTATTATGGTGGGAAATAAGTTTTCAAAATATGTGAAAGGACTAGAGGTCAATCCTAAAGAGTTCATAAAATTGATTAGAAGCTTGTTATATATAACAGCTTCAAAAATAGTTATAATTTATTTTTTTACTCAGTTTGAAAGATATCTAAGTGCAATAAGGAATATTATATTATTTATAGAAATATAATTCTCAGATATATTTGAGTCACAATTGATTTGGGAATAAAATATAATAGTACAAAAAATATTTATCTATTTGGATATACAGATATCGGTTGGGTTGGTTGTGTCGATGATAGAAGATCCACATATGTGGAGTTTTATTCTTGGGTTAAATATGTGTGAGTTTGCATAAAAACATCCATAATTATTTTACCCTCATCACTTCAAAAGCTATGTATGTATATACAAATCAAGATACAACATAATTAACATGGATGAAATCATAACTAGAATATTTTTTGTTGATGTGAAGTTACCCCATCTCCTGGGTTGTGATAATCAAAGTGTTATCAATCATACTAAGAATCTAGTTCAACATTTTTATTCTAAAAATATTGATATTAAATATCACTTCATCAATGAGAATGGGGAAACAAAAGAAATAAATTTTGAGTTTATTCCTAAAATAGAATTTTTTTTTTGGTGTATTCATTATACCATTGCCGAATGAAACATGTTAGAAACTGAGATTAATCATTGGTGTAAAACCTCAATCTATTCAATTCTAAGTTATTTCATATTCTATCCCCTATTTTATATTTTCATTGAATATTTTTTTAAAGGGTTAGAACATATTTAACATAAATATATCCATTGGTATGTGTTATTCCTTTGTAAGGAAGAGTATATATTTAGAGAAAGTTGTTAAAAGGGGAAAAATGTGATTTTAGTGTGTGTGAACTATTTAAATTATTTTTTGAAGTGGATGAATTTAATTATTTCAGTATAGGTCATGTTGATAAACTTTTTAGTTTATGGAAGAAGTTGTAAAGGTTTTAAGAAAATTACTTTAAACCACTGGTTTTTAGAAATCATGGTATTATTGTTCAATAGTTCTAGTTTCCTACACTGAGTTCACTCATGTAGGCATATAATTATTGGATAAGTGACCCATTTATTGAGTTAACAAGTTTTATTTATTTATATTCCATGGTTTACAACAAAATATAAAGGGGGTGTTGTTGATTTTAAAAGGTTATGAGTCATTTTTATGTTAAGAATAAGCTAATATGGATAAGAAGGATGAGGGTTTATATATGTTTTTATTTTTTTAAAGAACTAAATCATGTATGATTATTGTATTTTTCTTTAATATGTTTCCAGAAATAATGTTAATAGAATAAGAAGGCAGAGCCCAAGATATGGAGGCCACATAGTCTAATTGAACTAAAGATATTGGATGGAGTTGATTTGGCCAATATGATCAGATAATGGATGGAACCAAATGATTTCTCAAATAAACCCCTTGTTTTATTAGATAATAATCTCTGGAAAAAAAATAAACTTATTATTTACTATTCCTTAAGGTTTCAAACATCATGATTACTGAAGTCTCTAGTGATATAAGATTAAGTACAAAGTTGGATATTGAGGTTTGATTGTATAAAGTTTTAGTGAAGTATATCAAACTGATGTTATTGGATGAAGGTGTGATTATATGAAGTATTATTAGGTAGATATTTATTTAGGTTTTTGATTATAGAATGTTTTAAGAAGTATCAAATAGAGTATGATAGGTAATTTCAATTAATGGATTCAATATGTGGACTCTAATGAAGTCATCTTATAAATTCCAGAAAAAAACTATTATATGATCATTGGAAAAACTAATGTTTTATTTTCTATTAATTCTATCAAATGGAAATATATGAATATTTGAATTAAATAAGTAGACAATAAATCATATATAAGTCTTTTTATGTTGTTTACAAACAAATTTTTATAAATTAAGTTCATCAGATAGAGGTTTCTAAGTGAATGAATATAAATAATGGTATAAAGAATGTAAATTAGATAGAGGAAATGTATTGAAAATTATTTTTTAATTATTCTAATGAAGTTTTAAAGGAACGCTAAATGAAGTTTCATTATATTAAATATATTCTATTAATTTGTGCTAGATGGAAGCTTCAAAGATCTTTATGATGTTTTCATAAAGTCATAAGTATGATAATGTTAAGATATACATTCAAATTTTCAATAATCATGAAGTAAAGACCATTATTATAGATGATATTATAATATGTTTGAAAAATATGGCTAATGTATGGTCCTTGTAGAAATTTTCTAGATTTTATGAATTTTAATGTGGTCAAACAATGAAATTCTGAGTGGGATGTTTAAAATTTTAATAGTTTATTTGAATTTTAATTTCACACTCCTCCCTTAAAGTGTGAATAAGTGCTTATATATAAAGGGTTTGGTGTGTCGAGATGCGTGTGTTGAATGTTTGGTAGTTCGGAAAAGTTTTGGAGAAGTGAATAGATGATCGAATGAATAGTGTGAATAGGAATTGGTATAACATATATCAGATAGAGTTGTTCTTTTTGTTGGTATCTGACGAATGGTGTGCAAAGGAAATCTTACAAATAGGTTGTAGAAGTGATTAGACAAAAATTAAATTGGATTGAGTTTTATTGGGTTGAGGTTACCAAATGAAGAATTGATTAGATGGGTAGTTTCATATAGAAGTTTGGGAAGAAATTTATTGATCATTATTTTGAAAGAAAGTGAATAATGTAAAAAAGTACATGAAAAATGGGAAAGTATGAATAATGTTTAATATAATAAAGTGAAAAAATTGAATCTTATTTGTTATGGTTCATATTGTTATTAAAAACATTGTTTTATCATTATTTTTTATGATGAGTACATGCGTTGTCAATTGAATATGGTGATACACAAGTGAAAATATATTCCCTACTCATTATAACCACTAAAAGGATTGTTTTTTGTTGTAGTTTTTTATTACTTCCACACCATATCAAGGACTATCAACTCATATTGAGTAATTATCCTTTTGAATACCTACATTCCTATGGTTTTTCTCGGTTTTTGTTTTCCAAAAGAGTTTTTTTTCACTAACTAGAGGTGAAGGGTGTATTTTAAGTAGGGAAACATAAAAATAGAAGATCAGTGATTCACCCCATCCTCTCTCAGTTATTACATGGATCCTAAATAGTTATTTTAGTTATCTCCACTTCCCAAAAATTCTCCATTCATGTTTAATACATTACAATGTTGTAGTGATATCAACTTTACTTTGAAAACCACTCTTCAGCCTCAAAATACCATTCATGTTCTTCCAGTCACTATAAAACCATGGAGATAACTTCATCTTAAATGAATCATCATGAAATGCCTAATTTTGAATATGATTTATGTGTTGAAAACAAAATACAACATAATAATCACATCTTTTTTATCTCTTCTTCACTTCTCAGCTTCTTCAACATGGGATCAATAATCTCCCCAAAATATCTATTGGTCTAAAAAATATCACCCTTTGGATTTTGTTGGAAAACAAGAAATATAAATAATTTCAAAACTAATTAAACTTATAAATGAATAATTATTAAATAATTCTAATCATGTTGATAAAAATTAGTGTAGGAAACAATAACATTGAACAATAATAACATTTTTTACTTAATAGTGACAATCCACTTCTTTGTAACCCATGATACCTTTTGATACCAATACCTCTTAATACCAAATATGAATCCACTATATAACAATTATGAATCAATTAAAACTCTTTTTACATTTCTCAAAACTAACCACTGAACATGTTTATAAAAAATTCACGAGAAAATGATCACCAAACATGTTATAATTGTTCACATGTTGACTTCACATATTACCCCTTTTAAAAACTCTCTCTAAATATATGCTCCCCCTATACAAGATATATCTACCCCATCAGGTTAAACACATAAATTTGGATTCTCACCATTTTTAAATATGTTTATTAAATATTTTAAGGAATAAACATAAAGGTATTTTTGTTGTTTTTCACCCCCTTTTGACAATAATGATCCAAAGAACAAGTGAGAGAGGGGATAAATTCAACATAACTTAGACTTTGATGAATAAAGTCTGAAAATTATTATTCATGGTCAATGGATTTATATTTAAATCCACCTTTGACTAAAAACCAATTTGATCAGTCAAGTTATTCTTTAACTCCTATTTCATATTAAGAGTACACATATTCTTCTTTACTTCAGAAAAATGACATGTTAAAGTCTTTTTATTCTTTTTACTCTTGACTTATTAATTTTCAGAACATTGTAATTATTATCCTGAAATGGTATAAAAGTTTTCTTTACACTTTATCTAATCACTTATTATATATATCACATCTTTATCCTTTATCTCAATTATACTAGTTTGTCCACTTATCCTAGATTCAACACTCTCCATTGGCTTCACAACATCTTTTTCTTATTACCAGGGATATTATCCTTTATTATTTTCATTATATAATATCTAAATTGAAATACATTAGGATATTATTATTGAAACTCTTGAACTGATAATATCATGAGACGTTCTTTATATATATTACCTTACAGGTCACATCTCTTGCATGATTCATTCAAGTCTTCAAAATGGACCTTCAACATCACACATTATTGATTAATGACATTCTACTTCATTTTGTTTAGTCATAAGGGTTGTGTCCCCCTAAATTGGTCCCTTATATCACTCTTAAAAAAACTAAAATTCAATTCTTATAAACCAAAAATACTTCATCATATAATTTTAGCCTCCATAGAACTAATAATGATAATAAAAGTTCAATCTTCTTCCTAAACTACTAATCTGTCCAGTGGTAATACTTCTCTAAGATCCATAATTTTGAAAGTCTTATTATCCTCCATTTGATGAACTTAGACACCAAGATACTCTGAACATTTTATTATTTATTGTATATATTTTCCTCAAATTTTATTATTCACAAACAATAGAATATTTTTTATTAAATTTAGACTTTCCAAAATAAAACAGAGTTTGAATGGTCATTGTTTGTGTGATTTAATTCACTTATCTTAAATTTTTTTGGGAATAAAAATTTAATCCACTAATTAAATGATCATTATTAATCATAGTTTAAGATTATTATTTATTAAGAAAATATTAAATTCTCTCTATAGCAACAATAATCATACCTTTCCTTGATAAATCTCTCATTTCAAGCTTGTAATTAGAAAAATCATACCTGAATATTTTTATATAATATTTTCCTATAGAAAATACACCTTGATAGATTCAATATATTTTTCCTATTAAAGACACTTATCTTAAATCAATTCATACTTCTTATTCACATTAGTGATTAATCATTTTACATCCTCAACTCTTAGGATTAACACAAATTACTTCTTTTTGAATTCATCGTTATCCAATTAAAACAAATTGGATACATTATTCATTCACCTATTTTATTTTTATAACATAATAAATTTTGATATACTCTTTTTAAATTCGTTATTTAATATTAAATCCATTTTATATTCAGGTAACTCTTCACCATGGCATGATGAAACCTCTTCTTCTTTGAGTTATCTTCATTATTTGACTCACTAACATCCACTAAAGTAATGAATGTCTTCCCACCTATACCGCATAAGGAACAACTACTCTCACTACCATCACTTATTGATTCAAGATTATTAGATAAATAACTACAATTTGGTATAATAAGATTAATTTATTGAACTATTTTATGAAAACATTCCACTTCTGGAATTATTGGAATTATTTCTCAAAAAATTGTGAGAGGACTCCTCTTCTTTTTCACATTCATATTCTTACAACTTTGGAAACTTTGTAGTAAAATGTACCATACACCCACATATGAAATTATTTAAAGTTAAAATAACATGAAAATTTCCTTTTACTATTTATACACTTATTGAGATGCATGCCATGAGATTTTGAAACTTCACATAAACATCTAAATTTGATTATAAACTTATAACTCCATCTTCTTCAACTTTCTCAATTTTCATTGAGGAAAATTTTTAATTACAACATTGAAAGATATTCCTTATTTTTTGAAATACTATTATTTCAGTTGTATTACTTTATAATATCATATGTAACCCATATGTTATGGAATTCATCCATAGGAAGATTTTCAATATCATGATCCTTTGGTGTTAATACTTTTGAATCACACATATCTATTAGGTTATAAATTATCTTATCGACAACCATTGAATTTTTAAGATTATCATTATATCCTATAATGGTGCGCACCACCTCATTGACCCTTTTTATAGAATTAATTTATATATTCACCTTCTTGAATACAAATATATTCATATTTTAATCACAATATATATAACTCATCAATTTTTACTTTAGTATTTCTTTCATAGATATTTTGTAGTTTGTACCATATTTATTTTATTTTATTGATCCCAGAATCTTATCAAAATTCCTTCAATAAAATTAAATACAAAAAGGAATTTATAATACACCCATCAAAATCCAAATTCTTCTTAGTATCCTAATTTAAATATTCTCCTTGTTAAATAGGTATAAATCTATCAGTCATAATATCTAGGAAATCCATGAAAAATAAAAGTAAGTGGAGTAGCATTTTTTTCATCCTAAATATTTTAATTTTTACAATTGAATGTAGGAACTCCCTTATTATTAACCATATTAATACATTCCATGATTGATTTAAAAAATCATATCATAAAAATGACTCCATTGAAAACCTTTAACAAATAACTTAAATGCTTCTTCACTTCAAAAAGAGGTATAATAACTCAAATACCAACATAGTTGAAAAAACTTCAAAGAAAAAACTTCAAAGTTATAATATTTGGAGGAAACATGATTTCTTTGATACCAATTGATGTACCTTGACACAATATAGGTTTACTAAGAAGAATGGAAGAATTAGTAGACAATGGTATATTCTTTACTTTTATGATTTCTTTTGAAATCAAACTCCGTAACTTGTTAGAGAGTGATATCTCACTTCTTTACTCACAAAAATTGAGAAAATAATTAAATAGGGACACTCTATGAACAAGTATGAGTAAAAAAATGAGTAGATAATACTTTCCATGATCCAGAATCACCGAAGATCATACAATCCATTATAATCGACATTACATATTAAAATGAGTTAGGGATTATACTTATTCTATCATAATTTTATCTCAATGATATAAAATTCACTTTAAATCCTTTAATAAATAGAATAGGTGTGAACGTTCTCTTTCTTTATGTGAACACTTCATTTCCCAACACCTTATCTTATTGTTCTTTTAATTTCACTAATTACAGTACTCTTCCTTTTCTCTCTTATTATTATTATCTCCCAATATACACTATAAAAAACTCTATTACACTTCCACAATACACCATATTTATTTAATATATCACACAATTATTCACTCTAATATGACTAGGAAGGTAATAACATGGTCTCTATATATCAAACATAGCATCAACTTCATCGTATTTAAATTTAAATTTCAAATTAAAATTAAAACCTATAACTTCATTCAACTACCTCTCAACTTATACTAATTAATTTTGAGATATTATATCATCCATGACTTCTTAGTAACCATTAATATTATTGGATACATTAGATATCAAGTATGAGTATATCTTAAGTCATAAAAAAATCAACATCATTCGATCCACTAAAAATACGGAAAATCTTCTAAGCACAACTTTTTTAAACTATTATGTATTGTATATTTTCTGAAAAACTTTTCACTAACCATAGATTTTACAATAGTATGTTTTATACCAATTAATTCAAACTATTTTTAACTTCTTTGAAACTTATCTTAACACAAAAAGTACCATGATATGTTTCCCACTCATCATTTCAAACATGAACTTTTTCTTCACACCAATTCATATAGCACAACATGGATCTCCATGTTTTGAACCTCAAAAAACTATAAACCCATTTCAATCCTTGGGAAAAAGTCTCCACGTCATTTTAATGACTTCCCAAAATAGTATTCAAAGTTGAAATACTTCATGGTATTCCCATTTTTTAATTCCTCAACAAATATTTAATAGCATTTGCCACAAATACCTCCACATAATGTCTAATCCTTGTCATTTCTCGAAGGAAAACATAAAAATTAAAATGGACATAGAAACACTCATTTAAGAAATCATCTCCACATTACCTCACTATGTTTTTTTTCATTATAGTGCCATGGCATAGTGTAATCACTTTCATAACATGGAAGCTTGTAAAAATGTGTGTCTTATTAAATCTAGTCATTTCTTATGCCCAAATAATATCCAAATGTATTTTATAAATTACCATAACATGTTGATGTCACCTTCACTTCAAACACCACTCTTCAACATCAAAAAACATTCTATGTTCTTCAAATCATTACAATATCATGGAGCCAACTTCAAATAAAATGATTAATTATGAAACACCTAAGTTTGAACATGATTTATATGTTGAGAACCAAAGACAACACCATAATTACATAAATTTCTCCTATTCTTCAGTACTCACCTTCTTCAACATGGGTTTAACAATCTACCTAAAACATATCTTGTTCTAAAAACTTTTATTAAATGGGATCCCACTAAAATATTAATCCCTTTTCAATTCATCATACCCATTAGTGGGAAAAGATCCATATTTTACTATGTAATGATTATATTATGGAATTCCTCTTATTACTTAGTTATTTATGTAGTGAACCATCCAAATAATTATATATATATATATATACATATAGTATGGTTGAGCAGATAACTCTTTTTCCAATCCATCGTATGGATAAACTCAACACAATTCCTTGGGTATCCATACTAAGGGTTTCCCAGATGAGTGTAACACAAATATCAATATGGGATTTGATTAAAAAACTCTTAGAGTTATCTTCCACCATTCCATACAAAAGATAATCCATGGGAACCCTGTTATGGCCAAACCTACCTAGTTGAATCATTAAGGTCTTAAAATGTGAGTATATTAGAAGGAATATAACACTTAGTATTTTGAAGGGGATCAAATATCACCATCTTATTTCATATTATTCCCTTTATGTATTCATATGTATAACAATTTAGTTTCATAATCATCATTCCGTATACCAAATTAATGTGTACAAACTATACTAATATTAAACTCTTTACACAACCCATATTTTTGGTTAATCACCCAAAAATATAAGGAAGACATATTTACACATATCCAAATGCATCTCATACATAAGGTATATGAAATTTTCATGTAAAGGTTTAGTATTATATCAATTTGATAATATTTATATGAGTAATCTCATAGCCATAGATATCCAACCCTGGCCTTTCTAGAACAAGACTTAAGCCTCCAGACTAGGGAGAAGTTCGATCCAAAAGTACCTATACCATGGATACTTTACTAAAGGGAGATTCCAATTCAACATAACTCTAAAACCCAATATTTATGAACTATATTTAATTAATAAATTCAATAAAATAAAATTATTTGAAAATCAAAATAAATTTATATGGAAAACTAATCTTATTTAATCATACCTAATATGTAATGATGGTCTTGAAAATTTTATATGATGCAATTTGACAACTTAAACTAAAAAATACCCTTATTCACAATATAAAAAAATTTATATCCATGAATAATAAAAAAGTGAATAACTTTTAAATAATTGAATAATTAATATATTTAAACATGGTATAAACATTTATGAGTAATTCGTAAATAAAAGATAATTATAAACACTTTATAATTTATCTATTCATTATATATATTACATAATCCCAAATATAAAAACGTTATATATTTCATAATATGTACTCATTCATATAATTCATTATATAAATTTTCTATTTAAATTATTATATTTTATTAAATATAAACATTTTATATTTCAATTTCAATTATTTAAACGTTTTACATAGTATAAAAATGGCATACTTGAAATTATTTAAACGATTGTAAAATTAATCATCAAAATTCTTTTTCATGTGTTCTAAGTAATATTCTAAATAAGACCCATAATTTGAACAATGAAAATTAAGTATAATTAATAGCTCATAAACTTAAAATATAAACATTTTATATTTTGGATTTAATTAATTAATTTATAAACACAATAAATTACCCTTTTAATTTATAAATAAACATTTTATTTCTAAGTTGTGAGTAATTATCTATAATTTTATAAAAGGTATTTTTAATATTAACATTTAATATTGTGGAATATTTAACAATAAATGTTTACTAATTAATTATAAACTCTTTATAATTAATTAAATTATGAAAACTTTTTCAACTAATAAATATCCACAAAATACCTTTTATAATTATTTATAAACAATTTAAAAATAATAAAATCCAATTCATAATTTAATTTTAAGAAAAATAAATTTTCTATATTAATCCTATTCTGTGATCCTGCTTAAGTCATAAGCTATGATTCCAAATCGTATATTATGATCTAGGGTAAATCATATAATATGATTGATAGGGTAATGGTGCTTGAAAATATAGCACTAGCAATCCTATTTTATGACTGGTAAACATATCATCACCTATGATAATGATATCATATTAGTGATATGACACTATGTTTTGGTAAAAACACAACAAAATTTTCATAAGATGACATATGAAGAAGATGTATTCCACAATTAACAAAAAAAATAGGATTTTTATTGAGTCGTTGCTTACAATATCTGTATATCATAAGTTGAAACTCAATTGGTCAGTACAAAACTTTGATTCAAATTTTATGATTGAAATATGATATGTAATACAAATGAAAAAAGTTCTTTTATCAGAATGATTTAATAAATAATAATGAATTGTAATAGTTCATACCACTGCTTGGTTTCTTTTGGATCTAATAACACTTATTATAGGTATTTTAAGTGATTAAGAAAACCAAACCAAGATCTCCATATAAGATAAATGAAAACATGTGAAACTATAAATAAATAATATGTAAACCAATGAACTTCTTATTGAATACACCTACAAACAATTATTCAATGATTGGTGATAATAACATAGGAAAATCAGAAGATTCTCCCCTCTAGATTGTATCTATGATCGATTGAAATACTCATAACACAATTTGTATTATCCTTTTCACCATGGTGTGCTAGTACCTCACTAAGTAAAGAAGGAATTAAAAGAGAGCTTTGAGAATAAGGCAGTACTGGTCGAGATCTTGGGAATTATTTTTTACTATCACACACATATAAAAAACAAACAATGAATATTTATATAGAACCCTTGAAAATTATCTTTTATTTCTCATGTATTTACTAATGTGTTATAACATGTGAGTAAATACCTCAATCACTTCATGCAACACTTTTATGAATGCATCTCCAAAACATTACATCTTATGAAATGACTCTCAGATTATAAATCACATGTAAAACCATATTTAATGACAATTATTACCCTTCAATCTCCTATTAATTTTATATTGTTTTATTATATCAAATCATATGATTAAACTTATAAAAAAATACTATATTACCCAATATAGTTTGGTTGTTGGATGAGTGGTAAGGAAACCCCATCAGACTTCAGAAAACTCTAGTTCAAATTTGGTTAGAGTAGGATATTCATGGTACTATATAAGTATTTTATAACTGAATAAGTGTGGGTACTATAGTAGGTATTGTATTAGGGTAATGTAGTAGCGGTACTATTCATCTAGTTTGGACTTTTAGACCTTGTTTCTAGGCTTTCGGACCACCATTATTTCAGGATAACAATATTGGTATAAGGACTTCTTATTGAAGTGATACCTGACTAGAGGAGAGAATAATATAGAAATGTAAGACATGGTAATTTTTTAGAAAAGGGGGTTCATTCATTGATCAGAAACCATGCACTAGTTCAAGACCCCAGGTAGGGGAGGTAGTGATGTCTAACCGCGAATGTGAAGTCAATACAATAAGCTAGAGTGAAATATGCAAGAGATGATGATGGGGTTATTTCAGTGTGAGGCCTTGGGTTTGGACCTAATTTGTAGGTATTAGGGCTTTGGGTTGTGAATACTATGGTATATTTAAAGGCCTTATTCCAATAGGCTTTAGTTCTATGAAATGGTTCTCTCTCAAACTAATTAAAAGGGGCATTATCCGTAAATAAAAATAAAAATAGGCCTTTGGGACATTTTATACTATACTATATCACCCAATTATATAAAACCCAACTCTATTATCTCAAATTTGGTGTTTACTATATTAAATTTACATAAGATATAATTGAAAACATACCATGGGATTAAATAGTTTAGTTTGCTTATGATACTATATATATACATGATTCTCACATTAAATTTGAAAAACATGAAATACAACATAAAATTCTAGTGAGAACATAACTATTTATTCTAATATATCCCCAAAATTATTCAAATTTCACTTCTAGGTAACTTGAGGGTAAGAAAAAAAACAAAAGGTTTTTCTCTGATGCTTATTGGGGGAACTTATACAATGAAAGTTATCATAGATTAACCAAGATATAAATAATATGGAAAAGATAAACACCAATAAAAATATGCCATATAACTAATATCATGAAAGAGTAATATATCCATGGAAGAAATAACAACATAAATACTCACATGCATAGTAATAATTTGTTTCATAGTGATATAATGAATAATATAGAACATCATAAATTTACCATCAAATCCTTATGCCAAGACATCATACATAAATAGGTAAGGCATATGTCAAATACTCAACCTGGTTTTTATTATAAGACCAACTAATACATTAACGGGCTATTGTTGGCACCAAAAAATATGTGCAGAGGAAAAGGATGTAGAGAAAAAGTTGAATCCAAAGAGGTTTCCTCGTGAAGACTAATCGTAGAGCCCCACAGCACTGTGTACAGGGAAAAACGCCCCCCCCCCCCTCGCAAGCACCGTGGAGCAAAGAAGCAGGAGGCTCCGTGATATACCCGAAGTTTGCGAAGCCGCCACAGAGTGAAGATGTGGGAGGCTCCGCGATCTGCCCAATGTTTGCGAAGCCACCATGGAGAAAAGAGGCGGGAGGCTATGTAATCCACCTGACATTTGTGAAGCCTCTGCTGAGCGAGGAGGAGGGAGGCTCTGCAGTTACGACAAAGCACAATGTGGCTCTGCATCCAGCGATCCCTGCTTTGAACCTCCTCTTGCCTATAAATATCAGGCTTCCCCAGATCCCAAAGGATGGATACTCCGACCTTTTTCCTTCTCAACTCTCAAATCGCGAATCAACTTTTGCTTTGTGAAAATGAGCTCTTCAAGGTACTTTAGCATTGTGAATGCCCCTCACTTAGCTTAAACACAACCCTCTTCTAGTGAGTATTCCCTTCATAGATCCCACAGGCCTTCGCGAAGGAAGGAGATCCCTAATGGGACTCGAGTCTTCGCGTGGCACCCATGCTTCGCGAAGTACCCTCCATGCACATGTGACCCACATGCTAAGGCAGGGTCACTGTGCTTCGTGTGGCACAGTGCTTCTCCATGCTATGCTTTGAAAGGTGCCCTTGATTTGTGATGCCTTACTCCGCAAAACCCTTTCTAATTTGTGAAGCACCTTCCTAATTCACCTATACCCTATTCCAAGGATAGGCCATTCCACTTCGTGAATCAGACCCCTTCGTGAAGGCCCTCTCCTACATGGAGTTCCATAGCTTCACAATTTCCTTTCATGTAAGCTTGTTTTCTTTGCAAACCCTTTTCCCATGTGACCATATAGGTTTGTACGAAAAGATTTCAAAGTCCCTTAGGTGGTGATTCATGTTGCATTTCTAAGCCTTATGCTTCTTTTCATAGGCACACTAACGATTATTTCTTCTTCGCATAGCCATGCTAACGTGGGCCCCCCAATAGACCACTCCCCAACACCCCCTCACCACAGAAATACTGATTTATTCCCACTATTGTAAAATAGGTCTATACCAATGGTTTATCAAAAAACAATGGGTATAGGGTACCCTTATGCCCACAGTTTTCTCAAACCGTGGGTATAGGGATAGTATGTGAACCTATACCCACGGTTTTCCAAAACCATGGGTATAGGTCACCTATACCCACGGTTGTGCCAAAAACCATGGGTATTGTTTTCTTTTAAGACCTATACCCACGGTTTTGGAGAAAACCGTGGGTATAGGGTATTTTTCAAAGACCTATATGGACGATTCTTCAAAACCGTAGGTATTGCGGTTTTTTTTGAATACTTATACCCACGGTTCTCTAGAACCATGGGTATAGCTTTCCCGCGTTATGGCGGGGAAAAAATATTAGGTGGGACATGAAAAAAATTTGGTGGGAAGACGTTTTTTCACGGATTATATTAATATATATAAGCAGATAAATCACTATATATTGAATAATATTGTTAGCTCAGTTGGTAAGCGACGTAGGGAATTTTCGCAAGACAACAGTTCGATTCCTCACAGGAACGTTTTTTGAATTTAAATACGTTATATATTAAAATATATAGGCAGATATATGACTATATAGCAGATTAAAATAATAGGTCATTTGGTCTGTCGTCTGGCACAGGCATGAGGCGTAGCAGGGGACGCAGGTTCGAATCACAGAGGCCGTGTTTTTGGAATACGCGATATAGGATATATTAATATATATTCGCAGATATGTATATATATAGCATATAATAGTTGCAGCTTGGTTGGTCTAGCGGATCTCTTTGAAGTGTCGCGTGCAGGGTTCAAACATCGCTGATGGTGATTTTTCATTTTAAATGAATCGAATAAATTCCCCACGGTTCAAACTGTGGTGTAAGTGTCTGTCATGCTGTACCGCGTGGTGCTGCTGTGTGACACACCTATACCCACGGTTCTACCAAACCATGGGTATAGGTTAAGACACCTATACCGACGTCGTTCCAGCCCATGGTTCCCAAAACTGTGGGTATAGCCTCTTTTTCCAGTAGTTTCCCTTCCCCAAGGGTGGATAGGTATTAGTTATGCAAGTCATGGGGGTGCGGAGTGAACTTGCCTCGTCCAAGCTGTAGTACATTAAACTGAAAAGCACCATCATCCTCAGCACATGAGGTTAAAATCTAACCTCACCCCTTGCACTTCACGTGAGGTTCCCCATCTCGGAAATTATCTACGCCCTCTCCTCTCCACGAGAGTGAGATCTTCCTTACGTGTAATGAGATCTTCTTTATTGGAGCGGTGCATGTCCGTGGGGAAGTTCAACCACCTTGGTGTAAGCCCCTAGCCTTTATTGAAGAAGGTATCATTCCAGCTCCTCTTCTCTTCTTCGGTGCCAAAGACCATAAGAGAGATTGGGAACGGGACCTTTGTTATCCGGTCTATCTCTCGTTGGGATTTGTCACCACCCAAGCCTCCACCCTGGAGTAAGTCCTAATCTTTATCTCCCTAGGCTGCTAACCACACATAGGCCCTTATTTCCTCTTTGGGCTGCAAACCACATGTAAGCCCCACTCCACTTCCCACAGATGCACCCTTCACGATGTGATCTCCAGGTCCTTGATGCCTCTTGTTTCTCACACCGAGCATGAGTCACATGGTCTTAGAGTAATCATCGACCATGACATCCTCTCTAGGATACCCAAAAGCATAAGCCCCAATCCACCATTCTGAACTATATGGACTTTGATACTTTCCAAGTTAAGGTAAGTTGGAAGACTCCCTAAGGATCAAGCCCAACACCTATTGGTCCTGACGCCCTTCATGACGGTTCACCGATATCTTTTCCAAACTATGGGGAATTTGATCCTTGCCAAGGTAAGGTATGTAGGAAGCCTCCCTGAGGTTCAATCCCAACACCTATTAGTCCCTACCCCCTTCACATAGGTTCACCAACACCACTTCCAAACTACATGGACTTTGATCCTTCCCATGGCAAGGTATGTAGGAAGCCTCCCTGGGGTTCAATCCCAAAACATATTAGTCCTGACCCCCTTCACGTCGGTTAA
This sequence comes from Viscum album, assembly GCA_963277665.1. Taxonomy (NCBI): domain Eukaryota; kingdom Viridiplantae; phylum Streptophyta; class Magnoliopsida; order Santalales; family Viscaceae; genus Viscum; species Viscum album. The sequence goes on along the minus strand of OY728140.1, from coordinate 1,265,263,787 downwards.
CCAACACCTTTTCCAAACTACAGGGACTTTGATCCTTGCTAAGGTAAGGTACGTAGGAAGCCTCCATGAGGTTCAAGACCAACACCCCATTGGTCCTGACCACTCTACATTGGTCCACCCTCGTCTTGCATGATGTTAAACTGTACGCCCCTTTTTTCCCAAAAAGATGTTTAACTATTCCCATTTGAACTATGTGGGATTGATCCCTATCTTCTAGGGAGGGTACGTAGGAAGCCTTCCTGAGGTTCAATCCCAATCAGTAGTAAGCTGTTGTGCCCCATCCATCGGTAAGCTATTGTGAACTCCATCCAATGGTAAGCCATTGTGAACCCCATCCAGTGGTAAGCTGTTGTGATCCCCAATCAACAGTAAGTCATTGTGTACACCAATCAGTAGAAATTCTTTGAAACTCTAGTCAGTGGTAAGCTATTGGGATCCCCATCTGGCGGTAAGCCGTTGCGGTCCACAATCGATGGTAATCCATTATGGTCCCCTTTATTGGGACCCATATCTCTAGTCTTCCCCTGTGGCGTTAGAACAATCTGGGATACTAACCATGCGTAATCCAAAACATGTCGTCAGGTCATTGTCCTCTGCACACGCCCTGATTCTACTCCCCCCCTATTGAACTATGTGGACATTAATTCACTGCCTTGGGGATACATAGGAAGCCTCCCTAAGGTTCAATACCATCACTCATGTCCCATCGTGGTATCTCCCTCAAGCATACGTGTTTCAGGAAGGTCATGACTCAACCCAGAGGTTCCACTTCCTCTAGATCCCATCCATGCATCCATTCTCATGGTCCGCCTCCTTAGGTGTTCCATCGCCCCACCGAACTATGCGGACTTAGATTCACTTCCATAGGGATATGTAAGAAGTCTCTTCGAGGCTCAAGACCAACATCGTCATCATCCTCATGTTGGTTCCATATCATTCCCCCCACCACTTCATTCAAATCTCCATCATCCATACTAATACTAACTTGGGCTGCCAAATCCTGGTGAAATCATACCACCCACTTTCTCGCTGCTCCTAGAAGCAATCTGGTAACTAACCACGCATTAGCCCCAACATCAGCGATCCCTCCAGGGGTCGTACCCACCTGATCCACTCTCGTCAGTGTTTTAATCAGTCTGATCTATCTATGCTAGAAGTTAAACCTACGACATACCCTATTTTAAACATGGGAAGTTGAGGAAAACCTCAGAGACATGCCTATGGCATATAATTCACCTCACTCGGCGTAGGATGTCTCGGTCTTCCACACCCTCGAGGAGCCCTATGATAAGGTTAATAAACCCAGACGCATCAGTGTTCTAGTTCCCATACATTCCAGCGATGTCCAACGTGACTACTCCCCTGACCGAAGGTTGCTACCCTGATTGGACCCCTTGGAATGTCATGACAGAAGAAACATAATTAACTAGAATCCATGAAGACATGGCCCAGGAATGAGATTCATGAACCATGACTCAAATCTATGAGGGTGTCCTAAACTAGGTAGCGATTTCCAAGTAGGAATCCATGGAAGAAGGAACCGACATCCCATCATCCCATTTCGATCAAAGAGAAAATGTCCCTGGATAAGGAACGAATGTCGCCTACCTTTGGAAAGTGGGAATGCAGGGCAATAACTATGCATCCTCCTCTGAATAATGGAAGGATGCACACCCCAGAGAAAGCATCAGAAATAGAAATGGTGAACCTAATGTGAATTTCTTCTCCTCAATGTGGAGACTAGTAGCGTTTGAGACATTAGTGGACTACTGTGTCATCAGATCCAGTTATCTGGTGCCATGTCCCACTAAGAAAATAGTGGGCCTATAATGAAACTCACAAGAAGTCAGGGCAGTTGAACATTTGACATCTTGATCTACGACATTGTTAGTGTGGATCCTTCTTACCATCCATGGAATACATAATGGAGTTGTGGAACTTGACGTCGATTTACTTTTTCAACACTAATGGTTTAATCTCCCTACCTTCCAGGACCCAAGTTGTCGTATTAGGAAACCGATCACCGCCCACCTATTGACATATGGGTAGGGGAAATTTCATCGTGGTGATCCTGCGTAGATTCATTTCTCCCATTGAATCCTCCATGTCCATAGCTGTTGGGAACCCACGCCCTATCTCCTCGTCTGAGTTCATTTAGCGAAGGGTGATAAACGACCTCTTACGACGATACCATGAGGAGGGGATCATCCCAACCAGGGACATGGCCCGACAGGACCTAGAGGCATCTATGCCTCGTCAACACCACCACCCCCAAGGGCCGTGTAGGGATCCACTTCACCCCACTCTAACAAAAAACTATTTCAGGAGCCTCTCCCCAGAATGCTTCGATGACTCCCTCCCCTACGCCGATGAGGTGAGGTATGTCTCGGCTATCCTGACAAGGATCCCGTTTCAGGGGCTCCCAAGGATGGCCCCCACTAGGCCGCACCAATGTCGCCACCCAAACCCATTGGCTAAAGAACAGGTAAGCTATGCACCTTCACCACCAGCCCTAGTTTGGTTGACCTGATGCCAGCGTCGGGCGTAGGCTGAGGAGGACACTCGCTGAAGAGAGACAACGTCAAAGACAACTGTAGCTCGTGCCACTACCGACGTATACCATCAGTCCCCTATTTTCACTGATTAGGGTCACTCATACACCCAGCCTGGATTGAGGCCCCAATCGCCCCACGGGCAGGCTGGGTCGACTCTCTTGGTTTCCATCACAGGTAGTGCCCGCCATGGGCTGACCCGCGGCAATGACACCTAGTACAGAGGTCCTCCTCGTACCACCCCCATTGAGAAATTGGTTCCTCCATGATTCCAAGATCAGCGTGGAGGTCCAACCCATGCCACCTTCAATCTGAATGAGGGTACTCCCCATGATAGTAACACTCAGTACGAAATCCTCTTTCACACTCATGACATCATTAATGGAGTCGTTCCTCCTGCCACAGGCCGCTAGTGTGGAGATGTTACACATCCAGTCAATATCCAGTGTGGGGACCTTCCCCATGTCCTTACAGTAGTCGGAGAAGGTCCTCCTTGCCCTAGCAATTAGAAAATCGAAGGTCAACCTTGCTTCATCGACACCCAACACGGAGGTCCAACCCATGTTCTTCTCAACTAGTATAAGGACCCTTCTCGCACTAACACTGTCATGGGAAATAAGCATATAAGCCCTACTCATTATCATACGAGCTCCATCGGAGGTCTTACCCACTCCATAACTTCCCATGGAGATCCTCTTCGCACGTTATCCTATGTAAATTGAGGTCCTCTCCATATTCCCTTTGAAATATATCCAAGTGCTCCTTTCACCCCGACCCATTCAGACGGAAGCCCTCTCCATCCTAGCATCAGTTCGGCCGAAGGTCCTCCTCACGCCAGAAATCTACCGAGTCCTGAAGAACTAGTCCAGGCTAGGAGGGTAGTCCATATCTTCCATAAGAAGAATGATGAGGATATTCAGATGGAAATTAAGCATGTTTGCTTCTCTGATTCCAAAGTACAATACAATTTGGTGATGGAACCATCACCTCGATCCTTTGTGTCGAGGGCCGTGGCAGGAACAAGGTGCATCAGCCTCATCCTTCTAGAATGTGAGGTCTATTAGATCCCTGCCTCCCTCCGTAGATACATCCAGGAGGATGAAGATTTGGTGCCTCCCCAGGGCCTGGTCATGCGATCTCCACCATCATCACCAAGGGCACTCTCTACCTTAACCAGAGATCACGAACAGTTATTATAGATACAGATGGTGGAAGAACAACATCATGGTCCACGGCCAGTAGCCATATTATCTATGCCAGAAACTATGGTCACCAACCTATCTTATCGTGATGTGGTGGCTAAGTCACTACACTCTTTGAAGGGTATCCCAAGATGTGGCATCTTGTCAGCCCGATCGTCGTATTCTCCCCCGGTCGGCCTACCATTTCAGTGGTCTTCTTTAGTACCATTAATGGTTTCCCAGCTGCCTCCAGTCGTTGAGTGGGGAAACCAAGGGCTAGACCATGAGTCTAAGATGAGGAGCTTGTGGGACATTTTTTCAGCGGACCATTTCCCTGAGATGTTTTAGCCAGTTGCAACCCCTAATTTCATTGTTCCAGAATCACTCACCCAGGAGGAGGTAGGATGCTTTCTCTAGACCCTCTGAGTGACTCACTATTGTCTTCATCATCGACGAATGGCATACCCCAAGATTCAGGCGCACTTTAAAGATATTGGTCAAAATTTTCATTTAGTTGACTTGGTCGCACTCCCCGTGCCCTAGTGCCCTGAGTCACTAGGCAACCATAGGACCCTCCAGCAACGATGTGTTCAGAGCTTTAAAGTGCTCCGCAAGATTATCAAGGAGGCTTCTCCCTACATGTACATCCATGGTTGGGGATAGTACGCGGCCCTCCATTTCAGTTCTATTCTACGCCAACCCAACTTTCCAGGTGATATCGAGAATATACCACTAGTTAGAGTCATGGTTAACATGGTTGATTTATTAGAGGAGGAGATAGAGATAGAGCTCTTTAGAGAAAAATCACTCACCGGGGGAGTGCCACAATAGTTGGATCCATGTGAAAGGGTTACTTGCCAGTATAGAAACCTACTAGGTCTTACCAAACCCACTAAGGCATTGGTCCTCAACCGAAATCCCAATAAGGGAAAGGAGCACCTCAGAGCCGTCAAACCCTCTGACCTGTCTGGATTAGTAAAAAATATGGAGGATGATCTTGAAAAAACCTTCGTGCATCAACATCTCACAGAGAATAAGAATATGGTCGATGAACTCCTTACAAAGTGTTCCATAGAGCGGCGGCCAGACTGCGGTGATCCTCGACTGGGGAAGTAGGGTTATGTAATACCCCGACCCCAGTTACCCAGATTCAGTGCATTATTACATAACATTGGCATGATCACAAGGGATCAAATCCCAAAAGACTGGTCAATTTAGTGGCCTTGAAGTACTAGATATATTCATAAGTTTTACATTACATTATAAAATGAAAAAAATAACAACATTGTCTTCATTTAACACATTCATATACCTTAGACTATCCTTGCAGGCCAGTCATAATATACTTCTTTAAATCCTAGGAAAAATAAAACATAGAAAGGGGTGAGCTCAGTTACTCAGTAAGGATAACAATATAGTAGAAACTTTCATAAATAAGCAAAAACATTTAAGGTAATGTATAAGACTAAAACATAAGCCTTTTAAACATAAAATTATATATAATATGGACAATATAAGTCAAATAATGTCATTTACTTAATCACATGGATATTCTACTAGTTGAATAATCACATGCAATATCAATAGCCAATTTCATAATGATGGAATGCATAATGATAGACTTCATAACCACATAGTCAAGGCCTTGTGCCAAGACTAGAAATAATATTTTTTCAAGGCCTTATGATAAGACACTAGTTTGTATCATGAGACCTACCAATGCATCAAGAAGCTATAGCAGGTTCCACCCATCACTTACTAAGTCCAATGCATTCCTCATATGAAAATGTTTAAACATAACATAAACATTCATATTAAAACTAGCATATGAAATGTCAATACTTTATCCATAAACTAAGAATGGTGTAAAAATAACACATCCACAGTCAAACAAATCACAAAACCTACAATACAATATGGAAGTTTTGTATCATAATAAATCAACTTCAAACAAGTTTAAAATCCATCAAAGGATGTTGACAAAGATGAAATCAAAAAAAATTAGAGAAATATTTCTTTCTATTTTGAAATCATTTAGAATTCATGTAATTATAAAATAAAACATTTAATTTAAAAATAGTCTTATAATCTTGTAAGGTAATATTATAAGATGTAATAAAGGTGGAAAATATCCGCACCCATCATATAAGATAAAAAAACATTCTTTCCTTAATTTTGTTGAAAAGGTCGTAAAGGGCCTTGTTTGGAAAACAACAGAAAGATTCTTTTATAAATTTTTTATAAAAATTATAACAAGGGTTTAAATGACTTTAGAACATAGCCTAGTAAATAGTAAAAAAATTGAAATATATATTTAAGAAACACGGATGTAAATGATAAAGAGCTCCTAGTAGATACTCATGTAAAAACAACCTTAGATAATGAAGAGATTGTGGAATTAACCCTTACCTTGAAATTTTCCTTAGTCGATGGTATGTTAACATCTGGTATATTAGTTAAAAAATTGTTATTAAATTATAAAATAACTATATACAAAAATATGATATCATATATTATCCTCTAAAATTACATTGTTATTAATATTTCAATTATATCATCGTTTTGGGTGTTAACTGATTCATTTTCCTTTATATGCTTGGTTACGTAAGCCATGTTTGTTTTGAATAGGATGTATTTGATTCATATAAAGAATTATATTATGTTCATAAACATTATTTTTAATCATAAAATGAAAATTATTCTTGAATGATTTTGACGGGGAATGAATCTCATCGCGTTCCTGGAGACGGTAATCCGTACATACGCACGAGCGACAATACCATTATATTGAAGGTGAAATCATTTGTAATTGGATGGTATATCATATATAAAGAATCATTAACATGTTATATTTATTATTTAAATCATTTATACTCATTATTATACCCATCCAAATAATTAAGTGTTTAAATAACAAACTACACCACGATGTGGAGACGGTAAGCCGTATGTACGCACGTATGGTGACTTTGTCATTTATAGGATGGATAGAATAACGAATATGGTTCTACTGTATTTATAATAATATCATAGTATGTAAAAGGTACTATAGTTTTTATTTTGGTATGGAAAAAATAAATAAATAGGAAGTGGAATAAGAAAAGAACTTGAAAGAGGGTGGTGAAATTATTACCTCTTCTTTGGGTGTTTCCTTTTGAGTTGATCAAAAGGGCTCTTTAGGTTGGATTTCTGGAAAAAAAAGTAAGGCCTCTGGGTCGATTTGAGGGAATTTGGGAGGATATTTCTCCAGGATTTGGCTGATCCAAATGGCTTTGGAGGTGTGAAATTAAGAGAAGTGGAAGTAACCTTTTATAAGAGAGGTGAGGGTCACTTTAGGAAAAGCTTGAAATATTATTTTATAAAAAAAACATTTTCAATTTCTAATGGCTAAAAAATGATTTATTTAGAGGATAAAGTGGGTATGTGTCTAAAAACACTCAACCAATTTGTTTTAGACAGGTTTTGGTCACCATAGTAACCTTATCTTTTAGATTTAACTCTTAGATAAATAGTTTGACATTTACCATGTCTCTTTGTATTTTTATATTATATGATTAATAAACTTACTATAAACAGTCAAGAGAACCCCAAGTGGTTCATCATTAATATATATAACCTTATATAAGTCCTTTTTCCAATTATTATATTTTTTTGAATATTATATCAATTAATAATATAGTATTTTTTTTACAAACTCAATTATATCAATTTTGACTCTATTTAGTATTTTATTTTTTTGAAAGCCATAAAAACTTTAACACTTCGAATAAAATTTATTTAATCAGCCAAAAAATGTCATATTAACCTATAAATTTAGTGTAATTCATTATAAGTATAAATTTAAATTTATTTGGATATTTAAAATATCAATTATTTTAATATTTTATTAATAAGGTAATAACTGCATCATCATTGTGTCCTAAATAAATTAAATTATTTAATATCTAAAACTTATAAATAAAATACCATTATGTAGGAAATATTTTTATCTTTATAATGAATATTTATAGTCGAATTTATATTGTGTGTAACCCTATATTAAAAATGGTTTGGTTATTAAACTTTGAATTTAACACTTTTAACTCTTCTTTAAATAAAATAATAATAAATGTCCTAATCAAATCCAAGTGGACCAAAAGGATAATATTTTATTCCTGAGGTTATTTTTAGTCGAATTACACTTATCCAAAAGAATTAGGACATGTGTTAGGGTAATTATAAAATTATTTTTACCTTTAATTACCATATTTACTTTTAAGTGTGGTAAATAAAAGTCAAAAGTTACTATTCACAAAAAAATTATTTTCATCTTATTGAACCACATTTTACTTACTGATATTAACCATGTCTCTCAGATTTTTTAAATTCGACTCACAAAAGCGGTAAAATTAAGTTTTAATCAAATTTTCATATGTTCCTAGAAGGTGGGTAAAAGACGGTAAAAAGTTTAATAAAATTTTATATGTCTAAACTTATTATAAAATGACTCCAATAAATTAAATTGAACATATATAGGTATTATATATCTATTTTTAACTAAAATAAATTAAAATAAAATAACTAATTATATAAATAAAATGTCGGTTTTTAAAAATAATGCAACGTTTTTCACTATTCATCAAAAATTGAAAGTTTTTAGAAAGATACCAAAAATTCACCCTAAGTTAATTTTGATATTATGAATCCAAAAATGAAGTCCATTTTGAAAAATAAAATTTATAAAATTTCAAAAAGTGTGTATTACTATTCATAATGGTTAGTTTTAATGGTTGTGGTGTGTTGAAACTCCAAGTTGCATACAACTCAAACTACTATATTATTCAAAGGTAAACATACCATGGAAGCTTGGGGTGTTACATTCTCCCCTCCTAAAGAAATTTTGTCCTTGAAATTTCAAGAATATTACTGCATAAAAAGATTTGGGTGGTTCTTCATCATAAGTTCCTCAGGTTCCCACGTTGCCTCTTCCATATTATGGTTTCTCCAAAGAACTTTTACCAGATGATTTGTCCGGTTTCTCAGCACTTGTTCTCTGGTATCAAGAATTTTGACAGGCTCTTCACAATAAGACAGATCAGGTTCCAATTCAATTTCCTCATAGGGAATTACATGCGTTGGGTCGGGCATGTATTTTCTCAACAGTGATACGTGGAACACATCATGAAATCTGGAGAGACATAGAGTCATTTCCAAACGATAAGCTACAAATCCAATTCGTTCTAGAATTTTGAAAGATCTGATGTACCTAGGACTCAGTTTACCCTTCTTACCGATACGTATAACACACTTCCATGGAGATACCTTCAAGAAAACATGGTCTCCTGCTTGAAATTTTAAATCCTTCCTTTGGTTATTGACATAGCTCTTTTTCCTACTTTGGGCTGCTTTGATGTGGGTTTCGATAATCTTCAGTTTTTCCATTGTTTCCTCAACAAGTTCTGGGACTACAATTTTTCTTTCACCAACATCATCCCAAAAGGTTGGTGTGCGACATCTCTTTCCATATAACGCTTCATATGGTTCCATCTGAATACTTTAATGAAAGCTATTGTTATAGGAAAATTCTACCAAAGTTAAATATTGATCCCACATACCATGAAAGTCAAGTGAGCAAGATCTCAACATGTCTTCTAGGTTTTGAATAGTTTGTTCTGATTTTCCATCAGTTTGAGGGTGGTAGGAAGTTCTCAATTGAAGTTCAGTATCTAGGGCCTTCTGAATACTTTTCCAAAATCTTGATGTAAAAAGTGGATCACGAATAGAAACAATTGATAGGGGTACTCCATGAAGTCTTAAAAATTCATTAATATATAGTCTTGCTAGATGTTCAAGTGGGAAATCTTCTCTTATAGTAAGAAAATGTGATGACTTGGTAAGACGATCAACAATGACCCATATTTCATCATTCCTTATATGAGTATTTGGTAGTCCCATGAAAAAGTTCATCATAATATCAACCCATTTCCACTCAGGTATGGGAAGAGGTTGCATGACTCTTCTAGGATGTTGTCTTCTAGCTTTCACTTGTTGAAAAACCATAAATCTTGACACATAATCAGCAATCTCTCTCTTCATGTTGTCCCACCAAAAATTTTCCTTCAAATATCTATACATCTTGGTGCTCCCATGGTGTATAGAGAAATTGGAGCTATGATCATCATCCAAAAAGTCCCTTTTTAGATCAGGTATATTGGGAACACAAAGCCTCTTCCCAAATTTAAAAATTTCATCTTCATATATGAAGTCACTCAGTATCCCATCATTCATAGCTTTAATCTTCTTTTGAAACTCTTCATCGTCAGTCTAGGAACTTTTTATCCTTTCTAGTAATGATGGTTCAACAACCATTTCAAAAAAAATTGATGTTTCACCTTCCATGGTTATTCCCATATCCATCTTTAATAGATCCATGAAAATAAGATCCCTTTCAATTCTCATCTTGTTCAAAACTACATGATCCTTTCTCCTCAAATATTTTTACACCTTATTTTCCTTCCCCATGTGGTATTGTATAGTTTAATAAAAATCCTTGAGTAGTTCAATCCATCATCTTTGCCTCATGTTGAGTTCCTTCTATGAGAAAATATACTTCAAACTTTAATGATCAATATAAATATCAATTTTTTTACCATAGAGATAGTGTCTCCATATTTTCAGAGAAAGGATTATAGCTGCTAACTCAAGATAATGAGTAGGATTGTTTTACTCATGAATTTTTAGTTGTCGTGATGCATAGTTAATAACTCTATAATTCTGCATAAGGACACAATCAAGTCATTTCTTTGAATCATAACTATAAATAACAAACCCATCGTTCCCTAATGGTAGAATCAATATAGAAGCATTAAATAATATTATCTTTAGTTATTCAAAACATTTTTCAAACTCTTTTTTCCAAACAAATTTAACCCCTTCACATGTGAGCTTGGTTAATGGGTTAGACAACCGGGAAAAATTCTGGGCGAAATGTCGATAATAACTTGCTAAACCAATAAAACCGCTTACCTCAATTATACTCTTCGATGCTGGCCATTCTTGGATTGCCTTGGTCTTTGAAGGATCAACAGAGATTCCATCCTTACAGACAATATGTCCAAGAAATTAAATCTCTTGAATCTAGAATTCACACTTTCTAAACATCCCATATAATTCATTTATTCTTAGGGATTTCTAAATAGTGCACAAGTTATTTTCATGATCTTCATAGATTTTAGATTATACCAAGATATCATCAAAAATACCACTACAAAGTCATCAAGATATTCCTTGAAAACACTATTCATTAGATCCATGAATAATAAGGGTGCATTTGTCAATCCAAAAAGGCATTATTGTAAACTCATAATGCTCGTACCTAGTTCTAAATACTGTTTTCGAAATGTTTTCCTTCTTCACATACAACTGATGATATCAAGATCGAAGGTCAATCTTTTAAAAATATTGAGCTCTATGAAGTTGGTCGAATAAATCATCAATGAGAGGTGGGGGATACTTGTTCTTTATTGTTATAGCATTGATCTCTATGTAGTCCATGCACAACCTCATAGATCTATCTTCCTTCTTAACAAAAAGGATAGGGGATCCCCATGAAGAAACACTAGGGTGAATAAATCCCTTGTTACTCAATTCCTCTAGTTTTTTATTTAGTTCCACTAATTCCACTGTGTCCATTCTATAAGGGGTCTTCAATATGGGCCTTGAACTAGGAATTAAATTAATTGAAAAATCAATTTCTCGTTTTGGAGGATGTCTAGGTAAATCCTCTAGAACACATCAAAATATTATTTCACAATAGGTACATCCACTATTAAAACATTATTTTCTTTAGCCATAGTTATTTTATTCTCTTCTTCCCAAATAATTGAATTTAGTAGATCTACTGGGGTGGATCTAGATAAGAATCAGGTGGTGGTGTTTCTTCTATAAAGATAAGGTACTCCTTATCATCATGGAAAATTGTAACCTCCTTCTTCTTAAAATAAATTTTCTCATCATGGTCTGAAATCCCATCCATTCCGAGGATTATATCAAATTCAATCATGGGTATGATGATGAGATCAGCAGATAAAGAAAACTTATATGCCTTAATGGAAAATGATTCACAAAACTTTGTTGTGATGATACTTCCCTTAGGTGTTTTGACTGACAAATCCCTTGTTAAGTCAAATTGTAAATATCTAATTTTCTTAGCAAACCGAAAAAATATGAAATAATGTGATGATCTAGAATCAATTAAATCATTGGCTAAACTTGAGGAAACCAATAAATTACCTGCCACCATGTCTTTTGGAGCTTCAACCTCAACAATAGTGATTGCATAGGCTTGGCCTTTCTCCCTTGTCCTTTTCTGAGGTAAGTTCCCTTGGATATTAGGTCATTCATTTGCATAATGCCCCTTTTCTCTACAATTGTAGTATTCTACATTGACAGCCTCTTTCTTCCCCTTGCAATCACGATCTTGGTGGCCTTTTTCACCACACTTGTAATAGACTCTCATTCCCTTCAAGAAAGTATCGAGGTGTTTCTTCCTAAATTTACCATAGGATAGATATTCAACTTTTCACTTCTTCCCTTTATTTCCATTTCCTAAGTGTTCAGTAGATCCCTTCTTCTCTTACATTGCTTTAAAGTCGTAAGACTTAGAGAATTTCTTTTCTATCCTGATAGCGCATGAGACAATATCTTCGTATGATGAGAAGGATTTTGAGACTAATTATCGATGGATAAATGGTTTTAATCCATCAAAGAATTGATCAATCTTACTCCTTGGGTTACATATATAATCTGATGCATGCCTTTCTAACCTTGTAAAGATAGCCTCATACATTGCGACATTCTCATCCTCATTTTTCCTCAAACTCAGAAATTGTCTTTCCATATCCACTTGATGGCCATGAGGAAAGTATTTTTCTAAGAAAATATCTTTAAACTCCCTCCATTCCATGTTCAATGCTTCTTAATATTCCTTTGTATTTTGGAATAATGACCACCATTGATCTGTATCTCCTGTGAGGCGATAAACTTTCATGACATCTTTTTCCATTTCTCTACTCCCCAAAGCATAAAATATTTTCTCTAAGGAATTTATCCATTGCTCAGCTACTAATGGATTTTTACTCCCACTGAATGTTTGTGGTTGTTGTCTCGTGAAGCGGTCTAACAATTATCATCTGTGTTGTGGGTTAGGGTGATCCATATGGGTAAGGTTATTATTCATAACCTGAGTGAGTTGTTTTGGTATGGTGATAAACTGATCAGTACCAGCTGCATCACCATCTCCACTAAAATTATCTTGAGTAGGAGGGAAATCCCTACATGTATTACGTGCGTTGATATGGTTTTTATTCCTTCCACTAGTCGCCATTTCTAAACAATGGCATACAATAGATTAGTTTATGAATCGCAATACATAATTCCAAACTTGTAAATCACTTAACATAAATTAAACAGTATATGGATATAATTCATAATCATAAAAATGTTTTCTTTGAGGAGGTATATACTCATAAATCCTATATAATGGTTTGTAAATAAAATGGGAATTATCCTAAGAATATCCTCTGGGAGTTTCGTAACCAAGAGTGCAGCATAGCCCGTTGTCGTGTACCAATTCTCGTTCGATTCTAGATCAAAGCGTTGTTTTCAGGTTTTACCCTTAGGTAAATCTGTGCCAGAGTTGCCTCTATATGCTCATATCCATATAGGGATGTATTTCTTGTAAGACTCACAAAATCTCTACATTACCAAAATTCTAGGAAGTTATTCTATACTAATTTTCAAAGTCTATCTTTGGGTAATGTTATCTAATCAGTGTTTTTCTAAAACTCGCTTCCAAGGTTTGTACTAAACTTCCTATGATTCCAACTTTAACGCCCCGACCCTAGTTACCCTGAGTCGGTGCATTATTACATAACATTGGTATGATCACAAGGGACCAAATCCTGAAAGACCAATCAGTTTAGTAGCCTTGGAAGTACTGATACATTCATAAGTTTTACATTACATTATAAAATGAAAAACAATAACAACATTGTCTCCATTGACCACATTCATATCCCTTAGACTATCCCCCCAAGTTATTCATAATATACTTCTTCACATCCTAGGAAAAATAAAACATAAAAATGGGTCAGATCATATTCTCAGCAAGGATAACAATATAGCAAAAACTTTCATAAATAAGAATAAACATTTTAGGCAATGTATAATACTAAAACATAAGACTTTTAAACATAAACTTCTACATAATATGTCCAATATAAATCAAATAATTTCATTTACTTAATCACATGGATGTTATACTAGTAGAATGATCACATGCATTATCAATGGACAATTTCATAATGATACAATGCATAATGCCAGACTTCATAACCACATAGTCAAGGCCTTGTGCCAAGACTACAAATAAGATTTTTTCAAGGCCTTGTTCCAAGAAACTAGTTTGTATCATGAGACCTACCAATTCATCGAGGAGCTATAGCGGGCTCCACCCGTCACTTACTAATTCCAAGGCATCCCTCATATGAAAAGGGTTAAACATAACATAAACATTCGTATTAACACTAGCATACGAAATGTCAATACTTTATCCAAAAACCATGAATGGTGTAAAAATAACACATTCATAGTCAAACATATCACAAAACCTTCAATACAATATGGATGTTTTGTATCATAATAAATCAACTTCAAACAAGTTTAAAATCCATCAAAGGATGTTGACATAGATGAAATCAAAACTTTTTTAGAGAAATATCTCTTTCTATTTTGAAATCATTTAGAAGTCATGTTATTATAAAATAAAACATTTATTTTTAAAATACTCTTATAATCTTGTAAGGGAATCTTCTAAGATTTTATAAAAGTGGAAAATTATCTCACCAGCCGTATAAGTTAAAAAAACCTTCTTTCCTTAAGTTTGTCAAAAAGGTCGTAAAGGACCATGTTTGGAAAATGACAGAAACATTCCTTTATAAAAATTTTATAAAAATTAAAACAAGGGTATAAATGACTTTAATCCATAGTATAGGAAATAGTAAAAATGTTTTGAAATATATTTTTAAGAAACATGGATGTGGATGATAAAGAGGTCCCAGTAGATACTCACATATAAACAACCTCAGATAATAAAGAGATTGTGAAATTAACCCTTAACTTGTACTTTTCCCTAGTTGATTATATGTTAACCTCCTTTATAATAGTTAAAACATTGTTATTAATTTATAAAAGAACTATATACATAAATATGATATCATATATGATGCTTGAATATTGCTTTGTTAATAATATTTTAGTAGTATCATCGTTTCGGGTGTTAACTGATTCGTTTTCCTTTATATGCTTGGTTACGTAATCTATGTTTGTTATGGATATGTATTCGATTCATATAAATAATTATATTATGTTCATAAATATTTTTTTTAATCATACAATGAAAATTATTTTTGAATGATTACGATGGTGAATGAATCTCATCGCGTTTGTGGAGACGGTAATCTGTATGTACGCATGAGGGACAATATCATTATATTGATGGTGAAATCATATGTAATTGGATGGTATATCATATATACAGAATAACTGACATGTTATATTTATTATTTACATTAGTTATACTCCTTATTATACCCATCCAAATAATGAAGTGTTTGAATAAAAAACTACACCACGACGTGGAGACGGTAAGTCGTACGTACGCACATATGGTGACTTTGTCATTTATTGGATGGATAGAATAATGAATATGGTTGTACCATATTTATAATAACATCACAGTTTGTAGAAGGTACTGGAGTTATTATTTTGGTATGGAAACAACAAATAAATTGGAAGTGGAAGAAGAAAAGAACATGAAAGAGGTTGGTGAAATTATTACCTCTTCTTCGGGTGTTTCCTTTTGAGTTGATCAAATGTGATCCTTAGGTTGGATTTATAATAAAATTAAAGACTCTAGGTTTATATGAGGGAAGTTGGGAGGATATTTGGGTAGGGTTTGGCCGAGCCAAATGGCTTTAGAGGAGTGAAATTAAAAGAAGGGGAAGTACCTTTTTATAAGAGAGGTGAGGGTCACTTTAGGAAAAGCTTGAAATATTATTTTATAATAAAATCATTTTCGGTTTCTAATGGCTCCGAAATTATTTATTTAGAGGTTAAGGTGGGGATGGATGTAAAACCTCTCAACTAAGACCACCGTTGTGCTCAGAACATGGGCATGTCCCTTCTATGGAAAACGCCACTAGGGGCGTCTTCGTAATTTAGCGGCCTCGGGCGTGAACGTTATAACTTCTGAACAGAGGCTTAGAATAAAATTCTGACACCACTATTGTGATCATAACATGGATTTTACCCTAGGATCGGCTTAACCTCGACCTTGTCGAGAGTTTGGGTACGGGCTTACTGGTGGGTGTTTAAAAATAAATTAATTTTTTCCTACATAAACACATCCACCCCCTCCTTCTTCCCCCTTACCATCTCCCTAGAGAAATCTCTCCCAAAAAACGATCCACCTTCATCAAACTCCTCTCCTCACCTCTCCAAGGTGGTTGTAGCTCCGGCGGATCATTTCTGAAGCGATGGGCTACGCCCTGCGAGGTAGGGTCGTGTGTTTTCGTTTTAAATACCCACATCCTATTTGAAATCAAATTATAGAGTTGAAATGATTTTTATTTTTCGATTGAAGTCCATAGATGCATAGGGTTCTATCAGATATTTTCAACGCTCTTTTCGGATCGAAAATCCGAGTCTCAGGGCATCCGGGGTAGCCCCGTGAAGTTTTTTTTCCAGACTTCTTCTTTCCTGGAAGTTCCAGGGCGGTCAGGCAGGTGATGATGGCGGTGCGGGCTCCCCAGGCATCGGTGCGGTAGGCTCCCCAGGCGGCAGCTCAGTGGGCTCCCCAGGCTGCGGCAGTCGGTGTAGGCGTGTGGGTCGTCTGGCTTTGTCGGTCGGCCTGCAGCGGGAGATCGGGGTCGACGCGAACCCAGGAGAGAACCTAGACCCGCAAAATGCGGGTCCTATCGGGGAAAAGGAGGACCGGCTCATGCCGGTCCGGGTAAAGTTGTGTGGCCGACGCGGTGAACCGGGGGCCGTGGTGGACCGGGCGGTCTGAGAAGCAGAGCCGCGGACCGCCGGTCTAAAGGGGTGGACCGGCGGAACCGGTCCGGCCCACCCCGTCTCCATCCGTTGGCATTAAAATTACTCTAAATTGAAAATCGGGTGTCATATTCGTGTGTTGTAACACCCCAAGATTCCATAGTACGTTATTTCTTCAAAGTAATGCAATAACTTACACTACATGCAACACTGAGTTCAAGCGCATCACGACTTACCAAACTAGCCGTTCAAAAGCGGTTAGAAATAGTATTAACTGAATTTTAAACTATATATTGTCCTTATAATTTTAGAATCCATATTATGAGTTTCTTAGACATAATTTAAGAACAAATACATTTTTTCAGATAAAAGAAGTATTTTTCAAAAAATGAAATTTTACCGCCTTTTAATGGCGAACCCTTTTTAAATCCAATATTTGAAACATTAATATATTCAATTTGAAAAAATAAACTTCTTATTTAGAATTGGGACAGAATAATTTATTTTCAATAAATTTTTTGGTGTTTTTCTGATAACTTTCATATTTGGGTGAATAGTGAAGAATACTATATTTTAACTAAAACCAACTTTTTTATTCAAAATAATTTATAATGTTGAATTATACATTTTAATGGTTTGGAAGTATAATTAGATTATATTTTTACAATTTAATCCAATGATGGTAATTGTAAGTAATTTCAATTTTAGATTAGACATAAATAAGTGTCAATCTTTTGATAGATATTATTTCTTAAAAATATGTCTTTTGGTATTGACAACGGCAATTAATTTTAAATTAATAAATTCAACTTCTATTTTTTGAATTTGGTAAAATAGAATTCATTTTTTAATTTGGAATATCGTAATTATCCTAGGGTAAATTTTTGGTATTTTTCTGAAAACGTTCAATTTTTGATGAATAGTGAAAAAACAATTAGTAATCATTTAAAACAAAATTTTTATTTAAATAATTATTTATTTTATTTAAATTTATTTTAGGTCAAAATAGATACATAATACCTATATAAATTCAATATAATTTATTAGAGTCAGTTTATAATAATTTTAGATATATAAAATTCTTTATAGAACTTTTCACCGTCTTTTACCCACCTCCTAAAAGAATTTTCAAATTCACATAAAACTTAATTTTACCGCTTCTGTGAGTGGAATTTCGAAAATCCAAGAGACACGGTTAATATCAAGGAGTAAAATGTGGTTCAATAAGATAAAAATAATTTTTGGTGAATAGTAACTTTTTGCTTTTATTTACCACAGTTAAAAGTAAATAGGGTAATTAAGGGTAAAAATGATATTAATATTACCCTAACACATTTCCTAATTCTATTGGACAAGTTTACATCGACCCAACACAACCTTAGAAATAAAATATTATCATTTAGGCCCACTTTGATTAGATTAGGACATTTATTATTATTTAATTCAAAGAAGAGTTAAAATCAATGTTTAATAACTAAAACATTTTTAATATAAGGTTATACATAAGATAAATTCAATTATAAATATTCATTAGAAAGATAAAAATATTTCCTACATAATGGTATTTTATTTATAATTTTTAGACGTTAAATAATTACAGTTATTTATGACACAATGATGATGCAGTAATTACCTTATTAATGAATGAATCATATAAATGGTATTATAAATATTAAAATAAATATAATTTATATGTTTTTATGAGATCCACGAATTTTTTAGGTGACTATGACATGTTATGGCTGATTAAATGTATATTTTTCTAAGTAATAAAGTTGTGATGATTTTCACAAAAACAAAATACCAAATAGTGTCAAAATTGACATAAATAAATATTTAAAACAAATACTATATTATTGGTTGATATAATATTATTAAAAATCTAAGGATCGGCCAAAGGAATTATATCATGATATTTTTATCATTAATGGACCACTTTGGGGTCTATTGGAAGTTTATAGTAAGTTTATTAACTATATAATATAATAATACAAAGTGACATGGTAAATGTTAAACTAATTAAATAAGAGTAAAAACTAAACGGTAAGGTTAATATAATGACCCAAACCTGTATAAAATCTATTGGTTGAAATTATTTCGACCCATACCCACCTTAGACTTTGAATAATTCACTTTAGAGCCATTATAACCCGAATATGAATTTATTATAAAATAATACTTTAAGTTTTTCCTAAAGAGCCCCTCATCCCCCTTATAAAAGGACACCACTTCTAACCAATTCTTCACACCTTAAAAGAATTTTAGCTCGAAAAAACCCTGACCAAATACTCTCTCAACTTCCCTCACTTAACCCTAGAGGCTTTAGTTTGATCAGAAATCCAACCTAAGGAGCCCTTTTGATCAAATCAAAAGGAAGAACCCGAGGAAGAGGTAATGTTTCCACAACCCTTTTTCAAGTTCCTTTCTTCTTCAACTTCTTCTTTATTTGTTATTTCCTTTCTAAAATAATAAATCAAGTATCTTATATATACTGTGATGTTATTATAAATATGGTACAACCATATTCATTATCCTATCCACCTTTTTAATGACATGTCACCATATGTGCGTACGTACGGGTTACCGTCTCCACGTCATGGTGTAATTGTTATACAATATATTATTATTTGGATGGGTATAATAATGATGTGTATTTCATGTAAATAATAAATATAACATGATAATTATTCCTTATATATGATATACCATCCAATTTTATATTATTTTAATATCAATATAATGATATTTTCGCTCGTGCGTACGTACGGATTACCGTCTCCACGACGCGATGAGATTAATTTCCAAGTTCACCATTCATCGATGATTATAAAAATATATATTACTAATAAGTTTGTAATATATGACATAATAATGATACTGGAGATATATATATTTGTATATATAAGTATTTATGTACTTACATATATCTTATTCACTTACTTCTGTTCAATACTATATGAAAACAGAAACATCGTTTATGCGTACGTACGGACTACTGTCTCCATAAACAGTGTTTTCCATTTCATATATACGTCTATTTTACATATTTATATTCTAAATATATATGATATATAAATCATGTTTTATATTATGGAAGTATTTAAATCATGATCTAAGTGATACAATCAAGAGTAACAAGTTAAAACACGTACGATAAAGAAAGCGATTATTACCCGAAATATTAATATAACATAGAAATTATTATTAAATGGGTAGTATAAAGTCATAAATGAGTAATGAATGATATCATAAATATTATTATGGTTCTGGTATAATTTAATAACATACTATAGTCTTCATACATGAGGTTAAATGTACCCTCGACTAATGGAAAGTGCATGGTAAGGGGTTTTCATCTCACTCTTTATTTCCGTGAGATTTGTACCATATTGGCACTATTACCTTTTGTGTGGTGTATGTACTACCCATAATTTTATTCTTTGTGTAATACACTTTAATTCATGTGTATTTATATATTCATTTTATGATACCTCTTTCATGGGTTGTATGTTCCGTAAGTTACCAAATTGGTAAGGGTTAATTTCATAATCTCTTTATTATCTGAGGTTGTTTTTACGTAAGTATCTACTGGGAAATATTTATTATACATGTCCATGTTTCATAAAATAGTTTTCAAAGGGATTATTTTTAAGTAAATTTTACTAAAACATCATTTCAAATGTTTTAAATATTTATTCTTCTATATCTTTCTCATTAATGTCCATGTCTTCAAAATGGTTTTTAAGGATTTATTTATATGGACATGAATGTTTTTAAAATGGTAATCCCTTTCAAAAGTTTCAAAGTGTTATGGGACACTTTGATTACAAAATGTCTTTAAATGTCTTTCTTTATAAATTGTGTGACTTTTAAATGTTTTCATGAAAAGGGGTATTTTTCTCAAAGGGTTTTGCAAATCATTTTCATCTATGTCAACATCCTTTGATGGATTTGAAGCTTATTTGAAGTTGATTTATTATGATACAAAACTTCCATATTGTATTGAAGTTTTTGTGATATGTCTGACTGTGGATGAGTTATTTTTATGTCATTCGTGGTTTATGGTTAAATTATTGACATTTCGTAAGTTAGTTTTAATACGAATGTTTATGTTATATTTCAACCTTTTCGTAAGATGAATGTGTTGGACTAGTATGTTCTGGGTTGGGGTCTGGTTACAGCAGACCCTTCGGGTTGGTGTCCGGTTATTAGAGGCACTCCGGGTTGGTGTCTGGTTATTATAGGCACTCCGGGTTGGTGTCCCGTTATTAGAGGCACTCCGGGTTGGAGTCCGGTTACAGAGGCTCTCCAGGATGGAGACCGGTTATAGAGGATCTACGGGTTGGGTTCAGGTTACACTTATCCCTTAGGTCTTGGCACGAGGCCTTGACACAGAAATTAAGGATCAGTATTATGCATTCCATCATTATGAAAGTAGTTAGTGATATTCAATGTGATTATTCGACTAGTAGAATATCCATGTGAACAAGTAAATGGAATTACTTCATTTTTTTCTCCATATTATGCTTAAGTTCAAGTTTAAAAGGCTTTTTTTAGTTATAAATTGCCTTAAATGTTTATGCTTATTTATGAAGGTTTTCGCTGTATTGTTATCCTTACTAATCATCTGAGCTCACCCATTTCTATGTTTTATTTTTCCCAGGATTCCAAGAAGTGTATTGTGACTGATATGCAGGGTTAAGACAAGGGAATAATGACGTTTTTGAAGGATTATTTATGTTGTTTTGTATGTTATGAAGTGTAATGTAACATTAATTTATGTAATCTATTTTCCAAGAGTGCTAAACTTGTCGGTCCTTCAGGGCTTGATTCCTTGTAATCATGCCAATGTATTAAAATAATGCACCAACTCTGGGAAACTGGGGTCGGGGCGTTACAGTTGGTATCAGAGGAAGTTTATCAATAACCTTGGAAGCTATATTTAGATAAACTCTGATTAGAGCACATAGCCCTAAGATATACTTTGAGGATTAGTATAGAAGAACTTCCTATAATTTTGATATTGTATAGATTTTGTGAGTTTTCTAAGAAATACATCCCTGTATGGATACGAGCAGGTAGAGGCGGCTCTGACACAGATGTACCTTGGGGTAAAACATGAAAACACCTCTTTGATCTAGACTCAAATGGGAACTGGTGCACGACAACGGGCCTTGCTGTACTCTTGGTTACGACACTCCTGGGGGATATGCTTAGGATAATTCTCATTTTCTTTACAAACTATTCTGAAGGGTTTAAGAGTATATACTCCCTCAAAGAAGACATTGTTATGATTATAGATTATATCCATAAACTTCTTAATTTATGTTAAGTGTCTTACAAGTTTGGGATTAGGTATTTCTATTTATAAACTAATCTAATCTTTGCTAACGTTTAGAAATGGCGCCTAGTAGAAGGAATAAGAAATCCAGCAATACACATAATCCAAAGAGTAAGAAAGATCATATCTTTCATGGTCTTAAACTAGAATTTGTAAGGGAAATAGTCTCTCATGTATTATCATCATATGAATAAATAGTATCATGTGTTGATAAGATAAGTAAAGAATTCTCAGAGTCCTATGGCTTTGAAGGGAAGCTAGAGAAGGAAAATATGGTAGAGAGAATGACAGTTAAAGGGAATAAGGTAAAGAAGGATTTTACCATATGTGATAACTATGGAAAGAATCACCTTGGAAAATACTTGAAGGGAATGGGAGTATGTTATAAGTGTGGAGAAAAGGGATAACAAGTAAGTGACTGCAAGGGTAAGAAAATGGTTCCAAATGTACAATGCTTCATCTGCAATAAGTTTGGACACTACGTGAACCAATGTCCCAGTCATCATACTATGCGGAAAATGATGCTATTGGATAATAATAAAGTTATGATACTACCACAGAAGAAGAAGAATGACTAGTGTTCTTATGTTGTTATTATAAAATTATTTCATTTGAGTGTTGTATCAACAGTATACTGGTTACATGAATTATGGAGATAAATAAGGATTGTATAGCAGTACTATTTCATTGGGAATTTGAGATTATATGGTCTTGATACTAAGGTAGTAATTTTGGAATAAGGGATGGTTGATTTTGGTAATTCAGGATGTTGCGGTGTTGTAAAAGAATACATGATGAAGGAATTCATAAGTTATTACCAAGAAAAAAGGATCCTCATTATGTTTAACTTCCTTATAAACTTTGGACTGAGAGTTTGGATATAAGTATTTTGGATAATTCTAAAGGTTGTAATTGATTATTTTTGAAATTGGATACTATTGTTAAGGTTATTTTTGGATTTCTATAAAAAGGACAACCCGGAGGTCGGGCGGCAACCTGTCATGATCGGCAAGGCCGCGAGACTTAAACTTGCAACTGAAGGGAGGCAAGGGTTTATCACCTATCATCGACCCATGTGATGCCTTGGATTGAATAATGTAGTTTTTTTAAAGGTTATGATATGTGAATTATAAATTCATTATTTTTGGAACCCTATATGATTAGGATAAATAGAATATATATATATATATTTTTTTTGAAATCTTTTAGAGTGAAAGATGAGTTTGTGGTAGGAATTAGTTGAAGGATGAAACTCTACTTGTCAAGTATATATATATATTCCCTCTTATTTTATGGATAAATTAATTATTATACTTTAGGTAAGGGATCTTAAAAACAAAAATGTGTTATCCTAATACCTTGTATTTTGTTGAACTGGTGGTATTTTAAATCATCATAGATTGGGGGCTTTGAGGCCCACAATTCTACAATTGTTTGTGATTGATGAACTCAATCACTCCCTATAAATATTTACGTTTTTTCACCAATTATGTGTCTCTAATTGTCACCAATGTTCTCCTAATTGAGATCATAATTTGGTGGTGACTTTTTCATTCCCCTTTTCCTCTTATTAAGACTAAATTTTATTAACCCAATTTCCGATTTGGGTTTTCCCACAAAGGTATTTTCTATTTTCAACCTTTTTTTTCAAAGAACAATTTCAAATTGCAAGGACGCAATTTATTTATGGAGGGTAGAATGTAACACCACAAGATTTCATAGTACGTTATTTCTTCAAAGTAATGCAATAACTTGCACTACACACAACACTGAGTTCAAGCGCATCATGACTTACCAAACTAGCCGTTCAAAAGCGGTTATGAATAGTATTAACTGAATTTTGAACTATATATTATCCTTATAATTTTAGAATCCATATTATGAGTTTCTTAGACATAATGTAAGAACAAATAAATTTTTTTCAGATAAAAGAAGTATTTTTCAAAAAATGCAATTTTACCGCCTTTTAATGGAGAACCCTTTTTAAATCCAATATTTGAAAATTTAATATATTCAATTTGACAAAATAAACTTCTTATTTATAATTGGGACATAATAATTTAGTTTCAATAAATTTTTGGTGTTTTTCTGATAACTTTCATATTTGGGTGAATAGTGAGAAATGCTATATTTTAACTGAAAACAACTTTTTTATTCAAAATAATTTATAATGTTTAATTATATATTTTAATGGTTTGGAATTATAATTAGATTATATTTTTACCATTTAATCCAATGATGGTCATTTTACGTAATTTCACTTTGAGATTAGACATAAACAAGTGTCAATCTTTTGATAGATATTGTTTCTTAAAAATACGTCTTTTGGTTTTGAAAACGGGAATTAATTTAAAATTAATAAATTCAAATTCTATGTTTTGAATTTGGTAAAATAGACTTCATTTTTGGATACGTAATATCGAAATTATCCTAGGGTGAATTTTTGGTATTTTTCTGAAAACATTCAATTTTTTATGAATAGTGAAAAAACACTTGGTTATCATTTAAAACCGAATTTTTATTTAAATAATTATTTATTTTATTTAAATTTATTTTAGGTCAAAATAGATACGTAATAAATATATAAATTCAATAAAATTCATTAGATTCAGTTTATAATAATTTTAGATATATAAAATGTTTTATAGAACTTTTCACCATCTTTTACCCAACTCCTAGGAGAATTTTCAAATTCACATAAACCTTAATTTTACCACTTCTATGAGTGGAATTTCAAAAATCCGAGAGACAAGGTTAATATCAAGGAATAAAATGTGGTTCAATAAGATAAAAATAATTTTTGGTGAATAGTACCTTTTTACTTTTATTTACCATGGTTAAAAGTAAATAGGGTAATTAAGGGTACAAATGATACTAATATTACCCTAAAACATGTTCTAATTCTATTGAACAAGTGTATCTCGACCCAAAACAACCTTAGAAATAAAATATTATCATTTAGGTCCACTTGGATTAGATTAGGACATTTATTATTATTTAATTCAAAGAAGAGTTAAAAGAGTTAAAATCAAAGTTTAATAACTAAAACATTTTTAATATAGGGTTATACATAAGATAAATTCGATTATAAATATTTATTAGAAAACTAAAAATATTTCATACATAATGGTATTTTATTTATAATTTCTAGACATTAAATAATTACAGTTATTTATGACACAATGATGATGCAGTAATTACATTATTAATGAAAGAATAAAATAAATAGTATTATAAATATTAAAATAAATATAATTTCAATGTTTTTATTACATACAAGAATTTTCTAGGTGACTATGAAATGTTAGGGCTGATTCAATGTATCTTGTTCGAAGTAATCAAGTTGTGATGATTTTCACAAAAACAAAATACCAAATAGTGTCAAAATTTACATAAATACATATTTAAAACAAATACTATATTATTGGTTGATATAATATTCCAAAAAATATAAGTTTTGGAAAAAGGACTTATATCATGATATTCTTGTCATTAATGGACCACTTTTGGGTCTATTGGAAGTTTATAGTAAGTTTATTAACTATATAATATAAAAATACAAAGTGACATGGTAAATTTCAAACTAATTAACTAAGAGATAAAACTAAACGATAAGGTTAATATAATGACCCAAACCTGTCTAAAATCTATTGATTGAAAGGATTTCAACCCATCCCCACCTTATACTTTGAATAATCCACTTTGGAGTCATTAGAAACCGAATATGAATTTATTATCAAATAATACTTTAAGTTTTTTCTAAAGAGCCACTCCTCCCCCTTATAAAAGGACACCACTTCTAACCAATTCTTCACACCTTCAAAGACTTTTTTTCTCGGCCAAACCCTACCCCAATACTCTCTCAACTTCCCTCACTTCAACCTATAATCTTTATTTTGATCATAAATCCAACCTAAGGAGCCCTTTCGATCAAATCAAATGGAAGAACCAGAGGAAGAGGTAATGTTTTCACCACCCCTTTTCAAGTTCCTTTCTTCTTCAAATTCTTCTTTCTTTGTTATTTCCTTTATAAAATAATAACTCAAGTATCTTATATATACTATGATTTTATTATAAATATGGTACAACCATATTCATTATTCTATCCACCCTTTGAATGACATGTCACCATACGTGCGTACGTACGTCCTACCATCTCCACGTCGTGGTGTAATTGTTATTCAATACATTATTATTTGGATGGGTATAATGATGATGTTTATTTCATGTAAATAATAAATATAACATGATAAGGATTCTGTATATATGTTATATCATCCAATTATATATTATTTTAATATCAAAAGAATGATATTTTCGCGCGTGCGTACGTACGGATTACCGTCTCCACGACGTGATGACATTCATTTATAAATTCACCATTCATCGACGATTATAAAAATATATATTACTAATAAGTTTGTAATATATTACATAATAATTCTACTGGAGATATATATATTTATATATATAAGTATTTATGTACTTACATATATCTTATTCACTTACTTCCGTTCAATACTATATGAAAACGGAAACAGCGTTAATGCGTACGTACGGACTACCGTCTCCATAAACAGTGTTTTCCATTTCATATATACATATATTGTACATATTTATATTCTAAATATATATGATATATAAATCATGTTTTATATTCTGGAAGTATTTAAATCATGATTTAATTGATACAATCAAGAGTAACAAGTTAAAACAAGCACGATAAAGAAAGCGATTATTACCCGAAATATTAATATAACATGGAAATTATTATTAAATGGGTAGTACAAAGTCATAAATGAATAATGTATTATATCATAAATATTAATATGGTTCTGGTATAATTTAATAACATACTATAGTTCTCATACAGTAGGTTAAACATACCCTCGACTAAAGGAAAGTGCAAGGTGAGGGGTTTTCATCTCACTCCTTATTTTCGTGACATTCGTACCATATTGCCATTGTTACCTTTTGTGTGGTGTATATACTGCCCATAATTGTATTCATTGTGTAATAAACTTTAATTCATGTGTATTTAAATATTAATTGTATGATACCTCTTTCATGGGGTGTATGTTTTGTAAGTTACCAAATTGGTAAGGGTTAATTTCACAATCTCTTTATTATCTGAGGTTGTTTTTATGTATCTACTAGGACATATTTATTATACATGTCCATGTTTCATAAAATAGTTTTCAAAGAGATTCTTTTTAAGGGACTTTTTACAAAAATATCATTTCAAATTTTTTAAATATTTATTCTTCTAAATCTTTCTCATTAATGTCCATGTCTTCAAAATGGTTTTTAAGGAATTATTTATATGGACATGAATGTTTTTAAAATGTTAATCCCTTTCAAAAGTTTCAAAGTGGTATGGGACACTTTGATTCCAAAATTTCTTTAAATGTCTTTCTTTCTAAATTGTGTGACTTTTAAATGTTTTCATGAAAAGGGTTATTTTTCTCAAAGGGTTTTACAAATCATTTTCATCTATGTCAACATCCTTTGATGGATTTTAAGCTTATTTGAAGTTGATTTATTATGATACAAAAATTCCATATTGTATTGAAGGTTTTGTGATATGTTTTACTATGGATGAGTTGTTTTTATGTCATTCATGGTTTATGGTAAAATTATTGACATTTCGTAAGTTAGTTTTAATACGAATGTTTATGTTATATTTCAACCTTTTATTAAGATGAATGTGTTGGACTAGTATGTTCCGGGTTGGGGTCCGGTTATAGCAGACCCTCCAGGTTGGTGTCCGGTTATTAGAGGCACACCGGGTTGGTGTCCGGTTATTAGAGGCACTCCAGGTTGGTGTCCGGTTATTAGAGGCACTCTGGGTCGGAGTCCGGTTACAGAGGCTCTCCGGGATGGAGTCCGGTTACAGAGGCTCTCCGGGTTGGGTTCTAGTTACACTTATCCCTTAGGTCTTGGCACGAGGCCTTGACACAGAAATTAAGGTTCAGTATTATGCATTCTATCATTATGAAAGTGGTTAGTGATATTTCATGTGATTATTCGACTAGTAGAATATCCATGTGAACAAGTAAATGGAATTACTTCATTTTTTTGCCATATTATGCTGAATTTAAAGTTTAAAATGATTTTTTTTAGTTATACATTGCCTTAAATGTTTATGCTTATTTATAAAGGTTTCCTCTATATTTTTATCCTTACTGAGCATCTGAGCTCACCCCTTTCTATGTTTTATTTTTTCCAGGATTCCAAGAAGTGTATTATGATTGATATGAAGGCTTAAGCCAAGAGAATAATGACATTCATGAAGGATTATTTATCTTTTTTTGTATGTTATTAAGTGTAATGTACCATTAATTTATGTAATCTATTTTCCAAGACTGCTAAACTAATCAGTCCTTCGAGACTTGATTCCTTGTAATCATGCCAATGTATTAAAATAATGCACCGACTCTGGGAAACTGGGTTCAGGGCGTTACATGTGTCGTCTGTAGCAACGTGTTCCTCTGATCAAGATAGAGGTTTTGAGATGGTCTAGGGGATTTTTAATTCCTAAGATGGGGGGGTCTCGGTGGGGTGACATGCCTGTTAAGTGCTACTTAGCGCCTCACCGAGATTCTTGTTTAGGATGGCGCGAGCACATCCGGAGTCTTTTTTAGGTGTCGTTAGTGGCGTTGTGACCCTGGAATCGTGACGAAGTAGTCCATGGTGGTTTTAGTTGTTGAATCCATAGTTGAGGCATGGGCCCCATGGGCCGTCTTTTAAGTTGTGTGCAGTGTACTACGCCTTTTTCATCAGACGTCTGTTTGGGGTGAATGAATAGTCTATTTGGCATGTTTTTTCCGGAGCATTATGATGGAGCAGTTCGCCCTACCTTTTTCAAGACCATGTTATGGGCCCCACAAGACGCCGTATGGGCATAAAACGGTGTTGAACAACTTTTTCGTCAGGAGTCTGTTTCAAGCGAGTAATAGTCTATCTCACATGTTTTTTCACGAGGATTGCAACGGTGTAATCTGTTTGGGCGTGCGGATCCTCATTCGATATCTCATTAAATATGGAAACATGAAAGGGTATTGGTCAGAGGTTTTTTTGATGCACTCCTAACCAAAGCACGACAGCGATGTTAGTGACACCCAGTGATGGCATGGGCAGTGCGAAGTTATCGGACCAGTTCCGGGTTTACCCTCCAGTGGGGCTAGGTAGTGGGTTACCCATTGACCTTAGGGTTTACCCTCCAGTGGGGCTAGGCAGTGGGTTACCTATTGACCTTAGGGTTCACCCTCCAGCTCGATTGGGCAGTGGGTTACCCAACGACCTCTTAAGGTCTACCCTCCAGCTGGGCTAGGCAGTGGGTTACCCAGCGACTTCTTTCAGACTTAGCCTTTTCTATGAGGCTAGTCAGTGACTTTTCTCCATGATTACCAAAGCGGGACCCTTGGTTGTACGGTTCAACAATGAGACAACCTTGGCATATGGGACTTTTGGGCATCAGTGATGTATATCCTTAGAAATGTTGGTGATTTTTTCTAAGCTGAGCTTGGAGATGGAGATCCCCTTATACACTCGTTTGGGTTTTTTATTGAGCATATATATATATATATATACACCCTACTTTTGTTCCCACTCTTTGGATTCAGTTACTCTCTTTCTAGGAGGTTTGGAGACGCGTTGGGTATGCCATGTGCTTTCTGTGTCTAACTCCTCTTGGTTGGATGGGTCTACTTCCTTTCTTTTGTTGTCTTGAGCTTCACTCTCTCTATTTTACTCTTACACTATTCTTTGTTTTGTTTACTGCTCACAGTTTTAGTACCTCCTATGTTTCTCCCTCGAGCTTTCGAGGCATCCTACTGAGTATCTTTATACTCACCCCTGCTTGGGCTTTGCCCGCACTTGGTGTGCCCGTGAAGACGACAGATGGGTCGATCAAGACTACAGAGGAGCATAGAGGACACAGGAGCTTGGGCTGCATTCAGTAGTCGTAGTAGTTCTTTCAGGTGTGGGACACCCCAGTTGTTTACTTTTGTTTACATGTTTCCGGGTTGTGGCAGCTTTTGGGTTGGGCAGGTGTTTTGCCATTTTTCTATTCAATTTCCTTGTCAGTACTTTTCAACACTTAGAAGTTGATGCATGACTATGGTTGGGTTATAGTTTTTTGTCCTTCGGTTTTCTTTTTACTCTGAACTTCTGCATTGAGTGGGTTGTGTGCGTGTGTACAGGTACTTTGGAGAAGGCCTCCCCGAGATCATTATGCCTTCAGAACTTGTCGCCAGCCCCTGGCCTATGGAGGTGGGCTTGGGGTAGTTGCAGCTCGATACCGGTAGGGTCGGGTCATGAAAAAGTGGTATCAAAGGTGGTTCGTTCCTTGGGGAATTTTTTGGATGTCTCTAAAAATGAATTGGTTGGGATTCAGGGTAATAGTGTTGACGTGTCTCGAGAGCTGGTCTCATGCCAGGGAGTCTAGTGTTGGTACGGGCAGCTAATGTATCCATTCACCAGGACCCTAATAACCCGCTTGTCGACTTGGCATGCTGAGAAATTTGTTGCAAGGAACTTTGGAACATGCATACGGTAGGATTGAGTCTTTTACTGTTCTTTTTGAGTCATCTCCCCGTTGTGATTACTGTTATATATATATATATATTCTCATATGATCACGGTAATCATTGATAATTTTTAGGATGCCCCCACGATAGAAACCAGCCATGTTACCCTCTCATGTTCGTGCTGATGACCTGGTGAGAGACGAGGCATCAGTTCAAGGACCCTCACGTGATCCCCTTCCACCCAGTGGTTCAGTATTAGCCCCTCCATCTAGAGAGTGGCAGTTAGTACCGGAATCACAGGCCGAGGTTGAGCGCAGGATAAGTGTGCTCCAAGACTTCCAACGTCAGCGGCCGTAGAAGTTCTTTGGGGACCTGGATCCCCAAGCATCGAAAGACTTGCTAGAGTTCGTGGACCATCTTTTCAGGATGTTACGGACACCAGCAGACCAGATGGTAGACCTATTTTCCATCCTTTTCCTTGGTACGGTTGGGCGTTGGTGGGGGTTAGTTACGCAGACCCAGGACGAGTCATCTCTCACGTGGGATAGATTCAAGAAGCTCTTTCAGGAGGAGTAATACCCCTCTTTTTTACGCTCCGTTTGGATTCAGGAGCTTCAGGAGCTGAAGAAAGGGGGGGTGACCGTTGCATAGTACTCGTCCCAGTTTACCGATCTAACACGTTACTCGTAGGATATGGTCTGCGATAGTTACTTTCAGGAATAGAAGTTTGAGTAGGGTCTTCACAGGGAGATATGTGCTAGTGTAGTGCCCCTGTTCAACCCTACTTATGTCGGGGTTCTAGAGTGGGCGCTCTTGACAGAGAGCTTCTTCGCTGAGGGACACTAGCTGGCAGGGCCTAGCAGTGGCCTCTTTAGAGAAGAGTCTTTGGTAGCAGGCAGGTAGCAGAGAGAATAGCCTCAGTCGAGGAGACCCTTCTGTGAGAAGACTCGGGGGAAGGGTAGTACACCGTAGTGGCACTATAGAGCACCGGGGCAGTTAGGAGAGAGCTAGTGCTATGCTTGTGACGGACGAGATCACCTAGAATGGGACTGCCCGACCAGGCGTACCGAGTAGTCGTGGCATGCAGTGGGTGCACCGCAGCAGCAGAGGCAACACCGTGACTAGGGATCTCCCAAGAGAGGATAGGGTGGTACTTATGGAGGCAGCGCAGGCAAAGCGACAAGACTTGGAGGTGGGGGACAGTGTTTTGAGGTCCTTCCACTACCACCACCGGGCGGCCCATGCCTGTCTCAGGGAGCTGGCGGTAGGGGTCACAAGCAGCTTCAGGCTATGGGTGTTTGTGACCCCCCAGCACATGAGATGGTTTGAGGTAGGATTTGTGTTTACTCTATGCTTTCTTTGGTACTAGTAGACACAAGCGCCAGCCACTCTTTTATATTTCTTCTTTTGGTACGGGAGTTGGAGCTCCCAGTAAGGGCGCTGACACCTACTCTTAGCCTCAAGGTTCCTATGGGAAGTGCCTTGTTAGTGACCTTTGTTTGCAGATAGTGTGAACTGTCGTTCGGAGAAGAGAGTTTCACGTGGGACCCACTCTTCATCATGATGGAACCTTTTGACATCATCTTAGGAATGGATTGGATTTATATGGTTCACACCCAGATTCACTATCGTCGTAGACGAGTCAGATGCATGCATTCTAATGGGATGAGGTTCACCATTCTAGGTGAACGAGACCTCGCGGCAGAGCAGATGAGTACTCTGAGCAGGAGACCACAGCCTTTTTCTCATCAGATGGAGAGAATGGATCTCAGAGTAGCAGACTCTTCAGGAACTTGGATCCCTACCTTTGTAGAGGACTACATGGACGTCTTTCCCAAGGATGTCTCAGGACTACCTCTGAGGCAAGAGATGGAGTTCTTCATTGACATGCAGTCGGGGACTTCCCTTATATCATGTGCGGCTTATCGAATGGCACCCACAGAGCTTCGGGATCTATGAATTCGGTTGGAGGACATTCGGGATAAAGGATTCATCAGGCCCAGTGTGTCCCCATGGGTAGCTACGGTTTTGTTTGTGAAGAAGGCAGATGGGAGCCTACGGCTTTGTGTGGATTATCATCACCTGAATCAGGCCACGATAAAGAACAAGTACCCTTTTCCAAGGATTGATGACCACTTCGACCAGTTGAGAGGTGTGAAGTGGTTCTCCAAGATTGACCTTCGATCCGGCTACCACCAGTTGCGGGTTCGTGAGGTTGACATCCCAAAGTTGACTTTTCGTTGTCGTTATGGGCATTACGAGTTTCTAGTGATGCCCTTTGGCGTGACGAATTTCCCTCACTGTTTTCATGGCTTGGATGAACCAGATCTTCCATCAGTACTTGGACCGGTTTTTGGTTGTCTTTATTGACGACATACTCATCTACTCTGCGATAGAGGAGGAGCACGCGAAACATTTTAGGATGGTCATAGACTTACTCCGGGAGCACCAGCAGTGTAGGAATCTCTTGAAGTGTCAGTTATGGATTCATGAGGTTCACTTTCTAGGGCATGTCATTTCATAACACAGTTTAGTCATAGATCCTGCAAAGATGGAGTCAATGCTTGCTTGGGATCCACCCATGAATGCATCTGAGGTGTGGAGTTTCCTTGGTTTGGCAGGGTACTATAGGAGGTTCATGGAAGATTTCTCCAGGATTGCTACCTCTTTGACCGCATTGACATGGAAGGGATGACAGTTCACCTGGACTGATGAGTGCCAGAAGGCCTTCAAGGAGTTGAGGAAGAGGCTGACTAGTGCTCCAGTGTTGAGGCTGCCAGAGGAGGGCATTGAGTCCGTGGTATATTGTGACTCTTTAGAAGCTGGGCTCGGGTGCGTGCTGATGCAGCAGCGAGCAGTGATTACATATGGGTCGAGGCTGTTGAGGCCCCATGAAATAATTATGCTACTCACAACTTGGAGCTGGCAGCGGTAGTCTTCGCCTTGAGGTTATGGAGACACTACCTTCTAGGTGATCATTTTTTGGTCTACTCAAACCACCAGAGCCTCAAGTACATCTTCACTCAGAGGGATTTGAATCTAAGGTAGAGGCGCTGGCTGGAGTTTCTGTAAGACTATGATTTTGAGATAGTCTACACTCCAGGGAAGGGAAATGTAGTAGTATATGCTCTTAACAGGAAGTCTCAAGCTCGTCTAGTGCGGGAAGCTTCAGAGCAGTTGGCTTCCCTACAACTGACTTTGGTGGAGCATAAGGGTATGAATTTTCTGTAGTCGATGATGCTGACTCATTTGCTCTTTGAGCATATGAGAGAGTCCCAGCTGGTGGATATCGACAGCGAGGTACTACGTGATCAGATATCCATGAGCGATGCACCCGATGGGTATTCCGAAGGAGGGAAACACGAGATCTTGTTCCAGGGGTGAGTTGTGGTACTAGTGGAGATGTGGGAGGAGGTGATGTGGGAATTCCACAATTCTCCCTTGGTTGTACATCCCGATGTGGGGAAGATGTACAGAGACCTTCAGCGGCAGTCTTGGTGGTCTGGCATGAAGCAGAGCGTAGTTGAGTTTGTTTCTCGGTGTCTTACCTATCAGCAGGTGAAGGCAGAGCATCAGGTTCTGGCAGGGTTGTTGCTTCCCCTTGATATCCCGGAGTGGAAGTGGGATGTAATATCTATGGACTTCTTCACAAGGCTTCCATGCACAGAGAAGGGCCATGATTCCATTTGGGTTATAATGGACCGACTCACGAAGTCGGCGCACTTCCATGCCATCAGGGAGCAGAGCTCGGTGGAGAGTCTAGGGCAGCTGTACGTTCGGGAGATCATCCGCCTTCATGGAGTACCCTCGACGATCATCTCCGACTGTGACGCGTGGTTTACGTCGCGATTATGGCGAGGCCTATAGGAGGCATTCGGGACTCAGTTGTGGATGAGTATAGCTTTTCTCCCCCAGATGGACAGGCAGACCGAGTGCACTATCCAGGTGTTGGAGGATATGCTCAGGGCGTGCATGTTAGACTTTGGCCTAAGCTTGGAGGATCTCCTTCCCTTGGTGGAGTTTTCTTATAACAACAGTTACCACTCTACTATCAGCATGGAACATTTTTAGTACCTCTATGGGAGACCCTTAAGGTCATCGTTGTGTTGCACGGAGGTTGGGGATACATCCCTTGTGGGCCCATAGTTAGTGTGTTCGACAACGGAGAAGGTGCAGGTCATTCATGAGTATATGAGGACAGTTCAGAGCAGAAAAAAGTCCTACACAGACCATCATCACAGGCCTATGGAGTTCGAGCAGGGGGGGCCATGTCTTTTTGAGAGTCTCCCTGTGGCGTGGAATATGGAGGTTCGGCCGGGGAGGAAAGCTATCCTCGAGGTTCGTTGGGCCTTTTGAGATCGTTCACATGGTTGGTGAAGTTTCCTACCGTCTTTCTCTACCCCTACAGCTGGAGAGGGTGCATGACGTCTTCCACGTGTCGCAGCTGAGGAAATACATGCATGACCCCACGCACGTCATCGACTAGGGAGAGCTAGACATTGAGGATGGAGCCACCATTGCAGAGCACCCGGTGGTGATTGAGGACAGGAAGGATTATACTCTACGTGGACAGACCATTCCTTCGGTTCGAGTGTTGTAGCAACACGGGAGGGTGCAGGAGAGCACCTGGGAACGAGAGAGCTAGATGCGGGCTCAGTATGCCGAGTTTTTTTTGTAGTTTTATTTTTCAAGGAATAAAAACATGAAGGAGGAAATGATGTAAGAACCTGGGTTTTGAGCCTATAAGACTTTGAAATTTTCTTGATTTTATTCCAGAGAAGGGCGTTCAGACGGCGTGTGATTCCGAGCCCCAGTGTGGCCGGAATTAAATTTTTAGTGAGTTCACACTAGGAATTAAAAATAAATGAAATAACTCCTAAATGGTAGCTCAGACTAGAATAATGAGGTCACCGTTGAGTTCGGATTGTGCCTTTTACCCTAGGAGGGGTGTAACTTTGACGGGCATGGCCCTTCTGTGGAAAACGCCACCAGGGGCGTTTTCGTAATTTAGCGGCCTTGGGTGTGAACTTTATAACTTCTGAAAGGAGGATCCGATTAAAATTACGAGACCACTGTTGTGATTAGAATGTGGATTTTACCCTAGGATTGGCTTAACCTCGACCCCATTGAGAGTTTAGGTACGGGCCTCCAGGTGGGTGTTTAAAAATCAATTAATTTTTAATTAATTTTTCCCTACTTAGACACATCCACAACCTCCTTCTTACACCTTACCATCTCCCTGGAGGAAGCACTCCCAACAGAGGATCCACCTTCTTCAAGCTCCTATCCACACCTCTAAAAGGTAATTGCAGCTCCGGCGGATCGTTTGTGAAGCGACGGGCTACGCCCTGCGAGGTATGGTCGTGTGTTTTCGTTTTAAATTCCTGCATCCTTTTTGAACTCAAATTATAGCATAAAATGATTTATATTTTTCGAGCGAAGGAAATAGATTCATATGGTTCTATACAATCTTTCCAATTCTTTTTTCGGATCGAAAATCCAAGTCCTGCGGCATCCGGGGTTTCCCCAAGAAGTTTTCCGGCCAGACTTCTTGTTTTCCAGCAGTTCCAGGGTGGTCTTGCAAGTGACGGCGGCAGCGTGGGCTCCCAAGGTGGTAG
Organism: Viscum album; assembly: GCA_963277665.1. Taxonomy (NCBI): domain Eukaryota; kingdom Viridiplantae; phylum Streptophyta; class Magnoliopsida; order Santalales; family Viscaceae; genus Viscum; species Viscum album. The sequence goes on along the minus strand of OY728140.1, from coordinate 1,265,227,472 downwards.
TGTGGTAAGAACCCCAGATAGGGTCGTAGTGGGCTCCCCAGGTGGTGGTGGTCGGTGCGGGCATGCGGGTCGGTCGGCGTTCAGCGAGAGACCGGGGTCGACGTGACCCCCGGAGCGAACCGAGACCCGCAAAACGCGGGTCCTGTGGGGAAAAAGCTGGACCAGATCATGTAGGTATGAGTAAAGCCATGCGTAAAACGCGGTAAACTGCAGGACATGGTGGATCGGGCTGTCTGGGTGGCCGAGCCGCAGACCATCAGTCTAAAGGGTTGGACTGGCCAAACCTGTCCGGCCCACCCCGTCTCCGTCCGTTGGCATTAAAACGCCTCTAAATTGTAAATAGGGTGTCAGATTCACATGACGTCTATGGTGGCATGATTCTCGGATCAAGACGGAGGTTTTTAGATGGTCTTAGGGATTTTTAATTCTGGATACAGGGGGCTCGGTGGGACTACACGCCCGTTAAGTGCTACTTAGCGCCTCGCTGTGATTCGTGTTTCGGATGGCGTGAGCACATCCGAAGTCTGATTTCGGCACCGTTAGAAGCATTGTGATCTTGGAGGTGTCACAAATTATTCCAGGGTGGTTTGAGGCATTGAATCCAGAGTTGAGTTTTGGGCCCCACGGGCCATCTTTTAAGCTGTGTGCAGCGTACTGAGACTTTTTCATCAGACGTATGTTCGGGGCGAATGAATAGTCGACTTGGTGTGTTTTTTCGAGAGCATTGTGATGGCGCAGTTCGATCGACCTTTTTCGAGACTGAGGTGTGGGCCCCATGAGACGTCGTATGGGCATAAATCTATGTTGAACAATGTTTTCGTCGGGATTCCGTTTCAAGCGAGTAAATAGTCATCTTGCTTGTTTTTTCACAAGGATTGAAACGGTGTAATCTGTTTGGGCATGTGAAGCCTCATTCGATATATCATTAAATGTGGAAACATTAAAGGGAATTAGTTGGAGGTTCCTTTGATGCACTCTGAACCAATGCACAGTTGCGATGTTAGTGACACCCAGTGATGGCACGGGCAGTGCGGAGTTATCAGACCAGTTCTGGGTTTACCCTCCAATGGGGCTGGGCAGTGGATTACCCACTGGCGTATCAGGGTTTTCCATCCAGTGGGGCGGGGTATTGGGTTACCCATTGACCTTAGGGTTTATCCTACAGCAGGGTTGGGCAGTGGGTTAACCGTTGACCTTAGGGTTTACCCTCCAGGTGGGTTGGGCAGTGGTTTACCCGATGACCTCTTAGGGTCTACCCTCCAGTTGGGCTTGGCAGTGGGTTACCCAGCGACTTCTTTCAGACTCATCCCTTTCTATCAGGCAAGTCAGTGAATATTCTCCGTGATTACCAGAGCGGGACCCTTGGTTGTACGGTTCAGCGATGCGACAGCTTTGGCGTACGGGACTTTGGGGCATCAGTGATGGATATCCTTAGAACTGTTGGTGACTTTTCCTGAGCTGAGCTTGGAGATGGAGATCCCCTTACACACTATTTTTGGTTTCTTATTGAGCATATATATATATACACCCTAATTTTGTTCCCACTCCCTTGAAACAGTTACTCTTCTTCTAGAGGGGCAAAGACGCACTAGGTATGCCATGTGCTTTCTGTGTCTAGCTCCTCTTGGTTGGACGAGTCTACTTACTTTGTTTTTTTGGGTTGAGCAGCACTCTCTCTATTGTTCTTTTATACTATTCTTTGTTCTGTTTACTGCTCACCGTTTTAGTACCTCCTTTTTTGCTCACTCAAGATTTCAGGGCATCCTACTGAGTGTCTTTATACTCACCCCTTCTTAGGCTTTACCGGCACTTGGTGTGCCCTTGCAGACCATAGACAGGTCGATTGAGACTACGGAGGATCATAGAGGAGATAGGGGCCTGGGCTGCATTTATTGTTCATAGTAGGTCTTTCAGGTTTGGGACTCCCTAGTTGTTTACTTTTGTTTACCTGTTGCCGGGTTGTGGCAGCTTTCAGGTTGGGCGAGTGTTTTGCCATTTTTCTGTTCAGTTTCCTTGTCATTACTTTTCACCCTTTACTTGTTCTATTTAGAAGTTGATGCATGAATGTGGTTGGGTTATCGTTGTTTGTCCTTTGGTTTTCTTTTTACTCTACACTTCTACATCGAGTGGGTTGTGTGCGTGTGTACAGGTACTTAGGCGAAGTCCTCTCTGAGATCGTTACGCCTTCAGTGCTTGTCGCCAGCCCCTAGCCTATGGAGGCGGGTTTGGGCTAGTTGTAGCTCGAGACCGGTAGGGTTAGGTCGTGTTTGAGCCTTAGATTTTTTGGAATATTATATCAATAAATAATATAGTATTTGTTTTAAAAACTCAATTATGTCAATTTTGACATTATTTAGTATTTGATTTTTTTTGGAATCCATAATAAATTTATCACTTCAAATAAAATTTATTTAATCATCCCTAACATGTAATATTAACCTAGAAAATTAGTGTAATTTATCATAAGTCTCAATTTACATTTATTTGGATATTTATAATATCAATTATTTTAATATTTCATTAATATGGTAATTACTACATCATCATTGTGTCATAAATAAATTAAATTATTTAATGTCTAAAATTATAAATAAAATACCATTATGTAGGAAATATTTTTATATTTCTAATTAATATTTATAGTCAAATATATATTGTGTGTAACCTTATATTAAAAATGGTTTAGTTATTAAACTTTGAATTTAACACTTTTAACTCTTCTTTAAAAAAAATAATAAATGTCCTACTCTAATCCAAGTGGACAAAAAGGATCATATTTTATTCCTAAGGTTTTTTTTGTCTAATTACACTTATCCAAAATAATTAGGACATTTGTTATGGTAATTATAATATCATTTTTACCATTAATTACCCTATTTTCTTTTAAGCGTGGTAAATAAGTCAAAAGTTACTATTCAAAAAAATTATTTTCAACTTATTGAACAACATTTTACTTACTAATATTAACCATGTTTCTCAGATTTTTGAAATTCAACTCACAGAAGTGGTAAAATTATGTTTTATAAAAAAATTCAAATGCTCCTAGAAGGTGGGTAAAATACGGAAAAAAGTTCAATAAAATTTTATATATCTAAACTTATTATAAAATGAATCCAATGAATTACATTGAACATATATAGGTATTATGAATCTATTTTTACCTAAAATAAATTTAAATAAAATAACTAATTATATAAATAAAAATTTGGTTTTAGAAAATAACGCAGTGTTTTTCACTATTCATCAAAAATTAAATGTGTTCAGAAAAATACCAAAAAATCACCCTAAGCTAATTTTGATATTTCGAATCCAAAAATGAAGTCTATTTTGAAAAATAAAATTTATAAAATTTCAAAAAGTGGGTATTACTATTCATAATGGTTAGTTTGATTGGTCGCGGTGTGTTAAAACTCCAAGTTTCATACAATGCAAGCTACTGCATTATTCAAAGGGAACCGTATCGTGGAAGCTTGGGGTGTTATAGGGTAGGCACAAATTCCCCCCATATAATTGCCTCCAGGTGACCTAGATCATCCTACCCACGCAGACAGGGTAGAGGCTAGAACTTACGGCAGGAGGGTGTGGTATGTGTTTCCAAATCCACCTGAGTGGTGTGACAATACTCAAGACCCAGCTCAGGTTCCCCCAGCCACTCCTCAGGTTATCCCACCAACCACCCCATGATCCTCTAGACCTTCTTATCATGTTGAAGAACCTGCCAATGCACTGGTGGTCAGGGATCCTCATGAAGACAGGAAACCCCATCCATATGATGTGATGGCAGCACTCATTGCCCGCCTCGAGGCGTTGGAGACTCAACAGGTGGTAATACCACCTGATGGTAAGCCATATCCGGCATGGGTGGATGATATGCCAGCACCCCTGGGTTTCAGAAATCCTACATTTTCCTCATTTAATGGGACAGGCAACCCACTGCAGCATGTGGCCCACTTCATCTCAAGGTGCAGAACCATGTTGGGAACTCTGGTGCAGCAGGAGGTCACCAAACTCCGATGCTTCGTACGTACATTGGAAGGACCTGCATTTGTCTAGTACAAAAATCTACCCATCAGGTCAGTATTCAGCTAGGAAGATTCGTTTAGGAAATTTCGTTACCAATTCAGTTCCACCACTCTTAAGTGAGTATCAAAGACCTCTTCAAATGAAAACAGAAGCCTAAAGGGCATGTCGCAGACTTTATCGCCTGGTGGAATGGACTCACCTACTCTTTGGTCATGTCGTTGACTCAAGAACAACTACTGACAATGTGTGTGGTGATTGTCAAGACCGAATGGGTCCCCTCTCTCATTACACAGAATTACTTCGGGGGATTCTGGGATTTCTCAGATAAGGCTCATTGCCTAGAGGAAGCCTTACAGCAAGCCAAGCAGGCACGGTCATTGCCTCCTGTAATTCCTGCAAGAAGGGCCACTAAGGTTGAGCCTACTATGGTGGCCCAGATAGAAGACCCCAGGCAACTGGATTTATTACCAGTGGAGCCACATCCACAGCCCTGCATAGGCCCTCCACCTTAGGCCCAGCCTCCGGCCCAGCAGCACCCACCTCAGAATCAGTAGACACCCCCGCGTAATGTGTCGCCACCACCCAGGAAAGATAATTAGGTTCCTACTCCTCAACAGGATCCTCCAGCCCCCTGTCGAGGTCAGGCTCCCATATCCCCCTTCCCGGACAAAATAAATCAGACCTACTCATTCAACGAGGCTCAGTTCCTTGGTTATTTTCGAAGTGCTTTGGAATATGAAATTATACGTTTTTCTGAATGCAAGAGGCTAGAAGAGGTGGATCTCACTGATCGCCCCAATTACTACCCATATCATTGAATCTTGGGGAACACCCTCCAATAGTGCTTTGTGTTTAAATACTAGCTTCAAGACTAGGTTGAAAACAACGTAGTCAGGTTGGTCTCATCTCCAACATAAGTGGCGTGTATATTCGTGAAGCCCGATGGCAGTAGTGACAGTGAAGGTGAGTAGAACTAGGTTTCCAACTGCAATTCCCATAAGTATGATGATTGTATTACTCGTAAGGCGGTATCTTGTGCCCATAGTATTATCTATGCATGCCTGAATCAACCCGAACCTTCAGAAGCTGATGCGTCGGCCATAGCTACTACTTCTGCATCGTCGTCTCAGTCATCCTCTTCCCAGAAGAGAAAGCATCAGCGGAGTAAGGGAAAACAAATTCTCCCACCAATACCATTAGAATACCATACTTTTGTAAACTTCATTCCCCTATAGATGGATATTTCCCCCATAATTTTTCCAGTGGTGGATGATTCTTCAAGTGACAGTCTAGGGTACGCCTCATTTAACACCGTAGAGTTGGTAAACCCTTACATGATTTCTGACGGCGAGGAGCACCGGGAAAATCCTCCCAATGTTCCCAGCCATCTCCAACATTGATGGATCCATGGAAATATTGGTCATCAGAGTACCTTGGTCAGTACTTCCAGGCAGGTTGTGCATGCTACAGAAACCAGGCAGCAGGCCCAGTGTAGAGCTCAACATGCACAGCCTTCTCATCTGGTATCATCAGGCCCACCATCTCCACCATTTGTGTTGCTGGATCAGGTAGAGACATCCCAAACGCGTTGTGATCTGCTATATGTCCCTCATTCAGTAGTCACTCCACAAGCTTCAACTAGTGAGCAGAAGGACCTTCCCTGCACCAGTTAGCCGTCGGTCCAGCCGACAGAGGCGTCCATACCTCTTGTCACATAGAAACCTTCTATAAGTAGAATCTTACGCCTAGCATGGAAGTATTATGTCCTCAAGAATATTTCCATCTTTCCAACAAGGATCTCTATCCTTGAGTCTCTTCACCTATCAGCAGATATGCGTGAATCCCTCGCCGAGGCTTTAAGAAGCCCCCTTCAGTTTGAGATGGAGGTAGTAGTTGCAGAAGCCTTCCATTTTGAGGTAGTTGAGCATGATGAATGTCGGGAAATTATCTCATTCTCTATAGAAGATAAATGCTCTCCCATACAGGGGAACATCTGCCCACTATACATCACCGGCCATTTTAATGGCATGGAGGTTTGTCGTTGTCTTGTCAACACAAGCTTCGGGATCAACCTAATCCAAATTGGGACACTATAAAAACTAGGGTTGTCCGAGAATGATCTGAGTCCCTCTAACCTGAAAATTAAAGGTTATTATTGGATGGAACAGACATCGGTTGTCATGATCCTCCTGGAGACCTAGTTCAGTGGCCTAGTTTCTGACACCGAGTTGATGGTTGTATCCCAAGACATTGCCTAAAATGTATTGATGGGAATACCATGGCTCCACCTACATGTGGCAATCCCTTCATCGTATCACCAATGCCTTAAGTACTCCCTTAATGGTTGAGTGGTCATTATCCAAGGTGACGCATCTCCCTTTGCCTCTTGTGAATCCCTCTATCTGGATGTTGACTATTACCACAACAAGGACAAGCAGATTTAGGCTAATGAGGTCGAACATGCTATGGCTACGACCGACCCGTGGATAGATATGGATGATTCCTACATCTTCCCAATCCACCAATTGGAAGATATGACCCTAGATATGGGACAATGCTTCATTGTTTTTGGAACAAGGGGGGGAGAACATTCTCAAGTCTAAGTGACACCAGAACATCACCTCGTATTCCTACAAGAATTAGGCTCAGGTGATCCCAGAGCCCCCTACGCCCCTAAGATATCAGGATGTCAACCCCATGGTAGAAGTAATACATCATATTTTCTTGTTCCACCAGGCTGGGATAAATCAGCTCAATCCTATGTGTCACTATTACTTTGATATCATCAAGCATGCCCCCTTGGGCCGAAGACCATATGGGATCAGATCGACCACTTTCATCATTATGGTTTCGGTAGCACATGAGTCCCTCGATGTAGTGTCTATCACCGCTCAGGCTGGTACCAACCTCCCATTGGGATCTGTTGATTTAGAGGAAGATCCTACAGCTGAGGATCCCTCCCCCACAACTGAGGAAGAGGATTTGGAGGATGCACCTCTTGTATTTGAAGTGGGAATATCCACCACAGTCGATGAACCAGTACAGGTGAACCTCGGTAGCGAGACAGATCCAAAACCCACATTAATTAGTGTCGTTGTGCCAATTAAAGAGAAACAGTAATAATTGGACTTCCTCAAACAACACTGTGATGTATTTTCTTGGAGCTATAATGAAATTTCGGGACTAGATCCCCAGGTATCCGTCCACCACCTCAATCTCCCAGCAAATCACCGTGGTTTTAAGCAGCCTCCCAGAAAGAAGCACCCTTATCATAGTTCCATGGTCAAGGAAGAAGTTGATAAGCTCATCAGAGCCAATTTCTTCAAGGAGGTCTAGTACCCCAGATGGTTAGCCAACATTGTGATCATCAGAATAATAACAGACAGATCAGGGTCTGCATCGACTTCTGGGATCTCAACCATCACTATCTGAAGGATGATTTTCCCCTCCCTATGACAGAATTATTGATTGATGCTATAGTTGGGTTCCAGGACCTCTCGTTCATGGATGGGTACTCCGGGTATAATCAGATCTGAATGGCTCTTAATGATGAAGAGTCTACAGCCTTCAGGCTGTCACAAGGTACTTTTTGCTACCAAGTTATGCCCTTCAGTCTAAAGAATGAATGTTCCACATATCATCGGGCTATGCATCGTATATTTAAGCTGGTCCTTGGGACACTGGTGGAATGCTACGTAGATGATCTGGTGGTCAAATCTCACAAGTGTCAGGACCATATCAATGACCTTGAGAAAGTGTTCAACTTCTTCCATTCTCACCACCTGAAGATGAACCCTTTGAATTGTGCCTTCGGGGTCACCTCTAGAAAGTTTGTCGGCTTTGTTTTCAGATACAGAGGCCTCGAGATTCACACAGAGAAGATCAAGGCCATTAGCCATATGTCTCCCCTGAGAAATATTCAAGAGATTTGAGGCATTCAAGGCCATTTATCCTACATACACCGATTCATCGCAAATTTGACTAGAAAGTGTAATCCCTTTTCTCAGTTCATGAAGAAAGGAACTGTCTATCAGTGGGACGAATAATGTCAGACTTCCTTCGAGGAAACCAAGCAGTATCTACTCCGGCCTCTAGTCTTGATGCCGCAAGTTTCCAGAAAGCTATTGGTCCTTTATGTGACCTCCCTGGAACAATCTCTCAGTGCCCTCCTTGACCAGATGAACAATGATAGAACATAGAATAGTCTCTACTATCTCAGTCGTATGCTCCTTGATACAGAGACCAGATACTCCTCTGTCAAGAAGAGTTGTCTTGTGCTGGTATTCGCAGTATAGAAATTGTGGCATTATCTACAGCATCATGAGGTACAGCTGGTGTCCCGAGTGCATCCAATGAAGTAAATCCTAAAATTCCCCATGTTGATAGTCCATCTAGCTTGTTGGGTAGTAATAATTTAGCAATTCGACATAAGTTTTTTCCCTCTGAAGGCTATTAATGGGAAAGATTTGGAAGATTTCCCCGCCGCTCATCCAAATCCCGCGGACCAGTCTCTGGACCATGATTTTTCTGATGAGGTAATCTTCTTGGTAGACCGAGTCATTCCGTACTGGAAAATGCAATTTGATGGTGCTTCCTAAATCTATACTAGTATAAGGCTCAATGACCCCAGGCTCAACAGAGTAGGCTTGGGTATCATCTTCATTACCCCAGCACAATCCATTCTTCTGTATTCATTCCTAATGTCAGAAGGTTGAACCAACAATGAGGCGGAGTATCAGGCCCTCATTACTGGCCTTGAGTTGGCCCTCGAGATTTACATCCCCCACTTTCATGTGAAAGGGGACTTCAAACTAGTCATAAATAAAATCAATGGTGACTATTTCGTCAGAAAGACATAGCTCGTACCACTATTGGAATGCACCCTCCAGCTGATGGCCCAGTTCCCATCTCGGACATAAGTTACTCATGTCCCCAGATCCTAGAACGATCGAGCTGATGGCTTGGACAGCCTAGCTGCATCACTTTCAGATCCTGAATAGGTTTATTTGATTATCCATGTGGCACACCGTGGAGTCATCACTCTCATCACTCTAGATGATGACGACAGCCCGCAGGTAAGCCACCTTACCTCCGGAGCCTCCACGTCAGGACCTCCAGGTCCCTCGAATAAAGTGATTGAAGTAATTTTTGACTGGAGGACACCCTTGGTTGAGTATCTTCAGCACGATAATCTTCTCGAAGATCGGACCGAGCACGAGTGAATCTGATGTCTTGCATTACATTTTACCCTCTAGAGTGGTCCCGGTCTTGAGCAGATTCCCTAACAGTACGGGTTTGATGAGGTTCTCCTCTATTTCATTCAAGGAATTGAGATTTCTCATGTCATGCAAGAGGTTCGTGTTGGTTTCTACAAGGCTCATCAGACCGGACCGAAACTATCTCACCAGATCCAGAGACTGTGGTATTTTTAGCCCTCCATTATTTGTGACTGCATCGAGTGTTCCAAGAGGTTCCATGCATGCCAAATCCATTCCAGCTTTTTGCATCACCCGTCGGAGCCTCTCCACATTATCCAGTACTCTTATCCCTTCTCGGTCTGGGTACTCGATGTTGCGGGACCATATCCACCGATGACTGCTCTCCAGTGCAGGTTTATCCTGACCGCTATGGATTTCTTTTCCAATTGGGTAGAGCGGTTCCACTCAAGGAGGTAAAGGACTATTCTATCAATGATTTTTTGAGATCCAATATCATCTTCCAGTACTGAGTCCCTCACATTTTCCTCACCGATAATGGCACCAACTTCGGGGCAGCTGAGTTGAAGAAATTGTATGCCAAGTACAATATTTGTTCTAACCATACCTCCAAATATTTTGCACAAGAAAATGGGAAGATTGATCCATTCAACAAACCCATCTCTAACATTCTATAGAAAATGGTTTGTCAGAACAAGAAGAGTTGACTGGACAAACTCACCAACACCCTCTGGGCTTATCAGACGATGACTCATAATTCCACACAGGTGATGCCATACTCCCTGGTCTATGGAATAGAAGTTGTCCTTCCCATTGAGATTTAATTTCCTTCATTATGCACAACTGTCTATGATCATCAAGCACTAGATAAAGTAGATGAAATTCATCTGGCTAAATTGGAAGCACTCGACGAGAACAAACTTTGTGCCCTGCACAATCTGGAAAAGCATCAGAACAAAAGAGATAGATCTTTCAATAAGAAAGTTTTCCTCTGCTCTTTCTTGTAAGGTAACATGGTTTTGGACCTAATAACACCAATGATACCTGGTAGTAAACCACCCAAGTTGGATCCCAAATGGGAAGGACCTTACATCATTCACAAGGTTTACCCCAATGGCGCGTACTCCATGAACACAATGGATGGAGAGCATATAACTCCTATGACCAATGCCAAATTCCTCACGCTATGCTTTGCCTGAGTAATTGGGTCATACATGACCTTAAACAATCATGTCCCACATGAAATTAAACTGTATGTTGTCTCGCAATATGTTAAACTATATCGGGTCCTACATGACCTTAAACCGTCATGTCCCACATGACATTAAACTGCATGTCGTCCCAGAGGATGTTAAACTCTATTGGGTCCTACAGGACCTTAAAATATCATGTACCAGATGAAAATAAACTGTATGTCATCCTGTAGAATGTTAAATTGTATCTGGTCCTACATTACCTTAAATTTTTATGCCCTGCATGACATTAAATTGTATGTTGTCCCGAAATACGTTAAAGTACATTTCAAGAACTATGTATGGATTGATTCTCATCCTCATGGGATACGTAGGAATGCTTGGATACCTTACCTTGGGTCCAAACCTTAAACTCCTCTATTTGACTACCCCCCTAAGCATAGTCCTCTCAAAGGGTCCTGTATGGTGTAATGTAGGCCTCTCTGGCCTCACTCATGTAAGGATTATGATGATCAAACCATGTTCTCTTCCTCATTCTTTTATCCTCCCACTCCCTCACTGCATGATGCTAAACTGCATGGCCCTTTTCAGAACTACATGTGTCTTTATTTGTCACGAACCGACCCTACCGGTCTCGAGTCGTAACAACCCCAAGCCCGCCTCCATAGGCTAGGGGTTGGCGACAATCGTCAAAGACGTAATGATCTCAGGGAGGCATTCGCCTAAGTACCTGTACACATGCACACAACCCACTTGATGCAGAAGTGAAAAGTAAAAAGGAAAACCAAAGGACAGAAAAATATAACCCCACCACAGTCATGCATCAACTTCTAAATAGAACAAGTAAAGTGTTGAAAAGTACTGACAAGGAAACTGAATAGAAAAAGGGCAAAACACGTGCCCAACCTGAAACGTGCCACAACCCAGCAACGGGTAAACAAAAGTAAACATCTGGGGAGTCCCACACCTGAAATACCTACTACAACCACTGAATGCAGCCCAAGATCATGTGTCCTCTATGCTCCTCTGTAGTCTCGATCGACCTGTCTGTCGTCTGCAAGGGCACACCAAGTGCAGGCAAAGCCCAAGTTGGGTTGACTATAAAGATACTCAGTAGGATGCCCCGAAAGCTCTAGGGAGAAATAAAGGAGGTACTAAAATGGTGAGCAGTAAATAGAACAAAGAATATTGTATGATTAAAATAGAGAGAGTGCAGCTCAACCCAAGAAAAGAAAGGAAGTAGACTCGTCCAACCAAGAGGAGCTAGACATGGAAAGCATGTGGAATACCCCGTGCGTCTTTTCCCCTCCTAGAAAGAGAGTAACTGAACCCAGGGAGTGGTAAAAAAAGTAGGGTGTGTATATATATATATATATATGCTCAACAAGAAACCTAAACGAGTGTGTAAGGGGATCTCCATCTCCAAGCTCAGCTCAAGAAAAGTCACCAAAAGTTCTAAGGATATCCATCACTGATGCCCAAAAGTCTCGTACGCCAAAGATGTCTCATCGTTGAACCGTACAACCAAGGTACCCGCTCTGGTAATCATGGAGAAAAGTCACTGACTAGCCTCATAGAAAGGGCTGAGTATAAAAGAAGTCACCAGGTAACCCACTGCCCAGCCCAGCTGAAGGGTAGACCCTAAGAGGTTGTCGGCTAACCCACTGCCCATCCCAACTAGAGGGTAAACCCTATGGTCAACAGGTAACCCACTACCCAGCCCCACTAGAGGGTAAACTCTGATACGCCGGTGGGTAACCCACTGCCCAGCCCCACTGGAGGGTAAATCTTGAACTGGTCCAATAACTCTTCACTACCCGTGCCATCACTGGGTGTCACTGACATCACTACGGTGCATTGGTTCGGAGTGCGTCAAAGGAACCTCCAACCAACACCCTTTCATGTTTCCACATTTAATGAGATCTTGAATAAGGCTCTGCATGCCCAAAAAAATTACACTGTTGCAATCCTTGTGTAAAAACACACGAGATAGACTATTTACCCACTTGAAACAGACTCCCGACAAAAAAGTTGTTCAACATCGCTTTATTCCCATATGGAGTCTTGTGGGTCCCACACCTCGGTCTCGAAAAAGGTCGGAGGAAATGTTTTATAATGATACTCTCGAAAAAACATGCCAAATCAACTATTCATTCACCCCGAATAGACATCTGATGAAAAAGTCACAATATGTTGCACACAACTTAAAAGACGGCCCATGGGGCCCACACCTCAACTCCAGCATCAATGCCTGAAACCACAATGGACTACTTCGTCATGATACCAGGGTTACAATGCCACTGACGATGCCTAAAACGGACTCTGTATGTGCTCACGCCATCCGAAACAAGAATCCTAGTGAGGCGCTAAGTAGCACTTAACGGGCGTGTCTCGCCACCGAGCCCCCCCCCCCCGTCTCGGGAATTAAAAATCCCTGAGACCATCTCAAAACCTCCATCTTGATCCGAGGATCACGTTGTCGTAGACTTCACATGAATCTGACACCCAGTTTGCAATTTAGAGGCGTTTTAACACCAACGGACAGAGACGAGGTGGGCCGGCCCGGTTCGGCCGGTCCACCACTTTAGACCGGCGGTCCGCGGCTCGGCTGCCCGGACCTCACGGTCCACTACGGCCCGCGGTTCACCGTGTGGGCCACGTGGCTTTACCCGGACCGATACGATCCTGTCCGAATTTTCCCCCATGGGACCTGCGTTTTGCGGGTCTCGGTTCGCTCCCAGGGTCGCGTCGTCCTGATCTCCCGCTGCAGGCCGACCGGCAAAGCCGACCGACCCGCGCGCCCGTGTTGACGGCTGCCGCATAGAGAGCCTGCCGCATCACCGCCTGGGGATCCCATCGTGCCTCCAACTAGGGAGCCCATCGCGCCGCCGCCTAGGGAGCCCCCCGCGCCGCCACCTGGGGAGCCTGCGCCGCCGTCATCGCCCGCCAGACTACCCTGGAACCACCGGAAAACAAGAAGTCTGGCCGGAAAACTTCACGGGGTGACCCCGGACGCCCCGCGACTCGGATTTTCGATCCTAAAATAGAGTTTTAAATCTTGGATCGAAACCTACGCATATATGGCAGTTTCTCGACAAATAAATAGCATTTCGACACTATAATTGGAGTTCAAATAGGATGTAGAAATTTAAAACGAAAACGCACGACCCTACCTCGCAGGGCGTAGCCCGTGGCATCACAAATGATCTGACGGTGCCGCAACCACCTTGGAGAGGTGGGAAGAGGAGATTGAAGAAGTTGGATCGTTTGTTGGGAGATATTTTACCAGGGAGATGGTAAGGGGGAAGAAGGAGGGGGTGGATGTGTTTAAGTAGTGAAAAATTAATTAAAATTTAATTGATTTTTAAACACCCACCAGTAGGCCCGTACCCGAACTCTCGACAGGGTCGAGGTTAAGCCACTCCTAGGGTAAAATCCACATTCGGAGCACAATAGTGGAATCCTAATTTTAATCTGAGCCTACATTCAGAAGTTATAAAGTTCACGCTCGAGGCTGCTAAATTACAAAAACACCCCTAGTGGCGTTTTCTACCGAAGGGCCATGCCCGTGAAAGTTACACCCCTCCTAGGGTAAAAGACACGATCCGGAATCAAAGGTGACATCATTTTTTCATAAAGAGCTATTGTTTAGGAGTTATTCCATTTACTTATTGTTCCTAGTGTGAACGCGCTTAAAATTTAATTCTGGCCACACCGGGGCTCAGAATCACATGCCGTCTAAACTCCCTACTCTGGAATAACATCAAGAGAATTTCAATGTTTTATAAGATCAAAACCCAGGTTCTTACATCATTCCCTCCTTCAAGTTTTTTGTCCCCGGAAAACAAAACTTCAAAAAAAACTCGGGATACTGAGCCTGCATCTGGCTCTCTCGTTCCCAGGTGCTCTCCAGCACCCTCTTGTGTTGCCACAACACTTGAACCAAAGGAATGGTCCATCCATGTAGGGTCCGCTCTTTCCAGTCCTCAATCACCACCAGGTGCTCCTCAAAGGTGGATCCATCCTCAATGTCTAGCTCTCCCCATTCGATGATGTGTGTGGGGTTGTGCACGTATTTCCTCAGCTGCGACACATGGAAGACATCATGCACCCTCTCCAACTGTGGGGATAAAGAAAGATGGAAGGAAACTTCACCAACCCTGTGCACGATCTCAAAGGGCCCAATGAACCTCTATGTTCCACGCCACGGGGAGACTCTCAAAAAGGCATGGTCTCCCTGTTCGAACTCCAAAGGCCTGCGATGACGGTCTGCGTAAGACTTATGTCTGCTCTGAGCCATCCTTATATGCTCACGAATGACCTACACCTTCTCCATCGTCGCCTGCACCAACTCTAGGCCCACGAGGGAGGTCTCCCCAACCTCCTTCCAGCACAACGGTGACCTGCAGGGTCTCCCGTAGAGGGCCTCAAAAGATGCCACACCGATAGTAGAGTGGTAACTATTGTTATACGCGAACTCCACCAAGGTTAGGTGATCCTACCAGGTTAGGAAAAAGTATAACACGCATGCCCTGAGCATATCCTCCAACACCTGGATAGTGTGCTCCGTCTGCCCATCCGTCTGGGGGTGAAAAGTTGTACTCATCTGCAGCTGAGTCCCGAATGCCTCCTTCAGGCTTCGCCATAATCACGATGTAAACCGCGCGTCACAGTTAGAGACGATCGACGAGGGTACTCAATGAAGGCAGACAATCTCCCGAACATACAACTGCCCTAGACTCTCCACCGATCTCTGCTCCCTTATGGCAAGGAAGTGCGTCGACTTCGTGAGTCGGTCCACTATCACCCAAATGGAATCATGGCCCTTTGTTGTGCGTGGAAGCCCTATGAAAAATTCCATAGATATTCCATCCCACTTCCACTCTGAGATATCAAGGGGATACAACAACCATGTCAGAACCTGATGCTCTGCCTTCACTTGCTGACAGGTAAGACACCGAGAAATGAACTTAGCTACGCTTCGCTTCATGACAAACCAAAAAACTACTGTTGAAGGTCTCTGTACATCTTCCCCACACCAGGATGTACAGCCAAGGTAGAAGTGTGGAATTCCCACATCACCTCCTCCTGCATCTCCACTGGTACCACAGCTCGCCCTTGGAATAGGATCTCGTGATTCCCTCCTTCGAAATACCCATCGGGTGCATCACCTGTGGATATATGATCACGCAGTACCTCGCTATCGATATACCCTAGATGGGACTATCTCACATGATCAAGGAGTGAAAGAGTCAATATCATCAACTGTAGAAAAGTCATACCATCCTGCCCCACCAAGTTCAGATGTAGGAACGCCAACTACTCTGATGCTTCCCACACTAGATGAGCCTGGGACTTCCTGTTAAGAGCGTCTGCTACTACGTTGCCCTTACCTGGAGTATAGACTATCCCGAAATCATTATCCTACAGAAACTTCAGCCAGTACCTCTGCCTCAGATTCAAATCCCTTTGAGTGAAGATGTACTTGAAGATCTAGTGGTCTGAGTAGACTACAAAATG
The DNA here is from genome assembly GCA_963277665.1 of Viscum album. Lineage (NCBI taxonomy): Eukaryota > Viridiplantae > Streptophyta > Magnoliopsida > Santalales > Viscaceae > Viscum > Viscum album. The sequence goes on along the minus strand of OY728140.1, from coordinate 1,265,211,520 downwards.
CTCACCTAGAAGGTAGTGTCTTCTAAACCTCAAGGTGAAGACTACCACTGCCAGCTCCAAGTCATGAGTCGCATAATTTTGTTCATGGGGCCTCAACTTCCTCAACCCATATGCAATCACTGCCTACTGCAGCATCAGCTCACACCTGATCCTAGCTTCTGAAGCATTGCAATATACCACGAACTCAATGCCCTCCTCTGGCAGCCTCAACACTGGAGCACTAGTCAGCCTCTCCCTCAACTCCTCAAGGGCCTTCCGGCACTGATCAGTCCAGGTGAATGGTCGTCCCTTCCGCGTCAATGCGGTCAAATGGGTAGCAATCCGGGAGAAATCTTCCACGAACCTCATGTAGTACCCTACCAAACCAAGGAAGCTTTGCACCTCAGATGCATTCTTGGGTGGATCCCAAGAAAGCATTGCCTCTATCTTTGTGGGATCTATGGCTAAACCCTGTTCCAAAATGACATTCCTTGGAAAGTGAACCTCATGAATCCAGAACTAACACTTCGAGAGCTTCCCATACAGCTAGTGCTCCCAAAGTAAGTCTAGGACCATCCTCAAATGCTCCGCGTGCTCCTCCTCTGTCGTAGAGTAGATGAGTATGTCGTCAATAAAGACAACCACAAACTAGTCCAAGTACGTCTGGAAGATCTGGTTTATCAAAGCCATGAAAATGGAGGGGGAATTCGTCATGACAAAGGGAATCAATAGAAACTCGTAATGCCCATAACGACAATGGAAATCCAACTTTGGGATGTCAGCCTCATGAACCCGCAACCGGTGGTAGCCGAATCAAAGGTCAATCTTGGAGAACCACTTAGCACCTCTCAACTGGTCGAAGAGGTCCTCAATACTCAGTAAAGGGTACTTATTTTTTATCATGGCCTGATTCAGGTGACGATAATCCACACAAATCCATAGTCTCCCGTCTGCCTTCTTCACAAAAAAAAACCAGATTTGCCCAGGGGGACACACTGGGCCAGATGAATCCCTTCTCACAAAGGTCCTCCAACTGAAGTCGTAGCTCCCAAAGCTCTGTGGGTGCCATCTGATAATCCACACATGATATCGAGGCAGTCCCGAGCTGCAAGTCAATGCAAAACTCCATCTCTCGCCTCAGAGGTAGTCTCCAGACATCCTTGGGAAAGAATTCCATGTAGTACTCTACAACGGTAGGGTTATAGGTGCTTGTAGCGTCTGCTAATCCAAGAGCCATGCTTGCCAACTGGTGAGAGAAAATTCCATGGTCTCCTGCTCAGAGTACCCATCTGCTCTACCACGAGGTCTCGTTCACCTAGAATGGTGAACCTCGTCCCATCATAATGCATGAATCTGACTCATCTGTGATGACAGTCAATTTGGGTGTGAACCATAGAAAGCCAATCCATTCCCAGGATGATGTCATAAGGTTCCACCATGATGATGAGTAGGTCACACATGAAACTCTCTCCTCCGAACGATAGTTAGCACTGTCTGTAAACAAAGGTCACTAACGAGGCACTTCCTGTAGGAACCTTGAGGATAAGCGCAGGTGATAGCGCCTATACTGGGAGCTCCAACTCCCATACCAAAAGCAGTGATATAAAAGAGTGGTTGGTGTCTGTGTCTACTAGTACTGAAGAAAGTGTAGAGTAAACACAAATCATACCTCAGACCATCTTCTGTGATGGGGGGTCACGAACACCCATAGCCTGAAGCTTCCTACGGACCCTACCACCAACTCCCTAAGCTTGGCATGGGCTTCATGATGGTGGTGGTGGAAGGACCTAGAAATGTTGTCCCCGCCTCTAAGTCATGCCGCTCTTTCTGAGTCGCCTCCTTGAGGACCACCCTGCCCTCGCCTAGAAGATCCCTGGTCATGGTGATTCCTTTGCCGCTGCGGTGCGCCCACTGCCTACCACAGCTACTCAACATGCCTGGTCAAGCAGTCCCGTGCTAGGTTACCCTGTCCATCACAAGCATAGCACCGACTCTCTTCTGACTGTCCCGGTGCTCTATGGAACCACTGCGGTGTACGACCCTGCCCATTAGTCTACTCACGGAAGGGTCTCCTCGACTAAGCCTCTGCTCTCTGACGCCTGCCTGCAACCAAAGACTCTACTCTGAAGCGGCCAATGCAAGGCCCTGCCAGCTGGCGTTTCTCAGACCAGAAGCTCTCGGTCATGAATGCCTGCTCTAGCACCCCAGCATAAGTGTGGATTCATAGGGGCACTAAACTAGCACAGATCTCCCTGCGAAGACACTGCTCAAACTTCCACACCCGAAAGTAACTATCGCAGACCATATCCTGCGAGTAACATGTCAGATCGGTAAATCGGTCTGAGTACTGCGCCACAGTCATCCCCCCTTGCTTCAGCTCTAGAAGCTCCTGAATCTGAATGGAGCGTAAACAATAAGGGGAGTACTCCTCCTAGAAGAGATGATGGAATCCATCCCATGTGAGAGACGACTCATCGTGGGTCTGCGTAACCAACCCCCACCAACGCCTGGCCATCCCAAGGAAAATGATGGCAGCTAGGGATACCATCTATTCTGCTGGTGTCCGTACCAGCCTAAAAAGTCAGTCCACAGACTCTAGCCAGTCTTCTGCTACTTGGGGATCCGGGTCCCCGCGGAACTTCTGGGGCCCCTAACACTGGATGTCTCAGAGCACACTCAGCCCGCGCTCAACCTCGACATGTGCTGTCGGTACTAACTATTTCTCTACAAATGGAGGGGTTACTGCTGAACCACTAGGTGGAAGGGGATCACATGAGGGTACCTGAACTGACGCCTCGTTGCTCACCAGGTCGTCATCACGAACTGGAGAGTGTAACCTGGTTAGCTACTGTCGTGGGGGCATCCTGAAAATTATCAAGCATTACCGCGATCAGATGGGCATATATATATAACAGTAATCACAAAGGGGAGCTGACTCAAAAAGGACAGTCAAAGACTCAATCTTACCGGATGCCTGTTCCAAAGTTCCCTACAACAAATGTCTCAGTGTGCCGAGTCGACAAGTGGTTTATCGGGGTCCTTGTGAATGGATACGTCGGCCACCCGTACCATCACTGGACTCCCTGGCCTGAGAGCCGCTCTCGAGACACGTCGAAACTATTTCCCTAAATCCCAACCAATTTATTTTTAGGGACGTCCAAACAACGCCCCAAGGAACGAACCACCTATGATACCACTTTTTCACGACCCGACCCTATTGGTCTCGAGCCACAACTACCCCAAGCCCGCCTCCATAGGTCAGGGGCTGGTTACAAGTGTCGAAGGCATAACGATCTCGGGGAGGTCTTCGCCTAAGTACATGTACACATGCACACAACCCACTCGATGCAGAAGTGCAAAGTAAAAATGAAATCTAAAGGACAAACAACTATAACCCAACCACAGTCATGCATCAACTTCTAAATAGAACAAGTAAAGTGCTGAAAAGTACTGACAAGGAAACTAAACAGAAATAGGGAAAAACACGCGCCCAACCCAAAAGGTGCCACAACCCAGCAATAGGTAAACAAAAGTAAACAACTGGGGAGTCCCACACCTGAAAGACCTATTACGACCAATGAACACAGCCCAAGATCATGTGTCTTCTACACTCCTCCATAGTCTCGATTGACCTATCCGTCATCTTAAAGGGAAAACTAAGTGCGGGAAAAGCCCAAGTAGGGGTGAGTATAAAGATACTAAGTAGGATGTCCTGAAATCTCGAGGGAGAAACAAAGGAGGAACTAAAATAGTGATCATTAAACAGAACAAAGAATAGTATAAGTGTACAATAGAGAGAGTGCAGCTCAACCCAACAAAATAAAGGAAGTAGACTCATCCAACCAAGAGGATCTAGACATGGAAAGCATGTGGAATACCCCACGCGTCTTCTCCCATCCTAGAAGGAGTGTAACTGAACCCAGGTAGTGGGAACAAAATTAGGGTGTATATATATATATATACTCAAAAATAAACCCAAATGAGTGTGTAAGGGGATCTCCATCTCCAAGCTCATCTTAGGAAAAGTCGCCAACAGTTCTAAGGATATCCATCACTGATGCCCAAAAGTCACGTACGCCAAAGCTGTCTCATCGTTGAACCATACAACCAAGGGACCTGCTCTGATAATCACGGAGAAAAGTCACTAACTAACCACAAAGAATGGTCTGAGTCTGAAAGAAGTAGTTGGGTAACCAACTGCCCAGCCCATCTAGAGGGTAAACCCTAAGTTCAATGGGTAACCCACTACCTAGCCCCACAGGAGGGTAAACCCTAATACACCAGTGGGTAACCCACTACCCAGCCCTGCTGGAGGGTAAACCCGAAACTGGTCTGAGAACTCTGCACTGCTTGTACCATCACTGGGTGTCACTAACATCACTACCGTGCGTTGGTTCGGAGTGCGTCAAAGGAACCTCCGACCAATACCCTTTCATGTTTCCACATTAAATGAGATCACTAATGAGGCTCTACATGCCCAAATAGATTACACGGTTGCAATCCTCACGGAAAAACATGTGAGATAGACTATTTACTCACTTGAAACAAATTCCCGAAGAAAACGTTGTTCAACACCGCTTTATGCCCATACGGCGTCTCGTGGGGCCCACACCATGGTCTCAAAAAAGGTCGGTCAAACTGCATCATCATTATGATCATGGAAAAACACACCAAATAGACTATTCATTCACCCCGAACAGACGTCTAATTAAAAATTCGTTGTACGCTGCACACAGCTTAAAAGACGGCATGTGGGGCCCACGCCTCAACTCTGGATTCAACACCTAAAACAACCCCGGACTACTTTTTCAGGTCTCTAGGGTCACAATTACACTGACGGTGCCTAAAATGGACTCCGGATGTGTTTGTGCCATCCGAAACAAGAATCCCGGCGAGGCGCTATGTAGCACTTAACGGGCGTGTCGCGCCACCGATCCCCCCCTTATCAAGAATTATAAATCCCTGAGACCATCTCAAAACCTCCGTCCTGATCCTAGGATTGTGTCACCATAGACGGCACATGAATCCGACACCCGGTTTGCAATTTAGAGGCGTTTTAATGCCTATGGACGGAGACGGGGTGGGCCGGACCGGTTCGGCCGGTCCACCCCTTTAGACCGGCGGTCCGCGACTCGGCCGCCCGGACCACCCAGTCCATTGCGGCCTAAGGTTCACCGTACGGTCCGCGCGGCTTTACCTAGACCTTCATGAGCCATTCCGAATTTTCCCCCACTGGACCAGCGTTTTGCGGGTCTCGGTTCGCTCTTGGGGTCGCGTCGACCCCGGTCTCCCATTTCACGCCGACCGGCAAAGTTGACCGACCTGCGCGCCCGTGCCTACCGCCACCGCCTAGGGAGCCCTCCATACTACCGCCTGGGTATCCCACCGCGCCGCCGCCTGGGGATACTACCTCTCCCTTTCTTGGGGAGCCCGCCACGCCGCCGCCTGGGGAGCCCGCACCGCCGTCGTCGCCCGTCGGACCACCCTGGAACCGCCAGAAAACAAGAAGTCTGGCCGGAAAACATCCTGGGGCTACCTCAGACGCCCTGGGACTCGAATTTTTGATCCTAAAAGAGAGTTGGAAATCTCGGATCAAAACCTACTCATCTATGTCCTTCACTCGACAAATAAACAACATTTCGATGCTATAATTTGAGTTCAAAGAGGATACGAGAATTTAAAACGAAAATGCACGACCCTACCTCGTAGGGCGTAGCCCATTGCTTCACAAACGATCTGTCGGAGCTGCAACCACCTTGTAGAGGTGGGGAGATGAGCTTGAAGAAGGTGGATCCTTTGTTGGGAGAGCTTCCTCCAGGGATATGGTAAGGGGGAAGAAGGAGGGGGTGGATGTGTTTAAGTAGGGAAAAATTAATTAAAAATTAATTGATTTTTAAACACCCACCTGTAGGCCTGTACCTGAACTCTTGATAGGGTCAAGGCTAAGCTGCACCTAGGGTAAAATCCATGTTATGAGAAAAATAGTGGTCTAGGAATTTTAATCCGAGCCTCCGTTCATAAGTTATAAAGTTCACGCATGATGCTGCTAAATTACAAAAACGCCCCTGGTGGGGTTTTCCACAGAAGGGTCATGCCCGTGAAAGGTACACCCCTCCTAGGGTAAACATCATGCTCCGGACTCAACTGTGACCACGGCTTTTCAGTTAGAGCTACCTTTTAGGATTTATTCCATTTATTTGGCATGCCTAGTGTGAACGCACTTAAAATTTAATTCCAGCCACACTGGGGCTCGGAATCATAAGTCATCTGAACGCCCTGATCTGGAATAACATAAAGAAAATTTCAAAGTCTTCTAGGATAAAAACCCAGGTTCTTACATTATTCTCATCCTTATGGGATATGTAGGAAGGCCCATACATTTCATCCGTAGGACCATCCCAGCTTCAAAATCTCCCTTTGGGTCAAAACAAATGGGGTGGTGTAGGCTTTCACCCTCATTCAGATCGATTTCATCATGACCGCATCATGTACTCCCCTCCTTGGAGATATCTTCCTCTTCCGTCATCCTCCATGATGTTAAGCTACGTAGGCATATTTATGCTTTGCGCATCCCATCATTAGGGTTTCTATCATCACTCACATCCAAAAGGACCCCTGAACAGTATGGATGCTAGGACCAAGGTCTCTCCTACCATGTAAGGCCAATGTCCTCGAGGATTTCAAATGAAAAATTGATACAATTCCTATATTTTGAATATGGTCAGTGGTCGACACACATTTTTTATTCTCATTTCAGGTCACATGATATGGAAGTTGTGTTTTGAACATGGTCAACGAAAATCCTCCATCGTTATCACCTTCCCTATAAGTCTCAAATGTTGGGTGCAGTGAACCATTTTATCTTATTGCCTCTTCAAACATTCATCTGCTTCAGGCGGGAGCATTGTTCTGGTCGAGACAAACCCTTCTTGATTTTCTTTTTCCATTATCATCCCCTCATGTGTTGGGGATAGCCTGATCCTATTCCCTGTTTCCCATACCGATCATGGCTCAGGTGGGCTTAGTAACTTTGGTGAGGTAATACCCACATAAGATTTCATGTGTCTATGGTTGGCTGGGACTCCCCGTCTCAGGTCCCTCGACCCTTTTGGACCACTGTCCCAAGTTCTAATCTTGGATTGTGCGGTGTGGTATGGACTTACATCCTCATCAGACTATTTTTTCCACGCCACACATATCCCCTTGAGACATCCCTCCTTCATCTATCCTCCTTTCCGAAAGCACAGGTCCCTCCATGCTTCATGCATCCTATCATTTGGGTTTCTCTCATCATCCATATCTTAAAGGACCCCTGAATGGAATGGATGCTCGGCCCAAGGGCTCTTATACCATTTCAATCCAACATCCTCAAGGATTTCAAGTGACAAATTGATACAAGTCCTATGTTGCGAATGCAGTCAACGGTCGACACTCAAATATTTTCCCCCAAACCCTAGTCACACAAATACGGATACTATCTTGCGAACATGGTCAACAATTATCCTCTATCATTGTTGCTATTTTTTTTTTCACTGGCAAGATGATTCTTCCTCTCCACTCACATGTCTCATGCATATGACATTAAACTAGGCATCCACGGTCTAATCCCTATGGCCTTAAACTAAGAGAATCATCATCCTCACCCTAAGATGTTAAACTGCAATCTGGTTAGGACTTCCCATCTCAGGTCCCTCAACCTTTTTGGCCCCTTGGCCCAAATTCTCATTCGGGATTGTATGATGTTGTATGAGCTTATGTTCTCATTCACCTCAGGTTACTCTCCATTACATACACATCCCACATTGAGATACATTTCCCCTATTTTCATCCTTGTAGCATGACGTAAAACTGCACAACATCCTCCAGAACTATGTGTGGATTGATTCCCATCCTTATGGGATTTGTAGGACTACCTGAACATTTAGTCTTTGGGTCCAGCCCCATCTCTTAGAAACCTCCTTATCATACTAGCCCTTTATCCTGAGTCCTTCTAGGAGAGGGGTATATGGTGTGGTATGGTCTTATGTCCTCATCTATGTCAGGTTTACAACAACCACTCCACGTACCTCTTTCTCATGAGAGCCCTTCGACCCCCTGTCCTACACTCATCTGCCTGAGTCGGCTTCTCTTAAGTTGGGCCCCTCGACCCTCTTTGTAAATTCATCGATGTGCCCAGAAGTACTATGGTTCAGGACCTAGAGTGTTTGATTCTACCTAGACATGCTCTTTCCCATTTTTCAGGCTTTGGGTTCCCCTTCATTTGGGCTTTCATCATCTTTCACATTCAAAAGGATCCCCAAATGGCATGGATGCTCAGCCCAAGGGATCTCCTACCATTTTAGGCTAACGTCCTTGAGGAACTTGAACGAAAAATTGATACATGTCTCAAATTGTGAATATGGTAAGTAGTCAATGCTAATTTGTTGATTCTCATTTCAGGTCACACGATATTGATGTTGTGTTTTGAACATAGTCAGCAGTTATCCTCCATCATCACACCAACCCCACCAAGCCCTAAATATCGGTTGCATGATTCACATCATTTTCCACACCATCATGTCCAATCAGAATTTATACACTCTTGTTACTATCCCTCAGTGCGCATTGGCACGTTAGGAGGACAAAGCAGCATAAAGGCATCATTCTGGGCTCCGCACCAGTTTCCCCTTTGTGTGTATTCTATGTGTTGCTAAAACCATCTTCGCCATTGTTTCGCACATCAATAATTGCTCACATGGGATTAGGGATTCAGTTGAGTTTTTCACCGACATGGAAGGGTCTCTCTTTTCTATGGTCCAAGCTCTAGGACTATGACGTAAGATATCCTTCCTGAGAACTACATATAACTTGATTCCCATGCTCATGGGATATGTAGGGACACTCAGACACCTCGTCTTCGGGTCTAGTTTAGGTTCTTCTAATTACTTATTTTGTTCGGCCTTGTGGCCCTGACTTTCACATAATTTTGTGGTGTGGTGTATGGGATCATGTCCTCATTCACATCGGGTCTACAATAGTTCCACCACATACTTACCTTATAGGAGCTAGTCTCTCACGCCCCTCATCCTGCAAGATGTTAAAATGCACCCTCAGAACTACGTGTGGATTGATTCCCATTCTCATGGGAGATATAGGAACACCTAGACATTTCTTCCACAGGTATATCCCTATATTTTTCTGACCTTTGCTGGCCCCTCGGCCCGAGGTTTCTTCCTCGGAATTGTGCGTCATGTGGTGCAGACCTCATCCTCATTCACGTCGATTATTCTTTATCACACCATGCACATTATCCTCTAAAACCTAATTTATTCTATATGTTTCCAAGACATATGATGTTAAACTATGCCGACCGGTCCCACATGACTTTAAATTGTTGCGTCTTTATTGCACGATGTTAAAATTCATGGTTGGTCCTATCATACGACCCTAAACTATGATATTATCATCGTGGGAGCACGATGAAAAATGGAACCTCATTGTGATTTCCTCACTTGGGGGGACATAGTGTTGGGTATTGGTTATCCACCATACCATTTTTCAATTAATACATGTGGCTTGATTACTGTAGTGACACCAGGATTCTCTGTCCTCAGTTTATCACTTCACAAAAAAAACACACATCTATCCTAAAGGACAAACAAGATCTATCAAATGCCACTTCTTTTGGTGTGTGGACCAGACCCACATGGTCTTATCATCCCTGGAACTAGTACCTTACCCTTCCATATCCAGAACTGTGTATTTCTTGATTCAAATCCTCATGGGATACATAGGAATGCATGGACATCTCGTCCGTGGGTCTAGCCCTAGGAACCTTAAATCATGCCCCCTTTTTTCGTCCCTTTGGCCTAAACTCCCATGGAAGCCTATGGTGTGGGGAGAACCTCTAGGGTTCCAATTCGTTTATGGTTTTTCAATAGACGCATTGTGCACCTACCTTGTATCTTTTTAACATGGTCTGAGTTCTATTCCCCTAAACTAAGATCTACCTAAGGAAACTACGCATCAGGTTCAACTACTTTTCTACCCTATGAGAACTTCATTAAATCATTTCCCCTTTTAATGTTTCCACTCTATGACCTTAAGTTAGGAGTTTGTGACCCCATGACCCTTTTCCTTGAAAAAGGATTCGACACCCTTTACTGGATGTGTCTTATTGTCACATTAAAATGCATCGTGATAAAGATCCCAAAGTGTGGAATTTTCACATGGACATTTCCTCATTCCATGACCAAGATTTATGATCCCTTTATGTGGATCCTCATCCTCTTCCATGTTTGAAGGGAACCCCTTTACATACTGGTCTCATTTCACATTGGCTCACCTACCATCTTGGGCCAACACCCCCTGAAGACCTTAGACAATATTTGCGACAGGTCCTGCGTTTCAAACAAGGTCAGCGGCCGACCCTCATTTGTCTACCCCCATTCCCAGCTAACACAAAGAAGATATTGTGTTTCAAATATGGTAAATTGTTATCATATATATCCACACCAACATCATTGTGATCCATATCTCAGGTGCCATGATTCACATCTTTCCACCCCTTATGTTCAAGTGTAATTTCAGCACACTCGGTTCTACACCTCCGCGCATCTATGTGCATTAAGCAGGAGAATCAATAATTTTTGGATGTCAATCACCTAGAATTCCACTTCCCCTAATGTGTTCCTTCATGTAATAGGAAAACCTCACCACTACTCCTTGTTTCCCAAATTGAGCATGACTCACGTGGGCTTAGTAGTTTTTTTTGGGGGGGGGTGTACTAGTGCAGTTACACCACGTGGGCCCTTCATCCTGCATGACGTTAAACTTCACTCTTAGAACTACGTGTGGCTAGACTCCCGTCCTAATGGGATACATGGTAATTCCTGACCGTTTTGCTTCGGGCCCAGTCTAACTCTCACTTTTGGTCCCTTGACCTAAAAAACTTCTTCCAGGGATACGTGGTGTGTTGAGGACTCTTTATGCCCTCATTCACGTTGGTTTTATAACTACCACATCACATACTCCCTTATTAATATCTCCCCTTTGACTCTCCATCCTACTGTATGAAGTTGAACTACATGAGTCCACATGTCCTCGATTTATGGCATTAAACTTAAGCTCTACCCTGAACAAGTTCAGGATGCCCCATAATAACTATGGGATGCATCAGATCCCTTGCTAGAGAGGATTTCCTCTATCTGCATTGGTCTATGGCCACTCTGTTCTCAAGAAATATGTTTGTCTTGATTTCTATCTTCATGGGATATGTAGCGACGCCTAAGCGATTTGCCTTGGGCCTAGCCCTAGGGTCATTAATCCTTCTGGCCCCTTGGCCCCGATTTTGGTCCAGGCAGTATGGCCTTTAAAACAATGTGAAACATCCTCACCATACGATGTTTAAAACTACATGTCTATCATCCTTATTTATAAGACGTAAAAATACATGGCATTCCATGTCCTTGATAGAGAGGTCCTATTTGGAAGTAAGTTTGATCCCGGATCAGACCGATGCACCCACCAAATGTGTTTCCTCCATGGTGGCATAATTTCAAGAGGGTTAGACTCCATTCAAACAACCCATCACTCCACCCTCCATGCTTTTTGTTCCCTTTATTTGGACCCTTGTCCTCTTTTACATCTAAAGGAATCCCCTAATAGTATGGATTCTCAGCCTATGGCTCGCCTACTATCATGGGATAATGTTTCGGAAGACCAATGGATAACATTTCGAGTCAGGCCCTATGTTTTGAACATGGTCAGCGGTCGGCCCTCATTTGTTGTCCCCATGACAGGATAACGCAATAGGGATGATGTATTTTGAACATTGTCAATAGTTATACTTCATTGTCATGACACCTTCACAGTGTTCCAAATTTTGGGTATTGTGATTCACTCTACACTCCCCTATGTTCGGACTGATTTTAACAACCCTGGAGTTGCCCCGTTCATGCATTAGAGTACATTTGGAAAATGGAAATTCAATAGTACTGAGACATTTTTCCTCCAGTCATCCCTCCCTCTTTCTTCCTGAAGATCTAAAATGGTTGTTCAAACCCTAGATGCTCAAATCTTGGTTGGCACTCTCACATTTGGATGGAATAACAAGGTGGTCATACCTTGTTTCTCACATCAGGCCCGACCCACGTGAGCTTAGGGATTGATCGCCGGATGTTTCAAAAATGTGATATACATGCAGTAGGCTGAAATAAATAATGGAAATCATGCACGCATCGAGAATAATAAATCAAATCATGAAAGTACATTCAAAGGTTGCATTCCTTACAGCACCTGAGGATCAGCCCCTCCCACGAATGGGTTGACCCTATCAAAAGAGCGTTGCAGCTTCGCCACTCCTTGGCCTGTGGATTCCAAGATTTGATGTTGCCTATTTAGTTCTCGCTCCTCCTCAAAAGCAATGGGGCATTGTTTTTCAGCTGAAATATGCGCCCGCTCCTCGATGCTCGGGACGATAGCCATCTCTTCGGAGGCTTGCTTCATCTATTCTTCAGCCCCTACCAGCTGGGTCTTCAGCCGTGATATAAGCTCTGATTTCATGTTGGGGAAAGTGTAATTCTCACCTTCCCATACCTGCAGCCATTGAATCTCATATTCAACCTCCTGGAGCCTCTTGATATTCATCTCTTTTCTTCACATCCAACCTACACCGAGGCCATAGTCATATTCCTGAATCTTCTCCGCTAAGAGATCTTGGATGAGAATGTGAGGACGTTGGGAATCCACTCCCCAGTGCACAGTTCACACAGCTGGGATCGAAGCCTCCCCATATGGTATATCCATTGTACTTGAGGGGTCTCATCAACAACACAATTCATATCTCATAATTATTTTTTTGGAATTAATTATCTCATTATAAATCTCAATTCTCCATATTAAATTACACAATTAAATATCTAGATCATAATGTCAAAGGCACATAATTAATTCACAATTAATTATATCAACTTAGCCAAATTTTATATCTCATAATTAATCCCCCTATTAATTATCTCAATTACATTTCTCCACTACTAGAAAAGGATGATTTACAAATGGTTCTGAACTGTCAGGAAATGCCACAGAACCGTTGGTAAGTAAGCCGTTGGGATAGCTTTTCCCAATGGTTTACATAAAACCATTGGGATAGGTTAGAAAAATTTATCCTATCCCAACAGTTTTGGGAACTGTTGGGAAAATATTTTCCCAACGATTTCCCCTAAACTGTTGGAAAAACCAACATTTTCCCATGGTTCCCAACGGTTTCTAAAACTGTTGGGAATGTATTTTTACCAACGGTTCCCTTTGAACCATTGGTAAAAAAAATTTCAATGAACCCTATGCCAATGGTTTGAAACCATTGGCATAGGCTATGCTGTATAAATTGCACAGCAGCCTGCAATTTGAAGAGCACTGGCAGGGTGTCCATCCATTCAAGGCAGGGTGTCCATCCATTCAGGTAATTCTCCGATCTCCTCTCCGATTAATGTACCTGCAATAACCAACTAAAACATACATATACTGAAAAAATTCATACACATTTAACATATAATGCATCTGGAACTGTACACATCTAGAATTAAATCAGAATTCACAACTTAATTATAAACATACATAATTCATTTAAACATACACATTTAAATGTGTTTTTTCTAGAAATGATGTCCATTTTAAACAGAATAAATACATTTGGAGTGATACCGGCCACACCGTGCCTCGGATTAAGGAAAGTTTGACTTTTGCAAATCATATATGATGAATGGATCGTTGTGCTAAAGTATCAACACGATCAGAATCCATTTGGTTAGTTTTCCGTATGTACTTAAAATGTTGTCCATTTTAAACGAAAGAGAGACACTTAGAGTGATCTCGGCCACACTGCGACTCAGATTGAGGTGAAGCTGAATCTTACACGTCACATATGACCCATAGATCTTTTTCCTAAAGTTTCAATAGAATCCGAATGTGTTTTGTCAGTTTATCGTATGTCAGTTGTTGTTTTCAATTAAAATGAAGTCCATTTTAAACTATAGAGAGACACTTCGAGTGGTTCCGGACACTCTGTGCCTTGGATAGAGGATAGGTTGACACTTAAACGTGACATATGACCCATGTATCGTTTTCCTAAAGTTTCAACAGAATTAGAATGCGTTTGGTCAGTTTTCAGTATGTCAGTTGTTGTTTTCACTTAAAATGTCGTCCATTTCAAATAAACATGAGACACTTTGAGTGGTTCCGGCCACACCGGGCCTCGTATTGAGAAAGGGTTGACTCTTACACATCACAAATGACTCATGGAAATTTTTCCTAAAGTTTCAACATAATCCGAATGCGTTTGGTCAGTTTTTCGTATGTCAGTTGTTGTTTTCACTTAACATGAAGTCCATTTTAAACTAAAGAGAGACACTTTGAGTAGTGACGGCCACACCATGTCTTGGATTGAGATGGGGTTTACTCTCACACGTCAAAAATGACTCATGGAACGTTTTCCTAAACAATAAACACATTCCGAATGCATTTGGTCGGTTTTCTGTATGTCAGTTGTTGTTTTCACTTAAAATGGTGTCCTTTTGAATCAAAAGAGAGACACTTTTAGAGGTGTCGGCCACACCGGGTCTCAGATTGAGGTGGGGTTGACTTTTACATGTCACATATGACTCATGGATTGTTTTCATAAAGAAAAAACACATTCTGAATGCATTTGGTCAGGTTTTCATATGTCAGTTGTTGTTTTCACTTAAAATTAAGTCCATTTTAAACAAAAGAGAGACACTTTGAGTGGTTTCGGCCACACTGCGCCTCGGATTGAGGAGGGGTTGACTCGTACACATCACATATGACCCATGGATCGTTTTTCAAAAGTATAAACACAATCAGAATCCGTTTGGTTGGTTTTCTGTATGTACTTAAAATGTTATCCATTTTAAACATAAGAGACACTTTGGGGGGTGTCAGCCACACTGCGACTCGGATTGAGGTGTAGTTGACTCTTACACATCATATATGACCCATAGATCATTTTCCTAATGTTTCAATAGAATCCAAATGCGTTTGGTCAGTTTTCCGTATGTCAGTTTCTATTTTCACTTAACATGAAGTCCATTTTAAACTAAAGAGAGACACTTTGAGTGGTGTCGGCCACACCGCATCTTGGATTGAGATGGGGTTGACTCTTACACATCACATATGACTCATGCATCGTTTTACTAAAGCATCAACACATTCCAAATGCGTTGGGTCAGTTTTTCGTATGTCAGTTGTTGTTTTCACTTAAAATTATGTCCATTTTAAACAAAAGACAGACACTTTGAGTGGTGTCGGTAACACCGTGTCCTCATATTGAGGTGGTGTTGACTCGTACACATCAAATGTGAACCCATGTATTGTTTTTATAAAGTATCAACACAATCTAAATGTGTTTGGTTGGTTTTCCGTATGCTAGTTTTTTATTTTTACTTAAAATGTTGTCCATTTCAAATAAACATGAGACACTTTGAGTGGTTTTGGCCACACCGGGCCTTGGATTGAGACGAGGTTGACTCGTACACGTCACAAATGACTCATGGAATGTTTTACTAAAGTTTCAACAGAATTCAAATGTGTTTGGTTGGTTTTTCGTATGTCAGTTGTAGTTTTCACTTAACATGAAGTTCATTTTTAAACTAAAAAGAGACACTTTGAGTGGTGCTGGCCACACCACATCTTGGATTAATACAGGGTTGAATCTTACATGTCAAAAATGACTCATGAACGTTTTCCTAAATCATAAACACATTTCGAATGCGTTTGGTCAGTTTTTTCGTATGTCAGTTGTTGTTTTCACTTAAAATGATGTTCATTTTAAACAAAAGAAAGACACTTTGAGTGGTATCGGAAACATAATGCCTTGGATTGAGGAGGGGTTGACTCGTACACATCACATATGACCCATGGATCATTTTTCTAAAGTATCAACACAATACGAATGTGTTTGGTTGGTTTTACGTATTCTAGTTGTTATTTTCACTTAAAATGTTGTCCATTTCAAATAAACCTGAGACACTTTGAGTTGTGTCGGCCACACAGGGCCTCAGATTGAGGCAGGGTTGACTTTTTCCACATCACAATTGACCCAAGGATCATTTTACTAAAGTATCAACACAATCCTAATGGTTTTGGTCAGTTTTTCGTATGTCATTTGTACTTTTCACTTAAAATGTTATCCATTTTAAACAAAAGTGAGACACTTTGAATGGTGTCGGCCACACCATGCCTCGGATTGAGCTGGGGTTGAATCGTACACGTCACATATGACCCATGGATCGTTTTGATAAAGTATAAACATAATCTGAATGCATTTGGTTGGTTTTCTGTATGTCAGTTGTTCTTTTCACTTAAAAGCCCATCCATTTTAAACAAAATAGACACAGTTAGAGTGCTATTGGCCACAATGCACCTCAGATTGAGGCCGGGTTGACTCGTACACATCACATATGACTCATGGATCATTTCCCTAAAGTTTCAACAGAATCCGAATATGTTTGGTCGGTTTTCCGTATGTCAGTTGCTATTTTCACTTAAAATGATATCCTTTTGAAACAAAAGAGAGACACTTTTAGTGGTTTTGGACACACCACACCTCGGATTGAGCTGGTTTTGACTCGTACACAGCACATATGACCCATGTATCGTTTTCCTAAAGTTTCAACAGAAACCGAATTCGTTTGGTCGGTTTTTCGTATGTCAGTTGTTGTTTTCACTTAAAATCATGTCCATTTAAAACAAAAGAGAGACACTTTGAGTGGTGTCGGCCATACCACACCTCATATTGAGGTAGGGTTGACTCATACATGTCACATATGACCCATGGATCTTTTCTCTAAATTATCAACACAATAAAAATCTGTTTGGTCAGTTTTCTATATGTACTTAAAATGTTGTCCATTTTAAACATAAGAGACACTTTGGGTAGTGCTGGCCACACTGCGACTCAGATTGAGTCACAGTTGACACGTACACATCACATATGACCCATGGATCATTTTCTTAAAGTTTCAACAGAATCTGAATGTGTTTGGTTAGTTTTCCGTATGTCAGTTGTTGTTTTCACTTAACATGAAGTCCATTTTAAACTAAAGAGAGACACTTTGAGTGGTGTTGGCTACACCACGTCTTGGATTGATATGGGGTTGAATAATACACATCACATAGGACTCATGCATCATTTTCCTAAAGCATCAACATATTCCAAATTCATTTGGTCAGTTTTCCATTTGTTAGTTGTTGTTTTCACTTAAAATTATGTCCATTTTAAACAAAAGAAAGACACTTTGAGTGGTGCCGGTAACATCATGCCTCGGATTGAGGTGGGGTTGACTTTTACATGTCACATATGATCCATGGATTGTTTTGATAAATTATCAACACATTATGAATGCGTTTGGTCGGTTTTCCGTATGCTAGTTGTTATTTTTACTTAAAATGTTGTCCATTTCAAATAAACCTGAGACACTTTCAGTGGTTCCGGCCACACACCAGGCCTCATATTGAGGCGAGATTGACTCTTGCATGTCAAAAAATGACTCATTGAACGTTTTCCTAAAGTTTCAACAGAATCCGAATGTGTTGGTCGGTTTTCCATATGTCAGTTGTTGTTTTCACTTAACATGAAGTCCATTTTAAACTAAAGAGAGACACTTTGAGTGGTGTTGGCCACACCGCATCTTGGATTGAGACGGGGATTACTCATACACATAAAAATGACTCATGGAACGTTTTCATAAAGCATCAACACATTCCGAATTTTTTTGGTCAGTTTTCCTTACGTCAGTTGTTGTTTTCACTTAAAATGATGTCCATTTTAAACAAAAGAAAGACACTTTGAGTGGTGTCGGAAACACCATGCCTCGGATTGAGGCGGGGTTGACTCGTACACGTCAAATATGACCCATGGATCATTTTGATAATGTATCAACACAATACAAATGCGTTTGGTCAGTTTTCTGTATGCTAGTTGTTATTTTCACTTTAAATTGTTGTCCATTTCAAATAAACCTGAGACACTTTGAGTGGTACCGGCCACACCAAGCCTCGGATTGAGGTGGGGTTGACTCATACATGTCTCAAATTACCCAGGATCATTGTCCTAAAGTATAAACACAATAAGAATTAATTTGGTCATTTTTCTGTATGTCAGTTGTTCTTTTCACTTAAAATCCCATCCATTTAAACAAAAGAAAAGAGATGCAGTTAGAGTGCTACCGGACACACCGCGCCCCGGATTTAGACGGGGTTGACTCGTACACATCACAAATGACCCATGGATCATTTTCCTAAAGTATCAACACAATCTGAATGCGTTTGGTTTGTTTTTTATATGCTATTTGTTATTTTAACTTAAAATGTTGTCTATTTCAAATAAACTTGACACATGTCTTATCCTAACAATTGACAAGTAAACCAAATAAAACAAGGCATAATTCACATAACATGGAGAATGTACGACAAGGATTTTTATTCAAATTAAAGCATATCATCACATGAATTTGATGAGAATGAGCTAATAGTCTTACCAAGACATTCATATAATTCAAGACATACAAAAATGGAATAATCCTAAATAAAATTGCATGATCAGAGAAATAAAAAAAGGCATGTGAAATCAAGGAGGGTGGGGGATGTATGGGGGTACAGGGAGGAGGGTGGGGGGGATGTCCAGGGGGTCTGTCCGGGGGGGGGGGGGTTGTCCGGGGTCCAGGGAGGAGGGTGGCGGGCTGTCCAGGGGGCTGTCTGGGGGTTGTCCGGGGACCAAGGAGGAGGGTGGGGGGGGGCTGTGCGGGGGGGGATGTATGGGGGGTGTTCAAGGGGCTGTCTGGGGTTCAAGGAGGAGGGTGGGGGGATGTCTGGGGGTCCAGGGAGGAGGGTGGGGGGGCTGTCCGGGGGGCTGTCCGGGGGGGCTGTCCGGGGGGCTGTCCAGGGTCCAGGGAGGAGGGTGGGGGGGCTCTCCGGGGGGCTGTTTGGGGGGTGTCTGGGGACCAAGGAGGAGGGTGGGGGCTGTGAGGGGGGTTGTTCGTGGTGTGTTTGAGGGGATGTCTGGGGTCCAAGGAGAAGGGTGGGGCTGTCTGAGGGGTGGTCTAGGGGGCTGTTCGGGGGCTGTCTGGGGGGCTGTCTGGGGATCAAGGAGGAGGGTGGGGGGCTGTCTGGGGGGCTGTCCAGGGGGCTGTACGAGGGGCGGTTCAGGGGGGGTGTCTGGGGGTGTTCAGGGGGCTGTCTGGGGTCCAAGGAGGAGGTTGGGGGCTGTCCGAGGGACTATCCGGGGTCCAGTGAGGAGGGTGGGGGGGCTGTCCGGGGGGCTGTCCGGGGACCAAGGAGAAGGGTGGGGGCTGTGCGGGGGGCTGTCCGGGGGGCTGTCTGGGGGGCTGTCTGAGGGGCTGTCCGGGGACCAAGGAGGAGGGTGGGGGGCTATTTGGAGGGATGTCCAGGGGATGTCCAAGGGGCTGTTCGGGGTCCAAGGAGGATGGTGGGGGGTTTTCTAGGGTCTGGGAAGGAGGGGGCTGTCCAAGGTGTTCTTAAACACACAAAACTCTATAAACATGCTCAAGATACACTGAAACCACTAAAAGACATCAACATCCATGAAAACAGACAATATATAAAAATAACTCAACTCCAATACTATACTACAGGTCTAGATAAAACCAACAACTATAATAGATTAAACATCAAATCTCATCATTATTAGTAAAAAAATGTAACGGATCAATTTTTCCCACATCACCATCAACATCATCACCATCATCATCACCCTCGTTCTCATCCCCATCATCGTCCTTTCCCTCCTCAATACCCTCCTCCTCGCCCTCGCCCTCCGCCTCACCCTCCTCCTCCGCCTCGCCCTCCTCCTCTCCCTCCTCCTCCGTATCAAACTCCTCACCATCATCATCATCAGGATGGACATCGTCTTGACCACCACTAGAACTTCCACTGGTTTCACCATATATATAACGTATCGACGACTTATATTCATCAAAAGATGGGTTGGCCTCTGGTGGAAGTGTTGGACGTAGAGCTTCAATAAATTTCATAAATGCACTATTTTCCCTAGCAGACTGTTCTGTTGTCTCTATAGACCTTTTTTCATCCTGTTCTGCATGTTCCTTGACTTGCTACAGCTTGGTGGCACTACAACTCATACCCGAGGAGGGCCAATACTTTGTCGGGACTATCCTAGGTCGGCATCATACTCTGCCAGAATGCTCTTCTCCCAACACCTGATGTAAGTGATCAGTTGGCCCAAAATTGTCTGGTTATTGGGCATCGAGGGCCTCTAAAGAATCCTTTTACAAATATAAATATATTATTAAGTTACAAAATAGATATTAAAAGATAAAATCAACATATTAAAACTTACAATCTACTGCTGAGTCGGTTCATTAACGACACTTCCATCCTTTTTTCGTCTACTCGAGAAAAACAGTTTTTGCTCGAGGCACACGTCCTTCAATATTCTGTTGTTGCCTCTACAATGACATTGAAAAGTAAAGTTATATGAAAACTTTAACAAATGATTAAATAATTGAGGAAACAAAATAAACTATAAGTCATAAATAAAACTTATAAAAAATTGTCATACCAACTTCCTCTCATGATCTGGCATTGTAGTACATCCCTGTGTGTGGAGGTATTTTTTTGCATCAATGGTTTTTTTATTTTTTCCAGATGATTCCTAAATAAAATTCGATAATTCAAAGGATAATATTAATGCAAAACATGAAAATTATTATTTAAATACCTCAAATGTAATTAATACCTTAAACTGAGTAGTCGTCTAATGGGTAATCATCAGCCGATATTGCTCTATAGGACAATCATCCACGACTGGTACTACCTCTAACTCAGTTCCAACTCTAGAACACCAGCCAATATACAACTCATGCTTATAGGCTCTCCAAAGCTCACCTAAATCCTTCAGACGTGTCGGTCGTGCACCTCACCATCGGGAAAATTAAATCGAAGCTGACACCAAAATATTAATTCATATAAATACAAAAATAATTCATGGCATTAAATACAACAGATTTTTTTACCCATATCTCTGCCCAAACTCTATCCTTAACCTCATGTGGCAATTTTCTCCATGATAGAATGCTGACAGGAATGATTTCATAGTAATTTGGCAAGCGTCGCCAAAAAACTCTGACGTTGATGCCCTCTTTTCTCAACCATTTGGTTGTCTTCATTGTAATCCACCATTACCTATGTGTGGGGGTTCCAAACCGCACGCATGCGTGTATACCCCCGCCCCCACCTCTTATCAGTACACATATCTGTCATGAAATAAAAACAAATATTTTATCAAAACATGTTATAATCAAAATAAATATTGGTATAAAAATTTGTTAGGGTTCTATAAATATACCTGTGCCAGTCTGATCACTGAGCGCCGCTGGATCCACAGAAACTGATGGAACACCCTATGGTGGAACAGGAGTCGAAGAAGATGGAATATAGAAGCTCGGAGAGATAGAAGTAGAAGGAAAAGAAGATGGGATAGTTGTATGACCGGATTCTGGCTGGGAGTGGGAATCATCATGGGATATGAAAAAGATAGGCCAGAAGATGAAAAAGGTGGAGAAAACATGGGATGCCTAAATATCCCATGTGTCCCTAACGACACACTGGGATCAGAATGTGGGAAGGATGACATGTTAGTGGGAGGGGTAGGGTCTATTCGGGTACGCGAAGCTGCTCGTCCACCTCTGGTATGAACCCTCCTCATACCACCGTCATGAGTACTAGGACCAGTACTAGGCTCCTCATCAAATAACTGTCGACGTATAGGTGGATCCTACAAAAATGTTTACAAAAAAATTAATCACATGACATTATATATTCTTTAAATATATATATTTGAAATAAAGTACTCACTACAGGCACTAATGGTGGAAATCCCATCTCCGTCATTCGACGATTGTTCTCCATCATTTTTTCCCTTCGTCTCTCTTTAATTGGCAGCATTTCCTTCATTGGAAAACAAATATGTAATTAATTAGAAAAATGAAACTAATGTGTAACCCAAAAAACTAAATATATGAGGGAATAGGGGGATTCATTGGTAATTTAGCTATCAATTGTTTTATAAGAGATTTAATGGATTTAATAAATCATACAAGTTGTAATGTTCACCAAGTTAGAAATATT
Source organism: Viscum album (assembly GCA_963277665.1). NCBI lineage: Eukaryota > Viridiplantae > Streptophyta > Magnoliopsida > Santalales > Viscaceae > Viscum > Viscum album. The sequence goes on along the minus strand of OY728140.1, from coordinate 1,265,189,380 downwards.
GTTTGACTAGGTTTGAATACAGTTCAATTCCAAATTAGAAAATGTAATTCAAATAAAATTATATCCAATAAACATTGAAAATTCACTTAATGGTCAAGTCATCTAAAACATATTTGTGATCAATACTAAATCAATTTGAATATTACCAAACTTAACAACCCAACTCGAGGTAAACCAAAAGAATTGAGATCATGGATGAATGATTCAATATATTTTCAACCACAAATTCGAGTTCACAATCAACTCTAAAAATTTAGCTGTTGGAGTCATCAAAAGAAATAAATGGATTGGTTCCAATGGAACTAGGGATAGTGTCAATTCCATCATCACCATCATCAAAATTATGTCTTGGAATTACTTCAACTATGAGACCAAATTCAGGTCGAAGTTGGTCTTTGACATAAAAAACTTGTTTAGCCATTGATGCCAACACATATGGTTCTTCGGTACCAAGAGTGTGAGTCATATTAATTACTCGAAATCCACAATCATCAATAAATGTGCCATGTCTCATCATCGAATCAAACCAATGGAATTTCATCATTATGACTCATCCATGAGAGTAATAATCCAATATTACTATTTTCTCAACAACTCCATAATAACCCACATTTTCAATTCGCGGTCTACTATCTGATGCATTGTCATAACAATCTATTGTGGTAGTAACCATAATACCATCATGTTTTGTTTTCATGTTCTTTTCTCATTCAGTGACAATAAATGTGTACCCATTGATAACAATTGATTTACAGTCATGAACCATAGTATTAGGACCAAAAGACAAAGCTCTTATTTCCTCAGAGATAGAGTCAATAGACAAACTCAATACCTACAATATAAATGACTATTAAACTTAATTAAATATTTATTTAATTATTTTAAACAATAATATTTTTACCTTAAATTTTAACAAAGCAGAAAACTCTTTGCTATGAAAAGTCTCTCTCCTTCTCAAATATAAAGAATGATGATTTATATTTATAATTGTTTTATGTTCCCTATAGATAAAAATATGAATAGTTTAACAGATATATATGTAAGATATACATATTCAATTTAGTTACCTGATATAGTCATCGAACAAATCACAGTTGAACAAAACTGTGCGATGTTCCATCTCCCGCTCTTCATGGATGAATGTCTTCAATGTATATAATCTAGGAATTCCTCCTGTTTGAGGAAGTGATGGAAAACTGGGTTCAATTTTCTCATACAGTTCTTCTTCATTTCTCATTGGTCTTTACATTCTTATAGTAAGATCAGAAAAATACATTGAGAATAAATCTATACATTCTTGAGCCAAGTAACCGTTCCCGATAGAACCTTCAGGATGATTCCTATTTCGGACATAAGACTTTAATGTGTACATGTTTATTTCAGTTGGATACATACAAGGAAAAGAAACAGGTCCTCCGAGAAGTATTTTAGTGGGAATATGGACTGTCGGATGCAGCATGCATGTGAAAAATGATGGAGGAAATATTTTCTCCAACACACACAAAATTAATGGGGAATCTGTCAACATCTTTTGCAAGAAAGACTTGGACAACTTCTCAGCACAAAGATCTCTAAACAAATGGAACAATTGAATAATAGTCACCCTTACATTATTGGACAAAAGATGATGGATTGCTATTGGAAGAAAATCATGCAGTATAACGTAATAATCATGAGTCTTAAAAGATTTTAGCTTCAAATCTCTTCTATTGACCCATTTAAATATGTTTCTTGAATAGCCATCAGGAACTCTAATAGTCTCTAATACTTCTAGAAAAAAAATTCATAGGTGTCATCACATAAGAAGCACATAGAAGTTTCCATTTATTTTCAGTGATACGCACAAGATGCAATTCTGGTCTGATTCCCCAATCCACCAAGTCACACTGAGATCGTAAATCATCTTTTGCCTTCCCCTTGACATTTAGAAGAATAGAAATCAAAATTTATCATATATTATTTTCAATATGTATTATATCTAAGAAATGATGTAACAAATTCGTTGACCAATAAAGAAAATCAAAAAAGATACTCCTCTTCCTCCAATTGTAACAGGTTTCAGTGGAAACATTCTTTCTCTTTCTAGATTTCATTTGACCCTTCTCGAATGAAAAAATTAAATCTTTCAATTCATTAAGAACATCAGTTCCAGACATATGCTGAGGTGGATCATCGGTCTCTATGGTATTATCAAATCTTAGACGATTAATTCTATATGGATGATCCTTTGGAAAGAATCGTCGATGTCCCATAAAACTAAAACTACAGTGATGTTTCAGTCTTCTGGATCATGTATTCTTCATACAAACTGGACATGACAGTTTTCCCTTTTTGATCCATCTAGACATCATTGCATAAGCTAGAAAATCATTGATCATCCACATAAGTGAAACACGCATCTGAAATATGTCTTTCGAACATGCATCGTATGTGCACACACCCACATCCCAAAGAAGATTCAACTATTTTATTAAAGGTTGCATGTATAAATCAATATCAATGTCGGGATAAGAAGGACTAGATATGAGTATACTCATGAAAGTGAAAGGTTTTTTCATACACAACCATGGGGGAAGATTATAAATGTGTATAAAAATTGGTCATGTGCTGTGCGAAGTAAGCATCTGCCCAAACGAATTAAAATCATCGCATGAAAGACCCAGCCTCACATTATGCACGTCAGCTGCAAAATCAGGATATCGAGCATCAAATCTCTGCCATGCAAATCCATCTGCAGGATGAACCAACTCATCATTAGTTTTCTTTCTCTCGGTATCATGCCATATCATTTTTATTGATATGTCATCAGACATAAAAAGATTATGGAGTCTAGGTATCAATAGAAAGTACCACATTACTTTCTGTGGAACGCGGGATGGTGTTCCATCAGATTTTGACTTCCAGTGGGATGTGCCACATTTTATACAATCATTTCGTTCAGTGGTTTCCTCCCAGAATAAACTGTAATCTTTCAGGAAAGCATGAATATTGTTTTTTGAAAATCCAAGTTCCTCAACTAAATTCCATGCCATATAGTGGTTTGAGGTAATATCTGCACCATCCAGAAGTAAATCCTTCAAGAGGGTAAGAATGTAATCGATTGCTATATTAGAAATCCCATACATAGTTTTCCCATGAAACAATCGGATTAAAAATTACAGATTTTTCATTTTATCGCATTGTCGATATACTGGAGTCATGGTAGCATCATTCAATTTTTTCACCCTATCAATATCATCATTTTCACTAGATTCATCATCTGTCCTCATATCGAAGTCTTCTTGAGTCGAAATCCTTTCTTTTTCATGATGAAGAATAAATGGAAACCGATCATCTAACAAATTCTCCATTCCAGTCCTTTAATTTCGATCATCACCAATTTGAGATTTCATTTTCTCCCCATTGTGATACCACACAAAGTAGTTTGCTTGAAAATCATATTTGGTTATGTGGTAGGTGACTTCTTCACAGCTCAACCAAGGTCTACCAACATAGTTGGAACATGGGCAGTGTGTGCGACCACTATATGAAGCATTGTGAAATTCAAAATCTATAAAGCTCTACAAATTGTTTTGAAAACCGCTTGATATCCAATCGGTTTCATACATCCAAATTATGTGCATTCTGTAAAAAGAATTTATATAAGTCATTTTTTCATAAACAATTCAATAGGATTGAACTTTAATAGAAAATACATTTATGTAAATGATAAAGGAATAAGTTTCTAGTCGATGTAGTGAACTATTAAAATAATTTAAAGAACAAGTACTCATAAATTAAATTAAAATTTATTTATATTCATTTTCATTAGGTCTATAAGAGGCACATGCCTTAGTTCCCATTATTTGTTATAGGCATCCCAAATCATTCACTCATGTTCAATAACTCATTATTGGAACCTCTATGGCCATACCTTTCATTACCCAATTACTTCCCCAAGTCAAATGCACCCCATGGGTGAATAAATTTTAGGCTTCTACACTAATAGGTTGTTCATGGATTGTAAAAAGATTTAATTTCATAAAGTATAGACAAAAACATTTATTTTTAAATTTGAGATTAATAATAAAGTATGTCAATGATAACAACATTACTGAATTAAACTTGTGACTTATCTAACATTTTTATGGATGTCTACACATGCCAGCATGGCTAGTGAAAAGAACCCCACCCTCATAAAAGTGATTATTGGCCAAGAAGGACGCATAATATACAACATAAAATGACAAGCATATTTAATTGACCCTAAAGTTATATTAGTGTAGTCATCTTGGGAGAAATGGAATATATGATCCTGGTTAACTGATGAATTCAAAAGCTCAAATTCCATATGTTGGACACTATCTAAGGTAAGAAATCATGTGAGGATGGGTTTACATCATTAAATTTCTTACATGCTAGTGAGAATGAAGGCTTGAATTAATGACTTGATTTCACTAATTAAATGAGGGTAGAGGTTGCATAGGCTGTGTAAACAGAATGATTAAATAAGGGTAGAGGTTGCATACATTGTGCATGGTGGGGGAGTCTCAGCCAATTTAGAAACTAAAATAAATTCCCATCATAGGTATCAATAAGAAACATCAGAATCGAAAGAAACTCCAAATAAAAAAGGACTAAAAACATCAAACATTTCAAGAATTCACTACAATGCATAGATTATCAATATTTTTAGCAGTAATTATATGTCTTAATCATGAACCACCTCTATAGCTCCTAGTTTTCACCAATAAACATAAGTTAAATATCTCAAAATATCTTTAAAACAACTCATTAATAGGCTCAAAACGTAAATATAATCTTGAACCAACCATGGAATCTCTTTCACAACACATTATCACACACCAGTTATCTCACGTGTTAAGAAATACCAAACATAGTCACATAACAAGTGTACTATAACAAATTAAATTACACAAGCCTTATTAAAAAAATCTCATTTTAATAAAACACTTTCCTCAAGATTAAATAATTTCTAAAATATATTTCGAAATCCATTTTAAATCAACTATGTCTGCCTTTACTAATGGTTTTATGAAACCATTGGTAAAGGCCTCCTTGATGAACTGTTGGTATAGGAGCGTTGGTAAAATCCAGATTTCCAGTAGTGGATTCCACTAGATGAGGTATGAGTCCACTAGTGAATCATAAATCTAGATTTTCCCATCTAACTATCTAAGTCACCATGACTAGTCAAAAGAGGTGAGTAAGATAATGATGTTATGAGGATCACAATGAGGATCCTTATCAATATCAATCATATTATTCAGACCTCAAATCATATCTCAATCTCACCCCAATCTCCATCGATGTGAATAATCCCATTTTCAATATCCATCAATTGTAATTACAAGAATTGAGTAAGTTACATTAATGAATTATTACAATTGAGGATCTTCATAAAGTTCCAACTAAGAGGTAAAAAATCTTCAATTCAATTCAAAACCCCTTATTTAATTCAATATTTAGAAAGGTTATCTATACCAACTTCCTTCCAAAAACTATCATGTAATTCTAAATAGGCCTTTAAAAAATCCTTTATTTCAAAACATCCCAAAGGCATTAAAGGATGTTTTAAAATTAAAAATTCTCAATATTAATTCAAAACATGGGATTACAACCTATTTCCACATGAATAAATATCTAATTTAAAATTATCAAAGAAATATCATTTCAAAAAAAATCATTCCAAGAGGGTTCATTGTCATTTCACAAATTAAATCATTTGAAACTACTTAGAAAACATTAAATAGGTCAACTCATTTCATACAAATCAATTTATTTCATTCTTTGAATAAAAACTCGATACAAAGACTCAATTTCACCAATTCATTCTTTAAATATTCTTTGAAAATAAATCTAAATAGTCATGGAATGGAATAATTCATAAATACTTGAAAGATATCAAAATTATAGTCATAAAATTCATGACTTGTTCAATTCAATGAGAATAGGGTTAAATAATATTTCACAAGGAAATTTAAGGAAAACATTAATAGAAATTTTTATAAAAATTAATAAACGCATATAAATAAATTTCCAAGTAACAATTAATTACAAGATGAAGAAAACGCATAAAAAACATACTTAGAAAATCTGGAATCTAACTGCAATGAATTTGAGATGTTTCTTCTTAGATGGAGGGTTAAAGATTTAATTAATTAAATGGATTGGAATAGAGAAAGTCTAGATTAAATCAAAACACAAAAAAATTATATACACATAAAAATAAAAACTTAAAACTCAAATATTAGATGAATTACAATAAAAACAAGGTAGCACTTAAATATTTTATCTGTATAAAGAAGAAAATACCTGATTTGAGATGATTCAGATGGAGTTTCAACGGTTCGGATGGGGCAAGTCGTTAGAGAGCACTGCAGAATTAGGGTTATATCTCGCGAATGGGGGAGAGGAGCGGCCGAGTGTATTTGGGGTAAACCTTTACCAATGGTTTTTAAAAAATGTTGGTAACGCGGTGTCCAAGGAACCCTTTCCCAATGGTTCTAGTGAACCATTGGGAAAGGGTGGTTTGAACACCCCATTACCAACGGTTTCCTAAAACCATTGGCAAAGGGGTACCCTTTACCAATGGTTCACTAGAACCGTTGGCAAAGGGGTACCCTTTACCAATGGTTCACTAGAACCGTTGGTAAAGGGTTTCCAGAAGCGTGGGGAAAACCTCCCATTCCAGTAGTGCTCAAAGAAAATAATTAATTCACAATTAATTATCTCGACTTAGACAACTTAATATCTCATAATCAATTCCCCCGATTAATTATCTCAATTACAATTAGCAAAGCACATAATTAATTCACAATGAATTATCTCAACTTAGCCAATTTTATATCTCATAATTAATCTCCTGATTGATTATATTAATTAAAAATCTCATAACACAAAATTAATTCACAAATTACTTATCTCAACTTAGCCAATTTAATATCACATAATTAATCCCCTGATTAATTATCTCAATTAAAATTCTCAAAGTAAATAATTAATTCACAATTAGTTATCTCAACTTAGCTAATTTAATATCCCATAATTAATCCCCCGATTAATTATATCAAATAAAATTCTCAAAGCACATAATTAATTCACAATTAATTATCTCTACTTATCTAATTTTATATATCATAGTTAATCACCTGATTAATCATCTCAATCTCAAAACAAAAAATTAATTCACAATTAATTATTTCAACTTAGCCAATTTTTTATCTCATAATTAATCTCCTAATTAATTATCTCAATTACAAATCTCAAAACACATAATTAATTCATAATTAATTATATTATCTTAAACAATTTAATATTTCATAATTAATCTTCTGGTTAATTATAATCTTAAAGAAATTAATTAATTCATTATTAATTATCTCAACTTAAGCAACTTAAAATCACATAATTAATCTTCGGATTATTATTCTCTCAATTATAATTTTAATGCACATAATTAATTCACAATTAATTGTCTCAACGTATCTAGCTTAATACTAATAATTACCACTTAACCCAAGTGCATCAACATGTAAGGACGGTAATAGAAAAACACATATCATTAAGCTAAAAAATATATCAATCTAAACATTATGTTTTCAGCTCAAAGGCATCGCACCTCCGTTGGAGGGGTTTTATTATAAAAATGTGATTTTGTAATTAACAAATCATTTTATACCAATAAGAAATTTCCTCCAATATTGCAGTCAACTTTATCAAAATCAGTAGATTAAAAAAACTGCATTTTTTCAAATAAAATCAAAGTTGAGGACCCTACCTCAAGGAATTGGTCAAGCCAATGCTTTCTAACTCAAACTACAACGTGCTCACGCACACATACTTCCACAATATTGCACGTGCATACTAGGAATTGGTCTCATCACCCTACAATGATAAATGGCACCCAAAATTAGTGATGTGGGTATCAAATGAACCTCCAATTAATTCACCTCAACTCAAATACACCATAAGAATCTAATTTAAAGGCTATGAAACCAATTATCTGGTTTATAGCCTTACCCAAAATAATATCGGTGAACCAAATCAAGATGAACCTCCATGCCTTCATCAATAGTTGTCGAAATATAACCCCACAGGTCCTGAGACATCTTCCTCACCACCTAGGATCGAAAGAAACAAGAAATCCAGGTTAATCCTGAACCTAGGCTTTCAGCCCAATGGAACTCGGGTGAAGGAGAGATAATACGGCCGATGCGAAGAATGAAACATGAAGATAAGGACTTACCTTGATGATACAGACAACTTATGTGAAGACTCCAGGAGGAGATAGCTGTACAAAGGAGTCGAAGAGTAGGGTAGTGTGCCACCCATGGGTGTTGCTCCATGGGGGCACCGCACCCCCTATAGGAGGAGGGAGAGGTGCACCTCCCTCTTCTATTATCCCTTACATAAATTAAAATTCTAATTTCAAATATAAGAATTTATATAATAATAATAATAACCATTATATGTTTATTATTACCCTTTAATATTATACAACTTTGATAAACTACAAACTCCCATTTACACATTACTTAATTAAATTCTCCTCAAACAAATTTAATTAAATAAATTCTCACACTCATGCTATTTAATTAAATTCTCTCAAAATTAAATTTAATTAAAAAAAACCCCCATTTTGCATCAATTAATTAAATTTTTCTTAACCTTGAATTTAATTAAATAAAACCCTCATTTCATATCATTTAATTAAATTTTATTTAACTCAATTAAATTAAATTAAACTCTCTATCTCTCCTCATTTAATTAAATTCTTCAAACCCAATTTAATTAAATAAAACCCCCATAATAATAATCATTAGTATTATTATCATTTAATAAAATTACTCTTTGATAAAACCCAAAACTCCCCATTTAAACATCATTTAACTAAATTCTTCACAACAATTTTTAATTAAATAAAACCCCAACTTCACATCATTTAATTAAATTTTGTTTTACTTAATTTAAGTAAATAAAAATTCTCCATCTCACCACATTTAATTACATTCCTCAACCTCACTTTAATTAAATAAAACAATCATAATAATAACCATTATTATTAAAATTCATCTTTGATAAGACCCAAAACTCCCAAAGTACACATCATTTTATTAGATTCTTCTTCAACAAATTTAATTAAATAAATTCTCTAACACATCAATATTTAATTAAATTCTCTCAATACAATTTAATTAAATAAAACCCTCATTTTCATTAAATAGTTAAATTCATATTTACCCTTAATTTAATTAGATAAAACCCCAACTCCACATTTAACACATCATTTAATTAAAATCCTTTCCAACTGAATTTAATTAAATAAATCTTCCAACCCATTATTTTTTAATTATATTCTCTCAACATAATTTAATTAAAAAAACCCTGAAACCTCGTTAATCATCATTTAATTAAATTCGATCCAACTAAATTTAATTAAATAATTTCTCTAATTCATGTTATTTAATTAAATTCTCTTAACACAATTTAATTAAATTAAAAACTCCAACTCATCAATATTATTTAGTTAAATTCTCTCAACCTCAATTTAATTAAATAATAATCCCCCATTTCACAATGACTAATTAAATTATTATTAACCTTGAGTTTAATTATATAAACCCTCTATTTTTCATTAATTAATTAAATTACTCTTTTTCTTAAATTTAATTAAAAGAAGCCCCAACTCCTCATTTAAACGTTATTTAAATTTTATCATTTAATATTTACCTTATTTGATAACCCCCCAACTCCACATTTACTAGTCATCTAATTAAATTTCTCTCATCTCAATTTAATAAAATAAATACTCCATCTCATCATCATTTAAAATATATTTAATTGTTTTCATCATAATTTAATTAAATAAATTTTTCATCTCAACGTTATTTAATTAAATTGTCTCAAATTTAATTTAATTTAAAGAAACTCTAAATATCTCATTTAATTAAATTCCTTTCAACCATGAATTTAATTAAATTAATTTTCCCCAAAACTCAAAACTAGGTGGAACATATGGTTCAACTTTCATAGTCTGACAGATTGTTTGCAGGCCGTGCATCCACTACTGGACACATGTTTTATTATGCATGGTTGACCCGCACAGTTTTCGCTAGCCGTGTGTAGCCTGTGAAAACAACAGTGCCTGGTCCAGTTCTCTAAAAACCCATCTTTCCTCCAAGGAAACCGGTCTAGCCTTTACCCAATCCCATTATCAACACTTTAAAAGAACCCATCTCATGAAACTTATTTCTGAATCTTGGTTTTAAAATTGAACCATGCAGTAAACTAAAAAGTTCAAAAACTTTCATATTTTATCCCAATCCAAAAACATGGGACTTTACAATTCCCTTGCAGAATAGGTAAACTTATATCACATTTTTTATGCCAAAAAAGGCCCATAAGTCCTCTAAAACTGAGTTTCTAGTCAGGGTACCCCAATTTTTTAACATTTGATGGATTTTAAACCTCACATAAGGGGATATTATTACTTTTTTTTGGTGGCAGATGAATTTATTCTTAGGTCTTACATTCTTATTGATATTATGGTTTTGAAATTTTATCATTTTTCATAATGTAATTTTATTTATAATTAAATATATGCATGTTTTCTTATATTTACTTATAAAAAATCACTCATATAAATACATATATCAATATATTTATGTAAAAATGTTTATTCTAATATATGTAAATAAATACATATTCTAAAAAATCTATTTACAAAAATATCTAACTATTTTTTACATTATATATACATATACATATTTGTGTATTAATAAAGAGGTATATATTTATATTATATTCTAGTATAAATAAGTGAATGTAATATATAATATATTTAAATAAATATAAGTATATATATCACACACACACACACATATGTATATATTGTATAAATTTATTTTAAAATAATTATATAAATATATGTACATATAAATATACATAAACAGAAATATCATTAAACAAACAACAAAACAACATGGTGTAGTGGTAAAGGAATTCCATCTTCGAAGGAGAGGTGCAGGGTTTGAATCCAGGCGAGCGTGCATAAGGCTGGAATTTCAAAAAGCATTGATAATAGGTAGTGGGGTCAAAATCACTGATAAGGGGGGGTGGAGTGCTATTAAATGGGTCTTGGAAGCTCTGATAAAGGGGGTCAGGCTCATAGGTGTTAGAAAAAATATAATTTTACCCCCTTTAACAGTGTTGCCTTTATCAATGCTAAAAAAGTGATATTAAAGTCCCCCTTTAACAGTGATAAAAAAGAACTATTAAACAGTCCCTTTAATAGTGCTAAAAAAGTGCAATTAAAGAACCCTTTTAACAGTGCTAAAAAAAGTGCAGTTAAAGGGGGCGTTTAACAACACTTTTTTAGCGCTGATAAAAGTTTCAGGATTTTAACCATACTTAGATTGTCAGTGAATTTTTATCTATTATAGAGGCCTATTATAGCACTGTTAAAGACCAATTTTTTAGTACTGATACCTTTACATCATGTGAAACCCACACAGGGTCTTCCCGTGTACTCTACAAGGCCATGTGCCCCTACATGGGCTATATGGATGGGTACTCGACTACATGTTTGAGTACAATAAATAGTGTGTATACTTCATACATGGAATTTACTCTTAAAAATATCATCTTCCAAGAATGAGAATAACACACTGTGTGTGTTCTAGAATCTACGCATCGTGTGATCAGGATTTTTGAACGGGAAATCCCTCAAACGCCCAAAACTCCCATTTTTTCCAAAAATCAACATATTGATCGACAGGGGGTCCTATGAATTCATAATAGATGATCCAAACATGAAAATGGTAAATCTCTAGTTATTTATAGCAAAACTTAAAAATGGCCTACCTTTGGGTGTAATCCACAAAAACTTCGGTTGTTTCCACATCCATAGATATCGCATGACGATCTGGCATGTTCTGAGCCTCATAGTGGTACCTCTCTTCCCATACCCCTATTTATCTCTATCCCTCTACCTTTTTATCTCTCTGTCACATGATAAAGGATACCCCCATCATACATACAAGAGAATCTAGGGAAGAAGTAAGAAAAGAAAAGAATAAATGAAAAGAAAAAAAAGAAAAGGGGGCCCAACACGGCCCCGACACCCAACCTAAGTTTATGCCCTGCCATTTAAAAAATCAGCATTCATGACTCAAAAGAGGAGACATAATCTCAATATGATGCTTCATTAAAAAAAATATGTCCAAATGAACCTATGTGAATAAATTAATATTTAACTAGTTAAATATTAAATATTATTTATTCCAATAAAATTTAAACAGTTTTGAATTCCACCAAACACCTTTCCTAGGGTAAACACCTAATTCTAGGACCAACGGAGTAGTTGAAAAAATTATTTGAGATCATATGATGGGTGAAAATGACCCTTTTCCCCTTAAAAGCATCTAAAATCAAAAATTCAAATTCCTACTCAAAATTCCAGTATGGAAAAACTTGGGTCCTTAAAATATTCCCACTATAAACCTTCTCATCCTTGAAAATCCTAGGTGGGAAAATGAATTCATGATATCAACCCGATAATCTTTACAAAAAAACTATCTGAACTTCCCAATGACAAGTCTTGTTGCATCGATAATTGTCTCTAACATAGAAGATGTTAAACTACGATTGATCTAGTACTCCCCATCATAGGAATACCTTTATCATCACCTCAATAACCAAACATTGAGCTTGAAGGACCACATAAAATGCCAATTTTAAAATAAAAATGAGTGTAAACACCCCCAAATATCCAATGGAGTAGTACCCGCCATTTTTATTAATTTATACCACTCCTTGAATGCATCCTCAATAGGTTCCTTTATCAAACCTAGAAAGACATTAAAAGATAAAATAATCTGAATGTAGAGTTGGAACACTCTCAATATACTCAAGATGATGTTAATATAGAGCATGATCATCCTTAATAAGGAGTATACTATGATTCCATCAAAATATGTGTACATCTCTCTCTGTCACGACCCGTCCTCGGGGCCCATGCCGTGACTACACTAAGACCTCCTTCCATAGGCCAGGGGCTGGCGACTAGCACCGAAGGCGTAAATCCCAAAAGAAGGGAAGACATTTCCTTTATGAAGTAACATACACAACAGAGTACGCAAGTGAAGTAAGTACTAAGTAAAACTGGGTACAAGGTAAGTGATGAAAAGTAAATGGGCCAGTATACAAACCCAACTGAAAGTACATTACAACTGAAGGAAAGAACAACAGAAGTAAGTAAAACAGCACCACTGAGTCATCCTCTGGAAATCCCACCTGAAGGGTGGGTACATATAGTCTCCTCAGCTCCTTGGGTCTGGTCGTCTGCTCCGTGTACGTCCCGCCAAGTAGTCCACCTCCGGGTATCGTCTAGCTCCCCAAGCCTCCACCTCGATCAATGTTGTCTGTCGTATGCATCCAACACAACGTAGTGCGGGAATAACCCATAAAGGGGCGACTATACGATACTTAGTAGGGACCCCGACACCCCCGAAGGTCTCTCAGAATCCATGAAGGATATACCAAAAAGGAAAGATACAATCACGAAGTATCAACCGAATCTACATAGGTATATGCCCATACATATACCTAAGTCATCAATTACAGTTCGCCTCCAACTCTCAAGCCCAAGCACAACTAGTCCACACACGAAAACACAAACCAGCCCACATAGCAAAAACACAACCCAGTCCACACAGGAAAACACAACTCAATCCATACACAGGAAAACAATTCAATTCACATAGTTGATAAAGATTGAAGTCAAGACTCAGCTCACACAGGTATACAACTTTATAAGGCGATAGAGATGATCAGATGTATCCACTGATTCATCTAAGTTGTTGTCCCACATAGGATACAAGTACAGAGGTCTAATACTGCTGGACCAACGTAGGATACAAGAACAGTAGTCATCGACGTCGAACCCACAGAGGATCCCAGTACGGTCGTTGTTGCTGTAGAACCCACGAAGGATCCAAGTACATTCGTCCACACTGCCGAACCCACGGAGGATCCAAGTACAGTCATCTCTGCTGCCGAACCCACAGAGGATCCAAGTACAGTCGTCTTCGTCGCAGTCGCAGCCAGCTCTAGGGTTCCCGCACACAGCACGCTCAATTCTAGGAGGGTCCGCTCCTCGAGGAAGAGAGTTGATACATCAACTACCACAAAGTCCAGAGTTTATGTATCCCAAAGCTCTATCTCGTCAAAAGAAACCCAACGCGACAGACGGTGCGTCAATCGGACGCCCGGTCTGAGAGTTATTGGTTTTTCTGTTCCGGGGGCCCGGTTGGTTTTTAAGCTAAAACCAACCTGACCGTACTCCAGCTACATCCAAACCTCAAGCGTATTAATCCAAAAGGACCGTCTCAACAAAAGGATCCCAGTGCAATTGACGACAAGTCAATCGGATGTCCGGTCCTTAAGATATAAGTGTTTCCGCTCCAAGGGCCCAGTTGGTTTCGACTTCAAACCAACCCGGCCATACCCAAACTTTGCCTAAACCTCAAGTGTAATATACTGAAACGACCATCCTGACCCAAGGATTCCTATTCAACTAACGGTACATCGATCGGAGGTCTGTAACTCAAGTTATGGGAAAAAGACCGAAAACGATCCGAAGTGGGGGGTCTGGGCCCCGTCCGACCCGGCCCAACCCCCCCTGGGTCGGCCCGAACCGGGTTGACCTGACCCGAGTCCGGCCCGGTAGGGCACGGCCCGACCTAGATGGGTGTATCACGGCCCGGCTGGGCGCAACCTGGCCCGGTCTGCGCGACCTGCCCTGGCCCGGCCGGGGGGTGTGCTGGCTCGGCCAGCGGGCCGAGCAGGGGGGACGCGGTCACCCCTTTGCGTTCCGTGGATGCGGCAACCAACACTGCATCTCCCTGGATCCCACGTGGCCACGGGATCCCAAGCCCCGCCACCGTGGCTGAAGCCGCGGAGGGCTCCTGCCGGCGGCGCGCCAGGGCGCCGCCGCCTCCGGCCGCCGGAGATTTCCGCGGGCCATTGGAGTCATTATGGTGGTCCAATTTTGCTCCTGTATGCTCCTATGGTCGCCTCGGGACCCGTAGATTACTAAGAAGGCCTCCAACCACTGTTTCGGTCTTGCTTCATCATCGCCAATTATCCGCACATCAAGAACAAAACAGTGTAGGGCTCGGACTTGTTCTTTAGTCTGCACCCACCGCGTTAGTGGTTCTAAACTTCACCCAACAAAATAATTACCAAGAACAAGGGCATAATTCTCATAAGAAAGAATATACAAATTTCCCTACCTCAATAAGGAAGATGATCATCGGCGTCGCTGTACACGGCGTCGCGGAGAAGAGGATCGTAGGGGTCGTCGGGGCGTGCCGAGGAGGAAGCGGCGTCTCCTCTCTTATCGCGGGGAAGAGGATTGGTGGCGCGTCGTTGTCCTTTGAGGAACCGGTGTTCTTCATCGTTCTTTGTTTAAGAACAGTTCGCCTCCCTTTTTAATTCTTTCCAGAGCCTTTCTCAAAAGTGCTTTGCCAACGCCCAAAAGATTAAGGTGTGTCACAAATTAATAGAATTGTCATGCAGTTCTTATTAATTTCAATGTGGTGCCAAATCAATTTACGCTGACATAAATTAATTGGTTGGCACGTTTAAAAGGACGAGGGAGGTAGGAAGGCTCCATCATAATCAATATGTGGAGTTACCAAAGGATTAAACAAGGGTTATTAATGGGGGGGAGTCAAAGGAAACAGCAGGGGAATTAGTGAGGTCAGAGGAAACTAAATGGTGGGGCTCGTGTGGGATCCACCTCTCTAACCTCCTCACTTGGGTAATTAAGTGTTTGTGGGCCCCACCATTAACTACCCATGGGAGGGAATAACCTCCTTTATAAATAAAAATTGTTCAGACAATTTTTATTTATTTCTTAAACAAACCCCCAAAAATTATTTTCTCCTCTTTTGTGAACGCAACTACGGTAAGTGTCCCCTTAATCAATTACCGGTGTTGCGATTTCATCGGTGCCCTTGGATTTTAATTCTGAGAACCGGTTAAAAAGTTAGAAAAACCCGCTCGTTCGTTCAGTGAACATATCCGATCTAAACTTTGAAAATTGATTATGGGCACACCGGACCTCGAAATCAAGCGCCGTCAGAAGCCGCAGGCTCGTAAAATTCCAAAGTAGTTTTAAAAAAATTACTTGAAATTTTCGGGTCTTTAAATTACTCCCACCTCAGGGATTTACGTCCCTGTAAAGCTGAAACAAAAACTAGGGGAACAAATGAGGGTACTGAGCACGCATCTGAGCCTCCCGCTCCAATGTGCTCTCTTGTAGGTTCCTATGCTTCCAACGAATGCACAAAAGAGGAATCGACCACCCACATAGGACTAGCTCCTATTGATCCCCAATCTCCACCGGGACCTCCACAAAAGTCGCCCTGTCATCGATGTCTAGCTCCCCATGGTCAAAGATTTGTGTTAGGTCATGCACGTATCTCCTGAGCTGATATACGTGAAAGACGTCGTGCACCCAGTGCAATTGAGGTGGAAGGGATAAGTGGTATGCCACCTCAACTATCCTGCTGAGAACCTGAAATGGTCTGATGAAGCGCGGAGATAACTTTCCGCCCCAGCAAAATATTCATAATCCACATCGAGGTGATACCCATAAGAAAACTTGGTCTCCATCATCGAACTCCAGTGATCTATGCCTCCTATCAGAAAAGGACTTCTGTCTACTCTGTGCAGTCCTCATCCGCTCCTGGATGATCTGCACCTTCTCCATCATAGCATGAACCATCTCTGGTCCTATGAGTGTTGACTCCCCAGGGTCAGTCCAGCATAGAGGTGATCTTCATGGTCGGTCATACAGTGCCTCGTAAGGTGTCATCCCGATGGTGGAGTGATAGTTTTTGTTGTATGAAAACTCCACCAAGGGTATGTGATCCTCCCAGCTGCGACCAAAGTCAAGGACACATGCACGGAGCATGTCCTCGAGTGTCTAAATTGTCATCTCCATATGGCCATCCGTCTGAGGGTGAAAGGCAGTGCTCAGGCGTAACTACGTCCCGAAAGCCTCCTGTAACTCCTTCCAAAGATGGTAAGTAAATCGAACGTCTCGATTGGAGATGATAGACGATGGCACACCTTGAAGCTGTACAATATCCTAAACGTAGAGGTGTCCCAATCTCTCTACTGAGACCTGCTCTCTGATCGGTAGAAATTTGGCCGACTTGGTGAGTCGGTCTACGATCACTCATATAGAGTCGTGTCCTCTATAAGCACGTGGAAGCCCCATCACGAAATCCATAGATATTCCATTCCACTTCCATTCTGGAATTTCTCTGTACTAGGTCTGCTGGTACCTGATGCTCCACCTTCACTCGCTGATAAGTGGTGCATTGTGAAACAAACTCTACTACAGCGTTCCCCTTCCCAGGAGTATAGACTATCTCAAGGTCATAGTCCCCATGGAACTTAATCCAACGACATCGTCTCAGGTCCTGGTCCTTCTAAGAGAAGACACACCGGAGACTTTGAGATTTGAGTAGATCGTAAACCATTCTCTCAACGAACCATGTGTGTGACTGGCCATTGTAAAGAACTCGAATATACCCCTGTTCACTTACATCCTACAAGAGCTACTAAGATTTATCCTTTGCTGAAAATATAAATCCAGTCTCATTCCCTAGATGAACCACGTTCTTTGCCTAATACAGTCAATCCTGACATGAACGGTACTATTTCATTCCATGGACAATGTCGTAAGGCCTCGACTCTACTACCAGAAGATCCAACCATTACTCTCACCTCCAAGGGTCGAGACACACTATCGGCAGTAGTGTGTGGTCACTAGGTCTCCTCCCGTAGGAATCTCGAAATTGAGGGTCAATTCAACGGTTTTAACTAGAACCTCTCAGTATCAACCACATAAAAAGGACAAGGAAGAAAATGTCACAAGAACAAGTTTATTTTATTATTGCATCTCAAATTACAAATACACAAAGCATCCACAAACAACAACAGCAAGCTAGAAGAAACATGAACAAAAGTCTCCATGCCTGGAGCTAGTCCCGCTCCTGCCCATCTATTCCCGGAGCTCTATGGTCATAGGACTCAGCTTCCTGAAGCTGAGCTCTCACCTGTCCAGCTATTCCCTGAGGTCTAGGTGGTCCTCCTGGTGGTGGCGGTGGTGGTGGTAGGGCCTCGAAACGTTTCCCCACACCTACTGCTTATCCAGCCCCTCTACCACGTCTTCCTGCTCCCGGCGGACCACCACGGTCGAACCCTTGCCTGGGAGGTCTCTCTACCACCTGCTGCTCATCTGTAGGGAGTGGTGGGCAGTCTCGAGCCATGTGACCCTCCTCGTCGCATGCATAGCACTGCCTTCTCCTCGTATGGTTGGCTCTGTTCCATGTTCCCTGCACAGCCGAACCTGTATCCTGAGGTCGCCAACCTGACGGCCTGGTCTGCTTGGACCCCTACGTCTGCTGTATACTGCCGGCTGTAGAAGACTCTGCTACGTGTCATCCTGTGGAGGGTCTCGCTGCTGGTGACTGCTCAGCGAGGAAACTCTCCACTAGGAGGGCTCTCTCCAGTACCCCCGCTTGCGTCGGGATGTTGAGGGAGATCATCGAAGCCCTGATATCATGCCTCAGTCCCTGCTCGAATGTCTAAGCTCGTAAGAATGGGTCTCGTACCATGTTCGTGGAGTAGTGCGAGAGGTTGGTAAATCTCACTGGGTACAGGGCTACTGACATGTTTTCTTGCCGCAGCTGTAGTAACTCATGGATACGCTGTAACGACCCCGATTCCCGGGAGCCTTATGAGACATGATGCAACCACATTACAAAACATTTATTTAACAAACATTTTATCATGTCTCACATTACAGAAGATCGTGAGGCTCAGGGTTCTGGGAAACCAGCTGCTCTGAACATTTTTAAGCACTGACTCACCTGAAAAATTTAAACAAAACGTAGGGTGAGCGAAAAATGCCCAGTAAGGGGTTTTTAAAGAAAAACATTTAAAAACAGTTTTACTTTCAAGGCAGACATTTTAGAAAATGATAAAACATGACATTAAACAAGACATTGGATTTTCTTTAGAACTAGCATGTGCATAATTTCACAACCAAAAAGCAGCAGTTCTAAAAGTCTGTAAGCAGAGAAGTCATTCATAACATTAGACAAGGGCACATAAAGTTCTTATGATATTAAACACATGTTTTTCAGTTCTTATCACATGTTTTCGTTCTCATAGTCAAGGGAATTTACCCACTTAGGGATGTCCTGTTAGTTGAACTATCCCCTGGTTCACCATTAATCTTCATATGTGGAGGGAAAGTATAATGCCGGACTTTTTCAAGACCTTGCGTCAAGACCGTAAAAACAAAACTTAATACGGGTCAAGGCTAACCGCCAATCCCGTTTCCATAGTAGCACAAGCCGAGGCTAACCGCCAAGACTGTAGCACATAACGTCTCATGAGACTCATCCTTTACCCAATGCATTGGAGCGCTATATAATTCTGGGCGCACCCGTCCATAACATGTAAGTCCAATACTTACCTCTCATACTTAGACATGGTCATACTTAGGATTTCATACATTCATAATTGAATCCCTTTTTTCACATATGTGTTCATAACATGAAAACAGATCTATCATGAAAAACATTATGACATGCATACTAAAACATTAAGCACATAACCAGTTATCTTAAAAGAAAATTGGATTTTCAAGAAAATAAACATAACACATAACATTACATAACATCATAATACCCAATTAAGGAAGGGTTGTTCACAACTTACACTTATAATGATAAAAGGATATCGAAAGTGTTTAACATAGGCAGTTGAGGTTACAAAGTGTATAATCAAATTCATCTTAAGAAATCATATATATATAATTGTGTAAACCTTTACATTATCACTTTAGATAAACATGAGTACCTATATATTAATACATGAATTCATTCATAAAGAATTCAAGAAGTCTGTACTATTCATTCTAAGAAAAATCCTAATTATCTAAAGCAGTGATAAATGAAAATTCTCAATTTCACAAATGAATTTGAAGTCCAACTAACCCATAAACCTCGTAATGCTTTATAAAAATTGTAAACATAGTCTCTAAATTCATATTGAGGTATATACACATACGTATATGTATATACCACAAAAATATACATCATTCACTTGCACAATTTCACATATTCACCCATTTACTTAAAATATCCATTTTATAGAAGGAAAGAAGAAATCATGGGGTATAAACATTGAGAAAATACTACTTATCATCCTATAATATATGCGATTGAAAGTATATATTGATATATCAAGTATGTATAAGTAAATACATATTTATATAACAACCGATTCTTGTAAAAGAAAAACTCAACCAAAATTATAACCGAAATCTTTCCTTGCTTGAAGAGGAGGGAAAGATGAGGAACCGGGGGTATAAACATATAAGATATATACTGATATATATATATAACCCGAATATACTTTTATATATATAAGAAAACCGAAGTTTAAAACAAATTTTTTTTAAACATGGTCCGACCCTTACCAGAACGGAGAGGAGGAGAGGAAGACAACGAAGCCAGTGGAATCAGGTGCATAGCCTCAGGACGTATGTATACATAACACACATAGTGCGTACATGCAAATGGGTTTGTGTTTATATAAACATGTATATACATATTTATATTCCGAAGTAAAAGAAAACACAAAAACACACTTGACCCCTTTCAAGTATTTTACACGTTAAAACATTAGTTTAGAACTAGTAATCATATTTAGAAAACCCAAAAACAAAGGATTGAAAGTTATATCAAATTATATATATATATGTATACATATATTTATATATTCATAACCGTGAAACACCAAGTTGATAAAAAAAAGGGTTTTGCACGTTGAACCGAAGAAAAATAATCTTCTTACATGAATTTCATACATTAAGGACTTCTTTCATCCACAGGCTATCACCATTTGTAAATCATAAAAGAAAACCGCATCAATTGTAAATCATAAAAGAAAACCGAAATGGTTGGTTTCACATATATACATATATAAGCATATTTTAAACAAACACAAAACATGACTAACCCTTACCAGAACTCGACGAAGAGGAGAGGAAGGAAGACCGGAGCTGTGTCAGCGTCGCCTGGAGGTCGGAGAGATCAGAAGTCGATCCTTCGGTCCTCGGTGCAAAACCCTTATCAACCGGTGCAGAGACACTCCTCTCCTTCGGTGAGGTCCGAGACTTAAGAGGAGAGGACGGGAAAACCAAGGACGAGATCAGTACAAACCGCGTGGAAAAATAAGGACGCCGTCGGGTCCACCCGCTGGACTAAGGATAGAAGGTTTGCAGAAAAACGCAGCAACTTGCTGCTGGTTCGGCGTGAGGAGGAAGAGACGCGACATGGAGAAGGATGTAAAAACAGATCAACGACTGGGATTAAACGCAGCTCGATCAGGTGGCCAGATTTGATGCAACATAAAAAAAAATAATCGGACGGTTGCGATGGGAGGGGAATGATCGGGCGGTCCAGAGTGAAGTAGTTTTTTTGTTAAAAAAACAGAACAAGCGAGTCTCACCCCGCGTCTCCCATTTTTTATATATATATCATAATTTCTTACTATACTTATTATAAACCTTTATCATTATTTAAATAAAAATTATTTCCAACTTTTATTATTTTAATAATGGTCAAGATTCATGATTGATTATTTATTTACATGTGGTTATTATTATTATTATTTTGAAGACTCAAATTTACCAATTAATGATACACATAAAAAAAAGCTAATTATACAATTACACATTTACATTATAAAATTATTAGTTATTTTCTAATTTATAATTAAATGTGCGTTAATGTAAATATCATCATTATGAAACAAAATTGAATTGCAAAAAGAACCGTAATTTTGAAGAAACCTCAAAAAAAATGAAATTATAAACATTATTATTATTATTATTACTTATATTTAATTTAGAAGATAGGTATAATTCATTTAACTTACAGTTTGTCACAACATAAATATATATACAGGTACATCTACAAACCGAGAGTGTGCACATATATATTTGTAAAAGAAGTAAAACCTCACCAAAATCAGAATAGTCCACCATTTTAAAAGAGAAAATAAATTAAACAAATAATTACTTGCTCAAATTACATGTATATATATATATAACAAATAGTGGAAGAAGACAATAATATTAATTCTTTCCTTTTAAAACATAAAATAAAATTCTTATTTTGGAAAACAAAGGATAATTAACATTGAGGTCATTTTAAAATATTAAAGAAAAACTACACATTTATCATTCGGATCATTTTATTTCCAACGGTCAAAACGATCATTGGATTCTTTGGGAACCAACGGTCGGATTTATGGCCGTTTGAGGTCCAACGGTCATCTTTGGTGCTTATAAAAGGGTTTGGTCTCGGGTGTCCCTTACTTCAAGTGACCGAAGAAGAACGGAAGATGGTTCGTGTGATCCCCTTGGTGTTGAGCACGGTCGCGGTGGCGTCAACCATACTTATGTTCCTTATGATGGATGTTCGGAATCCCTACCGCATTCTCGGGCTCCTCGTAGTTTTAAGTAGTCTTCCCATCGTTGTAATTGGGTTCTTGGTTGGGATCTTTGGTTAGTGATGTTTTGATCGTGGGAAGTTGTAATCGTCAAGGTGTTTCTTAATAAAGGAGTATTTCATTCATGCTTGTTGCTACGGGTTTTCATTTATTTTCATTTTCTTTTTATAGAAAGATGGTCCAATTAAAGGAAAACATAAAATTACCCGAAACAAGAATTCTCGGGTCGTTACATCATCTCCCCCTTCAAGAATTGCGTCCTCGCAATTCTATTCAGAAAAAGACCTCGGTTGCACAACATTACCAAAACTGAAGGCCTGGCTCGGTTAACGGAACCCCTAAACTGGTACACAACTCTGCTGTTTCCCTGACCCAGATACACTTTGAGCAATAAGATTTGTACTCCTGCTCATGGGCACTACACACAGGCTTCCACAGGGAGGCCCGTGCAATAAATAGCTCTGAGACATCCGAGCGGACGAATCCCCTAGTAACCCTTCGAACTTCATTACGCTCGAGGTAGTCGAGGGGGACGACGCGATTGAGAAGGCTGACGTTCAGGATCTAGAACATGTAGGCGGCTCTGAGGTTGCCGTCCTGAGCTGTTATGAGAAAGAAAGCTCTGGAAGAGAAATTTCGTGCCATAGAGAAACACTGAAAAAGCCCTTCATGGTATCTCCCCCTTCGCCTATAGTAGGGGAGTTGGGTGGTGGCAAGGAGGTGGATCACATGTTCATTCTCCTGACATGCGCGGAGAATTTCCGGACTATTTGCTATGTCCAGAAGACGTTGACAGGACCCTCGTAAGTGGAGAAAAGAGGGAAAGTCCACCATACAAGTTCTGATCAAGATAATCTCTACTAACTCGTCAGGTAGAGACGAGAGGTTCATCTGACCTGCCATCTGGAAGAAAAAGTATACAAGAGAGGTCACTTAACAACACTAAGAAGAAATAGATCATAAACTTTTTAATTAAGAAAGTTTACACATTAAAGTCTGAGTTTTCCAGACGGACACCACAAAGAGAGGCAAAACTCTCTAACTCCACAAACCAAACACAGGATGAATATACAGGACTAAACTCATGGGAACATTTATATCGCCTCTTGAGTTTCGCGTGAGGGGTGTGGAGTTGGGAAACGTCGGTGTACACTTATTTCTTAAGATACACTCATGTGGACTCATTATCCAATGCTCCGAAGTCCATTAACTGGCCCCAGAAGCCATAGTGCAGGACCTGGCACAGATAAGCCGCTCGAAGATCTCCGGCAGCAGCAGCTTCTTGGAAAGGGTTATCTAGCAATGTGTCAAACTCCTCGCCCATAGTAAACACTCGGAAGAGTCCTTCGTGATACCTTCCTCGACGTGCATACGAGGGAAACTGGGTCATCATCATTAGGAGATAGTCCATCCCCATTCCCCGGTGGAGACTAAGCACCCTAGATGAGTTCGACACATCGTACAAGTGCTTACACGTCATGCGAATTTGGGCATAGTTCAGGAAGTTTTCACGGCTAGCTAGAGATATAATGTTCTCTAGAGCCTCGGTGGGGAGTGACAAAAGGTCCGTAGGTACATCATCCATCTGAAAGTCATAACGTTTTTACTTAGTTAGTCTTAGCAATATATTTATATCACCTGGTTTTCCAGAGTTTCCTGAACCCATCCTCTGATACCAACTGTAACGACCCCGATTCCCGGGAGCCTTATGAGACATGATGCAACCACATTACAAAACATTTATTTTACAAACATTTTATCATGTCTCACATTACAGAAGATCGTGAGGCTCAGGGTTCTGGGAAACCAGCTACTCTGAACATTTTTAAGCACTGACTCACCTGAAAAATTTAAACAAAACGTAGGGTGAGCGAAAAATGCCCAGTAAGTGGTTTTTAAAGAAAAACATTTAAAAACAGTTTTACTTTCAAGGCAGACATTTTAGAAAATGATAAAACATGACATTAAACAAGACATTGAATTTTCTTTAGAACCAGCATGTGCATAATTTCACAACCAAAAAGTAGCAGTTCTAAAAGTCTGTAAGCAGAGAAGTCATTCATAACATTAGGCAAGGGAACATAAAGTTCTTATGATATTAAACACATGTTTTTCAGTTCTTATCACATGTTTTCGTTCTCATATTCAAGGGAATTTACCCACTTAGGGATGTCCTGTTAGTTGAACTATCCCCTGGTTCACCATTAATCTTCATATGTGGAGGGAAAGTATAATGCCGGACTTTGTCAAGACCTTGCGTCAAGACCGTAAAAACATAACTTAATATGGGTCAAGGCTAACCGCCAATCCCGTTTCCATAGCAGCACAAGCCGAGGATAACCGCCAAGACTGTAGCACATAACGTCTCATGAGACTCATCCTTTACCCAATGCATTGGAGCGCTATATAATTCCGGGCGCACCCGTCCATAACATGTAAGTCCAATACTTCCCTCTCATACTTAGACATGGTCATACTTAGGATTTCATACATTCATAATTGAATCCATTTTTTCACATATGTGTTCATAACATGAAAACAGTTCTATCATGAAAAACATTATGACATGCATACTAAAACATTAAGCACATAACCAGTTATCTTAAAAGAAAATTGGATTTTCAAGAAAATAAACATAACACATAACATTACATAACATCATAATACCCAATTAAGGAAGGGTTGTTCACAACATACACTTATGATGATAAAAGGATATCAAAAGTGTTTAACATAGGCAGTTGAGGTTACAAAGTGTATAATCAAATTCATCTTAAGAAATCATATATATATAATTGTGTAAACCTTTCCATTATCACTTTAGATAAACGTGAGTACCTATGTATTAATACATGAATGCATTCATAAAGAATTCAAGAAGTCCGTACTATTCATTCTAAGAAAAATCCTAATTATCTAAAGCAGTGATAAATGAAAATTCTCAATTTCACAAATGAATTTGAAGTCCAACTAACCCATAAACCTCGTAATGCTTTATAAAAATTGTAAACATGGTCTCTAAATTCATATTGAGGTATATACACATACGTATATGTATATACCACAAAAATATACATCATTCACTTGCACAATTTCACATATTCACCCATTTACTTTAAATATCCATTTTATAGAAGGAAAGAAGAAATCATGGGGTATAAACATTGAGAAAATACTACTTATCATCCTATAATATGTGCGATTGAAATTATATATTGATATATCAAGTATGTATAAGTAAATAAATATTTATATAACAACCGATTCTTGTAAAAGAAAAACTCAACCAAAATTATAACCGAAATATTTCCTTGCTTGAAGAGGAGGGAAAGATGAGGAACCAGGGGTATAAACATATAAGATATATACTGATATATATATATAACCCGAATATACTTTTATATATATATGAAAACCGAAGTTTAAAACAAATTTTTTTAAAACATGGTCCGACCCTTACCAGAACGGAGAGGAGGAGAGGAAGACAACGAAGCCAGTGGAATCAGGTGCATAGCCTCAGGACGTATGTATACATAACACACATAGTGCGTACATGCAAATGGGTTTGTGTTTATATAAACATGTATATACATATATATATTCCGAAGTAAAAGAAAACACAAAAACACACTTGACCCCTTTCAAGTATTTTACACGTTAAAACATTAGTTTAGAACTAGTAATCATATTTAGAAAACCCAAAAACAAAGGATTGAAAGTTATATCAAATTATATATATATGTATACATATATTTATATATGCATAACCGTGAAACACCAAGTTGATAAAAAAAAGGGGTTTGCACGTTGAACCGAAGAAAAATAATCTTCTTACATGAATTTCATACATTAAGGACTTATTTCATCCACAGGCTATCACCATTTGTAAATCATAAAAGAAAACCGCATCAATTGTAAATCATAAAAGAAAACCGAAATGGTTGGTTTCACATATATACATATATAATCATATTTTAAACAAACACAAAACTCGACTAAACCTTACCAGAACTCGACGAAGAGGAGAGGAAGGAAGACCGGAGCTGTGTCAGCGTCGCCTAGAGGTCGGAGAGATCAGAAGCTGATCCTTCGGTCCTCGATGCAAAACCCTTCTCAACCGGTGCAGAGCCACTCCTCTCCTTCGGTGAGGTCTGAGACTTAAGAGGAGGCGACGGGAAAACCAAGGACGAGATCAGTACAAACCGCGTGGAAAAATAAGGACGCCGCCGGGTCCACCCGCTGGACTAAGGATAGAAGGTTTGCAGAAAAACGCAGAAACTTGCTGTTGGTTCGGCGCGAGGAGGAAGAGACGCGACGTGGAGAAGGATGTAAAAACGGATCAACGACTGGGATTAAACGCGGCTCGATCAGGTGGCCAGATTTTATGCAACATAAAAAAAAAGAAGCAGACGGCCGCGATGGGAGGGGAATGATCGGGCGGTCCAGAGTGAAGTAGTTTTTTTGTTAAAAAAACAGAACAAGCGAGTCTCACCCCGCGTCTCCCATTTTTATATATATATCATAATTTCTTACTATACTTATTATAAACCTTTATCGTTATTTAAATAACAATTATTTCCAACTTTTATTATTTTAATAATGGTCAAGATTCATGATTGATTATTTATTTACATGTGGTTATTATTATTATTATTTTGAAGACTCAAATTTACCAATTAATGATACACGTAAAAGAAAAGCTAATTATACAATTACACATTTACATTATAAAATTATTAGTTATTTTATAATTTATAATTAAATGTGCGTTAATGAAAATATCATCATTATGAAACAAAATTGAATTGCAAAAAGAACCGTAATTTTGACGAAACCTCAAAAAAAAAGAAATTATAAACATTATTATTATTATTATTACTTATATTTAATTTAGAATATAGGTATAATTCATTTAACTTACAGTTTGTCACAACATAAATATATATACAGGTACATCTACAAATCGAGAGTGTGCACATATATATTTGTAAAAGAAGTAAAACCTCACCAAAATCAGTATAGTCCACCATTTTAAAAGAGAAAATAAATTAAACAAATAATTACTTGCTCAAATTACAAGTATATATATATATAACAAATAGTGGAAGAAGACAATAATATTAATTCTTTCCTTTTAAAACATAAAATAAAATTCTTATTTTGGAAAACAAAGGATAATTAACATTGAGGTCATTTTAAAATATTAAATAAAAACTACACATTTATCATTCGGATCATTTTATTTCCAACGGTCAAAACGATCATTGGATTCTTTGGGAACCAACAGTCGGATTTATGGCCATTTGAGGTCCAACGGTCATCTTTGGTGCTTATAAAAGGGTTTGGTCTCGGGTGTCCCTTACTCCAAGTGACCGAAGAAGAACGGAAGATGGTTCGTGTGATCCCCTTGGTGTTGAGCACGGTCGCGGTGGCGTCAGCCATACTCATGTTCCTTATGATGGATGCTCGGAATCCCTACCGCATTCTCGGGCTCCTCGTAGTTCTAAGCAGTCTTCCCATCGTTGTAATTGGGTTCTTGGTTGGGATCTTTGGTTAGTGATGTTTTGATCGTGGGAAGTTGTAATCGTCAAGGTGTTTCTTAATAAAGGAGTATTTCATTCATGCTTTTTGCTAAGGGTTTTCATTTATTTTCATTTTCTTTTTATAGAAAGATGGTCCAATTAAAGGAAAACATAACATTACCCGAAACAAGAATTATCGGGTCGTTACATACGCACCGCACGGAGGGTGGCTGGAACAAACTCCGAGCGGAAGAGGCTCTCAAAGTCCATCCAAAGTAGAGATGCCTCATCATGCATCTGGAGCCTTAGGCTCCACCATCTACCTGCTTCTGCGTGCAGGAGACTCGAGGAAAGGATCACCATAAGATCTGCTGGTGTCCCTACCAACCCGAAGACTCTGACGATAGCCTCCAGCCAATCCTTGGTTGCCTAAGGATTCGTCTCTCCATGGAACCTGGGCGGCCTCTGTCTCTGAAACTCATGCAACGCGCTCAAGCGGTGTGCACTCTCTGCCGCTGGGGCGGGTAGCATCGGTGGCTCAGCAGGTAGAGGTACCGCTGGTGCCTTCGCTGTAATGGGGCCATGTACTAAGGCCTCGCAGCTCGGTGGGATACCATCTCGCAAAAAGCTCGGAACCCTAGCTGGCTGCCGTCATGGGGTCATCCTAAAAAGAAATAGGTGCACCATGGTTAATACATTATACTTGGTGAGCTGACACAAAGTAATCACAAAGAAAACTTTTGAAACACACATGCAATCAATGTTTTCATGCACTGAGTCGGATATCAGAAGTCAGGGTCCTGATGTATGGATACGTCAGTCGCCGCACCAACACTGGACTCCCTGGACTGATAACCACACTCATTACTCTAAACATTATTGCTTCACAGAGAAGAAATTATCAGAGTCCTGAGTTCTGCGGTAGAACTGACTCCTTTGATACCAATTAGTCACAACCCATCCTCGAGGCCCGTGCTGTGACTACCCCAAGCCCGCCTTCCATAGGCCAGGGGCTGGTGACTAGCACCAAAGGCGTAAATCCCAAAAGAAGGGAAGGAATTGACTTTATGAAGTAACATACACAACAGAGTACTCAAGTCAAGTAAGTACTAAGTAAAACTGTGTACAAGGAAAGTGCTGAAAAGTAAATGGGCCAGTATACAAACCCAACTGAAAGTACAGTACAACTAAAGGAAAGTACAACAGTAGTAAGTAAAACTGCACCACCGAGTCGTCCTCTGGAAATCTTACCTGAAGGGTGGGTACATATAGTCTCCTCATCTCCTCGGGTCCGGCCGTCCGCTCCGTGTACGTCCCGCCAAGTAGTCCACCTCCGGGTACCGTCGAGCTCCACAAGACTCTACCTCGATCAGTGTTTTCCATCGTCTGCATCCAACACAATGTAGTGCGGGAATATCCCATGTAGGGGTGAGTATACGATACTCAGTAGGGACCCCGAGACCCCCAAAGGTCTCTCAGAATCCACAAAGGATAAACCACAAAGTAAAGATACAATCACGAAGTATCAACCGACTCTACATGGGTATATGCCCATACATATACCTAAGTCATCAATTATATTTTGCCTCCAACTCTCAAGCCCAAGCACAACCAGTCCACACAGGAAAAAAACCCAGTCTATATAGGAAAAACACAACCCAGTCCACACAAGAAAACACAACTCAGTCCACACACAGGAAAACAAGTCAATTCACATCGTTGATAAAGATTGAAGTCAAGACTCATCTCACACAGGTATACAACTTCGTAAGGTGATAGAGATGATCAGATGTAGCCACTGATTCATCTAAGTTGTCATCCCACATAGGATACAAGTACAAAGGTCAAATACTGATGGACCCACGTAGGATAAAAGAACAGTAGTCATCATCGTCGAACCCACAGAGGATCCCATTATGGTCATCGTCGCTACCGAACCCATGGAGGATCCAAGTACAGTCGTCTTCACTGCCGAACCCACGGAGGATCCAAGTACAGTCGTCTCCGCTGCCGAACCCACGGAGGATCCAAGTACAGTCTTCTCCGCTGCCGAACCCACAGAGGATCCAAGTACAATTGTCTTCACTGCCGAACCCACGGAGGATCCAAGTACAGTCGTCTCCGCTTCCGAACTCAAGAAGTATCCAAGTACAGTCGTCTTCGTCGCAGTCACAGGTAGCTCTAGGTTTCCCGCACACAGCACGCTCGATTCTGGGAGGGTCCACTCCTCAAGCAAGAGAGTCGATACATCAACTGTCACGAATTCCAGATTTGATATATCCCAAATCTCTGTCTCGTCAAAAGAAACCCAACGCGACAGACGGAGCGTCAATCAGACACCCGTTCTGAGAGTTATTGGTTTTTCCATTCAGGGGGCCTGGTTGGTTTTTAAGCTAAATCCAACCCGACTGTACTCCAGCTATGTCCAAACCTCAATCGGAGTAATCCAAAAGGATCGTCTCAACAAAATAATCCCAATGCAATTGACGACACGTCAATCGGATGTCTGGTCCATAACATATAAGCGTTTTCACTCCAAGGGCCTGGTTGGTGTCGAGTTCGAACCAACCCGGTCATACCCAAAATTTTCCGAAACCTCGAGTGTAATATACCAAAACGGCCATCTCGGCCCAAATATTCCTACAAAACTGATGGTGTGTCGATCGGAGGTCCGTAGCTCAATTTATGGGCAAAAGACCGAAAACGGTCCGAAGTGGGGGGTCTGGGCCCGATCCGACCTGGCCCAACCCCCCCGGGGTCGGCCCGAACCGGGTCCGGGTCCAGCCCGGTAGGGCGCGGCCCGACCTGGCTGGTCACGGCTCGGCCCGGTCCACACGACCCGCCCCAGCCCGGCCTGTAGAGACCCGAAGCTAGACGTACATAGATATTACATTACTTTTGTGGAATACTTAATACATAACAAAAACAGATACACAAGGACCGTAATAGTTTAGTGTCTTTGGAAACTTGGAACGTAATCTTCTAATCGTGGTGAAATATCTTCAACATCTCCCATAAAGATCTTCCACTTTTTGTTTCCTTACCTAAAACCGTTCTTTTAATCCTGGGGGAAAATAAAACATAAAAAGGGTGAGCTCAAATGCTCAGTAAGGGTAAGCATGGATAAAATAAAACATACCATATACATTTGAGCTTAAAAACATGAACATAATGTTTAAACATCAAAATCTTGAGCAACGACATAAAACATGGAAGTACATAAGGCATAGATCATAATGGAACAAAAATCATGATAAAATAGCATGGGAATAAAACATGTAATTGTGTCATCCATTAAGCACATGTAATGATTTCCATAGTATCCAAGGCATTGCTTCCAAGACCATCTTAGTGGACAAAGTCCCTTTCTGAATCGAGTTCACTCCTCGTTCCAGTCCTGTAATACTGAACCGGATTAACTTACCATTCCAGCCATGTCTATCTCATGAGATATAAATCTTTACCGAATGCATTGAAGGGAGATATATGTCCCACCTATCTCATAATGAAATCATTCTTACTTGTGCCACAAAATAAACTTAAAACATTCATCATAACCCAAAGAATAAAATGGGTTTCATAAACATCATCCCATCATCACATAATCCATAGAAAACAAATGGATATTTCATCATAAGAAAAGTGAAACCATGTAAATCATAGAGACATTATACATGAAACATACACATATGAAGTAATGTCATCTTAGATGGAAAATGGTTTTGCTAAAATACTTGAAATGAATTCTTGAGGAAAATATCCTTTAATCTTCAAAATCATTCTCGTTTCACAAAATTCCTTGCAATTTTAAATGAAAAGTATTTTGTTGAAAAATATTCATGAAAGCTTTTGGAGGAATCTTCATGAAAATAAGGCTTTATAAAACCGTAAAAATCCTTTCACGCCGTATAAGTTAAAAATAACATTTTTCTCGTACTTTTGTCTGAAAAGTCAAAAAGTACCTCGTAAAAGAAGGATTCCATACATACCATGTAGTAAAAGTCATAAATGGGTAAAAATGACATTAAACATACATGAAACCATTTTTAGGAAACATGGACATGGATGAGAACAATAACCCTAGTAAATACTTATGATTAAACAATCTCGGATAAGAACGAGATTAGAAAATTTATCCCTTACCTTAGGTCTGATATGCTTCATACGTATCCAAACCTCCTGTATAATGATTTAAATAAGGTCATTGACTTATTAAAGAATCATATTTATTGTTATTATATCATATATGGTTCACTTATGACTTTATATTATCCGTTCTTTTGTAAATTCATGTTAAAGTAGCATTTTGGGTAAAATCGTTTCATTTTCCATTCGTGTTTTAACTTGTAATTATTCATATGATTACTTAGATCATGATTACTTACATCTATAATGTAAAACATGATTTATATATAATATATATTCATAATATACATATATATAATAGATCGATAAATGGAAAGAAATACACCGTTCATGGAGATGGTAGGTCGTACGTACGCATGAACGCTGTTTTTTTCCCTTATTGAATTTAATGGAATTAAGTAGATGAAATAAATATATATATACATAAATAAAGTAGCATTATTATTTCATATATTTCATGATTATTTATTATATATATTTTATAATCATTCTTGAATGGTTAACATGGAGAGTGAATCTCATCGCGTCGTGGAGACGGTAGTCTGTACGTACGCACGAGCGATGATATCATTCCCATGATCGTGGAATTGTATTAAAGTGTATGTATAATATTACAGAATCTATATCACTTTAAAATAATCATATATATTCATTACTTTCACCATTATACCCATCCAAGTAAGGTGGTGGTGGAAAATAGATTACACCACGGCGTGGAGACGGTATTCCGTACGTACGCACGCGCGGTGATTTCGTTTTCCGTAGGATGGATAGATGGTGAAATATGGTTATTTCATACTTATAATAACATATAAGTATATTATTGATACTTATGTTATTACTTCATAATGAAACAACTAAAGAATAAGAAGTGGAAGAAGAAATAAAGTTGAAAGAATCGGTAATGGACGTTACCTCTTCTTTGAAGCGCCTCTTTGAGTCCTCCTCTTAGGGCACTAAAATTGGTCTTTGAAGAAGACCAGTACCTATAGGATGTTTCTAGGGAAGTGGAGAAGAGAATTTTTCAGGGGCTGGCCGATCTTGAAGGCTCAAAGTGGTGTGAGGAAGAGTGGGAGGAGGTTCCCTTTTATAAGGGAGGAGAGGGGAACCTTTGGAAAAACTAAAAATATTATTTTATTATAAAGTCATATTCAGTTTTTAATAGCTCCAAATTTATTTATTTAGAAGATAAGGTGTGGATGGTTCTAAATCCTCTAATAAAATATAATTTTTACAAGTTTAGTTTTCTATTTTAACCATATCATTTAGATTTAACTTTAAGTTAAATAATTTAACTTTTACCGTGTCTTCTTGTTTTCTTACACTATAAGGTTAATAAACTTACTATAACAAGAAAAACGAACCCCAAGTTGTTTATTATTAATATATATAACCTTATCTAAGTCATTGTGCCGAACCTTAGATTTTTAGGAATAAAATAACAATTAATAATACAATATTTGTTTTAAAAACTATTTTATGTCAATTTTGACACTATTTGGTAATTGATTTTTGTGAAAATCATAACAGAATTATTAGTTCAAAAAAATTTAATTAAATAAATCATAACATGTCATATTAACCTATAAAATTATATTAATTCATAAAAAGTCTCAAATTACATTTATTTGGGTATTTATAACATCAATTATGTCAATATTTCATTAATAAGATAATTACTTCATCATCATTGTGTCATAAATAAATTAAATTATTTAATGTCAAAAAATTATAAATAAAATAGAATTATATATGAAATCTTTTTAGCTTTCTAATGAATATTTATAGTCGAATTTATCTTATGTATAACCCTATATTAAAAATGATTTACTTATTAAACTTTGATTTTAACTATTTTAACCCTTCTTTAAATAAATTAATATTAAATGTTCTAATCTAATCCAAGTGGGCCTAAATGGTAATATTTTATTCCTAAGGTTGTTTTTGGTCGAATTACACTTATCCAATAGAATTAGTACATGTGTTAGGGTAATAATAATATCATTTTTACCCTTAATTATCCAATTTACTTTTAACCGTGGTAAATAAAAGTAAAAAGTTACTATTCACCAAAAAATATTTTCATCTCATTGAACCACATTTTAGTCCTTGATATTAACCATGTCTCTCAAATTTTCGAAATTCAATTCACATAAGTGGTAAAATTTCATTTAAATGAAAAAGTCAGTTTTTTATCTACCACTAAGTGGTTTCACTATTCATCGAAAATTGAAGTTTTTCAGAAAAATTCCAAAAATTCAGCCTAATAATTACTTGATATTCCAAATTCAAAATTGATGTCTATTTTTCCAAATTAAAAACATAGAAGTTTCATTAATAAATTTTAAAATTAAATCTCGTTATCAAAACAAATAGTGTGTTGTTAAGAAACAATAACTATCAAAAGAATGATACTTGTTTATATCCAATTTCAAAGTGAAATTAATTCCAATGACCAACATTGGATTAAATGGTAAAAATATATTCAAATTAAACTTTAAAACCAATTAAAAAGATAATCTAACCATATAAATTATTGCGATGAAAAAAGTTGTTTTTAATTAAAATATAGCGTGTTTTTACTATTAAAATATGAAAGTTATCAGAAAAATATCAAAACTTTATCCAAATTAAATTTTTATATCCTGAATCCAAGGAAGAATTTTATTTTGTCAAATTTAACTTATAATCATGTCAAAAACTAGATTTAAAGTGGGTGCGCCATCAAAAGGCGGCAAAACTGCATTTTTTGAAAAATACTTATTTTACCCAAAGAATTTATTTTGTTCTCATACCATGTTCTAGAAAATATGTAAGATGAATAATAATGTTATAAAATTCATAATGTAGTTAATACTATTCATAAAGACAAGTCCATAATAATATTACAACAATATATCGTTGTTTTGTGAAACCCGGTATTGCGTACTACACAAGCTATCGAGAAAGGTCGCGATTGTGTGTAATGAAAGCCAAGTTAGGGTTGCGTATACTGCAAGCTAATAAGGTTTTGTGTATAGCACAAGATAATCTTGGTGTAGCATACAATAGAAGACATCATTGAAATTAAAAGGAATATTTTTCATAAAATCTTGGGGTGTTACATTCTTCCTCCCTTAAAATGAATTTCGACCTCAAAATTCATCGGGGTTATAAATGGTTTACTACTCGAAAGTTTCTTTAATAGAAATCCACATCATAAAAAGGAATACTAAAACTTAATTTTAAAAACTAAAGTATGAAACGTAACGGTTACCCATTGTAACTCATCACTGGGTTTCCATATAGGAGAATATAGGTGAAAATATGGATATGGAAGAAAAACCTAACCATCAAGTTCTGATGGAGAGTGGTAGAGAACATGGCTATGAAAAATCCAACAATCACAAAGCCATAGATTTGTGATTATATAAGGTTCCATATGATTCATCGGATATAAGATCACTAGGACAACATTTTTGGTTTTCAATATCATTTCCCTAAAGTTGAAAATTTTGAATTAGAAGAAATACTTGCTTGATTTTGGTACAATCTCACTGTTGTTCATGCTTTGAACAATTTCCACTTCATCTCTTAAAGAAATGAAGTTGAATTTGTTATTCGTGAAGAGCTAGTAGATCATGTGATAGAATGATGGGTCATTCCATCTATTTCAAACAAAAGGTTAGCAAAAGTTATCAAATATACATAAGTCCATCTATGGTATGATTAATCATATACGATTCCAAAAATGAACTTATACTTCATATATCATACCGCTTAATAAAATAAAACTAGATTCTACTAACCAGGGACTTCCTGTAGGCCAATGGTAGGCGATAAAGGCCAGTCGCACTTCGGTTGTGGGTTCGATTCCCACAGCCTTGTCTGATGCGATGGGATGTCGCATGTCCTGCAAGTTGTCCTTTTTCTAAAACTACATTATAAATAATATCGAAAAAAAATTCTAGCCTTAAACAATACTAACTTATGTCCAACATAATTCATTCCAATCTTTAGGCTTATACAAAATACATATGTCCAATCTCATAGTATAAAGAAAACGATTACTTGAAATGACATCAACCAAGCATGTGAATACCATCATTTATCCCCCATATATCTTGTTGGTCACATTCCAATCAGGTGAATACCTTAATCATGTATTCTCTTGAAAAATGAATACCCAATAAAACTTAGTGAAAACATGAATGCTGTCAAAAGTTAACTCTTTCCACATACCAAAATCCAAAAATTCTATATACTCAAACCATGATATAACCTTCTCCTTATATCAGTCATGAGCTCATGAATACTATCAAACATTTAATTTTCTCCTTATCCCTTCATTATGCGCATATCATCTACTATCCAAAAATATCTGAATAACCATTCATGGTCACTGGTACCATTCATCATATACTTTCAAAACTTAAGGAAAGACAACAGTGTAACAATCCTTAGATGTCTCTTTA
Source organism: Viscum album (assembly GCA_963277665.1). NCBI lineage: Eukaryota > Viridiplantae > Streptophyta > Magnoliopsida > Santalales > Viscaceae > Viscum > Viscum album. The sequence goes on along the minus strand of OY728140.1, from coordinate 1,265,152,647 downwards.
TTCTATAGTACCATGAGATTACTTATACAACATTACACTTGATAAACATGTAATCATTCCACTACCTTCTTAAACTATTGACCGAGCTTCAACAATTCTTTCATCTCACATATCATTTGTAGTCTCTTCATCATCATCAACATAAATACTACCCATATGACCATACTGATTCTCTTCATGAGAATTTCCCTTAGAGAATTGGTTTGAATAATGCCCGTACATTCCACATTTAAAACATTTAACCATTGTTGATGTTGTAGCAATACCATTATCCTCATCCATGGTGTTAACTGAACCTTTTCCTTTTCACTTACTGGCTTTCTGTCCTTATTTTCCACACCCAAATCATCTTCCAGTTCCTTTGAAACATTCTCCTTGATGCCTATTCCCACATGATTTACATGAGGGGAATTGAACTTTCTTTCCTCTATGATCATCATGAAACTCCATCTTTCTCTTATTAGATGAGTCAGGAAATTTACCAAAGTTGAGATTATTGATCATATTATGAGATTACTGATTAGGAATAATAACTATATGTGGACCTCCAGATCCAATTTCATTTGGTTTCTTATGAAGAATGTCATTCCATTGTCCACCATATCCTCCATTATCGTGAATCTTCCTGCTTCCAGCCATTTTCTAAAACCCAAAAAGAATAGTGTGAGAGGCAAAAATCATGCTTGGGAATACAACATAGTAAAAGGGGAGTACCATCAATATCTAACATCTTAGGATAAATTCTAAGGTCGTTTCTGTAGTTCTAGGACTATATCCTATACGTATACTTATCCTTAGGGACATCCCTAGACATACCTTAGAAATATCTCTAGGGATCTCACTAACGTTTTCACATCCTAGTTTCCAAAGGTTAACTAAACCTTTCCTCTGATACCAATTATAGAGACCCGAAGATTTACGTACATAGATATTACATTACTTTTGTGGAATACTTAATACATAACAAAAACATATACACAAGGACCGTAATAGTTTAGTGTCTTTGGAAACTTGGAACGTAATCTTCTAATCGCGGTGAAAGATCTTCAACATCTCCCATAAAGATCTTACACTTTTTATTTCCTTAACTAAAACCTTTCTTTTAATCCTGAGAGAAAATAAAACATAAAAAGGGTGAGATCAAATGCTCAGTAAGGGTAATCATGGATAAAATAAAACATACCATATACATTTGAACTTAAAAACATGAACATAATGTTTAAACATCAAAATCTTGAGAAACGACATAAAACAAGGAAGTACATAAGGAATAGATCATAATGGAACATAAATCATGATAAAATATCATGGGAATAAAACATGTAATTGTGGAATCCATTAATCGTATGTAATGATTTCCATAGTAGCCAAGGCATTGCTGCCAAGACCATCTTACTGGACAAAGTCCCTTTCTAAATTGAGTTCACTCCTCGTTCCAGTCCTCTAATACTGAACCGGATTAACTTACCATTCCAGCCATGTCTATATCATGAGATATAAATATTTACCCAATGCATTGGAGGGAGATATAGGTCCCACCCATCTCATAATTAAATCATTCTTACTTGTGCCACAAAATAAACTTAAAACATTCATCATAACCCAAAGAATAAAATGGGTTTCATAAACATCATCCCATCATCACATAATCCATATAAAACAAATGGATAATTCATCATAAGAAAAGTGAAACCATGTAAATCATAGAGACATTATACATGAAACAAACACATATGTAGTAATGTCATCTTAGATGGAAAATGGTTTTGATAAAATACTTGAAATGAATTCTTGAGGAAAATATACTTTAATCTTCAAAATCATTCTTGTTTCACAAAATTACCTGAAATTTTAAATGAAAAGTATTTTGTTGAAAAATAGTCATGAAATCTTTTGGAGGAAGCTTCATGAAAATAAGGCTTTATAAAACCGTAAAAATCTGTTCATGCTGTATAAGTTAAAAATAACATTTTTCTCGTACTTTTGTCTGAAAAGTCAAAAAGTACCTCGTAAAAGAAAGATTCCATAAATACCATGTAGTAAAAGTAAAAAATGGGTAGAAAGGACATTAAACATACATGAAACCATTTTTAGGAAACATGGACATGGATGAGAACAATAACCCCAGTAAATACTTACGAATAAACAATCTCGGATAAGAACGAGATTGGAAAAGTTATCCATTACCTTAGGTCTGATATGCTTCGTACGTATCCAAACCTCCTGTATAATGATTTAAATAATGTCAGTTACTTATTAAAGAATCATATTCATTGTTATTATATCATATATGGTTCACTTATGACTTTATATTATCCGTTCTTTTGTAAATTCATGTTAAAGTAAGTTTGGGGTAAAATCGTTTCATTTTTCATTCGTGTTTTAACTTATAATTATTCATATGATTACTTAGATCATGATTACTTACATCTATAATTTAAAACATGATTTATATATAATATATATTCAGAATATACATATATATAATAGATCGATAAATGTAAAAAATACACCATTCATGGAGACGGTAGGTCGTACGTATGCTTGAACGTTGTTTTCGTTTCCTTATTGAATTGAATGGAATTAAGTAGATGACATAAATATATATATACATAAATCCAAAAGCATTATTATGTCATATATTTCATGATTACTTATTATATATACTTTATAATCATTCTTGAATGGTTAACATGGAGAGTGAATCTCATCACGTCGTGGAGACGGTAGTCCGTACGTACGCACGAGCGATGATATCATTCCCATGATCGTGGAATTGTATTAAAGTGTATCTATAATATTACAGAATCAATATCACTTTAAAATAATCATATATATTCATTACTTTCACCATTATACCCATCCAAGTAAGGTGGTGGTGGAAAATAGATTACACCACGGCGTGGAGATGGTATTCCGTACGTACGCACGCGCGGTGATTTCGTTTTCCGTAGGATGGATAGATGGTGAAATATGGTTGTTTCATACTTATAATAAATTATCAGTATATGAGTGATAATGATTTTATTACTTCATAATTAAACAACTAAATAAGAAGAAGTGGAAGAATAAATAAATTTGAAAGAATCGGTAACAAACATTACCTCTTCTTTGAAGCGCCTCTTTGAGACCTCCTCTTAGGGCACTAAAATTGGTCTTTGAAGAAGACCAGGACCTCTAGGATGTTTCTAGGGAAGTGGAGAAGATAATTTTTCAGGGTTTTTCCGATCTTGAAGGCTCAAAGTGGTGTGAGGAAGAGAGGGAGGAGGTGCCCTTTTATAAGGGAGGAGAGGGGCACCTTTGAAAAAACAAAAAATATTATTTTATTATAAATTCATATTCGGTTTTTAATAGCTCCAAATTGATTTATTTCAAAGATAAGGTGGTGATGGGTCGAAATAATCTCATCCAATAGAATTTAGACAAGTTTAGTTTTCTATTTTAACCTTATCATTTATATTTAACTTTTACTGTGTCCTCTTGTTTTCTTACACTATAATGTTAATAAACATACTATAACAAGACAAACGAAACCCATTTTGTTTATTATTAACATATATAACCTTATCTAAGTCATTTGGCCGAACATTAGATTTTTAGAAAAAAAATAACAATTAATAATATAATATTTGTTTTAAAAACTATTTATGTCAATTTTGACACTATTTGGTAATTGATTTTTGTGAAAATCATAATAGAATGATTAGTTCTAAAAAAGTTAATTAAATAAATAATAACATGTAATATTAACCTAGAAAATTAGTTTAATTAATAAAAAGTCTCAAATTACATTTATTTGGGTATTTATAACATCAATTATGTCAATATTTCAATAATAAGATAATTACTGCATCATCTTTGTGTCATACATAAATTAAATTATTTAATGTATAAAAATTATAAATAAAATACCATTATGTAGGAAATCTTTTATATTTTAATTAATATTTATAGTCGAATTTATCTTATGTATAACCCTATATTAAAAATGATTTCCTTATTAAACTTTGATTTTAACTATTTTAAGCCTTCTTTAAATAAATTAATATTAAATGTCCTAATCCAATCCAAGTGGGACTAAATGGTCATATTTTATTCCTAAGGTTTTTTTTGGTAGAATTACACTTATCCAATAGAATTAGGACATGTGTTCGGGTAATAATAATATCATTTTTACCCTTAATTATCCTATTTACTTTTAACCGTGGTAAATAAAAGTAAAAAGTTACTATTCACCAAAAAAAATATTTTCATCTCATTGAACCAAATTTTAGTCCTTGATATTAACCGTGTCTCTCGGATTTTTGAAATTCAATTCACAGAAGTGGTAAAATTTCATCTAAATGAAAAAGTCAGTTTTTTATCTAACACTAAGTGGTTTCACTATTCATCGAAAATTGAAGTTTTTCAGAAAAATACCAAAAAATCAGCCTAAGAATTACATGATATTCCAAATTCAAAATTGATGTTGATTTTTTCAAATTCAAAACATAGAAGTGGAATTAATAAATTTTAAAATTTATTCCCGTTATCAAAACAAATAGCGTGTTTTTAAGAAACAATAACTATCAAAAGATTGATACTTGTTTATATCCAATTTCAAAGTGAAATTAATTCCAATGACCAACATTGGATTAAATGGTAAAAATATATTCAAATTACACTTTAAAACCAATTAAAAAGATAATCTAACCATATAAATTATTGCGGTGAAAAAAGTTGTTTTTAATTAAAATATAGCGTGTTTTTACTATTAAAATATGAAAGTTATCAGAAAAATATCAAAACTTTATCCAAATTAAATTTTTATATCTTGAATCTGAGGAAGAATTTTATTTTGTCAAATTTAACTTATAAAAATGTCAAAAACTATATTTAAAGTGGGTGCGCCATCAAAAGGCGTTAAAACTGCATTTTTTGAAAAATACTTATTTTACCCAAAGAATTTATTTTGTTCTCATACCATGTTCTAGAAAATATCTAAGATGAATAATAATGTTATAAAATTAAAAATGTAGTTAACATTATTCATAATGGCTAGTCCATAATAATATTACAAAAATATATCGTTGTTTTGTGAAACCCGGTATTATGTACTACACGCGCTATCGAGGAAGGTCGCGATTGTGTGTAATGAAAGCCAAGTTAGGGTTGTGTATACTGCAAGCTAATACGTTGTTGTGTATAGCACAAGATAATATTGGTGTAGCATACAACAGAAGACATCAGTGAAATTAAAAAGAATATTTTTCATAAAATCTCTGGGTGTTACACGACCGGGGGGTGCGCTGGCTCGGCCAGCGGGCCGAGCATGGGGGACGCGGCCCCCCCTTTGCATTCCGAGGATTCGGAGACCAATGTCGTGTCTCCATGGATCCTGCACAGCCGCGGGATCCCAAGCCTCGCCGCCGCAGCTGAAGCCGCAGCGGGCTCCTGCCGGCGCTGCCCCGCCGGCGATCCGTGCCGCCGGAGATTTCCGCAGGCCACTGGAGTCATTCCGGTGGTCTGATTTTCCTCCCGTCTGCGCCTACGGTCACCTCGGGACCCATAGATTACTGCGAAGGCCTCCAACCGCCATTTCAGTCCCACTTCGTCATCGCCAATTATCTGCACATTAAGAACAAAACAGTGGTGGGCTCAGACTTGTTCGTTAGTCCGCACCCACCGCATTAGTGGTTCTAAACTTCACCCAACAAAATAATTACCAAGTACGAGGGTATAATTCTCATAAGAAATAATATTCATATTCCCCTACCTCAACAAGGAAGACGATCTTCAGTGTCGTGGTACATGATGTCGCGGAGAAGAGGATCGTTGGTGTTGTCGGGGCGCACCGAGGAGGAAGCGGCGTCTCCTCTCTTGTCGCGGGGAAGAGGATTCGTGGCGCATCGTTGTTCTTGGAGGAACCGGTGTTCTTTTTCATTATTTTTTGAAGAACAGTTCACCTCCCTTTTTAATTCTTTCCAGATCCTTTCTCAAAAGTGCTTTTCCAACGCCCAAAAGATTAAGGTGGCTCACAAATCAATAGAATTTTCATGCAATTCTTATTAATTTCAACGTGGTGCCAAATTAATTTACGCTGACACAAATTAATTGGTTGGCACATTTAAAAGGATGACGGAGGTTGGAAGGCTCCATCATAATCAATATATGGAGTTACCAAAGGATTAAACAAGGGGTATTAATGGGGGGAAAAGTCAAAGGAAACAGCAGGGGAATTAATGAGGTCAGAGGAAACTAAATGGTGGGGCTCATGTGGGCTCCACCTCTCTAACCTCCTCACTTGGGTAATTAAGTGGTAGTGGGACCCACCCTTTACTACCCATGGGAGGGAATAACCTCCTTTAGAAATAAAAATTGTTCTGAAAATATTTATTTATTTCTTAAACAAACCCCCAAAAATTATTTTCTCCTCTTTTGCGAACGCAACTATGGTAAGTGTCCCCTTAAGCAATTACCGGTGCTGCGAGTTCATCGGTGCCCTTGTATTTTAATTCCAAGCACAGGTTCCAAAGTTAGAAAAACTCGTTCGTTCATTCACTGAACGTACCCGAGATAAACTTCGAAAATTGATTCCGGGCACACCGGGCCTCGGAATCAAGCGTCGTCAGAAGCCGCAGACTCGTAAAATTCCAAAGTATTTTAAAAAAAATCCTTGAAATTTACTAATCTTTACACTCTGGATCCATGTTCACGTCAAACATTCCAACTTTCCTTTACCCAACTCATGACACCACATCTCCCAACAATTCTTGTACATATCCAAACATGAGTCAACCATCTCATACCACCAAATTTATTCTCGATGTCACCTCTACCATGGAGGTACATTCATAATTTTTGTAACTCCCAGCAACTATTCCCACAAAAACCATTGAAAACATCAGTCCTTGGCTCATATACGGACACTCACCAATTTATGATTAAACTATACCATGTGTTACTAGCATGTACCTTTATCACCTGACTCACACTCCAGCAATTCATATGCTATCAAACAAAGATGAACATGGAACATGGAATGCCATTCCAAATAATCAAAAATCTCCATTGCAACTCCTCTTTAAAATAATTCACCTCACTTATGCCATGATAAACATGATGACCGCCCCTCACATATTGGGACCAAGTTGGATGAAAGTTATTTTTGGATTCTGAAATAAGTTTTTTCTATAGGTTTTGTATTTTGTTTTCATGAAATTAAATTGACTTACTTTTTAATTTTTGGTTATTAAACGGAAGGAGTATCGAACTCAAAAGATTCGATTCAAAATTTTTAAGAAAGTCTATTGGTTTTAGAATAATTTGTCTTGTTGAAGTTGTTTTTCATACTCAAATTGGGTACGAAATGAAAGTTTTAATTGGTGTGATAAAATTTATCGGAATTTGAATGTATCCAAAATAAATTTGGATATTATTTGCTGTTTTTTATGCTTCCAACATCATGAATTATTAAAAACTTATGATCCAAGAATTTTGAAAGAAATGAAGAAAAGTATTGACAACCAGTGTAAGGTTTTGGAAGGATAGGAAGTCATGGTAACTTTAAAATGAAATTCAAAAAAATATATTTCACTCCTTTTGTTCTTAAAGTCATGAATAATTTATGATTACAAGGAGTTTTTGGAATCATAAAGGATATGAAGTTGAAGCCTCCAGATATCAGTTCATCAGTGTGATATTCGCCAGGTACATGATTTTTTTTGAAATCTGGGAAGTTATGAAGTTTTTAAAGTTGATGTTTTAATGAATCAAAAATTGAATAATCAATATGACTATCTTATCTAATGTATTTTCTAATTCAATAAAAGAAACATGATGCTGGATCATTCATCATTTGGAAAGTCTATAAGAAAATAAGTTGAGGTTGATACAGGTCCATCGGGTGTGGTTTACCGTTGATCTATCAAATTCATTCATTTATATAAATATGGAATCAGAGGATGAATTTTTTTGTGAGACTTTTTGGGACCAATAAATTGTTTTGGAGTGGATCTTTTGGTAGTGATGAAATGGATGAGATCAAAAACCGATCAGTTGGATGAGATCAACAATGTAGTCAACTATTTTCAAAAAAACATATGTTCTATATTGTTTGTTTTTTCCATTTGGGTCAATATTAATTGAAAAATGAGTGATTATAATCCATAAAAAGTAATCAAATACTAACCCATCAGATGTATTATGTAACTTATAAATTATTTTAATGACAAATTTTATCAGACATAGGATCACCAGTTTGGGTGTTTGTTGAAAAATTGAATGAAATTATAATTTCTTCAAAGACATTATAGTTGTGTTGTCAAGAGATGATTAATTCAAAAGTATTTTTTAAGGGGGGGTTTAAATGCTTAATAATTTTAAATAATGTTTATGGTAGAATACATTCAAAGTCTCAGTTGGTATAGAGCATCAGGATGAGCAGTTTTAGTTTTCAGTTGGCATTAGAGGGAAGGTTCCCTTCGTTTACTCTTTTATGATATTTTTCAAGAGAAATTGTTATAGAGAATCTGAATTTTGTAAAAATTAAGGTTATTATGATCCTAAATTATAATAAATATCATATATATATAAATATAGAATGTGGTAATATATTATGACTCTTGGGTATGAGGTTTTGGAAGCTACTATAGATAGATTTCCTCCTCATGCTGAGAATTATCCTCTTAAAACCGCTGATAAGAAAAATATTGAGAATTATTGAAGATATAAAAATTATTTTACACTCATCCCTATCTGAAATTTATCTTATTATAGTTAAATGAGTTGTGATTTCCAAAGGTATCTTGGAAAAATGTTAAATCATTCATAAAGGCAATACAAATGTGAACATGGAAAAGTTAAAAATATGGAGGCTGAAGTATTAAGATATCAAGATGGGTGAGTTTGAATACATTGGTGACTTATTTACAATGGTGTATGATATTGTAAGAACCATTATATTTATTAGTAAAAACATTTAATATTCAACTATTGTTGAAAATATTTTAAGAATTGTTTTAGAAAATTTTGATTCCAAAGTTACATCTTTAAAATAAAGAGATTCTAAAACCCTATATTTGGTTAACCTTTATAGTACTCTTGTTACTTATGAAACAAAAAAATATAAAGTTATGAAGAGTAAATAAAAATTTGATCGTGAAATGTCTTTCAAATCTTCATGCAATGAAAGTATAAGAAGATTCTTGAAGAAGAATAAGTTGATGTTTCTAATTCTGAAAATGAGGTTAGTAACAACATTGATAAATGTTTATCCTTTTTTCTAAATATTTGAAAATGGTAAAGGAAATTATAAAGGTAATATACCACTAAAATGTTTTGGTTATGAAGATATTTGGAATTTTGAAGCCAATTTTCCTCAAAAATGGAATGATGAAGAAAGTGATGAAGAAGAAACAAGTTCTAGAAGATCATGGAAGAAATTTTTTGACAAATATTACTCTAAAGGAAAGGATAAGAAGTTATCCAAATAAAAAAAGAATTTTTTGTAGAAATTTGATGATAGTGAAGTTGAAACTTAAATTTTCACTAAAGTTGCTAAAGAAAATTAATTTATTGTAATAGTTAATGATAAAGTATTTAAAATCAGTATTTCTAAATAAAAAGAAGAGACTAAGTTTTAGTTTCACCTGAAGAGAGAATTAAAATAAAGTATGGGGGAGATTACAAGACTTGAAAAATAAATCAAGAAGTTAAATACGGAAAGTTATAAATAAAACAATAAATAATATTTTCATAAAGTGAAAGCTAAGATACTGAATGAGGTTGATTGTCTGAAGAAGAATCTTGAGAATGAAAAGAATCATAATTAAAATATTTATTTAAAGTTATAGAAAAAGGAAGACAGGTTAGAACTTGTTCAAAAAAATTATAAAGATGACTAGGGATTTACATGTTTCAAGAACTCTACATCTGGAGATGGTGAAAGTTCCAAAAATTGTAAACCCAAGAATGGTCTCTAAAATTTACCTACAAGGTTGAACATAAAGTTGAAATTTCTCTACATAAGAAAATCCTAGGAATATAATGTATATAAAAAAAACCAATAAAGTTAGAAATTCATAAGTTTATAAAAAATCTAATTCTGAATCAAAATTTTATACTATTTATGATTCTGATAAGGCTGGGAATAAATATAAATTTATGAAGAAGATTATGGGTGATAAAAGAATGTTTGGGGATCAAAAAAGTTATGATGTAAAAGATAAGAAATTTTATGTGAAACTTGTTCACAACTTCAAATAGTATGTTAGTTTCATAGGTAAGTATTCATTCTATGGTTACTTATATTATAGTAGTGAATTTGGACATATGGTAAATATGTGTTGGTTTAACAACAACATTACAACTACCCCATGGATTATAAGAGGCAAATATTAAGGGGGATTTAATACCCTAAAAGGAAGAAATATTAGAAATATTTTTTGAAAGTTGAAAATAGATTCCAACCTTTAGAAACTATTTTGGAAAGGTATGAAAAACCAATACATCTTGTAAAGGGATGTCTTGTTTTGTTACCATCAAAACAGAAGGTTTACAATAATTCTCAAAATCTAGTTGAAAATAAAGATAAAGGGAGATAAAAATATCTTATTATTGAAACCACTCACAAAGTTTCAAAAGCCGAATGACATTGGATTTTGGATAGTGGGTTTTCTTCAAATATGATAGGAGACTTGAATTTGTTGAATAATGTGGAAGACTTCAAATAATGAATAGTAACATTTGGAAATAATGAATCCCTTATAATCAAAGGTTTTGGGTCCACTATTTTTGGGAAAAAAAATTTTAATCAAAGAAAACTTTTTGATGATGGGTTTAAACACAACTTACTAAGTGTTTCACAAATATGTGATAAAGAAAATAAAGATGTTTTCAGAAAATTTAGTATTTTTTTGAAAAAAAATGTAAGTGTAAAATTTTTTACAAGTGTCCAATGTATAAAGGGAAACATATTTAAATTTGATGATGTAAAAAACTCATGTTATATAAGCATGATGGAATAAAATCATTTTTGGAATAAAAGGTTTGGACATATGTGTTATAGGAACATGAGAAATTTTTATGAGAGAGAATTGGACTCAACTATTTCCAGTGATAAAGAAGAAGTTTGTGCATCCCAACCAAAGCTAAGGAATCATGTGAAAGTTAGAAATATTATATATGATCAACATTAAATGCTTCAAACAAGAATAATATCAAATGTGATTGAACATACTTATTTTTATTCAAATGTGGAAAAAAAAGTTTTCAATAAATCTTTTGAGCATCAGGAGTGGATTCATACTATGAATGAATAATTGGATCAAATTGATAAGAATGAACTCAAGATAGAGTTTTCTCCTATATCAAAACAAGTTGAGGAAATATTCACAAAACCATTACCCAAGGAATAATTTTTGAGATTTCTGTTAACATGGGTGTCTAAAATATTTATCTCCAAGGTTGAGGTATGTGTTTTTTCCCTTCTCTCATCTAGTATTTGGATAGTTTTGTTAGGGGGGGAGAAGTTTTCATAAATATATCCATTGATATGTGTTAAACATTTTCAGGAAGCCTATATGTAGGGGATTTTTGGGTAAGCGTTGAACTCATTATGTAAGTGTGTGAAATGTTATAACATCTTATTGAAGTGTTTGTAGAATTAGTTTTATAGGAAATAAGAATAAGTTTTTAAATGTGAAAGATAATGAATTTTTGAAAGTTGTATAAGTTTTGTAAGTCACTACTTTTGGAAATCATGGTTTTACTATCAATGATTCTTGTTTCCTATACTGAGTTAGATCACCTAGTATTATAATTATTAATAATTTATCCATAACATGATATTATAAATCTTAGTGGTTTATGAACTTTGGTTGAAAACAAAATCTAAATTTGGATATTGTTGGGACCAAGTTGGATGGAAGTTGTTTTTGGTTTCTGAAAAAAGTTTATGCTGAAAGTTTTTTATTTTTCAATCAAGAAAATATATCACCTTAATTTGTAAGTTTTTATGATTGAATAGAAGTAGTATCAAACTCAAAAGATAATATAAACAATTCTTAAAAAAATTCCATCAGTTTATGAAGAAGTTTTCTAGCTAAAGTTGTTTTATGGACTCACCTTAGGTCTGAAATAAAAGTTTCAATTGATATGAGAAAATATATCAGAGTCTGAATGTATCCAAACTAAATCAAATTATTCTTTGTTGTTCTATATGTTTCCAACATCATGAGTTAGTAAAAACTTGTGATCCTAGATTTTTGAAAGAAAGGAAGAAAATTTTTGACAATTGGTGTGAGGTGATGGAAGGACGGGAAGTCATGAGAACTTTCTAATGTAAGTTAGATGATATTATTCCAATCCTTATGTTCTCAAACTCATGAAGAATTCATGATTACAAGAAGGAGTTTTTGGAAGCTGAAAGGCTAAAATGTTGAATTATTTCGATATCATTTCATCAATGTGAGATTCACTAGACACAAGAATTGTTTGAAGGATGAGAATTTTTGAAGTTATTAGAGATGAAGTTTTGTTGATGCATTGGTTGAATGATCAATCAGACTATCTAATACAATAGATTATCTAATTCACCAAAGGAACAAGACACAAGATAATTATTTAATTAGAAATCCTAGAAGAAAAGAATTTTTTGTTGATACCAGTCCATCAGAAGCAGTGTTCCACCGACCTATCAAATTCATTTGTTGATATCTATATGGAATCGGTGACTGGATCGTTCTATTAGAATTATTGGGAATAATTAATTTTTTTGTAGGGGATTTGTTGGGACTAATGAAATGGATGAGATCATAAACTGATAAATTAGATGAAGATCAATAATGTAGTCAAACATTTTTATAAAACATATGTTCTATGTTGTTTGTTTTTTAATTTGGGTAAAGATTCATCAAACAAAGAGTGATGTTGATCCCACAAAATGCATTAGAGACCAATACATCAGACATAGGATAACACTAATAAATTCATCATATGCTGAACTTTATAGGAAGTAAGATCACCGGTGAGTGTTTTTTAAACAATTAAAGGACAAAATAATTTCTTTTAATATATTTTGGTTGTGTTGTCAAGAGATTCTTGCTTCTAAAGTATTGTCGAAGGGGGTTTTCAAGTGCCTCAGAAGTTACAATAATGTTTATGGAAAAATACCTTCAAAGTCTCAATTGGTACAAAGTATCGGGATGAGTATTTTTGTTTTCAGGTGACACGGAGCATCGTAATGAGAAGTCTTTAGTTTTTTTTCCCAAATAGGTCAATAAAATTGGAGTGACCAAATGTTTTCATCATAATGAAGGAACATCATAATAAACCTAGTATCAGACTAAAGAATGGTCAGAAATATTGAAGCTAAATGAAGTTGTGAGAAGTTTCAGGAAGGTTCGAGGAGAAATGATAAGAGTTGAGAAGCACTAAAAGAGTAAAAGATGAAGTCAAAATGTAAATGAAATTCTATGTTTAAGAAATTTGGTTTAGTGGGAAAACAAAAGTATATTCCCACTAATTCCTCTCATAGAACACCTAAAATTTGTATAAAGTAAATTGTACTTTATAAAGCATATACTGTTCACATGTGAATAGATAGATAGATCACTGTAACTTTTTGAAGTAAAAAAATGAAGTTTTTAGATAGAACATTCCTGATGATGTTTTCCAGATATAAGAAGAAGAAAGAGTTTCCAGATCGAACTGAGAAAACAGGCATAGGTTTCCGAAGAATGTTTGAAGTGGTTCAGAATTGTTTATATGGTATATTTTATTATATACTTTATAGACTAACATATCATACAAATTAATTGGACTGATCCATTAGACTAAGTATTCATACAAAGTTCATAGAAGTTCTTACCTACTGCTGGGTAGGAAATTGAAGATTTTTTTATTGTTATCTAAAGTGAAAGTTGATAAGATAACATTGTAACATTTTTTTAACCAACTTATGAAGGTTTATAACTTTTTACATAAACTTATTTTATATCATTCATGATAAAATAAGAACATTCACTTTTGTATTGATTATAGTGCTATAAAAGTGTCAGGTTTTAAACTACTTGTTGTAACCGCACAAAAGAATTTTTTTATAATGGATTGTGTGGTATTGTATTGTTTCCAAACCTTGAAAATTATGTAGCTACTCTTATTGAGTAGTAAACCTTGTAAATATTTGTGTTGTTGTGGATGTTTGAATGTGTTGTTTTTAGAAAAGTGATAGATCTTTAACAGGAGGTGAAGGTTATTATAAAAGAAAGATAACGTAAATGGAAAAAGATATCACTGATTCACCCCTTCCCCCTCTCAGTGATACATTTATCCTGGATGGGAATTTACATCACATGGAATATTTCCAATCAGGAGTGTCTACCCACACTCTGACTGCATTATAAATAGTGGAAGCATGGGTCAACAAGTCTAGGAACCCAAAAATTCCTACCTGTCGAATCCAATCTTGATACCCAAGCACCCTAGGTGCTTCATAAAAATCCAAAGGCATCAACATGACTATATTTAAAAACTTGAGAACCTATTGTTTATCAAACTCAAACAAGTGTATAACCAAGTTCACTACCCAAAATGGCATCGACAAACCCAACCCAACCCCACCCATAGTTTTCACTCAAACAAAACAAACATCGACCTACAATGTTCTAAGACAAACTAAGGGCCTCTAAGTCTCCCACCTATCCCTACTAATCAAGTCTCATAACTAGGTCACAAGTTATAACCACCTATATCAAAAGATAAAACCTCTCCAAGGAAGGTAAATATCAAAATGACCTAAATGGGGAAAAACTATGAACATGACCTATAAGGCCTAATACTCTCCAAGAATACTCACAAGGAACTGCTCTTGGGAAGTCACGATATCAATATAAATGAGATATTGAATTTACACTCACCAGGAAGTTGAATACACTAATACACCCTCAAGGTCCAGTTCACTATATTTATCCTGGTACCTATCGGCATTGTACATAGTAATCCAACTATATAACCACTACGAGGGTCGGTTATGTAGAATTTCATTCCAATATATGTAAGAAAACATTGTCTATATTTTTACTAAAACTTAAAATAATCGTACCTGAGAAAAAACCACCTGTACGGGGTATAAAACATGAGCATCAAGTATCGTATTGACCTACTAGGGTCATTGAACCTCCCGTTCATAAGGACTAAGTCATCAAACTCACCATTAAATGTATCAATATAGATCCACATTTCTTTACCTCATAAGTAAATATAAAGAAAATTTTTCCCAATTAAGTATAATTCCACCAAAAATATCTATCTGAAAACACAAATTATGTTTTTTTACACTTTAAACAATTGGACAATGTCTTAAGTAAAATCACATGCTCGAAGGGCTATATCATGTGAATCCTATGTGACAAATATGACTCATGAGAAGCCTATTTCCATTTTTTGCCTAGATTCAAAATCAATCCCAAACCTCTTTCCAAAAGTACAAGAACCATAAATCCAAAATAATCATAACATCCCCACAACATGTGTTTAGATCAAAGTGAGAACCATATAAAAATATAAAATTATAGATTAGAATTGTAATTTCATACCCTTGGAAACCAATACTTCTTAACAGAATAGTTTTTCTCAATGTACCGGTCTAATATCCATCATAGGTTCTAACAAATTTCTAACACTCTAGTCAACTATATCCCAAATAGTAATACAATAGGAAATGAATAGCTCTAATACCACTTTGTAATGTCTCAGCTTGGATGCTACTAAAATGGTGTCTGATCCAGTTTGTTATGAAGACTAAAGTGTGCCTCTCCATATGCCAAAGACTTCCGGCTATAAGTGAGGAACTATGGTGTGTCTCTGGAGAGACTATTCTCTCATATTAGAGTAAACATACAGGAAATAACAATATATCATACACAATAGTAAATAAATAGATTGATGAAGTAGTAAATAAACTGAAATGGAATATATTACATTAATAAATAAAATTTAATCAAATCCTGAATAGCAATGCCATACATACAACACCGGTCACCCAATGGGCCGACCATACATACAGAAGTACATAAAAGAAATTTAAATAAATGTACAAGGATATAATACTAACTCTAAGCGAAACCATATACCCAGTCTCTAATACATTGTTGAGATACTCTATCCTTATTATAATAATTCACATGGGTAGCTCCAAATGATCATAAAACCCCAGGCCTTGACCCTATCTACCATGCATTTTTTCTCAACCTAAAAAGCGGACATAAGTTCAACATGCACACTGAGTCGCACATACAGTGGTGAGAAATAATCTCATTAGGTTACCCAAACAATGAACCTAGAAATATGTTTTCATAAGTTAATTATCATGAAATATGTTCATCCTAAGTGAGACCCAACTAAGAAGATAAATAAATAAGATATAACCAACAAAAGCATGTCCACAACCAATTCTTGGGTTTGTGACCCCAATCGTCAAGACACTACTCTATATTATATAAGTACATGTATGCATGAAAATATATACATTTCCATAAATATATATATATATATATGAATGTTCTCATATAAATACTCAGACAAGTAAATAATAAAATCCTAA
Organism: Viscum album; assembly: GCA_963277665.1. Taxonomy (NCBI): domain Eukaryota; kingdom Viridiplantae; phylum Streptophyta; class Magnoliopsida; order Santalales; family Viscaceae; genus Viscum; species Viscum album. Next base: position 1,265,136,065 of record OY728140.1, on the reverse strand, counting down.
GAAACTCAGTGTCTCTAAGTAAGCTACATCACCACAGGGGGATACAAATCCTAACCTTGGGTTCACCCATAATCTCCTCTAATCACTATAATTGAGGATACCATATACCAAAGGATACTTTTATAAATGTGATTCTATCCAACCTACCAAGGATCAATGTAAACTGACAACCGTAAACATGGGATAACTATAAATAATAACAAGACATATATGATATTATCCAGTGTAATGAATATAATTAAATACCCATACTAGGGATATTGGTAAATATTAATATAGAATCCAATGTGTCTTGTTCCAAGTAATCTAGTGTCAGATCCCAAGGATTAGATCCAAGGTATAAATACCAAGTCAATCTCATCATGTCAGACCTGTATAGGTTGGACCCAATGTATAAAGTCCAAGTCATCTACTCAAGTCCTTGGAGAATCTCCATATAAAAATGATAATGACTTGGGTGGAGCACAAGGATCATGTCCAAGGAGAATTTTAAAGGCAGTAAAAGAAATTCAAGATCCAAGGTGTAGCAATGAACTTGGAATCTAAAATAATCTGAATCCATGGAGTAAAACTATCCATGTCATCTAATATCAAGCTCAACGGGCTAGATCCCATAAGTATAAATGTCCATGGAATCCAATAATGTAACTCTCAACAACAATATCTAAGGAGTAGAATTTTCCAAGGTATCCAATCAGTAAAATTAAATAATACAAGATCAATAGATGCATCCTAGGAAGAAGGTCTGGGAAACCCAATCAATAAGGCTCTGAAGCTGGATCCCATGTAACACATATAGTCATCCAAAAGATAAAGGTCACATAGTGTCAAGCTCATCATCCACAAACCATGAAGAACCTATGGTTATAATCACTGCATCAGCAGTAAACAAATGAAATAATAAATAAAAGTGAGGGTTCGTAAATGGATAAACCCCCACCCACTACTATCACAGACTCTAGGATTACAAGTTTGGTATGAGTTCTAAGGTGACACCCACTACCATCTCTACCCAAACCTGATGTACTAGCTCAGGTTCAGTCAAACATTAGGAACCCACTGGGTCCCTCAAGTTATAAAAAAAGATAGGCGTCATAGTTAGGATCCTAAGTAGTGAAGGTAAAAGGAGTAATTCTATATGGGGTCCTCTAACAGTAAATAAATAGAGGTATCCTATATGGGATCCTCTAGGATGAAATTTTAGAAGAGGCAACTTATAGGAGATCATCATAAATAAATAATATCATAGCCTCATAGGCCATAAGGGAACATCTCGTAAGGGGTATATCCTCAAAAGAATACCCAAAAAATCATTATTAAATGGAGATAGCTTATGGATCATCTCAAATCAAGGTATCACTCCCAAGAGATAACTAAATTTAATTACTAAAGAAATAACCTCTATGTTTAATAAATTCTTGAAAAACCTTCTATGAGTCCTCAAATCACCCCAAGGATTCCACCATCATGATATATGTGGAAGGATACTGAGAATGGACTAATCAGGGGTCTAATTTTGACTCCTAGGTTTCAAGATACAAAAAATAGGGAAACCCCTAAAAGTATTAGTAAAGGAGAAGTACACAGCATGTCATCCCTAGCACACAGTGTATACCCTTACAGGCCCACCTAGGCATGTACTTCTGTAAAACATGGTGTATGAAAGACCATGTACATGATGTGTACCCTGTATGGGGTACCTACCCATGTACCTCACATGACCTAGCCATGTACTTTTCCTAGTAGTGTACCTTTACATTGTGTGCAACCCAAACAGGGTCTACCCATGTACTCTACATGTCCATGTCCCCTACACGAGCTATCCGGAAGGGTACTCAGCTACATGACCAAGGCCTATACATGGGTTGTACACCACATAAATGGAATGCACTCTTAAAAATATTGTCTTCCTCTATAGAGAAGAACACATGGCGTGTGTTCCTGAATTTACATGATGTATGATCCGGATTTTTGAATGGGAAATCCCTTAAATTCCAAAAAACCCCATTTTCCCCTAAAATCAATAGATCGACCCACAAGGTGTCATAAGAGGGAATAATATGGGGTGAAAACTTGAAAATGGTACATTTATGGGTATTTATGGAAAAACATAAAAAAATGAATACTGCTGGGCAAAATCCACTGAAAATTCACCGGTTTCCAAGTTCCACAGCTATCGCACGACAATCCAGCATGTCCTATGCTTTGCGGTGGTACCTCTATTCCATACTCTCTCATTATCTCTCTCCATCTACTTTTTTCTATTTATATCATGAAACGAAAGAGGCCCTTAGGGTGTGTATGTGAGAATCCAATGAAAAATGAAGAAAAGAAAAGTAGAAAAGAAAAGGAAGAAAAGGAAAAGAAAAAAGGAAAGGGGGCCGGCCTAGCCCTAATTCCCAACCTTATTTTACACCCCACCTAGGAAAAAATTCTCATTCTAGACTCAATGGTTAAGATCTAATCTCAATCCAATACACCATTTAGAATATATTTCTGAAAAAACTTGCACAAATAAATTAATATTAAATTAATTAGATATTAAATATTAAATATTCCGCTAAAATTTGAACATTCTTTAATTCCACTGAACTCCTATTCTAGGGTAAACACCATATTTTAGGACCAATGAAGTGGTCATAAAAATTATATGAGATCATTTATTAGGGTAAAATTACCATTTTTACCCTTATAATCATTCCAAAGGAAAAATTCAAATTCCTGCTCAAAATTACAGTCTGAAAAAACTCATGTACAAATAGTATTGATGAAACCTATGATGCACTATGTTCTTGATAAGTAAGATATGATGGGTATTTCATTATTGGTATGTTATTATAGGTAATTTCATTGAAATATTTTTACTTTCTATTTATGGAAGTTAATATCTTTTCCCTTTGATTAGAATAGAACTGTAGAAATAAATTAAATGTACATGGTTATGTAGACATGTTCATTTCAGATAATAAAATAAATATATATCTGGAATTAATGTTGATTACACAATTATGCAACCTACTTGATGAGATATTAATACAAATGGATTATATTATAAAATACTCACTCATATGTGGTTATCGATTTTATGACACTAACTTCTTCATCTTGGGTGCCTTTACATGTTTCTACACAATAATATTTGAATTTTGGAAAGCCTAACTAATGCCACTTAGGAGGAATCCTAGAGGGTCACACACTATGTATTTTTATTTATCTTAATAAAATTATATTTGAATTTAATTATTTGAATAAATATTATTTTAAAATATGAGGAATCAACAATTTTTTATCACATAAATTAAATAAATATTTATTCATAAGGTAATTATTTAATTACGTGGATATATAATGTTTTTATTTTTTATTCAATGAATAAATAATTACATAAATAATTATTTGTGTTTTTGATAAATTTATAGGAGGAGGAACTGACCAAGATGAGGTCTGGTGATAAATATTAATTTTCAAGATAGTAAAATAATATTTTTTTTTCAGTATGTGTGTGCCCTGAGAAAAATAAAAAAAATATTATTACATGGTATGGGGTTATTTAAGTATTGAATATATTATTAAGGGTCTATGTGCAATTAAAAAATATTTAACCTTAACCCATAACTCTAAAAATAGACTATTATGTATGTTGTTCTTGATTTGGTTGAATTGGAGAATCTTTCTGTATAATGAAATCTAGAGATCTCTCTCTCAAACAAAGAGAACGCTCTAGAGTTTATTCTCTTCAGACTGAGAGATTATAATCCCTCCTCTATATTCTCAATAACGAGAGTGAAAGGGTGATTTTTCAAGCCTAGAAGAATCTTCATAGTGATCATGGTAAATAATTCAATATTATTAATCTATTATGCTAGCACCCAACTGTAACAACTGGATCCTTTTGTTAGCACAGACACCCCACATTTAACATGGTCGTCAGGTCCTGGCCTGCCATGTACTATCAGTTGCCCCGCAAACACGTGGTCCCCACCCTGGGGACCACCCAAGTGCCCGGACGGGTCATCTGACTAATGACTATCCCACAGTCCAACACATATCCTTTTCAGTGTTCTGTATCCTCACTCATACACACCCTGAGAAACTTCCTAGAAGGTCACCCATACTGATCAGCTTAACTATGGAGTTCTAATTAGGTAGGCTCCTGAAAAGGAAGGTGCACCTTGTGGACATGAGTCATATCATTTAGTCATTTAACCCTTTATCATTATGGAGTGTTACATTCACCCCCACCCCCTTTAGAGCACAATATCCTCATTGTGGGCTCTACATCTCAACCCATGTAGTGCAATGCATTTAAGGTTGGGTACCAGCTCTGATACCAAATGTAACAACTGGGTCTCTATGACAGCACAGACACCCCGCCCTAACATGACCGTCAGGAGGTACCACCAGTTACCCCACAGACACGTGGTCTCCACACTATGACCCACCCACGTTCCCGAACAGGTCATCTAACTAATGATTTCCCCCACAGGCCAATACTTGTCCTTTATAGTGTGTTCTTTCCAGTGTTCTTTATCCTCACTCATACACACCCTGAGAAACTTCCTAGATGGTCACCCATCCTGATTAGCTTAACTATGGAGTTCTAATCAGGTTGGCTCCTAAAAAGGAAGGTGCACCTTGTAGACATGAGTCATATCATTTAGTCATTTAACCCTTTATCATTATGGAGTGTTACATTCACCCCCCTTTAGAGCACAACATCCTCGTTGTGGGCTCTACATATCAACCCATGCAGTGCACCGCATTTAAGGTTGGGTACTAGCTCTGATACCAAATGTGACAACTGGGTCTCTATGACAGCACAGACACCCCGCCCTAACATGATCCTTGGGAGGTACCACCAATTACCTCAGAGACAACTAGGACCCACCCACGTGCCCGAACGGGTCATCTGACTAATGATTGTCCCCAAAGGACAACACCTGTCTTTTCTAGTGTGATTTGTCCTCACTCACACACGCCCTGGGAAACTTCCCAGAAGGTCACCCATCCTGATAACTACTCTAGGACAAGCACGATTAACTATGGAGTTCTAATCAGATATGCTCTTAAAAGGGAAGGTGCACCTTGTTGACATGATTCATATCATTTAGTCATTTAACCTTTTATCATTATGGGGTGTTACACCAACAATCCGTCAGCATTATTCAGAGAACAAAGGATCATGTGTGGATCACCTCTAGAGGTATTATACACATATATATTACAATTTCAATGAAGATAAAATGAAAGGGTTTCTAATGATCAACTTATTAATCGAAGAAATATCTAAAGACCCATTATTCTTTTTTCCTATAAATTTAATTTAATTATAAATTTTATATAAAAAATCCTCTTGTTTTCTATGTGACTTTAGAGTTTCACCAAAAAAATTCATTATTAATGGATCCCATGTCATGTATATCATGGAATATCATTTGAACCTAATAATATTTGATTTGGGCTCAACCCCGATAAGCACTTCTGCTGCACCCAAAACTTTAAAGTGGTATAAAGCAGAAATGTTCAAATTTTTAAATTTTTTTATGAATATACATTTTAAAGTTAAATTTCATTTCATGTTTTAATTCATTTTTAATTTTATGTCAATATCTATTCTTTCTTCTATTAATTTTTCACTCACATAATAAATATTTGTTAATAATTAATGATTAATTCATCTAAAGAAACTATCTAGAGTTTCCATGAACTCTCTCTAGATAACACAAGGTTACACTATGTATACTCCTTGGTCACACATCACGTTTCCTTTTTTATTGCATCAGGACACTCGTGTGGACTCTGGGTCATCATGCAATGAATAAATTCCATGTTCATTAAATGAACAATGTGTAGACTAGATAGGGTGGCACATTATTTTTTCAGACTACATGACATGTAGATTACCTAAACACCGTGTAGTTTGTATGTTTTCATGGTGAAAAACATGAGTTCAAGTTGTGTCGTGTAATTAATCCAATATGTGTATTTAATACATGATACGTACATACTGGTAGTCATGAAACTTGAAGTACATGTCGTGTATCCTTCCTATATGTTTTTTACCTCATAAATGTCCATGGGAAGTATACATAGAGTCCCTAGGCATGTACTACGGACATTCGGTGCAGCAAAGTAATTTTGTGTGGATAGATTAATCACATCATGTACTTTACTTTTTTATGAAAAAATATTGAATTTAATTAATTAATCCATTAAACTTTAACAAACTGAGTTCTATGAGTCATTTAATTGATAGTACATGTCGGTCATTATGTTTTATATTATATTAAATGATTAAATTAATTCTGTGTAATAATTGAAATTACAAGTCATGTACAGTCATTGTATAATAAACACTCAGTGTGCATTAAATTATACAGGTAATGTAATTTTATTGTGTTCTATGTTTTATTGATTTTAAATTATTTTTTTTGTAAATATGACACATGTTTCTTCCAAGTATAAAGATATGAACTATTTTTATTAAATTTTAAATAAAATAAAATTATTATTTATTTAAAATTATAGTGGATGGAAATCTCTATGATGATTTCATGGAATAAGATAAAATAAATTGATTGATTAATAAGATAATTAATCCGATTAATTCATGTGTATATTATCTTATCAAAGAATGAATTGAAATGAATACTAGCATGTGATTTTAAATGTGTATCCATTTCATGTGTATGACTGATCATGAGCTTTGACCAGACCTATGTATGTGTTTGTTTTATTTTATTTTATTATATTACATGGGTTTGAAATTTATTATTATTAAATTAAATATTATTCTCTATGTTTCATCCCTCCCTCCTTTATTATGTAGGCCTTGTATATCCAAGGTTGTTTTATGTAATTCCCCTTAACTAATCAATCCAAGGTTCACCTAACATGTATGTAGGTTATAAAACATATGTAATAAAAGGAGTATTTGAAGGCACATGGAGTCAGTTCAAGGTGGATTCTATGCATATGTGGTTCAAGATGGAACCGAGGAGAAATCTACTTGAGAAATACATAGGTGGATAAGTTGTATGTTGTAACTCATTCCAAGACTAGCGCAAGGAGTTTTCCCCATTGGTTATAGGTTGATTTATTTTCCATTCAATAAATCAACCATTATATAAAGCTCATGATCATGTAATTAATTTATTTATTTTATTTATGTATTATACATGATTTATTTTATGGATTAAAGACCATGATCACATAAATAAATAGAATAATATGAAAATATGGAATTAAAGTAAATCGATTATGTATAAATTTTTTATTAGAACATAGTTAATTGCTAAAGTAAATTCCAATTAATATTAATAATATACTTAAAGGATAAAACAAAAAAAATTACACATAATAAATAACATCCCACAACTTAATATTAAGTCATAATGATCCTTCCATTTTCTGATTAAGAATAAAACCATATAACTAAGTGTTGATCTAATCCTTATTTGGACACTTACTTTTATGAGGGAGTTATTATGAAGTTTTTTAGTTGACTTGAGCATTTTATATCAAGAGGAGTTTCTATTTATAGACTTGATGTAACTTAGAGGATAGTATAGAGGAAACATGAGAAAATGTTTCTAGATTGGGGATTCCACTCAATGAATAAAAGGGATGAAATTCCATAGTTGTAAATGAATTGTCTACCTAAATACCTTAGAGTAATTAACCATTACATTTATTCAGTTATGAGAAGGGTAATATGTTTCATTTACATTAGAATGTCTATGCAAGTAGATATTTTGAGTTCAACAGTGATGTTTGTTAGTACATGATAAAATAGTGGGATCCATATAATTAAATTTATTTAATCTCACTTTTTGTAATTAGATAAAGTAATAATAATTTGTTCTTAATTTTTGTAGAATCAAATGGAATGTTTAGAAATCACAACACTATCCATGTGAACTATCTTGGATAAATAAAATATCCTTAACGGTATAAACATCTAGGAATAGTATAGGAACATGTGCATCATACTACGTGGGAAGGGAATTTATATTTTTTGGGTTCCCCAGTTCCTAATAAACTCGTTGTGGAGGTGAGTGAGGAAGATTTACTCATCTACAAGAAACACTTTGGCGTTGTGATAGATGTCCAGTGAACTATAAAAATCTCATGAGACCATGGATGCATAGGAAATGTTCATTCGTCTATGTGATATTTATTAAGAGAGAGAAAGACAAGAATAGTTTGAGATTTCTAGGCACTCTTCAAGTGCAGTCTTAGAGAAGGTGTACCATCTAGACATCATGTAGTCAAAATGATTGGATACATTAAGCGTCTGAAAATTCTAGGACTTAAACTACCTAATGAATTGTTCATCTACATCATTATCACCTCATTTATTTAGATATTCTCTAAAAAAAATTAAAATTTCAATAAGAAAAATATAGAGAATTCACTCCCATATTTCCTCACTTTAATTTTATAGACTAATAAGTAACTAAATCTTGAAATATCCTTTTCTCCTTTTGGTGAATAAGAGGAAAGTAAAGTAAAATAACACCAAGACTAAGTCCAATTATAAGGATTCTATAAATTACCCTTATAATAATATAAATATAAAATGTGAATCAAGGTATTAGTATGATGCCTATTTTTTATGTGCTAAGAAGGGACACTGAAAGAAAAACAGCACAGTGGGAAGGAAGCAAGGTGATGCTTCATGTATTTTCATTATCAAGTGTGACCTTCGAATTTCTATAAATTGGGTATTGGATATTTCATTTTGTTCTAACATTTTTATAAAAATTTAGGATCCTATAATATTTTAAATTGTTTTTTGGGATAAAGTATATTTGTAGGATATAAATGGATCTAAGTTGGTGTTGCTATATATTGGTGACTACCACCTCAAATTTTCAATGGGAATGATCTTGGATCTTCATAATTGTTACTATGTGTTGGGAATTACCGAAAACATTATTTATGTATCATAATTATATATGGAAGGATATATTTTCAAGTTTGTAAATTAAATTTTCTTCTTTTAAAAATAAATCATATGTTATGGTAAGGAAAATTTGCACAGTGGTATTTATGTATTAGATTATGAGAACCAGGTTAACATGAATTATACCACACATAGATATGGAATCTCTACTTAGGTCATGTAAATGAGAAATGATTGACTATGTTTCATCAAGATGGTTATTTAGATTAATTAAAACTAAAACCACATAGTATTTTTCAAGTGTTTTTACAAGGTAAAATGACCAAATCTATATTCATTAGAAAAGGTAAAAGGTCCATATATATTCTATAGTTGGTTTAAACTGATGTTTCTAGACCATTCTTAGTTGAATCAATGGTTGGGTACTCAAAATTTATAATTTTTACTAATGATTTTAGTATGTGTAGATATATCTACTTAATGAGGTATAAGTGAGAATATTTTGATAAATTCAACGAATTCAAGAATGAGGTTGAGAACTATATTAGTAAGAATATTTAGAAACTCCACTCAGGACATGATGGAGAATATCTTAATCAAGGATTAATTGGCTATTTATGGGAGTATGATATTTTATCCCAACTCACTCCTCCTTATACGCCCCATTAGAATGGTATTTAAAGTATATTCTATATCTTATTGTACATGATCAGTTCAATGACGATTCATGAAAGTATTCCACTATAATTTTAGGGGTATTAATTATAGATAAAATCATACACACAAAACTAATTACCAACTAATTAAAAAGATAGTATACCATACCAATTATGGAGTGAAAATAAACTTATGTCGTCAAACTTACATGTGTGGGTATGTGAAGCCTTTTTTAATGCTACTTCAGGAAAAAAAATCACCCCCGTACAAAAAGTGTTTCATAATAGGATATCCTAAGGAAACAAGGGGATATTTCTTATATTAACCCTTAGATAAAAAGGTAATATTGAAGAGACATGACATGTTCCATGAGAGAGATCATATCACTAAAATAAATAGTGGGAATGAGATAGAATTCGATAAAGTCTAGACTTAGGATACATAGGATTTGGTATAGAAACAAGCTCTAAAAATCCCCATGGATGAAACTATTCTAGAGACACAAGTACTATATAGGAGTATAAGAGAGGTTATAGAACCTAAATGATATGGTTTTCTAATCACTGAGGATAGCGACTCATTATTATTCGATAATAATGATCCTCTAAACTAATAGTAAGTAATAGGTGGAACACATTATTCTAAATGAAAAGAAGAAACGAATTATAAAATAGATTCCATGTAAAAAAAACTAAGTATTTATTTTAGTGGATCCTCTACTTGATGTAAATCTTATCGGTTCAAAGTGGGTATTAAAGAGGAAACTGTACATGGATGGTCAAGTCAGTACCTATAAAGAATTACTGGTTTAAAAAGGGTGCCAAAAACATCAAGGCATAAACTATTTAGAAACCATTTCATTTTCATTGTGCATAAATCCATAAAAATTATAATTTCTATAGTAGCATACCTAAATGTGATATTTTTTAGATGGGCGTTAAAATATCCTTCCTTAATGGTAAACTCTAAGAAGATGTCTATATAACACAACCAGAGATGCTTGTGACTCCAAGTAATTCTAATAAAGTATGCCAGTTGTAGAGATCTATATATGTACTAAAGTAACCCTTTGGTTCATGGAATATATATTTTGATGAATCCATAATTGAATTTGTTTTCACAAGAAAATAATGTGACCCTTGTTTCTATAAACAATTAAGTGGGAGTACATTCATTTTTCTAATAGTATATTTCAATAAAATTTTACTTTTTGGAAACAATATAACATTATTACAGACCATTAATACATGGTTAAATAGATTATTCTCCATGAAATACTTAGGAAATAAGTATATAATCTTGGGATTAAGATCCATCATGATAGATCCAAGATATTGTTTGTTTTAAGTCAGGGTACATATATTAATAAGAAACTGAAGATATTTTATATAGAACAATCCAAGAGGTTATTATTACTTATGTCACATGATATTAAGCTTTTCAAGAAAATGTGTCCTCATACACATGAGGAGATATATATAATGGAAATAATTCTATATGTTTCATCAATTGGGTAAGTGATGTATATTGTTTTGTATATGGGGATAAACATTACCTATACCTTATATGATATTTCCAAATATCAATAAAATCCAGGAGAGAACCATTAGATGGTTGTTAAAACTATCCTTAAGTATCTGAGGTGTACTAAGGATATGTCCCTATTATATGGGGGAGGTAAAGTGATAGTCATTGGGGGATATACAGATTCTAGTTTCAAAATAGATCAAGATGATTTGGAGTCACATTCGTGATATATATTCACCATTAATGGAGGAGTCGTGAGCTGAAAGGGACCTAAAAAATAGTGGTTGTAAATTCTATAGAGGATTTAGAGTATATTGTGACTTCTTATGTATCTAAATAATTAGTATGGATACACAATTTCATCTAAAATTTTTATTTGGTACCTATCAGAAAAGACCATATCACAATTTATTATGATAATTCTATAGTAGTGGATCTCACTAAATAACCAAGGTCACGTCAATGGAAAAAGAACATACTCAAAAAGTATCATTTCTGGAAATATTTTTATCAAAGATGTGAGTTTGAAGTGAGTAGTATTTATATGTAAGAAAACATGGAGGAACACTTAAAAAACTCCTACCTCAGTAAAAATATGATCTTCATTTGAGATCTAGCAGACTAAAATTCATTAATATATGGATCTAGGATAAGTGGTAGTTTTTGGGAGTTGGTGTCCTAGAACCAATTGGTTTGTATTTTATATTACTAAATATATTCAAATAAGTTAATATTAAATATATATTATCATATATTGATCATTATTCTACATGAATTTAATGTGATGATGTCTTAGGGTGTCTATTGAATCAAAATAGCTCATAAAAGTTACTTGTTATAATGAGAACCATAAAATGATTTGATGATATATCTTAAATATTTGTCTTATGGTCAGCATGATAAACTATGATGGGGAACATAGTTTAACAACTATCAGGTTTGATTTATCGTATGATTATTAGGCTTCATGTCATGAAGGTTTCATTCAGTTTTCTATATAATGGGAGAATATGAGCATAGACCCACCAAAGGGAATTACATATGTTTATGCATCATCGGATATTCCTACATGTGATCATGTGTAATGGTCCTTTACTTTAATATTATTATTAATACATATGTTTAATTGTGTACTTATAAGTATTTATGAAACCCAAGACGTGCTATGTTCACGCTCTGTAGGATATGTTGGGTATTTCATGATTGGTATGATATTAATGAATATGTTGAGGAAGTATGTGTACCTTCCATTTATGGAAGTTAATATCCCCACCCTTTGATTATAATGAAATCTAGGAAATAAATTTCATGGCCATGGAGATGTAGATTTGGTCTTTTCAAGTAATAAAAGAAAGATATATCAAGAATTATAGTTGATGAAACAAGTATGTAACCTAATTTAGGATATATCAATACAAAGGGATTATATTACAAAGTTTTTTCTCATATGTGGTTGTCAACATTGTGACATTAACTTCTTACTTTTGTGTGTCTTAACCCATTTCTTGATAGTAATATTAGAATTTAGGCCAGCACGACTAATTCTAATGAGGAAGAATCCTAGAGGGTCACACAGTAAGTGTTTTCATTGATCTCAATTAAATTATATTTGAATTTAATTATTATAATAAATATTATTCTAAAGTATGCGAAATAATTTTATTCAGGATTTATTAATCATATAAATTAAATAAATATTTATTCACAATGTTATTATTAAATTACATAGATATATATTATTTATTTATTTATTTATTAAATGAATAAATATTTAATTAAATATTTACTCTAGTATTATATAAATGCCTTGGAGGAAAATCATACCAAGACAAGATTGAGTGATAAATATTAATTTTCAAGATGGTAAAATAATATTTATCATTATGCCAGTTAGCATACACCAAGAGAAAAATAATAAAAAATATTATTACATGGCATGGGGTTATTTAATGGTTTAATATATTATCATGGGCTTATCTTCAATTAATTAACATTTAACCCTAACCCATAAATCTATAAATACACTTCCATGTCTATTGTTCTAGAGTTGATCGAATTGGAGAATCATTGTGAATAGTAAAATTTAGATCTCTCTCTCTCTCAAAACTGAAGAACATTATAAATTTTCTTCTCTTAATCCATAGATATTCTCCTCCCTCCTCTATATTCAAAATAATAAGGGTTAAAGTAAAATTATTTAAACTCAAAGGAATTTTCATGGAAATCAATGAAAATAATGTAAGATGATTAATATTTCACAATATCACCTGAAAATCCATCAGCATTGTTCGGAGATCAAAAGGGCACATGTTGATCACCTCTAGAGGACAATAGTGCAGAAAACATTTTTTACAGTGGTTATTTTTTATATTTTAAATTGGATTTTGGATGATGTTATTACAGGAGACATTATAAACATTGTTTTTTATGGTGGTTATTTTAAAACTAACATAAAAACCAATAATCTGAAGCGTTTTTCACCTTGGTTCATCAAAAAAAAACGTGGAAAATGCTTCAGAGTCATGATTTATTACAGTGATTTTTAAATAAATAACATGGTATCTACATTTTCACGTCTTTTATCGAATAACCAACATAATAAATTGTGCCTCCTGAGAGTTTATCACATCGGTTATGTTCATAACTGATGTTACAAACCAGTCTGTCAATCGTTTTTCACATCGGTTAAATAATAACCGATGTGAAAACATATATACTACATCGATTATTAAATAACCGACGAAAAAACCTATTTCATTCCATTTATTACATTGGTTATGAAATAACTAACATAAAAACTAATTCTCGTGCATTTGTTACGTCGGTTTTCAAATAACTGACGAAAAAACCAAAAAAAAAAATTAATAAAACCATTTATCCAAAACTATACTCTGCAAATGAAAACCCGAAACATACCAAAAATAGAACAAAACCAGACCAAAACCAGCCCACCCGACTGGACAGCCCTCCCACACCCCTGGAAACCCCCCCCCCCCCCCCTCACCCCACCCCCCACACCTGTGGACTCCCCCCCCCCCACCCTCCTGGACACCATCCCACACCCAGGACAACCCAAACACCCCCCCATCCTCTAGACAGCCCTCCCACCCTCCTGGACACCCTTCCACCCCCATGGACACCTTGGACACCCCCCCCCCCAACACCACCACCACCACACTGGAAAACCCTCCCACACCCCTGGAAACCCCCCACCCCACTAGACCCTCCACCCCCTGGACACCCCACCCCCTGGACACCCCCCCCCCCCACCCTCATGGACATCCCCCCACCCCCTCGACACCCCCCCCCCACCCTCCTGGACAGTCCCCACACCCCTAGATAGCCTCCCACCCTCCAGGACACCCTACCACCCCCATGGACACCCTGGACACCCCCCCCCCCACTAAATAGCCCCCCAACCCACCCCTGGAAACCACCCAACCCACTGGACACCCCCCCCCCCACACACACACAAACACACCCCTGGACACCCCACCCTCCTGGACAGCCCTCCACCCCCTGGATAGTCCACCCACCCTCCTGGGCACCCCCACCCCCATGGACACCCTGGACACCCCCCACTGCACTAGATATCCCTCCCACACCCCTACAAACCCCCACCCCACTGGACACCCCCACACCCCTAGACACCCCCACCACCCTCCTAGATAGCCCCCCACTCCCCTGGATAGCCCTCCCACCCTCCTGGACACCCTTCTACACCCATGGACACCCTAGACACCCCCACCCCACTGAGCATCCCTCCCACACCCCTGGACCCCCCCTGGACACCCCCCCCCCCACACACACACACCCCTGGACACCCCCCAAATATCCCCCACTGCCCTGGATAGCCCTCCCACTATCCTGGACACCCTACCACCCCCATGGACACCCTGTACACCCCCACCCCACTATACAGCCCCCCCCCCCCCCCTCCCACATCCCTGGAAACCCCCCACCCCACTGGACACCCCCCCCACACACACACACCCCCCTGGACACCCCTCCCACTCTCCTGGAAAGCCCCCACCCCCTGGACTGCCCGACCACCCTCCTAGACACCCCCACCCCCATGGACACCCTCGACACCCCCCCCCCCCACACACACACAGACACACACCCACTGGACATCCCTCCCACACCCCTAGAACCCCCCCCCCCACCCCCACCACCCTCTTGGACAGCCCCCACTACCCTGGGCATCCCTCCCACCCTCCTGGACACCCTCCCACCCCCATGGACACACCAGACACCCCCCCCCCCCCACCCTTGGACACCCCCTGGACAGCCCCCCACTCCCCTGGACAGTCCTCCCACCCTCCTGGACACCCTTCCACCCCCATGGACACCCTCGACCCCCCCAATGGACACCCCCTACGCACTAGACACCCCCACACACCCCTGAACACCCCCTGGACACCCCCCCCCCATGGACAGCCCCCACCCCCTGGACAGCCCGCCCACCATCCTAGACACCCCCACCTCCATGGACACCCTAGACACCCCCACCCCACTAGAAAGCTCTCCCACACCACTGGACCCCCCACCCACCCACCCACCCACCCCCTAGACACCCCCTAGACCCCCCCCCCCTCCTAGACAACCCCCCACTCCCTTGGACAACCCTCCCACCCCCTGGACACCCTCCCACCCCTATGGACACCCTAGAACCCCCCCCCCCCAACTCACTGGACTACCCTCCCACACCCCTGGAAACCCCCCCACCCCACTAGACACCCCCCACACCCCTGGACACCCCCCCCCCCAAGACCAAAATCCATACAAAAAAAACCATCAGAACTAGACCAAAATAAGAATTAGACCAAAATTAAACATTCACATATATAACATTAAAAACATACAATGTCAACTAAAAAAACCTAAATCCAACCTAAACGACT
This sequence comes from Viscum album, assembly GCA_963277665.1. Lineage (NCBI taxonomy): Eukaryota > Viridiplantae > Streptophyta > Magnoliopsida > Santalales > Viscaceae > Viscum > Viscum album. Next base: position 1,265,120,069 of record OY728140.1, on the reverse strand, counting down.
ACCAAATACACAATTATAATGACAATATTCAAAATTACATTTTACACTACAAACAAACTAAAATCCAATCAAACCTGTAAAATAATTTGACCATTCCACTTGTAAGTGTTTTAAATCTTGAATAATATAAGATTGAGGGTCATCAAATAGCTAAAAAGTAAAAGGATAGTGGTTAACATATATAATGAATAATTCAAATTAAATATTATGGAAAAGTTTAAAAGGAAATCTTACCAGGTCAAAGTGCACAAGTGTTCCAGTTGTAATTATTTTATACATAAATCTTAACATATAATATCCGCATTCGATGACACCTTATTGTTTATGAAAATTATGTTTAAATTAGTGTCAATTTAAAATATTATTTTTATATAAAACATCAAAAAGTACAAATTATAAATGGATATTTACCTTTACTTTTACATATTTGATCTTGGCACTCCTTTTCTTTGTGTTTTTTTCTAAATTAGACCCATCCCCTGTTATAAAATAATACAAATGGGATAAATTTAAAATTAATTATAATATAAACAACTATTAAGAAATTGAAACTTACATTTCCAATATATTCTTAAAACTTTCTTGTACATCGCCATGCACAGAGCATATCCAATAAAGTTTTTTCTCCCTTGGGAAAAAAACACCTAACATACAATGATCACTGATAAAAGAAAATTTAAGGTTAGTGGTTTTTTATGTTAAAAGATAATAAACTCTTTGCCAGAGATATGTTTCATACCTCTTACAAAAAGGCATCATCCAACACTGTGTGATTATATTTTGTTCAAATATTTCAGCAATATAAAGCATTCTTTGTTCCTTGTCCAATGCATGTGCTTCAGGGGAAATCAAATGTGGGTCTATGAATCCATATACATCTGTTCTCTAATTCTTCTCACACATGTTATAAAGATACCTAATACAAAATAGACATAAGTGTACATTTTTTATAAATATAACGTAGGTAAAGGTGTTAAGAGTTACATGGAAAAAAAAAATTCACCACGTTGATGCCCAACTTATCTCTATTAACAAGCTCCATGATATCATTTTTCATAATCCCCACATTTATTGGACGTCCACAAACATGAGCATCCATTGGAAAATCATAATGATCTGCCAACAAATTTGAAAACTTTGACAATGTGTCAAGACTACAAGAGTCTATATCTGATGTCATAGCAATTTGTCTTTGTTGTTGTCTATACAGTATTTCTTTACCTTTGAAGTATTCCTGTAAAAATAAATAGAAAAATATATTAGTTTTCAAATGTTAAAATAACTTTAATAAAAAAATAAAATAGAAGATACAACATACATACCTCTATGGTAATGAGTCACATAAGTCTGGATGGCCAAATTAAAAAATGGTTGATACTATGTCCAATTGTCGTCACCTCATCTATAGGTAATGGTACTCGAGTTGATCTATCTTTAATATCATGTACAGTGACCCTATAATGCTCTACATTTAACTGTTGATGATGAACTATATCTCTTATACAATATACCAGCCCATATGAAACTATATGATGTTGAGGATCATCAACATACAACTTGAAATAAGTAGGAAGTTGCGGCTATGTATTAGGATAAAAAATGGGGTTCGCGGGTTGAGGTGGGGGAGTGGGAGCTACTGGTGGAGGTGGAGGATAAATAATGGGGTCTACAAGGGGAGGTGGAGGAGTGGGAGTTGCAGTCTAAAATTTTCTTTGCATGTCTAAAAACATATATTGTACCGATGCTCTAATCTTTTCCTCCATTATCACATTAATATTATGAACTTCAGCCTCTAAGGATTCTATTTTTTTATAAACACCCACAACTGATAAAGTTGAAGAATGTGTCAACACTTTTCTTTCTGATACACCCATTAGATATCCTCGTACATGACCAGGATGTTCAGGCTTTCCCAATGTTGCAGATAAAATATCTTACCTCCCAGCAGCTGTAAATACACCCTATGAGCTCTGCTCCTCAAGAGAATCTTGTATTAATTAATTGAACATTTCTGTAATGATTAAAATTATATAAAGATATAGTTAACTTAAATAAATAAAATAAATATCTTACAATCCTCTCAGCTACAATTCTCGAATCTTCTGAAAGATATTTCTCCTTTTTTTCATCCGAGCTCTCTTCTATTTTTCATGTCTAAATGGAGGGGATGGAAGGGAAACCTCTCAAGATCTTGAAGACTCATCTCTCAGTTTTTGTAATTTTTCTGCCATCATTTGTTCTTCAAATATGTATACCCTCCCTGAGATAAACTATGAGGGTATACATTTTTTGGATTGGATCTCCTGATGAGATGTCCTTGTTTTCTGTAAATTAAGAATAAGAAATCATTAACAAAACAATAATAAGATCATTTATATAAGAAATCTTATAAAAGTTTACATTGCCCTTACCAAAAATGAATCTTTTCTTTTACTTTCAACAAACTGTGTCCATGTATCTTCATCTATGAAAAGATATATATGACATGGATTATCATGACTCCTATGACCAAAAATGAAATCATATGTGAGGGTTGATTTGAAATCCATCCATCTCCTAGCATCCATCGATAAGAATTTCTTCCTGACTCCTCCAGTGTTAGAAATATCAAATGTCATCTGACAAAGAAGAGGAAAAACATATTATACTAGAAACATTTAAAGAATAGGAAAACAATAGAAAAAGATCTTTCCAAAATTGTCTCCCACAACAGAGATATTATCGCTTTGTCTACACTTCTCCAATCATCATACAAAATGCTTACTTTGCTCTTACCCTGAGTTGATACAAAACTCTTAAAATACAAACTATAAGACCAATATAAATAAAACTTAAAACATAGATTAAACATATAAGAAATTTTTGAAAATAAAAGGAATTTGGTAAAAAATGTTGATGAATAATAATTTATAAGCATTCAAAACCACCAACTTGAAACTTAAAAATGTTTCAAGTACGGGTCTTTAAAAGACTATAAAATAAAAACTATAGGACCAATATGAATGAAACTTAAAACATGGATTAAACATATAAAAAATAGTTGAAAATAAAAATAATTTCATAAAAAATATTGATGAAAAATAATTTATAAGCTTTAAAAACAACCAACTTGAAACTTTAAAACGTTTCAAGTGCGTGGCTTTGAAATCTTATAAAATAAAAACTATAAGATCAATATAAATGAAAATTAAAACATGGATTAAACATATAAGAAATAGGTAATAATTAATTGGTTAATTAGTAATATAATTATTAATTATATAATTATTAATTATTAATTATTAATTACTAAAATACAATAATTAATTAGTTAATAAGTAATATAATTATATAATAATTAATTAGTTAATTAGTAATATAATTATTCATTATAATTATTAATTATATAATAATTTATTAGTAAATTAGTAATATAATTATTAATTATATAATAATCAATTAGTTAAGTAGTAATATCATTATTAATTATAATTAGTAAAATGATTATTAATTATAATTAGTAATTACTAATTATAAAATAATTAATTATTTAATTAGTAATATAATTATTAATTATTATTATTATTTACTAATATATAATAATTAATTAATTAGTTGGTAATAAAATTATATAATAATTAATTAGTTAATTAGTAATATAATTATTGATTATACAATAATTAATTAATAATATAATTATTAATTATAATTATTAATTATAATTATTAATTATAATTATTAATTATAATTATTAATTATAATTATTAATTATAATTATTAATTATAATTATTAATTATAATTATTAATTATTAAATATATACTAATTAATTAGTAAATTAATAATATAATTATTAATTATAATTAGTAATATAATTACCAATTGTAATTAGTAATTATTAATTATATAATAATTAATTAGTAAATTATTAATATATTTATTAATTATAATTATTCATTATAATTTTTAATTTTTAATTTTCAATTATTAATAATATAATAATTAAATATTTAATTAGTAATATAATTATTAATTATATAATAAATAATTAAATAATTAGTAATATAATTATTAATTTTATAATAATCAATTAGTTAACTAGTAATATCATTATTAATTATAATTAGTAATATGATTATTAATTAAAATTACTAATAATTAATTATTTAATTAGTAATATAATTATTAATTAAAATTATTAATTACTAATATACAATAATTAATTAGTTAATTATTAATAAAATTATATAATAATTAATTAGTTAATTAGTAATATAAGTATTAATTATACAATAATTAATTATTAATATAATTATTAATTATAATTATTAATTATTAATTTTATACTAATTAATTCGATAATTAGTAATATAATTATTAATTATATACTAATTAATTAGTTAATTATTAATATAATTATTAATTATAATTAGTAATATAATTACCAATTATAATTATTAATTATTAATTATATAATAATTAATTAGTTAATTATTAATATAATTATTCATTATAATTATTCATTATAATTTTTAATGTTAAATTCTTAATTATTAATTATATAATATTTAAATATTTAATTGGTAATATAATTATTAATTATATAATAAATAATTAGTTAATTAGTAATATAATTATTAATTTTAATTATAAATATAATTATTAATTATTTTTAGTAATAGAATTATTAATTATAATTAGTAATTATTAATTAGTTAATAAATAATTAGTTAAATACCAATATAATTATTAATTATTAAAAATTAATTCTATAATAATTAATTAGTTAATTGGTAATATATTTATTAATTATAATTATTACTTATTATTTATATAATAATTAATTAGTTAATTAGTAATATAATTATAAGTTATATAATTAATAATTATAATAATAATTAAAAATTATATTACTAATTAACTAATTAATTATAATATAATTAATAATTATATTAATAATTAACTAATTATTTATTATATAATTAATAATTACTAATTAATAATTAACTAATTAATTATAATATAATTAATAATTAAATTAATAATTAACTAATTAATTATTATATAATTAATTATTAATAATTAATTATTAATAATTAATAACTAATAATTGTAATGAATAATTATAATTATTTAATATATTACTGATTTTCTAATTAACTAATGAATTATTATATAATTAATAATTATATTACTAACTAAATACTTAATTATTATATAATTAATAATGATATTACTAATTAACTAATTAATGATTATATAATTAATAATTATATTACTAATTAATTATTATATAATTAATTATTATATTACTAATTATTTATTATATAATTAATTATTATATTACTAATTAATTATTATATAATTAATAATTATATTACTAATTAATTATTATATAATTAATTATTATATTACTAATTAATTATTATATAATTAATAATTAAATTATTAATTAATTATTATATAATTAATAATGATATTACTAATTAATTAATAATTATATAATTAATATTTATATTACTAATTAACTAATTAATTATTATATAATTAATAATTATATTACTAATTAATTATTATAAAATTAATAATTGTATTAATAAGTAATTATTATATAATTAATAATTGTATTAATAATTAATTATTATATAATTAATATTTTTATTACTAATTAATTATTATATAATTAATAATGATAATACTAATTAACTAATAATTATATAATTAATAATTATAGTACTAATTAACTAATTAATTATTAACTATTTCTTATATGTTTAATTCATGTTTTAATTTTCATTTATATTAGTCTTATAGTTTTTATTTTATAGCCTTTCAAAGCCAGGTACTTGAAACGTTTTTAAGTTTCAAGTTGGTGGTTTTGAAAGCTTATAAATTATTTTTATCAACATTTTTTATGAAATTCTTTTTATTTTCAACTATTTCTTATATGTTTAGACCATGTTTTAAGTTTCATTCATATTGGTCTTGTAGTTTTTATTTTATAGTCTTTCAAAGACACATACTTGAAACATTTTTAAGTTTTAAGTTGGTGGTTTTGAAAGCTTATAAAATATTATTCATCATATTTTTTCCAAAATTCATTTTATTTTCAACAATTTCTTATATGTTTAATCTTTGTTTTAAGTTTCATTTATATTGGTCTTATAGTTTGTATTTTATAGTCTTTCAAAGTCATGTACTTGATACAGAATCCCACATCGAAAATGCAGAATGTTCTGCACAGGAAAAGGAGAACCTGAACCCCACATTAGAAATGCAGAATAATTTCCACGTCAAGCCCTCTTATAAAAAAGAGCTCTAGGTGAGGGTCTGTGTCAGAATCCAGACTGTTGTAATGGTAGTACTACTAGATATTGAATAGTAGATAAATTCAACTGAAAATTTTTGTTATATATATATATATATAAACAAAACAAAACAAAAAAATAAAAATAAAAATAAAAAAAATTAAAATAAAAAAAAATTAAAACTTTATGTATGATGCATGAACAGGGTTAACAAATCCTTCATAAAGTTTACAAAGGATGCGTGAACCTCGTTCACATTTCCTTGTGAGGGGAGATACGTGAACGGCATTCATGCATCATTTTTTCAGCTGCGCAGGATGCGTGAACCCCGTTCACGCATCTCTCCATGCCAAAGATGTGTGAACGGGGTTCACGCATCTTGTGACCCATTTTTTAAAATATTAGTAACCCTACCCCTTTTTTATAAAAAAAATTAAAAACCTCAATTATAAAAAAAACCCTGGCCTGGGTGAAGAAATGCGGGTCTTCTCTTTTTTTTCTCTTTTCTTGGAGTATGTGATAAGACAAGGCCCACACCTCTTCTTTTTTTTCCTTTTGACAAAACACAGCTCCACTAACACCCCCTATACCTGGTTGGTAGCTTGCTAACCTAAGGAAGAAACTACCACCTTGTTTATTTTTATAAAAAATAAATTTTCTAAAAACCTATCATATAGATTAAAAAACAAAAATTATTATTATTATTATTATAATCCATTAGTGGAAAACACTATTCCTTTGTTATTAGATCTGTTCAGTGTTCAACTTCAAAATAAAATCCTTTGAATAATTATAATATATATATTGAAATTAAATGTTCTGTAAAATTAAACCAAAAACAAGAAATTTCAATCCGCAATCAGAACTATGGATGGTCATAACTTGGTCATCTGATGTCAGATTCAATTTTTGTTAGTGGTGTTGAGATCGGATCGACGCCCTCTACTAAAATTTAATGAAAATTTAATTTTCTTGGCTTAAAATCTTCATGCATCCCTCTGATACAAATTGTAGGTACTGGGTATGTAGCAAAATCCCCAAAAGTGGGATTTTAAAATTTTTCACTAACGAATGACATGAACTTGTTGACATCAACAAATCGTTACCTGATTACTTCCTCAGTATCATGCATGGAAGAGATTAAGCACAATATTAAAACTATAAAATACTTGGTTTGGATCTGAAGTCGCGTTCGACGTCTGCCCATCGTTGGTGATCACCGCTCAAAGAATTTGAATTTGAATTCATCTATATCATCCACTCGTGCTTCAAAAATATACAAGAGTGCTGATCATCGAAATCCAGGTGCTAGCACGAAGTTTCGACGATTCCTTCAACGCTCTGACGACCATTGCATCACCTTTCTAGTGATGCACGAGAGAGTGCTCGATTCGAGCTCTTAATCTAGAGCCTCTCTGTCTAGAATGTAGGATAGGGGAGTAGATAGAGAGAGAGACTATGAATAGTCTATGGTGAACTCCTCTCCTCCTCTATTTATAGTGTGTTAAGAAAATATCAGAAATTGCCTCTCCAGACCCCGAAAACTTAACACACTATATAAATAATACATAGACTACTAAACTAAGTCATAAATATTATTTATTATTATTATCATTTTTCTTATATTATAATAAATATATTACGTGATAATACCTAAGCCATTAATTCAACTCATTCTTCCTCCAAATATTAAATGAGCCTTGAATATTTTAAACTAATATTCATCCAAATAATATTTTTATATATTTACTTTAAAACTTGTATATACATTTAATAAATAAATAAAATTACAACTTTTCTTAACTTCAATAATATGAATTTATTTATTCATTTGGTGGTCATGCCTCCTTGGAAAAATCCCAAACCCCAATGGTGGGGCCCACCATGCACAATACTCATATTCAACTGAATAGGGAAGATTCTTGAATACACTATTGTGTGTGACCCTTTAGGACCTTATCTCGATAGTAGTGAATACTATTCACATACCAAGAGCAGGATCTAGTAACCCATCATGGCCCCTAAAGATATAAGGATTGTCACAGAAGCAACAACCAAAATATGAAGAAAAAAAATTGCAATATAATATCTTTTTCCTTAATATCTCATAAATCAAGATGCACACCCATTTCATCGCCCTTTTCTTGTTTTATTATTTTTTGAACTAACTATACAGATTTACCTTGGATGACCATGTCCATGGATTTATCAAGGTACTACCATCCCGATCAACATGGACCAAGATATATAACTTCCTTAACCTGGAAGACAAAAATCCTTTCTTGACCATTCAACCAATGTTTTTCCACCAATGATGCACCCAACACAAACTACCTCACAATGATTTCATTATCATCATTTTTTTATTGCTTCAAAATATGTGATAAAATAGAAAACATTGGAAATGGTCTCAAGTCAGGAGACCATTACACATGTCAGTAGATAGGAACATCCAATGACATCCAAAACATGTGGTTTTCTTATTGGTAGTTCTATCCTCATGATCTCGCTACTAGAGATCACCAAGTGAAAACTTCATGATAATAATTCTCAATACTTATGAGCCCTAAGCACTTAATAGTCAATAATCTACTGTGTACTGTCAGTAAGATGCATCTAGACCATATGAACTTTTTTAAGATTAAAGTCATAGTATCTTGAGGTTCTCATTATATTCTGGGATCAGTTGTAACCATTTGATACGATAATTAATCTATGGACATTGCCATTAAATAGTGGGCATATAAATACCTACACTATAATAGTAATTTATCATTATGTATATCTAATTGTACACATGATATGGTAATCAAAAGAATAGAATAGTTGGGTCTTGGGAACTCACTATTTCAACAATATATATATAATGATTTACAGTATATATCCTTTAATATCCCACTTACACTAAATCTAAAAGGCTTTGTTCCATTTTACCTTATATTTTGTCATATACAATAACTTGTAAAACCATATCCAAAACTCTTTTTTTATATCTTCCAAAACACTTTTATAATTCCATCATTAACTTCATCTTGTATTAAATCATATGTAATACATTGTGAATACCCATCAAAAACACTTCTAGATTAACTCTAAAACACTTTTAAAATATCGCTTTGAGTCAAACTCAATCTGTATTCATTCAAACAAAATGTGTGACCCCATAGGACTATATAACATTGAAAAAAAATACAAATTTCTGAATCCATATATATAAGAAAATAGATACCTCTTCTAATTATTCAAAACTGCTCAATTTATAAAGGTATCTAGTGTGATATTCATTAAACACATGTATCTCTATACCTCTGTTTACTGGTCAGTATCAAATGAAAATATGTATTCTCGTATTTTACCTTTGTCCAAGGCATTTAGTGGATATGGGACATAGAGAATGTCAATATCATATACCCAACTCATATATTATTTTCACTCTAATTGTAGAATGATCTGATCAATAATTACATCACATGTCATTCATCCTTATAGATAAGCACATCACATGTCCTTTATCTGGACATATATAATATCTAGGTATGGTCGCACACTCCCACAGTTTATCCCAATAATGGGATTAGATGTCATACTCATCATACAAGAGGAAAATTCCATCTTGGTTAAGCTCCAACTGACAACATAATCAGCATCATACCCAACAACCCCTATATTATCAAAGTTAATATGTAGACTTTCATAAGTAAGGTATCAAAGTATGAAGGTTATCATGATAGGTATCTCTCCAACCTTATGTAGTGGGAACTCAAATATGATATGTGCACCCTTAGTATACTAAAGACATCTGTTTGAAACTATATGTGTTATAATTAGTAGGTCATCCAATGCACATAAAGAATACTGTTATTCATTTTATTCCTAATGAGAATATTATGTATCTCTATATAGGAATCTTACTCATGCTAACTTTAAAATTTAATCATAACCTATAATACTCCATAATGAGCATTAGTTAGGGATAAATCAAAGTTGTAATTTTAGAGGTCAATTATCATTGAACGTCATGAAATGTTTCTCTATATATACATTTATGTATCCAATGTGAAAGAATGATAAAATTTAGTTTTCATTTAAAATGATACATTTTAATATTCTTAAACTCTATAATAATATTTAACAAAACTAACATAAGAATTAGTTTATCATATCATATATGATAAACTTTCATATCACCCTTATGTTTGTTATACTTTATAGGTTTTGTAACCTCTTTAAATCATATGTAATCCCTATCACATCTCTATGTGACCATATGATAAAACCATTCCATTAAAATATTTAGTGAGAAAAATATATAAAGTGAGACATTTTGAATAAGGGTGAGACTTATGAATCATATTCCTAGATGTTAAACTTCTCAAACATATTCAGACATCCTAACTCCACAATATAAAATGTTATGATGTCATGTTTTATTGTCTACTTAGACATTTTTTCTAAGTTCATCATCATTATCCTTGGAATCCTATTACATAAAACTTTTTCATTGAAGTAATGTAACTACTTACATTATTATTTATAATACCTTCTAAACTCTTTTTGGACAAAGTGATAAAAACTTTAACTTAATATTAGTGTAATAATTTATTTGTTAATTTTGAAATTCTTTAAGTCCAAATATACTCCCTCTAGCCTCTTAGAAACTATATTCTTTTCAGAATATCTTATTAAGAAAAATAAACCCTTTTTTAGGAAATAACATTTATTTCCTTTCAATATAAAGATTAAACAAATAAACTGTTATTTCTATATCATATAAGGTATTATATGTTTTTGGAACCTTTCCTTTTTGAAAAGAGGATTTTACCAATGGGTTGTGGGAACGCATTTTCTTATATTTTAATAAAAACATGGATAAATATTTTATCCTATATAGAACACTTTTATCCATATATTATTCTAAAAACATGTTATATAAATTGATTAATCAAAAACCATGTGTATAAAATTAATCATATCATGTTTTTAATAATAAATATTTATTATAGAAAATTTTATCTTATAACATAAGAGAAATGATATGAAGATACACATATTTTACTTAGATTCATATGATATTGATAAAATACTTTACATTCAAATCATTAATGTGGTAAATATTAACTTCATCTCATGAATATAAACTACAAGATTGATCAATTCTTCCTTTGTCTCTAAACACCTGTATATTTATAATATATTTTAAAATATACATTCGGTATTACATACCCTTCAAATTAAAAGAATTAATTTTTATATCATCCATACCTAACATGAAATTTCCATGGATCTTCCTAAAATCATTTAAGTATATGTCTTAGATAATCCAATCATGTTGCATTATTACTATTACTTCCTAACACCCCTAGGTTTCAATGAACTTAATTGGATTTTTAAAGAAACATTGTTGAAATTTTCAACCGACTTTTCTTCTTCTGATTTGAAATTTTACCTGATTGTACTATTTATATAGTACTTTAGAACTTATACATCATATAACTATTTCATATATATTCCCAACACTTTTATAATATCAAGTAAATATTCTTTTAATTCAATAATATTGTTGAAACATTTCCATATATGATAATAAGATAAATTCTTTAACCAGAACAATCCTTTTTTAGTGTCTTCATAAAGTATGTTATTGAATTAAACAAATCATAACTATGTGTATCAAAACACCTAATCTTATTTTATTAAAAAAAATTGTTTTCGTTCTCTTCCCAATAAAATATGAGATAATACATATCATATGAAAATTTCATCCAAGATTAATGAATCAAAGTTATCAATGTAGAAACTATTTTTCTCTGTTACTTGAATGAAAAATTCATGCTTCAATTATTTTTATCATCTTACATTCTATATATTTACAAATATTTGTAAAACATATAGTTGATATCATATATCTTCCAGAATAATAGAATTGATTTCAATAACCAATAAAACTTTAAGGAAACCTTTAGTATCACTAATTCATTTAGAATATTCAATCACATTGAATATCATTTTAAGTACCTAATAAAATTGATTATATGTGACTAAAATCACAGATATACCCAATCATATTGAGTACATGAGTTGAGAATAAGGTTCCTTTAGTCATTTTTCATCTAAAGCTTTTGATACCTCAAATTAATTACTCTATTCTTCTATAAGAATATATATTTTCTTATTGAACAATCTCAATACCTGATTACTGAGTAAATAACTATTCTGAAACATAGAATTTTCCATAAGAACACCTGTTAAATTTCCAATATTAGGTGTAACTTACACTAAGATTATACTTTTAAGGATTAATTAAAAAAATTATCTTGGTGATGATGATGATGATATTATCTACAACAGAATATTTTATCATATGAGTATCATGTTTTATTAACCATTTAATAAGGAATTTTATTAAATGGTATCCTACTCAAATTATGACCCCTTATAAAATTCATCATACCCATTAGTGGGTGAAGATCCATATTTCACTAATAAAATAATCTCATTTGGAATGAAACTCACCAAGTAGTTATTTAGGTAGAGAATCATCCCAAATATATCATATATGACGCTTAGATAGTTTAGCGGACAAATCTTTGTCCAATATATAATATAGAAAAACCTACTCTATTCATCTAATATCCCAACCCTTGGGGTTTCCTAGCTATTGTAACCAAAAGAAAACATCAAAAATGATATAATCACAATGCAATCAAGGGTAACACCAATTTTTCCTGAAACTACCCAAGTATGATCCAGTATCACTCATTACTTGATTTTCTTAAACAATATAATCTAGAGTCACCCCACTTTGGAGATAAACTACACGATTGGATGATCGAGGTCTTGATAAGTGACGCTTTGTAAATAAACTAACACTTAATATTTTATGGGGATTTAATATCACCAACTTATCTCATGTTTTCTCTTTTATGTATTAATTCTTCTAGTAATTTAGTTTGTAATCCTATTACCTCCTCTAAACCAATATGTTCAAACCATATTTATGTGTAACTATTTACACTACCTGTGAGTTTATTTTACTCACCTAAAAAAAGAATTCAAGTATATTCATACATATCAGAATGAATTACATAAATAAGGTATATGAAAATTTGATTTAAAGGTTTATAATTATATGAGAATGATAATCTCCACATGAGTAATCCTGGAGTGACAAATATATAACCCCATTAACTCTCTAAGATAAAGCATAGGCCTCTAGGTAAGTAGGTAGTCTGGCCCCAAGTCCCTCTACCTGGGGATACTTTACTCAAGATATAATTCAACTATTCATAACACTAACCCCAAATATGTAAAAAATATATTCAAAAATTAAATTACGCTATTAAATTCAATTAAAAACTATGGTCAAGGTATAATAAAAACAAAATTCATTATGGAGTCAATATTATCTTGTAATGAAATGATCTATCCTAGAAGCAATTTAAAATTTTAATATAAAGTACACAAAACCATTAAATTTCTTAAATAATTTACTAAATATGAATAAATTGGGGAATAAACTTTAAATAAATAAACAATTTGGATATTTAAACATGTGATAAAAATTTATGAACAATTCATAAATTTAAAAGTTAACTATAAACCATTTTATAATTTTAACTTTAACATTATGGGATTTCCATAATTATGAATGTAAAAATTTTATATTCATTATAATATGAACTCTTTCATATTTATCATTATATATAATTTTCATTTTAAATATATGATATTATATTGATTATAAAAAATTTATGATCCAATTTATATTATGTACACATTTTACATAATCAAAATATCATATACATAATTATTATTTAAACCTTGATCATATCAGTCAACAAAACATTTCTATGTGGCTTAAATAATATCCAAATAAGGATACCTTTTATTTCAAACAATTAAAAAAATTATTTAAGAACAATTAATAATTTAAATATAAATATTTTATATTTTGGCCTTATTTTATAATTTTTAACCCTTTAAAAATTATTTTTTATGATTTCTAAATAAAAAAAATTATTTATAGATAATAAGTTATGACATGTAATTTTCTTAAAAGGTATTTCAAATATTAACATTTAATATTTGGGGAAAATGTTTCATAAACATTTTTTCAATTAACTATAAACCATATATTACTTATTTATTTATTTATAACCCCATTGTAAATTAAATATTCCCAAAATAACTTTTATAATGATTTATAAACATTTTTTAAACCATTAAAATTTTTTAACAATTTAAAAATATATATATTGTGTATCCTTACGGAGAATCACTATTCTACATATGGGTAACCTCCTACTACCCTTACACAAAAAATATATATAAGGGTAAATAGGTTTGACCCTTGCGCAGTGTAGACCACGTAAGGGTACTAAGCTCTTAATTTTTTGTAAACTCTTTCACATAAAGGTAATCTCTAGGTTACATCAATGTAGCCTTAAGAAAACATCAACTGTGTTTACATAGCCTCTATAGTAAGGGTAAGTGGTCGGTTACCATTATGTGTCCCTTTTAAAAATTTCACAACCTTTATGCATAAACCATTTACCTTTACATAAGATTTTAAAACTCTACACTACCTTTACGTGTATTGGTAATCAATATAATACCCTTACATAACACCTTTATGCAAACCATTTATGTAAGGGTTATAATATAGACTACCTTTATGTGAAATCTTCGCATAATGATAGGACTCATGTATTATTTCTTGCATAAGGGTAATGCCTTGGTTACCCTTACACATCTCAGTTTTTTAAGGGTAAGACCGTGGTTACCTTTACACGACCCAATTGTGTAAGGGTAAACCCATTTCCATATTTTCATAAATATAAAAATTGCGGCTCTAATTTTGGTTTTCTTCTTCATTTTAACACTTGATTTCATAAAACTTAATCATGTATCCCTATGATACCACTGGAGGGTTTTGATAGTATAATAACAATTATTAGATAAATAGTAGGTGATATAAACCCTTGTCTAAGGATCACCATGAAAGATAATATAAAATATGCAATAAAACTAAAATGAATAATTATTTTAAATCTAGTGTAGCTTACAAAAAAGAGCCATTGTATCATTCTTAATCTTCTTTGTATGGGTTTTAGTGAGATCTTAAATTTGAATACAAAATCCCCCCACCTCTGTATTGTATCCATAGGCTAAAATGAATCTCTCATCGCATGAGAGGGATCCATCCTTCCATTCATGATGTGCTAAAATCTAATATGAAAAGAAGTAAGATAAAGAGAGATATAGGTCTTGGGGAGTTTTTTTAAAGTATGAGGATATCAATCTATCCCACACTCACTATTGTTAAATGATAATGGATTGTAAATCCACAAGGAAAACCCCCAGGTTGTAGAATTTACTCATGCATTCAAAATTCCTAAGTGAATGATTTGGATAATAAATGAATTCATTATATGAATGATATAACTCCTCACCATTTAATATTATGAAATATTTCCTTGAATGATATCATAGGGAGGAGAAATAAAAAATTATAATAGTTATCATTTTGTTACAATCTCATATTGTATAAAATTATATACCCTTATTCACATGAAAATCATAATTCGCATTCCATATATATATATATGTCATATATATATAAGTATTTAGGGAATATCTACATCAAAAAATAACCTTATAGTTGGGTCCATTTCAATATGGTAATATCTATTTCAGTAATTCCTATTCTAATTTAGATCTACACTAACAAAAATGACTATCTTTGACCTCTATAATAGAAATCAGTAAGAAAATGAGAGATTTGTAGATTTCATTGTAAGATGTAAGGGTTTGAAATATTCCTTAGAAATAAAGATTTATTGAGAACATTTACTAGAGATCTATGTGTAGAATGTAAATGTTGAGATTTCAACTACACTTATCCCCCTGGAAGTTTCCCATTGGTTTCTAAGAGTTTGTGGCTATAATAAAATGTGTAGAAAATATTATGTAAAGAATCATGGAAAGAGATTGTATTAAACCACCAATATAGACAAGGAACTGAAGGACAGTAGTAGAAGTTTTTTTCACTATTAAACTAAAAATGGTGATTCGGAATAACCTCAAAGTTAGGAATAATAAAATTTATTCCTTATATAGTGATCATGTTTCAAGGCTTTCATGGACTAACCTTAACTAGGGCTCAAGCCGTAACTACCCCAATCCTGACTCCATAGGCCAGCAGCTAGATACTACCGATGAATGCACAACTAACATGGGGATGAATTTTACTAGAAAACTATATGCACACACATAGTCATATTAATGAAAATTTACAAAAGAAAAAAGAAGTGAAAATATAAAATAGCTGAAAAGTAAACCAATCATGAAAAAACCCTATGGTGTACAAGAGTACAATAGTGGAAAATTAAAATTAATGGGGAAAAATATACACCCAACCAGAAAGATGACCCAACCTGAAAAAACTAGAAATTAAAATATTGATAGAGCCCCGCTCTTGATATCCAAGCTATGACCACCGTATGATGTCCAAAGCACCAGGTATCCTTAAGCTCTTTTTTAGTCACTGTCGACCTGTCCTTCATCTGAATAAGAAAATTCACATGTGGGAAATCCCATCTAGGGGTGAGTATATACATACCCAGTAGGACACCCCAAAAACTGAAGGGGGAGCAATAAGTGATACAAAAGGAATTGAAAGATAGTATACGGTAGATAGGATGCATCTCAACCCGAGAAATATAAAGAGCAACCTCATCCAAGAATAAGGGGATCAAAACGATGTGTATATAGACTAAACATCGAGTATTTTTCACCTATAGTTGGAGAGTAACTTTATCCAACCATGAGAAGAAAAGTAAAAAAAGCATGTGGCATACCCCGCGTGTCTTCATAACCCATGTTAGGAGAGTAACCAAATACAAAGGTATGGATACAGATATATATGTGTGTGTGTGTGTGTGAGAGAGAGAGAGAGAGAGTGTGTGTGTGTGTGTGTGTGTGTGTTTGTGTGTGCTTAGAAAAATAAGACCAAAATAGAGAGTACGAGGATCTCCATCTCATATCCCAAACCTACAAAAAGAGTATCCAATAGTTCCAAAATCCCATCAACAATGTATGGAATCCCACATTTCCTCCCAGAAGTGATTGTGTAGAGGCCCACGCCTCACCACTGTGTCGCATGGCCGGGGGGGGAAATCTACAAGTATAGGACTCATGTCCTGGTGCATCAGTGGGGGTTCCACTATATAAGTATCTATATAAGACCTTCACCCTGATGCATCAGGTGGGTTCCACTCTAGTGTCATGAGGTCCCATGCCCTATCTGATAAGGGGTTCCACTCGATAGGTGAAGGACCCACACCCAAGATGATGGGGGTACGACTCTATAGGTCGATGACCCATGACCTAGTGTGATATGATGTTCAAATATGGTCATTGATAACCCACTCCCTATCCAATAGGGGTTCCACTTTGTAGGTAGAGTACCCATTCCCAAGATGGTGGGGGTTCCACTTTAGTGTCACTGGTGATCCTCGGCTTGATCATTGTCGTTGTCAGGTGCTACCGAAATAAGATCTGTACCCATAAAATTTCACATCATATCTGAAAATCCAAAAATAGAGGACACCATAATGTTCTACATGGAAAAATAGTTGGGATAGGTTACTCATAGGCCAAAATCCGAGTTCAAATGAAGGAAATGTAGAATATTGAATTTTCCTCAAAAAAGAACCAAGGGGTGCACAACATGTGAGAGGAACCACATGGCGTGTGGTCCCTATCCATCACCTAGTAGTTTCCCTAGAGGTATATGGATCACCAACCATCTAGGGATAAATGGATTATAAAGGATCTACATGGCATGCCCATGCCACTCGGGGTCCCACCCATGTGCTTGGTCGTGTCCGTGTTTCCATACAATGTCCATGTACTTTGGTACACAGAATTCCTAGTTATGCATCTGCTCGCGTACTCACAGATTACATGATAATTCCACCAGAATAAGGTCACATGGAGTGTTTGGGTCCCACATGGTGTGTGCTACTTATAATCCACTAAAACCCTAGTCGTTGCAGCCAGGACCCAACACTCCCTGTGTTCTTTGAACTACACGGCGTGTAGTTGGGATTTTTCCAGAATCTTATATCCATTTTCTTCATGCTAGATCCAATATATCCTCCCTCAGATACAGCTTCATATTTTCCTAAAAATGATGTATCTAGTCACCGTTGGTCATTTTCGTCCAACCAGAGGCTAGAAATAGGAATCCACTCACCACGGTGGTTCGTTGCTTAACATGTACGCCTTGGGTCCCTCCACTATTAATGATTCATATACTGATAATTAAAATGATCTCTCATAACCCAAAAAATCCAAAATCATCCCTATTTTTTCAATATGTACCATGCATGAAAATTATTCTTGATTTTGGGTGTCTGATCGGGCTCGGTACCATCTAGTATTGTCGAACCAAGACCACTGGGTCCAACCAGTGAAGAAAGCGAAGAACCAAGGGAGAAAAGAACCACAAAAAAGGTTTAAAAATTATTAGCCAAGTGTTCGTGTCCAATAAATATAAATAAGAGATCTGAGTTGGAAAATAAGAATAGACAATTGAATTTCAATATGTTGGCTCATGAAAAGGCTACAATTGGCTCAAATCAAAGGTAAGAAGATGATATTCATCAATCAATTTAATAAAAAATTATATAAACCATGAATTTAAGAGTTATAACTATATATTGGATCATTATTTGTCAAATAACATGATCTTTAATGAATGGAAGAAGTCATTTGATGTTGTTAATATTTTAATATCTTATTATATAATCCCTTTACTAATTTTATATGAAATGTGCATAATTTGTGTGAAATATTAATGTTTTAATATTAAGTATAATTTTTGATCATTTTTAGAAGTAGTCCAATTGAGTCAGTTTACTTTTTTAATAATAAATATCACTATGATGATCAAAATTGTGTGGTTCTTGTTTTGTAGGATTCACCTTTAAATATACAAGATTTCATTAGAAGGTACCATGAGCCAATTATTCCATTTGAAGGGTCATATGGTCCTCACAAAAAAGACCAAAGAATCTATGAAGAAACTAGACTATTCATGAATATTGATTTACTGGGCTAAATACCGAAGTCCAAATTCCATTATTCTCAACCATAGTTCGGGGGACAATGTAGGGAGTCTTAGATAAAAATTTCAAGTCCCAAATCCAAACACAAGGGGCCCAACATATGCCTTTAAGTCCATCCCACCATTCTGGCTGAGAAATAAAATCCGTACAGTATTCATGACATATCTCATGATGTAAGAATCCAATAAAGATGAGATTTTTCAGTGTGAAATAGGAGATATAGGCGGACTACGTTTTTGAAGAAATAATTTGGTTTGGAAGGCATATTCCTATTAAAAAACCCTTTCAAATTTTGGACTTCAAAAAGACTCAATTGAAATGGACATATTACAATTGTTTAATAAATCGGACATAACTTTGGATACATAGGTTCAAATGACTCAAAATTTTGAGATTAGTTGGAAAACTCTATTATCTACAAATTTTAAGAATGATATTTATCTAGATTCAGATGTATGAATAGCCAACTTGGTGATTCAAGTGGAGGGACAGGTTGGGAATGAAAACAGTCCACTCCTTGGGCTATAAATACTCTCCCCTTATCTCCTTCAGAGGGGTTGGCATTTCATAAAAGAGAAGAAAATATTGGCATGACCAAAGCCTTTCTAAAGGCTTGGGAGGACCTGTCATACTAAAGTTTTCACTTGAGAGACCTTTCCTCCTCTCTTTGTTTTCACTTACTTTCATGTTGTTCGTTTTTGTAATCTTGTAAGTCTCTTTCTTTGTAATTCTATTTTAATGAAAGTTACTTCTTCGATATCTATTATTCTCATACACATCCTGTAGTTTCATATTAATGTTCTTAAAATAGTTTAAATTCAGTTGAATCCCCTTCCCTTCTTTTTCTTCCTCATTCAATTGAAAATATGTTTTTAATTATCATCATTGTTCGTGAGTTTGTGTTCGGCGTACCCCTCTTTTCTAATCCCTTTATTTTTCTTCTATTATAAATTTATCATCACAATCATCATAACCAGACTATTAAACACCCAAATGGATGAGTAAATATCTCATTGGGGTGATTCAAAATTTAGGGATGTTAAGTGATTGAGAGTATTTGCTCGATGAGTATTCGTTAATTTAACATTGTGTGTGTTAGACTTAATATGTCATGGATTAATGACATATTTTGTTTAACATGTGGTTTACATGGATTATTGGAACCATAAATACACTACCATAAATAATTACTGATTGACATTAGAATCCTATTTAAGTTAAGTCTTGGATTAAAGCTTTAACACATATGAATTCTAATCGACGTCAACTTGTGAAGTCGGTGTTAATTTACATGCAATATAAAGCAAAGATCAGGGATATCACAAGCTTAACTCCCTAATAATGAACTCACCCCAATCTTTATCAATTTGTTAAATCAATTATAGTCAATAAATAATTTCAATTAAGCTCTGCAAACAAACCCCCCTAATCAAAATACAATCAACTAAAAACAAACGACTATTACAAAGTATCATCGCTGAGGATTCGACCCGAGTGCTGCTATACACATTAGCAGATCACTAGAACTTTGACCGGTCGATAGGAAAAAATAGACCATGTGTTTCAAATGGCGTTGTTGTCGGGGATGGTGATTTAAGTAGTTATTAGTTTCTGGTTATTGTAAAAAAACTCAAAAAAAATAAAAATACAAAAAAAAATTGGAAAAAAACACAAAGAAAAACCTGTCTTCCTCTTAAAAATCATACACTGAAAAAAAAAATACAAAGAAAAACCCATATTCTTCTTTATTCAAAAATCTATCTGAATTCCCCGTAGCCTTCCAAACAATCCCTCAGATTTGTTTGACCCTAAAATTGATCAAACACTTCACCAACATAGGAGGAACATAAGAGATAATCAAATAATTCAAGAACCAGTCCTTGTCCAACCAATTGAATTAGATGTGGCCAATCCTAGGGAATAAACCCTTAAATAACTTGATTCCCCTGATATTAATTACCAACCTCTTGGTATTCAATATCCAAACATAGAATCTGACTTCGAACTCAAATTGGGTTTGATTCATCTTCTTCCTCATTTCCACAGGCTAGCCGGTGAGGATCCACATCTCCACCTTAAATAGTTCCAAGTGGTGTGCTCTACCATGAAGCCTCAAGGGGTTTCTGAGGAAAAAATAAAACTGTGACCATTCCCTTTCTCCCTAACCGACTCCACCAAGTCATCACTCTACTACCTTCCTCCCGGTTCCATAACCACATGGAATGACATGAAGCGACTCTTCTTAGAGAAATTCTTTCCTGCTTCTCGTACTGCTTCTATTTGAATGGAAATAAGTGGTATACGTCAATTCCCAAGTGAATCACTCCATGAGTGCTGGGAGAGGTTCAAAAAGCTTGTGAAAACCTTCCCACACCACCAAATTCCTGACCAACTCTTGATTCAATACTTCTATAAGGGGTTATTGGATATGGAGAGAACTCTCATTGATGTCGCAAGTGGCGGTGGTCTTGTTGATAAAACTCCTGTAGCTGCAAGAGATCTCATAAGTAACATGGCTGAAAACACACAACAATTCCATACTCGAGCACATGCTCAAGTCAAACAAGCCCAAGATAATCAATCAATTGAGCCGAACAAGATGATCGATTGGATGAGTGAACTTACAAGTCTTGTGCGACAACTAGTTATGGCTACCAAATCTCCAACCTCGTCTTCTCCACAATCAATGTTTCCTAGACCTGTCAAAAACTGTGGAATCAGAAACTCTCCATCTCATCCAACTGACACATGTCCAAAACTTCAAGAGGATCAATCCGATTCATCTAGACCAATGGAGCTCAATGCAGCATATGCTCAGCGGAACACCAATCCTCAACTATCAGGTCAATTTATTAGAAACTTCAACCAACCTCACTATAAGCCCTTCTATTCTTCATATAACCAAGGCCTTAGGTATGGTAATCCCATATCTCATCCCCCTCAATTCCCTCTTCAAAACCCAAACCAGTTTCAATATGGTCAAGGCGTTGGTAACTTCCAACAACCTTATCCTTTTCTTCTTCAACCTCAAAGGAACAATCCTCCTCCTGGATTCCATTATCCTAGTGAGCCTTCCCAATTCCAAAACCAATACAATCGCTTTCCCAAGAACCAAAATCAAGGTAATCCCAATTCGGGACAAGCCTCTTCTTCTATGAAACCATGGGAAAGTGTAGTGGAAGATCCTGCCTCCTTCACCCGTTCCAGCCTCAAGAACATTAAAACCCAAATCGGTCAACTTGCATCCCACCTTAGTTAGTAGCAACCATCCAATTCTTCCCAAATTCCAGCTCAACCATTACCCAACCCCAAGGGTAATGTAAGTGAAATTTCACTTAGATCGGGAAAGAAAATTTCTATGCCTCAAGATAATTCTTCCAACCCTACTTTGAATGTTGACCTGGAAAATGAAAAGAAAAAGAAAATCGAAAAGGAATCTGAATCCATTCCATCACCTCCTTCCATTCCACTTAAGAATAAAATTCCTTTTCCTCAAGCTATTTCTAAGCCAAAGATGTCATTTGAACTCGATCCTGAAATGCTTGACATGTTTAGACGTGTTGAAGTCAACATTCCCCTCTTAGATGCCATAAAACAAATTCCTAAGTATGCCAAGTTTCTTAAGGAATTGTGCACCCACAATAGGCAACTTAGGACCTTTGAAAATGTTTCCACCCAGCAGTCTATTCCCATAAAGTGCAAAGATCCAAGGACATTTACGGTTCCATGCCAAATTGGAAGTTCTAAATTTGATGATGCACTCATAGACCTAGGAGCCTCAATTAATGTCATGCCTAAATCCATCTTATCCAACCTTGGTCTAGGTCCCTTACATCCAATGGGTGTTTTCATTCAATTGGCCAATCGAAGCATAGCCAGTCCTGAGGGAATAATTGAGGATGTCCTTGTCCGAGCCAATGATCTTATCTTCCCTGCTGATTTCTATATCCTTGACATGGAAGGTGAGACGAACTCTTCTCGATCTCCCCTAATTCTAGGAAGACCATTACTCATGACTGCAAGAACCAAGATTGATGTCCATTCAGGCATCTTATCCATGGAATTCGGTGACCAACTGGTCAAGTTCAACATTTTCCAAGCCATGTGATACCCATCTAAGGATCACTCTGCATTCTCAATCCATTCTTCTAAGGATACTTCTGAGAGTCAATTGAACCTTATCCCATCATGTTCTTCATGTTCGAATGACAAAGGATCTTGTGAAATTTTCACCATGATTAACCAAGTCATAAATGGTGAAGTTTATGTGGACCTCTCATTCATATACTCTATTAATCTAATGGAACTTGAAAACTCTCTTGAATCCCACATCAATTCTGATCTCTACTGCTCCACCTTGGACAGTATTAAGGAAAATGAATCTAAAGCAACCGAAGTCCCTTCATCCATTCCTGAGATGTCAAACCCACAAATGAGAGATAATACTGATCTCAAACCTCTTCATGTAAACCTAAAATATGCATTCCTCTTCCATGATCACTCATGTACTATCATTCTCTCTGCCACACTTACTAAAACTGAAAAGTCCAAACTTGTTCAAGTGTTAGAGGAAAACAAAAAGGGCTTAGGTTGGACCCTAGATGACATACTAGGAATCAACCCTACCCTTTTCATGCATCACATCCATCTTGAGGAATCATCCAAACCAATTAGACAACCCAAAAGAAGACTCAATCCACTCATACATGAGGTAGTTAGGGAAGAGATAACCAAGATTCTTCAAGTTGGTATTATCTACCCAATTTCTGATAGTGAATGGGTTAGTCCAATTCAAGTTGTACCTAAGAAGGGTGGGATAACTATTGTCACAAATGAACATGGAGAGTTAGTCACAACTCGAGTGAAGAACAAATGGCGTGGGTGCATCAACTATGGTAAATTGAATGTTGAAACAAGAAAATATCACTACCCTCTTCCATTCCTTGATCAAATGCTGGAACGATTATCTATAAAGTCACACTATTGATTTATTGATGGATACACCGGCTACTTCCAAATACCAATCACACCTTAGGACCAAGAAAAGACTACTTTCACATGCCCCTTTGGAACATATGCATATAGAAGAATGCCTTTTGGCCTTTGTAATGCTCCTGCAAAATTCCAGAGGTGTATGATGAGTATATTTTCTGAATTCATTGACCACTGCCTGGATGTCTTCATGGATGACTTCACCATTTATGGTGATTAATTTTAATCTTGTTTGAATTCACTCTCTCTATTCCTCCAAAAGTGTGTCAAGTGTAACCTTGTGTTAAATTTTGAAAAATGTCACTTCATGGTTTCAAATGGGATTGTTCTAGGGAACATAGTTTCAAAAGATGGTATTGAAGTCGATCCTACCAAAATTGAAGTGATCCAATCACTTCCTGAACCCAACACTATTCGAGACATCCGTTCATTCCTCGGTTATGCTGGTTTATCGGCGATTCATCCATAACTTCAGTAAAATTTCCCTCCCACTCACTCGTTTTCTCCAAAATGATGTCACTTTCCATTTAGATGAGGTTTGCAATAGAGCCTTCATTGAACTCAAAACTGCTCTTACGTCTTCCCCAATAATCTAACCCCCAGATTGGTCCTTACCATTTGAGTTGATGTGTGATGCTTCTGATAGAGCCGTTGGGGATTTTTTTGGTCAAAGAAGAGAAAAACTTCCTCATGTCATCTATTATGCCTCAAAAACATTGGATGAAACTCAATATCACTACACTGTCTCTGAAAAGGAACTTTTAGTAGTGGTTTTTGCCTTAGATAAATTCCGGCCTTATCTATTTGGTGCAAAAATCATTATCTTCACAGACCATTCTGCTATAAAGTTCTTACTCAAGAAAAGTGATTCCAAACCGAGGCTAAGAAGATAGATCCTAATGCTCCAAGAGTTTGACATTGAAATAAAAGATAGACCAGGAAAAGAAAACCATGTGGCTGATCACTTGAGTAGAATTTCTAATTCTTCTCATTCTGAAATCATCGATCCTGAATTCCCAACTAAGCACCTTTCATCTCTCACTCCAAAGTTACCATGGTTTGACCCAATTGTAAATTACTTGGTTTCTAGTGTTTTTCCTGATATTTTTTCAAAAGAACATAAAATGAATTTGAAAAGTGATTCAAAACACTATTTTTGGGAAGAAAATAAACTTTGGAAAACTGGGGCAGACATGGTAATTAGGAGATGTGTTGATAAAGATGAGAATTCCTCTATTTTAGAATTTTGTCACTCAATGCCTAGTGGTGGCCACTTTAGACCACAGAGGACCTCCTGAAAGGTCCTAGACTCTAGATTCTTCTGGCCTTCACTCTTCAAGGACTCACATGAGTTATGTCAATCATGTCCCATTTTCCAAAAGTTTGGCACAATTTCAAAGAGAAATGAAATGCCCCAAAAGTTTTTAATTTTCTGTGAGATCTTTGATGTTTGGGGTATCGATTTCATGGGACCATTTCCCCCATCCAATGGATTCTCATACATCCTTCTTGCAGTTGATTATGTTTCTAGGTGGGTCG
The DNA here is from genome assembly GCA_963277665.1 of Viscum album. Classification (NCBI taxonomy): domain Eukaryota; kingdom Viridiplantae; phylum Streptophyta; class Magnoliopsida; order Santalales; family Viscaceae; genus Viscum; species Viscum album. Next base: position 1,265,094,119 of record OY728140.1, on the reverse strand, counting down.
AGGCCAAACCCACTAGAAAGGATGATTCACATACTATTAGTGAGTTCCTGAAGACACACATCTTCCACCGATTTGGAACACCACGTGCCTTAATAAGTGACTTAGGAACCCATTTTTGTAATAAAACCATGGAATATATTTTGAAAAATAATGGGGTTGTACATAAAACTTCAACTGCATATCACCCCCAAACAAATGGCTTGGCTGAACTTTCTAATAGAGAAGTGAAAAGAGTTCTTCAGATAATTGTAAAACCCACCAGAAAAGACTGGCCTGAAATACTTTGTGAAACACTTTGGGCCTATCGAACTACCTATAAAACACCCATTGGGATGTCTCCTTTTAGGCTAGTTTTTGGTAAATCATTTCATTTTCCAGTTGAAATTCAACATAAGTCATTTTGGGCAGTGAAAACATGTAATTTTGATCTTGAAAAATCTGGTGAAGAAAGATTGTTGCAATTGGCTGAACTAGAGGAGCTTCTACTTGATTCTTATGAGAATTCCAATCTCTACAAAGAAAAATCCAAGGCACTCCATGATAAACACATCCTGATAAAGGTATTTCATGAAGGTGAAAAGGTAATTCTCTTCAATTCTTGATTTCGGCTTCACCCAGGTAAGCGTAATTCTCGTTGGGAAGGTCCTTTTGTTATTACTAATGTTTACCCATTTGGTGTAGTGCAAGTCCAAGACCCCTCTTCCAAAAGGACATTCACGGTTAATGGACATCGGTTAAAGCATCACCACGAGAGGAGGCACAATCCTGGATCAACATCGACTTCCACTGGATCCCCAACTTCTCTAGCCGACCTACCACCAAATGGAGATGGCGACCCGCAAAATCCAAACCAGGGGGCACCTCTTTCCCTTTAACTCTCTCTCTATCTCTTCCTCTCTCTACCTCTTTCTTATTCTTCCTCTCTCTCTCTCTCTTTTTACAACTTTCTTTATCAAAACCTTTCTTTTTCACTTTCTCTTTTGTGTGGGTGTATCTTTATAAAAAACAAAAATAAAAACCTAAAAAACGATAAAACAAAAAACAATCACTTAAAAAATACAAAAAAAAATATGATTCATGCTTACTAACCATCGAGTTTTGAAATTTTGTCGAACCATTTTGGGGAGTTAACAGACATGTTTTCATCTCAAAAATTTTTTATTTTCGTCATGAATTTGCATAAATAATTTTGTGTCAAAATTAACAAATTTTGAATGCTCAATTTTTGATTTGGAAAATGCTTTTCCCAAACCATGAGGAAAAACATTTTCTTTCATGACAAGGCCACCTATGGACATCTTTTCAAAATGTCTGTTTTCACCCCTATTTGTGAGTCTTGAGTTTGTGGACCTTCGATCTGAATTTCCTGCCTTAGTGTGCATTAATATGATAGAGGCATTTTCTGAACCACATGAGAATAACAATAGCCAAATAGCCTCCCATTTCCCTTACATTAATCCTACTTTTGAAAGCCCCTTTGAGCCTATGAAAACCTTTTCTTTGATATCCACATTACAACCTCAATACCTTTTCCCACCCAATATCAACATGGATTTTCATTGCATAATTTTTTTGAAATTTAAGTGTGGGGAGAATGGAGTTCATTGTTTTGGTACCCTATTATTGATTTTCAACGAGTTATCATCTGATTGAGGGAAAGAATCCGTTTTAGTGTGGGGGAGAGGTTGTAATTTAGTGTATTTTTGGTAATTTAATGTAATTCCATTTATTTAATTTTTTAAATGCTATTGACAAGTGTTCAAAAAAATCAAAAATGATGAAAAAAAATAAAAAAAATCAAAAAATTGGGTTGTTTCTTGGGTAGGTCAAAAATCACTCTTACTCAACCTTTTATCTTGTTATAAATATTAAAATTAGTGTCTTGAGGAGATCAATCATTGGTTGGTATATGAGTGTGAGATCTGTTTCAAAGTCAACTTTCGAAAAAACAAAGAAAAAAAAGAGAGAAGAAAAAAAGAACACTTGCATTATATTCTTATTGGGAGAAGTTTTGTTTCTTGTAAATATTCCATCTTCTCATTACCTTCATATTTTCTTCCTCTATTGTGTCTTTATTCGCACAATCATTCCCTTGTAAAAATGTGTTTTCATTTCCTTCCATGTTTCATTTCAAAAAAATGTGCATTGTTTTTTTTTCTATGTTGGTGTTTTACCCCTCTTCTTCTCTCTCTTGGACATTATATTCCTATCATCCCATAGCCACAAAAAACCCCTTAAAAATACCTCTTTATTCTTGTGCACTTTGGATAGGGATTGGAAGTTGATATCTCTTTTCAAACTCTAAGATTTTCAGTTTTGGTTGGTGAAAGAGTGAACCTCCTCAAATGAATTTTAACACCTCGACAGGTGTGAGTTTTGAGTGTCAACATTTTCCATTTCTAAATTTGAGAATGAAAAAAATGAATTACTTTTGTAACATTTTTTCTGTAACAACTTGTGGTGGAATTCAAAATTGATGAGTGAAATAGTCTAAACCACCCCTGATTGAAGAAAACAAAATTTTAATATTTTTTGGTGAGTGAAAATGGTTTTGTCATGTTTTTATATTTGTTGCACATGAGGACAAGAACAATACTATGTGTGGGGGATTTGATGTTTTTAATATTTTCATGTCTTATTATATACTCCCTTTACTTAATTTATATGAAATGTGCATAATTTGTGTGAAATATTAATGTTTTAATATTAATTATAATTTTTTAGCATTTTTAGAAGTAGTCTAATTGAGTCAGTTTACTATTTTAATAATAACTATCACTATACTGATCCAAATTGTGTTGTTCTTATTTTTTATGATTCCCATTTAAATATAAAACATTTCATTATAAGGTACCATGAGCCAATTATTCCATTTGAAGGGTCATATGGTCCTCACAAAAAAGACCGAAGAATCTGTGAAGAAACTGGACTATTCATGAATATTGATTTACTGGGCTAAATACAGAAGTCCAAATTCCATTATTCTCCACCACAGTTCTGGGAACAATGTAAGGGGTCTTGGATAAAAAATTAAAGGCCCAAATCCAAACACAAGGGGCCCAACATATGCCTCGAAGTCCATCCCACCATTCTGGACGAGAAATAAAATCAGTACAGTATTAATAAAATATCTCTTGATGTAAGCATCCAATAAAGCTGATATTTTTCAGTGTGAAATAGGAGATTTAGGTGGCCGAATTTGTTGAAAAAAATAATTCGTTTTGGAAGGCATCTTCCTATTCAAAAACTCTTTCACATTTTGGACTTCAAAAATACTGAATTGAAATGGATAGATTAAAATTGTTTAATCAACCGGCCATAACTTTGGATACATAGTTTCAAATAACTCCAAATTTTGAGAGTTTTCGTACAACTTTGTTATCTAAAACTTTAAAGAAGTATATTTCTCTATATTATTATTTCTTAATATCTAACTTGGAGATGCAAGTGGAGGGACAGATTGGGAATGCAAACAGTCCACTCCTTGGGATATAAATACTCTTCCCTTCTCTCCTTGAGAGGGGTTGGAATTTCAAAAGAGAGGAGAACATATTGGCATGAACAAATCCTTTCCAAAGGATTGGGAGGACCTTTCATACTCAGGTTTTCACTTGAGAGACCTTTCCTCCTCTATTGGTTTTCACTTACTTTCGTGTTCTTCATTTTTGTAATCTTGTAAGTCTCTTTCTTTGTAATTCTGTTTTAATGCAAGTTACTTATTCAATATCTCTTATTCTCATACAACTTCTGTAGTTTCATATTAATGTTCTTAAAATAGTTTAAATTCAGTTGAATCTCCTTCCCTTATTTTTCTTCCTCATTCAATTGAAAATCTGTTTTTAATTATCATCATTGTTCGTGTGTCTGTGTTCGACGTACCCCTATTTTCTAATCCCTTTCTTTTTCATCTATTCTTAATTCATAATCATAATCATCATAACCAGACTATTAAACACCCAAATGGATGAGTAAATATCTCATTGGGGTGAGTCAAAATTTAGGTATGTTAAGTGATTGAGAGTATTTTCTCAATGAGTATTCGTTAATTTAACATTGTGTATGTTGGACATAATATGTCATGGATTAATGACATATTTTATTTAACATGTGGTTTCCATGGATTATTGGAACCATAAATACACTACCATAAATAAGTACTGATTGAGATTAGAATCATATTTACGTTAAGGATTGTATTAAAGCTTTAACACTTAGGAATTCTAATCAATGTCAACTTCTGAAGTGGCTGTTAATTTAAATGCAATATAAAGCAAAGCTCAAGGATATCACAAGATTAAATCCCTAATAATGAACTCACCCCAATATTTATCAATTTTTTTAAATCAATTATAGTTAATCAATCATTTAAATTAATCTCTGCAAACAAACCCCCCTAATAAAAATACAATCAACTAAAAACAAACGACTATTACAAAGTATCATCGCCGAGGATTCAACCCGAGTGCTGCTATACACATTAGCAGAGCACCAGAACTTTTACCGGTAGATAGGAGACAATAATCCATGTGTTTCAAATGGCTCTGTTGTCGGGGATGGTGCTTTAATTAGTTATTAGTTTCTGGTTATTGTAAAAAAACACAAAAAAAGAAATTAAAAAAAATAGAAAAAAACCCAAATAAAAACCAATCTTCCTCTTAAAAATCATACAATGAAAAAAAATAAAAAGAAAAACCCATCTTCCTATTTCTCCAAAAATATATCTGAATGCCCCGTAGCCTTCCAAACAATCCCTCGGATTTTTTTGACCATGAAATTGAGCGAAGACTTCGCCAACTTAGGAGGAACATAAGAGATAATCAAATAATTCAATAACCAGTCCTTGTCCAACCAGTTGAATTAGATATGGACAATCCTAGGGAACAAACCCTTAAAGAACTTTATTACCCTGATATGAATTACCAACCTCTTGGTATTCAATATCCAAACATAGAAGCTGACTTCAAACTCAAATCGGGTTTGATTCATCTTCTTCCTCATTTCCACGGGCTAGCCGGTGAGGATCCACATCTCCACCTTAAAGAGTTTCAAGTGGTGTTCTCTACCATGAATCCTTAAGGGGTTTCTGAAGAAAAAATCAAACTCTGATCATTCCCTTTCTCCCAAGTTGACTCCGCCAAGTCTTGGATCTACTACCTTTCTCCTGGTTCCATAACCACATGGAATGACATGAAGCGACTCTTCTTAGAGAAATTATTTCCTGCTTCTCGTACTTCTTCTATTCGAATGGAAATAAGTGGTATATGTCAATTCCCAAGTGAATCACTCCATGAGTAATGGGAGAGGTTAAAAAAGCTTGTGGAAACCTGCCCACACCACCAAATTCCTGACCAACTCTTGATTCAATACTTTTATGAGGGGTTATTGGCTATGGAGAGAACTCTCATTGATGCCGCAAGTGGCGGTGCTCTAGTTGATAAAACTCCTGCACCTGTAAGAGATCTCATAAGTGACATGGATTCAAACACACAACAATTCCATACTTGAGAAAATTCTCAAGTCAAACAAGCCCAAGATAATCAATCAATTTAGCAGAACAAGATGACCGAGTGGATGAGTGAACTTACAGGTCTTGTGTGACAACTAGTTGTGGCTACCAAATCTCCAACCGCGTCTTCTCCAAAATCAATGTTTCCAGGACCTGTCAAAAATAGTGGAATCTGCAACTCTCCATCTCATCCAACTGACACATGTCCACAACTTCAAGAGGATCAATCCGATTCATCTGGACCAACGGAACTCAATGCAGCATATGCTCAGTGGAACACCAATCCTCAACTATCAGGTCAATTTGTTAGAAACTTCAACCAACCTCACTCTAAGACCTTCTCTTCTTCCTATAACCAAGGCCATAGGTATGGTAATCCCATATCTCATCCCCTCAATTCCATATTCAAAATCCAAAACCAGTTTCAATATGGTCAAGGCGTTGGTAACTTCCAACAACCTTATCCTTTTCTTCCTCAACCTCAAAGGAACAATCCTCCTCCTGGATTCCATTATCCTAGTGAGCCTTCCCAATTCCAAAACCAATACAATCGCTTTCCCAAGAACCAAAATCAAAGTAATCCCAATTTGGGAAAAGACTCTTCTTCTAAGAAACCATGGGAAAGTGCAGTGGAAGATCTTGCCTCCTTCACCCATTCTAGCCTCAAGAACATTGAAACCGAAATTGGTGAACTTGCATCCCACCTTAGTTAGTAGAAACCATCCAATTCTTCCCAACTTCCAGCTCAACCATTACCCAACCCCAAGGGTAATGTAAGTGCAATTTCACTTAGATCGGGAAAGAAAATTTATATGCCTCAAGATAAGTCTTCCAACCCTACTTTGAATGTCGACCTAGAAAATGAAAAGGTAAAAGAAAATTGAAAAGGAATCTGAATCCATTCCATCACCTCCTTCCATTACACTTAAGAATCCAATTCCTTTTTCTCAAACTGTTTCTAAGCCAAAGAAGTCCTTTGAACCTGATCCTGAAATGCTCGACATGTTTAGACATGTTGAAGTCAACATTCACCTATTAGATTCCATAAAACAAATTCCTAAGTATGTCATGTTTCTCAAGGAATTGTGCACCCACAATAGGAAACTTAGGACCTTTGAAAATGTTTCCACCCAGTAGTCCATTACCATAAAGTGCAAAGATCGAGGGACCTTTATGGTTCTATGCCAAATTGGAAGTTCCAACTTTGATGATGCACTCATAGACTTAGGATCCTCAATTAATGTCATGCGCAAATCCAGCTTCTCCAACCTTGGTCTAGGTCCCTTACATCCAATGGGTGTTGTCATTAAATTGGCTAATCGAAGCACAGTCAGTCCTGAGGGAATAATTGAGGATTCCCTTGTCCGAGTCAATGATCTTATCTTCCCTGCTGATTTCTATATCCTTGTCATGGAAGGTGAGACAAACTCTTCTCAATATCCCCTAATTCTAGGAAAACCAATCCTCGTGACTGCGAGAACCAAGATTGATGTGCATTTAGGCATCTTATCCATGGAATTCAGTGACCAAGTGGTCAAGTTCAACATTTTCCAAGCCATGTGATACCCATATGAGGATCACTCTGCATTCTCAATCCATTCTTCTAAGGATACTTCTGAGAGTCAATTGAACTCCATTCCATCATGTTCTTCATGTTCGAATGAAAAAGGATCCTGTGAAATTTGGACCATGATTAACCAAGTCATAAATGGTGAATTTGATGTGGATCTCTCATTCATAGACTCCATCAATCTAATGGAACTTGAAAACTCTCTTGAATCCCACATCAATTCTAATATCTACTGCTCCACCTGGGACAGTATTAAGGAAAATGAATCTAGAGCAACTGAAGTCCCTTCATCCATTCTTGAGATGTCAAACCCACAAATGAGAGATGATATTGATCTGAAACCTCTTACTGCATGCCTGAAATATGCATTCCTCTTCCATGATCACTCATATCCTGTAATTATCTCTGCCACACTTACTGAAACCGAGGAGTCCAAACTTGTTCAAGTGTTAGAGGAAAACAAAAAGGCCTTAGGTTGGACCCTACATGACATACCAGGAATCAACCCTACCCTTTGCATGCATCAAATCCATCTTGAAGAGTCATCCAAACCAATTATACAGCCACAAAGAAGACTCAATCCACTCATACTTGAGGTAGTTAGGGAAGAGATCACCAAGCTTCTTCAAGCTGGTATTATCTACCCAATTTCTGATAGTGAATGGGTTAGTCCAATTCAATTTGTACCTAAGAAGGGTGGGATAACTATTGTCACAAATGAACATGGAGAGGTAGTCACAACTCCAGTGAAGAACAAATGGCGTGGGTGCATAGACTATAGAAAATTGAATGTTGAAATAAGAAAAGATCACTACCCTCTTCCATTCCTTGATCAAATGCGGGAACGATTAGCTGTAAAGTCACACTATTGATTTCTTGATGGATACACCAGCTACTTCCAAATCCCAATCCCACCTCAGGACAAATAAAATACTACTTTCACATGCCCCTTTGGAACATATGCATATAGAATAATGCCTTTTGGCCTTTGTAATGCTCATGAAACATTCCAGAGGTGTATGATGAGTATCTTTTCCGAATTCATTGAACACTGCATGGAAGTCTTTATGGATGATTTCACCATTTATTGTGAGTCATTTGAATCTTGTTTGAATTCACTCTCTCTATTCCTCCAAAAGTGTTTCAAGTGTAACCTTGTGTTAAATTTTAAAAAATGTCACTTCATGGTTGAAAATGGGATTGTTCTAGGGCACATAGTTTCAAAAGATGGTATTGAAGTCGATCTTGCCAAAATTGAAGTGATCCAATCACTTCTTGAACCCAACTCTATTCGAGACATCCGTTCATTCCTCGATCATGTTGGTTTCTATCAGAGATTCGTCCATAACTTCAGTAAAATTTCCCTCCCACTCACTCGTTTGCTCCAAAATGATGTCACTTTCCATTTCGATGAGGTTTACAAGAGAGCCTTCATTGAACTCAAAACTGCTCTTACATCTGCCCCAATAATCCAACCCCCAAATTGGTCCTTACCATTTGAGTTGATATGTGATGCTTCTGATAGAGCCGTTGGGGATGTTCTTGGTCAAAGAAGAGAAAAACTTCCTCATGTCATCTATTATGCCTCAAAAACATTGGATGAAACTCAATCTCACTACACTGTCACTGAATAGGAACTTTTAGCAGTGGTTTATGCCTTTTATAAATTTTGACCCTATCTATTAGGTGCAAAAATCATCATCTTCACAGACCATTATTCTATAAAGTTCTTACTCAAGAAAAGTGATTCCTAACCGAGGCTAATAAGATAGATTGTAATGCTCCAAGAGTTTAACATTGAAATAAAATATAGACCCGGAAAAGAAAACCCTGTAGCTGATCACTTGAGTAGAATTTCTAATTCTTCTCATTCTGAAATCATCGATCCTGAAATCCCCACTGAGAACCTTTCATATATCACTCCAAATTTACCATGGTATGCCCCCAATTGTAAATTACTTGGTTTCTGGTGTTTTTCCTGAATTTTTTTTAAAAGAACAGAAAATGAAGTTGAAAAGTGATTCAAAACACTATTTTTGGGAAGAAAATAAACTTTGGAAAACTGGGGCAGACATGGTAATTAGAAGATGTGTTGATAAAGATGAACATTCCTCTATTTTAGAATTCAGTCACTCAATGCCTAGTGGTGGCCACTTTGGACCACAAAGGACCTCCTGAAAGGTCCTAGACTCTGGATTCTTCTGGACTTCACTCTTCAAGGACTCACATGAGTTCTGTCAATCATGTCCCACTTGCCAAAAGTTTGGCACAATTTCAAATAGAAATGAAATTCCCTAAAAGCCTATAATTTTCTGTGAGATCTTTGATGTTTGGGGTATCGATTTCATGGGACCATTTCCCCTTTCCAATGGATTCTCATAAATCCTTCTTGCATTTGATTATGTTTCTAGGTGGTTCGAGGCCAAACCCACTAGAAAGAATGATTCACATAGTGTTAGTGAGTTCCTAAAGACACACATCTTCCACCGATTTGGAACACCACGTGCCTTGATAAGTGAATTAGGAACCCATTTTTGTAATAAAACCATGGAATCTCTTTTGAAAAAGAATGGGGTTGTACATAAAACTTCAACTACATATCACCCCCAAACAAATGGCATGGCTGAACTTTCTAATAGAGAAGTGAAAATAGTTCTTCAAAGAATTGTAAAACCCACCAGAAAAGACTGTCCTGAAAGACTTGGTGAAACACTTTGGGCCTATCGAACTACCTATAAAACACCCATTGGGATGTCTCCTTTTAGGTTAGTTTTTGGTAAAGCATGTCATTTTCCAGTTGAAATTCAACATAAGTCATTTTGGGCAGTGAAAACATGTAATTTTGATCTTGAAAAATCTGGTGAAGAAATTTTGTTGCAATTGGATGAACTGGAGGAGCTTCGACTTGATTCTTATGAGAATTTTAATCTCTACAAAGACAAATCCAAGGCACTCCATGATAAACACATCCTGAGAAAGGTATTTCATGAAGTTGAAAAGGTAATGCTCTTAAATTCTCAATTTCGGCTTCACCCAGGTAAGCTTAATTCTCATTGGGAAGGTCCTTTTGTTATTACTAATGTTTACCCATTTAGTGCAGTGCAAGTCCAAGACCCCTCTTCCAGAAGGAAACTCATGGTTAATGGACATCGGTTAAAGCATCACCATGAGAGGATGCACAATCCTGGATCAACATCGACTTCCACTAGATCCCCAACTACTCTAGCCGACCTACCACTAGATGGAGATAGCGACCCGCCAAATCCAAACCAGGGGGCACCTCTTTCCCTTTAACACTCTCTATATCTCTTCCTCTCTCTACCTCTTTCTTATTCTTCCTCTCTCTCTTTTTTTTACCACTTTCTTTATAAAAACCTTTCTTTTTCACTTTCTCTTTTTTGTGGGTGTATCTTTATAAAAAACAAAAATAAAAACCTAAAAAACAAAAAAAAACAATCACTTAAAAAAAAATTATGAGTCATTCTTACTCACCATCGAGTTTTGAAATTTCATCCAACTATTTTGGGGAGTTAACATACATGTTTTCATCTCAAAAATTTTGTATTTTCATCATGACTTTGGATAAATAATTTTGTGTAAAAATTAACAAATTTTGAATGCTCAATTTTTTATTTGGAAAATGCTTTTCCCAAACCGTGAGGAACAACATTTGCTTTCATGCCAAGGCCACCTATGACCATATTTTCAAAATGTATGTTTTCACCCCCATTTTTTATTCTTGAGTTTGTGGACCTTTGAGCTGAATTTCCTGCCTTAGTGAGCATTAATATGATAGAAGCATTTTATGAACCACATGAGAATCACAATAGCCAAATAGCCTCCCATTTCTCTTACATTAATCCTCCTTTTGAAAGCCCCTTCTAGCCTATGAAAACCTTTTCATTAATAGCCACATTAAAAGCCCAATACCTTTTCCCACCCAATATCAACATGGATTTTCATTTCATAATTTTTTGAAATTTAAGTGTGGGGGGAATGGATTTCATTGTTTGGGTACCCTATTATTGATTTTCAATGAGTTATCATCTACTTGAGGGCAAGCATCCATTTCGGTGTGGGGGATATTTTGTCATTAAGTGTGTTTTGGGGAATTTAATGTACTTCCATTTATGTAATTTTGTAAATTTTATTGACAAGTGTTCAAAAAAATCAAAAATGATGAAAAATATCAAAAAAAAATCAAAAAAATGGGTTGTTTTTTGGGTAGGTCAAAAATCACTCTTACTCAACATTTGATATTATTATAACTATAACAATTAGTGTTGTGAGGAGATCAATCATGGGTTGGGATATGAGTGTGAGATCTGTTTCAAGGTCAAATTTCAAAAAAACAAAGAAAAAAAAGAGAAAAGAAAAAAAACACTTGCATTATATTCTTATTGGGAGAAGTATTGTGTTTTTTAAATATTCCATCTTCTCATTACCTTCATATTTTCTTCCTCTATTGTGTCTTTCTTCACACAATCATTCCCTTGTAAATATTTGTTTTCATTTCCCTCCATGTTTCATTTCAAAAAAATGGGCATTGATTTTTCCTATGATGGTGTTTTACCCCTCTTCTTCTCTCTCTTGGACATTATATTCCTACCGTCCCATACCCACATAAAACCCCCTTAAAAAGACCTCTTGATTCTTATGCACTTTGGATAGGGATTGGAAGATGAGATCTCTCTTCAAACTCTAGGATTTTCACTTTTGGTTGGTGAAAGAGTGAACCTCCACAAATGAATTTTATCATCTCAACAAGTGTGAGTTTTGAGTGTCCACATTTTCCATTTCTAAATTTGAAGATTAAAAAATGAATTAGTTTTGGAACATTTTTTCTATAACAACATGTGGTGTAATTCAAAATTGATGAGTGAAATAGTCTAAACCTCCCCTGATTGAAGAAAACAAAATTTTAATATTTGTTGGTGAGTGAAAATGATTTTGTCATGTTTTTATATTTGTTGCACATGAGGACATGCACAAGACTAAGTGTGGGGGAGTTGATGTTATTAATATTTTCATGTCTTATTATATACACTCTTTACTAATTTTATATGAAATGTGCATAATTTGTGTGAAATATTAATGTTTTAATATTAAGTATAATTTTTGAGCATTTTTAGAAGTAGTCCAATTGAGTCAGTTTACTGTTTTAATAATAACTATCACTATACTAATTCAAATTGTGTGGTTCTTGTTTTTTAGGATTTCCATTTAAATATAAAACATTTCCTTAGAACGTACCATGAGCCAATTATTCCATTTGAAGGGTCATATGCTCCTCACAAAAAAGACCAAATAATCTATGAAGAAACTGGACTATTCATAAAGATTGATTTATTAAGCTAAATACAGAAATCCAAATTACATTTTTCTCCTACATAGTTAGGGGGACAATGTAAGGAGTCTTGGATAAAAATTTTAAGGCCAAAATCCAAACACAAGGGGCCCAGTATATGCCTTGAAGTCTAGCCCACCATTATGGCCGAGAAATAAAATCAGTACAGTATTCATGACACATCGCATGATTTAAGCATCCAATCAAGATGAGATTTTGCAGTGTGAAATAGAAGATATAGACGGCCGACTTTTTTGAAGAAATAATTCGGTTTTTAAGTCATCTTACTATTCAAAAACCCTTTCACATTTTGGACTTCAAAAAGACTGGATTGAAATGGACAGATTAAAATTTTTTAATCAACAGGCCATAACTTTGGATACATAGGTTCAAATGGCTCAAAATGTTGAGAGTAGTTGGACAAATCTATTATCTACAACTTTTAAGAATGATATTTCTCTATATTAGGCTGTCTGAATAGCCAACTTGGCGATGAAAGTGGAGGGACAGATTGGGAATGCAAACAGTCCACTCCTTGGGAAATAAATACTCTCCCCTTCTCTCCTTGAGAGGGGTTGGCATTTCAGAAAAGAGGAGAACATATTGGCCAGACCAAATCCTTGAAAAAGGCTTGGGAGGACCTTCCATACTCAAGTTTTTACTTGAGAGACATTTCCTCCTCTCTTTGTTTTCACTTACTTTCGTGTTCTTCGTTTTTGTAATCTTGTAAGTCTCTTTCTATTTACTCAGCCATTTAAGTGATTGAGAGTATTTGCTCGATGAGTATTCGTTAATTTAAAATTTTGTATGTTGGACTTAATATGTCATGGATTAATGACATATTTTTTTTAAAATGTGTTTTCCATGGATTATTGGAACCATAAATACACTACCATAAATAAGTACTGATTGAGATTAGAATCCTAGTTAATTTAAGGCTTGGATTAATGCTTTAACACTTAGGAATTCTAATCGACGTCAACTTTATAAGTGGGTGTTAATTTAAAAGCAATATAAAGCAAAGCTCAAGGATATCACAAGCTTAACTCCCTAATAATGAACTTACCCCAATCTTTATCAATTTGTTAAATTAATTATAGTCAATCAATCATTTCAATTAAGCTCTGCAAACAAACCCCCTAATCAAAATAAAATCTACTAAAAATAAACGACTATAACAAAGTATCATCGCCAAGGATTCGACCCGAGTGCTGCTATACACATTAGCAGAGCACTGGAACTTTGACCGGTCGATAGGTGAAAATCAGCCGCATGTTTCATAATTGTATTTGTTTCATCCCGATCATCTCCAATCTATAGATTCATCATCTTCATAAGTCTATCCTCCAATGAATGGAGGAATAAAGATCTAGAATCCTCCTAGGGCTTATGAGGATAACCCTAGAGGATTCTCCATAGAGGTTCTATTATATAAATTTAAAATAGTTTAAATAATAAAATAATTTAATTAAATTAATTAATTAACCAACTAAACATGCTGCCAATGGGTGAGATATCCGAACACCCCATGCCAAATTATCTTAGGTCACACCAAGGGTAAAAGTCATGTTCTAAACTCAACTGTGGTATCAAATTTATAATTACATATTTATTTTATTATTTATCCCATTTTATTTAAGAAAACATGCTTGTACAATATAAAAAATATTTAATATTTTTATAAAATTAATTCTAGGAACACCAGGTCTTGTAATCACATGTCATCTAAGTTATTATCTCTGAAAATATATATATAAATATTTCAAAGTATTATAAGGAAAAAACTGGGTCTCTAAATCATTCCCTCCTTCAATATTTTCATCCCTAAAAAGAAAACCCTAAATAAAAAATTCAGGATACTAAGCCCATATTTAGCTCTCTCGCTCTCAGTAGCTCTTCTACATGTTCTCGAGCTACCACAAAACATGAACCAATGGGATAGTTTATCCATGCAGGATTCTCTCCTGGTGATCATTGATCACCACTGGGTTCTATGAAAAAGTGGCTCCATCCTTGATGTCCAACTCACCCAATTTGATGACATGTGTTTGGTCATGAATGTATCACCTTAGCTCTAACACATTGAGGATGTCATGCACTCGCTCCGACTGTGGGGGTAGGGAGAGGTGGTGAGAAAACTCACCAACCCTCTATACAATCTCAAATGGCCCAATGAACATCATGGATATATTTCCTCCCCATATGAACCTCTGTAATCCTTTTTATGGGGATAATATTAGGAAAACATGGTCTCCCTACTAAAACTCCAAGGACCTATGATGGAGATCTATATAAGATTCCTTTTTTCTCTAAGCCATCCTCATCCACTAATGGATAACTTGGACCTTCTCTATCATCACCTATACCATCTTTGGACCCACAAGAGATGTCTCTCTAATCTCTATCCAGTATAAGGGTAACCTATAGGGTCTCTCATACAGGGCCTTGAAAGGTGTCATGTTGATGGTAGAGTGTTAGTTGTTGTTTTATGAAAACTATACCAATGTAAAGTGATCCTCCTAGATCTGGATGAATTCTAACACATCATCCCTTAGTATATCCTCCAAAACCTGGATAGTATGTTTGGTCTTCCCATTATTCTTGGGGTGAAAGGATGTACTCATCCTTATTTGGGTCCTAAATTGCTCCTGTAGGACTCTCCACAATCATGATGTAAACCGCACATCATGATCAGAGATAATCTTCTAGGGAACACATTGAAAGAAAATTATTTCCCATATGTACAACTTCTATAAACACTCCATCGAACTTTTCTTCATAATAGTAATGAATTGTGAATACTTCGTGAGTTTTTCAATTATCACACAGATGGCATCATAGACTTTCACTGTCCATGGATTCCATATCACAAAGTCTATAGATATTTTATCCCAATTCCACTCCAAGATGTCAAGAGGATGCAAAAAACATGCCAAAACCTTGTGCTCGGCCTTCACCTGCTAGTAGGTGAGGCATTGAGAGATAAACTCAGCTATGCTCGATCTCATTCTAGACCACAAAAACTATCATCAAAGGTATCTATACATCTTACCCATGTCAGGATTTAAATCTATGGGAGAAGTGTGAAACTCTCACATCACCTCCTCCCTCATCATGACTGGGACCACCATCCATCATTAGAAAATGATGAATCGGTTCCCTCATTCATAATATCCATCTGGTGAATATTCTGTGGATATCCGGTCATGTAATACCACATTGTCAATGTCACCTAGCTGGGACTCTCTCTCACACTTGACAAGTAGAGGATTCAACACCATCGACTATAAAAAAGTTGTACCCTACTACACCACTAGGGTCAGCTGTAAGGAAGCCAAATACTCAAAATCCTCCTACACCAGTAGAGCCTGGGACTTCCTGCTAAGGGAATATACTAATAGATTTTCCTTCCCTAGAGTATATACTATCTTGAATTCATATTTTTATAGGAACTCCAACTAGTATCATTGTCTTAGGTTCAATTCTATCTATGTGAAGACCTACCTGAGACTCTGATGGTCTGAGTAAACCACAAAACACTCCCCTGGAAGTTAGTGCCTCCACATAATTATGGTGAAGACTACCATTTCTAGATATAAGTCATTACTCATGTAGTTTTTCTCATGGGGTATCAATTTCCTTGAACCATATGTGATAACTACCTATCGTTACATAAACACACAACTAATACCATCTACTGAGGCATCACAATACACTACATACTCCATGCCCTCCTCCATAAGTCTCAACATATGAGAACTCATCATCCTCATCCTCAACTACTTCAAGGATCTCTGGAACTAATCAATCTAGGTATAAGGATACCCTTTCTATTTTAGGGATGTCAGATGGTATATAATCATAGAGAATTTTTCCAAAAACCACCTGTAGTACCCCATAAAGCCAAGAAATATATGCACCTCTAATACATTCTTGGGTGGCTCCCAAGAAATCACTGCATCAATCTTATCTTAGTATACAGCTAAACCATTCTCAAAAATGACATTCCCTAGGAAGTGAACCTCATGAATCTAGAACTGGCACCTCAAGAGATTTCCATAAAGGTAGTTCTCTAGAAGTAAATATTACACCATCCTTAAGAGATCTGCATTATCCTCATTTGATGCGAAGTATATGAGTATGTCATTAATTAATACAACCACAAACTAGTACAAGTACATCTGGAATATCTGATTCATCAAATCCATAAACATGGTGGGGGAATTCATCATAAAAAAAGGGCATCACCAGGAACTGATAGTGTTCATAACATCATTGGAATTCCAGCTTTAAAATATTAGCCTCTCAAACTCTCAACTGGTGGTATCCAGACCTAAGATTGATCTTTGAGGACCATATCACACCTCACAACTAGCCAAATAGGCCATCAATCCTTATAAAGGGGTACTTGTTCTTTATTTTGACCTAGTTCAGGTGACAATAATCCATGAAAATCCACAAGCTTCATTCTGCATTTTTTTATGAACAACATTGGAGCTTCCTAGGGGGACACACTAGGTCTGATGAAACCCTTCTATTGAAAGTCCTCTAACTACAAACACAGCTCCCAAATCTCGGAAGGGACCATGTTATATGGTGAATAAGATATTGGATCAGTCCCGAGATTCAAGTTGACACAAAACTCCATCTCCTAACTCCGAGGTAGTCCCAGAATGTAATCAAGGAATACATCCAAAAATTCCTCTACAATTGAAGGAATCCAGATGACCGAGGAACCTACTACACTAAGGGAAATACTCACAAACTAATGGTTGATGGGATAGATATTCCTAATCGCAGTACTAACTTTCCCCTCCATGAGATATCTCTCGTATGAAAAGGTGAATTGAGTCCCATTTTTGTGAAAGTATCTGACTCCTCTATGGTGACAGTATATCTAGGACCATCCCATGGAAAATAAATCCATACCCAATATGACATCATAGGGTTCCATTGTGATGACCAAAAGTTCTCGCATGAACCTCTCTCCACCAGGCGATAGCTCACACTGTCGGCATATAAAATATATAGAAGAAGTGTTCCCTATTAGAACCTCAAGATGAAGCTACTGGGATAGCACCTCAACTTGGAGACCTAGATCTCACACCAGGATTATAGAGATGAAGTAATGAATGAAACCTATGACTACTAATAATGAAGAAAGAGTAGAAAATACACATAATGTACCTCTGATCATCTCATGCATTTCAAGGTCATAATCCTCTAGAGACTTTAGCTTTCCGTAGCCCTGACCACTAGCTCCTTAAGCCTAATGTGGTCTTCCTAGTAGCGGTGGTGGAAGGATCTCATAGAATCGTCCACCACTCACATCTTCTCATGATCCTATGTTGGCTCTACCTATCTAGGGATCATCATTCCCTCTCCTAGAAGATCCTTGATCACAGCGCTACCTCTGTCGTGGCGTTCTATCAGCTATCTATATGTACTCCTTAGAACATCTAGTCAGGAAGTATCATTCCATATAACCTCATCCATCCCAAGCATGAAAACCACCCCTCTATGGTATTCCCTGTTCCTTTTCATTTCCCCTGACCACATGCCTAGGTCTGATCAAGGGGAGGTATCCTACATTGGGATCCCATCTTTTGGTACCTTCTAGCTACTGTAGATGTCTCAGATATGTGATGTCTATTTCTAGCTCAAGATACCTAGCATCCCTCTCACAAGAATCTCTATATAACCAGTTCTCACTCCAAAACCCCAGTATAGGTGGGGATGAAAAGGGGCACCACTCTGGCACAGATATATCTACGGATTCCCTATCAAACTTTCATGCTTGGAATTAATCATCATGGATAATGTCAATGGAGTTTTGTGTAAGGTTTTTGAACCACACAGCGTACTTAGCCTTTGTCATCCCTCCCTTCTAAAAATCTATAATATTTTGAATATGAACTGAGTGCATGTAGGAGGGGTAGTACTCATCATGGAACAACTGATAGAATTCATTCCATGAGAGTGTCGACTTATCATGTATATGGTTAACAATAATTCACCATCACCCAGCTGCTCTGTGAAAAAGGCTAGTTACCAGTGCATACAACTGATCCATCAGTGTCTGAATGATCCTAAAAACATAGACCACTTAATCTAGCCAATCATTGGATCCCTAAGGATCTGTCTTTCCATGGATCCTCAGTGACATCTAGCACTGGAACTCGCAGAGTGTGCTAATACTGCACACATCCTTAGTTTTCTCTATTAGGATGATCTACTTCTTGATAGGTGTATGTGTTTTTACCTATCCACTTTGAGGTAGAATCTCATGGGATGGACCCTAAATTGATGCATCATCCCTCATTGGATCATCATTATGATCTGGAACTGGTATCATAGATGGCTATCATCGTAGAGTCATCCTGAAAATTTAATCAATACGTACCATAATCATATGTTCATATATATATATATATATATAATAATGGGGATATAACTCAATAAGAACAATCAAAAAATCAATCCTATATGATGCATATACCATTGATCCCTAAAACCAACATCTCGATATGTCGATTAAACAAACAGGTATTCAAGGACCTGGTGAATGGATATGTCAAAAACCCATACAATCACTGGATTCCCTGGCCTGAGATCCATACTTGAGATTCTATGACATTGTTACCCTAATCCCAACCAAATCCTCATAAGGGTAATACTCCAAACATCATCCCAAGGATCAAATCACCTTTTATACCAATCTTTCGTGACCTGACCCTAACCAGGGCTCAATCCACAACAACCACAAGCCCGCCTCCATAGGCCAGGGGCTGGGGAACAACACTGAAGGCACAACTAACATGGTGAGTCCTTCCTAGAAACCTATATTCAAACACATATACATATCAATTCATAAGTTTAGAGGGAAAAGAAGTAAAAATATGAAACATATAGAAAGTAAACCAAGCATGAAAAACACATAGGGTGTATAAGAGTACGATAGTGAAAACTAAAAAGTAAATGGTCAAAATGCACACCTAACCAAAAATATGTCTCAACCTAAAAAAACTTGAAATTAAAATACTGAGAGAGCCCATTCTTGATCTCCAAACTACGACAACCATACATGGTCCAAAGTACTAGGTATCCCTAAGCTCCTATGTAGTCACCGTCGAGCTGTATTTCATCTATATAATATATGACACGTGTGAGAAAAAATAATATAGGGGTGAGTATATACATACCCATTAGGAAACCCTGAAATCATAAGGGGGAGTAGTAATAGATACAAAAGGAATATAAAGACATTATATAGTAGATAGGATGCATCTCAACCCTAGAAAGAGAAAGAGTAACCTCATCCAAGCACAAGGGGATCAAAATGGTATGTATATGAACTAAATGTTGAGTCTTTTCCACCCATAGCAAGAGAGTAATCTAATCAAACCATGATAAGATAAACACGAAAAGCATGTGGCATACCCCACACATCTTCATAACCCATGGTAGGAGAGTTACCAAATCTAAAGGTATATATATATATATATATATATATATATATATATATATATTCTTAGCAAAATAAACTCGGATGAGAGATTAAGGGGATCTCCATATCACATCTCATACTAGGAAAAAGAGTCACCAATAGTCCCAAAATCCAATTAATGATTTCCAAATTCTCACGTGTCTGCCTAGAAGTAACTGTGTGAAGGCCTACTTTTTTCCACTATGTCGCATAGCTGAGGGGGAACAATCTCCAAGTAGAGTACCCACATACTGATACATTGGGGGGGATACACTTTGTAAGTATCCATAGAGTACCCACATCCTTTTATGTCAAGGGGGTTCCACTCTAGTTTCACGAGGAACCATGTCCTATCTGATAGGGGGTTTCACTTGGTTGGTAGAGGACCTACGCCCAAACTGATGGATGGTTCCACTCTATAGGTCAAGGACCCATGCCCTAGTGCAATAGGGGGTTATGGTCTAGTAATTTAGGAACCAATCCCTATTTGATAGGGTGGTTTTCACTTCGTAGGTAGAGAAATCGTTTCAAATCAAATGGGGGTTCCACTCTAGTGTCACTGGTGATCCTCTGTCTTCTCACTGTCATTGTCAAGCACCGCCTAAATAAGTGTTGTGCCCATAAAATTTCACATCATATCCCAAAATTTACAAAGAAGGGAACCATAATTTTCTACATATAAAAACACTCAGGATATACTACTCATTGTACCAAATTCAAGTTCAAATGAAGAATATACATAAGATTGATGTTTCTTCAAAAGGAACCAAGGGGTACATAGCGTATGAGGGGAACCACATAGTGTGTGGTCCTGCTCCATCACCTGTTCATGTCCCTGGAGGTACATAGCTTTCCAACCATGTAGGGATACACGACGTGTAGAGTATCTACACAGTGTGTAGAGGATCTACAAGGCATGTAGAGTATCTACATGGTTTTCCAATGCCACTCAGGGTCCCACTTGTGTGTTTGATTGTGTTTGTGTATCCTTCTTGTGTCAGTATACTTTAGTATATGGAGTTCCTGGTCATGCCTATGCTCATGTACTCCCAAACTACATGATGAGTCTCCCATCACAAGGTCACATAGTGTGTGGTGGTACCACGTGGTCTTTGATACTTATAATTCACTAAAACCCTAGTCGTCACAGCCAGGGCCCAACACGCCATGTGTTATTAGAACTACATTGTATGTATTTGGGATTTTTCTAAAATCTTGTATCTATTTTTTTCAATATATCTGATGTTTATGCCCTCAGATATAGATTTCTATTCACTCAAATTGGTGGATCTAGTCACCTTTTGTCATTTATGTCTATTCAGAGGTTGGAAATCGGCATCCACTCACCACGGTGGTTCATCGCTCAACCCATACACCTAGGGTTTTTCTTCCATTCATGATTCAACTAATGATAATTAAAAAAATATCCTATAACCCAAAAATAATCCAAAATCTTTTCTAGTTTATCTATTTTTCTATTTCAAGTGGATTCCTCATGATTCTGAGGGTTTGATCAGGCACGGTACCGCCTGACAATGTTGAACCAGAACCATGGGGGTCCAACCAATGAAGAACCAAGGGAAAAAAGCACCAAAAAAATTATTAAAAATCATTGGATAAGATTTCTTATCCAACGAACACAAATGGGAGATCTGAGTTAGAAAACAAGAATAAATAATTGAATTTATATACACGAGCGTATGAAAATGACATCATTACCACATATCAATGGTAAGAATATGAAATTGCTCAATAAATTTAATAAAAAGGGGATTAAAACATGAATTGATGATTTATACCTAGATATTGGATCATTCATCATCAAATAATATGCTCACCAATGAATGGAAGAAGTCATTGTGTTCACTGCATCTTGATCTGCTTCGACCCAGACATTCACCATCGTCAAAATTCGATTCACCAATGGAAGGAGGATGAAAGCTCTCGAATCATCCCAGGGTTTATGTGGCTAACCATGGAAGATTATCCATAGCAGTGATCTTATAGAAATTTAAATTAGGTTAAATAGTAAATTAATTTAATTAATTTAATTAATTAACCAATTGAATATGCCACCAGTGGGTGAGATATCTGAACGCCCTGCACAAACCTATATTAGGTCATGCCTAGGGTAAAATTTGCATTTTATACTCAACTATGGTCTCATATTTTTAATCTGATATTCTGTTTAAGAGTTATCTCATTTTCTTTAAGAAACTGTGCACGTTTAATATAAAATATATTTATTATTTTTATAAAATTAATTCTGGGAACACCGAGCCTCATAATTTCACATCATATTAATGACTAACTCTGAAAATATATATATAGAAATATTAAAAAGTCTTAAAATAAAAAAAAAACTATGTCTCTATAAAGGCACTTTACCTTTTCTCGAGAAGACAACCCATTCATGCTACCATAAATCAAGAAGTGAAATGAAGTGGGTAGAATGATCACCCAAACTACCTCCTTTACCATCACATGTTGGGTCACATGATTTAGGAATTCTTTATCACCAAAGATATACTATAAAATATGGTCAATTATAGTCAAATTATATTAGATAATCCCAAAGATGCTTTGGTATATGAATAAGAATTGGTGTCGACCCACAAAACATGTTAAAAGGAACCAACCCACCAAAGGAGAGAATGGGAGACAACCCACAAAATGAGAAAATTAAAGCCAACCCACCAAATGGGTGAATGGGTGTCGACCCACAAAACTATAAAATGGTTGTTAACCCAGCAAATGATTTGATGGGATATGAATCACCAAATGAGCGAGTTGTCACTAACCCACAGAATAAATGAATGATCATGAAACCACGAAAAGGGATACTCCACTAATAAGGAACATTATTTTTTCTATATTTATATCAATATGGTATCATCTAGGTCTAATAAATTTTCACAAGGTTGTAATGTGTTTCCTCTTGATATAAATGTGTGCACATCTATACATTTGGCATATGTGCAGCAGGTTATATCATTCTCTACTCCTAGCATTGGTGAAGAAGATATTATTGAGTGTCTCTTTGAACCACTTTATGTTTTTATAATTACTAAGATATTTGTTTTTATTTAATTTGAGATTATTGATACTTTGTATTATGTTTTGGAATAAATTATTCTTAACTTTGATTATATCATAATATTTTTTCCCTTAATATATCTTTAAATTTAATTTTTTGACTGATCATGACATGTTTTATAAGTTTTATATAGTGTTCCTTGGACAAATAAGTCATCTATAACCTTTAAATATCATTTTTATGTGTTTTTTACTATTCACACGTTGCCATTTCATGTATCCATTTCTCCCACATAGCCAATTCATGTAGCCCTTTCTCCAACATAGCCAATTAATTGTTCACCGCATAGTTGATTTTCCAAAATTAGGTACCCTCTATATTTAGGCTATAACTTTGGATACACAACTCCAAATTGATTGATTCATTTTGAGTTTGAAGGAAACAAATTACTATTTTTAATTAGAAGATATAAAATCCTAAATTGATTTTTTATTTTCCTAAATTAGGTTATAAATCACTTCATATTTTCAGTCTGAAATATGCAGTTTTCCAGGACTATTTCTCTACAATATTTTACTAATAACATGAGCTATATAAGTCCAATTATGATGATTCTTTATTATGTGTAAATATAATTAAACTATATATAAAGTTTATTCGGCCTTTTTGGAGGACTTTTTTAAGTTTGAAATTTTTTAATTCAAGCTGTCTACAGTTTTTAGAATTCTACTACGTTGATTTTTGAATACGTGGGTAATTTTCTTACATGAGAAAAAAATACATGGATATTTAGTTATGTGAGAAATATTTAATAAATGAATATTGTATATATAGTGAAAAATGGTTACATAAATTTTCTTATGTAAGTCAACTACGTCAATTCACTTACCTAAAATTCCTATGTGAATCACCAAGTGATTCGCATGCATTATTCACCTATGTGATCCGCCTACATGATTCCCCTTTGTGTTTCACCTAATTAAATCCCCTAAATTAATCCCCTATGTATATTTACCTATGTTTTTTTATTTGATTTTATACAAGATATTCTAAAACCTATAAATTTTTTATGTTTTATGTAATTCTTGACATTTCAATTTAATGAAAGTTTGTCATGGATATAATTAGTGTTTTGTTTTTTCTATAATTTCTTATTAATTATATAGAATCCATGAAAACAAGTTTTAACTTATTTTATGAATAATTAAAAGGTATTATAATAGGATTAAGTGTGTATTGATACTTGCATTGAAATTATGGAAATTGAAATATCTAATTCCAAATTAGCTAAAATATGAAGGGTCAATCTTGATTATTATCATGTAGTATTCCAAGTATATTGATGCATATTATTAAATTATATATTAAATTTTATAATGGGTTCCACTATGTATTTGTTTTATTTTACATAATATCAAGGTGATCTTTCATAAATATTTTTTTCATTTATAAATGATATAAATGTTCAATATCATCTGGGAAACAAGCATGGAAAACTATGAAGTAGTTCGTTGAAGATACATGAGTGATTCTTTCTTCGAGAAATTAAAATATACAATGGTATTGAGATTTTAAAGTTGTTTTTCACGAATAAACTCTATATATTTAGAGCTTATGGAATTGGTAAAATAAATAATGGATGAGGATATTCTTGAACTGTATAAGAGCTATATTTTTTTGGTGACCAACTAACACTCTTTACTGAACTAAAAATAATTTGATCCTTTATTGCTAGATATTTCAATGTTGCCTCATCACTCAGATACTGGAACTTTACATATGGTTATATGGTTCTATTTATTCTTATTCGTATTCGCTATGTGTAATTGTAAAGGGTTATACTAACTATTAAAAGGTAGTATTTGGGGTTGCAACTCCCAAACAAAAGTTGGGATTTTTGGTTGTACCTCTAAGGGAAAAAGGAAGAATTTTCAGGTTGT
This sequence comes from Viscum album, assembly GCA_963277665.1. Taxonomy (NCBI): domain Eukaryota; kingdom Viridiplantae; phylum Streptophyta; class Magnoliopsida; order Santalales; family Viscaceae; genus Viscum; species Viscum album. The sequence continues at coordinate 1,265,069,233 of OY728140.1, read as the reverse complement.
TCCTTTAGGGGTTAAAAGGTATGAATTATTGGGTTTAAGCCTCCATGGGAAAAATTATTTGTAACTTGGTTGTAACTCCATGTCGGAAAAAATCATTGTAAGATTACACTATATTGATTATAAAAGGTGTCATCACTCTTAGTTAGTGAGAGGGGTGAAGAGTATATGTATGATTATTTATATCTGAGATGATATAAAAATATTGTGTGTTTTTATTTTTATTTTCCACTTCATTAACATTATAACTCTGATATATCATTTAAATTGATTAATTCATTTTAAAAAGGTCAATTCACCCCTCTCTTGGCTATTTTTTCATCTTAACTCCAGACCAATAGAGCTTGGTGATACCCTACTTGCCTCTAATCAATATCTCATTATTCTTATTGGTGACTCATAATTCCTATCATTATCCACCATCCCACCCTTAACAAAGGTAAAAAGTTTTATAATTCTTCTACCTATCAACCCCTTGAGGATGACAAGGCCATATTTTCCAAAGAATATATTGCTCAGTTAGGTAAGGAAATGAGGATCTCCATGTGGTAATTATAAAGATTATTTATCAATATTTTCCCCATGGTGAAATACTAGGATCCTCCTAAAAAGGTCCTCCTTATAGTGAATAACCCCATCCCATAGAGATAGTGGAATTTTTATATTTTTCACTCCCTCACTGGGTAAATTCCAAACATCGTTCCACCTCACCCAAGCCTATAGGGCTCAAGGAATTTTTATATTATCCACCCTATCATCTATTGAATTCATAATCAGTAGTAGCATCAATATATTCCCCCAAATTTATCAATATTGAGGCACCACATCCAAGAAATCAAATTTGAAGACATTCCCGTGATGATCAAGTTATACATGGCAGATAAGGAAAGCAATTTTTTCATCTATATCTTGATGGTATAAGAATGAAGGTATATTCCTTCCAACCTAAGAATGTTATTGTGTATTTATCCTTCACCATGGAAAATAATTTGGTCAGGATCCCAAGGATCAATAAAAGGATACCTAAAGATAAATATTTTAGAGACTATTTTTATTACTGCTCTTTCCATATACTGTTAGGAAATACAATCAAGAGGTGATTTGTCTTCAAGAATTGGATTAAATAATAAATATATGAGGGGATATTGGATCCAATGACACCCAATTTTCTGCTTCATCTATGTTTCCACCCTATGAAGAACACACAAAGTGTATCAAGGCATTGGGACTGTCTATATCTTAGTAACTAACAAGGAAAAGTTTATTCCTTTAATATAAATCATGTTATTTCATGATTAAAATATCCATTCCTGCATAACCTTCTCAAGCTTCTGAATATTATGAGACCTAAGTAGGTGCTCATGAAAGATCATTCCAATTATTATCCTGGCCACCCAATTTTAGGATATATGATTAAAGAATGATTTTTATTTGAATATTAGATCCATAATAAAATAAATGAAGTCTAATTAGAGTTAGATAACCCTAAGACCTATGTGGAACACATGTGAGCAATTATCACTCCAATAGAAATCTTCTCTCCAAATAGGTTATGTCAGTCATCCACAGCATTGTCACATGATGTTAGACTATACAACATCATAATCCTCACTTTATGACTCTATGATACAAAGTATAACATACTTGTCAGATGACATTAAACTGCACAACATCATAATCCTAGTTTCATGACTCTAAATTTCATATCCTAATGTCTTTGTCACATGATGTTAAATTTTATGAAATTATAATCCTGGCTCTATGACTCTAAACTATATATCCTAACATCCTTGTTACATTATGTTAAATGGTTAAACATAATAATTTTGGCTATATGACTCTAAATTGTATATCTTAACATCATAGTTTACTGATGTTAAACTATATAGCCACATAAGACATCCATGTCACATTATGATAAAATGTATGGTGTACAAGAACTAAGTGTGTCTTGATTCACATACCATGGGATATATAGTGATGCTAAGAACTCCTAAACAGATTCCAACTAAAAAAATTTAAAATACCCCCCACCTTCTCTAAGAGTATAACCCTTCACTCATCTACATTGGGTCTTTTACTTACTCAAAACTAGGATATTCTCTTACACTTCTCATGAAATTTGATTCACACAAAACCAACCACAAGTCCTCAGTACATGACTATAAATTATACAACATTTTATTCCTCTTTATATAACACTAAAATTCATGTTTAATGTTAATCCATGTTATGAACTCATTCACAATACAATTAATTATACAATTACACCATATTTATCACAGTGATCCTAATATGTGTGAACTTAGAGGTTTTGGTTGATCACTTTGATTAACATGATTTAGATGTATCGTGCCCAAAAATAGGGAGATCCAAGCCGTTTTTGTGTGAATATGAATTAAACAACATGTATGGTAAATCTTGTAAGACCTTAAACTACTTATAGTGTCTTAGTTTTCATGGACTAATTTTCTTAAATAAAATAAAAATATATGAAATATCCCTTCTAGCACATGGATATTGCATGTAACCCCATGGAAGAAAGGGAAAATACCTATTCTTTTTGGATTCCTTGGTCTTTTTAGGCTCCTCCTTTCATATCTTGATGCTAATATGCAACCATTTTACCCCTCCCATGTATAAGATATATCTATGTAGGTGAAATATCTAGAACTATGTGTGTATTGATTACCATATCATGGTATATATAGTGATTCTTGGACTTTTTTTTGGTCCCAACCATAAACAGTTTTTATTTTTCTCATTGTGTCTAGGTTTTAATCAATTCACATGGGGTTCACAAAATTCTGTTCTGTATGAATTTAAGCTACTTAGTATGGATCCTTGTTGTATGACCTTAAACTGTGTGATATATTCATCTTCTTCGCATAATGTTAAATTGCATGACATTTTTTCTTATCCACATGACCTTTAAATTTTTTCGTTAAAAATCCATCCCATATAACTATAAACTACTCAGGGAGGTAAATCACATATTATCTTAATCAATGAACAAGATTCCCCCTCTATATATTTATCCTCAACTCTATTCCTTATTAGGCTTAAATGAACCTTATTTTTATTCATGGTTCATTCCTCCAACCCAAATAGTCTTTCTAGAATGTTATGGTGTGGCCATATAATTTTCCAAAACCTTTTAGAAAACCCTTCTTCCACCAAAAATACGTTATGCCTTTTGATGTATAAATCACTCAATACACTAAGTTTATATATTCTTCTTTGCATCCAACAACCTTGAATTGATTAATCCTCTTGGTTCTCTCTTTTTTATCATTGTTAGTAATATATATTGAATGATCTAAAGAAACCTCATTATGATTTAATGATGAATAGCCCAGTTTTCCTTTTGAGCCTGTAAAGTAACCCTATAGGGGGTGTTTTGGTCCTATAGGAAATGTCTACCTTAATCCCATGAGATATTACTTAATGGTGTGACACTAGTTTTCCACATTACTAATGATCAACCCACTACCATGAGTCATAATTATATTATCCCTAATTCATACATTTAAATATGTGATTAACTTCATCCATTTTCCCATGTTCAAAGGGATCAAGAATATTTTTTTATTTTATTCTCTCATACTCTATAGCTACCATTAAGGAGGCTCCAAGTCGCATGACCATAAATTGTATAATGCTTTGGTCCGCCATGAATAACCTTAAACTACTTATAATAGTCTAGTATATGGGACCCACATTCCTTACATATGATGCAGATCTATTTATGAACCCTAGAATATGGTTTCTTATCCATATGTACATGAAGGGATGAAAATTCTCCCCACCCCAACTAATGAACAGGTTTATCTAATGATACTTTTCATAATCTTCAGGTTCTTTCACAATGTCCTAGTTACACGATTTTAATCCATATAACTATATTACTAGATGTATGATGTTAAACTATGTACCATATGGTCCTCATCATACGACCCTAAACTATTGAACATTATAGACCTTGTTGCGTGATGTTAAATTGATTGACATGTGGTTTATATCACATAACCCTAAACTGCTTAGAGTGGTCCACCCTATAGAACCCATTCTCTATATATGATATAGATCCATGTATGGGTTCCTAAAATATGGTTCATATATGATATGTGATAGGGAGAAATTCCCCTAGTATAAAGTCATCCCAAACCTTCTATCTTGGGTACAAGATATGAATCTTACCCTTTTTCTAATCCCATACCAGGATAAAATATAAAAATTACCTATTTTCTATATATGATATAGATATATGTGGGAATTATATTTATAAGTACTATGTATGACTTGATTCTTGTTCTCTTAGGATACGTAGTGATGTCAAGATCTCTCATCATATGCCTAAACACAAACTTGTTCTAAACATCATGACCATAAAATGGTGTGCACCTCTCTGTGAGGCAGTATATATTAGTAATATCCCCTTAATAAACATCATATTCTTTATTTCCTTTTCAAGATGGACTATGTCACCCTGTTTTCAAAGCTGTATGACCTTAAACTCTAGCCCTCTATGGACCAAATTGAAAGAACTTAAAATAAAAATAAAAAGAGATGCAAAGTCTCGTTAGGTTAAAAATCCATAAATGGAAGCCAGATAAAAATTAAAGTATCTAATTTATAATACATTCCAATCCATGTTTTAGGATAAAGTTATATCATAAAATTAAAAAATCAAAAATATTTTGGCTCCTGGCATGTGGACCTAGAAAAATCTCAGATACACTCACTATACCCCTAGTCTAGGAAAATGTTAAATATGATATTCATTGACCCTCTCAATTGATATTTGGTCATGACATAGGTACATTATCATTACTAGTAATATTACCTATTTACATTGATTATAACACCCATTTAAGTGATTTTTTACTCAATAATCATATGTTAGATCTTTCTTCCCCATGAATTTGTTCAACACATGGTGGTGTAACCTTTAGAGTGATAAAACCCATTTTTAATATCCTATTATCTATGAATATACTTCATATCATTTATGTCTAAATCATCACTAAACCAATTAATTGAATAGATATACTCCTACTAGAATCCCCTAACCATGAGCTGATTAATCCTCTCAATTCAACTTTTCATAGAAACATTGGTAATAGGGTGAGTGGCTAATCTCAATGGACCCTACTAGAATTTTATTGTGAATAGAATAGTTTTCCTATGATCATGAAAAGTAACCCCTAGGATATGTTTTGGTCCTGGTGGAAATCCCCCCCCCCCAAACCCCATGTGCTTCTCTCAAATTAGTGTGGTATTGGTCACTTGCATTACTAATGGTCTACCTTCTCCCATTGGTCTCCATTTTCTAGATGATTCATACATTCTTATGTTATGATTTACACATTCCAAAACCCAACTATTCAAGAGGATTCAAATACCCTTGATTTTACACACTTTTGAATCATACCCATTACCAGATCAAGATTAAAACATTATATTCTTATGCCCATTTATATTTGGTTATTCCACTCTTATGGAGATCCAAATCCTTGAGTGTGTTATTCCTCTTGGAATCAAAAATAATTAAGTTTAGATTATCCTAATGGAAAAATTTTATCAAAAACATGGTCTTTGTCATGTGAACTTAAACCAAATTATATAATATTCCAAGCTTCATGGACATAAATATAATTCCACACTTTTTTAGGTATTCTATACTATCATTAGGCTCTCTATTCACATTGGGTTTTGTGTTACCCTCACTATGTTGACTTACCCACACATTGAGTCAAAGATATCAAACCTAACATTCCAAAAACTTCTAATACAATAACTATGACTTTAGGCTAAGTGTAATTATCCATGAGATCTTCTATAATAGCATTATGATCTACATTAATGTATGGTTTCTCCTTTCCATCACTATATAAACTATCTTTCCCTCCTTTTATTTTAAATCTATGAGACTTTAAACTACGGAAGTATGTGGTGTATGTTATTTCACCTAAATTACTATCAACTCATTTTCTAAGTGTTGTTAATTTAAACTGCATGTACCAATCCTAGAGGTTTTCTTAAATCCTGAAATTAGGTACTCAATTCATGTTGGGTTTGTTCTTCCCACGTCATTATGTAGACTGTTTCCCTTTTGGTCAAAGATACCGAACCTAAAAATATCAAATTCATTGATCAAACTTTCAAGTCCTAAAAATACCCAAGGAAAGATACATTAAACTCACTAGGTTGAAAACCCACAAAGGGAGACCTAGGTACAAGTCGAGTCTCTACTTGCTAGGCATTCACCTTGTATTGCCTAGAAATATTTAATCATTAAAAAAAGGAAAATTTGTAAATATTTTTAGGTTAAAAACCAGTAAAGTGAGGAATAATAAAAATAAAATTTCTTACCTACTAGGCCTCTCCATTAAATTCTTAGGAAAAATTTAGAGAAAAATCAAAATATATAAAGCTCATAGGGACTAACACTTTGCCCTTGAAAAAATCAAGTTATGATTGTTGGGTCCATCGACCTAGGAAAAAATTAAAGCACATATTTTATACTTACAACCCATATGAGGGTTCAAATTCCTTATCACATGATTCTAAACTATGAAATGTATATTCAATCATACATGACCTTAAACTACCTATAGTGGCATACTTTGTGTGGCCTAACATTTTTGGCATGAGAATCAGATCCATGAAACATCCCCACCAATGTATGGATCCCTATACATGGTCCCACAATAAAATGAAAACATCATATCTCCTATGTATGAGATATAAATATATAGGATCCTTTATCATAGTGTTCTAACTCTGTATACATTTTTTGAAAATACATCCCATTTATGAAATAGTTTTATTTGAATAAGGGACACTTCATCATAATTATGTGTGTATCGATTTATATTTTTATAGGATATATAGTGACATCCAAATATAATATCTTAGATCCATCCATAAATTACAATTTCATTCTATTACCCCTTCTATACTATAATTTATAACTTTACCAATTTAGGATATCAATTATTTGAGTCGAGATAATCCCACTTGGTGACATTCGAAATCTCAAAGTTGAGATCCACTTTTTAGTTACCCTATATGCACTATGAGCCGGTATTATCCTCTCGGTTTATAAAGATTTAATGAGTCAATATACTCCTCTTAGTCTCCCCATACACGAGCCTCCTATTTTCTGTAAGCCCCAACCTGAGCAGGCTACTTCCTATTTGATGAGCATAGAACCTTCTTATAGTGATATATATAAGGAGAATCATCATTATCTAGATATGATCCATGTATTACTCTATTGATAAACTAGAGATGATCCAAATATTAACCTATTTAGTTACCTATAAACAATACAATCCAAAAAAGGTCACTAATTCATAATTCCCACACCAACCATTGCTAGGAACCTTTCACCTATTAGTCCTTACTGTATGATTCTCAAGTGCATGGATGAGTCCTTGACACATATCCTTAAAATGTACAACATGACCCATTAAGTGGAAATAGATACATGGGTTCTAATTAACTTAATAGGGATAAATAGGAAACCCTCTAATGGGATCAATACCAACACCACAACACCCATCACCTACCTCCAAATTAACTTTTTTAGTTTCAAACACTTTTAAGGGGAAAGTGAAAACCCTCACATTTGAAACAGATCAAGTAGCAAAAGAGACAACTGACTTATTAAAGACAAGTCTAAGACAGTTGGAATCATATTACCTAAACAATTTCCAAGGAAAGGAATTTACCTGGCTATCTGGATCATCCTTTAAGATATCTTCATAATGAGATTCTAGATAGTCCAAAGCTTGCATGTACTCTTCTTTACTAATCTCCCATGTTGAACCCTCTAACCAATATGCGATATTGATTTTCAATCCACTCACATTGCTCCCTAGTAGTATCCACTTGGAGTAATCTTCCCATCATTTGATCCACATCTTCCTTCGTTGCCTTAATCGTCAGAATGGCCTCCAACATTTCTTCACCATAGTGCATGAGTAGATCCATATTATGTTCTAGATCCGCAACCTTCTGTCTCTGTGAGACGTCAGGATTCCCTAACTCACACTGTTGTCCAGGTAGGAGAGCAGCCTCTTTCACCAGCATCACCCCCTTGGATCGTAGATGTATCTCCCCTTGCTGGACCTCCAACATCTTGTCAGCATCCCCATGAGGGGTTGCCAGATCTACCAAGGTACCTTCTACATTTGAGGCCTCGTTGTCGTGCTCTTGAGACCCGATGTCTCAAACTTGCTGAAACTCCTCACCTTCCACTATCTGGACATCGTGTTCCTTGGATTTACCATCTTTTTTGGCTGACCGAGTCTCCATCGGCCTAGGAAGGTAGGAGTAGTCTTTGCGCCCCTTTGGTTTCAACTTCTTGGAAACAATGCAACTCCCTGAGTCCCTATTTTCCTTATTTCCCTTAATCCTTCTTGGACTATGTAGGCCTTTACCGACCCCTCCTATAACAAAGTCATTTGATGGTTGTCCATCTCCATCAAACTCGGTGGAAAAAATGGAGTTTATTTCAATCCCTCCCTCGTTACTCAAACAATAAAATCGGTTGTTTAAGTTGAGACTGGCCAGAGTCGTTGTATTGGTCTGGCTGCTTACACCATGCGATGTCTGCTCCCACACTTGGACATCCATAGACTTATTACTGCCATTCGGTTGTATCGCCCTTTCAGAGTTTTTACTACTTACTGCACGCATAGCCATAGCATAGGTGCATGGATTTGAGATCGCATCGCCCTTTTCACCCTTGTCGCCAGGAGGACTCGCCAGATCGCTCCTCAGCCTGTTAAAAATTCCAGATACCCTCGGTTCAGAAGGTAAAACCATACCTGGTTTTTTCTTCACTTTTTCCCGCGAAAAAATGGTACCAGCAGTCTTGCCAGAACCTCGACCAAATTCTTCACAACCATCAACAGAACTGTTTGGATCCAAACGCAGCCCCAGAGCCTTCTGCTGGATGCTAACATCTTTCGCTGCTCTATATGAAATATGCTGGTCAGCTGCACTCCCCATTTGAAGGTCAGACTCATCCTCAATATGAGTAACTGGCACAACCTCTGAATTTCTGAGTGGATCGCTTGGGTCACCAAACAAGACTACCTACTTCGAGCCTGCACCTGGCACAGACATCCTACTGCCCAGTCCCTCCTTCGGATCCTGGAACTCAGTCCTGCCCCCGCACCTACACACTTTCTTCAAATGGCCCATCTTCTTGCAGAGCGGAAAAAATTGAACCCACGATTTATAACAAACAAATTGCTTATACCGAAACTCTTCTCCAACAGAAATCCAAACGAAGTCAAGTGGCCCTCTTGACACATCCACTTCGACACAAACTCATGGAGAGATGGGGTGGAAAATGGAATGGGTTCTATTATCAGAACATAGGAATCTACCTACTAGGTTCCCCAAAATACAGATTATGGAGGGGTTTTGAAAGGGTAGTGGGAGGTGAGGAAAACTAACCCATATTGTCGTAGTCGGAGAATCCCACTTCATGTGGAAGTCATAGTTCCATCGGAAAAGGAATAATCTAAAGTCGTTGCATATGTGGGGAGCGAAGGACCATGCTTGAATCAGGTCTTCCTCCGATGAAAATCTGATCATGATGTGTCTGTTTTCCAGAATCCCCATCGTAGATCGTTCCTGTAGCCCCCATGATCCGAAAACAAATCTATCGAAATCATCCACCGAAGGGCGATGGTGACTGAACTGAGTGATCAGCGTCCATATGAGAAGAGAAGAAGCCTCGTTGAATTCGGAAATCGAGAGCGGCAGATGTGGGCGGTCGTCACGCAAATCAGGGACTTTAGGGCAAATCGAGATCCGAGGGAAGGATGGGAGAAGATCAGGGTTAGAAAAGGGGGAAAAAGAATGGGAGCGGGCGCCCTCGGAGATCGAAGAAGGTCCCTCCCCCACGGAGGGGGGAGGAGCAGTCGCGCCGACCATCACCTTCTAGGGCATCGGGGAAGAGCTCCCCTTTCCTCCAAATTATAGTTCCATCCTGATTCTCCTAAACCCATCACCTACCAAGATGATGATAAACTCTAGATATACCATATATTAATCTTTAAACCAAATAATCATGAAATAATAAGAGAACTATGGAAAACCTAAAATACATAGAGGTGTTTACATATCTACATGGATTTGATCTAATTAGTGGACTATGGGTAACTAGTCCCACCCTGGAATTTGAGAAGGATTATTGAAAATGTATTAAATTTATAATAGAGTCTGAGAGTAGGAAAGAATCCCCTCAAAAATTTGTGATGAGACTAACCACACACTCTCTTAACCAACATTCATTCTAAAGCTTCAATGGTAAAACAACCTCAGTGACCACCTACCTTTGGAAACAAGGTTTGTACTGATGCTTATATAGAACTATCACAGATTTCAAAGCCATAAAATTTTTCATTGAAAAAGTTTATCCATATCTTAAAAGAAACTATTATAGTTTCCAACACAAGATCATGATTTGGATATTTCAATTCATGGATCTTCAATTACCTTGATATATAAGCAACCACTCTCTCATTACATATAAGGACAGAATCTAATCCTTTCATTATTTAATTATTATATATTATAAATGATTACTTTTTTAGAATTAGATTCAATAATATTTCATTAATCAATCTACTCTTTATCTTTTAAATTAATTCTGTACATTCCCTTGACCATGTGAATGTAACCCCTTTACATATCAACTTGGAAATTGGGATGGATAATCGGAAAAAAAATCATAAAAATTGATGATAGTAACCTATTAAACCATGGAAACTATATATCTTTGTTATATATATACGTGTAGGAAATTATTTGAATACCTTTTTATTTTAAGGATCAATTGATATTACATACTTAGTGTAAATATTTCCAAGAAAAGAAACTTCATGGAGAAAAAAATTACACTTACTGAATTTACCATATAATTCCCATTGTCTGAGGATCTCAAGAATTATTCATAGATAATCTCATATTATTTATAGATTTTAGATTATATCAAGATATCATCAATGAATACCACCATGAAGTTATCAAGTTAATCTTTTAATACTCTATTCATCAAATCCATAATAATAGAAGGTGTATTAGTCAATATTAAGGGAATTACCATAAACTCATAATGCACATACCTTTTATAAAATTCCATATTTGGTATATCATCCTTATTTAACCTTAATTAATTATAACTAGAGTGAATCATTGAAAAAATATTTATCTTTTCGATATTGATCAAATAAGTCATCAATGTGTGGAAAAGGATACTTATTCTTTATATTAATGTCATTTATCTCCCTATAATCGATGAAAACCCTCATAGACCCATCCTTATTTTTCACAAATAGGAAAAGGTATCCCCATGTTGAAACACTAGGGTGTATAAATACTTTATCACATAACTTCCATATTTGTTTCATAAACTCTACCAATTCCACTGGTGTCATCTGTAGGGAGTCCTGGATATAAGTATTTCATTTGGGATGAGTTCAATAAAAAAACCAAATTCATGCTAAGGTGGTTGCTCCAATAATTATTCTAGAAATACATCAATATATTCTTGAATAATAGGTACATCATCTATCCTTATAATGTATTTCTCATCCATAGATAATGTGTTCTCGTCTTATATCAAAATTTCATTAAGGTGAGCTACTGGAGGTGGATCCATAAAATATTCAGATAATGAAATATATATATTAATGATAAGGGATTTTGTGCCCATTTTTAAATAATAATATCCTTCACTTAAAAATAATTTGTTACATTATACTTTAAAATTCAAACCATACTGAGGATTATGTAAAATTAAATCATAGGTATGAAAATAAAGTCTGCAACTATGGAATATATATTCATTTGAAGAGAGATTTATTGATATATCATTATTGTAATAAGATCCCCACTTGGTGTATTTATTGAAAACTCTTTCTTCATAGTGTTAGGGGATGATTAAATGTTCTCAAAAAACATTAAAGATATAAAAGAGTGTGTACATCCATAAGTAAAAAAATCATTGACTAACTTTGAGTTCATGCTTAAAGTTCTTGTTATCATGTCATTTGGGATTTCAACTTTAGTTATAGTGATCACATAAGCTTTTATTTTCTCCCTTGATCTATTCTAAGGTAAATTTCCTTGATGCTTGGAGTATTCATTTAAATATTTCCACATCTCCTTATTGTTGAAGAATTAGACTTTGGAGGCTTATTTTTCTCCCTTAAATTCATGAGCCTAATGAACTTTATCTCCACACTTAAAGAAAACTATAATTTCCTTAATTAGTTTTATAATTTTTCTCTCTCTATAACTATTTAATGATGTAAATTCCTCCCTTATATTCTTCCCTTTTTTCATATTTCTTTTTACAAAATGACCAGTCTCTCTCTTCTTTTCTCTATTTACCTAGAAAACATAATACTTAAATAATTATTTCTCTATCTTGGTGGAACTTGATACTATATACTTTCATATTGAAAAAGTTTGAGAGACTAATTCCATTTTAAGTATAGGATTTAACCCATCAAATAATTGATCAATCTTACTTCTTGGATTACATACATAATTCTTAACATGAGTTGCTAATATTGTAAATATAGCATCATATTTATAAAAAAATTTCTCATCCTTTTTTTAGATTGATAAATTTTCATTCCAAATTATCTTTTTTCTCATGAAGAAAGTATTTTTCAAAAAATATCACCTTAAATTTATTCCATTTCAAACTCTATATCTCCTCTGAATCCATAGGGTTATGGATCAATAATGACCATTTATCACCATCTCCTTTTAGATGATAAACTTCCATGATAATATTTTCCCTTACACTACTTCTTGAAGTGAGAATATATATTCTCTAAGTACTTGATTCATTTCTATCCTACTAATTTATTAATATTATCATTGAATTATGGATATTTTTGTTTCATAAAGTGGTTCAACATTTTTGTGTCGTATTGGGGATCATCATGTTGATTCATATGAGAAATTTTATTTGTCATAACATGATTTAACTACCCCAATATAGTTATAATATTCTCAAATACTACATCATTCTCATTGAATTTATTAACTTACTCATGAGGGAAATCCCTTCATAGGTTATGGGTATTGATACAGTTTTTACTCCTTCTATTAGGCACCATTTTTAAATAATGGCATACATTATATTACCTCATAACATTATTAATATTACATTATAAAATATGATTCCTATGTAAGTAAAATATTCTAGGAGAGTTTATTAAATATTTTAAGTACTATCATAATGTTCTCACTATACTTTATTATGTTCTTATAGATCTAGTTCTCAAGGTTTCTACTAAACTTGCTTTGATACCAAATGTAATGACCCCAAATCTAATATCCCAAAATCAATGTTTACTATATTACATTTGTATATGATAAAATATAATGTATACCCTAAGATATAATAGTTTAGTAGTCTTGATATATTAAATACTGACCTAATTCTCAAATAACATTTCAAAACATTAAATACAACTTAAAATTTCAGTGTGAACTTTATTATTTCTTTCAATTTATCCCTAAAATCCTTCAAAGTTCACTTATGGGTACTTGGGGATAAGGAAAAAAATAAAATTGTGAGATATGGTGATCATTAATGGAAATAGTATAATGGAAGATATCATAAAATAACCAAGGAATAAATAATATGCTAGAGATAAACAGAAATAAAATGTGTCATATAAATAATATCAGGAAAGAGGAATATGATCATGGATGGAATAACAAAATAAATAGTCACATGGATAGTAATAACTGGTTTCATAGTGATAAAATACATAATTATAGACATCATAATATTATAGTAAAGGCCTCAGGCTAAGACATTATATATAAATAGTTAAGGATTATTCCAAATACCCAAGTTATTTTGTCTCATGAGACCTACCGATGCATCAAGGGGATATCTAATATTTGGCCCCACCCATAACTTACTAATTAAAATTAATTTTCCATATGAAATAAATGAATAACAATACAATATGTAATAAATATTCCACATAAATTAATAAACATGTGCATTATAAAACTAGAATATATAGCGTCAATATTTCCTAAGTCAATAAATGAAATAGAATGATCACAATCCATCCAAAGAAAAAATATAGATGGTGTAATTGAAGAATAAAAGACATTGAATGATATATAAATGGATAAAAAATATTTATAAATACATTAATTAGTTTCTTTGAAAAAATTAATAAATATCCTTTTATTTTGGTAACATTAAAAAAATAACTAGAAATCGCCAGAGCAATGGAAATAATATTTTCTTTTAAAAAACATGAAAACTTATAAAGGAATATTTATAAATAATAATGTTCATGAAGGATATAAAATACTTTAATGTTTTAAATGTTAAAAAAATATTACTTTCCCACTTTTTAAAAAAATCAAAAATTAAATGTATGGAAAATGTTAAAAATGTCAAAACAATGACTTGTATGGAAAATGTTTAAAATGTTCCTTTTAAACTGTTGAATAGAAGGTAAAAGTTAAGTAAAATTGATATTAAGAAATCATTTAAGTATATAAAATAACATACTTGATTCAAAACTTTATATTTTAATATATGGCTTCCCCTAAATAAGTTAATGTGTTAGATTTCTAACTCTATATGCAACACTGAACTTAAAAAAACAGCAATATATTTATATAAAATCTAAATATTTAATTATGACCATTAAAACCTATTCACTGAAATAGTGGAAATGAATATTATTAAATTTTTATGAAATATATGTATAAATAAAATAAAATCTACTTTTAATACAAATTATATTCAATTAGTTTTTCTAAAATGACTAATAAGATCATTTATTGTTTAGAAAAATATTTTTCTAAAAAAATGTTTTAATGCAATATTCATTTCTATTTCAATAATAGTATCATTAATTATGATAAATTATGTTTTACATTAATAATTTTTTAGAATAAATTTAGTTGTCAAATGATAAAAAATAAGTATAATAATATTTAATATTAGAAAAATTCATTTTCCTATAAAAATGTTGTTTTCATTATATTTTATTATTTTATTCAAAAAATAAATTTTTTAGATTTTTAATTTTAAATTAATAAAATGAACTTAATTTTTTAATTTATCATATCAAAATTTACTTAGTATGAATTTTTGGGTTTTTTTGAAAAAGATTTATTTTTAGTCAAAAAATAAGATTTTGCGAAAATTGTATTTTTTATGATGTTATCATTATGTATGTTTATTATAGAAGTTTAAAAGAATATTTAATAAAATATGTGTTTTATGAATAACATTATTCATTTTAATATACTCTTTGAGCTTATAAATCCTATCTCCAACATTTTTAGAACTAAATAAAAATGTTTGTTTAATAAAAATTTGTTTTTAGTATTTTCTTTGAATCAAGTATTTTCAAGGTCAGGTTAGGTTTAGGATTTACATGAAAGGATAATAAAATATAATTGATTTAAAATAAATCAAATATTTTATGTTAATTTATAATTTTAATAACTTTTTATTATATAAAAAATTACTTAAAAAACATATTTTTTCTAAAAACTATTTTTGTATGTTATGTGCGCTAATCTTAAAATTAACTTTTCAAAACCTTAGAAATTATATTTGAAAAAATGATTTTAAATTTTTAAAATCGTAAGTATTAAATTATTTAAAGGGTTCTTTGTTTATTTTTTCATTAATATTAATTATTATGGTTAAAAATTAGTTTCCAAGGAAAAAGTAAATAGGGGTAAAAGTTAAAAAAAAAGGTAAAAGAAGAGGCCTTAAAACACTAAATTTGTCTACCAAATGATTTTTTTAGGTTATTTTCTACCCAAAATCACTTTACTCTCCTTTTTATCCTATTTTTGAGCCATTGACCCTAGAATGGTAACATCATAGTATTGAAATTGCTAAGGGTGCTTCCAAAAGTGTCCTTCTCTCCACTTAAAAAAATTTAACACTTCCTCCACTTAAATACTAACCTTACATAAAAATATCTCCTTGAAACTATAAAACATTTATCCTCCTAAAATCCCCTACCATTTAAAAAATTCTATGGTAACTATTAGTTAATATAAGGCCTTCATTTCAACGGATAAATTCTAGAAACATTTAATCCCCCTACATGAGTATCCACATCTTCTTAGTGTTTAATTCTTAATTTTTACTATCCTAAAATTTTTTAAACTTATGGATATAATTAAATTTAATTATATTAATTGAAAAACAATCTCTCAATCCATTCTATATACTAAGAAAAACCAAAACATCGATCATGCTTGCGTGCATACTACCACCTTCATGACGCGATGTGATCCATTTTTTATTACTACATCTAAAGGGTGGTATCAAGAACATATTTTATGAATAAATATATTTTATATATAAAAAATAAAATCATGAAATCATAATTTTTTCATATATTATCTTTTTCCATTCATTGAGAATTGAGATTGTTAATCGTGCGCACGTGTAGACTATTATATCCCCGAACAATGAATTTTTTTTGTCATCACCACCCATATTGGGTTTCTCTAATAATGGATCTAATGAGGATATATGATAATTATGAAATTTTTTAACTTCTTAATATTTCATATTATTATTATCTAAATGCATTCCCGTACCCGTGAAAACATTATAATATGTTACCATTTGAGTTAGTTTTACCACCTACGTAAATGATGTTATAATATTTATGTCCTAAATTATTATTGGATCTAATATAATGGTAATATCATATAATAATGATATATTTAATATTTTTTAAAGTTTTAAAAAAAATTAGTTAATATTTAAAATATTTATTAATATATCACCTTTTAATTGTTAAACACATCAAAACCTAGTTCATCGTGATTTCAATTTTCACAAGCCATATTCATGTCTCTCACCTAATGAAAATGGGATTTAAGTAATTATTGAAAAAAATTATTATTATATTGTGAATGGTCTAGGAAATATTAACTTGAAATCACTTAGTGATAATTAATCCTTTATTTGTAAAGTTTGTATGAAATAAGCAACTGAAAGTTCTATCACCTAATAATGAAAATAAACTATAATCAGTTAATATATTTAAAATATATAGTTGTAAAATAATTATAAAAGGGGTATTATTTTTATATTAAGGTTATGGTATAAATTATTAATATAGATATACTCATTATATTATAGGTTAGAGCATGGTTGATTAAGTGGGAATACAAGGTAAGGGTTTTCATCACAAATTCATCTTTTTTAGACATGTTTGGAATTATGTAACTAAATTAATTTTTGTGGTTTATATGATGATTATTTAATATATCATATCATGAATTATATTTTAATAATTATATTTTAATTTAAATTGTAATCCCTCTATTTCAAGGGGTTTTGACTAAAATGTTACTCAAGTCGCAAGGGTTTTCTTGGTCTCAATTCTAATTCTTTGAGATATGTTACATGTTATACACCATGTTCCATTTGTATGGTGTTCTATTGATTTAATATCCCATGAATGTTATATACTTTATTTCATTGTATTTCATGTTATTTACTATCCAAATCATGTTCCCTTATTCAAGTGTATTTTTATTTAGTTGTTTCCCTACTAGTAATTATTTTTGGTAACTCAACTTTAATTCATTGAGTTGTGGTCATTCTCTTGAACTTATTTCACATAAGTTTGGTGAATTCTTCCCTTTGATTGTATTATTTTTTATTTTATCATTATATTTTATGGATATAAATTACTACCACATAAACCCTTTGACAAATATTTCTCACTTCTTGGGTTATGTTCTTTTGCAACCATCCACCTTCTTTCTCCAGATGGGTTATTATCATGTTATCTTTTTTATTGACATGGGGAAAAGTATTGGTGTTTTTTATGTTGATATTTCAATAAGGGTGATTATTAACATGTTGAATATTTATTTTTTGACCATACACATTCTTTCTATATATAGGTTATGATCATGCTATTCATTTTATTGACATAACGAAAAAGTATTG
This sequence comes from Viscum album, assembly GCA_963277665.1. Taxonomy (NCBI): domain Eukaryota; kingdom Viridiplantae; phylum Streptophyta; class Magnoliopsida; order Santalales; family Viscaceae; genus Viscum; species Viscum album. The sequence goes on along the minus strand of OY728140.1, from coordinate 1,265,051,211 downwards.
GTATTATGTATGTTGTTATTCCAATATAGATTATTATTAGAAATTTAACTATATATTGTTTAACCATATACCTTCTTACTTTGGATGGGTTGTGGTAATTTTATCCCTTTTATTAACATGGGAAAAATTATTTTTATTTCATATTTTTTTATTTGAATACAGATGATTATTGTAAATTTGACTATGTATTGTTTAAATATCCACATTTTTACTCCATATGGGTTATGATCATGTTATCACTTTTATTAAAATGGGAAAAAGTATTCTTATTTTTTATGTTTCTAAACCAATACAGATGATTATTGGAAATGTTGATTATGAATTTTTTATTCATTTTATAATATGATAAATGCATTGGACTTAAACAAGTGATGGGTGTGGTAAAACATTATATATCCCCTTGACGTATCGGTAGGTCTCATGATACAGAAATGTTTGGGAAAAAGTATTCTTATTTTTAATTGAAATCAGAAAAAGTATTCTTATTTTTTATGTTTCTAAACCAATACATATGATTATTGGAAATGTTGATTATGAATTTTTTGTTCATTTTCTCATATGATAAATGCATTTTACTTAAACAAGTGATGGGTGTGGTAAAACATTATATATCCCCTTGATGCATCGGTAGGTCTCATGATACAAAAATGTTTGGTTATTGTGGTGTATGACTACCTAGAACAAGATATTTCTCTGATAGTAATATCATGATGTATTGAATTATGGTATGTAATTATGAATTTCATCACTAAGGATTAGGTTATTAATATCCATGTGACCTATTTATTTCCATTTCTATCCATGGGTACGTTGTGTTTTTAGTTTCATTATTTTATGGAATTATTTTTTATTATATAATCCTGCCGTAATATTTATTTCATGTTTATGCCATGATTTCCTCAGTTGTATGTTTTCCTTTACTTAGAATTTGAGCTCACCCCTTTTTATGTTTCCATTTCCCTAGGTTATAAAGAAAATTATTACACATGATATGTCTAACAGGATATCATATGTGTATAATTTTTAGGATATGTTTAGGTTTTACTATAGAATAAGTAGTTTATTAAATAATAGAAAAAATATATCGATCAGTTGAGAAATATAAGGTTTTGTTAGTTTAAATTTGTATTAAATCTCTAAATCTATAAACCTAAAAGGTCTTGGGAATATATGTAATGAAATGTTTTATTTAATTCATGTAATTTTGGGATATGTATATCTGGAAATCTAAAGTTGGTATTGAATACAGTATATAAAATATGAGTTTATGGGATTGCATCTGGGAGTATGGTTTCAGGGAATCACAATTAGTATCAGAGTGGGGTTTATAAAAATGTATAGATTAGTATGTTTTTTGAGTATAATTTATGGTTTTATAAGTTAGGTTTAATCATAATTTCAATAGTGTAAGTAACCCTTTGGGATAATATATGATTTAATTCTAAGAAAATAATTTACTTTTTATTTGGGTATTAGTATAAGAGAACATTAGTGAAAACCCTAGGGATAAATATAAGTGAAACCTCTAAGTATAGGATAACATCTTGAAATTTTGGTAAATTTGAGATCATGTGACTATCTTATAAATTAGATCCATGTATGGATATTATAAGTGGATGAAATCTCTAGTACATATATACCTATGTGTAATGAACCTAAAAAGATATTATTTGGTATTAACTCGATTTCCACCTGGTGCATGAAAAAGAGACATAACTACACACCTGGTTTGAAACTCCCTGGGGATATGCATTGGTTAGTCTCATTCTCTTTATGAACCATTATAAATGATTTATTAATGATTTTAACTAATTAGGTTATATAACCTAATAGAAAATCAATCATGGATAACTACAGATTGAACAAAGAGAGTCATAATTTTATCTAAAAGCATCATATGTTAAAAATAAAGGTGTCCTAAGAGAAGACATATTCATATTGATGTTTTTATATTCATATTTTAGATACTATAAAACTTTTTTTGTTTTAGTTTTTGGTTGAAATAGGATGAAAAAATTGAATCCAAGAAAGGTATGTATCAAGAAACCACTATGTATTATAACTTAATAAGGGAGAATATTTAAATGGTTGAGAATTTCATTATATAGTTGTTATGATGGGAAAAAGTGAGTTTTCTTGTCTTACCTAAGGTAGTGAGGTTTATATCTAGGTATAAATTAAATCTTAGTACTCTTAGATATTTCCATTACTGATTGATATTTATCAATTATATTCTGGTATATTATAAAAGTTGTGAGGATTATGTGAAGCATATAATTATTTTTTTAGTAATTCTACTTTAAAGTATTAGAAACACATATTAAATAATATAAATAACCTTAAAAAGTTATTTTATGATAAGGTTATATTTCTTGGTAAAGCTATTTAAGATCACATGATTGAGGTATGGATAACTCTTGTGTTTAAAGTATGATTGATATTGAGGTAATAAAGGGCTGAATGGTTTTGAGAAAAGTTAGTTAAATAGTATTTATAACCTTGAAATTGAATCTTAATTTAATGAAAAGGTGATACATGATATCTTTGGTGATGTTTATCTTATTTTTTTGGATAGTGATATATATTGACTAGTGTGTAGCCTTATGAACTAGTGGATAATACCATATTAGGGTTAAAAATATTTTGTTAATTTCTAGGAGGAATATATAATTGTGTTATGGTTTATTTACTTAGAGATTCAAATGGATTTAGGAAAGGTATGTTATGGAGAATATATAGTTAGGGTGTATACATACTTGCGTATATGGATAAATTTGTTTAAATAAAGATAATTAATTTTATATAGCCTAGGAGAGTATGATAAATGTAATATTAAAGGTTATACCTTGAATCATGAATATAGTAAGAATACCTAACCAAATTTCTTTAATGAGAAATAATCATAATTTTAGGATTTAATTTATTTAGGGGAGAGAATATAATGCCTAAGGATTTTAATATATATTTTTTTAAAATAAGTTAATGTGTTTGATATATTTCTCCATGCACAACAATAAACTTAAACAAAACTATGATATATTTAGATAAAATATAAATATTTAAGTATAGTTGTTAAAATAAAAAAAATTAATTAGTGGCAATGAATAGAAGTAACTAATTTATTAAATATATGTAAAAATAGAATGAATAATACTTTTAATATAAATTAAATTTAATTAATTTACTTAGAATGACATATATGATCATTTATTGTTAAGAAAAGTGTTTTTCTAAAAATTTCCTTTTTATAAAATAGGAATTTCTATTTAAATAAACGTATTATTAATGATGATAAATTATTTTTGATATTAATAATTTATTAACATAGATTTAGTTGGTGAATTATATTAAATATGGATAATAGCAGTTAACATTTAAAAATTTCATTTTCTAGTAAAATGTTTTTTCATTATATTTTATGATTTTAATAAAAAATAGATTTTGTAAATTTTTTAATTTTCAATTAATAAAAATAACTTAATTCTTAAATTTTTCATATAAAAATTGATTTAGTATCTTTTTTTCGATCTTTTCCAAAAAGATTATTTTTTAGTTGAAAAATACCATTTTTGAAAAAAAAAATATAATTTGTATGATTTTATCATTATGTAAGCTTATGATATAAGTTTAAAAAAAAATTAAGAAATAAAATATTTATTTAAGGAATAAAATTATTAATTTTAATATATTCTTTGAAATTATAAATCCTATGTCCGAAATTTTTATAATTAAATTAAAATGTCAGTTTAATAAATAATTATTTTAGGTCTTTTCTTTGAATCAAGTATTTTCAAGGTGAGATTTAGTTTGGGATTTCCATGAAAGAATCATAATTTTTATTTAATTTAAAAAAACAAATATGTCATGTTAATTAATAATTTTAATAATTATGTCTTATGCTTAAATTCTACGCCTAAAACACACTTTTTTCAAAAAAAAACTATTTTTACATGTTAGGTGCGCTAATATTAAAATTAACTTTTCAAAACCTTAGAAAATTTATTTTATAAATTTTAAAATCATAAGGTTCAAATTATGTAAAGCGTTCATTGTTAATTTTTTTCTTTAATATTAATTACTTTGGTTAAAATTTATTTACAAGGTAAAAGTAAATTGGGTTAAAAGTTAAAAAGCTTAAACAAAAAATCCATAAAACACTCAATTTTTCTAACAAATAAGTTTTTAAGGTAAGTTTAAAACCCACCCTAACTTTCTATTCATATTTTTTCCATTTTAGATCCATTAACCTTGGAATTGTAATGTCACATTACTGAAAATGTTAAGTGTGCTTCCAAAAGTGATCTCTTCTCTTTAATTATTTTTTTTAATGAAAAAAAATGATCATATAACCAAAATATAAATTAATTTCAATAACTAATCCTTGAATAAAATGGGAAATTTAAAAAATCTAACGCAACTTACAATGGAATAATTAGATACTAACTACAGCAATGATGCAGCAGTATGAAATTATAGTTAATAATAAAAATTTAACACTTCCTTAACTTCAAAACTCACCTTACCTTCGAATTTATCCTTGAACATATAAAACATTTAACCTTCTAAAATTCTATCCCACATCCAAAATCATATGGTAACTATTATTTATCATAAGGCCTTCATTTCAAAGGAGAATTGCTAGCAAAAATTCAAGTCCCTAAAGTGAGTATCCACTTCTTTTTAATGTTTTCTTCTTAGTTTGTACTATACTATCCTTTTTTAAACTTATTAATATACTATAATTATTATAGTTATATTACATTATATTAATTAAACAATAATTATTCATTCCAATCCATCCACTAAGAAAAACCAAAACATCGATCGTGTGTATGTACAGACTACCGCATCCACAAAATGATGTGGTTTATTTTTCATCATCCCCTATCAAGGATGGTATCAAGGAGGTATTTTCTGAATATATATGTTTTATATGTCGCAAATAAAATTATTAAATCATCATTTTTCCATATACCATCTTTATTACCATTCATTGAGAAATGAGATTGTTAATCATGTGCATGTGCGGATTACTTCCTCCACGAAAAATGAATTTCATTTATCATCACCACCCATATTGGATGGTAAAAAAATGGATTTATTAATGATATATGATAATTATAAAAAAATATTTTCTTAATATTTCATATTATCGTTATCAAAATACATTACCTAACTCGTGAAAACATTATAATACGTTACTGTTTGGGTTGGTTTTAGCACCTATGGGAACAATGTTGTAATGTTTCTGTCATAAATGATTATGGGATGTAATGTAATGTTAATATCATGTAATAATTATATATTTACTATTTTTTAATGTATCTATAAAGGTTTTTTAATATTTAAAATATTTATTAATATATCACCTTTTGATCGTTAAACATGTCGAAAACTAGTTCATCGCAATTTCTATTTTTACAAGTCATATTCATGCCTTTCACCTAATAAAAATGAAAATTAATTCATCATTAAAAAATATTATTAAATATTTAATAGTATGGTAATTATGAAATTGAAACCACTTAGTAATTATTGATCCCATCTTTATGATGTTTTTATAAAATAAGCAACTGAAAGTTATAACACTTGATAACGAAAATAAACTGTAATATATTAATATATCTGTAATATATAGTTATAAAATAAGTATAAAAATGGTAATATATTTATATTAAGGTTATTATATAAGTTATTAAGATATATATTTTTGTTATATAGAAGGTTAGATCACAGTAGAGTAAGCAGGAATTCAAGGTAACGGTTTTCGTCTCAAATTTCTCTATTTGAGATATGTTTGGTAGTATACGCCTAATTCCATTTATGTGGTGTATATATTTCATATATTATATATCATATAATGAATTTTATTTTAATCATTTAATTTCATGTTCAATTAAAATCACTCTCTTTAAATGGGTTTTTATTAAAATGTTACTCAAGTCATGAGGGTTTTCTTGGTCTCAATTCTAATTCTTTGAGACATGTTGCATGTTATGCACCATGTTTCCTTTGTATTATGTTATATTTATTTAATATCCCATGAATTTTCTATACATTATTTAATTGTATTTAATATAATTTTCTAGAAAAATCATGTCTCTTTATTCATGTGTCAATTGATTTAGTTGTTTCCCTGATAGTAAATACTTTTGGTAACTCAACTTTCATTCACTGAGTTGTGATCGTTCTCTTGAAATTATTTCATATAAGTTAGGTACATTATTCCATATTATTTTATTATGTAGTGTTATATAATTTTTTTTAGGACATAAATTATTACCACATAAACCATTTGACAAATAATTCTCACTTATTGGGTTATATTCTTTTGCAATCATCCACCTTCTTTCTCTGGATGGGTTATGATCATGTTATACCTTTTATTGACATGGGGAAAATTATTATCATTACATATATTTTTATTCCAATATGGATGGTTATAAAAATGTTTAATATATTTTTTTTTACCATCCACTTTCTTTATCCAGATGGTATATGATCATGTTATCCATTTTATTGACATGGGGAAAAAGTATTCACATTTCGTATGTTGTTATTCCAAGACGGATTATTATTGGAAAGTTAACTATGTATTCTTTAACCATCCAAATTATTCCTCTAGATGGGTCATGATAATTTTATAACTTTTATTGGTATGGGAAAAATTATTGAATTTCCAAATTTTATTATTCCAATATGGATGCTTATTGGTAAGTTGAATATATATTGTTTAACCATTTACCTTCTTCCTATGGATGGTTTATGATCATGTTATCCATTTTATTATCATTAGTAAAAGTATCAGTGTTCTTGATGTTGTTATAAGAATATATATTATTCATATAAAAGTTGATTATGAATTTTTTATTCATTTTCTCTCATAATGAATTCATTGGACCTAAAAAAGTGACAGGTGGGTCTCGACATTATATAACCCCTAAATGCATTGGTGGGTCTCATGAGACAAACATATTTTGGTATTTTGGTGCATACCTACCCATAATAAGATATTACCTTGATTATAATATCATGATGTCTAATATCATTATGTATTTTATTATGGAATGGAACTAACTATATGGAGTTATTCATTTCATTGATAAAGAACTAGTTATTGATATGCATGTGATCTATTTATTTCAATTGTTATCCAAGGGTACATTATGTTTTTAGTTTCATTATATTATGTCATTATTTTTTATTGTATAATCCTAACATAATATTTATTCTATGTTTATATCATGATTTCTTTAGTTTTATGTTTTCCCTTACTGATCATTTGAGCTCACCCCTTCTTATGTTTCTATTTTCATAGGTTATGAAGAAAATTTCTACACGTTATATGTATAACAGGATAGCCTGTATGGAGAATTTATAAGAGATGTTGTAGAATTGATATGGAATAAGTAGTTTCTTTTATATTATTGAAAATATCCATCAATTGAGAAATACATGGGTTTTTTTAGATTATGTATGTCCAAATTATATAAAGCTCCAAACCTAATAGTTTTTGGGAGTGTATATAATGTAAATTTTTCTTTAATATATGTAATTTTAGGATAGTTAAGTCCAAGAATATACAGTTATTATCAAAGAAAGTATGTAAAGTATATGTTTATAGCATTGGATCTAAGAGAGTAGTTCTGTAGAAACATGCTTGAAGAAAAATAAATAATAAGGATATAAAGAAAAAATATTCTGGACTTAAAGGAATAAATCAGGTTATATTTTCTTAGAAACATGTTTTCAATATTTTTGAATACCAAAGAAGGGGGAAATGGAAATAATACTTAAAAACACAAAAAATAAGAATATTAGAATAAAATATATTAGTTCTATAAGATATATAACATATAGTTTCCCTTAATGTAAATTGAAACATAAACAATCTTCATAAAAACTAGGATTATAAAATTAACCCATACCTTGGATTCCTACTTGATCGGGTGCATTTCAAACTCCTTTATAATAAATTTATATTAATTATTCATATATATTATATAAAAATTTATATCTATGATTCTAGATATCATTTATTCATAACTTATTTTTACCCATTTACTCATAATTCATTGTTAAAATCAATTATTTAAGCGTTAACTGTTATGTTTCACATGCATGTTTTGATTCAGTGGTTCTAGTACTTGAACCACGGTTATGGTTTAATCACCTAAATTTTTTTAATAATGTAATATATATCATATTATACATAAAATACACTTTTATAACCATCCATTTAAGTTAATTATTAAAAATGAAATATGTCGTTCATGGAGACAGTAATCCGAACATATGGATGGGTGGCACTTTCATTTTTCAATGAATGGAAAGAAAAGAAGTTAGACAATGATTAATCTTTAAAGTGACTTAATTATGTCATAAATATCATATATATTCATTAAATTCATATATATAATAATCCATGTGAGGAATTAATTAAAAATGAAATATGCCACTTCATGGAGGCAATAGTCTGCATGTACGCATAAGTGGCGCTTTTATTTTACATTGGATTGAAATGATATATAAAATGATCATATAATTAACATAAAAACATTTTATTATATTAAATAAACTAATTTAATTATGTTAATATTTTTATAGAATATTTTTAGGAGTTTTGAGAAGAACTAAACTTGAAAGAGTTTAGTAAGAAGATGTGTGTCTTCCTTGGATAGTCTCCTTTGAAAAACATCTTAAGGTTTCTTGGATGGATATTTTGTAACACCCCAAGATTTTATGGTATATATATTTTAAAATTTAATCTGATAAATATCTTACGTTTCATGAAACACCCAGCTTAAATGAACAATGAAATATTTTTATGTGATCATTATAACCTAGTTGTTAAATTAGCGGGAATGAATAATATTAACTACATTATAAAATATATAATTTTCAAATTCACTATTAATATAGTAATTAAATTACTATTAGTGAATTATATTAATGAAAATTTATATATTATATATTCAATCAATTTTTTTACAATCATCCAATATATTTGATAGGCTTAAGATAAGAATAAATCCACTTTTACATATAAAAAGCTATATTTTTTTAAAGAATATTTTGCTACCTTTTGATGGTTCACTTTTCTTAAAACTAAATTTTGATAATTTTATAAATTATATTGTATGAAATAAAGTTTATTTTTTTATTATTTTAATGTCAAAATTATCTTAGGGTGAATTTGTTTATTTTTCATAAAATATTATGTTTTGGTAAATAGTGAAAAATACTTCATTTTAATTGAAAATTGAATTTTCATATAAATAATTTATAATGTTAAATTAGTTTTTAAATTAGTTTTAAAGTAAAATTAGATCAATTATATATCTATTAATATAATTAAGTTCATTGGAATCTTTTTCATATTGAATTTGGATTTAAAAATATTTTAAACTTTTGAACATTTTTGCTTTAAAAACTCACTTTCTCACCCCATCTACGAGATTAATTTTAAATTATTTTTATCCAATTTTGTGTTTTGAATCTTGAAAAATGGATTCCATATTTGGATTCAGGATGTAAAAATTAAGTAAATAGTTCTCTTTAATTTTTTTTCCAATATTAATAGTAACTTTAGTAATTTTTGTTACCACGGTTAAGGGTAAATCGGGTAATTAAGGGTAAAAATAATTATCATAAGGGTTATAGAATTACTCTAAAATTTTTATTCGTTTTATTTTATGAGTGAGTTTTGATAAAAATAATACTTGGGCTGAATTTATGACCTCTTTAATCCACTTTGATGACTTTAAGCCCCTTATATTATTTTATTTTAAGAGAAGTCAAACTTATCACACTAATGTTTTTAATAAGTATAACATTTTTAATATATGGTTATACCATAATGTCACGGACCATCCTAGAGAGGATCATGTTATGACTATCCCAAGCCTACCTCTAACAGGCCAGACACTGGTGACAATCATTGAGTAGGCATATCCCACAAATGGGAGGCATTATCCTAAAGTACTTGTATGTATGCACCCATCTCCAAGCCACAAATACTAAAGTGTAAAAATACTAAGTAAAAAATGCATTCAAACCACTATATCCCACAACCAGAGTACAACAGTGTAAGTAATGAAAAGTAAACGGGGTCAAAATATAATCCCACCAAAAAGAGTCTGTAGACAAGTCCAAAAAAACATGGTGATGTGTTTCCCACATCATCCCAGTCTAGGAAAGTGAATGCACAAGTTCCTAAAACTCATCGGTAGAAAAACCTACATGATCCAACCTGAAGACAATGGTACTTGAACTACTGTCTGGACCATAGGAACACCTCTTCTATCTAGCCTTGCTAATCACCGTCTGGTCTTGGTCCACCTAGGACTCTGTCAAAGGGTCGATCATCTACACAAGACACGATACATGCGGGAAAATCTTGTGTAGGGGTGAGTATAACAATACCCAGTTTGAGACCCCGAAACCAAAAAGGAAAATACCATAAAGGAAAAATCAGAAAAGAATAGTACAGTCATATCTACACAGATATATGTCTTCAACACATGTATCAAGAACATCTAGATATACTCATGAGAAACACCATGCCATCAGGTGGTCTTTACCAACTACCAACCATAGGATTCTGCTCAAATCATGCTCGTTCTGGGAGATCTCACACCTCAAGCCATGATATCATCAGAGACAATCATGAATAGGTCTAGATCATTTGGTCCCCACCCAAAGAGAATGCATTGTTCAAGGAAGATTATGAACACATAGAGGGGATCCTCCCTAGAGAATACCACTAACCCAATCTAGATTAACTCATAATGTAGGGGATCCTTCCTATAGAATACCACTATCCCTACTGATATGGCTCGTAATGTAGGGGATCCTACCCTGAGAAATCCATTAAACCTATTGATATGGCCTGCTATATGGAGGACCAATACCCTACTCTCATATCTTACGTCAATTACAAAAAAAAATTACACTAGGGGTGATAGAGGATCACTCCAATACCAAAGAGGGATACCAAAACTCTATATGGGACTCGGCCTCTAGAGTGTACTACAATCCATTAATATGGATGTAATTTCATATTGAACCCTTGAGGGAAGGACTAAGGAAAATTCTTTCAATCTATACTAGTTCAACTAAAAACTCCCCACATTATCTTAAAAGGAATGTCTTGTTGCTAGGGTCCCAATTCCACAGATGGCTCATCAATTGGACACTCCATTTAGAAGTTATGGCATTTTGATGTTCCAAAATGGGGTCACTAGGTTTATGGACTAACTGCACAGTCGGTCCACTGACCGTGGTGGTTGAAAACCACATTTGACCACTATGGTCGATCCATGTGACCACATCATGGTATCTCAATATTTCATGGCATTCGACCATGCTACTGCCTTGAGTCGACCCGAGGTCTGACCCGGATCTAGCCCGATCCACTGGGCTTGCCCAACCCGCTCCGTATGGGCTGACCCAGCCCACTTCGCTTGGGCCCATCTCATTCCTCTTAGGCTCTACCCTGACCCGCTCATGCGTGGGCTGTCTGTCCTGGTTCACGTGGTCATCAGTCGCATCCCATGTGACTTTCGCCACCGCCGCATCCCACAAACACTACCACCACACGCAGATGCCCACTATGTCCACATCCTGTCGTCACCTTCTACGGCTGCTGCCTATGGTTGTCGCACATCCTCATGCTACCTCACCAGACTGCCTTGTTATTGGACACTTCCACAGACCACCAAGCCACCTCTGATGCCTGAAATTTGAAATTTCCATAGGTCTTGGCTCCTTGGGTCCTAATATTCACAGATCTAGCATATGTTCTTGGTTTTCCTCTAATATGAGGGTTTGGTCACGTTCGGAGCCACCCAGAAAGTCAAACCATGGACACAAGGGTCCAAAGGCAATGAACGTGAATAACAGGGGAGAGAAAATCATGAAGAATTACATGAGGAACAAACCTTGAGCTTCTGTTCATATCAGCCTCAATCCATTCTTGTTAGAACAAAGAACAAAGAGCGAAAACAATTACATTAATTAATTCTACCAATGATGTGCATATCAATTACTGTTCGTTGAATTGATCTTTATTCATCCTAGATCAAGAACGAGAATTAAAATAATAAAAAAAATGTCCTACCTAGATTTTGGATCGATCGTTGATGAAGAACGGTTTTGTTGTCATCATTGATGAGATCCTCCAACTCCATTGGCGCAACAATCCATGATCTACTTGATCCATCATCGATCACTGAAAAAGCTCTCCAACAGTTATCTAAATCTATAGAGTTTGATTGGTCAACCCTAAGGAAATTCTATAACTATTCATTTAAAGGAGAAGCGATTGGTACATCAAAATAATTTTTATTTAAATTATTTAATAATGATTACATCCTTTCAGATTTTTTCTATATAAGACTCATACCGACCAAAGTTAGGTCATTCCTAGGTTAAATATTTCATTATGATCTCAATGGTGCCCTCATATTTTTGATCTAGTTACCCACTTAATAGTTATTCCACTTTTTCAATAAAACCATGCACATGTGCTATTAAAATTTTAATATTTTTCAAACAATTGTTTTGGGAAAACTAGGTCTCTAAATAACATGTCATCTCAGTGCCTGGTCTTGAAATCATTCCATATAATTTCTAAAAATAATACATGGGAAAATCCGACTCCCATGTGCTCTCATGGAGATTATTGTTCAGCCACCAGATACGCACCAAAGGAATCGACCACCTGTGAAGGATCATCTCCTGCCAATCCTCGATCATCACTAGGTATTTTTCAAAATTCGATCCATCCTCGATGTCCAGCTTTCCCCAGTCAATGATATGTGATGTGTCTTACACATACCTCCACAACTGAAACACATGGAAGACATCGTGTACCTTCTCTAACTGAAGAGGTAGATCCAAGAGATATTCCACATTTCTAACTCTATGTAGTATCAAGAAAGGTTCGATGAACCTCAGAGATAGCTTGTCACCCCGACCAAATCTTCATAATCTGTGTCGAGGTGAGACCCGATAGAGCACGTGGTATCCTTCCTCGAACTCCAAAGGCCTCTATTTCCTATCAGCATAAGACTTCTATCGGCTCTAAGTTGTCTTCATTTACTCCTGGATGATATATACCTTCTCCGTGTTAGCTCACACCAACTCTGGGCCCATGAGTGATGACTCTCTTGGGTCAGTTCAACAAAGTGGAAACCTAGAGGGTCACATGTACAAGGCCTCAAATGGTTTCATACCAATGGTGGAGTGGTAGCTATTGTTGTATGAAAACTCCACCAGAGGTTAGTTATCCTCCAAACTATAGCCAAAATATAACATGAAATCCTAAATTATGTCCTTTAAAACCTAAATGGTCCACTCAGTTTGGTCATTCTTCTATTGTTGAAATTTTATACTCAAGAATAACTGAGTCCCAAACTCCCCCAGTGATCATTTCCATAACTAGGGTGTAAAGTGAGCATCACGATCTGAAACTATCGTCAATGGGACTCCATGGAGTCGAACTATCTTCTGCATGTAGAGGTGTCCCAAGATCTCTACTAAACTCTTCTCACTGATAGCTAGGAAGTGGTCTAACTTGGTGAGTCGGTCAATGATCACCCCGATGGAATCATGTCCCCTAGACGTATGTGGTAAACCCATCACAAAGTTATCGATATCCCATCCCACTTCCATTCCGTCACCTTAAGGGATTGAGCTAAACCTGTAGGAACCTTGTTCACATCCTTCACTTGTTGACAAGTGAGTCATCGAGAGACGAACTCTACAACTCCCTTATTCATCCCTGGCCACCAAAAATGACATTGTAGTTCCCAGTACATCTTCTCTACACTAGGATGTACTACCAAAGGGGATATATGGAACTCTCTAAAAATTTCCTCCCACATCGCAAAAGGTACAACTATTCACCCTGTGAAAATAATGATGTGCTCCCCACCTTTTTAATATCAATCAAGAGCATTCCCTGTGGAAAATTGAGCACATAGGGTCTCAAAATTGGAATCTGTAAGTTGTGCCTCCCTAACTTGTTGTAAGAGTGTAGGGGTGAAAACCATTAACTGGAGGTAAGATGCTCTATCTCTATACACAAGTTATATCTACAATGAGGCATACTACTCTAATGCCTCATTCAATAACTAAAAAATAGATCACATAATAAGAGAATCTGCCACTATTTCCCCCTTCCCAGGAGTATAGAAAATATCAAATTCATAGTCCTGGAGGAACTCTAATCATCATCTTTGTCTCAAGTTCAAATCCTTATAAGAGAATATATACTTGAGACTCATGTGATCATAGTAGATGATAAATTGTTCACCCATTAGGGAGTGTTTCCACATCTTCAATTCGAAGACTACCACTGCTAACTCAAGATCATGGGTTGTGTAGTGCTGCTCATGAAATCTCAACTGGAATGAATGATAGGAAATCACCACTTTCCCCTACATTAAAACACAACCCAACCTGGTCCCGGGTACATCGCAAAACACCACGTACATGACGCCCTCCTCTAAAAATCTCAATATGGGAACACTCATCAACTTCTACCTCAACTCTTGAAAGCACTACTATCACTTCTATATCCACATGAATGGTTGCCCATTCTATCTCGAAGTTATCAAGGGTGCTTCCACTGTAGAGAATTTAGGTACAAACCTTTGATAGTATCCTACCAATCCAAGGAAACTCCACACCTTGGTAACACTCTTGGGTTGCTCCCAAGAAACCACCGCCTCAATCTTCACTGGATCCACTACAACTCCAGCCTCTGAAATGACGTGTCCTAGAAAATGGAACTCTTGAATCCAGAATTGACACTTTGAGAGATTTTCGTAAAGCTAGTGTTCTTGGAGTGTGTCTAGGACCATCCTCAAGTGTCTTGTGTACTCCTCCTCAGATGTCAAGTATACTAGGATGTCATCAATGAAGACCAACATGAACCAATCCAAGTAAGGCTAAAAGATCTCTTTCACGAGTTCCATGAACACTGTAGGGGCATTTGATAGAGCTCTGTCGTGGTTGCCCTCAAATGATTAATGTGATTATGGGGTTCTTAGGTGCAGCAGAGTGGCTGACCAAGGTCGTCTCTCAAAGGAGGAAGTGAATTTAACAACTTATTAAAGGCATTATAAAACAAATAAAATAGAATAGAATAAAAACACTATTTGAAAGGATGGAGGTTGGTTATAGTTTATGAATCTAGAAGAAGTTTTCTGGAAGAAGATTGTATTTTGTTTTGTTTTTAGTTTTGAAATGAAGTTCGATTAAAATGACACAACAAAAAGATGTTTTTTAGACAATATTTAAAAGCCGTAATCGATCTAACTCTAACTCTTCATTTTATTATTAATCATTATCATGTAGATTAAAATTCACTTAATTATGATCCCTTAATTTGTTAAATCCCTAACCCTACGAGAATTAACTTTACCACGAAGATGGTGTGAATTTAACCCTAGGCTAACTTCAGAACATGCAATCGCAGCACCCTGCTTTGATTGATGTTCTAAGATTAACTTATGGTCAGTGGTAAATTAAGGCTCATATCCATTCTTTAAATGAGGATTAATTTTGTTTAGGGATTATATTTTAACTCTACAAATTTATCCCGTGTGGTCTTGTATTACCGATTAAGATCGCGCTCTCACAATTTATACAAAATCCCGACCTCGCGTGTTTTTGTGTTAATTGTTCAATTGCTTGCTTAGTTTCTTACAATTTAAAAAAATAATTCATGGATAATATTAAATGAATTACAGTATCTCAATGATTCAAAATAATTAAATGAAGAGGATAGAAGATAGATCGATTACTAAAAGACTACTCTTCCATGGGTGGCGTAATCATCGTAGAAGCGTTTTGTATGTGCAAAGGTTTATAATGGGTATAACCCAATAACGCTTCTACTCAATAATTCCAGCCCAAATAGGAAGATTAATAGAAGAAGAAATTTAAACAAAACATAAGAAAATAGAAGAAATAAAAGAAGAACAAAGAAGTTTATTACACAAATGAAAACATTACAAAATGAAGAAGAGAAGGAGGCTTCGATGAGGGAATCCTTGCTTCAAGAGCTACCCCTCTTACAATGGTTGGATAATTTTTTTGAAACAAATTATCCTCTGCCTCCAATCTCCCAATGCACGTCCCAACCCATCAAAATGATAAAAACTCCAATTTATAGAGGGGAGGGGAGGAGAGGTTACAAGTGGTTTCAAGTGTGAATGTGGAAATTCGGCCAAATATTTTATACCAACTTGCATCGCCCATTTGACCACAAAAACTCGTGAATTGTCCAGCCTTCCAGAAGGATCAAATGTTCGAATATGGGTCCTCTGTCTCCTCTCCAAATTTGGGCTCAATACAGTCCCATATGAAGGAGTTATGTCCAAAATACAGAAGCTTCTCCATTCTGGCGAGCTCAGCCCAACTTTGACTTAATGGCCCATTTTCAACAAACAAATAAACTATTTATCTCTAGTGTCCTGAATAAAAGTTTTATATAATTAATTTAGGAACACTGTTACAAAATTTCAAATTCAAATAATAAATATAAAAATATTTATCTTCGAAATACTACAGTGAACTATAAAGGGTAAAACTGGAATTTTCATCAAATATTCAAATGAATGATCTAATCCAAAATACTTTCTAATTAAACATATTTAACACAATGTGAGGAAATTATATCATTTATTATCAATAAAATATTCAATAAAATAGTGTTTTATCAACTCCCCCACACTTACCCTTTTGCACACCTGGGAAAAACCTCATATCAAGTAAACATCAATATCAAATCAAAACCAATTTTAAAACACATATCCTTAAGATCAATCAATTTCACACCAAGAATCAAAAGATATCATGCCTCATAAAAAACCTTATTTCAAGTTCTCCATTTATATTATTCAATATATTTCCACTTTATTTATCCGCCCATGCACAAAACACTTACCTCGCTTGAATTTTCTCTCATCACTCAAATATCAATTTTTTTGCAATGTCTTTCTCATCCAAACTCATACAAGGGTCATCATAGGCTTGATAGATTCCTACATCGCTACCCGATGTGAGTCAAGGACATATGTTTATCATGAGGACTTTTCAGGGTTGTTCTGTGGCTTTCAGTTGGTAGGATTAAGATGTGAAAAACTCTGAGGCTGAATGAGGAGGGCTTGACTCTTTTGAAGCAAAATTGCATTAATCTAATTTTCACTTAAATATGGTCTTCTCTTCAATCCTCATAGTATCAATTCAGCTCAATCATCATGAAAAGTCATGAAAGGTTTACACCGTTCATCATTTCAGCATAAAAATGTCAATCTTCTCAAACATGATTTTCTTGAAAGCTCCAGATGGGCACAGCTTTCCACCTCAATTAGAAGCTCTAGAAAAGGCACAGCTTCACTTGTCATGAAAGCTCCAGAAAAGGCACATATTTCAATATAATGACTTTATTTAGCAGCAAACACATCTCTTAAGAATTTAATTTTCCACCCAAAGTATCATAGAATGTGGTGGCAAAACACAAGACAACTTCCCCCACACTTAAGCTCAACTAGATTATGCAATTTCACTTCAAGAGTTGGTTGGATAGGGAAAATTGGCTTGTAATGTGGCTAACCTAACAGAATTTGCATGGCTTATAAGGGATACAAGGATTAAATATTCAAGGTAGGACATTATAAAAAAGGATTCTTTGAAATAGGGGCTTTAATACCAAACAAATGCCTCAATCATTTAAACATAAGTACCTCAAACCCTCAAGTTTTGACAGGAATAGATCAAATTCTGGTTAAATCAAGTATGGTTTGGTTCTCTAAAGAAGTGAGATGAATGTAAATAATATGAAAATAATGGTTTATAAGCCTCACAGAAAAGTGATTTCAAATATAAAGACAGTGAGATTGGCATGGGATTCAAAATTCAGCGTACTTTTCATGAAACTACTAAATATTTGAACTTGAAACAAAGCCATTTCAGCATTCATTTAAGCTTAGTTTCAAGGGGAAAATTGTTTCACTTATTTATATGGATTTAAAAATGGTGATGAGAATAATTTCAGCCAAAAAGTTTCAAAAACACACAGAAAATTGTAAAATAAACACACAAAATTTGAAAAACACACAATTTTTTTTTGGTTTTTTTTTGAACAGGAAAGCAATTGAAATTACTAAACTAAAAGGTTCCCTCCCCCACACTTAAAATATTGCATTGTACTCAATTTGAACCTATGAGATGTTATATGCACATGAAATGCATAATTTTTAAATAGGACAAATAATATAAAAGTGAAAGGGTTAGGAACATCCTGATGTGCTCAAGTGATGATGGGGTCATGCAGTGTGATAAAATCCACTACATCAGTAGGAAGTCCCTCAATGTATCTCTTCAAATGTTGCCCATTGACTGTAAAGCTCCTTCCAGTGTCCTCTTGTTTGATCTCCACTGCACCATAAGGAAAAACATTAGTCACAACATAAGGACCTAACCGTCTGGAACACAACTTACCAGGCATCAACTTCAGTCGTGAACTGTAGAGAAGGACTTTCTCTCCAACATGAAACTCCCTTTGTTGGATCATTTTGTCATGAGATTATTTTGATCTTTCCTTGTAGAGCCTTGAGTTCTAATATGATGATAATCTAATCTCCTCAAGCTCTTGAATTTGCAGCTTCCTTTGGATTCCAGCTTGGGCCAAATCCATGTTGCATTTCTTTATAGCCCAATAAGCCCGATGCTCGACTTCCACTGGGAGATGACATGCTTTCCCAAAAACAATACGAAATGGGGACATACAAATTGGGGTCTTGTATGTTGTTCTATAAGCCCACAATGCATCATCCAAGCGCTTTCTCCAATCCTTCCTATTTGGCTGCACGGTTTTCTCCAAGATTTGTTTCAACTCACGATTTGAAACCTCAGCCTGGCCATTTGTTTGGGGGTGGTATGGTGTTGATGTTTTGTGTGTCACCCCATACTTTTGAAGGAGGGAAGCAAAATTACTATTGCAAAAGTGTGTCCCTTGGTCACTGATGATGGCCTTTGGTACTCCAAACCTGTAGAAAATTTGAGCCTTGAAAAAATCCACTACAACATGAGAATCGTCAGTCCTGGTGGCCTTGTCCTCCACCCATTTACTCACATAATCAACAACAACCAAAATATACAAAAATCCAAATGAACTAGGAAAAGGACCCATAAAATCAATGCCCCATACATCAAAAATCTCACAGAATAGTATGGGTTGTTGTGGCATCTCATGTCTCTTAGAAATTTTCCTAGTGTGTTGGCAATGAGAGCATGACTTACAAAACACATGGGCATCATGGAATAATCTAGGCCAATATAATCCAGAGTCCAAAACCTTCCTAGCTGTCTGTTGGGGTCCAAAGTGTCCACCACAAGCAAGTTTATGACAGAAATGCAAAACAGACTCAAACTCATGATCGGGAACACACCTCCTAATGACTTGGTCACTACACATGCGCCATAAGTATGGATCATCCCAAACATAAAATCTTGACTCACTCTTTAATTTTTGGACTTGATGTTTCTTTAAATTTCCAGGGATTTCAGAAGCAACAAGGTAGTTAACTAAATCAGCATACCAAGGATGCGTACCTGAGATGGTATAGAGATGCTCATCAGGGAATGTGTCCCAAAGTGGTACCTGATCCAAGGTGTCATCCTCTAGTGTGTGAGTAAGCCTACTCATGTGGTCCGCCACCATGTTTTCTAACCCCTTTTTGTCCTTTATCTCGATGTCAAACTCTTGAATAAGGATCATCCAACGGATAAGTCGTGGCTTTGCATCTTGCTTCTTCAGGAGGTACCTCAAAGTTGCATGGTCAGAAAAAACAACTACTTTAGAGCCCAATAAATATGAATGGAATTTATCTGAAGCAAATATGACAGAAAGAAACTCCTTTTCCGTGGTTGTGTAGTTTTATTGGGATGAATCCAATGTCCTTGATGCATAGGCAATCACATGTAAACGTCCTTCCACCCTCTGAGATAAGACAGCTCCAACCGCGAAGTTGGAGGTGTCACACATAAGCTCAAATGGAAGGTCCCACCGTGGGGGCTGTATGATAGGTGGAGTGGTCAGACACTTCTTTAGCTCATCAAAGGAAGTCCTACAAGAATCATAAAACACAAAATCAGAATCTTTTTGAAGTAATCGTGACATAGGAAGAGCGATCTTACTAAAATCTTTGATGAAGCGCCGATAAAATCCTGCATTCCCTAGGAAAGATCTAACATCACGCACACATGAAGGATAGGGTAAGGATGAAATAATGTCTACCTTAGATCTATCAACCTCTATCCCATGTTTTGACACCACATGCCCTAAGACAATGCCATGATCTACCATAAAATGACACTTTTCAAAGTTTAGAACCAGATTCTTCTCAATACAACGATTCAACACCTTTCCCAAACTACTTAGACATTCATCAAATGAAGACCCATACACTATAAAATCATCCATAAATACCTCCATGAAGGTCTCAATAAAATCAAAAAAATACTCACCATACATCTATGGAAGGTACCTGGGGAGTTGCAAAGTCCAAATGGCATCCTCCGGTAGGCAAATGTGCCAAAGGGATAGGTGAATTTAGTCTTCTCCTGATCCTCTTGAGCTATAGGAACCTGGAAATAACCCGAGAAACCATCCAAGAAGCAATAATGTGTCGTACCTGCAAGTCTCTCAAGCATATGGTCAATGAATGGGAGGGGGAAATGGTCCTTACGAGTGGTTTGATTTAGTTTCCTATAATCAATACACACTCACCAACTGTTTTTCACCCTCATTGGAACTAAATCATCTTTCTCATTTTTAACAACAGTAAAACCAGTTTTCTTAGGCACAACCTGAATTGGACTTACCCACTGAGAATCTGAAATGGGAAAGATTATACCTGCCTCGAGAAATTTTTCAACTTCTTTTTTAATAACTTCTAGGAGGGTGGGATTGAGTCTCCTTTGTGGCTGTCTCACCGGTTTATCCCCATCCTCCCAGAGAATCCTATGCATGCAAATGGAGGGGCTAATACCTGATATGTCAGCCAAGGTCCACCCAATCACCCTAATGTTCTCCCTCAAAATATTCAAAAGATTTTCTTCATGTTTAAAAGGGAGATTGTTAGCAATGATAACAGGTAATCTCTCACCACTCAACAAGTATGAGTATTTCAGATTTGGTGGAAATGGCTAGAGTTCTAATGAAGGAGGGTGTAGTATGGATGGAGAAATTGATGCAACAAACAAATCTGCACAATGAACATCAGTATCAGAATAAAAATCATCACAATCAGAGAATAAAGCACCAAATCCATCAGAATACTCAATAGCCATGTCATAATCAGAGTTCACATGATCAAAATTAGAATATGATTCCATTTCAAAATCAAATCATAGAGAGTCTTGTTTTTTAAAAACGGGTGTAGAAGTACTCTTAGACATCAAAGTATAACCAATACTCATAATCTCCCTAAGCATAGGACAATCCAATTCCATGATGTTTTTACTTGGTGGTTCAAAATGGGAGATAACAAAAGCAGAATGGTCCTCTGAGGGGTACTTCATGGAATCCATAACATTAAATATCACAACTTCATCTCCAAACTCCATGGAAAGTGTACCCTCATTGACATTTATGATAGTTTTTTCAGTTTTGAGGAAGGGTCTACCTAAGATAATGGGGGCATGAGAACTTACCTGATCATCCTCCATGTTAAGCACATAGAAGTCTACTGGAAAGATCATGTCTCTTACCCGAACAAGTACATCCTCAAGAACTCCCACTGGATATGCCGTATCTCTATTCGCCAATTTCACCACTACTCTTGTTGGCTTCAACTCACCAACCTGCAAGGAAGAGAATACAGAGTGAGGCATTACATTTATTGAAGCTCCTAAATCACAAAGAGCATCAGAGAAGTGCAAATCCCCTATGGTACATGGGATGGTGAATGTCCCGGGATCCTTGCACTTTGTTGGCATTGCTAGATCTGGTGTAATGAGTGCCGAGACATTCCTTCCAAGGTTGATCCTCTCATTTCCCTTGAGCCCTCTTCGATTGGTGCAGAGTTCTTTTAAGAATTTCGCATACCTTGGAATTTGCTTAATGGATTCAAGTAGAGGAATGTTGATCTCCACACGCTTGAATGTGTCCAAAACCTCCTTTTGCATTGCTTCTTCAGCCATCTTCTTGGTTTGAACAACCCTGTTTGGAAAAGGAAGGGGTTTAGGAGGAACATCATCAATATTTTTCTTACCTTTATCTTTCTCCTTGGATTTCTCATCAGTTGGTTTGGAATGCGGCTTCTCCGGAGTTGAGGTGAATCCTGGTGGAATGGTAGGTACAAATGTATTGTTCATTTTCTTCTCACTTCTCAATGTGATGGAACTAACATTCCCCTTTGGATTTGGAGTGGGTTGAGAAGGTAGATTTCCGGAATTCTTACTTACAAGTTCGTGGAGGGCGGTGGCAATCTGGCTCATTTGAGTCTTTAACTCCCTCAGCTCCGAACTTTGACTCTTCAGCTCATTCTGTTGATTAAGAACAATTTGCTTCAAAAGATCATCAGTATTAGAATCTACCTTTGGTGGGGGATTCCCTTGTTGTTGGCTTGTTGATTCTTGGGCTTCAAATCTCCTTTGGGGTTGTTGGAAACCCTGTTGGTAAGGTGGAGGCTGCTGGAAGTTTGGTTGAAAAGGGGTCCTTTGTTGTTGTCCAGAGCCATACCTCATGTCCGCTTGATCTTTCCACCCTTGGTTGTATGTTGGAGAAAATGAATCAAACTTATTTTTGGGGATATGGTTGTTGTTGCTGCTGAAATGGTATCCCTGGGAATACTGCTACACAATCCTCTGTCTCTTGTAGTTGTGGGCAACAGTCAGTTGGGTGGCTTGTCTCAGTGCAAATGCCACAAGGCATTGAAGGAGGGGGTAGAGATGTCTTTTGAGACAATTCAATCTACCTCACCATAGTTGTCAATCATTCTAACTTAGTATCAATCAAATGACTTTCAAGAGAAGAAGGACTTACTTGATGTACTCCTCAAACATGTGGTGTACCTCTATCACTGAATTGTTGAGAGTTTTGGGCCATTTTGTCGATCAATTCTCATGCAGCTACTGGTG
The DNA here is from genome assembly GCA_963277665.1 of Viscum album. NCBI lineage: Eukaryota > Viridiplantae > Streptophyta > Magnoliopsida > Santalales > Viscaceae > Viscum > Viscum album. The sequence goes on along the minus strand of OY728140.1, from coordinate 1,265,028,051 downwards.
TCTTTTCCACCAATGCTCCTCCAGCTGCAGCATCCACCATGCTCCTCTCCATGGGTGTGAGTCCTTCATAGAAGTACTGGATGAGTAGTTGCTCACTGATTTGGTGATGTGGGCAGCTTGCACACAACTTCTTGAATCGCTCCCAGTACTCATACATTGACTCCCCTTGTGCTTGCTTGATCCCCAATATCTCCTTTCGAATGGATGTGGTCCTTGATGCTGGAAAAAATATTTGCAAGAAAAGACGTTTCAAATCATTACAACATGTTACATCTTCAGGTTTCAAATAATACATCCAATATTTTGCAAATCTATCAAGTGAGAATGGGAATGCTCTTAATTTGATTTTATCTTCAAAAACATTTCTTGGTTTTAACGTTGATCAAACCACATTAAATTCATTAAGGTGTTTGTTGGGATCCTCACCAGAGAGGCCATGAAACTTTGGAAGTAAGTGAATTAACCCAGATTTCAGTTCAAAGCCCGATTCGAGATTTGGGTATGCAATACAATTTGGTTGATAGTTAACATCAGGTGTAGCCAATTCTCGAATGGTTATATTAAGTTCATTTCCATTGTTTCCAGCCATTGGTTCCTATTTTATGTTTGAATTGGATTTGATTCCAATTTCAATGTTTCCAGAAGAGAGGAATTCACCAACTGGTTGAATATTGATACTTCCCGTAGACTGAGAATTTCTGATTTGAGCCCTAAGGCTATGTTCAATCTCAGGGGAAAGATCTAAGAGATATTCAGGATTAGTTCGTGTCATAGATCAAATAAAAATGAAAATAAAGAAATTGGACCATAGAAAAATAAAAATGAGAAGTTTAAGTTGATGGTCCAAAAAGAAGTAGAAGAAAATAAAAGAAGAGGAAGAAAAATCAGATTGGGTACAGAAGGAAGAAAGAAGAGAGGAAGATAATAAAATGTAAAATAAAATAAATACCGCTAATTGGTTGAAATAATTACTTGCCTCCCCGGAAACGGGGCCAATTTTATAGAGCACTGTCGTGGGCGCCCTCAAATGATTAATGTGATTATTGGGTTTTTAGGTGCAGCAGAGTGGCTGACCAAGGTCGTCTCTCAAAGGAGGAAGTGAATTTAACAACTTATTAAAGGTATTATAAAACAAATAAAATAGAATAGAATAAAAACACTACTTGAAAGGATGGAGTTTGGTTATAGTTTATGAATCTAGAAGAAGTTTGCTGGAAGAAGATTGTATTTTGTTTTGTTTTTAGTTTTGAAATGAAGTTCGATTAAAATGACACAACAAAAAGATGTTTTTTAGACAATATTTAAAAGGAATAATAGATCTAACTCTACCTCTTCATTTTATTATTAATCATTATCATTTAGATTAAAATTCACTTAATTATGATCCCTTAATTTTTTAAATCCCGAACCCTACGAGAATTAACTTTACCATGAAGATGATGTGAATTTAACCCTAGGCTAACTTCAGAACATGCAATCGCAGCACCCTGCTTTGATTGATGTTCTAAGATTAGCTTATGGTCAGTGGTAAATTAAGGCTCATATCCATTCTGTAAATGAGGATGAATTTTGTTTAGGGATTATATTTTAACTCTACAAATTTATCCCGTGTGGTCTTGTATTACCGGTTAAGATCGCGCTCTCACAATTTATACAAAATCCCGACCTCGCGTGTTTTTGTGTTAATTGTTCAATTGCTTGCTTAGTTTCTTACAATTTAAAAAAAGAATTCATGGATAATATTAAATGAATTACAGTATCTCAATGATTCAAAATAATTAAATGAAGAGGATAGAATATAGATCGATTACTAAAAGACTACTCTTCCATGGGTGGCGTAATCATCGTAGAAGCGTTTTGCATGTGCAAAGGTTTATAATGGGTATAACCCAATAATGCTTCTACTCAAGAATTCCAGCCCAAATAGAAAGATTAATAGAAGAAGAAATTTAAACAAAACATAAGAAAAGAGAAGAAATAAAATAAGAACAAAGAAGTTTATTACACAAATGAAAACATTACAAAATGAAGAAGAGAAGGAGGCTTCGATGAGGGGATCCTTGCTTCAAGAGCTACCCCTATTACAATGGTTGTATAATTTGGTTGAAACAAATTTTCCTCTACCTCCAATCTCCCAATGCACGTCCCAACCCATCCAAATGAGAAAAAATCCAATTTATAGAGGGGAGGGGAGGAGAGGTTACAAGTGGTTTCAAGTGTGAATGTTGAAATTCGGCCAAATATTTTACGCCAACTTGCATCGCCAATTTGACCACAAAACGCATGAATTGGCCAGCCTTCCAGAAGTATCAAATGTTCGGATATGGGTCCTCTGTCTCCTCTCCAAATTTGGGCTCAATACAGGCCCATATGAAGGAGTTATGGCCGAAATACAGAAGCTTCTCCATTCTGGAGAGCCCAGCCCAACTTTGACTTCATGGCCCATTTTCAACAACCAAATGAACTTTTTAGCTCTAGTGTCCTGAATAAAAGTTGTATATAATTAAGTTAGGAACACTTTTAAAAAATTTCAAATTCAAATAATAAATATAAAAATATTTATCTTCGAAATACTACAGTGAACTATAAAGGGTAAAACTGGAATTTTCATCAAATATTCAAATGAATGATCTAATCCCAAATACTTTCTAATTAAACATATTTAACACAATGTGAGGAAATTATATCATTTATTATCAATAAAATATTCAATAAAATAGTTTTTTATCAGCATTCGTCACAAAAAATGACATAACTAAGTAATCATAATGGCCATAACAACATCTGAAATTTGTCTTTGGTATATCCTTATCTCGTACTCGCAATTGGTAATAGATGGACCTGAGGTCGATCTCCGAGAACCATAACACCCCTTTAAACTGATCAAAGAGGTCACCGATCCTTGTTAGTGGATACTTGTTCTTCTCAGTCACCTGGTTCAGGCACTGGAAGTCCACACATAACCTCAATATCCCATCTTCCTTCTTGGAAAACAAAACATGGGTTTTCTAGGGTGAAACACTATGTCTCGCGAATCTATTCCTCTACAATTCCTCCAATTGTACCATCAGCTCACAAAGCTCTAAAGGATCCATCTGATATGTAGGTATAGATATAGGTGTCATCCCAGGGTATAGATAAATTAAGAATTCTACCTCTCTATAGGGAGGTAAACCTAGAAAATCCTCAAAAAACATATCATCATACTCTGACACCAATATAAGAAACTGAGGACTCGTATCATCCACTACACCAAGGGTGATGCTATCCAACTGATGAGTACTCGACTGCACCCTCCTATGTGTGATTCTATCCTAATCTACATGCATTTACTTTTCACTAATAAAGAAAAACTTGGTCCCATCATTATAGACACACTACACTCTGTGCCTAAAATAGTCAATCTGAGCATGAACCATGGATAACCAATCTATACCAAGAATGACGTCGTAAGTCCTTGACATCGCTACCAAGAGATACCAACTGAAACTTTCACCTCCAAGATTCATGTAACACTATCAACACTAGTGTGTGATCATTGAATATTCTACCATATAATTCTATAAGAGTAAGGGTTGAGTCAATGTTTCAACCAGAATCATCGAGCCCCAAAAAAGTTTCATGGAAACACAGGAATAACTAGCACCTGTGACTATCAAAACTATAGCTAAGGAGGAAAAGATACAGATCATACCTAAAATTATCCCTAGATCCCTTGGGTAATAAGCCTCCATCTCCTATATCTAGCCTCATCCCTATCCACTAGCTCTATGAGCCTGGCATGGACCACCTAGGGTTGGTGGTGGTAATGGGTTGAACCTCAGACCACCTCCTTCTACCCTACCTAATCCTCTATCACGTCTTCCACCCTATGGACCACCTCGGTCCTATCTCTACTTCTACCTAGAATATCCCTTGATTTTCCCATTATTAGTTAAACAACGGGTCAGTAAATCTCATTTCAGATGTCCCTGACCATCGCATGTATAACACCGTCTGTCCCTGGACAGATTTGAGCCACCCTGGGATCCCTACACTAATGAACCTGATTCCTGGGATAGTCACATGAAGTTAATGACCTTCTTGGGTCCATACGACTATTGTCGATGTCTCAACTACCTATTTCCCACTACTAGCTCCAACTGTCGGTGCCTGCTCTACTAGAAAGCTATCTACTAGAAGATCTCTCTCAAGTACCCCAACGTAAGTAGAAATGATAAGGGGTATCACTAACACCTTGATGTCCCAGCATAATCCATTCTCAAATGTTAAATCCCTAAATAATTGGTCTTGTACGATATCCATGGAGTAGTGTGAAAGATCAGTAAACCTCATTGAATACTCTATCACAGTCATGCTTCCCTGCTACAGATGCAGGATCTTCTGTATGCATACCGATCATAAAGTGGCTGGATAGAACTCCTCTCTAAAGAGATGCTCAAAGTCTGTCTAGGAGAGAGCTATCTTGTCATGAGACTATTTTAACAAGCTCCACCATCACCCTTAGGATCTCTGAAGATGACTTATGGTGAGGATTTCCATCTAGTTGGTAGGAATCCTCACAAGGAGGAAAACATAGGTTCCCACCTCTATTCAATCCTTAAAAAACTAGGGGTATGACTCACCCCAAAACCTAGGAGTTCAATGCCTCTGGAACTTTTGAAACGTACTCAACCATTGTGCATCTATATCTAGTAGTTCTAGTAGTAGCTACTGCTCTACAGGTGGTGGTATAGTTAGTAAACCAACAAGAGGTGCTAGCTCTAGTACAGGACCCTATACTGATGCCTCGTCACTAGGAGGATCATCCTCGTGATCATGTAGTGGAATCCTAGATGGTTGTCTAGGTGGAGGCATCCTGAAATGAAACAAGATGTACCACAGTTAATATAGTATATCTAGAGAGTTGACTCAAGAAGGACATGTAAAACACAATCATTACTATATGATTCATATACCAATGTTTTTTTCCACAACTATTGTTTTCATGTACCGAGTTGAAAAGCAGGTAGTCAGAGTCCTGGTGTATGGATATGTTGGCAGCTTCACCTGAAGGTTCCAAGCGCAGCGGAAGCATGGTTGGGACGGTACCCAACTTTATTTTTTACCATGATCAATGATTATTCCGGGATCAATATGACGATGAACTCCAGTCTCCATGAAATATAATCAAAGATTTAGATAAAGAAGAAAGAGGCTCGAAACCTTAGAGAGGATCTTGCGCATCATGTTTATAATTAATTTAATTAATTTCATAAAGAAAAAATTATACTTGTATCTTTGATATTTTTCTTTGTTGATAATGTTGATCATCCGGAATGACCCTTCCGGATTATCTCGTTTCACTTGTAAGGATCTAAACTAGAATCCCTCTAGTAGTGATCCACACGTGCTCTGATGGCCTCCGATCGACATTGCTCATTCTCCGGGTACTAGCATGGAGAAGTGAGTGTCTTGTGTCGATCGTTCTTGATCACTTGTTCTTTGGCCTTGAAGAACATCTCTCATTCTTGAGAGGGGAGAGAATAGAATTTGAGAGATAAATTGTTTGGCTCAACAATTCTCAATTCACCAAGCGTGTGGTGTGGTGTCTGGCACAATAGGCATACTTGCCTATTTATATACATGGAATTTCAGTTACAATATTTAATTTCATAGAAAAAATTAAATACATTAATTAACTTAGATAAAACTCATGCATTTAATAATAATACCACATCATTATTTATGGTGCGCCAACTTGCGCAAAATGGAATTATAAATAAAATTATGCATCATAAAATAATAGTAGTGTTATTTTAATTTGTGCCAACTAGTTAAATAATTATTTACCATCTTGAAAATAATTATTTTACTACCGGACTGACCTTGGTCCGCACGAACTCCACTTCCATTTATTGAACACCCGAATAAATAAATAAATAATTTATTCTCTTAAATAAATATTTTATTTACAAACTGGGAATAAATATTTATTAAATGTTCAATAAAATAAATAAATATATTTAATTTAATTTATCTAATCATTGTAACTTGAATAAAATTATTCCAAGGTCTTGAGAATAATATTTATTTTATTAATTAAATTCAAATAGAATTTGACCGAGACCACAAAAAAAACTTAGTGTGTGACCCTCTAGGATTCTTTCTCGCTGGCATTAGGCGGGCTTGACTAAAGTCCAAGAGTATTGTCTTGCAATGGGTCAAGGAACCCAAGAGAAAGAACATAAAGTCACAACAATGACATCCACATATGAACTCTCACTATGTAATATAATCCCTTCGATGCAATAAATCATCAAGCAGGTTTCATGATTATGTCATCAACTTTTATGCTTGATACGTCATTCTTTGACTACCTGAAGTAAACTCATTATTACACCATGGCCATGGAATTTCACGTGACGGTTCTATTTCAATAAAAGGGTTGAGATATCAACTTCCATAAATGGAGGGGAAAAATCATTCCTCAACTTATCCATTAATAACATGCCACTCGTGGCACACCCAATGTACCCTACTTCCCGCCAACTGTCTGCATGACAGTTTTCATCAATAAATCAAAGTGTGTAAGTTGTGAAATGTATTAATGATAATATTAAAGTATAAGGATTATTGCACATGCTCGCAGATAGAAATATCTGGTGACACCAAAACATACGGAATCCCTACTAGCGGGTATGTTCTCATAATCTTCTATCTTGGAGATTACCAAGTGTGAACTTCATGAGAGAAAGTATCATCTACTTACGATTACTAGAACCTGACGGTTTATATGCTATCTGTCCCATCATAGCATTTCATCTAACCAAAGAACTATATTTAAGAATATTGTTATAGAATTTCAAGGTTCTCATCATAGCAGGGAACTGCCATGACCTTATCAATGCAACAAAAACTCTAGGACATTATTACATCATAAACATGCAGAACAATGAACAATATGTAATAATACATTAAATATCCATGTAATCAAAGTAAACCAGTTGGTTTTAGGACACCAAATCTTTCAAACTCCCACTTGAACTAGAGCTAACAACCTATGACTTTCAGTCCGTTGGACCTCACATTATGATCATGTTCCTACTAAGTCAAGGCTTTAGTCAATGGGTCCACCACGTTGTCTTCCATGGAAATATTTCTCACTACAACTTCACCTCTCTGAGAAAAATCCCTCAAGAGATAATACTTCTGAAGTATGTGCTTCATCCGCTAATGTGACCTTGGATCTTTTGCGAGAGTCACCGCTGTAGTATTATCAGAGTACAGTGTGATGGGATCTTTACTACTAGGTATCACATCTAGCTCCTGGATAAAGCTTCACATCCAAACTTCTTCTTTAGCTACCTCAGAATCCGCGATTTACTCGGACTCTGTTGTAGAATCTGCGACCACACTCTTATTTGAGCTCTTCCAGCTTATTGCACCTCCATTCAAAGTGAAGATGTATCCTGTTTACGACTTCATGTCATCTTGATCAGTCTAGAAACTAGTATCTGTATATCCTCTGATGACTAGTTCCTCATCTCCTCCATAAACTAGGAACATATCCTTAGTACACCTCAAATACATTAGGATAGTCTTGACTGTCATCCAATGGTAGTCACTTGGGTTAGCTTGATATCTGCCTGCCCACTCAATGCGTAGGTGACATCCAGCCTAGTACATAGCATGGAATACATGACTAACCCAATTGTTGATGCATATGGATTCCTTGATATTATCTTTCTTTTCTCATGTCTCTGAGGACACATTTTCTTAGAAATATGAATGTCATGTGATGCTGGAAACAATCCCCTCTTGGATTATTCCATACTGAATATCTTCAGTATCTTATCAATGTATGTACTTTGACTTAGGCACAGCAATCTCTTGGATCTATCATGATGTATCTTGATCCTAAGAATATACGTTGCCTCGCCCAAGTCTTCCATGGATAAGCATTGATTCAACCATGCCTTAACAGACTGTAAGACTGGTATCTCATTTCCAATAAGTAATATGTCATCAACATATACTATTAGGAAAATGACTGCACTCCCACTAAACTATTTGTAGACACATATCTCACATTCATTCTTGATAAAACCAAATTCTTTTATGGCTTCATCAAAATGAATGGTCCATGACCTAGATTCTTTATTTAATCCATAAATGGATTTCTGCAACTTGCATACCTTATTGGCATCCTTTGGAGTCACAAACCCTTTAAGTTGTGTCATGTAGACATCTTCCTGAAGGTTCCCATTAAGGAATGATGTTTTGAAATCCATTTTCCAAATCTCATAGTCATGGTAAGCCATAATGGAAAGTATAATTCTGATGGATTTTAGCATTGCAACTGGTGAGAAGGTTTCATCGTAGTCAATTCCTTAATGCCGTTTAAAACCTTTTACAACCAGTCGTTCCTTATAGGTACTGACTTTTCCTTCCATGTCATGTTTCTTCTTGAATACCCATTTTCAACCAACAAGATTTATATCAACTGGAGGATCTACCAAAATCCATACTTGGTTTTGGTACATGGAATCTATTTTAGAATTCATGGATTCTTTCCACTTGGAAAAGTCTGTGCCACTTACTAATTCATTGTAGGTTATAGGATCATTATTATCAACTAATAAGGAGTCACCATCCTCGGTAACTAGAAAACGGTACCGTTTCGGTTCTCTAACCTCACTTGTACTCCTACGCAGTACTTGTGTCTCTGGAACAGATTCTTCTTCCACAGGGCTTTGTGGAATTTTTTCCTGTACCAACTCTTGTGTACCTTGAACCTTGACTTCATTGAAGTCTATCTCTATCCCACTATCTCTTTTGGAGATGTTCTCCCACTCAAGAAATATGGAATGTCTTTCCACTATAACCTTTTTTTAGGGGTTGTATAGGTAATATCCCCTTGTTTCCTTAGGGTATCCTATAAAGGTACACTTTTTTCCTCGGGGTGTGAGTTTGTTACCTGAAGAAGTATTAACAAACACGTCGCTACCCCACATATGTTAATTCGATAACATGGATTTTCTTCCACTTCATAACTCGTATGGAATACCACTTATCAATTTAGTTGGTACTTGGTTTAGTATGTGTGTTGTTGTTTGTACCGCATATCCCTAAAAGGATAATGGAAGACTCATATGACTCATCATTGATATCACCATGTCTAATAGGGTTTGGTTTCTCCTTTCACTCACATCATTCCACTGGGGCGTGTTTGGAGGAGTGAGTTAGGATAGGATCCCAAACTCCCGTAAGTAATCAATGAAGTATTGATTAAGATATTCTCCACCTCGGTCTGAGTGAAGTTTCTTAATCTTCTTACCAAGCTGGTTCTCAACATCATTATTGTAATCTTTGAACTTATCAAAAGATTCAGACTTATACCACATTAAGTAGATAAATCCATATTTACTAAAATCATCAGTAAAAGTTATAAAGTATGCGTACCCTCCCCTTGCTTCAACTGAAAATGGTCCACACACATCGGTATGAACCAATTCAATAAGTTCTTTAGCCCTTTCACCTTCCCCACTAAATGGGGATTTGGTCATTTTTTCTTGTAAACATGCATGACATATGCCAAGTGTTTTTAGTTTGAAAGAATATAAATATCCATCTTGATGTAACTTTGTAAAGCATTTCTCATTTACATGACCTAGCCGGTGATGCCAAAGTTGGGTGTGGTATGAGTCATGTGAAGTATCTTTGTTATCGATTTCCATTACTTGGTTTATGTAATCCAACATGTAAAGTTCATTATATAAATGTGCCCTACCATAACAAATGCTATCTTTGCAAAAGAAGCAACATTCATTTCTAAACTTGAAAAAAAAATCCATCTGTATCTAATCTGAATACAGAAATAATGTTTTTAGTAACATAAGGCACATAATAACAACCCTTTAACACCAATATCATCCCAGTTGGCAATGTGAGGTGGTATTCCTCAACAGCTATAGCAGCAAGTCTGGCTTCATTGGCTGCTTGTAGATCTACCTCCCCTTGATCAATCCTCCCGAATCTACTTGGTTCCTATATTTGGATACATATGTGAGCACCACAAGCTGTATCTAATACCCAATTTTTAGAAATAGATATATTGCATTTGATAACAAATTTACCTGAAGCTTCCCCTTTCTTCTTAGGCTAGGTATAGTTTTTCTTCCAGTGGCCCTTTTTTCCACATGAGAAACAAACATCCTCCTATTCCCTTGCCTCCCATTTGATCTTCCTTTTCTTGGAAGGCTGCGAAGAAGCTTTGGTCTTAAATCTCTTTGCCTTCCCTTTTCTCTTATTCAACATAAGGATAGAAGGCTTTTCGCGCTTCATATCTTTGTCCACTTGGAGAATGAGAATAATAAGATTAGATAGAGACTTCTCAATGTTGTTCATTTTAAAATTGACAACAAAGTTAGAGAAGCTCTTAGTAAGTGATGCGAGAATAAGATCAGTGCCCAGTTCTTCAAGAATTTTAAACCCTAGAACCTCTAGGCGCTCAATGTAGCCAATGAGCTTGACTATATGAGGCCCAACTAGGGAACTTTCTCCAAGATTACTCTGAAATAGTGCCTTAGAGATCACAAACATTTCCTGTCTTTCTCTCTCCTGGTAAAGACCACGGAGGTGCTCGATCATGCTATAAGCATCCATGTTTTCATGAGACTTCATGAGCTCACTAGACATTGATGATAGCATCAAATATTGAACATCGACCGCATCGTTCATATGTTTCTCATAGACTAGGAAATCCTCATCACTTGCCTCTTTGGAAAGCGGATTAGGTAATGTTGACTCCAGAATGTAAGACTTATGTTCATGTCATAGGATAACCCGAAGGCATCTAAACCATTCCTGAAAGTTACTTACAGTGAGGATGTTGTATTTATCCAGAATTGATCGTAGGGATAGTTTGGTTGATGAGTTTGTAATTTTTTTATTCTACAATTAAAAGAGAATATCGTTAGTACTTTCTGGATTATATTTTATAAGAAATAATAAATTTTATTAAGTCTCCCGCTATTTTATCAAGTCTCAAAATCCCTCACCATTGAACTTGGAATGTCTAGTTGCCATGAAATTCTAGTGGAAAGGATCCATATTCCCCTTCTCATAACCCCAACAAGGGTTAGTCAAGCTATTAGAAGGTATTTAGGTAGGTAGGTCTTTGTCAACTGTAGGCTTGCAGCTCCTTGGTATGTTGAGTGGACTCCCCAATCCTGAAATCATGAATTTGGATTTCTTCAACTCTTGCCTCCAATATTACACCAAGTCTAGAAAGGGCTACTCTTCTTGATGTAATATGGTTAAGTAAACCTAAAACCTTTCATAAGAGATTCATGTATAAAAGTAAGTGTCCCAACAAGGGTTGGTCAAACACATAGTTTTATTGATTTTTTCCCTTAATCAGGTAATGGAAGGCTTATTCTGGCTTAATATTTTATTTGAGGGATTTTTTATCTCTTATGAATGAATTGATTATTATCATTATCACATGATTCTTAATATTAAGTGGAACTTACTTATGCGATTAACCATGTCTTGATAATATTTATGCATAAGTCTAGTTTATTTTAGTTCCATCTTGCATGCTCGTTTAATTCATTAATTATGTGATTGTGAAAACACATCCATAATGATAAACCACGCAACTGACAGAAATAAAACAAAGTAAATGGCATGATGATGATCTTTTCTAATGGTTAGTTTATCTAGTGGTTGATAAACTAACACTGGCCTATGGTAGAAACACCTTGAACCTTTTGGGTTCATGTTTACAGCTTCCACCTATCCACCTATGTATCTCCTGGGATTGGTTTCGTCTTAGCTCCAGCTTGAACCACCTCCACTAGCTTGAGAGTTTCATCCATTAAATATGCCTTTTTTAACTCACATGTAGGTGAGGGGTAAAAAGGGGTTTTACATAAAAGAAACCTTGGGCACACAAGACCTACATATTAATGAGTAGAAGGCTCGCAGACCAACAAATTTAATTCAAATAAAAAAACTAAAAGAAACCATCCACATACAAAGGTCTTGGTCTAGCTCATGATCATCCATACATGCAACGATATTTACGCATAAATAAAACTAGAAATCAATTCTTTAATTGTTATTGTTTAAGATAAATCATGCTCGAATCAATTAATTATCATCTTTAATTAATCAATCCTTTTATCTTAAACCCTTTTCTAAATTTCCTTAAGATTCTCATCCATCGTAATTTTAAACAAATAAATTCATTTAAAATTATCTTTGTATGTAACTTGTACCTTAAAGGAAACCAGGTAAATTCATATTCATAACTACCCAATGAGTAGAAATAAATATTACACAGATGTTAAATTAAACACATATATATAAAACAACTATCATGTGTTATTCCTAAGCTTTATTCCCACACAATGGTACATGTCTCAAGGGTTTGTATAATATAATAATAAATTTTAATAAATTTGTGTGATTTGGATGAGTACAAAATGTGTAGTTCCAACTACACGGCGTGTATTATTTTTCACCGTCTATCCGAAGTACATGCCCAGGGAAACGGCGTGTGAGTATACTTTGGAAATATTCGGAGTACAAGGCATGCCCAGTGGGACACATGCCATGTAGTTCCTCGTTACACGGTCTCCAGCTGGGCAAGCCATGTACGGGGTACACGGTCTGACCCTAACCCAATGGGACTACACACTGTTTCCATTGGGCCACATGGTGTGTAATCCAGAAACTGTGTGCCACCTGTTCCTGGTCAACACACTAAGTCATTTAAGACTTAGAAAGACTCCAACACACGGCTTAGTTTGGTGGACCGGTATGATGCATTGAATCTTGAATACATAACATGTACTGTTGAATACATGTCGTGTGTTCTAGTGTTGTACAACCAGAAATATTTGGCACCTCCGGATGAGATCCTCTATTTTATTTTAATTAAAATTAAAAGAAAAGATCGTTTTTGTAAGGTGAACGAGAAACAAATGGGAAGGAATAGATCTCAAAAATCATATTTTCAGAACGATTAACTTGAATTGAAACAACTAAATTATTAAATGTGTAATTCATCAACAAAATATTTAAATAATTATAAACTATGATGTAACCGTTCTGATACCACTTGAAGGTTTCGGGCACAGTGGAAGTGTAGTTGGGACGGTACCCAACTTTGATTTTTACCATGATCAATGATTATTCCGGGATCAATATGATGATGAATTCCAGTATCCATGAAATATAATCAAATATTTTGATAAAGAATAAAGAGACTCGAAACCTTAGAGAGGATCTTTCACATCATGTTTATAATTAATTTAATCAATTTCATAAAGAAAAAATAATACTTGTATCTTTGATATTTTTATTCATCGATGATGTTGATCATCCGGAATGACCCTTCCAAATTATCTCATTGTTCTTGTAAGGATCCAAACTACAATCCCTCTAGTGGTGATCCACACGTGCTCTGATGGCCTCCGATCAACACTGCTCGTTCTCCAGGTGCTAGCGTGGAAAAGTGGGTGTCTTGTGTAAGTCATTCTTTATTTCTTGTTCTTCAACCTTGAAGAATGTCTCTCATTCTTAAGAGGGGATGGAACAGGATTCGAGAGAGAAATTGTTTGTCTCAACAATTCTCAATTCACCAGGAGTGCGGTGTGGTGTCTAGCACAATAAGTGTGCTTGCCTATTTATATACATGGAATTTCAGTTACAATATTTAATTTCATGACAAAAATTAAATACATTCATGAACTTAGAGAAAACCCATGAATTTAATAATAATATCACGTCATTATTTATGGTATGCCAACTTGCGCAAAACGGAATTATAAATAAAATTCCGCTTCATAAAATAATAGCAGCGTTATTTTAATTTGTGCCAACTAGTTAAATAATTATTTACCATCTAGAAAATAATTATTTTACTACCGGACCGACCTTGGTCCACACTAACTTCACTTCTATTTATTGAACACCCGAATAAATAAATAAATAATTTATTCTCTTAAATAAATATTTTATTTACAAACTAGTAAATAAATATTTTTTAAATGTTTAATAAAATAAATAAATATATTTAATTTAATTTATACAATCATTGTAACTTGAATAAAATTATTCCAAGTTCTTGAGAATAATTTTTATTCCATTAATTAAATTCAAATATAATTTAACCGAGACCACCAAAAACACTTAGTGTGTGAACCTCTAGGATTCTTTCTCACTAGCATTAGGCAGGCTTGCCTAAAGTCCAAGAGTACTGTCTAGAAATGGGTCAAGGCACCCGAAATAAAGAACATAAAGTCACAGAAATGACATCCACATACGAACGCTCACTGTGTAATATAATTCCTTTGTCGCAATATCTCATCAAGTAGGTTTCATGATTGTGTCATCAACTTTTATGCTTGATACATCGTTCTTTGACTACCTGAAATAAACTCATTATTACACCATGGTCATAGAATTTCGCATGATGGTTCTATTTCAATCAAGGGGACAAGATATCAAATTCCATAAATGGAAGGGGAAAATCCTTCCTTGACTTGTCCATTAATAACATGCCACTCATGACGCACCTAATGTACCCTATTTCCCGCCAACTGTCTGCATGACAGTTTTCGTCAGTAAATCAAAGTGCGTAAGTTGTGACACGTATTAATGATAATATTAAAGTCTAAGGATCATTTCACATGCTCACAGATAGAAATATCTGGTGACACCAAAACATGAGGAATTCCTACTAGCAGGTCTGTTCTCATAATCTCTTATCCTGGAGATTACCAAGTGAGAACTTCATGAGAGGAAGTCTTATCTTCTTACGAGTACTTGCACCTGATGGTCTACATGCTATGTGTCCCATCATAGCATGTCATCCAACCATAGAACTATATTTAAGAATATTTTTATAGCATTTCAAGGTTCTTGTCATAGCGTGGAACTTCCATGACCTTATCAATGCAACAAATACTCTAGGGAATTATTACATCATAGTCATGAAGAACAATGAATAATATGTAATAATACATTAAATATCTATGTAATCAAAGTAAAACCAGTTGGTTCTAGGACACCAAATATTACACCACCAACACTAGAGTCCTTGGACTAAAATCCAAACTCAAAACACTTAACATTGTTTCCCCAAACCAACCTCAAAGACTCCCAATCCTAAATTACAACCGACCCCCTCAGATACCACTCTGTCATGACCTGTTGTAGAGGGGCCCATGCTGTGACTACCCCAATCCCTCCTTCAATAGGCCAAGGGATAGTGACTATCACTGAGTAGGCATATCCCACATATGGGAGGCATTATCCTAAAGTACTTATACGCACACACCCATCTACAAGACAAAAATGATGAAGTGTAAAAACACCAAGTAAACAATGTATGAAAACCATTATATCCTAGAACTAGAGTACAATAGTGAAATCACTGGAAAGTAAACAAGGCCAGAATACAATCCCACTAAAAAATACTATACACAAGTCCAAAAAAACATGGTGATGTGTTGCCCACATTATCCCAGTCTAGGAAAGTGAATGCACAAGTTCTTGAAACTCATATGTAGAAAACCATACCTAATTCAACTTGAAAAAATAGTATTGGGACTCTTGTTTGGACCACATGAACACCTTATATGTTTGGCCTCGCTAAGTACCTCCTGGTCTTGGTCCACCTAAGACTCCGTCAAAGGTTCAATAATCTGCACAAGACATGACATGTGTGGGAAAAGCTTGTGCAAGGGTGAGTATAACAATACCCAGTAGGACACCCTGAAACCACAAAAAAAAATACCAAAATGAAAAACCATAAAGGAATGCTACAGTCTTCTCTACACAGATATATGTCTACAACACATATATCAAGAACATATAGATATACTAATGAGAAACACCACGTCATCGGGCGGCCCTAACAAACTTCCTACCATAGGATTCTACTCAAAGCATGATTGTTCTAGGAGATCTCATTCCTTGAACCATGATATCATCGGAGACACTCTAGAATATGTCTATATCATTTGTTCCCCACCCAAAGAGAATGCATTGGTCAAGGAAGATTATGATACACAGAGAGGGGATCCTCTCTAGAGAATACCACTAACCCAATCTAGATCAACTCGTAACATAGGGGATCCTTCCCAGAGAATACCAATAACCATACAGATATGGCTCATAACATAGGGGATCCTGCCCATTGAATACCACTAACCCAACTAATACAGACCGCTAGATAGAGGACCAACACCCTAATCTCTAAGGTTATGTTGATTCCACAAAAACTACACTAGGGGTGATAGAGGATCATTCTTTTCCCAATGAGGGATACCATAACTCTATCTGGGTATCGACCTTTATAGGGGACTATAATCCAGTAATGTGGATGTAATACTGTATTGAATCCTTGGGGGAAGGACCAAGGGAAACACTCTCAACTTATATTGGTCCAACTAAAAACTCACCACATTATCTTAAAAGGACAGTCTCTTCACTAGAGTCCCAATATCATAGACATCTCATCGATTGGACACTCCATTTATAAGTTATGGCGTTTTTAAGTTTCAGAAGGTGGTTACTGGGCCTATAGAACAACTGCATGGTTGGTTTATAGACAGTGGTGGTCGACCACCATAGTTGGTCCACCCCACGGTCGACTTCCCCATGTTCAATTACCCTGTGGTCAATTTTTATGACCGTGCCATGGCAACTCGAGTTGTCATGGTGGTCGACCGTGCGACCGCCCCAGGTCGACCTGAGGTCTGACCCGGATCCAACCCAATCTACTAGGCCTACCCAGCCCACTCCTTCTAGGTCAACCTGGCCTACTTCAATTGCACCCATCCCATCTCTCCTAGCATGGCCTGCTCACACAAAGGCCATATGGACCAGTCAGCATGGTCGTCAGCCGCATCCCACATGACCGCCCACCACATTCTGCAGCTTTCCATCGCCACCGTCAACTTCCACGGTCACTGCCTTCGGTTGTCACACCACCTCACACCACCTCACTGGATCGTTGCACTGCGTTACTAGACCATCATGCCATTGGTCCATTTTGTGGACCACTGAGCCACCTATGATGTCTGAAATTTGAAACGGTCATAGATCATGGATCATTGGGTCTTGATCTTCATAGATTCATCCTATGTTCTTGGTTTTCCTCTAATTTGGGGGTTCGATCGCATTCTGATCCACCCAGAAATTTGAACCATGGCCATGGGGGCCAATGGAGAGGAACACAAAGAAAGTGGGAGAAATAATTACAAATAACAACTTTAGTAATGAACCTCGGCCTTTTTTATGTATGCCTCAATCCATTCTTATAAGAACAAATAACAAAAACAATTTCATCAATTAATTCTACCAACGATGCACGTATCAATTCTTGTTCGTTGAATTGATACATGTTCATCCTATATCAAGAACAAGATAGAAAATCATAAAACAAACATTCTACCTAGAGTTAGGATTGATTTTTGATCAAGAATGGTTGGTTTTCCATCATTGACAAGATCCTCCAACTTCATTGGTGCAATGATCCAAGATCTGCTTGATCCATCATCGTTCTCCAGAAAATCTCTCCAACTGTTGTTTAAATCTCTAGGGTTTGAGCGGCCAACCCTGAGGAAATTCTATAATTTTTCATTTAAAGGGGAAGATTTCACTGTATCAAAATTATTTTTATATAAATTATTTAATTAAAATTACATCCTTTTCGATTTTTTCTATAGAAGACCCATGCTGACCAAAGTTAGGTCGTGCCTATGGTAAAGTCGCCATTCTGAGATCCACAGTGCGCTAGGATTTCTGATCTAAGAACCTGCTTAAAATTTATTCTACTTTTTCAGAAAACTTGTGTGTGCATGCTATTAAAAGTTTAATATTTTTCAAACAATTGTTTCAGGAAAACCGGTTCTCAGAATAACACGTCGTTTAAGTGTCTGGTCTCGAAATCATTCCATATAATTTCTAAAAATAATACATGGGAAAATCCGAGATGTTACACAGAAGATATGTTCAACCATAAATATTATTTTTAAATATAAAATATTTATATTCATCATGGTAATATATTTTTAATTTTTATGGAAGAATTAATTAGCTTAAATGCTTTCACAACAGTGATACAGTAATTATTTTATTAATAGAGATATCAAATAAATGATATTAAAAATAATAAAATAAATATAATTTGAGATAATTAATGTCATCAAATAATTTTATATATTACCTTGACATATTGGGGAAGTATTAATAGAGTTGGTTTTAAGATATCTTGTTGTAATGGTTTTTTTAAAAGTCAAAGTAATGAATAGTTTCAAATTTGACATTAATGATATTTAAAAATAAAAATATTTAATTAAATGATATAAAATTTCTAAAAAACCTTAAATTTATCCAACCGATTTGGATAAGGTTAAAAATTTCATAAATTATTCATTTATGGGTCGTTTTTAATTTGATAATAACTATATTAACCCTCAAAGAGTATAAATTCATGTTGTCACTGTAAGTGTTAAAGGGGTTAAATAAGGGTTAAAACAAAAAGATAAAGGTATTACCATGACCTAAACTTGTCCAAAAAATTATTGGATGAATATAATTTTACCCTTATCACATTAAGATACAATTTGAGTTTTTTAATGGATATTTTTCAATAAAAATAACTTATATATTATTTAAATCAAATATAGTTATAAAATGTCACTCTCTTTGTATTTAATATCTTCTATGTGTCCACCTAGAGACAAAATAAAGATATTAACAAACCTAAATGTCTATTTTGATGTTAATGAAATTATTTTTATTATATTAATTTATATTTAATTTTTAGAGATTATATAATTACCTTATATTCTTCAGCAATGCTAATACAGTATTTAATTATTTAATAGAAAAATAAAATAAATGATTTTAAAAATATTAATTTTGATATAATTTGAATATGTAAATGTGTGGAATGAATTTTATAGATCTATATAAAATATTACAAAGGTTTTAAAGAATTACATTTTAATTCTCACTTTTTCTTAATGCATTTGAGGTCAAATCAAATGAATAGTATCAATTTTGACAATAATGGTATTTTATTAAATTAATATTTTATTAAATTATTAAAAAATATAAATAATCATAAATAATTACAAAGGTAGTAATTTATAGTCAAAAATTTAATTTCCTATTCATTTATAGTACATTTAAAATTCTTTGGATCTAGAATAACCATATTATATTTTAATATTTTAAGGATTTCATAAAGTGACTCTCACCTCAATCATAAAAGGGAACATCCTCCATCACTACTTCACAACACTTTGAGTCATCTTGATAAACTAAAACCTAAAAAAAATTATCAACATCCTTATTTAATTTTTATAGCTTATTCTCCTTCCAAAAAGACCTAACCTAGATTCCTTAAGAAGAGATTAAAGGAAGCCTACCGAAGAAGAGGTAATCGTCTTTATCGACTCTTTAAAGTCTGTTTCTTCTTCCACTCCCTCTCCATGTGTTATTTCAATGATAAATTAATAAATACAGTATAATATATATTCTGAGATGTTGGTATGATTATGGGAGAACCATATTTCACCTTTTACCTATTCTATAAAAAATGATAGCACTGCGCGTGTGTACGTACGACTTATCGTCTCCATGTTGTGGTGTATTTTTTTCATCACCACATTAATTGAATGGGTATAATGATGTAAATAATAGATATATATGATAATTATGACATGAAATTTATTCTTGAAAAAATGAAATACCATTCACTTATTTACCCTTCCACCATTAAGGGAATGATAATGTTTCTCGTGCATACGTACAGCCTACAGTCTCCATGATGTGATGCGATTCATTTTCCATGTTTGCCATTAATGAATGATTATAAAATGTATATAGTGAATAAATATGATATTTGTGACCTTAATATAGTTCTGTATGTGATGGAAATATATTCTATAGATAAGAATCGAGACTTATATGACAAAACATGCATAGAAAAATGAAGTAATTCACACCCTAAACAAGGGTAATAATGAAATATTATTAATGAGAAGGTGATAAGATGTTATGAAAGGATCATATAATATATTATAAATATTAATATGGTTCTATAATAAATTAATAATATTCTTTAAACCATTATACAGGAGGTTAACGTACACACCACTAAAGGGATGCATGAGGTCAGGGTTTCTCGTTTCACGTTTTACTTCTGTGAGATATATGCCTTGTTCACCACTGATTTTTTTGTGTGGTGTATATAGTATATTTTAATATATAATATCTTGATTATAATTATCTACATGGTATTCAATGTTTCATTTGATAATTATTAATTTTATGTGGTATACGATTTGACTAATTACAAAGTGGTAAGGGATTTCTTATCTCAATTTCTAATCATTGGGTTAAACTTATACTCCATTGATTATGTAGGGTTAAGATTATATGTAAAATGAATTTTGATTATATTATGATGTATTTCCACTTGTTTTATGTGGATTTACAATGGATACACATAATTGATTCATTTGATTATTTCCTAAACCTAATACCATTTTTACATATGGTGTTTACTTAGAAATATATTTGAATAACAAGGGAAATAATACTAAATCTATATCTTTTACTTAATATAGATATTTGATGATAAGGTACATTGTTTGTGAATTAAATTGATTATTAGATATACGAGTAATTATTTGTACATGAAATAAATGGGTTGGGTACTGATTAATGCAAGCCCCTCGATGCATTTATAGTCTCATGAGACGGATTATTTGGCCAAATTAGACAGGTTTCTACCCACATACTTAAACTGGAAAGAGGATTGATCATGATAGTAATTATCTAAATAATATATCTTAATATTTTATATGTTCTACATTATGTATTCCATCATTATTATTATTCCATGTGATTAATCGATTAGTTAGAATGTCCAGGGTCAAGTTCCACTCACATGTGATTATTTATAAAAAATTAATTGATCATATTTTATTACTACCATATTATGCTCATGTTATTGATGAATGAAATTTATGATAAATTATTTACCTTTATATATTTATTATTCTTATTTAATAATTATAGACTCCATTCTATATGACTCTTACTAAGCATTTGAGATCACCCTTATTTTTTCCCGGGTTATGAAGAAAAGATCTTTGAATGAGTTTTCAAGGATGTAATTTATTAGCTTTTGTTATGTATTGTGTTTTATTTTCAATTTATAATGTAAAATGGGTATCATGTGTGTAATATAGTTTTCCAAAACTATTAAATTATTTGGTCCTTTGGTATTTAAATATTATATCTATGCCAATGTAATAATGTAAGCCACCGACTTTGGGCTACTAGAGTTTGGATCTTTATAGTTGGTATTAGATGAAGTTTAGTAGACTCCATGGGAACTAGATTTAGGAAAATGTAGTTTAGGGAACATAACCCTGTGATATAATTTGAGGATAAGTATAGAATAACATCCCAAAGAAACCATTTTTAAGATTATAAAATTATCTATGCATAAATTCTTCAATTTATGTTAAGTGTTACACCATATTTATAATTATACAAAGTTCATAATTTTATGAGATAATCTAGTATGTGACATTTTTTATAAATGGAACCTTTAAGGAATAAGGGTATAAATAATCATGACCAATGTAGATATTTCCCTACTGAATAATAAAATACAGTTGTTATTAGAACTGAGAAAGGTATGGCTATATTAGGGCAGCTTAATTAGGTTGTGAAAAATAACCTTGATCAGATGGAGAAATATATTCCATATCAATATTCTTTAATATTAGATCACTTTATGTGATCGAGGCCCCCATTATTTAGTGGGATTACTGATCCAATGGTAGCTGATCAATGGATTAATTCTTTGGAGAAAATATTTATGGCATTAGGTTGTACTAAAAAGGAAAAGGTTACACTTGAAGTGTATTGTGTCAATGGTGATGTTGATCAATGGTAGTTTTTAATCCATAATATTAGGGAGGAAGAGGAAATATAACTCATGGAATGGAAATATTTTAAGGATATATTAATGGAAAAATATTTCCCTCGTGAGAAACAAACTGAGATGAAGATAAAGATCATTAATTTAAAGTAAAAGGAGGAAGAAAGTGTTGCAGAGTATGAAGCTACCTTTACAACGTTAGAAAGGTATGTTATAGATTATATATACAAATCAGAATGAAAGATTGACCATTTATTTGAAGGGATTAATCAAAGTCTCTAAATGGAACTAGACTCTCAAACTTTTTTTCATATGATGAAATAGTTTTATATTCCATCAATACAGAGATAAAATTCTCCAAGTCTTATGACTTAAATGGGAATAAAGAGAAGAAGAGGGTAGTAGAGAAAATCATAGATAAAGGGAAGAATAGAAGGAAGTATTTTACCTCATGTGATAACTTTGGAATGAATCACCCTGGGAAATTCTTAAAAGTATTGGGAGATTGTTATAAGTACATAGAAAAGGTTCATCGGGAAAAATAATGCAAAGGGAAGAAATAAAATATTGATATCTAGTGTTTCAACTGTAGAGAAATGCGGCACTATGGAAATAAATGTCTCAAGTATCAAGGGAATATACCTCAGAATAAGATATGGGATCAAGGTCAAGATTATTCTATTAATATAACCAAAATTGAGTGATTAATATTATTGTGTATTTAGATCCATGAAATATGATGTAAAATTATTTTATTGATAATATTCTCATCATAAGAATTATGAAATGTATATTGATTTTGTTGCATTACTATTTCATTAAGTATTCGAGATCATATATTTAATGGTACCAAAAATTTGAGGCTGAAGCCACGGTTTATTCATAGAAAGGGGATAAATTACATAGAAAAGCAGGCAACATACAATTCAGGGATATACTTAATGAGACTTAAACTCAAGACCTCATCGAGACCCATAGGGGCACCTACCATTGAGCTAAACCCTAGGGAAATATTGAATTGTACCAGGAAAAGTGATTCAGTGGAAAGTTAAACTTTTTGGAAAACACGTGGTTGAGGTAAAAGACAACCCTTAATTTTTTCCGAATGTTGACATAATGATGTTTGGATAAATATATGATTGATATGGATAAAGTAAATTAGATACTAATAACTACCTTAGAACTGATTCTAAAGTTTTAAATCATAATATCTGGAAGGTTTATAAGGTTAACCATTTATGAAATGGTTTAAGTTGAACTTTAGAAGAGGTTTTAGAGATTATTATATTACTTTACCATATTATGAAACATGTGGTAAGAGATTAAGTAGAAATAGTTCATGTCACAATAAAAGGATGATATTATTCTAATGAAATATAAATAAATTAAGTACTTTTATTTTTTTGATTTCTTTATCTAGATATTAAAAGAATCCCTAAACTCTAGGAAAAAGAGTATGGAAAAAAAATGTTATCCATTTAATTTTATTTCTAAAAAATAAATGGTCTTTTAATTGATTAGATATATATGGTTATTGTGATAGTTAACTTTCTATTGAGAATGTTCTTTATCACTCTCCATCAGAACTTGATAGTTAGATTTCTCTTACATGTCTAGGTTTTCACTTCTCACTAATGTTATCCTATTATAAATCTTAATTTTGTGGTGGAATTCTCATTTATCTTTCCCTATTATTAAGAGTATGTTTTATTAACCCTATTTATAATGTGGGTTTCCCAAAAGGTAATTTTTAAGTATCAACCTATGAATTTTGAAGTGAATTTTCAAATTGTGAGGACACAATTTATTGAAGAAGGGAATAATGTAACACCCTAATATTTTATGGTATATCTCCTTTTAAATTTAATCTCTTAAATATCTTAAGTTGCATGAAACTCCCATATTAAAAAAACGTTATAACCTAGTAGTTAAATTGGCAGGAATTAATAGTATTAACCAGGTTATGAAATATATAATTTTTCAATTCATTGGTGATGTAGTAATTAAATTACTATTACTGAATTATCTTAATTGAATTTATATATTATATATTCAATAAAATATTTTTACATTCATCCAATATATTTTATAAGTGTAAGATAATAATAAATCCACATTTACACATAAAAGCTATATTTTTCTAAAGGCGGTTTTACCGCCTTTTGATGGTGCACTTATTTTAAAACTAAATTTTAAAACTATTATAAATTATTTTTAACAAAATAAACTTTATTTTTAAAATAGTAATTTCAAATTTATCTTAGGGTGAATTTTTGGTATTTTTCAGAAAATATTTATTTTTCAATGAATAGTGAAAATACTGAATTTTAATTGAAAATGGACTTTTCATCTAAATAATTTATAATATTAAATTATATTATAAATTAGTTTTAAAGTATAATTAGATATATTATTCATATATTAATACAATTAAGGTCATTGGAATATTTTCATATTGAATTTGGATATAAAAACATTTCAAACTTTTGAAAATTTTCACTTTAAAAACTCGCTCTCTCACCACGTCTACGGGATTAGTTTTAAATTAATTTTAGACACTTATGTGTTTTGAATGTTTAAAAATGGATTTATTATTTAAATTCATTACTTCCAAATTAAATAAATAGGTTCCTTCTATTTTGGCCAATATGAATAGCAACTTTAGTAAATTTTGTTACCACGGTTAAGGGTAAATCGAGTAATTAAGTGTAAAAAAATTATGATAAGGATTATAAAATTACTATAACACTAATTATAATTTTATTTTATGATTCATTGTAGAATAAAATCATACTTTACCCGAATTTACAACCTCTTGGAGCCACTTGGATGACTTTAATCCACTTATAGTATTTTATTTTAAGAAAAGTCAAACTTGTCCCACTAATGTTTTTAATAAGTATAATATTTTTAATATATGGTCATTCAGAAGATATGTTCAATAATAAATTTTATTTATAAATCTAATATATTTATCTTCATCATGGTAATTTATTTTAAATTTTTAGGTGAGAAATATTTAGCTTAAATTCTTGCACAACAGTGATGCAATAATTATTTTATTAATGTAAATATAAACAAAATGATATTAAAACTATTAAAATAAATATAATTTGAGATAATTAATATCATCCAATAATTTTATAAATAAAATTTACATATTTTTGAAGTGTTAAATTTTTTTTTTAAAGGTATCTTGTCGTAATGATTTATTTAAAGTCAAAGTAATGAATTGTTTCAAAATTGTCATTAATGATATTTTTAAATAAATAACATTTTATTAAATGATATAAAATTTATAAAAAATCTTAAATCAAAAAACTGATTGTTATAAGATTTATAGTTTCATAAATTATCCATTTATGGGTATTTTTTAATTTTATAGTAACTATATTAACCCTAAAATAGTAAAAATACATGTTGTCATGGTAAGAGTTAAAGGGGTTACATAAGGGTTAAAACAAAAAGATAAGGGTATTATCTTGACCTAAACTTGTAAAAAATTATTTGATAAAGATTATTCAACCCTTAACACCTTAAGATAAAATTTTAGTTATTTAATGGATACTTTCCCAATAATATAACTTATATATTATTTAAATCAAAGATAGTTACAAAATATCACTCTCTTTGTATTTAATAACTTTTATGTGTCCTCATAGGGACAAAATCAATTTATGAATGAACTGAAATGTATATTTTTATTGTAATGAAATTATTTTTATTATATAAAATTATATTTAATTTTTATAAATTATATAATTACCTTAAATTCTTCTGCAATGCTAATACAATATTTATTTAATTAGCATAAAAATAAAATAAATGATTTTAAAAATATTAATTTTCAAATAATTTTAATGTTTAAATGTGTTAAATGAATTTTAAAGATATATATAACATATTATAGAGTTTATAAATCATTATATTTTATTTCTAACTTTGTATTGATGCATTTAAAGACAAATTAAACGAATAGTATCAAATTTAACAATAATGATGTTTTATTAAATTAATATTTTATTAAATTGTTTAAAAATAATAAATAAGACCAAAGGGGATAATATATGGTATAAAAAGTAATTACATATTAATTTATAATCTATTTGAAATTATTTGGATCTAGAATGTCCTTATTATATTTTAATATTTTGAGGAATTCTGAAAGTGCCCCTTGCCTCAATTATAAAAGGGTATCTCCTCCCTCACTTATTCACAACACTTTGAGTCATATAGCTTGACCAAACCCCACCCATTTATCTTATAAACATCATTATTTAAGTTTCATAGGTTCTGATCCTTCTAAAAAGACATACCCTAGATCCATTAAAAAGTGATTAAAGGAAGTCCATTGAAGAAAATGCAATTGTCTTTATCAACTCTTTCAAGTTTGTTTCTTCTTCCACTTCATCTTCATGTGTTGTTTCGATGATAAAGTAATAAATCTAGTATCATATATATTTTGAGATGTTATTATGATTATGGGATAACTATATTCCACCTTTATCCATCCTATGAAAAATGAATGTATCGCACATGAATATGTACGACTTACAGTCTCCATATTGTGGTGTAATTTATTCTTCATCACCACTTTACTTGGATGGGTATAATTGTGAAGAAACGAACCGTGATTCTAGGTTTAGAACACAAAAATATTTTTTATTTTTTTATATAAAAGACAAATGAAAAATACACAAATCATTTTATATCTAGGAACTATTCTGGTCTAGGTTTTGGAGAATTAGATACATACATTAAATTTTAACAAAATTATACCAGATAGAATAAAATAAAATAAAATTCTTCAGGAGCGCTTCCTCATAAAAGAAATACACATCACAAATAAATTCTACTAAACCCTTTGAAAAATAAATTTTAAATATAGAATGAGCATTTAATTTTCCCATCAAGGGGTTCTAAAATCATGGGTAAATACTTTTAAAATATTTCATTTGCTAAAAATAATACTTAGAAATAGATTTTAAAAATATTGTAAAATATCAATAAGTTAATATAATTTTGAAAACCATCAATTTCCTAAAATAATAATATTTTGAAATAATTCCTTCAAGTTCTTTAATTGAAAATAATAATTTTTGAAGGATTAATTATGATACTCAGTAGGCTATAAAAAACTATATGGACACTTAGCCATATATCATATGGGAAAATGTCCCATTAAGGTCCTGGGTTCACTCCTCATACCATAACTTAACATTTGATACTCTAGTTCCAATTTTAAGAAAGCATTTTAATGGTCTTTCCTTTCTCACACATAACCCAAAAACAGTTCAAAATAATACATACATAAATTATTTTATTTAAAAGAAAATAATCTTACATACTTCTTAAAATGAAATAATAACTTTTTGAGAATTTTTAAAATCATATTTAGGATAAATCCATTATTATAAACAATTTTTCTTATTTAAAAGTCATAATTATAAATTCATAATAAAATAAATGAATACTTGAATAAAAATGCATGGAATATCGATGATAACATAGATGATAGTCGTATTTAAATTATGAGTCACATATAAGGAGGTACATAGACATATTTTCACATGAAATAATAACTTTTATTTAGATTTAGCACATAAAATGATAATATTAATCATTTGTAAATAAAAAGTACACATAAAATTATGTGTTCTCTCATGGATATTTTATTTACAAAAGAAACAATTTAAAATAAACAATAACAAAAAAAAAGTTTTTTCATTGTTTATAATTATCTTATGAAATAATTAATTAAAACATTAATTATTTTCATGAATTAAAATTATCTTTACAACGGTTTTAATTTAAATCTATGTTTTAAAACAAAATAGAATTTTTGTTTTCTAAAATAGGCTTGATAAATTTTATGAAAATCCTTACACGATTCCATTATAAAATTCGAAAGCGTAACTATATATATATATTGTAAATAAAAATATACCCCTTACAACACCATGAATTTGAAAGAATAAAATAAATCCATTAAAAACATAAATTTAAAACAAATCCCTTACATCGTAAATTCTTAAAACAAATAGATATATATACGTATGTATATATGTATATATCTTTATAAATAAAACAGAAATTGATATATTAAAAACAAAACAAAACCCTTACATGTAATGGATGATTCAAAGGGCTTATTGAAGTTTGGACACCAAGCAAAAGAGATGAAATGAACTTGGGGAGTATTTTTTTAAGTATTCTAGGCGTGCAGAATGAGAGTTACATTTATATATATAGTATATTCTTATCTTATAATAGAAGTTGATAAATGAATATTATTACACATATTTTATATATTTATATTATTTAAATTCATGAAGACTTCAAAGTGAGTATTTCTCTTTTTTTTATTATTTCCTTTACTGTTTTTTTCTTATCTTTATGTTTTCTATTTCGTTTATTCATTGTTTGTCATTTTTTTCTATCAGCACATCTTCTTTCTCTCTTTTTTATTCATTTTTTCTCTCTTATTTGTTTCTTATCTCATTTTTGTCAAGTAAAATTTATTATATAACAATATATTATTATATTACCATTTATTATTTGTTTAATTTTTTTTAACAATAAAACATAACAGCTTTTTAAAACATTTTAGCATTTTTTTAAACATGTAATGTTTTTTTAATTTGATTTCACGTTTTTCTTTTTTTTAACATATATATGAAAAAAAAATTATAATAATATAATAATATAATTTTATAATTTTCTAATTTTATAAAAAAACATAATACAATATATTATATTAAAACTAACAATAATAATTTTATTAAAAAATATGTTTTACCCTTAAGTATTATTATTATTATTATTGTCATTAACTTTAATTTCATTAATTTATCCAAATTTAAACATTTATAATCATAAATAATTCTTTTATTTAAATTAAAATTCCTATAATTTATTTATTAAAATAAAGGTTATATAAAAAATAATTTAATAATTTATGAAAAGCAGTTATATTAAAACATTTCAAGTAATAAAATTAACTAATGAAAATCAATTATTTATTAAAAATAATTTAACATAATATTTCATGTTACTATTATTTCAAATAATAACATTTTATAAATCAAATAAAAATTAATTAAATTATCTAGTTATACCTGTAATTTTAAATAAAAGCGCATTTATCAACATAATATAATTTATATATAAATAGGTTTTCTGGAAAAATATTAATATATCCAAAACATTTAATATTAAAAAATAATTTTAAATAAATAATTTTGGATTATTTTTAAAATACATTTATTTTAAGGAATATCTTAGTTTATTTTCATTTAAGATATAAAAATACAATTTCTTAAAACACAAAGTAATATTTTATAATTAAGATGAAAACTTATTTTGATTACAGAAAATAATTTAGTTTTATAAAAGTCTTTATTAAAAATATTTCTTTCAATTTATAAACAAAATAAATACAAAATTAAAATAAATTACTATTTTAATTTCTTGGGATGTGACATTCTTCCTCCCTTAAAATAATTGCACTCATGTAATTCATTTGCCGGACTTAAAAAAATCTGAATTTTTGTCTTCAAAATTTAAAAAACTATAATTTTTAACCTTCTATACTCTACTACTTAGAGTTTAAATGAAAATATCTAATCTTTAAAGTTTTCCATACTATTTCTCTAATACCAACTCTAATTCCCTGAAACTCTCTTCTAGGTTCAGCATATAAAAATGTTGTGTAATTTTTTATTTAAAAGACAAATAGAAAATGCATAAATCATTTTACAAACTAGGAGCTTTTCTTGTATAGGTTTTAGAGAATTAGATACATAAATTACATTTTAACAAAACTATACAAAATAAAAAAAATAAAAAAAAATTACAAGCGCTCCCTTTTCAAAAAAAATACACATCATAAAGAAAT
Source organism: Viscum album (assembly GCA_963277665.1). NCBI lineage: Eukaryota > Viridiplantae > Streptophyta > Magnoliopsida > Santalales > Viscaceae > Viscum > Viscum album. Next base: position 1,264,998,184 of record OY728140.1, on the reverse strand, counting down.
TCTTCTAAACCTGTGAAAAATAAATTTTAAACATAGGGTGAGCATTTAATTTTCCTAGTAATGGGTTTTAAAATCATGGGTAAATAATTTTAAAATATTTCATTTGCTAAAAATAATACTTAGAAATAGGTTTTAAAAACATTGAAAAATAATAATGATAAGTTAATATAATTTTAAAAACTGTCAATTTCCCAAAAATAATAATATATTAAAATAATTTTTTGTATTTCTTCATTTGAAAATTATAATTTTTAAAGGATTAATTATGACACTCAACAGGCAATACGAAAACTGTAAACTCACTTAGCTGTATCTCATATGGGACAATGTCCCCTTAAGGTCATGGTTTCGCTTTCCATACCATAACTTAACATTAGATACTCTAGTGCCAATTTTAATAAAACATTTTAATGTTCCTACCTTTCTCAGTCATAACCCAAAAACATTTCAAAATAATAAATACATAAATTATTTTCTTTAAAATAAAATATTCTTACATACTTTTTAGCATGGAATAATCATTTTTTAAGAATTTCTAAAATCCTATATAGGATAAATCTATACTTATAAACAACTGTTCTTATTTAAAATTCATAAATATAAATACAGAATAAAATAAATTAATACTTGAATAAAAATGCATGGGATGTCGATGATAACTTAGATGATAGCTATATTTGAATTATGAGTGACATACAATGAGGTTCATAGACATTTTTTCACATGAAATAATAAAATTTATTTATATTTAGCACATAAATGATAATATTAATCATTTATAAATAAAAGATACGCATAAAATGATAATCATTAAATGATGTCTTCTCTCATGGAGATTTTATTTATAAAAGAAACAATTTAAAATAAATAATAACAAAACAAAGTTTTTTTATTGTTTATGATTAGATTATGAAATAATTAATTAAAACATTAATTATTTACATGAATTACAATTATCCTTACAAGGGAATTATTTTAAATATAATTTTTAAAATGAAATAAAAAAACCTATCACGAACCAAGCCGGGATGCCATCCAAACCGACATATGACCCAGTCTGGGACATGGACTAAAGGGTTTTCCCAATCCCCATGGTATAACAGCTAGTGTCAAGCATTGTGTTAAAAATTGTGGGAATGATTTATCCAAAAAAATCATGATGGAATAAATAAAGTGAACAAGTAGAGGAACTGATAATAAGTGAATCCCAAATAAATATACAAAATTGATTCAGTTACAACAGTTGGACAAAACATAAAATTAAATCAAAACTTAAATTGGACCATGCCAACAAGATATCTATGTGACCTCTTGGTCACCTCTAATGACCAAACCAACCTTCTTCAACAACTATCACTTGGAAAAGAAACTTGAATCTATAAAATATCTTGGGTCTACTGACACCGGATGGTACAAGTAGGGTGTGAGATTAACATCTCAGTAAACAACCACCACAGAATCTATACATTTCCTTTCCTGAAACAATCCACAAACACTAGATTGAAAAATACATATAAAAATAGGCTTTTCTCATTTTAATAAACAACCCATCACATTACTATTTTCAAAACAGATTACCATTTTAAAACCAAATCCAAAACCAAAATCCATACAAAGAGATACCAAGCTATGCTAAAAATAAACAAGTGATACAAATAGAAAACCAAGTGCAACATAATATAAACAAGAAAATATATATAGTGACCATGGTAATTTCTTAAACATCCCTAGATAAATCTCTGGATATACTCAGGTCATACTCACCTTCCGGCATATAGTTCATCTCTATATTCTATAACCAACTGGTCACCCCAAACTAACCAATCCAATGGCATGTCCCACTAAGCCCTATCAATTCAAGAGGGTACCAACCCATCTAATCGAGGTTAACAAGCAACCATTACTCGTCCCTCTAAAAGATTCCTAGGAAACCCATGGTAATATTATATTGTGTAAGTATGAGTCCCTCACATGCATGACTCACCTTACATGTCGTCATTGCACTTACCTATCTCAAACACTAACATCGCCTACCTGATAACCCATATAGGGAAATCCTTATTAGGAGTTCCTGAAATACAACAATCCATACATGAGTACTAATATGGCCATCATATCACATGATCTTTCAAATCATTTCTCAAAACATCCAAAGATGTCAATCGGGCATTTAAACTTCCAAAACCACAATTTATTTCCAAAAAATTATGAAGTGACAATCAGGCCTTACATCGAGTCTATTTCAAGTATACTTACAAAAAATTTCCAAACCATTTATAAAATGATATAAAAACACCATTTTCAAATATACAACGCCAAACATGCCTTTACCTTCCAAGATCAATTCCATTAAAATCCATGATGAAAACACACAATATACTTAAAGATGCCAAATTGGCTTTACCTCCATTTAGAAACCAACCATCCTTTATAAAGTGCCAAATAAGCCATAATTTTGAACATACCATTAAAAACCACATTCAAACCATATTGAGACCACAAACCATTTAGGAAAACATGTGTGCTTAAAGAGAATTGGGAGAAGGGGGAGGAATAAAGGTTAAGTATTCTGGAAACTGGGTTTTATTATTAAAAGGACTTTTCCAATACCATTATAATTTGTGTGCCCATCCATGTGTGCACTCATGAACACATGGATGATCCCACATCTAATGGAATAATTCATGTATTCATAAAATCACCCAAAAACCACCTTTAAAAAAACACCACATGCTTTCAAACTAAACCCAATACTTGCACACAATCGCAAAAGAATGATTAAGTATTTAAAAATTAAAAGAACATTTCCAAACATTTCACCACAACCATTAAGCCATAAATAGGCATCATAAATCACACATCAAGAACAAATTATCATTCTAGTAAAACTACTAAAATATAGCAAGGAAAAATATTACAACAAGAGTTCAATTTCATTTTTAGAAAACAATAGGCCTTTTGTCAAACATGCATGCACTTCAATATAGGAAAAACTAAAGAAACCTTTCTAAAATCCATTTCTCACCAAGTTTCCACAATAAAAATACCAAATAAATTTATGATAACACCCCATAGGCAAGATTATAACATTATTTAGGCACTCGAGGAAAGATCAAGCATCAATGGGATGTTCTGGAAGGGAAAATAATGGAAAAACCTACCTCAACAGAGTGTGGATGTGAAAAAACTCTAGGAGAAGGGATATACAAGCTCGATACAAGATCTGAACACCCTAACTTCCAAGAAATCGAATAACACACAAACCCTAACCCCTAGGGTTTGACCAAAAGATAACCCCCTCCAAGAAAACTCTAGAAATCCAAAGTGGTGAAGAATAAGAGCATAAAATTTTCCAAACACCCTAAAAAATTACCTTATAACTTTCAAGATGCATCCATATAGGAGGAGGAGGATCCAAGGAGTGGTGGGTTTTGGATCCACTTCGTGTTCCAAAAATGACCCAAGACGTAGGGGCTCAATTTTGGGTAAAAAGAGGGGAGGGTAGATTATGGATATCCAAATTTTTAATGACCTAGAAACGTCACAAAGTTTGGCAGCACAATTTACCAAACCATGAACCAAATATGTGTGAGATACTTGAAAGGAGGGGCACCCCGCACGGGTTGGTTGCATGGTTTCCAAACCATGCACTAACTGTTTTGAATGCCTCTATCCAGTTACAGAAAAAAACCACAAAGTTGCCTAATTGTTTCCTAAAATGTTCACAACTTGTTCACCTCACTACTGGACACCCAACACAAGCTGAATGGTTACCTGGTCATGGGTGCATAGTTTCCCAAACCGCACATAGGCCAAAAACTCACTTGGGACTTCCAAAATTCAAAAATATAAACCAGGGCTCAACCCAAACCTCAACTGAAAGATCCAAGATTAATAAAAGAATAAAATAAAGGGATTACAAAGGTAATGGTGTAAAAATTATCCCCACTAAAAACACTTTCTTCCATGAAAATTTCACCCAGCCAAAAGATAATACAAAACTCAATTCCTTGCTTGATCAAAATATAATGGATACACGAACTTTGGGGTGACCTTTCACTTCAAAAGTCACACCCGACTATTATAGAGGAAACCATAGGACAATGGATAATGGGATAAAATGAGAGGGTTCTCCCCACCATAAGAATTCAACTAACATAGAAACATTCAAACTCTCAACACCATCAGGACTTAAATGGGAACTAAGATAAACTTCTCTATACCAACTAAGGAACATTCACAGCACAACTGGGAACTCCCAAACCAAACCAGAAATCTCTCATGCAATCCAAGAATCCCCAATATAGGGGAAACCCATAAAAGAAGACCAAATCAAGCAGAAAACCTAAACACACTCCATCAATTCCACAAAACTCAAGAATCTACAAAATGATCACAACTGAAAGCTAAAATCCAAACTGACCCACAAAAAGGCAAGGCACACTCAAAGAAGAATAAACAATTCAAAGAGACACACTTAGATAAACACAACTACTCATATTATGATAAAACAAGTACATCATACTTTTACAATGAAATGATGAAATTATAATAACAATGAGAAAAAATATAGGGAAACTTCAAACGTCTCCACCAAAACATAGGAGACAAAGCTAGGCCAAGGTTCCCTACACCCCCAGTAATTTATGACTATGCATGAGCTTTACTCTAAGGCCTGTGGATGGAGACCTAGTGTTTGAAGTATCTACTACCTTGCAATGATGAGATGAAATCCTCTATTCGAGACTTTTTCTTTGGGAAATGCTTCCTAAAAAAATTCTTCAAATGACCCAAATGGCCACAATGATGGAAAGTCTTTAGAGGATTATGAAAAAAATGATTTGAATGCTCGAACCAACCACACTGGAAACACATTAGAAAATTGTCTGGAAAATGAGAAGTCAGCATTGCAAAGGGAAAATCTTCAGTAACAGGTTCCTCTAGCACATATCCCTCACCAGATGGGTAACCTTCATGAGCAACAAGAGACATCAGATTGTTAACTACCTATGCTCCAAAAACTAATTCATCTAAAAACACTTCATCCACCAACTTATTGGAACAAATATCCTTGGAGGAGAGGGTCTGATCCTTGATATCTATATAAATAACCCCAATTAAATGAGAATCCTTCAACAAATCATGCAACACCACCTCCAGAGAAAAGGAAACCATCTCCTTGAAGCGCTCAACATAGCCCTTCATCATCCATTGGCCTTGCTGAATACTCATGAGCTCTTCCATATTCTTCATCTTTACATCCTCGGGTATAAACCATCAAACAAATACATAATTAAACACTTCACATTTCATCCCAACTTGCATCAATGGAGGATCGAACAACTTCCATTTGTCTAAAGATGAACCTTTAAACAAACCCATAATAGCGTGGACTCTAACAACTTTGGGAGTTCCCAATGATCTGAAGACACGTTCAACTTCCTCAATACACTCCACTACCTCTAAAGGACCTCAATCACCATAAAGGATATGAAACAACCTATAAGAACTATAAACTGGGAATCACTCGTTAGAAATTTCAGGGACCTTTCTAGGTGGCATATTCTAAATAACACAAAGAACACAAAATCAAAATAAACATCAACCTAATATTAACTAAAAAGGGAACCTCAAGCCAAAACAACAGGCTCACAAGACAAACACATACAAACACAACCGAAATCCTCTTTTCAAAAAACACTATTTTCATTTCAATTTTAAAAATTCCTTCTTCCAAGGCCACTATCTGAACACAAAAGACACTTTTCACAAAACAAAACCCACATTCTAAAACAAAATACAATTTAGAAAAACCAAGTCATACCATTTATCTCAAATACTCACCCATGGAATCCTATGAGCCATCACATATGTACCCATTCATTTCCATCCACATGTGATAACATGCACTTACCACACATACCCACACATATGTAAACATTAATAAAAAGTTCCAAGGGTCACACTTACCATTTCATTATCAAAACCCAAGCATTTACCAAAATTTCAATACAAAATATTTTCCTTTAAAACCCATTTTCCCAATTTTATAACCACTTGAATGAAATAATTTCTGTTTCAATAACTATTTTTATTTCAAAATCATACTCACATAAGTCGAGGCTGAAATAAAACATGACTCATACCAGCCTAGTGGAATGAAGAACTAGTATACATGCTTAACCCATTGACATGGTAGTGGTCCATGCCCCAAGTAAGAATTAACAACTAACATGACCTTGAACTGTGCACTTGGACTTCACATGGGTCACTAATCCATGTGATATCACAATATAAAATCATCTCATCTCCATCGACATCCCTCAATCCAAAAAAATAACAAAATACTCAAATCTCTCACTATCCCTAGAAACTCGAGGATCATACTGAGAAAGATTTTTTGAAACTTTTCCCATACCTACCTCTTGAGTCCCAATAGTCCCAATCTCCAATCCACCTAACACGCCAAATAACAAAGAACCTATACTATGATACCATTTTGTCACGAACCAGGCCGAGATTCCATCCAACCCAACATTCAACCCAATCCAAGACATGGCCCGAAGGGCGATCCCAATCCCCATGGGCTGGAAACTAGTGACGGGGATCAAGGTAATCACTATAGGAATAGTTTAGCCCAAAAAAACTAGGATCAAATAAATAAAATGAACAAGTAGAGAAACCAATGACAATTGAATCCTAAATAAACATACAAAACAAATTCAGTTACAATAGTTGAACAAAATAGAAACTAAAAATGGACCACGCCAATAAGATCTCCATGTGACCTCTTGGTCACTTCCAACCACCAAACCAACTTGCTTCAACAATGAGAACTCATACCGGAAACCAAAAACCATAAAATATCTTGGGTATACCGACACCAGATGGTACAAGTAGGATGTGAGCTTAACCCCTCAATAGGAAACCGCCATAGAATCTCTACATTTCCTTTCCTGAAACAGTCCACAAAAACTAGTTTGAAAAATACATATATAAAAATAGGTTTTTCTCATTTTAATAAATGAAACATCACATTACTATTTTCCAAATGTATTACCATTTTAAAACCAAATCCCAAACCAAAATCCATACAAAGAGATAACAAGATATGTTGGAAATAAACAAGCGGTACAAAAAAACCAAGTGCAGCAGAATATAAACTAGAAAATATAGATAGTGGCCATGGGAATTTCCTAAACATCAATAGAGAAATCCCTGAACATGCTCAGGTCAGAATCACCTACCGGGATATGGTGCATCTTCATAGTCTATAACCAACTGATCACCTAAAATGACAAATCCATTGGTACATCCCACCAAGCCATATCAATTCAAGGGGTAAAAATCCATCTAATCGGGGTTAACAAGAAACCAACACTCAACCTTCTAAAAGATTCCCAAGAAACCCATGGTAATAGAATATTGTGTAAGTAGGAGTCCCTCACACACGTTACTCACCTTACCTGTCATCACCGCAATTTCATACCCCAAACACTAACACCACCTACCTAATAACCCATATAGGGAAATCCTCTTTAGGGGTGCCCAGTATACAATAGGCCATACACAAGTGCCAATCGGGTCGTCATATCACATGATCTTTCAAATAATTTCTCAAAACATCCAAAGATTCCAATTGGGAATTTACACTTCCAAAACCACAATTTATTTCAAAAACATTATAAAGTGCCAACTGGGCCTTACATAGAGAATTTTTCAAGTACACTTACAAAACATTTCCAACCCATTTCTAAAATGATATAAAACACCATTTTCAAATATACAATTCCAAACGGGCCTTTACCTTCCAAGATTAATTTCATTCAAATCCATGATGAAAACACACAATATACTTAAAGATTCCAAATGGTCTCTACCTCAATTTTGAAACCAACCATCCTTTATAAAGTTCCAAAAGGGCCATAATTTTGAACATAGCATTTAAAACCACATTCAGAACATATTGAGACCATAAACCATTTATGAAAACATATAGGCTTAAAGAGAATTAGAAGAAGGAGGAGGAACAAAGGTTAAGTGTTTTGGAAACTGGGTTTTATTGTTAGAAGGACTTGTCCAATGCCATTATCATTTATGTTCCCATCTATGTGTGCACTTGTGCACACATGGATGAGCTTACATCCAATGGCACAAGCCATGTATTCATAAAATCACCCAAAATCACCTTCAAATAAACACCTCATTATTTTAAACTAAACCCAATGCGTTCACACAAATTCAAAAGAGTAATAAGTATTTCAAAATCAAAAGAAAATTTTCAAACATTTCACCATAATCATTAAGCCATGACAAGGGATAAAAATTCACACATCAATCCCAAATTATCATTCATATCAACCTAATAAAATATAACAAGTCCAAATATTACCACAAGAGTTCAATTTCTTTTTTAGAAAACAATAGGCCTTTTATTAAACACTCATGCACTTCAATATAGGTTAAACTAAAGAAACCCTTGTAAAATCCATTTCGCACCAAGTTTCCACAATGAAAATACCAAAACAATTTATGATAACACCCCACAATAAAGATTATAAAATTTTTAAGTCACTAGAGGAAATATAAAGTATCAAAGGGATGTTTTGGAAAGAAAAATAATGGAAACACCTACCTCAATAGAGTGTGGAAGCGAATAAACTCTATGAGAAGGAAGATCCAAGCCCTAGAAAAGTTATGCACACCCTAAAATCCAAGAGATCGAATCACGCATAAACCCTAACCTCTAGGGTTTGACCAAAATAGAACCCCCACCAAGGAAACCCTATAAATCCAAATGGGAGAAAAGGAATAGGAGATAATTGTCCAAAAATCCTAAAAATTACCTTATAACTTTGAAGATGCATCTATGAAGGAGGAGAATCCAAGGAGAATGGGATTTTGGATCCCCTTCATGTGACAAAACGACCCAAGAGGGAGGGGTGTGATTTGGGGTAAAAAGATGGTAGGGTAGATTAGGGAGATCAAACTTTTTAATGACCTAGAAACATCGCACGATTTGGCCACACAGTTTACCAAACCGTGCATCAATTGTACGCGAGCTACTGGAAAGGAGGGCCACCCCATGTGGGCTGGTTGCATGGTTTCCAAACCATATGCCGACCATGGTAAATGCCTCTTTCCGGTTATAGAACCAAACCGCACAGTTTCCACATGGTTTCCTAAACTGTGCGCAACCTATGTGCCTCACTATTGGAAGCCCAACACAGGTCGCACGGTTATCTGGGTAGGGGTGCACAGTTTCCCAAACTGTACCCCCAAACCATGAACAAGCCAAAAACTCACCTGAGACTTCCAAAATTTAAAAATTTAAACTGGGTCTCAACCCAAACCTCAACCGAAAGATCTAATATTAAGAAAATAATAAATAAATGGATTTCAATGGTCGGGGTGTGACAAATTTTGTTTTCTAAAATAAATTTATAAAATTTATGAAAATACTTGAAAACTTATATTATAAAATTTTAAATCATAACTATATATATATATATATATATTGTAAATCAAAATATACCCCTTGCAACACCATTAATTTGAAAGAATAAAATAAATCCCTTAAAAATATATATTTAAAACAAACCCCTTGCATAATAAATTCTTAAAACAAATATATATATATATATATATCAAATATAAATTGATAGATTAAAAATAAAATCAAACCCTTACCCTAAATGGATGAATCAAAGGGATTATTGGATTTTTGGACACCAAGTAAAAGAGATGGAATGAACTCATGGAGGATTTGTTTGGGTATTGTGGGTGTGCAGAAAGAGAGTTACAATTATATATATATATATATATTTATATATATATGTGTGTGTGTGTGTGTCTATATTATTCTTAGATTATAATGGAATCCAGAAGATGAATAGTATTACATATATTTTATATATTTATATTATTTAAAGTCATGAAGACTTCAAAGTGATTATTTCATTTTTTTATTGCCTTTACTGTTTTTTTTCTTATCTTTATGTTTTCTATTTTTTTATTCATTGATTTGTCTTTTTTTTTCTTTCCTCGCATCTTCTCTCTCTATCTTTTATTCATGTTTTTCTATATTTTCTGTTTCTTGTCTCACATTTTTCAAGACAGCTTTATTATTATTATAATATATTATTATATTACCATTTATTATGTGATTTAATGTTTTTTTAATAACAAAACATATCATTTATTTTAAAAGTTTTATCATTTTTTTCAAAACATGTAACGTCTTTTTTAATTTGACTTCATGTTTTTATTTTTTTTAAATATATATATGAAAAAAAAATTATAATAATATAATTATATATATTTATAATTTCACAATTTTATAAAATAAAAAAATCAAATATATTATCTTAAAAATAATAATAATAATTTTCCTAAAAAATATGTTTTACCCTTAAGTATTATTATTATTATTATTATTATTGTGATAAAATTATTTCAAATATTATAATTTTAGAAAGAAAATAATAATTGATTTTCTTTAGTTCATATTATTACTTAATATGTTTTGATATAATTGATATCAAGTAATAATATTAACTAAAGAAAATCAATTATTATTTTCTTTTTAAAATGTTAATATTTGAAATAATATTATCACAATAATAATAATAATAAAATCACAATAATAATAATAATAATAATATCACATAATTGATATGTTTTAATATAATTGATATCAAGTAATAGTATTAACTAAAGAAAATAAATTATTTATTAATAAAAATTAATATAATATTTCATGATAATATTATTTCAAATATTAAAATTTTAGAAATAAAATAAAAATTAATAAAATTTTCTACTTATACCTATAAATTTAAATAAAAGGGATTTTATAAACATAATATACTTTATATAAAAATATTTTTTCTTGAAAAATATTAATATATCCAAAACATTTAATATTAAAACTTAATTTTAAATAAATAATTTTGGATTATTTTAAAAATACATTTATTTTAAGGAATATATTAGTTTATTTTCATTTAAGATATAAAAATATTTTTTCTTAAAATATAAGGTAATATTTTATAATTGAGATAAAAACTTATTTTGATTAAAAAAATATTTTGTTTCATAAAAGATTTTATTAAAAATATTTATTTTAAATTATAAAAAATAATTAATTAATTAAAATAAAGTACTATTTGAATTTCTTGGGATGTTACATTCTTCCCCCTTAGAAGAATTGCGCAGTCACAATTCATTTGTCGAACTTAAAAAAATTCTAAATTTTTGTCTTCAAAATTAAGAAAACTAGAATTTCTAAACTTCTATACTCTACCACTTTGATTTTAAATAACATCTAATCTCCAAAGTTTTCTAGACCATTGTTCTGATACCAACTGTGAAGCCCCAAACCACGCTTCCAAGTTCAGAACATAAAAATGTTGTGTATTTTTTTATATAAAAGATAAATAAAAAATACCCAAATAATTTTACATACTAGGAACTTTTTAGCTCTAGATTTTAGATAATTAGATACATACATTATATTTTAACAAAAATGTAAAAAATAAAATAAAATAAAATAAAAGTATTCACAAGAATTGTCTCCTCAAAGAAACACAAACCCCAAAGAAATTATATTAAACCTGTGAAAAATAAATTTTAAACATAGGGTGAGCATTTAATTTGGTCAATAAGGGGTTTTTAAATCATGGGAAAATACTTTTAAAATATTTTATTTTCTAAAAATAATACTTCGGAATAAGTTTTTAAAACATTTAAAAATAATAATAATAAGTTAATATAATTTTGAAAACCACCAATTTCCCAAAATAATAATATTTTAAAATAATTCCTTGGATTTCCCCATTTAAAAATTATAATTTTTGAATGATTAATTCCAATACTGAATAGGTCATAAGAAAAATATAAGGTCACTTAGTTGTTTCTCATATGGGAAAATTTCCCCTTAAAGTCATGGGTTCAATCCTCATACTATAACTTAACATTTGATACTCTAGTGTCAATTTTAAGAAAAAAAATAATGGCCTTTTCTTTCTCACTCACAACCCAATTTTTTTCAAAATAATAGATACATGAATTATTTTCTTTAAAAGAAAATAATCTTGCATAATTCTTGACATGGAATAATCATCTTTTGAGAATTTCTAAAATCATATTCAAGAGAAACCCATACTTATAAACAAATGTTCTTATTTAAAAGACATAAATATAAATGCATAATAAAATAAATAAATACTTGAATAAAAATGCATGGAATTTCGATGATAACTTAGATGATGGCCATTTCTAAATTATGAGTGACATAAAAGGATGTAAAGCGAAATTTTTCACATGAAATAATATCTTTTATTTAGATTTATCACATAAAATGATAATATTAAGCATTTGTAAATAAAAGGTACACATAAAATGATGTCTTCTCTCATGGATATTTTATTTATAAAAGAAATAATTTAAAATAAACAATAAAAAAAGTTTCTTTATTGTTTATAATTATATTATGAAATACTTCTTTAAAACATTAATTCTTTGCATGAATTATAATTATCCTTAAATGGGTTTTATTTTAAATCTATGTTTTAAAACGAAATAGATTTTTTTCTAAAATAGACTTGATAAAATTTATAAAAATTCGTACATTCTTCCATTATAAAATTTGAAAGAATAACTATACATACACACACACACACACACACACACACACACAGAGAGAGATATATATATTGTAAAAAATATATACCCCTTGCAACACCATAAATTTGAAAGAATAAAATAAATCCCTCAAAAACATAAATTTAAAACAAATCCATTACATCATAAATTCTTAAAACAAATATATATATATATTTGTATATATCTTTCTAAATCAAACATAAATTGATAGATTAAAAAAATCGAACCCTTACCTAAAATGGATGAATCAAAGAGATTATTGGCTCATGGACACCAAGCAACAAAGTGGAATAAATTTTAGTAGGATTTGTTCGGGTATTGTGGGTGTGTAGAATGAGAGTTACATATATATATATATATATATATTATTTTTAGCTTACAATGGAAGCCAGAAGATGAATAGTATTACACATATTTTATATATTTATATTATTTAAAGGCATGAAAACTTTAAAGTGAGTCTTTTTTTCCTTTAACTTTTTTTTCTTATCTTTATGTTTTTTATTTTTTTATTCATTGATTTGTATTTTTTTTCTTTCCATACATCTTCTCTATCTCTTTTTTATTCAGGTTTTTCTAAATTATTTATTTCTTATCTCACTTTTATCAATTCAACTTTATTATTATAATAATATATTATTATATTATCATTCATTATGTGATTTAACATTTTTTTAACTACAAAACATGTCATTTTTTAAACATTAAGAATTTTTTTAAAAGATGTAACATTTTTTTATTTGATTTCATGTTTTTATTTTTTTTAAGCATATATATGAAATAAATTTTTTTTAATAATATAATTATATATATTTATAATTTCATAATTTTATAAAACAAAAAGAATATAATACAATACATTATCTTAAAAAACTAATCTTCTTAAAAAATATGTTTTACCCTTCAATATTATTATTATTATTATTATTATTATTATTGTCATTAACTTTAATTTCATTAATTTATTCAAATTTAAACATTTTTAATCATAAATCATTATTTTATTTAAATTAAAATTCTTATAATTTCTTTACTTAAACAAATATATATATAGAAAATCATTTAATAATTTATGAAAATAATTATATTAAAACATATCAAGAAAAAAATAACCAAAAAATCAATTATTTATTAAATACAATTTAACATAATATTTTATTCTAATATTATTTCAAATATTAACATTTTAGAAAGAAAATAAAAATTAATAAAATTATCTACTAATGCCTATAATTTTAAATAAAAGGTAATTTATAAACATAAAATACTTTATATAAAAAAGGTTTTTTAAAAATATTAAAATATCCAAAACATTTAATATTAAAAATTAAATTTAAATAATAAAATTTAGATTATTTTAAAAATACGTATATTTTAAGGAATATACTAATTTATTTGCATTTAATATATAAAAATACTATTTCTTAAAATATAAATTAATATTTTATAATTGAGATTAAAACTTATTTTTATTACACAAAATACTTCAGTTTTAAAAAAAAATTATTAAAAAAATTATTTTAAATTATAAAAAAAATGTATAATTAAAATAAAGTATCATTTGAATTTCTTATAATGTTATATTCTTTCCCCTTAAAATAATTGTGTCCTCGCAATAGGTTCATTGGACGTTTTTTGAATTTTTGTCTTCATAATTAATAAAACTAGAATTTATAAACTTCTATACTTTACCATTTATATTTTAAACAACAACATCTAATCTTTAAAGTTTTCTAGACCATTGCTTTGATACCAACTATGAAGCCTCAAACTGTGTTTACGGGTTCAGCACATAAAAATGTTAAGTATCTTTTATATAAAAGACAAATGAAAAATATACAAATTATTTTACATATCATGAACTTTTCCAGTCTAGGTTTTAGATAATTAGATATGTACATTACATTTTAACAAAACTATAAAAAAAAGTCTCTTTGAGCATTGTCTCCTCAAAGAAATAAACATCAAAAAGAAATTCTATTAAACCTGTGAAAAATAAATTTTAAACATAGAGTGAGCATTTATTTTTCCTAGTAAGGAGTTTTGAAATCATGTATAAATACTTTTAAAATATTTCATTTGAAAAAAAAAAAGAATACTTATAAATTGGTTTTCAAAACATTGAAAAATAATAATAATAAGTTAGTAAAATTTTGAAAACCATCAATTTCCAAAGATAATAATATTTTTAAATAATTTCTTGAATTTTTTCATTTAAAAATAATAATTTTTGAAGGATTAATTATAATAATTAGCAAGACATAAGAAAATAGTAAGGTTGTTTAGTCGTATCTCATTTGGAACAATGTCCCCTTAAGGTCATGAGTTCACTACTCATATTGTACATACCCAGTTTTTACCTAATAAGACTTTGAAATATTTCTAATAATATTTTCATAACTGGGCACTGAGACGGCTTGCAATTCTGAGGCCCAGTGTGCGTGGAATTAATTTTATAAAAATATTAAATGTTTTTATACTACACACGTGTAGGGAATGGAATATATCTTAAACTGTTGATCGGATTTGAAATCCAAGACCACAGTTGGGACTGGAACACTATGTTTCCCCTAGGCGCAACATAAAATGAGTCGGCGCGGGACGTTCGGACCCCTCGCTCTTTGGTGGTGTGTTAAATGGATAAATTTAATTATCAATTTATTCATTTAATAGCTCAAACCCAAATATCTCTCGAACGGGGCCTCAGATGAAAAATCTGAGACCACTGATGAGCTCAGAACATAGGTCTTACCCTAGGCAGAGTATAACCTTTATTGGCGTCAAGAGGATGGATTATTTTCCAGCATGGACGATTAATTAAATAATTAAATAATTATTTATTTAATTATTTGATTGATTTCTTTTAACCTGATGATAGGTTATAAATTCTTGGTTTAGAGGGGGTTGACCTCATAATTCAGTTTGACTAATGAAGACAAACCCTCCCTTCCTCTCCTTTCCTCCTCTTCCCATTGACGAATGACGAACGATGAAGAATGACAAGGAAATCTTGGATCAAGGTAGAATAAGGAGCGATGAACACAACAGCTTCTCCCAATCGTTGTGCAAGTGCAATCTTCATCAACGGAAACCGAACCAATTGAGGTAGGATTTGTCTTTAGTGTTTTTATGCCTCTAATTAACGTTTAACATATTGATTTCACGTTTGTCAATCTACGCCCTTGCACTATCCTAGAAATTGAAATGAACTATTTTTATCAGTTTATATAGTTATTGTCATTGTTCTATTCATTTCAAATCTATTAATTATGATTTTATTCTTCATTCTTCGTCTGTCCATCACCATTTTTTTGTTTGGACGGTGATTAGACCAATACACATTGAATGATCATTATATATTCAATCTTTGGTATGACGAAACGGCATCGCCGGTTCAGATTTGTGATTGAAGGTGTAATCTAGGTGAAATGAGGTGTGAAAGAATGGATCAATGATGATCAAGGGTCTTCCCCCGCAGATCTGTGTGGCATGCATATAATGGTTCGTTGGAGAGGGAGTCCGGCTAGGGCACGACGGCGGTCCGACGCGGTTGCGGCAGACGTCCGGCAAGGTAGTTTGAATAGGCGACAGCCCAAGATGGCTTGCAGCGGAAGGGTGAGGTGGTCTAGTCAGTGGGACGGGGTGACGAAGCAAGGTGGTCCGGTGCGGCTGGTGTAGGCGGTACGGTGGTGCGAGTGGGAGGTCGGGACGGTAGTAGGCCGAGGGGGCGGATCCAATAGACGATGACGAGACTCAGTCACAATAGATCTGGGATCTACGGGGGTGGTGTGATTTTCAGGTACCGGAAATCAAGGAGGATCCATTCAGAAGGGGGTCATGAACATTAAAGGTGTTAACAGGGTGGGGCGGGTCATCCCGCGGGGCAGATCATGCGGGTTGCGGATTTTATTGTGCAGTCTGTCCCAGTCCACAAATAATGCGGGATTAAAAAATAAAAGCCCGACCCTACCATGTGGGACCCTCGGACTAACGGGTCGGCCCACAGGCTTAAAAAAATAATATATAAAAATATTTTCTTTCTTCATTAACCATGATAAGTGTGGAACGGAAAAACAGAAATGTTTGAGATTTGGTGAAAATATTTAGTTTTTAATTAACAATATCCCTAAAAACAACAACAACCATTAAAAGATTATATCTTTGATGATTTATGGGATTAATATCATCTTAGGTGGGTCATTTAACTTGACCGTCCAAACCAGTTTATGGACAACAATACTCTTGTGTCTCTCGTTAACACTACAAATCATGTATATAATATTTACTACACATATATATATATAATAATATTTATTATTTATTATATAAATTTATTTAATACATATAATATATTTATTACATTTACATGTAATATATATTATTTATTATATGTACATAGGAAAATTTTTATTGAATTTTTTTGTGCAAATTTATATTGGAAATTTCATGTGTAAATTTCCACTGAAAATCTACACTTCAAATCCTTATTTAAAATTATAATGAAAATATATTAAAACATAAATAAAAAATTTAAATTTTCACTAAAAATTTTCATTGCAAATTTTTGACAAAAAATGTTTACAACAAACATCCATTGAAAATTTAATTGGAATCTCCACTTAAATTTCTAGTGTTAAATTCAACTTTTTTTTATTATAATTATACTGAAAAATTGATTAACAAAATTCTAATATAAATTCATGATTAAATTTTAAATTTAAATATTTAACTCATAAATAAATAATTTAATTTCACACTAAAAATTTGAACCGCAAATTTTCTATGGAAATTTCTAGTGCAAACTTCTATTAGAAATTTGTGATGCTAATTTTCACTGGAAATTGACATTTTAATTTTTCCCATAAAATAACAATGTAGATATATTAAAATTTAAATAAAAAAATTAATTTTTCAATAAATTAAAACAAAAATAAAAATATATTAATACATATATTAAAATTTTAAATTTTAACTGAAAATTTTCATTGGAAATTTGCACGAAAAACTTTCAATAAAGATTTTCAATAGAAAAGTTTATTTCAAATTTCCACTTAAATTTCTGATACAAATTTCCATTTGACTTTTATTATAATTATACTAAAAATTTGGTTAACAAATTTCTAAAATAAATTCATGCTCAAATTTTATTATTGAATTTTCCAGTGCCAACTGCCAGTGAAAATTCTAAGTGCAAATTTTCACAGGTTTTCTGCAGTTCGATTTTTCCATTAAAATTTCAATGTAGACACATTAAAACATAAATGAAAAGTGTAAATTTTCATTGGAAAATTACATTTAAAATTTTCGTTAGAAACTTTTACACTAAACTTCCACTAGAAACGTCCACTTAAAACTACAATAAAAATATAATGATACATAAATAAAGACTATAAAATTTCATCATAAATTTACATTGAAAATTTAAATCGGAAACTATGAATGGAAATTTCCATTAGAAAATTATAGTTAAAATTTCCATTTAAATGTCTAATTTAAATCATCAAATTATATTTACTATGCATTGAAATTTTACTCTTATGAGTGTAAAACAGTACTCAAAATTTTCACTGAAATTTTACACTGAAAATTTGTATTGGAGACTTGATTATCAAAATTTTAAAATAAATACATGTTTGGATTTTCAATTCAAATGTATTAATCCACAATATTATTATACATTTATTATTATTTTTTCTTATTTATTAATTTTTTCTAAGTTACTTTTAAAAGCTCATAGTAATATATATATATATATATAATTATAATAATAAAATTAAAATACATAAATCAAAATATTAGTAGAGCGTTGTATTATAAACAAAATGGTAGTATTGTATATCTGGTTTCATAATTATTGTGTCAATTTTTAATACATTAATTCTCTTATGTTCCAAATAACCACATGAGTGCCATCTATCCCACGACCAACCTTACCATCAGGTTTAAAATCTAACATGAGTCAATTTTATTCATGATTTATGTATGGTTTTATAAAACTTGAACTATTTTTTTCACACACTCATGTTAATTTATTATATTATATTATTTTGTTTTATTTTTCAAGAATAATTTTTTGTAATACATATAATTGTGGGTCAAACGGGACCCGTGGACACCCGGCGGGCTAGTCCGCGCGGGCTACGGGTTTTGCGGGTTGGATCAAATGCGGTCTGAATGTTTACGGGCCTAAATTTTCAAGGCCCTAACCCACATAAATCCACAGGCTAATGGATCGGCCTGCGGATTTGCAGATTTTTTGACAGTTCTAATGCACATTAGGGTTCATCCGTGATAATTAGGGAAGAAGAAGACCCGTTGAAGGATAAATTGATTAGGGGGATTAAAATAAAATTAAACTGCTTTAGTTGGAGGAGAGAGAAGGCGTGTGTGGAACCACATTTGGTATGAGTGTGATTTGAGAGATAGGCTCCACTTTTGGTGGTGCGTTGTATTTTTCATATGAAGATTTAAGGAAGTAAATTAAAAATAGTAATAATATAATAATGTTATTATTATTTTCGTTGGGAAAATCGTGTTTTGACCGTAACTTCTTCGTGCGACCACATTTTCACGAACCGTAAACAGAAGTGCGAACCTGAATTCTAGACAGACATTCCAAGTCCAATATTGGATGTATTTTTCGGGTTTTCAGATCTGGTACCCAAAATGCTCATGAAATAATAGATTTAATATCATTATTAAATCTTCAACCCACCATAACTCCTATGTTCGACGTCTGATTGACTTGTCGTCAGCGGCGAGGTGACCCTATCATTAAGACGGTCGATTCAAGTCCAATGTTGAATATTAAATTCTGATTCATGGATTGGGCCCTCGAAACACCCCAGTATTATTATTATTATTATTATTATTATTATTATTATTGCAGAATATTACATCGGTCGTAACTCTCCCATACGACATCAGATTGGTGAGCCATCAGTGGCGTCCTGACCCTGACATTGAGGCGGACATTTCAGGACTAATTACAGTTGTTTAAACCAAAGTTGAGATGCGGACCCCACGAAGTTGGTTCGCACGCATTACATTGGAATGTGACTTTTTCACCGGGTATCTGTTTTGGGAAAATGAGTAGTCAATCCCACGTGTTTTTATAAGAGGATCGCAATGGCATGATATATAGAATTTTGTTTTGGGACTAAGGTGTGGTCCCCACATGATTCCATTCAAGTGCAATGCGGTGATATAAAACTTTTCCATCGGATGTCTGTTTAGGGCAAATGAATAGTCGACCTTGGGCATTTTTCTCTAAGGATTGCAACGGTGTGATCCATTTGGTTATCTGGTTCTATTTGAGGAGGTATTCCAGTAAAAGTACATTTTTTCAATTCGGTTTAAAAATAAGCAATGCGCGCTCATCAGCATTTTGTTAAAGATACCAGGTACTCTGGCAGTACACTAGCACACCTAGGGGTACTTGATTTTCAGTTTAGTACCCAAGTATGGAAAGGTATATTGCCAGGAAAAGAGGTGGGGCTACACAATTTGTGGGCTCAACACGCACTGCATACCACTTTAAGAATTTTTTGTCTCTCATATCTCCTTCATTTGGACTCAGACATTGGCATAGGAGTAGCGTATAATGAGTTTTTTTAGCATATAATGCAATGGTTCCCTCCATAGTGGCTTCTGAGATACAATGGGAGATGTTTCGAGTGTGACTCCTATCCGGGGTGGCAATCGATGACTGCAG
Organism: Viscum album; assembly: GCA_963277665.1. Classification (NCBI taxonomy): domain Eukaryota; kingdom Viridiplantae; phylum Streptophyta; class Magnoliopsida; order Santalales; family Viscaceae; genus Viscum; species Viscum album. The sequence goes on along the minus strand of OY728140.1, from coordinate 1,264,977,804 downwards.
CGACATTTTTTCGAGAGGTGTCATCAAGAAGGGATGATCGGTGTTCCTCAGTGCTTTCTGAGAGGTACCATCCAGTAGGGATGAGCAGTGTTCCTCAGTGATTTTTGAGAGATATCGTCTATCAAGGATGACCAGTGATCCTCAGTGCTTTCAGAGAGGTACCATCCATCAGGGATGACCAGTGTAGTTCCGGGCTGACCCTCTCATCGGGTAAGGTAGCTTAGTCCCTAAGGAGATACCGGGATGACCCATAATATAGTCCCCAATGAGATACCAGGCTGACCTAGAGTGTAGTCCCTGAGATAATACCGAGCTGACCTAGAGAGTAGCCCTTGAGGAGATACCAGGCTGAACCAGAGTGTAGTCCCTGAGGTGATATCGGGCTGACCTAGAGAGTAGTCCCCAAGGAGATACTGGACTAACCCAGAGTGTATTCCCCAAGGAGATATTGGGTTGACCCTCCCGTCGGGTCGGGTAGTGTAGTCCCCGATGGTTCAGAGAAGACCCTTGACTATGCAGCACAGTGGCGAGATGTAGTTTTATTTACCTAAGGAATCACGAGAAACAGGGGTGTTTTTTCCACCGAGACGTGTTCTTGTGATGCCGCCTAAAACTGTGTGGGTGAGCTAGTGCCGCCCAAAGCAGATAGTATCGATTTACGGTGATTTTTTTCCCTTTTACTTAGGCTTCCAGGGTAGATGTGATGAGGTGTTGGGCATTGCAAATGGATTTACTTGGAACTATTGGCTACTCACTTTCTCGGGCTAAGCTGTGAGATAGAGATCCCATTACTCTCATGTTTGGTTTATTTGAGCAAGCATATCTATTATTGGGTGGAGTTTGACTCTTTCCATTCACTCTTTTTTTACCTTGTTCTATCTTACTACTCCCCTCTTCAGTACCTCTCTTGTTGCTCCCTCGAGCCTTCGGGGCATCCTACTGGGTATTCTCATACTCACCCCTGTTTGGGCGTTATCCACATTTAGTGTTCCTTGCATACGATGGAAAAGTTGATTGTGATATTAGAGTAGATTATGGATACGGGGTTCTTGGACCACGTTCGGTGGTTGTATCTTGGGATTCAGAAGTGGGACTCTCCCAACTATTTTACTTTTTCACCAGTTGTCGGGTTGTGGCACTTTTCTAGTTAGGTGTGTATTTTTTCCCTTTCCCTTTTTGATTTACTTTTCTTGTACTTATATTGTTTATAGGTTGATGCATATATGTTTGGTTTCCCTTTTATAGTGGTGTTGTATCTTTATTTATTTTCCTCTGCACTTTTTCATTGAGTTGGTTGCGTGTGTATGTACAGTTTCTTAGGCAAAGTCATCCCCTAGTTTGGTGTGACTTCGATGCTAATCGCTATCTCCTAACCTATGGAGGCGGGCTTGGGGTAGTTGTGGCACAAGACCTAGTATGGGTCGAGTTGTGACAAAGTGGTATCAAATTTGGTTCGACCCTTGGGATGTTGTTCTGACGTTTCCCTAAAAATGTCTTTTTTGGGTTTAGGGAAAAAGTGTCGAAGTGTCTCGAGAGTGGCTCTCAGGCCAGGGAGTATAGTGATGGTATGGGTAGCCGACGTATCCATTCACCAGAACCCTGATTACCCACTTGTTGACTCGGCACCCTGAGACACTTGTTTCAGGGAACAATGGTGCATGCATCATATAGGATTGAGTTTTTGACTGTCCTTCTTGAGTCATCTACCCACTTCTGTTGATATATATAGATATTCCCATCTGACTGTGGTACTCCTTGAAAATATTCAAGATGTATTCATGATGATATTCATCTAAGATACTAGCTACGATTCATGAAGACGATCTCATGAGTGACAAGGCCTCAATTCAGGACCCATCATTCGACCCCCTTTCTCCAGGTGGGCAGGTAACAACACCCCTACCTGTTGAGCAACAGACATCCCCAACAAAGTGGACTGAGGACGTGCGCAGGCTGAGCGTACTTTGCGAGTTCCAGCACCAGAGATCGCTGAGGTTCTGCGGTGAGCCAGACCCTCAAACAATGAAGGTTTGGATAGAGTCAGTGGTCTTCCTATTCAGGCTTGTACAGACACCAGCAGATCAGATGGTGGCTTTGGCAGCCGACCTTTTACTTAGAGCAGCTGAATATTAGTGGAGCTTGGTTACTCAAATACATGATGAGTTGTAACTATCGTGGGACTACTTTCAAAAGCTGTTTTGCGATAATTTCTACCCCTCCTTCTTGCACTCCTTTCAACTTTAGGAGCTTATCCAGTTACGGTAGGGAGGGATGATGGTGACTGAGTATGTGACTAGGTTCACAGACCTTGCGCACTACTCTCTGGACATGATCTATAATGGTTACTTATGAGCACAAATGTTCAAGTAGGGAAACCATATAGAGATTCATGCTATCATTGTACCCTTGTGCATCCCTAAATATGTTGGGGTGCTGTAAAATGCATTGGTGATAGAGATATTTTTTTTAGAAGAACTCCATACAACTAGTTGTGGTAGTGAGTGCAACAGATATGAGATGTCTGCTATAACTAGCAAACACCCAATGACGATATCTCGACATAGGAGATCTTCTCATGATTGGTCTCAGAAACATGGTCATATGGGACCCAAAAAGCATAGCATAAGTGTGGTGGAAATTTTCCTTTGACTTGTGCACTCAAGGCGCGGTTGTATAGCAGATGCCCTTAGCAGGAAGTACGGGAAGTCCCAAGCTCACCTAGTGTAGGAAGTTTCAGAGCTGTTAACTTTCCTACGGATGACCCTTATGGATCAGTAGGTTAAAATTTTTCTTCAGTCGACAATGTTGGCTCCATCGCTTCTCGAGAAAATAAGGGAGTCTCGGTTGTGATGTACCGACTGTGTAATCCTGCGTGACCAGTTATCCTTAGGTGTTTCACCATATAGATATTCTGAAGGAGAGAATCATGATACCATGTTCCACTGACAAACAATGATTCTAGTTGTGACATGGGATGTAGAGGTTCATCTAGAGAGGAAAACTATCCCCCCACCCCAAGTTCTATTTGGTCATTCGAGACTGTGAAAGGAGATAGCGAGGTTGCATACTGCCTTGCCTTACCCCAAATAGTTGGAGTGGGTACACAACATCTTACACATGTCGTAACTAGGGAGATACATGTGTGTTCCTACATGCGTCATCAACTGAAGAAAGCCTTATGAGGGTGGACCATCCCTTTGGTCCATATTCTTTGGCAGCGCGGAAACATATAGGTTTCTTTGAGAGAGGGAGAGCTAAGTGCGGGGTCGGTATCCTGAGTTTTTTCCTTAGTTTTTCTTTTTTAGGATGAAAAGATTGAAGGAGGGAATGATGTATAGACCCAGTTTTTACTTAATAAGTATTTGAAATATTTCTAAGAATATTTCCAGAGCTGGGCGCTGAGATAGCGTGCAATTCCGAGGCCTCATGTGCCTAGAATTAATTTTATAAAAATATTAAATGTTTTTATACTATACACATGTTGGGAATGAGATATCTCTTAAACAGTTGATCATATTGAAAATATGATACCATAGTTGGGTCTGAAATGAGATGTTTCCCCTAGGCATGACATAAAATGAGTCGTCGCGGGACGTTCGGACCCCTCACTCTTTGGTGGTGTGTTAAATGGATAAATTAATGTATTCATTTATTCATTTAATAACTAAAACCCAAATATCTCTCGAATGGGGACTCAGATGAAAAATCTAAGACCACTGATGAGCTCAGAACATAGGTTTTACCCTAGGCATAGTATAAACTTTGTTGGCATCAGGAGGTTGGCTTATGTGCTAGCATGGATGATTAATTAAATAATTAAATAATTGTTTATTTAATTATTTTATTAATTTCTTTTAACCTGATGATAGGTTATAAAATCTTTGTTTAGAGGGGTTTGACCTCATAATTCAGTTTGTCCAATGATGGAAAACCCTTCCTTCCTCTCTTTTCCTCCTCTCCCCATTGACGAACGACGAACGATGAAGAATGACAAGGAAATTCTGGATCAAGGTAGAACAAGAAGCGATGAATGAAACATCTTCTCCTGATCGTTGCACAAGTGCAATATTCATCAACGGAGACCAAAAAATTTGAAGTAGTATTTGTATTTGGTTTTTGTATGCCTCTGATTAATGTTAAGCATATTGATTTCATGTTCATCAGTCTACGCCCTTGCACAATCCTAGAAATTGAAATAAACTATTTTTATCAGTTTATATAGTTATTGTCATTGTTCTGTTCATTTAAAATCTGTTAATTGTGATTTTATTCTTCATTCTTCATCTTTCCATCACTGGTTTTTCGTTTGGACAGCGATTAGACCAATACCCATTGAGTGATCATTGTGCGATCAATATTTGGTATGACAAAACGTCATCGCGGGTTCAGATTTGTGATTGAAGGTGTGATCTAGGTGAAATGATGTGTGACAGAATGGATCAGTGAAAATCAAGGGTCTTTCCCACGGATCTGTGTGGCATGCGTGTAATGGTTAGTTGGAGAGGGAGTCCGGCCAGGGCATGACGGTGGTCCGACGCGGTTGTGACAGGCGATCGACGAGGTAGTTCGGACAGGCGACAACCTGAGATGGATCACGGTGGTAGGACGAGGTGGTGTGGTCAGCAGGATGATGCGGTGGAGCAGGGTGGTCCGGCACGGCCGGTGTAGGTAGTACAGTGACACGAACGGGAGGCCGATACGGCAGTAGGCCAAGGTGGTGGATCTGACATATGATGGCAAGACTCAGTTACCATAGATCCGAGATCTACGGGGGCAGCGTGATTTTTAGGTACTGGAAAGCAAGGAGGATCCATTCGGAAGGGGGGAACGCACATTAGGGTTCATCCATGATAATTGGGGAAGAATAAGACCCATTGAAGGATAAATTGATTAGGGGGATTAAAATAAAATTAAATTACTTTAGTTGGAAGAGAGACAAGGCGTGTGGGATGCCAATTTTGGTATGAGTGTGATTGGAGAGAGAGGCACCACTTTTGGTGGTGCGTGGTATTTTGGATATGAAGATTTAAGGAAGTAAATTAAAAATAATAATAATATAGTAATGTAATTATTATTTTCGTTGGGAAAATCATGTTTTGACCGTAACTTCTTTGTGCGACCTTAGTTTCACGAATCGTCAGCGGCAGTGCGAACCTGACTTCGAGACAAACATTCCAAGTCCAATATTGGATGACTTTTTCGGGGTTTTAGATCAGGTACCCGAAATTCTCGTGAAACAATAGATTTAATATTATTATTAAATCTTCGACCCGCCATAACTCCTACGTGCGACGTCCGATTGACTTGTCTTCAGCAGAGATGTGACCCTGTCATTAAGATGGTCGATTCAAGTCCAATGATGAATATTAAATTCTGATTCATGGATCATGCCCTCTAAACACCTCATTATTATTATTATTATTAATATTATTATTATTGTTGTTGTTGTTGTTGTTGTTGTTGTGGAATATTGCATCGGTCGTAACTCTCCTATACGACATTAGATTGGCAAACCGTCAGTGGCGTTGTGACCCTAACTTTGAGGCAGACTTTTCAGGACTAATTGATGTTTTTTAAACCAAATTTGAGTTGTGGCCCCCACAAAGCCGGTTCGCACGCATTACGGTGGAATGATACTTTTTCACCAGGTATCCATTTTGGGCAAACGAGTAGTCGATCCCGTGTGTTTTTCTGAGAGTATCACAATGGAGTGATCTATATAATTTTTTTTTGGGACTAAGGTGTGGGCCCCACATGATTCCATTCAAGTGCAATGCGGCGATATATGACTTTTCCATCAGATTTCCATTTAGGGCGAATGAATAGTTGACCTTAGGCATTTTTCTCCAATGATAGCAACGGTGTTATCTGTTTGGTTATCCGGTGCCATTTTAGGAGGTCTTCTAGTAAAAGTACGTTTTTGCCCTTCAGTTTAACAACGAGCAATGCACGCTTATCATATTTTTTGTTAGAGATACTAGGTACTCTGGGAGTACACTAGCACATCTAGGGGTACTTGATTTTCAGTTTAGTGCTTGGGTATGGAAAGGTATAAAACCAGGAAAAGAGGCGGGCCCACACAACGTGTCGGCCCCACATGCACTACATACCACTTTACGAATTTTTTGTCTCTTGTATCTTCTTCTTTTGGACTCAAACATTGGAATATGAGTAGCCCATCCTGAGTTTTTTTCCTCATTGAGTGCGATGGTGCCCTCCGTAGTGGCTTTCGAGATACGATGTGAGATGTTCCGGGTGTGACGCCTATCCGAGGTGGTAACCGATTACTACAAAAATGTTTTTCTGAGAGGTGTCATCAAGCAAGGATGATCAGTGTTCCTTGGTGCTTTATGAGAGGTACCATCCAGTAGGGATGATTAGTGTTCCTCAGTGCTTTCTGAGAGGTACCATCCAGCATGGATGACTAGTGATCCTCAGTGCTTTTTGAGAGGTACCATCCATCAGGGATGACCAGTGCAGTTCCGGGATGAACCTCCCACCGGGTCGGGTAGCATAGTCCCCGAGGAGATATCAGGATGACCCATAGTGTAGTCCCTAAGGAGATACTAGGCTAACCCAGAGTGTAGTCCCCGAGGTGATACTGGGATGACCTAGAGAGTAGTCCCCGAGGAGATATCAGGCTGACCTAGAGTGTAGTCCCCAAGGTGATACTGGGATGACCTAGAGAGTAGTCCCCGAGGAGATACCGGGTTGACCTAGAGTGTATTCCCCGAGGAGATATCGGGCTGACCCTCCTGTCAGGCTAGGTAGCGTAGTCCCTGATGGTTCAGAGAAGACCCTCGATTATGCATCACAGTGGCAAGGTATGGTTTTATTTACCTAAGGACTCACGAAAAAGAGGGTCTCTTTCCCCACCGAGATGCGTTCTTCTGATGCAACCTAAAATTGTGTGGGTGGGTCAATGCCCTCCAAAGAAGATAGTATCGAAGTGTGGTGATTTTTTCCCATTTGACTTGGGCTTCCTAGGAAGATGTGACGAGGTTTTGGGAATTGTAGATGACTTTACTTGGAACTGTGGGCTACTCACTTTCTTGGGCTGAGCTGTGAGATTGAGATCCCCTTACACTCATGTTTGGGTTTCTTTGAGCAAACATATCTATTATTAGGTGGAGTTGTACTCTTTCCATTCACTTTTATTGTACCTTGTTCTCTCTTACTTCCCCCCTCTTCAATACCTCTATTGATGCTCCCTCGAGCCTTCAAGGAATCCTACTGGGTATTCTCATACTCACCCCTGCTTGGGCTTTGCCCATATTTGGTGTGCCCTTGTAGATAATGGATAGGTTGATCGTGATATCAGAAGAGCTTAGGGATACAGGGTTCTTGGACCACGTGTGATGGTCGTAGCTTGGGATTCAAGAGTGGGACTCTCTCAGCTGTTTTACTTTTTCACATGTTGCTGGGTTGTGGCACTTTTCTAGTTGGGTGTGTATTTTTTCCCTTTCCCTTTCATCTTTACTTTTATTATACTTTTACTATTTATAGTCCAGTTCATATATGTTTGGTTTCCCTTTTATAGCAATGTTGTATCTTTCTTTCTTTTCCTCTGTACTTTTCCATTGAGTTAGCTGTGTGTGTGTGTACAGTTTCTTAGGGCAAAGGCCTCCCCTAGTTTGTTGTGACTTTGGCGCTAGTCGTCATCCCTTGGCCTATGGAGGCAGACTTGGGGTAGTTACAGCTTGAGCCACGGTATGGGTCGAGTCATGACACATAACATAACATTCAATATTCTAGTGCCAATTTTAAGAAAATATTTTAACGGTCTTATCTTTCACACTAATAACCCAAAAATGTTTCCAAATAATACATACATAAATTATTTTATTTAAGAGAAAATAATATTACATACTTATTAACATAACATAATCATTTTATGAGAATTTATAAAATAATATTTAAAATATATCCATGATTATAAACAACTATTCTTATTTAAAAGTCATAAATATAAATGCATAATAAAATAAATGAATACTTGAATAAAAATGCATGGAATGTCGATGATAACTTATATGAAGGTCATATATAAATTATGAGTAACATACAAGGAGGTGTAGAGACATTTTTTCACATGAAATAATATCTTTTATTTATATTTAGCACATAAAATGATAATATTAATTATTTTTAAATAAAAGGTACACATAAAATAATAATCATAAAATGATGTCTTCTCTCATGGAGATTTTATTTATAAAAGAAACAATTTAAAATAAACAATGACAAAACAAAGTTTTGTTATTATTTATAATTATATTATTAAATAATTCTTTAAAACATTAATTTTTTTCATAAATTACAATTATCCTTCCAAGGGTTTTATTTTAAATCTAAGTTTTAAACCAAAATAGAATTTTTTTTTTAAACATACTTGATAAAATTTATGAAAATCCTTACATGCTTCCATTATAAAATTTTAAAGCATAACTGTATAAATACATACATACATACATATATATATATATATATATTAAATCAAAATATACCCCTTGCAACCCAATGAATTTGAAAGAATAAAATAAATCCATTAAAAACATAAATTTAAATCAAATCCCTCACATAATAAATTCTTAAAATAAATAGATATATATGTATATACATACATATATATATATATATTTAAATCAAACATGAATTGATAGATTAAAAACAAAATCAAACTCTTACCTGAAATAGACGAATCAAAAGGCTTATTGGCTTCTGGACACCAAGAAAAAGCGATGGAATGAACTTGGGGAGGATTTGTTCGGGTATTGTGGGTGTGCAGAATGAGAGTTACATTTATATATATATATATATATTATTCTTATCTTATAATGGAATTTGGAAGATGAATAATATTACACATATTTTATATATGTATATTATTTAAAGGCATGAAGACTTCAAAGTGAGTCTTTTTTTATATTATTCCCTTTACCACTTTCTATTTATCTTTAAATTTTCTATTTTTTTATTCATTTATTTATTGTTTTTTCCTTTCCTCGCATCTTCTCTCTCTCTCTCTTTTATTCACATTTTTCTCTTTTATTTGCTTCTTATCTCACTTTTTTCAAGTAAACTTTATTATTATAATAATATATTTTTATATTTCCATTTATTATGTGATTTAATGTTTTTTTACAATAAAACATATCATTTTTTAAGCATTTTAGCATTTTTTTTTAAAATGTAATGTTTTTTTAATTTGATTTCTCGTTTTTCTTTTTTTAAAACATATATATGAAATTGTTTTTTATACTAATATAATCATATATATTTATAATTTCACAATTTTATAAAACAAAAAAATAATACAATATATTATCTAAAAAATAATAATAATAGTTTTCTTAAAAAATATGTTTTACCCATAAGTATTATTATTATTATTTTCATTAACTTTAATTTCATTAATTTATCGAAATTTTGACCTTTATAATCATAAATCATTCTTTTATTTAAATTAAAATTCATATTATTTATTTATGAAAACAAATGTTATATAAAAATAATAATTTAATAATTTATAAAAATCAATTATATTAAAACATATCAAGTAATAAAATTAACTAAATAAAATCAATTATTTATTAAAAATAATTTAACATAATATTTCATGTTAATATTATTTCAAATATTAACATTTTAGAAAGAAAATAAAAATTAATCAAATTGTCTACTTGTACCTGTAATTTTAAATAAAATGGAATTTATAAACATAATATAATTTATATAAAACAAAGTTTTTTTAAAAAATATTTATATATCCAAAATATTTAATATTAAAACATAATTTTAAATAATAAAATTTGGATTATTTTAAAAATACAGTTATTTTAAGAAATATATTAGTTTATTTTCATTTAAGATATAAAAATACAATTTCTTAAAATAAAAAGTAATATTTTATAATTTAGATAAAAACTTATTTTGATTACACAAAATACTTTAGTTTCATAAAAGTTTTTATTAAAAAACTTTATTTTAAATTATAAACAAAATAAATACATAATTAAAATAAAGTACTATTTGAATTTCTTGAGATGTTACAATAATGATGGAAATAATATATATATATATATGATAATTATGACATGAAATTTATTTTTTAAAAATTAAAATACCATCCACTTCCTTACCCTTTCACCATTAAGGGAATGATATTTTTGCTAGTGCGTGCGTACAACCTACCGTCTCCACGACGGGATGCGATTCATTTTCCATGTTCACCATTAAAGAATGATTATAATATATATATATATATATAATGAATAAATATGATATCTATGACCTTAATATATTTCTGAATATTATGAAACTATATCATATGCATAAGAATCGAGAATTACTGTTGTGGTACTGTAGCAGCGGTGTTACTGTAGATCGGTGGGTACTGTAGCGGCGACTGGGCACTGTAGCAGCGGCGATACTGTGCAGGTACTGTAGCAGCCATGATACTATTCACAGAATAGAAATTGGGCCTACGGGCTATGTAATGGGCTAAAAACCCACTGGGCATTCGGGCTATGTAATGGGTCTCCCTCTACCCAGTTAAAAGAGGTCTTTGATTTGCTTTAATAATAAAATGAGGCTTCGACCCCAACCTTTAAAAAAAATGCATAGGAAAATGAAGTAGTTCACACCCGAAACAAATATTATTAATGAGAAGGTGATAATATGTTATAAAAGAATCATATAAGATATTATGAATATGAATATGGTTCTGGGATAAATTAATAAAAAAAATTAAACCATTATATGGGAGGTTAAAGTGTTTACTATTAGAGGGAAGCATGGGGTAAGGGTTTCTCATCTCACTTAATACTTCTATGATATATATGTCTTATTCACCACTAATTTATTTTGTGTGGTATATATATTTTACTTTAATATATCATATCATGAATCTCATTCTCTACATGGTATTAAATGTTTCATTTGATAATTATTACTTTTATGGGGCATATGATTTGACTAATTATAAAGTGATAATGGATTTCTTAACTCAATTTGTATTCATTAGGTTAAATTTTTACTTTTTTGATTATGTCATGTTAAGATTATGTACTTGTGAAATGACTTTTGATTATCTTATGTTGTATTTTCCACTTGTTTTATGTGGATTTACAGTGAATACACATAATTGATTCATTTGATTAATTCCTAAATCGTATACCATTTCTATATACAGTGTTTACTTAGAAAGTTATTTGAATAACTGGGGAAATAATACTAAATTTGTATCTTTTAACCAATATGAATATTTGATGATAATACACATTGTTTGTAAATTAAATTGATTATTCGATACATGAGGAATGTTTTGGACATGAAATACATGGGTTGGGGACTGATTAATGCAAACCCCTTGATGCATCGGTAGTCTCATGAGATGAATCAGTTGGCCAAATCAGATGGGTTTCTACCCACAGACTTAAACTAATAAGAGGATTGATCTTGACAGTAACTATCTAGAGGATATATCTTGATATCCCAGACATCTAACATTATGCATTCCATCATTATTATTATTCCATGTGATTAATCGATTAATTATAATATATGTGGTCAAGTTCCAAGATCATGTGGTTATTTACATGGCATTAATTTATCATCTTTTATTCCAGTCATATTATGCTCATTTTATTGATTAATGGTATGTGTGATCAGTTATTTACTTTGATATGTTTATTTTTCTTATTTATTCCTGATATCTTATGTTGCACATGACCCTTAATGAGAATTTGAGATCACATTTATTTTGTTTCTTTTCCCCATGTTATGAAAAAGATATCATTAAATGCATTTTAAAGGATTCGGTTTATTATATTCTTTCATCTATTATGTTTAATTTTCTATTTCTAATGTAAAATGGGTATCAGGTTTGTAATCTATTTTTCCAAAACTTCTAAACTATTTGTCCCTTTGGAATTTGAATCTAGTTTCTATATCAATTTAATAAAGTAAGGCAACGGCTCCGGGATACTGAAGTCTAGATCTTTACATATTTTTTGAAGATAAAAACCTCTAGGTCATGGATAAGGGTGTTGGGAGGGTATTTCCAAAGATCTTGGTCAAGATAAGGGGCTCAAGGTGTGTGGATAAGTGAGGAGAGAAGACTCCCTTTATAAGTGAGGGGTGGAACTTTTTTAAATACTCTAAGATTTAAAATAATATAAAGTTCTTTTCATGGGTAAGTGGCACAAAATGGACAAAGTTTAGAAGATAAGGTTAGGTCAAAATCCACTCCACCAATCAAATTTAGAAAAAATTTAGTGATATGTGGATCCTTATATCAGTTAAAACAAATAAGAGTTTTGTGACTTTAAAACCAATACAAAATTGAATGTAAAATTGAAATAACTTAATTAAATAAAATGATAAAAAATAGTTCTTTTATTAGAATAAAACATCACTTAGGTTTTAAAATTTCCAACATGGTTTTCTAATTCAACATAATATTTTTATATGTTTTTTACTCCTTAAACTCGTATATTTTTAGAGAAAACGTTTCATAAAATTTTAATTCATTCTTATACCATGATGATGTCTTAAAAGTGATGATATTTTTAAAACTTTATTTTTCATTATTCACTCAAAAATCAATTATTTCAAAAAAAATATAGAAATTCACTTTAAGCTAAATCCAATATTCTAGCCTAAAAAATGTTATTAATTTTATCAAATTCAAACTATAGGACCTATAATTTTTACACTTAAATATAATTATAAAATATTTATATTATAATTATAAAATAATAGGATGTGCATTGGGAAATAGTTTAGAGGTGTGGTGTTTACTTATTATAATAGGATCTCAGGTGTTACACCAATTGTATGATATGATTGGGTTAGGTGGTGGAATGGAATCTTATTCCAGGCTTCAAAATTTCCCATGAATCATATAATACAATATACCTTAAATGTATGAAACAAACCATTTTGTAGCATACATGTCATGTTCAATGATTGGTTATAACAGACCATATTATATAGCCTTCATATATATATTTATATATATATATATATATTGGATTTAGGGAATATCTATTTCACAACTGTGACCAATGATGTGTATTTTAAGATTGTGTTTCTGGTCCAATGATGTGCCTTTTAAGGTCATGCATTATGGACTGTTATGTCTTGTAATTTAAGGTCATATGATGAGGATCAATTCTGAGCAGTTTAAAGTCATGAAGACTGGACACTACTAGGTAAAATTTACCAAGCAGTGGTTTGGTGTGGGGATGGTTCATGAAATATTTGTTTATGGTTTATCTTGACATATGATTCATCTGAAGGTGTTGGTCTTGCACTAAGTTGAAGGATCATTTATATTTACCACCTATCTATTATTGAATATGCTAGAGGGATGGATGACTAGACACATGGGTAATGTGAAACGGGTGAAGGAAGGTTGTGACTTACATCATATCGAAAACCCATTATACTATTAAATTGGAAAAAAATAGGTCAATCGGATGCTTGAGAGTTATGGAGAGTAGTTTAGAGCTTCCAAGATGATGGTCTTGAGCCAGGAGAGGTTTCACTGGTTACCTAAGAGTATGGACCATCGTTCACATCAAAGGAATGCATGATTAATTGCATTCTGAGGATCCTAATGGTTAGGGAGGATATAGTGCCAATGATATCAACTAGGCCATTAGAGTGAAAGGGTTGAATTTATTCGAGGTAGTAGACCTGATATGTGGGATGTTCGGGTATAGCCATAAATGTTGGCCATGACTCCGATTTGAAGAGGCGTGGGCACCATTGCTAATAACCCTAGAAAATGATCTTTCACTAAGGGAGTTACTCTTAGTCAAATTTTATGTGAAGATACGTTGTTGAAAATAGGGCAAAACATAATTTAAGATATCCCTATTTCATATGAAATCCATGTTTATGTGAGTAAGTGGGATCTATAGGGGTATAGAGGCTTTAAATCAATAACCATATAAGATTTATATGGTTGGTTGGATGCCCTTTTCATGAAGGACTCACACGGATCTTGCCCACAAAATATTTTATGCGGTAGGTCATGAAGGATTTATACTATTTGGATTACAAAGTATCTTATGAAAAATGGGTCCACAAAGATCACATGTATCAAGTACATGAGTGTGAAGATCATACACAAAGGCGGGTCATTACTCCTCTCATACTTGGATTTTGAATCTACCTCTGGGAGTTTGTTTTCAAAGTCCATCTTGCTAAATATGGTCTCAAATGATGTGATTTCTTGAACTTCGTGTCATAAAAAATTCCCAGTGTTTTCAAATTCATGGTTAAGTGTCTATTTGTAGTCAAAATCACCCACTCGTGAATTGTAAAGCTTCGTCAGTATAAAAGACTGGAGACCACATAACAATGTTGCATTCGAACATCAAACGGCGACATAATTGTTAAAGGGAGGGAGACCACATGACGTCTCCACCTCAAGGCCACACACGATATTGCGGTCTCATAACATCCATGGATCTCCAAAGTGAAGTCCCTTTTGTTACCACAAACAACACAATACCCTGCCTGATTTATTTCTGGTGGTTGCAAAACATCCCTGTTGCAAACGACACATATCCACAAAGCGCAGACACCATGGACCACATAAGGGCTAAGAACCGTGTATTTTTTACATGGGAAAACACCTCTTCATTAACATTCAACTAATATCTTGAGAAAATGATGATCCACGACTAAAACTAATGGTGGTCCCACAACCTCCAAATTAAAGATCAATAAATGAGAAAATGTAAAAGAAATGCTTTAGGTTTTAGAAATTCCAAAATAAAATTTTGGAGCAGTTTTCCCTCAACCTCCCTAAGACCATCTCCAAGCCAACATCATATTGACGGGGAAACGCTATTTTAGCGCAAAAAATTGCTCCAAACCAACGCTATTTTCAGCGGTAAAATGATGTCTTGCTGTAGTGCAGCGCCAAATATAGTGTTGTATTGTTCATGCGCTATCCATGTTTTTTTTAATTTTTACTCATTTTATCAATATAATTAATGATTTATATTTATTTTTATAATACATATTTTAATCGTTATATTTAATTAATTTTTATATTTGATTATTCAATTATTAATGTTTTTTAACAATATTATTAATGTTATTTTTAATATATGAAAATATTATTATTATTCATCTTTTTTTGCAATTTTTAATCAAATAAAAAATTATTTATTGGTAATTATTCTATTTAATTGTTTATTTATATATACACATAATGAAACTTATATAATAATAATCATATAATTAGTATAGAATACTTACATAATATAATAAATTATATATTATATTTAGGTTAGTTTTAACTAATAATGGATAATAATTAAATAAACTAAAAATTGAAATAGATTGTGCTATTGGTTTATAAAAAACATAAATTAAAATTTAACCTATTAATATATATATATATATATAAGTATATTTTATAAAAAACAGGACAAAATATAAACATGTATGCTTACATGAACAAATACAAGATTAAACAAAATAACATAATGATATGCAATAATCAGAAAGTAACATGCCAAACACAATAGATAACATAAATTTAACATTACAACAATAGTGCTCAACTGTCATACAAAAAATAAAGTAAAGGTAGAAAAATAACAATCTAATAATATGCATTTTTAATTTATTATCATTTTAAATAGCATGAAATTTTATTTTATTTTATTTTATATTATTTATTCATTAATAATGTTAAGTAAGGATAAAATAGAGTCAAGTAAAGGTCAATGGAAGTTAAGGGTAAAAAGAAAGTTAAGTAATGATAAAACAAAGTTAAGTAAGGATAAACAAAGTTAAATAAAGATAAACTAAAGCAAAGTAGTGGTAATCTAAAGTTAAGTAAGGGTGGACTAAAGTTAAGTAAGGGTGAAATAAATTTAAGTAAGGGTAAACAAAGTTAAGTAGAGGTGAAACAAAGTTAAACAATGAGAGAATAGAGTTAAGGGTAAACAAAAGGTAAGTAAGGGTAAACTAAAGGCAAGTAAGGGTAAACTAAAGGCAAGTAAGGGTAAACTAAAACTAAGTAAGGATAAATTAAACTTAAGTAAGAGTAGAGTGAAGATAAGTACGGGTAGAGTAAAGCTAAGTAAGGGTAAATGAAAGTTAAGTAAGGGTAAAAAAAGTTAAGTAAGGGTAAAACAAAGGTAGGCAAGGGTAAATTAAAGCTAAGTAAGGGTAAACTAAGGTAAGTAAGGGTAAACTTGTGGTAATTAGGGGTAAACCAAAGTTAAGTAAGGGGTAAAAAAAGTTATGTAAGGGTAAAACAAAGTTAAGGGTAAACTAAATTTAAAGTTAAGTAATGGTGAACTAAAGTTATGTAAGAGTGAACTGAAGTTAAGTAAGGGTAAAACTAAAGCTAAGTAAAGGTAAACTAAAGCTAAATAAGGGTAAACTAAAGATAAATAGGGGTAAAATAAAGCTAAGTAATAAATAAATTATTATCATTTAACTATTTTTTTTTAAAATCACTTAATTAATCAAATCACACACATTATTATTTGTATACAACATATTTTAATCATTATATTTAATTAATTTATATATTTGATTATTCAATTATTGACTTTTCTCAACAATATTATTAATGTTATTTTTAATATATAAAAAATATTATTATTATTTATCTTTCTATTTGCAATTTTTAATCAAATAAATAAATTATTTATTAGTAATTATTCTATTTAATTGGTTATTTATATATATACATAATGAAAGTTATATAATAATAATCATATAATTAGTGTAGAATACTTATATAATATAATAAATTATATATTGCATTTAGGTTAGTTTAAACTAATAATAGATAGTAATTAAATAAACTAAAAATTGAAATAGATTATGCTACGAGTTTATAAAAAACATAAATTAAAATTAAACCTATTAATATATATATATAATAAGTATATTTTTACAAAAATAGGACAAAATACAAACATGTATTTTTACACGAAAAAATACAATATTAAACAAAATAACATGATGATATGCAATAATCAGAAAAAAGCATGTCGAACATAATAGATAACAAAAATTTAACATTACTAAAATAGTGCTCAACTGCCATACAAAAAAAAGAAAATGTAGAAAAATAACAATCGAATAATCTGGTAAATTAGCATAACTTCCCCAGATGTTTTTAAAATATCCAAAAAAATGACGTTGAAGGTGATTTCATAGGTGACTCTAGTGGTTGGTGAAATTTTCCTCCTCTTTTCTATATAATCCTTGCTTGTTCAGATTGAATAAAAGCATGAACATTCGAATCACTGATTTTATTCAGATCTCGTGACAAAATTTTATTTTTCTCTTTAAATTCCTTGAAAGACATTATCTTTTCTTTAATTTCCATATGTTGTTTCCTTGACTTCTCCAACATCTCTAAAAGCTGTTGATTTTATTCTTTCAAAGTTTCAATGATATATTAAGATTTTTCATCATTTTTACTTTTTAATTTATCTTTATTCACTCCAATGGGTTGTGCAAAATAAGAGCCACTGACATCGTCATCGGTTGTGTTCAGCAAAAATGATGGCAAGCCAAGAGATTCAGGTGGATAGGACTCAGGAGTTGGATTGTATGACTCTAATGAAACATTATTCTATTTCTGAGATGTTTGTATGGAAGCAATTGCATTGCCTTTTAATTCTTCAAAAAATTTGACTGTGATTCATACATGATCAAACCTAAATCCTTTCTTGCTTGTGGGATCTTGCGTTAGTAAGATTTTTGCTCTATCTAATTGGAAAAAATCACAATTTTAATGTTATGTATTTTCATATATAAACATAAAAGAGAAAAATAATAAATTACTCATAATATCTTCTTCTAATGCACCACTGGGATTCGTATTCTCAATTTTTCTGATGCATCCATTTAATTTCTTCACAGACTTCTCGATAGCTTGTATCTGACACTACAACGATCTTTTTATTCGAAGCTCCCGACCCTTGTTCCTGCCTTTGTTGTATTCATTTTCGATGTGAGACCAAAAACAATCGAATGTATGGTAAACACCAGTAATAGGATATTGGGAAGTCTCCATGTACACCTCACATAAGAGTGTATTTTCACCAACAGAGTAGCTTGAAGACTAAGAAACCATCTCTTTCTAAAAAAATATTTATAGGAAGGTATTGGTGAAATGAAGGAAATGAGATTTTGAGTTGAATGAAATTAATTGTTATTTATAGGGAGTATGATAGATAATGCATATCCAGAGTATACAAAATAGAAATTTGGATGGATTTCATATTGATCTCAATTGTTGGATT
This sequence comes from Viscum album, assembly GCA_963277665.1. Classification (NCBI taxonomy): domain Eukaryota; kingdom Viridiplantae; phylum Streptophyta; class Magnoliopsida; order Santalales; family Viscaceae; genus Viscum; species Viscum album. The sequence goes on along the minus strand of OY728140.1, from coordinate 1,264,959,502 downwards.
GATTTCGTCCTCATTCAACCTTATCATGAATGCACCTCCATCCCAACCATTAGATGGATTTCATTTTGAAATGAACTGTTGGATGACTTTTATCTTTATGCCAACCTTATCATGATTTAACTATAATCTCATCCATCTGTTGGATTTCATTTTGATCGCAACCGTGAGATGGGTTTTAAATTTATTTAACCTTATCATGATCGCATATCAATTTTTAATATTTATTTATACATATTTATTGATTAATATTTAATGTTTTTAATACTATTATAATTTTCATAATTAATATATGTATTAATTTTTATTTTTTAAAAAATTTATATAATTAATAACTCTTATTCATTCTATTAATATTTTTTGATATATTCATATTTTAATTAAATTTCACTCATTTTTAACACTTAGAGTATATGTTTCGCGCGGAATCCGGGGATGACCTCCTGGACGGGAGATTCAAACGTTCCGATCGGTTTCTAACGGGTTTGTTCGTAGAACCGGAAACATCCAATGATTCCACATCCGTTTGGACCTACTTTCCAAAGGCAGGCGCTCATTAGCTTGTGGGCTAATGAGGCTTAGGAATTTGCATTGGTCGAGAGGATGGGAGGTCGGACTCATCACACCTTTTTGAGGGGAATTATTGTCTACTCCGGGACTCTCTTTATAGATTTAAGTTAAGTTCGTGAATCCTTATTACATTACCAAGTATAAAATGAGCTTTCCTTTAGTTTTAACAATCAATGATTAAATATGCAAGAAATTTAGAGAATCTTTTATATGTATTCGAGGTTCTTCATCAATATAGAATCATCTATATTTGTTTAGAGATTCTTGGTCAATGGTATCCTTCAAAACATTTATATAAAAGTCTCTTGGTCATTTTGATGACCAGGCTGGTTTTAAAGCCACTCAGTGGGGCACTTGAAGTTTATCGTCATTCAGAAGGACAGAGATTATTTCAATGTTGGGATCGAACCCATAAATGGGCTACCTACGTATCCTTTGTTTTAAAAAAGGAATCAGAACCCACGTAGTTCGAGGAATGGGATATGATGTTTTATGATTGATGGCTCAAAGATGAATGTCATAATTACTTTTACACTCTATGCTCACGTGAGTCATGCTCGGTGTGAGAAACAAGAGGTATTGGTAAAATTTAGACAATTGTGCCATAAAAGATGCAATCATAAGAATTTGTTTTGGGGCTTATGTATAGATGACTGCCCAGATAGGTGAAGGTTTAGGATTTACTTTTAGGAAGAAAAATCCATGAACAGGGTCCACAAAGTTATATGTGCTTCATGGAGATTTGAATACTCTAATCTTGGGGCTTACTCCTAAGGAGGATGCCCAAATTAGGAGGGGACTTATGATTGGGTTTTATTCCTAAAAAGGAAACCAAAATCAAAGGGAAGTTTATGACTGGTTAAGAGAAATTTTAAGAGACTTGGGGCTTACTCTTAAGAAGGATGCCCAAGGTTATGACTGAGTCTTATTCCTGAAAAGGAGACCCAGGTTAGGGGACTTGGGGCTTACTCCTGAAGAGGAAGCCCAAGGTTATGACTGAGTCTTTATTCCTGAAAAGGAGACCCAGGTTAGGGATTAAGGTTTGGGGCTTACTCCTGAGGAGGATGCCCAAGATTGAAGGATTTGATTGGGGCTTATTCTTAAGAAAGATGCCCAAGATTTATGACTGAGTCTTTATTCCTGAAAAGGAGACCCAGGTTAGGATTCTCTCATTTTAAAGGATGAGGTTGAATGAATGAACTCTCAATCTTTGGTGATATAAAGATGTTTAAATCATTAGGTTTTGAGAGATATTTCACATAATTCCTTTCAGATAAGGATGTCAAATCAAGAAATCATGCCATAAATGGCTTTGAAAAGTATCTTGAAGACTGAATCTTGAATAGGAAGGGTGAAAATGGCTTAAGAGGGGTGAAAAAGGGCAAGATGGGCACCCAAAAAGATAGGGGCGCGCAAGTATTGAAGGTCGCGCAAGTCCTACGGCGGCGCGCAAGTATTGGTCGCGCAAGTATACTTGCGCGACATAAGGGATACTTGCGCGATTTTCAACCAGGGTTGAATTACTTGAGCGACTCTTTATTAAACCCTTTCCCATCCTCTTGAGGTTTTTCCAGAAGAGGGACGCGCAAGTTATATTGAAGGAATTAAGTCGGCGCGCAAGTGTTTGATAAGTTTCAACACTTAGGCCTTCCTTCTTCCCTTTAGATCTTCCATTCTAGGTAAGAAATTACCTTAGAAGTGTTCTGGAAGCTTTGAGAAGAGACTTGGGCGTCGGGAGCTTTGATCCGAGTTTCTGGGAAGAGATCCTCTCGAATGGGGGGCCCACAGGGTCTATTTATAGGAAAAAGAAGACCCCGGGCGGTTACTGGGCGGTTACCAGATATGTCGCGCAAGTCCCTTGCACGATCATGAGGGGTCGCGCAAGTGTTGAGGCGGCGCGCAAGTGTACTTGCGCGACCAAGAGGGAACTTGCGCGACCTATGGGCAATGTTCTCCTTTTCCATCCCTTTGTCGATTTTTGATGTTTCTTCAAAGGATTAATCACTTTGAGCTCAGATATTCCCTTTTCCGATCTTTAGATTCTGTGACGAAAGGAGCGTCAACAAAAGTCCCCCCTCAGAGTTGGATCCGGAGAAAAAATGAGGATTTGACTCTGAGGAAATCGAATCCCTCTAAAGGAAAAGGGCGGCGCGCAAGTCTCCAGTCGGTGCAGAGGGAGGCGCGCAAGTCTGCGTCGCGCAGGCCTTAAACCCTATGGTATGGCGCGCAGGTAGGCCTCCTGGCCTATAAATATGCTGCTTCCGGCCGTAAATGGTATCCGACCCCGAATTCTCTCGAGCTCTCGCCGCGCAAGTCTTTGTCGCCGCGCAAGTCTCTTATTTTGGCTGTTTCCTCGCTGCCGCGCTACTCTCAAGGTAATAAGGCTTGCGCGGCAAACACTTGCGCGACAAATACTTGCGCGACATATGTACCACTTGCGCGACATCTCCATACTTGCGCGCCTTAATGCCTTAGCCATTTTTTTCAGATTTTCTCACAAATTTTATGAAAAATTAAAACCCATTTAAGAGTTTAATTTATTCAACTCCTGTGCAGATTCAATGGCTCTTAGACCTGGATTCCTTGATGAACTGGCTAGCAAGCGGATAGATGATATGATGAATATCATTGGCCCTGATTACTATACTGTCAAAAACAGCACTCTTCCAGATTTGGCTAAGTATCTGAAGAAATATCATCACGACTTTCCTCACTGCACTTATCTACCTTTGTATGGTCATGGTCATCTGCAAGAAGTCATTATTCCAGAAGTAAAGAATTATCTTCCATTTTCTTGGTTTCAGAATTATACCAATTTTGCTTCAGCAAATATCTCAGGCGGAGGAGTATTTCAAACTGCTGGAACAGTAGAGAAGGCGTATGTGATGCATCATAGCCCTTGCACACCAGATCTGAAAAAACATACACCTGAGCTTCAACCACATTGCCATCCTTCAATCTTCCGAGATGCTCAGATGGATCAGTCCAAAGGCTGGAAGAAAAGTTGGGATTTCCGCCCTGGGGGAGGTGTGAAGCCAACTTGGATGTGGGCATACTGGGTGCGACAGACTTGCGCAGAGTTTATTGAGGATCTGAAGAGAGCTGCAATATATGAAGCTGTTTGGGTTGGGCAGACATATATTTACAGACATGATATCTTCGTGCCAGAGATACTCAGTCACTGGAGTCCAGCGACTAATTCTTTCCACTTGACTCATGGAGAAGTAGGTATCAGTTTGTGGGATGTCCACAAGATTTCAGGAGCTCCAATCTTGGGCGATATGTATGATGAATTCATTCCTCCCAAGGTGACTTGGAATGATCCAGAGAAGACTCCTGTTTTGGCTCGAGAATTATTCAAAATCTTTCATAAGCTCAAGAGTTCAGAGACCTCATTAACTCATTTCAGAAAAGATATCCATCCGGAAGAATGGATGAAGGTGTTTCTTACTGAGAAGAAAGGGATGGAGCCAAAGGAAAAAGGATCCAAGAAAAAGAAATCCAAGGATACCCGGCCCAGACGTCCTACCACTTGCCCAAAACCTGAGAAGAGAGGAGCTCCTGGCACATTCTGGCCAACTCTAGAAGCAGGAGAGTTTGAAAAATGGGGCTATGAAGTGAATCAAAGAATTCCAAAGAAAACTCGTCTGGCGGGTTTCTTGGCAATGTGGCTCAGTATTTACCTCTTGCCGGTCAGAGATTCGAAGGGAGGCGTTAGGCCAGGGACCTTCGTCATTGCGGCTAAGTTAGCTGAGGGAAAAATGGTTGGGTTAGCTACCCCCATTTTAGCAAAGATTCACAGGAGTTTACTTCATGTCTTCCAGGGTAAATCTCCTTTAAGAATAGTGGGACCATTCCAGGTTTTGTGGGGATGGATTGCCACTCACTTCAGGACTTACAATGTACAGAATGGGTTACAAATTCCTGGAAGCTCCTTCAGACCGTCAGTGCAAGCATTCTCTGGAATTGCTCCATTAGATGTCAATGGTTATGACATAAAAGTAAGACTAAGCATGTATAAGGAATTCAACTTCTTTCCTTATGGAAGTCCGCCATCTGGGCGGTTTGTTGATGATGGGAAAGCCCCTTTGGATTTGAGGGCATACATGCTAGCTTGCAGGGATGGCGTATTAGTAGCCAGGGTTGATGGAGAAATCATATGCGAGGCCTATGCTCCATATAGATTTGCACGCCAATTCAAATGTTTACAACAGATTGTTGTATCCCCTCCAGTACACGTCAGGTTAGAGCAACATCCGATGGTTGCTCGACAACTATGGTTGCTGACGTCAAGAGAGAAGACTGGAGCAGTATTTGATCTACCAGTTGAAAAAGCGGCACATTATCTGACTACTTTTTATGCCGAACACTGGATAGCATCATACCCTAAAGGGATATTGAATCACCCTGTATATCAAGTGGGAAAGAGGAAGAGGACTGTAGAGAAAGAAACTCTTCCTCATGAAGGTGCTGCTTCTCCTCCTGAAATAGGTTCAACAGACTCCTCCTCTAGAACTGATTCCTCGGATTATCATGATGGGGATGATGAGGCACAACCGGCAACAAAGCGGTTTCGTGCCCGATATAATCCTCCGGCCAGAGTCAAAAGACCCACTCCATCAGCTCCTGGTGAGTTATTTGATTGTAATAACTTCAATCACTGATACTTTATAAAGTAATAAGTCTCACTTTCTTATTCTCTATCTGTAGTTGCAGGAGTTGGGAAGAAATTAAAATCAAAAATTGTAGGACCTTCCTCACAGCCTTTATATCTAAGACCAGAGGCTGTTCAGCTATGGCAGAGCTTATACTGTGATACTGAAACCGCCTGGCTGGATTTGTCTGAGGGTCTACAACTTCCTGGGATAGGATATCTTCTAGCCTCAAAAGACCTTCAATACGGAGATAACCCCAATGAAGTGCGGGCTTACATCAGAGAGCTGGAAATGCTCATATATGCCACCGATAATTCAACTCCTATCACCAGGCGGGTGAAGGAAATGATTGATCGTGGCACCACTAAGGGGGCTGGTGGTTCTGGAGATGAGGAGTGGCAAGAGTACGTGGCTCCTGAAGATGTAAGTTTTCTTTCCTTATTTGCAACTTGATTTCAGTTGAAGCTTTGTTTCTTAAGAAAGTTATTTTCTTCATCTTGCAGCTTGCAAAGAAAGGGACCGGGGTTCCTTCGCCACAATATAGCCCTGGTGGTACCGCTGTTGGGGCTGCTGCTGATTCTCCTCGCGAACCAGGCGAGATATCTCCAGGCCAGCAGGCCATGAATGAGGCACTGGACATAGCCTTTCATTCGCCAATCCAAGTGCCAATAAAGGAGACAGCTGAAACTCCAAAAAAGCAAAAGAAGCCAAGGCAACGAAGGAGGAAATCCTTAGCTAAACGTTTCATTAGCAGTGGTAAGTCCTTCGAACAATCATGAGTTTATACCCATAATCATATGGTTACTCATATTTCTGAGGATTGCAGGGGCTTCTTCAATTTCCCCCTTGAGGGAAGGGACTGATCCTTCTTCAAAGGCCGTGGAGGGTGCTGTAGAACAACCACAAACTCAAGCTGACTTGGTAGCTCCTGGAGAAGAGCTGCCATCCATTCCCAGTATCCCTCCTACTACTGAAGATGATGTCCAGGGTCAGGGGTTGCAGGACATAAGTCAGCAAGAAGACATAGCAAATGCTCCCACTGGTGAGACTAACCAAGATTCTGAAGTATCATTGGATGAAATGATGAATCAAGGAATGACTTTTGAAGAATTTTATGATCATGCTAGATTGTCATGTGATTTAGAAGACCTTGGGCGTGAGTGTTACCCTTCGCCCAAATTTTTCTTTTAAAAGAAAAATATTTCTAATCATGATGTAAAATAATATGCAGTTTCTTCCGTAGAAGCTGCTGAACTGCCAATGCCTGAAGAGGGTGTGGACACTGATGTCAACCCTATCATTGCAGAAACATTAGCTCAAGTGGAGCTAAATCCAATAAACTCTCCTGAGACCCATTTTGAAAATCCTGTTGAAACCGGGAAAGATGGGGAGAAGTCTTCTCATGTTGCTGAACCACCATTGGGTAAGGGATAACAATATTTGTGATTGTACTTTATTTGCAAGACAATCCATTCTTTTGTTATTCTTTAAGATTCAACTAAAATCTTTCAATTGATCATGTAGGGTCATCAACTGTAATGGCTAGATCCGGAGATGAGGCTTCAGCCTCTGCCCCAATGGGAATTGAAAGTGAAGAAGCCCAAGTCAGAGGGGAAAGAGCAGAACGAGGCACTTCTTTAAGCATGTTAATTCCAGATTACATACCCCCTTCTGACGAAGATGTTGAATCAGATCCAGAGATGCTCAAAGCGTTCAGCTTTTCACGACGTAAGGCGTGGAACAATATATGGAACATCATATCGGGGGTGCCCTTAGAAGAGCTACCATCAAAAATTTCCCGATTGTCATCCCAATTTGTTATAATGGGACTTGGTGGTTTTGGGTATGAAAAGATCCATGCTACAGTGAAACAGATTATCTTCAGGAGGGAGCAAATGCAGACAAGTCGCGAAGATTTGACCAGAGTGAAATCGTCAGTCAACTTAGGTGAATTTGAGGCTGCGATATCCCAGGCTGAAGCTGATTATGTTGTCAAGATGAAGGATCTGAAACAAAAAATCAAAGAAAAGGTCGTCCAGCAGGTGCAACTCCAGCAACAGTTAGATGCTGTTACTGGGGAACTTGATCAGCTTAATGAATCATTGGATGAAACTCATGTAAATTGCATGAAAGCCATTGCAGATGCTAAGAAGGCACTTCAGCAAGCTGAAAAGAGTGAAGCTGGTCAAGTGCACGAGCTTCAAGCAACTGTTGATAAGGCTCAGGATGCTATACATCAAATGAAGACTTTTGTTGACAATCTCCTGTAATTTCTTAAAAAAGAGAAGAGATTCCAATCTGTGGATGTCCTTCTAACTCTTGTGTATCAATGAAAAACACTTTCGTCTTCAATCATTTGTGCTTGCATTCTTCTATTACCTGCTTCAAATTTACTTAAGCCAATGGGCTTAGTAAGCATAGTTTGATTTTTACTAGGATTATTACAAATAACCCTACAAACTTTGAATCTTTTAACTGCTCAATATTACCTAAATCATACAAAAAAAAAAATGTATATTTAGTGAGCTGGAACTTGACTTTTATTCAGAGTTCCTCTGTCTTTTGTGCGGGCAGTTTAAAGTCATGCAAGCCGGACATAAAGGGGCTAATGTTTAAGGTCGAAATAGCTTTGACCGAAAAATGGATTAAAATGGATTCAATTCCTTGATAATTTATCTGAAAACAAATTACCATACTCAAGTATGAGAGAAAATATGTAAACTATGACTTAAGAATATTTGAATCTGAGGAATGATATGAAAAAGAGCTAAATAGCATTAGAAGAAGTAGTTTCCAAGAATGAAGTTACTATTATTTAACAAAACCCGTTAGGGGGTTGAAATATGCAGGGCCACCTATGGGCATTGGCTGCATAGTCAAATAAAATAGCATCTTTTGGCTGACAAGTCTGTTATGTGGACTGTTTATGCAAGGCCACCTATGGGCACGTGCTGCATAGTTAGGCAAAAGAACTCTCAGAAATTTACTTTCCTAGTGCTAAAAGCCAGTGAAAGTTTATGGAGATTCAAATTTTCTAAAGCATAGAGTTTGTTATATGGAAAGAGGTACTTGAATATGGAGAAGATATTTTCAAACAAGAATATCGAAGAACTGGATGAATATCACTCCTACGAAGGTCTGACCCAAACGTAGGGAAAAAGAATAAACCATAGACTTGAATACTTTCAGATCATGAAAAAGGATATGGGACAAATACGTTAAGGATGGCTATTTTTTGCGGATCCCTACATACTGTCGTTTAAGACAAATAAGGACAAAAGAGGCATTCTTCCCAAGAATGAAGTTACTATTATTTAACAAACCCGTTAGGGGGTTGAAAACATGCAGGGCCACCTATGGGCATTGGCTGCATGGTCAAATAAATAGCATCTCTTGGATGACAAGTCTGTTATGTGGACTGTTTATGCAAGGCCACCTATGGGCACGTGCTGCATAGTCAGGCAAAAGAATTCTCAGAAGTTTGACATTTTTGTGATCATAAGTCATGAAAAGGGTTATGAAGATCTGAAAATATTTAAGGTTAGGATTATAATACATAAAGATGGGTATTTTCCAATGTATATAGAGATACATAGGTCAATGAAAACCATAATCATGTTGTGGCTGGGTCCTGAATTGAAACTTGGACTTCACTACGTATCTCATAAGAATGAGAATCAAGCCATACGTAGTTCTTGAAATGCAGTTTAACGTCGTGCAGGACGAAAGGATGAGTGATCTTAGTTTTTGGGGTCATAGAATTCGGACCATAATAATGAATGCACAGTGTGTGTTTTCATGAGGACTTTTCAGCCAAGGGACTGAAAGTGAAATTTGGGGTTAGGCCCAAAAGACTTGGGACTGGATTCGAGGGACACTCGAATGTTCCTACGTATCCCATAAAGATGGGAATCAAGTCCACGTAGTTCTAGAAACTACCCTTTGTACAAATTTGGTTCGTACATGTGAAGGGTGAAAAGGGACTTTAGTGCAATGATGGTTTTAACCTAAGATAAAAAGTTTAGGCATTACCATGTATGTACGTAGTCTTTTTGAAAATGAAAACCATGATTGAAAAAGAATCAATGTTTAATAATGGTTCCTTCTCAAATGAGGAAATCAAAGAATATTGTAGTTTATTGTCGTACTGGACAAAAGTGTTGTATAGTTTAACGTCATATAACAAGGACGAAAGTGAATCAATGTAAAGATATTGATTCCAAGGGTGGTTTCACAAATCATCATCATATGAGATTGTGGTGAACCAATGTGAAGAGATTGTTTTTGGGCTTGAACCTTTGGGAGGTTGCCTACATACCCAGCCTGGAGGGCAAGGATCAAAGTCTGTGTAGTTCAATTAAAGAATGAATTAATGATCAAATTGTTCTTGTGGATAATGATCTAAAAAAAAAAAATGTTGTTGGGACTTACACATGGTTAGTGGCCCAAAGGGAGTGTTATGGTTGATGTTTGCTCTAAGCTCACGTGAGTCATACTCGGTGTGAGAAACAAGAGGTAATAACAACCTTAACGATGCACAGTTTAATGTCATGTAGGACATATCAAGGATTTTCTGTACAGTTTAGCGTCATGTAGTTAGGACGATGGGGACAATACAGTTTAACGTCATATTGGACGAAAGGGGGATTGTGCATTTTTAATGTCATGCTGGACTTTTGATGATTATATAGTTTAACGTCTTTCCGGACGTGAGGGACTTTTATACAGTTTAGCGTCATGTAGTTAGGACGTCACAGTTTAACGTCTTGCTGGACATATTTGCAAATAGTTTATGGTCGTATACATGGACCAGGAATGATGCAGTTTTAAGGTCATGCTGGACTGTTTATGGAACTTTTTCACAGTTTAATGTCGTGTGGGACGAAGTTGCAGTTTAAAGTCATACTGGACCATTGCTGTATAGTTTTAGCGTCATATAGAAAGGACGAACTGATGCTGTACAGTTTAAAGTCATGTAGCTAAGACTAAGGTGAATCAATATGAGGATATCAGTTCTGATCTTTTTACAGTTTATCGTCATGCTGGACGTTGGAAGTGCCACACAGTTTAATGTCATGTTGTTAGGACACAATATAGTTTAATGTCATCTCGGACAGAATACAGTTTAGTGTCATGTAGGACAATAAGGGACTTAACACAGTTTAACGTCATGCTGGACGATGAAAGTGCCACACAGTTTAATGTCATGTCGCTAGGACAAAATATAGTTTAATGTCATCTCGGACAAAATACAGGAACTTCTATACGGTTTATTGTCATGTAGGACAAAATCAGGGACTATGCAGTTTAAAGTCTTGCAGTTAGGACTATTGGTGCTGCACAGTTTAGTGTCATGTTGCAGGGACATAAGTGCGAATAGTTTAAGGTCATATGCACGGACCATACAGTTTATCGTCATGCTGGACGTAGTTGTAGTTTAAGGTCATACTGGACCATTGCTGTATAAACCAAATGTAAGAGTCTTGGTTTTGGGAACAATATTTTGTGTTTATACAAAATACTTCTTCAGAAATCTGGCATTAGTTGGAGTCGTGATGTGTTCTCCATCCATTGAAATCAGAGAATACGCTCCATTGGAGTAGACCTTATGTACTGAATAAGGTCCTTCCCATTTTGGTTCAAGCTTGGGAGGTTTCTTTCCTGGTATCATTGGTGTTCTGAGAACCAATACCAATTCTCCCTGAATGAATGAACGAAGACGAACCTTTTTGTTAAAAGCTCGTGCTATTCGATTCTGATAGATTTCCAAGTGGTGCAAAGTGCACAATCTTTTCTCATCTAACTGTTCCAATTCATTCATCCGCTTTTGGGATTGCTCATCTGTTGATAACTGATCACAAATGGCTATTCTGAGTGAGGGCAATTGGACTTCAATTGGCAAGACTGCTTCTGTTCCATATACCAATGAATATGGAGTAGACCGCGTTGCATTGCGAGTGGTAGTCCGATAAGCCCATAAAGCATGATAGAGTTTATCAGGCCATGACCTCTTATCTTTATCCACCATCTTTTGCAGTATATTTGAAAGAGTCTTGTTGAAGGCCTCTATCTGGCCATTAGCCGCTGCATGATATCGAGATGAATGGTTGGACTTAATGTTGTATTCTTGATACAATCTCTTTACCTCAGAAGAGCAGAAGTTGGTGCCGTTGTCTGTCAATATGGTATGAGGGACACCAAATCTAGTAATGATGTTAGACTTGATGAAGCTAACAATGCATTTAGAACTGACTTCTTTGAGAGGTACTGCCTCTGCCCATTTGGAAAAGAAATCAGTAGCAGTAAGAATGTACTTAAACTGCTTGGCCGTAGCTGAAGGGTAAGGTCCCACCACATCCATTCCCCATGTGGAAAATGGCCATGAGTATTTAGCTGTATGAAGCAACTCTGGAGGTTGATGAATGAAATTGGCATATACTTGGCATGAATGACACTTCTTTGTGAAATTAACACAATCTTGTATCATTGAAGGCCAGAAGTATCCAAGTCTTCGAATTTGATCAGACAATCTATGTCCAGACTGGTGGGCACCACAGACTCCTGCATGCACTTCTTTTATGACAGCCATTGTCTCTTCACCATCAATACATCTGAAGAGAACTCCATCAAAACCACGTTTGTAGAGAATTTTCTCGAGGTGGTTTGGACCATCATAAAGAGTAAAATTGACCACACGTCGCCGAATTTGTTCTCTCTTGGCTCTATCAGGTGGAAGTGTTCCATTTTGAAGGTATTCCCTGATAGGTGACATCCATCCTGTAGTATGACCATATGGTTCAGGAATGGGACTAATTTCATTAATTTCCTCTGTTCTGACTTGAACATAAGGTGAAATTGCACGACGGTGGGCAATACCGATGGTTGTCTCGTCCCGATTTGGATCTGCTAAAGCTGTGGCTATATTAGCCAGTGCATCAGCTTGAGCATTTTGTGATCTTGGGACATAAGAAAATGTCGGTTCTGAAGGGAATTCCGACATTAACTCTCTGACGTAATCATACAAAGGGATTAATTCTTCTTTTCTGATGGCATAATCCCCATTGATTTGTTTGATTACCAGGTCTGAATCACCTTTTACCTTTAAGTGATTCACTTGTGCTTGAAGCGCTAACTCCAAGCCTGCAATGAGAGCTTGGTATTCAGCTTCATTATTGGTACCACCTTCCCACAACAAAAAGGAATAAGGTAACACTGCCTTATCTGGAGAAATGAGCACAATTCCTAAACCAACTTTGTTGAATTTAGGATTTTCCATTTTCTTCCCTGTTGGACTTCTAGAAGCACCATCAAAATACATTTCCCATGTTTGAGGATTCTCTTGAATAGAAAAAACTTCCTCATCAGGGAGTTCGATATCTGAATATGTGTCTTCCACTGAAGGGTGTTCAGCCAGGAAATCAGCCAGAGCTTGGCCCTTAATTGCCTTTTGAGACACATATTGAATGTCGAACTGCTGTAGAATAACCGCCCACCTTGCCAGACGTCCTGTAAGCATTGGACGACTAAGGATGAATTTGAGTGGATTATTACGAGATACCAATTGGACCTCGTGATGTTGCAGGTAGTGTCTCAGTTTCTGAACTGCAAAGATTAATGCTAGGCAGCATTTTTCAATACTTGAATACCGGGTTTCTGCTTCAAGCATAGTTCTACTGAGATAGTAGAGACTATTTTCATTCCCAGCATCATTCTTTTGAGCGAGAAAGGCACCCAATGATCGCTCTAAAGCTGTCACATAGAGGATAAGAGGTCTACCCTCAACAGGTGGCATGAGTACTGGTGGACTTAAGAGGTATTTCTTGAGAATATCAAATGCTTCTTGACATTTTTTAGTCCACTGGTAAGTGACTCCTTTCTTCAATAATTTGGTAAAAGGTAAACTTTTGCCTGCCAAATTGGCGATGAAACGCCGAATATAGGCTAAGTGTCCTTGAAGTCCTCTTAATTCTTTCAAATTCTGAGGAGGTGACATACCAAGGATTGATTTGGTCTTCTCAGGATCGACTTCAATACCACGATGGCGTACAACAAAGCCGAGGAATTTTCCTGAGGTTACCCCAAAAGCACATTTTAAGGGGTTCATCTTCAAATTATGTTGTCGAAGCTTGTGGAATATGATTTTCAAATCAGCCAAGTGATCAAAACGTTGTTTGGATTTAATCACCAAATCATCTACATAGCATTCAACAAATTTCCCTAGAAAAGGTTTGAAGATACGATGCATGGCGCGTTGATATGTTGCACCTGCATTCTTTAAACCAAAGGGCATCACCCGGTAACAAAACACACCTTGAGGAGCTCTGAAGGCTGTATATTCCTCATCTTCTGGGGCCATTCGGATCTGATTATATCCAGAATATCCATCCATGAAAGAAAGTACTTCATAGCCAGCCGTCGCATCAATTAAGAGTTCTGTAATCGGAACTGGAAAATCATCTTTGGGACAATACCGATTAAGATCTCTGAAATCGATGCAAACCCTAATTTGTCCGTTCTTTTTCTTTACTGGGACAATATTAGCCAACCACTTGGGATACTGAACTTCTCTGACGAAGTTAGCTTTGATAAGCTTATCCACTTCAGCCTCGATTTTGGAAGCATAGGTTGGGTGTGTTCTTCTCGCGGCTTGCTTGAATCCTCGATGTTCTTTTGGCAAACCCAAATGATGGGTGGCAACATCAGGATCAAGGCCAGGCATCTCTGTATAATTCCAAGCAAAGATATCTTTATTTTGCTTTAGAAAAGAAATATACATCTCTTGTTCTTCAAGGGTCATGGCCGCACTAATTAAAGTGGGGCGTGGATCTTTCTCTGTACCCAGATTTACTTCTCTGAGTTCATCCACAGTGGTAGAGATACCCTCTTCAAATGCTGGAGGAGCATCTCTAAGATCTTCCTCTTCCTCTTCATCATGTGTTATATCTTCCGTTTCTACTTGCAAAGTAGATGAAAAAACGAAATTCTCATGATCATAAGAGATGTCAAAATTTTCACATTTTGAAGAAGAAGCTTCCATTTCCGTCCCTATTGATGAACAAGGGTCTTCTTTGGGAAATAAAGAGGAGATGATGGATTGAGAATCGACATCAACATTCACCTCTGGTGTTGCTATAACTTCTTCTGGCCTGATTAGCGAAGTATAGACTTGTTGGATTTCAGCAGACGAAATGAAAACGTCACCACTTATGCTTTCATCATTGCTTGGTAAGTTACCAATTTCTCCCATGTTGTCTGGCTCGATTGCCGTAATTGACATTATGGATCTTTCCATAAGAGTATTTTGATTTGGGCCTATTTTGTCAATTTGACTGATAGGTAACACATAATCTGTACTCACATGTGAAAATGGATTTATTGGAATTTTTTCCAAACCATATGGAGCATTAACTTTGGTAATTTCCTTCATTGTAGATTTTTCTCTTCCCTTCATGTGATAAAATTCCGCCTCAATGTATTGAGACTCACATGTTTTGAACGGGGTCTTATCACCATATAATGTTCCAACTTGACCATCGAAACAGTATTTGAGACATTGATGGTATGATGACGGAATAGCTGCATGCTGATGTAACCAGGGTCTTCCAAGCAAGATATTGAAAGCTGAGTCTTGATCAACAATCATGAAATCTGAATTGGAAACAAGATCTCCAAACTGAGTTCTGAGCGTAACTTCTCCCAGTGGTTCTTGTTCATTTTTATCATATCCTTGCAACATCATGGTAGAAGGAGATAAATCAGATTCTGTGAGGCCCAATCGACGAAGTGTGCGAATGGGCATGAGGTTGACTCCTGAACCATTGTCAATGAAAGCTCTTCGAACATCTATACCATTGACTTTGCCAGATAAGTACAAAGGTTTTATGTGCCCATGCACAACATCATCCTCATCTTTATCAGTAAAAGATATCACTGCATGGCATTCTGCAGGATTATTCTCTATGTGATAAATTTCAGCTGCAGCAATCTCAGCTTCAAACTCTTGAGGACTTGACAAAGCTTCGATGAGTGCTTCCCGAAGATCTCTTGATAGATTCAAAGCATCCAAAATTGATAATTTGGCTGGTACTTGGGCCAAGTGTTTCAATATATCATACTTTTGATCTAGAGGCCTGCGTTTCCCAATAGGAATATGTGGTTTAGCAGGTATCTTGGAAGCAGATGCTTTGGAAGCTGATGCATCTTGTATTGAAGTTGGCAACATCTTTGGTTTTGGAAATTTAGACTGATTAGATCCATTTGCTTGCTGAGATAAAGAAGATGGAACCTTTAATCGGTCTTCCAAAATAATTGTGCCGAAGCTGAGTTGGCCATTAGCAGAAGAACTTGCTTGTTCATTTTGAGCTCGATGAAGGGCTCTACCACGAGTTTCTGCTGCATATACAGTGCTAGCAGGGGTAGAATTAGAGTAGTGGCTTCGGAAAGATCCACGTCTTCCCCTATATCCTGAACCTCTAAAACTTCCTCGGGTTCCTTTATTTGATACAGGGAATTCAGGCTCATCAAGACTGGAATATGAATCTGTTAATTGAATCATATTAACAGAACCAAAGATCAATTCTTCGTCTGATAAAGACTCTGCCTGGTTGGCCTGTTTAGGCTGTGCCGTTTGGTGGGACGGTGCCCGTGACTTTGAAGTAGATGGCATGAAATCTGCCAGAGTCAAAGACAATTTAGGCTTTGATGCATACTCATCTTCTTCTGATTCCTCTTTCTTCTTTGAATTACGCTGCCCTTTTGAGGATTTGTCCTTTGATGGAGGCTTTACTGCAGCTTTTGTAGGAGACACAATTGGCTTCTTCAATTGTGTTCGCAAAATGGAATGGGTCCGATTGATTGTCTTTCTGACCATCCAATCATCATATTTTTTCGCAGTTTTGCTTTTGACTTCCTGCCACTCGCCTCCTTCCTCTGGATCTGTAGCGGTAATACACGCTACATGAGCTGAAGAACCCTTCAATTTGACTTGTCCCAAGTCAACCATCTTTTGTAGGAGGTCTTTAAAGACAAAACACTCCTGGATGGGATGTCCCAACATTTGATGAAAGGGACAATAATTGGGACGGTCTTCATCTCCTTCCTTGTTTGGTCTCTTCGGCACTGGTAATTGAACCAAATTATTTTCCAGAGCTGAAATGAAGTAACCAGGAACTTGCTCACTTCGGAAAGAGTATGTTTTACTCTTCATATCCTCAAATTGTTTTCGTCGTTGATCTTTTTGATCATTTGGACGAAACAGCCTTTGTTGTTGGCGTTCAGGAGGTGGAGCCCTTCGAGAAGATGAAGGTTTTGAAGTAGAAATAGGTACAGGTGCCTGTTTAAGCATAACTGTAGCAGTTTCTGCTTTACCCATTCTTCTTCCTGGAGCTGATGGAATTACACGAGATTTAACCTTAGCCTGTATAAGGGAATCTTCAATCTGTTGAGCGATTGAAGTAAGGTCTCGAAACCCTCCTGTGTATTTCACAGGGATCAATGGCGTGCGTAATTCGTCACGCAAATTTGCCACACAGATTGGCAATAATTCCTCCTGAGGGAGTGATAAACTCAAGGAATACGTTAATCCCTTCCAACGAGCAATGAAATCAGAGACTCTTTCATTCTCCCTTTGCTTGCAGTTTGTAAGATCGAAAACTGTCGTTTTTGGCAAAGTTGAGCTGAACTGAAGAAGGAATTTTTGACGAAGATCCTCCCATCCGATGACTGACCGGGATTTCAAGCTTGTATACCAGACAAAAGCTGGTCCTTGCAAGGTTCGCACGAAGCATCTGAGTTTCACTGCTTCTTGTTGTTCTGGAGTTCCCATCATAGGATCACAACAAGACACGTAATGCGTCAAATGTTGTTCAGGGTCGCCTGATCCATTGAAAGTAGGGAAAATAGGGTTTCCAAAACTGGATGGAGGAGAAATTGAATCTACCCATTCAGGGTAAACTTTCTTTTCAGGTTGAACTTGCGCCCGTTTCCCTTCCATAGTTTCTAACCGAGCTGTTAATGACTCAATAGTAGTTATTAACTTTTGAGAAACGTCAGGTTGAACTTGGTTTTGGGTAGGTGCAATGAATGGAGCTTGGACAGCCGTGGAGGTTGGTGCTGCAACTAATGGTAGTGCTGCCAACCGTTGTTGCGTTTGACCCGTAGGATTAGACCTCTGTGGGTGTACTGATAAAGGAGGATATTCCTGATCCATCTCAGTAGTTACAACAAATTCCTTCGGCTGTCGGACTTCAGCATTCTTAAGAAGAAGACTACTCTGAAGTAGTTCTGCATTCAACCTTCTTAACTCTTTCATTTCTTCCTCCTGTTGTGCAAGCCTTTGCTCTAATGAGAGCGATTGACCTCCTTCAGAGGAAGGGTGAGAAGTAACCTGATTCTTTCCTTTTCCCTTATTGGATCCTTTTCGGAGAGGGGGAAGTGGGTTACTTGAAGGAATACCCAAATTTTGGGTAAGCCTTTGATTACGTGTGCGCACACCTTCTTCATTTAGGTCTGTGTGCGCAACTTCTTGAGCAGGAACCTCTTCATCTGATCCCTCTGATTGAGCCTCATCTGGTGAATCAGCAGCAACGGCAGTGATGACATTAATGGATGCATATTTCATGAAATCCTTTCTATCAGCATTTCTATGATATTGTCTCCTTTTATGTCCATGATAAGACATGGCATTCCGTTGACTTGACCCCTCAGGAATTTCTTTGTGAACCGTCACTTGGAGAGAATCTCCTGACATCTTGGCTCTTCGTTCCTCTTGAGGCTTATTCCCTAATCGAGAGAATACTGACTTTCTCTGAGAGAGGGATTGAAGATTTGAAAAAGTCCCCAGTCCGGTGGACTGGGGGTGTTCCTGTTGCTTCTGCTCAACTCCTCGAATCCCATTCGTTGATTCTGAGGGTTGGGTTAGAGAAGTCCCCAGTCTGGCAAGCTGGGGTGTCTCTTGACATGCTATGTCTGAGATCTTCTTGAAATCTCTCTTGATCTTGCGGATCTTAGTTCGGAAATTAGCTGGATGCATTAACCTGTATCCACTTTTATCACCTGGTTCAACAGACCGTTGGATGATTTCCGAAACTTCTGTCATTTGATGACGTGTTTGCTCCAGACGAGAGGCTTGCGCAATATTCTCGCCTGCTTGATGTAGGAGCAATTCAACAACCTGTTCTCTATATACTTGATTTTGAGAGGAACTAGTTGAAGCTTGATCTCGAGCAAGATTTTGATTATGAACAAAGCCCATTGACTGTGGCCGGCCATGGGCAATAACATTGCATGAGACCATTTTCGGCGGGTTTTGCTGACCGGAAAGCACTGTGAAATGTAGTGCTCCGTGAATACCCCATCCTCTGATATGAACATTAGATGGAGCATTGGAAATTAACTGACGCAATTTTCTCAGCGCGCCAAGGCATGAACGTTGAAGGGTTCTCTGTTGCTTTTCGGCCTTCGGATACCGAGAGACTGATAGAGATGCCAAATCAATCTGGCGTTGTAACCCTTCTATTATCTTAAGATGATTTTCATATTCATCGTAAGATAATACCTTCTTCTTTAATTGACAAAGAGTTTTCCATATGTTAAGACGAATATCATGGATTCCATCATCCGTCAACATCTTTGGAATGTCATACTGTGAATCAGCCAAAGGCCAAAACATGACTGGTACTTCACCTTTTGCCAGTTTTTTCCTCATGTTCAGCATTTCCTCTTTATCATTAAATGAAGATTCTTCTACCTGTTTGGACCAGAGTTGGTGTTTCCTTGTTGCTTCATCGGATTCAACAAGATTGGTAGAGGAATCACTATTCATGCTGGAAGATGAATGACCTAGGGAAGGTTCGGAGAATAACCTGAACCCCAAACTATCTTCTGATGGAGAAAGAGTTTCACCTGCCGATAGTAAAACTTCAGACATGACTGGTTTTACGTTTGCAAGTGCCTCGAGATAGGAGGGCTTTCTCGTCACTACATTGCCTTCTGAAGAATTTTCGAGACAATGTGAATCACTACTGCGGAGAGGACTTTCGCAGCGAAGTTCATCACCATGAGGAGGACCTTCATGATGGGTTACAGCAAAAGATGATATCTCTTGCTCCTTGGTCTTCTGACCACACAGAGGGTTCCTGTGGTTCTCATCTGAAGAAGAAACTTCAAGATTGACCGAATTTTCATGAAGCAAGTCTTCATGAGGAAGTGTCTGTTGAAGACCTTCGGGATTAATGTTCCTGTTATTGGGAACTGAGGGAGTAGAATCTTGAATTCCGACAGATAAATGTCTGAGGGCTTCAAGAACTCCAGCATCGAGCAAGGCCTTGTTACAGATTGGCCTTTGATCTCCTGACTGTGCTGGGCGGATCTTTTTCTTAGATGCCTTCTTACTCGCTTTAGAAATCACTTGATGACGAAAGTGATTGCTCTGAGCAGGTGTATGTGCCTGATCAGGAAAGATGGTCAGGTTAGGCTGACGATCATCGCTCAAATCAGATGTATGTGCCTGACTTGGTTGTCCATATGATATGGGGGAGTAGGCCCCACAACCCTCTTGGACTGGAACAGATGTGTGTGTCTGTTCCGGAGTGAATTGTTGATGTGTCACTCCACTGCTAGGGATAGATTTATGTGTCTGTCCCTGAGATGAAGCTGAAGCTGTTATGATATCTTGGCAAGCATCCAGAATATGAGCAGGAATTTGCTTCTGCTCTTTCACCATTGACAAAATATGTTTGGTGACTTCAGCCGCCGGAACAGGGATATACGTCCATTCCGGGCTTGGAGTAGGTGTATGTGCATGCTCCTGTCCTCCTTTTCCTGTCAGTGAATCCTGACAGTACTCAAGTGTGGAGGTAGAGAGTTTAGTCTGCCTCCTGTTTGTCGTCGGGACTTTCCGACTGACTTCTCCGGGTGCTACCAAGCGAGACTGTTGGTAGACTTGATTAGTATCAGCAGGTGTATGTGCCTGCTGATTACACTTCGCCAAACGCGGTTGACGAGATCCATCATATGTAGTCAGACGAGCCTGCTGACTAACTGCTGATGTATAAGCAGGTGTATGTTCCTGCCTATGGTACTCCGCCGGAATTGCCTGGCGGGATCGGCTTGATGCTGCCAGACGAGTCTGCTGGACAGCGGGATTAAAACGAACAGGTGTGTATGCCTGCTCGTTATTTGCCACCAAGTTAGGTTGGTGGACTTCTCCGGAGATGGCAGGGATGACAACCTGCCTATTATTAACCGGATTCCGTCTCTGGTGATTCATCTTGCCTGCTCGGGTTCGAGGAACCTGAGCTGAATGCCTGGAGCCGGTACCCTCATCATGTTGAGGGTGCACTACCGCACGAGTCTGGCGGCGATTGTTGATGGGAGCCCTTGAGAAGGACTCCTGTCTCTTTGAATTAAGGTCCCGCGGGACCTGCTCATTCACTTCCTCAGAATAAGGGAGTGAATGGAAATTGCGTTCCGGGGATAACGACCCGAAACGGTTGGAGACGGTAGTCAGCACCGCCTGCTTCTTGATTGCTGGTCGCCGTTGTCCGGACGACCAGGTAGAATTGTTAACTTGGAGGGCTTGACGAGCGGCCTCCAGAGTTGGGATAGTACCGTTACGACGGTACTCCTTAACCAGTGCATTTGAAACACAGCGTTGAAGACGCCGAGTTGGTGATGTCATCCTCAGAGCGGATGACGTTCCAGCAGGAGTAGCAGCATTGGTTTTCATGGCAGCAGACCTCACAGTAGAGGTGTTCTCAGCAGCAGTATTCACAGGGGTGAATTTAAGGAAAGCCATTTTTTGTAGAAGATCTTGAAAAAAGAGTGCCTGTTCCATATAACAGACATAATCAAGATGAATCCGGCTACTGCATCTTTTGGATGATCATATGTCAATGATTGCCTTGTTGGCCCAAGGGGCCTAACATCTAAGAAGAACATCACTTTAACTTGGTTAAGGATTCACGTCGGGTTCACCATTTTTTGTTTCGCGCGGAATCCGGGGATGACCTCCTGGACGGGAGATTCAAACGTTCCGATCGGTTTCTAACGGGTTTGTTCGTAGAACCGGAAACATCCAATGATTCCACATCCGTTTGGACCTACTTTCCAAAGGCAGGCGCTCATTAGCTTGTGGGCTAATGAGGCTTAGGAATTTGCATTGGTCGAGAGGATGGGAGGTCGGACTCATCACACCTTTTTGAGGGGAATTATTGTCTACTCCGGGACTCTCTTTATAGATTTAAGTTAAGTTCGTGAATCCTTATTACATTACCAAGTATAAAATGAGCTTTCCTTTAGTTTTAACAATCAATGATTAAATATGCAAGAAATTTAGAGAATCTTTTATATGTATTCGAGGTTCTTCATCAATATAGAATCATCTATATTTGTTTAGAGATTCTTGGTCAATGGTATCCTTCAAAACATTTATATAAAAGTCTCTTGGTCATTTTGATGACCAGGCTGGTTTTAAAGCCACTCAGTGGGGCACTTGAAGTTTATCGTCATTCAGAAGGACAGAGATTATTTCAATGTTGGGATCGAACCCATAAATGGGCTACCTACGTATCCTTTGTTTTAAAAAAGGAATCAGAACCCACGTAGTTCGAGGAATGGGATATGATGTTTTATGATTGATGGCTCAAAGATGAATGTCATAATTACTTTTACACTCTATGCTCACGTGAGTCATGCTCGGTGTGAGAAACAAGAGGTATTGGTAAAATTTAGACAATTGTGCCATAAAAGATGCAATCATAAGAATTTGTTTTGGGGCTTATGTATAGATGACTGCCCAGATAGGTGAAGGTTTAGGATTTACTTTTAGGAAGAAAAATCCATGAACAGGGTCCACAAAGTTATATGTGCTTCATGGAGATTTGAATACTCTAATCTTGGGGCTTACTCCTAAGGAGGATGCCCAAATTAGGAGGGGACTTATGATTGGGTTTTATTCCTAAAAAGGAAACCAAAATCAAAGGGAAGTTTATGACTGGTTAAGAGAAATTTTAAGAGACTTGGGGCTTACTCTTAAGAAGGATGCCCAAGGTTATGACTGAGTCTTATTCCTGAAAAGGAGACCCAGGTTAGGGGACTTGGGGCTTACTCCTGAAGAGGAAGCCCAAGGTTATGACTGAGTCTTTATTCCTGAAAAGGAGACCCAGGTTAGGGATTAAGGTTTGGGGCTTACTCCTGAGGAGGATGCCCAAGATTGAAGGATTTGATTGGGGCTTATTCTTAAGAAAGATGCCCAAGATTTATGACTGAGTCTTTATTCCTGAAAAGGAGACCCAGGTTAGGATTCTCTCATTTTAAAGGATGAGGTTGAATGAATGAACTCTCAATCTTTGGTGATATAAAGATGTTTAAATCATTAGGTTTTGAGAGATATTTCACATAATTCCTTTCAGATAAGGATGTCAAATCAAGAAATCATGCCATAAATGGCTTTGAAAAGTATCTTGAAGACTGAATCTTGAATAGGAAGGGTGAAAATGGCTTAAGAGGGGTGAAAAAGGGCAAGATGGGCACCCAAAAAGATAGGGGCGCGCAAGTATTGAAGGTCGCGCAAGTCCTACGGCGGCGCGCAAGTATTGGTCGCGCAAGTATACTTGCGCGACATAAGGGATACTTGCGCGATTTTCAACCAGGGTTGAATTACTTGAGCGACTCTTTATTAAACCCTTTCCCATCCTCTTGAGGTTTTTCCAGAAGAGGGACGCGCAAGTTATATTGAAGGAATTAAGTCGGCGCGCAAGTGTTTGATAAGTTTCAACACTTAGGCCTTCCTTCTTCCCTTTAGATCTTCCATTCTAGGTAAGAAATTACCTTAGAAGTGTTCTGGAAGCTTTGAGAAGAGACTTGGGCGTCGGGAGCTTTGATCCGAGTTTCTGGGAAGAGATCCTCTCGAATGGGGGGCCCACAGGGTCTATTTATAGGAAAAAGAAGACCCCGGGCGGTTACTGGGCGGTTACCAGATATGTCGCGCAAGTCCCTTGCACGATCATGAGGGGTCGCGCAAGTGTTGAGGCGGCGCGCAAGTGTACTTGCGCGACCAAGAGGGAACTTGCGCGACCTATGGGCAATGTTCTCCTTTTCCATCCCTTTGTCGATTTTTGATGTTTCTTCAAAGGATTAATCACTTTGAGCTCAGATATTCCCTTTTCCGATCTTTAGATTCTGTGACGAAAGGAGCGTCAACAGTATAAAAAATAGATTGTTGGGTGGATTTTATATTGATCTCAATCATTGTATGGATTTCTTCTCCATCCAAACTTATCATGATTGCACCTCCATTACAACCACTTGATGGATTTCATTTTGAAATGAACTGTTAGGTATATTTTATCTTTACGCCAACCTTATCATGATTTTACTGCGATCTCAACCATCCATTGGATTTCATTTTGATCGCAGCCGTCAGATGGGTTTTAACTTTATCTAACCTTATCATGATCGCATATCCATTTTTAATATTTATTTATACATATTTATTGATTAATATTTAATTTTTTTAAAATTGTTGTAATTTTCATAATTAATATACGTATTCATTTTCATTTTAAGTATCTGTTTTTATTTTTAAAAAAAATTGTATAATTAATAACTCTTATTCATTCTATTAATATTTTTTTTGATCTATTCATATTTTAATTAAATTTCACTCATTTTTAACATTCAGAGTATAAATAATAGACCGTTTGATGGATTTCATATTGATATCAATCGTTAGATGGATTTCTTCTTCATCCAACCTTATCATGATTGCACCTCCATCCTAACCATTTGATGAATTTCATTTTGAAATGAACTGTGAGATGGATTTTATCTTTATGCCAACCTTATCATGATTTTATTATGATCTCAGTCATCCATTGGATTTCATTTTGACCACAGTTGTCAGATGAGTTTTAACTTTATCTAACCCTATCATGATAGCATATCGATTTTCAATATTTATTTATACATATTTATTTATTAATATTTAATGTTTTTAATATTGTTGTAACTTTCATAATTAATATATGTATTCATTTTCATTTTAAGTGTTCATTTTTATTTTTTTAAAAAATTATATAATTAATAACTCTTATTCATTATATTAACATTTTTTTGATCTATTCATATTTTAATTAAATTTCACTCATTTTTAACATTCAGAGTATAAAAATAGACCATTGGATAGATTTTATAGTGATATCAATCATTGGATGGATTTCTTCTTCATCCAACTTTATCATTATTGCACCTCCATCCTAACCGTTGGATGAATTTCATTTTAAAATGAACCGTCAGATGGATTTTATCTTTATGCCAGCCTTATCATGATTTTACTACAATCTCATCCATCCATTGGATTTCATTTTGATCGCAATCGACAGATGGGTTTTAAATTTATCTAACCTTATCATGATTGCATATTCATCCCAACCATTGGATATATTTCATATTGATCTCAATCATTGGATGGATTTCATCTCTATCCAACCTTATCATGATTGTATTTTTATTACATTGGATTTCTCAATATATAAGTATCATTGTATCACTTCTTGAGAATAAATGCTCGATAAGAGAACCAAAATGAATTACAATACTGGAGGTTCATTTGATATTCATTTTTAAATTTCATCATCATCATCATCATCTTCTTCGTCATCTTCATCCAATGATGCAACAAAAAATGCATTTGAAGAGATGCAAGAAGCAATACATCGAGTAGTGAAGAGGAACAATATGATGATGGCGCATTATTATAGTGAATACAATGATCGGTCTGCTCACACCAGATCCATCTCGGGGCGCATAGTTATCACTCGCAATCGTGAGGCTGAAGATCGTAATTTGTATGATGATTATTTTTTCAAAAATTCACGATATAATGTGACATTGTTCCATCGACGATATTGAATATATCAATGTCTTTTTCTTCATATTGTTGATGTAGTTAAAACACATGATCATTGCTTTCAACAAAGAAGTGATGAGCTTGGTAGATTTGGATTGTTAACTCTGCAGAAATTAACAGTTGTGTTTCAGATGTTGGCATATAGCCTCCCAGCTGTTGCTACTGATGAATATATTAAAATTGGTGAGTCTACTACAATTGAATGTTTAAAAAGATTTTGTTGTGCTATTGTTGAGATTTTTGTAGAGTGATACCTTCGATCACCTAATACAAATGATATTTCAAGATTGCTTTATATTAGCCAATAACGTGGTTTTCCAGGAATGTTAGGTAATTTGGATTGTACGCATTGGAAATGGAAAAATTGTCATACAGCATGGGTTGGACAATATGCAGGACGTTCCAGATCCCCAACTATTATTCTAGAAGCAGTGGCTGATTATGATCTTTGGATATGACACACATATTTTGGTACGCCGAGTACCAATAATGAAATCAATGTGCTTGAATCATCTCATTTGTTTTCTAATCTCGCTCAAGGTATTGCTCTTCCTACTCATTATATCATTCAAGGAAAAGAATATGATATGAGATATTATTTGGCTGATAATATATATCCATAGTGATCCACAATTGTGCAAAGTATCCACGAGCTACATGGTTCGAAGAAGAAATATTTTTCAATGAAGCAAGAATCATGCAGAAAAGATTTGGAACGTGCATTTGGAGTTTTACAGTCACGCTTTGCAATCATCGCAGGACCTACACGTTTTTGGGGAAAACATGTGTTACATGATATAATGACTACATGCATTGTCATGCACAATATGATAATTGAGGATGAACGTGAACTAAATGCTCTAATTGTTGATGTGATGGAAGTGTCAGCTCCAACTGTTGAGATAATGACAGATTAAAATGTTCAATTTCAATATTTACTCAATCAACATAGAAGAATCAAGGATAAGGATGCTCATATCGCACTCTGCAATGCATTGATCGAGCATCTATGGGAGCGATATGCTGATTTAGGGAATTAATTGCGATCGAGTATCCATTGTAATTTTCTGCATTTTTAATTGAATATCGTTTTAAATAACATACAATTTTATTTTATTTTATATTATTCGTTCATTAATAATGTTAAGTAAGGGTAAAATAAAGTTAAGGGTCAACAAAAGTAAAGGGTAAAACGAAAGTTAAGTAAGAGTAAAACAAAGTTAAGTAAGGATAAACAAAATTAAATAATGGCAAACTAAAGATAAGTAAATATAAACTAAAGTTAAGTAATATTAAATTAAAACTAAGTAAGGGTAAACCAAATTTAAGGGTAAACAAAAAATAATGAAGGGTAAACTAAAGTCAACTACGGGTGAATCAAAGTTAAGCAAGGGTAAAACTAAAGGTAAGTAAGGGTGAAGGTAAAGCTAAGTAAAGGTAAACTAAAGCTAAGTAAGAGTAAAAGTAAAACAATGTTAAGTAAGAGTAAACTAAATTTATGTAAAGTAAAATCAAAGTTAAGTAAGAGTAAAACAAATGTAATTAAGGGTAAAATAAAGCTAAGGGTAAACTAATGGAAGTAAAGGTAAACTAAAGGTAAGTAATGGTAAATTAAAGGTATGTAAGGGTAAAACAAAGTTGGGTAAGGGTAAACTAATGTTAAGTAAGGATAAAAAAAAGTTAATTAATGGTAAACTAAAGTTAAGTAAGAGTGAAACAAAGTTAAGTAAGGCTATACAGAAGTTAAGTAAGGGTAAAACGAAGTTAAATAAGGGTAACACAAAGTTATGGGTAAACTAAAGTTAAGTAATGACAAACTAAAGTTAAGTAAGGGTAAACTAAAGTTAAATAAGGGTAAAAAAAGTTAAGTAAGAGTAAACTAAAGTTAAGGGTAAAAAAAGTTAATTAAGAGTAAAACTAAAGCTAAGTATGGTAAAACTAAAGTTAAGTAATGGTAAACTATAAGTCGAGTAAGAGAAAAACAAAGTTAAGTAAGATTAAACTAAAGTTAAGTAAGGGTAAACGAATGTGATCTGAGTGCTCCAATTATAGAGACAGTGGATGTGTGAGCTCCTATTGTCGACTTAATAACGGATGAAAATATTTGATTTCAGTACTTACTCAATCAATATAGAAGAATCAAGAATAAGGATGCTCATATCACACTCTGCAATGCATTAATCGAGCATCTATGACAATGATATGTTGATTTAGAAAATTAATTGTAATTGAGTATCTATTGTAATTTTATGCATTCTTAATTGAATATTGTTTTAAATATCACACAATTTTATTTTATTTTATTCTATATTATTAAATAACGAGTACAAGTTTAATTTAATTTAATCATTAATTATTTACATAGTTAATGTTATAATTGTATTAAACTTGTTTTTTAATATATAAATAAATAATTGTGATTTAACTATTTTTTTAAAATTCCCCTTAATTAATCAAATCACACACATGTATAATTATAACTAAAATACATTATATTCATGTATAATGAAAATAAGGCATAACTTATTATATTTAAATTGATATTGTTAAATAAATATTTCATATTTAATTTAATTTAATTATTCATCAATATATAATTTAATTTAATTTAATTATTAATTTTATTAAATATCATAATATATCACATTCCTTAATTTTATGAAAAAATAGTAATTTTAATATAATGGGTTGAATAAAGGTAATAATAAAAAATACATAAAGTGGAATATTCAAAGAATATTCTTTTTGAAGTGCAAAATGAAGTAAGCGTTGGAGTGAATTTGACTATTCATGCTTCAAAATAGAGTAACCCGCGCTAAAATGGCACAATGCATTGGAGTTGCTCTAAGAGTGATTATTAGTTTTTCAATGACTAAAACTCACATTGCCGTGATTTTATTTAGGGAGAATTGCAAGAGAGGACCAAAAGAGTCTCTTAATTAAGTACTTCCTCTATTTTTGACAAAACTGAAATCTATTTTTTTAATCTTTTATTGTCATTTTCTCTCTGTTTTTTTTTTGTTGATCCGATAGTCCTTTTCTCTTTATTTAAAAAGAATGGCATTTGATCTAAAGTGGACTCCTGTTCGACCCCGGGGCGCGGGAAGAGCGGGAGCGCGGAAAAGCTATGGAGGGAGTGTCGTACCAGAGGTTTCCAAAAGTGAAAATCCGGGAGCTCCGTGATGACTACGTGAAGTTCGTGCTCAGGGAAACCGATACGAGCATGGCGAACGCTCTCCGGCGAGTGATGCTGTCGGAGGTGCCCACGATTGCTATTGACATGGTGGAGATCGAGGTGAACACTTCCGCCCTCAACGATGAGTTCATCGCCCACCGCCTTTGTCTCATCCCGCTCACCAGCGAACGCGCCATGTCCATGTGTTTCTCCCGAGACTGTGACAGTTGTGACGGTGATGGCCAGTGCGAGTTCTGCGCCGTCGAGTTTCACCTCCAGGCTCTCTGCTACAACGTTCAAACCTTAGATGTCACCAGCAATGACCTCTATAGTTCCGATTCCACTGTCGTGCCTGTCGATTACTCTGAACCCTCTCTTAATGGCGATGAAGCCCCCGAACAAAGGTTCCTAACTTGCAATTCGCGCTCTGTTTTCCTTCGTTTATAAATTATCGAATGCCTCGGTAGGAAAAAACAAAAACAAAAAACGGAACATAAGCATTTTCCTGTATTTCGAGTGAGGTCCAATTGAAAACTAATACCAAGTTGAACTCCCGAACACAAACATTTTCCTGTATTTCGAGTGAGGTTCAATTGATAACTAATACCGATTTGAACTCCCGCCGCAGACTCATTGCTCTATTCCTTCGCCGCTTTGTTGTTAGTTTGGAATCCTTTGTTCGCCAATGTGATATGATGATCAATATTTTCTGTGTTGAATCTAAAAATTTTCCACGAGCGGCTTGAATTTGTAGTGCAATCTTCCTGCGACATTTCACGAGCAGCCACTGATGAATAAATATTATGCAATCGATCACAAAAACATACGAATCTCATGATCTTGCAAGACATGTGGCTGGGCTGGATGGGGTGGGGTATTGTGCCATGTTGTTCCTATTCTCCTTCTTCCTCTTTTTATTCTTATTCTTCTAGTTTGGCCATCTTAATTGTTGAATAGATATAGAATTTTTTATTATTCCTGTCAAATTTTTTAATGCCTAACTATATTCGTGTGCTGGGGTTCATTTAATTGGAAAAACATCATTTGTTGCTGATTGTCGAAAGTGCTTTGTCCTCATTTTATTATTCAAGAGCTCCAGAGTTAAAAAGATGTGGTACAATTTAATGCAGGGGAATTATAATTGTGAAACTACGTCATGGGCAGGAGCTTAGGCTCCGGGCAATAGCTAGAAAAGGGATTGGCAAGGACCATGCAAAATGGTCACCAGCAGCCACTGTCACGTTTTTGTATGAACCTGATATCCACATCAACGAGGATATGATGGAGACTTTGACATTGGAGGAAAAAATAAGCTTAGTTGAAAGTAGCCCAGCAAGAGTTTTCGACATTGATCCTCATACCCAACAGGCCAATTTGCTATTATCTGAATTTAACTCAGTGATTTCAAGTTTCCATCTCACTTTCATAAAACATTCGTTGTTTATTTATCAGGTTGTTGTTGTTGATCCAGAGGGGTACACCTATGACGGAGAATTGATCAAGAAAGCAGAAGCTATGGGGAAGCCTGGGCTTGTGGAAATTTATGGAAAAGAAGACAGTTTCATATTCACAGTTGAGTCAACCGGTGCAGTCAAAGCTTCTCAGCTGCTGCTCAATGCAATAGAAGTGCTCAAACAAAAACTACATGCAGTTCACTTATCAGATGACACTGTAGATGGATGATTCGTGTGGTAAAATGCAACTCGTAAATTGATTTCTCAAATTGTGTTTACATTTTTTATTTGAATGATTTCTTTGTGGCTGCCTCTTCACTATTTTCATTTCACCCATGAATTGTAAGTGCCATTTTGTATTTTCTTATACCCTTATTTTAGTTTTCTCTAGGCATTAGCAGCTTTGAACATATGTAGATTTATATCATCTTCATTGCTGCAGGACGATGATGGGGTGGGTTTCCAAATTTTCAATCGATTTGTCCAGAGAGATTGGACCGGAGGTCTTAACAACTTGTATGGTAAGGGTCGCTGAATCCTTTATACTCAATTTTTGATTTTTCTGTAGTTAAGGGTGCTAAATGGGGGTATGTTAGGGCATGGTCTGTTTTAAATGAAGGCTTCCCTTTTCAGAATTCAATTGCCCAATAAAATCATAACCTAGTATGTTTGTTTTCTTTTCTTTATGGGATCACTCTAGCACCCTAGTCTTGGTGGATCGGAATCCTCTCCTGTAAAATTCTTGTATTGTTGAGCCAAAATCCATTTTAATTTTATTTTGCTGTTGAATTTTCACTGGAAAAATTTCACTGCGTATGTATTTCAAATGATGATGATAATTTGCAAAGATTTTTTTGTGGAAATTTCACTTGAAAATGAACTATAAATGGAATACTTGACTCTCCAATATGAAATTTTAGTGAAGGATAATTTGATTAGTTTGGCATGACTATCACAAAACAGAGCAAATGAATCGTCTCGTTTTATCAGTGCCAAGCAAAAAGCGCTAATAAATGTACCATTTATTAGTGTTATTTTCAGTGTTGATAAAAGTTTTTAATAATAATTTATATAAAATTATGATATTTATATTAAAAAATAATGTTTTTTTGTATACATTAAATAAAAAACGCATGTTTATAATTAATATATATTTTTTAATAATCAATATATATATATATATATATATAATGTTAAAAAAAATATTTCTAAGATTATAAGTAAATAATTATAAGATTATAATAAATTTCATTAAATAATAAATATATTTATTAGATTTATTAGATTCCTTATAGATTTATTCGATTAATTAATTAGATTAATTAGATTTGTTAGTTTTATTAGATTTATTAGATTTATTATATTGATTATATTGATTATATTTGTTATATTTAATATATTTATTATATTTATAATTAATATATATAAATACTTTTTAAATATATATATTTATATTATAATTATTAAATATATACGTGTTTCTAATAAATTTGGTCAATAAATATATTGATCATGTGTACATATATGTTATGTATCATCATGAATGTTCATTTATACATTACACCATTCTTATTATTCATGTTGTCTATTAATGACTCGTTTTTTATTATGTATATTTTACTAGGTATATGATTAATTCATGTTACCCATATATAATATTATGTTATATATTTATAATTATTAAATTTTAATTATATATAAATGCTTTTTAAATATATTTATTTGTAATTATAATTATAACTATATATATATATTTAAATAGTTAAAAAATTACAATAAATACATATATTATAATTTTATAAATAAATATATATTAATATATTTATAATTATATAAAAACATTTATAAAAATATTTATTTATAGTTATAATTATAACTATAAATATATATATATATATATATGTAAATAATTATAAAATTATAATAAATATATTTATTATACTACTAATAAAGTTATAAATATATAATTAAATAAATATATTTATAAATATATACAAATATTTATAAATATATACAAATATTTATAAATAAAAAAATATAATTATAATTCCTAAATAAATATAGATATATTTAAATAATTAATAAATTATAATAAATATATTAATTATATATATTTATATACAAATAGTTATAAATGAATACAAATAGTTATAAATATAATCCTAAATAAATGTAGATATATTTAAATAATTAAATAATTATAATTAATATATTAATTATATATATTTATAAAATTATAAATATATTTGTAATAATTTTATAATTATTTAAATATATATATATATATATATATATATATTTATAATTACAATTCTAAATAAATATTTATTTATTATAATTTTTAATTACAAATAAATAAATATATTTATTAGTTATAAATATAAATAAATACATATTTATTTAAATAATTATTAATTGATAAAAAATATATTTATTATTTTCATATATAATGTTTTATATAATTAAATAAATATATTTTTAAATATATAGAAATATTGATAAATAAATACATATATATTTAAATAATTATAAAATTATAATAAATATATTAATTATATATATTAATAAAATTATAAATATTAGAAATATAAATTTGTTATCATTTTATAATTATTTAAATAAATAAATACATATACATTTATAATTATAATTACAAATAAATATATATTCATATAAATAATTATAAAATTAGAAGAAATATAGTTATATATATGTATAATTTTATAAATATATATAATTAATATATTTATTATATATATTTCTAAGATTATAAATATAATAAGTATATTTCTTATAATTTTATAATTATTTAAATTATAATTTTATAAATATAAGTATTTATTTATTTATTTATAGTTATAATTATAAATAAATAAATATATATTTATCATATATATAATTTTATAAATATATATAATAATATAAATAAATTATTAACATTTTATCTTGATCAACGCTGATAAAGACATGTTTTATCAACGCTTTCTATTTGAGTGTTGATAAAACATACCTTTATCAGCGCTTTTTATCTAGCGCTGATAAAAGTTTCACCAGGTTTTATAAAGAAATCCTAACTCTCTCCTCTTTCCTCTTACCCCTCAAACTCTTGCGGAAATCGATCTCTACCGCCTCCTCCTCCTTTGTCGCCGACTCCTCCGCCATCGCGAATCCCTCCGCCTCCTCTCCCGCCGATTCCTCCGTCATCGTGAATCCCTCCGCCGCGAACCCACCTTGCTGCGCCGCCACAAATCCCTCCACCACGAACCCATCTTCGTCGCGTCGTTGCGAATCCCTCCGCCGCGAACCCACCTTCGTTGCGTGCCTCTCCTCCGCCGCGTGCTGAACCACACCTCCGCGACGAGTATTCTCCTTAGTTTCTCTTTGTTTGTGTATCATGTGGGAGGGATATACTGTTGCTTTCCTACGGTTTATAGTTGCATCACACTAATCAAAGATAAGAACTTAGATAATTAAATAGAAAGGGGCAATGGGGTTTGTTCGCATGTTATTACAGTTTGATATTGATGGTGGCGTTGTGAATTGTACGGGCTAAACGCCCCGCTAGAAATTGTGGTCATTGATGGTCTTTGTTTGCGCACTAAATGAATTTCATGTTGGTTGATTCCTGTTGAACATTTGAATATGAAAATTGGTAATTTACGTATACTTAGCTAATGAATGAATGCCCTAGAATGATACAACTTCTGTGATAACCCCTGAATTAACAAGTGCAATTGAATAAGAGATGCTTTGTAAAATCTGAAATTGTGTTTGTTTGGTTTGTATGGTGTTGCGGTTGTGGGTACAATTGTGTGTCGTGACATTTAGGTTGATGCATCCATCAAAGTTACATAACCTATATTTTCTTTATGAAATTTTCTTTAAAAGGTTTTAGACTATTTTGGGACTTGATGTTGTTAAATTCATGAATGAGTTTTGGAGAGGTAAGAATTCTCTTGAGACTTGTAATAACACTCTCATCACTTTGATTATAGAGGTTACTGATATGAGTTCAGTTAAGGATTTTCGAATGACTAGTCTTTGTAATGTCATTTATAGTCATTTTGAAGATTTTAGAAAATAGACTATGGAAAATCATACCATCTATTAGTTTAGTACCATGGTTCTTTTTTTTTTGTGTTAAAGAGTTATATGATATGTAGTCTCTATGAAGTAGTCTTCAAGCATGAAAAATATTTGGAATGTGAATCTTTACTCATTTTTGATTAATTCAACCAAAAATAGAGGCTCTAGAACATACCCTCAATTTTTTATATAGGAAGTAGTTAGTGAAATATCCTATAGATGTGGTAATTTGAGAAGATATGAATTTTAGAAGTGGACGGTGTAATGGTAAGTAGTCCAGAAGTTATGAATAGAAGTTGTGGTTTTTTAAATATGGGTTTTTTAATGGTGATATGTTAATGTCTTCTCTTAATTGTATTGATAATTGTTTTTTGGAATGTAAGATTCATTCATTGAAAAGTAAGAGTGACATTAACTATTCATCAAAAGTGAAAGGTTTTAGTTGGACATGATACATGTGTTAGAAAGTCCACATGTTCAATGGGGAGACTTCCATGAAATTTTGGAAGTTGGTGAAACTGGATGAACAACTGATACTTACTATAAGCAAGTGGGACAACATGCACAAGAAACATGTGATAAGGGTGTTTTTGGAATACTCATTGAGAAGAAAAAGCATTGCACAAGAATCTTTGGAACATGAAATGAGAATTTTATTATGGTGATTTTGTCAGGGGTTCACTTTTATTACCAGAGGGTTAACCAGGATTCTTCCTGATTGGAAGCGCTAAGAAGGCCTTAACCAAGAATGTGGTATGGTTCCTTTGCTTAGATGTTCATGAGAGAACCTTTTAAGATCTTAATGGGAGATTGATGAAAACACAAATCTTAACCATAAATGAGATGGATAATGAGTATGACTTATATTGTGATGTATCTGGAGTCAAGATTTGAACAGTTCCAGTCCATGATGGACATGAGGCTGCTTATGGGTCCAGACTCTTAAGAACACATATGAGAAACTTTCCAAATTTTTCCTAGATTTGGTAATAGTGGTTCTTTCCACGAGTTGTTATTGGAATACACAAAAAAGTGTTTGAAATATATTTAATCACAAAGTGAAATGGACCATTGATAACGGAGAAGGTATGAGTACCTATAGTCTTTTAACTTTAACTTAATGTATACCCTTAAGAAGGGGAACATTTTTTCTAATGTACCGTATTGGAAGGATCGAGCTTAGGTAGTACATGATTCAAGCATCAAGTGGAAGATGGTTACCCACTTTGAAGCAATATGACTTTATGTTCAAAAGTATCATTGTAAAGTGACACTTGTGTTTTTCTCTATCAGTTATTCACTCCTTAGTAGTATTATGAGAGTAAACTATAGGATTCATACTATTTATTCATGAGAGACATGATAAACCTTTTATAGCTTTATATTTTATAAAATGTTGGTTATTTTGATTCATGTATCCTTTGTAAAGTGCCTCTCTTGGGATTTATGTCTTTGTGAAAATGCCTAAGTGGCTCTTTTAAAATGATTCTAGTGTTTTGAAATGTTTCTTAAAAAATTATATGCGTTCAACATACCTTTTTTTGGTTTTAAATACCTTTAAAATGATTTAAACACTTGTCATAGACATAGGTTGCATGTCAAGTGTTTGTCAACTCATTTGATTGGCTTTCAGAAAGGGATGTGAATGTTTTGAAAGCGTATGTAACGCTAGTTTCATTTTAACAAGGGGTGTGTGAAGTTTTAAATGAAAATTTGTAAAATATAGAGGGTTTTTGTTCATTTTAAATGATTAAGATTGTTGGGTCATGAGGTTTCCTTGACTCCTTTAAAAAAAGGAATTGGGGTTTTGAGAAAGAGTGTTTGAAACTGATTGGTTTATTTTAAAAAGGGAATGTTATTTTAAAGAGGAATTTGTGTAAATGGTTGGTTTTTTAATGGGATTTCAATTGTGATTTGATAAATAGTTTACAAAGGAGACTTAAAGTCTACATCTTTTTTTAGCCTTGGTTAATTTTTATATCAACGTTTTGTGTATTTATTTTGTTAAATACTAATATCACTGACTCAAATAGGATGGATATGAATAAATAATGGATGAAGGCCAATCGTTTGACAAAAGAGTATGAAGATGGAGTGAAAGAGTTCATCAAGTTTGCAAAAGATCATGCATATGACCATTCTCAAATTCTTTGTCCGTGTTTACGCTGTTGTTATTCAAGACAAGTTAGTCCAGAGGAGTTGGAAGAACACTTAATCTGTCACGAAATAGATCAAAGTTATAAATGTTGGAATAAACACAGGGAAAAAGCGAATGTAGCTAGTGGGTGGGATAACACTGCGTTTTATGGATCATCTGACATGATTACAAATTTGAACAATGAAGAAGATCATATCGAGGATGTGATTACAGATGTGAATGATGATGAAGATCGTATTTAGGAAATGACAAGGATAGTTGAAGATGAACTTCGTGATTTTCCAAAATTGTTTGAGCCGTTAAGAAGTTGTGTAAAGACGCCATTGTATGGTGGTTTCACTAAATATACAACATTGTCAGCCATACTAAACTTGTATAATTTGAAAGCAGACAATGGATGGAGTGACACCAATTTTACGGAATTACTTGCTCTCTTGAATGACATGTTCCCAGAAGATAATGAGCTCTCGAGATGAAAATACGATACGAAACAAATGCTACGCTCAATAGGTATGATCTTTGAAAGAATACACGCCCGGCCGAATGACTGTATAATGTTTCATAAGGACCACAAATCACTTAGAGAATGCCCAAAGTGTGGTGCTTCTCGATACAAAAAGATGAATCTGGTCCTATGAAAGTTATATAGTACTTTCCAATCATTCTAAGGTTTAGGCGACTATATGGAAGTGAGGAGATTGCATGACAATTGATGTCTCACGTCGACAGAAGAAATAAATATGGGAAACTACGTCACCCGACAGACTCTCCTCAGTAGAAGAAAATTGATTATGAGTATCCTGACTTTGGAAACGATATGAGAAACCTTCGTTTTGCATTATCTACAGATAAAGCGAATCCTTTTGGTTTTTAAAGGAGCACTCATAGTACATGACCAGTAATGTTGGTAAATTATAACTTTCCACCGTGATTATGTATGAAACGAAAACACATCATGTTATGTATGCTTATATCAGGACCAAAACAACTGGTTAATGATATTGACGTTTATTTGGCTCTATTTATTGTGGATGTGAAATTATTGTGGGATTCATGTGTTACGTTGTATGATGCTTACAAAAATGAAGATTTCACGTTGAGAGCCATGTTGTGCGGCATGCTAAATGACTTTCCTACTTATGGAAATTTTTCAGGATATATCATTAAAGGAACTCATGGGTGTCCCATCTGTGAACAAGGTACACAATCAATTAGGTTGAAACATTCATCGAAAACCGTGTTTCTTGGACATCACATATTTCTATCCCGATGACATAAGTACCGATCTTGGACAACATCATTTGATGGAAGTTTAGAAGAACGTACAACACCGTCTCCACTAACAGGTGATCAATTGTTTGAGAAAGTAAAAGACGTGGACACTACTTTTGGTAAATCGTTTTCGAAAAACCTTACGAAAACTAGTTGGAAAAAGAGATCAGTTTTTTTTTGAATTATCATACTGGAATTGTCTGTATGTTAGAAATTTTCTTGATATTATGCATGTTGAAAAAAATGTATGTGATAGTGTCATTGGCACATTGCTAAATGCACCCACCAAAACAAAGGATGAAATTAAGGCTTGGTTGGACATGGTTGACATGAGAATATGAGAAAAGTTGGTGCCAGTAAAGGGTGAAAAATGAACTTTTCTTCATCCAACTGCTTACACTCTTTCCAGGCAGGAGAGATATCAGTTTTTTAACTTTTTGAATGACGTAAAGGTTTCAGAGGGGTATTCATCGAATACTAAGAACATTGTGTCGATAAATGATTTAAAGTTAAAGGGTCTGAAATCACATGATTGCCATGTTTTGATGCAAGATCTAATGTCAATAACTTTATGTTGCATTTTTCCCAAGAATGTCCATCATACATTAACCAAACTCTTTTTCTTCTTCAAATCTATATGCATCAAAGTTATAGACCCTACGAAATTTCCAATCATGGAAAGAGAAATTGTCGTCATATTATGTGAATTGGAAATGTTCTTCCTTCCAAAATTATTTGATATGATGGTTCATTTGAAAGTTCACTTGGTGAGAGAGATTCGACTATGTGGTCATGTACATTATAGATGGATGCACCCCATTAAAAAGTATATGAAGATTTTGAAAGAGTATGTCAAAAATTGAAGTCGGCCAAAGGGTTGTATTGTGGAGCGATATATTGTTGAGGAAACCGTTGAATTATGTATCGAATACCTATTTGGTGTGGAAAGCATTGGTCCACCGAAATCTCGTCACACTGGGCAGCTTACAGGTGAAGGAATTTTTGGAAGAGATGTTGTCACAATCAATATTATAGATCAGGAGTAGGCCTACCTTTACATTTTTCATAACAGTTTGGAGGTTTTCCCATATGTCGAAACCCAAAAAGAAATTATTAGGCATTTGAATCCATCAAGGGATGAAAGATGGATATCAAATACACATAATCAACAGTTTGTAGGATGGTTTTAGGACCATATTTTAAAGGAGTCATATGAAAATCTGGATTCAATTTTAGAACGACTTCGATGGCTAGCCAGAGGACCAAGTGTGTATGTATTATCTTACAAAGGTTACGTAATTAATGGTCATACGTTCTATACAAATGAGCATGATGAAGATAGTACCCTACAAAATAGTGGAGTTACACTCGTAGATGAAACAATGCATGTTTCTGGTACTAAGGACAAAAATTCAATTTACAAGAATATGTCGTACTTTGGCATCATCAAACAAATATGGGAGTTGGATTATATAACATTCAAAGTGCTGATTTTTCAATGCAAGTGGGTTGATAACAAGAGTGTTGTTAAAATAAATGAATTGAGATTCGTGAAAGTTGATTTCAGTAAGGAAGGGTATAAAGATGAACCGTTTATAATGGAATCACAGGTATTACACGTATTTTATGTTACAGATCCCAAAACCTGAAAGTGATCAATTGTTCCGTTATCGACCAAAACCACTGAAGGGTCAGATGAAAATTCAACTGAGCATGGCCTTTTCATTGGGACGTTGCAATCATTTCGCAGCGGTCCCAATGTAGGTGGCAT
This sequence comes from Viscum album, assembly GCA_963277665.1. Lineage (NCBI taxonomy): Eukaryota > Viridiplantae > Streptophyta > Magnoliopsida > Santalales > Viscaceae > Viscum > Viscum album. The sequence goes on along the minus strand of OY728140.1, from coordinate 1,264,920,455 downwards.
TTTGTATGTTAGGGGAGATCACAATGAAGGGATTTGGATCATCGATAGAGGGTTCAAATCCATTCTACCTTTAAAAAAGAAAAAGAGATTTCAATAATCAGGTTACATTTTTTTGTAATATACATCGTGTTATCTGATGTTATTATCCGTTTGTTGCTGTATTTATGTACTCTAAATTAAATGTTAAACCAATTCTACAGATAATGACTTCTGCACGTGCTAGTGCTCCCAATCCATAGGAACAATATGTCTCTCAACCTTTTACTGCTCACAATGCAGAGGATCAACCTTTTACACGTGCTGGTACTCCCATTCTTGAGGAACAATAGGTTTCTTAACTTGTTGTTGCTCCCAGTGCAGAGGTACAACAACCATCTGCATGTGCCGATGCATCCACTCTAGAGGAACATATTGACGATGTGGATTCTGGGGAAATGGTAGGCGACGAAGGACTTGTATCGCAGAAAAAAAGAGCATCGTAGTTTGACGATGTTAGAAAAAATCATCAAGGTGAAAGACAAAGACATCAAATACGAGGTCAGATGGAATGCGTGAGGTCAGCATGTTAGCCCCAAAAAGGCCATGTTCAACATTTATATTGGAACCGTCACTCAACAACGCATGCTGATTGACGTATATTCGTGGCACCATGTTGTGATCGGGCTTAAGACACTAATGTGGGAAGAGATTATAGTAATATTATGATATCATTTTTTTATTTTACTAAAAAATAATATAATGAAATACTGACTTACTCTTAATCATCCATTGCAGAGTGCATTTATAGTAGATGAATCCCACAAGAAGCATGTATTAATGCTTGTTGGAAGGATTCACAGAGGATTTCACACAATACTAACAAGGCATCAACTTAAAGATGCTGAAGGGAAAATAAACTTGCATCCACCGCTTATTTATGCACACCTGATAACCTAAGAAGCATGAGATGTGTTTACTGGCCATCATGAAGATGTTTCTTTTCAGGTACATTGTGGCCAGTAATACATTGTTTGACGATACGTGTATTGATCACTTTGATTTACAATTTTTTATTTATGAAACAACAACTGAGTGCTGAAAATATGGAACGAGCAGCAAAACCAGCATACCCCTATCGTAAAGCAAGGATGAGGTACGCTTCACCTGAAAAAATTGGTACGTATTTTAAATATACCGTAATACTTTTATGTGACATGAAACAACACCATAATTATGTTCCTTTGTTTATATTTCGATTGATGACTCTAAATCCAAAGCTACTTCCATCCCACTTCATGTGCTATGGAAGGAGACACGTGTAAATAAAGATGAAATACTAATAGATGAGAACACACAAAAAGTGTGGGAATCATGTGTAAGTATTACATATATTTTTTTTGTTTTAAATCGTTATTACGTAACAATAATCATTTCTTTTTCTATATTTTCTATCCGACATAGTCACAGGAATCAACAACTTCTATTCTGTATGAACAAAAACTATCAATGGCCTTGAAGTGGCCAGAACAGGATGGCCGTGTCAGAGGTGCGGGTTTTGGGGTGACACCCCGAACATATTTTGAGAAAAAAAAACGAGGATGATCAAAGTGAATTAATAAAACAAATGAGAGAAAGAATAGCTATCCTTGAAGGACAATTCCAATGGTAGAGGGAGATAATTGAAACTTTAATTAGGGATAAACAAAGAGAAGAAACAACTTAAGAACAACCACCACGTGAAGATCTCGCCCCACCCCCAACAGCTATGAGGCTAGCCATTCCCCTCAAAGAGATGTCTTATCAGAGGTAATCAATGTTCTAAAAAATATTTCTGTGAAATATGAATCATACAAACACTGATACCTTTCTTGTATTGTTATTCTACAGAGTGATAATGACTGTGATTTATATCTAGCAACACCTAACCATCGCTTTGTGGCGAGGGCTACGGTGTTCAATATTGAAAAGGAAACGCTACACAACAAACCACTTCTAGAAGGTCATGTGTGAGTGTCAATCAACGTAGCTCATGAGCCGAGCACAAACCTACCTATTCCAATTGAAGAGGATGATATTAATACGGTCGAAAAAACTATTGGAACATTCATCGCATGGTCGTCACATATTGTAAAAAAGCATGTCGATAAGGAGGTATTCATTTCCAATTTACTTTTCAAGCTAAACCTTCAATAGTTAATAAAAAAGGTCTGAACCGATGAATGTTATTACAGAAGGATAAATAGAAGGGGATGAAACAAAAGATTGTCTCAAAACCATCTAAAGGATCGACCAATCTATCAAAAAGATCTACCAAAATCACAATTACCCCACCCATTGTATATCCACATTTACTATCATTCAAGGCTCATGTGGATACAAAGCTAAAATATGGTGGTAACCACATAGTTTAATTTGAAGCAAATATATATGGAGAGAAAGATCAAGACTTCATTGGTGTTGAGAGTGAAACTGAAATCCTCGACTATGCCTGGTTAGGCGGCTCAGTTGTAAATGTATACATGAGGTATGTTCTCATGATTTCATTTTCTAAAAGCTGATACACCGTGTTAATTATGAATAAATACATTTCATGTTTTTAAAAGGTGTATATATGAAAAAAAATTGAAGGGATTTTTTCATGAGAAAAAGTTCAGACTCGTTAGTTCTCACGTCACCTCAACAGCAGAAGCTAAAATAAAACCTGACAAAAAGAATAAAATAGTGGTAGGTCTGATCAAATTCTTTGAAAGAAAAATTTTGGACGAAAAACTATGTTTAATACCAACAATACCGGGGTAAGACTCTAAAATTTAATCATATCAAATTTATTTTCACTTCTTTCCTTATTTATTTATTTTTTGTGTTTTTAGGCAGCATTGGATGCTCATTGTAGTAAATTTGGATACTCCAAAGATTTATTTCTTGGATTAATTGCAAGGATATCCAACAAACCGTCCACACATGATGGCTTTTGTCAATTTGTAATACACTATATCCAATGTTTTAGAACTAAACATCAAGTTATATAATTTATATTATCTTTTAATGAGGATTCTGTTATGATAGGGCAATACTTCACTATCATCTAAAAAAAGGAATGAGGCCAGGGGCTAAGGACAAGGAAGAACACAAGTAATACGACTGGATAAGTATCAGGGTATATATAATAAGATTTCACTGTCCAAACACATATAAAAATAATTACTTATTCTCCCCAACATTTCTGCAGTGTCTGAAAAAAACCAATGAAAAATTTCTATTATTATGTTTATAATTTTATGAGAGACATCATATTACATGAACAAACCAACATCCCTGAAGAGGTATTTTTGAAGACAATTACTATTTCATTTAAAATATTTATTAATCATTTGTGTATTTATATTTTTCCAGTACTGCTATGAATGTCGAAAAGACTCATATCCACAAGATGATATAGATGCGCTCAGAACAAAATGGCAGCATACCTTATGAAATATTGTACACAAATAGTATGAAGATGTGACTTCTATATGTAGGGTATGGATTTCTAATGTTAATATCACCTTTTAACATCTTTATGCTCATGGTATCCTTATATGATCATTGATATCTCCATTGTTTACACTAATTTAACATTTATGATCACCCTTTCTTATGTTTCATATCCTTAGTTTATTAAGAATGGTTTTAGAAATGATGTCTAAGAAGGCCGATACAACTCAAAGTGTCTCTTTTTATTTAAAATTGGCATTAATTTAAGTAAAAACAACAAGTGACATACTGAAAACGAGCAAACACATTCGGATTGTTTTGATATTTTAGGACAACAATATATTAGTCATTTTTGATGTGTAGAGATCAGTCTCACCTCAATACAACACACGGTATGGACAGTAGAACTCAAAGTGTCTCTTTTTATTTTAAACTGACATTAATTTAAGTAAAAACAACAAGTGACATACTGAAAACTGAGTAAAAGCATTCTGATTGTTTTGATAATTTAGGACAATGATTTATGAGTCATTTGTGACATGTAAGAGTCAAACAAACCTCAATCCGATGCACGGTGTGTCCAGTACAACTCAAAGTGTCTCTTTTTTATTTAAAAGTGACATTAATTTAAGTAAAATCAATAAGTGACATACTAAAATCTGAGAAAACACATTTAAATTGTTTTGATATTTTAGGAAAATGATTTATTTGTCATTTTTGACGTGTAGGGATCAGTCGCATCTCACTAAGATGCACGGTGTGGCCGGTATAATTCAGTGTCTCTTTTTATTTAAAATTAACATTATTTTAAGTAAAAATAATAAGTGGCATACTTAAATCTAAGAATATGTATTCAGATTATGTTGACACATTAGGAAAACGATCCATGAGTCATTTTTGATGTGTAGGATTCAACTGAACCTCAATCTGATGCACAATGTGGCCATTACAACTCAAAGTGTATCTTTTTATTTAAAATTGACATTAATTTAAGTAAAAACAACAAGTGACATACTGAAAACTGAGAAAACACATTTGTAATTATTTTGATATCTTAAAACAATGATTTATTAGTCATTTTTGACGTGTAGGGATTGACCTCACCTTAATATGATGCACGATGTGGCCGGTAGAACTCAAAATGTCTTTTTATTTTAAACTGACATTAATTTAAGTAAAAACAACAAGTGACATACTGAAAACTGAGCAAACACATTTGGATTGTTTTTATATTTCAGGATAACAATCTGTTAGTCATTTGTGATGTGTAGGGATCAGCCGTACCTCAATACAACACACAGTGTGTCCGGTATAACTCAAAGTGTCTCTTTTTATTTAAAATTAACATTAATTTAAGTAAAAATAACAAGCGACATACTGAAAACTGAGCAATCACATTCAGATTATTTTGATACTTTATGAAAATGATCCATGAGTCATTTTTGACGTGTAGGATTCACCCAAAACTCAATCCGACGCACGGTCTGACCAGTATGACTAAAAGTGCTCGTTATCAGTTTAAAATTGACATTTTAGTTCAAAACGTGTCACTCACTGAAAACCAAACAAACACACTATGATTGTTTTGATAATTTAGGGAAGTGATTCATAAGTAATTTTTGACGTGTATGAAGTATTCTCACATCAAAATGATGCACGATGTGACTTATATGACTCAAAATGCGTGTTTTTTGTTTGAAATGAAATTTCAGTAAAAAACACAACTGACATACTGAAAACTGAGAAAACACATTCAGATTGTTTTGATACTTTATTAAAATAATCCATCAGTAATTTTTGATATGTAGGAATTATCCACACATCAATATGATGCACGGTGTGGCTGGTATAACTCAAAGTGTCTCTTTTTATTTAAAATTGACATTAATTTGAGTAAAACCATCAAGTGACATACTGAAAACTGAGAAAACACATCCATATTGTTTTGATATTAAAAAAAAACGATCCATTATTCATTTGTGATGTTTAGGATCCACCCACACCTCAATACAACGCACAATGTGACCGATATGACTAAAAGTGTCCGTTATCAGTTTAAAATTAACATTTTTGTTCAAAATGTATCACTCACTGAAAACCAAACAAACGTGATCCAATTGTATTGATAATTTAGGACAGAGACTCATAAGTCATTTGTGATGTGTATGAAGTAGTCCCATGTAAAACCGACGCACAATGCGACCAGTATGACTCAAAATGCATGTTTCAGTTCGAAATGACATTTTAGTAAAAAAACACAACTGGCATACTGAAAACCAAGAAAACACATTCAGATTGTTTTGATACTTTAGGAAAACAATACATTAATAATTTGTGACAGGCAGGGATCAACCACACCTCAATACGATGCATGGTATGGCCAGTATAACTCAAAGTGTCTCTTTTTATTTAAAATTGACATTAATTTAAGTAAAAACAACAAGTGATGTACTGAAAACCGATAAAACACATTCATATTATTTTGATACTTTAGGAAAACGATCTATGAGTCATTTTTGATGTTTAGGAGTCACCCACACTTCAATACGATGTACAATGTGACTGGTATGACTAAAAGTGTCCATTATCTGTTTAAAATTGACATTTTAGTTCAAAACGTGTCACTCATTGAAAACCAAACAAACAAACTTTGATTGTATTGAGAATTTAGGATAGTGATTCATAAGTCATTTTTGACGTTTATAAAGCAGTATCATGTCAAACTGATGCACGATGCGATCAATATGACTCAAAATGCGTGTTTTCAGTTTGAAATGACATTTTAGTAAAAAAACACAATTGACATACTGAAAACTGAGCAAACACATTTGGATTGTTTTGATACTTTAGGAGAAAAATACATCAGTAATTTTTGATAGGTAGGAATCAGATGCACCTCAATATGACGCATAGTGTGGCTGGTATAACTCAAAGTGTCTCTTTTTATTTAAAACTGACATTAATTTAAGTAAAAACAACAAATGACATACTGAAAACCAAGAAAACACATTCAGATTGTTTTGATACTTTAGTAAAACGATCCATGCATCATTTGTGACGTGTAGGAGTCACCCACACCTCAATCTGACACATGGTGTAACCGGTATGACTAAAAGTGTTTGTTATCTGTTTAAAATTGATATTTTAGTTCAAAACATGTCACTCACTGGAAACCAAAAAAACATGATCTGATTGTCTTGATAATTTAGGGAATCGATTCATAAGACATTTGTGATGTGTATGAAGTAGTATCTTGTCTAACCGACGCACGATGTGACCGATATGAATCAAAATGCGTGTTTTCAGTTTGAAATGACATTTTAGTAAAAAACACAACTGAAATACTGAAAACCAAGAAAACACATTTGATTTGTTTTGATACTTTAGGAAAACAATCCATCAGTGATTTTTGACAGGTAGGAATCATCCTTACCTCAATACGATGCACGATGTGACCGATATAACTTGAAATGTGTCATTTTTTAAAATTGACATTAATTTTAGTAAAAGAACAAGTGACATACTCAAAACTGAGAAAACACATTCAGATTGTTTTGATATTTTAGGACAACAATCCATAACCTATTTGTAACATGTAGGAATCAACCCCAACTCAATAGGACTCACGGTGTGACCAGTATAACTCCAAATGTTTCATTTTTATTAAATATTGACATTTTATTAATGTGTTCTTTCATATTAATGTTTAATTTATTTCTTTATAATATTACTAACATAATATTTGATTTCTTATATAGGTGGAATCTTTTTCTCGGGTTGAGATGATTTGTTCGACAACTAATACCATAGGTGGATATTTTTGAGAGGGGATCACAGGCATCAAAAGATGAAAAATTAATGTTTTAGAATGTTTGTTGAACAATTATATATGTAATTATATAAAACATTTTGTTTGAAATGTAAATAATAGTGTTTATTTTTGTATATACCATGGGTGGACAATTTTGTATTCCTGATGTTAATTAAATGTATATAGTAGGTTTGCTTTTGGCGTGCTGTTTAAATTTCAGTTTGCTTCTGGGTGTGCTGTGTTTAAATAGCAAGTTGGGTGTGTTGTTATATATTTAAATTGTAGGCGAGTAGCCCTTTATCAACGCTATCTTTAGTGATGATAAAGGGGGCCCTTTATTAGTATTTTTTAGCACGGATAAATAACCCCCTTTATCAATGATTTTTTAGCACTGATAAAGGATACCCCCCTTTATCAACACTACAATTAAGAGTGCTTTTTAGAGCTGTTAAAGGCCATTTTGTGCGCTGTTAAATTCCATATTTGTAGTAGTGAAGGAGCAGGATCCGGCTTGGTTGGGCGGGATGTCGGGGTGTGTAATCAATGGCTTTGGTTTTTTTAGTTTTATTTTTCCAAAAACTGAAAAAACAAACTTAAATTTTAAAAATAACCAAACCAAACTGACTTTATTGTTAAACTGTATAGAGAAAGAACTAATTATGCATAAAATAATTTAGTCAAACCAACATAACTAGATTAAAATTTTCAAAATTTAAAAACTAACTACAAATATTTTTTTAGTGTCTAAACCTTTTTTATACCTTAAATTTTCTAAATTACTCAAACTAACATTTGAAATGATTATTTGAAGTCTAACCTTTATATTTAGTTTGTTAAATTAATAAGTGTTTTTCAAAAATATAAGCCGTATAAATTGGTTTTCTAGATTCAAAACCAATAATCGATAATATGAAAATTAATATCAAAACTGAAGTATTCCCCTCATACTCGCATAATATGTCTATATATTATGTGCAATATTTTTATAATCTTGGATCATTTGTACATGTTTTGTTGTGTCCTATATCATATCTGGATCAATGATGATTAGCTCATTGATATCAACTCATCTCAATGACAAATGAAAATGTTGATCATATAACACCTTGTATTATTCTATTATTATTGATTGATAATTGTTATTATATGAAAACCAAGACAATATTAAATGATTATCCTACATTTCACAAAAATCTAGAATACATGCTCTCAAACATATCATGAAATGTATAGATTGTTTTCTCAGTTTGACCATTTGGATATGGATGAAATACTATACTTAGACACAAGTGAGTACTAAAAACACATTGTAATTCTCTCCACGCGTGAGAAGTAAATCAAGGATCACCATTGAATATTATCATCTAAAGTACTCTATACAATCTTACACCTTTCACTATATCAAGTTGAGTTAAACATTTCTTTGAAATCTGCTCCCTAATTGATAAAAAATGACATGAGGTGGTTAATCGACGAATAATAACCTAAATAACTTTGCAACCCTTAATTTTTCAAGGTAATTCGTTTACAAAATCCACGAGACATGTATTATTACTCCCATTGCAGAGGAAACAACAAATCAACTAGTAATCAACTTTATTTTTTGACATATATGAAATTTGACTACCTACTCTATCACTAATATCTTTATAACAAACAATCAATATTACTAATAGATATCCTGATGCATCTTTCCAACTCCTGGATGAAATGCTCATGGTGTGTTATGAAATTTATGCATTGACTATGATGAGTTTAATTGGATCATTATATGATCTTCGTCAATAAACCCCCCCCAAAAACAGACAAATCCATTTTAGAGGAATCAAACACGAAAAGTAAATGAAGAACATATTATACTTGGTATGTGGTTGCAGTGACTTTCATATTTCTTCTTTGATGGATTAATTTTGAAGATGATTACCAAAACAACAAACAAAAGCTTCCTGTTTTCTAGGGGATTACACTGGCCTTGGATTCCAGAACGTTTCCTGAGGATCCTCATACTCCAAAGGGGTACTAGCGCCTTCACAATGAGTGATAAACAATACACTGAGAGTGAAGAGATCTTTAAATATTTTTCTTGTAACAAGATTGAATTTTACCAATAGGAGGGATCACTTCCCTTTATATATCCCATGCTTGATGCTCTATATCAAATAGAGAACATGACAATCATTCATAACGCATCGCATACATTATTGTATTTTGGGAAAATCATTGATATGATTCAATGAATATAAAATCTTTGTTATAATCTATTTATAACGGATTATAACTGATTAAGATTGTGCAAGAGGATATGGAAATCGCATGCATCACATACATGCAAAACAGTGTAGAAAGCACAAGAATTGTATGCATGAACAAATGACGGGGGCCGTCGACCATGATATCCACAAGCACCACCATGGCATGTTTTTTCCTGTTTTATTGCACATCAAAAAATCTTTCACTTGCACTAAAATCCATAAAGACTTTATGAAAACATTCACAACTGTTTGTGAATCCATCTAAATTCTTTTGGATACACATTCTTCATTAAATTCTCCATTTTGGGACAAACCATTTTGTTCAAAACTTAATCCTTATCCAAATTGTGTGATCCCATGGGCCTTAGTAGTGTTGAACACAAATATAAAATCCCTATTTCATAGATTTAAATAAAGAGTGACCTTTAGAAAAATATTAGTGTTTTTATGCTACTAAGGGGTCCGGTGTAAACTCCATAAAACGTACTCATATCTCTATTAGAACATGTCCATCACAATATGTATTATATACATCGTATGTACACCTATATAATCCACTTTTCCATTACATTGAGTGACCATTAGACGCAAAACATGCAAATATGGTATAAGTAAACTCATCTTTTCTTGATTCTGCTAAAAAGACTGACTAGGTGGATGAATACATCACATGTCATTCATCTAATAGATGAACACATCACATGTCCCTCATCCAAATATCTGACCACATCATATGTGATTCAACTAAGAATGACCATGCATTTTATCAATCTTAATTAAATCAACAATCATGTATTTACTTGTCATACAAGTGAAAAAATCCTATATTGGTTGTGCTCCAACCGATGAAATAATCAACAACATATCCAACCATCCCCCGATTAGCTAAGTTGCTTTTGACTTGTATAAGAATGGTATCAAAGTATGAATGTTCTCATGCTAGATATCTCACTAACCTCAGGTAATAAGGATTGATAATAATCATACACCCCTAAGTATATTGATGACTACATGACGTTTCATGAGATATACTTTAGAAATCCAATCCAAGTAATAAGTCTCTACTTATTATCTCATGAATCTATTTTTTGTATCTCGTATACACCTTTTTTCATTGATTACAAGATTTTATTCAAGCGAATATTAACATATCATCACAAACCATGATACTCTGTGATGATCATCAATTATAGACAACTCAAAGTTGTACTAATGAGATATTATCATTCGACCTTGCATGTAAAATAAATTTAATCACATATGAGTGAATGATAAATGAGGATTTCCATTATTGTAAAGTCATGATACATTATATAACCATTATATCAATCTATCAAGTATTGAATACATAGAGATTTAACATGACCCCATGCTATTGCTGTGATAATGACTTCATCAACGGATCTGCTTGTATCCACCCAACGAATTCTTACATCGCACCTCTTAAAAATTTTCTATATGAGATGATATTTGCAAAGAATGTTTTTGGTCCTTTGGTGAGACCGGGGTTCCTTAGCTTTGAGTAATAAATCCATTTTTGCTGCAGTAAAGTTCGATCGCTCCCCTAATAATAGGGAACACTCCAAGTTCAGAGATGAACTTCTTAATACAAGCCTCTTTATTTGAAACATCTAATGCAATAATGTATTCTGCCTTTGTTGTTGAGTCTGATATGTTAAATTTTCTTGGAACTCTTCCAACTAATAGCTCCACCATTCAAAAAAAAAAAAACAAAACCAAATTGAGATTTTATATCATTTCAGTCATATTGAAAACTGTTATATGTGTAAACCTTTACATAAGGTTCATCCTTTCCTCCAAATACAATGAAAATATTCTTAGTTATTCTTAAATACTTAAATATGTTATTCACATCAATCCAATGTCTCTCACCAGGATTTTATTGGTATATACTGGTTATGCTAAGAGCATATAAGACATCATATCGAGTACGCCACATGACATATATGATATAACCTATAACATACACATATGGGATTCCATCCATCCTTGTTAACTCTTAAGAATGATCTTGGACCATTATAAAATTTGTGCCATTCAACATTGGTTAAGACCCCTTTTTTGAGTTCTACATGCTAAAACTCTTTACCACTTTATCAATGTAAGTGGATTGACTGAGTTTAAGAATCCTCTTATATCTCTTTCTATAGATCCTCATACCTAACTTGTAGGAAGCTTCACCCATGTCTTTCATTGAGAAGCATATACCTAGCTGCATCTTCACAGATTGAAGAGTCGGGATATCATTTCCAGTAAGTAGTATGTCTTCCACATACAATATCATAAACACTACTACACCCCACTAATTTTTTTATATACACAAGAATTATCCTCATTCTTGATGAAATCAAACTCTTCAATAGCATCATCAAATTAGATATTCCAAATCTGAGAAGATTTATTTAATACATAAATGGACCATTGCAACTTGCATACCTTTGAAGAATCATTTGAAACTTCAAAACCTTCTGGTTGTATCATATACATGTCATCGAATAAATTCTCATTAAGGAAAACAATTTTGACATCCATTTGATATATCTCATAATCAAAGTGAGTTTCTATGATGAGCAATATCTGAATGAAATTTATCATTGCTACAAATAAAAAAAGTTTCTTCATAGTCAATACCATGAATTCATTTTTAAAACTTCTCATCCAGGGAAGCTTTAAAAGTAGAAAATCTACTATATATGTCGGTTTTCTTGTGAAAAACCCACATACACTATATGGGTCTTTCCCCTTTAAGTGCATTAACCAATTTACAAACTTGGTTATAGTAAATGAAGTCCATTTTAGATTCCATGAATTTTAACCATTTCTTGTAATTAGAATTCTCAATGTATTCACGTTAGGTATTAGGTTTATCTCAAAAAAAAAATATCACTTCATCATCATTTTCCATGAGAAATCCATCTCTCAGGTTCTTGATGAATTCAATCAGACCATTGATGTTCTTGTGTAACTTGAGTTGGTTCTTTTCTCATATCTCTTTGTGGAATTGTATCATCCTCCATCTTAGGAACACTTGCAATTTGTTGGTCTTGAACTTCTCTAAGTTCAACTTTCCTCCCACAGGATCCTCAACCCTTGTGTTTTATCTCAAGAAAAACACCATATCAAGCCACAAAATCTTTATGTTAAGTAGGGTTGTTGAAATAATATCCATTCGTTTCTTTGTGATAACCAACAAAAAATTATTTTTCTAACTTAGGTTATAGTTTTTCAGAATCTAATCAGCATATAAGTGATTTACAACCCCAAATCCTCATAAAAGACAAACTAAGATGTTTCTCATACCATATCTCATATGATGTCTTTATGGATGCTATAGATTGAACACGATTTAGTAGAAATGAAAATATTTCTAGAGAATAACCTGAGAATGAAATATGAAGGTCACACTGACTCATCATCAACCGAACCATGTCAAACATGGTATACTTTTTCCTCTCAGACACATCCTTCCATTTTGGTGTTCCTAGCGGAGTGAGTCGTGGAACAATTCCTCAATCTCTCAGATGATCAGTGAATTATTTGATCAAGTATTCACCTCCCCAATCTAATAAGATAATCTTAACACCTTTTTCGATTTGATTATGTACTTAGTTTTGAAACTCTTTGAATTTTTCAAAAGTTACATACTTGTGTTTCATCAAAAAACACATATCCATACTGACTAAATTCATCGATAACGGTAAAAAAGTACCTATAACCACCACTGACTTGTGTGCTCATTGGACCACACACATCATTATGTATTGGAATTGATAATCCACTACCCCTTTAAACTTTTCTTCCAAAAGGTATCTACCAATTTTCCCAATAAAAAAGATTCACATGTATCAAACAGTTCATAATCGAATGATTCCAACAATCAATATCTATGGAGTCTTTGAACACATTTCTCATTTATATGTCCAAGGTGACAATGTTAGAGGTTGATTATATTGGAATTAACCATGTCCTTATTTTGGATGTTTAAACCATAATTATCCATTTCTAGAATATATAACCCGTTTATCATATTTCTATTTACATAAAACATTTCATTCAAATTTATAGAAAAACTCTTGTTCTTAATAGTGAATGAAAATCCCATATTGTCCAGAAAAGATACAGAAATAATTTTTTTTATGGAGGGAACATAATGACAGTTTTCCAATTCTAGGATTAATCCACTAGGTAAAGTCAAACCATATGTGCCAACCTATAATGAAACACTGTTTCTCTATTACTGATACAAAGATCTACTTAAACCCCTTTCAATTATCTTTTATCTACAAGTTTGTGTTTTTTAGCACAAATGTGTGATGCACACCCATTATCTAATACGCATGAGTCAAAATTGGTAAAATTGATTTCTATAATATTCATATTCATATGATCAGAATTATTCTCTTTGAGAACTCTTATCAGCCATAGATACCATTCTCTAACTATTTTATAAGTGATTCCTATAAGTGATCTCAATATTATTATCATGAAACAAGCCTTAATTTACAATAATGTCACATCAATGAGTGAGTATTATGTTTTATATCTTTTTATCAAGGAATTTTAATGAAAGTGCTACCCCTAAAATAATACCCCATACATTATATCCATTTAGTGATCCAAGATCTATATTTCACTAAGCAAAGACCCTGCTATGGTGTGAAACTCATCACTTTAGTTATTTTGGTAGGTTATTAATCCAATCAAAATAGTTGTGATTATTGGATAGTTGAGTGGACAACTCCTTGTCTATATCCATCATATGAATAATACTCAACTCTATTCCTATAGTATCCCAACCCTTGAGGTTTCCCAGTTAAGTATAACCTAAAACAAACATAAAAAAACTTGCAAACACAAGATAATTTAGGGGAACCCTGCTAATGTGTGAAACTACCCGATTGGATAATCTAGAGTCACTAATTACTTTACTTACATTAGATAATCCATGGGTACCCAATTATGGCATAAAAATACCCGGTTATATGATCCGTGCCTTTATAAGTGCCGCTTTTAAAGGAATATCAGACTTAGTATTTAAGGAGTTTTATTTTAAAAAATATCATTTATTTAATATACATAATATCAAAGGAATTTAATAAAAAAATAATCATTTTATTCATTTTTTAAAACATGAGATACAAATATGAACTATTCCTATTTCAGTTAGGCATGGAAAATATAATTTAAAAAAGTCCACCACTTATCATTTATTAACAATTTATAAACCATAAGTCAATTTATCAACATAATGTTTTTATACATTTTAAGGACCATCACAAATTTATCCATGTTGTGGTCCTTATTTTGTGGATGTTTTTATAAGACTATAGGGACTCATATATTATGGATCTGACCATGGTGCACTTTGAAAACATGACTCAAAATTCCATGGTCCATGACAATCAAGAATATTGAAATCCACAATGCTTTACCGTAGAGGCGTATCATGCTCTCCACTATGGGAGTTAATATCATGGTATATGTCATGGTGCTTGGAATGCTCAAATATCAAAAGAAGAACCATTACTTGAACCATAGGGAGGACATACTACAATGAATTTCATGGTTCCTATAAAATTTCCAATGAAGAACCACTATGACTTGCATCGCGACATGGTGGTGATGACGAGTCTGTTTTGTTGTTACCACGATGACACCATAGGGATTTCCATTCCATGGTGAAAAGTTTCGTTCTTTAAAAATCCATCAATTCACATGTTGATTCCTTGAAGAAACCTAGATTTGATAATATTTATGTGTTTTTTTGGACCATCATATGATCCTAGGCAGTAGAAACAAACCCAAACATAGTAAAATCTATCTCTATGTAATCAAACATGCAATGGAAACGAAGAACAGAGAATACATAGAATGTGGTCACAATAAATTACATATTTCTTCTTCTATGGAGTGTGTTTTATGATGATTACTAGAGAAATTTAAAAAATCTTCCTACTTCTGAGGGAATTACACTGGCCTTGGATCCAAAAAAGTTTCCTGAGGATCCCTATACTTTAAAGGGGTGATGGAGCCTTTTCAATGAGTGATAAACAGAGCACCATGAATATAGTAACACTATTATTTTTATTACATTAATACATGATTTAATTACATAAAATTGAACTTAATACAACCCTAAAGATCGATAAGTATATTGTATTTGGGAATTAGGTACATTGCATTACAACTTTAAACATGAAAAAACAACATCTTTATTAAAAACTTATTTAACATGCTTGAGCTTAAAACTGCATGGGATATCCTGAAGAAAATACATATGAAAGGGGTGAGCTATAAAGTCCAATAAGGGAGTAAACATGGAATAACATGAAGCTAATAATACATGTTAGGAAAGACATATCAACTAGGCATAAAGGAATATGAATCATAAAGCATGATATAACATGGTACTCATAACATGGAAATGTGGAAATAACTTAAAACACTGCATCATAAGTCAACGATAAAATGCCAAGACATCATAGTGGAAAAAGTCCCATAAAGGAATCTGGTAAACACCGGTCCCAACATGATATATCATGATACTAAACATTTCATAATACATTGAAGCACTATATAATTTTGGGCACACCGGTCTCATTAATTTCATTCTCATGCTTATGTGTGCCACATAGATCATAAAAACATATATTCATTCATCATCATAATTTATTCCATGATCAAGGAATGTGGAATAAATACACTAAATTCCTCAATAAAAAGGAATATGTGCACAAAAGTGAACACCCTTGGTAGTTAATGGGTATGGTACTCACTACACAATTGTTTTGGAATGGAAATTCATGGTGCAATTTCGACAACCTAACGACATGACATAAAAATTCATAGAAAGGGTTGATGAGAGAGAAATGAGTATATCATCATATATACATGAAATGGAGAATAATAGGGTCATATAAATACATGTACCAATATAAGGAATTTGTAAATAGAAGGTATAACACAATAAATAAACTTGAAGAAAGAGGGAAAATGGAATAACTCTTACAAAAATTTCTGCATGGTAACAGGTGTACATGGAAGAGATTAATGAGATATAAAGGGGTATATAATCATTCAAAAATAATAAGGGAAGTATGGTTGAGGTGTGAAAACATACCCCATAATTTGTAATTGAAAATAAAAGGGTGTAATAATATAATGAAACATGGATAAAAAAAGAGAAAGGAAGGAACCCTTACTGACTGAAAATTATTATTTTTTATTCCAAAAGAAATTTTGAGGAAAAAGTGGAAAACCAAAAAGGCATCAAAGACTTAAAACACAACCATTCCTCTATGGTACAATATCATCAAGACAAAAGAAAATTCAATTCACAAGTAAGGAAAACCTCCACCCTAGCAATAAAAACAATATGATTAGCACCCCCTTCCCATCACTGCTCAGCTAACAGTTTCG
Organism: Viscum album; assembly: GCA_963277665.1. Taxonomy (NCBI): domain Eukaryota; kingdom Viridiplantae; phylum Streptophyta; class Magnoliopsida; order Santalales; family Viscaceae; genus Viscum; species Viscum album. Next base: position 1,264,903,499 of record OY728140.1, on the reverse strand, counting down.
TGTAAGGATGCACGAGCACGGTACCGATGGAAAACGCCATACCCTATCAAAACTTCCAATTACGGATAGCAGTGATAAGGATAACGCTTCTTACTCTGAACCTCTTCTGAAGCAATCCCTAGTAAGTAAACTGGATGCAATGTCTCATGGACCAAGGCCACCGTACCACAAGTAAACACACAAAATTAAAACTAGTAGAGACCAAAACAACCTTCCCCACGTCATAATAAATCCATATTGTATCCTTCAAAGGAGCTAGGGAAACTTAAATAAAACCATACCACTATAAAATTTAAACCACCTTCGAAACCAAAGGCACCATTGGTTTCTCCACAAAACCACACATCAGGCACAAACACATTTACATCCAAATCATGCCGATAGGAAACCCTCACCATTACGGCTTAAAATTCTAATTCACCAAGATTCACCAATGCCATGAATAATTCCCGAAGTAACTCATCCACATTACCGCTGCAACACCGACGACGCCACCGGACCAAAACCAGTACAAACCTTCACAACCCAGCAAAAGCCTCCGCATATAACAAAGAAAGAAAAACTCACATCCAAACACCAGAATCCATCACGAACAGAAAAACTAGAACAAAAAAAAAATCGATAGCCCACAAGATAATCAATAACATAATAATAGGTCAGGACACCAAGAAGAAAAAAACCAGAATCACGACGACAGCCGCAAGACCCTGCCGCGAGCCAAAACAAGATCCCATCGCCGCCTTCACCTACTTACCCAGAGACCAACTCGAACCACCGCACACACTTCCAACTGACACTGAACCATGCACCAACCCACTGACAAGAGAAGTTGGAACAAAAACCTCAGGATTCACCATGCCTCCAGATGAGACCCTACCCAGAAAAGACATGGTAGATCGGGAGAAGGCCGGAAAACGGTGAGAAGTGTCACGCTAGCCACATCCTCGAAGACAACTCCGCCTCTGGGTTTGATGACACGATAGCGCCAAGAAGGAGAAAAAAGGAGGAGATTAGAAGAGGATCCGAGGTAGTGCGAGGAGAGGTGGCGAAAGGGGACACCCTAACGAGATAGCTCCCCTTACGGGCTTATCACTCAGACTCCTTCCAGGAATCCTTACTTGATTGTGTGACTTCAAAAGGTTGAAGAGGGGATTATTGAGAGATCGGGGCACCTTAAGATGATTCTAGAGAGGGGAGGAAAGAGTAAGGACATGATCCAAGGATTTTTAGTGAAGAAAAGTGGGATATTTGGTGGTTTTATATAGGAAATGAGAGGGGAATTCTTTAATATTTCACAAACATAGGTTTTGGAATCTATATAATTAAATATTTTAAAACACAAACCTTCCCATGGATTTTTCCCATGGATTTTTCCAAAGAGGGTATGTTTTAATTATTTTATTAGGAAAATGGATGAATATATTAAAATATTATCCTTGGTTATGTGTAGGTGAGTCACATTTTTAATGAAATGAATTTAAAATTATAAAATATATTATACATTTTGAAGGATTCATGAAGGCATTATAAAAACAATAAAATTATCTTAAAATCACATTATTTTAATGGAAAAACATATATTGGGCCGATAATAACCATTATAGTATTTATTACATCATTTTGGGGTCATTATGATGTCATAAAAGACACATTATATTTATATGGTATTTAATTTTTAGCCGAAAATTCGACTATCTCAGAAAAATATGAAAAATTCACCGTTGGATAATTTCAGAATTATGATTACAAAAATAATATTCATTTTATCTAAATAATTTTCTAAATATGCGCATCTTCACTTTTTAAATAATATTCTACATTTATTGTAAAATTATGGGTTTTGACCATAATGGTTTTTTAACCATTATAAAAAGTACATTTCACTTAAGAAAAATTACACGACCATTTATAATTAACAATAATTTCTTAATAATAATATTTTACTAAAATACTATTTATTTCAAAAATCCATGAACTCATTAAAATAAACCCCTTAATTGAATTTGAATATTACCCAAAAATAAAATTTATGTTTAATTGCATCAAAACCAAAAGCATTTAAAAGAAAAAATTAAAATGAAAATATATACAATATTATATAATTTACATATTCAAAATATTAAGGTCTTGATACATATCCATTTATTACACTGGTGTACACCCTAAGAGTAAGCTGTGCGACATTGACATTATCACGGGGCCGTTCGACAAACATGGTTTGGGCCGTGATCTCGATGAGCTTGAACTTATCTCATAAATGGTTTTTTCTCATGATTAAGTTACTGGAATTCATCATGGGATTGGTCAAGGAAAAATACTAGAGACACTATATCCCTCATAAGCTCCAATAAATGAACTTCATAGGTCACAATTCTACTTATTGAGGCCATCAATTCCTTTATCCTAGATAATTGGATTTGTTAAAGCCCTATATTTATACTAATCATGTGATCACTGATCAATGGATATATTAACAACGATCAATATTTTTAATGTTATTTTAAATTCAAAAACATAAAACCGAATAAGTTTATGTGTTTAATATAAGCATTTTACAAAATAAGACATTTAATTAAATCAAATGGGAAATTTTATTTATAACAGTTCGGGTCGTTACAATCTTCCCCCCTTAAGAAATTTCAACCTCAAAATTTTCATTTCCCATATTAAAACAAATAATGGTAACTCTGTTTTATCACCTCCTATAGTTCTCACATTTCTTCTTTAGACTTGTGGTTTCTCCACAACACTTTGACCAGGTGCATTGTCTTATTCCATAGAAATTTGTCTCTATGATCTAAGATATTCACTAGCTTGTACTCATAAGAGTGGTCATTCTAAAATGGTACCACCTCTGAATTGAGTACATTTGAGGGGTCTGGTATGTACTTTATCAAGAGGGATACATGGAATATATTATGTACTTGAGATAGGTTAGGTGGGATTGCTAGTTGGTAGGCCACCGTTTCGATGCAATCAAGGATCTCAGAGGGGCCAATGTATCTTGGAATAAGATTTACCTTCTTCACAAATCTCATCACTTTCTTCCATGGATATATGTGGAGGAATACCATGTATCCAACATCAAACTCTAGGTCTCATCGGTGATTATCAGCATAGCTCTTCTGTCGACTCTGAGCAGCCTTGACGTGCTACTGAATGCTCTTAACCTTCTCCAAAATTTCATCAACCATTTCAGGACCTAGTAGTTTTTGTTCCCCAACTTCATACCAGCATACAGGTGTTCTACACCTCTTCCCATAAAGGGATCCATAGGGAGATATTTGGATGTTTGAGTGGAAACTATTTTTGTAATAGAACTCAACCAGAGGAAGATGTTGATCCCATCCTCCTTTGAAGTCTATTGAGAATTATATCAACTTGTACTCAAGTGTATGGATATTCCACTCAGACTGGGAATTAGTTTGAGGGTGATAGGCCGTACTGAAGTTTAACTCAATATTCAGAGCATGCTAGAGGCTCTTCCAGAACTTAGAGGTGAATCTAGGATCTCGATTTTATACAATTGATAGTGGTACACCATGAAGCCTCACCACTTCTCTAATGTATATTAGTTCAAGTTAATCTAATGAGAAATCCTATCGAATCACAATGAAGTGTGTAGTCTTTATAAGATGATCCACCACAACCCAGTTAACATTGTTTCCTCTAGATGACTTAGGAATCCCAATGACAAATTCCATGGTGATTTTTTCCCATTTCCATATAGGTATGGGTAATGTTTGCATCATCCCCTTATATTTTTTCCTTTCTGCCTTCACTTGATAACATACAAGACATCTTGATGTATATTATATGATCTCCTTCTTCATATTGTCCCACCAATAGTGTTCTTAGAGATCTCAATACATCTTTGTGCTTCTAGGATGGATATAGAAGGTTGATATATGTGCCTCATCCAAAAACTATTTTTTTAACTCAGGATTTGATGGTACACATAGTCTTGAACCAAATCTTACAACACCTTCTTCATTAACATTGAACTCCAAGGATTTCCCATTTCTAATATTTTCCAATTTCTTTTGAATTCCCACATCATCTCTTTAAGCATCCTTTAACCTTTCTAGAATATATGGTTGAACAATCATTTATAAAAGGATTCATGATGTTCTTTCCTTTATGATTCCCATTTCTATCCTCTTTAAGTCTAATAAGATCATATCCTTCTCAATTATAATCAATGAAAGAGTTTCTGGATCATTTATACTTAAAGCGTCTACCACTTTATTCTTCTTCCCAGGATGGTAGTGAATTATGTAGTCATAGTATTTTATCAGCTCTAACCATCTTCATTGGAACATATTTAACATAATCTGTGTGAATATATACTTAAGACTTTTGTGATTCATATATATTTCACACTTCTCCCCAAAGAGGTAATATCTCCAATTTTTCAAAGTTAAGATCATTACAACCAACTCTAGATCATGTGTTCGATAGTTCTACTCATGAACTTTCAACTACCTTGAAGCATAGGCAATGAATTTGTCATTTTTCATCAACACATGGCCCATACCCTTCAATACATCACTGAATACCATGAAAAATCTCTCCAATTGTGGGTAGTGTGAGTAAAAGCGTAGTGATAAGCCTCCTTTTCAACTCCTTGAATCTCTCTTCGCATTCATCATTCCAAAAAAACCTGAATCCCTTTAGAGTTAGCTTGGTTATAGGGTTTGATAATCATGATAAATTTCTCACAAATTGACAATAATACCCAACTAATCCAAGGAAAATATATATATATGTCATAGATGTTGGCCTCGACCATCCTTCAATTGCCTTAGTCTTTGAAGGGTCCACCGATATCCCATTTCTTGTGATGATATTCTCTAAGAAAGAGAATTCTTTCACCATAACTCACATTTTCTATACTTGGCATAAATATTTTCCTTTCGCAAGGTCTTTAGAACAATACTTAAATGATCCTCATGCTCCTTCATACTTTTAGAGTATATTAGAATATCATCAATAAAGACTACCACAATTTTTTTGAGGTAATCCATAAAGACTATATTTATCAATTCCATGAATATTGATGGAGCATTAGTGAGTCCTAAAGGAATTACTATGAATTTATAGTGCCTATACCTTGTATGACACTGCTAGAAATCTAACCTTTCCCAATAGTTTCAAACCATTGGGATAGGCCCTGAAACCGTTGGGACAGTCTATCCTAATGGTTTCATTAACTATTGGCAAGTGGGCCGTTGCGGTAGCCCTATACCAATGGTTCACATTGAACCGTTGGTATAGGGGAGTCAGATTTCAATATTCCCATGGTTCATTATGAACCGTTAGGATAAATGATGGATTTATGTTGTTCCAACGGTTCAGATTGAACCATTAGGATAGAGTTATACTAAATTTTTATCAACAGATCTGAACCGTAGGCTTATTATAGGCTTCATAAATTATATAGAGGTATACCAATGATTTTGAAACTGTTGGTATAGACTGCCCACTCAATTTCAAGCACAGAACCTGCTATCAAACACATTGCACAAAGAAATCACACTACTGCCACCTGCAACCTTCAATCAAACAAAAAGCACACTACAAAAACAAAAAACACACTGCAAACCTGAAACCTGCAATCAGGGCCAGCCCAACCAATTTGATTGCCCAAGACCACTGATGAAAATGTTTCCCTATTAAAAAAAACTATCAAATAACAGAAAATCCAGAACAGATAAAAAAATAAAAAATTAGAAGAAATACTATCTGAAAAATTAGAACACCTGGCAGGAGAGGGAGTGAGCTAGTGGGCCGAGCTTGATTAATGACACAATGCCATACCAAACCCACTAGCACAGTCAGATCTGGGTGGATCTGCAACTAATTTCAGATCACTAATTACAAACCCATCTGCTTCTCTTTTCCCCTTGATCAGCAGTGAACCAGCATTGGATGACATATTAGCCCCCTACACAAATAGCAGACTAATGGGCACAATTTCAGCATTGAACATTCATTCACGAGCATCGATTAACTCAATCTTAGGCAAACAAGCAGTGAGACCCTGACCTAAACTGAAGCAGCACTAATACCCCCACTCTTTGAAGTGGAAGAAAACCTGCAATAACGGAGATCAATCAAAAGTGGCCTCCACCTACTTCAAGACCAGTTCAGTATCCATTTCTGATAGCCTCCAAGAAGTACAAACAAAAGATAATCTAGAGCTTTTCAGCAAATCTGGAACATGCTCGATCGACCAGATCCAGACTCCTCCATGCTCTCAAGCATCACTCAAATCGTCTAACTCTTGATCCAAGAACCATCTTCTACAAACTCAGCCGCCAGCCTATGGGGAACCCAAAATCATCCTAGACAATCATGGCACAAACCCCGTAGTGACATACCCAAATTTAAGTAGCAGAACACATGAACAACCCACAAGCGACCTATATTGTAGTGGCGAACACCAAGCGAGTCTCGATCAATGAAAAAAATGTGAGCAGCTTGGTTTCTCATTCCCGGTTCTAACATCATGGTAACATGATCTCGGCTTTCAATGTTTATGGACGAGTGAAAATCCTCAAGAGAAGCAAATGAATAGTTGATCTAGAATTGAACCTGAGATAATAACATGAAGCTCCGAGAAAAATAGGATGTTTTAGAGGAGCTGGTGAGGCACAACCAAAGGATGTGTCATCGACTCTATGGACATTGAAACTCTATTTACATAGGAGCATGATAATTGGATGATACTAGATGATGTTTGAATTCCCATGACATCTAGGAATTTACCGTTGTGCCTGATAGTATTTGATTTCTTCGAACACCTAGGAATTGATTGTGGGCTTTTTGCAATATCTCCTAGGGACATTACCCTAGGAAACAATGCTTGAACATACTACTTTGATATTGGATTTCTCTAAGAGGATGGGAATTGGTTTTAAATGATATAATAGTTGGAACGGTTTCAAGACATGCTCAGAGACACTTCAACACTAGATGAGGTAGGTGTGGTTGATCATAAGTGTCACATTAGAGCCTGAGGATCAATAGTGATTTATTTATTTATATTAAATAGTTTATAAATTTATTTATCTAAGAATATCACATGTAGAGACACACATTTACTAGTTATGTATCAAACTATATTAGTGGTTTCATACTATGTTGTACTCTCATCATGCTCAGGAGGCCATGGCACTTTGGTCCCTGAGAAGAATTGTTACTTGCATATAAGATCAAATTGGGTAAAGGATCACTGTTACATGATAATGATAGATCAGTTCATATGGTTTGGTGATTGATATGATGTGAGACTCGAGGATATATTGAAGTATCTTTTTCCTTTTATATTCATTTTTTTTGTATATGGGGTCAATCTGGTGGGTGTCCCATGTGTGTTAGTTTTTATGTATTTAATTTTAATTCAGTTATGTATTATCATGTGTGCTTAGATGTTTATATCATGGATGTTGATTGGTTTATTTTAATCTATTGTTGTGCACTCTGATATGGGGTATAGTCTTTCAATGGTATGACCCTAGAACCTCATTGTTAATCGTTATCCACTAGTGTACGGGAATGCGTACCTAAGGTCCAGTGGTGACTCCTTGATTCAGGAGCCACTCAGTGGATATGGACTAGGGGAAGGACGTTACAAGGGAGAAAATACTCCGGAATTATTAAAGTAATCTTAGGGTCACACCTTCAAGCATATGGACAGGGTATACAAAAATGGGATCTAGGTATGATTTACTGGTAAGATCAAGGATGATCCAAAAATAGCTTAGTTTATGGTCTCATAACTTTAACCAAAGGGAGATAACCCTTAAGGTCATATAACCTAGAGTGTAGGGGTATAATTTTTAAGGTCTTTTAGCAAGGAACAAGGGGATAGATGGCAAATAAATAAATAGGGGGAAAATGAACTTATCATGTTTTCATAGCCTAGGGATTATTAGGAACACCTCAGGTATGAGTGCATAGCTTTTAAGGTCATGGTATTTGGACTAGCATATTTTTATAAAGATCGTCATCATGTACATAAGGATAGGAAATGATACGGTGGGAAATAATTACTTATGTGAATTTAGTATGTCCTTATCACCCAATAAAAAACAAGTGAACCTCTCACATAGATATAGCTCATACTCGGAGGAAGGGGAATCATCTGAGAATTTGGCTGGGCAGGGGCTCGACTTGAGTGTGTCACAATCTCTATGATCTAGGATGGAATGAAAATCGTGTTGGTCTAGGACATGATTTCTAGACATCACTATGTATCATTTATAGTGGGAATCAAGCCATACATTTTCCTAGAGGGCAGTGTGGTGGGAGTCCAATGTCATGCAAGGATTATCCTCTCAGGTGGAGACTAAGATATCACATATTTTTGTAAATTCAATAGGGATAACAATATATAACTTAACATATAATGGAAAAGAGGTCGAAAACATATTTTAAAATAACCATAAAATTCTCCTTAAATAGAAATATCCAAGATGAGGATTATAAAGTTAAGACATGCAAAGGTTAGGCCTATTTTGATGGGTTGATTCAAAATACATGAGACATGTTACTAGAAGGAGACATTGATAGTAAAGTCGAATCCATGTAAAGTCTAGTTGAGGATAATCTTGTAGGACCAAATATCGTGAATGATAAAAAAACTAGTCACATGAAAAAAATAGAAAGTACCCTCCCACCTGGGGAAGGGATCACACTCCTAATGGTGGAATGACATATGATGTGTGAAACAGGTAGAATTATTTCTCAAGGACTAGAAATGGTGTGACATAGATATTTTTCCTTCAACAAGTGGTATTGAGAGCTCTTATGATACTAATAGAACATGGTACTTGAATGCGTTTGGTCGGTTTTCCGTATGCCAATTGTTGTTTTCACTTAAAATGTTTTCCATTTCAAATAAAGGTGAGACACTTTGAGGGGTGTTAGCCACACCACACCTCGGATTGAGGCGGGGTTGACTCGTACACGTCACAAATGACCCATGGATCATTGTTCTAAAGTATCAACACAATCTGAATATGTTTGGTCAGTTTTCCATATGCCAGTTGTTTTTACTTAAAATGATATCCATTTTAAACAAAAGAGAGACAGTTAGAGTGATACCGGACACACCGCGCCTTGGATTGAGGCGGGTTTGACTCGTGCACGTCACATATTACCCATGGATCATTGTACTAAAGTTTAAATATAATCCACATGCATTTGGTCGTTTTTTTGCATGTCAGTTTTTGTTTTCACTTAAAGTGATGTCCATTTTAAACAAAAGAGTGACACTTTGAGTGGTGATGGCCACACCGAGCCTCGGATTGAGGCGGGGTTGACTCGTACATGTCACATATGACCCATGGATTGTTGTCCTAAATTTTTAACAGAATCCTAATGCATTTGGTTGGTTTTCTGTATGTCAATTGTTGTTTTCACTTAAAATAATGTTCATTTTAAACAAAAGAGAGACACTTTGAGTGGTTTCGGCCACACTGTGATTCATATTGAGGTGGGGTTGACTCATAAACATCACATATGACCCATGGATCATTTTCCTAAAGTTTAAATAGAATATGAATGCGTTTGGTCATTTTTCTGTATGTCAGTTGTTGTTTTCACTTAAAATGATGTCCATTTTAAACAAAAGAGAGACACTTTGAGTGGTTTTGGCCACACCGCACCTCATATTGAAGCAGGGTTGACTCATAAATGTCAAAAATGACCCATGGATCATTTTACTAAAGTATAAATACAATCCAAATGCATTTGGTCAGTAATCCGTATGCCAGTTTTTGTTTTCACTTAAAATCCTGTCCATTTCAAATAAAAGTGAGACAATTTGAGTGGTGCCGACCACACCGGACCTTGGATTGAGGCGGGGTTGACTCTTAAAAGTCACATATGACCCATGGATCGTTTTCCTAAAGTTTCAACAGAATCCGAATGCCTTTGGTCAGTTTTCTGTATGCCAGTTGTTGTATTCACTTAAAATGATGTCCTTTTGAAACAAAAGAGACAATTTGAGTGGTTCCGGACACACCGCATCTTGGATTGAGGCAGGGTTGACTCGTACATGTCACATATGACCCATGGATCGTTTTCCTAAATTTTTAATAGAATCCTAATGAGTTTGGTCAGTTTTCCGTATGTCAATTGTTGTTTTCACTTAAAATGATGTTCATTTTAAACAAAAGAGAGACACTTTGAGTGGTTTCGGCCACACCGCACTTCAGATTGAGGCGGGGTTGACTCATACACGTCACATATGACCCATGGATCGTTTTCTTAAAGTTTCAATAGAATCTGAATGCGTTTGGTTGGTTTTCTGTATGTTAGTTGTTGTTTTCACTTAAAATGATGTCCATTTTAAACAAAAGAGAGACACTTTGAGTGGTTTCAGCCACACCGCACCTCATATTGAGGCAGGGTTGACTCGTACACGTCAAAAATGACCCATGGATCGTTTTTCTAAAGTATTAACACAATCTGAATGCGTTTTTTCAGTTTTACGTATGCCAGTTCTTGTTTTCACTTAAAATCATGTCCATTTCAAATAAAAGTGATACGGTTTGAGTGGTGTCGGCCACACCGGCCCTCGTATTGAGGCGAAGTTGACTCTTAAAAGTCACATTTGATCCATGGATTGTTTTTCTAAAGTTTAAACAGAATCTGAAGGCCTTTGGTCAATTTTCCGTATGCCAGTTGTTGTATTCACTTAAAATGATGTCCTTTTGAAACAAAAGAGAGACACTTTGAGTGGTTCTAGCCACACCATGCCTCGGATTGAGGCGAGGTATACTCGTACACATCAAAAATGACCCATGTATCATTTTCCTAAAGTATCAATACAATATGAATGCGTTTGGTCAGTTTTCCGTATGCCAGTTGTTTTTACTTAAAAGAGTATCCATTTTTAACAAAAGAAAGACACTTTGAGTGTTACCAGCCACACCATGCCTCATATTGAGGTGGGGTTGACTCGTACACGTCAAAAATGACCCATAGATCTTTGTGTTGAAGTATCAACACAATCTGAATGCGTTTTGTCAGTTTTCCGTATGCCAGTTGTTGTTTTCACTTAAAATGTTGTCCATTTCAAATAAAAGTGAAACACTTTGAGTGGTACCGGACACACCATGCCTCGGATTGAGGTGGGGTTGACTCGTACATGTCAAAAATTACTTATGGATCGTTGTGCTAAAGTATCAACACAATCCAAATCCATTTGGTCAGTTTTCTATATGTCAGTTGTTGTTTTCATTTAAAATATTGTCCATTTCAAATAAAAGTGAGACACTTTGAGTGGTACCGGTCACATCAAGCCTCGGTTTGAGGAGGAGTTGACTCGTACACGTCACTTGGGCATTTTGAGTGCCGTCAAGTGCGTATTAAAGATCCGGGTAAGTTTAGTCCTCTTCTTACTTCCTCTTTTCGATTAGGGTTTGCACTCTTCTCTCATCTTCTTCCGAAGCTCTAAAACCCTATTTTCCGTTGGGATTTAGGGTGAATCTTGAAGAGATCTTAGATTGGGATCTGGGGTCCAGGGAGGAGGGTTGGGGGGGGGGGTATCCGAGGGGCTGTCCGAGGTCTAGGGAGGAGGGTGGGGGGGGGGGGTCGTTCGAGGGGCTGTCTAGGGTCCAAGGAGGAGGGTGGGGGGCTATCCGGGGTCCAGGAAGGAGGGTGGGTAATGTATCTAAAACTCTATCTAGGTATCATACATCGAATTTCTACAGGACTGCGAATCACCGCAGGGTGTCGTCCTGGAGCAGGGCCAAATCACGACATTACCGTGGCGTGACCGCGGCGTGACCGCGACATGACTGCGGTGTGACCACGATGTGTTGGCCCGGTCTAGCGACATCCGCTGGGTAGCATCTTCCAGCCAGGAGCGAAGGGAGCAGGAGGAGGCGGGGAAAAATTCCGGCTGTCACCTCCCTCCCCATTAACTATGGGTGGGTAATGTATCTAAAAATCTATCTAGGTATTATACATTGAATTCTTACAGGACTGCGAACCGCCGCGGGGTGTCGTCCTGGAGTAGGGCCAAATCACGGCATTACCGCGGCGTGACCGTGACGTGACCGCGGCGTGTTGGCCCGGTCCGATGACATCCACGGGGAAACATCTTCCGACCAGGAGTGAAGGTAGTAGGAGGAAGAGGGGCAATATTCCGGCCGTCGCCTCCCTCCCCATTAACTATGGGTGAGTAATGTATCTTAAACTCTATCTAGGTATCATACATCGAATTCTGACAGGACTGCGAACCGCCGCGGGGTGTCGTCCTGGAGCAGGGCCAAATCACGGCATGACCACGACGTGATCGTGGCGTGACCATGGCGTGACCGCGGTGTGACCGCGACATGACCACGACATGACCGCAACATGTTGGCCCGGTCCAGCGACATCTGCGGGGCAACATCTTCCAGCCAGGAGTGAAGAGAGCGGGAGGAAGCGGGGAAACATTCCGACCATCACCTCCCTCCCCATTAACTATGGCTGGGTAGTGTATCTAAAACTCTATCTAGGTATCATACATCGAATTCCGACAGGACTTCGAACCACCGCGGGGTGTCGTCCTGGAGCAGGTCCAAATCACGGAATTACCGCGGCGTAACCGTGGCGTGACCGCGGTGTGACCATGACGTGTTGGCCCAGTCCAACAACATCTGCGGGGTAGCATATTCTGACCAGGATTCTAAATAAATCCTATGTAGTTGTCCTTCACATTATAGAAACCGATCTTATGTTATAAAAAACAGACTCTTGATTCAGGATTGTGGTATGATAAAGATATATATTTTATATTCGTTGTTTTTAAAAGTGGTTTTATTATAAAAACATGACTTTATTTATCAAATGAAACAATTATATTAAATAAAATTTATTCAAGATATGCAATTCAATATAATTAAGAAGAATTAAGAAAGAATATAAATTCAATTTAAATAATTCTTAAATTAAAGAGGCTACGAGAGGGACTCTACCTCGAGGTGGAACCAAGCCGTCCACTTCGGCTCTTGGATCTTTTTAACTAAAATCTGCTGCTCCTCCACTAGGTATACGCATCTTCACACACATTCAAGGACACCTAGCCCCTATGCACACACCCGCATGGCCATGAGCATGTGCAAGGGGATCCTTGCACATATGATTATATGCACATATCAGTCTCCACTCACCTGCGTATGCATTTATATATATATACATGGGCACAACTAGCTCCATACGTGCATAATCACTGCCATGAGTGACTATACACATAGCAGGGGAACCCACATACATATACTTACTTACCTATGCACACGCAGGCAAGTCGCCCTTGACTTGGCGACTCGAAACCAATGAGCAGGGATCAACACACTACACAAAGGATATTAAGAACCTTAAAACACATGAAGGACGCTACATAACCAATGGGAAACCAACCAATAGCATTAAAGCCTTACCTAGATTGGCAGCGGAGAACCAAATCCACCCGAACCAACACGAAACGATCCAACGCCCTACCAAAACCATAATATGGAGTCAAAAACACTAAATCCCCAAATACATGAGGTGAGAGACAAGTAGTAACCATAGAATATTACCTCGAATCAAAGCCGGTGGACTGAATCAACCTGAAATCCTTCTAGCCCCCTTCGCAGAATATAACTACCCTCTGTCCATAGAAAGCAGTCAAAGATCTAAGTGACCAATGCGATAAAGAAAATAAAATAAAAACTAAACTAAAACATACATGTCTTCTGTGACTATACCTGTCACCGCCCAACATATAAGTACCACAGTGCCCCATGGGTCAAATCATGTTCCTGTAAGCAAAGGGGAAATAGATCAATGTTTCAAAATGATACTATCTAATAGTACATTCCTATTAATTAACAATTACTCTTCCTATTAATGGTATATAATCAATTTGGCCCGAGTTTCAACTTAGTTTGGTTTTGTTCGATACAAGGGATGAGGTCTTATTATTCTTGGTTTTTATGTTTACACTTGAGATATTTATTTAAAAATGATGCATGTATTTGGCAATATTATTTATGGTTTTAGTTCTTAGCCTGTTGCCATGGGGCTTGTCCACATGAATAATTCTTGGAATGTAGGGTTTAGTTGACATTTATGCGCTTTAATGTGATTGATTTCACTAAAGATAAGGATTTAGATCACGTAAAATATTCCTAAGAGGATTGGGCCTTGTAGTGATAGGTGTGGCAATTGTACATCTAGATTTTGATGAGGAAATACTTATGAGGATGGATTGGAATCTTGGTAGGTTCTTAGAGTGGTATGGTCCCTCTAAGTATATAAAATGTATTATGAAAGGTTTTACTCCATTTAATTATTCAAGAGTTCAACTAAAGAGATGAAGGATGAGATGCTAGTGTGGGTAACTGCATTTATCTTGAAAAGGGTAAAACAAAATGATCCTTATACAGATTGTTCTGTATAAGGATAATACTGTCTTATCCTTACATAGACTGCATTATAAAAGGGTAAGTGGAGATGTCACTTATGTAGACTATTCAGAGTCTGGGTAAAACTGATAACCATTAGGTAGATCCAGAATACATAAAGGTAAGTTGAACTTTCCATAAAACTGAAAATAATGTTCTCTTTTTTTTCTTCTTCATCTCATGAAAGTATTCATAAATCAAATTCATGGTATGGCTATGATACCACTGTTGTGGTTTAAAAAATTCTAATAACAATTATTAGATCCTTTAGAAGGGTATAAAATCCCATATGAATTATCTACCATGCTATAAATATGAAAAATGCATAAGAAACTAAAATTAATAAATCCTACAAAACGTGTACCGTTTATTGAAGAATCCACTGTATCATCTTAAACACCAACATATGGGTTTGAGATAGATAACTGAAATTTCATCCAAAAGACATCCCACATTTTGGGTGATAGGGAGTTCAGTCAAGGCATAATGCATACATCTATACAAACCTCTAACACATGAGCTGGAATGCATCCAGTCTGTGGGAGGATGGCTAAACAACTAATAAGAAAATGCCATGAACCCTAAACACCAATGAAACCACAAAAATCTGGACAACCCCTTGAACCAGGGTTTGACGAAACCATAATAGGGAAGGATAAACCTACAAGGAATTAAGGAAAAATGAATTAGAGACCCAACATTGGTGATCCAACCATAAAACATGGAGATCACACCATAAACAGGGATTTGAGCATCAATAGGGAGGATGGAATCCCAAGATGGAATGGCGAAATCGGAAGGAACTGGAGCGTCGAGGCACAATTTCTACTTTGAGTGGGATGAGCGCAAAAGCCCAATATGGAACAATGGAATCAGAAGGAACCAGAGCATCAAGATAGGGTTTCATCTTTGAGTGGGATGAGTACAATGGATGAGAGAGGAATCGTGGGAGAAGAGGTTTGGTGGGGGAGAAGAGATTTGGAACCATGGATTAGCGCGATGGATAATCAGGGATGATTGGTGGGGGAGACTATTTTCTAGGAAGAGGATTTTCAGGGGAGAGGAGGGTTTGTGGGGGGAAATGCAGATGAGCCCGATAGAATTCAATTTGAGGGAGGATATACCTACGGTTTTATTAAAACCATAGGTATAGAAAATATATTCCAATGGTTTATCAAAACCTTTGGAATGAATGTGTTGGTATAGACCTGTTTTTTAGTAGTGTGAAAAGAAGTCTTGGAGATATCCTCTTTATTCACCCAAACTTGGTAATATCCTAATTGAAGATCCACCTTGGAAAAGTATTGTTCTCCACATATCTGACTGAATAAGTCATCAGTCTATTTTAGAGGATACTTGTTTTTTATCATGATCTTATTGAGCTCATGATAATCAATTCAAAGGTGCATTGACTCATCCTTCTTCTTAATGAAGAGGACTGGTTCACCCCAAGGTGAAGCACTTGGGCATATGAAAAATTTATCCAAATTATCTTGTAGTTGTTTCTTAAGCTCCTCAAGTTCAACAAAAACCATTATATATGGAGTCTTGGATAATGGTAATGCCCTAGGAATGAGTTCGATTGAAAATTAGACCTCTTGGCTAGGAGGAAGACCATGAAATTCCTTAGGAAACACATCAACACATTCCATCACAATGGGCATGTCTTCAAGGTTAATTCTTTCCTTAGACTAAATAATTTGAGCTAGATACACTTTCTCATAGGGAAATAATATCCATGCTTGAGATGATGGTGCTAAAGAAGATTCATCCGTATCCTTGCATTTGTACAAAATCGATAGAAGATTCACAATACGGAGAGTGATTTCCATCTCACAGAAATTTATGTTGGTTATATACAGGGAAAACCAATCCGTTCTTAAAATTTCATCAAATTCTACCAAAGGGAGTATGAAAAGGTTTGCTGGGAAGTTTAGCACACAAATTGTGATAGGGGAGTAGTTATATACTTGGGATGAAATAATTTCATCATTTTCCATTTTCACCAATAACTTCATTTCAAAGCATTGTGATGGTGATTTAATAGATCTACTAAACATTCATGATATTAATGAATGTGTAGAACCAGAATCAAAAACCATGTTCACTATTCTTGAATGAATAACTAGCATACTTATCACCACTTAATTTTCAGGATTCACTTTGGAATTTTTGATGGTTAAAGCTCTCCCTTGATGCCTTGGAGGTTGTTGGTTTCCTCAAAAAACCCTTGACTTAGTGCATTTGTTTGAAAAATTCTCTGGTTCTTTGCAGTTGTAGTAATGAAAAATGAGATGAGGGTTTATTTGAGCATTATTTTTCACCATCGCAGTAGCGGGTTTTTCTTACAAGAAATCCCTAGCTAGGTACCCTTCCTTACCGTACCTAAATAACTTCCTTATCCCCTTCAGGCAGTTTCCAGGGTGTTTCTTTTCACACCTTTGGCAAGTGGGATGTTGAAATTTATTATCACCATTAGATTTCTCTATCATACCTCCATAATTTGACCCCACCTTCCATTTCTTATCTCCATGATAGCCTTGGTATTCTCTGATCTCCATTTAAAATTTGAGGGCACAACATACAATATCCTCATAGTTATCAAAGTCACTGATCACCAGAGATTTCTGTATGCTAGGTTTTAGCCCCCCAAAGAAGTAGTCAACCTTACATTCAGGCATAAAGACAAACCCGGAGGCATATTGTGAAACCCTTGTGAATTTTTCCTCATACGCTCTAATAGATTCATCATATTTTTTATTTAGGGCAAGTAAATCCCTTTCTACATTAAGTCGAATGGTGCGAGGAAAATATTTATCAAAAAACATTTTCTAGAAATCCTTCCATCCCATCACCTTGATCTCTTCCTCAGGCTTAATATTTTTGATCAATGTACACCATTGATCCGTTTCACCCTCCATACAATAAGCATCCAAAAGAACCTTCTCTTGTTTGGAGAATTAAAGGATGGAGAAGATCTTCTAAATGGAGTTGATCCATTATTCGGTGATTGAGGGATTAGATAATCTATTGAAAGTAAAAGGCCTTTGTATCATGAAGCTCTTGATTGCGACTTGTTCATTATTGAGGGGTTAGATGTTACTCTTGATCTAGGTTTCTATTCAAAAATTGAGTTAACTAAGAGAGTATCATGACAAATTTTGTGATTTATGCTCCAATTAGATTAGGTATCTCATCAGGGCAGTCATTACATTGATCTTTGCATCAATTTTTATCCCGATTCACCCTGTTACCGGCCATTGGCTAGAATAAAGTGAAAATTAGGGGTAAGTATTTTTAACTATTAAACACATAAATGGTAATCCAATGAAATTAAAGGTATAAATTATAAATTACATTTATTTCATTAACTTATGAATTTCTAAGCTTCAATATAAGTTATCTATGATCTACTTACTAATATATATTCTTATGGATTTTTTTGTTCCCTTAATAATGGTTCATAATAAGCTTATTAATTTACCAAATCATATCCCCTGTGATTGAAAAACTAGGAGTTCAGAAAGGCCCATTTTCATGCACCAGTTCATGTTTGAGTCTAGATCAAAGCGGTGTTTTCAGGTTTTACCCCTAGATACATCTGTGCCAGAGCCACATCCACCAGTTCATATCCAAAAACTGACAAATTTTCTTGATAAACCACTTACTATATACTCACCAAAATTTATGTATGTTTTTCTTATACTTAGTCTTATCCCTAAGTCTTTCACTAGAGTTTTATAATACAAATCCCAAAAATAACTAAACTTTCCTCTGATACCAATTATAGCAACCATGTTCTTTTTTTACATTCATATATGATTTAATTACATAAAATTAAACTTAATACAACAATAAATACTGATAAGTCTAGTGTATTTGGGAATTAGGTACATTTTATTACAACTTTAAACATGAAAAACACAACACCTCTATTGAAAACTTATTTAACATGCTCGAGCTTAAAACTGCATGGGATATCCTGAAGAAAATACATAAAAATGGGTGAGCTATAAAGCATAGTAAGGGAGTAAACATGGAATACAATGAAGATAATAATACACATTAGGCAAGAAATATCAACTAGGAATAAAGGAACATGAATCATAAATCATGATATAACATGACACTCATAATATATAAATGCAGTAACCACATAAAACACTCAATCCTAAGTCAAGGCTAAACTACAGGTCATGTATTGGGCATGGTATGCCGCTGGGCCTTCAGGTCAAGTATTGCGAGTCAAGTCGGGCCTTGTACCTTGGGTCTACGGGTCATGTACGGGTTCCCCTTCAACCCTTAAAAGGGGGATTATCCATAATAAAATAAAAAGAAGGCCTTCAGGCCATTTAGGAAATTAGAGTGCTATATAATTATAGGCACACCCGTCTTATTCATTTCATTCTCATGTTTAAGTGTGCCACACAGATCATAAAACATGGATTCATTCATCATAATAATTTATTCCATGATCAAAGAATGAGGAATAAATATATGAAATTCCTAAATAAAAAGGAATATGTGCATAAAAGTGAACACCTTTGGTAGGTAATGAATATGGTACTCACTACACAATTGTTTTGGAATGTAAATTCATGGTGCAATTTCGGTAGCCTAACGACATAACATAAAAATTCATAGAAAGGGTTGATGAGAGAGAAATGGGTATCTCATAATATATACATTAAATTTAAAATAATTGGGTTACAGAAATACATGTCCCAGCATAAGGAATTTTGAAATAGAAGGCATAACATAATAAAGAATCTTGAAGAAAGAGGAAAAATGGAATAACTCTTATGAAAATTTCATCATGGTAACAGGTGTACATGAGAGAGATTAATGAGAGAGAAAGGGGTATATCATCATTAAAACATAATAATGGAATTATGTGAGAGGTTTTAAAACACACCCAATCATTTTTAATATAAAATAAAAGGGTGTAACAATATAAGGAAACTTGGATAAAAAAAGAGAAAGGAAGGAACCCTTACTTGATTGTGTGACTTCAAAAGCTTGAAGAGGGGATTCTTGAGATCTTGGAGAACCTTGGGATGATTATATTGAGAGGAGGAAAAATTAATAAATTTCTCCAAGTATTTTGAGTGAATATAAGTTAGATATTTGATGGGTTTATATAGGAAATGAGAGGGGAATTCTTTAATATTCCACAAACTTAGGTTTTGGAATCTATATAATTAAATATTCAAAACCACAAACCTTACCATGGGTTTTGCCCATGGTTTTTTCCAAAGAGTAGAGGTTTTAATTATTTTATTAGGAAAATTTCTGAATATTTTAAAATATTATCCTTGCTTATGTAGAGGTGAGTCACATTATTAAATAAATGAATTTAAAATCATAAAATATATTATACATTTTTGAGGATTCATAAGGGAATTATAAAAATAATAAAATTTTCTTAAAATCACATTATTTTAATGGTAAAAAATATATTATGCCAAGAATTACCATTATAGTATTTATTACATCATTTTGGGTTATTATGATGTCATAAAACACACATTATATTTATACAGTATTTATTTTTTAGCTGAAAATTCGACTGTCTCAGAAAAATATGAAAAATTAACTGTTAGATAATTTTGAAATTTTGATTCAAAAAATAATATTCATTTTATCTAAATAATTTTATAAATATGTGCATTTTCACTTTTAAAATAATATTTGACAGTTATTGTAAAATTCTGGGTTTTTGAAAATAACGGTTTTTTGAACCCTTATAAAAAGTACATTTCACTTCATAAAAATTACACGAACATTTATAATTAAAAATAATTTCTTAATAATAATATTTTATTAAAATAATATTCATTTCAAAAATCCATTAATTCATAAAAATAAACCCCTTAATTGAATTTAAATATTATCTAAAAATACAATTTATGTTTAATTGAATCAAAACCAAAATCATTTAAAAGAAACAATTAAAATGAAAATATATACATTATTTTATAATATACATATTCAAAATATTAAGGTCTTTATACATATCTCTTTATTACATCGACGTACACCCTAAGAGAAAGGTGTGGGATGGTGAGATTATCATGGGGCCATTCGACGAACATGGTTTGGGATGTGATCTTGACGAGATTAAACTTTTATCGTAAACGGTTTCACTCATGCTTAAGTTACTAGATATTATATTGGGATTTGTCAAGGTAAAATCTAATATATTCTATCTCCCTCGAAATGTTTGATAAATGGACTTCATAGGTCACAATTCTACTTGTTGAGGCCATCACTTCCTTTGTGTGAGTCACTTCGATTTGTTAAATCCCTATATTTATACTAATCATGTGATCACTACTCAATGACTATATTAACAATACTCAATATTCTTAGTGGTATTTTACATTAGAAAACATAAAAACAAGTAATTTCATGTGTTTTATATAACCATTTTACAAAATAATACATTTAATTAAATTAGAAGGTAAATCTCATTTTTAACAGTTTGGGTCGTTATAAGGAACGAATAGGTATTCAACTATTACAATTGAAACATGATTGAATTTTACCAAAAACAATGAATTCTAATCTAGCAAGTCATCACAATATTGTGAGACATCAAAATATACTTCATGAGGAATTCCTGGTGAGACATCACAATATCCCATGAGACACCACAATATACTTCACAAGGAATTCCTTTTCATCATACTCGAAGAATTGATTTTCTTGTCAATTTCTCCTTTATATTGTCAAAAGATTATTGACACAGCTTTGACCAAATAAAGTATGATCTTTCTTATTTAGAGTTTATAATAAAGGCACAATTTGAGAAAACTAGGTACAACCTTTGATAATAACTAATCATGAATAAAAAACATCACACCTCAAAAATATTTTTTGATGGGTTCTAATGTATAACCATCTTAATATTTTTTGGATATATTGAAATTCCATGCTTTGTGATAACATGACCAAAAAAGTGAACCTTGTGTTTCCAAAAATGGCATTGACATTTTACCCTATAATTAATAATTTCGAAGTACTTAAAAACCATCCTAATATGTTTAATGTGATACTCCTCCATCTTCTAGTAAATGAGAATATCATTATTGAACATTACTAGAATCTGATTAAGATAAAGTTAGAATACCTAATGTATTAACTCTATAAGAACAATTGGAACATTTTTAACTTCAAATGATATCAACATGAACTCAAAATGTTCACATCAACATTGAAAAGTTATATTTTGAATGTCATTATCCTTAACTCTCATATAATGATATCCTGACCGTGGATCAATTTTTAATAACTAACTCAATCCTATTAGTTAGTTGAATTCATCATTAATCCTAGGAAGAGGATAATTATTTCTCATAATTTGATTTAATCTTTTATAATTTAAACATAATATAAATCTTTCATTCACCTTCTTAGTGAACAACATAAAGTGGACAATGGAGATATTATATGTCTATAAAAACTTTTCCAAACACATAATCAAATTTAATCATTAATTCTAAATTATATTCAAGTTTCATATAATAAATTTCCATAAAATATAGAAATATCATTTATACATAACTCAATATCATTTTGTGAGGGGGTAAGTTTGTAACTTCCACCTAAAAATGTTAACAGATACTTTTACAACTATGGGAAAATACTCTATTACTGACTTAGATGTAAAAAACATTAAACTTAATAATATAGGGGTGATACTTCTTGTCTAGATATGTCTATAACCTATAATATGCTCTATTTATCTAAAAAATACCATACGATCCCCTTCTAGTTTTGAAAATATTACCCTTTAATGTTAACTATTAACAAAAACTTTTATAAAATACAACCAATCCATGTCAAGAATGAAACAGTATAGTTGTACCTATAATGAGACTAGATTTCATGATAATTGATCATGTATCATATCTATCTTATATTGCTGATATAACTAAAACAACCTTGATTGACCTTCAACAAAAAGTAATCACCTACAATGATATTTAAAGTCTCTTTACCAAATCCTTTAACCTTTAGAAAAAGATTAATGTAATGAAAAACATAAAATGCCAATATCAAACAAAACATAAGGAAGAGTGGAGAAATATAGAGACCCTATCTTTTTCATACATTGAATTACATTATTTTTTTGCGGAATACTTAAAACATTACACAAATGGACGCCCAAAGACTGTATTAGTTTAGTGCCTTTAAAAACATGGAAACATAAAAACTGGTACATAAGTGAGCTACATTATCTCCCACTAGGTTCTTCATGACTAAAACCCTTATTATACACATAATACATAATAAAAATCTTCATAACCTGGGGAATATAAACATAAAAAGGGGTGAGCTCAGATACTCAGTAAGGATAAACAAGTGAGATATAAAAGAATAAACACGAGCATAAGGGTATGAGAAAATGATCATGGCATTAGAAGATCATACCCTATATATCAAAGATCAGAAACATGAATCAGGACATAAATATTAATAGTTCATAATACATGAATCATAAGGGAATTAATAGCATAATCCATGAAAGTATAACATAGGAATAATGCATTGAATTGTGGTAGAAACATAAACATGTAATATCATTCCCTATAAGTCAAGGAGCATTTCAAAAAATTAATAGGGCACTTCATGGGGATTAAACCTACTGGGCGGGACATACCACCATCCATATTCATAGTCCTTTACTTATAAGGGATTGGGTTTCCCCATCTTCTATAGTGGATCAAGCCCATCGACTTGAATCCCATCATTATATCACGAGATATAAATCTTTACCCAATGCATTGGAGGGAGATATAGGTCTCACCCATCTTATAATGAAATCATATATAAATGTTCCACAATATCATAAACAATCATATCATAACCCATTAAATGAAATGGGTGTTATAAACATGTAATCATATCATTACCTATGGAAAATAGACATGTTTCATAATCATTTAATCAAAGAATAACCCATGAAAATAAGTAGGTTTCAAAAGCATAAAACCCATGGAAGATTAAAGAGTTTCATAAAAATATAACCCATGAAAGAGAAGTAGGTTTCATAAAAATCATTCCATTAAAACATAAACCATTCAGAGAAACATAAACATGTAATATCATTCCCTATAAGTCAAGGAGCATTTCAAAAAATTAATAGGGAACTTCATGGGGATTAAACCTACTGGGCGGGACATACCACCATCCATAGTCATAGTCCTTTCCTTATAAGGGATTGGGTTTCCCCATCTTCTATAGTGGATCAAGCCCATCGACTTGAATCCCATCATTATATCACGAGATATAAATCTTTACCCAATGAATTGGAGGGAGATATAGGTCTCACCCATCTTATAATAAAATCATATATAAATGTTCCACAATATCATAAACAATCATATCATAACCCATTAAATGAAATGGGTGTTATAAACATGTAATCATATCATTACCTATGGAAAATAGACATGTTTCATAATCATTTAATCAAAGAATAACCCATGAAAAGAAGTAGGTTTAAAAAGCATAAAACCCATGGAAGATTAAAGAGTTTCATAAAAATATAACCCATGAAAGAGAAATAGGTTTCATAAACATCATTCCATTAAAACATAAACCATTCAGAGAAAGAATATGAATGGAACCTTTAGATCATTTCCCGTACGTATGCATAAACGTTGTTTCTGTTTATTTATCTTATTGAAAGAAAGAAATTAAATAAAATATATGTATATATATACTAATTATAGTAGAATTATTATTTCATACATATCATATATTTTTACTGAACCCATACTTAATACATTCCATATATAGTGGGAATGAATCACATCACTTTGAGGTGGTGGTAGTCGACACTTCCGAAACAAAATTATCATATTTAAACAAAATGAAAAGTGATAGAGACTGAATGAAAATTAACTTTTTATTGAATGAGAAGAGAACAAAAAGTCACAACCGGATCAACAAAATCAAGGTGGCCTAAAATGATGAAGGCCGAGGGCATCTTTGAGAATAACCTTCTAGCAGCTCTTCGGAAGAGAACCCATCCGGTTGTAGATAATGATGTCCTCATCAGATCTACCTTCACGGGCCAGCTTATCCACAGAAAAATTGACTTTGCGCCAAATATGTTTGACGAAACATCCTTGAGTGATAAAGGTCCTACAACACCTCACCAGATATCAAAGATCCCATGGAGGTTTGGCCTTGCCTTGGTGGAATAAGACGGACGCAACGAAGTCCGATTCAATACTGTCCACCTTGATGTTGAGGCAGTTGCACCACGAGAGACCTGTGTACAAGGTCCTAACCTCTGCACCCAAGGACGATCCCGACCCATAGAAGGCATTGAAGCTAAAGATAACTGAGCCGTTAGCATTCCTAACCAGTCCTCCGCCCCTCATCTCACCCTCAATGAAGGAGCCATTGACATTGAGCTTTAAGCCGTTGCAAGGCGGTAACCACCGAACCCACTTTCCTTGGGTGTTAGAACACGTGCTTGTATTAGATATCAACTTTGGGAGAACCCTTTTGAAGGAGGGTGAATCCTAGCAGCTACGGAGAAGCTTTCCCAGCTCGGCCACCATTTCCCTGGTTCTCACGTACATCACTAAGATGGAAGTATTTACACCTTCTCTGGCTTTGTTCCTTGCCTCCCAGATATTCCAACATGAAGCTGCAACAACCGTTGCACGAATTCTCCCTTCAACGTCCCACGAGACAGTGTCCCAAAACCAGCTTATAAAAATCTTCTGAAAGGTCCTGATGCTTCAATCAATGGCCAGTCTGGATCCCATGTAATTCCATAAGGACTTTTCCCAATCGCTGTGCACAAATAGATGTTCTGTTGACTCCATTCGGGGGCTAGTGCAGCAGTAGTAATGAGACAATGAGGTCACTCCTCTGCGCTGAATGTTCTCATCCATTGGGAGGGCCCTGTGAAGAATTCGACAGACCAGAAAATTTAATTTGGTTGGAATACCTTTGCACTAGAGTTTTATGGCCAGAGCATCACTCTCCCTCTTCATGTGGGTGGAAGTTCTGTAACCGCTGCTGGAGAATTTACCAGAAGCCGATCCAGTAAAGAAGCAGCGGTCCGGCTCATCCATCAAGTGTATGTTTTGGAAAATTTCCTTTTGATCGGGATTGAGAATTGTGTCCATCAGACCCTGATGGGCATTGGACTCCTTAAAGGTGATAGTCGGCATAGGAAAACAAGGGAAATAGAGGATATTTCCAGCCCAGTTGTGGTTCCAGAGGTTGATATTGCCTCTCCCAATCAGCTAATGGGATTGATCTTGGAGACCGGAAAGGTGCGAGAGCATGAATTTGGTAATATTAGAGAGTGCCCTCCTATACCTTGGCCATTACTCCCATTTCTCTCCATACCTATTCTTCATGAACCTTGCCCATAATGAGGTCCCTTAATGATTTCTCACTCAAGTCGTGCCTGCATAGCTTGCATGGATTCAACCACACTACGTAATCCCACACCTCCTTCTTCAATCGACTTTTCCATACGACTCCATGAAGCCCAGTGGCAGCGACCCAACTAGTTAGCATCCCATAAAAAGGCTGTCATGGTTATATCAATCTTAGTTATAGTGCCCTTCAGCGGTGTGATGATTGATAGCACATGCATGGGGATCGACGTGAGTACGCTATTGATGAGGGTGACTCTACCTCCGAATGTGAGGATCTTATTATTCTAGTTACATATTCTTATAGTCATCCAGGATATAACATCATTGAAGAAGAGCCTTTTTAATTCTCCCATATGATATGGGAGCTCCGAGGTATGTCATTGGCAGGAGGCCCTGATGAATTTCCAAGGTATCTTGGATTTTCCTGCATCGTCTCCTAGATCATTTGTTGGAAATATAAAACTTTCTCTTATGGTGGTTGATGATTTGGCCACTTTCCTCCCCATATGCTGCCATGATGCTCATGAGGTTTTGAAGTGACCTGCACCTGCCATTAGTGAAAATAAGAATATCATCGGTGAACATCAGATGTGTGATTGAGTTTTCCCCAAATTTGGCGACAAAGGGCTTGATCCTTCCATCTTTCAGGCTAGAGTGAAACTTCAATGAGAGGGACTCTTGATCTAAGAGGAAGAGGTATGGATACATGGGGTCTCCTTGCCGCACCCCTCTGACATTTTTAATGAAGCCAAACACCTTGCCCATGAGCGAGACTGAGAGCCACGGGGATGAGAAACACCTGAAGTAGAGATCACAAAACCAATCTTGAAAGCCAAACTTCCTTATCACCCGTATAATAAAACCCCATTGTAGTCTGTCATAGGAATTGTCCATGTCTCCTTGAATGATAATATTAGACCCCATCGTCCGCTTGTTGATGTCTCCAACTAAATCCTTCACAATACCGATCACCCCCTGGATGATTCTACCCTTAACAAACCCATGTTGCTCACCAGAAATTAGCCTCAGGATGATGTTTCTCAACCTTATGGTAAGGAGGCTAGATACAATTTTGTAGGAGAAATTTCAAAGGCATATAGGTATGTAATTGTAAATGCTATTCGGGTCCTTACACTTGGGGATGAGCACCATCCTTGAGGCGCAGACTCCCCTTGGCAAAGAGCCCCCCTTGAAGAAATCCTGCACTTCCTGAACCACTTGTTCCTTCACAAAATACCATGATGCAACATAAAAATCTCCAGGAAACCCATCGGGTCCTGGAGCGCTATCCGACTTTAAACTGAAAATAACCTCTTTAACTTCCTCCTCCTTCGGAATCTTCACAAGGGCTGAGTTGTCTGCACTGCCCACCATCTCTTGTATATCACAAAGAGGATCTTCCCCCCTATTATTAGCAGACAGGTTCCCAATTCTGGTATATAATGGGTCCACCAAGAGCTTCTTGATGTGAGCTAAGGCCATATTACCTGCCACATTGATGTCCTAGGTGTAGGTCCCATCCTCCAGCTTTAAGTTAAGGTGAGAATTCCTCCTTTTTTCTTTCAGACATGCATGGAAATATGAGGTATTCCTATCCCCCTCCCTCAGCCAAAGAGCCCTCGATCTGGTTCAGTAAGACCTCTCTGTCTCAAGTGCCTTTTCAGTCAATAGTGAGTGCTTGTCATTCAGCAGGGCAAAGTGGTTGTCATCCCATGCCTCCTGGAGAGACTCCTCAAGTTTGTCGATGTCTTTCTTGATGTCATCCATGAGTGGTTCCTCTACCGGGTTGTTGTCCAGCCAGTCTAAAATACACCCTTTGAGCCATAGAAGCCGATAGTAGAGACTTTCCCAAGCACTTCCATTGACTTCCGACACCCAGGACGCCTCCATAATTTGGAGAAAACCCTCCCTGTTGTGCCATCCAGCTGAATAAAGGAACTGACGCTGCCTCGGGGGGGATCTTTCCAACAAGACCGGGAGGGCAGAGTGGCTGTACAAGACTCTTTTTAAGTGAGTTACCGAATCCTGTCAGAAGGATTCGATCCCTTGGAGGTTCGAAAGGCACCTGTCAAGTCGCCTCCAAATGAGAAGAGGCCCTTTGCGGTTGTTGCACCAGGTGAATCGGTTACCGATTAAGCCCATGTCTAGGAGTCCAGCAGTGGCCATGCAGCCCTGGAAGTCCCGCATGGCATTGGTGAGGCCCACCACTCCTCCTTTCTTATCTTATATCTCAGAAACTGCGTTAAAGTCCCCCCTGACGAACCAATGCTTTCCCATGCAATGCAAACTGGCCAGCTACTGCCACAAAGCATGCCTCTCAGTGGCGTCACAACTCGCATAGACAAAGGTGAAGAAGATATCAACACCGTTGGTCGAGATTCAAGTAGCAATTATTTGAGCCGAGACATCAACCACCTCCACCTCCCACCCTTGCTTCCAGAAGACCCAAATATGAACATTCCATGGAAAGGCATGAAAAGGGTGACTAAAACCCATCCTATTTCCAAACATAGCCATGCGGTTAACCTCCTGTTTAGGTTCAAGAATGACCGCCATAGATGCCATATGGCGCTTGTCTTTAGCCACAACAAAGGCACTTTTTCCATGTTCCCCCAGACCTTTAGTGTTCCATATAAGGACCGAAAACATGGCTAGAACCGACATAGGTCTTCATGACCAAGAGAACCCACATCAGCAGAACACCGGGGTCGAAGAGCTTCCCTAGCCCGGGACTGGCTGACAGGCCCCGGGGACGAGCTGGGAACCGCTGGGGGCAGAGGAAAGATGGGTTTGAACGTCGGGTGGGGACACCAAGCCGGATCATCTAAGAGCTCCTCTAGTACGGCGAATAGGTTGGAAGATTTCGAGGCAAGATGGGAAAACTGGGGAGGAGGATTGCCCGAGCACAGTGTGAGAATGACCTTTCTAGCAGGGGAAGACCGAGCTTTGATAATAAATTTCCTGACCCCTGATGATAACTCATACGGAACCAGAGAGCACTGGGCCATGGGGGCCTTCGCAAGCTCCATAGGTAGCTTTCAGAAGAACGTCACTAGACCTGAGCAGGCTAGCACCGATTTGCTACAGGATTTCAGCACGCTGAAACCCGGAATAGCAGGGAGGGGAGCACAGATCGATCGTGAAGGGTCAAGGACAGGCCAGAGAGGGTTCGAGCATGGCAGAGAATGGTAGATAACCGTTGCTGAATTTGGAACAAATTGAGACAGTGGGGGCCCACTGTCAGAGGTAGGGCCACTGAGATTCAAAATTGAAACATCCGGGTCCTCCTAAGGGTCCACCACGCACCCCGACCCAGACGACGACGTCGAGGGGACTGACGGGCCTGACTCCGACCACCCTGAGGGCGATGGGGACTCGAACGCAACCTTGGACCCTGACGGTCTGGATGATCCGCCGAAATCCACCAATTTTCATGTGTTTTTTAATTATTTAACCCATTAAAATTAATCAATTTGAGCTTATTTGCATCATTTTAGTATTTTTAGTGGATTTTGGGATTAATTGTGAAAATTATTTAATTCTAGAAATTTATTAGTTTTGAGGATCTTCTATATTTTAGGAATATATTTTACAATTTTGATCCAAATCGAGGGATTATATTTTTTAGGATTTCCTTGCTTTTGGTATTAAACTTTGTCTTCTGAATCTAGGTCCAATTCTACACACAATGGACTAGAAAAAAAAATCAAGTGGACAAAGTTTGCTGGCCAATATAATAGACACCACATTAGTTATTAAAGTATATATTGGCCTACATAACTCCAAATGAAGTGATTTTATCTGGAATAGAAATAAGACTCCACATTTCATGTCCACATTAAATTTAATGAAGAAATTATATCATTAAGGCATCCATTTCATACGACAAAGTGGAGGTAGTTGAGAAGTATCCTCGGGCAGAAAAAGTCTTCATTACTAATCTAGGGATACATTTTTAACTCTTTTCCAAATATATTAATGTTTTTTTGTGCTCATGATAAATAGATAGGGGAATAACTTTTATTAAAGAAACTATCCGATATTTGGCCATTTATGATGTGAAATTGACTCGAACTTTCATAGAAGTGAATATGGAGAGAAAAATTTCTACCCCTCAACCCTATATATATGAGTGTTCAATTCTATTCAAAGGGGTGGAAGAAGGTGAAAGAGGGGTTGTAATAGAGTATTAGAGTATTGAAGTGTTTTTTATTTTTTACTTTCTCTTTTATTAGTTTCATTATTCTATCTTCTTCCCCTTTCAACTCTATTATGCTTCACATGGAGGGGTAAAGCCTTTAAGTGATCAGGGAAGGGGGAGTTTCACTTTTATAATGTTGGAATCTTAAAATTAAATGTAAAAATCTCATTTTCTATTAAATTATTTCTATTTTCAGTGGTTACCAATTATATTAATTTGATTGTGTTTTGGGTTTTGGTGTATTCATTTTTTATATCTTTGGTTAAAGAACTTTTAACTTTCTCTACCTAGTGCAATTTGTCTCGATTGAGCATATTATGTTAGGTGGTGAGTGTATAGCAATTGTTGGAACATGTATAGAACTAGTGAATAATTTATAGATTTTTAAGGATAAAAAATTATAGATCTGTACTTTCATTAGTTGTTTAGGAATTTGTTTATAACCTTATATGCATATAGGAGTGGGTTCAATTGTTTTCTTCAAACAAGGGTGATTGATAAATCGATCGAGGATTCTTTCATTTATTATTCAATTGGAAGATATGGTGAATGATTTAATTATTATGACAATGAAAAAGGTGATCCTACCCTAACCCAATCACTCTCTTCATCCACTTATGTTTAAACATTATTTTCAATTTCTATATTTCTTTTTAAAATAAAAAATTTTAAAAACAACTTCCACTTCTTTCTCAATTTTAAGGTAATAGCTTGATTGTTGTACATTACTCTCTAGAGACAACCTATTTTACACACTTTACTACATTTTAAATTAGATAATATTTGTTTTTATCACACCCCATGATAGGAATGTGTCAAAACTTGATTCCATTACCAGGGGAGTAGTGCCAACATTTTTATCTCTCTTTATTTTCTATTTTCGTATTTTCTCTTCAAAATTGCATGACTAGAACCTCAAACACTGAACATTATCCCATAGATCCTGAAATTTAAAGAAATTTATTGAATAGAATTATAAAACTTAATTTAAAATCTTAATTTTAGGACATTTATCTTGAAGACTAGAGTGAAAATTCAAGTGTTCACTCTGAGCCAGTTATCATGGATGGAAATCAAAACCCAACCCTTAGAGACCTATGTACACCACAATTACTTAATAAAAATAATAAAATTGTCATTATAGTGTTATAAAATGATTTTTATATTAAACCTAACATGATTAAATTTCTTCCAAAGTCTTATGGATTGGAATTTGAAGATCCAAACAAACATATTAAAGAGTTTACACATGTCTGCTCAACTTTCAGACCCCGTTGAGTAGTTTAGGAATAAGTAAAGTGAAAAGAATTCCTATTTTTATTGGAAAGAGCCACCAAATAATAGTTTTATATTCTAAAACCAAGAAATTTTAATGATTGGAATGACTTTGTGAGATTCTTTATGAAAATATTATTCCCCTCCTCCAGAAGCACAACCATCAGAAAAGAGATATATTCCATTAGACAATCATATAGAGAAACCCTTTACAAGTACTGAGAAAGATTTAAAAAGATATGTGTCAGTTGCCCACATCTATCCATTGATTATAATCACTTTCTTGTCTTATTCTATACAGGCTTAAAAGACAATGATAGAAACCTTATTGATGCATCATTAGGATGTACATTAATTGACAAGTCACTAGAAGAAGATAAGGGCTTGATTGATAATATTTCCCAGAACTCACAATAGTTTGGTACAAGATGTACTAGAATAAGAGGTATTTATGAGGGAATGGAAACTTTTGTGGAAGCCTTTTAACCGAGGTATTTCCAAAAAAATAAAGTATGGAGAGCGCCTAACCATGTTTAATATGGATTTGGAAAACAATAGAATAAATCTAGACACCCATTCTAGAAAAAATTCCAAAACTCACCACCATTTCAACAAAAGAAATCTTATAAACTTTCTTCTTACCACCAACCACCCAATTTCCAAAGACACTATGAGAAACCATCCAATATTAAATAACCCCCAATTTATAACCAACAATATATATCTGATATTGAGGGGATGAAAGACACCATAAAATATTTTTCCAAAAAGTTTGAAATTCTCATGGACTTCCTAACCAAAAATACTAGGAAACACCCTTCCCAAAAAATCCCAAACCCAAAAGATAATTTCACCATGATAACAAATAGAAGTAGAAAATAAATATTAGATCTAGTAGCCCATGAACCTGAAACATTACCACCTAGGATGAAGGATAATGTTGTTGGGAATTCATAAAATTCATTGAAAATGCACTGTGAAGAAGAGAAGAAAGAGGAGAAGGAGAAGGATAGAATGAGGAAGAAGATACAAGAAACACAATTTCAAATTAAACATATGGAGAGGGAAGACTTACCCCCACTATTTCTATTAAGGATGATTGAAACAAAAATATTGTATGAAGAAGAACTTCAAAAATAAATTCTAGACACCTTCCAGAAAGTGGAAATTAATATCCCCCATCATGAAGAACTAAAAAAAATTAAAAATTATGCTAAATTTTTGAAGTATCTTTGAACTAAGAAGATTATACTTTAATGTAATTAAAGGATAAACTTGGTAATAAGTGTCTCAGCCCTAATCATACCATAGTTTCCAACCAAATGTCAAGATCCAAGGATGTTTTCCATTCTATGCACCATTGGTTCTTAAAATTTCTATAATTATTTGTGTGATATAGGTTCTTTAATTAATGTATTTCCTCACTTATTATACACTTTTTTGTATATGGGAGACTTGAAGCCCAAAGTATTGGTGGTCCATCTTGTAAACAGATCCATAGTTTTCCTAGAAGGAGTTTTGGAGGATATCCTTTTGAAAGTCAAATATATCTTATTCCCAGCTGATTTTTATGTGCTGAATATGAAAGAAGATAGGATCCTGTCACACTCACCCATCATTTTGGGGAGACATTTATTTAATATGTCCAAAACCATCATCAATTTCCACAAAGGGACACTCACTATGAAGTTTGGAGATAAATCTATCCACTTTAATATTTTTGAATCCATGAGGCACCCATGAGATGATCACTCACTATTTGAACTCTCCCATGAAGTTGGTATTGAACCCATTAAAGAATCAGGTATTTTCCATGAATTATTATCCTTAGAATAGACATATTATATTTAAAATATCATTAAACATTTGGATACCCAAAATGCTGGAGATTTTGATTTCATGTGAGAGGAAGAGGTAATATCTGATTTCCTTGATGATTTGTTAAATGATGAAGAAGATGATATGATTTTGTGTGTGTAGGATATACAACCATTTTAAGTGGGGAACATGAGTTTCATTTCATCTCTTGAAAATCACTCTGATCTGGAATTAAAACCACTCCCCACTGATTTGAAATATGCGTACCTTAGGGAGGGAGAGAAATTACCACTAATAATTGATAATAATCTATCTAAAACCCAAGATAAATCATTTATTGATCTTTTGAGATAAAAATTCCATGAAATAGGGTGTATATTAGGTGATATACCTGGAATAAACCTAAAAATACGCTCAGATATAATTTTTCTTGAGGGATATTCCAAACCTGTTAAACAACCCCAAATTAGGATGAATCCCACCTTGATGGAGGTTGCGAAGAAGAAGATTGAGAAGCTATTAGAAGACAGTGTCATCTATCCCATTTCATATTCACAATGGGTTAACACAATTCATGTAGTTCTAAAAATTTTTAGCCTAACCACTATGAGGAATGAAAAGAATGAATTAATTCCTCTGAGAATTCAAAATAACTGGAGAGTGTGCATTGATTTTAGGAATTTAAATAAGGTCAAACAGAAATATTATTTCCCCATTCTCTTAATTGATCATATTTTTATAGATATTGGTAGGGAGAACTCATTATTTCTTTTTGGATGGATTTTTAGGTTATTTCCAGGTACCCATTGCTCCCAAGGATCAAGAGAAGACAATATTTACATGTCCCTTCAACACTTTTTCATACAAAAGGATTCCATTTGGATTATGTAATGCTCTAGGTAAATTGCAGAGGTGCATGGTAAGTATATTTTATGATCACATTGAATATTTCTTGGAGGTTTTTTGGATTATTTCATAGTTTTTTGAAAATCTTTTGACCATTGTTTTAAAAATATAGAATTTTTTGGAAAACCTACATTGAAAAGAATATTGTTTTAAATTTTGAAAAGTGTCATTTCATGCTTGAGAGTGGGATTGTCCTTGGACATGTAATTTCAAAAAAGGGCATTGAAGTTGATAAATAAAAAATTTAAGTGATAAATTATTTTCCTTACCAAGCTTATGTGAAGCATGTTAGATCATTTTTAGGACATGCAGGATTCTACATGAGGTTTATCAGATCATTTTTAGGACATGTAGGATTCTACATGAGGTTTATCAAATATTTCGGTAATATTTCTCTTCCTCTATTTAGATTTCTTATGAAAGATTCTGATTTTTATTTCAATGGTGCATGTAGGGAATCCATTTATGAGTTGAAGAGGAGATTGGTTACACCACCTATGATGAAACCACTAAATTGGGAAGAACCATTCAAGATACTTTGTGATTCTTCTAACCAAGAAGTTGGAGAATTCCTTTCTCATCAAATTGAGGGAAGACCACAAGTCATTTTATATTCCTTTTGAACCTTGGATTCATCTCAATTAAGTTACACAACCATAGAAAAGAAGTTTTTAGAAGTTCTTTTTTCTTTATAAAGATTTAGATCATATTTTCTTAGAACTAAAGTCACTGTGTTTTCTGATCATGAAAATCTTAGGTACTTGATGAAGAAGACTAAAGATAAACATAGGTTAGTGAGATGGATGTTACTATTATAGGATTTCAATATAGAAATCAAGTACAAGAAGGGATATGAGAACCAAGTTTCTGATCATTTAAGCAGACTGCCCAACACTTCTGAAGTTGAAATTCCATAAAAGGAACCATTAAATGATCACCTTCTAGGAGAGAAATTGCACTTGGTTGATGGATAAGTACCTTGGTATGCTGACATGGACAATTATCTGGTAACATCTCAGGTCCCATCTCATTTCAATTCTCACAAATTCACAAACTTAAATCTAAATCTAGATATTACATTTGGGATGATCCATTTCTTTGGAAGATTTCCAATTACCAGGTGATAAGATGACGTTTGACTGAGAGTGAAATGGGTTCTATCTTTGACTTTTGTCACACTTTACCTTTTAGATGCCACTTTGGACCTCAAAGGATAGTAAGGAAAGTTTTAGAATCTGGACTTTATTAGCCCACCCGTTTTAAAGATGCTCATGAATTTTTTAAAATGTGTAAAAAATATCAGTTTTTAAAAAACATTTAAAAGAGACAAGAAATGACCCAAAAACAAATTAATTTTTGTGAGACTGTTGTGGTTTAGGGGATATATTTTATGGCCCCTTTCCCAATTTTATTTTTAAATTATTATATATTTCATGCGGTTGATTATGTTTCCAAATGGGTGGAAGAAAAATACACCCAGACTTATGATGCTAAATTTGTTTGTGATTTTGTCAGGGCTAACATATTTTGTAGGTTTGGAGTTCTTAGAGCCATCATCAATGATAAAGGGAATCAATTTTGCAATAACAGAATAGAGGCTTTTCTGGAGAAGTATTGGGGGCATCATAAAACATCAACTCCCTATCACCCACAATCAAATAGTCAAGCTGAAGTGTCCAATAGGGAAATCAAAGAAATTTTGGAAAATATTGTTAATCCAAACAAGAAGAATTAAATCCAAAGGCTATACAACACTTTATGGGATTATATGATATCCTACAAGACGCCAATTGGAATGATTCTATATAGTTTGATTTATGGGAAACATTGTCACCTTCCCATGGAATTGGAGCATAAGGCATATTGGGATGTTAGGAAGATGAATTTGGATCTTGAAAGTGCTTGGAAAGAGTGAATATTGTAGTTTCAAGAGTTAGAGTAAATTATAGGGGAAACATTGGAAAATTATTGGTTTTACAAATAGATAAACAAGGTGGATAAAGACAAGATGATCCAATGAAAATACTTCTATCCTAGAGAAAAAGTTATGTTATTGAACTCAAGAATCAAGCTAATTCTAGGTAAACTTAATTCCAAATGGGAGGGTCCATTTATGGTTAGTAATTTATATCCTTTCAGTGTTGTGTAGATTGTGAAATAAGGAGAGAAAGATCCATTCACTATTAATGGATACAGGCTGTAGAAATTCTATGGGACTGTTCCATCAGATCCTGTGGAGGAGATCACACTCCTCCATCCTATCTATAAATAAAATCCATCAGGTCGTACCTATTCTTTAAACTTGATTTCTTATTGTGATTAATTTTCAAATTTTTTTACATGTTACATCCATTTGAATTCATTTAGGACACTAAATAATTTAAGTTCATAGGAGGGAACCTTTATAGTTTAGGATTTTCATTTGTTGTTTTTATGTTTTTCAAAAAAAACTGTGCGTGTTTTAAATTTTTTGTGTGTTTTTGAACTTTTGATCTAAAATTATTGTCTTTTATATTTTTGAAACCCATATAAATGAGTGAAATAATTTATTCAAGTAAACTGAGATTAAATGAATGTTCAAAACGACTCTGTTTCAAGTTCAAATCTTTTGGGGATTTCATGAAAAGTACTCTGATTTTTGAATCTCATGCCATATCTCATTGTCTTTATCTTTGAAATAACTTTATCATGAGGATTCTAAACCATTATTATCATATTATTTTAAATTAAATTACTTCTGAAGAGAACCAAACCATGCTTACTTTAACCATAATTTGATTTATTTCTTTCAAAACTTGATGGTTTGAGGTACTTTTATTTTAAACGATTAAGGAATATAATTGGTTTTAAGACCCCTTTTTAAAATAATCCTATTCATTTTAGCCTACCTTGAACATTTAATCTATGTATCCCTTAGAATCCATGAACATCTTGTTAGTTTAGCCACATTACAAGCTAA
Organism: Viscum album; assembly: GCA_963277665.1. Lineage (NCBI taxonomy): Eukaryota > Viridiplantae > Streptophyta > Magnoliopsida > Santalales > Viscaceae > Viscum > Viscum album. The sequence continues at coordinate 1,264,866,476 of OY728140.1, read as the reverse complement.
TTTTCCCTATCCAACCTTCTCTTGAAGTGAAATTGCATGATCTAGTTGAACTTAAGTGTGGGGGAAGATGTATTATATTGTGCTACCTAATTTGGTGAAACTTTTAATCGGAAATAAAATACTAAAGAGATGTGCTTTATACTGAAAAAATAATTTTTTTGAAATCTGTTCACTTTATGGAGCTTTTATGAAAAAAGAAGTTGTGCCTTTCTAGAGCTTCTAAATAGAAAGAAAGTTATGCCTATCTAGAGCTTTCAAGAAAAATCATGTTTGAGATGATTTAATCTTTTTATGCTGAAATGATGAATCATGTGAACATTTATTGAGTTTTCATGATGAAGGATATTATTTTCTACTAATAGGAGTGAGGAGGATACTATAATTGAGTGAAAATTAGAATTTTACAATTTTTCTTCAGAAAGAGCCGAGCCCTCCACATTCAGCCTCGTAATTTTTCACATCAAAATCCTACCAACCAGAAGCCTCAGAACAAACCTGAAAATTACTCATGATAAAAAAATGTACTTGAATCCCATTGGGTGGAGAATTAAGAATTTATCAATCATATGGTGACTCTTACATTGGTTTGGATGAAAAAAATCCTTATTTAAAATTGATATTTGTGAGATGAGAGAAAATTCATGTGAGGTAGGTGTCTTGTGTGCATGGGATGAGAAATAAAGAGGAAATATATTGAATTATCTAAATGGGGAAATTTTAATAATGGTTGTTTATGAGGTATAATATATTTTGTTTCTTGGTGTTTAATTGGTGGATCTCATTGGCATGTGTTTTGAATTTTCTTTGCTTTGATTTTGACTTGTTAGGGAGTATAAGTTCTAAGCATGGGAGAATTTATAGACATAATATTTTCATTATTTTTCATGTGTTTTTAATGATTTAACCCCTTATAATTAATAAAATTTAGTTGATTTGCATAATTTTTGTTTTTAGTGGATTTTGGACTTAATTATGAAAATTGTTTAATTCTAGAAATTTAGCAGTTTTGTGGATCTTCTATATTTCAGGCATATATTTTACAATTTTTATCCAAATATAGTGATTCTTTTTTTAGGCTTTCCATGATTTTGGGCTTCAACTTTATTATGTTGGAGTCTTAAACTTAAATGTAAAACTCTATTTTTCTATTAAATGATTTCTATTTGTAGTAGTCACCAATTATCCTAATGCGATCGTGTTTTGGGTTATAGTGTATTCATTGTTTATAGCTTTGGTTGAAGAAATTATAACTCCCTCCACCGAGAGAAATTTATCTCGATCAAGCATATTGTGTTTGGTAGTGAGTGTATAATGATCGTTGGCATGTGTGTGGAACTAGTGAATCCTTTCTAGATTCGTAAGAATCAATAATTCCAAATTAGGACTTGCCTTAGTTGTTTAAGAATTGTTTATAAACTTCCATGCATATAGGAGTGGGTTAAATTATTATCTTCAACTAAGGGTGATTAATAACTCTATTGAGGACTCTTTCATTTATTATTCAATAGGAATATAGGGTGATTTATTTTTATAATGATTATGACATTGAAAAAGGTGATCTAACCCTAACCCCATCACTCTCTTCATCCAATTATGTTCAAAATTTATTTTTAATTGCTTTATTTCTATTTAAAATAAAATGATTTCAAAAAAAAACTTCCAATTATTTCTAAAATTTAAGGTTATAGCTTGATTATTGTGCATTCCTATCTGGAGACAACGTAGGTTACCCACTTTACTGCATTTTCAATTAGGTAATATTTGTTTTTGTCACATCCCACGACAGGATCATGTCATAAAGCACGAAGGTCTGTGTTATAAAATAAATAAATAATCATAAATACCTCCTAAATATCATATATATTATATAAAAATAGATTTTCCATCATAATTCCCAACCATGATAAGTGGTAAAGGAAAAACGAACAACATTGTTTCCTGAGGCGATAGTTCACCGTACATAAGAACCGTAAGTTCATTTCCAATTAGATGGAATTGTGTATAATTGTAGATATAAACCTTATAATTACAACATCTAAATATATTTAGGATAATTATTTTTTTATATAATAATGGAATAAGAATATTTTAGGGTGTGGATAATGAAAATAAAACAAAAGAGCTTGAAGAATGATGTCACCTATTCTTTGGGTAACTCCTTCTAGTTTGCACCAAAGGGCATACTTGGTTGGATTTATGCCAAAATGGAGGCTTATAATAGGAATTTAGGGATTTTTTGAGGATATTTAGGTAGAAGTTTTCTAATATAAAAGGGATTTATAGGTTTGAATAAGTGGGAGGGGTGACTGTCTTTTTGCAGTGGAGGAGTGACATTCTTGTAAATTTTTGAAAAGAGATTTCTAACCACATTTTTCCTATGTAAAGTGGATCCAATAATGGTCTCAATTAGATAAAAGGAAGTAAAGTGTCAAAATATGAAAATAAAATGGATTTTGGACAAGTTTATAGGTCATTTTGGGCCTTAAGTTTAAGGTTTGGCCTTTTATTAAGATATTTTTCTCTTAATAATTATAATTAATTTTAATATCTTTCACTAATATTTTATGAAAAAAATTAATTTGGACTTATTATAAATTATAAATTAGGATGATTCCAAAAATGGAACCATTTTTATAACTTCCAATCATAGAAGTGGCAGCAATTAATTTTAAATTAACCCTAGAGGTGTGTTGTGACAACGGGTTTTTTAAACCATTTTTTTGAAAGTTTGGGATGTTTTATATCTAATTTCACTTTAAAATTAATTCCAATGACCCAAATTGGATCAATTTATGTATAATTAATCTAATTAAAATTAAAACCAAATTAAAATATAATGTAACAATATAAAAAAAATTATATGAAAATATAGTTTTGAATTAAAATTCAACATTTTTCACTATTTATCAAAAAATGATGTTTTCTGAAAAATCTAAAAAATAAACATAAGATATTTTTGAGATTATGAATTTAAAAATAAAGTTATTTTTATCAAATTCATTTTATAAAATTGTATAAATTAATTTTATTATTTTTTACAGAAGGCAGAAAAAGCAGTTTTATAAGAAAATAGTATTTTCAAATATATAAAGACTTTACTAAAAATTGTATTTCCTATTATCAATATGATTTATTTATATAAAAAAATTATAAATAATATTTAAATATTATCTATTAATATTAATATTACTATGTTTAATAGTTATTTTATAACTATCATGTTTAAATAATTAATATAATAAAATGTTGTTTCGTAGAAACTTGGTGTTGCGTGTAACGCAAGATAAATCAGAGTTGCGTGTAGTGAAATATTAACTTGGTATAACATATAAAGAAAGTTTGAATTAGTGTAGCATGAAATAAATAAAAATTAATTTATTTGAAAAAAGGGTCATAAAAACTCAAGGTGTTACATTCTACCCACTTTAAAATGAAATTTTCATTGAAATTCATCATTCCGATACAAAAAAATGAGGATAATTATGCCTCATCAAATACTCACATTACCACATTGCTTCCTCTAACTGGTGATTTCTCCACATAAATTTGACCAAGAGAGTGGTCTTGTTTTGTAGAACTTCTTCTGTACGATCCATAATTTCAACTAGTTCTTCCTCGTAAGAAAGATCCTGCTCCAGCAGTATGACCTCTGAGTTCAGTAAATGTGAAGGGATAAATATTTAATTCCTTAGGAGAGATACATGGAACACATAATGTAATTGAGAATTATTTGGAGGAATTTCTAAGCGATAGTATACCATTTGAATATGATCAATAATCTCAAAGGGACTGATATACCTAAGCTTAGTTTACATTTCTTCTTAAACCTCATAAACTTATTTCATGGATAAATTTGTAGAAACACCATCTCAAAAACTTAAAATTATATGCCACAATGATGATTATCAACAAAAATTTTCTGCCTTCTTTTAGATACCTTGATATGCTATTGAATGGTTCTAACATTTTATGCCATTTCTTCAGCTATCTCAGCTCCCAATAGATTTCTTTCTCAAACTTCATCCTAGTAAGTTGGATCTCTACATTTCTTCCCATAATGGGATTCATAAGGATCCATATTAGTTATTGAGTGAAAGCAATTTTTGTAAGAAAACTCAACTAGAGGAAGGTGTTGATCCCAACCACCTTTAAAATCCAATGAACAAGTTCATAACATATCCTATAGGGTTTGAATTGTTCTTTAAGACTAAACATCTATCTAAGGATGATAAGTAGTTCTAAAACTCAATCATGTATCAAGTTCTTGCTAAATAATTCACCAAAACTTTAAGGGAAACCTTATAAACTGATTAAATATAATGTAAAGTGGTACTCCATGAAATATTACCACTTTTTTAATGTTTATCCTAGAAAGATGAACTAGATATAAGTCTTATCTAATAGCAATGAAGTGTGCTAACTTAGTAAGGTGATCGAATACCACCCATATATAATTAAAACCTTTAGATTTTTTTGGGAGCCAAATGAAAAAATCAATATTGATGTTCTCCCATTTCAATTCTAGTATGGGTAATGGATGAAACATCCCATTAGACTTTTTTCTTTCTGCCTTAACTTACTAGCATACCAATAACCAAGATACAAACTCTGTGATATCCATCTTCATTCCATCCCACTAGAAGTATTCCTTAAAATATATATACATATTATTACTTCTAGGATGAATATATAATGAAGAAATATAAACTTCCTCTAATATATCCTTCTTCAAATTTGTTATGGAGGGACACATACATGGTTCCTAAACCTTATCATTTCCACCTGATTAAGGTTAAACACATGATCATTTCTAACCTTATTTTGCAGCTCTACATCTTCCTTCTGCGTCTCTTTAATATTCACTTGTATAGATGGTTAAACATTAAATTGAGCAAGATAAGATTTCTCCCCTTCCTTTAGGATCTCTAGATCCATCCTTTATAAATCTAGAAATATTGGATGTTTTGTGATCGTCATCATGGATAAGCTAGCACGACCCTTTCAACTCAAAGCACCGTCCACCTGTTCATTTTCCCAGGGTGGTAATGTATTGTGAAATCATAATCCTTTATCATATCTTACTATATTATCTAGTGCATGTTCAACTCCTTCTGTGTGAATATATATTTTAGAATTTTATGATCAGTATATTTCTCACACTTTTATCCATAAAGATAAAGCCTCCATATCTTTAATGAAAAAAATTATCATTGCTAACTCCAAATTATGAGTTGTGTAATTTTGCTTATAGATATTCAAGTATCATGATAAATAAGAGATAACCATGTTATTCTTCATAAGAACACATATCAGTCCCTTCCTAGATGAATCACTATATTTTAAAAACCCTTCTCCAATATAGGGTAATGTAAGCACATGTGCACTGACAAACCTTCTCTTTAGTTCCTTGAAATTTTCCTAATATTCATCTGTCCAGAGGAACTTATAACCCTTCCTAGTTAAATTGGTTAGAGGATTCAATAGTTTTGATAAATTCTTCATAAAACATTGATAATATCTAGATAATCCATGAAAACTATGGATCTTAGTCATCATGGTTGGTCTAGGACAACATTCAATATCCACCGTATTTTATGGATCTACTGCTATACCATCTCTTGAGATTATGCGACCCAAAAATGAAACCTTTTGTAGATAAAATTCACATTTTTTAAAATTTTCATATAGATTCTACTCCCTTAGGGTCTTTATTACAATTCTCAAGTGGTGTTCATGATCTTCCTTTATCTTTTAATAGATAATAATATCATCTATACGGACTACCACAAACCGATTGAGGTAATTTATAAAGACATTTTTCGTCAAATCCATGATGATAGTAGGGGAATTAGTAAGAAAAAAGGCATAATTATATATTCATAGTGTCTATACCTTATATGGAATGTCGTCTTGGGTATATCCTCTTTATTCACCCTCAATTTATTATATCTAGAATGAAGGTCAATATTGGAAAAGTATTGAGCTCCGTGCAGTTGATCAAAAAAATCATTTGAATGGGGAGTATGATACTTGTTCTTGGTTGTGATATTGTTCAACTATCGACAATCAATGAATATTATCATTTAACCATCTTTCTTTTTCACAAATAGAATAGGTGCACCCCAAGGTGAAACACTTGGCCGAATGAATCCCTTATCAATATTTTCTTGTAGTTTCACCTTCAATTCCTGCAACTCAATTGGGTCCATTTTATAGTGAGTATTTGAAATTGGTGTGGAATCAGGTATGAGTTATATCAAGAACTCAACTTCACATTATGTTGGAAACTAGAAAACTCTTATGGGAACACATCTAAAAATTCCCGAATAATAGGAATATCATCGATGTCGAGTTTCTCCCCAACCATTTGAGACACACACACCTTATGAATGGGAATTAAGACCCATACATTGGATGTAATATCTGTAGTAATTTCATACTTATCATCACATTGATAGACGATCATAGTTTGGTTTAAAATATCAAACATAACTTCCCTTCCTCAACAATTATTGTGGTATTTATGTAGAGAAATATAATCCATTCCTAAGATGAAATTAAATTCAACAAAATGAGGAATGTCAATATTTATAAGAAGTACATTCCCACAAACATCAACCAGAGAGGAATAATAGACTTTAGATGAAATCATTGAACTGATAGGGATTTTCACTAATAATTACACATTTAATAATTTTAGTGGAATCTTAATACCCTTAGTAAATTCTTTAATTACGAAAGAGTGGGTAAATACAGAATCAAATAAGACATTAGAAGTTCTAGAGTAGATGGTAAGTGTATCTTTCACAACATTGTTATCACACCACTCCTTAGAAACAATGATCACATGATATTTCCCCTTATCACTAAATTTAAGAGGTTGCTGACATCAATCATTGTAATCAAACTTTGGGTTTGGTAACTCATTAACATAATGCCCATCCACCTTACACTTGAAGCACTGAAGTGTGGGAGGTGCATTCTGTGTAGCTTTCCCTCTATTTACATCATCGGCCAAATACATCCCATCAGTTTGGAAATCAATTTCCATATAGCCTTCCCTCCCACATTTAAAACATTTATTAGACCCTATAAGACAACTTATTCAATGCGTATTTCCACACTAGGATCATAAAGGAAGTCCTATCCTCTTATGTTCATGGTTTTTAGATTTTTCTTTAAACTCCATCTTCCTTTTCTTATTAAAACCATGAGATTGATATGTAACTCCAACCTCCATTTCAGCTTTGATTTCACAATGCACAATATATTCATAGCTACTAAAGTATATTATGACCAAAACCCTTATGATACTTGGATTTAAGCCATTGAAGAACCTATCAACTTTAATTTTGGGTTGGATGATAATTCTATAAGTTTACCTCCCAAGTCTTGTGAAATTTTCCTTGTAGGTACCAAAAAATTCATCATCCTTTTGCTTAAACTCAAGGAACTACTTTTCCATATTCATATAAAGAACACGAGGAAAGTACTTATTGAAGAATAAGTTCTTGAACTCATCCCAATCCATGGATTCAATTTCATCTTACTTATTTATATTCTTGATTAGAGTCCACCATTGGTCGACTTAACCTTCTAAATGATAAATAGCAAGAATGATTTTTTCATGTTCTGAACACAAGAGAATGGAGAATATCTTTGCACTGGTACTGATCCATTATTCATCCATAAGTGGATCAGAAGAACCACTAAAAGAAGACAGACATTTCCTTATGAAGGGATCAACAAAACTTTGTTCCCTCTTTTGCTTACTTGGAAGCTCAGCATGATTCATAGGTCAGAAATTTGGGTGACCATAGAAATGAGTTTTTTCATTCCACCTCCCATAGCATTAAGATGCTCAAGAGTAAAGTCTTTGAATTTTATGTTTCAAATACCGTTAATAGGGTTCCTTTGAGTTCCAACCATTGAATAAAATCAAAATCATAGAGTAAAAAATAGTTGTCATAGTGAGGAACCAAATAATCTTGAAAAACCAGGTATGTGATATCCAAATTATGAAAAATTATTTAATCTATGACTTCTTTGGTTTATCCTAGGTTATTCACAACCAAATAATATTTAAACTCTTCATTATAGTTCTCAAAGAGTTCATGTATTCCCAAAGCATATCCCCTAAGAGTGTAAAATCAAGTGTACAACAAGACCCATTGTTGTGCACCAGTTCCCGATCAAGGTTAACTCAATATGGTATTTTCAGGTTTGTTACCCCTATGTACATCTATTCCAGAGCCACATCCACTTTTATTATCCAGACAATGATGTATTTCTAGGAACCCACTCACTCTATCCTTTACCAAAAATTCAGGATACTTTGCTACACTTTTCGTTATCCTTAGACTTATCCATAAACATGTCTTTAGGATTATCACTAAGGTTTTCTCATCCTATTTTCCAAATATTAACTAAAATTTTTCTCTAATACCAATTATATATAACCTCACTTTTCATACATTAACATCACAACATTTTGTTTGTGGAATACTTAAAAAATTACACAAACAGATGCCCAAATACCGTATTAGTTTAGTGCCTTTAAAAACATAGAAACATAAAAACTGGTACATAAGTGAGCTACATTATCTCCCACTAGGTTATTCTTGACTAGAACCCTTCTTAAAAAAATCATACATAATATATATCTTCATAACCTTGGGAATTAAAACATTAAAATGGGTGAGATCAGATGCTTAATAAGGGTAAATAAGGGAGATATGTAAGCATAAACATGAGTATAAGAGTATGAGAATATGATCATGACATTATAATATCATACCCTTCATATAAAATATCATAAACATGAATCATGGCATAAAGATTAGTAGTTCATAAGACATGAATCATAATGGAATTAGGAGCATAATCCATGAAAGCATAACATAAGAATAATACATTGAATTGTGGCAGACACATAAACATGTAATATAATTCCCTATAATTCAAGGTGTGTTTCAAAAACTTAATAGGGCACTTCATGGGGACTAAAAATACTAGAAACGACACACCAGCATCCCCACTTTTAGTCCTTTCCTTTTAAGGGATTAGGTTTTCCCATCTTCCTATAGTGGATTGGGTTTCCCCATCTTCCCAAAGTGGATCAAGTTTTCCCATCTTCCATAGTAGATCAATCCCGTCAACTTGAATCCCATCATTATCTCATGAGATATAAATATTTTCCCAATGAATTTGAGGGAGATATAGGTCCCACCCATATCATAATTAAATCATTCATAAATGTTCCACAAGATTATAAATAATCATATCATAATCCATGTAATGAAATGGGTGTCATAAACATGTAATCATATCATTACCTAGGGAAAAGCAACATGTTTCATAATAATTTAATCAAAGAATAATATGTGAAAATAAGTGGGTTTTTAAATAATAAAACCCATGGAATAGGGATGTGTTTCATAAACATATAACCCGTGAAAGAGAAATGAGTTTCATAAACATCATGCCATCAATACATAAACCATTCAAAGAAAGCATATGAATGGAAACTTTGGATCATTTCCAAGAAAGGATTGAGTAACCCCAATTTATTTCATCTTAGATAGAAAATAATCTGGAACGATCCTTTTAAAAACATTTTTTAGGAAAATAACCTTTCTTTTTTTTAAAAAATTCTTTTTAAAACATAAAACATTTTGAAAACATTTTTCTTTGAAAATAGATTTGAAAACTTATAAGGGAAGCTTTGAAAACTGTAAAAAAATTTAAAATCCTTTTTAGTTAAAAATAATATCAAAATATCATTTTCGAAATCCTTTTTGAATACATTTTTGAAAATATTTTTGAAAACATGTTTTTTGAAATTCATGGCTTCTGTACTCAAAGAAGGAAAATTGAGAAAAAACTTCTTTACCGAATTGGTAACTTTTTAAACCCATGAAAGAGAGATCATCAAATGGATATATAAATACCCATAAATTTAAGGATAAAAATCATATAATATATTCATGGGTGTTATATACACATCACAAAATAAATAATTAGTGAATAAGGCATAAATCTCATTGAAGTAAAAGCGAGACTAGAAATCCCCTTACCTTATGTCTTGACTCTCATTGTACTCGTTCAAAACTACTATATAATAAATATAAGTTTATTATAAATATAGAAAAAAACTATATTATTATATAAAAAACCATATATATCTTTATATTACCAACTTTTTAACACTTCCATGTTAAGGTTACGTTTCAGGTAATATCCGCTTTGTTTTTCACATGTGTCTTAATTTGTTATATTTTTAGTCCTCATACATATTTCATGATTTAAAGAATTTCAAAAATGACTAAAATATCATGTATATTCAGTATATATGTGTTTATAATAATCTATTAAAGATATAAATATGAAATGGAATACATCGTTCTTGGAGACGGTAGGCCGTACGTACGTATGAACACTGTTTCCATTTACTTTTCGTATTGAAAGGAAGAAAGTTAATGACATATATGTATATATATATGTATTAATTCAAGTATAATTATTATTTCATATATATAATATAAATTTACTGAACCCATCCTTAATACATTCCATGTATAGTGTAAACAAATCACATCGCTTTGAGGAGATAGTAGTCCACACTTCACCAAACAAAATTATCGTATTTACAAAAAATTAAATGAATGAAGTTATGTGTTATATAATAATTAAATAAGTATAAAAATATAATAAATATAATATATATAATACTAAAATACAGTTTCCATAATAATTTTCAACCATGAGAGGCGGTAAAGAAAAAATGAAAAACATCATTTCATGAGGGAATAGTTCACCGTACACAAGAACGGTAAGTTCGTTACCCATCATATGGAAGTGCGTGTAAGTGTAGGTTGAGAACTTATATGAAAAGTATCTCAGTATATTTATTATATTGTGGTTATTATATAATAATTTAATATTACTATTTTAGGGTATGAAAAATAAAAATAAAACAAAAGAGCTTGGGGAAGGATGTCACCTCTTCTTTGGGTAACTTTTTTTAGTTTGCACCAAAGGGATTATTTGGATGGATTTATGCCAGAAGAGAGGCTTATAAAATTAATTTAGGGATGTTTTAATGATATTTAGACAGAGTGTTTCTGATACAAAGAGATTGATAGGTGAGAATAAGTGGGATGCGTGAGTGTCTTTTTATAGCGGAGGATGAGTGACATTCATGCAAATTTTTGAATAGGTTTCACCCATGTTTTTCCTATGTCATGTGGCTCAAATAATGGTCCCATATGACCCAAGGAAGTTTAGGGTATAAATATTAATAGGAAATGGATTTTGGACAAGTTTCTAGGTCATTTTGGGCCTTCAGTTGAAGGTTTAGTCCTTTGTTAAACTATTTTTTATCTTAATCGATATAATTAATTTTAATATCTTTCACTAATATTTTTGAACAAAAACTAATTTGACCATAGTAGATAATATAAATTATACTGATTCCAAATATGGAATCCATTTTTCTAAATTAAAACCAATAATTGGCTGAAATTAATTTAATATTTACCCCACAAATGTGTCACGATAGTGGGTTTTTACGAAAAAATGTTTAAAAGTTTAGGATGGTTTTATATCCAATTTAAATGAAAAATTGGTTCCAATGACCTAAATTGGATCATTTTATGTATAATTAAACTAATTAAACTTAGAAAAATTAAAATATAATATGAAAATATAAATAAATTAGATGAAAAATCATTTTTGAATTAAAATTCAGTATTTTTCACTATTCATCTAAAAATGAAGTTTTTCAGAAAAATATAAAAAATTCACCCTATGATAATTTTGAAATTCAGATTTTAAAAATTAATTTAATTGTATAAAATTAAATTTCTAAAAGTTTCTGAAATTAATCTTATTATTTTTCATATAAGGACTTAAAAAATAGTTCTTTTACAAAAATAGTATTTTCAAACATATAAAGACTTTACTAAAAATTGTATGTGTTATTATAAATATGATTAATTTATATAAAACAATTAAAAATAGTATTTTAAAAGTAGTTATTACTATTAATATTACTAAGTTTAATAACTATGTTATAACTATCTTGTTTCAATAATTAATATAATAAAATTCTGTTTCGTAGAAACTCAATGTTGCATGTAACACAAGCCAAGTCAATGTTGCGTATAGAGCAAGATTAACTTGGTATAGCGTATAAATAATGTTTGAATCAGTATAGAATGCAATAAATGAAAATTAATTTATTCAAAAAAAGTGTCATAAAAACTCATAGTTTTACAAGAAAGCATAAATCCTTCCTCAAACCACCCATGGTCCCTCTACCTCTTTAACCTTTATAGCCAGGAGCTGTCCAAAAAAACTTATCCTTGCCATTCCTACTACTTACCCACACCTTGTATTTGGTCAGCTCATGAATCTCAATGATTTTGAACTCATTGATGATGCTCTATCATGACCTGACCCATTAGGCCCTACCCAGACTGGTAGAAAGTTGAGAGTGGCACCTTAATCCCACCTTTAATAGGCCAGGGGATGAAGACTAGTGCCAAGTGGACATATCACAAATATGAGAGGCCTTATCCTAGTGAAAATATGAACACACAAACCTCCAAGTACATCACAACCTTTTAGGATAAATATTATTATAAAAACCCAAGAGGAATTCATATGATAATCTCTAAGAATAACTAGAGAGTAGCAATATGAATACATCCATAGTATGATGGGGAAAAATATACACCCAAATAGAAATAAAGAAGTACCAACCTAAAAATTGATGATGAGAAAGGTATTTCTCATGAACTCTAATACCGACCACCATCTGTGATTACTATCATCAAGTACTGCTAAGCTCCACCAACACTATACCCACCAAGGTCACCATTTAACTGCCCATCATTTGTATAAAACCCTACATGTGAGAGCAAACCCATGATGGGGTGAGTATATAAATACCCTGTAGGATGATCTGAAAACAAAATGGGGGGAAAAATAGAAATAAATAATCATCTCAGACCACAACATAATAGAGGAGAAGAAACCCAATAATAAATTTAGTCATAGAGGTAACTAAATGAAGAGAGAGAGAGAGAGAGAGGAAACTCTCAATCTTCACAGCCAATTAAGGATGATGAATATATATGTAGCTCCAAGTTTAAGTTATTTCTTGATGATAGTATCCCAACATAATCCACACAAGATCAACTATGGGGACCCACACCTCTCTAATGGCATAATATGGTCGAAGGGGTGATGACCCCAAAAAGGGTGTAGGACCCATGCCTCATTTGGGCTTGATGACGAGTGGGTTTCAATCCACATATCAAAAACCCACACCCTAGGGTGAGTATGCATGGGTTTCCAATCCTACTGGTATATGAAATGGGGGACCCAAAGCCTTACCTACTCATTCCTTTAGGGGAGTTTCCAAGCCCTATATCCCTCTAGAGATCACAATCAAGTCTCAACATCAACAAACCGAGCTAGAAAGAAGTAATTTGATCACACAAACTTGTGTCATATTTCTTATGTTGAAACAAAATCAAAAATAATGTATGTTGAATTATACTCAGAATGGACTAATCATGAGTCCAAATCTGCAACACCTCGAGATTTTAGAAAATATTTCTCTTTAAATAATTTTAATTCTTAAATAGCTTGTGCTACATGCAACACCATATTTAAACCAACTATGATATATTATTAAAATATTATTAAGTGACCATTATAACATAGAAATTAAAATTGGTGGGTATTATTAGGATTAAATAATTTATAAAAAATATATAAATAACCAACTCAATATAATTGTATATGTAAATTCTTAGTAAATAATCACTCAATTTTTAGTAAAGTCTTTTTATTTTTCAAAAATACCTTTTCTTCAAAAACTATTTTTATTATTTTTTTGTGAGAAAATATTATTAATAGTTTTTGTAAATTTTAGAAATTTTATTTTATAAAATGAACATCATTTTTGAAATCATCATTTTAAAATTCTCTGCACATGAAGTTTAAATAATTTTCTAAAAATATTAATTTTCCACTGAATACTAAAAAAATGCTGATTTTATTTAAAACTTTATGTGAAAAGTTTCATTTTTTTAAAAAATTTTTAAAGTAAAATTAGTTTTCTTATATTTTAAATAATCTAATTAAGTCCGTTGAAATCAATTTTATGCTTGAATTTTGTATAAAAACATTTTTACAGGTGAAAATGCATTTTTATGAAAAACTATTTTTATGAGAACAATGTATTTTTATCTTAATAAATTAAATTTATCACTATTGGTGAATCATTTTAATGAAATATATATATATTATATACTCAATAAAATGTTTTAACATTCACCTAATATTTTTCTAGGCCCGAGATAAGAATAAATTTGGTTTTATGCTAAAAACTGTATTTTTCTAAAAGAGTTTTTTGTTGAATAGTGCACCCTAATTTTAAAATTAATTACTACTAATTATAGGTATTGAATTTTATAAAATTTATTTTTTATTTGGAATCACGAGGTTCAAATTTTGTAAATAGGTCACTTTTATTTTTAGTCAATATTAATAGTAACCGTGGTAAAATTTATCACCTTTTAAAAGGTAAATTGAGTTAATATAGGTTGAAAATAAGTGACAAGACTTTGAATTATCATCTTAATTATTATTGTATGAAGTAAATTATACAATTATCACCTTATTATTTAACTTTAATTGTTTAATGAACACTTGTCCATGAAAATGACCTATATAATATTTAAATCAAAGAAAGTCACAAAATGAAACTCTCTTAGTTTAAAATATCTCTTATGTGTCTGCATAGGGAAAAAAGTTATGAATATATCTAAGTGTAAATATTGAGATTAATTAAATTATTTTTATTATTTAATTTTTTTTTAATTTTTCAAAATTATATAATGACCTTAATTGCTTATGCAACAATGATGCGGTATTTCTACAATTAATAAAAAATATAATAAATGATTTTAAAAATGTTAAAAGTAATATAATTCAAGCGATTTAATTTATGAAATGATTTTTTTTGATTAATATGAAATAATATTTTTATTTTAATGAATTATATTCGAATTCAAACTTTGTCTTTATGTCTTTTAAGTTAAATTAAGTGAAAAATGTCTAAATTGGCAATAATGATATTTTAGGAAAATAATATTTAATTTAATTACATAAAAATCATAAAAATGTTAAAATAAAACAATAGGAATAATATAGGATTAAAATTATCTTATATTACTCATTCATAGGACATTTGGAATCATTTTTATTGAGAATGAATTTAATATATTTTAATATTTTAGAGAATTCTAAGAGTACTCCTCCCTTCAATTATAAAAGAGAACCCATCCTTTATCTTCTTCATATAAATTTTATCCTTCTATATTGACCAAAATATTTAAATTTCTATTATCCACTCACCTATATACATTCTAGAGGTTTTGGGCTTCCTAAAACACTGACCCAAGATCCCTTAAGAAGATATCTAAAGGAGTTATTTTAAAGAAGTTGTAATCGCCTTGAACTATCACTTTCTTTTTAATTATTCTTTTACCTCATAAAAATATGTAATAATATTCAAAAAATAATATATTAAGTATCCTAAATATTCTTAAATGGTATTATGATTATTAAAATACCTTTATTCACCCTCTTTACATCAAATGGGAAGTGAAAATATCACTCGTGCGTACATACGACTTACTGTCTCCATATATCGGTACAATTCGTTTCTCATCACCATATTTTATGAATGAGTATTATAATGGGTTTAATTTTTATATATTATACTAATGAAAAAATTATACTTCTATAATTATAATATCATATCTACCTTTTTACCTTCCAAACCGTTTGAAATTGATAATGACGATCGTGCGTACGAGTGACTACCTCCTCCACAAAGCGATGCGATTCATTTTTTATTTATGTTTTACTTGGATGGTAATAAGAATTTATTTAATTAATAATATATATATATATATATATTATATAATAATTATTATTTAAAGGTGAATTATTATTTACCTTTCTTTCATTCCATCCTTCGAAAAAATGAAGACAACGTTCATGTGTACGTACGACCTACCGTCTCCATGAACGTTGTAATTTTATTTATATCTATATCCTTTATGAATGAATATAAACCTGTATATCATAAATATATGTGATATTTATTTCATTATTAAAATTATTTAGATGATTAAACCATGATCAAAATACAAGGAACAAAACTACCAAACTAGAATATAGATGAAAAACAAAGCAGATATCACCTGAAACAATGATTTTAATAAAGAATTATTAATAAATGGGTAATAAAAAATTGTAATTAAATCATATATGGTTTTATATATATTAATAGGGTTATTTAATATATTTATAATAAATTTATATTTATTATACATAAGGTTCCAATGCGTATGATGGAAGTTGGAGCTATGGTATGAGATTTTGGTTTCACTTTTATTTCTATGAGACACATGCCATATTCACCATTTGTTTCTTTTATATGGTGCATGGAATGCACATGATTGTATTATGATGATTATTATAAATGTTATTGGGAGTTACATATCTATATATGGTTCTCTCTTTTATGATATTTTTATTTTAAAGTTACAATGTGGTAAGGGTTTTATGATACAATCTCATTGTTTATTGAGATTGTTTATGATTAAGTTTGTGATGATGAAATCTTATGATCTAACTCTCAACAAACTCATGAATTTTTTCCTCCTCTGGTTATTTTTTTATAATACATTTTTTACTATTATTTTCCTCACCTTAATTACTCAAGATATCAAAAATATGTTTTAAATGAAATTGACTTTATTTCTCTCTATGGTTGAAAACCCTTTTTCTTCCATATCCATATTTTATAAAAACGTTTTAAAGAAGGTTTTTAATATTCTCATATAATTTTTTAAAATAAAATTTTACCATGTTTTATTTTTTACAAAAAATTTCAAAAGGAATCATCTTATCATTTTACAAATGATACACTTTTTAATTTTTTTACAAAAGCGTAAAAGGAATGTTTTCTTTTAACTTATACGATATGAACAAAGTTTCTTGCCATCATGACCACTCAATGATTTTAAGAGTAATTTAAAAGTTTAAATTTTTATTTTAAAAGAAAAATTTCTCCATAATATTGGGATTTTATTTTATTTTAAAGAAGTGATTTCAAAATAGAATGGTTATTTCCTAAAAAAATGTTTTAATGATATTTTAATGGTATTTCTATTCATCAAAGGAAATAAACCTTAATTTCACATATGATTTACTATGGATATGATCCAAGGATACCATCATTATTATTTCTCTAAATGGTTTATGTTTTTGATAACAATATGTTTATGAAATATGTTTCTTTTCTATGAGTTATGCTATAATGAAATGATGAAATTTTTATAAAAACCATTCGATTTTCACGGGTTATGATATGATGAAATGTTTATAAAACCCATTTATTTTCATGGGATCATATATGATAAATGTTTTATGATATTTTGAAAAACATATAAATGGTTTTCATTATATTAAGGTGGTTATATTATAAACAAGGATGGTGTTCATGTTATAATCAAGGACGATGGTAACATTATAATCAAGGATGATGATCACATTATAACCAAGGAAACGTGGGACCTATATCTCCCTCCAATTAATTGGGTAAATATTAATATCTCATTATATAAATAATAATGGAATGAAAAGTGAACCCAGTTTAGTAATGGACTTTGTTCACTATGATAGTCCTGGGAGTTAACCTTGACAATGATGATGGTTTCAGGAGTGAATCCATTATTATTTTATAGTCTTAAAAATGAGTTTTTACTACTAAGTAAATGATTTACCATGCTTATGTGTATGACAAAAACACATGTCTTATGAAAATTTTATGGTATTATGGCCTATGTTATTTAATTTCATTATGATTCATGTCTTATGAACTATCAAGATTTATTCTATGACTCAAAATTATAATATATGATATGTAGGGTACGATTTTTCAAATGTTATGCTCATGTTATCATACACTTATGTTCATGTTATTCTCAATTGATCATTGATATATCTATTGTTTACCCTTACTGGGCATATGATCTCACCCATTCTCATATTTCCTTTCCCCAGGATATGAATAAAGGTATTAAGTATGATATATGTAATAAGGGTTCTAGTTATAAAGAACTTAGTGGGAGATGATTGAAATATTTTATAAACCATTTGTTTATTTTTCCAATTTTCCAAATGCACTAGAGCTATACGATTTTGTAATGGATAATTACGTAATGTAATAAATATTCATATATTAAGATGTTATATCTATGTATGAAAAGTATGGGTTTTTATGGTTCGTATCAGAGTAAGGTTTAGTTACCCTTTAGAAACTGTGATGATATAACTTTAGTGATAACCATGGGAATAAGTCTAAGTATATGATAAAATCCTAATGTTTGGTAATGATCCTGGATAACCTAGGTTAAACCTAAGGTGTCACAGAATTAAAATTAGGTGTCATGATTTAGACATCCTATAAATTATTTTTCATGATTCCTCACTATGAATATTGTTTCTCATGCTATGTTTTTTGGTTTTGGTCAATGTTTAGAACCAAGGGGATTGATGTTAATGCTGATAAAAAATGGAATGGTTGTCTTCATGAGAAACAAAATAAAACATGATATAGAATGTAAAACCTTATAATTATGCCTAATAAGTTATCATGATATATGATTAACAACTTTCACATTAACTAAATCTCAAGCTCACCAAATAAGAGAAGGATAGAGTTCACTGATAACTTGAGTGGTGGAGACTATGAAGGAAATAAGATTTAGTTTTCTACATACCAAGAATGAAAGAATAATCACTCAAGTGAATATATTAAAGGAATTATAACATGATTTATATGTGAAAATGAAGTGATTATAGAAAGTAATTTCCAAGGAAAAATGAAGAGTTTGATAGAAGGAGATTAAGTTCATACTACTGTTCCATTTATAGTTTAATTTCTTATTTTAGCCAATGCCCAAATCCAATGATTAAATCATAGTATAATGAAGTACCTATGTTATTAAACCCTTTTAATTTAAAGGATTGAAGTATTTATGTATTGGGATTCAATAATTATGTTGTAGAAGTATTTTTACTGATGTTATTTTTGTTATAAGAATCATGAAAAATCTATAGATTGTGGAAGAATGTATGAATTCATATAAGATTAACTTAAGAGTTATGGATACCATAATGGGTTTATGAGTTTAATGTGATTATAATTTCAAAGACTTAATACACTCTTTTTGAGGTTTTAAGTGATGGAATTTTAAAGTGATGAATGATATTTTGGGAGATGTTTTATTAGGATAAGGTATATGTAACCCATTAGTTCAACATGAAGTATTGTTTGAGGAAGAATGATATTTTCATAATGTTAAAGGTATTAATAAACTTTAGGGTACACATTATATTTGATGATTAAGGTTATTTTTAAGTAAATTCATAATATTTCTGAGGACATTATAAGAATTATATCAATACAGTTTAGTAAAAAACGGGACAACCTATCGCACCCGACAAGACTGTGGGGCTTAAACCCACAACTAAAGGGTGATAAGGGTGCAATGCCTATCACTAGCCTATGTGATATCTTTGTTAGTATATTTTTTTTTAAATTATGTGATAAATAAATATTAAGTTGTTTTTGGGAACATATGATTTATCATAGAGACAACTATGAGATTGAAAAGTGATTGGTGAATAATGTTATTTTAAAAGTTCACCATTTTGGGAAACTAATATGATTAAGATAAATATATAATTATGAGTTTTTATTTGATAAATAAAGGTTGTATTATATTTTAGAATAATATATGATTTTTTGGTGATTCGGGTTATTTATGGAACAAATTATAATATTTTGGAGATTATATGATTAGGGAATATATATTTTTTGTATAAGACATTAAGAGCGATTGATGTTATTTGGATATAAATGTTAAATTATTCTTTGAAGAATAGGTGATAAAATCATTCTCATATTTTTTGTTTCAATATTATTCTGGAATATTTTAAAAAATTTATTTTAGTTATTTATCGAATGATCTAAGTTGAACTTTGGGTGTTATTGTGAGAGCTTTGGTGGTTAACATTGTATTTATTCATATGATAGTTTATTAATTATGAGAATTATCTTATACTAAATTTTTTGGTTTTGGATAATATTTAAATATAGAAAGAAAATATTAATATCCTTGTGTGTATTATGAATTTGATTTTAGTGATTCATTCATAAAAACAATTCATCTTTAATACTTATCGTTTGGTGAAAAAGATGATTTTGTGGTGGAACTCCATTAATGGATGAAATATTACTTATCGAATAAGTATATTTCTTTATGTTTTTATTATATATGGTAAATTAATTACTCAAATATAGAAGAAATATCTTAATACCAAATTTTTTTTTCTATAACCTTCAATTTAGATGAATTGATGTTATTTTAACCCCTCACTATTTCATGGTTTTGGGTCTGCTAACTTTCTCCTGACCATGTTCTTTATCACTCTCTATCAGTCATTGGGAATTGGTTTTATCTTCCATATCCATATTTTTATTTTCCACTGATTTTATATTATTTATATACCTAGTTTTATGGTGAACTTTATAATTCCATTTCCCTCTCATTAGGAGGAAGTTTTATTAACCCTTTTTATAATGTGGGTTTTTAACAAATGAATTTTCAAATATCAAGCCTTTGATTACTGAGAACAAGTTAAAATTGTGAGGATTAAATTTATTAATGGGGGGGGGGGTGTAACATCCAAGATTTTAGAAAATATTTCTCTTTAAAGAATTTTATTTCTTCGATAGCTTGCATTACATGAAACACAATGTTCAAACGAACTGTGATATATTATAAAAATATTATTATGTGGCCATTATAACATAGCTTTTAAAATTAGCAGGTATGAATAGGATCAACTACTTTATAAAATTTATATAAATTTCATACTCAATATATATTAATTGATAAATTTATTGTAAATAATCATTTAATTTTTAGTAAAGTCATTTTATTCTTCAAAAATACATTTTCTTCAAAAAATATTTTCATTTATTTTTGTGAGAAAATATTATGATTAATTTATGGTAATTTCAAAAATTATATTTTATAAAATAAAAATCATTTTAAAATAATAATATTAAAATTTTCTTAGGATGACTCTTTGATAATTTTTTGAAAATATTGATTTAACAATGAATAGTAAAAATACCAATTTTATTGAAATCTATATGTACAGAATTCAATTTTATTTTAAAAGTGTTTAAAAATAAAATTATTTTTCTTATATATTAAATAATATAATTATGTACATTGTAATCAATTTTCTATTTTATTTTAGTATAAAAACATTTTTATAGGTAAAAAGACATTTTCCTGAAAAACTGTTTTTATCCGTGTAATGTGTTTTTATATTAATAAATTAAATTGATCACTATTAGTGAATTATTTTAATGAAATGTATATATTATACATGTAAGAGTTGGTTTCCTAGAACCAACTGGTTGTACTTTGATTACCTGGATATTTAATGTATTTTATTATCAAACATATTATTACATATTGTTCATTGTTCTGCATGAATATGATGTTATAATGTCCTAGAGTATTTATTGCATTGATAAGGTCATGGAAGTTACCCGCTATGATGAGAACCTTAAAATGATATAACAATATTGTTAAATATAGTTATACGGTTGGATGAAATATTATGAAGGGACACATAGCATGCATACCGCCAGGTGCGAGTACTCGTAAGTAGATAAGACTTTCTCTCATGAACTTCACACTTGGTAATCTCCAATACACAATATTATGAGAACATACCTACCAGTATGAATTCCAAATGCTTTGGTGTCAATAGATATTCCTATCTGCAAGCATGTGTAATGATCCTTAAACTTTAATATTATCATTAATAC
Source organism: Viscum album (assembly GCA_963277665.1). Lineage (NCBI taxonomy): Eukaryota > Viridiplantae > Streptophyta > Magnoliopsida > Santalales > Viscaceae > Viscum > Viscum album. The sequence goes on along the minus strand of OY728140.1, from coordinate 1,264,844,470 downwards.
GTGTCACGACTCATGCACTTTGATTTACTGATGAAAACCGTCACCCAGACAGTTGGAAGGAAGTAGGGTAAGTTGGGTGCGTCATGAGTGACATGATATTAATGGATAAGTTGAGGAAGGATTTGTACCTTCCATTTATGGAAGTTGATATCTTGGACCTTTGATTGAAATAGTACCATCATGCGAAATTACATGTCCATGGTGTAATGACGAGTTTATAATAGGTAGTCAAAGAACGACGTATCAAGCATAATGGTTGATGACACTATCATGAAGCCTTCTTGATGAGATTTTGAGACAAAGAGATTATATTACATTGTGAGCGTTTGTATGTGGATGTCATTGTTGAGAATTTACATTCTTTATCTTGGGTGCCTTGACCCATTGCTAGACAGTACTCTTGGACTTTAGGAAATCCCGCTTAATGCCAATGAGAAAGAATCATAGAGTGTCACACACTAAGTGTTTTTGGTGGTCTTAGTTAAATTCTATTTGAATTTAATTAATGAAATAAATAATATTCTCAAGAACGTTGAATAATTTTATTCAAGTTAAGATGATTCCATAAATAAAATAAAATATATTTATTTATTTTATTGAACATTTAATAAATATTTTTTTACTAGTTTGTAAATAAAATATTTATTTAAGAGAATAAATTATTTATTTATTTATTCGGGTGTTCAATAAATGGAAGTGGAGTTTGAGCAGACCAAGGCCATTCTGGTAGTAAAATAATTATTTTCAAGAAGGTAAATAATTATTAGTTGGCACAAGTTAAAATAATAATGATGCTGCTATTATTTTGTGACGTGAAATTTTATTCATAATTCTATTTTGCGCATGTTGGTGCACCATAAATAATTACGTGGTATTATTATTATGAGCATGAGTTTTCTCTAAGTTAATGAATGTATTTAATTTATTTTATGCAATTAAATATTGTAACTGAAGTTCCATGCATATAAATAGACAAGTACGTCTATTATGCCATGGTGAACAAACTGCACGCTTGGTGAATTGATAATTATTGAGCTAAATAATTTCTCTCTCAAATCCTCTTCCCTCCCCTCTCAAGAATGAGAGATGTTCTTCAAGGCCGAAGAACAAGCGATCAAGAATGACCGACACAAGACACTCATTTCGCTGCATTAGCACACGAAGAACGTGTGGTGTCAATTGGAATCCATCAAAGCACGTGTAGATCACCGCTAGAGGGATTCTATTTTAAATCCTCACAAGTGAAATGAGATAATATGGAAGGGTCATTATGAACAATCAACATCATCAACAAATAAAATACCAAATATCTAGGAATTATTTTCTTTATAAAATTAATTAAATTAATTATAAACATGATGTGCAAGATCCTCTATAAAGGTTTCATGACTCTTCCTTCTTTATCTAAATCTTTGATTCTATTCCATGGAGACTGGCATTCATCTTCATATTGATCCTAAAATAATCATTGATAATGGTAAAAATTAAAGTTGTGTTTCATCCCAACCGCACTTCTGCTGCACCCAGAACCTTCAAATGGTATCAGAGAAATTACATCATAGTTTATAATTATTTAAATATTTCCTTGATGATTTATGAATTTAATAATTTAGTTGTTTCAATTAAAGTTAATCATTCTTCAAATTTAAATCCCAAGATCTGTTCCTCCTATTTATTTTCTCATTGATCTTATAGAAAAAAAAGTTTTTTTAATTTTTATTAAAATAAAATAGAGGATCTCATCCAGAGGCACCAAAGGTTTCTAGCTGTATAACACCAGAACACACGACGTGTATTTGGTAGTACGTGCCGTGTAGCCAAGGTTTAATGCACCAGGTCTGGTCCACCAAATGAAGCTCTGTCATTGGATTTTGTTTAAGTTTTAATGACTCCATTTGTTGACCAGGAACATGTGGCACATGTTTTTCAGATTACACGCTATGTGGCCAATTGGACACAACATGTAGTCTATTTGGGTTAGGGTTGGACTGTGTACCCCATGCATGGATTTCCCAGCTGAAGACCATGTAACAAGGAACTACATGGCATGTGGACCACTAGACACACCATGCACTCCAAATATTTCTGATGTACACTCACACACCATTTCCCCAGGCATGTACTTCAGATAGATCATGAAAAATAGTACATGCCATGTAGTTGAAACTACATGCCATGTACTCATCCAAATTATGTAGATTTATTAAAATTTATTATTATATTATAAAAACCCTTGAGACATGTATCATCGTGCATGCGTAAAGATGAGGCACAACATGTGATATGTGTTATATATATATGTGTTTAATTTAACATCTATATAATGTTCATTTCTACTCATTGGGTAGTTATGAATAGGAATTCACTGGGTTTATTCCAAGGTACAAGTTATGTACAAAGATAATTTTAAATGAATTTATTTGGTTAAAATTATGATGGATGGGAATCTCAAGGAAATTTAGAAAAGGGTTTAAGATAAAAGGATTGATTAATTAAAGATGATAATTAATTGATTCGAGCATGATTTATCTTAAACAAGAACAATTGAAGAATTTAATTCTAGTTTTATTTATTCATAAATATCATTGCCTATATAGATGATCATGAGCTAGACCAAGACCTTTATATGTGGATGATTTCTTTAAATTATTATTATTTAAATTAAATTTGTTGGCCTATGAGCCTTCTTCTCATTAAAATATAGGGTCTGTGTTCCCAAGGTTTCTAAATCCCTTTTTTACCCCTCACCTACATGTGATTTTTAAAAAAAGGCATATGTAATGGATGGAACTCACAAGATAGTGGACGAGGTTCAAGATGGAGCTGAGACAAAACCAATCCCAGGAGATATAGAGGTGGACAAGTGGAAATCTGTAAACACGAACCCAAAATGTTCAAGATGTTTCTCCCCTAGGTCAGGGGTATTTTATCAACCGCTAGATAAACTAACCATTAGAAAATCTCATGATCATTCCCTTAATTTTATTTTTGTCTATTACATGGTTTATCATTATAGATGTGTTGTCACGATCACATAATTAATGAATTAAATAAGTATGCAAGATGAAACTAAAATAAACCATACTTATGCATAAATATTATCAAGACATGGTTAATCACTTAAGTAAGTTCCACTTAATATTAACATGCACATGATAATTATAATAATAAATTCATGCATAAGAGATAAAAAACCTCAAATAAAATATTAAGTTAGATGAAGCCTTCCATTACTTGATTAAGGAAAAAACTCAATAAAACTATGTGTTTGACCAACCCTTCTTGGGACACTTACTTTTATAAAGGAATCCCTTATGAAAGGTTTTGAGTTGACTTAACCATATTACATAAAGAGGAGTATCCCTTGATAGACTTGGTGTAATATTGGAGTCAAGAGTTGATAAAATCAAAAAGTCATGATTTCAGGATTGGGGAGTCCACTCAACAGATCAAGGATCTGCAAGCCCACAGTTGGGAAAGACCTACCTAACTAAATACCTTCTAATAGTTTGACCAACCCTTTTTGGGGTTACGTGAAGGGGAATATGGATATTTTCCACTAGAATGTCATGGAAACTGGAAATTTTGAGTTCAATGGTGAGGGCCATTGGGAATTGATAAAATAGTGGGAGACTTAATAAAAATTTATTATTTCTCATAAAATGTAGTCAAGAAAGTAATAATGATATACTCTTTTAATTATAGAATAAAAATGACAAGCTCGTCAACCACACTATACTTACAATCAATTCTAGATAAATAAAACATCCTCACTGGTAGTAACTTACAGAAATGGTTTAGATTCCTTCAAGTTATACTATTCCATGAACATAAGTCTTACATGCTGGAGTCGTCATTACCTAATCCGCCTACCAAAGAGGTGAGTGATGAAGATTTTTTGGTCTATGAGAAACATATTAACTACGCGGTTGACATTCAATGTTTGATGCTATCATCAATTTCTAGTGATATCATGAAGTCTCATGAAAACATGGATGCTTATAGCATGCTCGAGCACCTCCATGGTCTTTAACAAGAGAGATAAATACAAGAAATATTTGAGATCTCTAAGGTACTCTTTCAAAGTAATCTTGGAGAAGGTGCCCAGATAGGCCTTATGTAATAAAGATCATTAGATACATTGAGTTCCTGGAGGTTCTAGGGTTTAAACTCTCTAATAACTGGGCATCGATCTCATTATCACATCAATCCCTCAAAAATTCTCTAACTCTATGTTCAATTTCAATATGAACAACATTGAGAATTCTCTATCTGATCTTCTTCTCCTCATTTTCTAAGTGGACATAGATATGAAGCGTGAAAAGCCTTCTTTTCTTATGGTGAAAAAGAGTAAAGGGAAGGTGAAGATATTTAAGCCCAAATATTATTCACGACCTTCCAATAAAATTAAGATCAAAGGAGAGGCAAAGGAATAGGAGGCTATTTGTTTCGCATGTGGCAAGAAGGGCCACTGGAAGAAGAATTTCACCCAACCTAAGAAGCAAGGGGAAGCTTTAGGTGCATTTGTTATTGAATAAAATCTATCTATTTCTATAAATTGTGTATTAGATATAGCTTTTGGTGCTCACATATGTATCCAAATATAGGAACCATGTAGATTCAGGAATATTGACCAAGGGGAGGTAGATCTATGAGCAGCCAATAGAGCTAGACTTGCTGCTATACCTATCAGAGACTGCCACCTCATGTTCCCAACTGGGATGATCTAGGTGTTAAAGGGTTGTTATTATGTGCCTTAGGTTACTAAAAACATTATTTATGTATCCAAATTAGATATAGATTGATTTTTTTTCAAGTTTGAAAATCATTTTTTCTTCTTTTACAAGGATAAAATTTGTTTTAGTAGGGCAAATTTATACAATGGTCTTTATGTGTTGGATTACAAAAACCAAGTAATGGAAATCAATAACAAAGATACTTCACATGACTCATACCACACCCAACTTTGGAATCTCCAACTAGGTCATGTAGACTAGAAACACTTGATAAAGTTACATTAAGATGGATATTTAGATTCTTTTGAACTAAAACCACTTGGCATATTTCATGCATGTTTACAAGAAAAAATGACCAAATCCCAATTTAGTGGGAAAGGTGAAAGAGCTAAAGAAATTCTTGAATTAGTTCATACTGATGTGTGTGGACCATTTCCTGTTGAATCAAGGGGAGAGTAATCATACTTTATAACTTTTACTGATGATTTTAGTAGATATGAATATATCTACTTAATGAGGTATAAGTCGAATTCTATTGATAAGTTCAAAGAAAACAAGAATGAAGTTGAGAACCATCTTGGTAAGAAGATTAAGAAACTTTGCTCATACTGAGGTGGAGAATATCTTAATCAAGACTTCATTGATTACTTACAGGAGTTTGGAATCCTATCCAAACTCACTCCTCCATACACACCCCAATGAAATGGTGTAAGCGAAAGGAGGAACCGAACCCTATTGAACATGGTGAGATCAATGAAGAGTCATGCGAGTCTTCCATTATCCTTTTGGGAATATACGTTACAAACATCAATGCACATACTAAATCAAGTACCAACTAAATCAATAAATGGAATTCCATATGAGTTCTAGAGTAAAAAGAAATCCATATTATTGAATTTACATGTGTGGGGAAGTGTTGCATTTTTAAGGAATATTTAGGTAACAAACTTTCACCCCGAGGCACAAAGTGTGCCTTTATAGGATAACCTAAGGAAACAAGGGGATATTACCCATAAAAACCCTAAAAAAGGTTATAGTGGCAAGAAACACCATATTCCTCGAGAGGGAGAACATATCCAAAAGAGATAGTGGGAGCGAGATAGAATTCGATGAAGTTGAGTCTTAAGGTACCCAAGAGTTGGTACAAGAACAAATTTCACAAAACCTCATAGAAGAAAGAACTATTCTAGAGACACAAGAGCTATGTAGGAGTACAATAGAGGTTAGAGAACCATAACAATACAGTTTTCTAGTTACCAAGGATGGTGAATCATTATTAGTTGATAATAATGATCCTCTAACCTACAAGGAAGTAGTAAGTGGCATAGATGCTTCCTAGTGGCAAGAAGCCATGAATTCTGAAATGGATTCCAAGTACCAAAACCAAGTCTAGATTTTGGTAGATCCTCCAGTTTATGTAATGCCTGTTGGTTTCAAATGGGTACTCAAGAAGAAACTAGACATTGAAGGACAATTCAGTACCTATAAGGCATGAATGGTTACAAAAGGGTTCAAACAACGTCAATGCATTGACTACAATGAAACATTTTCACCAATTTCAATTCTTAAATCCATCATAATTCAATTGGCAATTTTCGATTACAATGACTATGAGATTTGACAAATGAATGTCAAAATATCCTTCCTTAATGGAAACCTTCAGGAAGATGTCTACATGACACAACCTGAGGGTTTATGAATCCAAAGGATGCAAATAAGGTAAGCAAGTTGCAGAAATCCATTTATGGATTAGAGCAAACATCCAGGCCATGGAACATTCATTTTGATTAAGCCATAACGAAATAAGGTTTTATCAAGAATGAATGTGAGCCTTGTGTCTACAAATGGTTTAGTGGGAGTGCAGTTGTTTTCCTAATAGTATATGTTGATGACATATTACTTATTGGAAATGAGATACCAATCTTACAGTCTATTAAGGCATGGTTTAATCAATGCTTCTCCATTAAGGACTTGGGTGAGGCAACATATATTCTTGGGATCAAGATCTATAGTGATAGATCCAAGAGATTGTTGGGCCTATGTCAAAGTACATACATTGATAAGATACTGAAGAGATTCAATATGAAACAATCCAAGAGGGGATTGTTTCCAGCATCACATGACATTCATCTTTCCAAAAAAATGTGTCCTCAAACAAATGAGGAAAAAAATATAATATTAAGGACTCTATAGTCATTAGTGATTGGGTCAGTTATGTACGCCATGCTATGTACTAGGCTGGATGTCGCCTACGCATTGAGTTTGGTAAGAAGATATCAAGCTGGCCCAGGTGAACTCCATTGGATGGAAGTCAAGACTATACTAAAGTATTTGAGATGTACTAAGGATATATTATTAGTTTACGGAGGAGATGAGGAAGTAGTCATCAAAGGATATGAATATTCTAGTTTCCAGACTGATCAAGATGACATGAAGTCACCAACGAGATACATCTTCACTTTGAATGGAGGTGCAATGAGTTGGAAGAGATCAAAGTAGAGTGTGGTTGCAGATTCTATTGCAGAGTCTGAGTATATCACAGCTTCTGAGGAATCTAAAGAAGTAGTTTGGATGAGAAGCTTCATCTAGGAGTTGGATTTGATACCTAGAAGTAAAGATCCCATCATACTGTACTGTGATAATACTGCAGTAGTGGCTCTGGAAAGTGAGCCAAGGTCACATCAGTGGATAAAGCAAATACTTTGGAAGTATCATCTCTTGAGGGATTTTTATCAGAGAGGTGAAGTTGTAGTGAGAAGTATTTCCATGGAAGACAACATGGAAGACCCCTTGACTAAAGCCTTGACTCAGTAGAAACATGATCACCATGTGAGGTCTAGAGGACTGAAAGTCATAGGTACTTGGCTCTAATCCAAGTGCAAGTTTGTAAGAGTTGGGGTCCTAGAACCAACTGGTTGTACTTTGATTACAAGGATATTTAATGTATTTAAATATTAAACATATTATTACATATTTTTCATTGTTATGCATGACTATGATGTAATAATGTTATAAAGTATTTATTGCATTGATAAGGTCAATGGAGTTCCCCGCTATGATGAGAACCTTAAAATGCTCTAATAATATTCTTAAATATAGTTCTACAGTTAGATGACATACAATGAAGGGACAAATAGCATGCAGACCGTCAGGTGAGAGTACTCATAAGTAGATGAGTCTTTCTCTCATGAAGTTCACACTTGGTAATCTCCAATACACGATATTATGAGAACAGACCTGCCAGTAGGAATTCCATATGCTTTGGTGTCATCAGATATTTCTATCTGTGAACGTGTGTAATGATCCTTAGAATTTAAGATTATCATTAATACGTGTCACAACTCACGCACTTTGATTTACTGATGAAAACCATCAGGCAGATAGTTGATCGGAAGTAGGGTACGTCACGAGTGACATGATATTAATGGATAAGTCAAGGAAGGGTTTGTACCTTCCATTTATGGAAGTTGATATCTTATCCCTTTGATTGAAATAGAACCATCATGCGAAATTAAATGGCCATGGTGTAACGATGAGTTTGTTTCAGGTAGTCAAAGAACGAAATATCAAGCATAATGGTTGATGACATTATCATGAAACCTTCTTGATGAGATATTGAAACAAAGAGATTATATTACACAGTGAGAGTTCATATGTGGATGTCATTGTTGAGACTTTACATTCTTTCTCTTGGGTGCCTTGACCTATTACTAGATAGTACTCTTGGACTTTAGGCAAACCCGCCTAATTCCAATGAGAAAGAATCGTAGAGGGTCACACACTAAGTGTTTTTGGTGGTATCAGTTAAATTCTATTTGAATTTAATTAATGAAATAAATAATATTCTCAAGACCGTGGAATAATTTTATTCAAGTTAGGATGATCACATAAATTAAATAAAATATATTTATTTATTTTATTGAACATTTAATAGATATTTATTTACTAGTTTTAAAATAAAATATTTATTTAAGAGAATAAAATATTTATTTATTTATTCGGGTGTTCAATAAATGGAAGTGGAGTTTGAGCATAACAAGGCCGGTCGGGTAGTAAAATAGTTATTTTCAAGATGGTAAATAATTATTAGTTGGTACAAGTTAAAATAATAATGACGCTGCTATTATTTTGCGATGCATAATTTTATTCATAATTCTGTTTTGCGTAAGTTGGCGCACAATAAATAATGATGCGGTATATCTTGGCCCTTTGATTGAAATAGAACCATCATGAGAAATTACATGGCCATGGTGTAATGACAAGTTTATTTTAGGTAGTAAAAGAACGACGTATCAAGCATAATGGTTGATGACACTATCATGAAGCCTTCTTGATGAGATATTGTGACAAAGAGATTATATTACATAGTGAGAATTTGTATATGGATGTCGTTGTTGAGACTTTACATTATTTATCTTGGGTGCCTTGACCCGTTGATAGACAGTACTCTTGGACTTTAGAAAAGCCCGCTTAATGCCAATGAGAAAGAATAATAGAGTGTCAAACACTAAGTGTTTTTAGTGGTCTCAGTTAAATTCTATTTTAATTTAATTAATGAAATAAATAATATTCTTAAGACCATGGAATAATTTTATTCAAGTTAAGATTATTCCACAAATTAAATAAAATATATTTATTTATTTTATTGAACATTTAATAAATATTTATTTAATAGTTTGTAAATAAAATATTTATTTAAGAGAATAAAATATTTACTTATTTATTCAGGTGTTCAATAAATGGAAGTGGAGTTTGACCGGACCAAGGCCAGTCTGGTAGTAAAATAATTATTTTTAAAAAGGCAAATAATTATTAGTTGGCACAAGTTAAAATAATAATGATGCTGCTATTATTTTGTGATGCATAATTTTATTCATAATTCCGTTTTGCGCATGTTGGCGCACCATAAATAATGAAGTGGTATTATTATTATGAGCAAGGGTTTTCTCTAAGTTCATGAATGTATTTAATTTCTTTTATACAATTAAATATTGTAACTGAAGTTCCATGCATATAAATAGACAAGTACGTCTATTGTTCCATGGTGAACACACTGTACGCTTGGTGAATTGAGAATTGTCGAGCTAAACAATTTCTCTCTCGAATCCCCTTCCCGCCCCTCTCAGGAAAGAGAGATGTTATTCAAGGATGAAGAACAAGCGATCAAGAACAAATGACACAAAGAACTCATTTCACCACACTAACACTCAGAGAATGAGTGGCGTCAATCAGAGGCCATCAGAGTACGTGTGGATCACCTCTAGAGGGGTTTTAGTTTAGATCCTCGCAAGCGCAATGAGATAATCTGGAAGGGTCATTTCGAATGATCAACACTTTCAATGAAAAAAATACCAAAGATCTAGGTATTATTTTATTTATAAAATTAATTAAATTAATTATAAATGTGATGTGAAATATCCTCTATAAAGGTTTAAAGCCTCTTCCTTCTTTATCTAAATATTTTATTTTATTCCGTGGAGACTGGTGTTCATCGTCGTATTATTATCGGAATAATCATTAATCATGGTACAAATTAAAGTTGGGTGATGTCCCAACCATGCTTCTGCTACACCCAGAACCTTCAATAATGTTAATAAAATGTTTTAACATTCATCTAATATTTTTAGGCATGAAATATGAATAAATATGTTTTTATTCTTACAAACTGTATTTTTCTAAAAAACTGTTTTTGTCGTATTTTGTGAACTTATTTTAAAATTAATTTATGACACTTATAGGTATTGAATTGGATAAAATGGATAAAATGGATTAAATATTTATAATCATGAGGTTCAGTTATAGTAAAAATATCCCTTTTCTTTTTGGTTAATATTAATAGTTATAGTGGTAAACTTTATTACCTCAATAAAGGGTATATGATAAAACTAAGTGATAAAGCCATAACTTTTCATAATTATTATTATTGGATAAATTTAATTTGATACTTATCACCTTAATATTTAATTTTAATTGTTTAGTGGACACTTTTCCATGAAAATGACCTATATAATATTTAAATAAAAGAAAGTTACAAAATGTCACTCTCTTAGCTTTAAATATATCTTTTGTTTCCCACATTGAAAGAAAATAAAATTTTGAATGTAAATAAGTGTATATTTTTATTTTAAATAAATTTATTTCTAATTTTTATAAATTATATAATCACCTAATATGATTATGCAACACCGATGCGATATTACTCCAATTAATAAAAAACTAGAATAAATGATTTTTAAAATATTAAAAAATATATTTTTAGTGAGTTAATGTGTTCCAATAATTTCATAGATTAATATGAAATATTAGTGTTATGTTAAAAAATTATATTTGAATTCCAACTTTGTATTTATGTATTTTAAGTCAAATTAAATGAATAGTGTCTTAATTGAGAATAATAATATTTTATAAAAATGATATTTTATTAAAATACTTAAAAATCATAAAAATATTAAAATAAGAAAATAGTGATAATATATGGTCTAAAATATCATCCCTTACCCATTTATATTCCATTTGGAATTGTTTTTCTTGATAATGACTTTAATATATTTTAATCATTGATGAAATTCCAAGAGTGCCGCTCCCCTCAATTGTAAAAATGCACCCCTCCTTTATTTTATTCACACCACATTGAACTTTATAACTTAATAAAAATCTAAAATTTTTTCTTATCTACTCCGCTAGAAAAATTATTGATGTGATGGGATTCCAAAAAGACCAAAATTAGAGCCCTTAAGAGGAGATCTAAAGGAGTTATTTTAAATAAGATGTAATCACCTTAATTAATCAATTTTTTAATTATTACTTTACCACCTATAAATCTGATATATTTTTCATAAAATGATAAATTTAATATCCTAAATATAATTACACTTTATTATTATTTTTAAACCACCTTTATTCACCAATTTTCCATCAAATAAGAAGTAAAAATATTGCTCATGCCTACATACGACTTACCATCTTCACATAACGATAAAATTCATTTCTCATCACCATATTTTATGAATTAGTATTATGATGGGATTAATTTTTATATATGATAATTATAACATAATTATAATTCTTTAATGATAATATCATATCTAACTTCTTACCTTACAAATCATTGGAAAATGATAACATCGATTGTGAATACGTGTGGACTTCCACCTCCACAAAGAGATGCGATTCAGTTTTTATTTATATTTTACTTGGGTGATAATAAGGATGAATTTAATGAATATATATATATATATATATATGATAAAATAATTATTTTTGGAAGGTGAGTTATTATTTACCTTTCTTTCTTTCCATCCGTTGAAAAAATGATGACAACGTTCATGCGTACGTATGACCTACCGTCAATATAAACAATTCAATTCATTTTTCTATATATATACTTTATGAATGAATATAACCATGTAAATAATGAATATATAATATTTATACCATGCTTATAATTATGGATATGATGTAACCATTTTAAAAATAAAGAGCCAAAACTACCAAAGTAGAACATACATGAAAAACAAAGTAAATATTACTCGAAACAATGTTTTTAACAAAGATTTATTAAAAAACGGGTGATCAATGGTGGTGAGTAAATCATATATGGTATTATATATACTATTATGGTTCTTTAATAAATTTATAAATAATATATATTTATTGTACAAGAGTTTTTAACATGTATGAAGAAATTATGACCTATGGTAAGATACTTTATCTCACTATTATTTATGTGAGACACATGCCATATTCACCACTTGTTTCTTTTACATGGTGTATTTACTACACATGAATTTATTTTATGATGATTATTATTAAATTTATGGGTAATTAAATATTGATCTAAGGTTATCTCTTTCATGATGTTTTGATTTTAAATTTACCAAAGTGGTAGAGTTTTATGATACAATATCATTATTTATGATTAATTTTTTAATGATGAAATATTATGATCTATATATATGGAAACTCATGAATTTTATTATTATTTCTTTATTTCTTGATAATACATGTTTTCATTTCATTTTCATCACCTTAAATACTCAAGAAACTAAAAACATTTTTTTTAAAGAAAATTAACTTTATTTCTCTCTTCACTCAAAAACCCATTTTCTTCCATATCTAGATTTTTAATTTTTTTAAAGAAGTTTTTTAATATTCTCATATGATTATTTAAATTCATTTTTTTTACTTTTTTGAATTTTAAAAAAATGGTTCCAACATAATATTCTTGTTGTTTTCTAAACAAGTTATTTTTTTATAAAACTAAAAATGGAATGTTCTCTTTTATTATATATGACATGAATAGAATTTTCCACCATCATGAATACTCAATGATTTGAAGATTACTTTACAGGTTTCCATGTTTATTTTAAATGAAATTGTTTTTCATAATATTTTGGATTTTTTTTATTTTATGTAAGTGATTTCAAAATGGAAAGTTCATTTTCCTCAATAATGTTTTAATGATATTTTAATGGTATTTCTATTCATCAAAGACAATAAAACCTGATTTCAATTATGATTTACCAGGTATATGATCCAAGGATGCCGTCATTATTATTTCTATAAATGGTTTATGTTTATGATTACAATATGTTTATGAAACCATTTCCTTTTCAATAAGTTCTTATATGGTCAAATGATGAAATGTTTATGAAACTCATTCATTTTCCATGGGTATACTATGATGAAATGTTTATGAAACTAATTTATTTTCATAGGTTATTATATGCTGAATGTTTTATGGTATTTTGGTACACATATATATGATTTTCATTATGTTATGGTGGTTACATTATAACTAAGGATGGTGCTCACATTATAACTAAGGATGGTGGTTATGTTATAACCAAGGATAGTAGTCATGTTATAACCAAATAAGGGTGGGAAATATATATCTCTCTAATATATTGGGTAAATATTTGTATGTTAGGTGTTAAAAATGACTAGAATGAGGAGTAAACCTAGTTTTGTAAGGTAATTTTTCCACTATGATAGTCATGAGAGTGAACCATGACTAATACGATAATTTGAGGAGTGAAACCCTTCCACTTTGATAGTCTTGGTAATGAGCCTTGAATACTAAATAAATGATATTATATGCTTTTGTGTATGCCAAAAACATATGTCTTATTCCATTATTATTCTCTCATGGATAATTTCCTTTTATTTCTTTATGATTTATGTATTATGAACTATCAATATTTATTTGATGACTCAATATTATGATATATGATATGTGGGGTATGATTTTTAAAATGTTATGCTCATGTTCTCATACCATTTATTCATGTTATTCACAAGTGATAATTGATATCTCCCATGTTTACTCTTACTAAGAATCTTAGATCATCACTTCTTATGCTTCCTTTCCCTAGGTTATAATGAAAGGTAATACGTATGATATGTCTAATAAGGGTATAATTATGAATAATTTAGTGGTAGATGATATAGATATTTTATGAACCATTTTATTTTTCCATGTTTCCAAAGGTACTATACCTATACGATTGTGTAATGGATAGTTATGTTATTTAATGAATATTTATCAATTAATATGTGATATATATGTATGAATATTATGAGTCATTATAAAATTCAAGTCTAAAATAAGGATACATGATTGGTATAACATTTTAAGAAAAGTACATGATGTTCCCCCTAGGTAGGGTTATAAATGATCTTGAGTACTCGCGAGCTACTTGGGCTCAACTTAAAAAATACTTGAACTCAACTCGGTTTTTTTGAGTCGAGATTGATTTTGCATAACTCAATTATTAACTTGAGCTGAGTTCAAGTATTATAATGACATAATCCTATAGATCAAGAGTCTAATTGAGTATCCATTTTTTTAATATATTATTTTTAATCAATATATATGTATTTAATTTTGAGCGTGAGATTTCAATCTCAAGTAAAAATTAGAGTTAAATCTCAAATTCAAGCTATATTTTGTAATATTTGTTTTAAAATTATCCTAACCGAACTGATTTTATCCCAATCAATTAGTTCAATCAATATGGTAAATTAATACTCAGTCGATCATTGATCTAATCTTGAGCACCCATATTAATTACTAAGATTGATATCGAGTACTAAGATACTAGGCTTGGATTGACTCGATCAATACTATACCCCTATTTCCAAGATAGACCATATTCTGCTGATAAACATGGAATGTAAAAAGGAATATACATGATGTGTGTCCTAAGGTACACAATTTGTGGGACCACCCGGGGTTCGAGGTGTGTACTCCCTATACATGGATTATTTGTCCACATAGATTCACATGATGTGTGACCTTGACAATGCACTGTATGATATTCATCTCAGTTTGGAAACATTATCCCTCACTGAATGAAGAATACATGATGTGCGTTCCTCATAAATACATGGTGTGTAGTGGATTTTTTTAATGAAACTTAATCTTCCTCCCAAAGATTTACCACAATGTTCGGATCTCTCTCCATCCCCACATAATACACTATATGCATTGACCATACTCGAATCCTCAGAAGTATCCAAATTCTAGCCATCCATATGAAGTAGATATTACCTAAATCTATAGCCTATATATAATTAATAGCTAGATCAAGTACACAGTATATCGACTTGCATTCATGAAATAATATTTCAATCTTTCCACTGTCTTTAATTAAATGAGAAACCAAATATTTAGTGTGTTAATAATTGAATGATTCAAACTCATTTAAAGATATCATTTATTAATACCTTACATGAGATTTAATGCATGAATGGGGATTTCATTTATGAGATGTATGAATTGGTCATAACATTTAATCATGGATTATAAAAACATGAGTAAATGTAGTAGAAATCGAAGAGTATATTAGATAGGTTATATATACCATTTCCATATGATGGTAGTGGGAACATATAATCTCACAATGCTAGGCCGATAGTCTCCATCAATAAAAGCTCTATTAATTATTCTCCTTTTCATTATAGGATATAAAAATAACATCAAGGCCTTATGTGATGACATAACAAACATACCTTTAAGGCCTTGTTTTAAGACATCATAAATAATTTGGTAGACATACACCAAATACCCATGATAGTTTGTCTCATGAGACCTACTTATCCATCAAGGGGATATAAAAAGACACATAGAACACTTACTAAGTCTAATTAATTCATCATATGAATGGAGTGAATAATAAATATAATACATAATAAACATAAATATTCATATTTGAAAACTAGCATACAAAATGTCAATATTTTTCTATAGTAATAAATATAAAATCATGATCATAATCTATCTAGGGTGATATGGTGGATAATATCATTAGATTATATCCCCATTAAATCATAAGATTCATCAAAGGTTGTTTCCATAGATTAAAACACTATTTAAAATAACATTCGACCCATTTATTGAAAACTTTTAAAAAATATCTTTTTATTTTGATAAAATTTTAAATAAAAATTTCAAAAATTTCGAGAAAATGAATTTATTTGAAAATAAACTTGAAAAAATATAAAGAATATCCAAGAAATGAATTTTCATGATGGAAATAAATTCTATTCATTCTATATACATTAAAAGAGTATATTCTTTTTATACTTTTATAAAAAGTCAAAAGTGAGTCGTATGGAATTTTTTTTGAAAAGAATTATTTTAATAATTTGTAAAGAAAATTTAAAGTAGTTTAAAATAACCTTTAAAAATATTTAAATCGTAAATAATAATATTGTTATAATATTTTATGAACATGGACATGGAGAAGAAATATTTTGAAAGGAAAACATAAAAATAAGGTTTTAAAGGAAAATCCCTTACAACTTTCATTAATTTTAAAATAAAATGAAATAAAATAATACAACATGAAATGGATTATTAAAAAAATTTAATTTTATAAAATTAAATATAAATTAAATACATAAGGTAGTTCATATACCACACAAAATAAAACATGTGGTGAAAACGACTTAAGTCTCAATGAAAGAAAATTGAGATGAGAAATACCTTACCTTTAGTCCAACTCGATTTGTAAGTGTTCTAACCTCATTTATAATAAATATTGACCTATTATACTTCTATAAAATATATATATACATAATTATAATATAATATATGATCCAATTTATACAATTCAACACCCATTTATTAACAATTATCTATCAATGTCATTATTTTGGGCGTTAATTGCTTCATTTCTCATATATGTTTTGTTTCATAATTTATGGTCCTTGCATCTAAGTCATAGATTCAACGTCTCTATAATGTTAATCGTGAAATTTATGTAATATTATTACATAATTTCATTATTACTCAAAATTCCTTAATCATTCATGTCATAAATATTATGAGATAAATCATGTAGGTGAAAAACCAACCTAAACAAGAGCATGTTATAAATAATCCATGAGTAAGAACATTACAAGGTATAATATTAATATAAAATTTATATAATATTATTAATTTAATAAATTATATATATATATATATATTAATTATATATAATTTTAGTAATTTCAATATAATTCATATATTGAAAATGAAATATATCGCTTATGGAGACGGTAGTCCATATGTATGCATGAACGATACTTCTATTTTCTAATTAGAAAAATGGAAAGAAATTATATAATATTTTATAATTAAATAATAATTATTAAATCATAAATATAATATATATTTTGTAAATCAATCATTATAACCATCCATGATACTCAGAGATCAAAAATGAATCACATCGCTATGTGGTGGTGGTAGTCCACATGTATGCACGAGCAAAAATTTCATTTCCCATTTGATGGAAAGGAAGTTAAAATGGTTGTTTCATAATCATAATAAAATATAAGTATATTTAATCCATTGGATTCATTATTTTAGGGTAGATAAAACATATTTATAGGAATTAAAAAAAACTTTAAAAGTATTAGAAAAGACGATAACCTCTTCTTTCTGAGACTTCCTTGGACTTACACCTTAAGCCTTCCTAAGAAGATATTAAGATAATAAAAAAAGCTCAAGAATGAAGTAAAATAAGATAGAAATTTATTAGGGTAGATATTTTATGATATAGAGTTCTCAAAAGTTTTGAACAAAGTATAAGAGGAGGTCCCATTTATAAGTGAGGTAAAGGACACACTTGGAATTAGTTAAAAGATTAAAATATAATATATATCATAATCTTGTAAAGTGGAACCAAAAAATCAAAAATTTTTAGATAAGATTTTATAGTGTCTAAAAAAACTCACCCAATAACATTTATAAAATTTTTGTAGACATTTTAAGCCTTATCTTCTAGTTAAACCCCTTTCAAACCCAATTTAACTTTAATTATGATAACTTAACTTTTACCATGATAACATAATTATTTAATCAAAAATAAAATGTAAATTCTAATTTTCTTTTGGAAATTATAATTCAAAAATTATAATTCATTTTATTTATAATATATATATATGTGGTTTAAATTACATTTAATATAAGTATGTAAAACACATGAAAAACATTATTTAGGAAAATACATGATTTAAGTATAAAAATCATTTCACCTTGAAATTAAGTAATAAGTTGATTTACAAAAATTTATTTTGTTAAATAATAAAAAATGAAGGTTTTTAGACTTATTTTATAAATCCAAAACTGAATGTATCCTTACAACAACACCATTAAATGAAAATACCCAAAAATAATTTTTAATTTGGAAAAAATATAATTTATATTCATAAAAGTTAAACATTGTTTCCCAAATTCAAAATAATGTTTAAAAAATAATAATTTAATTAATTAAAAATATATTTTTACAAATCCAATAGGATGAATGAATGTGATATCAATATTTTAAAGTCTTACCCCGTAGTTTTAACCCAGTTTTACCAGTTTTACCCATATTAAGGTGACAAATCATTTCCCTAGTTACTATTTATAATGACTAAAAATAAAAGGGATCTATATAAAAAATGTAAAAATTTTAATTCCAAATACAAAATCAATTTTTAAATACTAAATTTCTTGAAGGGAAAAAAATAAATTTTAATATAAATGTGAAAATAAAAAATAAAAATAGTTATTAGAAAAATGAAATGTTAAGCCCAAAAAATGAACTTATACCAAAATAAACTATAATTAAAGTTCCTGTGTAATTAATTAGATTATTTATAGATAAATAAGACCTATTTTACATTAATATCAATCTAAAAACATAATGGGACATTTAAAGTACTTTATTTAATGAAAATAAATGATAATTTGATTACAAAAATCGGTATTTTCACTATTCACTTAAAAATAAATCTCTTCAGAAAAATAATAAAATATAACCCTAAGATAATATTGACATATTGATTTCAAAAATTAAATGAATTTAATCAAATAAAATCTCAAAAAATGGTAAAAATTAATTATAACTTCTATGCACGAAAGGAAATAAAACCCATTTCTGAAAAAAAAACAGATTTTTGAAACATAAGATAAATTTTCTAAAAATTGAGTACATATTTATTATGTATTAATAAATATTTTTAAATATATAAAAACTTTATAGTTTTTTTCATAATTTGGTTATTTCTATTCATATCGATAATTTAACTAATAAGTTATGAAAGTCACATTTAAATAATAATATTTTTATATTATATCGGAGTTTGCTTAAATCTCGGTGTTGCATACTAAGAAAGTTATCAAGATTATTATTTTTTTAAAACAAATTTTGGGGGTGTTAAAACTACCACATTGAAACTAAAACTAGTCACCCACAGAAGGTATATGGAACACACTAATACTATAGCATCCAAAATCCCTAACACATGATGTCTGATTAATCACCAAATAATATAATTCAATCAAAAACCTTAAATAAATCCTATAGGTAACATAAATACACTAAAATGAAGTGATATGATGTGTATATACTATCTTGGGATATACTATACAAAAGTTGAGTGAAATATCCATCAAATTTGGTTAATTGAACATGCTCCTGTCAAATCTACATCGAAACTCAAAACAAAATTAGGTAAAAAATAACTGTTTATAATGGAGGGAAGAGTAGATTGAAATGTGAGAATAAAAAACCTTAAATACAACATATAATTAACTTAGAATATTTCCAAATTTAAGGTAATTGAAATAGAGAAATAGTAGGGGAGAAAGAATAAGATATATCCTCTATCGAGTCCCCTCTCTTGATAAACATGAAACCCAACACCCAAAAAAAGATATAAAATCCCCTACTAAAAATGGAACAAATTTTTTTTTCACAACATGAATTATATTTCACAGTTTGAAATTATCCACCATTGTAAGTTTTATATCCCAAAACATATTTCATGACCTAAAAGGTATCCACTAGATATTTTCTCATCTCAAAACATATTACACATCTTTAATGAACTCATGAAACACACCTAAATCCATTCATATTGTGAATTGGTATTTCATGTCATGAAATACTCAGGTAGAGATCCTACCCCATTTTCTAAAACTCCATTACTGACATGAAACCCATTTTTCATAGCATGAATAGTAACACTAATAGAAAATTTATCTCCCATGAAACCTATTCCTTATCTGATACTTCTTAAACACTTTAGGAACCCAACAGAGCATCCTTCCATGTTCGAAACATCATTTAAGGATGTTAAAACCTTTGGAAACTAAATATAATATTGTCTTCCCAAACCGAACCCTTCACTAGATTACAAATTCAAACTTCTCCCAACAAAAAAACTGAGAAATATGGTGATTGTTATAATGTTGGTTAGAAAAAAGCCTTTAAATGTGTTGATTATGGAGATGGTTAATATATAATTACAGAAAAGTGAAAAGCAATATCATTGTTTTTTGATAAATTTAGTGAATAAATATATTTAATGAACATCCTGAGGGACGTGTTTAAGGAAGTTAAAGCTGGCTGTAATTTTTTGAATATATTCAAGGATTGTTTATCATGATTTTATCTATATATAATGAATAATATCTCTTAAATGAAGGGTGGAAGTAGGCTAATATGATTCTAGGGTTAGAGAGGAATTTTATTTTTATTAAAGTAATTAAAATGAGTAATCATATACTATATAATACCTTACAATCGTATTAAAGGAAAATATAAATATTTTGTTAATTTAATAATTCATTTAATTTCATCTTAGAAGCCTTCAAGTGATTAGGAATGATTTGATATGAATTTAATAGGTTAGAAGATTTGGTTATGTCTGGATTCATGCATATATTTTTGTAAGAACCGAAGAAATAGAAAAATCCCTAAAAATCCATGTATGTGTAAGAGTAACTCATGATGATATTTAAGTTTTTATTAGAGTTAATACCAAAATTTAACAAAGGTAGTGAAATATTGTAAACATGGGAATCCATAAATGTATTTTGGACTACTAACTACAAATCAAATTAAGTGTTGTAACCTAAATGAACATTTAAGTGTCATTAAAACAATCTGAATTAGAAAATTGGTAATGATAGGGAATGAAAAAAAGTCATCTGAATCATGCATATGAGACATATATAATAGGAAACCCAAAAATTGAAAAATTCTGGAACACCACTACTATGCCTAAAGGTAACATCCTATATATATAAGTATCATCACAAGTGAACTATATGGAAATAAGGAAAAGTCTTAAAGCCACCTAATATATGTAATTTTCTTTGAGATCTTCCATAAGGGTCATCAATTGAGGTAAAAATTAGAAAATTATTATGACTCAAAATAATGAATAATAGTAACTTGATCCTATATAAATTTTAAAAAATTATATATAAGAGTATAATAGTTAGAAAATTTTTGATTTCTCTTAATGTTAAGAGTATAATTATGAAAGTTAAATCAGATGATGATCAAACTATTATTTAGTGAATTAAACATCATAATTATTCTATAGAATTTTGATTGAAGATGAGAAGAGGGTTTCCACTTCATGAAGAAAAAGTCTATTCCATGGTGATTATGAAACAATAATATTATTAATTCCATAACATGGTGGTAGGAATTTCACTTGAGATGCTTCCCTTTGATAAAAAATAGGAAACAACAACATAATGGTTCAAGTTTTTGTGACTTGTGCTTGAGTTATATGAAGATATTCATTACTTGAGGATAAGTGAGACACTTGATGTTCTTTGAAAGAAAAC
The DNA here is from genome assembly GCA_963277665.1 of Viscum album. NCBI lineage: Eukaryota > Viridiplantae > Streptophyta > Magnoliopsida > Santalales > Viscaceae > Viscum > Viscum album. The sequence continues at coordinate 1,264,822,612 of OY728140.1, read as the reverse complement.
ATGAATATTACCATGGAATGAATAATTAACCATGGTATTTATGGAAGTCTTATTGAAAGTGAGAACAATCCTTGATAATTTCTTTTTATCATGTGGTATTTAAAAGTCAAGTATTCATAATGTATTAAAATATATTATTTGTGATCAATTTTAATGATTCTTCAAGATCAATAATGAAATAAAATTAAATTACACATATTATGGTGATGGTACTCATGTGGTCCAAGAAAAAAATATAAATAAAAGAATAATAATTTTTTTCTATGATCTTAGACCAGTAAAATATTGAATATTTTTTGATTCGAATAAAAAGAGAGTACCTAATACAATATTCCTAGAAAACAACCTTGGGTATTGATGACAAAGAAGAATACACCATTTAGTAATAGAATATCCCATACATTGTTTATATATAAGAAGGATAATAAGTAGATGCTAGTTTAAATCCCTACACTATGATATTCATATAACATAAAGGAATAAGAAGAATAAGAGAAGAAGAAGTATTAATAAAGGTCAAAACTGTTGTTGCTATATGTTATGTATGTTGAAGAACTAAGAATATAAGAATAAAAAAATGTGGAGTATCTTGATATTTACATGTTTTGATCATTTAGATTTGTAGTATATGTAAAAGTTTTTACTTGCATACAACATTGTTGATTCCATTCTTATAGTCAAATTATTATTTTTTAAGGAATAATATATTAACTCTACGATGCAATAACATTCATAGTTTTCAGAACATATTTTTTTTGTAGTTATTTAAGGAGGTACATTGATGATTGTATTATAGTAGTATAATAAAATATAAAAAATCGGATTAGTCCAATATGATAATATATATCCATTCAGGAGGCTAAAGATATATTAGGGGATAACTACTATTTCCAGACTCCATGAATAATTCTGCCCTTATCTTGTATTCACATGTGTAATATAGTAAAAACATATTCCTATTATTTGAGGATAAATACTACCCCCATAATTTTGTATTCACTTTCATAATAGAGTGGGTATCTTTTTCTCAAAAATAAACTCGAAAATATAAAAAATTAGAAGCCAACATTGGAACCGAACCTTGTAAAAATCCCTAGTTTATAATGTCTTCTATTTACTCGTAGAATTGCATATGGTATTGGGAGTTGATAGGGAATTACAAAATTGATGTATATTGATTGAGATAATGATTCAAATATCAATCTGTAATAATTAATAGTGAAAGTGAAATTTGGTAAAATTGAATTACATTGATTCACCCACCCTCTAATTGTTCTTTCTTGATCCACTGGACACTTAAATTAGTATCAAAGTAAATGGTACCTTTGATTAGATTTTTTTTCATGACTTATTTTAATAGCTTTATATGATGTATATATTTCATGAAGTTATATAGATACCTTATATGGATAAAAAGGAAGTTACTTTTGTTTTTTTCTAATATAGAGGTTTCACCTAGAACATTGAAAAGTTATAAGAAAATAGGGTTAAAAATCCAAGAAATATTTTAAAATAAAAACAATATCCACCACTATTTGAATATAACCAAATTGGAAACAGTTCAGCTAAATCCATTGCCTATGATCCTTCTGGTGAATCAAGTTCATGCTGTGATGAGTATGTGTTTAGTTAACTAATAAGTGATTTATATTTTTAAATAAAGTATTATTTTAAAATGATATTTATTGAGGTTTTTACATATATACTATTGTTTTCAGGGAATTATATGATGAAAATTCACAACTATAGGTGGAGTATGATGCGATGGATACAGAATTATTGAGAAAATATACATGTGAAATAATCACATAAAATATGTAGAATCTAAGGAACTACTTTTGTTATTATAAAATAAAAATACACCCTCGATGGAGAAAACATTCAAAAACAAATTGATCAGAAATTTGAGATAATAAAATCATGTTAATAAAGGATCCATGTTGTATAAAAAACCAAAAAGTTACTATTAATGTTAATAGTTCCTAATTGGAAGTAAAATACAAAAGAATAAATGATCTTGATGGTTATTTTCAATAAAGTAGTAAGAAACATGAATATAAAGTTGATAATATAAAGAGAGAATGGGAACAATGTTTGATATTAGTTTAGGATGATAAAAATACCCTCAATATGAGGTATCTTGAACTTGTTGTTAAAGTGATTAATCTGGAAGAGACTCAACAAAAAATATCCTAGGCTTGTGAAAAAATAACAGCAGATGATATAAATGTTTTTGATAAGATTCCTATCACTAAAATGAAACAATTTTGTGGAAAAAGATATTGAATCCATATCTTAATATAATCAAAACAATATCTAAGAAAAAGAAACATTTTCTATAAAAAATATTTTATGTACTAATGTTATTTTAATTTCTATTATAGGTAAAAAACCCAAATTCAAAAAATAATGGGTGAATAAAAATACTAAAAAATCCCCAAATGCAATAAGGGTAAATATAGGCAAGTTTTATAATAAGTTTTCCCCAAAATATACACAAAAGAAGAGCTATTTTTTATAAAAACATGAAGAGATAAAATCTTTCCAGATTACAATTAATAGCATAAGATCAAGACTAATTGGTCATTATTGGTGATGTGGGAGATTTTTACATAAGATCACTAAATTTTGACATAACATGCCAATATATAGGGAATATAGAAGCCCGAAATTAAGGGTTAGTAGATTTAAAACTATAAATAATCCAATTGAGAAGAACTAGTCTTCACAAAAAAGGATAAATCTATTCATAAATAACATTTGTGAATTTCTTGAGAAGTTATATAAAAATTACAACACATGTTTCCATTTCTATAATAAGTTCTTATATAAATATAATATTTATAATTAATTTTATGATGAGAAGATAAGACCACCAAAGTAGAAGATGATGGAAAAGAATGGTAAGTCTTCCTTGGGGTATAAACAAAATAAGAAAGTTGAGTAATTTTCTATCAAGAATAATGCTTTTAATGATGTCACATCAACAAATTGGATATGATTATACCGTGGATAAAGAGTACACATCATGGAACATTTCAAATTTTCTAGGAACATCAAGGATAAAAGAAAAAAGATAGAGAAAAAATGGGATTAATTAAAGAAAATAATAGAAGTATTTGTTTAGTGGATGATATTTGAGAAAAAAAATTAGAGAAGTTACCAAATAAGGGTAACTTTAAGGATGATGAAAATCTATGCAAGAGGTGAAATATAGTTTTACAAACTCCTAATAATTTATTGAGATGCATCCCAAGATAGAACGATTTATGTTAAAATAAAATAAAAACACATATGACTTTATTTATAAAAAATGCTACTAGAAAAGGGGAGTATTCACACAAGAAGAGGGATGAGCATGTACCTAAGGATTTTTTGACCATATGGAAAACAGATTTGGAATTGACTAAGAAGTTATCAGTCATAATAAAATGAATTTTATTTTCTAGAAAATTGAAAAATTAAATTCCATTGAAGAATAAAGTTAAAAATAATAATAATAACATGCTACCCAAGGATGTACAAGCTTCAAATATTAAATAAGGCTATATCATGAAGAATAACCATATAACTAGAGTTTTAAAGAAAAAGAAATTTTGGGTTGAGAAACAAATCTATTCCCCATTTCTTTTATTAAGGAGATGATAGAGAATTAATCTTATTCTCATATCTAATTATTTGTCCTTATGTGTAAGGAATTAAAGGTGAAAACTGAATATTTTGATATCCTTATAGTATAGTAAGTCATCAATTATACAGTTCCAAATTCCTTCTTGAAATATCTTAAGATATATCAAATAATGCTTGGATTTCACTTTGAAGTAAACTAATCATGAAGAATAATAATTAAATACATCCCTTAAGGGTGTTATGAGAAGAATTGAAACATCTAGAAGATATTACTGTATGAAAATTTGAAAATATAGACAACTCTTGAAAAATCTAAGAATAATGTATGAAAATCACTTTTCCTATATAATTTTGATAATACCAAATTAGATTATAAAAAAAGAGTGTATGTTGCGATAAAATGGTAGGAGGAACATTTTTTCACTTGAATGTTATTAATGTGTTTTCTAAATATTAGTGAAAGTTATAAACTTCTTGAAAAACCTATATAAATATTCACTATAAGTAGAAAAATATGTTTGTATCACATGATTGATAGTTTATGGATACATTTTATTTATAGGTTAATCAACCATGTTTACTACACCGAGTTAGCTCACATATACTTATATTTGATTAATTGATAGATAATTTATATTTAAAATATGATTCCACCATTATATAAAAAGAATTAGACTTTATCTCTCAATAATGGAGGGAGAAAAAATGAGTGACTGAAAGTTACTTTTTATTATTTTTGAAAATACTTTTGAGGGAAAGTGATAAACCATAAATTCTCTATCATATCCTTAATAAAGTCCAAAAACATATTTTCCCATATATTTAAACCTTTATATTTATTTTTAATAAAGAGGATAAGAAATAAATACTATTGAAAACATATTGAAATCTATTCTTATGAAATAAGTTAAGGGAAATAAAGAAAAATCCAATAAGGGAGATTGAAGAACCCGATGTCTGATCATTGTCTTGATTATCAATAAGCATGTAAATATATATTGGATGTTGGAGGAATAGATAAAGGGAGATGAGTGAGAATATACCTATACATAAATAGAAAAAGGAAATTGAGAAGCATCATAGAGTTTTTATGTACCACTTATAGATCACTTATGTTTAAGATTCATACCACTAGAAGTTTTAGGAAATATCCTCTCTTATGTTTTACAAGGATTTAAAATGAGATACTTCTTGGTGAGAAGCCTTTAAATGTAATGATTGCTAAGATAGTTTGTATAAAATAAAAGATAAGTGTTTATAATTCTATACAATAAGTTTGAGAATGTTGGTGAAGTTGGATATTGAATGAACAACTTAAGAGATTTTTTAAGGAAGTATAAGTAGTATTTAATGTTGATAATCCATTCAAGGATTGTTTAGAATGATGTATTATATATATAGTTAAGAACATATCTTGAATTAATGGTGTAATAATCCTAAAATGACAGAGTTAAAGAGACTATTAAGGTTTATTAATGTAAGAAAAATGAGTTCTCATATGCTATAAAAAACATTAACATTTCATTAAATATCCTTGGAAGTATTCAGATATTTTTAAAAATCATTTAATGTCATCTTAGAATAATTTAAATGATTTGATATGCCTTGAGATGAATTAAAAAGGTTCTTAGTATATTTTTTAATGTCTAGATTTAGGGATATGTTTTTATTATAACTAAAGAAATAAGAAAGTCCCAATACATCCTTACATGTGTAAAAGTCATTCATGATGGTAAATTAGGTTTTGTTAGAGTTGAATACTAAAATTAAAAAAAGGTAGTGTAAGTTTAAGGGAAAATTATGGTCATGTATAAAAGTAATTCATACAACTAACTAAAAATATGAAAAATTATTAGAACCTTCTTCTATTTATAAGATTCATTCTTAAAATCTAAAATGGAAAATTGGAGAATATAGAGAATTTGTAAAAGTTATCCGAGGCATGCATAAAATTCATCCATAATAGGATAATAAAAAATTATAAATGTCTATAACCCTACTATAATTCATAAAGGTTACATCCTATATATTTAAGGGCCATCACATGTGCACTGGATGAAAATTTGGAAAAGGCATGAAGTTACCTCTGATACGTAAGAGTCTTTGTGATCTTACATAAAGGTCATAAGTTAAGGTGAAAATTAATAAAAGTCTTGGGACTCATAATGATGTATAAGAGTAACTTAATCCTATATGAAGGTAAAAAAAATATGTATAAGTGTCTAAAAATTATGGAATTTTTGAATTATATATAATTTAAGATAATAATTTTGAGAGATAAATTAAATGATTATTGAACTATTTTTTAGTTAATTAAACACCACAATTATTCCATATAACTTTTATTCAAGATGAGAAGAGGGTATCCACACCATGAAGAATGGAACAATGGTGTAGTGACTATGAAATCGGAAAATTATGAATTCCACCCTATGGTGGTAGTAATTTAACTTGATATACTTCCTTGTGAGAAATGGTGGGATGCGGTAATGTTGTAGTTAAATTCTTGGTAAGTAATTCATGAGTTATCTAAATATATACACATCATAAGAAGAAGTACCATGCTATAAAGTTCTGTGCATGAAAATATTCATGCCACCATATAAAGTACCATGCCACAAAGTTCTTCATAGGGAATGAACTAACACTCCTCTATATCCAGTCTAATGACATATGGTATTGGGGGGGGGGTCAGATATGTGATAATTCTCAATCATGTCACATATGGGTAATCCAATTAAATTTTATTTCAAATAAATGAAATAGGATGATCTCAAGACATACCAACTTGATTGCATCATGATTCTAGAATACACATCCCCTTTGGATTTATATATATAAGATACAAAAATTGAAAATTATCTTCCCTATGATTTCTTAAAAAATCAAATCTAAAATAAAATTATACTTCCATATTTATCATTTAGAATCTTCCACATGAAGTGATATTGAAGGGAAACATTGAACTCTCTTAAGTTATTTATTCCCATGCCTCCAGATTGAATTTGTTTAAACCATTAATTAATCCAATTTTTGGGATTATACCAATTCAATATATTAAATAATATTTTTTATAGATATATATAAAATTGGATTGCGGTTTCGAGCTTTGTATATTACTAATGTTGACATATTATAAATATTTAATATATTAACACACACACATGCATAATTTCAAAAATAATGGTTTTTAACAAAAGGAGTCCCATATCATAAAATTGAGAGTTCCATTGAATTTGGAATGTGGGTTTTACACTATATAAGTGTCATTCACATCAATTATCCAGATGCTACACAGTTTCAGGAAGATTAAAATGAATTAAATAAATAATAAAATTTAATTGATCTTAATTCACCCATATCCTATTTAAAATCTATTTAAAGCTATATTATATGATTCTATAGGGTTATCCACATAAATATAGCGATTTAAGATAGTTGGAAGGTGAGAGAGGGAGTTCTTCTTTTGGATAAGTGGTTGGTGGATGATCTTGGAATTGATGATCGATCATGAATGAGTCATAGATCACCAATATATTTGATAACATTGACATAAGTTTCTTTTTCATCAAGTATCGATCCAATTCCAAGGTAAGGGATTTTATTTTGATAGTTTTGTAGAGTTTTTAAATCATTGAGATCATGGTTTAATTTCCCTAGAATTTGTTCCATGAAGACCTTCCTATAGACCTATATAATTATGAATTTTATCAAGAATTACAAAACTGATGACTTTCATTCTTGGAATGGTTATATAACCACTTTTTGTATTCATATTACATTTCATGATTTATGGTTTAATAGAAAATGACCACTATAAATCCTTAAATTTAGTATTTTATGGATTTTTATCACCCATTAATTTCCTATTCCTATAAGACATTATTTGGTTGGAAATTTAAAAATTTTTAGTCCAGTTTGAGATGCAATCGAACTCAGATTTTCACTTGTTCATGGTTGTGATTAATGATGAATAACTAAAGACATGTTAAACATCATTGTATGAGAGAGATTATGGTTGGTGGTGATAGATAATGTCTGTTTCTAATATGGTGTGTGTGGACGATGCATGGGAGGATAGAGCTTTATTTTTGTGATGAAGAGTGGATAAAAACTAGTTTTCAACATGTAATTTATTTAGTCAATATAGTTTGTAGGTATTCTAATGAGAATCATAAAGAATTTGATGATAGAGACAAATATTTCCAAAGAGTTTGAGATTCTAGAATTTTATAAATTACATGGGGTGTAATTCAGAAGAACAGGCACCATATATCACAATGTACTAGAAATAGGGTTTCAAACTAAGAAAAATATCACCCAACCATATGGTTGGGTCCACACATCATGTGACCCCTAGATTAATTGTTTAATATGTTAAAATGGTTCATGAATAAAAACCTAAGTGGCCTCATATTCTGTGTGGAGGGGCCATATTCTATTTAACAACAATGGAACACAACACCAAAAGTGAATCACACACTGAGTGCCAAACCCAGACCCACACATCATGTATCTAGTTCCATTCAATGTGTAGTTTTTATTTTACAAATTATATTATGTGACTATGAAAGACCACATTTTCAACTTGGGTTGACACTCAATATACCCCCTTATACACACCATGAACTTTTATTCACTCAGATTAGGACCTTTGAGTGGTCTCTCCAAGTAGGGTTCCACGTGATACATGGTCGTAGAGTCTATGACCCCCTATATGTGGTAAAGTATCTCACCTTATTACCTAGGCCATGTGATCCCTTATTTATAGGTTTATTGTAGATAGATATAAGTATCCCCCATGTAGGCCTAAGGTTGCGATCCTATATTCATTTTCCCTAGGCTGGGTTAGGTATCCTTTCACTTATATTAAAGGAATTTTATCCCCTACCACAAAATGAAATAGATGGATTCAAATACCCCCTAAGGAACATGGTGCAATCCTTTATTTGTGAGTTGAATTACCTTATTTTAGGCATCTACCAATGAGGTGTGTCTATCCTTTAGACATTTTTTTTGAGATATTTAGAAAATATATTTTAAATAGTACATTTTCATGAATCCATGTGATGAATACTAATCATTTGACTTTATATGAGGTCTAATACCTTACTGGATAAATTTTATCCTTATTATAGAATATATGGGATCTTTATTATTTTCCCTCTAGTTGTGGGATTTGATCTTACTCTCCTTTTATGCTTTACTTATTGGGGATTTCAGGGTGTCCTACTGGGTATGTATGTACTGACCCTTATATGGGTTCTACCACCACGTGTAAAGTCTTATGTAGATGACAGAATGTTTGATGAGGATCTAGGTATACTTGGTGAGGATTTTTCATAGTATTACATAAAAACCATGGTTATAGGAAAGTGGTGGGATTAGAGGTTGTGTATTGGGACAATGTTATCTCTAGTAATCAGGATGGACATACTTTTTGTTTTTGGGCCTATATTTAGCCTTTTTTATTTTGGTTTTTTATTATCACACTCTATTATGGGATATCAAAGGTTGTTCATGTTTTTTCTTCCAATTGTATACTATTATTCATTACTCTGGTGTTCTTGGAGATACGTGTATGTGTATATATGTACATTAGTCTAATGCCTCCCATATATGTGATTTTCTACTTGGTGCAAGTTACCATCCTCTAGCCTATTAGAGGTGGGATTGGGGTGGACAACATATCTTACTACTGGATAGGTAGGTCTCGGTGGGTTATGTAATGTTATAGTGGTATCAAATCCTAGGCTATCCTAGGATGGATTTTGGAGATAGAGTATTTGAGAAGACTGGTTTGGAATTTTCGGAAACATTGTTAAATTTTCTCAAGTCCATCTATCAGGCTGGGGACCCCATTCATGGTGCAATAGCTGACGTATCCATTCAACAAGAATTTGATATCCCACTTATCGACACACTACATTGAGACACCATTTATGAACAAAACAATGGTACATGCATCATATATAAATGGTTTTTGGTTTCTATGTCCTTCTTAAATCAACACCGTATATATATTGTGGTTTCCATGTTCTTCTTAATTAAACCCCCCATATATACTCTTTTGAATGTGGTAAATATTAAATATTGAAATATTTATACACAAAGGTAGCTGATAAATATTCCATGATAGGATCAAAAATATTATCAACATAGTGATGACACTTGAGTATAGGGAAATGTGCAGAAGGTGTTTCCTAGGAGTGGACAGTGAGTGATAATCCAACCAACTGGGAAGTGATAAGACCATAGGATTAGTATATCTTTAATACTAATTATAAGATTATAATAATATTCTTATGATGGATATACTTACAAGAGGGGGGATTTTAGTTTAAAAATTCCATTTTAAAATAATTAAACTAAAAAATACACAAGTCTCTTTAAGTATGTTTATCAGACTCGACCCTCAGTCCGATTAAAAAAGTCACAAAATCAGAATCACATTATGTATGATTATATTAAAGTAAAAATCATAATCACTATGGATCCAATTTATTATAGTTTTATTATTATCATAATTAGAACAATAACGATAAAACAATCAAAGTATAAATTTTAATATGATGATCAAATTCCTATTACATGTAGAAAAATATTAACTTGTAAAGAAACATGTAATAAAATAATAAACAAATGTAAGAATGACTTAAAAGACATTATTAAAAAAATAAATCTTTTATCCTTAAAAAAATGTATCCAATAACCTTTACGAAAGGTATCCACTATTTTATACTTATAGTAAAGTCTATATTTCCTTACCAAGAAATACCTCAATATGAAAATTGGAATGTATTGGAAAAAATTCCCTCAAGGTATCATTGCAGCATTTTTGGGTTGCTTGTGTTTGTTGACAATGCAAGTTTCCATGATGAATTGTTGAGTTCTATAGATTATGTTAACAATCCATGTTGACAAAGAACCATGACAAAGGAATGGACGGTCTAGAGGCGGTATAAAAGAACAAATACAAGGTGGCGCCGTTTTCTAGTGTTTTCCAAATTTTTGGGTTCCAAAATTTGGAGTTTGGTGAGCATTGAAAAATATGGATTTCCATGAATATCTCATCAAAATATGTAAAAGGCATGAGTTTTGTGAAGATGAGATTCTTGATTTCGATTTCACGAAGACATGAAGAAAGTTGACGGTGTTCTTTGCGATTACAATGAGCTTCACGAACAGAAGCGTTGGATAGCATTATGGCAGCAAAGGGAATTACGAGTGGAGCTTCACGGTGAATGAGTGAAGGAATTAATGGAATGCTCCATGATTATGAAGAGCTCCACAATCGGAAAATTTCCATGGTGATTCATGATATAGATAGAATTTAAGTGGAAATTTCAGAGCTTCGCAATTTGAGATGACATGGTGTTGACTTCTCATGGAAAGTTTGAGGGTCGGTTAAATCACCTATAAATAGACCTCAACCCCCTCGAGCGAAGTAGGGAGAGTTTTTGAAGAAAATATTTTTCTCTCGATTCGTGAAGGTGTTTCGCAAAGGGAGTGTGATTTGTGAAAGGAAGGAGCCTCGCATCGGCTAATCTAGCTCTGCGAAATAGGCGTTCTCCACGTTGGCTCAGTGAGCTTTGCGAAAGAAGTCGCACTATGATGACTTGAGATTCATGACTGCCTAAGTTCTTTTAAGGCGTGAGCTTCGTGAAAAGGTATAAGCTTCACTAAGGATTGTTTGAGCTTCATGAAATTGGGAGCTTCGTGAAGTAGGGTGCTTTGCAATGGTACTTCCCAAAGGTTATTTCCCATTGGTCAGGGGTAAAGGGGTATTCATTAGTTGATGAAATTTTGATCTTCAATAGAGCATCTACATATTGTGGAGGATGAATTAATTATTGGTAATGAAGAGACCTATAGGTCTATAAATTTTGAGTGGATATTCTGAAGAAGCAGTGAGCTCACTTCAGTTGAGAGAGCAGTGAGTTCTCAAATTGTGAGTGGTTGTAAACCAGGAGGGACAGTGAGTCCACTCCGAGCTTGTAAAAAACAGTGCTCTTATAGTGTAATTGGTACATCGGCACACCACCAATGTATGATCCTTGGACGTAGTCCAGTGAAGGTTAACCAAGTAAAAATTTCTGTGTCTTGTGCATGCTTTAAGGTTTATTCATACTCTAAAATGGGAAGGAGAGAGAAGAGGGTTTTGTCTAACAACAAAACAAGATCAGAAGGGGCAGTTGTTTTAATCTGTCATACCCTAATTCACCCCCTCTCAGGATATCTAGCCTAGTGGATCTAACAATTGGTATCAAAGGGAAAGGTTGATATCAGTGTTTCTCCCTCAAATGGAGGTCACCAATCACAAAGGGATTCTGATCTTCGACGAGAACAATTTCCAACTATGGAAGAATTGGATGCAAAACTACTTCCGATCTTTAGGAATGGATGTGTTCACAGCAGCAATGCATGACATAACAACCGATATTAATATTGGTACACTATCAAAATCTGAGCCTAGATAATTGGATGGTGATGCCAAGGAAGTTAATGCTTTAGGGGGAACCCTATCCAATGCTATCTATAGGAAGGTGTTGTTTTTCAAAACATCACATGCCATGTGGGAGAAGCTATTGAATATATATAAAGGAGATACAAAGGTTAGAGATGCAAAGTTGCAAGTGTTATGGAAGAAGTATGAAGATATGAGAATGAACCCTAATGAGTATGTTGATGAATTATTCGATAGGGTAAATGTTGTAGTAGAAGACATGCAGGGTCTTGGAGAAGTTATTGAATACATAAAGATTGTGAAGCACATCTTGAGTAAACTTACACATCATTTCAATCTGAAAGTTTCAGTTTTGGAAGATAAAGACCCAAAAGAGCTGACATTGGATAACCTGCACAACACCCTTGTTGCGTATGAAATGGGAAATGATTATAACGATGCTGTGGAAATGGGGAATTCCAAATAGGTGGAATTTAAGGCCCTGAAGAATATCACCATTTAATATTCTCAAGAAGAAGAAGATACAGATGAGGTGATGTCATTCCTCTCCTCAAACCTTCAAAGAGGAAAAGAAAAGTTTAAAGGGAAACTTCCACTTTCTTTTTTTTTTGATTTGGAAAGGTTGGAAATCTTGCGGCAAGATGCCCCAAAAAGTTCCAAAAGGATGATGATGTCGATGAAATTGAAATTCCCAAGAAGAAGTATTCAGCCTATGTGAAAGGCAAGAAATAGTTCAAGAGAAATTTCTTTAAGAAAAAGAACCTTTTTTCAAAAGAATATGTCAGTTCAGACGAGTCTGAGGTTGAGGAAGTTGAAGAGATAGATAACTGAAGAGATCATAGAGGAAATGCTATGGTGGCAGTTGTCAGTAGTTCTCAGAAGATGAATGAAACCAAAGATGATGAAGAAGAAGATGAAGTTGAGGGAATGGTTGATATGAAAGCTGAGTTAGAGGCTGCTCTTGAGGAGATAGATGTTTGGAGAGCCAAAATAAAGAAATACAACAAAGTAATTCATGATGCCAAACTCTATATGTAGTAACAGGAAGAAGAGAAGTCTAAGTTGATGGAAGAAATTGAGAAACTCAAGTCATCAACACCAAAGGACTCAAAATTGGTTAGTGAATATAAAATAAATATTGAATAACAGAAAAGGGAGATAGATGGCTTGAATAACACAAGGAAAGATCAAATCAAGCGTATTGAAGAACTTGAAGGAGAATTTGTAGGTTTGAGGAAAAAGGTTGAGGATCAAGAAAAACTATTGACACCTACTGGGATATCAGGAAATCAGATCACTCAGAAAACTGAGAAGATGAAAGTGGAGAATAGTGGTTCAGTAGAAAAGAATAAAAATTTTGTTCTGATGCTAAGACCGATAGGGGGATTGATCAAAAACAGAAGGCTGTGAAAACTGAAGTCAAACCACAAGCACCCATTTATAGATTGAAGGTAGATTTGGGCACAAAGTAGAATCAAAATATTCAGAGATCCCAGGGGGAAACTAGAAGTATAGAAGTGACATGAAGGAATTCACCTTATATCAGGTGTTATTGTTGTGGAAAGATGGGACATTCATAGTACGTGTGTTCCATAGCCATGATATATCGAAGGAAAAAAGAACAGAGGTGTCATCCAAACTGAGAACACTTCTATAGAACATACTTAAAAGGACATTGTTTTTGGTGCAGAGGATTTGAGAACATGGCTAGGTATTGTACTTCAACTATATTGAGGAATGTGCCAAAGTGGAGTCAGAATGTTCGAAAGCAGTAGATCAATGGACCAACAGGTGAGTTGAAAATGAAAAATAGATCTGCAACTTTGCAAGATGAAGATGGTAAATCTTTTTTTTGAGAAAGATAAGAAGTCTCAATCCATGCCGAGTGTGAAGGAAAAAATATGGACCACGAATAAAAAGGATTATAAGGCAGTGGTGGAAGAAATTTCCTTTAAAGCATCAGATCGCTCTAGTGTGTGGATCCTTGACAGCGGCTACACATCTCACACGATAGGTAATAAGGATCTTGTTACATGCATAAAATATGAAAAAGAAGGAGTTTTCAAGTTTGTAAACGATGAAGTTCTAAAGATTATTAGCTCAGGAAAGGCCAAGTTTGGGGGCAAAGAGATAAGACGTGCTAATGTCTTAGTAGTAGAAGACATCAGTCACAATTTTCTCAGCGTTAGTCAACTATGTGACTCAGGACATTCTATAAGGTTTACTAAGAAGATGTGTATCATCAAAGGAAGAGACAATGTAATAGTTTTACAGGAAAAAAGGACAAAGGGGAATCTATACCTAGTAAGTGGAGAAGAATATATGTGCTTTCTGTCCAGAGAGGAAGAAAAAAAGTTGTGGAATAAATGACTTATTCATCTATGTCAACCATCCCTGGAAGATCTAGTAATGTGTGATGCAGCAAGTGATCTCCCTAAGCTATCATGTGATCATACTCACACGTGCGATGCATTCCAACAAGGGAAGATCATCAGAAAGACATATAAGGAAAAGAAAAAAAAGTCAACAAGAGTGCTTGAATTGCTTAATGCTGATGTTTGTGGGCCTATCACACCAAGAGAAATTGATAGAAAGAGGTACTATGTTATTTTGATTAATCACTACAGCATAATGGCATGGGTATTTGTTATTTCCGATAAATCTGATGTCTTCAGTTGCTTAAAACAATACCGGAGGGAGTGCAAAAGGATGATTGGATAGAAAATTCTAAATTTTTGTACTGATAATGGTATGGTATTCACAAACAGTCATGTGGAAGAATATCTCAAGAAACAAAGGATAAGGAGTCAAGTTTCCTCAGTGAGAAATCCCCAAAAGAATGGCGTGGTTGAAAGGAGAAATCGGATCATCCACAATAGGTACAGACTGATGCACATAACAAAATACCTACCAGATAAATTTTGGAATGAAGTATTTTTGACATCGGTCTACATTTCTAACAGGGCTCTGTCGTGTCTGAAGGAAGGAAAGACTCCGTATGAGATGTGGTATAGAAAGAATCCAACAGTGAAATACTTTCGAATATTTGGAAGTAAGTGCTTTATCCTCAACTCGAAAAAACATAAGAAATATGAGTCACAAAGATATGAGGGGATATTCCTTGGATACTCAGGAAAAATAAAACCATACAAATGATTTAACAAAAGGCTAGGAAAAGTAGTTGAGAGCAATGATGTCACTATAGTGGAGAATGAGGAGATCATTCAATAGCACAGTGAACAATTTGTTGATGAAAGTGATGAGGAGGAAATAAATGAAGGGGGAGAAAAAGTGGATGATGTTGATTGAGAAGAAGATACTAATGATGAGCATGAGGAAGTAAAATCCGTATCTGCATAAAAGCCAAGGAGTCGAGCTAAAATTGATAGGCAGAATATCATTGGTGATCAGTCATCTCCAGTTCAGATAAGGAGAATGAAATCACTGAAAAAGATATCTTTCCTATCTTAGGTTGAGCTGAAGTGATTAGCTGATGCAATTGAAGATGAAAACAGGCTTCCAGCAATTAATGGAGAGCTTGATCATATTGATAATAATCAGACATGGGAGATTGTTTCATGGCTAGAAAATAAGAATGTCATTGGGACTAAATGGGTCTATCGCAACAAGATGAATGAATATGGAACAGTGATTCAGAACAAAT
Source organism: Viscum album (assembly GCA_963277665.1). NCBI lineage: Eukaryota > Viridiplantae > Streptophyta > Magnoliopsida > Santalales > Viscaceae > Viscum > Viscum album. The sequence continues at coordinate 1,264,806,851 of OY728140.1, read as the reverse complement.
CACGACTAGTATGCAAAGGATACTCTTAAATAGAAGGAATAAATGTTGATGAGACATTTTAACCGGTTACGAGACTAGATACTATCAGATTATTCCTAGCCATTACAGTGCAACGGAAGTTCAAATTTTTCCAGATAGATGTCAAATCTATATTTTTGAACGGGGTTCTGAAAAAAGAAGTGTATATCGAGAATCCAGATGGTTTTCTCATTCATGAGGATGAGAACAAGGTTTGCAGGCTGAAGAAGGAATTTTATGGGTTGAAACAAGTACCAAGAGCATGGTACCCAAGGCTTGATTAGTAATTGAAGAAGCTTGGTTTCTACTATGAGGGAGTTGATTACAATCTCTATTTCAATAACAACAGTAATCAAAGGATGATGGTCCTGGTTTATGTCGACGACATAATATTTGGCGGATCATATGAAGCTCAGTGCAGACAGTTCTCTGAATTCATGAAAAGTGAGTTCGAAATGTCTATGATTGGAGAGCTAACGTTTTTCCTTAGTCTATAGGTGACACAAGAAAGGAATAGAACATTCATTTCTAAATCCAAATATGCCAAGGATGTTATGAGAATATTTAGAATAGAAAATTCCAAGGATATGAAGACTCCTGTTCCTACCCGGATGAAACTGTCCAAAGATGAGGATGGCAAGACAGTTAATATTATAGAATATAGAAAAATCATTGGAAGTTTTCTATACTTGATTGTGACAAGGTCTGACATTGTATTCTCTACATTCCAAGCAGTGAGATATCAGAGTAATACCAAGGAATGCCACATGCTTGCAGTGAAAATAATACTTCGGTATATCAAGGGCACGATGGATTTTGGCTTGATATATAGTGACAAATCTCAGTTAGAATTACTAGAATATACTGATGCAGATTGGGCTGGTTCAGTGGATGACTGGAAATGAATGTCAGGAGGTGCTTTCTATCTTGGAAAATTGTGTGTTTATTGGATTATCAATAAGCAAGATTTCATTTCATTGAGCACCACAGAAGAAAAGTATATTGCCGCCCCTCAAGCTTGCACACAATTATTGTGGATGAAGCAGCAACTTGATGATATGGGAGTTGAAGTAAAATATCCAATCGAAATCTAGTGCAATAACTCAAGTTCTATAAATCTCAGTAAAAATCCCGTCCATCACTCAAGGACAAAGAATACTGAGATAAAGTATCCTTTTATTAAGGAGAAGGTTGAGCAGGGAATCGTGAAGTTTGAGTATGTGCCTACAGAACTATAGGTTGCATACATTCTAACAAAGGCCTTAACCAAAGTAGATTTTGAGAGACATTGACTGGCTCTTGGAGTTCAGTCAACTCCTCACACTTAAAAAAGTGTGGATATGGGACTACCCCCCTCTCCCCAAGGTATGGTGTGTTTTTCCCTAATGTACTAATTTGTGCTCTTTCCAATGTTTTAGACCACAAAAGAGTGACCTTTGGGTTTGTTGAAAAAGGGGGAGAAATAGTGACTCCTAAATGGGGTGAATCCTAAATGGGGAGAAAATGTTTCTAAAGAAGAGATAAAATTTCTTAGTTAAAGACATGGGGAGAAGTTGACAAGTGGAGTAGCGAGATAGGGGGAGAGAAATGAGATAGGGGGTGAGTTTTAAATATGAAAATGCTAGAAGTGATCGACCAATGAATATATATCACAACAGCTGAGGATCGTGATAAAAGCAGTACAATGATGTTGGAATGATGTGAGATGGTTTCCAGCTATCACCAATTGGTATCAGTGTGGTATCAAAAATTGGAATCAGTTTGGAAATTGGTATCAGTTGGGTGTAAACAGTTGGTGGTAGAAATGAATTGATTCATTGATGATCTTTTCATTTACTCTTGTTTCTCATGACGGGCATTGATCATGCGGGCTTAGAGTATGTGGTGAGTGAATCTATGGTCGCTATCTAACTAGAAAGAGGTGAAGGATGGTTGATGATGGAAGGAACTTTAGAGAGGTATCAAAGTGCAGAGAATCATTATGTGAAGAGTTGTCAAAAAACCCAAATGGGGAGATTGTTTGGAAAAAATCCCTCAAGGTATCATTGCAGTATTTTTGGGTTTCTTGTGTTTGTTGACAATGCAGGTTTCTATGATGAATTGTTGAGTTCCATAGATGTTGTTAACAATCCATGTTGACTAGGAAACATGAAACAGGAATGGATGATCTAGAGGTGGTATAAAAGAACATATACAAGGTGGCACCGTTTTCTAGTGGTTGCCAAATATTTGGGGTCCAAAATTTGGTGTTTGGTGTGCATCGCAAAATATGGATTTCCTTGAATATCTCATCAAGATATTGAAAATCCATGAGTTTTTCAAATATGGGCTTCTTGATTTGGATTTCATGAAGACATGAAGAAAGTTGACGGTGTTTTTCGCGATTACAACGAGATTCGCGAACAAAAGCATTGGAGAGCATTACAGTGGTAAAGGGAATTTCGAGTGGAGCTTCCCGTTGAAGGCACGAAAGAATTGATGGAACACTCCACGATTACGATTAGCTTCACAATCAGAAAATTTCCATGGTGCTTCATGATATAGAGAGAATTTTGGCGGAAATTTCAGAGCTTCGCGATTTTAGATAACGTGGCGCTGACTTTGCATGGATAGTTCGAGGGTCAGTGAAATCACCTATAAATCGACCTTGACCCCCTCGAGTGAAGTAGAGAGAGTTTTCGAAGAAAATATTTTGCTCTCGATTCACGATGGTGGTTCGCGAAGGTAGTGTGCTTCGTGAAAGGAAGGAGCTTCGCGACGGCTAATCTAGCTCTGTGAAACAGGCGTCCTCTACGTTGGCTCAGTGAGCTTCACGAAGGAAGTTGCTCTACGATGACTTGAGCTCCGCGACCACCTGATCTCTACGAAGGTGTGAGATTTGTGAAAAGGTAGAAGCTTCACTAAGGATTGTTTTATCTTCGTGAAATTGGGAGCTTCATGATGTAGGGTTCTTTGCGAAGGTACTTCCCAAATGTTATTGCCCAGTGGTCAAGGGAAAAGGGGTATTAATCAGTGGATGAAATTTGGACTTCAATAGAGCATCTACATATAGTGGAGGATGCATTCATTAGTGGTAATGAAGAGAACTACATGTCTATAAACCGTGAGTGGATCTTCTGAAGAAGAAGTGAGCTCACTTCAGTTGAGAGATCAGTGAGTTCTCAAATTGTGAGTGGTTGTAAACACATAGGGACAGTGAGTCCGCTCCAAACTTGTAAACAGCAGTGCACTTATAGTGGAATTGGTACATCGGCACACTGCTGGTGTATGCTCCTTGGACATAGCCCAGTGAGGATGAACCAAGTAAAACTTTCCATGTCCTGTGCATGCTTTAAGGTTTATTCATACTCTACAATGAGAATGAGAGAGATGATGGTTTTTTCTAACGGAAAAACAAGATCAGAAGGGGCAGTTGTTTTGATCTTTCATACCTTGATTCACCCCCCTCTCAGGGTATCTAGCCTAGTAGACCTAACAGAATGACTTTGTCTTCCTATCCATGGAATTCCTCTATAAGATGATCAGATCTTTCTTACTATCCCCATAAGCCATCGATCATAATAATAATCAGACATAGTTACAATTACCAAAGTTCATAAGGAGACAACCTGACAAGGTTTCCTTAGAATTAATCTCTCTAAATAATTACTAAAGACGAAGAATGAGCTATTCATGCTAAGTAATCTTTAGAAAATTCAAGAGCGAATGTAATAAACCATCTATAATCTCTTCAAATAACCCAATATTTTTAGGCATCCTTCTAACAGTTATATTGATCTCCAAAAAATCATATTTTCTAAGTTTTTTGCAATAAATTCGAACACCTAGAACTTGAAAACTCATCTTAACTGAATTTCTGACGTCATATTTGTTAACACCATTATAGTGTTAAAATTTTACCTTACAATAGAAGTAAGAATTTGTATTCTGATTATAAACATAGGTCAGTGCGATGGAATTTATTAAAATTTTTATTAAAATAATATTTATGAGTGTTAGTATAATGTTATCGATACCATTATCAGTTTGATAGTTAAAATTTTTTTTAGTATGAAAGACAAGAATAAATTCAAACTATTTTTCTGATAAAAGTGATTCTAATTAATCAGACACATACTCATTATGATAATCATAATAAAGAATGTAAAGTTTATATTTTTTATACTTCAGAACTTATTATAAGTAATATAAAAAGTATTTTTTTTGAAAATCATTATAAAACACTCAGGACATAAAAGGTTATTAAACCTATTTTTAAGAAAGTGTTTCTGATTTCCAAAACTAAAGGAATGTAAAAGTAAGATGTAGAATTCCTGACTCAACAATATCCTCCATTTTGGAAATCACAATCCTCAAAACTTAAATGAAAAAATAACTTGTAAAAAATATAGTCTTATGTTCTTTTAAGAACATAATATTCAGAGTTATTCATTAAACATTAACTCCCCCTGAGTTTGTAACTCTTCTGAATATGATGAATAATATGATGTTGAATATGATAAATTCACCATTAGGGTAATATCTTTTCCTAAGGATTATATGCTACACCTTAATATAAGAATTTATCCCTTTATCAATTATTCTCCCCCTTTGTTAAGAATTCCCCCTTTGATAAAATTCCCCCCTTTTATAAAATTCTCCCCCTTTGTAATTTTTAAAAAGGAATGAAGAATCAATATGAAGGTTCCCAAAATTTTTTAGAAAAAAATATACGATACAATACAATGAAGTAACTAATCATCCATAAAAAAAGAAAGAAAATTCAACCAACTAGAATTGGAAAACATTCAAACAAATTAGAATTGGATGAAATTGTTTTTAATTAAAAAAAATAATCTAAATGTTTTATAAAAACAAGTATAATAAGTCTTAAAATTAAAATGTTATTGTTTCTTCATAAAGGACTTTACAAAGTTCTTTATCTTTTTGAAATCTTTTTGGTATTTCTCTAGATTCTAATCTTTCTTATCCAAAGGAATTAGTTTCTTGAATTCCTATGACAAATTGTTATTCTCCTCCTTGAAAATTAAAATATCAACCTTAATGGATTATAGTCTGGTCATCTCAAGATTCATTTCTTGGATCTTATTCTTTAAAACATTAACTTCCTTGATTATTTCATTAGTGACATATTTAAACTCCAAAAACTTTACTCTTATATCCATATGAAAAGATAAGTCATTAAAAGAACTTGTTGACTCTACCAAAATATTATTAAATCCATCAACCTATTCATCATTAATCTTGATATCAACATAAATTTGATGAGACCATTTAACCATTTTATTGAATGACTTTTTATGATTCTAAGAACTTTCTTGAAAAACTTTTAAGTCTTCCTCAATTTGAATCACCTTTTTATTAAAACATTTATTGATTATGATTTATCATTTAGAACATCTTAAATTAACTAAAACTGAGTCTCAATATTTGTAAAATAAGGAATAGTTCTTTATATCCTTTTCAAATCATGGAAAATATAATCAACCTTCAAGAGAAATAGTTGTAGCTGAATCCGATTATTCTTGCTGAACCTCAAGAGGTTTTATTCAACTGGTTCTAAATTTTATATCTTTTCCTTTTCCTTTATCTATTTTTAAAACTTAATTCTCAAATTTCTTTGACACTATCAAACACCAACATCATCCTAATCATTGTATCATCACTTATGAAAAATATTTTCCCCCTCATAGGCTATGATTTATTGGCTAATTTGAAAACTTACAAACTATTTTCTACAATCTTGATTATTAAATATGAAAAAATGATAATCTTTTATTTCATTAAGTTATTTTTTATATTCTCTACAGTGACAAGGAAAAACATTACTAGGTCTATCTTTATCATGTTTACCAAGAAATAAATCACAAAAACATCTAATACCTTGAGAGTATCTCTATCTCCCTTTCTCAGTATTATAAAACCTATCATCCATAATGAAACTACATGATTGTCCGATGCCAGGTGGGATACTTTCCTTTTCTTTACATACTCATAAAACAATGAATCCTTGACTCTGGTTTTGTTAATAGATTCAAGACTACTCAACATCTTATGAGATAGTCAATAAGCTTCACCTTCTAAAGGAATCTTGATTAAGTCCACAAGATTCTTATATGATACCTTGTACCTTTTCCCATATACTGAAAACAAAACCTTTTATTTCCCTTATTCCATAAAAAACTAAACTAATTCATAGAACTCATAAACTAAATTAGGATAAAATAAATTGAAGCGTTTTTCTAATTTATCTAAATAAATATATTCCTAACCTTGTAAATAAATGATCTTCTTCAGGGTTGAATCATAATTATCATACCAATATCTTTCAACTAAACTTTCTATAAACACATACCACTTTGAAAAATCCTTCTTTTTCTCCATCAGACTTGAAGTCTAATACCAATAATTAGAATAAAAGGAAAACTTTCAGACTGTAAAACATATAGGGTGAAACAAGCTGGGGTGAAAAGTCTAGAGAAACTGATGTGGGACATGGGGGGGTACCTCCTTTATATAGGCATCAAGTGTGATTATTAATCATCCATATCAATACCAATGGTTGTAATGAAATCAATTTGGTATGATAGTTTAAATTATTATAAAGAAATATTTAAATAAATTTTCGAACTCTCAAAGTTTTAAAACATTTATCGGATTGAGGATGAATCTGATTAGGAAAATTTTTAAAACTTTGAAAAAAAAGTTTTTATAGAAATTAAATGTATAACAATAACAATTAAAGAACTATCATAATGAAATAGTGTAAAAACTAAAAATAATAGAGAACTACCTTTTAGAGTGAATAGTTCCATCAATATGAATAACCTGTTCTTTTTGTTTTTTTTTAAATAAACATATAATGGTTATTTTGAAAATAAATACTGAATATTATAGTTTTAGTATGAAAATAATTTACAATAGTTTCATTAGGAAAACTAATTATGATAAGTTTTTTAATCTGAAAATTTTATTTTCAAATTTAAGTTTGAAAATTTTATAACACTTTCTAGGTTTGAAAAACCTTTTGATAATTCAAACTCTTAAAATTTTATAAATAAGTATGAGTTTGTAAAATTCATTACGATGAAAATTTTAGAAAAACTAACATTTAATTTTTTTGAAAACATCTAACATATGTAACTCATATAAAAAAGAGTAACATAATATAAGGATATAGGTCAACAAAAATTAGATATGGATGATTACTTTATGTTGATCATTTCTAGATTCTGTTTGATATATTCAAATCTATCAGAAGGAAGGGTTTTTTTTAAAATATCACCAAGTTATTCTTGATGAATTTTAAAATGATATCTCCTTTGAGTGTGTGATACCAAAGTAAATGGTGTCTTATATCTATGTGTTTGGAATGAGAGTGATGGGTTGGGTTTTACTTAAAGAAATGAAACTTGTGTATTCACAAAGTATATGAGTTTTTTTAAAACTCATGCCGTAGTCAATGAGTGTGTGTTGTATCCACAAGAGTCGATCCTAAAAAATTCCTACTGCCACATATTTGAATTCAATAGAAAAAAGTTCTATTATGTGTTGTTTCTTACAAGACCAATAAACTAATGTATCTCCTAATAAATGATACATACTAGATGTGATTTGTCTATCCATTATACAACCACCAAAGTTAGCATAAAAAAAAATTAGTTCAAAAACATTTCTAGAGGAATAGAAAAGTCCTAAATCCATAGTTCCCTTAAGATAATGAAAAATTAATTTTACATCTCGTAAATGGTTTTATTTTTAATTTTATTGATATATTTCACATAATATTACAAAACACATTAAATATAGACAACTAGATATCAAGTAGATTAAAATTCCTATCATGCCTCTAAAAATATTTTGATCATATGGTTGCCCAACCTCATCAAGATCTAAAGTATTTGAGGTACCAATAGGAGTACATATAATTTTAGTATTGTCACAGCCAAATTTCTTAATAAGATATTTTACATATGTTAATATATAAAAGTTTCATATGGTTTTTGTGAAATTTTAAAACCAAGAACATATGTTAACCATCATACTAATTTCAAAACTCATATTTTATGAGATCCATAGTAGAATATGATAAATATGTTTTAGTTATAAAAAAATATAATATAATAAAAATAAATTTATATAATCTTAATATTTTTATTTACTTATTTTATAAAATCTTTTTGATATAAAGATCCCTTAAAAGTGTTTTTTGTAACGAAACCCTATTAACCTATCATACTAGGCTCTATGGACTTGTTTAAGTCCATACGAAGCATAAGTAAGTTTGTAAATGTTTTCAGGATGTTTTTTTTATTTTCAATAATAGGTGGTTGTTCAAAATAAACTTCCTATTGAACATATCCATTAAGAAATGCACACTTCCTATCCATTTGAAAAAGTTTAAAATTAAAGACTACTGCAAAGGATAAAAGAATTCAGATAAGTTCAAGTATTTCTATAGGTGCATAGGTTTCTTTATAATCTATACCTTCTTGTTGGTTATAAACCTAAAAAAATATTCTATCTTTATTTATAATGTTTACACCATTGTCGTTAAATTTTTTCTGAAACACCCATTTTACTCCAATTATAGAAGTTTTTAAAGGTCATTCAACTAAAGTCCACACTTTTTTCCTCTCAAAATCATTGAGTTCATATTCTATAGACTTAATCTAATCCTTATTACTTAAAGCCTCAACAGGATTCTTAAGTTAAAATTGGGATAAGAATTCTAGATGTTAAATTTCATTTCTTAAGAAACTTCATGTCTTAACTGTTTGATCTACATCCCCAATGATACTCTCACTTAGATGATTCCAAAAAAAAAACTTCTTGGGATTTGAAAAGTATTTTCTTCCAAAATTGGTAGAAAATATTCCTAAGTTATGAATTTAAAAACTATTTATTGAGTTATATACTTATGATAAGAAATTTCTATAAAAGGTTGAAAATCAGTTTTAGAAATAACATATAAAGATGTTATTTAGGATTGTTCGAAAACAAAGGGATCTGTTTCATCAAACTTAACATGAACTATTTTCTTAATAAGATAATATTTTTTATTAAAAAATTTATAAGCCTTATAAGTAGTGTAATGACATAAAAATACACCTTTATCATATTTGGGTGAAAATTTATGTAAGTTAAATTTCATATTCAAGATGAATACTTTGCAACCAAAAACTTTGAAAAAAGAAACTTTTGATTTTCAACCTATCCAAAACTTATATGAAGTTTTATTAAGAAAATGTCTAATTAAAAATTGATTTATATTATAATAGGTAGTATTAATTGATTCATCCCAAAAATGTTTAGAAATTGAGTATTCACTCAACATGGTTCTAGTTATTTCTTGAAGAATTCAATTTATTCTTTCAACTACACCATTTTTATGAGGGGTTCTAGGAGCTGAATAGTTATGTCCTATAACTTTCTTATAACAAAAAGTTTCAAAAAAATAATTTATAAATTACACACCATTATCACTATGAATATCTATTAAGGGAAGGTTTTTATCATTTTTAACTATAGATACAAAATTATTAAAATAAAAAAAGTATTCAGAGTTATTATTGAGAAAATAAACCCATGTATATCTAGAGTAATCATCAACTAAGACGTATACATAGTATTTTACACTAGTACATTCAGTTTGTGTAGGACCAAACAAGTCCATGTTCACTAAATTTAAAGAATCATAAGTCTATACTTCACTAATAGATTTAAAACTTGACTAATATTGCTTACTATGTTGACAAGGGTTACAAAATTTTGAAAAATGAAACCTTTGTGATGGTAAATAATATATGAGACCTTTCTTAGTCAAATTAAATAAGTTTATAAGGTTAAAGTTTCCTAACATTCTATTCCATAACCAATATTGATCTTCCATTACACTTAATAAAGTTAAGTATTGGTTTCTAAGGTATTCTAAGTTAAGTGTGTAAACATTCTCATAACGATTGGAAGAAAGAAAAAATTAATCCTTAGAACTATGAACTAATCATTTATCATTTTTAAAGATCATAAGGTAACCTTTATAACATAATTTAATTATTCTTATAAGTTTGTTATTAATACCTTTAACAAACAAAACATTTAAAATATGAGCTTTTTCATGAAGAACAATGTTACCTATTCTGATAATCTCTCCTTGATAATTATATCTAAAGGTTACTTTTCAACATTTCATTTTGATATATTCTTAAAGAAATACTTGTTTATAATCACATGTTTGGAACACCCACTATCTATGTACCATATATTCTTATTGTGAATACTATATTTGTTATCTTGAAAACAAAAAGATTAGATTTTCAACACCCAAAACTTCTTTGGTCTGGTAATGTTAGAAAAAATACTTTATGAATCCACATTTGTTTATAAAAATAAGATTTATGAAATATTTGGGACTGAAATTTTTTTAATGAACAACTATTTTTCCAATGACCATTGATTTCACATTTAGTACAAAAAGGGTCATTTTTAGGAACAAAGAAATTGTAACTGAAAATAGGATTTTTATATGTATAACCCATTATAGAACCATTACCATGAGGTCTAATTTGTTTATAAATTTCAAAAAAATTTCTTTACCAGTGGTAAAGTTTGATAAATGTCTTCTTAAACTAGAAATTTCTAATTTTAGTTTTACAAATAAATCTTTATCCTCATCATTATTAGTTTTAGAATTATGTTTTGTTTCTAAAACATTTTCTTATAAACTAAAATTTTAAAATATTTAGAAATAGTTTCTTTCTCAGAAATAGTATTATAAAGATATTTTGAAAGATCTGATATTTCATTTGTCAAAACATTTATCCTTGAATCAGCATTAGAAAAATTTTTCCTTAGCATTATCAATTTTTTTTTGAAAATTTTAAAATTTTTAGTCGAAAGAAATTTATAATATCATGAAACTTTATCATAAGAATGTAAATAATTATATTCTACTGAGGAAGATTCTTCATGAAAAGATATAGAATCCTTATTATCAGGATAATTAACACTTAATGAAATATTATTATGGTTTTTAGTAGTTTGTATGTTGTCCAGGAAACATTGATAAAATTCACGTACATTGGAAAAAAGATATATGCTCCTCTGATAAGAGCTTTTATTGTATATAGAAATCTCAGAAGAATCACTGCCACTAGAACTCCATGTGTCAGTAGATTTCATAACTTTATTTCCTTAGATTTATAATACTTATTGGAATTCCTTTCTGAATTATTTTATTTTATATATTTCCACTTCAGCTTTGGAAAATTTGGTATGATATGTCCAACTTTTTTACATTAGTAGCAAGCGACTTCATCTTTCTTATCAATTCTATCCTTATGAATATTTTTATAACTATATTGAAAATATTTCTTACCAAATGTACTTTTCATCCTTATGGTGAGATTAGATAATTCATTTTTAGAATGTCCAGAAGTGGTAGAATCAGATTGAATAATAAATTTCTTCTTCCTTGGAGACTTAACAACTTTATCTGTATATTGCACTTTTGTAGGTAAGGAAGATGTTGTAATAAAAGAAACTCCACCATTTTTCTTTTTGGTTTTTTCAGAATCTCTCTTGAGATTACCATCATACTATATAAGGGTACCAATAAGATCATCTAAGGTAAGATTATTCATCTTTCCTGTCTCATCAACAATAATTTTTTTAGATTTTCACTTATTGGGAATGATATAAGTTATATTTTCTACAAGGATCTAATCATAAATACCTTTATCACCAATAGATTTTAAACTATTTATGATAGTCATAAACCTATAATTCATCCTTATAATAGATTTCCTCAGTAAGAAATCAAAGGCTTGGTAGTGAACTCTTATAATTTCTCTTAGAGTCTCAAAAGATTTAGATGTACCCAAATGTCTGACTTCAATATTTTTCCAAATACTGTTGGTAGCTTCAGAAGAAGAAATATGATTATAAATGATTATTTTCATAGAACATAACAAAGTATTCCTTACTCAATAGTTTAACAGATATTATTTTTTCTATTGTTGAGTAAAAAAAGTTACTTCCTTATCTAGAATCTTATAATATTTAGTAATCATTACAAAATTATGAACTCCTATGTTGATAACAAAAGTTTTCATCCTATCCCTCAAGTACTGATAATCATCACCATAAAATATATGTAGTCTATTCAGATTAATATTTTCTATTAAACTGACATTAATACCAACTATCTTTAAATAAAAATAAAAATATTCCTTTACACAAATACATGTCAGTGTAACAAAATATTATAAACAACAAGTTTATATAAAAAAATTAAATAAACACGAAATAGTAAAGAAATTAAAAAACATAGCAAGTATATGAGCAGTGGAATCAAACTATGATACCAATTTTAGGATCAATATATCTTTAATAATGATTATAGGATCATAATAATATGCTAATTATGGCTATACTTACCAGATTTGGGGTGAATTGTAGTTTTAAAAACTTAGTTTAAAATAATTAAACTAGACAACACATAATCCCATTTATGTATGGTTATTAGACTCGATAGGTGTTGGCACACGACACACAGGTTTATGGACCATCCTCAGATTATGTATTCCACTTTGAATGTTTAAATTAAATTTTTTAATTTTGGATACTTTAATTTTGTATGGTTACCTCTCAACCTTAAGGAGAATTTTTTAAAATGAAAAAAGTGTAATTTTTAGTAGTAAACATGTTGTTAAGAATGTGTTTGTGATTTACAAAACTAAAGGAATGGAAAAGTAAGAAGTAGACTTTATGACTCAACAATGACCTACCCATGGTAGCATATATTTATGTTTTTCTTACACTTCCTATAATACTGTTTGATGATACACATGGGTTTAGTGTGATCCATGAGTGCTTAAGGCATAAGTCTCCTAGGTTCCAATATGATCCAAATATATAGGAAGTAGAGGATTGACCAGAGCTAGTGGTTTGAATGTTCTATTTGGGTTAGAACACTCTCAAACAGATTATAATACTTACATATTTACTCATCCATGGAATGGAAGGACATTAGTGGATCTTGCTGACATAGATGAATGATGAGATTACTCTTCCTTGGACCAAGTTATAGTTCCACTTCTAGGAGAAGTATTCCCCAATGACTCTATATTTGGTGCACATCCATAAGATCATCAAGCTATAAAAGGTATGGATTTCCTTTATTGAGTATGAATTGAGATTCATCGACCTCACATGATACTTAACGTGGTTTGTGATGGGTACTTCTGAGCACAAATGTTTAATCAGGATATTTAAAGATATATTAAAACCAAAGTGGAACCACTTTATATCTCCACCTATGTTGAGGTTATAGAGCATTCCAAAGTTTTAGATCACTATTTAGAAGATCAATAATAATAAAAAATTTCTAGTAATGGTCACCCAAGAGTAGATACCATTGCATAAGGTGGCCAGTGGTGGCCTTAGAGACCTAGATGCCTGAGAAATTATTAGGTGCAGTCTTAGAGAAGAATATTAATGGCTCAATGGTCACAAAGGGAATATATTCAACCTAGATGAATTTATTTTCTTTATTTCAATGGTCATGGTCACATTTCTCATGACTTCTTAACTCATCATATAAAAATGGAGATTAGGTAGTGGATGAACCATATTTCCATAGACAGAGATGTGACTAGGGACTTCCCATGGGTAGTTAAGGAGTTTCTCAAATATTTAAATAGGGTATATGATATATAATATGTTGTTGATGTTTTGACCCAATACCACTACCACCACCACCTTCAGGTGGTCAACGCTAGGATCTGGGAGCTAATGACTAGGGGCATGGGTAGTTTTAAGCTATAGAGGATTATGACCCATATGATCCCAATATGATTCGACGTATAATACATGTATCCTATACTATATAATCAGTATTATTAAACACATTTGTAAGTTATTTCTTCCTATATATATCCCCTATTTGAGAACTTAAAATTCTGGTGGAGTCACTAGAACAACACTTGAATCTTACTAGAAGGAATTCTATGATCACACTCTTCTTATATCAATGTGACTTGGCTCTTATATGGGATAATTTCTCATGGGACCACTTTATAGTGGTTATGATACTATATAATTTCATTCATGATATGTATTGACTATCAACTATCTATGAAAATATTATTTTTTTCGTGATAAGGATGCTGTTTACATGGCATGATGAGTCAAGAATTTCCTTCAGCAGTGAGAATGAATTCCATTCAAAGAAGGGTGATATCATATATAGGGGACTACAAATGATTTCCCATCAGTTATTTAGCATGAATTTAGGTAAAATAGACTCAATAGATGTTTGGTTTCCTGTTGTGGTATATGAATACCTGAATTACTTTTTTGAAGATGTACCTCATTTACATACTCATTGGGAAGTCGATTTCTATATTTAATTTCATCGTAATAACACTTATATATCTTTAGTAGCACATTATATGGCCCTTGATGAAATTAAAAGTCTAAGGGTTCATTTAAAAGACTTTCAAAGGAAATACTTTATCATACTCAGTGTGTCCCTGAGGAAGATTAGACATTATTCATCAAGTATATAGATGGGATCCTAAGGTTGTGTTTGGATTATCATCATTTGAGTCATGTGACCATAAATAATAAGTATCCACTACTAATAATCAATGAACTCTTTGATCAGATCGAAGGGGAAAAGTGTTTGTCAAAGATCAACCTTAGGTTAGGATATCACCAGCCATGGATTCTTGAGGAGAACATACTAAAGATGAAATTACAATGTCACTATGATAATTATGAGTATTTTAAGACACCCTTTGGTGTGATAAACACCCCTATAGTGTTCATGGGTCCCATTAATTAGATCTCAAAACCATTTCTAGATTGATTTGTAGTGGTCTTTATCAGTGACATTCTCATGTACTCAGCATCAGAGGTTGAACATAAGCATCATTTGAGGATGGTACTAGATGTAATTTGAGTGCATATAATACATGGGAAAATCTTGAAGTGGTAGTTAAATATTATATTGGTTCACTTTTAGGACATGTTATCTATGAGGATAGAGTAGCTTTGGACCCAGTAATGATCAAGGTAGTTCTTGCTTAGGTGGAACCCAAGAGAATGACATGAGTATAAAAATTCATTGGGATAGTTTCTAATTACCATATATTCATGCTAGATTTATCCAATACTATGACTCCCTTGACTTAATTTAATTATAATATGTAACCTTTTTTTTGGTCACAAAAGTTCTAAAAGGAAGTTGAGAAGTTATGATAGAGGTTGAAAAACACTCCTTATATCATTATTTCTAAAATACAGGGTTGAGGAAATAGTGTTTTAATATTCCTGTAGATCTAGTATTGAGTGTGTGTTTATTTAGATGTAGTATATGATAGCTTAACAATACCAATAATTGAGACCCCACAATAAGAACTATGCAACCCATGACTTGGAGTTGGAAGCTATAGTTTTTTTAATGACCCGTTGAAAATATCTCTTTGGTGAGTTGTTTTTTATTTATTTTGACCAAAAGAGTATCAGATACATATTTACTCAAAGATATATAAAATTTAGACAATGGATATGACCATTATTATTACATGACTATGACATTGAGATAATATTTACTCTTGGGATAATGAATGTGGTGGAAAATTCTCCCAGTAGAAAGTCTCATTCCTAATTGTTAGGTGATACATCATAGTAGTCGACTTTATGGAAATTATACTTAGTTGAAGAGGGAGTAGAAACATACCTCTAATAGATGGTTGAAACCCCTATGCTTATACAATATGTGAATTAATCATACATTGTTGATGTTGATTGTGAGTTATTGTGAGACCTGATATTCATAGAATATACTCTCGATGGATTCTCAAAAGGTGGGGAGTATAATGACCTTGAACTTTATAGGTACATTATTCCATATTTTAAACCTTCCTTAAAATTTTTTTTGAGAAATTATTTGTTTGGATGACATCTCAGGTAGCTTCTAGGTGGGTTTGAAGTGTTTTGGAATACTTTAATGGTGATTATAGTTTGACCATAGTTATGGGTAACCATGTAGTTTCCCCAGGTAACTATGTGGCCTATTTGAGAAGAGAAGTGGGTGGCACATGGTTAGAGATAACCATGTGAAATTTCCAAGGAAACCATGTAAATATGAGTAAAAATAAAAAATAATGGTTGATATAGGGTTTACCATACCATGCAACTAAACCGCATGAGTTCCCTGAATAGAAAGTGATCCTCACATGGTTTGTGGGTGGTTTGTAAAAAATATGACCAAACCATGTGTGTGGTATTAATACATACTAAAATTATTATTTTGACTTATAAACTTCTTATAATCCTTCATTATTACTTTGAAATCTAGGGATATTGAACCTAGGGACTCCAATAGCTGTTATTGGTGAATTCCTTCCCTCTAAAGAGCCATTCCATTGAATCTAAATATGTTTATCTTATTAATTTCAAGCTATGTGATCTTTTATCCTATATTATTATTGTTCATGAAATATATTATTTATAATTCTTTGAAAAAACATGAGATCCTATCTTTCATGGATGAATCTAAGAATTCTGACATGATCTAATGTGATTACTTTGAGATTTAAAAGGAAAATAATCATGGAAAACATGGTTTGTCTTTATTGTTCTTGAATTCAGGTTGATATGTTAATTATATTGGATCTTATTGCATAAACCTAAACTAATACATTACCTTAAAATGTTCTTATTATTGGATCACAATTATTTAATCATCATGTGTTGATTTGGGGTTGTTTCATGGGATAATTGGTGTGTGAACTTGATTATAATGGAGAACCTTGACATTGGGATCCAATATTATTAAGGTAGAAAGTTCCTTACTATGATATAATAATTGTATAAAACTATATAACATGAAATACTTGTGCATGTGTGTGTTTTGATTGTGAGAACTAAACTGATATGACATGATTATGCATATGTGTGTGGCCCATGATACCTCTCTTGATATGACATGTTTATGCATGTGTACAACTAAAAAATTTACTATAACACCCTCTGAATTTGTGATTTTTTTCCAACTATATTTTATATTTTTGATATTTTATGAAGAAATATGTTTATTTTTCATTACACACAATACCAAGTTTGTCTTTTGTAGCAAAAAATACTATTTTTATCTTGCATTATGTGCAAAAATTAGTTTCTTTGAAAGTGTGCATGACATACAACACCGAGCTTCATTGAACTATGAAATAATATTACTTTAAATATTACCATTATAAATTAACTGTTAAATAATAGATTATGAATAGTATTAAATACATTATGAAATATACATATAAATGTATTACTCAATATAAATTTATTTATAAATTCATAGTAAATAAACAATCAATTTTTGGCAAATTAATTATATTCATCAAAAATAAGTTTTCTTCAAAAATGATATTATTTATTTTTGTAAGAAAATTTAATAATTAGTTTATAGATATTTTAGAAAATTAATTTTATAAAAAGAACATAATTTCTAGAATCTTCATACGAAAATTAACTTATGGATTCTTTTTTGGATTTTCTCAGAAAAATATTGATTCTTTAATGAGTAGTAAAAAATGCCGATTCTTTTATAAAACTTCCATTTATTTTCAAAAAATTAAATAATTTAAATGTCTAATTATGTTTCAACATAACATATGTATTATTTGGTAATATTTTATATACTTAATTAATTTTAAACAAATTTATATTTTATTTTAGTAAAATTTTATTTTTGGGTTTAAAAAGAGTTTTTTTGAAAACTATTTTCAAGTGCATAATTTTTATCCATTTTAATTAATTAAAATAATCCATAATGATGCATGTTTTAAATTAAATTTATAGATTATATATCAATAAAATTTAATTTATATTCATACAATGATTATTAGTATACATAGAGTTAATATAAAATCATCTTGTTCTAGAAAAAAATACACTTCTTAAAAACCTATTTTTCATCGTATATGCGGGTTCTATTTTAAATTTAGTTTTTACCACCTTAAGAATATTTATTTTATAAAATAAACATAATTTTTGAAATATTAGTATCAAAATTATCTTAGGGATAATGTTTTGGATTTTTCTAAAAAGTTTCATTTTTTGATGAATAGTAAAATAATATTGAATTTTAATTGAAAGATTAATTTTCATTAATTTTATTTATAATGTTGAATTAAATTATAAATTGGTTTGAAATTAAAATTAGTTCAATATTCATCCATTAATCTAATTTAGGTCACTTGAATAAATTTTATATTAAATTTAGATATAAAATATTATTAAACATTTGAAAACTTTCTCTTGAAAAACTATCCACTACTATAAAATAAGTGTTTAACAATGCTAAAAATAGGCTTTATCTATGACAGAGAAGCACTGACTACTATAGTGAGATTAAAAGACCTAATATTTTATATGTGTTAAAAAAGTGCTGATAAAGGGGCATACTACAACATGTTGCAACAACACACTACAACACCTGTAAAGTGTGCTGTAACTACACATTACTACAAAAAACACCACGAAATCAGAAAAATCAAGTATGAATATATAATTTTAAATAAATACAATTTACAAGACAAATAAAATAAAAAACACTATATTATAGGCATTTTATACATTGGTTCATACGTTTACATAAGTACAAATTATTACATACATTCAATAATAGCAGTCTTCCTTTTTCTTTTGATCCAAACCCCTGCTTGAGAAAAAAACACACCTGTATTAAAAAAATTCATATGCTAGTAATAATATAAAGAAATAAATTAATATAATGTGTTAATTTTAAACTAAAATTTGAGTCATACTAGGAACAGTGTGTATCAAATTGAGTTTCAGTTGATTTTTTAACATCACACCATTTTTTGTTCATCTTCAAGAATTATATCTATGAAAAATAACTAAATAATTATAAGATAAAAATGATAAGGAAATTAATTAAGTAATAATAGATAGAATGACAAGAAAACAATATAGTATTATTTTCTTGGTTTTGGTGATGTGATGCGTATTTGAAAATAAAATGACATTTATACATTGAAAAGATGCACTTGGAGCCATATTGGTCACACCATGAATCAGATTGAGGTGAGGATAATTATAATATGTCTCAAATGAATTATGGATTATTTTAATAAAGTATAAAAATAATATTAATGTGTTTTATTAGTTTTTAGTATGTTGTTTGTCATTTTTACAAAAATTTCATTTTAAACTAGAAACATTCACATTGATTCATATTGGTCACATCATGTGTCAGTTTGATGTGATACTGATTCCTAAACATCACAAATGAATTATGAATCATTTTCCTAAATTATCAAGATAATATGATCATATTTTATTTGTTTTCAGTGGGTGAAACTTTTTAAACCAAAATATCAATTTTAAAATGACAACAGACACATTGAGTCATATCGGGTACATCATGCATTAGATTGAGGTGAATGTGCTTACTATATGTCAAAAATGACATATGGATCATTTTTCTAAAGTATCAAAACAATTTGAATCTATTTTCTCAGTTTTGAGTAGGTTAATTGTCCTTTTTACTAAAATTGATGTCAATTTTATATAAAAAGATGCACTTAGAGTCATACCAGACACAACATTCATCGGATTGAGGTGTTCCTGACTCCTACATTTCATAAATTACTTATGTATCGTTTTCCTAAAGCATAAAAAGAATCTAAATGTGTTTTTTTAGTTTTGATTAAGTCAGTTGTCCATTTTACTAAAATTGATGTCAATTTTAAATAAAAAGGTGCAAATGGAGTTATATCATTCACACTATGAGTCATATTGATGTGAGTATAATTATTACATGTTACAAATGAATTTTTATCATTTTCATAAAGTATAAAAATAATATGAATGCATTTACTTAGTTTTGAGTACACCACTTTTATTTTTTACTGAAATTTCATTTTAAACTAGATGCACATACATCGACGCATACCGATCACATCATGTATCAGTTTGATGTGAGACTGATTCCTAAATATAAAAAATGAATTATGAATAAATTTCATAAATTATAAAGATAATATGAGAATGTTTTCTTAGTTTTCAGTGAGTGAATTTTTTAAACTAATTTATCAATTTTAAACTCATGACAAACACATTGAGTCATACCAGGAACATCATGTATCAGATTGAGGCGATCCTAATTCCTACACATCCAAAATGACTTATGGATAATTTACCTAAAGTATCAAAATAATATGAAGGTTTTTTATCAGTCTTGAGAAGGTTAGTTATCCTTTTTACTAAAATTGATGTCAATTTTAAATAAAAATATGTACTTGGAGTCATACCAGTCCCAACATGTATAAGATTGTGGTGTGGATGATTTTTAAATATCTCAAATTACTTATGGATTCTTTTCATAAAGTATCAAAATAATATGAATTCATTTCCTTGATTTTGAGTACGTCACTTATTTTTTTTACTAAAATGCCATTTTAAACTAGAAACATACACTTTGACTCATACTGATCACATTGTGCATCATTTTGACATGATAATGATTCCTACAAATCTAAAATTACTTATGAATTGATTTACTAAGTTATAAAGAAATATTGATCATGTTTTCTCTGTTTTTAGTGAGTGACATTTTTTAAACTAAAATGTCGATTTTAAACTGATAACAGACACATTGAGTCATATCGGTCACACCGTGTGTTGAATTTATGTGTGTCTGATTCCTACACATCTAAAATTACTTATGGATAATTTTTATAATGTATAAAAATAATAAAAATATGTTATTTTTGGTTTTGAGTATGTTAGTTTTCCTTTTTACTAAAATTAATGTCAATTTTAAATAAAAAAAGCACTTGGAGTCATACCGGTCACACCGTCGCATGTGCCCATTATATCATGATAAGTCACCATAATGGGCACATGATATTCCTCTACTATTCTATATTTCAAAAATGAAAAGGTTTTTCAGATAACAAAATAGAATCAATATTCAGTGTTGGAAGTTCAATAAAGAAAGGGAATTAAATTGGAAACCATGGTAACATTGGTAGAAATAATAATTTTATCTATTTTGTAGATTGTTGTAGATAGTTGAAAGAAAAATATGACTTCAAAAAGATATATGAAAAAATAATAATTATTATATAAAAATGATATTGAAATCAACTTACAAATAGTAGATAAAATAATGACAAATCGAACAAAAGAATCCACCTATACCAGAAAACAATTATTATATGATTAAAACTATAAATAAATAAATTAAATATAAATATGAAATAATAAATTAATTCTATATATAATTATTTAACTTTGAAAACATTGTTGACCATAAGAATATACTGATGGTAAATAAAGAATGATGATAAAAAAACACAAATAGATATCTCTAAAAAATAAATCAACGAGTGAGGAGGATGAGTAGAAAATAATATACCTTATATTGAAGCTTTGAATCCTTTGATAGAAAGTAAATATATCCTATTGGGTTCATAAAATATTCATTTTATATAATAAATAAATAAATACACATAAGATATTCACTATCAAAGGTGAAAGTTATAGATAATTATAATAAGGTAAACTAAAAATTTGATTATTTCAAAGAATTTTAGTATGCTTTAAAGAAAATGGGTAATTGAATGGAAGAAAATAATTACTACACTATGGTAGGTTTTATCCTATGTATTAATACAAAGGTTAAAGTTATAGGCAATTTCCATCCTCATCAACTTATCTTCTAAAAATTTATCATTTAATTTTTTTTGGAACTCATCCTTCATCTCTTATGGACATGCAAATATGTTTCTTGAAATACTCAAAGTAATAGTAACCTATATGAATACTAATACTATGAGTTTTACAAGCCACATAAAATAGATAGGGTATGAGTCTCAAGAATCAAATTATAATAATAACTATTCAAGATAGGAAACTGATGAGGATGACAATTATAATCCATTGTGTTCTCTAAAAGGGGTAATGGCTCCTATTTGTGATAATTACATGGATGGTAATCAGATATTCCTAAGGGTGAACCAAAAGGCAATGTTAAAGAATGATCTATTTTTAGATGGATTAATGTAAAACATACATAGTGTTTATTATATGTGTGATGAATGAAATGAAGTGATTTTTAAGAATTATTAATGAGTGGTTTATCATTTCAAAGATGACTATATTTTTACAAAGGTATAGAAAACTAGCTGAACCATTTTTTGATTTGGAATCGGTAAAATTTAATGGTAATTATGTTTGAAAGAGGAAATTGATTTGTGGTATTGAAAAATTGATCATATTAGATAATGATACAATTAAATAGAAAGTTAAAAAGGGTGGTTTGAGATGTTTTTATAATGGAAAGAGTAAATTGATAGATATTTTTTACTAATTAGAATGGGGATATTGTTAATAATTAAAATAATAATGAAAAATTGGAGTAAATTAATGTCAACTAGAGTAGCATAGGGCAGAGAATACATGTACAAGGTTGACTAAAAATAAGACATTTATGGTGTGTAAAATGAAGAGGGATTATAAACTACACGAAACACAAGCAAGGCTGAAATCAATGAATAAAATTTCATTGGTGATCAGATAGTTATGGTGAAAACTAGAAGGATTAGGACTCAAAAAAACCTCATTTTTTCCAATGTAGATCCTAAATAATTTAAAGAGGCTGAAAAGGATGATAATTGGATCAAATCTATGCATGAGTATCTTTATCCAAATAAGAATAATGTGACATGGGGAATTTTTCTAGGGCCTGAAGACAAAAATGTTATCAAAACCAAGTGGGTGTTCAGTAATAAAATCATTAACTATGGAAAATTGGCTCACAACAAAGAGTGGATAGTATGCAAGGGGAACTAGTAGATCGAAGGAATTTATATTTATGATAAATTTAACCTCATAGCTCGGTGGGAAACTATTTGAAATTGTTGACTATTTCAGTGAAAATGTAGTTCAAAGTATACCAAATAGATATCAAATCTATGTTCCACAATGGAGTTCTTAAGGGGGTAGTATACATTGAAAAAAAATGGGTTTATTATGGATGAAAATGACATAAAGGTGTTATAGTTAAAAAATTATTTGTATAAGTTAAAAAAATCACTAAGGACATAGTATTTAAGGTTAGATCAATAACTTAGAAAGCTTGGTTTTTAGCGAGGTAGAGTTGATCAAGCGTCTACATCAAGAAGAAGAATGATCAAAGGATCTTGGTACTCATATATATCAAAGACATAATATTTGAGGACTGGACAAAGTACAATAATTTTTTTGTGTGGATCATATGAGGTAAGATATCAAGATGTCTATGATTGGTGAATCATTTTCCTCGGTTTATAGGCGAATCAAGGAAATAATAGAACATTAATTTCTAAATCAAAAATGAAAAAGAGGTTCCTAAGTGATTTTCAATGGAATATTACAAACTAATGACAACAAAAAATGATATATGGATGAATTTTTCAAAAGTTGATAGTTGAAAAGAGGTAGATGTTATGGAATATAGGTATTGGGAGCCTATTATACCTCACAACAACATGAACCAACATTGGGTTTGATATATTTCAATTTTCACAGTACTAATGTTGTCCTGAGGAGAGAGACATGCTAACGGGGAATATAATACTTCAATAAATCTAAAAAATAATGAATTTTGGGTTGTTTTATTATAAGATAGTGAAATTAGAGTTGTTTTGATACATGAATATGGGATGAGAATGTTCAATGGATAACTGAGGGAAATTTGAGATATAAAAAAACCTAGATTTTTTTGAGCCTTGGTTTCATTCGACCCTTGAATCGCTCGAGCCTTGGAATAGTTGGAGCGTTGATTCTAGCCTAGATTCTTGCTTGGATTCAATAACAAGGAGTTCTAATAACAGGTTACTTCCACGGAGATCTTCAGATATTGCAAACTGGTTCGTGATGGTTAGGGTTCTTAAAATAGATGAGGAAACTTTTATTAGTGATTCCAAAAAAGCGCTGATAAAGACACCTTTTACCAGTGCTAGGTTAATAAGAGCTGATAAAATGAATTTTTATCAGTTCTTTTTTTATCATTGATAAAGATAGACATTTATCATCTCTAAAAAAGTGAAAATAAAATCCATCTTTATCAGCGCTAAAAAAGAACTAATAAATACTTAAAATAACTTTTTTTAAAAACAGTAATACTTTAAAAAATTCATACTTTTTATATATAATTATAATACTTATAATAATATTTTTTATAAAATAATAATTTCATAATTATTTGAATATATAATTATATAAATAATTTTTTAAAAAATAATATTTGTATCATTATATATATTTATACAATTATATATATATATAAAATAAATATTTATAAATATAAATATATTAAATATATTCATTATTTAAATAAATTTATTATAACTTAACATTTATTTAAATATATATAATTATTTATTTATAATTATATAAATAGTTAAAAAAATATTATTTATTTAATTATAATTATAAATGTATAAAAATAGTAAATATACATTTATAAATATATTTATTTATAAATATTTTTTACAACTATTTTTTAACATTATTAATAAATTTTTAATCTTAAGTGCATGCTTGTTAAAAATGATTAAAATTGAATAATTAAAAATGAGTACACTTTAAAAATATTGAAAAATTAGATAAGTTTGATTAATTAAATATAAATAATTAAAAAATGGATATAAATTGTAATAAAGATGAATACATATTAAAAATATTTAAAATAGTAAATAAGTATATATAAAATAAATAATAGAAATTGATTAAATTCCCAAAAAAATATTTATGTGTGTGCGTATATAAATGCATTAATTACATATCTATGAAATAAATATAATATGTTTGATATATGTTAAATTAAAAAATAAAAAAACATTTAATTAGGTCCATTATTTGATGCAATTAGTCAATATTTTTAATTCTTATTAATTTTTTATAAACCGTTTTTCACTAAATATATTACTATTTAATGTAAAGAATAAATATTTAGTATTATATAAACCATATTTATAATCCTTGATATATATATATATATATTTAATATATACACATATTTAATATATACAATTTATTAACACTATCAATAATTATTTAATTAATAAGATATTTTATATTTTTCTCAATTTACTTATTTTTATTTTTTATTTGTTTATTTTCATTTTATATATATCTGTATATTTAATATTTAATATATAATTTATATATAGTATAATCGATTTATTCATTTTTGTAAATAATTATTTAATTAATAAAATTTTTAACATTTTTTTAATAAAATCATTTTTATTTTTTATTTATTTTATTATTTCATTTTATTCAGACTTTTATCAGTGCTAAAAAATACTAATAAATAATTCTTCTATGGGTACTAAAAACAAAGCACTGATAAAGAGAACCCGTTATCAGCACTAAAAACATGCGCTAATAAAAGGTGCCTTTTGTCAGTGCTAAAAAAATGCACTCATAAAGGGTGCCTTTTATTAGTGCTAGAAAAAAAATGAACTGATAAAGGAAATATTTATTAACTATTTTTTCTAGTGCTGACAAAGGCCTATTAAAGGCTTGTTTTGTAGTATTGAACTTTATCATCGCGTCTGTGAGATTAATTTTAAATTAAAATTTTCCACCTCTATGAATGGAATTTGTAATATTGGATTCCATAATTGAAATAATAATAATTTATAGTATCTAGTAAGATCAAATTAAATTTTTACTAAAATTATTAGTAAAAATAGTAAAAATTATTTTCCATGGATAAGGTAAAAATGAGTTCATCTGGTGGTTAAACTATAAAGATAAAGAAACAATGACTATAAACTGGTATAAAAACTAATTTTATGGATATATATTGACTATTAAACATATAAGGTTCTATAATATCCCATATGAGACCCTTTTTTCATATTAAAAACATGGAAGAACACAATTATTTTCAAAAATACCAAATGTGCCCTCTCCCTCACTTATAAAAGGCTACCCCCTCTCTTCTCTTATTCACACCTTCAAACCTTATTATTTTGGACAATACCTACCAAAATCACTTCCCAAATTACCTATAAACATCCTATAAGGATTATTTTATACATAAACCCTTCCAAGGAAGGTTTTTTAAGCAAACCTAAGGAGGATACCCCAAGAAGAGGTAACATTCATCAATGAGAATTGTTGTTTTATTTTTTCCTCCACCTCCTTAATTTCTTATTATACAATTATTATATAATAATATAAGTATCTTAAATGTATTAAGATGTTTTTAAATTAATATAAATACCTAAAATTATCTCCACATCCATTAAATGGGTTATGAAATCATTATTCATGTGTACGACAAACTACTACCTCGCGGACTGATGTCATTCATTTTTCCATTAATACATATAACAATTGGAAATAATGATGGATTTAATATTTATATATGATATTTATGATATGAAATTTTAATATCACACATAACTTCATGCTTTCTATTTTGTGGGAATGAAATAACATCACTCATGTGCACAGAAGACAATAACCTCACAAAGCAATTCTATTCATTCACACTTTACATGGAATGTAATAGTGATTGGTTTAATGATAATATTTTACATATATGATATGAAAACAATTTTATCATGATAATATTTCATTTAATTTTATTTATTTTAATTTTATAAGAAAATGGAAATAGTGTTCATGCATATGTACGACCTACCATCTCTATGAAAAATGCATTTCATTTTCTATCACTAAATTTTATGAATTACTCTAAATAAATATATAATGAATTTATATGATAATTATATCATGGTTAAAATTATATATATTATTAAATCATGATCAAATTAAGAGTACAAAAAATATAAAAAATCAAATCATATACGAAAAAGAAATAAGTTATTACCGAAATGTAACTTTAACATGAGATTATTAATAAACGGGTAATAAAAGATAATAAGTAAATAATATATGGAAAGGTATATATAAATAATGTTTTGTAATATATTTATAATAAACATATATTTATTATAAATTAGTTTTGAATGTGTACGATGGAAGTCAAGACTTAAGTTAAGGGATTTCTGTCTCACTTTTTACTTCTATGAGACACATGCCATAATCACCTCCTATTTATTTTATGTGGTGTATATACTTACCATGACTAGATTTTATGATGGTTATCCTTAAAATTATTGGGATTTACATATCCATTTTATGATTTTTATTTCATTCGGTTTACGGTTCAAAAGTTACCAAAGGGGTAAGAGATTTTGCCTCAATTTTCCTTCTTTGAGACATATGGTTATGTTATGCACCTATATTCTTTTAAGAGGTATATATATAGACAATTTTACATGTAACATCATGAATTTATTTATCCTGATGATATTTTAAGTTTCTTTTAATGATATTTATTCATGGGACACATGTTTTAAAGTTTACAATGTGGTAAAAAGTTTATGTTATAATCTCATCATTTATCAAGACTGTTTATGAATATGTTTCCAATGATAAAATATTATGATACTTCTATAAATAAACTCAGGTATTTTCTTAACCTTTGGTTATGTTATGATAATAAATTTTTTCCCTTTGTTTTCCTATCTTCATGTAATCAAGAGTTCAAAAAGAATTTTTTTAAGAAAAATAATCTTTTTCATTGAAAACCCCTTTTCTTCTATAATCTTGTTTTATAAAAATGTTTTAAAAAATATTTTTAAATTTCTTAAAATTATTTGTTAAGTCCATTTCTACCCATTTTTTAATTTTTACAATTTTTTTGAAAGGAATATTCATGTCATTTTCCAAATAATTTCCATTTGACTTTTACCAAAAATATAAAAGAAATATTTGTTTTAACCTGTAAGGTATGAAAACAAATTCCCATAATCATTAATATTATTTTATTAGAAGATTAATTTATAGCATTTCAAGTTTATTTTCAAAGAAAAATATTTTCAAAATGTTTTATTTTTAAAATAGCTTTTTTTTTTCAATTTGAAAAGGATATTTTCCTCAAGAAATGTTTTAAATGTTTTTTAAAGCTTTATTGCTATGTTTTAAAGATTATTATAAAAGAAATGGATTCTAAAAATGTTTTATGTTTTAAAAAGTTATTTTTAAAGAAATTTTATTTTCCTCATGAAATTTTTTAAATGATCGATCAAAATAATTTTTCATCTAAGATGAAATCCGTTGATGTTACCTTTGAATTACTAGGGATATGATCCAAGGATACCATTCTTATTCTTCATCTAAATGGTTTATGTTTATGATTTCATGATGTTTATGAAACCTGTTTATCTTCCATAAGTTATACCATGATAAAATTATTATGAAACCCACTTATTTCTCTATGGGTTATGCTATGGGGGGATGATGAAATTATTATGAAACATGTATCTTTTCCACAAGTTATGATATGATAAAATGTATATAAAACCCATTTTATTTCATGGGTTAAGATATAATCAATGTTTTATGATCTTCTGGCACACATAAATATGGTATTCATTGTGAGATTGGTGGTACCTATATCTCCCTTTAATGCATTGGGTAATGATTTATATCTCATGAGATAGACATGAATGAAATAGGAACTGAACCTATTTTAGTAATGGATTTTTTTCCACTAATATGGTATTGGAAGTGATCCTTGACTACTATAATGGTTTGGGGTGTGAACCCATTCCACTATGATATCCTTGTAAAATATCCTTGACTAATATGGAAATTATTTTTGATACAAATTTATGTGCCACAAGTTAATTTCTTATGCCAATGATATACTCTAATAGATCATGTTATTTTATTTCTTTATGATTCATGTATTATACACTACTAATATTTATTCCATGACTAAAGATTATAATATTTTATATGCAGGGTATGTTTATCATATGTTATGATAATATTCTCAGAAACTTAAATTCATGTTATGCTTGCGCATCTCCCTTGTTTACCCTTAATGAGAATTTGAGATCACTATTTATTATGTTTCCTCTCCCCAGGTTATGAAGAAAAGTTTATGTAGGGTATGGTTGTGAAGAGTAATAAAGGGCAAGAAATTTGTGTGAGACATTGAAGATGTTTCACTAAATTAAGAATATTATATTCCATGTTTCCAATGACACAAAACTATTATGGTTCTCAGGCGTGTATTTGTGTAACGTAATGAGTATTTTTAAAAAAATATGTAATATCCATGTATGGTAATCTTAAGTCTATGTAGTTGGAATCATAGGAAAGTTTTAGTTAACCATTAGAAACTTTGATGAGAAAACTTTAGTGATATCTCTAGGTATATTTCTAAGTATATGTATAGGGATATATCTAAGGATAATTCTAATGTTGAGTAAAAGTATAAGAAAATGTCCTAGAATTTCGGTAAAGGATAGAGCAAGTAGTTTCTAAGAAATTACATCTATGTATGGATACTACATGTGGATATGGATTTGAAAAAGAGATATTTATGGGTAATAACTTAAAAAAAGTAACATTGAGCTAGATTCGATCATCACCTGGTGAATGACAATGTCCCTTTCTCCATAATTAGTTTGAAACCCGCAAGGGTTATGCTTCAAAAATTCAAAAACTCTTTACAAACCCTCATGAAAGATTTAAATAGATGATGACTATGAATAAACTAGGATAAAGCTAAGGTGTCATAGATTAAAAAGAAGGTTTTAGGATTTAGACATCTGATAAGTTATTTTTTTTTCATAATTATTTGGTTTTATGCTATGATTATAGTTTCTCACACTATACTTTTTGGATTTAGCCAATGGCAGGAACTATAAAGAACTGTGTCAACATTGAATGTGATGAAAAATTTCTTGATGGGTATCTAAACAAGATGATGGCTCGAGTGAAGGATGTTTTTATTATTACTAATCAATTTTCATGGAACATACTTACCAAAAGTGTATCTTAACCAACTCTTAAAATAAAAAAAATAAGAGAAGGAAAGAGTTTTCTAAGAGTTAGGGTAGTAGAGACCATGGGGAAAATAATATTTAGTTTTCTATGCGTCTAGAATGTGGGAAGAAACACCCAAGTGGATGTATTAGAGGAACATGCAGAACCTTTAACTTTGTAAAATTAATACATAAAGCAAGTAACTAAGAAGAAAAAAAAAATGAAAAGTTCGGTTAACACAATGAATGAGAAAAATGGTGTCCTTGAGATATCATCATCTGTTGAATGTTTTAAATGTAGAAATTATGAGAATTATAAAAATCAATGTCCTAAAGGGAAATCTCATGAAAAAAATTAGTAAAGTCTTACGAGTAATGATTATATTTTTAATGATGAATAGACTAAAAATGAAATATGAAAGGAATAAGTGTTAAGAAATATGACAAAAAATCCTGATTAATGGTGTATAAAGAAAGTGGAATGATTGATGTATTTATGTGTTGGATTTAAAATATTATGTTATATGAATCATGAAATATATAAGTATTGTTCATTATAATTTTTTCAATAATGATTTTAAAGAATATTATGAATGATGATGATGGACTAGAAAAGTGATTTAATGGAAAGTTTATATTATGAAGATAACCCTTAATATGTTCTGAATGTTAAGATAATGATGTTTGGATTAAGAGATCATTGACCTGGATAAAGTAAATTGGACATTACTGATTACCTAGGAACATATTAATTATTTTTGGACAAAGTGGTTTATGTTACCATTTATAGAGTTTACAATATTATCAGATCTATGGAATATATTCAATAATATGTAGTTTTATTCAAGGAATGGAGAAGAATGAATGTTTTCATTGAGGTTTAATGGTAATTCCGGTTATTACCATTTTTTAATAAAATTCATGTTGGAGGTATTAACGTGTTTGGTATGTGATAATTAAGATCTAATATATGTTTTTTGGGGGATTAATGATGAGTTTATTTTAGAAATTTAGTGACCTTATTTATAAAATTTTGGATTTTAATCTTTTGGAAGGGTCGTAAGGCTGACCATTTATGAAATGGTTTAAGTTGAACTTTAGATGAGGCTTTAGAGAATAATGTATTATTTCACCAGATGAATATCTATTCATAAATTGTGATAACCATTTTTCTATGATGATGATTAAAGATAAATAGAATGAATTATCATTATATTTATGGATATTATGATCTATTAGTGCTTTAGGCATAAAAAAATCACTTTTATTTCTTAGAATAAGACTTTAAGTGGAAATTGATCAAAGAACAATCAAAATATTATATTTTGCTGAATGTAATTAAATCATGCAAGTATATATTATCATTAGGACAAGTATATTGAAATAAAATATTGTCATGTTATCATCATTTTTGATGATATCAATGACCTTTTTCATGCCTATTTGGATTATGGATTTTTGTTTATTAACTTTATCTAGATCACCCTATTTAATGTGATCAATAATCTCAATCACTTTCTATAATTTTTTATACTTTTCTTTCATGTCCTAATCTTTACTTCCCACCTATGTTCTCCTATGTGGGAACATAGTTATGTGTTACTTTAAGTAACCTTTATGTATCTAACTTTCATTTTTAGGGATGTTTTATTATTAATTTTTATGATTTGGATTTCTATGAATGACTTTTTAAATGTTAAACCACTTATTCCTAAGATAAATGTCGAGGAAAAAATTCATTTTAAGGGGGGTAAAATGTAACGCCCTGAGATTTCATGATTTTTTTCAAATATATTTAATATTTTTGATATTTTACGTATCACTATGTTTATATTGCATTACAAACAATAATAATTTTGGCTTGTGTCACACACAATATTGAGTTTAGCTTAAATTACACATAATAATGAGTTTTTTTAAAAGTGTGTATGACACGCTACACCAAGCTCCATTGAACTATTAAATAATATAACTCTAAATATGACCATTATAACCTAGACATTAAATAAGAAAATGTGAATAGTATTAACCATATTATGAAAAATACATATAAATTCCCTAATAAATATTAATTTATTTATAAACTCTTAGTACATAATCAATCAGTTTTTGTTAAAGTAATTATATTCATAAAAAATGTGTTTTCTTCAAAAATGATATTTATTTCGTTTTATAAGAAAATTGTATAATTAATTTATAGAGAATTTGTAAAATTTATTTAATAAAATGAACTCAATTTTCTGAATCATAATATAAAAATTAATTTATGGTGATTTTTTTGGATTGTTTTGCGAAATATTGATTTTTCAGTGAATAGTGAAAAATGCCAATTTTTATAAAACAATAATTTATTTATAATAAATTAAGTGATATAAATACCCAATTATGTTTTAAATTAAAATATTTATTACTTGGTAATATTTAATCCACATAATTACTTTTTAATCAACTTTTTATTGGATTTCATTATAGGATTATTTTTGGGTTTAAAAAGGGTTTGTTTACTGAAAACGGTATTAAAGTGCATGATGTACTCCATTTTAATTAATTAAAATAATAACTAATTAGGAAAGTTTTAAATGAAATGAATATATTATATATCAATAAATTTAAATTTATATTCATACATTTATTATTATTAGATATAGAGTTAATATAAAATCATTTTTTGTTCGAAAAAATACACTTCTTGAAAACCTGCCTTTTCATCATATCTACGGTTTTTTGTTTTAAATTAAGTTTTTCACAATTTTAGATATTTCATTTTAAAAAATAATATTTTTTTAAGTCATAATATCAAAATTATCTTATTGTTAATTTTTTTTTTGAAAAGTTTCATTTTTTGATTTATAGTAAAAAATAAAAAATTCTAATTGAAAAATGAATTTTAGTTTAATTTATTTATAAAGTTAAATATAAATTTAAAATAGGTTTAAAGTAATTTATTTTCAATGATACATATATTATTATAATATTTTAATTTTAATCAATTTAATATTTAATTTAAATATAAAAATATTGTAAAATTTTGAACATTTTCTATTTAAAAACATGATTTCACATCACATCTGTAGGATTAATTTAAAATTAAAATTTTCTACTTATGTGAATTAAATTAAAAAAATAAATTAATTTTTTTAATTATAATAATATATATTATCTAATAAGGAAAAATAATTTTTTTACCAAAATGATTAGTAAAAATGGTAAAAATTATTTATCGCTTTTAAGGTAAAAATGGTTTACCTGGGGGTGAAATAAAAAGATATGGGTAAAAATGACCTATAAACTTATCTAAAAAATATTTTATAGACATATTTATACAATTAAACATATAATGTTATATAATGAACCATTTTGGAACCTCGTGACATATGAAAAATGAGGTATCACTCAATTCTTTTCAAAAATACCAAGTGTGTCTTCTCCCCCACTTATAAAACGATACCCCTTCCACTCTTTTATTCACAACATAAAACCCTTTTGATTCAGAAAATAACTACCCTGATCACCTAAAAAATTCACTTCCCTCATCTTATAGGAATTATTTTGTACATAAACCCAACCAATAAAGGCTTTTCATAAAAGCCTAAGGAGGATACCCGAAGAAGAGGCAACATTTATCAACAAGCATTTTTTATTTTATTTCTTACCCCACCTACTTAAACTATTATTATAAAATTATTATATAATAACCTTAGTATATTAAATATTATTAGATGTGGTTTTGTTAAGGTCATAACCAACAACCTTCTCCACTTCCATCAAATGAGTTACAAAATCATATTTCATATATACGAAGGACTACTGCCTCGCAAACTGATGTCATTCATTTTTTCCATTAACACCTATAAAAGTTGGAAATAATGATTTATTTCTTGTTTATATATGATATTTATAATATTATTATAATTATTCAATTTTTATATCACATATATCGTCATGATTTCTATTTTGTGGGAATATGATAACATTGCTCCTATGTATAGAAGATTTCCACCTCTCGTAGAAATGTGATTTGTTCAAACTTTACATGGAATGTATAAAAGATGGGTTTAATGAAAATATGTGATATATATGAAATAAAAATTATTCTGGAATGATAATATATCATTTATTTTATCTTATTTCAGTCCGAAAATAAAATGTAAATAGCGTTCATGTGTACGTACGACCTACTGTCTCCATGAACAATGTATTTCATTTTATATCACTAAATTTTATAAATTACTCTAAATACGTATATATTGAATATATATGATATTTATTTCATGTTAAACATTCTTTATATTATTAAACCATTATAAAAGTAACATGACCAAAAATATTATAAATCAAATCATATATAAAAAAGAAAGTGGTTATTACCCGAAATGTAACTTTAACATGGAATTGATAATAAATATGTAATAAAACATTAGAGGAAATTAATATATGGTAAGAAATATATATATAATATTTTTT
Source organism: Viscum album (assembly GCA_963277665.1). Taxonomy (NCBI): domain Eukaryota; kingdom Viridiplantae; phylum Streptophyta; class Magnoliopsida; order Santalales; family Viscaceae; genus Viscum; species Viscum album. The sequence continues at coordinate 1,264,772,430 of OY728140.1, read as the reverse complement.
AATAGATTTATAATAAAATTATATTTATTATACAATATTATTTAATGTGCATGATAGAATTCAAGACTTGAGGCAAGGGATTTCCATCTCACTTTTTTACTTATGTGTGACACATGCCATATTCACCACTTATTTATTTTATGTGGCATATATAATACCCATGAGTGTATTTTGTGATACCTATACTTAAAATTATGGGTATTTACATATCCATTTGAGGATATCTCTTCCATGGGGCTTATGGTGCATAATTTTAAAAAGTGGTAATTGACTTTTATCTTAATCTTCCTTCTTTGAGACATACAGTTATGTTATGCACCTATATTCTTTTATGAAGTGTATATATAACCTCTTTTACATGTAATATAATTTATTTATTTATCATCATTATTTTTTGAGTTTCTTTTAATTATATTCCTTCATGGGTATTATGTTTCAAAGATACCAAAGTAGTAAAAAATTTATGTTACAATCTCATCATTTATCAGGATTATTTAAGACCATGTTTCTGATAATCAAATATTATGACACATCTATCAATAAATTCATGAATTCTATTCTCTATTTTTTATTTCATGAGAATAAAAATTTCCCTTAATTTTCTTCTCTTCAAGTACTCAAGAGTTCCAAGAGAATGTTTTTAAGAAAAACCATCTTTTCAGTAAAAAAACCTTTTTCTTCTAGTAATATGTTTTCTAATAATTTTTTCAAAAATGATTTTTATATTTTTAACAAGATTTATTAAATATATTTTTACACATGTTTTAATTTTTACAAAATGTTTTGAAATAAATCTCTATTTTTTTCCAAACAATTCACATTTGGATTTTACAAAAAATGTTAAAGGAATATTTGTTTTAACATGTATGATATGAAAAAATCTTCATGTCATCATGATAATTATTTTCTTTGAAGTTTAATTTATAAATTTTCAAGGTTGTTTTTAAATAGAATTTTTTTTATAAAATTTATGTTTAAAAAAGTTTTTTTTCAAATCATAAAATATATTTTCCTCAAGAAATGTTTTAAATGATTTTTAAATAATCCTTTATAAGTTTTTAAGGTTATTTTTAAAGTAATGTATTTTGAAATTTCTTTATGTTTTAAAAAGTGATTTTAAAATAAAATTTATCTTCCTTAGGAAATGTTTAAAATTATCAATCGAAATAATTTTCCATCAAATATGACATCCGTTGATGTTACCTATTCCTTACTAGGGACATGATCCAAGGATACCATTTTTATTATTCCTTTGAATGGTTAATGATTTTGATGTCATGTTTTTTTTGAAAACCATTTCAATTCCATGGGTTAAACCATGATAAAATTATTATGAAACCAAATTATTTTTTCCATAGGTTATACTATGATGAGATGATAAAATTATTATAAAACCTGTTTCTTTTCTATAGGTTATGATATGATAGAATTTTTTTAAACCCATTTCATTTTTTTGGTTATGATATAATGAATATTTTATGATATTATGGCACAAATAAATATGGTATTAATTATAATATTGGTGGGACCTATATCTACCTATAATTAATTGGGTAATGATTTATATGTTATGAGATATAAAATACTGGAATGGGGAAGAAACACGACTCAATAAGGGAATTTTTCCAATATTATGGTCTTGGGAGTGAAACTTTAATACTATTATGGTTTGATGATTGAACCCATTCCACTATGATGGCCTTAGAAATGATCCTTAACTATGATATAAATGATTTTATATGTTTATGTGTGTGCCAAAAATCTATCTATTATTCTAATGTTATGCTATCATGGATCAAATTATTTGATTTCATTATGATTCATGTCTTATGAACTAAAAATCTTTATGCCATGACTCATGATTTAATATTTGATATGCTTGGTATGGTTATCAAATATTATGCTTGTATTATCATTCCATTATATTTATGTTACACTTACATATCTCTCTTGTTTACCCTTACGAAGCATATGAGCTAACTCTTTCTTATGTTTCCTCTCCTTAGGTTATAAATAAAGGTTTATGTAGGGTATTTTTGTAAAGAGTACTAAAGGAGAAGATATTTTTTGGAGACATAGAATATATTTTACCAAATTATGAAGATTGAGTTCCATGTTTCCAAAGGAACTAAAATATTATGGTCCTTAGGCATGTATTTGTGTAATATAATTAATATTCATATAAGAATATGTAATATCCATGCATGAGAAACTTGGGTCTATATATTTACATTTTCTAGATTTTGTATGTATATATGTGTATGGATCATATAATTCCACTATTTAGTTTCAAAGTGATTGGTGAATCCTTCATGGCTTGCTTAATCTCTTAGAAGGAAGCATGTATGATGTCACAATTGATGAATATGATGTGGGTATTTAATTTCAAATGGTAGGCCAACATGGCCTTGAGGCCTGACTTGATACTATAAGTGTGGTATGATGACCTTATGGATGGACCTAAGGTAGTTGGTGGGGGCATGATGGAATTGTGGCCTGATCAGAGATAGTCGGTGAGGTATGATGGACTTCCGGTTTGACCTAAGGCATGATGGAATTTTGGACTATTATGATACTTATATTGGTCTTGTGTCCTATTCCAATATTCATGGAAACTATACATAACTTATCCTTTGTCATGGAATTGAAGCAGGTAGGGCCAGGATTTGGGGAAGCCTGGTTAGCACCCGATGGACAAACACATGATTTATTAACTATGTATTTACTTTCCTATAATTGAATACAACTTTATATAAATGCTAAACTTATATTAAGGATGAATTGGTGGTGTTCCATGTGATTATAATTACACCTTTCACAAGAAACTTAGTGCGTGTGAAGACTTTATGTCAGGGATCTGGTAAAGGTCAAAGGCCTTGTGTCAAGTAGTTGAGCTAGAGGAGTAGGGGAGATGGGTGGAGTTACAATGGAATTCAGGCTGCTTGTTAAAATAACTCTTATTATATTACATCTTTTTTTCTCAAAACGTGACATATAATTTGTTAGTTTTTTGGTTTTCTTTCATGAAATATTTATACAGTAAAGATTTGTATAATTTTCTTATGATTTTTGGATATCTTATTTAACTATCACTTCCTTGTATAAATGTATTAGTTGGATATCTATACTGAGGGTATAGTCTTCCCATGTTCTAATTTATTCCCTCAAATAATTTCAGTAGCCTCTTGAATATGGGGAGGTGAACCTGAGGTCAAGTTACACTCAATCATATACATGATGATTCGGTTCAAGGTGCTGTAAAATGTTATTGGAGGGTGGTTTTTATCTTTTAATTTAGTTAAAAACCTATAAATATCCTTCCATATCATAAAACATTGTTTGAGATGATGGATTTGAAAGAGACCATTAAAATATTAAGGTTAAGGGGGTGCTCCGATCACTTCCCCTTATGGTGATCTAGTTCTATTTTACAAGAAGGTGGTTTGTAGCCTAAGGCTATATATGGATTACCAAAAATTGAATCATCCCATGGTAAGGAAATAATACCCATTTCCTATTATCAATGATTTATTTGATCAGTTTCGGGGAGACTAGTGGTTCTCTAAAATTGAACTGCTATATGGTTATCACCAACATTATGTTAGTGAAGAGGATATACCTAATATGGTGTTCAAGTGTGAATATAGATTATACAAGTATCTTGTGATGTTTTTTTGGATTGAGGTATTCTCTAGTAGTGTTCATAATCCTCATGAATATAATTTTTTACATATATATGGAATCCTTCAACTTTGTTTTTATTGAAGACATCTTGTCATATTCAAAAAACTTAGAATTTGGTTCTAGACATTTAGAGATCATGTTGAGTTCACATTAAGTGAATCAAGTTTATAACAAGCTTTCAAAGTTCCATTTTAGATCTAAGAGTTATGATTTCTCAGGTATGTTATTTCTAAGATAGGTATTTATATTGATCCATAAAATTTATAGGTTGTTACATCATGGGAGTGTCCTAAGAATGTGTTTGAGGTTTGGAGTCTCTGTGGATTAGTCGAGTACTACAAACACTTCACCCAAGAATTCTACTATTAGGTAGAACCTATGACTGAATATACCAATAAGGGGGTAAAGTTTGAGTGAAATGACCTTTTCAAAGAGGCCTTCCTAAACTTGAAGATAAGGTTGACACATTCCCTTATTCTAATTCTACCAGAACCTAGGAGTGCTTATATAGTGTACTATAATGCCTATGGAGTTGGTTTTGGGCCTGTCTTGATGAAAAATGGATGGGTAGTTGCTTATGGGTCTTGATATCTATAAACCCAAAAGACAAAAAAATACCCCACTCATGACCTAGATTCATGTTTTGTTGTTCATTCATTGGGATTGTGGTGACATTATCTATTCTATGAGATATTTTAGACTATATAAACCATAAGAGATTATGATATATTTTCTCCCAGTGGGACTTGAATCCGTGATAGAGATGTTGGGTCGAGTTTTTGAATAAATTTTATTTCAAGATGGTATATACCCCTTGAAAATGAAATGCTATTATATATTATCTAAGTAAAGATTACATTGGATTTGGAAGCTCAAACATCAAAAGAAGAGTGAAAGTTGATGATTTTGATCATGAATTGATAGGTGGGTGTATTTGAAAAGTAATAGGTGGTATCTTGTTCACCCTTTATCATCAATTATACTTTGGTTGATTGGGTCAAGGAATGTTCAGAGACAGATCTATATTGTTTAGCGATGCATTATATGTTGAAATGAGATGAAATTACTCTAGGATAGTCCTTAAATGAGAATAATACAATTCATATCCCTCGTAGAGTAGTAGTCCCTACTTCTATGAGAGAGGAATTGATTAGGGAATAAAACACCACAACATGAGTGGTTTATCTTGGATTGACTAGGATGAATCATGATATCCAACACCATTTATGGTTTCCAATAATGAAAAAGGATATAGTAGAGTTTTTTCTCATTACCTAACTTTCTATAGGATCAAAGTAGAACATCAATTACCCATTGTTGTACATTGAAATCTTCTTGTACCTTTGAAAAAGTGGGATGAGGTGGGTATGAAAATTTTCAAGGGGTTTCCTAGAACCTTGAGGGGTTAGGATATACTGTGGGTCTTCATTAACTAACTTATAATTCTTGAATATTTCTTTCCCATTTGATAAATGTAATCTATAGATGAGTTGTGCAGGATGTCTGTTCATAAGATATTGTGACTCCATGGAGTGACTTTAAGTATCATGTCATATTGAAATTCTTATTTTAAATCATGTATTTGGAAAGGATTTTAGAATGTTATGGGGTCATTATTGAAGTTGAGCATGAAATATCACCCACATAAAGATGGAAAGTCCTTGAAGACCATCAAAGTATTAAAATATATGCTCAGGGCGTGTGTTCTAGAGTTTAGTGGAGAATGGGATGATCATCTAGCTCTGGAAGAGTTTATATATAGTAATAGTTTATTGTATTCATTTAATATGGATCCTTTTTGGGGTCTTTATAGTTGATCATGTCATTCTACATTATGTTCACATGAATCCAGTGAGTCAGTAGTTATTAGTATGAGTTTTTTCTAGAAACCTCCCAGAAGGTTTAATTAATCAGGAAGTAATTGGCTGATGCTCATAGTCGTAAATGTTCTTATCAAGACCGATGATGGTGATATTTTGGTTTTTCCATGGGTGATTTAGTTTTTTATGGGCATCACCTTGATGGGGGAACAAATAAATGTGGAGGTAGGGGAAATTTCCATAGTAGTTGATGGGATTTTTTGGGAAAACAGAATAGATCTAGATGATTTCTTACTAATTTGACCTTACTCTATAGAATCTAAGTATGCATGTTGTGTTCCATTTTTAGCAATATAGGAAATAAATGATTTATACTTGGAATGTAATTGATAGAGAATATATTGAGTTGTATGTAAATAATTCATTTGAGAAACATCAGGTATATATCGTTGATCAAATTGAAATGGTACTATGAGGGAAGATAATTCCTCTTATTTAATTTTATAGAATCATGAACATATTTAAGAAGAAAATTGGGATTAATAATTATATGTGTGGGATTAGTGGTCCAATTTTTTCATGTATTACCTCTTGAGATAGTTCATAAGGATGAAAATTTCTTAGAAGAGGAGATTATAATGATCTCAGACTTTCTAGGTGCATTATATCTTGTTTTCAACCTTTATTAAAAGTTTTTTGTTATAATTTGTTCGGGTGAAGTCTTGAGTATAATCTAGGTGGATTTTGAGGATTTTAAAGACATTAAGGGGGATAAAAACTTGAGCATAGTTAGGAGAAACCATATTTTTTTCCTTATATTATCGTGAAGCTAGTTGGAAAGAAGAAATGGGGGTCATACAGTTGAAACATGGTTAGAGACAGCCATGAGACATTTCCATGTAAACTGTGTAACTCATTAGAGAGGAAAAATCATTATTAGTGAAAATTTTACAAAATAGTGCAACAAAATAATGTGGGTAAATTAAATAGGCAGTGATCCTCACATGGTTGTTACACAATTTGGTAAATCGTGTGACCAAACCATGCACACGATATTAATTAATATGAAAATTATTATTTTGACATGGAAACTCCCAAAAAACCATCATTATTTCTCTTGCACCTAGGGCACTCAATCCTAGGGACTCTAGGGGATTTTCTTAGTGAATTCCTTCTATCAGGAGAGAATTTTCATTGGACCCAGAGACATCATTCCTAGGGAAGGTAAGTAATAATTTGTTCACTGTTCATCTTTTTCTTGATTGATATTTTATATCCTCCTTGGTAAAGACCCTAGATATTATTTTTCATTGTAGGATCTCGGAATTTTTACATAATATAAGGTGATTCGTTCTTGATTACAGAGGAAAAGGAAGGTGGAAATCCATGTTTTTCTTGATCATTCTATGATTTTCCTAGATTTTTTTATTATGTTGGATCTCTTTAGGTAGGTCTAAAAAAATCCTAGCCCTTGAAATAGTATTATTCTTAGATATTTTATCTTGAATTTTTATTTGGTGATTTAGTAATAGTTCTTAGGATTTTTGGTGTGTAAGCTTGATTCTAATGGTGAACCATAATTCAGGGCTTGAATACTCTTATGGTAGGAAGTTCCATACCATGTTAATAAAATTGTGTAGAACTATAGGATATGGAATTATTTTGTGTGTGTGTGTCCTATTAAACCTATCTTGATATAGGGTACTTGTTCATTTATATGTGTCCTACGATACCTATCTTGATATGAGACGTTTTTTCATGTGCATATCCCAATAATTTTCTTGTTATAGATTGTTTATATATATGTGTATGGACCATAGACTTATATTAGTTGGTATCAAAGTGATAAGTGAATCATTTATGTCTTGGATAATACTTTTGGGGGGAATTATGTATGACATGGAACATGATGATTATAAAAGGGGTTTTAATGGAAGATAATAGGGTACGATGGCCTTAAATCTTGACCTAAAACTGGTAGTGTGTCCTGATGTCATTGTATCCTAAATTTTAATAGTTTTTAGGGAATTATTGCATTATGGAATGAACTAAGATATTTTGTGGGGGAATGATGGCCTTGTGACCAAAACCAAGGCACGATGACCTTGTTTTCTGTTCCAAGACTTACATTGGTCTTGTGGCCTATCCTGAGGTTCATAGAAATCAGACATAACTTATTCTATACCATGGAACCAAAGAAGGTAGGGATGAGGATTATAGAATTATTATTAACCCACAACGACTCATCACATGATTTTTTACTTATATATTTACTTTCCAGTCATTGCATACAATTTTATATAAATACTACAATTATGTAAAAATGAATTGATGGTGTCTTATGAGGATTATACTCATAGATTGCATGCAAATATTGGTTCCTGTGAATAATTTATTTTTAGGGATCTAGTCAAGGGAAAGGGACCTATGTTGAGTAAAGATGAAGAAGCAAGGAAGATTGGTGGAGCTATAGTGGAATTACAGTTACTTATTTTGAAATCTATTATTATCTTCCATATTTTTTTCTTAGCAATCAATTTACATTTGGTTGGTTTTTTGGTTTTATTATATGACATATTAATAAAACAAGGTTTTATGTCATTTTATTCCATTGTATGAATTTATTATTTTATTATCTCTTCCATACATATATGTGTTGGTTGGATATCTGTACTGAGGGCATAGTCCCCCATGTTCTAATTTAATCCCTCACCTCTAGTCAGTATCCTCTTATGTATGAGGAGGAATGCATGAGGTTATGTGACACTTTAACCCAAAATATTCTATTCAATTCTACATTTTATAGGGATAACTTAATCCACTTTTAATAAAGGAGTGTGGTATTTGGAACACTTGAGAGGTGTTGATCAGAGATTTACATTAATCTCCCATAAAATAAAATCTTAGTGTGGAAAACATTTACTATGACATTGGATGATAGTTTAGGTGGATAAAGATGAAGAATAGTTCCTTCGAGTTCATCTAACGATGCCTCACCTATCAACAAATAAAGGCTAAGAATCTGGTTTCAGTGGGTTTATCCCAACACCTTGATGTACCAAAATAAAATTGGGATGACATATCCATGGATTTAATAACGAGGAATCAAAAAATAGTGAAGTGTAACATTTCTATTTAGGTGATCATAGATCACAAAGTTATCCCACTTCCTCACCATGATCGATTATAGTTCATTAGAAATATTAAGATGATTGTACATGAAAGTGATTCTATGACTTCATGGTGTTCCCTTGAGGATTGTATTAGACTATGATTCTTTTTTCACATCTTGATTGTAGAGTGATTTTTAATATAATTTTGTGGCCTAGTTATATATGTTCATTGTGTTACATACCTAGATAGATGGTCAGAACAAAATACCATCCAATTTCTATAGAACATCCCGTGGACTTTCATGTTAGAATTTGGTTAGAGTTGGGAGGATCACCTACCGTTAGTAGAGTTTGGGTACAAAAATAATTATCAGTTAAATATTAGTATCGTATTTTTATTGGGACTTATTGGAGACCTTATAGGTTAACACTGTGCTGTTTAGAGTTGGTATAATTGACACTTATTGGTATGAATTTAGTGTGGGTGATGAAGGAGAAAGTAAAGATCATCCAAGAGTGAATGAAGATAGCTCATATCCATCATAAGTCCTATATATACCGATGAAATAGGCCCTTATAGTTCCATGTGGGAGACTATTCATTATTGAATGTCTCACCTCGGCATAGTTTGTGTATATTTTGCTAGGGTGGAAACCTATCTTTGAGGTTCATAAGTCCATTTCATATTTTATGAAAAATTAGGGTGGTTTTGTACCACCTGGATTTTCCACCATAGTTGGACCATGTCCATGATGTCTTCCATTTTTAATAGATGAGGAGATATGTGCATGATATGGTGCACATTATTTATTAGGGAGAGCTAGAAATTGATGAAAAATTCAATGTTTCAGAGTACTCGGTGGAGATCTAGGATTGGAATGAGAATATCCATTATGGGAAAATGATTACCTTTGTGCACATTCTATGAAAGCACATGAATATTTATGAGAGCTCATGGGAGTAGGAGAACCAGCTGAAAGTTTAGTACCCTCACCAATTTGAGTAGGTCCTACTTTTATGGATGAAATTATTTGAAGGTGGGGATATTTTAATGAATATTAAATTTTATATTAACCCTTTGAATATTTTGAATAATATATGTAGAGATAGTAATAGAATTGACGCATGGTTTTAGTTATAATATAACCCTGAGATTGATATAATAAAAATATTTAATATATTAACTCATGTGTGAGAATAATTTCATAAATAATGGGTTTTGTCCCAAATAGAGTCTTAAATGGGTAATAATGAGACAACCATTGAATATAAAACATGGTTTTTATCCTATGTGTTACATAAGTGTTGTTCTCATCAGGTATTGGGATGTTACGCTTTCATGGGTTGATTAAAATGAATAAATTATCAAATAAAATTTAATTTATCTTAATGCATAATTGACTTAATTCACAAATATTTAAGCTTATATTATTTAATTATCTATGGTAAACCACATAACATTAGATAATTGAGAGAGTGGGGAGGTGGGAGAGAGGGAGAGATTCCAATGGTAGAGACATTAGAGGACAATCTGGGAATCAATGATCGATCAAAAACACAACAGATATCACCCATGTCTTTACCAACATCAATATAATATTCTTCATTATCATCGATTTAACTAATTCTAATGTATGTAATTTCATTTTGTCTATTTTTCCCAATTTTGATATCGTTGTGATCATTGTTTAATTGCGCTAGAATTTATTTCATGATGACCACAAAATAAACTTTTTAAATTATGTTATTTATATGTAATTATGAAAATGATGAATATAATTCTTGGAATGCTTATCAAACCCCATAACTTCTTCATTTTATATTCCTTGATTGATGGATGAATCACATATGATTACCATGTATCAAGCAATTTTTTATTTTACAGATTTCTCTCACCCATTATTCACGTATTCATCACCATCCATGAATTGGTCATATATTTGACTAATAGAAATCTAGTTAGAGTTGTAATTTAACTGGTATCCAATCTTGTTCATGGTTTTGATTGATTATAAAGAAGTAATGGTGTGTGAAACATCACCATATGAGGGAGATAATGGCTGATGGTGTTTGAGAATATCAATTTCCAATATGGTGTGCACATGAGACACCAGAGAGGAGATAGATTCATTTTTTGGTAATGGGTGACTGGAATATAGATTTTTACCTCGAATTGATTTGTCCAATATGGTTTATAGTTATTCTAGGGTGAATTCTAGAGTAGACAGAGGTAGTGGTGTAACGTGATGGAGAAGTTTAGAATTTGGAATTTATTAGATGTCACAATGTTTAGTTATGATGAGCACACATTGTGTATCATGGATGATAAAGCACAAGTGTTTAAAAATAAGAAAAATATTACATGACCATGTGCTACGGCTGACACACCATGTGAACCTTAGATGACTGGCCTATCATGTAAATAGGGAACACAACCAAACTCGAGTGGCCTCACTTGTAGTGTGGAGATTACACATGTCATGTGACACTAGTGGAACACAACTTAGAAATTTCTGTACACACTAAGTGCTGAACTTAGACCCATACACCATGTTTCTCATTCTATATAGTGTGAAGTTGGTCATTTACAGTCTATGATGGGTGAATATGCCCATACAGGATTTTGATTTGGGGTGACATGCCATATAACCCCTTGGGAACATCGTGTACTTTAATTTCAATTAGATTTGGACATTTGAGAGGTCTATCTGAGTAGGGTTCCATGTGGGAAATGGTGGTAGAGTCTCTAATCTCCATATTTAAGGTTAGGTATCCCATCCTACTACCTAGGTTGCATGATACCATGTCTAGGATTTGATCAAGGATAGAGTTAGTTATCCCCCCATGTGGTCCTGAGGTTGCGATCCTCTATTATTTTCCCCTAGTTCAGGTTAGGTATCACATCACCTATATTTGGGGCATGTGATTCCTTCTTATGAGATAGTACAAAATGATCCAAGTATCCTCATGTGTCATAGGGTGTGATCATCTATATGTGATTTGAGTTATTTTTCCTAAGGTGTCTTCCAATGAGGTGTATTCTTCCTTTGGAAATTTACTGATAGGTCCCTCAAATCTATTTTCAATAATATATATTCCCAAATACACATGAAGAATGATTTATATTTAAATGGATTTGAGATATAAGACCTTATTGGATAACTTGAATATATCTATGAGTATATATGAAATCTCATTTAATTACCCTCTTATTTTTTGTTTGGATTTGACTCTCTGATTCTTTACTTATTTACGATTTTAGGGTGACCTATTGGGTATGTATATACTCATCCCTACATGGGTTGTTCCTATACGTGTCGTATATTATGTAGATGATGAGTTTTTTGAAAAATATCTAGATAGACCTAGTATGGGTGGTGCATAGTAGTGCATGGTGGATGTGGTAGTAGGACAATATTGGTACTAGAGGTTGCATGTTGGGACAATATTCTCTCTAGTTATCAGGTTTGGCATACTTTTGTTTTTGGGCTTGTATTTTTACCTTTTTATTATGGTCATGTACTACTGAACTTATTTATGGGATATTATATGTTGTGCATGAATTTATTATTCTAGTTTTTTACTATTCCACATTACTCTGGTGTGTTTAGAGATGCGTTTTCATGTTTATAGGTATATTAGGTTATAGCCTCCCATCTATGTGATATGCCTACTTGGTGTTGGTCCCCAGCCCTTGAACTATTGATCCTGGGCTTAGAGTGTCACACTCATCTTACCAATATCTAGGAGGCCCTAGTGGGTCAGGTCATGTCAGGAAAACCCCAGTCTTTTTCTCATGGATGTTTCCACTCCATATAATGTTTTTGATGTGTCTCTTAAGCCTTTTAAGAATCTCATTTGTCCACTTATAGACCATATTTCTATAGAAAATATTAAACACAATAATGGATTTAACCAGAAAATTTCTCCATTCCAAATAAAGTGATTTCCTTTCCATGTTTTCAGCTTTTCTTTAATAGAGCCATCCACTTCATTAAAATATTACACCTTTAGTCACCCCCAAAACATCAGTACTCATAAGGACATGAAAGGAAGAGTACCTTCTTTGATGCAAAGGTAGGAGAAAAAAATAATAAAAAATAATAAAAAATAATAAAAAATAATAAAAAATAATAATAATAAATAATAAATAATAATAAATAATAAATAAATACTACAAAATAAATTAATGAAAAAATAAATAAACAATAAAAAATAAAAAATAAAAAATAAACAATAAACAACAAATAATAAATAATAAATAATAAATAACAAATAATAAATAAATAATTAAATAATTAAATAATTATAAATAATGAATATAATTTTTTTAAATAAAAATAAAAATATAAAAAATGATTCATAAATTATATTATAAAAAATAATCATTAAAAAAATTACAAATAGAAAAAATGTTTTAAACATTAAAAATAACCACTAAAAACCCACTAAGAGATGATTAATAATAGTTTTTAAAATAATTGTAAGATAAACCATGACACATTAACTCAATGGTTTTTTAGAAAACCTTAGTGAATCCTTTCATGGTGGTATAAATTTCCAAAAAAATTCCAAAAAAAACCACCGTTAAATGATGTTGTTGGCGGAGTGGTAACCAGACCAATGCACATATAACTTAACAGTCAGAGTAGAAAAATAACTTGTAAATAATATTTAATATTAATAAAATAATTTAATATAAATAATATAATTCCAAAAAATAAATTTTCAAATTATGAATGTCAAATATAGTATTAGTGTATATTTTTAATAAAGTAAATTTTATTCTATTTTGTAAAAACCTATAATTTTATGTTAATATTTAAATAGTAAAATTAAATAATTTAGAAAATTATTTTAGTAAAATGAATAATTTTTTTAGTATAACTTCATTGAAATTATACAATGTATTTGTTTTGGTAATTTTATGAAAAAAAATTTTTTTTAGGTGAATAGTAAAAATACATTTGTTCAAATATTGCATGTTTTTTTGAAATAATATAGATGAAATAAGGGCCTAATAAAATTTTAAATTATTCTATCAACTAAAATTATGTTTAATAAGTTAAATAATATATTTAAAATAATAAATTTAATTTCCAAACCTAAAAAGTAATTTCAAAAGTATAAAAAGATAAACTATTCCATTAAAAACAATTTTTCGTTTTTTCTTTTAAATATTTTTTATAAACTAAAAAATATTGTGGTGTAGGGGTTTCAATGACATATAAAAATGTATTTATAATCAAATACTATTAATATTATAAAATAATACCCCTATTGCAATTATCAGTTTTGATATAATATTTTATTAATTATTTTAATCCAAAATACCTCTAACTTTCAAGAATAAATACCCCTCCCACCCCATGGGAATTCACTATCCAAATATATCTCATTTAAAAATATTTTCTAAATTATATTTTCCATACCCTTCTTAGATCCATGGTGATGTTCTGGTCTCACCCTACTTAAATCCTGCAAGGAATTAGGGGTTTTAGAAAAGTAGAAACTTCAATGATGTGGTAACCTTCTCCATTTTTTCCAATCATTTTTCTTTATCACATTCTTCTATTCCCATTCCCTCTTTTAAAATAATCCTTAAAAAATTGTTTAATTAGTATATTACCATGGTATTAAGAAAATATAAAATTATTTTTTATAGTATATCTATATCTCTCTCTCTTTCAAAAAAGTCTTGTTAATGGATGGTTTACTACGTATAAGGATGGTTTCAATTATTTATGTATCACCACTATTATGGATGGTTTTTATATATTATATATTAATATATAATGTTTATCACATATTTATTATAAACAATTTATAATGTATACTTATTATTTCTCTCTACCTATTTTGAAAAATTCCCTCTAATGGAAAGTTTAATGCTTATGAGGACATTATCATTTCATTACACATCACCACTCTGGTGACCTGGCAGTTTTTATCATGTATTTATATGATTTTTATTTTTTGAGACTCTAGATCTCTCATGGCGTAAAACGGTCAATTATCCTAGAAAATGAAATTATAAAAAATTATCTAAGTGTTCTATTGTTTATGAGATATGGTGCTTACCCCCTAAGTTGATCCAAAAGGGAATTGAGAGCATGGTGGGGCCTAGATAAAAACATATTAAGTAATTTTTTAGTGAATCATTTCCAATTTATATTATTTTTATAATTATAGAATTATTATTTTATTACCTATAACAGGAGTGTGGATATATATTTTAAATTTTCAGTACTCATAGAAGAAAATATTATTGTTAATTTTGTTTATAGAATTATTATTCACATTAATTATGCATTTTATAAATGTATTTCATAGAATAATATACTTTAGTATGAGTTGGTATATAAATTATAATATGAAACTTTCATAATTGAATAATTATAATTTATCATAATATAATTTACTTATTTATTAAATCCCCCTTTTGATTTTAGAATATATCTTTATTGCTTTATAAAACCATCATTAATAGTTTTTTAATACTTATTAATATTGATGTTTTTAAAAAGTAATGATGCTTACAATGTATAATAATTATACTTACATTGTAAGAGAATGCTTTTTACACCATATGATAATGATGTTTACATAGGACATATAATTATTCTTATGTACAATATAATGATGATTACACACCATATAATGATGTTTAAACAACATATTATGATGCTTATAGAAAAAGGAATATGTTTATTGAAGTCATGATTATGGTCGAAATGATGCTTATGGTAACACCCCCTGATTCTAATACGTATTTCCCTTTGAAAAAAATTCAATGTTTTTGATAGATTTTGATGCATGAAACAAAAAACTAAAGAAAATAATTCTTTAAAAAATAAATAATTAAACATATTACATGATATTTATAAAAAAATATAACTAGTAAAATAAATGATTCTTTTAGAATTAAAAGATTTTAATTCATTTAGAAAATGAAATGGATTTTAGAGAAACGTTTTTTATTAATTTTGTTTTTTTAAATTTAATAAATTTATGAAATTATATGAATCAAATGTATTGATAAATTAAATTTAATTATTAATGAAATCAGTTAGTAACATTCGAGAAATAACTATGTAATTATAAAGAGTCTTACATTCGTTATTCATGGCTAAACAAATGTTTTGCTTAAAAACATTATTTTTACTTTTATTATATATGTTTTATTTAAAAGATAAATTTATAAATTTTATAATTTTGTTTTGATAAAATAAACTTCATTTATAGATTAATAATTTAAAAATAATCTTTAGGTGAAATTCTAGGATTTTTATAAAAATGTTATTTTTAAGTGAACTGTAAAGAATACAATTTTTACAAATACCAAAAATTTTATAAATTCAAAGATAAATTTATAAATTCTATAAATTTATTTTTATAGAATAAAATTTATTTTTGGATTCATCATGTCAAAAAATTATTGGGTGAAATTGTGGGATTTGTCTAAATATGTTGATTTTTATGTGAATGGTAAAAAATAAAGTTTTTATAATATCAAAACTTTTATGATAGTATTATAATATAAATATGAATTAAAAATATATAAAACCTTTTTATTTACTAAATATGAATTTATGGAGTAAAATATGACATTTAAAATTAATATTTTGGATTTATAAATCCATGCTTGACTTTTTAGAACCCAAGTTATACTTTATTCAAATAAAATACTATTTTGGTCATTTTCCTTAAATTAAGGATTATAAATGATTTATTCAGTTTTTGGATCACATTGAAAATAAATGAAATATTTTTTTTTAATAATAAAATAATAAATTTTAGGGGAATCAATACTATACAATATTTTGGTGTATATTCATTCTTATTCTTAATATAGTTAGTTTTCCAAAAACTGTTTTTGTTTCATTAAGCATAATTTATTAACTTTAATTTTTACCATCTCAAGAAATTGAATATTGTAAAATGGTTTTCAAATTTGGAACCATAATTTTCATATTTGGTAATAAGTTCCATTTCATTTTTAGAACTAAAAATATGTTACTGAGATAAAAAAACGGGTCACCGTAGTAAAAGTAAATTATGGTGAAAATGTTAAATTATGGAGAAGAGTCATAAAATATTTCAAAATTTATCCCTTATTTATATGTGTGATAGGAGTATTAAAAAAGGCATAAAAATATCTATTATTTTATACTTTTTATCCACTTTTCTTTGAAAGTAAAATATATTTAATATAAAGTAATGATCATTTACAAAAATTCCACCCCTCTCACTTATAATAGATTCATTTCAAAACAATATTTATCCTTATATATAAATCATATTAGCTAAAAAATACCAAAAACTATTCCCAACTCTCTTTCCCATATTATAGAGGTATTGGTATCACTAGAAAACCAATCTAATAAGGCTCGAGGAGTTGTATCGAGGAGTTAAGGAAGAACTCCTAATCACTCCATTTATATATATTATTTCATTCTTGTCTTATCTCTTATAAGTATATTCTACCAATACCAACATAATTATATAAATATTATTAGTATACTAAAATATTATTATGTTAATGGAATTTCCACTTTTTACCTTCCTCTAATCTATTTTAAAAATCAAAATGTCACCCATGTTATGTGTGTAATACCACCTCCATAAACAATGTATTTCATTTTTCATCACCACATAACATACATGATTTTAAAAATATATGTTTTATAAATGTTACATTATGGAGTAATATATGTTGGTTTTATGGAACGTTCCTTAGGTTCACGAGAAATAGAATTTTAGATGGAGGTCTTTAGACTAAGAAGATCAGACAGAGATCATCAGGTAGTGGCTACCAGATAGATGTTTCTTTCAGGATAGTTTTAGAGTGATCAGGTAAATGAGTTACATTGGACACACTTCCATCAGATTAAGGATTCTTGTGGTGATCTTTTTTAATATAACAAAGTCATTATATGTAGTTTCTAACAGATTTTGTTCATTGAGGGTGGCGACTCAATATATGGTGACTTACTATTGGTGGTTTCATCAGCTGGTGAAACCCTATATCAGAGTTTTCCCAGGTCAATGAGAGGTTCACTATGAATATTGGATTTTGGTGAAACTAGTTATCTAGATAAATACGACTATATATTGATGTGGTGTCCCATCTGAGGTGATGAATGATTTTTTATGAGTGGACAATATATATTTTGTATACTGAATAGTGTAAGATTATAATATAACTATTTGTGACTTTTTATATGAAGAGGAAGTGAGTGATGAATTTTTTATTCACTCATATCTTCTTAATGAAATAAGTTTTTAGTGTTCTTATATGGATGCATGAATTTTTTCAAACGACATAAATCTTGTTGGTCTATTTGATTTTATATTTTTTATTTGTGATGTATTTTTTACAATGTTTTTGTTGTGATTAGGTGGGCTATCATCATAGTTTCAATGTGAAAACTTGAGGAGAAAATTATCCAAAAAACAACTTATTTGGTAACATTTTGAATCTTTCCACTTTCCAAGAGAAAGTAACCAAATGAACTTCTATCCAGTGGATATAGTTCTTTTCAAGTATATCCATTGGGTTAAAAATATGGAGTACTTCCACAAGAATTATATCCCAAAAAGTGGTATCAAAGGGAAGTTTGGTTCTACTTCACACATAGCATTTAGGTTTTTTATCCTCTTTAATTTCATGTTATTTGATTTCAGTTGGTCTTACTATTATCATAAGAATTAATTTATAGGAATGAAAGGTTTATATCGATAAGTTAGAGGGAACAAACTTTTACTTTTAGATAATTGAACTGAAATTTATTTTGATACAAAATGTTACTGAAGATCCTCTTTTTGGTGTATGTCCTGAAACCAAGGTAAGGTGAAATAGTAATGGTTAGACATAAATAATTCATCCTTAATTATGACATGACTTGATTGAAATGTTTCATTCAACATTAAAGTGAATAAAAATACTATAAGTGTTATGAATGCATTAGATAAAATATATGAGAAACCAACTGCTCTTATTTTTTTTGATGATATGAAGAATTTTTAGCTTGAGGTTATTATTGGAAGACCAAAAACCAATCATATTAATGAATTAAATATGATCTGAGGGTATCTATGATCAGTGAAAGTTTCTTTCAAACATGCTGTTTGGGCTTTGAATATTTTTTTCTCAATTCTAGAGAGTTGGGATACCACGATGATAGTGCTGAGAAACCATATTGGGAAAGATGATCTTTTGTTTGATGATATTAGAAACATGATATTGATAGAATATCAGAGGTATAAGAAAGTTTATACTTTTTTTGGAAGTTCTCTTAATGCTACTTGACTAGGGTGATCACCTCATTATATATACCCTCAAAAGAAGCAATATTTAGAGGATAAGTCCCAATGGAGAAGTTACAGGAAACAAATAAGTTTTTTCCTATGTGTTTGATTTGTGGGAAAAAAGTCACATATCATGAAATATTTCATGAATTAGATAAAAGATTCAAATTTTGGACAAACAAACACTATTAGTACAATAGACGGAGGATCTAGTTTGATACTGAGTATGGTCTTTCTAGAGGAGTCAAAGGTTATTGAATCAAGGGAATCATTTCATCCAAAAAGTGAGCATGGGTTCATGGTCAAATATACCATGAATCTTGGAAAGTGTACATCTAGAATATGATGAATCTATAGATATAATTGGGAAAGATGATGTGAATATTTGACTTAAAAATGGAAGTTTTTGGAGAATGAAATATATTAGAAACATTCCTTATCTCTATAAGAACCTCATATCAATGGGATAAATTGATGATTTAGGTTTTTAATTGATTTTTTTCAAATGGGGTTTGGAATATTACAATAGGGTCTATGGTGAATTCTCACTGAGCTAATAATGGTACCATATACTTGAGAAGAAGGAGGGATAAAGTTTCAATGATCCGAATGAATTCATATAATGGTCCAAAAAAGTTTTACTATAGGTTTGGCCACCTTAATGAAAAGAATATAAAAGTTATAGCGGTATGAGAATATATAAACTCAATCACAAGAACTTGGAATATGTGATAGTTTTATGTTAGTAAAATAGATTAGGTTTTCCTTCAACTTGATTGTATAAATACAAGGAATCAGAAGTTAGAACACATTCATTTAGATGTTTGGGGTCTATACCCTATTAAATAATAGAAATTATTATCATAATTTGTTACCTTTATTGAATATTCTACTCAAAAGGTTTGGTTTTACTTCTCGAAGAATAAATTTTAAGCGTTTCAAGAATTTATTTAGTGGATTTTTTTGGTTGAGAAAGAGTATGAATGAATGTTGAAATGTCTTTGAACACACAATAGTGGGGAATATACTAGAAAAAAAATTTGTAACTTATATCATAAAAATTAAATTATACATAAGAAGAGATGTTTAAAAACTCCATAAAAATATGGAGTAGCTAAAAGAATGAATCATATTTTGATAGAGAAAACTCAGATTATGAGGCTTTACTCATAAATTACTAAGGGAATTTGTGCAGAGGTAATAAATACAACATTGTATTAAGTGAATATAAGTATTGCTTCAAATTTTGTATTGTAACATCTTGAATAACTTTAGTCTAATAAGAGTTCAAAGGTGAATCATCACAAAATATTTAGAAGTGTATCATATTTTTATATCATTGGTTAAGATAGATATAAGTTTGAGGTGAAATCCAAGGTATGTCTTCTTATTGGTTATGGTGATGATATCATTGGTTATCACCTATAGGATGAAGAAAAAAATAATTCATCTAGAGTTGATATGTTGTTTTCAATGTATAAATTATATGGGAAGATCAAAACTTGGGTAAGAAGGAAGTTAAGGATAGATTAATTATCAATGTTCATATAGATCAAATTGAGTTTACCAGATATAATTTCATCCATTAAAGTTTAGTAGAAACATCAAAGGATTTAACTTTAATATTCAGGTTAGTAGATGGAGGATGATCAAATAGACTATTCGTAGAAGGTGGAAGTTCGGACATATAAGTACTAAATAAAGAACGACCAGTAAAACATCTATCGAATGGATGACTATCAGATAGATAGGTTCAAATAGACAAACCAAAGGTTATTTTAAGGATATACATTCATATAATAAAACATGTTCAAAGTTTTGGAGTTGATATAAAATTTCTAATTCTAATATATTGAGGGTAACCATAATATCTGAAAGGGGTTTTCTACTCTCAAAGACTTAAAATAGTGAGAGTCAACCATGTAAGAGGAACTGAGTTCCATAAATATGAGTTATACTTTTGAGTTGTATGAACTATAGGAAGAAAATAGAGATATGGTAAACATATGGGGTTTTTCATTTAAAATAGGAAGTTGATGGAAGAAATGGGTAAAAATATTGGGTTTTGGTGAAGGGTTTTCATCAAAAGTAACGAATTATATTTTGTGAAATTTTATCACAAGTGGTTAAGAACACAACAATTTAGAAAGTGTTTATAATTTTTACTTATGATGATAAATAATTAGAGAATATGGATATAAAAAAATTATTTATGAAGAATTTGAGGATTAGTTTTACATGGTTCCACCCAAGGGTTATGAAGTTCATCAGATGGAGTATTTGTATTTTAATTTTAAAAAAATTATTTTTGGCTTCAAGAATTCTCTAATATATTGGAATAATAAGTTAAATAATTTCATTCTTTAAGAATTTTTTAGTCGGGGTGATTCTGATCACTATTGTTGCATGAAGAAATAATATGATGGAATATATATTTTATATAGATGATATATTAATTGATGGTTCGAATTTTCATCAGATTTAAAAACTAAGGAGGAATCTTTCAAGTAGGCTTACGACGAAGAACCTTGAGCAAGATAAGAAGATCACGAGTATGAGAATCGAGAGGGATAAGAAAGATGTTTCTATTATTTTATCATAGAAGTAATAAATTAGTAAGGTCATCAAATGATTCAGAATGACTGGTTGTAAACCAATATCAACCCCTAAACCAGACACTAAAATCATTCTAAAGCACAAGTTCCATCAATAGACAAAGAATTTTGTGACATGGGGAAGTTCCTTTTTCTTCATCTATATAAATTTTTTTGTATGAAATGGTTTTTAGTTGACCATATAATAATTTTTAGTAGGATTTTTTATCCATTTTATGTAAAATCATAGAAGGAAAAAATGGGAAGTTATGAAATAGGTTATTTGATACTTGAAATGATCAGAGGATACATCATTATTTTTTAGTGATGATGATTATTTGAAATGTTTTATAGATTTGGATTTTACTAGAGACAAGGACATATGAAAAATTATTATAGGTTTTGTATTTCATTTTGTGTTATAAAAATTAGTTGGATGTCTTGGTTATAGTCTATGGTTACTTTATCTACAATAAAAGAAGAGTAAGTTTCTACCAATAAAGAAGGGAAATTACTGATATGGTTGATGTTATTTTTGAAGTAACTTAAAAAGTTATTAGATAGAGGAGTTATATTCTGTGATAGTCAGAGTTCCATTCACATTTACTTCAATCTAGTTATTCATTAAATAAAAAACACATTAACTAAAAATATCACTTTATATGAAGTATACTAGAAGATAAAGTGATGTAGTTATATAATATGACTGGGAAGAAGAATCACATGGATATGTTTACAAAGGTGATATTTTAAGAAATCTTGGAGAAATATTGTGACTTATTTGGACTCACCTAATCAAATAGATTTGAGGAAATTGTATGTATCCAAATAAGGATGAGTTCTGGTGGATGGGTGAACAAGGTTGAAATCCTATAGAAATTTCCATGTTAAAGATTATTCGGTTTTGTGGAAAGTTATTCTCATTCACCACACTGATAATTTTCGATACAGGTCATTAGACGTAGATGATCAGATAGAGATCATCATACATAGGCTACAAAAAGGTTGTTTCTTTTAGAAAAATTATATTGAATAGGTAGATCAGTTCCATTATACATACTTCCATCAGATATAAAAGTTTTGAGGTGATATTTTATGATCAAATAGATTCATTAGATGAAGTTTCTCACATATGGTGTTCACTGAGGGTGGAGACTCAATGCATAGTAGCCAACTATTAGTGGTTTTATTAGTTAGTGAAATGGTGTGTCAGAGGTTTCCTAGATCAATAGGATGTTGACTGTGAATCTTAGAGGTAAGTGTAACTGGTTGACTAGACATAGACCTATATATATAGAGTTTGTGACATAATTTTATGATGGATGATTATTATTAATGAATAGTTTTTGTTTATTATGTTAAATAGGTAAATTTTATAACTTAATTGTATCAGAATTTTTAATTAGAGAGGTAGCGAGTGATTATTTTTATATTCACTTGTATCTACTTAATGAAAGATGTTTATAGTGCTCTCCCATGAATGTAACACTTTTTACGAACCATATAATTTTTTTTTTCATTTTCATTATTAATTATTATTTATGAAGCATGTTTGAAAAGTTTTTTTTGTGATTATATGGGCTCTAATAATAGTTCTAGTGAACAAAATTGAGGAGGTTGTTATCAGAAAAACCGTCTATATGGTATCATTGTGAATATTTCTACTACGTAGGCAAGAGTGACTAGTAAAATATACTTATAGTGTATATGATTATTTCTAGGTATGTTCATTTGTTTGATATAATGGACTGATTCCTTAAGTTCTCCCTCCCAACAATATATTTCATGAATATGGTTCTAAAAGGATGAAAAAAATAATTATCATTAAAATGTAATCCATTAGTATAGATAAATTTCTCAAAATAATCTCATTATAGATTCCATTCTCATAAAACATACACATATTTTAAATCAAATGAAAATGGGACTTCATAAGTCAATGAAATATCAATATTTATTTACTTTGATTAATATGAGAATGATGAACTTTGTATCAAGAATTAGGGTTGATATCGCCATTAGAAAACATGTATGAAATGAAAAAACTTATTAGAATCCAATGATGAAAATTATATGTATATATAATGATTATAAATGAATATCATAAATGGTAGTATATATGAATACAAATTTTAAATTAGTGATTAATATAGTTTTTTTTATTATCAAGACGCTAGAGCATGCCCGACCAAGCAGGAATCTATGGTAATTGTTTCTCATCTCAAATTTACTTCTTTGAGATTTATTTTAAATTATGATCCTATTTCCATATATATGGTATATATATTAAATATTTGACATATTATATCATGAGTCACTTAATCCACAAGGAATCTCAATTTCCTCTTTAAGTCCTTTCTTCCAAGGGGTTTTTTATTTTTAAAAGTTGTAAGGGATTTTATTTTAAAATAATTGTTTTAAAAGGGTAGTGATATTTTACCCAAATATCTTTCCTCCATATCCATATTACTTATATTTTAGCATGAATATTAATATCTATGTTTAAATTATTTTTAAGGACATTTTTAATTAACTTTTAATTTCATTATAAAGGATTAAATTGGAATATTTTTACATTTTTTGTATGGGTATCTTATGAGTTTCTTTTCAAAAATGTGAAAATAATGAATTTTAATGTTTATTGCTTGAATTAATTCTCCCACTATCATGAATATTATTTATTATTAATACTAAATTCTAATTTTTCATGGTTATTTAAATAAAATCTTATTCCCATTGTTCTATAATTTTTTAAAGGTTACCAAAATGAATAGATATTTTTTTCAAAGTATATTTTTAATTCTTCTGTAATATTATTATATATATATAAACATCATTTAATTATTGTTATAATTCACCATGGATATATTCTAATGATTCAATCCATAATCATTCCATGGATGGATTATGATGATTTTTAAGGAAACTATCATGAGTATTGTTTCTTTCCCACTGGTTAACTAAGCTATGAATGAATACTAAATTCTATTATGTTCTCAAGGTATAAATTTATATGTTTTATTATTACATGATTTGTGGTCCATTATATCCCTCCAATGAATTTGGTAAAGATAAATATCTCATGGTATAACATGTAAGGGACCGAGGAGTGAACCCAATCCACTAAGGGACTCTATCCTCCAAGGTCTAAGGGTAATGGAGTGTGAACCCAATCCTCTATAAGACATTATTTACTATTTAATGATGATATTGAAAGTAATATGTGAAAATGAAAATGATTTTATATGATTATGAATATTCCACACTTCTATTCCATATTATTTTTCCAATTTTATGCTATCATAGCTAATGAATGATTGATGCTTCAACCCACTTATGACTACTGTCTTCTGTTATGCCACAGATCTATTCCATGGAACCTAATTTATGATCTATGACTTATTGGGTATGTTTTTTATGTTGATATCACATAAATTGATTATTTTTTCATCACTTATTATTATATTATACTCACTTATGATATTTTATCTTTATCTCCCATTTTTACCCTTACTGAGCATCAGAGATCACCCCTTTTTGTGTTTATATTTTCGTAGGTTATAAAGAAAGGTGTTAAGTATGATATTTATAGAAGGGTACCTTTTTTGAAGAGTATTTAAGGGAAATGTTTAATAATGTTTGTGAAATAAATTGATTATGTTACTAATCTTTTAACACAATATACCTTTAGGTTATGGGGTGTGAATTATTGTTAAATGTATTGAATATTTATCTAAAATGATGTAATATGTATATATGGTATGCTCAAGCCACCTCAGTTGGTATTATAGTAGTTTTTAGTTATTTTTAGGGATTGGTTTATGAAGAATAATAGTATAGAACCTAAAACAACCTATCATAAACCAAAATTGATAGAGGGTAATCATAAAATTCCATTAGTTGAAAAAGAATATTTCATAATTTAGGGAATCTTAGGAATTATTTTCCATATCATATGATAACTCACTTGGATTATTTATGTTTTTATAATCACATTAACTATTTTGGTTTGAGTCAATAGACAGAACATGGAGGAATTGTGTTAACAATAAATGTGAGAATCATTGAAATGATCATCTTAATGAGAAACTAAATCAAATGGGAGATGGAATTAAAAAAACATGTATATGATCTCCCAAATATTTCAATCTATTAAATATAACTTGAATCATTTTGAACTTACAAATGATCAAATGAAGGAACAACTATCCATTGGGCCTTTCATGTGGATACGTACTTCACCCTTTAGTGGGTATTTTCACCCACTAATTTCTAGGTTGTGAATTATCATAGTTGATAATATATTATATATTTTCTAGTGATTAGATCATTAAAATGTTATGTTATCCATATATCATTTATAATGTGAAGCTGATCAATGGTTGAATCTTATGAATAATTTGAGGCAAGTGTAAGTAATTGATTCTATGAAATGAGAGGAGTTTAAGAAGTTATTTTCAAAAATTATTTTCCTTGAACTCTTCATACTAAAATACAGATAGAATTCCTAGATTTAAAATTGAACGATGATGAATCTATTGGTACCTATGAAGATAAATTTTTAAGAATTTCAAGGTATGATTTAGTTTAATCATTTATACTAAAAGAAAAATTGATATGTTCTTCAGTGGATTAAAATAAAGTCACTAAAAGGAATTGAATATAATAAAATATAGTAGCTATGAAGAAATCATTTTATATGCTCTCAAGGTAGAATTAGAGACTAGAGACTCACATTGTTCTTATGTTTTTGGTGACAATAAGAGAAATATAGAGTATAAAATAAAATCCAGTTATAAAACCCGTAGAGGAAATAAAATAAATCTTCCTTCATGTCATAAATATATAAATAGGAATGGTGTAAAATTACTTAAAGGGATAGGTAAATGTTTAAAATTTGGGAAATTAGGCCATCAAGAAAATGAATGCTAATGATATATGAAGAGGTTAACCAATGAAATGAATGAAGATAAAGTTCAAACAAATTATCCATCCACACTCTAATGATTCAATTATAAGGAGTATAGAAATTATGCCAACAGTGCATGAATCTAAGGGTTAATGATGAAAATCAATTTCATCAACCACTTAATACAAGTGAAAAATTCATTGTCCATGCAATAATAACCACTGAAGTGGTTCACAAAAACATAGTGGTGAGTGGTACACTTATCATCCACTCAAGAAATGCTAATATATTATTTTTTATTCTTCACACACTTTTTTACCTGGATAATATTCTAATGGTATCACATCACAGCTTCACTGATTAGATATTGAACTATAAATTAAATCCCCTAATTTCATGATGATTAATTCTCAAATTTATAACTATTCACTGATATAAGTTTGTGGAAATTTTATTCCTATAAGTTTTATTATTCTTCGTATAGTTGAATTTCATGTGTTTTTGGGAATATAATGACTCTCATTATATAAATACCTTATCATTTGTCAAGATAGGGAAGTAACATTTCATATATCGAATCAAAACATGATCATCTATTGGTTTGAGGAGAATAAAAAATCCCAATGGAAATTACTTATATTATATGGGTATTAATACCTATTCATGAGGGGTATCTTACTCAAATGGTTTTAGAGAAACTTAAAATGAAGGATATTCATACTGTGTAGAAATTTATCAATGTATTTCTTAAAAATCTACCTAGTACTACAATAAATTTTGAATTTTAATTTTCAATAGAACTTATACTTAGTGCAATTAATACTATAACATATTTTTATAGAAAGGATATAATTGATTTTCTGGAACTGAAGAAGGAAATCTATGTTAATTAGAAGAAAGGGAATCATATTCCCTAGTACTTCACCCATGAGGTAGACCTGTTATTTATATTAAGAATAAATTTGGGTTAGTGCATCTATCCATTGATTATTAGGAATTTAACAAGTTCAAAATGAAGAAAAATATGAACAACCATACATTGATGAATTATTCAATGAACTAAAAGATTCTAAATACATCTCAAATATTGATCTTTGATTTGGATATCATCAATTAGGGGTAAAATGGGGGACATAGCCAAGAAATCCTTCTGTACAAGGTATATACACCATGAAATTATAGTAATTCCATTTAGACTTATAAATCCCCCTACCATCTTCATGGTTTAATCAGTAGATCCTCTAGATTTTATGTTAATAAATGTGTGGTAATATTTATAGATGATGTTCTTATATATTCCAAGAGAAAGGAATAACATGAAGATCATTTTAGGGTTGTGTTATATGTATTGAGAAAGGATAAATTTTATGAAAAATTTATCAATCACAAATTATATATATAAAAAGTCTCATTATTGGGTTATATAATGTAAAAAAGCATATATATATATATATATTTCAAAGTTGGAGGTTATTGAATAATGGATTAGACCAATAACTATTATTGAGATCCATTTTTTTCTTAGGTTGGACATATAATATTTACAATTTATGATAAATTTCTCACAACTATAAAATCCATTAACAAAGGTAACTTAGAAGGAAGTGAAGATTCTCCAGATTGAGGAATGTGAATAAATCATCGAGGATATTAAGAAGTGGTTGGTAACTAAACTTGTAATTACATTATTGTATAGTGGGGAAAGGTTTTTTATTTATATTAATTCTTCAAATAATGGATTGGGATGTTTACTTATGAATAATATTAAGTTAATTTCTTATTAATTATGTTAATTGAAGGTTCATGATAAAAATTACCCAACTCATGATTTATAGGTAGCTATGGTAAATTTTTAATTAAAATATATAGGAATTATCTCTATTGTAAAAGGGGTGATATATATACTCATAAAAAACTATTAAATTATATATTTAGATATAAAGAGTTAAATATGAAGCGAAGGAGATGGTTGGAGTTGATCAAGGTTTAAGGTTACTTAATATGTTGCCACCTTGGGAAGGAAAACAAGGTAGCTGATGCTTCAAATAGAAAGGGTCATGCTACCTTATATATAAGGTAGATGATGCTCTAACTAAGGTGGATTGAGCATAAAATATATACATATTACAAAATTTTAAATAAATATTAAATACATTTAAAAATAATTCACACCTCATAACCTAAAGGTTTATTGTGTTCATAGATTAGTTACATAATCAATTTATTTTACAACATACCTATTTGTTGGAAAAACATCCTTAAATATGGGATAAACCTATGAGGGGAACTAACTCAAGTGTAGGTAGAGAAATTCTATATGACTTTTCCCTCTTTAAATAGAGGTATATGCTAATTTTATGGATGATCTTCCCTAGATTTCCCTATGTATGTTTTAAGGGTAGAAATAAACCCAAGCGCAGCTCTTACTCAATTCCCCACATAGGTCTAGCCCATATTCAAGGATGTTTTTCTAATAAATATATATTTTGTGAAATAAATTGATTATGTCACTAATCTATAAACACAAAAAACCTTTAGGTTCTGGGGTGTGAATTATTGTTAAATATATTTAATATTTATCTAAAATGATGTAATATGTATATAGGTTATGCTCATGCTACCTCAATTAGAGCATAAACCACCTTATAGATAAGGTATCATGATCCTTTATACTTGGAGCATCACCTACCTTGTTTTCCTTCCCAAGGTGGTAACATATTAAGTAACCTTAATCCTTTATCAACTCTAACCATATACTTTTCAACATATTCAAATCCTTCTTTGTAAATATATAATTTAATATTTTTTTATGAGTTTACATATCATCCATTTCACAATAGAGATAATTCCTAAATATTTTAAGGATAAAATTACCGTAACTACCTCTAAATCACGAGTTGATTAATTTTTCTCATGAACCTTCAATTAAAATAATAAATAATAAATTACCTTAATATTATTCATAAGGAAACATCCCAATCCATTATTCGAAGCGTCACTATATATAAAAAACCTTTCCCTACTATAGAGTAATGTAAGTACAAGTGCAGTAACCACCCTCTTCTTAATATCCTTGATGATTTATTCATATTCCTATGTTTAGAGAATCTTCACTCCCTTCGAAGTTACCTTGGTTAATGGATTTTATAGTTGTGAGAAATGTTTCATAAATTATCAATAGTATCTATAAAACTTAAGAAAATAATGGATCTCAATAATAGTTATTGGTCCAATCCATTATTCAATAACCTCTATATTTGAAGGATATATAGATGTACCCTTTCTTGTGATTATATAACCCATAATGAGACTTTATTTATCCATAATTCATGATTTATAAATTTTTCATAAAATTTATCCTTTCTCAAGATCTACAACACAAATTTTAAATGATCTACATGTTCTTCCTTTCTCTTGGAATATATGAGAACACCATCTATAAATATTACCACAAATTTATTGATATAATATCTAGAGGTTCTATTGATTAATCCATGAATATATTAGGGGAATTTATAAGTCTAAATGGAATTAATATAATTTCTTATTGTTTGTACCTTGTACAGAATGATTTCTTGGGTATGTCCCCCATTTAACCCTTAATTGAAGATATCTAGATCAAATCCCAATCTTTGAGAAGTATTTAGAATATTTTAATTCATTGAATAATTCATAAATTCAAGGTTTTGGATATTTTTCTTGATTTTGAACGTGTTAAATTCCTAATAATAAATGGAGAGATGCACTAAACCATATTTATTATTAAAATAAATAACTGGTCTATCGAATGGTGAAGTACTAGGGAATATGAATCACTTATCCAAATTCACTTGGAGTTGCTTCTTAAATTCTATAAAATCAATTATAGCCTTTCTATAAGGATATGTTAAAGTAGTCATTAAACTAAGTATGATTTCTATTGAAAATTAAAATTTAAAATTTATGGTAGGCCTAGGTAGCTCTGTAAGAAATACATTGAGAAATTCCTACAAAATCGGAATATCCTTCCTATGAAGTTTCTCCATAACCATTTGAGTAAGATACCTCTCATGAATAGGTATTAATACCCATATAATAGAAGTAATTTCTATTATGAGTTTTCATTCATCCTTGAACCAACAGGCGATCATGGTTTGATTCGATATATGAAATGTTACTTCCCTATCTTGACAACTGATACATGATTTATATAATGAGAGTCAATACATGCCCAAAATCACATGAAATTAAACTATATGTAGAATCATAAAACTTATAGGAAGAACATTCCCACAAAATTCTATAAGTGAATATTTATATATTTGAGATAAAATCATCATGCATTAGGAGTTTTAACTGATAGTTAAATATCTAACCAGTGAGGTTGTGATGTGATACCCTTAGAAAATTATCCAGGTAAAAGGAGTGGGAATAATAAATATCAAATAATATATTAGGAGTTCTTGAGTGTGTGATAAGTCTATAACTCACCAATTTGTTCTTGTGAACCACTTTAGTGGTTGTGATTGCATGGACACTGCATTTTTCACTTAAATTAAGAGGTTGATGAAATTTATTTTCATAATTAACCCTTTTATTTATGCACTGTTTGGTATAATTTCCATACTCATTGAAATTGAATTATTAGAGTGTGGATGGAGAATTTGGTTGAAATTTATCTTTATTCAATTCATTAGTTAACCTCTTCATATATCATTGGAATTAATTTTATTGATGACCTTATTTACCCAATTTTAAACATTTACCCATACCTTTAAGGAATTTTACACCATGCATATTTATGTATTTGTGACATGAAGGAAGATTAATTTTATTTCCTCTATGGGTTTTATAACTAGATTTTATTTTATACTACATATTTCTCTTATTGTCACCAAATTCATAAGAATAATGTGAGTCTCTAATATTTAATTTTTCCTTGAGAGAACATAAATTTATTTCATCATAGATACTTAATTTTATTATATTCAATTCCTTTCAGAGACTTTATTTTAATCCACTAAAGAAAAAATCAATTTTTCTTTCAGGGTAAATGATAAAAATAGAATCCTACCTTTAAATTATTAAAAATTTATATTCATAAGTACTAATATATTCATAATCATTCAATTTTAACTCCAAGAATTCACTCCCTATTTTAGTGTGAAGAGATCAAGGAAAATACTTTTTGAAAATAACTTCTTAAACTCATATCATTTCATTGAGTCAATTACTTCACCTGGACTCAAATTCTTGATAAGATTCCACCATCAATTAGCTTCACATTCTAAATGATATATGGATAACACAACCTTTT
Source organism: Viscum album (assembly GCA_963277665.1). Taxonomy (NCBI): domain Eukaryota; kingdom Viridiplantae; phylum Streptophyta; class Magnoliopsida; order Santalales; family Viscaceae; genus Viscum; species Viscum album. The sequence goes on along the minus strand of OY728140.1, from coordinate 1,264,740,703 downwards.
CATTATATAATCACTGGAAAACATAGAATATATTATCCACTGTGATAATCTACTTCCCAGAAATTAGTACGTAAAAATATCCACTAAAGGATGAAGGATGTCTCCACATGAAATACCCAATGTTTATTTGTTCCTTCATTTGATTATTTGGAAGTTCAAAATGATTCAATTTATCATTCATAGATTGAAAGAGTTGGGTGATCATAGACAATTTTTTTATTACATCTCTCATTCAATTTATTTTCTCATGAGGATGATCATTCCACTGATTCTCACATTTATTTTTGACACAATTCCTTCATGTTATGACCATTAAATCAAACCAAAATAGTTATTGTGATTATAAAAACATAAATAATCAGAGTGAGAAATCATATTATATGTAAAATGGTTCTTAAGATACCATAAATTATAAAATATTCTTTCAACTAATTGAATTTTATGATTACATTATATCACTTTTGGTTTATGGTAGGTTTTTTAGCTTCTATCCTCTGATTATTCATAAAACAATCCTTAAAAATAAGTAAACCCTATTATAATACCAACTAAGGTGGTATGATCATAACATATATACATATTACATCATTTTAGATAAATATTCAATACATTTAACAATAATTCACACCCTAGAACCTAAAGGTTTATTGTGTTCATATATTAGCAACATAATCAATTTTTTTTCACCACAATTATTCAAAATTTCCCTTAAATACCACTAAAAAATGGTACCCTTATAGAAATAACATACTTAACACCCTTATTCATTACCTATTGAAATATATACACAAAAGGGGTGATCTCAAATGATCATTAAGGGAAAACATGGGAGATAAAGATCAAAATCATACATGAGTATAATATAAGAATAAGTGATGAAAAAATAATCAAGGCATGTGATGAAAAAATATAAAAACATACCCAATAAGTCATAGATAATAAATCAGGATTCATTGCATATATCTTTAGTATAAAATAAGATAGTAGTCATAAGAGTGTTGTAGCATCATTCAGTCATGAGCTATGATAGCATAAAATTGGAAATAGAATATAGAATAGAAGTGTGGGATATATATAAGAATATATTATCATTTTCATTGTCAAGTAGTACTTTCATTATCATCACTAAATAGTGGATAGTTTCTTATAGGGGATTGGGTTCATGCTTTATTCCCTTTAGACCTTAGTTTATAGAGTCCCTTAGTAGATTGGTTTCACTCCCCAGTCCATTACATGTTATATCATGAGATATAAATCTTTACCAAATTTATTGGAGAGATATAATGGACCCAAAAATTAGGTAATGGGAAAAAAGTATACCATAAGAACATAATATAATTCAGTATTCATCCCGAGATTAGTTAACCAGTGGGAAAGAAACAAGATTCATGATAGTTTCCTTAAAACATCATCATAATCTATCCATTGAATGATGATAGATGTAATAAGTAGACTATATCCCCGATGAAGGATAACAAGATTCATGACAGTCAAGTCTTTGCTTACTGAACATTCACTTTGTTCAATGTAAGAAATATTGAGTGTTTATAAAATAAAAAAGGCATTAAACTTATTAGGTTAGAAACCCATAATATGGGTCCTTGAGAAAAATCTGAGTCCACGCCTGATAAGATTTACCCATATAAAGCTTATGAAAAAGTTAAATAAATATAAAAATATAAAGACACAAATCTTATATGGATCATTATTTATACCTAGTAAAAATCAAGCTATGATCTCTAAGTCCACTAGCTTTTTCCAAAATTAGAGTTCTCACCCATTAAGAAACATATGTTTACCAAAATTATCCTTTTTAACCCGGTGATCCTAGGACAATGAGAGTAGATACATCAGTAATGAATCTCGGGTTATTAGGCATTCATGATCAATTTTGAAGAGAAATATATTTTTATTTAAGAATTTAAATCCATGTGTTTGGGTTGACTTGGTATTGTGTAAATTATATGTATCACTAATGATCTATATGATATCAAATCAAAACAATTTCCTAGAAATCATGAATAAAAGAAATCTGTAAAATGAAATGTAAATCAAAGAATATTTATTCATTGATAATGTGAAAAAGGAGGAATATACACATTATATAGTATCTCTAGTGTTCAAAAATTAAAATAAGAAACCCATTATTGGCCAGATATTCATAAAATTTGTTCATCTATATATTCTAATTTAACTATAGTCTAGAGAGAAGTGTAGATTGAGCAATGAAGTTCCTTTCACTCCATTTATTCTATTACTACTTGAGGAAAATGTGTCCCGATTAAATCTAATAGATATTAGGATCCTTTATGAGTATTTTATATTAATGAATAAAAAGTTATAAAATGGGATCCCACACTTGCTCTCCACACTTTGTATTTTTCTATTTCTATGGTCAATATATCCATATGAACATGCAGTTGAGAGAGTTTATGATGTATCTACTCAAGAATATCCAAAGCTTATTTTATTAACTAGTCTAGATAACTTTTTTCATCAAATATTAGTAGGTCCTTCTCATTATTGGATAGATATTTCTGGTCAAATACAATATGTATCATGATGCCATATAACAGATGACAATCAAATCCACCTACACAAAATCGTAAAAATACAGGCGAAAAAATTTCTATTAGCCATGAAACCCCTTCAAGGGAGTCTTGGTGATATGGGTATAGATTTTATTCAAAAATATACTTCTTGGTACTTTGTTCTCAATGACTGTTGGAGTGGGTATGTTAGAAGGAAGAATAGTTAATGAATGGTATTCATTCATCAAATCTGTTGAAAGAAGTATTGGATGAGCTGATGAAGAAGTAAGAGAAAGATTCTCATGTGATATCCTCTCAGTTTGTTCACCATATATCACTCATATAGAAGGTTCATCCTCCTTAACAAAATATTTCACACTAATGGTAAATTCATCAAAATGACAAGAGCGATTCTTTAGAGGCACCCCCATGTCCTGAACCAACTCTGTTTCTACCATAGGTAAGGGTTTCAATGAACCATATATATTTTCTACATAAAAAGATAGTCGATTCAGTACAACACTCAGGTAATTGTCCATTAATTCATGGGTTTAGTACCAAGATAGGAAGATAGGGGGATTGATAGGTGTAAATATGATACCATCAATCATATATTTATGCACTAGTATAAGAAAAAATTGGAAAATGAGCCCAGTATGTTGTTTTACTTGCACACCAGATAAGGGAAGAGGGAAAATCATTTGAATACATAAAAACTAGAAATAAAATTGGTAAGGGTTATATAGATCACAAACAATCAACTCATCCCCACGATATGGAAGAACCCCATCCTGGAGAAAGATTTTATATGACCTATCATTGAGAGAACTTATTACATTATCAATAAGCTTCCTAGTGGGTGTAAGATATGGAATGAAGTTGAAATGGTCATGCCAAATCAATATATCAATCATCTCATTGGGAACTAATGGTATTTCCTTAACCCTAATGACATTAAAAAACCTATAACAGAATGAAGCATGATGGATATCAGTAGTTTTTTGATATTTTTAGAAATAGAAATGCTCTCCTATCTAGAAAAATAATAACTGGAAAGGGATTAAAATCTTTTAGGGGATGTTTCCTTGTTAGATATGACAAAGTATTTGGCAAAGGTGAGAAAGATTTGTCACTTCTAGATTAAGAGTCCTTTTATCTTCTAAAAAGAATCCCATCACCAATGTACTTACTCTAATACCCTAGCATGCGTCCCTAGCTGGGAAAATCCATTCATTCAAAAACATGTTTAGAAACTCCACTAACTAAAGGCTTGGGGATATCTTTGGTCCCACCAAGTATCCCCATGAGGAATACTCCCTAGGTTCAGGAATGAACCAATAAGATTCCATGCTATTTTTAACTTATTGGGAAGTATATTGCTAAGGGAATATAGTAGTTAGCCGATTCCCTCTATGATAAAGTAAGATGTTGATATAGTATTTTAATGAGATGAGTGGCCATAGGTTCAAATCCTTTTTTAATATCTCCATTTAAATGATGAGCATGTCCCTTTCCAAGTATGGAGTCTATGCGGGGTTATACCAAAAATTAGCAGATGGAGGAATTATTCATACTTTTCCCTAAGAGGAGGTATTCCTCCCAACTTGTAAATATCCTAATTTGATCCCCACCTTTCCATGAGATAGCTGGAAGGATTTAATTCCAGGACACTAGTGACTAATTAGATATTTGAGGAGTTTATACTGATGATACATGGAAAACCAAGAAGTACATATCACCACATAAAGATGAATAACATGTAACTGGTTGGAGAATTCTGATCTGTCCTGCCTGATGTGGAATGGCCATGCCCATTCATCAGAGAAGTTACTTTGAAGTCACAAGTCCCACTTTGAACTCTAAACACTTCTCATATCATTCAAAGAGGACACGAGTATGCTCAAATAACTCTGGTAAATTTTTTGATGGGTGATATTGCAACCATTTGGACCCTGAGGGGATTTAACCAACAGACAGGATAACCCATGAAGTGATGATACTACCAATAGACTATCTTCAAAATATTTTATTTGAATACAATAAAGAGAAGAAAAAAACTGGTGACATGGAAGATTATAATTAGGAAAATGAATTAAGGTATTGTATAGAATATTAAATCCATATAAGGGTTGTTGGTATGACAGTGGATAGTTCTGAATTTTAGGAGGGATAAGCCCCTTTAAAACCACATTGTCAGAGAACACTTAATAATGAGGGGCAACATTATAATTCCTAATAATCATTTCCCTATGGATGGATTCATTATAAGACTTCTATGAGCTGGAAGCCATCTGTATAAGAATATAAAGCATACATGAGAGTGAGTATCATCCCAAAAAGTTTAATTAGTTAAAGGAGATGTGTAATGTGGGTATCATTGCATGAATTTTGTGACCCATATAAGGGTTCACGGTCACATGTACCATTAACAGTCTCATGAAAAATGTGACCTATATAAGGGTTAACGATTGTGTGACCTATTAGAAGTCTCACAAATTTTGTGACCCATCTAAGGGTTTGTGATAATATGACCTGTTACAATTCTTTCATATCAAGTGACTCATGTAACACCTCGCAATCATGTGATCTACTTTTGAGTCTTACGATCACATAGAGGTTATACGAGTAAAAATGATCAAGTGATCATGAAAAAAGCATCATTAGACTAAATAAAGCATGTGATAGGACCAAAAAGTTAAATATGTATAGCATAGACTGAGGAAATTATTATTAATCAAATAACGCATTGTTTGAAATAGTTTTCAAGATGAATAGGTCACATAAGGAAGTCAAGTAGAGAGATAACGCAATCAAATCTCATAAAGAGGTCTTACGAAGTGGTTCTTACAAAGAGGTATTGTGAAGAAGTCATGAGATAAAGAATGTCACAAAATCTCTAGAATTATGATTCACCAATGGAATGAGTGGATCCATAGATCCACCATTTATAGGATACCCCACATAATACCAATGGTCACCTGGAAGACCAAACTCCACTCGAAACACCGATCAGTAGAAGCCTCAAGTACTCAATATGGAATTTACTCTCCTCATAATTGAGTCATTTTCCATATATACATCACTCCTAGGGGGTGGGGCATTTTTAATTCCTGCCAAATGTGAATCGAAAATTTTAGAATTGGGAAAATACCTAAATAATAGGTATTACTTTCTCTTAAAAAACAAGGAAGGATAAGTATGGATACATAAAAATCATGTGGCTCATTCATATGAATTGTGTAACCCCAGGAGGAAACATGATCTCCCAACCCTAATAAGGTTATCCGAATGAATTTTGTTCTTCTCATGATCTATGGAAGATCATGAGAAGTCCCTCAGACATGTCCATTCGATTATGCGACACCCCTTTGAATCCACAGACAAGTGGGATGAATGTCCATGATAATGCTTGTAAAATGTAAAAAGATCCATCACTGATCATGAAAAAAACCAAGGACATGTGGGAATTCCATCCATAAAAATTATTTTATGATGTTTCAAGATCCATCTCTAATCATGTGATGCACCACAAACAAACATAGTGATATATGTGACAATGCTTTCACATTTTTGTGAGATCCATTATTGATCATGTGATGTTCTGATGTAAAACCAATGGGAAAGGTTTGTGTGTATTGTAAAATAAATAATAAAAATGGAAATTTTATAAGCCTCATGTGAGGAAAGTTACAATATTTTTAAAGCGAAGGGGTTATGTGCCTCATGTGATCAGCTCATTGATCATTGGAAGGCCCATTGAAATGTTAGGCTGATCACATAAAGGCCCTTTGAAAAGCTATCTTGATCTCATGAAGGCCCCAGAAAAGTATACTTGATCGTATAAAATCCTCTTTTAAAGAAATCTTAGTCTCCCGAAGACTCCCAAACAAACCAACTTTTTCTCGTGAAGACTCCCTGATATTCTAGCTTGATCACAAAAAGTTTCCCAGATTAGTATCTATGATTATATGAAAGCCTCTTAGACAAGAATATTGGTCTCATGTAGACTCCCAAACAAGAAAAACTGATATCCTTAAGTACCTTTGACATTGCATATATATCTCATGAAGGGACCTATACAATTTTATCTAGATTAAAGGAAAGTCACTTTGATAGGTGTGTTGGTCTCACGAAGACTCCCATACATGTCTTTCATATCTTTTGAATACTCTTTGACATGTTGGAATGATCATGTGAAATACCTTTGACATGATGAGGGTCAAATAAATATGGTGATGATGTAGTGTTCTAAAAGTTGTTATTTATTATTCAATATAGAGATAATGCCATGGAAGACCCACTACAAGATCATGTGAAGGGTGTGATATGATTCTCCATCCACCAATTTAAGACCATATCTGTGATATATGTAACATGATTGTTGGTATATAATCGTGGTGATGAGGACTATAAATTCCCAACCCTTGGCACAAAAAAGTGATATATATGACATGAACGACACATCCATAGGAGCAAGAAAGTGATAGCAAACTTCTTATGGTGGAATTTCGTGCAAGCGAAAGGGTCTCAAACCTAGTAAAACATGGGGAATGACTTAAGGGACTATGAATTATGTATACGCGCATCACGTGACCACCTTATTGGTCACAAAAAGGACTTTTTTCTCCCCAAAAAAATTATGTGATGGAGTTTCTATGTATCGAATTAATCACATGAATCCTCAAAATAACAATGCTTAAAAAACAATGGGGAATATATGCCATAAAGGATGAAAAATGCGGGAGATTTACAAGAATACAAATACATTGATTTTCATGAAACGACATCATGTGCTTCACATGAATTATCTCGGTCCTGAGACAACACCCGAACATGTCAACCATATCATGAGACAACACTTGAACATGCCAGTTAGATCATATGCATGCACTATGACATGTCAAATAGATCATGTTATAGCATATAGACATGTAAGTTGAGTCACATGAAGTCCTCAAGAAATGTCATCCAAGTCGTGAAAAGTCTTTCGGACTTGTTATACAAGTAACATGAAGTCGCTCAGACAAGTCAATCAAATCACATGACATCCCTCTGACATATCTTCCTCAATAATATGAATCACCTTAGAAATTTTATCCAGATCATGCGACAAACCTGAACATGTCAGTCTATCATGCGACAACACTCGAACATGTCGACTAGATTGTGTGACAACACTTGAACATGTCATATGAGTCATGCGAATTAATTCAAATATATCATCCAAGTCATGTGAAGTCTTCTTGACCTGTTAACCAAGTCACACGAATTCCTCTAGATATATCTGCCAGGTACTGAGAATTCCTCTATAAATGTCAATCAGATCACTTGACATCCCTATGAAATCCCATCCCTAATCATGTGACACCCTTGGATGTGTCTTCATTGATCACAAGAAGTACCTCAAAAAAGTTAACTGAATCATGAGACAACCCTTAGACATGTTTTCTTAAAGCATGCAAAGATACTTGGTAATTTCAACCTTGTCATGTCATGGTCCTCTAGAAAAGTCTTCTAGATATTGCGACAGACACCAGGACATGTCCAGAAGTCCTCATACATGTTAGGAAGATGACCAGGACATGTCCAAGAATCCTCATACATGTCAGGAATACATACTTGACATGTCAAATATATCTGGCATAGACATCACTAATATGTCAATCTTGTTAGGCATACCCCTTGGGATATAATATACTTGTCTGAAAGAAACACTAGGAAATACAAAATAATTGAACTATGATGAATGTAATTGATTTTCAAACATGATACATAAGAAACCTTCCTAAGTATTGTGCTCAAATGGGTATCCACCCTTGTGTACATCCTTTAATATCTCAAACATGATAACCCTTAAGACTCAAAATTTCTTATGGTTTTTTCATTCTTATTCATCCATAAGAAGATTGAGAAGCAAATTAAACTACAAGGACTCTGATTCCTACTATATGTAAGATATGTAGGATTCATTCCTAAGGCCCGAGATTTCTATTGAACACTCATTTTGGGCTACCCCAGTGCATGAGTCTCATATCGATATGTAGTGAGTCCAATTACTTTCTATGTAACACCCCGAGCTTCCACGATACGCCTCTCTTTCAATAATGCAATAGCTTGCATTGTACGCAAGTTCAAGTTCTAAAATACCGCGACTAATCAAAGTAGCCATTATGAATAGTAGTAACCACTTTTTAAAATTATAGAAATTTTATATTTCAAAATGGACTTCATTTTTGTATTCATAATATCGAAATTAGCCTATGTTGAATTTTTGGTATTTTTCTGAGAACTTCTAATTTTTTATGAATAGTGAAAAATACTTAAAAACAACTTTTTTAATCAAAATAATCTATAGTGATAAATTATACTATTTAGTGGTTTTAAAGTATAATTAGAATATATTTTTACCATTTTATCCAATGGTGGTCATTATAATTAATTTAACATTGAAATTGGACATAAACAATTGCCAATCTTTTGATATAAATTGTTTCTTAAAAACACGCTATTTGTTGTAACAGCGGGAATTAATTATAAAATTAATTAATACAAATTATATGTTTGGAATTTTTTAAAATAGACATCATTTTTGAATTCGGAATATCAATTATAGCTTAGGGTGAAATTTTGGCCTTATTATGAAAAACTTCAATTTTTGATGAATAGTGAAACCACTAAGTGGTTGTTAAAAACTGATTTTTCGTTAAAATGAAATATTACCACTTCTGTGATTTGATTTTCAAAAATCCGACATACATGGTTTTCATTAATAAGTAAAATGTGGTTCAATGAGATTAAAATAATTTTTTGGTGAATAGTAACTTTTAAGTTCTTAATCGTGATTAGAGGTAATTAGTGTAGTTTAAGGTACAAATAATGTTTTAATAATGTGAGATGAGCATGAAACTTGTCCTACTACTATTGGATGAGTCATGGCCGACCAAGACAACCCATGGGTCAACTTGGGGACCCAATGGAGCCACTTTAGTTGGAAAATTACATTAATATATATTTATTTAATGTTAAAATTAAATTGACACAAACATGAGTTGTTTTACTAAAACAGTTTTAAGTGGGGTTATACAAGTCCAAATTTTGAATATAAATATTAATTAGAAAGATAAAAATATTTCCTACATCATAGTATTTTTTTTATAATTTTTAGACATTAAATAAATTAAATTATTTATGACATCATGATGATGCAGCGATGACCTCATTATTTAACGATTTAAATAAAATGGGAAGATAATGCAAACTCCAAGGCTTAAACTTGTCCAAAGACAATTGGATGAGGATATTTCGAACCCTTATCACCTTAGCCTCGAATTATATAAGTGTGGGACCTTTAGAATCCGAAAAGCATTGTGTAATAATGTAACATTTCAATCTTTCCAAAAGTGCCCCTCCTCTCCACTTATAAAAGGCCCCCACCTCTCCCACCTTATTCACACCTTCAAGCCATTTGGCTCGGCCAACCTCTACCCAAATACTCTCCCAACTTCCCTCCATTACTACTAGAAGCCTCACTTTGGGCAGAACTCTTCCCAAGGAAGCCTTTGGCTCAAATCAAAAAGAGTTACCCGATTTTGAGGTAATGTCTTCTCTAATGTTGTTTTGTATTATTTTTCTTCTCAAACCCCCTAAACTCTTTTTATTAATTTCTTTTGTAACAAAACCAGTATCCTAAATATACTAGGATATTGTTATAAGATGGATTCGAGCTACACTTACACACACCTACATCTAATGGTTAAAGAACATACTGTTTCTGTGGATGGCGAATTTCTGCCTCACGAAACGATGATTGTTCAAATTCTTTTAACACCTATAATGGTGGCCATTTTGATGACACTTTTTTCATATATGATATATATATTATGTTTATGTTTTCCTTATACTTCTGTATTTCTCATTTATGTCATACTTTATGATTTCCATTATGGGTAAAACGCGATAATTTCATTTTAGGAAGTGCGGACTACCGCCCCCTCAAAGTGATTTGAATCGTTAATGCCATATGTGGGATGTATAAAGGATGGAGTAAATGGTATTATACACTATATTATACTGGAATTATATTATACATTTATATCATTATGATTTTGTTCCATTAAATATGAAATTGAAATGAAAGTAGCGTTCATGCGTACGTAGGGCTTACCGTCTCCATGAACGGTGCATTTCATTTCTTACCTCTAAATGTTACGTAATATTATAAATGAATGTATATACTGGATATATATGATATATATGATATCTAAATCATGAATATAATTCTGGATATAATGGATATTTCACCACATGAACAACTTGTAATTATAAGAAGGTTATTGTTGACACAAGTACCAAAGATCGACAAAACGACCGTTATTAACTTAAATAATTACATAACGTTCATAACATTGTAATAAGTGATATAAAAAGGATAATGAAATTGAAAATGGTTCTTAATAAGGTAGATATTAACTCTAGTTTATTATTCAGGAGGTTAAATAACGGTTGAGTCAAGTCAGACACAAGGTAAGGGAATTTCTTAACCCAATTTTCATTCTTTGGGTTAATCTCCTACTTTCAAATTATGTCATGATATTATTATGTACTATATTTTATTTGTACATTATTTATGTGTACTTATAGTGAATACACATTATAGATGTACTTTATTTAAAAAAATGATCTTTTTAAGGACTTCGTCTCAATCCCCTTTCATTGAGGCATATTTGGTTTTATACAAAACTTTCTTTTATACGGTGTATAAACCCCTTTGACTTTTATGTTTATTCAAAAGGAATCTTTTTATATAAAGCGTTTTACTAAACGACAAAAAGGGAATGTTTTTCTTTCCGTACTTATGCGGCAACAACTACTTCTCCGCCGCCGTGACCATTATTTGAGTTTCGACTTCCTCTACAAGCCATCATTTTTTTTAATGAAAAATAAATACAAAGTTTTAACTTTCTTTTATTTTGGTATTGAAAATGGTTTTGAAAGCATTTTTATTATATCAATGTGTTGTATTGATATCTTGTGATTGAAATGTGGAAATGTTATGTTACCTTTATGCATGTTTTATGAGATACGATTATGTTATGGTTTATGATATGTTTAAACCTATTCATATGAGGAATGTATTGGACTTAATAAGTGACGGGTGGAGCCCGCAATAGCTCCTCGATGCATCGGTAGGTCTCATGAGACAACTAGACGTGGAATTGGCCGAGGCCCTTTCCCAATTTGATTTATGGTTTTGGCCGAGGCCTTAATCATTTTAGACGTCTTGGCCGAGGCCTTGACAAAATGTTTCAGAATGTCCGGCATTATACATTCCCTAATTATGAAAGTGGTTATTGATATTTCATGTGATTATTCGACCAGTAGAATATCCATGTGAAGAAGTGAATGGAATTATCTCATTTTACTTTTTCCATATTATGTTGATGTTCAAGTTTAAAAGGCTTTTGTTTTAGTTATACATTGCCTTAAATTTTTATGTTTATTTATGAAAGCTTCCGCAATATTGTTATCCTTACTGAGCATCTGAGCTCACCCCTTTCAATGTTTTAATATTTTCCAGGATGTGAAGAAGTATTTTATGAATGACCTGCAGGGATAGTCAGAAGAGGATATGAGTGTGGACTATGAAGACTTTGTTGTAGTTTTTCACTTTATGATGTAATGTAACGTTTACGAATGTGTCTAGTGTTTCCAAGGCTACTAAACTAATCGGTCTTTCGAGACTTGATCTTTTGTGATCATGCCAATGTTACGAAGTAACGCACCGGCTCTGGGTAGCTGGGGTCGGGGCGTTACAGTTGGTATCAGAGGTAGTTTAGTACTAACCTTGGAAGCTAGATTTAGATAAACTCTGATTAGAGCACATAGCCCGAAGATATACTTTGAGGATTAGTATAGAAGAACTTCCTAGAATTTTGGTATTGTAGAGATGTTGTGAGTTTTCCGAGCAATACATCCCTGTCTGGATACGAGCAGGTAGAGGCGGCTCTGGCACAGATGTACCTAGGGGTAAAACCCGAAAACACCGCTTTGAGCTAGACTCGAACGGGAACTGGTGCACGACAACGGGCCTTGCTGCACTCTTGGTTACGACACTCCCGGGGGATATGCTTTGGATAATTCTCATTTTCTTTATAAACCACTATGAAGGGTTATGAGTATATACTTCCTCAAAGAAAACATTTTTATGGATTATATCCATAAATAGTTCAATTTATGTTAAGTATATTACAAGTATGGAATTATGTATTTTGATTTATAAACTAATATAGTTTATGCCATTGTTTAGAAATGGCGCCCAGTAGAAGGAATGTGAACTCCAGCAGTACGTATGATCCAAAGAGTAAGAAGGATCGTATCTTTCACGGTATTAATCCAACATTTCGAAGGGAAATAGTCTCCCATGTGTTCTCAACATATGAAGAAATAGTAACATGTGTTAATAAGATAAGTAAATAATTCTCTGAGTCCTATGGCTTTGAAGCGAAGCAAGAGACGAAAGGGATGGAAGAGAGAATGATGGATAAAGGGATGAGGGGAAAGAAGAATTTTCCAATATGCGGTAATTGTGGGAAGAAAAATCATGGAACTTGCCTAAAGGGAATGGGAGTTTGTTATAAGTGTAGAGAAAAAGGACACAAAGTGCGTGACTACAAGGGTAAGAAAATGGTTTCAAATGTACAATGCTTCTTCTGCAAGGATTGGGGACACTACGCAAACCAATGTCCAAATCATCAGAGTATGCCCCAAATGATGTTATTGGATAATAATCAAGTTATGATACTACCACAGATGAGGAGTAATGATTAGAGTTCTTATGTTGTTATTAAATAATTTTGTAATTTGAGTGTTGTATCAATGATGTACTGGTTATAATAATTATGGAGTATATAAGGATTGTACTGCAGTACTATATCATCAAGGACTTGAGATTGTGTGGAACCAAGAAAAGTGACTCCACAGTAGGTTAAATTTTTGGAAAATATATGGTTGAGAGAAAGATAGACCATAATATGGTTCTGATACTGAGATTGTGATTTTGGAATAAGACGTGATTGATTTGGATAAATTATATTGGATATACTTAACTTCCTTGAAACTGATTGATGTTTTGTATACATTTTCGGATAGAAGGAGTATATCTAGTATTCTATAAGGAATAAGGGATCATGGTAATTCAGTATGTTTAAAAAGAATACATGATGAAGGTGTTCACATGTTATTACATGGGAAAAAGGATCTTCATTATGTTTACCTTCCTTGTAAAATTTGGACTGTGAGTTGGACAGAAGTATTTTGGATAACTATAAAGGTTGGAATGGATTAAGTTGATCTTTGGATAGTATTGTTTAAGGTTAAAACATTTATGAAGATTATTTTTGGAATAGTATAGTACTATATTTTTAGGAAAAGGACAACCTGCAGGGTGGGGCATAACCCGTCGCGTCGGACAAAGCTGCAGGAATCGAACCCACAACCATAGTGCGACAGGCCTTTATTTCCTACCACTAGCCTACAGGAAGTCCCTGGTTATTAGAAAATAATTTTACTAATCTAAATTGTATGTGTTAACATTTTGAACCTTATACAATTAGGAAAAGTATAATATTTTTGGGTTCTATTATCTTTTTGAGTGAAAGGTGAGTTGAAGGTTGAAACTCTAATTGTCAGGCATAAATATATATATACCTATCTGTTATTCAATGAATAAATTAATTCTTAAACTTTAGTAAATGGATATTAAAACAAAAAAATGCGTTATCCTAATAGCTTATGTCTTGTTGAACTGATGATATTTTAAATCAACATAGATTGAAGGCTTTGAGGCCCTCAATTTGACAGTTGATTGTGATTGATGACCTCAATCACTCCCTACGAATATTTACGTTTTTCCTCTAATTATATGTCTCTAATTTCCAACAATGTTCTCCTAATCAAGATCATAATTGGGTGGTGACTTTTTCATTTCCCTTTCCCTCTTATTAAGGCTAAATTTTATTAACCTTATTTCCGATGTGGGTTTTCCACAAAGGTATTTTCTATTTTAAACCTTTTATTTTCAAAGAAAAATATCAAATTGCGAGGACGCAATTTATTGAAGGAGGGGAGAATGTAACACCCCGAGCTTCCACGATACGCCTCTCTTTCAATAATGCAATAGCTTGCATTGTACGCAAGTTCAAGTTCTAAAACACCGCGACTAATCAAAGTAGCCATTATGAATAGTAGTAACCACTTTTTAAAATTATAGAAATTTTATATTTCAAAATGGACTTCATTTTTGTATTCATAATATCGAAATTATCCTATGTTGAATTTTTGGTATTTTTCTGAGAACTTCTAATTTTTATGAATAGTGAAAAATACTTAAAAACAACTTTTTTAATCAAAATAATCTATAGTGATAAATTATACTATTTAGTAGTTTTAAAGTATAATTAGAATATATTTTTACCATTTTATCCAATGGTGGTCATTAGAATTAATTTAACATTGAAATTGGACATAAACAATTGCCAATCTTTTGATATAAATTGTTTCTTAAAAACATGCTATTTGTTGTAACAGCGGGAATTAATTATAAAATTAATTAATACAACTTATATGTTTGGAATTTTGTAAAATAGACATCATTTTTGAATTCGGAATATCAATTATAGCTTAGGGTGAAATTTTGGCCTTATTCTGAAAAACTTCAATTTTTGATGAATAGTGAAACCACTAAGTGGTTGTTAAAAACTGATTTTTCGTTAAAATGAAATATTACCACTTCTGTGATTTGATTTTCAAAAATCCGACATACATGGTTGTCATTAAGAAGTAAAATGTGGTTCAATGAGATTAAAATAATTTTTTGGTGAATAGTAACTTTTAAGTTCTTAATCGCGATTAGAGGTAATTAGTGTAGTTTAAGGTACAAATAATGTTTTAATAATGTGAGATGAGCATGACACTTGTCCTACTCCTATTGGATGAGTCATGGCCGACCAAGAAAACCCATGGGTCAACTTGGGGACCCCATGGAGCCACTTTAGTTGGAAAATTACATTAATATATATTTATTTAATGTTAAAATTAAATTGACACAAACATGAGTTGTTTTACTAAAATAGTTTTTAAGTGGGGTTATACAAGTCCAAATTTTGATTATAAATATTAATTAGAAAGATAAAAAGATTTCCTACATCATAGTAGATTTTTTATAATTTTTAGACATTAAAAAAATTAAATTATTTATGATATCATGATGATGCAGCGATGACCTCATTATTTAACGATTTAAATAAAATGGGAAGATAATGCAAACTCCAAGGCTTAAACTTGTCCAAAGCCAATTGGATGAGGAGATTTAGAACCCTTATCACCTTAGACTCGAATTATATAAGTTTGGGACCTTTAGAATCCGAAAAGCATTGTGTAATAATGTAACATTTCAATCTTTCCAAAAGTGCCCCTCCTCTCCACTTATAAAAGGCCCCCACCTCTCCCACCTTATTCACACCTTCAAGCCATTTGGCTCGGCCAACCTCTGCCCAAATACTCTCCCAACTTCCCTCCCTTACTCCTAGAAGCCTCACTTTGGGCATAACTCTTTCCAAGGAAGCCTTTGGCTCAAATCAAAAAGAGTTACCCGATTTTGAGGTAATGTCTTCTCTAATGTTGTTTTGTATTATTTTTCTTCTCAAACCACCTAAACTCTTTTTATTCATTTCTTTTGTAACAACACAAGTATCCTCAATATACTAGGATGTTGTTATAATATGGATTCGAGCTACACTTACACACACCTACATCTAATGGTTAAAGAACATACTGTTTCTGTGGATGGCGAATTTCTGCCTCACGAAACGATGATTGTTCAAATTCTTTTAACACCTATAATGGTGGCCATTTTGATGAAACTTTTTTCATATATGATATATATATTATGTTTATGTTTTCCTTATCCTTCTGTATTTCTCATTTATGTCATACTTTATGATTTACATTATGGGTAAAACGCGATAATTTCATTTTAGGAAGTGCGGACTACCGCCCCCTCAAAGTGATTTGAATCGTTAATGCCATATGTGGGATGTATAAAGGATGGAGTAAATGGTATTATACAATATATTATACTGGAATTATATTATACATTTATAGCATTATGATTTTGTTCCATTAAATATGAAATTGAAATGAAAGTAGCGTTCATGCGTACGTACGGCTTACCGTCTCCATGAACGGTGCATTTCATTTCTTACCTCTAAATGTTACGTAATATTATAAATGAATGTATATACTGGATATATATGATATATATGATATCTAAATCATGAATATAATTCTGGATATAATGTATATTTCACCACATGAACAACTTGTAATTATAAGAAGGTTATTGTTGATACAAGTACCAAAGATCGACAAAACGACCGTTATTAACTTAAATAATTACATAACGTTCATAACATTGTAATAAGTGATATAAAAAGGATAATGAAATTGAAAATGGTTCTTAATAAGGTAGATATTAACTCTAGTTTATTATTCAGGAGGTTAAAGAACGATTGAGTCAAGTCAGACACAAGGTAAGGGAATTTCTTAACCCAATTTACATTCTTTGGGTTAATCTCCTACTTTCAAATTATGTCATGATATTATTATGTCCTATATTTTATTTGTACATTATTTAAGTGTACTTATAGTGAATACACATTATAGATGTACTTTATTTAAAAAAATGATCTTTTTAAGGACTTCGTCTCAATCCCCTTTCATTGAGGCATATTTGGTTTTATACAAAACTTTCTTTTATACGGTGTATAAACCCCTTTGACTTTTATGTTTATTCAAAAGGAATCTTTTTATATAAAGCGTTTTACTAAACGACAAAAAGGGAATGTTTTTCATTCCGTACTTATGCGGCAACAACGACTTCTCCGCCGCCGTGACCATTATTTGAGTTTCGGCTTCCTCTACAAGCCATCATTTTTTTAATGAAAAATAAATACAAAGTTTTAACTTTCTTTTATTTTGGTATTGAAAATGATTTTGAAAGAATTTTTATTATATCAATGTGTTGTATTGATATCTTGTGATTGAAATGTGGAAATGTTATGTTTCCTTTATGCATGTTTTATGAGATACGATTATGTTATGGTTTATGACATGTTTAAACCTATTCATATGAGGAATGTATTGGACTTAATAAGTGACGGGTGGAGCCCGCAATAGCTCCTCGATGCATCGGTAGGTCTCATGAGACAACTAGACGTGGAATTGGCCGAGGCCCTTTCCCAATTTGATTTATGGTTTTGGCCTAGGCCTTAATCATTTTAGACATCTTGGCAGAGGCCTTGACAAAATGTTTCAGAATGTCCGGCATTATACATTCCCTCATTATGAAAGTGGTTATTGATATTTCATGTGATTATTCGACCAGTAGAATATCCATGTGAAGAAGTGAATGGCATTATCTCATTTTACTTTTTCCATATTATGTTGATGTTCAAGTTTAAAAGGCTTTTGTTTTAGTTATACATTGCCTTAAATTTTTATGTTTATTTATGAAAGCTTCCGCAATATTGTTATCCTTACTGAGCATCTGAGCTCACCCCTTTCAATGTTTTAATATTTTCCAGGATGTGAAGAAGTATTTTATGAATGACCTGCAGGGATAGTCAGAAGAGGATATGAGTGTGGACTATGAAGACTTTGTTGTAGTTTTTCACTTTATGATGTAATGTAACGTTTACGAATGTGTCTAGTGTTTTCAAGGCTACTAAACTAATCGGTCTTTCGAGACTTGATCTTTTGTGATCATGCCAATGTTATGAAGTAACGCACCGGCTCTGGGTAGCTGGGGTCAGGGCGTTACATTCTATCTCTTATTTCTTATACTGAGCATAAATCATGTCGGATTATGGATTTCAAATGATCATATAACTCAAATTATAAATTCCCCCAAATAGGGAATACTCTATATGTAATACCTATCCAATGACATGATACGATTTACCCCATAAAAGGGAAACCCCCTCAGGGTAAGTCCTGATGGAATTCCTATATTAGTAAACCATCTAGAAATAACCCTCATGGGAATTAATTATCTATCACTTCACATCAACTGGTTGAGGATAGATCATACTATGTTGAATCCAATTATTTTTATAATAAGGATACATATTTTTAATTCCTAATCCTTGAGATCCATACTAGGTGCCTATGTGCCCTCATATATATCCTTTCCACTTGATGTTAAACTACATAACTTGAACTTAAATGAACTACATGGGTTTTTATTCTTGTTATAAACAAGATATGTAGAATGACTCATGAAGGTTCAATCCCATCCTCAAAACACCAATCACCTCCCAAGATGGAAATAAACTACACATAGCATGGTAATATGACTTCAAAATATAAGAAACTACCCATTTATAAGAAATAATGGGAAACAGATGAATGACCTCAGGTACATATAGATGTTCATATTAATATAACCCCTCTTCACATTGAAGGATTCAATACCTGATCTTTTTTTATGGTAACTAGTCCCATATCAAAATTTGGAAGTGATTCATGAATATATCTTAAATCTATAAGAGAGTCCTGGAGTATGAAATAATTTCCCTCAAAAGGGTGTTGTTAGAATCCTCATGTGTTAATCATGTTTTAATGATCACGAATCTTGTTAACCCTATTAATCATGTGTTAATGTTCACAAATACTGATTTATATAAATCATGTTTGATTATTGTAAACTATATTTAATTTTATTATATAATTATGTCTTCTATGAATGATTAAGTCTAAATAATTTTGTGAATATTACTACTTAAGATTGTTTACAGATATTTGGCTAAGTCAGAGAAACCGTGAGTCTGCCACCGATTCTGGTTTTCTGTAAAAGGACCAAACACCGTGACCTAGACAAAGTGACCCATACCCCATGACCCATACACCATGAGCTAGACACCATGAACCAAACACCGTGACCTAGACACCATAGCCCACACACCATAATCTTTTTTAGATCTCATGATGTCTATGAAACCAATTCCTTGCTACCATCACCAAGACACCATTTAATGTTTGGAAAAGGACCAGATACTGTGATCCTAACACCACATATGTGCTACCAGTTTCTGATTACAATTCAACTGTAGCATCACGACTGTATCACCACTCAAAGTCAAAAAAGAAGACACCATTTTTTGGTGACACTGTTTCCAAGTGATATCATTTCAAGAAAAACTGTGACACCATTATTTAATCTATTTTTTCGTTTTGAATTTAATTTCTAATGGTCATATTTGAGTCATTTAAATTCACTAGAATAATTAATGTTTCTTTGTAGATATTTCACCTGATAGTATGAGGTACGAGGTGCAGAATACATGCATCTTGTCAGTTCCAACATGTGCACCTACAATTAAAAAGGAAGATAATCCAGGATGCAAAAACAAACTAAAGAAGATCAAGCATTTTGAAAAGAGAACTATGCATGAAACAAGATACAACTAAAGAAAACACTAAGCACTCTCGATTCCAAAAGGATGGACTACCATAGATCAGAACTAAAAATCATCTTTGTTGTTCCAACTCTAAGAAGAACATGAGTTAAATATAACTGGAAACTAGAGAACCAAACTTGCGATACTCTGTTTTTTTACAAGAAGACTCGATACCTGCATATACTTCATCCTAGAAGCCCGGAGCTACATATAATAACACTCATAGATCTTCTAACCCTTTCCCATAATCTATGATCTATTCTATACTGTTTTTATCTTTCGAGCGTTGTGTGTGTATGTATTAAAAACACTCACTATCTCCTCTACTAAACTGATGGATAAAAGATATCCTTACTCTCATTACTTATTACATTTGTTTACTCACATAGATAAGTGTGGAACAGGTCCTTGTGTAACCTGGTAGTTTATACCCATGAAGAATAGTGGAAGAGGTCGTGTGACCTAGATGGTCTTGTGCAATTTTGTTTACCCCGATCCAAGGTTTGGATCAAGTTTATTAATGTAAACTTCTTGGTGGAAGGTGGTCACCAAGTGGAGTGGATTATGTCTCAACTTGAGACTGAACCACTTTTTTTATCCACTGTTTCTTTTAATTTAGTTGTTCTATTCTTTACTATATATCTCAAAAAATACAAGATTTCACTTTGATGGTTAGTCTTGGAAAGAAGTTATAAATGTTTTGGATTATTATAATTACGTCAAAAGTTATATCAATAACTCACATTGATATTACTGAGAATTAATCAATATTTTGAGAAGTTATTTGAACAGTCAAACTATTATAACCTTATTACCTTGATTAACTGGGATTTATTATTTTTAATTAATAGAGTTTTCAAAGAACCAATTTTGTAATAAAAGTTTTTATAATTACTAAATTCACCCCCTCTTGAGTAATCTACTCTAACTAACATTTGGTATCAGGGGATTCTTTTCTTATTAAGACTCTATTTCTAAATCTGTTCAAATGTGATTTTAGTTTTACTTTAAAGATCTATAAATTTCTGTTAATTCTAAATTTCTATCTCTATAAAAGTATTTCTTTATTATGGATAATAGAATAGTAGGTTCTACAACAAACAGAACACCATTATTTAATGTAACTAACTATTCCCAATAAAAAATTAAATTGAAAATTCATTTAGAATGTATGGGTTTTGAAATTTGGTTTTCAATTATAGATGAGTATAATATTCCTGCTAATGATAGAATTAATTAGGTTGACTCAAATAAGAAAGATTACAACAAAAATTTCAAATACATGAATGCTTTATATTGCTCTTCAAGAGATGAGGAATTTAACAGAATATCTTCATGTAAAACTGCCCCTGAAATTTGGGATAATTTGTCTGCTTCACATAAAGGAACTTCTAGTGTGAAATAAATGAGAATCAATACTTATATTAAACATGAGAAATTTAAAATAAACCATGATGAGCCTATTTCTGACATGTATATCAGGTTTAATGAAATTGTCAACACAATTATTTCTCTAGTAAGAGAAGTTACTGCCAAAGAAAAAATCATGAGGATTATAATATGCCTACCTGATAGATGGAGAGGAACCTATGTATCTATTAGAGAGTTATTCTACATTATAAAATTACCTAGAAAATAACTCATTGGGAAACTAATGATGTATGAAGAAGGTCTGAAAGTCAACAAGGAAGAGGAGGATGAACCCAGAAGAAAATATGTGGCATTCAATACTGTTTCCCTCTGGAATTGGGGATGATCTCATTGATTTAAGATTCAAACATTCCAAATGGTTTCTAATGAGTTTGTTTGTAGAACTGGAAACATCCAATGATTCCATATCCATTTGAACCTACTTTTAAAAGGTATGCACTCATTAGTTGTGGACTGATGAGGCTTACAAATTTGCATTGGTCGAGAGGATGGGAGGTCGGACTCATCACACCTTTTTGAGGGGAATTATTGTCTACTCTGGGACTCTCTTTATAGATTTAAGTTATGTTTGTGAATCCTTATTACATTACAATGTATAAAGGAATCTTTCCTTTAGATCTTACAATCAATGATTGATATGTAGGAAATTTGGAGAATCTTTTATATGTATTTTAGGTTCTTCATCAATAGAGAATCATCTGTATTTGTTTAGATATTCTTAGCCAATGGTATCCTTCAATACATAAATAGTCTCTTGTTCATTATGATGACCATACTGGTTTTAAAGCCACTCATTGGGGAACTTGAAGTTTATTGTCATTCAGAAGGACATTGATTATTTTAGAGTTGGGATCATACCTGCAGATGGGCTGCCTACGTATCCTTTATTTTGGAAAAGGAATCAAAACCCACGTAGTTCAGTAAGGGAATATGATGTTTATGATTGATGGCTCAAAGAAAGATGTCATAATTACTTTTATGCTCTAAGCTCATGTGAGTCATACTCGGTGTGAGAAATAAGAGGTATTGGTAAAAACAGACAACTGTGCCATGAAATATGCAATCATAAGAAATGATATGGGGCTTATGTATGTATGACTGCCCAAATAGATGAAGATTAGGATTTAATTCAGGGAAGAAATCCAGGAACAGGGTCCATAAAGGTATATGTACTTTATAGAGATTTGGAAACACTAATTTGGGGCTTACTCCTGAAAAGGAGGCCCAAATTAGGAGGGGACTTATGATTGGGTTTTACTCCTGAGAAGGAGACCCAGATCAAAAATTAAATTAGGACTGGTTAAGATAGATTAAGGCTGGGGATTACTCTTGAGAAGAAGGCCCAGGTTAAGGGACTTCAAAATTTAAGGGACTTGGGGCTTACTTCTCAAGTGGATTCCCATATTTGAGACTGGGGCTTACTCCTGAAAAGAAACCCCAGGTTAAGAGAATTATGGTTGGGGCTTACTCCTAAGGAGGATGCCTATATTTGGGAATTTTAAGATTGGGGTTTACTTCTGAAAAGGATGCCCATAATTAATGGGAATTATGAATGGGACTTACTCCTGAAAAGGTGGACCAGGTTAATGAGGACATGGGGCTTACTCCTAAGGAGGATGCCCAAATTTGAGAATTATTACTGGGGCTTATTCCTGAAAAGGAGGTCCAGGTTAATGAGGACATGGGGCTTACTTCTGAAGAGGATAACCATATTTGAGACTGGGGCTTACTCCTGAAAAGGAAGCCCAGGTTAAGAGAATTATGGTTGGGGCTTACTCCTAAGGAGTATGCCCATATTTGGGAATTTTAAGATTGGGGTTTACTCCTGAAAAGGATGCCCAAAATTAATGGGAATTATGACTGGGACTTACTCCTGAAAAGAAGGCCCAGGTTAATGAGGACTTAGGGCTTACTCCTAAGGAGGATGACAAAATTTGAGAACTATGACTTGGGATTATTCCTTAAAAGGAGGCCCAGGTTAAGAGAATCTCTCACCTTAAAGTATGAGTTTGAATGAATGAAATCTCAACCTTTAGTGACATAAAGATGTGTAAATCACTAGGTTTTGAGAAATATTCCACGAAGTTCCTTTCAGATAAGGAAGTAAAATCAATAAATCATGCCATAAATGGATTTGAAGAGTGTCTTGAAGACTGAATATTGAATAGGAGAGGTGTAATGGCATAAGATGGGTTAAATGGGAAAGAAGGGCACCCAAAAAGGTAGGGGCACGCAAGTCTTGGCAGGTGCGTAGGTACTGCGTGGGCGCGCAAGTCCTGGTTGCGCAGGTATACCTGCGCGACACATGGGTACTTGCGCGATTGTTAACCAATAAGGTAACACTTGGGAAATCCTTGATCAAATCCTTAAGAATCATCCTCAGGAACTTCTAGAAGAGAGGCGTGCAAGTTTTGGTGAAGGAGCAGGGCGGCGCACAAGTATGTTCATTTCACTTAAGGGTAAAACACCTTAGGCGCGCAAGTGTTAGTGAATTATAACACTTAGACCTTACTCCTCTTGTCTAGACCTTCTATTATAGGTAAAGAATTACCTTAGAAGTGTTTAGAAGACCTAAAGAAGAGACTTGGGCATTCAGAGCTCTATATCTGAATTCTGGAAAAATTCCTCCCGAAATGGGGGGCCCACAGGGTCTATTTATGGCTAGAGAAGACCCCGGCTAGTTATCACTTAGGGAATGCAAGTCACTTGCATGACCATTAGGTGTCGCTCAGGTGGACTTGCGTGACTGTGATGGAACTTACGTGGCGCATGTGCTTTTGAAGCCTTGTTCATGGCTTTGTCGATTTTTGATGTTTTCTTCAAAAGCTGAATCAATTTGTGCTAAGTCATTTCCCTTTACATTCCTTTGGACTCTGTGATGAAAAGGAGCATCAGAAAAAGTCCCCCCTCAGAGTTGGATCTGAAAGAAATGAGGATGTGACTCTGAGGAAAAGAAGAAAACCAACGGAAAGGCGGCGCGCAAGTATTCAGTGCGCAACACTCATCGCGCAGGTGCGAGTCACACAGGGCTAGAGCGCACTGGCTGTAGGCGCGCATGTGGGTATCCTGGCCTATAAATATGCGGTCATTTTCTGCGCAAAGCATCCAAATTTCAAACTTTCGAGCTCTCTCCACGTAGGTCACATTCTCCGCACAAGTTTCTCTATTTTTCAATGTTTCTTTGCTGTTGCGCTACTGTATAGGTATTTGGACTTGCGCGGTGATACTTGCATGCCAAAAAATTATGCGACACATCCATAATTGCACTTGAAAATTAGACTTGCGCGCCTTAATTCCTTAGACATTTTTTTTCAAATTTCTTCACAAAGTTTATGAAAAATCAATCCATTTAAGAGTTAATTTATTCAACTCTTGTGCAGATTTAATGGATCCCAAGAGAATCGGAACGGCTGATAGACTAGCTAGCAAGCGGATTGATGACATGATGAACATTGTTGGCCATGATTACTATGATATCTATGATAACACTCTTCTAGATTTGGCTATGTACTTGAAGAAATATCATCTTAACTTCCCACAGAGCATCTATCTTCCCCTGTATGGTTATGGTCATCTGAAAGGAGTCAATGTTCCAGATGCAAATAATTATATGCCCGAGATGCAGTTGCACTGCTACTCCTCTACTTTGGTTATGCTGTGCATTAAGAGCAACAACATTGGCATGAACTTTCAAATTTTTCCTGCATGCCATTTCCTTGCAGATATGAAAATAGAAAACCCATGGGCTGAAATGTTTTCCACTGCTGGTTGGTGGAGAGAAGACAAACATGGTATTAGAGCAATATCTGAAAAGAGTACTTCCTCCAAATGGCTCTTTACTTCCAATGATTCATTCTCAAATCCATGTATCCATCTTCCAAGTCTCTTGGACAGAAATAGATTCACTATTTGATCAGTAGAAAATTTTCTCAAACCGCACTCAAGAACATTATTTTACAATTGTTCCAAGAAGAGCTGGTATCACTGCATCTCTTATGGTATCCAGTTGAATGAATGAATTCCAGGTGGCTGCTAATGAAGCTCGGGATGCCGTAAATCAAATGAAGAGTTATGTTGAAAGTCTTTTTTAATTCCTAAAAAAGAGAAGAGACTCCAGTCTGTGGATGTCTTTCTAACTCTTGTGCATCAATGAAAAATACTTTCACCTTCAATCATTTTTACCTGCATTCTCTTTTGTTATATGCTTTAAATTTTTACCTAAGCCAATGAGCCTAGTAAGCATAGTTTGATTTTTACTAGGATTATTATAAATAACACTACAAACTTTGAATCTTTTAATTGCTCAATATTACCTAAATCATACAAAATGTATGTTTAGTGAGCTGGAACTTGACTTTTATTCATATTTCCCTTGTCTTTTGTGGGCAGTTTAATGTTATGAATGTCGGACATAAAGAGTCTAATGTTTAAGGTCGAAATAGCTTTGACCGAATGAATTATAATTGACTCAATTATTTGAAAATTTATCTGAAAACATATTACCATACTCAAGTATGAGGGAAAATATGTAAAATATGACTTAAGAATATTTAAATCTGAGGAATGATATGAAAAATATCTAAAAGGAATTATAAGAATTAGATCCCAAGAATGAAGTTACCATTATTTAACAAACCCGTTAGGGGGTTGAATTATGCAAGGCCACCTAAGGGCATTGGCTGCATAGTCAAATAAATAGCATCTTTTGGATGACAGGTCTGTTATGTAGACTACTTATACAAGGCCACCTAAGGGCACATGCTGCATAGTCAGGAAAAAGAACTCTCAGAAATTTACTTTCGTAGTGCTAAAAAGCCAGTGAAAGTTTATGGAGATTCAAATTTTCCAAAGTATAGAGTTTGCTGTATGAAAAGAGGTACTTGAATATGGAGAAGATATTTCCAAACAAGATTATCGAAGAACTGGATGGATATCACTCCTACGAAGGTCTGACCCAAACGTAGGGAAGGAGAATATAAACCATATACTTGAATAATTTCAGATAGTTAAAAAGGATATGGGACAAATATGTTAAGGATGGCTATTTTTGCGGATCCCTACATATTTTCATTAAGACAAATAAGGACAAAAGAGGCTTTCCTCCCAAGAATGATGTTACCACTATTTAACAAACCCGTTAGGGGGTTGAATTATGTAGGGCCACCTAAGATCATTGGCTGCATAGTTAAATAAATAACATCTTTTGGCTGACAAGTCCATTATGTAGTCTACTTATTCAAGGCCACCTAAGGGCACGTGCTGCATAGTCAAGAAAAAGAACTCTCAGAAGTTTTACATTTTTGTGACTAGAATTCAAGAAAAGGGTTATGAAGATCTGAAAATATTTAAGGTTAGGATTATGACACATAAAGATGGGTATTGTACAATGTATGCAGAGATACAAAAATCAATGCTAACCATAATCATGTTGTGGCTGGGTCCTGAATGGAAATGTTGGACTTCACTACGTACCCCATAAGGATGGGAATCAAGCCATACGTAGTTCTTGAACTACAGTTTAACGTCGTGTGGGAAAAAATGAATGGAGATATTATTTTAGGGTCATAGAGCTTAGACCATTATAAGAAATACACAGTGTGTGTTTTCATGGGGACTTTTCAGCCAGGGGACTGAAAGAGGAATTTTTGGTTAGGCCTAAAAGACTTGGGGCTGGATTTGAGGGACACTCGAACGTTCCTACATATCCCATAAGGATGGGAATCAAGCCCACATAGTTCTAGAAATACCCTATGTACAGATTTGGTTCGTACATGTGAAGGGTGAAAGGGTAATTTAGTGCAATGATGGT
Source organism: Viscum album (assembly GCA_963277665.1). Classification (NCBI taxonomy): domain Eukaryota; kingdom Viridiplantae; phylum Streptophyta; class Magnoliopsida; order Santalales; family Viscaceae; genus Viscum; species Viscum album. The sequence goes on along the minus strand of OY728140.1, from coordinate 1,264,713,416 downwards.
TTAACCCAAGATAAAAGGTTCAGGTATTGCCATGTATGCACGTAGTCTTTGAAATGAAACATGATTGAAAACCAATGTAAGTAATGATTCCCTCTCAGGTGAGGGTATCAAAGAAAATTGTAGTTTATTGTCATACTGGACAAAAGTGTTGTATAGTTTAACATCGTATAACAAGGATGAAAGTGAACCAATGTAAAGATATTGATTCTATGGTTGGTTTCAAAAATGAACATTGTATGAGATGGAGGTGAACCGATGTGAAGAGATAGGTTTTGGGCTTGAACCTTGGGAGGTTGCCTACATACCGAGCTTAGAAGGCAAGGATCAAAGTCCGCGTAGTTCAATTAAAGAATGAATTAGTGATCAAGTTGTTCTTATGGACAACGATATAAAAAAATGATAGTGTTGGGACTTGCACATGGTTAGTATCCCATAGAGAGTGTTATGGTTGAAGTTTGCTCTAAGCTCACGTGAGTCATACTCGGTGTGAGAAACAAGAGGTAGAAACAACCTTAACGATGCACTGTTTAATGTCATGTAGGACATATGAAGGGACTATGAAGTTTAAATTCTTGTAGTTAGGACTATTGGTGCTGCATAGTTTAGTGTCATGTAGTAGGGACAAAATAAACTTTAACGTCATGTTGGACATATTAAAGGATTTTCTGTACAGTTTAGCGTCATGTAGTTAGGACGATGGGGACAATACAGTTTAATGTCATGTTGGACAAAAAGAGGACTGTGTAGTTTAATGTCATGCAGTGAGGACAAAAGAGTAAACCATTTAATGTCATGTTGGACGTATTAGGGATTTTTTCACAGTTTAATGTCATGTTGGACGAAAAAGGGACAATACAGTTTAGCGTCATGTTAGACGTAAGTGAAAATAGTTTTAAGGTCGTATGCATGGACCGTTGGTTATGCAGTTTAATGTCTTGATGGATGTAAGGGACTTCTATATAGTTTAACATCATATAGTAAGGATGATGAAGGGGGACATAGTTTAATGTCATGTTTTCTGGACATGATGAGCAGTTTTAATGTCATGTAGGACGGTGGTGCAGTTTAAGGTCATACCGGACCAAGGTGCAGTTGAAGGTCATACTAGACCATGGTGTAGTTTAAGGTCATACCATGATATATTTTGTGTTTATACAAAATACTTCATAAAAAATCTGGCATTGTTTGGAGTAGTGATGAGTTCTCCATCCATTGAGATTAATGAATAAGCTCCATTGGAGTAGACCCTATGTATTGAATACGGTCCTTCCCATTTTGGCTCAAGCTTGGGAGGTTTCTTTCCTGGTATCATTGGAGTTCTGAGAACTAATACCAATTCTCCCTAAGTGAATGAACGAAGATGAACTTTTTTGTTGAAAGCTCGTGCTATTCGATTCTGATAGACTTCCAAGTGGTGCAATGTGCACAATATTTTCTCATCTAACTGTTCCAATTCATTCAATCTCTTTTGAGATTTTTCATCTGTAGATGACTGATCACAAATGGCTACTCTGAGCGAGGGTAGTTGAACTTCAATAGGCAAGACGGTTTCCATTCCATATACCAAAGAATATGGAGTTGACCGCGTTGCAGTGCGGGTGGTAGTCCGATAAGCCCATAAAGCATGAAAGAGTTTATTAGGCCATGACTTATTATCTTTATCCACCATATTTTGCAGTATATTTGAAAGAGTCTTGTTGAAGGCTTCTATCTGGCCATTGGCCGCTGCATGATACCGAGATGAATGATTGGATTTGATGTTGTATTCTTGATACAACTTCTTCACCTCGGATGAACAGAAGTTGGTGTCATTGTCTATCAATATGGTATGAGGGACACCAAATCTGGTAATGATGTTAGACTTGATGAAGCTAACAATGCATTTAGAACTGACTTCTTTGAGAGGTATTGCCTCTGCACATTTGGAAAAGAAGTAAGTAGCAGTAAGAATATAATTAAACTGCTTGGCCATAGCTGAAGAGTAAGGTCCCACCACATCCATTCCCCATGTGGCAAATGGCCACGAGTATTTAGCTGCATGAAGCAACTCTGGAGGTCAATGAATGAAGTTGGAATGTACTTGGCATGAATGACACTTCTTTGTGAAATCAACACAATCTTGTATCATTGAAGGCCAAAAGTATCCAAGCCTTCAAATCTGATCAGACAGTCTATGTCCAGACTAGTGGGCACCACAGACTCCTGCATGCACTTCTTTCATGACATCCATTTTCTCTTCACCATCAATGCATCTAAAGAGAACTCTATCAAAACCACATTTGTAGAGAATTTTTTCTAAGTGATCTGGGCTATCATAAAGAGTAAAATTGACAACACATCACTAGATTTGTTCTTTCTCAGCTCTATCAGGTGGAAGTGTTCCATTTTGAAGGTATTCTCTGATAGGTGACATCCATCTTGTAGTATGACCATACGGTTTAGCAATGAGACTAATTTCATTAATTTCCTCTATTCTGATTTGAACATAAAGTGAAATTGCATGAATGTGGGCAATACTGATGGTTGTCTCATCCCGATTTGGATCTGCCAGAGCTGTGGCTATATTAGCCAGTGCATTAGCTTGAGAATTTTGTGATCGCAGGACATAAGAAAATGTCGGTTCTGAAGGGAATTCCGCTATTAACTCTGTGACGTAATCATAAAAAGCGATTAGTTCTTCTTTTCTGATGGAATAATCCCCATTTACTTGTTTGATTACCAGGTCTGAATCACCTTTTACCTTTAAGTGATTCACTTTTGCTTGAAGCGCCAATTCCAAGCCTGCAATGAGAGCTTGGTATTCTACTTCATTATTGGTACCACTTTCCCATAATAAGAAGGAATAAGGTAACACTACCTTTTCTGGAGAAATGATCACAAATCCTAAGCCAACTTTGTTGAATTTAGGATTTTCCATTTCCCTCCCCGTTGGACTTCTGGAAGAACCATCAAAATACATTTCCCATGCCCGAGGACTTTCTTGAATAGAGAATATTTCCTCATCAGGGAGTTTAATATCTAAAGATGTGTCTTCCACTGAAGGGTATTCAGCGAAGAAATCAACCAAATATTGGCCCTTTATTGCCTTTTGAGACACATACTGAATGTCGAATTGCTACAAAATAACTTCCCACCTTGCCAGACGTCCTGTAAGCATTGGATGACTAAGGATGAATTTGAGCGGGTTATTGCGAGATACCAATTAGACCTCGTGATGTTGCAGGTAGTGTCTCAACTTATGAACTACAAATATTAATGCCAGGCAGTACTTCTCAATACTTGAATATCGGGTTTCTGCTTCAAGCATAGTCCGACTGAGGTAGTAGAGGCTGTTTTCATTCCCAGCATCATTTTTTTGAGCAAGAAAGGCACCCAATGATCACTCTAAAGATGTCACATCGAGGATAAGTGGTCTTCCTTCAATAGTTGACATGAGTACCGGTGGACTCAAGTGGTATTTCTTGAGAATATCGAATGCTTCTTGACATTCTTCAGTCCACTGGTAAGTGACTCCCTTCTTCATCAATTTAGTGAAGGGTAAAATTTTTCCTGCCAAATTGGCGATGAAATGCCAAATATAGGATAAGTTTCCTTGAATTCCTCTTAATTATTTCAAATTTCGAGGAGGTGACATACCAAGGATTGACTTTGTCTTCTCAGGATCGACTTCAATACCATGATGGCATACAACAAAGCCGATAAATATTCCTGAGGTTACCCCAAAAGCACATTTTAAGGGGTTCATCTTCAAATTATGTTGCCAAAGTTTGCGGAATATGACTTGTAAATCAGCCAAGTGATTAGAACATTGTTTGGATTTAACCACCAAATCATCCACATAACATTCAACAAACTTCCCTAAAAAGGGTTTGAAGATATGATGCATGGAACACTGATATGTTGCACCTACATTCTTTAAGCCAAATGGCATTACCCGGTAGCAAAACACACCCTGAGGGGCTCTGAAGGCTGTGGATTCCTCATCTTCTAGAGCCATTCAGATTTGATTATATCCGGAATATCCATCCATGAAGGAAAGTGCTTCATAGCTAGCTGTTTCATCAATTAAAAGTTTTGTAATCGGAACTGGGAAATCATCCTTATGACAATGTCGATTAAGATCTCTGAAATCGATGCAAACTCTAATTTGTCCATTCTTCTTCTTCACAGGAAAAATATTAGCCAACCACTTGGGATATTGAACTTCTCTGAAGAAGTTAGCTTTGATATGATTATCCACTTCAGCTTTAATTTTGGAAGCATAAGTTGGGTGTGTTCTTCTCGTGGCTTTCTTAAATCCTCGATGCTCTTTTGGTAAACCCAAATGATGAGTAGCAACATCAGGATCAAGCCCGGGCATCTCTGTATAATTCCAAGAAAATATGTCTCGATTTTTCTTTAAAAAGGAAATATACATCTCTTGTTCTTCAAGAGTCATGGCCCCACTGAATAAAGTGGGTCATGGATCTTCTTTTGTACCCAGATTTATTTATCTGAGTTCATCCACGGTGGTAGAGATACCCTCTTCAAACGCTGGAGGAGCATCTCTGAGATATTCCTCTTCTTCTTCATCATGTGTTATTTCTTCCATTTCTACTTTCATAGTAAATGATAAAGCAGAATTTCCATGATTAGAAGAGATGTTAAAATGTGAACATCTTGAATAAGAATCCTCCATTTCTGACCCAATTGATGATGAAGGGTCTTCCTTGAGAAATAAAGAGGAGATGATGGATTGATAATCGACATCATTGTTCACCTCCAATGTTGCTATAACTTCTTCCGGCCTGATTGGTGAAGTATAGACTTGTTCAATTTCAGAAGATGAAATGATGACGTCACCATTTGGGCTTTCATCATTTCTTGGTGGGTTACCAATTTCTCTCATGTTTTCTGGCTCGATTTCCGTAATTGACATTATGGATCTTTCCATAAGAGTATTTTGATTTGGGTCTATCTTGTCAATTTGACTGATAGACAACACATAATATGTACTCACATGCGCAAATGGATTTACTGGAATCTTTTCCAAACTACATGGATCATTAACTTTGGTAAGTTCCCTTGTTGTGGATTTATCCTTTCCCTTCATGTGATAGAATTCCGCCTCAATGTATTGAGACTCACATGTCTTGAACAGGGCCTTATCACAATAAAATGTCCCAACTTGATAATCAAAACAATATTTGAGACATTGATGGTATGATGAAGGGATAGACGTATGTTGATGTAGCTAGGGTCTTCCAAACAAGATGTTGAAGGCTGAGTCTTGATCAACAACCATGAAATCTGAATTGGATAAAAGATCTCCAAACTGAGTTTTGAGTGTAATTTTGCCCAGTGGTTCTTGTTCATTTTTATCATATCCTTGTAACATCATGGTAGAAGGAGATAAATCATATTCCTTGAGGCCCAATCGATGAAGTGTACGAATGGGCATGAGGTTGACTCCTGAACCATTATCAATGAAAGATCTTCAGATGTCTATGCTATTGACCTTTCCAGATAAGTACAAAGGTATAATATGTCCATTCATGACATCATATTCATCTTCATCAGTAAAAGATATTACTGCATGGCATTCTGCAGGATTATTCTCTATGTGATAGACTTCAGCTGTAGCAATTTCAGTTTCAAACTTCTGAGGACTTGACAAAGCCTCAATGAGTGCCTCCTGAAGATCTTTTGACAGATTCAAAGCATCCAAAATTGATAACTTGGCTGGTAATTGGTCTAGGTGTTTCAATATATCATACTTTTGATCCAGAGGTCTGCATTTCCCAATAGGAACATGCGGTTTAGCAGGTGCCTTGGAAGCATATGCTTTGGAAGTTGATGCATCTTGTATCGGGATAGGAGTTGGCAATATTCCTGGTTTTGGAAGATTAGACTGATTAGATCCATTTACTTGCTGAGAGGAAGAATATGGAACCTTCAACCTGTCTTCCAGAATAACTGTGCCATGACTGAATTTTCTATTGGTAGAAGAACTTGCTTGTTCTTGCTGAGCTCGCTGAAGGGCTCTACCACGAGTTTCTGCTACATACACAGTTCTAGCAGGGGTAGAATTGAAATAGTGGCTTCTGAAAGATCCACGTCTTCCCTTGTATCCTGAGCCTATGGAACTTCCTCTTATTCCTCTATTTGATATAGGGAATTCAGGCTCATCGAAATCAAAACTGTGATTGGCATATGGATCTGTTAATTGAATCATATTAACAAAACCAAAGATTAAATCTTCATCTGATGAGGACTCTTCTTGACTAGCCAATTTAGGCTGTGCCGTTTGGTGGGACGGTGCCCGTTGCTTTGAAGTAGATGGCATGAAATTTTCTAGAGTCAAAGACAACTTAGGCTTTGACACATACTCATATTCTTCTGATTGTTCCTTTTTCTTAGAATTGTGCCGTTTCTTTGAGGATTTTCCCTCTGATGAAGAGGGTTTTTCCACGGCATTCATGGAAGAATGCACAATTGGTTTCTTCAATTTTGTTCTCAAAATAGCATGAGTTCGGTTGATCATCTTTCTGACCATCCAATTATCATATTTTTGTGCATTTTTGCTTTTTATTTCTTGCCACTCACCTTCCTCCTCTGGAACTTTAGCATTAACACATGCTACCTGAGCTGAAGAACCTTTCAGTTTGACTTGTCCCAAGTCGACCATCTTTTGCAGGAGGTCCATGAAGACAAAACACTCCTGGATGGGATGTCCCAACATTTGATGAAATGAGCAATAATTGGGACGGTCTTTATCTCTTTCCTTATTTGGCCTCTTGGGCCTTGGTAATTGAACCAAATTATTTTCCAGAGCCAAAATTAAGTAGCCAGGAACTTGTTCATTTCATAAAGAGTAAACTTTTCTCTTCAACCCATCAAACGTTTTCCGTATTTGATCTATTTGATTGTCTTGATGAAATGGCCTTTGTTGTTATTGCTCAGGAGGTGGAGACCTTCGAGAAGATGAAGGTTTTGAGGTAGAAGCAGGTATAAGTGCTTGTTTAAGCATAACTGTAGCAGTCTCTTCTCTACCCATTCTCTTTCCTGGAGCTGATGAGATTACATGAGATTTAGCCTTAGTCTGTATAAGAGAGTCTTCAATCTGTTGAGCGATTGAAGTAAGGTCTTGAAACCCTCCTGTGTATTTCATAGGGATCAGCGGTGTGTGTAATTCATCACGCAGATTTTCCACACATATTGTAAACAATTCTTCCCGAGGGAGTGCTAATCTTAGGGAATATGTTAATCCCTTCCAGCGAGCAATGTAATCTAAGACCCTTTCATTCTCCCTTTTCTTACAGTTTGTAAGATAAAAAACTGTTGTCTTTGTTAAAGTTGAGCTGAATTGAAGAAGAAATCGTTGACGAAGATCTTTACATCCGGTAATTGACCGAGATTTCAAGCTTGTGTACTAGACAAAGGCTGGTCCTTGCAAGGTTCGCATGAAGCATCTAAGTTTCACTGCTTATTTCTATTCCAGAGTTCCCATCATAGGATCACACAAGACACATAATGCGTCAAATGATGTCAGGATCACCTGATCCATTAAAAATAGGGAATAAAGGGTTCCCAAAACTTGATGGGGGAGAGACTGAATCTACCCATTCAGGGTAATCTCTCTTTTCTGGTTGAACCTGCGCACGCTTCCATTCCATAATCTCTAACCAAGCTATTAATGACTCAATGATAGTTATTAACTTTTGAGAAACATCCGGTTGAACTTGGACTTGGGAAGGTGCAATGACTGGAGTTTGGACAGGTATGGCAGCTGGTGCTGCAACTGATGGAAGCACTACCAATTGTTGTTGCACTTGAACCGTAGGATTAGACCTGTGAGGGTGTACTGATAAAGGAGGATATTCTTGATCCATCTCAGTAGCTGCAACAAACTCCCTTGGCTGACTGACTCCAGCATGCTTAGGAAGAAGACTACCATGAAGTAGTTCTGCATTCAACCTCCTCAATTCCTTCATCTCTTCCTCCTGTTGTGCAATCCTTTTCTCTAGTGAGAGCGATTGGACTTCTCTAGAGGAAGGATATGTAACCTGATTCTTTCCCTTACCCTTGTTTGATCCTTTTCAGAGATGGGGAAGTGGGTTACTTGAAGGATTACCTAAGTTCTGAGTAATCCTTTTATTTCGTGTACGCGCACCTTCTTCATTTGTGTCTGTGCGTACATCTTCTTGAGCAAGAACCTCTTTATCTGAATCCCCTGAGTGAGACTCATCTGGTGGATCAGCAACAATGACATTGATGACATTGATTGATGCATAACACATCATATCCCTTCTATTATAATTTCTATGATATTGTCTTCTTCCATGTCTTTGATGAGACATTTCCTTTTGTTGATTCAATCCCTCAGGAACTTCTTGATGAACCATAATTTGGAGGGAATCTCCTGATAATTTGGCTCTTCGTTCCTCTTGATGCTTCTTCACCAATCGAGAAAAGACCGAATTTATCTGAGGATGGGGTTGATGATTTGAAAAAGTCCACAGTCCGGTGGACTAGGGCTGTTTCTGCTATTCTCACTCAACTCCTCAAATCCTATTTGTTGATTCTGAGGGTTGGTTTAAAAGAGTCCCCGGTCTGGCAAGATGGGGTGGCTCTTGACATGCAATTTCTGAGACTTTATTAAAATATCTCCTGATCTTGTGGACCTTGGTCCGGAAATTAGCTGGATGCATCAATCAACATCCACTTTTATCACCCGGCTTAAAAGACCGTTGGATGATTTCTGACAATTCTGTCACTTGATGATGTGCTTGATCCATACGAGAGGCCTGTTCAATATTCTCATTTGCTTGATACAGGAGTAATTCAAAAACTTGTTCTCTGTATTATTGATTTTGATAGGAACTATTTGAATCCTGTTCTTGGGCAAGCTTTTGATTACAAACAAAGCCAGGTATTTGTGGCCATCCATGGGAAATAACATTGCATGAGACCATTTTCGGCGGGCTTTGCTGAATGGAGAGCATAGTGAAATGTAGCGCTCCATGAACACCCCATCTTCTGAAATGAATACCATATGGGGCATTGATAATTAACTGGCGCAATCTTCTTAGTGCGCCAAGGCTTGAATGCTGAAGGGCTCTCTAATTCTTTTCATCCTTCGGATATCGAGAGACTGATAGAGATGCCAAGTCAATTTGGCGTTGTAACCCTTCTATTATCTTAACATGATTTTCATATTCATCATAAGATAATACTTTCTTTTTAAACTGACAAAGAGTTTTCCATATGTTGAGACAAATATCATGAATTCCATCTTCCGTCAACATCTCTAGAATGTCATACTGAGAGTCAGCGAGAGGCCAAAACATGACTGGCACTTCACCGTTCGCCAGTTGTTTTCTCATGTTCAGCATTTCCTCTTTATCATTCAATGAAGATTCTTCTACCAGTTTTGACCAGAGTTGGTGCTTACTTGTTGCTTCATTGGATTCAACACTATTGGTAGAGAAATCACTGATCAAACTAGAAGATGCATGACTTAGGGGTGGTTCGGAGAATGACCTACACCCTGGGCTATCTTCTGATTGAGAAAGTATTTCACCTGCTAGCGATAAAGCATCATACATGATTGGTTTTGCATTTGCAAGTTCCTCAAGATAAGAGGGATTTCTTGGAACTACATTATCCACTGGAGCATTTTTCGGGCAATATGCATCACTACTGCGGAGAGAAATTTCACAGCGAGATTCATCATCATGGGGAGGACCACCATGGTGGATTACAGCAAAAGACTATATCTCTTGCTACTTGGTCTTTTGGCCACACAGAGGGTTCCTGTGGCTCTCATCTGAATATGAAACTTCGAGATCGACTGAATTGTTATGAAGCAAGCCTTCATGAGGAAGTATCTGTTCAATACCTTCGTAATTTATGTTCCCACTATTGGGAAATGAGGGAGTAGAATCTTTCATTCCAACAGATAACTGTCTGAGGGCTTCAAGAACTCCAGCATCGAGCAAGGCCTTGTTACAGATTTTCTCTTGATCTCTTGACTCTACTGGGCGGGTCTTCTTCTTAGACTCTTTCTTACTCGACTTGGAAACCACTTGTTGATGAAAGTGGATGATCTGAGCTGGTGTATGTGCCTGATCAGGAGAGATGTACAGGTTAGGCTGACGATCCCCACTCAAATCAGGTGTATGTTCCTGACTTGGTTGTCCGTATGATATGGGGGAGTACGCCCCAAAACCCTCTTGGAATGGAACATATGTGTGTGTCTATTCTGGAGTGAACTGTTGATGTGTCACTCCACTGGTAGGAATATATTTATGTGTCTTTCCCTGAGATGTTGCTGAAGCTGTTATAATATCCTGGAAAGCATCCAGAATATGAGCAGGGATTTTCTTCTGCTCGTTCACCATTGATAGAATATTCTTGGTGACTTAAGCCACCGAAACGGGGATATATGTCCATTCTGTTCTTATAGTAGGTGTATGTGCATGCTCCTATCCTTATTTTCCTATCAGTGAATCCTCACAGTACTCAAGTGTGTGGCAGAGAATTGAGTCTGCCTCCTGTTTGTCGCCAGAGCTTTCCGACTGACTTCTCCATGTGCTACCAAGCGAGACTGTTGGTAGACTTGATTAATACTAACAGGTGTATGCTCCTACTGATTTCACTTTGCTGAACATGGTTGACGAGATCCATCATATGTAGTTAGACAAGCCTGCTGACTAGCTGATGACATATAAACAAGTGTATGTTCCTGTCTATAATACTCCACCGAAATTTCTTGGAAGGATTGGCGTGATGCTGCCAGACGAGTTTGCTGGACAGTGGAATTAAAACGGGCAGGTGTGTGTGCCCACTCATTTCTTGCCACCAATTTAGGTTGGTGGACTTCTCCGGATATGGAAAAGATGAGAACCTGCTCACTGTTAACCGGATTTCACCTCTGGCGATTCTTCTTGCTTGCTCAGGTTCGAGGAACCTGAGCCGAACGCCTAGAGTCGGTACCCTCATCATGTTGAGGGCACACTACCGCACGAGTCTGGCGGCGATTGTTGTTGGGAGCCCTTGGGAAGGACTTCTGTCTCCTTGAATTAAGTCCCTGAGGGACATGTTCATTCACCTCCTCAGAATATAGGAGTGAATGGTGATTGCGTTCCAGGGATAACGACCCGAAACGGTTGGAGATGGTGGTTAGCACCGCCTGCTTCTTGATCACTGGTCATCATTGTCTGGACGACCGGTGTGTGTTGTTCACTTAGAGGTCTTGTCGGGCAGCCTCCAGAGTTGGAATGGTACCGTGTTGACGGTACTCCTTAACTAGCATGTTTGATACCCAGCGTTGAAGACACTGAGTAGGTGATATCTTCCTCAGAGTGGACAATGATCCAGCAGGAGTAGCAGCAATGGCATTTGCAGCAAAAGTTTTCACAGAAGACGTATTCATGGATGTGAACTTAAGAGAAGCCATTCCGGAAATGCAGAAGATCTTGGAAAAGAGTGCCTATTTGATATAATAGACGTAATAAAGATAAATTCATCCACTACATCTTTTAGATGAGAACATATGTCAATGATTCTTTTTGTTGGCCCTCTCATTGAGTTTTAAATAGGGACCTAACAAATACGTAAAACATAATTTTAACTTGGTTAAGGATTCACGTCGGGTTCACCATTTTTTGTTTCCCTCTGGAATTGGGGATGATTTCATTGATTTAAGATTCAAACATTCCAAACGGTTTCTAACAGGTTTGTTCGTAGAACCGGAAACATCCAATGATTCCATATCCATTTGAACCTACTTTCCAAAGGTAGGCGCTCATTAGTGGTGGATTGATGAGGCTTAGGAATTTGCATTGGTCGAGAGGATGGGAGGTCAGACTCATCACACCTTTTTGAGGGGAATTATTGTCTACTCTGGGACTCTCTTTATAGATTTAAGTTATGTTCGTGAATCCTTATTACATTACCAAGTATAAAAGAAGATTTCCTTTAGATCTGAAAATCAATGATTGATATGTAAGAAATTAAGAGAATATTTTATATGTATTTGAGGTTCTTCATCAATAGAGAATCATCTGTATTTGTTTAGAGATTCTTAGCCAATGGTATCCTTCAATACATAAAGAGTCTTTTGGTCATTATGATGACCACACTGGTTTTAAATCCACAAAGTGGGGAACTTGATGTTTATTGTCATTCAGAAGGACATTGATTATTTTAGAGTTGGGATCGGACCCGCAGATGGGCTGCCTACGTATCCTTTATTTTGGAAAAGGAATCAGAACCCACGTAGTTCAGTAAGGGAATATGGTGTTTATGATTGATGGATCAAAGAAAGATGTCCTAATTACTTTTACGCTCTAAGCTCAGGTGAGTCATACTCGGTGTGATAAACAAGAGGTATTGGTAAAACCAGACAATTATGCCATGAAAGATGCAATCATAAGAAATGATATGGGGCTTATGTATGTATGTCTGCCCAAATAGATGAATATTAGGATTTACATCAGGGAAGATTTCGAGGAAAAGGGTCCATAAAGGTATATGTACTTTATGGAGATTTGGATACTCTAATTTGGGGCTTACTCCTGAAAAGGAGGACCAAATTAGGAGGGGACTTATGATTGGGTTTTACTCCTAAGAAGGAGACCCAGATCAAAAAGTAAATTAGGACTGGTTAAGAGAGATTAAGGCTGGGGCTTACTCCTGAGAAGAAGGCCCAGGTTAAGGGACTTGAAAAATTAAGGGACTTGGGGCTTACTTCTGAAGAGGATGCCCATATTTGAGACTGGGTCTTACTCCTGAAAAGGAAGCCCAGGTTAAGAGAATTATGGTTGGGGCTTACTCCTAAGGAGGATGCCCATATTTGGGAATTTTAATATTGGGGTTTACTCCTAAAAAGGATGCCCAGAATTAATAGGAATTATGACTGGGACTTACTCCTGAAAAGGAGGCCTTGGTTAAAGTGGACTTGGGGATTACTCCTAAGGAGGATGCCCAAATTTGAGAATTATGACTGGGGATTATTCCTAAAAAGGAGGCCCAAATTAATGAGGACATGGGGCTTAATTCTGAAGAGGATGCCCATATTTGATACTGGGGCTTACTCCTGAAAAGGAAGCCCTGGTTAAGAGAATTATGGTTGGGGCTTACTCCTAAGGAGGATTCCCATATTTGGGAATTTTAAGATTGGGGTTTACACCTGAAAAGGGTGCCCAGAATTAATGGGAATTATGACTGGGACTTACTCCTGAAAAGGAGGCCCAGGTTAATGAGGACATGGGGCTTACTCCTAAGGAGGATGCCCAAATTTGAGAATTATGACTGGGGATTATTCCTGAAAAGGAGGCCCAGGTTAAGAGAATATCTAATCTTCAAGGATGAGGTTTAATGAATGAAATCTCAACCTTTAGTGACATAAAGATGTGTAAATCACTAGGTTTTGAGAGATATTTCATGAAGTTTCTTTCAGATAAGGATGTCAAATCAAGAAATCATGCCATAAATGGATTTGAAGAGTGTCCTGAAGACTGAATCTTGAATAGGAGAGGTGGAATGACATAAGAAGGGTTAAATGGGAAAGAAGGGCACCCAAAAAGGGAGGGGTGTGCAAGTCTTGGCAGGCGCGCAGGTACTGCGTGGGCGCGCAAGTCCTAGTCGCGCAGGTATACCTGCGCGGCACATGGGTACTTGCGCGATTGTTAACCAGTATGGTAACACTTGGGAAATCCTTGATCAAATCCTTAATAATTATCCTGAGGAACTTCCAGAAGAGAGGCGCGCATGTTTTTGTTAAGGAGCAGGGCAACACGCAAGTATGTTCATTTCCCTTAAGGTTAAAACACCTTAGGCGCACAAGTGTTAGTGAATTCTAACACTTATACCTTACTCCTCTTGTATGGACCTTCCATTCTAGGTAAAGAATTACCTTAAAAGTGTTCGGAAGACCCGAAGAAGAGACTTGGGCATTCAGAGCTCTATATCTGAATTCTGGAAAAATTTCTCCTGAAATTGGGGGCCCACAGGGTCTATTTATAGGTTGGAGAAGACCCCGGGTAGTTATCACTTAGGTCATGCAAGTCACTTGCGCGACCATTAGGCGTCGCGCAGGTGGACCTACGCGACCGTGATGGAACTTGCGCAGCGCATGTGCTTTTGAAGTCTTGTTCACGCCTTTGTCGATTTTTGATGTTTTTTTTAAAAAGCTGAATCAATTTGTTCTAAGTCATTTCCCTTTACATTCCTTTGGACTCTGTGAAGAAAAGGAGCGTCAACAATTACCACCACCTCTAAACACAAAGAAAAGGGGAAATTGAAAGTCTTTTTAGAAAACTCAAGCAGTGAACAATCTTCACCTGATAGTGATTAAAAGATGGATCAATTAGATAGAAGGTTTAATAAATTTTACAAAAGAAATAATTTTTTCAAAAATCCTAACTTCAAAGGAAGATATGATCAAAAGGGGAGTTGGAAGAAAGATTGGAAATGAAATGAAAATTCTGATGAGATTGTGTGTTATGAATGTAAGCGAAAGGGACATGTAAAGGAAGACTGTCCCAATATCACGTATAAAAAGAAATATGAGGAAAAATATAGGAAGTATAAAAATGAAATGAACGAAACTTGGAGTGCTTCTGAGGACAGTTCAAGTGACTTAGAGTATTCACATGATGAATAGGCTAACAAATCCAATATTGGTTTCATGACAAACACATATGAGGTAACCCTTGAATCTCCTGTAAAAAACTCCTATTATTATGGAGATGAAAGTGATTATTAAAATATGTCTAAAAAATAAATTCTTGAGTATTGAAATATGTTTGAAGAGACATGTAATGAAAAAAAAGATAAATACAAGTTGTTAAAGAAACAATATGCTCTTACCTTAACTGTTAAATTTGATGTTGCTGTAGAAAGATAGAAAAATGTTCAATTACTCAAAGAAAATAATGAATTAAATATATCTAATGAGAAATTGAAAAAGAATATTGAAAGGTTTAATAATGGTAAATATACCTTGGTACAAATTCTTGGTAAAAATATTTCCCCTAAATACACTACTGGTATTATATATCAACCTGGTAAAAGAAATTTTTGAAAAAACAATTTTGTTTCTAAATCTAGAACATATAGATCTACTCCTAGTTCAGGAAAACATTATGATAGTTCAAATTATGATAAAATATATAATGTTTCGAGTTTTTCTAGACCAAATAGATTTTATTTCTCAAATACCTTACATAATTCTTATAGGAAACCTATGAGGCATATGTGGGTTCCTGAAACACTAGTTACTAATATTACTGGACCCAAACAAATATGGGTACCAAAGTCTATTTTTATTTGACTATTTTTTAAGAAAATTATTTGAAGATATCGTATAAAAGCTTATGGTACTTGGACGATGGGTGTTCAATACACATGATAGGAGATTATTCATGTTTCAAGAACCTAATAAAGATTGATGGTGGACATGTCACCTTTGGTGATAATGCCAAAGGAAAAATCATTGGCCTTGGCCAACTCCGTAACTCTAACTTAGTTTTAATTTACAAAGTAATTTTTGTTGATGGACTGAAATGTAATCTGCTTAGTATTTCACAACTATGTGATGATGGATTTCTTGTTAAATTTTAAAATGATGCTTGAAATGTTTTTAATTAACAAAATGAATTAGTATTTTCTGCATTAAGAAATAAAAATGTATATTCAGTTAACTTAGATTCTTTAGTTTCTCAAAATGATTCATGTTTAAGTGTATTTCACAATGAATCTTGGATTTGGCATAAAATACTAGGACACTGCAATATTCACTCCCCTAGAAAGCTAACTAGAAAAATTTTAGTCAAATATATACCCCAACTAGAGTTTCCAAATTATAAAGTGTGTGATCCTTGTCAAAAGGGAAAGCAACACAAAATTTCATTCAAACCGAAGAATGAGGTTTCAACTTCTCAACCTCTCGAGTTTGTTCGAATGGATTTGTTTGGACCATCTAGAGTTTCTAGTTTAAATAGTAAGAACTATGTTTATGTTCTTGTAGATGAATTTTCCAGATATACTTAGACCTTCTTTTTTGTCTCACGAAAGTGAAGCCTTCTCTCATTACACCAAATATGTAAAACTGTATAAAAACTTAGTGGACTTAGAATTAAATCTCTATGAAGTGACCATGGATGTGATTTTGAAAATCAAGAGTTTGAATCCTTTTGCTCACAAAATGGCTATAGTCATAATTTATCTGCCCCTAGAAGACCTCAATAAAATGGAGTTGTAGAAAGAATAAATATGACCTTACAATAAATTTATAAAACCATGCTTAGTTAATATGACTTACTTATTTACTTTTGGGATAAAACTATAAATACAACATGATATATTATTAATAGAGTATTGATTAGACCTATTCTTAAAATAATTCCATATGAGTTATGGAAAAATAGAAAACCCAAAGTAAACTACTTCAAAGTCGTTGGTTAAAAAGTCTATATCCTTAACACTAAGGACAATTTTGACAAGTTTACATCCAAGAGTGATGAAGAAATACTTCTAGGATACTCAATCTCAAGTAAAGCCTTTAAATTTTTTAACAAAAAACTAAATGTGGGGAGGAAACTGTCCATGTCAAGTTTGATGAGACAGATCCAAATGAGGCTCAGACATCTCTAGAGAATCTTGAGGATGATATGTAAAATCTAGTTATTAATTATAAGCCCTCTAACAATCCTATAATGGAATCTATAAGAACTTCCAGTACTGGAAATTCTCCAGATTCAATTCATAATGAACCTGAACCTTTTGAAGAACCTAAAATAACTAGCCCCTCTTTTTATAAAGCTATTAGAACCCTTAAGAACTATCCTTTAGATTTTGTTGTATGAGATTTAGATAAAGGAACACAAACTAGAGATTATCTTAGAAATTAGGTTGAACATCAATTATTCTTTTCACAACTTAAACCTAAAAAAATTAATGATGCTATTAATGATGAATTTTGGGTGATGTATATGCAATAAGAACTTAATCAATTTGAGAGTAACAAAGTTTAAAAACTTGTTGACATACCCAAATATATATTTACCATAGGAACTAAGTGGGTTTTAAGAAATAAGGTAGATGAAGCTGGTAATATAGTTATAAACAAGGCTAGATTTTTTGCACAAGGCTATATTCATGAATAAGGAATTGACTATGAGGAGACCTTTGCACCTCTTCCTAGACTTGAAGCCATCAGAATCCTTCTTTCTTATTATGCACATCTGAATTTCAAACTATATCAAATGGATGTCAAGATTACATTCCTAAATGGGTATATAGCTGAGGATTTCTTTGTTGAACAACCCCCTGGTTTCACAAATCCTGACATTCCAAATCATGTTTTCAAATTATCAAAAGATTTGTATAGTTTAAAGCAAGATCTAAGAGCTTGGTATGATTTATTAAGTATTTTTATTATTTCCAAAGGTTTTAAAAAAGGTATATATGATCCTACTCTTATGATAAAATGAATTTACAATGAAGTTTTTGTAGTTAAAATTTATGTAGATGATATTATTTTTGGATCTTCCGAAAATTATTTATATAATGTGTTTTCTAAAATGATGCAAAATGAATTTGAAATGAGTTTATTGAGTGAAATAAAATTCTTTATTTAATATCAAATCTTTAAAAATAAATATGGTATTATTTTAAATCAAATAAAATATATTAAAGATATTATAAAAAATTTGGGCTTGGATGAAACTAAAAGTAGTGATACTCCAATGAGTACTACTTGTAAGTTGGATCTTGATGAAGAATGAAAATATTTTGATTAAACAACTTATAGAGGAATGATTGGAAGATTACTCTACCTAACTACTAGTTTAATTGATATCATATTTAGTGTATGTATGTTTTCTTGTTTTCTAGAAAACCCGAAGGAATCTCATTTAAGTACTATTAAAAGGATTTTCAAATACCTCAGACCTACACCCAATCCTGGATTTTTCTATCCTAGAGGACAATCATTTGAGTTAGTTATCTATTCTGATACTAATTTTGGAGGTTTTAAGTTAGATTAGAAAAATAACCTCTGGAACATGTCACCTTTTAGGAAAGTTTCTAGTATCATGGTTTAGTATGAAACAAAACCCTATTGCAATATCTACTACTAAAGTTGAATACATAGCTACTGGTATGTGTTGTTCTAAAATTTTGTGGATGAAACACACATTACTAGATTATGGATATCAATTCAGGCATGTTCCCATAAATTGTTACAATAAAAGTTCTATTAACATCTAAAAAAAAATCAATTTTCACATTCTAGGACAAAACATATTGATGTTAGACATCACTTTTTGAGAGGCCATTATCAAAAAGGTGATTTCACTTTGGAATTCATTGGAACTGAATATAATCTTGTTGATATATTCATTAAACCATTAAATTATAAAAGGACATATTACATCATACATAAATTAGGTATGATAAATCTCAAGTAGAAAGTGTATTGTTTCAAAACATTCTATCTCACAACTTACTGTTTCATGATTTACAGTTTCACAAGTCACTATCTTAAGATTACTGTATCACTCTCATAGTTCTACATGTTACTATCTTAAAGTTTCTGTTTTCTGTTTACTGTCTCACAATTACTATCCATCGATTACTGTCTTGTACTTACTCTCTCAAATAATACAGTCACACCATTAGGAGTCACATCGTAAAGACGACACTGGGAAAATTATGTTTCCAGTGTCCCCATAATGAAACTTTTTTGTTTTATTTGTATTTTATTACCCGTATCATTATGTTGATTATTTTATTATTTTTATCCCGCACTTTTGAATTTGTGATGCTTGAAATCCCTATATGATAAAAATGAAATATCTTTCACTCCTTTATTCACTATATATCTCTTATCTCAAAACCAAAACCTTTCTCTCAAACCATAAGTCCATACCTTTATCTACAGGAAGAGACGACTTCTGGAAAATAATCTGCTGTTAGTGTAAAACAAAATGTTGTTCTTGAGGAGCATCTAGAAGAATAACTTATTATTGAGAAAGAGGTTATTATTTAGGAACATCTAGATGAACATGCTGATCCTAAACCTATCTTATATGCTAAGGAAATAATGACACGAGCCTTCCAGCTGGCTAGAAAATAAATGGGCGAGGCTATAAGAGATGAAATTTTTGAAACAAATCAAGGGACCAAATCTCTTAGTCCTATGAGAGATGTACATGTTGAGGGGGAGAATCACCCTAGTTTAGAAAGTATTGAAGTTACTAATCATGTTGATCACAACACTGTGGATACCTGGTATAAGTTTCCTAGCTACTTTGTTATGGATAATACCCAAGAGGCCTCAGTTAAAGGCATAGACCTATCTACTATGTTTCAATTGAAACCAGTTTCTTCTCTAGAAGTAATATTTGCAAAGTAACCTGAGCTCGTCTTAGCTTCTATTTCTGAACCTTCTTAAGAACTTTCTTCTTCTGTGAGTCACAGTGATTTGAATGCCTTTGGAGATAGTTTATTAGCTGTATTTGAAAATATCATGAACACACAACCTCCTTATGTAACAAATCTTAGTGAAAGAGATTCTACCTTGCTATTAGAGAAAATCATATAGAAGATTCAACCAAAAATGCTTCATGAAATACAAGAGGTTATAATTGAAAACAAGAAATTGATTGATGAGGTTAAGTCTCTCTTAAGCTATGGTTGAAGATATGAAAAAAGTGTTACAAAAAAAAACAAGCTACTTATCCTCATCCTATTGAGTATGTTAATGATCAGATTCCACAAAAAGTTTCCTCTATGATTAAACTGAACTTGAATTCAATATTTGACAAAGTGGTTGAGAGAAACATCTTGATAGTCAATGAGATGCGTGAGATTGTTTTTGGTCTCAAAAAAATGATTGATGAGTACAAGTGATGTCTATAGAAAGTACTCAATCAGCTAAAGTCCCTAACTTTAGCTTCTATAGCCTCTAATGCCTCTGGACAGTCATCTCAACCCATTGATAGTGATATGCTCAGAACAGTTGTTAAGGAGGAACTTCAATTAGTGTTCAATGGATTTGACAAGGAGAGTTTTTCTACAACTGTCAAGAATAGGGACATAGTACTTTATTTTGTAAGGATTAGAAGTTTGAAAATGATGCTTAGGAAGAAATTACTAAGAAAGTGGATTTCTATATTAATAGGATTTTATATAAGAATGATATAATCAATAATTTAAAATATCACGTAGAGAATCTAAAAATACCTCCTATCACTCAAGAATTCAAGACTCAAGTCCAAAATCTCAAAGACTTTACTCCTATATTAGACAAGTTCATGGAGAAAAAAGACGACTTCAAGAAAGAAATGTAGAATGGTGGTGAGATCATTACTGATTTCATTCAATTGTTGAAGCCTTATCCTTATGTATAGAGCAATGCTAGTGTGTCTCCTATAGCCGCACCTTTGCGGCCTGGTCTCACTCCTTCCTCATCTACTACCTTTACTTATGCCTCGATGTCTGTATCTCAGGCTATGAGCCAGATCAGACCTGTTATCCTTGACCAAAAATTTCCTATGTATTCCTCCAAAACCACTTTGGCACCTTCTGTTTTTGAAGTCCTACCTCTTCCTTATCTGTTAGTTGGATCACTCCCTTCTTCAACCTCTACTTATGCTCTTATGGATCCTTATGATGCTGTTCCCAAGGACATAATGAAGACAGCTAGTTCTGAAGAAAAGTGAAAACTGTATCTTGATTGGGATGTTTTGTACTTTTTCCTACTGCTTGTAACGACACATGTCTTTCTATATAATGCAATATGAACTGTTGTTGTCTATTATTTTATTTTATTTCTTTCTTTTATTTATTTTTCCTTTAATTTTTTTGATAATCCCAAAAGGGGGAGAAACCAAACTAAGAACAGAAATCCAACTCCTATGATTTGTGATCATAAAAAAGGGGGATATTGTTGGACTTCTCATGTGCTAATAATATTTTAATGATAACAAATCATGTTAATCTTTTTAAATATGTTTTAATATTCACAAATCAATATTCCTATAAATAATGTTTGATTAATGTAAACTATATTTAATTTTATTCTATAATGCTTTATTATATGAATGATTAAATATAATTCATTCGATGAATATTACAAATTAAGACTATTTACAGATATTTGGATATGTCTGAGAAACCGCGAGTCTTCCACCAGTTCTGGTTTACTAGAAAAGGAACAGACACTGTGACCCCGACACTATGACACTAACACCATGATCCAGGCACCATGACCCAGACACCATAACCTAGGTAGCATAATCTATTTCAGATCTCATGAAGTTTGTGACACTAGTTCCTTGCTACCACCACCAAGACACCTTTCAAATTTTGGAAAAAGACCAGAAACCATGATCTTAACACAAAATCTATGCAACTGATTCCTGATTTCAATGCAACTGTATAATCACAACTATCTCACTGCTCAAAGGAAAATAAGAAGACACTATTTTGTAGTGACACTGTTTCTAAGTGATATTGTTTCAAGACAAACTGTGACACCATTATTTAATCTGTATTGTCACTTTCAATTTAATTTATAATAGTCATATTTGAGTCATTTAAAGTCACTGACATAATCAGTGTTTCTTTGAAGACATGTCACCTAATAGTACGAGGTACGAGGATCATAATACATACATCCTATCAGTTACAATGCGTGCACCCGTAATTAAAAAATATGATAAGCCGGGCTACAAAAACATACTGAAGAAGAGTGAGCATTTTAAAAAGTAAACGATGAATGAAACAAGATAGAACTGAAGAACACCTGAATCACTCTCAATTCCAAAAGGTTGGACTACCATATATCAAAATGAGAAATCATCTTTGCAGTACCAACTCTAAGAATAAAATGAGCTAAATATAACTAGAAACCAGAGCACCAAACTTGCGATACTCTATTTTTTACAAGAAGACTAGATACCAACATCTAATTCATCTTGAAAGCCCAGATCTGCATCGAATAACACTCAGAGCTCTTCAAACCCTTTACCATCATCTTTGCTCTATTGTGTATAGTTTTTATCTTTCAAGTGGTGTGTGCGTGTCTATATTAAAAACACACACTGTCTCCTATACTAAACTGAAGGATACAAGATATAGTTCCTCTCATCCCTTATTACATATGTTTACTCCCACATATAAGTGTAAAAGAGGTCCTTGTGTGACCTGGTAGTTTATACCCATGAAGAACTGTGGAAGAGTTCATGTGACCCGGACAGTCATGTGAACTGTTGTTTACCTCGATCCAGGGTATAGATCAAGTTTATTAATATAAAATACTTGGTGTAAGGTGATCACCAAGTGGAGTGGATTAGGTCTCGTCTTGAGACTAAACCACAAGTTTTATCCACTTTTTCTTTTAATTTAGTTTTTATTTTCTTTACTGTATATCTTAGAAAATACTAGATTTCACTTTGATAGTTAGTCTTGGATAGATGTTATAACTGTTATGGGTTATTAAAATATCTTCAAAAGTTTTATCAATAACTCACATTGATATTATTTAGAATTAATCAATCTTTGGAGAAGTTATTTGAAAATTCAAACTATTATAACCTTATTACATTGATTAATTGGACTGTATTCTCTTTAATAAGAGGAGTTTTCAAAGAACCAATTTTGTAATAGAAACTTTTATAGTTACTAAATTCACCACCATCTTGAGTAATCTACTCTTAACAATAGGCGTGATGAGCCCAATCTACCATCCTCTCAATCAATGTGATTTCCTAATCACTACGGGGTTTGAAGCCCATAATGACCTCCTGCCTTTGAAAAGTAGGTCTATACAAAGTTATGGATGTAGGAACCATTTGGGGTTTCTATGAAAGATGATAATAATAAAGATAAAGTGAACGGTTTTTCAACTATACTTGAACCCCACATAATCAATCCTCAAATAGGAAGCAATGATGGTGAACCCACTATGAAATCATATAATAATAATATAAAAAAATCATTATAGGTGTTGGGCATCATTTCTCCAAAACCATGGGGATACAATTTCCATCGACTTTTGAAGTAAAAAATAACTTAAAAAGTTTATAACCATATGTCATGGATCAAGAGTCACGAAATAAAACATTATGATTTCAAAATACATAAATCATAATAGTGTGAAGACATCATAAATCAATCATGTATTATAAGTTTATATTATAATAATTTTATAAAATTATTATATCGTCATAGGTGTTGAAACCATTTCATATTTTAAGGATAAATACTGAGACCATCAAATAATAGTGGATAATGCATCAACACATGTTTCCTATATCATAATGGATCTATAATCATCACCAATTTTCCATAGTGTACTAAGAACATCAACTTGTTTCCAATAGTATACCAAGCACATTGACTTGTTTTTAGTAGTGGATCAAGCACATCAACTTGTTTCTCATAATTATTTCATGAGATATAAAACCTTACCGAATGAATTAGAGGGATATATAATTCTAATAACAACCTCAAAATAATGAAAAAAATATTTATACATTCCATAATATCACAAAATAATCATCATATCATCATAACATAATGAGTAGAAAGGAAACATGTTTCCTAATAATTTCATCATTTCATCACACTATAACCTATGAAAAATATATGGGTTTAATATAAATATCATCATAAAAATCATAAACCATATAGAGAAATAATGAGGATAATATCATTGGATCGTATCACTAATAATGAATAACCAACATTAAGGATTTTATCATAGGTGAAAGTTACTTTAAAAGATCACTGGAATATTTTTAGAGGAAAATACCCTTTTCATTTTTTAATTGATTATTTAATATATAAAAATTTAGAAAATATTATGGAAACTATTTTATTTAAAAATAAACTTGAAAAAAATTTAATGATAGATTCAAATCATTAATTTGTCATAATGTTTGAAAAATATGTTCATTCCAAAAATGTTAAAACAAATATTCCTTTCACATTTTTGGTAAAAATTCAAAAGTACCTCATTTAGAAAATGAAAAGAAGACATATTTTTTTTTGAAAAAGTAAAAAATTGTTAAAAATTAATTTAAACAATAATTTAAGAATAGTAATTTTTTTTTCAAAAACATGGACATGAAAGAAAAATTATTTTTGATAAAAGATAGAAATAAAGTCATATTTCCTTAAAAATATTCTTACCATCTCTTGAGTACTTAAAGAAAGGAAAATAAATATTATCAAGAAATAGATAGAGGATAATAGAAATGATATGTATTTATCATATAATTATATTATAATTTCCTTAATGTAAATTTAGGCATAAAAAATCCTAAATAAAATGGGATTGAGACGTAAATCCCTTACCACAAGTCTTGTATCACTTCAAACGCATTTGAGCCTCTGGTATAATAAATATAGATCTATTATACATTCATTATATAACCATAATTATATATATAATACCAAATATTACTCACTTATAATATTTTATCAACCATGTATTAACAATTCTTTGTTAAAATCACCATTCCAAGTGATAAAAGTTTCATTTTTCATACACATTTCAGTTCAAAAGTCCTTGTATTTATAAATTAAATATAATTTAATCATATAAATAATTTTAAAAAAGAAATGAATATCATATAAATTCATTATATGTATATTTAGATTCATACATAAAATATATATATGGAAAAATGAATTACAACATTCATGGAGATGGTAGGCCATATGTACACATGAATGTTGTTTTCAATTTTTGATGGATGGAATGAAATAAAGGTAAATAATAATTCACCATTATAGTATCATTATTATTTCATATATATCATATATATTCATAAAATTCACCCTCATTACCATCTATGTAAAACGGTAGTGAAAATCAAACCACATCACTTCATGGAGGTGGTAGTCCACACATACACATGAGTGGTGTTATCATTTTGTAATGGATGGGAAGAAGGTGGGTAATGTTTGTTCCATAATAAAAATAAAAATAAATTATATAGGGAATATATAATTTATTATTTTATAATAGATACCATATATTTAGAATAGTTAGAAGAATAAATTAATTTAAAGAGGTTGGGTATGATTATTACCTCTTCTTCAGTCGACCTGCTTTTGGTACCTTCAGAAGGACCCTAAGATAAATCTGAAATGATTGTTTAAAAAACAAAATCCTTTTTATAAAATATTATTTAAAAAATTTTCAAAAATTAATTATAATATTCAATCAAAAAAGCTATAAAACCCTTTATTGAGGAAAAATATATTTTTATACCATATAACAACTTTTCTAAAAATATATTTTCTTTAACTAAAAACTTTATAATTTTGTTTAAAAATTTGGTTATTTCTATACATTATAACAATTTAAAGTATAGTTTATAATGTAATACTATATTATGGTTCATTTAGACATGAAGTTGTGTGTATTGTAAGCAATAGAGGAAATCAAATTTATTAATACATTATAAAATCTCAGGGTGTTATATTATACGCCCCTGATAATAATTTTTCTCTCAAAATTCCATTAATTTGATAAAAAAACTAAGGATAATTTTACCTTATCACATCCTTGAGTTCCCATGTATATTTCTATAATTTATGGGTTCTACAAAAAACTTTGACAAGGTGAGTGGACTTTTTTAGTAACACTTTCTCTATACAATCCAAAATATCCCCGAGTTGTTCCACAAGATAGAGATATTTATATAGTGTTATGAACTATGAGTTTAGTATATGTGAAGGTTAATATATGTACTTCCTTAGTCTTGATAAGTAGAACACATCATAAACTTGTGATATATTCAGCTGAATTTCCAAATGATAAAATACCATCCCAATACGATCATTAATTTCAAATGGGGAGTTATTTTAAGGGATAATATTTCCATTATTTATAAATATAATAACCTTTTTCCAAGGATATATTCATAATAATACATTTTCACCAACTTTGGAATCTGGATATCACCGATGATTGTCCTCATAACTTTTCTATCGACCCTGAACTGTCCCTATATGTTGCTGAATAGATCTAACTTTTTCCACAATCTCCTCATCTAGCTTAGGTACCAATAACATTTTTTCTCAAACATCATCTTAGCATGTTAGAGTTATAAACTTCATGCCTTATAGGGATTTATAAGGACCTATCTAAATTATTGAGTGAAATATATTTCTGTAAAAAAAACTTCAATAGAGGAAGTTGTTGATCCAAACCAGCTTTGACATAAAAAGAACAAGATCTCCACATATACTCTAGTGCTCGAATGGTTATCTTAGACTAACAATCTATATAAGGATGATAATAATTACCAAAACTCAAATCGGTATACATATCCTACTAAAGACATCTCTAAAACGTCAAGGAAAACCACAGATCCTAAAAAATTATAATAGAATATGGTACTCCATGAAATCTCACCACTTCCTTAATGTATATCATTACAAGATGATCAATGGAGAAATATTATCTAATGGTATTGAAGTGTTCCAGCTTCATAAGGCGATCAACTATAACCCAAATAACATTATTCCCTTTAGATGTTTTAGGGATTCTATCTAAAAAATCCATGGTAATGTTATCCCATTTCTATTTAAGTATGGGTAATGGTTATAACATCCCCTTAGAATTCTATATCCCAGACTAAACTTGATAATATACAAGGCATCATGATACATACTCTAAAATATCTATTTTCTTGTTGTCACACCAGAAATAATATTTCATATCTCTATACATCTCCGTACTTATAGGATCATTAGAGAATGATAAACTATGAGATTCATCCAATAGCTCC
Source organism: Viscum album (assembly GCA_963277665.1). NCBI lineage: Eukaryota > Viridiplantae > Streptophyta > Magnoliopsida > Santalales > Viscaceae > Viscum > Viscum album. The sequence continues at coordinate 1,264,686,615 of OY728140.1, read as the reverse complement.
TTATTCAAGTCTTTTATTAATGGGACACTTACTTAGTTCATGAACCTTATCATTCTATCATAATCAAGATATAAAATAGGTACATTTATCACCTACTTTTGTAACTACATATCTTCCTTTTGTGCCTCTTTAATATTCACTTAGATAGATTGAGAACACTAATCTGATAAAGATATAATTTTTCCTCTTTCATCAGGATTTTAAGTTCCATCTTTTATCAAATCCATAAGTATTGGATCCCTTTAAATCCTCTCCATGACCAAACGATCATGGTCCTTATGAACCAAATAATCAACCACATTGTTCCCCTTCCTAGGGTGGTAATGTCTTGAGAAGTTATAAACTTTAATCAATTCCTACCATCTTCTTTGGAACATATTAAACTATTTTTGTGTGAATATATACTTAAAACTTTATGATCTATATATATGTAACACCTTTCACCATAAAGTTAATTCATCTATGTATTCAATACATAATTTACACTTCAAACTCCAAATCACAAGTCATGTAATTTTTCTCATGTATTTTCAATTAGTGAGAGGGTATGGCAGCCGCCATCAGGACCAGGCACTGTGTAGCTTTGTACGGGGCAATGCTAGATGATCAGCAATGCAAGGTGGGGAGATAGGTAATCAATGACGCAGAAATATGGGGAGGGGCAGTTCAAGTGGGCTGGGCCAATGGGTCATGTATTGGGCGTGGTATGCATCTGGGCCTTTAGGTCATGTATTACGGGTTTGTCGGGCCTTGTGCCATGGGCCTACGGGTCATGTACGGGTTCCCCTTAAACCCTTAAAGGGGGATTATCCATAATAAAAATAAAAAAGAAGGCCTTCAGGCCATAAAAAAATGAATTATTATAGATCATAAGCACTTATTCAATATAGAGTCGTGTGAGCACTGATTTCATGACCACCCTTCTCTTTAGTACATTGAAATTCTCTTTATATTCATCTATCCCCATGAACTTAGCCCCTTACAATTAAACTTGATTAGTGGATTAGATATTAATGAGATATGTATAAAAAAGAATTAGAAATATCCATCCAACCCAAGTAAACTATGGGTTTTGGTTACCATGATTGGTCTAGTCTTTTTCTCAATAAGTTTTTTCTCTAAAGGATACAATGATATACCGTCACTTTAGATTATATGACCCAAGGATGAAATATTCTGAATCCAAAATTAACACTTGGTAAATGTTTGATAAAATTCTATTTTATTATTATCTTTAGTACAATTCTCAAATGATATTTATGCTCTTACTTTCTCTTTGAATATATAATAATATCATATTTAAATTCAACCACAATCTGATGTAATCCCTAAATACTCTATTAATTAATTCTATGAAAATAATAGGGGTATTAATAGATCTAAATGGCATTACTATAAATTCATAATTCCCATAACTAATATAAACGTTTGTCTTGGGTATATCCTCCTTATTTACCATCATTTTATGATATGAAGATTGAATATAAATCTTAAAAAAGTATTGATATCCTCATAATTGATCAAAAAATCATTAATATTGTCTAGATGATACTTTTTATTGATAGTGATCTTATTAAGTTCCTGATAATCAATTCATAGATGCATTGATCCATTTTTTCTTCATCATAAAAAGAATAGTTCCAACCCATGGTGACGCACTAGGGAATATGACCCCCTCATCAAGATTCTCCTATTATTTCTTCTTTAATTTCTAAAACTCAATTGGGGCTATTTTATAAGGGGTCTTTGAAATATTTGTATCACTAGGTAATAATTCTATTAAAAACAAAAATTCATGATTCAAAGGAGGAATATGAAACTTTTCTATAAAGAGATCAATAAAATACCATATAATATGCATATCATAAATGTTGATTTCCTCCCAAAAAATCTAAGATAAATACCCATCATGGGTAGGAATTAAAACCCACAAGATAGAATTAGTTTCTATTAGAGGTTTATATTCATCTTTGCACTGATAAATGATCATAGTTTGATTTGAAATATGAAATTTGACATACCTTACTTGAAAATTGATATTGGATTCATATAAAGAATTATAATCCATTCTTATAATCACATAAAATTCAACAAAAGGGAGAATCACAATATTTGAAGGATTTATTTTCCCACAAAAATCAATCAAATAGGAATTATAGACTTGAGATGTGACCATAATACCATTAGAAGTTTTCGGTTCTAACTATACATATAATCTTGGAGGATATAAATTAACATTACTTGATACTTTTTCTAATATACAAGAATTCATATATCCAATCCAATATTGAGTACTTAAATATTTGTGCACACCTATTACCAATTTAAATTTATCATTATATTTTTAATACCTTATTAAAAAATGGTTAGCATGACCATCAAACATCATAAATAACAGTGATTAAACATAAATAATCATCCATAGGATGTCCAAATCATGACACCTTCTTCTCAATCTATGGAACCTTAGGTTTAACCTAGGTTATACATAGTCATTACCCAAAAAATTAGGATATTATCCTTTACTTAGACTTATCCCAAAGGGTTTCAACAAATATATATAAGACTAATATCCAAATATTAACCAAACCATACCCTGATACCAACTACAATACCAAATAATTTCGTACATAGATATTACATTATTTTAGATGAATAATCATTTCATAACATTATGATCCACAATAAAACCATAAAGAATTAGTGTCTTTAGAGACTAGATACATAAAAATATTATTTTGGTATATTCTTAATCATCTCTCATAAAGTTATTATAAATTTTTAACATTCTTGACATACCCTACTTAAAACATTTATTCATAATCTGGGGAAAGGAAACCTAATAAAGGGTGTGATATAATTCTCAGTAAGGGTAAATATGAAAGATATTAATAATTAAACATATGAAAGGATAAGATAAGATTAAGGGTATGAGATCGTGAATGTAACATAAAGATTTCATACCAAATCTATCATTGATCAAGATTCATATAATAAAACATTATAATTTTATAAGACATGAATCATAAGAGTGATGAAACATTATAAATTAATCATGAACCATAAGTTCAGCTATTAATCATTTCATAAAACATGACACCATCATAGGTATATAAGCATTTCATCTGTCAATAACTACTACTGAGACCATATAATCATAGTGTATTAGTCATCAAAACTTGTTTCACACATAATAATAGATCAACCATCACCACATATTTCCCATATTGGATCAAGCACATTGACTTGTTTCACACAGTGGATCAAACACATCAACTTGGTTCCCTTAATTATCTAATGAGATATAAAACTTCATGTAATTTATTGGAGGGATATATATTTTTGGGACCACTCATAAAAAAATAAATTCTATATATTTTTATGCTAAAATATCATAAAACATTCATCATATCATCATAACATAACCTGTGGAAAGTAAATAGGTTTTACAAACATTTTATAATTTTATCATCTCATAAACCGTAGAAAGTAAATAGATTTCATATAAATATCATCATCAATATTATAAAATATCAATATAATGAAGAAGGATTTTATTATTGGATCATATATCTAGTAAAACATAATTAACATCAAGGATGTTATCACTGGTGAAAATTTCATTAAAATATCCCTGGATTATTTTTTGAGGAAACACTCTCTTTATTTTGAAATAATATCTTTAAAATATAAAAATTTCCAAAAAATTATAGAAATAATTTTATTTGAAAGTAAACTTGGATAACTATAAAGGAATATTAAAAGCATTGAGTGGCTATATTGGTGAGAAATTATTCTAATTCCATAAATTTTAAAACATATATTCCTTTCACATTTTTAGTAAAAAGAAAATAATAACTCTTTCAAAAAATGGAAATAATATTCGTTTTAATCCATTTTTTTTAAATTTAAAAATATTTGAACATGAAATTAAAATATCATTGAGTGATATTAAAAATATTATTTATTTTTTAGAAAACATGGAAATGTAAGAAAAATTATTTTTGATAGAAGGGAAAAATATAGTCAGATTTCCTTAAAAATATTTTTTTGGTATCTTGAGTACTTAAAGAGAAGAAAATGAAAGGAAAATAAGTATTATCGAGAATTAAATAAAGGATAATAAAATTTAAAGGGATTTATTTATTAAGGATTATATAATTTCTTCAATATAATTTCATGAATAAATAATTATAAATAAAATTGGACTGATTCATAAATCATTTACCTCAAGTCTCATCTCACATCGTACACATTTGAACCTTATGTATAATAAATTTAGAGTTTTTATAAATCTATTATAGATAAATTATTATATATATATAATAGTATATATTAATTACTAAAAATATTTTATCATCTATGTATTTACATTTATTTATTAAAATCATTGTTTAGAGTGATAATTGCTTCATTTTTTATACATGTTTCAGCTTAGTAGTGCCATTATTTTACTTTGATCATAGCCCTATAATCTACAAAATTTTTATCATGATATATATAATATAAATTCATTATATATATATATTTAGAATCATCAATAAAATATAGAGATAGAAAAATTAATTACACTATTCATGGAGAACGCAGGTCGTAGATAGACATGAACGCTGTTTTTCATTTTTGATGGATGGAACAAAATAAAGCTAAATATTAATTCAATTTTACAAAATAATTATTATATAATATATAATATATATTCATTAAATTTATCCACAATAACATATATGTAAAATATAAGCAAAAAAATTAATCACATCGATTTTTGGAGGTGGTAGTCCATACGTATGTATGAGCAATGTTATCATTTCCTAACAGATGTAAAGAATGTGAGTAAAAGATATTCCATAATCATAACAAAAATTAAATATATTTAAGATAATTTGGTCATTGTTTTATAATTAATACATATATTTATAGGAATTATAGGAAGAAATAAATTGAAAGAGGTCGAGCATGACAAACGGCTCAGAAATTTCTCAATCTGAGTATTGTATCACTGAGAGGGGGGGGGGTGAATTCATGATACCATTTTTATTTTATGTTTATTTTCAATTGAAAAAATGGTCACCTCCTATTAAATATTTCAATTACCTACTAAGAAACAAATCAACACACATCCAAAGGAACACAAATATTTAAAAGGTTCACTATTCAATAAGAATAGCTATGTCCATGGTATGGTTTGGAAATGATAAAATACCATAAAATCCACTAAAAATCAATCCTTTGATGAGAACATATAGGATATACCCTTTTACTCATGTATCACTATGAAACAATATAACTAGTGCGTGTGAATCCTCTTAGCACAATAAGGTAATACAATTGTTTTGTAATAACTCATGTTACCTCTACATCATTTCAATTCGACAAATATATTCAATTGAAATAAAATTCATCAATTCCTTACCCAAAAGAAAGGTAAGAATCACATAGAATTTTTTATGAAACACTGAGTATAATCTTTTCTGAGTCCAATTTCTCTGATTTCGATTATTACAAAACAATACTCTCAATTTAATTTTCTAATAGAATATGATAAAGTAGAATCAACACCACTTTAATTCCCAAAAAAAATTCTCAAGGTGAATAGAATATGAATAAATCAATTCCACCCAAAAAAATTATAAATATGAAAAGAATTGACCTCTTCTTATATCTAGAAACCCAGTGATTATATCTCTTCTGTAGTGAACAATGAAAAACCTCAGAAATTACAAATTATTTTCACCTTTTATAGGTGACCCAGAACATGTTTAGGTGGGAATCCCAAAACATTTTCCCACTTAACTAAATTCATCCAAAATGCAATTTCCCTTAAAATCTCAGAATTCCTTTTGACTTATTCATTTCTTCTCGATTCTTCATAAAGCTTCCACAATCTTCACCTCTTCTTCTCCAATCTCCCATTTCAATTACTGAGACTGATTTAATTTTTTAGGAATACATGGGTCTGATCAACTTATTCTGATTCCTCTTTCCCATTTCTTAATATGAATTTTAGAACCGATTTTAATCAAAATATTGTAAATGAAAGTTCAGTTACCCCTCGAAAAATCAATCAACAATATTATTATCTTTTATTTTCTCTTGAACTCTTGAGAAATAATAATCCATTCACAAACAAGTGCCTGAATCATGACTACCTTCATGACTTTGAATTCATTGAGGATCATCTTTTGCACCGTCTAACTTAAATTGGAAAGTATTGTGAATTTCCATTCATTCCTACTTATTTATTTTCATTTCAACCCAAGCATGATCTTTTCTAAAAACAAATGGTCTGCATATGATCATTTCTAGTTATGATCATTATGATTATGATTATTATAGTTACAATAATTCTGGTTTTGATCATTCTAGATATGATCATTATAGATATGGTCATTTATGATTTACATCACTGGGTATGATCAAATACAATCTGAAAAAATGATCTTCTTGGAAATGATACAATATAGTACGAAAACGATGATCTTCCTAGATACAATACAATACAATCTGAATACGATTATTCTTGTATCAGTATTATCTCTTCTCTTTCACCCAGATCTAATCAATTACAGTCTGATAATGATGATATTTGATCGGTACCATGTCTATTATTTCACTTTCACCCAGATACAATCATTTTGAAAAAAAATCAGCACAAATTTGTAATCTTCTATAAGAACCCCTTTTTAATCGGCATCACATATTCTATCAACACCACCTTTCATCGGTACCACCTTTTAGTGCCACCACTTTTCATTGGAACCACTTTTTATTAGCACCGCTTTTCATCGGCACCAACTTTCATTGGAACCACATGATTACAAATTGGCACTTGATCTTTTACATCCACTCAATATGCAATTGTTTTTAAAGAAAATAAATACTGTCTCTTTCTCTTCTTATTAGTACGACTTCTTCAAATGAAATCACCTATTCAATTTGGATGCGATTTTTTTGAAGAACAATCCGCACCACCTATTCAATCTGGATATGATTATTTTTAAAAATAATTAGCACCACCTCTTCAATTTGGATATTATTATTTTAAAAAACAATCAGCATCCCCTCTTCAATTTGGATATGATTGTTTTGAAAAACAATCAGCACCACCTCTACAATATGGATATGACTGTTTTGAAAAACAATAAGCACATCATCTTCAATATGAATATGATTGTTTTGAAAAACAATCAAAACCACCTCTTCTATCTGGATATGATTGTTTTAAAAAACAATCAGTACCACTTCTTTCTCTCTGCCCTCCTGATACGATAAATCTGAATACGATTCTTTCCCAATTGGTAGAATCTCTTTCAATCCCCCTTTCTAATATCAAGCTTGCACCACAAATTCTTAATACAAATCATCATTTATATGAAAAAAATCATCATCACAATTACATCGGAAATTATCTTAACTTTTCATTCACTAAAGTTTCTTTCTTTCTTTCTCATCCTAAGAAAAAACTTTCTAAAAACATGAGTCTGATTGTCAGTAAATATAGGTCTGATTCTTTTCAAAACAAACCCAAATTTTTTTTCTACAAAAAAAGTAAAGTGATTTCTTTTCTTCAAAATTTACGGTTACAAAAAAATATAACACTTGAATACAAAACACCTTCATCATCATCTTGGTCCTAACAAGCTCTTCCTTGGTAGGCCTCCATTATATTCCTTTTTAAGGATCTTTTTATTGGTATTTTAAGAACAAAAACACTTATAAATAGTGGATAAAGAACTCTGGAAAACAAATAGTTAGGTATTAGGGGATATATAAGGCTAAAAATGTGTAAATAAGAGAGGATAATTAGTTCCCTTTTATAAGTTAGAATAAGTACACTCTAAAAATTACTTAAAGTATTACATTAATATAATTTAATTTTTAGTTTAAAGTGGATCCAAATTGATATATTTATAATATATGGTGTGTATTAGTCTAAATAATATCATACAATAAAATTTGGATATGTTTAGGTGATTTTCACCCTTATATCTCTGTTTAAACCCCCATTACCCTAATTGACTACTATAATAATATCAATGTTTTTTACTCTTTAAGGGTCAGTAATGTTACTATAAAAAGACCAGTGACCTATAAATGGAAAATTTTTAATATTTTAAATCATATCCCATTCATTTGTGTGATGATTTTATTTTTATAAATTTTAAATATTTTAATAAAAAACTATTTATTATAAAATATCATTAATTTTATTTTTAGAACTATCCATTTAATTTGAATTTGAAAACAGCTTGACAACCAAGGAATTTGAAAATAAAACTTTCACACATCCATAATATGTAATAATTATATATAAAATTATTAGAAGACAATACTTCATCCAAATTGTATTAGTTTTAATATTTTTAAAATTATTTATTTTATTTTCCTATTAATTGAATAAATACCGTGTCGGTGCTGCATAAGTATTTATGGTAATTATTCAATCAATAAAAATTTAAAATAAAGTACTATTATATATAAATTAAATCATATTTAAAATACTTTTTAACCTAACTTATCAATATATAAAAAATTTATTGATATTAAAGTCAAGAGATTGACATTTTTTATTTATTCTTTTCTTAAATTAATATAAAAGTCATAATCAAAGAATATTGGAACTAAGTGGCCATATATTAAATAAATGGATATAAATGTATGAACTAAACTGATAAAATATGATAAAACACGTTTTCAATGAATTTGAATCCTTATAACATTAGTTTTAACCCTAATTAACACATTTTAACTTTACTATGGAAATAACATTTACTATGGTTACTATTCAAATTGACCAAAAAATAAAAGGGACCTACCTTCCAAATTTGGAAATCCTGATTCAAAATATGAAATAAATTTTTCATGATTCAATTTATTGAAGTGGTAGAAATTAATTTAAGATATAAATGCAAAACACAACAAAAAACATTTTTTTATGAAAAATGAATTTTTAAGTATAAAAATGTTTTATACCCAATTAAACCCTAAAATTGATTATAATTAACTTTAATATATTTTTAATAATATAAGTTAACTAGTTTTACTTTTAATATATTTTAAAACAATATTAAAATTTTAAATGCTTGAAATAAAATCACATTTTCCCAATAAATGTCAATATTTTTCAATATTCACTAGAAAACCAAACTTTTCAGAAAAATATCGAAATTTAACCCTAAGATAAATTTTATAGGATTGTTTAGAAAATTATATCTTTTTATTTCAAATAATATTTCTAAAATTTCCATAAATTAATTATAATATTCGCTCATAAATTTTTTTTAAAGAAAAATATATTTTTAAAGCATATAATGACTTTTTAAAAAATATATTTACTTTATCAAAAACCTTTATATATTTATTTTTTGAAATATGGTAATTAATATTAATTCATTGAATTTTATGACTAGGTTATAATGGTATAATATATTATAGTTCATTTAGACTCGAGGTTTCATGTACATTAAGTCATCGAAGAAATAAATTTTTTTAATATATCATAAAATCCTAGGGTGTTCCAAAGGGTATCATAGTTGAAGATTAGTTCTGGGAAATGTTGATGAATAGTTTAAAAATAAAGTTATTATGTATCTAATATCTAAATACACAAATCCTTAAGGTTTTTGGATCTGAATTTTTGTGAAATGTATTGAATATTCATCCAAAATGAAGTAATATGTATATATGATATGTCTAAATAACCACACACACACACACATTACTAGTTATTAAGAACAATAATATGTTTTCTATACACATTAAATTTTTTTATAATGATTATTATTCAAATTACCACTTACATAAAAATTATATTTAAATATATTTCAACAGTTTTTTTTGAAAAATTGAAATGTGATTTATTTTACATATATTTTTATATATAAATTTATTGTTTATTTTTTATATGTATTTTTATTTATTAAATTATTCCATAATTAAAACTTAATTATTTTAATAAAATAAAAATAATTAAGGATATTTTATGCATATTTAAAGATCAACCCATTGAATAAATCATGATTAATACTAGAAATGATTTCTTGGAAATTTATGATATTTAAAATTTGAATCATTTGAATTATAAAGATTTTTTCTCACATGATTTATTGGAACCTTACAAGGACATTATTAATTAATTTTTATAGATGCATTAAATTATTATTTATAATTTACATTTTTATAAAACATTTTTTTGGACATTTTATTGAAGCATTTCTCAAATCCAAAATTGTTTATTATCATTGTGATAGAAAAGTGCGGTTACATGAGAAAGTATAAAAATTAGATGGATATATATATATATGTAAAATTTTCAAAGTATACTTTGTGTGAAGAAAATATTTATATAGAATTTGATAGATCATGCTAATAAAAACAATGGTTAAGGATATCTTGGACTGTACTATGGTTCCATATTCTATATTTAACACCGCAATAATCTTATATGGACTTCATAATTTTGATTCTTTGTTTCCAAAATATCACTAATTATTAAAAAATAAAACTTTACTTGTTCAAATAGTTTATGTGGGTCTAAATTATTTACATCTTTTTTGATTTTTTTGGTTTATATATTTTCTCATTCAAAAAAAGACCTTAGCATCAGGTTATACTAACCCTACAAAAGGTATGTTTTTGGTTGTAACTTGGTCTAGTAAAAGTTATGGGTTTAGGATGTGAATTTTTTCAAATAAAATAAATGTTATTATTCCTTCACATTAAAATGAAGGTTCTAGTTTGTACCTCCATGTGTAAAAAAGGTAGGTTTTGGGTTATGCCTCCAGGTGTTAAAAATGTTGTTGTAAAAGGTTGTTACTCCTTTCAAATGTTAGACCACTATATTTATAAGAGTCATAATATCATGTATAGAGTTTTAATAGTATAAATATGATATCTTTTATCCATAATAATTTAAAAATACTTGTGTTTAAATTTAAAATTACACTAAAAATTGAATTAACTTTGATAAAATTGTAAGGAGGTCAATTCACCCCCCTCTTGACCAATTAAGCTTATTTACATAGGGACCAAACATTTTGACTTAGATCCTAGACTGTGAAAGGACTATAATCTTTTCCTTATATAAATTTTTATTTATAATCATATATTACAATTAAATACCTATAGAGAATATCTATTTGAGATGGTAAGAATAAATTCTAATGATGGCTGTGTTCCATAAAGAAAATCTTTCTTTGATAGAAATGGTTAGAACTATTAGAATGTTTGGATGGAAGAATATGTTAAACAGTTAAGTATTCCCCAATGAAAATCCCTGATAGAAGAATATAAAACCCCTTAGGCTTATTCTGATACTCTTATTGGTTCTAATTCTTTAAAATATTTTTTTAATTATAAAATAATGAATATATTTTTATATGATATTAATTAGAATGTATTCAGTTACATTTTGGCATGTAAAACCACACATGATATATAAATAATATTAAAAACTACTCAATATGGTTCTAATAACTAACTATAACTAATATTGTTATGTTAATGGCTGACTATCAAGATTTTAATGTGGGAGAAAATGATGTTTTAAATCAATTGTTGCAATAATTTACATTGTAAATAGAATGAATGATTTAAGATAATATCATAATAATAATATATTTTTTTGATATAATTTTAAGATATATTCCAAAATAATAATAATTTAATAAGGTATTAATATATAAAATTAATTTTTTTTATGTAATATACTATTTATGAGCATATTTATTCTTTACTACAACACATGTTGAAATTTAAAAACATTGATAAAAAATATTATCATAAAATAAAAGGAGTTTATTTAAAATAAAAAAATTAATGTTACTAATTAATCCTCTTATTTTGAGTTACATGAATATGAAAATGATGAACTTTTACATGTTTCCAAAGGATATTATAAGAGAAATAAGGTATATTTAATAAATAAAAAAAGATATTATTCAAGATATGATTACAGAACTAACCAAAATGGTAATGCTATTTCAAGTGAAGTTCTAGATGTAACATATTTTGAATACAAGAAGAAAGGAAATATAAAATGTAAAATTTTAAATCTAAAAGGAATAAAAAAATTAGAAAAAAGGATCATTGTTTACTTGAAGTTAGATGGATATGTAGAAAAGACTCAAATTCATGTAAATAATCTGGTTCTAAAAAAGGGGTTCTAATTTGGTGCATAATAGATACATCAAATCAGGTAAGTGATTCTGAAAATACCTATTATGATAATAATTTTAAATAGTATTTGATGTATGAATTATATGATGAAATAAAAAGATTACAAAATGATATTTTCAAAATCTCAAATATATATAAGGAACTTAGGAGTAAATATAAAAAATTATTTGAGGAAAAAAGATCACGATTGAAGAAAATTAAAATCTAAGAAATAATGTTTTCAAATATAATGGTGAAATCCATATATATTTGGAAAAAATTAAAAAAGATAATGAAAAAACTTAATTATTATATATATAAAAATAATGAGGCTGAATAAATAAAGTTTAATAATATTTTGAATGGAAAGGAAAAATTGGAATATGAAGTTAAAATATTAAATTAAGATCTATCCACATTGGTTTAAGGAATGGAAAATAATGATAAAATGTTAATAATGAAAAAATTAATTAAATATAATGTTGGTATTGGTTATGATATTATATTTCCTAAAATTTATAAGATATTTTTTAAAAAAGTCATAGAGAATGTGTATCAATATTTCCTTGTTTTATATGTGTATTGAAAGGAAATTATACAAGTGAGTGTTCCTTGATATTGTAAAAAACTATTTTACACACTAAAAATATTTATTTATAAATCCTTGTCATTTATATTACATATAAATAAATTTTTAAAATTAGTGTGGGTTCCAAAAAAGTCATACTCCAACCCAATTGGACCCAATTTGACATGTGTACCAATGTTTTACAAAATTTGTATTTATAGGATGTGTGTCATAAAATTTTAAGAAAATAAACCCGGTTTGTAGGAAATTTGTGTTATCATCACATGACAGGCGATACTACAAATTTTCTATAATTAAACCAATTTTAAAGAGGCATTTATGGAATTTATGATATTTCAAAAGTCATTACCATTGATTTTGGAGAATTTGGAATTTTAAAATCTATTATTATTTCAAATGTTTAATATACTAATGAGTTAAATAAAAATTTGATAAGTATTTATCAATTATGTGATGATGTAATAAATGTGAAATTTAAAAATGATAAGTGATTTGTTTATAAATATGAATCTTTCTTATTTAATGAAAACTGAATGGATAACTTTTATTTAATTAATTTTATAAATTGTCTTACATGAATGTTAAACTTTATAATTCATTCATTCAAAAATATTTTGGAATATTATACTTTACCATGAAAAAAATAATACTTTTCTACAAATTACAAAATTAAATATGGATAATACTTACTTTTTTGACTCATATTTGAAAGTTACACAACATAAAGAGTCCTTAAGACCAATCACGAAAGTTTATAGGGTTATTTTATCTAAATATTTACACCATGATTTTTTAGAACAATATATATTTCTTGTCTTAGTAAATAAAGGTATGTTCTTATGATTTTTGATGAATTTATCCAATTTACATGGGTGTAATTTCTAAGAAATAAAACTGAAATAATTTCTAAATTTTCTACTTACTATGAAATTGTTAAAAATGAAAAAATTTATTTAATATTGTCTATTAGAAGTGATAAACGGTGAAAATTTGTAAACATAAAGATTAATATTTTTTTAAGGATAATGGATATTTATTTAATTTCTTATCCCATTAATTCCTAATAACAAAATGGTAGTGTAGAAAGGAAACATATAACACTAAAAACATATCTAAAATAATGCTAAATTAGTTTAAATAGTCTAGAAATTTCTTGTAATATTATGTAAATATAGATTACTATGTATTATACATATTTCTTTTATGAATTTTTTTAATGAAAAATTATCTTTTGATTTGGAAAGGTAGAAAACCAAAAGTTATATATTTTAGAGTATTTAATTATAATGTTTTTTATTCTTAACACTAAATAATCATTAGACCAATTTGATTAAAAATATTATATAGGTAGATTTTTATGATATAAAAACCCTAATAAATCTTATTGAGTGTACAATAAAAGATCAATGGTATCTGAGGAATATATACATGAGAAGTTGATGAAAACTTCTCAAAATAATGGAATAATGATTTGAACCAACTTGAAGAGGAATTTAGAGATTTTAATTTTTGAGAGTTTGATCTTAAAAATAATAATGCAATCATTGGGGCACTATAGCAGTCACTGTAGTAGTACTGTAGTTGGTACTGTTTTATACTGTAGCAGCCAGAACTATTCACCCGATTTGGGCCTTTGGGCCACCGGTTTGGGCCTACGGGTCTCGGGGCCTTTGGGTCATCAAAGGCCTTTGGGCCTCAGGGCCTTTGGGCCATAGAGACCATGGAGTAGCCCAGTTCACATAGAGAAGGACCCAAAAGAGGATCAAAGCATAAAAGAGTAGGAGTCGACATAAGAAGAGCTAACCAGATTGGATGAATGAGAGGGTATGCCAACCACCATCGGGACCAGGCCCCGTTCAACATTATACCGGGAAATGCTAGCTGATCAACAATGCAATGTGGGGAGATAGGAGATCAATGATGCAGAAGATGGGGAGGGGAATTTCTAGTGGGTTGGGAATACGGTTCATGTATTGGGCATAGTATGCCTCTGGGCCTTCGGGCCGTGTTGGGCCTTGTGCCTTGGGCCTACAGGTCATGTAAGGGTTCCCCTTCAACCTTTAAAAGGGGGATTATCCATAATAAATTAAAAATAAGGCCTTAGGGCCATTCAGACTAACTAATTAAAACTACATTCTTATTATAAAATAAGTGCTAAGTTAATTTTCAAGAAATAATGTTTGGGATTTAGTTGAACAACCTAATAATTCTCAATTAATTAGTTATAAATGGATTATTAGAAATAAAATTGATGAATGTAGAATGTATTATTTAAAATAATCTGAGATTATATAGAACCTAGATATTTCAAAATAATACTATGTTCGATATCTTATTAAACATGAAACAATGAGTTTAAATGAACAGTGATATAATATTAAAATATTATTATTTAAACGTCATAGATATAACCTAGCCATTATATTTATGGGTATGAATAGTATCAAATACTTTATGAATGATATATAAAGGCCATACTCAATATAAATTTATTTATAAATTTGTAAGAAACAATCTCTCAACTTTTAATAATGATATATTATTCTAAAAAAATATGTTTTCTTCAAAAAATATTTTTATATATTTTTTTTGTGAAAATATTATAATTAATTTATGGAAATTATAGAAATGATAATTTATAAAATTAAAATAGTTTTTTAATCATCATATCAAAATTAATTAAGGTTAAAGTTTTTAGATTTTTCTAAAATGTTTCATTTTTTAGTGAATAGTGGAAAATACTGTTTTTGTAAAACTGTCATTTCTTTTCATTAAACCGTGTAATTTAAAAGTCACATTAGATTTTTTATTTCATCATAAAGTTATATTTGAAAACTTTTACTCATAAAAATCATATTAATTTCATGTAAATCTTAAATTTAAATATTTTGTTATAAGTTTTTTTTGTTCTTAGTAATTGAGTTATTTCAAACTATTTTTAAGTGCATAAAGTTTATCCATTTTAATTAAATAAAATGAACCAAAAAAAAATGATTTAAATGAATTTATATATTATATATATATTTATATGAGTTAAAATTTATATAATTATGATTTAGAGTCATAGAGTTAATATATGATAATCCATTACTTGAAAAATGCATTTCTTGAAAAACTATTTTTTAACATGTTTTGTGGGATTAATTTTAATTGTAATTTAAATTATAACACTTATTTGATTTGAATTTTATAAAATAGATTTAATATTTTAAATTATAATAATTAATACTAGGTAATAATTTCAACTTAATTTTTATTAATAATGAATAGTAAAAATAGAAAAAACGAGTTACCATGGTGAAAAATTAAATTGGTAAAAGTGAGTAACCACAGTAGTAAATGGAATAAAATTTTTAAAACATATTTTCCTTTGAATATATATGTTCTTTATTATAAATATGACTTCTAATTTTATTTATTTTTCAATACTTTAGGTACCTGTCATGAGAGTTACTTAATACCATTATATAGTTTTGAGTATTTATGAAAATGCCTCTCCTCCTCTATTATAAAATAGAACCCCTACCTTTACTTATTCACACCTATCAAGACATTTTTTTTGACCAAAAACAAAAATATTATATCCCCAAAATCATTAGAAACACTATATATCTTCTTTTATTCCCAAAATACCAACCTTAGTGTCCTTAATAAAATATCCAAAGGAGGGTTTTCTATGCAAAGTTAACCATCTTCATCGAGCTCCTTCTTTTTTGCTTATTATTTTTCCACCTTAAATTATATATTAATAATTAAAATATATTAAATTCATTATATCTTAAATAATAAAAGTTATTTTTTTGATTACATAATATTTATCATTCTCATATTCTATCAAATGAGAAATGAAACCATCATTCTTGTGTACGACAAACTACAGCCTCACTAACCAATGTAATTTGTTTTCAATCATCCCCTCCCATGTGTGTTCATAATGATGGATTTAATATTTAATTTTTATATTCATTAAATATTAATAATTATATAAAATTAACGTAACATATACCTTCTTACCTTACAATCTACTGAAGAATGATAATATCATTCATGTGAACGATGTACTACCGCTTCGCGAAGCGATGTAATTATGTTTTTTACTAATAATTCACATGGATTTTTATATAAGTGTATTTAAATAAATAATTTTATATTTAATATATAATGTTAAAAATGGAAATATAATAATATACTTAACTTACTTCCATCTTGATCATTGAAAAAATGGAAACGTTACTCATGCGTACATAAAGCCTATCATCTCCATGATCGTAACTTAGTTCCCTTTTCATTACCATATTTCATGATTGATTTTAAAATTATAATTTATGTATAAAAATTATAAATAGTTCATGATTATTATTTTTTATATTATGGAATAATTACTACTTTGACTGTGGTCAACACACTAATGCCATTTTGAAATTTAAGAACTGAGCATCCTCAAAACACCCGACGTGGAAAAAACTGATTAAGTAATTAAATACGTCATTAAAATAAATGAATTAAATAGTTTAATTATAACTTATTAAACTTAGAAAATTTTATGAAAAAATAAATAAATAATTTATATAAGTTTATTATACATGAGATAAAGGATATATGTGACAAGTATGGACAAGAGGTAAGGGTTTTGTCTAAAAACTACCTTCTTTTAGACGGATGTTATTTTATGCATATAATTTATTGTGAATGGTATATATACTAATTTTTTTAATATTAAATAAAAAATACTTTATATTTTATTATATTTTAATTTAAAATTCATTTATGGTAGTTATGATTCAAAATTTATCAAAGTGGTAAAGGTTTATGGTTCAATATTATTTTCATTATCATTGTTCATGATTAGATTTTAATTGTAGTAAAATTATTTTATTATTGCCTAATAAAACCCTTTAATTTTATTATCCTCTAGTTACTCATAAAATTTTCAATCAATATTATCATTTTATTCTCCTTGTCACTTAAAAGGATTGAGAAAACATATTTTGGAAAAGATAACTTCATTTCTCTCTTAGGTAGAAAATAATTTTTCTCCTATATCGATGTTTTCTAAAATTATTCTCATAAAAATTTTTTACATTAAAAAATTAATTTGTTAAAGAAATTCGTACCCATGTTTTAATTTTTATAAAATTATTTTAAATTAATATTCTATTCATTTTTCGAACGTGATACTTTTTAACCTTTTATATCATGTGAAAATATTTTTTTAACTTATAACAAATGTATGAAATTACCTACCATCTTGAACACTCAATCAATTAAATATTACTTTATATATTTACATGGATATATTTAAATTTTTTTCTATAATATTTTGGAAATTATTATACTTTAAATAATTTTTTTCAAATTTAAAGGGGTATTTTTCTCAAGAAACAGTCAATTTAGTCTTTTAAATACAATTTTATCAATGATGACAACCTTTGATGTTATGGATTTATTTAAAATTATAAATATGTATCTAAAATATATACCTATATTAATCACCATTACTTTTACGGGGTAATATATACCTTATATCCATCTCGCAAAATTTCTTTATTATGAAATTTTCTTTGATTATGATGCGAGACAATATTATGAAACGAATTTTCCTTATAGGGGTAATTCTTATGATTGTGACATATCATTTATTTCCTTATGTGGAAAACATATTCATGTAAATGAAAATAATGTGATGGGTGGGCCTAAAATTATATAGCCCTATAATGCATTAGGAAATGTTTTAGTCTTGTGAGATGTCACGAATAGTGTTCGGGAGTGAACCTAATCCATTATGGGACTCTGTCCACTATGTGATGTTATCTAGGTGGTTAGACTTGAATTATGATTATGTATTGTTTTATGTTTTTTATTCATTTCCTATTATTCTAGGATATTATTAAACCATGTTCTTCATGTTATGTTCCCATGTGATTAATATTGATCCTTCTATTTTATGACACCATAGCATGCCATTGGCTCACAAGTTATGATTCCTTATCATGTTTAATCCCTTAATGATATTTTTATCTCACCCCTTTATATCATATATTTATCCAGGTTATCCTATTTTGTTTTTGGATCTCAAATGGATTTAGGATCTCTCTAAGAAGATTAAAAAAATATTATGTTTTAGTTTCTTTTAATTTTTTATGTTCCTAGTCTTCCAAAGACACCGGACCTCATGATCATTGGGCTATAATTATTCTATGTTTATGTTAAAAATTATGTAATAATATGTGTACAAGGATTAGATCAATATAGATTGTATTAGAGAAAATGATTATTTAACCTTTGGGAAATAGTATGAGAAAACATCAGTGAGAACCACAAGGATATGTCTAAGGATAAGTCTATGTATAGGAAATTATCTTGAAATTCTGGTGAAGGATATAGTTAGTGGTTTCTATCAAATTACATCCCTATTAAGATACTACAAGAGGATATATATTTTTCCCAATATTACC
Source organism: Viscum album (assembly GCA_963277665.1). Taxonomy (NCBI): domain Eukaryota; kingdom Viridiplantae; phylum Streptophyta; class Magnoliopsida; order Santalales; family Viscaceae; genus Viscum; species Viscum album. The sequence continues at coordinate 1,264,667,415 of OY728140.1, read as the reverse complement.
TTGAGGTCATAACCACAAAAGGGCGCATTGATATAGACTCAGTCATCACCTAGTACATGATAATGGGCTTTTCTATAGACCAGGTTTAACATTCTTAGAGGATATTCTTTGGATATTCAAAAAACTCTTTAAAAACCATCATTAAGTACTTGAACAAATTTTTAGATCAAAAAACCTAATAAGAAATATTACCATGGACAACCAAGATTAAAAGATAGGGACTTATAAGTTAGAATATAATTATCATTTATAAGTTATTACATATAGGTTTATAAGTTTCACTTTTTGTATGTTAATTCATTATCATCTTGTCTATTTTATTTTTTAGTTAATAGCAGGAAATGGGAGGAATCATGACAATAACTAATGTGACGAGAAATGTAATGATTTTTCTAATGAGATGCCCAACCTAATGGAAATATAAGTTATACATCATGTGATTATTCCAAATGAGATATCTAAAATTATGATTAACAACTGAAACATAGTTTAATTTCCAAACATATCAATGAAGTGAAGGATGGTTCCTCATGAAAGTTTAAGTGTTAAGTATATTGAATAAAATAAGATTCAATTTCTTACATGTCAAAAATCTGGGAAGAGGAACCATAGAAAATTCTTTAAAGAAACTAAAAGTAGATTTATTTGTGGGAAGGAGGCTACAAAAAAACTAATTACTAAAGAAAAATGATTGGAACAATTAAAAATATGCAGTGAAATAAAGTTCAACCTTGGGAACCACTAGTAGTTCAATATCATAAAAGCAGAAAACATGGTCATTATCTTAGTCAATGAACTAAGTCATGGATTAATGCTTAAGGTCATATGTTATGAAATTATTTTAAAGTAAGGTGATTGAAGTGTTTATGTTTTGGAACTCAGGAATCATGCTGTTGATATATTTCTGTCAATTATAAAAATCATGAAACTTATAAGGATTGTTTGGTAGTAGTATTTATTTATGGATTTGAAAGATTATGTTGAATGGTAATAATGACCTAGAATTTTTTTTAATTATATGGTGATATTTTATCTATAAAAACATGAGTTAGGAAAGGATGATCTATGATATGTACTTGATGTTGACTTAATTATATCCAATTATGATTATTTGATCTTGAGGAAATAATATGATGTATAAAATAATTTAGTGCTTAAAAAATATTTTGATTATTAATGTTATTTTTAGGATATTCATCATATTTTTGGTAATGTTATAAGAATTATATAAATATGGTTTTAAAAAAAGGAAAACCTAAATACTGTGTGAAAACCCATTACACCCAACAGGGCTGTGGTCTTGAACCCACAATCAAAGGGAAACACGTGTGTGTTTCCTACCACATGCCTATATGATGTCCTGGTTAGTATGAAATTATTTATTTATAATTGATTTAGTGGATAAACATTTAGTTTTTTTGGGAAACATATTATAGGATAAAATCTTTTTTAATATAAATGTTTTTGAAGTGATTAGTTATATTTTGGAAAATATTTTGTTAGTTTAAAATATATATAACCTTTAGGTTTAATGTAAGGATTATTTTGGTATAATGCTATTAAGTTTTTTTAGATGTAAGATGAATGGTTTGAAATAACTTTTGTGGTTAAAAAAATCTTTAATTTTTAAGTTATTGATGTTATTTGGGATATAAGGTTATATATTTAAGGAATGATATATGTTAAAACCTTGGGTTTATTGTTTAATTTTTGGGAATAATATATTCATATTCATTTTTGGTAATATATTACTATGTGCTAACAAGTTCTTTAGTAAAGATAGTAAGAATAACCTGTTACTATTTTATAGAAATTATTACCCATTAAAAGTTAGTTTTATTTCTTTAGACATAAAAAAATTTATATCAGATATTTATTCCTTAGAGTAAGAGGTGAAGTGGAAATTGCTCGAAGTATAATGAAAGGATGAAATTGTGTTTATAAAAAGATATCAAGTATGGATATTTTTATGGTTTCATTTATCTTAATATTAAAAAAATCACTCAAATATAGTAAAATGATCTTGAAAATAAATGTATCCTATTACCTTTATATCTGATGAATCAATGGTATTTTAATTCATCACAGATTTATGGTTTTGTGGTTGCTAACCTTTTATTAATCATTCACAATATTCTGATGAATAATCTATATCACTATACATAATTATTTATGCATTTTTCCTATGTATAAATTTTCACTTCCCACTAATGTTCTCTTATTTGGATTCCTAGTTATGTTTTATTCCATATGTATATCATATTTCATTTCCCATATTTTCAAGAGGATATTTTATTAACCCTTTTTATGATATGGGGTTTCTATAAAGGAATTTTTATATATCAAACACTTGAATATTGAGACCAAGTTCAAATTAGAAGGATGTAATTTATTTAAGGGGTATGATTGTAACACCATGGTATTTTAAAAGAACACTTTTTTCTATAGAATATTCAACGCACAATAATGAGTTTAAATGAACCATGATATATTATTAAAATACAATTATTTAAATGTGATTGATATAACCTAGACACCAAATTGGAGGGTATGAATAGTATCAACTACTTTATGATATATATATATATATATATATATATAAAGGTAATAATAAATATAAATTTATTGATAAATTATTAAGAAAGAGAAATCATTTTTTAACAAATATATTTCATTCAATATAAAATACGTTTCCTTCAAAAATGATTTTCATTTTTTTAAAAATATTATGATTAACTTATGGAACTTTTGAAAGTGTAATTTTATAAAATTAACATCATTTTTTTAAATAATCATATCAAAATTAGCTTTGGGTATCATTTTGGGATTTTTTTGAAATGTTGTATTTTTTAGTGATTAGTTGGAAAAACCATTTTTATAAATTTATCACTTCCTTTTATTAAATCAAGTAATTTAAAAGTAAAATTATATTTTTTATTTTATCATAAATTTATATATGAAAAATTTTGTTTTTAATAAACTAATTAATTTCATTTGAATCAATAATTTTCATGACTTTGGTATAAGATTATTTTTAGGATTAAAACACGATTTTCTGTAAATAGTTTTTAAATTCATAATGTTAACCATTTTAATTAATTAAACTAAACCCAATAAGTAAATATTTTAATTAAATTTATTTATCATATATATATTTAAATGGATTTAGTTTAATATAATTATTATTTATAGTCACAGAGTTGATACAAGACTATTTATTTCTTGAAAAATGCATTTATTGAAAAAACATTTTTCGACTCATTTTGCGGGTTTATTTCTAAATTAAATTCTGAAAATTATTTGATATAAATTTAATAAAATGAATTTAATATTTTTAATAATAATAAGTAATATTATTTAATAATTCTAACTTAATTTTTATCATAATTACTTGAATTTTTTTTAAAAAAATAGTTGCTGTGGTGAAAAATTAAAATAGTAAAAGTGAGAAATCTTAGAGGTAAATTGAATAATTTTTTTGAAACATGTTTGTTTTTAAATTTTTGAGTCCAAATTCCAATTCCCCTACTCCTTTATTTATCTTCTTTTTTTAGGATGTTGGTTTGAGGGTGACATCCTATTATTGAATAGTTATGTCTATTTACAAAAATGGAATTCCTCGTCAATTATAAAAGGGAACCACTCACATCACTTTTCGACACCTATAAAGAAATTGTTTTACTTGAACATTACAAAATATTCCCACAAACTCCTTATCCACACTAAAGTTTTTTTACCTTCCAAAAACACTAAAATTAGGGTCCTTAATAAGAGATCCAAAGGAGGTTCTTCTAATAGAAGGTAAACATCTTCATCAAGATCCTTATTTTTTATTTATTTTTTTAACACATTAAATTGAGTATTAAAAATTAAAAAATAATAAAAATGTTATCTAATAAATACTGATATTTTATTATTTTTATTTAATAATATTTATCCATATACTCTACCATCAAATTGGAAACAAAACCATCATTTATGTGTACGATGGAATACTACCTTACAAACCGATGTAATTCATTTTGTATCATTGCCGCTCGAAACTATTAATGATGATGGATTTAATATTTATATATTTTATTCATGATATATTAATCATTATATGAATGTAACATATCATTTACCTTCCTATCTTACCATATATTGCAGAATGATAACATCATTTGTGTGTATGACCGACGACAGCCTCACGAAGTGATGTGATTTTTTAGTACCACATCACATGGATATTTTAAGTAACTACATTTAAAGAAATAATTTTATATTTATTATATAATGGTAATTATTTAAATATAATAATATAATTACCTTCTTTCCATCACGATCGTTGAAAAATGGAATATTGACTCTTACGTACATACGACCTATCATCTTCCTGATCGTAACATAGTTCATTTTTCATAAAAATATTTCATGATTAGTTTTAATGGTATAATTTATGTATAAAAATGATAAATAGTTCATGAGTATAATTATTTTTATGATAGGACAATTAACACTATGACCACAGTCAACACACTGATGCTTTTTTGAAATTTATGAACTCAGCGTCCTCAAAATACCCAACGTGGAAATAAATGATTAAGTAATTAAATATGAAATTAAAATAAACAAATTAAATGGTTTAAGTATATAGGATTAAATTTATAAAATATTATTATGGAAAAAATAATTTTTATATGTTTATTAAACATTATATAAATAATATACATGATAAGGTTGGACCCAAGGAAAGATATTCCTTTAAAAATTTCATCGTTTGAGACACATGTTATTCTATACACCTAATTTATTTTAAATTGTGTTTATACTATACATTTACATATTTTATCACAAATCCTACAGAATTCATGATATTTTATATTACAATTCAATCATTGAAGTTATGATTGAAAAGTTTAAAAAGAGGTAAGGGTTTATCTTTCAATATCATTTTAATTAGGATGGTTTATGTTTAAATTCCATTATATAAAATTATTTTGTCATTTTTAAATGAAACCCTTTAATTTTCTTCTAATATAGTTATTCATGAAATTTTCAAGTAATTGTAATATTTTTCTCACTTTTACTTACAAAATGACTGAGAAAACATTTTTTTAAGAAAAAATGACTTCATTTCTCTATTCATTCAAAAATACTTTTTATCCCATATCAATGTTTTCAAAAGTTATTTTCAAGAATATTTTTAAGATTATAAAAATTATTTATTAAATTCATTTTTACCAATGTTTTAATTTTTTATATTTTTTTTCAAATAAATATTCCTATCCTATTTTGAATGAGGGACTTTTTAAAATTTTTACAAATATGTAAAATGAATGTTTCTTAAATTATATGACATGAACTAAATTACCCAAAATCAAGACCATTAAATTATTTGAATATTAATTTATAATAATACATGATTATTTTTATAGAAATTTTTTTCTATAATATGTTGAATTTTTTTTAAATTTTGAAGAAGTTTTTTAAAAGTTAAAAGGTAATTTTTCTCAAGTAATATTCCATTTAATATTTTAATGACATTTTCATCGATAATTAAAACCTTTTATGATATATATTTCTTCTAAATTATGTATATATGTCTCTCACATATACACCAATCTTATTCTCCCTTACATTAATGGGGTAATACATGCCTTATGCTCATATCTCAAATGACTTAATTATAAAATTTCCTTTAATTATGATGTGAGATAAGATAGTGAAACTCATTTTATTTATATGTTTAATTATAATTTTTAAGCATTAAAATTTATTTCCTTATATAACAACATGATATTTTAGAAAATAAAACTATATTCGATAGCATATTCAAAATGTAACACTGAGCTTAATCGACCCGCGATATATATAACAGTTATAACATGGTCATTAAGTTGGAGAGTATGAATATAATTAATTATATTATGATATATAAAGATATTTAATATTCAATAAAAATTAATGATAAAATTTTAGTAAATAATTAATCAATTTTTAGTACAATAATTTTATTCTTTAAAAAAAAGTTGTCTTCAAAAATAATTTTTATAGCTTTTCATAAAAAAATATATTTAATTAATTTGTAAAACATTTTGAAAATTTATTTGATAAAATTAACTTAATTTTTTAATTTTTAATATCAAAATTTACTTTGGTTTCTTTTTTTTAATTTTTTTGAAAATACTGAGTTTTCAATAAATAGTGAAAAATACATATTTTTGTAAAAATGTCATTTATTTTAAATAAATTAGGCAATATAAAATTAACATTATTTTTTTTAATATTATTTAAATTAACATAATTATTGTTTAGTTATATGTAATCAAATTATATTATTTTTAATCAACTTCATATTTGGTTTTAGTATAAGTTTGTCTTTGGGTTTAAAAATAATATTTTTCTAAAAACTATTTGATAGTGCAAAATGTTTCTACTTTTTAATAAATTTTTTAAAAAATATTTTGAAATGGTTTATCTTTCATTTATTTATTATATATATAAATTAATATTAATTAATATTAATAAAATAATTATCATTAGTCATAGAGTTAATATAAAGTCATATTTCCTTGAAAAATAAACTTCTTGAAAAATCATTTTTTATTTCGTTTACGGGATTAACTTTAAAATAAAATTTACCACTTCTACGAATTGAGTTTTAAAAAATAGATTTAATATTTTTAATAATAATAATTTATATTATTGAATAATTTCAACATAATTTTTGACCATATTGAATAGTGAAAAAAGTAAAAATAAATTGCAGAGGTTAAGGTAAAAATGGGTTTATTGGGGGGTTAAACTAAAATTAAAAGTCAAGGAACTTAAAACATGTATAAAAACTATTTTATTGAAATATTTAGACCTTTAAATGTATAAGTATCGATAATTATAAATTTTAAGCCTTTTGTAATGTGAAAAATGTTGTTACACCTTTTTCTTTTAAAAAATTACAAGTGTACCACTCACCTCGATAATAAAAGACCACCAAATTTCCTATTTTATTAACACCTTTAAAACATTTTGTTTTGACCAAATCATGAAAAAATAACTTAAAAAATTCTATACACTCAAACTAGAATCATTTTTTTTCATAAATCCTTTATAGTAATAGTTTTGTTATAATTATAAAGAGGTTGTCCGAGAAGAGGTAAAATTTCTTACTATGCATTTTTTTTATTTATTCTTCTACCTCTTTCAAATATTTTTAAAATATGGTAATATAAAAGAAAAAATATATACTATATATTTATATTTTATTATATTAATCTAATAACATAAATAAATATTCTCTTTGTTGGTAAGAGTGGATACTCAAGAGGGGGGTGAATTGAGTTCCAATTAAAATTCCTGTTAAAAAGATTTCTCTTCCAATCCCCCAATTTAAAAAACAAAGTTAAACTCTAGTGAATTTATTCAGAGTGTAAATGTTCAATTATTTTCTCAAATATTTATTAGGTCTTAGTTAATTTAATCTGAATATTAAATTAACTTTTGAAACTAACTTACTAGTTTACAATAAGTATAAACACTTGATAATTTAACTATCAAAGTAACTTTAAAATATTTTGTTATTTCAAAGTAACTAGCTAACCGAATATGTAATATATATGTATTTTACTTATGACTTAAACTAAAATGAACAACAAATGTAACCAAGAGGTTCAGTCTCAAGATGAGACTTAGTCCTCTCAAACAATTTATATAAATTGATCAACACCCTGGATCGGGGAAAACAATAGTACATAGACTATCTAGGTTCAAATAACTCTACCACAGTTCTATGTGGGAAAATAAACAACAGCTCATAGCTGTCCAGGTCTTACTTGACCTCTACCACTATCCACAGTGGGATACAAGGAGTTATAGAGTTTGAATGAGGATTTAATAATCCTCCAGCTTAGCTCCGGAGACAATGTATGTCTGAAATAAACAGGTTACACACACTGCTCGAAATATAAAAACAAGAATCACTAGAGTAAGTATGAATGAGTTTAGAAAATCATTAGTGATTGGAAGTGCAACTCTAGACTCATTTGATTGGTCAAAAAAGCTTCTGAGTCCTCTGGTTTTTGTCTGAAAAACAGAGTGTCATTTTTTTCCTTGGTTTTCAGGTTCAAATTATCTTCCTGAGTGCATGAAGTGTTTGTTGTAGTTCTTCACTCATGATGTAACTTGTGTTCTCCTCTAGAATTAGTTACTTCATGTATGTACAATTCTCTCCAGGTATGAATGTAGCCTTGTGTGAATTCACCACATTTCATTGCTGTTTAGCCCTTGTTTTTTTCACCCTTCGTGTGACTTCTTATTTCCTTTACTATGATATTCCTATATTCACCACTTTTCAGCTAGGTCTTTATCTTCCCTTTTATAGCTTTCAGCTCCGAAAAAAAAGAATGATTACCTTTTTCATGGGTACTAGGTACGGTTCCCTGACATGCCAACATATATCATTAAATAACATTAACTGCATTAAAAACATCAAATGTAACCGTTAGCTTAATAAATGAATAATATTGAGATTATAGTGTTTGATTGGTTGGTCAATCATTAGTAGCTTCTGTTGGTAGATGTGTATGGTGGAATTTGTGTAATAGTGACCTTCCATCGGTAGCTCTTTGAACTTGTATCGGCAGCTCCTAATATCAGTAGCTTTATATAACGGTGACTTCATTCTATCGGTAGCTCTTGATCTATCGGTAGCTCTGCTTTATATCGATAACTTCTTTCTGTATCAGTGACTCTGTATATCAGTAGCTCTTGGTCTATCAGTGACTGTCTGTATCGGTATCTTTCTTAGTTCCAGTGATTATGTGTATCAGTAGACTTATTCATATCGGTAGCTCTATTCTGTACTATCGGAAGACTTGTACATATCAGTAGCTATCTGTATCGGTGACCTTGTTCTATTCTTACTGATGGACTTGTACATATCGGTAACTCTACGTATAGGTGACCTTATCTTATCAGTGACTCTGTCTATTAGTAGACTAAGTACTGATAGCTCTGTATCAGTATCTATACACAGATCAGTGACTAACACTTATCTGTTTTATGCAAAATATATCCTATTGGGTTAGAATTACTTCAGAACTTATATAAAAAATGATAAACATTCATTAACATATTCCAAGGATTATTTTAATATTATTATCAGATATAATTTCATAGGTTGAGTGAATTAGAATATAGATAAACAATAATTGGTATTATCAAAGTATGTGAAACCATAGTTGGAATTATCAAAATAGGTGAGGTCAACAATATCCCCCTTTTTGATAATCACAAGTTATGATATTAGAGTTTTAAAATAGTGAGTAATTGTATCAGAGGATATATCATTATATTCAATTATCTCATAGAAAACAGTATTTTATAGAACATAATGTATCAGAGGTAGAATTAAATGAAATTATATCATAGGGACAAAGCATGGTAGATATTCCTTAGATAATATTTATCCCCCTTTGAGAATATTTATCCCCCTTTGAGAATATTTCTCCCCCTTTGTGATAATCAAAAAGTGGGAAATAACAAAGAGAAGAGGAACAAAATGAGAAAGAAAAAAAATCTAATTGTATTATATGTTGCAAAAAGGGACATAGAAAGAAAAAAAATACAAGGGATTCCTATCAAACATCTTATCCACCTATTCAATCCACATCCTCAATGTGAGATTTGCTCTTTGGATCAGAAGAGGATTCAAACTATGTGGATGCTGGTGAAGGCTTAGGAATTCCTGAAATGATCACAGGGCGCTGAGCCACAGAAACTGTGCTTGGCCTGTTCTGAGGAGTTCGTTGAGTGATCATAGGTGTAAGGCTTTGAATGGATTGGGCTAGAGTCATCTGAACAGGAGAAGCAGTAGAGGAAGAGGCAGGTAAATATGGAGGTACAATCACTAGCCTAGCATTGACATACAGGAAAGGCAACAGAAGATTTCTGAAATCCATAATTATTTCTCCTCCTCTCTCCATAGCAGATATGAAATCATCCTTGTTCTCAATGAATTTGTCCAAGGCTGGAGTCAATTCCCTTAGTTTGCTGACTTGCTCTCTGAAGGCTTGATTGACAAGAGGTAACTTCAGGTTTTCTAACAGAAGTTTGAAGTGATTGTTGAGTTGATGCTTGGTGTAAACCTTTTGGAAATAGGAGTCTACCTTGTCTTTTAATTCATTCTTAAAGGCATAAGCTTCTCTCATATAGTATTGGACTATCTTCATTATTTCTCTAGTAGAATCTCTAGTAGAAATTATAACTTTTCTCAAGTCGGATGAGTCTACAGAGCCACTGGTTGATGCTGAACCAAGCTTCTCCTTCATCACAACTCGAATTTGATTCAAATCCAATGAAGGTATAGAAGCAACAGAACCAATAGAGAAGGTTACTGTTTCCCTGATGTTTTTGGTCAACCCAATAATAAGGTTTTTCACATGGGAATCCTTGGTGTTGACATGTTCTTTTATAGAGGTTTTAAAAACTTAAAAGGTATATACCATCGGGCTCACAACACTTTTGATATAGGCTAAGTCCTTGTCTTCTTGAGATTTTGAACTCATGTAAGATTCTAAAGAGATAACAGATTTATTTAGAGATTCAACATCCGCTTCTAGTCTAGATACTTGAGTCTGTTAGGCTGTAACTTCTTCCACTATTTCTGCCACAAAGGTTGACATATTACAATCGAGAGAGATTTCAAAAGATTTTTTCAAATTGCTCATCTCTTCAAAAAATAAATGCTTCAACTATGCAAAAGAAGCACTAAAGGACTCTTTTAGCTCATCCTTTAAGGATTCAAGGTCATCCCTGGTGATCATATCAGCAGGATAAATTACAAAAGGTGATCTTTCAGATGATATGCTGGCCACTAAGTCATTCATAATCGATTGAATTGATGACACCAGTGAAACTTCCATCTTCCTTGTCTCTTCCACAAAACTGACCTTAATATTTTTCTTCAAATTATCCAAGTCATGCATTCTGACCACATCTTCAGGTAACAAATCAGTCTCAACATCATAAATGATCTTTGGTCTATTGAGGCATGCCTAATTATCAGAATCAGGATAGTCTAATCCACAGACCACAAAACCTGGGTCTTCTGCCTAGTCCTCAATCTCAACATCCACTGAAACATTTCCAAACTTGGTTTGATTGTCCCCCTCAATGGGTGCATTCCCATGTATAACAACAGTATTCCTAGCAGGTCTTTATTCCTCAGAAGAATCTTCTACTATCAATTCTATCTCTTTAACAGCAGGAGGGTCCTCTGGATTAGGTACAACTTCTTCCATTTCTCTTACTACATCCTTAGTAGGCACAACTGAGCTTCCAATTAATGGACTCAGACTTAAGAAAATGGAATCAAAGGCTTGAGATTCATTCTACTTTTCTTCTTTATGATCAGAAGCTGGCTGGTCTTCCTTATCAGCAGGTGTATCTTCTTCTACTAATGATTCCTTTCTAGAAGATACAATTTCAGCAACTGGACTTGAGGGCAGGTCCAAATCTCTTCCATCATCCATATAATTCTATTCTTCTTCAGTCTCATCCTTGTACTCAGGTTCTTTTTCATCATGTCCTAGACCTAGATCCCTCACATCCTTAGGTCTTGAAGGATGATCCATAGGATTGAATTTATCATATACCTTCTTGTCATCATTAACCCACTCTCCTCTCCATGGGTTCCAATTTATCTTTATGTATTTGCAAACTGTGGTTGTGATAAAAAAATTATTCTTTATTACCATTGTCTCATCTTGAGAATCAGCTACACCTTTCACTTTGATCATCACTGAGATCAAATTGGCAATGAATAGGGAATTAGTCTTTGATTTTGGCCTTGTCATGTCTTCCATTTGAATCATCAGCAATCTGCATAGATTCACTTTTACACAATGTCTCAAGAGATGCAACAGATAGATATCCTGATATCTTAAATTCGCAAAGTCCCCTCTATTTGGTATTAAGACATACAGAACAAACTTGAACAACAATCTGTTCTCTCCATCCATTTCAGAAGCCACTACTTGTCTTTGATTTCCATCACCGGTGAGCTCCTCCAAGGCAGTCTCATAATCGAATATATCACTTGTAGGTGGTATAAATTTTGAGACATATCCATATACACCTTAGTGTGGAACCTTCAGGCATTCATCCCACTCTACAGATGAAAAATATATCTCCCTTCCATTAACAAAAGAAATCACTCGGTTCTCATCTTCAGATTTCTCAAAGCTTACAAACTCATAAAATTGTTTCACTATATTTGGATAGTAGGGGCCATTGTTGTTTGAAAATAAATCTACCCACTTTTTATCTTCCATCACTTCGATCACTAACATTTTGCTAAGCAACAACCATTCCATGCACAGCTCTTTTTAAATCACAATATCTCTATTCTGCAAATGAGGGTTCACTGGTTGCCTCCCTGACCTTGTTCTACCAACACTACCATTTGATTCTGGCTCAAACTTCTTCTTCTTTGCATTCGGCTCATCAGTGTCATCTATGATGGTAGGAAGTTTGGTTTTTTCCATCTCTGGTTCGAGGGAATTAGGGTTTTTGAGAGATTAAGGAGCTAAGGTTTGAGGGTAAAGGGTTTGAGGCTCGGTGGATTGAGAAGTTACTAGGACTTTGTTTTTATCATTTAGGAATCATAAAATAAATAAATAAAATGAAATAAAGTAAAAACGATTTAGATTTTGGCGGCATACAGAAGTTTAAAACATCGCACTCATCAGTAGGGTTTATCGGCGAAAATTCCTATCAGTGCAGTCCATTGGTGAGGTTACATCGGTGAGGTTACATAGGTGAGGTTACATCAGTGAGGTTACATCGGTGAGGTTACATCGGTGAGGTTACATCGGTGTGGTTACATCGGTGAGGTTACATCGGTGAGGTTACATCGGTGAGGTTACATCAGTGAGGTTACATCGGTGAGGTTACATCGGTGAGGTTACATCAATGAGGTTACATCGGTGAGGTTACATCGGTGAGGTTACATCAGTGAGGTTACATCAGTGAGGTTAAATCGGTGAGGTTACATCGGTGAGGTTACATACTGATCAAGGTTAATCATTCCCAACTCATGCTTAATGTAACTTAACCTATCCGAACATAAAGGTTTGGTGAAAATGTCAGCTAATTAATGTTCAGTACATATATATTCAAGAGTAATATCACCCTTTTGGTAATGATCTCTCAAGAAATGGTGCCTTACATCAATGTTTTTGGTCCTAGAGTGAGATACACGGTTCTTTGAAATGTTTATTGCACTTGTGTTATCACAATTGATAGAAACATGCTTAAAATCATATCCATAGTCCAAAAGAGTGTGTTTCATCCACAAAATTTGTGCACAACAACTACCCGCAACAATATACTCTACTTCGGAAGTGGAAAAAGCTATAGAATTATAATTTTTAGTACACCAAGATACTAAGGATTTTCCCAATAAACGACATGTTCCAAATGTGCCTTTTCTATCCAACTTGCAACCAGTAAAGTCAACATCTGAATAACTCATTGGCTCAAAATATTGTTCTTTTGGGTAAAAAACCTAAATTTACAGTATGTTTAAGGTACTTAAAAATTCTTTTAACAACAACTAAATGAGATTATTTTGGATTAGCCTGAAATCTTGCACACATACACACACTAAACATAATATCTGGTCGACTAGCAGTAAGGTAAAGTAGGATTCCAATCATACCTCTGTAATTGGTTTGATCCACTAGTTTCCTAGTCTCATCTGCATCTAATTGAAAGACTGTACTCATAGGAGTATCACTTTCTTTAATACTATCCAAACAAAAAAGTTTTAAAAGATCTTTTGTATATTTAATTTGATTCAATATAATACCATTTTCATTTTAAAAAACTTGAAATCCAAGAATATATTTGAGTTCTCCCATTAAACTCATTTCAAATTAATTTTGCATAATTTTTGAAAAATCAGTACATAAAGCATGTTTAGAAGATCCAAAAATAATATCATCAACATATATTTGTAATATCAAAACATATTTATAAATTCCTTTAATAAAAAGAGTTGGATCTGCAATCCCTTTAGTAAAACTTTTTGAAATAATAAAATTACTCAGTCTATCATACCAATCTCTTGGAGCTTGTTTTAAACCATATAAATCTTTAGAAAGTTTAAAATCTCGATTTGGAAAATGAGGATTAGTAAATCCAGGTGGTTGTTCAACAAAAACATCTTCAATTATAAAACCATTTAGAAAAGCAATTTTGATATCCATTTGATATAACTTGAAATTCAGATGAGCAAAATAAGCAAGTAAGATCCTAATAGATTTTAATCTAGCTACAAGGACAAAGGTTTCCTCATAGTCTATACCTTCCTCTTTACTATATCCTTGTATAACTATCCTAGATTTGTTTCTAACTATATTTCTAGATTCATCAACTTTGTTTCTAAAAACCCATTTAGTGCCTATTGTTAAAGTGTCCTTGGGTCTGTCAACTAATTACTAGACTTTGTTTCTTTCAAATTGATTTAACTCTTCTTGCATAGCCATTATCAAAAAATCTCCACTGATTGCATCATTGACATTTTCAGGTTCTAGATATGAAATAAAGGCTTGATGTTCAACCTAGTTTCTTAGAGAAGCTCTAGTCTGTGTCCCTCTATCAAGATTAACAACAACAGCATCCAAAGGATGATTCCTTAGAATCCTAGTTGATCTAGTAAAGGTAGGACTAGAAATTTCTGTTTCATCTCTGAGTTCGGGTTCTATAGAAGCAGATTCTGGAGTATGTCCAGAACTGGATATTTTTACACCAGGTTCTTTAGTTTTATCATTAAGGTCCAGAACAGTCAAATTTTCACCAATATTTTCAAGAGAGATTTTAGGATCATGTGGATTAGTTTCATCAAACTTGATGTGAACAGATTCTTCCACACATTTGGTTCTTTTGTTAAAGACTCTATAGGATTTTATAGTTAAAGAATAACCAATAAAAATTCCTTCATCACTCTTAGAAGCAAACTTTTCAAGATTATCCTTTGTATTGAGGATAAAGACTTTGCATCCAAAGACTCTAAAGTAACTAACTTTGGGTTTTCTATTATTCCATAGTTCATATGGGGTCTTCTTGAGAACAGGTCTAATAAAGACTCTATTGATAATATAACAAGATGTATTCACAACTTCATCCCAAAAATAAATAGGCATTTCATACTAATTAAGCATGGTTCTTGCAATTTCTTGAAGGGTTCTGTTTCTTCTTTCTACTACACCATTCTGTTGAGGTGTCCTAGGGGCAGAGAAATTGTAACTATAGCCATTATGTGAGCAATAAGATTCAAACTCTTGATTTTCAAACTCATGACCATGATCACTTCTCAGGGTCTTAATCTTAAGTCCACTAAGGTTTTCTATAGACTTGGAGTATTTAACAAAGTAAGAACAAGATTAACTTTTGTGAGCTAAGAAGTATACCCAAGTATATCTAGAAAATTCATCCACTAAGACATAGAAATAGTGATTCCCATTTAAACTAGAAACTCTAGAAGGTCAAAACAAGTCCATGTGAACCAACTCTATAGGTTGAGATTTTGAAACTTCTTTCTTTGATTTAAAAGAAACTTTATGTTGCTTTCCCTTTTGACATGGATTACAAACTTTGTCATTTAGGAATTCAAGTTTGGGTAGGTCTCTAACCAAGTTCTTCCTAGTCAATTTTCTAAGTGAATGGATGTTGCAGTGTCCTAATCTTCTTTTCCAAATCCAAGACTCTTTATGAATATCATTTAAATAAGTAACAATTTTCTTAGCTAAAGAATTCAGATCAACAACATAAACATTTTCATTTATCAAGGTAGAAAATACCAAAACATTCTTAGAATTAAAAACATTACAAGAATCATTTTCAAAATTAACATTAAATCCATCATAACATAATTGAGAAATACTCAACAGATTATATTTAAGTCCATCAAAAAATAAAACTTTAGAAATTAAAACTGAATTAATGTTACCAATCTGGCCTAGGCCGACGATTTTTCCTTTAGAATTATCACCACAGGTGACATAGCCTCCATCAACCTTTATTAATCTTTTAAATCATGAGTAATATCCAGACATGTGACTTGAACATCCAATGTCCAAATACCATACCTTCTTGTGATAACCCTTCAAGTAGGTCTCCTACAAAATAGGTTTAGATGGAAAATGACTTTGGTACCCAGATCTTCTTGGGTCCAGAAAGGTTAGAAATCAAATCTTTAGGTACCCAGATTTGTCTTATGGGTCTCATATAATTTGCAGAATCAATATATTTTGAAATATAAACTTTATTTGATCTATAACCATATGAATAAATAGTTGAAGCATACAAATTTCTAGAACTATAACAAGCAGAATTTTTTCCAGATTTAGGAATAAATCGATTTTCGGTAAATTGTCTCTGTCCAGGTTGGTATCCCAAACCAGTAGTATATTTTGGTGAAACTTACTTACCTAACATTTGAGTATGTGTATCTTTTCCCTTTTTGAAAATTTCTAAGTCCTTTCTAAGTTGCTCATTAGACATTTCCAGTTCAGTATTTTCCTTCAATAGTTGAGCATTCTTTTCTTTTTCAATATAAAAGGAAGATTTAACATTGACAGTGAGAGCATGCTGTTTCTTTAATGACTTATATTTGTCCTTAAGTTCATTACATGTTTCTTCCAGCATGTTATAGTATTCAAACAGTTCAGCCTTAGATATATTTTTATCATTATCTGAATCACTGTTATTTCTAGAATAATAATAATTTGGAATAGGGAAAACAGGTACCTTAGATATGTTAGTCATGAAGCACATGTTGGCATGATTGTTTTCAGAATCAGAAACTTCAGATTCACTTGTGCTGTCTTCCGAAGAACTCCAGGTTTCTTTCACGGATTTCTTGTACTTCTTGTCCTTATAATCATATTTCTTTTTGAATTTTAATTTTGGACAGTCATCCTTGATGTGTCCTTTCCTCTTGCATTCATATCAGACTATATCATCTTTTTTATCAGATTTCTTCCAATCATTCTTCCACTTACCTTTATTGTCATACTTACCTTTGTAGTTTGATTTTCTGAAGAATTTCTTCTTCCTGTAGAACTTCTTAAATCTCCTAGCTATTTGAGCCATTTCAGCATCACTACCAGAGTCTTAACTTTCACTTGTTGAACTTTAAGTAGGTACATGAATTTTCTATTTGTCTTTGCTCTTTGAAGCATTAGACTTGAATGTCATGGATTTTGTCTTGGGTTGATCCTCTTCTTCCTTATTTACTTTAAGTTCTTCCTCTTACATCATAAGCTTACCTATTAATTCTTTAACAGGCAGTTTGCTGATGTCGCATGATTCTCTAATGGAAACAGATGTGCTTCTCCATCTTTCTGGTAGACATCTTAATATCCCTATAATTTTTTCCTTTGTGGGAACAACCTTTCCAAGAGAGCTCATAGTATTGACAATCTCATTGAACCTTAGATACATGTCAGAAATGGGTTCATCGGGTCTCATCTTAAAATTATCATATTTAATAGTATAGGTATGCAATATCATTTCTTTAACATTGGTTGTTCTTTCATGGGAAATAGCCAAAGTGTCCCATATTTCATAAGCAGTTTTACAAGATGAAATTTTATTAAACTCTTCATCTCCTAAATCATAATACATGGCATTCATATCTTTACAATTATTATTGTAAGCAGTCTTTGTAGGTTCATCCCAAGTAGTTCTATCAGTTTTTGGAATTTTATATTGAGTCTCTATAGTAGTCTGAATATCAAAAACCATACTTTACAAATGAATTTTCATATGAATTTTCCACTAGGAAAAGTTTGTACCATTAAATAAAGGTTTTTTGTTAGTAGCAGCACCTTCTAGTCTATTGTCCATAACTAGATTTTAGAAAATATATTAAAGAGATAAAATTTAGAACTAATAGAAATTTAAGATCTTTAAAAATGAAACTAAAATCACAGTTGAAAAACAGAATGTTTTGAAAACTTGTATTAATAGAAACCTTTGATACCAAATGTTGGTCAGAGTGGATACTCAAGAGGGGGTGAATTGAGTTCCAATTAAAATTTCTCTTAAAAAGATTTCTCTTCAAATCTCCCAATTTAAAAAACAAAGTTAAACTGTAGTGAATTTATTCAGAGTGTAAATGTTAAATTAGTTTCTCAAAGATTGATTAGGTCTCAATTAATTTAATCTGTAGATTAAATTAACTTTTGGAACTAACTTACTGGTTTACAATAAGTATAAACACTTTCTAATTTAACTATCAAAGTAACTTTAAAATAGTTTGGTATTTCAAAGTAACTAGCAGCAGAATATGTAATATATATTTAGCATACTTATGACTTAAACTAAAATACATAGCAGATGTAACCAAGAGGTTCAGTATCAAGACAAGACTTAGTCCTCTCAAACAATTTATATAAATTGATCCACACCCTGGATCGGGGAAAACAATAGTGCAAAGACTGTCCAGGTTCAAAGACCTCTACCACAGTTCTACGTGGGAAAACAAACAACAAATCACAACTGTCCAGGTCTTACTCGACCTCTACCATTATCCACAGTGGGATACAAGGAGTTATAGAGTTTGAATGAGGATTTAAGAATCCTCCATCTTAGCTCAGGAGACAATGTGTGTGTGAAATAAACAGGGTACACACACTGCTCGAAATGTAAATACAAGAATCACTAGAGTAAGTATGAATGAGTTTAGATAATATTTAGTGATTGGCAGTGCAGCTCTGGACTCGTTTGATTGGTCAAAAAAGCTTCTGAGTCCTTCTCGGGTTTTTTTCTGAAAAACAGAGTGTCGTTTTCTTCCTTGTTTTTCAGGTTCAAATTATCAGCCTGAGTGTATGAAGTGTTTTTTGTAGTTCTTCACTCAAGATGCAGCTTGTGTTCTCCTCTATAATGAGTGGCTTCGTGTATGTCCAGTTCTCTCCAAGTATGAATGTAGATTTGTGTGAATGAACTACGTTTCAATGCTATTTAGCCCTTGTTTTTTTCACCCTTCGCGTGCCTTCTTAGTTCCTTTACTATGATCTTCCTGTATTCACCACTTTTTAGCTAGGTCTTTATCTTCCCTTTTATAGCTTTCAACTCTGACAAAAAAAGAATGATGATCTTTTGCATGGGTACTAGGTATGGTTCCATGACATGCCAACATATATCATTAAATAACATTAACTACATTAAAAACATCAAATATAACCATTAGCTTAATAAATAAATAATATTGAGAGTATAGATTTTGACTGGTTGGTCAATCATTAGTAGCTCTTGTTGGTAGATGTGTACGGTGGACTTTGTGTAAAAGTGGCCTTCCATCGGTAGCTCTTTGAACTTGTATCGGTAGCTCCTAATATTGGTAACTTTATATACCAGTGACATCATTCTATCAGTAGCTCTTGATATATCAGTAGCTCTTCTTTGTATCGGTAGCTTCATTCTGTATCAGTGATGCTGTATATCGGTAGCTCTTGGTCTATCGGTGACTGTCTGTATCGGTATCTTGCTTAGTTCCAGTGATTATGTGTATCGGTAGACTTATACATATCGTTATCTTCATTATGTACTATCAGAAGACTTGTACATATCGGTAGATATCTGTATCGGTGACCTTGTTCTATGCTTACCGGTGGACTTGTACATATCGGTAGCTCTGCGTATCAGTGACCTTAGCTTATCGGTGACTCTATCTATCGGTAGATTAAGTACCGGTAGCTCTGTATCAGTAGATATACACAGATCAGTGACTAACACTTATCTGTTTTATACAAAACATATCTGATTGGGTTATAATAACTTCAAAACTTATATAAACAAAGATAAACATTGATTAACATATTTCAAGGATTATTTTAATATTATTATCAGATAGAATGTAATAGATTGAGTGAATTAGAATATATATAAACAATAATTATGATTATCAATGTATGTGAAAGAATAGTTAGGATTATCAAAACAGGTGAGGTCAACACTTTTATATCAAATGAGATATGAAATCATCATTCACGTGTATGACAGACTACCACCTCATGAACCGTTGTCATTCATCTTCCATAATCGCCTCTCACAGCTTGTTTTAATGATGAATTTATAGCATATATGTGATATTAATAAAATATTTATACCTATAGACTTATAATATCACATATAACTTTTTTAATTTCCATTCTACGGGGAGTACAATAATGTCTTTCATGTTTACAACAGATTACCTCCTCAAGAAGTGATTGATTCATTTTTCACTAACACTTTACATGGAAAGTAATGATGATAACTTTAATGAATATATGTGATATAAATGAAATAATAATGATATTTATGACATATTTATCATTATGATAATACAATATATCATTTTCTTTCTTACACTTAATAATGATATCATCGTTCGTATACGTGTGGACTACCACCTCCACAGAGTAATATGATTTTTTTCATCACCACATCTCAAGAATTATATATATAAGTATATTAAAAGAAATAATATGGTATTTATTATATAATTATATATTTATAATGATAAAATAATACATACCTTATTTCTATAATGATCATTGAAAAATAAAAACATTACTCATGACCACGTATGACCTACCATATCAATGATCGCAACGTAGTTCATTTTTCATAACTATTTTTAATAATAGATATTTAAGGTATAATTTATTAATAAATATTATTTTTATATAATTATTATTATTCTATATATGTATAAATAATGACCTCTTTGACCACAGTGAATAGAGTAAAGCTGTTTTGAAACAATGAATCAGAAATCCTCAAAACAACCAACATGGACTTAACTGAATAAATATTTAAATATATCATTAAAAAGAAATAAAATAAATTATTTAAGTATAATTTATTAAAATTAATTTTTTTAATACATAAAATAATTTATGTAATCATATTATATAAGAGTTAATGGATATACAAGGAAAGTATGGACTTAAGGTAAGGTTTTCTCATCTAGCTTTTAATTTTGTGAGACATATGCCATAATCAAAACTTATTTTTATTGTGTGGTGTATAAATTACCATTATACATGTAATATCATTAATAATTTATACATAATGGTATTTTATTCTTTAATTTGAATAATCTCATTCAAGGAGATATGAATTTAGAGTTACCAAGTTGTAAAGGTTTTCTTAACTCAACTTCCTTTCATTGGGTTATAACTCTTCTTCATTGACTCTGTTATGTTATAATTACATGTGAATGGATATATAAATTGTTTTATTGTTTATTTTAACATTTTTATGGATTCAAATTTGATAAAAATAATCTATTAATTGATTAATTCTCAAATTCAATGGTTTGATTCTTGTAAGGAGGTTTTAATCTCACTTTTATTCTATGAGACATATGCCATATTCATAACTTATTTTTGTTGTGTGGTGTATATACTAAACATGAATGTATTTTATGATTATTTTCATGATATTTTTTGGTATTTAAAAATATATATGTGGTTATCTCTTTTAATGGGGTTTTTATCTAGAGATTACCAAAGTCATAAGGGATTTTGTCTCAATTCACTTTCATTAAGGCATGATTTATTTTTATGAACTAATGTCTCTTTATATGTGGCTTATAATGAACTTTGATATTTTATATCTTAAAAATCACTTTTTATGGTATTTAAAGTACAATTTTTTGTTATTATTTCATGGGGATTATGATTAAAGAGTTACCAAAGTGGAAAATGCTTTATGTTACAATCTCTTTTATTTTGAGACTGTTTATGTTGAAGGTTTTTAGAGGAAATAACAACATAGTATTTACTTGAACCACAATTAAATTATTATAAAATGGTTATAAATGTCGTTAAACTTTTTCATTTCTATTTCCTCATTTGTTTATTAAATATCAACAAAGTCATTTGTTAGTGATACCTATCATTTATCTTATTTTAGATCAATTATATTTCTCTTCCAAATCTATGTTTTCTAAAATGTTTTAAAAAAATAATTTTTTATAAAAATAAATGTTTTCCTAAATCAGTTTTAAATGATATTTTAACATCTTTTAAAAGTATTTAAAAGGAAACTTCGTAACATTTTCTAAATTGGTCACTTTGACTCCTTTTCTCAACATATTTTGAAAATAATGTTTATTTTTAACATTTATCACATGAATGGATTTTCCCAAAATCATGTCCATAATTTTCATTTATGTTTACTTTGTATGTTTCCAATGTTTGTTCGAATAAAATTATTTTTAAAATATTTGTTTTTATTATTTTAAAAATGATTTTCAAACTAAAAAGGTTATTTTTCTAAAAAAATGTTTTTAATGACCTTTTAATGGTATTTACATTCATCAAAATCAATAACCCTTTTTGTCGTATATTCTTAATTGGGGATATTTTTTAATTATAACACCATCATTATTTATATATATGGATTATGAGATTGACGTAGATCATATTTGTTTTCTATGGATTAATCATATTTCAAAGATATTGTTATGGAAGTAGTTTCTTTTCTATGGGATAGTCATGTTTCAAGGATATTATTATGAAACTAATTTATTTTATATGGTTTAATCATGTTCAAGGATATTTTTATAGAACCCATTTCTTTTCTAAAGGTTAATCATGTTTCAAAGATATTTTTATGGAACCTGTTTCTTTTCCATGGATTAATCTTATTTCAAATATATTATTATGGAACCCATTTCTTTTCCATGTGTTAGTCATGTTTTAAAGTGATTGGTTCAGAACTCGTTTCTTTTCCATGGGTTAATCTTGTTCTAAAAATAATACAGGTAATTTCAATGAGTTTATGATGAAATGAATTATCTATGTACTTTATTAATGATACTATTTTTGTAAATTGTTTATAATGATGGGTGGTTCTGTTATAAACTAATGAATGGTGGTTCTGTTATAAACCAAGGATGGGTGGTTATACTATTAAGCAAGGATGAGTGATTTCATGATAAAAGAAGGATATGTGGGTATATTATATCCCTCCAAGCATTATTTACTCTGAAGATGGAAGTTGACCATATCTATATTTTCATTTATAAGAAGTGATGTGAAGTTAATGTTTCATGATACCAACATATTTTATCTATGATTGATATGGGTTTATAATGTTTCATATGATCAAGATTTATATCACATAGCTCATGATTATTGATTCAAATGACTCTTTCATTTGCTAAAAAATTATTCTATGTTTTCATGTTTGATGATCCATGTATTGATGGGTATGAATATTCTTATGTTACACTCATGTACATTGATTATGTCATCATAAACTTATTCTCTTTTTATGTTCCATGATGACATTTAACTGTTAATTCTTATGTTTACCCTTAATGAGAATTTAAGCTAACCCTTATTATGTTTTATTTTTTCTAGTTCATAACTAGTGATATTGAATTATTTATTTATATAAGGGTTTCATATTAATGATGATGATGAACTAATGTGTAATATAAAAATATAGGTATAATGGGAGATGATGTTTATCTTTATGAATGAGTTGTTTATGAATCCATGATGTTAATAGTTTTTCTTAATTTTCTAAAACTATAAACCTAAAAGGTCCTTGATAATTTAAGTGAACCAATCATTCCTTTTTAGGTTGTATGTTTTGGATGGTGAAAATTAGGACACCTTCCTTAGTATCAAAGATAGAAATGTAATATTCATATTTTTTTTCCATTGGATCTGGAAGTGTTGGTTTGAGCCATTAAGTTGGTATCATTGGAAAGGTTTAGATACCTTAAGAGATTATGATGTTTTTACATGTGGTTATCCTAAGTATTAATGACACCATTATAGGTCTATAATATTTAGGATGATCATAATTTCAAATTCTTAGACACCCTTTTGATGTTTTAGTGACAAGATCTTAAAGTGATTAATAAAATTTTAGGATATGTTTTATCAGGTGGAAGTATATGAAAATATTTGGCTTATCTTTAATTATTGATTTTTTTGTGTAAAAAGTTTTAATGGATTGATAACCTTTAGGGTTTATATTATTTTGGTTTTAAGTTAATTATGGGAACATGTGTTTTTTATGTAGATAATCATGGGATTGAAAAGTGATTTGGTGACTAAGTGATTAATTTTATTTTAAAAAAGAAAAAACATATTTTTGGGCTTGAAATATGAAAGGTATGGGATAATATTTGATGTTAAAACACTATTTAATATTGATTTCATTTAGTAATGATTCAGTTTCAACAATAGACATTACTATTGAATTTTTTGAGATTAATATATTATTTCATCATATAATGATTTTATCTTTTCAGTAAAAATCTTACCACGTGCTACCAATTTTAGTTTTTATAATATCTAAAGATATTTGGAATATATTTATTATACCTTTTAGGGTTATGTGGTATTTAAAAGTTTATTTTAATGATTCTGGTATAGAAAAAATTCATCTTCAATACTCATCGTTTGGACAAAAAGAGGAGATTTTAGTGGGCATTGATTAAAGAATGAAAATAAACTTATCAATTATGTATTTTTCCACTTATTATTCTATTCTAGATAGAAATGTAATTCCTAAACTATTAAAAAAGGACCTTGAAACCAAATGTTGTCCTATTACTATAATTTCTGACGAAATCAATGAATTTTTTCACACATCTTTGATTTATGGTTTTTTGGTTATTAAATTTATCTTTATAATTCACTTTTTTGTGATAAATGATCTATGTCACTCTATATAATTATTTTTTAGTACATTTTTCTTACATTTAAAAGTCTTCACTTCCCACCTATGTGTTAGAATTTTAAAGCTATTTAATAGTTAATCATAATTATTTGTTTTGATAAATTAATCTCTATTAGATTTTTATTAAATTATAATGTTTGTTAAATTCTAAAGTGTGTTATTTAATTAATAATTATTAATTACTAGTTACAATAATAGTTATTTAATTGATTTTGAGAATGTTATTTGTTAAATGATACTTCAGGTTATTATAATTTTATTTTATTAAGATCAATGTTTTAAGAAAAAATTTGTAACATCCTTAGTGAGGCACCTTGGCTAGCCCACAACCACTTTGGGTACCCATTACGTCAACATTGTGGGAAGTCCCTCCACAAGTAGCCTATAAGAAGGATATAGAGTAAATGGTGTGCATAGTGCATGCTTAAGACATGCAGGCCCACGTATAAGGCCTAAAGAGAATGCTCGCTAGGAACATGGAGGGGCTAGAACACCCCTATGCTGTAGGATCGTGTGAGAATGTTGTGTAACTGGTGCTGATCCCTAGTAGCCAGATCAAACTGAGGATTAATAGGATATGTATGCTATACCACTTTCCCACTATATCTCCAAATTGACGTGGGACAAGGTTCGATGTTCATTGTTCACCAAAGTTAAAAATAACAGATATAACTCAAAGATTAGATCAAAGCCCTATGAGTTGTCCATTATTTATGTTTATCCCAATATCATTTTTAAACTCCCACAATTATATTCCTTTCAAAATTCTATCATCTTCTTCTTATGTTTTTATTAATAATCAAACAAAAATATCCTATATGCTGGAGCAATTTGGGCTAAATCTGCATCGATCAAAACAATCCAAAATTAGGTAGTTTGAATGTTTTTATTTTATATTTAAGTAGTCTGAATAATATTGAAATGGTTTATTTCATCATCATATTACTCAAGATTCTTTTCAAATCTTCTTAACTTATTCAATATTCCCACTAATCACCTCATTTTTCTGTATCAATGGTTTAAAGTCTCATTTATTGGTTTATTGTCACTAACACTATTGGAAATCAATAGTGAGTTGAGTAATTGTTGGACATCAACGGTGAGTCGAGTCACTAGTGGATATCAATGGTGAGTTCAGTAACCATTGAACATCAAATGGTTAATATTTCTTTACCATATATTATTTATTTTTTCATACAGAAGTGTCTTT
This sequence comes from Viscum album, assembly GCA_963277665.1. Classification (NCBI taxonomy): domain Eukaryota; kingdom Viridiplantae; phylum Streptophyta; class Magnoliopsida; order Santalales; family Viscaceae; genus Viscum; species Viscum album. Next base: position 1,264,641,464 of record OY728140.1, on the reverse strand, counting down.
AATATCTAATAGTAGCTATCCTCTTTTAATCAGGTGTAATATATTTTATTATTTTATTTGAAGTTGTTTTCTTATTTATTTATGAATATATTTTTTATCATCTTTTTATCATCCTATTTTCGAAATTTTTTTTCTAGTTTCTGATTTCTTGATCCACTGTTGGACTTCATGCCACAATTAGTCATCCACCATTGGAATTCATGAAATTATGAGCCATGAGTCACCATTGTACTTCATGAAACCATGAGTCACGTGTCACTATTGGAAATATCCAATGATAAGTCATAAGTCAATATTGTATATCCAATGGTAGAAAATATTTATTTCTTATACTGAAAACATTGATTTTTCAGTGGAATGAAATTGATTTTATTTTGGTTTTCTTTGAATATTTTGTTATGTGAAATGTTATAATCTACTCTGTTTTCAGTGATAGGTTATGAGGAAACACTCTCTGTTTTCAGTAGCAGGTAATGAGAAACCACTCTCTTTTTGAAGTGGCTGGTCTTGAGGCACTACTATCAGTTTATTAGTGGTAGTAAATTATGCCCCCACTCTCTATTTTCAGCACTATAAAAAATAATCCACTATCAGTTAATTATTTTTTTCTAAATTTTTTATCTCTTATTTTTAATTGATGTTTCTAACATAAATATATTTGTTAGAAATTTTATTATTTTATGTCGAAATAAAAGTGTAAGTTTTGTAAAAATTCATTATAGAATAATTTTATGTACACCTATTCTTGTAGTTCGAAAGTCATGTGATGCTCTATTTTACATCATTCTGCTATTTTTATAATTTAAAAGATTATATTTTTATTTTTATTTTTTATTATTTAAAAATTTTATTCTTAATATATTATTTTTTTATATTAATATTTAATGAATAAATACACAGATCGTTTATTTTATGTTTTTCAGTGTGACTTCAACAGACAAATGTAACAATCATATTATTTCATTTTTATTCTCTAACAAGTGTTGTGTAGATATTGGAAATGGACCTTATCCTAAAGGATATTTGATTTCATGATCTGGGAGATATCTTAAAAGAATAAAATCATATACCTTTAGATAATTCAACAAAAAATAGTGATACATCTTGGAAATTCTTGGTTCTATCAACTGTTTACAAAATTAAGTGACTTATACACTCTAGGTATGATCATATAAGGACTTAAACTTATAATTTTTTTCCTTTGAAGTGATCAATGACCATAAAACTTCAACATCTTCAACATTTTTGATCATATGTTTATTTCACTATATTATTTTTTATTTTTGTAATATTTATCTTTCTATTTCTATTTCCTTGTGTTTGGTTTATGATTTTTCCTATCAAAATAAATTCTTTCACTTTTATAGTTATTACACCACAAAAAAGGAATTAAGAGTTATGAATCCCAATCTAAAGTAAGGTAAATAGAGTAGGTTGGTATATTGTAATAAGACTAGGTTGTACCTTTGGGTTATTTAAAATTCATGGTATGTAACAAGGTTTTCACAACATTAAAATTGAGTTTTTTTGTAGGTACCAATATCATTGAGGAGTAGATGAGGTTTCGAAGTGGACTAGGATCTTTGCAATCTAAACCACTATAAATCCTTATGTTCTTTTGTTATTTCCACTACAACTATTTTTAAAAAAACTGAACTCACTAATGATTTTTATTTTATAATATCTAATTGTTTTTGTCTTTAAATTTTTAAACTAACTATTCACCCCTCTAGTAATATTTTCCATCCCTAATGATAAAAAAATTTGTATCAGAGCTAGGTTAATATCCCTATGGTTCTGATATCAAACAATTGATATCAAAACCTTATTTCTAATACTTTAGTCATTATTTTGTTTATTTTTATCTCTATGATAAATTAGTATCCTATACATAACAATTCAAGGAATAAAATAAATGTTTTATCTTATGATGGTATGTGTCAATTCCAATGACGGTTGTATTCCACATAAACCACAATTATTTGGTAAAAGTGACTATGGATATTGGTAAGAAAAACTGGAAGCCTACTTGAAAAAAATTTGTGTGGATCACTGAATCATCATGGAAAATACATATAAGATACCTAAGGTTGATATAGATACTTTGGTAGGTAATGAAATAATAAAATATGTTTTCAATTACAAGGTTAAATTTTTTTACTGTGTTATAAATAGAATTTTCTATAACCATTTTCATATTGTAAGACATCCCATGACATATGGAGGATACTGAATGTGACTCATTAGGGGAATGAGAAGCCTAATAAAACTATTTTATGAATTCTATAAGAATAATACCATGAATTAAAGATGGTAGATGAAGAATCAATAAACTATAAGTTCCATCGGTTCACCAATATTACCAATGGTATGAGTTATCTTAGAGAATTCTTGGACCAAAAACTCAATTATAAAGATATTGATATCTATTCTAAAAATAAGGAATGAAAATAAGGTGACCATTGATGACTGTAAGAATTTTAAGGATTATACTTTAGATGAACTAATAAGATCTCTACTGCAGTATGAGTTATAGATAAAAAATATTGATGATGAGGAGTTTATTAAAATAAGATGTATTTCATTTAAATACAATGTTACTAATAACTCTTATAGCTCTAAATCTAAGTTCCAGGAAAGTTAGAAGGATATTTTTAACTTCTGTAAGAAGTTTTTGAAGTTCATAAAAAACAAATGTGAGAACATGCTGTTTAAGAGGAAGTCTAGAAATGAATATAAGAAAGGTAATGATATTAAAACTAATCATGTATTAAAAATAAACTTATTATGATTGTAGGAATAAATGTCACATAAGGTATGAATTTCATAAAATCAAACATCTTAATAATGACAAAGAGAAAATAATAAAATAAAAAAAAGATTTGTTTGAAGGTTGGTATTGTTCAGATAGTTTTGAACCATGTTATGATTATGAAAGTTAATAGGAGATAGGGAATCTTTCTAGGATGGGTATTCAATGTGAGGTAAATGATTATCTCTTTAATCAATTAATAAATCATGAAAATATTAATCATAATACTTTATCTATAAAATAAAATCAAATTGTTTATGATTCATGTTCTGATCATGATTATGAAAATTCCAAAGTTAAGCTACTTCTTAAAGAAAATAATGAATTAAATAATGAAAGAGTTATAATAATTGAGAAGAATACTAACTTAAAAATTAAGATCAATAAGTTAATAAATGAAAATAATAAAATAAAAATGGAATGTGATAATATGAAAATCAATATTGACCATAACGTTAAATATAAAGAGGCCTATAATTCTAATCTACAACAACAAAAAGAGAAAAATGAAATGATTAAAAAAAACTCACAGTAAATGTAAAATATAAATATAAAAGATTTAATTTAGTTTTAGATGATCTAACTAAAGAAGAAAATGAATCTAAGAAATTAAATATAGAAAATAATAAATTAAGAAACACAACTTTTGGATCCAATGAAAAATTCTTTATCGATTTATAAAAGGTTCAATAGGTAAATTTTGATTTGAAAAAATAAAGTTGACAATTTTAAATATGATTTATCTACTTTTATAAAAGGAAAAAAATGACAAGTTTATGTTTTTAATGAAACTAAACACCAATAAGAATGATTTTGGATACAACATTATTACTCCAAGTTTAAATAATAATAAGTTTTTTAAAATCTCCAAATGAATCATTTCAGGTGTAATAAATTTTAAATGCAGAATAAAAGTGAATTATGAATATGTGTGTTTAATAATATTTAAAAAATCTTTTGAGAATTCTAGAAAATTAATTTATAATGATTTAATTTCTAATTAGAACACAAATAAATACTTTAAATATATTTCGAAGCCAATGTTTTCTACTACTAATCCACTTGGATCCAAGTTGGACCTAAGTTGGAATGGGTAGAAAATAAATCTATTTGATTGTTTAATTTCAAGAAATATTCCTTAGAAGTATCAATGAATCATGGTACTTAGATAATGGCTAGTATAGTCACATGACAGGTTATATTTCAATGTTTATATCATTTAATTCATGTGATGATGGCCCTGCCACTTTTGGAGACAACTCTAATGGCTTTATTAAAGGTATTAGTAAGGTTGGTTTATCTAAAATAGTTATTATTTTAAAAGTATTATATGTACTTGGTTTAAAGATAATATTATAATTATATCAAAATTATGCGATGATAGACTAAATGTTATTTTTGAAGATGATAAATTTTTTTCCTGAAAAATAAATTAGTCTTGTTTTCTAAAATTATAAAAGATAATGTAAATACTATTGAATTTTATAATCTAACCTAACAAAAGGTTTAGTTTATAAATGTTTTATAAATAGATAAAATTTTTTGACATAAGATACTTCAGAAGGAAAATTTTAGATTATTTAAAAAACTATTAAATCATGAATAGGTTCTACATCTTACCATGTTACATACAAGTAAGTACTTCATGTGTGATTCCTTTTTAATTGGTAAAAAACACAAAGAAAGATTTAAATCTATAAATGATTTTAATAGTAATAGATATTTAGAATTATTTCATCCTGACATTTTTGAATCTATATAAGCTTATAGTTTTAGTGGTAAAAAGTTTGTATTTTTAATTGTAGATGATTATAGTGTATTCTTTTGGATTTATTCATTATCTCATAAATTGTAACTTTATCCAAAATTTGTGATTTTTGTAAGAATATTAAAATCTTGAAAAATTATTCAATCATATCTATTAAAAGTGACAGAGGTGGTGAATTTTTTAATTTATAATTTGATAATTTTTTTGAATCAAATGGATTCAAGAATTATTTCTCAGCCCCAAGGAAACCACAATAGAATGGTGTGGTTGAAATAAAGAATAATTCAATTTAAGAAATGTCTAGGTCTACCCTAATGGAATTTAGTGTTCCTAAATACTTTTTGGAAGAAACTTTAAATAAATATTTAATTTTTTTAAATATAGTTTCAATGAAATATTTCTTAAATAATACACCTTATGAATTTTTCAAAGTTTTGAAATCTAAATTTGGTTATTTAAGGGTCTTTTGTTGTAAATTGTTTATCTTAAATAAAGAAGATAATTTAGAAAATTTTGACTCTAAATATAATGAAGGGATTTTTTTTGGATATTCCAATACCAATAAAGATAATATATTTTCAATAACAAAACATTGGTTGTTGAAGAATATATGCATGTTAAGTTTAATGAAATCATTTCTATTCGGAAATATTTTGAATGATTCAAAGAAAATGATAAGTTTTTAGAATTTAACATTGGTGAAGATAATGAACAAGATAATGATAATGAATCAGCTAAGGGGAAGAATATCTATTCTAAAACTAATTAAAATGAATAGAAAAATCTTAAATACAATCTTATTGAAGAAGTAATTGGTAATCTAGAGTCAATAATTCAAACCATAAAATCTATTTTACTTTATTGTCCCAATTCTACTTTTTTGCTGACTTTTTTACTATTAATGTTGAAAATTACTAAATTGATTCAAATTAGATTAATTCTATGAATGATGAACTAAATCAATTTTATAGGAATAAAGAGTGGGATTTAGTTTCTTTTCAAAAAATTAAACCTATTATAGAAACTAAATGGATTTTTCATAATAAAATGTATAAAGATGGAAACATAGTTAAAAATAAAGAAATATTAGTAGCTCAAAGTTATTCCTAGGGAGAGGGAATTAGATTTAAAGAATATTTCACTCTCATTTCCAAGATAGAAGTAATTATAATTCTATTATCCTTTGTTATTTTATAGAATATCAAATTGTTTTAAATGGATGTAAATAGTGCCTTTTTTATATGGAATAATTTCTTTTTAATTATATACATGACAAACCCAAGATTTGAAAATGATAATTTTTTAAATCATGTTTTTAATATTAATAAATCATTATATGGTTTTAAGTAACCTCCAAGATCATGGTATGAAAGAGTTAAATATTTTTTATTACAAAATTATTTTTTAAAGGTAAGGTAGATCAAAATTTTCTTAAAAAAATATATTGAAGTTATATAATATTTATACCAATATAAATGGATGATATAATATATGGTTCAACTAATGATTATCTGTGTAGTTATTTTTCTAAGCTAATGACAAGTGAATTTTTCATGAGTTTAATGGGAGAACTAAATTTTTTTATTGGTTTAAAAATTAATGAAAGGAATGATGGTATTTTCTTAAATCAATACAGGTATAATCAAGAACTTATAAAGAGGTTCAAATATTATTCTAGTAAAATTTTCAAAAACAACTATGAGTTCTAATCCAGATTTGGAATTAGATGATTATGGTAAGTCAGTTGATATTAAAATATATAGATGAAAGATAGATAGTCTACTGTATCTCATTGAAACTAGAATAGACATCATGTTCTCAATTTTATTATGAGACATGTTTTATTCAAACCCCAATGAAATCCACCTTAAATTTATTAAAAGATTAATTAGATATATCAAGGGAAAATTTTGTATGAGACTGTTCTATTCTAATGAGAACTATTTTGATTTACTTTCTTACATTTTTTCTGACGGTGGGGGTTTTTGAATTGAATAAAAAAGCATTAAATTTATGTGTCACTTTTGGGAAAAAGTTTAATTTCATGGAGATATAATAAAAAACATTCAATAGAACTATCAATATATGAGGATGAATATGTTATTACTACTTGTTACCATTTACAGAGTATTTGGATAAAAAAACATTGTATGATTTCAATATCAGTATTGATAAAATTTCAATTTACTATGATAAATCAAGTGCTATTTCAATTTATAAAAACCCTCTTAAAAATTCTAGAACTAAACACAAAGTTGTAAGATTTTATTTTCTAAGTTATCATATAAATAAAAAATATATATTATTAGAATTTTTTCTTTCTAATAAATAGCTAGCTGACATTTTCAGAAAACCATTAGATTCTGTTAAATTTGAGAAGTTTAAATTTGAATTGGGTATGTTAGAATCTTAAAATATCAGTTAGTATAAGCACTGATCTTATATATTTATTCTTACATATATTGTTTAATTGAATTTATTTTCTTCTCTGATAAAATGGTAATTAGTTCATACTATTTAGAATTACTCAATCTTAATTCTACTATACCTTGTTAATTTTATAGTAGTTGTTTATGTTTAAAATAGAGTCTATTTGATATATTAATTATAATATACCTTTTGATAAATTTCAAAAAGGGGGAGAAGTTTGTTGAAAATTTTATAAATGTTTTGTGATTTACAAAAGGGGGAGTTTTTTTAGTATTTAAAATTGATTTAATACTTTATCAGTATTATTTGTGTTTATAAAGTACTCTCTATTAAAATTTTATTAAATTATGAAGTTTATAAAATTATAAATTATTTTATTTAATTAATAAATTTTGATTAAAAAATCTAATAAAAGTTAGGTAATTGTTTTTCAGAGTTTTAATTGATAAAATGATACTTCATTTTAATATATTTTTATTTTATTATAATTAACTTTTTAAAGAAATAATTTTTCCCATACATAGTGAGGAACCTTGGCTATCACTCAACCACTAAGGGGACCCATTATCAAACCCCATGGGAATTCCTATCATAGGCATACCAAAGGGAGGTTATGGAGAAACCAGTGTACATAGTGCATGTCACACCCTGACCTCAGATGCTTTTTTATTTTATTTTTCTTGCGGTCTCACATCATTTGGATAAAACTTTGGTTTGGGGTCTTTGTTTGAAATTTTTGAATTTTAATAATATTGATTGGTTTCAAATCAGTGTGAGGGCACCGCATGGTTAGTGGTAACCATGCGGTCAGCCCAGGTTCCCTTGTGGTTGATAACTTCTTAAAATAATAAGATTTTATTGAAAAAAATGGATAAATGTTTAAAAGATAATAATAGTAATATTATTGTTTAAATAATAATAATAATATTATTAAGAAAATTGTTAATATTTTTTATTTTATTATTTTACCAGGCTTTAAAAAATGTTTTGTTGAGATGCGGGCCGGGCTCGACTTGAGTTTGTGTGCTTTTACTAATAAGTGATGTGTTTTGTCTTGACAATGTACATCACATGCATAGGGGATAATCAAAGATGTGTGGCTTCGATAGACTACAGTGTGCCTTGCCTGATGTGTAGTCAGATTATTAATTAACCAAATGAATAGTTAAAGTGAACACTAAAATAAATAAGTAAAATAAAATTAATTCGGTGGTTCTTTAATAATAATAATAATAATATTAAGATTATTATTATTATTTTCATTAATAATTTAATTAGGCTATTAATAATAATTTTTTTATCATAATTGTAAAACTATTAACATATTGTTATTATTATTGTTGTTGTTATTATTATTATTATTCTTATTTTAATTATTGTTTTTATTTTTTTATTATAATTGAAACATTTATTATTATAATTATAATTATTATTATAATTATTATTTTTATAGTTTTTTATTATTATAAGAAAATGAAAAAATATTGAAAACCCTAATGGGGGATCGCCCCATTCTTCCACAGTGTGGCCAACCCCACCCCCACCTTATGAGCTGTGCCGACCAGCCCACCCACCTACACCAAAGACCTAGAGATTTCTGCTCCACCTTCTCTAGGTGATATATTTTCTCTGACTGTGGCCTTCTCTGATGAACATGAACCATCCCCTTCTCTTTTAGTGCGCAACAACCCCGCCTCCCTAGTGCGTTACAAGACATCCCCTCCCCTTTCTCTCTTCCTCCAAAAAACTGGCCGACACCCCTCTTTCCTTCCCAGTGAGACACACAACACCACCCCTGGATCCCTCGCATAATCCTCGCACCACCCCTATGACCCGCACACACCCCCTCGGCCGCACAACCCTCCCCTCATGCTGATCTTCCCTCTCGGCCTGATTTTCCAGCACGACGCACCTCCGACAATGCTCCCTTACACTCGTCCCACCTCTCGCAACCCCCGTCATAGGTGCATTACTATATGATTTTTCATTCTTCAAATTAGTAGATTTTTAGTTAGTGTTTTAGGTTGTGGTTGGTCCAATTTTTAAGAAATTGATTAAGTAACTTGTTTTTAAGACCTAATTGTGTCATTTGAGGTGCGGTTGGGTTGCGATGGATTTTTCACACCGGCTTTGTAAAGTTTTCCTACACCAAGGTTGGTGGTTTTGTGCCCTAAAATTCTTAGATGATTTAATTTGTTTATTTAATTAAGTTTTACATGTTCAATAGTTAAATTGGGTGATGCGAAATGTGTTTTATAATTTGTTGACATATGCGTGTGACGCAATTTCATTTTCTTTTAGTTATGGATGTGTCCTTCATTTGGGTCTTGATGTGGTAATTCTTATAAGTGTTTAATTAATTTTTTATGGTGTTTAATTAATTGTTTAACCATTAATTGTGTAATGGTTCTATTCTCTAATATCTTCAGATTAATTTAATGTGTTTGGTTAAGCTTATAAATGCATTCTTTGGATTAATTATGTGATGAGTACAGTGTTTTGAAATAAATTGTGTATTTATAGGTTATAAATGATTTTTTTTAAAAGGAAATGAATAGGTCTTTGTGTGTGTTTTGGTGTAATGTTTCTCAAATGGGTTTTAAAGTTTGTTTGGAAGGTGTGAATTTTATTTTTAAGGTAATATGAGGCATGTATATTTAAATGGGGATTTACAAGGGAAAACAGATCATTTTGAGCATGTTATATTTGTTATGAATTTGGTGTATAAATTGTGAAATGTTTTAAAGGAAAAAAATCTTGTTTTAAAAATCGTTTAAAGTATGATTGGATTCATGAAGGGGATTCACCCATTATTTTGGGTTAGGTTTTATGGGTTGTTTTCTTATGTTATGAAAAAGGAAATTTGGTATTTTATAACTGATGGAAAGAGTATTTGAAAGGGTATTTTCCATGGCATGTTAAAATTTAAAGTGGGTTATTTGTAAAGAAGTTTGATTTCATTGAAATGTTTTTACTTTGTGTGAATGTAGTGGTGTGATGTGTGTGCATGTGAACATTTACTCGAGCACAAGAGAACCCCTGGGTATCAAGGTGGGAGTACTAGGACCAGTACTCTAGATGATACAGAAGTGGTTCATCCCAGTTTTTTTCTAGCAGGATTGATGCTACAACACTAATTTATCAATTATAATGATTGGATACCACTAGGTTATGGGTGTGATCCCTAATAGTTGATACTTCATGATAATGTAGATCATTGGGGTTCTTATTCCACATTTACACCAAGACATGATGTCTCTAGGGTCCCATTTTTGCTAGCAACCTTAGAGGATTTTACCATAGTGCTCTACTATTCATAATGTGGTGCCTTCTATCAGTATACAAAGAACCACTTGAGTTTGTGTGAATTATTTATGAATTTTCAATTCCACTTTAATGTAATTTATGTGAAATGATTTTTCTTTAAGTGTTCCTTTTTAATTTTTAGCTTGTAAATGTTTTCCCTAAAAATGTTTTAAAAACAAGAGTTTGAATAAGTATGTTAAATTATCTCTTTGATGTTGTGGAATGGAATCGTTTATTGGGTGAAATCCTACTAGGATCTTGGATCACACCCTACATACACCTTTGGGTGTATGTAAATATTGTCCCTTGTGTATTCCAGGTCAAGGATTCAAGCTTAATGTTGATGCTCAAGATTTCTAGTGGTTTTTCTCATTTAGTTTTGTGTTGATGGCTTGGGAATGTGGCTCCTTATGTCACACAGAAGTTTATGTTGGTGTTTTGGTTTTTCTATTATTGTACTTTTCTTTTGATTTTTTTTTGTTTCAAGTTATATGCTTTAAACCTAATCATAGTATAAGGGCCTATTTGGTTATCTATTTTTAGTTTTAATTTATTTACTTTTTTAGTTGTTTAGTGTTTGTTATTTCTGGTAAATCATTCCCTAACTCGACATTTGATACCTGATAATTTGTGCCAGCCTATGGGGATCAGGAACACCTTTCGGGCCTTGCCACGAACCGGGTGAGACCTCGATTGGATGGTGACCCAATTTGGTTCATGAAAAAATGGAATCAGAGCTAGGTTAAGCTCTTTGGGTTACATTATTGTTTGGGATGAGTCAGGTTAGAAAGAGATTAGGACTATTGGGACTCAGGAGGTATGTGCAGGAAGAGCGTCACAAAATCTTTCTCACACTAATCCTCGAGTCACCAGGGGTAGTCCGAGATTTGAGTCTTCTATCTTGGGATGTTTTGGATTAAGGGATGACCATGGATGAAAATATGGTTATGTTTCATCCTCACATGGGGTGGTGACCCATGTGGAGTCCAAGCGCTTGGTTCAAGGTCCTCTTAGTTTCATTCCTTACTTGGGGAATGGATCACCGTCTTGTCACTGATTTATCCATAGACACCAGTTTCTCAATCTGATAGTCAGTTGTTGGATGTGTTTTGTTTTGATTTCAGTTTATGTGAGTGTGTGTAAGTTGAAACTATACCTTTAATGTGAAAATGGTTTCAGAATGGGAGTGTTTTACTCAATGGTTTTAAATGGGTAAAGTGTGTTTTTAAAGAGGAAGTGTTTCGATTTTGAAAAAATTGGTATGTGTTTGGATTTGATAAGGAAAAGAGATGTTTGGACCTTGGAATTATTTATAGAGGTTTACATGTTTGTGGGTATGTATGGAGGGTGTATGGGGGAACTCATCCATGGATGATGTAAGTGGGATTTGATAAATGTACATGTGATGGTTCATAAGATACCATAGGTGAGTTTTAAAATTTAAGGGGAAATTAATTTTGGGAGATGGATTTGGTTTAAAAGGAGGGTTACAGTATTTTGAAATTGGTTTGAAAATGTGGTGATTTTGAAAAATAATATGAAATGGGATTCATGAAAGAGGTTTTTTTGTTGTATTTGAGTTTTTTGGATTCCGAGTCGGTTTTTTTGAGCTCAGGGGGTTTTATTTTGATTGTGTTTTGGAATTGATGCTGGTTTCAAGTTTTTTTTTTGTGTTTTTCAGGATGTTCCACCTTGGAATTCCCTCAAGGTTGAAAATGATTCATGCCCATTTCTTGGTTATTTTCATGTGTTTCCAATTTGTTTAATTAATTAAAGTCTATTAGGGGAAGTTGTGTGGTTCGTGGAGATAGAGTGTGTCTTTGGGTTGCGTGGAACTCCAAGGGTGTTAAGGTTCGTACCATCTCATAGTTATTTGAGGGTCCAATTCTATACTAGTAATGATGGGATGTCTCACCACCGTTGATGTTTGGCATGTGGTTAATGGTGGAGATATTTCACAAAGGTTCTCCATCTGGAAGAGAGTTCATGCCATAAAAACCGGTCTATACGAAGCTATCCTGGTTGGCTCTTACATCTAGTTCATTAGACCATATTTTGATGCGCCATCAACATAGATTGTTCATGCATTCTAAGTTGTCATGTCACATCCCTCTGAAGTTATTCTATCATTATGGCTGTTTAGGTCACTTAGGGATGCTAGTTCCTGACTGTGAGGCAAGATATGCATTAGCCATCAGGTCCCCAGCCACAGGTCTCAGGTTAAAGCTCACACACAGTTAGGAGTTTCCAGGGGGTGTGTGGAACCTTCTCCAAGGGTATGTTTTCAGATTTGGGATGGAAATATCCAGAGTTTTCTTGTTCTATTCTTGCCACTATTGTAAGTTCATTCTTGTTATGGTGGAGTGAAGAGATCATTCTACCACAAACCAAGTGGCCTTATCTACTCCAAATGTTGATTTTAAATCATTGGAATTATTTGAGGGGTGTTTTACCCGTGAATGTATGGACTCATTTTGGTTTTGGGTTTAGTTTTAGCTGGGTTTGTTAGGGGAACGTTTCGTTTTGTGAAATTAATGGGTGGAATTTTGGGGCCCTTTCTTAGATCAAGTGCCTCTTCGTGGGTTTTCCTCTTGTTTATTTCAGTTTTTAGGGGATTCCTCCATCCCAGTATCCTTGTGTGCCGATTTCCCTTGTAATAGTTTTAATCTTGGTCATGGGGTTGTTTCGTTATCATTGAGAAAGTGGGTTAATATCAGTGTGGGAATTCCCTAGTCTCTGGTTTCAGTGTGGATTTTTATTTGGTAGATGTGGGAGGTGTTGAGTTAATTTCTCATCCTTAGGTTGTTGGGTCATTTTGTAGAAAAATTTCCATTTAAATATCTGGTGTGTTGTTTTGTCCATGTGGAGAAATTGAATGAGTTTAGTTTGGGAGTTACTGCATTGCCCCCCCAGGCATTGTGTGTTCGGGAATCAAGGTTTCTGTGTTAGTGGAATTATTTTGGTGGGGATAACCCACTTGTGTTATTCCCTCATTCTTCTATTGTGGTATCTTCTTGAATTGGTTGGGTGTGACATATGTTGAGAATGGTCACCCCGATGATCTCGATTTCTTTTGGTTTTTTCTGGGCATGCACTCGAGTTGTGTTAACTGTTGACTTGGTGAATATCTGGGGACATAAAGTGTCTTTGGGTGGTGGGGGGAATTTTCACACCCCTACCTCAGACACTATTTTATTTTATTCTTTTCATGGTCTTGAAACATTTGGAAAATAGTTTGGTTTGGGGTCCCGATTTTAAATTTTTGAAGTTCAACAATATTGATGGGTTTCTGATTGGTGCACGGGCACCACATGGTTTGTGGTAACCATGCAGTCAGCCTGGATGCCCTTGCAGTTGCACACTTCTTAAATTAATAATATTTTATGATAAAAAATTTGGTAAAATTTTAAAACATAATAATAGAATACTATTTTGTAAATAACAATATTATTTTTATAAAGAGAATTGTTAATGTTTTTTATTTTATAATTTTAACGGGTTTAAAAAATGTTTTTTAGGTGTGGGTTGGGACCAACTTGAGTTTGTGTGATTTTGATAATAAACAAGTTTTTTTGTCTTGACAATGTTCGGCACACACGCAGGGCATGGTCGAAGCCATGTGGTTTCGCCAGATCACTATGTGGCCAGCTCGGTGTTTGGTCAGTTAATTAATTAAACATATGAACAGTTAAAGTGAATACTAAAATAAATGAGAAAAATAAAATTATTTTAGTGTTTTTTAATAATAGTAATAATAATATTAAGATTATTATTATTATTATTATTATTTCCTTTCATACTATAATTAGTCTATTAATAATAATATTTTTGTCATAATTGTAAAATTAGTAACATATTGTTGTTATTATTATTATTATTATATTTTTTTATATTATTTTAATTATTATAATTTCAAATATTATTATTATAATTTTAATTATTACTATAATTATTATTTCAATAATTATTTTCATTATTATAAAAAAATGGAAAAATAGGGAAAACCCCAGGGGGTGTCCCCCCGTTTCTTCCACGATGAGGCAAACCCTACCCCACCTTGGGAGCTATGCTGACCAGCCCACCCACCTGTGATGACGGCCCCAACCTCGCCACTCCTCCTCGAGGAGATCGATTTTCTCTGGCTGTATCCTTCTCCAGTGAACCTGAACCATCCCCTTCTCTTGTAGTGCTCAACGACCCCACCTCCCTTGTGCACTACAAGCCATCCCCTCCCCTTGATCTCTTCTTATAGAGAACCAACCAATGCCCCTCTTCCCATCCCGGGGATCCACACAGCACCACCCCTACCACCCTCACATCATCTACGTGCCACCCCTATGACCCGCACACACCCCCTCAGACGCATAGCCCTCCCCTCACACCGATCTTCCCTCTCAGTCAGATTTTCCAACACGACGCACCTCTGGAAGCCCTCCCTTATGCTCGGCCAGCCTCTTGTAACTCCCACTATAGGTTCATTCCTATGCGATTGTCCGTTCTTACAATTGGAAGATTTTTGGTTAGGGTTTTAGGTTGTGGTTGGTCCGATTTTGATGAAATTGATTTGGTAACTTGTTTTTAGGGACTAATTGTGTCATTTGAGGTGTGGTTAGTGTGTAATGGATTTTTCACACCGACTTTCCTACACCGAGGTCGGTGGTTTGATGTCCTAACATTCTTAAATTATTTAATTTATTTATTTAATTAAGTTTATCAAGTTTTATAGTTAAATTGTGTGATGTAAAATGTGTTTTATATTTTTTTTGACATGCGTGTGTGATGAAATTGTGTTTTCTTTGAGAAATGGTTGTTTCTTTCATTTGGGTCTTGATGTGGTAATTATTAGAAGTGTTAAATTAATTATTTAAGGTGTTTAATTAAATTTTTAACCGTTAATTGTTTAATGGTTCCGTGCCCTAAAATATTTAGATGAATTTATTGTGTTTTTTAAGCTTATAAATTCATACTTTGGATTAATTATATGGTTCATGCGGTTTTTTGAAATGATTTGTGTGTTTGTAGGTTAAAATGATTTTTTTAAAAAGGAAATGGATATGTATTTGTGTTTGTTTTGGTTTAATGTTTCTCATATGGGTTTTAGAGGTTGTTTTGAAGGTGTGAATTAAATTTTTAAGGGATTTTGAGTCATGTATGTTTAATTGGGGATTTCCAAGGGAAACCAAATAATTTTGAGCATTTTATCGTTATTATGCATTTGGTGTATAAATTGTGAAATGTTTGAAAGGTGAAAAGATTATTTTAAAAATAATTTAAACTATGATTGGTTCCATGAAGGGTCCTGGACCATGATTTTTGGTTGGGTTGTATTGGTTGTTTTCTTGTGTTATGAAAAATAAATTTGGTATTTTGTAAGTGATGGAAAAAGTATTTTGAAGGTTATTTTCCATGGTGTGTTAAAATAGAAAGTGGGTTGTTTTTAAAGAAGTTTTATTTCATTGAAATGTGTTTCCTTTGTTTGAATATAGTGGTGTGTGTTCATGTGAAAATTAACTCGAGCACAAGGGAAACCCTAAGTATCTAGGTGGGTAGACTAGGACTAGTACGTTAGATGATACAAAAGTGGTTTGTCCCAGTTTCTTCTAGTAGGATTGATGCTACAACACTAACTAAATAGATTTGATGATTGGAGACCACTAGGTTATGGGTGTGTTCTGACTAGTGACTTGTGCATGAGAACATAGATCGTTGTGCTTCCTATTCCACATTTACACTAAGACATGATACCTATAGGGTCCAATTTGTGATAGCTACCTTAGGGGATTTTACCACAATGGTCTTCTATTCATGATGTGGTTCCTTCCGTCAGCATACAGAGGACCACTTGAGTGTGTGTGTGTTCTTTATTAATTTTCTCTTCCACTTTAAAGTAATGTTTATGAAATGGTTTTTCTTTAAGTATACCTTTTTAATTTTTAGCTTGTAAATGTTTTCCTTAATTTTTTTTCTAAAAGTAAGAGTTTGAATAATCTTGTTAAATTATCTCTTTGATATTGTGGAATGGAATATTTTATTGGGTGTAATCCTACTAGGGTCTTGGATCACACCCTACATACACCTTTGGGTGTATGTAAATATTGTTCCTTGTGTATTCCAGGTCGATGCATCGGTCTTAGCATTGATGGTCTAGGTTGTTAGTGATTTTTATCATTCAAGTTGGTGTTGGTGGATTGGGGATGTGGCTCCTCATTTTTCATGGAGGTTTGAGTAGGAGTTTTAGTTTTCTTATTATTGTAGTTTTAATTTGAGTTTTTTTTGGTTCAAGTTGTGAAATTTAAACCTAATCATAGTTTAAGGGCCTATTTTATTTTCTTTTTTTAGTTTTAATTTATCTATATCATTAGTTATTTTGTGCTTATTATTTTGGCTAAATCGTTCCTTAACCTTACATTTGATAGCTGGGTACTTATGCCAACTCGTGGGGATCAGGAATGCCCTTTGAGCCATGCCATGGACTGGGTCAGGCATCAATTTAATGGAGACCCAATTTGGTTCATGATAGTGCATGATTAATGTGCACGAGCCCATTTATAAAGCTCGTAGTGTTCACCTCTTAGGCGCATAAGTAGGATAGGTCACCTGTTAGGCCATAAGACCATTTGTGTGCCATTTGTAACTAGTGATGATCCTTGGTAGCTAGCTCAAAATGAGGATAAATATGGAATGTAAATACTACCTCACTCCATCTGTATCTCTAAACTGATATGGGATGATGTTTTATGTTCACTATTCACCCAAGTAAAAAATATCAGATAGATTTCAGTCTTCCAATCAAAGCCCCATGAGCCATCCATTATTTCTATTTATCCTACACTCATTTTTGAACTCCCACACATCTATTCCTTACAAAATTCTATCACATTCTTCCTCCCATTTTTATAGATCTTCAAATTGCGAGATCCTACATTCTAGAGCTCTTTAGGATAAAGATGTATCGATCTAATCAAGCCAATTTTTTGGTATTTTAAATAATTTCATCTATTTTGGGAAAAAATCCCTCAAGGTTACATTGTAACATTTCTGGGTTGTTTGTGTTTGTTGAAAAATCTGGTTTTCATGGTGAATTATGGAGTTCCTGTTATTTGGTTGAAAATCCATGTTGACAAATAACCATGATGAAGGAATAGAAGATCTAGAGGTATTAAAAAAGAACAGATACAAGGTGGCACCATTTTTCAGTGTCTGCCAAATTTTTGGGGTCCAAAATTTGGGATTTAATGAGCATTGTGAAAAGTGTATTTCCTTGAATATCTCATCAAAATTGTCAAAGTAATGAGTTTCCTGAAGATGTGATTCATGAATTGTATTTCGTAAAGATATGAATAATGTTGATGGTGAGCTCTGGGATTATGCCAAGCTTCACAAATAGTAGAGTTGAAGAGAACTTCAAGGGATAATAGTGAAGGTGGCATAAAGGAATTGATGGAATGCTCCGCGATTACAAAGAGCTCTACGATCTAAAAAATTTTCATGGTTCTTGATGATATAGAGAAAAATTCTGTGGAAATTTAGAGCTTTGCAATTTGAGATGATGTGGCATTGACTTTGTGCAGAAGGTTCTCAAGTCGGTGGAATCGCCTATAAATAGACCCCGACCCCCTTGAGAAGAGTAGAGAGATCAAATGAAAAAACATAATATCGTAAATTTTGAAGGAGATTTACACAGTAGGGAGTTTCATGAAGGAAAATGAAATTCACAGAGGAAGTTGAGCTCTGTGAAAGGAAGGTGTGCTGTGAAGGATAGTTTTACTTTGCAGAGGATGTGCGCTTCACAAAGGTTTGTTAATATTTGAGAAATCGCAAAGACCAAAGTGATCTCTGCAAAGTAGTGAGATATTTGATCTAGGGAGCTCTGTGATCTAGTATGCTTTCAAAACCTGCGAGCTCTATGAACCTATGAGCTTTGTGAATAGGTTGGATCATTGAAAAGGCTTGTTTGACCTTTAAAAAAGTGGGAGATTCTCAAAGGTAGTGTGCTTAGAGAAAGAGTTTCAAAAGGGACTACCTAGTGTTTAGGGGAAAAGTTTTATTCATTAGTGGATGAAAATTGAACTATAATAGAGAATATAAATATAGTGGAGGATGTATTCATTAGTGATATTGAAGAGACCTAAAGGTCTATAAACTGTGAGTGGATCTTCTGAAGAAGAAGTGTCCTCACTTTAGTTTAGGGAGCAATGAGTTATCAAATTGAGAAGGGTTGTAAAACTGGAGGGACAGTGAGTCCACTTATAACCTGTAAACATTAATACACTTTTAGTGGATTTGGTACATCGACACTTTTCTGGTGTATGTTCCTTGGACGTAGCCCAGTGAGGGTGAACCAAATAAATTGTTGTGTCTTATGCATGATTTAAGATTTGTTCATACTCTACAACGAGAAGGAGATATAAGATAGTTTTTTCCAAAAATGAAACAATATTGAAGGGGTAGTTGTTTTAATTTGTCATACCTTGATTTACCCCCCTCTCAGGGTATCTATCCTAGTAGACTTAACAATTGGTATCAGAGGGAGACGAAAATATTAGTGTTTATCTCTCAAATGGAGGTCACCAATAATTAATGGATTCTAATCTTTGATGGGAACAATTTTTTAGATATGGAAAAATCAGATGCAGCACTACTTCTAATATTTGGTAATGGTTGTGTTTACAGCAGCAATGCATGGTATAACATTCGATATTAATTGTGGTGAATTATTAGAATTTGAGTGAAGGGAATTGGATGTTGACGCTAAAGGAATAAATGATTTAGGGGGAGCCCTATCCAATCATATCTATACTAAGGTGATGTCATGAAAAACATAACATGCCATGGGGGGAAAACTTTTGAACATATATGATAGATATTCAAAGGTCAGAGAAGCAAAGATGCAGGTGTGGTGGAACAAGTATGAAGATATTAGAATGAGCCTGAATGATTCTGTTGATGCATTCTTCGATAGAGTAAATGTTCTAGTGGAATACATGTGAGGTCTTGGTGAAGTCATTTAAGACATAAAGATTGTGATGTGAATCCTGAGGAAACTTCTACCTTGCTTCAATCCAAAGGTGTTAGTATTGGAAGGAAATGATCTGAATGAACTGACACTAGATAACTTTTATAGTACCCTTGTAGCATATGAAATGTGAAATGATGATAATGATGCTTTGGAGATGGGTAAATACAAAGAGGTGTCATTAAAATACATGAAGAATCCCACTAATGAAGATTCTCATAAAGAAGAAGATATAGATGATGTGATTCCATTTCTTTCCTCAAATCTTTAAAAAAGAAAAGAAAAGTTTAAATGAAAACTTCCACTTGCCTAATTTAGATGTGGAATGGTTGGTCATATTGCAGAAACGTTCCCAAAAAAGTTCCAAGAAGATGATGATGTCGGTGAAGCCAAAATTCCCACGAATAAGTATTTAGCCTATGTGAAAGGAAAAAAATAGTTCAAGGGAAATTTATTTAAGAATAAGAATCTTCTTTCACAATAATGTGATAGTTCAGATAAGTCTAAGTTTGAGGAGGTTTAATAGATAGAGAATTGAAAAGATCATGGAGAAAATTCTATGGTGAAGATGTCGATAGTACTCAGAAAAAGGAAGAAACTGACATTGATAAATAAGAAGAAGAAGTTGAAGGAATAGTTGATATGAAAGCTGAGTTATAGGATACTATAGAAGAGATAGATGTTTGGAGAGCCAAAACAAAGTATTCCAACAAATTAGTTTGTGATTCAAAACTATATATGTAGTAGTAGGAAGAAGAGAAGTATGAGTTGATGGAATAAATTGAGAAACTCAAGTCCTCAACACCAAAGGACTCAAAATTATTTAGTGAGTATAAAATCAAGGTTAAAGAATAGAAAAGGGAAATCTATGGATTGGATAACATAATGAAAAATTAAATAAAGTGCATCAAAGAACGTGAAGATGAAGTTTTTGGTTTGTGGAAAAAGGTTAAGGATCAAGAAAAACTCTTGACTCTTGTTGTGGCATTCGGAAAGAAGATCACACAGAAAAACTTGAAGCTGAAAATTGAACATAGACGTTTTGTAGAAAGAAAGCATCAATTATGTTCAGATCCTAAGGATGATGTGGGGATTTCACGAAAACCAAAATCTTTGAAAATTTAAGTCAGAATGCAAGAACATGTTCCAATATTGAAGGTTGATTTGGGAACAAAGAAGAATTTTTATATTCAAAGATCCCAAGTGGAAAATAGCAAAGCAGAAGTGATATGCAGGAATGCACCCAATATCAGGTGTTATTTTTGTGGAAAGATGGGATAGTCATAGTATGTTTGTTTCATATACAATAGATACTGAAGGGCATAAGAACAACAATGAAAACCAAATAGAGATTGATGTTATAGAAAATCAGTTGAGGGACATTGTTTTTGGTGCTGAGAATTTTGGCATATGGATATATATAATGATCATCAACCATGAAGAAAAATGTGCCAAGTCATAATCAAAGTAGTCGCAAGCAGAAAATCAACAAACCAACAGGTGAGTTGAAAATTCAAAATTGATTTACAGCTCTATAGGAAAAAGTTGGGCCATCACACTCCTGGGATGATCAATATTTTAAAACTACACTGAATGTGAGGTCAAATACATGTATAAAACTGAAAATAGATGAGAATGCAGTGGTGGAAGAAATTTCCCTTAAAGTATCATATTGTTCTATTATATGGATCCTGGATAGCGGTTCCACATCACACATGACTAGAAATAAGGATCTTGTCACAAACATAAATTATGAAAAATAAGGAGTTGTCAAGTTTTGAAATGAGGAATTCCTAAATATTATTAGCTTAGAAAAGGACAGGTTTGGGGGAAAATAGATGAGACATGCTGATGTATTATTAGTAGAAGGTCTCAATCAAAATTTTCTTAGCATTAGCCAACCATGTGACTCAAGTAATTCTATAAGGTTTACTAAGAAGATGTGTATCTTAATAAAACAGAAGGTGCAATAGTTATACAGGGAAAAAGAAAAAAGGGAAATCTCTACCTGGTAAGTGGAGAAGAAGACATGTGCTTTCTTTCCAGAAAGGAAGAAAAAAAGATTTGGCATTAATGACTTGATCATCTATATAAATCATCCCTAGAATATCTGGTAAAGTTTGATGCAGAAAGAGAACTCCCAAATCTATCACATGATCATACTCATACATGTGATTCATATTAACAGGGTAATATCATTACAAATATGTACAAGGAAAAGGAAAATAAATCAAAAAGAGTGCTTGAATTCGTGCATGCTGATGTTTGTGGACCGATCTCACCAAGGTTCATTAAGAGAAAGAGGTATTACGTTCTTTTCATTGATGACTATAAGAGAATGGAATGGATATTCATCACTGAACATATGTATGATATGTTCAGTTGCCTAAAATAGTACCTAAGGGAGTGTGAAAGGATTCTTGGACAGAAAAATTTGAAGTTTCATACTGATAATGGTACAAAATTTAAAAATAGTAAGGTGGAACACTATCTTGAGAAACATGGGATAAGGTATCAAGTTTCTTCAGTAAGAACTACCCAATAGAATGGAGTGGTTGAAATGAGTAATAGTATCATCAAAAACATGTCTAGGACAATCCTTATTAAAAAAGACCTACGAGTGAAATTTTGGAAGGAAGCCATTTTAACATCAGTCTACATTTATAACAGAGATCTATTGTGTCTAAAGAAAGTAAAGACTCCATATGAGATGTGGTACAGAAAGAAACCAGTAGGGAAGAACTTTCGAATCTTTAGAAGTAAGTGATTTATACTCAAAAAAGAAAAACACAAGAAATTTGAGTCACATAGAGATGAGGGGATATTACTTGGATACTCAGGAAAAAGAAAAGCATATAATTCTTTAATAAAAGGCTAGGAAAAGAAGTTGATAGCAATTATGTAACTATTTTGGAAAATGAACAGAATATTCAAAAACATAGTGAACAATTTTCTGATGGAAGTGATGAGGAGGAAAGAAACATAGGGGGACTAGAAGTGGAAGATGCTAATTCAGAAGAATATATATATGATGAACAAGAGGAAGTCAAGTTTTTATCTGCAAAGATTCCAAGGAGTCGAGTTGAAATTGATATGCAGAATATCATTGGATTAGTCTGCTCTAATTTAGACAAGAAGAATGAAATCACTGTAGTAGACATATTTCTTATATCAGGTAGAACCTAAATGATTTTATGATGCAGCTGAAGATGAAAACTGGGTTCTGTATATGAATGAAGATATAGATCAAATTGAGAAGAATCAAACGTGGGAGATTGTTTTGAGGCTAGCAGATAAGAATGTCATTAGGACTAAATGGGTCTTTAAAAACAAGATGAATGAATATGGAACAATTATTTGAAAAAAATCATTACTATTTTGCAAAGGATACTTCTAGATAGAGGGTATAGATGTTGATGAGACATTTGTACCGGTTGCAAGGCTGGAGAAAATCAGATTATTTCGAGCCATTGCAGTGCAACAGAAGTTCAAAGTGTTGTAGATGTACATCAAATCTGAATTTTTGAATGGGGTTCTGGAGGAGGATGTTTATATTGAGAAGATAGATGGTTTTATCATTTATGAAGATGAGGGAAAAGTTTTTCAGTTAAAGAAAGCATTATACGGGCTGAAATAAGCACCAAGAGCATGGTACTAGAGGCTTGCTCAGTATTTGAAGAAGCTTGTTTTTCAGCATGGTGGTGTTGATTACAATATCTATTTCAACAATGACAGTAATCAAAGGATTATGGTGTTGGTTTATGTCAATGACATAATATTTGTCAGATCAGATGAAGATCAGTGCAGAAAGTTTTCCAAATTGATGAAAAGTGAGTTCAAAATGTCAATGATTGGTGAGTTGACATTTTTCTATGGTTTACAGGGGACATAAGGAAGGAACAAAACTTTCATTTCTCAATAAAAATATTCCAATGAGGTTCTAAGATGGTTTGGAATGGAGAATTAAAAAGAGATAAAGACTCTAGTTGTTACCTGAATGAAATTATCAAAAGCTGATGATGAAAAGGTAGTTAATATCACAAAATATAGGAAAAATATTGGAAGATTATTGTACCTGACAACAACAAGATCTGATATTGTTTTCACCACAAGCCAAGAAATGTGATATCAAATCAACCCTAAACAAAACCACATGATTTCAGTGAAAATAATACTTCTATATATTAAGGGAACTGTGGATCTCGATTTAATGTATAATGATAAATATTATCCAATGTTTTTCAGATATACAGATGCAGATTGGGATGGTTCACCAGATGACAGAAAATCAACATCAGGAGGTGCTTTCTATCTTGGTGGATTGTGTATTTCTTGGCTAATAAAGAATCAAGATTTCATTTCATGAAGAACCACAAAAGATGAGTATATTACGGATACTCAAGAATGCACACATTTTTTTCGATGAAGCACTATCGTGATGATATGGGATTTGAAGTGAAGTCTCAGACTAGAATCTAGTGTGATAACTCAAGTGCTATAAATCACTGAAAAAATATCATCCATCACTAAAGGACAAAGCACATTGAGATAAAGTATCATTTTATAAAGGATAAAGTTGAGTAGGGGATCATAAAGTCAGAGTATGTGCCTACAAAACTATAGTTTTCAGACATTCAAACAAAGACCATAACCAAGGAGGATTTTCAGAGGCATCGACTAGTTTTGGGAGTTCAATAGACTCCCTGCACTTTAAAGAGTGTTACTATGGAAGCCCCCTCTCCCTGAGGTATAATGTGTTTTTTCTTGGTGTACTGATATGTGTATCTACTCTGTTGTATACCACAATGGAGTGACCTTTGGGTTCGTTGAAAAAGGGTGAGAAAGAGTGACTCCTAAAAGGGGAGAAACTGTGGCTAAGGAAGGGAGAAAATGTCTTAGTTAGAGACACGAGGAGAAGTTGATTGTTAGCGCAACGAGATAGGGGGAGAGAAATGAGATAGGGGGAGTAAGAGTTTTAAATATGATAATTATAGAAGTGATCGATCAAAGAAGATATTTCATCATAGCAGAGGTTCATGACAAAATTAGTTTATTATTATCCGTATGGTATCAAAAATTGGTGTAAAAAATGAAGTGATTCATTGATGAAGTTTTCATACTACTTTTGTTTCTTATACCTGTAATTTCTCATGTGGGATTAGAGTATGTGGTGAGTGAATCTTTGGTCACTATCTGAATCTCAAGAGGTGAATGATGGTAGATGAAGGAAAGAGCTTTAGTGAGGTATCAAATTATAGATAATTATTATGAGAAGATTTTCCAACAAACCCAAAGGGGGAGATTTTTGGGAAAAAACCCCTCAAGGTAACATTGCAGTATTTTTGGTTTGGTTGTGTTTGTTGACAAAGTTGGTTTTCATGGTGAATTTGTGAGCTCTAGAGATGTTGTTGACAATACATGATGATAAAAAACCATGAAAAAGGAATGAAATATATGGAGGCGGTAAAAAATAACAGATACAAGGAGTTTTTGTTTTACAATGTTTTCCAAATTTTAGGGGGACAAAATTTGGGATTTGGTGAGCATTGAAAAAAAGTGTATTTCCTTGAAGATCTCAACAAAATATAGAAAAGGTATGAGTTTCATTAAGATGGGATTCATGAATTGTATTTTGGAAAGATACGGGGGGTGTTGATGGTGAGCTCTGTAATTATGATGAGCTTTGATAACAATAGAGTTGAAGAACATTGTGAGGGAGTATTGTGGTGGCCGTGCAAAGGAATTGACGGAATGCTCCGCAATTAAGATGATCTTTGAAATACAAAAAAATTTCTATTGTGCTTTGTGATATAGAGATAATTTTGGTAGAAATTTTAGAGCTTTTTGATTTTAGTGGACGTGGCACTGACTTTACGCGGAAGGTTCTCGAGTTGGTGGAATCACCTATAAATAGACCCCCAAGAGAAGAGTATAGAGATAAAAGGAAACAAATTAAGATCTCTAATTGTGAAGGAGATTCACAAAGTAGGGAGCTTCATGAAGGAAAATGTAATTCACAAAGGTTGTTGTGATCTGTGAAATGAAGGCTCAACATGAAGGCCATTTTAGCTTTGTGGATGATATGCGCTTCACGAATGCTTGTTTAGATTTGCAAAATTGCAAAGACCAGAGTGAACTCAACAATCTAGTGGTTTTTTGAACCTATGAGATCTGTGAACTTGTCAGATTTATGATGAGGTTGGATAATTGAAAATAATTGTTTGAGCTTTTCAAAAGTGGGAGCTTCGCAAAAGAAGTGTTCTTAGAGAAAGAGTTTCAAAAGGGACTTACTAGTGTTCAGAGGCAAAGTGTTATTCATCATTGGATGAAAATTGGACTACAATAGAGCATCTATATATAGTGTAGGATGTATTTATTAGTTAAAATAAAGATACATACAGGTCTATAAATAGTGAGTGGATCTTTTGAAGAAGCCGTGAGATCACTTTAGGTAAGAGAGCATTGAGTTATCAAATTGTGAAGGGTTGTAAACCAGGAGGGACAATGTGTCCACTTATAACATGTAAACAGAAGTGTGATTTTAGTGGATTTGGTACATCATCACAATATTGGTGTATGCTATTTGGACGTAGCCCAGTGAGGGTGAACCAAGTAAAATTGATCTATCCTATGCATACTTTAATATTTTTTCATACTCTACAATGGGAATGAGAGAGAAGAGAGTTTTGTCTAACAACAAAACAAGATCAAAGGGGAAGATGTTTTAATCTGTGATACCCTAATTCACCCCCTCTTAGAGTATCTAGCCTAGTGGATATAAAAATATATCTTTAAGCAGTTAAAATAATTTCGAATAGGTTCAATTTATCATCATCTTCTTCAAGGTATTATTTGACTCTTCTTAACTTCTTCAAGATTCCCTCTGATTACATCGTCTCTTTGTTCAACTGTTTTGAAGTCTCCTTTCCTGGTTGCTCATCACTGATATAATTGGAAATAAATGGTGAGTCGAGTCACCATTGGACATTAATTATGATTTGAGTCACTATTGGGTATCAATAATGGACGGTATCACTGTTGGATATCAACAGTGAGTCCAGTTACCATTGGACATAAACGGTGAGTTGAGTCACTATTGGACATCAATGGTGAGTAGAGTCACCATTGGAAATCAATAGTGAGTTGATCCACTGTTGAAATTCAAATGGTGACTATTTCTTCACAGGATGTTATTTCATTTTTCTAGAAGAATCTTCTCTAAGTTACAACAGAAGCTATCCTCCTTCTTCAATCAGCTGTAATTGATTTGTTTTCTTCTATTTGAAGTTATTTTGTTATATATTTATTAGTAGATTATTTATCATTAGTTTATCATCCTATTTTAGATAGTTGTTTCATATTTTTGATCTCATAATCCACCATTGGGCTTCATGAAACAGTGATTCATGATCCATCATTGGATTTCATGCAATAGTGAGTCAAGAGTCACCATTGGACTTCATGAAATAGCAAGTCATGTGTCACCATTAGAAATATCAAATGGTAAGTTATAAGTTACCATTGGATATCAATTGGTAGAAATTTTTTATTTATTTTCCCGAAGACATTGATTGTTCAGCAGCATGAAATTGATTTTATTTTGGTTGGCTATCATTATTTTTTCTATTATGTGAAACGATAGCATATTCTCTTTTTTAGTGGTAGTTCATGAGTCACCACTCTCTATTTTTAGTGGTAGGTTATGAACCACTTATCTCTATTTTCAGAAGTAGGTCATGAATAATTGTTCTCTATTTTTAATCAGTATCAAATTAATCCAACACTATCTATTTTAAGTGGTAGCAAAAATAAGCCACTATTAGTTAATTTTTTTGTTTCTAAAAGTTTTAATTATTAATTTTAATTGATGTTCTTAACATAAATATATTTGTAAAAAGTTTTATTATTTTATGTTGAAAAAAATGTAATGTGTGTAAAAATTAATTGTATAATTATTTTATATACACAAATTCTAGTAGTTTAAAATCCATACAATGCTGTATTTTGAAACATTATGCTATTTTTATAATCTTGAAGATTATATTTTTATTTCAATTGTGAATTTTTTTACAAATTTTATACTTAATATATTAATTTTTTTATATTAATATTTAATGAATAAATATACAGCTCATCTATTCTATGTGTTTCAGTGTGACTTTAACTGAAAAAGGTTAGAGTCATATTATTTCATTGTTATTATCTAACAAGTGTCATGCAGACATTAGATACAAAACCTATCCTAATAGATATTTATTTTAAAGATTATGGAGATATATTCAAGGAATAAAAACATATATATGTACAGATCATTCAATAGAAAACTAGTGATACACCTTCGAAATTATTCCTAATCTCAATTGATCATGAAATTCAGTGGCTTATAAACTCTAGTTGTGATCACAAAATGGATTCAACTTTGACATTTTTACCTTCCAAGTGATCAATAATCATCAAGATTTAACATCTTCATTATTTCTGCTCATCTTCATATTTCACTATATTGGTTTTTATTTGTGTAATCCTTATCTTTATATTTTTATTTCTTTGTGCATGGTTTATTATTTTACCTATCAAAAGAAAATATTTCATTTATCTGGTTATTACACCACCTAGAAGGATGTCATGGATGTGACTCCCAATCCAAAGTCAAGTAATCAGACTAGGTTGGTCTCCTTCAACAAGAAAATGTTGCACCTCTAGGTTATTTAAATATAAGTGTCCATAAAAAGGTTATCACACCTTTAAAAGAGAAGTTATTAGTGCCTACCAATCTAATATAGGAGTTGAGTAGGTTGAGGAGTAGAATAAAATATTTTTTTATCTAAACCACTATAAATACTTGTGTTCTTTCTTTTTATTTTTGATACAACTCTTTTCAAGAACACTACACTCTCTACTCATTTGTATTTTATAATCTCTAATTATTTTTGTCGTTAATTTTTTTAAAAACAATATCCACACCCTATAGTCATAATTTCCATCAATAATGACCAAAAACTATGTTCTACTATTTGTAAACCTAGTACATGTTATTCCAGATGAATTTCTTACTTCTTTTTTCCCTTATCAAGAGCATGTTTTATTAAACCTTTTTATTATGTGGGAGTTCAAAAAAGGTATTTACAAATGTCTAAGCCTTTAATTATCAAAATAAATTTCATGTTATGAGGATTAAATTTATTAATAGGGGGGATTTAACACCCATATATTTTAGAAAATAAAACTATTTTTGATAGTGTATTCCACACAAAACACCGAACTTAAATGAACAACGATATATATAACCATTATAACCAAGCAGTTAAATTGGTGGGTATGAAAAATATTAAATAATTATATATATATATGTATATATATATATATATTTCCTACTTAATATAAATTATTGATAAATTTTTAGTAAATAATCAATAATTTTTTAGTAAAGTAATTGTAATTTTCAAAAATATCTTTTCTTCAAATATGTTTTTTTATTTTTTTTTCATGAAAAATATTGCAATTTATTTTGGAATTTTTACAAAGATTATTTGATAAAATTAATTTCATTTTAAAAATTTTCATATCAATATTTACTCTGAAATCCCTCTTGCATTTTACTTGTTTCATTTCACGATGCTTTAAAAGGAGTTGAGCTGAGTGATGCAAAGGAATGTAAACAACCTCTCTTCAGAAAGCTCGAGGATGGAGGTTTCTTGGTCAATGCAGACCCAGAAGCTCTTATTCAACGGGAACAGCTGTGAAAATTCTCTATTCTTGGCCGAATCTCATACAATACAGGAGATCAGACCTGGTCTCTGATTGAACTAAAGAACCAAATTGCACATTGCTGGGGCTTTTCTAAATGGAAGATGGTTCATATAGGTAAAGGATATTATCACATCCTTTTCAGCACACAAGCCGAGCTTGATCAGGTATGGAAACTTGGTAATTTGCATCTTAAGCTAGGCTTTCTTTGGATTTCGGATTGGGATGCTGATTTTAACCCTTTTACTCACAAAAATTCTATGGCACATATTTGGGTTAGAATTCATGGACTTAATTGGTTTTATTGGCATCCAAAGATATTGAATGATATAGATTCCTGCTTAGGTTCCCCTATCAAAATAGACTATAGAAATTTGAATGGTGACCTTGGTTTATATGCTAGATTAATGGTTGAGGTCAACTTAGCCAGTAATTTACCATCTACTATTGGTTTCAACACACACACTAATAGATTTGAACTCACCATTGAGTATGAAAAGAAACCTCCCTTCTGTGATGTGTGAAAAATGATTGGACATGATTTTTCTACATACAGGGTGGTTAGGAAACAAATGAACCCTCCAATTAACAATGATTGGAAAGAGGTTAATTATGGAAAAAAAATAAAAACATAACACTGCTAATGTTGATCACTCTAAAAAAAGCAAGACATTTGGGTTAAAAAGCTCAATGACCCTTCTTCCCTAGAAGGAAAATCTTGGGGTGTCTTAGTTGATGAAGAAGAAGCCTCGCATAAGAATGAAAATACTGCCTTGTGCTTAGAGGCCATAATGGCTGGGGAAGTTGAAAATACAATTGATAATAATACCCCACTGTCCCCAACACATCTTTTACTGCTTTTACTTCTGGAACATTAATTTTACATGAAAATGTTAGTAAGGAATTGGAGGTCTTACCTCCTTAGGCTCAGGAAGGCACTACTAATGTTTCCTTCAAAGCACATGGTGAAAAGGGGAAAATCCCAGACTTAGGTAACCCTGTTTTAGAGACTCCTGTTGCAAATTCTGCCATCTCTAACACTGAAATGCCTATTTTAGAGCATCATTTACCTATTGCTAATGCTGATTCTCCTATTTCTGCTCATAATAGTTCATGTGATCCTGACACTATTACACAGCCTGTTACTGTTTCTGCTAATATAGAAGTGCCCAAGCCTTTGGCTGACCTTCATAACATTACACAGTTTAATTTTCATGCTTGAAAATTCATTCCTTTAGCTACTGGTAAAACTGATTTACCTATCTCTTTAACTTCCACACATGCTGCACATAACTTATCTCTCCCTATTACTGATGTTTCTGTTTCTGTTCCTAAATCTACTCAAGATTCTTCTTCCTCTCTAGTTAGCAGGGTGGTGTCTAAATTCCCTATTGACAAACAAAAATCTGCACCTATTATCAATCCCACTTCTGATCCTCAGAATCTGGAGGGTTTAAGTACTATTTTGTTTAAAAACATTACTAAAACTTTATCATATTCTGATTCTGTCTTGGTAGGGGCTATGAAAAATTCATTTTCTAAACAATCTTCTGCTCTTGTAGCTGTCTCCATGGCCAGTCCTTCTCCCACTTCTGATATGGCTACTCTAGATAATGTTGCTCTAGATGTGACACAGTCTCTAAATAATCAGTTAACTGTTCATGGGACTATGGGAGAACACCCACTGGAAAGGTCTGATATCATGGATCCTTCGGTCTCTATCCCAAATCCTAATTCTAATCCGAAAGCAGATGACTTTCAAAACTCTGAAAATCAGGAGACCAAACAAAACCCTTCATCCTCCCCAATGGTCACGAGATATCAAGGGAAGAAAGGTGCTGGGAAGTCAAAAAATAAGAAGGGTTCTAACCCAAAACCCAATTAGTAATGAATTTACTATATTGAAACTGTCAAGGTGTGGATAATCAAGACACCTCTATCACTCTTAGGAGGTTCTTAAACACTCACAAACCTCTTCTTTTTGCTATTTCTGAACCTAAAGTCACATTCAAAATGAACTTCTTGAGATTTGGTTCTCTCAATTACAATTTCCTAGGCTCTTGCAAAAGAGATTCTCACTCTGATTCTATGTGGATTTGTTTCCATACCTCTTTAAAAAATTTCAATATTTTTAGAATCTCTGATCAGCATCTTACCTGTGATTTTTCGTGGAATGATCACCATAATTTTTGTACTTTGGTTTATGCCAAGAACAGATATCAAGATAGAAGAGACTTATGGAATGATCTTCTTGATTTGGATAAATGCATTCAATCTCCTTGGGTGGTCATGGGTGACTTCAATGCCATTCTTAGCCCCTGTGAAAAAATTGGACCCTCTCACCTTTCTATATCCTCTAGGGAATTCAGAGCTATTATTTAAGACTATAATCTTTTTGAAATCACTATTTCTGGTGCTAAATTTACTTGGTACCGAAACCACCTTAATAAAAAGGTTTCTAGTAAGCTTGATAGGTCCTTAGTCAATATGAAGGCTCTTGATAGCTAGGATAATATTTCTAGTGTTACTCTCCCTAGGCTCAACTCTGACCATCATCCTATTCTTGTTAGACTTCTTATAAATGACAAGAAATTGGTCCTTCCTTTTAAATTTAATAATGCTTGGTCTTCGAATCCTGACTGTGTTGCATTCATTCATAACATCTGGAATTATATGAAACAACAATAAGACTCTTTTTCCTGTATACACAAATTGAAAACTCTCAAACAGGACCTCAAAGGTTGGTGCAAATCTTCAAATTCTCAAATTGATCTGGATATCTCCTTACTTGAGAAAGAGCTTAGTTGTTTCCAAACTCAAAACACCAACTCTGACTTCAAATTGGATCCTCAATTGGAAGTGAATATCTCCATCAAACATAACTCCTTGCTTACTTTCAAAGATAACATTCAAAAACATATGTTAATGACCAAATGGCTTACTGATGGAGATCGTAATACCAAATTCTATAATTGCCTTCAAAGAATTAGAAAGTCTAATCATCCTCTTTCCAAACTTACTAATAATGGAGTGATCATTGACTCTGAAAAGGCCATCACAGATCATGTTACCTCATACTATCATAACATTTTTAATGGTCCTGGTCTAAACACTGATCTTAAATATGATACTATTCCTCTAATGGTGGATGAAAGGGACAATGAATTGCTTCTGAGCACTCCTCTTGACCATGAAATTAAAGACACTGTCTTTGGCCTCAATCCTGATAGTGCTCCTGGTCCGGATGGGTTTAACAATGGTTTTTTTACAAAATCATTGGGACATAATCCACAAAGACGTTTGTAACCTTGTTAAGAGCTTTTTCACTCGTGGATTCCTGCCGCATGGAATCAATGCTCAATTCTTAACCTTAATACCTAAGGTTGATAATGCTTATGAGATCCATCAATTCAGACCGATTTCTCTTATTAACACGATTTTTAAAATCATAAACAAAATAATTGCAAATAGACTTGCTCCGATTTGAAATAGAATTATTTCTTGGAATCAGTTTGGATTTATTAAAGGAAGATCCATTCAAGATTGTATTTGTCTTGCCTCTGAATGCATTAACAGTTTAAATAAAAATAATAGAGGGGGATCTGTGGCTATCAAAATAGATATCAAAAAAGCTTTTGACACCATTGATTGGAATTTCATCTTTAAAGTTCTAAAAAGATTTGGATTTCAAGATCTTTTCATTGGAAGAATTAGGACCTTATTTCATTCAGCTTATATCTCTATTCTTATTAATGGCACTCCAATAGGGTTTTTTAATTGTTCTAAAGATGTTAGATAGGGTGACCCTCTTTCTTCTATTCTTTTACTGATTGCTGAGGATTATCTTAGTAGACTCCTCAGTAATTTGGTTGATCAAAGTAAGCTTAAACCTATACAGGTTTCTAGAAATCTTAATGCCCCCACCCACCTTCTTTATACTGATGACATTATCCTGTTTCTAAAAGGGGATCAAAAGAATATTCATATTTTTAAGAAAGCCATTGCTCATTACGAGGAGGTCTCTGGTCAAGTGATCTCTTGGAATAAATCCTTCATTTTCTTTGGTAAGAATTTTTTTGTTAGAAGGAAAACTAGTATTACCACTTTTTTGGGAATTAATGAGGGAATTTTTCCTTTCACTTATTTGGGAGTCCCAATTTTTTGGGGGAGACCCAAATCCAGCTACTTTGCTAATGTTATTGATCAGATTATAAACTAACTTTCCAGTTGGAAAGGGAAATCTCTCTCTATGGCTGGGAGAATTTTCTTGGTCAAGTCAGTCATTGTCTCTAAAATGGTCTACTCCCTCATGGTTTATAAATGGACTGTTGGCATTTTCAAGAAAATTAATACTTATATTAAAATTTTCATTTGGACTGGAAGTATTCTTGAAAGGAAGCTTGTCACTATACCTTGGAATTCTTGTTGTAGACCTCTTGATAAAGGTGGGATTGACATAAAAAATCTAAAGCTTTTAAACGACGCTCTCCAGGCTCGTCTCACTTGGCATATTTTTAATCCCTCTTCCAATGCTACTAAATTTTTGTATCACCGATTTCTTTCTAAGATCTTAAATGGGAATCTCACTTTCATTAACTCTTCCATCCGGCCATCTATGAGGGACTCTTATCATATGATCATGGAGAAATATAGATGGATGGTTAGTGATAATTCTTCAATTAACTTTTGGTGTGGCAAATTGTATGATAACCCCTTGATAACATTGTTACCTACTAGTCACATTCTTGAGGACACTAATCAATCTATAAAAGATGTTATTCAATTTCATCGTCATGATCTTCTTGATAATATTATGCAGATCATTGATAATCATTCCTTTTCTCCTGATGGTGACTTCCTGGTCTGGGAACCTGCCCCAAATGGCATTCTTGACTCTAAAAGATTTTATAAGCAGAATTTTTCTCACATTGATTCAAATTATATATGGGTGATCCAGTTTAACAAACCCTGGATTAAACCCTCCAGGATCACTCTCATTGGGCATATTTCCCATAATAGATTTCCTACAGATACCGTTCTTCAAGTTTTTGGCATCCAACATTGTTCTAAATGTCGCCTTTGTAACCAACATAGGGATGATGCAGATCATCTCTTCCTGTCTTGTGAGACAGCCTCTATATTATGGAATTTTTTTTGATTTATTCAACTTTAGATGGTCTTTTACTGATCATATTTCTGTGTTTCTTAAAAACTGCACTAGATCTGAACTTTCTTTGCAGATCAACAACATCTTGCTGGCGGCAGTGGCTGAACTCATCCACGGGATCTGGTACGTTATAAATGACCTTATTCATAACAATCACACTTTTAGTCTCAATGCAGGAAAATCTCGGATTCTTGTCACGATCCAGGAAGCTTCATTTATTCAAAAAGAATGCTGCAACAACTCAGTTGGGGACTTTGAGATCCTTCACTGCCTCCGAGTTCCTGGCATTTTCCCAAATCCCAAACACACCTTCGAGGTTTTCTGGCAGGCACCAATGCCAGGATGGATCAAAGTCAATGTTGATGGTGCTTCCAAAGGGAATCCAGGCCCTGCCAGTTGTGGTACTATTTTTAGAGATTCTGCTAGTCAATGCCAGGGCTGTTTCTACGTTGGATGTGTTCACTCGTCATCGCTGGAGGCAGAACTATTGGGTGTCATCTATGCTGTTGACTTTGCTCTTCAAAGAGGTTGGAGGAAGTTATGGATTGAGAGTGACTCAACCACCATCATTCATTCCATCTGGAATGGCAGTATTCATCTGTCCTGGAAGCATACTACTCGTTGGATGAACTGTCTTAACTCGCTTCATGAGATTGATTTTATAGCTACCCATACTTACCGTGAAGCGAATTTCGTTGCTGATGCTCTTGCCAACAAAGGAGTTCACCAACGCATGACTTGGCTGTACTCCCTACCTACTGATTTATTTAATCTTTTTGATAGAGATTGTAAAAAAATCCCCTATTTCAGACTCTTGTAACTTTTTTGTTTTTAATAATAATTAGTGCTTTGGTCTTAAAAAAATTATTTATTTTCAAAAAATTAAGAAATTTTAAGGCCCCATTATGTTTTTAATATGATTTAAAGTAAAATTAGTATTATTTAGTTATATCTAATAAAATTAATTTTCTGTTTAATAAAATTTATATTTGGTTTTAGTATAAGTTTGTCTTTGTGATTAAAAATAGGTTTTTTCTGAAAAATATTATAAAGTGTGTAATGTTTCTCATTTTTAGTTAATTAAAAAACCCACAATGAGGAAGTGTTTAAATAATATTTATATATTATATATCTATAAATATTAATTTATATTAATATAATAATAATTTTTATTCATAAGTTTAATATAAAATCATCTTTTCCTTGAAAAATACACTTCTTGAAAACCCGTTTTTTCATGGCGTGTGGGGGTTTAATTTTAAATTTCCAATTTTTTGAATCTAATTATGTAAATTGGATTCCATATTATGTATTAGAATAATTTATATTATTTAAGTATTTTAACTAAATTTTAGACCATAATTAATAGTGAAAACTGTAAAAATAAATTACCTTAGTTAAGGTTAAAATGGGTTTATTGGGGGTTAAATTAAAATTATAAAGGTAAATATGTCATAAAAACTTTTATAAAATCTATTTAATGAATATATTTAAACTTTATAAAGTATAATTATTAATAATTATAAATTTTTGAGCCTTTTGGAATGTTACCAACATGGGTACATCTTTTTCATTTCAAAAATTTAATGTATACCACTCACCTTACTTATAAAAGGCTACCCCCTATCCTCTATAATTAACAACATAAAAACATTTTAATTTGAAAAATAAATTACTAAATTAATTAAAAAATTCCATACACTCATCCTATAAGACTTTGTTTTTGTCATAAATCCATTCTAGGAATACATTAGGTATAATCCATAGAGGTGGTCCGAGAAGAGGTAAAATTCCTAACTAATAATTTTTTTTATTTCCTATTCCGAATCCTTAAAATATTCTTAAAAAATGTTAATTTGGAAACAAAAATATCTTATATATACTTATATTTAATTATATTAATGAAATAACATATATAAATATCCTCTTCAATCAAGTTTGATACTAAATCATCAATCGTGTCTACAGTGGACTACTGCCTCACGAACCGATGTCATTTGTTTTCCATCATAGCCTCTCATGAAATGTTTTAATGATGCATTTTAAGTATATATATGATATATTTAACATGTTTATACTTCAAGATTTATTATATCACATATAACTTTATTTACTTTCTATTAAATGTGTGATATGATAACATCACTCATGTGTACAACGGACTACCGCCTCCTGAAGCAAAGTGATTCTTTTTTCACTAACTCATTAAATAGAAGTTAATAAGGATAATTTTAATGAATATAAGTGATATAAATGTCATAATAATTATATTCATGAAATATTTATAATTCTTAAAATACAATATATCATTTTTTCTTACACTGAAAAATGATAACGTCGTTCTTGTACTTGTGGACTACGACCTCCACAAAGCGATGTGATTATTTTTTCAACACCACATCACAAGAATGATATACATACATATATATAAAAAAATGATATGGTATTTATAATATTATGATGATTATGGAAAGATAAAATAAATCATAACTTCTTTACATAATGATCATTGAAAAATGGAAACATCACTCATGCATACGTACGACCGACTATCTCCACGATCATAACATAGTACATTTTTCATAACAATTTTTCATGATTGGTTTTAAAGATATAATTTATGAATAAATATAATTAATATTTAATTATTATTATTCTGTTGATATTGAAATAATAACCTCTTTTACCATGGTGAATACGCTGAATCCATTTTGAAACAACGAGCTGTATGTCCTCAAAACACCCGATGTCGACTTAACTATTTAAATATTTTAATATGTAATTAAAATGAAATAAAATTAATTATTTAAGTATATAGTTTTAAAAATTTATATTTTTGTTGATAAAAATAATAATTAATGTAATCTTATTATACAGTAGTTAAAATACATACAAGGAAAGTCTTGACTTGGGGTAAGGGTATCTCGTATCACTTTTACTTTTGTGAGACATCTACCATATTCAACCTTTTTTTATTGTGTGGTGTATATAATACCCTTATAATTATAATATCACAAATACTATATAAATCATGGTAATTTGTGTTTAAATATTAAATATTTCATTCAAGGGGGTTTGAGTTGAAAGTTACCAAGTGGAAAATGTTTTACTAACTCAATTTCCATTTATTGGGTTATAAATCATCTTCATTAACTCTCTTATGATATTATTATATGTGAATTGATCTCTAAAATGTTTTATTATTTATTTACACTTGTTTTTATGGATTTAAATTTGATACACATAATCTATTAATTGATTAATTATCAAATTCAAGGTTAGGTTGTTAAACTAAGGACAAGTGGTTCCAGTATAAACTAAGAATAAGTTATTATGATAATAATAAAGTACATGTGGTTCTATAATAAACCAAAAAATGGTGGATCCATTATAACCATCCAATGAATTTGGTACTCTAGAGATGAATGTAGACCATATTGGTTATTACATTTGTAATAAGTGTTATGATGATAATGTTCAAAGGTACCAATATATTATATCTATTCTTGCTATATGTTTATAATATTTCTTATGATCAAGATTGATATCACATGGATTATGATTATTGATTCTAATTACAGTTTACTTTGTCAAATCATTATTCCATGTTTTCATGTTTGATGATACATGTATTCATGGGTATAAATATTCAAATGTTATAGTCATGCAATTTGATTATGTCATTATAACCTTATGTACTTATTATGATCCTTGATGACATTCAATTGTTAATGTTTATGTTTATCCGTAATGATCATTTGATCTCACCATTATTATGTTTAATTTAACCTAAGTTATCAATAATGATGTTGAATAATTTATTTCTATATGGGTTTTATATGTATGATGATCATAACCTAATGCGGAATATGAAAATATGGGTATAGTGGGAGATACTGTTCGTCTTTATGAACCTATTTTTCTATGAATCAATGATGTTAAGAGTTTATCATAGTTCTATTAATCTATTAACCGAAAAGTTCTTTGAGAATTTTAGTGATCCAATTTTTCTTCTGATGTTTATGTTTTGGATGGTGAAAATTGGGCCACCTTCATCAGTAACAAAGCCCAAAATGTAGTGCCCATGTTTTTAGCATCAGATCTCGGAGTATGTGTCTAGGGATGTTATACCTTATATGACAAACATATTCATGTACCTTATTTTAGTTGTTGACATTATTATAAAGTCCTATAAGTTTATGGAAAATTTTAACTGGTGATGTACATATTTATAATTTATAACTATATATTTTAAAAATATTATTTTTGAGTTTAGAAAACCTATGATTAACATTTTAAGGACTTATGTAAATTTTAAAAAAACCATTTTTGGGCTTTGATTTAATTAAATATTATTTTGTTAAAATTTGGTTTTGGATTGATTTTAAATCAACATAAATTTTATAATAAACCAATTTATATATTGTAAGTCAATGACATTGATAAAATTACCCAAGACAAAAATTTTAATCTTAAAAATACACTTTTTATAAAAGTAGGGTTTTACACATTACATGTACTAATGTTAAAATTGATTTTTATTAATTATATAAATTTCATATCATAATATGGATTTAATTTTTGGAATTATTTGGTCAAAACTATATCATAATGGACACTTTATTTTTAGGCATAAAAATGTTTTACTTAGGTAAAAACAAGTTACAATGGTAAAACCAAAGAATGGTAAATTAATAAATATATCAGTAAAGAGCTTGAAAAAAGTTAAAAACATGATTCTAATTGAGTGGTAGAGATATTATAGATCTTATATTATTATAAAAATAATTATTTTCCATTTTTGGATCCACATGACATGTGATAATGTGCCCCTTTATATTATGTTGAAATATTTATCAAAATACCA
Source organism: Viscum album (assembly GCA_963277665.1). Classification (NCBI taxonomy): domain Eukaryota; kingdom Viridiplantae; phylum Streptophyta; class Magnoliopsida; order Santalales; family Viscaceae; genus Viscum; species Viscum album. Next base: position 1,264,602,351 of record OY728140.1, on the reverse strand, counting down.
TTCTCACCACTTATAAAAGGGGCCTATCACCATTACTTCAATACCACATAATTTTTTTGTTTCATCCTGAAAATATTCCCTTAATATAATCCTAATTCACAATATTAATATTCTTGTTACAATAGATTATCCCAGTCAATATCTTTCTAAGGAGTCCTCTAAGGGATAACCCCAATTCTCATCGCGAGTACTAATTTTTACAAATTTATATTCTTTACTATAATAATTTTACAAAACTATTATTATAATTATTATACAATGAAATAAGTATTTTTTATACCAAATTTTATTATTTTAAGGTAATAATTATTAATCACCTTCCCCCTTTTTTCATTAAGGAAAATAAAAATGACATTCTTGTGTGTATAAGAACTACTGCCTCCAAAAAATTTCAAGTTTAATTTCCATTAACCACCTTATATCGATGGTATTAATGTTGAATTTAAAAAATAAGTATGATATTTAAAACATATTTTAGATTCTTAAATTATATAATATATGATAAATTTCTCCTATTCCATGGAAAATGAAATCATCCACCATGTATACATATAAATTACCACCTCCATAGAATAATTTATTACTATTTATTTATTTTTAATCACAAAATATCCTGTATGGTCATAAAAATAAGTTTAATGGATAAATAATTTTTTTATAATATTATTTAGGTTATAGAAAGACAAATTAGATAATGTATTGACAACATAACCAGTAACGAATTATAGTAAATTTATCCATCCAAAGAGAATTCTAAAAGATAAAAATGATTTCCTCATACTATGAAATAAATTCATATAATTTATATTCTAAATATGAATATTTAAAATTATAATATAAAACACTAATAAACACTAAATATTTTCATGATTATTCTTATATAATGATGTTACAACTAAATCACATCATAATCATCCCTTAATTATGGCATGCTCTTGTTTGTGTCAGTTTAACCCCCATTCTGAAAAATGATATAAATTTATATCATGGGTGAATATGGGAATAAAATTTTTCGTAATATGTTATAAAAATAAGTAAATAAATATTTTATTTTAGTTTTTGGATGGTAAAATTGATATTAAACTCACTATATAATATATCAATGTCTGTTTGCTAAAAATAATTTAAACATGCTCATCACCGATTACATCTTTAGGGATATTAACCAAAACTCCCACAAAATGATATTATAACATTATAAATAATTATTAAACATCAATTATATTAAATTTTATTATTTTATAATGATGAAATTTTAGGGATTAATGAATAACCACATCGATATTATGAAACTAGTTCAAAATGATCAAGATTTGTCACACCCAACATTGAAATTAAATAATAATATAAATGTAGATAAAAAATAAATGAAGATTTAAAAAAGTTTATAGCTTTGAATAAAGTTCTAAAATAGTTTATTATGATAGTTATTTATTTTATATACCACTTTATGTCACATTAAACTAAGTGGGAATAATAGTAATGATTTTTTATCTTAAATTTTAATTCCATGAGACAAGATTATGCTTCACAAAATGTTTTCTATTGTATAGTGTACTTACTACCCATTTTATATTTTATATCATAGTTATCTCATTATTCATGTTATTTAATGTTCTATTCTAAATTTTGTCATTAAATGGGTTTTGATTGAGATGTTACACAATCCATCAATTTTTTTTAAAATAATAAATTTAATAATGTAAGGTGTGTGTGGGTTTTCAAGAAATTATATCCCTATTTTTATACTGATAAGTGTATGTGGCTATGACCTAGATGAACCTATGAGAAATAAACTTTAAAAAGTTCGGTTGATTATCAACTCTTTCATCACTCGGTTCATGATGAGTGAGCTTAAGACTACACACCTAGAATGACACTCCAATGATATATTTATTGGATAATTCACATGATATTTATGAATCGTAGTTATCTATTTTTTTAACGTTGCCTTGGTCTCCTACCAATGAAAAATATTGAACTCTATTACCATCTTGTATTGATAACACAACACTTTGAAATTACCCTATCAACCACCTTATCAGAATTTATTTGGAAAGGGTAGTTCCTATTACATTAAAAATACCCCATCAGCCTATGTTGATTTTTAGGATATTCTCATAGATATCCATATTATTCAATTTAATATGAAAATATTTGTTTTTTGTATTTCCATCATATAGATATCCTTTGTCTTATTTTCCATCATCAAGTAATATGTTCACTAGATAATTCTTTTGAATGTCCTATTATCTCATATATGGAAGCATTGGACTTAATTAGTGATGGGTGGGGATCAATATAGGTATCCCCTCAATGCATCGGTTGGACTCATGAGACAAAATAGACATGTTATTTTTATATTCCTTACCCACATATATATGATATCTTGAAATAATGCCTTAACAATATGTTTATATTATCCAAAATTATGAATTCCATCATTATGAGAGCAATAATTATTATCCATTTGTTTATTTATTCACATGGAAATAGTTTTCCATTTATTTCATGTGATTATATATTTTTTCTAATTGTAAACTTTTTTTTCATAAAGTTTACGCCATGTTTATTTTATGATAACTTCTACTGTATGTTACTCCTTATGGAGCATCTAAGTTCACCATTATTTTATTTTAATTTAACTTAAAAACCTAGAAGATAACTATGTGTAAATTTTAATGGTATTTTTAAAGGGATAATAACATTATCATGAATTGTTATATTGTATTTTATGTTCTCATGTGAAATATAATAAATATATATTTATCTTGTCTTCCATGACTATTAAGTTATTAGATCCTTCAGGAACTCTTTTATTCTATACCAATAATTTAATATAACTATTGAATCTAGGTTTCTAGAGTCTATGTTATTATATTTGGTATTATAGTATGTTTAGTAGAAAACTTGGGGACTAGATTTAGAAGAACCAAGTTACATATCACAATTAATATGGAAAATACTTAAGATTTTAGGGAATTTTCTCCAAAGTAAGAATAATAGGAATTTTATTTTAAAATTCAATATCATTCTCTAATTATGGGTATTACATTGTTTTGATATGGGAACTAATGGGTAGAATATGAACTATATCAACACCTATTGTCAATGTAGGGATTTTCTTCCTGAGAATGTAAATGAGGCTAGAGTTGGGTCTGATTAGATCATAACTATATTAGTGTTGTTGACCTAGGTTATGAAATATAATATCACCTATATAGAGAAAAATAATGATCCACAACATGGTGAAGTTATGTAATACTACTTCATGTGAAAAAAACCTCATCCATCCAATTAAACTACCAATCCGATGGTAGCTAATTGATGGATCAAGTCCTTAGAAGATATATTTTCTTATTTAAGAAGTAGAGAATGAGAGAGGACCATCATATAAGTACATCATCTGAAGGGAGATGAACATTTATTGTGGTTGGTAATTCAGAATATGAAATAGGAAGTAGATAGAGAGAACATGGAATAAATAACTTTAATGGGTATATTCTATAAAAAATACTTTCATCATGAGAAAATGTATAAAATTGAAAGGTAGTTCCTCTATACTAGACAAATGGAGGAGTTATCAAAGACTTATATCTTCAAATCCAATTTAGATAGGAATAGGTCTAATGAGAACCACACAAATAAAATTATGTCAAAAGTTAATAAAGAAATAGTGGAATTTACTTAATTTAATAATTGTGGAAAGAAAAACTCACAGTCTTTCTTTAATGGAATGATAGTTTGTTTCTTGCGAGGAGAAAAAGGAAATAAATCTCAAAAATCAAAAACATGGTAGAATTTTTTGTTTCTCATTTATTTAAATATAAGGATATTTGAAACTATTCAAGACATTCCTATAAATTAAAGGGAATCTACCTTATAAATGATCATGGGAGAAAGGGAAAGATTATGCAATCACCATAGCTAAGGTTGAAGTACCAAATGGTGTGATATAAATTACATTGATCCTAAAAATAATGTTATAAAATGTTTTATTTGACTCTGAATCTAAAAAATCCTTTATATCATGCAAGTTTTCTGAGAGAATTTAATCATACCCTAACTCTATGAGAATAAATTTTTCACTTAATTCACCGAATTGGATTCTTATTGTAAAAAATATTTATTGAGCTATTCCTATTAAAATACATAGGCATTCCCTAGTGGAAAACTATATTATTATACATATGGTTGATTATAACTTATTCCAGGGCATTTATTGGATCTCAATGTATAATGCAAGAATTTATTTTGGAGTGAAAATATTGGTATTTTTAATGGGGACATATAATACATTGTTTTCAAGGGAGATAATTCACCTCCCGATTACTTTCTATACCTACTTATAGTAGATCACCATAATGAAATTATTAGAGAAAAGGAAGAAAAAACACTATCTCCATATGTGAAGGACATCCTAAGGATAAATTATGTTCCTATATTATAAAAATAAATTTATATATTTCAAGAGGAATTACCTGGTCGTCCACCTAAGTGTGAAGTTGAGTTTTCTATTATACTCATTTCTGATATAAAACCCATATAAAAAATCTATATTGAAATTCACTAGTGGATTTGGAAGATTTAAAGAAACAACTATATGAGTTTTTTGATAAAAGATTTATACTACCTAGTGTTTCACCATGGGGATCCCCTATTATATTCATAAAGAATAATAATAAGCCCATGATATCGTGCATAGATTACAAAGAGATAAATTATATTACTATAAATAATAAGTATAATTTACCCTGAATTGATGTATTATTTGATCAAATTCAAGTAGCTTAATATTTTTAAAATATCAATTATTTATTTATTTATCATCAGGTAAGGGTGATGAATGAAGATATTCTAAAGATTTAATTTTATAATAGGTATAAACACTATTCATTTATAGTAATTCACTTCATATTGAATAGCACAACTTTTATTTTTATTGATATGATGAATCAAGAAATCAAGGATTATCTTGATAACTCCATGGTGGTGATTATTGATTATATCTTGATATAATCCCAAATTTATGAAGAGAATGATAACCACCCATGAATAGTTCTCATGAGCCTCGGAGAAAAGGAATTATATGGGTAATTTAGTAATTGTGAATTTTAGCTCTATGAAGTTTCTGTTATTGTGTATATTTTAATAAACTGACCCAGGTTTCCCTCTAAACTAGAACCCGAACCAATTCACCACCTAATAAAAGGGTGTTCTAGACCCCCTTATGATGGATTTGATCACTATAGCATTTAACAACAACAAAAGGGAATGTTTTTTCCCAAATTTAAAATAAGATTCTTGATATATATGTATAGAAGAAAATATAAAACAAGGAAAACTTTTAGAAATATATTTCATAATGATAAAAACAATGGAAGTGATTCAAACTGAGAGTAACAGATTAAAATCAAAGAAATATATTTAAAAACCCAAACAGATAAAGAATATAGGGTAACAGTAACTCCATGTGATATGTGGAAAATGTCCCACCATCTCACTACCAGCTACCCATACCCTACTGATATAAACCTTTCCACCTCACTAAAGAACCTTGACTTTTCCTATATAAAAAGACAATAAAAGTCTTAAAACTTTATAAATGAATATATATGGTGTGAGATAAACATGATCAATTGGATCCCACCTAGGTGTTCCATATTAAGTGTTTGAAAAATAATCTTCATATACTAAATTTTATGAAAATATGGCATGATAAGTAGTATAGTTTTTATATATAGTTCCCTAATTTCCATAGTTCCAAAAAAATCTAGGTAAAACTATTTAAAAGAATATTTTTAATTTCCAGTCACATTTATCAAAATAGGTATATCCAAGACAAATAATTTCATAAAAAAACAATGGTAAAAATTTCATAGGATCGCATTAGGAAAGGCTAGATAAACTACTCACACCATCAATAAGACTTACATACACTAATGTACCTAACACACAATGCCTATGAAAAAATGTAACAAACCATGAGATAACCCCCTAAAAATATCAAGATTAAGTCCCTAAGAAACTTGTATTATGGAATAGAGTAACACCCCCTAAGTGAACCCCATGTAAATACAAACATATGAAGACCAATACTACCTATTCCACCTAAGTACCCATGGATTCCCATGTGATATATTTATGAAATAATTTCAAAGGAATTATCACTTTTAACATACAGTTCTAAACAACCATTTTTTATGGAAAACATGCTATGGAAATCCCAATTATTAAATTCATTTCACAATGCTTTGAAAATACCATTTTTTACTAAAACAAGGGGAAATCCATATTTCCTTAAACAACCATTTAACCCACACAAATAAGTCAATCATGATAATTTATTTAATTTTTTTTATAAATCTAGGAGAAATTATGGTTCAACACCACATGCTGTAAATGAAACACCCATCTCAAAATCATTTTACACACCGACCATGTGGGTATCTATACACACCAAGAGAACAAATGGAAAATCCTTAATCATCCAAAAATGTAATAACCCATATCATTTTCCAACCAAATGATCAAAAGAACTGATCATTCTATTTCTAATAATATTCCCTTGGAGAATAATAGGTAAAAAATAGGGATAAGGGAAGTGAGGAACTCACTTATAACCACGAAGGAATGGTATCCCAAGGATAGGTTTAAAAACCAATGAAAAGGGGTTAAAATACATCTTAGGGATTCACTTGAGTCTCCCAAGAACCAAGATAAAATATGGAAGAATGAGGAGGTTTAAGGGGGTTTTGGAATTTATAGGTTGGTTTTAAAACATAATACCCTCATGAAACCCCCCTCACCATGTCACATAACTGCTAAAAAAGGGTTGGGGCTAGGAGCAATGGTAAATACCATGTCATAGTAAGGATGGTCATGGTATTTTTAAATATTTTCATACCATAAATATAATAAAATATAAAGTGGTACAAGGTATCGGAAAGACAGATAAACTGCAAAACCCAATAATGAGGAAGGGGGCCTTCGCCACAACCTAGATCCATGGTAAAACTACATTGAAATCATTAGAACTATGAAAAATTCACCCCAAAATCCATGAAATTTCTTGGGTGACTATTACAAAGCCATGAAAAGATTGAATGTAACAAAAAACTTCTCCATGAACCCCTCTTACATCACTTCCAGACACTCCACACCATATCATCCCTCCTTACCCTATAACTACTGTCCTCTATGGTACAGTCCTTGAAAAACACCTAGATTTCATCCAATATCTCTAAAACTGAAGTAAAAACACTAAAAATTTAAAAATAAAAAATACCTTTAACCAAGATGTTATAATTATCCCCACTATATGACATTCTCTCCTAGGGAAGTCATGTGGAAGAAGGACGCACCAGAAAGTGGTGAGGATATTTCTCCCTCAACGAAGATTTGTGTTCCAATGTCTTATGAGAATATGATCCACACTACAACAACACTTTGACCAATGGAATAAACTTCCCATGAAATAAATTCACCTAAGAATCAAATTTCTCCACTATTTTCTACATAATAGAAACATCTGGCTCCAAATTAATCATTTCCCAACTCATGACATGGGAAGGATTAAGATGATACTTTCCGAGATGAGATTTATGGAAAACATTAGGTATACCTATCAAATGAGCCATAAATTCCAACTAATATTTAACCTGAACAAGATAATCAGTCACCTTAAATAGTCCAACATATCTTAGATCTAGATTCTCTTATTTTCAATGCCAATGGTGATCCAACTAAGGAGAAACTTTAAATATAACTTGGTCACCATTGGAAAACTCCAAAGGAAGGAATCTACAATCTAAATATAATTTCATTGAAATTTGATCTATGTACAAGAATCTTCATATATCCTAATTCCTTGAGAACATATCCTGAATGAGATCCCAATAGAGTGGCCTCACCCACATATTCCCAACAAAGTGGTGACATGTACAGGTGACCATACAAAGCCTCGAAGGGAGACATTTTTATCAATGACCAGTGACTATTATTATAAACAGACTCAACTTTTCCCAAATTCCTATACCATAACCCTCTGAAACATAAGATGTATGAATGGTTCATATCCTATAGAATATGAACAAAACGCTCCTTCTTACCATCTATCCATGGATAGGAAGCTATAATCAACTTGGCCCATGTCACCATCACCTTTGGGAGACTTTAGAACTAGGAGGAAAACATAGGATCCCTATTTAAGACAACAGAAGAGGGAACCCCATGAAACCTATTGATATTTTGAATGTACAACATACCCAGATATTCAACATTGGGGGTGTCCCTAATGGGAATAAAATTATTTTATTTTTGAAATCGATCAATCAACACCCTGATAATATTTTTTCCTTAGGTAGTCCATAGTAACCAAATAAATCATTCCTTGGACACCTATTCTTATTTACAAACTAGTACTGAAAGAGGCTGGAGTAGACGATAAGGGTCTAGGTGTTCTACCTTTATATATTGGTAGGTGTAACAATGGTAAACATAATTATAATTATGATGATTTATACCCAACCACCATAAATTACATCCCATTTCACAATACGTCTTTGTATTTCCTCAATGAATGACCCATAAATAACTTTTATATTCATGAAACACTATGTTTACCATGAATTATGGGATACAAAAATGATCCACAAAGTGTATAATACCATCATATGGGAGAGAACAACTAGAAAGAGTCTCCCACTATAAAAGGTTGACCTAATTCCTCTAAACGCATCATAATACTATTGAACCTACACAATAGACTTATAGAGACATGATGATAGCTGAAAACTAGTTATAAATATACCTAAATTATCATCCTACACTCTTAGATGCAATTAAGTGAAAATATTCAACACCTTCCACTCTTCCATCAATTCCAAAAAATCATTTGATGGGAATTTCTAACTGATAGCATCAATGATAACATTCCCCTTATATAGGGTGTAAGAAATTTCAAAATCAAACTTCTAAAGTTATTCCAGACATCTTATATGCTTAAGATTCAATGACTTCTAAGAAAATTTATAGCTAAAAGTCTTATGATCAGAAAATAAGTGAACTTATCCCCAACAAGATAGTTTCACCAACCCTTAAGAACGTACTTAAACCTGAAAAGACTCAATTCATGAATGGGAAAGTTTTTCTTAGGTGGATAAATATTATGAGATCCATTGGAAGAAACATGGTCATCCTATATAATCACACAATCCAAGTATTATAGTATACCACATACCCATTGCCGAGTTCAAGTAAAATCAAAATAGGAGTCTATGTAAAAAGATACTTCAACTTATCAAAATAATTTTTACATTTATCATCCCAAATGAACTTAATCCCATTATTCATAAGAGAAGTCAAGGGTTACACCAACCTTGAGAAATCCTTGATGAACCACAAATAATATCCTACAAGAGCACCAAATCTCAAAGAAATTCTATGGATCTTTCCATGAAAAAATGCCCTTGACCTTCCCAGGATCAACAAATAGGCCATCTTAAGATATCAAATTCCATAATAACATCACTTATTGGATCAAGAAATTTAAATTTTAAGGTTTTTCATAGATTCAACAGCTCCTCAAAATTTATAAAACCAAATTCAAGTGAAGTTCATACTGATGCTTAGATCTTGAATAAACTAGAATGTTTGTAAAAATAATGAAAAATGTGTCCAAGGACTGGTGGAATATCTGGTTCATCAAATCCCTAAAAACTACATGAAAATTTTTTTGATCAAAAGGAATAATATGATATTCATAATTTCTATACCTAATCTTGAAATTGATCTTTTAAATATCAATCTTTTAAACCTTGAGCTAATTATAACCTGATTGATGGTTGATATTTGAAAACCAATTCTCCCCCTTTGACTAGTTAAAAAAGTAATCTATATAAAAAAATTGGTACTTATTTTTAATAGTAACCAGGTTCAACTTCTGATAGTCCACACTCAATCAAAGTAAATCAAAATCATTCTTGTATAAGAGAACATGGAATTCCTATGGTAAAACACTATAATGAACATTGCCTTTAACCACTAGATCATCCAAATAGATATTGAGATCTTTAAGATCATCTATCACCATAAGGAAAGAATTTTTAAATATTAGATGAATACCAAAACCTAGATCAATTAAAAAATCTATATATCTCCCTGGAGGGATATTAGAGAAGTCTTCTAGGGAGACTTCAAGGAATCCCCAAACAGCCATGGGAAGATGGAAAAAGATGAAACATCATGGGGATCAACTATAATTACAGAAAAAATCACTAGATCTCTAGGTGGGAAAGTCTTTCATGACCATACCTCTTATACCACTCTTCTTGAAACTCCCAAGGGATCCCATTGGTAGAAAATAATAAAACATACCAATGATATCAATCAATCTCAGAACTATGAGAAATAATCTAATAGACATGAATGATTATTTTTCACATATACAGATATTGAACTAATAAATCCTAGATGAATGTTTCATCTAATATCAACTGAGAAAACATAGAAAAATGAAACCCACACCCTTTAATATTTTTAATAGGAATCACTAACTACATCACAAAGTACATGTTATCTATGGAATGTTTTACCACATCCAAAAATGAGAAAATATAAAAAATTATGAGGCACATATATCAAATATAAAATTTTCTATAAATTATTAAATAAAAATAGTACATATCTCTATAGCTGGGCTTGCATCAAACTCTGCCAGAATGTTATACAATGCATAAAGGTGCTTCACTCTTGAGGTTTGTAGCCAAATATCCATGGAATTAGAAGATTTTGACTTCACTATCATGGCATTTTGAGCTGAATATCCTTGTCCATAATTTTGTTAGACATACACTTGAAGAACCTTATCATGTATCCTTAGTGGACATATGCATTACAAGTCTTCAGTGGTATGGGAAAAGTATGTCGAGTGTTTCCAATTTGGCCACACTGGTATAAATTCAAGGGAACACTACTAGATAATGATAATGTTGTAGAGGATCCTGTTGTTGAGAACCACCATTACCACCCATGTGATTATCATGATATTTTCTCTTCTTCCCCAGCACTCCATTGAAACTAACATGGGGGGGGGGGGGGTAGAAGATCTAGTGAAGCCAATATTGCCTACCATATCCATATCTACCATCATCACCCTATATACCATCACAACATAGGTGGAGATCTTTACCATGTACATTGGTGATTAGATACTTGGTCGCAAACTCAGTAGGTATTTTTGATCCTTTATATGTTCAATCATCACTACCTCATTTGAAAGAAAAAAGAATCATCTATGAAAAATGATTAGTGTACTCCAAAACTGAGGAACTCAAGATAATTTACCATCATTAGAGACTATGGGATTAAATATTCAAATAAGTTGGTCTTTAAGCCCTTATAATCCAAGACCACATGTAGATATACCTATAAAATATAATCCCACCACCTCTTGCTAGGTCCCTTGAGGTCGAATGTTGCACACTTAACATTGATAGACTTAAGTTTATCAAGGAATTTTATGATCTGATTGATCATTTACATCCAACACTCTATCTATTGGGGTTCATTCATACTCTAAAATTATGGGGGATTGTAACACAAGACCTCTAAATATAGATCTATATCCCCTATAGCTCTTATATGTGCCTCAACAACTTGGTCTTAAACTCATGGTACATTATGATCTAAAACATAAACTGCTCGTATGATAACCTCTAAAAGAGTCTGATCCAGAGGAGGATTCCATTGTGGATAATCTCTCTCTTAATACCCATTAGAACCCATGGAAGAAATATTAAATGTATATTTATATATTATATAATAGGAGGAAATGATTATACAATAGGATAATATTAGTTAAAACCAGAAAATCATAAGTAGAAACAAAGATTAAGATACAAACTCAACACATGATACACACACCCAAACTTCCCATGGTAACTTGAGTCTTGTCATGATAAGAGTTAAACACGAATTCATTAAAACCTACCTCTAATGTATTGAAAATCTTATCTCTTATATACTATATGTACCATGACAAGGAATCTTGAGGAAAAACTACTACTTCTATACCAATTTCAAAAAACCTACCCATGATACCCTCTAAAATGCCACTTTAACTGGTTATAAATTAACTCTAAGGGTGTTCCTGATCCCCAAGGGCTTGATACTAGCACTCAAGAATCAAAAAATGTTAAAATGGAATGATTTCACCCAAACCAAAAGAAAGATATAGTAAATATATGTATAGAGGAACGAAATAGTGGAATAAAAACTAGTAGAAATATATTTCATGACCATGATAATAGTGTCAACAATACAACAAAATAATAAGTGATAAATCTACAAGGAAAATTTCCAATAACCAAAAAGGTCAATGATAAAGGGAAACAAAAACATCATGTTATATATAGATAAAAGACCACAATATCACCACTAGCTATCCATACCCATCTAACATAAACCTTTCCATCTCACAACAGTGCCTTTCCTTTTCCTACACCAAAATATAATTCAAGGTTTGCACATTATTGAAGGAATATGTATGGTGTCAGCTAAATAGGCTCAGTAGGATCCCACCTAGGTGTTCCACATAAAGTATTTATAAAATAATCTCAATGTTCTTAATTTTAATAAAATAAGGAATGATAAGAAGTTAAATAGTTTATATATAAATGAATGGAAAATAGTTCCTCTTTTACAATAGTTCCAAAACACATTCTATTAAATTTTTATGAATCATATTTCAAATAACCATTCACATTTATCAAAATTGTTATATCAAATATAAAATTTTAAATTATAACATAGAAATGTAAAATAAGACAAGTATTACAAAATGTTAGGCTATTTATACTACTTGTACCATCAATAATACTAGTGAACACTCAAGTACCTTAGACATAGAGCATAGGAAATAGAGGATCATACCATGAGTGTACCCCATAAATATGTGAAGATCAAGTCCCTAAGAAACATGTCATAGGTAAAAGAGGAACACCACATGAGTGAAACTCTCAACAATACCAACAGACCATTCCTAACACTACCCATTCCACCTAAGTACCCCAGGCTTCCCATATCCTAAATTTATAAAACCATATAAAAGGGAATATCACATTTGACTAAATAGTTAAAAAAAACCTTTTTTATAGAAAAATATTTGAAAAACCCAATTCATAAATTCATTTCACAATGCTTTGAAAATACATTTTATTTTACCAAAAAAGGGAAAAACAACTTTTCTCAAAAACCCTTTTTAAACACACAATGTAGTTAGTTATACCAATTAAATTATAATTTTTTTTATAAATATAGGAGAAATCATGGTTCAATTTCACATGCTAGAGATAGAAACACCTACCTCATAGTTAGGTCATAAAACAACCACTAGGGTATCCACACACACCAATAATAGATAGGGAAACTCCTCAATCAAACTAGCACACAACATCCCGCAACATTCCCCAAAAATAGCATCACCAGAACCAACAATTACATTGAGAATACCATTAATAGGGATAAGAAATTTGATAAAATACGGATAATGGAAGATGAAAACTCACCTTAAACTAGCAAGGGTTGGTCTTCCAAAGTTGGGGTAAAAAACCAATGAAAAGGGGACGAAATTCATCTTATGGATGAACTTGTATCACCCATGAACCAAGAGAAAATCTAAACAATAAGAAAGTTCAAGGGATGTGGAAAATATAGGTGGAATGAAAAATAGAAGACTATAATACAGAACCCCCATCACCACTCTGTAAAATTTCTAAAAAGGGAGGGGGTTATGACCCAATGGAAAGAACTATGCTGTAGAGAGGATAGTCAAGTAAGATTTTAAGAATTAAATATATCTATGCCATATATCTGATAAAATATAAATTTTCCCATAGTGTAACCAATATTTCTACAACACAAAACCCAATAAAAAGGACGGGAGACCTATATCGTCTCTTAGTTCCATGGAGCAACTACCCCAAAATCAAAATAAACCCCAAAAGCTCACCCATAACTTCAAATTGTAGCTATGGTGACTATTACATAGGCATGCCCAAAAATCGAAGAACAACCCAAACTCTTCCATGGACCTCTATGTCGATCTATTCATTCCATAATGAATAACTCCAAGGCCTACGATGAAACCTTGCTCCGTGATGTAGCAATAAAAAAAATGGAAGTAGAAAAAAACTCTACTGTGATCCCCTCTTAAACCTTAACCACCTTCTCAACACTATAGTTTCCATCCTTATGGTGAAAATGATATCCTACACGATAGAGTCTATAAAAAACACTCATATTACCTCTAATTTACTTGAACCTGAAGTACTGACTCTCAATAATTAAAAAGAGAGCGTACCTTTAACCAGGATTCTACATATATTGTATACAAGGATAAAATATCTATTAATCCATAAAAAATGTATTGAAATAATGACATACACTAATGAATATAATAGATATATATAGTTCCCTTGGCATAATAGGTTCCTATTTTTGGTTTGTTCAAAATTATGCCTGATTGGTCAACCCATTAACCAAGATGACATGTAATGGAAATAAATTCATATTGTATAGTGAATGTGAAGAATATTTTTTAGAGTTTAATAAGAGATTAATTAATGAATTAGTATTTAATTTTCCCCCAGGAAATGAAGTATTTTTAATATATAGTGATACAATAAAGAAAGTATTAGCTAATGTCTATATGTAGAATAATAGAGCGGTTTCTTATGAATCAAAGAAAATTAAATATGCAATAATAAAGCTATCCAACACATGACCTTGACATGGATGTAGTAATATTTTCCTTGATGATATGAAGAAACAATCTCTATGTATAAATATGTGACATATATATAAACCACAAAAGTTAGAAGTATATTTTATCTAAAAAAGAGATCAACTTGAAGTAAATAATATGGTTGCAGCTACTCAGGGACATTAATTTCTAGTTACAATTCCACATTGGGAAGATATAAAATGTGGCCGGTACTTCGAGTAGGAAAGACCATAGAGTTATGACCATGATGGTGATTAAAATGGATCCTATATTTTTAGATCTAATAAAGAAAGATAGGGTATTTTTTAGGAAAGGGCATTCATCATTACATTTCAATGAAATCTATAAGCCATATTTACTGGAAATGATATAAATATACCAACATGATGATAGGTTTTACAAAGGAATATTAATGTATAAAATTATGTGAAACTAATATACTTAATCTATATAAATGGAGTATTAATGTTTGGAAAGAGGAAACTTGTCTGGTCTACAAATTAACTAAAGAGGGGGATAATAGAAAAAAACATAGCTAAAATTTATCTATACACCTTGGTAGAACAAATATGTATAAGGATTTTAGAGAATATTTTTGGGGGGATGGTATGAAGTATGAAATTGAATATTATGTGTTTAGACATTTAATATTATATTAGCTAAAGGCTGAAAGACAAAATCTTAAGGGAGTAATAAAAACTTTTCTTATAAGTACATGGAAGTTGGAAAATATTATAATGGAATTTGTCACTAGAAATTAAAAAACACAAAGGAATAACAATGCTATATGGGTCATCATTTATTAGTAGTAAGGGAAGACTTACCCCTTATGCACCTTTATTGAGTATATATCAATGAAATGTTTAGAATTAAAGGGTAACCTCTATAAATTTTATATGATCACAACCTTCAATTCACATAAAAATTATGGAGGAGTCTTCAAAATGATTTTTACACTGATATTTATTTAAGCACCACATATCACCCCTAGACTAATTGGCAGTTTAAAAGGACCATGAAAACACTAGAAGATATAATGAGATCTTGTTATATTGTATTCTGTAGATCATGGGACTCATATCTAAATCTGGTTAAATATTCATATAATAGTAGTTCTATTTGAGTATCTGGATGACACAATGTGGATAATTTTATGAGAAGATATTTCATACACCAACTTGTTGGGAAGAAGTTAGAGAAATTAAGTTAGTAGGCCTAGAACTTGTGGTTGAGAAATCTATTAAAGTATAGACTATCTAGTATAATATCAAAGTATATAAAATTGAAAATAAGAGCTATATTGATAATTTAATGAAGCGATTTGAATTTCATGTAAGGTAAATTTTATTAATAAAATGTGTCTCCATGAAAAAGGGTTTTATGATTTGGTAAAAAGGGGATGTTAATCCATAGGTACATTAGGCCTTCTGAATTTCAAGAGATAATTTGAGTAGCAACTTACTGATTGTATATCCCACCCAACATTTGTACATTAGATAATATCTTACATGTTTTTAATAAGTAAATAAATAATAGATCCAATAAATATACTCAAATATAAGTGAATATAGCTGTTGAATGAATTGTCTTATAATGAAGACCCTATATAGATTCTTAAAACTAGAGAGAAAGTGTTACAAAATCAGACAACTCGACTTGTGAATGTCCTTTGTGGAACTCTCTTTATCATGAATTCCAAGCTTTTTACTCATCTTGTCCCCTATGATACGTTCTTTATCCCTCATCTCATTCCAAAGCTTGATGTTAATACGTCCTCTTCCTCTTCCTCTTCCTCCATTATAGGATTCTTGTATCTCGTTGGCTTGTTGTAGCAGCGATTATACATCTTCATCAGAGCTGTCCCCTTGAGCCTCTTGCTTCCTCTTCATTTGTTCTTTCATTTATCTCTTCTTTTGGCTTCAGGTTCTAGCATGGTGCCATTCTTCATCAATGCCTTTCTTCTTCTGATCTTCTTTTCCTGAAGTTTACTGCACACAAACAGTTTCCTGCAAAAAAGGAGCTCCTGATTCCTTACTCACCTTCAAAGCAGGATTTTTCTTTAACATTTCTGGGGTTCCAGCTATGACGGGTGACTCCAGCCGAGTAGTCATAATAGTATTAACAGTCATTCTAGCCTCACCATGGTGAGAGTCAGGAGCATCAGAGCAGATTTTTGTGAGGACATTCAAAACAGGAGCAGCCACGAATGTAGCACTGTTCTGGACTGTATTGTCCAGAAAAGTCAAAACAGGAGACTGGTCTGCTCTTTCAACAGAGGCATGATTAACAATAGATGGATCATTTGGAGAATCAAATGAAGTTTTATCAACAGCTTCAGTAAGAGAAGGACCAGGTAGAGAAGAAACCTGGACTCGGTCAGCCAAAGTAGGCTGTTCTGAAATTCTTGAATCAGAGTCAACACCAATTGCAGAGATAGGTTCAGAAACATGTGTATGCATTTTATCAGAGTTGGTGTTCTGTGGCAGATCCACATTACCTGTACAGTAAGGTTGCTAGTCTAGAAGCCCAGATTGTCCTTCTTCTACAATGGCAGCCCAAGATTTTTTGGGAGGTGATACTGTGGAGCAGTTTTGAACAATCAATTCAGAAGATTTCTTGGGTGAAGAAGCCCTTTTCTATTCATGTATCATGTTTTTCAGTTTGGGGCATGATTTAACATCATGTCCCTTCATAGAACAATTTTAGAAAAAGAGATTCTTCCTACAGTTAGAGGAGTCATGCCCTAAAACTTTACAATCAAAACAGTATCTAGGTAAGCTTTCATACTCAATTCTCAAACTTATTTCTTCCTCATCAGCATATAAACAGATTTTATCAATTAAAGTAGATGAAAGAACCACCTCAACTAAACATCTAAAAAAATTCCCATATCTGGACAATTTAGTTTCTTTGTCCATTCTAATAGGCACCCCTATAGCCAGCGAAATGTCATATAGGATCTTAGGATGCCATAGGATCCAGTTTAAACCAAATATTTTGATACAGACTTGTGAAACAGAGTTACCCATCTCCAAAGGATTAAATTATCTGTCCCACTCATGAATGTGTAAATCCCCAGGCTTGAATGAAATGGATCTAAACCCCCAGGCTCTCAATTTAAGATCCTCAGAAGAAAATAGAAAATGGTAGAATCCCTTACCGAGTGAGATGCAATTCCAGTAATCAAATCCCCAGATATCAGCTAATCTTTACTTGAGATAGTCTAACCTCCAGAGTTTCCAGCCCTTTGGAAAGATCAGCCTAGCAATGATAGAATGATCCCCTAACTTCAATCTCTCATCCACCGCATCAGCGTCGGCTTTGACGTGTGCAACCAACCCCTTCTTCTTAATCCTTGCATGAGAATCCTTGAAAGTAGAAAAGTAAGGGTTATTCTGACCAAACTCAACCGATTCTCGCATGTGAGGATCCTTCTCTAGTTATTTAATCACTTCCACAAAGGATATTCCCTTTGAAGTCCCCTCAAGCGCCAGTTCCTTTGTGGAAATCAAAAACTAGAGAAGGAAACATGGGATCCTGAAGAATCTATGATGAAGGAATACCCATATTTGTTTATAATCTAACATGTAACTAATCTTTAGGATGAAATTATTTATGTAGGTGAGGGAGAATGTAATACCCAAGTCCCTAGCATAGAATGTAAACATTGAACCAAAAAAGTATTATATAATACACACTCTAAAGAGACTTTATTGATTAATTTATTTTAATGATAAATCTTAATTTTAATTTGACCAAATTAACATCATTTTTGGATTTGGGATGTAGACATAATATTAAGATGATTTTTTTGAGATTTTTCAGTATTTATTGGTTTTTATTTGAATAGTGAAAAATATAGTTTTTACCAAAACTATGAAAGTTTTATATTTTTATACAATAACTATTAGTTTATAAAAACATTTACTTATTAAAATATATAATTTATATGTAAAAATATTCATTTTAAAAATACTATGTTGAATATATATTGCATATGATTAACATTTTTAGGGCTTAATAAATATTTTCCAATTAAAACAGTTTTTAGTCATTTAATTTAATTAAATATTATTCTAAAATTTAGTTTGAGAATTATTTTAAATATAAATAAATTTTATAATAAAATAATTTGGATCATTAAAATAAAATACATTGATTATTTTACCATACACATAAATTTTATAGTTAGAAATAAACTTTGTTTAAAAGAATTTTTTAGGTGTTACATGTGCTAATGTTAAAATTATTTTTTATTACATGTATTAATATTATATGATAAATTAGATTCAATATTTAGAATAATTATTTTGAAAATATATAATATGGTCCATTTTATTTTAAATCATAAAAAATGATTTATTTAGTTAAAACTAGCTACCACGGTAAAACGAAAATAGCAAAAGTAATAAGTTCCGGGATAAAGAGATTGAAACAAGTAAAAAAGCATGTTTATAATTTACTTTTTGGGATATTTTAAATCCTATATCATTTATAAATCAATTATCTTTGTTTTATTGGATCCACATGACATGTTAAAAATGTGCCCTCTTTATATTAAGATGAAATATTTTCAAAAATTCCATTCTCACCACATATAAAAGGGGCCTCTCACAACTGCTTAAATAAAACTAAAAAAATTCAGTTTTCTATTGAAAATATAAAATCATTACATACCATAGAATAATATTTCACTCTATTATGTTTATAGTCACATAATATTATCATAATCTCTCCCTTTATAAAGAGTCATCTAAGGGAAAGACCAAGTCTTTAATCTGAGTACTAATTTTCCCTATTTACTTTTCTTCTCTATATTACTTTTCAAAATATATTTTTCTCATTAATATATAATGACATAAGTATTTTTTATACTGAATTTTATTATTATAATTTTATAAATATTAAATACCTTTTCGTTTTTTTCTTTGAGGAAAACAAAAATGAAATTTGTGTGTGTTTACGGACAACCGCCTCGACAAAAAATCTTGTTTCATTTTCCATAACCAGCATACATGGATGGTGAAAATTTTAAATGTAATAAATATATTATATTTATAATTTATTTTTTATTCTGAAATTAGAAAACCTATATTACATTTCCATTGTTTTATGGAAAATGAAATCATTAACTATGTGAATTTACAGACTACTGCCTCCATAAAATAATGGATTTCTATTTTTTACATCACTTACAATCATGGATAGTTTTGTAATTTGGTTTAATGTATAAATATTATGTTTATGAAATTATTAATGTATTTTAAAGATAATGTCAACACCATTTTATCAATATGATTAATAAAAAACCATGATGAATTAAACTATCCAAAAGATCATTCTAAGAGAAAAAATGATTTCTCTGTACTATGTTATAACTTCATATTGGTTATATTATTCATATAAAGCATTAAAATTATAATATAACACAATAATAAACAATTAAAATGTCATTAAACTTATATTATAATTATATTACAACTAAATTATTTCATAATCATCCAGTAATTATGCTATATTCTTATTTGGGTCAGTTTAACAACCCACTTGAACAAAGCTATAAATTTCTATCATAGATTACTATGAGAATTTAATTATTAGTAATATATGATAAAAGTAATTAAAAATAATTATATTTTAAATATATTATGTTTAAATAAATATGAAACCCTTTAGTTAATATACAGATGTCCATTTGTTAAAAATCACTGAAACATGGTCATTGCCGATTTCATCTTAAATGATTATAACTATAAATCCAATAGAAAGAATTTAAAAAATTATAAATAATTATAAAGAATTAATTATAGTAGCTTTTATTATTTATTATTGATGAAATTTTTTATAATAACTAATAACAACACTATTATTATGGAACTAGTTTAAAATGATCATGATTACTCACACATGATATTGAAAATAGATAACAATATACACCATGTTTTATTTTTTATATTGTAATTACTAAATATTTGATACATTATATCATGAATATATCATTATTCATGGTATTTAATGTTTTATTAGAATATATATCATTTAAGTTCTTTTGTTTGACATGTTACCTAATCCATTATATTACCCATAAATCAAACATTTTATAAAGTAAATTTTTTGTGATTTTCCAGGTAATTAAATCCCTATATGGATACTAGAAATTATTTGTATCTATGACATATATTAACCTAGGGGTAATTAACCTGAAAAATTATGGTTGAGTGTTAACTCATTCTTCACTTAGTTCATGATGAGTGGGCCTAAGACTGTACACATGGTGAGACACTCCCGTATGATATTCTTTGGATAATTCACTAGATCTTTATGAAAATTAATTAATAATTTTCCTACCATTTCTTAGGAATAGTTTCATTGTAAAATATTTAAATCTATCACTATATTCTATTTATAAACCAACACTTTGAATGTACACTTTCAACAACCATTTTGTAATTTACTTGAAAAGAGTACTTCTTCTTAAATTAAGAATACCCCATAGTTTCTTTATTTTTTTGGGATATTCTTTGAGATATCCACATTATTCCATTAATGGGGGAAATATGTGTTTTCTATATTTACATTATAAAAATACCCATTTACCTAATTTTCTATGATCAATTAATAAGTTTTGAAGGGAATGTTATGAAATGACTTGTTAAATCATACTATAAATGCGTTGTACTCAATTAGTTACAGGTGGGTCCTAGTATAGATAGCCCCATGATGTATTGATAGGTTACATGAGACAAACTATCTAGGGTATTTTAATATGACTAAGTAATTTATATATGATGTCTTGGAATAAAGACTTAATGGTATATTTATATTGTTCTACATTATGAATTCTATCAGTATAATATCCGTAGTTATTATCCATGTTTTTATAAATTTTCAAGGATATAATGTTTCCTTAGTTTCATTTTATTATGAAATTGGCTTGATTGTTTAACCTTTTTTTTATTCTATTTATTCCATAATTATGTTATGATATCTTCCATTTTATGCTATTCCTTAAAAATAATTTTATCTCACATTTAATTTTTTCTTTCCCCAAAAAAACTATAAGATAACTATGTGTAATTTCAATGATATTCTAGAAGTTATAACAATGTTCTCTTGGGGTTTTCATTATGTAATTTTTTTTATCATGTTAAATGTGATATATATTTATGTAACTAATAATCCAAGACTACTAAGCTATTGGATCCTTCTAGAACTCTTATATTTTATACAAATAATATAATATAAATATCAGCTCCAAGATTCAGGAGTTTGGGTTGTTATAGAAAACCCATGGATTTGAAAATGAACAGTTTTGTAATATATTTTTAAAGCTATCTAAAGAACTTTATTGAATTATGTATCTTCTATGATCTTGGTATAAAATATTATAAAATTTTCATTTACAAAATGATTTTTGAAAAGGAAAGGTGGATCTTATATTGTTGGTAAAGAAACATCTAAAGGAATTTTGATTATTGAAATATATGAGGATGAAATGATATTTTGATGTTCAAATGATTTTTTATATAATGAAATTTAAGAATTAATGACAAATGAATTTGATACAAGTCCTATGTTAGAATTAAATTTTTTCTTTGGTCTTTATATATTTTCAAGAATTGAAGGAAATTTTATAAATAAATGTAATTATGAGTTGAAATTGGTTTATATAATTATATTGGATGGTTTTTAAAGTTCAATTATTCATATAAGTAATTAGTTTAAATTTAATAATGATTAATATAGAAAATTAGTTGAACATAATAATTTTATAAGTATTATTTTTCAACTTATTATATTTAACTACCTCTAGGCCCAATTTAATGTTTTCAAATTTTATTTGTGATATATTTCAGATTAATCCTAAATAAAGTCATTTTAATATAAGTAACCATCCTTAAAACATTACATACTCTTGAATTAAATGAATAAATCACATTGATGATCTTTTCAGGTTTACATTTTTGGAGAATTAGGCCCTAACTATTACATTACATATACCAAAATTACAAATTAGACAGTTCTACTAAGTTTCCATTTTTTATAAAACAAAAACTCTTAATGAAAGTAAACATGTCTAGTTCCATGTTTTAGATAGTATGAATTTTCCTTGATCCCATCCTTGACCCGATTAATCTTTAGTCCTGTGAAAAACATTTCAAAACATGGAATGAGAATAAAAATCTTAGTAAGTGTTATAAAAGAAGGAAGGAAGAAATTACCCCATCAATAAATACAAATCAATTAAACTATACATTTCAATCATAACATACCACATGAAATCATAATATTTATTAATAACACATAGAAATCATAAATCATAAATGAAACTTATAGAATCCATAACATACTTATGTTATAGCTTTCATAGCTACGTAAGGAGTTACATTTAGAATACCCATCAAATTATATTCCCTAAATATTTTAGGAGAAACATTAACGTTTACCTCTGTCATCTTACCCAATGCATTGAAGAGCTATCTCAAGCTCACCCATCATTGGTTTATCACAGAACCACGCATATACATAAAAAATGCCCAAGAACCATAAAATATTCATAACGCATAAAATAAGAATAAAGTAAAGATAAAATTTACACATTGCAATCACAATATATCATTTCAAGATATTAAAATAATAAATTCTTTACCAAACCATTTTCAAAAGCATTTAAAACATTTAATAAAGAGATTTTTGAATCAAAGTGTTCCCATACATCTTTGAATCTTTTAATTGAATTAAAATTTTAAAACACTCATTTATATATAAATAAATCCTTAAAATAATTTCTAAAACATGGAAATGAAAGATAAGGATTTAGAAAATTAAATCTTTAAAACATTTAAAACATTTAAAACAATGTTTTAGTTTAGGAATCCCTTACCACTTGAGAAAATATTGAATAAAAAACATTAAAGAATAACATCAAATAAAGATATAAATATCACGAGAATATAGAAATTCATGATATAAAATGTCAAAAGGGTTGTACATGAACCTTATAGGATAATAAAGGTGCAAAATATCAAGATATTCCTCAATGAAAGGAGATGTAGTCCCTTACAATGATTTTATCATTTGATTAAAGATAAATCAATGACATAATTATGTTTAAAAAATATAAATACACCAAATATAAGTGTATATTAATTTGAAAACAATAAAATGTCATTTAAAAATTATTTATAGCACGAAATAATCAAGAATTAGAATTTTAACCAAAATAATTGAAATTGGGTTAAGAAGTATCCTTACGAAAATTCAGCAGCCTAACGATGTCACTTAAAAATTCATAAAATGAGTTGATGAGAGAGAAAATGGTATCTCATCACTTGAACATAAAAATTACAAAAATAAGGATATAGAATAACATATTCCAACATAATGAAATAGAAAATTAAAAGACATGACATAAAAGAAGTCTTTGACTAAAAGAGGAGGGTGAAAGGTTCCCTTACTGATTTGGTAACTTATGAAACATACACCCCATGAAAGAAAGATCATAAAATGAAGATGTAAATACCCATAAATTAAATTATATTACACAAATAATAAAATCATGGGTAGTACATACACCAAACAAAAGGAAATAGTGGAAAATATAGCCTGAATAACATGGGAATAAAAAGAGAGATTGAAACCCCTTACCTCGTATCCGACTTGACTCACTTGTTCCTTGTTCATCATGAATAATAAACTTAAGTTAATTTATACTTGATTAAGAACCTTTTCAAGTTTATTATTCATTTTATATCACTTATTAACCCATTTTGAACGTTACAAAATCATTTATGTTAATAACGACCGTTTTTCGATATTTGGTACTTGAGTCAAAAATGAACTTCTTATAATTACAAGTTGTCTATGTGGTAAAAAGCACATTATCTACAGAATTATGTTAAGAATTTAGATATCATATATATGATATATATCCAGTATATATATGTATTTCCAATGTTACAAAACATTTGAAGATAAGAAATGAAATGCACCATTCATGGAGATGGTAAACCTTACGTAAGTATAAACACTAATTTCATTTATAATTATTATTTAATGGAATGAAAACTTAATGATAAAGGTATATTATAATTTCAGTATAATATCATATATAATTTCATTAACTCCATTCTTTTATATGATCCACATATGGAATGAATGAGTCATATCATTTTGAGGGGGCGGTAGTCTGCACTTCCTCAAATGAGAATATCATATTTAATTTTTATGAAAACCATAATGAAATGATAAAAATTAAAAATAAATAAGTATAGAGACAATATAAATATAATATATATCACATATAAATACAGTTCCATCATAATGGCTACCATGAGAGGTGGTTGGAGATATTTTAACAATAATCATTTTGTGAGACATTAGTTCGCCGTCCACAAAAATAATATGTTCATATCCATTAAATAGAGATGTGTGGAAGTGTAATTAGAATAATTATAAAAACAAATTCTAGTATATTTAGGATACTGGTTCTGTTATAATATAAATAAATAAAGAGAGTTTATGGGGTTGTAGAAGTAAACTAAAAGAAAATAACATAAGAGAAGATGTTACTTTTAAATCAGATATCTCCCTTTGGTTTGAACTAAAAGGTTTACATGAATTTCATTATTCCTATGGTAAGGCTTCTAGGAGGAAGAGAAGGATGTAGGAATCTTAATTTGGTAGAGGATGGATGATCCAAGTGGCTTCAGAGGTGTGAGTAATGTATTAGAGGTGATGACTCTTTATAAGGGGGAGGAGGGGCTCTTTAGGAAAGTTTGAAAATATTATTTTATTATATAATGATTTTTCGGGTTCTAAAGGTCCAAAACTTATTTAATTTGAATATAATGTGTATATAAGTTGGAATAAAATCATCCAATAATAGTTAGATTGGTTTTGGATATTCTTTTAAATTTTATAATCTCATTTATTTAAATCATTCATTAATAAGGTAATCACTATATCATCATTGTTTCATAAATAATTTTATTTATTTGATATCTAAAAATTATAAAAAAATACCATAATGTAGTAAATCTTTTTATATTTCAAATGAATATTTATAGTCGAATAGATAACATATATAACCCCGTGTTAAAATTTATTTACTAAAAGATTTATGTTTGTGTAATCTTTGTCTTTACTTTAAATTAATTAATATAAAGTGTCATTATCACCCCTTCGTGGCTTTATGGGGTCCCAAAATCAACCCATGGATTCCCATTATTGTAAATGTATCATTCAATAGAATTATGACACGTTTTAGGGTAATTTAATATTATTATAATATTATTTTGTACCCTTATTTACCATATTTACCTTTTAACCATGGTAAATAAAATATTACCTGAATTAAATATTCCTAATGTCTAAAAATAAAAGTTATCTATTCACACAATTTGAAACTAATGATTACAAATATAGAATCAATTTTTCCAAATTCAAAACACATAAGTAGAATAAATTAATTGAAAATTAATTCCCCTTGTCAAAACATAAAGTGTGTTTTTAAGAAATAATATCTATCAAAAGATCGACAATAGTTTATGTTTAATTTTAGAATGAAATTATTTCAAATGACCAAAATTTAATTAAATGGTAAAAATATAATCAAATTACACTTTAAAAAAAATTAAAAAAATATTCTAACTATATAAATAAATTAAATTATAAGGCAGTTTTGAATTATAATGCAATATTTTTCACTATTCATTAAAAAATGACCATTATCCTAAAAATACCAAAATTTCATCCAAAGTAAATTTTGATGTCCCAATTCTAAATAATAATATTATTTTTTCAAATATAACATATAAAAGTGACAAAAACTAGATTTAAAAATGGTTCACCATCAAAAGGTGGTAACTCAACATTTTAAAGAATATTATAGTGTTTATGCTTAAAATTGGATTTATTCACATTTTACACTAATAAATTTTATTGTATAAATGTAAAAACATTTAATAAACATGTATAATCATATTTTAGTTAGTTCTGTTCATTCTTGACAATACAATGATTATGAGTTATCTATCATTTAAAATAATATTATATTATTAATTTTCGGTATGACTCAGCCTTGTGTGCAACATGAGATTTTAAAGAAACCCGTTGTTCTATGTCGGGTACGCCATCAAACATAGAATCCCCTTTAAAGTAAAAATAATATTTAATTAAAAAATATGAAAATTTTATATTATTTATTTACCTAGGATGTAACATCCTTCCCCCCTTTTGGGAATTGTTTCCTCACAATTTTAAAATTAGGCTTAGAAATTTCATTAAAAGTCCCACACTAGAAAAATAGTCAATAAAACTATCACTTTAAAAGAAAGAATTAAAAGTAAAAATGTCACCTGAGATAAACCATAATATAATTCCATGAAAACATGAATATGGAGGAGAAACTAAGTGTCATGTTCTGGCAAAGAGTGATAGAAAACATGATCTAGAGAAAATTTAACCAGCAAAAAACCAAAAACATGTGATAGGTTAAACGATTTTTGGTTTCCCAGTAGGAAAAGTAAACAGACAACGTTTTTGTTTTAAGTTCTATTTAGTAAATTTAGAGAATTTAGTTATGATATTGACTAAGTATATAAGGAAATATACTTACTTTTCAATTAGATTTCATCCATTAGAAAGTTTCTACCAAAAACTCATATTTTACCCAAATGATGATTATTCAAGATGACTTGGTCACACCTAAAGTACTAGAATGAACTTATAGAGAATCACACAATTCACAAAAGATGAACTATATATTTCCCATGTCTTTAGACATTAACCAAAACCAAAATGGTTAGTACAAGATCAGATAATCCCCAAAAAAGGATAATACTTTATAAAAAGAAATACTACTCTTAATCCCCAAAATTTGAGAAAAATACCCAAAGTCCAACAACGACCATTCAATACACAATTGTCCTTAAAATTATTCAATATGATCCAAACTAAGATTTAAACCCAAAACCCATAAGAATTTGATCACATAGTCTTCCAGGATAAATCTTAACATTTATCTCGAAATAACAATGACTACTCTTAAAGTCTCATACTGAAGTGTAATTAACCTAATCACATATTCTATATGAAAGGTTAATCATTTCATTAAATATCCCAAATTGATATATTTCCACATTAAAAAAAATAAAATTTCAACAATTACTCCACAAACGAGATCCCATAGTACACTATTTTCCTTAAGCATATAGTGTTCCCAAAAGAGAGAACGTCTTCTAAAATAACATTTATCACTTAATCACCATATCATTTTCCTATACTAAGGATATACATTTGATAAAACATAAGTTCCTAAAATCAACTTATTCTTGATACATAAAATCATTTAACTAAAAATAATAAGTCCTACTAACTGGGGACTTCACGTAGTCCTGTGGTAGGCGATAAATCCCAATCCCACTTTGGTTGTTGGTTTGATTCCCACATCTTTATCTAACGTGATGGGTTGTCACACGGTTGGCGTGTTGTCCTTTTTCAAAAACTGTATAATTTTATAAAATTCCAAAAAACGAGATAAATTCTTCAAAAATAACCATAACATATTTAAACCCCAAAGGTTTTCTTATACCTTTCGTTTTCATTCTAGTAGATTATGACGTAAAAATCTTATATATTGTCATTTTTTTCACCTTAATATGATAAAATAAAACTATTCCCAATAGAAATAACATCATACCTTGATCATCGTGTCCATATGGTTTCATCATCACCTTGTTCGCGTAGGTAGAAGGTCCATGCATTGAAAACATGATTTTGATATCCATCAAAATCATTTTCTTCCATCATCTATATACACATTGTACAACTTGGGTCATATGTGTGTTCGTAGAAAAATAGTTTTGGAAAATAATCATGTATGACATATAATTTCAAAAAAATATAATAAAATATGATTTTTATAAAATAGTCGGACCGTGGTTGAGTTGAAACTTTCAATAAATGGTCCTTTTAAAATACTATAAGTATGTGCTGAGAGACTATATTATAAAAGAAAATATTAACATGTTGTTCAAGGGTCTCCTTCTTCAGCACCTTTTTCAAAATCATAATATGATTCAAAATCTTGTGATAAGGTAAGATATTTGAAAATACCTTGATAATATTTACCTTTCTTAAAAATATGAGGATATTGTGAAAATATGATTTGATTAAAGACAACCATTGATCCATGATGGTGTCGATGTATAGTGGAGGTGTTTGATAACTCAAAAAGCTTCTTACAAGTGAGTTGTATGCTATAAAAAGTTTCACAATCTTCTAAACATGACTTTGTAATAATTATTGCAAGCATGTCATCAAGAAGAGATAAGAATGTTGTTTGAGATCCTCCTCCTTCCATTTATAACCGAATTTCCTTGATCTGAAAAAGTTATAAAACAAGGATTTAACTGAAATAATTGACATATGGACTAACCATGTGTTTAAAAAAATACTAATCCTAATAGTTGTTTAAAACATTACATAATCATAAATTAAATGAATAATTCACATTGAGTATCTTTTTAGGTTTAGAGTTTTAGAGAATTAATCCATAACTATTACATTACATTTACAAAAATTACAAATTAGACACTTTTACTATGCTTCCTATTTTTTATAAAATAAAAAATCATAAAAAAAGACACATGTCTAGTTCCATGTTTTAGACAACACAACTTTTCCTTGATACCTTCCTTGACCCTATTCATCTTTACTGTTAAAAACATTTCAAAACATGGAATGAGCATAAAAAGTTTAGTAATGGTTATAAAATAAGTAAATAAAGCATTATCCCATCAATAAATACAAATCATTGAAACCATACATTTCAATCATAACATACCTCATGAAATCATAAGATTTATGAATAACACATAGAAATCATAAATAGTAAATGAAACTTGTGGAATCCATAACATACTTATGTTGTAGCTTTCACAGCTATGTAGGGAGTTACATTTGGAATACCCATCACAATATATTTTATAAATCTTTTAGGAGAAACATTCACATTTACCTCCATTACATTACCCAATGCATTAGAAATCTATCTCAGGCTCACCCGACCTAGGTTTATCATGGAACCACCTGTATATGTAAACAATGACCAAGAACCATAACATATTCATAACACATAAAACAAACATAATGGAAAGATAAAATTTCTAAATTACAATCACCATATAAAATTTCAATATATTGACATAATAAATGCTTTATCAAACCATTTTCAAAACCATTTAAAACATTTAATAATGATATTTTTGAATCAATGTTTCCCATACAACATTGAATATTTGAATGGAATTAAAATTTTAAAACACTCATGTCAATATAAATAAATCCTTATAATCATTTCTAAAACAAGGACATGAAAGATAAGGATTTAAAAAATTAAATCTTTAAAACATTTAACACATTTAAAACAATGTTTTAGTTAAAGAATCTCTTAATACTTGAGGAAATATTTAATAAAAAACATTAAAGAACAACATCAAAGAAAACTATAAATATCATGAGAATATAGAAATTAATGAGACAAAACGTCAAAAGGGTTGTATATACACCTTATAGAATAATAAAGGTGCACAATATCAAGATATTCATCAATGAAAGGAGATTGAGATGTAGTCCCTTACAAAGATGGTATCCTTAGATTATAGATTAATCAATGACATAATTATGTGTGAAAAATATAAATACACCCAATATAAGTAGATACTAAGTGTAGAACAATAAAAGGTCATTGAAACATTATTTATAGCACGACATAATCAAGAAGTGTAAGTTTAATCCAAAGAATTGAAATTGGGTTAAGAAGTTCCCTTATGAAAATTCGGCAGCCTAATGACTTCACTTAAAAATCCAAAAAAATGAGTTGATGAGAGAAAAAAGGGTCTCTCATCACTTGAACATAAAATTTACTGAAATAAGGATATATAAGAACATATCTTAACATAATAAAATGGAAATTAAAATACATGACATAAGATAAGTTTTTGACTAAAAGAGGGTGAAAGGTTCCCTTACCGATTTGGTAACTTATGAATCATACACCCCATGAAAGAAGGTGTAACAACTGGGCCTCACCAACCAGTTGCCCTGCAGACACATGGTCCCCACCCTGGGGCCCACCCACGTGCCCGAATGGGTCATATGACTAATGATAGTCCCCACAGGCCAACACATGTCCTTTCAAGTGTGCTTTGTCATCACTCACACACACCCTAAGAAACTTCCCAGAAGGTCACCCATCTTGATCACTACTCCAGGGAAATCTCGCTTAACTGTAGAGTTATAATCAGATAGGCTTCTGAAAATGAAGTTGCACCTTGTTAACACGAGTCATATCATTTTTCCATTTAACACTTTATCATTCAGGGATGTTACAATCACCCCTCTTTAGAGCACAACATCCTCATTGTGGGCCCTACATCTTAACCCAGGTAGTGCACCACACTTAAGGCTGAGTACCTCCTCTGATACCAAATGTAACAACTGGGCCCCGCCCACCAGTTTCCCCGTAGACACATGGTCCCCACCCTGGGGCCCACCCACGTTCCCGAACGGGTCATATGACTAATGATAGTCCCTACATGCCAACACATGTCCTATCCAGTATGCTTTTTCCTCAATCACACACACCCTAAGAAACTTCCCAGAAGGTCACCCATCCTGATCACTACTCTAGTCCAAACACACTTAACTATGGAGTTCTAATCCTATAGGCTTCTAAAAAAGAATATGAACCTTGTTAACATGAGTCATATCATTTAGCCATTTAACCCTTTATCATTCGAGGATGTTATAGAAGGATCATAAAATGAAGATTTAAATACCCATAAATTAAATTATATTACACAAATAATACAATCATGGGAAGTATATACACCACACAAAAGAAAATATTGGAAAATAAAGCATAAATCTCCCAAGAATAAAAAGTAAGATGAAAACCCCTTATCTCGTGTCCCACTTGACTTGTTTGTTCCTTGTTTACCGTGAATAATAAACTTTAGTTAATTTATACTTTCTTAAGAACGTTTTTCAATTTTATTATTCTTTTTATATCACTTATTACCATGTTATAAACATTACAAAATCATTTAAGTTAATAACAGTCGTTTGGTCGATATTTTGTATTTGAGTCAAAAATGAACTTGTTATATTTAAAAGTTGTATATGAGGTCAAAAGTACATTATCTCCCAAATTATATTAATTATTTAGATTTAATATATATCATATATATCCAGTATATATATATATTTATTTATAATGGTATATAAAATATGGAGATAAGAAATGAAATGCACCGTTCATGGAGACGGTATGCCGTATGTACACATGAACACTACATTCATTTGTATTTAATATTTAATGGAATTAAAACTTAATGATAAATAGGTATATTATAATTCCATTATAATATAACATATAATTTATTTAACTCAATTCTTTTATACATTCCACGTATGGCACGAATGAGTCATATCACTTTGAGGGGGCGGTAGTCCGTACTTCCTCAAATGAAAATATCATATTTACCCATTATGGAAACCATAAAGGAATGATATAAATGAAAAATACAGAAGTATTCAAACAATATAAATTTAATACATATCACATATAAATATAGTTCCATCATAATGGCTTCCATGAGAGGTGGTTGAAGATATTTGAATAATTATCGTTTCATGAGGCATTAGTTCGCCGTCCAGAGAAACAATATGTTCGTATACATTAGATGGAGGTGTGTGGAAGTGTAGTTCAAATAATTATCATTAAAAACCTAGTATATTTAGGGTAATTGTGTTGTTATATAATAAATGAATAAAGATATTTTAGGGGGTTGGAGAAGTAAAATAAATGAAAAGAACTTAAGAGAATATGTAACCTTTAAATCAGGTATCTCCCTTTGGTTTGAACCAAATGGTTTACGTGAATTGACTTATGCCTAAAGGAAGTCTTATAAGAGGAAGATAGGTATTTAGGGAGATTAATTGAGATTATTTTGGAATATCCAAGGTTCTTTAGAGGTGTGAGTAATGGGTTAGGGGTGATAGCTTTTTATAAGGGGGAGGAGGGGCTCTTTAAGAAAGTTTGAAAATATTGTTTTATTATATAATGATTTTAAGTTTATAAAGGTCCAAAACTTATTTAATTAGAATATAAGGTTCATATAAGTCTAAATAAAATTATCCAATAATAATTGGATAGGTTTTGGATATTTTTTTAAATTTTATATTCTCATTTATTTAAATCACTCATTAATAAGGCAATCACTACATCATCATTGTGTCATAAATAGTTTTATTTATTTGATGTTTAAAAATGATAAATAGAATACCATGATGTAGGAAATATTTTTTATCTTTAAAATGAATATTTATAGTTGAAGAGATAACTTATATAACCCCATTTGAAAATTTATTTACTAAAAGATATATGTTTATGTATTTTTTGTCTTTACTTTAAATTAATTAATATAAAGTGTCATTATCAGTCCTAAGTGGCTCTATGGGGTACAAAAATCGACCCAAGGATTCCCATTGTCAGACTTGTTTCTACCTATAGGATTAGTACACATATTATGGTAACTTAATATTATTATAATATTATTTTTTACCCTTATTTACCAGGTTTACCTTTTGACCATGGTAAATAAAATATTTACTGAAGTAAATATTCATAACATCTAAAAATAAAATTTATATATTCCAAAAATTTGGACATACTGATTCAAAAAATTGAATCCATTTTTCTAAATTAAATACGCATAAGTGGAATAAATTAATTTAATGTTAATTCACATTGTCAAAACAAAAAGTGCGTTTTTAAGAAATAATATCCATCAAAAGCTTTGCACTTGTTTTTGTTCAATTTAAGAGTAAAATTACATATAATGAAAAAAATTAAATTAAATGGTAAAATTATAATCCAATTACACTTTAGAACAATTTAAAGAATATTCTAACTATATAAATAAACTAGATTAAAAGGCAGTTTTGAATTAAAAGGCATCATATTTCACTATTCATTAAAAACTGAACATTATCAGAAAATTAACAAAATTTCATTCAAAGTAAATTTTTATGTCTTGATTCTAAAGAAGAATATTATTTTGTCAAATAGAACATATAAAAGTGACAAAAAATATATTTAAAAAGGTTTCAACATCAAAAGGCGGTAAGTCATCCTTTTAAATAATCTTAGAGTGTTTATACATAAAATTGGATTCATTCACATTTTAAGCTTCTAACTTTTATTGGATAAATGTAAAAAAATTTAACAAACATGTATAATCATATTGTAGTTAGTCCTATTAATTCCCTCCAAAGCAAAGACTATGAGTTAACTACTATTTAAAATAATATTATCTTATTATTTTTCAGTATGACTCAGCCTTGTGTGCAACATGAGATTTCCAATAAACCTATTGTTTCATGTCGGGTACACCATCGAACATAACATCCACTTTAAAGTAAAATTAATATTTAACTAATAAATATGAAAATATCATATTCTTTATTAACATGGTATGTTACATTTAAAACTTTAAAAATAATAATACAATAAGTTAAGGGTCATATAAATATTAGATTTTTATGATATAAAAAAATGACGCTGGGTTAAAAAATTTATACATATTTGGATTATAGTGGCTAAAAAATTGATATAAAAAGTACAAGTTATATATGTCATTTTTAGAAAAAAATCATAGTATCTTAGATTTATAATAAATTAAATGCTATTGAATTATCAACTAAAAAATTATAATACATCAATGCTGTAATTTGTTATGATCAATCCCTATGGAGTAAGAAAATGTTATCCCAATTTTATTTTTCTTTTGATATGTTACCTATTTTATGTGTTAATTATTATACTATTTCAATTTCAAAGATAACTTTACATAATTTAAGGACTAAACATATCAAGGTTAGATATCAATTAATTTGAGACTATGTTCAAAGAGGTGAAATTTATTTTGAATATAATACAAAAAATGATCAATTATATTATATATTTACTAAAACTTTAGATTTTTTTTATGTTTTATAGAATAAAATATGAAATTGGCATGTTATAAGTTTAAAATATGAGTTTAAGATGAATCTATTTATAGATAGAAAATGATTCTTCAATGTTAAAATCATTTAAACTTTAGAATCCTACTTATTATTAGATTTATTTGTTTGGTATTTATTATTGTGTGACTTGTTTTGGTTATTAAGTATTCTTTATGTATTTTAATTTTAGTGTTTTATTACTTGGACATAAATATGTTTTTCATATTTGTCCAGTGAGATTGTAATTTGGTTATATTCATTGTTTCGCTAGCATAAAAAATCACAATTGGTTACTTGTTTATTAATTTCAAGTCATATGATTCTTTTAACAACATTACCTACTTTCATGTATAATTTAATATTATCAATTATTACATAGGATGGAATTTTCTATTTTTCATACATCAAATTTCAAATACATACACACTATTTTGAATATAAAAATGTTTCATGAGGAAGTAAAAGATAAATTTAAGGTGCTGTTTCTCTATTTTTAGATATTTAATAAATTTACTAATTACCAGTCAATTATATGTATACAATATACGAATTTAAGAAGAAATGTATTTTTGAAACCTATGCATTTTTGAAATATTTTACAGTAGTTCTTTAGATATTTTTTTCATTTTTTTTCTGCTAAAATTTCATTTATAAGACTCAATATAATATGATTTATATTAAGGAGTTAAAAAATGGATTTATTTATATTATAAAAATGAGAATATATGAATTATTAGTTTATCTTTAAAAATTTCGAAAAATTTAAATCAAAGGGATTTTTTTTGCAATTCTGGTTTTGTAATTATCAAAAAGGCGGATTATTGAGTGGATCATTACCACTTTATCTAATTTTTATAATCATAAAATTATTATTTTAATACCTCTATATATGTGTGGATTTGTGTTTAATCATTCACTACTTGTAGAAGAAAATATTATTTTTTTAATTTCTTTATTGAATTATTTTTCTTGTTCATTATGTAATTTGTAAATCTATTTCTAAAAATTGTAGACTTTAGTATGAGTTAGAATATAAATAAAACACTAAATATTTCATAATTGAATAATTATACTTTCTCATAGAATTTTTTAATTATTTTTTAAATCATCCTTATTATTATATAATTGATATTTATAGTTTTATAAGACTATGCTTAATCATTTTTACCCTTATGAAGAATAATCATTCACAGTGGTAAGATGCTTATGATATTAGAGAATGATTATTACAATATAAGAAAATGAGTCTTATACAATAAGTGAATCATGTTTATGTAGGAAATATAATTATAATTACACAGCATATAATGATGGTTATGCACTATAAAATGATTCTTACTCACCATAGAATGATATTTACACAACATAAGATAATTATTATATAACAAAGATGATGTTTACTCAAGAAATTATTATGGTTGAAATGATGATTACACATACTCATGGTAATGTATAATATTAATATGATGGTTACACACATTCATGCTTACACAAAATTAAGATTATAGAAATTTGTAGTTAAACAAATATAATATTTATGCATAATAAAATAGTTTTTTTTCAAAACCTAAAAATATGGTCATTTTTACATATCTTTTTGTATATCAATTGATTTTTTATTAGTTATAAATGGTTGTCTTGATTTAATTATTTTATAATTAACCGTTAATGATTTATATCCTATGAAAAATAATTAAAGGTATTTTATACATGTTTAAATATTCACTAATTGGGATAAAGAATGTTTAATATTCACATTGTTTTCTTGAAACTTCATGATGTTATAAATTTATATCATTATAATTATAAAGAATTTATATTTCATGATTTATGGGCACCTTCTAAGGAATTATTTTTTAAAGTATTAAAATTTTTATTCTTAATTATTTTTTTCTATAACTATTTGTTTGGTTTACAGATTACCAATGTTTTTCTCAACTATGAAATAGTTCATTATCATTGAGAGATAAAAGCAGAAATATATTGGAAAAAATAAAAATACAATATAAATTAATTCATGTTAAATTTTAAATGGATTTTTTTTATGAAGGAAGTCTTTTTTTGAGTTTGATAGATCTAGTTCAACATAGCATAGGTTAAGGATATCTTTCATAGTATATTTTGATTTGTTTTTCTATAATAACCATTAAAACAATATCATATTAACATAATTTCACTCATGATATACTACAAAGGATCAATATTACCTAAATAATATTGATTTATTTCTTTAACTATTTTCTATGGTTTAAAATTATTTTATTTTTTTATATTTATGTATTTTCGGTTTATGTTTTTTCATTCCCAACAAGGACCTTAGTCTCAGGTTATACTAACCATATATTTTATACATTTTTGGTTGTGACTTGGTCTAGTAAAAGGTATGGGGATCAATTTTATCTTGGACCAGGAAAAGTAAATGTTGGTTATTCCCCTAATTTAAAAACATGGTCCCCGGTTGTGCCTCTTAGTGTGGAAAATTCAGGGTTTGGGTTGTGCCTATAGGGGTTAAAAAGTTAGTTATAAAAGTTTGTAACTTCTTTAAAAAATATTGTCACTATATAAGTCAGCTTCATACTATCACATTGATATTTTGAGGAGTATACATATTATAGCGACCTAGGATTTTCTTACATTACTATTACATCATTTCAAAGATAAACAACATAATAGTATTACACATAGAGGATCCAAATGTTTAGTGTCAATCAACCATAAACATTTATTTAATTTAATCTTCTCTAGCTTCTTATTGGAACTTTTCCTATCCTTAGTACATGTAGCCGCCTGAGGACATACATAAAAAGGGGTGAGTTAGAAACCCAGTAAGAGGATAGATAAGAACAATACATCATGGGGTGAGCATAATCATGACATATGCAAAAGATCATGAACATGAGAGGAGCATAAACAATAAACTTGAAATGTGGCAATGCATAAAAATGAAACATCATGTCTTAGTGGTTAACTACCACACATACTTGTGAACAGAGCTAGAATCCTGTTCACACATCATTTCACATTTACTCATGAGATTCATCAATTTACCCAATGCATTGGAGTGCTGTATAATTCCAGGGGCACCCGTCACATTTAAACATTCATATTGTGCTATATAATTCCGGGTGCACCCGTCACATCATAAAATTATCATTATCATGCTTTCCACATAGAAAAAATATCAGACATAAATAACCCATGGAAAGGAATGGGTTTCATCTCATAATAACACATTCATAAGCTTTGGGTTCCCAAAAGAAAGAGGGAACAACATACTCGATACAAGAACCGTCAACCTTGAATGAGAGGTAAAAGGTGAGATCTTGAAAGAAGAGTTCTTTTGGAAAACATTTTGATGGACATAAAATCCAGTGAAAAACATATATATCCCATAAAAGTAATGTAAATTATGAAAAAATGATCTTTGAGGAGTAACCATATCAAAAATGGAGTGAAAGAGGGAGAACCCGAAGGAAGAAAATTGGGTTCGATATTTCCCCTTACCTTGTACTTGAATGCCTCCTTCACTTTAATGTCCTGTATAATGACATTATA
Source organism: Viscum album (assembly GCA_963277665.1). Classification (NCBI taxonomy): domain Eukaryota; kingdom Viridiplantae; phylum Streptophyta; class Magnoliopsida; order Santalales; family Viscaceae; genus Viscum; species Viscum album. The sequence goes on along the minus strand of OY728140.1, from coordinate 1,264,563,935 downwards.
TTCATTAATTAGAAATTTCAGAACCTTTTATACATTAATAGGGTTCATTCTGGTTTAATTATTTCATATTATGTTCCTTTGGATGACTTATAGAGTTTAAAAACATTGATCGGGGATGTTCGTTTTCATGGTTTTCTTGAGCGGTCCACTTGTATTCCTAAATTGATGTTTGGGTTGATCATGGGTAAACATCCAGAACTGATATTAAATGTTATTAATGATATTACCGAATCTTGAATTATTTTATAATGAGTTATGTTAGATCCATGTGGACGAATCATTAGATAAGAATTAAATGAAGATTATTTGTGTTAATTTGAACGGTTTTTGGATCACAACGAACTCGTTTTATCTTTTCACTTAGTAATATGGCCATAGGTTATTTCTAGAACTTAAAATAGAACATAATACATATAAAAATATTCTGGTTCAACCATAAAAATGGTTTCATGACCAGATTTGAATTTAGAAATGGAAGAAGAGAACATGTCGTTTTTGAAGGTGATAAATCTAACACCTCATGAACAACGTTCTCTTTAATAAAATAAAATGAAGAGAGAAAGGGTGTGGGGTGATATAATATACCAATAGAATAATAAGATTACAGTATATGTATAATACTAGAGTTACAAAACTATTTGTATGAAGATAGGTAGAGAGAGATCAAGAAAGGAACTTGAAATTGAAAGGAAAATTAAAGGAAAAGAGGGAGGAAAATTACATCTAGAATCTTCCTCTTGAGATCCTTTTTAAGGAAGCTAGGATTGGTGTTTTGATGAGACCAGCAGCTTTTGGACGTGGGGGAGGGGATAGGGAAGGTGTTTGGGTAGAGTTTAGAGAAGGCTTGGAGCTTGAGTGGTGTGATAAAAAGAGGGAGTGAAGGGTGACTTTTATAGTGGAGGGGAGAGGGGTTTCCTTAATATAAAATTGATTAGTTTATTAATTTCACCTAAGAAAAGGAATAGTGAGTCTTGGATGACCAATAATAGTAATTTTATAATGTAATCCCGAACCAATCAGTCTTACATCAGCATAACATCATCGGTGACTCAATTAATACATTATTTAGCATTTATTGCGAATTATCGGATTCCACTATTCATAAAAAATTCAAGTATCTCAGAAAAATCTCAAAAATTTACCCCAACCATTTTTTGAAGTGTAGAATAAAAAAATGAAGTCCATTATTCAAAAATAATTTTCTAAATATTTTTAATTTAATATTTAATTAAAATGATAATTTACTTAAAAAACAGTTTTTAAGATTAAAACTGATTTTATAGTTCTTTCAAAAATTACATAGGGTCTTATAAAATTATCTAACAACTATTAGACATTGATTCAATAATTTATGAATACATTTTAGGGAATAAATATTTTTTAAATTAATTAATTAATTATTTATTTATGACTTACAAATTACCAAAATGTTTACTAAGGTCAAATCATCACTTTCTATGATGTCTAAATTTTATTTTATTATTCATAGGTAATGTTACTCTTATTTAATATTAATAAGGGTCATTTTAATATTCATAAGTGTAGGTTACTATTCAACAAAAATTATTTTTGTTTCATTAGACTCCAAAAACTATCTTGAACATAACCGTGTGTGTCAGATTTTTAAAATTCCAACCATAGGGGTGACAAAATTATGTTTAAAGGTCACTTATCATTTAGTAGTTCATTATTTTGTCTTTTTATGACATAAATATAAGAAGGGAATTTTCCATTTAAATACTTTGGTTCGTTACAAATATAATCACTTTGATCTGAAATACTATACAAACACTTGTGTTCAAGTTTTATTGTCCATTATAAATTGAATTAACTCTGATAAACTCTTAAAGAGGAAAATTTTCCCCATCTTGACCAATCAGTCATATTTCCATAGGGACAAAAAAAATATCATTTATACTCATACATGTGTGTTTTTATAATTGTGTTTGTCCTAAAAAATGAAGAATCATATAGAATATCCAAAAATCATGGTTTTGTATAGAATATGGATTTTACCCAAGAGACAGTGTAGATTTTGTTCACATTTTGACTCTTTGGTATTTTCTATTATGGGTGGATTAATTAATAAATTAGTGTGTATAGAAAACCATATATTTTCCCTACAAATATCCAAATATTTTCCAAACCTAAATCTAGAAATTTTTTTTATTGGAAACCAAAGATAAAGGACTAGAGAAAATGAAAATTCTTGGTGGAATTAATGTCAAATTTAGGGAGAGATTTTGAAACCACAACTACATTGATGACTGGATAATGAAATGATGACAAAAAATAATCGTGAAATAAATGATAAAATAAACAATTAATTGGTTAATAATGAGGATGATATTAACTATTTCCATTATACTTTTCATCATGAATTTGGTATTAATATAAAGGATTAGATATCAATTCAATATTGATAATTTCTCTATAATTAATCTTTTGAATTAGCCTTTTAATTTATGAAAACACTCATTGAAATTGAGGAAATTACATAAGTGGATTTAACTCCATAAAACCAAGAAATTTTTGTGTTTGATTTATCCAAACCTCTTATTTTCAGGATGGGATGATATATTGGATGATGATTATATAAGGAAATTATCCTTATTTAGTCCATAATTTTATTTTTAAAATAAGAATTCATTTTCTTTCATTTACATATATCATTATAGGTTAATGTTTTAGAGAAATTGTTCATAAATATTACAGTGAAAATATATATTATAAATTGGAAACTACTACTTAATATCCATTTTCTCCCCAATATAAAACATTTAAAATGAAAAATGTTTCTTTTCATGAAAAATCTTCATTCCTTTCAACTTAACATCTGATTTGATCTTACTCATCCTCAAAAAATGTTAAATAAATTCAAAAACATGAGATGTGAAAAAAAATCGTAGATTGGGATATAAAAGGACGAAATCTATTATTCTAGTAAAAAAATAGAAACCCATAATTTTTAACCTTAATCAAAATATTATTTTATCATGTGATGTAAATTTCATCCACATGAAAACACATTCTTTTTTCTCAAATAAATAATTTAAAACCCATAGAATGAAAATAGAAAACCTATTAAAAAACATAAGGAATTGTATACATAATTTTTTTCAAAAATAACTATATTGCAATTAAACGTATAGAATAAACTACCCTAGTTAGCTCCATAATTATTTCCTTTGAAGACAATGAATACTACCTAATTTATATGAGAGATATATCATTCTCACCCATCATATAAGCTGTACTGATCACACCCATTGTATAAGCTATATCGAGCTCAACTGTATTCATCTTTAATGATCAAGTTCGATATTAAAAATATTTTTTTTCATGCACCTTTTCATCATAGAACCCATAAAAGTACTCTTTTTAACCCATATGAAAAAAACTTTTGGATAAAAAATACCATTTCCATTTAAAAACCCATTTTCAAAACCAAAATATGAAAAAAGTAAAGAAGGGATATTATTTAGAAATAACATGGAAGCCTATAATGGAATAAATACATCAAATAATTATTGTGGGGATTAGTAAATATATTGATGCTGTATACATTAAAATAGAACATTACATTTTTCCTTTTTTAAGGGAAATAAAAACATTCCATTTAAAAATATAAAAATATTCATTTTGTAAACCATTGAATGAAAGTAAAAGGAGACATAATATTTATTTTATATTTCATTTATGTCTTTTTGAACACATTTATAAAATAATTTTAAAATAATTTTTAGAGATCAAACATGAAATATAGACACCAGGAAAATAAATCTTTAAATCATTTAAAATTAGGATTTTAATGTAAAGTGTTCCTCATCTCAAGTCCAACTCATCAAATATGTTATATATCATCCTAAATAATTAAATTATGTTAATTATTAACTTTTTTAATTACATTTTTAATCTTTATTATTCCTTTTATTTTATTTATTTCTATATTGTATTCAACTACTCAAGGAATTAAGTTTATGTGGGTCGTTTTGATGATATTCGACTCAAATATCCAAAATGAAATTGGTAGGTAGAATATGGTCAAAGAAGCAATAATTAAATCATCTAAAGAATAATATTCATGGACTAATTATCATATTTATACATCAATTATACTCTCCTCCGATAATATAATATTTTTATGAAAAATGAATTAGGTTATATTCTTGAATATCATAATACATACGTAAGCATGAATAACGTTTTCATTTTTCAAATATAATGAGGGAAAGTAAGTAAGTATCATATTATCATTATAAAATTATTATTATATCATAAATATCATACTGTATCTTTAAATACACTTATATAAACCATCCATGTGATGAGGTGATGAAAACAAATCACATCGATTCATAGAGGTGGTAATACATATGTAAGCATGAACAAAGATATCATTTTACAATTGATGGAAAGGTAAGAAAATAGATGACGTATTATATTTAAATAATTTTATTTATTTCATTAATATCAAATATATATAATAAATACATAATTATACCATTTTTGAGATGTGGTGATAGAAAAAAATTTATATTGGCTCGTGAGGCGGTAGTCCATCACACACACAAACAATGATTTTGTTTCCCATTTGATAGAAGAGGACATGTATATAGGTTATTTAATAAGAATAAAATAATCCCAGTATATAAAATAGATTAGGGAAAATGTTTTATAATGGTCAAATAATATTTTAATGTGGGAGAAGAACAAATAAAATAAAAATATCGGTTAATAATTATACCTCTTCTTCAGATAGCCTCTTTAGGGTTAAACCTAAAGACTTGATAGATTGGTTTTATGATTAAATAAATATATATAGAACATGGGGAAGTATTTTTGGAAGATATTTGTGTTTGTATTTCATGAACTAAAAGGATTTTTAACTGTGGAGAGGAGAGGAGAGGATGAATTCTTTTATAAATAGGGGAGAGGTTACACATGGACTTTTTGAAAAGATCAAAATATATTAATTTATTACTCATAAAAATGCATCTAAAATGGACCATTTCAAAAGATCAGATGATATTGGAGAGAAATCTAGAAATTAAATATAATTTGAAAAGTTTTTATTTCATTTTAACCCTTACCTCTTTATTTTAACACCCCTGTAAACCAGTTTTAACCATAACTGTGTTAATTGTTTTGTACTTTTTTGACTATTAATTTTGAAAAAAAAATATTTTTTTCTTATTAAATAATATTAATAATTATAATTAAAATAAAGAAACCATTTTTTCAAATTTAACACATAGGATTTATATAATGTAATTTAAAATTAAACATAGAAAATGTGATCAAAAAGAGTTTTTTCTGAGAAATGCTTTTTACGTATAAAAATATTTTTAAACCAAATTAAATTATAAAATGCATTCCAAATACCCAAACTTTATTTTAATCAAAATAAACTAATGATATTTAAAAAATAATCGAAAATGTTATTTAAAATTTTAAATTTCTGAAAATAAAAAATTGATTCCAATAAATAGTAATATTTTTAACTATTTATTGAAAAATTAAAATTTTAAGAAAATTATCAAAATATAATACTGATATATTTTTTACATGTTTTATTCAAAAAGTAAGTTAATTTTTTCCAATTAAAATCTTATTATTTGGAAATATATATTTTATATTAAACCATATAATGCATGAAAATGAAATTAAGTTATAGATAATTATTTTTTTTCATTTGACTAAAAAATTACATTATACTATTATAATAAATAAATATATATAAAAAATAATTAAATAATATAAATAAGAAATGGTAAATATTTATCTTAATGTTACATAGGCTGTTACGTTCTCCCCCTTTTATGAAATTTATCATCTTAATTTTATTCATTGCTAAAACAAGTGGGGATAGTTTTCTTTCATAGAATATTCTGATTCCCATGTTGGTTCTTCAATCATAATGTTTTTTCAAAAAATAATAACCTAGTGAATCTTCTTTTTATGGAACACTTTCTATTTTTAATCAATAATTATAATAAGAAATTTCTTATAAGAGTTGTTTTATTTAAACTAAACAAATTCATTAATAAAAATATGAGATGCATCTACCACATATTAAAAAAACATAAAGTACATCATCTACCTAGGATATACTCAGAGAAAGGTCCACATGATTGGAAACTAGTCGAAAAGTATCCAGGATTTCTTATGATCAAATAAAACATTAACTCAACATCCCTTTTTAGAAAAATGAACAACACTTTTCTATAGTGGTATATTAAGAAAAATATGACTGCCTACCTCGAAAGAAATATATTTCCTCTAGTTATCCCCATAATTTATTTTCATGCTCTGAACCATCCTAATTTGTTTCTAAATCACCATTAACCACATAACCATTTCTTCTAAAAACTTTGGTATCAACAAAATCCTTTCAACCCTTCCTCCCAACAACCTAGAGTTTGAAAGCGCCATCTATATAATTTCTCATAAGGTGTTATATGTACACTAGAATGAAAATTATTTATATAAGAAAATTCAAAAAATGAAAGATGATAATTGTAGCACCCCCAATTTCTATTAAGTAACCCTTTAATTATTATTTTTATGTATATAATGTATATGAGTGATGTTTGGGAGAGTTTGGAGAACTTTTTAAGTGTTTTTGGGGATGTTATACAGGTGAAAAGGTGGTTCATGATTTCCCAAAACCATTAAACACTGGAATGAAACTGTGAAAATTGAGACATGGTAAAATTATAAGGCACACAGGTGATGCACAATTTGTACAAACCATGCGACTGCCTAGTAGAAACCACGATATTTGAAGTTTGAATTTGGTTTTCGTAACACCCCCAAATGATAAAGGGTTAAATGAATAAATGATATGACTCATGTCAAGAAGGTGCACCTTCCTTTCCGAGAGCTTGTCTGATTAGAACTCCACAGTTAAGCATGCCTGGATTGGAGTAGTGATTAGGATGGGTGAACTTCTAGGAAGTTTCCCAGGGTGTGTGTGAGCGAGGGAAAAACACATTGGAAAGGACATATGTTGGATTGTGGGAACTGATTTTAGTCAGATGACTCGTTCAGGCATGTGGGTGTACCCTAGGGTAGGGACCACATGTCTGCAGGGCTTCTAGTACCTGGCGGGCCAAGACCCGACATCCATGTTTTGACGGGGTGGATGTGCTATCAATTGGGACCAGTTTTCACATTTGGTATCAGAGCTGGTACCCGACCATAAGTGTGTAGAACTGTTTCGATTGAGATGTAAGGTGCACAACGAGGACGTTGTGCTCTAAAGTGGGGGTGATTGTAACACCCCCAAATGATAATGGGTTAAATGACTATAAGATATGACTCATGTCAACAATGTGAACCTTCTTTTTCGAGAGCCTATCTGATTAGAACCTCACATTTAAGTGTGTTTGGCAACTCCATAGTTAAGTGTGCTTGTCCTGGAGTGGTGATCAGGATGGGTGACCTTCTGGGAAGTTTCATAGGGTGTGTGTGGGTAAGGACAAAACACACTGGAAATATAACAAACCATACTTTAAATACATGGTTAATACTTCAAAATTGAAGCATACTTATTACAACATATAACAAAACCAAGAAAGGACCGTATAGGTATAGAGTCTTTAGAAACTGGGAAACATAAACAAATGGTTCATAAAGCATCTACTTTGCCTCCCATTTATTTCATCTACCCAATGAATTAGAGGGAGATATAGGTCCTACCCATCTCATAATGATACCATTCTTATGTGTGCCACAAAATCATAAATCATAATTCATTGCATAACCCATGTAATAAAAAAAATGAGATTCTTAAACAACATGACATCATAAAACGATTCGTATAAGATAAAGGAATTCATAAAAATAATTCCATCACAATACAATCAAATCAATGTAATAATTGGGATAGAAACAGAACCCTATATTATCTTAGATGGAAAATAATTTTGATAAAACACTTGAACTCCATTCTTGAGGAAAATATCCTTTCTACTTCAAAAACATTTTCCTTTATTAACATGTCTTACAATTTTAAACTAAAAGAAGTTGATTAAAAATAAACATGAAAACTTGTAAAGGATGCTTCTTGGAAATAATGTTTTAAAAATCCATTCATGCCGTATAAGTTAAAAAAACATTCTTCTCGTACTTTTGTCGGAAAAGTCAAAAAGTACCTTGTACATAAAACGACAAAATATTCCTTTCATATCTTTTACTAAAAATTCACCGAAAGGGTAAAATTGGATTTAAACAATTGTAGGTGGATGGAAACAATATTACATATTGAGGGAACATGGATGTGGATGATAAAATACACCCCAGTAAATACCAAAGTATAAATAATCTCGAATAAAAATGAGATTGTGATATTTTCCCTTACCTTAGGTCCGATTTCCTTCGTAAGTGTCTGAACCTCCTGTATAATGATTTAAATAATGTTATTGACTTATTCCATAATCATACGTATTGTTATGATATCATATATGGTCATATTCTTAGCTTCTTATTAGTAATATTTCATTACTACTTGTTATTCAGGTGTTTAATACTTTTTGTTCTTATGCGTGTTTTGTCGAATAAATTCTTATTCTTCTCTTTATTTTATAGATACCTCATTTCCAGAAGGGTATTAGTGTAATATATATCATATTTATTCATTAAATTCATTTATATAATCATTATTCAATGAAGATCATGTAGAACGAGTCACATCACATCGTGGAGACAGTATTCCGTACGTACGCATGAGCGATGATATCATTCCCATGATCGTGGAATTGTATTGGAGTGTATGTATACTATTTCAGAATCAATATAACTTTACAATAATCATATTTAGTTATTATTTACACCATTATACCCATCCAAGTAAGGTGGTGGGGGAAAATATATTACACCACGGCGTGGAGACGATATTCCGTACGTACGCACGCGCGGTGATTTCATTTTCCGTAGGATGGATAGATGGTGAAATGGGGTTGTTTCATACTTATAATAAAATATAAGTATATTAGTGATACTGATGTTATTACTTCATAATGAAACAACTAAATAAGAATAAGTGGAAGAAGAAATAAAGATAAAAGAATTGGTAACGGACATTACCTCTTCTTTGAAGCGCTTCTTTGAGACTTCCTTTTAGGGCACTAAAATTGGTCTTTGAAGAAGACAAGGACCTATAGGATGTCTCTAGGGAAGTGGATAGAATAAATTGGCAGGGGTTGGCTGAGATTGAAGGCTCAAAGTGATGTGAGGAAGAGAGGGAGGAGGTGCCCTTTTATAAGAGAGGAGAGGGGCACCTTTGGAATAACAAAAAAATATTATTTTATTATAAAGTCAAATTCGGTTTTTAATAGCACCAAATTGATATATTTTGAAGATAAGGTGGAGAGGGGTTGAAATAATCTCATCCAATATAATTTAGACAAGTTTAGGTACCAATTGTAACCTTATCATTTAGATTAACTTTAAGTTAGATAATTTAACTTTTACCATGTCTTCTTGTTTTCTTACACTATAAGGTTAATAAACTTACTATATCAAGCCAAACGAACCGAATGTTGTTTATTATTAAAATATATAACATTATATAAGTAATTTGGCCAAAAATTAGATTTTTAGGAATAAAATAAAAATTAATAATATAGTATTTGTTTTAAAAACTATTTTATGTCAATTTTGACACTATTTGGTATTAGATTTTTGTGAAAATCATAACAGAATGATTAGTTCGAAAATTTTAATTAAATAAATACTAACATGTCATATTAACATATAAAATTGTTTTAATTCATAAAAAGTCTCAAATTACATTTATTTGGTTATTTATAACATCAATTATGTCAATATTTCATTAATAAGACAATTACTGCATCATTATTGTATCATAAATAAATTAAATTATTTTAAGTCTAAAAATTACAAATAAAATACCATTATGTAGGAAATCTTTTTAGATTTCTAATGAATACTTATAGTCAAATTTATATTATTTATAACCCAATATTAAAAATGCTTTAGTTATTAAACATTGATTTTAACTATTTTAACCCTTCATTAAATAAATTAATAATAAATGTCCTAATCTAATCCAAGTGGGCCTAAATGGTCATATTTTATTCCTAAGGTTGTTTTTAGTCGAATTACACTTATAAAATAGAATTAGGACATGTTTTAGGGTAATAATATTATTATTTTTACCCTTAACTACCCTATTTACTTTTAACCGTGGTAAAAAAAGTAAAAAGTTACTATTCACCAAAAAATTATTTTCATCTCATTGAACCTCATTTTAGTCCTTGATATTAACCGTGTCTCTCGGATTTTCAAAATTTCATTCACAGAAGTGGTAAAATTATGTTTTATGAAAAATTCAGTTTTTTAACTACCACTTAGTGGTTTCACTATTAATCAAAAAATGAAAGTTTCCAAAAAAATACCAAAAATTAGGCCTAAGCTATATTTGATATTATGAATTAAAAAATGATTTATATTTTATCAAATTCAAAACATATCAGTTACATTAACTAATTACAAAAATTAATTCCCATTGTTAAAACAAATAGCGTGTTTTTAAGAGATAATAACTATCAAAAGATTGACACTTGTTTATGTCTGGTTTAGTTGTGAAATTACATCCAATGAACAACATTGTATTGAATTGTAAAAATATATTCTAAATATACTTTAATACCACTCAAATTAATAATTTATCACTATTAATTATTTAAATTAAAAAAGTTGTTTTTAATTAAAATTTAATAATTTTCACTATTCATCAGAATATGAAAGTTATCCGAAAAGTACCAAAATTTCACCCTAAGCTAATTTTGATATTACGAATCCAAAAATGAAGTCCATTTTGAAAAATAAAATTTACAAAATTTCAAAAAGTGGTTATTACTATTCCTAACGGCTAGTTTTAATAATATTTTAATAGCATATTGTTGTTTAGTGAAACTCGGTATTGCGTACGACGCAAGCTATCGAGGAAGGATGCAGTTGCATGTAAAGAAATCCAAGATAGTGTTGTGTGTAGTGAAAGATTCCGTTGATGATTTATATAACATAAAAACAAAATATTTCTCATAAAAGTCTCGGGTGTTACATTCTACCCCCCTTCAAATGAATTTTTCCCTCGAAATTCGTCACTTTGTAACAAAAATATGAGGATACCTCTCCCTCATCATATCCTCAAGCTCCCATGTAGCTTCTTCTAATTGGTGGTTCCTCCATAAAACTTTCACCAATCGAGTGGTCTTGTTTGGTAGGACTTTTTCGCTACGATCGAGAATCTCTATCGGCTGTTCTTCATAGGAAAGATCTTGCTCTAGTGGTACAACTTCTGAGCTGAGTAAATGTGAAGGATCAGGTATGTACTTTCTCAGGAGAGATACATGGAACACATCGTGAACTTGAGAGAGATTTTGTGGAAGCTCCAATCGGTAATCTACCTTCCCAACACAATCCAGTATTTCAAAAGGACCGATATACCTAGGGCTCAACTTTCCCTTCTTTCCAAATCTCATGACCCTCTTCCAGGGAGATATTCATAAGAACACTTTATCACTAACTTCAAACTCTAGGTCTTTTCTTCAGTTGTCAGCATAACTTTTCTGTTGACTCTGAGCTGCTCTTATGTGTTGTTGAATAGATCGGACCTTTTCTGCCATCTCATCAACAAGATCAGGTCCTCGTAGCTTTCTTCCCCCCAACTTCATCCCAGCAAGTTGGAGTCCTACATTTATTTCCATTGAGAGCTTCATAAGGATCCATCTGAATACTGGAGTGGAATCTATTATTATAAGAAAATTCCAGCAAAGGTAGGTGTTGATCCCAACCACCTTTGAAATCCTATAGCAAGCTCTCAACATATCTTCTAGAGTTTGAATTGTTCTCTCAGACTGTCCGTCTGTCTGAGGATGATAAGCAGTGTTGAAACTCAACTCTATATCCAGAGTATACTGAAGACTTCGCCAGAACTTAGAGGTAAATCTCGGATCCCGATCTGATATAATAGAAAGTGGTACTCCATGTAATCTTACCACTTCCTTTACATATATCCTAGCAAGCTGATCCAAAGAGAAATCCTCTCTAATAGCAATGAAGTGTGCAGAATTTGTAAGACGATCAACTATGACCCAGATAGAATTATTGCCTTTGGATGTTTTAGGAAGTCAGGTGACAAAGTCCATAGTGATGTTTTCCCATTTCCATTCAGGTATGGGTTATGGTTGTAACATCCCCTGACTTTTGTCTCTCAACTTTAACTTGCTGACAAACCAAGCATCGAGAGACATATTCAGCAACATCTATTTTCATGCCATCCCACCAGAAGTACTCTTTCAGGTCCCTATAAATCTTTGTGCTTCCCGGATGAATATAGAATGAAGAACTATGAGCCTCATCCATCAGCTCCTTCTTTAATTCGGGGATGGGAGGAACACAAACCCGATTCCTGAACTTTATTATCCCATCACAATCAAGGTTGAATTCGGGAACATTTCTCACCTTCTTTTGTAACTCTATATCTTCTTTCTGTGCCTCTTTAATCTTCACATGAATAGATGGTTGAACATTCATTTGAGAAAGATACTATTTCCCCCCTTCCATTATAATTCCAACATCCATCCTTTGTAAATCCATAAATATTGGATCTTTTGTGATCCTGATCATGGATAAACTGGTGTGGTCTTGTCAACTTAATACATCTGCCACCTTGTTTTCTTTCCCATGGTGGTAATTAATTGAGCAGTCATAATCCTTTATCAGTTCCAACCATCTTCTTTGGTGCACTTTAAGCTCCTTTTGTGTGAAAATATACTTTAAACTTTTATGATCAGTATAAATGTCACACCTTTCTCCATAAAGATAATGCCTCCAAATCTTTAATGCAGAGATTATCACAGCTAACTCCAAATCATGAGTTGGGTAATTTTGCTCATGGATTTTCAATTTTCATGAGGCATAAGCTATCACCATATCATTTTGCATGAGAACACAACCCAATCCCTTCTTAGATTCATCACTGTAGATCACAAACCTTTCTCCACTATAAGGCAGTGTGAGCACAGGTGCACTGGATAACCTTCTTTTCAACTCCTTGAAATTCTCTTCACATTCCTCCATCCAAACAAACTTAACTCCTTTCCGAGTCAACCTGGTGAGTGGATTAGATAATCGTGAAAAATATTTCACAAAAAGTCGATAATATCTAGCCAAACCAAGAAAACTTCGGATCTCAGTTACTGTTGTTGGTCTCAACCATCTTTCGATAACCTCTGTTTTTGCTGGATCCACAGATATCCCCTCTTTTGAGATTATGTTACCCAAAAATGAAACTTTTTGAAGCCAAAATTCACACTTGGTAAATTTGGCATAAAGATTCTACTTTCTTAGGGTCTTTAATATAATTCTCAAGTGATCTTCATGTTATTCATTGATCTTTGAATAGACAAGAATATCGTCTATAAAGACTATCACAAATTGATCAAGATAGTCTCTAAAGACTCTATTCATCAGATCCATGAAGATAGCAAGGGCATTAGTAAGACCAAATGGCATCACTATAAATTCATAGTGTCCATACCTTGTACGGAAAGCCGTATTTGGTATATCCTCCCTTTTGACCCTTAATTGATGATACCCTGAACGAAGATCAATCTTGGAAAAGTATTGAGCTCTGCGTAGTTGGTCAAATAAGTCATCAATGTGTGGGAGATGATATTTGTTCTTGGTAGTGATCTTGTTAAGTTCTCGATAATCAATGCAGAGTCTCATTGATCCATCTTTCTTCTTAATAAATAGAACAAGTGCTCCCCAAGGTGACGCACTAGGGAGTATGAATCCCTTATCAAGATTCTCTTGGATTTGCTTCTTCAATTCCTGCAACTAAATTGGGGCCATTCTATCAGGTGTCTTTGAAATAGGCAAAGCACCCAGTACGAGTTCTATTGAAAACTCAACTTTACGATTTGGTGGAAAACCTGGAAATTCCTCTGGAAAGACATCATCAAACTCCCATACAACAGGCATATTCTTAATCATGATTTTCTCACCAACCATTTGAAATAAATAACCTTCATTTAGTGGACCATAAGATGGAAGAAATTTCCACCGGAAGGTTATGTTCATCCTTGCATCGATAGATGATCATAGATTGATCTGGAATATGAAATCTGACTTCCCTTCTTTGGCAATTGATATGAGCTCCATATAGAGAAAGCCAATCCATGCCAAGAATCACATCAAATTCCACTATAGGGAGGATCCCAAGATTTTCAGGAAGTACTTTCCCACAAACATCAATCAGAGAAGTATTATAAACTTTTGATGCGACTATTGTGCCATTAGGGGTTGTCACAACTAACTCAACATCTAATTGTTGAGGTAATACAGTGATTCCCTTAGAAAATTATTCAGAAATAAAAGAGTGGGTGGATCGAGAATCAAATAAAACATTTTCTACTTTATAATGGATGGTAAGTGTACCTTTCACCACATCGTTATCGTACTCCACATCGCTGATAGAAATTGCATGTGACTTTCCATTATCTTTAGCCTTAAGATTTTGTTGACGTTGATCATCATCATCAACCATTGGATTAGGGAATTGATTGGCATAATGCCCCATCTCCTTGCACTTGAAACATTGCAGTGTAGTAGGTTCATTCTGTGTATCCATTCATTTGTTTGCATCATTAGACATCTTCTTCCCATCATTGCGGAATTCAAATGCCCGATGACATTCCTTTCTACATTTTAAACATTTACTTGTCCCTTTAAGACAACTCCCTCCATGTTTCTTTCTACACTTTGAGCATAAGGGAAAGCTCATCTTCTTTTCAGTGTGCTCTTTAGATTTTACTTTGAATTCCATTTTCCTCTTCTTATCAAACCCATATTACTGATGGGTTACACCAATATCCATCTCAACCTTGAGAGCACATCGAACAATTTCCTCATAGCTATTGAAGTCCCTTATGGCTAACGCCCTTCGAAGACTTGGTTTTAACCCACTAATGTATCAATCGATCTTACTCTCAGGTTGGATAATAATCCTAGAAGTGTACCTTGAAAGTCTTGTAAAATTTTCTTCATAGGTACCAACAGATTCATCATCCTTTTGATTTAGTTCAAGAAACTCCTTCTCCATCTTTGTTCAGAGAATACGAGGGAAGTAATTATTGAAAAATAAGTTCTTGAACTCATCCCATTCCATGGACTCAATTTCATCTCTTAGCCTCGTATTCCTGATAAGATTCCACCATTGATCAGCATCATCTTCCAAATGATACACTACTAATATGACTTTATCATGGTTAGAACATCGAGGAACTGAAAATATCTTTTCAGTAGTACTAATCCATTTTTCTGCAACTAATGGATCAGTAGACCCGCTAAAAGAAGGTGGACGCTGCCTCATGAAGGATTCAACAGAATGTTGCTCCTTCCTTTGCTCGTTTGGAAGTCCTGCATGATTCATAGCTTGAGAAAGTTGTGTGAGCATGGCTACAAGATTTTGCATTCCAGCTCCCATAACGTTTGGTTGCTCAGGGGGACAATCATTGCATTTCCCGTCGCATTCCACATTAACACGGTTCCTTCGGGTTCCAGCCATTGACTAAAACCAAGAAGAATAGTGTGAGCAACACTAACTATAATAGGAAAACCACATAATCAAGAATAAAATTTCACACTTAAGGTCTTATCCTAGGTTATTCATGGTCATTTCTAAAACACTAAGATTGTGTTCTATGCTTAGACTTATCCTTAGGGATCTTACTAAGGCTTTCACATCCTAGTTTCCAAAGGTTGACTATACCTTTCCTCTGATACCAACTATAACAACCCATACTTTACATACATGGTTAATACTTCAAAATTTAAGTATACTTATTACAACATATAACAAAACCAGGAAAGGACCGTATAGGTATAGAGTCTTTAGAAACTGGGAAACATAAACAACTGGTTCATAAAGAATCTACTTTGCCTCCCATTTATTTCATCATATCTAGAGTCCCTTTTGGAATATCCTACTTCATAACCTTCTTCCTGACCCGGGGAAAGAGAACATACAAAAGGGTGAGCTCAAATGCTCAGTAAGGGTAAACAAAAGAAATATCAATCACATCATATACATAAGAACATATCTTTTGGAAATCTTAACCTACAAAAGAGATCATAATTTCATAACATGGGATAAATCATAGTAGTTAAATTTAATCCCAATAATCATAACTTAAAACATGAAACATTGTGGCATACACACATAATCATAGAGAATCATTTCTTATTTGTAAAGACTCATTTCCAAGACTATCTTAGTGGACAAAGTCCATTTCTAAACCGAGTTCACTCCTCGTTTCAGTCCTGTTTCACTGAACCGGTTTAACCTTCCGTTCCAGCCATGTCTATCTCACGAGATATAAAATATTTACCCAATGCATTAGAGGGAGATATAGGTCCCACCCATCTCATAATGATACCATTATAATGTTTGCCACAAAATCATAAATCATACATCATTGCATAACCCATGTAATAAAAAAAATGGGATTCTTAAACAACATGACATCATAAAACGATTCGTATAAGATAAAGTAATTCATAAAAATAATTACATCACAACATAATCAAATCAATTTAATAATAGGTATAGAAACAGAACCCTATATTATCTTATATGGAAAATAATTTTGATAAAACAATTGAACTCCATTCTTGAGGAAAATATCCTTTCTACTTCAAAAACATTTTACTTTCTTAACATGTCTTACAATTTTAAACTAAAAGAAGTTGATTAAAAATAAACTTGAAAACTTGTAAAGGAAGATTCTTGGAAATAATGTTCTAAAAATCCATTCATTCCGTATAATTTAAAAAAACATTCTTCTCGTACTTTTGTCAGAAAGTCAAAAAGTACCTTGTACAAAAAACGACAAAAGATTCCTTTTATATCTTTTACTAAAAACTCACCGAAGGGTAAAATTGGATTTAAACAATTGTAGGTGGATGGAAACAATATTACATATTGAGGGAACATGGATATGGATGATAAAATACACCCCAGTAAATACCAAAGTATAAACAATCTCGGATAAAAATGAGATTGTGATATTTTCCCTTAGTGCGTTCTTGAAGGAACACATCATTGAATTGGGGATAATGTAGGAGATATGATTTAAGATAGTTAATCTATGTATTTCAGACCATACAGAAATAGTGAATAAGGTAATAATGGATGAAAGAGACATATCAAGAGATATGGGAGGATGAAGTATGATGATATCCACAAGAAATGGTGGGAAATATAATATTGGGAGTAAGAGGAAGAGGGACACTACTTCCAAGGTTGGACTGTGAATCAAAATCAGACCACTGGATTAGTAAACCTTCCTCCCTGACCCAAGAGCAAAGTCGGTTGTTTCTAATGTGGTTTACTTTACAACATAAAGAGAGATCATATAACACAACCTAGATCATGTCACATCTATAACCAGATGGGGAATATTCATTTCAATTATTCTAGTTCTCCATGGTTAAGTTCTCATTACACTTCTCAGGTGTCATAGACATTGTATTCTTTGATGGGATGAGGACAACAGAACCAATATCATTAGAAAAATAGATCTAGCCATGATGATTCTAGGAATACCATGAATCCCCAGGTATGGAAATCTCAATAGGGAAACAATTAACAAAGTGAAGCGGTGAAAAAATTATATGGAGCTGAGTAGGTGATTTTGGATGATCAAGCAGGACAATCTATGGTGGTAGGTACGATTCTTTTTAATTATACCCTTATGCATGTGTTGTTTGATACTAGTGAATCACATTGTTTTATTTCTTCTCATGTTGTTTATTTTCTATGTTTAAAACATGAGATGATTCCATCTATAATAAAACATCAAACTCTTCATGGGGAAAGAGAATGTGTAGCCTTTCTATGGAAATCATGTTCTATAAATGTTGATGGAGTTGAGATGAAATATGATTTTATTATGCTAGAGATGGATGTTTATGATGTAATCCTGGGTATTAATTGGTTGAAAAATGTTCAAGGATCACATAGACTATTATAGAAGAATAGTTAGTTTCTAGACGGAGGATGTTGTCGAACATCTCGTTAAAGGAAAAAGGAATCATAAGACATGTTCAATGAGCATGTTGGCACCAATAGTTGGAATGATCACTTATGAGATGACGGTTTTGACCTTGGAATCAGAGGAAGAGATCGAGAATAGAAGTTTTCCAATAGTCGTGGACCAGTTTCCTAATGTGTTTCCAAAAAATTTCATTGGGTTACCACTGTTAATAAAAGTAGAGTTTATGATGGATCTCTTTCTGAGGACAAGTCCTATCTCACCTCCATCTTATCAAATTGAACCAATAGAATTAAGGGAACTAAAGGTTCATTTGAAAGAGTTAGAAATCAAGGGTTTGATTCTGGTCAGCATATATCCATGGGAAGCACAAGTCTTGTTTGTGAAGAAAGCTAATATACCTCTAAGGATGTGCGAAGATTATCATAATTTTAACCAAGTTATGATAAATAATAGGTATACACTTTCACAAATTTATGATATATTAGATCAAATTAGGGGAGATAAGTGGTTCTCTAAGATTGAATTGCGATTAAGATATCACCAATTGTGAGTTTGGAAGGAGGATATTCCAAAGATATCTTTCAAAAGAAGATATAGTCATTATGAATATGGGGTAATCCCTTTAGGAATTACGAATTCACCATTGGTATTTATAGAATTGATGAATTAAATATTTTAGCGATAAATGGATTAATTTTTAGTGGTATTTTTGGATTAAATACTGTTGTATTCAAGGAAAAGGGATGAGCACGATCAATTCTTAGAGACAGTACAAAAAATCTTGAGAGACCATATTTTGTATGACAAATTATCAAATTATGACTTTTGAATATAAGAGTCATGATTTTTTTCCATCTACTTTCTCAAAGTCTTGTTTTAGTGGATCCATAGAATATAAAATCTATTGTCTCTTGGAAACTGCTAAAGAACATATTTTGAATACAAATTTTTCTTTGTCTCTCTATTTATTATCAAGGATTTTTTCATGAATTTTTATGGCTAGCCTCACCACTGATAGCTTTGAAAAAGAATAACATTCCATCCCAATGGAGTGATGAATACAAAAAATATTTTCAATACCTAAAGGTTCACCTTAAATTTGCACCGATCTTGATTTTTCTAAAATTAAGACAAGGGTACGTTGTGTATTTTGATGATTCAGAATCTTGGTCATGGTGTGTTATCATGAAAGGAGACCATGTTGTTGCTTATGGATCATGTCAGTTAAGTATAACATCCCGCCATTTTATAACATAAACTTTCATTACATTACACACAACTGAGGATCTTTAAGGTTTAGTGTCTTGGAAACCAGGAACATAATACATGAAAACAACATAAAGCATTCTTCTTAAACACTTGAAAGGCCTCTCCTTAAGTTCATCCTAGGTTCATTACTGCATCTCATAACCTGGGGACATACATCAAAAGAAAGGGTGAGCAGAAGGCCCAGTAAGGGAAACAAGAGGAACATTTTACATGTGAACTTGATATACTTCAATAAGGACATGAAAAGAACTTTAAGGCATGAGAAAGAAATCATGAGGCATTTCATAATAAAAATAACATTTTTCATAACTTGAAGATGTGGCTACATCATTTAACATAGACAATCATGAACATATCACCAAGGTCCATCCCCAAGGTGTCATTTGAAAATTACCAAGGTTATTCACCAAGGTATCATGAAAATTGTAATCTCTAGTGGTTACATCATTACCCAATGCATTGGAGCGCTATCAGGGCGCACCCTTAAATTTTCCTTTATTATCATGTGATCCACATATATCATCATCAAACATTTCATAAATAACCCATATAGCATAAAGGAAATGGGTTTCATTTCATAATCATAACTTTTTAAAAACTGCTTTAAAGACATGATCTTTATATCACTTTAAAACCCACAGAAAAGGAAGGTGGGTCTCATGTATGTAAATCCCAGAATTTAAAATAGAAAATTTTGGTATATATGTGAATACCCTTGTAGAAATAGGAGCTTTGAGTATTCACTTTATAACATAAAATAATTTTTGAGAAAAGAGAGAGAGGCATTTTGAGGGGAAAATTCTGCAGCATAACGGCTAAGTTTCGGGGTTTTAGAAAACATTGAAATGAGAGGGGACATGGGTCAACTACTCATAAATGATCCATAAAACAGTAGGGTGAAAGAATAAGAAGGACATATGGACATGGTAATGAAATTTTAGGGACATACCATTTGAAATGAAAAACATGGAAGGAAAAAAGATTAGATTTCTCTTATGAAAATTCGGCAGCCTTACGGCGTCACTTAACTTCAAAAGAAAATGATTTGACAAGATCAAATAGGGTCCCTCATCATATGATCATAAGAGATCAGTATGATATATATAGAGATCATACCCCAACATAATAAAAAGGAACATGAAAGACTTGACATGAAAATCGAACTTGAAAAATGAGAAGGGTGAAAGAATCCCTTAAAAATTCGGCAGCCTAACGGCGTCACTTAAACTTTCATAAAACGAAATGATGAGAGTAATAGGGGATCTCTCATCATATAAACATGAAAGGGCAGTAAGAGGAATATAAAAGAGCATCCTCTCACATAAAAACATGGAGCAGAAAAGGAATGACATAAAAGAGATTACATGAAAAGAAAGAGAGGGGTCAGATCCCTTACCTTAAAACGTGACTCTTGAAACTCAAAGGATTGGACCTTGAGGGCTTGGGGGCACCTTGGGAGGACTCCTTGGAAGGTAAGAAGACCAGAACTTCGTTGGGGGAGAGTTGGGAGTGAAAACTAAAGGAGTAAAGGGTGGGTATTTATAGGGAAAGTGAGGGGACAAAGCATTAATGGCCAAGGGACACCTCACTAGTGGTTTTGGCAAAACCATGGGCTTGCCCATGGTATTTGCCCATGGTATTGTCCACTTGGGACACCTCACACCTTATCTTACTATTCATAATTTGACCATATTGAATATATACTTAATACATCATTTAATGATGTCATTAAAGACCCGTAACTTAAAAACTATACTTTCACTATTCACCGAAAATTTAACTTTCTCAGAATAATCCCAAAATTTCACCTTAACCAAATATCAATGCTATGATTTTAAAAATGAACTCCATTTTATAAAAATAATTTTCTAAATATTTTTAATTTTATTTTTAAATAAATACACTATTCACCGAAAATTTATTTTTTCAGAAAAATCCCCAAAAATTACCATAACATAATATCGATGCTCTGAGTTTAAAAATAAAGTCATTTTTATAAAAATAATTTTCTAATTATTTTTAATTAAATTTTTAATTAAAAAACACTATTCATCCGAAAAAACTAATACTTCAATAATAATTTATGAAACCGTTATTTACCCATTTTATTGAATCACATTACTTAATCAAGGTGCCTAGATTATATTAAAACTTTCTTTGAGTGAAAATTACTAATCCATTTGGTCACATTACTAATCCTAAGCGTAAAATCACTATTCATAATTTACTATTCATCAAAAATTAATTTGATCTTATTAGACTCCAAATTCCTTAATGAACACTTTTGTAGAAGACCATTTTTTGAAAATCATTACACATCATTAGTTATTTAGGGTTTACATAAATATTTCAAAATATCCCTTTTTCAAAATTCATCAATAAAATACATTCTAAAATTATCTTGACATTTGAAATTTCACAAACATCACTAAAGGAAGAAATCTCAATTTATTCACCCGAAAGGATTACACAAGGAAACTAGGGTCTCATCACATAGCCCCTTATAACACTGGAATAAGACCTAAGTGTAAGGTGTGCTATGGTGAGAGAATCTGAGGGAGGCTCAGATAACATTACCCTAGTAGCAACCTCCACTAACTTGAACTTCTCCTGCAAGCGTTTCCGTTCAAGCTTGACACGCTGGAGTTCGGCTTGGGCTTGGTCCAGAGCGAAGCCCACAGACGCTACCTCCTTCTCAAGCTCTGATAAGTGGGCTTCATAAGGGTTGAGTCTACTGGATGAAGCCATTGACTCCTCTTTCTGCATTAACCATTAACGTCTTATTAAATCATTAAGAGTAAGTTAATATAATACTCAAAAAGATTGGGTCGTTACATTCTTCCCCCCTTAGGAAATTTCGTCCCCGAAATTTATACTTGAGGCCTATCCGAAAAGGTGAGGGTACTTTTGCTTCATCGTTTCCTCGGGCTCCCAAGTCGCTTCTTCATACTTATGATTCCTCCACAACACTTTCACAAGGTGGGTAGTCTTGTTTCGTAGAACCTTGTCTCTACGGTCCAAGATCTCCACTGGCTGCTCCTCATAAGAGAGGTCATGTTCAAGTTGTACCACCTCTGGGTTCAGTACATGCGAAGGGTCGGGTATGTACATCCTCAAGAGAGATACATGGAAGACATCATGAACTTGAGCTAGGTTCGGTGGAAGTGCTAGACGATAGGCCACTGCTCCTATGCGATCAAGGATTTCATAGGGGCCAATGTACCTAGGGCTGAGCTTCCCTTTCTTCCCAAACCGCATGACTCTCTTCCATGGAGAAATTCGAAGGAAGACTTTGTCACCAACACCAAACTCCAAGTCCCTTCGACGATTGTCAGCATAGCTCTTCTGCCGACTCTGAGCAGCCTTTATGTGTTGTTGGATGGCATGAACCTGTTCTGTCATATCTTGCACGAGATCAGGCCCAAGAAGCTTCCTCTCACCAGTTTCATCCCAACAAGTAGGAGTTCTACACCGCTTTCCATACAGAGCTTCATAGGGTGCCATCTGAATACTCGCATGGAAGCTGTTGTTATAGGAGAACTCCACTAATGGGAGGTGTTGATCCCATCCACCTTTAAATTCCATTGAGCATAATCTCAACATGTCTTCGAGTGTCTGAATAGTCCTTTCAGATTGGCCATCAGTTTGAGGATGATAGGCCGTACTAAAATTCAATTCAGTATTCAGAGCATGCTGAAGACTTCTCCAGAATTTTGATGTGAATCTTGGGTCACGATCAGATATGATGGATAGTGGTACCCCATGCAGCCTTACCACTTCCTTCACGTATATCATGGCAAGCTGATCCAGAGAGAAATCTTCCCGAATAGAGATAAAATGGGATGTCTTGGTGAGACGGTCCACAATAACCCATATCGCATTGTTTCCTTTGGATGTTTTCGGGAGACCGGTTACAAAGTCCATGGTGATATTATCCCACTTCCATACTGGTATGGGTAGCGGTTGTAATACCCCCTTAGGAAGTTGTCTTTCTGCCTTTACTTGCTGACACACCAGGCACCTTGTAGTGTAATCGACAATCTCCCTCTTCATGTTATCCCACCAATAATGATCACGAAGGTCTCTATACATCTTAGTGCTTCCCGGATGTATAGAGAAAGTAGAGCCATGAGCTTCATCCATCAGTTCTTTCTTTATCTCCGGAATAGATGGAACACATAGTCTTGTACGAAATTTCAACACGCCTTCTTGATCAATATTGAAATCAGGGAACTTCCCATCCTTTACAGCCTCAAACTTCTCCTGCAGCAAAGGATCTTCTTTTTGAGCCTTCTTGATCTTCTCTAGTACTGAAGGTTGAGAAATCATTTGGGATAGGGTTGATGATGTCCCTTTCCTTATAATTCCCATGTCCAGTTTTACTAGATCTTTAATCAAGGGATCTCCCAGGATCCTCATTGTTTCCAGAACAACAGGATCTTTCCTGCTTAACGCATCCGCGACTTTGTTTGCTCTTCCAGGGTGATAATGAATTGAACAATCATAGTCTTTAATAAGCTCCAACCATCTCCTTTGTCTCATGTTCAATTCTTTCTGAGTGAAAATATACTTTAGACTTTGGTGGTCAGTATATATATCACATTTCTCCCCATAAAGATAGTGCCTCCATATCTTTAGAGCAAAAACAACTGCCGCCAGCTCTAGATCATGCGTAGGATAATTCTGCTCATGAATCTTCAACTGTCGAGATGCATAAGCAATTACTTTGTCATTTTTCATGAGGACGCACCCAAGCCCTTTCAGAGATGCATCACTAAAAATAACGAATCCTTCTACGATAGAGGGTAGTGTTAACACAGGTGCAGTAACCAATCTCTTCTTCAGCTCTTGGAAACTTTCCTCGCATTCCTTTGTCCAGATGAACTTAACCCCTTTTCGAGTCAACTTGGTTAGTGGATTAGAAAGCCGTGAAAAGTTTTTCACAAACCTCCTATAATATCCCGCTAAACCAAGGAAACTACGAATCTCAGTTACTGTTGTGGGTTGAGGCCACTCCTCCACAACCATTGTCTTTGCAGGGTCAACCGAGATTCCTTCATTGGTTACGATGTGCCCCAAGAAAGCCACTTGTTGTAACCAAAACTCACACTTGCTGAACTTCCCAAAGAGCCTCTCCTTCCGTAGAGTTTTTAAAACAACCCTCAGATGATCTTCATGCTCCTCACGACTTTTTGAATATATCAAAATATCATCAATAAAAACTACCACAAAGTTATCAAGGTAGTCCTTAAAGACTCTATTCATCAAATCCATGAAAATAGCAGGAGCATTAGTTAAGCCGAAGGGCATAACAGTAAACTCATAATGCCCATATCTTGATCGGAAGGCAGTCTTTGGAATATATTCCTTCTTCACCCTCAGTTGATGATAACCAGATCGAAGGTCAATCTTAGAGAAGAATTGAGCCCCATGAAGTTGGTCAAATAAATCATCAATTCTTGGAAGAGGGTATCTGTTCTTCACTGTGATCCCGTTCAGTTCTCTATAATCAATGCATAGCCGCATTGATCCATCCTTCTTCTTCACAAAGAGAACTGGTGCTCCCCAAGGAGACACACTCGGTCAGATAAACCCCTTCTCCAACAAGTCTTGGAGTTGTTTCTTTAGCTCCTCTAGCTCCACATTTGCCATTCTATACGGAGTCTTTGATATCGGTTGAGACCCAGGTACGAGTTCAATGGAGAACTCTACCTCTCTTTCTGGGGGAGGTCCAGGTAACTCCTCAGGAAATACATCCATGTATTCCTGAACAATCGGAACATCTTCAATTTGTATGCTCCCCTTACCTTCTTCCTCATCACCGATTAACTCCATAAAGAAAGCTATAGGAGGTGCTTCTAGATAGGGATCAGTTCGGGATATCTCTCCTCGGAAGATAACTGTAGGTCGTTCATTCAAGACTACTGAGATTTCCTTACTTCTGCATTTGATCTTAGCATTATACTTTGAGAGCTAGTCCATCCCTAGTATAACGTCGAATTCCATCATGGGAATGACTACTAGATTTGCGATAAGATTGTGCTCACCAAAGTAAACACTAGAGTCTCTAAACACTGTTGATGCATGGATAATCCCACTTGGAGTCTTGACTGACAACTCTACCTCAAGCAATTCGGGGATTGATTCTATATTCTTTGCAAACTTGGAAGAAATAAAGGAATGCGTAGAACCAGAATCAAATAAAGCACTTGCTAGTTTTGAGAGGATAACAAGAGTACCTGCTACCACATCGTTCAGAACTTCAACTTCAGTTGTTATGATAGCGAAAGCACGACCTTTCTCCCTTGGCCTCTGCTGAGGTTGATGGTGATTCCCCTCCACCGCCCTCGGATTTGGACATTGATTAGCAAAGTGCCCAAGCTGTCCACACTTGAAGCATGTGACTTCGGGTAGGGCCAGAACCATCTTTCCTCTGTCGTTAGTGTTGGGAAGTTGAGGCTTCACATCACCACGACAATTCCGAGAAATATGGCCTTCTTTTCCACACCTATAGCACTTGCCACTTCCGATAAAGCAGTTCCCCGGATGCTTCTTCCCACATTTATTGCATGTGTCATGTTGCATATGCTTTCCACCTCTTTCCTGATCAAAACTTCTTCCCATGCTTGGTTCTAGAGTTCTCTTCTTCTCATTAGATTCGTGAGACCATTGTGTCTCCCCAAACTCTAGTTCAACTTTCATAGCACTTAGAACTATTTCTTCATAGCTATCGTAGTCCCTGTTGGCTAGATTATTCCGCAGATGGGGTCGTTGTCCACCAAAGAATCTATCAACCTTCCCATTAGGGTCCATGACAAAGCTTGAGGTATAACGGGAAAGCCTTGTGAAGTTCACCTCATAGCTTCCGACAGATTCGTTCTCCTTCTGCTTCAGCTCGAGAAACTCTTTCTCCATTTTCGTTCTCATGGAACGAGGGAAATACTTGTTAAAGAAAATCCCCCGAAATTCTTCCCACTCCATAGCTTCCATCTCTCCTCGTGGCTTCGTGTTTTTGATCAGTGACCACCACTGATCAGCTTCTCCCTCTAGGCGGTAAACAGCAAGGGTGACTTTTTCTTGTTCCGAACAATGAAGTACAGAAAATATCTTTTCAATGGAGCTTATCCATTGTTCTGCAACCAATGGGTCAGTAGATCCACTGAATGTTGGCGGTCGTTGACGCATGAAGGACTCAACAGAAAGTTGTTCCCTTCGTGGTGAGGTTGGCCTCTCAGCTTGATTCAAGTTATTACTCATAACTTGAGTCAGTTGGTTCATCATTCGCATGAATGTTTCCATTCCGGCTTCCATCGGAGGGCCGTCAGCACATGGTGCATTGCGGTCACCATCGGCACGGTTTCTCCTATTGCCCGTCATTTTCTAAAAGAATAAAACCTTAGTGAGAAACTTATTTCATTTATGTATCTTTTAACTAAGACTTCATGCTTATACAATTACACTTTTCTATAATTCCTTCATAATGATTCATAAAAAGCTCATGATTAACCAAACATATCCCCCGGGAGTGTCGTAACCAAGAGTGCAGCAAGGCCCGTTATCGTGCACCAGTTCCCGTTCGAGTCTAGCTCAAAGCAGTGTTTTCGGGTTTTACCCCTATGTACATCTGTGCCAGAGCCGCCTCTACCTGCTCGTATCCAGACAGGGATGTATTTGTTTGATAGACCACTTACTCAATACTTACCAAAATACCAGGAAGTTTTCCTATATTTAAACTTTTCTATAGGGTTCTTCCTAATGTTTTTATATCCTAATTTCCACAAATAACTAAACCATCCTTTGATACCAACTATAACATCCCGCCATTTTGTAACATAAACATTCATTACATTACACAAAACTGAGGATCGTTATGGTTTAGTGTCTTGGAAACAAGGATCATAATACATAAAAAAAACATAAAAACATTCTTCTTAAACACTTGAAAGGCCTCTCCTTAAGTTAATCCTAGGTTCATTACTGAATCTCATAACCTGGGGACATACATCAAAAGAAAGGGTGAGCAGAAGGCCCAGTAAGGGAAACAAGAGGATCATTTTACATGTGAACTTGATATACTTCAATAAGGACATGAAAAGAACTTTAAGGCATGAGAAAGAAATCATGAGGCATTTCATAATAAAAATAACATTTTTCATAACTTGAAGATGTGGATACATCATTTAACATAGACAATCATGAACATATCACCAAGGTCCATCCCCAAGGTGTCATTTGAAAATTACCAAGGTTATTCACCAAGGTATCATGAAAATTGTAATCTCTAGTGGTTACATCATTACCCAATGCATTGGAGCGCTATCAGGGCGCACCCTTAAATTTGCCTTTATTATCATGTGAGCCACATATA
Source organism: Viscum album (assembly GCA_963277665.1). Classification (NCBI taxonomy): domain Eukaryota; kingdom Viridiplantae; phylum Streptophyta; class Magnoliopsida; order Santalales; family Viscaceae; genus Viscum; species Viscum album. The sequence continues at coordinate 1,264,536,203 of OY728140.1, read as the reverse complement.
TCATCATCAAAAATTTCATAAATAACCCATATAGCATAAAGGAAATGTGTTTCATTTCATAATCATAACTTTTTAAAAACTGCTTTAAAGACATGATCTTTATATCACTTTAAAACCCACAGAAAAGGAAGGTGGGTCTCATGTATGTAAATCCCAGAATTTAAAATAGAAAATTTTGGTATATATGTGAATACCCTTGTAGAAATAGGAGCTTTGAGTATTCACTTTATAACATAAAATAATTTTTGAGAAAAGAGAGAGAGGCATTTTGAGGGGAAAATTCTGCAGCATAACGGCTAAGTTTCGGGGTTTTAGAAAACATTGAAATGAGAGGGGACATGGGTCACCTACTCATAAATTATCCATAAAACAGTAGGGTGAAAGAATAAGAAGGACATATGGACATGGTAATGAAATTTTAGGGACATACCATTTGAAATGAAAAACATGGAAGGAAAAAAGATTAGATTTCTCTTATGAAAATTCGGCAGCCATACGGCATCACATAACTTCAAAAGAAAATGATTTGACAAGATCAAATAGGGTCCCTCATCATATGATCATAAGAGATCAGTATGATATATATAGAGATCATACCCCAAAATAATAAAAAGGAACATGAAAGACTTGACATGAAAATCGAACTTGAAAAATGAGAAGGGTGAAAGAATCCCTTAAAAATTCGGCAGCTTAACGGCGTCACTTAAACTTTCATAAAACGAAATGATGAGAGTAAGAGGGGATCTCTCATCATATAAACATGAAAGGGCAGTAAGAGGAATATAAAAGAGCATCCTCTCACATAAAAACATGGAGCAGAAAAGGAATGACATAAAAGAGATTACATGAAAAGAAAGAGAGGGGTCGGATCCCTTACCTTAAAACGTGACTCTTGAAACTCAAAGGATTGGACCTTGAGGGCTTGGGGGCACCTTGGGAGGACTCCTTGGAAGGTAAGAAGACCAGAACTTCGTTGGGGGAGAGTTGGGAGTGAAAACTAAAGGAGGAAAGGGTGGGTATTTATAGGGAAAGTGAGGGGACAAAGCATTAATGGCCAAGGGACACCTCACTAGTGGTTTTGGCAAAACCATGGGCTTGCCCATGGTATTTGCCCATGGTATTGGCCACTTGGGACACCTCACACCTTATCTTACTATTCATAATTCGACCATATTGAATATATACTTAATACATCATTTAATGATGTCATTAAACACCCGTAACTTAAAAACTATACTTTCACTATTCACCGAAAATTCAACTTTCTCAGAATAATCCCAAAATTTCACCTTAACCAAATATCAATGCTATGATTTCAAAAATGAACTCCATTTTATAAAAATAATTTTCTAAATATTTTTTATTTTATTTTTAAATAAATACACTATTCACCGAAAATTTATTTTTTCAGAAAAATCCCCAAAAATTACCATAACATAATATCGATGCTCTGAGTTTAAAAATAAAGTCATTTTTATAAAAATAATTTTATAATTATTTTTAATTAAATTTTTAATTAAAAAACACTATTCATCCGAAAAAACTAATACTTGAATAATAATTTATGAAACCGTTATTTACCCATTTTATTGAATCACATTACTTAATCAAGGTGCCTAGATTATATTAAAACTTTCTTTGAGTGAAAATTACTAATCCATTTGGTCACATTACTAATCCTAAGCGTAAAATCACTATTCATAATTTACTATTCATCAAAAATTAAGTTGATCTTATTAGACTCCAAATTCCTTAATGAACACTTTTTTAGAAGACCATTTTTTGAAAATCATTACACATCATTAGTTATTTAGGGTTTACATAAATATTTCAAAATATCCCTTTTTCAAAATTCATCAATAAAATACATTCTAAAATTATCTTGACATTTGAAATTTCACAAACATCACTAAAGGAAGAAATCTCAATTTATTCACCCGAAAGGATTACACAAGGAAACTAGGGTCTCATCACATATCCCCTTATAACACTGGCATAAGACCTAAGTGTAAGGTGTGCTATGGTGAGAGAATCTGAGGGAGGCTCAGATAACATTGCCCTAGTAGCAACCTGCACTAACTTGAACTTCTCCTGCAAGCGTTTCCGTTCAAGCTTGACACGCTGGAGTTCGGCTTGGGCTTGGTCCAGAGCGAAGCCCACAGACGCTACCTCCTTCCCAAGCTCTGATAAGTGGGCTTCATAAGGGTTGAGTCTACTGGATGAAGCCATTGACTCCTCTTTCTGCATTAACCATTAACGTCTTATTAAATCATTAAGAGTAAGTTAATATAATACTCAAAAAGATTGGGTCGTTACATTAAGTGTTCCTGAGAAGAACTACCCAACACATTATATGGAGTTAGCTTCGATTGTGCATGCCTTAAAAACATGGTATCATTATCTCTTTAGTGAGAAATTTATTGTGTTCACATATCCTAAGATCTTGAATCATATTTTATCACAAAGGGATTTGAATATGAGGAAAATAATATGAATATATTATCTACAAATGTTTGAATTTGACTTGATGTATACACCAGGTAAAGAAAATTCAGTGGCTGATGTAATAAGCATAAAGTCGTATGCTCAGTTGGTAAAATAATTTTCGAATGAGTGGTAGTTTATGTCGGTCCTAGCTGACATGCATGTGGAATAAGAAGACTGAGGTTATATTGTGGATTTATTTTCAGCTGTGATGGTTCTGTATTTGGTAAATATGGTAAAGGAGGAACAAGAATCTAATAGAGATTATGTTTCAATGAGGTCAAAAACTCAATGGTGGGGAGACCATTGAGGTATGGAGGCTAGATGAGAGTTCTATTTTGTGGTTTTGAGATTTGATGGTTGTACCTATGACTTATCAGAAGAAACTTATTTATTCTTACCGGTATTCGAGATTGGATGTCCATCCAAGATTACTGAAGATGTATAAAATGTTTAAAGTCCAGTTCTAGTGGAATGGTATGAAACATAAAGTGGTTTAGGTTGTTTCTATATGCTTAACTTGTCCAAAATTTAAGAAAGAACATTAGTGAACAACTTGTATGTTATAGTATTTACCTATTTTAGAGTGGAAGTGGGAGCATATATCTATGTATTTTATTATAGGTATCCCAATAATGGTTTGGAAACATGATTCCATATGGGTTATAGTGGATCAACATACCAAGTTATCTCACTTCATCCCTATTTGTGAAACTCATATGGTAAAGGGTCTATCCAAAATCTATATCTAAGAAGTGGTAAAGTTTCACAGAATACTAGTTTTGATCTTATCAGAAAGAGATTTGAGGTTCACATCTCGTTTCTGGAAATCCTTATAGAAATACCTTGGGACTCAGTTGACTAAGAGTACAACATATCATATTTATATGGATAACCAATATGAACATATGATATAGACATTGGAAGACATGTTGTGGGCTTGTGTAATAGATTTTGGTGGCTCATGGGAGGAGCACATACCCTTATTGGAGTTCTCATATAAAAACAACTATAAGGCCTTAATAATATGGAATATTTTGAATCATTTTATGGGGACCCTTATCATTCTCCAATTTGCTGGGTGGAAACAAGTGAGACTTCACTAGTTGGTATAAGCCTTGTTCAAGAGACAATCAAGAAGATTAATTTGATTATAAAAAGGATAGATATGCCTCTCAGTCATCAAATATCGTATGCGGATCATCATCGACTACCATTTTCATTTATAGTAAGTGACCATGTTTTCTTGAGGATTTCTACAAGGCTTGGAAATCAATGTTTTGGGAAGTAGGTAAAGTTATCTCCTCGATACATAATCCATTTTGAGATATTGGAATGGGTGAGAGAGGTGGAATATTAGTTGGAATTACCACCACAGTTCATTATGGTAAACAATTTGTTCCATGTATCTCAGTTGAAAAAGCATTATTCTGATCTTGACCATGTCATCATATGGGATCACATTGACCTAGAACAAAATGCTTCATTGGTAAATATCCCAGTGTAGATTGTGGATAGGCAAGAGAAAGCCTTCTGTGAAAAAATCATCAGTTTAGTGTGGGTTTTGTGGCAATATGGTCAAACTCATTAAGAGAATTGGGAATTCAAGTAGGATATGAAAGAGAAAAGGATGGAATTCATTCAAGACACTTATTTTTTTTTACATTATAGGGATGTAAATTCCAATGGTGGAAAGAATGTACCTTCCCTGGTTTCAAGAAAGTAACCCTTTAATTATGCTTTTTATGTATATATAGTATATGGGTGAAGTTTGGGAGAGTTTTGAGAACTTTTAAAGTGTTTTTGGGGATTTTATAAAGGTGAAAGAGTGGTGTATGGTTTGTGGAAACCATGAAAATCTTGTAAGAAATCATGAACAATGAGACATGGGTGAAGAATAAGGTGCATGGGCCATGCATGATTTTTCCAAATCATGCAACTGCCTAGTAGAAACTGTGATCGTTGAAGTATGGATTTGGTCGTCTTGAGATAGTGGCTTCATCATGGTTGGCGCAAGGTTTTGAGATTATGCAAGGAAACTGTGTGAGGTCCATCCTTAAGGTAGTGGCTACCTCATGGTTAGTGCACGATTTGCCTATCTGTGCCACTGAACCACGCGTGAGTCAAAATTGGATTCTTAAATTGTCAATATAACACATTTTTAATGATAAGTGCCTCTTTTTCCCCAAAAATGATCCTAACTCAGGATTTTTTCCTCCCAAATATTAGGGAACCTTTCCCCATTGATTCTGAAGAGACCTGAAGCCATCCCTTGGTGTGCTAAATCTTGATTCCCGCAGTATGTGATTGTTCTTGATCTATCCTGTTATTTTTCTTAGATCTACATCACCCTATCTCTTTATTTCTTATATCTATGACCTATGTGAGTTTATATAAGGTTATGGAATCCAAATATGTTTATATTTTTCCGTATTGTGGATAGGGTAAGTGATCTAAGGTGGGTTTTTGGAGATTTAACCTAATTTTGAGACATTGTTCGTATCATTTATCATTTTCGCCAAAACTCTTAAGGCAGGTCGCTTCATTATTGAATACTCTATCATAGAACATGAAGGATTATTTTCAAATTAAATCATTTGATTAAAAATTATTGATTGTTAGCTGTGAAATAGTTGTTGAAACCCTCTTGAGAGACGATTTGGGGAAATTTGGAAAATTGGTGTGTTGTTGGAATGTGTTTTCGATAACACGATTTTAAAATGATGATTTTAAAATAGTATTTGGGTTTTCTACAAGAAACAAATGGTACTAAATAAAAATAATGATATTTAGTTGAAATGGTTTGAACACAATTGGATTTGGAATGGGTTGTCATGGTGTTGTGGTGTGTGTTCATATGCATTGGGATGGATAAGGGTTTGAAGTACCCGCAAAAAATGGTTGGGTTGGATAAGGTTGTGAATTACCCCCATAAAATTGGTCCACTAAGTGACGACTTAGTGGAATGATGACTCACCACTTGTGAGTATATATAAGTCCGTAGATTTAAAGCATGGTTGGATGTATGGTTGTGTGGAAAGGGATGGGTTATGCCAAAATGGAATGTTAAATGATTTAAAGAACTATTTATGTGATTTCCTTGAACAAATATTAACCTTGAATGTGTTTATATTTTGATATAAATAGTTTTGAATTTTTTTGTATAAAATATTTATATAAATGTTGCTAATATGTTTTATCCTAGTATCATGAGTTTGAAAGTCATCGGGGAAAACCTACTGAGTTTTAGTACTCACCCCTACTTTGAACTTTGGTGCTTTTTTAGATGTGATCTACCAAGACATGGGAAAAGGTAAATTATCACACATATTTTTCACTACTTCATGATACTTGGACTTTTTTGTGAAGTTGGAGCATGGAATTTATGGAGTTTGGAGTCATTTGGTTGTCTTGGAGTTTTATTATTTTGTCTTATGTTGTTTACATTGTTGTTTTTTCCTTCTAAAGGACACCCTGGAACACCCATAGAGGAAATGGGTGAACTAGGATTTCAAAATTTTATTTTAAACCTATGGATCTTATTCCGACATTGGTAAGGACCTGTTAAACCTGTCAGATGAGAAAGATATGAAAAAAATCACATGAAAAGCGAAGACATAATAATTTTACTTGGCTCACCACTAAGGTCTACATCTCAAGAGTATATGCCGATAGCTTGTCGGTTATACCAAATTCCACTAATATTCACTAGTTTTGAGTATAGAAGTTTAACACAATCACTCTATTCTAGGCACATTACCTCTATAAGGTTTTAGGGATAGCACACTACGTCCCTCAGATCACTTCCATTGACTCCCCCTTTCTCATTATGTTGGGAAGAATATGAACTCCATTTATCAACATGAAGGTCACTTTAATGTGTTGTAATTAAATCATACATCCTCAACTATAGATATATTCTCTATTGAAGTCCTATTTTACCCTATATATGTAATCTACTATTCTGCATACTACATGTTTGTGAACATGTCCTCTATGAACTGGAATTCTTCCTCCACATACCACACTGCACTGTACACTGTGAGTTCTCCAAATACTGCCTCTAAGAACTAGCCTTATTCCTCCACGTATCACACTACACCGCATAATGCCTCCAAAAACCTCAACCTTGAAATTCCATCCCACACCGTGTCCGCATACTACTTCTGCACACTACTTCCACATAGAGCTTCAGAGTACCACTCCCGAATACCGCTTCCGCGTATGAATTATTCTCCACAAACCAAATCCACCTTCGAAATCGATCTTCTATGAACCGTATCCTCTAAACCATGTTCTAAAAACCATATTCCATTAACCATTATATACTTCACTAAATTCATTATGAATTTCTAATCAAAGTCTTCTTTGTGAGGTAGTCATCTCAAGAACCACTCTAGACTTCACCAAATCAATCCCCAGATTTTTTATCTCAGTTTCACTCTCGAATGAAGGTATCAATTCTCCTTATATTGGCTAATAGATCCGCATAATCCTCTAAACTAAGTTTTACCAAATATTTGTTATAATACTGTCTTTACCGCGTGTCATACATCTCTTGTGAATCATATTCCCTACATGGTCTAGGTACCTCTGTTCTCCACATGTGGTAGTACAAATCACCTCTTCAATTCCACAAATTTCACCATTTATGGTTTCTCAAAACACTGACTCATTTTCACAAATGACACGCCATCCAGCAAACCCTCATGCCTTTCACATACTGAGAGCCTTCTCATGAACCGAAAGTCTTCACCACAAACCTCCTTCACTCCGAAAACCGTTTCTCCTATGCGGTCCACATAACATTTTCTGTTCCATGAAACATCCCCATTATATGGTTCTCAGTTCTCCATTCCGTGAACCATATTTCATGATATAGGAAATGTTCCTATATATCCCATTCTATGTACTATCTTTGTGAAAAAACATCCTTTTCCAATGACAAACTCCCAAATTTGAAGCCCAAAATTTTTGAAAACACAAGGAAACTGTACCACCTTAAACACTTGCTTCAACCTGTACTATAAGATAACTTGACTTGAAAACCCCTTGATCAAACCAAAGTGGATTGAAAACAAACACAAAATATACTTAATTTTTAGTAAAGAACAACATTGGTTCTAACATTCTCCCCCTTTGAGTTTGTTGGCTATTTGTAGAAAAATTCAATGAATCACCAGACATAATAAAAACATAATACACGAGAAAAAATTAATCCAACACTCCAAGTCTACATGATAAAATCTCAGTATGGAAAACAAGAGGAGCATGAATTGGGTTCTCATGTTAAGGAATTATTAATGATATTCAAGCTCAGTTCCGATTCTTTCTTCATAACACTAAACTGTTTTCTCCATTCTCATTTTCTCCCTTTTGAAACTCATCATTATCCCTCATTGTGACAATTTTTAATTTCTTTATTCTATATCTTTCTAAAACAAACTAGAAAAATATTTCATTATTAATGAATTTATCTATCAATGAATTTCTCCATTCTCCTCTGTTGTAAATAAACTCAAAGAATCAAATTTTGGCTTGTGAATATTTATGAATACTCCACCTAGATCATATCCTCCCCCATAAACCTACAATACCTTAGAAAATAGATTAAAACAGTTAGCACAAATAGGGAGAGTGGACTATTTATCCTCCTCATGCACATAGAGGTGGATGAACACTGAGGTTCAGCCGATGCTTCTCAAACACATGTGCTGACAATGGCTTGGTCAGTATATTAGCCACTTGATCACTAATTCCAACATAATCCATTTTAATCACTATTTGCTCCACTTTTTTCTTGATGAAGTGATATTTGATTTCATGGTGTTTCATATTAGAATGCTGAACATTATTCTTCATAAGATCAATTACACTCTTGTTACCACAGTGAATCACCATTGTCTATTTCACCTCATCACCAATATCAGTTAGTTTTTGCTTTATCTAAAGTAGTTGAGTGAAATCCATTATAGAATATATATATTCAACTTCAATAGTACCGAGAGAAGTGATTTCCTATTTCTCACTCAACCAGCCCACACATTTCTTTCTAATGTATAATGAACCATAACTTGGATTTTCTGTCCACTACATCTGTAGTCCAATCAACATAAAAAATGATGAAAAATCATTATCTTTTCCCGTAGAAATTTATAAGCCATAATTATTAGTACCTTGAACATATCTCATGATTCTTTTCACTACTTCTATATGTTATTACTTTGTATTAAATTGAAATTAAACCACTAAAAATGTTGCAAAGACAATATATGACTGTGTCACAGTCAAGTACAGTAAGCTTCCAATGATTCTCCAATACATTGTGGGATCTACAGATGTACAATATTTATGATTTCCTAATTTTTCCCATCCAAAATCAAAGTCGAAAATGGTTTGGAATCATGCATATTTAATTTATTTATGAACTCTGTTGTATACATTTACTAAGAAATGAAAGTGTAGTCTTTCCTCTGAATCACCTACAACCCCAAGAATTATGTGAGTTCACCAATCAGAGATATTTCAAATTTTTATTTCATGTGATTGAAAAATTAATCCACTGATCCCTGCATACTTCCACCAAATATAATATCATCTACATAGACTAGAACCATGGACTAATCTTTCTGAGAATTATTCATATAAAGATTGTGATCCACTCCCCCACTTTTAAATTAGAGCTTCCTTAGATAAGAATCCATCCAAGGGTACCACACTCATAGTGCCTAATTTAGACCATACACAACCATATTTAATCTAGAAACCTTTATTTCATCATTACCAAGTAGAAAAGACAATGGTTGTTCAATGTTGGCTTATTATTTAAGAACACCATTTAACAAAGATATATTAACATCCATTTTATAGACTTTGTATACTCCTTTAATTTCTATGGTAAGAAACAGTCCGATCATCTCCAGTCTAGCCATCAGAGAAACTGTTTCTTCACCATCAACTCCTTCAATCTGGGAATAGCCTTTACACACCAGTCGTTCCTTATTTTAGATCAAATTTCCATGCTCACCAAATTTGTTTTTGAAAATTCACTTTGTACCAATCACATTGTGGTTTTCAGGTCTCTTAACTAGATCACATGTTTGATTCTTATCGATGTGATCCAACTCTTCATTCCTAGATTTAACCCATGATTCATCATGTACAACATCTTCAAATGAGGATGGTTCCACAATAGAAATAAATGAATATTGTTCTTTATTCCTCATTCTCCTTGTATATGTGGGAGCTTTACAATCCCCAATTGTATTTTATTGATCAATTTATTCTCTTTGAATTATATTGTTAGGTTCAGATGAATTTTTTTTCAGCCATGGTTTCCTCTTCTAATTATTCTTCCCTATAAACATCATGATACCATTCCTGAGTGTTTTCTATGGCTTCCTCTACTTTTGCATTTGGATCTATGTCATGTCCACATTTTTCCACATCTTCTATCACATCAGAAGTCGTATTTCTCGAGGCATTTAGGGTTTTATATTCAATAATATTCACATAAATTCTTTCCACAACTTTTCCAAGACATTTATTAAATTTTTTTAGGTTTTTTAATTCATTGAATATATGATGAATATTACTTCATCTGTAGCATCACTACACCTTCCTTCATTTCTTCCTTTTTTTAGGATAAATCATATACTTCAGAAAATATGAAAATACTTTAAAGATGGATTCCTTACATGACATAACCTATATGATGTCTTGGTATCCCCTATAAAAATCCATATTTAGTTTTGAATATAAACTGTAGCTTGAACCATATCTTTCTAGTAATGGTGAGAGATACGACTCTCAATTAGCATAGTTCCAACCATACTATTCACCTATCAATTCCAGTGCTCAAGAACTCCATTTTGTTATAGAGTCCTCACAGTAGCCACCTCATGATGTATTCCTTGTTTCTAAAATTAATTTTCAAATTCAATGGATGTGTATTCCCTTCCATTTTTAGACCAAATAACTTTGATTGTATGTATGGTATAATTCTCGATTATTCAGTGACATGTTTTCATGAAATTAATCACTTTTTTCCTATGTATAACCATCATACAATCCATTTTACTATTATCATCAATGGAAATGATGAATTACCTTTCTTTATAAGTTCAATCAACATTTATCAGACCTCATAAATTTTTATGAATGAGATTAATAAGATTTAATGCTCTTTTCTTCTTTGGATGACATGAACTGCACACCAGCTTTCCTTACATGAAAGCATCACAATCCTTCTCCCGTTTACACTTTAGATTTTAGATATCCATGAAAATATCCAGTTTAGATATCTTTTACATGTCTTTTTGATTGATGTGACCCATCCTTCGGTACAACAAGATTTGTTCTTCTTCAAATGTCATGTAACAAATGTTCTCTTTACTATCAACCTAATTTAAGTTTCCATTTGTTCCGCATCCGTTCATGAGATAATTCCTTGTTATTCCTTTTAAAGTAAACCCATTTTTATTGAATTTAACCATATGTCCTAAGTCATAGATTTTGATCACACTCATGAGATTGTGATGCAACCCATCAACATAAAGAACATCAGTCTTCTTCAGCTCACCATTGGCAAGTCTAGTACTTCCACAACCTTTGATCATCAAAGTACAATCATTACCAAATATAACTTTTCCATCAAACTTTTTCTTGATATTAATTAATATCTTTTCATTCCCCATTATATGGGATGAACATACACTGTCATGAATTCAAGTACAACTGTTCTTGGTAGATTTGAGATATACTTCTACAAGGTTAGATTTTTCAATTTTATTCTTTTCCTTCCATGAAATATTATATTGAGTGATGGATAATGATGGAATTTGAAATCTCTCATCCATTTGAGTAGATAATTCATACATATATTATTATTCTAGTAGAGAAAACATGTTTGTTAAGGAAACACCATCTGTTTGGTGAGTATTGACTTTTGTCTGGGTTCTGTATGAAATGTTCCTTCCATTCCTCTACCAACAATCAAACAATTTGTGGCCAGTGTTAAAAAAATGAAAACATATGCATAGAATCTATTTTTTATATAATAATTTGGATCTGAATTCATTGTCATTTATTGACTTCCTAGATCTTTACCATTCAAATAGTTCCTTTCCTCTTCTTAGTATGACATGGTATGGCCCAGATAGCCACATAATTGAAATTTCATAATTGTAAATGTCTTTTTACTTCTATTCCTCCTCATGTAAACTTACTTAGAAGGATATTTTGACTTTATATCATCTCTAGAAACAAGATAATGGTTTTCAGTATTTTTTTCAGTTTGATTTGATACTTTCTTTTTTTGGACTTCAAGAGTCTTTATGATATGTATAAATTTCATGTTTCCTTTATTTTGGAATATTTTACTTCCATTATTCGATGTTTCATCATCACAACTAATTCCTATGTTTCCCATGCATGAGGGTATTTGATCATTCCGATCTTCTTCAACTCCATTGAAACCATGTTTAGATCTCTCTAGCAGTTCAACATTTAAGAATTTTTAAAACATAAAATTATTATTATTTTTCTTTTGGACATGATTCACATTCAAGTTTACACATAATAGTAACAACTTATTTTTTAAGTCCATCAATAGTTTTGGAATTCTCCTCCAATATCGAGGTTAGGTAATTAATGAACTTTTCTTGTTCTTCAATTCTATGATTTATTTCAACAATATCTTTTGACCTTTCAATGGTTGATGAATTTTCCATTACTACTCCCTCAAGTCAATCAATTTTAGATTCTATTATATCAACATATTCCGATGAATCTTCCACAATTAATTTCCACTTTTTCCCTATATTTATTTGGTTTTAAAAATTACCAAAGAATCCTTAAGTTGAAAATTGAGATCGAAATTAGTGGTCAGCTGATTGTCTCTATATTTATCTCATGATGGTTTTAATTTTTCAATAGTATCCACCATTAATTCATGGGTTCTAGATTTAAATGCGGGTTCTTCTACCTAAAATAACTCACTATCATCATCTTATTCTTCACAAAAAAACCTTTCTCTATAGATTCTTAGAAAACATGAAGTATCCCCTTTCAAAAAACATTTAATGAGGCTTCTACATGTCTCCAATTTCACTTTCTTCATCATAGAACTTTCTTGTGCACTAAGAGGCAATGTTCCCAACTATGCCACAACGAAAAATAACTTGAGGTTAATTTGCTTCAAATTTACCTTTTCCCTTCTTGAATTTCCTGGTAATGAGAGAAAGAATATCTTTTTCCTCATTACATTCATAAATAGTATCTCATAAAATTTAAAGTTGGTACATGGATTTGACTTCCATTTCCTCTCTTACTTGGTTTGTTGCATCTTATAATTTGACTCTCATCTGATATTCCACCAGGCTACTCAGCTGATCATACAAAGAAAGTTTAGATCGATCAATTTTCTTCAAGGGATGACACAATTTAATTTTAAGGAGGTGGAAGTATTTTTAGTATTTTCTTTACAATATCAATGTGTTTAATTTCTTCACCAAGTCCTCATATTTCTCCAACAACTTATGTAATTTGATGGGAAAAAGTATTTAAATTTTCTTTAGGATGTAAATTCAGATCATGAAACCTATTCTAAAAAACATATAGTTTAACCTCCTTCACATTACTGTAACATTCATCACTATTTTCCGATTTTCCCCACATAAAATTTTCTGACATACAACTCATCACCATTAGATATATCTAATCAGAAAGAGCTTTAATGAGGGCATTCTGTAATTTGGAATCTGCATCAAGCATTTTCTTATTTGTATCAGTCATAGAAATCCTAGTTGGATTAGTGACCTATATGCCTTGTCCAATGGAAAACATGATTTCCATTAAAATATATCTTAGATGAGATCTCACCCTATTATTCTAGATATGAATTTTTATACCATCAAACAGGGGTACTCACCTAACATTTATTATATTCTCCATCGTAGAAATGAAGGGAAGATTTAACACTAGCAACCTTTATAATCTGATTCCACTTGAGGGACCCTAAAACACCTTGAGAGGGGAGGGGTGAATTAGGTTGAAAAATTTTCTTTTAAACAAATGTTTCTTGTTCTCATGTTGGTAGGAACATGTTAAACCTGTCTGATGAGAAAGAACAAAAAACAAAAAATCACATTCAAAGAAAAGACACAATAATTTTACTCTGTTCACCACTAAGTGCTATGTCTAATGATCATATGCTGATAGGTTTTTGGTTATACCAAAGTCCAAAAATCTTCACTTATTGTGGAGTACAAAAGTTTAGCATAGTCACTCTATTCCAGGTGCACTACCTTTACAAGGTTTTTGGGATAACACACTGTTTCCCTCAGATCACTTCCATTGACTCCACATTTTCACTATGTTGGGAAGAATATGAACTCAGTTTATCGACTTGAAGGTCACTCCAATGGGTTGACATTAAATCATACATCCTAAAATATATAGACATACAACATTGAAGTACCGTTTTCCTCTACAGATGTAATCTACTATTTCGCATACAGCTCACTTGCATACTTTTCCTCTGTGAATTGGCCTTCATCCCTCACGTACCGCACTACACCACATACTGTGAGTGCTCATCATACTCCCTCCACGAACTTACGTTCTTCATTTATGTATCGCACTACACGGCATACTGTGACTCCTCCATGTACTTCCTCCACAAATTGTTAATACGTACTGCCTTCCCAAACTGCATATGTGTACTGCTTCTATATACCACTTCCACATACTGCTTTGGCATACAACTTCTGTATACTACTTATGGTACCACTTCTTCTCCAGGGACTAACTCCTCTATTGTGAACTATCTTCTGGAAACTGTATTCTACGAACCGTGTTATGCAAACCATCTTCTATGAACCATTCTAAACTTCACCAAATTACTTCCGATTTTCAAATCAAAGTCTCCTCTGTCGGGTTATATTCCCACAAACCACTCTAGACTTCACTGAATTACTCCAGAAATTTTTAATATCAGTGTTTCTCTCTAATTATTATATTAGTTCTCCTTATATAGAAAAATACATTTGCATAATCTACAAAACTAATATTTAACAAATCGTCGATACAGAACAGCCTTTACCACACACCATGCATCTCCTACGAACCATATTCCCTATACGGTCTGGAAACCATCATTCTCCCTATGCGAGGACACAAATCACCATCTCATTTCTCAAAAAAACCCTTTTATGTTTATGAAAACTCCACCTCATTTTCATGAATGGAACACCATCCAGTGAACTACCATTCCTTCTATATACTGCAAGCCTTTTTGTGAACTATAAGTCTTTACTGTAAACCTCCTTTGCTCTGTGAACCATTCCTCCTATGCGGTCCACGTACCATTTTCCATTCCATGAAATGTTCCCATTACTTGGTTTGCAGTTCTCCATTCCACATACCATATTTAAGGATATGCAAACTATTTTTGAAAATTTCATTCTTTGTACTGCCTTTATAGAAAAAATTCATTTTCCAAAAACAAACTCTCGATTTTGAGGCCCAAAAATTTGGCAAGCACTAGGAAACCGTGACACATTAAAGAAATTCTTTGGATTGTATTTTAATATCACTAGACTTACAAACCTCGTGATCAACCAAAAGTGGATTGAAAATAAACACAAACCATATTCAATTTCTACCAAAGAACAACCTTGGTTCCAAAACCTTCCACTATAGTACTCTTGGGGTTGTTTTTATATAAATGAAATGTTTTAGTTGTATTTTATTTTTATCATGAATCATATAGTGTCTTATTTAGTTATTTTTTGATGGTTAGTTATTTGTTTTCAAATGTAAAATCATCCCCCAAATTTTAATGAATTAATCAGCATTTATTTCCAGACATTGGTGTCTTGGGAATGTCACTAAAGGACTAGTAATGTCTCACTTCCAGCTCTATCCAATGAAAATGGGTGGGATATTACAATATTACTATATTACTTGGTATCCTATTGAACAAAAAACAGAGAATGTTATCCAAGGTATGAATCACTTTATTGGATTATCCAATAGATTGAGGATGGAAATGTAAACAAAAATTTAATTCAGAACCAAAATGACTTTTGATGGCCTTTCAAAAAATTATTAGTGATCCTATGATCTTGGGAAAATACATGGGAGAGAGGAAATACATGTAACCTGATTAACTCTATGAGATATTATCACGAAATATGATCTATAAACATAGTTCCCCAAAGGGGAATTAAATATGAATATTTAATTACTTGATCAACAATAAATAAAATCCCATTGTTACCTCAAGATTTATTTAGAAATCCCAACATGAAATCCATGGATATATTTTCCAATTTATACTATAGAATTAGAAAAGTTTGAAGCACCCCCTTCAGTAATTATCATTATTCGTGAAACTTTTGAATAGTCAAACATTTAATGGTAAATTGAACAATATATCTTTTTATTTCATCCAATTAGTAATACTCTCGATGGTCTATGTACATATTAGTTCTTCTTGTATGAATAGAAAACATAGAACTATGAGTTTGACTCAACAGTTATCTCTTTAATAGGTAATCAAAAGGAAAACATAATATATTCCCAAATATGATAACAAATTATTTATCGAAATTAAACTCAATAAACCAACCATTCTTAATGGATTTTAACATTTCCTAAAAAACATGATCCTCCTTCTAATATTGGTTAATTATCTTTGATATAGATGATTTTAATGGCATCAAAAACAAAAATAGCCGAATTTCCTATACGCAAAGATTATAGACCAAAATCCATCAAATCATTAAACAAAGGGTTTTGTTGAAAATATTACATTGTTAATGTATAATTATCTTTCTGACTCAAATAATCAACTTATTTTCTTGATTCCCTAGGTAAATTATGAATCATGTTTTAATAATATTTAATTATTTCCAACCATCCTTTACATATCATGCTCAAATCATGATGAAAAATCCACCATTTATAGAGTCTAGGGCCAAAGAAGGTTCATTCAAAAATATTATTTTCATTTATTAGAAACAATAATCACATTATTTTGACCTTGTGAATTTAGAAATTTTTTGAGATAACTTAGTTATTGGGCTAAACATCTAAGAAAAGTTTTCGAAAAAATGCTGGTAGTATCCTTCCAATCCAAGAAAAATATAGATATCCATGACATTTTAAGGGTTTTTATATTCTTCATAAATTTTATTTTTAATAGGGTAAATAGTTAATCCATATTTAGTAATAATATTCTGGAGTAAAGAAATTCATTTCAACTAAAATTCACACACAATAAATTCTCCATATAGTTTTTTTCATTTATGATTTTAAAAAAACCACATGTGTATTTTATGATACTTATAAATTTTAGAAT
This sequence comes from Viscum album, assembly GCA_963277665.1. Taxonomy (NCBI): domain Eukaryota; kingdom Viridiplantae; phylum Streptophyta; class Magnoliopsida; order Santalales; family Viscaceae; genus Viscum; species Viscum album. The sequence goes on along the minus strand of OY728140.1, from coordinate 1,264,519,354 downwards.
ATACCAATATATCATTGAAAAACACAACAAAAAACATATCTAAATTTTCATGAAAAACTATATTCATATGATAAATGAATATATCTGGTGCATTAGACAACCCAAAGGGTATAACGAAAAACCCATAATGCTCATATCTAGTGAGAAATACCATCTCTAAAAAATTTTACACCTTTACCTTTAATTAGTTGTATCTTGACGTGATAGGAATATTTCAAAAATATTGTGATCACTGATGCTAATGAAAAAATATCATCTATAAGAAGAAAATGATACTTTTTCTTAAAAATAACGTTATTAAAATCTATATAAACAATGAAACTTCTCATTGAGTTATATTTATTTTTAACAAACATAATTGGAGAAAACCAAGGTGAAGTTATAGGATGAATTAATCCATTATAATGTAACTCTTCCAACTATATTTTCAATTCCAAAAAAATTTCTTAATCTATTTCAAAAGGGGGTTTTGATATTTACATTGAATCAGACACTATTTCAATAGTAAAATAAACCTCCTGATTAGGAATTACACAATAAAAATCATTAAGAAATAGATACATATATTCATTGACTACCGTCACATCACTAATTTGAAAAATTTCTTTCTTTTCATGAACATGAGGTAGAAAAACTTTTACTTCCATATTTAAGTAATTTATTACCTTATTGATATTTCATCAAAGGTATGGAATCTTTTAATATAAATTTCTTATCTATACAATCTATATTATCATGAAAAATAAATTCTAATATATAACCAAAATAATATGAAACTATATTATTGAAATTTTAATAGGATTATCATGAAGGACCATCCCACTCATAACAATAGGAAGATTCTTATAAATATTTGTTACTTTAATACATCCGTCCAGTGTTTTCACCAAAAGTTATATTATCCTTTCCTGAGGAAATAATCCAATTTTACATGAAAATTTCTTAAAAATTAAGGAAGTAAAATATACATAGTCATACATGGAATTTTCATAATTCTAAATAATATGTAACATATATTTCACCACTTCATTAGAATCCCAACATTATCCTTAATAGTAGAAAATGATTTTACCCCACCTTTTTTCTTTCAAACATGATGGTTTCCACCATGAGTACCTAAATTTGGACACACATTAGTGTAATGTACCAACTCATTGAAATTGAAACATCTCATCATAGGATGTAAAACTATTACCCCATCCTTAGACTATTTAAGAATTTTATTCTTTATAGCTAGGATCCCTATAACCAAACTCAACACACTGATAACACTTTCCAAATCCTATAATAAAATCCCTAAAATGTTTTTTTACCACACTTGGAAAATATTAGGGGTTTCAAACAAGATTTATTAATTGATACCTTCAACATTTCTTTCCACATCAACCACACCTTACCCTTTTCATCTTGAGGAACATAAGTGTCAGTAAACCCAACACAACTCTCTCAGCACAATGAAAAACTTTCTTATAAATTTTTAATTATATTGAGGCCAATTATCTTCATAAAAATGGTTTAAATCCTTATTAAAATCAATTTACATTACTTTTGAAGTCCCAAATAAAATATAGGGCATACCTGGACAATGTTATATAATTTTCTTCGTATGTGGTTACTAAATCTTCCTCTTTCCACAATTCAAAGATTTATTCATCCATTATGATTGGATCTATATAAGGAAAATATTTCTCTAGAAAAATAATCTTAAATTTATACCATCCATTAGAATGAAGATCATATCTTTCTATGTGGTATTATTAACCAATAACCACCAATGAACAGTTTACCTTCCATATAATAAATGTAAAGGGTTAATTTTTGATTTTCTTAAAATTACATGAATTTAAATATACTTTCTTGAAAATTGATCCACCCTTTGGCCACCAGATGATATAATGTTACACTAAATTCTGAAGGGTGATGTTCCATGAAATTCTCGACTATCGACACATTCCTATATGGTAAATCTTGTTTCTCTCTAACATGTATTCTACCACGATTTATAGCGTATTTCAAATGAGCCATCACTGTAAAGAACTAAAAAATTCCAATTCCAACTGTTCTATCTTATTGATTTATTAGGATAGTTTCCTATTGGTTTATTAATACATTAGATTCCATATTTTTTCTATGGAAAACCAATTTTAATAGACATGGTTTAGATAAAGAAATATGGTAAAATTAAAATACTATATCACTATGACCATAAATAAGAATATATTAAGGTTATTTACTTCTATTATCCTAACATATTTAATTGTCTAAAACTATCCTCTAATTCCAACTACAATGACCCAATCATTATTAAATTCTTAAACTAATTTTTAAATCAATAATTCATTTTTTTAAATTCTCAAAGATATTTATTGTTTAGAGTTTTGAAGAATTCTCTCATAAATATTACATAATATACCTATATAGTAAATAGTGGATTCTGATACTTAGTATAAATTTCCACTACAATATAAATATTTTAAAATAACTAATGTTTTATTTTCATAAACAATCATTATGACTTTCAAATAAACTTATACATTTATCTTATCCATCCTTAAAACCTATGAAAAATATTTAAAAACATGTGATGAGTATAAGAAGATCATTAAGTGACATAAAAGAAAGAAATATTCTTGTACAATGAAAAAAATAAATTTTTCTTACCTTTATTAAAATATTCCTTGAGTGTAAGAAATAAATCATATCCACCTAAAACGTACAAACGTTTTTCCCAAAGAAAAACTTTAAAACCTATAAATCAAAAAATAGAAACCCTATTATGAAACTTAGAGCATTTTATTTATAACATGTTTTAGTAATAAATAGATCCCTATTAAATACTTAGGGGAATCCACCCCGGTTGACTCCCTCATTTTTTCCTTTGAAGAAAAGGAACATTACACAGTGAATTATAGAGTAATATTTGGCTCACCAATTATATAAGTTGTATTAGGATCATATGTTGTATAAGCTGTATCAGGATCACCCATCGTATAAGATATGTTAAGATCACCTATCGTATAATCTGTATTGAGATCATCCATATTCATCTATAATTATAAATTACCATATAATGAATAATTTTTTTTCTTTCACATTTTATTCATAAAAACTTATTTTTTAACCCATATGAAATTTTTTTTAGATATCAATATACCCTCTCCTTTTAAAAACCGATTTTCAAACCTAAAATACCAAAAAAAGGGAATAAGGGTTTTTATTTGAATAAAACATAAATGATTTTAAAGGAAGAAAAATACAAAATAATGGTTGTGTGGTGGGAAAATCCACTTATTTTTTATACATAAAAATAGAATATTCCTCTTTCCTTTTGTATAGGAAGTTAAAATGTTCTGTATAAAATATATAATAAGATTTATTTTAAAATCCTTTGAAAGAAAGTCAAAAGAGACCAAAAAATATACTTTATAACTAATTTATGTCCATATAAATGCATCCATAAAGTAAATTTTAGAATATATACATGAAAAACTAGATTGGTAATGTCACAAACCAGGAGAGGATGCCATCCAATCCGACACCTAACCCAGTCCATGTTAAGGAAAAAAGGGCGTTACCGATCCCCATGGGCTGGAAACTACTGCCAGACATCAAGATAAACCGATGGAAAAATTTTATACCAAAAGAAAAAAACCAATAAACAAAATGAAAACATAGTAGAACCAAAAATAATTAAAAATTAATAAATACAAAACAGGTCCAATTACAAAACTACTAAACAAAATAGAAACTAAAAAAAACTTAAACTAATCAATGCAACATGGTCTCCACATGACCAATTTGTCACCACCAACTAGAATAACAATCCAATTCAATGGAAAACCAAAATAGAAACATGAAAATGAGAAATATTTCAGGTATACCGATGTTGAGTGGAAGAAGTTGGGTGAGAGCATACAACAACTCAGTAAGAAGTCACCAAAGTGTGAAAGAATTTCATTTCTGAAATCATTCCAAAAACAGGAGTTTGAAATACCTTAAAAACAGGGTATTAATAATTTTTATAAACCAAACAAAGACTTCCAAAAATTTCATTTTTAAAACCACACACACAACCTTCCTTTTCAAAAATGGTTTGACACTTTAAAACCCAGTTCAAAACCAAAACCCAAATGAAAATCAATAACAGATGAACAAAAAAGGGATATAAAAATGGTAAAGAAATAAATCAAGAATTTACTAGATGAGCTTATATTAACATGAATTGTAAATAAATAGAATATAAAGATTTTTAAATCATGGTAATTTCATAAACATATCTAGAGGAAATCTCGAGATGTACTCTGTTTGGACTCACTTAACAAAATATGGGGCATCACCACAATCAATAACCAAATTTCCACTCTAAACTAGCCAATCAAGTGGCATGTCCCACCTGGCCTTTCCGAAAATATAGGGGGGTACCAACCCGTCTAATTGGGGTCAACAAGAAACCATCACTTGACCCTTGAGATAATGTTCAAGAATCCCATGATAATTGTACACAGTGAATGGGAAGGTCCACACATGTGTGGTTCAACTAAAACCCACGACCACCATAGTTGCATAACCCAAACATTGAAACAACTTATGTGATTCTCCTCTTCTTGGGGGATTCTCAATAGAGGCACCCGTCTCACAACATGCCACTCAAAAGTGCCAACCAAGACATCACATTACATAATATTTCAACCATTTTTCCAAAACATGCAAATATTTCAATCGGGATTCCACATCACATCACATAAAAAATAACATTACCAAGGTTCACAAAGTACCAACTGGTATTTTAACATTTCCAACCCAAATATAGTTACAAATCCCTTTCCAAAACATTTCTAAAATCAACATGAAACACCACTTTCATGTTAAAATTCCAAATAGGCATTTACATTCGAATCCAAAACCACTTACGAATCCATTAGAAAACACCAATTTAAAAACCATGGAACCACACATTTAAAAACAATTTTGAAATGATTCTTAACTCAAAGAAACCCCTTTTAAAAACGAAAATCATCATTTGACATCAAATTCATACCAAAACCCATGTACCTTTCCAAAATTACCACAACATGAAATATTTTCTCTTTATAATCACATACCATCCCATTTTCATTTATATAAAATTTAAAAATTAGTTTACACACACCAAATATATTTTGAAATAATAATTACACACCCAAACCCATGTTGGAATCCACTTTTAAGCATTAAAATGTTGACCATTCAGAAACATTATTAGAATCATGTTTTAATAAATAATACACTTTTCAAAATCATGAAGCACTAAATTATAAATTTAGAAGTCAAGTAACTTTTTTAGGAAAAAGAAAGTGGTAAAGGAAGAGGAGCATTTGAAAAACAAAGGTTCAAGTAAACATCATTCCCAAGGGCCACTATCATTTTTTACCCATCCCCATGTAAACCCCGTGCACATATGGATGTACCCAAATACAATAAAACTCTTCAAGTATCCTTGAAATCACCCAATTTTTTTTAAAGCAACAAAAATTGCATTTAAACCAACACAATATGACACACATTAGCGTCACACCATAAAAGTCACAAATTTCAACATACAACACCAAACTCACAACCCACCCCATTTCAAAAACATAACTAAGGGAAAATTCACCCAAAGCACCCAATTTAACATTAAAATATCAATTTATATTTCATCAAACACCTTATGTGTATTTAAATATATTCATAATCAAAGAAAATCTTTGGAAACCATTTCACTCCCATTTTCCATCACGAAAACACCAAAACAATTTATACTAACACACATCAAGAAAAACTGTAGCATTATTAAATAATTAAGGTAAATATCGAGAATAAAATGAAATGTTCTGGAAAGGAAATGGTTGGAAACACCTACCTCAATGATGTTTGAATGAAATAAAACTTTGGGACGAGTAAGAATACAACCTAAGAGATAATCTGTACACCCTAACAACAATGAAAATAAACCAAAAATCAGACCTAACCCTTAGGGTTAGGAAATGAAAGAACCCACCAAATAAATAAAAAGAAACCAATATAAGAGAAAATAAAAACGGAAGAAAATATAAGAATAAAGATAGAGGATACTTAACATTTCAATTAGGGTGAAGAATCAACAAAAAACCACCCTAAAATCCACTTGGAGGGGCCAAGAGGATCCAAAATTCCCCATGGGAGGTTTTATGGTTAGGGAAATACAAGTGGGGTTTCAAAGGGAAGAAAACCCACTTAAAAAGAAGGAGAAATTCCAAAAGTACACTTCTTCTAGTGGGTTGTATAGTTAACTCACACAGTTAAAAAAACCATGTGAACACCATGAAATTCCCCACTGTCAAGTGTTTCACCGGATGCACACTTAGGATAAATGGTTAGTTTTACCATGTTCCTTAACCATGAAGCCTTTTCACACATAGGATGCATGGTTAAATAACCTGTGCACCATAACCCTACAACCTAACAAAATTCACCCAAAATTCACCATTTTCACACCAAAAATCCTATAATTCAAGTGGATAACCCACACAATAAGAACACCTAATAGATAAGTGACACCAGGGGTGTAAAAAAATCCCCACAATTTCATTTTATCCCTATACCTTTCACACTAACCATGAATAAGTCCAAAAACCACCTAATGCCTCCAAAACTCAAAACTTTATATCAGGAACTCAACCAAAACCTCACCCAAAAGAACCAAATCCAAGTAATGGATAAAAAAAATTAAATTCCAAGATCGGGGTGTGAAACCTTTCCCCACCAAAAACAATTTATACCACTATAATGTCACCCAAACACATGATAAATAAAACTAGATCCAAAACCTGAGTGAATCTGAATGGTACCAAAAACCACTGGGTGACCTTTCCTGCCACGAGTCACACTTGATCAACTATAAGAGAAACCACAATGTAAAGAACTATTAAAAGGAAGAGGGTTCTTCCCAACATAAGAATATGACTTGAACAACAAACATTGAGACTCCCAACAACACCACCGTGTGTAAAAAAACATGGGAACTACCAATATAAACTAACCTAGAATTATCCACACAAGATAAAAAATATAGCTAAAGGAAATAGAAACACCCAATCTGAATCAAAAGCCTCCCACAATGAGGGGAGAATCATGGAAGATATAAATAAAAATAGCGAGGAGAACCATAATTCATCAACTCTTTAAGACTTACGAATTTCTAAAGTGATAATGACCAGAAACCATAACCAGTCTGCAGAAGGATAAGAACACAACAAAAATAACTACTAATTAAAGACTCACAATTGAAAAATATCCACCATTATTATTCCAAAATAAACAAACTACCAATCTTCTTATAATAAAGGGTAACATACAACAACAAATAAGACTACAAAAAATAACTTCAACCATCTCCATTCGAATGACGAAGAAAAAATTTGGGTTAAGGTCTCCTGCACCGCCAGTGATTTCCTGATTGCATGAAATGGTTCACTCTAGAGCCTATGGATGGATACCTATTGTCTTGAAGAACCTTATGCCTCATAATCAGAAGATAGAACCTGTTGATTAAGGATTCTTACTTGGGAAACACTTCTTACAAAATTTATCCAAATAACCCAAACAAACACAACGATGACACACCCTTAGAAGATTACAAAAATATAGCTTCAAATTTATGAAATATCCATATTGGTGGCACATAAGTGAATGTTCTGTTGAAATAGAATTCAAAACAAATGAAAGTAGTTTTTTAAAAACAAGTTTATTTGGAACACACCTCTTTCGAGGTTGGAAAACATCATGAGTGGCAAGAGACACCATATTTCCAACTAACTATGCTCTTGAAACCAACTCATATAAGAACACTTCATCCACCAACATTTAGAAATGAATATCATTGTAGGATAAGACTCACTCCTAGATTTATGGTCAAGGATCCCAAATGAAAAGAGGACCCTTTAGAATATCCCTTGATGCTACCTCCAAAGAAAAGGAAACTGGCTCCTTGAAGTGGTCAACATAGGTCTTCACTATCTACTAGCCTTATTGATACTCATGAGCTCTTAAAATTTATTCTTCTTCACCTCCTCAGGAAAAAAACCATAAGAAGAAAGTGGTCTCGAACACCTCCCTTGTAATACTAACTTGAAATGACAATAGAACAATAACCATCCACTTTTACAAATAAAAACCTTTAAATAAACCCAAGGTAGATTAAAACCTCACTTCATTGAGGGATATTAATGATATGAATAAACTATCAACTTCCTCAGTCCAGTCCACAACCTCTAACAGACCTCGATCACCACAAAAGATAGGAAACAACTGATATGAACTCGACTATGCCACCCACATGGAGTATTGGCAGGGAAAACAACAAGAAGAGACTCACTAGAAACCTACGGGTACATTCTTGGCGGTATACTTTGAAAATAAGAAAAAAACGAAATTTTTAATCACCCAATGATCTTAAAAAAACCTCAATAAAAAAAACATGCTCTCCAGCCAAAAATTATAAACACAAAAAATAATCTTTTTAAAAACCACAATTTCATTATAATTTCAAACCAACTAAAATATCAATCCACTTTATAAAAAAATTAACTCACATTAAAATCAAATTTAAAAACAAAATCCCGCATAATCACACCTTGAAACCATTTTTCCATTAAAAACACATTTATCAAAAAGTAATTTTCCCCTTTTAAAATCAACCCACACCAGAAAAAATCAAACCAAATCACAACTCACACCCAAATCTAGAAATAATGAACTAGTGGCCATGTAGAATTGAGAGACATGGTTAGTGGTCCATGCCCCAAGTATGAATAATCAACAAAGAGGACCTTGAACTATGCACTCAGACTCTATATAGGTCACCAATCTATGTGAGATCACAACATGACATCGACTCACCTTTATTTTATTCCTCTTCCATACCCCAAAAACCAAAACAAAAGACTCAAATCCGAATATAACCTTGGAAACTAGATTATTTGAATGAGAAAGAGTTCATGAGATACGTCCCATAATTTCTTCTTAAGTCTCAAAAGTCCTAATCTATGATCTGCTTAACACCCCAAATAACAAGGGCATACTCTGATACCATTTTCTCACAAAACATTCCCGACTACCATTGAATCTGACACCGAACCGATCTATGATAAGGCAAGAAGAGCGTTCTAGATCCCCACTTGCTGTCAACTAGTGTTGATCATCAAGATAAACCAATGGGGATGATTTAACCCAAAAAGAGAAAACCAAGAAAAATAACCAAACTAAACATGCAACGAAACCAGTAATAAATAAAAATAATAAATACAAAACCGATCCAAGTACAGAAAATACTGAACAAAATATAAACTGAATACAAAACTAAAATGAAACCATGAAACAAGATCTTCATGTGACCTCTCAGTCACCACCAACCACAAGAAGAACCAACTCCAATGGAAAACCAAACGAGAAACCTAAACTTGAAAACAAAACAAATTCTACTGGCACTAAGTGGAACAAGTAGGGTGTGAGATATTAATAACTTAGTAAGAAATCACCACAAAGTATATCCATTTTCTTTCAAAAAAAAATCCAAAAACATTAGTTTTATGTACCTTAAAAAATTAATCTTTAATATTTTTAAACAACAAAACATAACAATGTACAAAATCTCTAATTAAAACCACACACACAAATTTCCTTTTCAAAAACAGTTTCACAATCCAAAACCTAGTTCCAAACCAAACCCCAAATAAAAATAAATACCATATAAAGAAAAAGGGGATATAATGATGTTAAAGGAAATAAAAGTAGTAAGAATAGGCTAGCAGAGAGAATATAAAACATGTAGTAGAAAATAAATAAAATATATAGATAATAAAATCATGCTAATTTCCTAAACATATCTAGAAGAAATCCATAGGTGTACTCAATTCAGACTCACCTTCCAAAATATGGTACAAATCCATCATCAATAACCAACTAGATGCTCTAAACTATCGAATCCAGTTGAATTCCCCACCTATCCTCTCAGTAAATCCAGGGGATACCAACCAATCTAATCGGTGTTGAAAAGAAACTGTCACTAGACCCTCTAGATGACATTTAGAAATGCCATGATAATAGTACTTGGTGAATGGGAACGTCCTTACACTTCTAGTTTAACAGAAACCCACTACCACCATGATTTCAAAGCCTAAAAACCCAAAACACTTATGAAATATCCCTCTCATTAGGAGATCCACCATAAAGGTTCCCATCTTACAAAATTTTATTCACAAGTTCCATTAGGGCCTTCACATCACATAATATTTCAACCATTTTTCTAAAACATGAAAACATGTCAACTGGGATTCAAAATCACAAAACATAAAAATATAAATTTCTTAATGCAATATAATGTACCAAATGTGCCTTTAAAATTTACAATCTAAATACATTTAAAAATTTATTTCCAAACCATTTATAAAATCACCACCAAACACAACTTTCACCTACAAAATGCCAAACATGCCTATATTTTTCAAATCCAAAACCACTAAAAAACCATTAGAAAATTCAAATAGAATCACCAAGTAACCACACATTTAAAAACTATATTAAAACCATGATTAACTCAAAGAAACCCATTTTAAAAAGGAAAATGACCATTTAACATTGAATTCACCCCAAAACCTAGGCACTTTTCTAAACATATCACAACATGAAATTTCCTCTCTTTAAAATCACATAAAAACCCATTTTCATTTAATTCAACTTGAAAAATTATTTTTCACAGACCAAATATCTTAGGAAATACTCCTAACACACCTAAAATAATTTTGGAAGCCACTTTTAAGTATTAAAATGTTGATCATTATAAAAAAAATATTGGAATAATATTTTAATAAATAATGCCCATGTCAAAACTTTAAGAACCAAAATCACCATTTATAAATAAAGTAACTATTTTAGGAAAAATAAAGAGGGAAGGGAGGAGGAGCATTTGAAAAACCATAGTTCATGTAAACATTATTCCGAAGGGCCATTATTAATTATTTTCTCATCCCTATGTACACCCTATACAAATATAGATGTTCCAACATACAAATAAACTCTAAAAGTGTCCATGAAATCATCCAAAAAAACTTTTTAAAGAAATATCACTTGATTTTAAATGAATTCAATAAGACACACATAAGTTTAAACCATAAATGTCGCTAATTTCCATAGAAAACAGCTAAATCACAACCCAACAACATTTCAAAAACATAACCAAGGGAAAACACCCCCCAAAGCACCAAATTTTACTTTAAAAGAAGAATTGACATTTAATTAAACATATTTTGTGCATTTAAATATAGTCATAATTAGCGAATCCATTTAGAAACCATTTTGACCCATTTTACATCATGTAAACACTTAGATTAATTTATTATAACACACCACAAGAAATATTGCAACATGTTCATATAATTAAAGGAAATATCAAGAATCAAATGGAATGTTCTAGAAAAAAATTGATGGAAACACCTACCTAAATGATGTTAGAATGTAATGGAATTTCTGGAGAAGGATTAATACACCCTTAGATAAAATCCCCACACCCTGAAATTTATAAAAATAAAACATAAATCAGCCATAACCCTTATGATTTTTCCAAGAGAGAACCCAAAAATGAAATACCAAGGAACCAAGATAGAAGAAATGTAAAATGGAAGGAAATAAAAGGATAAAGAGAGAGGATCCCTATCCTTTCATTCTAGGTGAATAATCACCAAGAAACCACCTTTAAATTCACTTGTTGGGATTTAAAGGAGATAAAATACTCTATTTGAGGTGCCTTGGTGGGGAAATCTGAGTGAGGTGTCCAAGGGGATAAATCCCACACACGAACAAGGATAAATCCCATAAATAACCTTATTGAGGTGGGTTGCACAATTATATTTCATGGTTAAACAAACCATGAAAAAAACATAAAACTTCCCACTATTAAGAGTTGCATGGGATGCACACTTAGGCTGTATGGTTAGTTTAATTGTTTTCCTTAATCGTGCGACCTCTACACACTTATGCTGCATGGCTAAACTAAAGATGCACCTAAACCATGCAATCTGGAATAATTCCCCCATACATCACCCTTTTCACCCCCAAAATCCTATAAATCAAGGTAATAAACCATCTAATAAATACAAATCATAGATAATTGACACTAGGGTTATCACAAACTCACCACCATTTCATTTTATCCCCATAACTTTCACACCAACCATGAATAATTCCAAAAACTCCCAAAGCCTCAAAAACACAAAAATAAAAGCCATGAAATCAACCTAAAATTCATCCAAATGAACCAAATACAAGTTAAGGATAAAAGAATATGAATTATAATATTAGGTTATGACATGGAAAATAAATATTCAAAAATATAAAATGATGTTTCTAAGTAAATTTTCCCATAACTTAAGTCCAAATCATCACGTATATTATATATATTCCTATATAATAAACTTAAGTTAATTATTTTCTTTCTTATGAACCTTTTAAAACTTAATTAATCCTTTTACTTTATTTATTTCCATGTCATATTCACTCACATAATCATTTAATTTCACGTCAATTGTTTTGATGATATTTGGATCATTTGTCCAAAATTACTTATGTAGGTTTCAAATGGTCAAAGGGGTCATTATTCCATAATATTAATTATATAATTATCATATTTATATATAAATTATAATTTTATAAATAAATATGAAATATTTTTATGAAAAATGAATTACGTTACAATCACAGAGAAGGTAGACCGTACGTATGCATGAGTAATATTTTCATTTTGCAAAGATCATGAAGGAAACATGGCACATATCATATTATATTTACATAATTATGATAATATCATAAATATAATATTTTATATTTAAATATTGTTATATATATCATCAATGTGATGCGGTGATGAAAAAATAATCGCATTGCTTCGTGTAGGTGGTAATTCAAAAGTAAACACAAATAACATTATCATTTTTTAATGGAAGGAAAGATATGAATATAGATGATATCATACATTTATATAAATTTAATTATATCATGAATAAAAAATATATACCATAAATCCATCATTATAACTATCTTTGATAGTTGGAGATGAAGAATTCAATGCATCAGCTCATGAGGTGGTAGTCCTCCATACACATGAATGATGATTTTATTTCACATCTGATGGAAGAGGGGACGAATATAGTTTATGAATTTAATATAAATTAATATAATTATATTGGTTTAATTATTTCATCATGTTTTCATAATATCTTAATTATTTATAATAAGAAATAAAATGAAAAATCTCGGTAAAGAACTATACCGCTTCTTCAAACAGCCTCTTTAGGTTTTTAACTAAGGGATTTGTATGATGGTTTTATGATCAATTGAAAGGATCATGGGAGTGGGTAGGGATTATAGTAAGATATTTGGATAGGTATTTGATGAACTAAAAGTATTTATATGATTTTATAGGCGAAGATATGGGGTATCATTTTATAACTGGGGGAGATGGCACACTTAGCATTTTTAAAAAGATTAAACAATATTAATGACTTAGTAAAAGAAAATGGCTCTAAAATGAACCATTTAGGAATATAAAAAGATATAGGGTAAACATATTTTAATAAAATATAATATATACAATATTTTAGGTCATATTAACACATATTCCTTTCATTTAACCCTTAGTAAACCTTTTTTTACCCTTAACCATGGTAACAAATTTTTGCTGTTTTTACGATTGATTAAGGTAAAAATTAAGTTGGAATTATTAATTAATATTAATTATGATTATTACAAAACATAAAATCTATTTTAGCAAATTTTATTAGCATATTTGGAAAAATATATTTTAAAACCAAACCCACAAAATGCAATAAAAAGAAGTATTTTAGAATAATTCCTTTTAATGTATAAAAATATTTGTTTACAAAATTCATGTATAAAAGTAATTAAAATGAACAGAATTGGTTTCATTAATAAAAATAATCTAATAAAACATTAAAATTAATCCAAAATAAAATTTTAATTTTTAAATACTTGAAAGAATACGTAGTTTCCAGTAAAAAATCAGTATTTTCACTATTCATCTTGAAATAAATATTTTTTGAAAATTAGAAAAAAATTATCATAAGATAATTTTAAAATTATTATTTCAAAAATGATTATTTGAAATTAAATTTATATAATTTTGAAATTTTTATATTAAATAAAACCATATAATTCATGAAACCCTAATTTGGTTAGAAATAAAACCTTTTCATTTTCCCTGAAAAATAACCAAATATTGTTATAATTAATTTAACTATATAAAATATAATCAATGAAAACTTATAAATCATGAAAATGATTTAATTTAAAATAAAATGGGGTTTTATAGATTCTATGTAGTTCATGGTCATATTATCTTATCAAATCCATCTTTTCTATCCCTCTATCCCACCATAAGATATTTGTATATTATGTGAATTTAGGGGCTAGAACAGTGATTATGATGACATGAGCTGACTTCGAGTGATGTAGTGCCACAATGGTTGAATAAAAGGGAAAGTAGAGTATGTTGTTAAAGGGGTATAATATGGAAGTCTAAGGTAGCTTCCCAATAATGACCAACAACTGGGTTAGTGGGGATTGATATGACCTATATAAGGGTGATGAATGTAACCTAACTAACACATTAAATTAAGAATAATAAGGAATGAAATTGAAATAAAATTAAAAATGGAGGGAATTGGGATGTGGGGGATGCATCACACACTTAATGCATGGAATGATTTGGTTTCCACTCTACTTTATATACACATTGCATATGTGGAATGAAGGTAGAGTTTTTACCCTTACATGAATGCATTATAAGATATAGAGTGGGGGGGGGATTATCTCTATGAGGAATGAAATAAATGGGAAGGAGATGTTCATTTCCCCTTACTGATAATATATTTTATATTATATATTAATGGTAATAAAAATAAAAATAATATTATTATTATAATCAATCCTCCATTGTATTATAAATTTATACTAAAATAGCATATTTATGACCTATTTTATGGAATGTGTCATGAATCCCATTAAGAACACTCCTCATATATGATAATATTAAGGGTATATCTTTCATATGATTAATGTTGTTAATAAATGAACAGATCATCATGAAAAATTTTCTATTTATATATCAATGTCATAATCTATTTTTATTTACATGGAAATTTATGAGATGATATATGAAGATTTATGTTTCAGCTTCATGAGACACTTAATAGGGATTTGGGCATGAAAACTAGAGTGTTCAGTGGTCATTACCTATCCCTCATCTACTATGTATTTATCTCATAGGCACTACTATTTTCCACACCTTTTAAATGATATTTCATATACTGTGTGCTATTAGTGTGCTAAATTGGATGTGGGAACTCTATCTATGAAGTATTAACCTTCTCTTTCTTATTTTATACCTTTCAAGGTATTAGTTTTCATTCAAGTCTAGTTACCCTACCCTCGACCAATACCTTATTCCTTGGTGAGGTGTGGGAACCTACAATAGTTTCAATTGATTGACATGAGGATTCCTGGTGGAATTGTATTAATTTAAATCTTAATTACATATATTGCTAGTTATGTTGATGGATTACATATTAAATTATAGAACAGAGTTATAATATTTATTATTGTATATGGATGGGTGAAGTATTCCTTTGACCATCTTATATACTAAAATAAGGAGACGTCCCTCCTTCATAGTTTTTTTTACTGTCATTGAATTTATTGAGGTTGATAAGATTGTATCTTCTATGACTTATTACCCTTAATTTATGTATTGGTAGATTTCAAGATATGGGGAACATCTTGGATATAAAATTATTACTACATGGGTTCTTTTTTAAACTATTGGAAACCCTAGTTTCTCAAGAAATGTTTCCCTTTATGAGTTAGAGGAAAACCGATTTGGGAATATTTTATCACTAATAATTCTAGTTATAGATCTTATCTAGGTTACATACTCTTTTTTTCTTCCAATTAATTCCCTATACTAGTGTTTTAGATGGTTTTTACTTATCTTCCATTTAGTTACTCTTTAGTAAATGATTCTTAGGGATGACATAGTGTTTTGTATTCAGTTAATTTCATCATCCTAGTCACCCTATCATTGTATAAGTTTTTGATAATAAATTACTTGTTGTTTAATATATGGTTTTCATGGATTCATATAGGAATGATTATATTCACCCTTAAACGAGCTCTATTACCACATTTACTGTGCATGTGCAGTTGATTAATAAGTTAGAGATGATATTAGTGGATGTGGATTTAACATCCTGGCCAAGGATCCACTTAAACAGTTCCCCAATCCAGTCCATCACATAGCCTTACACACACCTACC
The DNA here is from genome assembly GCA_963277665.1 of Viscum album. NCBI lineage: Eukaryota > Viridiplantae > Streptophyta > Magnoliopsida > Santalales > Viscaceae > Viscum > Viscum album. The sequence continues at coordinate 1,264,502,972 of OY728140.1, read as the reverse complement.
CATATTCTATAGGCTTACAACAAGCAGTTAGGGTCTAATAATGGTATGGTGGGGAGACTATACCCTCATTATTAGAGTATCATAATGGTATAACAACAAATGAATCAATCAATAGTGGAAGAAGTACGAATAAAATACAAATAAGCGTAAGATAAATATAATAACTGATAAGATAATATATGGCCAATGACAAATAAACAACTACGCATTCATGTTTGTATGAGACTCTATAACTAATGAAGTAAACATATAACAAGTGATACAATACAGTACATTTATAAAAAAATTAAAAAAATCCCTAAGGTTATCTCCCCGAGTGTCCTGAGTTCCAGGTTTGTCTTGTTCTCCTATCTCCCATGCACAAATGAATAACTCAAGCATAATCCATAAACTTGAACCTTCAAACATGAAGTATGTTCAAGTATGGATGTACAATAGAGGCCTGAAAAAGGTGTGAGAAATACTTATTAGGTCACTAACAATGGCGTACAATTCTATACAGTCCATGAAAATAACATATAGTAGTGTGTAGGTATAACCAACAAGGAAATAAATAAACAAATAAATAGAAATACACATGTTGGAATCTAGTTCTTCAAGGAAACATTTAAACTATACATGATTTATCCTAAGATGGAATATCTGTAAAATAGGGTCACCATGTATAGATATAATAATTAAATATATAATTACTCAAAATATACCTAAGAGAACATAGTAGGGCCTATCATAGGGGTCGAATACAAACATGTACTGAACCCAAACATGTTCTGTTGTCTTGGTAGGCATGTCCTTAAAACTAATAAACTAGTCTATATTGGATCTTAAAAAATGAAGCATTATGGTTCTTAGTAAAAGGGAATCCTGAGACCATCCAAGGAGATCTATGAAGAGGAATCCCTAGTATCACACAATGAGCACTATAATTACCCATAATTATAAGAGTATGTCAAAGGTGACCTATAAAGAGGAATCACAAGTATCACTCTTGGTACGGTATAAAGGCATATCCCACTAATTTAATCCTAGGTACACCACCTAGGGGACTTAGTTTCACTCATGGCATGGTATATAAACATTTCCCATCAGGCATGTCTAAGGTAAACCTCTAGGGGACCAAGTATCAGTATTGGGTATAATAATATCAATCATCTAATGATCCCATCCAATTATTTCCTACATGGTAATAAAAGTATCAATCAAGCCTAATAAGTCATACCCCACTGGCCCTATCCTTGGGGTTCTATAAATAGGAACCTAAATATCACTTAAGGAATACAAATAATCTCTAATAGCCTATCATCCCATCCAAGACATTCTATAAAAAGGAACCCAAGTATCACTCAAGGAATACATATATCATTCAATTATTTAATTTCAATTACAAAAGATGACAAATTAATAAACAATCCATCACAAATCAAGTATACAAGGAGGTCCATGGACATTATTCATTTCAATTAAAACAGTGAAGGTAATGAATTTAAGAATGTTGTTAATCAAATTAATTTAGTGATTAGAGAAGGCCATGGGAAGTCCATGCAACTATTGTAATCCAACATACTAATAGATGAAAATTATAACTAAAAGTATTAGAGGCCTAGTGAACTATTCATAAATAGTAAACACCATACATGCAATGGTATAATATATTCCATGATAACATGCCAGGAATAAAAAGTAATTATGTTCCTTCAATAAAAGGTAATCCATAACCACATAGGTGATGTTTTTGTTACTAGGGAAGAATATAGTGGAGTGTTACACCCCTCCACATTCCCATTAGTGAACACATTTACATTTTATTAGATAGTGCTCCACATCAGGTGGTTTTATTAGAAACACATTTCATAATTAAAATAATTCAAGGAATTCACCCTTATGGGGTGGTAAAAATTGGAGGTCCAAAACCATTAATTATTCCAATTTAATATACAAGGGCTACTAGAACAAAAGAATTAAATTTTAAATTTTAAATTTCATATTTAATATGTACTGTATAGAATACCGGCGTGTGGGACAACAATATACTTTATAAAACAACATATCTTATAGGGAAAAGATATAGAACACCTACCAAAATCATTTAATGATATATTAATCCAAAATTGAGCTTTTATTTGAGATGATTTGTGAGATATAAATGAAATGGAAAAACACCCTTAAAATTTGATGAAATAGGTCACACAAATATAAAACCAAATATAGAAAAAATAAATTGATAAGGGATGAAGTATGAGTTATAGACTCACTAATATGCTTTTAATGTGAAGAACAACATTTGAAATAGATTTTAGACAATGAATATTTATTCATACCTAGAGGAGGAGTAGAGGACCTCCTCAGGAGGGATGTTTCATGTGGGTAAGAGGATAAGAAAAAGAAAAAATAGCGACAAAGGAGGTATGGTAATTTCATTAAAAAAACCAATTTAATGAGGAGGATGGTTCAGATACATGTTCGGCCAATCCTTGTGCCAACTGTGTATGGGAGACTACAATGCACGGGGTTATCACAGTTCATGGGCCCAATATGAGAAACAATGTGAAAACCATGCATTTATCCTACGTTATAAACAGTTCAAAAAGTACATGATTGTCCAACATAGTGCACACAGTGCACACAGTTAGACCAAACTGCAAGATACACTTAGCCTCTCTGGACATGCCACACAATTTCTCCTGGAGGGTGGAATAGTTTTAGACAAACAATGCCTCTCTACCAGCTTCTTCCAAATTTGAGTTTTCATGGAACACCACTCATGAAACTCAACAGAACATCCAAAACACCTATCAGACCTTAAACCACATATAAAAAGACCACATTTTAGTTGTCCAAAACTCCTATTTTCATTCTAAAGCTTATCTTAGAGAACATACCATCCACCAAATTGTAAACTTTCAATTTACATTGGAGTTATAACTTGGTCACCAACATGGGACATTAAAATATCCCCCCTTAGAACTTATCTTCTTGAGAAGCCTTGGAGAAACAATAAAAAAATACCCGACCTACTTGGGTCATGAGATTTTTTACCAAATGCCCACATTGCATTTGCTAATTCTGAACACACTTCCAAGAATCACTTTAATTGTATGGTATATAAGCCTTTAAAACATGATACAAATATTTTATTTAAAACTAAAAAATCGATATGATGCTTACCCAATCTCACCTACCCAAGAAAAGATCACATAATATTCTCTTTCACCAACCGACCTATGGTAATCTCCACCATAGGTTATACTATTTAACATGAAACTTCAATTCATAGTATCTCCACCATTGTAATTGAATATTTAACCATGACCTTAGTGATCTAAATATCCCCCTAAAATTATTTTCAAATTGATCGAATGGTCAATTCTTATTTGACAATATTAAACCTAGGCACACCAAATTTTCTCTAAAAGACTTGACTGAACCTTTCATTACACTCATCTCACCCAGAAAACATGTCAGATGTAGTTCCTCACCGACCACATGAAACAAAAGAGAGAGAGATATATCAGGTAGAGTAACCTATGTTCAAATACCCTAAAAAAAACCATATTTGATGATCAGTACATTTCAAAGGCTAAACCTGATGTCATTAAATGATGGTACCTCAATATTTTCTCTTATAATTCTCACCAATTATTGAACCAAATTATAGTGATGTATCTAGGAAAAACATCCACTTACATTATTATGATCTAGCATGAACATGGAGTATACGTGATCTGAAGCACTTAGATAATCACCCTCAAAGTATCTCATCTATTCCAAACTAAAGTCTAGGGTATCCTAGAAATCATGAAATAGAGTCTAATAATCCCATACTAGTTAATACATACTATAGCATTTACAAGTGATATGTTGGTATATAGCCAAAACCTCCACACATTAGAACACTAAATGAGACCCACTATATTCAGTTCAAAGATCCATCTAGTGTCCATGAATCCATCTAAGTCATTTCTACTTGGAAACCCATGTGTCACTCAATACTAACCATGCTTCAATAACAAAAAATGATTATGGATCCCAACTCCCAAAAAGTTTATTTATCAAAAAATTAGGTCAATTTAGTTTAGCTCGGTGTATAATCAATGATATCTCAGTGTCTCGTAGAAGATATACGGATAAGATACATGATCATAGAGTACACTAAAAGGATATTAATAATTAACAAGAATATGAGAGAAAAATTTTCTATATCCAAAAAGTGCTTGATGTGGTTTCCAACCAACCATAACCAATAACCAAAAAAAAGAACAATTGAAACACTAATTGTCGAATTATTTTAGAAGATCCTAGATACACCTACTGATGGATCATAATGACTTAAAAATGATGACTTTACTAGACATGGAATCTTGTGACCACTCAATCATAAATAGAGAAGTCCAAATGGACAATCATCTTTTTCAAAGTTTCCATAAATATCCTACAATTTATTCATCATTCATCCATCCAAACACTGACACATTTCAAAAGTCACTATCAATAAGACATTCAAAGTCTTATACAACCATTTACAAAGTAGACGCACATGGTTGTATTTATTCTACTTATAAGGAAACACTTAATTTATTTTAAATTATTCTTCATACTGTAGAAGTTTCCATGTTATTGGATTTACTAAAAGGAAACCCATCCCATGAAACATTCTATATTTACCACTGAACATGGGTTCTTGATATGTCAAACATTATTTATAAAGTGTTAAGATAAAAAAGGGGAAATATAGTTTATTAAATCATGATAAATTCAATTTAATTTAGAAGTACACATGACAATCCTCCAGTGTTATGTCCTAGAACTCCATTTCATTAGGTGTAAAATCCAAAATAGGTGACCAACATGTCAAACACCTATCCTATTTTGAATTCCATCCTGAGTATTTGGAAAATTTAGAACTATATTAACATCTAGCTCACTATACCTTAGATATGACATGAGATCGAAGCATAAAAAAACATAGATTAAACATTTTCCACTAAACTCATATTGTTCATTGCACCATTTCCAATTACTCGACAGACACTACGTGTGTCAAACCGTAATACCCCAAGACTTCATAAGAAAAATGGAACATCCTTGATTCAATCTATATGATTTCTATCCCTATATATCTTAGTATATAATGTAATGTGAAATGATCTATCCTAGAGTTGTATCACTTTGTACAACTGCAAGTCTGTGTTACGACTTACTCAGTTTTCCACCACTAGAGAACAAGAAGAAGAAGGGTCACACAACCTATTTTGCAGCTGACCATGCCTTAGGCATGTCTAACCCATTGAAACCAAGAATTCCATGATTATAATTCCCATAATAAGGGTCAAATTACCTAATATACACTGATATATCCGAGGTTAATTTTTATAACTGAGTGTCAAACTAACAAAAAATGACACCTGAATGAAACTATTCATCTAAAAATGCTCACAAGAATTTAGCAAGGTTTTATGGTTCTAAGGGTTATATATACCTTAGGCCAACACCATAAAAATTTATAAAACTTCAACCCTCTAGCTAGGATTTTATGAAAAGAGAACTAGGCTCTAACGCATATCACTAAGGTTAGGAGAATCTTATAGGAACCCCTCTCATTCCTGTACAAGGAAAAACTTATAAATGATTTAAACTATCCTTATTTAAGGGTTGAAGCAAAGAACACCACTTTAAGATTTTATTAAATCCAATTCATTCATCTACACATGGGGTTTTAACCTTTTAGGTAATAAATTTAAACATCGAGTATCAGTGATAAAGAAAACTATACATAGAAAATTTATTTAGCTGATGCTACAAGGCACATCAGAATGTTTTATCAAAAATCCTTTCAATGTTTTATAATTTAATATAAATCCTATAATAATTATGAAATTTATCTTATAAACACTATTTATCCACAATATTTATCCACAAGGTTCTCAGAATTGGTATAATTATAAAAATTTTAAATTCCAATCAATAGAGGAAAATACTCTTTATGTGGTAATTAACATTTTAATTAAGGGAGTCCTTATAAATAATTAATCTCAATATAAGATAATAGGTATTGTATTAATTAAATAGGGGACTAGCGAAGTAAGATGCCACCATAAATTTATATGTAGCACCATATAAGCAGCTACAACTAGTTTAAATGACCATATCTATATAATATAATCATACCCCCATGGGGTTAAATACTTAGGTAGAAAAAAATAAAGGTTACCTATGAGGGACATGTTAATCCATCTTGGGTTCATCTGAATGTAACCCTAATCATGCCAAACATTAATATTTATAACACGCTTAGTGGGTTCTATCACATAAACACAACAATCCAAGGATTACGTTATTGGGTTAAGATAAAGATAATATGAATAATCTGGTGAGTTATATAAGATTTAAGGTTTAAATGATTTTATGTTTATACAATGGTTTCTAGGTATATCAAGATATTATATAATATTTTGATTATATGGGTTACTATTTTCCAATTTATAAAGTACCTATACACTTTATATATTGAAAATTATCTCCCACTTAATCAAAATCATAAATGTTTCAGCCCATGCAATCGATAATCCATGGATCAAACATGTCATAAATAGTTTGTTAAGTTCCACCATCAATCTATACAGGAAAACACTATTTTGGTTGATATTGACACTTTAATAACAAATTTTACATCACAGTTATAAAAAATTATTCTATTCAAAGAAGTAAATATAAGAAAACATAAAAATGAGTTACCTAATCACGGTAAATAGATAAACATGCTAAATAAGCACAATGCATGTAGAACAAACATGGAAAGATATTGCGTAAGAAGGGAAACACTAAAAAGGGTACACAAATAATTGTTTTAAATATATCAATATAATTAAAGAAACATGTTGTATAGGGAAACATTCTAATAACATACACATCTAGTTATTCAATAAGCATTCTAAATAATCCCAAAAGGCATATCTATCAATGAAATGACATGGCATGGAATATGAATGGAATGTGAATCTCTATGTTCCTAGAATGATTCATGTAATGCTACTTCATTAACATACCAAGATAAGGGTAAATACATTAAATATCATAAAAAAATAAAAAAAGAACACCAATCAATAAAAGTGAAATGACAGTCAACTGTAACAATGAGAAAATAAGAACTATAATCTCATTCCTATCAAATTGGACTTCTCCCCATGCATGGGATGATAACTCCTAGACATGGATATTTACCAAGCATCGACACAATCCTATTCTCCTATATACTAGCCAAAAATAGTAAGATAATGGAAAAACCCTCCTCTGATACCACTTTCTAATATCCTGAACGTGGAGCCACTTAAATAGTGGCCCAATTCATTCAGTCACATGGCCTTAAGAATGCCTCCTTATACGACAGAGGCTGCCGACTAACTTAGAGGGTCTAACAATGGTACAATATGGAGGCTATATCCTCATGATAAAAGTCACAAAATGGTTTAATAGTAAATTCATCTATCAAAAGTGGAAGAAGTATGAATAAAAGAAAATGAAGTAGAAGATAAATATAATAACTGATAATATAAGATATTACCAACTCAAAATATAAAACTATGTATGCATGTATGGATGATACTATATAACTAAATTAGTAAACATACAAATTATGATATAATACAATTCATGTATGAAAAAAGAATAAAATCCCCAATTCTATCTCCCTAATCATCATGATATCTATCTCAGTTCTTTTCACCTATCTTCAATACAAAAATGAAAAGCAAAATCATAGTATATAAACCTGAACCTACAAACCTGAGGTCTATTCGATTACCCTAGTTAAATAGAGTCTTGAATAGGTTGTGAAATATACTTAGTAGGACACCACCAATAGTGTCTAAATATATACAGTCCAGGAATATAAAATAAAATAGTGTGTAGTTATATCAAACAAGGAAGTAAATAAATAAACAAATGAAATTATACATGTTGGGATCAGGTTCTTCAAGGACCCCTGGATACCATAAATTCTTCTAAATAAGATAAAATATTTCTAAACTAGGTTAAAACTATATGGATATAATATGTATATATATAATTACCAGGAATATCCATAAGGAAACATATCTGGGCCTATTATAGTGGCCAGATATAGACATGGACCGAACCCATGAATGTTCTTTAGCATTACATGCACATCCTTAAATCTGATAAAATAGCCTATATTAGATCCTTGAACAATAGTAATTAAGGTAATTAGTAAAATGGAATCCTTGACTCATCCATGGTGATCCCTAAAAAGGAATCCTAGGTATTGTACATAGATAACTATAATTATCCCTCACCGTAAGAGTCCATCCAAGGTTAACCATAAAGAGGAATCTGAATTATCACTCTCGATATGGTAAAATGGTATAACCCACAAAGTCCATCCCTAATTGACCACATAGGGAATTGATTATTTCTAGTGGTATTGTATAACAACATTTCCCACCGATCCCATCAATGGTAAACCACTAGGGGACTAGGTATCGCTCATGTGTATAATAATATCAATCAGCATATGATCTCATCCAAGGAAATACTACATGGGAATCTAAGTATCACCCAAGGCACATAAGGCACATACCATAGAGCTCATCCCTAACATCCCTAAAATAGGAACCTAAGTATCGCTCAAGGAATACATATAATCACTAACAACCTATGAGTTTGTTTATGGTGTTCCATAAAAAGAACCTAAGTATCACTCAAGGAATACATATATCATATAATTATTTATGTTCAATTTAAAAAGAGGCCATATTCAAAAATATTCCATCAGAACTCTAGTATACAAGGGGGTCTGTAACCATTATTCATTTCAATTACAATTAGTAAAGTCCATGTACGTAATTATTTCATTCTTTATAATTAATTTATTGATAATAGAAAAGGATATGGGAAACCTGTTTAACCAATTTCATCCTACATACCAAGAGGGGCCAAGTACAACTAAAATTATAAGGATCCATGTGAACTATTCATAAATAGTAAACACCATACATTCAAGGGTTTAATATTGTACATGATAACATGAAATATAGAAAAAATCATTAAGTTACTTTAATAATATGTATTCCAAAAACACTTAGGTTGTGGTTTGGTCATTAGGGAATAATATAGTGGAGTGTTACACCCCTCTAAAATATAATAAATCAACCAATTTACATTTTATAAGATAGTGAACCTTAGCAGGTGGTTTTATTAGAAAAAAATTGATTAATTAAATTCATTAAAGGAATTATCCATTATTGGGTGGTTACAATTCAAGGTCCAAAACCTTAAATGATGTCAGTTTAATATTCAAGGGATACTAGAAATAGGGTGTTTTATTCTATATATTAAATATCATATTTAAGAGGATTTACATGGTAATACCAGTGCATGACACAACAATGTAGTTTTACAAATAATGAAACTTGGATGAAAAATCTATTGACCACCTAAATCATGATTGAGAATATCTTATGGTCCAAAATCAAGCTTTTATTTGAGTAGGTTTGGGAGAAATTGGAGAAACAGACAAACATCTTAAAAGTAGGGAGAATTATCTAGCCTGAGGACAACACCAATTATGGTGAAAGAACCTGTGATGGGAGGAAGGATGAGTCATAGACTCAACAATACACTTCCAACATGAAAAACAACATTTTAAATAGAGGACTAATAATGAAGATCTCTATATAACTAGAGGAGGAGAGGAGGATTTCCATGTGAGGGAAAATGTTCATGGGAAAGAGGAGAAAAATAGGTAAAAGAAATAAAAAACATGTAAAATAATTTTAGTAAAATCACTCTATTTAATGAAGCATATGGTTTGGATGCATGGTTGACTAAACCATGTGCCAACCATGTGCGGTATACTAACTATGTATGGGTATCACACGGTTTATACACATGGTTTTAGAAACCATGTGTGAAGCATTCATTTCCCCTCTATTATAAATACCGCAACAAGTGCACAACCATGTGGCCTGGTGTGCATAGTTAAGCCAAACCGTGTTACACCCTTTTCCTCTCTAGATTGGCTACACAATTTATCTTTTTGGGCTGCATGATTTCAGATAAACCATTCACCTATTCCTACTTCTTCCAATTTTTTTTTTGAGGGTCTTGTACTCCCAAAACTCAATGAAACTCACGAGACACCAATAGGGCCTTAAAAAATATTAAAAAAAAACAGATTTTAGTGTTTCAACACTCATATTTTTATTATGGATCTTAACTTATACATTTTATCAACCACCAAATGGAAAAAATTTAAATTCCATAATAATTCTACCTTACTCCAAAACATGGGACGTTATAGTAGAGATGGTTTGACTTGTTTTGATTTAATACCTTTTGGAAGCCTGGGTGAGTGCATCATAATAGAGTTTAGTTGTACTTGGATGCAGTGTTAGTGGATGAAATTTATATTTGGTTCTTGTTTTTTATGATGACCTCCTCATTTTAGTTTTTTTTGATGGTTTTCATTTTGGATGATGGGTTTATATTTTATACCCTTCTAAATTGTAGATTTTGAATTGTGTTAACTTTATTGATATTATATTTTTTTTAAATATTATTTATATTATAGTTAGTTTTTTATCATTCATACATTATTATATCATGTGTGGAGATTCATGTTTCATCCAGGTGTATTAGTATAAGGCCTCTTGTTACATGAGATATTATTACAAGGTGCTAGTCACCAGACCCTAGACAATTGAAGATGGGAATGGGGTGGCACTCATGGTATATCACTGGTCTGGGTGGGGAATTGGTGGTTTGATTAATTTCAGAGTTGTATCTGATCATGTCTTCCTAGAATAATAATTTCGAGATATGTGTCATTATGAGCTTAGCTAGGAATATATGGGGTGACAATTCCTAAATGTGATAAGGTCTAGTTGATAGACCAGAGAACTCAGTAAGGTTTTGGAAACTGAAGTAGTCCTATAGAAGGAATTTGATAATCTATTGACTAACTTGAGTAATTAAGGTATTGGTTGCGGGGTATATTTGAGTAGGTCCTTGTATTACATAACATCCACTACATTGTTGGCTTCACGATAATACATATTACTTTTTAGATGTCACCATGTAATGAATAATGAGATTTAAATTATAGAAATACTTTCACTAAGGTATGAGATGGACCTTATGTTGATGAAGAGAGAAACGATACTAATCACCTATAAAATATCTTTCTAAGAGATAATATCTCAAAAGTATCTCCTAAAAACAATGTGGACACAATGGTGTGAGCTTAATCATTTTGATGGGAACTTTGTGGATACCGGGGTGTAGGGTCGTTAATCCCACTTGGAATTATGTGGATACTAAGGTGAAATATTATTCATAAGAGATTATAGATTTTGGAACTTATCCTTGGATATAAGGGACTGATACCTCTCTATTATATAATGTGTCATACCATATTCTATTTTGTATGATTTGATTATGTGTGGGTTCTTCTTTATACACCCAATTTTATGGTGCTACCCTTATCCACTATATGTGATTGGAAAAGGTGATCGTTTTTCATTTTACACCCAACTGTTATGTGCTACCCTTATATTCCATGTGTAATTCCATGAGGCACAAGTTATTCCATATATACTAGATTACTGTGTTCTACCCTCATCTTCTATTTGTGATTCAATGTTTTTTAGTTATCCCTCATCTATTATAATATACTCCTGATTTTTATTCAACCCTCATTCATTATGTATGGCACAATGAGGTGTGTATTATTTTTTATGATTCTAGAGGGGTGATGAGGTGATATATTTGATACGTAGTTGACATACGTTCTTTCCCCGTTATCTAATGTAGTTCATATTCTCTTTGGGAATAGTGTCTAAAATTATTTCATAGTTGGAAATGGTATCTATTGAATTGTATGAATCTACCCATAGATTGATCTTTTTGAGTGCACTCTTAATACGGGATCCCTCATGGGTTTATGAGGTGAGCACAATCCTCAGATTACTGAGGTTAGGTAGGAGTCTAAGACTTGAATTGGAGGAGGCTTAGACTTTTACTAACCAAATTTTGATGAATGTATTGATCTTACATCATAACATGGTGAGTTATAGTTAATGATTTATTTTTTCTGGAACTTACCCTGAGATTTATCTACCTTGACTAGTGTTTGACCATTAATTCAAGATGAATTTCTATTACTGGATAATAGAAATTCCATAAGGTGATGAAGCTTTTCAAAGTATTCAAAAAGGTACATCTACATCATGCAATGTTCCATACACAATATTTATAGTGTAATTTTTCAAGATTATTATTCTAGGTGGATACTTTGGTGAAGTACTTATCAAGATATGGTTGAGTGTTCGTGAAGCACCACCCAAACTAGAGTCCCCTAGGGAATATTTTGGATGACTGTAAAGGGTTGTTAAAGAATATACACCCCAATGGGGTGATCATTAAGAATTTCTCACATGTAAATAGTTATAGAAGTTCCCTGAAAGAACCTTCATGTTTAATAGGATAATGAGAATTCACCTTTATTGTAGGATACATTGGATATAAATGTATTTTTTGGTGAAGGATTAGGTATGGATGATGCATTTATCCACTTTTGCTACCAAAATCTTTGGTTTGTTCCTATTTGGCATGGATTGATGAAAATTAGAGTTATGGGATGACACATATAGAGGATGATTATAGTTGGGAAAAAACTATAGTAAAATAGGGCAATATTTGTGTCTTTAGTTCAGGGATCCTTAAATAAGATGGTATGAGAATGATTTCCTCTATATGTATCTGAAGTTTGAGAGTAATATATTTCAATGGAACCCCAACCCATCCCATATAAACTAGATATTTTTCACTAATGATGACCGTCATTCACTCACACAATTTTAGTAGTGAGAGTTTATCCTTAATAGATAAAGTGTTCATTCATGATACTCCTTCATAGTAGAGATATGGTCTAGTGGTACTTATCACATTGTGTATTAAGTACCAGTGTTTGAACTATGTGGTAACACATAGTTGGGTATGTGAGGCAATTCCCATCCACCAAGTAGTGAGTGAGACCCCATAGGTGTGGAAAGTGTGTCATATGTTTAATAATGTTGTATATACTAACCCATCATCTGGTAAGAATGATGTTTAATGATGTGTATATGGATGAGAAATTCACTTTTTGTAAATGTAGAAGAATGTATGTATGATTTTGAGGGGTCGCCTATGGTTTTTTCTAGATAAGATATTGATTTATGCATCAACTTGCATTCAATACAAGAAATTCACGTTTCTTTGAGTGGGATGAATAATATATTTATGGAATATATGGATATTACAAATAGAATATATAGTATTATTGGTTCATGGAGTTTTTAGTTAGGTACTTGAGGAAATACCTAGGTTATACCTATTGTGTATTCAATACATAATAACCTCTCACAATGAGAGATTTTCACTGAGTATTATTGGTCTTCATGTGATTGATAACATGTCAGTTAATGATATATTGATGGTATAATATTGATATGATAGTTGAAAACTCTAGTAGTGGACTTTATATTTTTGTGACGGAGAAGATTCCTGAGCCACTAACGTTGGATAAATGATTCCATGTGAGAGAGATTGTCATGATGATGATGTAGAATTAGTGGTCCTATATAAGTTGATATTATAAGGAGTTAGAACAAAAGAATTATCTAGAATATAGGGATCATATTTTCTAATACCAAGTGAGATATATTTTTTCTATTAGTATTTGAATTTAGTTTTAGGATTGACACGTTAAGTGGGGACTGCTGAAGTGTAGTGGGAAAATATATGTGGGTTGTATAATAGATATGTTTTTGTATCCATACCATTCAAACTCTTTCTATACAATGGATGTGTAGGTTTTCCATGGATTCCACATATGTTGGTCACTCGATTCAGTTTATCTTGGGGTTTGGAGATGACAGAGTAGGTTCATATGATGGTTAATACCATTCACATTATATTGTGGTGAAATGAGAATATCGATGGGTAGCTATGTGGTGTTGAGAATTTCGGTATTCATGGTAATGATTTTAATACACTAATACAAATATCTCATGATTGAGTGTGTAAAATAAAAACAGGTTTTCTTTTAAAGAAATAACATACCTATTAGAGGTTAGGATGTGGATGGAGGATTTGCACAGATTGTTTGTGTGGGAGTTTAGGAAATATAATCCATATTGAACTTATTCCATGATGAAGGGAAATTGGTGTAGGTTCCTTTCAAGCATTAGATATTAGATAAATTGAGATGGGACCCAGGGATACATTCTATTATGAAATACCATCGATGTCAAAGTTAAATTGTTTATGACCCTTAGTGGTAGAATGTGGTTTGGATAAGTTTTTACCACGAGGAAACCTTCTATGATTCTCCTTAATGGTGGGATCAAAAATAATTCCACCTATGGTAGCCAAGGAAAGGAATTATTTTGTGGGGATTTTTGATAGCTAATTGAATCATTGGGTTACATTATATAAGATGACCTTTATATGAGAAATGGATTTTTGTGTAGAGGATTGGTATGAATCGTATGGAGTTGTTGCATTATCCAGTCAAGATCTTGATTTATGATAAGTTAGAGAAGAGGAATTAAATAGTAAAGGGGATATTTTGTTTATATATAGTTATGTAATGATTTCATTTAGATATCATAACTCCAAGGAAAAGTTTGATCTTGTGATGGTGTTATCCAAATGAGGTTTTTAGTAAGATTCCTTGATGAAGATATTAGTTTTTTCTTTTTCAGGGAAGGAAAGGGTTTGAGGTGTAGAGGTTTTTGTGACCTGAGATTTTAAAGTTAATAATTAAACAGATTTTAAGTTTTTGAGCCATAGGACCTTTTTTGAGGTTAAATGGTATATTATCAATGTAAAAAGGCTTAGAAAAAATTATATAAGGGTTCTATTTCTTATGGGATATGTCGTTTAACACCAAGTTGAGTCAGTCTATAATTACAAGCATTAAAAGGCCTCAAGAAAATATTAATTGGAAAAAATATTATTTAAAGAAGGTGTGTTTGTTTTATAAATAATTATCATTTTCATTCTAAAAAATAGTTTATGAAAAATAAAAGATAATGATGGAATTTAGAAAATGGGTTTTCTCTAGGGATGGTGAAACATTATTTTCATTGGGATAGTTGGGTATTTTCCTTTAGAGTTCATTTAATTAATTAATTAGTGATTATAGGAAACTATATATTACCCCAATAAGTATCCTATTATGTTTCCGTCCTAGGATTAATTTTTTTTTCATTTTTAACTATAGGGAGCGAGGGAGTTTCAGAAATTAGATTTATGGTGGAACTAATGTTAGATCGGGGGAGCAAAGTTGGAACCTAGATTGTATCAAAGATTGGATATCATGAAGAATAAGAAAATACTCATGTCTTTAAAATCAGAGTTAATAATTGATGAATCAGAAAGGATTCATGGAATTAGTATCTTTATTACTCTATTCTTTTTGAATTTTATATAGAATTTAAGGACTAGACCTTTGTTCTTTGTGGATTATTTCTTTGTGATTAATCTATATGATTTTTTATTATCAAAGAAAAACATTAAAATTGATGGACATCCATTTTTAGATTTAGTTCCCTAGAACCCTAAAATTATGTGGGTAGATCTATCTTAACCAATTCTTATTAGTTTTTGAGGAAGAATTGGATGATGGTTTGATGTAGTATGTGTTCAAATTATCCTATCCCCAATCTATATCTCTATATCTCATATCTATATATCTCGTATCCCTCTCCCTATCATAACCCTATTCATCTATTGTGCATGTCGAGGGGAATAAAACCTATGAGTGAATTGTACTAATGATCATAGTGGTGGAATATAACTTAGAGTGATGTGATGAAACAAGGATAAAATGGTAGTAAAGGCTGTGTAAGGTGTGAAAAGTTTCATGTGAGGCGGTACAAGCGAATACACGAAAATGGGTTATAACATGACCTTTTGGGGTTTATGAGGCCTATCCCAGGGGTGTGTGTGACATATTTTTGAAATTAAATTAATTATAATTGGGAAATAAATTAAAATAAAATCTTCTATAGAGAGAAGTGGGAAGTTGGTGATACATCTCCTATTGCTTGGATGGAGTGAGAGGGGTTTCACCTAGCTGTATGTAAGCATAGACCAAGGGTAGAGTTTTCAACCCATGTCTGCTTAAATTGTGTGATATTGAGTTGGGGGAGAATAACTTCTACATGGAGTAAAATACGGGGGGGGGGGGGGTGCACGTTTCCCTCTACCACTTATATATTATACATTTTATATTAATGGCAATAATAATAAGAATAATAACAATGATATTATTATTATTAATCATTAATTCAATTATAAATTTAAAAAAACATTTCATATTTATGATCCGTACGTGGAATGATGATCTATAAATTGTGATGTATGATGAATACATATATGTGCTATATGATTTCAACTCATTTTATGGGTCCTAGATCCCATTAAAAATGATCATCATATGGGATATGAAGAAGTGTATATTCTTCATCTGTCTCACATTTTCAATAAAGCACTAACCTATCTTATGTGTTTTCTACATATATGTTAATGTAATTGTTAGTTATAATTTCTATGGATGTTTTCATGATTATATACGAAGGTTTATGTTTTATATTTGTGGGAGAATTTATGGGAATTCAGCCATGAGAATAAAATTATTTGGAGGTCAGTAACTCATCCTCATATGTTGTGTATTGATCTTATTGACTATGTAATTTTCCCCACATATTATGTGTTAACACATTAACTTTTTGATCTTTGTGTGTTATTTGGGGTTTGGGAACTCTATCATTAAATTCAGACCCATATCCCTCTTATTGTGTGCTACCCATGGTATGAGTTTTCCTTAAATGTTGGATACCCTCCCCTCGATCAATACATCATTCCTCAACAAGGTTCAGGAACATACTGAAGTTTTCTATTATGAGATATGGTTTCTTAGTGGTAGGGGATTAATAATAATCTAAACAATGCCTATTTCAAGTTAAAGTGTGGGATTCCTTATCATATTATAGAGTAGTGTTGTGGTATTGATTGTTGTAGATATATGGGTGTGATATTCCTTTAACTAATATAGGTAATACAACAAGGAGTTGATCCTCCATCCTGGATTCTTGTGGGGATTTGGAACTTATATAGGTTTAAAATATCTATTACATTAGGAATTTTGGCCCCTAATATATCGCTTGTTTTTCATTGAGATAAGGTGAACAACTGGGATATCAAATACTAACTAGATGGGTTCTTTTTGGTACTTTGGGATTCTCCAGTTACTTTTCAAATTTGGATCATTGGGGGTTGGAGATAAAATAATTAAGGTTTCTCTATATCATAGATAATTCTAGTTATAAAACATATCAAAATTACATACTCATTTTATCCTCTGGTTACTTTCTTATATCAGTGTTTGACCTGGATGTTCTTTATTTACCTACCAGCAACTCTTTAGTAAATGAATATTTATAATGACTTGGTGTTCTGGATTCCCTCATTATCCTCTTCCTAGTAACCATATCATACCAAAAAGTCTTATCTGACTTATCTGTTATTGTTTCTATTATGGTTTTTGGGGAATCCGAATAGGTATGTTTTTACTCATCCCTAAATGGGATTTATTACCATACATGTTGTGTTTGTGAATTTAGTTAATATTTTAATGATAATATTAGTGGGTTTTGAACTATTGTGGGGTTTTTAGAGTTTATTATTCATGGATAACTTGGTGGGAACAACAAAATTGAGCTCATTAGTACATGGGGGTGGTTTCAACAGATGATGTTATTGTTTGGTTCCTGCTAACTATGATGACCTCCTCATTTTAACTATTTATGATGGTTTTTTATTTTGACTATTAAGAATGATTTTTCTCCTTTTCTATAATTGATATAACTTATCTTAACATTATATATCAAAGTGTTTTTAACATTCATTATTTATGTTACAATTAGATTTATTTATCCTTATTTTATTATTATATCCTTTTTCGAGATGTGTATTTTATGTAGGTGAATCAGTTTAAAGCCCATAGTCATATGAGAAATTTCTATTTGGATCTGGTCACTGGACCATGGCCTATTGGGGGTGGGAAAGAGGTGGCACTCTCAACATATCATCAGTCTGAATAGGGACCCAGTGGGTCATGTAATTTCTAAGTGGTATTAGATAATGTAATCTGTGAGTCATAGTCTAGACAGATGTGTCCTTGTGAGATCAATTCAAAACATATAGGGAAATGGTACTTGAAGGTTCATAACTTTAGTTGATATAATAGAGAACTCAGTGAGGTTTTTTTGGATGGTTTATTCCGTATAAATACTATGATAATATATTGACTAACATTAGTCCAAAGGGAACTAGTTAAAGGGTATAATTGAGAAGGTCCAAGAATTATATACTGGTTAGTGAATTCTTGGTTTCATGGTGTGAAATTGTACTTTCTATGATTTCACTTTGTAAAGAGGATAGATATTTCCCAAATAGTTATGATTTGGATAGAGGTGTGAGATATACCTTTGGTTGATGGAAAAAGGAACAGGGCTACTCATAGATGTTTGAGCTACTTGGGAGTTGATCTCTCAAAAATTCCCCTAGAAACTATGTGGATACCATAGTGAAAGATTGATTATTTACATAGGAACTATATAGATACCAGAGTGTGAGGGTAATAATACTCTTTAGACCAAGGTGTTGGATTTCTCATAAGATATTGTGGAGTTCTAAAATCTCTTATTGATTCAAGGTATTGGTTCCTCTCACTCATATGTTATGTTATATAACTCATTATTGTGTTCTTCCTTCAACTACTATGTAAAATTTGACGAGGCATTTTTACTTATTTATACACCCAATTTTTGCGTGCTACCATCATATACCATGCATGATTGAAGAGAAAC
Organism: Viscum album; assembly: GCA_963277665.1. Taxonomy (NCBI): domain Eukaryota; kingdom Viridiplantae; phylum Streptophyta; class Magnoliopsida; order Santalales; family Viscaceae; genus Viscum; species Viscum album. The sequence continues at coordinate 1,264,484,037 of OY728140.1, read as the reverse complement.
ATGTTCTTCATTTTAAACCCGATTTCAATGTGATACCATCTTCCATTGTTTGTGATTTTATGAGGCATAGGTTCTTATTTATACACATGATTAATGTGTTATACCCCCATATATTGTGTGTGATTCAATATGGTGAGGTTTCTATCTCATATACTATATGATATTCTTAAATACTATATTCCACACATATTTTCTGTGTGTAATCTAATGAGGTGTGGGTTCTTTTTTATGATTCCATATTGGTGACAAGGTGTTGTATCCAAGTATTTGTTGAGATAAATTATTTCCCCATGATATGAGGTTGTAATTATTCTCAATGTTTTTAGTACATATTTTCTTTTATTGTGTATAGTGGTTTCCTTTGATTTGAATAAATATACTAATAGAATGATTATGCTAAGTGCATCCCAATGGTGGGAGGCCTCATGGGTTTATGAGGAAATGGTGATCCTCAGATGATTGAACTTCTAATGGATTTTGGGGCTTAAATTTCTATTTGGATTAGTAATTTACTTAACAAATGAGGATTATTGTATCAATATTATTGAATAATATGGTGATAAGATGGTGGAAAAGGTATTTTTTATTGAACATGCAATGGGACAACTATACCCTGGATTATGATTGATCCTTATTTTAGGATAAAGTTTTATCAAAAGATGTTGTATTTTTTATATAGTGACATAACCATGTTCCAGTTTTTGTTGAGGTTCATGGAATTTGTGAGGTTTTCCTTAGGAATGATTCATGTTGAAATTGTTGAATCTCAATGGTTTAGGTAGAGACTTTAGGGAAGTAGTAATCAAGACTTGGTTGTAAATTCAGAAACATTTCCTAAACTAAATTCCTTTGAGGTGGGATTTGATTAATAATACAATTTTTTAGGAAATTTCACCCTGGATATGTGAGTAGAATATCTTTTTCACATATAGATAGCTAAATTGGTGTCATGAATTGACCTTAATTTTAGAGTGGGTGATGATTCAGTACCTCTCTTATAAGACCAATTAGATATTCACTAGTTTTTTGGTAAAGGATCAGGTATGGATGATGCATTGAAAAACTTTCTCTATCACCATATTTGGTTAGTTTCTATTCAGAATAAAGTGCTAATAGTCAGTGTTGTAGGATTAAATGTGTTAAAGATACGCATGTCAAGGAAAAAAGTGTAAATGTTATTATGTTTTGTGTCATTATTTCAGGGACCATTATTTAGGTTAACATTGGGGAATGTTATTCAATATGTATCTAAATCTCAACAGTAAGAGATTCCAGTGGAACCCCCAGCTTGGACATTGTTAGTAGGAGTATTTAAACATATAGAAACTCTTAGTCACTCACCCCCATTTATTATCATGAGTTTATCCATAGTATATAAAGAGGCCTTCAAAGAGAATGATTCATGTTAAAGATAAGGTCTAGTGGTATTGATATCAGTATTGATTGCTACCAGGTTTAAAATTTTGTGGTAATTCATAGTTGGGTAAGTGAGGTAGGGTCCACTCCCACACCTAATAGTGAGTGTGACCCTCAAAGGTGTGGTTAGTGTAGAACATCCCCAAGAAAGTTGAATCCAATAACCCATTAGTCCTTAAAAATATCATTTTTTACTATGTGTGAAGATAAGAAACTCAATTTCTGTAACTATGGAAGACTGTATAGATGCTTATGAGGGGTGACTTATAGATGTTTTTAAGAAGGATATCAATGTATGAATCAACCATCATTAAGGAAAACCATTCATGTGTGGTTGAGTGGTATTATAAACACTTTTTTCGAATTTATATAGATTACGTAAAAAATCCATCATGGTATTGGTATATGAAGGAGCATATTAAGAATTAGATAAAATTATGAGGTCATACCTAGAGTGTATCTACTATTAAATAACCTCTTGAATTATGAGATATAAATTTATAGATTAGTGTTGGTATTCTTATGATTGAGTTCATGGTGGATAATATGATCACAATATCACCATAGTGGTTTGGTAGTTGACACATCTAGTAGCAGACTCTATGCATGGGTGATGGAGAAGTAAAATGAGACACTATCATTGAAGTAGTGATACTATGTTTGGGAGAGGATTATGGTGGTAATGTCAAATGTTTATTCATATGTAACTGATCATTATCAGGTGTTATAATTGAAGGATTATTTGAAGGGTGTGAATAACATCATCCACTTCCCTGAGGGATTTAGGGTTTCTCTTGGTATTTGAATTCAATACCAAGATGGAAACCATTTGGGGGGGGGTCACCCATGTGTTGAATAAAACTATGTGTGGTATGTCTAGTGGATGTTATGGATGTACCAATATCATTTAACCTCATGTTATATATAAGAGGAGTATGTTTTCATAAGTTTTCATGGATCTTCGTCACTTGGTTAGGTGTTATCATGGGGGTTTAGAGCCAATAGAGGCGGGTTATCTGAATATATAAGACTGATCACTATAGGTTGTGGTGGAATGATAAACATGATGGTAAGATTTATAGTGTTTATAAGTTTTATGTTCTTGGTTCTAATTTTGATTATATCATTTGAATATATCATGAAATTGTAATAAAAAATAACTACATTGTTATTCATAGAAAGAATGAACCTTTCAGAGGATTCTATATGGATAAAGGATTGTTATCGATTGTTGTGTGTAATTTTTTATAAAAGAGTCCATGTTTATATTTTCCCATGAAGAAATTTCATTGGTATCCATGCTAAACAAGTAGAAGATATCAAATAAATTGCGGTGGGATCTAAGTAAAAATACTAGTTTTCAATACCCATAGTGTTAATAATTGGTCATTTTGAGGTTACAAGTTGTAGAATATGCGATGGATGGTTTATTCTAATGAGAAAATTATAAATGAATTTCTTTAAAGGTTGTGAAAGAAATTATTCCACCAAATGGTAGAATTGGAAAATAATTGTTTTGAGGTAGATGTTGATGGTTCATTGAATTATTGAGTCTCATGTAAAAAGGTGAACTTCATATGAAGAAATTATTTGGGTGTAGAGTCTTTGTAAGACTCACATAGATTTGATATATGATCTCTTTAAAATCTTATTTCATGAAAATTTAGAGCTGATGACTTCAGTAACAAATGAGATATTTTCTTCCTATATATTTTTTGTACCAAGTTTATTTAGAGATCAGACATTCAAGGAAAAGGAGGTTAGTGTGGCACTGTTTTCTATATGGGGATAATTAGTGAGATTCCTTATTATAGAGCCCTACTATTTCCTCTTATGAACCTATGTTTTACTTGAAAATCCAATTGTATTTTAAATTACTATTCCACATTTCCACAATTTTACCTTTAAAATATCTATGGTTATGATCCCAGGTTATGATTAATAATAACATTTTATCTCACATGGATAATGTTTCCCTTGATACCATTTCATTCCACATAAGGGGATTTTAGCTCAATATTTATTTGTTGGACATCCCCAATTGTTTTCAAGTATTAAATAGGGTTTGGTGATCTTATAGGAGGTATATTATGAATGATTTTTTGATGTTATATGATATTTTATTGTTTGAGGATGTAATATGTACCATGTTCTCAGGGACACTAAAATTAAAATTTTGGAATAGTTTTTGTAATTAATTCTTTTGTAATTATATATAAATTATATATGTGTTTCACCATGTCTTAAATTTAGTGACTTGGGGCATCTCATGTAATGCCCCATTTGAGAGATACAAAACTAGGGGGAATTGGTGGTTATCCAAACACCACCTATAAATGTAATTTTTCTTGAGATAGTTAAATATAGCATCCATTAATGAACAAATATGATTATAAGATATATAGAAAGATAAAATTCACATGAGATAAGATATTTTTATGAGGTTCACACACTCTTATTATCGTGTAACTATTTGTTATTGTTTAATTATTGTGATCCCATTATCCATTTTCTTTTCCTATTATCAAAAATAAAAATCAATTTGAGTATAATGATTTCATTGAAATCCATGTATTATAAGGATAAATAAGAAATAAAAAATTCAATCAATATCATGATTCGATTTTCAAGTTCCTATAAATTTGGATAAACATAAAACTTTCAATCATCTTCTTAATCCTATTAATATCTTCATTGAATGATATGTAAAATATATGATTGGATATCAAAATGTTTTATAACCCTATTTTCTTAATGTAATTTTTTCTTTTAAAGACTTCAAACAAATCATGGCATGGTGATGTTCAATACGATAGATATATGGTTTTCACAAGATTCAAAATATGTTGAATATATATATTATTTAAACTTTCTAAACCCAAACTGAGATTCAAGAAATGCACAGAAATGTATACTTTATTACTATTTGACTAGGATAATTGTGGTATGATTCTAAATTCTAGTGGTAAATAAATTTTCCCTTGAATGAATCCTGGTGACATGAAATCTTCTATCATAGTATGATACTCCAGCTTAAAGTGTGACATTCATGCTTTTATCAGACAACCGTACACACAAAAATCATGGTCTACTATCATAATAGAATACCCAAAATGCATTTAACCCATAATTCATTATGCTATCATCATGATACAACACATATATGTTCTTTAATGATTATTACATTATACTAAAAGCTTCCACTTTTTTTCTCATTGTGTCTTAACAAGGACTCATCCATGTTGTGTTTTTCCATACATAATGAAATTTTCATTACTTTTCCAATTGATCAACTCCATCCATCTTCAAACATAACCATTATCATGTTGATATTAAATATAACATGAAACAATTATTATCTCATGAACGAATCATATCATGAATCGTGTAATAATAATATTCTAATGAAAATTTTATCTAAATTTAACACAATAAGATAAAATGATGTTTTTAGAGTTATTTAACCATATTCATAATGATCAATACCATATTGACTATGTCTCAATTTAGAAAATCTCAATAATCACTTCTTTTTAATTCAATTCATGAGGTCTCTCTATACTCCACAACTAATCAAAATCCCTAATATTCAAGGACACATTAATTTTCCTCTTTATGTTTTTTTGAATCCTGAAAAAATATTCCCTTATCTATACATTATCTAGAAATTCTTTAGGTCTCCCATGAAAGAAAAAAACTGTTTCTATTCTTCCCAATTATCATCAATTATAGAAAATCAGTATCTATAGCATTATAAGAAATGAAAATTCTATTCCCACACTTTATCAATAAAATTTTAATTAAAGAGAGAAAATGAAATAATGAACATATAAATATTTTTAGGGAATGAATTTCTAAAAGGCTCTTAGATACCATAATGCATCTTTTATTAGGATTTTTTTTAAGATTTCTATAAATTTCTATATAATTGAAACAAATTCTAATAAAATATATACATTTTCCTTATTCTAATTAATGAATTGATGCTTTAAACTAGTTTGATTACAATTTTAATGCTTCCCAAGAATATTTAAAAACTTTATTCCACCTTGATTTTCACAAACAATTATCAATGGTTATGAAACTTTCAGCCTCTTATATTGACTGACTGAATGACCCAAAGGAAAATATTTTATTATTTTTGGATAACCCCCTTTTAAGGGTAAAGGGGGGAAAACCAAGACTTCAAGTACATAAGACATTACCAAAATTTAAAAATCAAGATGTTTGCAACCCAGAACAAGAATATATAGAACTACCTCCTCCAAACATCAACATCATTAAGGCATTCCTCCACCATAGCATGGCTACTCAGCAAGCTATCCCGTGCAAAAAATGTGCGGGCCTGGTACCGATGACGATGTCATACCCTCCCAATCTTCCAAATCTGAAGAGTCATACACGGTGATGATGGCCGGCTCTATCCTCATCTGAATCAGATCCTTGTAGACTGTCTGGGTTCCACAAAAATCAGATCCCTTGCATCTCCAATGACAATCAACCAAGAAACTCCTAGTTCACCAATTTCACATCCAACCAAATTCACAGCCAGTCTACCAAATCACGGACGAACCAAATCTCGAAAAAAACCTACAAAAAGAACACAACAATCCAAAACCCAGGGCCTCCCCCCTCCAAACTTCTCTAGATCCAACATTGAGCCGCACCAAAAGCGTGCCGAAGGCATCACCTGGCCATACTGGGTTGAAAAGCTAGAAACTCTGAGCACGTCATCCTGACCAAGCACTAAAAGAACGGATGCATCCGAGAAGCTAAACAAGCCACACCGGAAGTGCGATGGTGTGTATGAGACGCTCAGGACGATCTGAGGTCAGAGCCATGGGAAGACGTAGTAAAGACAACGCTGACGCCGCCGGAGACCCACCCCACCATATAGAAGCTGAATTTTGATCGCCTACTCCACCATATCAATATACATTGAAAAAACTATAAATCTAAAATGATGCCTCTATTATAACCCCATACATAATCAAGTGTCTCTATGATGTAGTGTAAGAGTAATTTTGTTACCATATGACACTACTCATTAGAATTATTTTATAATTATGTATAAAGTGTAACAATAATCAAAATATATAGTTTAGATGATTTTAGGTAGATTATACTTCCAATAATACTTAAAACATATTTTCATCCACATTCATTTATTCTTAATCTAAAAATAAAACTTTACCAATTGATATATGATTATAATACTCTCTTCATTCTTCTATTCTATATATTTTCAATAACTCAAGGCAATATTATTCTTGTTAGTGTAAAATATAACCAGTTGTGTTTATGAATTTTAGAACTCAAAAATGAATATTTATCACCAATCATTTACATCTTGATGTTTTTTATCATTTGGGAAGAAATGTAATTATATTTTGTTTCACTTTTTATAGAAAAAAAAATTTCATTGGAAAATATAATCAAAATGAGTGATCTTGTGACAACTTTTATGAAATTAATATTGGAATGTAATTTCCCCCCCTAAAACTCATGATCTTTAAGCTAGTGTGAAGCATTGAATACCATGATTTGTGTGCTTGTTTAGGCCATATAAAAATGACTTTAAATTTTACACATGAGAACCATTACCATTGAGAATAATCCCTTCATGTTTCTAAATATATACTTCTTATTTAATCTATCAATTTAAAAATTATGAATTCAAAACTATTAAGAGAAATTTATAATTACTTAAAGGACGTATCAATAGAAATATTCAAATTGTTACTAGATTATGATTGCAGCTAATGTGTCATAAAAATAAATACTTATAATTTTATAATATACCTTATATATAATATGTGCCTCGTTTCATTCTACTTAACTAATTCTATTAGGATTATTTTTAAAAACCCATTTAGTATTAATAAAATTTTCATCTTTGGGATATAACACTAACTCCCCAGTGTAATTATACTCAATTTGATTCATCTCTTCTTGCATCATTGTAATTCATGCTCATATTTAAGTTATTTAATAACACTATTCAATAAAAATGTTAATGAATAAAATTTTTTTTTGTAATTAATAAAATATTTTTTAGTGTCTTGTGAGTGTAGTTCCTCTATGTTTTAGGCCTTCCTCATTATTGGGAGTTTGATAATCAATATGAAATTTTTTATAATATACAATTGTAACTAAATTAATATAATTTAGTTCTTTTATTTCTCCTTAATATTATTTAATATAATTAATAATAAAAAATTATGTTAATGGTATATTTTTACTTTCCCATATAATAATAAAAAATATTTTAATGTTCTTCTTCAGATTCTTTTCGTAACACGAATAACTCCTACCATGTCTATACCTAAGGTAAAAACTTTTCACAGGATCCCTCATCAAACTATCTTAAAACCCCTATCTTTTATTTTTATATAACATGGGATGCTGAATAATTTTAGCCACTTCAAGTTAGGTTTCTTTCCTAACCACATTTAATAGGGTTTAACAGATAAATTTTATCAGTGCAAACACTAATTAAGGATGTAGACAACTATTATTGTATGCTGAAAACCAAAATATTTTGAATTACATGATTCAAAAAAAATTCCATCACATATACAAAAAACATTAGTTCTTACACTAATCTACAATAGTTTTTAGGGTGTGTATGAGAAATATATTATTGTCTCATTCCATGTTTCTAAAAATATTCCCCAAAATTATTTATTCATATATTTAGATATATTGTTCGACCAAATTTGTTATAGCACTTCATATTTGATTTTAAACACACATACAAAAGCATATAAATCTCTCAGGATATTGTGTTTTACTCTATAAAACATAAATATAATTCTTATGAATAATGTAATCAATAAAATTAATAAAATACTAATATATATTTATTGATTTAAATATTTTTTTCCACACATATATGAGTATATAAACTCAAGTGGATTATTCATTTTAAATTCAATATGAGTTTGTATTTTGTTACTATATTACCATTTTGAAACACATCAAATATATTTATCCTCTCATGCATCAGATTTTATGGGTTTATAATAGCTTTATATTTAAAAATAATTAACATTTTCTTTTAACGTAAATTGAGAAGTATTATATTATAAAGACAATTCCCTTACTTCACATTAAAACAACATGAATTCTGATAATTTTATATCTATAATAGTTTTCTACTTATTAGTATTTAATTAATGATGATTGTTCCGTCCTTTATCCTCCAAATGAAATATCCATTTTTTTAAAATAAGACATCATTCCTCTTATAAAAAAATTAAGAATAACTCAAGACATTTTACCTCATCCCATCAATATAGTTGTAGTTTCAATATTCATGGTTCTTATCAATAATTTTAGTATGTCTAACTCCTCTTAAATTGAGTTTACCATCATTTATGAAATTTATATATCCTCCACCATAACTTTATAAATCATTCAGTAGTTTCTTGTTTTAAATATTATGTGATGAGTAACCACTATAAGAAATCTATTTATTTCCACCTTTCATTACTTTTTAATACACATAAACCACAAGGGATTATTATTTATTACTCATCCTCTTGATTAATTTGGTGTTATTATTCCTATTCAATATATATATTATTATTAAGAGTTTTTTTTGTGTCATGTTTAGGTTAATTTATAACATAAGACTCCACAAGAGAATCAAAAGTGTTATGTAATTTCACTCTCTATTTGGGATATTGTCTCCATTTTAATTTCATAACTTGAAATTGAATGATCATTAATTCACGACCTCTATTCAATTTAGGGGGTGGAATTTTGAACCAATAAAAAATGTTTTCATTTCCATACAGTCTGTAACAAAATTGTATTAATTCTAAATAGAATCTCCTGGATTAGAAATTTTTTCCTCAAAATCATCACATTTATTATCCTTATGATTCAAAATGTACCAGTTTTATTTGGATTTATCACATGCATAAGAGAATTAAACTTTATCACTTTTCCCACTTAGTCCTATCCTCTTCCTATTTCTTCTTTCACACCTCAGAACCTTTGAATGTTTCCAAACTGCTATATGATGTCATGGTGGAGGTTTAAATTTTATTTCTTAAAGTGATAAACGTATTTCCTAACTTCTTATTGGTTCCAAATTTTCTATTTAAATGTTGAGTGTCACATATGGCATACCACCTTTTTATTACACAACTTCTCAAAATATTTAACAAGCACAAGATCTTTAAAGTTTAGTGCTTAGAAAAAAGGTACATACTACCTGAAAACATAAGGAATTATTCTAACACACTTTTATGGATTTATAATAGTCTAATAATTTGGGAAATTACAACATCTCATAACTTGGGTACATACATCTAAGGAAAGGGTAAGTAGAAGGCCTAGTAAGGGTAAACAACGAAAATATTTTACTTGTAATATCAATAATAACATGATGAAATACATAAAGACACAACCAATGGAAAAAGAGGAATATCATAATAAAAAAACATGAATAATAAATTGAAAAGTTGGATACAAAATTCAATTTATAAATTAATAATAATATCACTAAGGTCCACCCACAAGGTGTCATAAAAATTTCAAGGTTATTCACCAAGGTACCGTAAAACTTGTCATAACTTGAGATTAATTTCTTTACCCAATGCATTGGAGTGATATTAGGATTCACCATTAATATTTACTTCTTTTAATGTTATCAAAATAGATCATAATAAAAAATTTCTTAAATAACCCATAGAAAATAAAATAAATGGGTTTCATATCATAATCCAGTAATTTTAAAAAGTTCTTAAAAACATAATCATTATGTCACATATAACCTACAGAAAGGAAATGAGGGGTTTATGTATGTAAAATAAAGAAAAAAATAAAAAATATTTTATGTTAGTATGACTACCCCAAAAAATGAAATAGGTTTGGGTATTCTTATAGAGAGAGTAAAATAATTTCTTGATAACGAGACATATTTTGAGATGAAAATTCTACAACATAACAACTATAAAGCATGTTTTTATAAATAATTAAAAAGAGAAGGGGAAAATGAATCCCATACATAAATTACTCCTAAATAGTATTGGGATAGAATAAAATGTAAATAAGAACATGTAATGTAAATTTTAAAGAAATACCCCATAAAAGATAACTTAAAATGAAAAGAGAAGTTGAAAATTCTCTTGCCTTGAAGAGTAACATCTAAAACTCTATGATCAGAACCTTGGGGGATTGAGGACACCATGGAAGGACTCCTTGGGAGGTAATACTATCATATCTTCTTTGATAATGACTTTGGAATTAAAGGAAACAAAGGAATGTGTGGGTATTTATAGATAAAGTAAGGGAATATTTTATTAATTTAAAAGGACACATCATTAGTTGTATTTGGAAAACCACGCGATTGACCATGGTATTGGCCACTTGGGACACCACATATCATATTTTAATCCAAAGGAGTCAACCATAATCTTATCTTACTCATGACATAATGATGACACAATTATGATGTCGTTAAACATACAGAATATTCAAAACTATTTTTTTACTATTCATCAAAAAATATACTATTTCAAAAAATGTACCAAGAAATCACCCTAAACGTTGTTCTATAAGTTTAATTCAAATGTGAAATCCATTTTATAAAAATTAATTTAATTTTAAATTAAATTAAATAAATAAATTACTAATACTTAGCTAATATTTTCTAAAATATGTATTTACTTATACTATGATATAATTATATCACAACACCACTTAAGATGACTAAAACATATTTATACTTCCATAGGTGAGGTTTCTATTACATTGGACAAATTAAAATTCATAAGGGTAAAATTACTATTGCAAAGGGTAAAGTTACTGTTCACCAAAAAAAATTTCAATCTTTATTAAACCACAATTTTCACACTAATTACAACCATGTTTGTCTGATTTTCCAAAATAATTTCACAAAAATGTTATTTCATAATAAAATATATTTTTACTATTCATAAAACAAAAACTCTATTCATCCAATAGTATCCCTCAAATACTCAAAAATTGAATCTTCTTAGAAAACATCTAAAAATTCTGCCCAGATTTATTTTGACATTTTAAATTCATAAATGATATTTATTTTACCATAATAATTCCCTATGTATGAGAAATATATGAAAAGTACAATATTTTACTTCTAAAATAAATTTATAAAATTTTTCTTAATAAAACTATATTTTATTATGAAAATATATTCTTAAAAGAAAAATAATGAAATAAATTTTTTATTAATTCCACAATGTACCTAAGGTCTCATCACATAACCCCTTATAACACCCGCATAGGACCTAAGAGTAAGGTGAGAAATGGTGACATAATCTTGGGGAATCTTAGACCACATTGATCATGTAGTAATTTCTATCAACTTGAACTTATTTCATAGGTGATTCTATTCAAGATTAACATGTTGAAGTTCGGCATGAACTTGGTCGAGAGTGAATCTTAGCGACACCGCCATCTTTCCAAGCTCCGACAGATGGGATTTGTGTGGCCCGAGTCTAATAGATGAGTATATAGGCTCTTCTTTTTGCAATAATGACCATTATTATTTCTATTTCTAATCACTAATCTCAAAGCTTAGAGTATAGTTTCCAACTGTCTTATTGACCAAAGATCGTATAACAGTCGAATCCCAACATTATTATTTCAATTATACTCACTTAATTAATAATGGGATATAGTTTTTTTGAGTACAAAATAATATAACATTCATTTTCAAGAAACAATTATTATTCAAAAAATTCAGGTTGTTACATTATCCCCCTTAATAAATTTCATCCCTGAAATTTCAAATTTTACCCCCAGAAGAGAAATTGTGTGGGTACTTATACCTCATAGTATCCTCTAGTTCCCATGTGTCTTCTTCATATTTGGGGCTCCTCCACAACACTTTAACAAGGTGGGTAGTATTTTTGCGTAAAAACTTCTCTCTATGATCCAAGATCTCCATCGGCTGCTGCTCATAAGAGAGGTCATGTTCCAATTGTACCACCTATAGATTCCATAAATGTGAAGGGTAAGCGATAGACTTCCTCAAAAGGGATACATGGAATACATTCTGAACATAAGCTAGATTTGGAGTAAGTTCAAGCTGATAGGCCACTCCGCCTATACGATCAAGGATTTCATAGGGGACAATGTACCTAGAGATGAGCTTCCCTTTCTTCCCAAACCTCATTACTCTCTTCCATGGAGAAATTTGAAGGAAGACCTTATCAAAAACATCAAAATCCATGTCCCTTCAATGGTTGTCAGCATATCTCTTATACCGACTCTGAGTAGCCTTAATGTATTGTAAGATTTCATAAATCATTACTGTCATCTCTTGTACAAGATCTGGCCCAAGAATCTTTCTTTCACCAGCTTTATCCCAACAAGTTGGAGTTCAACATCTCTTTCCATGTTGATCTTCATAGGGTTCCATTTGAATGCTTGAATGGAATCTATTGTTGTAAGTGAACTCAACTAATGGAAGATGTTGATTCCAACAACCTTTAAATTCCTTTGAACATGTTCTCAACATTTCCTCAAGTGTTTTAATAGTTATTTCAAATTGGCCATCAGTTTGGGGGTCATTGGCCATACTGAAATTCAATTCAGTAATCAATGCATGTTGAAGACTTATCAAAAATTTTTATGTGAACCTCATATCATGATCAGATATGATAGAGAGTGGTACCCCATGCAAGCTCACCATTTCCCTCACGTAAATCATTGAAAGATGATACATAGATAAATCTTCCCGAATAGAGATAAAATAGGCTGTCTTGGTGAGACAATCCAATATAATCCATATCACATAGTTTCCTTTGAAAGTTCTCACGAGACCGGTGAAAAAGTCCATAGTGATATTGTACCACTTCCATGCTGGTATGGGTAGTGGTTGTAATATTCCTTTAGGAAGTTTTCACTTTTCCTACACTTTATAACACACCAATAACCTTTTAGTGTAGTTGATAATATCCCTTTTCATGTTATCCCACTAATAATGATCACTAAGGTCCCTATTCATTTTAATGCTTTCAGGATGTATACATAATATAGAGCTTTGATCTTCATCCATCAGATCCTTCTTTATTTCTGGAATAGATGGAATACATAGTCTTGTATGAAAATTTCAATACACCTTCTTGATCAATATTGTACACAAGAAACTTCCCTTCCTTTACAGCCTCAAAATTCTTTTGTAATAAAGGATATTTTTTATAATATTTCTTGATATTCTATAGTAATGACAGGTTTATAAATCATTTATATTAGGCTTGATGATTTACCTTCCCTTATAATTACCATGTACAACTTTACTAGTTCATTGATCAAAGGATCTATTTGAATCCTCATCATTTCTAGCACAACAAGGTCTTTCTTACATAATACATCAATGACTTTTTTTTCTATTCTAGGATGATAATTAATTGAATAATCATAGTATTTAAGAAGATCTAACCATATCATCTATCTCATGTTAAATTCCTTTTCTGTGAAAATATAGTTCACAATTTGATGGTTTATGTACATATCACACTTCTCCCCATAAAGATAGTGGCTCCATATATATAGATCAAAAACAACCATAGCCATCTTCAGACCATGCGTAGGATCGTTCTACTCACGGGTCCTCTACTGTTGAGATTAATAAGTAATCACCTTTTCATTTTGTGTGAGAATGAACCCAAACACTTTTAGAGATGCATCTCTAAAAATAACGAACACTTCTCCATTTCGTAGAATAGTTAACATGGGTGAAGTAACCAATCTCTTCTTCATTTCATGGAAAATTTCACCACACTCCTTTCCCCAAATGAACTTAAACCCTTTTGACTTAACATAGTTAGTGTATTATAAATTCAAGATTTTCTTTTCACAAACTTCTTATAATATCATGCTATTCCAAGAATACTATGAATCTTAGTTATTGATGTTGGATGAGACCACTCCTATACAACCTTTTTCTTAGCATGGTCAACTTAGATTCCTTAATTGGATATAATTTTCCCCAATAAAGAAACTTGTTGTAACAAAAATTCACATTTTCTAAACATTCCAAAAATCCTCTCCTTTTGTAGGGTTTGAAAAACAACACTTAGATGATTCTCATGCTCCTCGCGACATTTCAAATATATCAGAATATCATCAATAAAAACTATGAAAAAGCTATCAATGTAGTCCATAAAGACTCTATTTATAAAATACATAAAAATTGAAAGATTATTAGTCAAACTAAAGGGCATAACACAAAACTCATAATTCTCATATATTGACCAGAAGGAAGTTTTTGAAATATCTTCTTTATTCACCCTTAGTTGATGATTACCAAATCTAAGATCAGTCTTGGAGAAGAATTAATCCCCACAAAGCTAGTCAAATAAGTCATCAATTCTTGGAAGAGGGTATTTTTTCTTCCCTATGATCCCGTTTAGTTCTCTATAATCAATGAATTTCCACATTGTTACATCCTACTTCTTCACAAAGAGGATAGACGCTCCCCAAAGAGACACACTTGGTCAGATAAAACCTTTCTCAAAAAGATCTTGGAGTGGTTTATTTAATTCCTATAGCTCCATATTTTCCATTCTATATGTGGATTTTGATATCATATGAGATCTTGGTATGATTTAAATGGATAACTCTACCTATTTATTATGGAGGAGGTTCAGGTAACTCATAAGGAAATACATCAATGTATTCTTAAATGATGGGGACATTTTATATCCTCATATTCTAATTTCCTTATTTTTCTTCACTGATCAACTCCATAAAGAAGGCTTTATGAGGTTCTTCTAGAAAATGATTAGAATAAGATATCACTCCTTGGAAGATAACTATAAGGTTTCCATTCACAACTACTAAGATTTCATTGCTTCTACATTTGATCATAGCATTATACTTTGAGAGACAGTTCATCCCTAGTATAATGTCAAATTGAAACATGGGAATGACTACTAAATTATAAATATGATTGTTCTCACTAAAGTAAATACTAGAGTCTTGAAATACTATTGATTCTTGGATAATCCCTCTAGGAGTGTTGACTGATAACTCTACTTTTAGCAGTTATGGGGTTGATTTTATATGTTTTGAAAACATGGAGGATATAAATTAACATGTTAAACCAAAATAAAACAAATTAATTTATAACTTTGAGAGAACAACAATATATACTTCCACCACATCATATGGATCTTCAACTTCAACCTTCGTGTTAGCAAACACATGACCTTGCTGCCATGGACTATGCTGAGGCTGATGGTGATTCACCTTTACTGCCATCGGATTGGGATCGTGATTGGAATAGTCCCTAAGCTATCCACAACTAAAGCATTGGATTTTTGGTAATACCAGCACCATATTTCATTTTTCGTTAGTGATGGGACATTGAGTCTTCCCCTCAATATAACAATTCTGAGAAATATAGCCTTCTCTACCACACTTGTAACATTTCTTTCTTCCAAGGAGGTTGTTCCCCAAATGCTTATTACAAAATTTGTTGCATGTGGAAAGATTCACTTTCTTTCCACATTTTCCTTAGTCAATGATCCTCCACAATTTGGGCTCCAAGTATCTATTCTTTTTCATTCGACTTGTGGGACCACTGTGTCTCAACAAACTCATGATCAACATTCATATCACTTTGTAAGATTTCCTCATAGCTTTCATAGTCTTAGTTGGCTAGATTCGTCCATAGATGAGGTCTTTGTCCACCAAAGAATCTATCAACCTTTACATTAGGATTCATGATAAAACTGGAGGTGTAATGTGAAAGCCTTGTGAATTTCATCTCGTAGCTTGCTACAGATTCATTCTCCATCTGCTTCATCTTCAGAAATTCCATCACCATTTTCATTCTCATGGAACGATTGAATAACTAGTTGAAGAAGATAACCCTGAACTCTTACCACTCCATATATTCAATCTCCCATCTTGGCCTTATATTTTTAATTAGTTCCCACCACCTATCAACTTCTCCCTCAAAGTGGAAAATAACCATAGTGACATTCTCTTGTTCAGTACTACGAAGTACAGAAAAGATCTTCTCTATAGAGCTTATCCACTATTCTGCAATCAATGGGTTGGTAGATCCATTGAATGTTAGTGGCTATTGACACATAAAGGACTAAACATAATGTGGTTCCCATCTTGGTGAAATAGGTATCTCAGGTTGATTCAAGTTTTTCCCCAAAACATGAATCTTTTTATTTATCATTTTCATAAAATATTCCATTCCATCTTCCACCAGAGAGCCGTCAGTGAATGATCCATTGTGGTCACTATTTGCTCGGTTCATCCTATTTCTAGCCATTTTCTAAAAGAATAAAACCATAGTGATATACTTGTTTAATTTAAGAATATTATAACTCTAAAAGATTTATTTTTCTTAAAACATTATGCTTAAATGCATTATTTAATATCAAAAACTATATTTTCTATAAACCCTTCATAATGATTCATAAAAAGCTTGTGATTAACAAAACATATACCTCTAGAGTGTCAAACTAGGAGTGAGTCAAGGCCTATTTTTATGCACCAGTTTCCATTTGGTTCTATCTCAAATCACTATTTTTGGGTTTTACCCCTTGATACATCTGTTCTAGAGCCACAAAAACTTGTTCTTATCGATGCATGAATTTATTTGTTCAGAATCTAGTTACTTAATATTTCACTAAAATACTTGGATGTTTTCCTATATTTAAAATTTTTATAGGGTTATTCATAAAGTCTCAATATCATAATTTCTAAAAGTAACTAAACTATCATTTGACACCAACTATGGAATCCCTCCTTTTTGTTATAGAAATTTTTATTACATTTTAAAAACATAGGATTTTTAATGTTTAATGTCTTGGAAATAGGGCATATAATACATGAAAACATAATTCATTATTCTAATCCACTTTTAAGTATTCACCATAGGTTCATCCTAAGTATAATTACTGCATATTATAACTTGGGGACATACATCAAAGGAAAGGGTGAGTAGAATACCCAACAATGGTAAAAAAGGTAAATGATTAACTTGTGATATCAATAAGAACATGATGAAATACATAAAGAAATGAGCAATGGAAAAATAGTCGTATAATAATAAAAAAACATGAATCATAACTTGAAAATGTGCGTACCAAAATTAATTTATATATTCATAAGCATATCAACAAGGTCCGTCCCCAAGGTTTCAAAAACATTACCAAGGTTATTCAACAAAGTATCGTAAAACTTGTTATCTATAGATATTAATTTCATTACCCAATGAATTGGAGTGATATCTAGGAACAACCTTAATACTACTTTAATTTATGTGAGCCATATATATCATAATAAAACATTTCATAAATAACCCATAGATAATAAAATAAATTGGTTTCATATCAAAATCATGAAATTTTAAAAAGTGCTTAAATCATAATCATTATGTAATTTATAACCCATGTAACGTCCCGACCCTAGTTACCCATAGTCGGTGCATTATTACATAACATCGGCATGATCACAAGAAAGATCAAATCTCGAAAGACCGATTGGTTTAGTAGCCTTGGAAACACTAGATATAATCATAAGTTTTACATTACATCATAAAATGAAAAACTACTACAACAACATAATGTCTCCATAATCCACACTGATATCCCCACATAATATCCCTGAAGGTCATTCATAATTTACTTCTTCACTTCCTGGGAAAAATAGAACATAGAAAAGGGGTGAGCTCAAATGCCCAGTAAGGATAACAATATAGCGGAAACATTCATAAATAAGAATAAACATTTAAGGCAATGTATAACTAAAACAAAAGCCTTTCAATCTTGAACTTTCAACATTGTATGGCATAAATAAAATGAAATAATGCCATTTACTCATTCACATGGATATTCTACTAATCGAATAATCACATGAAAAATCAATAACCACTTTCATAATGTTGGAATGCATAATGCCAGACTATCATAACCACATAGCCAAGGCCTCGTGCCAAGACTACAAATAAGATTTTGTCAAGGCCTTGTGCCAAGACACTAGTTTTTCTCATGAGACCTACCGATGCATCGAGGAGCTATAGCGGGCTCCACCCGTCACATATTATGTCCAATGCATTCCCATATGAAAAGTTTTAAACATAACATAAACATTCGTATTAAAACTAGCATACGAAATGTCAATACATTCACCATAAACTATGAATGGTATAAAAATAGCACATTCACAGTCAAACATATCACAAAACCTTCAATACAATATAGAAGTTTTGTATCATAATAAACCAACTTCAAATAAGCGTAAAATCCATAAAAGGATGTTGACATAGATGAAATCAAAACTATTTGAGAGAAATATCTCTTTTTTTGAAATCATTTAAAAGTCACACATTTATAAAGGAAGTAATTAAAAAGAGGATTTTAAATCAAAGTGTCCCATACCACTTTGAAACTTTTGAAAGGATTTAACATTTTAAAAACATTCATGTCCATATAAATAAATCCTTAAAAACCATTTTGAAGACATGGACATTAATTAAAAATATTTAGAAAGATAAATCTTTAAAACATTTAAAATTCTGATTTTGATAAAGAGTACCCTTCCAAAATTCTTAAAATATTCATTTTGAAATAATTTAAAAGTCACATAATTATAAAATAAAACATTTACTTTGAAAATATCCTTGTAATATTGTAAGGGAAGCTTTTAAAATTTTATAACGGCGGTAAATAGCCGCAGCCGCCGTATAAGTTAAAAGAACATTCTTACCTTAATTTTGTCGAAAAGGTTAAAAATCACCTTGTTTGGAAAACGATGGAATGATTCCTTTATAAACCTCTTATAAAAAGTCAAACAAGGGTATAAATGACTTTAACTCATATCTTAGTAAATAGTAAAAATGTTTTGAAATTCATTTTTAAGAAACATGGATGCGGATGATAAAGAGATCCCAGTAGATTATTACGTATAAACAATCTCGGATAATGACGAGATTGCGAAATAAACCCTTACCTTGTACTTTTCCTTGGTTGGGGTAGGTTAACCTCCTGTATAATGGTGAAATAATTGTTATTAAATTATACAAGAATCATATACATTAATATGATATCATATATGATCTTTTAATATTGATTTGATAATAATATCTTAGTATTATCGTTGTTTCGGGTGTTAACTTACTTGTTTTCTATTGTATGTTTTGTTACGTAAGACATGTATGTAAAGGATAGGTTGTATATTATTCATATCCAGAATGATATCAAGTCCTTAAACATCATTTTTTAAATCATCAAATGATAATTATACTTGAATGGATACGATGGAGAATGAATCTTATCGCGTTCGTGGAGACGGTAGTCCGTACGTACGCACGAGCGACAATATCATTCTTTTGATATTAAAATAATATATAAATGGATGGTATATCATATATAAAGAATCCTTAACATGTTATATTTATTATTTACCTGAGTTAAACATCATTATTATACCCATCCAAATAATATTATATTGAATAACAATTACACCACGACGTGGAGACGGTAAGCCGTATGTACGCACGTATGGTGACATGTTATTCAAAGGGTGGATAGAATACTGAATATGGTTGTACCATATTCATAATAACATCACAGTATATATATGATACTGGATTTATTATTTTAGAATGGTAACAACAAATAAAGAAGAAGTGGAAGAAGAAATGAACTTGGAAAAGGGTGGTGAAATCATTACCTCTTCTTCGGGTTCTTCCTTTTGATATGATCAAAAGGGCTCCTTAGGTTGGATTTCTAATCAAACTAAGGCCTCTAGGTTGTAGTGAGGGAGGTTGGAAGAGTATTTGGGCAGAGTTTAGCCGAACCAAAAGGCTTTGAAGGTGTGTAGAAATGAGAATGAGGAGTGCCCTTTTATAAGAGGGGTGAGGGGCACCTTTGGAAAAGCTAGAAATATTAATTTATAATAAATTCATATTCGGTTTATAATGGCTCCAAAGTTGATTATTTAAATATTAAGGTGGGGATAGGTCTAAAACAACTCAACCAATAGAATTTAGACAGGTTTGGGTTCTTATATTAACCTTATCTTTAAGTATTAACTCTAAGTTAATTAGTTTCATTTTTACAATGTCTCTTTGTATTTTTATATAATATGGTTAATAAACTTACTATATACATCCAAGAGACCCCCATGTGGTACATTAATGATGAAACTATCATGATATAAGTCTCTTGGCCGATAATTAGATTTTTAGGAATTTAATTTCAATTAATAATATAATATTTGTTTTAAGAACTCTTTTATGTCAATTTTGACACTATTCAATAGTTGATTTTTTTGAAACTCATAACAGATTGATTACTTCGAAAAAAGTCAATTAAATCAATCCTAATTTATCATATTATTTTATAAAATTAGTTTAATTCATTAAAAGTTTCATATTATATTTATTTGGGTATTTATAATATCAACTATTTTAATTTTTCACTATTATAGTAATTACTACATCATCATTGGGTCATAAATAAATTAAATTATTCAATGTCTAAAAATTATAAATAAAATATCATTATGTATGAAATGTTTTTATCTTTCTAATGAATATTTATAATCTAAAAGCCAACATGTATAACCCTATGTAAAAATTGTTTTACTAAAAGATATATGCTTGTGTCATTTTTGTATTCATTTTAACTTAATTAAAATAAAGTGTCCCTATCACCTACAAGTGGCACCATGGGGTCCCCAAATCGACCCAAAGATGCCTATGGTCGAACATGTATCAACCAATAAGGCTAGGACACGTTTTAGGGTAATTTAGTATTATTATAATATTATTGTTTTAACCCTTATTTACCGGATTTACCCTTAACCATGGTAAATAAAATATTTACCGCAGTAATTATTCAAAATTTATAAAAATAAAAGTTACCTATTTACACAATTTGAACATCATGATTCCAAATATGGAATTCATTTTTCTAAATTCAAAACACAGAAGTGGCAGAAATTAATTTAAAATTAATTCCCGCTGTCAAAACAAAAAGCGTGTTTTTAAGAGATAATAACTATCAAAAGATTGACACTTGTTTATGTTCAGTTTAATTGTAAAATTATGTCCAATGACCAAAATTATATTAAATGGTAAAAATATATTCTAAATATACTTTAAAACTACTCAAATTCATAATTTATCACTATTAATTATTTTGATTAAAAATGTTGTTTTTAATTAAAATTTAGTAATTTTCACTATTCATCAAAATATTAAAGTTATCCGAAAAGTACCAAGATTTCACCTTAGGCTAAATTCGATATTCCGAATACAAAAATGAAGTCCATTTTGAAATATAAAATATATATAATTTCAAAAAGTAGGTATTACTATTCATAACGGCTAGTTTGATTGGTTGTGGTGTGTGTTAGAACTCGAAGTTGCGTACAACACACGCTACTGTATTATTCAAAGGAAAGCGTACCGTGGAAGCTTGGGATGTTTCATTTTAATTTTTTTTTGATTTCCCCCTTTACTCAAAAAGTTTAAAATATTGTATTTAAAATGGGTTCACTATTAAAAGTTGGTAAAAGTGCAATACTGAAAATGAATTTGTTCTTACATTATGTCTAAGAAACTCATAATATGGATTCTAAAATTATAAGGATTATATAAAGTTTAAAATTTAGTTAATACTATTCATAACCTCTTTTGAACGGCTTGTTTGGTAAGTCATGGTGTGCTTGAACTCGGTGTTGCGTGTAGTGGAAGTTATTGTATTATTTTAAAGAAATAACACACTATGAAATCTTGGGGTGTTACAACCCATGAAAAAGTAATAAGGGTTTTATGTATGTATATTTCAAAATAAGATAAATCATTTTTATTTCATGATGAGTACCAATAAAAATGAAAGAGTTTTGGATATTCATATATTGAAAATAAAATAATTTCATGGTAAAAATAGAGAGATTTTGAGACGAAAATTCTCCAGTATATTAACTATGAAACATGGTTTTAGAAAACATTATAAATAGAGTGAAAAAGGGAATCCCATCCATAAATGACTCATAATACTGTATAGGGATAGAATAAAATATAAATAAGAACATGTTATGAAAACTTTAAAGACATACCACATAAAATAGAACTTCAAAGGAAAAAAGAAGTTGAGAATTCCCTTACCTTGAAGAGTAACTTATAAAACTCTATGATAGGGACCCTGTGGGATGGAGGAAACCTTGTGAGGACTCCTTCAGAGGAAATAATATCAAAACAATGTGGAATATAATTTTTTAATGGATTTAATTGATGTAATGGGTGTGTATTTATATAAAAAGTGAGGGAATATTTTATTAGTTTCAAAGGATACCTCATTACTGGTATTTGAAAAACCATGAGCTTTCTCATTGCATTTGCCCTTGATATTGGCCACATGGGACAAATCATATCATATTTTAATCCACAAGAGTAGAAATAACTTATCTTAATCATGAAATCATTATGACACTGTTATTATGTCATTAAACATATCGAAAACTCAAAATTGTATTTTTACTATTCAGAATGTTTTCTACTATTTCTAAAAAAATACCAAAAAATCACTCTAAAAATTATTCAATGTGTATAATTCAAAATTAAAATCCATTTTATAGAAATTTCTTTTATTTTAAATTAAATTAAATAAATAAAATACTAATACTTTACTAATAGTTTTATGAAAATTTATTTCCTTATACTGTGATATAATTATATTACATTACCACTTAGGATGACTAAAACATATTTATACTTCCTTAGTTGAGGTTACTATTATATTGGTAAAATTTTCATTCATAAAGGTAAAAATACAATTCCAAATAGTAATGTTACTATTCACCAAAAATTATTTTGATCTTAATGAACCATATTTTTAACCCGGATTACAACCATGTATGTCCGATTTTTGAAAATCATTTCACAGAAAAAGTTACTTAATAATAAAATATTTCTTTACTATTCATCAAAAAAACTAATCATTAAATAATATTCATAAAAAAACACTATTAACCAAATAATAAAAAATTAAAACTTCTTACAAAACTTCTAAAAATTTATCCAAGATTAGTTTTGACATTTGAAATTCAAAAATGATGTTAATTCTACCCTAATAATTCCCTATGTATGAGAAATCTCTAAAAAGTACAATTTTTACTTATAAAATCAATTTATAAAATTTTTCTTAATTAAACATATATATTATTAAAAAAACCAATTCATAAAATAGAAATGATAAAATAAAAATTCTATTTATACCAAAAAGTAACTAAGGCCTCATTACATAATAACTTATAACACCCACACAAGACTGAAGAGTAAGGTGTGAAATGGGGATAAAAATTTGCGACGACTCCAAAAAACAGTGCTCGGGTGGTGAATTATTTCAACTTGAACTTCTCTCATAGGTGATTCTATTCATGCTTAATGCGTTGAAGTTCAACTTGGGCTTGGTCCAGAATGAAGCCCAACGACGCCACCTCCTTCCCAAGCTCCGACAAAATGGAATCTTACGACCCGAGTCTACTATATGTGTCCCTCAACTCTTATTTCTATAATAATAACCATTATTATTTCTATTTTTAATCACTAATATTAATGTTAAGAGTATAGTTTTTAACATTCATATTAACCAATGATCATATAACTGTCAAAACCCAAAGGTCTCATTTCAATTATAGCCACTTCATTAATAAAAGGATATAGTTTTTTTGAGCACAAAGATAATATAACATACATTTTCAAGAAAAAAACTATTTTTCAAAAAGATTGGGTCATTACATACCACAAAATATATCAAGATAAAATGAGAAAATACCAAATTTTATTAGTGGTATAATTTTTTTTGATATAATTTTAAATATTATATAAATTCAATGTTTGAAATTTATAATTCAAAGTAAGAGTATTTTAAAGAATTATTATATTGAACTAAATAATCCTCAAGAGGATCCAATTATTAATTCATTGAAATTATGTTTAACATAGTAATCTAAATAAAACTGTATATTTATTTAAGGGTTTTATTGAGATAAACCATCATGAAAATACTATTTCCATCTCAATAATATCTTTATCACTAGATTCATAAAAATATTTTTTTTATGAATCATAATCTATTTTCAATATTTTTTTCCTCTTTTTGGTATACTATTTTATTTCAGACACACCAAGATCTTCATTATTAATTTAAATAGCTCTGGTACCTTCTCATCACTACTCTTTTCTTCACCACAACCTTCTTATTTTTATAGGGATATTTGGAATGTTTTGATTTATCCATGTAGGATATAAACCCTTTCATTCTTTGAGTCATCTTACTCTCTTTCAATTTCATCAATATAAGAAATACCATAATATTTCAGGAGAAAATTTATCTTATTTTTTATGTTGTTATTTAACTTTTCCTTTTATAATTTTTCTATTTTATGACATCTTTCAACATTATTTCTCATTAATGATCTTTTTACTGATTATCCTCCTCAACATCTTCTTGCATCTTAGATAAACTTTCTGAAAAATGCATAATATTCTTACAATTGAAACACTTAAATGGAATGTTACCCTTATATTTATCTTTTCTTTACTATATTCCTTAAAAAAATGAAATAAACTCATTAATGTTCATGATATCATTATTGGAATTTGTTTCCTCGTGGTGATATCTGTTAGTTCCAAAGTGTTTCTATTTCGCGCTGGAATCGGGGATGACCTAATTTTTAAGGTTCAAAAATTCCAATCGGTTTCTAACAGGTTTGTTCGTAGAACTGGAAACATCCAACGATTGTATAACCATTTGGACATACATTACAAAGTTAGGTTCTCATTAGTTGTGAACCGATGAGGCTTAAGAATCTTCATTGGTCGAGAGGATGGGAGGTCAGACTCATCACACCTTTTTGGGGGGAATTATTGTCTACTCCGGGACTCTATTTATATATTTAAGTTATGTTTGTGAATCCTTATTATATTACCATGTACGAAAATGAGATTTCCTTTATATCTGACAATCAATGATTGATATGTATGAGATTTAGAGATTCTTTTATATGTATTTGAGGTTCTTCATCGATAGAGAATCATCTGTATTTTCTAGATATTTTATGTCAATGGTATCCTTCGATACATTATATAGATATCTCGTGGTAATTATGATAACCATACTAGTTTTAAGGCCACTATGTGTGGCCCTTGAAGTATATTGTCGTTCAGAAGGACATGGATTCTTTTAGAGTTGGGATCGTACCCGCAGATGGGCTACATACGTATCCTTGTTTAGAAAAGGAATCAGAACCCACGTAGTTCGAGTAAATAAGTATGAGGTTTATGCATGATTGATGGGTCAAAGAAAGATTTCATAATTACATTTACACTCTAAGCACACGTGAGTCATGCTCGGTGTGAGAAACAAGAGGTATTGGTAAAATAAGAAAATTGTGCCACAAAAAATGCAATCATAAGAAATAATGTGGGGATTATGTATGTATGTGTAAGAACCCGGTTTTTTCTGAGAGAGACTTTGGAATATTCTTGATAATATTCTAGAGCATTTCCTTCAGACGGCGTGCGATTCTGAGCCCCAGAGTGGCCAGAATTAAATTTTCAGGGCGTTCACTCTGGAAATGCTAAATAAATGGGATAACTCCTAAATGGAGCTTCACATTAGATATCCGAGTGTATGGATGGGTCCGGAATGGGTTTTTTACCCTAGGAATGACATAAAACTTGTCGGCGTGGGACGTTTGGACCCCTCACCAGCTTCTGTAATGTTAAACGAATAAATTAATTAATTAATTTATTCGTTTAATGGTGAAACTTGAGTATCTCTTAAACGGTGTCTCGTATTGGAAAACCGAGGGCACCATTGAGTTCGGAGCGTGTCGTTTACCCTTGGAGGGGTATATGTTTCGCGGGCGTGGGTCGCTTGTGAAAAATGGCTCTAGGGGTGTTTTCATAATTTAGCGGCTTCAGACGTTAAATTTTATAACTTTTGAATGGGATCTCGCATTAAAATTATGAGACCGTCGTTATGCTCGGGAGGTGCTGTTTACCCTAGGGGAGGCTTAACCTTGACCCTGCTGAGGGTTCATGTTCGGACTGACGGGCAGGTGGTTAAGAGTTTTCTATTTAAATGCTTAACTCATCCCCTTCCTCCCCTCTTCTCCCCTGGCACCAGTAGCTCCCCATAGCGAATGAGGAAGATCCCCTCCATCACCTCCTCCTCTCCGGCAAGGTGAGGCTCCGACGGATCGCGGCAAAGCTTCGGGCGAAGCCCATCGAGGTAGGATTTGTCGTTTGCATTTTCCTTTCACCACTCCTACTTTGAGCTCAAATATTTGTATTGAAACTCTGTCGGATAATCGAGAAAATTCCATGGTTGCGTAGTAGAGTATATTCCCTTTCCAAATCATCTTTAGGATTCAAATTCCGAGCCCCGTGGCGTCCTCAATGATCCACCGAAGTTGGCGGGTTTTTGGTTTCCGGCGGGTTCGAGCGGTGGCGCAGCTAGGGCGGACGACGTGGCAGCGGGGCACGTGGTGTAACTCCCCGAGATTTTATGAAAAATATTCTTTTAATTTCATTAATGGCTTGTGTTGTATTCTACACCAAGATTACCTTGCGCTATACGCAACACCGTATTAGCTTGCAGTATACGCAACACTATTCTTGGATCGTGTTACACACAATTTTGATAATAGTTATTCTACGCAACATTAAGTATTTATATATATATATATATATATATATATATATATATATATATATATATTAAATGTATAAATGAAATATGGTTGGATTCTGTTATACGAAACGACGAAGGATTCTTTCACAACATGCAACCCTGACTTGGCTTGCATTACACGCAATCGCGACCTTCCTCGATAGCGTGTGTTGTACGCAATACCGGGTTTTAATAAACAACGATATATTATAATAATATTGTCATGAACTAGCCGTTATGAATAGTATTAACTAAATTTTTAATTTTATAACATTATTATTCATCTTACACATTTTCTAGAACATGGTATAAGAACAAAATAATTTTTTCGGGTAAAATAAGTATTTTTAAAAAAATGCAGTTTTGCCGCCTTTTGATGGCGCACCCACTTTAAATATAGTTTTTGACATATTTGTATTTTCAATTTGACAAAATAAAATTCTTCTTTTGAATCAGGATATAAAAATTTACATTAGATTAAGTTTTGATATTTTTCCGATAACTTTTATATTTTAATGAATAGTAAAAACACGCTATATTTTAATTAAAAACAACTTTTTTCATCGTAATATCTTATGTGGTTAAATTATAATATTGAATGGTTTTAAAGTATAAATAGAATATATTTTTACCATTTAATATAATGTATTTCATTAGCATTGATTTTACCTTGAATTCGTAGGTTAAAACAATTCAATCTTTTGCAATGTTTTAAAGAAAAACCCTTTTTCTTTCGACAACGGGATTAATTTTAATTTAATTTCTGCATCTTTTTTGTATTGAATTTGGAAAATGGATTCCATATTTGGAATCAGTGGGTCCAAATTATGTTAATAAGATACTTTTTATTTTTGGGCATTGTGAATAGTAACTACGGTAAATTTTATTTACTATAGTTAAAGGTAAATCGGGTAATTAAGGGTAAATATAAGATTATAAAATTACCCTAACACTTGGAAAAATCCTATTGGATGGCTAAAAGTAGACCCATATAACCTAAGGGTCAGATTAGATTCATTTTATGGACTTTTTTCCATGAAAATAATTTAATTATTATTAAAACCAAAGAATGTGACAACATGTCACTTTCTTAAATCATATAAGTATAAGAATTTTAATTTAGTGATAAACTTCATGAAACTTCGAACATTAATAGTATCCAGAAATCTAATACAGTTATATACATCATAGGAATTTATTTAGTATTTTTAGGGATTAAATAATTATCATTTATTGTGACACAAAGATGATGTAGTAATTGTCTTATTAATGAAATATTGACATAATTCATGTTATAAATGCCCAAATAAATTTAATTTGAGACTTTTTATGACTTTTTAATTTTCTAGGTTAATATGAAATGTTATTGTTGATATAAGTTACTTGGTTTGAGCTTATAATTAAGTTATGAATTTCATAAAAATCATGTACCAAATAGTGTCAAAATTGACATAAATTAGTTTTTAAAAAAAATATTATATTATTAACTGTTATTTAATTCTTAAAAATCGAAGGTTCGGCCAAATGACTTATATAAGAATAGATATATTAATAATAAACAACATGGGGTTCTTTTGTCTTGATATAGTATGTTTATTAACCTTATAGTGTAAGAAAACAAGAAGACACGGTAAAAGTTAAATTATCTAACTTAAAGTTAAATCTAAATGATAAGGTTAAAATTGATACCTAAAATTGTCTAAATTCTATTTGATGAGAGGATTTCGACCCATCCCCACCTTAGGTACTAAATATATCAATTTGGAGCTATTTAAAACCGAACTTGACTTTATAATAAAATAATTTTTTTAGTTTTCCCAAAGGTGCCCCTCTCCTCCCTTATAAAAGGGAACCTCCTCCCTCTCCTCCTCACACCAATTTGAGAATTAAATCTTGGAAAACCCATGCCAAAATCTCTTCTCCACTTCCCTAGTGTCATTTTAGAGGTACTGGTCTTCTTCAAAGACCATCCTTAGTTCTTTAAATGGAGGTTAAGAAAAGGCGCGTCAAAAAGAGGTAATATCCATTACCGATCTTTTTCAATTTCTTTCTTCTTCAACTTATTCTTCTTTAGTTGTTTCATGATAAAGTAATAACATCAGTATTTCTTATATACTGATATGTTATTATAAATATGAAACAACTCTAATTAACCTTCTATCCATCCTACGGAAAAAGGAAATCACTGCGCGTGCGTACATACGGAATACCGTCTCCACGCCGTGGTGTAATCTATTTTCCGCCACCACCTTAATTGGATGGGTATAATGGTGTAATTAGTAACTATATAAGATTATTATAAAGTGATATTGATACTGAAATAGTATACATACACTTCAACACAAGTTCACGATCATGAGAACGATATCATTGCTCGTGCGTACGTACCGACTACCGTCTCCACGACGCGATGAGATTCATTCTCCATGTTAACCATTTAAGAATGATTATAAAGTATATATAAGCAATAATAATGAAATATATGACATTATAAAGCTAATGGAATTATGTATATATGTATGTCATCTACTTACTTCCATTCAAGACAATAAGGAAAGGAAAGCAGCGTTCATGCGTACGTACGGACTACCGTCTCCATGAACGACGTGTTTCATTTCATTTATATATATTATATATATATATACTGAATATATATGATATATGAATCATGTTTTATATTCTGGAAGTAATTAAATCATGATATAAGTAATAATAATGTCAAGAACAACAAGTCCAAACACCTACGATAAATGAAATGATTTTACCCAAAACGCTTCTTTAACATGGAATTTACAAAAGAACGGGTAATATAAAGTCATAAGTGAACCATATATGATATCATAACAATGAATATGATTCTGTAATATGTTAATGAAATTATTTATATCATTATACAGGAGGTTCGGACACTTACGAAGCAAATCGGACTTAAGGTAAGGGAAATATCACAATCTCATCTTTATCTGAGATTGTTTATACTTTGGTATTTACTAGGGTGTATTTTATCATCCACATCCATGTTTCTTCAATATGTAATCTTATTTTCATCCACCTACAATTTTTTAAATCCAATTTTACCCTTCGGTGAGATTTTAGTAAAAGATATGAAAGGAATCTTTTGTCTTTTTTTGTACGAGGTACTTTTTGACTTTCCGACAGAAGTACGAGAAGAATGTTTTTTTAACTTATAGGACATGAATGGATTTTTAAAACATTATTTACAAGAAGCTTCCTTTACAAGTTTTCAACTTTATTTTTAAACAACTTCTTTTAGTTTAAAATTGTATGACATGTTAAAAAAGAAAAATGTTTTTGAAGTAGAAAGGATATTTTCCTCAAGAATGGAGTTCAAGTGTTTTATCAAAATTATTTTCCATCTAAGATAATATAGGGTTCTGTTTATATCCCTATTATTACATTGATTTGATTATGTTGTGATGGAATTATTTTTATGAATTCCTTTATCTTATATGAATTGTTTGATGATGTCACGATGTTTAAGATTCAAATTTTATTACATGGGTTATGCAATGATGTATGATTTATGATTTTGTGGCACACATAAGAATGGTATCATTATGAGATGGGTGGGACCTATATCTCCCTCCAATGCATTGGGTAATGATTTTATATCTCATGAGATAGACATGACTAGAACGGTAGGTTATACCGGTTCAGTGAAATAGGACTGAAACGAGGAGTGAAATCGGTTCAGAAAGGGACTTTGTCCACTAAGATAGTCTTGGAAATGAGTCTTGACTAATAATAAATGATTCTCTATGATTATGTGTGTATGCCAAAAAGTTTCATGTTTTAAGTTATGATTATTGGGATTACATTTCAGTACTATGATTTATCCCATGTTATGAAATTATGATCTCTTTTCCAGGTTAAGATTTCCAAAAGATATGTTCTTATGAATATGATGTGATTGATATTTCATTTGTTTACCCTTACTGAGCATTTGAGCTCACCCTTTTATGTTTTCTTTTCCCCAGGACATAAAGAAAGGATTTAGGTTTAGAAAAAAGAAAAAGATCTTTATGGGAGATGTTGAAGATCTTTCACCACGATTAGAAGATTATATTCCGAGTTTCCAAAGACACTAAACTATTATGGTCCTTGTGTGTGTGTTTTTTTATGTACTAAGTATTCCGCAAAAGTAATGTAATTTCCATGTACGTCAGGCTTCGGGTCTCTACACGTGGTGTCGAGGGCATCAGCAGGGTGGAGAGGGGGAGCGTCCAGGCGAGGCCAGGGTGTGCGGCGCTGGCGGGTTTGCTGGGCGCCGGTGTGAGGCAGTGCTCACCGGAGCGCGACAGAGAACTGGGGTCATGGAGCGTGACCCCACGAAAGAGGCACGACCCGCATGCCTATGCCGCGGGCCCGCCCAGGCCGGGTGGACCGGCCGGTCCAGGCCGGTCTAGCCACAGGGGCCTTACCCCCTCGGTGTTCGGACACCCATATTTTCCGCTACAGGTGTCTGTTTTGAGTGTCGTCTGCGGCGGTGGAACCGTATCGATGAGGCGGACTTTTTGAGATGGTTTTGGGAATTTTTAATTCCTGAAACGAGGGGCCTCGGTGGTGAGACACGTACATAGAGGGGTTAGTCGTTTCTTTGGCGGATCTCGTTTTGGACGGCGCGGACGCGTCCGACGTCCATTTTGAGCACCGTCAGTGGCGTTTGGACCCTGGAATCGAGGCAGAGCTTTCCTGGGTGGTTTCAGGCGTTGAGGCCGAAGTTGAGGTGTGGGCCCCACGACCCGTCTTTTGAGCTGCGTGCAGCTTGTAGCGACTTTTTCCTCAGACGTCCGTTCGGGGCGTACGGGCAGTCGATGTTGGGTGTTTTTCTGAGGGCATTGCGTTGGTGCAGTCTGACCACTGTAATTCCACACGATGGTGCAGGGCCCATGAGGGCCGTTTGGGCGTCGACGGTGATTTTCCATCATTATCACCGGGTGGTCGTTTTGGACAATTGAATAGTCCAACTTGTGTATTTTTTTGAGAGGATCGCAACGGTGCGATCCGTTCGTTGAGTTTTGGGACCGGGATGTGGGTCCCGCGTGGTACCGCTAGTGTGCGGGGCGCCAGAACGCATCTTTTTATCCGAATATCCGTTCCACTCAAGTGAGTAGTGCTTTTGACATGTTTTCCTGAGGGGATCGCAATGGGTCATTGCGCCCGACTGTTTTTAGGGCCGAGGCTCAGGATCACAGGACGCCGTTCGGGCGTGAGGCGGTGTTGGTGACTTTTCTGTTGGATTTCCATTTGAGGAATGTAAGTAGTCTATCTTGTGTGTTTTTCCGTGAGGATTACAATGGTGTGATCCGTTTGGTTGTGCGGAGCCCTTGAACGATCTTATTAAAAGTGGAAGCATGAGAGGTACTCTGGTGGCGGTTCGTCCTACCTTGTTTGTAGCAGACCCTTGGCGTGTCATCGCGCACTCTTGGGAGAGTGATATAATTGGTCCAAGACATGTGGTTGGCCGTGCCTGGGCCTTTTAGGTGGAGTTGTTACGTCACGCATTCGTGTTGACGCTGGGTGCCGTGTGCATGATAGACTTTGGGTGGGAACGAGGTATACTCTGGGAGTATATGGGAGCGCATGGAGGTACATGTGGCTGTTGTACCTGAGGATGTTTGTGCGCTCAGTTGGGGTTTATTTGGGGCCACACGTCATGTGGTCCCCATGTTCGTGTCATGTTCTGCTTTACGTACTTTGACCTCTCGCGACATAGATGGTCCCTCTATGCTCATTTGTTTGACCAGTAGGGTGGAGTTTTCCCCTGGCTCTGTGCTCGTTTGTTTGACCAGCATGGTTGAGTTTCCCCTGTCCTGGTGCTCTTTAGTCTGACCAGCAGGTTTGAGTGGTCTCCCCTGGTCTTGATCTCGTTGTTTTGGCCAGCAAAGATGGTTTGGTTCCTCTGCTTCTTCGGCTGTGAGGGGTTACAGTATTGTGCCCTTTCATCGGACTGTGACACCGTCTGCGACTACGGGTGTCCATGCAGCGTGAGTGTTTTTCCCACTTTTTGGGGTGAGTTTACTTGGTCCACTTCGACAGTGACTCAGCGGATTGGAGTGTGATCGCCTTGTGAGGCCTTGGGAGTTTCTCTCGGTGATCTGTGTTCCTTGGTAGATCTTGTGGTTTCAATGTGACCAAAACTTTACGTGGGCACCGATCCTCTACCCAGGAGGTTGTTACAGAAGGGATGAGGTTGTTTCAATAGGGCTGAGGTTGTTTCCAGCAGGACTGAGGTTGTTCCAGTAGGGCTGAGGTTGTTCCAGTAGGGCTGAGGTTGTTTCCAGCAGGGCTGAGGTTGTTCTAGCAGGGCTGAGGTTGTTCCAGTAGGGCTGAGGTTGTTTTGACCAGGGCTCGCCAGTGGGTTACCATCCAGCAGGGATGGCCAGTACAATGGTGTTCACCGAGTAGTACCATCTAGTAGGGATGGCCAGAGCAGCTCCAGGATTACCTCCAGCTGGGCTGGGCAGTGGTCCTCGATGCCGGGCTTACCTCCAGCTGGGCTGGGCAGTGGTCCCTAATGTCGGGCTTTCCTCCAGCTGGGCTGGGCAGTGGTCCCCGATGCCGGGCTTACCTTCAGCTGGGATGGGCAGTGGTCCCCGATGTCGGTCTTACCTCCAGCTGGGCTGGGCAGTGGTCTTCGATGCCGGGTTACCTCCAGCTGGGCTGGGCAGTGGCCCCATCGCTGACTTTAGTCAGGTCACCCTCCAGTGGATTACACTATTACGGGACTGGGCAGTGTGGCACCCGTCGTCTTTCTGGGTCTCCCTGTAGTGGTAACCCGTTCACTTCCAAGGATCCTCTAGCGGGGCTGGGCAGGGGGTCGCCTGTTGACTTTGAGCAGACCTCTCGACTACGGGGCAGTGACGTGGTGTGGTTTGACGTTCCCCCAAAACTCGCAAGTACGAGGAGCTTTTCTCCCATCGAGATGCGTCCTTGTGACGTGACCTAAAACCGTGCAGGCGAGTCAGTACCTCCCAAAGCGGATAGTGTCGAGGTGTGGTGATTGAGCCCTTGGATTATAGTTCGGGGCTGGCGTGTGGGATTCTGGGCATCGATGGTGTTACTTCTGGGACTGCTGGCTACTCTTTCATGGGATGTGCTGTGGGATGGAGATCCCCTTACGATCTTGTTTGGGGTTCTTGATTGAGCATGTAGACTTGTATATACCTAGTTCTAGTACCCACTTCTTGGGTTTGGTTACTCTCCTTCCAAGAGAGGAAAAGACACGTGGGGTATGCCAAGTGCTTTCAGTGTCTAGCTTCTCATGGTTGGACGAGTCTACTCTCCTGCTATAGGTAGAAAAGACTCGACGAGAAGTTCATTTTCTCACCATTTCCAGCTCCTTGTGTTTGGAAGATTCTACCTTCTTTCCTCTTGTTGGGTTGAGCTAGACTCTTTACTGTACTCCTTACTGCCCTCTCCATTGTGCTCCTTTACTTTTCCCTGTTCTCTCTACTGCTCACCCTTAGGTACCTCCTTTGTTGCTCCCTCGAGCCTTCGGGGTATCCTACTGAGTATTTTTATACTCACCCCTACTTGGGCTTTTCCCGCACGTGGTGTGTCCTTGCAGACGACGGATAGGTTGGTCGTGAATTCAGTAGAGCATAGGAGTTCGGGAGCTTGGACCGCGTGCGGTGGTCATAGCCAGGTTCCAGGTGGGTGACCCGTCAGCTGTTTGTTTTGTTTACCTGTTGCCGGGTTGTGGCACTTTTCTAGTTGGGTGTGTGTTTTGCCCCTTTTTCATTTTCATCACTTTACTTGTACTGTTTAGAGTTCGATGCACATTTGTGGTATTTATATAGAAGTTTCCCTTTTCTTTTCTTGTCTTTTCTTTTACTCTGCACTGTTGCATTGAGTGTGTTGCGTGTGTGTGTACGGGTAGTTAGGAAAAGTCCTCCCCGAGTTGTTAGGCCTTCGG
This sequence comes from Viscum album, assembly GCA_963277665.1. NCBI lineage: Eukaryota > Viridiplantae > Streptophyta > Magnoliopsida > Santalales > Viscaceae > Viscum > Viscum album. Next base: position 1,264,448,964 of record OY728140.1, on the reverse strand, counting down.
CGCTGGTCGCCAGCCCCTGGCCTATGGAGGCGGGCTTGGGGTAGTTTCAGCTCGAGCCAAGGTAGGGTCGGGTCGTGACAAAGTGGTATCAGAGGTGGTTCGTTCTTTGGGACGTTGTGCGGACGTCCCTAAAAGAGTAATTGGTTGGGATATAGGGAAACAGTGTTAATGTCTCTCGAGAGCGGCTCTCAGGCCAGGGAGTCCAGTGATGGTGCGGCGGCCAACGTATCCATTCACCAGGACCTTGATAACCTGGTTGTCGACTCGGCATGCTGAGACACTTGTTGCAGTGAAAATTTGGTTTGTGCATCACATAGGACTGAGTCTTGACTGTCCTTCTTGAGTCAGCTCCCCATCGTTGTTGTTGTTGGTATATACATTATGCTCATCTGACTACGACACTCCTTGATAATATTCAGGATGTCTCCGCGAAGACAGCCAGCCAAGATAACAGCTTTGGTGCGTGACGAAGACCTTTTGAGCTATGAGGCCACCGTCCAAAACCCATCATGTGAGCCCCTTTTCTCCGGGTGGGTCGGTAGTAGTACCCCCACCTGTTGAGCAGCAAACAGTTTCAGTAGAGCAGGTTGAGCTTGAGCGCAGGTTGAGCGCGCTCCGTGAGTTCCAGCAGCAGAGACCGCTGAGGTTCAGTGGTGAGCCGGTCCCTCAGGCAACCGATGTTTGGCTCGAGGCAGTGGTTCGCCTTTTCAGGCTTGTGCAGACACCGAAAGATCAAATATAGGCCTTGGCCGCCACCCTTTTTCGTGGAGTAGCTCGGCGTTGGTGGAGTCTGGTGACTCAACTTCTTGATGAGCCACCGCTTTCATGGGGAGACTTTCGGTTCTTGTTCCATGAGGAGTTTTTCCCCTCCTGCTTGCGCTCTATTCGGATTCAGGAGCTCCTGCAGTTTCAGCAGGGAAGGATGATGGTGTCCGAGTACTCGGCTAGTTTTGCAGACCGTGCACGCTTATACACAGACTTGTTCCATGATGACAACATCCGAGCGTTGAAGTTTGAGAAGGGTCTCCGCTGAGAGATTCGTGCTGTCATAGTACCCTTGGGAATTTTCACATATGTTGGGGTGCTAGAGAAGGCGCTGGTGACAGAGGGCTTCCTGTCGTGTTCTAGTGTTGGTGGTAGCATTAGGCACGTTGGAGCCGAGACGTCTGTCGCAGCTAGTGGGCGTCGGCAAGAAGAACCTCGACGCATGTGGCTTAATTACAACCAGACTCAGGGGCATGGTCGTACACCATAGTGGTTCCATAGGGCACCAGTGCAGCCCATAGAGAGTTGGTGCTATGCTTGTGACGGGCGAGGTCACTTGGCACGAGACTGCCTGACCCGAGTTGCTGGGAGCTTCGGGCAGGCAGCAGGCGCACCACCACGGCAGAGGCAGCGCCGTGATCAGAGTAGTACCCAGAGAGGTGGTGCTAGAAGAGGAGCGGGAGGAGCTGGTAGTGGGGGATGGCTTTACAAGATCTCACCATCACCACTAGGCAGTCCATGTCATGCTTCGGGAGCTGACGGTTGGGACCACTGACAGTCGCGAGCTTTGGATGTCTACGATCCTGCATAGAATGGGATGGTGAGAGGTACCCGTTGCGACTCTTCTACTTTTTGCAGTAGAATTGTTAGGCTCTACGTGTGAAAGGATTTTCTCCCTGCTCCTTGTTTGAGGTGTTACCAGGGTGACACAGGGCGTCAGGTGTAACCCTGTGTTGGTAAGGAAAAAGGCGTGAGACCTTTTCCTTTAGTCGATGGTGTTGACTCCTTCGCCTTTTGAGTGTGTAAGAGAGAATCGACTGTGGAATCTTGCATGACCAGATATCCTTGGGTGTTCCACCATATAGATATTCTGAAGGAGGGAATCACTGGGCCTTATCCCATCCCCAAGCAGTGATTCCTGTCGCGGTGTGCGACGTAAAGGTTTGGTCGGGGAGGTGAGTTACCCCCGAGGGCCTTTGGGCCATTTGCGACCGTGCGAAGGGATGGTGAGGTGCCCTACCACCTTGACCTAACCCTGAAGTCTGAAGTGGGTGAACGACGTCAGTAAGGGCTGACCTCGCATGAACGGATCAATCCTTTGGTCCGTGTGCGGTGATGCAGAGCTGTGCGTGGGTTCTTCTGGGTATGGGAAAGCCAGGTGTGGGCTTAGTACCCAGTGTTGCTCCCTAGTTTTGCTTTTTGGGGATGAAAATATTTAAGGAAACAATGATGTAAGAACCCGGTTTTTTCTGAGAAAGACTTTGAAATATTCTTGATAATATTCCAGAGCAGTGCCTTCAGACGGCGTGCAATTCTGAGCCCCAGAGTGGCCGAAATTAAATTTTCAGTGCGTTCACACTGGAAATGCTAAATAATTGGGATAACTCCTAAACGGAGCTTCAGATCCGAGATCCGAGTGTACGGATGGGTCCATAATGGGATTTTTACCCTAGAAATGACATAAAACTTGTTGGTGCGGGACGTTTGTACCCCTCGCCTGCTTCTGGAATGTTAAACAGATAAATTAATTAATTAATTTATTCGTTTAATTGTGAAACTTTAGTATCTCTTAAACGGTGGCTCAGATTGGAAAACCGAGAGCTCCGTTGAGTTCGGAGCGTGCCGTTTACCCTAGGAGGGGTATAAGTTTCGCAGGCGCGGACCGTTTTTGAAAAATGGCTCCAGGGGCGTTTTCATAATTTATCAACTTTGGACGTTAAATTTTATAACTTTTGAATGGGGTATCCGATTAAAATTCCGAGACCGCCGTTGTGCTCGGGAGGTGGTGATTACCCTAGGGGAGGCTTATCCTCGACCCTGCTGAGGGTTCGGGTTCGGACCGATGGGCGGGTGGTTAAGCGTTTTCTATTTAAATGCTTAACTCATCCCCTTCCTCCCCTCTTCTACCCTGGTGCTAGAAGCTCCCCATAGCGAAGGAGGAAGCTCCCCTCCATCACCTCCTCCTCTCCGGCAAGGCGCGACTCCGACGGATCGCGGAAAAGCTTCGGGCAAAGCCCATCTCGGTAGGATTTCTCGTTTGCATTTTCCTTTCACCGCACCTACTTCGAGCTCAAATATTTGTATCGAAACTCCGTCTTATTATCGAGAAAATACCACGGTTGCGTAGTAGAGTTTATTCCCTTTCCAACGCATCTTTCTGATTCGAATTCTGAGCCCAGTGGCGTCCGTAATGATCCGCCGAAGTTGGCAGGTTTTTGGTTTCCGGCGGGTTCGAGCGGCGGCGCGGCTAGGGCGGACGGCGCGGCAGCGAGGCACTTGGCATCGAGGGAGTCAGCAGGGCGGCGAGGGGGAGCGTCCAGGCGAGGCCAGGGCGTGTGGCACTGGCGGGTTTGCTGGGCGCCGGCGCAAGGCAGCGGTCACCGAAGCGCGACGGAGAACCGGGGTCGCGACGCGCGACCCCGCGGAGGTGGCACGACCGGCCTCAGCCTGTAGGCCGGGCGGTGGACCGGGTCCACCGCTGGGCCGCGCGGCTCAGCCACGGGCCGGGCCAGGCCGGTCCAGCCCCAGGGTCCTTGCCCCTTCAGTGTTCGGACTCCCGCATTTTCCGCTACGGGTGTCCGTTTTGAGTGCCGTCTGCGGCGGTGGAACAGTATCGACGAGGTGGAATTTTTGAGATGATTTTGGGTGTTTTTAATTCCCAAAATGAGGGGCCTCGGTGGCGTGACACGTACGTCGAGGGGTTAGTCATTTTTTCGGCGGATATTGTTTTGGACGGTGCGGATGCGTCCGACGTCCGTTTTGAGCCCCGTTAGTGGCATTGGGACTCTGGCATCGAGGCGGAGCTTTCCAGGGTGGTTTCAGGCGTTGAGGCTGAAGTTGAGGCGTGGGCCACACGACCCGTCTTTTGAGCCGCGTGTAGCTTGTAGCGACTTTTTCCTCGGACGTCCGTTCGGGGCGTGCGAGTAGTTGATGTTGGGTGTTTTTCCGAGGGCATCGCGTTGGCGCAGTCTGCAAGCTGTAATTCCACACGATGGTGTGGGCCCACGAGGGCCGTTTGGGCGTCGATGGTGATTTTCTATCTTTATCACCGGGCAGTCATTTTGGAGAAGTGAATAGTCCAACTTGTGTACTTTTTCGAGAGGATAGCAACGATGTGATCCATTCGTTGAGTTTCGGGACTGGGATGCGGGTCCCGTGTGGTACCACTAGTGCGCGGGGTGCCGGAACGTATCTTTTTCTCCGGATATCCGTTCCACTCAATTTAGTAGTTCTTTTGATGTGTTTTCCCAAGAGGATCGCAATGGGGCATTGTGCCCGACTGATTTCGGGGCCGAGGCTCGGGATCACGGGATGCCGTTCGGGCGTGAGGTAGTGTTGGTGACTTTTCCGTCGGATATCTGTTTGAGGCGTGTAAGTAGTCGATCTCACGTGTTTTTCTATGAGGATTACACTAGTGTGATCCATTTGGTTGTGCAGAGCCTCTTGCAAGATCTTATTAAAAGTGGAAGCATGAGAGGTGCTCCGGTGGCGGTTCATCCTACCTTGTTTGTAGCGGACCCTTGGCGTGTGATCACGCACTCTTGGGAGAGTGATATAATTGGTCCACGAGATGTGGTTGGCCGTGCCTGGGCCTTTGAGGTGGAGTTGTTACGTCACGCCTATGCGTTGACTCTGGGTGTTGTGGGCACAATAGCCATTGGGCTGGGACGAGGTATAATCTGGGAGTATACGGGAGCGCTTGGAGGTACATGTGGGTGTTATACTTGAGGATGTTTGTGCGCTCAGTTGGGGTTGACTTGGGGCCACACGTCGTGTGGGCCCCATGTGCGTGTCATGTTCTGCTTTACTTACTTTGACCTCTCGCGACGTAGAGGGTCCCTCTATGCTCGTTTGTTTGACCAGCAGGGTGGAGTTTTCCCCTAGCTCTGTGATCATTTGTTTGACCAGCAGGGTGGAGTTTTCCCCTGGCTCTGTGCTCGTTTTTTTGACCAGCAGGGTTCAGTTTCACCTGGCCTGGTGCACTTTTGTCTGGCTAGCAGGGTTGAGTGGTCTCCCCCTGGTCTTGATCTCGTTGGTTTGGCCGGCAGAGATGGTTTGGTTCCTCTGCTTCTTCGGTTGTGAGGGGTTCCAGTACCATTCCCTTTCACCGGACTACGACACCATCTACGACTACAGGTGTCCATGTAGCGTGGGTGTTTTCCCAACTTTCTAGGGTGAGTTGACTTGGTCCGCTTCGATAGTGACTCAACGGATTGGAGTGTGATCGCCTTGTGAGGCCTGGGGAGTTTCTCCCGTTGCTCCGTGTTCCCTGGTAGAGGTTGTGGTTTCGGTCTGACCAACACTTGACACGGGCACCGATCCTCTACCCAGGAGGTTGTTCCAGCAGGGCTGAGGTTGTTCCAGTAGGGCTGAGGTTGTTTCCAGCATGGCTAAGGTTGTTCCAGTAGGGCTGAGGTTGTTCCAGCAGGGCTGAGGTTGTTTCCAGTAGGGCTGAGGTTGTTTCAGCAGGGCTGAGGTTGTTCCACCAGGGTGGAGGTTGTTTCGAGTAGGGCTCTCCAGTGGGTTACCATCCAGTAGGGATGGCCAGTACAGCGGTGTCCACCGAGTAGTACCATCTAGCAGGGATGACCAGAGCAGTTCCGGGCTTACCTCCAGCTGGGCTGGGTAGTGGTCCTCGATGTCGAGCTTACCTCCAGCTGTGCTGGGCAGTGGTCCCCGATGCCGGGCTTACCTCCAGCTGGGCTAGGCAGTGGTCCCCGATGCTGGGCTTACCTCCAGCTGGGCTGGGCAGTGGTCCCCGATGCCATGCTTACCTCTAGCTGGGCTGGGCAGTGGTCCCTGATGCCGGGTTACCTCCAACTGGGCTGGGCAGTGGTCTCATCGCCGACTTTAGCCGGGTTTCCCTCTAGTGGATTACCCTGTTACGGGACTGGGTAGTGTGGCACCCGTCGGCTTTCCGGGTCTCCCTGTAGTGAGAACCTGTTGACTTCCAGGGATCCTCCAGCGGGGCTGGGCAGGGGGTCGCCTATCGACATTGAGAAGAAATCTCTACTGCGGGGTAGTGATGTAGTGTGGTTTGGAATTCCCCCAGAACTTGAAAGTACGAGGAGCTTTCCCCCCACCGAGATGCGTCCTTGTGGCGCGACCAAAAACCGTGTGGGCGAGTCAGTGCCGCCCAAAGCAGATAGTGTCGATGTGTGGTGATTGAGCCCTTGGCTTGTAGTTTGGGGCTGGCGTGCGGGATGCTGGGCACCAATGGTGTTACTTATGGGACTATTGGCTACTCTTTCTTGGGCTGAGCTGCGGGATGAAGATCCCCTTACGATCTTGTTTGGGCTTATTGTTTGAGCATGTGGACTTGTATATACCTTGTTCTAGTACCCACTTCTTGGGTTTGGTTACTCTCCTTCCAGGAGAGGCGAAGACGCGTGGGGTATGCCACGTGCTTTCCGTGTCTAGATTCTCGTGGTTGGACGAGTCTACTCTCCTGCTATAGGTAGCGAAGACTTGATGAGAATTTCATCTTCTCACCATTTACAACTCCTTGTGTTTGGATGAGTCTACCTTCTTTCCTCTTATTGGGTTGAGCTGGACTCTTTACTGTACTCCTTACTGCCCTCTCCGTTGTGTTCCTTTACTTTTCTCTGTTCGCTATACTTATCACCCTTCAATACCTCCTTTGTTTCTCCCTCGAGCCTTTGGGGTATCCTACTGAGTATTTTTATACTCACCCATGCTTGGGCTTTGCCGGCACTTAGTGTGCCCTTGCAGACGACAGACAGGTTGGTCGTGACTTCAGTGGAGAATATGAGTTCGGGAGCTTGGACTGTGTGCAGTGGTCATAGCCGGGTTCCAGGTGGGAGACCCGTCAGCTGTTTGTTTTGTTGACCTGTTTCCGGGTTGTGGCACTTTTCTGGTTGGGTTCCTGTTTTGCCCCTTTTTCCTTTTCAGCACTTTACTTGTACTGTTTAGAGGTCGATGCACATTTGTGGTATTTATATAGCAGTTTCCCTTTTCTTTGCTTGTCTTTTCTTTTACTCTACACTGTTTCATTGAGTGTGTTGCACGTGTGTGTACAGGTACTTAGGCAAAGGCCTCCCCGAGTTGTTGTGCCTTCGGCGCTGGTCGCCAGCCCTTGGCCTATGGAGGCGGGTTTGGGGTAGTTGTGGCTCGAGCCCGGGTAGGGTCGGGTCATGACATTATGGCTGCCCATATAGATGAAGATTAGGATTTACATTAGGGAAGAAACCTAGGAACAAGGTCCATAAAGGTATATGTGCATTACGGAGATTTGGATACTCAACTTAGGACTTAATACTGAGAAAGATTCCCAAATTAGAGGGGACTTATGATTGAGTTTTACTCCTGAGAAGGAAGCCCAAATCAAAAGTAAATTAAGACTGGTTAAGAGAAATTATGACTAGGGATTATTCCTGAGAAGGAGGCCTAGGTTGAGAGGAATTATGACTAGGGCTTACTCTTGAAAAGGAGGGCCATGTTAGTGGAATCAGAATTTGGGGCTTACTCCTGAAAAGGAGGCCCAAATTAAAGAAACATTATGATTGGGGCTTATTCCTAAGAAGGAGGCCCATGAATAGAGGACTTGAGGCTGACTCCTAAGGAGGATGCCCATATTAAGGATTTTTTTTACTGGGGCTTATTCCTGAAAAGGAGGCCCAGGTTAAGAGAAATTATAACTGGGGCATATTCCTAAGGAGGATGCCCAGGTTAGGTAACTTGGGGATTACTTTTAAGGAGGATGCCCAAAATTAATACTGGGGCTTACTCCTAGAAAGGAGGCCCAGGTTAGAGATCCTCTAATTTTAAAGGATGAGGTTGAATGAATGAAATATCTAACCTTAGTGACATAAATATATGTAAATCACTAGGTTTTAATAGATGTTCCATATAATTCTTTTCAGATAAGGATTCCAAAAAATTAACCATGACAACAATGGATTTAAAGAGGGTTTTGAAGGCTAAGTCTTGATGAGGAGAGGTGGATTTGAAGAAAATATCTGAATAGGCAGGAGAGGCACCCAAAAAGAAGTTGGTGCGCAGGTATACCTGCGCGTCACATAGGTAACTGCGTGACGGTCAACCCATAGTGTAATTCTTGGAAGAGGCTTGGCTCAAGCCCTTAGTATTATCCCTAAAGACTATTAAATGAGTGGCGTGAAGGTTCTATTGATGGAATAAGGTGGTATGTAGGTGTGTCCATTTCTCTTAAGGGTTAAACACCCAGGTACGCAGGTGTTGGTGAATTTCAACACTTGGGCCTTGTTCCCTATGTTTATATCTTCTGTTATAGGTAAGAAATTACCTTAGAAGTATTCAGAAGGCTTTGAGAAGAGACTAGGGAGCCGAGACCTCAAATATGAGTTTCTGGATTTTTCATCCTTAAAATGGGGGGCCCACAAGGGGTATTTATAGGCTGCTGAAGACCCCGAGCAAAAATAAAATAGGGCGCGCTAGTCACCTGTGCGCCAAATATGTGTCACGCAGGTATACCTGCGCGAACATGATGAAACTTGCATGACCCAAGTGAAAACAAATCCTATTTCATGCCTTTGTCAATTTTTTGATGTTTCTTAAAAGGATGAATCAATTTGTGTAAAGGTATTTTCTATTTTCATTCTTTAGACTCTATGATAGAAAGGAGCGTCAACAAAAGTCCCCCCTCAGAGTTGGATCCGAAAGGAAGGAGGATGTGACTCTGAGGTAAAGAAGAAAAACCAAGGAAGGGCGGCACAAAAGTTTTCAGCGCGCAGATATCGGCGCATAGGTTTTGGCGCACAGGGGTGCGACCTTGACTATATATATGAGGCCATTCCTCGCGCATATCATCCGGTTCTCAAAGATTCCCGCTCTCACCGCACAAGTTTCCTTCATCGTGCAAGTGTCTTTTTTTCAGCTGGTTTCATTGCTTTTTTCCCGTGTCGCTCTGCTGTAGAGGTATTTTGATATGCGCGGTGATACCTGCGTGCCAAAAACCTGCGTGACACAGTTACACCTGCACACCAAAATTGGACTTGTGCACCTTAATGCCTTAGCCATTTTTTCAATTTTCTTCAGAAATTTTATGAAAAATCAACTCACTTAAGAGTTAATTATTTGACCTTTGTGTAGATTCAATTACTCCTAGAATAATCGGAACGACTGATGAACTGGCTAGCAAGCGGATTGATGATATGATGAATTTTATAGGCCATGATTACTATGATATCTGCAAAAAAACTCTTCCATATTTTTCCAAGTACTTGAAGAAGTATTATCTTAACTTTCCACAGAGTATTTACTTGACTCTTTATGGGCATGGTCATATACAAGAAGTCAACGTTCTAGAGCCAAAGAACCATCTCCCAAATTATTGGTTTCAGAATTATACCAATTTTCATTCTGCAAATATCTCAAGTGGAGGAGGATTTGTAAATACTGGAACAGTGGAGAAGGCCTATATGATGCATCACAACCCTTGTGCGCCAGATCTGAAACCTCACAAGCCTGAGCTGCAACCACATTGTTATCCGTCAATCTTCTAAAATTCTCAGATGGATCAATCCAAAGACTGGAAGAAGAGTTGGGACTTACATCCTGGAGGAGTTGTGAAGTCAACTTGGATGTGGGCATACTAGGTGTGACAATCCTGTGCAGAGTTTTTCAAGTATTTGAAAGGAGCTGCGATATATGAAGTCGTCTGGGCTGCGCAGACATATGTCTACAAAAATGATGAGTTTGTGCCGGAGTTAATCAGCTGTTGGAGCCTAGAAACCAATTCTTTCCATCTGAATCATGGTGAAGTAGGCATCAGTTTGTGGGATGTCTACAAGATCTTAGGGTCTCCAATTATGGGCGACATGTATGATGAATTCATTCCCCCCCAAGGTGACTTGGAATGATTCTGAGAAGACTTCGGCTTTGGCTCTGGAGTTATTGAAAATATTCTACCAGATCAAGAATTCAAAGACCTCCATAACTCATTATATAAAGGATATTCATCCAGAGGAGTGTATGAATATGTTTCTTACCAAGAAGGAGGAGAAGGATTCAAAGGAGAAGGGGCCCACCTGTACTCGTCCTACTACCTACCCTAGAATAGAGAAGAGGGGTGCTCTTGGAACATTCTGGCCAACCCTGGAAGAAGGAGAATTTGAGAGGTGGGGGTACAGAGTAAATTAGATAATCCCAAAAAAGACCCGTCTGGCGGGCTTCATAGCCTTGTGTCTTAGTGTTTATCTTCTTCTAGTCAGGGATTCAAAGGGAGGCATCAGGCCAGGGACCTTCGTTGTGGTATCCAAGTTGGATGAGAAGAAAATGGTTGGGTTGGACACCCCCATTTTGGTGAGTATTCACATGAGTTTACTCCATGTATTTATGGGTAAGTCGCCTTTGAGAATAGTGGGACAATTTCAGGTTTTGTGGGGATGGATCACCACTCATTTCAGGACATATGATGTACAGAACGGAGTACAGGTTCCTGGAAGTTCTTTCAGACCATCTGTATAGGAATTTTATGGAGTTGATCTGTTAGCTCTCAACCTCTATGATATAAAGGTGAGGCTGATCATGTACAAGGAATTCAATTTCCTTCCTTATGGAAACCCTCCAACTGGGCGGTTTGTTGATGATGGAACCACTAGCCTGGAATTTAGGTCATACATGGTTGCTTACAGAGATGGTGTACTGGCCACCATGATTGACTGAGAGATTATATGCGAGGCCTATGCTCCATACAGATTTTCCCGCCAATTCAAGTGCCTACAGCGGACTGATGTATACCCTGCTATGCATGTCAGGTCAGAGCAGCATCCAATGGTTGCTCGACAACTATGGTTGATGACATCTATAGAGATGACTGGGGTAGTGTTTGATCTACCAGTTGATAAAGTGACGAGTAACTTGACTACATGGTATGCCGATAACTAGATAGCATCATACCCTGGAGGGCTGTTGAATCATCTGATTTATCAGGGGGGAAAGGAAAGAATTTTAGAGAAAGAATCCCTTCATCGGTAAGGTGACGCTTCCCCACCTAGAGCTGATTCACCAGGTTCCTCACCTAGGGCTGACTCACTGGATTCCGAAGATATGGATGATGAGGTACAACATGCGACAAAGTAGCCTCATTCCAGATATAATCCCACTGTCAGAATCCAGAGACCAACTCCATCAACTCATAGTGAGTTACTTCATTGGGGAAATTTAATCATCATTACTTTATAGAGCAACAAGTCTTATTTTCTTATCCATTATTTGTAGTTTCAGGAGTTGGGAAGAAGATGAAGTCTAAGATTATAGGACCCTCCTCACAGCCTTCTGGTACACATGCTGAATAATTACGACCAGAGGCTGTCCAGACATGGTGGAGTTTATATTACAATACTGAAACCGCCGGGCTGGATTTATGTGAAGGACTACACATCCATGGAATAGGGAATCTTCAGGCTTCTACTGATATCCATTTCAAGAATAATCCCTATAAAGTGCAGGCATACATTAGAGAGATGGAGATGCTCATATATGCCATCAATGATTCCATTCCTGTCACCTAGCGGGTGAAGGAAATGATAGATCGTGGAAACACTGAGGGAACTGGTGGTTCCGAAGATGAGGAGTGGCACGATTACGTGGATCCTGAAGATGTAAGTTTCTTTCCTTATTTACTTTTCAACTTGATTTTAGTCAAAGCATTGTTACTGAAGGAAATTATTTTCTTCATCCTGTTACTTGCAAAGAAAGGAACTGTTGAGGTTCCTTCACCACAGTATAGCCTTGTTGGTACTACCATCAAGGATAATGAATCTCATCGTGAGCTGGTAGAGGTATCTCCAGGCCGACAAGCCATGGATGAGGAATTAGAAAGGTCTTTTCACTCTCCAATACCTGTATTTAGAGAGGAGAATTTCAACAGACCCAAAAAGCCAAAGAAACAAAAGCATCAAAGGAGGGCGTCCACAACTAAAAGTTTCATCAGTAGTGGTAAGTCCTTAGGATAGTCATGAGTCTTAACCCATGAAAAAGATTACTCATTCTTCTTGGGATTGCAGGGGTTATTCAGTTTCCCCTTTGAGGGAAAGGACTGACCTTCCTATGAGGACTACAGAGGGTGCTGGTGAACAATCACAAGTTCATGCTGGCTTGGCTGCTCCTGAAGAGGAACCAACATGTGTTACTAGTATCACTCCTACTGCTACTACAAAAAGAGAATAAAATTCTTCTGTTAAGTTAACAATGTTTCATTAAAATGTTGAATGAAACATCAACTGACTTCCATTCTGTGATACTTTAGGTTCAAACCCTACACTAGATCATTTGGTAGCCATTGAAACTGATGCCGCAGTTTTAACTGAAGAAGCTGTCCAGGGTCAGAGGCTACAGGATGTGGGTCTCCAAGTAGATACATCGAATGCTCTCACTAGTGAGACTAACCAGGAATCCGAGATTTCATTAGATGCAGTGATTAATCTTGGCGCATATTTTGAAGATATTTTAGATCAAGTTAAATTACCATGTAATTTAGAGGATTTTGGACGTGAGTGTTATCCTTCGTCATATTAAAATAACTTCTTATTAAATCTCTGACCATGATTTGTTCAAATATGTAGTTCTATCTGAGCAAGATGCTGAACTGCCAATGCCTGAAGGGGGTAAAAAAACCCTACTATTGCAGAGACATTAGCTCAAGTGGAGCTTAACCCGGCAGAGCTTCCTAAAATTCATCCTGAAAATCCTATTGATTCTAGGAAAGACGGGAGGAGCCTTCTCATGTTGGCGATCTAGCGTTGGGTGAGGGATAACAATATTTACGACTGTACTTAATTTTCAAGATAGCCAATCAACTTTTTTATCCTTTGAAATTAACCAAAGCTTTCAATTGATTATGTAGGGCCATGAATTTCATTGGCTAGATATGGAGGTGAAGTCTCAGCCTCTGCCCCAATGGGAATAGAGAGTGAAGTGACACGGGTCAGGGGGGAGGAGAAGAATAGGGAACTTCTCTAAGTGCATTAATCCCGAATTATACCCCCCTGTGATAGTGATGATGAGTCAAACCCGGAAGTACAAAATGTGCTACAATTTTCACGATGCAAGGCATGTTAGAACATATGGAAGATCATATCTAAGGTGCCTCTAGAAGAGCTATCATCAAAGATCCCTCGACTGTCATCCCTGTTCGTTATGTTGGGACTTGGCAGTTTTGGATATCAAGAGATCCATGCCGCGGAAAAACAAGTCATTTTAAGAAGGGAGCAGGAGCAGAGGTACCATCAAGACCTGACCAGGGTCAGGCTGTCAGCCAATATAAGTGAATTTGAGGATAAAATATCCCGAGCTGAGGCTGATCATGCTGCCAAGTTGAAGGAGCTGAAGCATAAGATCAAAGAGAAAGTCGTCCAGAAGATTCACCTTCAGCAACAGTTAGATGCTGTTACTAGGGAACTTGACTAGCTTAATAATTCATTAGAAGGAGTTCAGAAAAATGGTATGAAATCCATTGCTGATGCCAGGAAATCACTCCATAAAGCTAAAAAGAGTGAAGTTGGTCGAGTGCATGAGCTTCAAGTGCCTGCTGATGAAGCTCGGGATGCTGTAAATCAAATGAAAATTTATGTTGACAGCCTTTTGTAATTCTTGGAAAAGATGAGAGGCTCCAATTTGTGGATGTCCTTCCAACTCTTGTGCATCAATGAAGAATAATTTCATCTTCAATCATTTGTGCCTGCATTTTATTGCCACCTGCTTTAAATATTTACCTAATCCAATGGGTGTAGTAAGCATAGTTTGATTTTTTACTATGATTATAAAAAATAACCCTGCAAACTTTGAATCTTTTAATTGCTCAATATTACCTAAATCATACGTAATGTATGTTTAGTGAGCTGGGACTTGAATTTTGTTCAGATTTCCCTTGTCTTTTGTGGGCAGTTTAAATTCATGCACATCAAACATAAAAATTCTAATGTTTAAGGTTGAAATATATTTGACCGAATGGATTAAAATTGACTCAATTCGATGATAATTTAACTAAAAACATATTACCACACTCATGTATGGGGGAAAACTATAAAATATGACTTAAGAAATCTCAAATATGAGGAATGATATGAAAAAAGGACTAAGAGGCATTAGAAGAAGTATTTCCCAAGAATGAAGTTACCACTATTTAACAAACCCATTAGGGGGTTGAATTATGCAGATCTGCTTAAGGGCATTGGCTACATAGTCAAATAATAGCATCTTTTGGCTGATAGGTATGTTATGTAGACTACTTATGTAAGGCTTCCTAAGGGCACGTGCTGCATAGTCAGGCAAAAGAACTATCAGAAATTTACTTTTCTACTGCTAAAAAGCCAGTGAATGTTTATGGAGATTCAAATTTTCTATAGCATAGAGTTTGTTTTATGGAGAGAGGTACTTGAATATGGAGAGTATATTTCCAATCAAGATTGTCTAAGAATTGGATGATAGTCACTCCTATGAAGGTCTGACATAATCTTAGGGAAGGGAAATATAAACCATTGACATGAATACTTTCAGATCATGAAAAATAGTATGGGACAAATATGTTAAGGATGACTATTTTTTTGTGGATCCCTACATATTGTTGTTAAGACAACTAAAGACAAAAAAGGTTTTCTTCCCAAGAATGAAGTTACCATTATTTGACAAGCCCGTTAGGGGGTTGAATTATACAGGGCCACCTAATGGCATTGACTGCATAATCAAATAATAACATCTTTTGGCTGACAGGTCTGTTATGTAGACTACTTATGCAAGGCCGCCTAAGGGCACGTGCTGCATAGTCAGGCAAAAGAACTCTCAGGAATCGGATATTTTGTGGCCAAAATTCAGGAAAAGGGATATGGAGATCTGGAAGTATTTAAGGTTAGGAATATGATGCATCAAAATGGGCATTGTTCAACATATGTAAAGATACACAGACCAATGCTAACCATAATCATGTTGTGGCTGGGTCCTGAATTGAGATGTTGGACTTCACTACATATCTCATTAGAATGAGAATCTAGCCAAATGTAGTTCTTGGAATACAGTTTAACATCATGTGGGAAGAGAGTGTATGAGATCTTAGTTTAGGGTCATAGAACTTAGACCATAAACTACTGTAAATAGTATATTTCCCTACGGTTCATAACTATTGGGATAGGAAACAGAACCTTTGGTATATATTATACCAATGGTTCTACCAACTATAGGGAAGTAAGCCTTTGGTAAAATGTTTTCCCAACGGTTTATGTAGAACCGTTGGGATAGGTTAGTTATCGTAACATATCCCAATGGTTTGGTGGTATATGTTTTTCCAATGGTTCAACCAAACCGTTTACAAAAAACTCTTCTAGGAACCGGGTTTTTACCAATGGTTTTCATAGAACCATTGTTAAAAATATCATACAAAATGTATGCCAACGGTTTGAAACCGTTGGCATAGGCTATGCTGTGCAAATTACCTAGCAGCCTGCAATTTGCACAGGTCTACAATCCTATTCCTGTCCATTGTGCTGTAATTATCTATTCCTTCTCCTTTCCAATTATTTAACATTAATTCATACACATTTAACAATGCACCCTGGAACTATACACATCTAGAAATAAATCATAATTCATAACATAATTATAAACATACATAATTGATTTAGAATTCAATTTAAAACTTAGATGAAAATTATATGTCGAATCTGAAATTCAATTCATAATTGAATACATACATAATTTAATTGTCAATTATCAATAAAATACATAAAAAACTAAATAAGTAATTATATGTGTTATACACAATTAAGAATACATACAAGTGGTTTTTACTAAAAATGATGTCCGTTTTAAACATTATACATACACATGGAGTGATACTGGCAACAACCTATCTCAGATTGAGGCGGGGTTGACTCGTACATGTCAAATATGAACCATGGATTGTTTTCCTAAAGAATCAATATATTCTGAAAGCGTTTTGTTGGTTTTTCGTATTCCAGTTGTACTTTTCACTTAAAATGTTGTCCATTTCAAATAAAATTGAGACACTTTGAGTTGTGATAGCCACACTGCGCCTTATATTTAAGTGGGGTTGAGTCATAAACATCACTTATGACCCATGGATCGTTTTTCGAAAGTTTAAATAGAATCTGAATGCGTTTGGTCGGTTTTCCTTATATCAGTTGTTGTTTTCACTCAAAATGATGTCCATTTTAAACAAAAGAGAGACACTTTGAGTGGCACCAGCCACACCACACCTCGGATTGAGGTGGGGTTGACTTGTAAACATCAAATATGACCCATTTATTGTTTTACTAAAGCATCAACACATTCATTATGAATTTGGTTGGTTTTCCATATGTCAGTTGTTATTTTCACTTAAAATGTTGTTTATTTCAAAAAAATGAGACCCTTTGAGTGGTTACGGTCACGCCATGGCTCAGATTAAGGAATGGCTGAATTGTAGATGTCACATATGACCCATTTATCGTTTTTCTAAACTTTCAACACATTATGAATGCGTTTGGTCGGTTTTCCGTATGCCAAAAGTTGTTTTCAATTAAAATGTTGTCCATTTCAAATAAATGTGAGACACTTTGAGTTGTTCCGGCCAGACTAGGCCTCAGATTGAGGCGGGTTTGACTTTCAAACGTCACATATGACCCATAGATCATTGTCCTAAAGTTTCAATGGAATCCGAATGCATTTGGTCAGTTTTCCATATGTCATTTTTTTTTCAATTAAAATGAAGTCTATTTTAAAAGAAAGAGAGATAATTTGAGTGGTCCCGGACACACCATACCTTAGATTGAGGCTAGGTTGACTTTTACACGTCAAAAATGACCCATGGATCATTGTACTAAAGGTTCTATAGAATCTGAATGCGTTGGTCAGTTTTCCGCATGTCAATTGTTGTTTTCAATTAAAATGAAGTCCATTTTAAACTAAACAATGACACTTTGACTGGTGATGGACACACCACACCTCAGATTGAGGTAGGGTTGACTCGTGCACATAATATATGACCCATGGATCATTGTTCTCAAGTATCAACATAATCAGAATCCATTTGGTCAGTTTTCCGTATGTACTTAAAATGCTGTCCATTTTAAACAAAAGAGAGAGACTTAGAGTGATCCCAGCCACACTATGACTCAGATTGAGGCACGATTGACTCGACCATGTCACATATGACCCATGGATCATTTTACTAAAGTTTCAATAGAATCTAAATGCGTTTGGTCGGATTACCGTATGTTAGTTGTTGTTTTCAATTAAAATGAAGTCCATTTTAAAATATAGAGAGACACTTTGAGTAGTTTCAGCCACTCTGCTCCTCGGATTGAGGCTGGTTTAACACGTACACATCACATATGACCCATGTATCATTTTTCTATAGTTTCAACTGAATTTGAATGCATTTTATCACTTTTCCGTATGTCAGTTGTTGTTTTCATTTAAAATGTTGTCTATTTCAAATAAACCTGAGACACTTTGAGTGGTACCAGCCACACATGGCATCGAATTGAGGCGGGTTGACTCGTACACATCACAAATGACTCATGGAACGTTTTTCCAAAGTTTCAATAGAATCTAAATGCGTTTGGTCGTTTTTCCATATGTCAGTTGTTGTTTTCAATTAAAATGAAGTCTATTTTAAACTATAGAGATTCAATTCAATTAGTGGAGGCCACACCAGGCCTCGGATTGAGGCTGTGTTGACTCATACACATCACATATGACCCATGGATCTTTTTTCTAAAGTTTCAATAGAATCTGAATTCATTTGGTTGGTTTTCCATGTGTCATTTATTGTTTTCACTAAAAATGAAGTCTATTTTAAATGAAAGATAGAAAATTTGAGTGGTTCTAGACCCACCGTGCCTCAAATTTAGGCGAGGTTGACTCTTACACGTCAAAAATGACCCATGGATCCTTGTACTAAAGGTTGAACCGATTCCGAATGCGTTTGGTCAGTTTTCCGTATGTCAGTTGATGTTTTCACTTAAAATGAAGTCCATTTTAAACCAAAGAGAGACACTTTGAGTGGTTCTGGCCACAAAGTGACTCAGATTTATGCGGGGTTGACTTTTGCACGTCATATATGACCTGTGGATCGTTTTGCTAAAGTATCAACACAATCATAATCCATTTGGTCTTTTTTCCATATGTACTTAAAATGCTGTCCATTTTAAACAAAAGAGAGACACTTAGAGTGATACTGGCCACACTGCAACTCGGATTGAGGTGCAGTTGACTCAAACACATCACATATGACCCATGGATCGTAGTCCAAAAGTTGAAACAGATTCCGAATGCGTTTGGTTGGATTACCATATGTCAGTTGTTGTTTTCAATTAAAATGAAGTCCATTTTAAACTATAGAGAGACACTTCGAGTGGTGGCGGCCACTCTGTAGCTCAGATTGAGGCTGGGTTGACACATACACATCACATATGACCCATGGATCATTGTCCTATAGTTTTAACTGAATCCAAATGCATTTAGTCAGTTTTCAGTATGTTAGTTGTTTTTTTCATTTAAAATGATGCCTATTTCAAATAAACCTAAGACACTTTGAGTGGTTCCAGCCACACCAGGCCTCAGATTGAGGCGAGGCTGACTCGTACATGCTTCAAATGACTCATGGAACGTTTTCCTAAAGTTTCAACAGAATCTGAATGCGTTTGGTCAGTTTTCTATATGTAAGTTGTTGTTTTCAATTAAAATGAAGTCCATTTTAAACTATAGAGAGACACTTTGATTGGTGGCGGCAACACCATCCTCGGATTGCGGCTGGGTTGAATCTTACACGTCACATATGACTCATGGATCGTTTTCCTAAAGTTTCAATGGAATTCGAATGCATTTGGTCAGTTTTCCGTATGTTATTTTTTGTTTTAACTTAAAATGAAGTCTATTTTAAACAAAAGAGAGAAAATTTGAGTGGTTCTGACCGCACCGTTCCTTTGATTGAGGCGAGGTTTACCCTTACATGTCACAAATGACTCATGGATCATTTTACTAAAGGTTCAACAAAATCTGAATGCGTTTTTTCAGTTTTCCGTTTGTCAGTTGTTGTTTTCACTTAAAATGAAGTCCATTTTAAACTAAAGGGATACACTTTGAGTGGTTACAGACACACCGTGCCTCAGATTGAGGTGGGTTTGACTCATGCATGTCATATATGACATATGGATCGTTGTGATAAATTATCAACACAATCAGAATCTGTTTGGTCGGTTTTCTGTATGTACTTAAAATGTTGTCCATTTTAACCAAAAGAGAGACAACTAGAGTGATCCAAACCACAATGTGACTCGGATTGAGGCGCAGTTCACTGGTACATGTCACATATGAACCATGGATTGTTTTATTAAAGTTTCAATAGAATCCAAATATGTTTGGTTGGTTTAACGTATGTCAGTTGTTGTTTTCAATTAAATTGATGTCCATTTTAAACTATAGAGAGACACTTCGAGTCGTGCCGAACACTCCGCGCCTCATATTGATGCTGGGTTGACACATACACGTCATATATGACCCATGGATAGTTTTCCTAAAGTTTCAACTGAATCTAAATGCATTTTTTCGGTTTTCCATATGTCAGTTTTTGTTTTCATTTAAAATGTTGTCTATTTCAAATAAACCTGAGACACATTGGGTGGCACCGGCCACACCTGGCCTAGTATTGAGGTGGGGTTGACTCATAAACATCACAAATGACTCATGGAACGTTTTCCTAAAGTTTCAACAGAATATGAATGCATTTGGTCAGTTTTCCATATGTCAGTTGTTGTTTTCAATAAAAATGAAGTCCATTTTAAACTGTAGAGAGACACTTCGATTGGTGGTGGACACACTAGGCCTCATATTGAGGTTGGGTTGACTCGTACATGTCACATATGACCCATGGATCGTTGTCCTAAAGTTTCAACAGAATCTAAATTCATTTGGTTGGTTTTCTGTATGTCATTTTTTGTTTTCACTTAAAATGAAGTCTATTTTAAACGAAAGAGAGACAATTTGAGTGATTCTGACCACATCGTGCCTCGGATTTAAGTGATATTGACTCGTACATGTCACAAATGAATCATGGATCGTTTTACTAAAGTTTTAATAGAATCAAAATGTGTTTGGTCAGTTTTCTGTATGTCAGTTGTTTTTTTCACTTAAAATGAAGTCCATTTTAAACTAAAGAGAGACACTTTAAGTGGTTATGGCCACACAACACCTTGTATTGAGGTAGGGTTGACTGTTGAACGTCATATATGACCCATGTATTGTTGTGATAAAGTATCAACACAATCATAATCTGTTTGGTCGGTTTTCCATATGTACTTAAAATGTTGTCCATTTTAAACAAAAGAGAGACACTTAGAGTGATCTCGGCCACAATGCAACTCGAATTGAGGCACTATTGACTCTTACACATCACATATGACCCATGGATAGTTTTCTTAAATTTTCAATAGAATCCGAAGACGTTTGGTCAGTTTACCGTATGTCAGTTGTTGTTTTCAATTAAAATGAAGTCCATTTTAAACTATTGAGAGACACTTTGAGTGGTTCCGACAACTCCGCGCCTCATATTGAGGTTGTATTGACATTTCCATGTCACATATGACCCATAGATCATTGTACAAAAGTTTCAACTGAATCTGAATGTGTTTAGTCGGTTTTTCATATGTTAGTTGTTGTTTTCATTTAAAATGTTGTCTATTTCAAATAAAATTGAGACACTTTGAGTGGTACTGGCCGCAACTAACCTCAGATTGAGGCGAGGTTAACTTGTACACGTCAAAAAAGACTCATGGAACATTTTCCTAATGTTACAACAGAATATGAATGCGTTTGGTCAGTTTTCTGTATGTTAGTTGTTGCTTTCAATTAAAATGAAGTTCATTTTAAACTATAGAGAGACACTTCGAGTGGTGCTGGCCACTCCGCGCCTTGGATTGAGGCTGGGTTGACTTGTACACGTCACAAATGACCCAAGGATCATTTTACTAAAGTATTTACATCCATGAAAACAAACAATATATAAAAATAACTAAATTCCAATACTATACTACAGGTCTAGATAAAACCAATAACTACAATAGATTAAACATCAAATCTCAGTAATATTAATAAAAAATGTAGTGGATCAACTTGAACTACATCACTATCACCATCATCATCAACCTCTTCATCGTCCTCTCCCTCCTCAACATCATCCTCCTGGCCCTCGCCATCCACCTCTCCCTCCTCCTCTCCCTCGCCATTCGCCTCACCCTCCTCCTCTCCCTCCTCTTCTGCATCAGACTCCTCACCATCATCATCGTCAGACTAGACATCATCTTGACCACCACTAGAACTGCCACCTGGTGAACCATATATAGAACGTATCAATGAAATATATTCATCAAAAAGCAGGGCTGGCCTCTGGTGGAAGTGTGGAAGTGTTGGGCGTAGAACTTCAATAAATTTCATAAATGCACTGTTTGCCCTAGCAGACTGTTCTGCCGTCTCTATGGACCTTTGGTTAGCTTGTTCTACCTGTGCCCTAACTTGCTACTGCTCGGTGGCACTAAAACTCATACCTGAGGAGGTCTAATACCTCGTCAGGGCTATCCTAGGTTGGCAACATACTCTGCCAGGATGCTCCTCTCCCAACACCTGATGTAAGAGATCAGTTGGCCCAAAATTGTATGGTTCTTCGGTATAGAGTGCCTCTAAAGAAACCTATTACAAATATAAATATATTATTAAGTTAAAAGATTGATATAAAAATATAAAATAAAAATATTAAAACATACAATCTGCTGTTGAGTCGCTTCGTTGAGGGCACTTCCATCTTTTTTCTATCTACTCGAGAAAAATAGTTTTTCTCAAGGCACACGTCCTTCAATATTCTATATTTGCCTCTACAATGACCTTGAAAACTAAAGTTATATGAAAAATTTAGCAAACTATTAAATAATTGATTAATCAAAAGAAAGTGTAAGTCGTAATGAAAACTTATAAACAATTTTCATACCTGTTTCCTCTCATGATCTGGAATCGTAGTACGTCCCATTGTGTGGAGGAAGTATTCTGCATCGATGTTTTTTTATTTTTTCCAGATGATTCCTAAATAAAATTAAATAATTAAAAATATAGTATTAATGAATAACATGAAAGTTCTTATTTAAATACCTCAAATGTAATTAATACCTTAAACTGGGTAGTCGTC
Organism: Viscum album; assembly: GCA_963277665.1. Taxonomy (NCBI): domain Eukaryota; kingdom Viridiplantae; phylum Streptophyta; class Magnoliopsida; order Santalales; family Viscaceae; genus Viscum; species Viscum album. Next base: position 1,264,426,808 of record OY728140.1, on the reverse strand, counting down.
CAATGAGTAATCATCTGATGATACTGATCTATACGACAATCATCCATGACTAGTACCGCCTCTAACTCAGTGCCAACTCTAGAAATCCAACCAATATACAAATCATGCTTGTAGGATCTCCAAATCTCACCTAAATCCTTTAGATGTTCAGGTCGTGCACCCTCACCATCAGGAAAATTAAATCGAAGCAAACATCAAAATATTAATTCATATAAATACAAAAATAATTCATGGCATTAAATACAACAGATTTTTTTTACCTATATCTCTGACCAAGCTCTATCCTTGACCTCATGTGGAAAATGTATCTACAATAGCGGGCTGACGGGAATGATGTCGGAGTATTTGGAAAGCGTCTCCAAAAAACTTCGACATTGCTGCCCTGTTTTCTCAACCATTTGGTTGTCTTCATTGTAATCCACCTAACTTGTGTGTGGCGGTTCCACACCGCACGCATGCGTGTATGCCCCAGTCCCCGCCTCCTGTCAATATATGTATCTGTAATGAAATAAAAACAAATATTTTATCAAAACATGTTATAAATAAAATAAATATTGCTATAAAAATTTGTTAGGGTTCTATAAATATACCTGTGCCAGTCTAATCGCTGAGCGCCGCTGGATCCATTGAAATTGATGGAACACCCCGTGGAGGAACAGGATTCAAAGACGATGGAATATAGAAGCTCGGAGAGACAGAAGTTTAAGGAAAATAATATGGGACAGCTGTATGACCAGATTCTGACCGGGGAGTGGGAATCATCATGGGATATGAAAAAGATGGGCCAGAAGATGCAAAAGGTGGCGAAAACATGGGAGAACTAAATATCTCGTGTGTCCCTAATGACACAATGGAACAGAATGTGAGAAGAATGACATGCCAGTTGGAGGGGTAGGGTCTAGTTGGGTACGCGAAGCTACTCGTCCACCTCTATTATGAACCCTCCTCGTACCACCAGCCTGAGTACTAGGACTAGTACTAGGCTCCTCGTCGAATAACTGTCGACATATAAGTAGATCCTACAAAAATGTTTACAAAAAAATTAATCACAGGAAATTATATATTCTTTAAATATATATATTTGAAATAAAGTACTCACTGTAGGCACTAATGGTGGAACTCCCATCTCCGCCATTCAACGATTTTTCTCCATCATATTTTTCCTTCATCACTCTTCAATTGGCTGCATTTCCTTCTTTTGAAAACAAATATGTATTTAATTAGAAAAAGGAAACTAATGTGTAACCCAAAAAACTAAATATATGATGGAATAAGGGAATTCATTGGTAATTTAGATATCAATTGTTATAAAAGAGATTTAATGGATTTAATAAATCATACAAGTTGTAATGTTCACCAAGTTAGAAATATTGTTTGACTAGGTTTGAATACAGTTCAATTACAAATTAGAAAATTCAATTCAAATAAAACTGCAACCAATAAACAACCCAGCCCCCCCCCCCACAACCAACTTGGAAATCCCCCACCCCCACCCCACTTGGATAACCCAGCCCCCCACCCCACTTGGACAACCCTACCCCACCCCACATGGACAGCCCTACCCCCACCCCACTTGGACAGCCCTACCCCACCCCACTTGGACACCCCAGCCCCCACCCCACTTGGACAACCCTACCCCCACCCCACTTGAAAAAATCCAGACCCCACCCCACCTGGACACCCCTACCCCCCACACCCCACTTGGAAAACCCAGCTCCCACCCCACCTCGATAGACCTACCATCACCCCACTTGGACAACCCATCCCCCCACCCTACCTAGAAAACCCCTCCCCCACCCCACCTGCACACCCTCCCCACCCCACTTGGACAACCCTGCCTGGACACCCTCCCCCACCCACCTGCACACCCTCCCCCACCCCAAACAGCCCTACCCCACCCCATTTGGACAACCCATCCCCCTCCCCCACCCTACCAAGACAGCCCCTCCCACACCCCACTTGGACAACCCTACCCCCACCCCACTTGGACCGCCCTACCCCCACCCCACACCCACCCCACTTGGACAGCCCTACCCCCACCCCACTTGGAAACCCCCCCCCCACCCCACCTGGACATCCCTAACTATATTTATCGCTAACCAATGAAATCAAGTCAACAGACCTTAAATTTAAAATAAACCAAGGATAAAATAACTCCAGATCATATTGACCTCTTTAATATCAACCAAAATTATTCTATACAGATAAATCAAAAAAAACCAAAACCTAAAATGATATATTGATTATGTTCATAAGGTAATCATAATACACAATACATTGTAGAAAAATGGAATGAAAAAAAATCTAAAATAAATTAAGGAACACCTACCGATTTATAATGGAAGAAAAAAAATTACTTGAATAAAAGATAGATGTCCTATTGGAAATTAGAGTTAGCACCCTCTAGAGAAGGTTGGGAAGTAGGGTTCGAACCGTAACCTAAAATTATATATGCCTTATTTTCATAAGGGGATTATAATACACAGTAGATTGCACCAAAATAGAATCACAAAATCTAAAATAAATTAACACACACGTACCGATATAAATGGGAAGAAAAAATCTAAAATAAATGAACTCACACATACCGATTTAAATGGGAAGAAAAAATCATTGGAAACCAGACCTGTTATGTTGGGAAGTTGCATTTGTATCGAGATTTAGAGTCAAACATTCTAGATGGTTGAGGTTTAGGGAAACAATTTCGAGAGGGTGCGTTTAGCTCTCGGTTAGGGCAAAATTTACGAGATGTATGGAGTTGAAGATGGATGGTATTTGGGGATTTTCTTTCCCAATGGTTTTAAAAAACGTTGGAAATGTTATGTTATCCCAACAGTTTCAAAAAACCATTGGGAAAAACCTCTAAATATCACTATACCTAATGGTTTCAACGAAACCATTGGAAAAACAAAACTAATATATGGATATACCAACGGTTCTGTAGAACCGTTGGTATATGAGTCTTCATCTTTCCCAATGGTTTCATTAAACCATTTGGAAAACTCTTTTTTTCCCATTTTTCCCAACAGTTTCATCAAACCATTGGGAAAAATCAATTTTTACAGATCATTACCAACGGTTTATGAAAACTGTTGGTAAAGATCACCTATACCAACGGTTCTTTTGAACCGTTGGTATACAAGCGTTGGGAGAAGCATGATTTCCAGTAGTGACAATAATGAATACATAGTGTGTGGTTTATAACCCTGATGTGAATGAAGACCTGGGTTTTCATACCACATTCATGTTTCCACAGGGGGGACTTTTCAACCAAGGGACTAAAAGTGAAATTTGGGGTTAGGCCCAAATACTTGTGGCTAGATTCGAGGGATGCTCGAACTTTCTTATGTATCCCATAAGGATGGTAATCAAGCCGCATGTAGTTCATGAAATTCCCTCTGTACAGATTTGGTTCATACAAGTGAAGGGTGAAAGAGGGACTTTAGTGCAATGATGGATTGACCACAGATAAAAGGTTCAGGTATTTCCAGGTATGCACGTAGTCTTTAGAATATACCATGATTAGAAATCAATGTAAATAATGATTCCCTATCAGGTGAGGGTGTTAAATAATGTTGTAGTTTATTGTCATACATGACAAAAGTGCTGTACAGTTTAACGTCATATAACAAGGACAAAAGTGAACCAATATGAAGATATTGATTCTGGGGGTGGCTTCATGAATCAACATCATATGAGATGGAGGTGAACCGATGTGAAGAGATTGGTTTTGGGATTTAACCTCGGGAGGTTGACTATGTACCCAGCCTAGAAGCCAAGGATCAAAGTCCGTGTAGTTCAATTGAAGAATTAATTGGTGATCAAGTTGTTCTTTGAGGACAATGACCTAAAAAATGGTGTTGGGACTTACACATGGTTAGCGGCCCAGATAGGGTGTCATGGTTGAAGTTTACTCTATGATCATGTGAGTCATACTCAGTGTGAGAAACAAGAGGTATCAACAACCCTAATGATGCACATTTTAATGTCATATTGGATGTATAAGGGGATGAACATAGTTTAACGTCATGTTGGACATTGGGGGACTATGAAGTTTAATGCCATGCAGTAAGGACAAAAGAAGGGGGATGTATAGTTTAACGTCATATAGCTTGGACGAAAGAGAAGATTATGTAGTTTAAAGTCTTGCAGTAAGGACTTTGGGGACTGTGTAGTTTAATGTAATGCAGTAAGGACAACATAGTTTAACATCCTGTTGGACGATGGAGTGCTGTACAGTTTAGTGTCATGTAGCTAGGACATCACAGTTTAACATCATGTTGGATGATGGTGCGAATATTTTAAGGTCATATGCATGGACCAATGGTGTATTTGTGTTATACAAAATACTTCTTCAATAATCTAGCATCAGTTAGAGTCGTGATGAGTTCTCCATCCATTGAGATTAAATAATAAGCTCCATTGGAGTTGACCTTATGTATTGAGTAAGGTCCTTTACACTTTGGATCAAGCTTGGGAGGTTTCCTTCCTGGTATCATTGGAGTTCTGAGAACCAATACCAATTCTCCCGGAAGGAATGAATGAAGATGAACTTTTTTGTTGAAAGCCCATGTTATTCGATTATGATAGACTTCCAAGTGATGCAGGGTGCAAAATATTTTCTCATCTAATCATTCCAATTCATCCAATACCTTTTTATATTGTTCATTTGTAGATGACTGATCACAAATGGATACTCTGAGCGAAGGTAATTGAACCTCAATGGGTAAGACTGCCTTTGTTCCATATACCAATGAATATGGAGTTGACCACGTTGCAGTGCGAGTGGTGGTTCGATAAGCCCATAAAGCATGAAAAGGTTTATTAGGCCATGAATTCTTATCTTTATCCACCATATTTTGCAGTATATTTGAAAGATTATTTTTGAAGGCTTCTATCTGACCATTGGCCACTTCATGATACAGAGTTGAATGGTTGGATTTGATGTTGTATTCTTGATACAACCTCCTCACCTCGGATGAATAGAAGTTGGTGCCATTGTCCGTCAATATGGTATGAGGGACACCAAATATGGTAATGATGTTAGACTTGATGAAGAAAAAAAATGATTTTATAACTAACTTCCTTGAGAGGTATTGCCTCTGCCCATTTGGAAAAGAAGTCAGTAGGAGTAAGAATATACTTAAACTGCTTAGCTATAGGTGAAGGGTAAGGTCCCACCACATCCATTCCCCATGTGGAAAATGTCCATGAGTATTTAGCTATATGAAGAAACTCTAGAGGTTGATGAATGAAGTTGGCACACACATGGAATGAATGACACTTCTTCATGAAATCAATACAATCTTGTATCATTGAAGGCCAAAAGTATCTAAGCCTTCGAATTTGATCAGATAGTCTATGTCCAGACAAGTGGGCACCACATACTCCTGTATTTACTTCTTTCATGACAGCCATTGTCTCTTTACGATCAATGCATTTGAAGAGAATTCCATCAAAACCGCTTTTGTAGAGAATTTTTTCTAGGTGATCAGGGCTATCATAAAGAGTAAAATTTACCACACGTTGCCAGATTTGTTCTTTCCCGGCTCTATCAGGTGGAAGTGTTCCATTTTGAAGGTATTCTCTTATAGGTGTCATCCATCCTGTAGTATGACCATATGGCTCAGAACTGGGACTAATTTCATTAATTTCTTCTGTTTTGGTTTGAAAATAAGGTGAAATTTTACAACGGTGGGAAATACTGATGATTGTCTCATCCTGATTGGGATCTGCCAGAGCTGTGGCTATATTATCCAGTGCATTAGCTTGGGCATTTAGTGATCGCGGGACATAAGAAAATTTCGGTTCTGAAGGAAATTCTGCCATTAACACTCTGAATTAATCATACAAAGGTATTAAATCTTCTTTTCTGATGGAATAATCCCCATCGAGTTGTTTGATTACCAGGTCTGAATCACCTTTCACCTTTATGTGATTCACTTGTGCCTATAGCGTCAACTCCAATCCTGCAATGATATCTTGGTATTCTGCTTCATTATTTGTGCCAGATTCCCAGAATAAGAAGGAATAAGGTATCAATGCCTTTTCTGGGGGAATGAGCACAATTCCTAACCCAACTTTGTTGAATTTAGGATCTTCCATTTTCTTTCCTATTGGACTTCTAGAAGCACTATCAAAGTACATTTCCCATGGTTGAAGATTATCTAGAATAGAAAAGACTTCTTCATCAGGAAGTTCAATATCTAAATATGTATCTTCTACTGAAGGGTGTTCAGCAAGGAAATCAGCCAGAGCTTGGCCCTTTATTGCCTTTTTAGACACATACTAGATATCAAATTGCTGCAAAATAACTGCCCACCTTTCCAGACATCTTGTAAGCTTTGGATGACTAAGGATGAATTTGAGCAGGTTATTGCGAGATACCAATTGGACCTCATGATGTTGAAAGTAGTGTCTCAACTTTTTAACTTCAAAGATTAATGCTAGGTAGCACTTCTCAATACCTGAATATTCGGTTTTTGCTTCAAGCATTGTACGACTGAGATAGTAGAGGCTGTTTTCCTTCCCAACATCATTCTTCTGGGAAAGGAAGGCACCCAATGATTGCTCTAAAGCTGTCACATAAATAATAAGTGGCCTTACTTCAATAGGTGGCATTAATACCGGTGGACTCAAGCGATATTTCTTGATAATATTGAATGATTTTTGAAATTATCCAGTCCTCTGGTATGTGACTCCCTTCTTCATCAATTTGGTGAAGGGTAAACTTTTGCCTTCCAAATAGGTGATGAAATGCCGAATATAGGCCAAATGTCCTTGAAGTCCTCTCAATTACTTTAAATTTCGAGGAGGTGACATACCAAGGATATACTTTGTCTTCTCAAGATCAACTTCGATGCCACGATGACATACAGAAATGCCGAGAAATTTTCCTGAGGTTACCCAAAAAGCAATTTTAAGTGGTTCATCATCAAATTGTGTTGTCGAAGTTTGTGGAATATGATTTCCATATCAGACAAGTGATTAGAACGTTTCCTGGATTTTACCACCAAATCCTTGACATAAATTTCAACAAACTTCGTTAAAAAGGGTTTGAAGATACGGTTCATGGCACACTGATATGTTGTGCCTGACTTATTTTGGCCAAAGGGCATTACCCGATAGCAAAACACACCATGAGAGGCTTTGAAGGCTGTAGATTCTTCATCTTCTGAATCCATTTGGATTTGATTATACCCAAAATATCCATCCATGAAGGAAAGTGCTTCATAGCCAGATGTTGCATCAATTAAGAGCTCTATGATCGGAACTGTAAAATCATCTTTGGGACAATGCTGATTAAGATCTCTGAAATCAATGCAAACTCTATTTTTTCCATTATTATTTTTCACAGGGACAATATTGGCCAACCACTTGGGATATTGAACTTTTCTAAAGAAGTTAGATTTGATAATCTTATTCACTTCAACTTTAATTTTAGAAGCATAAGTTGGGTGTGTTCTTCTTGCGGCTTTCTTAAATCCTCGATGTTCTTCTGGAAAACCCAAATGATGAGTGGTAACATCAGGATCAAGCCCAGGAATTTTTTTATTGTTCTTAGAAAATATATCTCAATTTTGCTTCAAAAATGAAATATACATTTCCTGCTCTTCAAGAGTCATGGCCGCACTAATTAAGGTGGGGCGTGAATCTTCTTTTGTACCCAGATTTATTTCTCTGAGTTCATCCATAGTGGTAGAGATACCCTCTTCAAAAGATGGAGTAGAATCCCTAAGATCTTCCTCTTCTTCTTGAACATGTGTTATTTCTTCTTTTTCTACTTTCATAGTAGATGATGAAGTAGAATTTCTAGGATCAAGAGAGATGTTAAAATTTGATCTTCTTGAAGAAGAGGCTTACATTTTTGACCCTATTGATGATGAAGGGTCTTCCTTGGGTAATAAAGAGGAGATGATGGATTGAGAATCGACATCATCGTTCACCTCTGACATTGCTATAACTTCATCTGGCCTCATTGGAGAAGTATATACTTTCTAGATTTCAGCGGATGAAATGAAGACATCTCCATTTGAGCTTTCATCATTGCTTGGTGAATCACTAATTTCTCTCATGCTGCCTGGATTGATTGTCGTAACTGACATTATGGAAGTTTCCATAAGAGTATTTGGATTCGGGTCTATCCTGTCAATTTGATTAATATGCAACACATAATCAATACTCACATGTACGAATGGGTTTAATGTAATCTTTTACAAACCATATGAAGTAATAACTTTGGAAACCTCCCTTGTTGTGGATTTCTCCTTACCCTCCATGTGATAGAATTCCAACTCAATGTATTGAGATTCAAATGTTTTGAATGGGGATTTATCACCATAAAATTTCCCAATTTCACCATTGAAACTATATTTGAGACATCGATGTTTTGATGAAGGGATAACCGCATGTTGATGTAGCAAAGGTCTTCTAAGAAAAATGTAGGAAGTTGTGTCATGACGAACAACCATGAAACTTGAATTGGATACAAGATATCCAAACTGAGTTCTAAGTGTGATCTCACCCAGAGGTTCCTGTTCATTTTTATCATATCCTTGCAACATCAGAGTAGAAGGAGATAAATCGGATTCGGTGAGGCCCAATCGAAGAAGTCTACGAATGGGGATGAGGATGACTTCTGAACCATTATCAATGAAAGATATTTAGATGTATACATCATTAAACTTTCTAGATAAATATAAAGGTATAATATGTCCATGCACAACATCATGTTCACCTTCATCTGTAAAAGATATCACTGCATAGAATTATGCAGGATTATTCTCTACATGGTAGACTTCAGCCACATCAATTTCAGTTTCGAATTCCTGAGGACTTGACAAAGCCTTGATGAGTTCCTCCTGAAGATCATTTGATAGATTCAAGGAATCCAGAATTGATAGCTTGGCCAGTACTTGGGCCAAATGTTTCAAGACATCATATTTTTGATCCAATGGTCTGAGTTTCCCAATAGGAACATGTGATTTCACAGGTGCCTTAAAAGTTGATGCTTTGGAAGTAGATGCATCTTGTATCGGGGTAGGAGTTGGAAATAATCCAGGCTTTGAAAGATTAGAACGAATAGGTCTATTTACCTACTAAGAGGAAGAAGGTGTAACCTCCAACTGATCCTCCAAAATGACTGCCAGGACTGAATCTTCCATGTGTAGAAGAACTTTCTTGTTCTTGTTGAGCTCGCTGAAGGGCTCTACCGCGAGTTTCTACAGCATATACAGTTCTAGCAGGGGTAGAATTGGAATAGTGGCTTCTGAGATATCCATGTCTTCCTCTGTATCCCATACCTCTGGAATTACCTCTAATTCTTCTGTTTGATACAGGGAACTCAGGCTCATCGAGATCAAAACTGTGACTGGCATAAGGATCTGTTAAGTGAATCATGTTAACAAAACCAAAGATCAACTCTTTGTCTGATGAAGACTCTGCCTGATTAGCCATTTTAGGCTGTTCCGTTTTGTGGGGCGGTGCCCATGGCTTCAAAGTAGATGGTATAAAATATTCTAGAGTCATAGACAACTTGGTCTTTGACACAATCTCATCTTCTTCTAATTTATCTTCTTTCTTTGAATTATTCCATTTCATTGAGGATTTTCCCTCTGATGGAGGAGGATTTATTGTGGCATTCATAGCAGAAGACACAATTGGTTTCTTCAATTGCGTTCGCAAAATTTCATGAGTTCGGTTGATCATTTTTCTAACCATCCAATCATCATATTTTTTCTCATTTTTTCTTTTGAATTATTTCCACTCGCCTTCCTCCTCTGGATCAGTAGCAGTAACACATGCTACCTGAGCTGAAGAACCTTTCAGTTTGAATTGTCCCGAGTCAACCATTTTTTTAAGGAGTTCCTTAAAAACAAAACACTCTTGAATAGGATGCCCCAACAGATGATGAAATGGGAAATAATTGGGATGGTGTTCATCTCCTTCCTTGTTCGACCTTTTGGGCCTTGGCAATTGAACAAAATTATTTTCCAGAGCCGAAATGAAGTAACCCGAAACTTGTTCATTTCGGAAAGAATAAACCTTACTCTTCAGATACTCAAATTGTTTCCATATTTTATATCTTTGATCATCTTGATGAAACAACATCTTTTTTTGATGCTTAGGAGGTGGAGCCCTTTGAAAAGATGAAGGTTTTGAAGTGCAAGCAGGTACAGGTTCTTGTTTAAGCGTAACTATAGCAGTCTCTTCTCTACCCATTCTCCTTCCTGGTGCTGATAGAATTACATGAGTTTTATCCTTAGTCTTCATAAGAGAGTCTTCAATCTGTTGAGCGATCAAAGTAAGGCCTCGAAAACCTCCTGTGTATTTCACAGGGATCAACGGGTTGTGAAACTCATCACACAAATTTTCCACACAGATTGGAAACAATTCCTCTTAAGGGAGTGCTAATCTTATGGAATATGTTAATCTCTTCTAGTGAGCAATGAAAACTGAAACCCTTTCATTCTCCCTTTGCTTACAATTTTTAAGATAAAAAAATGTTGTCTTTGGAAAAGTTGAACTGAATTGAAGAAGGAATCGTTGACGGAGATCCTCCCATCTACTAATTGACCAAGATTGCAAGCCTGTATACCTGACAAAAGCAAGCCCCTATAATGACTATACAAAACACATGAGTTTAACTGATTTTTATTGCTGACGGGTTCCCATCATTGGATCAAAATGATAAACAAAATGTGTTTAGTGTTCCTCTAGGTCTCCCGAACCATTAGTGATTGGGAATGTGGTACTTGCAAAATTTGATGGGGGAGGAATTGCATCAACCCATTCAGGGTAAGATTTCTTTTCTGGTTGAATTTTAGCATGTTTTTCAACCATAGCTTCTAACCGTGTTGTTAACGACTCAATAGTAGTTATTAACTTTTGAGAAACATCTGGTTGATCTTGGACATGAGTAGGTGCAATAACTGGATTTTGAACAGATGTGGAAGCGGGTACTGCAACTGATGATAATACCACTGGTTGTTGTTGCACCTGACCCATAGGATTAGACCTATGAGGGTGTACTGGTAAAAGAGGATATTCTTAATCCATCTTAGTATCCGAAACAAATTCCCTTGGCTGAATGACTCCATCACGCTTAGGAAGAAAACTACCTTGAAGTAGTTCTGCATTCAACCACCTTAATTCCCTCATTTATTCCTCTTTTTGTGCAAATATTTTTGCTAGTGAGAGTGATTTGCCTTCTACAGAGGAAGAATATGTAACCTGATTCTTTCCTTTAACCTTGTTGGACACCTTTCAGAGAGGGGAAAGTTGGTTATTTGATGGAAGACCAAGATTTTGGGTAAGCCTTTGATTTCGTGTACACACACCTTCTTCATTTGTGTCTGTGCATACAACTTCTTGAGAAAGAACTTCTTCATCTGATCCCTCTAAGTGAGCCTCATCTGGGGGATCAAAAATAATAGCATTGATGACATTAATTGATGCATAACGCATTGCATCCCTCATTTCTACGATACTCTCTTTTTCCGTGTCCTTGATGAGACATTGCCTTTTGTTGACTTGATCCTTCAGGAACTTCTTAACGAACCGTAATTTGGAGGGAATGTCCTGATAATTCGGCTCTTCGTTCCCCTTGTGTCTTCTTCCCCAATCGAGATAATACTGACTTTCGCTGAGGAAGATATTGAGGATTTGAAAAAGCCCCCCGTCCGGTGGACATGAGCTGTTCCTGCTGTTTCTTCTAAACTCCTCAAATCCTATTTGTCAATTCTGAGGGTTGGGTTAAAAGAGTAACTAGTTTGGAAAGCTGGGGTGCTTCTTGAGCTTCTATATGTGAGACTTTCTTAAAATCTCTCCTGATCTTGTAGACTTTAGTCAAGAAATTAGCTAGATGCATCAACCTGCATCCACTTTTATCACCCAGCTTAAATGAACGCTGGATGATTTCTGACACTTCTGTCACCTGATGATGCGCTCGCTCTAAACGAGAAGCCTATTCGATATTATCATTTGCCTAATGTAAGAGTAATTCGAAAACTTGTTCTCTATATGACCAAAATTGAGAAGAACTAGTTGAGGCTTGTTTCTAAGAAAGCCTTTGATGACAAAAAAATCCAATTGGCTATGGCTGGCCATGGACAATAACATTGCATGAGAATATTTTCGGTGGGCTTTGTTGACTGGAGAGTATAGTGAAATGTAGTGATCCATGAACACCCCATCCCCTGATATGAATACCAGATATGGAATTGGAAATTAACTGGCGCAATCTTCTTAGTGCGCCAAGGCATGAACGTTGAAGGGCTCTCTATTGCTTTTCAGCCTTCAGATATCGAGAAACTGAGAGAGATGACAGGTCAATTTGGAATTGTAACCCTTCTATTATCTTGACATGATTTTCATATTCATTATAAGATAATATCGTCTTTTTCAATTGACAAAGAGTTTTCCACATGTTGATACGAATATCTTGAATACAATCTTCCGTCAACATCTCTGGAATGTCATAATGAGAGTCAACCAAAGGCCAAAACATGACAGGAACTTCACCTTGTGCCAATTGTTTTATCATATTTAGTAATTCCTCTTTATCATTCGATAAAAATTATTCTACCTGATTAGACCAGAGTTGGTGATTACTTGTTGTTTCATCAGATTCAACAAGATTGGCAGAGAATTCACTGATCAAACTAGAAGATGAATGACCCAAGGGTGGTTCAGAGAATGACCTATACCCCTGGTTATCTTTTGATTGAGAAATTATTTCACCTGCTAGTGGTAAAGCATTAGACATGACTGGCTTTAGATTTGCAAGTGCCTCAAGATAAGAGGGATTTCTCATCACTACATTGTCTATTAGAGAATTTTCTAGGCAATGTAAATTATTACCACGAAGAGGAATTTTGCAGCTAAAATCATCATCATGGGGAGGACCACCTTGGTGGGTAACAGAAAAAGATGAAACATTTTATCCTTGGTCTTCTAGCCACACAGAGGGTTCTTATGGATCTCATCTGAAGATGAAACTTCGAGACCGACTAAATTGTCATGAATCAAGCCTTAATGAGTAAGTGTCTGATGAAGACCTTCGGAATTAATTTTCCCACTATTGGGAAATGAGAGAGTAGAATCTTGAGTTCCAAGAGATAATTGTCTGAGGGCTTCAAGAACTCCAGCATCAAGAAAGGTCTTGTCACAGATTGGCCCTTGATTTCTTGACTGTGCTAGACAGGTCTTCTTCTTAGACACCTTTTTACTCATTTTGGGAACCACTTGATAATGAAAGTGGTTATTATGGGAAGATGTATGTGCAGGAGAAATGGTCAGGTTAGGCTGATTATATCAACTCAAATCAGGTGTTTGTGCCTGACATGGTTGTCTGTATGACATGGGGGAGTATTCCCCACAACCCTCTTCGACTAGAACAGAGGTGTGTGTCTGTTCCGGAGTGATATGTTGATGTGTCACTCCACTGGTAGGGATAGATTTTCATTTCTTTCCTTGTGATGATGCTAAAGCTGTTATAATATTCTGACAGACATCCAGAATATGAGCAAGAATTTGCTTCTACTCTTTCACCATTGACAGAATATGTTTGGTGACTTCAGCTGTCGGAATGGGGATATACGTCCATTCCGTGTCTGGAGTAGGTGTATGTACCTTGTTCCATCCTCCTTTTCCTGTCAGTGAATTCTGAAAGTACTCAAGTGTGGGGGCAGAGAGTTGAGTCTGCCTCCTGTTTGTCATTGGGGCTTTCCAATTGACTTCTCCGAGTGCTACCAAATGAGACTATTGGTAGGCTTGATCAATACTAGCAGGTGTAAGTGCCTACTGATTGCACTCCACTGAATATGGTTGATGAACTTCCTTCAATATTGGAAGATGAGGTTCCTGGCAGGATTGAGGAGTGTTAGAAGGTCTATGTGCCTGTTTACCAGTTGTCAACACATTGGGTTGGTGGGCTTCATCATATGTAGTCAGACGAGCCTGCTGACTAGATGATGATTTATAAACAAGTGTATGTTTCTGTCTATAGTACTCCACCGGAATTGCCTAGCGGGAATGGAATGTTGCTGCCAGACAAGTCTACCGGACAGCTGAATTAAAACGGACAGGTGTGTGTGCCCGCTCGTTGCTTTCCACCAAGTTAGGTTGGTGGACTTCTCCGGAAATGGCAGAGATAAGAATCTGCTCACTGTTGACTGGTCGTTGCATCTGGTGGTTCGTCTTGCCTACTCAGTTTTGAGGAACCTAAGCCGAAAACCTAGAGAAAACACCCTCATTAGGTTGAGGGGGCAATTCCACACAAGTCTGGCGGTGATTGTTGGTGGGAGCCCTCGGGAAGTACTTTTGTCTCCTTGAATTAAGGCCTTCAATGTCCTTCTCATTCACCTCCCCAGAATATGGGAGGGACTGGTGATTGCATTATGGAGATAACAACCCAAAACGGTTGGAGATGATGGTTGGTACCACCTGTTTCTTGATCACTGGTCGTCGCTGTCCGGACAACCAGGGTGAATTATTGACTTGGAGGGATTGTCGAGCGGCCTCCAGAGTCGGAATTGTACCGTTTTAATGGTATTCCTTAACCAGCACATTTGATACCCGACATTGAAGACGTTGAGTAGGTGATGTCATCCTCATAACCGATGATGATCCAGTAGGAGCACCAGGAGAGGCATTCACAGTAGAGGCATTCACAGGTGTGAACTTAAAGAGGCCATTTCTGTAATGCAGAAGATCTTGGAAAAGAGTGTCTGTTTGATATAACAGACATAGTCACGATAAGTTCAGCCACTACATCTTTTGGATAAGTACATATGTTATTGATTGTTTTGTGGTCCCTCTCATTGAGTTTAAATAGGGTCCTAACAAATAAGTAAAACATCATTTTATCTAGGTTAAGGATTCACGTCGGGTTCACCATTTTTTGTTTCACGCTGGAATCGGGGATGACCTCATTTGTTTAAGGTTCAAACATTCCAATCGGTTTCTTACAGGTTTTTTCGTAGAACCGGAAACATCCAATGATTTTATATCCATTTGGACCTACTTTCAAAAGGTAGGTGATCACTAGTCGTGAACCGATGAGGCTTAATAATTTTCATTGGTTGCTAGGACGGGTGGTCGGACTCATCACACCTTTTTTGGGGGAATTGTTGTCTACTCCAGGACTCTATTTATAGATTTAAGTTATGTTCATGAATCCTTATTATATTGCCAAGTTTGAAAATGATATTTCCTTTAGATATGACAATCAATGATTGATATGTATGAGATTTAAGGAATCTTTTATATGTATTTGAGGTAATTCATCAATAGAGAATCATATGTATTTGTTAGATATTCTTAGTCAATGGTATCCTTCGATACATTATATAGAGATCTCGTGGTCATTATGATAACCATACTGGTTTTAAATCCACTTAGTATGGCATTTGAAGTTTATTGTCATTCAGATGGACATGAATTATTTTAGAGTTGGGATCGTACCCGCAGATGGGCTACCTTCGTATCCTTGTTTAGAAAAGGAATCAGAACCCACGTAGTTAGAGTAAAGAAGAATGAGGTTTATGAACGATTGATGGCTCAAAGAAATATCTCATAATTACATTTACAATCTGAGCTCACGGGAGTCATGCTCAGTGTGAGAAACAAGAGGTATTGGTAAAACCAAACAATTGTTCCATGAAAGATGCAATCATAAGAAATAATGTGGGGCTTATGTATGTATGAATGCCGAGATAGATGAATATTTGGATTTACTTCAGGGAAGAAACCTAGGAACAAGGTCCATAAAGGTATATGTGCTTTACAGAGATTTGGATACTTAACTTAGGACTTCATCCCGAGAAGGGTGCCCAAATTAGAGGGGACTTATGATTGGGTTTTACTTTTGATAAGGAATCCCAAATCAAAATTAAATTAATACTGTTTAATAGAAATTATGTCTGGGGCTTATTCCAGAGAAGGAGGACTAGGTTAAGAGGAATTATGAATGGGGCTTACTCCTGAGAAGGAGGCCCAGGTTAGGGGACTCGGAATATGGGGCTTCCTCTTCAAAATGAGTCCCAAAATAAAGAAACATTATAATTGGGGATTATTCCTCAGAAGGAGGCCCATGAATAGAGGACTTGGGGCTTAATCCTAAGGAGGATGCCCATATTAAGGATTTTTGTGACTGGGGCTTATTCCTGAAAAGGATGCCCAGGTTAAGAGAAATTATAACTGGGGCTTATTCCTAATGAGGATGCCCAGGTTAGGGAACTTTGGGCTTACTCCTAAAGAGGATGCCAAAAATTAAGACTGGGGATTACTCCTAAAAAGGAGGCCCAGGTTAGAGATCCTCTCATTTTAAAGGATGAGGTTGAATGAATGAAATTTCTAACCTTAGTGACATAATGATATGTAAATTTCTAGTTTTTAAGAGATGTTACATAGAATTACTTTCAGATAAAGAAGCCAACAAAGGAACCATGCCAAAAATGGCTTTAAAGAGGGTTTTTAAGGCTAAGTCTTGAATAGGAGAGGTGGATTTGAATAAAATAGCCGAATAGGGAGGAGAGGCACCCAAAAAGAAGTATGCGTGCAGGTCCTGTTGGGGCGTGCATGTACTGGACGTGGATGTATACCTACACGACACATAGGCACCTCCACGACTGTCTAACCATAGGGTAATACATGGTAGAGGCTTGGCTCAAGCCCTTAGTATTATCCCTAAAGAATTTTAAATGAATGGTGTGAAGGTTATATTGAAGGAATAAGGCGATGCACAGGTGTGTCAATTTCCCTTATGGGTTAAACACCTATGCATACAAGTGTTGGTGAATTTAAACACCTGGGACTTGTTCCATCTCTTTAGATCTTCCGTTCTAGATAAGAAATTACCTTATAAGTTTTCGGAAGGCTTCGAGAAGAGAATAGGGTGCCGAGAGCTCAAATATGAGTTTCTGGATTTTTGGTCCTTGAAATTGGGGGCCCACAAGTGGTATTTATAGGCTGCTGAAGACCCTGGTCGAAAATAAAATAGGGCAGACAAGTCACTTGCACACCCAATATGTGGCGCGCAGGTATACCTGCACGAACATAATGAATCTTGCACGACCTAAGTGAAAACAAATCCTCTTTCATGCCTTTTTAATTTTTTTGATGTTTCTTCAAAGGATGAATCAATTTGTGTTAAGGTATTTTCCCTTTTCATTCGTTAGACTCTGTGACGGAAAGGAGCGTCAACAGTTTCAATCCTTTATACAATTCGAATAAAACCTATTTTTTGAAAATTTCTTTCATTATTAAGACTGGACCAATTCTCAATGAGTGGGATATTAAGATATTTTTTATTTTATATATGGTAAAATCATCCAGTTTTAGATCCTTAAATGTATAAACATTTTCATCAAACCTATTTGAGAAAATTATCATCAATTTTTTCACCATGGTGTAATCATCTAGAAGTTCTATATTACATTTAATCAAACTCAAAAACGTTTTCACCCATACAAATAACTCAACCACAAAATAATCCTTTCCTATATTAATATCCTCTAATTTATCATGAAACATTTATAATCATTACTCCTTAAATTTCTTGTCATCCTTATATAATTATGGAGTTTCTTGAAAAATCCATTGACTATTTTAATGCCCATAACTCATGCTAAATTTTTTTTTGGAAGAATTAATGTAATGAATCATGCACTCCATAACTAAAATGAATATTTTTCGAGTAAAAAAAATTAACGTTTTACCTAAAATTAACAATATGTATAGGATTATTGGATATGTCAATAATTTTTGAGATAAGAGATTAAATATATAGAACCATACTCTCATTTCAGAGATGAAATATCTTCCCATGAAACATAGTAACAACTTTATTTTTAATGATACTCATGATTTACATAGATCTATTCTATTAAAAATATGTTTGTAATAAATAAAAAATAAAAAATAATTGGGAATACCTATAATTGTTTATATTAATGGAATTTTCTACTAGATAAAATTTTAAAAAATATAAAATAAGATCATCAAGGGTTTCCACACTCTAATAAAACATGCAAGGACACATTTGAGATATGCACAACAACTAATGGGGAGGGTGTGATGTAGTGGTTACCAAAACCCACCCTTTAAAAGAAAGTATTATAATGGTTTTCAAAACCATGATCCATGAATGAAACTATGTGATGCATATATAGAGAGAGAGAGATAACACTCACACAATGTATGATATTTTTATAAGTACCAAATTTATTTTATTAATTGTAAAACCCAATACATCTAATTATTATGTTACCACTATCCATGTTGTTATATCATTATCTATAATAATATGGAATAGAATAAAGAATATATTACTTAAATATTTTTATAATAATGATTTAGACAACACTCAACAAAATTATCAATCTTATAATTTATATATCAATTTTATTCAAGGTTTAATCAATTTTTCACTTACATTATTCTCCTAAATGTTGACTAAATAATATATAGAATACTCTATAAATTGTATAGTTGGATAAATCAATGTTTCATCATCCATATATCCAAGAAAAACTCCACTTTGAATCTCCTTTTAACAAATCATATTGTGATAATGTTTTTTACAACATGATATGTTGTCATCTTGGGACCCCAAATACTTAGATCATATCGTTCTTTTAAAATATGGACTTATTTATATAAAAAAATATGAATTAAATTGGAATTGATTATAACATTAATAGGGGTGGATTATAAATTTTCCGTATTTTAAACCCTTTCAATGTGAAATCTTCTAAAATAGCGTGACTATCCAACACAGACTGTGGAACAATTCCTTACAAGAAATATCCACATAAAAATATCATAGTTCACTATCAAGATATAATACCCACATTAGATATGCCCTGTTTTTTATCAGGAAAGAATCACATAGAAACTAATATATATTATGGTTAAATTAGTGTGTAGGATAAAAACATCATCTATTTTAACTCATCGTGGTGTAATAAGTACACCTTAATTCCATGGTTTTTATATGTAAATAATTATTAATTCCTGGAAAACTAGATAATCTTTGACCCACTTTCAATTAAACCATGAGAAAATTGTAAATAAATTCATCAATAAAACATCATCAACTACTATGAATGAATCAAGTCAGAAAATAATTCATAGTATGATTCTAATGTTAAATTTATCTAAACACCACATTATGTGATAGAATGATGTTTTATAGAGTTTTATTATACACACTATAAATATCCTCAACATGTTAACCATTCCTTAATTTAGATAATCACACAACCCCCATTTCCATTTCACTTCATGAGGGATCATCAAACTCTATGACTCATCAATCTACCCAATTTACTTTTTTACAAGATTCACAATGGAGATAATGGTATATTAAGGATAAACTATATTAAAAACTATGACCACTCATGGGAGATCAATCTGATTTTTATTATTATTATATCTCTTAAAGTATTTAACCTTTTTATTAGACTCTTTCAAGGAATGTAAAACTTTCTGAAAGACCATTTCCACTCAATTTTAGTCTTTTTACTAATAGTTGTTTGAGTTAAATATTCTATAATCAGGTGTGATAAACGGAGAACCAATATTGTAAGGTTTTATTGAGTTATAGGTGAAAGGATATCATTAAAAGTTATATTATGTTACCTCCATCATTTTGGGATTTGAGTGTTGATGATATCAAATATTTTTGTGGGACTGAGTGGGATATAGATCAATTATGTAGATTCTAATTTTTTTATAATTATCTTCATGATTTAGTCCAGAAAGGAAAGAATATATTAAAATTTAGAACTCTATTTATTTTTATTTGGTGAATGGAGCTTCTGTGATTAAGGGTTTCAAGAAAGTTTAGAGTGAGATTATGAATGCGAGTTCTCTTATTTGTAATCTTAATCCTTATATATATATATATTCCTTATATATATAATTTTTCCCATTATTAAATATTTTCAACATTTTTTACAATAGTGTGATAATCCAAAACTCTTAAATTTTGTAATAAAGTAAGAAAGTTTAACTTCTCAAAAACATCTAATGATTGGCTAAGAAGTTACTAAAAATTTCTCCAATAAGTGTCAATTTCCTGTCATTATTAATTTTTTTAAAACTGAAAAAATTATATAAATTTATATGGATATCATTAATTTTCACGTATTATATGATAATATCCATTTATCCTCAAACCTCTTAGCTCACACATTTGGAAAAAGATAAATGGTTAATTTTCAAGGTAAAAAATATAACATTGGAGTATTTTGATCAATGCATTTAGTAGTTTCCAAGCCATGCATCACTAGTGGGTATTATGTTATCTCATCCCATTTATTATAGGTACTTTTTTAGGGACCCAAAATTAATAGTCCATAATGATTTTAATTTAAAAATTCAACAAAATATACTCCAATTCCAATGCTAAAGGCATTTAATGTCATTTACCAATGGCTACTACCCAATTTGAAATGAACCATTCCATGTTCATAATAAAATAATTTAAGAAACTAGAACATTAACTACTAAAAAGTATCATCATAAACATCCAAAATATTATCTATAAAAAATGAATTTTTAAAAATGAGAATTGGCCAATCTGTATCAATTTTTCCCAAATCACCAAGTCTCAACACCATACTCCATAATATTTTTGTGGTCATTATCGAATTGAAATATTTATTAAGGGAAATTAACTTGAGTTAGATATAGAGGTATAATAACACAAATTAATCGTCTATAGTTTTTAAAGGATGGATTTTTCCTGTTGTATTTTTTAGAGGATATGGACTGGTTAAGGGGTGTTTTGGGTAGTCTATTTAGTTGGAAGGGTAACCTGGGTGGGAATTAGTTGGGTCATTTTAACATGTATTGGGATAAGTCATCATTTTTTGGTTTCATATAGTAAATATAGATGTAATTATTTGATTAATGATATTTAGTAATGTATTAATTGAAAATTTAGTATTTAAGAGTGATTCATCATTTTAAAAGGTTTATATAGAATGAGGGTTAAAGGGAATGTAAATGATGTGGTTTCAGGAGTGTTTAAGTCATGGGGAAATCAATTATAGATTATTTAATGTGACTACCTTGATTATTTAACTTATTTTTTCAATAAATTCACATAGAGGATATATGGAAACACTACACAGAGGAATTGAGACACATCATACCAATGGTTTTCAAGCTTAGATGTTTTAATAATTATAATTAATTTGATTTGGTTTTATGTATACACTATGGTTTTGTTGACATGAATATTGACTAAATTATGAATTATAAAAAATTTATTTTTTTATAGTGTTATTTTTAGGAATCAATATTTTGAAAATTTTGTTTTGGAAATTACATACAAGAAGGGGGAAAAATCATGATCTATTTTTCAATTGGACTATACTATGGAATGTTTTGGTTTTAATAATCCCTGAAACTATTTAAGTTAACACATTGTTCATGATAATGCTTAAAAAAAGAAATTATTCTTTCTATGGGTCAATATTATTTGATCCATGACCACATGGGTCTTATGGTTTTGTTTGTCATTAACACATTTAGTGCTTGTCACTTCCCAAGACTGTTTAGTGTATGGATTGAATATGATAAATTATGTTGCTTTGAACTCTATGATATATTTTATGTCTTGGTTCTATTTAAAAAAGTTATCATTGTTTCTAGAAAAGATGATATAACTGAAATAGTGTAACATCCCAACCAGAACTACTTAGTCTGATCCTAAGCGCCACATGTTCTAATACATGCCTCACCATATAAAATACGTTTTCAACTAGAATTAAGGGTTTTGGTATGATAGGGTGTAGAATATACTCTGAGTATCATAACTTAGGATCAATAATAAACAATACCTAACACAATAAGTCATCAGAGTAAACATACAGAATACGTGAGAAAAATGTAATACATGAAAATTAAATAAAAGACGCTCCAAAAAGGGGTATGCTAGTCAAAGGTAAATAAATTAGATAAGAAAATAAAAGATAAACTATAGGTTACATCTATGTATTCCCAAGCCAACCGCCATCTTCACACTTCTCAGCTTAGCAGTCTACTATAGGACCCTTACTTTCACTCAATCCTTCAAAAAATCTACAAGCACACTGAAATTTAAGATTAGGGTGTGAGTAAAAGACTTTGTAGGAAACCACAAAAGCATCCTTAACATGATGTTCTCATGTATATAAATGTAATCTATAAAAATAATAAATGAGTAATAAGTATGTTAACAAAAAATATTAAACTGAGCGGTCATGCGCTAACCAAGTCACCATGAAACTTGACTGTACCTACTTAGGCTCCATGCTGAAAGGATAAATCATGAGGAATGTAAGGATTAACCAAGCTATCCATGAAGCTAGTGAATTAGTCTCTTATGATCCTCATGGAATTGTGCATACATGCAAATTGACATTTTCTAGGCCTCAGGTAAAACATTATACTTAAAAAACACTAGACATTGAATGTGATACTTGATAGTTCACTGGGAATCGAATAACATGATACTCGGTATAAAACCATGCATCTATAATGATACTTGGATGTTCACCAAGCATGGAATAAAAAGTTACTCAGTATAACACAAGTCATTGAGAGTGCTACATGGAAGTTCAGTAGGAATTGAATAACATGGTACTTTACATCTATGAATTGAGTTCATCTTAAACATGGTAAGTCCATGTAATCATCATATCTACACCATGTTCTTGGGTGCATCTTCAGAATTGTCACATGTCTTGTAGACACTCACTCTAAGGGATAAACCTATCAGGATGATCCACATATTCCCAACACCAAGAACAATTCCTTCAAAGACATGGTAATATAAAATAAGGTAGAGCATAGAAGGAAAGAATATTAGGACATAACATCAGGAGTATTCGTAGAAAAAGACAAACACATGTGATCATTATCAAACATGGAATAACAAGCTACACAAGTATAGTCATGAAAATAACAACATTGAAGGACTTGGGGATATATACACACCATCATGTGATCACTTTCAAACATGGTCAAAAAGATAGAATAATATAGGCATCACATCAAGGTAAGAGTGTAAATATAAATAAAGCATGACGACATCATGATTTACAACTAATACACATGTTATCAAAACCAAAAATAGTCTATCCATTTATCTAAGAATTATTATAGCATAAATCAACACACATGGAATTATGGATTTAGGTCTCGAGTATCACAATAACAAACCTAAATGTGTCTATATAGTCTAATTCACTCATATTTGATCAATAATCAGGCATCTATAGCCATAAAACATGCCAATACACAAGGTATAACGTGGCCATTATCACCGTGTCAACTTATTAGGAATCATTAATTTAATTAATTAAGACTCAAGATTAAATAATTAATTAAGAATTTTTATTATTGATAACACAACATGAAAAAATGGTAATTTTTACAATGTTGAGAACCTCATATTGCATACTAATAAATTTCCATGAAATCCAAAGGGTAGAGACAACCTACACCCACCCTCATGAGATCATAATAAAGAAAAATTATGAATTATATCTACACATAAATTATAAAATAGAAACCTATGTAAAATATATCCATGAAAGGTAAAGAAGTTCCTATATTAAATTTATTGTCATCAACATTAGGTCCATCCAAGGTTTCATCACCCAAACCTTCTTCGCACACCAACCTGATATAGTAATAGTACGCCAAGGATTCCTTCCTGCTTAAAAAATATTTATCTTTTTATCATCATGAAAATCCAATGGTACTCACAAAATATAAATTTGATTAGTATCAGAGAATATATTAAACAAAAAAGTATTAAATAATAAAAAAACAATAAAATAATTTGGATGAGAGATTATTCATGAGGGGGAGGAGAATTCCCCCCAAAGTATACTCATGCGCCTCCCCACAATTTCTCCGTTTTTATTTATTTTTTCATTCATTAATTATTTGTTCCTTTCTCTCATCACGTAATAAAAAAATTTTCCCACTAATTCCACTATGCAGTGTTGATGGACTATCTTATTCCACTAAATAAATATTTCAACATTTATTATTTCATTGCATTATATATTTCACTTTACACTTAGTATCCTTGTTCCAACCATATACACTTCATGGGTTTTTTGTTTAAACCCATTCTAAAATAAATTTAATATTTTATTAAATATATTTTAAAATTTATCAATATATACATATATACACATTATATATATATACCCACATATACATACTTACACCCACATATCTATATATATTTAACTTTTATATATACATATTATATTTACTTATATAAATCAGTACACACACACAAACATATATATATATATATGCATATTTAAATATACAACCAATATATCTCAATTTATCAACCAAAAAAAGTATTTTCCCAATTTAATAACTACAAAAAAATAATGACAACAAAAATAATAATCATGTTGGACCCCCAATTTCAAGTAAGTAACCATTTATTTATGACTTATATATATGTAAAGTGTTTGGTTGATGTTTGGGAGGGTTTGGATGAAATTTTGGGTTTTTTTGGGGATTTTTGGAGGTGCATTGTTTGAGCACGGTTAGTAGAAACTATGAAACTCTTATAGAAAATCATGAAAAGTGAGACATAGGCTACCAGGTAGGCCCACGGTTAGGAATTTTTTTTTTCCAAACCTCGTGTCCAACTAGGAGTAACCATGAAAAGTGGAACATAGAGAAAAACATAATTGAAAAATGGTTAATAAGAACATGTGATCCAACTGTGAAATAGGTTTTGGTAGGTAGTGGATAACACATGGTTAGCATATAATTTTCCTAGCCATGCAACCAAACCATTGATGGTTAAATGTTAGATCCTAAAAAAGTGGATATAGCCCTATTTTACCATTAAACCTATCTTTTTTTCACTTATTTCAACCCTAAATTAGTTTTTCCTGTTCCAAAAGGATGTGGATGCCTTCCTCTTAGATCAAGGAGTGATCCGTTGGAAAATATTGGTGGGTTGAAGACCAGATTTCTTGGAAAGTCTCTATTCTTAGTGGATTTTCTTATATATACTCTTCTTACCTATCTTGGATTCATATATCTTGTTTATTGAGGATAGATATTTTATATTAGAGGCCAGTACATATGGGATTTGGCTGTGTGTATTTTAGGGAATGAGATTTAAAGTGGTTTTAAAAGATTCAACATGGTTTTGTGGATGAATTTGTGCCATTCTTAATTTTTTCCATAGTTTATGAGGTTGGAGGATTCAATATTTACACCTATTATTAGAAAAAGAATTATTAGTTTCATATAAATTTAATTTCTTATAATTGAGAGTGAAATTGATATAAAAATCAGGATAGAAACTTTGTTTAGTGATGATTTGTGGATTTTTGGAAATTGGTTATTGTGAAAATTTCTTCATTTATGGATTTTAAATTGATGATTTTAAAATGTGTATTTTTTTGATTCATGGAAATGGTTTGATTAAAATGTTTTCAATAAAAGTGAGTCTTTATTTAAATGTTTTCTTTAAAGCGGTTTTGGTATATATGGGTTGGTGTGAGTTTAGGATTTCGACATAACCCTGAATTAGGGGTGACATGTACCATTGTGGTACAAGGGATGTGATTATAGATAAGGGGAATGTGCCATTGTGAAACAAGGATATTGGACTCTTAGTGATGAGTTTGTGGATGGATAAGAAACCACTCATGAGTATGGAACTGTCATTAAATCTTGAATGTGTGTGTGTGTTTTTGTTTGAATTACAGATTGTGTATGCCAACAAAGAATGTGAAATAGTTGAAAGAGTAGTATGGTTGTTTTATATGGTAATTATATTTCTCTTTAAATTGTTTTATAGTTTGATATAATCTATTAAAATATTATAAAGTGTTTGATTTAATTTTTTTATATAAATGTGATAGCATGTTCTATCTTAGTGGCATGAGTAGGGAATTAATTTGGGGAAAACTTATTGAGTTTCATTACTCACCCCCTACTTTTGCACGTCGGTGATTTTTCAAATATATATGATTAAGAAACAAGGAAATAGAAAGTATTGAATTTATTTTATGGTGCTTTATGATACTTGGGAAAGGAATGAGGAGTTGGAAGATAGAGTATGTTGGGAGCTATGGTGTTATGTCATTATAGTGTTTGAGCTTTGTGGTTTAGTCTTCCTATTTGGTACTCTACTTTTTGTTTGTGGTTTAGTAGGTATTATTGTATCTTGGTATTAATTTGATATGTATTATATTGTCTCCTGCATCATATAGTGGTTTTGGTTATTGTATGATTGGGTGTGGTTTTAATATTTTCAATGATAAAATCATCCCCCAAATGTATTGTATCCCTTGATATTTATTTACAACCTTAGGCAAGTTTTGGATGTTGCTTAAGGCCTAGTAGAATTTTTTTTAAACTCAAGAAAATGAGGTGGGGTGGGATGTTACAATTGGAATTATATTTTTCGGCCCTTTAATCTAAAACGGTATCAGTCTTGGCCAGTCCAAATTTCTTTTGGGGATAAATGGTATTGGATATCAGTCATAGAGTTGAAATTCATTCTGGTTTGTCCTTAAATTTGGTTGGTTGAATGTAGTAGGATTGTGATAACTTGAAATCAAGTGTATAAAATTATGTATCTAACCTATTAATGCTGATCTTCATGTTAATATGGACTTGGGTACATAAGTGTTTTAGAGAAACTAATAGGGGTATTAATCCCATTGTTATAGGTTTATCCAATGAGAAGAGCATGACATGTTTTTATAGAAATGAATTTTCACTAGGAGTGTATATTTATTTTTGAGTAATAATTTTTGATTTTGTGAGAATTTGTTGATTTTTGAAAAATTGTAAAAATTATTTCAAATGTGGGATTTTGAAAATGACATGATAGAGATATTTTAAAAATGGATTGATTTTCAAAAGCATGGTGGAATTTTCAAAGATGGGTTAAAAAGGAAATTTTTTATTTTTTGAAATCATTGTTGTGAATGTTGTGTTGTGGTAAATTTGAAATTGTTAAGCCTTCAGTTTCTAGAGAGTGGGAATTATCATGTTTTTTCATGTTTGTAGAAAATGGAAACCTATAGGAATCGTAGAAACCAACCAGAAGAGTATGTTGAGAATGTGGTTTAACCTAAGGCAAAGATCAACTAATAGATGGTTTAAAGTATTTTCCAAGATTTTTAGTCAATGGATAGAGAGAAAATAAGGGAAAAACCAAGGGAAGAGGATCATTCTGTTTTGTTCCAAAAGTAGAATCCACCCATCTTTGTGGGTTATTCAAAAACAGAGAAGGCATGGGTGTGAGTGAATATGATGAATAGAATCATTGATTTCCATGGAACACAATAAGAGTTAAAATTAATATTGGTGAGTTATATGTTGGAGGATATTTCATGGAAATGGTGGGATTTATAAGTTCTGTTTAAATTAGACTAAGGAATTACAAGGGAGGATTTTGAAGAATTGTTCAAAAAAAATTATATCCTCATACGTTCAGAATTTATAGAATGAAATATTTTTCATCTTGAAGAAGGATAACCTCTCACTAATAGATTATGAATCTAAAATCATGAATTTAGTCCAATTTTCACCCGAACTTGTGTCTAGTTCATCCTTGAAGGAATGAATTTTTGAATCAGGGTTGAGGCAGGATGTTTTCACACAGCTTTCCTACTTTGTATGATAGATTATATATTGATGGTAAATAAAGATATAGTGAAATAAAGGGATATATTAGGAGATATGGGTGTAAGAATCATGTCCATAACTATGGGAAATGGTGGGAACTCTAATACTGGTGATAATAAGTAGAGGGACACCTATTTCCAAGGTAGTGGGATGACTCATAATTTGAAGGATGGATTGGTGATTCTTCCTCCAAAACCCAATATTAAATATGGGTGTTTAAAATATGGATATTTTGAAAACATGAAGAGATAGTGTACAAAACCACCTAGAACATTCTATAATTGCAACTAGATGGGGAATCTTTATCACTGTTGTCATAGTGATCCAAGGTCAGGTGTTCATGACACATCTATTATTTCGCAGATGTCAAATGTTTTGATGGGATGAGGCTATTATAATACTTATCATCAACCAAACCAATCTATCCATGGAGAGTCTATAAATACCATGAAACCCTAGGTAGTGCAATCTCAACAGATCAATAATGAAAAACTTCCAGCAAGTAGTTATATGGAGATTAGAAGGTGATGGTGGATGATCAATCTAGACCATTGATGGTGAGAGCTAAAATTATTTTAAATTATACCCTTATATAATAATTATTTTATATGGGTTCATCCCATTCATTTACTTTTTATCATACTGTAGGTTTCCAATGTTTTCATGTCGATACGATGCCTTCAGTTTTAATACTTGAAACTCATATTCGTCAAAGAGAATGTTGATTCTATTTGTGTAAATTATGATCTATAATAGTTGATAGATTTGAGTTGATATAGTATTTATCTATTATTGAAATGGGTTTATTTGAAATAATATTGGGTATGTATTGGTTTATAATTTTCAAGGTTCACATCGATTGTTATATGCAAAAGGTTACTTTTCTGACTGATGATGGCGTCAAGAATCTCTTTAATGGAGACTGGAATGTAAATAAAGGTAAATTGGGATTTTTGGAACCAGATTTTAAAATGATCTAATACTAGTTGGGATAATTTAATTTGGAATAAATGGACGAGATCAAGAATAATATAATTCTAATAGTTGTTGATCAGTTTATAGATGATTTACAGAGAAATTACTAGGTCTTCCGCACCCAAGAGAAGTGGAGTTTATGATTGATCTTCTTCTAAGGACTAGTAATATTTGTCTTCCATATTGTTGGATGTCACTAAAATAAATAAAGGAATTGAAACTAAATTTATAAGATTTATAAATATACGGTTTCATTCATCTAATCACATCTCAAATGGAAGCACCAGTCTTGTTTTCTAAAATGCAGATGGAACTCTTCGATTTGTGTGGATTATCATAAGCATAAGATAGTTCTGATAAAGAATCAGTATCCACTTCCAAATATTGATGATTTATTTGACCAATTGAGGGGATGATAGTTGTTCTATAATATTGACTTATGCTCAGGGTATCACCAAATGTAGGTTTGGAAGGAGGATATCCCAAAAACAACTTTCAAAAGTTGATATGGAAACTATGATTACTTGGTTATGACTTTTGGTATTATGTTTGTACAAGAGATCTTTATAGTATTTAGGAATCATATATTTCAGATATATTTAGATTCTTTTGTGGTGGTTTTTATGGATGAAATATTGGTCCATTAAAGGAGAATGGATGATCTTGAGAAACACTTGGAGAAAATGTTGGGAATTTTTTGGGATCATATATGTATTCCAAATTATAAAAGTGTGATTCTTGGATACAAGAGTTATGTTTCCTTGTCAATGTAAAATATGAAAGAGGTGTTTCTATGGATCCAGAAAAGATATATGCAGTCATCTCTTATAAATTTTTAAATATTTTCTTCGAGATAGACTGTTTTCTTGGATTGGATACTTATTGTTGACACTTTTTTTGTGATTTTCCATGACAATATTATCCTATAAAAAATTTTACATGGAAAAATGTTACATTTCAATCGAATGATGAATTTCATAAGTCTTTTAAAGACCTTAATGTTCACCATACATCAACACTAATATTGAGATTGATGAAATCTAGAAAAGGATACACGGTGTATTGTGATACTTCAAGATATGGGTTATAATGTTTTCTTATATTGAGAGATCATGCTATTACTTATAGACCAAAATAGTTACAGTTGTATTAGATGAACTACCCAACACATGATCTTGAGTTATCTACTATATTCCATGATTTGTGACTTGCTATCATGACCTCTTTGGTGTGAAATTTATGATATTTACAGATTATAATATCTTGAAACATATTTTCTCACAAATGGATTTTAAACTAAGGAAAAGAGGATGGGTGGAGTATTTTCAAGTGATTGAATTTTAATTGATGTATACACTAGGGATGGGAAATTTAGTAGAAAATTCATTAAGAAGAGATTTTTATCATACATTGTAAAAAGAATCTTTAGATCAGTGATAACTAATGTTGGTGATAACCCACATGGAATAAGAATGTGAAGACTGAGGTAGTGTTGCTATTTTCATTCATGTTGTTTTTGTTCCTAATTTCTTGGAGAAGGTTAAATAGGCACAAAAAAATGATTTAGAATGTTTTTCTATGAGGTCAAAATATAATGGTGGGGAGACCATTGAGGGATGGAAGCTGGATAGGAGTTCAATTTTGTGGTTTTAAGATCAGATGATCATATATATGATGTGTTTGAAAAAAAAACATTATGATTAATATAATTAGATATGGGCTATTAATCCTAGAGTACAAAATATAAATAAGGAATTGAATGCACAGTTTTGGTGGGTCAACATAAAAATTATGGTGGTTGAAATTGTTTCATGATACCTTACCTTTAAGTAGGTTAATGTAGAGCATCAGTGAACATAAGGTATGTTGTAGTATTTACCGTTTCCTATTTGTAAATTAGTGTAGATATACATGTATTTTATAATAGGTCTCATAAGAATGGTTTGGAAACATGATTTTATATGGGTGATAGTGGACTAAATCACAAGGTCGACGCATTTCCTCCCTATTCATGAATCTCATACGGTGGATGGCTGGTCAAAACTATATGTACAAGAATTGGTTAAGAGATGTGGAATACCAATTTCAATAGTATCAGATAGAGATCAATGGTTTAAGTCTCATTTATTTAAATCCTTAAAGAAATCCCTTTGGAATCAATTTACCATGTGTATGGTGTATCATCTTTATATTTATGGAAAATATGAAAGGATGATAGAAATGTTACAATAAATATTGTAGAATTGTGTAATGGATTTTGGTGGCTCATGGGAAAAACATGTTCCATTATTGGATTTCTCAAAAAATAATAGTTATCAAGACTCGATAAATATGTCTCTGTTTGAAGCATTGTATGGGAGTCCTTTACATTATCCTTTTTATTTTGTTGAAATTGGTGAGACTTTGGTGGTTGGGTTGAGCCTTGTTCAAGAGACAACAGAAAAATTCAGTTGACCAGGAAACTGATGGAGACAATATAGGGTTTTCCTAAATCATATTTAGATCATCATAGTTAACCAATTTTTTTCAATATGAGTGATCATGGGTTCTTGATAATCTATCAAAGGCTTGGGAATTGTCATTTTGGGAAGTAGAGAAAGTTATCTCTTCGATAAATATGCCCTTTTGAGATACTTTAATGGGTTGGTGAGTGAAATATTAGTTGTATTTATTACCATGGTTTAGTGTAGTGAATAATGTGTTTCATATATCTCAATTGAAAAAGTATCAGCCTAAACTTGACCATGTGATTCAATGGGATCAAATTGACCTAGATTCGGATGCGTCATTAGTGCCAATGCCAGTGAAAATTGGGGATAGGAAAGAGAAAGTATTGCATTGGAAAATAATTAATTTTGTATAGTTTTTGTGGAAACATGGTAAAATTCAAGAAGAAATATAGGAATATGGGAAAGAGATGGTCAAGAAATAGCGCAAACCATCTTGGGTCAAAATTAGTTTTTTACTTTTCAGGGATTTAAATTCCAATGGTGGAGAGAATATATCACCCATGGTTTCATGTATGTAACCCTTTATTTATTATTTTAAAGTATGTACAATGTTTGGGTGAGTCTTGGGAGGGTTTAGAGTAATTTTGGGATGTTTTGGGGGCACCTTTAGAGGTGCATGGTTCGAGCATAGTTAGTAGAAACTGTGAAACTCCTATAGTAAACCATGAAAAGTGAGACAAATGCTACTGGGTAGGCGCACAGTTTGGCGAAATCATGTGGCCACCTAGGTGTAACTGTGCAAAGTAGAATGCAGGAAAAAACATGGATGGTGCACAGTTAGGAAAACCATGAGAGCCAACAATGTGAAGGGTGTTGGGAGGTAGTTGCTAGTGCATGGTTGGCACATGGTCAGCCTAGCCATGTGACCCAACCTATAATGGTTAAAAGATGAATCCAAAAAGTGTATGTCATTTCATTTTTCCTTTAAACATCTCATTTTCACTTATTTTGACTTTAATTCAGGTTTTCCTCATCCCAAAGGCTATGGAGACCACTCCCTTTTATCTGAAACAGATCCATTGGAAAATATTGGTGCATTAAGGGACAAATTTTTTGGAAAGTCTCCGTTCTTAGGGTTTTTTCTTAGATATACACTTTTCTTTCCCTTGGATTCATAGATGATGTCTGTTGGGTATTAAAATATGATATTTGAGTCTAATCATGACGATATCTGATAGGTGTATGTTAGTGAATGAGATCTAAGGAGTTTTATTAGATATTTAGTATAACAACCCTTATTTTTGTTACACACTTAACATAAATTATTACATACAACCTTCACTTGATAAAAAATAGAATATAGAATGTTATAGTGTATTTAGAGCTTATTAACATTACATAACAACATAAAACATAAAACAAAACATCTTATTGAAAACTTCCTTTACATGACCACTACATTCCCTCGTACTTAGCATTGCATGGGATAACCTGAGGACATACATAAGAAAGAGGTTAGATATAAATCCCAGTAAGGGAATAAACATGTAATAACATGAGGAATAAAATACATGTTAGTATATTTACATATCAATTGAGCACAAGAGAAACATGAACAGAAAGGCATGCTAAAGCATGATAATCATAACATGGTGATGTGGCAACAACACTTAACATGGAATTAGCATGAGCCAAGACTCATTACACATAGAGCCTATGTAAATCCTCATTGAACATGAAGCACAAGTAGACCCTTATTACACTTGACTTAGCATGAGTAAAAACCCATTTCACATGACGTAACATGATACTATACTTCACCCAATTCATTGGAGCGCTATCGGGGAGCACCCTCCTTAGACTTTTCATTTCATGCATTAGTGTTCCACATGAATCATACAACATGGATTCATTCATTATCATTTATTCCATGATAATGGGATGTGGAATAAAATAACTAAGAGTTATAATCAATAATAAAATGTGTATAAAGGTGAATACCCTTAATAGAGAAATGGGCATGGTATTCACTACACAATGACATTGTCTTGGAAAATCTATGCAATTTCATCAGCGTAATGACGTGACATAAGAATTCATAAAAATGGTTGTTTAGAGAGAAAGGGGTGTCTCATCATATATAAATGAAATAGACAGTAAGGGGGTCATATGGATACATGTCCCAACATATGTAATGGAATTTATATTCATAATTCAATATAATTGCTTGAATGTAAATGAGGAGAGAGAGATTTCATACAGAATTTCGGCATGGTAATGGGTATACATGGATGGCACTGATAAGAGAGAAAAGGGTATCTAATAATTCAAACATAAATAGGATAGGATTGGGGAGGTGAAAAATCATACCCCAACATTTATAATTGAAAATAAAAGGGCATAACAATATTAAGAAACCTGAATAAAATGAGAAAGGTAGGAATCCCTTACGTGGAAGTGTGCTTCCAAAGGCTTGGAAGAGGTTTGAGAGAGGCTTCATAGGAGCTCGGGGTGCCTTAGGAGGATTCTAGAGAGGGAAGGGAATATTTTTTATGAACTCCAAAGGCTTTTATTTAAGAGGAAGTGTGATCTTGGTTGATTTTATATAGGAAAATATGGGGAATTATTTATTATTTAGGTATGGAAAACCACACATTAAACTAATAAAAACCACAAACCCTCCCATGGTTTTTTCCCATGTTTTTTTAAAATGGGAGTGAAAAACAATATTACCTAAGGACAATGTCTGAACTTGTTAAAATAATAGGGTCTCTTATATGGAGGTGAGTCACACTCTCAATGAAAATCAATTTAAAAAGATAAAGTGTTTTATAAGTCTTATAGGGTCTACTAAAGCTTTGTCAAATAAATAAAAAAACCTAAAATCACATTATTTTAATGGTAAAATATATATTGTCCGAAAATAATGTTTATAGTATTTTATTACATCACTATTGGGTTTTTATGATGTCATAAACACATTATATAATTAAATGATATTTAATTTTTACCCAAAAAGTTGACTCTTAGAAAATTATGAAAAATTCATCATTGGAAAATTTCAACATCCTTATTATAAAAACAATATTCATTTTATCTAAATAATCCTCTAAATATGTGATTTTTTACTTTAAAATAAAAACTGATATTTATAAAAAATTCATGGGTTTTGACAAAAAACTTTCAAACCTTAATAAAAATTACAATTGTATACATAAAAGGTATAAGATCATTTATATTATATAAAAATAAATTTAGTAATAATATTTAATTAAAGTATTATTTAATTCCAAAAATCCATTAATTCATCAAAATAGACTCCTTAGTGGAATATTAACTAACAATACTATTTGTGCTTTAAAAACTATTTACAACATAACAATAATAAAATGAATTTATATTATTTATTATATAAAAAAATAATGCACATAATCATATTTCTAAGGTCTTCTTACATAACCTCTTATAATACCCTCATAAGACCTTAGGGTATGGTGTGTGATAGTGATAGACTCTTAGGGTGTCTCAGATAACATCGCTCGGGTGGTAATCTCTATCAACATCCATTTCTCCTGTAAGTGGTTCCGTTTGAGCTTAACATAATGAATATTTTCTTTGGATTGCTCAAGAGTAAAGCCCAATGATTCCACCTCCTTTCCCAACTCCAACAAATGGGATTCATATGGAAAAGTCTATTAGATGAGGCCATCACTTCCTTTTTCTGAGTAAATTGGATTTGTTAAAGCCCAATATTTGGGGATTAGGAACATTACATAACAAATTAAAACATAAAATGCAACATCTTATTGAAAACATCATTTACAATACCACTACATTCCCTCATACTTAGCATTGCAAGGGATAACATGAGGGCATACATAAGAAATGGGTTAGCTATAAATCCCAATAAGGGAATAAACATGGAATAAAATGAGGAATAAAATACATTTTAGTCAATAGGAATATCAATAGAGCACAAGAGAAACATGAAAATAAAGGCATAATAAAGAATGGTAATCATACCATGGAGATGTGGCAACAACACTTAACATAGAATTAGCATGAGCCAAGGCTCATTGCACTTGGGGTATGAGAAAATCCTCATTGCACAAGAATCATGAGTAAAACCTCATTTAACTTTAATTATCCTGAGTAAACACCCATTGCACATGACCTATAATGATACTATACTTTACCTAATGCATTGGAGTGCTATTAGGGCACACCCTTCTTAAACATTTCATTTCATGCATAAGTTTGCCACATGGATCATACAACATGGAATCATTCATAATTTTTTATTTCTCAATAAAGGGATGTGGAATAAATACATGAATATTTATAATCAATAATAAAATTTACATAATGGTGAATACCCTTGATAGAGTAATGGGCATGGTATTCGCTACACAATGACATTGGCTTCGAAAATCAGTGCAATTTCGGCAGTATAACAATGAGACATAAGAATTCATAAAAATGGATGATGAGATTGAAATGGATGTATCATCATATATAAATGAAATGGATAGTAATTGGGTTATATGGATTCATGTCTCAACATAAGTAATGGAATTTATATTCATAATACCAAAAAATTTCTTGAATGTAATTGAGGAGAGAGAAATTCCTTACAGAATTTTGGCATGGTAACAGGTATACATGGAATGCACCGATGAGAGAGAAAGGATTATCTCACCATTTGAACATAAATAGGACAATATATTTTTGGTTAGAAATCATAACACAACATTTATAATTGAAAATAAAAGAGCATTACAATATTTTAAAGCATGGATAAAATGTGAAAGGAAGGAATCCATTACTTGGAAGTGTGCTTCCAAAGGCTAGAAAGAGGCTTGAGAAAGGATTCTTGGGAGCTTGGGGCGCCTTATAAGGATTTTAGAGAGATGAGGGAAGAATTTGGATGAACTAAAAAGGCTTTTTGTGAAGAGGAAGTGGGAGATTGGGTGGGTTTATATAGGAAAGGTGAGGGAATTCTATATTATTTAGATTTGGGACACCACACATTAAACTAATCAAAACCACAAACCAGACTATGGGTTTATTCATATGGTTTTTTTTCCAAAGGGGAGTGAAAAAAATATTATATAAGTCTAGTAGCCTAAATTCGTAATATAATAGGGTTTCTTATATGGAGTTGAGTCACACTCTCAATGAAATCAGATTAAAAAGCTAAAATGTTTTATAAGTCTTGGAGGGTCCACTAAAGCTTTGTGAAATAAATCAAACAAACCTGAAATCAAATTATTTTAATGGTAAAACATATATAGGACGAACATAATATTTATAGTATTTTATTACATTACTATTGGGTCTTTATGATGCCATAAAACACATTATATAATTAAACGGTATTTAATTTTTACCCAAAAAATTGACTGTCTCAGAAAATTATGAAAAATTCACTGTTGGAAAATTTCAACATCCTGATTCCAAAAATAATATTAATTTTATCTAAATAATTTTATTAATATGTTATTTTTCACTTTCAAATAAAAACCAATATTTATCGAAAATTCATGGGTTTTGACAAAAACAGCTTTCAAACTTTAATAAAAATTACAATTTTATTTATAAAAATTATACGATCATTTATATTATATAAAAATTAAGTTAGTAATAACATTTAATTAAAATATTATTTAATTCCAAAAATTCATTAATTCATCAAAATAGATTCCTTAGTTGAATATTAACTAAAAATACTGTTTGTGCTTTAAAAACTATTTACAATGCAACAATAATAAAATGAATGAATATTCTTTATTATATACAAAAATACTGAATATAATCATAGTTCTTAGGTATTCTTACATAAAATCTTATAACACCCACACAATAGCTTAGGGTAAGGTGTGAGATGGTGATAGACTCTTGGTGTGGATCTGATAACATCGCTCGGGTGGTAATCTCTATCAACTTCAACTTCTCCCATGGAAGTTCCGTTTGAGCTTAACATGTTGAAGCTCAGCTTGGGCTTGGTTAAGAGAGAAGCCCAATGATGCCAACTACATTACGAGATCCAACAAATGTGCTTTATACTAGGAAAGTCTACTGGATGAGGCCAACACTTCCTTTGTCAGAGTAAATTGGATTTGTTAAAGCCTTATATTTATACGAATCATTTTATTAGTGTTCAATGACTAAATTATAAATGGTCATAATTATTAATGGTATATTAAAAATAAAAAAACCTAAAACTAAAGAAATTCATATTTTATATAACCATTTTTCATAATAAGACATTTAATAAGATCCAGAGGAGTTTTAATTAATGAAAGTTTGGGTCGTTACATTTAGCCCAATTTTGCTGAAGAATTCCTGTCATTATTAATTTTTGTAATAGTTTTCAAGGTTGGTGGCTTCAATATCAACTCCACTTATTAGAACACGAGGTCTCAGTTTCAAATTGATTGAATTTATTGGAATTTATTTTGATGTTTATGTGCTAATCTTGGTATAAAACATATTTAGTGATGGTTGTGGATTTGTGGAAATTCATTTTTGTGTAAAGTGCCTTGTTTATGGATTTTAAATTTTGTTTTTTATTAATGGAAATGTTTTGATTGAAAATTTTAATAAAAGTGAGGATTTCTAGATATGGTAAGAAATAGTTGGTTTGAAATGGGTTTGGAAGACACAGGTTTGTGTGAGTTCATGATTTGGATGTGACCTTGAATAAGGGGCATGCTCCATTTGGGTAAGAGGGACATGACCTTGGATAAGGGGAATGTGCCATTAGAGAATAATGATATTGTAAAATTAGTGACAACTTGGTGGATGGATGAGAAAACGATCATGAGTAAAGTCTTTCCATTGAAGAATGCATGGGTGTGTGTTTGTGTGTGTGTATGAATCATTTATTGGGTATGTCAAAAGTATTGTGAACTGGTTGAAATACTGGTTTGGTTATTTTCCTTGTAAACTATTTAGGTATGAAAATTGTTTTATAGTCTGATATAAAATGTTAAAATGTTTTAAAGTGTTTTATATAAATTATTTTATATAATTGTGTTAGTATGTTTTATCCTCGTGGCATGAGTATGGAAGCCTTTTTGGGAAAACCTAATGAGTTTCATTACTCACCCCCTTCTTTGGTACTTTTGTTCTTTTGCAGATTTTTTTCAATACATAGGTAAAGGGAATGTATTTCATTTATTTAGTGGTTCTTTGTGATACTTGGGCATGGATTGGGGAGTTGGATCATAGACTATGTTGGGAGCTGTGGTGTTATGTAATTGGAGTCTTTGAAGTTTATGGTTTAGTATTTTGCTTTGATACCTTATTTTTTCTTGTGGATTAGTTGGTATTGTTATCACTTGGTATTGCCTTGAGTTTTATTACATCATATAATGAATCATATAGTTTTTTTAGTTTTTGTGTTCTTTGATGTGGTTTTTTTGTTTTCAAATAGATTATCGTACCTTAATTTTATTGAAGCCCTTGGAATTTATTTCTATCTTTTGGAATCTTGGGGATGTTGCCTAAGGCCTAGTATCAATTCTGCATATAATAAATCCAATGAGGAAGGGTGGTGAATTAAAAAACATCATTAAATATCTTTCATCATTAACACCATTAAGATTTCAAAAAAATCATTCATTAAAAATTGAAATCATATATTTAGTAGTAGGTAATAATTTTACCATTATTTTAGAACATTCTAATAAAAATTAACCCATGGTGAAAAGTCACTCATAAATTAAATGAATTAAATAATATTAATTAAACATGTATTGTTTTTTTCCTTTAATGAGAATAATAATAACCAAAATAATAATAATAATTTATTTGTTATTATTTTAATTTTTATCTGTATAATAATTATTCAAATACCAAATTATTTTATCTATAAAAAAAATCAAAATATTTGAATTAAAATTATTTTCATACATATAATCTACTTTTTAATAGAAATTCTTAAACTAAAAAAAGGTAAAAGAATTACCTTTACATGAGATCTTACCAAACACCTAATATGCACAATGGTTATGTCACACCTAGGGTAAAACCCACATTTCCGATTTAATGGTGGTCTCAAATTTCCCATTTGAGACACTATTCAAAAGATATTACATTATTTTCATAAAAATATATAATAAAATTTTTAAATAAATTACCCCTATATGCAATTTCACCAAATATCCAATGCGCCCAAATGTTATGTTTTTTATATAGTAAAACCCACAAAAAAGACCTCATAGTGGTCTTATAATTTTCACACAACGCATAGTTTAGGTGATATTTAATTATTTTGGTGAAAATATATAACAATTATATTAAATAAATTTTCTTTCACACCTGATTTGGCCAAATATCCAACATGAACAAATGTTATGTCACACCTAGAGTAAACCCCACATCTCAGACCTAAGGGTTGTATTGTATTTTTTATATGATGCACCCTTTGAGATATAGTTAATTTTATTTGGAAAAATATATAATAAAAATATCAAATAAGTTATCCTTTCATGCGATCTGACCAATCATCTGACATAGAAAAATGATATATCACATGTAAGGTAAAACCCTCATCCTAGACCTAATCTGGTATCTTATTTCCCATACAATACACCATTTGAGATATATTTATTTTTTTTTGAAAAAAAACACATGGAAAATATACTTTTTTAATATTTTTATTCCATCTGCAATGAGGCTCTATGGGCCACATAATCTCACAATAACTCATCATCTGTCCCTGAAAATGCTCCATAAAAAATTCGAAGGTGTTAACTGCCATTTAAACCATATTAAAATCCTCCAAATAATATATTTTTATTGAAAAGATAAAATTTATATTGAAAAATACTCATAAATTATTTACAAATGGGGTCTTACTATCTTTAAAATTTTAAGGATTTTATAAGTATCTTCCTCTATTGACTACTCATCCCTGAGAAGAATCCTTAACAATCATTCTCAAAAAAATCATACCACTATGTTTGAATATCAAACTTCTAGTCTCACATATCCATAACAAGTGGAACATTTAGAGCATACCCAGATCTTTGATAGTCGAAGGGATCATATAAGGTTTTACGAGGAGACTACCCTTAACCCAAGGCATAACCATCCTTGCACTAACCTTGGTATCTATCCATGCATGTTAGTCAAAATCATCATGTATATACCAACCAAATTACGTTTTTAGTTAAACAAATTAATGCCAATATATACATACCAAATAAACATGAAAACAAATATGTACCATTCAACGAGAAACTATAATAAATAGAAAGAAAAAAACAAGTAATTCAATTAAAGAACTGCTATATAGCATAAGAAAAAGTATATATATGGCTTGTGATCCTAAGTTTCTAGTCATGATGCATAAAACCTCCTAAATTCTCATAAATCACATATAAACATCACGTGAATTAACGAAGGTTAATTTAATCAATGATAATAAAAAGATAAAATTTCCCCCACATTATGGTAACTCATGATCCACTTTACAGTGCAAGCCAGACACCATGATAGTTCCCCTTCCCAATTACAAACAATCCTAACTCAAGTCTATCATGTCCTAAACCATGGAAAGAGAAAAAAAGTTATTAAACATAATCCTATGATACCATTTAATAACATCCCATAAAAACCACCATGTTTGATCTGGGGTGCCACATTACTTCATCCGTGCCTCCCTATATGCAAGAGGC
This sequence comes from Viscum album, assembly GCA_963277665.1. Classification (NCBI taxonomy): domain Eukaryota; kingdom Viridiplantae; phylum Streptophyta; class Magnoliopsida; order Santalales; family Viscaceae; genus Viscum; species Viscum album. The sequence continues at coordinate 1,264,386,007 of OY728140.1, read as the reverse complement.
TACCAGCATGCAGTGAGGGTTTGAGTCCGGCAGTGGGGAGACTATACCCTTATGATCATGTCATAGGATAAATAATAAAAAACATCTAACATAATAAATCATCAAAGTAAACATGCAGAATAATTGAGAAAAAATGTCATACATGAAAAGTAAATAAAAGAAGCTCCCAAGATTGGGAAGTCTATACAAGGTAAGTAAAGAATATAAAAAATAAAATTTAAATTATAGTTACTACCAATTTATATCCTAGAGCACCAATAGCTCCACAATTCTCAGCTAAATATCCTCCTATAGGGCCCTTTCCCCTCACTAGATCCCTTATCAAATATACATGTGCACCAAAATTTCCTAGTAGGTTCTAAGTTCAAGATTCAGTAGAAAACCACTAATTCATCCTTAACCTAATGTGATCATGATTAAAATTGTATTACATAATAATAATAATTGTGTAATAATAACGTTAACCCAGAATCCAAAACCAAGTGGTCGTGCACCAACCAATCCACCAAAAACCTCAGATGTACCTTCTTTAGCTCCATGCTAGAAGGATAAATCACAATGAATGTCAAGAGAAACCATGGTAGTCATAGGGAAAGTGAATTATTCACTTAGGATCCTCATGGAATCTTGTGTACATGCAACTTGACATTCCATAGGCCTTATGAACAAAATGATTTTCGACATAATAAAGGGACCCAACCATTGAAATTTGATTTTTCAAGGAAAAATTATAAATGATAATTTAATAAAAATATATTATATTATGGGTTAAACTCATTAATTTAGATAATTAATTAATGCCACATCTTTATCTTTTTTATCAATATTGGAATTGGAACATACACCTCTTTAAACAAATTAAACCTGATGTGAATACATTAACCATATATTCTAAAATTTATCTTCTTCAAAATTTATAGACTTGAGAACCCAATTGGATTTATTTTCTATGAAAAATCATTAAGGTGGAATTATTTCCCTATAACATATAGACGGGTTTCATCCCATGTGGAATCCTATAATTTTTTTAGTTTGACAATAATATATCAATAAAAATTCTTCAACTAATTGTTTTAGCTTACATTCACCATCTTCTCCAAAAATTGTTATATTTAATGGTTATAGTTTTGTATGTGTTCATATTATTATGAGTGGTAATATGTTTTTTATAGAGTACCTCATATTTATCAAGAACTCCTTTTATTAGTTTTTATTTAAATGTGTGACTAGATCATTGATTAGAGTATTAAAACTTCTAACTAATAAGATATATTATTTTCAAAATACTTTTCAATATATTCACTTTAATTATGTAATGAGTTTTAGCTTCCACATACTTTTACACATAATCATCTCACATAAAGATATATGTATGAACGAATTAATTTTAATAGAATCCCATGAATTTTATTCCCAACATGTCAAATACCCCATCTTAATGTATTAGTTTTTGTGACATCTCATTCTGTTAACAAATTTTTATTGTTATTTGGTAGTGATCACACGGTTTCATATGATATTTTGAATCCTAATAATGAACTATAAAGAAAATTTTCCATCATTCTATTTAGGTCATGGAATCTCAAAGTGGATAGAAAATTTGATAATTGGGTTCACTTCAAATTCTAGAAAACATCAAAAAATCAATCCCTGTTCACATTTTTTGAATAATAGAGCATGACACTAAAATTAATATTATAAATCCGCTAGAAAACTATTAAAATTAGTAATATTGTAAGAGAAGATATGTTTTTTGAGTAAGAAAAATATTTTCAATATCTATTAACTGTAGTCAGGTAAATAATACCACACTAATATACAAATCTTATAGAAATATTTATTTAATTTAAACCACATTATCATCAATAATAAATGGTATCTATATTCCCAAAATATTTCTAACCATTTTATTTTCTATTCTATTACTTTACATTATCTATATAAAAAACAATTAGAGTTAAAGGATCCATCAGAATAATCATGGATTGATTTTTTTAATTAAATAAAAATTTTATGTCACATAGTGCTTGTAGGACACTTTTGAAGGCTCTAAATTATTTCATAACTAAATAAAATTGTGATAAATTCATTTCTCATAATTTTATAATTCTACTATGTATCTTTATTTGTTTGAATCATTTAATAAATACGATTAAATAATTTTTATACCTTTTCCAAAGGGATTCTCGAAAAAAATCACATCCATAGCATATGAATTTATATATTTATTCCCAATTATGTAGATCAATTATGTGATAATCCACTAACTTCACAATAAAATTATAAAATTATTCTTTATACTTATCATTAAATGAGAATATAATTTCATTTCTCTGTAGCCATAGTGTTCCAACACACCCTAATGGGGGGATTAGGTTTTGATCTTTTTTATATTCAAAATCCTATGGAATCATGTTATCACACCAAAAATAATGATAGAGATATTCTATGAATAACTACAAAACTAAAACATCCAAATAAAGAAAATAAATAAAGCAAAATAGAGTATTTTACATGGTTCACTAATAAGGGTTACTCCATGATCCATACAATGATGATTTCTTGATATACCATAGGATTTCACTGTACACTATATATAAATTACATGTTTAATAAGGGTGAACAATTGATCCTAAGGTTTATCCAATTATATATATATTCAGTCTTGAATTGAAATGAGGTATACAATAAAAATATAAATTAATGGTTACTCATAATAATATTCAATAATGATTAACACTAAACCAGTATGGGCATTTTTGTTGTGAATTTATACTCTATGAAATCATAATCTTAGATGTTTTTTAATAGCAGTAAAACTTCTCCCAATTTTCATGTTATTAGCTTTATATGTTATATTTGTTTCTCTTTGATATATATGATTTCAAGGAATAAATCTTCCAAAATAACCCCCATGAATTTTCCTATTATCTATCATCAATTAGGCATTCCTAGTGCCCATAATTCACTAATTATGTTCATCAATGTAAAATATAATCCCACCAAATATTTTAGATAATAAATTATAAAAAAAATTTAATTCCATCTATCACACCATGACATCCTCTATTATAGAATTGTGTACATACAATTTACATAATTTTAGAGTGATATCTCTTCTTAAAATGTGTTCTTTATGTCAACAACGAATTTAGTAAATATAGGTAGAATTTGATTTTAAATACTTAGATGATCATGGTGTGATCTTCACCAAACTCCACAAACCTCTAAAAAATTTCATCTTGATAATCTTTCTTAAAATTAAAGGCCCTCGTCTTCAGAAAAAAAATCATCATAGAATTCTTACAAAAAATGTGATTCTCATATCGCATCCTGAAATATTAGCGCATCATTATTTTTATATGTTATATAGATATGACTTATCCTATAATGTGTGATGTGATATAATAATCCATAAAAAAACAAAATTACACTATATTTTTACACTATAGAGTTGCATTGTGATACTCCACCATAACCCATTTTTTTACATATAAATAATAGTATTCCTCAACATGATTGATTATTGTTGTAGCATGGAAACTTAATCCAACTTAGACATTAAACCACCAAGATTATATTCGGTATTCACTACCATGCAACTCTCATCTTTGGGGTGTGACCATAATCCCTATAGTGTAAAAAATTATCAACCTTTCAAACATTACCATATACATATTTCATTCCTAGTGAGAGCACCACCATTGTATTATGGTAATGTTATATTTAGAATGTTATCTTAGAAACATATCTTACTATTTATTATTATATAACCTTAATTAATGGAATGACCAATGTGATAATATTGTGATTATATTTATTTTGACAGAGACAACTATATGAAAACTACATCAATATATTGACCACTTAAAAACAAAAATAATATTAATTTCTAAAAATACATAACACTTCCAAAACAACACCTCAAATCATCGTGGAATATTTATTAATTTTATATCTAACAAACTTCTCCAACGAAAACCTATTGATTCAATAATGTTTTCTTATGAATTTTTCATTTATCTATATTTTGAAAATCATAAAAACTTAATCTTAAGGAAAATTATTTTTCCTGTAAAATTATTTTAATAAGGAAAATTTCTCTTCTCTAAAGAAATTTTTATCATTACCTTTGTCTTCATTGTCTCATTCTATAATCTCTTAAAACCAAACTCATTTATTACTAATTCAAAAACACATATTTTTATAAAAAACCTAGAAATCCTAGAAATCCATGGATATAAAATATTCTTTTTTTAGATTATGAATTCTCTGAATTTTAGATTCCAAATTATTTGAAATTCTGATTCCAAATTCTCTAAAATTCTGATTTCAAATTCATTCAAATTTAGACTTCGAGGTCTCTGAAATTCAGATTCTGAATTCTCTAAAAATCATGTTCTAAATTCCATGAAATTCAGATTTCAAATTATCTGAAATTCAGGTTCTGAATTCTCTGAAATTTGAATTCCAAATTATCTAAAATTACAACTCCGAATTCCTCAGAATTAAGACTCTGAATTCCTTAGAATTAATACTCTTAATTACATAGAATTCAGACTCTGAATTCCTTATAATTCATACATTGAATTCCTCAGAATTCAGACTCATAATTCCTCAGAATTCAGACTCTGAATTCTTCAGAATTCAGACTCAGAAATCATTGGAATCCAGACTTCGGAATGTATTGAATTCAGATTCCGAATTATTTGTAAAACAGATTCCAAATGACCATGTCTTATAGATTCTGGTTGATTATTTTGTTTGAATCTGAATTCTATTTTCTTTAGACTCCGAAAAATATATATTGTTATGTAATTTCATTTTCTGTACACTTACTATTATTATAAAAGTATTTCGTGTAATATGTTTCTAACTAACTGTTGGTTGAGTGAAATGTGTACAGGTCCCTCCGAGATTATAGGAAAAATATAACGATTGGAGGAAGGAGATGACCATTGGATATGTTACTATAAATAATATCTCATTTTAATGAGGTCAATACTATTCCATCAATCTAGAGATTACATGCTGTGAAGTCATTTCTAGAGAAAGAGAGACTCCCATGCTTTGTGCATATTTGAACATATTGTTTAGTTTCCTTCATGTGACTCCGATTGATGATAAGTAAAATTGAGGGCTTATGGGGACATGAAGATAGAGGTGAAAAATACTTTAAAGTTTGAGTTATTCTAGGGATAGGAAGACAAGGGTTCCAACTAACTTAAATATCGAGGGCTTACGAGGGTAGCAAGATAGATTCTAATATTCATAGATAGGGCTTAACCTAGTGTGGGTAAGACATACTTTTTGAAATTATAAATCAGGGGACCTTTATCCAAGGTTGTTGGATACTATACTCTTTAGGTTAAAATATTTCATACTTGTTACTTGTTTTGTTTTAAGTTTATTTTCAATGTATTTTTATAAAGGAAGAATGTATAACCTTCTTAAAATTTCTTATTTTTTATGTACTATAATAAATAATATTATATATGATTTAAGGTAGAATATTTATTTAATTAAAGATTACATAATGTTTCATTTCGGGAACCATATTTTCGGAACATAGAAAGATTTTCTTACAGAATTATTTTAGGGTTTGTGAATTTACATTGTTTATCATTGTTAAACATAGTTTTCATTATAGTTAAAAATGAATGTTTTTAAACTTAAAATTCACCCCTTGTAATTAAGTATCTACATATACTATTTCTATCCAACAATTGGTATGAAAGGTAGTTTACGAAATACTTATATTCACATATATGTTTTCTTGAAATTGTTTTCCTTTTTATAAATTTCATCTGGCTTAAATTTTATGGATTAGGTTTTTCTTACATATTTTTATCTTTGTTTATAAACTTTTACTACACACAAGTTTTGTGGAAAGATATTTTCTTATAGAATAGAATTTATGAATATTGGTTCAATTGATAACCTTAACCCCACATACCAGCAATTCTATGATTTTAATTATTATGAGTATTAGTGATATGGAATGAATACATTTGTTATTAACACTGGAGTAGATAATTTGGTTATTCTTACTGGTGATTACAAAATTCCAGACAAGGAATTTAAAACCTTCACCAATAAAGAAAAATCAAAATATCAAGTAAATTACAAGGTACCCAATACTTTTTTTTTCTATTACCAATAATATATATAGTCAAATATCTTCTTGTGAAGCTTCCAACTATATCTGTAAGAAACTTGAGGTTACTTATTTTAAGTCTTCAAAAGCGATAGAGACTTCAAGAGCTATGTTGAGAGAAGAATATCATGGATTTATATTTCCTTAGAGAGAACCTATTTACAGAGTACAAAAACGATTTATGACCATTGTCAACAGTCTATAATATATGGGAGAGAAAGGTCTTTATGATGAATCTCTTGTGGACAAGATAATTTACATCATGCCAAATAAGTGGGAATTAAAAAGAAAAACTATTTGTGAGAATAAAAAAGTATCTCAAATTACTCTTGATGAGATTTTTGGAACTCTTATTTGACATGAGATAAGAATGAAAAGAGATACTAATATGAATAAGAATAAGAATGGCAATGCAAGTGAAGCCTTTACTACTACTAATGTCAAGACTCTGTAAAGGGTTACAATATCTAAGTCTAAGAAAGTCACTATTCTATCTGAGTCTAGTGAAAGTGAACATTCTAAAAATGAGCTGGCTAATCTTTATCTCATGATGACAAAGATAGTGGGAAAGAAATACATTCATTATAGATATAAGAAGAAAGAATGAAAGGAAAATAAATATTTGAAAGTCACTTGTTAGGAATGAAAAAGGGCAGGACATATCAGACTTGATTGTCTTAATCTTAAGAGAAACATTAGGAAAGAAAAGCATTCTGAATGAAATAAAAAGAAGTATTTCAATACTAATGCTAAAAAGGTCTTGAAGGATAATATTACTTGGAGTTCCAGTGGGGGTGACTCTTCAGATGAATCATCAGATTATGAATCTTTTGGTCAGAATAATCTTGGTCTACTAACCAATGTACCCATTGAAAATCACTGTTTTATGGATAAGGTACACAATTACAAATCTATTACTAATGTATCTTTGAATGAAAATTATACACCTGATAAATATTATGAGTCTTCAGATAATGAATCATATTCTAATGTGGATAAAGCTCTACCTACTTATGAAGATGTTTCTAGATTTTCTAAACTTCTAGAAAATGAAAATTGTAATATAAAAAAGAAGTTAGAGAAATTGAATTCTAAAATTTATGTTTTAACTAAATATGTATGAGATATTTCTAAAGATCTTGATCAGAAAACTTTTGATTGTAAAAGTTCTTCTAAATACTTTGAGGAAGTTAATTATGATAAGGATTAATTTTATAAGGATCTTGAAAATTTAATTTCTAAAAAAATATTTTAGAGGATAACACTTGTTTTAAAACTAATGATTTTGACGATAAAAATTTGGTTATTAAACTAAACTCAGAAAAAGTTTCTTTAAGGAAATGTCTGCGAAACTTTATCTCTGGTAAGGAAAACATTGACAAGATGTATTCCGAAATTCAACCTTTAAGGAATTGTTCTAGAATTGGTTATACCTTTTCTAAAATAGTTTTTTTGTAATAACTATTTTGTTCCCCAAAGTTCTCAATTTTGCACTAAATGCCAATGTGGCGGACATTGGGTTAAAAATTGTTCTTTAAATAATACCCAATCTTTAAGTTTTCATAAATCTTATTTTTCAAAGAAAATGTGGATTCCAAAAATTTTACTTTCTGAAATCTTGGGATCCAAGAATGTTTGGATTCTAAAAGTCTAAATCTTTTTTTCCCAGAAAAATAAAGAAAGTACCAAATATACATGGTACATGGATATTGGATGTTCTAAAAATGCCACTAGTAACAAAAATTTCTTTGAAAATATTATCAATACGAAAAGAGGAAAAGTATCTTTCGGAGATAATGCCCATGAATAAATTGTGGGTATTGGTAATATTGTTTTCTTGAAAAAACTTTAATTTAAAATTTTTTATTTATTACGGGTCCCATGAAAAACCTCATTAGCATAATTAAATTATGTGATAAAGGTTACCTAGTGAATTTTAGGAATTATAAATTCTTAGTACACAATTCCAAGTAAGAGTTTAGTCTTTCCACCCATATATAAGAGAATGTATATACACTAAACATAGAAGACGTTAAGAGCCATGATCTACCTTACCTTTGTGAAATGGAAGATCAATCTTGGTTACGAAATAGAAGTTTAGGACACTGTAACCTTTAGAACCTATGAAAAATTTCAAAGAAAAGACTTATTCAAGATCTACCAGATCCTAGATTTGATTCTTCAAAAGTTTTTGATTATTGTAAATCTAGAAAGAAACATAAATCATTTTTTAAAAGAATCAGTGAAGTCTCAACATCTGATGCTTTACAGTTAGTGCATATAGATCTTTTTAGTCCAATACAAACTGGAATTATTTTAGGAAAATATTATGTATTTGTCCTAGTTGATTATTAGACAAAATTTACTTGGGTCTATTTTCTAGAAATTAAATATGAAGCTTCTTCTTATTTAAAAATTTTCATAGACCAAGTTAAAAATTAGAATAATATTCCATTGATAACTATTCATAGTGATCATGGAAGAGAATTCCAGAAATCTTGATTTTGAAACTTTTTTGTAGTAAAAAAGGAATTACTCATAACTTCTCAGCAACAAGAAATCCTCAACAGAAGGGTGTTGTTGAAAAAGAAATTGAATTCTTCAAGATATGACTAGAACCATGTTGGGTGAATATTCTATTAGTAATGACTTCTTGGCTAATGCTATTAGCACTACTTTTTATACTATAAATTGAGTTTTAATTAGACATTTTCTTAGAAAAACTCTTTATGAATTGGGGAATGGTAGAAAACCTAGAAATTATTTGTTCAATGTATTTGGTAGAAAATTATTCATCTTTAGTACTAAAGATAACTTACATAAATTTTCACCCATGTCAAATGAAGGAAATTTCCTATGATACTCTACTTCTTCAAAGGATTATAATGTTTTTAATAAAAACAGTTGTACTGTTGAAGAAACAATGCATGTTAAATTCGATGAGATTGATCTTTTTTTAAACTACCCCAACCTATATCTTTGGATGTTTTTTCAAAAACCAATTTTCCAACCATGATATAATATCTTTCTATTAAGAAAAATGTTTAGGAAAATATTTCTAAAGCATTTACCTCAGAATATTTCTTACCATATGTTGATGAATTTTTTTTACAAAACCCAAATCAGTCATTTCTTAAGAATCATCCCAGTGATAGTATCATTGGTGATGTAAAAAAACATATAAATACTAGAGGTTACTTAAGAAATGAAGTAGAACATCTAGCATTTCTTTCCTAATTTAAAACAAAAAGAATTGATGAAGCTTTAGGTAATGATTACTGGATTAAATCCAAGGAAGATGAGATAAATAAATTCTAAAGGAACAAAGTCTAGACCTTGGTTGAAAAAACTAACAAAACTTCGTTATTTGGAGTAAAATGGGTCTTTAGAAATAAGTGATGAAAAATGAATCATATTAAGAAATAAAGATAGATTAGTTGCTATAGGATATAATCAACAAGAAGGAATAGATAATGAAGAAACATATTCTCTTTTATCTAGACTTTAATATATTAACATTTACTTGCCATTGCAACATTCTTTTTTTTTCAATTTTTTTTAAAATGGATGTAAAATGAGCTTTCCTTGATGAATATATTCAAGTGGAAGTTTATGTTGAACAACCTCCTAGTTTTGAAGACACAAAACATCCTTAACATGTCTTCAAATTACCAAATCCTTATATGGAATTAAAAAATCCCCTAAAGCCATGTATTGTAGGATTACATGATTTTTGTTATAAAGAAATTATGTTAAGGGAACTGTTGATCCAAAAATTTTATAATTAAAGATAAGAGAAATGGTTCGAATGTTCGAATTTATGTTGATGACATTATATTTGGTTCAATTCAGTAATTTTTAACTGATTAGTTCATGAATCCAATGATATCTGAGTTTGAAATGAGTATGATGGGTGAGTTAACATTTTTTCTATGTTTTCCAATTTCTCAAAACCCATAAGGAACTTATATATCTCAACATATGTATATAAAAGATCTTCTTTAATAGTACAGATATGATACCACTAAAAGTATAAGTACTCTAATCGGTACCTAAAATTCTCTTGATCTTGATGAAGTTGGGAAACTAGTAGTGTTGGTCGGAGTGGATACTCAAGAGGGGGGGGGGGGGGTGAATTGAGTTCCAATTAAAAATTTCTGTTAAAAATTATTTCTATTAAAATCCTCATTTTATAAAACAAGTTAAACTATAGTGAATTTGTAAAACGTTAAAGTTTCAATTAGGTTCTCAAAATATTGATTAGGTCTCAGTTAATTTAATCAAAATATTAAAATAGCTTTTGAAACTAATCTACTAATTTACAATATTTAAAAACACTTGCTAGATTAACTATCAATGTAACTTTAAAATAGATTTTTATTTTAAAGTAATTAACAGCTGAATATAAAATATATTATATATTTTTAACTTAATATAAGAATGCATATCAGATGTAAAACAAGTGGTTCAGTCTCAAGCTAAGACCTCATCCACTCCACTTGGTGATCACCTACCACCAAGCTGTTTTTATAAATAGACTCTGATCCACACCCTAGATCGGGGTTAACAACAGTTCCTTGATAGTCCAGGCCACGCAGGGACCTCTACCACAGTTGTCGTGGGTAAATAGGAGTAAAAGGTTTGGTGTGAGGACTTTGATGTCCTCCAGTTCAGTGCAGGAGTCAGTGTGTGTGTAAAATATACAGAGTACACACACTTCTCAAAAAAGTAAATAATGAATCACTTAGAGAGAGTAGATAAGAGTTTATAATGCTCTAGTGATTAGCAGTGCAGCTCTGGACTCCTTTGATTTAGTAGAAATGCTTCTGAGTCCTTCTCTGGTTTTTTTATTGGAAAAAAGAGTGTCTTGGTTCAGTTTGGTGTTCTTCATGAGGGAAGATGTTATATACTTCTTGTGTTCTTTAGTAGTATCAAATTTCATGTATGGGACAAATATTTTCTTGAAGATCTTGCAATATCTTCTTCGTGCTCTGGATTTCTCTTCTGCTTCGTACAATGCTCGCGTGTATTATCTGTATTTCACATATGTTCTTCCTCTTGGGAACACTTCTCTTTATCTTCTAATGAATGAGGTTGAGCCGACAGGTTCCGTATATTTTGTTCCTCATACATCATACTATGTCTACCAATAAATAATAATTATGTCAGTGCATTAAAGTCATCAAATATGACCGTTACAAACTTAAATAGTAAAATGACAAAAGAGTTTAAGAAACGGCGTCACAATAGTTATGAAAATGATGAATTCTTCACGGTATGTCCTTCACGGCATCTTCTTCACGGTGTTTCATTCACGGTGTGTCCTTCACAATGTCTTGCTCATGGTGTCTGAGTCACGGTGTCTGGCTTACGATTTATGGATGACTGTGTTTGGCTAACTGTGTTTGGAACTTAGACAAATAGAATGTCTTGCTTCACGGTGTCAGGCTTACTCTGTCACGATGTCTGGTGGTCATGGTGTCTCATTGGTCACGGTGCCTGTGTCTTGCTCACAATGTCTGACTTTCTGTGTCAAGCTTCACAGTGTCTTGTACTTAGGAAAAAAACTATATTCAGACTTAAACAGAAATATGCATAAAATTAATTGAGCTTCACCATTATAAGGTATGAAATAACTTGAAACATAAATACATATGATTGATAAGATATGTGAGATTTGAGATCATTAATAATATTCATAATTAGTATTGAGATTTGTGATCATTAAAACATGATTAATACATGAGGAGTCCAACAAGTAGATCAAACATCATTTAGAGGTATGATACGAAGCTTACTATATTTGATATCTAGTCGTACAGATTTAATGTTTTCAGTATGCTTATGTGCTAGATATAAATCTAATCAAAAGGAATCTCATTTAAAATTAGTGAAAAGAATTTTTTTCTATTTAAAGGGAACCATGGATTTAAGAATTTTCTATACTTATGGAAATGATTTTGTTTTTAAAATTTTTTTGGATGCTGATTTTGGTGGATGTAAATGTATAAGAAAAGTACATCCGAAACTTGTGATTTCTTAAGAGATTCCTTAGTTTCTTGGTCATGAAAAAAGCAACACTCGGTATCTCTTTCCACTGCTAAAGCTGAATATGTAGCAGCTAGAAGTTCTTGTGCCCAAGTGTTGTGGAGGCAACACACACTAACAGACTATGATATGAGTTTTACCAAAACATAGATAATTTGTGACACCACTAGTTCCATTTCCCAAAAATAAAACCCAACACATCACTCCCATGAAAAACACAAAGATATTAGGTATCACTTTCTTAGGGATCACACACATAAAAGAGATATCATTCTTTAGTTTATTGAAACACAAGATCAACTTGAGGATATTTTTATAGATTTTTATCCTATGATATATTTGAATACATTAAAAAAAGTTAATAATGATAACCATATGGTAATATTCCATATTAACTTTATATGGAAACCTATCTTCTTATATTAAGAATCTCTTTTTTATAGGGGGTAATATTTTCTTAATTAATGAATTGTTTCATAATAAAAAATTTTCCTAATCCAAATTTTTCACAATCAAAATTTTTCAGTAATCAAAAATTTTCATAATCAAAATTTTTCGTAATAAAATTTTTGTTAGTCAAATTTAATTTGGTAAAAAATATTTTTTTAAAACAAATTTTTTTCAGAACTCAAAATTATGAAACCTAATTTATGTTTACTTGATTAAATTTTCATATTTAAAATATTTCCATTCTTTAAAATTTCACGAAATCTAAATGTTTTTCAAGAAGAATTTTCCTCTTTACTGACAATTATCTTAGCAATATAGAAGGTGTGTTTCCTTAGTTAAATTTTTCAGAATTAAATATTTAACATGTTGGTATTTTTATCTTTCTTAAAAAAAATTCGGATTCACTTTTCTTAAATTTCAATTTTTACCTTAAAAACCTCAAAAGATCAAACCCTACCAAATCATTCTTGAGATTTTATCTCAGCCGTTGGATAAGATTAAGTTTGTTTCAACTATTTTATCAATATGGGAATATGAACTGTCACTTCAACACCTTTATAAAGTCCCCCTATTCTTTGTCCCACATCATTTTTTTATGAATTTGTGTGCTGAATCTCTACCTCTCTACTTAAGGGTCATTTCACATTTCTAGTTTTCTTAACTATGAATGGTTTTGGAAGCATCTCCTCAGAATAAAATTTCGTCAGTTTAATAAATTTTAGAATGGAAAATCTATAGATAATGTTTATTAGATCCAAAGTTCTTTACCAAGTATGATTCTCTCATTTCAAAAATATGAAGTTTTATGGCTGGGAGAGTCTCTGCATAGCCAAATCGAAAGGATATTATACAATTTATTTGGATTTTCTTGTAGATTTTTATGAGACTATATGTTTTTTCAATCATAATGGGAGAGAGAAGTTTAATTTTATGTGTTATGGGAAAACCTATTCTATTTCCTTTAGTATGGCTACAAACATCATTGGAATTCTGTATCAGGGTGAAGCTGTTTTTTATACTCATAGATTACCAGATGAGACATGTTGTTTTGAAAAGGACAAGGCTATAGAGTGTCTTGGTTTATCATGAGTGAATACCCTAAAACTTAATCATCTATCTATGAATTTTAGGATATTAGAATCATGGGTTCAGGGATTTCTCATTCTGAGAAAAGGTGATAAGGACACCTTAAAGAAAAGTTATATCTATGTTATAGACTTTCTAATAAACTTGAGAAAGATAAATTTAGTGCAATATAAATTTATGAATTTTACAAATATCAAGAATGGGACCTTTCAATATCCAATTATCATGTTTTTGGAAGTTCTTTCCAAAATCATTTTCCTTTTCGTAGATTTGATCAAACTCCCATACAGTTCAAAGACAAGAATTTTCAAGGTTCTGTTGCTGAGTGACGATACCCTAAGGAGGATAAGGGTTGGATTTAATAGAATATATAAAGAATTATAAGACTTACCAATTTTGAAATTGAATCCTTATCTAAGAAACCTAATGTAGATGAGACTTAAAATAAGGGTGGGAAGAAGAGAAATCAGAAGGAACAAGAAGTCAAAGGAATAACTGCTATAGTTCAAGAAACTGAATCCGCACCCGCAAAGTCTAAGAAGAAAAAATCCTACCCTGATTAAGTGGTTTCTAAGTGGAGATAACAAAAGAATAATTGGAAGGTAAGAGATCCTAGATTTGGATAGGTTCGTGCTGAGAAAAATATTTGAAGATTAAGGCTTCTGAGGACTATGAGAAGCAAGAAAAGAAGAATAATATATAGAAGAAGATGTCTGAGGAAAAAATAGTTCAAGATCTTCTCAAAGATACTAAAAAAGCATCCGAAAAAATCTAGGTACCGAAATCCTTTCTACAAGAATCAGTACCTATGATTCTGAGAGAGAATATGGTAATTTTGGAACCCAATTAAGAGGAAGAGATTGTTCAGGAATAGGATGTGTAAGAAGTAGAAGAAGAATGAAGTAATGAAATTGATGATATTATAAAGAAAGTTTAAGAATCTCATTATAAGGAAATCCCTTCTAAAAAGTTGTTGATCCAGACTTCTCAGGCCAAATAAACACAACTTTCTTCCATAGGAAAAGGTGAAAAAGGTTAGGAAGAAGTAAATAAACCATCTGATGATGAAGTTAGTAATCATGATCTTGTTCAACCAGATGATCTTGTGGAAGATTCTTAAAAGGAAAAGGATGATGAAAAGAAATTTTTTCAAGCATTAGATAGTGAACATGAATACCCAAAAGCTGTAGAGACCATTACTAGAGATGATAAAAGAAAACATGTGATAGTTGATACACTTAAAAAAGTTGTGATAGCTAAGAAATATGTTAGTGGTTCATCAAAAATAAAGCATGTTTATTTAGAGAAAGAATCCTCACCAATAAGAGAATCTGATTCAGAATCGTCCTCCTTGGGTAAGGATATTTTGGTTCAATCAATGAAGAAATTAGATGACACAATTCCTTTGATTCTATGTATTTACTAAACGTTTCAGATGCTTCAACATTGATTAGATCAGAAATTGGATTCTATTTGCATGCTTATGGAAAAATTAATTAAGCTTGAAGATGATTTCCAAACTTTCTATATAGAGTATGATGCTCATTGAAGGTCTTGTAAGGAAATCACAAAGTGGTTCAAGAAGACGATTAAAGATATGAGAATTCTTCATGACTTTCAAGACTATGTGAAAGATTCCTTTGATAGATAATATATGAGGATGAAAAAAAATATGAAATGTTTTTCAGAAAAGATGAATCTAGAACTAGCACCCTGGAAGCAAGAAGTAAATTATCAAAATGGAAAGCTCAATTTAGTTTCTTTGAATATGATGAGGTAAAGAGATCTCAAAATCGAGTTCAAAGAGAAATTAAGAAAGAAAGAAGAGATTTTAAAGTCTCCATAAAAAATCCTTAGGACTCAAGATGAAAAGATCAAACCTCTCGAGAAGAAAAATGAGGACCAAGAACATTTTCTCAAGTGCATTGAAGAAGATCATGAGGAGATTAAGAAGCTAAAGACTATTGTTAAGAAGTTACTACTAATGGAAAAATATGGATAATTTTTTCCTTAATTCTGGTATTTTGTTGTACTTTCATTATGTCAATATTTCCATTCTTAATGGAAATTATTGTTGTGATTTATTTTGTTTGTTGTATATAGTTCCAATCTTTTCAGTAACATTTTTTCTACTCTCTTTGTTCCTATTTGAAAATCACAAAGGGGGAGAAAGGAATGATAAAAAATAATGATAATTAAATAATAAAATTCTCTATGTGAGGGGGAGTCTATATAAGGGGGAGTTTTCTCAAATAAAATTTTCTTATGAAAGAAAAAGAAAAATCTCTTTGTCAAGAATATTATCCTTAGGGATTTCAAAACCTAAGGTGGGGTTAGTTGTATTGACCATTATTCATAAGTAATGGGAGATAGGTTTTTCATTTAATGTTCATAAAGTTATTTCATAGTCCTAATATTATTTTTCATAAAGAAGTTTGTGCTTTCCAAAAAGGGGAAGATTGTTGAGTCAATAAGGTTTTCCTATGAATTTTTCATTTCTCTATGTTTTGAAAATCACAAACAATTTATCTTAAGCAAAATTATTTCTCCCTAACGATTACTTTTATAAGGAAAATTCCCATCTCTAAGGAAAATTACATCCTTAACTATGTTTTCATTGTCTCATTCTATAATATCTTAAAACAAAACTCATTTTATTACTATGTAAAAATTCGGATTTATATATAAAAACTCAGAATATTATAATTCCATGGATATAAATCTTATAATTCCATGGATATAAAGTATTCTGTTTTCAGATTCTAAATTATCTGAATTTCATATTTATAATTCTCTGAAATTCAGATTCCAAATTCTCTGAAATTCAGGTTCATAATTCTATGAAATTCAGATATTGAAATCTCTGAAATTCAGATTCTGAATTCTCTAAAATTCAGATTCAGAATTCTCTGAAATTCAGAATTTGAAATCTCTAAAATTCAGGTTCTGAATTCTCTGAAATTCAGATTCTAAATTCCATGAAATTCAGACTCCAAATTCCTCAAAATTTAGACTCTGAATTCTTTATAATTTAGACTTATAATTCCTTAGAATTCAGACTCTGAATTCATTGGAATTCAGACTCTGGAATCTATATAATTCAGATTCAAAATTATTTGTAAAATAGAATCCAAATGAACGTGTCTTATATATTCTAGTTTTTTATTTTGTTAGACTTTGAGTTCTATTTTTTTCCTTAGACTCCAGAAAATAGATTTTATTATGGTAATTAATTTTACTTACACTTACCATTATTATGAAACTATGTCGTGTAATCTATTTCTAACTAACCATTGATTGAGTGACATGTGTACATGTCTCTCTGATATTCAAGAAAATTTATGACCGTTGGAGGAAGGATATGACCATTAGATATGCGCCTATAAATAAGAGATCATTAGAATGCACTATGTGCTATTCCATAAATCTAGAGATTACATGCTAGGAAGTGATTTATAAGGTTAGAGAGACTCTAATGCATTGTGGGGATTTTAGCATCTTGTTCAGTTTCATTCATGTGACTCTGATTGTTGTTGAGTACAATCGAGGTCTTCCGGGGATAGGAAGAAAGAAGTCCCACTACCTTAAAGTTCAAGGGATCTCAAGGATAGAAAGATAGATTTTGATATTCCTATCAAGGGATTAACATGGTGTGGGTAAGACAAACTTTATCGAAAGTATAAATCAAGGGACCCTTATCCAAGGTTGTTGGATACTATACTCTTTGTGTTAAAAGATTTCATACTTTTTACTTGTTTTTTTTCAAGTTTATTTCCAATGTATTTTGAAAAAATAATAAATTATAACCTTATTATACTTTATTATTCTTTTATGTACTTTGATAAACATGATTATATACTCTTTAAGGTAGAATCTTTACTTTAGTAAAATTTCCTTAATGTTTCATTTTTGGAACCATATTTTCGGAACCTACCAAGTTTGTCTTATAAAACTATATTAGGGTTTGTGAATTTACCTTTCTTGACTTTGTTAAACATAGTTTTCCTTAAGGATAAGAATGAATGATTTTAAACTTACAATTCACCCTATCTTGTAATTGAGCATCTGCATATACTATTTTTATCCTACAAAACCTTGGTTCCAATATTCCCCCCTTTAGTTTTTTTGTAAATATAAAGCATCCTTGGTGAAATTTTACTTCAAAAAATATATAATCAAAATTGAAAAACCCATCCATATATTTAAATATATGTGATCTATGTACAATGTAGAAAATAAAATATCAAGAGAGAATCCATATATTGTACCAAACCATTTTGATTCAACTTTTGAAGTCACCCAAGTAAGTCCTCCATAAGGCCCGAGGTGCATTACAGATTAACTTGGACTGGTGAATAATTCGATGGTATCAATGCTAAATAATTAGGAATGATATCACCCTAAAAATATAATAAAATATACTAAGGTTTCCAATTGATAATCCCACATGGTGATTATAACGACCCCTGATTTTATTAAAAACTGATACTTAATTAAATATTTTATGATTACATTTTATTACTTAAAAACAATCTAAAATAATCTGTCACATATTATACAATGAAACTATATAAATTATAAATATTATAGTACATAAAAAAATTGTAATCAATTAGAAATTAAAAAAAAATAGGATTAAGGAAAAATAAATTATAAACTATTCATTTTCAATGAAATCAGTTTTTCTTTCTGGATTTAATGCCTTCATATGATAGAGCATATCCACATGGATGTCACTGATGTTTACAGAGAGGCCAATTAGGTTGGAGATTCTCTATCAAAGAGAGTAGTTTTGGAGGCCTCCTCGGGATGTTTTTTTGTTGCTCTTGAGTTTTTTTTCTCATTTTGTTGATTTGGATGCGCATGGTGTTTTTTATTCCCATCTTTCTAAACCCCCTACTCTTCCACTTTCTCTTGTTTTTAATAAATTTTTTAGGTTTGGGCTCACCCGGATCCTGAACCTGTTTGCATTATATTTCTATTTAAAAACTAAATTTATAAATTTTATATTATGAAGAAGATAAAAATATTATAAATTTTTAATTCATAATTTTGAAATTTTCTGAGTATGAAATTATGTTAATAATCTTGAACAGCAGGATTTTAGCTAAATAGTGAAAAATACTATTTTTAAGGAAACTGTAAATTAAAAAAATTATCATTATATAAGAATGAAATATAAGTTGATAAAAAAATTTAATCGATTAAATATATATTTATTTATAAATAATAATTTTATTTAAAATAAATTTTATTAATTTATAAAACATATGCTTAATATAGAACAAACATAAGTAATAGTCTCCAATAAAAGAATTTTGTTCGGTATTTCCTTTCAATTAAATATTACTTGTATAAAATTCATTTTTAGAATGATTTTAAATCCAAATAACAATCATTTTTATTTTAATAAAACATTTTTTATCATGATTATCAATTAAAAGGATAATTTTACACTACAATTAAATTTAAATCTTAAAAATACAATTTTTTAAAAATTACTTTTGATATGTTACTTGCGCTAATACTAAAAATATGTTTTCTTAGACATTAAATTTCTATATGATAAAACGGATTTAATATTTGGAATAAATAGGTATAAATGATTTAAAAATTCCATTTTATTAATACATTTAACTTAAATTACATACAAAATAATTAGTTACCATAGAAAAACAAAAAATGGTAAAAGAAAATATTCGTAGACTAAAGGTCTTAGAAAAACCTTTAAAACATGAATGAAAATAAATTATTGAAGGATTATAAAACTCATCCCATTATCAAATACATTAATATCCATTTAGGGAGTCTTGTTGACATCTTAACATGTTCTCTATTTATATTATGTGGAAATATTAGAAAAATTCCATCAACACAACTTATAAAAGGGGCCTCTCCCCAACCATTCAATATGAGTCATTGAATTTCATTTACACTTTAAAATATAAATATTATACTTTATATATAATCAAATTCCTTTTACTTGAGCCTCTCATCCCAATATATTTCTATAAGATTTTAATTTCTGAGGAATCATCCATAGAAAATGTAATGAATTCAATACAAGTACCCTTTTTTCCTAATATATTTCCCTTTCTATCATACTTTTTGATGTATAATTTTAAAATTCATATATAATTAAATATTTATTATTTTTATATGTAATTTTATAATTCTAATTGAATAACTATTAACCAAATTTCCTTGCTTCTATTATGAAACATGGAATTGGTATTCATGCAATGTGCAGACTACAACCTCCACGATGCTCTGACATCCATTGTCTCATGGATGCCTTTATTTTCAGATCATAAAGTAAAAAAAAGGAATAATTTAAGAACATATAGTATAATTATAATTCTAAATATATAAATTATAATCCACCTTTACTTCTCATTCTTAGAGAAATGAAAACATTAACTGTTCACTATGCAGACTACTACCTCCACGAGGCAACATTTCTCATTTTTCATACAGTTTCTTTATTACTTATTAAAAACCTATTAAAATATGATACATAAAATAAAAAATATCAAAAAAATATCAATATTATTCTATATTATTGATATTATACTATAATATTAATATTATTCTAAAATAACTACTTACATAATCATAATCATCCTTTAATTATTGTATGGTCATGTATGGGTTGATCTAACTACTTACTCGAACAAAGATATAAAATGATATCATTTATGACTATGAAAACATAAATAATGATGAAAATGATATAAAAAAATAAAAAAATATTTTAATTTTGTTCTATAATGGTTATATTAATATTAAACTCATTAATCAATATACCAATGTCTATTTGTTATAAATCGCCAAAACATGCAAATTTCTTAGTTTATCTTTAAGGATCATAACAAATAATACCATATACTGAAATGATAAAAATAATAAATAATAAAAAAAATAAATTCAAGTAAATTATATTATATATTAATGATAATATATTAGAAGAATAATGAAAAGAAACACCATTATTAAAACACTAGCTCAAAATTATTTGGATTTCTCACACCTGCGATTGAAAATATATAATAAATAAAAAATATATACAGATAATAATAATAATAATAATAAATATTGATGAAATTTTAGGAATATTAATATTTTTATGAAATATATGACAAAGATAGATATATCTATTATACAAGATGATAGAGTGTGATCAAATAAGCTGGAATTCATTTTAAGGATTTCTTTGTCTAATTCTCAACTCAATGCGATATTTATGATATTATTCACCATTATTTATTTTATATGGTACACTAACTAAAAAATTATTTTTAAATATAAAAATATATTCTTTTTAATAAAGTTTTAAAGACCATTTAATTATCTTCCTCTCATATTTCTTTGATTCTTATGTTACCTTCACTGTAAGGGTTACATCGACTCAATTTCCTATTCATCGGGTCACAGTCTTTGTTATTTAAATATAATTTTCTAGAAATTTTTGTTCTGTTAAATTTACACAATTTTATTTGGTATTTCCTCTTATTCTTAGTTTAAATTAATTCTAATCATAAATCACCACTTCTATGATAAACATCTTACAGAGTAAAATTATATCATTTGTACGATTGACACTCATTCTTATAAATGAATATTCTCTTTATAGTCCATTTTTCCTATTTAAAGTTATTTATTTAATGGGTTACTAATATGTTTTTTATATTTTTTATATTTTAATTTACCCATTTTATGAAGTGAAATTCCTTCAATATTTTTTTCATGTGGTTGTTTTATTTAAAATAAACTAAAAATATTAATAAAGGAAATTATTTTCATTAATTAACACTCCATATTATTATTATTTTTTGTGTCTTTTGAAAGATACTTTATTTGGAACTATTTATAATTTTTTTTTCATAAATATTATATTTACCTTCATATAATTATTTTAATGTGATCTACACATCATATTTTGTCACAATGTTTAAATTTTTTTTTGTAAAAACATTGGTATTTACACATTAATTTTTCATCCATGATACATCTCTCATGTAGTGATGCTTTGAACACCCTCTATATGGTATGATTATTTTAATCCTTTTGGAAAATGGTATTTTTTATCATATGATTTATTATGATTTAGGTCCATGGTTGTTTTGACATGTTTTGGAAACCCATTTTTTAAGGGTTTAATAAGACGTGATGATGATTAATTTTATATGGCACACAAATGTATGGATAATTATTGGAGTGGTCATATATTTCCATCTAATTCATTTTTTCAAAATTATATCTAATTATATATTCATGTTTGGAAATACCAAGTTTGTTCACACATGCATGATAATAATTAGTTTTCTCACATTATCTAGCATATACATAATGAGATAGTTCACATAGGCATGGTAATAATGGGTTTTCTCATAATGGGTTTCCTATGATTATGTTTAATCCATATTCCAAATATTCTTTATTATGTTATTACACATTTTTAATAAGATTTTAAATTTAAAAATATTCAATGTTTTTATATTATGCCTTGTTTGAAAAATATTCCATAACCTTTTGTCATAGTCTCATTTTTTATGATTGTTGACATGTATGTTGAGACTTATCATGGATTTTGTGATTACATAATGATATTTTTATGATCTTATGTCTCTTTATATTAGTTTATGACTATAATTTATGGTTTAATGAAATTTTAATAGAAATATATATATAACCTTTCTCACGTCCTCTATTATATGTATTATCTAATTCATTATGATATGTTTATCTCTTACTGAGCTTCTAAGATCACGACTTTCATATGTTTAAATCCCCCATGTTGGGAAGATGATTATATTTTGTGATATGTCTTGAAAATATCCTAGATGAGTTTGATTATGGATTATTATATGAAACTATTATAAAATAATATGCTTATATTGATAATATCCATGACAATTAACATTTTGGTCACCGGGTTATAGATTATTTGTGAGATTTATTATCAAATAAATGAAATTAATGCATTATTTAAGTAATATTTAGCTTGGATCACATTATTTTGTATTACAGGCAAGGTTTAATTACAATTGGGATTAGTTTTTATAACTTTAGTTAAACCCCTTGAAATATGATTAAGTGATACGTCTATGATTTGTATAATATATTAAGGTTTTGGTTAGTAGAGATTGGGTGGTTATCCTAGAAATTTCATCCTTGTTTTATATTATAAGTGAATGAATTATTTGGAATATATGTACCTAGGTACAATAACCTTATTTTTTGTATTTGGTATTAAATTGATCAAAACTGGTGCATTACAAAGAGGCATTACTTCTCACCTAGTTCTACACTCCTAGGGGATATGATTTTGTTAATTCACATTATCTTTATAAAATATTTTGAAGGATCAGAATATATAATAAGTTTAGTTAGACAAATAACCACATATAAAATTTATTAAAACCTTGAGATTCATATGTTAATTTTTGTAGATAATTTAGAAAATCCCCCAACTATGATTATATTTTCTTTAAGTTTACATTCATTAATTTATGTATACTCATTCAAATTTTTTCTTTTAGTCATGTTAATTGTGGAAACTCGAAATGACTATATTAACAATAAGTGATAAGGAAATTTTGGAGATTTTCCTAGCATTAAAACTACTGAGATTGGGGATGGGATAACAAACCTCATGTTAATTCCCACCTAACTATCCCAAGATAATAGAAATAATGATAATCATGTTGAGAACCTAAACGTACCATGGTAAGAGCAGCTCGCAATTGAGTAATTCATGAGTTGATATCCACCCAATTTTAGTGGGTATTCTAATCCACCAAATATCCAGTAGTGGGTTAATGAAACAAAAAACGTTATTTGATATTCTACAATTCTCAAATGATGAAAATGGTAATTTTTCATCGATCATTTAGAAGGTGATGCAGAATAGTGGTGCAATATCATTAGGAATACCACATAAAATAAGAAAGTAGACTCAATATAATGGGAATATTTCAATATGATATTTTTCAAAAAGTATTTTGTATGCCCAAACCCTAGATTCCCAGATTCGGTGACTTATTTTAATACATTGGCATGATTACATGGAATCAAGCCTAAAAGACTGACCAGTTTAGTAGTCGTGGAAAATAGATTACATACATGAACGTTGCATTACACATTCCAACATACAACAGAAAAAAAATCCTTTAAGAATGCCATTATTTCCTTAGCTTAACCATGTATCTTAAATATAAAACACTTCTTGGGATCCTGGGAAAATAAAACATTATAAATGGGTGAGCTCAAACACACAGTAAGGGTAAGAAATACTGTGGAAGATAACATAAATATTAATCATGGTGAATAATTGAAAACACATGCCTTTACTAGTAATAAACACGAACAATTTTATGGAAGGAATATGAGTTTAGTAAATGATTTCATAATAAAACATAATTCTGGGTATTCTACTAGTTGAATGACCACATGAACCATCAATATTATTTTCATAATGAGGGAATGTATAATGCCAGACATTCTGAAACATTTTTTCAAGGCCTTGGCCAAGACGTCTAAAAATGATTAAGGCCTCGACCAAAACCATATGTCAAATTTGGAAAGTCCTTGGCCAATCCCACATCTAGTTGTCTCATGAGACCTACCGATGCATCGAGGAGCAATAGCGGGCTCCACCCGTCACTTACTATGTATAATACATTCCTCATATGAAAATGTTGAAATATAACATAAACATTTATATTAAAACTATCATATGAAATGTTAATACTTTAACCATAAAACATTAATGGCATAAAAATAACACATCCACAGTCAAACATATCACAAAACATTCAATACAATATGGAATATTTGTTTCATAATAAATCAACTTCAAACAAGTTTAAAATCCATTAAAGGATGTTGACATATATGAAAATGACTTGTAAAACTCTTTAATAGAAATATCAATTTTTCATGAAAACATTTATAAGTCACACAATTTATAATGGAAGACATTTAAAGTCATTTTTGATTCAACGTGTCCCATACCACTTTGAAACTTTTGAAAGGAATTAACATTTTTACAACATTCATGTCCATATAGATAAATCCTTAAAAAACATTTTGAAAAAATGGAAATTGATGAGAATGATTTAGAAGAATAAATATTTCAAACATTTAAAATGATGTTTCAGTAAAACATTCCCTTAGAATAATCCCTTTGAAAACTCTTTCAGGAAATATAGAGATGGATAATAAATATGTCCCAGAAGACACTTATGTAAAAACAACCTCGAATAATAACGAGATTGTAAAATTAACCCTTACCTTGGTCGAGGGTATGTTAAAATCTTGTATAATAGTTAAATCGTTGTTATTAAATTATAAAAAAACTATATACATAATTATGATATCATATACGATCTTCTAATAATGCTTTTTTAATGATATTTTAGTATTATCGTCGTTTCAGGTGTTAACTGATTCATTTTCCTTTAAATTCTTTTTTACGTGATTGATGTTTGTTATGGATGAGATGTTTCTTAATCATATCCAGAATGATATAAAGTCATTAAACATTATTTGTAATCATAAAATGAATATTAGTCTTGAATGGTTATGATGGGGAATGAATCTCATCGCGTTCGTGGAGACGGTAATCCGTACGTACACACGAGCGAAAATATCATTATTTTGATATTAAAATCATATATATATTTTGATGGTATATCATATATAAAGAATAATTATAATGTTATATTTATTATTTACGTCAATTATACATCATTATTATACCCATCCAAATAATAATGTATTGAATAACAACTACACCATGACGTGGAGACGTTAAGCCGTACGTACGCACGTATGATGAAATGTCATTAAAAGGATGGATAGATTAATGAATATGGTTGTAACATATTTATAATAACATCACAGTATATAGAAGATATTGGATTTATTTATTTTATAATGGAAACAACAAAGAAATAGGAAGTGGAAGAAGAAAGGACATGAAAAATGTGATGAAATATTTACCTATTCTTTAGGTTCTTTCTTTTGATTTGATCAAAAGGGATCATTAAATAGGATTTTTGAATATAATAAGTCCTATAGGATTATGGGAGGAGAGTTGGAAGTATATTAGGTCAGGGTTTGGCCGATCTGAATGGATTTGAAGGTGTGAATTTGAGAGAAGGGGGAGTGCCCTTTTATAAGAGTGGTGAGGGGAACCTTAGGAAAAGATTGAAATATTATTTTATAATAAAATCATTTTCTGTTTCTAATGGATCCAAAATAAATTATTTAGAGTATAAGATGGAGATGGGTCTAAAACCACTCATCAAATAGGTTTTGGACAGGTTTGGGTCACTATATTAACCTTATCTTCTAGATTTAACTCTTAGTTAAATAGTTTGACATTTACAATGTCTCTTCGTATTTTTATATTATATGGTTAATAAACTTACTATAAATATACAAGCGAACCCCAAGTGGTTTATTAATGACATATATAATAGTATTTTAGACATTTGTCCAAACATTAGTTGTTTAGGAATATAATACCAATTAATAATATAATATTTGTTTTAAAAACTCTTTTATGTCAATTTTAACACTATTTGGTATTTTGTTTTTTTAAATTCATAACAGAATTATTACATCAAAAAAATTTATTTAATCAATGCTAAAATGTCATAGTAACCTAGAAAATTTATGCAATTCATAAAAAGTCTCAAATTACATTTATTTGGGTATTTTATAATATCGATTATTTTAATATTTTATTAATATGGCAATCACTTCATCGTCATTGTGTCATATATAAATTAAATTATTCAATGTATAAAAATTATAAATAAAATACCATTATTTTGGAAATATATTTAACTTTATAATGAATATTTATAGTCTAACTTATATTCTGTGTAACCCCATATTAAAAATGGTTTAGTTATTAAACTTTTAATTTAACACTTCTAATTCTTCTTTGGATTAAATAATAATAAATGTCCTAGTCTCATCCAAGTGGACCTAAAGGATCATATTTTATTTCTAAGGTTTTTTTTGTTATAATTACACATATCCAATAGAATTAGGACATTTTTTAGTGTAATAATAATAATAATATCATTTTTACCCTTAATTACCCAATTTAGTTTTAACGGTGGTAAATAAAAAGTCAAAAGTTACTGTTCACCAAAAATTATTTTTATCTTATTAAACAACATTTTACTTAATGATATCAACCATTTCTCTTAGATTTTTTAAATTCAATTCACAGAAGCGGTAAAATTAAGTTTTATGCAAATTTTCAAATGCTCCTAAGAGGTGGGTAAAAGATGATAAAAAGTTCGATAATTTTATATATATATAAAATTATTATAAACTGACTCCAATTAATTAAATTGAACTTATATATGTATTATGTATCTATTTTTATTGAAAATAAATTTAAATAAAAAGTTGGTTTTAAACTATAACTTAGTGTTTTTCACTTTTCATCAAAAATTGAATGTTTTCAGAAACATACCAAAAATTCACCCTAAGTGAATTTTGATATTATAAATTCAAAAATAAAGTCTATTTTACCAAATTAAAAACATATAAATTACATTTATTAATTTAAAATTAATTCCCGTCGTGAAAACCAAAAAACGTATTTTTAAGAAATAATAACTGCCAAAAAATTGACACTTGTTTATCTCCAATTTTAATGTGAAACTACTTCCAATGACCAGAATTGGATTAAATGGTAAAAATATAATCTATTTATACTTCCAAACCATTAAAATTTATAATTTCACACTCGAAATTATTTTGATTAAAAAAATTGTTTTCAGTTAAAATATAATGTTTTTAACTTATCACCCAAATATGAAAGTTATCAGAAAAGAACAAAAAATTTATTAAAACTAAATTCCTATGTCCCAATTATAAATAAGAATTTTATTTTGTCAAATTTAATATCTAAAAGTTTAAAATATTGGATTTAAAAAGGGTTCTCCATTAAAAGGCGATAAAACTGCATTTTTTTTGAAAAATACTTCTTTTATCTGAAAGAAATGAATTTGTTATTACATTAGGTCTAAGAAAATCATAATATGGATTCTAAAATTATAAGGATTATATTCTATTAATACTATTCATAACCACTTTTGAACAACTATTTTGGTAAGTCGTAGTGTGCTTGAACTCAGTGTTACATGTAGTGCAAGTTATTGAATTACTTTGAAGAAATAACATATTATGAAATATTAGGGTATTACATTCTTCCATCCTTAAATAAATTGAATTCTTGCAATTTGAAAATTTTCTTCAGAAATAAAAGGTTGAAAATTGAAAATACCTATGTGGGAAAACCCACATCAGAAATTGGGTTACTAAAATTTAGTCTTAATAAGAGGAAAAGAGAAATTAAAGGGTCACCACCAAATTATGATTTCGATTAGGAAAACATTGGTTGCAATTAAAGACACATATTTAGAGGAAAAACATAAATATTTATAGGGTGTGATTGAGGTCGTCAGTCACAAACAATTGTAGAATTGAGGGCCTCAAATCCATCAATCTATGATGATTTAAAATATCATCCGTTCAATAAAACATAAGGTATTAGGATAAAAAATTCTTCATTTAAGGATCCCTTACCTAAAGTTTAAGAATTAATTTCTTCATATAATAATATAAATAAATATATACTTGAAAAGTAGAATTCCATCCTTTAACTAATTTCTACCACAAACCCATATTTTACTCTAAAATATAGTATAACTTAAAAAAATATTCTATTTATCCTATTTGTATAGGGTTCCAAAAAAATGAATATATAATTCACCCATCAGACCCTTTAAAAAAGAATCTACATTATACAATCCGAGGACTTCACATAGTCCAGTGGTGGGTGATAAATCCCAATTGCACTATGGTTGTAGGTTCGATTCCTGTAGCTTTGTCCAATGCGATGGGTTGTCACACGGTCTGCGTGTTTTCCTTTTTATAAAAATGCAAAAATAACCTTAACAATAGTATCCAATTAAAAACATAATCCATTACAACCTATAGACTTATCCAAAATAATTCTATCCAAACTCACAGTCCAACATTTATAAGGAAGTTAAACATAATGAAGATCCTTTTTTCCACGTAATAACATGTGAACACCTTCATCATGTATTATTTTAAAACACGGTAACACCCTGAATTACCATTAAACCTTATTTATTACATTAATACTTTGTTATCCTTTATATAATACTGGATATATTCCTTATATTAAAAAATATTTAATATTCCAAAAATTATGAAATAAACAAACTATTAATCAGTTCCATGGAAGTCAAGAATATCTAATTCAATTTAACTAAATCAACCATCTCTTATTCCAAAATCACTACATCATTATCAGGAACATATTAAGGATTACATTTCCTTAAACCATTTATTTTTCCAAAAAGTGTAGCTAATTATTAAGTCACTTTCTTAGAGCCATATAATCTCAAATCCTCAATAAAATAGTACTGCAGTACAGTCCTTATTTATCTCCATAATTCATATGACCCGTATATTATTGATACAACACTAAAATTAAATAATTCTATAATAACAACATAAAAACACTAGTCATTCCCCTTCATCTGAGGTAGTATAATAACTTTATTGTTACCCTATAGCATCATTTAAGGTATACGCTGATGACTGGGACATTGATTTGCGTAGTGTCCCAATGCCTTGTAGATGAAGCATTGTACATTCAAAACTTTTTTCTTGCCCTTGCAATCATGTACATGGTGTCCTTTTTCTCCACACTTATAACAATCTCCCATTCCCTTTAAGAATTTACCAAGGTGATTCTTTCCACAGTTATCACATATGGGAAAATTCTTCTTTTCCCTCTTCCCTTTATCCTTCTTTCTCGCTTCCATCCTTTTCTTATCTTACTTCCCTTAAAATACATATGACTCAAGGAATTCTTTACTTATGT
Source organism: Viscum album (assembly GCA_963277665.1). Classification (NCBI taxonomy): domain Eukaryota; kingdom Viridiplantae; phylum Streptophyta; class Magnoliopsida; order Santalales; family Viscaceae; genus Viscum; species Viscum album. The sequence continues at coordinate 1,264,356,314 of OY728140.1, read as the reverse complement.
TTTTAACACATGATACTATTTCATCATATGTTTATAATACATGGGAGACTATTTTCCTTCTAAATATTTGCTTAATACCGTGAAAGATCTGATTCTTCTTACTCTTTGGATCATTCATATTGCTGGTGTTCACATTCATTCTACTTGGTGCCATTTCTATACAATGGCATACACTAGGTCAGTTTATGAATTTCAATGAATAATTCAAAACTTGTAAAATACCTAACGTAAATTGAATATTTTATAGATATAATACATAATCATAAAAATATTTTTTTGAGGATGTATATACTCGTAAATCCTTCATAATGATTTTAAATGAAAATGAAAATTATCCTAAGCATATCCCCTAGAAGTGTCATAACCAAGAGTTTAGTAAGGCCCATTGTCGTGCCCCAGTTTCCATTTGAGTCAAGATCAAAGCAGTGTTTTTGGGTGTTACCCCTAGCTACATCTTTGCGAGAGCCGCCTTTACCTGCTCGTATCTAGAGAAGGTTGTTTTTGCTTAGAAAACTCACAAAATCTCTATATTACCAAAATTCTAGGAAGTTATTCTATACTAATCCTCAAATTCTATCTTAGGGTAATTTTTTATAATCAGAGTTTATCTAAATCTAGTTTCCAAGGTTATTGTTAATCTTCCTCTGATACCAACTATAATTCCCCGACCCTAGATTCCCAGAGTCAGTGCATTATTTTAATACATTGGAATGATTACAAGGAATCATTTCCTGAAAGGCCGACCAATTTAGAAGTCTCAGAAAATAGATTACATACATGAATGTTACATTACACTTTATAACATAAAACACACAAAAAACAGTCCTTTGAGAATTCCATTGTTCCCTTAGCTTAACCCGACATCATAAACATAAAACACTTATTGGGATCTTGGGAAAACAAAACATAAGAAAGGGGTGAGATCAAATTCTCAGTAAGGGTAAGAAATACGTTGGAAGATAACATAAATATTAATCATGGTAAATAATTGTAAACACATTCCTTTACCAGTAATAAACATGAACACTTTTATGGCAGAAATATGAGTTTAGTAAATGATGCCATAATAAAACATAATCATGGGTATTCTACTTGTCGAATGACCACATGAACCATCAATATTATTTTCATAATTAGGGAATGTATAATGCTGGACCTTCTGAAACATTTTGTCAAGGCCTTGTCCAAGATGTATAAATATAATTAAGGCCTCGGCCGAAACCATATATCAAATTGGGAAAGGACTCGGCCATTTCCACCTCTAGTTGACTCATGAGACCTACTGATTCATCGAGGAGCTATATCGGGCTCCACCCATTACTTACTAATCCAATACAATACTCATATTAAAAGGATGAAATATAACATAAAAATTTATATTAAAAATAACATAAGAAATGTCAAAAATTTAACCATAAACCATTAATGGTATAAAAATAACACATCCACAGTCAAACATATCACAAAACCTTCAATACAATATGGTAGATTTATGTCATAATAAATCAACTTAAAAAAAGATTAAAATCCTTCAAAGGATGCTGACATAAATGAAAATGATTTGTAAAACTCTTTTAGAGAAGTATCCCTTTTTCATGAAAACATTTAAAAGTCACACAATTTATAAAGGAAGACATTTAGAGACATTTTTGAATCAAAGTTTCCCATTCCACTTTGAAACTTTTGAATAGAATTAACATTTTTAAAACATTCATGTCCATATAGATAAATACATAAAAACCATTTAGAAAACACGGACATTAATGGGATTGACTTAGAAGAATAAATATTTAAAACATTTAAAATGATGTTTTAGTAAATAATTACCTTAAAATAATCCCTTTGAAAACTCTTTCATGAAACATGGATATGGATAATAAATATGTCCCCATAGATACTTACGTAAAAACAACCTCGGATAATAATGATATTGTGAAATTAACCCTTACCTTCTAATTTTTATTGGTCGAGGGTATGTTAAACTCCTTTATAATAGTTAAATAATTGTTATTAAATTATAAAATAACCATATACATAATTATTATATCATATATGTTCTTCTAATAATGCTTTGTTAATGATATTTTAGTATTATCGTCATTTCGGGTGTTAACTCATTCGTTTTACTTTATATTATTTGTTACGTGAGTCTTTTTTGTTATGTATGGGATGTTTATTATTCATATATAGAATGATATAAAGTCCTTAAAAATTATTTTTAATCATCAATTGGAAATTATTCTTGAATGGTTACGATGGGGAATGAATCTAATCGCGTTCATGGAGATGGTAATCCGTACGTACACATGAGCGATAATATCATTCTTTTGATATTAAAATCATATATAATTGGATGGTATATCATATATACAGAATCATTACCATGTTACATTTATTATTTACATCAATTATATATCATTATTATACCCATCCAAATAATAATGTATTGAATAACAACTACACCACAATGTGGAGACGTGAACCGTACGTACGCACGTATGGTGAAATGTCATTAAAAGGATGGATAGAATAATGAATATGGTTGTACCATATTTATAATAACATCATAGTATATAGAAGATAATACTTTTGTTATTTTATAATGGAAACAACAAAGAAAGAGGAAGTGGAAGAAGAAAGGAACTTGAAAGAGGTGATGAAATATTTACCTCTTCTCCGGGTTCTTCCTTTTTATTTGATCAAAAGGGAAACTTAGGTTGGATTTCTGACTAATGGAAGGCCTCTAGGATGAAGGAAGGATAGTTGGGAGGATATTTGGGCAGGGGTTGGCCGATCCTAATGGCTTTGAAGGTGTGAGTGTGAGATAAGGGGGAGTTCCCTTTTATAAGAGGGGTGAGGGGAATCTCAGGAAAAGATTGAAATATTATTTTATAATAAAATCATTTTCGGTTTATAATGGCTCAAAAAAAAAATTATTTAAAGTATAAGGTGAGGTTGGTTATAAAACCACTCAACCAATAGGTTTTAGACAGGTTTGGGTCACTATATTAACCTTATCTTCTATATTTAACTCTTTGTTAAATTGTTTGACATTTACCATGTCTCTTCATATTTTTATATTACATGGTTAATAAACTTACTATAAACTTCCAAGAGAACCCAAAGTGGTTCATTAATGACATATATAATAGTATTTAATCCATTTAGATGAACCTTAGATATTTAGGTATATAATACAAATTAATAATATAATATTTCTTTTAAAAACTCTTTTATGTCAATTTTGACACTATTTGTTATTTTGTTTTCTCTAAATTCATTACAGAATTATTATTTCAAAAAACAATTCATTTAATCTAATATAACATGTAATATTGACATATAAAATTAGTGGAATTCATAAAAAGTCTCAAATTACATTTATTTGGGTATTTATAATATCAATTATTTTAATATTTCATTAATAAGGCAATTACTCCATCATCATTGTGTTATAATTAAATTAAATTTTTTAATGTCTAAAAATTATAAAACAAAATTCATTAGGAAATCTTTTTATCTTTATGATGAATTTTTATAGTCTAATTTATCTTATGTGTAGCCCCATATTAAAAATTGTTTCGTTATTAAACTTTGAATTTAACACTTCTAACTCTTCTTTGAATTAAATTGTAATAAATATCCTAATCTAATCCAAGTGGACCTAAAGGATCATATTTTATTACTAAGGTTTTTTTGGTATAATTACTTTTATCCAATAGAATTAGGACATGTGTTAGGGTAATAATAATATCATTTTTACCCTTAATTACCTTATTTACTTTTAACCGTGGTAAATAAAAGTCAAAAGTTACTATTCACCAAAAATTATTTTTTTCTTATTGAAGCACATTTTACTTACTGATATGAACCGTGTCTCTCGGATTTTTGAAATTCAATTCACAGAAGCAGTAAAATTAAGTTTAATGCAAATTTAAAAATGATCATAGGAGGTGGGTAAAAGACGATAAAAAGTTCGATAAATTTTTTACATATCTAAAATTATTATAAACTAACTCCATTGAATTAAATTGAAATTATATAGGTATTATGTATCTATTTTTACCTAAAATAAATTTAAATAAATTAAATAATTATTTTAATAAAAAGTCGGTTTTAAACTCTAACTCAATGTTTTTCACTATTCATCAAAAATTGAAAGTTTTCGGAAACATACCAAAAATTCACCCTAAGATAATTTTGATATTCCAAATTAAAAAATAAATTATATTTTACCAAATTAAAAACATATAAATCTCATTTATTAATTTAAAATTAATTCCCATTGTCAAAACCAAAAAATGTATTTTTAAGAAATAATAACTACCAAAAGATTGACACTTGTTTATGTCCAATTTCAATGTGAAATTACGTCCAATGACTAGAATTGGATTAAATTTTAATAATATAATCTATTTATAAATCTAAACAATTAAAATTTATAATTTAACACCATAAATTATTTTGATAAAAAAAAAATTTTTTAGTTAAAATATATTGTTTTTAATTATTCACCCAAATATGAGAAGTTATCAGAAAAGCAACAAAAATTTATTGAAACTAAATTCTTATGTTCCGATTTTAAATAAGAAGTTTATTTTGTCAAATTGAATATATAAAAGTTTCAAATATTGGATTTAAAAAGTGTTCACCATTAAAAGGTGGTAAAATTGTATCTTTTTCGAAAAATAATTCTTTTATTTGAAAAAAATGATTTTTTTCACACATTATGTCTAAGAAACTCATAATATGGATTCTAAAATTATAAGTATTATATTTAGTTAATACTATTCATAACCACTTTTGAACAGCTATTTTGGTAAGATGTGGTGTGCTTGAACTTGGTGTTGCGTATAGTGAAAGTTATTGAATTACGTTGAAGAAATAATGTATTATGAAATCGTGGGGTGTTACATATTTTCCTTAGAATGTTTTTACAAAAAAGGATCAAGGGTTATTTTATTTGAAGTAAAAATAGGATGATTCTATAGGAACTTATGGAGAAAATTTCACAAGACTGAAATGGTATTCCTCTAGTTTAATCTCTGATAGTGAGAGTAAATTTGACCACATATTTAATTTCATAAAATATTGTTATTTAAGGTATTTAACTATAATATAATTTAATATCTTTTAAGATATTTCCTCATGTTATCTTAACATGAAATGGAAATTGGAACCAATCATTATTATTGGGAATGTGAAATTAAAGTGGAGTATCATGGATTCTCTAATGATAAAACAAATAGTGGGAAGAATGTTAAAATTTCATAAATGAAATAAATATAGAAAACATCACCCATGTAATTTCTTTTGGGGATCATAAAAGTGTTTTACGTGTGATAAAATAGAACACCAATCCTGTAACTATCGATTTAAGGCTAAGAGGTCAATTAATGGAACAAAAGAGAAGAAGTTCCCAACTAACAATCCAAAAAAACTTTAATGGTTCATATGGAAGGAGTTTAAATATTATGTGAATAAATTCCCCAACCCTTAGTTCAATGAAGAATATAGGCCCCAACAACAACTTTAATGAAGGGAATTAGTGCATTCACAGTCATAATCATTGATGTACACCATGATAATGAATTGATGTGAGGTATACTTGTTCTATTTTATAGATATTTAAATAAATTATTTGATTCTAGTTTGTAAAAATAGATCATATCCAACATGTATTATAATAATGAGAAATAAATATCAGACAATGGATATTAAACTATCTCTAAAAACCTTTGGTGGCATAGTGACTTTGTCTATGATATATAATTCTACTCCGATTAAGATTAGTGGGGGGATACTTACTATAAATATAATTCTTCTTCACTTGGTTGAATTTAAAATACTATTGTTTATGTATTATATTTCTCTGTATAAATCACATATCATTTTTTAGGTAAAGGATATCTCATTTAATATTCAAAATCATTATGTTATCAAGTATCAATATAGTAATAATCATGAACACCACTTGGAAGAAAAATCTATAATGTGGGTTATGAAACCCAATAGAAAGGGACTATTGAATCCAATGATTAGAGAGGAAGTAAACATCGATTACATACCTATTTTATGGGAGTATATTTTTTGTATTTAGGGATGAACTACATGGTCTTCCCCAAGAGCGTGACGTTTATTTTTCTATCGAATTCATTAATAGATCCATTCCTATCTCAAAAAGTCCATATATAATAACCCCCATTGAATTGGAAAAATTAATGAAGAAACTAAAAGATAATATATATAAGGGATTTATATTTCCTAGTGAATCATTGTAGTGTACAGTAGTTCTATTTGTAAAAAATAATGATAGATCGATGCACATTTTAATTTATTTTTGTGAGCTTTAAAAAATCACATTCATGAGCAAGTATTCTCAACCACATATTGATGATATGTTTGATCAAATAATAGTACATCAAAATATCTTAAAGATTGAACTTCGATCTGGATACCACCGGCCAAGGTTTAAAAGGGAGGGTATTTCTAAGATAGTTTTCCATAAAAGGTATAAGAATATTAAATTTATTTTGATTCCCATTGGGCTTATGAAAAACCATGATATATTTATATTTATAATAAATAGATTATTTAGAATTTACCTTAATCAATTTATGTTTTTCTTTAAAGTTGAAATTATTATATATTCAAAGAGAATGGAATATCATGAAGTCTAATTGTGTATTATGTTGGAGTCCTTGAGAAAGGTGAAAACATAAGAAGAATTTATCAAGTGAAAATTATTGTTTTAGAAAGTTTCATTTTTCATGGTGTAATAACAATCAAGGAAATATCAATACATACATAAAATAAGGAAGTTATAAAGAAGTGGCCTAAACTAACTACTATAATTGATATCCATAGTTTAGTTTGGGATAAAAGATATTTCTGACACTTTTTGAGAAATATCATATGGTTATCAAATCCACTAACCATGTTAACATAGATGGTAGTGAATATTATTTGAACTGATTAATGTGAAAGATGTTTTATGGAATTAAAAAGGAGTTTGGTCACCAGTCTTATACTCATATTACCCTATAAGAGAGAAGGTTTTGTAACAAACTATGATTCTTTAAACAGTAGATTTATTTCCATCCTAATGTATAATTATAAGGTAACTTCTTATGCCTCACACCAATTAAATTATCATTAGTAAAAAAAATTCTTCATGATTTAGAGATGGAGGTAGTGATATTATCATTAATGATTCAGTGAAATTATCTCTAAGGATAAATGTTTGATAAATATATATATACCACATAATATTAAAATATAAATAAATGTAAAAGTAACTTAATAAGAGAAAAATGAGATGGTTTGAATTGATAAAATATTGTGACTGATCAATTCATTACCACATCGGGATGGAAAACAGGTTAGCAGATGCCGTAAGTATGAATGAACAAGCTTATTTATATATGATTATAATTTAAAAAGACCCAATCCTCATGGATTTGAAGAGGATGAATCTTGATGTCATAATATGATGATATAAATTATATATTTCTCAATGGATTACATAACCAACCATCAACATGAAGATAAAAAAGATGAGAGGGATGATGTAGATCTATAAAAAAGGATGAAAATATTATTGAATCCAACCTTGATCAAGATAGAGTAATAAGGTTTTGAACATTGATATGTGTACTTTAAAAACTATAATTAAGGAAGGAAGGTTTTTATGATGCACAAAATTTATCCTCCTCTATTCATCTAGGAAGTATGAAGAAGTATAGAGATCTAAATAAACATATATTAATATTAAGAATTTTTTTTTTGAATAATTATCATGATGCTTGGTATTTCAGTAAGTTAAGGATTAACAAAAAAATTATAATGGAATGATGGAACTATTATATATACTAATATGGATATGGGAAACCATCTCAATACATTTAATCATATTAATCTTTAAAATAACTAAAGGCCATAATGCTATTTGGGTTGTAGTTGATCTCATAATGAATTTAGTGCATTTTATTTCTGTCAAATATATTTTCTCTATTGACCCACTCTCTACGATATAAATAAGGCTTGTGGTAAGGATTAATTGAGTACCACTCTCCATTATATCTGATTGAGATCCAAGGTTTCTGCCAAATTCCAAGATAAGTATTTAAAAATCATTATAGAAAGATTTTAGTTTTAATACTAGATATTATATTCCAAAAAATGGTCAGTTTGAGAGTACCATTAAAATCTTGAGGATATTCTAAGATATTGATTGATGGATTTTCAAGGATGTTGGGATCAACAACTCTCCCAGGCAGAGTTATCATACAACAAAAACATCCATTCTAGAATTTATATTTATCCATATAAGGCTTGTTTTGGGAAGATATGTATGAATACAATATACTAAGATGAAGTTGGAGAAAGGAAATAGATTGGTCCGAATCCTATTTATGAAATTATGGAGAAGGTTCAAACCATTAAACAACATATTAAAGTGTAATAATGTTGATATAATAGTTATGAATCTAATTGATTATGAGGTTAAGAGTTTGATGGTAGTGATATGGTGTTCCTTTGGATATTTCCTTGGATGCGTGTCATGAGATTTGGGATATAAGGGATGAGGATCCCTTGAAACATTGGCCCCTCGGAGATCCTTGATCATGTCTTGGTTATAACAGATCTTCAAGCACTCCCTCTCAACCTCTATCAGGTGCATGATGTGTTCAATATATTAATATTGCTGAATTATATACTAGATCAATCACATATATATTTCTCTGAAACTTTACAACCAGAACATGACATTTCATATGAGGAAAAACCTATTGAAATATTGGATAGAATAGACATGGTTCAAAGAAAATAGTTCAAGCATTGGGTCAATATTTTATGTGAAATCATAAGTTTGATGAGGATACATAGGAACCTAATAATGAGATGATAGAAAATTCTCCTCACTTGTTTAATATAAGGTAATACAAATTTAAGGATGAAATACTTTTTATATGGGTATGTAATGAACTACATTTTTTTAACATACTTTTCCTTTAGTAAATGTCATGTGAGTATCCTATCTTGCCTGAAATACTAAACTAAAATGATCTGAGAAATATTAGATAAGGAAATTATAGAAATAATAAATCATATATTAGATAAAATGTTTGAAATAAATTAGAAGTGCATACAAAATAGGATCAATAACACTTATAATCTTAAAAAAAATCATTTTTCGGTAAAATATTTTTTCTTTATATGTTTTATTTTGATTTTAAAAATAAATTTATAAATTTTAGAAATTAATTTAGATAATAATATAATAAATTTTAATCTAAAATGTTCAAATTATCATCATATGATTTTTTTTCTACATAATAGTTTATTTTTAGATAAATAGCAGAAAATATAGTTTTTACCAAAATAATAAATTTTACAACCTTATTATAATATAAGAAAGAAATATAATTTTAGAAAACCATTTAATTGATCCAATATGTATTCATGGAGTGAAACTATATATTTTAAAAATAATATGCTGAATTTATAAAACCTATTTCTTAAATTTTAAACACATAAATAACATTTTCCAATAAAAGAAACTCTTTTCAGTCTTTAATTTTAATTAAATATTATTTTTGAAATTTTTTTATCTTTATTTTAAATCCTAATATATATATTATTTTTTATTTAAACCAATTTTTATCAAGATAATCAAAGTCATGGATTATTTTACTTTACACATATAATTTTTATCTTAAAAATACACTTTTTCAAAAAACAGGGTTTTATGTGTCACACACACTGATGTTAAAATTAATTTTTATTACACATATAAATTTTATATAATAAAATTTAATTAATATTTTTAATAAGTTGGTCCAAATTATTTAATACATTACATTTTATTTTTACGCATTAAAAGTAAATTACTTAAGTAAATATTAGTTACCTCGATAAAACCAAAATATGTAAATGTGAAAAATTCTAAGATAAGAGAACATAATAAAATATCAACAATATATATAAAAAGTGACGTTTGAGGGATTTTGATACTTTTATCACTCTAAAATTTATTATTCCCAAATTTTGGGTCATGTTGATATGAAAAAATGTTCCCTCTTTGTACTAAGTTTATACATTTTAAAAAATTCTATCCCACAATTTCTAAAAGCGGCCCAAAAAAATCCCTTCATGAGAACTCTTATTATTATTTTTACATCTAAAAATCTTAAAATTATCCTTATTTTATATTTCTATTACATTTCACTGATCTTCTTGAAAGAAGATATTGTTGTAAGACCTTTATTGATAAGGAATCCTCCACGGAAAATATAATGATTTCAATGTAAATACCCTTTCTTTCATAACTTCTTTACCTTTATATCTTAATTTCCCTAATATAATTTTTTAATTCCTATATAATTGAATCATTATTTTTTGTAGAAAATTATATTATGCTATAGAAATAACTATTAACTACCATTCCCCATTTCAATTACTAAAAAACCATCATTCTTGCATTTTGCAGACCATCGCCTCACCAACGAGCCTACAACTGAGTGGTACAAGCAACTATTTAGATTACAAAATAATTGACTTTAATTATGGGTGGGGATAGATTATCTATTTTACTATATTAGTATTGTATATTTCACTATAGCATGTACTATTGCATTATAACTATTCAACTAAATTGGGCCTATAATCCAACAAATTTGGATTTTGGGCCATAGGACCTTAAATCCCCCATATAGCTTAATTATTCCTAGAATCTATACCAACAAATGACTTTAAGACAATGAGTTTCTATCCATCATTATTCTTTCATGCCAATGAAGCAGACCACATAAGAGCATTCCCTAGAGGAGGAATCAGAGAATGTAAAGGCCACTAGATTAGAGATTACATGATTGGGAATGATGAGAGAGATAATGGAAACTATGACACTAAAACCAAACACCATGCATATCTTTATCAGAAAATTGCATCCAATAAAAAATTTGAGGTGAGTGATAGCCAATATCAAAGTTTCAAATGTTGGGGAGGGGTAGTTCTAGTATAGTTAAGTATTTGAGACTTTAGGACATGTATTAGGACTTATGCCTCTATGCCTCTAGGTAATGTATGGATTCCCTATCAACACAGTTAGAAAGTGTATTAACAGTAAATAAATAAAAATCTTAGTCCATTAGGTCATTCTAATTGACTACCACTTCCACGATGCAACAAATTTTTTTTTCATCACCTCTTCTATTCGCTAATTATAAAATTTAAATAGAGAAATAAATGTGACACATATAATATATTTATTATTTTTAAGAGAAAAATTATAATCCCCATTATTTACACCTCATTAATTGAGAAATTAAAACATTAATCTTGCATTGTGTGGACTACCACCTCTACAAAGTAACATATATCATTTTTCATCTAGTTTCCATATTTTTTATTAAGCATTTTCAAAAAAATTATTCAAAACATCTAAATTATCAAAATAATATCACTATTATGTTATAATAATTATATTATGAAAAATTAAACTACTTTCTTAGTCATAATCATCTATTAATTGTGGTATGTTCATGTTTTGGTTGATCTAACCACCTACTTAAAGAATGATATTAAATAATATCATGTATTACTATGATAAATTAATTACTAATCATATATTGTATGAATAATTAAATATTTTTTTTATTTATTATGAAATGGTAACATTAATATTAAACTCATTAATCAAGATACCAATGTCTGTTATTTAAAAATCAATGAATATATTAATCAGAAAATTCATCTTTATGGATCATAACAAAAAATAACATTGAATGAAATTATAAAATTATAAAAATAAATTCCTAAAACTTATACTTTGAAGGAAGGATTAAAATTTAGAGAATAATGAATAAAAAAACTGATATTATGAAACAAGTTTAATACAATCAAGATTACTCACACAAGATTTTAAAAATAGACAACTAACTAATATACATGAGAAGAATAATTACAAATGAAGTATATTACATTTTATGGATAAAAATAACATTTTGAAATAGGTTATCAATATATTTATGTTTTTAAACATGAGGTTTGTGTGTGACAAACTAATCGAGAATTCAAGTTAAGGTTTCTTAATCTCATTTTTGACGCCATCAGACAAGTTTGATATTGTGTACCATAATTTTTATATATAGTGTATTCACATCCCTATTACTTTAAAATATAAAAATATCATTCATTTCATGAGAAATTTATTCCCATTTCATTCTCCACCTCTCAATAACATTTTATTCTTGTGTATCTGTTTATGCAAGGGTTACATCGCCTCAATTTCTGATCGACCGGGACATATTCATTCTAACTTGAATATAATTTTCATTATTTATTTAAACCCAAAATTTCCATTATTTTATGTTTTATTTCCTATTATACTATTATTAAATTACTTCACATTATCAATAACCACTTCTTTGATAAAAATTACTCGAAAATAAAATTATAATGTTGGTAAGAATAATTCAAATTCTTATCAATGAATATTATCTTCTATGTATGTATTATTCCTATTGAAAGTGTTTTATATTATAAATAAAAAATGTATTGTATTATATACTACTCATATTATCATTTAAGTATTTTATTAAATGAATAAATATCAACATTTCTTTGATGTGACATTTTCTTTCATACAGCCTAAAAAGAATAATAATGTCTTTTCTTTTCATTATTTACCACTCCAAATTTAATAGAAATATGTTTTATTGTTTTTAAGGATACATTATTTTAAACTCTTTATAATGAGGTTTTTAAACTTATACTCTTTACCTTAATAATTATTTTTGAAATTAATTTTTACTTAATCTTTTATAATAATGTTTAAAAGGTTTTGGAGAAAAATTTTGTATTTAAACTTCTATTTTTCCTCAAAGGTTTATCTATAATGAAGTGATGTTTTTATAGAAATAACAATATTATTATGATATGATTTTATGTATATAATGATTATTTTACATCATAGAATTTATTAGGTTCATTTTATGTGATGTTTTTGAAAATTTTATGAAACCCATTATGTTTTTCCATGGGTTAATTTGGATGTGATGAAGACTGATTTTAAATGGAACACATATGTATGAATGATGATGGGTGGAATCCTATATCTGCCTAAATTGAAGTGGTATAATTTTTTTCTCATGAGATATTTATGTATAGACACAATGATATTATACAAATAGTCTAAGGAAAAATGATTTTGGTCACATTATTAGGAATGAAAATAAGGAATTTGTTCACATAGGAATGGGTATAATAAGTTTTATCACAAAGGATTCCCTATAATTATGTCCATGAAACATTAAAATATTTTATATAAGGTTAGGAAAATTTTTCTATCATTCTTTTAATTTTTATGATATTCCATGTTTTCATGATATACATTATTTTAAAAATATTCTACACTCTAATGTCATGATCCTATGTTTTATGATTGTTGAGTTTCATTTTGAGAAATGACATACCTTTTATGCTTCCATAATGTTATTTTTATGATATTATTTTTTTATATCGTGTTTTATTATTATTAACTTTAGACTTAAGATATTTTGATTTTATTTTTATCCTCTTCCTCATTTTTCCCATCAAGTCTATGATATGATACATTATGATATGTTTTTCCCTTTACAGTGCATCTGAGCTCAACCCTTTATTATGTTTCCATACCCTAGGCTATTAGTATGATTATATCACGTTTTATTTCTAAAAAAAGGTTCTATAGAAATGATATTATAGTATAATGTATACATATATTGTTAGATAATTTATTTATGTAGATAATCTCTAAGACTCTATAGCTTTCAAACCTAAGGTTATGCAATTGTTTCTAAGATATATTATCTAAAACATGAAATTGACATGTTGTTTAAGTTAGATTTATCTTGAATAACTTTTTCCACCCATAGAATTGATTTATACTTAATGGAAGAAATATTTACAATAATATAAATCATGTCAGTCATAGTATATGGAGTTTCAACATAAAAATTATGAATAATCCGTATCAAAATATATCAAATATAGGAAATATAAAATTTCACATAAATAAATATGAGAGTGAAAATATATCCTAGGATGAGTATGAAAATAAATAACCAAAATACCAAAATTCAAAAATAAATCAATATAAAAAATTCCTAGTGAAGACATCTCTACGTGGCACTTGTCCACCCCTAATCCTATACCATAGAATATGACATAATCATCAAGAATCCCTACTATAAGAAATGACATCTTTATGTCTACTAGTATTAGTAAAAAGTAAGACATGATAGTCTTAAAGACATATGTAGGATGTGAGGTAAATCCTAGTAGGATACAACCATGAAACTATTTATCAATTTTCATTGTGCACACCAATAGTTCCAATTTTAATTCAATTCTTTGAAAATAATTTTTTGAAAAATAATTTTTTATTAAAATAATAATTTGATGTTTATGAAATGGATTATGAAATCAAAAAATATAACTGAGTGAAAAAATAGATAACCATCATGATCATAAACAAATACATGTGTATTCAATATTGGCATGTCATAACAAGTTTGAACTATATGTGAAACATGGGGACGCTTGGATGTATGATCTCTAAGTGTACATGACTCACTGACGGAACACTAAACCACTTATGGGATCCAAAATAGTTAATATACCTAGGGGTCTTGAAAGGCTTCCCATAAATGAACCCTTTCTATATCATGATTAAGGCTAGGGTACTACTTGTCCAAAAACAACACACCCATGGTCTCCCATGTGAAACTAATAATCACATTTGAAATAATAAATAAATATTATAATCATGAAATCATGTTTTATCCAAAATACACAAGTAAAATAACTTTTTAAAACAAATTAAGAACCAAGGTTCCCTTTAATACTTTTTTTATCAAACTCGATTATGGAATAATAAATATTTTTTTAAAGTAAATCCAAAGAAACTTCCATTTTTATAATCCCAACAAAGTGAAAAATAAATGCACCCATAAAAATTCTCAATAATTGTTTGAAAACATAAATCATAACCAAAAAATGGGAAAACCCATAAACAAAGGTGTTACAAATTAATATTTTGGATATGTAGAGTCACCTACCTGAAAAGTGAAAAAATTTCATTGCCTTTACAAAATAATAAGCAGGATGAAGAGAAAGGGCCTTATCAATCCTAAATTCCAAATAGATTCATTATAACTCCAACATAATTCTATGGTTTGACTCTCCATGGCCATTAGGGTTAGATGTATAAGTGTGAAATATATTCACATGGATGAAGAGGGGGGGAAAGGAAGAAATCAAGGAAACCAATAGACTAACAATGTAGGAGTCCACTAAATCTTCAAGAAACTTAACAATTATGACAAAGTGAAGAGAGTATATAATTGAGGGGGAGGACCGGTCACATGAGGAAGTAATAATAATGAGATTAGAGGATTAAAATTAAATATTTAATAATTTTTATTTCCCATTTTTAACAAAATAGGGTATATCACAATGTTTGATCACATGATTTTTCAAACTGTGCACCAACTGTGTGGGGATATCCTTACACACAACCCATATACATGGTTACCTAGAGTCCCCAAACATTTATTTAAACCATTAATAGACCATAAATAATGGATCTAGAATCCATAACCCACATTTTCATGGTTTGGTGAATGGTTACCAATAAATGTGTGCCAACTGTGCACTCTATCCAGTTTTCCCCAAAATTCATGATTTTAACCTCTAACTCTCAAGAACTGAAAAAATGACTAAAAATATTAATTTAAATAAAATATATACCAGTGACCCAATGGGTGTAAAACATATCCCCACCATGAAACATTCTTCCCCTATAATATACTTTGGGCTGAACATTTATAAAACTAGAAGGCCACTACACTCAAACCATGGCCTTGTACTCCCAAGTCTATTGACTATCCGAACCATGATACCAAAACAATAGACTAAAGAAATGAATATAACTCATAATATCTTATTATAATGATATATAATTTGAAAAGTATTCTAACTACAAAGGATTCAGGTTCTAGGTCAAAAACATCTATAATGAATTTGATTTTTCAAGTAATATTTCTTTTGATATTATATGGATTATTTTTAAGACCAGGAGTTGAGAAGGTGTGTGATTCTAAGGCCTGGTGTGCCCGGAATAAATGTCTGAAATATATTAAATATATTAAATATATTAAATAGAAAGAATGCAAAATTTTTCTAAAAAGGTAGAATATCTTCTAAATGGGTCCTCACATCACAAATTCGAGGGAACTGTTGAGATTATAATGTGAGGTTAACCCTAGGCATGACTTAACCTTGTTCGGCACAAGGGATTTTGTGGAAAAGTCATCACATGCATAAAATGGATAAAATAATTAAAATAATTATTTTATCCTTTTAATGACATAACAACCAAAGTTCCCACTTTAAATACATGCTTATGTAAAATTTGAAGGTTTAGCCACATAAACCTATGAATTAATGAAATAAATTGGTTTTTTAGAGGATATATCATTAGAGAATTATTACCGGATCAAATATAGAAGATTGGTGTGGGACAAGAATGAAGGATCTCACCAAAAAACGTGACACAACTTCATTATTCATTTGTAATTGATCTGAATTGAGGTAGGCTGGTTATTTGATTTGTTTCCTTTCCCCATTCTTTATTCCTATGATAAACATAGATCAATCAAACAATATATTGATATGTGTATCATATATATTTGTGGAATGGGTTTACTATTGGACATTTTTTATGAATTAATTTGAATTAATGATTTATTTGTTTTTATTCAAAATTAAATTAATTGATATTGACAGAAAAATCGATCGAGGTTCATACCGTTCATTTATTCTTGTAATTTTCCCCCATTTATTTGTTCACCATGAGTATTCTTCGTTTTTCCTGGCGTTCAACATATCTCAATCAATCAATCATTTTGCATATGTTTCATAGTGAAACAATCAAAAATCGATTATCTTGGATAGAGACAATAAGATGGTGGTGTGACAATGGATATGGAAGTGAATCAGAAGACATAGATACCCAATTTTCATGTTCTTCAGTACACAATGATGAACGAAGAATAATAATATTTCTCTGTGGATAAAAGGACCAACATTTTTCAATCAATGTTGACCAGGTCCTTCGCGGCATGATTCATGATTTTCTAGGTGAGATATGAATGGATCAGAGGCTACAGTAGTGGAAAAGATAAGAAGATCATGGATTTGGGATTCTAGAAAATTTTGATCCAGATGGTGTGTAATCAAGGATTACATTGTCTATGGGTTCCTCATGGAGGAAGCTAGGTTTGTTGAGAAATTTCAGTATCACATGACATGTGACCCCTGTCACACGGTGTGTGGTATCTCCCTGGTGAACTTGGCATGTAACTTAGAGGTTTACAAAAATGGGCTGGACTACATTGGAAACCAACATTCCCTTTAATCCACTAAACATACACATCCTAGAACAAACACATGGGATACGCTATGTACTAGTATACAAGAACATGTAAACATTCTAAATCTATGTACTAGAACACTGGTAGACTACACAGGTAGCCTACATACCATGTACTTCTACATGGACATGGGAAAAAGATACGGTATGTTTACATGAGTAGAACCCGAGGTCAAGGGACATAGTTTGTGATCCCTAATACACAATGTGTACTTTTTTATACATTGATTATATACCTTTCCCTATATATCTAGAAAATATTTTTTAGGGTATGTTCCCCTTATCCTTTCACTGAGGGTTGGTATGGAATCCTCTCATACTCCTAGGACTAAGATTCCTTCACCATGTCTTCTTAGATCGAGTCATTATAATCTATCTGAGATGTCTGGGGGGAGATCATCTATTCATCAATATGCCCTATTAAGATTTCTTGGTATCATCATGATGAACACTATGTGGGCTCCAATCCTATACATAGAAGGTTAAACATGAATGAGTTCTTGATATCACCCCATATCCTTGGTAGTGATCCTCATCTGTGTATCATATTATCTTCAGACCATCAGTGTGTACTTTCTCATGATGAGACCCAAAAACACTACCTTTTAGATAAACATCATAAATTATATCAATCTTAGGAGTGTATTCTCTCAAACAAGTGATTTGTGTAATCTTCAAGCTAGAATCCTAGGCTGGTATACTACAGTTGTGACTTACCTTTAGACTACATGTCTTTGTTTAGTATATTATGATATTCTTGTTATATGTGTTTTAGAAATATACCTAGGAATATATTAATGTATTTTACATTGTTGTATACATTGTGGTTTCATGTTATCATACCAAGTATTGTTACACTCACCCCTTCCTGGGATTGTCCCGCTCATGTCGTGTCTGGTGCATACGATTGATTTTTCTAAAATGTTCTTGATAGATCCTAACAAGAAAGTTCTTAATGATACCGAACTGATTGAGGTGTGTTCTAGTGATTTTTGATAGTAGTCCCCAACACTTACTTTCTGGTTGGACTTGTGTTTTCAGACTCTTTATTGTTGGATTTTATTTAGCCCAATTTAATTTCATTTACTTCCTATCATGTTCTAGTTGTAAGATTTAGATGTATGATTTCATGGTTGTTTAGTCATTTTTATATTTATAATTATATTACCTTCAAGATGTGTATGTGTGTAAATGTACATAGGAAAAGGTCTCCCATGTAAGTGATATGCGTACTCGGTGCTAGTCGCCAGCCCCTAGCCTATCAGAGGTAGGCTTGGGGAGTAGTAGAATGTGAACCTTTGGGATGGGTTGTGATAGAGTGGTATAAAGGAGGTCAGTTCTACTTCATTACTAGAGTTTGTGAGACTAGATTTTGGGTGAAATTGTTATGTGTTTCCACTTCAGACATAGGGCCTGAGACTCTAGTGTTAGTGCAGTGGCTGATATATCCCCACACCAGAACCATGATCACCTTCTTTTTGACTCGTGACATGAAAAAATGGGGGTAGGGAAAGCAATGTTATATGAATCATATAATAATGGGATGTTATTTTAATTTTCTTCTTAAGTAATCTCTTCAGATATACTCAACGAATATGGTACATCTTGTTTAGTTTCAGGATGCCTCCGTGATATATGCCAACAAGGATTTAGCATGATCATGAGGATGATCCCCTTAGTTATGAGGCACTGATACATGGACCAATTTCTGATGTGTTACCTCTAGGTGGCCCTCTAGAAATATAAACACCCATAGAGAAGTACATGGTACCTACAATACTAGTGGATGAGGTGTGTAGGATGAGTGCGCTTTATGAGTTTTAGTGATATAGACCCCATAGGTTCCAAGGAAAGCACGACCCACAGGCGACTGAGGTATGGATTGATGTGGTGACACTAGTATTACATCTATTCAGGAAACCTAAAAATTAGATGGAGAACCTAGTGGTTAGACTTTTTCAAGGCTCAGTAGGGAGATGACAGGGGTTAGTGACCCAGTCTTACAAAGAGGTTAGTCTATCATGGTCAAAGTTTGAGAGCCTTTTCAGAGAGGAATTATCAATAGCTACGCTGAGGGATGTGTGTATCAAAGAGTTTCTGCCACTCAAATATTCCATCATGATTGTATTTGAGTATTCATCATGTTTTACTAACAAATCCAGGTTCTCTATGGATATAGTTCATGACTAGTTATTCAGGGCTAATACTTTTGAGAGAGGTATTCCAAGAGAAATTTGAGCCAATGTAATCCATATAGGCATTACTACATATACTGGAGTTCTACATGGAGCTTTGGTGTTTGAGACTGTCTTGGATAAGTAGATATATTTAATTTTTTCCAACATGAGTAATCAGGAGTAGAGATCTCAGTAGTAGGGAGCCAACATCAGTCTTAGTTAACTAGATATGCGAGACATTTTAATAGTATGTCCTAAAATAGAGGGTAACCGGTATAGGGGTTATAGGGTTGGTATAGTCATCCCATAAAAAGGTGCACTACCCATGTGACGATAGGGTATATCATGATTGAGATTGTATAACCCATTATATAGCTGATAGGGAGACTTTAGAAGGGCCAATGAGGTAGAGGAAACAATAGGAGAAGAAAGACTCACATGGTGTAGGTCGTGTCAGAGGATCTAGGAGAGTTACATAAGTTGGTTGATGCTTTGAATTGTTACCACCACCACCCCCAGGTGTTCCACACTAGGCTTTGGGAGATGGTGGAAATGGGCGAGGACAGTTGTAGTCAGACAAATATTATGACCTAGAGACTCTGAGAATGATTTGAGATATAATCTATGTATTTTCTACCTTATCAATAGTACTGATAGACACAGGTTCTAATCATTCCTTTCTTTCCACATACCATTTATGATAATTGAAGATTCTTTTTTATCCCTTGGATTGACCATTACCCTTAGAGACTCTTACTGGAGAAGCCTCTGTGATCACACACGTGTGCTGGTACTGTGACCTGACTCTGGGAGGTGAGAGTTTCTATGGAATATTTTGGTGACAACATCAAATACTTATAACATAATTCATGGTGTGGAAATGTTATCTATATTTTTTTCCCATTTGGACTATTTTAGGAGAAGGATGCAGTTTAACCGAAATGATGAAATAAATTTTCCTTTGTTAGTGAAAAATAAATCCAGGCAGTTGAGGATGAACTCATGCATAAGAGGGTGCACCCGATTACTCATTAGTTTCCTAGATTAACAATCGTTCTGTGGATGTTATAATTTCTTATTTTTGGGTAGTGGGGGAGAAGTATGAGGACATATCCCCTAATGATGTTCCAGGTTTACCTCCCCACTGAGAGATAGAATTATACATATATCTACACCCCAGGATGACATCAATATCTACTCCAACATATCATATGGATACCATAGAGCTTTCAAAGGTGAGGGTGCTGTTGGATGTCTTGACAAGGAAGGCCTTTTTTAGACCCTGTGTTTCACCTAGGGAAACCCTAGCTTTGTTTCACAAGAAATTATATGGGAGTTTTATGTTATGTATCGACAGTTAGCACTTGAACCAGGTGACCGTTAAGAACAACTATCCACTACCAAGGATAAATGACCTATTTGATTAGTTGAGAGAGGAACAATGGTTATTAATGGTTGACCTTAGACCAGGTTGTCACCAGCTGTGATCACGAGATGTGGATATAATGAATATGACATTATAAGGTTATTATGGTCACTATGTGTACTTGGTGATTCCCTTTAGCGTTAATAATGCCCCAACAGTATTCATGATACTCATGAACTAGATATTTCCTCCTTTCATAGACAAGTTCATGGTATTCTTCATTGAATATGTCATTATGTACTCAATGTCCATAGAGTAGCACACAAGACACTTTATAATAGTTATGGATGTGCTTTGAGAGAACCATTTTTATGGGAAGCACTCAATGTTCATGTTCTAGATTCAAGAAGTACACTTTATAGGAAACTATATCTCAGTGGATGGAGTGGAAGTGGACCTACACAAGGTTGAGGAAGTGTTAGCTTGGGAGACACCCATAAGAGTGATGGAGGTGTGGATATTTCTTGGGTTGGAAGAATTTTAGGAGAGATTCATACCTTATTTATACAAAATATAAGCACCCAAGATAGATTTTACTTGAAAGGGGAAATCTTTCATGAAGACAGAGTGGTTCTATTAGAATTTTCCGCAGTTGAAGAAAAGTTTAATGAGAACTCCCATTTTTGATATTTCCAAAGGTGGGTGTTATTTGTGTAGTGCTCAAAAATTCTTTAGAAACCTAGCTTGGTTGTGTTCTGATGCAAAGGAAAGCAGTGATTACCTATTCTTAACGCTAGTTATGACTACAAAAGAATAACTACACCAACCATGATTTTGAGCTAGTAGTAGCAATCTTCACACAAAATATTTGGTTGAACTACATAACATGTGATTGATTTCTCATCTACTTTGAATAAAAGAGTCTCAAGTTAAGTTTATATTTTAAGGATCTTAACTTGAGATAGAGGCGGTGGCTTGAGTTCTCCCAGGACTAAGTCATCGAAATTGTCTATACTCATAGGAAGTGGAAGATAGTAGCAGATGATCTCAACATGAGATATTGTTTATATTTTTTGAATGAGGAATTGGAGAAGTTTTACTTGTTTGAATTATCTTTTGTTTGATCATCTTACCTCTAGTTTATGGTTTTCACCACTCCTCTCTTATAGAAATTCAAGGAGGCAAAACTTGGGGATTCCTATTATGATACCCTATATACTAAGATATCTATATGGCATGTTTCTAATGTATTTTATAAAGGTGGGGAGTAGGTAGTTATTTATATAGGATGCATAATGGTACTAGTAACGTTGCAGGAAGAGTTTCTAAGAGAGTTTCTTATGTCTCCTTTAGGGGAACATCCTAGAGTGGAAAAGATACACAAAGATTTCCAACATTAGTTTTTGTGGCCTGGGATGAAGAATGGAGTTGCATTGTGTTTCTATTGATACATTACTTTTCAGCCTGTGAAGGCTGACCACCAAGTTCCAACAGGTTCATCTCAACCCCTTGAGGTGACAGAGTGGATGTGGGGCATGATATCCATGGAATTCATGTTGTGATTAACATGTATGTTCATGGGTCATGATTCCATCTGGGAGATCATAGACATACTCACCAAGTCAGCCCACTTTCTAGCTACATGGGATCATATTTAAATAACGACCTTGTGACACGCCTATGTTCAGCAGATAGTCTGACTCCATGGAGTTCCATCAACTATTGTTTCTAATTGTGAGGATTATATTAGATCACAGTTGTGTAAGGGATTACATGAGGCATTTGGGACTAAGTTATGGTTGAGAACAATGTCCCCCCCAAATCGATGCCTAGACTGAGAAAACCATTCAAGTTCTAGAGGAAATGATATGAGCTTGCATTTTAGATGTCGGCCATAGTTGGGAGTATCTTCTACCACTGGTGGATTTTGCGAACAACAACATTTAACATTCCACCATCGATATAGAACTATTTATGGAATTTTATGGGTGACCCTGTAGGCCACTACTATGATAGAATGAATGAGGAGAGTCATCACTCATGGCCATAGAGTTGGCATGAGTAACTACCGAGAAGGTGAATATCATCTTGGAGAGGATGAAAACTACATATAACTATCATAATTCATATGCTGATAGACGACCCATTCCTTTGGAGTTCAAGGAAGGAGACCATGTGTTCCTATGTATTTCACCTCTATCTGGATTATTGAGACTTGTTTGGGGAAGAAAGAAATATCTATGGTTAATTGTACCTTTAAAAATACTATTTAGAGTTGGTGAGGTGGTGTCCTGCTTAGTTCTACAGCCATAGTTAGACTGGGTACATGATGTATTCTACATGTCACATCTGAGGGGGTATGTGCATGACCCATCGCATTTTATCAGCTAGGGAAAGCTGGATATCAAGGATGTAGATTCCTTTGTTGAGTATCTAGTAGATTCTATGGATCATTAGGAAGGGATCATCAATTGGAAATCAATTCTGTTAGTGTGTGTCTAATGGAAGTACAAGAATATTCAGGATAGCACATGGGAGGAGGAGGCTTAGATTCATACTTAGTACCCATATATTTTTTGTAGACTTTTTTTTGGGATTATCAGGGATGTAAATCCCCAAAGTGAGGATAATTTAATGAGTCATATTTTCCATGTTTTTTTATATTTTATAGATTATTTTTGAGACCAGGTGCTAAAATTGACATTTGATTTTGAGGCCGAGTGTGCCCGAAATAAATGTTTGAAATATATTAAATATGTTAAATAATGCACTCATTTAGTTTCCCTAAAATATCAGAATATATTCTAAATAGTTTCCTAAATCATAAATCTGAGGGCACCATTGAGTTTAGAATAAGAGGTTTACCCTAAGGGTGACTTAAACTTAGTCAGAGGAGGGTATTTGGGAAAACGTCATCACAGGTGTAAAATTGATAAAATGTATAAAATAATTATTTTGTTTGTTTAATGATGATATGACCTAAATTACCTCTTTAAATATGTTCTTATGGAAAATTTGTAGGGTTAACCTCATAACCCATTAAATTTATGAGATCCATTAGATTCTTTGGAGGAGATCCTATTTGAGAATGATGACCGAATTAGAGATCGATGAACGGTGCAGGACATGATTGAAGGATCTCACCAAAAAACTTGACACAATTTCAGTCTTCATCAGTGATTGATTTGAATCAATGTAGGTAAGTTGTTTGATTTTTTTATTCAATATTCTTGATTCCTACGATGAACACATATCAATTAAACAATGGATTTATCTGTGGATCTAGTGTATTTATGAGATGGGTTTATTACGAGGTAATTCTAGTAGAATTACATTTAATTGATGACTTCTTAATTGTTATTATCACATAAATGAACTGAGATTGACACGAAAATTGATTCAGGTTCATTTCTATCATTTATTCTTATTCTTTTCTCCCCTGGTTTTTCATTCACCACATGTGTTCTTTTGTTTGGCCTGGGGATCGAAATATCCCCATCAATTGATCATTGTGCACATATTTCATGGAATAATGATAAAAAATAATAGATTTGAGATCTAAATGACATGGCGGTGGTGCATCGACAAAGAAAACAATGAATTGAAAATTTTAGATACCCAATTTTCATTTTCATTGGCATGAAATTAAGGATAACGAAAAATACCATTTTTTGATTGGATCAAAGGCAAGAAAGTTGTAGATCAATGAGGGATCAGTTCATCAAGGGAATATTCATGATTTTCTGGGTGAGGTGCAACCATATTGGAGGTTAGAGTAGCAAAGAAGTGTGGGGGATCAAGGATCTATGATTCTGGTAAATATCAATTCACATGTCTTGTAATCTAAGTTTTAAAATGTGTGGGTTCCTCATTAAAGAAGCTAGGGTTTTAGAGAAATTTAAGTATCACACAGTGTGTGAACCCTGTCACATAGAATGTGGTCTCTCACTGGTGGACTCATAATGTACCAAAGAGGTACACTGAAACATGGTAGACTACACGGGTAGCCTACACGCCATGTACTACCCAAGTCAGACACAACCTGGACCAAGCACACAGGCTCACCCATGTACTAGTACATGAGAACATGTACATGGGATGAATATCTACACTATAACCTAGTTAGAATTAATAGGTATCCTATACTTCATATACCTCTACACAGCCACATGAAAAAGACATGATCCATTTACACGGTTATAACATGTGGTCAAGGGACACAGTGTGTTATTTTTACTACATACAGTGTACTTTTTTAAGTGTTTTAGTGCCCCTTACCTCCACATACTAGACAAGTTTTTTTGGGTGTGTTCTACTTATAATTTCCCTGAGGGTCGGTATAGAATTGCCTTCTTCTCCTAGGACTATGATCCCTTTAGCAATAATTATTGGATATTGTCTTTGGAATCCCTCTGAGAGGCCTAAACTGAGATTCTCTACTCATAATTCTAAACTAGGTGGAGTTCTTGGGGTTGCTGTGACCAACAAGATGTGGTCACCAATCCTCTACATTTCAGGTTATTCTAGAATGAGTGGTTGGTATCACCCCATAGCCTTGGGAGAGAACCTCATCTATGTATCATATTCTCTTCATACATTCAATGCGAACTTTCTCATGACAAGACCTGATAATCACTACCTCTCAGATAGACTTCATCAGTACTATCAAACTCAAGAGTGCTTTTTCCCAGATGAGTGCTTTGTGGAATCTTTGAGCTAAAATACTAGGATGATATACTTTGGGTGTGACTTACCTTTATACTATGTGTATTTTTTCAGTATATCTAGATAGTCTCATTATTTTTGATGTAGACATATTGCTATGTGGCAGTGAAAGGTTATTCCTTTATTTAATGATTTGTGGTTTTGGGGTGTCCTACTGAGTATTGTTATACTCACCGATGAACGAAATTTTCCCAGACAAGTTGTGTCTCATGGAGATGATCAGAATTTTGAAAGAGTATTTGATGAACTAAGACCAGATATTGTTTAGTGAGGCTAGAAAGATTGAGGTGTGTTCTTACAACTTTTGATAGAAGTCCACAATACTTACATTAAAGATGGACTTGTGTTTTCAAACTCTTTTTGTGTGGCCTGTATTTGGCTATGTTTACTTTCCTTTACATTCTATCGTACTCCAGTTGTGTGATTTATATGTATGCATGCATGGTTGTTTAGTTTCTTTAAAATTATAACATTTTATAGGATTAAAGTTTTGCACATTCATAACGGTGCTTAGGCTAAGGTATCCCAGGTCAGTGATATGCCTACTCGGTGCTAGTCTTCATCTCTTAGCCTATCAGAGGAAAACATGGGGAGTCATGGAACGAGCCCCTATGGGAATGGTCATGACATCATCCCACTCTAGCACATGATATTAATATGGATTATAATTATTCAACTAAGATACATGGAATAAATCAGGAATATATGTTACTTTTTCTAGAAATAAAAGCACTATTCCACTTTTATAAGACTCTCCATAATTTCTAAATTCTCAACATAGTAGGACAACAACATACCATTCCATATCAAATGATAGTGCCCTAACCAAGGACATTCACTAAAAAATTTGATCATTGGAATCAAAATTCATCAGAAAAATGGAATTAATCATACTATTAAAATAAAATATGGGCCATCTCAAATATATTATTAATGATATAAACCTAGTTTGTCATCTCTTGAATGATACTGAGTTAGAAAAGTAAATTTTCTTTCAAATTCGACCAATAACGAGAGGACGTAAATGCATGTCCACATAAGGATTCAAATAGATCTCTCTATATCCATGACTTCTACATATTACTATTGTAAAACTCATCCATTGATAAACACATCTCTCTTAAACCACCAATATTAAGGAAACAACCCTAGAGAATATCCACAAGAATTTATATAGGATCCTTCTCACAATCAGTTTACATGTGGTAGGATTTTCTCAATTTAAACATGTAGTCTATGTTCTCCTAAAAATTATTCTATAAATAGATGTTCGCTATGAGTCCTAGTATTAAATAATTTTTAATGGAATACCCTGAAGCTGAATAACTCCATGGGCATAGAGACACCTAAGGTAATCAACTTTCTTTGACTCCTCGATGTATATAATATGTGATAATTTAATTAATATATCATATATTACCCATATATAATATTTTCTACTTGGATATCACAAAAATAAAACAATGAAATCCATGGATATCTCATCCCATTTCCACACAGAGATAGAGAGAGGTATAAATTTTTTGACTAGATTATGGTGCTTAGCTTTGATTATCTAACAGGTGAAACATTGAGATACAAAGTCTGTGGAAAATCATTTCATCCCATGTCACTAATATTGTAATTTCTAGTTATAGTAAATATATTTAGATTCTATATTAATTATTGAAATAGAGTAGTGACCACCACCCACCATGTCTTTCCTCAATTCTAAGGTGACTATCAATCACTTCTTGAAATAGAGGGTGTTATCAGAAGACTAAAACAAATCAACAGATGTCTTACAACTATTTATGATTCCAATAATCCACTAACATCTTATACATGGTGAATCATTTAATATAGAAATTAAGTGTTCTAAAAACTAATCAAAACCGGCTACTAATCCTTATCTTCCAACTTCAAATCAATCTTAGTGAAGAAGATCCTCAGAACACACTCCTCATTAAAATCATTTAATTCCCAAGAAAATATCTCCTTACTGAACACATCGGCACTAACATTACCCTTTCATCATGTGTAATACATATAAAAACCAAAAGTATTGTTGTTATCTATCCCCCACCATTGTGTGAGATTCATATCACTATCGGTTAATATATAAATCAAAATTTTTTGACTGAATACATTGTGAACTTCTCCGTAAATAGGTAGTGGTCCCACATTTTTTGATCATGAACTAATTCTACAAATTCAAGTAATTGGTTGGGGGATATTTATCTCATTAAGGGGAAATTTTTGAGATCATAATCCATGACAATATCCCCTTACCTCAAGACACATCCTGACCCCATACCAAAATAACTATAGTACACAACATAACCCATTCCTAACATTGGGAGTATAAAAATAAAAATAGATGAAGTTAGCTTTGATATAAAATCATCAAAATAATCCTAAAATTTCACACCCTTATAGGTAATATATGAAAATTATATTCTATACTCGATAATACTAAATGAAAATATCATAATACAATACCATGCCTAAGAAAAGTTTAATATAGAATATGATTTTTGGGTTTATAAAAGGATATCACTACATTTATTATCAATAATTCCACATAAATTCCTCTTTAAAACACCACATGAAATAATTAATTCATTTGAGGGATCCAAAAATAGGATTTCAATAACTTCACATATGGTAACGGTCCCGCAAGGTTCATAAAAAATATCCAAATAAATCTCATTCTTCTCCTTCATATAGGAAGAAAAAATGTTATCAATGAATAATACCATGAATTAGTGTATATTCTAATGGAATAAAATATTTATTAAAGGTATATAGAGTATAGGGTAATTGGTGAGAGAAAACGAAATAACCTAGTACTGAAAATTCTTATATTTTTTTCAAAAAGTGTTCCTAGGAATTTCCACCTACCTCACCCAAAACTGGTTGTAACCCAACCTCAAGTTAATATTTTAAAACCACCTAAATCCTTTTAGATACAATTTTTTTTACTAAATATAAGGAGGAATATTCTTATTATGGATCGTTAATACAATGATATTCTCATAGTTAGTGTAATTTTAGAGGATTCTATTTTCCTACTTTTGAAAGAGCACTGGTGATGCCCATGATGGAACACTCAGAAAAATGAATCACTTTCTCTTAATATACTATATCTAAACCATTAAATAATTCAATATACTATGATAGATGTTGTAATATGAAAAATAAATGGATACCATGTTTTCAAGTAGGTCAGTAGTGAACTCAACCTCCTACCATGTAATAAAATTAGAGAATTTATTTAGTAATACATTTGGTTACTAATATTCCATATAGAAAAACTGACCATTTAAACCCATTAAATGAAATTAATAAATAACATAGAAATATGAAATGAAGGGGAACATACCCATAGATCAATCATATACCACTTAGCTGATCATAGATCCCAATAACAGATGAAATATGTGATCATTCCCAGTAAGGGAGAGAAATAAGACCTTCCAATGGTAGTAGTTAATCTATAACTTAAATATCATGACCTAATCCTTGACAAAGATAAGGCCAAATATATCTTTATCAAATATAATAAATATTAGATGACCTCAGCATCAATGACAACCACATGACACTTAGATCACTTAAAACCATGCTCTCTTTTATTTTCCAATTGAGTTTAGAAATCAATTTTATAGAGAATCATCCAATATAATTATCCCAAGGATCCATTCATCTTATCAAATATATAATAATGTGATACACCTATTTTAAATAAATATATGTCCTTATATTAATATGTAAACACCATACCCCTAATAGTTACTATCCCTACATTTTATTCATTTAGCTTATGCTCTATAATATACAAGCACCTAGATTCAGAGCTTCTTTGAGACATTGATAACTGTATTTCATGTACACATTTTAGGGTATTTTAGTATATTGATTTGTATATTTAATTTAATATTATTTCCAATTTATGAGAAATTTGATCTGTTTTATGTTTTATGGTAGGAAACAATGAATAACTAAAAGAGGAATAAAAGGAAGGGGAAAATGGAGCTAAAAAAGACTTAGCACCGCGAGCAAAGAGAAGAGGAACAAAAACAAATTTTTGAGGATGTTTGAAGCTAGGAAACTGGACAAAGAATGATTAAATGATGTGAAATCTCATTAAATGTCGTGACTTCATCAAAGAGGAAGGCCGTCACCAGAACAAGTCATGAAAAACTTACACACTGTTAAAGACCATAACACATTGTGTAACTACATTACATGACATGACATTTCTCAAGATTTATATTTGGAGAAGAATTATGCCAAGATTTTTGAGATATGATGATTTAATGGTTACACATTGTGAGTTTTGATTATACACCATGAAAAAAAGTTAAAGTTCAAATCCGCAAACATTATTTGAACATATTCAAAATACAAAGAAGAAAAAGAGGATTTTGATTACACGACACATAATCAAATTACATGTTGTTAAAACTATAGGGAAGAACCAATTTAAAGCCTATAAATAGAGGGCTTACCAGCTACTATGTAGAAAAATTTGGGAGCGAGCCTCGATAAGGGATGACACCAGAGAAAGGCTCACCTATTGCCACTTTCTGTAGGATTTTTATTTTATTATTTTATACACCCAAAAATGGTTATAATGAGAGGTTGATTTCATTATGTTGAGGTTTTCATTATTAATGGGTATTTATTTTATGATGTGTTTTATATGTTAATGAAATTCATTTTGGGATTCCATATTCATTCATCAATTATATATCTTCCCTGATTCTTCTTTCGTGACCATTGTGATCAGGGTTAGAAAAATAATTTAATTATTTATTTATTTGTGAATGATAATTGCCTAAGTTAATTGAATACATCTTCTTAATGTATGATACAAGGTTTAGAAATCTAGTATGAATGGTGAGTTTTTCTTTTCCCTATGTTTAAATAAGTTTTTGGATTACCCATCCCTTACAATTTGGAGTACCTGGAAATTATAAAAGGAGAGTATGAGATCGAGTGTGTTTATCATGACCATTTAACTCTCTATGATACAATTATGATGACTGAATAATTTTTAATTAATTATTTTAGATATTGTTATCTCACGAACTTGGAATCATTGCTGACCAACACCATTTTTTATAATGTCTTCTCCCACATTCTTCACCAACTCCAATGCTCAGTAGTTTAGATTTATTTCTTTAATAAGAAATTAATTTTAGTTTATTTTATTTAATTAATATTTTCTCTAAACCAGTCTCTGTGGGTTTGACCTTCAACTTGAAAATCTTATACTACCCTTCAATTTAGTGCCTTGTTTGATTCGTTTTTTAATTTATAAATTTGCTAACCCAGTGGAAATTAACGACACCCATGTGATTATTAGATATATCAGTGGAATGAGAGTCACCATTTTTTATAAATGTTATATAACCCAATTAAATGCATCCAAATATGAAAAAGAACCCCTAGTTTGAGTAGAAACTACATTACTACCTTGGGGAGGATACATAAAATATCATTAAAGACGTACTAGGAACCCAATCTGGTGGTAGGTTATCAATGAACCCTGGAAGGTCCACTTGGTGTGTCACTCATTCATGCACCTATAAAACACCATAGACCTTCAATTCTAGGAATATTTAGGATTATTATTAGAGGAATTTTGCATGCTCCCACTAATTCCCCATTGTGACTCTTCATGCATCATATTTTTTCCCTGAATAGGAACAATTGATCCCTTCCATAAGAGTAAATGAATTACCCATAATAGTTATCCTACTATATCTTCCATGACTATACCCCACATTTTCATCAACTCCATCATATGTGGGAAAAATGTATAATACTAAACCTTATTTCTATCTTCAATCCCATATTGAAATGATGCACCACCAAGTAATAATTTATTAGGAGTTTATGTGAAAGGTGAAACAGTTTAGAAACTGAGTAGAGCAATCAACCACCAAATAGTCCCTTGGATCCATGGTTATAATCTCAAGGTCCATTTATAGTATTAATGTATATGAGTAAAATTGTTGACTAAAAATAATATTAAACCCAATACAAGTAAGATATTTATGAATCTTAGCAAACAAAGCTGAGTCACACCACATTTTTATTGGTCCCTCCTTTACATAGATAGTGAAACCAACACTTAATATATCAGGGGTATAAAGTTAATAAAAGATGTGTTGAATTTTTTTCTAACCATTTTTCTAGATCCTAAGGTCTACATTAACCCCTAAAAAAGGTGTATTTTTCATTGTGAACTATTGGGAATGATATTTCAACTATACATTTTTCATCTAACCACCCTTTTTAAAATAATGAGTGGCTCTGATAAATGCTTCAATCTGATGGGAGTCCATAAATTGATTATCCAAGAAAGTATTCTCCATGCCTCTCTAGTTCTAGGTCTTAGATGTCCTTCTGGGAGGAATGATCTAAATAAGTAAAACAAAAGAATCTAATTAGTAATTCGAATAGAAAATATATCAATAAATATGTATCAAGGAATCATTCCATGACATTCAATAAAAATAAACTATATTAAAATACATCAATTTAATCATAATAAAAAATATCTATAACAATATCCCCAACCACCCTAGTGAATCAAGGTTCATTAAAAAGGATAGAAAGCAAAGAACATACCCACACTAGACACTTGAGTCCCAAGGGGATTACTATATAATACAACATTAACTAAATATCACGTGTGTTCTATGGAATCATTTTACATAACCTAACCTCCCCAATCAATGACCATATTCATATGAATGCATGAGTCTCCTATAATACCTTGGTTTTATTTCCAAAAAAATATATGCTATTACCCTATATGGTCACTTATCATACTAATGACTATCTTCACTGGACAAAACATGTACATTTAGTATGAGTTTCTTCACTCACACACACTATGTAAACTTCCCAAGATATCACCCATCATGAACCAACATTAGTCCAAACAAAATTAATTACAGATTTCTAATTAGTTAGTATCTCTAAAAGAAAAGTGAACTTTTTTTAGAAATTTGTAGTAACATTTAGTATTTTTAGTATCTCTATTATAGGGATGTTACACTCTTCACCCCTTTAAAGAAAAATATACTCATTGTGGACATCGTAAATAAATCCTAGGCCATGCCACTTCACTTTTGGTTGGGTATTATCTTTGATACCATTTGAAATGAACAAAACTAGTTGAAACATCTACATCACCCAGGTCATCCCATCATAATTCCTAAGGTTCATTCTTAATTGTCTTGGGCTAGAGAATAGTTCCAGGGTATCAATTCTAACTAAGTGGGAGTGATTTTATTCTAGTAATCAAATAAAAAACTCTATGGATTCTAAAAAAGAATCCAGAATTACCCATTTATAGGTTGTAATCCAAACCAACAAATAATAAATTACAATAATATAAATCATATAAGGGATATTATAAGAACTAGTAGAATAAGAATAATCCATAACTAGTATCAAAATGTGAATAGATAAAAAAATCCCAAAAATCACATAAATAAAAATTAGAGTTAAAATATATACCAATATGAGTTCTTCAATATAAAACTAAAATAAAAAAATATGGAAACCATGGAATTCCAAAAATTCCCCATAATGATAGTTCCATGTGTTCCTTGGGAACTACCAAATCTATATCATGGAAGATGACATAATCATGAAGAAGCACTTCTATGAGAAATATATCCCTAACCTTGACATATATCAAACAAAAATAAGTTTCTATATGTCCAAAGGAATATACATGGTGTGAGGAAAATATAAATATGACATCACCATGAATTTAAATATTAATTTTTATAGTGTAAACCAATATTTATAATTTTAATACATTGTTTTGTCAATAATTTCGTTGAAAATATTTTTGAAAATATTTTTTTAAAACAATCCACAAAGATGAATAACCTAGAAAATGAAATCAAAAAATTTAACTAAGTGAAACAAGAGATAACCAACATGATCAAATTCAAATAAAATATGTGAAACAAATAATGGAATTTTATAAAAAGTTCATATTATATGTCAAATAGGAAGAAGCTCTGACCTAAAAGCCATAGGTTTCTAAGACAATCTCATAAAATATTGTGTGATATATTTGATATAGAATAAGTAAAATTCCTTAAGTCCTCAAAAGTATTTATTATGAAAAAAGCATATCTAGTTAATGTATAATTCTAGGGGAACCCTCATCCAAAAACAACACACCCAAATTATCCCATGTTGAACCCATAATCACATATATAAAAATAATTAAACACCATAATCGATAAATAAAGTTATTTAAAAAATAGTCTATCAAAAAATCTTTTTATAACACATTTTGAACCAAGGTTCCCATTGATATATTTTATCAAACACATAAATTACATAAGAATATATTTTTTTTCAAGAAAATATTTGAAAAATATCATTTTTTCAACACCAACCATTTTTACAAGGAATCAACCCATAACATCCCTCAATAATTGTTTTCCAAAATAAATAAAAATCAGAACCAAAGGAAAAACACAGGAAAATTTTTGTACCAAACCAAATATATAAATATGTAGAAAAACCTACCTAAAAAGTGAAAAAATAATCCACTTTGAAAAAAGATACTATGGATGATGAGAAGGGGCCTTCAAAATCCAAAAATCCAAAGAATCTCGCCAAAAACCCTACCAAAACCTAAGGTTTAGTCTTATATTGCTCATAAGGTTATATGGACAAGTGGGAAATAAAAGAATACAAATAAAGATATAAGATAAGGAAAAAATGAAATATAAAACCCAACTAACACTAAAATAATCCCCCAAATCATAAAGGAGGAACACCAAAATTGAAGATGGAAGAGAGGCCATAATGGGGAGAGATTCTCAATTGAATAAAGGAGTATGAATGAGTGGGTTACAGTCTAAAAATAAAATAGTGAATAATTATAAATTCCAATTCTATAATAAAATAGTGAATTATGTGTTATTTGGCCACATAGTGTGCTAAACTGTACACTATCCATGTAGGGATAGCCTTACACTCAACCCTTATACATTTTTACCTAGATTATAATTCATGGTTTGGATAACCATGTAAAGAGTGTAAAATGACTTGATGATCCCTCACCCTCATTCAGAAGGGTTGGAACACAGTTTCCACTAAACATGTTACAACATTTTTCACAAAACCACTTTCAATGTAATTCTTATTTTCAACCTCTAACTCCATTGATATCAAAAAATTACGAAAAAATAAATAAATAGAATAGAGTAAATTTTAGGTACTAGACATGTGTGAAAATTACACTTACTATTAAAATTTTAAACTCTATTAACCACTTAATTACTTTTTTCATTTTTTATTAAAATTTGAAACTCTAATAAAAACATGTTTTTAGAAATATAAAATAAAAATAAAAAATACAATTGTTTCTTTCTCCCTTTCCATATTTGAACAAACCATTTTTTTATAATAACCACTTTTAAGCTGTAATGGGAACCCCCACAAAACTAAACACTAACAACAATAAAAGTACTATATTGATAAGTTATTAATGATTATGTTAATTAAAAAATTTAATTATAAAGAGAGGGAATTTTACAAACATCCTCAAGAAAATGTAGGTGGTTGGAAACAAAGGTTGTGTCAGTGCTTCTAAAATTCTAGGGTGGAAAAAGGCATCATGAATATGTACACCACTTTTCGATTTGTTCCAACATGATTTATATATATAATATATTGTTCCACAATTACTTTAATAAAATTATATTAGGTTTCAATATTCTTCATATGTAAATGTTGTACTAGATTTTTTTTCTACTAACGTGAACTATTTTAACCGCAATAAATTAGAAAAGGCATCTTAACAACATCAAAAATATCCTCTAATTATTGTTTCATCCATAATAATATATTACACACATTTTTAGTGAGATATAAACCACTTTATCCCTGATAAGAGACATAATCTTACACTTCAATCCAATAAATCAAATATATTTATTCCCAATATAGAAAGCTCATCTGCTCATGGTATTTTTATCCACTACATATCCAACCCAATTTATATATAAATAGGCACATAAACCTCAATCATTCCCTACATAATATAAAAACCCATATTTAAAAACCCAAGTACTAATAGAATAATATTGTTTTCCTTCTATAGTTATATAGTTAAATTCATTATAAATTTATAATTAAATAATTGGTATTTATAGAAATTAAGAAATCTATAAAAATAGAATATTAAACCAACTGTTTTAATAGTAATATGAATGTTAAGAATTGTTATTGGGAAATTAGAATAATAACCTCACCTATTAAGGTATAAATAAAATTTAGGTTTCTCATTATTTGAAATATGATATATTTATATCATAGAATATGTGAATAAATGTCTTTTTAAAACGAAAAATTAAGTGTTGGTATTTTTTGTGTAACGTAAATGTTTATTTAAAGTTTTATAATTAATATAATTATTTAAAATAAAATTTATTTTCATAATATAAATTAATAAATTAATATTTTTTGTATTATAACTATAAGATAATTTTTTAGACCTTATTTAATTTTTCATAGTGTCATAAAATCAGTTATTATATTAATATCAATATTTATAAATTTTTTTATTAAATTGTTTATAAAATTGTTTTTATAAAATGGTGTCCATTTTTGAATTCTACATGTCAAAAAAAGTTTAGGGTGAATTTTTGGGAATTTTCTAAAATAGTTGAATTTTTGTGAATAATGAAATACGGTAATTTACGGTATTTAACATTATAAGCCAAAAAAATGAATTAATGTGTCAAATACGATGTATGTATGAGGATATAAACTATTAGTCTTAACTCACATGAACTTGTTACTTTGCATAGTCACAAGAATCAACAAAATTGATAGTCTTGAGCAAAAATAATAAACAAATGAATAAATTAATAAAAAATAGTCCTCGCATCTCCCTATAAATACAACCCCTCAACTCCTCTTCTACTAACACTTACTAAGATGATAATATTTTATAAATAATACCTAATTTCCTTCCCAATACTGTCCGTCATGTCCATGACCTTCTATTTCCACAAAAATGATAATACCAAGTGCCTTAAGGAGCATTCCAAGGAGTTGATATTCAAGTGGTAAAATCCTCTATTCATTCTATTTTAATTATTTTCAATATTTATTTGTACCTTATCATAACATACCCTATCCAAAGTGAAATTAGAACTCATTTATCACAATTATACTAGGATTCTATTATGTTAATGGAATATGCACCATAAAAACACTTCTATTATACTCTTATTCTTAAAAAAATGAAAACATCATCCATGATGTGTCGATTTACTGCCTTTGTGGACAGAGTGTTTTCATTTTATATTAGTGCCATAAAGTATGGTAATAAAACCATTATTATAGTTAAACCATATTATAAGTTTTATATTATAACTTTTTTAATGTTCTGGAACTAATTTTTGGACATAATAATTAAATAAAATGAAATTAGTTTGTTATGATCTGAAAAGCCACAAAAAAACCAAACATTTTTCATTAATGTTTTATCTAATGAATTATCCTAATATTAGAATAAAATGTACAAGAGATCATTTAAAACTATGGAAACATATTAATAAAATTTATTTTCTTTTCCAGAGTTTTTATTTCATTTGAAATGGACTCCCATAATTATACACATAGGAACCGACCATAAATCCATCAAACAAATACACTTGGAATAATGATTTTGATATTTATAACTCATTGAAATGGCCATAAATTAACTTATTAAAATAGTAATAAATGAAATATATTTTGAAATGGTTTTTAATTAAGTAATTACTGAATCAAATTTTATTATTCAATACATTAATTCAAGTTAAGAATGCTTCTTATATAAGTAAGGGTTTTTTTTCAAAACTACTATTTTCAAGTTACAACTCTTTTTATTAAAAAAAAGTTTTTCTACTTATATGACATATTAGTATTTTCCCACTTTTATGAGGCCTTATTTAGTTTTTAATTCCTTTAAAAGTTTACAAGTTTATCGTCAAATAAAGGGTTTTCATTTATAAGTGTGTGAATTCTTAAAAATAAAATGTGATTGAAAAATGGAAAATTTATTTTCGTCAACAATGTTTCGTTTATGAAAGATTTATGTTGTATGTCCTTGTTATGTTTCTTAGGAATATTTATGATTATAGGTGGTTATATGATAGAATTAGGGTGGGTGTGCCTGTTATATCTCTCCAATTCATTGAGTAAATTTATGGAGTTAACCAGTTAGGATATCTTAAAAGATTATGGGAATAAACTATGATGGTTATTAAAAGTGTAACCATGATGGTTACTCCCTGTATAGAAGGGAGAGATAAATTATATGTAAGTGTGATATCTAAATGATTCCAAAATTTTCATTTTATTGTTTATGTATGATTTATATGATATTTAAGGAAACATATGATTTTATGAAGTAAGATAAAAAGATTATGTATTATGTGTAAATGTTAAAACTTTGTGAAAAAAATTCACTCTTGAAATAATGATTTATTTCTTATTTTATATTTCCTTTACTAATATTTTCTTTCCCATACCATGTTTTAATTTTTTTCATATGGTTTAAGCACGGTTAAAGTATATAAAGAATACAAGTTTAAAGTCATGATTTTTTTATGGAAGGAAATCATGTTTTGTTTTAATAGATTTA
This sequence comes from Viscum album, assembly GCA_963277665.1. Lineage (NCBI taxonomy): Eukaryota > Viridiplantae > Streptophyta > Magnoliopsida > Santalales > Viscaceae > Viscum > Viscum album. Next base: position 1,264,317,894 of record OY728140.1, on the reverse strand, counting down.
TTTTGTGAAAAATTGATATTGGGTAGAAGTGTCTACTTTGTAATATATATGTTTCTGCATATGATTTTATGAACTCATTCTCTAAAACTCTAAATCTAAAATATCTTTTGCAATGTATGAAATTTAATTTTAGTTGAATTAAAAATATTATGTAATGTTTAAGGATGGGTCTCTATAGATGGTATCAGAGTAAGGTTTAGATAACTTTATGGGTTAGAAAAATCATAATAGTATAACCATAAATGATTTCAACTTTTTGTTTAATTTTAAAGGTTATTTAATTTACAGATTACTATGTTGATTCATCTATAATATATATGTTTATAATTGTTTTATGTAGAATAAATAGGGAATACGAAATATTATTACAATGATAGAATGATTTCCTTCTAAATTTTCAACCTAGAATAGTGGCAATCAGAACTAGTCAATTTTTGATAGTAATAAAATAATTGAGAATGTATATAAATGGTGGAATCACCCATGAACTTGATAATATAGATCAACCTAAGAGGAATATATCAGTGGTGGGAAATATTATAAGGAAACACTATCCTTAATTTAGTAGATATTCTGACCTAGTGGTAGCTGAAGGGTGGACTAAATCCCAAAAAAAATATTTTCGATGTCCTGGGGTGTTTAGACCATCATAAAGTTATTATTTATATTTACCATTTTAAAGGTTAAGATGAAAAATGATGTTCAATGTTCAAGTATATAAATTATAATAAAGAAATTGATTACTTGGGACATGGAATATTCAAAAATATGTCCTTTGAGAAATATTTTCCTACCATGACTCAACATATGATGGGAAAAAATTGGAATCGCGAAAAAATGAGGATTCATTGCATGAATATAGTGAAAAATTCACCTGATTTTAATGGTATGACCTAAATTTTACCTGGTATCCTTATAGTAAAATGAATTGTTTTTAGTTAGCAATGAATACAAAATATCAAAATGCATTATCTTCTCATGATTTAAAACGTTTTGTAAATCATTTTCAATTTGAGTGGAAGCTGAAAATTTAGTTTTATAATGACCATTTTTTTACTTTGAAAATTTGAATAAAAATAGGTCTAGCTGGTAGGAAAATATTAAATAAATATATTAAAATAGTTTGATGTTATGAAAATTAATTTTTTAGTTATTCATAATTGTGTTAGAAAACACATAGGGGAAAAGATTTTTAAGTTAATAAGTTTTTTATATGTGGTATGTTTGTTCATATGAAATGTAATTGAAATTAAAAGGATCATGGTATTGGTAATAAAAAAATTTATGTAAAAATTGAAAATTTTCTAAATGCAATGAGATGGGTCATTATAGAAACAAGTGTCTGAAGAGGAACCCAAATGATGGGAAACAACCAAACTATAAGTGGATAGGTGTGGTGAAATCCTTTGCAAATACTTTCGGTAGATGTTGGGTTATCCAATGAAGTTGTATCAGGTAAATTTTTTATTTACTTATATTTTTCAAATGTATTATTTTATTTGAGGTCTACACATTCATTCATATCTGATTAATTTTCTAGTAAATTGTAAATTTTACCTCAAGAAATGAATCCATAAATTATCGTTAAAACACTTGGTGAAAATATTATATCAAAAACAAATTATAAGAATATTAATATCAATTTATGTGGAAATAATTTACCTTAAATCCTTGTTGTCTTTCCCTATGTATAATTTGAAGTTATTCTAGGTATGTATTAGATTTCTATTTACCCAGATAAGATTGATTGTAGATCTAAATTAGTTATTTTTTCAGAAAGACTCATTGTTTTTATACAAGAATGAAAATATAATATTGACAACATAAAAGGAAGATGAGAAACTATTAATAGATGGTAATAATTGTTATCTTTCACATATTGTTGAAAATAATAGAACAATTTAGTTTAATGATTTGATGGTTGTAAATGTGTCTCTAAATGTTTTTTCTGATGAGTTGACTGGTATTATACCTAATCATGAGGTTGAGTTTAATATTGATTTAGTCTCTGATGTTAACCTATTTCAAAAATCCCCTTATTTAATGTATTAATTATAACTTATAGAAATGAAAAACCGATTGTAGGAGTTTCCTGATAATGGTTTCATTTTTTCGAGTACATAACCTTGGGATGCTTATGTTTATTTAGTAAAAAAGGAAGACAGTTCTATGAGGATTTGTATTGATTATACAGAATTTAATAACATCATTGTTAATAAGAAGTATCCTTTTACTCATATTGATGACTTATTCAATTATCTTTAGGTATCTTGATATTTTTCCAAGATTAACATGAGATACTGGGGCCATAAGAAAAAGGTGAAGGGGGGTGAAATTCTAAAAACCACATACTATACAATATATAGGAATTATGATTTTATCACTATGGAATATAGTTTAAAAAACACCCCAACTGTATTCATAGATCTTATGAATAGAATTTTCCAGGAATTTTTGTACAAGTCTGTTTTTTTCAGTGATGTAATTTTTGTTTCTTAAAAAATATATGAGGATCATAAAAAACATCTAAGTATTATTTAATAAACCATAAAACAAATGAAGTTATATGGAAAATTTAAAAATGTTATTTTTGGTTTCAACAAATTTATTTTATTGGGAACATTGTAAATGAGGATGATTTAAAATTTGATCCCACCCAAAAAAAGTGGCTGATGAATGACTATGAACTAAGAATTTTATGAGATTCATATTTTTCTTAAATTAGAAGAATATTACAGATAGTTTTTTTAAAAAAATTCAATGTTATCTAGCATGATAACTAAATTAATATAAAAGGGGATAAATTCATTTTGATAGAATAATGTGATATTTGTATTCAGAAAATGAAAAAAGTATTGGAGAATGGTCAATTTATTTCCCTGCCTTCAAAACATAGAGAGTTTGTCATTTATATTAATTCTTCTTTAAAGGGACTTTGTTGCATTATGATTCAAAATTATCAAGTAATTTCATACACTTCACGACAACTGAAACCTCATGAGTTAATTATCCCACACATGATTTATAATTATCATATATGGTTCTATCTTTAAAAACTTGGAGACATAATCTATATGAAGTAATGTTTAGAATATATACTTGTCATAAAAGTTTTAAGTATATATTGACCCAAAAGGAATTGAACATGAGGTATACGAGATGGCTAAAACTTATAAAGGACGATGATTTCATGATTATTTACCATTTTGGAAAATAAAATAAAGAGGAATATTCTTTGAGTAAAAACACCACTCTAAATTTACCATGTTACATTATGAACATTACCCCTTTGTTCATGATTTGGTGATATTTTTATTAGAAGTAGTTATGATAAGAAATTCCTCTCTTTGGTTTTAGGTTTCAATGAAATCATCTCTAGTAGACATAATTAAGGAAGTGTTAAATGAAGACTGTGAGTTACAAAAATGGTATAATTGGAAAAAAATCTAAATTTTCTAAAATTTAACATGGGTAAATATTAGGTTTTGAGATTTTGGAAGATATTATTTGTTCCTTGTGATTGATAGTTGAAGAATGATTTATTAAGTGAAGCTTATAGTTCTCTTTTTTTAGTTCATCCGGGAATCACTAAGATGTATACAGACCTTCAAGAGTATTAGTGCTAGCACAGAATGAGAGTATATATTGTTGAATTTGCCATGAGATGTTTGAGTTTTAAATAGGTAAATGCGGAATGATAATTTTTTAAGGGGATACTTCAGGTTACATGGAGTTCATATCTCTATTGTATCTAATCGTTATCCCTATTTCACTTCTAACTTTTGGAAAGGCCTTAAAAAGTCATTGGGAACTAAATTAAATTTTATCCCTTATTTTCATCCCTTATTTTATGGACAATTAGAGTGAGAAATTTTGACATTAGAAGATATTCTTTAGTCTTGTTCAATGGATTACCTGGGATGTCAGGATCATCATATTTCTTTGGATGAGTTTTATTATAATAACAATTTTCATTGTAGTATAAATATTGTGTCTTTTGAATAATTATATGGAAATCGGTTTCAAAATACATCATTTTGGGATTGATTTGTTGAAAAAAAGTTTATGGGATCAGAATTGACAGATGAAATGATATATAAATTCTAGATGATTCAGCGACACAGGAGGACAACTCAAAGCTAGAAAAAACATTATGCATATAACCAGAGGAAGGATCATTAATTCGAGGTAGGTGATAAAGTCTTTCATAAAGTTTCTCCATAGAATAGTGTGATGTGTTTTGGAAAGAATGGTATGTTGAGTCTATGGTTCATTGGACACTGTTAAATCATAGAGAATACTAAGTGGCATTGACACCATGTTTTTCCGAAGTACATATTTTTTTCTTTAGGTTTTGATTTTGAGAAATTATGTTCCATATTTAACACTTGTCATGAGACTTGAGATTGTTGAGTTTGAAGATAAAATTTTATATGAAGAAGAGGCTGTCTAGATTCGGGATCATAGAGAGAAGGTATTGTGGAAAACGATATCTCACCATATTATGGTTTTTGGATAAACTACATGGTTTAAGAAGAATCATGAGAATATGAAAATGCTATGAGGGAAATGTATCCTCAATTGTTTAATAAGTAAATAAAATTGTGAGGATGCAGTTTTTAGAAGGGGGAGGTGGGACATGTAACAAAGGAGAATCATATAGAATAGTTTTTTTCATTATGGAATTAAATAGATAAATTCATTAAAATGTATAATGAAATAAGTGGTAAGGTGGAATAAATCCTATATTGGGTTTGGGAATGGAATGATTATATCCTAGAGGAATAGAATTTCCAAGCATCTTGGAGTGAGGAAAAGTGACCTTCCTTTTATGTACCCGGTAATACCTATATTTTTGGGTAAGGTGAAAAGATGGTGTCTTGAATCCATATACTTTAGAATTGTTAATCTGCTGGCCACATGAAAAGGGAAGTCAAAATTTCAAGCATGAATAATTTGTCAAGTGAACTCGGTTACCACTTCAATGTTTTTTTATGATTTCTTTTCTTATAGGTTTCCTAATACCCTTATCAAAGAACTAAAAAGTTTAATTAGGAACATAATATGGAATGGATGCATACATGAAAAGAAACACATCACTATTTCCTAGAAAGATTGCATCAAACCCATTGAAATGGGGGGTATGAGTGTTAATGATCTGAAAGGCATCAAGGATGCTCTCATGAGTAAGTTCACTTGGAAGTTTTTGAATTCTAATGATGATTCCCTGGAATTTTTTTTGCATAAAAATTCATATAAAATATGAATAATGTCTACTCAGCATATGTGTACTCCTCCATATGGCCTTCTTAAAAACATGATTACATTGAAATTATGCATAACTATTCCTGGCTAGTTTCCATCTCATCAAACATAAATTTCTAGACAACGAAGTGGCTGGATATTCCCATTATAGAATGAATGAAGGTCACTCCATAATTGAAGGCTATCTTAATTGTAAAAATGTAACATGACATGAATCTTCAGAATAGTCTGCTATATCAGGTTAATATGGATATGTAGCGCTATTAATTCATGGATGCTGACACTTGGATCTGGACACCCAACACCTATGGAAGGTTCATGTTGAGGAAGTATTATAGGAACCTATGTGGTAGCACTGCGACTTCTCCTTTGTGGCTGTATAATTTTAAATAGCCTTTCATTATGCCTTCAAATTTCCTGATGATATGGAGAATTTGAAAAGGTAGGATACCTATGTAACACCTCCTGTAGAGAACATGCATATATTTGGCCTCTTTCTTATATTTGTGCACACAAGATGAAGAAACAATTCATCATCATTTATTTGCCTACAAATTATCTTATAGATTTTGGGAACATCATCAAGAGGTCTTTGGAACTCCCTTATCAATGCATAGTCTGGATGATTTCATGACATTAGTTACTACTGCTGGTCAAAGTGATATGGTCCTAGCACTTCTTCTCACTGTTGTTGTGGATGATTTTTCTCAGATTTGGAAGGAGAGAAACTAGGATGTTTTTGAAAACAGAAAGCCCTCTTTAAAGGATGGTTTAACTGTTTTTTATAGGTAAGTGCAAGCCCCTTTCAAGATACAAATAGGTGCAGTGAATAATATAATTTTTTACCTTATTACACTGAAAATCATGGGGTATCTGATAGGTTCTAGAAAGATTTGATGTTGAAATCAATTAGATGGATTCCTCCCATCTCATCATGGTTGAAAGGGAATGTTAATGGTGAATTATCTGGTGCACCAGGACCTTCGGGGTGTGGTGCGGTGTTCCATAACCATCAGGGCTCTGTTATGTTTTGCTTCTATCCCTATATTGGAATTGGTTCTGCGCTTGATGCTAAATTATGGGAAATTATTAAAGCTATCAACTATGATTTCATCTATGGTTGGAGGCACATATGGGTGGAATATGAATCAAATATAGTGATTCACATCCTGTAGACAAGGTCCAAGGATGTTCCTTGAAGTATTCTTCCATTGTGGATTCCATGCCTACATTTTCTCAAGCGTCTTCAACTGGAGGTCAGTCATGTCTATAGAGAGGCAGACTATGTTGCTGACGCTCTATCCAAGAGGGATATTATGGAAGTTTGTCCACTATGGTCCTTCATCACCCTGGAATTATAATCACATCTTGTTGACCTGAAAGCGTGTGGTATGTTCTATTATCTCTTTTGTATACCCCCTTATGCTACTACTTTTTCAGGTTTTTAATTTTTTTGTAAGGAGCGGGCTTTATCTGGATCTTGAACCAACCATTATATAAATATATGAATTATTGAGTGATAAATGATGTATAGATGATGGAGAAACAATTAATTAGAATTGAAATGCACTAATAATTATAATAAACACTATTCATAGTCTTTTGAAAAAAATAATCAACAAATCGATAAAATAATAACAAACACATATCTCCTCTCCCAATAAATACTAAACCTCATAATCTCTTATTATCACATGTCCAAATCCTTAAAGTTTTTATAAATTATAAAATATTAACATCCAAGGACTCTTCTATATGTTTAAGACCTTATAGTCTCTCCAAAATACCAAAACCAAGTTCATTAAGGAGGTTCTCAAGGAGGTGATATTCAAGAGGTAAAATCCTCTATTAGTTATCTTTAAAATTATTTCATTATTTCTTTAATTCAACCTTATCCTAAACTCTACTATACAAAGTGAAATGATAAATATGGTATCATAAATATACAATAATTATATTCTATTAATTGAATGTACATAATCAAAACTATTCTCTTCTCCAATTATTCTAAAAAATGAAAACATCGTCTGTGACATGTTGATTCACCACCTTCATGGATGACATGTTTTAATATGCTATTACCACATTCTAGGTGAGTCATAAACCATCATTATGGTTAAAAAATATTTCAATATGTATATTATATCTTGTTTAATGTTCTATAAAAAATTTATATACATAATAATTAAATAAAATGAAACTAGTTTGTGATGATCGGAAAAACTGCAAAAAAATAAACCAAACATTTATCACTAATGTTTTATCTGACGAATCAACCTCATATCATAAATAATGATATATGGGGTAATTTGAAATTAAAAAAAATATTAAAAAAGTTTCATTACACTTATGTATTTTTTATTCCATTTGACAAGAACTCTGATAATTATACTCAAGGGAACCGACCATAAATCCATAAAATGAATGCTCATAAAATGACGATTATGGTACTTACAACTCATCAAAATTTCGATAAATGAACGTAATAAAATGTTAATAAAAAATTTATGTTAAAAAGGTTCATAATTAAGTAAATATTGAATATAATTTGATTATCCAAGACATTATGTATAAGTAAAGAATACATTTAGACATAAGGTAAGATACTTTATTGTTCAAAATCATCTTTTCAAGTTAGAACTATTTTTATTAAAAAAATGTTTTTTACTTATAATGATTTTTCATAATTTAACTATTTAGGGAAAAAAAATTATTTGATGAGTTCATTACAATTTTAAAATTTTATTTCCAAATGAAAAATTATCATTTATAAGTGCGTGACTTTTTAAAAATCAAAAGTGATTTCAAAAGAAAAAATTTATTTTACTCTAGAATGTTTCTTTTATGCAAGATTTATGTGTTATGATCATGTTATAGTTCTAGAGAACATTTATGATAAAGGGTTCTTCCATGATAAACCAAGGGTGGGATATAATGTTATATATCTAAAATGTATTATGTAGTGGTATGGAGTTAATGAGTTCAGTTTTTCCTAAGGTATTATGGGAATATACTACGATGATTATTCCATGTGTAACCATGATAGTTACTCTCTATGTATTCAAGAGAACTACTTTCTCCGTAAGAGTGATATGAAAATGATTACACAAGTTACCATATATTATTTATTTATTCTTTCTATGGGTTTTAAGAAAACATATGATTTCATAAGGTAAGATAAAGAGATTATGTTGTATGTGTAAACATTACAAATTTGTAAAAAAAATTCATTCAAGGACTTATGGTTTCATTATTAATTTCAATGTTCCTTACAGATATTTAATTACTCATACAAAGTTTTAAAATGTTTTTTACAATGTTTAAGGATGGGTAAAAGAAAATAAGAATCTAAATTTAATGGCTTGAAGTTTTTTATTGAAAAAAATAATTTTATGTCTTAAAAGATTCATTTTGTGAAAAATTAGAAACTGGGTATAAGTTTCTACTTTTTAATATATGAGTTTCTATATATGAGGTTATGACCTAATTATCTAAAATTATACATCTAAAAGTTATTTGGGAATTTATGAAATTGAATTCTAGTTGAATTAACTAGATTTTATATTGTTTAAGGATGGGTCCTTACACCATAATATTGTGTTCCTTGGATGTAACTCATGATTATATTTATTGTAGTGAGATGTTATTTCATCGAGACTAATCTAATATCATAATACTGAACATATTTTTTCAATTATTTCAAACCTTGTCCTAATGAGGTGAAAAAAAATTCAATCAAACTCTGGTAATGTCTAGGATCAACTGATTTTCAAATATTATGTTTCATAATATTGATTCCAAAAAAATTTAGTTTGATAAATGATTTTAAATCATGAATTTATATCATTATCAGAAGCCCCTCACATACTTTTATTGAGAAAAAAATTTATAACCCCTCTTTTTTATTCACATACATCTTAATAAGGAAATTTATATCTCTAATAATTTAAATTTTAAATTAAAATCTCACCAACCAAGCAATTTATTAAACTATTTTTTGATCTATACCTCCGGATATGATATTTTTTGGATAAATGTGCACCATGAACTAATCTTACTTGGTTAATTCTCCAAAAATATTATTATCTACACTACGAATCCTAAATTATAAATTCCATAAAAAATATGAACCCCATCCTTCCTATATAGAGGTGTTTTTTTCTATCCAAATATTGATTCATTTAATCTATAACCCATTGAAACACTATCTCAAATTAAAATTCCCATAGTTTTTTCAATATATGCTTCATACTTAAGAAATCCATTAAATAATTATTCCTTAAAATTGTTTTTATATTTTTTTTAACATCAATGAATTTTTAAAGTAAAAATGAGTCTTATTAATTCAATTATCACTACTAGGGAAAATATTTCTTTTATATCAATTCACTCAACATATGTAGAGTCTTTTTAAACCAACTTTGTATTATTATGGAAAAATGTTCATTTTTCATCAAACCAATTATCAAACACTCACTTTTTTCTAGTAATGTTGTCATTTTATGGAAACTTCAAAAGCTACCAAGTCTTATGTTTCTCAATTTAATCAAATTTCCAATTCATAACCTTTACCCATGATTTATACTTTTCCACTTCATCAAATAATGATGGTTCAACATGAGATAAAAGAGTAGTGTAATATATATTTATAATAATATGAGGTTGGGCTAGATTAGATATATTAGTAATTATTTTATTTTCATTGATCTCTTCTCATGTGTTCCTTTTTTAGGTCGATGAATGAATCTATTCAAAAACACCCTCTTCCATTGATTCAACATCTGAATTCTACTAACAAGAAAGACTGTGTGAGACACTAAAATTATATTTCCCCTATATTCCTACCCAAAATCTTACCTTAAATAAAAAATAACATAATTTTCATTGAAAATTTCGACATAATTTTTCCCAAATTTTCTGTTTGAACTATTTCCAAATCATTTATAAGACTTTATTATGAATGAATAACCTAGAAAAATTCTATTATATACTCTATTTGTTTAATTTCATTATTTTTATTCCATTTTTGTTATAGGAATTACTTACAATCAATTTAAATTATTTTAATATTTTATATCTTCCATGTTATATTTTATTTAATTCCTTCTTCTCTCTAGACAACAAAAAAGTTAAAATTTTTATTTATACAAAAATTGAACTACTTATTTCCAAAAATCTCTTGAGATTCCACTTTTAATGTGAAAATTATTTTACATATCGTCTCACCATATTGTTCCACCATTCCACATAATAATTTTACAATAATTTTCTCCCCAATGATACATCATGTTTTATTCTTTTTTTTACAAGGAACATTATACCTTAGTAGAAGTGTACTCTGGTCCATTGTCTGATAGTAAAATTTTGATCATTATATGGATTTAATTTTCATATCTCCTTCAGAACCACATGATGTATTTAATTAATTATAATTTTTCCTAAAAAAACACTATTTAACCAATTATATTATAATAATCAACAAAAATTCAATTTATTCCTCACTACACGTTTTGGAATCTTCATTCGGCTATATTCATCAGTGTGGATTAAATTTAATATATTTTATCCCTTATTATTATTTGGTTGATAGGAAATCATCACCATATTCCATAGCACACAAGCCTCAAGTGTCATGAACCTATCATTATTTAGATTTATAAAGTCAACTCTTGACTCCAACATCAACAAATTCTCTATCCTTAATTGATGAATATATTTAAGCCTCCTATGATATAATATTTTATAATCTTGAACTAAAATGAAGGAGTTTTTCTCCTTCTTTTGAACATATTATAGGATTCCATTTTTTTAATAACACATTATTGAATAGTTTTTATACATGCCTTTGATGAATAAATCATTCCAATTAAATTTGTATTCATGATTAGATTCATAATGTTCATTAAAAATTACAATGTCCTATCACATAACATCCATATATAGAAGTTAAATATTATAAAACTCATATCTATCTTGATTTTTTCTAATTTCTTTTATATTTAAAGATCATCCATTTCCAAACCTAGTTATTCCAATAACCTGAGCCTTTACATTATTTTAAATATTTTGTTTCATGGTAATATGGGATGAAAACCCACTATTAAGGATCCAATTTATTCTATTATTTGATTTATTTAGAGTGATATCTTATGATATTTCCATCTAATTACTATTATTTTATTTATAAAATTCCTATTTATGGTGAGACATAAGGTGGTCTCTCTCTATTCACTTCCATATAGTTGGTGAAGTTATATTATTTTCCTTTTCTTAATGGGATAATCTATTTTATAATGGAATAAATTTTTTTAGCATCTCATTCATACCCCTTCATTTTCCATAAGATTATTTTTTACTCATAACTTATACTTCAATTCATCAACATGTGAAAAAAGTTAGAATAATTAAAAAAAATACATTGAAACAACTCCCTCTCGGAGATATGTGATATGTTATCATCTCCAATTAGTGGTTGATGGGAAAATCTCTTCAAATGTAGAAATTTTATTATTCACAATAAATAATTATGTAACCATGATAAGTATAAAATTATAACTCTATAGGTTGAAATATTCTATCATAAACTCTCTTAAAAGTTTCATATCCAATGGGAATCTCCAGGATTTTTTATAATCTCACAATAATTGAGAGTTATCATGTACCTATTTTCTTCTTTTTTCTATTTCAGAATATCCCCTCCTATTTCCATGGTTCACCTAAAAACACAATAATAAATCTATCTTAGTTATTGGATATTTGTTCATTAAAAATTTTCATGAAACTTTTTATGCCTCGAAAATTCTATTATATTATATTTTTATCAAATAATTCTCATAATTTTAAAATATTTTTACCATAATATGTTTTTATCATAGATTCATGTTTCTTTCATAATACCATTATTTTTTATTCAATTGAATCAACCATTTTCTTTATATATTAAATAAAACAATTAAGGTAATAAATATATTTATCCTACTCATTTATTCATTATTTATAATCATGAAAATATTATGAATATTCATGAATAACTCCTTGATATTTGAAAACATTCTATAACTAATATACTTAATCTTTTACTTGATCAATATACATTTATGAATATTTAAACCACCCTCAAATCATTAAATAATTATTCTAATGATAGTAAAACTCATCATGTTTTACTCTAAGTCAAAAATACATTCCAATATAATTTCATCCTCAATTATAGATTTCAATTTTTTACCATTTTGATTATTATATATTTTATGTCTAAACTAAATTCATTTTTATCCTCTTATGTGTTATGATGAATATTATAATAAATATTATCATATTAATGTGTTGTTTTTTTGTTAATAAGGTTTTAATAAAACAATAAATAAACTCACTTTATAAAAGTGTATGATCAGACTGACTATCATATTCAATAAATCAGAATCAGAATTATTAAGAAAATATATTTGATTAAGAAAGATAGATGTTGCTGGGAGATAGATAAGTTAGAATACAATCCTTGGAAAATTTGATAATGCTAAATGTGATGGATAAAAGATTAATTATCATGATAGATAAGGTTCTTGATGAAAGCAGCTAAGTGATTTTCGAATGAAGTGATTCATTGATGAACTATTCATGTTACTCTTATTTCTCACATTGAACAAGGCTCATGTGGGATTATAGTATGTGTTGAGTAATTACTTGATCACTATCTGAAGTGAAAGAACTGAATTTTGGTAGAATATTGTAGAATATTTAACAATGTATCAATTTTTGTTTGCTAAAAAATACAGATGGTTGTGAATAAATATGATTGGTGTTACCGAAATAGTTTTTAAAGGTGGAATAGTTTTCTAGTGTTCTAAAAAATTTTGATCCTTAAATTTGGAATTTTTATTTATAGAAAATAATGTTCTTTTATGAAGGAGTTTGCAAAATATAGTTCACGGACTGTGAATAATAGTTTACATACCACATAAAAGGTAGGTTGAACAATGAATGAAAATCGGCAAGGGAATATTTCCACGAATCACGCTACGTGGAACATGTATGGAAAAACAATCTATAAGAGGCTTTCAGTTTATAGGAGGCTAACCATTTGTGGGAGTCTCATAATTTTTGGTTAAGAAGTGGTGATTTGGGTTACTAGAAAGAGGTTTTTCATTTATAGAAGACATCATCTGCCGAAAAGGATTAAGGTGCTATGTAGACCAGATAGAACAGTTCATAGTGAAGGTTATACCACATCGATGTTTCAGGTAAATCATATTAGTGATTATTTGGTATCTTCTTTTCATATATAAAGTCCCATAATCTGATAATTAATAAGTGATAATTTCATAAGAGGAGATAATCACATCTGAAAGAAAATGGGGAAGTCTGAAGTTGTTCGTGAGGATACATTCCATGAAGGGAAGTAATTCAAGAAGAAGGATTCTGTGAAGAAGGATATAGTTTGTGGGGGATAATTTCTACAAAGGAGACAGTTCACATGGCATCAACCATCCATGAAGAATAGTTAATCATTAATGGGAAGGTTTTCTATGATGCACTCTCACCATGAGATGCAAAGCAGTTTGTAGATGATATATGAAAATTCTCGGTGACTACAAGGAAGATCACAAAGGGACTAAAATAGTTTACAAAACGAATTTACGCAAACTAATAGTGCATGAAAATGTGGAATTTCTATTTTGAGCAACCAGACATGTAAAAGAGATTAGAAAAAATAGATTGATCAATCTTAAAAAGTCCAGGAATTTCATAACAAATTTTGTGTAAGAAAGTAAATAATTGTTTTGAAAGATCACATTTGGGAGATTTTATCAAGAAGCATTATAACATGATTACTGAAAAAATTTTATTACATCATTTTTTGCTACTTAAAGCTCATTCACTATTTTATTAAACATAGAGCTACAAGTGTGTAAGGGAATATAATACTCACTGTATTCCAAAAAAGGATTGTTTTCGGGTGGATTGTGTGGTATTTGATTATTTTCGAACCATACGAAGGACTAGATAATATTTTTTATTATTAAAACTTATAATTTTTTTTGTTACTGTGTTGTGTCTTTGATTTATTTTTAGAAGGGAAAGAAATAATTAACCAGAGGTTAAGGTTGTTTCCTAAGTAAGGAATTATAAAAGAAAAAGATATCACTCATTCAACCTTCTCCCTCTCAGGGATACATAAATCCTAACAAGGTAATCTCATTTTCTGTATACTCATCTTCATATTCTTTTTTTTCACCAAAAATTTATATTGAAACTTCATTTTGAAATAATTTATATATTTCAAGTATATTATTTTGGGATCACTTCTCTAATGTTTTCTGGATCATTGAACTTCAACCCCTATATCAAACTTATAGAGTTTTTAGTAATATAAAATATTTTTCAATAATTAAAACACTATAAAGGATTATTTACCTTAATCAATTATTTTCCATGCATGAACTTTCTTACCATAACATTTAAAAAGTCATCACTAATGTCTTCTTCTACTTATTTAAACCCATTAAAAAGAAGGTTCTCTCTTTATTTGAATGTAATATTCTTTAATTATTGGCTTGAGGTGTTTTTATATTCACCCATATCTCATAAGAATAGATATTTTATGAAGATCATAAAGGGAAATTTTTTCAAGATCATGACCATCAATAGATGATATCATTGTGTTATGAAATGGTGAAAAAACCTTTAATAATTTTATTTATTATTTTAGAATCCTTTATTTTTTTCATTGATACAATGGATTTATCCTATAAAATCAATAAAATTATTTAACAAACCATTAATATTTTCATTTTGGTTAATCTTTAAGTCATGAAACCTCATATCCAGAACCTATATATTTGCCTCTTTAGCCTTGTATTCCCATTATTAAATGTTAGATAATAGATCATATAATTAATTTTTTGATGAATAACTCATTACCTTAATATATATTAGAATTCAGTATACTCAAAATAAATTATATTTTTCCTTTTCATTTGTATTGAGAAGCTTTAAATGTGTCTCAAACCTTGATAACTCTATAGCATCACTCACATGTTTTCCCTAAATTATGAATGAGTAAAATAAATTATCGTGTGATCATATGCATGATCTCGTATAGTTATTATAAATATGATAATTTACATAACCAAATTAAATATAACCATTTTAATTAATAATATTATCCAAGTTGTTAAAATTTTATTAATATATTCACCAAACATGAAACATTGAAATTTTGTACAACTCATTGCAGCCACAACATCCGAACACACACAATGAAGGGGGTGAATTAGGGTATAACCTATTTTTCATCATTGAATTAAAGATAGATATTTTTATCACATTTTTAAGAAATACAAAAACATACCATGATTAGATAAAAAATTCTAAATACAGAAAATAAATACAGTTTCACATAGGATTTTTCTTGTTTTACCTATTATGGCTACTCCACAGAGCATAACATGATGATGTGTTGATGTAATAGAGGAATTCATAATGGAATTATTATTATTTATAAGTTTAATAAGGTAACACTACTTATCCATGTTCCACTGCATATTTCTCCCAAAACAATTTCTACCTCAAAGGGCTGGTATAAAGAAATACCCAACTCAATTATTGGTCATAAAAATCCTTAAAAAATATTAACAATAAAATAACACACGAGTTATAATTGTTATTTTTTTCTCTATTTTAAATGATTATTTTAGTTAATATTTTTTTACACTTTTAGTAGATTATATCATTTTTTGGGTTTCTCAATTACCTCTATTATCTTTCTTTCTCTATGATTCCCACAATATCAAGGACCGAATATTCATATATAATCCCCCAAAATCTTCCAATATCCACCCTTTAATAGGGACCTCAAACTACCTATATCTAATTAATTAACATCTTAAAATTAAATTATGATCCCACAAAATCCAAGAGATAATTTAATTATAGTAACTTACTATAAATCTATATATCACAATATGGTATCCACAATCACAACATGTTTTAATTTAAAAGTGAAAACTTATATTGTGAAATTATTCAATACGGTTTGATCTTCAAGTCAATTGCTAATCAAAAAATTTCAGATATAATCTCCTTAGAAATATCTACAAGATCTCAGTGTGATATTCTAAAACGTATAAAAACCATATATATATTATCGTATGATGATCTTCATTAGGGAACAAGCCCCTCATCTTAATGAAAGTATTTATGGAATTCTACAAAACATGAAAATCATAATGATCGATCTAATATTTTATTATTTATATATATATTTCAACTTTTTAAGCCCTCCAAATTTATTAAATTGAGCTTATTTGAACCATTTTTTTATTTATGGTTTTTTGGGATATAATATGAAAATTGTATAATTTTGTAATTTTAGCTTATTTTAGTCACTTTGATATTTTTGTAATAACTTTTAAAATATTATTTGAATTTTAGCGATTCATTTTTTTTTGATTTTTGTGTTATTTAATCCAATATTATCATCTATACCATGATATTATCTGGACATCTAGAGCCCAAAAAATTATTTAATTTAAATAATTGTTCGGGAAGACCTAGTAGACCCCACCTATAGAAAATAATCACAAATCATGCTATACACCTCAAATTGAGGATATTTTTGTTGTGTTTGAAAAAGGACTCATAAAATAATTTCTAAATTAAACTTTATGTAGTTATTCACTCATTAAAGGGTCCGTTAAATGCTAATATTTGATGAAATATTTTGGAAGCATGAGCCAGAATAAAATCTTGGAGTAAATTTGATATAATTTCTTCTATATGTAAAATATTAAGCTAAAATTTTGATGAAAAATTCAATATATATTTTATAAAAAATATATATAATAATCATTGTTATGGTTTGGTTAAATAAAGGGGAAACCATGTGAAAAGCATTGAATGAAAATTCTATAACTAGAATTTCAATCAATGACGACCCATTATGACCTGAAACACATTGATGGTCCTTTATGATACCCGAAGCATCATACATGCCTATAAATAAGAGGATGAGAGAATTTTTAATGATATATCTATTGTAGAGGGAATATATAGATGAAAAACATTCTTTAGAACTTATATTTTATTTGAGTTTATTTTTATTATCTATTCCCATGTAACATGTATTAATAATTTTATTATAGTGTTTCCCTTTTCTTCTTTCATAACTCATTATCCTCTAAACCTAATGTTATTCACTACCACTTGCATATTTCTATCATGATCTTATTTTAATTTGTAATTCAAATTGATTAACCTATTGCTTTGCCATGAGGGCGGTTTCACAGCGTTTTTGGGTATTATGCTTCAATTCAACATGTATTTTTTATATTTATGGTGGATGCTAGAGTATTTAATTGGTGTGGCAGTCTTAAACCATGTAATTATATTGAATTCCATTTCTATTCTTCTATTCATTAATTTTACCTCCCTTCCCTTGAGAAAACCCTTTATATGATCAAGTTGGGGTTTCATTAATGGATATAACTACATACTGTGGAACCTGGTCTTTTATGAATTTCATTCTCTATTGTGGTGTAATCCAAATTGACTACTAGAGGAGGTGTGATTTGGTGTGATGAAAAATCTTTAAACTCACATAATAAATAAAATAATGGAATGTAATTCATTAATGACGTTTCATCAAATGAATTATCAAATTTAATTAAAATAACAAATAAATAACGAATGAACCTGTGTTTTCCAATCTTAGACCAAGACCATTAAATCTAAACTACATTATATTTTAATCTTCATTTAATTTTTCAATCTACATTAAATTATTTTGGATTCATGTTTTCTAAAACACCCCAAACCTATATTTTCATAAATAATATAAAACTAAAAATGATTAGACTAGGTGAACTAGAATCAGTGATTAAACTGACCATGATAATCCTATAGTGAGACAACCCTAGTCCTCCTCTATGCCACATTAGGAAAATAAATTTTATTTTTACATTCTATATTATAGGCATGCAACAAATATGGAACTATTTCTAGTAATATAAACAGTTATTTCGCCAAATTTTTCTAAATTCACATTTACGTAAATATTTTTCATCTATTTATTTATAGAAAATCTAAAAAACACTCTTTCTATGATGTATTAAAATTTAAATTATTATGCCTGGGCAGATTACTCACATCTGTAATAGTAGAAAAGACAAGAAAATAATAAGAACATTATAATAGAGCTTAGAAGTAAGAACTAATAGAAAGAATATAACAACTAACGAGAAAAGATAAAAGAGCATTTGAATATGTTCATGCATTAATGGAGAATCCTATCACTGAGCTCTAATAAGAACATAAGGCAAAAGTGGAAAAACTTTCACCACTCATCTTTGAGATTGAAGAACCCAAGGAGGTAAATAAATATTTTCATGAAGATCAATTCCACTATAGACAACCATTTCTAGAAGAGATAGATAAAAGATCATTTTTCTATTAATTTATAAGATGAGGATCGAGTGAAGTTGGATAAATTTTGGAGAAAATGGGAAGAAATTGAAGTGTATTACGATTTCGTCATTCCCTTATAAATTAGAAGAGACAAAAAAATTGTATATCTCTCTATACTTGAAAGAACAAGAAAGCACCCAAGTGGTGGATGTTGAAGAAAGGATGGAGGATCCTAACTACCTACCTCTATCTAGTGAAGATAGACACCAAGTGACACTTTTGATTGAAGATGAGATTAAAGATGAACCAATTCATAGAGTTAAACCTTTAATTAACTCTTCATATTCAAATTTAATTAAAAATTAAATATGTATCACTCCCTATTATTTTTTTATATATTTATCTAACTCACATTTTTCCATGGAGGAAGATTATGAAAAAGAAGATGCACCTATTGAGGAACACTGAGAGCTCCCTAATGACACTGAATATTTACTGGAGGGAGAACAACAAGAGATACTAGTACCCTTTCTTGATGAAAAATAGAAAAACAATGTCAACATTATTAGGGAATACCTTGAAATTTATTCTTCAAATTTATATTTTTACTCCCCTTTGATTATGAATTTCATGCAGCACATCTAGAGAAACCATTGGATTACAAAGAAGAAATTTCAATAGTAGAAATAAAATAGGGTAAGGTTCTATAATTCATTCTACCCCCAACATAAATTCTATACCACATTGCGATGTGGGTGGATTTGGTTTACACTATACATGGAATTATCCTAAACCCGAACAAAGAAATAAAAGTTGGGAAGAAGAACATGTGGTGGTTCATGTCCAAGAAACTCAACCTATCAAAAGACCATGTATAACAGCCAGTACTACCCTTCTTGAATGCAGTAAAAATCAAGCCCGTCTTGGGGGATCATAAAAAGATTTATCTTTACATTCTTTCTTGGAATTTAGATTTCAATTTCATTTTTTGGATTATTCCAACATGGATCCTGTAACCTCTTATATTTTTCATCTTAAATGTGTTGATCCTTGTTCTTAATCTAGTAATTTTACTTTATATGTTTATGATGTAACAATGAATCCCCAAATAGATAATGAGGAACAGAACTGAAAACGTTTTTCAAAAGGGAATTAAATTATATTTTTTTATATTTTAAACCCTCTACAATGTTTTTCTAAAAAACATGTTTTGAGCTTTAAACAGAAAAATTACATTCCCACACTTTAATTATTACTTTACTTGACTTATCATAGAGACATGAGTTTCTTAGGCATCCTGTGATTCCATGTTTTAGATTTTAATGTTAATAAAATTTATTGAGTTAAATAGAATGTGGAAAATAGATATTAAAATGAGGACTCTTGATTTGAGGGAATTAATTAATTCCTGTAAAAGATATTTCCCAACCATTTTTCATGATTTTAATTTCTAAAATTTATATTAATTGATTTTTTTATTAATAATGTGTTGAGTGATTTTATAAAATCATATTTACTATTACCGAGATTATATTTAGATCATGTACTTACTATTTTTCTAGAGAATATTTCTTGAGAAATATAGGGTCATATCAACTTCCAAGACATGCATTGAAACTTTTCAAAACTATAAGTATGAAAAAACACATTGAAAATGATTGAGGAATATTTTGGTAAACCAATTTATCTTAAAATACCACCTTTACATCAATTGTTATTTATCCCATTTGGACCATGAATGACCTTTATAGAAATGAGCCATGTTTCAAGGTGTTTTTATCATTTTTTACACTACAGTTATTATTTGAATGAAAATTTAAAATTGTTGTATGGGGGTGAAGGGATTCATGGGGGAATAGATAAAATACATTTTAAAGAAAACGTGCGGGTTTTTTTATTATGGTAAATTAAGTTTGTCGAATCATTCATGATATTTATTATTATCCCCTCTCTAATTCAAAAAAATTAAAATGAAAAAAAAGAACAAAAAAATGAGCAAAATGGATTATGATTTAGTAAAACAAAAAATAACCATCAAAAAAACTATTATTTATTTTACCATTCATTGTTAGGCAGTGTATGTGAGCTTTATTATAATTATAAATTTCGAAAAAAATGAAAGGGTTATTTGAAAAATAAAAAAATAAAAAATAAAAAATAGAAAAATATTCAATAGGGTGAAAAAATCATTAATTATTCTTTATTTAATCATAAACTATTATTTTATTTATAGGGAAGTGGGAGATTCTACTTTTAAGGGGAGGATTTGATTAGACATTTATTTTTGATATCATCAATTTTACTTAAGAGATACACCTCTTCCTTGGGACTTAATTTTCAGACATAAATTCCAATTAATATTAAACCACAATGTCATTAAAACCTTTAACCAAAAACCTCATGATTTTATCTAACATTTTTACTTACAATGTATATAATGTTGTTTCTTTACAAGATTATGGATAAGGAACATGTTCTCATGACATGATCATAACTATACTAAAATTATATCATGATTTATGAGATAAAAGAATCCATTGTGAGGTAGATCATTATTTTCTATGTTTAATAATAATGAATTATGAATCTTGAATAAATGAATAGAGAAGTTACATATTTTTTCAAAGGGGATATATATATATATATATATATTAATTTATTGGTTCCATGAAAAATGGGGAATTGAAATGATATATTATGTTACATTTTATAATTTTATTTGTCGTTTATTATTGTTTAATTTCATTACTTTGGAAGTTGAGTATTGGTAACATTGGCACCCTCTAAATTCCATGTTGAGATTTCATGCTAGAGGAAAAGCATGGTTTAAGTGTGGGAAATTTATAGAGATAATATTTTCATATTATATATATATATATATTAATTATATATTCATTCTAAATATATGAAATTGATCTTAATTGAATCAATTTAGGAATTATAGGTTGTTTGGGGATAAAATGTGAAAAATTTATAATTCTAGAATATTAGAAGATTTGAATCTCTCTAGAATTTTAAGACTAAAGTTTTAAATATTATTCTAATTTTGGTGATTATTTGATTAGGATACCATGATTTATTTCCTTTAACTTTTGATTCTAGACCAAGAGTTTATTCAATGATCTAGAGGCTCAAAATAATCAATTAAATTTATTTTTTTGTGCGGACATGGTGGAACCCACCTCATGAAATAAGTCATAAATCATGCTACATACCATCAATTGTGCTTATTTGAGTTATATTTGAAATATTATTGATAAATATGTATATAAATAAATTTTTAAGGAGTTATGAACTCATTAATGGGACTATCAAATACTTAACTTTGATGAAATATTATTGAAGCATTCTTCTAGAATAAAAGCTTATAGTAAATTGGATATAACCTCTTCTAAACATGGATGATTAAGCTTAAATTTTTAGGAACATTGAAAATAATATTTTTAACCAAATATTTTTAATACAAATTTTTATTGTTCAGCCAAATAAAGGGGCCACCACATACAATACTTTGAAAGAAAATTATGTTAATAAAATTTCAACTGTTGACTACCCAATATGACCCCAAAAAAATTTATGGTCTTTTATAACACTCAAAATCCTCTTACATGCTGATAAATAACATTATAATGATAGAATGAATGATATATTGATTGGAAATAGAATCTTTGGGAGAAGATCATGATTTAGGACTTTTATTTTCTTTTATGTTTTTGTTCTCTTTTTCCAAGTAACACACATTAATCATTTTTATTAATGTGTTTTCCTTTTATTCCATTGTCCCTAATTCTATTAAAAAACTAATATCATTCAATATCTCTTCATATTCCTATTTTTATCACTTTTCCCTTTGAAATGGGCAGTGATTAACATAAATCATGGTCTAGGGGAGTTTCCATGATGTTCTTTATCATTGTTCCTCAATTCAACATGTATTTATTTTATTTGTGGTTTATGAAAGAGTATTAAATGGATGTGTAAGTCATACACCATGATATTATTACTAATTCAATTTATTTTCCCCTATTCCTGAATTTTTCGTCGCTTATATTGGGAAAACCCTTCATATGGTGGAGTTGGGGTTCCCTTTAGGGATGAAATGACATATGGCGGAGCATGGTCTTTTATGAATTGCATTTGTAGTTGAGATATAATCCTAATTGACTACTGGTGGAGGTGTGTTTTGGTGATCCAAAGGCTTACTAAACTCACAAAAACAATAAATAAAAGGAAATCAATTAATTAACGAGGTTTCATAAAAATAATTATTATATTGAATTTAAATAATAAATAAATTACATATGAACCCATGTTATCAATTCCTAGACCATGAACTCTCTTTTTAAAATGCATTTTTTCTGCATCTTCATTTAATTTTTCAATTGGAATTAAATTATTTTAGTTTCATGTTTTCTAAAACCATAAAAACAAATATTCTTATAAATAATATATAAACGAAGAAGAATAACACTAGGTGAACTAGAATTAGTTATTGAACCTACTATGATGCTCCTCAAGTGTGATGACCTTGGTCCCCCTCTAAGTTTCATTAGGAAAATAAATTTTATTTTAGACACTCTATGATGGGTGTGAATCACATAAAAAGGGATTATAATACTATGTAATCATACTTTAATGAACATACATAGTTGTATCATGGTCTATAAATTTAAGTAAGATCCAATAGTCCCTTAAAAATATTACTTCATAGAATTTTAAAGGCTCAGTATTATGACATGGTCAGTGCCTATTAATTCAAGAAAATTTCATTAATCCTATATTGTAGATCACTAATATTACATGGGGTCTTTACTATGGTGTAATAATATTCCTAATCAATGACTATAATCCTTTTGACATGAAAGGATATCATTATTCAAATCATACTCTTATATGTCATTCATTTGCTGTGTGAGAACCACCATTACACCATGTCGATTTATTATTTAGAAGATCCTCTTAAAAATAACTCTAGGACATTATTTATATGTTTTGGGAAAAACACATCACAGTAACATTGTAGAATTTTTGTGTTGAATGTGTTTATTGACAAAGATGGTTTCCAAGGTATTTTGAAGAGTTACAAAGACATTATTAACATGGTTTGTTGAAAAAGATTCATGAAAACAGTATAGATTCAATGGAAGTAGTACTAAATTATCTTCACACAGGATGATGTCATTACCCAGTATCTTACAAATTTTTGGGGTCCAAAATTTGGAGGATGGGTAGCATCACAATTGTTGGATTTCCTTGAAGGCCTTGTAAGAATTTGGAAAAGGTATGAGATTTGGGAGGAATGTTTTTTGTGAAGGTCATTTCATGATGGTATGGATCATCATGAGCGGAGCTTCAAAAATACATAAAAGTTTGACTGTAATCTACACAATTATGAGAAGCATAATGAAAAAGAAATTCACATGGTCCTTTGAGAATACAAAGAGCGTTATGATGGAAATAAGAGAGCATCACAAATTGGTGATAAAATGGATTAAATCTTAAATAAACAATGGAAAAACCAATAAATAGGCCTCTATACCCTTCATAAAAGAATATATACTTAACCATGATTCTAAGAATCTAATTCAAAATGGTGGTTCCCAGAGGTTGTCCTTGCGAAAATGATCATGAATGAAGGTGGTTTGCAAAGGCTATAAAATCTGACCGAAATATGTATGAATCATGAAAGTGTTGATGTTCACAAAGGATAAAAAAAGACGACCAAAAGAGATGAGCTTCTTGAACAAAAAGTAAGATTGAAAAATATGATGTTCTTCTCGAAGGATAAGCAAGATTCAAAAAAGTGGTGATCTTCGTGAAGATTCTGAGCATCATGCATGTTTTGGGAAAGAGGTTTTATAGTAAATATATTGTATAATGTTTTTCAAAAATTAAATGAATGTCTGAATTCAACTAAGTATCTATATACAACTGAGGATATATTCATTAGTGATAATGATGTGACCTAAATGTCCATAAACATTGGGTGAATCCATTCCAAGGTCAGTGAGTAAAGGAAGAGTGAAAAGGTGATCCTTTCCACTGATAAGGATCCAGTAAAAGAGAATCAGGTAAGGACCCTTGTGAAATTTGTGAGATAACCCTAATCCTTTTAAAGGTAGTGATATTGGGTATAGAAGTGAGCTAGCCTAAACCTTGTATTTTGGTAGTGATCCTTAGTAGATTTGGTACATTGCCACATTGCTATTGTATGATCCTTGGGCATTTTCCAGTAAGGATGAACCATGTAAATTTTTTGTTTCCTCTGCATTATTTCATTTTTGTTCATACATTTTTATAGGAAGGGGAGAGAATAGTGATTTCTTTAATAATGAAAAAAGAACTCAAGGGGCAGTTATTTTAATATTTCACACACTGATTTATCCCCCTCTCATGGTATTTAGCCATGTCGGGCTGACAATTGGTATCAGATATAAAGGCTTAAGGTAAGTGGTTCTCTCTTAGTAGATGAAATAGAGGTTTTCAATCATAAGGGATTATGATCTTTGATGAAAAAAATTTTCAGCTATGGAATAATTGGATGTAGAACTACTTCCGATCATTAGGAATGGATTTCATTATAGTAGTTATGCATGGAATAACATCCAACATCGACCATAGTGCTTTATTAAAAGATTTCCAATGGGAATTGGAAGTTGATGCTAAAGGAATAAATGCTTTACCTGGTTCCCTAACCAATGAAATACATATTAATGTGATGTCATGTAAGTCATCACATGCTATGTAGGAAAAAATGATGAATATTTGTGAGGGTGATTCAAAATTCATGGAAGTAAAGGTACATGTTCAATGTAATAAGCATGAGGATCTTAAAATGCACCCTAATGAGTCTTTTGGAACATTATTTGACTGGGTAAATGTTGTTGTTGAAGAATTGCACAGTATGAGTGAAATTATTGAATATATAAATATTGTTAAGTGTATCTTGAGAAAAATTCATCCTCAGTTCAATTAGAAGGTTTTTGTATTGGAAGATAAAGATCTAAAGGAACCAACATTGGATATCGTGAATAGTAATATTGTTGCATATGATATGAGAAATAAAGACAATGAGACTATTAAAAAATGGAAGTATACAAATGTGGAATTTAATGTCATGAAGAAGATCACTATTTAATATGGTCAAGATGAAGAAGATACAGTTGAGGTGATGTCATTACTTTCCTAAAATATTCAAATTGGAAAAGTAAATTTCATTAGGAAACCCCCGCTTGTATGATTTTGATGTGGAAATGATACACATATTGATGAAAGGTTCCCAAATAAATTTGAATAAGATTATCAGGATGAATTTGAAATTACAATGAAGAATACTTCATCCTATGTGAAAGGTAAGAAAAAATTCAAGAGAAATTTATTCCAAAACAAGAATATGCTTTTAAAAGAATGTGATTGTTTAGAAGAATGTATGGAATGTGATCTAGAGGACTGTAAGGATCATTATGTAGATTCTATGGTGGTAGTTGTCAAAAATTCTCAAAAAATGGATGAATATGAAAATGAAAATGGAGAATTTGAAGGAAGAGTTTACCATTAGGTCAAATTGAAAGCTACACTTGAAGAGACATATGTTTGGAGAACCAAAAAAAATAAGTAAAACAAAGTGGTTCGTTATGTCAAGATTTATATATAGAATCATAAAGAAGATATGTATGAGATGAATGAAGAAATTGAAAAACTAAATAATTCCATACCAGATCGCTCAAAAAAAAATTTTGAGTACAAATTCAAAAATTGAAGACAAGAAAAGAGAAATCAAAAGATTGAATAAAATTGGAAAAGATCAATTCAAGCATATCAATGATCCTAAATAAGAAGGAATTGGCCTGTGATGAAGTGTGAAGGATTAGGAAAAATATCCTAACTCTCGGTAAGACATCGGGAAATAAGAGCATTCAATAAATTAAAAATATTCAAGTTCAGAATTAGGGTCCTGTAGAACAAAAGAAACAGTGAACTCCAAATGATAAGGCTGGTATGAGGTTAGATAAAAAACAGAATGCAATAATGGTTGAAGTTAGACCATAAGCACCTGCTCTAAGATTGAAGATTGATTTGGGTAAGAATCAAAACAAAAAGATGTAGAGAACCCAAGGGAGAACCAACTGTGCATTATTCCAACCTAAGAATGTACCCTGCATGATATGTTATTGTTGTAAAAATATGGGACACTGAGAAAGTGTCGGTTTCATATCCCGGAGGTTTCTGAAGGGAACAAGACCAATAACAGAAGCCATACATAAGTCAATATTTCAGATCATCATTTGATGGATAATATTTTAGGAGTATAGTATTGAAGAATATGGGAAGTTATTTCCAATAAAAATTTATATAAATGTGCCGAAGCATAATGAATAAGGTAGTTAGATGAAATTCAATGTATCATAAAAAGGGATGAAAATGAAAAATCATTTAGCATAATTTCAAGATGAATCTGGTCTACCATACTTAGAGGAAGATCATTATTATCAATCAGTATAGGGTATTAATTCAAGAACATGGATGAAAAAAATAGTTGAATAGTGAATGGTTACATAAATTGCTTTCAAAGCATCAGATAACACTGGAATATTAATCACTGATTGTGGATGTACCTCCCATATGACATGAAATAAGGAATTCGTGACAAGAATCAAATATGATAAGGAATATATTGTGAGATATGGTAATGTGTATGGTTTGAAAATTATTGTATTAGAAAAAGAAAATATTGGGGGAAAAGACATGAGATGTGTATATGTCATGGTTGCTGAAGGTCTCAGGCACAACATAATATGTGTCAGTCATTTATCTAATTAAGGAAATTCTATAATATTTTCCAAGAAATTATGAGTCATCAAGGAAAAATATGGTGTAGTTTTTTTGTAGGTAAATCATATGAAAGGGAATCTCTAACTTTTCAGTGGAGAAGAATATATATGGTTTCTATCCAAGGAAGAATAAAACATGCAATAGAATAAACATCTTGGTCATTTGTGCCAAAATTACTTAGAAGATCTGGTGAAATTCGATCATGCTCAAGACCTCCCTAGGTTATCATGTGATCATACTCATATGTGTGATACTTTTCAACAAGGGAAGATCATTCAAAATACATACAAGGATAAAGAGAAAATGTCAAAAAAAAATTGCTTGAGTTGGTGCATATTAATGTGTCCTGACCTATTTCACCAAGATATATTGATGGGAGGAGATATTATGTTCTATTAATTGATGATTTTAGATGAATAGAATGGGTTTCAATCATCACCCACATATCTAAAGCATTCAGTTGAACGACAACAGATTTAAGGGATATTGCAAAAGTTTTTGGGTCAATGAATTTGGAAGATCCGAATAGATTATGAACTAGAGTTCACAAATATCCATAGATTGTATTATCTTGAGAAACATGGGATAAGTTACCATGTTTTAGAAATAATAACTCCACAAAAAAATGGATTAGTTGAGAGAATAAATAAAATTATCACAAATATGGATACCACAATTCTCATTTAAAAAGACCTTCCACATAGTTTTTGAAAAGTAGTAGTGATGACATAATTATACACATAAAATAGAGTGTTATTATGTATGAAAGAGGAGAAGACTACATATGAGTTATGGTATGGAAAGAAGCTGACATTTATGTACTTTCAAGTCTAAGGAAGTATGTGTTTAATTATCAATAAGGAGAAACATAGGTAGATTGAATCCCATGGATATGAAGGGACATTTCCTGGCTACTAAAAGAAAATAAAATCATATAATTGAATCAATATAAGGTTGGAAATGTTTTTTTGAAATCAATGATTTAACTATAGTGAAGAATGAGAAGAATCTTTAGAAAATACATGATTATTCTTATGAGGATAACAATGAATAGAAAATCATATCATGGGATGTTCTAGTTACTGAGGATTATTCAAAATAATATTGAGATAAGGAAAAGGATGATTAAAAACTAGTATCTTCACAATTTTAGAAGAGAAGAATTTAAATCGATAGATAGAACATAATCATTTATTATACAATGCTAGTACAGACAAGGAGGAAGAAGCATCTACGATAAGCATCATTCTTTCATAGGTAGAGCCTAAATGTTCTATGAAAACAATTGGAGATGAAAATTGGGTCCATGTTATGAATGGAGAGATCGACAAAATTGAGAATAATTAGACATGGGGGATTTTTTTGAGACCAAGAGATAATAATGTTATCCAGAATAAATGGGTATCTCACAACAAGATGAATGAATATTTTGTAGTGATTCAAAACAAATATTGACTAGGGTGTAAAGGGTACTCCCATATAGAGGGTATTAATGTTGATGAATCATTTTCAAATGTTACAAGGTGAGATTCTATTAGATTATTATTGGCCATATAATTGAAAACAAAGTTTATAGTTTTCCAAATGGATTTCAAGTCTGCATTTATTAATTAGGTTTTGAAATAAAATATTTATATTGAGTAGGAATGCAGTTTTCTCATTAATGAGAATAAAAAAAATGTTTGTCATCTAAATAAGGCACTCTATGGGTTGAAGAAATCACCAAGATCATGGTATTCAAGGATAGATTAGTTTTTTATGATTCTCAGATTTCAATTTCGTAAACTTGATTAAATATCTATGTCAAAAAATGATATCAATCAAAGGATTATGGTGTTGGTATACGTCGATGAAATAATATTTGGTGGATCAGATGAAATTCAATGCACTCAGTTCACAAAATTCTTGAAAAGTAAATTTGAAATTCCAATGAATGGTGAACTAATGTTTTTTCTCAGTTTATTGGTGACATAAAGAAATAATGGAACATTCATATATTAATATATATATGACAAGGTGGGTTTGAGAAGACTTGGAATGGATAATTTCATAGAGATGAATAATTTAGTGGCTAACTAGATTAAACATTCTTGGGATGATGAAGGGAATGTATTAAATGTAAAAGAATACAGGAAAATCATTGGTAGTCTATTGTACGTTAGAGTGAAAAGACGTGTTATTATTTCCTCACATGCCAAGCTGCACGGTATCTAAGAAATCACAAAGATATCCACTTTATTTCCTTGAAAAGAATAATTCACTATATCAAAGGCATGTTGGATTTCGATTTTCTGTACAATGACAAATATCTGTAAGAGTTATTGGGACATACAGATGTATATTGGCTAGATTAGATGATGATATAAAATCAATGTCAGGTGATGCATTGTTTCTTATAGAATTGTGTATTTCTTGGGTAAGTAAGAAAAAATATATCATTTTGTTGAGCCCTAAAGAATATGAATATATTGTGACTACTCAAGCACGCATGTATTTATTGTGGATGAAGTTGCATCTTTATGATAAGGGAGTTAAAATGAAGTCTCTAATCAGAATAAATTTAGATAATTCATGTTCTATAAAACTTATCAAAATTCTAGTACAAAAACCAAGGAAAACACACAATGAAATCATGTATAATTTTATCAATGAGAATGTAGAGCATGAGATTGTGAATTTGCGGTACATGCCTATAGAATTACAGGTTGCAGATATTTTGACAAAGGCATTACGCAAGGAAGAATTCGAATTAAATCGATTGGATTTGGGAGTTCAGTCGATTCCCCAAACCTGAATAAGTGTTGATGTGGGACCCCCTATCTGTGAGGTATAGAGTGTTTTTCCAAATTTTTTTGATCTATGTTATTTACCATGTTATAGAAAACACTGAGGTAGCCTTCAGGTTTATTGAAAAAGGGAGAGAAATTGTGAATATTAAAGGTGAGAAGAAGTATTTATCAAAGAAAGGGGAGAATCTAATAGGGGAGATTTGATTTAGGTGGAGTTTCAATGTTTTAAAGGTTTTAGGTTTTTGAAAAATCATGAAATGATTCTATGTACCAATGAGAGTTAGGTGATACGTGGAAAGAATTTGCGTCTATCAGAGCATAATTTAGATGAATTTAAGCATTCCAAAGCACATGAACCCAAGAAGGAAACTATGGGGAGTTTTAAATATTATTATGATAATGGTGATCAATTAAAGGTTATATATCATGATATATGAGTTTCATGATGAAAATAGAGGAGTGTTTTTAGAATGAATTGATTCATTGATTCACCATTCATGCTTATCTTGTTTCTCACACTGAGGATGGATCATGTGTGATTAGAGTGCATGTTGAGTAAATCATTGATTACTATGAGAATCACAAGAAGAGAATACTGGTAGAAGTTGGAAGAAGCTTCAAATAGGTATCAAAATGTGATGATTTGGCAACACACTCAAAGGGGATATTGTTGGGAAAAAATATCACAAGGTAACATTGCCGTGCTTTTAGGTTGATTGTGTTTGTTGATAGATTGAGTTTCAAAGGTATAGTGTAGAGTTCCAAAGATATTATTTACAATTTTTTTTGAAAAAGATACAATACAAAGGAATGGATACCATATAAGAATTATAGAAAATTTTATATACAAGGGGACTCAATTTTCTAGTGTTTGGAAAATTTTTTGGTTCAAAAAGTTGGAGGATGAATAGCATCATGAAAGATAGATTTCCCTGAAGGCCTTGTATAAATATTGAAAAATGCATGATCTTTGTGAAGATTGGATTTCACAAATGTAGTTTCATTGCGGTATGAATAATAATGAGTAGTGCTTTGAGAATTCATAAAAGTTTGACATTAATCTCTTTGATTATGAGAAGTTTGTGAACATGAAATTCCCATGGTGCTTCATGAAGACTGGGAGCTTCACAAATGAAATGAGAGAGAATCACGAATTGGTGATGATGTGGATGGAAGCTTCTTGATTCAGTGGAAATGAAAATCAATGTACATACACCACTTCAAATAATAAGTAAAAATTAATGAATATTATAAGGAGCCAAATTTGAAAAGTTTATTCACAAAGGTTGTCCTTGATAAAATTTTCGTGGAGTTAGGTGCTTCGAAAATGATATAAAAGTAAAATAATATAGGTATGATTCACAAAATTGTTGACGTTTGTGAAGGATATAAAAATATGACCAAAATAGACGTGGTTTGTGAAGGAAAAGTAAGTTTTATGATGGTAAGGTGCATTACGAAGGTAAGTGAGATTTGTGAAGATAGTGAGCCTCACGAATTTATTTGGAAGGAGTTTGTCCAGTAAATATGTGGTAAAGTGGTTTCAATAATTTGGATGAAATTTAAACATAAATATAGAATCTATATACAACAGTATTTTTTTCATAGATGATAATGAAGGGACCTACATGTCCATAATCTATGGTCGAATCCCTTCCCTGAGTAGTGATAAAAGGAAGAGGAAGAAAGTGATATTTTCCACCGGTAGTGTGCTAGAGAAAGAGACTCATGGAGTGACCCTTAGGAAAGCAGTGAGCTGACCCAAAACCTTGTGAAGGTAGTGTTACTAGGCATAAAAGTGATCTAGTACAATCCTTGTTTTTTTTACAATGATCCTTAGTTTACTTTGTACATCGACACATTGCATTTTTATTCTCCTTGAATGTATCCCAGTAAGGGTGAACCAAGTAAAATCACTATGTCACATCCATGATTTCATTTATATTTATAAATTACTAATGGAAAGAGAGAGAAGAGTATTTTTAACAAAAAAATAGTAACTGAAGGGGATTTTTTTAATCTATCATATACAGATTCACCCCTCTAAGTGTATTTAACCTAGTTAGGCTAATAGTATGTAATCTTCCTTCATATAGTGATTGGTTTTTTTATTAATTTTTTGTATCTATTTTGATAGAGAGACATCGAGAATACCTGTAACACCTTGATATTTAATAAAATATTAATCTTTAAATTATTTTATTTATTAGATAGATTGCGATACACACAACACCCTATTTTAATGAACAATGATATATTTTTAAAATATTACTATGAGACATCTATAATGTAGATATTGAAATTGGAGGGTATGAATAGGATTAATAGATTTATTAAATATACATATATTTCATACTCAATATGTTTTTTTGTTAAATTATTAAAAAATTATCGTTTAATGTTTTTGTAAAGTCATTTTATTCCTCAAAAATTCGTCTTCTTCAAAAAGAGATTTTTATTTCTTTTTATGAAAAGATATTATGATTTATTTATATTTTTTTATAAATTTTATTTTATAAAAGGAAAATAAAATTTTAAATAATCATATTGAAATTATCATAGGATGAATATTTGAGAGTTTTCTGAAAGGATTGATTTTCCAATGAAGAGTGAAAATGCTAATTTTATTACTAAAATATATATGAAAACTTCCATTTTGTTTTAAAATGGTTTAAAAGTAAAATTAGATTTCTTATATTTTAAATAATTTATTTAATCAAATCCAATCAATTTTATGTTTCAATTTCTTATAAGAAATTTTTTATATGTAAAATTCATTTTCTAGAAAACTATTTTTATGGGAGAAATTTGTTTTTATATTAATAAATTAAATTGATCAATATTGGTGAATGATTTTAAAGGAATCTACAAATTATATAATCAGAATTTTTTTAACATTCATATATTTTTTATTAATGTGATAATAATGTATCCGGTTTCGTGATTAAAAATTGTATTTTTCTAAATAAGAGTTTTTATCACATTTTGTGCCCTCATTTTATTTTTTTTGCTATTTATTCGTATGGAATATTATAAAATAGATTCTATATTTGAAAATATGATATTAAAATATGGTAAATATGTATATTTTACTTTTTGTCAACATTAATAAAAATCAAGGAAAAATTTATCACCTTGATAAAGGGTAAATTGGGTTAGTCATGGATAATACTAAGTGAGATAGACATTATTTTTCATCCTAACTCATATTTAAACCATATCACTTTTGGATAAAAATTGAATTTATTAATGGTAAATTTTCAATGAAAACGATCTATATAATATTTAAATCATGGAAAGTTACAAAATGTCACCCTCATAGTTTTAAATATATCTTATGTGTCTATATAGGGAGAAAATAAATTTATGAACATATATGTGTGTCTATTATGAGAATAATTAAATTATTTTCATGATATAACTTTATTAATAATTTTTGAAATTTATATATTGACCTTACTTTCTTATTCAACACCTATGCATTATTTCTACAATTAATAAAATAAAAATAAATGATTTTTAAAATGGTTAATATAATATAATTTGAGTGAATTAATGCGTTTCACAAATTAGGTCGACAAATATGAAATATCAGTGTTATGATATATAATTATATTAGAATTTTTTTTATTTATGTATTTTAAAAAAAATTAAATAAATACTTTCTAAATTTGAAATGATGGATTTTTATGAAAATAATATCTTATTAAATTACTTAATAAATAAAAAAACAAGATAATTGAAAAAATATATGGTTGAAAATGTTACCCCATAACCTTTCATAGGCCATTTAGAACCATTTGTATTAAGAATTACTTAAATTTATTTTAATATTTTGTGAAATCCCAAGAGTTCTCCTTCAGTTAATTTAATTATTTTTATGATATAAATTTATTTAATATTTTTTATAAATTATATAATGGAATTAAATACTTATGAATCACCAATTTAATATTTCTCTAATTAATAAAAAAATATAATATGTTATTTTAATAATGATAAAAGTAATGTAATTTGTGTGATATAATATTTTTCATAAATTATTTTGATGAATATGACATATTAGTGTTATTTAGAATAAATATATTTTAATTATGACTATTTATTTATGTATTTTATGAAAAAAATAAATAGATAGTGTCTAAATTGGGAATATTTTTTAAGAAAATAATATATTATTAAATTACTTAAAAAACATAAAAACTCTAAAATAAGACAATTAGTATAATATATGGTTGAACATAAAATAATTTAGCCATTCATAGGCAATTTTGAATTGTTTGGCCTAAGAATGACATTAATATATTTTAATCTTTTGAGAAATTACAAGAGTGACCCTCCCCTTAATTAAAAAAATGGAACACATCTAATATTTTATTCACCACACATTAAGCCTTGTATCTTGAACCAATTCTACTGTGTTATCTTCTACACTCCTCTAGAAACGTTCTATTTGTAATGGGTTTCCTAAAATACCAACTCTAGGGACAATAAGTGGATATATACAGAAGGTATTTCAAAGAATAGGAAATCACCTTAACTGATCATTTTCTATTAATTATTATTTAACCTTCGCTAAGTATATTTAATTATGGGTAAAATAATTAATTAATTATGTTAAATATACTTAAATGTTATTATGGTTATGAAACCCCAATTATTCACCCTATTTCTATTAAATAAGAAGTGAAAATATCACTCATGTACATGTACGACTTACCGTCTCCACATAGAGAAACAATTCATTTTCTTATCAAATTTTTTTATGAATGTTTATTATGATGGTTTTAATGTTTATATATTATACATATAAAATAATTATACCTTTATTACGGTAATATCATATATATATTATTATCTTCAAAATAGTTGGAAAATGATAACATTAATTGTGTGTACAGGTGGACTACCCCCGCCATGAAGTGATGCGATTCATTATTAATTTTTATTTTAACAATATGATAATAAGGATGGATTTAATAAATACTCAATATGTATATGATATAATAACGATTCTAGAATGTTGATATATTATTTTCTAAAAACACACCTTCTCAGGATGACCTGAAACTTTGGCCGATCTCGCTCACCATAAGGCCTCAAGCGCACCTCCCTAAATGCCATAGGATGCGGATGAGTAGTGAAGGTCTAAAAGGTCAATTGGGGAGACTATAACCTATAGTCGGAGTGAGTTAATAATGTAATATTATAAAAATCATACATAGATTTAACCAATAGAGTAAACAAAATAAATACATAAAATAGAAGCATTCTATAATAAATTAAATACAACATAAAACCATACATAAAAAAAGAATTTAAAACATACAATAGATGGTCATCCACTGGAATGACCACCTATAAAAAGTAAAAAAACATAAAAAATAAATATAATAATCTCTACTTCCAACATAGTGTTGAACCACCTACCTAGTGTCTACGATGCTGGAGTTGCTCCAGCTTGATTCCGAGACTCCATATGAGTGGTTCCACTTGATCCAACAACACTGGGCCTTAGCACTATCTAGCATTCAACCTATTAACCAACCCTAAATAAAGCATAAAGTTGGAAAAAAAACCATTGTTCAGGTATAGTGGGTGAGAAACGAATCTCTTGAGGCCGCCCCCAAGGGTGAACCTATAAATCTACTATCATAGAAAGTGAATACATAGGTGATATTCCTATCCAAGATGAAAAGTATCAGTAGCTAGAATAAAGAAAAAAATTAATAAAAGAATGGGGGAAACAAGGAATATAGAAAACCACAGGTTTTAGTATGACTCCCAAGGTAAAGCTACACCAAATGAGGCCCCTGATAGTGGATTTGCAACATGTTCCTTAGCCAACCAAAAGATAATCGATGCACCCTATATATCTAAATAGGATCCAAAACACATATAAATGAACATGAAAAGAATTCTAGACCTTAGGGAGTAACCATAGAAGTCTAAATTAATAATAACATCTTATGACCTAAAAATCTGATGGCATGATCCGAAATGGTGACAGAACCCCCTCATGACATCATAAATCTATCATGTCCTGGAAGTCTTATAGAAAAACTCAGGCTCCACCATGGATTTATCAGATACACAAACTTATTTGCTCCATCCACATGGACTTAATATTTTCACTAAACAAATAATCTATATATAAGAACACGAGTGCAATAACATCCATGAAAAATAACCTATATCCATCATGAATACTCTACATGAAGGGTGAACTCAACCTGATCATCCATTAGCTTCCTAAGCCCATCTAATAATATCCATACAATAGAGGAGGGAACTAGATCATAACTGATGGACAATTCTCGATCAATGACATCCCATGTGTCTCCTCTTGAAACCATATTCTATAGTATAAATTCCCATAAACATAAAGGCCAACCGAATGTGGGATGACTCGACCTCAAACTCAAATCTGAAAAACTAAACTACAAGTGCTAATAAACTCTCATACAACAACGAATAGGACCTATCATGGAACCCTAGATATCAAAATCCAAAAAATATCCACCATAGGCTTTAAATAACCTAACTATGGGACAAAATAAAACTCATGGATCCTAGGGTCACTAGGGTCAAAACATTAGATGACGTCCACCATGAGACTCCTCTACTACATACATTATTTCATACCATGCATGAAAAAACTAATACTATGAATTAAAAAAAGAAATAATTGGATTTGGAAACCTTATTATGGGTTCTTATAGATGATCCAAAAGCATGGGACATTCCTAGTGTAGAGAGAACACAAGCTAAAATTAGTATCCTTGTACCGGTCCTCAATCAATAACACTACCAATGGGGAATCCAAAGCATAATCCTATCATCCAGGTAATTCATAATGGTCCTTGTGAACACCTCAAAATAAGGAACATCAAGCAGGTATCACTAAAATAAGACAAACTATATCCAAAATTCCAGAAATATAACCCATTCATGGGTACTAATCAACCCATCAGGGAATCCCATGAAACTCAATTCTAGGGGGTA
This sequence comes from Viscum album, assembly GCA_963277665.1. NCBI lineage: Eukaryota > Viridiplantae > Streptophyta > Magnoliopsida > Santalales > Viscaceae > Viscum > Viscum album. The sequence continues at coordinate 1,264,280,599 of OY728140.1, read as the reverse complement.
ATTCTGAAAAGATGACTTTGAGAACCACTGATCACTCAATCAGTAACAATAACAATAGGGCACCCTGAAGAGACCCATAAAATCATCACAATAGATCAATAACACTTGCCCATAACCATGACTGCACCCCAATAAACCAAGATAAAGGCTTTAACAGCTCTGATCCTCAAACATGGAAGTTAAACCTCATCTACTCTAACCTCGAGAAACTGGTCCTTTCAAACAGGTACAAACCAATTCCTTTTTAGTGATACCACTCAATCCATTTTTTATGGAATCTATCAAAAGAAACTCAAACAAATATCAATGAAACACTCAATCCAATCCAATCACTGAGCATAATACCCTGACCTGGGCCTCATAGCACACAACACAAACCCATAGAAGTTTTCAAAACGAAATCTTAATGAAATCCTCATAGTAAGATCTTTATTTGTCTAAAAAGAATTCAAACTACCAATAAATCGAGAAATAATTCCACGAAATATTTACACAAGAAAATATTTCTCAGAATGGACTAATCACATGTGAAATTGTGGAACCAGGGTGAAAAATAGGAAAAATTGAAAAGGAAGGAAAAGTAAACAATGTGGAATTTAGTTAGATTATGTGTACAGACAGTGGTATTCCTTATATGTATGGACCAGGTCACTTGGAATGTACTTTCTAAAAGTAAATTGCATTCAGACCCTTTACACAGTGTGTACCCTCACATGAGTTCCAACCCATGTACATTAGCACCACTCTGCATGTAAATCGCTCGATTAAAAAGTGTGTACTATATGTACATAGTGCATAACTCCACATGGGTTCCATTATAATGTACCAAACCATGTACTCCCGTTGAAAATATAATCCTACATTGTGTGCCCCAACATGGGGACATTCCGTTTTCCCTATATGACCAAGTTCCCATGCATGAGCTGTTTGTCTTAGTAATCATCCGCACCCCAAATTAAATGCATGGAGTGTACTCTAAGTGCACAGTGTGTAGATACAAAAAATCCATCATCGCTAAATATGATTAACACATGATATGTGTCCTCTAAAATTCATGCTCTATACTTGGGTTTTTCTGAATGGAAACCCTTTAATGGCCTAAAACCCCTGATTCCACCAGAAACACCATAGATCGACCCAAAATGGGTCCATAGAAGGAAAAATGTTTTATTAAAACCTTAAAAAACTAAAAAACATTGATTTATAGTGAAAAATATAAAACTGGTCTACCTACATGTAGAAATAACATATTCTTTGGTCTGATCCGTGATCTGTAACTGTCGCACAACAATCTAGTGCAAACTAAGATCCGTGGATACACCTCCTCATATTTTTCTCCCTCTATTATCTCTCCTAACATGAAAGACATTAAACCATGACCAATCAAATTATCCTCACCACATTATTATCATTATCATCTCCCTATTAGAAATGAAAAACTACACATCCCATTCAACACCCATTACCGAACACAATGGATAGACATGACCTAACATCTCACACCTAATATCTAGTACAATACCCACAACCTCTACCCTAAATAAACAATTTAAATTAGGATCATTACCTCTAGAATCCGATGGTACACACCTGACCATAAGGATTTCTTAAAAACACACTAGGACCCACCCTCACAATTGATCGGTCCTAACTAAACTAGGCTAAAACACCTAAAACCACTGACGATAATCCTTATATAGGCCAGTTTTAAAAAAACTAGAGAAACCGATAGATTCATATTTTTCATGTTTATTTTGATTTAAAATCGAATTTTATACAATTTATGTAAGTAGCTCATACTACATTTAATTGTTTTTATGTTTTTTTGGAAGGATATCTTGTTCGATAAAAAAGGATCAAAAGGATATGAATATTGAGTGCCATGAACTTTTCACACCACACTACGTATTAGTGTAGTGTGATGATGAATTTTTAAGGTAGATTAATGAAAAATTAGAGACATGTTTAAGTCAATGGATAAGTCCATGGATTAAAAATTAAGAACCATGTTTATTTAGAGGTAAATAAGAATGAAAACAAAATTACATGTTGTTTAAGTCATTTACAAAATGTGTATATGGAGAGATTCAAAGGACATGAATCCATCCTTGAAGAAACTATAAAAACTTTTTACCCCACACTTTTCATTCTATGTAACATTTTTATGATGTGAATCCTTCATGAAGTGATAAAAAATTGAATTTTTATGACATTTAATGTCCCGACCACACTTTTATGACCCATTAATGACCCAAGACCATGATATACCCATTTATTATGAAATTAATATTGAATAGGGTTTATTATAAATCCTATAAATACAAGGATATGTTATAGGGATAAAGTTTGGTTCCTAAGGATCTACTGCTATGCTGCTCTATAGGGATGCTACTACTACTTTGGGTTTTCGATATCTATTTTATTTTCTTTATTTTTTTTATTTCCCTTGTAACACATTCATATTTTTTATTAATATGATTCCCCTTTCTTCTTCCATACCACTTTCTCTTCCAACCCTAATCTCATTGGTTCCCTCTTCCATATTTTAATCATGATCTCTATTATCTTTATAGTGGAAAGTGAATAAACCTAGGATTGGCCCTGGTGGAGGTTTTGGGGAGTTATTTAATTACTGTGATTTAATTTAAAACTATTTCAATTAATTTTGTGGTTGATACAAGGGAATTTTATAGATGAAAAGGTAGTCCAACAAAACATGGATCTAAAATTAATTTTTATTTTCCATCATGGGAAGAAGAATTTGGTTTGTTGATGAGGATTCAAAGGAATTCTAAATATCTCTCATATTGAAGAGAATATAAATCCTTGTACGTAAATAAATGGATTTTCAAATTGAAATAAAAAATGAAAGATCCCACATAAGAAATCCATAAGACTAAGGTCTTTCTCTTTATTCATCATTCTGTATAAATTTTCATTTAGGTTTTAATTAGTCATTAGATTATCTTAATTGAACATTTTTCAAAAACCCAAAAACCATAAAATTCACAAAAAATATAAAATCCAAAAATAATTAGACTAGATGAATTGGAATTAATTATTGACCCAACTGCGATGCTCCTCAATTGAGACATCCCTTATTAGCCTCTATGCTACATTAGTAAAATAAAATTTTATTTTTTCACGCCTCATGATAGGCGTGCCTCCCCACCATCATTACTATTTTTCAACATTGATGCATCTCAATCCTATCATGATAAACCACATGACCACCCTCCAATTGGGTGTCAAATAAAAGCCTCAAGAATCATACCAATCAATATCTATGCTACCCAAGGATCTGCAGGCATGTCCTGGAAACCAACCAAACATACCCTCCCAATCCAGACACAAAATAGAGAGAAATCCCAGCATTATAATTCAAAAACACTAGGAATCCTTCTATTTATAATTTATACTTACCATTTCATGCATTTTAATGATTATAAAAACATGGTTTCACCAGATAAAATTTATTTTATGGATTAACTGACTTATTTCAGTGTTCGTGGTGTTTTTTCAGGCGTTTCCAGTCAAAGTCACAAATTGAGAGAATCCAAAATGAATATTTATATAGACAAAACATACACTATATAAAAACATGTGGTGTAGAGTTTCCCATATACGGTTTATCCAACCAGAGTACACACCTATATATCTAACCAGAGACAATACACAGTGTACTCACTATTCACACGTAGTGTATGTCCATCAAGAAGCAGTTGGTTGCTGAAATAGATTGTACACGCCATTTGTGAAAGTGAAACATGACATGATCCCTCACCAACCAACTATCGAAACATTGAAATTAACAGTTGTATGGTAGGCCACATACTAGTATAGAAAAAAAAATAAAAACCAGTTTACCCAAGTAAACGACATTTACTTTTGGGTATTTGTGGTGTTGTCCATTTTTCTTTAAATAGAGAGGTATGCCTTGGAGTTCTAGGTTGAAAATACAAGGGGGAGGTTCTTGTTATCTTCCATTTGATCTCTCCTAAATCCCAAATTTGAGTTTTCATTATGTTTTTATTTCTATTTTAGTATAATTCCCCTTTCCCCTTCTTTCCTCTCATAGCTATGGTAAGAGTTGAGTTTCTACTCAACCTACAAACTGTGACCATATTCATAATAGGATATGATTATTATGTTAGTGTTGTAATAATATAATTGGTTTTTTTAATTGAAATTAGAATGTGTTTTCTATTTTTGCAATTTTTAATTTATAAATACTTTAATGAATTTTTTTCCCATTACACCAGTTGGGTCATAACAGACCAAGAATGAAACAACTGGGGAAACTAAAGGGGTTATAATGGGTGAATCCTTGACAATTATGTTAGCCTAATTCCATAATTTTGGGGTAATTATCTTGATGTGTATTTGAACATGCAATCATTTGACCAAATTATTGGTGTTGAAATAAACAAAAAACTATTATTGGACCTAGAAATAGCTATTGAATAGAATCCCCAAGGTAAAAGTATTTCATAAATAATTTTAATACAAAAGATTGATATTTTTAGAATACTGTAATAAAATTTCAAACCCAACACATTGTTCCCTAATTCCCTTATACTTTCTTTCATGTCAATTCATTTTTTTTAAAATCATTTCACTTTTTCATCATTTTTCTCTTTGTTGATTATGTTCGGATAATCTGTTGATAATCACTGATTTATGTTAATCATTTATTTTTTTGTTTCCCTATGGGATCGACCATAAATTATTCTATATAATTAGTTATTTGGACTTTAATGGAATAATAACTTTCAAATTTTCCAAGCCTCATGATCGGTGTCGAAAAATTATGGTGCCATTTCTGAAGGACACATAAGCCAGTAGTGTGAGTCTAAGTTGAGGCTGGTTTACCTAGAATTTTCCTTTTCATTTCTTGATTATTATCTTGAGACCCTCAACCCCACTTTCTTATGAATTATTATTTTACTAGAGACTGGTATGATCCACCTAGAGCAGATTTTTATCTAAATGATCTAACACTATTATACACGTATCTAGAAGAATATTATCTATACATGGATGATGGGTTCAATACAAGGAATACCCATGTACATATTTTACCCCACCCATCTCTTATTCTCCTCTAGAACCATATTTGCGTAATACCTAACAATTTCTATCGATGATAGAAACCTTTATCATATTCTAGTGGGACCCAACCGAGAGGTGGGGGAGACTTGATACCATGACAGAGAAACGTTTAGAGATAATATACAATATGGACACTCTGGTTGATTTTAAGGTTGGGTGTTGTAATTTTTTTTCAATTGAGGATGAATGTTATGAATTGGGACCCAATTATAATTCTCTAATAATTTCTGAAAATGATTTTTGATGATTTTTTTGATTTGGGAACACATCATGTCATGCTAATACCTAATTTGATCAGTTCCTTCATTCCGAACCCTCAGCTAATCATTTACCTACTCTGGAGGATGCTTTCAATTATTTTTAGGTTTTCAGCATAATGTAGTAGGAAACTTATAAGGTGGAGGATGTACATGATCACACAAAGGAAAAAAAACTTTGGCATATACAAGCGGCTGAGTAGGTATATTTCAAGACACCACTCAAAACACTTGAAGGTCAAGATAACTAGGTGAATGATGAGGGTGATGAGAATATGTGTTTGTTCACACAATAAAAGACACATACACATTCAAATTATGGGTAAGTACCTTACCTAAGGTCAATCCAAAGACCTAAGACAATGGTTCTTGCTGGGAGGAAACCCAAAAACTCATATATCTATTTATTTTCTATTTTTAATAGACAAAAATGTGTAATACTCTTCCATATGCAGTGTACAACACTTTCTCTAATCCACTATGGTAATGTGAAAAAAATAATTTTTCATGATATGTGTCCCAATATATATAGTGTGATTTGTTTTGTGTTTATATTGGAATATATCTTTTTAGTAAAAGTAAATATTAATAATTCTAATAAATTGGAATGAATACTTTGCGATGAAAAGTTATCCTGAGTGTATTTGAGTTCTCTCTTATTCGAATCACTCTTTACTTTTCTTTGGTACACGATTTATTCTTTTTTAATTACCCGATTTAATTAAATGATGTGTTTTATGTTTTAAAAAGTAAATAAAAACTATTTTAAAATAATTGATATATATTAGTGGGGAAAAATTGGCTGGCATGGTCATATCCCATGAATTCAAAGGATCCAAGTTCGAGTCCTTTATGTTTGTTCAGTTCCATCCATTTTCCCTAAAATAAAACCACACAACATGTATTTCAGTAAGCATTATATTTTCTATGTAATGTTTTCAATAACAATTTAAAATGTTTTCAAACATAAGAAATCACCTTAGGGTGATGTGGGTTTATTATATGATTCATAACACATGATCTAAAAGATCCAACTTCGAACATGGCTAATCACCTGACATAATCCAATTCCTAAATAATTAAAACCAAACATCACATGTTATTCTTTTCACCATGTAGTACTATAGCAATACTTTAAATATTAAATGTTAATAGAATCTATAGTAATACAACCTTCTATTCAGTGGTTGGGGGAACACATATGGATCGATCCTATCTCCAATTTGAATTACACCCCGATCATTAAACCAAAGGTTGTGGTCCCCTTTTTCAAAATTTGGAAAAACCAACATGTATTTCTATGATACACTATATTTATAGGTTTATAATAATATGTAATTATATATATTTCATTATAATTATAAATAATAATTAATACATAGTTGATAATGATAACCACATCTTAAAAGATAATTTATTTATTAATTAAAAAATCATTAAAGAGTGTGTGCATAAATATATACAACGTGTCTCCTAAATATTATATGGGAACCTTACCTATCCTCAATTACTACCCAAACCCCAATTTTATCCCCCATGTGGCTTATTTCATATTCCGGTCTTACTATAAGCCAAGTACTCTAGATTAACATGCAATATATTTTTTTTTCAAATTTTCTCACTATTTTTCTTTCTTTTAATTTTTTTTAATTTTTTTTCCCTTCTATTTCTCCCAATTTAGACCACGAAAAATAGATATAGATTCAATAAAAAGTATCATATTCCCACTACTGATGGGGGGAGACTCGCAGCCCATCATATCCAGATTCAGAAAATTATAGACCCTTCGATGATTAATATACTAGTTTCTCAACTACTATCTTTGGCAATGTTTCCTTCAATCCCACTAACACCTGCATCCTACACATCAACCTTCAATTCAGTGGACATTGCGTCCCCTTCCATGACTACCAATGGATATTGTTTAGTAGATCCAAATGTTATTGCTGCACCACATGTAGCTCCCAACACCTCAAATCAATCGATGACAGCTGCTGATCTAACAACAACAACCACAGTCTTACCTTTTATATTTGCAGTTGGATCCCATCCATCCAAAGTAAATTTTTTATTAAGAGAAAAAGAAAGTACACAAAGAAGACTATGTAGGTCTAAAGTAATGCAGACCAAGGGCATCCCCTCTGATCAAATAAACACATTCCGCCTTCAAACTATTAATCCGGAAGATATGCGCGTCTGTGGAACTGTGGTTAGCCATGGAGGCCAAAAAATATGCAACCTTATTCCCCTCTCGATATATGTGAGATAGAGTAATGTTATGAACAAGCATATGGCGACAAATCATAATCACGTACTCTATAGACCACGGTGTAGAGAGATTATCTTTAAGGGAGTTAAGGAGGACAAGTGAGTCCACCTCCACTTCCGAAATGGCAACAACCTCCTGAATTCACAAAGAAAGTCCTGTGAGAAGAGCCCGGGCCTCTACTAGAATGGCATTTCCCCTGCCCAGAAAACAAGAGAAATACAGGATCACATCACCCTTATTATCTCTAAAACCCCCCTCCAGATATCACCCCCACTGCGCAAGCTCCATCAGTATTGAGCTTGTATCATACAACAGGGGGGTTCCATCGAACCCACTTCCCAGATCCTACTTCCTTAGGAAGGGAAGGATATATATTGTTCTTTTGCATGCATGGGAAAGGGAAGGACCACTGCCGATCTTTAAAGAGCCATGACATGTCAATAAGCTGTAAACAGATGCGTGCAAGGATAGCTCTAGTTGAAGGTCTAACTCCTTCGTATCGGGCTCGATTTATGGCTTGCCAGATGCACTAGCACCCCACATTAAAGGAGACATCACAGGATATGCGAGTCTTCTCCAAACCAAGAGCACCTTCAAACCATCTTTCCATAAACTCATACTCTGTCTCCTCAGAGCATGGAGACCTGACTCCCCCAAGAAAAGAACAAACCTCTAATGCCCATTCACTTTTGTAGAACATGTGATCCAAGCTTTCCTCCATTTGCTGCTTGCAACAGTGGCATCCTGAGGCCAAACTGATCCCTAGTTTCTTGATATTGTCATCCGAATCCAAGGCAAGATTCCTGATCCGCTAGGTCAAGAAGTTCATTTTGGTTGGGATCTGGCGATACCAGACCACACCATTCCACTGATCCAGGGGCCTCGTGTGTACCCTCCACCTTTGGGAGTCTCTATTATTAAAGACCCCCAAGGATAATGGAGTGAAGACACACCTGTCTTTATCAGAATTCAACATGATCGAATCAAAGACAACCTGTTGGTCCGCATTCAACACTGCCTTGATGAAGCGGGGATGGAATTGGGCTTCCTTGAATGAGATCAAAGGCGCCAGACATCCTGGGAAAGCCAGAACAGAGCCTGACCAGTTCTCATTCCAGAAGGAGATCTCCCCTATACCAACAATCCATCAAGAGCAAGAAGACAAAGAGAGAACCAGAGGTTGGACTTTGGCCCACAACGAGGAAGCTGGTCCACAACTTACCTCCTCATTACCTCTGAAAAAAGGTGACATGCATCGACCCCAAAGTGTTTTCTCTACTAGAATCTCCCATGAATGCTTTGCATGGTCCCCTTCTATAGTGTAATGGAGGCTGCAACAGTTGATCCCCCCTTCAGGGATGGGTCTTTCCAACCTCTCCCACTTTGTCCAGTGTCGTTTACCTTCAGACTTAACATCCCAGATGAAGTTACAAAGAACGGCGTCCACTGCTTTGATGACTCATTTCGGAACGTTGGAAGAAGCCAAGGCATGAATGGGAATGGATGAAAGTAAACTATTAACCAGAGCAATGCGTCATCCGAAAGAAAGAAACTGATTCTTCCAGTTAAGAACACGTCCTGAAATCCTGATTAAGATTGCATCGAAGTCACGAATTCTCAATCTTCCAGAAGAGATGGGAGTGCCCAGATAATCCATTGGGAACCACCTAAGTTGCATGTGGAGCCTGTTTTTGAGGGAGTCCAGATGCTGAGATGAGCTACGGTTGGAGATGAAGAACTCACTCTTATCCTAACTCAGAACCGGACCACTCCAGAATCATAAGTCATTCAGAATCTCGATCAGACATTGGATGGATCTCCTTCCCCCATTAAAGAAAATCATAGTATCGTCGGCAAACATAAGGTGGGATATATTAGGGAGGCTATATGTACTCTGGAAAGGAAGTAGGTTCCCTTGGAGTATGCTTTTATTGATTGAAGCACTCAAAGCATCTTGGGATAGAATGAACAGGCTGGGGGAAAGAGGGTCTCCCTGCCTTAGACCTCTAGTAGCCTTGAAGAAACTGTGAGTTTTACCCATAAAGGAAATTCCCAGCCAAGAAGAGCTCACGCATCTAAAGACATTTTCCACCACCTTTGACGAGAACCCCATCGTCGCCAGGGCTCTGTTGAGATAGCTCCATTCAATCCGATCATAGGATTTGTTCATGTCAACTTTGACGGTGAGGTTGGATCCATGAGTCTTGTAGTTAATATCCCTCACCATCTCCTGCGCAAGGGCGATGGGCCCCTGAATTGATCTTCCTCGCACAAATCCATGTTGTTCTGGAGAAATCCATGAAGGCAACCACGCAGCCAGTCTTAGGTTGACGAGACAACAAGGATTTTGTATGGGAAATTACAGAGACTGACCGGCCTATAATGGGACAGGGATTTGGGATGTTTAAACTTGGGAAGAAGGCATAGTGTCGTGGCTGAGGCCACCCTCTGTAAGGACCCCCCCCTTGAAGAAATGCTGAATAGCTTCTATAACTTCACCTTTGAACACCTCCCACGATCCCCTGTAGAATGATCCAGGGAACCCGTCTGGCCCAAGGACACTCTCCGGATCCAGCTTTTGCATGGCTTAAAGATCTCATCCTCAGAAGGAATGGATTCCAAATAATGATTCTCCTCCTCTAAAACTCTGTTTTGGATTGCCTCCCACAGCCCCGACGTTCCAGTCGGATACCCACAAGGCATTCTGGGGTTTTGACCAGCAAGAAGATCCTAGAAGTATTGAAGAGACAACTTCCCAACCTCTTCCCTGTCGTTCACATATGATCCATCCTCCTGTAGGATATTTGTCTTTTTCTACCGCTTCCGTTCTCAAATTTATGCATGGAAGAACGCGGTATTTTTGTCTCCCTCTCGGAGACACTTCACTCTGGACCAAACTGCACCCCTACCCGATCTTTGATGATAAAAATCTTGTGGAAAAAATGCTACATTTCTTTTTCATGGTGAAAGATTCAGTTGAGAGGATGGTTTTTTGAAATTAGGTTTCCTTAGCATCTAGGTGACTTTGAGGATATTGAGGACCTCCTCGGGCACACACATGATCGAAAATCTAAAGGTAAGAACTCCCATATTCAATGACTTATTTTTATAGTTTACTAATACATTTGAGTTTGATTGCCCCACATACTAAGATACACCCAATGACATGTCGAACATAGTTAGATTATGGAAAGTCAAATGACACTTTTCCATGACCATGGAAGAGTTTAGCCGAGGGTGCTATTTCTACCCCCATCCACCCACCCCACCCCCTTTTGTAGCCTTCACCCTCCCTGAGCATTATAAACTTTTTTTGTGTGAAGGGAGTATAAATACCCAACATTATTACAATACATAATCAAGAAATCACTTCCTTATACATTAATGATCATTTTCATGTTTTTATCTTTAGAGAATTGGGACATAATACATTCATAAAATTAAACATTATTACAGAGTGGATACCATAAAAACAATATTCATTTCTTGAAAACTATAAAACATTTCAAATAAAGAATGATTTATTTTACAAATAATCAAACATTTAACTTGGATTCCTTATTTTTCATACACATCTTTATAACCTATGAAAATTATTTAGCACATGTGATGAGCACAAAATGCTCAGAATGGGATATAAAAAGAAGTAAAGAGCACATTAGTCCCTGAATACTTGTAAAGTATGAAATCATTTTCAAAAGATACAATTTTCACCCATATGTACTTACTTTGTAAAACATGATATTTCCAAAATATTCCCACGATACATATGAATGTAAATAGAATCATAAAGTTATCTTAAGGCATTACTTACATAATTTTGTAACCCTCTCGGATACCTTATAATTTGAAACCCTCAGGACTACCTTACAATTTGTGTAACCATCAGAGTTAAACTTGGAGTAACCATACAACAGACCTCTAACATACACATACCCAATAAATTATAGGGAGATATAGGTTCCACCCTTCGTCATAATAAATTCCCAAGAACCAAAACAGAATCATAAAATATGAATAATTTCATAAAAAAATTTCATTTGAATTTTGTAAAATATAATTTTAAAAAAGGATTTTAAAAGAAAATTCCCTTATAAATATCATTTAATTTAAGTGTGACTTAATAGAGTGGATATAATATGTATATAAACATTAAATTCACATAATTAAACATAATATAATAAAAAACCATCACACAAACAATTTTAATACCACATAAATAACAATGTAGAATTTTAACCCAATGAATGGAAATCGGGTTAAGAATTCCCTTACCTCAGGGTTGTATTACTTCTAACGCATTTAAAAATCCTATATAATGATTAAAAGAGTGTTATTAATATCCTATAGAAATAGATACATCTTTATAATACCTTATAATATTACTTCATTACATCATTTCACCCTTTAATTGTTAGTATTTTGTTCCTTTTATTATTTTGGGTGTGTTCTTTAAATGTTTTCCTTGATCGGTTCATGATGGATGTTTCTGTAGATTAGAAGTGAAAATCTATAATTCAAATAAAATGGTATTAAAATATTTCAAAATCCATAAATTATACTATTTATCAATTTTATTTCAGACATGAGAATGATCCATAAGTTAAAATGTTATTGATATTTGTTTATGTCATTACGGCGATTCTTCAATCGTAAAGAACACATTTTATTTTATAAATTAATTACATGTGTTTAAAATAATTCCATATACTTATATAAGAAATAATACATAATGTTTAATTAGGTTCAACCATATAAATTTTTTCATGACCCGCCTTGTAGAATTTAAATGAAATTTAAATCACATCGTCCACGATGTAGGTAAATCGACACATCACTGACAATGTTTTAATTTCTTGAATGAGTGGGAGAGGAGAAGAAATATAATTGTGATTATTCCATAAAGATGATGAAATATAGAATATGTAAGATACTGGATCATTAATTCATATTGTATTAAGGAAGGTGAGGTTGGAAATGAAAATAATGGAATCTGAAAATAAATGAAAAGTTTAGAAACCCCTTTGGAAAATTTGGTAGTCTAATGACATCAGATAAACTTTTATAGAATATTTTGTTGAGAGAAAAGGAGTATCTCATAATTATTAAATAATATGGGATATAATGGGGATATTTAATGACATATCTCAACATAATCCAAAGGAAATGAAAAAAAAAACATAAAACAAACGGAAAGAAAGAAAACAAAAGAGGATGTTTACCTCTTGATCTCTTATCCTTGAGATCCTTTTTAAGGCCTCTGGTTTGAAGATTTTGGTAATACAAGTAGCTCTAGGAAATGGGGAATATTTTTTGGAGGAGTATTGGGTAGAACATAGGTAAGTCTCAAAGCTTGAGAGGTGTGGGTGGAAGAGGGGAATGAGGGTGGTATTTATAGTGGTGGATATGAGGTATTTTTCATTATTTTAATCATTATTATAATATTTTAGCTCAAGACTATGAATAATATTAATTAATGTGACCCAAATAGTAATAATGGAATTTAAGTTCGAACCAAGTGGTCTTACATCACTTATAATGTCATAAATAGTGTAATTAACTAATAATTTGAATATATGGTAATTTACCGTATTTCACTATTCATCAAAAAATTCATGAATTTCAAAAAGTTCCCAAAATTTCACCCATACCATTTTTCAACATGTTGAATTCATAAATGAACTCAATTTTTTTAAAATAATTTACAAAATATTATTAATTTAATTTTTAAATAAAATCATTCTTTATTCCAAAATTAATAACTTTAATTATATAACTGCTTTTATATCACATTAAAAAAATAACCAATATGTAATTATCTTAAATAATTAAGAATATATAATATTAAAATAATTAAATATTCATTAGATTCATATTACTATTCATATTTATATTTTTAAGGGTATGTTACTATTCACTAAAAAATCAATTCTGTTCCATTAGACTCAAAATAACTTACCGATCATAATTTGTAGATGACTATTTTTTGAAATTCAAAACATAGAAGCTGAAAAATTATACTTAATGGCTAGATATAAATATATAAATAAAAAAAATTCATGAATTTAAATTTATTTTTAAAAATCCTTGCGGTGTTACATTATCCCTATATTCTGGAAATTGCATCCTCATAATTTTATTTAATTATAAAACATGTGAGGGTACCTTTCCATCATAGATTTTTCAGACTCCCATGTTTCTTATTCAAACATTTGGTTTCTCCAAAAAAACGTTTACTTGGTGGATTAACTTATTGAAAAATTATTGTTCCCTTAGATCAAGAATATGAACTGGTTTCTCTTCATAATAAAGGTTTTCTTCAAGTTGAACTACTTCTTGGCTCAAAACATGAGTTGAATCTCACACATACATTTTCAACATCAAAACATGGAAACAATTGTGTATCTGAGATAATCTTAGAGGAAAAAATACTCGATATAAAACTGGTCCAAATTTCTCTTGGATTTCAAAAGGGCCAATAAACAACAAACTTAGCTTCCCTTTCATACCAAAACACATCACAATTTTCCAAGGAGAGATTTGAAGGAAAATATGTTCACAATTTTTGAAGGAGAGATTTGTGAAACAACCCTTATATGATTTTCAGGCTCCTCATTACTATTAGAAAATACCAAAATGTCATCAATAAATACAACCAAAAATTTATCCAATAACTCATTAAATATTCTATTCATAAGATTTAGTAATATATCAGGTTCATTAATTAACCCAAATGGCATAAAAAATCAATAATTCCCATATCTAATATGAAAATCTATTTTCAGGATTTCATCATCCTTCACCTTTAGCTGATGGTATCCAGATCCCATGTCCATTTTGGAAAGGTACTAATCTCCCTAGATCTGATACAACTTCATTGGATGGCCTGATGTCTGCTGACATAGTCACAAAAAATCTCACTATACCTTTCTATATATAGTATGGATTCTTTGTATCATTCAGATATCTCTTTGGGAAGGCATTTGCATAATGACCCGTCTCACCACATTTAAAACACTTTATAGTTTTCTTATCAGGATAATTATTAGGATCATTTTCATTATAATCGAGGGCCATATGTCCAAACTTACCATATGGAAAACACTTCTCTGTTTTCATAAGACATTCCCCAGGGTGCTTCTGGCTACAATTTTCATAAACTAGAAACTATATTTTCTTACCATCAAATTTATTTGGTTGATTCTTACCCATGACTTTCCATCTAGATGTCTTCATCTCCATGTTTCCAAAATTCATATGGTCATCATAAAACTCCATATCTACACTCTTAGAACATCAGCCAAGTTTTTCAAAACTTTTTAAATAAAAAAAATTCCAACACACTTTGATACCTTGGATTCAATCCTATGTAAAATTGATTGATTTTTTTTATCAAGATTCAGAATAAGATTTGGAGCATACCTCTCCATTCAGGTAAAGATAACTTCATACAGAGCCAGTAAATCCTTCTCTATTTTCATTAATTCAAGGAATTTCTTCTCCATTCTAAGTAGCACCACCATAGGAAAACATTTTTTAAGGAAAATAATTTTAAATTCATCCCTCTCTAATGCATAAATATCATCTCTATCCCTGATATTCCTTACCATTGACCACTACTGATCAACTTCACCTTAAAAATGATAAATGGAAAGACATAACTTTTGATTATCTGAAAAACCAATTACATCTAATATCTTTTCAAGGGATTTAATCCATCCTTCAGCTGCTAATGGATCAAAATACCCATTGAGAGTAGGAGGGTATTGTATGATATAATGTTCCACTATTTTCATGTTCCATTTTGGTACCTATGGTTTATCTCTTTCCTGGATGCCACCACCATGTATTTCCTACATACGATGAACTATTACTATCACAAAATGCTCACTTCCGATCCTTACCATTCCGAGCTGCCAATTTAGAAGGATATCGTTCTGTCAGTGCCTCTCCTTTTCAGCTTCCCTGTTCCATCAGCGGACAACCATTATGAACAAACATATCTTATTCAAAGAAACATAGTAATATTTAATGTATATAACATTTAAAATTAATCATAGTGAAAAAAATAAATTATGATATTCTATTAACATCATCCTAACCCATAAATTTATCTAAACCATCCTCTGATACCAACTATAAGGACCCGACCCTATTACATTACATAATCAAGAAATAACTTCCTTTTAAATTAAGGATATTTTCAAGTTTATAGGCTTATTAAATTGGTAAATAATACATTAATAAAATTACACATTATTACAGAGTGTATACAATAAAAAATCTATTCATTTATTGAAAAAAAAACATTTCAAATAATACATCATTTCTTTGAAAACTCATTAAAAATTTAAAATGGATTCCTTATTTATCTTACACATCTTTATAACCTCTAAAAATCATTTAAAAATTTGGAATGAGAAAAAAAATATCATTAAGGGATATAAAAATAAAAAAGGATGACATTAGTCCGTGAATACTTATAATGTATGAAATCATTTTCAAAAGATACACATTTCACCCATATATACATACTTTGTAAAACATGAGATTTCAAAAAGATTCCCAGAAGACATAATAACAAAAATAGAACCACAAAGGTATCATGTGGAATTACTGACATAATCTTTTAACCCTATCGACTACCTTATAAATTTTATCCCTCGCTATTACCATACAATTTGTGTAACCATCACAGTTATAATTGGATTAACCATACGACCGACCTCTAACATACACAAAACCTATGAATTGTAGGGAGATATAGGTTCCAAAATTCTTCACAAACAATGAAAAATAACTAGAAAATAATCATAATACACAAATAATTACATAAAAACATTTCAATTGAATTTTTTAAAATAGAATTTTAAAAGAGTGTTTTAAAAGAAAATACCCTTAAAAAATATCATATAATTCATGTGAGACTTAATATAGTAAATATTATACATATATACACTATAAATAAACATAATTAATCATAATATTAACAAATTTTATCACACAAACAATTTTATTACAACATAAATAACAAAGTAGAAGGTTAACCCAAAGAATGGAAACCGGGTTAACAATTCACTTACCTTGGGTTTTTCTTACATAAAACTCATTTAAAACACCTATAAAATGATTTAAATAGTGTTATTAATATCCTATATAAAGATATCCATATTTATAAAACCTTATATTATTATTTCATTACAACATTTCACAATTTAATTGTTAGTATTTTGTTCCTTGCATTGTTTTGGGTGTGTTCTTTACATGTTTTCCATTATTAGTTCTAGATGGATGTTCTTGTGAATTGGAAGTAAAACTATATAATTTGAATGGAATTTTATTAAAATATTTATATAAACATAAATTATACCATTTCTCATTTTTAATTCTTATATGAGGATTATTCATATGATAAAACATTATTTATATTTGTTTAGGTCATTATGGTGATTCTTCAATCGTAAAGAACTCATTTTGTTTCATAAATTAATAACATGTGTATAAAATGAATCTATAACATTATATAAGATATAATAAAATAAATTTAATCTGGTTCAACCATATAAATGGTTTCATGACCATTCTTTAATAATGTAAATGAAATTGAAATCACATCATCCACGGTGTCGGTAAATTGACACATCACAAACGATGTTTTAATTTCATGAATGAGTGGGATAAGAGAGGAAATATAATGGTGAGTATTCCATAAACATGATTAAATATAGAATATGAATTATTATGGATCAGTCACACCTCTTAGATTAGGGGAGGTGATGAAGGAAAAGAAAATAAAGGATTCTTGAAATAAATGAAAAGTTGAGAAATCCCTTATGAAAATTTTGCAGCCTAAAGACGTCACTTAAAATTTAATAATATATTTTGATGAGGTAAAAGGGGTATCTCATCATTCTTACATAATATGGGAATTATGGGGGATATGTGATGACATATCCAAACATAATCTAACAGAAAGCTAAAAATAATAACATAAAATTAATGAAAAGAAAGGAAAAAAAGGATGATGTTTACCTCTTGATCTCTTCTCCTTTAGATCCTTATTAAGGCATTTGGTTTTGGATATTTGGATAGAGAATTAGATCTAGGATGTGGGGAAGAGTCTTGGGAGGAGTATTGAGAAAAATGTAGGTAAGGCTCAGGTCTTGAGATGTGTAGGAGGAAGAGGGGGATGATGGTGGTATTTATAGTAGAAGAGAGGATGTATTTTTCATTATTTTAATCATTATTATAATATTGTTTTTCCAGACTATGAATAATCTTAATTAATGTGACCCAAATAGTGATAATGACATGATAATTTAAACCAAGTGGTATTAAATCACTTATGATGTCATAAATAGTTTATTTAACTGATAATTTGAGTATATGGTATTTTACTGTATTTCACTATTCATAAAAAATTCTATAATTTATGAAAATTCCAAAAAATTCACCCTTAAAATTTTTCGGCTTGAAAATTCAAAAATGAACTAAATTTTTTGAAAATAAATTTCTAAATCTTATTAATTTAATTTTTAAATAAAAGCATACTTAATTCAAAAATTAACAACTTTAATTATATAATTGCTTTTATATCACATTGAAAAATTAACCAAGATTCCATTATCTTAAATCCTTTAAAAAATAAAATATGAAAACAATTTAATATTCATTAGGTTCATATTATTATTCATAGGGGTATGTTATAATTCACCAAAAATCAAGTTAGTTCTATTAGACTCTAAATAACTTACCATTCACAATTGTAGATGGCTGTTTTTTTGAAATTCAATACATAGAAGCTGAAAAATTGTGTTCAATGGAAAGATATAAATATATATTAAAAAAAATTTCATGAATTTCAATTTATTTTTAGAAAACATTGGGGAGTTACATGGAGATTTCTGGGTATGACCAAAATTACGCTCCCACCTTTCATAAGAGCACCCTCATCATTTCACCTCCAATCCATTTCATCCAGTAGTCTTTAAGTGCTATTATTTTCTTCCTCCACGATGAAAGTTGTGTCATGTTTGAACATGATATGGATCTCCATGCCTGTATCATCAATCAAAATCACCCTAACCTCCATTGATTTCCCACCTCCTACTTATATTACATTATCATTATCCATCAGTGTAAGTTGAGTGATGACTTCTATGCCACCTAGTTAGAACACAATCTAGGGGTTTTTGAGCCTTCAATCCCTCATGATATCTTAGGTTCCCCCATCAGATTGAATTTTTCATGATTATTTTCATGTGGATGGTTAAGAGGTGGGGATATGACTTTGTGCTCATGCAGGACGCCCCAACACCACCTAAGTTGAGAGATGACCCACCTACCCCAAATAGTTCTACAGATCCGGTAACACCCCATCCACCAGCGGAACATCGTTATCTATCTATCCCCACTTATTTCTTCCTTCCATCTCCTTCCACCATTCCATATTCTTTTAGAACATCCACAAACCCTCCTCCACCCAAACCTTTGGCCAATATCGCTATCTCCTTCCGCCTGGAAACCTTCGACCACCACCATGACATCATGGAGTGCCACCAAGATTTTATGGGTCAGAGACTCGACCTAATTCAGGTGATGTTGGGACTCATTCTTTAGAACCAAGGAATTATATTCTCCACATAATAATATCTTCAATTAGATCCTTATCCTTCATCACCACCGATCCCATTTACATATGTGTCCATAGATTTAGTGATCTTATCTACTATTGGCCCACACACCACTACCACTATGACGACTAATGATATTATAGTTGCGCTGAACCCATAGAGTGAGGAACCAATGCCTACAGCTTCAATAGACAATTCCCCCACTCTATCAGATCCCTCTATTTCATATGGTGCCTCTTCTAAGGTGACAAAGTGACTATTTATACACACTTATTTAAATATATATATATTGTGTATTCTTGTGATTTGATTGTTTTTATGCATGCAGAATTATTTTTCCCATTTCACCGATGGTCATAAGTACTCTAGAACGTTAGAGGCATATTGTTTTTGACTTATTTTCTCCCTTTGTATTTCACCATCACGGGGGTATTTTTTTATTTTTTTTATTTTTCTTTCTTTTCTTGGGATTTCTTATTTCACTTATTTCGATCCTCAGAGCCTTGTCATTTTTTCCATATAATCTTCTATTATTTAGTGTTTCACCTGGATGACCATATGAAATATTAAGTGTGAGGGAGAGTCTATTGACTACACTAGTTTTTCCCTTAAACTAATATATGATACATCATTAATAGATAAAATATTTTAAAATTTTGGTTTTTTTGATTAATTATAATTATAGATAATAAATACATAGAAGAGAATTTTTAACGATACATGCTTGTTTAAATTTTATAGAATTTTAAAATGATAATTGATGTACTTTTATTTTTGATTTGAATTCTTGGTCATTTTTATCTATTAGAATAGACAGTTTTATTCATGTCATGACCTGATGGATCTATTTTTATCCTCATTCATGAGAGATATTCTGAGTCCTTTGGCTATTATATCTTACCCTCTTTCTTGAGAGATTATTAGTACATTCAAGACTATTATAACTTGTGAGTTTTTATCTAAAAAACATTAATATTTTGAATAACATTAAAATTTCTGTGACAATTTATTGATATTTTCATCCCCTTTGACATTGAGACCACCCGACATCTGACATCCATGAATGAATTTGAAACCAGGAACTACCTTGATATGAAGCTACATCACAAGACAATTTATACTTCCTACCCTAATTATTTGATAATAGTGCATGATTAGTCATTTGAGCATTAAATATGGAGTTTAGATATTGATTTTATACTTTGATGAGACACCATGAAATTAGGTGTAGGGAAGAGTGCCACTTATTTATCTAGGAGGAAAGTTTCAATTCCACTATTCATTTATTCCTAAGTGATATCTATAATGAAAATTAAAACTATAAAATTAAAAATAGGACTAAATTCATTCATTACACTTATTGATGGTTTTTGAGCCTAGGTTGGAAAAGGAATATGATGTTTTTTTACATATGAGATATCTTTATGGGGATTCATTTTCATTAATCTTTGTTATTGAATATCATGTTTTATTATTTATGAATTTAGGCTCCTTTTTTCATCATATGAGATTATTTTTCACATCATTACCTTCCTAAACATAGCCTCTAAAACATAAGAACCTTATTTAAAGACCTCATTATTTTTGTGAAATCATTTCTAAATAGGGAATGATAATACTTGAAAGCCAATGGATATAGTGAATATAATTTAGATTGAGAATATCCCTGATTTAGAGATGTTGAGTGATGAGTGTGTTATTTTGTGGCATGTTAAATCATCTAGTGGCATGTCTATTTTTGAAATATAAAATATATAACTAAAATAGGATGAAATCAATTAATTGAATTATATTAGAGGCATAATTAGAATATATTTTAAATTTAAATTAGTTTTTTTTTTCATTTTTTAATCCTACTATATAACAATAATATTTATAAGTATAATTAGGTAAATGTCTCAATTTTTTAGAGTCTGGATTATATTAATTCGATGTTGAGATTTTTATTAAGGAAATGAAAATGACCCAGTATGGGGGAGTTTTGTGTACCTGATTTGTGATTACATTCTCATAAATTTTATTGAGTATAAAAGGATGTTTTCATTGAGAATACATTATTTTATGGATCAAATGCATTATTTCAGTGATTGTGGTGTTTTTATAGTGTTTTCAGTCAAATTCACAAATCAGGAGTGATTAGAATGAATATTGATATACAAATGGTGTCTACATTAAAAAAAATGAACCATGTACCATTTGACTAGACACGGTTTGGAAAACTAGAGTACACACCCATGCAGTTGTCCAGAGCCAACATACTGTGTACTAACTATTCACATGCAATGTATAAGCATCCATAAGTGGTTGGTGTCTAAAATAGATTGTACATGCCATGTGTGGTAGCACAATATGCCATGTTACCTCACCAATCGACCATTGATGCGTTGAAATCAATAAGAGGCATGGTAGGCCACCTACCTGTGGATAAAACAAAGAGAAATAAATTCACCAAAGTACATGACATGTACTTTTTGGAACACATGAAGTAGTATATTTTTATATAAATACAGAGGCATGCCTTCATGTTCTAGTTTGGACATCCAAGGGGGAGGTTCTATTGCTATTATGTTTGTTCTCCCCCAAATTCAAAATTAAAATTTTCTTTCTGTTTTCATTTCTATTTTAGTGTAATACCCCTTTTCCTCTTCTCTCTTCTTATATCCATGAGAGGGGTTATGTTTCTTATCAACCTGCACACTATGTAAATGTTCATAGGAGAATACATTTCTTGTGTTGGGGTTGTAATAATGTTTTGAGTGTTGTATAATTTAAAGTATGAAGTGTTATCTATTATTGTGATTCCAAATTTATAATTATTTTAATCATTTTTATTTCATTACATCATTTGTGTCATAT
The DNA here is from genome assembly GCA_963277665.1 of Viscum album. Lineage (NCBI taxonomy): Eukaryota > Viridiplantae > Streptophyta > Magnoliopsida > Santalales > Viscaceae > Viscum > Viscum album. The sequence goes on along the minus strand of OY728140.1, from coordinate 1,264,258,472 downwards.
CATAATAGAGTGAAACAACTTTGGAAACTAAAGGATTTATAATGGATGAACCCATGACCACTGGGTGAGCATGTTGCCACTATTTTAGGGGCAATGACCTTGATGTGTATTTGAACATTAAATCACCTGACCAAGGGTTTGGTGTTTGAATACACAATACCTATTATCCGACCAAGAAATATATTTTTAATTGAATCCACATGGTAAAATTATTTAATAAATAATTTTAATACTGCATGAATGATTTTTTCAAAATACTGTAATCATATTTCCATGATGACACATTTTTTTCCCTATTTTATTTCATTTCTATCATCTTAATTCAATTTTTGCAAATAATTTCACCTTTTAATCATTTTTCCCTTCATTAATATTTTCTAGATAACTAGTAGAGACCCACTGGTTTTTGCTGAATGTTACTTTTCCATTTCCCTATGGGATCGACCATGACTTCTACTAGCTACCCAGTTAGTTAGATTAGAAGGGAATAATAACAATCATGTTTTTGATGCCTCATGATGAGAAAGGTGAAATCATCATTCCTAAAATCATTCTTTTAATATTAGACCATAGTAGACCCTCTAAGGAAGAACAACCATGCCTGCCCAAACCATCAGTGATATGAATAACTCATGCTCCACTAAATGACATGAAGGATAACACATTTATAAAAACTCCCTCCCCAGCTACATAATCCTAGGAAAATATGGGAACCAACACCTTAGGGAAACTCAGGATCAATTCAAAGATTCATCATACATCCTTTCCCTCATCGAGCCACCAATATAGCACATAGAGCCCATCAACTATCCACAAAGGTCTCCATGCATCCCTCGATAAAGGGACTATATCTACAAAACTAGCGAGCATCGCTCCCTAAGATACATGCCACCTTTAATCAGGAGAAAACACACACATGTGGTTTAGACTAGTAGAATTCCACCAATACTTATATGATTAAACACAATCTGACTAGTTTCTAACACATTAAAAAACTGAACATTCATCATCAATAAAACACCACATAGGGGAATATGTCTTGTAAATCCTACATTCCTAAAATGATGAAAAAACATTGTAATCTTTCCAACAATTTAGGATCTAAATTCTTGAATAAAATTAAATCCAAAAACTCTTCTGATTCACACTAGGTGAAATCACAGAACCATAAAAATAGAATCCAATAACAACAATTACATGCCCTGATAACTTAGAATTCCTATCATAAAACTTTCTCAAGACACTCTAGTATAATAGCTATCCCATGTTCTAACACATTCCTAGACCTCTTATCTACCAACTTACCAAATTATAAATCCAACATGAAACTAATACCATTTTGTAATGAACCATCTTTTTTTCAACCTAAAACATTACCCAATATGGCTCACCACAAGGCCTCAAAAACACATCCAAAAATTCTAGAGGTTTTCAACCAATGGTAAGGGTCTAAAAATAATGAGTGGGGAGACTATACCCTTTGATTATATTATAATAAAATATAATCCAAACTCATAAATTGGGATAAAAATTAGAGTACAAATAATAAATAACTTTATAAAATAATTCTATAATAAATATAATGGATCATACAACAATACAGACTCAAAACATGAAAAACCTAAACCTTATGGTCGCCCCCATGGCTGAACACATACACAAAATAAAAAAAAACATAAAATAAATATAATAGGATCTTCTGGTAACATCAATGCAAAAAACATACTTAGTCTCCATGATTCATGAATTATATCAGACTAACAATGAGACTCCACACAAGTAGATCTACTTGTTACAAAAACACTTGGCCTCGACCTTATCCATCATGAAACCATTGATCCAACCTAGAAGTAGAAATCTAGTTAGTATTCACACTACGGTATATGTATAGGGGTTAAAAATGTATCTCTATAGGCCACCCACAATGCTAAAACTATAAATATGTTGTCATAAAAATTTCATGCACACTTGATATTCCAAGCCATTTGAAATAATAAAATCTCTTTACATATGGAAAAAACTAAATAAAATAAGGAGAAAAAAGAAAAAGATAGCCACTCATTGGTTCTAGTCTGATTCTCAAAGTAAATCTACCCCTGCACCAATGCCTAACAATGGATTTACACTATAATACTGAACCTACAAAATGATGACCATTTTGTATTCCAAATATACATAGGATCTCCAAGACATCAAAGTTTATTAATAGAGAATACTGAACCCTAGGAAGTAACCATAATAATCCACATGAATAAGTGAATCTATCAGGATGTAAGATTCATATTTCATAATTCAAACTTGTGATAGAACCCGCCTCCACACTCTAGAGATCTTTCATGTCCCAGAAGTCCAACCAAACAACTTGGGCTCCACCATAAACATGATAGATAAACAACAATATAAACTCCATACATATTACCCTGATGGATGATCTATACATATGATCAATACAAAAGGATGGGAGTGTAATAAAATCCATGAAAAACTACCTATACATAGGGAGAATATGTAAATATGGTGTGAAATCATCCATATTTTCTATTAGCACCCTAATATGGTTTAATAACATCTAAACAATAGAGGAGAGTACCAAATAATGACTTAGGTCCAATACAAGATCAATGATACCCCAATGGTATCCTCTTAAAACCAAATTCCTGAGTGGAAACTATCTTAAAAATCATGGCCAACATTCAAACCAATGTTGGATGATCCAACTATTAACTCACCTTCCAAATAGTTGAACTACAAGTGTTGAATATCTCTTATCCAAAAAATAAATGGGCCTATTAAGACACCATAGATCTCATATTCCAACAAAAATATACCACAAGCTCTCAATGATCCACTTCAGGGTCAAGCCAAAAAATGAGGCTCCTATGGTCCAAAGGTTCACAACACAAAGAGACGTCTACCATGAGACTCCTATCATGCACCCAAGATCTCGATCCACGATTAGAGAAATAGATCCTCAATAGATGTTAAGGCCAAAATAGGATATGGAAACCGTAAGAGGGTTTTATATATCTCATAAAAAATTATAGAACATTCTCAATGAAGAAAGAAGACAAACGACCCTTAAAATCTCTAACCGATCATCAATCAACAACACACCCAAATGGGAATCCAAAGCACAAGTCCACCAATATGGGAAATCAAACTTTTTCTTGTAAACAACTCAATAGAAGTTCCCTATATAATGGATACTTGGAAGAATACAAAACTTATCTATCTATCCTGATAAACAACCAATCCAAGAGTACTAACTCACTAATAATGGATGCCCATGGAACACCAATCCACATAGGTATTCTCAACAGATAATGATGAAAATTATTGATCAATTGATTATAACCATACACCTAGGTTACCCTCAATATTCCCATATACTTATTTTCACATATCAAAGAAACCTAATCGTTACTATGATTAAATGGAATCAACATAGTCTAAAGGCTCAAATAGCTCTGATCCCCAAACACAAAAGATAAGACTCAACTAATCCAACCACGAGAAACCAGTCCTATCACACAGTGAGAACATAATATATCCTCATAAGTACCACATGAAATTTCATTCCAAAACAAATCCAAACAATCTCATAAAGATCTACATGGAATAATCAATTTTGGCTAACCACCGAGCTCACAACCCTCACGATGACCTTATAGCTTATAACCCAAGACCGGCAGAAGTTCTAAAACCAAACCTCAAAAAAATAATTATACTAAAGTATCTATAATTACAAAAAACCTTCCACATGGCCTATAAATGAAAATAGATTCCACCAATGTGATCTATGAGGAAATATTATCAAAATTTACTATTCATAAGTACAATTGTGATACAAGGTTGAAAATAGGAAAAACAGACCATGGTAGGAAAATTACACAATGTGTATATTAGGTACATAACTTGTCGCCATATAGTTTTCCTTGGTCATGTTCCCTAGGACACTGGGCATGTACATTTCCAAAAGTACACTATGCGCAGACCCTGTACACGGTATGTACCCCCCACATGTGTGTTATACCATGTTTTTCAACCCACTCGTCTTGTAAAACACCCATATACATTATGTGTACCACCTATACAAGGAATTTTACCCATAATTGGGTCCCTACAAATGTACTTGGAACTTTAATCTTCATATATGTATGCGTCGATGTAGAACTCACCCAACATTGGGACTGGCTATGTTCTCTACACGACCAAGTACCCATGCACAGGGCGTGTGGAAGAGTACTCGACCATAACCCAAATCCCACTACATAATGTGTACTCCTAGTACAAGGAATTTATCTCAAAAAACTTCATATTACATTAATTTATAGAATAAATTAAATGCTTCTTATAAACTAAATTTCATTTATTTTGGTTTTATGGAAAAAAACCCCTAAAAAATGCCTGAAACCAATTTTTCCTTAGAAAAAACCACATATCAACCCCTAAAAGTTCCCTGATAATGAAAAAACTAATTAAAATATAAAAATAACTACTTTATAGGTAGTTAAGGTAAAAAAAATAAAAAATTCATACCTATGGATGGAAACCAAAAATACATCTGTCCAATCCGTGATCTGAAACTATTTCATGATGATTTGGTATGACACAAGCTTCGCATTGATGCCTCCAATTTTACCACTCCTTATCTTCTCTCCCATTCACTCTTTAGACCAAGGAACCCAAAGGGAAGTCTCCCATTGCATGTAGAAGTAAATATAGTGTATAAAATAAATAAAAAAATAAAGGGGTGAAAAATAAAAAATAAGAATAAAAGAAAAGGGGATTGACTATAACCTTGGTGTCTGACATAATGTTATGCCTCACATAGGAAAAATTAACTATTTTAGAGAAAAATCATAGATGAAATCTCAATAAGAAACTCCTATTAAAATATTGATTGAATTGATACAAGAAATAAATTAATATTTAATTATTTATTTATTAAATATTCTATGAAATTTGAATCACCAGATTTCCACAAAACTCTTATATTAGGGTAAGCACCCTATTCTAGGACCAATAAAGTGGTCTTACAAATTATCCAAGAGTCTATTATAATAGAAATTAAAATTTTCCTATGAACACTCCTTAGAAAAATGGTTCAAATTTCCCAAAATATTCATAAATTGTGATGACACATTCCATCAAATTACATTTCTTTTATTTTATCCATTAAAAAATGAATACAACATTAATAAATATGTGTCTCATACCATCTACATGAAGAGTGTAACTCATTATTCTATCAATATTTTTATTAATGAATCAAAAAATTTCCTTAATGAATATGTATTATATTTAAATCATGATTAATATTAAATAGATATTGATATAATAATATAAATATAATGAAAAAGATACAAAACCAGAATATATATGAAAAATGAGGGAGATATCATTATAAAAAGTGATTTTGACAAATAATTGTTAACAAACTGGTTATAAAAAGTTGTAATTAAATAATATATAGTATGGTATATATTATTTAGGTTCTTTAATAAATTTATAATAAATATATATTTATTATATAGGAGGTCCCTATATATAAGATGGAAGCCATACCTAAGGTAAGAGATTTTCATCTCAGTTTTATTTCTGTGAGACATATGGCATATCCATCACTTGTTTCTTTTTTGAGGTGCATGTAATACCCTTGGATATTTGTTAAAATGATTCTTATTAATGTCGTTAGGATTTAAATATAAATTTAAGGTTATCTCATTCTTGAGGGATTGATTGGAATATTACTGAAGTTGTAAGGCTTTTATGATAAAATCTAATTTCTTATTGGTATTATTTGTGATTAAGTTTCCAATGATCAAATATTATGATTAAACACTCTAGAAACTTATGAATTGTAATATTATATATTTTTTTCCTAAGAATAAAAGTTTTACTTTAATTTTACCCACCTTAATTACTCAAGGGATCAAATTTATGTCATTGATGAAAATCGACTTTAATTCTATCTTCCATAAAAAATCAATTTCTTGTATATCTATGTCTTCTAAAAATATTTTAAAAATATAATTTACTATTCTCATATAATTGTTTAATGTTATTTTACCCATGTTTTATTTTTTACAAAAAATGGTTCCAAAGGAATCTTCTTTTCCTTTTCTAAATGAGGAACTTTTTTTATTTTATACCAATGTCTTAAATGAATATTTTCTGTTAACTTATACAATTTAAATGAAATTTATAGCCATAATGACAAAAAATTATTTGATTATTCCTTCACAAGTTTCCATGTTAATTTAAAAATAAAAATTTTGAAATAAAATTTTGCGATTTTGTACATTTTAATGTTGAGACTATATAATCAAAAGGTTATTATTATTAAGAATGTTTTACTGATAATTTAATGGTATTTATATTCATTAAAGACCATATCACTTGGTTTCAAATATCATTTACTAGGGATATGATCCCATTATACCATCCATGTTCTTTTTCAATATTCTTTTTATGTTTATGATGACATGATGTTTATTCTGTTGGAACCATGACCATTTATTAATAGTAATAGAGTCCGGTTTGTGTTAGTTGTAAATACACACTAGGTTGATAAATGAGTTTGGAAGAAAAGTAATTTTTGGGGATTATTACTTCAATGTTTAAGATTTCATTCATTCATACCGTTTTATAATTTTTTTGCCCAAAATTTTGAGAATGGAGAAAAATGTTAAAAAAAACGGTTGCGCACAAGGTTAAAAGGGAACATGAAGGTTGTGTTCAAGGTTTGTTTCAAGATCGTATCATCAAAATATAGTAAAGGAAATAATCATAGAAAATAATGTTTTACACATAGAAGCCTCTTACACACTAAATGTGATATAAAAAGAGACTTACATGCAAGGGGAGAAGTTCATTACTTCAAAATGAGGAAAATGAATGAGAGCTGCTCAAAAGATGAAATGGTGAGAAAGGATATTACACATAAAATATGACATCAATTTCAGACTTAATATAACAAGGGTTGATGTCATGGAACATACACGAAGGGTTATCAAGGTCTATAAATATTCAGCTTTCCCATTCCAGACTTAGATATTTTTCCAACAAATATTCATTGTCTATGCTATGCAGAAGAGTTGTATGTAGAAGAATAACACACATTAAAACAAAATAATAGAATGATCCTTGAGTATATATTGACGAATTTAATTCCATGGTGGTGTTATGTAAAAGATAGGGGTTGTGTGAAAGACATATTGTGAAATAATCCCAAAATTGTCATGCAAGAATAGATGTTATGCACACGTTTTATGTTGAGATAATATTTTGTTTTGAGTATTTAGTTGGTTTGATAATTGATTTCAAGTGCATCAATTATGGAATTCGCTGAAAGAATAATTTTGTTCCTTTTCAGAAAAACCACTTAAATTCCAACCTACTAAAGTGACCTTCAAGTCAATAAATAGAGAAAGGCTTCTTATAGAGCAATGCATTAGGGGGAATCAATATATGTGTTTCTAAATACATAGTGTGATATCACTAAAATCTTGTAAAGGAAGTGTACCTGAATAAAGATACAATGTCTAAACTTCTATAATCCACAACTTGTGAATATTAGTGGATTTAGGTATGTATAATACACTATTAGCGTATTCTCTTGGGAATAGATCTTATTGGAGAACCAATTAAAATTATTGTATTGTATCTTTGCATCTGATTGTGGTTTTCCACACGTTTCAATCTGGAAGTTTAAGCAGCTTCACACCAACATGGGAATAATATCTCTCACTTTTGAAGAAAACTTTGACACCTAGATTCACCCCTCCCATCTAAGGGTGTTCTGGGGTCCTCCATATGCTAATTGTTCCTTTTTTACAGGTTATGATATGATGAAATGTTTACGAAACCCATTTATTTTCATGGTTTATTTTATGATGAATGTTTTATATTATTGTGACACAAATATGTATAGTTCTAATTATGTTATCATTTTTGAATTATAACTGAGGATAATGTTCACGTTAAAAACAAGGACAATGGTCATATTATAACCAAGGATGGGTGGGACCTATACATTTCTCCAATACATTAGGTAAATATTAATAACGTATAAGATAAATACGGATATAATGGGGACTGAACCTAGTTTAGTTTTGTAATTTCTCAAATATGATTGTCACATTAGTGAATCTTGACAACTACAAAGGTTTGTAAGTCTTTGAAATAATCCTTGAAAAATAATATGATTATGTTTATATAGAAAACATATTTATTATTCCAATGTTATTATCTCATTTATATTCTGCTTTGATTTATTTACATTTCATGCCTTATGAACTTTCATGATTTATTCTATGACTCAAGATTATGTTATATGATATGCATGTTTTTATTTTTTAAATTTTATGACCATGTTATCATATTTTTAGGGTACTGTTATACTCAAGTGATCATTGATATCTACATTGTTTACCCTTATTGAGAATCTGACCTCACCCATTATTATGTTTTCATTCCCAATGATATGAAGAAAGGTATGAAGTATGAAATGTATTAGAAGGCTTTTAGTTATGAAGAACATAGTGGGATTTGATGTATACCTTTTATGAACCGATTTTTTTATTTTTCATGATTTAGAGGAAGTAGAACTTTATGAATTTTGTGTTTATCATTATGTTATGTAATGAATATTCCTATATCAGGATTCAATATGAATGTATAAAAATTATGGGTCATTATAGTTCAGTCTAGAGTAATGTTTATTTACCCGTTGGAAACTAGGATGTGATAACTTTAGTGATAACCCCACAAGTAAGTCTACATTAAGGGTAAAATACTACAGTATTTATAATGACCATGGATAACTATGTTTAAACCTAAGGTTTGATATTTTGAAAGAAGGTGTCATCATTGAGAAATCCTAGAAATGTTTTTTCATTATTATTCACTATGTTTATTTCTATTAAGAATATGATTTTTGGTTTTAGTCTATAACTAGAAACCAGAGGATTTATGTTAACACTGATAGAAAATAGAATGATTGACCATAAGAGAAACAAAATAAAATGGGAGCAAAAATTTAAAACCACTTTACTATTCTTAATTAGTTATAATGATACATGATTAACAACTTTCACTTTAACAAACTCTTGGACTCACCAAATAATAGAAGGATATATTTCACTGAGAAATTGAGTGGTTGATACTATGATGGAATGAAGTTTCAATTTCGAACATATCAAGAATTCTAGAATAAGTACTCAAGACAATGTTTCAAAGGAACAAAAGTATGCAATATATCTGGAAACTAGGGGCATAGATTAAATAATTGCAGAGGAAAAATTATGTTTTTGGATGGAGTAAATGATGTTTATCGATAGGTAACAATTATAGTTCAATGTAATATATGTTATGAATATGGGAATTATCATTTTTTAATTATAACTGAGGATAATGTTCACGTTAAAAATAAGGACAGTGGTCACATTATAACCAAGGATGGGTGGGACCTATACATTTCTCCAATACATTAGGTAAATATTGATAATGTATAAGATAAATAAGGATATAATGGTGACTAAACCTAGTTTAGTATTGGAATTTCTCAAATATGAATGTCACATTAGTGAAGCTTGACAACTACAATGGTTTGTAAGTCTTTGAAATAATCCTTGACAAATAATATGATTATGTTTATATAGAAAACATATTTATTATTCCATTGTTATTATCTCATTTATATTCTTCTTTGATTTATTAACATTTCCCGTCTTCTGAAATTTCATGATTTATTCTAAGAATCATGATTATGATATATGATATGCATGTTTTTATTTTTCAAATTTTATGATCACATTATCATATTTTTAGGGTACTATTGTACTCAAATGATCATTGATATCTCCATTGTTTACCCTTATTGAGAATCTGACCTCACCAATTATTATGTTTCCTTTCCCCCTGATATGAAGAAAGGTATGAAGTATAAAATGTATTAGAAGGCTTCTAGTTATGAAGAACATAGTGGGATATGATGTATACCTTTTATGAATCGATTTTTTTATTTTTCATGATTCTAGAGGAAGTAGACCTTTATGAATTTTGTGTTTATCATTATGTTATGTAATGAATATTCATATATTAGGATTCAATATGAATGTATAAAAATTATGGGTCATTATAGTTCATACTATAGTAATGTTTATTAACCCGTTGGAAACTAGGATGGGATAACTTTAGTGATAACCCCACAAGTAAGTCTACATTAAGGGTAAAATACTATAGTATTTATAATGACCATGGATAACCATGTTTAAACCTAAGGTTTGATATTTTGAATGGAGGTGTCATCATTGAGAAATCCTAGAAAGGTTTTTTCATTATTATTCACTATGTTTATTACTACTGACAATTTGATTTTTGGTTTTAGTCAATAACTAGAAACCAGAGGATTTATGCTAACACTGATAGAAAATAGAACGATTGTCCATAAGAAAAAAAAATTAAAATGGGAACAAAAATTTAAAACCACTTTACTATTCTTAATTAGTTATAATTATACATGATTAACAACTTTCACCTTAACTACCTCTTGGACTCACCAAATAATACAAGGATATATTTCACTGAGAAATTGAGTGGTTGATACTATGATGGAATGAAGTTTCAATTTCGAACATATCAAGAATTCTAGAGGAAGTACTCAAGAGAATGTTTAAAAGGAACAAAAATATGCAATATATATGGAAACTATGGGAATAGATTAAATAATTGCAGAGGAAAAATTATGTTTTTGGTGGGAGTAAATGATGTTTATTCGTAGATAAAATTTATAGTTCAATGTAATATATATTAGGAATATGGGCATTATCCAAGCTAATTCCCAAATAAAAGGACTAAATCCAAGGCCAAGGAAGGGACTATGATATAGTAATCTATAAAGTGAAAGGGTTATAGTATTTGTGTATTGGGATTCAGGAATTATGTTGTAGAAGTAATTTTAAAAACTTTATTTTGGTTTTAAGTATCATGAAACATATATGGATTTTGGAAACATATATGTATTCATTTAAAATTAAATTAGAGTTATGAATACCATCATGAGTTTATGAGATTAAGGTTATGATAAGTTCAAAGTATTACAAACTAATTTTAATATCTTATGTGATGGGGCTTTAAAGTTACTGTTCATATTTTGGGAAATTTTTATTGGGTAAGGTATATGTAACCCCACAGTTGAAAAAGAATTATTATTTTAGGAAGATAAGTATATTCAAAATATTAAAGGTACTGATAAAATTTAGGGTAAATATGACCTTTTTTGATGATTATTTTGTAAGGATACTCATTATATGAAAAGGGATATTACAATATATATATATATATAGTTTTATTAAAAAGGGATAACCTGTTACACCTTTCAAGATTGTAGGGATTGAACCCACAACCGAAGGGTGATATAGATACAATGCCTACAACAAGCCTATGAGATATATTGGCTAGTTTGATATTTTTTATAATGATGTGAGAAGTAAAGATTAAGTTGTTTTTGGGAATATCTGATTTATCATAGAGATTAACTTGGTAATGAGAAGTGAATTGTTGATTATTATTATTTTATAAGTTCTCCGTTTTTGGAACTGAACATGATTAAGTTAAACAGAACATTATCAAATTTTATTTGAGGAATAAATTTTGAATTATATTTTCAAAGAATATATGATTTTATGGTAATTCAGGTTTTTTATTTAAATGATAATCATATCATGGAGGTTTTATTATTAGTGCATATACATTTTTGGTTTGAGACATTATGAGTGATCTATTTTATTTGGAGATAAATGTTAAATTTATAGTTGAATAACATGTGATAAAATAAATATAATTTTGGTATTAAATCATAGTATAAAATATCTTGTAGAATATAATGTATATTTATTTATTAAAATATCTATATAGAACTTTGGGTGTTATTTTCAGTGCATTGTTTGTCAGATTATATTTCATCATATCACGATTTATTAATTCCTAGAATTATCCTATGCTATCTATTTTGGTTATTTTTAATATTTTTTGATAGGAGGAATAACATAATATTCTTTTTTGATTATGAATATTATTTTAGTGCTTCAAGCATAAAAAAATAAATTTACCTTGAATATTCATCATTTGGAAAAAAAGATGAGTTTGTGATGGAATTATTTTAATAGATGAAATACTACTTTTTGAGTAAGTATATTTCTTTATGTTTTTAGTATAAATGATTGAGGAATCCCCCAACATCAGGAAATTGATATTAAAAAAAATGTGTTCATATAACCTTGATTTTCAATGAATTAATGTCTTTTAACCCCTAATAGATTCATGGATTTTTAGTAGTCAAACTCCTCTTAACCATGTTCTATATCACTCTCCATTAGTTCTTAGGTGTTAGTTTTCAATTTTACGTCCATATTTTCATTTCATATTTATTTTATCCAATTTGGAAACATAGTTTTGTGGTGACCTTCATACTTCACTATCCCTATTTTAATATAATGTTTTATTAACCCATTTTTATAATGTGGGTTTTCAAAAAAATAATTTCTAAATATCAAACTTTTGATTACCAAGAACAAGTTAAAATTGAAATGACGTAATTTATTAATGGGGTAGATAATGTAACACCCATTGATTTTACAAAGTATTTCTCTTTAAATAATTTTATTTCTTTGATAGCCTACATTACATGAAACACCATGTTTAAACGAACTATGATATATTATTAAAATAGTTTTATGTTATCATAATAACATACATATTGAGATTAGTGTGTATGACTATGATTAAATACTTTTTGAAATATATATATTTCATAATAAATCTCTATTTATTAAATAATTATTAGTAAATAATCATCCAATATTTAGTCAAGTCACATTATTAATCAAAAATATGTTTTCTTACAAAAATTTTATCATAGATTTATTGGAGAAAATATTATGATTAGGTTTTGTAACATTTATAATTTTTATTTTATAAAATTAATATAATTCTTAAATATAACATATTAATATTATCTTAGGATGTATTTATGAGAACATTTTAAAAAGATTGATTTTCTAGTGAAAAATAAAAAATAATGATTTAATTGAAAAATATATGTCCAATGTTGATTTTTTTTAAAATAGTTTCAATGTAAAATTTGTCTTTATATATTTTAAATAATTAAATTATATCCATTGTAATAAATTTATGATTGAATTTAATATAAAACAATTTTATATGTAAAAAAGTCAGTTTCCTGAAAAACTATTTTAATACTTGAAATGTGTTTTAATGTTAATAAATTATATTTATCAATATTGGTGAATTATTTTTATAAAATATATATATTATATACTCAATCAATTTTTTAACATTCAACTAATATTTTTCCACGAATAAGATGAGAATAAATAAATTTTCATGCTTAAAACTGTAATTTTCTAAACAAATCATCACACTTTTCTTAGTTAATATAAATTAATTACTTCCAAATATAGGTATTTAATATTGTAAAAAGGAATAAATATTTTTAATTAGGGGTTTCAAATATTTTAAATAGGTCCCCTATATTTTTAGTTAATATGATTAGTAACAGTGGTAAAATTTATCACATTAGTAAAGGGTAAATCAGATTAATCTACGTTAAAAATAAATGTTAAGGATATAATTGTTGATACAAATTATTATTGGATGAATGGAATTATACCCTTTTCATATTAACCTAGAAATGGAATTTTTTAATGGCTACTTTTTCCATAAAAATGACGTATATAATATTTAAATCAAAGAAAGTCACAAAATTTCCCTCTCTTAGTTTTAAATATCTCTCAGGTGTCCACATAGAGAAAAATGAATGTTATGAACATATAAAAGTGTTTATATTGAGATTAATTAATGTTTTTTCATTATATATATTTATTGATTATTTTTAGTAATTATATAATTCCCTTAAATTCTTATAAAATTGTGATACAAAATTTCTCTAATTAATTTGTAAATATAATAAATTATTTAGAAAATGATAAAAGTAATAAAATTTGGGTGATTTAATGCTTGTTTTTTTCTATATTAATATTAATTATTAGTCCCATGTTAAATAAATATATTCAAATTACATATAACACCCTGAATGTTCAAAATATGAAAATTATATTTGGTAGCGTCAATGATGCGTAACACTAATAGTAGAAAAGAATGAAAGATCCCAAGACATTAGGATATATTTGATATTTTAAAAAAATTAATCAAATATATATATTTCAAACTCACACACCAGTGAGTTAGTTTTCAAAAGAGAGACTTTCTTTGATAGCTTGCGTTACACGCATGACTGAGTTTTACCGAACAACATTATATTATTAAAATATTAAAATTTAATATAAAGCGATATAACATATATGTTAATTTTTTTATGAATAGGATTAAATAAATTATAAATTATATTGTTTAATTAATTGGTTACAAATTAATTGTAAATGAATATAAAAACTGACTGAATAAAAAAGAAATATTTTTATAAAAAACTGTATTTATGTACCCAAAAGAGTTTTATCCTAATAAATTAAACTAATTACTATTATTAAATAATATTTATTAAATTTATATATTATATATTCAATAAAATAATTTTCCTTTCATCAAATATATTATATATATATATAATATTAGAACAACCCCAATTTTATGTATAAAAAGTGTAATTTTAAAATGACAATTTTACCACCTTTTAATGACAAACTTGTTTTAAAACTAAATTTTCAATATTTGATAAATTAGATATGAAAGAATAAAATTTTAAAACATATTTTCAATATTATCTTATGGTATAATTTTGTTATTTTTATGGGAAGTTACATTTTTTGATGAATAGTAAAAAACACTAAATTCTTAATGAAAAATTACTTTTCACATATATAATTTATATTGATAAATTGTATTTTAAATTAGGTTTGAAGTTAAATAATATCAATAATACATATATTAATCTAGTTTATATCATTTTTAAACATTTCATTGTGAATTAATATATAAAATATTAGTAAACTTTTTAACATTTCACTTTAAAACACCTCTTTCTCATCTCGTCCGTGAGATTTATTTTCTTAATTTCTAAAAACAATGAAATTTGAATTTCGAAAAATGGATTCCATATTTGGAATAATAATTATTAATAATATAAAATACATTGAACTTAATTTTTGACAAAAATTATATGTGAAAATATTTACAGTTAACCATAGTGATCAAAGTGAAAATGAGTTTATATAGTGGTTACTCCTTAAGGATAAGATAGGGAAATAGACCAAACATTGTACGAGACCCATTTTTTTGACATATTTAGATCATATTCCCTATTCTACAGAATAATATTCATTATTTTAGGCACATGAGTAATTGGAGACTTCCCAATAGTGTTTACTCGGTATTTACAAGAATGCCACTCCTTCTCCAATATAAATGGGCACTCACTCCCCTCACTTATTCACATCTACAAGGTCATTCAGATTTAGAAAAATAAGATAAAATCCCATTCCAACTTCCCTCCTCTAATCTTAGAAGCATTAATTTGGTCATAATACCAACATATGACGACCTATAGTTCTATTTGAAAGGATATACCCCAGTAAGAGGTAATATTCTTCAATAGATGTTTTTGTTTTATTTCATCATCAAACACCTTAAGTTATTTTTATATCCTGATTATATAAAAAACTTAGTTATCTTAAATATAATAATATTTCATTATGATAATGATAAGAAGTATAATTTCATATAATTCCATAAAATGGGACACACAATAATATTTCATGTGTAAAAAGGACAACCCCCTCATGAACTGATGTCGTTCATTATTCCATTTACCACATTTAAATGTTAGGAATAATGATGTATTTATTGTTTATATATGATAAATATATTTTCTATAATTCTATTATTCTTATTTATTTGTTATATCACACACTAATTATTGGATTCTATTTTTGGGGAATACAATGACATCATTCGTCTGTACGAAGGAGTACCACTGAATGAGACGATGTGATTCATTCATGCTTTATATGGAAAGTATTAAGGTTTTTTTAATAAACATATGTGACACATATAAAATAAAAATAATTCATTATTAATAAGATAAATATATATCATTTAATTTTATTTCTTCTAATATGATAATAAAATGGAAGAAACATTCATGCGTATGTACGACGTACCATCTTTGTGAACGGTGGATTCAATTTTTGAGCACTAAATTTTATAGATTAGTATTAATAAATATATAATAAATATATATGATATTTTCAACATGTTTTACATTATTTAGATGATAAAATCATTATAAAACTACGTGGAACACAAATACTCAGCCAAAACATTCTTGAAAAACATGGTAATTAATAACCGAAAAGATAAAAATATTGAATGATTATTAATGAAAAGGTAATAATATGTTTCAAAAATATCATATATGATATCATACAAATGAATATTAGTTTTTATAATTTTATAATTTTTTAACCAGTATACAAGATACTAAAGAAAATACAACAAAAAAAGTGTGAGGAAAGTGATTTTGCCTCAATTTAATTTCATTTAAGCGTATTGTAATGTTATGAACCTAATCAATTTTATATGGTTTTTATAATTTCCATTTAAATTTAATTTAATGAATAATTCATTATTCATGGTATTTTAATTTTCAATTTTAATTATTTCATCTATGGTTTTTGAATTAACATATACCAAGTGGTAAGGAATTTCATAAATCATCATTCTTTCATTAGGTTAGATTCCTTCCTCATTATTGTTAATATTAAAAGATTATGTGTATAATTTATTTTAATTATATTATGTTTTATTTAAAATTATTTTATGTGTATTTATATCTGATACAGATAATTGATTCATTGGTTGATTCTCACTTAAACTATATGATCAATTTAAGGGTATATTTTACAATCTCATTGTAATCAAGATGGTTCGTTATTGAATACATCTTTATGAAAATTACATGAACATTTCATAATAAAAACTTCCAAATTTTTATAATACGGTTCTTCATGATCCCTTTCAGGTTATAATACAATATTTTCACTTTTTGGTAAAAAAAATTATAGAGAAGTTTTTATTAAAATCCGAATTCATTTCCCTTTTTTGGTCAGAAATATGTTTTCTTAGGAAAAATGGTTTTCTAAAAATGTTTTCAAAATATTTTATTTATCCATTTCAAAATTATTATTAAATTAAAATTAAAACCATTTTATATTTTTACAAAAATGTTTCAAAGAAATATTCTTGTCCCTTTCCGAATAGGGAACGTTCCTAACCATTTTACAAAAAAATAATATCCTTTTACTTTATATAGAATTAACTTCAATAATTTATTTGGATCATTTCTTTAAAATTTTAAAATATATACTTTATGAAAATTATTTTTTAAATTATTTTCAAGGAAAATCATTTTAAATTTTTTTTTCAAAATGAAAATGATATTTCACTCAAGAATGTTTTTAAATATATTCTTGTTGTATTTTTTATTCATAAATAACAACAACCATTATTCTTACTCCAATAGGTATAAACCATATTTATACCATATATATTCTTCATCTTGATTAATTTTGATTATTTTCATTATGTATATTATTAAAATTCACTTCTTTAAATCATTTTTTAGTCATTAACTTCCACTTGAGTAATTCACTTTCTAATGACCATTGAACATTATATTTTCCCTAAATATCCACGTTATTTATCATGGATATGATAATTTCCTAAACCATATACCTTTTTTAATTATGTTATTTTACATTGAATGTTATTTGATTAACAAAGAAAATATTGATTGGTCCATATCCTTCACTCAATACAGATACTTGATACGACACCTTGTTCGTTAATTAAATCAATTATTTGACATATAAAGAATGATTTGGACCCAAATAGATAGGTGGGGACCATAATAATATAGAAGCTCGGTGAATCAGTCGGTCTCATGAAATTAATTAGTTAATATAACATGAAATAGTATATTACATATAGATTAAATCATCCTGTGAATAATATTTACGGTAGTGGTTTCATAAGACAGATACATGATGTCCAATAATTAATCATTTCTTCCATTTCAAATTAAGTTATTCTTATCCATGATATTTTAACTATGAAAAAATTTGGATGAATTTAATTCATCATTTATTGATTAAATTATGGTTTTTTCAGTTATTTTCCTTTCCATATTGATTATTCCATACCTAGTCAATTAAATGGAATGTGTGTTCATTTATTAACCTTTCAATATTGATTATTCATTATTGATTCATGATAGCTTTCAATGTACTTGACCCTTACTAATAATTTGAGCTCACCCTAATTTTTTTCCTTTATCTAGGATTCCATGAAGTTTAATATGATAGATATGTAGGGATACACTAGATCGAATATATTTATTTTTGAAAATGAAAATGAAAATAAATTATGTAGTAATTTTGTGTTTTCAAATTTAATATGGGAATCATTTATGTATCTAATTTTCCAAGACTACTAAACTCATAGTTCCTTTATGATGAATTTAATTACATCATATTCCAATGTAATTGTACCAGGCATTTTCCATTGGATTAATGGGGTCGGGTCACTACATTGCAAGCTTTTTCTTTATGTAATTTACATCAAATTAAATGAACAGTGTCTAAATTTTAAATAATGTTCTTTATAAAAATAATTTTTTATAAAATTACTCAAAATTCATATAAATGATAAAATTAGACATTGGGGATATGATATATTTTAAAATTTCAACACATATTTTTTCATAGGCCATTTTGACCCATTTTTATTTAAAATGACATTAATATATTTTAATCATTTAATTAATTTCAAGAGTGCCCCTAGCCTCAATTATTAATGCGAACCCCATCATTTATATTCTTCACACGACTTTGATCAAAATATATCAAAAAAAATTCAATTTTATTTCTAAACTCCCATTGATACATTTTAGAGTTTTAGTCTATTCGAATGTCCAACCCTAGAGCTATTAAGAGGAGATCTAAAAGAGTTATTTCAAAGAAGAGGTAATCTCCTTAACTGATCAAGTTCGTTTTAATTTTTCATTTACCCCTTATAAATATGATATATTATTCATAAAATAATATATTTATTATATTAAATATAAGGAACATTTTTAATAATGGAATCTCGTTTATTCACCCACATTCTATCAAATGGGAATTGAAAATACCGCTCTTGCGTATGTAAGATTTACTATCCCCACGTAGTAATGCAATTTATTTTTCATCACCATATTTTACGAATTATTATTATATGGAATAATGTTTCTATATGATAATTATAAATTAGTTATAATTATGGAATGATAATATCATATATATATATATACATTTACCTTCCAAATTGTAGGAAAATGAGAATGTCGATCATGCATAGGTGTGGACTATCACCTCCACAATATGATATGATTAGTTTTTAATTTCAATTTTACTTGGATGGAAATAAAGATTTATTTAATGAATATATATGAATTATAAGATAAAATAATTATATTTTTAGGTGATTTATAATTTACCTTTATTTCGTTCCACCCATCAAAAAAATAAAGACAACTTTCATGTGTACATACGACATACCGTCTCCCTGAACGATGAAATTCATATTTCTATCTCTATTTTTCATGAATGAATATAAAAATGTATATCATGAATATAAAAAATATTTATATCATCATTAAATTTCTATAGATGTTGGGACCATGATCAAAATACAAGGACCAAACTACCTTGGCATAATAAAAATGAAAAATTAAGTAGTTATCACTTGGAATAGTGATTCTAATAAATCATTTTTAAAAAATAGGTGAAAAAAGGATATAAGTAAATTATATATAGTATTATATATATTATTATGGTTATGTTATATATAAATATATATATAATAAAAATACATATATTATACATAATTTTCCAATGTACATGATGAAAGTCTAACTAAAGGAAAGATATTTTTTTTCTCACTTTTATTTCTATGAGACACAATCCATATTTTAACCCATTATCATCATATTTATTTTCAAAAAAGTGTTGGTATATAAACAAAATACATGGAAAAAAGGAATACATACAAAAGAAAACAAAAAAATTAAAGAGTCTGAAAATAGTGTAGGCCAAGCGTGTCACCTCTCAAAAGTTTTACACCTTAGTCAGTAGTCAACACAAGCTAAAAAAGCATGCACACCTTGTCCATTGGACATCCATTGATGCGATAAAGTCTGCAACTTTTTTACCCTTATTACAAGTGTGATATAATCTCATTTGATTATTATTATAACTCCCTCAATGATGAATAATATAGTAAATTGACTAATGGCAAGTACCTGATCCATATAGGGAATTATATAGCCTTATGGAGTGTGTCTTAATAGTTATTAAACTGATATTATTCTCTCTTCATAATTGAAGCCCTGTTTCTATCACCATTACTTCATCTCAAAGAGAATCCCCACATCTATAACATTATGCGAACACAAAAATAACACCTCATCATGTATCTAGAACCACACTACAACCCCATATGAATCCTATAATATACAAACCATTCATGTTGAGATTGGTACTAGAGTAATGGGGGTGCTATTGATCCCAAGAAACCTTCTTAACTATCAAACGTGAGTTGATGTTCAATCATCCATCAAAGAGTTATTTAAGAGCAAGATATTATTCTCAGTTCTTGAAGAGATAGATCATATCAACTAGGAGACTTCTGGTCATGAAGATAATATCTCTCCCCGTGCATTAAATACCACCCACCTAAGCTGAGTTATGCTCCTTCTAGTTTCACCAACAACCAACAAGGAGGATTAGTGCACACAAATTTCTCTCCAGACCAACTTCTCTCACTCCCTGGAATGAGAAATCAAGAAACATGATTTCCTATATCATATGGTTTTAAAATTATTAAAACCACCAAAATACCTTCACACTAAATAAACCCACTCACATTCAAAAAATTGGTGCAACATTATTCTTGATGGTCCCCACATCACCATCACCAGGAAAAGAGATTAATGTCCATGTATTTAACATTATATTTTGTGGGTAATGACCAATTCATAATTATCCAGAAAATAAAATTGTATTTAACATTAATCTCCTCACACTAAAAATTCACCCCATTTTTCCTATGGTTTTGGAGATGTCCTCACTCTTAGGAATTATTTTACTGAGAACTCAATTGATGAGGATCTAGTAAAGACACACCTATACGATTCATAATTTAACTCAATGATATCAAATATAACCCTTTTTCTTATCTAGTATAGTTTTGATGAAGCTTTGGTGCCTTCTATCATGTTTGAAGGTTATATGCATAATAGGGAATCCATAGAAACCATGTGTGTTTCCTACCCATTTGTGGTTCCCAATGGACATATCTTCCCTTCCCATGATCCATCATATATGGTTTGGAATTATTGGAATATGGGGATGAATAAGATACCATAATTAATGAGGACTCCATTTCACTATATCCATGTACATGTTACATTTATTTTCCTTGAACCTACCACATATAGTATATCCCTTGATGACCTACTATGCCATTTTTTCATACATACGTTGAAGAGACTCTGATATATTTTTAACATTTATTACCCCTCCTCCATAGTATTATCCATTATTTCCAAACAAGTCCAACAATACAAATCTTTTTAATGTGTGTTCTAAATGAATAAATCCATAATACTATCTATGTGAGATAAAAAAACCTTTGGGTCCTTAAAAAATGAAAGAGTGTAAACTGGAAAAGAGGAGAGAACACAATTCACCAGAGTAAATATACCACCAAAAGATAGATATCTATTTTTCATATTCATAATTCTCCCTGTGACCCTTCCAACTATTTATCAAAATTATGGATCTATGACCTTGTTGATGAGATACATGCACCGAGATAATCTATATTGACCCGTATACTCTTCATGTAAAGACTATTTATGAGAGAAGATAATATTATATCAAAGAACACCTTTGAAATATGTAAGATACTCTTCACAGGGTTGATTACCAATCTTCTCCATTTGAAATAGTATTCAAAATATTTATTTTTTTCACAGAATGGCCTCTTATTGGAATTTTTGAATATTATATTGTCATCTACAAACATTAAGTGGGAAATTTTATAATAATGTGACCAACAATTATAAGTAAGCACATTTGACCTCAAGATTTTGTTGTAAACGAGGCAACAAATAACATATTTAGTGATATGGAAAATAGTTGGGAATATAGGGTCACCATGTCTTATCTCACATGCTACTTCTAAAAGAGAATTTTTTTCCCCATGATGGATATTGAGAGCCAAGAAGAGCTTAAGAACTTGAACAGAAGATTCACGACCCTGGAGGAAAATCCCATACCATCAAACACCTTGATGTTAAAATTACACCCAATAAGATCAGAATATTTATCCACTTGAAGATTGATTTCCATGTTTGAATCGATGCAATTTTGATTAATTTCACTAATTACTTCTTGGAAAAACATAATAGCATCTTTGATAAAACCCCCCTTTAAAAAATGATGTTTTTCTTCCAATAGCCAACATGGAAGATAATTCTAGACCCTTATGTTAATCACACCGGAAAGTACCTTATATGAAAAATTACAAATTATAATCATATGAAAATTATTGAGATTCAAAGGGTCTTCGATTTCAGGAATTAACATCATGGTAGTTGCGCTAGACATCTGAGGGAGGCATGCACCCCAGAAGAAGTCCTAAATAGAATGCCTCAAATCAAACTTGATGAGATTACATGAATCCCTACAGAATGAACCTAGAAACCCATTTGGTCTTAGAGCACCCTCAAGATTAAGACTACACATCACCTCATTAAATCACTCCCTCCATAGGAATATATTCATGTAATGAATTTTCAAATGTAGAAAGCACACTAAGAATAACATCAAGAAGCTCTTTATAGCGCCTGAGATTGACACCTTGAAAACTAGGGTTTGGATCGGCAAGAATATACATAAAATAAGTTTCATCCATACCTCCTACCACTCTTCTGTCATTATTGTACGTCCCTTCCCTGTGAATAACATTTGGAATAAAGAAATACTTATTTTACTTTATAAAAGTGTGAATGAACAATGTATTCCGATCACCATCACAAATACATTTTATTTTTGTCCATTCACAACCCGCAAATTCCTTACTCAAGGACATCTCTCCGAGAATATTATTCTTGCATGAAATTTCACAAATAAATAGAATCATCCCAAAAATTTTCTAGATTATTTTACATATTAAAAATATCCACCATAAAAGAATACCTGTCTTGGGAGAATGAAGGTTGGTTCATATACTATAAATGAAAATCACCATTGATCTTGTGATGTTTATTGTGATGTGCACTCCAATAATTTCCCTGAGATGGATTATTCCATGATTTTATCACCACATCATGATAACCAAGAGTGAACATCCACATATTTGGAAATGAGAAATGACCACTGCACACTTTCCTAGGGGATAAGACAACCAATAATAGAGAATGATCATAAAGATGATGGACCCCGAAACACCCTGAGAGGGGAGGGGTGAATCATGGTGTAAAATTTTTCTTTTAAAATTTATGAATCTTGTTCCTAGGTTGGAAGGAACCTGTTAAACCTATCTATAGAGGATGAGAAGAAAATAAACGATCATATGCAAAGAAATAATACAACAATTTTAATTGATTCACTACTAAGGGATACACCTAAGGAGCATACTCCGACACTGTTTCGATCATAACAAAAACCACTAATCTTTTAAAGTTGTGGATTATAAGATTTTTGGAATAGTAACTTTGTCCAAGGAACACTACATTTACAAGGATTTATAGATTGCACATTATGTCCCTCAGATCACATCCACTGACTCCCCCATGCTCACTGCATTGGAAGAATCTTCACCAAGTTTATGAACGTGAAGGTTTCTTCAATGGTTTAAAATTAAATAACTCATCATAAACTATAAATGGATAATTGTTTGAAGTCCTGAAATTACGAAAAGATGTAAATTATTTTCCCGTACACATAGAGGTTATGGGAATTTAATTTTTAAAATGATTTGTTCAATCTTGAGGCTTCCATTAGTGTTCCATATACTGTGTTCCAGGTATTGTTCATGGAACACATCCTCCGCGTACCACTGTTGTTTTCACGCACTGTCCAGGTCCTCTGTGAACTACCCTGATCTATGTACGACCTTACACCACGTAATGATCAACTTCTCCACATACCTCTTAACTCATCATGACGCCTTTCTCCACCACATACTACGAGAGCTTCCTCTGCAAATTTCACTTTTTTATGTGTATTGTTTTCTCTACATGGATGGTTCTCTCCACATACCTCCTTATTATTTCTACAAAAATTTATACTTTTACATATTTCCTTCTTAAATTTTAATCTAAAATATCCTCCTTTAACAAAGCGGATTAATACTCTATAAATATGTACATAACTCCGCAAAGTCCACTAATCCAATTTACTCAAATTTTAAATGTGTGTAAATATTCACTATATATTAAACTCTATCTACATACTATTAGAATCCACTATGTACCACTCATATTTCATGAACTACAACAATCATGTGCTCCTTCTATCATTCTGTGTATCACACGCCTTCACCGAGTACCATTGATGTAAACCGTTTTCAGTTCTTCGCACTGCTTCACATACCATTTCCACTTCCAAGTACACAACTTTAAACCCTTCTCGGAACATAGTACGTGGTCCATGTTTCGATGTTTGATATTCCCTTATTTTTATTTTTTTGTTCTTTTCACATACCGTTCACTTCTTTGTAAAAAACATTGTTTTCTAACACTAAACTCCAGATTTTGAGGCTTAAAAACATGGAAAACACTTGGAAATCATGCTACCATAAATACTACATACTGCTTGAACTATATTATCCATTTACATATAATGTTCTTGGTCATTAATTAGAGTATTGACAACAAACACAAACTATACTTTATTTCTAGAAAAGAACAACCTTGGTTCCAATAATAGACTCCTCACAAGATGTGTTACCTTATCATATAGGTAGGTAGATATGACATAAAAATTGTACAAGAAACAATCGAGGCGACACCATGTGTGAAGATCCCCTTTATAGTTGTTACACCATGTAAAGAACTCACCAGGGTATACCCTGTCATGAAATCCACTTCATTCTATGAACGAAAAAACCCTTTGCAGGAATTATGAGGGAAATAAATACTCCATTTATTTTCCCTCATATAAGGGTATATGTTAAAATTTATAACTATCCTTGAGGAATCCCCTGGATTAAATGAGCCAAAATAATTCCAAATTTTTTCCTTTATCTGTGCATCACTACCAACCTAGACAGAGGTGAAAAAAACGTATTGAGTGCCAGGAGTGCTTTTCTTGGTGAAAAACTAATATGAAGTTTTAATCAATTCCAGTAAGATGTTTGTATTCCAGATGATCCAAATGTTATGGTTATGGGGATTATCATGCATATAAATGAATATATTTACTCTCCTTCTGTACTTTGATATTATAGAAGAGCACTGGTTGGGATCAAACACAACAACTAAGGAAGCATTTCTATGACAATTTTCATTAGCTAGAAAATCAGTCTTTTCTTGAGAAATTGTGTCGAAAATGTTCCAGATTTAAAATATGATCATTAAAATGAGGCACATTTGGATATTTCCCAAGATTACATATTCTTCTTTCTTAAGGATAGAGACCAAACATAAATGAGTTTGAATTTTGAAGGAGTACACAATCACTTGGAGTGTGAAAAAAGAGGAAAATCCTTTTGAGAATAGGATTCTTTATTATAGGTATCAACCTACCATGAATCACTAGAATAGGAAATGGTAGAGGGAGAGGTCAAGGCACACCTAATGGGAATCTCATTCACATTCTATTTTTGTCAGGGAGTCCAACAAAACTAATAGATGTGAAGACACCTCCTGCATCATATTAGGAGAAGATAATTCTATGAAAACCAATCCCTCATATACATGTGATAATACACTAATTCTAGTTGGAAGAGAAACTCACACCTCCATGGAGGGGCCATGGTCACTAGGAATGGAAATACTGATAGGAAAATAACTACAAAAAATGGATTTACCTCGGTCCTATGAATTCTAAAAAGCTATCCGGTCCTTATAACAACTATGTGAATGAAATAGAGAATCATGAAGGAATATAGAGAAAAAAAATCTATGCAAGAGGTATCACCAAACTAAGGACCATAGTGATCTATCCCCTGAGATTCCTCATAATAATGGGGAGATGTAAAAGCTGGACCAGGAATTCTCGATTACATATCAACACCACCGAACCTGGATTGGCCATTGATATTCCACCCTCATCTATAGTGGAAACACCACCATAGATGGAGGGATCTTGTGAAGGAACACTAGAACTGCTTGATCTTTGCTTCCAATAAACTGGAAAAGAGTTCCCTTGAAGATTAAAAACACAAAACCCAGGAGGTGTTAGATAAGAATTTTCCTGAGTCCATTTGAAAAATCCAAGCACACAAAGACATCTTCTAACAGATAGTGGCCAAGATATATCCATGTCAATGAAAATATTTACAATCACTAATTACTTAAAGGGCAGTGTGTTCTAAACTTCATAGAAGAGACCCCATAACGAGTCAATAATGGAACAGGTGGTGGAGACATTCAGATACATGAGTGGGAGACCAGGTATATTAAACCATACCTCAATACAAGGTTATACTATTAATATTATTTATATGGATGGTTTATGTTTGTGATGATAATATTTTTGTGAAACTTATTCCTTTTACATGGGTTATGCTATGATGAAATGGTGAAATATTTATGAAACCTGTTTCTTTTCATAGGTTATTCTATGTTGAAATTTTTATGAACCTAATTCCTTTCATGAGCTATAATATGATGAATGTTTTGTGATATTCTATCACAAATGTGTGTGGTTTTCAGTATGTGAAATTGGTTATGTTATAACTATGGATGATTGTTACATTATAACCCTGGATTATGGTAATGTTATAAACAAGGACGGTGGTCATGTTATAATTAAATAATGATGGGTCCTATATATACTTCAAATGAATTGAGTAAAGATTGATATCTTATGAGATAAACAGGATTAGAATGGGTAGTGAATCTAGTTCATCAAAGGGATTTTTGCTCTATGATAATCATGGAAGTAAACATTGAAATCTATGACGGGTTGGGGAGTGAACCAATTCCACTAAGAATGTATTGTAAATGATCATTAACTACTAAGTAAATGATTTTCTATGCTTATTTATATGGAAAAAACATATTTATTATTCTAATGTTATGATCCCATAAATCATGTATTTATTTTGTTACAATTAATGTCTTATTAACATTAATGAATTATTCCATGACTCAAGATTATGATGTATTATATATAGGGTATGATTTTTCAAATGTTATGATCTTGATATCATACCTTTATATTTTTGTTATGATCATGTGATCATTGATATCTTAATTTTTACCATTATTGGGGATATGATCTCACCATTTATTATGTTTCCTTTCCCTAGTTTATAAAAAATGGAACTAAGTATGATATATCTAAGAAGGGTGATAGTTATACAAAATACGGTTGGAGATGAAGTAGATCTTCTACAAACCATTTTTTATATTTCAATATTTCTTTATGGAACTACACCTATAAAATTATATAGTGTATTATTATTTTATGTAATTTAAATTCATCTATTAAGATGTGATATCTATATATGAAAAGTATGGGTCATTATGACACCATTAATATCATCAAGAAATATATATAAATCAATTGACAATATACACCCACCAATAAGATTTATTTCCAACAAACACAATACTTCCAGAAGACCCAATTGAGTATTATTGTTCCACAATTCTCCGTTGATCCAAAAAAATTATTAAATGAAAAAATTAGTTCCAACACATTCACTAAGAGTTGGGTACGTTGTAAGGAAATCATATAAAATTATTTGAAAATTATTTTATAGAATCTGGAATATTAATAAAAACATCATATCTATTACACTGAATAGGGAACCAATCTCTCTTTGAGAAATTTTATATTTTTCATATTTTTCATAATTCAATATTTAGAGATGAAATGGACTAGAATGATACTTTCATTCCCCTAGAAATGAAACTTCATGCAATTTAGTACAAAAATGTTTCCAAAAATTATTTTATCCTAATATAATGATTCCATATAAATACTTATTACGATCACCCATATATGAAATAATAATCCCTAAAACCTCTATAAATTTTATTTACACACCATGGAATACAAGTCTATACAAAATAGTAATATAGAAAGAGCATTACATGATCTAAAATAAAAATGCTGCCATGTGAATGTTCTATATGGGCATGTAAAAATTCTCATGATTTATCCACAAATTTCCTTTAGAATTTTCCTATTCATAGAGTATCTATAACATCACGTTACGTTTTCAGGTAATTTTTGACGTTTCTAAGTACCTCTATTTTGGAGTAGTGACGTGGGGGAGCATTTGAGTGAACTTTTAAGTTAAACAAATAGACAATGTCTTGTGCACGGTTTGCGGATGATTGAAAAACTGTGTGATCAAACCATGCCAACCAAGCAGCACTGGGCAGAGAGGTACGCACAGTGTACGCACTGTTTGACAAACCGTGCGATGAAATCATGTGGACTGTGTATCTCTGGATAGTGAGATCAGCACGGCATGCAAACGGTTTGACAAACCGTGCGTCTCTTCCCAGGTAAACCGTGCGTGCGATTTTTAATTCTGATTTTTTTTTTTAAAACACATGAACCCATGAGACTCCCATATGTTCGACCTTGGCTATGTCTTGACTCTTTTTAGGTATTTACAAAGATTACTAGAGAGATTATAAGGAGATCTAGATATCTTGCTTCGATATTGAAGGCTCGGATTGAAGATCCACTCTCCCCACGGTAAGTGGATTGCATCCCGTTTCGTTTCTCGTTTACTCCTCTATCTTTCCTTGATCTTTTCATGGGATATTTCCTTTGTTTTCCATGGATCTAAACCGACAAGTTGATGTATAGATCTTGGATTGTGAATCTAGATCTAATTTTGCAAGATCTTTATTCCTTTGATCTTAATTTTGGTTTTAAGGATTTAGATCTAGTTTTTGATCGACATTGTTGCGCCACTCAGTTTTTGGGGTTTCTCGTTTGGATAACTCCCATCAATAAATCGAGGTAGGTGGTTCCTTCCCGACTTCCCAAATTGATTATTATTGTATTTCTTGATTTATTTCAATTTATTATTTAAATTCAATTGCTCAAATTTTTGTTCAATTAAGTTGATAAAAACCCAATTTCAATGAATTGAGGTATTTGAAATGGTTTTGTCATGTAAATTTGGAGAACCACCAATTTCATTGATTTGGGTATATTCATGGAAATTGTCTAATTTAAATTGTTAATCTAAATTTTGGATTTGATGGAAATGATTTTAATTAAATTGTTGAATTTAATTTTGGAAATAAAATGTTTAATGATGGAATTGGTTTTGAATGGATTTCAAACTGGTGAAAATGGTTTAAAATGATTTGATAGAAACCCGTTGGTTTTATCTTATGAAAAGACATGTTTCTAATAAAACCTATTTTTGTTTTAAATGGAAAGAATTTGGATCTTTTTAATTGGAAGAGTGGGATTGATTGTTTTTTTAAGCATTCTTAAAACAGTTCACTCATCATGTAAGAGAGTATGTAAGCCTTAGGTAGGTAGTGAGTTATTTTGATACACTCTACACTACAACAACGTTATAAAACATACTTGTGGTGGGTCACATCCCCGATGGGTTAGTGATGAGTCTGTTTTGGCCAGTGTCATTGGGACATGTGTATACACATTTTTATGAGTTCACATAGAGAGTGCGGAATCCTATAACTGGTTAATACTATCGTATCATTTGGCAGATGAACATGTTTCTCTCTTGTTTATTTATATTTGAGATACAAATGTATGTCAATGATTTTGAACTTCTTTACGTGCCTTCTAAATTTTTATAAACTATTTTATATAAATGTTTTACAAACACCATTGTTTTATAAATATTCTATCATTTGTAAAGATTTTGCTTAAAGTATTTTTCTATCATTTCAGAAATGTATAGCCTGATTTGTTAAAATATGATTTTGAATTTACAAACCTATTTATTTGAAAAATTGTAATCTTTTCTTAGGATAATCTATATTTGGAATATGTTACGAAATATTTGGTGGTATCCTACTCATATTAGGCTCACACCCTACTTTTTCCTTCGGGCGATTGTATATTTTCTTCTTCTAGGATCGAGCAAAGGGAAGGGACCTTTTGGAGGTGGATCCAGTTGTTGATCTCATGTCTTGGTGAGTTGTGTCCTTAGGTACTTTGGGACTGTTTTCCCTTTTTGTACTTTGGTTGTAGTACTTTGGATTTTTATGCCTCCTTGTAATCTGGTACATCACTCCCAGTGGTCTTTCATTTGTTATGCATACTATTTGTTTTACTCTTGCTTTTTCATTCTTGTGGGAAAAAAATTTCCACTTGTATGTTGTATGATGTCAGGTGCTAGTCGCCGACCCGTGGGGATCGAGAACGCCCTTCGGGCTATGTT
This sequence comes from Viscum album, assembly GCA_963277665.1. Lineage (NCBI taxonomy): Eukaryota > Viridiplantae > Streptophyta > Magnoliopsida > Santalales > Viscaceae > Viscum > Viscum album. Next base: position 1,264,227,767 of record OY728140.1, on the reverse strand, counting down.
AGGGCCAAATCGGTTATCGGGTTTCTAGGGTACCTGGGCAGGTTCGTGACAAAGTGGTATCGGAGGGGGGTTAAGAATCTTTCCTTGATGACAGTATGCATTTGATTTTTTCTTGTCGGGACTTAGGAGGTAGTTGTGATTGAGTGCCTGGCCATCTCTCACCACAATGAACCTTAAGTCACTAGGGGTGATTAGAGAAATACGACTTGTGGATTAGTTCTAGTATTTTCCCTATTTTGATTCAGATAGAGTGAAATCAAAATCTTGTTATCACTTCTTTTAATAATAGTTTTCCTTGTTACTCAGTTTGGGTGTTAATCTATGTCTTTTTATGCTGTGTAGCATTATGACTCCGAGAAGACATGGAAATAAGATCCAAAAAAGGCTGCTGCTGAACCTCAACAAGCGAGTCCTATGGTGGATCTGAGTCTGGTTGAGGTGATTGTTCGCACTGTCCAAGCTCTGGGACATGCACCACCTCCAATTCATATTCAGGCTCCATCTATAGATCCTCATAGTGATTTTCTCCGAAGTCATTCTCAAGATCTCCTATGCCAGAAGCCACCAGTTTTCAAAGTCTTTGATGACCCTCAACATGCTGAGGAATGGTTTAGTAATATTGAACGTCTGTTTGGGTTCTTGGAGACACCTGATGTGATCGAGGTGAAGTGTGCCACCTTCATGCTGGAAGGACCAAGTAGGAGATGGTGGGACACGATGGTTATGGCAGGGAAATATGGGGGTTTGGAGTTGAAAGATTTTTGGGTTCTTTTCACTAACCAGTTCTATCCACAATCAATGGTGTTGGCCATGGATGTGGAGTTTTTCAAGCTTGAGAAAGCCAACAAAACCGTTAATGAGTAAACAAATTGTTTATTTGAGTTGGTAAAGTTTGCTTATGAGATTGTATCTAATGATAGGATGAAGGCTCGATGTTTGGAGTTGGGACTTCGATTATATATCTGTTCTCATGTTTTCTTACAGAAGCTACCCACTTATGCTGATGTGATGGATAGGGAAATGATGGTTGAGATGGACTTGGAAAGAAATTTAGCATTGAAGGAGGTTCTTTTCCCTCCTAGTGGCAGTGTGGGTTCCTTTAAAGGAAAATAGAAGCGTGACTTTTCTTACGGTGGTTCTCAAAAGAGGATTCATTCCAGACCTCCAGTAGCACCTGGAGGGGCTTCTTTGACTTGCTATCAGTGTGGGAAGCCAGGAAATTCTAAGAGGGTTTGCACTGAGGTACCCAAGAACTATAGCTCCTGCAGACGTTTAGGGAACTTTCAGAGATTCTGCCTTCACTTCTCTACTCCACATGGTGGAACATGATCATCAGCACCTCTAGAAACTATGGGGCAGTCAAAAGCTTCACGTACAAAAGGGTTCTATCCACAGGCATTCGTAACAAAGCTTATTCATGCAGTGGAAGAGTATCCAGAGGTAGATGATGCATGTCCTGCAACTGTGAGAGGTACCATTACTATAGCTTCGTCTTTAGTGATAGGTCTTTTCGATAATGGTGCATCTTACTCTTTTATTTCAACCCAGATTGTTAATTTTCTTAATCTACTGATGGAACTTTTATCATGTGAAATGGATATTACTACACCTCTTCGTACAATGAGAGAGAAGGGTCTCCGTAGTCCTGCTTGTGTCTTCTCTCTATCTGATATTGATAATTTTTGGAGTTTCTTGGTTCTCGACATGAAATATTTTGATGTCATATTTGGGATGGATTTTCTAATTTCCAATATAGCCCGGATCGATTGTTATCTTTGACGGGTCTACCTTACTACACCCAGTGGTGTGCCTCTTATTTTTGAAGGAGAATGGGACCCAAGGTCTAGCAGATATGGACCCTCTTATCCTGAGTGGGGGAAAGTTATATCAATGTTTTCTTTTGATCTGGAGAGAGATTCAATGTGTGGTGATCTTCCTCCAGTTGTCATTGAGTTTCTAGACGTGTTTCCATCTGACTTCTCTGGTTTTCCACCAGTAAGGGATGTTGATATCTCTATTGACCTAATATATGGTACTCAACCAGTTTCTATTCCCTCTTACTGAATGGATCCAGCAGAACTAAGAGAACGAAAGTCTCAATTAGACGACCTTATTGAGAAAGGTTTTATATGCCCGAGTGTGTCGCCTTGGGCAGCACCAGTTCACTTCTCCAAGAAGGCTGATGGTTCTCTTCGTTTATGTGTTGATTATAGAAATCTCAATCATGTTACGATAAAGAACAAATATCCATTACCACGAATTGATGATTTGTTTGATCAATTTAAAGGGGCATGTTGGTTTTCAAGATTTGATCTTCGATCTGGTTACCATTAGTTGAGGATATAAGAATCTGACATTCATAAGACCTCTTTTCAGAGTAGGTACGACCATTATGAGTACCTTGTTATTCCCTTTGGCCTAAAAAATGATCTTGTTTTCATGGATTTGATGAAAAAGGTTTTCTATGAGTATCTAGATACTTTCATGGTAGTCTTTGTGGATAAAATTATGGTATACTCCATGACTGAAGAGGATCATGTTCATCATCTGAGAACAGTTCTGAGCCTTCTAAGGAGTCACCGACTTTATGCCAAGCTCTCAAAGTGCGATTTCTAGATTCGGGAAGTGAAATTCTTGGTACATGTCATATCATAACAAGGAAAATTAGTTGATCAAGAAAAGGTTAAGGATGTTATGACTTGGAAGCAACCAAGAAATTTTTTTGATATTCGGAGCTTCTGGGGCTTAGCAGGATATTATTTACGCTTTGTTAAAGAATTCTCAAAGCTAGTTTCTCCAATGACTGCTCTGACTCGAAAGGGAGTGAATCTTTCCAGGAATGAAAAATGTCAGAGTTCTTTTGTTGAGCTAAAGCGTCTTTTAACTACTACGACGGTGTTAACTCTTCCTGAGGTAGGGATAGGTTATGTGGTAATCTGTGATGCATCAGGTTCAGGTTTGGGATGTGTACTCATGCACAGTAATCATGTTGTTGCCTATGGGTCTCATCAGATTAATCCTCATGAAAATAACTATACTACCCATGTCCTTGAAATTGCACCTGTAATGCACTCCCTTAAGTGTTGGAGACATTACCTTTATAGAGAAAGGTTTACTGTGTATTCAGACCACAAGATCTTGAGTTATATCTTCTCTCAAAAATATTTGAATCTTCGCCAAAGGCGTTGGGTGGAGTACCTTCAATCTTTCGTCTTTGACATTGCCTATACCCTGGGGAAATGGATTGTAGTTTCAGATTCATTAAGCAGGAAACTACCATCATAGGCTGTGAAAGAATCTTCAGAAGAGTAGAGTTTGATGGCTCTTTTTGATCAGTTGCATATTGGAGTTTAGTGGAAGGGGAATGAAGTTTCTTTAGCTAGGGTTCAATTGACTTATGCTCTAATCGAGTTAATTCTTCAGGAACAACAACTGGATGATGAATTTCGTAGCGTTATGGATTCTCTTTATGGTCGGAAGACCGACACCCGGTGGTCATTCTCCAAAGAGGTTGTTCTGTGTTATAGAAACCATTTTGTTGTTCCGTTGGTGGAATGGAAGGATGTGATGGGGGGTTTCCATAACTCTCAGTGGGTTGTACACCCAGGAACCATGAAGATGTTCTATGATATGCGACGACAGTTCGGGTGGCCAAGTATGAGACGAAGCATTGTCGAGTTTGTATCTCGTTGCTATACATTCCAGCAGGTGAAAGTCAAGCAACATAAACCTTCGGGTTTACTCCAACCACTTCTAGTCCCTACATGGAACTGGGATGAAATGTCTATGGACTTTGTGGTTGGGTTACCTAAAACCCAGAAGAAGAAGAATGCGATATGGGTTGTGATTGACATGCTGACCAAGTCGGATCACTTTATTCCTATTCGAGATACAACCAAAGTTGAGGAGTTGGGAAATACCTATGTGAAAGAAATTGTTTGTTTGCACGGAGTTCCATCTTCTATAGTCTCTGATTGGGATCATTAATTTACTTCTCTCTTTTTGAGAGGCCTTCAGGAGGCACTAGGATCTTAGGTCCGTTTGGGCATGGCCTACCATCCACAGCCAGATGGCCAGACAGAGGGAGGTATTCAGATTCTTGCGGATATGCTCCATGCTTGTGTTCTTGACTTTGGTGGGTCTTGGGATGATCATCTGGGGCTAGTTGAGTTTTCATATAACAACATTTATCAATATGCAATTAAAATGACTCCTTTTGAGGCATTGTATGGCCGTCCTTGTAAATCTATTTTATGTTGGTCAGAGATTGGTGAAAGCTCTTTGGTAGGATCGAGTTTGGTCTATGAGACGACAACTATGATCTAGTTGATTCATCAGAGAATGTTGACAGCATAGATTCCGTACATGTCTTATGGTGATCGTCACTGTAGAACTTTAGAGTTCTTAGTTGGTGACCATTTTCTCTTTAAAGTTTCACTCTGATTGGGTCATCGACGGCTAGGGAGGAAAGGGAAGCTTGCTCTTCCATTTGTGAGACCTTTTGAGGTTATTGGTCTTCTAGGGAAAGTTGCTTACCGTCTAGCTCTACCACCACAACTGAAGTTGATACATAACGTGTTCCACGTATCATAGCTATGAAAGTATCTCTCTGATCCATCTCATATTGTGAGGTGGAGTGATATTGAAATTGAACCAGATTTATCTGTGACTGAACGACCAGTCAAGGTTGTTGATTCTGAGACCAAGGTACATTGTGGGAGAACGATACCTCTAGTCCGTGTACTATGGAAACATGGTTCTGATTCTTATGAGACATGAGAAAGGGAGGCACTAATGAGAGATCAGTGGCCCCATCTTTTTGACACGATGGTTTCTTCATAGGCTTTTTGGGGACAGAAAGGTCTTATAGTGGGGAGGTTATAACATCACGTGATGTTTTTAGGTACTTTTTGACTTTTCTAAATACCTCTGTTTTGGAGTAGTGACTTGGGGGTGTGTTTGGGTGAACTTTTAAGTAAAACAAAAGGACAATGGCTTGTGCACAGTTTTCACACGATTTGACAAACCATACGATCATACTGTACTAACCAAGCAGCACTGGACAGAGAGGTACGCACAGTGTGCGCATAGTTTGACAAACCGTATGACGAAACCGGGAAGACTGTGTATATTCGTATGGTGTGCCCACAGTTTCACAAACCGTGTGCCTCTGCCCAGGTAAACCGTGCACACAGTTTTTAATTCCGAAAAATCCTTTTAAAACCACCCGAACCCCCGAGACTCCCATATGTTCAACCTTGTCTCGGGCTAGAATTTTTTAGGCCTTTACGAAGATTCCTAGAGAGATTCCAAGGTGATCTGAACATCTTGCTTCGAGATTGAAGGCTTAGATTGAAGATCAGCTCTCCTCCCGGTAAGTGGATTTCATCCTGTTGCATTTCTTGTTTACTGATCTATCTTTCCATTATATTTTCATGGGATATTTCATTTATTTTCCATGGATATAAACCTATGAGTTGAGGTATAAATATAGGATTGTGAATCTAGAACTAGTTTGTCAAGATCTTGATTCCTTTGATCATAATTTTTGTTTTAAGGATTTAGATCCAGTTTTTGATCGACATCGTTGTGCCGCTCAATTTTTGGGGTTTCTCATTGGGCTAACTCCCGTCAATAAATCGAGGTAGGTGGTTATATCCTGACTTTCCAAATTGATTATTATTGTACTTCTTTATTTATTTCAATTCGTGATTTTAATTCAATTGTTTAAATTTTCTTTCCATTATGTTGATAAAAAGCCGATTCCAATGCATTGAGGTATTTGAAATGGTGTTGGCATGGAAATTTGGAAAACCCCCAATTCCATTGAATTGGGTGTGTTTATGGAAATTGGCTAATTTAAATAGTTTAATATAAATTTTGGATTTGATAGAAATGATTTTAATTAAATTGTTGAATTTAATTGTGGAAATAAATTGTGTAATTATGGAATTGGTTTTGAATGGATTTCAATCCGGTGAAAATGGATTAAAATGATTTGATAGAAACCCATTGGTTTTATCTTATGAAAAGTCATGTTTTGAATAAAACTTGTTTTGGTTGTAAATGGATTGAAATTCGATATTTTGAAATGTAAGAATGGGATTGATCCTATTTTTAAGCAGGCTTAAAATAGTACACCCATCATGTAAGAGCGCATGCAAGACTTAGGTTGTTAGTGAGTTATTTGAATACACTCTATTCAACGACAACATTATAAAACATACTTATGGTGGGTCACATCTCTAATGGGTTAGTGATGAGTCTCTTTTGGCCAGTGTCATAGGGACGTGTGTATACACATTTTTATGAGTTCACATAGAGAGTGTGTAATCCTATAACTGGTTAATACTATCATACCATTTGGCAGATGACCATGTTTCTCTCTTGTTTATTTATATTTTAGACACAAATGTATTTCAATGATTTTAAAATTCTTTTTATGCCTACTGAATTTATATAAACTATTTTATATAAATGTTTTATAGAATCCATTGTTTTAGAAATATTCCATCATTTGAAAAGATTTTTCTTAAATTATTTTTCCAACATTTCAGAAATATATTGCATAATTTGTTAAAATATGCTTTTGAATTTCCAAACCTGTTTGTTTGAAAAATTGCATGCTTTTATTTGGATAATCTATATCTGGCATCTGTTACGGAATCTTTGGTGGTATCCTACTGAGCTTAGGCTCACACCCTACTTTTTCCTTCAATTGTTTGTATATTTTCATCTTCAAGGATCGAGAAAAGGGAAGGGACCTTTTGGAGGTGGATCTAGTTGTTGATCTCAGGTCTTGGTGAGTTGTTTCCTTAGGGACTTTGGGACTATTTTCCCTTTTTTTACTTGTGTTGTAATACTTTGGCTTTTTATGTCTCTTTGTAATCTGGTACATCACTCCCAATGGAGTTTCTTTTGTAATGCATACTGTTTGTTTTACTCTTTCTTTCACATTCTTGTGGAAAAATCGTTCCCTTGTATTTTGTACGTTGCTAGGTGCTAGTCGCTGACCCGTGGGGATCAAGAATGCCCTTCGGGCTATGTCAGGGCCGGCTCGGTTATCGGGTTACCAGGGTACCTGGGCTGGTTCGTGACAATATCAATTAATGAAACTATATTCTTTATGTCAAGATATCCATTCAATTGTATTATCAAAGGAAGGTAAAGGGAAGTGACATATTCCTATTACTTCATTCAATTTCTTTTATTATATAAAATTCTCAACATCATCCTAGTGAAAGTAGAAATTAGATCTTTTTTATTTTTTGTAAACATCATTTATCAATTATTTTATTTAATTTATTATAGGAATAACCCATTGAATATCATATATAATATTTATTATAGTATTTTACCCTAAATATTAGACATCATTCATTGTTACTTTCTTTATGAGGGATTTCAAAAATAACCTCAATTTTCCACTTAGCTTAAATTTTTTCTCTCCAATAATTAATCTTTGAGTATATTATGAAGGAATAAAACATTTATTATGAATAATTCTCTATGAAATATAATTCTTTGATATGTTAAATACTTTAAGGAGTTATTTTCTATATTATTTCATTAATTATACAATAATATTGTCTCGTGGGTATTCACATTCTCTCAAGAATGGTTATCTCAGTTTTATATGTTTTTTATAGATTTAAAAGCCTTATGTCGTATAAAAAAATCATTGCAAATAAATCCCTTGATAAATGTTCCATCTATTCAGCTTTACATTATAGAACATCCCTTGAGGTATATACATTTATATTTCTCTATACGTTCTCATTAAGAAACTCAATCATTTTTAATATTCTATTTTTTATAAATATTTCAGTATATTATAATTCATTGAAAATATTATTGTATGATATTCTTTAAAGTAATTTATGGTTTTGACCTCCCTTTAGGCTTTGACCTCCCTTTAGGGTTTCAAGCTCTCCTCACCGGTGATATGATTTTCCTCTCCCTCCAGCTACTTCATTGTCCATGTTTCCTGGGTTTCTTCACTCAGGCCTCCGTTTCAGCTTTAACATCTCCTTCCTATGGTTCTGTTGTCCTCTCAGCAGCGATGGATCCTATTTTCGGCTTCTCTGACTACCTTATCATCATGTTCTTTTCCTTAGATTCTATAGAGTTACCTCTATTTCTCTCCTTCCACACCTTCTCTGCTGATTCGACCTGACACACACAACCCCATCATGGATGGGTGTGCTGGTTCCTTAGATGGGTTTGGGATTGTGGCGGTGGGTTTAAGGGTAACGCGGGTTTCTTCATTTCTTCGTTTCTCTGTTTCTCTTCTTTGGTTTTCCTTGATTTAGTTGGGGGGTTAATTTTAGGGTTTCAATCCCTGGTTCCTCTTGTTGCTTCAATTCAGGATTCCTGTTGTCTATTAACTTTTCTTCTAGTCATTGGTTTCTGTCATTGGATGGTTTATATTTCGGTTGTTAAGCCTCTTCTTGGAGGGTGTTGTGTGTGGTTGTTTTTTGGATATGGATTTTTGGTCTTCTCGAATAGTTATTGGTGAAAGGATCTTCCCCCCAGCAGTATCACCCTACTTTAACCCTATCTTTTCCCTGAGTACCTTTTCTCCTCTCTAGGCCAATCGGGTGCGATGGTTCGTCAAAGCTTTGGGAGGTGGAGTTCGGGAAGTCATCGGTTCTCCAAGGAATGAGCCTCTAGATCGGTTGTTCGATGAAGGTGACGTGTAGACGGTGGATTTTACCATTGTGGATGAGTTTTCTATCGCTTTGGTTTCCAGCTTCGACGATGATGGGGTGACGATGACATGGTAGTTAGTTTCTCAAAGTACTGATGATGATGGTGAAGAGATTGATGGGGGCAATGCAAGTGATGAGGCATTCTGGATGTCAGTCCTCGGGTGGCTCACGGTGTGTTTTTCAGGGATGATTGCAGTGAGATGTCTCAGCCGGTGGATTACTCTGACAGTGATAGGCATTGATGGGGTGCATGTAGCATTTTCCCATGTTTGGTGGTGATCTGCTTTTGAAATTTGAATTTTGAAATGTGGAAAAATTTAATGGGCATGGCTCTTTGGTTTTTGAGTGGGCAACATGTATCTGGTTGGTTCATGGGTTTTTTCAGTGGGTGGGTTTTGTATCTGGTTGGACTTCTGGTTGGTTCACACATACCCCTTCAAAAGTGTCATTTGAAAATTCAAAAAAAATATGGATGGATGGAATAATTTCATTAAGTTAAATGTGAATTTTTATTTTCTAACATGGATAACCAATATACTTTATTTTACAATGATAAATTTTTTTGCCAATTAATCGGTAAGTTATTATAATTATGATTTCTAAATTAAAATATTCAAATATCCTGAAAATTAGAAATTCAGATGAAAGATATTAATTTACCAGCATTTATGTGATCATCATTGAGAATGAGAATCATTTACTTTAAAAAACAATTTGAAAGTTGAAGTGTGAAGCTTATTAAACTGGGATTCTCTAATATATATTTCTGGAAAAATTATGTGATATTAATTTAAAACCCACCCCAAAATCACCATGATATTTCAAAAATTATTAAGATCCTATAATTTATAAAATGGAGAAACATAAAAAATATTATGTTTATATGGTATAATTAATTGAACAATATCTATACACTTTTTTATAAGACACTTCACTCCTAAATTATATGCCTTCTTATAATTTACTTATATATCCCATATTAAAATCTTTATACATTTATTATTTTAATATAATCTATTTAAATTAAATGTGTATATAATTATTTTCATAAAATTTATTAACTTATTATATTTCGATTCCCATTTACTTTGTCATATTGACTCCAATAATGGGAACATTAGGTTTTAGGGGTGAAATTTAGGATTTTCCTTTATGTTCTCATTAGTTTTCTATCCCATGAAACATATTCTTGACATAATTTTTCATTAAGTATGTTATCTATTATTATTTATTCATATCATTAACATCATCATAAGGTCAATCTGTATCCTTTAAATATGTTTTAACATCCTATAACACTATTAAACATTAATAGATGACTACCTTACCCTCTTCCCGTATAGAATTTGTGTAACACCCAAAGATTTTATGGTAATTATATTTTTAAATTTAATTTCTTAAAAAAAATAGGATTAACATAACACCACGATTAAACTAACAATGATATACAATTAAATATCATTATTCTAAATAGAAAATTATCCCCCATCCATTAAATTGGTGGGAAAGAAATATATTAATGAAATTTATACATTCAATCAAATATTTTTTTCATTCATCCAAATTTTATTAAAACCATAAAATAAGATTAAGTAAAATTTCATACATAAAAGGCTATATTTTTATAAACATGGGTTTACCACTTTTATTGGAGAACTTTATTTAAATAAAAAAATTAAAATTTTATAAATTTTATTTAAGAATTAAAACATTTTTTTGAATGTGTAATATCAAAATTTACTTTGGTTAATTTTTTTAATTTTTATTATAAGTTTCATTTTTGATGTATAGTATTATGACCATTATAATAATAATGTGACTGTTAGGAATAGAAATGATTCCATTAGAAACATATCTTCACCTATGATATTATAAGTAAACATTATCAATCTTAGATGTGTTAATATGATATAAATATATCATAGTATAAGTAAATGGATATTTTAAAAATAATTAATTAAGTGTTGGTATTTTTGTAATTCATAAATATTTAACTAAAAATTTCTAATTAATACAGTGATTTAAAAGAAAAATTATTTTCATAAAATGTATTCATAAATAATTTTTTTTTCTTATGATTATAGGATAATTTTATGATACCTTAAATATTTTTTCAATGTGTTATACAAATCAGTTATAATTTAAAAATAAATAATTTTTGAATAATTGATGATGTCATATAAAAATTAAATTTGTCTTATTTTTAAAATTATTTTCTTAAATTTGATTTTATTTTAAAATTATACACACTGAAAAATGGTTAGGGTGATTATTTGATATTTTTCAAAAATAGTTGATTTTCATTGTGAATAGGGACATATGGGGATTTACGGTAGTTAACAAAATACAGGAGTTATGGAATCATAGTTGAATTATAGAAGCTTTAAAACCATAATATGAAAATATAATTCATTATTTTAATATATTTGATGATAATTATCAAACTTTTCATAGTCTTGATCCAAAATAATAAACAAATGAATAAAATATTCAAAAACATCCCTCTTCCCCTACGAATACCGCACCTCACCACCCCACTTCCTCACACCTTCCAAGATTTGATCCATGAAAATTCATGGCCAATAATCTTCCCAAGACCCCCCACCAAATCATAAATCCTTTTTCTCATCAATATACCAAAACGAATCCCCTTAAAAAGGTTCTCATGGAGGATAAGTCCAGAGGTAAAATTCTTATTTCTTTTCTTTTATTTTCTTTTCAATTTAATTTATTTTCTTATCATTCCCTCACCTCGCCTATCCAAAGTGAAAAAATAACTCTAGTATCATTTATATACTTTAATAATATCATGTTAATTAAATATCCATCATTAAACTCTTTTCTCTCTCCCCCCACTCTCTTTTATTCTATAAACAAATAACATCATCCATGATGTGTCAATTTAGTGACATCATGGATGATGCATTTTTATTTTATATTAACAACATAGAGGATGGTCATAAAACCATTTTTATTGTTAAACCACATTATAAAATATTTATTAAAAACTATTTAATTTTCTTTAAAAATTATATATATATGATGTTAATTAATAAAACCAAACTAGATTGTGATGATAAAAAAATTGCCAAAATATTCTAAATGATTATCAATACCATGATTTCTAATGATTCATCTTCACCTGAAATATGAAAATGAATTATATAACCATTTACTCTTCTAAATTATCATTAATAACATATCACTTAAATTCTGGATATCTATTCCCATTTCACGTGAGCTTCCATACTCATATACAAGTGAACCGATCATGAAAACCAAGGAAACCAATGCCCCCGAATGATAACATTGTATCTTATAAATCATCAAAAGGACTATAAATGAAAATAATAAAATTACAATAAATAAAATAAATCTATAAATTTTTATGAATTAATTAGTTAATGTATTTATTTTCATTATCCTGGAAATTAAGGGAAAGTGTAAAACAATTTCTAAAATAAGTTAAGGGGTTTCTCATATAACTTTTATTTCACATAGATTTACATTATTTTACACTAATTTCTTATATGTGGTGTATGTATACTGACATTAGATAGGTAATATCATGAATATCTCTATATTATCTTTATTAAATGATTCATTTTATTATTATTAATTTTTTTCCACAGGATTTGATGGATTATAAAGTAGTATGGGATTTTACACAAACATCCATTTCCCTTCGGGTAACTCTTCCTCTCTCTTTACCCCATTGTAATTCCTATTTATATTTTTTATAATTATTATAAATTCTCTATATATGTTCAAAAATAAAATATCTTGATCATTAAATTCTTATTTTATGGTGAAATACATGTGTTATAAGGTTCCCTTCTCAATTCCTCCAGATTAGCAAGCCTGATTAAAGGAAACTTCCGATTTCTCCCTGATTTTTGAGCGCATTCTATAGTATATTTTATGAAATGATTATTTTTTATCAAAAGAATAATTTTATCATGAAAAATTAATTTGGTTCATTTTATGATTTATACAAAAATTTATGCCTTTTTGTTTTAATGAATCATTAAATGTTTCTCTTAAACTACAATGAAGTGACCCACTTCCAAATATTATTAAAAACACTTTTTAAATGTTTTCATTTCAGTTTGACATAATTTATGGCTAAAAAATAATATAATTTTCCATACCTCTTCATTTCTAGGATATACGTGTTTACAAGATGATTTTATAAGGAATTAAAATTTCTTTTCAAAATAAATATTCTTTTTACATTAAAAAGTAATTTTCTCATCCAACTTTTATTTTCTATGAGATTTATGCATTGTACACTACTTATTTCTTAAAAGTGGTTTATGCACTACACTTCCCTATATAAAAAAATGATTCTTATTATTCTTATGATATTATGGGTTTTATTTAATGTTATTATTTTATAGGGATTAATATTATAATTTTCTGAAGTGGTATGGGACACTTTGGAATGTTTATTGATAATTTTTTTAATTAATTGATCAATGATTTTATCTGAGTATTTTCATATATGATTGTGAATAAAATATTTCAAAGTTGTATGGGATGGTTTAATTTAAACATATAATTATATTTTAAATATGTGGAATTCATTATACTTAGTATGTGATGTATGAGGCCCACTATATACTCTTGATGCTTTGGTAGGTCTTATGAGACAAAAAAATGAATTTTGGATGATTATTTAAACATTTATTATTAGGTATCTTAGATAAGGGCTTGAAGTCAGGTTTAGGATGATTGACATATTAATTAGTTCATTATGAAATTATTCATTGATAATCCATGTGAATATTCTACTAGTAAAATATCTGTGGTTAAGCTTCATTCTCATGTGATTATTTTTATGGAATTATTTATTCATATTTCATTCTTTCCATAATATACTGATCTTTATGTTCCAATGGCCTTGGTTTTTTTTTCATTCACCATTCCTTATTGGTTATATTATCTTCCTATGTATTACATACCCTTAATGAGTTTCAAGAACAAAGATGGGTCTCCATCAAACCTAGTGCCCAACCTGATCCATGGTATGGCCTAAAGGGTGTTACCAATCCCCACGGGATGGCACGAGTGACCAGATATCTAAAATTATTTTTGAAAACGATTTACCCAAAACAATAAACATAAAAAAACTAAATACATTAATGTAAAGAAACTATATTTACACAATGGAAGAGGACCATAACACATTTCACATTTACGGGTTTAAAACATTAACCTACAACCCAAAAGAAATGAAAATAATAGAAAAATTTAAAAATAAAACATAATCCTCCAAGAAACACGAGGTGTATCATCATCAAACCAAGTTCTCCAAACTAATATGAGGAGGCCACTATCGACCCCAAATACCAATGTTATGCATGATACCCCAACTTGAGATATACAAGAAACAATATCTACATACACCCAAAGGTGTATGTAGGGTGGGAGATTAGAGACCAATAGGATCCCACCCAATAAAAGATTCCATACCACAAGATCAAGGATATAATTCAACATACTTATCCAAATTCATGATTTTAAAACACTTGTAAGGGTAACTTTTACATGGTAAATGTTAAAAGGAATATATGGAGAAAAACCACTTCCCAAACACACTATTAATGTGAAGGAAAAAATTCACAGATAATACAAACACAATCAATTCATCCTCCATATGCTAACGGAAGGCACTATGCCATGAATAGTAGAGCACCATGGGTAAATCCCATAAGTTTCATCTAGCACGAGTAGAATCCTAGAACCTCCTACCTTGGTGAAAATGTGGTATAGAAACTATTATCATTAGCATTCTCATGTGTGGTCCACTAGGGGGGAATCACATTCTAAGTCATAGTGGTATCCAAACATTATCCATATTTTTAGTTAGTGTTGTAAGTGCCAGTCTTTCTAATTGATGTCGAGAAAAGCTACTTCCAAATCACTATATAAGTAGTTCTTGTCTACCCACCTAGATACCTAGGGTTTCCCTTATGCTCGATTAATGTTTCACATGCACACACACAACATCTTTCATATAAAAGGCCAAACATTTCAAAGAAAACATCATTCATTAAAAAAAATCATTTCTATTCATGAAAACCAGTGAAATGCGACATTCAAATACTTTTTTTCATCACTTAAAAATAATTCCCAATTCCAGTATTTATAATCACAAGAAAAAAACAAAATAAATGCAGCAAAGGAAATGGGACAAGCCCTTTATTAAACATACTCAAGCTTTGAATCCATTTTTAAAACTCTCATTCCATCATTCAAACATTCCACAATCTATACGAAAAGCAAATGACAAGTCTAATATTCCCAAATGATTCTATTTTCATTGAAAATATCCATTTAAATGTACACACACCTAAATTTTATTTAATAAAAGATCCCAAACCTATCAAAAAACCCCAAAAACCATTCTAACATTGTTTCTCATTCCAAACACAACTTAAATAAACAATTTATCAATTTATAAAACATCTCACATTCATTACACAAGGAGTCACTTCAAAACATACAAATTTTACATGAAAAATACCATTCTAAAATCAATTTCACAACCCAATCCTTATAAAACCCCATTCTAACCCCACAAATAAACTAGAGAAAAAATCCATAAACTAAAAAAACAAATACAAGTTATATAATTATGTTAGGGAACAAAACCACCTACCTCACATGATGAAATTTAAGAAAAAAGGGGCGAATTTCCATCCACACAACATCTGCACCACGAGGAGGACATAAACAACCATAATCAAGAAGGAAAAACCCAAACTCCACGATTAATACCCCAATTGATACCCTAAAAGTTTGAAAAACCGAAACCCCAAAATAAAAATGTCCAAAACCTTAGAAAGTAGAAAGAAGGGATCCCCCGGGGGAGCCACACATGAGAATGATATTCGTTAGAGGGAGAAGGCATTAACGGTTGGTTGGATAGAAGGAAGGGCACCGATGATTAGTTTAGTAGTGAAATTGGGAGGCCACCAGTCGATAGGTGAACACAAGAAGGGGGTCACCAGTCAATAGGTGTGCATGAGAAGATGGGTATGTGTGACATGTGGTGTGCACCAGGGAAGATGGATGGAGTAGGGGAGGAGCCACCAACCAATAGCTTTTTGGAAGGAGGGAGTTGGGGTGAAACATAAATGGGGTAGGGGGAGATGGGTTCGACATATTGGGGGGAATGAACACTAACCTAATGAAAAAAAGATAAAGATAATAATAAAAGACAAGTTAATAATAATGAGAATAATTATAGTTATAATAAGAATAAAAATACTCATTTTAAAAATAACAATTATTATGAGGTCACTAAGATCAATAATAATATCATAATTGTTATCAATAATAATAATAATAACAATTTAACAAAATTTATATCCTTAAAACAAATAATTTTTTCTAAAAAAATATTTTTATTATCATTAAAAGAATTCCTTAAATTTTATTACACTTGTTATATTTTTTTATTTTCATTTTTTATCTATCATATTTTACTTTATCATAATTTTATTATTCCTTTAATTTTATTTATTCTCCATGAACATCGGGTAGGCCACACAGTTACCTGGGTGAAACCGGATGGCTTATACCACACCCTACCCGAGAGTTGGACGTCGTTATGGACACAACATTTATTTATCAGTAAAAACAAAAAAATCAATCAGGCTCTGCCCTCACCTCAATCAAATATCTCAAAGGAAGACAAAATAATAAAATATAATTCTTTCAAAAGTTTGGGTGCGACAATTCTATCCACCATAAAGCTTTATATCCGCAGAAATACATTCCAATATTGATAGATAAATAAACCATTACACTATCTTCACTTAAAGAGGTTTATAACCACCAAAAAAAGACAAAGATGTAATGTCTCAATAAAAAAGTATGAATTAATTAAAATATATAATCCGGAGTCCTAAAATGAACTCCCCATCGAGGGACGCCTTCCCCAAAAATTAAAGACTCCTACAGTTGATAATCGAAAGATAGAAACTGTAGAGACCTGAAGCCTGACGTACATGGACATTACATTACTTTTTCGGAATACTTAGTATATAACAAAAACACACACACAAGGACCGTAATAGTTTAGTTTCTTTGGAAACTCGAAATACAATCTTCTAATCGTGGTGAAATATCTTCAACATCTCCCATAAAGATCTTCTATTTTTTCTAAACCTAAATCCTTTCTTTATGTCCTAGGGAAAAGAAAACATAAAATGGTGAGCTCAAATGCTCAGTAAGGGTAAACAAAAGAAATATCAATCACGTCATATTCATAAGAACATATCATTTGGAAATCTTAACCTGCAAAAGATATCATAATTTCATAACATGGGATAAATCATAGTACTAAAATGTAATCCCAATAATCATAACATAAAACATGAAACTTTGTGGAATACACACATAATCATAGAGAATCATTTATAATTAGTCAAGACTCATTGCCAAGACTATCTTAGTGGACAAAGTCCCTTTCTGAACCGAGTTCACTCCTCGTTTCAGTCCTGTTTCACTGAACTGGTATAACCTACCATTCCAGCCATGTCTATCTCATGAGATATAAAATCTTTACCCAATGCATTGGAGTGAGACATAGGTCCCACCCATCTCATAATGATACCATTCTTATGTGTGCCACAAAATCATAAATCATACATCATTGCATAACCCATGTAATAAAATGGGAATCTTAAACATTGTGACATCATCAAACAATTCATATAAGATAATGGAATTCATAAAAATAATTCCATCACAACATAATAAAATCAAAGTAATAATAGGGATAGAAACAGAACCCTATATTATAATATATGGAAAATAATTTTGATAAAACACTTGAACTCCATTCTTGAGGAAAATATCCTTTCTACTTCAAAAACATTTTCCTTTTTTAACATGTCATACAATTTTAAACTAAAAGAAGTTGTTTAAAAATAAACTTGAAAACTTGTAAAGTAAGCTTCTTGGAAATAATGTTTTAAAAATCCATTCATGCTGTATAAGTTAAAAAAAACATTCTTCTTGTACTTTTGTCGGAAAGTCAAAAAGTACCACGTATGAAAAACGACAAAAGATTCCTTTCATATATTTTACTAAAATATCACCGAAGGGTAAAATAGGATTTAAAAAATTGTAGGTGGATGGAAATAATATTACATATTGAAGAAACATGGATGTGGATGATAAAATACACCCCAGTAAATACCAAAGTATAAACAATCTCGGATAAAGATGAGATTGTGATATTTCCCTTACCTTAAGTCTGATTTGCTTCGTAAGTGTCCGAACCTCCTGTATAATGATTTAAATAATGTCATTAACTTATTAAAAAATCATATTCATTGTTATGATATCATATATGGTTCACTTATGACTTTATATTACCCGTTCTTTTGTAAATTCCGTGTTAAAGAAGCGTTTTGGGTAAAATCGTTTCATTTATCGTAGGTGTTTGGACTTGTTGTTATTGACATTATTATTACTTATATCATGATTTACTTACTTCCAGAATATAAAACATGATTTATATATCATATATATTCAGTATATATATATATATATAATAGATAGATAAATGAAATGAAACACACCGTTCATGGAGACGGTATTCCGTACGTACGCATGAACACTGTTTTCCTTTCCTTATTGTCTTGAATGGAAGTAAGTAGATGACATACATATATACATAAATCCAGTAGCTTTATAATGTCATATATTTCATTATTATTTCTTATATATAATTTATAATCATTCTTAAATGGCTAACATGGAGAATGAATCTAATCGCGTCGTGGAGACGGTAGTCCGTACGTACGTACGAGCGATGATATCGTTCTCATGATCGTGAACTTGTGTTGTAGTGTATGTATACTATTTCAGTATCAATATCACTTTATAATAATCATATATAGTTACTCATTACACCATTATACCCATCCAATTAAGGTGGTGGCGGAAAATAGATTACACCACGGCGTGGAGACGGTATTCCGTACGTACGCACGCGCGATGATTTCCTTTTTCCATAGGATGGATAGAAGGTTAATTAGAGATGTTTCATATTTATAATAACATATCAGTATAAAATAAATACTGATGTTATTACTTTATCATGAAACAACTAAAGAAGAAGAAGTTGAAGAAGAAAGAAATTGAAAAAGATCGGTAATGGATATTACCTCTTTTTGACGCGCCTTTTCTTAACCTCCACTTAAAGAACTAAGGATTGTCTTTGAAGAAGACCAGGACCTCTATGATGATACTAGGGAAGTGGAGAAGAGATTTTTTCAGGGGTTGGACGAGCTTGAATGCTCAAATTGGTGTGAGGAGGAGAGGGAGGAGGTGCCCTTTTATAAGGGAGGAGAGGGGCACCTTTGGGAAAACTAAAAATATTATTTTATTATAAAGTCAAGTTCTGTTTTAAATAGCTCCAAATTGATATATTTAGAAGCTAAAATTGGTATGGGTCTAAATAATCTCATCCAATATAATTTAGACAAGTTTAGGTATCAATTTTAACCTTATCATTTAGATTTAACTTTATGTTAGATAATTTAACTTTTACCGTGTCTTCTTGTTTTCGTACACTATAAGGTTAATAAACTTACTATATCAAGCCAAACGAACCCAAAGTTGTTTATTATTAATATATATATTCCTATATAAGTCATTTGGCCGAACCATAGATTTTTAGGAATTAAATAACAATTAATAATATAATATTAGTTTTAAAAACTAATTTATGTCAATTTTTAAACTATTTGGTACATGATTTTTATGAAATTAATAACAGAATGATAAGTTCGAACCAAGTTACGTATATCAACAATAACATGTCATATTAACCTAGAAAATTAATGTAAGTCATAAAAAGTCTCAAATTACATTTATTTGGGCATTTATAACACGAATTATGTCAATATTTCATTAATAAGACAATGACTGCATCATCTTTGTGTCATAATAAATGATAATTATTTAATCCCTAAAAATTATAAATAAATTCCTATGATGTATATAATTGTATTAGATTTCTGGAGACTATTCAGTTTTGAAGTTTCATGAAATTTATCACTAAATTAAAATTATTATACTTATAAGATTTTAGAAAGTGACATGTTGTCACATTCTTTGGTTTTAATAATAATTAAATTATTTTCATGGCAAAAAGTCCTTAAAATGAATCTAATCCGACCCTTAGGTTATATGGGTGTACTTTTAGCCATCCAATAGGATTTTTACAAGTTTTATGGTAATTTTATAATCTTATATTTACCCTTAATTACCCGATTTACCTTTAACTATAGTAAATAAAATTTACGGTAGTTACTATTCACAATGCTGAAAAATAAAAAGTATCTTATAAACATAATTTGGACACACTGATTCCAAATATGGGATCCATTTTTACAAATTCAATACACAAAAGATGCAGAAATTAAATTAAAATTAATCCCGTTGTCGAAAGAAAACCGATTTTTCTTTAAAATGTTGCAAAAGATTGGATTGTTTTAACCTACGAATTCAAGGTAAAATCAATGCTAATGACATAAATTATATTAAATGGTAAAAATATATTATATTTATACTTTAAAACCATTCAATATTATAATTTAACCACATAAGATATTATGATGAAAAAAGTTGTTTTTAATTAAAATATAGCGTGTTTTTAGTATTCATTAAAATATGAAAGTTATCGGAAAAATATCAAAACTTTATCTAATGTAAATTTTAATATCCTGATTCAAAATAAGAATTTTATTTTGTCAAATTGAACATTTAAATATGTCAAAAACTAGATTTAAAGTGGGTGCGCCATCAAAAGGCGGCAAAACTGCATTTTTTGATAAATACTTATTTTACCCGAAAAATTTATTTTGTTCTTATACCATGTTCTAGAAAATGTGTAAGATGAATAATAATGTTATAAAATTAAAAATTTAGTTAATAATATTCATAATGGCTAGTTCATGACAATATTATAATAATATATCGTTGTTTATTAAAACCCGGTATTGCGTACAACACACGCTATCGAGGAAGGTCGCGATTGCGTGTAATGCAAGCCAAGTCAGGGTTGCGTGTTGTGAAAGAATCCTTCTTTGTTTCGTATAACAGAATCCAACCATATTTCATGTATACATTTAATATATATATATACATATATATATACTCAATGTTGCGTAGAATAACTATTATCAAAATTGTGTGTAACACGATCCAAGAATAGTGTTGCATATACTGCAAGCTAATACGGTGTTGCGTATAGCGCAAGGTAATCTTGGTGTAGAATAAAACACAAGCCATTAATGAAATTAAAAGAATATTTTTCATAAAATCTCGGGGTGTTACATTCTACCCCCCTTAAAATGAATTTCGCCCTCGAAATTTGTCGGGGTTATAAATGGGTTACTACTCGAAAGTTTGTTTAATAGAAACCCACATCGTAAAAAGGAATAACAAATCATGGCTTTAAAAACTAAAGTATGAAGTGTAATGGTTACCCAAATTAACTCGTCATTGGGTTTCCACGTAGGAGAAAATAGGTGAAAATATGGATATGGAAGAAAAATCTAACCATCAGGTTCTGATGGAGAGTGGTAGAGAACATGGCTATGAAAAATCCAACAATCGCAAAGCCATAAATTTGTGATGATCTAGGATACCATCTGATTCATCAGATATAAGATCACTAGGACAACATTTTTGGTTTTCAATATCATTTCCCTAAAGTTGAAAAATTTTAATTGGAAGAAATACTTACTTGATTTTGGTACAATCTCATTGTTGTTCATGCTTTGAACAATTTCCACTTCATATCTTAAAGAAATGAAGTTGAATTTGTTATTCGTGAAGTGTTAACAGATCATGTGATAGAATGATGGGTCATTCCATCTGTTTCAAACAAAAGTTTACCAATATTTATCAAATATACATAAGTCCATCTTTGGTGAGGTTAATCATATACTATTTCAAAAATGAACTTATACATCACATATCATACTTCTTAATAAAATAAAACTAGTTTCTACTAACCAAGGAAATTCTGTAGGCCATTGGTATGTGATAATGGTCCATCGTACTTTAGTTGTGGGTTCGATTCCCACAGCCTTGGCTGACGCGATGGGCTGTCGCCTGTCCTGCAGGTTGTCCTTTTTCTAAAACTAAATTACTATAACATCCCATCAATAATATAAAAAAAAGTTCTATCCTTAAACAATACTAACTTATGTCCAACATAATCCATTCCAATCTTTAGGCTTATCTAAAATACTTCGGTCCATGCTCATAGTATAAAGAAACCGATTACTTGAAATGTTTTCAACCAAGCATGTAAATACCATCATTTATCCCCTATATATCTTGTTGGTCACATTCCAATCATGTGAATACCTTAATCATGGATTCTCTTGAAAAATGAATACCTATTAAACCTTAGTGAAAACATGAATGCTGTCAAAAGTTAACTCTTACCACATTCCAAAATCCAAAAATTCTATATACTCAAACCATGATATAACCTTCTCCTTATATCAGTCATGAGCTCATGAATACTATCAAACATTTAATTTTCTCCTTATCCCTTCATTATGTGCATATCGTCTTCATTCCAAAAATATCTGAATAACCTTTCATGGATACTGGTAGCATTAATCACACACTTTCAAAACTCAAGGAAAGACAAAAATGTAACAATCCTTAGATGTCTCTTTATTCCACAGTACCATGAGATTCTTTATACAACATTACAGTTGATAAACATGTAATCATTCCACTACCTTATTAAACCATTGACCGAGCATCAACAATTCTTTCATCTCACATATCATTTGTAGTCTCTTCATCATCATCAACATAAATGCTACCCATACAGTCGTACTGATTCTCATCATGAGACTTTCCCTTAGGTAATTGGTTTCCATATTGCCCGTACATTCCAAATTTAAAACATTTAACCATTGTTGATGTCATAGAAATACCATTATCTTCATCCCTGGTGTTAACTGAAACTTTTCCTTTGCATTTACTGGTTTTGTGTCCTTCTTTTCCACACCCAAAGCATCTTCCAGTTCCTTTGAAACATTCTCCTTGATGCCACTTCCCACATGATTTACATAGGGGAAATTTAACTTTCTTTCTTCTATGATCATCATGAAACTCCATCTTTCTCTTATTAGCCGAGTCAGGAAACTTACCAAATTTTACTTTATTGATCATATTATGAGATTGCTGATTCGGCATAATAATGATGTTTGGACTTCCAAATCCCACTTCATTTGGTTGCTCATGAATAATATCATTCCATTGTCCATCATATCCTCCATTATCGTGAATCACCTTGTTTCCAACCATTTTCTAAAACCCAAAAAGAATAGTGTGAGAGGCAAAAATCATCATAAAGGGGGAGTAACTTCAATATCTAAAATCTTTGGTTTAATCTAATATCAATACCATAGTTCTAGGACTATATCCTATATGTATACTTATCCATAGGGGCATCCCTAGACATACCTTAGAAATATCTTTAGGGATCTCACTAACGTTTTCGCATCCAAGTTTTCAAAGGTTGACTAAACCTTTCCTCTGATACCAACTGTAGAGATCCGAAGCCTGACGTACATGGACATTACATTACTTTTGCAGAATACTTAGTACATAACAAAAACACACACACAAGGAGCGTAATAGTTTAGTTTCTTTCGAAACTCGGAATATTATCTTCTAATCATGGTGAAAGATCTTCAACATCTTCCATAAAGATCATCTTTTTTTTCTAAACCTAAATCCTTTCTTTATGTCCAGGGGAAAATAAAACATAAAAGGGTGAGCGCAAATGCTCAGTAAGGGTAAAAAAAAAGAAATATCAATCACGTCATATTCATTAGAACATATCTTTTGGAAATCTTAACCTGCAAAAGAGATCATAATTTCATAACATGGGATAAATCAAAGAACTCAAATGTAATCCCAATAATCATAACTTAAAACATGAAACTTTGTGGAATACACACATAATCATAGAGAATCATCTCTTATTAGTCAAGACTCAATGCCAAGACTATCTTAGTGGACAATGTCCCTTTCTGAACCGAGTTCACTCCTCATTTCAGTCCTGTTTCACTGAACCGGTATAACCTACCATTCCATCCATGTCTATAACATGAGATATAAAATCTTTACCCAATTCATTGGAGGGAGATATAGGTCCCACCCATCTCATAATGATACCATTCTTATGTGTGCCACAAAATCATAAATCATACATCATTGTATAACCCATGTAATAAAATGGGAATCTTAAACATCGTGACATCATCAAACAATTCATATAAGATAAAGTAATTCATAAAAATAATTCCATCACAACATAATCAAATCAATGTAATAATAGGGATAGAAAAAGAACCCTATATTATCTTATATGGAACATAATTTTGATCAGACACTTGAACTCCATTCTTTAGGAAAATATCCTTTCTACTTCAAAAACATTTTCCCTTTTTAACATGTCAAACAATTTTAAACTAAAAGAAGTTGTTTAAAAATAAACTTGAAAAATTTTAAAGGAAGATTCTTGTAAATAATGTTTTAAAAATCCATTCATGCCGTATATGTTAAAAAAAAATTCTTCTCGTACTTTTGTCGGAAAGTCAAAAAGTACTTCATACGAAAAACGACAAAAGATTCCTTTCATATCTTTTACTAAAATCTCAGAGAAGGGTAAAATTGGATTTAAACAATTTTAGGTGGATTGAAATAATATTAAATATTGAAGAAACATGGATGTGGATGATAAAATACACCACAGTATATACCAAAGTATAAATAATCTCGGATAAAGATTAGATTGTGATATTTCCCTTACCTTAAGTCTGATTTTCTTCGTAAGTGTCCGAACCTAATGTATAATGATTTAAATAATGTAATTAACTTATTAAAGAATCATATTCATTGTTATAATATCATATATGGTTCACTTATGACTTTATATTACCCGTTCTTTTGTAAATTCCATGTTAAAGAAGCGTTTTTGGTAAAATCGTTTCATTTATTGTAGGTGTTTGGACTTGTTTTTCTTGACATTATTATTACTTATATCATGATTTATTACTACCAGAATATAAAACATGATTTATATATCATATATATTCAGTATATATATATATAATAGATAGATAAATGAAATGAAACACACCGTTCATGGAGACGGTAGTCCGTACGTACGCAACAACGTTGTTTTCCTTTCCTTATTCTCTTGAATGGAAGTAAGTAGATGAAATACACATATACATAAATACAGTAGCTTTATAATGTAATATATTTCATTATTATTTCTTATATATACTTTATAATCATTCTTAAATGGTTAACATGGAGAATGAATCTCATCGTGTCGTGGAGACGGTAGTCCGTACGTACGCAAGAGCGATGATATCGTTCTCATGATCGTGAACTTGTGTTGAAGTGTATGTATACTATTTCAGTGTCAATATCAATTTATAATAATCATATATAGTTACTCATTACACCATTATACCCATCCAATTAAGGTGGTGGCGGAAAATAGATTACACCACGGCGTGGAGACGGTATTCCGTACCTACGCACGCGCGGTGATTTCCTTTTTCCGTAGGATGGATAGAAAGTTAATTAGAGTTGTTTCATATTTATAATAACATATCAGTATATAAGAAATACTGATGTTATTACTTTATCATGAAACAACTAAAGAAGAAGAAGTTGAAGAAGAAAGAAATTGAAAAAGATCGGTAATGGATATTACCTCTTGTTGACGCGCCTTTTCTTAACCTCCACATAAAGAACTAAGGATGGTATTTGAAGAAGACCAGGACCTCTAT
Source organism: Viscum album (assembly GCA_963277665.1). Taxonomy (NCBI): domain Eukaryota; kingdom Viridiplantae; phylum Streptophyta; class Magnoliopsida; order Santalales; family Viscaceae; genus Viscum; species Viscum album. The sequence goes on along the minus strand of OY728140.1, from coordinate 1,264,202,185 downwards.
AATGATAATAGGGAAGTGGAAAAGAGATTGTTTTAGGGGTTGGATGATCTTGAATGCTCAAATTGGTGTGAGGAGGAGAGGGAGGAGGTGCCCTTTTATAAGGGAGGAGAGGGGCACCTTTGGGAAAACTAAAAATATTATTTTATTATAAAGTAAAGTTCGGTTTTAAATAGCTTCAAATTGATATATTTCTAAGCTAAGGTTGGGATGAGTCTAAATACTCTCATCCAATAGAATTTAGACAAGTTCAGGTATCAATTTTAACCTTATCATTTAGATTTAACTTTAAGTTAGATAATTTAACTTTTACCATGTCTTCTTGTTTTCATACACTATAATGTTAATAAACATACTATATCAAGCCAAACGATCCCCAAGTTGTTTATTATTAATATATCTATTCTTATATAAGTCATTTGGATGAACCCTATATTTTTAGAAATTAAATAACAATTAATAATATAATATTTTTTTTGAAAACTAATTTATGTCAATTTTGACACTATTTGGTACATGATTTTTATGAAATTCATAACAGAATTATAAGTTCTAACCAAGTTACTTATATCAACAATAACATGTCATATTAACCTATAAAATTACTTTAAGTCATAAAAAGTCTCAAATTACATTTATTTGGTCACTTATAACATCAATTATGTCAATATTTCATTAATAAGTCAATTACTGCATCATCTTTGGGTCATAATAAATGATAATTATTTAATCCCTAAAAAATCTAAATAAATTCCTATGATGTATATAATTGTATTAGAGTTCTGTAGACTATTCATGTTCTATGTTTCATGAAGTGTATCACTAAATTAAAATTATTATACTTATAAGATTTAAGAAAGTGACATGTTGTCACATTCTTTGGTTTTAAATAATTAAATTATTTTCATGGACAAAAGTCCATAAAATGAATCTAATCATACCCTTAGGTTATATGGGTCTACATTTATCCATCCAATAAGATTTTTACAAGTGTTAGGGTAATTCTATAATCTTATATTTACCCTTAATTACCCGATTTACCTTTAACTATAGTAAATAAAATTTACCGTAGTTACTATTCACAATGCCCAAAAATAAAAAGTGGCTTATTAACATAATTTTCACCCACTTATTCCAAATATGGAATCCATTTTTCAAAATTCAATATACAAAAGATTCAGAAATTAAATTAAAATTAATCCCGTTGTCGAATGAAAACAGGTTTTTCTTTAAAACATTGCAAAAGATTGAATTGTTTTAACCTACGAATTCAAGGTAAAATCAATGTTAATGACATACATTATATTAAATGGTAAAAATATATTCTATTTATACTTTAAAACAATTCAATATTATAATTTAACCACATAAGATATTATGATGAAAAAAGTTGTTTTTAATTAAAATATAGCGTGTTTTTACTATTCATTAAAATATGAAAGTTATCAGAAAAATATCAAAACTTTATCTAATGTAAATTTTTATATCCTGATTCAAAAGAAGAATTTTATTTTGTAAAATTGAACATATAAATATGTCAAAAACTATATTTAAAGTGGGTGCTCCATCAAAAGGAGGCAAAACTGCATTTTTTAAAAAATACTTATTTTACCCGAAAATTTTATTTTGTTCTTATAGAATGTTCTAGAAAATGGTAAGACGAATAATAATGTTATAAAATTAAAAATTTAGTTAATACTATTCATAACGGCTAGTTCATGACAATATTATAATAATATATCGTTGTTTATTAAAACCCGGTATTGCGTATAACACACGCTATCAAGGAAGGTCGCGATTGCGTGTAATGTAAGCCAAGTCAGGGTTGCATGTTGTGAAAGAATCCTTAGTTGTTTCATATAACAGAATCCAACCATATTTCATTTATACATTGAATATATATATATATATACTCAATGTTGCGTAGAATAACTATTATCAAAATTGTGTGTAACACGATCCAGGAATAGTGTTGCGTATACTGCAAGCTAATATGGTGTTGCGTATAGCGCAAGGTAATCTTGGTGTAGAATACAACACAATCCATTAATGAAATTAAAAGAATATTTTTCATAAAATCTCAGGGTGTTACAGAAACACTCCCTATTCTCCATTTCAACATACCAAGAAAAAATGACTTAAACTTCCAAACATGGCTCACACACTTTACCAGAAACAACTGATAAATTCCAACAAGGCTACTACAAACATTCATCACAACATCTTTGGGCACACTTCAACCCTATAGTTTTAATAAAGAGAGGGGATTGAGGTTAGATAACTCTGAATGAGACCACTTATCACCCTGCCGAAACCAAAAATATAACCTAACTACTGACATAGGGAGGCCCAAGTGGACTCACCACCACAAGAAATATCTTAATTATCCTAAATAGAACCAGGACACCTATATGGGGTGTACCAAATATAATCCTCACCATAAAAGATAAAATACATCAATTTACTCTAGAGAAATTCTAGTGAGACCCAGAGTGTGTCTCCCCACCACAGAGGAAAATTAGATTAACCGATTGGTATGAAAAAACAATGGAATCCAACATCGGCTAACTCGTAAACTTTCTGCACTGACATGGTCACCTATCATAAGGGGTTCAATGTAAGAAGACTCTAGTACTGACAGAAACACACAACAAGGTTCTTTATTCACAAGGGACATTACTGTCCTTATATGAGCCATGAAAAAAACTGAGGTTAATTCACAAGGATTTCTATAAAAGGGCCACCAAAAAAGACTCACACCCAGGGATACCCAACTATCAGAGCCCTAAAAAAATAATATGGCCTCTTATTTACCAACAAAGAAAAATTATTCCACCCTTGCTGGTCATAACTTGGAATCGAGGTTCCCAGCCTCTTTCCACCAAACGGGGCCACTCGAAACAAGGCAACTACATAAGTCTTATAATATATTAATTTCCCAAATTAAGGACATAGAATGAACTATGGTTATTTACAACACACCCATGGGGAGGGGTGGTTCTTAAATATGTACCAGATTCACTTCGGAACCTAGGGTTGGAGCTACGATGGTTGAAGTATCTCCTGCATCGCCATCAGGCATTAAAAACCCCAAACATATCTTCTTTTCTAGTTCCCCAAGAAACTACCACAAATCCTAGATAGGACAACTAGAATGTAACACACTATAGGCACACTTACTCTAACACCACACTTTATCGAAACATGGTCTAGGAAAGTACACATAAACCTCAACGTTTTACTTCAAATGGGAAAACATCTAGAGGGGAAACTTAGAAGACACCCCTTTATGAAACATAGGGATTTCAAATTCCCAAAAAATAAACATGCTTATATTAAAATAAAAGTTTGAAAAACTACCACGAAATTCACCCTTGCATTTCAAAGGGAACCCACACTACAAGAGGTCACTAAACATGACCCTTGCAATTGAAAGTGAAATCATAAGGAGGAGAACCATAAACAGAGTCCCAAATAGCATGATATTACTATAAGCGACTATACCAACCTCTCATGACCAGATTTATCACACCTATGTCTTAGCACGAACCATTACATAGAAGAAACTAACAAAATATTCAATAACCTTTTTAAGATAACAACCAATACTGACCACCTAGAATTTTTTTTACTTTTCCTACTAGAATTCCCTTCATCGCATCCAAACAAGACTTACAGACCTACCAATGTTGACCTTCACTTTTGACCATCAAATGACCGAAATATTTTTTTAACTCAACCCCTCTTGCATCCGCTCCCCCACAATAAAAGGATCTTCTTAACAAAGAAAAAATAATCTATAACCACCACCCTAACACTAAATAATAATAATTTAACTTGGAATAACTGGAGTCCATATCACTAGAAATCTATCCATGGAAACATGTCATTTAGGAATTAACTCTTTATACGGGAGTACACTAACCAAGAAGGAAGACCAAGGGCCCAAATCAAACCGGTCTATTTGATAACATTGGACGAAAACCAAAACCGAACACCTGAGTGGAAACCATCACAATAGTTTATCAAGCAACCTCAAAAGAGACCACTAACCAACACTCCAATCCAAAATCACAACAAAAAACAACATGGAATATCCATCAAACTAAAGAGGTTTTGAAGCTCAAAACTCCCCTCTATGAGATTGAGAAAACCCAAAAAAACATACCTCATAACCAAGGATCATGAAATAATCCATACTTTATTGAAAAAATCATTCAAAAAGAAAACAGGTAGGGCTGGATGCACTCTCACCAATGGTACCTCATGGGCGTTACACATGCATTCTCTCATGTCAATCGAGCACCAATTCATCATTCACATATACCTCATGCATGTTTTTACCCATGCTATTACAAAGGTTAGAACCAAAATCTTTCCAGTTTCCAAAAAAAATTGACCCACACCTCCTCTTAGAAAAACCACTAGTCACAATGTTTAAAGACATTTCATTTTTTTTATAAAAAAAACCTCAAAAAAGAATCAAAACATCAAATGAAACCCACCTCGAGTCACAAAAAACATTAGAAACTCACTAATTATCCAAAAGAAAATTAATTTTCAAACTTTGAAAGTCAATTTAAAACACTTTATCCCAATCAAGAACCTTTCCTCTTTTAAACAAAATCCATTGAATACAGTGTTTCAAAATCCACTTTAAAATCACCCATTTTCCCCAATTAGTAGATTTTTAAATCTGAAAGTTTCAATTATAAAGTTTCAATATCATTTTACATAAAAACAGTTTAATAAAAATCCAAATTTCTAGAACCTCATTCAAAATAGATTTGAAAACCCATGTCCACCCCTTTGAGAATCAAGTCATTTCCTATTAAAAATCTAGATTTCATAAATTTTCAAACAGAGGTTTTCAAATGACATCCAAAAACCAATGGAAAAAAAGACAATGTAAGAGGAAATTATTGCCAGTGGGTGACCTAGACATATGGTTGGTAGCCATACGCCAATCAATCTGCCTTCTCGGAGAGCGTACTAGGGAAATTTCACCAGAACCATATGGATTTCTTGGCCTACGAGCTTGTTGAGATCATTGAACCTAGCCACTTTTCATTTCCCCCAAACAAGATTAACCACAAGGACCAAAGAGCCTGATAAACCACAACTTCCACTGGTAACTCAAGTGCCTCAATAAGGATGATGGACACACACCATACTGTAACTATAAAATTGAGTTACAATAATCCTAGTTCCAGTCTACCATAAATATTTCCAAAGAAATAGGACCTAAAAGAGAAAATATACTCTGATACCTTTTTGCCATGAACCAAGCTTCGTCACTATCAACCCCAGTGCCCGATCCGGTCCATGGCATGACCCAAAGGGTGTTTCTGTTCCCTACGGGGTAGAACAAGTTCTCGAGTTTCCAAACAATACATGGGAGTAATTTATCCAAAATAATAAACATAAAATAACCAACTACATTAATGGAATGAAACTGAATTTACAAAATGAAATAGTCCTTTAACACATTTCATATTTAATGGTTAAAAACATGAACTAAAAACTCAAAAGAAATGACAACAAAGGAAAAAAACACTAACTCAAACCTCCATGAAACATGAGGTGAAACATCCTCAATCCATTTTCACCATACCAACACGAGGAGGCCACTATCAACCCAAACCACCAATGCTATGCACGATGCCTCAACCTGGGATAAATAAGAAATAGAATCTATAAACACCCAAATGTTTGTGTAGGGTGTGATCCAAGATCCCAGTAGGATTCCACCCAATAAAATATTACATTCCATAACATCAGCTGTGATAATTCAGCATGATTATTCAAATTCATGATTTTAAAAAACTATTACGGAAAACATTTAGCAGCTAAAAGTTAAAAAGACACTATAAGAAAATCCATTTGAGAAAAAAAACTTTAAAGTGGAAGAAAAAATCCATAATGAACACACACAAACACTCATGTGGTCCTCCATATTCCAATGGAAGTCACCACATCATGAATAGTAAAGCATTGTGGGTAAATCCCATATGGTTAATCTAGCTCGTGGAGGACTCTAGAACCTTGTACCTCAATTAAATGTGGTATAGAAACCAAGATTAACAGTGTTCTCATACAAGATCCCCTAGGGGGAATCACATGTGAAGGCCTAGTGGTCTGAAATCATTGTCCATATATTTAGTTAGTGTGGTAAGTGTTAGTCTTCGTAAGATAACTCGGGACAAGCCACTTCTGGATCACTAGAACACTTGTTATAGTCCAACTATATAGATACCAAGGGTTTCCCTTTTACTCGAGTTAAATTTCACATGCACTCATACCACCTATTTCATATTAAATACCATGCATTTAAAAGAAAACATCATTCCTTTCAAAGCTAATCATTTCGTTTCACACACACCATTGAAAACAGATGTTCAAATATGTTTTTCATCACTTAAAAATAATTCCAAATTCTTATTTTTATAATCACAATAAAAATACACAATAATGCTCAGTAAAGGAAATGGGGAATCCACTAAGTAAACATACTCATTCTTTAAAACCATGTTCAAAATTAGCTTTCCATTGTTCAAACATTCCAATATTTATACACCAAACAGACAACAAGGATATTATTTCAAAATAATTCATTTTCTATGAAAAATCTCCATTTAAATATATAGACACCTCAAAATACCTTAAAAACACATCCCTCACCTATCAAACACCCCCAATCCTTTTAAAATGCGTTTCAAATTCCATGCACAACTTAAATAATCTATTTACCAATTTGTAAGACATCCCACATTCATACCACAAGGCCTCACTTTAAAACACTAAAATTTCACATGCAAAAAAACCATTTTAAAAATTCAAAATCATAACCCAACCCTTCTAAAACCCCAATAAAATCACAAAATCAAACTAAAGAACATATCCATAAACTCAAAAAAACATATTAAAATAATATAATGATGTTAGGGCACAGAACCACCTAACTCACAAGAAGATCATTCTGGAAAAGGGAAAAAATCCCATCCACACTACATCATCATCACGAGGTGGTAAGAAACAACCATAATCAAGAATGGAAAACTCCAAACCCAAGATTAACACACCAATTGACACTATAAAAGCTGGAAAAATAGAAATCCCAAAATAAAAAGTGTCAATACCCTAGTAACGAGTAATAAGGGATCACCTGGGGAACTACACTAGAGAAGGGGGTCTCTAGAGGTAGAAGGTTTCAGTGGCTGATTGGTCGGAAGGAAGGGAATGGGAAGTTGGTTGAGTCGAAAATTAGGGTGGGCCTTAGTTGAGGGGTGATAATGAGTATGGGGACACAAGTCAAAGGGTGTGTAGGACTAGATGGGTTGTGAGGATGGTGGTGTGAATCAGTGAAGATGGATAGAGCTTGGGAGGAGGCGCCATCCAGTAGCGTGCCAGGAGGAGGGAGTTGGGGTGTGATGCAAAGGGGGGCAGGGGGAGATGGGTCCGATGCAAGGGGGGAAGAAACCCTAACCTAATAAAAAATAAGATAAAGATAAAAATAATAGATAAGTTAATAACAATGAAAATTATGATAGTTATAATAGTAAAAATATTCTTTCTTATTTATAATTATTATTATGGGGTCACTCAAATCAATAATAAAATAAAAATTATTAATAAAAACAACAATAATAAAAAATTAATAAAATTTACATCCTTAACACTAATAATAAAAACTATAATAATATTTTAAAATATTTTTATTATAATTATCATTAATAAATCCTTAAATTTTAGTACACTTCTTATTTAATTTTAATTCCATTTTATTATTCATCATAGTTTACATCATCCTCATTTTATTATTCCTTTATGTTTATTTATTTTCCTTGAACATTAGGTAGGTCGCATGGTGACCCATCCATAACTACGTGGCTTCTACCACATACTGATTAAGAATTGGATGTTGTCAAGTCTAAAGCATTCATTTACTAGTAATAACATGAAAATTTAAATTAGGTTCGGCTTGCACCTCGAAAAAAGATTTCAATGGAAGAAAAAAAATAATAAAATAAGATTATTTCAAAAGTCCCAGTGTGACACTGAGCATCTGAGCTCACCCATTTCTTATGTTTTATTTTCTCCCTGGATGAATAGATGTATATTTTGAATGAATTACATGGATAAACTATGATTTTGTGGGTGTTTCCCAACGATTTTATCCGTTGTATTTCATTCCAAATGCTATTTAATGTTCCTGTATGTATCACGCTTTCGAAAACTGCTAAACTGATCGGTACTTTGGGATTCAAGTCACATATTTATGATAATATAAAAATTTAAGGTCCCAACTTTGAGCTATTGGGGTCAGGGTATTTACAGTTGGTATCATAGAAAGTTTATTATAAACCTTGGAGACTAAATTAAGAAAATATTGATTAGGTAACAAAACCCTAAGATATACTTTGGGGATAAAAGTAGATGAATATTCTAGAGCGCTGGTATGTTATAGATTATGTGGTTCATCCTTGAAATACATCCCTTTTTGGATACTACAAGGGGAAATGTTTCTGGAATAGATGTATGTAGGGGTAACAACTTTGGAAAGGTGTCTCATGCCTAACCCTTAGTAACCTAGTACACAACAATTAGACTTACTGCATACATGGTTTAAAAATCCTGTGGTATATGCTAATTATAATCCACATTTTATTTACAAACCAATACAAAGGATTTGAATATATAACCATGGATAAATCAATTGTGTATTATATTGAAAATAATGTGTCAAGATATTGTATAAACGAATATTTGTTTTCCTTACTATGACTATTGTTACTCACACTGCGATTTCTAGTTTTAGTCAATGAAAGAAACTCGAGGTAGTCTTGTTAACATTGAACATGACAAAATTAGTGAATGAAATGGGAAACCAAATGGGATATTGATAAGAATAAAATATAACATGTTCATGGAAAATCATTTTTCCCAAAATATGTTTAATAACACATACCATAACCAACTCCCAAAATCCCCAAAGAAGAGAATAATGATGTTTTCTAAGATCTCAAATGGTTGCAATCATGGAAGAAAAGAGGATTTATTTCCATCATGCATGAAATATAGAAGGAGATACCAAAAAAAAACGTCTCAATGGAACAAATAAATTCTTTATAAGTGTAAAATAATGAAATAAAGTAAATAATTACCTTCGAAAAATAAAGAGTGCAATGGAAGGAAAAAAAATCTTACTAAGAGTCCATTTATATTTCATTTCATTATATGTGGAGAACCTAGGAATTACCTGATTCAATGTTCTATCTTGTATGATAAACTCTTGACCAAGGAAGAACCTGTGTATAAATAAAGGGTTGAGGTATCTATGTATTCATGTTATATTGAAAACTTTAGTTAAAACGGAATTTTGTTTTGCACCTTATTTCACGGATGTCCATCAAATTTGTTTTTGAATTTATATTAAAATTGTTTCAGAAAAACACAACCGACATGCCGGGTGATAACCTATCATGTCTAGAAAAGCCAGAGGATTTGAACCCATAACCAAAGGGGAAAAAGTGTGAGATTCATACCACTAGCCTCTATGAAGTCATTATTAGCATGAGTTTTTCTTAGTTAAACTATATAATAGGTAAATGTTATATTGATTTTATGGATGTTTGTTTTATTTAAAAGATAAACATGGGATAAGAAAATTATTTGGTGATTAAGTGATTATTGTTATATTAGAAGATTTTTTCTATTTTGGTAATCCTATAAATTAAGGTAAACATAATATTTTGAGGAATAAAGTATATATATTTTATTTTATTAAAATATTATTTTATTAAGGACATATAGTGATTCGGGTTATTTATGGAAAAGATTAGAAAATATTAATGATTAAGGGATTTAAGAAATTCTATTTTTGGAATGAGCCCTGAATACTGAATGAAATTATTCAGAATAATATGTGATCAAATTTTTCTTATTTTTGAGTCTCAATCATAGTCTATAATATTTTATAGATTGATGGTTATTTTTTTAATGAACTATGTATAAGTTTGGGTATTACTATTTTATCTTGGAGACTAATGTTGTTTTCATCATATAAAGGTTTATTCTTTTTTAATAATTATTTTATCTTATATTAAAAATTTTGTGTTTGGGTAATGTATAAAGATAAGAGGAATATATAATTATACTTTTGTGGATTTTGGGGTCGGTAGAAGTTGATTTGAGTTATTTAGGATTGAAATATTCATCATGAACATTCATTCATAGGTGAAAGAGATGAAGTGAAAATAGACCGAAGCACAATAAAAGGATGTTATTATTATTTTGGCATGGAAAGCAATCAAGAAAGTTTATCTAAATATTAATTGAATGAATCAACTCTTGGAAAAATATTTTTGGAATAAAAATGATTTCTGTTTACTTTTCTTTCTGAGAAATCAATGGTCTTTTGAAAAATCACAAATTTATTACTTTGTGAAGGTTAACATTATAATGACCAAGTCATCTATCATTTTCTATAAAATCATGATGGTTATATTTTCTCTTCCATACCCTTGTTTTCACTTCCCACAAATGTTATCCTATTTAAAATCACAATTGTGTGATGACATTATCATTTCATTTTCCCTCTTATTGAGAGGATATTTTGTTAACTTTATTTCTGATGTGGGTTTCCCACAAAATAATTTTCATGTATCAACCTTAGATTTTCGATGTACAATTTAAAATTATAAGGAAAAAATTTATTATAGATTGGGAAAATGTTACACCCCTATATTTTATGGTAAGTCTCTTAAATTTTAATTTCTTCGATAAGCAAAAAAAATGATATACAATTAGATGTAATTATTCTAAAATGACCTTTAAAACCTAGCTATTAAATCCGTAGGAATGAATAGTATTAATAATTTTTTATATTATGTATTTAATGAAATATTTTTACATTCATCCAAAATATTTTTATAGGAATAAGATAATAATAAATCCAGTTTCACACATAACAGACAATATTTTTTTAAATGTGTTTTGACACATTATAATAAAGAACATTTTGTAAATATAACTTTTTACAATTTAATAAATTATATATGAAAAACGAAACATTATATTTGAAATCATATTGTCAAAATTTATGTTTTTTAATTTTTATGTATTTTTGTGATAAGCTTCCTTTTTGAGGAATATTAATGTGACTGTTGGAATAATAATGTGACCATTTGGAATAGTTATGTGCTCATTTGAATAATAACCTCACATATGAAAGTATAAGTAAAATTTAGGAATCTTATAATTTTAATATGATATAATTATATCATATTATAAGTAAATGATTATTTTATAAATTACTAATTAGGTGTTTGTAATTTTGTAAATCATAAATATTTAATTACAATATTAAAATTAATAAAATGATTTAAAAGGAAATTAATTTTCATAAAATATATTAATAAATTAATATTAATTTTTCTTATGGTTATATGATAATTTTATGATATCTTCACTAATTTTTTAGTGTTATAAATATCAGTTATAATTTAAAAATCAATACTTTTGAATAAATGATGATTTTTTTATAAAATTAAATTTATTAAATTTATAAAATTATTTTCATAAAATTGTTTCCTTTTTATAATTCACCACATCAAAAAAATTGATGGTGAATTTTTTATATTTTTCTAAAAAAGTTTATTTTTCTATGAATAGTGAAATACAGAGATTTACGGTATTTAACAAAATGCTTGAATTATGGAGTCATAAGATATGTATGGATAATTTAAGACCATAATATCGAACTATAATTCATTATTTAAATATATTGCTGATAATTATCAAACTATTCACAATCTTGAGAAAAAATAATAATCAAATGGATAAAATATTAAAAAAAGCCCTCTCTACTATAAATACCACCCCTCACCACCCCACTTCTCCACACCTTCCAAGTTTCTAGCCTTGTAAAATTTATTACCTATAATATTACCAAGAAACTATACCACATAAATTCGAAATTTTTCTTGAAAAATAACCCAAACCAATCCCTTTAAGGAGGTTCTCAAGGAGGAGAATTGAAGAGGTAAAAATCCTCTTTCTTTTCTTTTGTTTTCTTCTCAATTTCTTTTATTTTATTATCTTTCAATCATCTCCCTAGTCCAAAGTGACTTGAAAACTCTAGTAAAAATTTTATACTATAATTATATTATATTAATGGAATATTCATAATCAAACTAATTTCTCTTTCTCTATTATTCTACAAATAAAAACATCGCCCGTGACATATCAATTTACCAATATCATGGATGATGCATTTTAATTTTCCACTAATTCCTTCAAGGATGGTCAAAAAGAAATTTTTATGTTTAAAAAAAATTATAATAAATGTATTACACCCAATTTGATGTTTTTTAACCATTATATATACCCGATTTTAATCAATAAAATAAAACTAGTTTGTGATGATCGAAAAATTTCCAAAATAATCTAAACGATTTTCCCTAACGTCTTATATAATGATTCATTATCACCCCAAATTTCTTAATAAATTGTATAAAAATTTAATCTCTTGTATGATAATTAATAACATTTAACTACAATTCTGGATATATATTCATATTTAAAATGAGATCCATACTTATGTACAAGTTAACCGATCATTAAAACAAAGGAAACTAACACCCTGAATGTTGACATTGTATTAATAACTCAAATAAAAAAGAAATTAAATACACATAATAAAATAATGCTACATAAAATTCATGTACAAAAGGTTATAAATAAATAAATAAATATAATTTTATTATCTGGGATATTAAGGTCAAGTGGAGAAAAATTTCGAACGTATGTTAAGGGGTTTCTCATATCACTTTTATTTCAGTGAGATTTGCATTATTCACCACTTATTTCTTGTATTTTTTGTATGTATAATAACATTTTATATTTAATATAATTAATATCTATATATTCATTGTATTAACTTATTAATTCTATGATTATTAATATTTGGTTGTATGATACGATTGATTACCAAGTGGCATGGGATTTTACCGAAACCGCAATTTTTTCTTTCCGGTTACTCTTCCTCTATTTTTACCCAAATATAATTCTTATTTATTTTTATATAATTATTATAAATTATATTTATATGTCCCAAAATCATTTATCCATATCATTTGATCTTTATTTTATAGGTATATAACTATTTTATAATGTTAACTTTTCAATTCTTCTCGAACACCATGCCCAGTTAAAGAGAACTTCTCAATTTCCCACCCTTTTTAAGTGCACACTGTAATCGGTTTTAAGAAGACATTATTTTTTCTAAAAACACTCATGATATCAATAAAAACTAAATTTATACATTTCTAGTTTGATACAAAAATTTATGAATATATTTTTATATAATCATTTAAATTTTCCCTGAAACTGCCCCGAAGTGACCCATTTCTAATATTTCTTAAAAACACGATATACATGTTTTCACTCTAGTTGAACATCATTTATGACACAAATATAGTTTCATTTTCCATAAATTTTTTTTTCTAGGATATACATGTTAAAAATCAATTTTTTTATGAAATAAAAGTGATTTTCCAAAAGTATTCTTTTTTCCAAAGTAAAAATGGGGTTTTCTCGTCCCACTTTTACTTCAATGAGATTTATTCCTTATTCACCACTTATTTATTGAATGTGGTGTATGTACTGAGCTTTCATATATGAAATCATGCATCTTATTAGTATTATTATGATATTACATGTTTCATTTAATTTTATTCCTTCATAGGGATTAATATTTAAATGTTTCAAAGAGGTATTGAATACTTTAGAATGTTTAAAGATTATTACCCTCAAGAATTTATCAATGAATTTATCAGAGTATTATCATCTATAAATATGATTCAAATATTTAAAATTGGCATGGGAAAAATTTATGTAAATATATCGTTTTATTATATATATGATGAATGCATTGTAATTAATAAGTGACGAGCGAAACCTGCTATAGCCACTCGATGCATTAGTAGGTCTAATGTGATAAAACGTAAACAGATCTTGGAAGAGATTTTAACCAATTATTTCCATGTGTCTTAGTTGAGGTCTAAACTGTATGTTTGTGATATTTGGCATATGAATTACCAAATTATGATATTATTAATTAATAATCTATGTGAATATTCGACTTGTAGAATATACATGGTTAAGATTCATTCTCATGGGATTATTTTTACGGAATTATATATCAAGATTTTATTCTCTCTATATTATGCTCCAGTTTATCTTCTAATGGTGTGTGTTTTTAGTAATTCATCATACCTTATTATTTATATTCTCTTCTGCTATATTAAATAACCTTACTGAGAATCTGATCCCACCCCATTCTTCTATTTTATTTTTCCCAAGATACGAATAAGTATATTATAAATGAATATAGGGATAAACTAGGAGATTATGGGTGTTTACAATGGATTTGATCTATATTATTTCATTTAAAGTGTCATGTAAAGTTCATATGTGTATCTGGTTTTCCACAACTCCTAAAATGATTTGTCCCTTTGGGATTTAATTATTGTATCTATACCAATGTAAAAATGCAAGGACCCAATTCTAAGCAATTAAGGTCAACATCTTTACTATTAGTTCTTTAAAGTAGTTTACTATGAATCCTCATGTTAAATTTTATAATGAACTATTTCGTGCATGTTTTGATTTTCTAGTGACAATATTGATTGTTATTCATATATTTCTCATTATTTTTCATCTTTTTCTCAATATTGAGTGAATTTATTAAATATTGTGGTCGATTATTTCCTAAAAACTTCTTCTAAATATAGTTCCTATTGTTAAGGATTCTATTATATTTTATATTGACAATTATTGGTTTATAGTGTTAGAGGTTTATATTTTTTAGGGATAGAATTATATTATTATATTCATTGAGGAAATCATGATAGATCATAAAAACATTTCTAATTATTTCTAGAAATTTATTGATTTTATCTCAAATTTTGACTTTATGAAAAATAATATTTACCAAATATGTTCTAAAAATTGTTCAAAGGTATATTATTTCCCATTTTATTAGATTCAATGGGTTTATTATTATCCCATTAATCTTTTAAATCTGGAGATATATATGTTTTTTCATATATTATTCAAAAAGAGGGTTGTGTTTGAGACAATACTCTCTAAATCTGAATTACTAAAAATTCATTTAATTATTTTAATATTGTATCCACTTGGGTAGTTATCACTGTATTAAATATATCTTGATAAATTAATTTCCTCATGTAGTTCTTTAAAATTTTATTTTCCACACAATTTTTGGTAATTCATCTAATATCTATTGATAAACATCTAATATATTCTTTATCAATCCTTATCCAATGGCGATATCAATGATAATTATTTAATTAGGTTTAAAATATATTAAAAGAACTATATTATCATGAAAAGGTCTACTATATAATGTATGAATTTTATATGTATCAACATAAATTGAACACAACCCTCTAAATAAAAAAATTCCCTAAATTTTTTTGTAAACTTATAAAATCATTCCAGTGGTTTATAAAATTTAATATAGAAAACTAATTTTCAACAAACATCCTTAAATGTTCAACCCATACATTAATTTATCCATCTATTAACACTTTAAACAAATAATTTAAATCTTATTTGAGGATTAAATATAATTTCTTTGTTATTTTTCATCATTTGTGACACCATTATGGTTGAATGTGTCTCAAATATATAAAATTTTGGAAAATGGATATGTTGGTCATTGTTTTCATACTGTAAAATAATCAGACATTCTAAATGATCTAGCAAACACATTTTTAAGCTCTTACATTTTTATTGTATCAGTGGATCCCATATAATTGGAAAAACTCATTTGATAAATGGATATATATAGTCAATAATAATCATTTATTAATTCTATACTTAATAATTGACCAATGTTGCTACCTTAAAGATCAAAATGATAAATTTTTTATTGGATCTGTGACTATTTTGTTCCAATATTAAAAACATATTATAATAGAACAGATATAACCTTGAGATTGGTATTCAATCTAGTGGTTCGTTAATTTTATCAATTATTGATTAAGTAGTAAGGGTTTTAGTCATAAAAAATTTCTTTTAAAAGGGAAAATTAGAATAAATCAAGAATAATAAGAATAAAAAAAATGAAAAATTTAAGAAATTTTTTGATGTAATAAATTAATAAATTTATATTATTATATATCTCTGTATTCCCCAATAATAGTTCTAAAAACATGGACACTCATATGATGTAATCTATTCCTAGGGTTAATAAAATTTTAAAGTTTATGAACACTCATCCATGAACCAATCTACAATAAAAATTTAATTTGAACTTTAAGGTCAATCCCACTGAGTGTAAAGATCATGAAATTTGATAACTAATTATTTTCCAAATAAATAACAATTTTATGATTGAAATTAATAAAATAAAACATAAAATTTATTATTAAGTAAAAATGAATGATGAATATAATATTGATATCAAATTATTAATTATGTATGAATAAAAATATTATTTACATAATTAAAAAATAATGTAATTAGATTTGATATAATTTATTTAATTAGTGTCCATATGATCCATTTCTTCCATTAATTTTTTTTTCAAATCTATATGATCAAAATAACCTAATGTAACTAAGATTCATTATCATCCAATATTATATGAACATGATTAATTAAAACTAGTGACATAGTATAATCCATACTTACCATATCACTTTTCATTCTTCACCAAGCCTTTTATAAAACAACTAAACGAAATATATCAGTAAGTTTTAATGAAATTATAAAAAGAATTAATCTTTAATAAAATAACTTAGTTACATAATTACATACTCATCATCCCACTATCAACTCCTTATACTTTATGAGAAATAGTCCCTCATGAATAAAAAATAAATAGTTAATAAGTCACCCCAAGGGAATATAAATCATAGAATAACTATTAGAATAATAAAATTCAATTAGGAAATTTAAAAAATATAACTCAAGTAAATCTTTAATCAAAATCATTAATATTATTCATGATTAATTTATAATTAAAAAATCACAATTTTATTTTATATTCTCTTATTATTGAATATTCATGAATAAAATCCAATATATGTCATAGCTACTCTACAGAATTTATAACATCTAACTCACATGACCACCATAATATGTTTTCAATTTAAAACATAATGGGTTTTGACATTATATCTTTAAAACTCATACCAAAATCTCTGAATCAATAAAAATACAAAATTCAATCCTAAATCATTTGAAACATATAAAAATAGATTGTAATAATCTCAATTTATATCAAAATTCATGATGAATAATATTTATTATATTTGGTTGTCAAATAAATCAAAATATAATCCTTTTCATTCCATGATAAAAAAATCCCATCATTAATCTTAACAAAAAGATGTCTTTATAAGGTAAACTCTTAATCAGTCATTTTAATAAAAAAAAATATACATTTCCATTAAAATCTCTAATAATCAAATAAATATAGTGATTATTATATTAATTTATCTTTTATTTCATCCTTAACCTTATACCTGATAAAATATAATTTAATTATTTATTTGAATTTAGGTATTAGTTAATTTTATATTAACTCCCACTGACATACCTAACACAATATATTTGTATCATTTTTATTTTAATTTCATATTTATTCCAATGTAAGTCATTAATGGAGAATGTCTAATATTAAAAATTAGTTATTTCTTAAAGGATTTCTTAATACTAGGTTTAATAGTTAAAATATAATTATATAATGAGTTTCAATATTAATTAAACAAAAAAGTCATTTATGTAAAACCAATCCAAAAATATATATATCTGTAATTTATCACATTTTAACAATATATATGATAATTAATAAAATAATTTGATTTATTTTTTAAATTTATAATCCATTATTATCAAGTACAATCCCAAATATTTAGAATCTAAAATTATTCTCTAGAAACAATTTTTTTTACCTCAAAACTGGTGTTGTTAATTTGAAATTTAAATTAACAACTCAAAAATTATTTTATACAAACCTAAATATAAACATAAAAATATTCAGATAGTTGATGTTTGAGATCAAACCCATTGATAAAGTATACGGCCTAAAATATTATTTTGACTCAATATTTAGGACATTAAATGAAATCATGTTTTTTTATATAAAAATAATGATAACATAGATAAGAAAATAAAAATACTGATTAAAAGGGATTAGTAAAATATCATATTTCCCATGTCCATAAAATGAATTTTTATTAGTTATTTTAAAAATACTTGATTTACAATTGAATAAAATATAAAATTATCTTTATTCAAGATAATTGTTTTAAAATTATTGAATTAATGTTTTCTTCAATTATAGTACACATTGAATTAAAAATGTTGATTGTTTGAAACCATATTTATAATTAAATAAAATACTACCACTTAATGGTCATTAATTAATGTAAAATATTTAATATAAATTAAAATCATAATTCTAATGTTCATTAATAGTGGTCAATGAATAAAAATATCTTTATTTAAATCAATGAATGAAATAAAGATAATTAAATAATATTAAACTAAATAAAATGAATTTGTTTTAATAATATTCTCACAATAATTCACAATAATGAATAATATATACTATCATGTGTCGTGTTTTACAATAATTATAGTTTTTGAATACCACTCCACACTTGTATGAAAAATAAAATTGAAATAATAAAAAGAAAAAAAGAAAAAAATGAGAGTTGACATTCAACCTCCAAACTAAAATTGGTCCCCTCTTGAGACCTTCTCCATCCTCTAGGAAATTTTTTCTAGCATGAAAAGTTTTTTAATAAAGGCTATTTATCTTACACCATAAAAATTCAGCAATTTTACTAAATTTATAGAAAAAAACTTAATAAAAAACACACTATCTAAATAATGAATATTGTGACATCACTATTTATCTTTATAGAAAATTAGCTTTCTCCAAAAATGTTGAAGCTATTCAATCTTACCCATTACCAATTCTAATATCCATTTATTAATTACTTTAATATGGTTTTATAATGTAGTAATATCAATAAATATGTGTTTTTTTTGATTATATAAATGTTGTGTTACCACTTCTTCCCCATTATAGTCTCTACTAGAAAACACTGACCATTTAGGTCAGGTGAATAATAACCACATATATCTTCCCCCCAAAAAATATTATGGGACATTTATTTGATAAAAGTAAAATGTTTTATAATATTTCTACAGATTTGATATAAAAACATAGATTTGATCATAAAGGAACATCTCTATTAGATTCAAACATTTTATTATTCTCCAATAATAATTGTTCATGAAATGACATAATCAAAGAGACCTGGATGGTGAATATTCTAGGTGAAACTATCACAGTCTCAGAGTATATCATAGTTAAGTTTTCATTGTTAATAAAATAACACTAACAAATTACACTTATAAAATCTCGCTCTCTTTTAAATTTTTTAAAATAGGTTAATACATATAACAGATCTTTTCGATCTTATTTTATTTTGACTACCCCTTATTTAATATTAAACAATATGGGGATAATCTCACCTCTCTATATATCCCTATTACATTAGTTTCCCACTAAGTACTATGGATTTACTTCTACACGTTGAGGGAATTTCTTCAACATGATTGAGTGATATAGTCTTTATCTATTGTATTAAATTGGATAATATTATATATGTTAGTGATGACTTTTATGTCACTAACTCTATAACAAGATTTTTTCTAAAAATTTAATATTCACTTTGATGGATTTATATAACATTCCAGAAACATTTTTATCAGATTTTAAAAAATTCATTTAATCATTTTCAAAGGTAAGTTAGGTAGTGTTTCTTTTTTATCAGACACAGGTTTCAACCATTATTACTGAATATTACAAAAATATATGTTTGGTTTCCATTGGGAAAGTGCAATCATTTATGGGTGTTCGTTTTTTACATGGGAATTATGTAAAAGTTATATACCTGCTCCATGTAAATATAAATATGCACTGGGGATCCATCTAAGAACATCATCTAAGATAGAGAGATCTATTATCTAGCAAGAAATCGTTGAGAACTCCAAGAGGGATAAATGATTATATTGAGAGGGAGATGATGTAAAATATTATTTACCAAAAAATAATGACAATTATTTTATTATTTTCTTTCTTTGTGATATGAAAATTAAAATAAGTGGTTAAAAAGCATCATTCAAATATTTTATCAATTAGAATTTGGTATATGAAAAGAATGATGTTTGTTCTACCATAATTTTATAGTATCTCAAAAAGGAAATCAAACTATATAAATTTAAATTGATTGGAATTATTAGCCAAATGTGACAAATTATATATCAAGAATACATGGTGTTATAAAATTTTTAATGTAATGGTCTAGATTTATTGGTGGGATGTTGATGAATAGGTAATGTTATAGCAGGATCGGTGTGAAATAAGTAACCTCACCACCATTCTACTAAGTTACAAAGTTTCCTTGTTAAAATATGTATACAATGAACGACATCACCACCACATAACTACCACATATGTCGGGTTATAAAACATGTATATATGTTTAAAAAATATAAAAAAGGTTCTAGATGTTTTTAGAAATTATTAAATGTTCACTCAACTTTTTATAAATTTATGAAGATACTCTCAAATTATATAATGTATACAATGACACATATTTTTATAATTATAATCTTTTAGTCCATAAACCATATTAAAATCTACAAATCATAAATATTAACAAGTTAATTATAAAATCCACCAATTTTGACCATAATGGAATAAACAATGTGATTGATTGTTTTCAATTCCACACTGAATTTTTTTAAATTAAAATATAAGGGATGTTTTGTCTTAAATAGGGATGATCATGTTTACAACCTCGAGTAAATCCATTTGGAAGTCTTGAGTATAATATCTTAGTAATGTTATTTATATTTTTGAACCCATTTAGAATAAGGAAGCCAAATATGTTTCCACCAAGAAAACTAAGTGGAAGAAGATAATGAATGAAATGATCAAAACATGTTTCTAATGGATTAATATTAACATCTTTTAATATGATTTTATTTTTATTGGTGTATATGAAGTATGGATGGTGATAGAGAATATGTACTTTTAAAATATTGATCAAAATAAGATCTTATTGTAAAATTGGTTGATGTGTATTTGATAGGAAAATATAAATTATATAGTAAACCTCAATAATGAGATTCAATGGTTGGTAAATGAATTAGTGGTTGTTGGAAATACTTTTAATGATGATAATTAGGAGATTAAGAAACTATGAACAGTTTTTGATAAATTGGATACACGAGTGACCCCTCATAAATGTGGTACAAAGAGGGCAATATATAATAGAAATTACAAAGGGTGTATTATTAAGTATGGTGTATTTAAGAAGGGATATGATTTTCAACCAACTATAATCTCCATTCACATATTATTGAGAGAGATAACATAGTTATGTTCATGGAGAAATAATTAGACATTTATAAAAATGTTCACGAAGTCCCATAGATGAAATGTGGTGAAAAAAAACAAACAATTTTCAAATTGGGGATATATAAATAAAAAATTATAAAGGTTACTACTAGTTAATGGTTATGTAGGAAACCAAAAAAATAGTGATAAAAATATGAAAATCCATGGAGAATTTATGATGTGGTCCAAAATATATGAAGATTCCTTTCTTAACACTATAGTGATAGTCATGAAATGCATGGTCAATACTATAAAATCGTACCAAGAAATAATGAAATGTGAGTGCATCATAAATTATCGAGATGATGAATTTGGTAAAATCAAAACACGGAATACCGGTTTAAAAGAGAACATTGGAATTGGAAATATCAAACAAGATGAATATTTGAAACCAAATCACCCTAAAGGATGTAATCCATATTGTATGTCTTTTTATCAACCTCTTGTGAAGGATATCCATTGCTAGAAAAGGTTATAGAAATTTATCCATCAATGGAGAATGGAAGATGATGAGAACATCTATTATAATCATTATAGGACACATATATGGTATGTTATACATAAATTATGTGAAGATAGACAAATAAGGAGTAGATACAGTGGATGGAGGTGCATCATCAAACTTGTGGAATTGAAGACTCCATAAAATTGTTGAAAGATTGTTACATACCCTAAAAAATAATGTATACACCAATATTGAAAATGATGGATAACTATATCAATGAAACTACTATTTTTATGAGAAGGAACCCAAAGTATGATTCAAGACAACTATATTGAGGAGATTATAGTTTTTATTTTTGGTATACATTGATGGATGTAGTACTATAATGGTTAATTCACTATGAGACAAATTTATTACCTAATATTTATTGATTATGTGCATAGAATGGTATGGGTGTTATTCTATTATACAAATAAGAATTATCGGAATAATTCAAGATGCTCAAATCCATGGTAGATCTTAAAACTAGAAAATGCTAATGATTCATGATTTAGACTATAAGATTTTATCATAGTAGAACTAGGATACGGTGGGTGCCTAAATTAAAAATAAAGCCAAATTAAAATGATTATACATGAAAAATGGATCTACACATCTATTTTTGATCAAATTTTAAAATTAAATTATCACCTTAATAATATTTGTGTTATTAAATTCCATATCATTAGAATTTTCAACAATTCACATGGATCTAAACATGATTCCATCAAGTGATACCCCCACCTACTCTATGAAATAAACGATTTTGGCCTCAATCCATCAGGTGAAATATAGATAACTGAGATCTCTCTAATATCCTAAAGTCAATATTTGAATAATTTATAGTATTATATCTTTGATGTGAAATAATTATAAACATAGATCTCTAAATTTTTCGATAATTTTTATCTGAGGGTTCTATTGGATAAACCTAATTGACCACTATTAATGAAATAATATTTCATGGATTTTATAAATAAAAAAATAAATGGTCCACTAACTTTTATATTCTTTAATTGATTTTGTTTTCATAAAAAATTACATAGTTTATCGTTTAATAGTAATTATTATTGTAGTTTTCATGAAAAGTATATAATTTTAGTGTCATTTATATTTATTTAATAATCACATACAAAGTAAATATGTATTTTTGCGATAATAAGTTCAACCCATGTAATAATTAATAAAATTATTTTTTATATAGACATAGACCATTATATTTCACTAAAATATATCTAATATATAAATATGCACTTCTTTATTAATGTAATGAACTTGTGGACATTTATATAATCAATTCCAAATATATTCCACTAATTCCTAATAATTAATTACATGGTAATAAATTAATATTAACATAACTTGAATAAAAACTGATATTCAAACTAAGATCAATTATATTCTAATATATTAAATGTAATTAAATTTGATCAGCTTCTTGATACAATTACTGTGTGACCCTCTAGGAATATTTAAATACGGACTTAGATAAAATCATAGAGTTAAATAGGTATCTAGAAAAAACATATATACTATATAGAATAAGAAACTTCATAGTAACAAAAAAACATTTATTTTAATTATAAGAATGTAATACAATCAATTTATTGTTCTAAATAAAATTAACCATGAAATATATGAGTTTCATCATCCCTTCATCCAGAAGTAGTATTTGATATACTTATTATTATAAACATACCTATAATCATCATTAGTATTGATTTTAGTCACACACCTTCATCACAATCACAAGGCCCTACATATCATCTTTCAAAACTCAGAATGGAAAAAAAACCCTTTTATGATTTTTTTTATTTTAATACCACTCCTGATGCACCCAATAAAAGCTACCTAGAATAGAGTAAATGTGTCAATATTTTAATTATACATCAAATTAAATGATTCATGATATAAATTAATGATTGTATCACATCAAAGGTTAATCAAATAGTTTCATAAATTTGATTTTAAAATAATATATAGTATGTGTAATTGCAATTGTCGGCTATGTCCACATGATCTCCTCCCATGGAAGTCCCCAAGTGAAAACTTCATTAGAAGATTTACTATTGCCTATAGACCCCCAAAAGTATTTTTTAGGAATCATTTGGTTTTACATTAAATAGAATCATATAGAACATATTAAATGACATCAAAAATAATTTGTGGAATTCCAAGGTTCTCATTATATTGGGAATTATTATAACCTTTCAATGTGAAATTTATTTTAATTGAATTATAATATAAGGTACACATATGAGAAAATAATATGCAATTTGAAATATATATATATATATATATATATGAAATTGAATACATGTTTTTGAGTAATCAAAAGTACATAAGGTAAGATTGTTATAGGGCACGAACCAAAAGAATTTCCTTCATGAACTAGAGAAAACAACAAACTATCCCATCGGTGAAATGTCACATGATATTCGTGATTCTTTTAGATTTTGGATTTAGTTAATCTGTCTATAACAATTCACCCTATGACTACTCTGTTAACATTGAAATTATCTTTCATAAAAATTTCCATCAAAATATAATCTTTTTGATGTATATTAATTATTTATTGGTGTGTTATTGGATATTAAAAAACAGCCACCCTCATGGGTTTAAAATATTTAATTGTGAAATACTACAGAAAGTTATAAGACAAGGTTGTATATTCAATATTATACTTTTCCTGCACGTGAAGCTGCATATATGCTAATATTTTATTTAATTAACAAAAAGGGATACTTTGAGATTTTTTTATCACCTTAAATAACTGTGATATTAGGTAAAATTGATCTATATAGAGACAAATAAAATAATTTTCCGACAGAGGGTGTAGATTATATTATGTAAAATTCAATCAACACTTTCAAATATACTATTTATTTACTTAATGAAACTCTCTTTTCTATCCCTAATAATAATATGATGGTGACAAAGAAAGTAAAGAGACACAAATTTTTTTCATCAGGTTCAATAGAATTGGACTATGGTGAAGGACATTAAAACAATGATGTGCCAATATATATAATTTTATAATTCAACTACTTATTACAAGTTTATTATTGCAATAAAAACCATCCATGTTTACACGTCTCATAATAGTTATACATAACCCACTACTCCCCTCACATTGAAATAATACACTTCTCATTCATGTGTTTCATTCATATTATATGAACTTTGAATGAGTTACACTAATAGAGATGTATCTATTATATCATCCTTCAATAAGCTGATGAATATCATGGATTTTTATCAATTTCAAACAAAAAAAATGCCTTCTTATCTTCCATATTTTCTAGTAATATTTTCAATATCTAGAATCTACAATATTATTTTAATCCTCCTTATCCTTTTTGAATATAATGATAACTCTTCAATTTAGAGTGAATCTACAATTTCACTCTTAGATTTATCATTAAATAAACTTTATTGGAATGTAAAATTTTATAAAAATACATTTCTAATATTGATTGAATTTCCATTAAGTTGGATCTAAAAAAATCCTAAAAAATATCTATTATTTTGATTCTAGAAAATATACCAAAATAAACTACCTCATGACATGGACTTCTATGTCACAACACAAACTCATCCTCTTTATAAAAACCCTGGGTTATGGTTTGAAAAAATTAAGCGTGACTATAGTGTTATGGACTTTATTTCAGAGTTAAGTAATTCACCTTTACAAATAATGACATTTAATCTTATATCTACGATGTGGATGTTTTTTAGAAAATATCTTTTACTAAAAAACCATTGAATGAGAAACTACTTCATGAATCCAGCACCATATTTTAGATAGAATAATAAAAATATTCGAATTCGATGTCATGGTGAAAAATATAATTCCACAATGAAACCATGTTCATATAATCCCCCCAAAATTAGATACTGATGTACCAAATACAACCATATTCATGTTTCAACATTATCTTACTACTGTGAAATTAATCATCAATGGAATGTATTATAATGACATTATAAGATGTGGAATCCTTCATTACTATGAAATAAACTAAAAAACTCTATAAATATAACGACTTGTAATAAGCATGTTGTGGTGTTGAACATGTTATTTCATATTGAACTTAGTTAATTTGACCAAACTTTTACAGTATCTCATAAGTGTCTTAATTATTCATGAAACACACTCTACAGTATTCTTTGAGTATTATTTATTTGTAAAACAAACCCAAGATAAATTAATTTGTCTTATTCTTAAAATATCTCCATTTCAGTTAATTAAATATTCTTTAACAATATTTTTTATCTTATTACATGAGGTGACTCAATAATATCATATATTAATATTATATAATTTTAGAACAGTATTCTATCTATTTAACAATAATACAATCTAAAGGGCTGAAAATTTCGTATGTATTTAGAGACTAGATACATAATCATCATATATCATGAATGATTATCAACATATCCAGAAATTATCTTATCAAATTATACAATTCTTTGACCAACCCAACTTCAAAATTTTATTCATAACCCAGGGAAATTAAACATAAAAAATTGATAGCTGAAATTCTTAGAAATATAAAATTGTAGATATATTAATCAATGACTATAAATGAGTATAATATATTCATAAGGGTTTGATAATGTGATCATAATTTATAATAATCATACACAGTCAATAAAGTATAATTAATTATAAATCATGGAATTTGTTTTTTCATAAAAAAATACAAAAGACATATGTGTATGGAATCATCGAAAATCATTCATGATATTTGAGAACAAATCATATGAATAATTTATAAATTTTTAATTTACACATAAACATAGAAAATCACTTCCTTTGTCAAGGTTTACTCTCAATACTATCATTGTGGAAAAAGTCTCATTATTAAAATTCTTACTTGGTCATTTCCAATATATATTTGTAGTTACTTACATCAATATAAACTGATCATCTCTTAAGTGTTTATTAACTCTATAATATCTTACTATATTCTCATCTCAATCATCATTACCCAATACATTGGAGGTCTTTATAATTATGGAACCACCCCTAAAATAAAGGAAACTATACATATGTGTAACACAAGAACATAAAATGTTAATTATATGATCATATCACAACACATGGAAAAGAAATAGGTTATATAAACATTCATTCATCCCATAATAGAATAACATATTGAAATTTAATGGGCTTCATAAAGGTTTCACCATAACTTCATTAACCTTTGGGAAATATACGAGTTTCATAAAATCACTATTAAATTATAATCACCATAATAAATCTAGAGAAATAAATTTTATGATATCATTGGATAAAATATCTAAAGAATCATAAAAATACAAAAAATTATTTTGACATAGATTAAAAAACCTTAAAATGATCATTCAAACCATTTTTTGAAAACATGAGTAAATATTCTTTATTTTGATAACATTTTGACTAAATTTTCAAAGGATATTGAGAAAATAAATTTATTTAAAACCTTTATAATTTTAAAGTAATATTTATATAAAATAAAAATCCTGATAGTGGGATAATCTATTCATGCTGTATATATTAAAATAAGATATTATTTTCACCCTTCTGTAAAAATTTAAAAAGAACATGTACATAAATTGTTTCTTGAAACAATTTCATTAAATTTCTTAAGAATATGGTGGAGAAGATGAACTTTGGCTAAAAATCTATTTATAGGAAAGAACATTCATAATTTTTTTTAGAGAACATATATGGAATAAAAATTTAGTCAACGAAAGAGAAAATAAGATAGAATTGTTTAAAATAATTTTCACAATTATATTAATTAAAAAAATAATTTTTTATAATGTAGTAAATTTATAGGAATACCCATATGAAAATAAAATAGATGAAGTTTAAAGGATGAGAACCATATAATCTTCTTTAATAAAAATATTTCATTGAAAATCAAGAAAATATATGAGATCACACCATAATACCTATACCTCAAGTCATGCCATTATTCTTACTCATTCAAATATCATGTATAATAAATATATATTTATTATAAATATATTTCAAAATAATATTCATATAAAATATACTATTTATCACTCATTTATAATTTCTAATTACCCATTTATTAACAATTTTTCAGTTGAATAAACATTTGGTGAAAAATAGTCCATTTTGTAAGCATGTTTTGGTTCAATTGATCTGATACTTGAACCTTGGTCATGGTTTTAAAATATATAGAATACTATTTATTAAATAATTTTAATATTTATTCACAATATAAAATTTTATAATTATTAATATGAATAGGAGATGAAAAATAATTAGATCACTTCATAGAGATGGTAGTTATTATGTACGCACTAGTGATGTTTCAAATTTTTGATGGTGGAAAAAATGGAATATATTTCATAATAATCTTTAATATGATTTTTGTTATATAATTAATTATATATATATTTATTAAATGTAAAATCATTACTATCTATATAAAATGGAAATAGAAAGTAAATTACATCGCTTCGTAGAGATGGTAGTCCACACATACCCACAAGAGACGTTATCATTTTCAAATAGATGGAAATGTAAAATGGTAGATAATATCATATAATCACATAAAAATTATTTTGTCATATATATCATTTATAAAAATTAAATTCATAATAAATAAAATCCAAGAATTATGGTGATAGAAAATGAATCATATCTTTACGTGGATGTTGTAATCCACACATACACATGAGAGGTATTTCCATTTATTATTTAATGGAATAAAGGCGGTAAATAGTTCTTCCATAATTATAATAAAAATTAATTATATTGAATATTATGAATTCACTATTTTATAATTGAAACCATAGATTTAAAGAGTGTACAAAGAAATAAAATTGAAAGTACACAGTTAAGAGTAATACCTTTTTATTGATAAACATATTTTAGATTACAACTATATCCTTGAAAAGATAGTATTATGATAAAAAACATCCTCTGGGTCATGGGGATTGGTGTTAGGAATGGATTATATAAATATTGGATGATCTATAAGACTCATGAAGTTTGAGATAGGGAGGATGGGTGATATCATTTTACTGTGCATTGAGAGGATACACTAAGAATTTTACAAAAGACCAAAATATGTTAATGTTTTAATGAAGTAAATTGGATGACACTTTAAAATTATTTAATGATAATAAATATAATGTAACATTAACATAATACAATAAAATTAAATCATGCATTTTGTGATATTTTAAATCTTTATCGCTTAGGTTAATCCCTCTATAAACTCCGTTAAACGATGACTACCTAAAAAATCAATTATTTATTAAAAACACCTTTTTGTAGAAAAATTGTAAAACCTCCAAGTTACAACCAAAAAATATAAAAAACTAGAGTAGATAAAAAATTATTGGATGTAAACATTAACTTATTAGAAGTAATATCCCAATATAGTTTACTATTTATCACAACATAAAATTATGTTAACCCTGTTACATTACACTAATAATCATGATTTCAAATATGGATTACATTTTAAATGATTATGATTATGTAATTGGTGTAAAATAATTTAAAAATTATAATGAAAAATAAAATCAATTTTTTATAAAAATTAATTTTTAAGAATTAAGGAAGATTTATTTTTATTCTATTCCTTGTAAAAACTGTTTGATGAATGTTAAAATATTTAATTGAATAATATATATATATATATATCATTAAAATAATTAAATAATAGAGAATAATCTATTATATTTACATAAAAAACAGTGTTTTCAAAAAATATTACAGCCCATGCATTCTTCACATATTATTACGTGACCTTTAAACACATATATATCAACATAAACAAAAAGTAGAACCCCAAACATGAGGATCCATATTTTATTTCAATTACTATGTTAATATTACATAAAAAAGAACATAAAACATTGAATATGTATTTTATTCTCCATTTTGAGCTCCAAAAATTAATTTCTTCTCTTAAAACTAAATCGGATAACACATGGAATAAATAAAAAAGGGGGTGAGATAAAAATCCAAGTAATGGAATAATCCTGATAGGTAAACATAACATGTGAGTGAATGATATAACATGATATCATAGAAGAGAAGTCACATGAGTAATATCATGGAAGTATAACATAAAGAACATGTTATCATAAGATCATGACATAATGGGAAATATTGAAACAATATATAATATAGAATAAACACGAGTCAAGTCTAACTACCTTGACAATATCATATGGTAGACAAAGTCCTGTAGTGGAATGGGATTACTCCCCAATCCCATGCATGAAACATCATGAGACTAAATATTTACATAATTAATTAGATAGATACCTTGGTTTACCAAATATAATATGGTAATGATCTATGCGTTCTATATAATTTAAGTCAATCATAAGGTATAACATAATAATTACCCATTAAAATAAAATGGGTTGCATAACCTTGCTTCATATCATAATCAATGGAAATTTCATAATGATATTACTTGATAAATGATCATAAAGATTGTGTTACCCTATTAAAGGAATGGAAAATAATCGAGTGATATATTCAAGATACATAGATAAAAAATTTATAATCATTCCATAACATTAATGAGATATATAAAGTAAGGTAGAGGGAGAAATTTCATATTGTAAAGGAAATGGAGGTTTATAAGGATCCCTTCCCTCAAGCCTAATTCTTCACATGAGTTTGTTATATTCAAAAATAATGTAACTATGTCAATAAGTTAAATTCATAATTTTTTTTCATTTTAATTATTCCATTTATTTTATTTTTTATCATGTTATATAAAACTACATAAGTAATTATTTTCACATCAGACATGTTGACAATAGACAGTTTATATGTCTAACAATACTTGGAATGTTTAATAAGGTCCAATAAATTATAATTTAATAATATCTAAAATGTTAATAATGTTTTTACTACTATTTTGTGATATAAATTGTTCTTTTAAAACCAATAATGAATGATAGTTATAAAAAATGAACTATGTTACAATCATGGAGGTGGTAAGCCGTACGTATATATGAATAACCTTTCAATTTTTAAATTTTCTTGATTGAAACAAGTTAAGTTTAATTTTATATTTCCAAAATTATAATGATATCATAAATTTTAAATTATTTATTTAAATACACATAAAAATACCATCCATTTGATGCAATAATAAAAATACATCGCATCGCAAGGTTGTAGTCTTTCATGCATAAGAACGACACTATCATGTAATCATTCCATAGTATGGTATGAAAATATATGGTGTATTTATTTTTTAGAATTATTAATATTTCATTTATATCATAATTAAACATTAAATTAATCCTTATTACCTCTAAGTAATGTGTATGTGAAAAATGAATCACCTCGATTTGTGAGGTGGTAGTTCTCCACACACACGAGTGACATTATCATATTCTCTACAGAATGGAACGAAAGAAGTTATATGTGTTATTATAATTAAATAAGTGTAATAATATCATAAATATGATATATAACCATTATATACCTCATTATATCCATATGTGATAACCACTGATGTAAATCACGTTATGTTAGTTCCTGAAGCGGTAGTCTACTATAGACACAATCAACAGTTTCATTTTACATTTGAGGGAGGAGAGATTAATGTAGGTCAAGAAAATAACATAAAAAACTTTCTATATATGCTGTATATATAAATTTTTATATCATAATATTTAAATAATATTTTATTTCGGTGGAAGAAAAATAAAATAAATTCTCTATTAAGGACGATGCCTCATCTTATGAAAACTTCTTTAGAATATAATAAAAATCATTTATAGGTTGAATTTATGATATAAAATAGTATTCTAGGATAATGGGAGGGTGTTAAGGATTTTTTTTGGAAATTTATTGTCTGAAATAATAAGTTATGGAATTATTGACATGAGAGGAGTGCAGGCGACTCTTTAGAAGTGGGGGAGAGGACACACTTGTAATGTTTGAAAAAAAGAATTCCACCCATGCTTTTTAGATGAAAAAATGATCCAAAATGAACTATTTTGGAAATATAGAAGTGATTAGGTATAAATATCACCATAAAATAGCAATTAATAATGTTTTGTGTCATTTTTAAATTTTATATTTTTTACATTAACCCCCAATACACACATTTTTACCTTTACCATTATAAATAATTTTTAGTTTTTTCGATATTTATTATCGTAATAAAGAAAATTTACATCATTAGATAATATGAAATATTATAATTTATCATATTGATTACATTTTTTCATATTAATCTCACATAAGTGACATAGTTTAATTTAATATCAAACCAATAGACCGGTTGAAAATAAATAGAGGTTTTCAAGAAATGCATTATTCTCAAGAAGAATATAATCTTATAATAATTATATTAAAATAAATAATAATTAATTTAATTTAAAATAATATTTATTTCATTATTATATAATTATTAAATTTAAATAATTTATCATTAGAGTTTATTTGAATTTATTAAAACAGATAAGTGTTTTACACTTTAAAACTTTTTTTGAAAAAATGTGTTGTAAGGCCTAAAAATAAACAAATATTAAAATAAATTATAATGATAATTTAAAAGTAATTAAATGTATGAAATATAAAAGTATAGTAATTAAGGAATAATTAAATCATATTAAGTGTTAATGGTAATTTTTATATAACATGAATTATCAAAAAACTGGCATTTTTACAAAAAAACTGTTATTTTTCCGTATTAATTGAAAAAATTAATATTTTCCAAAAAAAATACCTAAATTTCACCCTTAGTTAATATCAATATTCTTATATAAATTTTTTAATTTTATAAAATAGCATGTTTAGGATTCCGAAAAAATGATTATAATATTTTCTCATAAAATAATAAATATCATTTTTAAATGAAATGTATTTTTTTGGAATAAAATATTTCCATTAAAGCTGAAGAATTATTTATTTAGAAATTTTAATTAAATATATATTCAATAGAAAATTTATATATTTATTTCATAATGTTATTTATAATATTTATACCCGCTGATTTAATGGAATGTCAACATTGGTCATGTTTAAATAATAATATTGTAATGTTATCTTGTATCTCATTTAAAATAGTGTTTTCTTTTACATGGGATATAAAAGAAATAAAATTTAGTTAAAGATAAAAATATTATAAATTATCATGGTGTTACATTATATGCCTCTTAAATAAATTACAACCTATTAATTTGATACGTTCATAATTATTAGGGTTTGGACGTTTGAAAATTCTTCTGTAGAAAGCCCATAGCATAAAAGGGGTTAATAAAACATCAACATAAAAGTGGAAAATGGAAATATTATGTTTATCTATAATGAATCATGAATAGGTTTCCATGTATTAGATAATATTTGGGAAGTGAAAGTATATACTTGGAAGAAAAAAATAATTATTAAGAGGTGTAGAGATGACTGATCTCAAGAAAGTGAATGATCATAATAAAGTCAACATCCACAAATACTAAAGTATTTAATGAATGAAAAGTATATTGATTCATAAAAAATATAAATGCAATATCCTGTCATTTTTTTAATATCATTTCCCTAGAGTTGATGGATTATTTTACTTTTAAGATATAGAAAACTAGAAAATTTACTTACCTGATGTGTTTTTATTTCGTAAACAATATTTTATCCTGTGGATGTGCTTAAATCACTCTACACTTCACCCCTAACAAAAATTAATTAATATCCAATGTAATATTTTTATTCCAAAAGAACTAAATTTAACTTTTAAGAGATAAAAATATTCATAAAATATTAACAGGATATTCTCCTATATTTATTTAAACCAAAATGGTTATAAAAAATTTAGATAATACCCAAAATTAATACTAATATAATAATCTCTATAATTCAACAATGAAATTTAAGGTTTAGTATAGATCATTCATTAAATAAATAACCATATATCACAAATAACCAGAATATACTCAACATGAAAGAAGATTTCAACATCAGAGTTTCTATCATACAATTACAACTCACATCTCCAAAAATATAATAACATGCTTCCAAAATAAACATTTATTTTAAAAATAAAGGTTATATAAATCTAATCATAATAATACATTTCAAAAATATGATGATCATATTCCAATTAACATTAATAAAACTACCAATTTGTAACCAATATGGTTTTCTAGGTAGCTTATTTTTCCCAAAAAAATTGAATAATCCTAATTTATTACTATTAACTTAACATAAAAGATATGATAAGACCTAATGGTTACCAATATTTTTAAAATTTTATCTATAAAATATGAGGCATTATTTTTCAAATAACATTTTTTAAAACCCATATAAAACCCAAGGGTTATATGATAATAAATTTCTCCCAAAATACTCTTAATCTTCATAAAATTTACAAAATTAAAATATAAAAATGTATAATTTTTTCATTAAACTCGTGATAAACCTTATATTTATCATCTTAAGACACATTAGGTTTAAATAAGGTTGTTATTTATTATCATCTTTTTAATTATTTCATGATGGTTTGTAAAGAGTCTGTAAATATCCAAAGAATATCCCCCAGGAGAGTCAAACTAGATGCACAATAAGGTTTATTCTTTTGTACTATGTAACACTCAGGTCAATCCCAATGTTTTTTTAGAGTTATTACCCCTAGGTACAATTGTTCTAGAACCAATTTCACATTTAGTATATAAAAAAGGAATTAATTATATGAAAACAACTCGCTATGTACATCACCAATATTCTAGGATAATTCTCAATACATATTCTTATCCTCAGAATTATCCCTATGATTATCACTAATTTTTCTCATCCTAGTTTAAAATTTTAGTTAAACATTTTGTATGATAACATTTATAGTAGTCTGGAAATATATCTAGTGGACTATAGTTGATACCTATTAGATCACTCCATAGGAGGATACACCTCCTAGGTAGGACACACCGCCTTCCCTATTGGAGGTGTGTCTCAAAAAAATAATCCATAAAATACTTTAATTATGATTTTTTGGAGCTTGTGGGTGATGGTGACTTCCTATTATTGAATAGTTTTGGGTATTTATAAACAATGACACCCCACCTCAATTATAATAGAGAACACCATCCCTTAACTTATTCAAACCTTTAAATCTATGTTTCATAATAAAACCCTAAAAAATCTATCAACCACACACGTATCAAAAATATAGAGCTATTTATCATCCAAATAAACAAACCCTAGAATCTTTAAGATGATATCCAATATGGGTTTCTGTAAGAGATGGAAAATTATTAAAAAAGATTTTATTTTTCATTATTATTTTACAACCATCAATTATTTCATATAAAATTAATATTTAATAAAATATTTTAGATATAATTAAACTTTATGAATTTTTAATATCACATATATGATATTAATTTACATTTTTAAAAAATACGATAATGTTGATTGTGTGTATAGTGAACTACCACCTCATGAAGAGATGTGATTAGTTCTTCACTTTTGTTAACATGGATGGAAATGATGGTAAATTTAATAAATATATGTGATATATATGACATTTAATTGATTCTATAAAATCAATATATTACCTACTTTCATACACTTTCACTTATTAAGGAAATGATAACATCGCTCATGCATACATACGACCTACCGTCTCGATGAAGAGATTTGATCCATTGTTATTGTAAAATTTCAATAGTGATTCAGAAATTTCATCCAAAAATAAAATAAAATATTTATAACATTAATATAATTATATAGAATATAGAACAATATGCAATACATAATAACCATTACCTTCTAGAAAAAAAATTCTTGAGAAAATAAGACAATTAAATCCTAAAACAATAATAAAAAATATTATTAAGGAATATGTGGTAAGAAGTTATAAAAGGATCATATATGAAAATATAAATATTAATATTTTGTGGTATAATTTTTTTATGGGCCTTACTAAACACATGGTTTAGTACCCCCATGGGATATGTTTTGGAAATTCATAGAATCCTTTTGGACCATCATGGAAGCCTTGAATAGATGATAATCATGGATGACCTAGGTTAAAACTAAAGTAGATCGGGTTGATAAATATATGATTGATCATGATTTTAAAGGAATAATAACCCCTTTGAGGTTTAATGTTCGAAAATTCTATGTGTTTGAAATTTACTTTGGGAGACATTTACGGTAATAGAATGCTTCGGTTTAGACTAGGTTTTAGAAAAAAAAATATTTCTAAGAGAATGCCTTATATTATATATAATTATGTTTAATTTTATTGTTAAAAATTTGGTTTTATAATATCTTAGATGTTAGAGTATTACTATTCAATTAATATCATTTTATTTTGTAAAAAAATAAGCAGTATAGAAAACTATAGTGGTTTTATACCGATTTGATGATTGATGTTATTTTGAGGCTGTTTATCATATTTTGGGAAATATTGTTTTGGAGATTAGATGTATATAACCTTTAAGATTAATGTAATGTATTGTTTGGGAATAATTCTATTATGTTTTTATAGATTAAAGATGAAATGTTATTAGATAACCTTTTCGGTTAAAACTATATTTCACATAGAGGTTATTCAATTTATTTGGGATATATGGTTATTTATTTGAATAATAGTATATGTTAAAACATTTGTTTCATTGTTAAATTTTAGTGATTAATATAATAATATTAATTTTGTGTATTATATAACATTTTAATAACATTTTTTGTTTTAATAAAGATTGTAAGAATAAATTGTCTCTATTATGTTCATTTTATGATCGTTTAAAAGTAAATTTCTGTGCTTCAAGCCTAAAAATATCAATATTGGGTATTCAATAATTTTAGTAAGAGGTGAAGTGGAAAGTGATTAAAGATCAAGCAAAGGATAAATATAGATGAAATATACTCTTTATCTAATAGATCATTCACCATGACTTGAATTAAAAGAAAACATACTCAGTTGCTAAATCTTATCATTCTATTACAATCATTGTTGAACTGAAGAACATTTATCACCCTATTCTACCGTCCAAAATCCTCCATCTGTGACTCTTTAACCTTCACATGGATCCATGGTTGAAAATTCATATATGAAATATATGATATGATCCCTTTTATTATTATTTCAAGATCGAAATTCAATTAATCATTTAATATTGGATACCATTTAATCCTTATCATGGATAAAATAAAATGGTCTTTTGGACACAAAGATTCATCCACATTGTTTTCCTTCCATGAGTGGTAGTGTATTTGGAATTAACAATCATTAATAAACTATATACATCTATTTTGGAACAGATTAAACTCTTTTTTCATGGATATATAATTGATTATTTTTTTACTTGTATACATATCATACTTTTCACCATAAAAATAATGTATCCACATTTTCATTGCAAAAGTTAGTTAGGAAAACTCCAAGTCACAAGTCATTTAACTTTTATCAAGATTTTTCAATTATCATGAAGCATAAGTTACCAAAATATCGTTATGCATGAGGAAAAATCCTTCTCTCTTATTTTATTAATTACTAAAGATTAAAAACACTTCTCTATAATATTTTAGTGTAAGAACAATTTCACTAACCCTCATTCTTCTCATCTCTATGAAATTTCTATTACCATCATATTTCCAAAGTAACATGGTTCCCTTTCGAGTTTACTTTGAAATTTTATTATATAGTCTAGATAAATCCATTGAAAAGTATAAATACTATCTAGGAAACCATTGAAATATTAGTTCTCAGTTAGCATAGTTGGTCTTGGATAATGTTATATAACTTCCATCTTTGATGGATCTACTAGTGTACCAACAATTTAGATTATATGACCAAAAAAATAAAATATTATATAGAAAAAATTATCACATGGTAAATTTTTTATAATAATTCTCTCTACACATGGTTTTTATTACCATCATTAAGTCATCTTCATTCTATTCATTTCTCTTAAAATATATAAGAATATAATCTATAAAGAAATCTATAATATGATCATAGTAATATATAATCCTCTATTCATTAAATTCATGAATTCATTAGTGGAATTGGTAATTAGAAATGAAATCACTAAAAATTCATTAATACCATACCTCATATCAAATTATACCTAGGATATAATCTAATTCCTTGAATCTCAATTGATGATATCCAAATCAAATATCAATCTTTAAAAAAGATTGAGCTCCATGTTGAATGTCCCAATAAGGAACAATGAATAACTGAGAAGGGGTGGGGTGAATCAGTGATATCTTTTCATTTAATGTTATTATTATTCTAAAAAATGTTCACCTAATTTTAAAGAATTATCACTTTGATGAAAAAAATATTACCACGACCACAAGAAAAAAATTATTGAAAATATTTACTACTAATAATAGTATATTGTCTATAGAAAGGTTTGGAAATAATCCAATACCATTCAATTCACATGAAAAAATATATTATGTAGATACAAAAATTAGGAAATACCCTTACCCCTGTGTTATACTATGATCAATACAATAGTGCATGTGATTATTATAAAACAAATTATATAAAATGAGTTTTGTAAAATGTTTATAAACCTTCAGCAGTTTTTTACAAACATGTAATTATGCATCTTCAAAAACTTCCATATTTATAATTTTTCAATAGAATTTTTTTTTCACTTTCCTAACCAACAGAAATTGTAAAAAACTATTCTAGAAATTTGACAAAAACCCAGTTCGATAGATACCTTTGACTATCTAGTATTATTATTCATCCCAAAAAACAAGTTTGAACAGAAAATTGAGAAACAAATCTAAATCAATTCCTTATCCTTTGAAATATTAGTCCATTTTCTTGGTTCTATTCAAAGATATCTTACCACTATCTCTTCCCTACTCTTATTCTCTCTAGAAAATATTCTTTAAGAATTTTTTTTGGAAACCGTCTTCTTAAAACTGAACATTTTAGTCCTCTCACTCACACCCAAACATGACCAATTTCATAGTACATTATACTTTGAACACTGTCTAAAGGAATTCATGAAATTTATTTGGAAGGTGACTAATTTTATTTTCCAACTCAACCAAATTATAGAAACTCAAATTTATATTATATTTTAGCTTCATCTTTGACCGTTTCAGCATTTTTCAACTCTTCTGGTCTCTTATTTAATATTCTTAAACCCTCTCAAAAAAACATAT
Source organism: Viscum album (assembly GCA_963277665.1). Taxonomy (NCBI): domain Eukaryota; kingdom Viridiplantae; phylum Streptophyta; class Magnoliopsida; order Santalales; family Viscaceae; genus Viscum; species Viscum album. The sequence continues at coordinate 1,264,163,053 of OY728140.1, read as the reverse complement.
TTCTAAAAACTTACTTTAAAATCATCAATAAAATATGTTTTTTAATTTTGATAACCTTGATCCAATTGAACATGTCAAAACTTGATACCTCTCATTCTAATGCTCCAATTAAACCTATTATATAATAATCATCAATGAAAATTATATAGACTTTGAAACCCATTGAAGAAAATTTAATAGTATCGTAAAATTGTGTCAACACTTCAACAAAGTACACAATTTATTTATCAACACCTTATACCAGTTAAAATATGTTCAATGAAGTCAAGAATGTCATCATGTTGTTTACAACACAATATGGTTGCAGGAACTCTCTCTTGGTTGAGGTTTTGGCTATGCTTTCGGGTCTCATGATGTGTTTCCAACATAACATTCTCATCCGTGAAGCAGAGACAGATTGAATGGCCCTTTTCAATTCTCTACAAGGTACAGGTAATACCTCTGGTCTATCTCATATGCTATTAGAAAATGAAAAGGCCTTCTGACAAGCAATACCAAAGTGTCTCACACTTGGCGCGAGGGTAACAAAGTGGCTGATCATCTTTCCTCCATTATGTCCCACAATTCGGTCTTTTTGGGCCTCGATGGCAAGAGCACTCTCAAGGATGAGGGAGAGGAACTTATGATAGGGGATGCCCTTGGACTACATTATTTAAAACCCCCATGATCTTGTTTCTTTTTTCCCCGTTGGTTTCTAACTACTTGTTGTTTTCCTTTCCTTTTATAAATAAATAATATTGAGATGAGTGAAGTCAGGAATCTGATGTATTATCTGCCTTATTATACATCTGATAGATCAGTGTATATTCCCCATCTGATGGATTGATTTCAAGGCTTGTTTTATGTCCCTTTAGTCAAATTAAATTAATTTATAACTTTTTTAACCACATAAAAAACAAAACAACTTTGAAACCACACTCTGATGATTTGATGAAAATTGTTGACAACATTATTATAAATGGTCTGATTTATCAATCTATATTACAATATCATTCTTTAATCCCAAAATATACAACTTAATGATCAGTTTCAAAAAATAATCTTTTCATTATTCCAAATTTTTTACCATTATTTTATGAAAATATTCACCCAACCCTTCATAGATCCCAAAAATTTGCATGACTGATTGGTGTAATAAATCGTCTGATAGAGTGGTGTCAAGACCTATTTGATAGAATTTTCCTAGAACATGTGTGATTAAGAAGTTTGAGTCAATTTATTTATTTCTAGATTTCATAAAATGATGTCTATTTAAATTTATCAATCCGTCCAATGAATCATCCCATCCGATGGATTATTCGATGGTATCTTCTATAATTCCTCTAACTTCAGTGAATCAAATCATTAGACAAAAAATAAATTTAGTGTCAGGTAAATCTTGCACTGATGATCTGAGACCAAAATACCTTAACTTCAAATTATAAATTCCTTTATAAATTCCAATTTATGTCATGTCCTATTCATGATATTGGGAACACTAAGATCTGCCAAGCTTCATCTTACTTGAAATACAAAACACATTTTCTCTTCTTTTATTTAAGAAAGAGTTGATAAAACTTTTTCTAGAAAACTAATGATATAGAATACATAAAAAATAGAATTTCATCAGTAGATTATATTTTAAAAATCTCTAAGTCCATTTAGAAACTGATAGAAATTCATACTTCGATCAAAAACATCATTTTGCACATAAATAGTCTCTGAAAACAACTTCACCGAAAACATCACAAGAATATAAAAACCAAAAACGATGGAATTTTTTATGAACTTTGTGTGTGATAATATTATTCTAGTTCTTATTTCACCTGATCGCCAATATTTATAATGTGAAATTTGTTTTTATAATGAAAAAAATAGAAAACAAATAGAAAACAATTATTTGAGAATCAAAAAAAATTCTATACAACATGGTCCCAACAATATCCCCTTCTGATTTTATTCTCAACCAAGGGTCATAAATCACTAAAACCTCATTACATGATCTATGTATCATAAATCAAATATTCTATGCCTACATAATAAAAAAATAGGAAAAAATAATTATTGATAGAAAAAATGTTTTTTCCAAAACTAGTGACGTAAGAACACCAAGCCTTCAATCATTCTCACTATTAAATCTTCTTTCACTTTCACCTTTGATAACATATTTCTATTTCCTATAAAGAAATGTTTTCTATAAAATCTTCAATAAACTATTAGAATAGTTTACATGTATACATTCTAAGTTTACAACTTACTCACAACTCCCCCTCAATAAATTATTCCTTAAAAATTTTAACACATATCAATGTATATATTTATGAAATATCATTTCCCCCACATGAAAAAATTATCCAAAAACAATGTGAGAGGAAGAATAAAAAATACCTAAAAAATATATAGAAATATATTGGACACCCATTTTCAACATCAGTTTGAAAAATTATTCATTTGGTAATGGTTTTTTGAATATGTTAAAAACTTGTTCCATTGTAGGAACAAACGTTAGACGAGTTCATTCATATCCACATGCTCTTTTATGTAGTGATATTTGATATAAATATGTTATTAATGATAATATTTCACTATATTTCTATTAATATCAAGATAAATTTTATTATCACAACCTAATAGCATAGATAACTTTATATAAAAAGTTAATTATTCCAATTAAGACTTTATCTGCATAAGTTATGGTGTTTCTTGAGTTGAAACAATATACTCAACACCAAATTGTTTTAAGAGCTAATAAATTCTATTTTTAGTATAAAATATTACACAACTCTCCCATAGGATGATAACTCCACCATATGTGGATATTATACCATCTACACTTCCTACTTAATTAGTATCTATGTACCAAAGTAAATCATTAGTTTCTAAGATCTCATATCTCATTCCAAAATCCAATGTTCCTATGACATGTCTCTGATTTTTTTCCTGCCAAAATATGAGATTCATTGGGATAAATTTTGAAACTTGAACACAAGTTACCAACATAAAAAATATTTGGTCTTGAAGTAGTCAGACATAAAAAAATTCCAATCATCATCTGAAACTCTTCAGAATCAACTTATATTCCTTCTCTATCTTTAGAAAACCTAGATCAACAAAAATTGGTTTAGAAACAAGTTATGAATTCTTCCTCTCAAAATTATTAATATTTTCCTTATTAATCTTATTGTGAGAATGAAAATTTATTTCTTATTTAGTAATACTTTTAATCCAAGATTGTTTTTCATTTAACCATGAATGAAAATTTCAAACAACTTCTTCATCTCATTAGAAAACCGTTTGTAGTTTATTTCATCATTCCCAAAAAATATAATATCATACACATATGTAATAATAATGAGTAAAATCTCATAAATTTCATTGATGTAGGTATTACTATCAACTCTTCATTTCTTGAATTTCAAATTCCTTAAGCAGTTATCTAATATGGAATACCAAGCCCTCAGAGCATTCTTTAACCCATATAATTATTTAATTAACATTCACAAAAAACATTAATCCATTCCAACAAAAATCCACATGGGTTTTCAACATAAACATCTTTACCAATTCATCTATTGATAAATTATGATTTATAATCCATTTGAATAAGTTTATAAACTCTTTCTGTAGGAATTTCAGAAAATATTCTAATAGTTTCTCACCTTGAAACCGGAGAAAATGACCTAAAAAATATAATTCCTTCAATTTTAATGTAACCTTTGAAAAATAATCTTTCATTATTTCTTATCACTTCACAATGTTCATTTAAATTGTCTCACAACACCCATTACGTACCAATAATATTTTTATTATCTACTTTATTTTTGAGTTACAATGTATCATTCTTGTCAATCTAATCAGACTCCACATTCATAGAATAAACCCATGCTCGATGCTCAAAAGTTTTATTAACATATTTTAATTAAACTTTTGAATATAAAAAGTATGTAAAAAAACTTTTTTTATGTTCATCTTTAAACATTTTTTGATCATCAATAATGTTTTGTACTTACACATGTTTCCTCGGCCTAAGATAAGATGTACAAAGATCTTTATAATTACTAGAAATTATTTAGTCCAATTCATCCATTCGTGGGGAATAATTATTTATAGAATTATTTTCGTGTTTCTAAAAAAAATTCTTACGTTCTTCATATTTCTTATATTCTCGTGTTTGTGCAACATTTTCCTCATATTGTTGAAGAACTTTCACTTCAATTGAATCAAACAGTCGCCTAATTTATTTTTGGAAGTATAAAATTAGTTCTTTCTTAAGGTATGAATTCTTTTACATTCCAAAAATAATTAGTTTAAATGATTAGGTATTTCTTTATTTGAATTCCCATTGAGGTTATGAAGCTATCAATGGTGTTCAGGGCATGTTCGTAACAAGGAGCCCAAATTTTGGAGTGAAATAGTGCTAGCACATGGTTAGTAGAAACCATGGATTATAGGCCGCATGGTATATTCTTTCCATGTGAGTCTGAATATTAGAGATCTATAGACCACATGGTTTGATAAACCACGTGATTTGGGATTCATGGTCATGTGAAAAATTGCAGACTTTTGATAGAGGTGTTTTTCATAGTTTTCAATTAGTTTATCAAACTGTGTGGACTAAACATGTGAAGTGTTTATTCATATAAAAAAGGGTGAAAAATTAGAGCACAGTTTTCCCACTATGCGACTAAACTGTGAGGCCTAATAATTTGGGTAAAATTTCAAGAAAACCTTAATTAAATATTATTTCATCCCAATTTTTTCCTATTCTTCCATCAATTGGTATCCTTGGCTTGAGAGCTCCTCTTTGACATGTAAGGTAGGAATTGAGAGATCTCATTCACTAAAGATCAGAGTCAATAGATGTTAATCTTGTTGGATATGAATTAGTAATATCTCCATTAATCATTTTTTCATTCCTTATTTGGTTTGATATCAGATGCACTCTTTAGTTATACGCTAATATGACCTATTTATAGGTTCTTCATCCATTCTTCAATTTTACCCCAATCTGAGTCGAATTTGAAGATAATACGGGATGATCTATCCACTATGAACATATGGTAGGTATTCTCATGCTTTTACCTTAAATTTTAGGTGTTTATATATATTTCGTTTTGCCACACACCCAATTCTCAGAGTTATTCCCTTGAAATGGATATTAATCCTTGTTTAAAATGAATAGGTGAGACCTATAAAATTTATGATATCATTGATAGTTGATTAATGTTCATGATCCATTAATTAGAAATACCTATTAGGTTAATTTTTTAATAATTGGACCACTATGGGTTACATGAAGTTGGATTTAATTTTTGGTGTTCCCTTTTCCCCTTTCTATGGGATGTTTCATAATGAATTGAATTGTAATTAAAATTGTAATATGAACTGTGAGTTGAAGTTAATAAAGGAAGGGTACAGATAACCATGAACCAAGGCCTTCCATGTAATTTCCAAACTAATCATGATTTCCCTCTTTAAATTAATTTACAATGTGAGATAATTAAAATGATAATCCTTCTAATCTTAGCCCATGACTTTAGTCACCTTTTTTGTGATTTTGAATTGCAATGATCACAGTATTGACATTGAAATAGTTAAATGGAATTTATTAAATACATATATGTCTAGGGTGAAACATGAGTTCTTATAAAAATTCGATGGAAAAACTCATTTGTATTATAAATTTCTAATGCTCAAGTAACACTTAGACTCCTCATAAGGATTTCCAAGGACGGACTCATGGTGGTTGACTATTATACTCATTGGTGATAATTGAAATCCTTATGGATATAAGAGGATGGACATAGAGGATAGTTTAACATATATTCCATGGGTGATTCTTGGGGTCCCTTAGTGGATCTGGAAGGACGGACTCAAGTTACACTGTTATTTATCCACACCCAGAGCGATACCAGGATTTCAATAAGGAATGCCTATTCGGTCAGTGACTTACACTTTACTGATAGACTGGTTAGTCATTATTGATCACATACCATTAGGAAGAGTCCTAGGAAATGTGATAAGTACGGAGTCTTATTTTTTAAATTATATTGATTAATTAAATGAACTTGAAAATAAAATGAGAAAGGAATAACTTTCAATTCAGTTAAATTTAGGCTAGACTAAAGCAGGTAGTAGAGGATGGGTGTCCATGGGAACCTGGATGTAACACCCCGAGATTTTATGAAAAATATTATTTTAATTTCATTAATGTCTTATGTTATATTCTACACCAAGATTACCTTGCTCTATATGCAACACCGTATTAGCTTGCAGTATACGCAACACTATTCTTGGACCGTGTTACACAAAATTTTGATAATAGTTATTCTACGCAACATTGAGTATATATATATATATATATTAAATGTATAAATGAAATGTGGTTGGATTCTGTTATACGAAACAACGAAAGATTCTTTCACAACACGCAACCCTGACTTGGCTTGCATTACACGCAATCGCGACCTTCCTCGATAGCGTGTGTTGTACGCAATACCGGGTTTTAATAAACAATGTTATATTATTATAATATTGTCATGAACTAGCCATTATGAATAGTATTAAATAAATTTTGAATTTTATAACATTATTATTCAACTTACACATTTCTAGAACATGGTATAAGAACAAAATAAATTTTTCGGGTAAAATAAGTATTTTTCAAAAAATGCAGTTTTGCCGCCTTTTGATGGTGCACCCACTTTAAATCTGGTTTTTGACATGTTTATAAGTTCAATTTGAGAAAATAAAATTCTTCTTTGGAATCAAGAAATAAAAATTTACTTTGGATAAATTTTTCATATTATTCCGGCAACTTTCACATTTTAATGAATAGTAAAAACACGCTATATTTTAATTAAAAAAAACTTTTTTCATCGTAATATCTTATGTGGTTAAATTATAATATTGAATTATTTTAAAGTATAAATAGAATATATTTTTACCATTTAATATAATGTATGTCATTAGCATTGATTTTACCTTGAATTCGTAGGTTAAATCAATTCAATCTTTTGCAATGTTTTAAACAAAAAACCCATTTTTATTCGACAACGGGATTAATTTTAATTTAATTTCTGCAACTTTTGTGTTTTGAATTTTAAAAAATGGATTCCATATTTAGAATCAGTGGGTCCAAATTATGTTAATAGGATACTTTTTATTTTTCGGAATTATGAATAGTAACTACGGTAAATTTTATTTACCATAGTTAAAGGTAAATCAGGTAATTAAGGGTAAATATAATATTTTAAAATTACCCTAACAAATGTCAAAATCTTATTGTATGACTAAAAAACGACCCATATCACCTAAGGGTCGGATTAGATTAATTTAATTAAATTTTTTCAATGAAAATAATTTAATTATTATTAAAACCAAAGAATGTGACAACATGTCACTTTCTTAAATCTTATAAGTATAATAATTTTAATCTAGTGATAAACTTCATGAAACTTCGAACATGAATAGTCTTCGGAAAGATAATACAATTATCTACATTATAGGAATTTATTTAGAATTTTTAGGGATTAAATAAGTATCATTTATTATGACATAAAGATGATGCAGTAATTGTCTTATTAATGAAATATTGACATAATTGATGTTATAAACGCCCAAATAAATGTAATTTAAGACTTTTTATTAATTACACTAATTTTCTAGGTTACTATGATATAATAGTGTTGATTTAATCAACTTGTTTCGAACATATAATTCTGTTATGACTTTCACAAAAATCATATATCAAATAGTGTCAAAATTGACACAAAATAGTTTTTAAATAAAATATTATATTATTAATTGTTATTTTATTCCTAAAAATCTATGGTTCTGCCAAATAACTTAGATAAGGATATATATATTAATAATAAACAATTTGGGGTTCTTTTGGCATGTTATAGTAAGTGTATTAACCATATAGTGTAAGAAAACAAAAAGGCACGGTAAAAGTTAAATTATTTAACTTAAAGTTAAATCTAATTGATAAGGTTAAAATAATAACCTAAACTTGTCTAAATCCTATTGGTTGATAGGATTTAGACCCATCCCCACTTTAGCTTCGAAATAATATCCTTTGGAACCATTATAAACCGATTTTGACTTTAATATAAAATAATATTTTGAGATATTCCTAAGGTGCCCCTCTCCTCCCTTATAAAAGGGCACCTCCTCCCTCTCTTCCTCACACAACTTTGAGCCTTCAAGCTCGGACGACCCCTGCCAAAATCCCTTCTCCACTTCCCTAGTATCATCCTAGAGGTCCTGGTCTTCTTCAAAGACAATCCTTAGTTCTTTAAGTGGAGGCTATGAAATGGCGCGTCAAAAAGAGGTAATATCCATTACCGATCTTTTTCAATTTCTTTCTTCTTCAACTTCTTCTTATTTAGTTGTTTCATGATAAAGTAATAACATCAGTATTTCTTATATACTGATATGTTATTATAAATATAAAACAAATCTAATTCACCTTCTATCCATCCTACGGAAAAATGAAATCACCGCGCGTGCGTACGTACGGAATACCGTCTCCACGCCGTGGTGTAATCTATTTTCCACCATCACCTTACAAGGATGAGTATAATGGTGTAATGAGTAACTATATATGATTATTATAGAGTGATATTGATACTGAAATAGTATACATACACTTCAACAAAATTTCACGACCATGGGAACGATATCATCGCTCGTGCGTACGTACGGACTACCGTCTCCACGACGCGATGAGATTCATTATCAATGATTAACCATTCATGAATGATTATAAAGTATATATAATATGTACTAATGAAATATATTACATAATAATGATACTGGATTTATTTATATATTTATATGTATGTCATCTACTTAATTCCATTCAATTCAATAAGGAAACGAAAACAGCGTTCATGCGTACGTACGGACTACCGTCTCCATGAACGGTGTATTTCTTTCCATTTAATGATTTATTATATATATGTATATCATGAATATATATATATATATATAAATCATGTTTTATGTTCTGGAATTAAGTAATCATTATCTAAGTAATCATATGAATAATTACAAATCAAAACACGGACGACAAATGAAACAATTTTACCCAAAATGCTCTTTAACATGGAATTTACAAAAGAACGGGTAACATAAAGTCATAAATGAACCATATATGATATCATAACAATGAATATGATTCTATAATAAGTAAATAACATTATTTAAATCATTATACAGGAGGTTCGGACACTTACGAATCAAATCGGACCTAAGGTAAGGGAAAATATCACAATCTCATTTTTATCCGAGATTGTTTTTACTTTGGCATTTACTGGGGAATATTTTATCATCCACATCCATGTTTCCTCAATATGTAATATTATTTCCATCCACCTACAATTGTTTAAATCCAATTTTATCCTTCGGTGAGTTTTTAGTAAAAGATATGAAAGGAATCTTTTGTCATTTTTCATACGAGGTACTTTATGACTTTTCCGACAAAAGTATGAAGAATGTTTTTTTAACTTATACGACATGAATGGATTTTTAAAACATTATTTCCAAGAATAATCCTTTACAAGTTTTCAAGTTTATTTTTAATCAACTTCTTTTAGTTTAAAGTTGATGACATTTTAAGAAAGGAAAAATGTTTTTGAAGAAGAAAGGATATTTTCCTCAAGAATGGAGTTCAAGTGTTTTATCAAAATTATTTTCCATCTATGATAACAAAGGGTTCTGTTTTTATCCCTATTATTACATTGATTTGATTATGTTGTGATGGAATTATTTTTCTGAATTCCTTTATCTTATATGATTTGTTTTATGATGTCATGATGTTCAAGATTCCCATTTGTATTACATGGGTTATGCAACGATGTATGATTTATGATTTTGTGGAACACATAAGAATGGTATAATTATGAGATGGGTGGGACCTATATCTCCCTCCAATGCATTGGGTAAAGATTTTGTATCTCATGAGATAGACATGGCTGAAATGGTAGGTTATACCGGTTTAGTGAAACAGGACTGAAACGAGGGTTACTCGATTCAGAAAGGGACTTTGTCCACTAAGATAGTCTTGGCAATGAGTCTTGACTAACAAGAAATGATTATCTATGATTATGTGTGTATGCCACAAAGTTTCATGTTTTAAGTTATGATTATTGGGATTTCATTTCACTACTATGATTTATCCCATGTTATGAAATTATGCTCTCTTTTTCAGGTTAAGATTTCAAAAAGTTATGTTCTTATGAATATGATGTGATTGATTTCTCTTTTGTTTACCCTTACTGAGCATTTGAGCTCACCCTTTTATGTTTTCTTTTCCCCAGGATATAAAGAAAGGTTTTAGGTAACAAAAGGGAAGATCTTTATGGGAGATATTGAAGATCTTTCACCACGATTAGAAGATTAAGTTCCGAGTTTCCAAAGACACGAAAATATTATGATCCTTGTGTGTGTGTTTTTGTTATGTACTAAGTATTCCGCAAAAGTAATGTAATGTCCATGTACGTCAAGCTACGGGTCTCTACACTGGAACTCTCTGAGTTGTTAAATTTTAGCACTTTCATTACATATTTTCTTACATCCTACACATTTTTGTTGTTATATATTCAATCAATAGATGGATATACACATTTTTATTGATGCATACTAGGAGTTTATCCTACACCGAACTCAGGACACCGATGGTTCCTAGAAACACAGTATGATTGTGGGTATTGATAAGGGAAAGAACAAAACTATTGGTTCCTGATTTTCTACCTAGGATAAAAGGCGAACATGACCAAGATGAGGTCGTCATGATAGCTGGATTATTTTTTCCCTTTATGTAATTTTTTTCCATGTATTATACTGGTTCGATGTATAACTATTTTCGCAATTTTATAGAGACATGACATGTACCATCATCATCTTTGTATGAGATAATATCTTGGTTCATTTATCTATTCCTCCCATTTTTTATTGTATGATTATTATACTACTTCCTCCACTTGACTCTTATTGTATTATTTTATGTTGAACTCAGGTAATGAGGGAATAATATTCCCACAGAAACACCCATGGACCTTGTTACTAGTTGGTAGCTCTGGCATTCATGGAGATGCATTTGAAGTCATATGACCAACCGATCTCAGGGAACCATTCAGTGGAATCTAGGCCCAAGAAATTAAAAAGTGGTATAAAATGATTTCATTTCATTCCTTATTATTTATTGAAAATAGAAAGGGGTTAGTAAGAATAGGAATTTGGTAATGAGCTATTTCTAGGCATAGAAAACCCACGTATAGGAAAAGAAAAGTTTCCTCTAATGAAATTGCTGTTATTTGGATTTGGATATTATTATTGATTTGATTCCACCATTGGGTGATGAAATGGAATTGTGATGTTATTATTGATATGATTACGGGTTCTATTGTGTTGAAACTCAATGTTATTTGGGTATTCCATATTTTTCATCCTTTCACGAACTTGTTAGAAATCACATGCCATGTATTATTCCATACCATATAGGATGAGTTTTCATTTTTCACACCATTGTGATATGTACCATGATTGATATCGATTTTTTGCATTATATATTTTATGTTGGGAATTGGACAACATGGTTGGTATGTATAGTTCCCTCCATAACCTAAGACTTTTTTTTTCTGATTATGCTACAAAAGGCAACCTAACCAGCCAATTGTGGCATAATGAGTCATGAACGATGAGTCGCATATACCAGAATGTGTTATGGGGGGAATTTGGTGGATCCCATACTTTGGATTCTGATAAGTATAGGAACTTATGGATCAGAACTTTTTAAACCGTCTGGTTCAACCATTTGAAATAAAATTTGATATAATTGAAATGAAATCGGAATAAAATGGAATGTAATTTTTTGATAGAGGAGAACTTGTTGCATATCTTCCCGTAGTAGTCGGTAGTAGGAAGTATCTCTTGATTTTATATATAATATGTGTGTCACTCAGACATGACTCATGGTATAAGTAGAGGGGCGTGTTCTTATATTGGAAGGCTTGTACATATCCTATTTTAGTATCAACGCTTCTAGTTTTTAACTTTGAGAGAGATTTTTGTTAAGTCATGTGTTTGGCATTATAAAGGAATTCCAATACAAATACATCCATTTGTACACCAAGAGGGCGGTGATGAACACACTCCAAAGCCAGAGTGCCATGGTCAACTATTTAATCCTCCTTTAGTGCCATCTGTGGAACAAGTAGTTATATAATAAACAGGTGATGCGGTGCTGTTCCATGACGGTTTTTTTGGGATTAATGAAGATAGTTCAGGGAGAACTATGACATACCACTACAATGGAACTGTTAATGGTTGAGTTCCAGTAGTAGCATCCACCAAGGATTACGAGGGATGGTAAACCAAAGGCTATATATTCATGGTTAGAGGCCATGATATCAATATTTAAGAATCTCGAGAAACCTCCTGATATGAGGGTAGATATAGATACAAATATAGTGCATGATTATTACAGGAGATGTTGGGATGTCATTACACAAACATATCATCATTAAGATATGGAATATATAAATTTTCATATAGAATTCTATGATTACATCTATCCTAATATGTTGAGGGACGATAGAGGAAGAGAGTTCACTCACACAGATTCGGGCTCATTATCTATTATGAATTATTCATCACATTTTTCAAAGCTCTATCACTTCACACCTATTCTGATTTGTGGAGACATATCTAAATCCAAGAAATTTGATGATGGTCTCATGTATGACATCTGATTATAGGTGAATGTTTTTTAGCTATCTACCATTTTTGGTATTGTGAATCATCTTCTTATCATAGTGCATAACCTATGAGAGGATTGCGGTGCGAGCCTGGGAGCCTTGATATCTAGATCATGTTCTATATAACATGGTAGTAGGAATCATTGTATTGAGATTCCATTCACTTTAATTAGAAGCCAAAGCACATACTCAAGTAGCTCAGTGAGGTTCCCCTAGTGCAGAATACTGATACATATGAGACCTTAGTGAATGAGATACATAGTCGAGTTCCAATCTTGTGGAAAGATGGGGCATCTACAACGCTTTTGTAAATCCATTTATCTAATAGCCAAAGAGAGAGAGTCTATACGAAATCAATGTGCGTGAATAGGGTCAACAACTTCTCATTAGGCAAGGCATAAGAGTACATCTATCCAATCTACTCAAGATGGTTGTTGTGGCCATTGTAGTCGTACCCCATTTTTACAGTGACAACATAGTGGATATGCTCAAGGTAGCCAGGAAGTATTACATGGAAATAGATCAGGATAAGTATATGAATTGAAATGGACACCTGAGGAGAAGGATAATATGCATTCTACTATGAGAGGTACTATTATAGTATCATCTACTTTATAATGTTTTCTTTTCTATATAGGGGATTCTCATTGATTTATATCTATGCCTATTTTAGTGATTCTTTTTCTTATCATTTAGTGGTTTGAGGGTTTCATGATGCTTGATTCTCTATTAAGTATTTGAATGGAGGATTTACAATTCTGCAGGGAGTGACCCCTTGATATTGTTGTGTGTGACATCATATTTGACCTCACTATCCTTGAGGTTAAATGTTAGAAAATCATTATTGAGAGGGAATACTTAGTTAGATAATATGATTTCATCGATATCTATCACTAAAGGGTGGCCTTTACAATGCCAAATGGTAGAGAGTTTATTCACAAATGGAGAATGGGATTTCCAAGAATGTCGAACATGCCCTTAGCATCATGAGATGGCTGGGATGATATCCTATATTGCAATTTTATATCCGGATAACTAAGGAACATTCCAGAGAGATTTCCTTCAAGTGGTTGATCGCTTTAGGGAAATTGTTCAGGAAGAAAATTCCAGATTACCTCCCATGGGAGTGGTAGAGTTATCTACTGATATAGTGTAGGAGATACACCGATATCCATTCCTCTTTAAAATATGGGTACTACTGAGATTCAAGAGTTTCAGAGGAAGATAAAGGATATTTTTGGAAAGTGTTTTATTGAACCCAATACATTACCATGGGGTTCATCGGTCCTTTTTGCGAAAAAGTTATATGGTACCCTTAATCTATGTGTAGATTAACCAAAAATTAAACTAGTTGATGGTTATGAACCGATATTCTCTATTGCTGATAGATGATATCATTGAACATAATTATGAAGATTGGGTTTTCCCAAAAAATTATTTGAGACCTAGTTATCAAAAGGTGTGTGTTAGACAATCATAAAAACACCACACACCTTTTTAATAGTAGGTATTCATTATATGCGTATTTGGTTATGTCATTAGGTATCACAAACATTCCAAGAGACTTCATGGAATTGATTAACTGAGTCGTATATCCTTATATAGATACGTCTATCTTGGTATTGATGGATGAAATCTTGGTGTATTCTCACAATATATATGACCATGCCAAAATTCCTGATATTTTATTAGATACTGTAAAGACCCAAAAATTCTATTTCAGTTTTTTTGAATTATCTGGCATCTTTACGATTTTGTGAAAATTAACGGTGTGTGATTCTAAGGCCCGGTGTGCCTGGAATGAATTTATGAACTTTTTTAATGCATATCCAATAAATGCATGGGTGAGGTTTTCTTTCATTTTAACTAATGCTCAGATTAAAAATCTGAGGGAACAGTTGAATCCATAGTGCCCTAATTCTCTTAAGGGAATCTTCACTTTGACCGCAGTTAGTCGGGAGAAAATATAGTTTTGGTGACTTTTAAAGAAATAATAAAATAACATAATTTTAATTTTATTTCATTTTCTTTTTCCTACCACCTTTTGAGTGGCGGTGGTGGGGACCACAGAGGTGGTCAGACCTTTAATTATAGGGTGTCAATGGCATGGTTACACTTTGGTTTCATAACCACCACTCGCGTTATTAATGAGACACTTTAAGTACATCAATTAATGAGGCTCATTAATTAGATCAATTAAGGAACCTCATTAATTCTTCAAGGCATTGCTCGCCTTTCCCCCACCTATTTAATTGGAGCTCGGGATGGGGTTTTGGCATGACTTCATCAAGTGAGGAACCCCTATGGATGTGACGCCACCCCTTCCACTAATAGAGAACATAGGATTGACGACACCCATTGTAGGATCGATCTGGATATCGACGGATAGTGAACGCCAATGCACGTGAACCTTATCCTTTATTTTCAATACCCTAGAATGTGGAATCACAACCATCAAAGATGTCCCCAACGAATCATGAGGTAGGGGGTTTAAATTTTTTATGAGTTTAAATGATTTTCTGTCATCGTTCTTGATTAATACGAAGAACGTGGATCAACCAACTAATGGTTTGATCACCAACTCGTTGATTTTTACAGAAGTTTGTCGTGAGGATTAATTTTGGGGTTTAATCAAATCTTATGATGATTTTTGTTTCATCAATATGTTATAACGCCAAAGCGGATGGCGTGGGACAACACAATGAAGGCCCGTACCCTCCACTGAACTTGTTCTTGATGCATTCTTCATTGGTGAATGATGAACTTGTCAGCAATGCAGAACTGAGGACTACATAGTAAAGGTGAAAGTCTAGGAGTCCTATAGGCGCAAATGAGAATAGAAACGTGGCTTTGATACATTTCTAGAGCCCCACAGAAGCTCCACCAGTGCGGCACCAGTGCGGCGACTAGTGCTGACTATGGAGACGGCTGCTGGCACTCGCCGACAACGTAGGAGAGAAGCACCGCTCGGTGCCACAGTGGCTGGATAGGGGGCCAACAGTGATCTAGCTACATAGGTGTCAGTGGAACTACATTGCATGCCATATTGAAGGAGATTCGTGACCTGAAGCCGCGACGAGCTGGTAGGGACCCACCTCCTACGGGTCCCATGAGTGACAAGGTGGCGTCACCTCGCACCACCCTTAATGGAGTGAAATGACTCCATTAAGACATTTAGATGAAGAAGACTACATGCCATGTGTGGGGTGCACTTGAAGGCTTTTCCAATTTGTGGCCCAGTGGACTAGACATGTCGTGGCCCAGCCCAACCAGTGCAGGTCGAGCCGGTCCGCGACCCACGGGGCCGAGTCCGTAATGGAGTAGCCCAACCGGGCCGGCCCCGGTTGGTTCAGGCTGGGTCTAGACTAAACCGAACTTGGTCGGGTTGACCCAAACCTATTCGGTGTGATTTGAACCAGGTTGGGATGGTCCGGTTCAGCCCGACAGGGTCAGACCGGACCCAGACCCCTATCGGGCCCAGAAACGCTTAAAGATCCATATCTTGTGAACCAGATGTCTGTTTGAAGAACCGTCTATGACGATGGGATCCTTAGAGTGAGAAGTTCCTTTTGAGATACTCCATAAGAGTTTTGGATAATTTTGTATTACAGATGGCTTGGATTGATCCCAAATACAACCGGGCTGTATGCACTAAAATGCCAATAACTTATAGACCGGGCGTCCGGTTGATGCACGGTCTGTTGTGTTGGAACCCTTATAACATGAAGGATCATATGGTTACTTATTTGTGGGACTTTGTACCAGTTGAAATATGACTGATGGATTGAGGAGCGGTTATCCCATAATCAAGCGTGCTATGAGCGGGATTCTAGTGGCTGGTTGGGACATGAAGAAGGAGAGATACCAATACGGGTTAGCATAAAAAACACAAGAGTGAGATGATATGGCTATACAAATATTCATCCCTACCTCTGTACTAGTGACCAATACGGGTCATCACCAGTGACCAATATGGGTCAGCACCAGTGACCAATACGGGTCAGCACCTGCGATCAATACAGGTCAGCACCAGTGACCAATACCGATCAGCTTCCAGCGACCAATATGGGTCAGCATACAGTGACCTATACAGGTCAGCAGTAGAGTTAATATGGGTATGAGGATCTAAATTTATGACTAGCCATCCATATTCTAGAAACCTTGAAGTTATACTGTTATAGTGAGCTATCTCTTTTGCTGTGTTTTCAAGATTTAGATCAGGCTTGTGATATTAAATTAGTGGTATTTCTTGAGATTTTTTTCATTTTGGATTACTGATCGGCCTTCAATGGTCTTGGGGTCCCCTACTAAGTTTTTGTACTCAGCCCTGCACAGGTTCTCCCTGCATGTGTATGTCGGGTGTAGACTTCTAACGCTCAGAGGCAGACATTGGAGGTTCGGGACTTGGTGGACCTTGGTGTGACATGAGCAGTCAAGATCGTCTTCTTAGACTTCATACTTATAGTTCTTACCCTCCAGATAGGGATCCAGGGCATATGCGAGAACTGTTTACTTCCTTATAGAGTCTAGGGATTGTATGTTGGCCCCCTATTTTCAGTTCACAATTATACTTTTGGTGCTACTTTAATCTCATATTTGTACCATACTTTTGTTGGTTGTTTACATCAGTTTCCCTTTTTGAGTGTTTACAGATATCTATGGAAATTCCTTAACTATTTGGGAAATGCTTTCAAGTTTTTGTCACCAACCCCTAGCATATAGAAGTTGGTCTTGGGGTAGTCACATCTGGGCCCTGTGGTATGTGTTGTGACAAAGTGGAATCAAATAGAGGTTGGTTATACCAGAATAACTAAGAGTCTAATTTTAATGTGGCAATGGTGTAAAGTGGATTTAGTTCTGTTTTCAGTTTCGGGAGTCCAAGGTTGGAATGGTGGCCAAGGTATCCATACCCTAGGACCCTGAAATCATTTTTCTGACTCGGTACATGAAAACAATGGTTTCTAGTGTATTGAATAGTTTTTTGAGAATTATTAAGTAAGATAACCAGGTATAACTTATTTAAAGTGGATAATCTATTTCTTACAAGATGCCTCCATGAAGACATCCAGTGATGATTTTGATTAGAGATCATGACACTGGCCCACCCAGGGATTAGGCATCGGTACAGGGAGAACTCATAGTGATGGAACCTTTGGGTAGTGTACCAGCAGCACCACCACCCGTTGAGTAGTAGATTCCACTAGTGGATCATGCACACCAACTGAGTAGGTTGCATTATTTCTAGAGATATGGGCCTCTAAGGTTTTGAGGCGAAATGAACCCCCAGGCAGTAAAGGACTGGCTTGAGGTAGTATTGTGGTTCTTTCGCTACGTATAGACACCCACCATGTAGATAACAATCATGGCTGCTATCCTTCATCAGGGATCGGTAGGAAGATAGTGGAGATCGACACTCCATGTGTGTTAGTAGATGAACCTCACCTTTCTGGACATTGAGTTACTTTTTAGGGAGGATTTCATGCCATGGACACTATCCTTTATGCGTATTCAGAAGCTGCTGCATCTATAGCAGGGAATCCAGACTGTGGCTCTGTACTCGGTG
This sequence comes from Viscum album, assembly GCA_963277665.1. Classification (NCBI taxonomy): domain Eukaryota; kingdom Viridiplantae; phylum Streptophyta; class Magnoliopsida; order Santalales; family Viscaceae; genus Viscum; species Viscum album. The sequence goes on along the minus strand of OY728140.1, from coordinate 1,264,144,747 downwards.
AGATTTACTAACCTTTCCTGATACACAACTGACATGGTACGACACACATACATCAAGATCCAGACCCTTTAGAAGGGGATTCGATGAGATATCAGAGCTGTGAAAGTTTCTCTCAACATCCTGATGCAGGATGGGGTTTTATAGAGATATTTTCTGATGGAGAGCTTCCATGCCAAGCAGACACCGATAGTGAGATCCCCTACCAGACGACAGGTAGCAGAGTCATCTACAGCTGGCAGTAGACAGACGATGTAGAAGCCCAAGCTGGCTAAACCATATGGAGGGTGACCCCGGGATGCAGGGTCAGATGTTCGAGGCTCGAGAGGTCGAGGGAGACACCAGCAAGGCATGAACTATTTTTTCTTTGGGGAACAGGGTCACAGATCTCGTGACTATCCGACTCCCCAGGCAGATGACCGATGGATAGTGGAGGGGCCACCAAAGTAGTGGAAACGACATGTACATAATATTCTTCTTGTTGGTGGATGAGGTTGGGGAGAAGGACATGCGATGGGAGGTGGTCGGGGTTACCAAACACTACCACCACCACCCCAAGGCGGTCAACCAAGAGTTTAGAGAGCAGGTGGATGGAAACATGCCCATCTATAGGAAGTTGAGACTCATGATCATGAAATACCTAAGATGATACGAGGTACGATCTATATCTTCACTACATTTTCATTAGTGCTTATCAACACATTTTATAGCCATTCATTCCTTTCCGTAGACTTAGTTTGGGTCTCTGAGATTCTGAATGAGCTTTTAGCTCGAACATTGCATTTGGATACACCTACAAGATGAGATTCATCAGTCACACACCGGTGCCAGAAGTGTGATCTTACTCTCGAAGAAAAGTGTTTCATATGGGATATTCTAGCAGTGTCATGTAAACCCAATGACATCATTCTAGGAATGGACTGGTTATCAACAGTTCATGCACATATTGACTGCCTGAGACGTACTGTGTAATGTATGTGCAGAGATGGAGGCTGGTTTTATTTTGATGGTGAGAAGGAAAATAGATAAGCACAAGATGAACATGTGCTCAAAAGGGTGCAGTATATTACATATTAGCTTGCTTGCATGACCTTAAACACGATGGATGAGGTGACTCCATGGTTCCCAGCATTGGTGGATGAGTATGAGGATGTATTTCAAGATGATGTCTCAAGACTACCACCTCATAAAGAGGTAGACTTCACGATTAAATTTTACCCAAAATCAACACAAATATGTACACCAGCATATCGGATAGATCATACAGAGCTCTAGAAGATGAGGGTATGGTTGGAGGACTTCAATAGGAAGGCATTCATAAGGCACAATGTTTCTCCATGGGCATCGCCAGTGTTGTTTTCCAAGAAGGTGGACAGAAGTTTGAGGCTATGTGTGGACTTTCAGTTCCTAAACTGGGAGACTGTGAAGAACAAGAATCCACTCTCAATGATTGTTGATCTATTTGACCATGTGAAGGGAGCAAGATGGTTTTCGAAGATAGGCCTCAGATTATTCTATCACCACCTCTGGGTACCGGACGAGGACGTACTAAAGACATCCTTAAGATGTCGGTATGGCCATTTTGAGTGATTAGTGATGCCTTTAAGAAAGAACAACACTCCAAAAGGGTTCATGAGGCTCATGTGAAAGATCATTCAGCCATAACATGATCTCATTGTGGTGGTCTTCATCGACAACATCTTGGTGTACTCAACATTTGAGGAAGAGCACCGAGTACACATGAAGATAGTTCTAGACACACTCCGGTAGCACCAATTATATAAGAAGCTCTCGAATTGTGAGTTCTAGAAATAGAAGGTCCACTTTGTGGGACATGTCATCTTATAGGCTAGAGTTTCATTGGATCCAGTGAATATTGAGGCAATACTTTTTTGGGAGCCACCCAAGAGTGTTACTAAGGTGAGGAGCTTCCATGGATTAACTGGATACTATCGAATGTTCATACCTGATTTCTCTAGAGTAGTAGTACCTGTGAATTTTTTAATAAAGAATGTGAAACCCTTCCTATGGTAAGAGACATTCTAGCAGATATTTCCACAGCTAAGGCATAGCTTGACCATCATTCCCATCCAGAGGTTGCTGGAGGTGGCCACATACTACGTAGTTTAGTCTGATGCATCAAGGACCAGACTCGGGTGTTTCCTGATGTAGGATGATGTAATGATTTCATGTGGATCACAATAGCTGGGGCCTCGTGAGTCGAATTATATTATTGTTGACTTGGATTTGGTAGTAGTAGTCTTCACATTGAAGATGTGGAGACACTACTTGATGGGCCAATGATTCATTGATTACTCAGAGCACAAGAGTCTTAGATATTTTTCCACATAGAAATATCTTAATCTGAGAAATCGACATTGGGTGGAGTTCCTCCAGGACTTTGACTTTGAAATTTTTTATACTCCTGTGAAGGGTAACATAGTGGAAGATGGACTTAGCCGGAGATCGAGTTCACAGCTACATAATAAGGCTTATGATAAATTACCATTGCTTCAGATATCATATGCGGATAGAGATGAGATAGTCTACATCTAGTTGATGGTTGTTTCCCCTCCAATCCTTCTGCAAGTCAGCGAGGCAGAACTCGGAGACATCAGATTCGAGACTACACATGCTCAGATATCCTCAGGCTATGCACCTGACATATATTATGAATGTGGAGAGCACACAATCCTTTTCAGAGGACATATAGTTGTACCATTGGCTCTACAGTAGGAGGTTCTATGGGAGTTTCATACATCCTACTTGGTTTTAAATCCAAGAATGTTGAAGATGTATTAGGACCTCTTGCGTTAGTACTGGGGGTTAGTGATGAAAAAAGTTGTGGTAGAGTTTGTTTCTAGATGCCTCACTTGCCAGAAAGTGAAGTCCAATCACCTGGTACAAGAAATCCAGACCCAACCCCCTGAGATACGAGAGTGGAAGTGGGAAGGGATATTGATGTATTTCATGATGGGGCTTCCATGTACGTCTAGAGGGAATGATACCATCTGGGTGATCGTTGAACGACTCACCAGGTCAGAGCACTTCCTTGCTATTTGAGAGAAGGGTTCAGTGGAGAGCTTGATCAGTCTATACATTTAAGAGATCGTGCGACTTCATAGGGTGCCTTCAACGATAGTTTCAGACCGGGACACCTTCTTCACATCTCGGTTATGTAAAGGATAGAAGGAGGCTTTCAGGACTCTTCTTCGCTTGAGCACGACATTTCACCCACAACAAGATGGTCAGACTGAGCAGACTATCCAGACCATGGTGGACATGATTCGTTCATGTGTACTAGATTTTGGTCGTAGTTGGGAGGACCACCTACCCTTGGTAATGTTCGCGTAATGAAAAAACTATAACTCTACCATTTGTATGGCCCCTTTTGAGGAATCATATGGATGACCGTGCAGATCTCCCTTGTGCTGGATGGATCCAGGAGAACCATCACTCATGGGACCAGATATTGTACATGCTATTAGTAAGAAGGTTTATGTCATCCGAGAGAGGATGAAGACTACATAGAGCCGAAAGAATTCTTATACTGATAGGAGAGAGAGAAAACATGAGTTCCAGGATGGGGAACATGTATTCATGCTAGTCTTCCTTCAGCGAGGACTACACAGATTTAGCCGAGGTAGAATTATTTCACCGAGGTTTACCAGACCTCTCTTGATACATCGGCGGATTGGAAAGGTGGGGTATAGAAAGGCACTACCACCATAGTTGGAGAGGGTGCATGATTTCATCCAAATATCCCAGCTCAGGAGATACGTGAATTACCCATCTCACATCACCAACCATGGTGAGCTGGAGATTGATAGTAGTTTGAGTTTTTCAGAGTACCCAATGGAGATAGAGGATCGATAAGAGCAGATCATTCGTGGGTGGTCGATACCTCTAGTGTCTGTTCTATGGAATAATGGGAATCTCCAAGAGAGAATATGGGAGAGACAGGCTCATATGCATTCCCAATACCCCACTTTGTTTATGTAGCCTTGTTTGGATTTCAGGGAAGTAATTCCCTAAGGTGGGGAAAATGTAAAGACCTGAAAATTAAATGTAATTTTTTAATTATTTGGTATTTTTACAAGTTTGGAAAAATTGACGGCATGTGATTCCGAGGCCCCATTTTACCGGAATGAATTTCTTGAACATATTTCAAGGTACGTTCAGTAAATGCACGGGTGGTGTTTTCTATCTTTTGAACTGGTGCTCATATTTAAAATCTGAGGGCACCGTTGAATCCACAACGCTATGATTTTCTTAAATGAAGATTCACTTCGACCGCAGGTTTTTTGGAGAAAAAGTTTGTTTTTTTCAACATTTAAATAAATAATAAAATAACATAAATTGTTATTTTATTTCTTTTTATTTTTCCTTCCACCATTTGAGTGGTAATGGCAGGGACCACAGTGGTGGTCAGACATTTAATTATCGGGTGTTAATGGTAAGGTTACAGTTCAGTTGCGTAACTACCCTCACGTAATTAATTAGAAACTTTAATTACGTCAATTAATGAGTCATATTAATTATGACAATTAATGAACCTCCTTAATTCCTAAAGGCATTTCTCACCTTTCCCCCTCCGATTTAAATGGAGTTCATGGTAGGGTTTTGGAACAACTTCATCAAGCAATGAACTCATAAAGAAGTGACACCACACCTTTCACCGATATAGAATGGAGGATTGGGGATGCCCATTGTAGGATCAATCCGAAGGTCAACAGACGACGAACGCAATGCACATGAACCTTCTCCTTTGTCCGGAATACCCTCGAACATTAAAGCACCTACATCCGTAACGTCCCCAAAAAATCATGAGTTAGGGGATTTAAATTGTTTATGTGTTGAAATGTTATTTCTCTCTTTGTTATTGATTAATAAAAAGAATGCAGATCAAACAACTAATGGGTTGATCCGTGACTCATTCAGTTTTATGGAAGATTGTAGTGGGGATTCATTTTCGGGTTTTATCAAATCTTATGATGATTTTTGTTCCACCCATATGTTATAACGCTAATGCGGAGGGCGTGGGGCAACCCAAAAAAGGCCCGGACCCTCTTCTGAAATTGTTCTTGAGGTGTTATTCATGGTAGAATGAATAACTTGTTAGAAACGCTGAACCGAGGGCCATGCCATAAAGGTGGCAGTCTAGGAGGCCCGCAGGCGTAGATGAAAATAGAAACGGAGCATCAGATCATCGTCGGAACCCCGCAGAAGCTCCGCCGATATGGAGACACCAGCAATGGACACCGAAAGTGGAGATGGTGTCCAGAGATCGCCTTCCATGGTGGAGAGCGGCGTCGTAGTGGCAGGATAGGAAGCCTGTAGTGGGCGGGCCGCGGAGGTGGAGATGGTGCACCGTCGCACACCGTGTTGAAGGAGAGCCGTGCCTCGAAGCCGCGTCGAGCTCGTAGGGACACACCTCATTCTGGTCCCATGGGTGACAAGGCGTAGCCACCTAGAACTACCCTAAATATAGTCAAATAGCTCCATAGAGCCGTTTGGATGCGGCAGACTACACACCAATAGGCCAGGCCGCGTCTCCCAGCAGGCAGCGCCGGTCCGCAGCCCAGCGGACCATGCCTATAGCGGCCAAGCATTTCCAGGGCCGGTTGGGCCTATCTACGGCCCAACAGGCCACGCTTGCCATGTCCAAGACCAACTGGACCGGGTCAGACCTTGACCTGGTCGGGTCGACCCGAACCGGGTCGGGTCATCCCAGGCCGGGTCGGGCGCTGAAATGCCTAAAGGGCCAAATCTTGTGAATTGAATGTCTGTTTGACAAACTGTCAATGGAACTGGGATCCTGGGAGTGATATGGTCCTTTTGATATACTTTAGAAGTGTTTTGGAGAATGTTTGAGTAGGACCCGGTTGGATTGACCCCGAATCCAACCGAGCCCTCGACACTAAAATGCCAATAACTTACAGACCGGACAATCGGTTGACGCGCCGTATGTTGCGTTGAAACCATTATGATGTGACAGATCATCGAGTAACATCTTCATGGGACTTCATACCAGTTGAAATATGACTGATGCCTTGAGGATAAGTTCTTCTAAAATCATGCATGCTATGAGATGGAATATGTTGGCTGGCTATGACATGAAGAAGAAGAACGACCAATATGGGTCAACATTAGAAACTCCATAGTGGGATGATCTAGAATTATGACCAATAATCCATACCAATGTACCAGTGACCTATACGGGGCAATAACAACGTCCAATATAGGTTAGCACCAATGACAAATATGGGTAACCACCAGCGACCAATACGGGTCAGCACTAGCGAACAATACGGGACATCACCAGTGACAAAAATGGGACAAAATATAAGGACCAATACCGGTTAGCATACAGTGACCCATACAGGTCATTAGTGGAGTTACAATAGATAATATGATCTATATTTATGACTAGTCATCCCTATCCCAATAACCTTGAAGTTATACCATTAGAGTTAGTTGTCTCTTTTTTTTGTGCTCATGATTTAGATCATGCTTATGATATTACCTTTGTGATATTTCTTGTGATTTTTTCCTTTGTGGATTACTGAGAGACCTTCGGGGGTCTCGGGGACCCCTACTGAGTTGTTATACTCACCCCTGCACAGGCTCTTCCCATACGTGGGTATCTGGTGCAAACTACTAACACTCCAAGGCAGAATTTGAAGGTTTGGGAGTTGGTGGAGATTGGTGCGATGGGAGGAGTCGAGATCCTCTTCTTCGACTTCAAACAAATAGCTATTACCCTCCAGGTAGAGCTCCATGGAAAATGCAACAACAGTTTACTTTCTTTCAGTTTCTAGTGTTTGTATTTCGGCACACTATTTTCAGTTCACAGTAGTACTTGTGTTTAAACATTAAACTCATCATTGTACCATACTTTGGTTGGGTTTTACTTCAGTTTACCATTTTTATTGTTTACAGATATCTAAGGCAATGTATTCTCTATTCGGAAAAATCCTTCAGGTGATAGTCACTACCCCCTTGCCTATGGATGTCAGGTTTGGGGTAGTCCTGTATGGGCCCCATGGGATGGGTGGTCATAGATACATTGAGAGATTATCAATTATATGAAAAGTTGACAATGTGCTTCTTCTCTATGGATTAGATTCACTTTTTGGACCACACTATCTTAGAGAAAATAATATCATTTGACTTAGAGAATGTGGGGTCAATGATTCTTAAGAGAATCTCAACAAAATATTTTAGGTACAAATTTTCTTCATGCTAGCTGGTTATTACATGCACTTTATACAAGGCTTCACATTCTTATATGAACCTATAATTGGATTTACTAAGAATGATGTGATTTTCATGTGGTCATATTCTTATGATTCAGCCTTTCATAAGCTAAAAGGGATATTTTCTTAAGTGCATATACTAATTTTTCTAGATCTACATAGGACTTACACTGTTTACTATGATGTATCCGATATCATGCTAAGGGTAGTTATTATGTTGGGAGATAATGTCATGGTATATTGTTCTTGGAAGTTCATGCCACATGATAGTAATTACCTGAAGATAATATCGATTTATCTATAATTTTTCATGTATTAATTTGTTGGAGGTAGAACTTACTTGGAGAGAATTTTTGTGTGTGTTCATATACCACAAAACCCTATAGCACATATTTTCAAAGTGTGAGACAAATTTGAGGCAGTGAAGTTGGTTTGAATGAATATAATATTTTTACTCCATGATTTCCTACATGCCTTGTATGGGAAATTTAGTGGCCGATGTAGTGTGCAAGAGGAATTAGATACAGGTAGTTTAAAAGGTCAGTAGTGAGTGAAATATTATCGATTCGTTCTCAAAGATTCATTTGGAGGTGCTCGACTATCATGGATAGACTTATCTATCAAACTCTACTATTACATATACCCTTCTGGATAGAGTGAGGATGCTATATCTATTGGATTTTGAGGTCCTAGTCACATGAGAGAGTTTTGAAGGTGAGAACCATCCTCCTAGTTATACAGTTGGAAAGTATGAGATTTTACATATTCATGGTCGCATTTTGGTTTCAATGAACATGCATGAGTAGCTAATGCAATCTTTTCATGATTTATCTTGGGAAGTTTATCCTAGAGTCACCAAGATGTATCTAGATTTGAATCTATTGTACTAGTGGATGGGTATGAAAAGTGATGTAGCTAGTTTTTTCATGAGATGTTCCACCTGTCAGTAGGTGAAGGAAGAACACTAGCGACTAGCCATAATATTGCAGCAGTAGCCCATTCCAGAGTGGTAATGGAATGATGTTGCGATGAAATTAACGATAGGTTTACCAAGATCACATCAAGCTAATGGTCATGTATGGGGTTTTTTTGACAATCTCATAACAGTTTCTCATTTCCTACCAATCAAGGATTCCTTCTCTATTGATTAACATGGGAGGTTGTATATCCATGAGATAGTACAACTTCATTGGATTCCTTATACTCTCATTTATGATAGGGATTCATAGTTTACATCATTGTTTTGAAAAGGGATATTTTGGGAAATTGGTACAAAAATGTTTCTGAGAAAAACATACCATCCACAGACTGATGGGTAGTCAGAGCACACGATATTGGTGCATAAGGACATGCTATAAGAAAACGTCCTTCATTTTGGGGGATCTGGGGGGGGGGGGTATATATCTCTTGTCGAATTAAACTACAAAAAATATTTAATGATACTATTTATATGGTTATTTATGAGGTTTTGAATAGTATTCCATGAAAATCAGTATTGTTTTGGTTAGAGGTAGGAAAGGTAGCTATGCTTTGACCGTGTCTTTTTCAGGAGACCACATACCATGTTTAGTTGATTTGGATATAGAAGGATACTGAATATTATAGGCATACATATTACATCAATATTTATGGATGACCTCTAGAGTTTGAGGTTAGGGATAATGTATTTATTTGATGTCTCACTGTGGTTGGGATATAGGAGGTCTAAGAGAAAGGGTATACTTTCTCTACAATATATTGTGTCATTTGATATTATAGAGAAATTCGGGATGAGATCCTTTCTGTTTCAATTACTTTAGAGGTACCGAGACACGAAAAATATATCCTACATATCTTAGCTAAGATTCTATCATTCAGAACCATCTCATGATTTTCATCCTGAGGATGTTGAGTTATAAGTAGATTCATCCTTTTAAGAGCATCTGATAAGTACACTGGATTATAACATGATGGTTATCTGATGTCGGTCAGTTACTCTAGTACAAGTGATATGATATAACAGATGATGACATGATGAAACTTTGGAGTGAGAGGCTGATATGTGATCACGTCACTCTAAGTTATTCGCAAACAATATTGACCACCCATAAAGAGAAATTCAGGAATGAATTTTTTAATGGGGGAAATTTTTAAGAACATGATTCTTTATGGTGGTAAAAAATATTTAACATTCCATAAATTATCAGTGTAAATGATATAGTATTGCCTTATGGGAAGACTCATTAATGTTATAGAGGTATCAGGGGTGTCTAGTGATTTTTCAGATATTGAAACCCAAATTTTGGAGTGAATTAGGTCTAGCACATGGTTAGTAGAAAATGTGTGGGGAAGTCCACACAGTGAATTATAACCATGAGAGGCTAGACTATATTAAGCTATAGGATGTACGGTTTGATAAACCATTCCATTTTTTTCCCAAAATCATGTGAAAAACTAGATAATTTTTATAGAGGAGTTCTGCATGATTTGCGCATGGTTAGTCAAATTTGGCACACTAATCATGAAAAGTCCCCTTCATATAGAAGAGAGAGAATTATTGGAATAGGTATTGGACAACTGAGTGGCCAAACTATTCAAACTATTAATTTTCTTGAAATTATGAAACTAACACTAACAATAATTTTTAAAACCTTAATTTTTCCAATTCCTCCATCCATTTCCATTAAATTCTAGGTGTTTATGTATATGTAATTGTGAAATGCTCCCAATTCATTGATCTATGCCCTTGAAATGGATTTCAATCCTTTTTTAAAATGAATAGGTGAGATCTATATAATTACTGATTCTATTGATATATTATTAATGGTCATAAACCTTGAATTGGATCCACACCTTTGTATTGTCACATAATTAGAAAACAATGGCTGTATTGAACTTGAATTACCTTATTAGTGTCCCCTTTCCCCTTTCCATGGGATGTTTAAAAATGAATTGAATTTCAATTGAAATTAAAAAATGAACTGTGAGTTTAATTGATTAAAGGAAGGCCAAGGAAGACAATTAACCGAGTATTTTCATGTAATTACTTAGTTAAGTATGTTTTGCCTCATTAAATGAATTACCCACATTATATAATTAAAAGGGTATGTCTTCTATGCATAGACAATAACATTCTACACCTTTTGAGGTGAGTTTGAATTGAAATAATCATGATATTGACCTTGACATAGTTAAATGAAATTTAATGAATGATTATTTTTCTTCAGGGATGAATGGGTTCTTATATGAACAACATGTAAAGACTCTATTGCCTTCTACCTTAATGATACCTGAGCGACACTTTGACTCCTCATATAGATTGACATTGAAAGACTCGTGGTGGATGACTGTTATTCACTGGAGTGATACTTGGACTCATTATAGATTGACAAGGATGTAATCAGACATAAGCTGTTCATATACATCATGGGAGATACATGGGATCCTTTAGTAGACCACCAAATAAGAACTCGAGTGGTACTATTGTTACACCACACTTAGATTGATACAAGGCTTCCAATTAGGAATTCCTAGGATGAGATTATAAAGTGATTGGTTTTTTATATAATAGGAGTGAAACCTAGATTCAAAATTTGAAATTTGAAGGAAGGGTTTAGGTTCATGATTAATTAATCAAAGAAATGATTAATATAAAACATCTTCCAAGACAAAGTAAATGATTGGATTCAGTCTGTGGATTACACTTTATAGATATCCTGGTTCAGAACTATCGATCATATACCATTACAGGGGATGCTAAGCTCTGTGATTGGTCATAAGACTTATTATTTCAATAAGATTTATTAATTAAATGAACTTAATTTTAAAATGAGATAGGAATGAGTTATTTTTCAAAAACATTCTGGCTATGCAGAAAGAGATAATAGAGGACAAGTGTCCATGGGAACCCAAACCTTACTAGGTTATTTACATTTATTTCTTCCTTTAAATATTCTATTAATTCATACACACTGTTTTTGTTATATATTAACTAAATGGATGGATCTAGACCTTTGGGTTGTTACCTACGAGGATTACATCTCACAAACTATTCAAGATGATGATGGTTTATAAACAGACTATATGATTTTAGGTACAGAAAATGGAAAGCACCATGATACAGGTTTATAAAATGAAATTTAAGAGTAGAGGAGCATTGGACCTAGGTGTGGCTCATTATAATAATTCAATAGTTTTTCTCATTTTTTACATTGTTCCTTGTATTGTACTGGTGTAATGTATACCTTTTTTGGTTATTTTTTAGGGAAATGAAACATAATATCATCACGTATAAATGAGTAAACTTATATATTTATTGATATCTTCCTTCCATTTTTTGTCTAATTGTTATACTTCTTATTCTACATGATTTTTATTGTATTCGGTTGTGTTAAAATCTTGTAATGAGAGAATATTCTCCCCAAAGACACACCCTAGTCCCTTACTACTAATCGACAACATGTGGAAATTGGGGAGATTCGCTTGAGGCCATGTCGCCAACTAGGATTGCAGAACAAATTACTGGGATCTAGGCCTAAGATGTTATAAGTGAAAAACTATATCCTCTTCTATCTAGAGAATAAATTAAGAAAATTACATCTTCACCTCTTTGAATAGACTTTCCAAGGATTCCACATTTTTCATTCATGATGAATAGAATCCAAAAAACACTTAAGTGTTTCAAAATTAGAGTTTTATCATAGAACATTTCAGAAGGAGTCATACTATAAAATCATCAATTAAAACACTGATTCTAAATATAAAAAACTATGATCAATTTTTTCCACCAGATATAGTGAGAAAGAACATTCTATATCAATATTGTCTTCCTATCTCTATTAAAATTATATAACTCATTTTTACAACTCTATTTTGTTTTTGTGTATATGGTGAAGTGAAATCAAGATGAATTTAATTTTATTAAAAAAAATTCTAAACTCTTCCTTTTTGTGTTCATTACCATTGTTAGTTCACAAATTTTTCGTATAATAATAATATTTATTTTCATCTTGTCTCTTAAATCTCTCATATATATTTAGAGCTTTTGATTTATTTTTCAAAAACAAAATTAGAGAAATGTGAGTACCTTCATCAATGAGTAAAATGAAATAAATATCTATTAAAGTTTATTATTTACTCAATGGACCAAAGGTGTCAGAGTGAATCAATTTTTTGGGGTCATATTGAAAAAATTTCAACTTTCTGATGCACAAAATTTTTAATCGTACCTTGTAGAAAAAAAGCACCACACTAGTCTCTTATTCTTGACATATCATGAATATCATAAACATTGTATTTCTTTGATAACATTATCATGTTTCTATAACAATTTTATCCCAAAATTGTATCCCACAACTATTTTTCTTCCATCATTCATATATAAAAAAAAATTGTATTTCGGTAGCTTTAAACCATTTCCACTTTTTACATTGGCCTATTGTAACAATTTTTCCATCTTAAACTCTTTAAAAAACCATTTTTTCTAAAAAACTGTACTAATTTCATAAATTATTTGTGAAACACTCAACATGTTTTGTTTCTTCCTATAAAAAAACATTCTTAAATTTTAGTTTTTCACCCCCAATAATACCTGATCCAACACCTTTTACTATATGTGATTCATCATTTCCAAGAATTAATAATCCTTATCTGAGGAATTTTACATTCATTAATAAGTTAAAATATCCTATCATATTGGTTGAACAACCACCCTAAAAAATCCTGGGTCATTCTACTTGTGTAGATTTGAGTGAATTTTCTAAGAAAGGTGGTTTTATTTCCTATTATCTTCCTTCACCTATGGAATTCTAGAATTTTTATATAAATTTTGTTGTGAAAGTATCAAATGAAAACCCCATTTCTCAAGATTTTATGTTTGTTCAAAAATTTCGTTAATAGTTTCCAATTGATGGAATATATTTTCAACTTTCAAAAAAACAATCTCAGAATTTTTTATTTGTGAGTATTGTCTTCCTTTAAAACTTTTATTCTTATATTATATGGGATAATAATAGCGTTGTTGATAAACAAACCCATATTTTCTGTATTCACAAAATCCACCACCATACCATTATTACCCATACAAGTAATACATTCCTCAATAACATCCATACTATCTGGTGTTGTGAATATGTTTTTAAAAAAATACTATCTTTAACATTAGAACATTATTACCCCTCAAAATTAAATTAATCACTCATTATATTCTTCGTAAATTCATATTTCTTCCCATTTTCTTCATAATCATATTATAAGAAACCTTTGTTTTAGACTCAAAATTTTTTATGCTTCTGAATTTTCATCTTTTTGGGTTTTGTCCACATACACAATTTTCTCAGCTTTCTACTTCTTATGAACAACTTAAAATATCTATTCAATATTTAAATATCACTTTTTCTGATCTTTCTTGGATTAAAAAATTCTATAATATTAACTTAATTCATTGATACAGTTATTGAAACATTTAAAACTATTTTCATCTTTAGAAAACATTTGTTGAAAAAGTTGCAATTATTTTTTATTTTCCTTTATCTTCACTTCAATATATTAATTACAGATCTTTTATTTTTATATATATTTATTTAACCAAAAAATATCTTCCATAAACATATATTTTTCATCAACAAAAGTATATTGTATTTTTTTCTTTATAAATTTCCTTCATTAAATTCTTGAATTCTTTTTCATGTCTTAATATCTTTATAATACATTATTTTATCTCTCATTTTAGATTAAATTATAATATTCTTCCTTAGAACTAGATGTTTGAAATTATTCATTATTAACTATATCCGTAAACATATTTTATACAGTAAATTTACTAAATTTTTCATCTTTAACGTAACTCTCTTCATATTAATCATCTTTAGAAAAATAAATGCCTGTTTTGGATTTAGAGAAAATATTAACATTTCCATTGGAATAAGATTTTAATTTTGAGATGTGACTTCTAATATCTTCTTTCCCTTAAATTATCTTATTCAAATTATTATTCTTTCATTCTTTGAGGAAAATTCACAAAATTATTCCCAACAACTCCATATTCAAATCATTTTATGGGTATAATCCCTTTGTACTTTCTATTACCTCTTTTCACACTCTTATAAATCAAGGATAAATATTCATAAAGATTGTGACTAACCTATTTTTTATATTCAGAATCACCAACTTTTTCATCTTTAACTATCTTATTAGAATTACCTTCCTTGGATACCTTGAAGGACATTTATCAATCAAAATTTTCATTCCTTTTCAAAACTTTCTCCCATCACATTTCAAAAGCAATGATGGTACTATGAATGTAATCCAAAGATAGGGTTTCAGGATCCTGAACATCCAAAGATAAAAATTTCTCATAAATCATGTTAGGAAGGACTATTAAGTTATTTTTAAAAATAGTTTAATTTTTCATCTTCCCACTAATACTTTTTATGGTGATTATATCATCCTTCACCCCTGTAAATAAGTCACTAATGGATTCATACTCATCTATTTTGAGATCATTTTACATTAACCTCTATATTTTTTTCTCTAACTTAATTACCATAATTTTTCCATTCTAAATATTGTTCAATTTTTCCAAATACCTTTAGAACATAAAACTCTTTCACTTTAAGGAATTCACTTTCAGATTTTGATGAGAGTAAATCATTATTTTCTCTTCAATCATTCACTAGATTCTTTTTAACCCCATATGTAAAACAAGAGGAGGAAATATATCTATAGAGTAATTAAAAACATCATAACCCAGAGATATAATAAATGTACAAAATTTATCTTTCCATATATAATAGTTATTTACTTAAAAGAATAGAATTCCATTACTATTCACACGATTCAAATTATCAGTAACAACGTCTCATTAAAATCTTTAGAAAAGAGTAAATAGAGGGAAACAACACTGATACCAACAAAAAAGGACAAACTATGATCAATTAATCAAGGAGAGGGTCATGGGTGAATCATTTATTTCTTTTATTTTTATGTAAAAGTACATATAAAAAAACCTTCACCACCTGTTAATGAATTATCAATTTGAAAAAAATTCATTCACACATCCATATGAACACAAATATTAAAAAGGATTAATACTAAATAAGAGTTGATTGTATGTGGAATGGTTTGGAAGTTATCTAATACCATATAGTCCCTTATAAACTAATACTTTTTTGTGGTGACAATAATTTAATAGCACCATGACAATTTCGTTTCACTATGATCAATAAAATATTTCATGTAATTCTTTGGGAATGAATGATGTATCATAGGTTTTGTAACATGTTCATAAACATCTAATATCTAGTTTCAAACATGTTAATGTGTATCTTCAAAAAATATATCTTTCAAATATTTTCAATAGAAACAATTCATCACTTTCCTACCAAGAAGCAGGTAAAAATATCTTGTATTTACATTGTATAAAAACTTAGTTTTATAGAAAAATATAATTATTCAGTCTATGTCTTCAATATAAAATTCAATTCTAAATTGATTGTTTGGAAATAATATTAAATAACTTATTTATTCCTATTAAATCTTAGTATGATTTTTCAGTCTGATCTAGATAACTCTTTCCGCTATCATATCTTTACAATTATTATATCCGGAAGACATTCTCGTAGATATTCTATTTGAAACAATTTGCCACTCTCACTCTCACCCATAATTGAATAGTGTCATAGTAAATTTTCCTTTTAACACTATTCACAAGTGTGTTGTAAATGGGATGGGAAGAAAAAAAAATTTATTTTCCCACTCAACAAAATTCTTGAAACAATAATTTCACTTAAATTTAAGCATACTATTTGATTATTTCAGTGTTTCTCAACTCTTATGGTTTCTTTTCAAATCTTCTTGAACCTTATCTTGACATTATCATTTTCAAATATACTAAAAAATATTTAATCTAATATAGTTTCTTATTCTAATATATTTTATATGAGTTAGTGATAAAACATTTAATCCGTCCCATTATAATGTTTTAACTGAACCTATTATATCATAGAAATCATTGAATCTTATAAATACATTAAGACCATTTGGAAATAATTTAGTATAAACTTAAAATTTTTCACATCTAAAACCACTTAATAAATTTATTCATCAACACATCAGACTGATGAATATATGTTTCATGAAGTTAAATACCCAATGCATTATTAGTGTCAGTATGTGTCTAATATTTCAATCTCTATTCTCTATCAAATGGATCAGTTCCAAGACCTGTTCATTGACTCTTAATCCAATTAAAACAATTCCTAAATTTATTTCTTAACCAGTTTAAAAAATGTTGATAAAACACTCTGATTCATTAATGAAAATGTCAAATACATTATTGTACATCATCTGATTGATCAGTCTCTATCCCCATATCATTCATCAGTTCTATCAACTACACCACAGTGATCATTGTTAAAAATTTATCTTCTTATTATTTCAAACAATTATTAGCATTCTCTAATATAATTATAAAACCAATTCCATATAGATAATAATTTTTTTTTGATTAATTAGTGTCAGAATGCATCATATTAAGTGTTTTCTAGACGAGTCTAATTGATTCGTACTAGAAATTTTAGATATAGTGGTGTGTGTTGGATTATTTCTTTTTGAAATTTTGAAAATGAGGGATATTTCAAGGAATCTGTCTATATAAGAAATCCACCCATCCACTAGATTGGTTGATAAACATTTCTACTAAGCCTATGAATTTAGAAAATAAAAATATAAAATAATAAACAATTCAACATCTGTTAATTCATGAACCAATAATCTAAGACCAGAAGACTTTGAATTCAAAATATATCTTCTTCTATATATTATTTTTGGTATCATGACTTCTCAATGTAGTTTGTAACATTTCTACCAACATAGAAACTTCTAACTTGAAATATAAAACAAATTTTATCCTTCTTTTTTTATTCACAAATATTAGATCATAATATTCTCACACAAATAATGATATAAAAAACATAGAAAACAACAAATTATCTTAAAATATAATGTCAATTTTTTTAAAGAAATTCAGACTTGAAAAAACATCTTACGAAAATAAAAAACATTATTCTATACATAATGAGTGTCCAAAAATAAATTCACCCAAAAACTTCTCTAGAATAAAAAAATAAAAAATGATCGACTTTTTTAGGAACTTTTCATCTGATCATATGTGTCTGGTAATTCTTTGACATAATCCACATTTCTTACAATGTGAAAGTATTTTTCCTAGTAAAAAAATAAAAAAAATTGAAAACACCACTTCTATTATCAGAAAAAAACTTCTTCCAACTTGGTCCCAACAATTGTAATTGATAGAACATATCATCTATATTGGTATGGTATACTTGTTATTAATAGTGATATTGTGTTTATAATCAATGGAAGGTTGAATTTAACCATACGTATTCATAGGAAAAAGAATAGGTGAGCCCCATTGTTATGTACTTGGGTGTATTAATCCATGATTAGGACTACACTAGTTTAGAATCATTAATTACTGATACTCAATCAAGGCTATTATATATAGTCTATAAAATATGTGTAGAAACAAGTATGAATTATATGAAAAATTAAATTTCACGGTTCACAAGAAGAATCATAAATTACTCAGGAAATATATTGGTATAATTCGAAATAATAGGAATATATTTAATGTCGAGTTTCTCTCTAACCATTTGAGATAAATATCCTACATGAATAGGTAGTAAGACCCATACAATGGAATAAACATTCATAATTCTCAGTCTTTCCCAAATTGAGGAACACTTTCATATATATTCAGCATATCAAGTAGGAATTACCTTTATTGAAAATTGATATTCACTATATATAGAGAGATACAATCAGTACCCAAAATAATATAAAATTAAAGTAGAGGTAAAATAATAATATTTCAATGAATAATATCCCCTGAAGTTATATCATATATGAGAAATAGACTTGAAAAGAAATCATCAAATGATTATGAGTTTTTATAGAAAACTCAACATATAATAATTAAATATATGTATGAAAACATTTAGAGACATTTCATGATAAATATAAGTTCATATGGTAAGCTTATATAAGATACATAAATATTTTATCACTCCTATAACCACCTCAACATCATAGTTATATATTCATTCCCTTAATACATCTAAATTGGTTAGTGTGATAACCAAACATAATAGCGAGAAAGCATATAATCCTAAAAAAACTATTTAAAAGATATCTAAATCACGACATAATCATTTAAATCTATGTCACCCTAGATTTACATTAGGGTATTAATTTTCATCATCTATTGAAAACCTTTATAATTGGTTATAATGAAATTGTGAATTAACCCTTGATTGTCCATTGAGGTTATCAAGCACGGTGTGCTGTATTAGGTCCACTAACTATACCCTAGTTATGATTGTTTTAATTCCCAATCCACCCCCTTTGGAGTTATTACAACTTCATCCAACTATGCAAGAACCACATCCACATTCATGTATCTAAACATGGATGAATTATCAAAAAAACCCACAATATCTACTTTTACAAAAATTTAGCATGGTATCCTATTCCGAAACTTATCCATAGGTATTTCATAAAACATTATTGAATTCTAATATCTATAAATTAACTAAACCCTACTTTGATACAAATTAAGGTGACCTGATAATTTCATATATTAATATTGAAACTTTTAGATGAATATTCTATATAGTTCATAAGAATACACTCCTAATGACTATAACGGTCTAACTTATTTAACTACTTTATACATAATCATATTATTTATTGAATGATATTCATCATCTACTACACATGAGCCTTAGCCCAGTTAGTGGTGACACTTTAAGTGCATCCAGGCAACCAGGGATCAAATCCAAGTGGAGGTATTCTTTTTGGGTTATTATAACAGTACTGTAGCATTTCCATAGTGGGAACTGTAGAAAATACTATTTGGCTCTATAGTATCCGTGAATATTCCACCGTTTGGGCCTTGAGGCCACTGATTATGTCCCCGAGACATTTAAGGCGTTCATGCCTCACATTCCTTTGGGTCAGTAAGTCCTTTCGGACACCTCAAGGACATTGGACCACCTTAAGTGTGGATGAAAACTAGAAAAACCTATAAGGAACTAGATACAGAAGAAGGATGAGCAAGGAGCTTTCACTGTATCAGATACTAAACAGATTGCAGGAATTAAAGGGTATGGAACCTACCATCGAGAAAAGCCTGTGCATGCTTGGGAAAGCCTAGCCGAACATCCAATCGAAGGTAGAGAGCTGCTTTCCCAATGAAGATGCTAGGCAGGAGCAGTTCCATGAAGTTAGTCTGGGTTGTATGTAATGTTTGATGCCTATAGGCAGTTAATTATCTTATGTCCTATGGGCCATGTAATATGTCTGCCTGCGGGCATTATAAGGGTTATACCTCACCCCTTGGAAGGTAGATTATCAAAAATCAATAAAAAATGAAGGCCTTCAGGCCATTGGAGGAGGATATTCAACATCTCCCATAGAAATATTATCACATAGTAAAATTCTTATAAATACCCTATATAAATAAATTCTACATATACTAGGGAAAAGAAACATAATAATGTGTTTGAATTAATGCACAGTAATTGAAAACATAAGTTTAATACATCAATGATTGTAAGTGATAAAAATATTACCATAAGGTTGTGAGAGAATGACCATAATTTATAATAATCATATCCAACTATTCAATGATCATTTATACTAAATCATGTTATTGAGATTTATCACAATAGAAGACATAATTCATAAGTGTACTGAATCATAAATAATCAATCATGATAATTGATAATATATAATTAGAATAATACATATGTTTGTGGAATATACCCATGCATATAAAATAACTTCATTATACAGTCTTTACTCCAAAGACTATCAATTTTGAAATATTCCCATAAGAGAAATGTATACCTAGAAATTACTAAAATTCTATTAGGAGTAACATCCATCTAGTTATCTCCAATATATCCTAGGTGTTTATTAACTACACTATATATTTTTATATTCTCAACTCCATAGTCACTACCCAATGTAATGGAGGGATGTATAATTTTAGGCCCATCTATCACATAATTAAAATCATATATATGTGAAACATAAGATTATAATGAATAAATAAAATAATAATCAATGAAATGGAAATTATGTACATAAATATATCTTTATTATATCATTGTATATACCATGGAAAATAATTGAGCTTATAAAGGTTTTTTCATAACTTAATTATTTAATGGGAATAAATTATTTTCATAGTATCATCATCATCATAATCCTTCTATAGAATTAATATGGATGGTACCATAGTATCAAATCCATAATGAATAATAAGAATCCATAAGGGACGATGAAATAGATGAATAATACCTTTAAAATGTAACTATAGCACCCATAAATTTTAATATAGGAACAATGTATTCAATAGTGTATGCAACACAAAACAATGATCGTAAACAAATCATAATTTACATTTGTTACATTTAATCTCTTCGATAGCTTGCATAACATGGAACCCCAAAACTAAATATACCATAATATAGTATAACATTATAAAGTATTTGTCAATTTTGTGGGATAGATAAATACTTACTAAATTTTTATAATTATGGTTATCTTTTGATAATATATAAAATAATTTTCATTTAAATGAAAAATATTTTTTTTTCTAAAAATTAGTATCTTTTCTAAAAGAAGGTTTAATCACTATTTTCACCTATAATTTTAAATTAATTTTTACCTCATTATAAATATTTATTTGATAAAATTACATTCATTTTTGAAATCATCATATAAAAATTATCTTCGGTTAAATTTGTTGTATTTTTATGAAATGTTAAATTTTTTCATGAATAGTGAAAAATAATTTTTTTTAATAAAAATGAATTTTTAATTTTATTAATTAATAAGGATAAAATAAATTTTCTTTTGTATTAAAAAAATTATTAAATTATATTGAAATTTAACAATTTTTTTGTCTTTTGAATCAATTTAATTTTAATTTTTTATATTAAAATCATTTATACTTATGAACATTTTCTCTTTGTAGACCCTCTTCTTGATCACATTTGTGGGTAAATATTCATATTCGATAATTCCACTTATGTAAATTGAATTTGAAAAAATTAATTCCATATTTGGAATCATCATATTATATATTATCTAATATGTTCAATTTAATTGTTGAATTTTATGAATAGTAAAAGTAGTTAAAATTAATAATTATGGTTAATGTGAAAAATGATTTACAGAGGGTTAAACTAAGATGATGAGGTTTAAATATGACCTAAAAACATGTAAATGAAAATTTTATGACCGTTATATGATTTTATCACCTATAAGAGTCAATACTGTCTAATTGTTTAGGCCTATTGCATGATAAAAATGTGGGTGTAATTGTTTTTTTTAAAAAATTCCATATATGTCCTCTCCCCCAATATATAATATCCTACACCCTCTACTCCATGATTAACACCTCAAAATCCATTTGGTTCATCCATTACAAAAACATATCACTAATATACTCCACTAAAAACATCCTGGAACACAATTTGGATCATAAATCAACCAAGAAAGTCTAGTGGTGAAATCCTAAAGAGGAAATCCATAAAAGATGTAAGGTTCTTAAACAAGCATTTTTATTTTTCTTCTTCATACAACCCCAAAAAATATTATTAAACCACGATTATATAATATAAATATTATATATAATATACCAATATGTTATTATGTTAATTTAATGGCCTATATTTATCTCTAATTGCATCAAATGGGGAATGAAACTATCGATATTGTTTACGACAAACTACAATCTCGTGAACTGAGGTAATCTGTTTTCATTCATCACCTATCAAGGACGACTATAATGATGGTTTTAACACTTGTATATGATATTTATAAAATTATTATACTTACAGAATTATAATATGTAATATATATTCTTAACTTATATGTTGTTTAAAATATGTTAATGTCGCTCGTGTGTACGACATATTACAAGCTCGCGAAGCAATGTGATTCATTTTTTAATTACTATTTTCAAGAAAATTAATAAAGATAATTTTAATGAATATACGAGATATATAATATATTTTATTTATTATTTAATATTAATATATGACCTAATTCAATATCATTTGAATCATTACTTGAATGATATCATCGCTCGTGCATACGTACGACCAACCATTTTCACAAAGCGTTGAGACTCATTTTCCAAGGTTTCCCTCAAAAGAATGATCATAAAAAGGTATATAATGTGTCAGTATTATATTATTTAAATTATTATAATTATTTAAATGATGTATTAATATAAGTTACCCAATAAACAGATATTTAATGATAGAACCTGAATGAGAAAACAAGGCAATTAACACCACAAATAATGAGAATAATGAAATATTATTAAAAAAGGGTCATATAATGTTATAAAAGGATCATACATGATATTATAAATATTAATATTTTTATATTACATTAATACAATTCTTCAAACGTTTATACTAGATTATAAATCACATTCCACGAAAGGAAGTGTGCGGTAAGGGATTTTGTCTCAATTTCATTTCACTAAATCATATTGTATTGTTAGGAACCTAATTTTTTATATGATGTATATAATACCTATTTAACATTAAATATCTTGATTCCTTATTTATTTGTCATATTTTATATTTTAATATTAATTACTTTATTTTATTTTATTTTTACATAAATGTTACCTTTTGATATATAATTTCATAACTCAATTTACTTTTATTGGTTTATATTACCTCTTCACTATCTTTAATATTTTCAGATTATATGTCTATATAATTTTCAATATGAATTGTTTAATTTAAATTTTTTATTTGTAGTTTTATTTTATAAACACATTATATTCATTTTTTAATGATCACTTCAATATTATGATCATTTTAATGGTTTATTTCATAATCTCGTTTTAATCAAGTCTATTTATTTTGGAATTTAAATTGAATGAAATTATTTGATTTGTAGAAATGAAATCCCTTTCATTGTTTTCTCCAATATTTAGTCATGTTTGTTTCACATAATAGTACCATTTATATACTATTTGGTACATAAAACGAATAAGAAAATGTTTATAATAAAACACGACTTCATCTCCCACATCAATCAAAAATTTATTTTCATCCAAATCCATGTTTTCAAAAAGATGTCTCAAAAAATGTTTTTCCAATATCCAAATGATTTATTTAATATAGTTTTACAAATTTTTGAAAATTTTACCAATTATTTTGAATGTAATCATTGTTTTAACATGTAAGGAATGAAATTAATTTATATTGACCATGGTGACTCAATTTATTAATGCTTAAATTATATGTTTTAGTGGTTGTTTTCCAAGTAATATATTTTAAATATATTTTATGAATGTTTAGTTTTAAAAATATTTTCACAGTTAAAAGGAAAATTTCCTCAATAATTATTCCAAGATATTTCTATGTTATTTCTTATCATCATTGAAAACAACACTTTATTTTAATTTTATTCCCCTGAGGATATTTTGTATTGATACCAACCTGATTATTTTATGGATTGTTTATGATCAATTTAACAATGTAAATTTTTTAAACTCAATTTCTTGATTATTTTTTTAGTCATTAAATTTTATATCAAATATTGACTTACCTATGATCATTGGTCATTACCTTTCACTTAAATAGAAAAATTATTTATCACATGTATTCTCATTACTTAAATATTATATCATTTGTATATATGGTGTTTTACATTTAATGTTATTTTATTTATCAGTGAAATAATGATAAATAAATTTTCATTACTCCATATAGGAATTTATTTATAAGTAATAGTGTTCATGAATTAAATATATTACTTGATATATATGTAATGTTTTGGTCATGTAGATTTGTGTGGGACATTGTTATAGATATAACCTAGATGCATCAATAGTCTCCTGAGACGAATCAGTTGTCTAGCCTTAGTTAAATAGGTTTCTTAAGTTCTCCCACCGATTAGAATTAATCTATCTTATGAAATGTCTTTAGAGTAGAGATATCATTATTTTTGAGATAATTACATCCAATAATTAAGTATTTCTCATTAAGAATTTAGTTATTATTATCCATAATATTTTTTTCAATGATGGTATCTCTAGGTGCATTTCAATCATATATTATTGATAAAATGTAATGCGTTTTCAGTTATTTACCTTTTTCTATTTATTATTATGTATAGATTTATTATAGTCATGATATTAAGTAAATGGAATGTGTTTAAAGTCATTTAACTTCCCATATTGATTAGTCTAGTAAAATTATTTAAATTCCATGTGTGTTTAGTTATTTGAATTTTTATGATTATGTTTTTTGATTCATGATAGCTTCTAATATATATAACCCATAAGATGTAATTGAGATAACCCTTATTTTGTTTCCCTTCCTAGGAATCCATTATGTTTACTAAGAATGATATGAAATGATATGATAGGGGGAATAATGTTATCCTTAAATAAAATTTCTTAATTATTGTTTCGAAATGTAATATGGGAATCATGTATATTCCAGGTTTTCCATGACTATAAACTATTTGGTTCATTGGAATACGATTACATTTATCTTATACTAATGTAATAATATATGATATCAACTCTCGTTTATTAGATTTTGGGTTGTTACAATTGGTATCAGAGAATGTTTAGTATAATTCTTAAGAATTAGATTGAGGTAAATATAGATTGGGGGATATAACCCTATGATCACCTTTGAGGATAAGTATAGATAACATCCTAAAGTATTGGGAATAGATATATTATTGGGGATTTTCAAGAAATACATCACATATTGGATAAAAAAAGTGGGTGTGGTTCTTACACAAATGTACCTATAGGTAATAAATTTGAAAAGGAAATTTTATGGTTGAACCAATCCTCACTTGGTTCTTGAAACAATGGCCTTACTATGAACCAATATTGAAACTACTGGGGGATGTTCTTTGGATAATTCACATTTTCTTTATAAACCATTATAAAATTCTTGTTATAAAAAATGAACATGAATAACCTAGGTTAAACATAAAATTTATTTAAATGATAGAGTTATGATTTGGACATCATTTAAATAATTCCTTATGATTATGTGGTTTCCCACTACGATTATTATAACTCACACTATTATTTTATGTTTTAGTCAATGGATAAAACTCGAAGGAATTGTGTTAACATTGAATATGAAGGAAAATGTGGTGACCATGAACAACCAAATATTGTTATGATAGGACTGAAAGATATCATGATTACAACTACTCAGTTATCCCAAAATATGATTAACAATCTATACCTTAACAAATTCTTTTACTAACCAAAGAATATAAGGATTAAGTTTACTGAGATCTCGAGTGGTAGAAACCATAGAGGACAGAAGGCTTGATTTCAATAATGTTAGAAATGTGAAAAGAGATGTCCAAGAATGTGTCTCAAAGAAATGGATTTTGTTTGTGTGTAAAATAAGGTAATAAAAAAATTAATTGTTGAGAAAAAATTAAAAGTATTATTGAAGTAAATAAATCTCATCCTACAGATCAATTTACAGGTCATTGACTAAAATATGAGAAAATTAGGAATTTTGTTAGTCAGTTACCTATTCAAAATTTTAACTCCTTCACTAAGGAAGAAATTAATTTAAAATAAAATGGATGAAGTATCTATATGTTGGGTTCAATAATGAATTTTTTTTAGTATTTTTAAAAATTTTATTATGGTAATAAGAATTATGAATCATCTACAGATTATGTAAACATTCAGAAGTTTATATGTATTCATTAACATAAGATTTATGTATACAATCTTGTATTTATGAGTTTAAGGTTAGTCCTTATTTCAATTTATTAAACAACTATTTTAAAAACATGTGTTTTAAGGATATAATGTGATTGTTGATACTTTTGGAAAAAAGTTATGAAAATACAACCCATAGGTTTAGTACATGAAAACATTTTTTGAGGAAGATTGAATTTACATTTTTTATTTTTGGATATAATATTAAAGGTATTGGTAACCATCTAGGTTTATAAAATACTATATGTTGTAATAATTACGTGTCATAAAAATTTTGGAACATTATAAGAATTATATTAACATATTTTTTTAAAAAGTTAAATCTGCATGTCTGGTGAAAACCTGTCACGTCCGACAATGTTATGGGGATTAAACCAATAAAATATGATAAGAGATTCAATCCTATCATTAGATTATGTGTTGTCCTGGTTAATATGTCATTTTCATTAGTTAAATGATTTTATAAATATATATTAATTTTGATCTAGTGGTGTTACAATTAATGTTTTTATATTAATGTTATATGAGATGAATTAATAATATATCGAAGCATAATAGAAGTATGGATTTGTTCTTAAGAAATAGAAATGTATAATGTAATTATATTTCTATATTTTCATAAAGAATAAAATAATTTCTCAATATTTGGAAAATAATATTTATTATTTATCATATTACCTTTGTATTTGATGAATCAAATGGAATTTTTATTTATCGAATATTTAAGGTTTTGAGGTCTTTAACTGTCCATTGGTCAATCTCTTTCTTGTGATTAATTCCCTCTACCACTCTTTATAATTATTACACTTTTCTTATAGGTCCATTTACTCACTTTAATCCTATTATATTCTAATTAGAAACCTTGTTTTGTGTTATACCATATGAAATTTTTATTCCCATTATCTCTTATTAAAATGAAATTTTATTAACAGTTTTTATAATTTTGGTTTCCAACAAATAAATTTTCAAATATAAAACCCTTGATTTTTGAAGGAAAGATCAAATTTAACGGTCACAATTTGTTTAAGGTGGATAGAATGTAACAACCAAAAAATATAAATAAATAATATTTTATTCTATATATAATGCAACATGAAATACCATGACTAAGCAACCCACAAAATACATTTCTTTAAATTTATTTTTTCCAATAACTTACAGAATACTTAACCCTAATTCTAAATGAATCCAAATATTTTATACAATTATAACGTAGTCATTAAATTATAGGGTATTATAAGTACTGACTAAATTTTGGAAATTATGGTTATCTATTGATTATAAATAAATAAGAATCATTTAATTGTAAAAGAAATGATTTCTGAAAAAACAATATTTTTTCTAGAAGATGGTTTAGTCACAAATTTTTTACAAAATGTAATATTTATTTCTAAAAATGATAAAAAAACATATTTATTATAATAAAATTTATTTTTTAAAACATTATAATATAAATATGTTAGGGTATTATTTTTCTGAAATGTTTCATTTTTCAATAAATAATAAAACTAATAATTTTTATTAAAAAATCCATTTTAGTTTATATAATTAAAAATGTTTTATTACATTTCAATTTTATTTTATATTAAAATTATTTCTATTATAATAAAAGTTTACTATATTATGTCATTTTAATCAATTTAAAATTTAATTTTGAAATTAAAACCTTCTATATTAATATAATTTCTTATTGATAACATGTTTTTTGTAATGTCGGCATAATTAAATTTAACTTGGATTATTCATAATTTTTCAATTTAATTCATTAAAATGGTTCACATTATATTATTAATAATAATATATATTATCTAATTTGTTCAACTTATTTTTTTACAATTACGAATTGTAATAGTAGTAAACATTAATTTCTGTGGTTAAGGTAAAAACTGATTTACCAAGGGGTTAATCTAAGAATACAATGGTTAAATGACCTATCGACTTGTAAAAAAACTATTTTAGGGAATTAGTTAGATTATATAACTTATATGGGTCAAGAATGATCCATTTTGAGGCCTTCTAATTGACGAAAATTTTGGTGTAATTGATTCTTTTCAAAAAATTTATTTGTGTCCTCTCCCCCACATATAAAAGGCCATCCAATCTTCTACCATTATAATATTTAAAATCCATTTGGTTTGGCCAATAATTTCCCAAATATAATACTTAATATCTTACCATCATTATTGATCAATTTTTTGATCATAAATCCATACTTTGAAGGATTTTTGGGTAAACCTAATGAGGCCATCTGAAGAAAACGTAACATTCTTAAACGAAATGTTTTATTTTTTTTCTTATTTCAACTCTATAAAATATTATTAAAACATGATTATAAAATAAATTCAGTATATTTAATATAATAATATTTTATTATGTTATGATAGTTACCTATATCCATATCCTCTTCCATCAAATGAGAAGCGAAACCACTAATCATGTGTATGGTGGACTACCTCCTCACGAACTAGATTAATTCATTTCCCATCACCACCTTTCAAGGTTTTATTTGATGAATGATTTAACAAATTTCTTTTATATCAATCATATTTTTTTTAAAATTTTGGAATTATAATATCACATATTTGGTCTTTTTATTTATGCAGTCTAAAATATGATAACACTGCTCGTGTGTATGACTTACTACCACATCACAATGTGATGTGATTTATTTATTCACTTACTCTTTACATAAAATGGAATAGAGATTAATTTAATAAATATATGTGATACATATGAGATTTTATTGATTTTTTAGTATCAATATATGACTAAATTACTTATCATTTCTCTTGTAAAGGGAATGATATCATTTTTCATGCGTACATACGACCTACCGTATCCACAAAGCGATGCGATTCATATTCCATGTACAACCTTATAGAATAAATATAAAAAAATATTTAATTATTAAATATGATATTAATGACATCAATATAATTATTTATATTAGGTTTCTTTATCAAATACCTAGTAAACACAACTTTTATGACAAATTATGAATGAGAAAACAAGAAAATTAACACAAACCCAATTAAAATAATGAAATAGAATAATAAAATGGGTAGAAGAATGTTATAAGAGGATTATATATGACATTATAAATTTTGATATAATTATGATATAAATTAAAAAAATTTATATAGAAATTAGACTAGTGGATAAAGTACATTCCACCCAAAGAGAAGTTTTTGGTAAGTGATTTCATCTAAATATCATTTCCTTGAGGAATATTGGAATGTTATGTAGCTGATTTATTTTAGATAGTGTATAGAATTCCCCTTTGACTTGTAATATCATGATTAATTACAAATTAATGTTATTTTATGTCTAATTTTAATTACTTACACGTATGGTATTTTTACATTAATGTTTCCAAGTGGTGGATAATTTAATAACTCAATTTCATTTCATTGAGTTACATTACTTCCACATTTTATTTAATATTTTAAGATTATGTGTGCAATTAATTTTGAACGTTAATTATTTTATTTTCAATTATTTTTTGTTGATTTAAATTTGATTCCCATAATATATTCATATTTAAATTTCCACTTCATCAATATAATTTTATATGGGATTATTTCACAATCACATTTTATTCAGGATTTTTTATACTTGAATTTATATTGAAGGAAATTATTAAATTATTGGATAATAAAACACTTTAATTTTCATATACTCTAGTCCTTCATGATTTTTTTCAAGTAATAGTACCATTTTTGCACTCTTTGGTAATTATAATTATCAAAAATATGTTTCTAAATAATCCAAATTCATTCGGTCGATAATAATTTTACTTATAAATATATGTTTTCAGAAAATGATTTCAATTTTTTTTAACATTATTCATATTAATTATTAAATACATTTTACCAAAGTTGTACTTTTTACAATTTTTTTAACATAAATATGTATTTTAACATGTATGTAATTAACTAAATTCTTAGTTTTCATGACCACTCAATGTTTTAATGGTTATATTAAAAGTTTCAAGGGTTATTTTCAATGAAAATTATTTTCATATTATTTTATCTGCATAAATTTTAAAAATCCTTTAAAAGTTAAAAGGGAATTTCCTCAATAAAATTTTTAATTAACTTTTTTATGGTATTTCTATTCACCAATGATAAAAAACATTTATATTTCTTATAATCCACTAGAGATATGTTATATTGATACCATCTTTATTTTTTATATAGATAGTTTATGATAATATTTACCAAAAAATTATTTAAATTCACTTTCTTGATCTATTTTTTATTCATTAATTTCTTATTGGAATGTTATATTTATTATCGACATTAAACATTATATTTCCCATAATAATATATTTTATTTATCATGGATATGATGTTTTTTAAACCAATTTTCAAATCTATATAGATGTTTTACATTTAATGTTTTTTGATTAACATGGGAAATATCAATAAATCTGCAGTCATTACTCAATGCTAATATTTGATGAAAATACATGTTGTAAATGAATTAAATCAATTAATTGGTATATGAGGAATTCTTTGTAAATAAATATTTGGGTTGGACCTGTTTATATATAACCCCTCTATGAATCAGTTGTCCCATGAGATGAATTTGTGTGCTATCCTATGTTAATTGGGATACTAGTGTATAACTAACCATCAATTTTAAACATCCTTGTGAAAGGACTTGATGGTAGAGGTATAATGATTCCCGAGACCATGAAATTCAATAAATAAGCATTTCGTTCATAATGAATTTATTTATTGTTACCCATGATATTTTCTCGTTGATATTATCCCTAGATGCATTTCAATAATAGTTTATTCATTAAATGAACTATATTTTTAGTTATTTACATTTCCATATTGATTATTCCTTATCATGTTATGATATTCATGTTATTTATTAAAGTGTTATTTTTAATTATTTAAATTCTTATATTGATTACGCTAGTGAAAATATAAAAATAGAATGTGTGTTTAATTGTTTACCTTTCCATGATTCTCATTATTTATTTAAAATGGATTTATATGTTCTTAATAATTATTGAGAATTTTAGATCACAGTTAATTTTTTTCCTAGGAATCCTTGTATTGAATTAATAATGGTATATATAGGTATTATAGTTGGATAAATGAAATTTTGGAAAAACAATATTATAATTTTTGTTTTAAACATTAATATGGGAATTATGTATCTTTTTATTTTACCAAGACAAATAAATTATTTGTTAATTTTGGATTATATTAGTTTTATCTTATTACAATATAATTAATAAATTCATTGGATTTGGGCAGCTGGAGTTTGGGTTGTTACCATCATTTGTAACTTTTTGTGAAAAAATGGGAAACTATCCTTGCCTTTTGATATCATTTTAACTGAAAATCAAAAAAATCTTGAAAAAATAACATTCATTAAAAATAATAAAAAAAATATAAATTAATGTTTAAATAAAATAATGATCATTATTTTAGGGAAATAAATTCATTACCTATACATTAAAATAAAACATTGAATTCCCAAGTTTATTAAAAGAAAAATATAACATGTTTAAAAAAAATTCTTTAAAATTCGTCATTTAAAAAAAAAAATTAATTAAATTATACCTATTGAAAATACAATTTTCAAAGACATTTAAAGTATAGATATGAACTTTAAAAAAAATTAATTACCATAGTCATGGAAGAAAAAGTTCATTGATCGGAGAAGAAATATGATCATCTTTCATTAAAAACATTTCTAAATCATTTTTATTACAAAAGAGAGGAAAATGGTACTAATACATTAATATATAATTAATAACTAGAGGATAAGAAAATTTATTGGTTTAAATGGAGTATATCTATATATTTTCCCACTATAATAATTTAGAAAATAATTTCCGAAATATATAGAAGATTTTAACATAAACCTCTGACCTCAAGTCATGTCTTACAAAGTGCATGTTCAAATTTCCTTTATAATATATATTATATATATATATATATTAAAAACCATATTAATACATATCATACTACGTATAATTAATTTTTAATTTCCAATTACCCTATAATTGAAAATTTATTCAATAAATTGAATATTTGAGTGAAAATTAGTCTGTTTTCAATGCATGTTTCGTTTTGATGGTTTCAGTACTGGAAAAATGGTGATCATTTCGTCATCTATACAATCATAATAATTAAATTTTAGTGACTCTGACACTAGTATACCATCTTGTTCCATCCTTCATTACATTGGCATGGATACACTGAATCACATCACGAAGGGCCAAATAGTTTAGTAATCTTGGTAAGCTATATACATAAATGAATACAAAATCAAATTTGAATAAAAAAATTACAGAAATTTTTTCAAGAACAAATTTATTCCCTATAGAATATCCTTTGATATAAAAAATACCACTCTTCATGGAATTCGGAGAAAGGAAACAAAATAGGGATGAGTTCAAATGCTTAGTTAGGGTTAAGAACATCCAAATCTATATTGAACCAATAAGAATAATCAATATGTAAGTGTAAGTAACTAATATCTCATTACATATAAATAAATATAATATCATGTTAGTATATTAATGAATGAATTTTTAATGGTAAATAACTAAGAACACATGCCATTTAATCAAGAAGCTCACAATCAAATGCATCCGTAGATAACGTCATTGTGAAATTATCGTGGATAATAATAATTGAGTTCTAAATGACAGAAATTATTAATTATTAAATTTCCTGTTTCTGAGAAACATGATAAAATTATCTCAAATACCTTTAAAATGTTTTTAGACCATACTATAATAACGAACATTCACAAGACAATTTAAAACATAATGTTTACAAACACATAGGTTTTGTCCAGCTGATTCTATCTCATGAGATAGTTGATGCATTGAGGGTCTTTCATTAAAAGGTCCCAAAACTAGGTCATAAATATCAAAAAAATTCATCTTATATTTATTAATATATTTAATTCATAAATAATGTTCCCTATCAAATATTTGTATTGATTGAAGAACAAATATTCATCAATATTTCCCCAATAAATAAAATAACATTTAACTTAAGTATTGTTTGTAAAATTTGTATATAGTTTATGAAATAATCATATATTTCACCCAATAATATGAATATTTATGAGATATTTGATGTATAATTAAAAATTATTATAAGAAATTTATTATTTTAAGTTATAATTTATAATCAAAAAAGAAATCGAGATTGCGTAAAATCTTTTACCATTTTCAATTTTTAGGTCAAATATAATTAGATGAAAAATATCAAATTTAAATTTAACATACCATGGATAATGATGTATTTATGATTTTACGTATTAAAATTTAATTATATACACCCTATAAAGTGAATTGGTTCATAATAACAAATAAGTCTCAATGGAATTTAAATTGAGATGAAATCACTTACCGTATAATCCCTTTTGGCTGAATGTGATTTAACATCCTCTATTGTTGTTTTAAAACTATTAATAAATTATTCAAGAAATGTATTAATATTTATTACTTCAT
This sequence comes from Viscum album, assembly GCA_963277665.1. Lineage (NCBI taxonomy): Eukaryota > Viridiplantae > Streptophyta > Magnoliopsida > Santalales > Viscaceae > Viscum > Viscum album. The sequence goes on along the minus strand of OY728140.1, from coordinate 1,264,111,182 downwards.
ACATAATCCTTTTATAACATCTTATCTCCCATTATTTAATTTTTTTTATTATTTTAAATGATTTTGGTGAATATTTCATTGTTTTCTAATGCTTTTTTCAACAAGAATGTCCATTTTCTGGTGAATATTATATAGTTATATAATATCCAAAATAATAATAATAAAATTATTACCATATTTTTACTTAAATTTTACATTTAAAAACAATAATGAATTATGGTTATGAAAATTGAAGTGTGTTATGATCATATAGATGATAGGTCATACATACGCATGAATAACATTTCAATTTTCCAATAATCATTATGGAAAGTAAGTATGTAATATTTTATGTTTTTATATTGAAAATAATATCACAATTAAATAAATATTTACTTATATATATCATTCATGTGTTGTGGTTGTGCAAATATTCAAATCTTTTTTGTAGGTAGTAGTCAACATGTACATGAACAATGTAATCATCTTTCATTGAGTGAAAAAGTAATAAAATAAAATGATAAATTTTATTTAGAGAAAGATAAATATGTCATTAATATCCTAATTATTCCATATATATCATATATAATAATTAAATTTGTCTTTATCACATTTAATGTGAAGTGTTATTGAAAGACGAATCACAACGTTTCATAAGGTAGTAGTCCGTCGTACACACGAGTGACATTATCATGTCTCCTAAAGACTGTAAATAAATAAGGTATATATGATATTATTAATATAGAGGTAAAATTTGGTAATTATATATATATATACTTTATATCTATCATAATAACCATATTTGAGAGGTGTTAATGGAAAAACGAATGACATTGGTCTACGAGGTAGTATTCTTCCATACACAGGAATGATGAGTTCATAACCCATTTGATGGAAGTGGAAATGGTTGTATATAATTCATTATATATACAAAATACATGTATATTGAATATAATTCGGTTATTATAAACATAAAAAGTGAGAATTTATTCCTAAAATAAGGTATTTATGATGAGGGGTGTGAATATGGTATGTGATTTGGGTAGGGGTTTGTAGAGAAAAATGGATTGGGAGGTGAGAATAAGTGAGGGGAGTGATTGACCTTATATTCCAATTAATCCAACAGTGTTGGAGATAATTTGTTTCGTCAATAAATACCTACACATCATAAAAATAAATACATTTTTATTGTGTTATTCCTTTTTCTTTACATTTAGTCAATTAAACACTTAGTTGTTTTACCACGACAACTTTTATCCTTATATGTACCTAGGCAATTTATCCTTCACAAAAAAAACATAAAATGTTATTTATTTGATAATTTATAAATAACAATTCTAAATAAAAAATCCAATTGATTAAATTAAAATCATTTATGTGTGTAATTTTAGTTTCAATAAATACAAATGTAATGTAAAAAACTATGTTTTAACCTTAATCACAATAATTAATTTTAACCATTTTTTCTAATTATTATTGTCAAAAATAAAGTTGACCTTATTAGATAATATATATTATTCTGATTTAAAATATTGAATAATTTTTTTAAAATTTAATTCAAAGAAGTGAAAAGATTTAATTTCAAATTATACCTAAAGACTTGATGATAAATCTCGTGTTTAATGAGAAAATGATTAAAATATTATGAAGTTTTTATATAAAAATTATATATGAAAATTATTCCAATTACCAAAATTGTATTAATTGATATAAAATTTATATAATTTATTTTAAATCCATTTAAAAATATAATTATATATTATAAATAATATAAATGAAATGACATATTTCAATTAAAATACAATACATTTTCACTATTCATCAAAAAAAGAAAAATTCATAGATAAATCCTCAAAACATACTATAATATATTTTTGAAGTATGATTTACAAAATTTATTTTATTTTATATAAAATAAATTTTCTAAAAGTGGTAAAAATTAATTTTAAATTTTGTGTGCAAGATGATCTTAATCTATCTTTTATGAAAATACAGTTTTGTCAGAAAACAATTCTTTTTGATTTAAATGACTCTTAGTTCGTTAATAATAAATAGACAATTAAAAAACATGTGTAAACTATATATTGTCATAATTTAGAAAATCCTGTTCATAGCCACCATTTTAATGTCTATGCGATATCTATCATATTAAATAATAATATTAAATGTATATTATTTTTTGATAAGGCATGGGCATGTGGGTAACACACTCATTGAAAGAAACTCATTGTTTTGTGTAATTTAAGCTAAACTAATTATATCATGTAACCCAAGATAAATTTTTTATTTAGTGTAATGCAAGATAAACTCAGTGTTGCTTGTCATATTCTATATAGAATACAATATTCATATTTTAATACACTGAATTAAATTTTTTATAATTTATATGATATATTTAGATAAGGTTGAAGAATAAATAAAATTGAACATGTTATGATTCATACCCCTTTGTTGAGAAACCTCATTTGGCTTACAATTTAAGCCTTGAAAGGTTGGTATTATGATCAAATACATACCTTTAGATCAAAGGGAGGGATGTTAGGAAGGTATAAGTGAAAATATTGGATCATATAGAAGCCTCATTAATTTTGAGTAAAAGGTTAGAAGTTATATCTTTTTATAAGGGAGGGAGAGGGGAAATTTGGAATTATTTAAAATATTTAGATATATTAATTCCTTACTCAAGTCAAGTGGATCCAAAATTAAAAAGATTAAAAGATAATAATGATAATTTATAAATACAATAATCCAATCAAATTAAATCAAGTGTTTTGTGATACATTAAAACATTATCTATTACTTTAACCCATGGTAAAACCATTTTAACACTATGTAGTGTAATAAAATTTAACAATTTTTATTAGTCATCATGATTTTTTTTGTTTACCCTATAATGTAATATTAATTATTATGATTCCCAATATAGAATCTATTTTAAAAAATTATATTTATTTAAATATATTAAATTAATTATATAATTATCATGTAAACCACAATGAAAACTGTTTTTAGTTAATTATGTTTTAATCATAAAAATGAAAATATTTTAATTTTATGCCACATAAAAAATATTTGACAAAAGTTTAAACATATGACTGAATATATAATATATAAATTTTAAAAAATTTAATCATATATATTGAATAATACGATTATTTAATATTAGTACACCTTTTTATCATAATTTTTTTAGAAGAACCTATCTTTTTTACCTTCCAATTCTTCAATTATGATTTCTAACCAACTATCAACCAATTAATTCATTTTTTATATATTTAATTTTTTTATAATGAAGTTTTTACTATTCATAGACTTCAAAATAATTATTTGGAGATAAATATCAAATTAAATAAAAATATTTTAATAGTATATTTTGTTTTTTAAATAATGTTTTTTATTTAAGGAAATATTTAAAAAAAATTAAATTTATATAAAGAGAAATATATCATATAATCATAGGGTGTAAAATTACATCATTTTATTAATGAAAATAATATCACTAAATACTGTATTTTTTTGATCCATTGATCATTTAATTTATGCTCATATGAGTCGTGGAAAATAGAAGAAACACAATTTAAATAAAATATATCCTCATGAAACACTTCATTAATAATAATTCTCTTTTACACCTCATGTTATCAAAAATCCATCTATAATACCCCCTATAATTTACAGTCAATTAATATACCCTATTAAATTTTCAAATATACTCTCCCTATTTATCAACATCAGTGTAACATACCAAAATAAATTATTTATAAAATCTCACCATGAATGTACATGTTCTTTTCCTCATTTTTAACGTGGTTTGTTTATCCCTCTATGTCAACGATCCCCAATAAAACTTTAATGGATGTTCAGAATAGAGAAAATTTTACTTGTAAATGAAAACATTATGGAAACATACCATTCCAAGAACAACTTTATAATGATAGAATTTGGAAAGTTGAGCAATGAATCTTTAATCATTAAATGAAATACCATTTAGGGTATTGGAGTTTGTAATTACCCAGACAATATCAGTAATTTTTTTCCTAAATAATATTGTCTTATGTTATATAGAATTATAATCATACAACACATAATAAAATTACCAATATATATTTCATTATTGAATACACATATACAATACATCATCTAAACTCATAAAAAGTCCAAATATTACCATGGGAAAAAATATAACATAATAAAAGTTGAATAATAAAATTTGGATATTTCCAATTTTCTAAGAAGTTATCCCCAACAAAAACACTATAGAAAAGATATAATATATTAGTAAACCTATAAATTTTTTTGAAGGGAGAAATATATAAAACATTTATTGGGTTTTAGTGAATAATGGATGTATGAATGAAAATTTATTTATAGGAGGTTGTATTACCATTGGAACAGTAATCCGACCATTTTTCAATATAACCATTGGGAACTACGATCCTTGGTAATAGTGATAATGTTATATTTATTGTTTATAAATTTTAAGGAAAAATTATAATTGATTCAGAAAGGAAAAATAGTGGCCTCAACTAGTAAAGGAATGCATTTTGTATCACATTTGATAGAACATGAGGGGGTAGCATCACTGGGGTTCACCATTGACCAAGAACATGTAGAGATTCAATAAGTAAGGCTTGAAAGAAATTGATTACAAGAGATGTTTAATTAGTGGAGATCCCCACTAGGTCAATGTTTTGGTATCTACCCCATGAAACTACTAAATAACAAAACTTACCCTTAATGGGTATGCCAATGTAATAAGGGGAAATACATCTAGAATATAGTTTCATAAAACTATAATTTACATTGTATAAATGAAATTCTTTTTTTCCATACTATTTTCATAATAATTTTGTTTTATAAAATATTCATGAAATTAATATGAACTTGATAAATTGATTTCCATAAACAAATAAAATTTAGTTTCAGCAAAATATACACTAATAAACTCACATATTCTATTTAAATTTTGAAATATCCTTTTAAAAAATTATTTAATTAAATATAAATAGTAACATAATTTTATATAGTAATAATAATTTTTTATGGGTTATGAAAATGCTTTTAAAATAAATTATATTTTAGAAAATAAGAATTTTTTTACTTAAAAGTTAAAATTTCCATATTTTTAATATTATTTTGATAAAATAAAATTTATATTTAAAATTTACTTTCTGAAATATAGGCAGGGTTAATTTTTTATAATTTTATAAAATAAGTTATTTTTTATTGAATAGTAAAAAAATACAGTTTTGTGTTTTTAATATGTTTTATGAATCCATATATATGTAATAATGATGTAACAATTAATTAAATAGAATACATGACCTGATATATGTTATTTTATTAACAATATTTTTTTTCATGGATTTAAATTAATTTTAAAACATGATACATACTTTCCAACGTCGAAAATATATATTATAATTTTAAAAACTATATTTTTTTAAAAATTCACTTTTCAATGTCCAATGTAATATTAAATTTTTTTTCAAATAGATTAAAAAAGTAAATTAAAAAATTTACTATAACTATGAGGAAAAACTGTGGGCATTCAAATGGTTTTTTATTTTCAAAAACATCGAATTATAAGACCTATATTTTTAGATTTTAAAACAATTCCTCCACTTTTATTGTAAATACCAACCGATCCCCCTTCCACTCCACTCCAAATAAATAATCCATGATGTTATGTTCAGTTTACCTACCAATGATTCAATACAAGGTTTCTATTAGATGTTAATGTTCTATCCTCATGTTTTAGGAAGCAACTCTTCAAGGTAAGAAAATTATCCACTCCGTATTTCCATTCAAGTACCTATTTTGTGGAATATATTCTATGTGTTGATTTATAGTAATTTTATAACATTTTTCTCACACCATTATATCTAAAATACTGTATTATCAATGGGATACCTTCTTTTCCTCTATGGCATCCCACCCCCGAGTGCCCCTAAACCGGGCCCTAAGACGGTGTGCCACATGACCTCAAGCACATATCTATGAATTCTCAAGGCTACCAACTAGCAGAGAGGGACTTAGGTTTGTCCATGGGGATCCTATTACCCAATATAATTATGTATAATGTAGTGGTAGAAAATAAATAACATGTACTGTAAGCATAGGATTAAGCTGACTTCCACACAAGAGAATAAATAACCAAAGAAAAATAAACATATAACTATGGAATCAGAATTATAATATCAGATTAAAAAAGAATGATGATGATGGAACAAGTATGTATAAAAATAGGATTACATAGGAATAGGAGTATCAGAATATACATCATGCACTCAAAAACAAAATATACAACAAAAACTTCTATATCAACTTCTCAAGAATAGACTCGGTCCTCTGCCCTGAATCTACATCGTAAGAAGAAAGAAGACACTAAAGAATCAGAAGTATAGTGCTTCCCTATATCCATATAAGTGATCATAAATTCAAATCAGGTACAAAAAATATACATGAAAAGGGTGTGATATATAATATTATTAGGCTAGCGGCCATGGTGTCTCAACCTTTCCATTTCATATTGTAGATTGATACCGATCAGCTAGATATAATAAAATCAAGTAGTGAAATAAATATAATAACTGAAACATGGTCTGGATTCCAAAAAAGATAACCATCCCATACCACCTTCATCAATATACTTTGGATCTCTAAATAAGGTTCTTGATCAAGGCATAATATGGATACAAGGGACAATGTAAACATGAAAATACCATAAGGCATACACCCATGCATGTGTTTTAGTATGGAGTATATTTCTCACATCCTCAAGAATGTGCGCTAATAAGAAAAATTTAATTGTCACTAAATAATAATAAAGATAATAATTATAATAATAGATGTATGTCATATATCTCAAGCAATTCATTCATGTCTGTCAATTCTAGTGGTTGAGTCCTAGCCCATCCCTGATAATCTAAAAGAATCCCAAGTATCACTACGATACATCTAATTTAGATAAATACCACCCATCCCATCCAAGGTGACTCTTTTGGAATACCAAGTATTAGTGTGAGGCATAATAAACTCTGATTCTATCCAAGGTATCTCACGTAGGGGACCGACTATCACCCGAGGCATGGTGTAACCATATGTGCCAATGGGTCCATACATGATTTCTCCCTTAGGGAACCAGTATCACTCAAGAGTCGAATAACCGCCCGAGAAACCCTCTCTTAGAAAATCTAAAGCATTTCCCTCAACACGTCATGTCTTAACCCATTATGTACAATGTTTCTGTCCATGAACCTTTAAAATAGATCCCATGTTCTCTCTCCAAACCGTCTCAAATGCACCAAGTAGCTGAGAACATCAAAATCAAGGCATATATCATAAGAGATTCATTTATATACAATACCACATGAATTTAAGAGAGCATATCAATGTAATATTCATACTAATTAATCAATATATGATGATTAATAAGATTATAAAATGGGACAATTGATATATAAAGGCAAAATGAAATAAGGCATAACATTTAAATAGTTACCTGTCATCACATGAAATTAAAAATCACGAGTAAACAGGAATAAAATACATTATTATAGTTAAATCCATTTAAATGTATCAAGAAAAGAGCCCTAAACAAAACAAGGCACTAGAAAAAATATATAGTGACCAATTACATATGGTATAAATCACAAAGAAACACTAACACTAAATGGAAAATAATAATTTATTCACTAGTCAATAATTTTTTCTTAGAAGACCACACACCACCATTAGAGGGGTTTTATTATTAAAAAATTTAGTAATTAAGGAAGAAACATTATATGGAAAGGTGAAAAGGTGTAAAACCAAATTGCTTAAGAATATAAATGTAAGGAATATTTCTTTCAAAATGAAGGAACAAACATGAAAAATTATATACATTGAATGAGGAATAAAATTATTCATTTAAATAAATTGCACTTGAAATTTTCATAAGGCATAAGGAAACCAATACATTTATAAGAATTTAAATATGAGTCATAATGAAAATTTAAGCATGTAAAGTCTTATGGAATTATACATGGGCAAAAAAATTATTTAAGCATAGAAATTTCCAAGGGAAACAAAATTCATTTTTCAAAACCCTTCCTAATTAATTTAATAAATTTGAAGCATTTATCAATGGTAAATTCCACATTTAAAACAAATGTAGGCCAAAATGTTTGGTTTACCCAAATGGTGTCCCAAATCAAAGGTTAACATGCTAAACATGGGTTCCACCGTAAGAAATGGTTACTACAAACACTTCAAAGAAACCTGAATAATTTTATTTGCGTTAAGAAGCTTCTCTAGAATGTTCCAACAAGAGGAACCATGACTTAATGTCTAAAAAGAAACAAAATGAGGGGAAAATAGAATAGGAACCCTACCTCATGGGTGTGGTACTCCACACGTCTAATAATAAGGATTTATTTTACCTAAAACACGAAAAGTCATTGTATTAAATAAAATACCCAAAATAGGTTAAAACCTTGTCACAACAGAAAAGTTTGATAGATGATTGAGGAAAATCTAATTAGAGGGGGGGGGTAGAGAGAGTCTGTGCATCAATAGATTTCAATAACACTTATAGGTGTAGGTACCTAAGGAGACTAGGGGTTCTTAGATAAGAAACAGATGAAGTATGAGGGGAGCTCATGCCACACTAGGTGGAAGATTGGATGTATGCCACACCTAGAGGAGTTGAAAAAAATGAGTGGATGAAAAAGAAAGGATAAAAAAAAGAGGAAAAATAAAAAGGAAAAGGAAACTAAAAGTAAAGTAAAATAAAATAGGGGGGAAAAGGGAAAAAATGGGGGATGATGATTTCATTTTATTCCATTTCTATTATTTTTATTATTTTAAAAAAACATGCCACTTTTTTCTTATAAGAAAAAAGGAACTATGTACGTTCATGAAACATGGTTTAAATAACCATGCACAAAATATGAGTATTTCCAAAATCTTGCACCTGTAATAGACTGAATGGGAATTTCCCTAGGACACATTGTTTCAGAAGGACCATGCATCTCATTTAGCTTCCTCCATTTTAATTTCAACAGTCTTTAAATGAGAACCTCACATTCCCAAGGAAACCTTTAACCTCCTAGGAATCCGATTAAGGGTTGGTTAAAGGATTTAAACAAAAAATTTAAAAGCCTATAACGTTTGATAAATCTGATAATTAATATACTCTCCACATTATATATTCTTGTCCTTGAGAATTATTTAAGAAAAACATAAACATCACTCAAACTATTACAGTTAAGACGTTACATTCAAAAATTCACATTGCTTTTCCAAATTCAAAACACATATTTAATATTCACCTTAACACATAGAACCTAAGTCGTATAACTCAAACCAACACCCATACTCCAACAGAAACATGGAGACATAGATTTTCTTAGTTCATAAAACCTGATACATCATGAAATTGTCACGTGTTCCTCAAAATGGACTATGACACATCACCACAAGTTCTGTAATTAATGAAAAATTTGGAACCACTATATCCTCAATATAAAAATTGTCTTTTAACATGTGCCCATAGAGTTCCAACGACTCTCATGACACAGAACACAGATCAAGAATTGATCAAAGGGTCAATTTAAAGAAGATCTATTTTAAACAAAACTAATGAAAGACAGGATATGCCACTACTGAGAAAATGCCCCCAAAATTCTCATATAATAAAGAACATTCTCACTAAAAGGTAAACCCAAAGCTATTTTAAAAAATATAATCCCAAGATTTTTTTATTACATACTCACTAAATATCACAAAAGGCTTCTGGTCATGTGTCTAGACATAAGGCTTCTCAAGATTTCGTGCCTCTAAATGATCATAAAAAATCTAATTGTTCCGAAATATTTGGTTCATCATGGTTAAAACATCCCTTCTAATCTCGTTGAATAACCAGGGTTTTCTTGGAGTCAACAAACAGAATCCAAGGAGATCATATAATTAAATACACATTCAATTCTTATGATCGAGAAGTCACTATAGGATGATCACCTTACCTTACGAATATTGAATGAATCCCAAGAAAAAACCAACCCAAAGTCAATTCAAGAGGAGAACATATGGTGTCCATGATTATTTCCTAGGAATTACCACTTGAAAAAAACCATGTATCAATCATGATAAACTAGATCTTTAAAAAAACCATTATTCTAGAGTGTGGCTTCAATAAAAAATAACAGAACAAGCACAAATTCTATTTATAATGTTGGTGTGGAAGATTAACAGTTTTCTCTTACTGTATGAAGATGATACCAAGATAGGGGATATGGTCATCCTTAAGCCGATAGTACACTAAGAGGATTTTAATGATCATAAAAAGGATCTGAAAAACTTTCACCATAAGAAGGGTGAAGTGTTCCACACATTTTTGACCCAACCCTAGAAAGAGAAAAAATAAGGACTATCTAATCATTACAAGTTGACTTTTTGAGAAGCACATGACTACACCATCCAACTCATGCCATTTACAGATCACTAGGCCCATACTACTTGAGGTATCCTATGATCCGTCCAACTTATCAAATAAATTCCAACCCTGACCAATGATGTTTACAATGGTTGCATCCACAACCAACCATTCGAAGTTGTGACCTATTACGAAAACCAAAAAGAGTTGACAATCCACCATTCCCAATGTGATACAAAACCAAAATGACTATTTGAAATGATCCTCTAGATTGTTCTCTTTCAACCTATAAGGTCACATTTAACCAGAATCAGCAAGACACTCCCCACCTTAGGAGTGTATTTATCATTGGGGCTTCTGAGAAAGGAAATCACTTCACAGAACATGCTATATTGAACACTGAAACTAGTACTATATGTGGCTGAAAATATTGAGAAGCATTAAATCGAGAATATAATGATAAATCGCTACTCAAGAACTCTAGAATATTCTCACACCATAACACACCCATGACACATCTTGATTCAAATTTTGATATGACAAAGAATTAGGTGTAAAATTCAACACAACTGATCATCATGTCAATCAACAGGTTCTTTTTAAAACATTATCCCAAACATGTGGATGATTAGGGACCCTTATCAATTCCCAGATCACTCTAATCCATAGCTTATCGACATTCAAATCATAACAACAGCAGAGTATATAGTTATCCCTAAACATTAGCAGTTTAATGAACCATTTAACTAGAAAATGAGAACTACATATATCTAATCATAATACCCCGAGATTACATGATACAAATGAAACATACTTTATAATATCCATAGGTTTTTTAACAACATGCATTCACATATCCAATGGTCCATGCCAAATATTAACCAAAGAGTATTATTACTCGTACGACTGAAAAACAAACTGGAGATCTTCGAAGTTGTCCATAACAGATAATCTAAGATAGGAAGGGTCACATGACATGCTAAGCGGTCACCCATGACCCTTCCAGGCCAAACCCGCTAGATCCAAGTATTTTGAAATTCTCATATTTTGAGGAATATCAATAACACAAGACCACCCGACAAAACAAGAGTGTCATTTTAAAACAAAGAGTCTTACACAAGACTATGGAACCTGAATAGTACCAAAAACAGGAAACTGTTGGAAAGAAAGAAGAGAAGTTTTTAACGATTTAAGGGTACTACATACCACGACTATCCCCCAATAGAAGAGGATCTTACCAGGAAAACCACTTAATAAGGGAATAAACTAACATTGAGGATACTGAAATAATACCTCTGACTACATATGAACCTGGACTCTACTCCTTTATCACTGGATGCACTACATAAATATGGCTTGAACTATATCCTTGAGATGTTTCATAACTAGCCTGAGTAGATCTGCTCTGATGTCACTAGTGCATTGAAGTCTATATGCCTCAACTGAGACAATTACCACATTGTCCAAATTGGTTCAAAGGAAACCAACTTCTATCCTGACGTGGTGTCAAAGATCCCTTACCTGATAGAAGTGTTGGTACTGATATCGTACCACTAGATGCGAGAGAAAATGAATGGTAGAAGCACTAAAGATGTCCCTTCATAATTTAATCTTGGAATTCCATTAGGTTTCTCATGAACTGAGGCTTATTATGGAAAAATCTTATAAAATGTTGGAAAAATATAGAAGTATATATATGTGTAACATAATTGGCACTGCCCCCATGTGAACCCTCGAATCGGCAATTCCTACTACTTGAAGAACCATCACCCATACAAGGAACTAAACTACCCTAGCTCACATTAAAAAATCCTCTAATATTACAATCTATAATCAGGGACTGGTTTGATATCTATGAAATGGTAATAAACTAATATATATTCAATATCAATCAAACATCATGCCTATGCACATATTAAAATCTCCTCACAGTCATCAATTCATCATCATTCGGAGATAGATAAAAACCCAAAATCTTTTTGGAACGAGTCGAATACTCAAGTTTAATCATAGAGCCCTTCTGATGGTGGATGAACTCCCTAGTGAGATCCTATCTTAGATTTTGTTGAAAAAAGATATCATTGAAAGAATTATGGAAGTTTGACTAAACCATATCCCGATAATGCTCTAAATGAGAAATGAAATCTTCCCAATGCTTAGCGGAGTCGTGAAAGATATAGGTATCATTCTCGACCCTTCACTCAGATTTAATATCAAGTTGGTCTGAAATGGATATCATATCTTCTATCTATGACTCTGCAGCATGAGTTCCACCATCATTCGAGAAGGTGGGAGGTTGCTGCTACTGAAAGTCCTATGTATGTTCTACCATAGTCGGGGCCGACCTAGGTACACTCTGAACATACTACATGAAGATGAGAAAGCTATCCCTAAAATTAGAATAACCACCCATTGGAATACCAATAGGTGGTTCCATAAGAGTCACTACAAGAGTTATAATCCGTGGACCAGGTCCCACCACCTTCAGATTATGTTCATCTCCACTCTATGGGCATACAATAAGAGGACATCAAAGTAGAATAACTCTATAATTTCTTATCTTTCACCTTGGAGAAGAGATTTATAATGGATATAGTAAGAAGGTAAAGAATTAGTAAGAAGGGGGAGGTGTAATCCCTCTCTAAACCATGAAAAAAAGGAATGAAATAAAGAGGATAGGTTTATTGCCTTCTTCTGAGCATAACACAACAGATAAACTATTCTAAGAGCTAGGTTTAGATAAGAAGAAATACCCTAAAAAGAATCATTTAGACACCAAAACTGCTTCCCTTATCCCAAATAAATTCACGGTCTAATTAGATGTCTCACAATATCGGTCCATTTCATCTAAAAAGGGAGAATTTATATTATTTTATTTTTCCAAGAATTCTCTTTTAAACAGATTGAATTAGGTGGATCACCATTATGATTTTTAGGGGACCATACACTTTATAAAAAAAATGGATTACAACTTAACCCAATTTATAACACATCTCTGCAAAATAAATTGGCACATTTATATATTTATAGTAAATCTTATACTCCCAGATATATCATCTAGAAACTAAAAAAATCATATGCAAATAGAAAAATACATAGTGATAAAAAATATGGATTGGAATAATGCATTTAATTTATATTTCTATAGTGCATAGTATGATGAGTTCTATATAGTTCTCTCATGTCATTGGTATGAAGTAATATAAATCATCATATCAATAATACCATTATAAGTAGCAACAAAAACAAGTATGTCACCCAACGGTGAAGTCGTAAAAAAAATTAGAATAATCAATGACTATAATTCCCATCCCATTCAATTTGGGGTTCCCTTCTACATGGGTTAGCTACATCTAAGTGTAGGGTAAATTCCAAATTACAATGTGATAGTCTCTTTTCTAACCCAATTTGCGAGAAAAAAGGAAAATAAACCCTAAAATACTACTTTGTAGCATCCCAACCAATGTGCCACTGAATCGAGTAGTATAATTATAGGCCACATGATATCAAGTACATATCCCTGAATTATAGAGGTTCTTGAATATAAGATAGGTATTTAGGTGTGTCAATGGGGAGACTATGTTATCATTGGATAAGGTATAATATAGTAGTAAATAATATATAATATTTAGAAGAAGCATAACAATAAACAGACTATATTAAAAGAAAAATAACCAAAAAAACCAATAACTAAAAAATAAGAATATTAATACTATAGACAAAAATGAAGAGGATGATTTCATGAGTCTATAAAAAAATAGGGGAGCAATGGAATTGAGGTTCATGTATATACAACATTCTATCAAAACTAGAAAGCTAAAAAAACTACTACAATAGCCTCTCGAGTATAGGCTTGGTCATCTGCCACCAATATTCATCCTAAGTAGCCATAAAACAGTCAATCATTTGAAGAAACATGCTTACCTTTATACATACATATGAACATAAAGTCATATCCGGTACTAAATCATTCTTGAGCCGAGTACGAGATATAATCTCAGTAGGTCGTCACCCACGATGTCTAGATCTTTCGATTTAATGTTGTAGATAGATAATACATTTCCATATATAATAAATGAGAGAATATAAATAAATAAAATAACATAAACTTTTTCTGGGGTCCCAAGCGGACACCAATACTATAACACTTCCTCTGTCCTATAATAGATGTCTTAATAAATGTACCTATACAAGATAGAATATGCATACAATGTTCAAAGTTAACACGACAATCCAAGAAGGCATACCCCCAACATTGGGCTTTAGCATGGGGTATATTTCTTACGTCATCACCCTAGTGTGCTAATAATAAAAAGGGAAGTGTAACTAAAGCATAATCAAAATCATAACAACAATAATAGATATATCCCATATAATTTATGAAATTAAATCATGCCTACCAATTCTAGTGGTGGAGTATAATACAGTCCTTATCAATAAAAAATAATCCCTTGTATTCCTACAGGAAATATGATTTATACCAATGCCACTAAGCTTGTTAAATGTGACCCTTAAAAAATCCCAAGTATCAAAATGAGGAATAGTAAACTATGATTCCTTCCCAGGAAACTCTGGTTGGGTATTATTTATGAACTGAGGCATGGTGAAACAATATGTTCTGACGAATCTTTCCATTGTTTCTCCCCTGGAGAACAGATATCACCCAGGTGTATAACAACCACCTAGGTAGACCTAACCTATAAACGCTAAACCACCACCACTAGAATGTTGGTTGATAACCCAACAAGCATGGTGAGTCCTTCTAACGACCTTTAAAAAATATCCCATGTTCTCTCCCCAACCCATATCAAGTGAACCAAGTATCCAAACACCTCACAAGAAATGAATATATCACAAAGAAATTATTTATATACAATATATCATGCTATCAAGGGAAAATATAAATATCACATGATTACCAATTAATCAAGCAACATTGATTAAGCTAATAAAAAAATTCAACAATTTATATAAAATATAAGAAAGAAACAAGGAAGATTATTTAAGTAGATACATGGAATCACATTCAATTCAAAATCATGAGATAACAATCATAAAAAAACATTTAATATAGTTCATGACATTTTAATGGCTTAAGAAAGGATTACTAAACAAAACAAGGCACTTGATATAGAAAAACGTTACCATTTTCACATTTTATAATTCATAATGAAACACAAACACCCAAAAATGAACAAAAATATAATCACTAATCATTACGTTTTACCTTTGAATATAGTTCACCATTGTTAGATGGGATTTGTTATAAAAAAATTATTTTAGTAATTAGGGAAACAATATTATATAGAGATTTGAAAAGGGTTAGAACCATATTGAATAAGAATATAAATGTCTTGAATATTCCATTCAAAATGAAACAAAAACATTAGAATATATTAATGTGGCATGTCGAATATATGTAAGAAATCAAATCAATTGCACAATAAATTACCATAAGGCACAAGGATACCAATACTTTCATAAGTATTTATATAAAAGGTATGTAATATTCACACTAAAAATTTAAGAATATCAGGGTATGGCCATATACATGGGTCCAAAAATTAATTTATAATAGACATTGCCATGGGAAATACAATTTATGGTTCATCACCCTTCTTAATTTATTTAAACAATTTGAATCATTTGGCCAAGGTTACACACAAAACCATGGTAAATTAGACATTTTAAATATAGTTAATTTATTTATAAATGGGTGGAATAACAAAAAATGTGGCCCAAAGATATATAGAACACCCAAAACATGGATTTATTTATTTGAAATTGTAATTAATGATAGAAAAAATCAACCTGAACAATTTAACATGTGATAAAAAGCTTCTCAAGAAGGATCTGATGAGAGACATAATGGTACGATGTATTAAAAGCAATGAAATGATGGGAAATAAGAATATAAACCCTTCCTAATGGTCTTGAAACTCCACACATCCTATAATATGGCATCATTCAACCCAAAATAATGGAAACATATTGATTTAAGAAAACTCCCAAAATAAGGAAAAAACCCCCTCTCCCCAAAATTAAATGATAGATGATGGACAAAACTCGAAATAGATTGGTGTGGGTGCGAAAGTGTATCGAGAGAATTCAAGTACATCCAATGGGAAATGGAAATAGTGGAGAAACAATGGTTTAATGATCAAAAACCAATAAGGGAGAAAGGGAACTCATGCCACACTAAAAGGGAGAAGGGAGGCACCTCATGCTTGGTGAAGAGGATAAAAATGGGTGGAGGAAAAATAAAGTAGAAAAAAAGGGAGAAAAGTAAAATGAAAATGAAAATAAAAATAAAAATAAAAACATTAAAAAATTAAAAAAAACAAATCGGGGAATCTTATTTCATTTATTTTCGCACTTTTGATTTTTTTATATTTTTTCCATTTTTTATTTTATTCCAATTTTTCTTTCACCAACAAAATCACTAGGCAGGTGAACGGTACATAGTTTAAATAAAAATTCATGAAAGGTATGTTTTCCCACTTTTAGGAACATACAATAGACCACATGAGTATATTCCCTGGGTCACACTATTTTAGAAAGACTGTGCGGCCCAGACTTCTTCCAAAGTGTTTGGTGCTCTGGGATTCATACGGGCACCAAACACCCCCAAGATCTCCTTTAACCTCACAGGCATCAAAATAAGGGCCTTTTTAAGAATTTAAACATAACTTTTAATAGCTTTTACCTTTGGATAATGTTGAGATATTACACCCTCCCACTATACCCTTTCCTTAATCCATGTTGTATGTTTTTATGCTTCCATATGAATTTTGTATAATTTCTATAATTTACATGAAATACTATTATATTATGAATTAAAAACCCTATCCATATACATGGTAAATCACCAAGATATAAACATAAATTATTAATTCAGATATTTACATGTTTGAAACCAACAATACCATTTTATTGGTTAAAAATGATATAATGGTCAACTCTTTAAGTGCTTATGTACATAATGATTTTATATGAAACTCATTATTTATTTTCTAAGGGTTATAGAAAAAATTATTTATTAATATCATTTTTCCTCACATGAATTAATATACCTGAAGGGTTCACCCGGATATCTGTCCAATTCATTGGGTAAAGGATTATTCTCAAGAGATGATATCTTTTATGATACATCACTGAATAACCATGGTAATTTTTTTGACAAAAACATAGTTTAAAACCATAGTGATATGATTCTTAATGTCAATATTTTATACTATAGAAACATTGCCATTTTATTATTAATTATCATTTTATTATTATACACTTCATTTTCTTATGATCACACTCTATTGTGATGCTTCATAATTACGCACAAAATATTTTCTTGGTATTCCCTTACATGGAATTATGGTAGCACATTATTTTAATGTGTGGCCCAAATATTTTAGCCTCCATAAAATAAAAATTGGATTAACCTATAAATAATCCTTTATATTTGATTAGAATAATGTGTTATATTTTTCATGTATTACATTTCTACTTTACAAGGAACTAAACCTCAAAAGACCTTGTATGTTATTAAATATAGAATCATGTCATGAAATATATATGTATTAAAATTGAGGATAGAAATATAATTAATCACCTTATATCTAAAAGGTTTATGGAGGGGGTGTTAATATATGATCCAACTAGTTCCTTTATAAAATATCCTGGGGTAGTGCCTTTTTCATGGTTTTACTAACTTGATTTTTTAGACATGTATACCAACTTCACCAATCATTATTAGACCTTATATATGATTAAGTTACAGTTGATGTCTATATTATTTTTATTCATGTTATTATTATTATTTTTTATAGGATTAATAGAACTTTAGTTATGAAACTTTCTTTCAATATAATGTTTAACTTCATCCATAAAGTCTTTATATTGTTTATATATCTATAGAAATTGGGTATAAGATTTAGTGGACATAATTTTCGTAGATTGTATATTTTTGAAATAAATTAATTCAGGATTCATAATTAGATAATAAATATAAAATAATATAATATATATATACCAAATTATTTCAACTTGAAATAATCCATTGAACATGTCCAATATTTATATGTAAATCCTAATAAATCTTCCATGAATGTAGTGTCTCTAGCCCCAGATAGCTAGATCCAGTTCTGGATACCATTAAATTGGCATAATGTCTATGAAATTTCATCCTAAAGGACTAAAATTTTTAGTAGTATTTTTAATCTAGATACATTTTCGAGTCTTGAATTACAATTGAATACACAAATTACAACATAATTTAGTTTTTGAGAATAACATTATTCCCACTAGAATATCATGGGATATCAAACCAAATATTCTCCATGGAATAGTAGGGATATAAAACAAAATAATTCTGAGCTCAAATATTAAATAAGGTTTTAGTATATCAGAATCTATCAAGAATCAATATGCACAATCAATGTGGAAGGATATATAATTGAAAACACATATAATATAATCAATAAGCTAAGAATAGAATAAATCCATTGATAATATCATAGTGAAAATCACATGGATAATAAAGAATAAGTTCTCAATAAACGAAATGATTAATTATTGGATTCCATGTCCCAAGCATAATAAAATCTATACTGTCAAGATATATCCTATAGACAGTTTAAACTATATGGAGAAACTTGTTTAATTAGGCCAAGTAATATATCTCATGAGACTTGTTATTGCATCAAGGGTATATATATATTTATATCCCTACCATTCAATTAATTTACCAATAATTACTCACATATCTAATAATATAATTAATTAAAAATCAATAACCCTTAATATCAATCATCTTTATTGAGTAAAGGATGCCAATTTATTAATATTTCCCCAATCAATCAAATATCATTCCAAGAAATAAACATTTAAAAATGGAATATTGTTTAGTAAATAATAATATAAATAAAACAATAATTATTATACTATATAGAAATGTAATTTCCAATGAACAGTGATTGAAATAATGTAACTATTTTAATAGAAAGGTAATAATCACAAAATAAAGTGGGATTTCAGGATAACTGTTATCACATTGTAATTTTCAAATTAAATACCCTTGGATGTAAGAATTCATAATGAAACTCAAAATAACATTAATAATAAATTATTAATGATATAAAATGTAAAGGGAATGGATATACATAATATAAAAGTTTATTGGTGCATAACAACACATAAGTCTCAATGAAATTTAAATTAAGATGTAGTCCCTCCCCTTACACTTGCTTTTGGTTGAGCACTTTTTAACCTCATTTATCATGATTTTAATACTTTTATTAACATATTAATGAACTATATTAATATTTCTAATATCATATACATTAATATTATAGAATATTATCATTGCTTCATTCACACTCTTTCATTATTTTCATTTTTGTAGGTGTTAATTTCGTTGTTATCTCATGTCTATCTCATCATGAATGACATGATTCTTAGTCATGTTATATTGTTATATCATCTTAATTATAATAAACATGAAAAAATAATTATATTAATTCATTAATTATAATTACATATCATACATTTTGTGTGGTGATGAAAACAGAGTCACGTCACTTTGTTATGGAAATAATCCACACGTACACGAGCGATTTTATCACCGTAACATGAGTGAATAGGAAAGAAAAAATTGATATATTTAATATATTTCCTATAAGATAAATATGTCATGCATATAAAAATTATTTTATTTATATCAAATAGAATCATTAAATTCATATGTATTATCATATATGTGTAGTTTTATTGAAATATTAATCACTTTGATACATGAGGAGGTAGTCCCCTGTACACATGAACAACGTTATTGTATCTCCTATGAAATGAAAGGTAATATTATATATATATATTTCATATAATTCATCTATATGTATTAATATGTTATAAATATCATATATATATTATATAAACTATAAATGCAAAATAATTACCAACCATGAAAGGTTCTAATTGAAAAATGAATGACATCATTTTACGAGGTGGTTATCAACGGTATGTATGAAAGATGGTTTCAAAACCCGTTTTGATGGAAATATTTAAATTTATAGGTCATACCCTTAACCTACTGTTTTTATTACATGTAATATACATAGTTTATTATATAATCATGTTTTTATAAAAATTAATATAGGTAAAGAAAGAAGTCAAATAATGGAACTTATTTAATAACCTTACCTATTCTTTGGGTGTCTACCATTGATTTGATCTAAAATGAGTACTGGTTAGATATATTTTAAAACTATTTCTAATAATATTAGGTAATTGATGTTTATTATTGTTTTCCGTATGGTTTGGACATGAAAAACATTGTTAGAGGTGTGGGGAAGTGAGGGAAGTGAGTTCCCTTTTATAATTAATGAAGAGTGTAATTCTCATAAATATCCAAAATTATTCACTATTGAGGGGTCTCTCTTACATGATCTGGCTCCAAAATTTAATAATATCTGACATTAGTGTTTATGTTTTCAAAAACATCTCCACCAACAAATCATTTTTATCATTTATTTCCTCAGTCTTTAAGTTTAATCAATTTTTCCATTTTATTTTTACCATGATAACAAGTTTTTTAACATAGGTAATTTATCCATTAAGAGTAAATTGATGTGAGAATTATTATTAAACGTAGAAACACTAAATATATATATATATATGATAAAATATTTATAATATAAAAAACAATTTTTTAAGTAATTAATTTTAGTAGATGTGCCTATAACGCACAAAAAATACAAATTTAACTTTAATTGCATTAAAAGAGTTTTTATTACTTAGGTATCATCATATTAATTATAATATAAACATTGATCCATGAATTGGAAATATTTTATATTCATTATAATTTAGAAATAATTTTTTATAATTTAGGTTTTTTATTAACTTTAATTCATTTAGTAAAATAATATATTTTATAAAACAACATTAATGTCTATTTTTACATTATTATTTTAATTTGAATTTAAAAAGACCAATACTGTGAAAAAATGAAAATATATTATGTTCTAAATATATTTAAATGGTATAGACTAAAAAAAATTTAACCCCAATAATTCCATAAATTTATAACACATATAATATTTTTAGTATCTTTTATTAAATTTAATTATTAGCTAAATAACTCTTTAATTAGAATTTATTAATAATTTAATGTTTATATTTCATCTCTAAAAAATAAATTAAATAATATTGAAAAAAATGATTATATAGTAAAATAATTTTTATTCAAAACCTATGATCTTTTCTAAATCATTATATATTTTATTGGTAGGTATGGTTCCTTATTTGTATTTTTCATTAATTAAATTATTAAATTAGTCACATTCATGCAATAGTATACAAATAACTCATAAAAATATATCGTATTGTGGTAAGGGTATAAATATATACATACACTTTTTTTGAAATGTTTTGGTTCATTTTTATAACTTATATTCTATGTTTAAACAAAAGTAAACTTTCATTTACCTTAATCATTGTAATTAATTTTTACTATTAATAATAATTGTTGTGTAGAAAAATTATGGTGAACTTGTTAGATAATATAAACTTTTCTTATTAAAAATATCTAATATGTTAAGAAAAATTCAACTCACAGATGTGGAATAATTTAATTTTAAATTAATTCTACATACATGATGAGAAATATTGGTTTTAAAGTAAAAATTCTAAAGGATTACAATATCATTATATCAAAATTCAACATGAAAATGAATAAAATGACATATATTGGATTAATATATGTATAATTTAATGAATTTTACATTCAAAAAGATTCAAAACATCACTTAACGTGAAAAATTATTTAGAAAAAAAATGTAGTTCTCAAATGAAATTTTTTATTTTTCATTATTCTTTAAAAAATGAAACTTTTTAGAAAAAGACCAAAACTTCCCACTAAACTGATTTTTATATCAAAATTTCAAAAATGGAAATTTATTTTTACATGATTTTTTTAAAATTAGTAAAAATTAATTTTAAATTATGTGTGCAAAGCACTAGTAATCCTTCTTCTAGAAAAAGTATGGTTGTTTCTGAAAAATTTACTTTTTCCTTTTAATGAATGATTAATTTATTTTTAATAAATAGATAATTAATGAATATGTGTAATATATATATATATAATATATTTAATCATATTCATTTCTTTTATTCCAATGGTTTGATGATAAATATCATATTAAATAAGAAAATTAATAGTATATTGTTGTCCTATAAATCATGGATTTTCATGGTTTATAAGATATATAATATACTAGTTTTTTCATGTCATATATGATAAATAATAAAACAAATATTTTCAAATTTATGTTGTTACATTCTTCTTCGCCTAAATAAAATGAATCCTCCCAATTTAAATTTTATATTTGTAATAAAGGATCTAATATTTGTAAATACCATTGTCGAGAAATCCAAGTAATAAAAAGAGGTAATAAATATCCACATGACAAGAGTGAAAGATAATTACCAATGTTATATGGAATAATAAAAAATCATGGTTTTTGAGTAGGGAACTTTTGGTGGGAAATTAAAACATAGACATTGAAGGGGAAACTAACACCAAAATACTAATAGAGATTGATAGAGAACATTAATCAAAACATAGAGGGTGATTCAAAAATGATTAATGACCACAAATCAATATACAAAAAATTCATGAAAAAGGATATTGACATAATAAAAAATGATGATAATAAGAAAAATTTGATGTTATATGATCACATTTTTAGAGTTTTGGAATTATTTTATAGTCTCAAAATATAAATAAATATACTTGATAGGTTTTAATTTCGTATTTATAGTTTCATGTTTTGGTTGTGCTATGATAAATTTATAATTCATCCCTTACACTATGAAATGAATATCCAAAAATGCACTTCTTTATGCCCAAATCAGTAAAATTAAATTTTAATGGATCATTATACCCATAAATGAGTGAAAATGAATTCCATAAATCATAAAATATTTTCCAAAACCAATATGGTTTTTACAAGTTATTCAATATGCATAAATTTTCATAAGGTAAAGTAATATAATAATCTTTGAATCCTCTTTCAAAGGTAAACATAAACCATTTCTAAAATTGTTAACCAAATTACCCTTTTTAGAATTTCAGGATCCAAATCATTAGAAATAATTTCCCTAAAATTCTAAAATGAACTTACCATTAGTCCCTTAAATAATATGAAGTATATTTTTATCATCACATACCAAATATGTGAATACCATCTCCATGTAATATTCCACAAATGTATTAATAACATGAATTACCATAAAACCTTATAGGAAACATGCTTATATACATAATAATTAAATAAAACTCCTTTTATTAGATATATTCTTTCAATATAAATATGTCGTTAACTCTATCAATGATAGCATAAAATCCATTATCAACCAATCAATAATAAATTCTAAGATATTTACTAATATTTTATTTAATTTATCCATATCAATCATATATTTATCCCAATATCATTATGTCAACATTAGAAATACGTCACAGATCCTTAATCATTTATTTTACAGGAACACAAACTTTCCAAAGAATAAATTTTCATGGTAACATTCAATAAAAGATTTAAAATCATTTAATAAATAGAACTATAGTAAAATCCTTATATATTTCATAGTACATATGACCAAAATATCATCACTAAAATATTTTTCTAACTTATTACAAGGATCAAGATACATAAGCACATTAAGCATTCCACTTCACCTATATCAATAGCATAAACATGAACTTAATCCCTTATCTTATTTTATGGTGTATTCCATTGATGTTTGGGAATTTATTTTCATAGTGACCCATCTCCTTACAGTTTAAAAAGATAATAGAAATGTCTTCTTTCTTTTATTTTCATTATTTTCCCTTGTTACCCTACTCTCTACACTAATAAAACACTTCCAATCCCTTCTATTATTTATCAGGGTGATTATTTCTACAATTATCACATTTGAGAAAATCCATCATCCCCTTCTCCCCTTTATACATTATTTTATATGCCATCCACTTCATCTCCTTATTCCCTTAGAATCCATAAGAATTTTAGAAATCATTTTTTTTATTGATAACAAATAAAATTATTTCATGATACGATGAAAAATATTGAGAGACCGGTTCCCTTCAAAGACATGTCCTAATCCATTCAAATAATTGGTGAATGTTACATTTTATATTGTATATGTAATCTATACTATATAATTCAATCATGGTAAAGGTATCTTTATATTGGTAAATACTTTCATCCTCATTTTGATTTAATGTAAGTAATTTTTTTGTTATCATAGATTGTTTCTCATGAGGGAAATATTATTCAAACAATGTATCCATAAAATTATTCAATTCTATTAGTTATTTTTCATCATCCTCCATAGTATTATGGATAATGTACCACCATTTATCGACATCGCCATCAATAAAATACACTAAAATTGTAAAATTTTCTTTTTCACCACATCATATTTCAATAAGTACTATCTCTAAATAATTAATCCATTCCTCAATTTCCATTGAATTATCAATCCCAGTATGTAATGGAGGCATATATTTCATAAAGATATCTTTCATTAATGAATCTCACAGAGAAAAAGTTTTCTCCATATGGGAAATATTATGTGTTAAATTTTGATTAACATTCCACAATATATCCATAAATTTCTCAGTTCCAATACTATGTTTCTTAGCTTCCTCAACAGGGAAACCACAATATTTTCCACATGTATTGATACCTTTCATCATTATAAGTTACATATCTAAATAATGTGATATACTAGAATATATCATAATATTATGAATAATTTATAATTCAAAATATAGTGTCAAAGATTTCATAAATATAAATTTATTCATTTTTAATCTCAAAATTAAATTCTTTTTACCAATGGGGATATCTTTTTTTCAAATCTATAAAAATGGTTTGTAAAGAAAATGTGAATTATCCTATGAAGATCTACTAGCAGTTTCAAAATACCTATGTATTGAGGTTTTTTAGGTACCATTTAACTTTAGAGTCAAGCTCAAGGCTACTTTTTTTGGACTTATTACATATAGGTACCTCTGTTCTAGAACCATTCCAATTTTAGTATCTTGAATGGTATGTATTTATAGATAAATCCACATAATAAATACCTTACAAAAACACCATGGTGTTCATATATAAGCATCCTCAATGTCTATACTAGGGTTAGGTTCCCAAATCTATGTTTTCAAAAATCATGTTCCATGGATACAACTAAACTTCCTCTAAAACCAACTATACAAACTAAGACCCTAGAATCCTAGAGATGATTCTTAATATGATAAGATATATGTAATTTAATCACGAAATAATAATAGTATAGTACTCTTATTAAACATGACATGCACATGAATCTTGAATTATAGTTGAATACAGAGATTAAAACATAATTTTTTTGAGGATAACATTATTCCCTTTAGCATATCCATGAATATCAAACATAGTAATCTACATTGAATCCTAGTTAAAGGAAACAAAATAAACATGGGATCAAATTCTTAGTAGGGACTAAGTAAAATAGAAGATATCATGAATCATTAATAATAATCAATATAACATGGTAAATAACTGAAAACACATCCCATTTAATCAATAAAAATGTAATTAAATGCATCCATAGAAAATATAATAGCGAAAATATCATGGATCATAATGAATTAATTATCAATAAAGGAAATGATGAATTATTATATTTCATATCTCTGGCACATGAAAAACGCTACTATCAAGATCTATCCTCTAGGAATTTTAAATTGATCAGAAGAAATCCATATATTTTGGACAACTGATTTATCTCATAAGACATGTTAATGCATCAAAGGACTATATAATTACAGGGCCCCACCCCTCACCGAATGTCCAAAGCATTCCAAATATTTTGAATAATTAATTTTATTATAAAAAACAATCCTTATAATGAAATATTTATATTGGGTAAAGGATGCATATTTTTCAATATTCCCCTAGGTAATAAAATATAAATCAATGTAAACATTATTTGTAAAAATTACATATAGTTTAGAAAATAATCATATCAATGGAACAAGAATATTTATATTTATGATGAATGTAATTTATAATGAAAAATGATTAATATAAATTTATTTTTTGAAGATCATGTTAACAATCACAAAATAAAATGAGATTTCTCAATAACATTTATCACATAGTAATTTTGAATTAAAATCACCTTCGATGGAATAATTAAAATTTAACATAAAATACCATGAATAATAAATTTTTAATTATATTAAATGTAAAAGGGGTAACATATACACCACATAAACATAGATTGGTTCCTAAAAAAATTCTCAATAGAATGTAAATTGAGACAAACCCCCAGACCTAACACTTACTTTTGGTTGAACACACTTTAAAATCCATTTTATTGGTTTAAAGAAATTTATTAAATAATTATAAAACAATAATAATATTTAAAATATAATATATAATCTACTTATAACATGTTATCACACATTCATCAATACCTAATTCATTATTTTTAATGTTTCATGTGATAAATGACTTGCTTTCCCCAGCGTGTCTTGTCATGAATGATTTGAATCCCTAACATATTATATATTTATATATTCTATAGTATAATAATCATGAAATAATAGTAATATTAATACTTTAATTGTACTAATATATCATCCATTATTTGGGGAAGAAAAGAGAGTCACATTGCATTATGAAGGTTGTTAGCTCCACGTACACGGGCGATGTTATCACTGTAGTGTGAGTGAAATGGAAAGAAAAAAAATTATATATATATATTATATTTCCAAAATGATAAATTTTTCATGAATATAAAATGTGTCTCATGTATATCACATATAATAATTAAATTTTTAATTATCAACATCCATGTGAAGTGTTATTGAATGATGAGTCACATCACTTTGTGAGGCAGTAGTCCACTATACAATTGAGTGGCATTATTGTATTTCATATGGAATAAAAGGGAACAATATATATATATATATATAATATAATTACTATTTAAGAAATAATATGTTATGAATATAACACATATCATAAATAAACTATAAATTCATTATTATTACCAACCTTGAATGGTGGTAATAGAAAAATGAATGACATTGGTTCGCGAGTCTGTAGTTCACCGTATGTAGAAAATATAATTTTTTAACCCAATTGGTGGCAGTGTGTGTGGTTTTATTTTATACCATTAACATAAAAAATATCATTATATGTAATGTATTGAGATTATTATACAATAATGGTTTAATAAAAATTTAATGAGGTGGAGAAAGAAGTAAAATAAATAATCCTTCTCAATAAATTTACCTCTTCTTTTGGTATCTCTCTTTTGATTTCACTAAACCCTTATTATAAAGGATATATTACTAAAATAAAGCTTCTATTATGAGTTGAGGTAATTTTTGAAGTTATTTTGGTTGTGTTAGGATGATAAAAATATATTTAGAGGTGTGTAGAAGTATGGGGAGTTAGTTCCCTTTTATAGTCGAGGTGGAGTGACATTTTTATAAATACTCAAAAGTATTGTCTTTTTGGAGGTATCCCTTTCATAATTTTTCTCGAATACCGAATAATAAAATATTTTAGGTTTTATTATGTCTATAAACACCTCCACCACAAAATAAAAAATGAATTGTTATAATTTCCTTTCATATTCATTATGTTTACTAAATTTTTCCTTTTTTCCTTGGAAAGGCATTTTTAACGTATGTAATTTATTCATTAAGTATAAATTGAAGTGATAATTAATATACAGTTTATTCCCCATGAATAAAAATATTATATCTAATTTAAAAAATAAAAATCATAGGTTTTTTGGAAATATATTTTAATAGAAGCGCACATAACTTTCAAAAAAACCATTTCAATGTTAAATGCATTGGTAGATTTTTTAATATTTTGGGGTCAATATTTTGATTATAAATGAAAAATTGGTCCATTAATGGAACATATATTATATTTATTATAACTAAAAAATCACTTTTTTATAATATAGTTTTTCAGTAATTTTAAATCATTTAATAAAATATCATTTATTATAAAATATCTTTAATGTAAATTTGGAAATTATTCATTTAATTTGAATTTGAAAATATTATTAAAAAGATGTATTGAACATATATTATGTTCAAAATAGTGTAACATGGTATAAAAATCTATAAAATTAATGGCACTCATCAATTCAATCAATTTACATCACTATTAAAAAGTTTATTATATTTTATTCAATTTAATAATTAGCTAACTTATTCATACATTAGAATTTAGTAAGCATTTAAAGAAATTATTCCATATCTAAAAATTTACAATTAATTATCATGATAAAAACAACTTACTTATATTTCAAAATTATAATTATAAAATAACTAATGAATCTTTTAATCCCAAATCAATATAGATATTAAAGACAAGGAAGGTTCATTTTTTTATTTTTTACTAAAATAATTATATAGGTCTATTTCATAGAATAATATCCCAATAACACATAAAATTAGAGAATATGTTGTCAAGAATTAAAATAATACCATAATATAATAATTTTTTACAAGTTTTCGTTCATTCGTATACCTTATATTATACGTTTAACTATTAAGTAAACTCTTTTTTACCTTAAGCAATGCAAATAATTTTAATCTTTTTCAATTATAGTTATGATAAAAAATTAATTTGACCATATTAGAATATGTAAATTAGGATTATTACAAATATAGAATCTATTTGGATAAATGTAACTCACTTATGTGTTATAATTCAATATTAAATTAATCTGGTAGATGAGATGAGAAATCATATATTTAAAGTAAAAAATGATTAAAATTTTACCATTTTGTATATCAAAATTAAATATAAAAATGATTTAAATGACCAAAATTTGATTTATATATATACAATTGAACTAATTTTATGTTTAAAAAATTTAATAATACAATTTAACATTATAAGTTATATATACAAAGTGCGATTTTAAATTAAAATTCCATATTATTCAACAATTATCAAAAAATGTTACTTTTTAGAAGTATCCAAAATATTCACCCAAAGATAATTCTGATTATTAGATTTCAAAATTATTTTATTTTTAAAAATAAATTTTATAATTTTTTAATAATAAATTTTAATTTAGGAGGGAAATGTGCTACTTATCTCCCTTTTAGAAAAAATAATTTTTTCCTAAAAATATTTCTTTTTTTTTATTTTTAATGATACTTATTTTATTACTAATAAATATGTAATTAATAAACATTTTTAAACTCAATATTTTCACATTTTAGTTAACCCTTTTCATTCCCACCATTCTAATTGCTAGGAAATAACTATCATATTAAATAATATATCAAGAGTATATTTTTTTTTGGTAAAACTTAGTATTGTGGGTAACACAAGATATCGACAAAAATTGTTGTTTCATGTGATATAAACAATTGAATAAAATTTTAGTATTTTATTATTTCATTGAGTTACATTATCTCCATTATAAATAAATTTCATACTTTCATTTTAAATTTTATCATGGTAATCAAGATTTTGATATTTTAAAATACAATTTTTTAAAAACACACATCATAAAAAGAGTTAATTAAATATCCTATTGATAATATATAAAGGGAAAGACCAAGGAAATCAGGAATAATAACATAAAAAGGTTTCCAAAAAGAAAAACCTATGGGCGAAATGAAAATTTGGACATAAAGGAAAACACTATAACCAAAATAATAATCGAGAGTGATAGAGAAAATTTATCACATTAATGTGGGAGACTTATATAAGATTAATGACCACAAATCCATATACCAAAGAGGCTAGAAAATTTCATTTATGTCATAAAAATCTATGATAATTATAATTTTTTTAATATTCTTTTCAGGTACTTGAGGAATTAATTTACACTCTAATCATATAATGAAATAAACATACTTGATACGTTTCTTTTTTATAAGGATAATTTCATCATTTGGTTGTGATTTAATAATCTTAAAATTAATCCCCTACTACAAGATATGAATGTCATGAAATTAATATATCATTAATTAATAACTAAAATTAACTTTTATTGGATCACAATACTCATAAAAGAGTTCCACACCTTCCCATCTATCTTAATCCTCTTTAGAAAACAAATGTGTTTTAAAAACATTATCCAATATTCATAAATATTCATATTCTCAAGTAATAAATAAATCCCTAAATAATCATTCAAGGTTCAACATATACCATTTCAAAAATGGTTAACCTTATAAAACATTCCAAAAAACTATAATCCAAAACTTTAGAAATAATTTCTATTAATTTCCAAAATGAATGTAACATTAATACCTCAAATAATGTGAAGTAGTTATTAATCGTCACAAACCAAACCTTAGAATACCTATATCATGTAATATCTTGAATCCTAGTAAAACCATTAATTTCAATAAAACATTATTGAAAATATTATTTCCTTGTTAATCCTTAATGAAAACACATTTAACTAGATATATTCATAAAATCCAAAAATATTGTTCACTCCATCAACGATAGCGTAAAAAACTTTTCCGACCAATCATGAATTAGTTCCACGGTAGTGAGTACTATCCAATTTAATTTATAAATATCCATCGTATATTTATAAAAAAATCATTAACTCAACATCAAGAACAAATTATGGTCCAGAAAAATGTGTTTCAAAAGAATTCAAACATTCTATTAAATCACTTTTCATAGTACTATTCAATAAATTCTATCAAATCTTTTATGAAATAGAACTGCAGTATAATCCTTATACAAATCATAAATCTTATAATCAGAATGTCATCTATAATTTTTTTAACAACATATTACATGTATATAAATACAAAATCACATTAATCATTCAAGTTTGGCTATATCGATAATATAAGCTTGTCCTTGATCTATTAGATTCTTCTGATGTATAATTCCATGATGATGGGGGATTCATTTGTATAGTTCCCCATATCCTTATAGTTGAAACACTTAATAATAATTTTTTATTTCTTTACTTTGCAATATTTTTTATGGTGACCCTTTTCTCTTCACTTATAAATAACTATGAATCCATTCAAGAATTTACCTAGGTGATTCTTTATATAATTATAATATGTAGGACAATCCATATTTCCATTCTTCCCTTTATTAACTATTTTCTATTCCATAATCTTCTTTTACTTTGTCCCTTTGAAGCCATAAGACTTATAGAATTATTTATATTTCTAGATAGCACATAAAACCATTCCATCTTATTATTTTTTTCAGAGGTGAGTTTTGTTCAATGACTTGGATTTTCCCCTAAATTAAATGGTAAATCTTTTATTTTGTGTTTCATACATAATTCATAGCCTACGTTGTTATCCTTGTAAATGGAGCTTCATTTTCTACAAAAATTTTGTCCTACTTTTGATTTAAACTATGTAACTTTATTTTATTCTCAATTCATTTATATCAAGAGGAATATTTTTCAAATAATATATCCATTAAATAAATCCATTGTATGAGTTATCTTTCATCTTCCTTCCTATTATTTGACATCTGAGACCATAATTTTTTAGAAACTACACTGAGACAATACACTACATGTTAAATCTTTTACTTATCACCACATCCTAATTCCTTAAATTTCTTCTCCAAATAAATAATCCATTAGTTAGATTCCATTTGATTAATAGTCCCACAAAATAATGGGGTCCTATATCACATTACATAATACAATATCAGGGAATCTGTGTTTTGAATAGGTTGCTCCATTTGAGAAAGGTTATGTGTCAAAACAATATAAAGCTTCCCCAATATATCATCACATTTTATATTTATAATACCATTTATATTAGCTTCCTTAGCAGGGAAAACTTTATATTGCCCATGAGTATTGATACATTTCTTCTTTTTAGATTTCATCTATAAATAATGGAATATACCATATTTACATATAACATTATCAGAGATGTATAAATTAAAATATTTTTCTACACATAACATAAATTAAAATTTTTGTGTTATTAATCTCAAAATCCAAAACATGGTTCCTTTTGTGATATATTCAATTTAAAAATCCTTCATAATGTGAATTATCCTTTGTATATCCACAAAGAGTGTCAAACTAGTTGCCTATTAAGGTCTGTTGTTGGGTACCACGTAATAATCGAGTTAATACTAACACACCCTTTTCGGAGTTATTACCCCTAGGTACCTCTATGCTAGAACCATATTCACTTTTAATATCCAGACAAGGATGTATTACTTGGAATACCCACACATTCACTACATTACTAAATCATTCAGATGTTCTTTAATACTCATCCTAAAATTATATCACGTAGTTATATTCCCTAATCAATGTTTTCCAAAATATAGTTCTGAAGTTTTCCTTTAATTTTCTCTGATACCAACTATAGTGACCCTGACCTCAGAATTATAGATCTGATGACTCCTACAGTTAAATTGGCATAACATACATGTAATTTCATCCCAAATTACAGAATAATTTTTTAGTCTTTGTAAATTATATACATACATGAGTCTTGAATAACAATTAAATACATAGATTATAGCATAGTTTTTTTCAAGAATAACATTATTCACTCTAGAATATCATTTAATATCAAATATAGTATTCTTCATGGAATAATAGTTATATGAAATAAATAAAGGTGATTTCAAATTCTTAGTAAGGGTTGAGTAAAATGGAATCAATCATGAAGCAATAAGTATAATCAATATGTCATGGTAAATAACTTAAAACACATGGAATTTAACTAATGAACTAACAATGAAATGCATCCATATATAATATTATACCAAATCCTCATGGATTATAATGAATTAATTCTCAATGAAGGATATGATTAATTATTTGGCATCATTCATGAGCAAAATAAACACCACTACTATCAATATATATCATCCAGACATTTTAAATCTATAAGTACAATCCAATTTACAATGGCCCACTAATTTATCTCATTAGAGATGTTGATACATCAAGGGGACATAAAATTTACATCCCCCCACCCATCACTTAATTTCCAAATCATTCATTATATATAAAATAATCTATTTAACTAATAAACAATGTTCCTTATCATAAAATATTTATAATGAGTAAATGATACATATTTGTTAATATTTCCCCAGAAAATGGAATATCATACAATGTAAACAACATATATTGAAATGGTATAAGTTTTTTGGAAATAAAAAAATCCATCATAAAATTTTTATATAATATAAATGTAATATCCAATAAAGAATTGTTATATTAATTTGATGTTTTCAATACAAAGTTAGGAATCACAAAATAATGTGAGATTTCACAATAAATATTATAACTTGTTCATTTTTAAATTGAATCCCCTAGGATTAATGAATTTAGATTGGAACATAAAATAAAACAAATATTGAATTATTAATTACATTATTTGTAAAAGGATTATTATATACTCCACATAGAACTGAACTGTTACATAATAATGATAAGTCTCAATGGAATATAAATTGGGATCTAGTCCTTACCTTACACATCCTTTTGGATGAATGCTATTTAAAATCGACTTTAATTTTTTTAACAAAGTTATTAACTTATTAATAAATCATATTAATATTTATAATATCATATTTTACTCCTTTATAGAATATTATCACCGATTTGTTGATACTATTTCATTATTATCAATTTTTTGGGTGTTAATTTAAATATTTTATCATATTTGTCTCATCGTAAATGATCTGATTTTTTCAAATATTTTATAGTTATATAATATATTAAATATTAATCATGACATAATATTCATATAAATTATTTCATTATAATTATATATAATCTATTTGGTGTTGTGAGGAAAATAGAGTCACATCGCATCATGAAGGCTGTAATTCACATGTACAAGAACTATGTTATCGCCTTTACGTGAGTGGACCAAAAGAAAGATATTTATATGTAGTATATTTCAGAAATAAAAAAAATTTCATTAATTTCATAACTAGATAATTCATATCATATATCAACATTAATTTTATCATTATCACATTCCATGTGATGTGTTAGTGAAAGAAGAATCTCAGCGCTTCGTCAGGTGGTAATCTTTTATACACACATGTTATATTATCATATATCCTACAGAATGGTAATAAGATATATATAATATAAGTACTAAAGAAGTATTAATATGTTATAAATATAATATATATCATATATAAACTATATATACATTATTATTATCATCCTTTAGAGGTGGTAATGGAGAAACAAACTACATCGGTTTGCGAGGTGGTTTCCCACTATATGTACAAATGATGATTTCAAAACCCATTTGAAGGAAGTTTTTAAGCTTTTAGGTAATAATCATAACCTAAAAAAATATATGGATATTTAAAATACTTATTTCATTATATAATCATAGTTTATTAAAAATTTAATGAGTTGGATAAATATGTAAAATAAGAATGATTATTTAAGAACATTACCTCGTCTTTGGGTTTCTTCCTTTGATTTTCACTAAATCCTTCATAGGTTAGATATATGACCAAAATAAGGCTTATATGATGAGGGGTGAGGGAATTTTTTAAAATATTTTATTTTGGATTTTACATTTCAAATGGATTTATATGTGTGGAAAAGTTAGGGGAGTGAGTTCCCTTTAATAGTTGGAGAGGAGTAACATTATTGTAAATACTCAAAAGTATTCACAAATGGGAAGTATCACTTACCACATTTGTAAAAACAATTTACTAATAATGGATTCTGGATTTATGTGGTCATTAAACACCTCTAACACACAATAATAAAATAATTTTTTATCATTTTTTATTTATTCTTTATGTTAAATCAATTTTATCCTTTTGTTTTTACCACACTAACTAGTTTTCTGACTTATAAAAATTTCCCATTTAATATTAAATATTAGTGATAATTATTAGAAAATTATAGATCATTATTTTAAATATTATATAAAATATGTCAAATAAATTTCTTACGTTTTTTGGAAATTAAATTTAATAGAAGTGCATGTAACAGGCACAAACACCACTTTATCCTTAACAATGCTAATAGAGTTTTTACTATATAGGGGATAATATATTCATTATAAAATAAAAATTTGTCGATTAATGGAAAATATTTGATATTTATTATCTTTTAAAAATCATTTTGAATAAGATATTATTTTTAGTAATTTAAAAAAAATTAATAAAATATAATTTATTATAAAATAGAATTATAGTAATGTTTGAAATTATTCATTTAATTTTAATTTAAAAAATGAATAAAATAATGGAATTGAAATATATTATGCTCACACAAGTATAAAGTAGTATAATAATCTAAAAATTTGCAGAAACTCAATAATTCATTAAATTAACAGCCCTTCTAATATTTTTAGCATAATTTATTAAATTTAATTTTTTGCTAAATAATACATTCATTGACATTTGATAATAATATAAATAAATATTTCATATCTAAAAAAGTTATATAAATTATCTTGATTTAAAATTTATACTTTAAAATAATTTTTATAACTGAACTTATGATGTTTTTTACCCCAATGCTTTATTGATAATTATGGTATAGAAGGTTCCTTTATTGTCCAATTTCTTTACTTAACTTATTATACATGTCACGTTAATGGAATATTAAAAACATAACTCATAAAAATAGAGGTTATGATGTTAAGGGTATTTTATTTCCAAAAAAAATTATTTTTACATGTTTTGGTTCATTCGTATACCTCATATTCAATGTTTAACCACTATGTAATTATTTTTACTTTAATCAATGTAATTAATTTTAACTATTTTCACTAATAATTATGGTCAAAAAAATTAATCTTTTTAGAAAATATAAAGTCTTCATATTAAAAATATATTATCTTTTTGAACTAATAAATATCACAGATATAGTGTAATTAAATTTTAAATTAATCATATAGATGTGATGAGAAATATTGTTTTTATTGTAAAAATGTTTAAAAATTTACAGTGTTTCCATATAAAAATTCATCATGAAAATGATTCCAATAACCTAAATTAGATTAATAGATCCATAATTTATTAATTATGACATTAAAATAAATTCAAAATATAATTCCATAATATAAATTATTTAGAAGAAAATGAAATTTTCAATTAAAATTCAGAATTTATCTTCATTCATGAAGAAATGAAAATTTTCAAAAAAATACAAAAAATATAACCTAAGATATTACCAATATTCTAATTTGAATAATTAATTTTATTATTTCATATAAATTTTATAAAATCAGTAAAAATTAATTTTTAGTTATATGAGCAATGTGAAAATAATCCATCTATAAGAAAAAAATATAGTTTTAGAACATATTTTTATTTCTTTTAAATGATAATTTTTTATTACTAATAAATGGATAATTATAAACATGTGTAAAATATACATTTTAATAAGTTAGTTAATATTTTTAATTTCCTCTATTACAATGGTTATGGGATAAATACTATATTAAATTTTAGTATTAATAGTATATTATTGTTCTGTAAAACATTGTCTTTCATGTAATGCATCCTATCTGAGAAACTCGTCCTTGCATGTCATATACACTATCAAATTAAATTCTATTGTGGACACTCAGTTCCACCAAATGGATGAAAATTTGGTAATGGAAAATTCCTTAGAAAAAGAGGTGAAAATATTTAGTGAATTTCAATATTTTCAAAGGCTCAAATTTGAGTTCTCCCAGGGTATCCAAAATCACTAGCGGTGTGAAAGTACTTTTTTCCCCTCACATGTGCACCACATCATCACTTTCACTCCATGTCACCATCACCCAGGGTAACATATTTATCTATTAATAGACCCTTGGGGACTTCATTTGTACAGATGAATTTCTCAAAATCCTAACTGATACTCTTGTCTCCCTAGTTCTTCACGCAAGTCCTCCAAAACATCCAAGGTAGTTTGAAAACACATAAAGAGAGTGAATTAAAGGGGGATAGTGAGACTAATGTTCTCAAGGTGGTTTAAATTAAAAACATGTGCATGACTCATTCTACTATCCCCCCTAATTTAATAACACTTATGTGACTACCCTACCTCAAGTAAGATGTTGTGCACCCCAATTCAGAGAATAACTATGAAGACTCTTGAAGGATTGAGCCAAGTCTTACCCATGTCTGGTAATTTAGGATATTCATCACCGATCATGACATCAGTTTACCCAAGCATACTTAAGTACCCCATGCATGCACGCCACTTACATGAGCACCCTTCCTTGATGTTCACCATACCTTTTAGCCTGCTCGAGACATCCATGGAAAGACCTTTTCTTCTCTAGATCTATTCTCTGAAAGTGACCATGTTGAAACCTCCACCAAGATGTCCTGATTTACCAAATATAAGTTAAATGTACACTATCTAGTCTCCCATTTGGATTTGGATTTCTATGGTCATAGGATTCCAACACTTTTCCTACCATAGGTTTAGGATCCTAAGAACATATATGAATTTTTATATCTATAGTCATGTGGACCCTTACCTAGGGGGTAATGTTGAGTAGTTCTCAATCTAGGATTATAAGGATAGGACATTATCCTCTCTTTCTCATCTCTAAGACCTGGATCCTCTGTTCAATAGTAGGGAGGGTAAGGATCACAATTCATTTTCCTTTTAGGAAAATGTTAAGTCTCCCTCCCCACACTGAGACCCATTTTAGGGAATCCATCCTGGTGGAATCCTCGAGCCTTTCATGTAGAAGTTTTTAGTCTCACTCCTCTCAAAGTACATCAACTTCACTCCTTCCTTATATTTGGCCCTCGTCTAATGTAAAGTGAAGTGAGGTTACTGACGTAGCCATGAACTCTTCCATTGTCACCCTATACTCTTCCACTGTAGGCCCATTATCTTCCATCATTGTAAAAGAAGGCATTTTTGGT
The DNA here is from genome assembly GCA_963277665.1 of Viscum album. Taxonomy (NCBI): domain Eukaryota; kingdom Viridiplantae; phylum Streptophyta; class Magnoliopsida; order Santalales; family Viscaceae; genus Viscum; species Viscum album. The sequence continues at coordinate 1,264,072,857 of OY728140.1, read as the reverse complement.
TTTTGTATTTTTCACATCATCTTGTTTCTCACACCGAGCATGAATCTTAGAGAACAAAGGATTGTAATGCCCACAAAATCAACACAATAAACCTTAATAAATTAACCATGTGAACTCTAATTCCCACCCTAATTTGGATACGTTGGAAGCCTTCACCTAGGGATGGATATAATTGGATATCCTACTCAAGAATCATGCCATATTCCATTAATAATGAAATCCATCTCAAAATTAAGCCCCAAATCATGTCCTCATAAACCTCCATGAGTTAATACATCTCTCTTGGAACCTTTTACAAGGCATCCAATTTAGAAGTAACCCCCAAGCTATTTCTCTCAATGGTGCATAATTCCATGCGAGACTTACTGAACTACGTGGGTTTTGATTCCCATCAATGTGGGATACATAAGAAGCGTCATTGAGGTTAATACCCAACATACCATATCAACCATATTCTCTCTATGTCAAATTCCCAGTACGGTCTAATCTAACTAGGAAACTCATATTCTTTCAAGGTTCCTTGGGCTTCTTCAATATAAGTCACACACCAAATATTGACTAGGTACTCTACACCTAGATTTCCATGTCACTTGAAATTAAACTGTATGGTTGGGTCCTTCTCACATGACCATAAAAGGTATGATGTATCCCATTATGTGGAACCAGACTATGTGTCTTATGATTCTTTTTATAAGGATACATAGGAATACCATAGATGGGTTCGATCCAAACATTAAAGTAACATTAATCTCTAAGGATAATAATAATCTCCAGAGTGAATTTCTTCTACCTAGATTACCATAAATTCGATATTGATCCACTGAGTGGCTTAAAAACCAGAATTTTGGTAAGAAAAACCAAATAATTTATATGTAGTATATGAGAGGATATCATTGATGGGAATCCTAGAATACATATAAATATCTCCATTGATGAAGAACCTCAAATACATATAAATGATTCTAAATTCCACACAGGAATTTAATTGTTTTCCAATGATGGGATGACCTACATCGTAATAATGATTTGATGAAGAATTCATGAACATATATTAAACTTAAAAGCGAGTCCCAGAGTAGAAAATAATTTCAACTAAAAGGGAGTGATGATCCCGAAATCCCACTGTCTTTACCAATGTGAGTACTTAAGAGTCATAGGTAAAAGTACCTAATAAGAACCCACCTTTAAAAAGAAGGTCCCTATGGATACAAAACCATTGGTTGTTACCGGTTCAATAAAAAAATTGGTTGGATACCGTTCAAAAATAATGATTCTTAACTAGGACACACATTCAGAGGGAAACAAATTGGTGAACCCAACATGAATCCATAACCAAAGTGGTGGGTAACCATAATGAAAAACCTTCTACAAAAAGTGGATGGTTATTATTTATTGGGACATTTTGTTTTCACCAATAGGAAAACAAAATAATGGTGAACCTAACATGAATCCTTAACCAAAATGATTGTGTTACCCATTTTGTAGGCCCCAGTAAATAGATAAAAGGGGGACATATAGGTAAATCAATAACATATGTGTTCATATAAAAAATTCTTCTTTTATAGAGTTCATTGTTTATATTTTTCATATATAAAATAACTTCATTCGTAGATCTCCCTTAAATATAAATGGCTTCATTGAGGTTTTCACCTTCAAATGCCCCGACTAATGCACAATCTAGATACTGGTCTTCTCAAAGGACATAATCAATGACTCAACATCTTTAACACTGGATATCCAATGCACTAGTTTGATAATACCACCATAATTGAACTATATTGTCCATAGAGGCTTCCTTATAGGCCCTCCAGATCAAAAATAATCCATAGTCATCCGGTTAGTGATAATCTATGGTCCAGAAGAAGATGATGTTGGCAACCTTCTTCAATCGTTTTAGGAGACTATCTCTAGAACGCAATAACCAGTACCTCCCATATTTTCGGGAGGTCAATGAAGAGGCCACCCATGACCTCATCCTTAAGATACAATGGTCCTTCCCAAGGACTCCTGCCAACAATTACTGCCACCAACACCACACGACAGTAAACCCTCAACATGATGAGGGTGTTTCCTTCAACTGACCATCACATCTTCCTCAGACTCGGGCATGACAGATGGACCAACAGGGATAAAATCATTCTAACAGAGAGTAAGGATATACCTTTATCCCCTCATTATAAGCCCACCAACCTAGTTTGGTGGAAAACAAAAAGCGATAACATACACTCATCTTAAATCATTCCATCTTCTAACTAACCCGTCTAGCGGAGCCAAACCAATCCTGCCATTGAAATATATTGGAGTACCATGAAGAGGAACATAAAATTTTCTATAATCATCAAGCCTTCCATTAGACATGTTTGGATGTATTCAAATATCCCTCCAACATAATTTGGCAGAAAACCACAAGCATGAACATACACCCACCTACACTCATCAAGTCTTTCAATATCCATGTTTGGAAGCTCTTAAAGATGTCATTTTGAAAGATCCAATGATAAAAATATTGTAGACTCAACTATCCACCACAGAACACAAGTACTAACAATATCCACTAACAAGAAAAGGAATATAAGAGTAAGTACATACACCTTCCCAAGAAACTGAATGGATTTATATTCTTGTTATAGTCATTGATGTCACCAAGAAAATCATGGAAATAGTGAATGGGTAGACAGAAATTCATGCCCATTTCCTAGAGACAATCTAAGATATTTTCATGTCAATAATAGTGGTGCTTGAGAGATAGAAACATAAATCTATCACAAAAAATAGGGTGACTCATCAACATGTCACCCCTGAGTAGATGCAAACCTAGGTTCCCATCTATGAGGGTTATAGGGAATGCTTCCCCATATCATATAGTCAATCAAATCAAGAATATACACCCATTCCAATTCAATACAATCAACCTATTATCATATCAACTCCAAATAAGGCACATAAAACTGCCCATGATAACCACTTTATCTAGTAATTTTCCCCAACAGTGTGTAGGAAAGCAACCAAAAAGAAGTCTTATCACACATAATTGGGAAATAAAGAGCCAGTTTGTGATTTGGATCCACTTAATTCTATATTTATTGAATACCTCATCCATTCATCTATTTCATCTCAAGACCCTACCCTCCAATTAACAAATTATGGGAGTAGTAGTAGAAACTCTGAATGTCCTCATTAGAAACATCTTTATAGATGATTTCTTCATGATAATTCGGTAAATCTTGAGGTCATATCTGTAAAATATTGCAACAAAAAACCTTTGTGTGGGCAGAAAACCAAGTAGTAATTTGGTCTAGCCCTACTGTAATCTTCCCTGGTAGTCCTCCCTAGGATGGTATTCACTATGGATGTCTTATCCATAGTTGTAATTAAAATTTTAAAGAGAAGTCTACAACTATAAATCTAGTAATGTGAAATACCTATTATCATGAGGCACTTTCAAACATAAGGCCTGTCATGTCTGATGCCTTACAACTCAAATATGAAATACTTTCTCAGCATAAATGTAACACCTGTAAGTTTTTTATGAAATATTTTATTTAAAAAAAATTTATTCTTCAGTAGCTTGTGTTTCACACAATATTACTTTTAAATGTACTGTGAGACACTCTTAGTATTAAATTACCATTATACCGTATCTGTTAGGTTAGCAGAAATAATTATAACGATCTTATGAAAATGCATTTATAATTCTTTGGCTATCAATTATTTATGAAAAATATATATCAATTATATATTTTTATTTTTGAGTTAATTAATTTTGGGAAAATATATTCTTTTTATACTTAGTAATTATTTTTATATTTATCTAATGGATATTTTAGTCATAGGTTATGAATAAAACCCTATTTTATATATAAAAACCAAATTTTTTTAAAGAATAATTTTATACCATTGAATAGAGAAACCCTTTTAATTTAATATTTTGATACATTAATAAGTTTTATATGAAAAAATAAACATTTTATTTTTAAAAGGTATATAAAAATTTACTTTCTATGAATTTCAGATATTTTTCTGATAACTTTCATGTTTTAAGGGATAGTAAAAATACTCAAAATATTAATTGAAAATAAAATTTTTCATTGAAATAATTTATATGGTTAAATTATATTATTTAATGATTTTATAAAGAATAAATAGAATATATTTTACTATTAAGTATAATTTATTTCATTGTAACTAATTTTACATTAAATTCATATGTAAAAACATTTCAATCTTTTACAATACGTTTAATTTTAAAACTCATTTTCTCATTTCAACAAAAGGATTAATTTTAAATTAAATAAAACAAATTATATTAATTTAATTTTGAAAAATGGATTCCATATTTGGAATTATTTGGTCCAAATTATGTTAATAGGATACTTTTCTTTTTGGGAATTATGAATATTAACTTTGGTAATTATTTTATTCGCATGGTTAATGGTAAATCGGGTAATTAGAGGTACAAATAATTTTATAAAAATATCTTAAAACCAATAAAAATCCCACTGGATGACTAAAATAGAACCTTACCATGTATTTTTATAAATGTAATCACTTCATGGACACTTACCTACGAATATGCGATGATTATAATAAAAACTAATGAATGTGACAAAATGTCACAATCTAATTTTTTATAACTATATTAATTTTAATATATAGGTAACTTGGAGATAATATCAACTATAGATATCCTTTAAAAGATAAAATAATTACATATATTATAGGAATTTATTTATAATTTTAAGATATTAAATAATTTCCATTAATGATAACACAATAGTGATGTTGAAATTATTTTATTAATAGAAATATAAAAAAATGGTTATAAGAATATCAAAAGAAATTTAATATGAAGTAATTAATGTTATAAAGGAATTTTCAAGGTGACTATGAAATTTTAGGAGTTTATTAAATATTTTGGTTTGAATTTATCATCTGTATGGATTGTTTTTAATATCTAATAAATAAATAGTGCAAAAATTGATACTTTTGATATTTTATGAAAATGAAATATTATTAAATTATTTAAAATTAATAAAAATATTTTAAAATTACAAAGTGATAATTATAAGATCTAAAATGTCATCAAATGTCCATTTATGATCAATTAACACCATATAAGTTAATATATAGAACCGTTAAATATTTAAAATGTTATTACCACAATTAAAATTAAATAGAATTACTAAGTATTAATTAAAAATATTTATATTAAATTAAAAAATAAATTAGAAAAAATTTATTGGTAAATGAGATTACAAACCAATATCATCTCACCTTATATTGGGACATTTTGATGTTTTTTGGGTAGGGTTTCTTTATTATAAATTATTATTTTTGGAGTTTCCAAAAGTTCCCCTCAAATAAATTATAAAAACAAACCTTCTCCCTCACATATTGACTTTATATGGACCATTCAAGATCGACCATCCCTTAAAATATTTTCTTCTCAACTTCCTTACTTTCATTCTAGAGGTTCTGGTTATCTTTAAATACCAACTCTAGTGCTCTAAGAAGTGATTTGGAGGGAGCACGTCGAGGAAGAGGAAATCCCTTCTACTGATTCATTCCAAATTAATTTTTTATACTTCATATTCATTTGTTTTTTCATTAAAAGTAATAACATCAGTGTCAATCATATACTGATATTTTTTTATAAATATGAAAAAACCATATTACACCTCCTATCCAACCCATGAAAAATGAAATTACCACCCGTGCATATGTAGGGATTTCCATCTCCACGCCGTGGTGTAATCTTTTGTTTTACCACCAACTTACATAGATGTGTATAATGATGTAAATAATAAAAATATATTATTATTATTATAATATTTTACTAATTATGAAATTGTATACATCATCCAATTTAATACCATTCAATAATTTTTGGAATGAAATCATCGCTCGTGCGTACATACGGCCTACCATATCCACGATACGATGTGATTAATTATACATAGTATTCATTAAATATTGATTATATACATGTATTGAATAAATAAAAAGGATATTTATTATAATAATATCATCATTAAATTTATATAACTACAACCTAAGAAGTAGAACATGATCTTATCTGACAAATCTTGCATAAGAACACATAACAGTTAATATCCGAATTACGAGTGATAAAGAAATGTTAATTACAACAGTATGATAATATAATCTAATATGATATCATAAAATATATTATGATTCTGTAATAATTAAATAAAATTATTTAAATCATTATATAGGATGTTTGGAAACATATGAAGGATATCGTACCTAAGGTAGGGGATAATTTTGCAATCACATTTTTATCCAATATTGTTTATACATATGTTTTTACTAGGGTATATTTATCATAAAAATTCATATTTAATAACTATTTAATATCATTTATATTCTTATATAATTTTTTAATTTTAGTTTTACCCTTTGGTGAATATAAATAAAATGGTACGAAAGGAATCTTTTTCCGTTATTTGATTTGAGGTACTTTTTGAATTTTTCGAAAAAAGTATGAGGATATTGTTTTTTAGATTATATGAAATTAACATATTTTTACACCTTCATAATGCCTTATTTCCATTAATCTTATAGTAAAATATTTCTTGTTTATTTTCAACTAAATTATTTTCTTTTAAAATTTCACTACATTTTGAGAAATGAAAATGTTTTTAAATAAAAAATGATGTTTTTCTCAAGGATTAATATCAAGTGTTTTCTCAAAATTATTTTTCATCTAATACAAAACTCTTTATATAGGGTTATATTTATATTCCTATTATTCCTATTATTTTATTTTGTTAATTATGGAATGATATTTTATATGGGTTATGTTAAGATGGAATGATACTTAATAAACTCGATTTATTTCAAGGGTTGTGCCAAGAAAGAATGATTTCTGTTTTTCTGGAACACGAAATAATGGTAATATTATGAGATGGGTGGGACCTATATCTACCTCCAATGCATTTGGTAAATATTAATATCTCATGAGATAAACATTACTAGAATGGAAAGTAAATCTGGTTCAGTAATACTGAGCTGGGATGAGGAATGAACTCTGTTCCGTAATGGGTTTTGTCTGCAATGGTAGTCTTGGCAACAAGACTTGACTAATATGAAATAATTTTCTATGCTTATGCGTGTATGCCACAAAATATTATTTCTTATGTTATGTCTATTACGATTAAATTTCACTTTTATCGGTTATCCCATGACGTGATATTCTGATCAATTATATACAGGATATGATTTTCCAATGTTATGTTCTTATGATTATGATATGACTGATATTTCCCTTGTTTACCCTTACTGATCATTTGAGTTCACCCTTTCATATGTTTCTTTTCCCCAGGTCATGATAATGGGTATTAAGTAAGATATGTCAAAAATGATTCTAGTTATGATAAAATAAGAGAAAGGAAATGTAGATGTTCTATGAATGATTAGATTATGTTTCCCAGATTCTTGACAACACTAAACCTATACAGTCCAAGAATGGGTTTTGTTTTGTTACGTAATAAATATACTATCATGTTTAAGTAATACCTACAATTATAGTATGGACCGTTATAGTTGGTATTGGAGAAAAGGTATAGTTAATCTTTGGAAACTAGGATGATAGAACTTTATTAATAACTATAAGGATTATTATAGGTTTCAATCATATCTTAGTTTTTAATGATTTTCATGAATAAACTAGGATAAAACCTAAAGGGTACTAAATTTAACTTTTATTCTCGAATTACGTGGTTTTCCCATTACCAGTAGTGTTTCTCACAATATGCATATTGGTTTTATTCAATGGATAGAAACTAAAGGAACCTTGTTAATGATTAATGCGATGAGAACTGTAATGATTGTCCCCTTGTAGAAACCAAATGTTATGGGAGTTAGTATGAAAAAACATGTATCCATGCACACATATATTTCTCATGTTATGAATCATGTTGTACTTCCAAAAGACTAAAGTAGGGAGCAACATTCTATTGAATCCTTCATGAGGCAGTATCCACTTTCATTCAGGGGGTCCAATGATCTATTAGTGGCTAAACAATGGATTAGTAAAACTGAAAAGATATTTTCAGTACTATAATATTTTGAACATGATAAATGCATCTTATCCGTTTATCGTTTCGAATTTGAAACTGATTAATGGTGGAATATTATCAATAATATGAGGCCAAGAGACGAAATTGAGTCAATAAACTAGGACCAGTTCAAGAACTGATTATTCAATTAGTATATTCCTATCATTCTTTGAATAAATATGGATAATGAGTTCCTTAAACTTATGAATAATGATTATGAATCCGTTGGTACCTTTGAAGTAAATTATACAAGACTTGGAAGGAACACTTCTGGAATTATTATCCAACCTGAGAGTAAAATTTATCGATTCTTCAGTTTCCTAAAACCATGTCTCCTAAAGGGATTTTCCATAAGGGACTTCAATAGCTACAGAGAAATTGTTTGATGCTCTTTCAAGGTTGATTTGGATATTAGAGTAACCCATCCATCATATGGGTTTGATAAGAAGATGAAAATGGAATTCAATGGAAAATCTAAAGATCACACTAAAAATGAGACGAGTTTTCCCTTATTCTCAAAGTGTGGAATTAAACATGGATAAGATAGCCTTACAGGGACTAGTAGATGTTTAAATGTGGAAAATAAGTTCATTGGGTAGTTTAATACCAATGTGATGGAAAAAATATTTCTAAAAATGAAAATAAAGAAAAGTCCACAAAAAAAGAACCTCCTACACTTCAATGTTACAAGTGCAAGGAAATTTGGAATTAGGGAAATAAATTACCTAATTCAAGGGTTATTGGTTATGATCAATGTTAATAAAATCTTAAGGGCAAAGACAATGGAATGTCACATTCAATCATTATCGGTGACGTGGATTATGATAATGATGTGGTGAAAGGTACCCTTACCATCCAATATAGAGTATAAAATGTTTTATTTGATTCTAGATCCCCTCACTCATTTATTTATGAAGAATTTTATAGTTTTATCACCTTATTACCTCAACAACTTGATGTTGATTTAGCTCTTACAATATGTAATGGAATAACAGCCACATCAGAAGTTTATAATTCTTCCCCAGTTTGTTTTTGTGGAAATTTTATCCCTAAAAATCATGTAATCCTTCATATAGTGTCAATTAATATTATTCTTGGCATGGATTGGATTTCCCTATATAGAGATTATATCAATTTCCAAGGAACAGAAGTCACATTACTTATTCCAGGTCAATCTATAATCATCTATCGATGAAAGGTTTAATATAACCATCCAGTAGATATTTCATCCGTATTATATGTCTTGATTCCTATAAATGATAGTTATTTATCTCAAATGGTTGGTGGGAAACTCAAGATTAATAATACACCCATTTTTTAGGAATTTTATGATGTCATTCTGGAAGAATTTTTATATCTTCCACCAAATCATGAAGTTGAGTTTTCAATAGAACTCATATTTGGTGTTATTCTTATTTCAAAGACACTTTATCGAATGGACCCAATTGTGTTTCAAGAATTGAAAAAGAAACTCCAATAGAATCTTGACAATGGATTCATACACCCTAGTGTGTCAACTTGGGGAGAACCTATTCTTTATGTTAAGAATAAAGATAGATAACTGAGACTCTACATTAATTATCGAGAACATAACAAGATCACTATCAAGAAAAATATCTGCTTCCCCAGATTAGTGACATATTTGAACAACTATGTGGAGCTCAATACTTTTCCATGATTGATCTTCATTTAGGATATCATCAATTAAGGGTCAAAAAGGATGCTATACTAAATATTTCATTCCATATAAGGTATGAACACTATGAATTTATAGGGATTCCTTTTGGTCTTACTAATTTTCCCGCTATCATCACGGATATAATGAATAGAGTCTTTAATGTCTATCTTGACTTGTTTGTGGCATTTTTTATAGATGATATTATTGTATATTCAAAGAGAAAAGAAGAATATGAAGATCACTTGAGAATGGTACTGAAGACCCTGAGAAATGAGAAGATTTATTCAATATTTACGAAGTGTGAACTTGGGATTCAAAAAGATTCATTTTTGGGTCACATAATCTCAAGAGAGGGGGTATCTATGGATAAAGAAAAATAGAGATTATTGAAGAATGGTTGAAACTAACAATGGTAATTGAGATATAATGTTTTCTTGGTTTGGATGGAGATTATCAATATTTTGTGAATTATTTTTCATGATTATCTAACCCACTCACTAAGTTGACTCAGAATGAAGTTATGTTCGTCTGGACAGAAGAATGTGAAGAGAATTTCAAAGAGAAAAAAATTAGTTTAGCTAGTGCACTTATACTCATAGTTCCTTGTAATGTAGAAAGGTTTGTGATATATAGTGATGCATCCAAGAAGGGGATGGGATGTGTTCTCATAAATAATGATATGGGGATAGCTTATGCCTCACGAAAGTTGAAAATTCACGAGAAAAATTATCCAACTTAGGATTTGGAGTTATCTATAGTAATCTTTGCAATGAAGAAAAGGAGGAATTAACTATATGGTGAATGGTGTGATATTTATAGTAATCATGAATGATTAAAGTATATTTTCACACAAAAGGAGCTTAATGTGTTCCAAAGAAAGTGGTTACAGTTTATTAAATCATACGACTTCTCAATACATTACCACCCTATGAAATTGAACAGCGTGGCATATAATTTGAGTCAAAAAGACCATGCTAGCGTATCCATGACAAGGATCACAAAAGTTCCAATATTTATTGATTTGGAAAGGATGTATCTGGAAATTTTATTAGAAGTGGGGAAATCTTATCTTTCTCAAATCAATTTTCAACAATCTATACAAGTGAAGATTAAGGAGGTGTAGATGGAAGATGAAGATCTACAAAATTAGGTGAAAAATGTTCCTAAATTATTCTTAGATTGTGATGGAATAATAAGGTTCAGAAACATGGTTTGTATTCCTCCCATACCATAATTAAAGAAGGATCTATTGGATGTGGATAATAGTTCTTCATTCCCTATTCTCCATGGAAGCACAAATATATACATGGACCAGAAAGAGTAATTATGGTGGGATTTCATGAAAAGTGATGTTTCCAAATTTATCTCTCAGTTCATGGTTTTTCAGAATGTTTAGACTGAGAGACTGATGTCGAAGGGGATATTAAAACCATTACCCATTCCAGAATGGAAATGTGAAAAATCACTTCAAACTTTGTTGTTGGACTTAACAAAACATCTAAAGGCATAATTATATATGGTTTATTATTGATCTCCTTACGAAGATGGAACACATCATTTCTATTAGATAAGGTTTCCCTTTTGATCAAATTTCCATGATATATGTAAAATAAGTGGTTAGATTTCATGGAGTACCACATTCCATTATATCAAATCAAGATTCATGGTTTAACTCGATGTTATGGTGAAGTCTTCAGCATAATCTGGATACAGATATTTGCTTCAAAAATTCTTATCATCCTTAGGTAGATGACCAGTCTAAAAGGACAATTCAAACTCTGGAAGACATGTTGAGGGATTTCTCTTTGGATTTCAAAGGTGGTTGGGATGAAAACATACCATTGGATGAATTTTTGAACAATTAGTTTTTCCTCTGGTACTCAGATGCCTCCTTATGAATCTCTCTATGGAGAAAATTGCAGAACTCCAAATTGTAGGGATGAAGATGGGGAAGGAAAGCTATTAGGACCTAACCTTGTCGATGAATTGGAATAAAAGGTAGGATCTATTCAACATCACATAAGAGCATCTCAGAGTTATAAAAAAAGTTATGCTGACAACTAAAGAAAAGACATAGCATTTGATGTTGGTGACTAGTTGTTCTTTTGAATATCTCCATGGAAGAGAGTAATGATATTTGGAATGAAGAGAAAGCTTAGACCTAGGTATATCGACCCTTTTGAAAATTTTTATTGTTCTGGGAAGATAGATTACCAATTGGCCCCACAACCAAATCTATCTTAAGATAATGATGTGTTCCATGTATCTCTCTCGAGAAATTAAATAACTGATCCCTCACATGTACTATGCTTAGAATTCATATCACTGGAGCTAGGTCTTTTTTATGATTAACAACTGATATAGATTCGGGGTCATAGATAAAATGTTATAAGAAACAAGACCACTCACTTTGTTAATTTTTTTTGGAGGAATCACTAATTTGAAAAAGCCTTATGGGAACTTGAATATATAATGAGGGAGATGCATCCCCATCTATTTGTTTCCATGTGACAAATTTCGAGGGATATATTCAGTTTAAAGGGTGTAGAATGTAAAACCTGAATGTTTTTATTAAATATTTTTTATATAATATTTTTTCATTGGTATCTTGTGTTGCATGAAATAGTGAGTTTAAACGAACTGTAAGACACCATAAGTATAAAATTACTATTACAACCTATCTGTTAGGTTTGAAAGAATAATTATAACTAACTTATGAAAATGAAATAATAATTTTTTGGCTATGAATTATTTATAAAATAAATAAATCAAATAGGTTATTTTTGTGAGTGAATAAATTTTGGTAACATATATGTGTTATATACTTAATTAAACATTTTTGAGATTTATCCAAAGTATATTTTAGTCACATGCTATGAATAAAACCCCATTTGTTGTATAAAAACCTATTTTTCCTAGGAGTTTAATTTTACACCTTTGAATGGTGAAACCATTTTAAATTAAGATTTTGAAAAATTAATAAGTTTTAGATGAAAAAACAAGTTATTTCAAAGAAGGATAAGAAAATTACTTTGGATGAATGTATGATTTTTTTCTGATATATTATATGTTTTGATGAATAGTAAACGTACACTAAAATATAATTGAAAATGTATTTTTTCATTGAAATAATTTATATTTTTAAACAATATTAATGAATTATTTCAAAGTAAAAATAGAATATTCTTTTACCATTTAATATAGTCTAATTAATTTTAATTAGTTTTACATTTAATTCAGATGTAAAAACATTTCAATATTTTGCAATATTTTTACTTTTAAAAAATTTCTTCTCATTTCAACAACGGGATTACATTTAAATTAATTACATAAACTTATGTGATTTGAGTTTAGAAAACTTTAATCCCTATTTGTAATCATTTGGTCAAATTATGTTTATAAGCCACATTAATTTTTGGGCATTATGAATAATAACATCAGTAATTATTATATTACCATGGTTAAAGGTAAATCGAGTAATTAAAGTTAAAAAATATTATAAAATTATCTTAAAAGCTGAAAATCCTATTATATGACTAAATTAGACCCTTATAATTTAGTTTTTGAAATTTAATCAAATAATTACCACTTACCTATGAATAGGACATGAATATAACAAAAACAAATGAATGTTACAAAATATCACAATCTCATTTTATATAAGTATATTAAATTTAATATGTAGATAAATAGAAGATAAAATCAAATATAGATAGTATTTTGAAATATACCATAATTATATATATTATAGAAATTTATTTATAATTTTTATAGATTAAATAATTACCATTATTGATGACATAATAGTGATATAAAAATAATTTTATGAATAGAAATATAAAAAAATGGTTCTAAAAATATTATAAGAAATATCATATGAACTAACAAGTGTGATATAAAAATATTATAGGTGGCTATGACTTTTTAGGAGTATATTAAATATTTTGGTTCAAATTTATGTTTTGTATTTATTTTATTTAAAGTATAATAAATGAAGAGTGTCAAAATTGACACTATTGATATATTATGAAAATAACATTTTATTAAATTTTTTAGAAATCACAATAATATTTATAAATTAATAATTAATAATTATAATATCATAAATGTCATGAAATATCAATTTATGGTTAATTAAAACCATATAAGTAAATATTAATAACCATTAAATATTATGAATCTTATTACAACAATTAAAATGAAATATAATAACTAAGTATCCATTAAAAATATCTTGTATAAATTAACAAAATAACTTTTAAAAAAATTTATTTTATTGATGATAATACAACTCTATATCATATCATATTCAAAATTGGGACATTTTGGTGGTTTTTTGGTAGGGTTTGTTATTATTATAAATTATTATTTATTTAGATTCCAAAGGTGCCCCAAACCTCAGTTATAAATGGGCACATTATCTCTCACCTATTCACATAATTTTGAGCCATCATGATTGAAAATATCCTGACTATTATCATTCTAAACTTCATTATTTTCATTCTAGAGGTTCTGGTCATCTTCAAAGTCCATCTCCAGTGCTCTAAGAAGAGATTTAGAGGGAGTGTGTTGAGGAAGAGGTAAACACTTCTACAGATTCTTTAAAACTTATTTCTTATTATAATTACTCATCATTATTTGTTTCATTATAAAGTAATAAAATAAATATCGCACATATACTTATATTTTATTATAAATATGGAACAACTATATTTCACTTTCTTTCCATCCTATGAAGATCGAAATCACCGCTTGTGCGTACATATGACATACGGTCTACACACCGTGGTATAATTAGTTGTTCACCACCACCATAAATGGATGAGTATATTTATGGAAATAATAGCTATAAATGATTATTATAATATTATAATAATTCTGAAATATTATACACCATCCACTTCAATAAGATTCATCTATTTTGGGAATGATATCATCCCTCGGGCGTACGTACAACCTACTGTCTCAATGATGTGATGTGATTCATTCTACATGATCGTAATTAAATCATGATTATGTCCATGAATTGAATAAATAAATATGATATATATTATACTAATATAATTTTATAAATGATTTAACTATATCCTAAGATGTGGAATATGAACTTATTTGACAAATCATACATAAGAACATGCAATAGTTAATATCCGAATAACGAGTGAAAATGAAGTGTTACTAACAAAATAATGATAATATAATCATATATGATATCATAAAAATGAATTTTATTCTATAATAAGTCAATAAAACTATTTAAATCATTATATAGGAGGTTTAGATACATATGGAAGAAATCATACCTAAGGAAAGGGATAATTTTTCAATCTCACTTTTATCAGCGATTGATTATATGTATATATTTACTCGGGTATATTTATCATCCACATCCATGTTTCCTAAATATTTAACATTATTTACATTCTCTTAAATTTTTTTATTGTTAATTTTATCTTTTGGTGAATGTTTATAAAATGGCATGAAAGGAATCTTTTTTCATTATTCGATTTGAGATACATTTTGACTTTTCTGAGAAAAGTATGATGAGAATGTTTCTTTAACTTATACTATATGAACATATTTTTATGTATTCAACATGAATTATTTCCATAAATATTCCTCTAAAATATTTCATGTTTATTTTCAACGAAGTTTTTTTAAATTGCACAACATTTGGAGAAAAAAATTGTTTTTGAAGAAGAATGTTTATTTTCCTCAATAATTATTTTGAAGTGTTTTCTCCAAATTATTATCCATCTAGGATGAGAGTATTTAAATAAGGTTATTTTTATTTCCCTATTATTACTATTATTTAATTTTGTTAATGATGTAAGGATATTTTATATGGATTATGTTATGATAGAATAATATTTAAGAAACCCATTTTATTTGTCGAGGTTATGCCATGATGAATGATTAATGTTTTGTTAGATCATGAAAGAATGGTTTCATTATGAGATTTTTGGGAGTTATATCTACCTACAATATATTGGGTGAAGATTTATATCTCATGATATAGACATTATTGGAGTGTAAAGTAAATTAGGTTCAGTAATATAGGGCTGGAAGAGGAGTGAACACTATTCATTAATGGGATTTGTCTGCAATAATGGTCTTGGAAATGAGCCATGAATAATATGTAATTATTATCTATGCTTATATATGTCTGCCATTAAATTTCATTCATTATTTTAGGACTATTCGGATTACATTTCACTTTTATGATTTATCCCAAGACATGCTATTCTGATCTTTTATATGCAGGATAATATTTTAAAATGTTATGTTCCTATAATTATGATATTATTTTTATTTCCCAAGGATACCCTTACTGAGCATTTTATCTCAACCATTCATATGTTTCTTTTCCATAGGTCATGAATAAGGGTATTATGTAAGATATGTCAAAAATGAGTCTATTTTTGAAGAAATAAGTAGGAGACAATGTAGATGTTTTATGAACCCTTTTTTTTATGTTTCCCAGTTCCAAAAGACACTAAACCTATACGACCCTGGCGTGGTTTTTGTAATGTTATGTATTAAATATACTTAAATGTTTAAGTAATACCTAAATGTACACTATGGTTCATTATACAGAAGATATCCCAAGGCGATGGTCATTCTCTGAACCTCCCTTGGGTCATTTTCTTTCTAATATAGGAGATGAAACAACAATTGATCCCACTTATCATAGTAAAAAAAACAAGAAAAAAATCCATTCTGGTCGGACCAATTTCAGAAAATTATGGAAAAATTTGAAGATGACATGTTTAACATGAGGAAAAAACTAGCTAAGGGTAAAATACTAATCATGTTTTGGCCTTTGTACACCTCTCAATACAACATTACAGAGATGTTGGTAGATGATTGTATTCAGGGTAGCTTCCTCAACATATAAGATAATTCAATTTATCTAAGAGAAAAAGTATTACCATATGTTGAAAATCAATGTCATTACTTGTTAATAGAAGGGTTTCAATTCTAAATTGACTTTCCATCTCTCTAGGATTCCAGAAATCCAAATATCGAGAATCAACATGGTGCCAGTCAACATACATGCCTTAATTAATTAATATGGTTGTGATGGTCAATAATGGATATGCCATCTTGTATTCATATAAGAGGATGGGTTTCACATAGAGAAGTACATTTCACTTCACATTAATGACTGAAAAGCCCGCTAAAAGTGGTCTCATGCAATGTTATTGCCCTAGGAATGCTACAAAAAAAAAATTCTCTTGACCAAAGAGATACTCAACACGAACAGTCCTCGACCTTCTTCCTCAAATGTTAGGCCCAAAGAGAAAATTATATTGAGATATTTTTTCATAAATCATCTAAAAACATCCACCATGCCTCATTCAAAGTGTACATCAACCATCAAATTGAAAAAATATTTGAAATAGAAAAAATGATCATTTGAAGTAAGAAATTTATGTGAGTTCCACATAATGCACTCATCCAACATTCAGACCAGAATTTGTAAAATCAGAAGAGCATTTGTGCTGATACTAGCCATAGTAGTTCTAGAGCCACCCCATCCCACAGGACTGGGGTTTTTTTAAACCAACCCTCATATCCAACAAACAAATAACAAACGGTTTAGAAGTATGAATAGAAAATCCACATACTACAGGGATGGGAGATATTTAACATTCACAATACCCTCCTTAGTATAAGTCAGTTTTCTACCGATTAGGAAAAAGGAAGAAAAATGATTGCATGACAGAACTATCTAAGAATTACCTTTAGGTTACTATCGGCCAAATAGTTCCTAGGGAACGAAAAAATAAGAGAAAAAAGTCTCTTGGAGGACTCATAAGAAGGTTTTCTCACAATGATACTGATAGAATTACCATAATGAATTATGTGTTGGTGAATGTCATCAATTCCATCAATGAAGATCCTGTAGAAAATGAGTCTAGTTCATGGGTGTCCGAGTATGAAGTTCTTGTTCATAATACAGTCCACACTAAAGCAAATGAAAGAGGCGTGTGTACCCTAAATCATAGGCTTACCCAAATTATTGGTATTCCCTCGAATAATCAACTTACACATCTTACAAATTCACCTATTAAGGGAAATGGTGACATTTAGACCATGACTCACATTTTACCAAAAGACGGTCAATCCATTTCACTTGATAAATTATTTTTACAGAAAGAGGTGGAGATGAATGTGTTTTGAATAATGAATACTGATTTACTCCGAAGCCACATTCCTTCCACACATTCTCCACAAGATAATACAGAAATTTGACATCCAAAAAAATCTCATCAACAAAGAGGGTTTGTTTGAACTACTAATGTAGATAATGAATTCCCTCTATTGGGTACACAAAATAATAGGGTAAAGAACATCCTTATAGACCCGTACCCTTGGATTATCCATGGAAAATACAAGTGGCACCAACACCCGTGGTATTTTGAGTAATTGAAACTATTCCAGATCTAGTCGCCGCACCCATTCGGCTCCCAGATCATCCAGATATTAGTTGAATACTCATCAACAACATTGAGTCACCGATGACTGGATTGGAATATATAGATAGATTGTGTGCACTAATACAACCAGAAAAGATGGTTTATCCAAAATGGGTGGACCAAACCCTCCTCTACCCAATTTTTGGAATCCCACATTTAAAATATTGTATGGATCAGGAGAGTCGAAGCATAATTTTATGCATTTTTTCCCTCACTGTTATCCTATGATGGGGACCCCAGAGCAACATGAAGAAGTGAAACACATATGCTTCATGCAATTATTGAATAGTCCAGCTATTATATGGTATATGAGTTTATAGTCTCTATCAACCATTGGATGGGAATATCTATATCAAAAATTTCTTTTTCTAGTTCAATTAAAAAATGTATAGGAAGATAGTCGTTGATCATATGAAAAACTAGAAAATATAGAATGAAAGAGTCTCAGATTTCATTGCTCTCTGGAAAAGATTAACATACTCGATAAATATACCACTTCCTCGAGAAGAGTTGCTTCCCATTTGTGTATCAAATATCTATGATGAGTTGAGAACACCATTAATACTTATGAAATACAAAGTAGGGTTTTAGGATATGGACTTGATTTCTCAAAAGATGTAAAAATCCATCAAAGAGACTAGATCCAAATCCTAGGTAATTCCATCAGCTTTGGGAAGAAGAGTGGAAAAAAGGGTTACTACAGTCACACATATGCAAGACCATGAACTTTCTCATACTTCAAATACCTCATCATATCGTAAGGCTAGATCTCTCGAGAGTCAGTAAAAATGACCACCTCACTATGATGATCAAAAATATCAAAGATAGAGAAATTTTTAGGAGATGAAAAACAAGGTCAATTATTTTCTAAATGACAATGTCACTGTCTACTTCATCTCAGCTTTGAAAAAACACATAGTTTAGTTTCCAATGACAAATAAACCTAAAAAAGGATGTGATGAGGACCTACCAAACTATTTCCCTTTCCATAAAATTTTAGGCCACCCCATATAGGAGTGTTTTGTTCATAATGACCTCTTGCAAAGGATGGTGGACTCTGAGTAAGTGATGCTGAAAAATTCACCAGCCCAGGTAGCATGTGTTATTGTTACTAATCTAGATGAATAAAACAAATAGAAATATGTCATAGGATATAATACTCAAAAATTTGATGAGTGTATGGTCAAGAAAACAGTTATCAAATCCCATTCCATTATAAGAACATAATTGAAACAACTAACTGTATCTCCTATCACATTCATTATGAAAATGATTTATTCATCCAAATCCAAATACTCTAAAGGACAATCCTTAAAAATCAATGTGGACGGATTAATATGGAGTAAGAAAAAGATTATGAGTTTGTGTGAAGGACAAAGTTTCCCTTAAACATAGAAAATTTCATTCCAACTATTTTAGAAGCATGATAACCGTACCACCAAATTGAATAAAAATAATTGACCCTTCATGAAGAACATTCATTTGAAGAGGAGTTGATATTCGACTATGTTATCATTATTCATTTAAAAAATACCTTTAAAAA
The DNA here is from genome assembly GCA_963277665.1 of Viscum album. Classification (NCBI taxonomy): domain Eukaryota; kingdom Viridiplantae; phylum Streptophyta; class Magnoliopsida; order Santalales; family Viscaceae; genus Viscum; species Viscum album. Next base: position 1,264,053,072 of record OY728140.1, on the reverse strand, counting down.
TGATGATTTTGAATATGATCTTGAGTTCCTCGCACATGATTAGGGAACTGGGGGAAGAGGTGGTCAAGGTATAGGTTATAGCGGAAGACATGGGTATGCTATAAGTCACTACTTCAACAACACCCTTTCTCAAACTGTCTAGGTCCTTGAAACTCATGGGAGAGCCCCCAAGTGGGATGAGATAGATTAAGGTATTTCTACCACAAATGAGAGGGTATAACCTGACATGATTATATTGGATGGCCAATTAATGGCTATAACACCATTTTATTGGCATGTGGATAGACATATACATCCTAATCTACGAAGATAAGAAGTACTTACACCCCCTATTCCAAGGGATGGTCCATCCACATCATGAGCATCAGATTCCATGGAACATGTAAAATAGTGTCTCCATAGAAGAAAACACTAAAATTTGGATCAAAATTTTGATTTGTTGAAGAAACTGGATCATGTACCATCCAATATATATTTCATTGTTTCTTTGAATCTTTAAAATGATATCTGGGATGCACTTATTGAGGCATTGTCAAGCCCTCATGTGTTTGAAACCGAGGATACTGCTGCAGAGGTTTACTCCATAGAGAATAACCTAGCATAATATAATGAATTCATATATTTCATAGACCAATATGAGGATTATTTCTTACAAGAACACATCAAACCCTTGTATCTATACGAAAAAGTAAATGAAATTGACAAAAGATGAGCCTTCAATGATAATGGATAAGGGATCAAACTCATTTTTATTTGGACCCATTTCCAATCAGGCCTTCCGGAACCCCACTTATCTCTTTATAAATTAATTTTACAAGGATAAGATAAGAATGAGAAAGAATATTTTGAAGAGATTACCCTCATAACTCAGTTTGTTGATCTCATATAAGATTCAGAGATCATGATTATCCGGAAGGATATACTTTTATCATTTTGTTGGGGAGACCTTGGCTACATCAGCAAGCAACCATTCCTCCAGCATAAATTCACCATCTCAAATATTATTTCAATGGTTAAAGTGGGACATTTCAAGGTGATTGGGCCTCATTTAAAACTTTTTAATCTAATTACATTGATGTGGAGTTCTATCACAAAGGGAAAATAGTCCATGGAGAATGATGTTACTAGAATCAATGCACCGAATGGTTTGGAAAATTTCCCAGATAACCCATTCAAGAATCTTAGTATATATTATATGTATTCCAATAACCAAATTGAAAGGGTTCACCCAAATCCAAGAACTAGTTCAATAGATTCTATAATGTTAGTTATAGAAACTGAGCCTGATAGAAATTTTTTTTGATTCATCAAGCAGTGATGAAAGACTAACCAGATTTGTCTCCATTCTATCCACTAAACATTAAATAGTCTCTATTTCATTATTTAATATAGAATAAGTTGTCTCACTCATGAACACATATAGGGATTCAAATTCTAAACCCATTATTTTCCCTTCAGAACATAAAAAATAGCCTTCATCGTCAGTTGGGTTGGTGATGGTTTCCTCCTATTCAGGATGTCCAAATACTGACTCCACCCTTAGCTCTGAAAATATTGCTTCATCACTGACTCTATAAATATAGGTATAAGATGAAACAAATAAAAAATAATAAGAAAAGGAAGACCTTAGAGATTACCCTCCAGCATTTTAGGAAGTAATCTCCACCACTGTGGATGAACTCAAGGAAATAAATCTGGGTAAATATGAAGATCCACGCCCTAATATAATTAGTACGCCCATTACATATAATGATAAAAGGTGTATGATTCCATTATAAATAAAATTTGGGATGTGTTTTATTGGAATTATTACTAAATTCCATGCCTTGATCATGAGGTGGACACCAATAATTTGGATCTTCCAGGAGATCATAGGGGATACAAAAAAGCAGCAAAAAGAACACACCCGACTCATGCCTCCAAACATAAGGCTGAAGTTGAAAAGATTAACAAATCCAACTTAATCTAAGAGATTCAGTAAATAATGTGTCTATCAAATATTGTCTTGGTGAAAAATAATGACGAAATAATTATATTTTTTATTGATTTCAGTGTTATTAACCAGCTTTGTCCAAAAGATGACTTTACAATTCCCATCACAAAACTGTTGAATGATGTAGAAGCTGACTATAAATTTCTAACATTCATGTATTGATATGATGGGTATAAAATTGTCCATATGTCCCAATTAGATGAGGAATCTGTAGCCTTCATATCCTCTCAAGGAATATTTTTCTATCGGGTAATTCCCTTAGGCTTAAGGAATGATGATCTTCCATATCAAGGTGAAATGCACCACATATTTTATCCATTATTGGGGAAATTTCTTGAATTTTATGTTGATGATCTAGTTGTCAAATATAGAAAATTTTATGATCACCTGAAAAAATTAGAGACCATATTAAATAATATTTGACAATATAATATGAATACAAACCCCTTAAAATATTCATTCCCGTTAAGCTCGAGAATATTTCTTAGTTTTGTTGTATGTCATTGTGTCATTGATTTCTATCCTAAGAATTATAATTTTATCCATAGGATGTCACCTCATCAAATCATGAAAGAGTTGAGATGACTTTATGGAAACATGGCCTACATCTGACACATTATAGATACTCATGAAGGGAAGTATGTTTCCTTCACCAAATTGATGAAGAAAGGGGGCACATATTAATGGACCAGTAACTTCCAATTTAAATTTGATTCACTCAAAAAATTACTTTTGATTCCACTAGTAATGATGCCACCTATTGAAGAAAAACTGCTAATTGTTTATGTGATAGACTTAGAGAGATCACTAGGCATGTTCCTCTCACAATAGATTGATGATGGGAATGAAAACATCATTTACTATCTCATTGGAAACATGATTGGTGCAGATACATGATATTCAGATATTGAGAATGTAATGCCCCAACCCCAGCTACCCAGAGTCGGTGCATTACTTCGTAACATTGGCATGATCACAAAAGATCAAGTCTCGAAAGACCGATTAGTTTAGTATCCTTGGAAACACTAGATACATTCATAAGTCTTAAATTACATCATAATGTGAAAAACTAATAAAAAAGTCTTCATAGTCCACACTCATATCCTCTTCTGACTATCCCTGCAGGTCATTCATAAAATACTTCTTCACATCCTGGAAAATATTAAAACATTGAAAGGGGTGATCTCAGATGCTTAGTAAGGATAACAATATTGCAGAAGCTTTCATAAATAAACATAAACATTTAAGGCAATGTATAACTAAAACAAAAGCCTTTTAAACTTGAACATCAACATAATATGGCAAAAGTAAAATGAGATAATGCCATTTACTTGTTCACATGGATATTCTACTGGTCGAATAATCACATGCAATATCAATAACCACTTTCATAATGATGGAATGCATAATGCCAGACTATCATAACCACGTAGTCAAGGCCTCGTGCCAAGAACACAAATAAGATTTTGTCAAGGCCTCATTCCAAGACACTAGTTTGTCTCATGAGACCTACCGATGCATCGAGGAGCTATAACGGGCTCCACCCGTCACTTATTAAGTCCAATGCATTCCTCATATGAATAGGTTTAAACATATCATAAACCATAACATAATCATATCACATAAAACATGCATAAAGGAAACATAACATTTCCACATTTCAATCACAAGATGTTAACAAAACACATTGATATAATAAAAACGCTTTCAAAACCATTTTCAATACCAAAATAAAAGCAAGTTAAAACTTTTATTTATTTTTCATTAAAAAAAAGTGATGGCTTGTAGAGGAAGCCGAAACTCAAATAATGGTCACGGCGGCGGAGAAGTCGTTGTCGCTGCATAAGTATGGAAAGGAAAACATTTTCTTTTTGTCGTTTAGTAAAACGCTTCATATAAAAAAAGATTCCTTTTGAATAAACGTAAAAGTCAAAGGGATTTATACACCGTATAAAAGAAAGTTGTGTATAAAACCAAATATGCCTCAATGAAAGGAGATTGAGACAAAGTCCTTAAAAAGATCATTTTTAAAATAAAATAGATCTATTATGTGTATTCACTATAAGTAAACATATGAAAGTACAAATACAAGATAGGACATAATAATATCATGTCATAATTTGAAAGAAGGAGATTAACCCAAAGAATGGAAATTGGGTTAAGAAGTTCCCTTACCTTGCGTCCTGTCCTGACTCGACCGTTCTTTAACCTCCTGAATAATAAACTAGAGTTAATTTCTATTTAATTAAGAACCTTTTTATGTTAATTATTCCTTTTATATCACTTATTACCATGTTATTAACATTATGTAATTATTTAAGTTAATAACGGTCGTTTTGTCGATCTTTGGTACTTGAGTCAAAAATAAACTTCTTATAATTACAAGTTGTTCATGTGGTGAAATATCCATTATGTCTAGAATTATATTAATGATGTAGATATCATATATATAATATATATACAGTATATACATTCATTTATAATATTACGTAACATTTAGAGGTAAGAAATGAAATGCAACGTTCATGGAGACGGTAAGCCGTACGTACGCATGAACGCTACTTTCATTTCTATTTCGTATTTAATGGAATGAAATAATAATGATATAAATGTATAATATAATTCCAGTATAATATCATATATAATATCATTTACTCCATCCTTTATACATCCCACGTGTGGCATTAACGATTCACATCACTATGAGGGGGCAATAGTCCGCACTTCCTAAAATGAAATTATCGCGTTTACCCATAATGGAAATCATAAAGTATGCGATAAATGAAAAATACAGAAGCATAAGTAAAACATAAACATATTATATATCATATATAAATATAGTGACATCTTAATGGCCACCTTTGAAGGTGTTATATGAGTGTTGAACAATCATTGTTTCGTGAGGCAGAAATTCCCCATCCACAAGAAACTGTATGTTCTTTAACCATTAGATGTAGGTGTGTGTAATTGTAGCTCGAATCCTTCTTATAAAAACATCCTAGTATATTTTGGATACTTTTTTTGTTACAAAAGAAATGAATAAAAAGAGTTTAAGGGGTTGGAGAAGAAAAATAAAACAAAACAACATTAGAGAAGACATTACCTCAAAATCGGGTAACTCTTTTTGATTTGAGCCAAAGGCTTCCTTGGGAAGAGTTATTCCCAGAGTGAGGCTTCTAGGAGTAAGAGGGGGATGTTGGGAGTGTATTTGGGCAGATTTTGGCTGATCCAAATGGCTTGAAAGTGTGAATGAGGTGGTAGAGTTGGGGGCTTTTTATAAGAGGAGAGGAGGGGCACTCTTGGAAAGTAGGGAAATTTTACATTATTATACAATGCTTTTCGGATTCTAAAGGTCCCACACATATATAATTCGTGGCTAAGGTGATAAGGGTTAGGAATATACCCATCCAATAGTCTTTGGACAAGTGTAAGCCTTGGATTGTACATTATCTTTTCATTTTATTAAAATCGATAAATAATGAGGTCATCGCTGCATCATAATGATTTCATAAATAATTTAATTTATTTAATGTATAAAAATTATAAAAAAAATACTATGATGTAGGAAATCGTTTTAGCATTCAAATGACTATTTATAGTCAAAAATATGACTTGTATAACCCCATGTAAAAATTGTTTTAGTAAAACATTTCATGTTTGTGTCATTTTTTACTTTAACATTAAATAAAATGTATTTATGTCATTTTGCAACTAAAGTGGCTCTATGGGGTCCCCAAGTTGACCCATGGATTTTCTTCATCAGCCATTACTCATCCAATAGGGGTAGGACAAGTGTAAGGGTATTTTCATATTTTTATAATACCATTTTTACCTTAAATTTCACTAATTACCTTTAATCGCGATTAATTAAACATAAAAGTTACTATTCACCAAAAAATTATTTTAATCCCATTGAACCACATTTTACATCCTAATGAAAACCATGTATGTCGGATTTTTGAAATTAAAAACACAGAAGTGGTAATATTTCATTTAAACGAAAAATCAGTCATTTAACTACCACTTAGTGGTTTCACTATTCATCAAAAATTGAATTTTTACAGAACAATGCCAAAATTTCACCCTAAGATATAATTGATATTCCGAATTCAAAAATGATGTCTATTTTACAAAATTCCAAACATATAAGTTTCATTAATTAATTTTATAATTAATTCCCACTGTCAAAATAGATAGCGTGTTTTTAAGAAACAATATATATCAAAAAATTGACAATTGTTTATGTCCAATTTCAAGGTGAAATTAATTATAATGACCACCATTGTATAAAATGGTAAAAATATATACTAATTATACTCTAAAACCACTAAATAGTATAATTTATCACTATAAATTATTTTGATTAAAAAATTTGTTTTTAAGTATTTTTCACTATTCATAAAAATTAGAAGTTCTTAGAAAAATACAAAAAATTAAACATAGGCTAATTTCGATATTCCGAATCCAAAAATGAAGTCCATTTTGAAAAATAAAATTTATAAAATTTCAAAAAAGTAGGTATTACTATTCACAATGGCTAGTTTAATTAGTTGTGGTGTGTGTTAGAGCTCGAGGTTGCGTACAACACACGCTATTGCATTATTCGGAGGGAAACGTATCGTGGAAGCTCGGGGTGTTACATTCTCCCCTCCTTCAATAAATTGAGTCCTCGCAATTTGAAATTTTTTCTTTGAAAATAAAAGGTTGAAAAGAGAAAATACCTTTGTGGAAAACCCACATCGGAAATAAGATTAATAAAATTTTGCCTTAATAATAGGGAAATGGAAATAATAAAGTCACCACCAAATTATGATCTCGATAAGGAGAACATAGGTGGCAATTAGAGACATATAATTGGAGGAAAAACGTAAATATTTGTAGGGAGTGATTGAGGTCATCAATCACAATCAACTGTCAAATTGAGGGCCTCAAAGCCTTCAATCTATGTTGATTTAAAATATCATCAGTTCAACAAGACATAAGGTATTAGGATAACACATTTTTTTTTTGTTTTAGTATCCCTTTACTAAAGTTTAAGAATTAATTTATTCATTGAATAAGAGATAGGTATATAAATATTTATGCTTGACAATTAGAGTTTCAAACCTTCAACTCATCTTTCAGTCAAGAAGATAATAGAACTCAAAAATATTATACTTATCCTAATTGTATAAGGTTCCAAATATTAACACATACCATTTAGATTAGTAAAATTATTTTGTAATAACCAGGGACTTCCTGTAGGCTAGTGGTAGGAAATAAAGGCCTGTCGCACTATGGTTGTGGGTTCGATTCCTGCAGCTTTGTCTGACGCGATGAGTTATGCCCCACCCTGCAGGTTGTCCTTTCCTAAAACTATAGTATTATAATATTCCAAAAATAATCTTCATAAATTTTTTTACCTTAAACAATACTATCCCAAGATTAACTTAATCCACTCCAACCTTTATAGTTATCCAAAATACCTCTATCCAGTCTTTCTCTAAAAGGTCTCTTAATTCCAAAATCAATTTATCAGATTCCCCAAACAATGTAAAGTTTCTCTTATTGTCACATAATAAAATATGATTACCTTAATCATATTAAAACCTTTATGAAATCAACATGTACTGTAGTACATTCCTTATATATATATATCACCTTATTCTAATAACCAGAATATAATCCATGAGTCCAAAAGCACCTATACATTAATTATTCCGCTTCAACTGTATTCACAACATAAGATTGGCCTTGATCCCTTGGCCTTTTCTGAGGTATGTTTCCCTGACGCTTAGGAAATTCATTTGCATAATGCCCCATTTCCCAACAATTGTAGCATTCAACATTGATATCCTTTTTCTTTCCCTTGCAATCACGCGCCTGGTGACCTTTTTCTCCACATTTATAACAAAATCCCATGCCTTTTAGGCAAGTACCAGGGTGATTCTTCCCACAATTATCACTTACTGGAAAATCCTTCTTTCCCTTTTTCCCTTTATCTATCTCTTGTTCCACCATTCTCTTATTCTATTTCTTTACTTTATTGTCATAAGATTTAGAGAATTCCTTTTCTATCTTGATAGCACACGAGACAACATCTTCATACGATGAGAAGGATTGTGATACTAAAGCTCGATGGAGAAATGGTTTTAACCCATCAAAGAAACGATCAATATTACTTCTTGGGTTACGTATATAATCTGCAGCATGCCTCGCTAACCTTGTAAGGTTAGCCTCATACTTTGCGACATTCTCATCCTCCTTCTGCCTCAGACTCAGAAATTGCCTTTCCATATCTGCTCGATGGTCATGTGGAAAGTATTTTTCTAAGAAAGGATCTTTGAACTCTCTCCATTCCATACTTGATACTTCTTCATCTTCCTTTTTATTTTGAATCAATGACCACCATTGATCGGCATCTCCAGTGAGGCGGTAAACTTCCATGACAACCTTCTCCCTTTCGCTACTCCCCAAGGTGTGGAATATTTTCTCTAAGGAGTTTATCCATTTCTTAGCTACTAATAGATTTATACCCCCATTAAATGTTAGCGGTTGATGCCTCATGAAGTGGTCTAACATTGATCCTCCACGTTGCGGATTAGGGTGCTCCATACGAGTAAGGTTATTATTCGTAACCTGAGTGAGTTGTCCCAGTATGGTAATAAGTTGATCAGCACCAGTTGTATCTCCAAATCCACAATAATTATCTTGAGCAGGAGGGAAATCCCTACACCGAGTGCGTGCATTGATACGGTTTCCATTCCTTCCACTAGGCGCCATTTCTAAACAATGGCATACACTAGATTAGTTTATGAATTAAAATACATAATTCCATATTTGTAAAACACTTTACATAAATTGAACTATTTATGGATATAATCCATAATCATAAAAAGGAATGTTTTCATTGAGGAAGTATATAATCATAACCCTTCATAGTGGTTTGTAAAGAAAATGAGAATTATCCTAAGCATATCCCATAGGAGTGTCGTAACCAAGAGTGCTGCAAGGCCCGTTGTCGTGCACCAGTTCCCGTTCGAGTCTAGCTCAAAGCGGTGTTTTCGTGTTTTACCCCTAGGTACATCTGTGCCAAATCCACCTCTACCTGCTCGTATCCAGATAGGAATGTATTGCTCGGAAAACTCACAAAATTTCTATAATACCAAAATTTTAGGAAGTTCTTCTATACTAATCCTCAAAGTTCATCTTAGGTCTACGTGCTCTAATCAGAGTTTGTCTAAATCTACCTACCAAGGTTTGTACTAAAATTTCTCTGATACCAACTGTAATTCCCCGACCCCAGCTACCCAGAGTCGGTGCATTACTTCGTAACATTGGCATGATCAGAAAAGATCAAGTCTCGAAAGACCGATTAGTTTAGTATCCCTGAAAACACTAGATACATTCATAAGTCTTAAATTACATCATAAAGTGAAAAACTAATAACAAAGTCTTCATAGTCCACACTCATATCCTCTTCTGACTATCCATGCAGGTCATTCATAAAATACTTCTTCACATCCTGGAAAATATTAAAACATTGAAAGGGGTGAGCTCAGATGCTCAGTAAGGATAACAATATTGAAGAAGCTTTCATAAATAAACATAAACATTTTAGGCAATGTATAAATAAAACAAACGCCTTTTAAACTTGAACATCAACATAATATGGAAAAAGTAAAATGAGATAATGCCATTTACTTCTTCACATGGATATTCTACTGGTCGAATAATCACATGCAATATCAATAACCACTTTCATAATGATGGAATGCATAATGCCATACTATCATAACCACGTAGTCAAGGCCTCGTGCCAAGACCACAAATAAGATTTTGTCAAAGCCTCGTGCCAAGACACTAGTTTGTCTCATGAGACCTACCGATGCATCGAGGAGCTATAGCGGGCTCCACTAGTCACTTATTAAGTCCAATTCATTCCTCATATGAATAGGTTTAAACATATCATAAACCATAACATAATCATATCACATAAAACATGCATAAAGGAAACATAACATTTCCACATTTAAATCACAAGATGTCAATACAACACATTGATATAATAAAAACGCTTTCAAAACCATTTTCAATACCAAAATAAAATCAAGTTAAAACTTTGTATTTATTTTTCATTAAAAAAAGTGATGGCTTGTAGAGGAAGCCGAAACTCAAATAATGGTCACGGTGGCAGAGAAGTCGTTGTCGCCGCATAAGTACGGAAAGGATAACATTCCCTTTTTGTCTTTTAGTAAAACGCCTCATATAAAAAAATATTCCTTTTTAATAAACGTAAAAGTCAAAGGGGGTTATACACCGTATAAAAGAACGTTGTGTATAAAACCAAATATGCCTCAATGAAAGGAGATTGAGACAAAGTCCTTAAAAAGATCATTTTTAAAATAAAATAGATATATTATGTGTATTCACTATAAGTACACATAAGAAAGTACAAATACAAGATATGACATAATAATATCATGACATAATTTGAAAGTAGGAGATTAACCCAAAGAATGGAAATTGGGTTAAGAAGTTCCCTTACCTTGTGTCCTGTCCTGACTCGACCGTTCTTTAACCTCCTGAATAATAAACTAGAGTTAATTTCTATTTAATTAAGTACCTTTTTCATGTTCATTATTCCTTTTATATCACTTATTACCTTGTTATGAACATTATGTAATTATTTAAGTTAATAACAGTCGTTTTGTCGATCTTTGGTACTTGAGTCAAAAATAAACTTCTTATAATTACAAGTTGTTCATGTTGTGAAATATACATTATATCCAGAATTATATTAATGATGTAGATATCATATATATCATATATATACAGTATATACATTCATTTATAATATTACGTAACATTTAGAGGTAAGAAATGAAATGCACCGTTCATGGAGATGGTAAGCCGTACATACGCATGAACGCTACTTTCATTTCTATTTCGTATTTAATGGAATGAAATCATAATGATATAAATGTATAATATAATTCCAGTATAATATCATATATAATATCATTTACTCCATCCTTTATACATCCCACATGTGGCATTAACGATTCACATCACTTTGAGGGGGCGGTAGTCCACACTTCCTAAAATGAAATTATCGCGTTTACCCATAATGGAAATCATAAAGTATGCCATAAATGAGAAATACAGAAGAATAAGTAAAACATAAACATATTATATATCATATATAAATATAGTGACATCTTAATTTCCACCTTTGAAGGTGTTATATGAGTGTTGAACAATCATCGTTTTGTGAGGCAAAAATTCTCCATCCACAGAAACCGTATGTTCTTTAACCATTAGATGTAGGTGTGTGTAATTGTAGCTCTAATAATTCTTATAAAAACATTCTAGTATATTGAGGATACTGGTTTTGTTACAAAACAAATTAATAAAAAGATTTTAGGGGGTTGGATAATAAAAATAAAACAAAACAACATTAGAGAAGACATTACCTCAAAATCAGGTAACTCTTTTTGATTTGAGCCAAACGCTTCCTTGGGAAGCGTTCTGCCAAAAGTGAGGCTTCTAGGAGTAAGAGGGGGAAGTTGGGAGAGTATTTGGGAAGAGGTTGGCCGAGCAAAATGGCTTGAAAGTGTGAATGTGGTGGTAGAGGTGGGGGCATTTTATAAGAGGAGAGGAGGGGAACTCTTGGAAAGTAAAGAAAATTTTACATTATTATACAATGATTTTCGGATTCTAAAGGTCCCACTCTTATATAATTCGTGGAAAAGGTGATAAGAATTCCCAATCTATCCATCCAATAGTCTTTGGACAAGTGTAAGCCCTGGATTGTACATTATCTTTTCATTTTATTAAAATCGTTAAATAATGAGGTCATCGCTGCATCATAATGATGTCATAAATAATTTAATTTATTTAATGTCTATAAATTATAAAAAAATACTATGATTTAGGAAATCGTTTTAGATTTCAAATGACTATTTATAGAAAAAAATATGACTTATATAACCCCATGTAAAAATTGTTTTAGTAAAACATTTTATGTTTGTGTCATTTTTTACTTTAACATTAAATAAAAGGTATTTATGTCATTTTCCAACTAAAGTGGCTCCATGGGGTCCCCAAGATGACCCATGGATTTTCTTGGTCGGAAATTACTTATCCAATAGGGGTAGGAAAAGTGTAAGGGTATTTTCATATTTTTATAATATCATTTTTACCTTAAATTTTACTAATTACCTTTAATCGTGATTAATTAAACTTAAAAGTTACTATTCACCAAAAAATTATTTTAATCCCATTGAACCACATTTTACATCCTAATGACAACCATTTATGTCAGATTTTTGAAATTCAAAACACATAAGTGGTAATATTTCATTTAAACGAAAAATCAGTTATTTAACTACCACTTAGTGGTTTCACTATTCATCAAAAATTGAAGTTTTTCAGAACAATGCCAAAATTTCACCCTAAGATATAATTGATATTCCAAATTCAAAAATGATGTCTATTTTACAAAATTCCAAACATATAAGTTGCATTAATTAATTTTATAATTAATTCCTGCTGTCACAACAAATAGCGTGTTTTTAAGAAACAATATATATCAAAAGATTGACAATTGTTTATGTCCAATTTCAAAGTGAAATTAATTCTAATGACCACCATTGGATAAAATGGTAAAAATAGATAATAATTATACTCTAAAACCACTAAATAGTATAATTTATCACTATAAATTATTTTTATTAAAAAAGTTGTTTTTAAGTATTTATCACTATTCATAAAAATTAGAAGTTCTCAGAAAAATACAAAAAATTCAACATAGGCTAATTTCGATATTCCGAATCCAAAAATGAAGTCCATTTTGATAAATAAAATTTATAAAATTTCAAAAAGTAGGTATTACTATTCACAACGGCTTGTTTAATTAGTTGTGGTGTGTGTTAGAGATCGAGGTTGCGTACAACACACGCTATTGCATTATTCGAAGGGAAACGTATCGTGGAAGCTCAGGGTGTTACGGAGAAGAGATATTTAGCATTAATCTGGACAGTTCAGATGTGTAGGAACTACTTAATGCATCACAAGGTCCACTTGGTCTCTCATAGTAACCCACTCATAATTATCCTTATATGTCCTCTGTTAGTAGAATGTCTGGCATGGTGGGAAATTATTTGGAAACATTTTTATATATAGATCGTTCCTTAGAATGTAGTGAAAGTCCATGATTTAGAAGCCTTCCTTACTTAGCACCCATTTTTAGAAGAAAACTCGTCAAATACTGAACTACCTGATTATGAAATCTTATTTATTCGAGAAAAACCCCAGACATGGGAAATGATTTTTGATGGGGATTATAGAAGTCCAACGGGGAAGAGAATGAAATACCCTATGCTTAATAACTATGGGTTATGAATTGTGCGAATCTACCTACAAAAGCCAGTATTTCCATACTCCTTTTTTTAATCAAAAAAAGGTACCAATTATGAAGTAGAATATCAGGCTCTCATTATGGAACTGGAATTGAAACTCCATGTATTAGTAGATCAACTTGAGGTGAAGGGTGATTTAGAATTGGTAATAAAATAAGTCAATGGGGATTATTCCATTAGAAAAGACGAACTAATCCCTCTATGTGATTATATTCAAGGGTTAGTGGTAGAGTTTTGCATTGAGAACACAATGTCTTATTTCTCAAGTTCGCAAAATGTCCAAGGTGATGCATTAAAAAATTCATCCCCAACCCTTGAATATCTAAAAGAGGATGAGACAATCATCATTATTGACCATTCTTGTGTGGCTTCACCTTTTCCTGAAATCATATTTGAGGGAATCAACGAAATCAACCACATTTCTGAACCATATGGTAATACTATGGGATAGATAGAATCCATCATGGAATATCTCTAAAAAAGAGTACTTGCATTGGATAGAGCTGGAAAAAATAATTTCCAATGATGAACAATTAATTTCACTCTTTATGAAGACCCAAATCACCAAAATATACTATATAGATGAGGCGTCAACATAATTCCCCTTAGATGCATTTATGGGGACGAAAACACAGCTTGTAAAAATAATTACATTCAAGAGACTATAGTTCCCACTAACCTAAGAATAGAATTTCTAATCAAATCCAAGGCCCTGGATACTTTTGGATATCAGTGATGCATGATTTCATAGATTTCACTAATAAGTGCCATCCCTGATATATTCACACCAACATTATTCATCAACCCCTAGAGTTTCTTCATATTTCTAAATCATCCTGGTCATTTTCTATATGGGGAATTTATGTAGTATGACCTTATCCTTTAGCTATGGCCAAGCCATCCAATCATATCCTTACTTCTACCAATTTATACTCTAAATAGAATAAGTAATACCTCTCAAAGAAGTCGGGGGTAAAAGTAATTTCACCTTTTACAAAACTAATATCATCACTAGATTCGGTGTCCCTCATACCATATTGAGGGATAATGGAACCAATTTCTATTATGATGAGGTAGGGAAGTTATATCAAGAATACAATATCAAATCCAACCATTCATCCCACTATCATGCAATAGAAAATGGATAGATAGAGGCTTTTAACAAAACCATGTCCAACATACTCTAGAAAATGGTGGATCAAGATAAAGATTATTGTATTTAAAAAGTCTTGCATGAATTATGGGATTACTAAACTACTACCCATACTATAACAGAGTCAACTCCATGCTCATCGGTATATGGAACAGAAGTAATACTTCCCAATGATGTTCAGTTTCCATTACTCTGAGTTACTCTTTGTGATCAGTTATCAATTGATGAGCTATCTCAGAAGCGAATAGATGAACTTGAGAAATTTTATGAAAAGAGATTGCATACCTTTCATCACTTGGAATTCTATCATATCCAAATAGAATGACTATTCAACAAGAAATTTCACCTCTGTTCATTCCTCAAAGGAGAATTACTATCACCCCTTACAACCCCAATGATACCAGGAAAGAAGCCTCCAAAACATGAGCCAAAGTTGGAAGAACATTACTCAATAAATAACATCTACTGTAATAGATATTATTCATTTTTCTAAATGGATGGATAACTCACTACAACTCAAACCAATGCATGGTTCCTAAAGAAATATTGTATGTAATCACAAAGTGTATGTCCATGTTTCATGACGTTAAACTGTAAACCAAACAACATCCCAGTTGCATGATGTAAAACTGTGTACCAACCATCATCAAGGTTTCATGAAATTAAACAGCATACCAACCAACTTCCTAGTTTCATAAAGTTATACAGAGTTCCAACCAACATCCTGGTTTCATGGAATTGAACTGCACACCAACCAACATCTTGGTTTCATGATGTCAAATTGTTTAACAACCAATGTCCTAGTTTCATTACATTAATCCATATAACACTCAATACATCTATGCAGTATGAAATTAAACAATGTAGAATTGTTATCATTATTGCACACTGTTAATGTTCATGGAATGTGGTCCTAATCGCATGACCATAAACTACAAAACACTATTTTTCCTCACCACATGACATTAAATTGTACTGTTAATGTCATAATTATTTTATATTAATCAATCTACCAAGATAACCCAAATTGATATTATTTTTGGTCTCTTAAGAGATTATTCCATTTCATGTATAGGCATTACTCACATCATTGTGGATCTGAGTGGAACATGAATTCCATTTCTCCCTTTGTTTGAATCATATTTGCATAGGGACCCCGTTTCAAGAACTATGTGTGGCTTGATTCTCATTCCCATATAATACATAATGGCACCCATATCTCATATATTAGGCCTAGACACAACAATAAAAGAAAAAATTTCCCATTTCCTTGTATATGAGTTTATTCTATACTAGGATAAATTCTAGAAAATATGGGCTGATTTCTGTACCAGCTAGTATTTTGGGCCCAACAATTATTTTGGAATGTATTAAAGCCCCTTTTATCAAATCAACATTAAATTATTGTGTGTAACCACCTTCAAGAACTATGAGGGTATTTATTATCATCCCATTTGAGATACGTAGGACACTTGGGTCTTATCCTTTAGCATAACCATAATCTTCCATCACTTCATGCCAGTTCACCTATATCCTTACTATATGATGTTAAAATACATAAACATTTAATAACTAATTGTGTCAGGATTTTTCCCCTAGCAAGATATGTTGTGACACCTATGTCTTATCAAATTTCCTAGCCGTAATTTTTATTTCATGGAAGTCCACCCACATCCTTGCCGCATGATGATAATCTACACAGAAAGAACTACATATAGATTGATTCTCATTACAATGAGATAAATAGAGACATACATATCTCCAATCTCAGTCCCAAACATTACATAAAAACACCTTCCTAAGATCAGAATTTAGTTGGTCTGGGGAATCACCTCCAAGAACTATATATACATTGATTCTTATTTCAACGAGATACCTTATAAATCCCAGATCTTCTATCTCAGGTCCAACCACAAACAAAAAAAAATTACCATTTCCTTATGTGTATGAGTCATACCTTTAGAGGGGACATTTCATGAAATATGTGAGGGTTGATTCTAATCCCAGTGAGATATATAGTGATACACGAATCTCCAAACCTAGGCCCAACCAGATTTTGGAAGAAAATAGCCCCTTCCTTTTCCCCATGCGTGAGTCAAAGTTATATCTTCCAGGACTTGTGAGTTGATTCTTATTATAATAAAATAATAGTTAATGCCTAGAATTTTTCATTATTCCAAACAATTATCCTAGAAATCATAAAAAATTCCAATTTCCCACATCAAATCATGATCAATTTGAGGAATAATTTCAAGATCAACATGTTTCTTGATTCATTATCATGTTGGATATATATTAATTGTTGTATCCTATAAATTTGTCTTTGCAACCATTTAATCATCAGACACCTATCCTTCACTTGTGATATCTTTGTGTTACAGAAGAATCCTTTTCCACTCTGTGGTTCTCACATCGAGCATAGCTCAAGTGGGCTTAAGAATTGGGTAAATGGATTCTCTGTAATAATATGGTATCTCAATTCTTATTGGGTTATCAATGGTACAAGTTGTAAGACTTTAAACACCACACTATATGTCTTTACAACATGTTAATAAACTGGATGAACCTTCCTTAAAGAACGGCGTGTGGCTTGATTCACACCCTTGTGAGATACACAGTAACATATATATTTTCAATATTGGTCCTAGCCACATCACATGAAAAACACTACTCTCTGATGCATGAGTCAAATATACACAAGTATGTCCCATAAGATTATTCATTTTACACATGAAGTAGTATCTGTTAGATAAATGTGTGGCTTGATTCTTTCTCTTACAAGATACATAGTGATTCTTGGACCCTATAACCTAGTTCAACCACATTATCTTCTGACATTGCATGTCAATAAACCTTAGTCCTAACCACAATACATGAAACTCTATGGCTAATGTACATACCGCTTGACATAAAACTGAATGGATCCACCCTTTCCTTTTATTTGTAGTAATTCATAGTCCTCAACGCCTAATGTTAAAATGAACCGTATTTAGAGAACTATGTATAGTTTGATTTTAATCGCATTTGAGATACGTAGTGAAAACTAGGCCTTAGATCCTAGTCCCAACCATGTGATAAAGGAAAATTTCCCCTCTTCTACATATGATGAAAATCATTATAGGATCTTTTATTTTGGGCCCTCTCCATAGAAAACCCATCATGGAAATTAGATAAGTCTGTTATATATATATGAGTCAGATCTATATAAGGGGCTCCAAAATCATGTTCAATATTATTTCAAATACTTCCCTTGTGCATTAAAAAATACACCATTATCATTTCATACCATAATCTTGAGTACTTTTAGATATTGATAATATTTTTGTTTGTTTCTAGTGATAGAATTTATGATACTTGAGGTCTCCTTCGACTGACTATACCGCACATACCCCAGTTGGCCTTGTGAAAATATGCCTACATAATGGTCCTATTAGTCTAACAATGCCACTGTATGGCTAGGAAACACATTTCATTGTTGGACCTACAAAATACAACCCTTATAATGATTTTATTAAATACCGGTATCTTCATTCCTGGGAGAATCCTCTTCAGTCCACTTATGCGTTAATGATGGTGTGCCAGAACCCATAATTTAAAGTAGTCATCATTTTTTTATTTTTCTCATATCCATTCTCTCGACCAGAAAGACTCTAAGACCATGGTTTATATTTTCCCTATCCATATGTTCTAAGAATATTGGAATGTCCCTGAGCCATTATACCACATATCCTATATTTTTTCCATAACATTTGTGTCATAGTCATATGACCTAAAATTACAAGTACAGTAATTTCTACATTGGGGGAAGACCTTCATAGAGAACCAATTCCTATAATTATTTTCAAATTATAATTGGAAAAATCCATTCTATATTTAGGTATTTTCCTCGATAAAACAAAACTCTATGAATAAGGAAATCCGTATATCAATAAATATTCATTGGCTTTTAGCAATTAGAATGTCAAAATATTTGAGAGATCCTTTATTTGACTATACAGTACATTCCCCAGTTGGACTCTCATAATGTCTACTACATAATGTGACTTTCATTCAAAGGATGAAACTATTTGGATATGCATCATATTCCCTATTAGGCCCTACATAATATAGACCACATGGGTTTGTCAGATAGTTGAAACACTATTCTTGGATGATACCTCCTCTAATGTTGGTATCCCTTTTCCCTTATCACTCTTTAGATTCAGAAATCCCCGAAATCATAGATTACAATTCTCCAATTCCATACATGAATATGGTACCACATTTTTAGACAAATCCCCATGAAATGGAAAACCATCAAATCTTAAGTCAATGATAAAGAACTTAAATCTAAGCCCATTAATGTCCTTGTTGTATGACTTTAAACTACACATCCCACAAATGTTCTTGTTGCATGAATTTAAACTACATTGTATAATGTCCTTGTTGGATGAATTTAAACTAGATAACATATTATCCCAAATCCCTTATTGTCTTTACTCTACAACTTAAAACAACACAACATAGTGTAATTACAACATGACTTGATACTTCCTGGGATAATTTCTTTACTAAATGACATTAAATTTGACAACATAATATCTAAAATCCCCTTTCTAACAAATTTACCTCTATTCACACATAAAATTCATGTAGAAGTGGATTCTCATTCATAGCCTATATTGGCGCAAATTACCCCTTTTATTATTAGTTATATTTCAATATAAAATGTACCCATTGTGGTATTGAGACATCCAAATCTTAAACCCCTTTGTCTATCAGTAATAGAATGTAAAAATTAATTGGGACTCCTTTAGATGAATATGTAGTATGTGCCAAATTTGTCCTTGCAAAAGTCACCAACATAACATGCCTATTAGACAAAGGATTCCACAGGTTTGAAGTGCAACATATGATATAGCTGGCCCTCAAAAATACAACCCCCATAATGGGTTTATTAAATGTCATTAACATCATTCTTGGAAAAGACATCATCTATTCTCATACATCAATTTTTAGATTTGATGACCCAAAAAACCAAGACTGAAGATTCCCCATTGAAGTATCTAAGGAAACATTTGAACATTCCTAGCCATCGAAGCCTTGTATTGGTTCTAATATCAAAGTTTATTGTCAAATCTATTCAACCTAAAAAAATATTTATTTGTCCAAAATGTCAGACATTAAAATACCAACAAAAAGAGACATAGTAATCACCAGACTAAAAAACATTAAATAGAAATCAGAAAAAAAGTTGATTCTCCACTCTATAGACCTACACTATATTTTTATAGGAAATATAGTGTGATAAAAAGTTAAAATATATTAACTATATGGTTGAGAACCGAAAAAGGGAATCCTACGCAAAAGGCAAGTATAACTCGCTAATTTCAATCCACATTGGGTTTCAGAACGAATTAGGGTAATAACACACAATACACAAATTTTTGTGTGTGTTGTCCATATGATCCATGAAATAGTCAAACCACACAAAATAGTCCCATTGACTTAGGTAAAAATTAGAGCACATTCAATCCTTATCATTGTAATTATGATTATCTAGTGTCAAAATGTTAGGTTATGAAAATCTCTGTCAACATTACAATTAAATGAAAAAATAGGGATGAAGACAAATATGATTAGGTATGAAATTCATTTAATATATGATAAAACAAACAAGTCCCCAGATTAACATCCACAAATTGGAACCTCTCAGTAATAAATCACAGGAGGCCGTCGATATAGCTTTTCATTTGTTGAATGGCCTCTTGAGCCCCATCAGCTGCCTGTTGAAGTTCGATTACCTAACCAAACTTAGTCTCCTTGTGTCAATTAAGCCCTTACTTATCATATTCAAGAGATTTTACCCTTCCTTTTTGGTTTCTTCTATTTAGTATTGATGTAATTCATGTTCCTTTGTAGTAGTGTCCAACTCTTGCTAAAGATGAAACACTTGAATAGTCATCTCTTTAGATTGATGCCTGAATGTTTCCAACTTTGTAGTATGTCTAGCCTCAACATGAGATAATACTTCTCATAAATCATCATTGTTAGAAAGAATCCTAGATTTTATTAGATCCTTCCAATGATTGTGCTCTTTATCCCACATTAGGATGGTCTCTTTCACCACAGTATGTATTACATGTAATTGAAACCTATGAATCCTAAGATGATGAATATCACTGAGAGCTATGGGATAGAAATTGGAAGTTCCTCTAAGGATGTTTTAGGGTTATGATTCCATATATATATCAACAATATTTTTGACATTAAAGGAATAGAGATTTCTGAAAATCTATATTTGATTCAGAATCACTCTCAAAATGAGGGTTCTACTCTGGGATTAATTCACCTAAAGATGTGCCCTGTTCAGTTCCATCCAAAATTGTGGATGATTGGCCTCCCGTTATAGGTTGATATGATGTAGAAGTTTTCCCTTTAGACCTAGCTATAGAATCTATAAATCCTATATAATAAATCAATGTCACGGTTATCTTCTAAAGAATGGTAAGATGGGGAATAATCACAATGGTTGGTAACCCTTACCAAACAATAGATTCGGAGACTGAGAAGTCACCTCGCAAACATTCCCAGCATCTTCAATTTTGTTTGGAACCTCTTGGTAGAGGATAATTTCTTGTACCTTCTTAGGATTATCTAGATAACCCTATGGAATATTTTCCATTTCATGTTTCACCCATGTCAGCTTCTCTGAAACAGTGGGATTGATAGTAATTTCAATATCTCTTCTAGGAACCATCACTGTTGCAGATTCTGTATATGAATATTCACATTCCAACCAATTTTGGTTAGGAAATTTGGCATAATAAGATTGATTGGATTGACAATAAAAACTCATATCCAACTAGTTCTATAGAATGGACAAAAAATTCTTCTAGAGTAGTATGCACATTAACATACTCTAATGCTTCTTCAAAAGGCATTCTAATATTCATAAAAGCTTCTAATGACATCACCATACCCGTATTATTCTCACCCATGGGGGAATATGGAATGGTTGGTTCATGACACCCTACAATGAAATTAGACCCCGAACAGCCTTCTCAGTGACAACTGTTGGGTCAGCATCAATCATCACATGATTTTCCAGTGCATCTGATAAACAATAACTATTAGAGAAATAGAATTAATTTATTGTTATATTGATTCTCATGAATCACTTATGAAATATCAGATTCCTACTCCCTTCTATCAATAGGGATAAATTCATTTCTAAGAGAATATGATAATTCCTCTGGCCTAGATGCCTTTGTAGTCAAATGAGTTGCTTCATTGGTAAGGATCTGCACTTGATTAGAAGTGCCCTCAGTGTATCCCAAATGATCATTAGTAACATCCCTAAGGGAATAAATATAAGATGTTATCAAAATTATAATATGTTCAATAAAATTCTATGGATGAGGCTGAAATTAATGATATTAAAAAGGCTTACTGCAACGAACAATGAATTTAGCCACAACATTCATTCTTCAATTTCCTGGATTTTTTGTCTTATTTGGAGGTAGACTGACATCATCATCTACAAAAATAGTTATTATATATTGGAAACCTCCCACCATCTCATCCTACATGGCCTGTAATCCTAGATATATCTCCACTGATTCATAAGATGACCCTTCAACGCCAATCTTGGAACCACCTGAGCTATACCACAACAATAGAACATTAATAGATTTCCCTTAGACAGATTCAATTTAATATGGTATTTCCCAAAATAAATAAATATTTAAATAAAGAGATATGTAAAAGAAAAAATAATATGAGAAGAAGGAATCTTAAATATGTACGATCGAAAAAATCATTCCATTTCTCAAGACATGAAGGGTCAATCTGTATTGTGGCACCCTGATCTATCAGTTCCTTCACTCGTTTTGTGTTGGGAAGTTAATTTTCTGTTGCATATATACGAATCTCTATCTTCAAAATTAAAATTATTACTTTATCCAGATTATTATCAAAGTGAATATAAGAAGTGGCTTGCATATCTCTTATTACTAGAATATAGAACCCCTCACGTAATAGCTCCCACATATTTTTGGCATTACAAAACAAATTATTCCATGTTTAAAAACCATTGGTTGGACATATTCAGAATACATTATATCTTTATATGAAGATAATACTGGAGCCTTAGACCTGATAGGATTCCAAATCCCTATAGTCACATATGATGGATGAGAAAAAGGAACCTGAATCTATTCCGGGCAATAAAAGTTGGACATCTTAGTTGAAATTTCTATCAGTGATGCTGGTGTATCCCACTTTAATCCGATGGTTCGATTTTTTATTGTACAATGTATCTATGGTGATCTAGGATCTTCTATATCCTTTCCCCCAAATGTTGAGTAATCATCTACTAAAGGTGAGAAAACACCTTCAAAATGAATGGATTCTTTTATACTCCAAATATTTACTCTAACCTGAGGGACAACATTGATTAGAAAACATTCAGGGTATGATGCAACAAAAGTATGAGAATACAACATAGTCAATCTAATTTTTGGATTAGCTATAAGAAAATTAAAAACATCACTATCATATCAGTGGGTTTCAAAAACCATAGATATCAAGCCACCATCACATGTTGTTCTAGTCTAACTTACATTAGAGGAGATACAATAATATATTGAAGGAATTTGAGTTGGCATGCAAATCTATATAAAGCATAGGTCTTGGACACGATTTAAATGTAAATCATTGTTTCTAGTACACCATATCTACAATCTAGAAAATACTCCATCAAATTTAAGTTGGTTGTCCCCTCATCAACAAATATTTCCGTATGAGGATTCCAATAAAGAAAGAAGTGGAATTCCATGAACATACTTAATTGTTTCTTAATGTCAATAGGTTTTAAGGATAGGAATGGAATACAATAGAAATATTGTAAAAATGTTATGAAAAAAACTCCCTAGGACATGAATCTCATTCTGCACGACATAGATTCTAATGTGAGTCATGATCCATTCCCAAAAAAAAATTGTTCCTACTATTCTGAAAGGATCCTTCCCTCTATAGATATTCTATAATATCCTATAGATTTTTTCCAAAATAGGTATAGAAAACCCCAATATTTTTTATCTCTTCTAGCTTTTCCACTATAACAAATAATCTAGGCCTTACACCACCCTTTGAATCTGAGAAATGAAATAAATATACACTAGGCCAAATGGCAAGGAAACTCGCAAGATGCGTCTTGAACAGAATTTTGGAATTGACGTCATACCCCAACATCTCAAAATCTACTTTTTTTAGTGTTGGATAGAAGTTTCTAGGAACACATCTCTTATACACTATGGGATAGCTTGTTGGACACATGCAGGTGGGACCTTCCCCCGTATCCTTCAAGAATATGTTCATCCATGCCTCTAGAGGAAGATCCACTTATTTTGAGGGTTTCCTTTCTTAATTTTGCGATATATCTTCAGTAGATCATATGCCAAAGAAGGTGTAGTATTAGTATCATTTTATATTTTCATAAGAGGTATGAATTCATCAAACATATCTATAAGTATTGGATCTATGGAGATCTTATAGGCATCCCACAAGAAGATTCCCACTTTACCTTGTGTCAGATGGAAATAATTCGTCTTTGGACTCTATCGGCT
This sequence comes from Viscum album, assembly GCA_963277665.1. Classification (NCBI taxonomy): domain Eukaryota; kingdom Viridiplantae; phylum Streptophyta; class Magnoliopsida; order Santalales; family Viscaceae; genus Viscum; species Viscum album. The sequence continues at coordinate 1,264,028,916 of OY728140.1, read as the reverse complement.
CAACATGTATGGAAAAAATCATCATTCTTATATTCATAAGTTTACCTACCCACAAAACAAAATAAATTATGGACCATTTATAATAATATTTAAACCCCACACACATTTTGTGCACCCCGTACACCGACATCCATGTAGTCTTAACACCCCCTCCTGGAAGAATGACTCAACTTTTCTTCCAGCCCTTCGACTGATCTGTCTAAGAATCTTATAAGATAGATGAATAGTATGGTGTTGTCTATTAGACTACGTGTAGTTTTAAATATAGAGAATATGGGTTATGATGTATGAATTATACCTTGAATTCCTTACAAACAGTAACACACGTGTATGCGATAGAAATACTGGCCGATGAGAAATTTGTATGGTCTTGAAACCAGGATACTGAGACATAGTTCATCAGATATGCTATGTTGTATTCATGTAGATAAACATAACCATAAATCATTATATAATTACTCTCCATAAATTCACAGTGATACTTATTTAGATACTTTTTAGATTGGTAAGATTGGGGTCACATACGTTGTTGTAATAAAGCCCAATGATTTTCATCAATTCTTTAGATCCCTGGCTAGTAGAGTCATCTGTAGTTTCAATTATCATTAGAGCCATTTAACCTACAAATAAATATCAAATTCATTTTAGAGTAGGTTCCTTTTAATTATTTTTTCTAAAATCAATAAAATTTGATAAAGGAATTAAGAAACGCAAGCGAAATTGTGGCACACATGTTTGTCGCTGAAGGTAGGGTGCGTATGTATCATACCTAATGTACATGGGAGATTTTTTTGAAAACACAGACACCAACACATTAGACCTCAGTGCAGAAAGCCATGTTTTTGTGAATCCTTTATGATTCTCACAGAATTTAAGACCTTATATATAGAAAAAGAAATCTTAATTACACGCCACCATTTTGTGTAAAAACCTAGAACATGTGGATCCCATTTCCTTTTTTCACCCCATTATACATTAGATTTAGACCCTCTTTTCATTTGGATATAATCCTGAGGGAGGGATTATTTGACACATTGTTACACCATGTGGATGAAAAAGTGACAAAAGGAAATGACTTTGAAAAGGGAGTCGAAAATATATTAAGAATTTCATGATTTTTAATGGCTCAAATTTGAGTTCCCCCAAGGTAGCTCAAATCACCGGAGGTGTACAAGTACTTGCGGGCCACAACACTTACATGAAATTTCATCACATGAATGCCAATTCACCATCACATAGTGTACCATATTTTAATATAAATTGACCATTGGGGCCTTCATTTATATGGGAAACTTTTCCTGAATCCTGATTGCTTCTCTGATCACCCTAGTTCTTTTCCCAAGTCCTCCCAAATCACTAAGGTAGTCTGATAAAACTTATAGTGAGGGAATAAAATGGGGATAATGAGAATTAGGTTCTCTCTAAGTGTTTAATGTTAACAACACATTCATGAATCATTCACCCAACCCCCTAATTTAGGAACACTTGTGCGACTGCCCTACCTCATGTCGGAAGTTTCATGCCCCACTTTAGTGAATACTTGTAAAGACACTTGAAGGCTTGACCCAAGTCTCTCCCAATTCTATTAATCCAGGATTTTTATCACTTAAGGTGATATCAGTTCAGCCAGGACTACTTTCTCCCCACATTCCTATAGAACACTTACTTGAGCACCCTTCATTGATGTTCACCCCTATTTTTCATCTAGATCGAGCCATCCATTAGGCCTTTCTTGAATACACTCATGGTAAGTCCTTTTCTTCTCAGGATATATTGTTTGAAAGAGACCATGTTGAAACCTCCAACAAGGAATCCTAATTCAAAAATTATTTATGAATGAACCCCATAGTGTCTCCCATTTAGATTTTTATTTATAAGGTCATAGGATTCCCACACTTATCCTACCAAAGGTCCAGGATCCTTAGGAGTGCTCTAGATTTGTATATCTACGGCCATGTGGACCCTTACCATAGGAATAATGTTGATAAGTACCCTGTCAATGATTTTGAGGATAAGGCTTTATCTATACCATCTAATCTCTAAGACATGGAGACTCCTGTCCCTAGTAGGGAGGGTAAGGATCACACTTACTTTTCATTTTTGACAAAGGAGAAGTCTCTGTCCTCACTATGAGGACCATTTTAGGGTAACCATTATCGTGTAATCCCCTATCCGTTCAAGTTGGAGGTTTCAATATCACTCCTCTAAATATCATTCACTACAAATCCTTACTTACATTAGACCCTCATCTAATTTAAAGTGAAGAAAAGTAAGTTTTGTAGCGATAACCACATCTATAGTCTCCTTAAAATCTTCTGATACAGGCCCATCCTCTTCTATCTATACAGAATAAGGCGTGTTTGGTTTGTTGAGTCTTTAACATCTGCTTATTTCTCACTCCAAGTAAGATTCATTTGGAATTAGAGGTTTTGAATGACCACAACATCCACACAATCCACCTAAGAAATAAACTAAAAGAATTATGATTCCCACCACAACTAGGATACATAGGAAGCCTTCACCTATGGCCTGAGATCACTGGATATCCTCATCAGGTATCCAACCCTAATTCCCATAATTTGGGAATCTTTTTTCAGACTAAGCACCAAATTTAACCCTCCTAAACCTCCATGAGGTACGAAATCGATCATGAACCCTTTTACAAGGGAATCCTTCTTAGGAGTAAGCTCTAACCTATTTCTATCAAAGGTTATTATTTCCCTATGAGACATACCAAACTATGTGGGCTTTGATTACCTTCCAATTTGGATACATAGAAAAGAATCCCTGAGGTTCAAACCCAACAACCAGAATCAACCGTGTTCTCTATATAAAACATTTCTAGAAGGATATATTGCCATTTGGAAACAAATATTCATTCTAGGTCCCTTAGGATACTTTGATATAAGTCCCAAACCAAATATTGACTAGTAACATTTCACCTATATTTCCATGTCACATGATGTTAAACTGTATGGTGGGATCCTTATCACATTACCTTAAAAGGTATGATGTGTCCCATTAAGTAGTACTGAACTACAAGGGTTTAGACTCATTTTACAAGATTAAATATGAAGCCCTTATATGGGTTGGTTCCCGACATCGAGAACAATTCTATCTCCCTCGATGATAATAAACTCTGGAGTGACCTTCGCCTACCTAGATTACAATAAATTCTAGAGTTCCCCACTGAGTGGCTTAAAAACCATCATTTTCATAACAACGACCAAAGAATATCTATGCAGTATATGAATGGATACAATTGATGGAGAACCTTGAATAAATACAAATATCTTTATTGATGAAGAACCTAAAATACATATAGATGATTCAGAATTCAACACATGCTAACAATTTATTGCCAACGTTGCAATGGTTTACATTATACATTGGAATTAATGAAAGAATCATGAATATATCTTAAATCTATATGAGACTCATAGATTTGGAAATAATTCTCCCCAAAATGGTGTGACGAGACAGACCTCCCATCCTCTCAACCAATGCGAGTTATTAAGAGTCATTTCTCAATGTACCTAATGACAAACTGCCTTTGGAAAGTAGGTCCTTTTGACATAGAACTATTTGGTGTTTCTAGTTCCATAAGAAAAATTGTTGGACACCATTCAGAAATAGGGATTCATAACCAGGACTCACATTTTGAGGGAAACCATTATTCTTTTAGAATTTTGTTGTTGTAAAATGAATTAACATTATATAATACCCGAAATACTACCATAAATGTGATATACCATAGTATTATTTTCAATAGATTGAAGTGGATTTCATCCGTATTGTTTTTATATCATGTTCCTTGATAAGTGGAAAACACAAGGTCGGGTTGTGTAGTTATTATGTATTATAGGATCCAAAATACTTTCTTATTTTCCACCAAATCAAACTATTTTTTATCATTATCTATTAAAAACATTAGTTGATTAGTAGCTATGTCATGATTTCATTAATAAACTCTTTGAAAAATCTCTTCAACAATTCCTTGGAATATATAGATTGAGAAATAACAATTCCATGCGTTCTTTATATAACTAATTGGCCAAGAAAAAATATCAACTGACATATGAATGATACACAAACTTGTACCTCATAAATTTCATAAACTACTTTCATTATTCCCTATTTGATTGTCCAAGGATTATTTCATCAATATAAATAAACACTATCATCCATTGACCATTCTCTATTTTGATGTTGAGATTTTGATCAACACCTCCTCACTAGAATATAATATTTCTAAAATATTTATCAGGGATGGAATAATTTGACCTTGATATTTAATAACATGAAAACCTTCTTTAATATCCACACCTTTTTCTTATCCATATAAATTATAAAACCATATGATGTTAGATGTATATATCCTCTTTAGTTATTACTTTAGTAATGATTATTTATTATCCACTTATAAAACAATGAGTCTCCTTTATGAAGTTATATCTAAGAACAACAAAATAATATCTATTTGAGTAAATTGAAAAAAATACCTAATTATATTTATTTCCCTAATATTAGAATATCCTTTGAAAACTAGCATTGTTTTTTTAAATCACGTTACTATCTTTACTGAGTTGTCATTAAAAAACTATTTGGTTTCAATAACATTTCTATCTTCTAGACTTAAAATATATTGCAAAGATTTTTTATTCTAAATTTGATCAATGTCATCTTGAATAAACTTAATCCAATTGTAATAATTAATACCCTCTTCAAAATTATTTTTTTTACTTGATATACTAATTAATTTTTATATAATTCTTATTCTCCTTATTTTCAAATGATATATCTTGTTATCAATGATTTTTTCATCATTTTTATCAACCATGATATATGATTTTCATATTTTTACTAACCATAATTCTTCAAATATGTAATTGATATATTCTTCTTAAGCAACACCAACCCCATTTATCCGTTTGAGAAGTTAAATTCATTGTCACTATTCTTTGGAATCTCATTACTATTTTGTTTAATTCCCCTCCCCCCTTTATAATAATATTAACATATTTTATTTTTATAGTATTGAAAATAATCTTATTGAAACATTATATACCATTCATATGGATATGTATCAAATAAATATAAATTTTTCATTGAAAGATTCAAAATTATGGGTACTCTTCTCCTTGATGAAAATAATTTAATTACATTCAATGATTGTAAAGTTTATTAATATAACACCCCAAAAATTTAAATGAAAAACATTTTATTTAGTTGAGTATATGGCATGCAAAAAAATTAATAGAAGTTAATATTTCATTTTGAGACCCAATGATATATTTAATATCTTAAATTTACACATTATATATCATTAATGCACAAAAAACCATATTTAGCTTTCATTACACACAAGAATGAGTTCATTCAAAAGCTTATGTTACACGCATGACTGTGTTTTACTGAAAAACTATATAATATTAATATTATTATGTAAAATCAAAATTATATATTAGACATTAAATAAGAGTTTAATAATTTGGTTAACTAACATATGAACATATATGTGTTCATTCATTGTTTACAAATTAATTAGACATGAATATAAAAAATAATTGAATATAAATGAAATATATTTATATAGATTTATATTTATGTGACCGAAGGAGATTTATCTTAATATATTAAATTAATTACTATTATTGATTTATATTATTGAAATTTATATATTATATATTCAATTTTATCATTCAATCAATACATTTTAAAGGAAGAAGATAAAAATAAATAAAATTTCATGCATGAAAAGCTGTATTTTTCTAAAGGCACTTTTTCTACATTTTAATAAAGTGCTTATTTTAAAAATAATTTTTTATAGTTTTAAAAATATTAATTTTCAAAAATAAAATTCGTTTTTGAAATAGTAATTTTCAAATTATCTTTGGTTTATTTTTTTATTCTTTCTGAAACGATTCATTTTTTATTAATAGTGAAAAATACTGAATATTAATTGAATAATTATTTTTCATCTAAATAATTTATAATGGTAAATTTCATTTTCAATTTTTTTTAAAATAATATACCTATTATAATCATATTCATATATTTTTTTTCATTGTAATAACTTTTATATTTAATTTAGATACAACAATATAGTAAACTTTTGAACTTTTTCACTTTAAAAACTCACTTTTTCATTATGTTTGTGGGATTAATTTTAAAATAAATTATTATACTTATGTGAATTTAATTTATAATATTGTAATATATAATTTCTATAATAATAATTTATAATTTATAATATGATCAAATAAATTTTTTTCCAATGTTATTAGAGAGAATAGTTAATGTTAATCAAATTAATTAAGGTAAATGGTTTTACATAATTGTTAATCTTAAAAGATAAGTTGTGGAAATAACCCATTACATACCCAAAATCCATTATATTATCATATTTAGACCATTTAAATTATTTTTTCGAAAATTATTCATTATTTTAGGCACTTGAGCTAAGGTATAACTCCCAATAGTGATTAGATTATGGAATTTACAAGAATTTCATTCCTGCTCCACTATAAATGGGAACACACTTCTCTTAGTTAAACAGACCTCTAAAGAAGTTTGGATCATTGAATTACTGTATAATTAAATTTTTAAATACACTATCGTCATCCCATAATCCTTAAATTGGTCATAAATCCATCAATGGAAGGCCTTTGGTGTAAACCAATAGGAGTTACTTGAAGAAGAGGTAACATTCATCCAATTGCATCTTTGTTTTATTTATTTCACCACCACATTAAATTATATTTATAAAATTATTATTTAATAACCCATGTATCCTAAATATTAATATATTTTTTAATTTTTTGGGGATTAAATTCACCCACACACATCCATAAAATGAGTTAAAAAATCATCTTCTATTTGTAGGGCAGACTACCGCCTCACGATCCTTTGTATTTTAATTTTTCCATTACCACCTTTCAAGGCCCAGAATACTGATCGAAATACTACTTTATGTAATATTAATTAAATTATTTATATATTTATACTACAAAAAATAAATTTTATCACATACATTCATGATTTCTATTTTGTGGGAATATGATAATGTTTTTCGTGTCTGCAACAGACTACCACCTCATGAAGTGATATGATTGGTTCACACTATGCATTGAATTTATTAAGGATGGTTTTGATAAAAATATGTGATATATATGAAATAAATATTATAATTGAATTATAATATAAATACATATCATTAATTTTCATTCTTTAAGATGAAAAAAAGGAAGTAGTGTTCATTCTTACGTATGACCTTCTGCCCTAATGAACGGTGAATTTCGTTTCCTATTAATAAATTTTATGGATTAACATAAATACATATATAATAAATATATAATATATTTAAATAATGGTTTAAATTATATAGGTGATTAAATAATTATCTTTGTAAGAGAAAAAAATAACTAGTAAAATTATACATGAAAATCAAGGCAATTAACACCTGAAACACTAAAAATAATATATGATTATTTAATTTTTTTTATAATTTGATATAAAATAATCATATATGACATTAAAAATTATATTATGGTTCTAGTTTAAGTTAATAAGAGTCTTAAAACCGTTATACATGATTATAGAGAGTGTTTTTACACAAGGAAAGTGTGAGGTAAGGGATTTTGTATCAATTTCATTTCACTGAGGCATATTGTAATGTTGTCCACCAAGTTTATTTTATATTTTGTATATAATAGCTTTTTAATTTTAATAAAATGAAAAATTAATTACTAGTGGTATTTTGGGTTTCAATTATTATTATTTCATCTATGGGTATTTGAACATAAAAGTTACCAATTGGTAATAAAATTTTATAACTCAATTCATTTTCATCGGGTTATATTAATTTCTCAATATTATTAAAATCATATGATTATGTGTAGAATAAATTTTTGAATCTATTGATATATTTAATATGTTATTAATTTCATTTATATTTTATATACATAATCTATTCACTTATTAATTTTTACTCCAAACATATGATCCTTTTAAGGGTTCATTTCACAATATAATTTTAATCAGGATTGTTTATTCAATAAATTACAGTAAACTAAATAATATGATTATTATTTAATAAACAATTTTTTCCCTTATCTATTGTTTATTAATGAAATATTTCAATTGATAATACCATTTTATACTCTTTTGTACTAAATTTTATTGATAAAATGTTTTAATAAAACCTGAATTCATTTATCCCTTCAATTAGAAATCTGCTTTCTTTCAAAACAATGTTTTATAAAAAATCCAAATTTAATTATTTAAACTTTTAAAAAGGATTTGTTAAAGAAATTTTTACTAGTTTTTTCATTTAAAAAATTATTATCAAAATAATATTCTTATCACATTCCGAATAAATCACTTTTCATACCTTTTTATAGTGCAAATAAATGTTATTTTTTTTATTTGAAAACATTTATAGAATTATCCACTATCATTTATTTGAAAATTAATTTTCACATTTATAAATGATATTTTTAAATATTTTTTTAAATTTATTTACAAAAAAAATTACAAATGTTTTTCTAAATGAAATGTATATTTTCTTAAATAATTTTTCTAAAGATATTTTTACATCAATGAATACAACCCATATTCTTACTCAAATGGGTATATGTAGTATTTTTACCAACCATATTATCCCTATAGATGGATTATGAATATTTCAACCCTGTATAGTATTTAAATTCACTTCCTTTATTTATTTTCTTTTCATTAACATTCCCATGAGTTATATACATTCTAGTGATAATTGAACATTAAATTTCTTTTAAACAACCAAATTATTTATCATGGATATTATTATTTCATAAATTTTATACCATTTTTACATACGGTGTTTATTTTGAATGTAATTTTATTATCTCAAGAAATATTATTGAATTCATAATCTTTACTCAATATGTATATCAAATAAGGCACATAGTTTATGAAATAAATTGATTATTCGGTATATGTGGAATGCTTTGGACTTGTATGAAACGGGTTGTGGACTATTTAATGTAATTCAATTGATGCATCAATAGTCTCATGAGACTAATATATTTGATAAATAATATTGTATTCTACCATATATATTTTAAACCATCTTATCAATGGTCATAACAATAAATTTTCCAAGTACCTGGGAAACATAGGGTCCAATAATTATGCATTACCTTCATTAAGATTCAATTATTATTATCCATAATATTTTAAATATATAAAACATGTTGATTCATTTCATTTTCAGTTTATTAATTAAAGGTAATGTTTTTTTAGTTATTTAAATTTTCATATTGAATATCCCTTATCCATTTATTTAAATAGCATGGTTTTTAGTCATTTACCTTTCATTTTGATTATTCCTTATCTAGTTTCTAAAATGTAATATGTGATCAGTTATTTACTTTTCCATACTAATTATTCATATTGATTCATTATTTATGACAATGTTTTTAACTACTAATAAGAATTTGAGTTCACAAATATATTCTTTCATTTCCTCTTGATTTTATAAAGTGTATTAAGAGAGATATGAAAGGATATCCTCGATGGAATAAAGTTATTCATGAAAATGAAATGGGAAAAATTACATTACAATTTGTAAAATCATTTGTAATTCAATACTCATGTACGTATCTTATATTCCAAGACTACTGAACTAATTTGTCCTTTGGGATCAGAATATGGTATCTATGCCAATGTAATGGTAGTAGGCACTAGATACATGATACAAGGGTCAGAGTTTCTATAGTTGGTATCATTGAATGTTTAGTAGAATTCTCAAAAACTAGATTTAGAAAAACATTTATTAGGGAAGATAAAACAAATAAAGACATTAAGGATATGTATAAAATATAATACCAATGTTTTGGTAGGATATATATTATGTGAGGTTTTACTGAAAGAAATCACATTTTGGATACTACAAGTGGAGGTTGTTTTGATATAGTTGTACATAAGGGTAGTAACTGTAAAATGGACTTGTAGGGATTTACTCGAGCATAACATGGTACATAAAAATATTCCTTACTACACTCATGTTATGAAACACCTAGTGTATATTTTTAAGATAATTGACGTTTATTTTGAAACAAATTAAAATGTTTTGAATATATGATGAAAATGAATGACCTAGGTTAAAAATAATGTGTCTTATACTAAAGATATGATGTAATGATATAGACATTATGTGAATGATTTTCTATTTAATCCATAGAACAAATAATGATTTATTATGACATAAAATGAATGAGGTATTACTCTATTGTGTTATAAAATTAAATGGTAGAAGTATTTTTACAAATGGTAATTTTTTCATAATAATCATCAATTTTCATTGGATGGTGTGAATGTTTTAAAGGATATGTGTATTCAATTAAGCATTGTAGATACCATTGTGGGTATGTTTTCTTTGTATTTATTATATTTTTAAATTTTTTAAACACCTATTTTTAGTTTTTATGTGTGGGTAATCTAGTAAGATTAAGGATATTTTTTGTATGTAATTTAGTGAAAGTATATTTTTTATTGAAAAATTTATTTGAGGAATATTGAATTTAAATTTTATAAAAATAGTATTAAATGTTATTGATAACATTTAAGACTAATATGATCATTAATGACCTTCTAATAACAGTAAACTAATATTAAATGACTAAAAAATAATTTTTATTGAAAACCATAGTAAAAATAGTTATTTAATGATTAATTTTATTTCAAGTATGTTTGTTGTATTATTTTGGGAACATTACAACAATTATATTAATATGGTATTAGAAAAAGGAGAACCTGAATGCAGGGTGAAAACCCATCACATCCATAACAGAGGTTGCGCTTAAACCCATGAATAATGAATGATAATGTCACGACCCATCCTCGGGGCCCATGCCGTGACTACCCCATGCCCGCCTTCCATAGGCCAGGGGCTGGTGACTAGCACCCAAGGTGTATATCTCTACAAAAAGGGGAAGGTATTGCCTTTATAAAGTAAACAAACACCACAGAGTATGCCAGAAGAAGTAAATACTAGGTTAACTGAGTACAATAGTAAGTGCGGAAAAGTAAGTGGTCCAGAATACAAACACAAATTGAATGTAAAGTACAACTGGAAAGGAAGTACAACAACTGAAAAGTAAAGCAGTAACACCGAGCCATCCACAGGAAATCCCCCCTAAAGGGTGGGTACAGCTAGCCTCCTCAGCTCCTCCTATCCTGCCGTCCGCCCCGTGTACGTCCTGCCCAGTTTTCCACCTCCAGGTACCGACTTGTTGTAAATCCACTTCCGGGCACTGACTCGTCATGTGATCCTCCTCAAAAAACCGTCGAGCTCTACAAGCCTCAACCTCGATCAGTGATGTCTGTCATCTGCAACCAACACAACGTAGTGCGGGAAAATCCCATGCAGGGGTGAGTATTTGATACTCAGTAGGGACCCCGAGACCCCCGAAGGTCTCCTAGAATCCACAAAGGATAATCCACAATGGGAAGATACAATCACGAAGTAACATCCAACACTACTTAGGTATATTCCCATACATATACCTAAGTCATCAATTCCAGTTCGACTCCAACATCCAAGCCCATTTTCAATCACGTTCACAAAGGATAGTACAACCCAATCCACACAGGAAAGCACAACCCAATCCACATAGGAAAGCAAGTCAATCATATCAAAGAAAATGATTGAAAGTCAAGACTCAGCTCACACAGGTATACTTCTTCGTAAGGAGATAGAGATGATCAGATGTAGCCACTGATTCATCTAAGCTAGCACCCATGTAGGATACAAGTAGTGTAGTCATCACCGCCGAACCCACGGAGGATTACAGTACGGAAGCCTTTACCGTCGAACCCACGGAGGATTCCAATAAGAAAGTCTTAACCGTAAAACCCATAGAGGATTCCAATACGAATGTCTTCACCGTCGAACCCATAGCTGCTGGGTAACTCATCCTCTATCAAGTACAGTGGGCCTGCCGCTACAACCAAGCGCCTTACACTAACCTTGGACTGCTGTAGTACTCAACCTGTCGAGTAATGTGGGCCTGCTGCTACAACGAATCACTTCCCACCGTGGGTCTGCCGTTACAACCAAGCCTCCCCCTTCATGTATTGTCGACTTGCTGCTACAACCACGCACTTTCCACCATGGTTATTCCGCTACAACCAACCGCTCCCCCTCATAGTACTATGGGCCTGCAGCTACAACCAAGCACTTTCCACTATGGGTCTGCCGCTACAACCAAGCACTCCACCTCATAGCCTTCAGAGGTACTCCTTCTGTTGAGTACCACGGGTTTTCCACTACATCCGAGCACTCCTCCGCCTAAGGTCTGCCGCTACAACCATGCTCTCCCCACTGGGCTATTGAAACAATCCGAGTCGACCAATCAGCAGTCGTCAAGTCTCAGCTAGCTCTAATGTTTCCGCACACAGCATGCTCGTTCAGGGACGGTCCGCTCCACAATCCAAGAGGTCGATACATCAACTGTCATGTAGTCCGGAGTTGATGTATCCCAATGTTCCATCTCGATAAATGGAACTCAACGTGACAGACAACGCATCAATCAGACACCCGGTCTGAGAGTTATTGGATTCTTTGTTCGAGGGGCCCAGTTGCTTTTTAAGTCAAAAACTATCTGAACGCAATCCAAATGCGTCCAAACCTCGAGCGGAGTAATCCAAAAGGTCCGTCTCACTAAGAGGAATCCAACAAAGTCAACGACACGTCAATCGGACATCCAGAGCACAAGTTATAAGCGTTTCCGCTCCGAGGGCCCAGTTGGTTTCGTGTTCAAACCAACCCGGCCATCCCCCAAGTTCTCCAAAACCATGAGTGTAATATATCTAAACGAACCTCTCGATCGAAGGATCCCAATGAAACTGACGGTGCATCGATCGGAGGTCCGAATCCCATGATATGGGCAAAAGACTAAAAACATTCCTAAATGGGGGGTCTGGGCCCGGCCCGGCCCAGCCCAACCCCCCCTGGGTCGGCCCGAACCGGGTAGACCCGACCTGGGTCCAGGTCCGGCCCATCAGGGAATGGCCCAGACCAGCTGGCGCGGCCCGGACCAGCCGGCGGGGCCCGACCCGGCACCGGTGGCCCTGCCTGGCCCGGTGCAGTTGGTCCAGCTCGACAGGTGCCACGTGCTGAGCGGACGGGGGAGGGGGGGGGTGCGCTGCCCCCCTGCCAGCGGACGCGGTTCTGGTCACCGCGTCTCCCCCAGATCCCGCGCGACCGTAGGATCCGGTCAACCCGCCGCCGCTGCGGCTTCAGCCACGGTGGCCCCTGGCGGTGGCACGTCGGTGCGCCGCGGTTTCCGGGCGGCCGTCCGGTGCCTGCCACACCTTCCGCGGACCACCAGACATGCTCCGGTGGTCCGTTTTGCTAGTCGTCTGCGCCCGAGGCTCTCCCAGGACCCATAGATTGCTATGAAGGGTTCAAAACTCCTTTGCATCCCACTTCGTATTCGCCCGTCGATCCATACACCAATAAACAAATTGAGGAGGGTTGTTGGGCCGTGTTTGTTCGGCCCACACCCTCCGCGCTAGATGTTTTTCAAAAGGCAATCTTTAAAATACATGCTCTAAACGAGGGCATAAATTATTCAGGGTAAAATTATTCAAAAACCCTGAAATTAAAATACTCAAGAACGAAGGGATAATTCACATATACACTTTATTCAAAAACCCCCTACCTGGAAGAAGTCGTCAAACAAGGATCAACGAGGAACAATGACGTCACAGGAGACGGCGTCGCGGAAAGAGGCTCCTAACGTCGTCGGTGTTCGCCCGATTATGAAAGCGGCACGTCATCGTTCTCCAGAAATGGCGTCTCTCATCGGCTGTGGAGACGAGAGAAGAGGGCACGACAGTCTTCCATTGCGGTGTCAGCATTCTTCGTCTTGGTCTTGATGTTCTTCATGTTCTTCAACGAGGAAAGAGATTTCTTCAGAGTGCAAGTGTCTTCTCCTCCTTGATCTACACAATGAATCCGTCAACAATAAAATAAGACCTTATCTTATTTTATTCACACACACACATGCCAAATTTAATTCAAAAATCAAATTGAATTCATGAATTAATTAACGCGTGTTATCCCATTGAATGAGGAGTTATATCAGCATCTAAAATTAAAGTGGAGGAGTTGCAAACTAATTTCTAGAGAGGATAATTAATGGGGTGTTAGGGAAATTGAAGGTGGTGGGGATCGTGTGGGCCCCATCCCAACTTCCCTACACCATCCTTTTCCACAACGCTTTACCATCAGTAAAGAAATAAAAATAAACTGTCAATAATTTTAATTTTATTCCTCACTTTTTTAACATCTCCTCCCGAGAAAAAGCAACTCCAGGAAAAGTATTCCTAAGAAATTACCGGCGATGCCGTTTCATCGGTGCCCTCAAATATTGATTCCGACCACTGGTTCAAAAGTTAGGAAAACCTGCTAATTTGTTCACAAAACGTACCTGAGCTAAACTTCGGAAATTGAATCCGGGCACACCGGGCCTCGGAATCAGGTGCCGTCAAGAAATTACATACCTGTAAAATTCCAAATAAATTTAAGAAAAATTTCCCCTTGAAATTTACTGGTCTTTACATTAATCCCACCTCAGGGCTTTACATCCCTTTAAAGCTAAATCACAAACTAGGGGAACAAATGAGGGTACTGAGCACGCATCTGAGCCTCCTGCTCCCAAGTGCACCTTATTGATATGAGTCATATCATTTATTCATTTAACCGTTTATCATTTGGGGATGTTACAATCACCCCACCTTTAGAGCACAATACCCTCGTTGTGGGCCCCACATCCCAACCCAGGCATGGAACCACACTTAAGGCTAGGTACCACCTCTGATACCAATTTGTCACGACCCGTCCTCGGGGCCCGTGCCGTGACTACCCCAAACCCACCTTCCATAGGCCAGGGGCTGGAGACTAGCACCAAAGGCGTAAATCCCAATAAAAAGGGAAGGCATTGCCTTTACGAAACGAAAACACACACAAACAGAGTACAAGCAGAAGCTACACTAAGTAAAGCAGTAAAACAATCGTGCTGATAGTATAAGAGTCCAACAATACAAGCCCAAAAGGAAGGTACAACTACAGCTGAACGTAATGTACAACTCAAAGGACAACAACCAAAAAGTGACAAGCAGCTCCTGGATCATCCTCCAGGTTCCCACCTGAAGGGTAGGTACAGTTGTCCTCCTCAGCACTCCACGTACGTCAGTCTCCTCCGGGTACCGACTCGTCGTGGGATCCACCTCCGGGTACCGTCCAACTCTACAATCCTCAACCACGATCAGTGATGTCCATCGTCTGCAACCAGAACAACGAGGAGTGGGCATAGCCCGTGAAAGGGTGAGTATACGATACTCAGTAGGGACCCCGAGACTGTCATGGTCTCACTAAATCCAACAAAAATAAACACAAATAGTGTTCTCAACAGATAATCCGTACTTAGGTATAAGCCCATACTTATACCTAAGTTATCAAGTAACTCGTCTCAAACATGACGTATCACACAGATATAAAATCAATAGATAACCACTACTTAGGTATATCCCATAAATATAACTAAGTTATCATGTAACTCATCTCAATCATGAGGAAAACAAAAAGGTCATTGACTCAGCTCAAACCAGTATTTTCATATCGAAACCGTAATTGCTGAAGAGTTCCGTCTCTGATGAGTTCAGTGAACCTGTCATGACTCCAAGGCACTTTTCACTAACCTAAAACTACTGAGGTACTCCTCCTGTCGAGTACCACGGGTCAGCCACCCAAACACAGTAGTGCTTCCCACCGGGGTCTGCCTCCCAAACACAGTAGTGCACCCCCATAATAGCCTGCAGAGGTATTCCTCCTGTTGAATACCACGAGTCTTCCACCCAAACACAGTAGTGCTCCCCAGCATGGGTCTTCCACCCAAACATAGTAGTGCTCCCCACTAGGCTATACAAGTCACTCTGAAACGAATTGGACAAGCAGCCTTCAGGTCTCAGCTAACTACACGGTCTCCGTACTCCGTACACTCGTCTCCGTGAGGGTCTGCACCACAAGCTACCATTCGATATTCCAAGTATCACAAAGTCTCATAAAGAAGTATATCAAAGGACCACCTCGTCATAGGGGTCTCAACGCAATAGACGGCGCATCAATCGGATGCCCGGTCTGTGAGTTATTAGCATTTCCGTTCCAGGGGCCGGGTTGGATTTCAGGTACAATCCAACCCGACCATACTCCTACTGCAACCAAACCTTAAGTGACGTATTCCAAAATAACCGTCTCATCAAGAGGAATCCAAAAAAGTTGATGAAACGTCAATCAGACGTCTGGTCCTTAAGTGATAAGCGTTTCCGCACCGAGGGCCCGGTTGGTTTTGGGTTCGAACCAACCTGGCCGTACTTCAAATGACACCGGTAAACCAAACCGGTCACACCATTTTGATCCAAACTGAAAAACACATGAGATGGACTACCCATTGGTCCAAAACAGATAGTCGGTGAAAAGGTTTCATTTCACCGCAACACGCGCGAACCAGGCCTCATGGGGCCCGCGCCTTGACCATGACTTAAATATTCAAAATTGGTCTTGAAACATATGTCTTAATTTCAAGGTCACAACGTCGCATATGGTTCATCATTCCGACACCGTGACCTATAGAGGTGGGCTTGGGGTATTCATGGCACGGGCCCCGAGGATGGGTCGTGACAAATTGGTATCAGAGGATAATTAATGGGGTGTTGGGGAAATTGAAGGAGGTGGGGCTCGTGTGGGCCCCACCCCAACTTCCATGCACCTCCCTTTCCCACAACACTTTACCTTCGGTAACGAAATAAAAATAAATTGTCAATAATTTTATTTTTATTCCTCACTTTTTTAACATCTCCCCCCGAGCAAACACAACTCCAGGAAATGTCTTCCTATGAAATTATCGGCGCTGCGGTTTCATCCGTGCCCTCATATTTCGGTTCCGAGCACCAGTTCAAAAGTTAGGAAAACCTACTCATTCGTTCACTAAACGTACCTGAGAACTTTTTCTGAAATTGATTCCCGGCACACCGGGCCTCGGAATCAAGTGCCGTCAGGAACTGCGTACTCGTAAAATTCCAAAAAAATTTAAGAAAAAATTTCCCTTTAAATTTACAGGTCTTTACAGATAATGGTTTCATGCCTACCACTGGCCTCTGTGATGACTTAGTTAATATATTATTTTTTAGTAAAATAATTTGATGAATACATATTAATGATTAACCAATAATATAAATTTGGAGGTTTATATATTAATTTTTTAACCCTATTGGATTTTTAAAATGGATAGAGGTAGATGAAAATACTTATCACTCTTTTATAGATTATAAGATATGTTAAAATTAAATTTTAGTGCTTTGGGCTCAAAAAATCATTTTTTGATATTTATTTCAAATAATAAGAGATGTAATGGAAAATGATAAAATAAAAACCAAAGGATAAATTTATTCTTATGATATCCAGATACATCAGGTAAGTATATTTACATATATTCTTTTTCAGTAAAATATTTTCTCAACTTTAGTATTATGATCTTGAAATAAAAATATTGTCCAATTAAATTCATATTCTAGGAAGAGAATTGTCCATTAGATCATCACAAATTTATGACTGTGAGGGCCTAAAAATTACATTAGTAACTCACTTTACATTGATCAATGATATTTATCAATCTCTATAAATATTTGTTCTTTCCCTCCATGCCCATGTTTTAATTTCTAACATTTATTCTCCAACACGGGATCCTAGTTATAAAAATTTCATACTTCACATTATCTCTTATGGAGTAGATATTTTTTAACTCATTAAAATGTGGGTTTTTCAATAATGCTATTTAAAAAAACAATCCCTGCGATATTGATATCATGTCTAAATTGTGAGTATATAATTTATTTAAGGTTGGGAGAATGTAACACCATGAAATTATAAATTAATAAAATTTTATTTAATAGAATATATGACATGAAACAACAAGTGTAGAAGGGATTATAAAATCCTCATAACCTAAGATATATTTAATATCACAAATAAAAACATTTTATATCTTTCAATGAAAACAACACAGAGTTTATCTTGAATTACATGAAATAATGCGTTCATTTGAAAGCATGTGTTACTCATCGTACCACATTTTAATGAACAAATATATACAATTAGTATTATTATTTAAAATTATAATTATCTCCAGGATGTTAAATTTTATTTTATGAATAAAATTAATAGTCTCATTAAAATATTTCTCTAATTAATTGGTTACAAATTAATTTGAAATGAATTTAAAAACCAATTGAATCTAAAAGAAATGTTTTTATAAAGAACTATTTTCATGTACTCAATTGAGATTTATCTTTAAATTTTATATTTATTTCTATAAGTGAGATATTTTAATGAAATTTATATATTACACATTCAATAAAATATTTTAACATGCATAATATAGATTTTATTAGCATAAGATAATAAAAAAATATGATTTTACGAATAATAAGCTATATTTTTCCAAAGGCAGTCTTATCACCTTTTAATGGAGCACATATTTTAAAAATAAATTTTGAAACATTCATAAATACTATTTAAAAAAACTTAATTTTTGAATGAATAGTGTCAAAATTATCATAGTGTAAATTTTTGGTATTTTATGAGATGTTTCTTTTTTTGATGAATATTGAACAACACTGAATTTTAATTGAAAATTCTACTTTATTCTAAAAATTTTAGAATGATAAATAAAATTTTTATATATTTTAAAGTTATAATAGTTCTATTATAAAAATATTAATCCAATATTTTCCATTTTAATCATCTTTATTGAATTTATATATAACAACATAGAAAATTTTTGACCATTATCACTTTAAAACCCACCTTATCATCACACCTACAAGATTAATTTTAATTAAATTCTTCAACTTATATGAATGGAATTTTAAAAAATGTATTCCATATTGGGAGTAGTAATAATGTATAATTTCTATGTAGTTAAACATAATTTTTTTAAAATGTTATTATCCAAAACACTTACATTTAATCCTATTGATTAAGGTAGAAATGAGTTTATCTAATGATTAATCTCAAAGTATAAGGTGTGGAAGTGTTAAAAAACATGTAAAACCCCCATTGTATTTAAATATTTGAACTATATAACATATTTTATAGAAAATGTATCATCTTTCATCCACATTAGGTAAGGGAGACCTCCCAATAGTGTAACGCTTTGGTATTTACAACAATCCCATTAATCAACCACTATAAAAGGTCACTCAATCACCAAAATTATTCACACCACCCAAGACATTTATCACATAGATATTTTGAAACAATAACTTCATTAATCCCATATGATCATCTTATAAGAATTACTATTATAATAAATCCAACCAAGTAAGGCCTTTGGTGAAAACCAATATGATTTTTTCAAAGAAGAGGTAACCTTCATCAACGTGCATCATTGTTTTATTTATTTCTACCCACTTTATTTATTATTATACCATGATTATATAATAAAATAGTTATAATTAGTATGTGGATATTGTTATATGTTAATTTTATGACCCACAATCGCACTCAATTCAGTCAAATAAGTTACGAAATCACCATTGGTGTGTACGCCAGACTACCACCTCGTGAACTGATGTCATTCATTTTTCTATCACCACGTTTCATGGTTGGTAATAATGATATAAATGATGTTTATATATTATATTTATCATATATATGATTTATTTATTATTTTTGAATAATTTTATAACACATACCTTCATGCTTTCTATTTTTTGGTAATACGACAATGTTGTTCGTGTGTACAATGGACTACCGCCTCGCGAAGCAGTGTGATTTTTTGAAAATTTACATGGAATGTATTAAAGATGGTTTTAATAAAAAATGTGAATATATTACATAAATATGATACATTAGTGATAAAATAAATAAATATAATTTTCTATTTATTTAATACGACAAGAAAATGGAAATGTCATTCAAACATATGTACAACCTACCGCCTCTAAGAATGGATCATTTCTTTTCCTATCACTAAATTTTAAGGATTAATATAAATATAAATATAATAAAAATATATATAATATTTAAATGTTTCATTTACATATTAATATGACGAAATCATGATCTAGGAAAGAGTAACAAAAAATAAGATGTGAAAACATACTAAAAAACTAGGTAATTAACACTCGAAACAATGAAAATAATGAATGTTTATTAAAAAATAGTGATTATATGATAAAAAATAATATAAGATATTATAAATATTTATAAGGTTCTTTTTTAAGTGAATAATATAATTATAGACACTATACAATAGTTTAAATATCATACAACCAAAAATAATGTGTGCGGTAAGGGATTCACTCTCAATTTCATTTCATTGAGGCATATTGTAATGTTGTGCACAAAATTTTTTATATAGGTAGTATAAAGTAGAATAAGAAATATAATATCATAAATACATCATTATTCATGGTATTTTGTGTTTCAATATGAAAATGTTCATTTATGGGGTTTTAACAAAAAAGTTTCCAAGAGGTAATGAAATTTCATAACTCAATTACTTTTCATTGGGTTATATTACATAATAATTTTCATTAATATACTATGATTATGTGTATAATTAATTTGAATTTATATTTATATATATTTAAATGTATTTTTTGTTATTTATAGTTTCTATACATAATCAATTCATTGATTAATTCTCACGTCATCATTATAATCATTTTAAGATTTTATTTCACAATCTAACTCTAATCACTAGTAGAAATATCACCTATACAAACACCTTTATCTCAATGGATTAAAAAACTATTGGGATATGTATTATATACCAATAGTTATATAAAATTATTTGTATATGACTGTCGAGGGTCTATTTTACCAATGGTTTGACAAAACCATTGGAATAGATTAGTCTGAGGGTCGGTTGTACCAACAGTTTCATCAAAACATTGGTATACATTGGGTGTTCCAGAAGGTGATTGTAAACTATTGGAATAGAAAATAACCAAATATAGCATGTAAAATAGGCCTCCAGAACCCATCTCTATCATTTTTCCCTCTCCTTTCTATGAACCCGCCTTCCTAACTAGCTGTCGAGGGTGCTAACTCTACAATGCAACCATCCATCTATATTTGAATCAAGTAATTTTTGTTCTTCCACTTCAAATCACTATATCTGTCATCATTTATTATATATTTTTCATTCAATTTTACTGAAATGTACTATGTATTATGTTCTCCTTATGAACACAATCCATATATCACATTATGTTGTGGTTTTATTTGTGATTTACCTTTATAGAATGATTTTTATTGATACTGAAGAGGTTAATATGATCATGGGTTATTTCATACTTGTTTTATTTTAAATTTAAGGATCATTAACACAATTTCATTGGTTAGAAAAAATTATATCTATATATTTTTTATCTTATGGGGAACGAGATGATAATCTTGCATTATGAATCTAACCCTAAATGTTGTCTTTCAAATATCACACTCCAAATTTAAGATGATGATACCCTCACTATAATTCATTCAATGAAGTGAAACTTCCTGAACCACTAGAGAGGTTTTGAGTTCATTTTCATGTGTGAATGGTGACAGAACAAAAATTTTCTCTATTACATTATCATTTAGTTCTACTCCATCAAGAGGTCCGATCACACACTTGTAACATTGTACTTTTTGAAATTCAAAATGAGTCTTAGGAATTCCAGTAAAAAATTTATTAGGTTGTTATAAAGCACTATTAAGGATTTTATATGAATTTATATCTATGGATCCACCCATAATAAAAGAGTATAACCTTCATAAAACTCACCAAGGATATTCATGCCTACAGATTTTTTACTCTCAGATATATATCTACCAAAACCAAATAGCATGGTTATGTGCACGTAATTGTTCACATGATCTATCTACATAATTTTATATTACATTAATTTAAAGTGACTAATTTTTATTGGTTTAATATTTTTATTATTTCAAGAGGGGGGTGGGGGAATTTGGTGGACCCTCAGTTGTGTTTTGAAACAATCTTAAAGGGGGAGGATTTTTGGGAGATTTTGATTTCTTAGCATTGATGTATTTCAATCCACTCATTTTATGTGTTATTATATCCCTATGTGAATCTATTTTATTTTTCTATTATATTATATTTTAATAATTATAATATAATATACAGTTACATATGTTACACTTTTTGATATATGTCATTGAAATAATGTCTTTAGATTGTTTGCTTTTTTTCTTAAGGATACAGAGCTTCGGTATAATGAAAATAAATATAATTTGTATTATTATATTATCTAAGAAACAATATGAATATTGTATCTATTTATTTTATATTTAACATTATTATTATTCCATTTTCATATATATATATTTTATTTAGATCCTTTTTTCATTATTGTTACTACTTCAATAAGGATATAATTATTAAACCATTTCATATATGTGAATAAATGTGTATAATACTGGATGGACATTGGGTTTTTGTGGTGTCAATCATTATAATATATACAATTCAAGTAATTTTTCTTGTTTATCACATGAGATATCACATTTTGAAGTATGTTGTATCTGTGAGATGATGTATGTGCTAGGATATTGAGTTAAAGAACAACATTACTTATAGGACACAACTTGTTAAATGATCTTAAATAATGTCATAAGCACAATAAATATAACAAAAAAAAACCAAAATAACATCATTACAAGAATGATTACAATGAGGGTCCATCATAACATATATAATGAGAACAATAACCATGATTTGTTTCAGGAAAGCATCCCATATCTAATTCACTCCATTAGCTAAACACACATAGTGAAGTAAACCAACACAGTTATCGTTTGTCTATGCACACAAAAATTATTCTCTAGTGTATATAAAATTTGAAACACATGTACCAAAGCAGATCTTAATGAGGATATACGTTAATGCAAAAATAAATCATATAGTGTTTTTTGGAAATTTTATGATGAAGATATGTGTATGTCATAGGGTATGATATACATGAATCCAAATAATATCATATGCCTTCAAATAAGGGATGTCATAATCCATGATATATTGGTATCGTATTAAAACTTCTATAATCGATCACATTGCATAATATAACCATATCATAATTTTATGATATGGTTTAAACATATATTATGGCTAACATAGGTAGTCAAACATTAAGTGTTAGCATTTGGGTAGTTTTTCACATAAACTATAATTAATCATTAAAATTTCAAAGATACATTGATTTTGTTTCATATACAACATCTTTATACACATAGATAAACTAATTTTCTATAAATCATTTATATTTCATTTTCATAGATACAATGTATTTATATCATTTTCATCGAGCAACAATATGTTTCTAGTTCATGACACAAAGATGGATACCTTGTAAATAACACACCTCATAAAAAATATCATTTATCACTAATAATAAAATTACACCATTGATTAGAAATATATCATTAATTATACAAAGAAATGATATCAATAAATTTAGTCATATTTTCAACTATTTTCTTATAATTATCTTATGGGGATCATTCTTTATAGGATGATTTTTCATCAGAAGCACCATTTTTCAATTCAAGATTTCCGTTTTTTATATATAGTATTTTGATATATATATATATATAGTATTTTTTGTCCATCATATTATGATTATCATATAGAGTAGTGTGATAGTTAAGTATTTAAATAAAGTGAAAAATTCTCATATATATAAATATATTTTCTATTGATCCTTGATATTATTGAATCTCTTTCACAATATGACTTATTTTTTTACATAATGGATGGATGTTGGATCTTTGAAACTGATCGGATCACAAGTAAATTTCAAAACAATTTGGAGAGAATTTTATATTTTTCAGTTGACAATTCTTCCAATTGTGGTGAGATACACTGCCCATGTTATAATTGTGTAGGAAAACCATGGTCGAGCCATAAAAATTTAATCTAACATATAAAAAAATATGATTTTCAAACAAACTATTATATCAGGTATCACAATGGGGAGAAACTTGATTCTCAAAATGATGATTATCTAAATGAGAGGATTAGATTGGATTATTTGATATTTGACCAGTTTCTATTTATTTTTCATCATGATAAAGAGATGATATCAACTCAAGAAGAGTTTGATACAAGCACACATGATGTGTCAAAATAAAAAGATGACGTTGATAGGTTGAATAAATTCAATGACGATGTGATGACTCCAGTATATCGGCAATGTCCTAAAATAAAAATTGGATTTTTTTAGTCTTATTTCTTCATTGGGAAACCATGTTTGGGATTTATAATACCACCTTAAAATACATTCTTACATTCTTGAAGGACTCACTTTAAGATGATACCGATATTCCCTTAAACCACTATATGGCATGGAAGTTAGTATGAGAACATGGATTTTAGAAAAAAAATTCACGCTTGCCTGAAATATTGCAGCTTATTTTGGGAGAAAAAACATAAGTTAATGATTTTATAAAATGTGTATCATTATGAAGGAAGCCAAATGTTGATGGAAAACCATTGCGCTTGTCATAGAATGTAATGTGACACTTTGTATTTATCCCAATACTCCATAATATTTTTGTGTATGATGAAATGTCAATAAAAATGTGATCAAATGATATAAAAAGAAAGAAAAACAATGAAGAGTTGGTCCAGCCTGCATATAGATTTTCATGGAAGAGATTTGTTACTCGATATCCTGAATTTTCAATTGACATGCATAATGCGAGGCTTAGTATTTCATGTGATGGTATTAATACATTTGTGATGATTCTTACTTTGCATAATACAGGGTTGGTTTTCATAGATATTTATAACATTCCCCTACGGTTTTGTATGAAAAAACCTTTCACGTTGATGGGTATACATATATCTGTCCCTTCAGATCCTAACAATGATATAGACATATCCAAGAAACCTTTAATAAATGAGTTGAAACTTATTTGGGATTTAGATGTTCACACATGCAATGAATATTCAAAATCCACATTTTAGATGTATTCTGCGCTTATTTGGATGATGAATGATTGTCCTATTTTGGAAATGATTTCTGGATGAAACATGGAAGAAAAAATGTCATGTCATGTTTGTATAATGAATACACAATATAGAATACTCAAATATCACTAGAGTTTATGTTTTATGGGGCATTGATGATTCGTTCTAGTGTACCTTCAGAATAGAAATAATCATAGAAGGTTTGACAATACCATGGACACCGATGATCCACCTTAGCATATGTCTAGAACTGATGTACATAATGAATTGAAAGATTCCAGTTTTTCATTCGAGAAGGTTCAAATGAAATTATGAAATAATAATAATGATTCCAATGATACCTATTATATTCAGAAGAAGATAAGTATCTTAATTGAGAGTTCATTTTTGGTCAACCAATTTGTTACACCTTTGGTTAGATGTAATGAACATTGAAAAGATTTTATCTGAAATGTTTATTTTGATTCTTCTAAATGTAATTTTTTTAAAAAGATGATTTCTGATCTCGGCATGACTTGGTGGAATGGGTGATTAAGCTCGAATTGCTTCCTGTGTGTGTGAGGAAAAATAAATGGTAGGTTCTATGTGATTCTTATGTCATGACAACTATAAGAAAAAACATTTTTCAGAAGTACAAGAGACTATTAATGTTCTTGATGTCAATTCAATAAATATTTCAAAATGGGTCAATAGAAGAGTGTTGATGTTGAAATCATTTAAGACCCACGATTACCACGTCCTTCTGCATGATTTGATTCCAATTACAATCCTTCATATTTTTTCTAATAATATAATGGTTATAGTTATTTGGTGGTTCCATTTGTTTAGAGATATTTGTGCAAAGAATTTTTACAAGTATTTCTTGAAAAAATATTTGGTGGAGACACCATTACTTTTGTGTGAATTAATGGAAATATTGCCTCTATCATTTTTCACAGGCATACTGCATCTGACGGTCCGTTTTCCAATAGAAATACTTCTCAGAAGACCTGTATATTTTCATTGGATGTATCCAACTGAAATAAATATGCACACATTTAAATATTATGTCGAAAATAAGAATGATCATGACAGTTATATTGGAAATGGTAACTTGGGTCAATAAGGTGTGGATTTCTGCTCAATGTATTTGTCTGATCTAACTACTAGAATAAACAGAAAAATAAGAAATTATGATATACAATATGAGAAAATTGAACCCTATTTTCTATCACTTAATCAAATAAGAGAATTTTATGGATCATATACAATGATGACTTTAAGATTTGAAGATCATTAGATGGGAAATCACAAAGTGTTTTTCAATAATGTTTTTTAAATTAATTCATCATGTTGGTAAATTGAACCTATATATCTTATATCAACTATTATAATAGTACATACCTGTTAAATTTTATATTTTTTTTAAACTATAGGGAACATAAAGAAACGATAAATAGAAATAATCTTCCATTATCATGGGAAAGAGAGATATTTTCATAGAAAAGAGTTTTCTATTTAGATGAAATTTAAGGATGAAATACTGATGTAATAAATAAATAAAATCAATATTTAATTAAGTGTAACATTTGTTTATATATCAAGTAATGAGTTTACCTTCTGAAATTGTCTCTCAAGAAATAAGAATTTTGGATTTTGGTCATAATATCGTGGTTCATGAATTTAATTAAATTGTGAATAATGTGTACAAATTTATTATCACTGAATGAGAAAAGAACATGAAAAAACAACATGATGGTCTTTTGATAACTAACACAACAGACTATTATGCCAGATCTTTGGATAATAGTCCTTATCTTGAAAATGTAACTTATTATGAATTTGTTGAAAAAAATATGAATATTGGATTATTACTCTCTTGGTTGAGTCACTATGATGAAATTTTAGTGGTTTGATTCGATGAGTAGGTAGTGAACCTTTATTGGGGACTGTGGATTTTGAGTTATTGACATGAATCACACTCTTGATACTAATGAACTATATATATTTGAATTAATGGTGAAACCAGTTTTTTATGTCAAAGATCATTTTCAACATGACTTTGGTGTAATTATTGAAGTAATCCCATGACATAATTTTGATGATGGATACGATGGAATTCAGAAAATCCTCTCTCTCATTAGCTTAAATCCATTAATTACTAATGATGACTCCAATACTTCAATTTTTAGAGTGGATTTCGAAACTGATGTTGTGTTGGGATATATATTAAAGCATTCGTCTATGTTCTCATTTTGGTTGGTTTAGCTCGACTTCATTCGTTAAGGTTTGTTCAATAAAAATTGATTTACTATTTATTAAAAATATTTTATATCCAACTAGACCTTCATGTACATTTTTAATATTTACTGGTTCTAGTATTCTTTAATTTTCATTTTATAATATTGAAACGAATTGTATTCATACCCACCAAACCAAACAAAACTGAAATAGTTAAATTCTATAAAAAACTATATGAATTTAATTAGACATATTAAAATAATTGATAGGAAAATAAAAACCAATTAAAATAATGACCTAAAAAAAGAAAAATTACCTAACTGAATATATGAACCAAATGACCTAAGATAAATAATCCATGTGACAATTTTTTAGTTACACAATAGATATCATTTTCTAATTAATTTAATATTTGTTTTCAAATGAAGGAAGTGAAACCATATGAGGAGAAGATAAGAAAAATGATGACATAAAACAGTCGCCAAATGGCTGAGATGAGAATTCCTCTATTAGTTCCTGTTATAACTATTTTAAATTATTATATATATATATATATATATATATATATCAATAAAATATAAAGTCATGTGATTTATTTTGTTTTAAACTTATATGCAGGATCTACCAATAAGGAACAAGTTATTCAAT
Source organism: Viscum album (assembly GCA_963277665.1). Taxonomy (NCBI): domain Eukaryota; kingdom Viridiplantae; phylum Streptophyta; class Magnoliopsida; order Santalales; family Viscaceae; genus Viscum; species Viscum album. Next base: position 1,264,000,963 of record OY728140.1, on the reverse strand, counting down.
AATCATCCTAGTAGGGGTCCCAGCACTCAGGCGGGGGGGGGGACGAGGGGGTGGTACGAGAGTTATGTGCTCTAGTCAGCATACCCGTTTCGACTTTGCCCCTACCACTAATGTACCATATTCGACACATTATGATATTGTAGTGTTGTTAGGGACCCACATGATATTTAGGACTCCAATTTTTTCACAACCCTTCACATCTGGGCATCCTCACCAATATTTATCATTTCCCATGATGATTCCCACTCGTTATCCATACCGTGTAGTTCATCAATCATCCATTCCATCTTCATTACCATATACTTATTTTTATTCAGGCTTCTACATTCTTTCCTTGACTCCTACTCCAACATATACCATGCCTACGAAGCATACCCTAGGACCCACTCCACCAGTACAGGGTGGTTTTCCATTAGTGGCAACAGATCCAAAGGTTCCCACTGAGCAAAATGTTTTAGGTATATTTTAGAACCCTAACAATTTTTTAACATAATTTATTTTCCTTATAACATGTGTTGATATAATATTTGTTTTTATATAATAACAGATACATCTACTGATAGATGGAGGGTGTGGGGATGTACATGAATGATTTCGGTGTAAAACCACCACATGCAGTTGATGGTGCAATAAAAAGAAGAAAGTAAAATGATTGAAAAAAGAGGGTATAAATGATGGAGTTTTTTGGCATCACTTGCCAAATACTCCGTCATCATTCTTGTCAACCCAATCACTTAGAGATAGTTTCCTAACAATGTCAAGAATAATTTTTGGGCATATATATGGGTAAAGATATTTTGTATTTAATGTAATATTTTTTATATATAATAATTAATATTTTGGGGTTAGATTTGGTTTAAATTCCCTGATAGTGAGGGAGAACAACCATCACGTTCAAAAAAGTTAGGTGAGATTTGGAGGGCCTATAAACACATGTTGTATGCTGTCTAGGTGGCTAAATCTGGCATAGAGTTAGAGGCCGTACCTATCATGAATTATTGTTCTATAGAACAGTATCCGAAAATGATTACTCATTGAAATTCTATAATTATTAAGTTATTAATCACATTTGAGGTTTTTAAATGAAAATATTCATGTATTGAATTAATAATATATTTTTTTAGTGAATTTTTTTCAGAATAATCCAGAAAAATTAAAAAAAACATTGATGAAAAAAATACCTCCCCACATTGGGACGTACTACGATATCAGATCATGAGAGGAAGCATGTACGAATGTGGAAGAACATATGCCTCGAGAAGAAAGAAAAAAATGTGTAATTATGGTTAACGAACCAAAACAATAATAGATTATAAGTTATAAATTTTTGATTTAAAAATTTAATATCATTTTTAAACTTAATAATCTATTTATATGTGTAATAGGGTACTTTAGAGGCCTTTGATGCCTAGGAAGCTGACAATTTTGGGCCAAATGATCACTTGCATCATGTGTTGGGAGATGAGAACCCTAGAAGAGTTTGCATACAATCTAAGAAGTATATAGTCTCGATGAGGTATTGAACCTCTTCATGCACCAATTGTATTGCCACCATGTTTTAACAGGTTAAGGCATGGGCAGAACAAGATGAAAAAAGGTCCAAACACGTGGAAGAATGGTCTTCTAGGGAAACACTAAATTTACGAAACTAATGAATGTTTAATGTTCCAAACATCCACTAGAGGTTAACAAAACTTGTGATTAATATATATGGTCTATGTGTTCAATATATAGTGCACCAGGTGGAAGTTCTATTGGGGGTTAAGACAATGTTATTCCTGGGGATAATGATGGTGAGGCAGAGGCTCAGGATAAGGATGATGCTAAGACTGAGGCTGAGAATGAGGTCAAGGCTGAGGGAGAGGTTGAGGATGAGGAAGAGGATGAGGGAAAGGATAATGTTGTAGATGAGGATGAGGATGTGGCTAGTGATGATAGTGGGGATAGTGACGATGACGGTGAAGAGTGAAAATTGATCTGTTACATTTCTGACTGATATTATTATCATTTGATGTTTTCAGATTTACTGTGACTAAATCAACGTGTGATTAGGTAGGTCACATTATTCTTAACTTGTGTAACCTTAATACTATGTAGTTTTAATCAAAATACCTTTTACCAATGTATTGTCATCTATTTTGATCAATTAATTAGGGTATTTGGAAATTTATTATATGATTCTACAATCAAAGGATTGATTAGGTCAGCGGTATTACTTGTGTTTTTATTTCTTTATCTATAAATAATAAAACTTGACATGACATGGAGGTGTGGATTATATGATTTCTTTTTTTTACATGGTATAAATGATATTTAAAAAGTATATTTTTTACATACACACAAAATCTTGGCTGAAAAACATGAGCTTATTCGTTGTCATTATACAACTTCTTAGTAATCTTTTTCTAATTCATTGTCTTTTGATTATTTAGGTTACATGACACCATTTCTGATGTAGTCTAATACATATATCATATTGTAAGTGCATGTATGAAATTATATATACTATAACAACCATTATCTTTATTTCACATTTAAACATAATTTATTACATAAAATATTCACTTGAGACAACATAGAATATCAAGAGGTATAGTGTCTTTAGGGATTGTGAAAATTACATAACAACTTAAAACATGAAATACAAATCTTTATTGAAAACAACATTTACATGACCACACACATTTCTTCATACTTAGAATTGCATGGGTTAACCTGAGAAAATGCATAAAAGGGTGATCTATAAAGCCGAGTATGGGAGTAAACAAGGAATAACATGAATAATACAATATATGTTAGGAAATAGGAATATCAGTGGATCATAAGAGAAACAAGTAGATAAAGGCATGATAGAGCATGCTTGTCATAACATAAAAATGTCGCAATAACATCTAACATGATATTAGCATGAAAAAGGAACATTGAACATGGATCATTAGTAAATCCTCATTCTCATCAAATTAGAATGAGTAAACCCTCATTGAACATGATGTATCAGGATACCGGTCTTTACCCAATGCATAAGAGTGATATCAGGGCACACCCTTCTTAATCGTTTCATTTGATGCATAAGTGTGCCACATAGATCATATAACATGGATTCATTTATAAAATAATTTATTCTATAATAAAAGAATTTTAAATTCATAAATGGATGTATATAATATATAAGTAAATTTTAAAAAAGGAGAAAACCCTTTATATAGAAACATGCATGGTATTCACTATATAATGACTTTGGCATGGAAAATCGCGGTAAAATTTCAGCAGCATATAAGTGTGAAATTAAATTCATTAAAATGGTTAATGAGAGTGAAAGTGGCATCAAAACATATGTACATTAAATTGACAGTAAGTAACTAATATAGATACATGTCCCAAAATATTTAATGGAATTTAGATTCATAAACCAAAATAATTTCTTGAATGTTAATGAGGTGAGATAAATCCATTACATAATTTCAGCATGCTCATGGTTGTACATGGGATGAATGAATGAGAGATAAAGGGGTATATAATTATTAAAAATTAAGGAGGGAATTATATGGGATGTGTGAAATCATACCCCAACATTTTAAATTGAAAATACAAGGGTATAAAAGCATAAGGAAACTTAGAAAAAAGTGAGAGATGAAGAAATATCTAACTTGTAAGTGTGATCCTAAAGCCTTTAGAAGGGCCTGAGAGAGGATTCATGAGATCTTGGGACACCTTGGGATGATTTTAGAGAAAGGATCATAGGGTAGGGACGTGTTCCAAGGGTTTTTAGTGAAGATAAGTTGGAGCTTGGGTGGGTTTATATAGGAAAAGTGAGTGAATTCTTTATTATTTAGGTTTGGGAAATTACACATTAAACTAACCCAAACCCCAAACCAACCAATGGTTTTTGCCCATGGTTTTTTTCAAAGGGGATTGAATAAAATTATTTTATATGGCCAATGGATAAACATATGAAAATATTTGGCTTTCTTATGTGGATGTGAGTCACACACCCAAGGAAATCATTTTAAAAAGTTACATTGTATTATAAGTCTTGATGGGTCCACTATAGAACCATAAAATTAATAAAACAAATATAAAATAACATTTTTAAAGGTCAAACATATACTATATGAACTTACCTATTATAGTATTTTATTATATCACTATTGTGTCATTGTTATATAATAAAACACAATATATATTTAAACAGTATTTAACTTTTATACATAAATTTTACTGCCTCAGAAAATTATGAAAATTCATCGTTAGATAATTTCGTTGTTTTAATTATAATAATAATATTCATTTTACTGAAATAGTTTTATAAATATGTGAATTTTTTAATTTTGAAATAAATACTTACATTTATTGAAAATTCATGGGTTTTGAAAAAAAATCGCTTTCAAACCATAATAAAAATTACAATTGTATTCATAAAAATAATATGATCATTTATATTTAATATAAATTAATTTAGTAATAATATTTATTAAAAAATTATATAATTAAAAAATTCATTAATTCATCAAAATATATTTCTTAATTGAATATTAACTAAAAAATCCTATTTCTTCTTAAAAAACTATTTACTGTGTAACAATAATAAAATTAAGGTATACTATTTATTCTATAAAAACATAATGCACATAATCATAGTGCTAGGGTAATGTTACATAACCCCACTATAACACCCTCATAAGACGTAAGGGTGTGGTTTGCGATGGTGATAGACTCCTTGGGAGGCTCAAATAACATCGCTCGGGTGGAAATATCTATTAACTTCCAATTCTCCCATAGGCAGTTTCGTTCAAGCGTAACGTGTTGAAGCTCATCTTGGGATTGGTCAAAAGAGAATCCCAGTGATTCCACCTCCTTTCCAAGGTCTAACAAATGGGAATTCTATGGATAAATTCTACTGGATGAGGCCATCAATTCTTTTGTCCGAGTAAATTGTATTTGTTAAAGACCTTTATTTATACTAATCATGTGATAACTATTCAATAACTATATTAGAAATGGTAACAATTTGTAATCATATTTTGAAATCCAAAAACATAAAATGAAGGAAGTTCAAATTTTTATACTATCATTTTACATAATAATAAATTTAATTTGATCAAAATTAATTTTCCTTAATAAAATTTTGGGTCCTTAAAATCTTCCCCCCATAAGAAATTTTGTTTTCAAAATTTTCATATCCAACACTAAAACAAATTTGGTTAACTCTGCCTCATCACTTCCTCAGGTTCCCACATTTCTTATTCAAACTTTTGGTTTCTCCACAACAGTTTCAAGAGGGTCATTGTCTATTTCATAGAACTTTTTCTCTTTACGATCTACGATCTTCACCGGATTCTATTCATAAGAGAGGTCATTCTATAATGGTACCACCTATGGATTTACTACATGAAATGCGTTAGGAATGTAGTTCCTCAAAAGTGATACATGGAATTCATCATGTACTTGATATAGGTTCGGTGGAAGTGTTATTCGATAGTTCACTACTCCAATGCGATCAAGGATCTGAAAAGGGAATCTTTACCTTGGACTATGTTTTCCCATATTCCTAAATCTCATAATTCTCATCCATGGTGATATGTGGAGGAATAACACATCTCCAACATCAAACTACAGATCTCTTCAATGATTTTCATTATTGCTCATTTGTCATATCTCAGCAGCTTCAATGCGCAGCTGGATGGTCTTAACCTTATCCACCATTTCTTCAACCATTTCTGTACCTAGGAGTTTTTTCTCCCCCACTTCATCCCAACAAGCCGGTGTTCTTCACCTCTTCACATAAATGGCTTCATAAGGATCCATTTGGATTTTTTAGTGGTAATTTTAATAGTATGTGAACTCAAACAGAAAAATATGTTTATCTTATCCTCCTTTTAAGTCCATTAAGCATTCTCTCAATATGTCATCAAGTGTTTGGATAGTCCACTTAGATTGGCCATCAGTTTGAGGATGGTAATCGTTATAGAACTTCTACTCAGTATTCTGATCATGTTGAAGACTATTCCATAACATAGAGGTGAATATTAGATCTCAATCAGATACAATAGACAGTGGTACTCAATGCAGCCTTACCACTTTTATAATATATATCCATACCAGTTGATCAAAAGAGAAATTTTCTCAAATTTCAATGAAGTGTCCAGTATTTTTCAGGCAATCCACAACAAACTAGAGATTTGTGTTTCCTTTGGATGTCTTTGGAACCATGGTGATGTTCTACAATTTTTATGCTAGTATGGGTAACAGTTGCGTCATCCCCTTAGACTTATTCCTCACAACATTCACTTGCTGACATTCCTGGCACATTGATGTATAATCACTGATCGTCTTCTATATTTTATTCCACCAATAAATCCCTTATAGATCTAGATACATCATTGTGTTTCATTAGTGAATAAGAAAATTCGAACTATGTGCATCGTCAAAAAGTTCATTCATTAGATCTGGATTAGATGGAACACATAGTGTCAACCAAATATCACACTTCCTTCTTCATTAACATTAAAATCTAAGGATTTTACTTTTTTGTAGTTTCTTCTCTCTTCTGAATTCCCACATCATCCTTTTGATCGACCTTTAACCTTTCCAAAAGTGGCGGTTGATCAATCATCTATAAAAGGATTGATGATGTTCCTTCTTTATGATTCTTATGTCAATATTCAATAAATCTAAGAAGATTAGATCCTTTTAAATTCTCATCACTGATAGAATTGATGTGTCATTTATACATAGAACATCATACACCCTATTCACATTCATAGGGTGGTAATGGATTGAGAATTCATAATCTTAGATTAGTTCTAGCCATATTTTTCGGTGAATATTTAACTTTTTCTGTGTGAATATATATTTGAAGACTTTGTGATCTGTTTATATTTCACACTTCTCACCAAATAGGTAATTTTATAAAATTTTTAATGTGAAGATTAATTTAGTGAACTCCAGATCATGTGTTGGATAGTTTTTCTCTAGAATATTCAATTTTCATGAAGAATAGGAAATGAATTTTTCATTTTTAATCAATAAACAAGCCATTCCATTCTTTGAAGATTACCTAAATACCATAAAATTTCTTCCCTTGTGGGTAGTGTGAGAACGAGCATAATGATAAGCCTACCTTTAAACTCCTTGTATATATCTTCACATTTTTCACTCCATGCAAACATTACTCTCGTCCGAGTTAGTTTGTTAAGATGGTTGTAAAATAATGAGAAATTTCTCACGAATCGGCTATAATATCCAGCTAACCCCAGGAAGCTATGGATATCTGTTACCGATGTTGGCATCAGACATCCATCAATTGGAGCTGTCTTGGAGGGATCCACATATATCCCATTAATTGAATTGATTTTACCAAATAATGATACCTCTTTAAACAAGAACTCACACTTGCTATACTTTTCATATAGCTTCTCCTTTCTCAAGGTCTCTAGAACATTTCATAGATTCTCTTCCCGATCCTCCTTGGTTTTTGAGTATATTAGAATATAATATATAAATAAAACCATAAATTTTTAAAGGTAATATCAAAATACTCTATTCATCAAATCCATGACGACTTCCATAGAATTAGTGAGTCCAAAAGGCGTTACTATGAATTCATAGTTCTCGTATCTTTTATGAAAAGTAGTCTTGAGGGATATCCTCCTTCTTCACCCTTACATTCTAATACCTCGACCGCAGATCTAGCTTGGAGAAGTATTTTTATCCACATATCTTATCGAATAATTCATAAATTTTTGGAAGAGGATACTCGTTCTTTATCATTATTTTGTTGAGCTCGTGAAAATTGAAGCAAAGGCACATTGACCGATCCTTCTTAATGAAGAGGACCGGTGCACACCATGGTGAAGCACATTTGAGTATAAACCATTTATATATAATCTTCTATAGTTATTTCTTCATCTCCTCATTCTCCAAAATAAACCATTCTATACGGAGTATTGGATATTTCCAAATCCCCAGGTATATGATCAATTGAGAATTCAACATATCTTCTACAAGGAAGAACGTGATATTCATTGGGAAACACTTCAGTGAATTCCCTCACAATATTCATGTCTTCAAGGATAGTTTCTTCCTTAGAATCAATCATCTGAGCAAGATACTCATACTCATATGGCATTAGCCTCCACGCTTGAGATGATGGTGCTAAAAAATATTTTTCATCCTCATTGCACATGTATAGAATCGGGGGTCAATTCCCCATATAGAGAGTAATTTCCCTCTCATATAAATTTATGTTGGATTTATATAAGGAAATACAATTCAAGAAAATAATTACATAAAAATTCCATTGAGGGAGAATTATAAGATTTTCAAGGATGTTCACTCCACAAATTATGACAGGGGATGAGTTATATTTCTGGGATGCAATGATTACCCCATTTTCCATTCACACCAACATCATTACTTCCATGATTTTTGGTGGGGTTGGGATTGTTCTACTAATATTTAGGGATATAATAGAATTTGTAGAACCAAAATCAAAAATTACATTCCCTATTCCTGAATGAATAACTAGCGTACTTTTCACCACTTCGTTACTGGGATTCACATTGGCAGTATTGATGACAAAAGCTCAACCTTGATTTCTTGGAGGTTGATGGTTGCCTTAGAAAACCCTTGCAATAGGGAATTGGTTTGGAAAGGGACCAGGTTATTTTCATTTGAAGCAATGAACAACATATTGATGGTTGAACAGAGCATTTCTCACATATGTCACAGCCGAAGGATTTTATTGTCGGCAGTTAATGGCCAGGTGCCCTTCTCTTTCATACCTAAATCACTTTCTCGTCCCCTTCCGGCAATTTCTTGGGTGCTTCATTCCACACCTTTGGAAAGTTTGGTGATATATTTTCTTAGATCTATTTGATTTATTCAACAGGATGCCAAATTAAAGTCTACCTTATTCATCTTATGCCCATGATACCCATGAGATTTTCTAATCTCTATTTCAACATTGATGGATCATCAGATAATTTCCTCATAAATCATGAAATCATGGATCTCTAGGGATTTCTATAATCTAGGTCTTATCCCACCAAAGAATTGGTCTACCTTTCATTCAGGTGTAACAAAAAATCCAAAGGCATATCGTCCAAGTCTTGTGATGTTTTCCTCGTATGCTCCATTGGATTCGTTGTCTTTTTTTCATGAAGGAATAGAAGTCCCTCTCTATCATAAGTCGGAGGGTGCGAGGAAAATATATATCGAAATTTTTTTTCCATAAATACATCCATTCCAAAACCTCGATCTCATCCCCATTCTTCATATATTTGATCAATGTACACCATTGATCATCTTTACCCACTATACTATAAGCAGCCGTAATAACATTCCCTTGATAAAAACATTGAAGGATGGAGAAGATATTTTCAATGGATTTGATCCATTTTTTATCAAAATCATGGATCAGATGATCCATTAAAATTAGGTGGCCTTTTCCTCATGAATATCTCAATTGTGAAATGTTCTTTCAGGGGGGTGACTATTCCTCATAAACCATGTTTCTAATCAAAACATGAGTTAAACTAGAGTGTATCATAACAAAGTTCGCAATTCCCACTCCCATCAGATTGGGCATCTCATTAGAACATTAATCATATAGATCTTTGCATCAGTTTTTATCCCGAGTCCTCCTATCACCATCCATTGGTTGGAATAAAAGGTATGTTAGGGGTAACACATATAGGTTAATCCAAATTCTAAAAAATATGACTTTTAAATTACTTTTATTTTCTGAACTTATGAATTAATAGGATTCAATATATAATATCCATGATCTACTTCCCAACATATATTCTTTGGGGAATTTTTTTGTTCCCTTAATAATGGTTCATAGTAGGCTTATGAATTTATTAAAACATATCCACTAGGAGTGTCATAACCTAATGTTTAGCAAGGACAATTGTTGTGCACTAGTTCTCGTTCGAGTCTAGCTCAAAGTGGTGTTTTTGGGTTTTAATCCTAGATACAACTATTCCAGAGTCGCCACTACCAGCTTGTATCCAAACAAAAATGTATTTTCTTGATAAAACATTTACTCAATACTCACCAAAATTTAGGGATGTTTTATTATACATTGTCTTATCCCAATGGATTTCACTAGGGTTTTCTAATCTTAATCCTAAAAATAACAAAACTTATCCTATGATTCAAACTATAACAACCCTTATTATTATTTCACACATAAATGTTATTGATTACATAAAATCATAAAAAGATAAAACATATAATATCGGGAGTTATAGTGTATTTAGGGCTTATAAAAATTTCATACCAACTTAAAACATGAAATACAAATCTTTATTGAAAACATCTTTTACATGACTGCACACATTCATTCGTAATTAACATTGTGTGGGATAACCATAGGACATGAATAATAAAAGGATGATATATAAATCCCAGTACAGGAATAAACTGTGAATGACATGAAGAATAAAGTACAATATTGGTAATTGTCACATCAATGGAGCATAAGAGAAACTTCAACATAATGGCATGATATAACATGATTATCATAATAGAAAGTGTAGAAAAAATAGTTAACATGATATTAGAATTTTCCATGGATCATTGCACATGAAAAATGTGTAAAACCTAATTTCAATTGAATTAGCATGATCAAACTATAATTTTACTTGATGTATCATGATACTAGTCATTACCAAATGCATTGGAGCACTATAAGGGTGCACCCTTCTTAATCATTTCATTTCTTGCATAAGTGTGCCACATGGATCATATAATATGGATTCATTAAAACTCATCATTTATTAATAAATAATGGAATGTGGAATAAATACATGAAATCTATAATAATTATTTAAATGTGCATAAATGTGTATTCCCTTGATAGAGAAATGTGAAATGGTATTCACAACACAATGACTTTGGCTTGGAAAATTGCTTTGCAATTTCAGTAGCATAATGGCGTGAAGTAAGAATTCATAAAAATGGTTGATGAGAGTGAATGAGGAGTATCATCATATTTATATGAAATAGAAATTTAGGGGGGGTCATATATATACATGTACCAACATGTGTAATGGAATTTAGATTCATAAAACAAGATAATTTCATGAATGTAAATGAAGATAAAGAAACCCCTTACAGAATTTTGGCAAGGTAACAGGTGTACATGGGTGCCATTAATGAGAGATAAAGGGGTATATAATCATTAAAAACATAAATAAGAAAGTATAGGTTAGGTGATAAATCATATGCCAACATTTTTAGATTAAAATACAGGGATATAGCATGATAAAGAAACTTGGACAAAAAATGAGAGAGAATGAAATCCCTTACATGGGAGTGTGATCCCAAAGGCTTGGGAGAGGATTGAGAGAGGATTATTGGGAGATTATGGAACCTTGTAAGGATTTTATAGATATGGGAAAGGGTATATGCCTAATAAAAGTGTTTTGAGTTTATATAAGTGTGATATTTTGTGGGATTATATAGGAAAAGAGATGGAATTATTTATTATTTAGTTTTTGGACACCACACATTAAACTAATCAAAACCACAAAGAAATCCATGGTTTTTTCCAATGGGTATTGCAAAATGGGAGTAGAATATATTAGTTTATAAGGACAATGGTCTAATTTATTAAAATATTAGGCTTTCTTATGTTGTGGTGAGTCACACTTTCGAAGAAATCATGTTATTAAGTTAAACTGTTTTATAAGTCTTGGATGGTCCACTATGAAACCATAAAATCATTCAAAAACATAGAAAATCACATTTTTAATGGTAAAACATATAATTCCCAAAATACCTTTTATGGTATTTTATTATATCAATTTTGGGTCATTATGATGTCATAAAACAAATTATATATTTAAACGGTGTTTATTTTTTTTCCCAAAAATTCAACTTTCTCAGAAAATTATGAAAAATTACCCATTGGATAATTCTGAATTCCTAATTAAAAAAATAATATTAATTTTATATAAATAATTTTATATATATTTAAACGTTTACTTTAAACTAAAAATGGACATTTACAAAAAATTAATGGTTTTTGACAAAAAACGACCTTCAAATATTAACAAAAATTACAATTGTATTCATAAAATTAATATGATAATTTATAATTAATAAAAAGAAATTTAGTAAGAATATTTTATATAAATATAATATAATTAAAAAATACATTAATTTTTCAAAATATATTTTGTAATTGAATATTTACTAAAAATACTATTTGTCATTAAAACATTTCTTACAAATTAAAAATAATAAAATGAATATATATTCATTATTCTTTACAAAAATAATGCCCATAATCATAGATTTAGTGTATTCTTAACACCCACATAAGACCTATGGTTAAGGTGTGCAATGGAGACTAAATCTTGGGGAGTATCAGATAACATCGCTCAGGTGGTAATATCTAATGAATTTAACTTTTCTCATAGGAGGTTTCGTTCGAGCTTAACATGTTGAATCTTAGATTTGGATTGGTCAAGGGAGAATCCTAGTGACACAACCTCCTTTCAGAGCTCTGACGAAGGGGATTTGTATGGATCAATTCTACTGGATGAGACCATCACTTCCTTTGTCTTGGTAAATTGAATTTATTAAATCCCTATATTTAAACTAATCATGTGATCACTGTTCAACGACTATATTAGAAAAGATAAAAATTATTAATGGTATTTTGAAATCCATATACATAATACCATGGAAGTGCATATTTTATATAACTATTTTATGTAATAGTTTATTTATTTAGACCAAGAGAAATTTTCATTAATAAAACTTTGGGTCGTTACATATACTGACTATATTTATTATCATGGATGAGTATTCGAATTTGAGATTTGAAATTGATATTAAAAATCCTTATTTTAAAAAAAAAAATTGAAAGGAATCTATAATATACCTAATTCTATAAGTACGACCTACCCCAGAAAAAGAAATCAAGATTCCCTGATTCATAGGACACCCAAGGAAATGCCTAATGAAATTGAGCACTCGATCTTGCACCTATCAAGAATTTCTCTAACAAACTAACCATATACCCATGCTCCTGTCATCATAGTTTGTTTCCATTCATCTACACAGCTCAATAATAAAACTCCATCATCTAACCTTCAAGAAAAATGAGGATCGACCAAGTAATATAAGGTAACCAAAACATACAACTCTGATAGATATAACTAGTAGGCTACATAGAAAACCTTATAATCACTCTAGAGAGATCCAAAATCTCATCCCACAATAGAATAACCATTATAAAATTACCTTTATGAAATTTATTTAACCAAACAGAACCTCTCACGCACAACCCACACCTAGTCACTCATACCTAAATCCCATAATAAGGCACCTCATACCCAAATCTACACATTAAATGGTGGTAAAACACGAAGATAATGACTATAATCATATCAAAACATCACATAATAATTACACAAATGGACCCAATTAATTATGGAACCTCTAATGACTTATTTTATAAAACAATTAATATGTCATTACTGACACTTTAATTGATCAAAATCAATTCCATATAATCAGAAATAATTTATTACTTTTTCAAAAATTTTATAAACACACATTCCTCGTTATGAAAATAATCTCACACCCTCAAATATTCATGAACATATCCATGTATAAAAACATGTGTGAGGCATGAACCTACACTCTCATGCCACATTAAGATAAGAGTAAAGGAAAATATGTAACTTAAAATATCATACTTGAATAAAAAATAATTTAGAATAGTAAAAAATGAACAACAATCTCATCACCTTGTATATTTGATTTTATTTATACACATTTCCATTACAATATAGTACAAGGTATATTCCATGTTCCAACCATGCATCCTACCTCCCACTACTATGATCTAATAGTCAAAGAACCCAAAAAATTCTTTGTAACCTCCATGTACTACCTCGACTCAAATAGCTCATATAAAATCCTTGGTATGTCACCACAATACCATAAGAACACCTACCCTTATACTAAACACATTAGACTAGTAGTAATAGTTTATAAGAATTGTGGTGATATTATACACTCTAAAAACTCCTAAATAAAAATATAAAAAATACATAATCATAATAAACCATTAGAGTAAGCCTAAGAAATTACAACTAAGATACAACCAATAATAACAGATTACATCACAATAACATTACATCGTAGGGTCTCACAAATTTCCCCCAATATTCATCATTATATACATTATATACATGTATGGGAATATAAAACATGTACCAATATAAAACATGCAATAATTATGAATGGTCAACATGTTTTACCCAGGGAGACCCATCACCTGACCTCACTTGATTTGAAGAATGTTGAAATATAATTCATCTCAAAACACAACCCCAAACTCATAACTTACCTATTAGAGAAGGTTCATGCATCTTAGTATTTAACTCCACCCTGTCACTCATGTTATAGCCTTACACCAAGTCTTGGACTCATATTTATCCACATACTTCCACCCTCTTGATCAATGTGAGGTCTCATATCACATCCTGACTATTAACATATCACTCGAGGTGGGATCCCATATCATATACTTACCACTACCATCTGACATGAGGCTAGGATCTATATCATATATTAACCACTAAACACTCACTCATGGTAAGGTATTATATCATATCATAGGCACTACTATCTAACTTATGGTAAGTTCATGTATCACATCATGATCACTATCCTCCACTTGACATAAGGTCCAATATCACATCCTGAATACTATCCAATAACTCATATTAAAATCCCATATAACATCTAGGATTCTGGTAAAGATCATATACCGTATCCTAAACACTACCCTCTTACTCCGGGAAGGGTCATTAAATATTTCTCATGCTATGTCACATTCCTCAAACCTCTCACTCAGAGTGAATATCATCAATACTGTACAACATGGTTATATCAAAAATATTGAAACAACAGTAGTAGTATCTCATATCATATCCCTCAGTTATCCACATGCCCATCCCCACAGAGATCCATGTTATTGGGTAGCTGATATATCTCAATAAAACATACCCTAACCAATATCACCATCATAATTTGAACCTTTGGTCATACTTCCCTATCATTTTATTTTATATTGTCTTTATTTTTAGGTTTATTTATAGTGTTTCTTTATATGGTGTTGTATTAGTTATTTTTATGGTATATATTCATTAATATTCTATATTGTTTTTCCAGATGTTCTTAGGGTATTTTCAGGTTTATAGAATTCAGTTTGATTATATATATCTCAACAACATGTACCATAAACACCAACAGCCCTAGATCTAAGTCATCCCTAGATCATTTCAATTTCATCCAGAGGCTAAGGATAATGTTTGAATCCATATAATATATCATCTAAGATTAAAATTGGAATTAATCTGGGAAATAATATAGACTTAGGTATATTTTATCTAATATCCAAATTCCAAAAATTGGTTTCAACTATTTATTCCATGAATCAATGATTGATTATTAGATGGATACATTACCATGAATGAAATAAAAAACCCCACTATAGGAGTGTCCTTGTTCTCGTATCTTTATTTCATGCTAATGGCCATCATATACAATGACCTATCCATTATTCAGTGTGACCATGGTGTGAGAAACCTTAAAAAATTCTTTAGATAATGTGGGTGACACCCTCCAACCACCAATTGTACACTCACCACTATATACCTTAACATATACTACCCCAAAAGATCCTCCTCAAAAAGTTATCATTGCCTTATTCCCTTCCTCCCTATCTATGCAAATAAACTTATAACTCTTGACACTATTTCTCTTGGACAGTATATGACAAGGCCCCATATCGAGTAAAGTATCTAACAAAACCTGATTCATTTCCAATATATTATCTTCAATGGAAGTTAATTTCTTATTATCATTCAAAACTCATGAACAAAATTCATATGAAATTATATTAATAACATCATCCATCAACCCCTATATATTACACCATACTATAATCTATTAAGGGTATATCAAACCCCTATATATCACCCAACACTGTAATGTGGGTTTGCACTCCCCCTATATTGGGAACTATCATGACAATCCATTAGAACTTGATAATTAAAGATTATATACTACCTATAAACTATATTTTAATTTTAGCTCTAATGATACACGATTGCTGGAAAACATTATTGGGCCAAATATAAATAATTCTATCCATTCTAATTGAATCATGATAATATAATTATTGTTGAATCCATTCCCCAATGGAGAGAACAAAACTACCATCACTATTTTGATCATATTTGAAAGTGTTGTGTTTATAGAGATGTTTGGTTCTGGGGTTTGTGGTTTCCAGTGGGGTATTTTATTAGCTATATTGGTGTTATTTTAAATTTTGTTTAGTATACTACAATTAAAGTGGTGTTATTCTGATAGAATACTATTTGCAATATTTTTCTGCGTTGATTTTATTCTAATGTCTTAATTCTGTATGGGTAGAATTGGTTTAATTCTTAATGGTAATTGCATAGGGCGAGGCATGCTGCTACCTATTACTAGATTTTCTGCAACTCTATTTCAACGATTTAAAAACTGTTGGTATAAATGTGAAAACTAAATCTATAAAAATGGTTTACAGCAAACCATTGGTAAAATTATATACCAAAGGTTTGTAAACCATTTTTATAGACTTGAAAAATCAATATATACCAATGTTTTACAATTTTTTTTTAGAAAAGTCTATAAAAATGGTTCCTTAACAGTTGATATATATAAGTTGAGTTATATTGCAACGATTTCAAACTATTACTAACAAGTTATACTAATGGTTTCTATATAATGTTGGTATAATGTTCAATAATGTTCCATTTACCAATGGTTATTGAATAATAATTTATATATCCCTATAGCCACACCTCATTATCCAAGTATTTAGATAGCCATTGGTATAAGTTATACCAATGGTTTTCCATCCAATACCAGTGGTTTTAAACTATCAGTATATCATAAGTTTCAAGTAGTGAACCAATATTGTTTATTCTTGAAATTTAATTAATGGAAATTATATGATAATTTATTAATAAAAAATTTAATTTTCCATTATAATTGTTATTCATGATCATTTTCAAATGATAGTTCCATTTTCACACTTTTGGTTACTTAAATTTATTGAGAAAATGTTTTCATAAAACATGACATCATTTATTTCTACGGAAAAATATCAATTTTCATACAATTTTTTTTATAAAAATGAATTAATTTTTTTTATTTTATGTTATCAAAATGATTTATTAAATTAAAAATTTACCTATTTTTCCTTTTTTATAAATGTTTTCAAAGTAATCTCTTTATTTCATTTCGAACATAACACTTTTATTACTCTTTTATAATGAAACAGAATTCAATTTTTTATCTTGTACAATATGTATTTAATTAACCACCATCATTTCAATGAAACATAATTAGAATGTTTAGAAATTTTTGTTTAAATAATTTTTTAAAAGTGATTTTCAATGAAATTGAACATCAAAATGTTTTTCAAAATGAAAATTTTATTTTCCTCAAGATTGTTTTTAAAGATATGTTTTATTAAATTGATGACAAAAAACCATATTCTTAATTTAATGAGTATACATTATATTAATAGCATCCCTACTCCTCATCCATATCACTTATGATTATTTTGACCATATGGAGTATTGACATACACTCCCTTGAATCTATTTATTAGTCATTAACATCCCCTTGATTTATTAAATTTTTCATGATCATTGAACATTAAATTTCCCTTAATTATAGACATTTTTAATGGATTTGAATATTATCTTATCCATATACCACTGATACATATGATGTTTATTTTGATAGTTATTTAATTATCTAGGGAAATATTGATAAATTCGTATTCTTTTACCAATACGGATATTTGATAAGGCATGTTGTATATGAGTTAAATCGATTATTTAAAGGTTGAGTAATGATTTGGTATAGTATAACATGAGTGGGGGACTATTTAAATTAATCCCCTTGATGTATTGGTAGTCTCTTGAGATGAATTAGACAACCAAATCAGATAGGTTTCATCCTGGTATATTTTAATGTGTATCCTAATAGGTCCTGATAGTAATAGTTATATGTACCTAAAAAACATGAAATCCAATAATTAAAAATTTATTTCATATATATTATGTTATTATTATCCATGATATTTTTGCAATAAAAAAATATTTAGATGCATTACATAATTAATTTGCTGGTTAAATGGCATGGTTTTTATTTATTTACCTTTTCACATTGATTATTACTTATACAGTTATTTAAATGGAATGGTTTTCTATAATTTACCTTTCTATATTGATTTTGACATATCCAATGAATAAATGAATGTGTGCTAAATTATTTATTATTTTATATTGATTATGATTGTTGATTCATTATTGCTACTGATGTACCTAACCCTTACTGAGCAATTTAGTTCGCCCTTATTTTGTATCTTTTATACAGTATTCCATGAAGTTTACCGAGAAATATATGAAAGGATATTCTAATTTGATAATGTTATTCTTGAAGAAGTAATTTAAATGAAATAATTTTGTAATTTTTGTGTTAATATTTAATAAAAGACTCATGTATGTATACAGTTTACCATTATAACATAAAAAATATGTCCTTTGGGATCTTTATCTTGTATCTATTCTAATATTATGGTATTTGGCGCTAGCTCCTTGCCATGGGGGATGTGGTAACTACAAATATAGTTGTAATTTTTTTAAACAAGATGTAATAAAGAGCCTCTTCACCGAAAAAATCCAAATTTTAATGTAAATAGATGTTATGATATGTACTGTTTAATATTCCTCTGGTAGTTCTTTATTAATGAGCATCATTAATTCTATATTGTTAATTATCAGATTTACCTTGTCAACATTACTATTTTATGAAGTATTTACTCTCTAACATAGTGTCACATTTTAAGGGCCCGAACCTCTCCATTCAATTAGTTTGTGTAAATGCGGTGTTAGAGGTGTTTCGGGAGATCAAGGTGACTTTGGGGTGTGTTTGGGTGGACCTTTTAAAGAAAACTAAAGCGTTGTAGCTTTGGCACGAGCGGTGCATGGTTTGTCTAACTGTGCGGCCAAAGTGTGCGAGGTTGGTTTCAGAGGCAGTGGCTAACGCACGGTTAGTGCACGGTTTGTCTAACTGTGTGGCCTAACCGTGCGAGGAGTGCTTGACGAGGCAGTAGATACCGCACAGTTAGCGCTCGGTTTGTCTAACCGTGTGAGAAAACCATGCGGGAACATAAATTAGATCCTAAAATTATGGATCTTACTCGTTTTTCCTATAAATGGTTCGTTTAAGCCCCTAAGTAGTCATAACTCAGGATTACCATTCCTTGAAGGTAGAAGATCATCTCCCAATCATTTTGGAGGCAATCTGAAGGCATTTCTTGGCGAATGGAAGCCGGTTTCTTGAGGTATGTGATTGATCTTGTTTGGTTTCATAGATCTATTTAGATCTAATTCTCCTCTTCTCTCTATTTCTTAGATCTACACCCGTTAAGGGTATATTTGAGTGTGTGGATGACAAATATGACAAGATTTGGTCTTTGTTGTGTTAGGAGAAAGATCTAAGGTGGATCCTTGGTGAATTTGCTAGGTTATCATGGGAGTTCTTTGACCGTTGTGGTTTTCATCGAAAACCGTTGAGGTAGGGGATTCATTGCATCTCTTTATTTTCAGTGCACCAATATTGTTAGCATGTTAAATCCCACTAGATGACAATGGAATTGACCAAATAAAATACTTTGAACAGGATATTGAAATTGTACTAATTGTATGTTATTGCCTTATGTTTTGCTAGATAGTGTGATATCTATGCTTTCCTTGCTTAGTAGTTTTTCTTGGTGTAAATTGGTAAAGAACATAAACTGGGACTAATTGATATTTGTTTGGATAAAGATAAAGAGGCATGTGAACGAGTCTGGTTCCTGTTGTAATTTTATGCTAATCAAATTGGCATAGTAAGCATGTATAATCTTTTGTGATAGAATACTGGTTAGGTTCCCTATTTTGGAACCAATGGATAAAATATGTTAATTCGAGATGGTTTAATGAATGTGATTGTTTGATAATTCGTTGAAGGTTTCTGAGTTACCCTCTTGTTTGTTGAAAGGGCCACAACCCAATTGATGTGATGATTTATTTCCTACTTCTTGTTCTGTGATGTGACCCTAGAGGGGTGTTGTGATATGTGGAGGCATAGGGGACTTTTGGTTGTGGCATCGGATGATGCCTAGAGTGGAGAGATGCATCAGTTTATGCATGTGGGTGTCGGAGAGGACACCATGGATGATGGAATGGGATGGATGTTATTGTTGGATGTTTGTTAATTATTTGGTTATTTATCTGTTTTAATTTTCCCCACTGCTCAAGGAAACTGGTCTTGCTTACCCTTCATCTGAAAGAGGAGAAGACACGCGGGGTATGACACGTGTGTTCTGTGTATATCCTCTCAAGTGATAATGGGTATACGCTCTTACTATAGGTGGAAAAGACTCGACGGGTAGTACATCTACTCACCCTGTTGAGCCCCCTTGTGTTTAGTAGCATTGGATGCTTTTCTAGAATGCCTGGGAATATGGGAATGTAATTATGTAATGAATGTTTGAATAAATGATGTTCACCCATGGTGTTGGAGTTTGTTGAATCTTAATGATGAGGATGAGAACTTTTAAAGGGACAATGGAACTTTTGGATGTGGTGTTAATGAAATTTAATCTGGAATTTTTCATGGTTAATTAATGTTTGATGAATTAATTAACGTACAATGGAATTGATAAAAATGGAATGAAGTAATCTAATAAAGCCCTTAAATGGTTGTGTGATTATAGGATACCTAGTTTTAAATGTGGCTGCCCGGAGTCCGAGAGATGTTAGCTGCAGTTGTTTCTAAGACTACATTATGCCCATAGTGTGGTTGTGAGTTATAGTATATTCTGTAATTTTTGTGTTTCTATACACTACTCCACCCTTCCAGTAAGGGAAACTGGCACCCCAGGGATTCTGAGCCCTGGGATGTGTTTTCCGCAACATTTCGGTGGGAGGATGAATGGGTGACTACCCGCTTTGACCCTGCTCTATTCTCTTGGTAAATACTACTTCCATTAGGCACAGTGGTTAGTTTTTCCCATATATATGCGTAGAGGGCTATAATGGATTGTGGTTATTCACAGACATATATTCTGGATATAGTATCCTATGGACTACAATAGGTGTAAAGTGTATAGGCTGTGATGGATTGAGGATCCTTACTCAGTGTACGGGCTGTAATGGCTTGAGGTATAATACCCGACGTATGATACACGTTATGCGAGCTATGGTGGCTCCCGGAAACAACCTGGTTACTTTTGGTTGTGAGGATGCTATGGTGCTTCACCCAGGTGTCTGCGGGCAAGCCTTTGTGGTGCACGTGGTGTAGATTGCGGAGCTTAGCCTAGGTGTATGTGACAAAGCCTTTGGAGAGAGATGCATATAACGCCTATCATTGGGGAAAAGTGGAAAACCAGTGGGGATGTTGTAGCGGGGTACACTTGATATTCTTTACTTTATGATATATTCTTGTATGAATTACTTGGTGAGAGTATCCATGGTGAGGTTGGGAACATAGTATACCTATTTAGTTTATGAGTTGGGTTCACTTGTTGTTCACTAGGCTTTAGCATGATTTATTTACTTTTCCATGAGTGGCTTCGGGGAGGATCCTACTGAGTATAATGTTATACTCACCCTATATTTATATAAACTAATTTTTAGGTCACTAGGAGCAGGTTGGAGATCAAGCTGGTTTGTACTAGCTTGGGTTTGCAGGAGCTGTTTGGGCTTTTGGTTGCACATATTTTTACATTATTTTGGGTACATGCAGTTTCCCCTTTCAGTTGTAGTACATTACCATGACATTACATATGTGCACTTGGGTTTTCTTTTATACTTTAGGTCTGAGTTGGAGTTGGATGGTGTCTATCTTAACTCTCTCTTGTGCATGTGTTCTCTTAGAGGGTAATTCCACTCATTTGTGTGTTAATATACCCTCGGTTCTAGTCTCCAACCCGTGGCCTACTCGAGGCAGGACTCGGGGGTCATTATCTCCCTTCTCTCATTGTCGTCCCAGGAGGGGTACATGTTGTGGGGAGGGGGTTGTGATAGAGTGGTATCAGAGGTCTGGTTGAAATATATGATGTATTTTGGAGTAAGGCACATGTGAGGTTGCATGGGTTGGTATGAAAATAGTGTCATTGATGTTTTTCAAGTGAGGTAAACACTAGAGACCGGTTGAGACATAGGCGTTTAGGGCACCCTATGATCTGATGCATGTAACTTTATGTTTACAATGGCTACTAAACAAAGTGATACTAGTTGTATGGTAGAGACCTAGGAAAGGATCATGAATCATTCTTCTTTGTTCCTCTTTTTGAATGGGTTGACATTGGGATAGGTTAACCTAAAATGAATAAAAGAAAATAATTAATTAATGTTGAGTCTTCAATATTCCAGGTTTATGAGCTCTAATGGTTTGTTATTTTACAGGTATGGCTCCAGGCTAACGTCCCCATCAGGTTTGCGCAGAAAACGTCCAGCAGGCTGTTCCAGAAGGTCACCGTAGGGTAGAGGTCAACGACGATGACACTTGGAGGAAGACACTCCGAGAGTTTTAGTGCCAAAGTCTTTAGATGTACGAGGGCTCCGTTTCAGATGTAGTCACGAAAGAATGGTTAGAGGTGATCGAGATAGGCTTCAGTTCGATCCGTGATCATATAGAGCACTGGGTTTCCTTAGCTGTTACAATGCTGCGTGGAGCAGTGAGGCAGTGGCGGTTCTTCTTCCTCGGGGATCGTGAGGAGTCATCGATCTCATGGGAGGAGTTCTGAGACAATTTTAGAGTCGAGTTTCTTTCCTTGAATTCAAAGGCGTCATGTCGCCAATAGATTTTTACCCTTCAACAGGGGATCTCCAGTGTTCGAATGTTTGGAATCCATTTCTAGAACCTCTTAAGATATGATTCGGACCTGTTACCTGATGAGGAGGCTAGGGAAATGCATTTTGAGGAGGCTTTGCATCCAGAGATCCAGCGCCAAGTCACCCCATTTATGATAAAGTCATATCTTGAGGTACTGGCGAGGGCAGAGGTTATTGAGAGGTTTTTGGCCAGCACCGGATCATCATGACAGGGGGATCATCATGATCCCTCACGAATCAAGGTTGTGGTCTGGGGTTTCTGGTTTCCACAGCATAAGAGTTTCCGTTTAGCCGGGGGTAGGTCCCAACCCTTCACCTCTCGTTTCTCCGGAGGCAGAATCTCTCAAGACTATGCCAAGGGATCAGGTTATTGTTTTTATTGTGGTGGTTGTAGTCATCAGCAGTGGGAGTGCCCGACCTTTGAGAGCAGTCATCGTGCATCGGGCGCTATGCTCCAGGTTTCTCCGTTGAGGAAGTTACAGCCGAGGCAGAAGCAGCTAGTTGCACCATGTTTAGATCACCAGACGGTAGATGGATCAGGTAGAGGGAAGCCCTATGATGATCCCTGTCTTCAGATAGTAGAGCTCATCCATGGTGGTGGTCATCATCACGGTCAGAGAGGCCATGGAGGAGGTCTTGGACAGCTTCATGCTCTTTCATTTCCAGCTCCGGGCGAGCCATATGTCGTTCAAGGTACCATTTGCTTGTTTTCTACCTATGTGTATGCCTTGTTTGATTCAGGAGTGACACAATCCTTCATATCACCTACCCTTGTCCTTGCATTGGGACTTGAGGTAGAGAGTCTTCCAGTTCCCTTGGCGTTGACTACACCAGTTGGAGATCGAGATGACATATTTGAAGTATGTAGAGACTGTGAGCTAGTGTTGGTGCAACACCACTCTTGGGGGGATTTCCAATGTATACTAATACAACCATATGATGTCATCCTCAACATGGATTGGTTGTATTCGGTGCAGGCTTTCGTGGATTTCATCAGGAAGAAGGTCATTTTCTTTAATGCGGATCGAGAGAAAGTGGTGTTTGTTGGTGAGGGAGACCCTCAGATGGGTCCTAGGAACGTTTCATATTTATCATCCATAGTGGCTGAGATGATGCTGATTTTTTTAGAGGTTCAGTAGTTGGCATTTCATAGGGTCTTGGAGGAGTACCCTGATGCCTTTCCAGAAGAGGTTGTGGCATTACCCCCTCAATGAGAGATCAAGTTTGGGATCGAGCTACAGCTAGGAGTTTCTCCTATATCTTTGTCTCCATATACGATGGACCCTTCTGAGTTATGATAGCTACGTATATAGCTTGATGTTCAGTTTCACTATGGTTTTGTTCGGCCTTGTGTGTCCCCATGGGGTGCACCAGTTTTTTTGTAAAGAAGTCTGATGGCAGTTTGCAGTTGTGTGTCAATTATCGTCGCTTAAACAAAGCTGCAATAAAGAATCGCTATCCTCTTCCGTGGATTGATGAATTATTCGATCAACTGAAGGGTCGAAGTTGGTTATCAAAGATTGAATTATAGTCATAATATCATCAAATGTGTGTGAAGGATGAGGATATTCCGAAGACTGATTTCTGTTGTCATCATGGGCATTATGAGTTCGTTGTAATGCCGTTTGGCATGAAAAATGCTCCAGCTGTATTCTTGGGTTTGATGAACGTTGTGTTCCGTGAGTTCCTAGACACGTTTATGGTAGTTTTCATCAACGACATCCTTGTGTACTCCATATCTAAATAGGAGCATGAAGAGAACCTACGATCCATTTTGGGAGATCTTCGCCAACATCAATAGTTTAGGAAGATAGCGAAGTTTGAGTTTTGGGCCGGAGAAGTCCATTTCTTGGGGAATGTTGTGTCCCAATAGGGAGTAGCTATGGATCCATAAATGATAGAAGCAGTTCTGTCTTGTGTATCCCCCATGATAGTGTCAGAGGTGCAAAGTTTCCCTGGTCTCGCAGGAAACTACAAGAGGTTCATAGGCAATTTCTCTTGAGTTGCGACTCCTCTAACAGCTTTGACTAGGAAGGATCAGGAATTCATATGGACTAATCAATGTCAGGATGATTTCAAGTATCTAAAACAGTAGTTAGTAAGTGCTCTAGTCCTTTTTCTTCCAGTTGTGGGAGTTCAGATTGATGTTTTCCGCGATGCTTCACATATAGGGTTAGGCTATGTTCTCATTCAACAGAGGTTAGTTGTTTCTTATAGTCTCGGAAGTTCTTTCTCTATCAACGCAACTATGCCACATATGATCTAGAGTTGGTAGCCGTGGTGTTTTCTCTGAAGTTGTGGAGACATTACCTCATTGGTGAGCGCTTTGAATATAACGACCCATACTTTACATACATTGTTAATACTTCAAAATTGAAGCACACTTATTACAACATATGACAAAACCTCAAAGGACCGTATAGGTATAGTGTCTTTAGAAACTGGGAAACATAAACAACTGGTTCATGAATCTTCTACAGTGTCTCCCATTTATTTCATCATATCTAGGGTCCCTTTTAGCATATTCTACTTAATATCCATCTTCCTGACCTGGGAAAAAGAAAACATAAAAGGGTGAGCTCAAATGCTCAGCAAGGGCAAATAAAGGAAATAAAAATCATATCATATATTTTTGAAAATCAAAACCTGCAAAAGAGATCATAATATCTTAACATGGAATAAATCATATAAGTGAAAATGAGATCCACATAATCATAACATATAACTTGAAACTTTGTGGCATGCACACATAATCATGGAAAATCATTTCTTGTTAGTCATGACTCATTGCCAAGACTATCTTAGTGGACAAAGTCCCTTTCTGAAACGAGTCACCCTCATTCCAGTCCTGTTCACTGAACCGGTATAACCTACCGTTCCAGCCATGTCTATCTCATGAGATATAAAATCTTTACCCAATGCATTGGAGGGAGATATAGGTCCCACCCATCTTATAATGAATCCTTTCTTATGTGTGCCACATAATCATACATCCTCGCATAACACATGTAACAAAAATGGGATTCTTGAAACATCATGACATCATAAATCAATTCATATAAGATAAAGGAATTCATAAAAATATTTCCATCACGACATAATCAAACCAATGTAATAATAGGGATAAAAACAGAACCCTTTTATTATCTTAGATGGAAAATAATTTTGATAAAATACTTGAACTCCATTCTTGAGGAAAATATCCTTTCTACTTAAAAAACATTTTTCCTTTCATAACATGTCATACGACATTAAAACAAAAGAATATGATTAAAAATAAACTTGAAAATTTGTAAAGGAAGATTCTTGGAAATAATGTTTTAAAAATTCATTCATGCCGTATAAGTTAAAAAACATTCTTCGCGTACTTTTGTCGGAAAAGTCAAAAAGTACCTCGTACGAAAAAGGACAAAAGATTCCTTTCATTTCTTTTAATAAAAACTCACCGAAGGGTAAAAATGGATTTAAACAATTGTAGGTGGATGGAAATAATATTACATATTGATGAAACATGGATGTGGATGATAAAATACACCCCAGTAATTACTTACGAATAAAGAATCTTGGATAAAAATGAGATTGCGATATTTCCCTTACCTTAGGTCCAATTTGCTTTGTACGTGTCCGAAGATCCTGTATAATGGTTTAAATAATGTTATTGACTTATTCCGGAATCATACATATTGATATGATATCATATATGGTCATATTCTTAGCTTCTTGATAGTAATATTTCATTGTTACTTGTTACTTGGGTCTTTATTGCCTTTTGTTCTTATGCGTGTTTTGCCGAATAAATTCTTATTCTTCTTTTAAGGTTATAGATACCTTATATCCAGAATGGTATTAGTGTAACATATATCATATTTATTCATTAAATACATTTATATAATTACTATGTAATGAAGATCATGTAGAACGAGTCGCATCACATCGTGGAGACGGTATTCCGTACGTACGCACGAGTGATGATATCGTTCCTATGATCATGGAATTGTATTAGAGTATATATATATATTATTTCAGTATAAATATTAATTAATAATAATCATAAATAGTTACTCATTACACCATTATACCCATCCTTGTAAAGTGATGGTGGAAAATAGATTACACCACTGCGTGGAGACGGTATTCCGTACGTACGCACGCGCGGTGATTTCATTTTTCCGTAGGATGGATAGAAGGTGAATTAGGGTTGTTTCATATTTATAATAACATATCAGTATGTAAGTAATACTTATGTTACTACTTTATCATGAAACAACTAAAGAATAAGAAGTTGAAGAAGAAAGAAATTGAAAAGATCGGTAATGGATATTACCTCTTCTTTGGAACGCCTCTTTGAATCCTCCACTTAGGGAACTAAGATTGGTCTTTGAAGAAGACCAGGACCTCTAGGATTATTCTAGGGAAGTGTAGAGGATAAAATGTCAGGGGTTGGCCGAGCATGAGTGCTCAAATTGGTGTGAGGAGGAGGGGGAGGAGGTGCCCTTTTATAAGGGAGGAGAGGGGCACCTTAGGAATATCTCAAAAATTTATTTTATATTAAAGTCAAAATCGGTTTATAATGGTTCCAAAGGGTCTTATTTCGAAGCTAAAGTAGGGATGGGTCGAAATATTATCAACCAATAGGATTTAGACAAGTTTAGGGTATTATTTTAACCTTATCAATTAGATTTAACTCTAAGTTAAATAATTTAACTTTTACCATGTCTTTTTGTTTTCTTTCACTATATGGTTAATACACTTACTATAACATGACAAACGAACCCCAAATTGTTTATTATTAATATATATATCTTTATCTATGTTATTTGGCCGAAACTTAGATTTTTAGGAATAAAATAACAATTAATAATATAATATTTGATTTAAAAACTATTTTGTGTCAATTTTGACACTATTTGATATATGATTTTTGTGAAAGTCATAACAGAATTATATGTTCAAATAAAGTTGATTAAATCAACATTAATATATCATAGTAACTTAGAAAATTAGTGGAATTCATAAAAAGTCTTAAATTACATTTATTGTGGTGTTTATAACATCAATTATGTCAATATTTCATTAATAAGATAATTACTGCATCATCATTGTGTCATAAATAAATTAAATTATTTAATGTCTAAAAATTACAATTAAAATACCATTATGTCTGAAATCGTTTTAGCTTTCTAATGAATATTTATAGTCGAAATTATCTTATGTATAACCCCATATTAAAAATAATTTACTTATTAAACTTTGATTTTAACTATTTTAACCCTTCTTTAAATAAATTAATAATAAATGTCCTAATCTAATCCAAGTGGGCCTAAATGGTCATATTTTATTCCTAAGTTTGTTTTTGGTCGAATTATACTTGTCCAATAGAATTAGGACATGTGTTAGGGTAATATTAATATCATATTTACCCTTAGTTACCCTATTTACTATTAACCGCGGTAAAAAAAGTAAAAAGTTACTATTCACCAAAAAATTATTTTTATCTCATTGAACAACATTTTACTTACTGATATCAACCGTGTCTGTCGCATTTTCGAAATTCCATTCACAGAAGTGGTAAAATTAAGTTTTATGCAAAATTCAGTTTTTAACCTACCACTTAGTGGTGTCACTATTCATCAAAATTTGAATGTTTTCAGAAAAATACCAAAATTTCACCCTAGGCTAATTTCGATATTTTGAGTCCAAAAATGAAGTCCATTTTGAAAAATAAAATTTATAAAATTTCAAAAAGTGGTTATTACTATTCATAACGGCTAGTTTTAATAATATTTTAATAGCATATCATTGTTTAGTGAAACTCAGTATTTCGTACGACGCAAGCTATCGAGGAAGGTCACGATTTCGTGTAAAGCAAGCCAAGCAAGTGTTGTGTAGAAAAAGATTCCTTTGATAATTTATATAACAAAAAAGTCTCGGGTGTTACATTCTACCCCCCTTAAAAAGAATTTCACCCTCGAAATTCATCACTTTGTAACAAACAGATGAGGATACTTCTCCCTCATCATATCCTCAAGCTCCCATGTAGCTTCTTCAAGTTGGTGGTTCCTCCATAAAACATTCACCAATCGAGTGGTCTTGTTTCGTAGGACTTTTTCGCTACGATCTAGAATCTCTATCAGTTGTTCTTCATAAGGAAGATCTTGCTCCAGCGGTACAACTTCTGAGCTGAGTACATGTGAAGGATCAGGTATGTACTTTCTCAGGAGAGATACATGGAACACATCGTGAACTTGAGAGAGATTCGGTGGAAGCGCCAATCGGTAAGCTACCTTCCCAACACGATCCAGTATTTAAAGAGGACCGATATATCTAGGGCTCAACTTCCCCTTCTTTCCAAATCTCATAACCCTCTTCCAGGGAGATATTCGTAAGAACACTTTATCGCCACTTCAAACTCTAGGTCTTTTATTCGGTTGTCGGCATAACTTTTCTGTCGACTCTGAGCTGCTCTTATGTGTTGTTGAATAGATCTGACCTTTTCTGCCATTTCATCAACGAGATCAGGTCCTAATAGAATTCTTTCCCCAACTTCATCCCAGCAAGTTGGAGTCCTGCATTTCATTCCATAGAGAGCTTCATAAGGAGCCATCTGAATACTGGAGTGAAAGCTATTATTATAAGAAAATTCCACCAAAGGTAGGTGTTGATCCCAACCTCCTTTGAAATCCATAGAGCAAGCTCTCAACATATCTTCTAGGGTTTGTATTGTTCTCTCAGACTGACCGTATGTCTGGGGATGATAAGCAGTGCTGAAACTCAACTCTGTATCCAGAGTATGCTGAAGACTTCGCCAGAACTTCAAGGTAAATCTCGGATCCCGATCAGATATAATAGAAAGTGGTACTCCATGCAATCTTACCACTTCCTTTACAAATATCCTGGCAAGCTGATCTAGAGAGAAATCCTCTCTAATAGCAAGGAAGTGTGCATACTTTGTAAGACGATCAACTATGACCCAAATAGCATTATTTCCTTTGGATGTTTTAGGAAGTCCTGTGACAAAGTCCATAGTGATGTTTTCCCATTTCCATTCGGGTATGGGTAATGGTTGTAACATCCCCTTAGACTTCTGTCTCTTAGCTTTAACTTGTTGACAAACCAAGCATCGAGAGACATATTCAGCAACATATCTTTTCATGCCATCCCACCAGAAGTACTCTTTCAGGTCCCTATACATCTTCGTGCTTCCAGGATGAATAGAGAATGAAAAACTATGAGCCTCATCCAGCAGCTCCTTCTTTAATTCGGGGATGGGAGAAACACAAACCCGATTCCTGAACTTTATTATCCCATCACAATCAAGGTTGAATTCAGGAACATTTCTCACCTTCTTTTGTAACTCGACATCTTCTTTCTGTGCCTTTTTAATCTTCACATGTATAGATGGTTGAACATTCATTTGAGAAAGATAAGATTTTTCCCCTTCCATTATAATTCCAAGATCCATCCTTTGTAAATCCATAAATATTGGATCTTTTGTGATCCTCATCATGGATAAACTAGCATGGTCTTGTCGACTTAATGCATCTGCCACCTTGTTTGCTTTCCCAGGGTGGTAATGGATTGAGCAGTCATAATCCTTAATCAGCTCCAACCATCTTCTTTGACGCATATTCAACTCCATTTGTGTGAAAATATACTTTAAAATTTTATGATCAGTATAAATATCACACCTTTCACCATAAAGTTAATGCCTCTAAATGTTTAATGCAAAGATTACCGCAGCCAACTCCAAATCATGTGTTGGGTAATTTTGCTCATGGATTTTCAACTGTCGTGAGGCATAAGCTATCACCATATCATTTTGCATAAGAACACACCCCAATCCCTTCTTGGATGCATCACTGCAGATCACAAACCTTTCTCCACTACAAGGCAGTGTGAGCACAGGTGCACTGGATAACCTTCTTTTCAACTCCTTGAAATTCTCTTCACATTCCTCTGTCCAAACAAACTTAACTCCTTTCCGAGTCAACTTGGTGAGTGGATTAGATAATCGTGAAAAATCCTTTACAAAACATCGATAATATCCAGCCAAACCAAGAAAACTTCGGATCTCAGTTACTGTTGTTGGTCTCGACCATCTTTCGATAACCTCTGTTTTTGCTGGATCCACAGATATCCCCTCTTTTGAGATTATGTGACCCAAAAATGCAACTTTTTGAAGCCAAAATTCACACTTGGTAAATTTGGCCTAATGCTTCTCCTTTCTCAGGGTCTTCAATATAATTCTCAAGTGATCCTCATGATATTCCTTTCTCTTTGAATAGACAAGAATATCGTCTATAAAGACTACCACAAATTGATCGAGATAGTCTCTAAAGACTCTATTCATTAGATCCATGAAGATAGCAGGGGAATTAGTAAGACCAAATGGCATCACTATAAATTCATAGTGTCCATACCTTGTACGGAAAGTCGTCTTTGGTATATCCTCCCTTTTGACCCTTAATTGATGATACCCTGAACGAAGATCAATCTTGGAAAAGTATTGATCTCCGCGTAGTTGGTCAAATAAGTCATCAATGCGTGGGAGAGGATATTTGTTCTTGATAGTGATCTTGTTAAGTTCTCGATAATCAATGCAGAGTCTCATTGATCCATCTTTCTTCTTAACAAATAGAACAGGTGCTCCCCAAGGTGACGCACTAGGGCGTATGAATCCCTTATCAATATTCTCTTGGAGTTGCTTCTTCAATTCCTGCAACTCAATTGGGGCCATTCTATAAGGTGTCTTTGAAATAGGCAAAGCACCCGGTACGAGTTCCATTGAAAACTCAACTTCACGATTTGGTGGAAGACCTGGTAATTCCTCCGGAAAGACATCATCAAACTCCCGTACGATGGGCATATTCTTAATCGTGAGTTTCTCACCAACTCTTTGAGATAAATAACCTTCATTTAGTGGAATCAAGACCCATAAGATGGAAGGAATTTCCACTGGAAGGTTATATTCATCCTTGCATCGATAGACGATCGTATATTGATCTGGAATATGAAATGTGACTTCCCTTCTTTGGCAATTGATATGAGATCCATGTAGAGAAAGCCAATCCATGCCAAGAATCACATCAAATTCTACTAAAGGAAGGATCACAAGATTTTCGGGAAGCACTTTCCCACAAACTTCGATCGGAGAAGAATTATAAACTTTTGATGCGACTGTTGTGCCATTAGGTGTTGTCACAGCTAACTCAACATCTAATTGTTGAGGTAGTACGGTGATACCCTTAGAAAATTTTTCAGAAATAAAAGAGTGGGTGGATCCAGAATCAAATAAAACATTTTCTACTTTAGAGTGGACGGTAAGTGTACTTTTCACCACTTCGTTATCGTACTCCATATCGCTGATAGAAATTGCATGTGACTTTCCTTTGTCTTTAGCCTTAAGATTTTGTTGACGTCGACCATCATCATCAACCCTTGGATTTGGGCATTGATTGGCATAATGCCCCATATCCTTGCACTTGAAACATTGAAGTGTAGTAGGTTCATTCTGTGTATCCCTTCCTTTGTTTGCGTCATTAGACATCTTCTTCCCATTATCACGGCATTCAAATGCACGATGACCTTCCTTTCCACATTTAAAACATTTACTTGTCCCTTTAAGACAACTCCCTCCATGTTTCTTTCCACACTTTGAGCATAAGGAAAAGCTCATCTTCTTTTCCGGGTGCTCTTTAGATTTTTCTTTGAATTCCATCTTCCTCTTCTTATCAAACCCATGTGACTGATGGATTACTCCAATCTCCATCTCGACTTTGAGAGCACATCGAACGATTTCCTCATATCTATTGAAGTCCCTTATGGCTAACGCCCTTCGAAGACTTGGTTTTAAGCCACTAAAGAATCGATCGATCTTACTCTCAGGTTGGATAATAATACCAGAAGCGTACCTTGAAAGTCTTGTAAAATTTGCTTCATAGGTACCAACAGATTCATCATCCCTTTGCTTCAGTTCAAGGAACTCTTTCTCCATCTTTGTTCGGAGAATACGAGGGAAGTACTTATTGAAAAATAAGTTCTTGAACTCGTCCCATTCCATGGACTCAATTTCATCCCTTTTCCTCGTATTCTTAATAAGATTCCACCATTGATCAGCATCTCCTTCCAAACGATACACTGCTAGGATGACTTTATCATGTTCAGAACATTGAAGAACTGAAAATATATTTTCAGTAGTACAAATCCATTTTTCAGCAACTAATGGATCAGTAGACCCGCTGAAAGAAGGTGGACGCTGCCTCATGAAGGATGCAACAGAATGTTGCTCCTTCCTTTGCTCGTTTGGAAGTCCTGCATGATTCATAGCTTGAGAAAGTTGTGTGAGCATGGCTACAAGATTTTTCATTCCAGCTCCCATATCGTTTGGTTTCTCAGGGGGACAATCATTGCATTGCCCATCACATTCCGAATTAACACGGTTCCTTCGGGTTCCAGCCATTGACTAAAACCAAAAAGAATAGTGTGAGAAACACTAATTATAATAGGAAAACCACATAATTCAAGAATAAAATTTTCACGCTTAAGGTCTTATCCTAGGTTATTCATGGCCATTTCTAAAACACTAATATTGTGTTCTATACTTAGACGTATCCTTAGGGTTTTTACTAAGGCTTTCACATCCTAGTTTCCAAAGGTTGACTATAACCTCCCTCTGATACCAACTATAACGACCCATACTTTACATACATTGTTAATACTTCAAAATTGAAGCACACTTATTACAACATATGACAAAACCACAAAGGACCGTATATGTATAGTGTCTTTAGAAACTGGGAAACATAAACAACTGGTTCATAAATCTTCTACAGTGTCTCCCATTTATTTCATCATATCTAGGGTCCCTTTTAGCATATTCTACTTAATATCCATCTTCCTGACCTGGGGAAAAGAAAACATAAAAGGGTGAGCTCAAATGCTCAGCAAGGGCAAATAAAGGAAATAAAAATCATATCATATCTTTTTGAAAATCAAAACCTGCAAAAGAGATCATAATATCTTAACATGGAATAAATCATAGAAGTGAAAATGAGATCCCCATAATCATAACATAAAACTTTAAACATTGTGGAATGCACACATAATCATGGAAAATCATTTCTTGTTAGTCATGACTCATTGCCAAGACTATCTTAGTGGACAAAGTCTCTTTCTGAAACGAGTCACCCTCGTTCCAGTCCTGTTCAGTGAACCGGTATAACCTACCGTTCCAGCCATGTCTATCTCATGAGATATAAAATCTTTACCCAATGCATTGGAGGGAGATATAGGTCCCACCCATCTTATAATGAATCCTTTCTTATGTGTTCCACATAATCATACATCATCGCATAACACATGTAACAAAAATGGGATTCTTGAAACATCATGACATCATAAATCAATTCATATAAGATAAAGGAATTCATAAACATTTTTCCATCACAACATAATCAAACCAATGTAATAATTGGGATAAAAACAGAACCCTTTTATTATCTTAGATGGAAAATAATATTGATAAAATACTTGAACTCCATTCTTGAGGAAAATATCCTTTCTACTTCAAAAACATTTTTCCTTTCATAACATGTCATACGACTTTAAAACAAAAGAAGATGATTAAAAATAAACTTGAAAATTTTTAAAGGAAGCTTCTTGGAAATAATGTTTTAAAAATCCATTCATGCCGTATAAGTTAAAAAAACATTCTTCTCGTACTTTTGTTGGAAAAGTCAAAAAGTACCTCGTACGAAAAACGACAAAAGATTCCATTCATTTCTTTTAATAAAAAATCACCGAAGGGTAAAAATGGATTTAAACAATTGTAGGTGGATGGAAATAATATTACATATTGATGAAACATGGATATGGATGATAAAATACACCCCAGTAATTACTTACGAATAAACAATCTCGGATAAAAATGAGATTGTGATATTTCCCTTACCTTAGGTCCAATTTGCTTTGTACGTGTCCGAAGCTCCTGTATAATGGTTTAAATAATGTTATTGACTTATTCCAGAATCATACATATTGATATGATATCATATATGGTCATATTCTTTGCTTCTTGATAGTAATATTTCATTGTTACTTGTTACATGGGTCTTTATTGCCTTTTGTTCTTATGCGTGTTTTGCCGAATAAATTCTTATTCTTCTTTTAAGGTTATAGATACCTTATATCTATAATGGTATTAGTGTAAAATATATCATATTTATTCATTAAATTCATTTATATAATTACTATGTAATGATGATCATGTAGAACGAGTCGCATCACATCGTGGAGACGGTATTCCGTACGTACGCACGAGTGATGATATCGTTCCTATGATCATGGAATTGTATTGGAGTATATATATATATTATTTCAGTATCAATATAACTTTATAATAATCATAAATAGTTACTCATTACACCACTATACCCATCCTTGTAAAGTGATGGTGGAAAATAGATTACACCACTGCGTGGAGACGGTATTCCGTACGTACGCACGCGCGGTGATTTCATTTTTCTGTAGGATGGATAGAAGGTGAATTAGGGTTGTTTAATATTTATAATAACATATCAGTATATAAGTAATACTGATGTTATTACTTTATCATGAAACAACTAAAGAAGAAGATGTTTAAGAAGAAAGAAATTGAAAAGATCGGTAATGGATATTACCTCTTCTTTAGAACGCCTCTTTGAATCCTCCACTTAGGGAACTAAGATTGGTCTTTGAAGAAGACCAGGACCTCTAGGATTATTCTAGGGAAGTGGATAGGAGAAAATGTCAGGGGTTGTTCGAGCTTGAGTGCTCAAATTGGGGTGAGGAGGAGGGGGAGGAGGTGCCCTTTTATAAGGAAGGAGAGGGGCACCTTAGGAATATCTCAAAATATTATTTTATATTAAAGTCAAAATCGGTTTATAATGGTTCCAAAGGGTCTTATTTCGAAGCTAAAGTGGGGATGGGTCGAAATCCTGTCAACCAATAGGATTTAGACAAGTTTAGGGTATTATTTTAACCTTATCAATTAGATTTAGATCTAAGTTAAATAATTTAACTTTTACCGTGTCTTTTTGTTTTCTTTCACTATATGGTTAATAAACTTACTATAACATGCCAAACGAACCCCAAATTGTTTGGTATTAATATATATATCCTTATCTAAGTTATTTGGCCGAACCTTATATTTTTAGGAATAAAATAACAATTAATAATATAATATTTGATTTAAAAACTATTTTGTGTCAATTTTGACACTATTTGATATATGATTTTTGTGAAAGTCATAACAGAATTATATGTTCGAATAAAGTTGATTAAATCAACTTTAATATATCATAGTAACCTAGAAAATTAGTGTAATTCATAAAAATTCTCAAATTACATTTATTTTGGTGTTTATAACATCAATTATGTTAATATTTCATTAATAAGATAATTACTGCATCATCATTGTGTCATAAATAAATTAAATTATTTAATGTCTGAAAATTACAGATAAAATACCATTATGTAGGAAATATTTTTGGCTTTCTAATGAATATTTATAGTCTAATTTATCTTATGTATAACCCCATATTAAAAATCATGTACTTATTAAACTTTGATTTTAACTATTTTAACCCTTCTTTAAATAAATTAATAATAAATGTCCTAATCTAATCCAAGTGGGCCTAAATGGTCATATTTTATTCCTAAGTTTGTTTTTGGTCGAATTAAACTTTTCCAATAGAATTAGGACATGTGTTAGGGTAATATTAATATCATATTTACCCTTAGTTACCCTATTTACTATTAGTCGCGGTAAAAAAAAGTAAAAAGTTACTATTCACCAAAAAATTATTTTTATCTCATTGAACCACATTTTACTTACTGATATCAACCGTGTCTGTCGGATTTTCGAAATTCCATTCACAGAACCGGTAAAATTAAGTTTTATGCAAAATTCACTTTTTAACCTACCACTTAGTGGTTTCACTATTCATCAAAAATTGAAAGTTTTCAGAAAAATACCAAAATTTCACCCTAGGCTAATTTCGATATTCTGAGTCCAAAAATGAAGTCCATTTTGAAAAATAAAATTTATAAAATTTCAAAAAGTGGTTATTAATATTCATAACGGCTAGTTTTAATAATATTTTAATAGCATATCGTTGTTTAGTGAAACTCAGTATTGCATACGATGCAAGCTATCGAGGAAGGTCACGATTTCGTGTAAAGCAAGACAAGCAAGTGTTGTGTAGAAAAAGATTCCTTTGATAATTTATATAACAAAAAAGTCTCGGGTGTTACTTTGAAGTTTTTACCGATCATAAGAGTTTGAGGTATGTTTTCTCCCAACGTGACTTGAACATACAACATCGTTGGTGGATGTAGTTCTTGCAGGAATACAACTTTGAAATATCGTATACACATAGAATGATGAATGTTTTAGCTGATGCACTGGGCCGAATGTCACGTAGTGATGCTGTGCGTGAATGTGGTGATTTCTGGAGAGTAATAGAAGTACTGACAAATTTTCATCTTCATATATAAGAATTTGGATGTATAGGTTTTCTTTTCCAGATGACGGTGCAATCATCCCTAATGCAAAAGGTGGAAGAGTCCCAGTTGTGTGATCTAGAGGTGGAGGTTTTAAGAGACCGAGTTATTTGTGGTGAGGTTAGTGATGGTTGGTCAGAGGATGAACAACACTGAGTGTTGTATCGTGGAAGGCTTTTTGTTCCTATGATGATGTGCAAGACGGTCCTCCGAGAGTTCCACAGTTTGCCGTTAGCCGTACATCCTAGTGTGAAAAAGATGTACCGATCCTTGAGGAGTCAGTTTTGGTGGCCTGGAATAAAGCGTGCGGTTGCAAAGTTTGTGTCTCATTGTTTAGTCTTCCAGAAGGTGAAGGCCGAACACTGTGTTCCTGGTGGTCTTATCTAGCCATTATAGATTAATCAGTGGAAGTGGGAGGACATCTCAATGGACTCTGCTACTGGTCTACCTCAAGCTCTGGGATGATATGATTCTATTTGGGTGGTAGTGTATTGTTTAACAAAATAATCCCACTTCATAGTGAACAAGGAGTCGAACTCAGTGGATGTTTTGTCGAGGCAGTATCTAGAGGAGGTGCTGAGACTTCACGGAGTCCCTAGGATGATCATTTCTTATCGAGATCCTCATTTTACCACCAGGGTGTGGAGAGGTCTCCAACATGCTTTTGGTTCTCAATTGTTCCCTAGCAATGGTTGTCATCCCCAAACAGATGGCCAGACAGAGCGAACCTTCCAGTCTCATGAAGACATGTTACGCTCTTGTGTTCTTGATTTTGGAGGATCATGGATGAGGCACTTACCCTTGGTGGAGTTCTCTTACAATAATAGTTTTCACTCCACCATCAGTATGATGATGTTTGAAGCCTTGTATGGAGGGCCTTTCTGTTATCCTTAGTGCTGGACTCGGGTTAGAGAGTCAGCAATTCTCGGACCGGAACTAGTGCAGAATACAATAGAGATGATTCAGGTGATTTGTGAGAGGATGAATGCAGCGCAAGATCATCAGAAATCATATGCTGATCAAAGAAGGAGACCCTTAGAGTTTAATGTTTGGGATCATGTGTTTCTAAAGGTGAATCCCTATCATGGGAAGTGAAGGTTTGGTCATGGGAGTAAGCGTTCTCCCCGGTTTGTTGGGCCTTTCAAGTTGTTAGCTCGTGTTGGAGTTGTGGCATATTGAGTAGCACTTCCTCCACATATGAGTCTGATACAAGATGTTTTCCATGTATCACAGCTCTGTTGTTATCTTCATGACGACTCTCACATCATCGATTGGAGAGAGATCGACATTGATGATGATGCAACCTTTGAGGAGCGACCTGTGGAGATCTAAGACTGCAAGGATAAGGTGTTGCACGGGCGTTCTATTGATTTGGTTCATGTCTGGTGGTGGCACGGTGGCTTGGATGAGAGTACTTGGGAACGTGAGTCACATATACATGCTCAGTACCCAGAGTTGTTGGATGACTAACTCTTTTCTTGTATCGATGAAACTGATGTGGTTATGAAATATTCATGTTTATGAGATGGTTTCCTTTGTTGTTTTGTGGCTTACTCCCTTTGGAGAGGTATCTCGACGGGTGGTTGTTTAGAAACTGTTACGTTTTCTCTTTAGGTGGGTTTGGAATTCTTGAGGATGAGAATGTTTTGACAGGTATCTGATGTAATGGACCGAACCTATCTTGTCCATTACATTGTGGAAATGTTGTGTTAGAGGTGTTCCAGAAGATCAAGGAAACATGGGGTTGTGTTTGGGTGGGCCTTTTAAGGAAAACTAAAAGGATGTAGCTTTCACACGGGCGGCACATGATTTATCTAACAGTGCGGCCAAACTGTGCGAGGTTGGTGTTGGAGGCAGTGGCTAATGCACGGTTAGTGCATGGTTTGTGTAACAGTGCGGCCTAACCATGCGAGGAGTGTTTGACGAGGCAGTAGAGAACGCACGATTAGCGCACGGTTTGTCTGACCCTGCGAGAAAACTGTGCAGGCACTTAAATTAGATCCTAAAATTGTGGATCTAACTTGTTTTCCTCTAAATGGTTTGTTTAAGCCCCTAAGCGGCCATAACTCGGGAGTACCCTTCCTTTAAGGTATAAGAACCTCTCCCAAGTGTTTTGGAGGCGATCTGAAGGCTTTTAATGGAAAATTGAAGCCGATTTCTTGAGGTGTGTGATTGTTCTTGTTGTGTTTCTTAGATCTACTTAGATCTACTTCTTATCTTCTCTCTATTTCTTATATCTACACCCGTTAAGGGTAGATCTAAGTCTGTGGATGACAAATATGATGATATTTGGTCTTGGTTGTGTAAGGAGAAGAGATATAAGGTGGATCCTTGGTGAATGGGCCCGGTTTTCTTAGGTGTTATTCAACTGTAGTGGTTTTCGTAGAAAAACTTTGAGGTAAGGGATTCATTGCTTCACATTCTTTCACGTGCAACTGTATTGTTATCATGTTGAATCCCGATGGATGACAATGGAATGGACATAATGAAATACATTGAACCAGATAAAGAAATTGTACTGCTTGTATGTTATTGCCTCATGTTTTTCTAGATAGTGTGATATATATGTTTTCCCTGCTTAGCGGTTTTTCTTGGTGGAAATTGATAAAGAACATAAACCGAGACTAATTGATATTTGTTTGGCTAATGATAAAGAGTCATGTGAACGAATCTAGTTCCTATTTTAATTTTTTGTTAATAAAATTGGCATAGTAAGCTTGTATATTCTTTTGTGATACCTTACTGGTTAGGTTCCCGATTTTGGAACCAACAGATTAAAACTGTTAATTCGAGATGGTTTGAAGAATGTTTTTGTTTGATAATTCCTTGAAGGGTTCTGAGTTACCCACTTGCTAGTTGAAAGTTCCACAGACCAATTGATGTGATGTTTGATTTCATGCTGCTTGTGCTATGATGTGACCCTAGAGGGGTGTTGTGATATGTGGAGGCATAACAGCCTTTTGGTTGTGGCACCAGATGATTACTAGAGTGGCGAGATGCATTAG
Source organism: Viscum album (assembly GCA_963277665.1). NCBI lineage: Eukaryota > Viridiplantae > Streptophyta > Magnoliopsida > Santalales > Viscaceae > Viscum > Viscum album. The sequence continues at coordinate 1,263,960,438 of OY728140.1, read as the reverse complement.
TTTATGCATGTGGGTTATGGGGTGGACACCAGGGATGATGTAATGTGATGGTTGTGATTTTTGGATTCTTGTTGATTCTTTGGTTGTTTATCTGCTTTACTTTTCCCCACTGCTCAAGGCAGCTGGTCGTGCTTACCCTTCTTTTGAAAGAGGCAAAGACACGTGGGGTATGCCACATGCTTTCCATGTTTATCCTCCCAAAGGAGAATGGTTCTACTCTCTTACTTTAGGTGGAAAAGACTCGATGGGTAGTACATCTACTCACCATGTTGAGCCCCCATGTGTTAAGTAGTATAGGATTATTTTCTAGAATTTCTGGGAATATGGGAAAGTAATTCTTTAATGAATTTTTGAATAAATGATGTTAACCTATGGGGTTGGAGTTTGTTGAAACTTAATGATGAGGTTGAGAACTTTTTAAGGGGTAGTGGAATTTTTGGATGTGCTGTTAATGGAATTTAATGTGGAATTGTTCATGGTTAATTAATGATTGAAGAATTAATTAACATATAGTGGAATTGATAAAATGGGAATAAAATAATCTAATAAATCCCTTAAATGGTTGTGTGCTTATAGGATAACTATTCTTAGAAGTGGCATCCTGGAGTCTGAGAAACGTTACCTGCAGTTGTGTCTAAGACTAGGTTATGCCTATAGTGTGGTTGTGAGTTTTAGTATATTCTGTACTTTTTGTGTTTCTATAGGCTACTCCACCCTGCCAGTAAGGGCAACTGGAACCCCGAGGATTCTATGCCCTGGGGGGGTGTTTTCCCCAACATTCTGGTGGGAGGATGAATGGATGACTACACTCATTGAACCTTATCTCTTCTCTTGGTAGATACTAGTGCCATTAGGCACAATAGTTAGTTTTCCCCATATATGTGTGTAGAGGGCTGTAATGGCTTTTGGTTGTTCACAAACATATATTATGGATATAATATCCTCTGGACTACTATAGGTTTAACGTGTATAGGCTTTGATGGCTTGAGGATCCTTACTCGGTGTATGGGATGTAATGGATTGAGGTATAATACCCGGTATATGATAAATGTTATGCGAGATGTGGTGGCTTTCGGAAACTACCTGGTTACTTTTGGTTGTGAGGATGGTGTGGTTCTTTGCCGAGGAGTCTGCGGGCAAGCCTTTTTGGTGCACGTGGTGCAGATTGTGGAGCTTAACCCAGGTGTCTACGGGAAAGACTTTGGAGAGAGACGCACATGATGTATGTCATTGGGGAAAAGTGGAAAACATGTGGTGAAGTAGTATTGGGGTACCCTTGATTTTCTTTAGTATATGATATATTTTTGTATGCATTAATTTTTGAGAGTAGCCATGGTGAGGTTGGGAACTTAGTATACCTGTTTAGGTGATGAGTTGGCTTCACTTATTATTCACTGGGCTTTAGCATGCTTTCTTTACATTTGCACAAGAGGCTTTAGGGAGGATCCTACTGAGTATATTATTATACTCACCCTAAGTATATATAAACTATTTTTCAGGTCACTTAGAGCAGGTTCGAGATCAATCTGGTTTCTACTAGCTTGGGGTTGCCGGAGCGGTTCGGGGTTGTGGTTGCAGCTGTTTTTACTTTCTTTTGGGTACTTGTAGTTTCCCCTTTCAGTTGTACTACTTTTTCATGACATTACATATGTTCACATGAGTTTTCATTTATACTTTAGGTCTGAGTTAGAGTTTGTGGGTTTCTATCTTATCTCTCTATTCCGCAGGTTTTCTCTTAGAGGGTAATGCCTCTCATTTGTGTGTCATTATACCCTAAGTGCTAGACGCCAACTTGGGGGGCCTACTTGAGGCGGGACTCAGGGGTCATTATCTCCCTTCTCACATTTACAGCCCAGGAGGTGTACACTTTGTGGGGATGGGGTCATGACACACATTATATACATCATAATAAATTCCACTTCTTGTATATTGGTAAGAATTATAGCATTGTTTGTTTGGAAGTGTTGAATGTTTATCAATATATTCTTCTCATCCAATCCTTGATAATTTATAAAACTCTAGACCACATCATATTTTTGAGACTTCACCATCTACCATGTAATATTACTATAATCATAAAAATATAGAATACAATAATTATTTCCTTACATATATATTTTAGTGGTATAGGCCCACAATCATAAAAATTAACCAACTCAAGAATGTTTGTTGACCTCCTATTATTTGTCCTATACATATTTCGGTTTCTTTTTCCCTTTTTAAATGTATCACATATGTAGGTTTTATTACATAAAACTATATAGATATTATGAATCCATTAATTAATTAAAAAAAATACTTCATGTAATTTCATCTGATGTGGGCAAGCCTTTTATTCCACAAAATATTCTTATCTTCTTTAGATATGAAATAAAAATACTTTTATCCACTAATGTGTTAGAGATTTCCATTCACATTCCTCCCTGACAATATAATTTTTCCATCTCATCCTTTGATTATGAAATACTTTCTGGTGAAATTAATTTCATTCTTCCAGTCACATAGTTTGATAACACTATGAATTTTGTGACAAAGACCATTAATAATTATGATATTACAATTCCTCTTATCCATGCTTATAATTTTTTTTCATATTTAATGATTGTAATGACTTCATTATTTACAAATCAAAAGACACAATCGTTTTCATACTTGAAACCTATAAGAAGATTCTTTTTCCTTATCATATGTGATGTATACTCAATATTAAAAATCTATACACCATCCAGACCTATTTCTTTTAAAGTGTTATCATCTCTATTTTCTTTCTCATATATTCTTTTCTTGATCTAAATTTAGTTCTTTCACCTCTTTGTGTGGTGAGTATGTTTTTCCTTCTTCATATTTGATAGAATGTATTAATTATTATAATGATGAAAAATGGTTTTACATTTTTATCCTACTTGATGAAACCTCTATACAATGAGAATTTTTACTAGGTTTCCATTGGTACATTCCTTTATATTCATTAAGTGAAATTTAAATAATTAATTCCATAAAATGCTCACAAAAAATTGTAATCGTCACAAACATAGCAAGTTAACTAATTTCATCTCACCTATCTTCATTTAATTTATACATTCATTTGTATCTTTTAAATGGAACATATATTTTTTTTATGATCTATAGTTTCAAATTAATAACACCTTTTTTTGATATAATTTTTTGCATCTTTTTTAATGTGTCAGTATACTTTTTTTCTTTAATGTGTTACCCAAACTGAACTTCATTCAAGTAGTGGGATCCTATGGATTTATATCAAATACCAAAAAATATTACCTTTAGGAAATTCATAGATTTTATTTTCCACTTTTATTGAAGTTATTTTCTAGAAATAAATACTATAAATCTTTGATTGGTTATCCATGTTTATCTTTTACCTTACTCCTGGAATGAAAAATTCAACAACTAGATATCATTTTAGATGTAATGTGTCTTTCTTTACCTTCATCATTTTATGATAATTTGGTTGATTTTATTTTATCTCCCTCATATGTTTAACTAGATCATTCACCATGTTAGTAAAACCAACAAAAATCTTGACACATTTTTCAATCTTGAGCTTGATCATAATATCCTTATTTTAGTTTTATAGATTTTAAAATATGACTCATTTAATCTCCTCCTTCAACTCAGATTTATTTTATAATTTAATTTCATTTTTATATTTGAATCCCAAACAACACTATTGTCCTAATTTTTTCCCTTAAAATATAAATTCTTTTGAGTGCCAATTTCAACTCCACAGTTAGTTACACTCTTTGCAATACATCAACAATGACATCGTTTACATCCTATATTTTTAGTTCGTCTATGTCAAAAAACATTACCTCATTATTGATATATTTCTAATCATCAATCTATTCCACATTCAATTATTTTGAAATAGAATTTTTTTATGAATGAATGTTTTTCTTTTTGAGTAGTTTTTATTATGAATTATTACATCCTTTCATGTCATTTAATGGTTTCATAATTCATACTTCATAATTTTCTAAATCATGTAACACCTTGTGATACATTTCAATGAGGTTCCCGTCCTCCCTGAATAGAAAGTCAGATATTGGAATATGACATTTGAATTTGAATTTCCTATTTTAATGTTTATGTAACAGATAGACATGGATTTTTCAACTTCTCTAACATTAGGATTGTCCCCCATTGAGAGATTGTTTAACAATATGAATTATGACTTACAAGAATTATCTTTCACTATAGAATCATTATAAATATATTTTATATTTTATGTAATAAGTCATCTATGAAGAATATCCATTATTACTTCATTTTGATGTTTATCCTCGAGCACCAATACATTTTTATTAAATTATGGTGGAAATATTCTCAAGATTTTCCTCATGATATTGATACCATAAAGGGGTTTTTCAAGTTATTCCATCTCTTTAATAATAATGTTAACCAAATCAAAGAATTCATCAATGAGTTTATTTAAGTGCATCCTCATGTCTACTTAATTTTTCAAAATAACCAAATATTTGGATTTATATAACTTAGAAAATCCTTTATAGATATTTAGTAGTTTTACCCACATCGATTGTGAGGATTTACGTAACCTATCCTTTATATAAATTTAATTTTCCAATGAACCTCTAATGAATTAAATCCACTGTAATTAGCTTCTATATCTTTTCAATATCTTTATAATAATTGTTTACTTTACTTGTTTACCGAAATATCATGTAATATAGTTTTGTAGATATCCGTGACCAATGATCAGAAATACTATTCCATCCAATTTTTCTATAATAGAACTTTTTTTGTTACATGTCATAGTAAGTTAGTGATTGATGACCACTAATATGGATTTAATGATATATATCCACCAAATTTTTACCTTCATCACAAATACATATAATTGGTCCCAAAAATGATGATACCCTTTGGGGGGTGGGGCTGAATTAGGGCATGTGAATTTTAAAAAATACTTTTGGTGATCATTATTCAAAACAAAATTAAAAACATATTTGTCTCTGTCAAAAGAGCATGGAAGTTATAATGGAATTAAATAATTAAGAAGGTGATTTTTTATAAGTTCACCTACAATATGGAAGGTCCATGGATTATACATTGGCGATGTGTCGATGATCCGAATTCGCTAAGAAAACTTCTCATCACAAGTTTTGATTTACCACATTGACCCTCTATGATAAAAACCCTTATAATAGGTATAGATATACCACTACTATATTCACATTAAATGATAACACTACTCCCTGATGTTTTCAAATAATCTTCTATGAACCATGATTCCTTTAGACAAATGGTGTTGTGTCTATTAGCTCCTCATTCATCATTGTGATGAACTCGCAAAAAATTATACAATATAACAAACTTTTAATACCTTCTTCTCTTCAAACATAATTCCAGAAATATATTATATTCTGTAATATGATATGAATTTTCAATTTTTTTCAATTTTTTAGAGAAATTTACACTTAAATGTTGATATATTATATAAGATTACAATTAGAGTGATCCAAAATTTAGTTATATTATAATAGAGTAATTCATAAAATTTATTTTAATGTTTGAATAAATTTATATTAATTAATATTCTAAAAAATCCCTAAAATATGTAAAATTTTATTTCAATTTTTTCATGACTCAGATATAGTCTCCAGAATCATATAGAGGCCTCCTAATAATTATAAATGATAAAGATCAAGGTTCATACAATTGTGGAATAACCATAATGTGATGAATTTAATTATAGTTTAGTGTCATTAACCTTTGAGAATTAATGATTAAAATCCAATATTAAATAAATATTTTAATTTATGAAAACTATTTTTGACTGACACACCATGGAATAAACCACTACATCATGGTACGATTTTGATATGTTAGGTATAATAATAAGATTTTTTTTACCCCCTTGCACAAACATGGTGAATCCATATGATCATATCATCTGAACATGAGACATTAGAGAAACAAATTTCAATTGGATCACCATTTCCACAAGAATTATTCCCATGATCAACACTTCCAATCTTATGTATCTTCCAAATGGTGTGGTTACCATCATCACAAGATAAAAAAATTAAATAATTATAAAATATATATAATCCTTATATATCCATATCATAGTGTTACCATCCTATTTTAGAACGATTTTTCCATGGATACACCTTAATAGACATATTGTGATATTTTATCCTCTATTATGCCAAAATCATCTTCCCGACTCTAAAATAATAATGTCGAGTAATAAGCTTGTCGTGGTGTGACACTTATTATAGAATATCCTATATCAATTTGAAATAATATCTTTATATTCAACCGATAATATATATAATTTATGAAACTAACACTACATGATTCTGTGAATCAACATATTAAACAACCACAACCCAAACATGCTTCAATAGTAATTTTTATAACGCATATTCTAGGTTTACTAGTTTCATATACTCTATATATTATTTAAAAAATCCTTTTCATTATTTTATGTGGTTTTAAAATATAGATATAATGTTTTCTATGAATTTTATTATTATGATAAATAACATTAACAATAATTGCATATTTGATATTCCTTATCACTGAGGTTTTATAGATTCCAGTTTGTTATCTTTAAATTCATTTGTCGAAAGATGTTTGTTCTTATAAGATTCCTTCCATGCGACATATGAAAAAATCCTCTCTCAGAATATAAAAGATTCCTTCCATGCGACACATGAAACAATCCTCTATCAGAGTATACCATATTTTATTTTGTTGAATTTGTATTGTATGTAACATGAATAATTTTTATAATCATATAATATCAACATATATAGATATATAACATTGTTTTCTTATTTATTTAATTTATAGATAAGTATTGATCCAACCAATAATCAAATGTTAATAATTTTTTTTATTTTTTTCCGTATATTATTTGGAATGTAGTGGCCTTCCAACTACCATTTTGATGATTGAAGAATTATTTTTAGTTATAATGAATGAAAATTTCATATATCATTATTATAATGATATTTCCATTATATACATACCTACATATATCCATAAATGGATCATTTTGGCTTGCATTCTTTTTTTGAATTATTTGTGGTCAAAATCTATTATTATTATGCCTGGAATAAATATTAATGACGTATTATTTAAGAATTTTATTGTCACATTCTTCAATAAAATAATATTATCATGGTATACTCATATTCCCTACTTATAGGATAAAATTTTATTATTTCCAATGCATAACATACCATATTTATTGATAAGAAAAAACATCACTATGATATTATAATTTTATAAATTAGTGTAAATAGTATTTTCATATTAGGAATTGTATCATCTATATGTTCTTATAGATTCTATTCAGATGAAAACACTTATGCACCTTGAAAATATTAAACCTCGACTTCATCATTGTATTTCTTCTTCACAATAACTCTTTTAGAGATATTCTATATTTCTAGAAATATAATCTCTCAATATACTATTATGAACATTTATATGATATTTAATGGGAAATATCCAAGTATTAATTTAGGATAATAGATATATATATATATAAATTTCATCTTAGTGATGCATGTTTTTATTATAATTATCCTTAATAAAATAATAACATCCCTATACATAGATATATGATAGGCCATGATTCTTCCCATACTATAACTCATTGACTTTCATGTTTATCACCTTGGTTGGAACACAATGTTCAGTATGTATCATTCTATTTTTTATACATATTTCTAAAATGATTATGGAATAATTTCCACGATCTATCATCAATTTATCTATAATGTTTTTATATCATACCAAAATCATTAAGATAATCAATAATATATCGGTTATGGTACTCTTTACATTAACCAAATACCACATTATTTATATTCTTACCATGCTGATTCTCATACATAGTAGTATATTACATAAATCTGTTAAAATTAATCTAATTTATCTTTTATCAATTATACATAACTATAAATATTGATGGAAAATGAGAATTAAATTAATATTAGAACAAAAACTGATATTATAATAGATATAACTTATGTCTACCAATACGAACTAATTCTAGATGTTCTATAACCCATAAAAATTTATTTCTTAAATTTGTATTTGTTTATTAACATAAGAACTAAGAATGAAAAATATAAAATGGTTTTAAATAATAATTATATAGATAATATTAATGATATAACATTTTCAATTATTTACAATATATATAACTTAGTATTCAATGACACTATTGGGTTTATATATGTCTTGTTGTTTGGTATGGATCATTGATTTCTAATATATGATATATTGATTTTAGAATTTATATAAAAATTTATTTGGACATTTCATCCAATAAATAGAAACTATTTCTCTCTAAAGATGACATATTAATATTTTATTAATTTTATGAACATAATATTACTTAAAAAATAATAGAATGAGTCACCTGGGTATTATGAGATGATAATATAATCTAGTTAATGTAACATTAATTGCTCCATCAGTTACTCAAAGATCAACTCTATATCTATGAAACTCATATAATATTATTGGTTCTAATATTTGAATACAATTGTGTGATACACATGTTAGATCAATAACCATTACAATATAATATAAGCACCCAATTGCGAATATAACAAAATTTGAAGAATACCATTAATTTAATAGTCTACTGTATTTAATATTTAAATGGGCCCACATTCCATATGAAAAATAGAAAAACTCCTTTTTTATCTTCCACTTAATCATTATATTAATTGGAGGAAATTACATAGGTTATTTTGGATTGGATTTTCTATTGACCTCATTACTTTTTATTCATTCTTTAAAGCCATAAGTACTAGATATATGCCATTCCTCATGTCATTATCATTTTAGAGAACCATATTGAACTGTTCTGAAAGAATCTCATACATATAAATTATTGTATAATTATGAATAAATATTAAAAAGGAGTTAATTATTAATCAATTTGATGTTCATAGATATATTTATCCAACTATAATACCAAATTCATTAATAAATCTATATACTTATTAATCTTGAGTAAATGAAGATGATCATAGATTCCAACTTCCAAAATATATATTTGTAGTTTAATTAGGATATTATTTCTAACCTACCTCACTTTATCCTAGAAATGTTATTATATATGTCAAATCATGGTGTATATATAAATTACCACATTTTGGGGCTATAAATTAGTAATAATTAATAAATATATAATTTGATTATCGTCATATGTGTCACACCCTAGAATATGGAACTAAGAAAATTGTTTTTTTGTTTTAAACACATTTTGTTCTGAGTTATTAGTAGGTTGGGAGAAGGGTTTTGGATTATTGGTGGAAACATGAGGCTACCAGCCAACTAGTTAGGGCCACTAGATAGCAAATTCATGTGGGATGAATGTATATATTCTTTTAGGTTCCGATAACAAGCTGATGGGTTTTGTAACATCCCAGACCTGGTGCTACTATAATCGATTCCCTATCTTATAGTGGTATGTGATCTGAATAGTTCCTCCCCATATTATAGAGGTATTCACAATTATCTATTGTCTAATTGATCTTGTTGGGATTGTATACCCTCATTATCAGGGTACACTAATAGCATAAATCAAGATTAACAATGAAATTCATTAAAAAAATACAAAAGATATCACATACCACATTCCCATAATCAGGAAGTTATCCAAAATAAATACAGTAAAATATGTCATGTCATGATAGTCTAAAGTTGCATAAGTAAATACAAATAAGACACTAAATAAAATTCCAAAATCATTTCCCTACAGAATGTATAGTCCCCTCATTGATTCTATATCCAATAACACCCATCAACCATTTAGCATAGGGCATTTTCATTTATCCTGACATGCCATCATGAAGTCTTATCCGGTACCTAATGGAATCCTATATAGGGTGTGATTACAACTCATTTGGACACAACCAATGGTGTCATAAATAATATCGACTATAATCATAGTGTATGAAAATTTACAAAAAATAAGTAATAGAATTAATTAAAAAAGGTTTTGTTATTAAACTATATTTAAATTAACCACTCATATTCTCAGTTCCTAGTGTGACCCATACTCATCAAACCAAATGTAGTTTAATTTCATTTCTAGAACTATTCCTCAAGTGTCAAATTTTGGAAGATAAAGAGAATCAGTCCATGTATCCAACAAGGATTCTAAACTATATGTATGACCTTCCCAACCATGATATTGAATTCCATGTTCATACCCTTGGAGTTAAGAGCATAAATACATTCTCCAAAACATACTATGCATAGGGATCACATGAATATCATTCTGGCCTGCCTATGGGAGAGGATCAATACTCAAATCATACAACCAACCAGTTGTTCAAATTTTTAAAGGATCTTTACCATTAACCATTCTTATCAACAAAGAAAAAACAAGTGTGCAATTAATTTTATCTAAATTCAATGGTTCATCACCTTAAATATATTCTAAATTCCCATAGTTATGCCATTTCACCCTTAAAGAAGCATTAAAACAATTTATCACCCCATTAAAACTAATTAACCACATAGAAAACCCCATTTTACCACTTTTCCTATTTACCCATGTACAATACATAACTCATTAATCTTATTGGAATACATAAAATGACCCCTTCATTCCATCCCAAAAATTATAATCTCCATTAAAATTATTTTAATCTCATAAATACTTTAATTTATTATTTATAAACATAATAGTCATATTCAGGGTAGTGGAAACCCCATGAGTGATAATAAACATATCCTAATGAATATTTATGAATCTAATGGGGATCATGAGGGGTTCGACACAAAATCTACACACCCATTTAGTGATTTCATATCGAGGATTGAAATTCATTGAACAAAGACACAAGAAACAACCTGATACTCATAAATTATACGTGAAAACAATGGAATATAAATTGGAGACAAACTTCATAATGTTAATAGACAAGTGATATCTAAACTATATCCCTTTATTTGAATTGAAAAAACCTTCCATGCCCAAACAGATAATTTTTTGGAATACAATGGTTTAGAGAAATCGAAAGAAAAACAAGAAACAAACTATTGTTATTCTAATAAATATAAGGATGACGAGAGATAGACTCACCCAAATCATCGACTCACAACTGGAAGTGCCTAAAACAAATCAATATTGAGGGATAACCATAGATGAAGGAGGAGGGGACCTTGGTTTATCTTCTTTCCTATTGGAGGAGGAAGGAGGATAAAAATATAGAAATGAATCACAATTCCCGATAAGAAAAAATGGGAAGTTACCTATTTTAAATCAGACACATGTTTTAGATACATGGATAGACATAACATGCAACAACATATATCCAATATGTACCATGGGTTTCACAGTCTCTGGGGAAGCCCACATAGATTTCCATATAATGCTAAAGTTGTGCATTTGGCTCTATCCAAAGACACATGGTTTCTAGGCTCCCTTTTTAAAATATGTCAACAGTGAACCATCCACAACTAAGAAGTACCAATAAGGGGCATGATTAGTACTAAACATGTATCAACCATTCACCATGAATAGTATGTACACCTTTCTTCCTATCTTGTATCCTGAATCTCCATGACAACACCAGATTTCGCTTATATTATTAGATACCTTTCATTAACAATTTTAAAGGGAGTTAACTCAAAATTTAATAAAAAATGTATCTACCTTAAAGGTTCTGATCTTATAAACTCTATCCTTATTAATAATCATCCTCAAGATACACTCCCAAACATCGATAATCCTCCAAGGTAAAAAGATCAGGCCACTCATCCCATATATCTGCCTCCCTGTCCCATATTTCCTTTAAAATGTTATAATACTGCAACAACACTATAACCAACATCAAAATATTTCCACACAAAACATTATCACTGTGATCCATAATATGAATCAGACGATACTCAAATAAAACATAATCATCAAGTTTTACATGATCAATTTCGATCACATGATGAGGTTTAGGATGATACTGTGGAATCTGTGACACATGAAAATTATCATGAATAACACTATAATACTATGGAAAATCCAAACAATAAGCGACTGGTTAAATCTTCTCCACAATCCTAAATGGCCTCACATACATGGGCACCATCTCCAAATGTTTCCAACTAAAAGGTTAACGCAATCATTGAGACACCTAATTCATCACCGTAATATTTTAGAAAAATAATTTATGTTTGATAGCATTTTTTTTATATAACACCCATATTAAATGACCCAAGATACATATATCTGTTATAACCTAGACGTTAAATTTGAGGGTATAAATAGTATTAAATAATTTATGAAATACATATATATACACAAATTCAATAATAAATATAAATTATTTATAAATTTTTAGTAAATTATCGATAAATTTTTAGTAATATAATTTTATTCATCAAATATATGTTTTTTTAAAAAATGATTTTTGTAGATTTTCATGAAAAATATTATAAACATTTTTTTGAAAATTAAAAAAGTATATTTTTTAAGAATAAAATTATTTTTTAAATCATATTTTCGAAATTTAGTTTTTTGAATTCATTTATTTTTCAGAAAATATTTTTTCAGTGGGTATTGAAAAATACCAATGTTTTTAAAAATATCAATTTTTTCATTAAATTATGATATTTAAATGTGTAATAATTAATTGAATAAGATTTATTTTAAAAAAATTATTATTTATATATAAAAATATACTTATTTTCATTTGAGTTAACTTCATATTGGGGTTTATTATATGTTTTTCCTTGGGTTACAAAACTCAATTTTTTTAAAAACTATTTTAAAGGAAATAATGTGTCTCCTTTTTAATCAATTAAAAAAAACCCACAATGATTGATTATTATAATGATATTTATATATAATATATATCAATATATATTAATTTTTATTTGTAAAATAATTTTTATTAGTCATAGTTTTAATATAATATCATCTTTTTTTAGAAATATACACTTCTTAAAAACCCACCTTTTGACCACCACTATTGTTTTAATTTAAACATAACAATTTCTACTTATATGAATATAATAATGTAAAATGGATTAAATATTAATAATAATAATAATAATAATTAATATTATTAAATATGTTCAACATAATATTTTTAAATAATTAATAGTGAAAACATTAAAAGTAAATTAATGTGGTGAATGTGAAAACATATTCACCGGGGGTTAAACTAAAAAAAAGGGTCAAAATGACCTAAAACCATATATAAAAAGTATTATATTGGAATTTTTAATCCGTAAAATGAAAAATAAATTATAATTACCCATTATGTATCATTGTGGAATGTTATAAGCATGTTAACACCTTTTTCTTTTAAAAATATACAAGTATGCCAGCCACCTACCTTGTAAAAGGCCACCCACTCTCCTCTCATATTTACAACCTAATTCCCTTTTAGTTAATATAAATAATTCCCAAATGACTTCATAATATCTATAACATTATAGTAGAATAATTTTTATTGTTATAATTTCATTTTGTATATACGTTATCTATACTCTTGATGATGTTTTCCAATAAGTGCAAAAATGACGAACTATACATTTTTATTTAATTTAGTCGACCATTGCCTAAAAATATTCTTAAAATGATATTAGGATAATTTTATAATTTAATATATAAATATATCTTATTATATTAATTTAATATCATATATCCGTCTCTTCTTTCATCAAATGTGATACAAAATCATCATTTTTCAGTATGCTGGAAAATCGCCTCACTAACAAATGTTATTCATTTTCCATCATCACCTCTCATGGATTATTTTAATGATAGGTTCATATTATATATAGAAAAATATGTTATATTTGTAAAATATTAATACTTATTGAGTTATGAAATCACATATAATTTTTTAAAATACATTTGGTGGTGGATACGATAACGTCACTCATGTGTATGGTGAACTACCGTATCATGAAGCAATGTGATTCGTTTACCACTAACACGTTACATTGAAGATAATAAGGGTATGTTTAAGGAATATATGTGTTATAAATGAAATAATAATGAAATTAAAAAATATTTATCATTTTTAATATATAAAATATATCATTTTCATTCTTACACTGAAAAATGATAACGTCGTTCTTGTATGTGTAGACTACTGCCTCAATGAAGTGATGTGACTCCTTTTATCATCATCAAATAACAATAATGAAATATATAAGTATTATTTTTAAAGTAATATGGTATTTATGATATTATTATCATTTTGAAGTTATATAATTATATATACCTTAAATATATAATGATTATTCAAAAATCGAAATGTTACTCATATATACGTATGACTTAAAGTCTCTATGATTATAACATAGTTCATTTTTTATAACCATTATCCATCATTAGTTTTAAAATTATAATTTATGAATAAATTTGATAATAATTGGATTTTTATTATTCTATATATGTTAAAATAAGGACCTCTTGGACCATGATCGACACAACAAAGACATTTGAAAACAATGACCATAACCCCCTTAAAAATAATTGCATGGACTTAACTGATTAATTAATTAAATATTTTATAAAAAGAAATAAAATAAATTATATAAGTACATTGTACTAATCATTAAAAATTTTCTTAATAAATTAAATAATTTATGTAATCTTAGTATACAAGAGTTAATGTACATTCAAGGAATGTATGTACTCGAGGTAAGGGTTTTATCGTATCACTTTTAGTTCCTTGAGACATATTCTATATTCATAAGTAATTTATATAGTGAGGTGTGTATACTAATAGTTTTATATTTTATATCATAATTATTCATAAATAATTTATTTTTCTTTTTAATTTTATTTATTTTATCCACATGGATTTTAATTGAATGTTACCACGTGGTAAAGAATTTTATAACTCCGTTTCTCTTTAATAGGGTGATATTCTTCTTCCTTGTATTTGAGATTATATGACAATATGTTTAAAAAAAATATTGTGTTACTTTTTTTGTATTTAAAAACATTTTATATTTATTTAACTTTGATATATATAATAGATTCACAGATTAATTATCAAATTCAATGGTATAATATTTATAAGGGTTATTCAGCAAAAATTGCATCCCATTGAGACATATGATTATAATATTATCCTAACTACATTATGAGACGCATATAACTTTTTTTAATTTTATATCAGGTATTATCTGATTATCATTATATTTAATGTTTAATTAGAAGTTATTATTCCATTGGGACTACAATTAAAGAGTAACCAAAGTGGAAAAGGCTTTATGTTAAAATATACATTATTGTGGGATTGTTTATGTTAATGATTCTTTTGGATTAAATAATATGATATTATTTTCATAAATTTAACATCCTTTATTCTTTTTTTGTTATGAATGTTATTAACATGTTGAATTTCCATTTCGTCAAATATTTACTTAAGAAATATAATAAATTTTATTTTTAAGTGATATAAATCTTGTATTTTTGTTTAGATTGAGTATCTTTCTCTTCATTATCAATATTTTTGAAGATTTGTTAAAAAATATCAATTTTTTCCAAAATATATTTTACATGGTCTTTTACCATATTTTGAATTTTTTTCAATGGAAATTTCATAACATTGTCCAAATGAGTTACTTCTGACTCCATTTTACATAATGTTTTAAGAGAAATTATTTTTTTAAAATTTACAATAAGATCATGTTTTCTTATAGTCTTTCCTATTAATTTCCTTGATGTATCCTTCATATTATTCCATATTTGATTTCATATATAAATATTTTTATAGAAATTTGGAAACTATTAGTTTTAAAAAGTGATTTTCAAAGAAGAAATGGATTTTTCCTCAATAGATTTTTCAAATATATCAAAGGTATTTCCATTCATCAACATCAAGAACCCATGTTGTTATATATTCTCCAAATAGATCATTTTTAAGTTATACCATCCTTTTTCTACCATTGGATATATTATGATTTTTTTCAAAGATATATTTGTGGAAAATATTAATTTTCCATGGGTTAATCATGTTTTAAAGATATTTTTATGTAATTTATTTATTGTCCACGTGATAATAATGTTATTAAATTAATAAAGGCTGTTTAAATGAGTTTATGATGAAATGAATGGTCTATGCACTTTTTTGGTGATGCAGTTCTTGTAAATATTTTATAATGAATAATGATTTTTTTAAACCAATGATGCGTGATTTTTTTATAATCCATTGATGGGTAGTTTTGTTATAAATGTAGGATGAGTGGTTCTATGGTATGCCTAGGATGGTTTGTTATATTATAAAACAAGAATGAGATGGTCCATCATAGACCTCCAATTAATTGAGTAATATAGAGATGGATTGAGGCCATATTATTCCATACATTTTCCTCAGTTATGTGAAGTTAATGTTCCCAGATAATAATACATTTAATCTACTATTTCTATGGGTTTATATTGTTTTCATTGATCAATATTAATATGACATGATTCATGATTATTGAATTTAATGAATCATTCCTTTTTTTAATCCTTATGCTTTGTTTTCATGATTTATTATATAGGTATTGATGGGTAAAAATATTTTTATGTTATACTCTTGAAAATTTATTATGTCAACATATCCTTGTTCTCCTCTTATGCTAATTGGTGGAATTTAATTGTTATTTTAATATTTACCCTATTTTATAATGTGATCTCACCCTTATTAGGTTTAATTTTACCCTTGTAATAAATATTGGTGTTGAAATAATTAAGTATATAATAGATTTCATATAGATGATAATGGTTTCTTAATTTTAAATAAGTAAACTAGTTTATGAGGGAGGTATTATAAATTAAAGATAAGGTCATTAATTATGCATGTGTTTTCCTAATTTTATAAAACTATAAACCTAAATGTTTATTGATAATTCAACTGATTTTATTTTCCCTTTTTACATTTTATGTTTTGGATAGAAATAATTGGCACTCATTTATCGATATCAAATATGGAAATGTAATATTTATTCTATTAGAACTAGATATCAGAGTGCGGGTCTGATGCTGTTAATGTTAGTATCATAAGATGGGTTTAGCTAAATTTTTATATTTTGATGTTTTCATTTCAGGCTATATTAATTGTTATGGATCATTGATTAATAAGATTAATGATGGTCATATGTTCAATTTCATTAACACCCCTTTTAGATTTTAATAAAAATGATGATATAGTAATTAATACCATATTATGAAATTTCCTAAACCTGAATGCCACTATAATATTCCCCGACTATCGGTCGGACACATGACCAGAAACACATCTCCCCAAACTCTAGAGGTTATTGACTAGAGTCAAGGGCCTAGGTTTTTTTTATATGGGTATTATTTTCTCATCACTAGAGTGTATAACATTGGATATTCAATAATAGATAAGTAGAAAAGTATTAGTAAATTCATACATTAGATAAATGAACATGATGTAAACATCCATGATAGATATGTACTACAATTCCCAAAGTAATCTCATATAAAAGTTGCATTTCATGTCATGTCTAAAAGAATCCAATCTAGCTATAGATACAACAGTACAATAGAGGTGACAAAACAACAAAAAATTCAAAAAGATATCTTAGCTATCATCAGAATCTACAGCTCGATCCAAGGATCCCTGCTTCTAAGTGGAAATCAATAACCTGTATTATAGACCATAACCCTTCCCAAACCTTTATTCACATATTCTCCTCACATACCCATTGACAACCAAAATTTTTTGTGAGATTCAATCCTAGTATGAAACCACCCAGAGGTCTAATTCCATCCATTCAATTAATAAAAAACAAAAATAGTGTCCATGCATTAATAAAAACACCTATTCTTCATGGGAAAATAACAAGACCACCTACTATAGGTCCATTATGGAGGGCTCATCTAGTATCATCTCCTGATTAGACATATATTGGGAGAAAATGAATAATGTATAAATAAATTTGATATAGGTAATATTAGTGTTGGCGCCAAGAAAAGCTCGTAACTCCCGGAGGAAGTTTCAGAATGACGAAGCGAAGTCATATTCAGAATCAGAGGCTCGATACGGAGGCCCGGGATGTGGAGCACAAAATAAAGGAGGTTCTGTGGGAAAAAATGTTTTGCGCGTGTAGAATCACCAGGTTTCGCGCAATTGAGCCGTTGAGGCACGCAATCTTTGCACGCCCCGGTTCCGCACGGCGAGCTTTTGCGCGCCGGCTACGCTCGGCGTGAAGAATTTCACACGCCACCTGGATTCCGTGCTGGAGGCCGCCTATAAATAGAAGGTGACCCAAACGGTTTGGGGGTTGAGGAATCCGAAGCGACTCTTGTGCGCGCAATTCGGCTCCCCCACGCGAAAGATGTCTTCCAGGTAAAACCCTCATTTCGCGCAACCTTTCCCCGGAGTTCTCCATTGCGCGCAACTCCACCGGCTTCATTCATTTTTCCTCTTCCATAGTATTCCAGGAATGCGCACAATCTGTGCCTCGTGCGTGCAATACCCTTCCATGCGTACAACCCCTGTACGTAGTTCCCTCTCGGCGCTCAATTCCTTTGCTCCAATTGTGCGCTTCCCGGTCTTTTGCGCGCAAACCTTCCCTTTTTCATGCAAAACCCATGACTACTCACCATGATGCCCCTTGGCTTCCCCATGCGTACCATGCGTTGTTTTCCCGCAAGACCTTCCAGGCTCGTGCGAAGTAACCTCAAGGTCCCTTGGGCCATGTTTCCCATTGCATTGCTTTGCCTTATGCTTCTCCGCATAGGCATGCTAATGGCTATTGCTTCTTCGCATAGCCACGCTAACGTGGACCCCCCGATGGTTTTCCCTGCGGCCCCCCTTTACTATGGCCTTGGCGATGCCTTCCCTTCCACAAGGGGTAGAGGGAATTGGGCATATAAGCCCTAGTGGTGTGGAGCGAACCCACCTCGACCAAGCTGATGGATGTTAAACTGCTAAGCACCTCGTCCTAAACACAAGACATTAAACTGTGGTCCGACCCCGTGCTTCGCATGCAGGGTCCCCCCAGCTCGGACATTTTTTACGCCCACTCGTCTCCACGGGAATGGACTCTTCCTCACATGGAATGAGATCCTCCTTGTCGGAGCGGCGTTTGTCCGCGGGGGAAGGGCCGCCTTAGAGCGTAATCCCCTAACCTTTCTTACGGATGATTGCACCTGTGCATCTCCGTACATCCCCCCTGCAAAGGCCAGTGGAGTCCTTTTCCCACAGCGCTTTGTCTCACCACGGGCCTCCACCCTAGTGTAAGCCCCGACCCCAAGGTCCGCTAACCACGCGTAAGCCCCTATTTCCTCTTTGGGCCGCTCAACGCGTAAGCCCCATTCCGCTTCTCACGGACGCACCCTTTGCGACATGATCGTCTGGTCCCTGCTGCCTCTTGTTTCCCACACCGAGCATGACTCACGTGGGCTTAGAGTGTGCGTCGACCATGATATCCTCTTATGGGCCACCTCAGAGCATAAGCCCCATCCCAACGAACTACGTGGACCTTGATCCGTGCTAACGCATGGTACGTAGGAGGCCTCCACGAGGTTCAAGCCCACCACCCGGTCGTCTCGACCTCTCCATGTCGGTTCCCCGACCACCTTGGGCCACCTCAGAGCATAAGCCCCAAATATTCCGTCCCGCATGACGTTAAACTGTATCACGTCCCGCATAACGTTAAACTGTATCGCGTCCCGCATGACGTTAAACTATATCGCTTCTCGCATGATGTTAAACTGTATCCCACCTCTTGGGCCGTCTCAGAACGTAAGCCCCATGTCTCACTCCACCATCCATCCTGATCCTTACCCGGGACGCCACATCCTGGTGAGATCATGCCACCCTTTCCCACTCCATGATATATGGGAAGCCGCCCACGTACTGGCCCCAACATCGGTGTTCCCCCTAGGAATCCTTTAACCTGATCCATCTCTGCAAGACATTAAACTTGCGACATACCTTCTGTTAAACATGGGAAGCTGAGGAAAACCTCAGATGGTACACATTCCCCGCGTTCGATGTGGGATGCCTCAGGCTTCCATGCCTTCGAGAAGCCCAGTGATGAGGGACCAAAGACAGACATGTCGACAACGCCCCAACGTGACCATTCTCCTCACCGCAGGTTGCTGTCCCAACAAGACCCCTTGGAGCGTCTTGACGGAAGCAGCGTAATTAACTGGCGTCCATGTAGATATGGCACCGGGAATGAGCTTCACGAACCCGTCTTAAATATTTGAGGGAGACCCAGACTAGGTAATGAGCTCCGAGGAGGAATCCATGGAGGGAATAACCGACAACCCATCATCCCAGTTTCAATCAAGGAGCAGACATACCTGAACAAGGAACGGATGTCACCCACCTTTGGAAAGTGGGAATGCGGGGAAACAAGCAGCGTGCCCACCCCGGCGGACGGACGCGCGCACCCCGGTGAAAGCGTCAGAAACAAAAAATGGTGAACCCGACGTGAATCTCTTCTCCTCGATACGGGGAACAGTAGCCGTCGGGGTGTCGGTCACAAAAAATGGTGAACTCGACGTGAAGCACTTCTCCTCGATACAGGGAATGGTAGCCGTCGGGACGTCAGTCACAAAAAATGGTGAACTCGACGTGAAGCTCTTCTCCTCGATACGAGGAACGGTAGCCGTCGGGGCGTCGGTCACAAAAAAATGGTGAACCTGATGTGAAACTCTTATCCTCAACACGGGGAATGGTAGCCATTGGGGCATCAGAATAATAGCATGTCACCAGGTCCGGGTAACCCTCACCGGGACGTGAACCTGCCAGGGGTCGAGGCCATCAGGACGTTGACTACTCTGTTCTGTGACGTCGTCAGCATGGATCCCTCTCGCCGACCATGGAAGACGGAATGATGTCGGTCCTTGGTTGCTGATCTCATTTCCTGTTGATACCGATGGGTTCATCTCCCTATTTCCAAGAATCAGATCAATGCATTCAGAGCTCGATCGCCACCTGCCCATCGGCGCAGGGGTAGGGGCAGTGCCGACGCGGCTACCCCTGTAGTCCCACCTATCCCACGGTCGCTCCGACTTCGACCGCCGTAGTAGCCAGGCGCTTGTACCCCCTATCCCCATCAGAAATCATCAAACGCAGGGTGATCAATAACCTGGTTCGTAGGTATGATGGGGAAGGGGTCTTCCCCACCAGGGGCATGGCCCACTTGGATCTTGGGGCGGTTGCGCCTCACCACCATCGCCGCCCTCGAGGTCCGCGAAGGGAGTCTCCGCTCCCCATGCCGACGTTCAACCACTTCGAGAGCCTATCTCCGAAGCGCTTTGACACATCCCTCCCCTATGCCAATGAGGTGGGGGATGTCCAGGTCCACTCGATCGACGATCTGTCCCAGGGGGTACCGGCATGAACCCCCACCAGGCTGCACCGCCACCCGACTCCCCGAGCCGAGGAGCAGGAAATCTTCATGCCCGCGCCGCCGGTTCCGACCCATCTGACTCGACGCCAGCGTCGGGCGCGAGTGGGGGAGAATTCCCGTCCTGGGGCACCAGCATCAGAAACCATTGTGGCCCCAGCCACTGCTGACTCCTCTTCCCAGATCCCTGCGCATGGTGAGCAAGGGAAGTCGCGTGCCCAACTGGGATCGAAACCCCGACTGCCCTGCAGGCAGGTTGGGTCGAATCTCCCGGTCGCCGACACTTGCAATGGCCACTGCGGACCAATCCACGGTTGTTCCGCTCACCATGAAGGCTCATTCCGTGCCACAGATCTGGGAAGTCGAAAGCTTCTTCGCGACGGCTATGCTCCGGGTATGACTCCTTCCAGTACCCACTGCATGGGGTATGAGGTCACTCCCCCTACCGTCGGTCACGAGAATGGAGCTGTTGTGTATCTAGTCGCTCACTCACATGGAGGTCCTCCCCATGTCCCTTTCGACATCTATCCCGGTGCTTCTCGCACCCCGGCCTTCGGTCCCCTCTGCCCCAGCTCTATTGTGGATGGGGGACCCCATGACGGAAGTCATCCTTATCCTGAGGAGATACCCAGAGGTAGGAAGGCCGGCCGTCATCGCCATAGGAGGAATGTGAGGGGAGTCCGGACGGGAATCAGACCAGTCAGTTTCTCAGATTCTGAGGTAGCGTACGACTGGAGGATAGAACCTCCCCCCAACCTTTTGAATTGAGGACCGGGATGGGGACACGGAGCGTCAGTCTCATACTCCCCGAATGTGAGATCCGTATGATTCCCTCCTCCCTTCGATGGTATATCCATGAGGACAAGGACTTGGCGTACCGCCAGGGATCAAGCCCGCAGTTTCCGCTGATCTCCTCGGAAGCACCTCTTGCCCCTGTTGGAGAGGGTGAGGAGCTTATCTGGGGACCGACGGAAGGATCACGAGGCGACACACCCTCAGCGAGCACCAATGTTGTGACAGGAGGCCCATCCACCAGCCCATCCTATCGCGATGTGGCAGCCAGGGCACTGCAACCCTGGGAGGATGACCCAGGGATCAGCGGCCAATCGGCCTATTCATCGTATTCCCCGCCGGCCAGCCCACCGCCCCAAAGGCCTGCCTCGGCGCCATTTCCAATTCCCCGACTTTCCTCGGTGGGCGAGCAGGGGTGGAAAGTTCCGAACCCCGAGCCGGAGCTGTGGAGCTTCTGGAAAGATATTGCAGCGGGCCACTTCTCTGAGAAGTTTTGGCCGGTCGCAGAATCGGTTTTTGATGTGCCAGAGTATCTCACCCCAGGAGGGTTTTAATGCTTCCGCCAGATTCTTCGGGTGACTCACTCTTGCCTCCGTCATCAGCTAGCGCCTTATCCCGGGAGCCAAGCGCATCTCGATGATATCGGTGAGAGGTGCTGCCGGATTGACCTAGCAGCACTCCCCGCGGTTCGGCACCCCGAGTCGCTGGGCCTCCATGAGGCCTTTCAGCAACAATGCATCCAGAGTTTTCAAGTACTCCACAGAGTTATTGAGGAGGCCACCCCCACGTGCACATCCGCGGGTGGGGGCAGTACGCTGCTCTCCTCTTCTATGCGATCTGCCAGCAGCCCGATCCACTGGGCGACCCTGATGGAACGTCACCAAGGGCCGTAGCAGTCAACATGGCTGAACCTTCAGATGAGGGAAACATTGTGGAGACCCTTGACGGGGACTCACCCCCCGAGGATAGGCTGCTACTGGACCCATCTGGGAGGATTACTCACCCATAGAGGAGCCTCCTAGGCCTTCCTGTACCCACGGAGGCACTGGCGCTGAGCAGAAACATCGGCAAGGGTAAAGAGCCTGTCGGGTCTGTCAAACTTGCCGACACATCTGCCTCAGTGCAGAAGGCAGAGGATTATCCCGAGAAGGCCACACTGCGCTAATAGCTAGCTGAGAAAAAAAGGCTGGTTGATGAGCTATTGGCCGAACGCATTGCAGAGCGGCGGCCTGTCTACGACATCCCTAGACCAGGACAGCAGGGGCAGGATCATCTACCCCTTGCGGAGATTCCCCCGGGCAACCGTGACTGTGTCGTTTTCTCCGACAGTGGAGACACTGGAGCCCATGGAAAGATGGCGCGATATGTTTTGCCGAACCCTCCCGAGCAGCGAGGAAACCTGGGAGACCCTGCTCGGTTTCCTCCCGCCGCTCCGAGAGTTGCTCTGCCAGCTGCCCCCCGAGCCGCTGAGCGCGACTATCGTATCGAAGAGCCTGGCAATGCGCTTGTGGTTAGAGATCCCTGTCAGGACATGAATCCGCATCTGGATGATCTGATGGAAGTACTCATCGCTTGCTTGGAGGCCCTGGAAACTCGGCAGGTGGCGATCCCACCGGATGGCAAGCCGAACCCCGCATGGGTGGATGACATGCCGGCCCCGCCAAGATTTGGGAACCCCACTTTTTCACCATTTAACCGGACTGGAGACCCGCCACAACACTTGGACCACTTCAACTCAAGGTGCGGGATTATGTTAGGGACTCCAGCGCAGCAGGAGGCTTCCATGCTCCGGTGCTTCGTTCAGACACTGGAAGGACTAGCGTTCGCTTGGTACAACCAGCTCCCTGTTGGATCAGTGACTAGCTGGGAGGACCTTCACAGACAATTCCTCTACCAGTTCAGTTCCAAAACCTGGAAGACGAACATTTCATACAACTTCAGGTGCAAGCAAAGGCCCGACGAGCGAGTCACGGACTTCGTCGCCCGGTGGAAGGGGCTCACGTACTCCCTTGACATGCCACTGACTCAGGAGAAATTACTAACGATGTGTGTGGAAAACGTCAAGGAAGAGTTGGTTCCTTACCTGACCACGCAGAATTACCCTGGAGGGTTCTGGGACATCTCGGACAAGGCTCAGTGCCTCGAAGAAGCCCTGCAACAGGCCAGTCAGGCACGCCCGTTGCCTCCTGTAATCTCTGCAAGGAGAGCCGCCAGAGCCGAGCCTGCTACAGTGGCGCAGATAGAGGCCCCCAGACAGCTAGAGTTACTGCCGCTGAGGCTAGATCAACAGGCTCATAAGGGTCCACCCCCATAGCCTCCGGCCCAGCAGCGACCGCCTCAAAATCGGCAGGCGCCTCCGCGTAACGCACCACCACCACCTAGGAGAGGTAATCTGGATCTGCCTCCTCGGCCTGCTCCTCCGGTCCCTGGCCATGGTCATCCCCCAAGAGTCCTCTTTTAAGGCAGAAGGAATCGGGCTTACTCTTTTGGCGAGGCCCAGGTCCCCGGATATTTCCGTAGCACCTTGGAGCAGAGGATCGTGCGGCTGCCTGAGTGCCAGAAGCCAGAAGAGGCGTGTCTCACGGATCTCCCTAACTAATGCCCTTATCACCGGTTCATGGGACACACCATCCAGAAATTCTATGTGTTCAAGGACTGGTTCCAACACAAGATTGACAACAACATAGTCAGGTTGGGCCCAGCCCCGACACAGGTGGCAGGTGTCTTTGTGGGATCAGATGGAAGTAGTGACGACGGGGATGGGTGGGAACAGGATTCCGACCGTGGGTCCCGGAAGTATAACGATTGGATGGCCCACATGATGGTCGCCCATGCTCATGGCATCATCTGTGCCTGCCTGGACCATCCAGATCCATCGGAATCTCTGAGCGCCGCTTCGACATCGTCGTCCCAGCCTACTTCTTCCCAGAAGAGAAGGCGGCAGCGCAAGAAGAAAGAGCACGCCCTGCTATTGCCGTCATCTTCTCGCACGCTTGGCAATTTCATGCCCCCGGAAATTAGGATCCCTCAGAGACCCCATTCGGCAATGGATGACTCCTCGACTGAGATCCTGTGGTACGCTTCGGTTAACACCGTAGAGTTGGTAAATCCCTTTGTGGCTCCCGACGACGAGGAGCATCGGGTGAACCTCCCCGAGAGCCCGGGGTATGCTTCGGTTAACACCGTAGAGTTGGTAAATCCCTTTATGGCTACCGACGACGAGGAGCGCCAGGTGAACCTCTCCGAGAGCCTGGGGTACGCTTCGGTTAACATCGTAGAGTTGGTACATCCCTTTGTGGCTCCCGACGACGAGGAGCGCCATGTGAACCTCCTCAATGCCCCCAGCTGTCGCCAACGTCGATGGAGCCATGGCTACGTGAACCGCCAGGGCACGGCAGTCGTCACCTCCAGTCAGGCCATGCACGCCACCAAGACCAGGCAGCAGGCCCGGTATAGAGAGCAGCACTAGCGGCTCCCTCACCCGGTGAAAATAGGTTCGCTTCCACCACCGTTTGTGTTGCTGGATCGGGCGGAATCGCCTTGCCCGCGTCGCAACCAGCCCAGCCCTACCACTGGCTAACTACGAGCTTCCGGTCCTAGCATGGCAGCCACCTCCCGGGCTTCAGCTGGTGAACAGCGGGAAGTGCCTAGTACCAGTCAGTCACCGGTCCCGCCAGCAGGGCCCGTCATGCCCCCAACCACAGAGCGACCTCCTGTAAGTAGAAGCTCGCGTTTGGAATTAAAGTATGATGTCCAGAAGCATCTGGCTGGAATTCTGGCGAGGCTTTCCATCCTTGAGGCCCTCTTCCTATCGTCTGAAATGCGTGAGGTGCTCGCAGAGGCTCTAAGGAGCCCCCTCCAGTTTGAAACGGAGGTAGCGGCCGTAGAAGCCTTCCACACCGAGGTGGTTGGGAATGCCGAATGTCAGGAAGTTATCTCATTCTCCGGTGAAGATGAAGACCCTCCCATACAGGGGCACATCCGCCCTCTGTACATCACCGGCCAGTTCAATGGAGTGGAGGTCCGTCGCTTTCTTGTCGACACGGGTTCTGGGATTAACTTGATCCCAACTCGGACACTGCGAAAACTGGGGTTGTATGAGGATGATTTAACTCCCTCCGACCTCAGAATCCAGGGGTATGACAGGACCGAACAAACTCCACTGGGTAAGATTTGTCTGAAGACCCAGTTCAGCGGCTTAATTTCCAATACTGAATTCATGGTTGTCTCTCAGGACACTGCCTATAACGCGTTGATGGGAAGGCTGTGGCTCCATCTTCACGCAGCAGTTCCCTCATCATACCATTAGTGCCTCAAATACTCCCTTAAGGGTCGAGTGGGTGTGCTCCAAGGGGATGCGTCCCCATTTTCCTCTTGTGAAGCTCATTACCTGGACGCTTCCAATTACAAGAGCAAGGACAAGCATATCTTGGCAGGTGAGGTTGAGCCTACCGCTATCACGAGTGATCCCTCGACAGGTTTGGATGATGCATATATCTTCCCAATCCATCGGTTGGAGGCCACGAATCCCAATATGGGAGAGTGCTTTTTTGTCTCAGGTACCAGAGGAATGCATATTTCTAGGTCTATGTGACAGCGGGAAATCACCTCGTACTCTTACACCAACCAGGACCGGGTGATCCCCGAGCCTCCTACCCCCGTACGATATCGGGATGTTGGGATTATGGCAATGGAAGTACGTCATACGTGCCTATTTCGCCAAGCCGGGATTGACCGGATCAAGCCAACGCGACACCACTGCTTCGATATCATAAAGTGTGCCCCCTTGGGCCGCAGGCCGGATGGGATTGGATCAACCGCCTTTGTAGCTACGGTCTCCGCAGTGCCTGAGTCTCCCGTCGCGAAGACCTCTGCCGCCCAAGTCAGTGCTATCTCCCCATCAGGGTCGAGCAACCCCGAAACGGCTCCCCCCATGGACGATCCTTCCCCAAGCGGAGAAGAAGACATGGAAGATGCTCCTCCTGCATTTGAGGAGGGCGTCTCTGCCACGGTCGACGAGCTCGTACAGGTGAACCTTGGTAGTGAGGCGGACCCGAGACCCACATTGGTCAGCGCCGCTATGCCTCCCTAGGAACGGAAACGGTACATAGACTTCCTCAGACAACACCATGATGTGTTTTACTGGAGTTATGATGAGTTTTCGGGACTAGATCCCCAGGTAGCCATCCACCGCCTTGGCCTCCCAGCAAACCATCGCGGGTTCAAGCAGCCTCCCAGAAAAATGCACCCCTTTCACAGTGCCATGGTTGAGGCCGAAGTGGATAAGCTCATTAAGGCCAACTTCGTCAGGGAAGTCCATTACCCTAGGTGGCTAGCCAACATTGTGCCCATCAGGAAGAAGAACGGGTAGATCAGGGTCTGCATCGACTTCCACAAACTTAATCGCCACTGTCCGAAGGATGACTTTCCCCTTCCTATGACATAGCTGTTGATCGACGCAACGATAGGGTTCCAAGCCCTCTCCTTCATGGATGGGTACTCCGGGTATAACCAGATCCGAATGGCCCCCGAGGATGAAGAGTTCACTGCCTTCAGGGCCCCCCAGGGCACTTTCTGCTATCGGGTTATGCCCTTCGGCCTGAAGAACGCGGGTGCCACCTATCAACGGGATATGCACAACATATTCAAGCCGATCCTCGGGATGCTAGTGGAGTGCTATGTAGATGACCTGGTGGTTAGATCTCGTCAACGCTAGGACCATATCAAAGATCTTGAGAAAGTGTTAGGTTTTCTCCGTTCTCGTCACTTGAAGATGAACCCATTGAAGTGTGCCTTCGTGGTCACCTCCGGAGAGTTTCTTGGCTTCATTTTCAGGTATCGAGGTATCGAGATCGACCCTGAGAAGATCAAGGCCATCAGTCAGATGCCTCCCCCGAGTAATATTCGGGAGCTTCGAGGCCTCCAAGGCCACTTAGCCTATATATACCAATTAATTGTGAATCTGGCCGGCCTGTGTAAGCCCTTTTCTCGGCTCATGAAGAAAGGCGCCGCCTATGGGTGGGATGAAGAGTGCCAGACCTCTTTTGAGGGAATCAAGCAGTATCTTCTTAAACCTCCAGTCCTGATGCCACCCGTTCTCAGAAAGCCATTGGTCCTTTACGTGACCACCCTGGAGTGATCCCTCAGTGCCCTTATCGCCTAGAAGAACAACGAGGGAATGGAGAATAGCATCTATTACCTCAGCCGCATGCTCCTCGATGAGGAAGTTAGATAATCTCCCATCGAGAAGAGCTGTCTGGCACTCGTATTCGCCTTACAGAAATTGCGGCACTACTTGCAGCACCACGAGGTACAACTGGTCTCTCGGGTAGACCCATTGAAATACATACTGAGTCAGCCTATGTTGACCGGCCGATTGGCACGCTGGGCGGTGATCCTCTAGCAGTTTGACATTAGGTTCGTAACTTAGAAGGCCATCAAAGGACAGGCGTTGGCAGACTTCTTAGCTGCCCATCCAACCCCTACGGACCAGCCACTGGATTTGGGCTTTCCTAATGAGGCAATCCTCTCAGTCGATCACGCCACCACATGCTGGCAGATGCACTTTGATGGCGCCTCCTGAAGACCTACCGGTAGAAGGCTCAACGATCATAGGCTTAACAGCGTGGGCCTGGGTATCGTCTTCATCACCCTGGATCAAGACGTTCTACCAAATTCCTTCTTATTGTCAGAGGGATGCACCAACAATGAGGCACAATATCATGCCCTCATCACCGGCCTCGAGTTGGATCTGGAGGTTGACGTACCCCACTTGTATGTAAATGGGGACTCTGAGCTAGTCATCATGCAGGTTAACAGTGACAACGCTGTCAGGAAGCCAGAACTCGTGCCATTGCTGGAGTGTACCCTCCATCTAATGGATAAGTTCCCCTCTCGACCAGATGTCATTCATGTTCCCCAGTCGTAGAACAGTTGAGCAGATGCTTTGGCCAGCCTGGCCGCATCACTCGCGGAGCCCGAACAGGATGACCTAATCATCCGCGTGGCGCACCGAAGAGTCATTTCTCCTATTATCCCGGAAGGCGGAAGTGGCCCGCGAGTGAACCATCTCACCACTGGTTCCCTCGCGTCAGGACCCCCCGGGGATTCAGGCATGGTGATCGAGACAGTTCCTGACTAGAGGACACCCTTGGTTGAATATCTCCGGCACGACAATCTTCCGATGGACCGAGATGAGTGGGAACGAATCTGGCGCCGCGCGCCGCAGTTCACCCTTCAAAGAGGTCCCAGCCGTGAGAAGCTCATTTACAGGCACAGGCTTGGCGGTGTTCTCCTCCATTGTCTTCAAGGAGTTGAGATCCTGCAGGTCATGTAGGAAGTGCACGCTGTCTCCTGTGGCGCCCACCAGGCCAGGTCAAAGTTGTCCCACCAGATTCAGAAACTGGGGTACTTCTAGCCCTCCATGATCCACGACTGCATCGAATACGCCAAGAGGTGTCATGCGTGCCAAGTTCATTCTAGCTTTGTGCATCGGCCACCAGAACCTCTCCATACTACTATGTATTCTTAGACCTTTGCAGTCTAGGGGTTGTATGTTGTAGGGACCTACCCACAGGCGATGGCCCGCCAGTGCCGGTTCATTTTAACCGCCACAGATTTCTTCTCAAAGTAGGCAGAGGCAGCCCCGCTTAGGGAAGTCAAGGCTGGTTCTATCGCCGACTTCGTGAGTTCCAATATCATTCACCGGTTTGGAATACCTCATGCTATCCTCACGGATAATGGAACCAACTTCCGAGCGGCCAAGCTGAAGAGATTGTACGCCTAGTACAACATTCGCTCTAACCACACCTCCCGCTATCATGCGCAGGTGAATGGACAGATTGAGGCGTTTAACAAACCCCTCTCTAACATTATGCAAAAAATGGTTGGTCAGAATAAGAAAAGTTGGCCAGAAAATCTCCCCAACGCCCTCTGGGCTTACAGGACAACGACTCACAATTCCACCTAGGTGACCCCGTATTCCCTGGTATACGGAGCTGAGGTCGTCCTTCCCATCGAGGTCCAACTATCCTCATTGCGCACGGCGGTCTACGACCAGCAAGCGCCAGACAGATTTGCCGAGATCCGTCTAGCCGAATTGGAAGCGCTGGATGAAAGTAGGCTTCGTGCTTTACATAACATTGAAAGGCATCAGAGAAGGATGGCCCGAGATTTCGATAAGAAGGTTCGCCTCCACTCCTTCCGGCAAGGTGACCTGGTGTTGGCTCTCAGAGCACCAATGATTCTCGGCAGGAAACCACCAAAGTTGGAACCCAAGTGGGAGGGACCTTTTATTGTCCATAAGGTCTATCCCAATGGTGTGTATTCCCTGGTGACTATGGATGGTGAGCGTATCACTCCTCCAACCAATTCCAGGTTCTTCAATAAGTACTTTTCTTAAGCTTATGGTCCTGCATGACCTTAACCTGTATGGTCCAACACGACCTTAAACTACACTCTGCCCTGCATCTGGGCACCATGGTCCGAGCTCTAAGACCTAAAACTAAGATCCTATTTTGGTTCATCCCTTTTCATGGTCCGAGCTCTATGAACTAAAACTAAGACCTATATTTCATCCAACATGACGTTAAACTGTATTGTCAGAACTACGTCTAGCTTGATTCCCATCCTAATGGGATACGTAGGAACGCCCAGACCTTTTGTCTTTGGGTCCAGCTTGAGGTCTGCTATCGCGTCTGTTTCGCCTTTGGGACTTCAACCACAGGGTCACATGGAGTGGTGTGAGAGTATGTCCCCATTCACATAGGGTTTGCGATAGCTACACCCCACGCACCCTGTCCTCAGGGTTTAGCCCTCCTCTATCCAATGGCATTTAAAGACGCATATCAAGAACTATGTGTGGCTTGATTCCCATCCTTATGGGATACGTAGGACCACCTGAACACCTAGATGTCAGGTCCAGACCCATCTCTTAGGATATCCCATGATCTCCTGGTGCCCATGGTGTTTGGCATTACGCCCCCTCTTTTGCCCAGGGATCTACCATCTCTTGGCCGCTCTCGGATTGAGCCCTCTGACCCTTTCCAATGGTCTGCTGATGTGCTCAAGGCACTCTGGTCTAGAACATGGAGTGCCAGATTCGACTTAGGTAAGTTCCATCCACTTGCCAAGCTTCGTGTTCCCCTTCATTCGGTCCCCCGTCATCCTTCATACCCAGATGGGACCCCCATGAATGGCCTGGATACAACGTCCAAGGGCTCTCCAACTATCATGGGCCAATGCCCCCGAGGGTTTCATACAAAAAATCGATACAAATCCCACATTGCGAACATGGTCAGCGGTTGATGCTCATTTTTTTGTCCCCATGGCTAACACGACAACATGTTGTGTTGAGAACATGGTCAACAGTAATCCTCAGTCGTCACGACGGTTCCCCAGACCCTGAATGTTGGTGGCATGGTTCATGTCATGTTCTGCCCCGCCGTGTCAAGGTGGAATCTCGACACTCCTTGTACTAACCCTCAGTACACCCCCGCACATCAGACAGACCGAGCTGCATAACGGTGTCTCTCGAGGGTCCCGCGATCTGAGCGCTAGAGCATGTGCTTGGGTCTCTTCTTTACGGGTTGCGTGCAGCTTGACCTTCATCCCTTTAGGGGAGTGAGGAGTCGCCCAGACGTTGCGTTTCGGGCCCAGCAAAGCTGGGAGCTAGCATCTGCTGCCCCTCCCTGATTATTGAACCCTCGTAGGCCCCTTTTCCCGAGGCTCCTCTCTCGGTTGGTCCAAACCATATGACCTTAAACTGTGTTGTTGGTCCAAACCATATGACCTTAAACTCTGCTATTGGTCCAAACCATATGACTTTAAACTGTGTTGTTTGTCCAAACCATATGACCTTAAACTACGCTGTCGGTCCAAACCATATGTCCTTAAACTATGTTGTTGGTCCAAACCATATGACCTTAAACTGTGCTGTTGGTCCAAACCATATGACCTTAAACTATGTTGTTGGTCCAAACCATATGACCTTAACCTGTGCTGTTGGTCCAAACCATATGACCTTAAACTATGTTGTTGGTCCAAACCATATGACCTTAAACTATGTTGTTGGTCCAAAACATATGACCTTAAACTGTGTTATAAGTCCAAACCATATGACCTTAAACTATGTTGTTGGTCCAAACCATATGACCTTAAACTGTGCTGTTGGTCCAAACCATATGACCTTAAAATGTGATGTTGGTCCAAACCATATGACCTTAAACTCTGTTGTTGGTCCAAACCATATGACCTTAAACTATGTTGTTGGTCCAAACCATATGACCTTAAACTATGTTGTTTTCAGAACTACGTATGGCTTGATTCTCATCCTTATGAGATACGTAGGAATGCCCGGGGCACTTCCCCGCGGGTCCATCCTACCTCCATGTTCGGACCCTCGACTCGAGCATTTCCCCAGAGAGCACATGCTAAGTAGGGCTTAGGTCCTCCTTCACGTTGGGTTTTGTAACCCCTTGGCCATGTGCACGTTTCTCCCCTTTCCTTATGGTCCGAGCTCTAAGTCCTAAAACTAAGATCCTTACGGTCCGAGCTCTAAGACCTAAAACTAAGATCCGTATTTCGTCCCGAATGACGTTAAACTGTATTTCATCCCGCATGACGTTAAAATGTATTTTCAGAACTATGTGTGGCTTGATTTTCATCCTTATGAGATACGTAGGACTGCCCGGACGTTTCGTCTGGTCCAGCAACAGGGATTAGCAAACCTCGTCCTTCCTTATTGTCGGCCGCTCGACCCGACTTCATGGGAAGTGGTGTAATCGGGATATCTACCTCGAGCATGTTCGGGATGCCCCATGGTAATAATGGGAAGCGGCAGTTCTCTCGCCAAAGAGGCCCTGCCGGGAAATTGGGACGACCCGTGATCAGGTTGGTACGTCCGCCAAATGCGCCTTCACCATGGTGGCATAATTTCGGGAGTGTTGGACTATGTTCGAACAAACCACCACTCCACCTTCCACGCCTTGCGTCCCCCCTTGTTCAGACCCTCATTTACTTTCATGTTTGACGTGACCCCATAACAGTATGGATGCTCAACCTATGGTCCGCCTGCTGTCCTGGGCCAACGTTCCGGAGAACAGGTCATGTTTGACGGGACCCCCAAATAGTATGGATGCTCGACCTATGGTACGCCTGCTGTCCTGGGCCAAAGTTCCGGGAAACTGACCAACGATATTTGAGTTAGGCCCCGTGTTGCGAACATGGTCAGCAGTCAGCCCTCATTTATTGTTCTCCCATTCCGGGCCAACGTGATATGGATGTTGTGTTTCCACCACAGTTGACAGTTATCCTTCATGGTTGCGTCCCATTGGGTTCCAAATTTGGGCAGCGTGATTCACCCTTCCTCTCCATTTTCCTGTGTTCGGATGGATGTCAATGCCCCCGGAATTTCCCCACTTTTGTGTAAGAGCACATTGAGAAGTCGACACATCATTCGTCTCATGGGTCTCCTCAGAAGTCCAGGCCCAATTTTGGACACCTGAAGCTTGGTCAATGCCCCCACATTGGATCGAAATGATGGTACGGGCATCTTCTGCTCCTTGCGTTGGGCACGACCCACAGTAGCCTAGTGATGAGTTGTTATTCGTTTTAAAACTGTGGTTGAGCACATTAAACTAAGGGTACGAATGAGTGGATTTTACGACATATTGTATTGAGACGATGAGCAGTACAAGTAGAATGTTTATGAGATGTCAAAAACAAAGCCCTCAGGGTTTAGTGTGCTGAAGTGATCTTTCCAGCGCTGCTACCCTCTGGCTGGTAGCCTCCAAGACTGCTTCTCGCTTTTTGAAGACTCTCTCCTCATCATCCACCATAGAGCGCAGCTCACCAGCCCTAGCTTGTGCCTGCGCTTGCTAGGTTTGAAGTACGGTCATCTGGCGACTCGAATCCACCAGTTGTTCCTGCGCATCAGCCAGCTGGGCAGTCAGTTGTTCCACGAGCTCAGAGCATGTTGCGATGAAGGCCTCTTTATCTGCCGCCTACCCTTCGAGGTTCCGGACTTCTTGCTCCGCCCTCAGCAGCGCATGAGGGCTCGCCGATCCTTCCCGGCACTGGTAAATATCAGTGCGCCGGCTGCTCTCACGTATCTTCTCAGCCATGTAATCAAGGACCGTCAGATGAAGGCGCTGAGCTTCATCCCCTATGGTGCACAGGAAGCCTAGCCAGTTCTGATGTGATCCCATCCGCCTCAGCCAATCCGACTAGGGATGCCTGAGGAAGCGCGGGACACACTTCCACCCTTTGCGCCATGTCATCCGGCTCTCCTCGACTGCCTCTGAGTCTGAGTAATCAATCTCCTCAGGGTCAGCGGGTCGGTATAGGGGGAAGGCCGCCAACAGATCGGCAGTAGGATCCACCCCAGGGATGTCTTCGTGAGGAATAGAATCCTCGACGTCCGGGAGACCTTCTCTCGCCCCAGCAGCAATGATGCCTCCTCCAGCTTCCGACCGCATTTCAGGAACGGCGCTGCTGATGTCCGCTGCCCCCTGTTCATCTATTGTCAGGGCCGACTCA
Organism: Viscum album; assembly: GCA_963277665.1. Classification (NCBI taxonomy): domain Eukaryota; kingdom Viridiplantae; phylum Streptophyta; class Magnoliopsida; order Santalales; family Viscaceae; genus Viscum; species Viscum album. The sequence goes on along the minus strand of OY728140.1, from coordinate 1,263,925,743 downwards.
GTGTGGAGAGCATGTTCTGAGCGAGGTGGTATGTCCGCCACTGGTCCACTCGTGGATGGCCCGGGCTCCGCAGCTTGACGTGCCTCTAGTGTTGAGATCATTGCGCAGGGAATACGCTGGTCAGACGGTATCTTTTAACACCAAGCACCAGTAGTGAAGCGTGAGACTTACAGGAATCCAGAGCGTCGGTCCCCAATGTTCCGGTCACTGCAGGAGCCGCCATATGGGGAGACCCCTCTGTGCTGGTTAATGCAATGATGGGTTTTGGATCCCCATCATGTCCCACTGGTTCCCCTCTGCCCTCCTCTGGTGGGGACGCCCGTCCACCGCTCAGCTGCTCCTGAGTAGGATGGGGAAGTGATTTTAGAAGTTGGAAAGTTGAATGGATGAATGAGGGAAATTAATGAAGACAGAGACAAACCTCGAAAATCTTGGTTATGTCGAGATCAGAGTTGGAAATCTCGCCGCTCTCTCGGAGACTCCCTTGGTAGGTCGCCCCTTGAGACCCCTCACCTTTGGGCTCCCCTTATTCATCTTCTACCTCGCCTTCGTCCTCTCCAGTTTCCTCCTCCCCCTCTGGCTCTTCATCACTGTCGCCTTCTCCCGGCGGCATCACTTCCGGATCATGCTCCTGGCCGAGCATCACTTTCACTAGGAAAGATGGCTCCGCACGCCTCCCCCTTTGGCGTGTGTATGCATCCATGGTCGTCAGATAAGCATGCCGCCGATGGAAGTTCACTCGGTCGGTAATCCGAACAAGCCCGACCTTCGGCAGTTGGATCCCTTTCTGCATTATCTTCTGCCAGAGGGCTTCGACGCTCAGCGATTGCCGCAGGGTCATCCAGGCCGACCACAGTGCCCGGAAAATTGCATCTTGGAAAGGTTCGAGCAGATAACTTATCTGCTTCCCGGGCAGTTCCCTAGCCACCTCATGTGACCCCCCTGCAAGTAACGAGGATGTGGCAACACCATGCGATGTTCCCACTGCCGAAGTTTCGGCCTGCGTAGGCCTCGCTGCCTAACGCACCCTTGCTTCTCACCTTCCGACGGCACCATGCATTCTTTCCCGTCGCCCGGTTTCCGCGCGAGTAACCTCGAGTTGCTGGACGTGCTTGCGTAATAGCCCCTTAGGGTACGCAATGGTTCAGTTTTTGGCATATTCGGTTGCTAGGCCGGCATCGACCCCGGTGGGAGGAAGAGTAACGACATCGCCAGAGCCGAAAGTGGTAAACATCAACCACATCTGGCACAGGACACATGGATTATTCTCCTTCCAGACAGCCGTGAATACTTTCTTCGGCATTCTCTTAAGGCACCCGAACTGCATGGCGAATCGTGACGGCACATAGGGCTCACAGATCACCTTCCCGTCGATCCGAGCCACGAGAACCCCGCCCCGAATGCTCTGGAAATATTTCTGCTGTTCCAGAGAGCCTCTCTCGTTGTCCACCAGCTAGCCAACCGGGGTGGGGAACGGTCTGAAGTTGAATTTGGCATGGTTAACAATGTGGATCCTCACGCCCTCCTCATTGGGCATCAATGGCGCCACCCCTGCAATGTTTAGCAAGGATGGTCTCAAGCCATTACCCAGAGGACGGATGGCGTTTGGGAAAGTATACCCGCCGAGATGAGCCGCCACCCAGCCATGGAAGATCTAGATGGGACCACAGAATCTCTGAGGCGACCCCCCTCATGAGATGCGCCCCAGGATGGTATACTGCTTGGCCAGCACGAGGACACCCAAGTTGAACCATTTGTTGGCGGCCATGGAGTCAACCATCACCAAAGTCACTGGACGGACGCCCATCCTTGTGTCCCGCACTGGTGGGAGCCACCCACTCAGAAAGGCGGCAAGGAAACCAGCATACTGGACATTCGGGTCTCGGGCTTCAATGACGTGGTGGCCCCATGATTGGTATTGCCCTGCCTCCAGGGTCTTTCAGTATGACCCGTCCTTGCTCCTCTGAGTCGCGGTTGGGAACCTTTTTCCCCATCCCGACATCTTGATGGCGGGATCCCTCTCATGGAACAGGATGAACTAGCCCTTTTAGGCGATGTACTTCAGGAAGTCCTTGACCCCCAGCCTCTCCTTGGCCAGCTGCAGCAGGTGCCATGTCAGCATAGGTGTCCGCGACCTGTCTCCCTAGGTGTTCTTTGGAGGAACGAACTCATCGTATTGGTAACCATCCAGTGGGATACCTCTGATGTAGTGGACGTCCCAGAGACTGATGCCGACATCCCCATGATGAAGGTGGAACGTGTTGGTGTCAGGAGACCACCAGGTGAATAGATCCGGTCCAAGTTCAGGCTGGCGGAGGAAAAGGAACTGCAATGTCCATACCGCATCGAACAGGCCCATATACCGCAGTTCGTCCCCAAATTGGTCACACGTATGGCGAACCCAGAACGCCCAGGCCCATTCCCTGGTGAAGTTACCCCCAGACCGCAGGTCCCAATCCTACAGCCAGCCTTTCTTGTCATCTGTGATGCTTTGACGGAACGTGCTCGCGTAGAGGGCCGAAGAATCCTCCACCACAGGCTCATCCCCGGTAATGGTCCTAGTCCTCGGGTTCAGGACATAAACATCAATATGTCTAGTTTCCCTGGCAGGATGGCCATTGTTGGAGATGTTTTAGCGAGGAAGTTCATCCTCCCGAGTCACCCAGGACGGTGGTGTGTCCACCTCGAAGCCCGGCAGTGGAACCTCCTCCAGGATGCCAAAATTCCAGAGCGGGAGGTTGTCCGACAAAGGGTTATGCCTTTTGGGCCGGAGTCAGCAGATTGAAAAAGGTCAGATTGTTGGAGACAATCACCTTGGTTCCATAAACCTCCTCTTTTGCCGCCATTTCTGTCCTACGGGAAGCAACTTCCCCCTCATCAACTCGGTTTGCGGCCATCTCGAATTTTTCGGGAGTTTGGAGAAATCAGGATGCAGTGCGCAGAATTGTAGGGTTCAGCATGAAATCTGGCTGAGTTGCGCGGAATCTTGGAGATGAGCATGCAATCGGAACACAGAGCGCGGAAAATCCCAAACAGGCGCGAGATTACGACCAAATTTCGGATGAAATTATGCGCTTCCAGAGCGTTATTACATGCAGCATCGAAAGCAATTTCGCGCATGAGAGTGGTAGGCTTATGACGCGGAAAAAGAGGATGTACAGATCTAGGAACCAGCGCCCCCTTTAATAGGCAAGGCCAGGGTTTTGCACCGTGTGGAAATAGTATTTCACGCACGTCCGTAGGTTTTGCGGGCCCCATCAGATTTATGCGCGTAACTTGACCAGGAGGCTCCGCACTTTGGCGTTTCGGCGTTTCCCTTGGAATCTGATCGTTGTGACCTCTCTCCGATCCAATTCCATGGGGGGGAATTTGTTGATGCCGAAAAAATCCCGTAACTCCCGGAGGATGTTTCGGAATGACGAAGCAAAGTCATTTTCAGAATCAAAGGCTCGATTTGGAGGCCCGGGATGTGGTGCTCGAAATAAAGGAGGTTCCGTGTAAAAAAATGTTCTACGCACGTAGAATCCCCGGGTTTCGTGCAATTGAGCCATTGAGGCGCGCAATCTTTGCGCGCCCCGGTTCTGCGCTGTGAGCTTTTACACACCGGCTGCGCTCGGGGTGAAGAATTTCACGCGCCACCTAGATTCCGCGCCGGAGGCCGCCTATAAATAGAAGGTGACCATGAACGGTTTGGGGGTTGAGGAATCCGAAGTGACTCCCGTGCGCGCAATTCGGCTCCCCCCGCGTGAAAGATGTCTTCCAGGTAAAACACTAATTTCGCACAACCTTGACTTGGAGTTCGCCATTGCGCACAAATCCACCAACTTCATTGATTTTTACCCCTCCGCAGTATTCCAGGATTGCATGCAATTCGTGCCTCGTGCGAGCAATACCCTACCGTGCACGCAAACCCCTACCCGTAGTTCCCTCTCCGCGCCCAATTCCTTTGCTCCAATTGCACGCCGTCCCGGTCTTTTGCGCGCAAACCTTCCCTTTTGTGCGCAAAACCCAGGACTCCTCACCTTGACGCCCCTTGGCTACCCCATGCACGCCATGCGTTGTTTTCCCGTACGACCTTCCAGGCTTGTGCGAAGTAACCTGAAGGTCCCTTGGGCCATGTTTCCCTTTGCGTTTCTTTGCCTTATGCTTCTCCGCATAGGCACACTAACGGCTATTGCTTCTTCTCATAGCCATGCTAACGTGGACCCCCCGGTGGTTTGCCTTGTGGCCCCCCGTTACTATGGACTTGCCGATGCCTTCCCTTCTACAAGGGGTAGAGGGCGTTGGGTATGTAAGCCCAAGGGGTGTGGAGCGAACCCACCTCGTTCAAGCTGCAAGACGTTAAACTGTTAAGCACCTCATCCTTAACACAAGACGTTAAACTATTGTCTGACCCCGTGCTTCGCACGCAAGGTCCCCCCAGCTCGGACATTTTTTACGCCCACTCGTCTCCACGGGAATGTACTCTTCTTCAAATGGAATGAGATCCTCCTTGTTGGAGCGGCATTTATCCGTGGGGGAAGGGCCACCTTAGAGCGTAAGCCCCTAACCTTTCTTATGGATGATTGCACCCATGCATCTCCATACTTCCCACCTGCCAAGGCCAGTGGAGTCCTTTTCCCACTGCGCTTTGTCGCACCACGGGCCTCTACCCTGGAGTAATCCCGGACCCCAAGGGCCGCTAACCACGCGTAAGACCCTATTTCCTCTTTGGGCCGCTCAACGCATAAGCCCCATTCCACTTCTCACGGACGCACCCTTCATGACGTGATCGTCTGGTCCCTGCTGCCTCTAGTTTCCCACACCAAACATGACTCATGTGGGATTAGAGTGCACGTCGACCATGACATCCTCTTATGGGCCACCTCAGAGCGTAAGCCCCATCCCAGCGAACTACGTGGACTTTGATCCATGCTAACACATGGTACGTAGGAAGCCTCCGCGAGGTTCAAGCCCACTACCCGGTCGTCCCGACCTCTCCATGTCGGTTCCTCGACCACCTTGGGCCGCCTCATAGCGTAAGCCCCAAATATTCCGTCCCGCATGATGTTAAACTGTATCGCGTCCCGCAAGACGTTAAACTATATCGCGTCCCACATGACGTTAAACTATATCGCTTCCCGCATGACATTAAACAGTATCCCCCCTCTTGGGCTGTCTCAGAACGTAAGCCAATGTCTCACTCCTCCATCCATCATGATCCTTACCCAGGCCGCCACATCCCGGGGAGATCATGCCACCCTTTCCCACTCCATGATATATGAAAAGCCTCCCACATGCTGGCCCCAACATCGGTGTTCCCCCAAGGGATCCTTTAACCCGATCTGTCTCCGCAAGACGTTAAACTCGCAACATACCCCGTGTTAAACATGGGAAGCTGAGGAAAACCTCAGATGGTACACATTCCTCGCGTTCGATGTGGGATGCCTCGGGCTTCCGCTCCCTCGAGAAGCCCTGTGATGAGGGACCAAAGATATACATGCCGACGACGCCCCAACATGACCATTCTCCTCACCGTAGGTTTCAGTCCCGACAAGACCCCTTGGAGCGTCTTGACGGATGCAGTGTAATTAACTGGCATCCATGTAGATATGGCACTGGGAATGAGCTTCAAGAACCCATCTTAAATCTTTGAGGGAGACCCGTACTAGGTAATGAGCTCCGAGGAGGAATCCACGGAGGGAAGAACCGACATCCCATCATCCCAATTTTGATCAAGGAGCAGACGTACCTGAACAAGGAACGGATGCCGCCCGCCTTTGGAAAGCGGGAATGCGGGGCAACAAGTAGTGCGCCCTCCCCGGCGGACGAACGCGTGCACCCCGACGAAAACGTCGGAAACAATTAGCTTACACCTAAATAGATAATACAATAAGAATAATAACGAGGAATAAAAAAATAGAAATGGAGATCTTATAAAGAGGGATCCAATTCTTTTAATAGATCTTCAGTCTGAGCTTAGACGGATGATATATCTCAAAAACTAGTTTAGGAGCTAAAGGAAGAACTCTATATCGGAGGTTTTGATAGTAGAGTAAGAAATTGAAAATAGAAATAGGATATATTATTTAGTTGATGGACATTTCTTATATTCACTCAAAATACTAGGCCACATTATTTGGATGCACAATTTTCCAAACAATGCACCAACTGTGAACCCACTTTGGTAAGGACAATCAATTTTCAGGGATAGTGTGCACAATTTATAAAACCTTGGGATAAACATGTCTCAACCCACTCACAAGAAAAATAGAGGGTGAAACACGGTTGTACACCTCAAATCACATGGATTTAGAAACTTCGTGGCCTCCCCCTTCTCTCTTCCTAGCCATTTATGGTATGAATTGATGATGCATCCATACCCCCACGGTTTTACCTAACTATATAACAGGACCATTTACTCTGAAATGATGGTTTTTAGGATCTAAAACAACCCAAGACATCCTCAATAGATCCATAAAATCAATGGGAATTTATATTGGGACATAATTATGAATTTAAAATGGAAATTGTTTGTATTTAAAAGAGTTTATACATCAATAAAGAACCAGGTTCTTATAAACATTTCCCCATAAATATATGCATCCATAAATTTACCATCTAGGGGTGAGGAAGAATTATATATGAATAAATATTGTCACTATTCATGTACATCATACTCCCACCCATAGGTCTTGTCCTTTACACATTCGTGCGGGCATAGAACCAATACTAGAGGAACAAACCAGCTTCTGGGAACCCTCATATTGTGATCCAAAAAATGAATAATATGATCCTGAATGGACACATCAACCTATAACTCATCCTCATCAAGATGAAAATAATGAGATGGGTATGAATTATAATGGAGAAAATTAGATATGTACAAGACATAATTCTTGGATAAGTACTTATGGGGTTTTTGCTACTCATAGGCTATCGATCTAACTCTCTCAAGAATTCGAGAAACCTCACATATCACAGTGATATCTTACCCTTTCTCTAGAATAATATATGTCTCAAACTCAATGAGACATGTAAAATTAACTAATCAACAACCTCAAAATGTTTATTAGATTTTCATTGATCAACATTATATTTCATTTGAGGCTATATAGTATCTATCTCCTTCCTGGTCAACTGGACCTACTCCGATATCTCTTGCATGGGACATGGTCCAAGTAAAGCTCCCTAAACATCCTCTAACTATCATAGGAGAGATTGGTATGGACTACCATATAAATCCCCATAAGGTGACATCTGTACAGTCTCTTGATAACTATTATTTTTTGAGAACTAAATCTTGGGTATATGCCACTTCTGAGAGCCCACAAATACCTGGATGCATGCTTACTTATTGTCCCCAAGCACTTGTACCATATGATTTGACTAGCCATATATCTCAGGGTTTTATGTCGTGCTCAAAGGCCCTTGTGTTCCTAAAACCCTTTATAAAATATTTCCAGAAATGAGTTGTATTCCTGGAATCATTATATAAAATGATAGTGTGTGGGTGAATTCATATTATCTCATAGATGTAAAACCACCCAAGATCATAAATAATTAAGGTCTCCTTGATTGGTAATAAATAATAATCTTTCATGATCCTATCAACAATATGCAAAATATTATCATTACCTCAATGTAATTTTGGTAACCCAGTCACGAAATCTATCATGACGTCATCCTCTTTCAAATAAGGAATAGGTAACCATTGTAAAAGTATAATTGTTCGGTAATGTTCTACCTTCACCTCTAGATAGGTGGAACACCTCATAACAAAACCAGTTACCTCTCTTTTTGTACCTGGAAACCAGTACTAAAGGTGAAGGTCATGGTACATCTTGGTTATGCGGGGGTTCATGACCAAAAATGAGGTATGAAAATCACACTTTATCTACCCGTTTATGTCCAATGGAACCCATAAATGTCCATAGATATTCATATCCTCATCCTCACCTATGGTTCAACAAGGTTATGGGTCCCCACCTTCCATGCTCACCTGTTGCACTAGGCCCTATGAACCTGATAGATATTCCATCCTCACTATATCTAGAAGGGTATAGGTCATAGATAAAGATAAATGGAAATTCTACCCTTGACTATCCAGAACATTCAAGTGCATCTTAGAGAAAAAATCCATAATCTTCCAATCACTTCAAGCCTCCTAAACTACCTCTATCTGAGTCCTCATGTTCAGTGCATCAACGAATACATTAGAATTCCTAGAAGTGTAGGAAAGATAAATGTGGAAGGAATATAGTTATCAACCTATATTCAATACCTCATATTCATATCACCCAGTGTAAATATATGCATGATGATTTTTTGGTCTATCTATACTACAAATCACTCCCACTGTAAGTATTGTCTCTAAAAGAACAATTCATAATCAACTACAACAAATTTGGGATAATTTGTCAAGTATTTCCTCTCGGGTATCATTAAATGAAAATTGCTCTATGTTATGACTATATCCCCTATAAAAGAACTTATCCTATCCTGACACTAGATGCATCATAGTAAATAATGTAACTCCTTCATGGTTTTGTAAAAATTAGTATCAATGCTGGAGTCAATCTCCCATTCAGCTGCCCAAATTCTTAGTCACAAACATCTAACCATAAAAAATTCACACCAGTCTTAATCAATACCATGAGTGGTGATGCTAGGAATGATAAGTACTATATGAAATTATTATAATATCCAACTATCCCAAAAAAATATGTATGTAAATGGAGTTCATAGGATACTTTTGGGAATCTACAACTCCCGCCTTAATTAAGTAAACTAATAATCATGTATCTGAGATAATATGACATTGAAAGTTAATTTTTCCCACTTAGAAGTGGCACTTTTTGAGCTTAACATATAAATAATTTCCTATAAGCGTATCCAAAATGATCTCAATTTTTTTTGAATGGTTGGGTCAATTGCGAGAATACACAAAGATATCATCCTTGAAAACCACCAAAAATGAGGCTAGATATTGATGGAAAACATTTCCCATTAGTTCCATGAAACATTCTTCCGCATTAATGAGACAAAAAGTCTTAAACAGAAACTCAAGTAGGAAATACCTTCTATAAATGTATTTACAAGGAATTTCTGTAGGTTGAACACGTACCTTTTTATATCTATACCTCAAATCAATTTTTAGGAACACTCGAGCACCATGACGATGATCAAACAAGTTATCTATTAGTGGAAAGGAATATCAGTTCTTAACTATCATCTAGTTCAGTTTTTGATAATCCACGCATAGCCTTAGGGTACAATATGCATTTTTGGTAAAATGTATAGGTGAAACACATGGAGAATTACATGGTCAAATAAACCCAATTGCCTCTGAATCTACTAGTTGCCTCTGGAACACCTCCAACTCCACCATATCCATCACATAAGGAGGAGATGTTACTAAAATATATCTTAGATCTAGCTTGATGGGTAACTCCTCCTTTTTCTTAGGTGGTAAAGTCGAAATTTTGTTAAGGATAACATCCCTGAAATGATCAAAAATAGGAGGATAGTCCTTCTGATGTGGTCCCTGATCATCCAGTTACAAACTAGAAATCTCCGCTATCATACCACCCCTCCCATGTTTCTATGGTCAATCTCAGATTATCTGGGAATCCCATTCACATTTGTGAGTAAAAATAAGGATTTTGGTGATGTGAATGTCACCCTCTAGCGATATAAATCATTGAATCCATGCAAGCCACTAGATATTCCATACTGAGTATGATGTCAAACCTAATAATTTTGAGGAAACATTGATTCTAGATGAAGAGAAACACACTAGCCTCAAGGGGGAGGATCACCCTATACTAACACAAACCCTTTTTTCTTATTCCCAAAGGAGTATCTATCCGCCTAATTTGATTATAAAACTAAAACAAAAGAACATGCCTCTTCAAATCTGGCACTTATATAATCAATGTGACGAACCAATGCCAAAATGAGTAAATAGAAGAGTTGGTGCTACAAATATTGTTCCACTCAACATAGATGGATTGACACCCATCTCTTTGGGGGTAAAATATAGATAATATATCGGGCATGAACCATAGCCTGGTGAGACAACCTCACTACTTGGGGTAGGCCTACACTGTTGTCTTGGTAATACGGGTGATTGGATTCCTCAACCATGACAACCAAATTCTATCCATGATTGACTAGTACTACTGCATCTCCCTACTTGACACAGAGCTATGAAACCCACTCCCTAACATTGTGTCAGATTTAACCCCTATTACGCACTACTAGAGGGATGGTCATGCAAAAACAATGCACCTGACCCATCCTGATATTAGATTGGCACATGAATGTGTCCTGATCACACATATTCCTCCCATTTCCCAATCATCCACAATACTGATATAAAAATTCACTACCTACACTAGAGGCCTGGATGGTACTCAACCCACGAGAAGCCTCAAAATGAATCTTCCTTCATAAAAATGTTGATCCAATGGGTCAAGAGACTGCACTAGTCATCTTTGGACCCCCCCATCTTCTCTCAGGCCCCCTCTATAATTATAGAATGATTTAATATATCAGTAATATAGGTCAATGCAATCATGTTTACATGGGATCAAACAACATGTTAGAGGCCTTACCTGAAGTATCTCACCCTCAATATCTCATCAGTAATGTATGTAATTTCAAAACACTAAATACTTGTAAAGAAAGTCATTTACTCAACAACCATCATAAAACCCTACTCTTAACGTATGAAATCAATTTCTTGATCTTCCCTCAGAGTTTGAAGGTAAATGTAGTTATATAACCTAGTAGTTAAATCAGTTGAAACATTATCACACAACCTTTAATAATGATTCTTTATAACCTTCAAGCACTTTGCTGACCCTTGAAGCATATAGGCCATGATATTCACTCTCCTCTCTAGAGGAATCTAAAGACACTCAGAGATAGTAGGCATGACCTCTAGCCATGACATTTACACCTATTCTCATCCTTCCCCTAAAAATTTTGTTGGATTATACTATTGGAACTCACACATCGACTCTTCATAGTTGGGGTAAGCCATTATGACCCCCGAATAGTATGCATGAAAGGCATAAAGACGTTGTGGAAATATTCCCCAAAAACCCTGTCTAGTAAAAAAAGTTTCCACATTTGAAACAATAGGAGGATACACGTGTAGCCCATGGACCACCACCTCTGGAGAATGATTCTTTAAACCCTCTGGGAATATGAATGGAAAAATTTGTTAAATAATCCTTATAAAATGAAAATAAAACACCACAAAAAAGATCAATTTTAATGTTTACATCTCAAAAGTGTAAGATGGGTCAAAACCATCATATAACCAAGTTATACCACACAACCTCCTCCTAAATCTAGAATTGTTGGAAAGGAAAGTATCACAAAATTCACTTGAGAGAGTCCGTCTTTGACACTCAAAATTTGTATCAAGGTAACATATCTATTTTGTTGTTATTAGTTTCCAATTAAATTCATATTCATTTCACCTTTCATATAAAATATCTGAACCAACTGGTTCACCATTCGAAATTTATAAGGGAGCACACTTCTTACGTGTAGAAATGTGGAATCTACCCAATCCAAACCATAACATGTTTCAGTCCATGATTCTCATGGTCCATGAATAAAATTTTTATAACTGGATTATCATGTTTTCTGCTATTAAGTAATCAAAAAAAAAATTCTATGGTTATGGAAGGCATGTTGATTACTAACCATGTTTTCCAAACCCCTTCATAATATTCAATTACTACAACAGGAAAATTTATCACAACACGTATCACAACATCATGAAAATGTGTAATGAATCATATCAAGCATGACATATTGCATGTCAAGAGATTTATAAAAAATTCCTATAAAGATGTATGAAATGGAATACCATAATCAAATTGGGTTGAAAAAAATAGAACCCACAATCATGTCAATGATAACATAACGATTCTAGAGCATCAACCAATGATGGAATCCAATCAACTGTAATAGGGAAACTCCTGATAAAAATAACTTTTATTGGTGGAAGTTTGGATTTTTCCCTTTATATGGGTTAGATACATCAAAACATTTCTCATTTCCAAATAAAAAAAACCTTCCAATTCCTATCTACTGTCTCCAAATAATAATCTAAAAAGGAAACCTTATGATACCACTTTGTAATATTTCAAACCCAAATTCCAATAAAAGGTTCCTTGAGCCTGGTTGTACACATTGCCTCAAGCTCATATCCCCAAATGATATAGGTTCCAACTAGCTACAAGTGCCTATTCCATGTATAGGGAGAGACTACGACCTCATCACCATAGTGTATCAAATAATATGAAAAATAATATAAAAGTAGATGAAATACTAAAATAGATAGAAAATACATAACTAAACAGGGGATAAACATCCAATACAAAAATATATAATAAGGACAGATGTAATATAATACATATTCTATGTCATCTCATGTCAAAAAAGAATCCATTTTAGGTATAGATACAATAGTACAATACATGTGAAAAAATATTTAAAATGTTAAAATCTATATTGGTAATAATAATGTGCTTTAGCATGGTCTTGTGCTCCCATGATCCCAAGGATTAATCAATGACCTGTAGTAGAGAGCTTTCCCTTGTCCATACCTGAAATCATATTGTATGTCTGGGTACCACACGTCAGCCTGAACAAGGTGTGATATACAATCCTAGTATCCAACCACCCAGAGGTATAATTCCATCATATTAGTGAATATATAATAATAATAGTGTTCATAAATTAATAGAATATGTAATGTAATTTTCTATAAGTAAAAATCCAATGAAGATTGTGGTTCCCATTGAAAAATGTCTTTTACTACATTCTTTGGCCCATCAATGGGTATCTGAATAAATAGTCAGTCTTGTATCAATTTATAATCATGTATCAATAACTGGTGTGTATACCAACATCCCCCGTAAAGATATGTGATCATGATTTTCCTAAACAGTCCATCAATAGGTTATATGACTCTGACCAAATCAAATCGTGGGATTTTTCTTGGAATTCACGTCATATAAAAAATTATTTAATTAAAAAAATAAAAACATAATCCTTTCCTAGGCATTCATTTTTTGGAATCTAGGTATCGCACTAGGAATATCATCAACTAAATAACCTAAATTCCCATCTTAGGAATTCCTCAGGGGAATCTTGGTACCACTCTAGGTGTGTTATAACATCATTTCAATTTTTTTTGGCCTTGAGGCCTGTAACGTCCCAGTTCCGGAAGCCACCCAGAGGCGCCCCGTACCCGGTTGGTCACATGGCCTCAAGCGAATTTCCCCAAACACCAGAGGCTGCCGACTAGCAGTGAGGGCCTTTGGTGTGATAGTGGGGAAATTATTCCCTCATTGGAAGAGTACATAGAAGAAGTAAACAAAACATTCCATAGCAGAAGGTGTAAATATCCAACAACAATGCACAAGTAAATAGCAGAAGACTAAAACAATAAAAAATTGGAGCACATATGTATATATGAAATGATGCATGATACATATCTAGGAAAATAGCCCAACAGGTCACAATGTAGGAAATAAAAAGAGTAAAAAAACAAGTACAAAATAAAAGATAAACAGCTCCTCATCATCGCAAGCCTAGGCTTGGTCACATGCTCTCCTGCTCCAAATCAATCAAGTACCTAAAGTCGAAGGGCACATGCCCTTGTATACACCTACAACAACATAGTCTGTTTGGGCCCGAAATCATGGACCGAACAAGGCGTGAGACTAAATCCAAGGAGGAAACCACCCGAAGACTGTGCCTAATAGTCAGTGAGAATATGACAGGTAATAGTATAGTAAGAAGTAAATTGTAACAGGAAACAACAGACAATAATCAGCAAGTAGTAACAGGATGATATACATCAGTAATAAATCCATAGAACAACATGCATCAGTGAAGCAAAAATCTAAGCACAACAGGAACCCCTCTGGGAAGTACTCGCAGCCAACCCCTTTGGTCTTATCCAAGAAGTACCAACGACCCTCTGGGTTGTGCACTTAGCCTAACCCCTCTAGTTTGGTCATAAAAAATTATAAGACTCTCTAGGGAAGCTCTCTCAGTCAATATCCCTTATTGTCTAGGGAATTTAGGGACTCTCTGAGGAAGATCATGTAGTTTAACCCTCTTATTGCCCCAAGGTCTAGAAACTCTCTGAGGAGCTCACTCGGTCAATCCTCCTATCTTCCCAGGTCTATCAAAGACTCTCTGAGGAAGCTCGCTCGGTCAATTCCTCCTCTATCCTGGAATGGTTTAAGGAAATTCAAACAATTAACGATTATCTGAGGAAGCTCACTTGGTCTACCCTCATGTAGTCTATAATATCCATGACTCTCTAGGAAGCTCACTCGATATATCCTCCTATATTCTATAATATCCAAGACTCTTTAAGAAGCTCACTCTGTGTATCGCATATAGTCTATAGCACCATGTTCTCATGGTCCCATGCCAATCAGTGTATAATAATTCTATAAGGCCAATGTATTACTACAGACCTACATTGCTATCCAGTCTATAGAACAACAAGCATGTCAAGAATATCATTCCATCCTATGGTCAGAAGGCATGAAAAATAGGTATAACGACCAATGGCTAACAAGACACAATGGTCGTAAACATAACAAGGCATGGAAAAAAAATCCAAGCATAGCAATTATCCTCATAAAAGATCAAGTTACCTCTATACAAGCAAACAATAAAGGTAGGAAAACAACAAGGGAAAAACCCTAAACACACAATACCCCGTTCACAGGTATTGGTGGAAATTTGCAAATAAAACTCAATGATTTCGAAAGGTAAGGCACAAACCACCTAACTTGAATAAAGCAGATAAATATTCTAGAACCACGCGTCTTGATTCTCCATTGAACATCACAGATCTATGAAAACGCACAAACCCTTCATCCCATGTTATCTTGAGAAAGAGGGAAAATCAAGGAATGAAAATCAAGAAGTAGTAAGAGCTCACCGCTGTGGTTCCAACGCAATTGATTGTGGTCGATTCAGCACACATATGGAAGCTTGGGGGCTCGGAGGATGTTCGCGGCCGTACAGGGTGCTCTCGGTTGAAGAACCTGGAGAAGAAGATGTTTATGTTGATTAGGAGTGACCGAGGTGCGTTTAATGAAAAAAAAGAAGGTACAAGGCATGTACTTCTGGAGTACACAGTGTGTACTAGGATTTTCCGTACTTCACTTTAAGAAGCCTCCACTTCAACCATACACACTGTGTGTGTGGCCTGGACATGGCCAGCACACGACCTTACATGACATCAAAGTACACGGTGTGTATTTTGAAAATTTTCAGATTTTCTTCATTTTCGGAAAAATGACCATTAAAGGAAAAACATACTTGAAATGAAGATACAGGTTCTTAAAAACTTCCCCCCTTAAAGAAATTAGTCCCCGAATTTCCCTAGAGAGGTGTATAAGATGAATCCCCGAACAGCTCCGGCCACCGCGATCGTACATTGTCCTCCATCTCCCAGGTCTCTTCCTGTACTCTCCCATGCTTCCATAACACCCGTACTAGAGGAATAGACCGGCCACGAAGAACCTTTGTACTGTAATTGAAAATCCGGAAAGTATGCTCTTCAAACGATGCATCTACTTCGAGCTCAACCTCCTCGGTTGAAATACATGAGACGGTTTTGAAAAGTAACGTCTGAGCTGAGAAACGTGGAAGACGTCGTGCTTAGACAAGTACCTCTGAGGTAACTACAACCGATAGGCAATCGGTCCAACTCTCTCCAACACCTCAAACGGCCTAACGTATCGTGGTGAATGCTTACCCTGTATCTTAATTATGTTGTGTCCCATCCTTGGTGCGACACACAAAATAACTTGATCCGCGACCTCAAACTTTCGAGGTCGTCTCCGCTGATTAGCATAAGACTTCTGTCGAGACTGTTTTGTAGCCAAACTCTTTTGAATCAACTCTATCTGCTCTGAGGTCTCCTGAACAAGAAGAGGTCCCAGCAGAGCTGCCTCTCCTGCCTCCAGCCAGCACAAATGAGATCAGCATGGCCTACCGTACAAGGCCTCATAAGGTGCCATCTGAATAGTCGCCTGAATACTATTGTTATAGGAAAAGTCCACAAGAGGAATATGCTGCTCCCATGAACCACCAAATTCTAGAATGCAAGCTCGGAGCATATCCTCAAGCACCTGGATCGTAGGCTCAGATTGTCCCTCTGTCTGGGGATGGTATGTCGTACTCAAAATTACGTGTGTACCCAAAGCCTTCTAATGCCCCTTCCAGAACCGAGAAGTAAAAAGTGCATCCCTGTCTGAAATAATGGAGTGTGGAACTCCATGAATAAGTATAATCTCTTGGATGTACAACCGTCCCAGATCATCAACACTAAAGGTATCCTTGATCGGCAAGAAGTGAGAAACCTTCGTAAGCCAATCAACGACAACCCAAACAGCATCACTCCTTCGAGGTGACATTGGTAACCCAGTCACGAATTCCATCTCGACATCATTCCACTTCCACTAGGGAATGGGTAACTGCTGCAAAAGCCCTGTTAGTCGCTGATGATCCGCCTTCACATGATGACAAGTAGAACATCTCATGATGAACCCAACAACATATCTCTTCATACCTGGACACCAACATTGGCGGTGTAGATCACGATACATCTTGGTGACGCCATGATGGACTTCCCAAACAGAAGAATGAAAATCCTGCATCATTTCCTCGCGTATGTCTATAAGAACCCACACGCGTCCCTGGAAATGCAAGATCTCATCCTCGCCCACTGTCCAACCTGGAAGAGGGTCCTCTCCTGACACATTCTCCCACAGGACTAGGCCTTCTGAGTCTGATAGCTGCCACATCCGTACCCGATCATGAAGGGTAGAGGTAACAGCTACAGAGGAAAGAATAGTTTGTCCCTGTCTGTCGTGCACCTCCAAGTGTATCTCAGAGAACATTTCCATAAGATACCACTCACTACTGGCCTCCTGAACTTACTAAATCTCATTTCTCCGGCTCAATGCGTCTGCCACTGCATTTCCCTCTCCCAGTGTATAGGCATGCTCAATGTCAAAAGACTGAAGATACTCGACCCACCTGTGTTGTCTCACATTCTGATCACACTGAGTGAATATATACATGAGACTCTTGTGGTTGGTAAACACCACAAAGTGCTTTCCCATAATATAATTTGTCCAACAACGTAAGGCATGAACAACAGCTACCATCTCCAGATCGTGCATCGGGTAGTTCTTCTCGTGTGGCCTCAACTGTCGAGACCTGTATGCAACGACTCCATCTCCCTACATAAGTACAACTCCTAGTCTGACACCTAAAGAATCACAGTAGACTTTATAGCTCTTTCCTAGCTCTGGAAAGACTAGTATTAGTGCAGACGTCAACCTACCTTTCAGCTCCTGAAAGGCATTCTCACAAGAATCTGACCATAAGAACTTCACCCCTTTCTTGGTCAGAACTGTCAGCGGTGCTGCAAGGAATGAAAATTCTTGTATGAAATTCCTGTAGTATCTAGCCATCCCTAGAAAACTTCGCACCTAAAATAAATTCATAGTCTTCTCCCAAGAAACTACAACTCTCACTTTCTCTAGGTCAATTGACACTCCTGTCTCTAAGATAACATGACCAAATAAGTGAATCTGATCTATCCAAAAGAGGCATTTTGAGAGCTTAGCATATAAATGATGCTCTCTCAGTGTACTATGAACTATCTAAATATGGGTAGCATGGCCGTGTCGAGTGTGAGAGTACACAAATATTTCTTCCACAAAAACCACCACAAAGGAATCCAAGTATGGATGGAACACTCGGTTCATCAGTGCCATGAAGACTACTGGCACGTTCGTGAGACTGAACGGAATGACCGTATACTCGTATAGACCATACCAACTCTTGAAGGTTGTAAGAGGTATATC
The DNA here is from genome assembly GCA_963277665.1 of Viscum album. Classification (NCBI taxonomy): domain Eukaryota; kingdom Viridiplantae; phylum Streptophyta; class Magnoliopsida; order Santalales; family Viscaceae; genus Viscum; species Viscum album. Next base: position 1,263,907,825 of record OY728140.1, on the reverse strand, counting down.
TGATGGTCTAACACACAACTGATGATAATAGGATCTCAATTCAATCTTTGAGAACACTCGGGCTCTTCAAGTATGATCAAGGAGGTCATCAATCCTTGGAAGGGGATATCAGTTCTTGATCATCAACTGTTTCAACTTCCAATAACCCACAAATAGTGTAAGGGCGTCGTTTTCCTTATTCGCAAATAGGACAGGTGAACCCCAAGGAAAAGTGTTGGGTCGGATGAAACCCCTTGCCTGCAACTCCTCCAACTACTTCTTGAGGACCTGCAACTCATGTGTATCCATCCTATAAGCAGGAATGGAAATCGGTGCCACTCGTGGCATGAGATCAATCGAGAAGTCTACCTCACGCTCCGGAGGAAAACCTGAATAGTCCTTTAAAAAGACATCCCTGAAACGATCCACCACTAGAGGAAAGTCTAACCGCAAAGTCCCCTGGTCATCCAGATAAATACTGGCAATCTGGACTGTAACTCCTCTTAGCCCATAATGCTCGGATCCAACTATACCCGACTGGACATCCCACTTGCCTCTATGACGAAATGATACACCCTCAGGTGATACGAAACTCACCCTGCGACGATAGCAATCAATTACTACCTGGAAGGGAACTAAACAGTCCATACCGAGAATGAAATCATAACCTGTCATCTCTAGGACATAGAGGTAACATATGAAGTGACACCCTACAAGCTCAAGTGGTAAATATCTGCACTGACGTACGCTAGATGTACTCATTCCCAATGGTGTATCAAGAGTCAATATGTCGGAAGACGAAAAGATACCGAGCCCAAGGCTTTCCACAACCACAAAAGAGATAAAACTATGTGAAGAAACAGTATCGAAAATGGTTGAAGATAAAACTGAGGCTACTAAGATCATACCTCAAACTGTGGAAGGGTCAGGATCCTCCACCTGATAGGTCTGCTCCACGGCGATGGTCCGACCTGTACCGCGACCCTGCGCCCCTGGCTGACCACTCTGAGCTGGTCCACTCTGCTGTCATTGGTAACCTGGTGACTGACCACCCTGGTCGCGACCTCCACAACGGCCCGAACGGCCGGAAAAACTCCATTTCCAAGACTGGTGAGAAACTGGCAATACATCACCTAAACGCGGGGTCATAGAAGAACCCCTACCCCCAGCTGTAGGTTAGAATATCTAACAAAAACGCTGAAGATGTTCCATGTTGCCGCAAGATCAGCACTCCATCGGATCTCTATGGAATTGAGGCCTCTTATGCCCACTTCGACCAAACTGGTACCATAAAACTTGGATGCCTGGAGACTCATTCCACCTACTCTGATCTCCTCGAGCAGGCTCCCTAAGATGCTTCCTACTATCAGTAGGTGGAACACTGACTCTGGATGTCGACCCGCCCTAGCCAACTGCTCCCGAATCTCTCAGATAACGCTCTGTGATCAGAGCCTAGTTGATGATAGAAGATATAAAAGTCAACATGAAGATATTCACCTGGGAATGGATATCCTCCCTGAGACCATCCTCAAACTTCCTAGAATGGAACAACTCATCACCTTCTAGAATTGGCGTGAAGTGTTGCAGCTCGGTAAAATGAGACGAGTACTCCATTATAGATATAGTAACATGCTCCAGACCCATGAACTCTCATGATCGATTTTCCCTCAAGGTATCCGGGTAGACGTAATCGTAGAAGATGCACTAAAACTCATCCCAAGTCATACTCTACTGGCACCCTGACTGTGAGATCACTTCCCACCACCTCATGGTGGTGTCACAGAGCATATAAGATTCGAGCTTCACCCTTTTCTTTGGAGGTATCTCCAGATGCTCGAAGATCGTCAACGTGACCTCTAACCACGACTCTGTAGCCTGGGGTCCCCCAAACTCTAAGAAAGTAGGAGGATGCTGCTACTGGAAAACTTGAGTCAACTCAGCCATTGACGGGGAAAGAGTCTGCGCTCCCTGAAAGGTATGTATCATCCTCAGGAAGTCCTCTGTGAACTGTGCATCAGCGCCTGCAATGGGTTTAACTATTGGTGCCAAGGCTAGCACAACAGGAGGATCTGCAAGAGGTCCCCGATCATCCATATCCAGTGTCTGATCACCATTTGGTAGCCGACGTACCACCGAAGGACATCTCGGAGGTATAGCTCTAAAAGATAAAAAACACACCTTAGATTAGGAATATCAAGGACTGAGAACACAAGAGTACAAAACGGGAACATGAGAAAGAAAAATTCATGTTTTACAAAACATGACTACACGTAATATATAAAAACTACATGGTATATGTCTTTAAGACTAGTCACAGGGGCGGGTACATTTTCCACAACTGGTCGTGTAACACCCCAAACTACACGGCGTGTTATACCCACACACGGTGTGTACTTGAACTCTATTCCCCTGCCCAAGTCTCTTCACACGACTAACTCACATGATCCTCTTTACCCTAGACTACACGGCGTGTTCACTAAGGACACAGCGTGAACTAGACAAGGTTTCAGTGACCTATGTTGTTAGTTACACGGCCGGCTACACGGCTTACCCTTACCCGGAATGTTCTGAACAAACATGGAATGTATAAGAGAAGATAACACTGATCCATGTGGTTCATGACATGGAAGGGTACCTAAAACAAGGCTACACAGAGTTTTCATACCAAACATGGCGTGTACTACACGAACTTCCCTGACCTGTGTTGTAGTGACACGACCAGGTACACGGCTCACAACTACACGGCATGTACCTACTGTACACGACATGTTCCTGATGATTTTTTCACAACACCATCTTTCCGCTCACAGAGTCAGTGACATGGTTTGAAACTACACGATGTGTAGTCATAAAGTACATGTCGTGTATTCTGGTTTTTTCCAGGAAATAGCTTAGAAACTGCACCGAAGCCCAAAAAAAAACTAAAAAACAAATAGGGAGGTTCCAAATTCCGATTCGTGAGGGCCCATTCTCCCCACAAATCTATTCTTGGCATCTTATACAACTCATATACAAGGAAAAATAGGTCAATGATTCACCACGTTCTGATTCAAGAGGGCCCATAACACCTCAAGAACCAAATTTTGGCATTCATTTAAGCAAGGTACAGTTAAAAAAATTCTTTATCAATAACAGGGATTCTATCAATGAATCTATCACAACAGCATGCATAATCTACACAACGTCTATTGTAACAACATGAAATAGCTAATTCACCCTAGATGGCATGGGAATAATGCATGGCATGTGATTTCTAACAAGTTACTATATGATGCATGAGATGGAATACCCTTATCTTATTGGGTTGCGATAGAAATAGAACTGAAATAGCAACAACAATAACAAAACAAATAATTTGAATCACTCTAGGGGAAATCATATCAACCGTAAATCTCAAATCCAAAAAAATGAAATAAACGAGGTAGGTTAGATTTGTCCTATACATGGTTTAGCTACTCCCGGGCACAACTCATTACCAAGTACCGAATCCATCCTATCCTTGGCAAAAGGCTCCAAACAATAAATTAGGAGAAAAGAATCCTCTAATACCACTTTGTAACATCCCAGCTCTGGAAGCCACCCAGAGGCGCCCCATACTCGGCTGGTTACATGGCCTCAAGCACATTTTCCTAAACTCCGTAGGCTACCGACTAGCAGCGAGATCATTGGGTGTGATAGTGGGAAAACTATGCCCTCATTGGCAGAGTACATAGCAGATGTAAAAAAAATCCAATAGCAAAAGCAGTAAATATCCAACAACAATGTACAAGTAAACAGCGGAAGGCTAAAACAATAAAAAATAGAGTACATATGTATGTATGAAATGATAAATGATACATATCTAAAAAAACATCCAAATAGGTCCCAATGATGGAAATACAAACAGTACCAAAACAAGTACAAAAGAAAAGATAAATATATCCTCAGGATCGCAAGCCCAGGCTTGGTCCCATGCTCTCCTGCTCCAAAGAAATCATGTACCCGAAGTCGAAGGGTGCTTTCCCTTGTCTATATATACAAAAATATAGTCTGTTGGGCCCAAAATCATGGCCTAAACAGGGTGTGAGACTAAATCCTAGTAGGCAACCACCTGAAAATCTGCACCTAATAGTCAGTGAGCATATGGCATGTAATAGTACAATAAGCAGTAAATGGTAACAAGAAACATCATGTAGTAATCAGTAAGCATTAACAGGATGATATACAATAGTAATCAATCCACAAAATAACAAGCAGTAGTGAAGAAAACATCTAACCACAACAGGAACCCCTTTGGCCAGTACTCATAGTCAACCCCTCTAGTCCTATCCAAGAAGTACCAACAACCCTTTGGGAAATGCACTCATCCTAATGCCTCTAGTTTGGTCAAATGAAATTATAATACTCTCTGGGGAAGCTCGCTTGGTCGATTCCCCTTATAGTCTAGGGTTGTCAGGGACTCACGGAGGAAGATCACACAGTCAAACCCTCTTACAGCCCCAAGGTCTAGAAGCACTCTAAGGAGCTCTCTCGGTCAATCCTCCTATAGTTTCAAGTATATCATAGACACTCTGTGGAAGCTCTCTCATTCAATTCCTCCACTATCCAGGAATGGTTAAAGGAAAATCAAACAATTAAAGACTCTCTGAGGAAGCTCACTCGGTCTACCCTCCTGTAGTATATAATATCCAAGACTCTCTGGGAAGATCACTTAGTATATCATCTTGTAGTCTATAATAACCAAGACGTTCTGGGAAACTCGCTCGGCCGATCCCTTATATTCTATAGCACCAGGTTCTCACGGTCCCATGCCAGTCAGTGCATAATAATGCTATAAGTCCAAAGCACACCTACATAGCTACATGGCTAACTAGTCTATAGAAAAACAAGCATATCAAGAATATCATTCCTTCCTAAGGTCACAAGGCATGGAAAAAAGGTATAATGGCCTAAGTCTAACATGACCCAAAGGTCGTAAACAAAACACGGCATAGTAAAACATCAAAGCACAATGATTATCCTCATACAAGATAAAATTACCTATACACAAGAAAACAATCAAGGCAGGAAAACAACAGGGGAAAAAGGTAAACACGCAATACCCCGTTCATGTGTATTGGTGGAAATTTGCACATAAAACTCAAAAACATCGAAAGGTAAGGCACAAACCACCTACCTTGATGCTAAGAGATCAATATACTAGAACCACGAGTCTTGATTCTCCTTAGAACATCATAGATCAATGAAAGCACACAAAACGTTCAACCCACAATATCTTGAGAAAGAGGGAAAATCATGGAATGAAACTCAAGAAGAAGGAAGAGATCACCATTGTGGTTCCAATACAATCTATGGCAGTCGATTCGGCAAACAGACAGAGGCTTGGAGGATGTTCACGGCTATATGAGGCGCTCTCGGTCGAAAAACCAGAAGAACAAGGTGTTTTTGTCGATTAGGCGCGAACTTAGTCCGTTCAATGAAAAAAAGAATGTACACGGCGTGTACTTCTAGAGTACATGGCATGTACTAGGCTTTTCTTTACTACGCTTTAATCGGCATCCACTTCACCCCTACACATCGTGTGTGTGGCCTGGACACGGAAAACACACGGCCTTACACGACACCAAAGTACACGGCGTGTACTTATAAATTACCCAACCTGTATTTTAAAAATTTATAGCTTATCCTATTTTTCACAAGAATTACAAAAAAAGGAAAAACATACCTGAAACGAAGATTTGGGTTCTTACAAGGCCCACTAAGGGAGCCCATGATTCACCCTTGTTATATGTAAAACTATCCATAGGAGTCTGTCCATGGAATTCTATTAGGGGTCCATGTATCACTCGAATAAATGAAATTAATCCCCAATAAATCCATCCTTGGTGATCCAGTAGGGAACCCATGTAACACCCCAAGGATTTACAAATAATATTAATATAAAATGTAATATAGAAAACTCTATGTTTATGTGAAACAACAATTTGTTATTATAATTATTTAAACATGATAGTCATAACCTATCCATTTAACATTATTTTTCCACTTATGTGTTTGGAATTTCGAAAAATGGAATACATGATTGCGTGAAGTAATATATTTAGATTTTGATAGGATCAACATAAATTTTCGATGAATCGTAACTTCAACATAGAAAAATAAATGACCCTTATAAATAGTTAATAGGCCTAATGAATAGTTACAACTCCTAGGAATGTATAAATAAATCTTAGGAACCTTATAGATAAACTTTTGATATAATTATATCATAGTAAAAGTAAGTTAATATTTTAAATATTAATAATTTAGTGTTGGTATATTTGTAAGTAATAAATATTTAATTACCATTTTATAATTAAAAAACATAGTGAAAATAAAATAAATTTAGTTAAAATAAAATAAAATTTTAAAAAATATATTCATAAATAAATATATTCGTATCCTAGGATTTTAGGATAATCTAATAATAATTTTGTTAAATTGTTAGGGTTTATAAATTACGTTTTATCTTTAAAAACTATGTTTTTCAAGTAAATGATGTTTTTAATTAAAAATTAAATTTATTAATTTAAAAAATTATTTTCATAAAATGGAGTATGTTTTTCAATTCTAAATTCTAAAAATGGTTACAGTGATTTATTTTGGTTTATTTCTAAAATACATGATTTTTGATGAATTGTAAAATATGATCATTTCTGATATATGCTATATATATTAATTATATAGTTAGGAATGATGTCTGGCTAATGTAAGAACCTTTGGTCCTAAAACACATGCAATTATTACTTTATATAATCATATTAATCTATAGTACTGGTTTTCAAGAGAAAAATAATATAACAAAAAAGAATATAATGAGAAAGTACCCCTATCCTCCACTATAAAAACCACCCCTCACCCCCTCTTCCACACACACGTTCCTAGCTTTTAAACATGTCACATTTTTTCCCAATACACATTACATGAACTTCTACGATGTTTATAAGCTCTTGATAACATCAAAAGACCAAAATCAATCCCCATACAAATATTCTCAAGCTGGAGTATTCAATTGATAAAATACTATTACTTTTCCTTTTATATTCTTTTCAAGTTCTTTATTTTATTATTCTATACTCAACTCCTCTATGAAAACAATCATGATAAATAAAATATAGTTTATATACTTTAATTATGTCATGTTAATGTAAGAACCATAATCAATATCAAAACCCTCTCTCTTTTATATTTAAAACCAAATCATCGTATAAGAGGTGTTAATTTATAACCCTTGTGGGTGAAGAACATTCATTATTCAATTTATTATTAAGGGATGTACATGACCCCATTTTATTGTAAAAAATAATATTACACATGTATTATATCCTATTTATGGGTATGTAACCTCTATATATACAAATTATTAATTCAAATGACAAAAGTAGTTCATTGTGATTAAAAAACTGCTAAAATTAAGCTTAATGTTTGTCGTTAGCATGTTATGTTATGATTCATCCTAATATATGGAAAAAATGATAAATAATTCTAATTAAACTTATGGTTAGTCATTAATAACATGTAATTACAATTCTATATAATTTTAAAAAATTTACATGAACTCCATTATATATAATCAAGTTAACAAATCATGAAATCAATGAAATGAACACTCCAGAACGACACAATTTGATCTAAAAATGTATCAAAATATACATAAATAAACATAATAAAACTATAATGAAAGAAATAATTATATAAAATGTTCTGATTAAATTAATTAATCGATTTAATTTGATTATACATGATAGTAAGGTCAAGTGCAGAACTTATTCAGACATAAGGCAATGGTTTACATCCCGAACATCCATTTTGATTTGAGTTCTGCTTTTTTACTCTTTAAACCAATTTAATTGTTCATTTATTTTATATAATTTTTCTAAATTGTGGTTATATTTTCCAAATTCATTTAATAAAATATGTTCATCTTTTGTTTGTGGAAAATACATGTTTTAAAAGGCTTCCCTTCTCATGTTTTTAATAGTAAGAAAGATCAATTAAAGGAAACATCTCGATTTATTACCTATTTTCAAGATTACTATATAATCTATTTTAATACACCATAATTTTTTTAAAAACACAAATTTTATCTTTGAAAAACAGCAATATTTAATTTATGGTTTGACGAAAATATTTTTCTAAAATAACTCTTCTTCTCAAAGTAAAGGTGTATTACTCTCAAGAATTCTATAATGATTTTATTAATTCATTTTAATCTATTTCAAAACCTAATTAGAATATTTTTTTATGGGATTAACCTCACATTATTATCATCTACCATATTTTATGAAATGTTTTATGATTGTTTCAACTGTGGATGTTCTATCTTGATAACCTTCAACATACAACTCAGAATGTTTACTGATTTTGTCTATAGATTGTAGACAATTATGTCATATGTTCATGTTGTTTATATTTATCCACATTCTTATTTTAAATGTATTGAAATTAAAAAGTAATGAGTGGGGCCTTATATAGGCCCTAAATGCATTGGTGGGTCTCATGAGACAAAAAAATTGGGTTTTGGCCGACGCCTTACCCTAATATTTTTAGACATATTGTCCAAGGACTTAATAATATTTTTCAGATGTCCCACATTATGAATTCCCACATTATGATAACATAAAAAAATAAAAAATGTGATTATTATACTATTATAATATCTATGGTGACGTTTCATTCATTTATGATCATTTATATGATTTTTTATAATAATATTTCATTCCATCCATATTATGCTCTAGTATATTTTTAAAGGCATGTTTTTTAGTTATTAAACATGCCAAATGTTTTTGTTTATAATAAATTATGATATATTACTTACACTTATTAAGTATATAATCCCACCCCTTTCTTATGTTTTATTTTTTCCTCAAGTTGCGAAGATGAATATTATTATGAATGAGTTGTAAGAATAATATATGTATTTGTGGGTGTTTCTAATGGTGTTGAAATGTTGTTTTTATTTCATGTTGTAATGTAACAATAATTCATGTATATATATTTCTAATTATACAAAAATATTTGGTCATTCAGGATGTGATTAATTGTAATCATACCAATGTAACAATGTAAGGAACTAAATCACGGCTACTAGGGACGAGGTTATTACAGTTTTTATCAGAGAATGTTTAGTAGAAACATTGTAAGGTTGATTTAGAAAACACAGGTTAGGGATGAAAACCATGAGATATATTTCTATGATAAGCATACAATAACATCCTATAATTTCGGTAAGTTATAGATTATGTGGATATTTTTTAAAAACACATCCCTATCTAGATCAAACAAGTTTATGTGGTTCTAGAATAGATGTACCTAAGAGTAACAACTTCCACAGGGTGATATAGGCCTGACTTGAGATAAACTAGTATATGATAATGAGCCTTATTTCACACCTAGTTTGAAAATCCTCTGGGATATTCTTAAGATTATTAACTTTTTCTTTACAAACGATTACGAGGGATTTAATTTTAAATATGATCCCAAATAAACCAATTTTATGATTAGTTGATTAGACATGCATAAAATTATAATTTATGTTATATGTTTTTAGAGTTCGACATTAGAAATAATGTTTTATAACCTAATTTAGTGTATTACATTATATAGAAATGGTTCTTAGTTGAAGAAATGGAAACTACATGAACGGAATTATTCCATTTATGTATTTTACTCCTATACAAGATAATGATATTTTTTCTGGAGCTATGACTAGTTCTGAGGAACTTTTAACTATACTGGGACAACTAACTCGAGTTATGAAAAATAAACTTACTCATATGGAGCATCTTGATTCATAATGGGGAAGAGCGATGTCAAACCAGTTTATTCATTAATATACTCAATCATTTAATGGGATAAAATATCCATTCATAGGAAAGTCTTGGACAAGTTCCTTAGAAAATATATTTCTCTCTTTGGGTTGTAATGAAAGGGAGACATTTATTATGTTAGTTTGTCATATATCTAGGGATGCTAATTAATGGTGGTCATTGATTTAAAATAGAATGGAGGAGGAAGAGATTGAAAATATATAATTGTGGTATTTTAAAAACAATTCCTAGAATAATATTTACCTCACGAACAATGAGTTGATATGGAAATGATATTTAAGAATCTGAGGTAGAAGAATTATGATAATGTTTCCAAGTACAAATCCAACTTTACAAGGCTATAGAGGCATGTTGTGGACTTTATAGACAATTCTTGGAGAATGACATATCGATTCATTAATGGTTTAAAACAATTCCTATGAAGGGACTGGTTTCCCAAACTTTCTCATCATATATTGATATAGTCACATGTGCATTAAATAGAAGGAATGAATTCTATAATACTTGTGAATTTAATGGAATGAAAGAGAAGAAGGGGTTGGTTAATGAATTAATTGATAAAGGGAATTATTAAAATGGGAGTTTTTCAAAATGTGATATATGTTTGAGGAAACACCCTATAGAAAAATTTAAAAAAGAGTAGTCTATTACATGTGTGGAGAATAAGACCACCAAACCCTTGATTAAATGGGAAATAAAGAAGATATGAATGTTGGACGATATAATTTTAGTGAGATGGGATGCTATGAAAATTATTATCAAATGTGTCAAGGAAACCTTCATAAAAACATTCCACATGAGAAAGTAGAATCTTATAAGATTAAAACATATGAGGTTGATGTTCCTAATGTAGTGTTTATAAGTACCTTAATCATCTCCTCAATTTTAGCTAAAGCATTTTGTTATTCTGGTTTGTCGCATTCTTTTATATCTTCCATGTTTTTGCTAAATATTTCATATCTTCAATTCTCCCTAATAATGGAGTTGTTAGTCAAAATCCTTATGGAATGTCTCATTGCAACAAAGACGTGTCAGGATGTTCCATTAATGGCCAATAAAGGCGGTTTATCTGATAATTGTTTTCCAACCTATGGTATACTTTGACATAATACTTAATACATATTTTATATCAAAATATGTTGTGAACATCTATTGCAATAAAAAGTAAATTATCATTTTTTAGGAAGGGGTACAATCCCATATCTTTAGAGCAGAAACATTACCATTTGATTCTTATCTAGATCCACCCCCAGTAGCTCTATTGGATTCAATTATTCAGAAGTAAGAGAACACAATATCTATGGGTGAGAAAAGAAATTTTCAAACTGAGGTTGTACCTATTTAGAAAGAATACATTGATGTATAAATGAGGATTTACCTAGACATCATCAAGAGTAGAAAATTTAGTTTTTTATTGATTTAATTTATAGTTAACTTCCTATATCAATGAATAATGATAGAATTTACTTAGTAGAATTTGTAGAACTAAATAAAAAATTTGAGGAATTTAGTGATAATGGATTTATTTGACATATTTTTTTAATGGGATGCTCTGATTATTTTAATTAATAAGAATGATAGATCTATGAGGCTATCCATTGACTATAGGGAGATCAATGCTATTATGAGAAATTACATACATCAACTTCCACACATGTTTTGTAAAGACCTGGAATTTCCATGTAATTTTTTTTGTTAAATGGGTATTTTAAGAGTCTGCGAAAATTGAAGCCGCGTGATTCTGAGCCCTGGAGTGCACGAAATGAATTTCTGATTTTTTTTCAGGTACGTTTAGTAAACGTACCAGAAAGTTATTGTAACTTTTAAACCGGTGCTCGGAATTGAAATCTGAGGGCACCGTTGAACACGCAACGCCATTATTCTTTTAGGGAGACATTCACCTCGACCGTAGTGGGTCAATATTGAAAGATATTTTTTGTGTTTTTTTTTGAAAGAAGAAAATAAAATAAAAATTTGTAACATTTTTATTTTCTTTTGTTGAATTTTTCCATGTTGATGTTTTAATGGTGGGGACCACCTGTACTAAAACCTCTCAACATAACATATGGTGGTAGAGACCACACGATCCCAACCCTCCCATGTGGGTTATGGTGGTGGGGACCACCCGAGACATAAAACCCCTTGAACCCCTTGGATCACCCTTTTAATGGGGAGAAACCTCTTGAGCTCCCCCACTTAATTATGCCAACTTTCTCCTTTATTTAATTGAGCAAACCCATCAATTAATTAATTAAGCTATTTTGAAATTATGCCAACAAACATAATAGATAACTTGTTCTATTATGTGGGCTACCTTTCATTTTGGTGGAATTGGGGAGAGAACAACTATTGGGAGAATGCCCTCCAACTAAGAACTCCAACGAAGAACTCTTATCCTTTAACGAACATTTACACAAGATCTATCGAAAGATCTCCATCGAAGAACAGACCAAAGATCGAGGAAATGATGTCGTCACTGACTTCATTTTTCTTATCCTCACCGATGTTGTTGAAGGAGACTTGTTGTGGGGTCGACAAATGCCAACCTGTCTCAACTGTGTCAATCTTCAACTGAATCATCGAGGTATGGTGGATGTTTGAATTTTTCCCCTTCCGATTCATGAAAATTATTCATGAATATAAGAAGAAATTATAGCCACTTTCTACATCCCTAACTCGGATAGTTCATGACAAAAAAACCTGGCCCATTATCTCAGCAAATCTTTGTTCTCTTGTGTGTTCTTCGAGATGGTGACGGTGACTGGTGCCGACGGTTTCCACTGGTGGAACTCGAGATCTGTGATGTAGGCAACAAACGAAGGGTTTCCAGTCAAGCCCGCCACTGAAGAAGGAATGTTGTGGTACCACCCCGCGGGGCTCCGCCACCCCGTGACCTCCACCGCCCGCGGCCATCGCTGCCCGCGACCTCACCGCGCCGCGCCGCCCCGTGGCCTCCGCCGCCCCATGGCACCCGCAGTATCACGCCGCCCCGTGGCACCCACGACCACGCGTCGTCCCACAGCACGGGCAGCCTCTGCCGCCCCATGGATCATACAACCTCACGCCGCCCCACAGCACCCTTGGTCTCTCGGTGCTATCCTGCAGCACCCACAGCCTCGCGACCCTCCGCGACCTCACAACCATTCACGACCTCGCGGCCACCCGCGGTCCCCGCGGCCTCTGAGGTCCCTCGCGGCCCTCGCGGCCTGATGGACCGCCCAACGGGCTGGGTTGGACACATCACAGGCCAGGATGGACCCAGCGTGGGTCGGGCTGGAGTCAGTGGTCCAGGACAATCCAAACAGGGTTGGGTCGGCCCGGGCCAGGTCTGTCCGACTGGGTCAGACCGAACCCAGACCAGCTTCGAGCTTTACGCTCTTTTTTCCATAAATTTGGCACAAGATGTCTGATTGAAGAACCTTCAATGAAGATGTAAACCTTGGAGCGAGGTGGTCAATATGGTATACCCCACTAGAGTTTTGGATAAAGTTGGGTAACAGTCGGGTTGGATCGGTCACGAATGAAACCGGACCCTCGGGACGAAAATGATAATAACTCATAGACCAGATGTCTGATTGAAGCGCCGTCTATTGTGTTGAAACACCTATGACGTTGTGGTATTTTGAGATACTTCTTCTTGAGACTTCGTGATAGTTGGATAATTAACCAGTGTCTTGTGGAGCGTACCCTCCTGGAGACTAGTGAGCGTAGTGCGGGAACCCTATAGTTGGCTGTGACGTGAAGAATGTAGAGAAATCCTGTGTGGGACAACACCGAGAGATCTTGTGTGGTTCATCACTGAGTGATCCTATGTGGGCCATCACGTAGCCATCCTGTGTGTGTCATCACCTAGCGATCTTGTGTGGGTCATGACCTAGCGATCATGTCTGGTTCAGCACCTAGCGATCCTGTCTGGGTCAGCACCTAGCGATCTTGTGTGGGTCATCACCTAGAGATCCTGTGTGGGTCATCACCTCGCGATCATGTGTAGGTCAGCACCGAGATATCCTATGTGGGTAAGCACCGGGATATCTTCTGTGGGTCGGCCTCTTAATAGAGTAATATGATTCAAAAATTACATATAATCATATTGACTATTGTACCAAAATTTATACCTGGTGTGAGATGAGTCTGTACCTGTGTGGTACTTTTCTTCGTGGAAATACCTTGGTGATATTCTTCTGTGTGGCGTATCAGTGTGGTTCTTTCCTTCATGGTATTTCTTCTTTTGTGCAATAGTTGAGATTAGGGTTTTGGAGTTTGACTCTATTTTCTCTTCATGATTGAGATGAGTTTACTTGACAGATTAGGTATATGTATGAGCATATACCTAAGTAGGGTTATCAGTTGTTTCTTTGCTTCGTGGTTCATCTATAGTGAATTTTGTGAGACCTTGAGGGTCTCGGGGTCCCTACTGAGTATCATTATACTCACCCTGCACGGGTTGTGCCCGCACATCATTGTGTTTGGGGTAGACGACAGATAGTGCTGACTGAGGATGAGAGAACCAGGACTGGAGGTAGCTCGGAGGTGGACATTAGATGAGGAGAACCATAGATATGACTGTTCATGAGTTATACCCTCCATTCAGGTAGGATTCATGGTGGATGATCAAGGAGATGCAGTTCACCTATCAACCATCTTGTACTTTCCACTTTTCCTTTTACATTCCAGTTGGTCCTGTATTATGGACCCTTTTTAATTACTCTACTCACTCTGTTTAATATTCAGTTTACTTGAGTTCATATCTTGTTGTGTGCTTGGTTTCATGTGATTACAGGTTATAAAGGCAATGCCTTCCCAGTTTTAGGGAATATGCCTTCGGTGCTAGTCGTCAGCCCCTAGCCTATGGAAGGCGGGCTTGGGGTAGTCACGGCACAAGCCCCAGGGGACTGGTCGTGACAAATTGGTATTAGAGGAGTTTGTTCTACTGTAGAACATATGAATATGATCATTATTTTTAACAGCTACAGTGTTAAGTGTAGTGAGTGTGGTTTTTAGTTTAGGGAATATCGTGTCAGTGTTGCGGCCGACGTATCCATACACCAGGACCCTGACTTATGATTTCCAACTGAGTGCACGAGAAACACTGATTGCGTTTGTGTTTTCAAGAGTCTTCTTTGTGAACTCTTTGAGTCATCTTACCAGGTATAACTTATTGACCGCAGTGCTCCTATTTCTTTTTAGGATGTCTCCACGTAGACAGCTAACTAGGGTTCCGGATATAGTACGCACTGATATCCCACCGAGTGACGAGGCCTCGGTGCATGGCCCTCTTCTAGTAGAGGCACTAGCGGAGGCCCCAGTGGTACCATTACCTATTCGGCCACCGATGACACCAGCTCCAGCATCAGAGGGTGCACGCCGCTTGAGCACGTTGCACGAGTTCTAGCACCAGTGGACACCTAGGTTCAAGATAGAGATACACCCACATGCGGCTGAGGATTGGATGGAGGCTGTGGTGAGAGTCTTTCGATAGGTAGGGACACCAGACGATCTCATAGTGATACTTGCCGCTAGTCTATTTCAGGCAGCAACATGCATATGGTGGGGCTTGATGATTTAGGCTCACGACGACAGGACACTTCTCTGGGAAAACATTGAGAGCCTGTTTCAAGAAAATTTTGTCCCTGCAACTCTTCACACAGTGCACATTCAGGAGCTACTTCATCTGCAGTAGGGCAGGATGAATGTGGCTCAGTACTCAACATGGTCCATTGTCCTTTCATGATACTCCTAATATATGGTGTAGGACCCATTCTTTAGGGCCTGAACCTTTGAGCAGGGGCCTAGGAGAGAGATCAGGGCTTCAATGATCTCACTCTGCATCCCAACGCCGGCGTGGGTGTTAGAGAGATCTCTTTTGGTGGAGAGTTTCTTTGCTGAGCAGTCACTAGCTGCGAGACCCATCACAAGTCGTCATGTAGCGGAGTCTTATACAGCTGGTAGCAGACATATGTCACAGAGGTAAGCTAGGACCAGACCTACTGGTGGACGACTGCATGACTCAGGAACAGTTGTGTGGGGTACCTGAGATAGATCTAGTAATATGAGAAACAAGAAGTGTTACACATGTGGTGGGTAGGGTCACATTGCTAGTGAATGTACGACCCTCCATAAGAATGATCATCAGACGATAGAAGGACCACCTAGGCAGAGACTGAGGTTTTCCCGAGGAGGTCCGCATGGGGCAGACCGACGTGGTAGATGAGCTGGTCATGTAGCTGTAGGTGGGCGACGATTTGAAATGTTACCGCCACCACCACTAGGAGGTCCACCCTGACCGTAGGGAGAAGGTGGACCAGGGAGAGCCTAGCTCCAGGCAGTTGAGGCCAATGATCACGGTGCTCCGGATATGATACGAAGTATGATATGTCTCTACTCCACCTTAGCTTAAGTACTTATAAGCATAGGTTCTGGTCATTCTTTTATTAACACTGCCCTTGTTCGGATCTGAGAGATTCCGACATAGCCATTGGCTTGATCCTTATGACTAGAGACTCCTGTGGGTGTAGATTCGATGATTACAAACTGGTTCTGGTAGTGTGAGCTTACTCTAGGAGGTGAGAGCTTCGGCTAGGATCTCCTAGTAGCATTGTCGAGGCCTTACGATGTCATCTTGGGCATGGAATGGTTATATATAGTCCATGCTCATATTGACTATATTAGGTGCAAAGTGTGGTCTATCCACACAAATGGGACAAGGTTTACCTTCACTGGTGAGAAGGGACCCTATGCTGCACATGATGGACTTACCCAGAGGAGAGTGCATCCAATCACTCATCAGTTGTCTAGCCTTACCCTTAGAGAAGTTTATGTGGAGAGTCCGAGTTATCCTGTAGTGGTGCACCAGTACACAGATGTCTTCTCTATTGATTTTCGGGGTCTACCTCCTCATAGAGAGAAGTACTTTTACATTGACTTGTACCCCAGGACAACAATGATATCAACAATAGCGTATCGGATGGCTCCTATGGAGCTTCGTGAGATGTGGGTATAGCTAGAAGACATGCAGAGGGAAGGGATTCATTCAGCTTAGTGTTTCTCCTTGGGTAGCCCTGATTTTGTTCACGAAGATGGTGGATGGGAGCTAGAGACTTTGTGTCAAATATCGGTTCTTGAACCAGGTGACAGTGAAGAACAAGTACCCAGTTCTGAGGATTGACGAACTATGTGATCAACTGAAGGGAGCGCGGCAGTTCTCAAAGATAGACCTCAAATCAGGCTATCACTAGATCAGAGTACGAGAGGAGGATGTGCAGAAGATAGCTTTCAAATGTAGGTATGGCCACTACAAGTTATTGGTTATTCCATTCGGCTTATCCAATGCTCCATCAGTGTTCATCGGACTCAAGAAAATGATCTTTCAGACATACCTTGATCGCTTTGTAGTAGTCTTCATCAACGACATTCTGATCTACTCGACTACTGAGGAAGATCATTAGTATCATTTGCGGGTAGTACTGGATGCACTCCGAGTGCACGAGATTTATGGTAAGCTATCGAAGTGCACGTTTTGGATCCAAGAGTTTAACATTCAGGGAAATTTTATATCAGAGGTTGGAGTTGTAGTAGATCTAGCGATGATTGAGGCGATACTTTCTTGGGATCCACCCAAGAGTGTGACAGAGGTACAATGTTTCTTGGGATTTTCTGGATACTACCGAAGATTTGTGCCAGAATTCTGCAGAGTTGTAACAACTTTATCACCATTGAAAAAGAAAGGGAAACCCTTTGTGTGGACAACAGAGTTTTTAAGAGCTGAGGCAGAGGCTGACTAGTGCCCCCATCTTAAGGATTCTAGAGGAGGTAGTATGGTACATAGTCTACTGTGACGTATCCGGGACCAGGCTCGAAAGTGTCCTCATGAAGGAGTGAGCAGTGATCACATATGGTTCTCGACAGCTAAGAAAACATATGCATAACTATGCTACACATTACCCACAGTTAGCAGCAATGGTATTTTCCTTGAATATGTGGTGACACTACTTGATGGGTGAGAGTTTTATAGTGTTCTCTGATCAAAATGGTCTCAAGTATATCTTCTCTTAGAAGGACTTGAATCTGAGACGGCGAAATTTTCTTGAGTTCATCCATAACATTGACTTCAAGATAGTCTATACTCCTAGGAAAGGGAACGTTGTAGCAGATGCACTTAGTAGGATGTCTGGTATACAACTTCATGGTGAGGCAACAGAGTAGCGAGCCACTTTGCAGATATCCATTATGGATTGGGATGGAGTAGTTTTTCTTTAGTCTCTTATAGTCACTCCCCCACTTCATTAACGAGTTATGGAGGCGCAGTGTGGGGACACTAAATGTGAGACTCGAAGTGCTCATATATCAACAGGGTAGGCACCATAAGGATTTTCTGAAGGTGGGGAGCACGTCATCCTCTTCAAGGGATATACCGTGGTACCAGTTTCACTTCAGGAGGAAGTGTTGAAGGAGATCTACACATCCCCTCTAGCTGTACATCCAGGAGTGGATACGATTTACCAGGATCTCGGAAGACAACACTGGTGGCTGAGAATGAAGAATGCATTAGCAAAGTCTATCTCTTGGTGCCTCACTTGTCAGCAAGTGAAGGCAGAGCATTAGGTACCCGCAGGCCCAGTTCAGCCTTTAGATGTCCTAGAGTGGATGTGGGATAGGATATCCATAGACTTCATGATGGGACTTCCACATACATCTAGGAGTCATGACTTGATTAGGGTGATCATGGACCAATTCACCAATTCGGCCAACTTCAAACCAATCAAAGAGCATGGTTCAGTAGAGATATAGGGACGCCTTTATGTTCATGAGATTGTCCGGCTACATGAAGTACCCTTGATGATTTTTTCCGAGCATGATACACGTATTACTACACGACTAAGGAAGGGGTCAGAGGAGGATTTCAGGACATAGCTTCATTTTAGCACCGCCTTCCATCCTTAGACGGACAGTCAAACCAAGAGAACCATTCAGACCCTCAAGGACATGTCGTGTGCTTGCGTCCTCGATTTCATTAGTATCTGGGAGGATCACTTTTCTTTGATGGAGTTTTCATACAACAACATCTATCACTACCCCATAGGAATGACACATTTTGAGGTGTTGTATGGGCAACCTTGCAGATCACCATTGTGCTGGACTGACCTAGGGGAGTCAGCACTAGTGGGACCAGAGATGGTACAAGAAACAATAGAGAAAGTGGAGATCATCTAGGATCCAATGAAGATTGTACAGTTCAATTAGAAGTCTTATGCCGACAGAAGAATAACAAGTACTCTGGAGTTCGAGGATGGCGACCACATCTTTCTAAGGGTCTCAACTTGATGAGGTTTGTGGAGATTTGGCTGAGGTGGAAAGTTATCTCCAAGGTTAATCAGACCTTTTCAGGTACTCATCAGAGTTGGAGAGGTGTCATACCACTTAGCTCTTCTACCTCAGTTTCACCGGGTGCAAGACATCTTCCACGTATCCCATCTTAGGAGATACGTGAACAACCCTTCTCCCATCATCGAACACGGATAGTTGGATGTCGATGTTGGGGAAACTTTTACAGAGGTTTCAATTGAGATTTAGGATCGAAAAGAGTGGGTCCCTCGTGGGCGGTCGATACCTCTGGTGCACATTCGTTGGTAGCATGTGAACCTCTAAGATAGTACATGGGAGCGGTAGGCTCCGATACGTGCTCAGTACCCCCACTTGTTCCCCTAGTTTGAGTTGTGGATTATGGGGATGTAGAGCCCTGAGTTGGGGAGAATGTAAAGAACCATAATTTCCATGTATTTTTTTTAATTAAATGGGAATTTTATGAGTATGAAAAAATTGATGGTGCGTGATTCCGAGGCCCGGTGTGCCCGGAAAGAATTTCTTAACATTTTTTTCAAGTACGTTCAGTAAACATATGAGCATGTTATTGTATGTTTTGAACTGGTGCTCAAAATTGAAATCCAAGGGCACTGTTGAACTCACAGGGCTGGTATTCTCTTAAGGATACCTTCACCTCAACCGTAGTGGGGAGATAGTGAAATATAGTTTTTGTGTTTTTCATGAAGGAATAAAATAAAATAAAAATGTGTAACATTTTTATTTTCTTTTGTTGATACATTCCATGTGGATGTTTTAATGGTGGTGACCACCTGTACTAAAACCTCTCAAAATAGGATATGGTGGTGGGGACCACCCGATCTTGACCTCCCATGTGGGTTATGGTGTGGTGGGGACCACCCAAGACTTAAAACCCCTTGAACCCCATTGAACACCCTCTTAATGGAGAGAACCCTATTGAGCTCCCCCACATAATTATGTCAACTCTCCCCTTTAATTTATTAAGCCAACTAATCAATTAATTAATTCGGTTATAATGAAATTATGACAAAAAAAATATTAGATAAGTTGATCTATTATGTGAGATACCTTTCATTTTGTCGGAATTGGGAAGAGAAGAACTATTGAGAGAAAGCCCTCCAACGATGAGTGCCAATGTTGAACTCTTCTCCTTCGAAGAACCTTTCTCCAAACTCGTCAAAGGATATCCAATGATGACCAAACCAATAATTGAGGAAACATCATTGCCACCAACTTCAACTTTTCCTCTCCACACCAACGTTGTTGAAGGAGACGTGTCGTAGGATTGAAAAACAACAAACCGTCTCAATCATGGACAATCTTTAACCGAATCATCGAGGTTGGGTGTCTGTTTGAATTTGTCCGCTTTCCGTTCTTGAATTTTTTTCCAGAATCAAGGAAAAAATTGTAGCCTCTTGCTACCGCCCTAATGCGGAGAGTGCGGGCCAAACAAACGTGCCACATCATCTCCACAAATATTGGTTCTCTTGTGGGTTTTTCACGATGGGGACGATGACTGGTACCGGCCGTTGGCATCGATGGAACTCGAGAACCACGACGAAGGTGATGAACGAAGGGCGGCCGGTCATGCCTGCCGCCGACAAAGGCATGCCACCCGCCGCCCCGCAGCGCTCTGCCGGCCCGCAACCTCCACTGACTACGACCGCCACTGCCCCGTGGCGCCGCCGCCCCACAGGCTCCGCTGTCTGTGTCCTCGCGACCTGCGACCTCATCACCCCGCCCCACTGCATCCACCACCCCGTCACACCCACACCATCGTGGCGCCCTATGAAACCCACAAGCTCGCGCTGTCCCGCGGTACCGGCGGACTCTGCCGTTGCACGGCACCAGTGGCCTCCCGGCCCTCTGCGGCCCACTATGGCCTCGCGACCATCCATGGCCTCGCGGCCACCCGTGGCCTCCGGAAACTCCCACGGCCTCCATGGCCTTTGTATTCCCTCAAGTTCACTTCGGCCTGCCAGACAACCCTGCGGGCCGGGCCAGACCCAGCATGGGTCGGGCCTGAACTAGTGGGCCGAGTCGACCCTAACCTGGTAGGGTCAGCCGTTGCCAGGTTGGACCTGAACTGGACTAGTTACATGCTATACGCACTTTTGGCCATAACATTGGCACCAGACGTATGATTAAAAACCCGTAAACAGAGATGTAATCCTTGGAGCGATTCGTTCCCTTTGGCATACCACACTTGAGTTTTGGATAAAGTTGGGGAATGGTCTGGTTGGACCGATCATGAATCCAACAGGACTCTCGGGAATAAAAGGCTAATAAATCACAGATTGGGTGTCTGATTGACGCACCATATGTTGCGTTGAGACCCCTTTGATATGGTGGCCCTTTTGAGATACTTCTTTGTTAGAATTTGGGGCAATTAGAGAATCGACCAATGGCTTATGGAGCGGACCATCCCAGATACAAGTGAGCATAGTGCAGGAATACTGTAACTAGTCGTAACGAGAAGAATGAAGAGTGATCATGTGTGGGTCAACACCGAGCCATCCTGTGTGGATCAACACCGAGCGATCTTGTGTGGGTCAGCACCTAGCGATCCTATGTGCGTCAGCACCTAGCGATCTTCTATGGTTCAGCACCTAGCGATCCTGTGTTGGTCATCACCAAGTGATCCTCTGTGGGTCAACAACTAGAGATCTTGTGTGGGTCCACACCTAGTGATCCTATGTTGGTTATGACCTAGTGATCATGTGTGGGTCTGCACCAAGCAATCCTATGTGGGTCAGCACCGAGCGATCCTCTCTGGGTCTGCCTCTTAAAAGAGTAAGATGATTCATTAAATACATGTAATCATCTCTACTAATGTACATAAAGTTATACCTGGTGTGAGTGGAGTCTATCTCTGAGTGGTACTTTTCTTCTTGGTAATACCTTGGTGATATTCTTCTGTGTGGAATACCTGTGTGGTACTTTGTGGTATTTCATCCATTGTGGAACAATTGAGCATGGGGATTTGGAGTTGAACTCTATGTTTTCCTCCGGATTTCAGTGTGTTTACTTGATAACTTAGGTATATGTATGGGCATATAACTAACTAGGGATATCATTTGTTTCTTGGATTTTTTGTTCATCCTTTGTGGATTTTGTGTGACCTTGAGGGTCTCAGGGTCCCTACTGAGTATTGTTATGCTCACCTCTACTAGGTCTATGCCCGCACTTTGTTGTGTGTGGTGCAGACGACAGATATCGCTGACTGAGGACGAGAGTACTAGGACTGGAGGTAGCACGGAGGTAGACGTTAGATGAGGAGAACCACATAGGCGACCGTTTGTGATTTGAACCATCACTTCAGGTAAAATTTCTGGTGGATGATCCAGAAACAGCTTTTCACCTATCAACCATCTTGTACATTCCAATTTTCCTTTACATTCTAGTTGGGCTTGTAATATGACCCCTTTTAACTTACTATACTCACTCTGTTTACAATTCAGATTACTTGAGTTTATATCTTATTATGTCCTTGGTTGCGTGTGCATAAAATTTATAAAGACAATGCCTTCCTAGTTTTAGGGAATACGCCTTCGGTGCTAGTCGCCAGCCATTAGCATATGGATGGTGGGATTGTGGTAGTCACGACACGTGCCCCGGAGGACAGTTCATGACATGTTTGATTTATTTGTTCAACTTCATAGTGCCCAATATATATTGAAGATTTTACTTCGATCATGATATCATATTTTTCATGTGAGGAAGGAATATATTATGAAGACAACATTTAAAACATATTGTGGCCATTACAAATTTACAGTAATACATTTCCAATGAACTAATTAACCCTTTATTTTCATGGATCTAATGAATAGTGTTGTCAAGGAATATATTGATGAAATTGTTTTGGAATTTGTTAATGAAATCTTGGTATACTAAAAAATCTATTACGATCATAAGAATCACTTGCACAATATTAGGAATACTCTTAGAAGAAAAGAGTTATATGTGATGACTAGAATGTATGAAATATAGCTTCAAATGGTTTCTTTTCATGGCCACATTTTCTATAGGGATGGAATTATAGTTTATCCAAAAAATAAAAAGTGATTTCATGAATGACCTACTCTAATGAAAATAATATAGGTACAAAGTTTTATTGGGTTAAGAGATTATTATCAGCATTTCATTCTTAACATCACCCTATTAGCTAATATGTTGACTAAGCTTACCCATAAAGTGGTTAAGGTCCTATGAACCAATGAGTTTGAATAATTCTTTGATGAATTGGAGAGGATATTAGTGAATGCTTTGGTATTCAATCTACCATCACAAAATGGTGGATTTTTTAATTCTATTGATACATCAATGAAAGGAATTGGTTGTTTCCTTAGGCAGAATGATAATTTTATTGAATATGCAACAATATAGTTAAAAAATCATGAACCAAACTATCAATATCATGATCTGGAGTTAACAGCTATAATTATTTCCCTTATGATATAATGACTGTATGTTTTTAGTGAAATATGTGAGATATATATACACCCTAAGAGCTAGAAATATATATTCTCAAAAAAAAGAACAAAACATGAGGAAAATGGAATGGCTAGAGATTCTCAATGATTGTTATTTTTCAATACACTAACACCAATGGATTGAAAATAAGGTGGATGATGTATTGAGAAGGTATGATCATGGAGTCAAAAACAAAATGAGGATTGAAAGGGATCCTCTGTTTATGGATCTAGTAAATATGGAAATTGGGATTTCCAAGAATTTGAAACATCATTACTTTTTCAATTGGTTTCCAAAACATATTTATTAGAAAGGATTAAAAGTTCTTAGCCTGATGATGAGAATATTTAAATGAAAATTATTGTTGTGAATGATCGGAAGTTGGAAGACTTATTTTAGGATGAAGGAATTGTGAAATTAGTGAGGTGGTAACGTGTTCACTCTATACCCGAGATAAAAATAGAGTTATTGGATGATTCTTATAGATTGTATTTTTCTATACACCCTTGTATCACTAATATGTATAGAGATATAAAATAAAATTATTTGTGGGATAATATAAAGTAGGTAATTGATTAACATTTATCACGATGTTATGTTTGTCAATGGGTGAAGGCTGAAAGACAACATCCTAGGGGATTCATGAAACCTATTCATATTCATACATAGAAATAGGATGGGATTACTATGGATTTTGACAATGCTTTAGCCAAAAAATCAATAAATAATGACATAATATGGGTAATTGTTGGCTGAATTACTAAATCTATACATTTCATAACAATAATGGAGGATTTCCCACTGGAATGCCTCACACGAATCTATATTAAAGAAGTTTTAATTCTTCACGGAGAACCAATATCAATTGTTTCTGATTATAATGAATGATTTAAATCTAAATTTGGGAAAATTTTTCAGAAATCGTTGTATATTGAGATTTATATTGGTACTACTTATAACCCTCAAACTGATGGTCCGTCTAAAAGGAACATTACAAAAATAGAATACATGTTGTGATCATACACCCTTGACTTTCATGGAATATGGGATCAATATTTGACTTTTTTATAGTTTTCTTACATCAATAGTTTCCATTTATGTATTCAAATGGCCTTATATGAAGCATTGTATGGAATGATATGATGTACACTAACATGTCTGGATGAAGTTGGTGAAAGAAAGATTGTAGGACCAAATCTTGTTAAGGAAACAACAACGAAGGTAGATACTATTCTTACCCATATCAAAGAAGCTTAGAGAAAAAAATATCTATGTTGGTAATAGATGGAAGGATTTTCAATTTCACATGGGAGATCATATTTTATTGAATTTATCTCCATTTAAGGGTGTTATATGATTTGGGAAGAAAGGGAAACTGATCCCCAGGTATATTGGTCCTTTTGAAATACTGGAAAGAATTCGAGCAATGGATTATCATTTGAATAAGATACCATGACTTTATATGGTACACAATGTGTTCCACATCTATTTATTAAATATGTAAATTCCAGAACCGATGCATATCCTCACATTTGGAGGAATAGATTTGGAAATTGACTTATCATAAGGTGAAGAGTCTATCTGAATTCTAGAAACTAATGAACAACTGTTGAGGAATTGGATGAATTGGATGGTAAATGTACTATGAAAAAAATCATAAAATAGAACAGGTTATATATGATCCTGAAGAACATATGATAATGAACTGCACAAATCATCTTATGAGGTAAAATTCTAGTAATTTGGAGGTTTATTTTTTCTAAAAAAGGGGAGAATGTAACACCAAAAGGATTTACATATAAATTTAATAAGCAATGTAATGAACACAACAATGAGTCTATACGAAACAAAACATTGTTATTATAGTTATTTAGACAAGTTATTTATAACCTTCCAATTAAAAATTATTTTTATGCTTGTGTGTTTTGAATTTCAAAAAATGGACACACACATTTTTGATGAGTAAGATATTTAGAGTTTTATAAGATCAACATACATTTTTTGTGAATTGTAACTTCACATTAGGAATAGTAATATGACCCTTATAAATAGTAAATCATCCTAATGAACAGTAATAGAACCCATGAAATGATAAATAAAAATTAGCCATCATATAAATAAATGTATGATATAGTTATATTATAGTTAATGTAAGTGAGTATTTTAAAAATTAATAATTAAGTGTTGGAATTTTTGTAAGTAATAAATAATTAATTACCATTTTATAGTTAAAAAAATATTTAAATGAAAATTAATTTTCATAAAATGTATTCATAAATAAATATTTTCTTTTCTTATTATTTTAGGATAATCTAATAAGACCATTGTTAAATTTTTAGGGGGTTATAAAATCAATTTTAACATTAGAAGCTATATGTTTAATTAAATATTAAATTTATCATATTTTAAAAAACAATTTCAAAAAAGGGAGTTCATATTTGAATTATACACATTAAAAAATGGGTAGGGTAAATTTTTGGGTATTTTTATAAAATACTTGAATTTTTGATGTACAGTAAAATATGATAGTTTATGATAAATTTTAAGTACAAGAATTATAGAGTCATGAATGAAGTTTTCTTGTTATAAACATCATTGGTTTGAACTCAAATGAACTTATTAATTTATATAGTCATATAAATTAACACTATTTTTCATCTTAAGAAAAATAATAAAATAATAAATAAAATAATAGGAAATTACCCCTATATTCTACTATAAAACCACCGTCACACCCTCTTTTCCTCACACCTTTCAATATTTGAACCATGTAAAATATCTAACCAATACTATTACCAAGAACCATCTTCAAATATATAAGCTCTTGGTCTCATTAAAAGACCACAATCAATCCCTTGATATTCTCAAGGAGGTGTATTCAAGTGATTAAATCCTCTTCCTTTTCCTTTTATTTAGTTTTCTAGATCTTCCTATTATTATTATATCCTCACTTAATCTTTCAAAATGCGGTTGATAACTATAATATAATTTATATACTAAAATTATATCATGTTAATTGATGATCCTTCATAAATATTTTTATTCTATATCTCTCTTTTATATTAAAAATAAATCGTCGTCTGAGAGGTGCTGATTTATAACCTTCATGGATGACGAACTTTCATACTTCAATTATTTCTTAATGTCTTGTCTTGATACCAGGTTTATGGTTAAAAAAGACTATAATATATGTATTATAACCGATTAAATGTTATATAACTAGTATATTGTCATAATAATAATGGAAACGATAAAACATGTTCATTGTGATAAAAAAACTAATAAATATTTGTTAAATGATTATCCTTAAAATGATTTGTAATGATGCATCCTCCTATAAGGAAAAAATAATACATAAAACCAATTAAACTAATGTTTATTAATTAATAAATTATAATTATAATTCTTAAAAATTATAAAAAATTTACATGAAATCCCTTACATATAATCAAGAGAACAAATCCTGAAATCTAGGAAACAAACCCTTCAGAAAGAAAGAACTATATATTTTAGCCTATAAAAATACCAAAAAATTAAGTTAATAATACTATAATGAATAAAATACTTATATAAACTTTTCTGAATTAATTAATTTATTTATTTATTTTGATTATCAAGTATACTTATGTCATATCGAGAACATATTCAGACATAAGATAAGTGATTACTTCCCAAAATAAAATTTTCATTCGTGTTGTGATTTATTCCACTATAAAACAATTCAATTCTAATTTATTTTCAATAATTCTTCTAAATTATTGTTAAATGTTCCAAAATCATGTATTCTAATCAGTTCATCTATCATTTTTGGATAATACAAGTTTTAGAAGGGTTTCTTTCTATATACTTTACGATAAGAAAACTCGATTAAAGGTAACATCCCAATATCTTACCTATTTTCAACTATAGTATATAATATATTTAAGACCAATATTATTTTTCTAAAGTCAATCATTTTATAATTGAAAATATCTTAGTTCATTTCAGATTTTATGAAATTATTTTTCCAAAATAACCTTTCGTTTAAAAGTAATAGAGTATTACTCTCAAGAAATATTCATTGATTTTGTTAGAGAATTTTAATCAAATTCAACAACTATTTTGAATATTATTTTTTATTGGGACTATCCTCTTATTATGATTATATAAAATATTTTATAAAATATTTTATGATCATTTTGACTATGGTTGTTCTATCTCGATACTATTCTCCCTACTACTTAGAATGTTTAGTGATTATGTCTTCAAATTAGAGAACGTTATTTCAAAAGTTAATGTTATTTATGTTTATCAGCATTCATATAATGAATTCATTTGAATTAGAATGTGTTTAATGGGGCCCTCTATAGCCCCTTGACTCATCTATAAGTTTCATTAGACAAAACAAAATTGGGTTTTGGCTGATGCCTTACCCTAGTATTTTTAGAAATCATGGCCAATGCCTTGAAAATATGTTTCAGATGTTCGATATTGTGCATTATCTCATTATGATAATAGTAATTGATAAAACCTGGGTTTATTTGAAAAATAAAATATCCATGGTTGTGTTTCATTCTCTTATGCTCATTTATATGGCATTATGTAATCAACATTCATTCCTTCCATATTATGCTCTATTTTATTTTAAAATGCGTGTGTTTTTAGTAATTCACCATGACTAATGTTTATGTTTATGATAACATCTATTGTATTACATACCCTTGTTGAGGATCTGATATCACCCCTTTATTATGTTTTATTTTTTTTCCCAAGGATGAAAAGAATAATATAATTATGATTGACTTTTAGGAATAATCTATGAGTTTATGGCTGTTTCTAATGGAGTTTCAATGTTGTTTTTTAT
Source organism: Viscum album (assembly GCA_963277665.1). Taxonomy (NCBI): domain Eukaryota; kingdom Viridiplantae; phylum Streptophyta; class Magnoliopsida; order Santalales; family Viscaceae; genus Viscum; species Viscum album. The sequence goes on along the minus strand of OY728140.1, from coordinate 1,263,879,337 downwards.
TTCATGTTGTAATGAAAAAATAATGTATGTATCTAGTTTTCCAAATATATTAAATAATTATATCTTTCAGGATGCGATTCCTTGTAATATTACCAATGTTATAAAGTAAGGCTCCAGCTCTGGGATACTGCAGTTGGGGTCCTTACAGTCCAAGTGTCACTCATGCTTAAACAAGGAAATATCAAAATGAGTCTATCCATGAAATTTATATAAGAACCCATGTGTCAACCAATTAATATTACAAGCATACTATGAATCAATAACATTTTATCATTTATACAATGGATTACCTCATAAGGTTTCTCAAGGAATAAGCTATGCTTAAAAGGATTATCCTCTTAATTATATCATGTGAGAATCATATATATAATATGAAACTCTTTCGTAAGAAATAATGTTCATGGTCATAGCCTATGTACATTATCATCCATAGAAATTATTTAATAAAATAAATTTAACATTATATTTCATCAATTATCATCCCATTGAAAGGAGTAACATCTCACTTAAAAGGGACAAATTCATATGTCAATTAGGGTGGTCCATTTAATTAAACAATACACATAAGGTGTGGTTCCAATTCAAGGTTCATAACATTTAATCATTCATTAACTAGTCTCATTAATTATATAGGTCACACCTATCAATTATATACAAGTATGTAATTTAATTTATTAAGGGTTACACACTAAATATTTGGTGTGAATAATTGTGTCATATATAAAAACAACAAAAATTTGAGGTAAAAAATGAGACCACCTACTATAGGTCTCAAGTGGACTTCTCTCCCAATATCAGCTCCTAATTCAAATAAAATTATGTAAAAAATAAAGAATGGGGTAAGAAAATGGAAAAATGGAATATTAGATTGAATTTGGATATCTCATATGATACTAAAAGTAACTAGGAAAGACACAAATTGAATGGATATCTTTCTGTTATGGATTTAATGATTTAAATAGATCTACATTCTGAGCTTAGATAGAGTAGATCTCTCAATTCCTAGCTTAGGTGTCATAGGAAGCTCTCCATGGGTGAGGTTCTTCCAACAGTGGAAGAAAGTGAAAATACAAAAATGTTTTAATATTTAGTTTGGGTAAATTTCCTAAATTCTCCAAAAATATTGTGCCATCTGTTTTGGAGTCATGTTTGGCCAAACCGTTCACCAACTATGTGTCTACTGAAATAAGGGGGGGAACTTCGCATGATTATTGAGAAAATTTTGATAAACCCAACACAACCCGTGTGTCATCCCACATTAAATGACTAAAAATGGTTCCATATGGTTGTGTACCTCAAATCTAATGGTTTGAAAAACCTTACAGGATCCCCTTTACCTCTACCTACCCTTGAAAAATTAATATTAATTGTACGAATTACCTCATACACTTTCTCCTAATCATGTGAGAAGACTACTTATTACCAAATACTGGATTCCATGCTCATAATAAGACCCAGAAACCCTCTATACCTCCATTAATGCAATATACATTTACATTGGTATATTATAATTCAAATAAACCTAAAATTTATTTAAATTAAAAGATTTTGTACCTCAATAAAGTATCGATTAATTACACATTAAGAGACATTTTATTAGGTGGATGTATATATAAACATTTGATTTAACATGAAATTTAACATAAATTTTGTTGGAAAAAAGATATAAGGTATTGATAAAATTTTGGATTTATATAATCTTGGATATTCAGGTTATTATATGGAACACAAGATTTATCATATAGGTAATCACAATATTGAAAAGTCATTTTGTGACCTATTTATTATTGTTATTTCAAAAAAATTGATCGATATATTTTTGATCATGAATGATTAATGGTGTCAGATAAAATTTTAGGTTAAAAAACATTAATTTATTTGTTATTTGGGAATAATATAGTTTGAACTTTATGTATTAGAGTTGAATTTAAAAGATTATTTATTTATCTCATTATATGATAATTTAATAATCTTTGTAAAAATTATACCATGTGCTTACCATTTTGGTTATAATTAAAGTATAAAGAGAGTTGGGATATAATTATTATCTCTTATATGGTTATGTGGCCTTTAAATGCTTTTTAGTGCTTCAAGAATGAAAAATTCATCTAGAAAACTCATTTTGTGGAGAAATAGATAAGATAATAATGAAAATTGGAAAAAGAATAAAATTATAATTGTCAAGTAAGTATATTTTTCTATTTTTTCATTCCTTATGAAAAAAGAGTTCCTAAAATATGTGAAAAGTATCTTAAAATTTTTTTAACCTAGTACCTATATTTATAATTTATCAATCGTCTTTTCACTCATTGTATATTTATGGTTTTGAGGTCTTTAACTTTATATTTTTCATTCAATTTTATATTATAAATTATCTTTATCAATCTCAATAATTATTAATGATTTCATTCCTTTCAAAAATATTGACATACCACATTTGTTATCATATTTTGAAACAAATTATTTTTTATTAAAGATGTCCATTGTACGCCCATTTCACACCAATCAAGAAAACATTTAATTTAAATTTTTTAACAATATTGGTTTCAAATCAAGAGGTATTTTCAAATCTACAACACTTATTACCTAGGTAAAGTTAAAATTGAGAGGAAATATTTTTTTAGGGGGGTGGGGGGTAGGTTCTAACACCCTAATATTTTTAAAAAGAAAAATATGTTGGATAGCATATTCGACATATAACATTGAGCTTAAACAACCCGCAATATATATAATCCTTATAACCTTATTGTTAAATTGGATTGTATGAGTATTATTATCTAATTTATGTTATATATATATATATTTATTTCATAATAAATATAAATTATTTATTAATTTTTATGAAATCCTCACTCAATTTTTAGTAATGTAAGTTTATTTTTCAAAAATATGTTTTCTTTATTTTCATGAAAATATATTATTAGTGATATTTTGAAAATTTATAATTTTTTTTATAAAATTAGTTTTTTTTTTCTGAAATCCACTTATCGATATTCAGTTGTGGTGAAATATTTTTATTACTCAAGAATTATTGACATTTTATTTAATAGTGAAAAATGTAGATCTTTTTGTAAAAATGACTTCTTTTTCTAGAAATTTTGAAATTTAAAAGTACTATTACATTTTCAACATGATTTAATATAAAATATGTATTATTTAATTATATATAATCTTCATAATTTGTTTGTAATCACCTTCATATTGGGTTTTAGTATAACATTGTCTTTTGGTTTAAAAATAGATTTTTCTGAAAACTGCTCTAATGTGTATTATGTTTCACCATTTTAATTACGTAAAAAAACAATAAAAAAGAATAATTGAAATTTAATTTATATATTATATAAAAAAATTGTTAATTTTTATTCATAAAATTATAATTATTATTCATAGAGTTAATATAAAATCATATTTTTTATAAAAATACACTTATGGAAAACCCACTTTTGGTTCCATAAGTAGGTTTAATATAAAAATAAATTTTCTAAATTTGATGAATTTAATGTTTTTAATTTTTTTTTCCATATTTGGAATTAAAAAAAATTATATTATCCAATAAGTATGATATTATTTTTAACTGTACGGTTTAGTGAATTTAGTAAAAATAAATTACTGTAATTAAGGTGAAAATGGGTTTTTGTGGGGTTAAATTAAAATGATAGGGATATAAATGATATAAAACTAATATAAAAATTATTTAACGGGAATATATTGAACTTATAATTTTTAATTATCCATTATTATCTATTTATGATCTATGTATCCCAAGAAAAAACGTGTGTACACCTATTTCTATTAAAAAAATAGAAGTTTGCCACTCACCTCACATATAAAAGGACACACCCTATTCTATATTCATAAAACCATAATATCCATTTGATTTATATAATACATAGAAAAATAAATTCATATATTCCATAACTGGTTCATAGAATCTAATTTTTGTCATAAATCCATTCTATCAGTACTTTTGTTATAATCTTAAAGAAGTGGTATGAGAATAGTTAAAATTACTTACTATGCATTTTTGTTTTATTTCTTCTTCCAAAACCCTCAAATATTTTTCAAATATGATCATAATATTACACCACTATCTAATATATAATAATATCTTATAATATTAATTGAATATAATAAATCCAGATATTCTTTCATCAAATGGTATATGATATCATCATTCGTGTGTACGATAGACTACCACCTTGTAAAATGATGACATTTGTTTTCCATTATCACCTCTCATCGATTTTTGTAATTATGGACTTAATATATATATATATTTATAAAATCTTAAAATATTTAAACGTTTTTTATTTATAATATCACATATACATTTTTTATATTCTATTTTCTTGGGGACTTGATAACGTCGCTTGTAAAAGCATATTTAGGAAAATAATATTTATTTATGATATTTTGATTGTTCTGTAAATTTATAATAATCCACACCTTTTTTTTATAATTATCATTAAAAAATGGAAATGTTACTCATATGTACATACGACCTACCATCCCCATGATAATAACATAGTTCATTTTTCATAAAAGGTTTCATGATTGGTTTTAAAAGTATAATTTATTGATAAACATTTCAATTTTTTGGTGATTATTATTCTGGTGATTTTTTAATAATGATCACATTGAACACATTCAACCCACTTAATCCATGTTGAAACAATTAAATCAACATCCTAAAAATACCTGACATAGACTTATATGCATTAATATTAAAATATTTTAAGAAAAAGATATAAAATAAATTATTGAAGTATAAGGTACTAAACTAATAAAATTTTACAATGAAATTAAATTATTTATGTAATATTATTATATAGTATTTAATGTATATACAATGGATGTCTGGACTCTAGGTAAGGGTTTTTTCATCTCACTTTTACATTTTTGTGACTTACATTATATTCACCACATATTTCTATTCTATGGAAAATATAATTTCCATTTAAAATAAAATATAATTAATACATTTTAAATAGTATTATTTTATGTTTCAATCTTAATTACTTCATCCAAGGGGATTTGGAATGAAAGTTACCTAGTTATAAGGAATTTTATACCTAAATTTCATTTCATTAGTTAATATGACTTATTCATGGAATTTGATATTATACGATAATGTGTTCAATGAATTTTGATAATATTATTATTTAATTTCACATGTTAATATAAATTCACATTTGGTATACATAATTGATTCACTGATTAATTATGAAATTCAATTTTATGATTATTTAAGGGGTATTATTCTAAAATTACAATTATTTGAGACATATAGTTTTTATATAAACATATAGTACTTATAATACATATGTTATAACCATTTGGAATGTTATATAATGTATCTAATTTTTATTGTGATATTTAATGTATCATTTTAATTAAATGTTTCATGGGATTACACTTGAGTAGTTACCAATTTGGAAAATGATTTATGTTACAATCTCTTTTATTTTAGCATTTTTACGTTCATGTTTTTTTACAAAATATTGTATATTTTTTCTTAACCAGATATATTTTATTACCATTTGGTTATTAATGTGTTTCACAAGTTTAATTTTCATTTACTCCGATATTGATTTATGAAATGCCAATAATGTCATTTTTTTGGGATACTGATCTTGTATTTTCTTTTAGATCTTGTTTATTTTTCTTCCATATCTATGTTTTGTCAAATATTTCAAAAAATGAAACTTATAAAAATATATGATTTCATAATTCCAATTTACATGGTATTTTCCCTTATTTTAATTTTTTTGATTGAAATTTTATAAATTGTTCAAAATGAGTCACTTTTTACTCTGTTTTATAAAATATTTCAAAAAGAATGTTTATTTTTAAAATTTGAAACATGATTGTATTTTTCTACTATCATTTTCATTATTTTCCTTGAATTTTCCTTTATATGGTTCCATTTTTTTCCATAGAAAAGAATTTTCCCAATATTTTGTAAATTATTATTTTTTAAAAGTGATTTCTAAAATTAATACTTTAATTTCCTCAAAATGGTTTTTATAATATTCTAATTTCATTTCCATTTATTAATGTCAATAAACCATGTTGTTACTTATGCTCTAATGAGTCTATTTTGAAACAATATATTATTCATTGTATATCTTGATGGATTATTATTGTTTCAATTTTATTTTTATGGAACCCATTTCTATTCTCCCAGTTAATCATTTATCAAATAATTAGTCATGGAACCCATTTGTTTTTTAAGGGTCAATCATGATTTGAAAATAATTATTGTTGTTTTAATGATTTTATGATGAAAAGAATCATCTATGTACTTTGTTAATGATATGGTTCTTGGAAATTGTTTATAATTATGGGTGGTTCCATTATAATCCAAGTATGGATGGTTTTTTTATAATCTACGGATGTGGTTTTCTATTAGAAACCAAGTATGGGTGGTTCAATGATAAAATAATGACCATACATTACATTATAAACCATGTATGTGTGGGTCTAATATACCATCCAATGTAGTGGCTACCCCAGAGATGGAAGAATACAATATTGGTTATTCTATTTATAAGAATTTATGCGAAGATAAAATTTTAAAATAATAATATGTTTCATCTGTTCTTGTTACATGTTTATAACATTTCCTTTGGTCTTGATTGAAATTACACGAATCCTGATTATTTATTCTAATGTCACTTTCCTTTGTTAAATACCTATTCTTAGAATTCATTATTTCATGTTTCATGTATTAATAGGTATGGTTATCCTTATTTTATACTCATGAACATTAATGGTGTCATAATAATCTCATTCTCTTATTATGCTCACTAATGATATTCAATTATTAATTCTTACATTTACCCTCACTATGAATTTTATCTTATGGTTCATATGTTTCATTTTCCTTGGGATATAATGATTTGGGTTGAATGAATTATGTATGGAAGACATTTCATATGGATGATGATGATGAATTAATGTGAAATAAGAAATGTTGGGTCTGGTTGGAGATATTCTCACTTAAAGACATGGGTATTTTTTATGTATAAATTTTTCCTAATTATCTTCAACTAAAAACCTAAATTTCAATAAAAAAGTTAGTGATCCAAAATTTTTTATTGATTTTTTATGTTTTGGTTGAAAAATATTTGGTCACCTTCATCTGTATTAAAGATAGAAATGTAATGTTTATTCTTTAGAATTAGACCTAGGAGTGTGGGTGTATGGAAATAATACATGAATGAACACACAACCACACACAATAAATTCTAGGGTTCAACAACGTCTATCAATATATGAATTATGAATACTCTGGTTCATAGCCATATTCTTTTGAATCAAATTATCCTACTCTAAAATCTCACACCTAAGTCTCAGTCACAACTACTATGATTCCCATGATTCCATCCAATATAAAAAAGATCAACATGGCCTACCATAGAGAACCTCGAATATTTCCATTTGAATAGTCTCCTAATAAACAATGTTATGGGATAACTGAACATGGAATATATTTCTTCTCAATATCCAAAAAATTATAGGTTGCATTCCTTCAATATGTCCTTAATTACGAAATATTAAATTTATATTTTCTTTATAACAGTGGATGAAAAGTAATGGGGGTAAATAACATAGTAACAAACACATTATTTAAAAATTTATAGAATAATTAATTGAAAAACATATCATGATCTAAAAAAACATAATAGGTACCCCATACAAGAGTACTATCTCTTAAATGTATTGGTCTCCCAACTGGTCAATGGTGAGAGTCTCCATAATCAATAAGAAATGAGATACCTTAGTCAATCAGTCCATGATCACTCAAATTTCATCATTATTATGGAGTATCCATAGAAGTCCAACAAAAAAATACCTGGTAACATCAACCAACTTCAATTTAAAAAATGTAAAAACTATAAAAAACCTGTCATCTATTGATTCATGGCCTTCACCTGCAGATATGTGTAGTATTGCGTCCCAAAACCTACAATATATTTTTTTATTCTCAACCACCAATACTGTCTACAGAGATCCCAATACATATTTTTCAGAGTATAGAGAAATGCACACATTGAAGCATGAAAATCACACCCCAGCTATTCCCTTATATAATAAGGTACAAAATACCAACCATGCACATGATTAATCTAATCCTAATCAATAGTTCAATTATATGGTGTATCATTACCGTCAAAAAATATCTCTTAAATCTATTAAAAATAAATCCTTATACTATTTTCTATTTATCTAATTTAGAATAGATGGATCAACTGATAAGGACACATGTTTCAACATATTATTTTCCTTTTGTAAACCTATATGATTCTCAATGACCAAATCCAACATCTTTCAATTAGAATAGGACACCCAACCCGCCTGTGTCCATGTCTTCCCACTCAATGCATCTACAACACGATTCCCCTTTCCCGGTATATAATATTTTTTGAATTCAATGGAATATATATAATAAATCTATCTATAATTACAATTATTTAAATAAAGATGGTAAAATATATAATTAAGACTCTTATAGTCAGTATAAACAATAAAATTCTCACCTAAAAGATAATTCCATATACATTACAAGGCATAAACCACTACTGATTACTCTAGGTCATGAGTAGGATTTTTTTGTTTGTTTGTCCTCAACTTTTGTTCTATGAAATCCGTGACTCGATCTCTTTTCATAAAAACATTACCATGCCAAATCTCAGATTCATCAAAGATCAATGTACAATCCTTACATAGATTTGGTAATATCAAGACCACTGTAGTGGTAAAATGTTTCTTATGTTCTTGAAAATAATTATCACGTACATTAGACAACTAAAACATTACACCCTTCTTCTTTAGACATGAGAGTGACTTTCATGTTATATGATTATTTGATGAACCTCATAGAGTATTTTTTTAACCCCAAAAAATCAGTGAATATAAAAATAATTATAGGGATACTCCTAATAAATAACCAGTTTAAACATTTATAGTTCCACTGAAACATATTACTTCCCGATGATATTAACTAAGAAATGTAAATTTCTAATAAAAAGTGTAAATTTTTAAGATTTGAGTATAGATGATGCTCTCTTAGTGAAATCAAGATGATGTTAAGATGTTGGTAATCATCATCGTATGTCTGGAAGTACACTAATAGGTTATCCCAAAAAATATGCAAACTGGTAAATGAAGAAGTGAAATATTTGGTTCAATAGATCCATAAAGACTACAAGAGATTTCATTAATAGAAGAACTCATATAAAGAGTATCATAATATAAAATAAGTCAATGGTATTGCATATGGTCTCATTCTTAGCTCATGATAAATTGACCTTAGATTGATTATGGGGAACACATTAGCACCCTTCAGCTTGTCAAATTGATCATTGATGCACATGATAGGATATCAGTTCTTAATAGTCATCCCATTCAACTTCTTGTTATCGAAACACTACTTCAATGTACATTCATTTTTTTTGAAAAAAAGTAGGGATGAAAATGGTGATGTAATCAAATAGATAAAACCATTATAATACAATTTCTTCACCTGAGGTTTATGTTATTGAATTTCTACTTGTTCCATTCTATTAGAATAAATGGAAATATTATCATTTCTAGGAATTAAATCTCTCACGAACTCAATATCACTATATGGTGACAGACCCGGAAAATCCCCATAGAACCCACCCTAAAAATAATCAACCACTGTAGGGAAGATATTATTTTTTAATCCCATATTTTCAAGAAAAAGACTGAAAAATGGGATATAATCTCACCCATTTGCGAACAAAATTGTCACCACAAGGCCTGTATTGATATCCCATTCCCTGTGATGGATATAGGTATCAAATTCATGAAATATTAAACTCATTCTATTTTGGATACAATAAATGTATGTTTGGTGTGTGATAAAAAATCCATTCACTACCATTGGAAAAAAAAAATCATCTCATGCTTTTAAAAGTCTAAAAATAGATGATACTCATCAAACCTGAATAACACTCTTAATATTGAAGGATTCACTCTGATCGTACCACCAAACACATAATGATTAACATCAATCAAAATATATAATCCACTAACAAACTCAAAAACCATAAAAACAGGGTATGTAAAAATGAATGTGAGGCCCCTATATCCAATAAAGTACCAGCAATCTTGTGAGTTACAAGAATAAAAACTTGAACCATCGATGGCCCTACGTCACCACTAATACATACATGGTCAACAGAATGGATTTAACAAACCCATATACCATGGGATATGGAACAAGTTATTAGTGTCACACTAATATGCTAATATATACTCTCTGGTCCTCATATACCCTATCCCATGCCCCTACCGGTATGGCCAATGTAAATAAAATTGCATAATTGATATCAAAAGTAGACCCCTTTTCGGTGATCTGTACAAGCCTAGATTCCCAACCACTGGCCTATTTCTCTAGATTCCTATTGAACCTTGATATATGAACCATCCTACCACATGCTCATCATTTCACTAGTAGTTTTGGACACTGACCATGCATGTGGACCAATATTTAACACTAGTGAATGTATATAACTAAACCTCATACCTGGGAGCTAGATCCTCTTCCCTGGAATATTTTACTTCCACCACTATAGTAGAAATTAATGAAATGATGATTCCTATTATCCTAATTAACAAAACTAAATTACCCCAATGAATCTTTTTTTCCACCACTTGATTCCTCCTCTAGGATCACTTCAAATAAGAGAGCATGATTAAATACCTTGTCTAACCTCTCCAAATGAATGATATTTACCTAGGAAAATATCTTATATAATGTTCCATCTTTAAAAATTATGGCCCCACATAGATCATATCATATTAGCATCAGAGGAAACCGATGTGTGTATTCTAAGAAACTAGAATAACCTATCATGATCATACCTCCCTAGTCCAATCAAAAAATATCTTCAGCTTCCCAATAACATTGGGTCTCAAATTAAAGGTTTTCTAGGAACTTCTCTTAAAATTACTTCCATGAAATTTTATCCCTCTGGTTACACTGAGCATGTAAATTCCCCTAGTGTTTTATGGTATTCTTAACATGTATGCTTCCAACATTAAATTCTTCTCATATGGAATTCATCTGATTTTCAGTATTGTTTGGATGGACTAAATAAAAAATGGCTACCTTAGTTCCACCCTCATTAGTAAACGTCAGATGGTGATATAGATGAAACTCTCATGTTTGGTCAAATATAATCAGTTCATCCCACCATGTTCTCACTCTATAAACTACATAAAACAATAATAGATTTCAAAAAACATATCTTCCCCTATATCTTATTAGACCAACATAGGTTTTTCCCCACTACTATAGGATCATTCCCAGTGATTTCCTCTAATAATCCAACCAGTAGGTGATTTCATGGTTGATTCTCTAAATAACGAGTAACATATATCCCAATAAACATTACATAATGTTCCCAAAATATGAAAATGAGGTCCCACATATAATACTTACAAATTACCCAACATTAATTATCCAAAATGGGTACAAACATGACACCATCACTACAATTAACCATGAAAATCCTGGGATATAGTCAATATGGATAAAACCAAACATAAAAATTAAAAAAAAATTCATTAGTCACCCTTATAACCATTTAACCTTCAATGAACATAAATATTTATTATTCAGGATTTAATGGCCTTAACCGCTTTGGTCCATTACTTTAAGATAATATGGTGTTTGAGGTGTTCCGGGCGGTCAAGATGACTTATCCCTAACACTTTTCCAATTTTCCAATTATGTGAACAGCGGTCTATCGGTGAGGTTCAGTGAATAGTTTTCTATCAGTGAGGTTCAATGAACAGTGTTCTATCAGTGAGGTTCAGTGAACAGTTTTCTATCGGTTAGCTTCAGTGAACAGTTTTCTATCGGTGAGGTTAATTCAACAGTGTTCTATTGGTGAGGTTCATTGAATAGTTTTCTATTAGTGAGGTTCAGTGAACAGTGTTCTATCGCTGAGGTTCAATGAAAAGTGTTTTATCGGTGTGGTTCTGTGAACAGTGTTCTATCGATGAGGTTCAGTGACATCATTCTATCATTGAGGTTCAGTTAACATCGCTCTATCAGAGAGGTTCAGTGAACAATGTTCTATCGGTGAGGTTTAGTGAACAATGTTCTATCGGTGAGGTTCAGTGATCAGTGTTCTAGCGGTGAGGTTTAGTGAACAATTTTCTATCAGTGAGGTTTAGTGAATAGTGTTCTATCGGTGAGGTTCAGTGAATGTGTTTTATCCACGGGGTTCAGTGAACTGTGTTATATTGGTGAGGTTAAGTGAGCAGTTTTCTATCCGTGAGGTTCAATGAAAACTATTCTATCAGAGAGGTTCAGTGAACAATGTTCTATCGGTGAGGATCAGTGAAAAGTGTTCTATCAGTGAGGTTCAGTGAGCAGTGTTCTATCGGTGGGGTTCAAGGAACAATGTTCTATCAGTGAGGTTCAGTTAGAAGTGTTCTATCGGTGAGGTTCAGTGAATAGTGTTCTATCGTTGAGGTTGATTGAAAAGTGTTCTATCGGTGAGGTTTAGGGAACATTATTATATCAGTGAGGTTCAGTGAACACTGTTCTATCGGTACGGTTCAGTGAATAGTGTTCTATCGGTGAGGTTCAGTGAGCAGTGTTCTATTAGTGAGGTTTAGTGAACAATGTTCTATCAGTGAGGTTCAGTGAATAGTGTTCTATCGGTGAGGTTTAGTAAACATTATTTTATCGGTGAGGTTCAGTGAACAGTTTTCTATCAGTGAGATTCAATGAATAGTGTTCTATCAGTGAGGTTCTATGAACAGTGTTCTATCGGTGAGGTTTAGTGAATAGTGTTACCAGACCAGTGAGGTTCTAACAATAGTCTCTATTTCCTTTTCCAAATTTCAAGTTTGGTGTACAGTGTTTCTATCTTCATACAGTTTTTCCCCTTTGACGTTTCTATTGATGTAAAATGAATTTAAAGCCTCGTTTTAAGGACTCTAAGGCTAATTCAAGATCCATAACTCTTATATTAATAATTACTATGGCTCAGGATGTTTTTACTAGGTCAAACCACATGGGTTAATGAGATCCATTTAAATGGGAAATTAAGAGTATCTTAAACCGTCACCCCATTAAATCTTCTAAATGGAAAGGGATATCTTCCTCCCTATTTCGTTCTCCTTGTTCTTAGGTGTGATATGATCAAACATCACATTCCATATCATAGTAGTTTCATAGTCAAACTTTCCTCCTCAGATTGGTTCCACTCTTTTTTGATGCAACCAAGCAGTATCGATCAATCTTCGATATAAGGTATGTGTTATCTTCATTATTTTGGGGTTAATCTTCTCTTGTTTATCCTTTCCATATTTTGACATGAAATCTCTATACTTCTATGAGAGTTTTCTTGGGTTTTGGTTGTTGCGGTCATACCATGGCATCCTCGGGTAGATGCAGTTGTCACGAGAGGAGGATCGTGACCCGTTGTGTGGATAATGAATGTCAAGAACTTTTTGAGGTAGGGGATTCACTGATTCTCTCTTATTTTATGTGTTACTGTATCATTATCATGTTTTATCCCGTTGGATGATAATGGAATTGACATAAAAAATATTTGAACTAGATAAATAAATTGATATCGATCGTATGTTATTGAGCCTTGTTTTTCTAGATAAGGTGATATTTATGCTTTCTTTGATTATCTATTCATTCTTTATGGAAATTGGTAAAGAACTTAAATTGGGATTAATTGATAATTGTTAGGTTAATGATAAAGAGGCATGTAAATGAATCCGGTTCTTGTTGTAGTTTTATGTTAATCAAATTCATGAAGTAAGCCTGTTTAATTAATTATGATAGCTTTCAGATTTGGTTTCCTGAATTCAGAACCTAATAATAATAAATCTATTAATTGAATATTGATTAACGAAATTATTGTTTGATAATTCCTTAAAGGGTTCCGATTTACCCTCTTGATTTTTAAAGGGTCAAGAGCCCAATTTATGTGATGTTTGTTTTCATGCTGCTTGTGCTGTGATGTGATCTTGGATGGCCGTTGTGATATCTGGGGGAATGGAGGATTTTATTTGTGACAGAAGATGAAACCTAGGGTGAAGTGATGCATCAGTTTATGCATGTGGGTTTCGGGAAGGACACCAGGGATTATGGGATGGGATGGGTGTGATTATTGGATGCTTTCTGATTTGTATTGGTTGTTTATTTTCTTTATTTTTCTGCACTGCTCAAGGAAGATGGTATTACTTACCCTTCTTCCGAAAGAGGCGAAGACATGCAGGGTATGCCACATGCTTTCTGTGTTTAGATTCTCAAGGGAGGATGGGTGTATGATCTAGGTACAAGGGGAAATGAATTGACGGGTATTACATCTACTCACCATGTTGATCCTGCTTGTGTTTAGTAGAACATATTTTTCTTCTAGAATTCTCGGGAATGTGGGAATGTTATTCTCTAATGAATAATTGAATAAATGGTGTCAACCCATGGGAATGGAGTTGCTGGATCATAATGATAAGGTTTTCATTTTGAAGGAAAAGTGGTGTTTGGGTGTGATTCTAATGAAATTTAATGTGGAATTGTTCATAGTTAATTAATGTTTATAGAATTAATTAACGTAAAGTGGAACTGATAAAAAGGGAATGAAGTAATCTAATAACGATCTTTAAATGGTTGTGTGCTTATAGGATTCATAGTCTTTGAAGTAGCATCCCGATGTCCGAGTGATGTTAGACCAAATTGAGTTTTTTACTAGGTTATTCCCATAGTGTGGTTGTGAGATATAGTATATTCTGTACTTTTTGTGTTTCTATACGCTACTCCATCCGGTCAGTAAGGGAAACTGACACCTCGGGGATTTTGAGCCCCGGGGGGGTGATTTCCCCAACATTATGGTGGGAGGATGAATGCCTGATTACCCCTTTTGGCCCCACCCTCTTCTCTTGGTATATACTTGTGCTGGTAGGTACAATGGTTAGTTTTCACCATATATGTGTGTAGAGGGCTGTAATGGATTGTGGTTATTCACACACATATATTCTGGATATAGTATCCTATGGACTACTATAGGTGTAACATGTATAGGCTGTGATGTATTGAGGATCGTTACTTGGTGTATGTCACATGTTATGCAGGATATAGTGGCTCTTATAAACTACCTGGTTATTTTTCTTATGTAGACGTAGTGGTTTTGTTGCATGAGGTTCAAGCTGTGGTGCTTCGCCTAGATGTCTATGGGAAATCCTTTTTGGAGAGAGATACTCTGGACGTGTGATGTTGGGGCAAAGCGGAAAACTAGTGGTTAAGTAGTAGCGGGGTACCCTTGATATTCTTTATTATATTATCTATTCTTGTATGTGTTACTTAGTTAGTGTAGCCATGGTGAGGTTGGGAACTTAGTATACCTATTTAGGTGATGAGTTAGTTTCATTTGTTTTTTACTGTGATTTAACATGATTTCTTTACTTTTTATTGAGAGGATTTGGGGAGGATCCTACTAAGTATATTGTTATACTCACCCTATTTATATACAAACTATTTTTCAGGTCACTTGGAGTAGGTTGGAGATCTGGCTGGTTACTACTAGCTTGTGATATTAGGAGATGTTCAGGCTTGTTGTTGATCCTGTTTTACTTTATTTTGGGTACTTGCGGTTCTACCCTTCTAGTTGTAGTACTTTTTCATGTCATTACATATGTGGACAGGGGTTTTCTTTTATATTTCAGTTCTGAGTTCAATTTAGTTGGTTTCTATCTTATATCTCTCTTCTACATGTGTTCATTTAGAGGGTAATTCCTCCCATTGGTATGTTTACAATATCCTCGGTGCTAGTCGCTATCCTGGGGCCTACTGAACGCGGGACACATGGGTCATTATTTCCCTTCTCTCATTGTCGGCCCTGGAGGGGTACACTATGTGGGGAGGGGGTCGTGACAGAGTGGTATCAATGGAAGGTTGAGGGATATAATGGAGTTTGGAGTTAGGCACCTTTTAGGTTGCATGGGTTGGTATGGAAACAATGTCATTCGTGTTTAGAAAGTGAGGTAAACACTGAAGACCGGCTGCGATATACGCGTTTGGGCCCACTATGATCTTATGTAAGGTCCTTTTAGTTTACAATGGATACTAAACAAGGTGATACTAGTTGCATAGTAGAGACCTAGAAAAAGATCATGAATCATTATTCTTTGTGCCTATGTTTGAATGGGTTGACCGTGGGACATTATAACCTAAAATCAATTCATTAAAAAAATTAATTAATTAATGTTTATTCTTCCATATTTCAGGTTTAAGAACTCTAACAGTTTGTTATTTTACAGGTATGTCTGCAGGTCGACATCCTCATCATGTTTGTGCAAAAAATGTCCAACAGGCAGTTCCAGCAGATCCCCGCAGGGTAGAGGCTGACGACGACGACACCTAGAGGAAGAAACTCAGAGAGTTTTAGTGCCATATTCTGCAGAAGTATGAAGGATTTGTTTCAGATTCATTCATAGAAGACTGGTTGGAGGAGGTCGAGATAGGATTCTGTTTGATCTGTGCTCGGTAGGAGAACTGGGTATCCTTGGTTATGATGATGCTGTGTGGAGGAGTGAGGCAATAGTGGTTCTGGTTCCTCGGGGATTGTGAGGAGTCAACGATCTCATTAGAGGAGTTCTAAGAAAAGTTTAGAGTTAGGTTTCTTTCTTCGACTACGAAGGAATCCAGTCGCCAGGAGCTTCTTACCCTTCGACAGGGGAGCTCTAGTGTTCGGGAGTTTGGAATCCATTTCAGGAACCATTTACGATATGATTCGGACCTGTTACTAGAGAAGGAGGCTATTACGAGGCATTTCGAGGAGGATTTTCATCGAGAGATCTAGTGCCAGGTCAACCCATTTATGCTGAAAACATATCTTGAGGTGCTGGAGAGGGAATTGGTTGCTGATAGGACTCTATCCAGGACATAATCAACACGAAAGGGGAATCTCCATAATTCCTCACGAAGTAGAGTTGTGGTCCGGGGTTCTCAGTTTTCAGGGAACAAGAGTTTTTGTTCAACTAGGAGTAGGTCCCAGACCTTCACATCTCATTTATCCAGAGGCAACAACTCTCAGGATTACTGTAAGGGATCATGCACTTGTTTATCTTGTGGTGGTTGTGGTCATCAGTAGTGGGAGTGCCCAACGATTCAGAGTAGTCATCGTGCACTAGGTTCTACGCTCATGGATGCTCCGTTGAGGCAGTTCCAACCAAGGAAGTAGTAGCAGCAGGTTGCACTAGCATTAGATCAATAGAGGGTAGATGGGATAGACCAAGGACAATCCCATGACTCTCCCCATACTCAGAGAGCAGAGTGCGACCGTGGTGGTGGTGGTGGTCATCAAGGTCAGAGAGGCCACAGAGGAGGTAATGATCAGCTTCAGGCTCTAGCATTGCCATCTTCAGGAGATCCAAAACGTCGTCTGAGGTACCCTTTTCTTATTTTATACCATGGTGTATGACTTGTTAGATTCAGGAGCAATGGATTCTTTCATATCACCTACCCTTGTGCATGCTTTGGTACTTCAGGTAGAGAGGCTTCCAGTTCCCTTGGCATTGTCTATAGTATTTGGAGGTCGAGATGACTTGTTTGAAGTATGTAGTGACTGTGAGCTATTGTTAGGACAACACTGCTCTTTGGGATTTTTCCTATGTTTACGAATACAACCATATGATGTCATACTCAACATGGACTAGTTGTATTTGGTGCAGGATATCGTGGATTTCTTTAGGAAGAAGTTCATTTTCATTGGTGCAGATGGAGAGCCAATGGTGTTTGTTGGTGAGTGAGATCCTTGCATGGATCATAGGAGCATTCTATCCTTATCATCCATGATGGCTGGGACGATGCTGAGTTCTTCAGAGGTTCAGCAGTTGGTGTTTCCTAAGGTCATAGAGGAGTACCTAGATGTCTTTCCAGAAAAGGTTGTAGCATTACCCCCTTCGAAGAGAGATCACGTTTGGGATTGAGCGACTACCAGGAGTGTCTCTTATATCTATGCCTTCATATAGGATGGACCCTTATTAGTTATGAGAGCTATGTATACATCTTGATGCTCCGTTATAGTGCGGTTTTCTCTGGCCAAGTGTGTAACCGTGGGGTGCACCAGTTTCGTTCGTGAAGAAGGCTGACGACAGTTTGCAGTTGTGTATCAATTATCATCGCATAAAAAAAGTGACAATAATGAATATCTATCATCTTCCATGGATTGATGATTTATTCGATCAACTGAAGGGTGAAAGTTGGTTCTCAAATATCGACTTGCGGTTAGGATATCATCAGATGCGTGTAAAGGATGAGGATATCCTGAAGACAACTTTTCATTTTTGTCATGGGCGTTATGAGTTCGTTTTAATGCTGTTTGGCATAAAAAATGATCCAGTTGTATTCATGGGATTGATGACTGCTGTGTTTCATGAGTTCATGGACAAGTTAGCGGTATTTTTCATCGATGATCTACTTGTGTACTCCACATCTGAGGAGGAGCATGTAGAGAACCTACAATCTATTCTGAGTGTTCTTCGTCAACATCAGATGTTTGGGAAGTTGTCGAAGTGCGAGTTTGGGGCTCGAGAAGTCCGTTTACTGGGGCATGTTGTCTCCCACCAGGGAGAAGCTATGGATCCATCGATGATAGAAGCAGTTCTATCTTGGGAAGCCCCCCAAGACAGTTTCTTAGGTGTGAATTTTCCTTGTTCTCACAGGCTACTACAAGAGGTTCGTAGCCATTTCTCAAGAGTTGCAACTTCTCTGACAGATTTGACCAAGAAGGATCCAGTATTCATATGGACTGATCAGTGTCAGGAATATTTTGGGTATCTAAAGTAGAAGTTAGTAAGTGCTCCAGATCATTGTCTTCCAACTGAGGGAGTTCGGTGTGATGTTTTCTGTGATGCATCAAATCTGGGGTTAGGCTGTGGTCTCATGCAGCAGAGGTTAGTTGTTTCTTATGGTTCTTGAGAGTTGTGTCCCCCTTAACATAACTATTCCACCCATGATCTTGAGTTGGAAGCCGTGGTTTTTTCTTTGAAGTTGTGGAGACATTACCTCATTAGTGAGCACTTGGTGGTTTTCAGCAATCATAAGAGTTTGAGGTATGTTATTTTCCAGCATGACTTGAACTTACAACAGCATCAGTGGATGGAGTTCTTACAGGAAAACGAATTTGAAATATCGTATACACCTGGAAAAAGGGAATGTTGTAGCTGATGCACTGAGTCGAATGTCGCGTAGTGATGTTGTTCATGAATCCGATGAATCTCTGATAGTAATGGAAGAACTATCAGCATTACATCTTGATATGGTAGAAGTTGGGGGTATAGGATGACTTTTTCAGATGACGATACATTAATCCCTAATGCAGAAGGTTGAAGAGTCCCAGTTGGGGGATCTAGAGGTGGAGGTCTGGAGAGACCGAGTTGTTTGTGGTGAGGCCCTTGATGGTTGGACTAAGTATGAACAACAGTGAGTGTCGTATCATGGAAGGATTTTTGTTCCTTTGATGATGTATGAGACGTTTCTTAGAGAGTTCCATAGTTCTCCATTAGCGGTGCATCCTGATGTGACAATGATGTAATGAGCCTTGAGGAGTCAGTTTTGGTGGCCTGGGCTAAAGCGTGCATTTGCAGAGTTTGTGTCTCAATGTCTGGTCTTCTGGAAGGTAAAGGCCAAACACCGTCTGGTGGTCTACTCCAGCCCCTAGATATTCATCAGTGGTAGTGGGAGGACATCTCAATGTACTTTGTTACTGGTTTTCCTCAAGCTCTAGGAGTTCATGAAGCTATTTGGGTCGTAGTGGATCATTTAGCAAAATAGTCCCACTTTATAGCAATCATGGAGTCAATATCAGTGGAAGTTTTGTAAAGGCAGTATCTAGAGGAGGTGGTTAGACTTCATTGAGTCCCTAAGACGATCATTTATAATCGAGATCCTAGTTTTACCTCCAGGGTGTGGAGAGCTCTCTAACATGCTTTCGGTTCTCAACTATGCCTTAACACTGCTTTTCATCCTCAAACTCATGGTCAGAAACAACGAACCATCTAGACTCTTGAAGACATGTTATGCTCTTGTGTTCTTGATTTTGGAGGCTCGTGGATAAGGCACCTTCCCTTGGTGGACTTTGCTTACAATAGTAGTTTTAAATCAACCATCAATATGGCACCTTTTGAAGCCTTGTATGGTCGACCATTCTGTTATCCGTTGTGCTGGACTGGGGTCAGTGAGTCAGTAATTCTTAGACCAGAACTGGTGAATAATACTAATAAGATGGTTTAGGTGATTCGTGAGAGGATGAAGATGACACAAGATAGTCAGAAATCATATGTTGATCCAAGGATGAGACCCTTTGTGTTTAATGTTGGGGATTATGTGTTTCTGAAGGAGACTCCCTGTCATGCGCAACGATGGTTTGGTCGTGGGAGTAAGCTTTCTCCCCGGTGTCTTGGGCCTTTTGGGGTGTTATCTCGTGTTGGAGATGTGGTGTATCGAGTAGTACTTCCCCCGCAGATTAGTCGGATACATGATGGTTTCCATGTAGTACAGCTCTGTCGTTATCTTCATAATGACTCTCACATCATCGATTGGGGAGAGATCGATGTTGGTGATTATTCAACCTTTGAGGAAATAACTATAAACATTCAAGACCATAAGTAGAAGGTGTTGCACGGGCATTCAATCCCCTTGGTTTGTGTCTTGTGGAGACACGATGGCATGGAGGAGAGTACTTGGGAATGTGATTCGCAGATACGTTCTTAGTACCCCGAGTTGTATGATGTTTAAATCTTTTCATGTATCGATTTAGCATTTGTGGATATAGACCATTCATGTTTTTATTATGAATTTTTTCTTTTTTTGCTTTTGTGTCTTTCTCTCTTTTGAGAGGTATCTTTATGGGTTGTTGTTTAGACCCTGTTTCTTTTTCTTTAGGTGGGTTTTGAATTATCGAGGACGAGAACGGTTTGAGAGGTATATGATGTAATGTCCCAGACCTCTTTGGTCCATTACTTTGTTAAAATATGGTGTTTGATGAGTTCTGGGTGGTCAAGGTGGCTTATCGCCAACACTTTGACAATTTTACAATTCTGTGAATAATGTTCTATCGACGAGGATCAGTGAATAGTGTTCTATTGGTGAGGTTCAGTGAACAGTGTTCTATCGGTGTGGTTCAGTGAACACTATTCTATCGGTGAGGTTCAGTGAACAATGTTCTATCGGCAAGGTTCAGTGAACAGTGTACTATCGGTGAGGTTCAGTGGACAATGTTTTATTGGTGAGGATCACTAAATAGTGTTCTAACTGTGAGGTTCAGTGAATAGTGTCATTTCAATGAGGTTCAGTGAATAGTGTTCTATCGGTGAGGTTTCATGAACAATGTTCTATTAGTGAGGTTCAATGAACAGTGTTGTATCAGTGAGGTCAGTGAGGTTCAGGGAACAATGCTCTTTTGGCAGGGTTCAAAAAACATTGTTCTATCAGTCGGGTTTAGCGAACAGTGTTATACTGGTGACGTTCAATGAAAATTGTTTTATCGGTGGGGTTCATTGAAAAATGTTCTATCAGTGAGGATCAGTGAGAAGTGTTCTTTCGGTGAGGTTCAGTGAACACTGTTCTATCGGCGAGGTTCAGTGAACAATGTTCTATTGGTGAGGTACAGTGAACAGTGTTATATCTGTGAGGTTTAGTGAATAATGTTCTATCTGTGTGGTTCACTGAAATGTGTTATATCAGTGAGGTTCAGTGAATAATGTTCTATCAGTGAGGTTCAGTGAACAGTGTTCTATCAGTGAGGTTCAGTGAACAGTGTTCTATCGGTGTGGTTCTGTGAACAGTGTTCTATTGGTGACGTTCAGTGAACAGTGTTTCTACACCCGCAAGGTTATAACAGTAGCCTCTATTTCCTTTTCCAAATTTTGAGTTTGGTGTACAGTGTTTCCAGCTTCCTACAAATTTTCTCCTTTGACATTTCATTTGACATAAAATGCATTTAAAGCCTTGTTTTAAGGACTCTAAGGCCGATTAAAAGGCCACAACTCCTATATTTATTATTCCTATGGCTCATG
The DNA here is from genome assembly GCA_963277665.1 of Viscum album. NCBI lineage: Eukaryota > Viridiplantae > Streptophyta > Magnoliopsida > Santalales > Viscaceae > Viscum > Viscum album. The sequence goes on along the minus strand of OY728140.1, from coordinate 1,263,857,254 downwards.
ATGTTTTTACTTGGTCAAACTACGTGGGTTAATGCAATATATTTTTAATGGGAAATTAAGTATATCTTAAACTTTCGCCCCGTTAAATTTTTAAAGGGAAGGGATATCTTCTTCCCTATTTATTTCGTCTTCTTATCGGTTTTGAGATGCTCGAACATCCCATTCCATCTCATTGTAGTTGCACAATCACACTTTATTCCTCGGATTGGTTCCACTCTGTTTTGATGCAACCAAGTAGTATCGATAAATTTTCGATATAAGGTACGTGTTATCGTCATTCTTTTTGGGTTCATCTTCTTATGTTTATACTTTCTATATTATGGCTTGAAATCTCCATACTTATAATAGAGTTTTCTTGGGTTTTGGTTGGTGCAGTTGTACCGTGGAATCCTCAGGTGGATGAAGTTGTTGCGAGAGGAGGATCGTGACCCACTGTGTGGATAAAGAACGTCAAGAACTGTTTGAGGTAGGGGACTCGTTGCATATCTCTTATTTTATTTGAAACTGTATCGTTAGTATGTTTTATCCCACTAGATGACAATTGAATTGGCATAATAAATATTTTATCTAGATAAATAAATTCATTTGGATCGTATGTTATTGCCCCTAGTTTTTCTAGATAGTGTGATATCTATGACTGCTTTGATTAGCTGTTCTTTCTTGATAGAAATCTCTAAAGAACATAAATTGGGAATAATTGATAATTGTTTGGTTAAAGTTAAATTGGCATGTAAAAAAATCTCATTATTGTTGTAATTTTATGTTAATAAAATTGGCGCAGTAATCATGTTTAATTCATTGTGATAGCTTACTGATTAGGTTTCACGAATTTAGAACCTACAAATAATAAATCTGTTAATTCAAGATGGATTAAAGAAATAATTTTTTGATAATTATTTAAAGGGATTTGAGTTACCCTCTTGTTTGTTAAAGGGTCAAGAGCACAATTGATGTTATGTTTGTTCTCCTGCTGCTTGTGATGTGATGTGATCCTGGATGTCTATTGTGATATGTGGGGGAATGGAGGCTTTTGGTTGTGGCGGAAGATGACACCTGGAGTAGTGACATGGATCGGTTTATGCATGTAGTTGTCGGGGAGGACACCAGGGATGATGGAATGTGATGGATGTGATTGTTGGATTCTTGTTGATTCTTATTTGTTATTTATCTGATTTATTTTTCCCCACTGCTCACGGTAGCTAGTCTTACATACCATTCTTCGGAAAGAGGCGAAGACACGAGAGGTATGCCATGTTCTTTCTGGGTTTAGATTCTATATGGAGGATGGGTATATGCTCTTTCTATATGCGGAAAAGACTCGACGAGTAGTACATCTACTCACTGTGTTGATCCCCCTTGTGTTTACAAGCATTGAATATTTTTCTAGAATGCCTAGGAATGTAGGAAAGTAATTATGTAATGAATAATTGAATAAATAGTGTTGACCCATGGGGATAGAGTTGCAGGAACATAATTATGAGGTTGCAATTTTGAAGGAACAATAGACTTTGGGTGTGATGCTAATGAAATGTAATGTGGCATTGTTCATGGTTATTTAATGGTTAAGGAATTAATTAACGTAAAGTGGAACTGATAAAAAGGGAATGAAGTAATCTAATAAATCTCCTTAAATGGTTGTGTGCTTATAGGATACATAGTCTTAAATGTAGCATCCTGGAGTCCGAGAGACATTAGCTGTCGTTGAGTCTAAGACTAGGTTATGCCCATAGTGTGGTTGTGAGATATAGAGTATTCTGTACTTTATGTGTTTTTATATGCTACTACACCCTGTCATTTAGGGAAATTGACACCCTGAGGATTCGAAGCCTTGGGGGGGGGGGGGGGTTCCCAACATTTCGGTGGGTGGATGAATGACTTAGTACCCCATTTGGCCCCGCTCTTTTCTCTTGGTAGATACTTGTGCTCGTAGGCGCATTGGTTAGTTTTCCCTATATATGTGTGTAGAGGGATGTAATGGCTTGTGGTTATTCACCCACATATACTCTAGATATAGTATCCTATGGACTACTATAGGTGTAATGTGTATAGGCTGTGATGGCTTGAAATACCTTACTCAGTGTATGGTACACGTTATGCGGGCTATAGTGGCTTCTAGAAACTACCAGGTTACTTTTCTTACATGGACGCAGTGGTTTTGTTGCACGAGGATGAAGCTATGGTGCATCGCCCAGGTGTCTGCGAGCAAGCCTTTTTGGAGAAGATTCTCAGGACGTGCGACGTTGGGGCAAAGAGGTAAACTAGTGGGGAAGTAGTGGCGGGGTACCTTTGATATTGTTTATTATACTATATATTATTGTATGCATTACATTGTGAGTGTATCCATGGTGAGGTTGGGAACATAGTATACCTGTTTAGGTGACGAGTTAGTTTCACTTGTTGTTCACTTTGATTTAGCAGGATTTCTTTACTTTTTCATGAGTGGCTTCAGGGAGGATCCTGCTGAGTATACTATTATACTCACCCTATGTATATAAAAACTGTTTTTAGGTCACTTGGAGCATGTTGGAGATCAGGCTGGTTACTACTAGCTTGTGGTTGCAGGAGCTGTTTCGGCTTGTGGTTGCAACTATTTTTCTTTTTTTTTGTGTAATTGCAGTTTTCCCCTTCAAATTGTAGTAATTGTAAATGTCATTACATATGTGTACTTGGATTATCTTTTATATTTCAATTCTGAGTTGGAGTTGGTTGGATTCAATCTTATCTCTCTCTTCAACATGTGTTCTTTTAGAGGGTAATTCCTCCCATTAGTGTGTTTACTATACCCTCAGTGCAAGTTTCCAACACGGGTCCTACCGGAGGTGGGACTCGGGGTGTCATTATCTACCTTCTCACATTGTCGGCCCATGAGGGGTACACTTTGTGGGGAGGGGGTTGTGACATAAGCATTGTTTTTATCATTCCTATTCAAAACATGGTAATTAAATTCATTTACAACTATTTATTAATAACTATTTTATCCATTTCAATTTCAACACCTTTCTAATTTAAATAGTTAAAAAAATTTCATTAGGCCCCAATTCATCCGAACCCCAATAGAGAAAAAAATACATTTTTATATTCCTTAACCCAACCAAGAACAACATTCTAGGTGTTCTTAGTATGATTCATGTCACATAATCATGGGTTACAAAAATGATGCATGAAAATAAAAACCTTATTCCGTGAAGGACCTCAAATTAATCCCTAGAAAACAATAAAACCACACAATATGTGTATAACCCAATGTGAAATAACATCCAACAGTAATAGATAACATCAAGGACAACAATCCCACCCATGGGTACCTGGGTCCCCCTACACGTGGGTAAGATACTCCTATGAATGAGCTCATTTTTATGGTCTGGAAAATCGTAATATCATATCCAATATTACCATATAGTAATGTTAATGAAAATGAAACCCCATATAATACCATTTATCAATGCTTTAGACTATATAAAACTATATTCATTACACCAATCCAAATTTGTAAATGATATCAAGCATGCCTCCCTATACAATAGAGGTTGATGACTTGTAGCGATGGTCTAATGGATCTTTTGGGGAGACTATACCCTCTTAACTAGAGTAAACCAATAATAGAAAATCAAGATAATCGTCCACAAGAAAAAATAATAATAAAATTACATACCATATTCCCAAACTAAGGAAGTACCCTAAAAAATAAATTAAAATATGAAATTCCATGATAATATAATGTGATATAATTTAATGAAAATACGACAGTAAATATAATACCAGAATCATATCATGAAATCCTATATAATACCATCATCCAAGATGATTCCCATATCCAATATCAGCCTTCTTGAAATGTACTTATGAACTTATTTTTACCTACAACCAGAAATTCTTCTTGGATACCCCATGGTGGAATGATTCGGGTTTGATTACAACATAGTTGGCCACCACCAATAATGTCTACAAAAATATATAGTCTAATAACAATGTATGAATAAGTAAAAATTCAAATGGAAGGTTGTAATTAATATAGTTTTAATTATTTAAAAATATTTAAATTAGCCATTCATGTTATTAGTTCATGGTGTCACCCATAGTTATCAAACGTCCTTCACCCAACATTGGTTGTTTGAACAATGTGACAAAGGGGTCACTGGGTGGAAAAAAAGAACCATCGTTCAATGTATCAAATAAGGATTTAGAAATCCATATATAAACATCCCAACCATGATATAAAATTCTATTTCTATACATATAGTGTTAGAATAATTAGTTAATAGTCTAAAACATACTATGTATTATGACACCTTGTTAAAACTAGAAATTTTATTAATAAAATAAAAATTCTAATTAAATTAAATTCCATATTATGATTTTAAAAAACACATGAAATTATTTTTTTCTATTATATTCAATAAGATTTAAAATACCTCTATGCATCATAACTATTCATAAAATAACCATTGAACAATGATCATATGATTAGTACTAAAAAAGGTTATGATTAATCTAATTGAAAAAGAAAAAGAAGAAGAAATGGACACAACCAGAAGGATCATACACTATTAATACCATTTATCGGAGCATACAAGGGAGGTAGAATGACAATTATTTTCCCTAAATTGATCTCAGGATGAGATTAAACAACTAAATTATGAGAAAAACTGTTATGGGACATGTTCAAGCTCATCTAGATCCGGACCCAACCATGTTTGTCGAACCACCCCATGACAATATCCCAATCGTACACAATATAATTAGGATGTTTTATGGTGTAATAATCAAATATGTATCAAGACCCTAATAATTAGAAATTTTATATTATATATAATAATGAAAATATTTATTTTCTATTGTCATTACTTTGGAAATTATTATGATTCTGACATGGTAAAACAAAAATTGTATTATTATGTAATATGAAATTGAAATTAAAAAATACATTTTTTATGAATACATGAATTTCAAAATGAAAGGATATAATTATAAAATAATTAAATTTAAATATATTTATTAAATATAAATGATTTTTTTTATGAATTCAAGTGTAAATATACTAAATGTTCAAAAACTGTTTTTGTCGAATAAACCACCCTTTCTCAATAAATGTAAATTATTTCACTAAAAGTGAAAATTAAAATTTGTATAATATTATTTAGATAAATTGTATATTATTTTTTTCATTAGAATATCAAAATTATACAAAATTTTATTTTTCATAATTTTCTAAGATAATTGAATTTTTAGGTGAAAATTAAATATGATATAAATAAATGGTGTGTATTATGATAACATGTTGAATCAAAAGTTTTTAAATAAATGAAATATATGGTATCCACTACAAAATATATTATTACCCTTTAAAATAATGTTTTTATAGTTTATTTTATTGATTTTATAAAGCCTTTATGAATCCTCCAAAACCTATATAAAATTTTATGGTTTTAAAATCATTTCCTTATGAAAATGACTCCCTTCTACAGAAATATGTGAAATATTCGATTTGTTTCTACCCTTACCCATATATATTACATAAAAACCATACTATTTGGTAGAATCCATTGGAAAAACCCATTGTATGTATTGTAGTTTTATTTCTTTACTCTATGGAGACCAAAAAATATGTTTGGGAAATAATAAAGAACTCTGTTTCCTATAATATAAAACATCCCAATATCCGATTAATATTCACCCAAAAACCTAGGATAATGTCATTAATCTTCCCTATCCTCTATAGAGTCTTTCAACGGTCACCCCATTATATCGATAAGATCCGCTAATGATTTTAAAATCAACCTTTCCGAGTAAGGGCCCTCTCTCTCTTCTTTTTATTTCACGTACCTTCTTTGTATTTAGATTATTGAATCTCAAATGGTTTTGTTTTTATGGCTTTATAAATATATATATAGTTCAAAATCTATTTCATAGGAATTATTTGTCATTTATCACCTATAATCATATAAATCACCTAAGTTGGTATAATGCTATAAATTCAGTATGTGATCCTCTCCATCTTCCCTTTATTAAATAAGCATATAAAAATAATGCACTTTATCTGACAATTACTATTTTTGGGATATGATATTACACATCCATATTACAATACATATGATTTATAGGTGAATATTTAAACCTTTAAACTTCATCAATCCCTCCCATAAGCCATTATGCACCCACTATAAGCTTCGAAAATCATCCTGTGATTTTCTATGCCATGTTATTTTTCAAGAACCCTCCTTTTATCATACCTATTAATTCCCAAATTTTCGTTTTTTATTATATTCATAAATATCCCAAGTAATTTGATTTTTAATAATAAAAAAATTTATAACTATTTATATTTCCTTCAACCATTTTATATATCTTCATGTACAACTATTACATTGTCGAAGTGTCACTATGATTTTCAAGGACAAACATTTGTGAGGTGTATACCTGTTCCCATTTAAACTCAAGGGTATTCAACTATTTTCACCTATAATTAATTTATTTTTAAATATTATTTATGTAACACAATCTATTATTGTGTGGTCAAAATTGAAAAATGATATCCTTTTGTTTTATCACAGATGTGGCATACTTATGCATGTACATAATATGAAAGTGACTGGCGCACCCAGAATTACATAGTGTTTAATTGAATGGGGAAATGTTCTAGTCTCCTGAGATTCCATGTATGGTTTATGTGAGGTTATCATAAGGAAATTATGTTATGATATCTTCATGGCTATCCTTGGAAAATTTGTATGATATCTTGTTTAATGTTTCTTCCACATTCCCATGTCAATTTTATTTCATCATGCTAAATCATCAAAATTCCTACATTCTAACATGTAATAGTTTTATCATATTATTCATTGTCTATTAACTTATTTTGATTTATATATCACCCCTATATTATATATATCCCTATGCAATCTCATGTATTTTTAAGAATGATGGAATATTATTAGCATGTTATGGAAATTTTCAATAATGTTGAAGCACCGCCTATTATTAATTTGTTATATTATCTACCTAATTACCTAAAGTAACTTTATATCTCAATATTATAGGTTTAATTATTTGAATTTCTATGTAATAAATCATGAATTTATGTGTAATAAATAAAAGGTTTGTATTTTTTAAAAGGAATGTTTATCCATTTTTGGGATTGAGATTAGAAAACTATAGAGAAAACCATAAGGGCATAACATAGCAAAAGAAAAATCCCTAAAGATTGTTAAAATATAGATTTTGTGGTTTCCAATAAAATATATCCATTATTATATACAACAAGTGAACGCATATCTAAAATAGAGGTTCTTAGGGGTAATAATCTCCAAAAGGGTGCATGGAGCTGGACTCAATCATCACATACATCTTGAAAAAATGTCTTTCTGCCCACCTACTTTGACACTCCTGAGGAATATGATTTGGTAAATAAAAAATATCATTAAAAAAAATTACTAAGGATAAAAAATATATAAAAATTTAGGATAGGAATTATATTATAGCTAATATAGATATAATCCTAGAAATTCATGGGTTCAGGAATAAAATTTATTCATATATTATGAATTTAATGTTTATAGTTTCCATTTTATGTGTCTAATAATTTAAAAATTATCAACTACAACTCGATTTTGGATAACACAAATGGATAGAAATAGAATAAAAAATTGAAAGTTAGTGTTATCTCCCATGGATATACGCATTCTTTTATATCAGTCTTGGTTTTTATAACTATTAAAACACCTAAACAAAGCATAGAATTATATATTTCAATTAAACCAAAAAATGAGGATATTATTGCAAAACATGTATATAATACCTCCTCTATCCTAATTTGGGGGATTAAATTCCCATAAAACCATGTTATAATCCCTTTATTAGAATTTCATGAAATTCTAGATATGGATCAGCTTTCCTTATATAGTGCCAAAAAATTCCCTTATAAAGAAAATCAATCTCGATTTCACCAATTGTTCTCTAATTTTATACATGTTCATGAAGGCGGGTGAATCTTCTTTAGTAACAACATATCAAAAATGGATGTTACTTATCTACAAGAAATCATATCTCGACCAAATCTTTGACTCAAAGGAAAAGATAATCCTCAATGAAATTCCGATTACGAGGGTTTACGATAATGTGTATCCTATATAATTTCTTGGTCTTCCCTTTACCCGAGTGGGGAAATTTTTAGTTGAGATTATTACTATGGATTTTACAATATCTAATACTAGATATATAATAGACATTGTGGAACATGAGAAGCTAAAGAATAAAGTACATGTTAATCTAGATAAAAGGGTCATACACCCCATTTCTTCAGCATGTGAAATTATAGTACTCTTCATCAATAAGAATTAGGCATTTTATGGGACCTTTCATAGATTATATTGATATAATAAAGATCAAGATAAAGAAAAAATATCTTATTCCATGGATTTTTGAATTTTTTGAATAGCTATGTGGAGCCCAATCATTATCTAAGGTGAATCTTTAGTCACGATATTATCATGTAAAGGTGAAGAAGGAGGATTTCTCTATTACTACTATCGGTACAATGTATGGTCACTATGATTTCATAATAATCTCATTCAGAGTCACTAATAAGACAATAATTATCATGGATTTGATAAATATAGTATTTAGATATTACCGTGACAAATTTCAGTTAGTCTTTATATAATATATTCTAATATTATCTAAAAAGAAGGAGGTGCATGAGGAGAATATGATAACAGTGATAAATAACCTACAAAAGGATAAGAATTATGAGATGTATAGTAAATTTCTATTCTGGTTGAAGGTGGTATCATTCATGGAGAAATTTATCAAATTAATTTAAAATATGTTGGCCCTTGAAATATATATTCCATTGAATCATGGATCATAAAATATGGTTTGATTGAAATCCATTATTTTAATAGATTATATGGGAACTATCATTGATTTGTGAGAAATATATACTGATTTTCCAACCCTATAACAAAGATTACTCATAAGGTAGTCTTGTTTTTTTTTGAATAATGAATGTGATGGGAGCATGATTGAGTTGAAAAATACTATTCTCACTAAATCTGTGATTTTTCTACCCAAAGGTGGGGAACCTATCATTGTACATAGTTACACATTGATGAAGGTATTGGGATATATACTAATAAAAAATGAAAAATTTATAGACTATGCCTGAACGAAATTGAATTTTCAGGAATAGAACTACCCAACACATGATATATCGTTTACTGTAATGGTCATCAATTATAAAATATTGTTTAATTATCTAATTTGAGAAAATTTTGAATTATATAAGGATCAAACGATCCTCAATATGTATTCACACATAAATTTCTTAATACGAACCAATGAATATGGTTTGATTTGATCATAGTCTATGAATGATTAATCCATTACCATCCCGGGAAATACAATAAGGTAGCCGATTCTATAAGTAGATAGGACCTTACCATTTTATCATTGTTGAGAATTAATAATGATACGATCTTATTATACATAAAAAGGAAGATCATGAGAATCATAAAGAATGGAACATCATCAATACATTCAAAACTATTTTCTCAACTAACAGTTATTGAGAAGATAAATGATACTCAAAGAGATGACATGAAAATCAAGAATAACTTGGAAGCTTTGAGAAAATGGAAATACATAAAGTTCAATATTAGTGAAGAAGGATTTGTAAGACTTGGGTTACAAATATGTGTTCCATAAAATCATGGGATAAATAATGGACTATTAGATTATTCACATAGCTTGGACATATTTATCTATATAGGGAGCACAAAGATGTATCGATATTTCTAAGAGTAGTTTTGTTGGACAATATGCAGAAAGGCATATCTGAATATACATAAATATGTCTTGTATTCCAACAAGTGATTGCTGAAAGGAAAAAATATATCAGGATGATGTGACCATTACCCAAACCTAAATGGAAGTGAGCTAAAATAATCACAAATTGTTACTTTGATATTCTATAGAAATATAGAGAAAACGATTCTATATGATTTCTATGGTAGTCATTCAAATACTTCTCACTTAATTTCTATCTGATAGGACTTCTCACTTGATCAAAACGTAACAATATACAATAGAGATTTATTGAGGATGCATAGAACAACACAATCGATTAGATCAGATTGAGATAAATATTACCCCCATGTGTTTGAATTGTCTTCAACATACCTTAAATACAGAGTTTAACATTATCATGGCTTATCACCTTCGAACGGATGACCAATCTAAGAGAAATAACTGGAATATCGAGGATATGATGAGAAAATGATCAATGTGCTTCAATAAATGAGGAGATTCACATATTTCTCTTGTTGAGATATCATACAATTATAGATTCAACTCAAGAAACCAAATGGATCCCTATGAAGCCCATTATGGTAAGAGATTCAAAAAACCTATATGATGGTATGATGTTGGTGGACATAATATTTTAGGTCCTGAAATGGTAAAGGAAATGGTGAAAACATAAAATACCATTCAGCTACACATTAATACTTTTAAGATTCAACAAAATATTTATTTTGACAATTGTAAATGAGACTTATAGAGTGTGGTTAGAGATAGGGTATTAATCTACACATCTCTATAGAAGAAAAAATGATATTTTTGGGGAATATATAGTGTAATCAATTATACATTTATCCATTTGATATCATTTATTGCATCATAGGTGTGGAGTATTTATTAGTACTCACACCTAACTTATCACAATTACATGATGTGTTCCATACATCCCACTTGAGAATGTATATACCAGACCCGTCACATATACTGAATCTGTAGGTGGTACTGAGGGATACTGATCTTTCATCTGAGGAGAATCGAGTGAAGATCATATATCAGGGATATATTAGTCTAAAAAATAAAAAAATTAACCTCTTAAAAGTTCTATTGAGAAACAAAATGTGTGATGAGGTGATGTGGGAACTGGAGGAGGAAATGAAACTGAAATACCCTAATTTATTTTAGTGTGTAAAAAGAAAATTTTGAAGGTTGAATTTATTAATGGTGACTATTATAACAAAATAATATTTTATAAATAAAATTCAATTTGTGACTGAATTAAATTCCATATTATTGTTATAGAAAAAACAATCAATTATTTGGTTTTATTATATCCTATCGTGTTTAAAAACCATTATTTATCATAACTGTTTATAAAATATTCATTGAATAATTATCATCTTATTTTTATAAATATCAGGTTATGATAAATCTAATTGACACAGAAAAAAGTATCAATGACCTCAACCTACAAGATCATACCCTATAATACCAATTTATCAGATATTTTGATGGAGATGCCATCAATGATATTTTCCCTTTTGTAGGACCAAGATGAGATCCAATAATTCAAGCATGAGAAGAACCATTTGTGAGAGATGTTTAATCTCATTGAGATCATGGACCAAACCATGTATGTCAGTCCACCCCACGAAAATATAACCATCACACACCATGAAGTCAAGGTATTTTATCATGTATTAATGGGTTATGTATCATGCCCTTGATAATATTATTATATCTATTTCATAGAAGAAGGAATATATTTACTTCTTATTTTTTTTACCTTGTAAACTATTTTGATATTTTTTTAAAAAACATAAATTGTATTTTTGTGTAATATGAAATTTAAATTAAGATATTCTTTTTTCATGAATTCATTGATTTTAAATGTAAATAATAAAATAATAAAATTAAATAATTAAATAATATTAACAAAATATATATGATAATTTAATTATTATATAGTCATATTTAATTGGTATCCGGGATTGAAGAAATATATTATTCTGAAAAACATCATTTCTAAGTAAATATAAATTATTTTATGATTTTAAAATTAAAATATTTTAAAAAATATTTTGATGAAATTAATTTTATTTTGGAAATCATCATATAAAAATTATCCAGCAGTTAACTTATAATTACTTTACAATTCCCTAAAAATTTCATGTAAAAATTAAATATGATATAAATATATGATGTGTACTATTACATCATAATTACCCAAAAGTGATGTAATAAATTCTAAAAAGGGTACAAAAACCAAATCTATATTTATACTATAAAATAATTTTTTTAGGTTAATTAATTTATAATAGCAGTATGAAAAGTAAAAAACCTAAATTTTATTTTATTTTTTTAATATCAATTATTTATAAACATGACTCAATTCAACATCTCCATGTGAAATATTTTATTATGTTCAGCCTTTGAACATATAAAATAAATTTAAAAATGTTCTATGGAATAAACTGTGGGTATAAACCAATGGTTGTTTTGTGGTTTTTAATACATTATTATTTATATCCCAAATTCTACCTTTTGAAAATTATAAAGAACTCCAAACTATTTTTTTATTAAATCCCACATAATATCCCATTCCTCTTTACGAAAAAACCATGAATCTTGTCCTCAATCAATAATGTCATCTCTATAATCCTTTGAAGGTTCCCCAATCTCTTATGAATATCCTCCCAATATTTTTAAATCACCCTCTCATGGTAAGGAACCACTCTCTCTAAATTTATATTCTATAACTTATTTTAAAATATCATATTGAAACATAGTTGGTTATATTTTAATAACTTCATAAAGACCCCTATATTGTACAATTTATGTCCTAATAATGATATATAATTTATTTCTTCTAATTGTAGTTATAGGGACCCAACCTTAAACAATACATAATCTTGAATTATGTTATGTAATTCACATTGAGGATCTCATTAGGTTTAGAGTTTTAGATAATTGGGTAATAAATTATATATAAGAACTTAAATATTACATGTGGACAATTCTAATCAATATCAATGTAATTCATAAAATAAAAAATCTTAAAAGAAAAGAAACATTTTTAGATCCATGTTTTAAATAGCATTACTTTTCCTTGATCCCATCCTTGACCGAATTCCACTTTAAGTCATGTGAAAAACATTTAAAAAAACATCTGATGAGCATTAAAATCTCAGTAAGGGATACACAAAGAAGGAAAACTTTTAGTTTTCAAATCAACATGTAAATAATGAATAATGTATCATAAGTAATACTTTTCTACTTTGTGATGTAGTAAATGCTCGTCACTAAATAAAAATTCATTTATAACCCTTTTGAATCCAAAGTAGTACCATAAAACCCATAGAAAGAACACATATCCTATAAAAGAAAAATTTGGGAGACATGTATACTTAAATGGATTAACCCAATGATCGACTTCCATAAATCATTCTTACAAATGCAATATCCATACGGCCGACTTCCATACCAAATGCATTAAAGGATAAAAAGTAACCACCCATCCTTGGTTTATCCTGGAACCACCTGTAATTTGGTTTATCACCTAACCACCCATCATTGGTTTATCACCTAACCACCCATCAAATTTCCATGTACAATTATATAATCATTAAATATAAAATATTTAAAATGTCAACATTTCACTAATAAAATTTCATTTTCAATCAAAAGAAATAATTTAAAGATATTGAAATACTCAATCCATTTCAGAAAAAACATTCAATATGAAAACACCCAAAAAGGAATAAGGTATTTATTTTTTCCTTTTGAAAACATTATGGATTATATAAGAAGTAAAATATCAAATAATGATTATGGAGTCATGGAGTTTGTTGTCTCCGGATATATTAAAAACATTCTTTTTGACATTTAGTAAAACACTTAGTAGATAAAATATTCCCATTCAATAAAATTAAAAGTAAAAGTGTAACACCTCGAGATTTTATGAGAAGTATTCTTTTTTAATTTATTTGATGTCCTGTGTTGTATGATATACTAAGATTGTCTTCCTCTATACGCAACATCTTATTAGCTTGCAGTATACACAACACTATTCTTTGATGGTGTTGCACACAATTTCATGTTCGTTTGATAGAAGTTATTCTATACAAAATTGAGTGTGTGTGTCTATATATATATATATTCAATGTATAAATGAAATATGGTTGGATTATTTTATACACAACAAAAAAGGAATCTTGCACGACATGCAACCCTGACTTGGCATGCATTACATGCAATCATGACCTTCCTTGATAGCGTGTGTTGTACGCAATACCGAGTTTCACTAAGAAACGAAATGTTATTAAAATATTATATAAAATATCCATTTTAAATAGTAATACCTACTTTTTGAAATTTTATAAATTTTATCATTCAAAATGGACATCCTTTTTGGATTCGGAATATCAAAATGAGCCTAGGGTGAATTTTTTGTATTTTTATAAAAACATTCAATTTTTGATGAATACTGAAAACTCGGAGTTATTGGTTAAAACTGTCTTTTTATTTAAATAATAATTTATTTTTATTTAAATTAATTTTAGGTCAAAATAGATACATATTACCTATATAAGTTCAATGTAATTCAAATAATTCATTTTATAATAATTTTAGATATATAAAATTTTTATTGAACTTTTTACCGCCTTTTACCCACCACCTAGGAGAATTTACAAATTTACGTAAAACATAATTTTAACTTTTCTGTAAGATTAATTTCGAAAATCCATGAGACACGGTTAATATAAAGGAGTAAAATGTGGTTCAATAAGATAAATTTTTTTTTGGTGAATAGTAACTTTTTACTTTTATTTACCTCGGTTAAAAGTAAATAGGGTAATTAAGGGTAAATATGATATTATTATTACCCTAACACATGTACTAATTATATTGGATAATTATAATTTGACCAAAAAAACCTTAGGAATAAAATATGAACCTCTTTGGTCCACTTGGATTAGATTAGGACACTTATTGTTATTTTATTTAAAGAAGAGTTAAAATCAAAGATAAATAACTAAATCATTTTTAATATAGGATTATACATAAGATATATTCGACTGTAAATATTAATTAAAAAGATAAAAATATTTCCTATATAATGGTATTTTATTTATATATTTAGAAATTAAATAATTTATCTTATTTATGACACAATAATGATTCAGTAATTACCTTATTAATGAAATTTTAACATAAATAATATTATAAATACCCAAATAAATGTAATTTGATAAATTTTATGATTTAAACTAATTTTCTAGGTTAATATAACATATTAGGGTCAGTTAGATGAATTTTTTTAGAAGTAATAGTGCTGTTATGAATTTAGAGAAAACAAAAAAACAAATAGTGTCAAAATTGACTTAAAAGAGTTTTTAAAACAAATATTATATTATTAACTGATATAATGGTCCTAAAAATATATTGTTCGGCCAAAAGACTTATATAATAATATTTATGACATTAATTAAAAAATTAGTGTTCGATTGGTAGTTTATAGTATGTTTATTAAACATATAGTGTAAGAATTCAAGAAGATAGGGTAAAAGTAAAATTATTTTACTTAGAGTTAAATCTAAATGATATGGTAAAAATCGTTACCAAAACCGGTCTAAAACCTATTGGTTGAGAAGATTTTGACCCAAACCCACCCTATACTCTAAATAAGACACATTTGAGCCATTATAATCCGAATATTAATTTATTATAAAATAATATTTTATATTTTTCTTAAGGTGCCCCTCACCCCTCTTATAAAAAGGCACTCCCCCTTCTCTCTAAATCACAACTCCAAAGCCATTTGGCTCGACCAAACCCTACCCAAATACCCACTCAACTATCGTCCCTTCATCCTAGAGGCCTTCCTTAAGTCATAAATGTAACACCCCAGGTAAATAAATAATATTACATTTTCATATTTATCCATATTTGTGAATAAAATATTAATATGACTTTAAAGGGGACGCTATGGTTGATGGCGTACCCAACACGCAACAATGAGTTTCTTGGGAATATTACGTTGCACTCTAATAATAAAATAATATTATTTTAAATGGTAGTTAAAAGTATCCATTGTATTGGTGGGAATGGATAGAAATAACTAATATATGATTATATATTTTTTTAAATGTTTATCCAATAAAATATAAAGGCTTAAAATACGGAAAGAATTCAATTTTAGGCGTATGTGACCTAGTTTTCACTAAAGGTTCACTTATCACCTTTTGATGGCGAACCGTCCTCAAATATAGTTTTTCTCACTCATATACATTCTATTGGACTAAATAAAACTCTTCTTTAGAATCTGGACATCAAAATTTACTTTGTGTAAATATTTGGTATCTTTACGATAATGTTCATTTTTTAATGAATAGTGTAAAATGTTGTATTTTAATTCAAAACCTCTTTTTAATATAATTTATTTATATGATTATATTATCTTTTGAATTGGTTTTAAAGTGAAATTAGAATATATTTTTACAATTAAATCCAATTGTGGTCGTTGGAATTGATTTCACTTTGAAATCAGACTTAAACTAGTGTCAATCTTTTGATACTTATAGTTTCATAAAAACACGCTATTTTCTCTGACAGCGGGAATTAATTATTAAATTAATTAATGTGACATATGTGTTTTGAATTTTGTAAAATAGACTTCATTTTTGAATTCGGAATATCAAATATAGCTTAGGGTGAATTTTTGGGATTTTTATGAAAAACTTCAATTTTTGATGAATAGTGAAACCACTAAGTGGTACTTATAAAAACTGATTTTTCATTTAAATGAAATTTTACCACTTCGGAGTTTTGAATTTCAAAAATCCGACATACATTGTTTTCATTAAGAAGTAAAATGTGGTTCAATGAGATTAAAATAATTTTTTGGTGAATAGTAACTTTTAAGTTCTTAATCGCGATTAGAGGAAATTAGTGTAGTTTATGGTAAGAATAATTTTTTAATAAAATGATATGACCTAGAAACATGTTATACCCTCATTGGATGGGTCATGGCCGATCAAGAAAATCCATGGGTCAACTTGGGGACCCCATAAAGCCACTTTGGATGGAAAATGACATTAATATCTTTTTATTTAAAGTTAAAATAAAAATGTCACAAACATGAGTTGTTTTACTAAAACAATTTTTACACGGGGTTATACAAATCATATTTTTGACTATAAATATTAATTGGAAAGATAAAACAATTTCCTACATCATAGTATATTTTCTTATAATTTTTATACATTATATAAATTAAATTATTTATGACATCATGATGATGCGCAATGACCTCATTATTTAACGATTTAAATAAAATGGAAATATAATTTAATATCTAAGACCTACACATGTCCAAAACCTATTGGATGAGTGGATTTGGAACCCTTATCACCTTATACTCGAATTATATCAATTTGGGACCTCTTATATCCGAATATCATTTTAAAATAAAGTGACTTTTCTTTACTTTCCAAGAGTGCCCCGCCTCTCCTCTTATAAAAGGCCCCCACCTCTACCTCCTTACCCACACTCCCAAAGCCCTTGGCTCGGCCAAACCCTGCCCATTTTGTCTCTCCAATTCCCTCTATTACTCCTTGAAGCCTCACATTGGGCCGAAGTCTTCCCAAGGAATCCTTTTAGCTCAAACCAAAGGGAGTTACCCGATTTTAAGGTAATGTCTTCACTTGAGTCCTTTTGTTTTATTTTGCTTCTCCAACCCCTTAAAATATTTTTATTCATTTATTTTGTAACAAATACCATATCATAAATATACTAGGATGTTTTTATAATAAGTATTCGAGCTACACTTACACACACCTACATCTAATGGTTAAAGAACATACTGTTTCTGTGGATGGCGAATTTTGGCCTCCAGAAACGATGATTGTTCAACATTCTTTTAACACCTTCAAAGGTGGCCATTAAGATGAAACTATATTTATATATGATATATAATATGTTTATGTTTTCCTTATTATTCTATATTTTACATTTTGGTCATACCTTTATGGTTTCCATTATGGGTATACACGATATCTTCATTTTAGGAAGTGCGGACTACCTCCCCCTCAAAGTGATTTGATTCGTTAAAGCCATATGTGGGATGTATAAAGGATGGTTTTAAAGTTATTATATAAGATTTTATAATGTAATTATAATATACCTCTATATCATTATTATTTCTTTCCATTAATGAATGAGATAGAAATGAAAGTAGCGTTTATGCGTACGTACGACTTACCATCTCCATGAACGGTGCATTTCATTTCTAATCCCCAAATGTAATGTACTATTATAAGTACATATTTATAATGGATATATATAATTTATGTTACATATAAATGATGAATATATTTCTATAATTAAAATATACATACCTCTCATTTAATTTTAATTCCATTAAAATGACAAAGAAATGAAAGTAGCGTTCATGCGTACGTACGACTTACCGTCTCCATGAACGGTGCATTTCATTTCTTACCTCTAAATGATTATGTAATATTATAAATACATGTATATGCTGGATATATATGATATATATGATATCCAAATCATGAATATAATTCTGTATATAATGAACCATTGACCACACGAACAACATTTAATTATAAGAAGTTCACTTTCGACTAAAGAACCAAATATAGACAAAACAAACATTATTAACATGAATGATTAAATAATGTTTATAAAATGTAAATAAGTGATATAAAAGGAATAATTAACTTGAAAAAGGTTCTTAAGAAAATATAAATTAACTCAAGTTTATTATTCAGGATGTTAAAGAATGATCGAGTCAAGTCAGACCCGAGGTAAGGGATCTTACTCCTCTCTTTCTTTTTAAGTACACTCTTTTATATCATTCCTTCTAAAGCTAATCTTTCTGGTTATTGGGATGTTATTTTATATTACTCTTACTGTAATTTTTATGTTCATATTATTAGAGACCCTATTCTCTCTCATCAATCCATTTTAGAAGTTTTGAGTGGCGCCGTTAGGCTGCCGAATTTTTGTAAGAGATCCAACCTCTCTCTTTCTTTTTAAGTACTATCTTTAATGTCATTTCTTTTAAGCTCATATTTCATATATTTGGGGATGTTATTTTATATTCCTCATTCTGTACTTTTTATGTTCATATAATGAGAGAACCTATTTGATCTCATCAATCCATTTTTGGAATATTTATGTGGCGCCGTTAGGCTGCGGAGTTTTCGTAAGGGATTTTTCATCCCACTTTTATTCTCGTGACATTTATGATACGTTTGCCACTATTTCCTTTGAGTGGTGAATGTACTTCCCATTATTATACACTTTGTGTAGTATAATTTCACTTATGGGTATTTACATATTCATTTTATGACCCTTCTTCCATGGGGTTTACGTTTCGAAAGTTACCCAACTCGGTAAGGGTCCCTTTCACCCTCCTCTTTTTAAAAGACTTCTTTTGTTATGTATTTTAATTTACATATTATTATGTTGGGATATGTTCTGTTATATCCTTATTGATGTAAAGTTTATGTCCAAGTGATGATATACCATTCATTCTCTCATCGACTAATTTTCTGAATTTTGAAGTGACGCCGTTAGGCTGTCGAGTTTTTACAAGGGAACATCTTAACCCAATTTCGATTTCTTTGGGTTCAACTTGTACTTCTTGAATATGTAATCCTATGAATATGTGTGAATGACCATAGATTGTTTCACACTTAATATCCACTTATATTGGGTGTATTTTTATTTCTGACCCATAATTATGTGAGAGATTTATCCTTAGTTTAAGGATACCCTCTTTATAATGGATTTCATCTCAATTTACATTTCAATTGAGACTTCATTGTTATTATGCACCAATTCACTCTCATTTGGTGTGTATAGTATCCTTTGACATATTATATCATGAATCCCTTTATTGTAATGTTATTATTAAGCATGGATTAAATGTTATTCAACGATTTTTTGTATTCAAGAGTCTCTCATTTTGTTAAAAACTCTTTAACAAAAATATCATTTAAAATGTTTTAAAGATTCATTATTCTAAATCATTATCTTTAATGTCCATGTTTTCAAAATGATTTTCAGTATTTATTTATATGGAAATTAATGTTTTAAAATTATAATCCCTAAAAAGCTTAAAAGTGGTATGGGACACTTTGATTCCAAAATCTATTTTAAATGGTTTTGGAATGTAGATTGATTAATTAAATATCTTGGAATTACTTATTGAAAGTGAAATGTTGTTATTTAAATGTTTATATTTTCAATATTTTATGTGTAATGATGGTAGTTGGACATTTTACGGGTGGTTACGTGATAAAACATATGACGGGTGGTGCCGTGAATACCAGGACGGGTGGTTACGTTATAACCTCCAATGAATTGGGTATGGAAGTCGTCTGTATGGCTATTCCATTAAGTATTTATGGAAGTTGGCCGAATGGCTATTCCATTAAGTGATATGTGTGGAAGTAGACCTTATGGTTATTCCACTTAGGTATGTTTATGTCCCAAGTTACCTTTTAATGTTATGTGATCTTTATATAGGTTTTATGGTAATCTTTTGGTTACAGAAGGGTAAGTAATGAAATTTTATTCAGCGAAGAGTTTTTATTACTTTGAAAAGGTGAAAAGTATTACTTTGATAAAGTATACATGGTTTACTTTTTGTTTTGAAAAACTAACAGTTTTCATTCTTTGTGTATCCCTTACTGAGCTTTTTATGCTCATCCCAAGTTTTCGAAATGTTTTTCATAGGACTTAGCGTGGAATAGGGTCAAAGATGGGATCAAGGGAAAGTCATTCTACCTAAAAAATGGAACTAGACATGTTTCTTTTTAAGTGTATTTATTTTATGGAAATTTAGTAGAAGCGACTACTTTGTAATCTTTTGAGATGTAATAGTTATATCCTAATTCTCTAAAACTCTAAACCTGAAAAGATCCTCAATGTGAATTACTCATTTAATTTAGTATTAAGTAAGGTTTAAGGCTGGGGCCTTATAGTTGGTATCAGAGGTCGGTTTAGATAACTTTAGAGGTTAGGGTATTCTTTAAGCATAAGTGACATTACCATAATGGTTAGGATTTCAGAAAGAGTCATAGTTTTTAGATAAAGTGAATGAGTAAGTATATATTCCTCAGTATAACATGATGGTTTTGTTGATATACTCTCACTGACCCTTTTTGGTTTTAGTAAACTGCTGGATCTAGCAGGAACCAAAGTAACAGTGGATGTAAAGGACACTGTGACCGTTTTCTGAGCGAGCAGCTGAATGATATGGGAGCTGCAATGAGAAATCTTGTGTTTATCCTCAACCAACTATCTGGAGTCATGATTGACCACCTAAACCTTGGAGATTTCTACAAGGCATCATATATGCGAGAAACAAATCCCTACAGAACTATAGGTAATAATCATAAAGGTAAGCGTGTTCAAAAACCTATGTGTCAAAGATGTGGAAAGAAACACCTAGGAAAATGTTTCAAAGGGACAAAAATATTCTATAGATGTGGAAATGAAAGTCATAAAGCAAGAACCTTCCATGGAAAAAGGAATCATCTAGTTGACTCGAGGAAAGGGAAAGAAGTTATTTATGAGGGATCAATTGAATGTTTTAAATGTGGTGTGCATGGTAATTATGGAAACACATGTCCTATGAAGAAGTTTCGGGAATGGGATCACCAATATTGTACAAATATTCATTTACCAATACCTAATGCCATTCCGATTGAGGATGAAGAAACTGACAATGACCAATCAAATGTATGGATTATTTCATGACTATTATTTTCCTATTTTGGAATCTTAGGATATGATTCATGATTTTATTTAATGGAAATATGTATATCAGAATAAGTTGGAAAGGAATGGTTAATGGATCATGAAGAATGATGAATGAGTAAGATGTCAAAATATAAGGGCTTCAAGAGTTATGGTGAAATTTTTAAGAGTATTAAATCTCTTTTGATGATGGGGTTACATTAGAAGACTTTTTATATTATGTGTAACCCTGATGTTTAATATATGAAAATTTTATTCAAGGAATAGTTATCTTTTCTTTTGTGGATATAGTTATAAAGAACCATTTGGGTTTATATGATCCTTACTTTTGAGGTAATTATGGGTTACTATATGTTATGATTGAAGTGAAAGGCATGAGATAAAATTGACGTCAAATTATGTTATGGTTATTTTTGATGATTTTATCCATTTTTGGGGAATGATTTGAGAATTATATAGTTTTGGAAAAAGGACAACACGCATATCGTGTGACTACCTGTCGCGTCGGACAAAGCTACGGGAATCGAAACCACAACCAAAGTGCAACTGGTATTTATCACCTACCACTGGACTACATGATGTCCTTGGTTAGATTGACTGATTCTTTTTAGTTAGATGATTTTAGGAATCGAGAGTAAGTTTATTTTAGGTTATCTATGGAAATGATTAACCTATCATGGAGGATATGTGATTAGGTTAATTACTTTTCAATATGAGAATTTAAGAGAAACTGATGTTATTTAGAGATAAAAGTTAATTTGTACCTTGGAAGACTATGTGATTAAATCCTTCAAATATTTGGGTTTCAATCTTAGTTTGGTTTACTTTGAAGAATTTTATGGGCAAATTTTTTATCAGATTGTCCTCATTGAACTTTGGGTTTTGTTGGACAGATTTTGGAGATTAAGCATAGAGTTTCTTTTTAAAGGGTTATCCTTTTCTGGATTATCTGATCTTGTACTAACCTTTTTGGTTTTGGTTTTGGTTAATTCCTAAAGACATGAGAAGTATATAGTTCTCTTTGGTGGATTAGGTGATTCTCTAGAAGTTCATTATAGTACTCTTAATATGAACAAGTCTTCCTAAATACTCGTCTTTTGGAGAAAATATGAGTTTGTGTAAGGAATCTAATAAAAGTTGAAAGTCAACATGATAAGTGATTATGTTTCTTTATGAATAAATTCCTCAATAAAAATTAACTTAAAATAAAAATGTTGTCTATTAACTTTTCCTACTGGGGAATCAAATACCGTTTAACCCATCACAAGTTTGTGATTTTCTTATGGTTAACTTTCTCGTAGACATGTTTACTATCACTCTCCCTCAAGAACATGACCCTTTGCTTTTTCTTCCATGTCCATGTTTTCCTAAACAGAATCCTATTATGGGTTAACTCAGGTGACCTCTGTACTTATCTTTCTTTATTTTAAAGTGATTGTTTTACCGACTCTTGTTCCGATGTGGGACTTTCAAGGATGTTTCCAAGCTCAATTTTAAAAATTGCAAGGACACAATTCCCAAAATGGGGGAAAGATGTAACACCCCAGGTAAATAAAGAATATGACATTTTCATATTTATCCATATTTGTGAATAAAATATTAATATGACTTTAAATGGGACGCTATGCTCAATGGCGTACCCAACACGCAACAACGAGTTTCTTGGGAATCTTACGTTGCACTCTAATAATAAAATAATATTATTTTAAATGGTAGTTAACATGTAGCCGTTGTATTGGTGGGAATGGATAGAAATTACTAAAATATGATTATATATGATTTTAAATGTTTATCCAATAAAAGATAAGGGCTTAAAATACGGAAAGAATTCAATTTTAGGCGTATATGCCCTAGTTTTCACTAAAGGTTCACTTATCGCCTTTTGATGGTGACCCGTCATTAAATATAGTTTTTTTCACTCTTATACATTATATTGGACAAAATAAAACTCTTCTTTAGAATTGGGACATCAAAATTTACTTTGTGTAAATTTTGGTATCTTTCCGAGAAAGTTCATTTTTTAATGAATAGTGTAAAATGTTGTATTTTAATTCAAAACCTCTTTTTAATCTAATTTATTTATATGATTAGATTATCTTTTGAATTGGTTTTAAAGTGAAATTAGAATATATTTTTACCATTAAATCCAATAGTGTTCATTGGAATTAATTTCACTTTGAAATCAGACTTAAACTACTGTCAATCTTTTGATACTTATTGTTTCATAAAAACACGCTATTTGCTCTGACAGCGGGAATTAATTATTAAATTAATTAATGTGACTTATATGTTTTGAATTTTTTAAAATAGACTTCATTTTTGAATTCTTAATATCAAATATAGCTTATGGTAAATTTTTGGGATTTTTCTGAAAAACTTCAATTTTTGATGAATAGTGAAACCACAAAGTGGTACTTATAAAAACTGATTTTTCGTTTAAATGAAATTTAACCACTTCTGTGTTTTGAATTTCAAAAATCCGACATACATGTTTGTAATTAAGATGTAAAATGTGGTTCAATGAGATTAAAATAATTTTTTGGTGAATAGTAACTTTTAAGTTCTTAATCGCGATTAGAGGTAATTACTGTAGTTTATGGTAAGAATAATGTTTTATTAAAATGAAATGACCTAGAAACATGTCCTACCCTAATTGGATGTGTCATGGCCGACCAATACAATCCATGCCTCAACTTGGGGACCCCATGAAGCCACTTTGGTTGGAAAATGACAAAAATATCTTTTTATTTAATGTTAAAATAAAAATATTACAAACATGAGTTGTTTTACTAAAACAATTTTTACATGGGGATATAGATATCAGATTTTTGACTATAAATATTCATTGGAAAGATAAAAAGATTTAATACATCATAGTTTTTTTTATAATTTTTATACATTAAATAAATTAAATTATTTATGACATCATGATGATGCAGCAATAACCTCATTATTTAACGATTTAAATAAAATGGAAAGATAATGTAATATTTAAGACCTACACATGTCCAAAACCTATTGTATGAGTGGATTTAGAACCCTTAGCACCTTATACTAGAATTATATCAATGTGGGACCTCTTAAATACGAATATCATTTTAAAATAAAGTGTCTTTTCTTTACTTTCCAAGAGTGCCCCTCCTTTCCTCTTATAAAAGTCCCCCACCTCTACCTCCTTACCCTCACTCCCAAAGCCTTTGGATCGGACAAATCCTAACCATTTTGACTGTCCACTTTCCTCTATTACTCCTTGAAGCCTCACATTGGGCATAAGTCTTCCCAAGGAAGCCTTTTAGCTCAAACCAAAGGGAGTTACCCGATTTTAAGGTAATGTCTTCAATTGAGTCCTTTTGTTTTATTTTGCTTCTCCAACCCCTTAAAATGTTTTTATTAAGTTATTTTGTAACAAATCCAGTATAATAAATATACTAGGATGTTTTTATAAGAAGTATTCGAGCTACACTTACACACACCTACATTTAATGGTTAAAGAACATACTGTTTCCGTGGATGACGAATTTCGGCCTCCCGAAACGATGATTGTTCAACATTCTTTTAACACCTTAAAAGGTGGACATTAAGATGAAAATATATTTATATATGATATATAATATGTTTAGGTTTTCTTTAAGCTTCTGTATTTTTCATTTTGGGCATACCTTTAAGGTTTCCATTATGGGTATACGCGATATCTTCATTTTAGGAAGTTCGGACTACCGCCCCCTCAAAGTGATTTGATTCGTTAATGCCACATATGGGATGTATAAAGAATGGATTTAAAGTTATTATATATGATTTTATACTGTAATTATAATATACCTCAATATCATTATTATTTATTTCCATTAATGTATGAGATATAAATGAAAGTAGCGTTCATGCGTACGTACGGCTTACCGTCTCCATGAACGGTGCATTTCATTTCTAATCCCCAAATGTAATGTACTATTATAAGTACATATTTATAATGACTATATATAATGTATGTTACATATAAATGAGGAATATAATTCTGGAATTAAAATATACATACCTCTCATTTAGTTTTAATTCCATTAATATGACAAAGAAATGAAAGTAGCCTTCATGCGTACGTACGGCTTACCGTCTCCATGAACAGTGCATTTAATTTCCTACCTCTAAAGGATTATGTAATATTATATATACATGTATATTCTAGATATATATGATATATATGATATACAAATCATGAATATCATTCTGGATATAATGAACCATTGACCACACGAACAACATGTAATTGTAAGAAGTTCACTTTCGACTAAAGAACCAAATATCGACAAAACAAACATTATTAACATAAATGATTACATAACGTTTATAAAATGTAAATAAGTGATATAAAATGAATAATTAACTTAAAAAAGGTTGTTAAGCAAATAAAAATTAACTCATGTTTATTATTCGGGATGTTAAAGAATGATCGAGTCAAGTCGGACCCGAGGTAAGGGATCTTACTCCTCTCTTTCTTTTTAAGTACACTCTTTTTTGTCATTCCTTCTAAAGCTCATCTTTCTTGTTATTGGGATGTTATTTTATATTACCCTTATAGTAATTTTTATGTTCATATGATGTGAGACCCTATTCTATCTCATCAATCCATTTTGGAAGTTTTGAGTGGCGCCGTTAGGCTACCGAATTTTCGTAAGAGATCCAACCTCTCTCTTTCTTTTTAAGTACTATCTTTAATGTCATTTCTTTTAAGATCATATTTCATATGTTTGGGGATTTTCTTTTATATTCCTCATTAATTAATTTTTATGTTCATATAATGAGAGACCATATCTGATCTCATCAATCCATTTTTGGAATATTTATGTGGCGCCGTTAGGCTGCCGAGTTTTCGTAAGGGATTTTTCATCCCACTTTTATTCTCGTGACATTTATGCTACGTTTTCCAGTATTTCCTTTTAGTGGTGTATGTAATTCCCATTATTATACACTTTGTGTAGTATAATTTCATTTATGGGTATTTACATCTTAATTTTATGACCCTTCTTCCATGAGGTTTACGTTCTGAAAGTTACCCAATTCGGTATGGGGACCTTTCACCCTCCTCTTTATAAAAGACTTCTTTTGTTATGTCTTTTAATTTACATCTTATTATGTTGGGATATGTTATTATATATCCTTATTGATGTAAAGTTTATGTCCAAGTGATGAGATGCCATTCACTCTCTCAACGACTAATTTTCTGAATTTTGAAGTGACGCCGTTTGGCTATCGATTTTTTTACAAGGGAACATCTTAACCCAATTTCGATTTCTTTGGGTTCAACCTGTACTTCTTGAACATGTAATCCTATGAATATGTGTGAATGACCTTAGATTGTTTCACACGTAATATCCAATTATATTGGGTTTATTTTTATTTCTCACACATAATTATGTGATAGATTTATCCTTAGTTTAAGGTAACCCTCTTTATAATGGATTTCATCTCAATTTATATTTCCATTGAGACTTCATTGTCGTTATGCACCAATTGACTCTTATTTGGTGTGTATACTGTCCTTTGACATATTATATCACGAATCCATTTATTCTCATGATATTATTAAGCTCGGATTAAATGTTATTCCGTGATTCATTGTATTCAAGAGTCTCTCATTTTGTAAAAAACTCTTTAACAAAAATATCGTTTAAAATGTTTTAAAGATTCATTAGTCTAAATCTTTATATTTAATGTCCATGTTTTCAAAATGGTTTTCAGTATTTATTTATATGTACATTAATGTTTTAAAATTATAATTCTATTAAAATCTTCAAAGTGGTATGGGACACTTTGATTCAATAATCTATTTTAAATGGTTTTGGAAAGTAGATTGATTAATTCAATATCATGGAATTACTTATTGAAAATGAAATTTTGTTATTGAAATGTTTATATTTTCAATATTTTATGTATAATTATGGGACTTGGACATTTTACGGGTGGTTACGTGATAAACCATATGATGGGTGGTGTTGTGAATACTAGGACGGGTGGTTACGTTATAACCTCCAATGCATTGGGTATGGAAGTCGGCCGCATGGCTATTCTATTAAGTATGTATGCAAGTTGGCCGAATGGCTATTCCATTAAGTGATATGTGTGTAAGTCTACCTTATGGATATTCCACTTAGGTATGTTTATGTCCCAAGTTACCTTTATATGTTATGTGATCTTTATATGGGTTGTATGGTAATCTTTTGGTTACTGAAGGGTATGTAATGAACTTTTATTCAGCAAAGAGTTTTTACTACTTTGAAAAGGTGAAAAATATTACTTTGATAAAGTATACATGGTTTACTTGTTGTTTTGAAAAAGTAACATTTTTCATTCTTTGTGTATCCCTTACTGAGCTTTTTATGCTCATCCCAAATTTTTGAAATGTTTTTCATAGGACTTAGTGTGGAATAGGGTCAAGGATGCGATCAAGGTAAAGTCATGCTACCTAAAAAATGGAATTATACATGTTTCTTTTTAAGAGTTTTTATTTTATGGAAATTTAGTAGAAGCGACTACTTTCTAATCTTTTGAGATGTAATAGTTATGTCCTAATTCTCTAATACTCTAAACCTATAAAGATCCTCAATGTGAATTACTCATTTAATTAAATATTAAGTAAGGTTTAAGGCTGGGGCCTTATAATAAAGCCATCCTAAGGATCAATTTTGATCAAATCAAATGGAAGAACCCGAAGTAGAGGTAAATAACTCACCACCTATTTCAAGTTCATTTCTTCTTCCACTTAATCCTTCTTTGATGTATCCATTATAAAATAATAACTACAGTATATTATATATACTATAATGTTATTAAAAAATTGTACAACCATATTAGTTATTTTATCCATCCAATGAATGAAAAAGTCACTACATGTGCGTATGTACGGCTTACCGTCTCCAAGTCATGGTGTAGTTTGTTATTCAAACATTTCATCATTTGGATGGGTATAATAATGAGTATAAATGATATAAATGATAAATATAACATTATTATGATTCTGTATATATGATATACCAACCAATTATACACGATATTAATATCAAAAGAATGATATCATCGCTCGTGCATACGTACAGACTACCGTCTCGAGGAACGCGATGAGATTCATTTTCCATGATTAGCCATTAAAGTATAATTATAAAGTATATATAATAAATAATCATGAAAGATATTACATAATAATGATACTATATATATGTACATATATGTTTCATTTACATAATTCCATTCAATTCAAGAAGTAAATGGAAACAGGATTCATGCGTACGTACGGCCTACCGTCTCCATGAACGGTGTATTTCATTCCGTTTATCGATCTATCATGTATATCTATATTCTGAAAATATATTCAATATACATCATGATTTATAGTCTGGAATTATGTAAATCAGGATATAAGTAAGAACAACAAGTCAAAACATGTACGATAAATGAAACTATTTTACCCAAAACACAGCTTTAACAAGGAATTTACAAAAGAACAGGTAATATAAAGTCATATGTGAACCATATATAACATCATAACACCAAATATGATTCTCTAATAAGTCAATTCCATTATTTAAATCATTATAAATGAGGTTCATATACGTACAAAGCATATCAGATCTATGGTAAGGGATAATTATTCCAATCTCGTTCTTATATGAGATGATTTATTCATAAGTATTTACTGGGTTAATGTTTATCATCCATGTCCATGATTCCTAAAAATGTTGTCATAAAATGTTTACTATTCTTCCATGTATGTTAAAAGTCATTTTTACCCCTTTTAGACTTTTACAACATTTTATTGAAGGAATCATTACTTTGTTTACCATATAAGGTAATTTTTTACTTTTTCGACAAAAGTACGAGACAAATGTTTTTTTTAAATTATATGACATGAATTAATTTTTACAGTTTCATAATGCCTTATTTTCATGAAGCTTCCTCTATATGATTTCATTATTGTTTTCAATAAAATTGTTTTCTTTTAAAATTGTGTTGCATTTTGTGAAAAGAACATGATATTTAAGAAGAAAGGATATTTCCCTCAAGAATTCATTTCAAGTGTTTTATCAGAACTATTTTCAATCTAATGTGAAATTATTTAGTATTTTTATGTTTCAAGTATAATTTCTCTATTATTTACATGGTTTTATTTTTATGATGATGAAATGATATCCATTTGTTTTATATGGATTATATTATGATGGAATGATTTTTATGAAACTCATTTTATTCTTTGGGTTATGATTAATGATTTATGATTGTTTTGTGGAACACATAAGAACGATTTCATTATGAGATGGGTTGGACCTATATCTCCCTGAAATGCATTGGGTAAATTTTTATATCTCATTATATAGACATGGATGTAATGGTAAGTAAATCTGGTACACTAATACAGGGTTGGAACGACAGGTAAAACTGATTCAGTAATGGACATTGTCCACTATGATAGTCTTTGCAGAAATTCCTTGGCTACTATAGAAAACATATCATGTGCTTAATGGTTTGGGACAATTACATGTTTTATTACCATGATATTTTATTACGATTAATGTTCCATTATTATCTATGCCTTATTTACTATCAAGATTTATGTCACTACTCATGATTTAGATGTTTTATGTTAATGTTATTACATTCAAATGTTTATGTTTTCCATGTTTACCCTTACTGAGCATTTGAGCTCACCCTTTTTATGTTTTCTTCTCCCCCGGATATAAACAATGTTTTTAGGTAAGAAAAAGAAGGAAGATATTTATGGGAGAAGTTTAAGATCTTTCACCATGATTAGGAGATTATGTTCCGAGTTTCCAAAGACACTAAACTATTACGGTCCTTGGGTTTCTATTTTTGTTATGTATTAAGTATTCCATAAAAGTAATGTAATGTCCATGTACATCATGCATTGGGTCTCTACAGTCGGTATCAGAGGAAATGGTTAGTTAACCTTTGGAATCTAGGATCTGTAAACTTTAGTGAGATCCCTAGAAATATTTCTAAGGTATGTCTAGGGATGCCGCTAAGGTTAAGTATAAGTATAGGTTATAGTCTTAGAAGTACGGTAATGATCCAAGAATTAAACCTAAGATGTTAGAGATTGAAAGTACTCCCCCTTGATTATGTTGTTTTTCTAGTATGAGTTTTGCCTCTCATACTATTCTTTTTGGGTTTTATGAAATGGCAGGATACAAGAGGATTCATGTTAATGGAGAATATGATGGACAATGGAATGATATTATTCATGAGCAACTAAATGAAATTGGATTTGGATGTCCAAACATCGTTATTATGCCTAATCATAAATCTCATAATATGATCTATAATATAAACTTTGGTAAGTTTCCTGATTCTGCTAATAATAGAATGATATAGTTTCATGATGATCATAGAGGAAATAAAGTTCAATTTACCTCATGTAAATCAAGTGGGAAGAGTCATCAAGGAGAATGTGTCAAAGGAACTGGAAGATGCTTTGGGTGTGGAAAAGAAGGACAGAAAGCTAGTAATTACAGAGAAAAAGGTTTAGTTAACTCCATGGACAAGGATAATGGTATTGCTAAGACATCACCAATGGTTAAATGTTTTAAATGTGGAATGTATGGGAATTATGCAAAAAAATACCTAAGGGAATGTCTCATTAAGAGAATCAGCATGGTCGTATGGGTAGTATTTATGCTGACGATGATGAAGAGTCTACAAATGATATATGAGATGAAAGATGTTTTGAAGATCGGTCAATGGTTTATGAAGGTAGTGGAATCATTGCATGTTTATCAAGAATAATGAATGGTACTATGGAATAATGAAACATATAAGGATTGTTACACTATTTGTTTCCTGAAGTATCTGAAAGTATATGTTGAATGGTAATAGTACACAGGAAAAGTGATTGAAATATTTTTGGAATGCAGATGATATGCTCATAATGAAGGGATAAGGAGAAAATGAAATGTTTGATAGTATTCATGATCTCATGACTGATATAAGGAAAAATTGATATCATGGATTGAGTATATAGAAATTTGGGATTTTGGTATGTGGAATGAGTTAACTTTTGGAAGCATTCTTATTTTCACTAATGTTCTATGGTAATTCATGTTTCAAAAGAATACATGATTAAGGTATTCACAATTTTGGAATGTGACCAACAAGATATATCTTATGATATATGGGGGATTAATGATGGTTTTGACATGCTTGGTTGATGACATTTCTAGTAATCGTTGTCTTTATACTATGAGCATGGATATGATTATTTTGGATAAGACTAAATATTTGAAATGGATTATATTGGACATAAGATAATATTGTTTAAATGTTGAACCTTTTTTTCGATATTATTTCTAGATTGTCATAATAGTGTAGTTTTAGAAAAAGAACAACCTATAGGACGTGTGAAAACCCATTGCGTCGGACATGGTTGTAAGAATCGAACCCAAAACCGAAGTGTGACATGCCCTTATCACCTACTTATGGCCTACATGAATTCCCTGGTTAGTAGAAACTAGTTTTATTATATTAAGAGATGAAGTATAAGTCCATTTTTGGAATCATATATGATTAACCTCACCATATATGGGCTTATGTATATTTGATAACTTCTGCTAACCTTTTGTTTGAGAAAGATGGAATGACCCATCATTCTATCGCATGATCTACTAACACTTCACTAATGAAAAATTCAACTTCATTTCTTTATGATATGTAGGGGAAATTTTTCAATGCACGAACATCGGTGGGATTGTACCAAAATCAACTAAGTATTTATTTTAATTCATCAACATTAGGGAAATGATATTGAAAACCAAAAATGTTGTCACAGTACCCTCATATCCAATGAATCAGATGGTACCTTAGATCATCACAAATTTATGGCTTTGTGATTGATGGCTTTTTCATAGCCATGTTCTCTAACACTCGCTATCAGAACGTGATGGTTATATTTCTCTTCCACATCCATATTTTCAACTATATTCTTCTATGTGGAAACCCAGTGATGAGTTAATTTGTGTATCCATTATGTTTCTAACGTTCCTTTTGAAAATGATGTTTTAGTATTCCTTTTTATGATGTGGGTTTCTGTGAAAGAAACATTCAAGAAGAAAATCATTTATAATATCGACAAATTTTGAGGGTGAAATTCATTTTTAGAGGGGGTAGAGTGTAACAACCCGAGATTTTATGAGAAGTATTATTTATAATTTATTTGATGTCTTTTGTTTTATGCCACACCAATATTATCTTGCACTATACGCAACACCATATTATCTTGCAGTATATGCAACACTATTCTTGGATCGTGTTACACACAATTTCAAGTTCATTTTATATAAGTTATTCTACACAACATAGAGTGTGTATATATATATTCAATGTATAAATGAAATATGGTTGGATTCTATTATACACAAAAAAAAAGAATATATTCACTACACACAACCCTGAATTGGCTTGCATTATACGCAATCACGACCTTCCTCGATAGCGTGTGTTTTACGCAATACCGAGTTTCACTAAACAACGATATGTTATTAAAATATTATATAAACTAGCCATTATAAATAGTAATACCCAATTTTTAAAATTTTATAAAATTTATCTTTCAAAATGGACTTATTTTTTGGATTCAGAATATCGAAATTATCCTCAGGTGATTTTTTGGTATTTTTCTGAAAACTTTCAATTTTTGATGAATAGTGAAAACACTGAGTTATTGGTTAAAACCGACTTTTTATTTAAATAATAATTTATTTTAATTTAAAATTATTTTAGGTCAAAATAGAAAAAAAAATACCTATATATGTTCAATGTAATTCATTTGGGTCCTTTTATAAAAATTTTAGATATATAAAATTTTTATTGAACTTTTTACCATCTTTTACCCACCTCCTAGGAGAATTTTCAAATTTATATAAAACACAATTTAACCATTTATGTGAGTTAAATCTTGATAACCCAAGAGTCACGGTAAATATAAAGCTGTAAAATGTGGTTCATTAAGTTAAAAATAACTTTTGGTGAATAGTAACATTTTACGTTTATTTACCATGGTTAAAAGTCAATAGGGTAATTAACAGTAAAAATGATATTATTATTACCCTAACACATGTACTAATTTTATTGGATAAGTATAATTAGAACAAAAAAACCTTAGGAATAAAATATGAACCTCTTTGGTTCACATGTATTTGATTTGGACACTTATTATTATTTTATTTAAAGAAGAGTTAAAAGAGTTAAAATCAATGTTTAATAACTAAAATTTTTTAATACAGGGTTATACATAAGATAAGTTCTACTATAAATATTAATTAGAAATATAAAAATCCTTCCTACATAATGATATTTTATTTATATTTTTTAGACATTAAATAATTTAATTTTCTTATGACACAATGATGATACAGTAATTACCTTATTAATGAAATATTAACATAATTGATATTATAAATACCCAAATAAATGTAATTTGAGACATTTTGTGAATTACAATTATTTTATTGGTTAATATAACATATTAGGGTTGGTTATATGATTTTTTTTAGATGTAATAGTGCTGTTATTAATTTAGAGAAAACAAAATACTAAATAGTGTCAAAATTGACATAAAAGAGTTTTTAAAACAAATATTTTATTATTAACTAATATAATGGTCCTAAAAAAAATGGTTCTGAAAAAAGACTTATATAATAATAAAAAGAACATTAATGAACCAATTAGGGTTCTATTTTTAGTTTATAGTAAATTTATTAACCATATAGTGTAAGAATACAAGAAGACACAGTAAAAG
This sequence comes from Viscum album, assembly GCA_963277665.1. Lineage (NCBI taxonomy): Eukaryota > Viridiplantae > Streptophyta > Magnoliopsida > Santalales > Viscaceae > Viscum > Viscum album. The sequence continues at coordinate 1,263,822,870 of OY728140.1, read as the reverse complement.
TTAAATTATTTAACTTCGAGTTAAATCTAAATGATATGGTTACAATGGTAATCTAAACTTTTCTAAAACCTACTGGATGAGATTATTTCTACCCATCCCCACCCTAGCTATGAAATAAGTAACTTTTGAGCCATTATAAACCGAATATGAATTTATTATAAAATAATATTTTATGTTTTTCCTAAGGTTCCCCTCACACCTCTTATAAAAGGGCACTCCCACTTCTCTCAAATTCACACCTCCAAAGCCATTTGGCTCGGCCAAAACCTGACAAAATACCCTCTAAACCGTCCTACATTCATCCTAGAGGCCTTTCTTAAGTCATAAATCCAACCTAAGGATCCCTTTTTATCAAATCAAAAGGATGAACTTGAAGAAGAGGTAAATATCTCACCACCTATTTCAAGTTCCTTTCTTCTTCCACTTCGTATTTCTTTGTTGTTTCCATTATAAAATAATAAATCTAGTATATTCTATATTAGTTTATGTTATTATAAAAAATTTTAAACCATATTAGTAATTTTATCCATCCAATTAATGAAAAAGTCACCACACATGCATACATACGGCTTTCCGTCTCCACATCGTTGTGTAGTTTGTTATTCAAACATTTCATCATTTGAATGGGTATAATAATGAGTATAAATGATATAAATGATAAATATAACATTATTATGATTCTGTATATTTGATATACCAACCAATTATACTTGATTTTAATATCACAAGAATGATATCATCGCTCATGCGTACGTACGGACTACCGTCTCCACGAACACAACGAGATTCATTTTCAATGATTAACCATTCAAGTATGATTACAAACTATATATAATACATAATCATGAAATATATTACATAATAATGATACTATAGTTATGTACATATATGTTTCATTTACAGAATTCCATTCAATTCAATAAGGAAACCAAAACAGCATTCATGCGTACGGATGACCTACCGTCTCCATGAACGGTGTATTTCATTACGTTTATCGATCAGTCATATATATTTATATGATGAATATATATTCTATATAAATAATGTTTTACATTCTGTAATTATGTAAATCAGGATATAATTAAGAATAAAAAGTCAAAACACGTATGATAAATCAAAAGATTTTAACCAAAATGCTGCTTTAACATGGAATTTACAAAAGAACAGGTAATATAAAGTCTTAAGTGAACCATATATGATATTATAACAATGATTATGATTCTTTAATAAGTCAATGAAATTATTTAAATCATTATACGAGAGGTTTAGATACGTACGAAGCATATCATATCTATGGTAAGGGATAATTATACCAATCTCGTTCTTATCCGAGATTGTTTATTCGTAAGTATTTACTGGGGTAATGTTTATCATCCATGCCCATGTTTTCTAAAAATGTTTTCATAAAATGTTTAATAATATTCCATGTATGTTTAACGTCATTTTTAACCTTTTTTGACTTTTACAAAATTGTATTGAAGGAATCATTACATTGTTTACCATAAAAGGTACTTTTTTACTTTTCTGACAAAAGTTCGAGAAGAATTTTTTTTAAATTGTATAGCATTAATGGATTTTTATGATTTCATAACACATTAATTTCATCAATATTCATCTATAATATTTCATTATTATTTTCCATTAAATCCATTTAATTTAAAATTGTGTGGCATTTTTTGAAAAGAAAATGATTTTATGAAGAAAGGATATTTTCCTCAAGAATTCATTTCAAGTGTTGTATCAAAACTATTTTCCATCTAAGGTGACAATATTTAGTATGTTTATGTTTCAAGTATAATGTCTCTATTATTTATATGTTTTTAATTTTATTATGATGAAATGATATCCATTATTTTATATGGATTATATTCTGATAAAATGATGTTTATGAAACCCATTTTATTCTTTGGGTTATGATTAATGATTTATTATTTTTTTGTGGCACACGTAAGAATGATTTCATTATGAGATGGGATGGACCTATATCTACCTCTAATGAATTGGGTTAAAATTTATATCTCATGAGATAGACATGGCTGTAATGAAAAGTAAATTTGGTAGAGGAATACAGGGCTGGAATGGCAGGTAACCTGATTCATTAATGGACTTTTTCCACTATGATGGTCTTGGAAGAAATGCCTTGGCTACTATGGAAATCATACATGTGATTAATGGTTTTATATAATTACATGTTTATTCCCATGCTATTTTATCATTGTTAATGTTCCTTTATGATCTATGCCTTATGTAGTGTCATGATTTATGTCATTTCTCATGTTTACAATTTTTTATATTAATGTTATTGCCTTCAAATGTTTATGTTTTCCATGATTACCCTTAATGAGCATTTGAGATCACCCTTTTTATGTTTTATTCTCCCCATGATATAAAGATAGTTTTTAATTAAGAAAAAAAGGAATATCTTTATGGGAGATGTTGAATATCTTTCACCATGATTAGAAGATTATGTTCTGAGTTTCAAAAGACACTAAACTATTACAGTCCTTGGGTGTCTATTTTTGTTATGTATTAAGTATTCTGAAAAAGTAATGTAATGTCCATTTATGTCAAGATTTTGGTCTCCACAAAAGGGATTTATTATACATCATGTAAAATAATGAGGTCTATATAATCAAAATATTACTCAATTAAAGGAGATTGAGACGAAGCCCCTTATCCCCTGTCCAACTTGACTCGTTTATTCATTAATTTCATTAATAATAAACATAAGTTAATTTATACATGATTAAAAACATTTTTTAATGTTTAATATTATTTTTTATATCACTTATTTGCTTGCTATAAAAATTAGTTAATTCTTTGAGATCATATAAGTCATTCTGTCGATGTTCGGAACTTGAATGAAAAATGAACTTGTTATAATTATAAATTGTTATTGTAGTAAAAATTACATTATATTTTGAATGATATTAATGATCCAAATATCATATATATAATATATAACTATTATATATGTATTAACAATACCACATAGCATTTGGATATAATAAATGTAATGCACCATTCATGGAGAAGCTAAGCCCTACGTACGCATGAATGATACATTAGTTTATTTCTCATATTTAAATGAATTAATCCTAAATGATACATAGGTATATTATTATTATAGTAACATATATATGTTATATATGTCACATAATTTCACTAATTCTTCCCTTTTTGTGTTACATGTATATCTTGAATGAGTCATATCACATTGAGGGAGCGTTTTTCTGCACTTCCTCAAAAAAAAGTTTCATATTTATGATAACATGAATAGAATAATGGTATGTTATAAATGATAATTAAATATGAATAGAGATAAAATATATATCATATATATCATATATAATTATCTTTTCATTATAATGGCCACCATAAAAGGTGGTAGTAGAATATTTAGTAGTAATCATTTTGGGTGGCAGTAGTTCGATGTCCATAGAAATCGTATGTTCTATACCCATTAGACAGTGGTGTGTGTAAGTGTAGTTAAAATAATTCTCCTAAATAAACTACTATATTGATGATACTTTTGTTTTTAGGTAAAAAAATATCAAGAAGATCATAACATTGGAGAAGGAAAAATAATGGCATGGAACTTGAGAGAAGATGTTACCTCAAATCAGGTAACTCATTTTGATTTGGGCCTATGGGCTCTCTTGAATTGACTTCTTCATAGGGGAATAATTTCTAAGATAAAGGGAGGGATGTGGGGTGCTTATTTGGAATGAGGTTTTATGATCCAATGGGTCTTGAGAGGTGTGAGTATGGGTTTGAGGTGGTGTCCTTTTATAAGAGGGTGGTGGGGCACTTAAGGAATATCTTGAATTATTATTTTATTATAAATTCTATTTAGATTATAAATGAGAAGAAATTATGTTTTTTAGAATATAAGATGAAAATAATTTTAAATAAAAACATCCAACATGAATTATACGTGTTTTGGATATTTTTTAATCCTTATCCTTTTTATTTAACCCCTCTTAACTTGAACCTTTTTATCAAGTATTTAACACTTTGAGAATACAAATAGTTACCAAAACATGCCAAATATCCAATTAAGGAGTCAATAATAAACTTTTTGACTTATGATGACGGTTTAGTTGAATATTATGTTTTTTATGAGTTTTATTACATTTAATAAAACATTTTATATTTTAACGTGTGAATTATGTCAATTTTAACACTATTCAAATCGTGACTTTTTTAAAAAGATATAAATACATGATTGATTCAAAAAAATCATTAATAAAAATATAACATGTAACTATAATTCATGAAATATTTGGATGTCATAAAAATAATTAAATTACATTTATTTTGACATTTATAATATCATTTATGTGAATCATTTATTAGTGAAGCAATCAATGCATCATAATTGAGTCATAAATAATTTTTTTTAATGTATAAAAATTATATATATAGTATAATTATAAATAATTTTTTTTAGTTTTTAAATTAATATTTATATTAGAATAGGTCACTTATACTACCCCATATAAAAATTTTTATACTAAAAGATACATGTTTAGGTTATATTTTCCTTAAATTTAAATTGAAAGTAATTAAATGTCAATTTCACACACAAGCGGCTCCCTGGGGTCCTAATATCGGATCAAGGATTCCCATGGTTGAACATATCTCATAAAATAAATTTAGGACATGTGTTTATGTAATTTAATATATTTATAATATTATTTCCCCCTACTTTACCGGATTTATCTTTTAACCATGGTAAATAAAATAGTTTCTTAAGTTACTATACATAATGTCTAAAAATAAAAGTTAACTATTTACTAAATTTTGACATACTGAATCCATATATGGAATCAATTTTTCCAAATTAAAAACACATAAGATAAAGAAATTAATTGAAAATTAATTCCCATTTTCAAAACCAAAAAATGTGTTTTTAAGAAGTAAAAACCACCAAATGATGGACATCTGTATATCTCCAATTTCAAAGTGAAATTACGTACAATGAACAAAATTAGATTATATGATAAAAATAAAATGTAATTACAATTTAAAATAAATTAGAAGGACAATATAATTATATAAATGAAATAGATGAAAATACAGTTTTGACATAAAATACAGTATTTTTCAGTATTCATTAAAAAATGAACTTTATCAAAAAAATAACTAAAAAAATACAAAAAGTAAATTTTTATGTTCCACTTAGAAAGAAGAAGATTATTTTTTTCTAATGGAAAATATAAAAGTTTCAAAACTATATTTAAAAAGGGTTTTTTATCAAAATGTAGTAAAACTGCCTTTTAAAAATATTAGAGTAATTGTGCTTAAAATTTGAGTCATTCTCATTTTAAGTCCCTAAATTTTATTGGATAAATGTAAAAAAATTTGACAAACATGTTTAATCATAACATAATATGTTATGTTCATTCCCTCCAATATAACCTATAGGTGTTAAATACCATTGAAAATAATATTATAATATTATTATTTTTCTCAATAGGACTCAGTCTTGTGTGCAACATAAGAGTTTAGAGAAACACACTATTTTGTGTCAGGTACTCCATTGAACATTGTATTCCATTTAATGTAAAATTAATATTTATTTAAAAAATATTAATAAATACAAAAGGGTGTATTTTTTATTTACCTGGGAATTGACATCCTTCCCCCCTTTTCATGTTTCTCTCCTCACAATTTTATTGACTTATAAAATAAGTGGGGATATTTATCTCTCCAAGAATTTTCATATTCCAATGTTTCCTCTTAAACCATATGGGTTTCAACAAATATTTTACCAGATAAATTACTTTATACCACAACACTAGCTCTATGTGGTAAAGAATCTGGAATGGTTATTCCTCATAAGAAAGATTCTCTTTCACCTAAATTACATCGGGGCTCAAAACATGAGATAGATCTGACATATACTATCTCACCATTGAAACATGAGAAACATTGAGTACCTGGGATAAACATGGATTTAAAGCCACTCTATAGGCAAATGATCCCAATTTATAAAGGACTTCATAGGGTCCAATGTACCTTGGACTCAATTTCCCCTTCTTAAAGAAACACATCACATTTTCCCATAGAGAAATATTGAGAAAGGAAAGATCAACAACCATGAAAGAAAGATCCTTTCATCGGTTATCCGAAATAATTTTCATTATGCTACAGGATCTCTTCATGTGTTTCTATATCAACTGAAAATTATATGGCATTTATTCTACAAATTCTAGTACCATCATTTTCATTTCGCCTACTTCATACCAAAATATTGGAGATCGACACCACATCCCATATAATGTCACAAATGGAGCCATCTGTATAATCTAATGAAAACATCTGTTATATGAAAAATAAGCCAAAGAATGATGTTTATCCCAAACCCCCTAGTAATCCAATGAACAATCATGAAGATTATCCTCCAAGGTCTGAATTGTAAATTCGGACTACCCATCTGCTTGAGGATGAAAAGCTGTATTGATATTTAATTTAGTTCCCAACATCTTTTAAAATCCTTTTTGAAAGATAAAAATTAAATGTGGGATCACAATTAGATATAATGGAGAATGGAACTCCATGCAACCTTAATATCTATTTAACATAAAACCGAGAAAGTTAATCTAGAGAAAAAGTATCTCAAATAGGAAGGAAATTAGCAGATTTAGTCAATTGATCAACAATAATCGAGATTGAATTATTACCTCAAGATGTTTGTGATAATACCACAAAAAAGTCCATGGATACATTTTCCCATTTCAACTCTAGAATTTTCAAATCCTGAAGTATCTCTTATGTTGGGTAATATGACTCATTAGTTTTCAACTGACGTGAATCATAAACAATTACCTAATAATTACTCATTAGGACAAAATGAAGTCCTTTGAATGAAGCATCACTGTAGATAAATAATTCACCATCCTTGGAAGGTAATTCCAAAACTGAAGGATTCACAAATCTTCATTTCAATTCAGGAAACAAATCATCACATTATTTTTCCTAGATGAACTTAACACCTTTTTCAAGTTAACATAGTTAGTGGGCTAGATAACCATGAAGAATTCTCAAAAATCCATTTATAATATCCTACTAAACCAAGAAAACTATGAATCTATTTTATATATGTTTGTCTTGGCCATTATTAAACAACTTTTGTTTTAGCAGGATAGACAGTTATGCCATTTTTTGAAACATCATGTCCAGTGAATTGATTTTTTTGTAACCAAAACTCACACTTTTTGAATTTACAATACAATTTCTTTTCACTTATGGTTTTCAAGACAACCCTTATATGAATTTCATGTTCTTTTTTAATTTTGGAATACACCAAAATGTCTTCAACAAATCACAACCACAAACTTATCTAAGTCCTCACATAAAATTTAATTAATATGATCCATGAATAAAGAATTTACATTGGTTAACCCAAAATGCATAACTAAAAATTTATAATGGCTATATCTAGTATGAAAGGAAGTATTCAAAAAGTCTTCTTCCTTTACATTAAGCTGATGGTACCCCGAACTCATGTCAATCTTCAGAAAATACTGAGCTCATGGGAGGTGATCAAACACATAATCTATATGACAAAAAGGCTAAATTATCATAATAGTGATATTATTCAAGTCTCTAAAATCATTGTAATGTCTCGTTGTACCATCTTTCCATTTAATAAACAAGACTTGAGCACCCCACGGTGATGTACTAGGCCGAATGAATCCTTTATCTAACAACTCCTGCAATTGTTTGTTGAAATATAAAAGTTCAATTTGATCCATTTGATAAGGGGATTTTTAAATTGCCTTAGCATCAAGAACTAAGTCAAAAGTATATGAAACTTACCAATTATGTATATACCAGGGAACTCATCAAAAAATATTTCAATATACTCATTTACCATTGGAAAATAAATAATTTTAATAGTTCCTTTGATTCCAACAATATGAGCACGGTAACATTCATTTCCATATTTTACTAGATACTCGACTTATGGATATGTTATCCACTGTAGGGGTTCATTCGGGTAAAAAACAGAAATTATTTCTAAAATTAAACCTCTTTATCTCTACAATTAATCTTATCCTGGAAAACAGAAAGCCAATCCATTTCCAAAATAGCACTATACTTTTCTAGAAGAAAAAAACCAGCTTTACAGTTAGATTATTCTCATACACAAGGACCTGAAGGTTCTTTATAATGTCTTTTTGCCTCAACATATCCTCCATGTGTTTTTATACTATGTTTAGGATTCATATATTGAGATGTAATTACAAATTTACAAGAAACTATCTCAAAAATAAATGAATGTGTAGAACTTGAAACAAATAACACATTGGAAATATCTGAAAAAAACACAAATTACCTGATACAACTTCATTTTATGGTCCCACATCAACCATAGTAGTAGAGAATGATTTCTACACACCCTTATGTGTCTGGTCTATTTGGTTTCCACTCGAGGTAATCTACTTTGGACACACATTGGCATAATTCCAAAACTCATTGCCACTAAAACATCTTACCATTGGCTTTTAATTTTCTACTTGATCATCATTCTTCCAGTTATGAGAAATATGACATGTCTTACCACACTATAAGAACTATTCAGAATTTGAGAGGCATTCTCTTGTATTATTTTTACCACACTTATCACAAGATTAAAATTGAATCTTTTTTCCTCCAGGATTCTTTGATGAATTATTTCTCTTTTCCTTCCAACATGACCTTTTATTTTGATTGCTCCATTAGAACACCTGATCATTCGAAAACGTCATTTCTACCTTCTCAGCACATCTAAAAAGTTTATTATATATTTTGAATAACCGAGAGGCTAATACTCATCGATATCGCGACCTTAGTCCTAAGTAAAATCTATTTATTTTACTATCAAGATCTTAAATAAAATTTGGTGCATACCTTTCTAATCGAGTGAACTTTTCATCATAAGAAGCCACTAATTTATCCTCCTACCTAAATTTCATGAAATGTTTTCCATCCTCAGTCAAACTGTATTAGGAAAATATTTCTCAAGAAACATTCCTTGGAATTATTTGTAACATCCCAGGTAAATAAAGAATAATACATTTTCATATTTATTAATATTTGCGAATTAAATATTAATTTTACTTTAAAGGGGTTTCTATGTTCAATAGCATACCCAATACACAACAAAGAGTTTCTTTGAAATCGTACGTTGCACACTAGTAATAAAATAATATTATTTTAAATGTTAGTTAACACGTTGTCGTTGTACTGGCGGGAATGGATAGAAATAAATAAAATATGATTATATATGTTTTTTTAATGTTTTTACATTTCTCTAATAAAGGATAAAGGCTTAAAATACGAAAAGAATTCAATTTTAGGCTTATATACTCTAATTTTCATGAAAGGTCCACTTATCAACATTTGATGGAGAACTGTCATTAAATATAGTTATGGTCACTCTTATACATTCTATTTGACCAAATAAAACTCTTCTTTAGAACCGGGACATCAAATTTTACTTTGTGTAATTTTTTGGTATTTTTCCGATAAAGTTCATTTTTTAATGAACAGTGTAAAATGTTGTATGTTAATTCGAAACCTCTTTTTAATCTAATTTATTAAGATGATTAGATAATCTTTTGAATAGGGTTTTAAGTGAAATTATAATATATTTTTACCATTTAATCCAATAGTGGTCGTTGGAATTAATTTTACTTTGAAATTGGACTTAAACTAGTGTCGATCTTTTGATACTTATTGCATCATAAAAACACGCTATTTGCTCTGACAGCGGGAATTAATTATTAAATTAATTAATGAAACTTATATGTTTTAAAATTTGTAAAATGGACTTCATTTTTTGAATTCATAATATCAAATATAGTTTAGGGTGAAGTTTTTGTATTTTTCTGAAAAACATCAATTTTTGATGAATAGTGAAACCACAAAGTGGTACTTAAAAAACTGATTTTTCGTTTAAATGAAATTTTTCCACCTTTGTGTTTTTAATTTCAAAAATCCAACATACATGGTTGTCATTAAGAAGTAAAATGTGGTTCAATGAGATTAAAATAATTTTTTGGTGAATAGTAACTTGTTAAGTTTTTAATCGCGATTAGAGGTAATTATTGCAATTTAAGGAAAAAATGATATTATAATAAAATGAAAATACCTAAACACATGTCCTACCCTTATTGGATGTGTCATGGCCGACCAAGAAAAGAAATGAGTCAACTTGGGGTCCCCATGGAGCCACTTTGTTTGGGAAATGACATAAATAACTTTTTATTTAATGTTAATGTAAAAATAACACAAACATGAAATGTTTTACTAAAACATATTTTACATGGGGTTATACAGGTCATATTTTTGATTATAAATATTCATTTTAAATCTAAAAATATTTCCTACATCATTATAGTTTTTTATAATTTTTATACTTTAAATAAATTAAATTATTTATGACATCATGATGATGCACCGATTACCTCATTAATAAAGAATTTAAATAAAATGAAATTATAATGTAAAATCTATGACCTAGACAAGTCCAAAACCTATTGTATGGGTGGATTTAGAACCCTTATCACCTTATCCTCGAATTATATCAAATATGGGACCTCTTAAATCCGAATACCATTTTAAAATAAAGTTACTTTTCTTTACCTTCAAAGAGTTCCCCTCCTCTCCTCTTATAAAAGGCCCCCACCTCTACCACCTTACCCGCACTTCCAAAGCCTTTGGCTCGGCCAAAACCTGCCCATTTTGTCTCTAAACTTCCCTCTCTTACTCTTTGAATCCTCACTTTGGTCAGAAGTCTTCCCATGAAAGCCATTGAGCTCAAACCAAAGGGAGTTACCAGATTTTAAGGTAATGTCTTTTTTTGAGTCCTTTTGTTTTATTTTGCTTCTCCAACCCCCTAAACTATTTTTATTAATTTCTTTTGTAAAAAATAAAGTATCCTCAATATACTAGGATTTTGTTATAAGAATTATTCTAGCTACACTTACACACACCTATATCTAATGGTTAAAGAACATACAGTTTCTGTGGATGGCGAATTTCTGCCTCCCGAAACGATTATTGTTCAACATTATTTTAACACCTTCAAAAGTGGCCATTAAGATAACAATATATTTATATATGATATATAATATGTTTATGTTTTCCTTATGATTCTTTATTTTTCATTTGTGGTTTACCTTTATGGTTTCCATTGTGGGTAAACACGATAATTTCATTTTAGGAAGTGCGGACTACCGCCCCCTCAAAGTGAAGTGATTCGTTAATGCCATATGTGGGACGTATAAAGGATGGATTTAAAGTTATTATATATAATGTTATACTGGAATTTTAATATAACTCTATATAATTATTATTTAATTCCATTAAATTATGAGATAGAAATGAAAGTAGCATTCATGCGTACGTATGGCTTACCGTCTCCATGAACGGTGCACTTCATTTCTTATCCCCAAATGTAATGTACAATTATAAATACATGTATATAATGGATATAAATGATTAATGATACATATAAATGATGGATATAATTTTGTAATTAAAATATACATACCTCTCATTTAGTTTTAATTCCATTAATATGACAAAGAAATGAAAGTAGCGTTCATGCGTACGTACGGCTTACCGTCTCCATGAACGGTGAATTTCATTTCATACCTCTAAATGATTATGTAATATTATAAATACATGTATATGGTGGATATATATGATTTATATGATATCCAAATCAGGAATGTCATTCTGTATATAAAGAACCTTTGACAACACGAACAATATGTAATTGTAAGAAGTCCACTTTTGATTTAAGAACCAAATATCGACAAAAAAACATTATTAACTTAAATAATTACATAATGTTTATAACATGGAAATAAGTTATATAAAAGGAATACTGAACTTGAAAATGGTTCTTAAGAAAATAGAAATTAACTCAAGTTTATAATTCAGGACGTTACAGAACGATCGAGTCAAGTCGGACCCGAGGTAAGGGACTTCGTCTCAATCTCCTTTCATTGAGGTATATTTCATTTTATACACAACATTCTTTTATACGGTGTATAAACCCCTTTGAATTTTACTTTTATACAAAAGGATTATTTTTATACGAAGCGTTTGACAAAACGACAAAAATAAATGTTTCTTTTATCGTACGCGGTGACAATGACCTTTTCCGCCGCCGCGAGTATTATTTGGTCTTTGGCTTCCTAAACAAGCCATAATGTTTTCTTAAAATGAAATAAATACCATCTACTGTTTTCTGTATTTTGGTATTGAAAATGGGTTTTATAATGGATTTTTTATGTCAATATATTTACGTGATATATTGTGATCAAAGTGTGGAAATGTTTTCTTTCCATTATGTTTGTTTTATGTCTTATGATTTTATAATGGTACTTTGACATTTGATGGGTGGTTATGTGATAAACCATATGACGGGTGGTTCCGTGAATACCAGGATGGGTGGTTACGTTATAACCTCCAATTCATTGAGTATGGAAGTTAGCCGTATGGATATTCCATTAAGTATGTATGGAAGTCGGCCGTATGTCTAGTCCATTAAGTGATATGAGTGGAAGTCGACCATATGGTTATTCCATTTAAGTATGTTTATGTCCCAAGTTACCTTTATATGTAATGTGATCTTTATATGGGTTTTATGCTAATCTTTTGGTTACAAAAGGGTAAGTAATGATCTTTTATTTTAGTGAAGAGTTTTTACTACTTCATAAAGGTGAAAAGTATTACTTTGATAAAGTATACATAGTTTACTTGTTGTTTGAAAAACTAACAATTTTCATTATTTGTGTATCCCTTAGTGAGATTTTTATGCTCACCCCCAGTTTTTTTTGAATTTTTTTTTCACAGGACTTAATGTGGAATAGGGTCAAGGATGGGATCAAGGGAAAGTCATTATTTATAAAACATGGAACTAGACATGTTTTTTAAGAGTTTTTTCTTATTCTGTGGAAACTTAGTAGAAGTGTCTACTTTGTAAATCTTTTGAGATGTAATAGTTATGTTCTAATTGTCTAAAACTCTAAACCTGAAAAGATCCTCAATGTGAATTATTAATTTAATTCAATATTATGTAAGGTTTAAGGCCGGGGACTTATAGTTTGTATCAAAGGTCGGTTTAGACAACTTTAGGAGTTAGAAAATTGTTAAATTTATAAATTAATTAATGGTATTATTGAAATGATATAGCATTTAAAGATTAACATGTTGCTTCACCTAAGATATTTCTGTATTAGGAATGGTTTTTCATAGAGGAAATAAAACAACTTTTCTGGGAAGGCATACAGAGGGAAATGACCTTTCGAATCAGCATCCTGAGATGGTCAGAATCAGAACTAAATAGTTTGCTGCAGTGATGGCTCAGTTGACTCAGGTGAAAAATGTTGGTTGTTTTTATTGATAATATTCTGGTGTTTTCTAAAAGTAAAGAGGATAATTAAAGACATTTAAGGGTTATTTTGCAAACCTTAAAAGAAAAGAAATTTTATGGTAAATTCAGAAAGTGTGAATTTGGTTGCATCAAATTTCTTTCCTGGGTCATATTGTTTCTAAAGATGGAATAACTGTTGATCCGGAAAAAACAAAGGTTGTTGAAGAATATCCAAGACCCACAAATGTAACTGAGATTTGTAGATTCCTTGGTTAGGAAGGCCATTACCGAAGTCTTGTTAGAAATTTTTCACGGTTATCTAGTCCAATGACTAAGCTAACTCGGAAGGGTGTTAAGTTTATCTGAACAAAAGAATGTGATGATTGTTTTCAGGAACTAAAAAGAAGATTGGTGAATGCTCCAGTTTTGGCACTACCTTCCAGGAATGGTGAGTTTGTTATCTACAGTGATGCTTCATTGAAAGGAATTGGTTGTGTCCTTATGAATAATGATCAGGTAATTTCTTATGCTTCACGTCAGTTGAAAACTCATGAGGTAAATTACCCTACACATGGTTTAGAGTTAGCTGCTGTTGTTTTTGCTCTAAAATTTTGGAGGCATCATTTGTATGGAGTAAAGTGTGAAATATATACTGATCACAAAAGTTTAAAGTATATATTCACTCAGAAAGAATTGAACATGAGACAGAGGAGATGGCTGGAATTAATCAAGGATTATTATTGTACAATTCACTACCATCCGGGAAAATAAAATAAAGTGGCCAATGCTTTGAGTGGAAAAAGTAATGCTTCATTAAGAATCCTACGTTTGGAACAAGATCCTTTGGTTTTTGATTTGATGAACTTTGGCATAGAAGTTGTTGGTGCAGGATGTTCTTCTATTTTGTTTCAGGTATCAGTGAGATCATACCTATCAGATATAATTAAGCAAGCACAGAGGGAAGACAGTGAGTTGTAGAAAAAGGTAGAGCTGGTTCAGAAGGGTATGTTGCCTGAATTCAATATTGATAATGATTGTGTTTGGAGGCTTGGGAAGAGATTATGTGTGCCTTGTGATTCACCGTTGAAGAATGATTTGTTAAGTGAGGCTCATAGTTCCCCGTTTTCAATTCATCCTAGAAGTACTAAGATGTACAGAGATCTGCGAGAGTATTACTGGTGGGATAGAATGAAATGGGATATTACTGATTTTACTATGAAGTGTCTGAATTTTCAGTAGGTTGAAGAAGAGTGGCAGTTACTGAAAGGGATGCTTCAGCCTTTACTAGTTCCAGAGTGGAAATGGGAAAATATATCCATGGACTTTGTTGTGGGATTGCCGAAGACCCCTCGAGGTAATAATGCAATTTGGGTTATTGTTGATCGCTTGACTAAATCTGCTCATTTATTTGCTATATGAGATACTTTTTCACTAGGTCAACTTTCCCGTTTGTATCTTAAAGAGATAGTGAGGTTATATGAAGTTTCTCTCTCCATTCTATCTGACCGTGATCCCAGGATTACTTCTAACTTTTGGAAATGCCTTCAGAAGTCGTTGGGTACTGAATTAAATTTCAGTACAGATTTTCAACCGCAATAAGATGGGCAGTCAGAATGAACAATTCAGACCTTGGAGGATATTCTATGAGCTTGTTCGATGGATTATCAGGGAATTTGGGACCAACATCTTTCTTTGGTTGAGTTTTCTTATAATAACAGTTTTCATTCTAGTATACAGATGGCACCATTTGAGGCATTATATGGGAAGTGGTGTCAAACTCCAGCATTTTGGGATGAAGTGGGTGAAAGGAAGATGATGGGACCAGAATTGGTAGAAGAGATGGTAGAAAAAGTTTAGTTGTTTCAGAAGCACATGAGAACAGCTCAAAGCAGGCAGAAGAGTTATGCAGATAACCGGAGGAAGGATCTATCTTTCGAGGTAGGTGATCATGTTTTTCTCAAGGTTTGTCCATGGAAAAGTGTGATGAGATTTTGTAAGAAAGGAAAGCTGAGTCCATGGTTCCTTGGACCATATGAAATTCTGGAGAGAGTTGGATCAGTTTCATATAGAGTGGCTTTACCTCCGAGTTTATCTCAGGTACACAATGTTTTTCATGTTTCAATGCTGAGAAAGTATATGCCAGATCAATCTCATGTTTTGAGTCCAGAGGTAGTTCAGCTGGAAGAGAACCTATCTTATGAGGAACAACCGTTCCAGATTCTTGACCATAGGGAGCAGGTGTTACGGAATAAGGTGATTCATTAGGTAAAGGTTTTGTGGAAAAACCATATGATTGAAGATGCAACATGGAAATCTTAAAATGCAATGAGAGATAAATACGCCCACTTATTCTGATAAATGAATAAAATTGCGAGGACACAATTCCAAAAAGGGGGGAAGGATGTAACATCCCAGGTAAATAAAGAATAATACATTTTCATATTTATTAATATTTGCGAATTAAATATTAATTTTGTTTTAAAGGGGTTTTTTTGTTCGATAGCGTACCCGATACGCAACAAAGAGTTTTTTTTGAAATCGTACGTTGCACACTAGTAATAAAATAATATTATTTTAATTTTTAGTTAACACGTAGCCGTTGTACTGGCGAGAATTGATATAAATAACTAAAATATGATTATATATGTTTGTAAAATGTTTTTACATTTATCTAATAAAGGATAAAGGCTTAAAATATGAAAAGAATTCAATTTTAGACTTATATACTCTAACTTTCATGAAAGGCCCACTTATCAACATTTGATGGAGAACCGTCATTAAATATAGTTCTGGTCACTCTTATACATTCTATTTTACCAAATAAAACTCTTCTTTAGAATCGGGACATCAAATATTACTTTGTGTTGTTTTTTGGTATTTTTCCGATAAAGTTCATTTTTTGTTGAATAGTCTAAAATGTTGTATTTTAATTCAAAAACTCCTTTTAATCTAATTTATTAAGATGATTATATAATCTTTTGAATTGTTTTTTAAGTGAAATTAGAATATATTTTTACTATTTAATCCAATAGTGGTCATTGGAATTAATTTTACTTTGAAATTGGACTTAAACTGGTGTCAATCGTTTGATACTTATTATTTCATAGAAACATGCTATTTGCTATGACAGAGGGAATTAATTATTAAATTAATTAATGAAACTTATATGTTTTGAATTTTGTAAAATGGAAATTATTTTTGAATTCTGAATATCAAATATAGCTTACGGTGAAGTTTTGGTATTTTTCTGAAAAACTTCAATTTTTGATGAATAGTGAAACCAATAAGTGGTATTTAAAAAAATGATTTTTCGTTTAAATGAAATATTACCACCTCTGTGTTTTGAATTTCTAAAATACAACATACATGGTTGTCATTAAGAAGTAAAATGTGGTTCAATGAGATTAAAATAATTTTTTGGTGAATAGTAACTTATTAAGTTTTTAATCGCGATTAGAGGTAATTAGTGTAATTTAAGGCAAAAATGATATTATAATAAAATGAAAATACCTATACATATGTCCTACCCTTATTGGATGTGTCAGGGACGACCGAGAAAATCCATGGGTTAACTTGGGGACCCCATGGAGCCACTTTGGTTGGGAAATGACATAAATAACTTTTTATTTAATGTTAAAGTAAAAATAACACAAACATGAGATGTTTTACTAAAACAATTTTTACATGGGGTTATACAAGTCATATTTTTGATTATAAATAGTCATTGGGAAGATAAAAATATTTCCTACATCATGATAGTTTTTTTATAATTTTTAGACTTTATATAAATTAAATTATTTATGACATCATGATGATGCAGTGATTACCTCATTAATGAAAGATTTAAATAAAATGAAATGATAATATAAAATCTATGACCTAAACACGTCCAAAACCTATTGGATGGGTGTATTTCGAACCCTTATCACCTTATCCTAGAATTATATCAATGTGGGACCTCTTAAATCTGAATACCATTTTAAAATAATGTGACTTTTCGTTACCTTCCAAGAGTGCCCCTCCTCTCCTCTTATAGAAGGCCCCCACCTCTACCACCTTACCCACACTTCCAAAGCCTTTGTCTCAGCCAACCCCTGCTATTTTGTCTCTACACATCCCTCTCTTACTCGTTGAAGCCTCACATTGGGCAGAATTCTTCCCAAGGAAGCCTTTGAGCTCAAACCAAATGAAGTTACCCGATTTTAAGGTAATGTCTTCTTTTGAGTCCTTTTGTTTTATTTTGCTTCTCCAACCCAATAAACTCTTTTTATTCTTTTCTTTTGTAACAAATCCAGTATCCTCAATATACTAGGATGTTGTTATAAGAATTATTCGAGCTACACTTACACACATCTATATCTAATGGTTAAAGAACATACAGTTTCCGTGGATGGCGAATTTCTGCCTCCCGAAATGATGATTGTTCAACATTCTTTTAACACCTCCAAAGGTGGCCATTAAGATGACACTATATTTATATATGATATATAATATGTTTATGTTTTCCTTGTGCTTATTTATTTTTCATTTTTGGTTTACCTTTATGGTTTCCATTGTGGGTATACATGATAATTTCATTATAGGAAGTGTGGACTACCGCCCCCTAAAAGTGAAGTGATTCGTTAATGCCATATGTGGGACGTATAAAGGATGGATTTAAAGTTATTATAATTTATGTTATACTGGAATTATAATATAACTCTATATAATTATTATTTCTTTCCATTAAAGTATGATATAAAAATGAAAGTAACGTTCATGTGTACGTACGGCTTACCGTCTCCATGAACGGTGCATTTCATTTCTTATCCCCAAATGTAATGTACTATTATAAATACATGTATATAATGGATATATATGATGAATGATACATCTAAATGATGAATATAATTCTGGAATTAAAATATACATACCTCTCATTTAGTTTTAATTCCATTAATATGACAAAGAAATGAAAGTAGCGTTCATGCGTGCGTACGGCTTACCGTCTCCATGAATGGTGCATTTCATTTCTTACCTCTAAATGATTATGTAATATTATAAATACATGTATATTCTGGATATATATGATTTATATGATATCCAAATCAGGAATGTCATTCTGGATATAAAGAACCATTGACCACACGAACAACATGTAATTGTAAGAAGTCCACTTTCGACTTAAGAACCAAATATCGACAAAACAAATATTATTAACATAAATGATTAAATAATGTTTATAACATGGCAATAACTGATATAAAAGGAATAATTAACTTGAAAAAGGTTCTTAAGAAAATAGAAATTAACCCAAGTTTATTATTCAGGACGTTAAAGAACGATCGAGTCACGTCGGACCCGAGGTAAGGGACTTCGTCTCAATCTCCTTTCATTGAAGAATATTTCGTTTTATACACAAATTTATTTTATACGGTGTATAAACCCCTTTGACTTTTACTTTTATACAAAAGGAATATTTTTCTACGAAACGTTTTACAAAATGACAAAAAGGAATGTTTCATTTAATGTACGCGGTGACAACGACCTTTTCCGCCATCGTGAGTATTATTTGGTCTTTGGCCACCTAAACAAGCCGTAATGTTTTTTTAAAATGAAATAAATAACATATACAGTTTTATGTATTTTGGTATTGAAAATGGGTTTTATAATGGATTTGTTATGTCAATATATTTATGTGATAAATTGTGACTGAAGTGCACTGTGTTGCATTTGTTATCAATTATGTACGTTGTTGTCAAAAGGTGACATGGAATGGATGGATGTCAAGGAGAATCAATATGTGAATGTCAAAGGATGTGATGGTGATGGTGACGAATGGATAATGGCCATGGACCATACAAGAATGTCACTTAGGAGATTCACTAAGTGACATAGGAGATGATGCATTGTATTGGCAATACATGAGGAGTGGTAAATGATCCATCCATAGTCACTGAGTGGATGAAGTGGTGCTAATGAAGTCCATGTACTATTTCTTAGTGCATGTGAATTAGAAGAAAAATCCAACATGATCTCCGATTAGATCAATGAAGAACGTTGAAGAATTATGTGATTCAGGAGTTCGGTTGATGAAGTAGAAACCTTGGGAATTCCTTCCTAAGTGATGAATAAATGTTTAAGAAGAACTGGAGGAATTATTATGAAGAAGAATGAGGAGTTCTTAAGGAAATGAAGAAGAATGGATTGGAATGAATGGAATTTGGATTATTTCACTTGGGAGTAATTTGTTTTTATACAAAGTATTATTTTGTCCTTTGCCAAACAAATTGGCCAGCCAAGGGCCAGCCACGGGTTCAACCCCAAGGCACATGTGGGCCTAGGCGCCACGCCCATGGGGGATCCCATGGAGCAAGCCCAAGGCGGCAGGAGGACACACGGTGATCAAATCCGCGCGGAAGGGGCGCATAGCGCGCGCCCACGAGAGGCAGAGTGGGCGCCAGTGGTGCGCCCGAGTGGCAGGAGTGGGCGCAGAGCGTGCCCGCTAAGAGAACATGGTGCGGGGCGGTACCGTGGAGGGAGGAGTTCAACTGAGCATATGGTGGCAGCGCTACTTTGATAAGGCGCGGAGAAACCAGGCGCCAATTCCATGTGGGACGTAGAAATTTCTCCAGGATCTAATCTGAGCCGCACGATTGATCTCGCGTGTGATCAGCGCCACACATCTCATCACGCCACCCGCGATCTAATACTGGCCATTGCGCTTCATTAAAAATTCGATCCGACGGCTCCGAGGCTCGTCTCCTTCCTCGAGCTCGCCCGAAGCTCCCCGCAGCCACCGACAAACCAGGCGCCCTACGATCTTCACAGATCGAGCTCCCGACCATTGCAGATGAAGCTGAAGTCATCAAAGTGATCGTCTGTCCATGCTGAACCTATCCATGCATAAAAGTATACATTCATACCTAAAATAGGATATTTCGATGAATGTCGAGGCAAACAACGTTGCCGAGGCATCGGGTGTTCGTGCTTTGCATGAATGGGCCTAAACATAGGCCATGCACACGTTAAAATACATGCACGTGAAGAACGCCGAATAATAAGTGATCCCGCATGAAACAGAAAATAAAGAACGGGATTTGCGGCTTGTTTAAAGATTTCAAAGATCTGAAATCTTCGGGAATTTATGTTGCAATCACGCGGATCATGTGAGGCATCTCTCTACCTATAAAAGGAGAGGCTGAGGCTCTAAATATGTTTGCTGAAACTTTGTTGAGTCTCGCGAGTGCCTTGCCTCGCGAAGAATTGAGTTGCGCGTCCCCTGTGCGGAAGAGAAGCCCAGAGCCATCAGAGGCTCCGTGAGGTTCCTTTTGTGCACTCCTTGCGCGAAAGAAGAAAGGAAGGTCCCCTGCGCGCTACCCCTTTGCGCGAGAGGAAGGAGAGGTTGGGCAGCGCGACCTTGCGCGCTCCCTCTGTGCACCGCGCCCCCTGCGAGGAAGTGGTACTTGCGTGCCTGCGGCCAGTGCACCTTGTGTGGCAGTGTTGAAGAAGAAGTGTCCCTTTCACCCATTGCACTTGTGCGCTTTTAAGAGGAAGGGAAGGCCGAGGCCTTAGTGCCTTGTGTGTGAGCCAAGTGAAGAAGGACCCACGGCTTAGATTTGTTTGTGTGCTAAACAAAAGGAAGGCCATAGCCAAGTGGGAAGACAAGAGGGCCTTAGAACCCAAGTATGTGCATAAGAACCAAGTGAAGACCACACATTTTGTGTGTGTGCAGAGTAATGGAAGAAACCATGTTGGGGCGTATAACCAACATGGCAAGGACGTAGGCCTTTGGTGCCGAACCTTATAAATCCTTGTGTCCAGTGCCATTATATTTACAGCATTATTCAAGGAAATGTTGAGAGACACAAGAAGAGTGGATCGAGGCTTTAACCAGCCATAGAGGTTTAATTGATAAGAATCAATTAGTAAAAAGTTTCAAGGGATCACTGATTCACCCCCTCCCCCTCTCAGTGATTCACACTGATCTGGGCACTTCAATTGGTATCAGAGGGAGGATACCTCTAAAAGATCCAAGGGAGTGTTTATGAAGTGCAGATTTGAGGAAATGAGTGACGAGCCTCAAATGGAGATATCTGCCAAGACTCAGAAAAATAGAAAGAATAAACAGGCCAAGAAGCTGAAGAAAGCCTTTCCTAGCTGTGATGAAGTTGGAACAATGAATGATCTTCATAATGCATTCAAATATCTTCAGAAGACAGTCCCCATGGAAGTGGCAAAGTGTATAGCTACAGACACCCATGATCTTTAAGAAGAAAACTAACAGCTAGAAGAAGAATCCAATTCTATGGAAGATCAATTGGCAAAAAGGGTTGGCATAACCAACACTCTCAGAAAGCTGGTGAAGGCTAAAGATGAAACAGTATCGCTTTGCAATGAATGATATGAAGACACTATTGAAGAATTGCAAAGAATCCTTTCTGAGAAGGAATTATTTAAGGCTATGGTCAAAGATGTTTTCCATGCACTGGAAAAGAGGCACAAAGTTTCAATGAATGTCAGAGATGCTCAACTTGAAGACAAAGTAAACAGGGTGAAGGAGCTTGACAATTCATTACAATAAATGAAGAAGGTGCATGAAGACCAGTTAGAACAGCTGAACGAAAATCGGGACGTAAGTCTATGAACTGTTGAGGATGATAAGAACTCCCTTAACATGAAATACTTAGAACTAGAGGTGATATTGAAAAATCGGCAATCACCCAAAGCTGAATCCTCCCAGTCATCTGAAATTAGAAATGTTTCTACAAAAGTGTGCTTTGAGAAGGATTATTCTAAAAGAAAGACATCCTCTAATGAAAGGGAAACATCTTCTAAAATGGAGGTACTGTCCATACCATCTTGTACTCATGCTTCTAAAATTGTTTCTACTAAAAGTGCAGGATGGAAGAATGAATCCAACGAATTATGGATGAAGATAGTGAAGAAAGAATGCTCTCCTGAAACAACACAGCAAGTCATGAAAAGTACCCAACAATCAGAAGGACTGAAGAGGTCAATATTTGTGGGTCAGTGTTGGTGTTGTAATAAGTATGGGCACTGTGCAAAGGATTGTTGGTACAATCCACTGAATTTCAAAGCACAAAGCAAGCCCATGCCATGGGGGAGCTAGCCAGAGGAAAAGAGGCAACATCCACAGGTCTAGAGACATCTGTTTTCTGCAAATAGATTTGGATTGATTGATAACATCTGGGATGTTTGCAAAAGTGGTCAAAAAGATACATGTCAATCTCTAAATGTATCTAGAGCTCAAAAGAAGAAAAGATCACAGAACCTGGCTCAGAAAGAATCCTTGGGAAGCAAGAAGAAAGTTGAAGATGCTCCCAAGAAGGTTTTGAAAAAGGAAAAGAAATCCTTGGAGTCTAAATCCAAGAAGGGTGATGCATCCAGAAGGACCACCAAGAAAACATGATTCTACTGTGGAAACAAAGGACACACCATTGATCTTTGTGAACAAGCCATGGAACTGAATAGAAGAAGACTGGACTCAAAAATACAATCAATCTAGAAGAAGCAGAAGGGATTGATTGAAAATAAGTTTCCTAAGAAAGGTAGCTTAACAGCATCAAAAGAACCATGTGGAATTTCCAAAACTGAGGCCTCACTTCCAAATGACTTGTTAGTCATATGGCCTAATTAGTTGCAACTTGCCAGAGAGCTGTAGAGAGTTGAACATAAAGAACTGTCAATAACTAAGGCAAAAGGAAAGAAAAATATTTCACATGAAGATCAAGTTCTGTGTGTGAGGTGCAATCAAGCTGGACATACTAGTGATAAATGCATGATATTCATTCCAGCTTAGAAGGGATTCTTCAAAAGAATGAAGATTGCACCAGGAGACTCTAGTGCTCAGAAGGCACCTAGAAATAGAGGAGTCACACACAAAGAAGTTAAAGAGGTGTTGAGATCCACACCAGCACAAACATCATTGAAGATCAAATGTGCAAGTGTGAAGAATGGTGAAAATGGGACATCTCGGTTGAGAGAATCTTCTTAACCTTGTTGTTCACATTGATGAACCAAGGAGGTTCCATCTTATTCCCTAACCACTTGTATTTACATGTGCTAACATTTCAGGGAATTGAAGATGATGATCATTCTCAGCTGGAGGATTGTTTGGAAAGAATGGAGTGCATCCCTTGAGGGGGATCCAATCTGAAGAAGATGGGATTCTGAGATTAATACCATCTTGAGAAAAGTGAAGGTATTCCAATCATAATTTCATCCCTTGTTTCTTAATTGAGTTTATCTTGTCAATTAATGGGGAGTATGGATTGAAGACAAATGGATGAAAGGGGGAGATTTATCTTTGCACCTGAACTTTCTAATGAGTTTTGTGAAGTTGTGCAGGATTTAGCAAATTTATTGTTATATCTGAAAAATTTCAAGCCCCTTGAAGCATGATCTCACATGTATAGTGAATGTTGGACAACATTGAGTACCTTGGTTACATCACTCTTGTTTTCTACACCGGGTTAGCCCAAGTAGACTTAGAGTTGATTTACTAAAGGTTCTTTGCTAAAGAGAACATGTGACATCATCCCTCTCTCAGTGTTTTTCAAGAAAATACTTTTCAAAGGGAGGAAGTGATATTTTGAAAAGGAACCACACCACATCTTTGCATTTTATTTCCAATAATGGGGAGAAAGTTTTGGCACACATATTGACCGATTCATATGTGCTGAAGAAGTGTATTGACAACAAATACAATGGGGGAGATTGAAGTGCACTGTGTTGCATTTGTTGTCAATTATGTATGCTGTTGTCAAAAGGTGACATGGAATGGATGGATGTCAAGGAGCGTCAAGATGTGAATGTCAAAGGATGTGATGATGATGGTGATGAATGGAGAATGGCCATGGACGATACATGAATGTCACTTAGGAGATTCACTAAGTGACATAGGAGATGATGCATTGTATTGGCAATACACGAGGAGTGGTAAATGATCCATCCACAGTCACTAAGTGGATGAAGTGGTGCTAATGAAGTCCATGTACTATTTCTTAGTGCATGTGAATTAGAAGAAAAATCCAACTTGATCTCTGATTAGATCAATGAATAACGTTGAAGAATTATGTGATTCAGGAGTTCGGTTGATGAAGAAGAAACCTTAGGAATTCCTTCCTAAGTGATGAATAAATGTTTAAGAAGAACTGGAGGAATTATTATGAAGAAGAATGAGGAGTTCTTAATGAAATGAAGAAGAATGGCTTGGAATGAATGGAATTTGGCATATTTCACTTGGGAGTACTTTGTTTTTATACAAAGTATTATTTTTTCCTTTGCCAAAAAATTGGCCAGCCAAGGGCCAGCCATGGGTTCAACCCCAAGGCACATGTGGGCCTAGGCGCCACGCCCATGGGGGATCCCATTGAGCAAGCCCAAGGTGGAAGGAGGCCACGCGGTGATCAAATCTGCGCGGCAGGGGCGCATAGCGTGCGCCCGCGAAAGGCAGAGTGGGCGCCAGTGGCGCGCCCGAGTGGCAGGAGTGTGCGCAGAGCGTGCCCGCTAAGAGAACATGGTGTGGGGCGGTACCGTGGAGGGAGGAGTTCAACTGAGCATATGGCGGCAGCGCTACTTTGATAAGGCGTGGAGAAACCGGGCGCCAATTCGATGTGGGATGCAGAAATTTCTCCAGGATCTAATCTGAGCTGCACGATTCATCTCGCGTGTGATCAGCACCGCACATCTCATCACGCCACCCGCGATCTAATACTGGCTGTTGGGCTTCATTAAACATTCGATCCGACGGCTCCGAGGCTCGTCTCCTTCCTCAAACTCGCCCGAAGCTCCCCGCAGCCACCGACGAACCAGGCGCCCTACGATCTTCACAGATCGAGCTCCCGACCATTGCAGATGAAGCTGAATCCATCAAAGTGATCGTCTGTCCATGCTGAACCTATCCATGCATAAAAGTATACATTCATACGTGAAATGGGAGATTTCGATGAATGCCGAGGCAAACAACGTTGCCGAGGCATCGGTTGTTCGTGCTTTGCATGAATGGGCCTAAACATAGGCCATACACACGTTAAAATGCATGCACGTGAAGAATGCCGAAAAATAAGTGATCCCACGTGAAACAGAAAATAAAAAACAGGATTTGCGGCTTTTTTAAAGATGTTAAAGATCCGAAATCTTCGGGAATTTATGTTGCAATCACGCGGATCATGTGAGGCATCTCTCTACCTATAAAAGGAGAGGCCGAGGCTCTGAATATGTTTGCTGAAACATTGTGGAGTCTCGCGAGTGCCTTGCCTCGCGAAGAATTGAGTTGCACGTCCCCTGTGCAGCATGGAAGCCCGAAGCCATCATAGGCTCTGTGAGGTTCCTTTTGTGCACTCCTTGCGCAAAAGAAGAAAGGGAGGTCCCCTGCGCGCTACCCCTTTGCGCGAGAGGAAAAAGAGGTTCGGCAGCGTGACCTTGCGCGCTCCCTCTGTGCACCGTGCCACCTGCGCGGCAGTGGTACTTGCGCGCCCGCGGCCAGTGCACCTTGTGCGGCAGTGTTGAAGAAGAAGTTTCCCTTGCACCCATTGCACTTGTGCGCTTTGAAGAAGAAGGTAAGGCCGAGGCCTTAGTGCCTTGTGTGTGTGCCAAGTGAAGAAGGCCCCACGGCTTAGATTTGTGTGTGTGCTTAACAAAAGGAAGGCCGTAGCCAAGTGGGATGACAAGAGGGCCTTAGAACCCATGTGTGTGCATAAGCACCAAGTGAAGACCACACATTTTGTGTGTGTGCAGAGTAATGGAAGAAACCATGTTGGGGCGTATAACCAACATGGCAAGGACGTAGGCCTTTGGTGCCGAACCATATAAATCCTTGTGTCTAGTGCCATTATATTTACAGAATTATTCGAGGAAAGGTTGAGAGACACAAGAAGAGTGGATCGAGGCTTTAACCAGCCATAGAGGTTTAATTGATAAGAATCAATTAGTAAAAAGTTTTAAGGGATCACTGATTCACCCCCTCCCCCTCTCAGTGATTCACACTGATCTGGGCACTTCAATTGGTATCAGAGGGAGGATACCTCTAAAAGATCCAAGGGAGTCTTTATGAAGTTCAGATTTGAGGAAATGAGTGACCAGCCTCAAATGGAGATATCTGCCAAGACTAAAAAAAATAGAAAGAATAAACAGGCCAAGAAGCTGAAGAAAGCCTTTCCTAGCTGTGATGAAGTTGGAACAATGAATGATCTTCATAATGCATTCAAATATCTTTAGAAGACTGTCCCCATGGAAGTGGCAAAGTGTATAGCTACAAGCATCCATGATCTTTAAGAAGAAAAATTACAGCTAGAAGAAGAAGCCAATTCTATGGAAGATCAATTGGAAAAAATGGTTGGCATAACCAACACTCTTAGAAAGCTGGTGAAGGCTAATGATGAAATAGTATCGCTTTGCAATGAAAGATATGAAGACAGTACTGAAGAATTGAAAAGAATCCTTTCTGAGAAAGAATTCTTTAAGACTGTGGTCAAAGATGTTTTCCATGCACTGGAAAAGAGGCACAAAGTTTCAATGAATGTCAGAGATGCTCAACTTGAAGACAAAGTAAACAGGGTGAAGGAGCTTGACAATTCATTACAAGAAATGAAGAAGGTTCATGAAGACCAGTTAGAACAGCTGAACAAAAATTGGGAAGGAAGGCTAAGAACTGTTGAGGATGATAAGAAATCCCTTAACATGAAATACATAGAACTAGAGGTGATATTGAAAAATCTGCAATCACCCAAAGCTGAATCCTCCCAGTCAGCAGAAATTAGAAATGTTGCTACACAAGTTTGCTTTGAGAAGGATTATTCTAAAAGAAAGACATCCTCTAATGAAAGGGAAACATCTTCTAAAAAGGAGGTACTGTCCATACCATCTTGTACTCATGCTTCTAAAAGTGTTTCTACTAAAAGTGCAGGATGGAAGAATGAATCCAACGAAGTATGGATGAAGATAGTGAAGAAAGAATGCTCTCCTGAGACAACACAGCAAGTCATGAAAAGTACCCAACAATCAGAAGGACTGAAGAGGTCAAGATTTGTGGGTCAATGTTGGTGTTGTAATAAGTATGGGCACTGTGCAAAGGGTTTTTGGTACAATCCACTGAATTTCAAAGCACAAAGCAAGCCCATGCCATGGGGGAGAAAGCCAGAGGAAAAGAGGCAACATCCACAGGTCTAGAGACATCTGTTTACTGCAAATAGATTTGGATTGCTTGATAACATCTGGGATGTTTGCAAAAGTGGTCAAAAAGATACATGTAAATCTCTAAATGTATTTAGAGCTCAAAAGAAGAAAATATCACAGAACCTGGCTCAGAAAGAATCCTTGGGAAGCAAGAAGAAAGTTGAAGATGCTCCCAAGAAGGTTTTGAAAAAGGAAAAGAAATCCTTGGAGTCTAAATCCAAGAAGGGTGATGCATCCAGAAGGACCACCAAGAAAACATGCTTCTACTGTGGAATGAAAGGACACACCATGGATCTTTGTGAACAAGCCATGGAAGTGAATAGAAGAATACTGGACTCAAAAAGACAATCAATCCAGAAGAAGCAGAAGGGATTGATTGAAAATAAGTTGCCTAAGAAAGGTAGCTTAACAGCATCAAAAGAACCATGTGGAATTTCCAAAACTGAGGCCTCACTTCCAAATGACTTGTTAGTCATATGGCCTAATCAGTTGCAACTTTCCAGAGAGCTGTAGAGAGCTGAACATAAAGAACTGTCAATAACTAAGGCCAAAGGAAAGAAAAAGATTTCACATGAAGATCAAGTTCTGTGTGTGAGGTGCAATCAAGCTTGACATACTAGTGATAAATGCATGATATTCATTCCAACTTAGAAGGGATTCTTCAAAAGAATGAAGATTGCACCAGGAGACTCTAGTGCTCAGAAGGCACCTAGAAATAGAGGAGTCACACACAAAGAAGTTAAAGAGGTGTTGAGATCCACACCAGCACAAACATCATTGAAGATCAAATGTGCAAGTGTGAAGAATGGTGAAAATGGGACATCTCGGTTGAGAGAATCTTCTCAACCTTGTTGTTCACATTGATTAACCAAGGAGGTTCCATCTTATTCCCTAACCACATATATTTACATGTGCTAACATTTCAGGGAATTGAAGATGATGATCATTCTCAGCTGGAGGATGGTTTGGAAAGAATGGAGTGCATCCCTTGAGGGGGAGCCAATCTGAAGAAGATGGGATTCTGAGATTAATACCATCTTGAGAAAAGTGAAGGTATTCCAATCATAATTTCATCCCTTGTTTCTTAATTGAGTTTATCTTGTCAATTAAGGGGGAGTATGGATTGAAGACAAATGGATGAAAGGGGGAGCTTTATCTTTTCACCTGAACTTTCTAATGAGTTTTGTGAAGTTGTGCAGGATTTAGAAAATTCATTGTTATATCTGAAAAATTTCAAGCCCCTTGAAGCAAGATCTCACATGTATAGTGAATGTTGGACAACATTTAGTACCTTGGTTACATCACTCTTGTTTTCTACACTGGGTTAGCCCAATTAGACTTAGAGTTGATTTTCTAAAGGTTCTTTGCTAAAGAGAACATGTGACATCATCCCTCTCTCAGTGTTTTTCAAGAAAATACTTTTCAAAGGGAGGAAGTGATATTTTGAAAAGGAACCACACCACATCTTTGCATTTGATTTCCAATAATGGGGAGAAATGTTTGGCACACATATTGACCGACTCATATGTGCTGAAGAAGTGTATTGACAACAAATACAAAGGGGGAGATTGAAGTTCACTGTGTTGCATTTGTTGTCAATTATGTATGTTGTTGTCAAAAGGTGACATGGAATGGATGGATGTCAAGGAGCGTCAAGATGTGAATGTCAAAGGATGTGATGGTGATGGTGATGAATGGAGAATGGCCATGGACCATACAGGAATGTCACTTAGGAGATTCACTAAGTGACATAGGAGATGATGCATTGTATTGGCAATACACGAGGAGTGGTAAATGATCCATCCACAGTCACTAAGTGGATGAAGTGGTGCTAATGAAGTCCATGTACTATTTCTTAGTTCATGTTAATTAGAAGAAAAATCCAACTTGATCTCTGATTAGATCAACGAAGAACGTTGAAGAATTATGTGATTTAGGAGTTCGGTTGATGAAGAAGAAACCTTGGGAATTACTTCCTAAGTTGTGAATAAATGTTTACGAAGAACTAGAGGAATTATTATGAAGAAGAATGAGTAGTTCTTAAGGAAATAAAGAAGAATGGATTGGAATGAATGGCATTTGGCATATTTCACTTGGGAGTACTTTGTGTTTATACAAAGTATTATTTTTTCCTTTTCAAAAAAATTGGCCAGCCAAGGGCCAGCCACGGGTTCAACCCCAAGGCACATGTGGGCCTAGGCGCCACGCCCATGGGGGATCCCATTGAGCAAGCCCAAGGCGGCAGGAGGCCACGCGGTGATCAAATCCGTGCGGAAGGGGCGCATAGAGCGTGCCCGCGAGAGGCAGAGTGGGCGCCAGTGGCGCGCCTGAGTGGCAGGAGTGGGCGCAGATGGTGCCCGCTAAGAGAACACGGTACGGGGCGGCACCGTAGAGGGAGGAGTTAAAATGAGCATATGGTGGCAGCGCTACTTTTATAAGGCGCGGAGAAACCAGTCGCCAATTTGATGTGGGATGCAGAAATTTCTCCAGGATCTAACTTGAGCCGCACGATTGATCTCACGTGTGATCAGCGTCGCACATCTCATCACGTTGCCTACGATCTAATCCTGGCCATTGCGCTTCATTAAACATTCGATCCGACGGCTCCAAGCCTCTTCTCCTTCCTCGAGCTTGCCCGAAGCTCCCCGCAACCACCGACGAACCAGGCGCCCTCCGAGCTTCACAGATCGAGCTCCCGACCATTGCAGATGAAGCTGAAGCCATCAAAGTGATCGTCTGTCCATGTTGAACCTATCCATGCATAAAAGTATACATGCATACGTGAAATGGGAGATTTCCATGAATGCCGAGGCAAACAACGTTGCCGAGGCATCGAGTGTTCGTGCTTTGCATGAATGGGCCTAAACAGAGGCCATGCACACGTTAAAATGCATACAAGTGAAGAACGCCGAAACATAAGTGATCCCGCGTGAAATAAAAAAAACGGGATTTGAGGCTCGTTTAAAGATTTCAAAGATCCGAAATCTTTGGGATTTTAAGTTGCAATCACGCGGATCATGTGAGGCATCTCTATGCCTATCAAAGGAGAGGTCGAGGCTCTAAATATGTTTGCTGAAACTTTGTGGAGTCCCGCGAGTGCCTTGCCTCGCGAAGAATTGAGTTGCGCATCCCCTGTGCGGTAGAGAAGCCCCGAGCCATCAGAGGCTCCGTGAGGTTCCTTTTGCACACTCCTTGCGCGAAAGAAGAAAGGGAGGTCCCCTGCGCGCTACCCCTTTGCGCGAAAGGAAGGAGAGGTTGGGCAGCGCGACCTTGCGCGCTCCCTCTATGCACCGCGCCCCCTGCGCGGCAGTGGTACTTGAGCGCCCACGGCCAGTGCACCTTGTGCGACAGTGTTGAAGAAGAAGTGGCCCTTGCACCCATTGCACTTGTGCGCTTTGAAGAAGAAGGGAAGGCCGAGGCCTTAGTGCCTTGTGTGTGTGCCAAGTGAAGAAGGCCCCACGACTTAGATTTGTGTGTGTGCTAAACAAAAGGAAGGCCGTAGCCAAGTGGGAAGACAAGAGGGCCTTAGAACCAAAGTGTGTGCATAAGCACCAAGTGATGACCACACATTTTGTGTGTGTGCAGAGTAATGGAAGAAACCATGTTGGGGCGTATAACCAACATGGTAAGGACGTAGGCCTTTGGTGCCGAACCTTGTAAATCCTTGTGTCCAGTGCCTTTATATTTACAGCATTATTCGAGGAAAGGTTGAGAGACACAAGAAGAGTGGATCGAGGCTTTAACTGGCCATAGAGGTTTAATTGATAAGAATCAATTA
Organism: Viscum album; assembly: GCA_963277665.1. NCBI lineage: Eukaryota > Viridiplantae > Streptophyta > Magnoliopsida > Santalales > Viscaceae > Viscum > Viscum album. The sequence continues at coordinate 1,263,791,533 of OY728140.1, read as the reverse complement.
GTAAAAAGTTTTAAGGGATCACTGATTCACCCCCTCCCCCTCTCAGTGATTCACACTGATCTGGGCACTTCAGTGACCAAAGTGTGAAAATGTTTTATTTCCATTATGTTTGTTTTATGTCTTATGATTTTATAATGGTACTTGGATATTTGATGGGTGGTTACGTGATAAACCATATGACGGGTGGTGCCGTGAATACCAGGACGGGTGGTTATGTTATAACCTCCAATGCATTAGGTATGGAAGTCGGCCGTATGGCTATTCCATTAAGTATGTATGGAAGTCGGCCGTATGGCTATTCCATTAAGTGATATGAGTGGAAGTCGACCGTATGGTTATTCCATTTAAGTATGTTTATGTCCCAAGTTACATTTATATGTTATGTGATCTTTATATGGGTTTTATGGTAATCTTTTGTTTAAAAAAGGGTAAGTAATGATCTTTTATTTTAGTGAAGAGTTTTTAATACTTCATAAAGGTGAAAAGTATTACTTTGATAAAGTATACATAGTTTACTTATTGTTTGAAAAACTAACAGTTTTCATTCTTTGTGTATCCCTTACTGAGCTTTTTATGCTCACCCCAAGTTTTTTTGAAATGTTTTTCACAGGACTTAATGTGGAATAGGGTCAAGGAAGGGATTAAGGGAAAGTCATGCTATATAAAACATGGAAGTAGACAAGTTTCTTTTTAAGAGTTTTTTCTTATTATATGGAAACATACTAGAAGTGTCTACTTTGTAAATCTTTTGAGATGTAATAGTTATGTTCTAATTCTCTAAAACACTAAACCTGAAAAGATCCTCAATGTGAATTATTAATTTAATTCAATATTATGTAAGGTTTAAGGCCGGGGCCTTTTATTATTCACAACCAAAATAATCAATATCATCATAGTCCCAAATATTTTCAACCATAAACCACCACTAATCTGCTTCTACTTCAAAATGATAAACAATTAGACTAACCTTTTATTGTCTTTACAAACAACGTCATTGATTTTTTTTCCAGTGAATTGATGTACCCTTCAGATTGGATAGGGTTAGATGATCATTTGAATGATGGGGAACATTTCCTTATGAAATGATTCAATATTGACATGATTCTCTGTGGTTGACTTGGTTAATCTCATGCATGTTTACCACCCCCATATATCTCTTGAGTCATCTGATCCATCACTGCAACAAACTGTTCAGTTTCGATTCTGACCATCTAAAGATACTGATTTGGACGGTTATTCTCCTATGTATGCCTTCCCAATAATGCATCCATGTTTCTTCTATGGAAAAACATTCTGAATGAATATATGTTATATGAAGAAACATGGTAATATTCAAATTCTATATCATTTCAATTTTACCATAATGTTAAAATAATTTATGGATATTTTATTAACAAAATTCTAACTCCAAAAGTTATCTAAACTGACCTATGATACCACCTACAATGAGCTAACCTTAATCATTACATAATATTGAATTATGTTAAATAATTCAAATTGAGGTTATATTTAGGTTTATATCATTATATTATTAGGCCATAACTTATACATAAAAACTTGAACATAACATGTAGACACTTCTACTCCTTACCCATTTTATTCATAAAATAAAAACATTTCAAAGAAAAGAAACATGTTTAGTTACATGTTTTAAACAAAATTACTTTTCTCTAATCCAATTCATGACCTTATTCCACTTTAAGTCCTGTGGAAAACATTTTCGAAACTTGGGATGTGAATAAAAAGCTCTGTATGAGATACACAAAGAAGGAAAACTGTTAGTTTTTAAAAACAACATGTAAACCATGAATACTATATTATATGTAATAATTTTTACCTATATTAAGTAGTAAATATTATTCAATTAATAAAATATCATTGCTTATACTTTTGTAACCAAAATGTTACCATAACACTAATAGAAATAACTCATAACATATAAAAGGTAAACTTGGGACATAATCAAACATAAATGGAAACCATATAGTTGACTTCTACAAACCATTCATACAAATAAAATAGATAGATGACCAACTTCCATACCTAATGAATTAAAGGTTATAACGTATACACCCGTCCATGGTATACCAATAAACCACCCATTATTTGGTTTATCATGCAACCAACCTTCATTGGTTTATCACGTAACCACTCGTAAAATTTCCATGAACCACTATATAATCATAACACATAAAATATTGAAAATATCAAAATTTCACTGATAATGTTTCATTTGAAATCATAAAAAATCATTTCAAGAAATTGAAAAACTAAATCCATTTACGATTTCAATATGAAAAAAAATGAAATACAAGATTTATTTTCCTTTTGAAAACATTAAGGCTTATAGGGGAAGTCAAATATCAAATAACAATTATGGCAGCAGAGAGGTCATTATCACTGTATATGTTAAAAACATTCCTTTTGTCATCTCATAATTCACTTCATAAAAAAATGGTTCCCTTTGAATTAAATAAAAGTAAAATGGGTACATTATACAATGTGTCAAAAAATAAGGTGTATATTATCAAAATATGCCTTAATTAAAGGAGATTGAGATGAAGTCCCTTACTTGGTTTCCGACTTTACTCATTCGTTCTTTAATTTCACAAATAATAAATAAAAGTTAATTTCTACTTGAATCAGAACCTTTTTTCAAGTTTATTATTCCTTTTATATCACTTATTCTCTTAATATAACCATTAGTTAATTATTTGAGTTCATATAAGACATTTTGCCGATGTCCAGACCTTCTGTCAAAAATGAATTTGTTATAATTATAAATTGTCCATGTGGTAAAAATTAAAATATCTACAGAATGATATTCATGATTTAGATATAATATATATATATATATGTCTATTATATATGTATTTCGAATATCCCATAGCATTTGTATATAAAAATGAAATGCATCGTTCAATGAGACAGGAAGCCGTAGGTATGCATGAACACTACATTCCCTTATTTTTCATATTTAATGTAATTAACACTAAATCATAAATATTTATATTATAATTACAGTATAATATATATGTTATATATGTTACATATGTTCATTAATTCCATAATTTATACATTCCAAATATATAATGAACTAGTCATATGAATTTGAGGGGCGGTAGTCTTCACTTCTTCAAATGAAATTATCATATTTATACAACTTGAAAAGAATAATGGTATAACATAAATTAGAATTAAAAAAGAATAGAGATAAAATTAATATCATAAATATCATATATCATTACATTTTTATCATAATGGAGACCATAATAGGTTGTAGGAGAAGATTGAAAATCATCATTATGGGATGTAGTAGTTCAGTGTCCACATAAACAGTATGTTCTATACCCATTATATGGAGGTGTGTTTAAGTATTGTTTTAATACATCCACTAACATTAAACTAGTATATTTATTATACTATTGTTTTTATGTTTACAAATAATAATAAGAGCATAGGTAGTGGAGAATGAAAAATAATTGAAAGGAACTGGAAAAATACATTCTCTCAAACCGGGTAACTCATTTTGATTTGAGACTAAGGGCTCTCTTGAATTGCCTTGTGACAAGGGTAATGATTCTATGAAAAATTGAGGTATGTTGGCAGATTATTTGGTGATAGTTTTTATGAGACAATGGGGCTTGAGAGGTGTGATTAAATGTTAGAGGTGGTGTCCTTTTATAAAAGGGAGGTGGGGAACTTAAGGAATATAATGAATTATAATTTTATCATAAATTCTATTTAGATTAAAAGTGACTAAAAATTCAGTTAGTTTGAATATAAGACGACAATATGTAGAAATAAAATCCTCCAAAATGAATTAGATAGCTTTTGGATATTTTTAATCTTTATATTTTTTATTTAACCTATTTTTTACTCTTATCGTTTTATCAAACATTTAACACTTTGACAATACAAATAGTTTCCAAAACATGAATAATATCCAATTAAAGAGTCAAAAATAAACTTTTAGGCATTCTATTACTATTTTTATTAGTATTAATTTTTTTTTTGAAATTTTATAATATCTAATAAAATATTTTATATTTTAAAATTTGAATTATGTCAATTTTGAAAGTATTCAAATCATGGATTTTTAAAAAGTCATTTAATACTTGATTGATTAGAAAAAAATCATTGATACAAATATAAAAAGTTAATATTATCCAAAAAATTTTATGACATTAAAATAACAAAATTAAATTTATTTTAACATTTATAATATAATTTATTTAAATCCTTTATTAATGAAACAATTACTACATCATCGTTGTGTCATAATTAAATTTATTTCTTTTTTTCTAAAAACTATAAATAAAATTTAATTATTTATACGATATTTTAATATTTATAATGAATATTTATAGTCTAAGATATAACTTATAGAACCCTGTATAATTTTTTTTTCTAAAAGAAACATGTATAAGTTATATTTTCAATATACTAAAATTAAAAGCAATTAAATGTCATTTTCTCACACAAGTGGCACCATGGGGTCCTAAAATCGACCAAAGGATTCTTATGGTCAGACATATCTCATCCAATAGGGTTAATACACATGTTAGAGTAATTTAATATTATTATAATATTATTTTTTACCCTTATTTACTATATTTACCTTTTAACCACAGTTAATAAAATATTTCAGGATTTTACTATTAATAATGCATAAAAATAAAAGATGAATATTAACACAATTTGGAATTCATGATTAAAAATATATAATCCATTTTTCCATATTTCAAACAATGAATTTTCAGATATTTATTTAAAATTAATTCCTGTTGTCAAAACAAAAAATCATCTTTTTAAGAAGTAAAAACTACCAAAAGATTGACATGTGTTTATGTCCAATTTAAATGTAATTTTATTTCCAATGAAAACAATTTGATTAAATGATAAAAATATAATCTAATTACACTTTCAAAACAATTAGAATGATAATATAATCATATAAATAAGTTAGATGAAAATGATTTTTTGACTTAAAATGTAGTATTTTTCACTATTCATTAAGAAAACGAACTTTATTAGAAAAATAACAAAAATTTACCCAAATAAAAATTAGATGTATATCCCCAAATAAGAAGTTTATTTTCTCAAATGTGACATAGGAAAGTGAAAACAAATATATTTAATAGGGCATTCCATCAAAAGAAGGTAACACTACCTTTAAAAATTATTAGAGTTTTTATGCTTAAAATTGGATTCATTCTCATTTTAAGCCTCTAAATTTTGTTGGATAAATTTAAAAATAGTTAGAAACATGTTTAATTATAATATAGTTATTTATTTTCACTCTTTCCAATATAATGGCTAGATTTTAACTAGAATATGAAATAGAAATATTTTATTATTATTATTTTTCTTAGTATGACTCGGCCTTGTGTGCAACAACAGATTTCAGAGAAACCCATTATTGCATGTCAGATACGCCACCTAACATAGCATCCCCATTAAAGTAAAATTAATATTTAATTAAAAAATATATATAAATATGAAAATTTCATATCCTTTATTTACCCGGGATGTTACAATTGTAATTAACTAATTCGTTACTATGTTGAAATTTAGTGAGGGATCCTTTAGTTATCCTCTTTATTATGGATCATTATTTATGGAATTCACTTTTTATTATAATTTATATTTATCTGATATAATATTATACATCCTTATTACACACCTTTTTATTTCCGTGTAATGATTGAAACCTTTCACTCTCATTAATAACTCATATGATTCATTGTGTTTGTAACGACCCAAACTACTATAAATGATGTTTCCCATTGTGATTTCATTAAATGTATTATTATGTAATATGGTTATAGAAACCAAATAGCATTCTTTTTTATATCATTTGAATTACAATACAATTAAGATTATTTCCATTTTTAATATATCCTTTAACATTGATCATATGATTCGTATAAATATTGGGCTATTAACAAATCCAATTGACTTAGAAAAAGGAAGTGATGACCTCAACTAGTAAAATTTTGCCTTATAAATCCCATTTTATCTGAAATTATGCATCATATAGAATCTATTTGATATTCCTTGGCCAATACCATGATGATATGGAACAACTTAATCATGAGAGAAACTATTCACGATAGAAGTTCAAGATTATCAAGATCACGACAAAAACCATGTTCATCTAACGACCCCATGAAAGTATAACCATCGTGCAACTTACTATTAGGGAATAATCTAGTGTAATAAATGGATATGTAACAATAAATTAATATTATTAATATTAATATTTCATATAATAATGAATCTATCTTCATTTTTGTATTACATTATAAATGATTTTTATTTTCATTCAGATAAACACAAATTGTATTTTAAGATAATATTAAAATTAAACTAACAAATTGATTTTGATGAATTAATTTATTAATAAAATAAATATAATTTTAATAAAATATTATATTTAAATAGAATTTTGTTCATTATAAATGGTCATATATGTTTTATGAAATGAAATGGACAATTTATTAGGGTTTAAAAACTATTTTTCCCAAAAACCCATCATTTTCAATAAATATCTGTTATTGTTTTTAAGAGTGAAAATTAACATATTTATAATAATATTTAGATTAAATTAACATAATTTTTTGGATTCTTAATTTCAAAATTATCCAATGATGATTTTATAATAATTTTCGGAGACACTTGAATTTTCGTGTAAAAAATAAAATGTCGTATAAATATATAATGTGTTTTATGGAATTAAAATGAACTGAAAATTATCAAATAATTACAATAATTGGAATAATTGGATATATATATTTTTTTAACCATAAAATAATGTGATTTAAAGTTCATTTTATTGTTTTTATGAAGCCTTTATTAATCCACCAAAACCATTAATATGTTTTAGAGTTTTAAATTGATTCCTTTAGAATGATGACTCACCTCAATATAAACAAGTGTAATAGTTAAACATTTAGGCCCATTGACTAATAAAATAAAGAAAAACACTACTATATGATAGCAACTGTGTGAAAAACCATGGTAGGGTTTTTGGTTTTGAATATTTTATTTTGTAGAGTCCAAAACCTAAATATTAATGAAATCCCTATCTTTTCCTATATAAACCAACACAAGACCCCATTTCTCTTAACAAAAAATATATGTCTCATGTCATTACTCTACCAAACACTCTCTATAATCCTCCAAATTCACCCAAATCTCTCATGAATCCCCTTTTCATGATTTTAGAGCCACACATTCATGTAAGGGTTCATTCCTTTCTCAATATTTTCCAAGAATCTCTATCTTATTATTTACTAATAATGGGGAATGTTTTTGCAAATCCCCCATACTCAACATATTATTTATAAATGATGATATACCCTTTTATAATTCATTAATACCTCCCAAGTACACCCATTACCCTGATGAAATTTTGTAAACATCCTTTCTTTTCTCTATTTATTGAAGCTTGTTTATTATCATATTCCACCTCATTCTAATAATAAATATGTGGAAGCTTCTTAAATGTAACTATTACTATCTGATTTATGTAAATATTTTTAGAGAACTCTATCTCTCTATCTTTCACCAACCAATTTTATAAATGTTTATGTGACGCCGTTATGCTGTTGAATTTTAACCACGGTTTTCCATGCCAATAAAATTGTGTAGTGAATGAAATACCCCTTTCGTATATGGGTGTTCACTATTATGAAAAAAATACATTTTTATTAGGGACTTAAATGTTTTTATTCCACACTATTTGATCTAGTAATAAATCTTGAATATGAATGAATCCATATTTTATGATATATGTGGCACATTTAAGAATGAAAATGAAATGAAAGTAATGGGTGAGCCCAAAAATATATATAACTCCAATAAATTGCATAATGTTTGGTATCATGATATGCCATTTTTGGATAGAGTTTTACAAGATTATTTTATGGGACATTGTCCACCATGAATTATTGCAAGTTAATCCTTGACATATGTTTATGATGATGTGTTTTATGTTGTTTCCACATTTCCCATGTTATGACTAACATGCTATATCATACATTATTGTTCATGTTTCTTTATACCTAATTAATATTCCTTGTCTAAAATGCATTAATATCTTCATATAATGCCATGTTTATTCCATTAGTGGGATTTATGGCTCACCCCTTTCGTATATATTTCCCCTTTTTATCCAATGTAGTTTTAAGCTCCATCATGTTAAATAAGTTTCCAATAAGGATATTGTAATTAATTTTTTATGTTCTAATTAATTTTTAAAGATGTAATATAATGTAACTAATTTCCAAATACACTAAAATTTTAAATCATCCCTATTGTATTAAGTTTAATTTAAAGAAATTTAATTGTGTATTAATGTGAAATATAGATAAGAATCGTTACAGTGTATCCCTATTATGATGCCGAAATTATCATATTATTTTTACATGCCATGTTGTTATTAAATAATACTAATTGCATTATGACTAATAATTTAAAAAAATTCATTTTGTACTATGTAATTACATATACCTAATAATGTCCAATTTCCTTCCAAGTGATGAGATAACCCATTATCTATAATTGATCCATTTTATGAGACTTCATGTATTTTTGTTACGTTGCTGAAATGTCATTGTGATTTTCCATGACGAACAATTTCAAGGTGTCTAGTCATACCCATTACATCTCTTGGGTATTCACCATGTTCTAACTATAAATAATTTATTTGGTACTTCTATGTCTCTTATATTCAATCCTTGATCACAGGGTTAAAATTGATGAAATACATCCTAATATTTTATGATCTATGTGTCACAATTGTGAATGAACATGATATAATTGAAATTGGTGTGTCTATAAGTATATAATAATCAAAAGAATTTGGTAATGTTTATTTTTCAAGGGAAACCATGTATGGTTCATTGGAGGCTATCTTAACCACATTTTGTTATGATATCTTGGTGGTTAATCTTGACACATGCTTATGATGTCATGTTTAAAGATGTTTCTATATTCCATTGTTTACATTATGTTATCATGTGATATCATTCCTCTTTTTTCATGTTTATTATTATCACCCCTTTTATTTCCAATTGAAATGGATATTGTTTAAATTGTAATTATTTCTTCATTATATACTAGAATTTACAGCTAACACCTTTTTATGTATATCCTGAGTATATCCCATTATGATTTAATAATAATGATATTTGATGAGAATCTTAAGGATGTTTTCAAAAATTACGATGTGCCAACTATTTTTCAGTGGTTATTTAAGTCAGTTAATTATTGATGCTTATATATTTTCATTATATTTTAGGTTATATTCTATGCATTCATCTGTAATAAATCATGAAATGATTTTTATTAAGGAAAAACATTGTCATACCCAAGGAGAATCACTATGGCCGACCAAAGAGGGAGGATCACTAGTCCAACACCGAATCCATCCATTTGTTCTCACTTTCAAAAGTTCGTAATCATTAACAATTTCTTTCAAAAAATAAAAAAGGCAATCAATTTATTTCATCCCAATTCCATGGTCTATCACATTCATCATATTGTTAATTCCCATAGTAAGGCCATTTATCACTTAAAGAACCATTAAAAACTTATATTATTCCATTCAATCAATTTAACTATATAAAAACCCCTTAAACTAATTGTGACATTTAGCCATTTAAAATCTATAAAATAATAAACTTATTTTATTCATGACAATTAGTCCTTTTTTTATCCAAACATTATTACCAAAATTACAATTCGATTAATATCCCAAACCCTTCAATGTATCAATTATCAGCTCAATATTCATGTTAATGGAACTATGAAACCCCATGGGTTACCATATTCACATTCTAATCAATCTAAATACATTTAATGGGGATAATTAGGTGTTCAACACACTTTTTAAATACCCATGTTTTCATTTCATACAAAGGATTAATGTGCATATCAACACTGCCCCTAAAAAATGATATACACATAAATTAAACACTAGTTCTATGAGATATATCTTGAAGACCATATTCCTCAATTTGGAAGCCATTATTTCACTCAAACGTAACCCTTTATTCAAATATTAACAACATTGAAATTATAAATAGAGAATATATTGAAAAAAGGGTTTAGATTCTTTATAAGAAGAAGAACAAAACAAAATAATGTTCTTATAGAAAATATATGTAAGAGGAGTTATAAACTCACCTTGATCAATGATTAACACCCAAAAACATTTAAAAAGATTCAATACTGAGGGATAATCACCCTAAAAGAAGGTAAATACTTTGGTTCATCACCTAATACACTAGAGGTGGTAGGAGGAGAAAAATGAAGTACATAATCATAAATAATGAGAGGGAAAATGAAAAATCCACTCTTTTAAATGAACTATTTTAAATGAAAAATTATTTTCCACCACTAATCCATGATTGGGTATGGGTCACATGGACTCTTAAAAATGTTTCATAGATTTCAATGTAGCACAGAGGCTATGAGTTTGACTCGATACAAAGATACATTGTTCCTAGGCTCTCCTTGCATGTTTTTTAAACCATGAACCCAAACCCTATAGGATTCAATAATAATGATCATGATTAGTACTAAACATGAATCAACCATGTTACATACAAATTTTAGTCTCTTTTGTCTCCCGTTCATGTAGTAAAACCTCAAGACACCCCCATGTACCTTCATATTTCAGAAAAAACATTTCATTATGAATTTTAAAGGGATATAAATCAAAATTTAAACCATAAAATACCTCATAAAAAGGTCAAGATATTATAAACATACATTTTAATTCTATTATAATTCAGGTTGGTACAAACTACAGCCTACACACACTGGTTAATTGGGGATTCCCAATGACTATCCAATGACACTTCTAGGTTTTAAAATTAATAAGGGACATAATTTCTTTTTATCCTAAAATAAATATTATCTCCCTTAATAAAACCCTATTTAACCTAATAAAATTTATCTTTATCTATATGATATATGGTGATGTGTTTTGATCTCTCCCTTTTTCCAATGTTGGATATTTATGCTAGTTGAAATCTTGGGTCTATATTGATTGTAATTTAATGATTTCTTACAATTCAATTTTTTTCTATACTTATTCTCAATGCATTTGATTATTATAGAAAATAGATAAATATACCTCGAATGGATATGGATATTTAAAATTATTTCAATCAAATCTTGGTTCTCTATGACCCGATATCTTCCTCTCACATCCCTGATAAATACAGAAATAAAAATTCAATTATACTTGATGTAGGTCTCTATATGATATTGTTTATCCCTTGGTGATCTTAGTGGAAATGTGATGTTTTCTTTCGGATTGATCTATGAAATGTAATATTGAAATTGAATTTTCTATTTGGTGGAAACATTGAATATTTCAAAATGGGTTTCAAAATTTTTTTTATTTATGTTCAAGATGTTTTTGAAAAAATTCCTCAAAGGGGATTTTTGAAATGAAAGAGGGTTTTCATGCATGGAAACGATATGGTATTGCTATAATTTTTTTATAAAAATGTGGGTATGGATTTGAAATGAATTATTCATTGTAAAATGTTTATGAAACATTATTTTTTTCCCTGAATATAACGATTATGTAAAAGAACATTCAGATACCTTGGGGTATGTGGGAAGAGTAGACATATGCAGGCCTAGTGGAGATAAAATTACTTGGGGAGTTGAACATTATGACAAGGGTTCTACTGTATATCCTTTAAAGGGAAATAATGTTTTCCAGCATTAGGATTCGATTATTCCAGTTAGTGTTTTTCTTTTTCCTGTTTTCTGTACACTATCATAAGATTAATTAACTTTGGTTCTCTGTGGATATATTATACACATGGTTATTTTATAATATCGTTTTCCCACATGATGTTGATATGGATATTAAATTCATAAATCTATTTATTTCATCTACTTGTGACATCAAGATATATGTTATGAAAAAATTATTTTTTTATTGGAATATAAAATTTTTACAAAAATTAAACAGAGTAGAATTTTATATAAAAAAATGGGTTCTTAAAATTTTTTTGGAAATAAATATTATATAAGAAATATTTGATGCACATTGATAGGTATTGTTAATATTCAAGGGGTTCTCTTACAGGATATTACTACTCAAACCCTAATTTTTTGTATTGGTAATATATATCATGGGTTTTATATGATATATGTAATGTTAAGAGTACAATTTAGAGAATTACTGTCATAGATCTTGTTTCCTTCCTGTGGGTTGGGATGGGGTTTACTTATTGACATATAAAGATGCACCCATGGGTTATTTGAGGTTCAATGGTCACATTTGTTTCGTATTTTGATTTGAACTTGTTTTACCATTGGTAGATTTTAGGATATGGGTTGGTTTTTAGATGTACAATGAATGTTGAATAAATTTTATGATACATTTATATTTTCTATCTTATCATATTTTATTTGGAGGGTGAAATCATTCTCATGTTACTTTTCTTGATATAATGGTTTCTTTTCACCACCATATGGTGATCAAGAATGAAATTCAGGATAGGTGGTGGGATAATGTTGGTGACATTATTTGTTTTCCAAGGTTGGTCTGTGATAAATTGGTATTAGATCCTTAGGTTATGATACATATATTTCATACATACATATTTTGATATTAAATACATTGATTTTAATACATTACTTTATCATTTCTTGTTTATATATTTAATGATTTTATAATTTATGGTAAGACATAATATTTGGTTGAAAATAATAAAAACAACAAAAAATGATCAATATTTCCACTAAAATAAGATTTTCTATAATATAGGTTGTCCATTGGATGCTTTGAAGACATAAAACTTGAGAAATAGGTTATAACATGGGTTCTGGTGTTAGAAAATATCAATTCATAACAAGAATTCTATTTAGTATGTGAATCTAGTTCTAGAATCTAATACACCACTTAAAAGACAAACTGAAGACGATATCCCCTAACATTCACAGTGTGAAACATAAATCACACTATAAATCATGTTGTAACGACCAAAATTTAGCCATATTCGATGAAACATTATACCCAAGGCCCATTTATGACCTAGAATGGATTGAGACACATGGAATTACATATAATATATCTATGACCCATTTAGTTATTAGTTTATGATTGATTTAAATCAATCATAATAACCCTATAAATTAATAAATAGAGGCTTTTACTACTACTTCAAGGGATGAATCTCTAGACCAAATCCAACGGTTAGTTACTACACTACTAAATATTCCTCAACCATTATTCCTCTATACTTTCTTTCATTCTTTATTTTTTATTTAACCTATAATTTTCACTCCCTTGTTACTAGGATGAGAGGAGAAATACCAAATTTTTCATTGTGATGTAGATAAATTGGTAAGGTGAAGTGGTTTTTATTTTCTTATTTCACTCATGCTGAAATACCACAACAAATCAAATTCAATTTCCATTATTTTTTTATCATGTCCAATTAAAATATATGTTAAAAGGATAATTTCATATTGATATAACAATTTCCTTACACAATTAAATTCATTTTGAATTGCCTTGGATAACTATGTCTATAAATTTAATACTGAAAAAATTGATTTAACAATGCCATAAATAAACTGAACTTAGGGAAAATGGGGGTTATTGAATTAATGTTGAAATATAATGACCATTCCATATCCCTTATACATAATATGACACTAATATTTGATTTTGAAATTAATTTCTTTATCTATTTGATTATGATACCTAAATCTACAGAACCCCATAAAACTGTTTAACTTGAATTTTTGAATAAAAATTTCTTAACATTAATCACTCTTATTTTCTAAATTTTTTTTATAAATAATATAGTTTTATTCTCTCTAACATATTATTTAAATTAGTTCCTTAAATCTTTTTTAAATTCACATAATTTAAATTTCAGTATCTTAGTGGGTTCAACATTGAATATACTTCGACATGTATTTTTATTAATTAGTAGCATTGTTTGAGTAATTTTATTAATATTTTAATTTTATTATCCCTTTAGGTGACTAAGGATTCACTATGGATATTAAATTTTATGTTTCTATTTCAAAAAATGGATGAAAAGTGTTTTTAGTTTTTACATTATTATTTAATTGTTATTGTTTAATTTACCATTTTACACAAGGATTTTTCCTCATGATGTTTAGATTTTAAAATAATTAAATGAACGATTAAAACACCTCGTCAAATGAAAAGATACCATCTAGTGAGATATTAATCATGAACAAAACTTATATAAGAACAATGTAGTAGAAACCATGGTTATTATAGAAGAACATTTAGTCACTGGATGAGTTCAGCCATGAGATCTAAGACTATAAACCAATATAGATTGTCGGTGTCCATTAAACATAGGATTTTAACCCATAATCCTATTTGACCACTTTACAACTAATCATTTCAAGATCAAAACATAAATTATCTATATGATCCCAAATTACATTTAGTGTACCAGATTATCGCAAGAAGAACTAAACACTCAATTGGTAATGTTTCAAGAACATTATGACACATTTCATTTCTAGAATATCTGTAGTGATATGTTAAGGAATTGAATATTTATATTTTCCATGCGCGATCAAGAATGTTATCAGATACAAAGTTTACTAGCTCATTCCATTACCATGTGTGATGAGTTGACAAAGATCATTCTCACATGATTTTTCTCTCAATCAAGGTACATAAATATCAGGGTAAATATTATTAATTCTAACTAGTTTGTAGTTGAATAACTATAATATCCTTTGGAAGGATTCATTTTCAGGAATATAAAATTCCCCCATAATAGTATTTAATTATATTAATTAATAAAAACACATTTTTAGGGTTTTTTATAGGGTATAATATTTATTTTGGATTTTGTAGGTAGAGGATCCAGGATGAAGATGTATCATGAAGAGAGCTGTAATCTACTAGATGAAATGAAAAAAACAACTTAATGTTGAATGATACCGAATGAAAATACTTCAAACTATTCTATAGAAATTAATCGATGGAAGTTCAAATAAATGTTCTCACAATGAACATGGACAACATGTTGCACCATAAATCACAACACCAAGGAACATATATAGAAGAAGTAAATTATTTTGATTACAATCGGGGTAAAAATATTCATAGTTGATGAACACAATAAGAAGGGAATGGATATCAGCAATGGGAATTGAAATTTCATGCATAATATATAACATTAATATAGATCAAAATCCACGCATTATAGGATACTTCTCATATATTCATGACTACTATAAGTGCAACTATTAAATTAATTACTAATTATACAAAATATTAAGGATCAACACTAAAAGAGTAAATGGATAACTCAAGGGATATAAATGAGGAACTATAAAAACATGAAATACAAGTTGGTAAAATTTTAGAGCAACATCAAGAATGATAAGAGGATTACTGTTAGAATTCCTTGATGTGCACCTATATAAGTATTTTTAATCCATTACATTAATAAGTGGAAAATAAATGCGCGATGATCCTAAATCAAGTAAGTAATTATAAGGGAATTTTTATGACCCTGAGAACAAGAAATATGACAATGTTTATGAATATCAATAAAATTATGAAAATCCATCATCACACAAACCACATCTACCATTCGAAGAATGGGTGAATATATACAAGTTGGAAACATATAGATGTAAATTTCTTAAGCAATTTAAAAAAATGAAAATTAATATATATTTTGAAGAATCCATTAAAAAAATTATAAAATAAACAATGTTCATGAAACAAATGGTGATTTTAAATAGAAATAAAGAAGATATTATAATAATAACATTCACAAGAGTACCCTATGCTTTGGTGTAAATGGACCTACCAAAGAATAAAAAATATAATAGTATTTTTCTATTCCAGATTTAAACTGGTTATAAAAAATTTAGAAATTATTTATTTGATTTACTTTTGAGTTGAAAAATGATGGTATACACCACCCCAAAATCTTTGGACTAGAAATTATATAGACCAAATGATTTGAACATCATTTGTAGGAGTCAACAAAGAAATTTCAATGAGAACTGATTGAGGATATTTTTTATTAATTTTGATATGTTTGTCTTACCTATTGTTTTCTTAGTTTAGTACATAGAATACTATAGGAATACTCTAGTTTCTAAAGACCATTCATAGCTACTTGAATAGAACTGATTGATGATCAAAGTGGAGAACTATGTAGGAGATGTAATAGTGAATAATTAAGTGTCAAGAGTCACTGGTTGATGAAAAAAATGATGTAAAAGATGATGATGATATGGTATAGGTCATAAAACTTAATATTTATTATATTTTGAACATTGAAGAAGATTATGAGGTTTATTTTACCATATATAAGGATATTCAATATAAAGGTAATGAAAATAATAAAGGCATTCTGAGATACTATACCATAGAAAAAGGTGGAGTGGTTGATCCACCAAGCCTAAAAAAGGATATAATGTATGGTTGGTACATTACCTTTCATTTATGCTTTCAAGGATGGGAAAAAATTGTGGACTAGTCTTATGGAAATTGAGCATGGGGTCCCTATTAATGTTTTTTAGAAGATGGAAAGGTCATGACCTATGTGGATAGGTTACAACTGATAAAATTTTTTAACCACGCACTAATCATTTTTTTTATTTCTAATGGTCAGTTTAAGGGTTGATGATACCCCAAACAACCACATCCAAAACACCACATCCAAGCATCCAAAACATTCAAATTTCAAAATTCAAAAATTCAAAGCAGGGACTCAAGATGTGCACCATCCACCATACCACCCACCTGACCACTCATTTGACCGCGCACTAACCAACATGCAACGCCTTGATTCGAGAATCATCACCACGCACCACCATTCAATGCGAAATCCAACATCAATCCACCGATGAGACTCCGGACCAACCACGGTCATCACGAACCAAATCGGAACACAGGAACCCAACCAGCCATCCTCACGCTGCTTCCCTGTCACCACCATTAGCATTGAACCGTTGACCGCACACCACATTCAATGGTGTACCTCGCCGTTGCCACCATCGACGACCACTATCACAGATACCGGTCGGAATCACCATTTTCATAACAAGAATCAAAAAGATCATTGAATAAAAACTAAGAAAAACCCCACTACAACCACCCCAACTGCTGAATAAAACCCTCGTAGACCCTCAGAGTACTCAACATCCACAAATCAGGTGACGACCTCCACATACTGAGGGACCGCCGCAAGACAACAACTCTGAACAAAGAGAAAACCCTTGAACGATCCGTAGAGTATGCCGTAGAACAAACCGGCCTTACGGCCACTGATCAGACTAGAAGAGTCGATTCCTAAAGCGTTCCACCACAACAAGGAGGACGAATCCCAAGATCACCGAGGAGAACACCCGAGGCATCCGAAGAAGTTCCACCACAAGGATGAGGCGACGGCGAGATAAACCTAGCACTGCCAGCTTCAAGCAGATACCGATAAGAGAAAATCATCAACACTAAAAACAAGAATGAAATATAAGAAACGAACCCCCCCTCTCTAAGCCACTCCAGATCCGTCGTCAACCTCAATGAAAGGAAATCACCTCCGCACAATCTGAGCCCTACACCCGACGAAATCGTCGTGCCGAGCCAACCAATCTATGGGGAGAAGACGATTCCAAGAGAGGATAACCAGGGTGAGATGGCCATAGAGGGGAGGAGCGTGCGTACATATGATAAACATTAGCTGCCAAGGGAGAGATAGTAGAAGCCGCTCCGAGGCTCCCTCCACCCCAATTAGTACAATTTTTTAACCACAACCTATTAAAACCTTTTGAATCATTAGTCACCAGATATATAAAGGTATGTCTGATTTAAAGAAATTTAAGAAAATCTCTTTCGAGAGGTGACCTATCATTTTTTTATTTTCAATATTATTTGTATTTGTGTCATTAAAAAACCTCTAAAAAAGATTTAAATATTTTATTAGAAAATGTGATATACTTTTTCTTATATATTTTAATATTTATTGTCAAATATGTAAGTGATAGAAATAAGAAGAAAATAATTCAGATGGAAACGAAGGAATATTCTTTGATGTAAAAGACATTCAAAATTTGAGATACTAATTCATGAAATAAGTCTTATTAATTATGTGAACTCTCATAAGTAAAACCTTTAAAACCAATTCTTTAAGAATCATTCATAAAGGAATTATAATTTCAATTCTAAAATTTAATACTCCATTATGTAAATTTTTTTGTTTTTATATATTTCTAGCTACCAATTAAATGCCTCCATGGAATCTTACTTTAAAGAAAAAAATTACCAAAAATAAAAATATTCAGATAATTAAATTGTAATGTTTTTTAATTTTATTATAAATAATTTTGAATGATAAAAATTGTGGAAATAATTAGTAGAGAAAATAATAGTGATTTATAACTAAGAAATCTTGTTCTATAAGAATGTTATTATTTTATAAAATTAATATTTTATGATAATTTCTTTTCCTTGAATTTCAGATATTTTTTAAATTTATTTAATTATTTATATTCATTCCCATGATTTATTTTCCCAACCATTCATCTAATTCCAGAGATATTTTCTGAACCATAATTTTTAAATAATTTATAATGTATGATTTTTTTGAGAGACATATGAATATCCTTTTCTAAAACATCCTGGAATATTCTGAAATATATGACTACATAAAATAAAATTTAATATGATTCATGACTTAATTTTTTTATCCCTTTAACCTTTGAACACCTTACATTAATCCTTATTTTTCCTATATAAACCAGGAATAACCTTAATAGAAAATGATATATGTTTAATGAAAATTATATTATTTCATTACATATAGTAATTTTTTTTGTGATATTTAAAATAATAAGTTATGGGGATGTTTTTCTCATTGTGGATAAAAATTTAATTTAGTGAGGAGGTTTTTATTAGGGGGGGGGGGTCATTCTATGATTTCGATTAAGGTAATCTTACAATCATTGTACATGTCAAGAATATCTCTTGTATAAAAGGGTTATATTGTCGGTGGATAAAAAATCCATTTATAAACTCATGATATTTTTAATCAATTTTGCAAATATGTCGGATATGATATTTATCATAAACATAATTTTTTTAAAAAATGTAGAATGAAGAAAAATTATAAAACAAGATAATAAGATTCATTCTTTATACATAATTTTATCTAGTTCCCACTTTTGGATTTGGAGAAGGGGTGATGAATTTTCCTTAATTGAATGATTATTTCATTGGGCTTATCATTTGATAACATGCTCTATGATCAAGAGTAAATCCTTATTTTAGAATTATTTTATTCATTACCCACCTATCCTAATCCTCAATAATAGTTGAATCATAAAAAACAACCCTTATGATCAATTATGATCCTTACCATTACATGGTGGAGATGTCACAAGGGTTGAAATCCTATCCTATGTGATATTTTTTCATGTCATGCAAAAAAAATCTATTCACATTTGTACCATGATGATGATATTAAAAAATAAAATGTGGGGTAGATTAAAAATTTAATTCATGTAGAAAATTAATTTAAAATTTTAAATGAAAAATATAGAGGTATGTTATTTTAAAAAAATAAAATTAAAAAACTGGATTGACTTGTTTCTTTGAAAATTTATGAGGTGATAAAATTTCTAGTTTGATGGTTAAACATTTAATTCCCTGCTTTAACAAATTATTTTATTAAAATTACATTTAAATCTTTGTAAGGTGAATTACGTTTAATGTATGCTGTGATTTCATTCTTGAGTACCAGATTTAATTCAAGTTTGGGGGGATTTGTTACATGAAATTCATGTGTACATATTTTCATATTAATTTAATTGATTTTCATAAATTTCATTATCATTTCATGCCAGATTATTTAATGTTTTTTCCTTTATTATAGGAAAAATTATTTTTTTGAAAATAAGAAAAATAATAAAACATTTTTAATATTTCAACTAAATGATTACTTTCCAAGATGTAGGTTGTCCGTGGGATGTTTCAACGGCTCATAACCAAAGAAGCATGATTAAATAGAGGTCTAAGAACATGAATAAATAAAATCACATCATGAATTTCATTTATGATCTGAATCCATTATAATATGTGAAATAAGCCCATGAATAAAAAACGAATAAATTCTATAACTTTTATACCATGCCACCTAATTCATTCATTGAATCATGGTGGAAAGACCCAAATTTGGATTGATTCAACAGAAACTTATTCGGAAGACTATTTTATGACCGAAAATTACTTCTGAAACTAGAATAGAATGAATATATCTTTATTTATAATTTATGGTAGAATTAATTATAGAATTAAATTATAAAATAGACCCTTATAGATTTATAAATATTGGCTTATGATTATACTACTAAAGATAAATTAGAGACAATGTCCTAGGGCAAGTTTCATCACTATTATAGATTCCTCAATCGATATTCCTCACTTATTTATTTAATCCTTTAATTTTTATTTTTTAATATCCCCTTCTCTCCATTATTTCTAATAATAATGGGTAACTCATGATTTGTGTTGGGTGATGTAGATAATGGGGGTAGGGGTGTTGTTTTTTATTTATTTATTACTTTCATGTTAGGTTGCAATAATAAATTAATTTGAATTTCAATTATATTTGTATTTATTTTCTCCTAGATAATGATAGAAAATATAAAAAGGATCTTTCAAAATTATATTACTAATTTCCTAGAAATATTTTTTGAGCATTGGTAAATCTATGGTAATTTGGATTACAAATATCTTCTAGAAAAATAGGATTCAACATTTCTCGAAATTACCAATCCAGTGTAAAAGTGGGATTAATGCATTAAGGAGGGGATACGTTGACATTTAGATATCTCTTATCTCAACTCCAACACCAATATTAGAATATATAAATAAATATAAAACCATTATCTCCTTCAACCAAAATTTTAAAAACCCCAGAACACCATCCAAATTGATTTTTCCCAAAAAAACCCACATTGTTTTATTTTCTCTTATTATCCAAAATAATTTCAAAACCAATTTTTTTCTTCTTATTCTCCCCCTTCTTCAAATTAATTCCTCAAATATTTTTTATATTCGTAAATTACTTTTTTAAACTTTTTATATGGGTTCAACATTGATTTTAATTTTATAAAAAAATTTATTAATTAGTAACACAATTTGAGTATTCATTATAAATATTTAAATTTTGTTCTTCACTTTGGAAACTAACCCCTCATGGCTATCAAGTCCCATTAAAGTTTAAGATAATTATTTTGAATAACCCAGTTCTGTCTTGTGGTTATTGATAAAATAGATATAGGGTTGTAGGAACTTTACATGTTGTGTGGGTGTGTGGTTGTCCATCTCACATTCACGAGATTCCCCATGTTACCATGGGATGTTTATGGCTGTATAACACACAGGTATGTAGTTTTTTCCTTTGTGGGTTTATGTTTACTAAATTAAATTTATGTTAGATGAATAGTTTTTTAGTTTATGTTTTTCATTCAATCATATAGTATTCTACTTGGGTTTTAGATTTCATATACTTTCTCCAAGGATTTTTTCAGATTACTATATCATTGAATAACGGTTTGAGATTGGTTTTATGAATTATTTTTTTACATTCTAATTATTATATTCACTATAAATTTCTTATAGTCCATGAAAAGTAAATATATGTATGATTTTGAAATAGTTTGAAATACATGACTCTTTGGAACCTCAATTATAGATGGGAGAAGACATATTTTTTCTCTAGTCATATGTGGAAGCAGGGTGACCAATACTGATGTGGTAATAGAAGTGCATAAAACAAAATTAGGGTACTTTCAGGTGGTCTGTTACTTGTATGGAACATTGTATTTCTCTCCAAAAATGGAACATGGTTCTAAATTATTTGAGTTGAAAATTAATGACTTCGGTAGTAAATGAGTAGTAGACAGGTGGTTATTGATGAAATTATTTGATGAGATGCACTTGGTTGAAGTTATTATGAATATAAATGAACTAAAAGATTAATATCATTATATATCATCTATATTTTATAAAATATATCTTATAAAGGTTGATGATGAAGAGTTTTAGAACTTTAACATTAATCTTTATAGTGGAGAGCCTCATGTGATTAGTCAGAATCTCTTGATTGATTTTTACAGTTGTGTATTCAGATGGTTATTTCGATATAGTGGAGGTCATATTTGATGAATAGTATACATAGATTGAGTTACTTCATAAAACAATAAGGTATAATTATTTAACATAACTTGAGACATAATTACTGGTGATTGGGAATTAGATGATCGATTATCGGTTTTTTGTCTTAATTTCTCACATTTTAGAGAATTAAGGTGGAACACTAGTGGTCTGCTAGTTTGTTTCATCCGTTACCATTCCAGATTAGAAATGGGATTATATATCCATGAAACAATTTTTGGGATACCTAATACTCTTATTTGTAAGGATTTGATATGTTTACTATTGATATACTCACAAAATCATCAATTTTCTTCTTGTAAAAGAGTCAAAAAAAGGGTGAGAACCATAAGAAATTATATGTATGGGATATTAATAGACCTCATGGAGTGTCATTGGTTATAATCTTTAATGGTGAACCTGACTCAAAATCCCTATTTTGGAATGTATTTTTGGATGTTATGGGTTATTAGTTGAGGTTAATCACAACATATCATCTCCAGAAGGATGTATAAACGAGTCAAGGTATCCAGATTCATGAATACACACTTTGGGAATCCAAACATGACTTTAGTGGATCATATTAGATACATAAATAATTCATGAAATTTTCATGTAATAACAATTTTTAAACTTCTATTTAAATGAATTATTTTTAGAATTTTATGGGAGACCTTAAACACCACCTATTTATCGAGAAGAGGTTGGAGAATAGTGTTTTTTGGGAGTAAGCATCATTAAAGAGACGATGGATATCATGAAATAGATAATGAAGAATATTTTTATGCTTTAGATTATCTATAAATCTTACATCGATCCTCATCATCATCTATACGACTTTGAAAAGGTGATCATGCTATTTTTAGAGTTTCACTCGAGTTGTGATATAAATGTTGGAGGGTGAACGATAATCTAACACCATACTATATCAATCTATTTATGATTATGGGGTGAAACTAAAAAGTATCATATTAATTAGAATTATATAATATTTTAAATTTTATCATTGATGTGCTCAATGTCTACCAACTGAAGAAATACTAGTCAAATTCATACAATGTGATCGAGTGGGATGATACATGACACCTTAGTGGTTGAAAGGCCAACATAGATATTGGAATGATATGATATGTTTCAATGTTTTTGTTCAATACAACTAGTTTGAGTGAGATTGTAGTGTTGTAGGGACATCAACGAGACATGGTTTTGTTAGTCCTTAATGATAAAACACTTGATTCATCACTTCTCAGGTTCAATATCATGATTCTTTCGGGTGTAAAAAAACATTTTTTTGGGGAGAATTGTTACACACGATTATATAAATTTTGTATAGATATTTTTTTTTGGTTTCAACCTTCTGTGTAATGAGTCATTCATAGTAAATGTAAAGTATTTTGGTTGTTGGTTATAGTATGGAGTCAATTGGTTAACTGGTGAGGTCTATTAACTATATTCGACATGTGTGTTGAATTTCTGAATGTTCCACTAGCTAGATAGTTGGATACAAATGTTTTTCTGGTGTAATATCTATAGGTGTTGTCTTTCTTCCTACACCCACTATCCTGTTTGTATGGACTAATAGTGAGCCATTGATTCTTTTTTGTGTCTTAATGAATAAAGGATAAAATTTCATTTTATCACAAAATAATTAATCCACTCTCATAATCCAAACCATGAAAAACTTGTTCAATTTCACTTGATGTAGTGGATCTTTGGTGATTATTTTTTCTCTCCATATTCCCATTGATGGATCTGTTTTCTGATTAAAATATTTTGACTCATTTTATATTAATTTGAGGAGTTAGACACATTCTATTCTATTTATTCTCTCATTATCCTTGAAATTGATTCCTATTGAGAATATATCATATGATTTAGAATTGAAATAGATTATTTACATTGTTTTTGTTATATATAATCTCTTTAAGAACTAAACTCCTCCTCTCCCATCACTTGTCAAGAAAGAAATGATGATTAAATAATTCTTGTTGTAGGTGTCTCTATCCATCGTTTTATCCCTTGTAAATATATGATTTATTCTGAATATTTACATTAATTTTACCTATGAAATTGAATAATAAATTTTTCATTGATATTTTTTGGAAACAATTAGTGTTTCAAAATGGGTTTCTTAAAAAATTATTCTTCATATTATGTGTTTGATAAAATTACCCAATGATGAATTTAAAATTAATGTGGGTTTTAAAACATGGATGTGGTGGGTAATTTTGATAGAAAATAGTATATGAAATTAATTGGATGGATTTGAAATAGACTATTCAAGGGAAAATATTTTTGATAAATTATTATCATGAATATAATGATAATGTAATAACACATTGGGAGACCATGGGGAATGATGGTAAAGTAGATATGTGAGAAAACTTTTGGAGTTATATATCACTAGGTGAGGCGAAAATGATTCCATATATTCTAGTGGATATCTTTTTCCAGGAAATTGGTGTTTCAAATAATATTATTATCTTATGCTAGCTAGTGTATTATGTTTTTCATAGTTTTATACACCATCTTGTGATGGATTTTTTTAGTTATTTGAGGATACATAAAATTCATTTTTTCTTATATTATAATTTTAATAATTGATCTTTATTTGGTTATTGAATCTTTTATGCTACTTATTTTTTTTTCATATTCTACCTCTTTGATATATTTCATTCCCTATTTTTTAGTTTATTTTAATATAGAATGTTTTTTAAATGAAAACCAATGGATGTTTTAATATGGAAAAATGATTTCTTGTTAAATGTTTTTTAATCAGTTTGTTAATGTAACATTAGATTCATGTTAGTAGAAATATTATAAATTCATGTTGGAAACCTATTGGAAGTTTGTGCTCACATTATAATTTTACCATAGGGTATTTCTAACGTTGGTTTTACGAATTATTTTCTAAAGTAGAGAGTTTTATGTATAAGATGAATATTAAATATCATGTTTCCAAAAAAATATTTAGGATGTTCTTAATTTATTTTTATGATGATATGGACCCAATTATTTCTTCAGGTTCTACGTGTTTGTACTTTCAGTTGTTTTTAAACATTGTTGTCGGTTTTTTTATTTTACCTTATGATTTCATTTTTTGATTTATAATTTTTTTATATCTATTATGATAAATGGATTGTTTATATATTATCTTATATATTTTTATGGTGAAATAATTCTAATGTTTCTTTTTAGGATATCTCGATGATTATGATCAAACAATGATGATTAATAATTTTATTTGGATATTTCTTTGGCTAATTCTAGTGATCTTATGGGTGGAACCAAGTTGTTCTATTATAGCATGAATCATAAATGTGTTTAAATTCAGATTTATTTTCATCCACACTACCCAGTATATTAGGAACAATAGGTATAGGGTAATAAAAAAATTACTTATTTGTAATTGATCATTGTAATCAGGACTTTATGGTGTTAATTTAATTTTTTTTAATAAAATGTAAATGTAAATTAATATGTTCTCTTGACTTTCCTTTAATGATTCCCATGATTTATTAATATTTATGACAGTAAGTATTATAATCAAATCCCAAAACCTGACACAATTATTTTTGGAATATCTATTCACCCATAAATTCTCATTTTAAATGATAAGTACTTCCATTCTTTTATCACATACATTGGAAATTAAAAAATATTAAATTGTTTTTAGAAAGTAATTACTATTTACAACTATATAATCATATAAATAAATATTATGTTGTGATGATTCAGTGTTCTTACATCCTATACTCATATTTACACTACACATGATTCTAAATTATTGAATGGAAGATTTTAGCACTTATATTAATATACATTTTGTTGAGTATAACAACAAAATTAATTATAACTCCCTAAAAAAATTGAAAATGACCTAAATTTTTATATAAATTTTTCCCAATAAATTGTTTCACATTAAACAAAAAGAAATAAATTCATTAGTATCTTAAAAATTTTTTCATGTGATTTTATTTAAGTGTTATAAATAATGTTTTATCTAATCATTTAAAATTAAAATCATTTATAAGTTTTAAAATAAAATTATATTTAAATAGATAAATATAAATTGTGGAATCATCATGAGTTTTTATAGTACTGGTTGGTTTATTATGAGTTCATAAACCAACTTGTATACAAGGTTTAATAACTACTTAAGTCCCTTTTGACTTGATTTATAGCATCCCCTTTCAGTTTTGAATATTATTTGTTTTTTATTCCTTTGTATTAACCATCAAACGACCAACATATAATAATTATTCATGCTATAACTATATTCTGATATTTTATAGGAGGAGAATTGGTAAGGGGTTTTATAAAAAATAACTACGGGCATGTAGAAACATAAATTATAATACATAGAAGGATATATTTTATATGAACATTATTTTATATAATATGTACTGAAATAAATTATTTAATGTAAAAATAAAGAAATAAAGAAATCCAAACATACTCATGTCAGTCCCAAGATGATGATAATTCACCACTTCCAATAGTTTATATGATTGCTAAAAATATTATTTCACTCACCTCGTTCTATAAGTTAAATTAAATAAGTAATTTGTTAATAAATTTACATCAAATTATATTCCATTAAAATTATTCCCTTAAAATTCTAAAATATATTATAATGTTATATTATAAATGTTTTTAAAAAATCTATTATATATTTGAATATTTAGTTCTAGTTTAATTAAATATATTTTATATCCAATTTTATTATTAAATTCACACACACACAGATATATATAGATATATATATGTTTATATGATTATAATTTAATTAAATTAAAATGGAAATAATAAATACAAGTGATATGGAATATATTATGATGATGTTCAAAGAGAAGTAAAAAACTATTGTAATAGAAAGTATCCATCTATATGTAGTATAGTCATCCATGTATAATTTGAAGGGTCACAGATGGAGTTTCATAGATAGATAAAGTGGGGAATGAACTATGAAGGTTTGTCAACTTAATTTTCTAGTTATGTTGAAGAACTTCATAGTGAATTCGATCATGTTTAGAAAATGGTGATAATGTATGAGTAATTTTCAATAAAATATAGAAATTCTATTATTAAAATATATTATAATAAAAAATGGGATAATGATTATGATAACCATAATTTATTTGTTAATGATAAAATTAAGAATAATGAGGCTCTTGAAAAGGATCACAATTTATCATAGAATAATCTTGAGACAAAATTTAAAATAGAAGCCTCAATGAAGTAGATTCAATTTGTGATACTATTAAATGAGGTTATAAATGATCGTGTCCATCGATGAATAAAAACATTTGAAATAATTTTAATTGATCAAGAATCTTATGGAATTTTTCCAATTGGAATTGGTTCTGATCATGAATAACTAAATCCAATATTTTTAAATTTTAAATGGAATAATGATAATATAAAAAATTTAATGATCTTATAAATTGATAAAATTCCCATAATTAAGGGTGTTTTCACAAGAGATAGATAAATGTAGAAATAAAATAAATAAAATATTTTCAATAATAAAATGTATACTGTTCATTTTTTAGATAATATGTTTCATATTTTAGTGAAGATAATTGTTACTTTAAGATAAAAATATATTGGAAATTGAAAATATATATATTTAACGTAATCATAATATTAGAGGAAAAATTATTTCTTGGACTATTATTTTAATTTTTCAATAATTGGGAAGAAATAAAAAGGTTTCGAGAATATTAGAGGTAAATGGACTTATATATCTCAAATAAAATGTATATATGTTATTCTAATTTAATTAAATTAGTGAACCCAATTTATCTTCGTACGACGGAAAAATTTGATCCAATTTCATTTACTAAAAAAGTGGAGATTCCAAAGAAAGGAAAAACTCACACAATATTATCCATTATGTAAAGGAATATAATTATAAAGTTGAATTATATTAATGTTTAATATATAAAATCAAATAAATTAAATTCATGCATTCATAATATCAAGTGTTTGTCTCATATTATTAGTAATATAATACAATTGAAAATTGTGGTAGGAAACGTGACTAAATAGTGTGTTTTAGATATAATAGAGAATAGATTATTAATAGATTATAAATGACTCAAATTTATATAGATGAGTTGAAAAATAAAAAATTTATTTTTCTTGATGAAAATCATCCCAATTATTTGATTTTCAATTATATTTATGACTCGTGTTTAAATTCATATTCAATCATAATGGAGGTGGTATTAATGGAATGTTTGAGAAATATATTATGAAATATTTTAGTGAAAAATGTATATGAAGTACATAGTAAATATAATATGTGGATTATAGTAGTGGAGTAACAAAATAACTTTTTTCCTATAGTCTATGACATGTTACTAAAATAATTATAGAAACATATCTAAATTCATAGTTGAATTTGATATTTCTATCTTTAATAGTGTTCCGAAAAATATATTTTATTATTTTATGTGATAAAATATGGTTCATAATTTAATTACTCTCTCAAATATGAGATATTATAGTTTCCTATATCACATTCTAAAATATTTTGGTGTTTCTAGAATCAAGGATAGAAAATATGTTGAGATGTACTTTATCGTATATATTGATGATTATAGAATGATAATATGTTCCACAATATTCCAATAAAATATGAATGTGATTTATTGTATTAACATATTTAAATGGGGACTATAAAATTGAACGAGATGAAATATTTTTTTAAGTACAGAAAATAGAAATTTTTTTACATTATTTGAGGAAGAAAAATATCTTCAATTGAAATGTATTAATCATGATATTTCTTTGGTGAGAAAATTTTAAAATAATGGATTTTTGGAATGAAGAAACTATATAGTGAACAACATGGAAAATATCTTTTTTATAAAATGTGAAGCTCACATTATTTTGGGAATGAAGCATTACAAGTGGCTCTATATACTCATAATATATAATTACTCTATCCAAAAGTACGGAAGATAATATTCGAAATGTGGAAGTGAATTAAATCCATTTTAAAACATATAAGGGCACATCAATTAAAATTAATTAATTATAATAAATAAATATTCATATAAAATATGGTGATGTATTATATTAAAGAATTTTCATTGGATAATAATCACTTAATCGGAGCTACATGTTTTTCAATCAAAGTATAAAAGATTATTTTGAGATCATTATGTAATGGTTATTCATAATTAAGGTAATGAATATTTTATAATTCCTATCTCTCAAAAAGGTTTTGAATAAAATGATAAAATAAATGAAAATTTTATATAATCAAAAATATTTATGTATTTATGATGATATGGATGTTGAATATGAGGGAGAATAGGGAGAAAAGGAGAGTGAACCCATAGCCAAGTTTTAAAGGAAATGGATTCAAGTCGATTTGAGAAATATTATTGGATACAAATATCCTTTAAGAAAAAAATTTAATATGAAGATAATTGATATCACTACTCCACTATGCATGATAAAAACCATATTTTATCAGGTAGAGGAAAATGTGGAATGGTGGATAAAAACAATGATTCAATAATTCGGTAAAATTGATAAAAATTAAGCATTGATGTTTTTTTATATACTAAGACAATATAATGTAATTAGAAATAAATGATCCTCCATAGAAAATATAGATTAATGTTTAAGAGTGGTCAAGAATAAATAAAGGTTGTTATG
Organism: Viscum album; assembly: GCA_963277665.1. Taxonomy (NCBI): domain Eukaryota; kingdom Viridiplantae; phylum Streptophyta; class Magnoliopsida; order Santalales; family Viscaceae; genus Viscum; species Viscum album. The sequence goes on along the minus strand of OY728140.1, from coordinate 1,263,761,640 downwards.
TAATGGATATGATTAGGTTTAAGGTGTTGATGTCGAAGAAACATTTTCACCTGTAGAAAAACAAATTCAATCAATATCTTCCCATTTGTAGTGGTTCAAATAAAGTTATGAGTATTCCAAATTGATTTTAAAAATGAATTATTAGATGAATTATTCTATAAATAAATATTTATTTCGAACAAAATTTATATTTTTATTCGATATGATGACTCATCAAAGAATAGGCAAGGAAAAGCACTCAATAGAATTAGGCTTATAACATACTCTTCGTATTCATGTCTGTATTTATTTCAATAACTTTTAATGTCCAATAGCATATTAGTTGACCAAAATATCTATATAAAAATTTAATTTGAAAATTTATTCATGATTATGGTGTCTTCTAATATCATCATATAAAGAGGCATCTTCCACAATTTGGAAGATTTTGTTTAGTGATATGGATCTATAACTTTGAGATTTTAACGATCAGATACATGTAATTTTTCATTATACAAAAATTTATAAAGGATTAAGGTATTTCATTTACCTAAATAATGATGTATAAAATGTAAATCTTAAATAATTTTATAATGAAAGTGTGATAACATACTTTAAATATAATTTAATTTTGGGATAAAGCATAGAAGATATATAAACTTGAAGGGAGTAAAATTGACTTTGTATAGAAGATTCATTCGGTGTATATATTATTTTATGGAAATCTAGGAATATATATTATTTACAACATTCATGGAAAAAATTTCAATGTTTTTTTGAAAATAAACACATATTACAATAATAATGATAATAACATGGTATGTTCATGGTATGTTAGATAATGGTTTGGTTTTTAAGGTTCCATAAATTCATGATTGGTTACTATACATAGATTGAGAAATAATTCAAGACATATTAGATCTATAATAGACCTATGAATTATATTTTTACGTTAGAGTAGAATGTATTGACATTGAATAGTGAGAAACAAAATAGTGTCTGTTGGATTATATAATAAGAATATTAAATTTGATTACCAAGGCTTGTACACCTAATATATGGATAAATCAATAATTATATGATCTTGGTGAAGTTGTGAAATTAAAATTTATTATTCAATGTGATTAAAAAGATACATTAAAATAATCAGGAATTTAATTTATATATATCATAGAAATAATGTTGATAATGACACGAATTTATAAAGGAGAAGGTATAGAACATCTTTGTGAAATGAAAATTTGAAAAAACACAAGTTTAGATGAAATATATTGTCACCAAACTATTATAAATATTTATTTTTATTTTTACCATTGAATAATCAAAATCCAGCCCTTATTTTAGTATAATGAGGTGTTGGTTCCCCACACCCTATTGTAATTATTATAATATTTGGGTGTTGTATTTTATTATAAGGAATTATCATTATTTTACTCTTAATTATTTTGGGTGATACTATCTACGGGGATTAGAATTAGATTATAGATAATTAAAGGTTGTATATACAATATTTTTTTAATGTATATATATTTTCTTAGAACAATACATGAATATTTTAGTCATATATATTAATTGATTACAATTTATTATGACTTGGAGTAATGAAAGTGTCATGGATTTATTAAAAAAATATGAACTATATTTGATAACCTATGGAATATTATTAACAATGGTGAAGAACAAATTTAGTGGGGAAATATCTCTATAGAATAACCATGGAGATGAGAAACTAAATAATAGATATATATTGAATTCATTGGGAGACTACAATGTAAATTTCAATTATAATCCATAATGTTTTAAGAGGATTAATATTTAATGTCATTTAAAATGTGGAATATGGTTTAAAGAAATACCAACGGGGGAGGTTGTTTCAATCACATATCTCAATATTGAGTATGTTTCCAATAGATAATCATTTGTAAGTCTCTAAAATTGACTTCAAGTATAAAAAAGACCATTATATGGATATTCTATATACATTATAAATGACCTAGGTCATTTTGAGTTGATAAGAATTATAATGAAAATTTATTTGTGAATTAAAAAAGTGGAAATATAAAAATTCAAATGTTCATGTGTTAATTTTTTAGGATTATTTGAGATATTCATATAAATCATACAATCTATGCCACATATTTCAAGCCATGATTCAACCTAGGTGAATTTTTAATTCATAATGAATTGTAGATGCATGTACTATAGACCTAATGGTCATCCCATAAAATTAATATGATAAAGAAATTGTAACATATTTTATATTTAAAATATATTAATCATAATATTTATTATTTTAAATTTTAGATATATTTATTTTCTAAATTACGAGTTCCATGGTTCACACCATGACATAATAAAATGAACTGTGGATGATATTATATATGAATTATAATATTCTTCAAATTTTGTTCCTAAACTATGAAAAAATTAAAATAAAATCAAATGTTTATTAGAAAATTTAAATTTTTTCATATCTTCTAAGATTGAATATCATAAAAAATATTTGTGAAATTCAAGAGTCCCATAATTTTAATAAAAATATATAACATATTATTAGATGAATATTCAATATATAAAATTAAAATTCATGCTAGAATCATATCGTTTTATTGTATTTGAATAATTGGATACATAAATAAAATTTTCATAGTGTATCTACAAAATCTCCCAGACAGTTGATTATAATGACCACCTTTCTTAAACATTTTGTACTTAAATCCTTTTTTCATGACATGGGGAAAAGAAACTTTATAAAGGTGAGATCAGATGAATAATAAGGGAAAAAGGGAGATATCAATGATCAGTTAAACATAAATTGAGAATAATGTTATAAGAATATGAACATAAAATTTTAATAACATACCCTTAATTTTAATGATTATAAATGTGATTCGTGGAATAAATCTAGGAATTTAATAAGACATGAATCATAAAGTAATCAAAGGGCATGATCCACGAGATCATAAAATTAGAAAAAGAAATATGTTTATGGAATACACATAATCATGGGAAATTATTTCCATATTAATGGTTCATTTCCCATACTATCATAGTGTATCTGGTTCATCCCCCATGAATTCATATCCTTTGTCAGTATTCACTCTAAAGATTGTCATAGTGAAAATAGTCACTCATTGAGATTGGTTCAATCCCAATTCTAGTCCTTATTAACTCATTAGATATCAATATTTAACAAATTTATTCAAGGGATATATAATTACCAAACCATAGATAACATAATTATTATCACACATAAGTGTGTCTCAATATCACAAAACATTCATCATATCATAACACATGCATAATAATATGTTTTAATAAAATTTCATCATAACCTAATTATACCATTGTAATGAAGAAATATTCATTGAATCATAATTAAAAAATCATAATCATAACCTATTAAATTATTTAAATTGGATGGTATCATTAGATTATATATCTAGTAAATAAAACATAATTTTAAGGATGTTTTCATAAAAGAAATATTCTTTTAAAAAGATCATCAAAACAGACATTAGAAAAATACAATTTTCAATTTGAAAAAACATTTTAAAAAATCTAGAAATATCCACAATATTATGGAAATTATTTTATAATAAATGAACCTTACAAATATAAATTAAGATATAAGTTATATTGAGGTCATGATGTTAGGAAAGTCAGTTCATGTCATGTTAAAATAATGATTTTTAATGATTTTTGGTTAAAAGTCAATAGTAAATTATTAAAAAAGTAAAAAATAAGACTACTTTTAATAAATTTTTTTAAAAAATAGTAATTTATAAAATTTATATTAAAAAGTAATTGTATAATATAAAAACATAATTGAATAAATTTTTATAAAACATGGATAAGGGAGAAGAATTATTTTGGAAAAAATAAAGAAATAACTATAGTTTTCATTAAAACATTATTTTATTATTTTGAGTTATCAAAGAGAGATAAATAGATTTAAAACATGTAATACGTATAAATAAATAAATTATAATAAAAATAAAGTGATTTATGAGAGTTAGGTAATAAAATTTCATCTTTTGATACTTTATCATTAAAAGTTCGGATAAAAAACTTGAATGTAATATAAATATAATACCTCAAGATCTAATTTGGTATAACATCATCTAACCACTTGAATAATAAATTTTTATTTATTATACTTTAATACTGGAATCATTTAAAATTTATAATATCATATATAATGCACATATAACATTTTGACACCTATTTATTAGTATTTCCCTATTAAAGTCGTCTTTTCTTGGTGTTAAATGATTAATATCTCATGTGTATTTTTGGTATGGTAGTTACATTCCATTTACCATTATCATGGTTATATAATCATTATACTATTATTAGATATATAAATTTTATATTTATTCAATACAAATATAATTAGATTCACATATATATTATATATATTTTAAAATGATTTACACTGTTCATTGAGATAGTATTACAATCATAATTCTAATTTATTAATCATTATTATTTAACATTAAATAATTTTATTAATTAAATATTTTTTGATTAATATCCATGTAATTCTGTAATTTAAAAGGAATCACATAATTTCATGGAGGTGGTAGTTGACATGTATGCTTGAGCGACAATGTCGTTTTCCAAGAGAGTGGATGATAAGAAGGTAAATATCATATTATAAATCCATAAGAAAAATTATATCATAAATATAAAATATAAACAATAAAACCATAATAATAAAAATCCATAAAATATGGTTATTGAAAATGAATTGTATCATTATGTGGAGGCAGTGGTCCACACGTACACTTGACCTATACCTTCATATATTATTTGACGGAATCGAGGGAGGATATTAGTGGTTACTCAATCATAATAAAATTTTATTACATAATTTATATAGAATTTATTATTTCATGATGAATACCATGAAATTATAGTATGTAGAAATAATAAATAATGTTAAATACGTCGAGTTAGATGATTACATCTTCTTCAGTATTCCACTTTTAGATCCAATCTTAATGTCACTGGGAATTGACTTTTAAGAAGTTAAGATCCTCTATTTCATGTATTGGTATGTTTGAAAGAGAATGGGTTATTATTTCTTTAATATAAATGTCTCAATTATTTGTGAATAATAGAAACGGGGTTGTCCTTTTTTATGTGGGATAGTTGAATCACATTGAATTCCATAAAAGATTAAAATATAATAAAGTCATATTAAAATAAAATTCATCCCAATGGACTAATATTAAAATTTGGGGTTATTATATGGTAAAACTATTTACATAAAATAAGATTTAGAGAAGTATAATTTTCATTAATCCCCTTATCTCGTGGTTTAATCCCGATTAAACCCGTTTTATCCTTAACAACACGTATAATTATTTTTCGTTTTTCCTATTCATTGTGACCAAAACATAAGTTTAACTTATTATATAATTCCAATTATTATTATTCAAAATATGTAATAAATTTTATCAAATTCAATTTATATAATTTTTAGAATATAAATTTAAATTAAACATGGAAAATGTGATGAAAAACTATTTTCTCAAAAAAATAGCAATCTCATGTATTGAAAGGTTCTCTATAAAACATAACATAATTTTTTTCCAATGACCTAAATTGGATTTTTAATAATATAATTGAACTAATTATAATTTTAATACTATTGTGAAACAAATAAAAAAATTTAAATACTTTCAATGAAAAGTCAAATTTCAATAAAAATCCATATTTTTTAATATTCATCAAAAAATCAATCTTTTTAAGAAATTATCAAAAAATATATATATGATAATTTTGAAATTACATTTTTGGAAATGATGATTGTATTTTTAAATAAATTTTATAAAAGTTTCAGAAATAAAATATATTATTTCCATCCAAAAAGAAATAAAAACTATTTTGGGGGGAAAATGCATTTTTAAAGAATATATTGACTTTTCTAAAAATAGATTAATTATTAGTCAATATATTTTATTTGACTGAATTACATATATAATCTAAAAAATGTGGTTATTAATATTAATTAAACTTATTTGATGACTATGTTATAACGATATAATCTATTATAGTTCATTTAGACTCGAGGATTCATGTATCACAAGAAATGAAAGAAATTAAATTTATTACATGATAAATATATAATAAAATATAATTTTGTTACATTATGCCTCATTTACAATGAATTTCTCCATCAAAATTTCATCATATAAATACAAAAAATGAGGATATCCCCATTTCATCACATCCTCAGGTTTCGATATAGTTTTTTGTAATTTTTTATTCCTTTAGAGAACATTATCCTAGTTAGTGGTCATGATCCAAAAACCATTATATCTATGTTCCAATATTTATAATTATTTTTAATTATATCAAATATCATGATATAGTGGTTAAACCTTGGAGTTCAGTATATGTGAAGGATCAAGTATGTACATCCTTAAAAGAGAAACATTGAAGGCATCATGAATAAGAAAACATAATGAGAGAAAGGTGTTGTTCCTAACCACCATTAAAAACCATAAAACAAGGCCCAATCATAGAATTCAAAATTCTAGTAGTTGTATAAAAGTAACCATCTCTATTAGTATGATAGGTAATTTTAAAACATAAATATGAATCTGAAGCATATTAAAAAATTTACTATAACTTCAATGTTATCCTCATATGATGATCATATATAATAAAATTTGGTACTACATGAAACCTCACCACTTTATTAATGTATATTATGGAATTTTTTTAAAGGAATAAATATTATCTTATAAAAAAGAAGTGTGTTCACATAATAATATGATTGAATACAATCCAAATATCTTTATGGTATTTAGGAAGTATTGGGAATATGATGATAAAATCAACGATGTTTTTCCCATCTCAATTTTGGTTTTGGTAATGGTTATAACATAACCATAGACTCATAACTCTTATCTTTAACCTGATGAAAAACTAAGAAATAAGACATATAGTAAGGAATATCTCTCATTATTTATTCAAAAAATACTCTTTCAAATATCTATAAAAATTATTACCATGAGGATGAATAAATAATGATGAATAATGTCCTTCATCTAATAGTTCTTTATTCTGATCTTTTATTGGTTGAACACATACATGATTATTGAACTTTAAAATTCCATCACAATTTATGTTTAACTCAAAAACATGTCATAAGGTGATTTAAAACTCGGTATCATCCATTTTATCATCATTAATCATCACTTGGATAGATGAATTTTCCCTCAATTAATCATTATGATATTTCTCTCCTTCCTTTAATATTTCTAGATCCATATATTGTAAATTCATAAATATTTGAGTTTTAAGGTCCTCATCATAGATAAAATAGCACGATCCTTAATGTTCATAGTAATGAATAGATTTTCACTTTACCAAAGGTAGTAATGTATTCAGAAATCATTATAATTGGACAACTGCAACAGTATTCCCTAGATAATTTTATCCTCTCTCTATGTTAATATATGTAACTTCTCATTACCCACTTTCAATATTTTATTTTATCTCTTGTTTTTTCCTTTTTTATTTGGGTTAATTTTGAGACTCCCAAGGATTAAGAGATTTTTCTTGGAAAACAACCTAATGTTTCTTGATTTATGTTTTCTAGAATTAATGGAGACCAATAATAAAAAAGTTATCAAATTTTTAGGGTTATACTTTTATTCAAATAATTATTCATTTGTATTGATAATTTTAAGATGGAATTGCTCTTTTCAAGGACTATAAGAGAAATATATATCATGTAAAGGTATTATGATCCATGTATTTATCACAAAGTATAAGACATGGGCTAGTTGAGGGTGGGATATGTTTAAACACCATGAACTTGGAGTCGATTCCATGTAATGATAAAATCAGGTTTTTAATATAGAGGTGGGGGGTTTTTGAAATACTTGGGGTTTTAGGAATAAATTAAGTTAAAAAGGGTTTTTGGCACTATAATTTTCAAGAGTGTGGATTTTAGTGTACTTCATGTCTGATCATTCATTCATTCATTTTCGGTCTTCTTACGTATTGACCTTGAGGATATAATGCGAGATTTTTGTGACCTATGACCCTTTAAAACAATTTTTTTAGTGATTGGTCATTTTTGTCGTTATAAAAATAATTTCCATGTGATTTTTTATTATAATTTTTTTCATCATTGTATTGTTTTTGCATTGCCTTTATAGATCTATTGATTTATCACCTTTATTCTTCTTTGTTACTTATAAATCGTCTATGAAATCATACTCTAGAGGCCAACCATTCCATTGGTTGTGGTGCACTGTTTGATTTTCATTGATGAATGTTCAACTTTACTGACCCTTTTTATGAATTGAATTAATTTTGAGATGTGTGGATTTATTTTAGGGCCATCATTATCATCGTTCTATTATTTCTATTTAATGGAATCCCTTGTGGGCATGAGCGAACTTGTTTTGATATAGTTTGTTTCATCTCTATCCTATATTGGATGAAATGAAATTCTCTAGTTGTATATGTTATTTTAAAAATGAAATCGAATGATTGATTGATCGACTTGTGAGGGTGTGGAGATGGGTTTTTGATAAATATTATGTTTTCCCATATTTTGGTAAATAAAATTTATTTTCAAAGAATGTTTTTTATGTAGTTGTTTGGAAGATAGATTGCATGGAAATCCTCAGGTATATAGGTGGAATGTTTATCAAAGGTTCATCATCCATGTATTACTAGGGGTTCACACATTGGGTGTTTCTCTATTTCCTTGGCTCATTATTCTAGGGGACCAATATTGAAATATTAGGAGGATTAACTCATGGGGTGTTTCTATTCTCCTTCAGAATGTGTTCTACGGAATTGAATGTTTAATACTCCTAGATTTTGGTATGTTTAGTATGATTTTTTAACATGGAGTGATCATTGTAATGATGTTACCCATAATTTACACTTATAATATTTTCACTTTCACTACCATGGTTTTGATGATATATTATGCATTGTTTTCTTTGTTTTTATTTGATTACCTTAATGTATATGAAATTATTTGAAACTATTTAACATATATTTTTATGGAATTCTGGAAAAGGTTAAAATAAAAAATTTTCCTTGCTTTTGATAAAAAATTGTAAAGTGTTTATCATTTCTTGTTTTCATTAATAATAAGAAGGTTCATATTACAATATAGAGACATTTTGTGGAACAATGGGGTGGATCCTATTAATACCATTAGATAACACCCTACACATCCCTTTAGAGGCGCATAAACCTATTTTTGTATATCAGTTAAAGGAAAGGAAAGATGGATATGTTTTATTACATCTATGTATGGGTAGATGGGGGTTAAATAGTGGGAGTTTTTCCTTGTGATCACTTGGAGTTGTTGGTGACCTATTTTAGTTATAATTTGATGGTTTTATTTGGACTTTGGGACATTTTAACTTCATTGAGTTATAAAATATACAATTTAATATTTTAGTAATGAAATATATTTATACCTTCCACTATTTATCTCATATATATATATATATATATTCCGTGTTATTACATCCGGTTGGGGTAAATAATTCCCTTAAGTTATTGTTTGATTATTGGATGCTTGTTACCAACCCAGAATAATCTGGAACGCCATTTGGGTATGTGGTAATTCTAGAAGGGTGTCAATTTTAGATGGTATTTTGGTCGTGTTCACCAAAGTTTAGTTCAGAGGTGTTATATTGATTGGAGTCCTTGTCTTAAGACATTTTTTATTCTAGATAAAGGATTATTGGGACTTGTGAGGTAGGTTATAGTGAGTACATGGAAAGTCATTCCACGATGAGACTTATGATTCCATGGGTTATTGGGATGTGTCTCTCTATTTTGAGTTATTGGTCTAAATCACAGCTTTTTCTAGTGGTTTTCTGGTTTGAAATGATATTATTTTATTGTATGATAACTACATATATTTTGGTTTGTATTATTATTACACTAAGATATGTTCTACCATAACCTAATGATTATGTAGAAGATTCTCCTCAAGGCAATCCTCCAGAAAACCATAATCCTGTCGAGGTTATTATGAAAAAATTTCATTCTATCAACCAGAATGTATGGAAACTTCATAACATAGATGTTTAGGTACATCTAAGAGCTAGAGGATAATGGGATCAATCACACATGTTATTATATGAGTATCCACAATAATTTAATGTTATTAATTAACCACAAGTCAATGAGGGATGGATGGAAATGATCAATAAATTCTATGAATTCTTTAATACACATAAGAATATAATGGTATAGTGTGATGTAATGATACATGGAGATCCCATCATGGGATGATAGTATTTAATGGTAGAAGAAAATATATATGTGTTCTTGGACTAGATGAGTTTCAAATCCCTCTTATTTTAGTATTTTTATCTAGAGTATTTGGTGTTGGTGAAGTCTTTGGAGTTACTCTCTTTGTAACAAGGAGATAATTTGGTGTCGATGTACACCAGTTAGTCTATGGAGTTGGTTTTTTCATATAGAGGTATTATAGAAAGACCATTTGAAAGATAAAAAGTACCTATTGGGTTTGCGACTAGATATTATATCAACGGAATTTATGCTGAAGCTTTCAATATATATAGTGATGATATACAAGGAGATAATGAAACAGATGAATATGGTAGGTATGGTTTGATATTATTTACATTTTCATCCACCTAGTGAAATATTTTGGGTCACACAAGAGAAGAATGGTCACTAGAATGATCATAACAAGGGTGGTTGTTGTGGAAAACATGCCTATTTATCACCTTCAATTATAAGAAGTAGTGTACCTATGACATGTTATAACTATGGAATGGTTTGACACCAAAGATGTTATTCTAATGTCATTTTCAAATATATACAACTGTTTTGGACATTACGGTTATCTACATCATTTCTATCAGTGTCTATGCCTCAATATGGTCAGGTATTGTTTGCTACAAATTCTAATATAGTATGATCAGATTTTTCAAAGACTATTGGTCTCCAACTAACATCCTCATAAGTAATGCACCTTGAAACAGTATAAGAGTTTCAAACATACATAGAAAGGGGTCCATAAATAGTGATACATACATCATTATTGCATCTTTAGTAGTGATTTATTTATTTTATATTGGGGATTCTAAGTCATTTATATCTATTTTTTTTATATGCTTAAAATTCAAATGATATTAATTCCATTAGTTATTTAGTTAATGACCAATCATGAGAAAATGAAAGAGCATGGGTTTCAACATCCTTATTTTTTTTCTATCAGTAGAATATATGGAATTAGTATGGGATTTTCTCAATAAAGATCTAAATATATTTGACATCATCATCAGGACAGAGTTACTTTTCACTCATCATGAAATGGTTCGTTGTTATAATCATCATGCCTCTTTTCATATGGTAGATGGGAGCTTCTGGGTGCTTCTGAGAGAGTGGGTAACAAGGTATGGTCATGGAATATATTTTATCCCAAATCATAGAAATAAATTATCTACTGTAGTAGTTAATGGAAATGATTATTATTAAATTGTGGACCTTCCCACTATTGTTTGGTATATCAAGGAAATTTTCATAGAAGACTACTCTAGTCTTCCTAAATTGAGGGAGGTTGAGTTTATGATTGTCATAGATGTAACACCATGAGGTTTTATGAAAAATATTCTTTTAATTTCATTGATGTATTCTATTATATATCACACCATGTTTATCTTGTACTATACGCAACACTGTATTAGCTTGCAGTATACGCAACACTATTCTTGGATCGTGTTACACACAATTTCATGTTCGTTTTATAATAGTCATTCTACGCAACGTTGAGTGTGTGTGTGTGTGTGTATATATATATATATATTCAATGTATAAATGAAATATGGTTGGATTCTGTTATATGAAACAACGAAGGATTCTTGCACAAAATGCAACCCTGACTTGGCTTGCATTACACGCAATCGTGACCTTCCTCAATAGCGTGTGTTGTATGCAATACCTGGTTTTACTAAACAACGATATATTATTATAATATTATAATGAACTATCTGTTATGAATAGTATTAACTAAAATTTTAATTTTATAAAATTATTATTCATCTTACACATTTTCTAGAACATAGTTTAAGAACACAATAAATTTTTCTGGTAAAATAAGTATTTTAAAAAAAATGCAGTTTAGCCACATTTTGATGGTGCACCCACATTAAATCTAGTTTTTGACATTTTTATAAGTACAATTTTACAAAATAAAATTATTATTTGGAATCAGGAAATAAAATTTTACCTTGGATAAATTGTTTATATTATTCTGATAACTTTCATATTTTAATGAATAGTAAAAACACGGTATATTTTAATTAAAAACTTTTTTCATCGTAATAACTTATGTGGTTAGATAATAATATTTAATGGTTTTAAAGTATAAATAGAATATATTTTTACAATTTAATATAATTTATGTCATTATCCTTGACTTTACATTGAATTCGTAGGTTAAATACATTCAATCTTTTGTAATGTTTTAAACAAAAACCCATTTTTTCGACAACATGATTAATTTTAATATAATTTCTGCAACTTCTGTGTATTGAATTTGGAAAAATGGATACCATATTTGGAATCATTGGGTCCAAATTATATTAATAGACTACTTTTTATTTTTGGGCTTTATGAATAGTAACAACGGTAAATTTTATTTACCACAGTAAAAGGTAAATTGGGTAATTAAGGGTAAATATAATATTATAAAATTTTTCTAATACTTGTCTTAATACAATTGTATGATTATTATTTGTCCTAAGTCATATTTGGGTCGAAATGGAATCCATTAGAACCCAGTTGAAGGTGATTAAGACCTTTAGTTTATTTTATTTAAAGGAAAGTGACATATGTCTCACTCAACTTTAATAATTAAAGTATTTTTAATATAAGTTTATACAGAATAAAAATTCGGTTATAAATACTCATTTGAAAGATATAATGTTTTTCTTTGTCATGGTAATTTATTTTTAATTTTTAAGAGTTATTTAATTACCTTATTATATTATACATTAATGATGAAGAAATTATTTATTTAGTGAAAAATCAATAATATAGTATTTATTGAAATATTAATACATATCAAAAGGCCCAAAAATATGAAAAAAACTTATTATTAGTATATATATAAACCCTAATCATCCACTGGCCAAATTGTTGACCATTTGGATCCTTATTAAGGTGATTATGAAACTTATATTATTTTATTTTAAATGATGCCAAAGTTCTCACCTTCATAATTTAATAAATATAACAACTTAAATATTGTGATTTTAAGATGATAAATACGAGTAAAAATATTATTGTGAAAGTTAATAGATTTATATTCATCATAGGATTTTATTTTTAATTTTTATGCAACATATAAGTATATTAAATAATTATACACAAATGTTGTACTAATTATTTTATTAAGAGATCAACCAAATAAATGGTTTTAAAAATAATAAAATAAATATTATATAAACTATTTAATGTGATCCACTAATTTTCTAGATACATATGACCTTTAATGAAGATAATAAATCTTTTAGTTAGAACATATCTTTTGTATATAATTTATTTAAATTCAAATAAATTAATAGTGTCAAATTTGACACTATTGTTATTTTATAAAAATAACATATTATAAAATTGTTTAAAAATCACAAAAATATTTAAAAATTATAAATTTACATTTATATGGTATAAAATATTATAAAGTATCCAATTATGGAAAATTTACAACAAAAAAGTAATTATTTGTTTAATTTAAAATTTACAATATTATTACCTCAAATAAAATTAAATTGATTAAATAAGGATAAATCAAGTTGATAATGTTGAAAATAAATTCCTAACATGTCTAAATTTTATTGGATGATGAGATTACAACCCTATCTCATCTAATATTCGAATATGAGTCATTTTTTGGAGGTTTTTATGTAACATCCCAAGTAAGTAATGAATAATAGATATTTTTATCTATGTCTATTAATGATTAAGATAGTGTTTTAGAGGATTAAAATGAAAATAAATCCAATCTTAAGCATGGAATACACTAATATTCTTAAAATATTGTTCTACTGCCTTATGATGGAAAACCCTTTTTAAATCTATCTTTTGACAATTTTATAAACTATGTTGGTCAAAATAAACTTATTCTTTATGATTGGGACATCAAAATTTACTTTGTGTGAATTTTTGATATTTTTCTGACAATGTTCATTTTTTAATGAATAGTGAAAACAATACTGCATTTTACATCAAAACTGCCTTTTAATCTAAATTATTTATATGATTAGATTATCTTTTGAATTGGTCTTAATGTTTAATATGAATATATTTTTACCATTTAATCCAATGGTGGTAATTGGAATCAATTTTACTTTGAAATTGGACTTAAACTAGTGTCCATGTTTTGATACTTATTGTTTCATAAAAACACGCTATTTGCTCTAACAGCGGGAATTAATTATTAAGTTAATTAATGTGAATTATTTGTTTTGAATTTTGTAAAATAGACTTCATTTTTAAATTCTTAATAACAAATATAGCTTTGGGTGAATTTTTGGTAATTTTCTGAAAAACATAAATTTTTAATGAATAGTGAAACCACTAAGTGGTACTTATAAAGACTGATTTTCCGTTTAAATGAAATTTTGCCGTCATTGTGTTTTGAATTTCAAAAATCCGACATAAATGTTTGTGATTTAGAAGTAAAATGTGGTTCAATGAGATTAAAATAATTTTTTTTGGTGAATAGTTACTTATTAAGTTTTTAATCGCGATTAGTGGTAATTAGTGTAGTTTAAGGTAAAAATAATGCTTTAATAAAATAAAATGAGCTTGAAACATGTCCTACCCTTATTGGTTGTGTCATGGCCGACCAAGAAAAGCCATGGGTAAACTTGGGGACCCCATGGATCCACTTTGGATGGGAAATGACATAAATTACTTTTTATTTAATGTAAAAGTAAAAATGACACAAACATAATATGTTTTATGAAAACAATTTTTACATGGGGTTATAATGATCAAATTTTTGATTATAAATAGTCATTGGAAATCTAAAACGATTTCCTACATCATAGTATTTTTTTATAATTTTTAGACATTAAATAAAATATATTATTTATGACATAATAATGATGCAGCGATGACATCATTATTTGACGATTTAAATAAAATGGAAAGATAAAGTAAAATCTATGAACTACACATGTCCAAAACCAATTGGATGAGTGGATTTCGAACCTTTATCACATTATCCACGAATTATATCAATGTGGGACCTTTTAAAACCGAAACACATTTTCAAATAAAGTTATATTTCTTTACTTTCCAAAAGTGCCCCTCTTCTCCTCTTATAAAAGGCCCCCACCTCTACCTCATTTCACACACTCCTCAAGCCTTTGGCTCGGCCAACCCATGCCCATTTACTCTCTCCACATCCCTCTCCTCATCCTAGAGGATTCCCTTTGGGCATAATCCTTTCAAAGGAAGCCTTTAGGCTCAAATCAGAAGGAGTTACACATTTAAAGGAGATTAAAGAACGGTCAGGTCAAGTCGGATACGAGGTATGGGACTTCGTCTCAATCTCCTTTCGTTGAGGCATATTTTGTTTTATACACAACTTTATTTTATACGGTGTATAAACCCCTTTGACTTTTACGTTTATTCAAAAGGAATCTTTTTTATACGAAGCGTTTACTAAACGACAAAAGAGAAAGTTTTTGTCGTACGTATGAGGCGACAACGACTTCTCCACCGTCGTGACCGTTATATGAGTTTCGGCTTCCTCTACAAGCCATACCGTCTTTTTAAAAGAAAAATAAATACCATTTTTTACTTTTCTTTTATTTTGGTATTGAAAATGGTTTTCACAATTTTTTTGTGTTGTATTGATATCTTGTGATTGAAATGTGGAAATGTTATGTTTCCTTTATGCATGTTTTATGTGATACGATTATGTTATGGTTCTTGGGCATTATTATGAAGACGGGTGGTTCGGTGATAAACTAAGGGCGGGTGAGCCCGATATAGCTCTCCAATGCATTGGGTAACGCGAAGGAGTGAAACGTTAAGGTTTCTCCGAAGAGATTTTAGGGAATATACTGTGATGGGTATTCCAAACGTTACCAAGAGGGTTACTCCCTACGTAAAAATGTTATGAATGCCTCAAGTTACCTTTATGTCTTATGATTTCTATGATTTATTCATGATTTTATGAGGTATGTTAAGGTGCCAAAGTTTTATGGGTAAAGTATGATTTCATTCTTATGTATATATGAACTCATGTTTCCTTTCCATGTTTTTATAACCCATACTGAGCTTTTTATGCTCATCCCAAGTTTTTTTGAAATTTTTTTCACAGGTCAAGGGAAAGTTACATGATATGATGATAGTGTCAAGGAAGTGTCAAGAAATAATCCATGTTTTATTTTAAATGTGTTTCTATTGATGGGAATGAAGAATACTATCTTTATGTAACCACTTTGTTTATATGTGGGATGTAATGAAAGTTTTATGATCTAATTCTCTAAAACTCTAAACCCGAAAAGATCCTCAATGTGTAATTTTGTAATAACTCAAGATTAAGTAAGGTTTAAGGCTGGGGCCTTATAGTTGGTATCAGAGGTCATTTTAGATAACTTTACGAGTTATAATTCTATTAAATTATTATCCCAAAAAAATGCTTTGAAATGATATAGCATTTGAAGATTACCATGTTTCATTATCTAAGACAAGTTTGTTCAGAATGGTTTTCCGCAGAGGAAACAGGGAAGCAGTGCTAGGAAGGCGTACAGAAGGAAATAAACTTCCGAATCAGCATCCTGAGATGGTCGGAATTGGAACTGAACAGTTTTTTGCCGTAATGGCGCAGTTGACTCAGGCTATAAATGGTGGTGGTATCCATGCACGAGATCAGCCAGATCAACCGCAGAGGAACATGTCAGTGGTGGAACATTTCATGAGGCAACATCCACCATCATTCAGAGGATCATATGACCCTGTGCTAGCTGAAGGGTGGATTAAAGCACTGGAGAAGATATTTGATGTCATGGGGTGTTCATACAATCAAAAGGTTAGTCTTGCTATTTACCGTTTGGAGGGTGAAGCCGATCAGTGGTGGTCCATGGTTAAAAATATTAGGGACGCCGATGAGATTGATGCTCTTGACTGGGATTAATTCAAAGGTATGTATCTTGAGAATTATTTTCCTAAGGCTGTTCGACTTAGGAAGGAAAATCAATTCTTGGAATTGAGGCAAGGGGAAGACTCAGTGGCTGCCTATGAAGAAAGGTTCACTCGATTGGCAAGGTATGCTCCATATTTTATCCGAGACCTTGATAGTAAAATCAATCGTTTTTACTCAGGATTAAATCCAAAATATCGAAGGGCATTAGATTCTCGAGAGTTTAAAAGTTATGAAAAGCTTGTTCGATGTGTTGAGAAGGTGTAAATGGAGTTTGCCGATGACCAAGTGTTCTATAACAACCAGCAGAAGAAGAGACCGAGGTGGCAGGAGAAAGGTAAGAATTCTTCAAAAAACTCTGATGGTAAGAGAAATAAGTTTCCAGTTTGTGATAAATGTGGCAAAAGGCATGCTGGGGAATGTCTTCTGAATTCTGGAAAGTGCTACCGATGTGGTAAGATGGGACATAAGGCTCGTGATTGCGCTGAAAAGGATCAAGGTGAAGGTAAGAACAAATTTGATTTACAGTTAGTGAAATGTTATAAGTGCAATGAGATGGGTCACTATGCAAACGAGTGTCCGGCAAAGAGCTTGAGTGATGGGAAGCAGTTAGACTACAAGCAGAAAGGGGTGGTGAAATCCTTTGCAACTACTTCAGCTGATGTCGGGCCATCAAATGAAGTTGTATCAGCTCCAGGGAGCTCAGTTTTTTTCAAAGATTGACCTGAGATCGGGGTACCATCAGCTGAAGGTAAAGGAGGCAGATATTCCGAAGACCGCGTTCCGTACGAGATATGGCCATTATTAATTTGTAGTAATGCCTTTTGGGCTAACCAATGCACCTGCTGTATTCATGGACTTAATGAAAAGAATTTTCCATAAGTTCTTGGACAAGATTGTGGTGGTTTTCATTGATGATATTTTGGTGTTTTCTAAAAGTAAAGAGGAGCATGAAAGACATTTAAGGGTTATCATGCAAACCTTTAAAGAAAACAAACTATATGGGAAATTCAGCAAGGGTGAGTTTTGGTTGCAACAAATTTCTTTCCTTGGTCACATTGTTTCTAAAGATGGAATAACTGTTGATCCTGCAAAAACAAAAGTTGTGGAAGTATGGCCAAGACCCACAAATGTAACCGAGATTTTTAGCTTCCTTGGTTTGGCGGGCTATTACCGAAGGTTTGTTAGAAATTTGTCACGGTTATCTAGTCCAATGACTAAGCTAACTCGGAAGGGTGTTATGTTTATCTGGACAAAAGAATGTGCTGATTGTTTTCAGGAATTGAAAAGAAGATTGGTGAATGCTCCAGTTTTGGAACTACCTTCCAGGAATGGTGAGTTTGTTATATACATCGATGCTTAATTGAAGGACTTGGTTGCGTCCTAATGCAGAATGATCAGGTAATTGCTTATGATTCACGACAGTTGAAAACTCACGAGGTAAATTACCCTACACATGATTTGGAATTAGCTGTTGTTGTTTTTGCTTTAAAAATTTGGAGGCATCATTTGTATGGAGTAAAGTGTGAAATATATACCGATCACAAAAGTTTAAAGTATATATTCCCTCAGAAAGAGTTAAACATGAGATAGAGGATATGGCTAGAATTAATCAAGGATTATGATTGTACAATTCATTAACATCCGGGAAAAGAAAATAAAGTGGTTGATGCTTTGAGTCGAAAAAGTAATGCGTCATTAACAATGTTGCGTTTGGAACATGATCCTTTGGTTAAGGATTTGATGAAATTTGGCATAGAAGTTGTTGGTGCAGGAAGTACTTCTGTTTTGTTTCAGGTATCAGTGAGATCTTCTCTATTAGATAGAATCAAGCAATCACAGAAGCAAGACAGTGAGTTGCAGAAAAAGGTAGAGCTGGTTCATAAAGGTAAGTTGCCTGAATTCAACATTGATAATGATTGTGTTTTGAGATTTGGGAAGAGACTGTGTCTGCCTTGGGATTCACAGTTGAAGAGAGAGTTGTTATGTGAAGCTCATAGTTCTCCATTTTCAGTTCATCCGGGCAGTACTAAGATGTATAGAGATCTGCGGGAGTATTACTGGTGGGATGGAACGAAAAGAGACATTGCTGATTTTACTGTGAAGTGTTTGACATGTCAACAGGTTAAAGCAGAGTGGCAGTTACTGAAAGGGATGCTTCAGACTTTACCAGTGCAAGAGTGGAAATGGGAGAATATATCCATGGACTTTGTTGTTGGATTACCGAAGACATCTCGAGGTAATAATGCAATCTGGGTTATTGTTGATCGCTTCACCAAGTCTGCTCATTTCCTTGCTATACGAGATACTTTCTCTCTTGATCAACATTCCCATTTGTATCTTAAAGAAATAGTTAGGTTATATGGAGTTCCTCTCTCCATTGTATCGGATCGTGATCCCAGGTTTACTTCTAACTTTTGGAAAGGCCTTCAGAAGTCGTTGGGTACTAAATTAAATTTTAGTACAGCTTTTCATACTCAGTCATATGGGCAGTCAGAACGAACAATTCAGACATTGGAGGATATGCTACGAGCTTGTTCTATGGATTATCAGGGAATTTGGGACCAACATCTTTCTTTGGTTGAATTTTCATATAATAACAGTTTTCATTCCAGTATACAGATGGCACCATTTCAGGCATTATATGGGAAGCGGTGTCGAACTCCAGCATTCTGGGATGATGTGGGTGAAAGTAAGTTGATGGGACCAGAATTGGTAGAAGAGATGGCAGAAAAAGTTCAGTTGATTCAGAAACACATGAGAACAGCTCAGAGCAGGCAGAAGAGTTATGCGGATAACCGGAGGAAGGATCTATCTTTCGAGGTAGGTGATCATGTTTTTCTTAAAGTATCACCATGGAAAAGTGTGATGAGATTTGGTAATAAAGGAAAGTTGAGTCCAAGGTTCGTTGGATCATATGAAATTCTGGAGAAAGTTGGACCAGTTGCATACCGAGTGGCTTTACCTCCGAGTTTATCTCAAGTACATAATGTTTTTCACGTTTCGATGTTGAGAAAGTATATGCCAGATCCATCTCATTTTTTGAGCCCAGAGGTAGTTCAGCTGGAAGAGAACCTATCTTATGAGGAACAACCGGTCCAGATTCTTGACCACAGGGAGAAAGTGTTACGGAATAAGGTGATTCACCAGGTAAAGTTTTTGTGGAAAAACCACATGATTGAAGAGGCAACATGGGAATCTGAAAATGCAATGAGGGATTAGTACCCCCATTTATTCGATAAGTAAATAAATTGCGGGGACACAATTTTCTAAAGGGGGGAAGGATGTAACATCCCAATTAAGTAATGAATAATATATATTTTTATCTATGTCTATTAATGATTAAGATAGTGTTTTAGAGGCTTAAAATGAAAATAAATCCAATCTTAAGCATGGAATACACTAATATTCTTAAAAGATTGTTTTACTACCTTATGATGGAAAACCCTTTTTAAATCTATCTTTTGACAATTTTATAAACTATTTTTTTCAAAATAAACTTATTCTTTATGATTGGAACATCAAAATTTACTTTGTGTGAATTTTTGGTATTTTTCTGACAATGTTCATTTTTTTAATGAATAGTGAAAAATACTGCATTTTACATCAAACCTGCTTTTTAATCTAATTTATTTATATGATTATATTATATTTTGATTTGGTCTTAATGTGTAATATGAATATATTTTTACCATTTAATCTAATGGTGGTCATTGGAATCAATTTCACTTTAAAAATGGACTTAAACTAGTGTGAATCTTTTGATAATTATTGTTTCATAAAAACACGCTATTTGCTCTGACAGCGGGAATTAATTATTAAATTAATTAATGTGAATTATATGTTTTGAATTTTGTAAAATATACTTCATTTTTGAATTCGTAATATCAAATATAGCTTAGGGTGAATTTTTGGTAATTTTCTGAAAAACTTCAATTTTTGATGAATAGTGAAACCACTAAGTGGTACTAATAAAGACTGATTTTCCGTTTAAATGAAATTTTTCCATCATTGTGTTTTGAATTTCAAAAATCCGACATACATGGTTGTCATTAAGAAGTAAAATGTGGTTCAATGAGATTAAAATAATTTTTTGGTGAATAGTAACTTATTAAGTTTTTAATCGTGATTAGTGGTAATTAGTGTAGTTTAAGGTAAAAATAATGCTTTAATAAAATAAAATGAGCTTGACACATGTCCTACCCTCATTGGTTGTGTCATGGCCGACCAAGAAAAGCCATGGGTCAACTTGGGGACCCCATGGATCCACTTTGGTTGGGAAATGACAGAAATTACTTTTTATTTAATGTAAAAGTAAAAATGACACAAACATAATATGTTTTACGAAAACAATTTTTACATGGGGTTATAACGATCAGATTTTTGATTATAAATATTTATTGGAAATCTAAAACGATTTCCTACATCATAGTATGTTTTTTATAATTTTTATACATTAAATAAATTAAATTATAAATG
The DNA here is from genome assembly GCA_963277665.1 of Viscum album. Lineage (NCBI taxonomy): Eukaryota > Viridiplantae > Streptophyta > Magnoliopsida > Santalales > Viscaceae > Viscum > Viscum album. The sequence goes on along the minus strand of OY728140.1, from coordinate 1,263,739,988 downwards.
ACATAATAATGATGTAGCGATGCCATCAATATTTGACGATTTAAATAAAATGGAAAGATAATGTAAAATCTATGAACTACACATGTCCAAAACCAATTGAATGAGTGGATTTCGAACCCTTATCACCTAATCCATGAATTATATCAATGTGGGACCTTTTAAAACCGAATTTGTTTTTCAAATAAAGTAATATTTCTTTACTTTCCAAAAGTGCCCCTCCTCTCCTCTTATAAAAGGCCCCCACCTCTACCTCATTTCACACACTCCTCAAGCCTTTGACTCGGCCAACCCCTGCCCATTTACTCTCTCCACATCCCTCTCCTCATCCTAGAGGATTCCCTTTGGGCAAAATCCTTTCAAATGAAGCCTTTAGGCTCAAATCAAAAGGAGTTACACATTTAAAGGAGATTAAAGAACGGTCGGGTCAAGTCGGATACGAGGTATGGGACTTCGTCTCAATCTCCTTTCGTTGAGGCATATTTTGTTTTATACACAACTTTCTTTTATACGGTGTATAAACCCCTTTGAATTTTACATTTATTCAAAAGGAATCTTTTTTATACCAAGCGTTTACTAAACGACAAAAGGGAATGTTTTTGTCGTACGTATGCGGCGACAACGACTTCTCCGCCGTCGTGACCGTTATTTGAGTTTCGGCTTCCTCTACAAGCCAGACCTTCTTTTTAAAAGGAAAATAAATACCATGTTTTACTTTTCTTTTATTTTGGTATTGAAAATGGTTTTCACAATGTTTTTGTGTTGTATTGATATCTTGTCATTGAAATGTGGAAATGTTATGTTTCCTTTATGCATGTTTTATGTGATACGATTATGTTATGGTTCTTGGGAATTATTATGAATACGGGTGGTTCCATGATAAACTAAGGGCGGGTGAGCCCGATATAGCTCTCCAATGCATTGGGTAACGTGAAGGAGTGAAACGTTAAGGTTTCTCCGAAGAGATTTTAGGGAATATACTGTGATGGGTATTCCAAACGTAACCAAGAGGGTTACTCCCTACGTAAGAATGTTATAAATTCCTCAAGTTACCTTTATGTCTTATGATTTCTATGATTTATTCATTATTTTATGAGGTATGTTAAAGTGCATATGTTTTATGGGTAAAGTATGATTTCATTCTTATGTATATATGAACTCATGTTTCCTTTCCATGTTTTTATAACCCATACTGAGTTTCTTATGCTCATCCCAAGTTTTTTTGAAATGTTTTTCACAGGTCAAGGGAAAGGTACATGATATGATGATAGTGTCAAGGAAGTGTCAAGAAATAATCCATGGTTTATTTTAAATGTGTTTCCATTGATGGTAATGAAGAATACTATCTTTATGTAACCTCTTTGTTTATATGTGGGATGTAATGAAAGTTTTATGATCTAATTCTCTAAAACTCTAAACCCAAAAAGATCCTCAATGTGTAATCTTGTAATAACTCAAGATTAAGTAAGGTTTAAGGCTGGGGCCTTATATTTTAAGTGGGGTTATATTTATTATAAATTAATATTTTTAAGATTTCCAAAGGTGCCCCTCCCCTCCCTTATAAAAGGGAACCTCTTCCATCTCTTCCTCACACAAATTTGAGCCTTCAAGCTCGGCCACACTCTGCCAAATTCTCTTCTCCACTTCCATAGAAACATCCTAGTGGTCCTGGTCTTCTTCAAAGACCAATTGTAGTTCCTTAAGAGGAGGTCTCAAAGAGGCGCTTCAAAGAAGAGGAGGTCTGGATACGTACGAAGCATATCAGACCTAAGGTAAGGGATAATTTTGCAAATCTCATATTTATCCAAGATTGCTTATTCGTAAGTATTTACTGGGGTTCTTTCTATCATCCATGTTCATGTTTTATAAAAGTGATTTTATGTTTGTTTAATGTTATTTTTCACCATTTCTGACTTTTACTAGATGGTATGTAATGAATCGTTTTTTACCATACGAGGTACTTTTTGACTTTTCCGACAAAAGTACGAGGAGAATGTTATTTTTAACTTATACTGTGTGAATGGATTTTTACGGTTTCATAATGCCTCATTTTCATGAAGCTTAATCTAAATGATTTTATGACTATTTTCAACAAAATACTTTTATTTTAAAATTGCATGACATTTTTTGAAATGAAAATGATTTTGAAGAAGAAAAGATATTTTCCTCAAGAATTCATTTCAAATGTTTTATCAAAACCATTTTCCATCTAAGATGACATTATTTCATATGTGTATGTTTCAAGTTTAATGTCTCTATGATTTACAAGGTTCACTTTTCTTATGATTAAATGTCCATTTGTTTTATATGGATTATGAAATAATGGGATGTTGTTTATGAAACCAATTTTATTCTTTGGGTTATGATGAATGTTTTATGTTTATTTTGTGGCACAAGTAAGAATTATTTCATTATGAGATGGGTGGGACCTATATCTCCCTCCAATGCATTGGGTAAAGATTTATATCTCATGAGATAGACATGGATGGAATGGCAAGTTAAACCAGTTCAGTAATACAGCACTGGAACGAGGAGTGAACTCGATTCAGAAAGGGACTTTGTCCACTAAGATGGTCTTGGCAGCAATGCCTTGGCTACTATGGAAATCATATCAGGTGCTTAATGGTTGCCACAATTACATGTTTTATTCCCATGCTATTTTATCATGATTTATGTTCCATTATGATCTATGCCTTATGTACTTCCTTGTTTTATGTCGTTGCTGAAGATTTTTAATGTTCATGTTTTTTTAGTTCAAATGTATATGGTATGTTTTATTTTATCCATCCTTACCCTTACTGAGCATTTGATCTCACCCTTTTTTATTTTTTTTCTCCATGATTAAAAGAAAGGTTTTAGTTACGGAAAAAATGGGATGATTTTTATGGGAGACGTTGAAGATCTTTGACCACGATTAGAAGATTGTGTTCCAAGTTTCCAAAGACACTAAACTATTACGATCCTTGTTTGTCTGTTTTTGTTATGTATTAAGTATTCTGCTAAAGTAATGTAATATCTATGTACGTTAAGCTTCGGGTCTCTACAGTTGGTATCCGAGGAAAGGTTTATTCAACCTTTGGAAACTAGGACGTGAAAATGTTAGTGAGATCCCAATAGATATTTCTAAGGTATGTCTAGGGATATCCCTAAGGATAAGTATACGTATAGGATATAGTACTAGAACTAATGTAACGATCATAGAATTTAACCTAATATGTTATATATTGAGGGTACTCCCCATTTACTATGTTGTTTTCCCTAGCATGATTTTTTCCTCTCACACTATTTTTTTTTTGGGTTTTAGAAAATTGCTGGAAACTGGAAGATTCAGGATAATAGAGGATATAATGGACAATAAAATGATATTCTTCATGAGCAACCAAATGAAACTGGATTTGGAAGTCCAAACTTAATTATTTTTCCGAATCAAAAATCTCATAATATGATCAATAAACTCAAATTTGGTAAGTTTCCTAACTCGGATAATAAGAGAAAGATGGTGTTTCATGATGATCATAGAGGAAAGAATGTTTAATTTACCCTATGTAAATCATGTGGGAATTGGCATCAAGGAGAATGTTTCAAATGAACTGAAAGATGCTTTGGGTGTGGAAAAGAATGACATAAAGCCAGTAAGTGCAAAGGAAAATGTTTAGTTAACACCATGGATGAGGATAATGGTATTGCTACGACATCAACATTGGTTAAATGTTTTAAATGTGGAATGTACGGGCATTATGCAAACCAATTCCCTAAGGTAAATCCTCATGAAGAGAATCATTATGGTTGTATGGGTAATATTTATGTTGATGATGATGAAGAGACTACAAATGATATGTGAGATGAAATAATTGTTGAAGCTCGGTCAATGGTTTAAGAATGTAGTGGAATAATTACATGTTTATCAAGTATAATGTTTTATAAGTAATCTCGTGGTACTATGGAATAAAGAGACATCTACAGATTGTTACACTGTCGTCTTTCATTAAGTTTTGAAAGTGGGTGATGAATGGTACCAGAATTTTTGGAAAGTAGATGATATGCGCATAATGAAGGGATAAGGAGAAAATTAAATGTTTGATAGTATTCATGAGCTCATGAATGATATAAGGAGAAGGATATATCATGGTTTGAGTATATTGAATTTTTGGATTTTGGTATGTGTAAAGAGTTAACTTTTTACAGCATTCATGTTTTCACTAAGGTTTAATGGGTATTCATTTTTCAAGAGAATACATGATAAAGGTATTCAAATTATTGGAATGTGACCAACAAGATAATGGGGGATAAATGATGGTTGGTTGATGACATTTCAAGTAATTTTTTTCTTTATACTATGAGATTGGACCGAAATATTTTAGATAAAGATTGGAATGGATTATGTTGGACATAAGATAGTTTTTTTCGGTATTATTAATGGGATGTTATATTAATGTAGTTTTAGAAAAAGGAAAACCTGCAGGACCGGTGATAGCCCATCGCGTCGGACAAGGCTGTGGGAATCGAACCCACAACCGATGTGCGACTGGCCTTTATCACATACCACTGGCCAACAGGAAGTCCCTGGTTAGTAGAAACTAGTTTTATTATATTAAGCAGTATGATATATGATGTATAAGTCCATTTTAGGAACCATATATGATTAATCTCGCTATAGACTGACTTATGTATATTTAATATATTTTTCTAACCTTTTGTTTGAGAAAGAGGAATTGCCCATCATTCTATCACATGATCTGCTAACACATCACGAATAAAAAATTCAACTTCATTTCTTTAAGAGATAAAGTGGAAATTGTTCGAGACATGAACAACAGTGATATTGTACCAAAATAAAGTAAGTATTTATTCTAATTCAAATTCCTCAACTTTAGGGAAATGATCTTGAAATCCAAAAATGTTATCCGATGAATCAGATGGTACCCCATATCATCACAAATTTATGGCATTGTGATTGTTGGATTTTTCATAGCCATGTCCACTACCACTCTCCATCAGAACTTGATGGTTATATTTTCCTTCCATATCCATATTTTCACCTATGTTCTATTATATGGAAACCCAATGATGAGTTACTTTGGGTAATCTTTTCATTTCATACGTTATTTTTTAAAATTAAGTTTTTGTATTCATTTTTACAAAGTGGGTTTCTATGAATAGTAAATGATATATAACCCCGACGAATTTCGAGGGAGAAATTCATTTTGAGGGGGGTAGAATGTAACACCCCAAAATTTTATGAAAAATATCCTCTTAATTTCATTGATGTCTTCTATTATACAGCACACCAAGTTTAGCTTGTACTATACGCAACACCGTATCAGCTTGCAGTATACGCAACGCTATTCTTGGATCCTGTTACACACAATTTCATGTTCGTTTTATAATAGTCATTCTACGCAACATTGAGTTTGTGTGTGTGTGTGTATATATATATATATACAATGTATAAATGAAATATGGTTGGATTCTGTTATATGAAACAACGAAGGATTCTTGCAAAACACGCAACCCTGACTTGGCTTTCATTACACGCAATTGCGACCTTCCTCGATAGCGTGTGTTGTATGCAATACTAGGGTTTTACTAAACACTAATATATTATTATAATATTATTATGAACTAGCCGTTATGAATAGTATTAACTAAAATTTTAATTTGATAACATTACTATTCATCTTACACATTTTCTAGAACATAGTATAAGAAAAAAATAAAATTTTCGGGTAAAATAAGTATTTTTCAAAAAATACAGCTTTGCCGCCTTTTGATGGTGCACCCACTTTAAATCCAGTTTTTGACATGTTTATAAGTTCAATTTTACAAAATAAAATTATTATTTGGAATCAGGATATAATATTTTACCTTGGACAAATTTTTCATATTATTTTGATAACTTTCATATTTTAATGAATAGTAAAAACACGCTATATTTTAATTTAAAACAACTTTTTTCATCGTAATAACTTATGTGGTTAAATAATAATATTGAATGTTTTTAAAGTATAAATAGAATATATTTTTCCCATATAATATAATTTATGTCATTATCCTTGATTTTACATTGAATTCGTAGGTTAAATAAATTCAATCTTTTGCAATGTTTTAAACAAAAACCCGTTTTTTCGACAACGGGATTAATTTTAATATAATTTATTCAACTTCTGTGTATTGAACATGGAAAAATGGATTCCATATTTGTAATCAGTGGGTCCAAATTATATTAATAGACTAATTTTTATTTTTGGGCTTTATGAATAGTAACAACGGTAAATTTTATTTACCATAGTAAGAGGTAAATTGGGTAATTAAGGGTAAATATAATATTATAAAATTATCCTAATACTTGTCTTAATACAATTGGATGATTATAATTTGTCCTATGTCATATTTGGGTTGATATGTAATACATTATAACCCACTTGGAGGTGATTAATACCTTTAGTTTTTTTTATTTAAAGGAAAGTGACATATGTCTTACTCAACTTTAATAATTAAAGTATTTTTAATATAAGTTTATACAGAATATAAATTCTGTTATAAATACTAATTTGAAAGATAAAATGTTTTTATTTTTCATGGTAATTTATTTGTAATTTTTAAGAGTTATTTAATTACCTTATTATTTTATACATTAATGATGCAGAAATTATTTATTTAGTGAAAAATCAATAATATAGTTTTTATTGAAATATTAATACATAACAAAGGCCCAAAAAATGTGAAAAAAACTTATTATTAGTATATATATAAACCCTAATCATCCACTGGCCTACGTTTTGACCATTTGGATTTTTATTAAGGTGACTATGACACTTATATTATTTTATTTTAAATGATGCCAAAGTTGTCACCTTCATAATTTAATAAATATAACAATTTAACTATTGTGATTTTAAGATGATAAATTTGATTAAAAATATTATTGTGAAAGTTAATAAATTTATCTTCGTCATAGGATTTTATTTTTAATTTTGATGCAACATATAAGTATATTACATAATTATACACAAATGTTGTAGTAATTATTTTATTAAGAGATAAACCAAATAACAGGTTTTCAAAATAATAAAAGAAATATTATATGAACTATTTAATGTGATCCACTAATTTTCTAGATACATATGACCTTATATAAAGCTATTAAAGCTTTTATTTCGAACATATCTTCTTTATATAATTTATTTAAATTCAAATAAATGAATAGTGTCAAATTTGACACTATTGTTATTTTATAAAAATAACATATTATAAAACTGTTTACAATTCACAAAAATATTTAAAAATTATAAATTTAAATTTATATGGTATAAAATGTTATAAAGTAACCAATTATGAAAAACTAACAACAAATTAGTAATTATTTGTTTTAATTTAAAATTTTGAATGTTATTACCACAAATAAAATTAAATTGATTAAATAAGGATAAATCAAGTTGATAATGTTGAAAATAAATTTCTAACATGTCTAAAATTTATTGGTTGATGAGATTACAACCCTATATCATCTAATATTTGAATATGAGCCTTTTTGGAGGTTTTTAATTGGGGTTAGATTTATTATAAATTAATATTTTTAAGATTTCCAAAGGTTCCCCTCCCCTCCCTTATAAAAGGGCACCTCCTCCCTCTCTTCCTCACACCAATTTGAGCTTTCAAGATCGGCCAAAACCTGAAAAATTCTCTTCTCCACTTCCATTGAAACATCCTAGAGTTCCTGGTGTTCTTCAAAGATGAATTTTAGTGCCCTAAAAGGAGGTCTCAAAGAGGCGCTTCAAAGAAGAGGAGGTTTGGATACGTACGAAGCATATCGGACCTAAGGTAAGGGATAATTTTTCAAATCCCATTTTTATCTGAGATTTCATATTCATAAGTATTTACTGGGGTTATTTCTATCATCCATGTCCATGTTTTATAAAAGTTTTTTTATTTATGTTTAAAGTTCTTTTTAAACATTTTATACTTTTACTAGATGGTATGTAATGAATATTTTTTTACCATACGAGGTACTTTTTGACATTTCCGAGAAAAGTACGAGGATAATGTTATTTTAAACTTATACATCATGAATGGATTTTTACGGTTTCATAACGCCTCATTTTCATGAAGCTAACTCTACATGATTTTATGACAATTATCAACAAAATACTTTTATTTTAAAATTGCATGGCATTTTTTGAAAAAAAAAATGATTTTGAAGAAGAAAGGATATTTTCCTCAATAATTCATTTCAAATGTTTTATCAAAACCATTTTACATCTAAGATAAAATTATTTCATATGTGTATGATTCACGTTTAATGACTCTATGATTTACATGGTTCACTTTTCTTATGATTAAATGTCCTTTTTTATATGGATTATGAAATGATGGGATGATGTTTATGAAACCCATTTTATTCTTTGGGTTATGATGAATATTTTAAGTTTATTTTGTGGCACAAGTAAGAATGATTTCATTATGATATGTATGGGACCTATATCTCCCTCCAATGCATTGGGTAAAGATTTAAATCTCATTAGATAGACATGGATGGAACGACAAGTTAAACCAGGTCTATAATATAGGACTGGAACAGGGAGTAAACTCGATTCAGAAAAGGACTTTGTCCACTATGATGGTCTTGGAAGCAATGCCCTGGCTACTATGGAAATCATATCATGTGATTAATGGTTTCCACAATAACATGTTTTATTCCCATGCTATTTTATCATGATTTACGTTCCATTATGATCTATGCCTTATGTACTTCCATGTTTTATGTTGTTGCTCAATATTTTTAATGTTCATGTTTTTTTTAAGTTCAAATGTATATGGTATGTTTTATTTTATCCATGCTTACCCTTACTGAGCATTTGAGCTCACCCTTTTTATGTTTTTTCCCCAAGATTGAAAGAAAGGTTTTAGGTAAGGAAAAAAAGGGAAGATCATTATGGGAGATGTTTAGGATCTTTCACCACGATTAGAAGATTGGGTTCCTAGTTTCCAAAGAAACTAAACTATTACGATCCTTGTGTGTCTGTTTTTGTTATGTATTAAGTATTACGCTAAAGTAATGTAATGTCTATGTACGTTAAGCTTCGGGTCTCTAAAATAGATCTCGGTATGTTGTCCATTTCAATATATTTTTATAAGATATCACAAAGAGAGCTAATGGATCTTAATATTCGTTTTTCCTACCTGAGAGAGAATGTTTCTTTCCATAGTGCTTAACCTTGGGAAGCTGTTGTAATCTTCCAATAAAGATGACAGTTTACACCAAATATGTATATACTATATGAAGTTGAACATGTTTATGGTTATGAATAAGTATGAGTTTCTTCATGTGGATAATTTTTCTAATCATTTAAAAAGGGAATGGTGATTTTTGAAGATCAATATTCAGTTAAGCTTTAATATACATAGAGTTTAGTACTGTTATATACTAATGACAATATTCAAGAGCCAGTACACCCATTACGAATATCTAGTGACGTTGTCTGGTTTGAATACATCTCATCTAGTTTGTAGTTATTTCATGAATCATGTATTCCATCAGTATCTTGACACTTTTTTGGTAGTGTTTATGGATGATATTTTGGTTTATCTGGGATCTGAGCACTAGCATAAGAACTATTCAAGTCTGGTATTGCATGTTCGTCAGAGTATCCATTTTTATTGAATGATTTTGAAATGAAATTTTTAGATTCAGGAAGTTATGTTCCTGGGACACATGATTTTGATGACGGGATTTTCAGTTGATCCAAATAAGGTCAAGGATATTTTGTCATGGGAAGACCAAAAAAATATCATTAAGATTCAGAAAAACGTTGGACTTCCTACATATTATCATCATTTTGTCAAATATTTCTCAATCCTGGAATCACCAGTGGTTTATCTTAATAAAACTTTGTATGAAATTTATATGAGGTACAAAGTTTCAGTATTATTTCAATGAGCTTAGAATAATCCTAAAATAGGCTCATATTATGAACTCTCCAGAGCCTAGTATGGGGTATGTGGTGTTATGTGATGGTTCTAAAACTAGTTTTGGTTGTTATCTTATGATTTATGATCAGTCAGTGTCTTAAAAATATTTTCATATATGATATAATTATAATAATTAATACACGAATGATTTAGAGGTTGTATTAGGTATGTATCAGCTTATTTATTGGAATCAATATGTTTTGAGGGGGGGGTCAATTGTTTGAATTTGATATCTCTTATACCCTGAGGATGTTAAATGTAAATCCATAAGGTATTATTAGGAATGTACCACCATAATCTATTTTGGAATCGAATGGAGAGTCAAATCCTATGAAATCATTTCTTAGTTTCACCTGGTTTCCCTGAGTGATGTTTCTAGTACATCTTTAATTAGTGTTAAGTTATCATCATCACTCATTGATTTTATTATATATATTTAATATTATGATTATTAGTTAAGTGGAATTTGACATACCCTAAATAGTTGGGACTGTGTTTTAGGTTGGTATATCTATTAAAATGGTAAACTCCATTTTTGGGTTCAATATCTCATGCCAACATTATTGTAGATATTGATTTTGTTTTATTGTAATTTTTATTAATAGTATGTTCATCTGAACACTATGAAGACATATTATTACATGAGACATAAATTATTGTGGTTGAGTATGAAGCGTGAAATTACAGATTATATGTTCCATATTTACACCAAGAAATTGACAAAAATAGAGCATCAGAAACCTTCAAGATATATTCAACCTATTTTGGTTTCATTAAGTAAATAGAATGAGGTCTCCATGGATTTTGATGTTAGATTAACATGCACTTCTCATAGGTAGAATACAATCTAGGAGATTATTGATCGGTTGATGAAGATTTCTCACTTTATTCCATTCAAGGATAACAAAAAATTTATATATATAAGTAGGTTTTAAGTGGAATAGATAACGAGGTTATGCGGGGTTCATTATACCATTGTTCCCAATAGGGATACTAGGTTCAGTTTGAGGCCTCATGGAGTCTCCATATAGTGATGTGGACACAGTTCATGTTCAATACAAATACTCATCCATAGAAAGATGTTCATAAAATTATTTCGATTCAGATCCTAGATTATATTCTTTATACATATATCATAGATTTTTTAAGATATTAGGATAGACCATTGGGACTAGTTGATTTTTCTTATAGCAATTGTTATTTTTCATCGTTATGAATGGATCATTTGGAGGATTGTTATGGTCACTTATGAAGATGGCATATTTTTTTTGGATAGTGGTGGGTGAAGCCACTTCAGTTGGACTGAGTCTCATTTAAGAGATGTTAGAATAGATTCAGGAAATACCATGACATCTATTTACATATAAAATTTGACATAAATCTTATAATGTTCCAGAACACTGTCCATTGAAGTTTTCCATATGTGATTTGGTCTTTTTAAAATTTTTATTTCGAATAGGTTACTACCATATTAGAAAATGGTGGAATTTGGAACTAGATATGTTTGACCATTTGAGGTCATTAAGGGATTAATGATGGTTGACTATCAGTTATCATTGATAGTTCAATTGATAGAAATAAATAATGTTTTCCACATATCAAATCTCACAAACTACCATCCCAATCCAGCTCACATTTTGAGCTAGTAAGATATTGAATTATAGAGATACATTTTTATTGTGGTTAATTGAGCGGATATCATTAAACCACACAAGAAATCAATGTATTAGATATTGATTCCATTGGTTATAGAGTTTTTAAGACATGGGACATATTCTTATGAGACACGAGAGCAGAAGTACTTAATGAGGGGGTTGTGGAATCACCAATATTCTAGACATCATTCTTCCACCTAAATTTTCAGGGACTAAAAAGTCTTATGGTGGAGTGTTTCTGACATCTAGTTGCCCAAATTCACGTATTTTTCTTCCCTCTTGTCGTTTCTCTTTTTATCTTGGTGTGTTTTGGGGCTCCCATGGATAAATATAATTTACTAGGTAAAATGACATAATATTTGTGTAAGTACGTTTTTTTATTAATGGATTCTAGGTATAAAAGTGTTAAATTAATTGTAAGGTTATCCCTTAATTTTGATAATAAATTTGTTTTTTAGGATTTTATGCTCGAACTAATATTTTCTCGATCTTTAAGATAAATTTTTTATGCCTAAATGTTTTATGTGTCATGTATTGGTTGTAGAGAAGAATCCATAAACCAGTGTAGGGAATGAGAAGTTTACAAAACATGTAATTTTAGTTCATGAAATATAATGTTAAAATAGTTTTTTAGTAATATAGTCATATATTTATCTGTATGCTGGAGTTCCATGGAATACACGATTTGAAATTGGGCTTTATTCCATGTAAATCTCATGAGTTCGGATTCTCACGAGATGCATGGAAGATTTTTGTTCCTTCATTTTCAACCATCTTCCATCTCAAAAGAAAGGCTCCACGTGGTAAGTTTAGATACCTTATTCCCTTCAAAATAATTTCATTCAATGATTTATCATCATTTCATTTTACATCATTTATAAGAGTGATTTATCTTTTCCACTTCTTTGTTTCCTTCAATCATGGTAAAGACTTTTCATTATGTTTATATATCTATTAATCTATTTTGTTGATTCTTATTATTTCCTTCTAGAATTGTCCTATGATATTCCTATGAAGGATAACACTTTTTTTAGTTATTGTGTAGTGTGCTGATTTCCATGAGGTATATTCCTATTCACTAAACCTTTTTCTAAACTGAATCACTTCTGAGATGTGTGGATTGATTCAAAGGTCTTTATTTTAATTTTTTATTCATTCAAGTTAGTGGATTACTTTTCAAGCATGTATAACCTTCATTTGAGGTTGGTGGTTCTGTATCTAACCTATTCTGGATTAATTATATTTCCATATTTTAATAAATAATTTTATATATGAAATAAAATTATTGATTTATTGATTTTTTCATGTTTAGAAATTGGTTTTTTATAAAATATGTTTGATCAATTTTTTTTTAAAAAATAAAAGTTATTTTCAATGAATAATGAAATTTATTTCTAAAATGGTTTGGAAATCATTTTTTTAAATAGATTTTAGAATAGGGCACATGGGTGGCCTTGGGAACATAGCTGGAATGTATAAATTATGAAAATAATTCATGTAATATCAAGGGGTGGGGTTAACTACTATATTGTTCCTTTTTTTCTAGGCTCACCATTCAAGGGGATTTATATTGAAATTATTGAAGGATTCACTCATTGGATGTTTCTTTTCTACATAGTCCCATGTTCAAAGGACATGATTGTTCACTAGTCATTGATTTTGGTATGAGTATTCTACTAGACTAACCTAGAGTCATACTTGGAATGATGTTACCAATTTTTTTGGATCATATTATATTTCCATGGTTTTGAGGATTTGGGAAACAGTATTAATTTTGGTTCGATTTAACTGCTTTGAGGTATATGAAATTCTCTCAAAATATATCATATGGATTGATTTTTAAATATAGAAAAAAATAAAGATTAAATGTTTGAAATGATTTTGATAAAAAAAATATAAATGGTTTATCACGCCTTGATTTCCTTAATTTTGAGAGAATTAATGTTATTGAACATAGACTTGTTATGGAAGACCTTGGTTGGATCCTACCAAGCCAGTCGGATCACACCATATTCTCCCCTTCAGTGTTGTGTAGAACATTTTGTGTATTTTAATATAGTGAAAAGAAATTAACTATAGTTAGGTGTTGTGGTTTTATATTAGCTATGTTTGGGGTAGTTGGGATGAGATGGTGGTAGTTTTTCAATGATAAATCCTGGAGTAGTTGGTTTTTTAACTTTAGTTTTCCTTTAATGGATTGACTTGTACTTTGGGATTATCTATAATCTTTGAGTTGTATCATTTCCACAATATTATTTTAATTATGGAATGTATATATATCTTCAACTAGTATATCCATCATATATATATATATATATATTCCATTTTGTAACTTCATTTTATGTGAAATCATTCCCTATGGTTGTTTTTTGATTACCATGTGATAGATGCCAACTCTTGGGGATCTGGAACACCCTTCGGGGATGTCTATATTCAGGTTGGGTGTTAGTTTGACAGGTTATCTAGTGCAGGTTCACCATAATATATAATTTAAAATTTTATGATGAGTATATAAACCTCATATTTTCTATATAGCTAATCCCTCTATATTCTTAATGCAAGAATTCAAATAGCTAAATTAAAATAACAAGTTGTGTAATTTTTCTACAAAACCATCATTTTTATATTTTATAGGCTATCACCATAAAATTTTAGATCAGTAAACATAGCATTCCATTCATGGATGCATCGCTATACATCACAAAAATCTACAGTACTGGGTGGTGTTAGAAGATGTGTGAGGACTAACCTTATATTTCGTTCCTTGATTTTTTCCACATATTCATTTTTTAAGGGAACATAATTCCTTACGAATTTACATGGTGAGTGAATTAGTCATCGATGTGAAATTTTCCAAAATGAGTAAATAATATCCACCAAAACTAAGAAAACTATAGATATTAGTCACCATGGTTAGTCTGGGTCCACATTTTATAGATTCTTTCTATAATGCCTCCATATTTAAAATCTTATTGAGATTATATGTCCCAAAAAATGGGATTGTTCGGAGAAAAAATTCACACTTGGAAAATATTTCATTCAACTTTTTCTTCTATATGGACTTAAGTACAATCCTCAAGTGATCACCATGATCCTCATTTATTTTTTAATATATATATTAATAGAATTTATAAATAGTACCTAAAGATAATCAAGATAATCTATAAATACTATATTAACCAAATCCATGAATATATTGGTAGAATTTGTTAGACTAAATTGTATCCCTATAAGTTAATAGTGTCAGAACCTTATAAGTAATGTTGTATTGGGTGAATATTCCTTCTTGAGGATTAATCTATTATATCCAGAATGAAGGTAGATCTTGAATAATTATTTACCTACACATAATTAATAATAAAATTCATCAAAAAATGTTGTATGGTACTTTCTCTATATTTAAATCTTTCTATGTTTCTGATAATCGAATTAATTTTGTAATTTAACATCCTTATTTTTAATAAAATACTATATTCACCATAAGGTGGTAGACTTGGGAGAATGAATCCATTTTCATGATTTTTATAGTGTTTATTATTCAGTTATTGAAATACAATTGAGTTCATTATATATGAAGAATTTAAAATATGAATGACACCATGTATTAGTTCTATTGAACCATAAACTTTAATATTAAATGGATGTCTGGGAAACTCATCATCAAATAGATATACAAACTCCCACGCAATAGGTATATCCTAATATTGAGTTTCTCCCACCCAATTTAGATAAACCCCCTATGTTGAGTTAAAATCATGAAAAATATAGGAGATTTTATTTCCATGAGATGTCTATATTTATCATCATTTTTATTGGTGTTCATATGATGGTTCTTAATATCATCATGACTTCACATCCTTGAAAATTAATTGGGGATTTATCGTATGTAATGATATTCAATGCCTATGATTACATCAAATTCAAATAATGGCAGAACAATAAGTTTTAGAGGAAGCACATACACAAAAACCATAATCAAATAAGAAACATACACATGAAAATTTATCATCATACCATTTAGAGTTATCACTAGTAATTCAACATATAATCATTAATATAAATATATTTAAAAGGGAACCATAGAATTTATTGAGGAAAATACCCTTTTCACTATGAGAATAATATTCTTTAAATCAAAAAATTTCCACAGTAGTTTAGAAAAAACATTCTTTAAAAATATCCTTTCAATATTGTAAATTAATCTCCATTTTTTTAAGAACCATGATGTTGGGAAATTCATTTCATGTAATTTATTTTGAAATAATAACTCCTCTCACATATTCATTATAAAGTCAACTATATCTCATTCATAATACAATAAGAATAAAAATTTTGAACCATTTTTTGTGAATGTAAATCAATAGTAAAAATTATTTTTAAAAATTAATAGGATAATATTAATCCATCCATGATTTTTTTAGAAAATATGGATGACAAAGAAAAATTATTTTTGATAGAAGAGAGAAACAATGTTAGTTATCCTTACAAATAGTCATTCAGCCTCTTGAGTTCATAATGAAAGGAAAATGAAATAAAGACATGTCGTATATTGAAATAAAGTTAGTATAAGAACATTCAAGGGGTTATTTAGAGATAGGTAATAAAATTTTATAAATAGTAACTTAATCACAAACAATCCCCTTAAACAATGAGATTGTAACATAAATATAGTACCTCAAGTTGGAATTTGTTTAACTATTCACTACCCTTATTTATAATTAATTTAAATGTATTATTATTATATAAAAAATATCTTTCATACTTATAATGACATATATTATCAAAATATAACATTTTAAGGTCCATTTATTAATAATTATTTATTAATACTTTTATTTTCTGAAGTATACTATTTCTTTTTTCATGTTGATTTCAGGTTGGTAGTTCTTATATTTGTACATTGAACATGGTTTTATCATGATTAGGAATTTTAATCGTCATTTAAATATAATATATTTTCATTAAAGATACATTTGTATTCATCTATAAATTTTATATATATAACAATGAATTACACAATTGAAGGAAACGGTAATCGATACCTATGAAGGAATGCTCATTTCAATTTCTGACGGATGGATGAAAAAAATTACAAAATGGTAAAAAAAAATCACCTTTATAAAATAACTATTATTTCATATATATCATATATATTCATTAAATTTATCTTTACAAGCTTCCATGTAAAGAGGAAAATAAATTGTATCACATAAATTTGTGGATGTGATATTCCACATGTCTAAAAAAGTTACGTAATCTTTTTGCAATAGAGTGGGTGGTAATAAGGTACATATGGAATTATAATTATATAATAATAATAATTTCATAATTTTATTTTTATAACCATTATAACCAGAATTCTAACAATTCAAGAAATATTGGGAATGAAAATTAGTTTTTTCACTATGTGGGGGAGGTAGTCCACATGTAAGCACGAGCGATACATTAACTTACAATTTGGTGGAATAAAGTGTAAATATTGGTGGTTACACAATACTAATAAAATTTTAATATATTTAATATTATTAGATTGTTATTTTTAAATAAATACCATTATTTAAGGGATGCAGAAGAAGAAATAAATTGAAAATTGTCGAGTAAGATGATGATATGTTCTTCAGTAGGCATACTTTATATCTATTATTAATGACACTTAGGAGAATCTTTTAAGAACAACATAAAATCGATTTCATGTATAGGGATATTTATAATAGAATTTTATAGGTTTTTTAAACCATATGGATGAATGTGGTGTGAATAAGAAAAACAGGGGTGGCCATTTATAAGTGGGGGAGAGAACACAATTGGAATTTCTTAAAAGATTAAAAAAATAATAAAATCATATTAAATTAAAATGATCCCAAATATCTTGATATTAAATGGTGGAGTTTTATTAGGTTTAAATATGTCCATCCAATAATATTTATATAAGTTTAATTAATAAACATACACATATCTCTTCGTTTAACTCTTAATAAACCTATTTTAACCTTATCCATAAAAATAAAGTTTTACTGTTTTTAGTAATCATTGTGTTTTTTTGTTGAGAAAATTTAATAATATTATTTATTCTGACTAAAAATATGAAATAAATCTTATCTTATTTAATTCCTATAGTTGAATAATTTTATTTAAAATTAAACCTTAAAAAAGTAGATGAAAAATTGTTTAAAAAAAATTATTTGTTAATTATAATTGTTTTTCATTTCAAAATTAACTGATAATATGATTAAAATTTCATAAAATAGATTATTAATAATATAATTTAACAAGTTATCATTTTATAGCCAGTTTAATAAAATATGCAACTTTTTAGATTCTTTTAAAAAATTCAATTTGCAATTGATTTCAGTATTTTTCACTATTTATTAAAGAATAATTCTTTTTCGAAAATTATAAAGAATTCTATGTAAGATTATTATGACATGATAATTGAAAAATAGAGTTTAATTTTCTTAATAAATTTTATATTCGTGAATGAAATTAATTATAACATTTTCTCACAAAAAGAAATAAAAAACATTTTTGAGGGAAAATGTATTTTTTAAGCATATAATGACATTACTAAAAAATGAGTACATATTTATAAATATAATTGACTTCCCTGAAAACATTATACATAATTTTTAATATTTGTTTATTCTTTTTCATTCTTCCAGTTTAACCACTATTTTATAATACTACACTATATTATAGTTATTGTAGAATCGAGTTTGTGTGTATCAAATGAAATTAGAGAAATTTAAATTATTTAAATAAAAATATATTATAAAATATTAGGATGTTACAATAATGACTATAATTGTACATATTTATATCACTTGATCAATTTATATATCTTAAATGACCATGCTACATAAAATTTCATATGGTATGTAAATATAGTTTGAGGATAAATTGATATATTATACCAAGAGATTATGTCATACTATGATCTAAAAAATACTTAATTTTTGAAAATTAAACATTATACCAATTATTAATGATAGTTTGGATGTTATTTAATAATATGATTAATAAATTTTCGAATTTTATGACAGTATATAAATTTAAATTTTATCCAAATCTTGTAAATAAAGTTTTTTTTGGAAGATTTATTAATTTAAAATTTAAAATATGAAATTCAAAGATTTTATACATAAATAAGGATCTTGTTATACATATAATGTACTAGCATTAAAAATATAATATTCATGATGTTTTTTCAATAGTACATATCAAAATTTTCTTTCAATGAATATCTAAAACATTGGTATATTAAATTGGTGTACATATCATGGAAGATTCTCAATTAAATAATAAAGGATCGTGGAAAAATTTATTCAATTTTTGTGTTCATTTATCATGGATGTATTTTTTTGTTTGACATGCAAGTCAATTACATCTCTTTAACCCTCTTGGATATAATGAGTGGTTGTGAGAAAAAAACCATATAAAATTGATAACCCATGGGATTATCTTAATTATCTAATAACATACTAGTGGGGTATTGGTTAATTTTAATCTAAACACATTATTGATATGTGTTCCTTGGATGTGTCCCATTTTGGGTGAATTAATAAAATTATAAGTGATCAAATAGATTATAAATATATGAATAAATTTCAAGACAACCTAATTCATCACCCTCTTATAGTTTTCATTCATTCAATGGGTGACAAAAATGGGATACAAAGACCTATTATTTATATTTTAAAGATATTGTTCCATATGGATCAATTCCTCAAGGATTTTTATCCCATATCCCTCACATAACACCAATTTAATGGCATATTATAGTTGTATAATTCTCACATTATATATATCAATATAATATCATGAGACCCCCATATCAAGTTAGAACTATGGATGTTGAATCATGACATGAAACCTGACAACAACATGAGAGGGTCATTAAACCCAAGTCATGAATTTTATTGAGTAGTTGAATATCTATTTGAAAACCTCCCCCATATGTGTTAGAAAAGTGTATTGAACATATTCCTATATTTTTTACAATTCATATACACAGACCATCCCTATAAGAAAGATATTTTGTGATATTTCACACAACCTAGTCGATCTGATTCAAATAGGGTTCACAACCCATCAATGGAAAATACCGTATGTATGGGGAGGTTTTCTATTATATATATATATATATATATTATAACAAAACCCACCCCATCCATGTATATGGGACATGTGATGTAGCTTCATTGTGGGACAAGTTAGGGTCATGGTGTGAAAGATGAATGTATCATATAAGGGTTGATAAAACTACATCACAAATGTAGATGTGCCTTGAAACATGTATCCAACACTATCACAACATAGACATAGATTCAATAATGTAATTTCCTAGATGGTTGGTTTTATGGTACCTCATTTCTTGGTGTCATATTTTTATTGTTCTCCTTTTTTTGTATATATTTATTTCAACATTTGAATCACCTAATGAATCCATATTGGTTTTAAAATTACCCATCTCAGATTATACATGATTTAGATAGTTCATAGAGTTTTAAATGAAGGGATAACATTAGATCATGGTTTTTATTTCGTATATTCATTCCATTTAGCCGCATCATGTCAAGACCAAATCCATACATGTAATGACTTGTTGTGTTTCTAGTTTTGTATAAATTTACAAGCGCATAAATATTATTTTATTCTTAATCATTTATACTTAAACCTCAATAAAAATTAGGCTCATCATTAGAGATCATTGAGATATCTTTTTATTCTTTTTATTTATGGATTTTAAAAATCAAGAATCCATAAGAAAATGTTAGTATTATTCCATTATATTTGGTTACCTATATATCATTAATCTAGGATATCATTTAGAAGTGGAACTGTTTGGTTTTGTGGACTTCAGATATATATTTGATTAAGGTTATTTTGATCAAGGTGGTTGGTTATTTACTTCTATGATATGTTCCTTTTGATCATCTTCAACCCCTTTTTAATCCATAGTGCTTGTTGAATCTTATTTTTGCAGTAGAAGATTTCAGAATTATTATTCATTATTTTTGAATATATTTAATGTAACGTGATTTTTTTTTCATTGAATATATGTTAAGTTTTTACCATAAAAATATAATAAAATAGTGTAATTAAAATTTAATTGTTAGGGGTTAATCTGTTTTATTTTAGATGATTTTAATTGAAGGAATGTGATGAATGAAATGTGGATGTTACTACTAATTTGTTATTTTGTATTTTAAAATTTGTGATATTGGTTCCATTGAAAAGTGGGGTAACATAAAAAGTTTTAAATATTTCTATATGACATTGAAATAGTTTTTCAAAAGTCTAAAAATGTGATAATGACAATTGAAACCCATCAGAATTATGTGGGAAGAATTTTAGATGGGCAAATAACCAAAAGATAAGTTTCATTTTGGTGGAAAGAAAAAACAAAAAGATAAAATTCCAACATGAGGGTTATTATAGGGTTGCATGATCACATAACCCTTAATGGGATATGAAATTTAAAAACACCACTAATTATTATACACCTTGAATACTATATAATGGTTTATTCATGAATAGATTCATATATGATAATGTAACATAGTCTTTCTCAGGTGATGCCTCCCATAGAGACATTATTTCATAATTCCAACCACTTTATGGAACTGATTCTTTCTATTATAAGGAATATATTTAGACATTGATCTCCGTGGGATGTCCCTACACCATGTGACTCATAAACCAGATAAGTTTAAAGTAGGAAATGTTGCCTAACTTTGTCAATTTAATAGGAATATGTTCTTAATGTGATTCTCATGAAGTTATAAAATCACCCAAAAACATACATATGTTGTGACTTGTCTAGGAAATATATCCATAAAATTCTAATATAATGGTATTCATTATTTATACGATGCACCCAGAGATATCACTGAGTATATGAGACTTTAAAATGTGTTGTGTATGGGTCTAATGTTACCTATACAAATAATATTTCATTTAATTGAACTTGGGTTCATGGACCACCCACTAGGAAAAGATGTGTAGTTATATGGGTATATCATTATAAAACCCTCAATAATCTGAAAGAGAAAAAGTATTTTTTACGGGATGTCATAGTATGATGACAAGAGTAAATTTTGGAGAAATTTTATAGAAAATGGATTATGTGGATTCAAGTCATTACATACTATAAATAATGTGAAAAAAATTATGTTGAAATCAAACAAGATCAAGATATATTTTCCCATGACCACTAGAGCGAGATCTGATCATGAGTTGATCATCCATTCAAGTGATCATAGGATGAATTCATTGTCATGTTATTATGATTTGGATTTTTGGTCCTGTAACCAGACCATATTATTTCTCAAACCTATATCTGTTATGTGATTGTTGGACTGTCATTCTCTTACACACTCGTGCAAACCCTTTACTCTCATGTGAAACTCATAACCCTAACTTCTTAATATGAAGCACAAGACCCCATTTTATTCACCAAATGGACCAACTCTCAAGAGTATAACATGAAATATCCTTTTTCATTCTATAATAATGTTATACCCCTTAATATCCTCTAACACTTGTTAACTGAGGGGTAAATAATCCTTACGATTTCAATGCACCTCTCTTTTCCATCAACTGTCATGGAACATACAAACAAAGAGGAACCTAATTCATAATATAATTAGGATATTTATAAAAAATTCTTATGTCCTATGTTCCATGTTCAACGTATTCTATTTGTTTAATCTTTTTCAATCTATTGTTTCATAAAATAATCATGAAAAATAGGGACTTTTAAATTTTCAATGATTATTCTATTAGTATAATGGAAACAACTATTCAAACTATATGAAATACGATTCCATATATAATCAGGATACATAGGATGTCTTTTTATGGCATAAGATTAATATTCAATATATTCACATTGGTCAATAAACATGGAAATAATAACACACAATACCATTATATATATAGTTTTTTCATTTCATCATCCCCTATAAAAGCTCATATAATTATCTCATGGATCCATATTCCCCACAAGAATTATAATCATACCTCACATAAGGAGGCCTCCCTATAGAGGGAATATAAAAAAATAACCCATTATAGGAATCTTCCATAGGAATAAACCTTGAATTTATTTACATTCCTTTAAAGGGTCATACACTATATAAATAATATTAGGGAATCATTTTTGTGAAATATACTCTTTTATTTAATCTTACACTCTTATTCAATATGTATACTATTTTTCTATCAATAGATTCTCACACTGATTAAAACTCATAAAGGTTTATAGAAATTCAGTGATAATTTCATTATCATGATAAAAATACCTCCAACATTGGACTTGTCCTTTGGTGAATGTCTCAACTATATCCCTCCACCTTTATTGGTGTATAATCTTGAAGAAACATTTCATGATACCTTTATATGGGTACATATCACTCTATTCTTTGTTTTTCATCTTTTATAACATGGGTGTCCAAAAACTCAAATCTAAATCGCCTATGATACTTTCCATCATATGATGTGTTAAACACCTATTTGAGGCTTGATCTCACCCACATCTGATATAGAAATTTACCAACATATGTTATTATCATATGATGTTAAAATACATCAAATATTCTTTTCATACAACCTTAAAACATGTCATTAGATATATATGGGAATTTATTATTTAATTTAAAGGATACATAGGATGAAACCATGAGGTCTGAACCCAACATCATTTACTATTTATCATCTATCTCGTCATCCAATACCCATCATGAGATCATTTATATCCATCTCCCACGACTAGACACACACTTGTGAGTCTATACTTCTCATCCATCAGGTCCATATTCCCTATAGACCATGTTCTGATTGGCCATATTCCTAATAAAATAACCCTCCTACCCAAACGATTATATTCATTTTAGTCTCACTATGTTATCCTTAGTAGGTCATGTGTTTGTATGTGATTATCTTCAAAGGGAAATAGTCCTTGTGATATGAACTCATCATCGTAAGGCCATTTTTCATTCACAGTCAATAAAAATGGGATTTTCATGAGTAAATACTACACCAATCCCTTCTATGAATTTTTCACCTAATCATCTGTACCAAATGACACAAAGTGGAACCAATTTTTCCCAACAAATTTCCTTGACATGTATTATTTTCCCATTTATGTGGTAATAAACTATGTTGTTCATGATTCAATTAAATAACGATACATACAAATTCCACTTAATGCGATCAATCCATATACCATATGCTCCTACCAAATTTTTAGATAGGTCTAAATGCTTGAGTTCCCAGTTGTTTGACATTAAGATATAACAACCCTTGATCCATCATCACCGTGTGATAATGGGTAAAAAAATGGATAACCTATCATATATAAAAATGGTCATGTCAATGGAATAATTCTGTTATTTACATAGACTTATACTGATTTTGAAAAACTGATTTTATATTTTTTGGGCAACCTATCCCATATAATGAATTGGGATGTATTTATTAAATTATCTTAAATAATTATAGATTCTTAGAGTAGATATTAATTATCCCAAATAGGATGTGATAAGCCTAACAACCCATCCTCTAAACCAATGGGGAATCATGACTTTCATTGTTAAGGAACTCTAATGATTGAATACCTTTGTGATAAAGGGCCACATGATATGCTACATTAATAGACATTTTGATTAGGGCATCAAGGGGTGATAAGAAAAATAATCTAGCGACCATAGGGAGTGTGATCATATCATAACTTCCTTCTACAAAGCCCACCAACATATTCTGGAAGAAACCATGGCATACACTCACATTCACGCTCTCCCATATCAAGAATTCTAGTATAATCTAGTATAGAGTAGATGTAAGGCACATATTCTCACCCCAACAAAAGAATCCCATTGGCATATCCCACTAAAATCATAGGACATTATTGGGAATATATCCACAATTCAACTGAACATGTCTCCAATATATTTTAGTAATTGGAAAAATATTGGACGATATTCTCGCACATACCGTAATGAAGTCGCACTATATTCTAGTACCAATCGAATAGTTTACTATCATATTGTGATGATAACCCAATGACATATGTAGAATACACATTCAACTTCCAAAGCATAAAATCAATATTTTCAACATGGCTATATCACTACTCTAGAGAAAGTTAAAATTCATACTCTCATATAGGATAATTATCAACATAATCTGTTAATGTATAAGGCTTATGAACAGTATCATATTCGCATTATAAATAGGGTTTTTCACCCCTTCATAATAATCCGATTTGGACAAACAGATATTCCTATATTACAATGATGATGAAACATTCTAAAAAACTAAGATTAAGATCCTCGTCCCATTCCAACTAGGGTATATTAACCCAGTTTGGAAATCACCTTGGGATACGAACATGTTCTTATTGAATAAGAACTAAAGCATATTACAACGGTAAACTATGATTAAGAATTTATTCCCACACTAAATACAGTTCATATGCATGTTTTTCCTGTCACATTAGGGTAGGTTCATATCCTTTACAACTGAGATACTAGATATATTCAAGATGATTATAGGAGATAGGAACATATTAACACTCCTACCGATGAAAGACTACATTGGTATCAATTAGAGCCTATATTTTGGTTGCTCATATTCCTTATCACATTTTGGAGGTTTTTTTGGGATATTAAAATGGGGAATGCACATTTGAATCAGACTCATGTTCCTTTTTTCTAGGGTTGACCAAAATATAGTAGAATCTACACAAATGTGGGATAATATAGCCCCTAAGAACAAATAATCTCAATGATATAATCCATTAGATTCATAGTAGTGGTCCCATATTTATGTAGTAGAACAGAAACATTGATATACTCCATCGACTACCACACTATAGGCCCATATTATTTCTGAACACAAAATTGGATGGTGTAATATTATAACCAGAATGTGTGATGGGGATCATATCCCTAACATCATTAGTGATAATATATTTTAGGCCATGTGAAATATATCTAATGTAACTCAAGGACCCACTGACTGATTATCTAAAAAATAAAGAAATACTTACCATGATAGTACTCCATGTGGTAGAAAAGAGATGTATTATCGTGATCCCACCACTTATAAATTCCATGAAAAACCTTCCCATTGGGATATCCCACCTAGTAAAGGAATTCGTACATTTTTCAAGGAACCTTAACTTAAAAAGGTTCTTGAAATGGTAGGGTCAATAATATATAGCACCACATCAATCACTGACAATACATTACATTGGTTAGTAGGAGACCGAGAGTGGTGACCACAGACCATTCCTTCTAAAGGCGACGAGTAATTTTCCATGTAAAATTAATCTCTATGGTTCGAAAATTTAGATTAATACACCTCCATTAAAGAAGATGTTGGCATGGATATATGGAGTAATTACATGAGAATAATATCTTGGATTTGCTATGTCACATCGCTACCTCTAGATATAATATCTTATACAATTTAATGTACAAGTGTGTGCATTAAAGACCCCAGAACTTATTGGAAAATTTTCAATGGATAAAGGATGACCATTTTCCCTGTTAAGGATATGAGTAATACCTTTTGGATGTGAAAACACTCTACATGTAGATATACCTCACTGTTTTCTTCATTCATCATGACCCGATGTTAGAAAATAATTGTGAGAGACTATGCCATTCTTACCTCCAGAGCCTTATAGTATTTTTAAAATGAATCTATGGGGCCTCATTAGTTTTATGCATTAGAGTGTTTGTCAGTATAGGGAAAAATAAATCACCTCATCTATGAGTTAGAAAATATCCCTTGACACAAAATAATAGAACGTCATTAATGAAAGAGTGGGAATAGGTCATTGAGACACATGAGCCAGATGGACAATACAATAAAATTACACCCATTTGAAGAGACAATAACACTATAAGTAGAAAAACCAAGACATTTTCATGATCTTAAGACATGAATCCTAATTGAATAAAAAAAATCAGATGATAAAGATGAGATCTTATGTTGCAAGCAATATCCATTGGGCGAGAACCTTTTCTATATGAAAAAACTATACATATCCCATGTGCAAGTGGAAATAAACATAATTAATAGGATTTAAATAGAAACCAAAATGTAATTTAGTCAGGAGAAACCCTATCCCATAGTGATAAAGAAATTTTTACCACCACCTCCCACCGCTTAGGACACCAAATACCAAGCGAATACAGAGATGTTCATGGGGCTCAAAATCAACATTAATACAAAGGGATAAGATAATTTTTACCATAGTCACCACTATAGAAAACATTCAATACATAATAGGTTAATAAAGTATTGATGGAATCCCTATATGAACCCCAACCATAATTGATAGTGGTCTTATTACTATCTCTTCCACGGAGATATATTATCTCCATGAAAATAAGTGGTTACCAGTTACCAAATTCACAACAAATTATACCCCCATTAAACACACCCATATCCTTTTGGGATTTACTGGTAAGGATGGTCGAATAATCCCTTATTATCACTATTAATAGTATACATAGAAGACTCTTAAATAAAATATATCAATCATTGTAATGTATACCAGCCATAACAACATAGTAAGAGAGTGTTTCTGGGAGAAGACCTGAGTATAATTTGTGGTACATAGTTACTCTATTACTTAGGTAATGATGAGATGATTCTAACCAGTTGGTATTCTTAGGAAATTTCATCACTTAATACTAAAAATACTCGTTTTATCAGCACTAAAAATGGTCATTAACAGAACTAGAAAAGAGCTGTTATAGCTGGCAATGATAGGGGGTCCCCTTTATCGGTTCTCCAAAAACCGCTGATAAAGTTCCATTTTATCAGTGCAAAAAAAGCGCCGATAAAAGGGGTATTTTATTAGTGTTAAAAAGTAGAACAGATAAAAGGGTCCTTTATCAGCGCTTCCTTTTTAGTGCTGATAAAATACCCCTTTTATCGACGCTATTTTTTAGCGCTGATAAAAGTAAAAAAATAAAACAATGTAATTTTTTTTTAAAAAATCTTACCAAACTGGGGGCTTTTATAGCGCTTGAGCCCCCCTTTTAACATTGCTTTTCCAACCCACTTGCACCCGCACGCACCCCCGAAACCCTTTATTAGCACTATCCCCTCAAATCCACCCCCATGCATGCGCCCCTGCCTCCACCAGGTTTTGAACTCGACACCTCCGCCCTGCGCGCCTTAGCCCTTACCACTCCTATATTTTGATTTTTTTTATTTCATGATATATATATATAGTTATATTTATTCGTATAGTAATATATATTTATATTAATATAAATATATATATTTATATTAATATATATATAGTTATATAAATATATATATTTTTAGTGATATTTATTTATATATTTATAGTTATATGAATATATATATGTAGTTATATTAATATATATATATAAATATAGATAGATTAATACATAGTTATATAAATATTCATATATTTTTATTTTAATTAAAATGGATATTAGTTATTATTTTGATATATTTAATATTTTTTATTTTTAAATATATTTTTTTTAAATTTATAATTAAAGTTTTATGCATGAATATATAAAAAATATGTATATATTGTTATATATTTGATTATAAATATTAGTGCGTTATAAAAAACGACAAAATTTCATTGATATAATATCAATATGAATGCAATACCTTGAAATAAATTTAGTCCCTACGAAAAAAGCCAATAATACCCCCTTAAATGAGGCTGAAAGTCAACAAAATATTAAGAAATCGTGGTATCCCGACTAAAAACTCAGTTTTGGAGGCATTCTAGGCCTTTTTTGGGATTGAAAAAAGTGAAAAAAAGCTTTTCTTTGGTCAAAAGCGCGTACAGCTCGTCGCTGGATTTTATTTGATATGTTGTAGAGCTCAAACGAACAACCAGGTCAAATGTTATGGTCGTTTGTAGTTCGAGTTGCGTTTTCAACATATGTTGGATCTTTTTTAATTTTTTTAATTATTTTTGTCTACAAATTGTTATTAAATGACTATTACTCCATAATAATTAGCAAATTATTTAATATTTTTTTAATTTTTTATAAGCCATTTTCACTAAATATCTAATATATTAAGTGTAACTGTATATTTATATTTATCTAAAATATATTTAAAATTATATTTCAAAAATATATATTATATTTATATCAATATGAAAATATCTATATATTTAAATATTGACATATTTTTTTAAATATTTTGTTGGAACTAGACCCTTTATCAGCACTTTTCAAAAAATCACTGATAAAGTCCCCCCTTTATGATAGCTACTAAAAAAGTGCTCATAAAGGGGTACCCTTTAACAATGCTAAAAAGAAGCACTGATAAAAGTAACCCCTTCTTTAATCAGTGCGTTTTCATTAGCACTGATAAAGCCTGGTGCTGGCCTTGCCGA
Source organism: Viscum album (assembly GCA_963277665.1). NCBI lineage: Eukaryota > Viridiplantae > Streptophyta > Magnoliopsida > Santalales > Viscaceae > Viscum > Viscum album. The sequence goes on along the minus strand of OY728140.1, from coordinate 1,263,710,954 downwards.
GTTTGGTGGTAGTGACTGTCAATCCAGATGTTACCAACTATGAATAGAACACTCAGACATGCAATACCGAAATAATATCATAGGATATCTGATATACTGATGCATAGACTATTGTTATAATTTCCAATAATTAGAGGATGATACAAAAGATGTCACATATAAATAATGATATTCCACCCCTTAGCATCATTCCATCAGGGAGAAAGGGAATGGGGTGGCCACATTCTAGTCACCACCAATAAAGGCATAAATCCACTCTATATATGGGAAGCTATAAAAAGACAATGTTGAGATATACAATCTCATATGAATTAATGAATAATTTCTTAAAGGTAATTCTAATACTAAGTATCAATTTATAGAAAAATGAAATACATATCTCACACATATGGGGAGAGTGAATCTGCCTCCAAGGATAAAATTTGGATATTGGGATGACTCTATATATAGACCATTGGTTTATCACAACATTTTAATTAAGGATGGCCACAAATGCCACCTATTTAAGTGGTATCCCCCACCGTACTAGTATTTTCATATAGTTTCATAATGTATTAGAGATTAAAAACTATTGGATGTAGGGATATATTGTCCAGTTATACCCACATGACTTTCTTAGGTTTTTTTGAATAGTACTACGCTAAGAACTCCCAAACACCATTGAGTCTTTCTCTACTCTATTGGAATCCATGGAAAGGTGGGGAACCACAGTGATCTATAAAATATTTCCATATCCTACATAGTTTGATGCCACTCTTCCCTATCTATATGTCAGAAATCATATTTTATAATCCATTAGTACCAAATAAGAACCTTCGAAATTACTCTCACATTTCATATCTCGATTCAGGCCCATGATGGGTTTATAAGAGAACAATGACGTGAAAACATTGAGTGTTATTATATATAGATTTTTGGGGATGAATTTCATCTCTTATGTGAGAAACCTGGAAGTGTATATCATATGAAGGATGTAATTTTCATCAATTCCTCTATTATTTAAGATATATAATATGGAAGATTAATATCAATGGTCTCTTGAACCAGATACATTGTGAAAAATGATTGGGTTGTTGAATTTATTTTTAGATATTAAATCACAAAATAATTTATAAAAGTCACACTCCCATTGATGTTGCTACTAGTACTATGAGTTGAAAATATTTATGATGACCAATTAACAACTATAATCCTAATGAAATACATGGGTGGGTTATATATTTTTATAAAAACGACACAACACATGAATGACATTTTTTTGAGATGCACTGTAAAATATAGGTCTATGTTGCAAACATAATAAAAATGATTTTTAAAGCCATAATCTTTCATCACTGCCCTCAAACATGTGAATGTATTCATCATAGCACCCATGTGGGTCCTGAATCACCTGACACCTCCTGTCAATCTAGAACAATAGAAAAATGACTAATGTTTGGAATAAAATAGAGATCATGGATGCATGTGATTTGAGGAATGCAATAATATAGAATAATCCATCCAAAATGAATAGGTTATTGGTTATTTTCCCATTGTTGTGGAATATAATCTCTTCTAGATTCAAAAGTTCAGGATACCTAACGATTTTGGACTCCACGATTTTCTATATTATTTCCATTTCCATGAATGGTTAGGACATACTATCCAATATTGATTTATCTTTAAGTATTTCCTTTCATTCCTAGTTGAGTATGGATATGTGATACTAGGGAATTCACTAGTGTGAGTGGCCTATGTGCCACCTACAAATCATAAGAATATGATGATTGAAATAATTTTCATCCACACATAAACTTTTTTTCAATAACTGGATGTGAAAAAAGGATGTTGATTGAGGTCACTACATTCATGGAACAAAACTTTGTTAACCAATCTTCCATCTGGAACCATAATATTTTTTAGTGGGGAAACTATCAGAATTATCCTACTAAGTAAAACATAAACATTTAATGTCAAATAGAGCATTAGAAGAAAATCCTCATCTGATATGTAAATCGTCCTGGAAACATGTCGATTTCATTCCCTCAACGCCCATGGCATGTGCACCTCCCCTTAAAATGGAAAACCCATTGGATGAATAACTTTTTTTTGTATCTATTAACCCCAATCACATAGTCTAACCCTTATCCAATAATGAATATATGTGTGAATCTATATTCCCCACACCTGACCAGGGATTGGACGAAGAGGCCACTAAAGCCAATATAATATGGGGAGGCACCATCATGGAAGAACATAGTGTCCAATCCACATCCTTGATAAATCCATATATGCAACAAAAACCCATGACTAGAAATTATAATTTTCCCAAAAATAGAACAAGGACACCTCTATTTCCTCCAATAGTTTTCTAAACCTAATTATTTTTTACGACCAGTCAGAATGTGTGAGACTTTCTAATCGACCCAGATGAGTTGTTAGACCATCATAACCCACTCTATTATAAAAAAATCCACCATCAACTCTATTCAAGTACATGATCTTTTGACCTCAATCACCATAACTCCTAATCCTCATTTCAAGGATCAATTCCATATTGGTAAGGGTATACCTGTAGTGTAGAAGTATGATATTTTTAAAAACATTTTTTCCATTCAAATGATGATCTTGATCTTATATAATCTTCAATTATCAAAATATATCAAGTAGAAACTTGTCCAGAACCTGTAGTGTCTCATGTGGTTGAGAAAAATGTTTTTATTGTTGATATTTATCTAGAAAAAACACTATAGTAGAATAGAATGCCACTATCTCATTCATAGATCATAATCATGAAGAATCTATTCAGGTACATATCTGTTCCCTTTATGTTTAAGGCATGATAAAAACTTTCTAAATTTTATGGTATTTGGTTTAAAATGGGTTAGGTATTAATATCATCCTAGAAAGAACCCTTCTATGATTGGGGTATAATTAGTATGATTTATCTCCTACAAAGCTAAATAATAAATCACATAATAAGAAATAATAGAAGCCCCTTAGAAAGATCATGATCAAATAAAATTTCAGGGACCATGTTTATAATGTAATGTTCATGGTCGTCTAGTTGGTAATGACGTAATATTTTCTACTAGGGAGACCCAATCTTCGTAGACACATACTAGTTACATCAATATTTCATCAATTATTAAAATACTTGTTTGATGGGAAAGTTGGAATTCTATGTGTCAATGTAATCCAATTTGAATATTTTAAATCCATGTACTCTAAGGTGGATTTTTATAAGAGGTTTATGAAACAAAAAAATGATAGAGAGAAACATGTGGGTAGACTATTCCAATTCCTTGGGAACTACCCATGAATCATACTAGGTTTTTTCTAGTATTTATTATGTGCTACCAATAAATTTTATCATGGTGGTGTATCTAGCTGCATAATTCCATCACAAACCATAAGAATCCATAGACATTTTCTACGAAAAATGGAGTGATAAATTAAGTGGGAACATTACTATATAGAAAGATCAATCCCATATCTTCATTATAAAATTAAAATGTTTTATTATAAATAATTCCAAATATTCACATGATATAACCAACAACTCATGATGTCCAATTTCTTTCATCCCAAAATTATAAAAGAATTTAAATATAACTTATCCAAAATATTATTGGTAGTGACACTTATACAATATCACATCGACGGACCATGATCATGCTCTTATCCCTCATTAGGGAGAATGATGATCCAATATTATCTACCAGTATCGAGGAAAACTATCTTGTTATACAGATAGATGATAAAGATGCTGACCTCCATGATGACCCTTTAACATTCATTAAAGGTGGATGCACCTCCATAAATGGGATAATTCCAGTAAAACTAATAATAAATGAGGATCCATATACTATAGTTATCAATGCTTCCATTAACTACGATGAACAAGATATGTATGCATCATTCATAAAGAATCACTGTTATATATTATCCTTTATTTACACATATATTTTATGATTGGACCCTAATGTGGCCTCTCATCACTTGGGCCTTCCATAAGATTAATAAATATTAATGTAATAAAAAAATTTAATTCATCAATTAAACATTTCCATGGAGGAATATGATGTTGAGATGTTTATTAAAGCATTCTTCATCTAAAAAGTTGAGTATAGAAAAATGGCTTGCCGATATTGTCCTTATAAGGAAGCAGATATATTGGTTTATGGTTTTAATTGATTTTATGGATCCCATTCAACAGTTTGGAAAGTAAAATATCCAAAATCTGATAATTTAACTCCTAAATAAAGAAACCATATGCTTTCAAGGACATTTTTTCATGGATGGGTATCCACAGTAAAATCTGATCAAGATGGCCCCAAAGTTGAAGGAACTATTTAATTTAGAGAAACTCAAGGGATATTCTTATAACATGTAATTAATTTCTTATTTGAAGATTTTTTTAATAACATACAAATGAACAATCCATGAAGTCATCAATACACTTATTGGAAAAATCATAGAATTCTAGTTTTATGATCTGGTGGTTATGTCCCAAACATTCTATGAACATCTCACCAAATATTAAAAAATCTTAAAATAATTATAAAAGTACAACCTATATATAAACTATATGATGGATTATTTTAGTGCATCATTGGGGATATTTATTATATTTTTTGTACTCTACCATGACATTGAAGTCAAACCTAATAACAATATCACAATCCTATAAATACTGCCTCCTCAAAGGCTCATATAGTTGAGAAGAGTTTAGGTAATCCTAACATATATGTGAAATTTCCTATCGAAATAGGTAGTAAAATGCCCCCTTTCATTAAGTTAATAAAAGAGAGAGTTTCCCATCGATCGTGTGAATACTTATTGGAATCCTTCAAAAACCACGTGAAACATATGCAACACCTACAAGTATTAATGACATTTGTAAAAGGGAATCCAATCATCCAACACTTGCCCTCCATAAATTGATCTCTTGATACCCTTATCATGCATAATAATGATTCTATAAAAAATTAGTCTCAACTATCTCATAAGAAAAATCATATATAATAATACTTTATATTTTCATATTGAAAATAAATTCCTTATAATCATCTTCATAGTGAAAAAGAAGATATATGACTATAAAAACTGTGATTTACACTTGGGCTCTTGTATTGACCGCTCATGTATAGTTTCTAGCACCCTATGTTCACTGGGTATTTTTCCTAATGGGTTTTCATACTTTAATATAATGAAATCCAATTATTATCGTATAAGGGTATCAAATGGAAGGAATTAGCTACTTTCCAGGACATCTAAACTACCCCAGAATCACACTAGTAAACATTGTGTTCCCTAATAAATAATTTATTTTCCATAAACATGACACCACCCAAACATGGGAGAAATATTTTTATGGGGAAAAGAAACAATAGAAAGGTGATATCAGTTGAATAATAAGGGTAAAAATGGAGATATTAATGATCAGTTACACAAAAATTGAGAATACGTTTTTGAGAATATGAACATACAATTTGAATACCATAACCTTACTTTTAATGATCATAAATGTGATTCATGGCTTAAATCATGGAATTTAATAAGACATTAATCATAAAGTAATCAAAGGGCATGAGCCACGAGATCATAACATTAGAAAAAGAAATATGTTTATAGAATACACATAATCATGGGATATTATTTACATATTAAAGGTTCATTTCCTATACTATCACAGTCTATTTGGTTCATCACCCATGTTTTCATATCCTTAGCCAATATTCATTATATAGATTGTCATAGTGAAAATAGTAACTCATTGAGATAGGTTCACTCCCAATTCTAGTCCTTATTATCTAATTAGATATCCATATTAAACAAATTTATTCAAGGGATATATAATTACCGAAACATAGAAAACATAATTATTAACACACATATATGTGCCACAAGATCACAAAACATTCATCATATCATAACTCATGCATAAAAAAAAGTTTCAATAAAATTTAATCAAAACATAATTATCCCATTGTAATGAAGAAAATTCATTGAATCATCATTAAAAAATCATAATCATAACCTATTAAATGGTTTAAATTGGATGGTATCATTGGATTATATATCTTGTAAATAAAATTTAATATTAATCATGTTTTCATATAGGAAATATTCTTTTAAAAATATCATCAAAATATATCTTTAGAAAAATACTATTTTCAATTTGAAAAACGATGTTAAAAAATATAAAAATGTCCACAATATTAGGGAATTATTTTATAATAAATGAACCTTAAAAATATAAATTATGATTTAAATTATTTAGAGTTTATGATGTTACGAGAGTCAGTGCATGCCATGAACATTAAAATAATGGTTTTTATACATTTTTGGTTAAAAGTAAATAGTAAATCATTCAAAAAGTAAAAAAGAAGACTACTTTTAATAATTTTTTTTAAAAAAATATATTAATGTATAAAAATGTCTTTGAAAAATTATTCTATAATATAAAAACATAATTGAATTCATTTTTAGAAAACATGTATAAGGGGGAAAAATATTTTTGAAAAAATAATGAAATAGGAACAGTTTTCATTTAAAACATTCTTTAATTATTTTGAGTTATAAAAGATAGATAAATTAACATAAAAAATTTAATATGTATAAATAAATAGATGATAATAAAAATAAAGTGATTTATGAGAGTAAGGTAATAAAATTTCATCTTTTGATACTTTATCATTAAAAGTTTGGATAAAATACCTGAATTTAATATAAATATCGTACTTCACGTTATACATTGGAATAATGTCATATAACCACCTGAATAATAAATTTATATTGATTATACATCAATACTTGAATCATTTAAAATTTATAATATCCTATATGATGCACATATTTCATTTTGACACCGATTTATTAGTATTTCCCTATTAAAGTCATCTTTTCATGGTGTTAAATGATTAATTTCTCATGTGTATATTTGGTTTGGTAGTTACATTCCATTTACCATTATCATGGTTATATAATCTTTATACTATTAGTAAATATATAAATTTCATATTTATTCAATACAAATATATTTAGATTCAAATATATATTATAGATATTTTAAAATGATTTACACTTTTCATTGAGAAAGTATTACAAACATAATTCAAAATTTATTAATCATTATTATTTAACATATAATAAATTTATTAATTAAATATAACCTTATTAATATCCATGTTATTTTGGAATTCAAAACGAATCACATCGTTTCATGGAGATCGTAGTCCACATGTATGCATGAGCGACAATGTCGTTTTCAAAGAGAGTGGATGATAAGAAGGTAAATATGATATTATAAATCAATAAGAACAATTCTATGATAAATATCAAATATATACATTAAAACCATCATAATAATAATCCATAAAATATGGTTATTGAAAATGAATTGTATCGTTATTCGGTGGCAGTAGTCCACATGTACACTTGACCTATACCTTCATATCTCATTTGACATAATAGAGGGAGGATATTAGTGGTTAATCAATCATAATAAAATTTTATTACATAATTTGTATAATATTTATTATTTCATGATGAATACCACGAAATTATAATAGGTAGAAAAAATAAATAATTTTAAATAGATCGAATTAGATGATTACGTCTTCTTCGCTATTCCGCTTTTTGAACAAATTTTAAGGTCCATGGGAATTGACTTTTAAGAAGTTAAGATCCTCCATTTCATTTATTAATATGTTTTAAATAGAATGGGTTATTATTTCTTTAATATAAATGGCTATATGATTTGTGAATAAGAGAAATGGGGTTTTCATTTTTTTTGTGGTACAGATGAATCACATTGAATTCCATAAAATATTAAAATATAATAAAGTCATATTAAAATAAAATTCATCCAAATAGACAAATATTAAAATGTTGGTTATTATATGGTAAAACTAATTATATAATTTTTAGAATATAAATTTAAATTAATAAAGGAATATGTGATGAAAAACTATTTTATCCAAAAAAACAAACATCAATCTCATGTATTGAACTGTTCTATATAAAACATGACATAATTGTTTTCCAATGAACTAAAATATATTTTTAATAATATAATTGAACTAATTATGATTTTAAAACTATTTTAAAACAAAAAAAAATTAAAATACTTTCTATGAAAAGTCAAATTTTAATAAAAATCCTTATTTTTCAATTTTCATCGAAAAATCAATCTTTTTAAGAAATTATCAAAAAATAACTATAAGATAATTTTGAAATTATGTTTTTAGAAATTATATTAGTATTTTTAAATAAATTTTATAAACGTTTCATAAATAAAAAATATTATTTCCACCAAAAAATCAATAAAAACTCTTTTGGAGGGAAAATGTTTTTTTAAAGAATAAAATTAGTTTTTAAAAAATAGATTAATTATTTATCAATATATTTGATTTAAAGAATTTATATATATAATCTAAAAAATGTGGTTTTTCATATTAATTAAACTTATTTAATGGAAATGTTATAATGATATACTCTATTATATTTTATTTAGACTGAAGGTTGCATGTATCACGAGAAATGGAAGAAATTAAATTTATTACAAGATAAATATATAATGAAATCTAATTTTGTAACATTATACCTCAATTATAATGAATTTCACCATCAAAATATCATCATATAAATACAAAAATGAGGATATATCCATTTCATTACAACCTCCGGTACCGATAGAGCTTTTTCAAATATTTGATTCCTCTAGAGAACATTATCCTTGTTAGATGACATGATCCAAAAACCATTATATCAATAATCCAATATTTATAATTATTTTAAATTATATGAAATATCCTGATATAGTATTGCAACCTTGGATTCAATATATGTGAACGATCGAGTATGTACATCCTTAAAAGAGAAACATTGAATGTATCATGAATAAGAAAACATAATGAGAGAAAGGTGATGTTCTTAACCACCTTTAAAATACATAGAACAGGGTTTAATCATAACATTCAAAATTCTTGTGGTTGTTTAAAAATAACCATCTCTATTAGTATGATAAGAAGTACTAAAACATAAATATGAATCTAATGCATATTGAAAAATTTATTATAACTTCATGGTTATCCTCCTACCATGATCGTATATAATAAAATTTTGTACCACATGAAACCTCACCACTTAATTAATGTATATTATGGAAAAATGTTAAAGGAGTAACTATTATCTTATAAAATAGATGTGTGTTGACCTAATAATATGATTGAATACAATCCAAATATCTTTATGGTCTTTAGGATGTTTTGGGAATATAATGATAAAATCAATGATGTTTTTTCCATTTCCATTTTTATATTGGTAATGGTTATAACAAAACCATAGATTCAAAACTCTTATGATTAACCTGATGACAAACCACGAACTAAGACATATAGTCAGGAATATCTCTCATCATTTTTCTAAAAAATACTCTTTCAAATATATATAAAACATCATACCATGAGGATGAATAAATAATGATGAATTATGACCTTCATCCAATAGTTCCCTATTTTGATCTATTATTGGTTGAACACATACATGATTATTGAACCTTAACATTCTATCACAATCTATGTGGAACTCAAAAACTTGTCCTAACATGATTTAGAACTCTGTATCATCCATTTTATCATCTTTAATCATCACTTGGATAGATGATTTTTCCCTCAATTGATCATGATGATATTTCCCCCCTTCCATTAATATTTCTAGATCAATCCATTGTAAATTTATAAACATTGGAGTTTTAAGGTCCTCATCATAGATAAAATATCATGATCATTAAAATTCATAGTAATGGATATATTTTTTCATGGGAAGAATAAGAAAATATCCTTAAGATTTAGAAAATCATTGTTCTTCATACATATTATCAACATTTTGTCAAATATTTCACAATCCTGGAATCACTAGTGGGTTATCTTACCAAAAATTGGATCAAATTTATATGAGATTCAATGTTTCAGTCTTCTTTCAATGAGATAAGAATAATCCTAAAATTGGCTCATATTATGAACTCTCATGATCCTTGTAAGGGGTATGTGGTTTTATGTGATGGTTCTAAAACTATTTTTGGTTGTTATCTTATGATGTTTGATCAGTTAGTTTCTTAAAAATATTTTCATCTTTGATATTATTATAACAATTAATACAATAATGATTTATATCTTGTATTACCTATGTATGTTCTTATTTATTGGAAACAATATGTTTGTGGGGAGGGTGGGGGTCATTTGTTTAAATTTGATATCTCTTAAACACTGAGGATGTTAAATGTCAATCCATAAGGTATTATTAGGAATTTACTATCATAATATATTTTGGAATCGAATGGAGAGTCGAATCCTATGAAATCTTGGCTCAGTTTCACCTGGATGTTCCGAAGGATGTTTCTGGTATAGATTTAAATAGTAAGGGTAAAAAGGGAGATATTAATGATCAGTTAAACATAAATTTAGGATAAGGTTATGAGAATATGAACATAAAAATTTAATACCATACCCTTCATTTTAATGATCATAAATGTGATTCATGGCATAAATATTGGAATTTAATAAGATAGGAATCATAAAGTAATCAAAGGGCATGAGCCACGAGAGCATAACATTAGAAAAAGAAAAATGTTTATGGAATATACATAATCATAGGAAATTATTTCCATATTAAAGGATCATTTCTAATACTATCATAGTGTATTTGGTTCATCCCCCATGCATTCATATCCTTAGGCAATATTCACTCTAAAGATTGTCATAGTGAAAATAGTCACTCATTGAGATAGGTTCACTCCCAATTTTAGTCCTTATTATCTAATTAGATATCCATATTTTAAAAATTTATTCAAGGGATATATAATTACCAAACCATAGATAAAATAATTATTATCACAAATATTTGTTCCTCAAGATCACAAAACATTCCTCATATCATAACTCATGCATAATAATAAGTCTCAATAAAATTTCATCTTAACATAATTATCCCATTGTAATGAAGAAAGATTCATTGAATCATCAATAAAAAATCATAATCATAACCTATTAAATGATTTAAATTTGATGGTATCATTATATTATATTTCTTGTAAATAAAATTTAATATTAAGGAAGTTTTCGTATTGGAAATATTCTTTTCAAAATCTCACCAAAATATATCTTTCGAAAAATAAAATTTTCATTTTAATCTTTTTAAAAAAATATAAAAATGTCCACAATTTAATGGAAATTATTTTATAATAAATGAAACATACTAATATAAAATAATATTTAAATTATTTATAAGTCATGATGTTAGGAAAGTCAGTTCATGACGTGAACATTAAAATAATGATTTTTCATACATTTTTGGTTAATAGTCAATAGTAAGTCATTCAAAAAGTAAAAAAGAAGACTAATTTTATTAATTTTAATAAAAAATATACTAATGTATAAAAATGACATTAAAAAAAGATTGTATAATATAAAAACATAATTGAATATTTTTTTAGAAAACATGGATAAGGGAGAAAATATAATTTTGAAAAAAATAAGGAAATAACGACAGTTTTCATTAAAAGCATTCTGATATTATTTTGAGTTATAAAAGAGAGATAAATTCATGTAAAACATGTGATATGTATAAATAAATAAATGAGAATTAAAATAATGTGATTTATGAGAGTTAGGTAATAAAATTTCATCTTTTGATACTTTATCATTAAAAGTTCCGATAAAAAACCTGAATGTATTATAAATATCATACCTCAAGTTCATTATTGGTATAATGTAATATAACCTCCTGAATAATAAGTTTTTATATATTATAATTTAGTACTTCAATCATTTAAAATTTATAATATCCTATATGATTCACATATAACATTTTGACACCAACTAAATAGTATTTCCCTATTAAAGTCATCTTTTTTTGGTGTTAAATGATTAATTTTTTGAGGTTTATTTTTGGTTTGGTAGTTACATTCCATTTATCATTATCATGGTTATATAATATTTATACTATTAATAAATATATAAGTTTCATATTTATTCAATACAAATATTTTTAGATTCACATATATATTATAGATATTTTAAAATGATTTACACTACTCATTGAGACAGTATTACAAACATAAATCAAATTGATTAATCATTATTATTTAACATATAATAAATTTATTAATTAAATATATCATTATTAATATATATGTAATTTTGGTATTTAAAACGAATCACATTGTTTCATGGATGTAGTAGTCCACGTGTATTCATGAGTGACAATGTCGTTTTCCAAGAGAGTGGATGATAAGAAGGTAAATATGATATTATAAATCCATAAGATCATTTATATCATAAATATCAAATATAAACATTAAATCCATCATAATAATGATCCATAAAATATAGTTATTGTAAATTATTTGTATCGTTATGTGGAGGCAATACTCCACAAGTACACTTGACCTATATCTTCATATCTCATTTGATGGAATAGAGGGAGGATATTAGTGGTTACTCAATCATAATAAAATTTTATTACATAATTTATATGGAATTTATTATTTCATGATGAATACAATGAAATTATAATAGGTAGAAAAAATAAACATTTTATATAGGTCGAGTTAGATGATTTCATCTTCCTCAGTATTCCACTTTTAGATCCAATCTTAAGGTCATTGGGAATTGACTTTTAAGAAGTTAAGATCCTCCATTTCATGTATTGGTAAGTGTGAAAGAGAATGGGTTATTATTTATTTAATATAAATGGATTAATTATTAGTGAATAAGAGAAATGGGGTGGTCCTTTTTTATATGGTATAGTTGAATCACATTTAATTCCATAAAAGATTAAAATATAATAAAGTCATATTAATATAAAATTCGTCCAAATGGGAAAATATTCAAATTTTGGTTATGATATGGTAAAACTATTTACATAAAATATGATTTAGGCAAGTATAATTTTCATTAATTCCTTTATCTCATGGTTTAATCCCTATTAAAACCCATTTTATCCTTTATAACACTTATAATTTTTCCCATTTTACTATTCATTGTGTCCAAAACATAAGTTTAACATATTTTATAATTCCATTTATTATTTTTCAAAATATGCAATATAGTTTATCAAATTAAATTTATATAATTTTTAGAATATAAATTTAAATTAAATATGGAAAATGTGATGATGAACTCTTTTCTAAAAAAAACAGCAATCTCAAGTATTGAATGGTTTTATATAAAACATAACATAATTTATTTTCCAATGACCCAAATTGGATTTTTAATAATATAATTGAACTAATTATAATTCTAAAACTATTTTCAAACAAAAAGAACATTTTAAATGCTTTCAATGAAAAGTCAAATTTTAATATAAATCCATATTTTTCAATATTCATCAAAAAATAAATCTTTTTATGAAATTATTATAAAATAACTAGAAGATAATTTTGAAATTATGTTTTTAGAAATGATATTCATACTTTTAAATATATTTTATAAAAGTGTCATAAATAAAATATATTATTTTCTCCTAAAAAGAAATAAAAACTATTTTTGAGGGAAAATACATTTGTAAATAATAAAATGACTTTTTTAAAAATAGATTAATTATTTATCAATATAATTTATTTGACTAAATTATATATATAATCTAAAAAATGTGGTTATTCATATTAATTAAACTTATTTAATGGCTATGTTATAAGGATATACTCTATTATAGTTCATTTAGACTCGAGGTTTCATGTATCACAAGGCATGGAAGAAATTAAATTTATTTGCAAGATAAATATATAATGAAATCTAATTTTGTTACATTATACCTCAATTATAAGGAATTTCTCCATCAAAATTTCATCATACAAATAAAAAAAATGAGGATATCTCCATTTCATCACATCCTCTGGTTCCAATATAGCTTTTTCAAATTTGTGATTCCTCTAGAGAACATATTCTGGGTTAGTGGTCATGATCAAAAAACCATTATATAAATGATCAGATATTTATAATGATTTTTAATTATATGAAATATCATGATATAGGGGTGTAACCTCAAAGTTCAGTATATGTGAAAGATCTAGTATGCACATCCTTAAAATAGAAACATTGAAGGCATCATGAATAAGAAAACATAACGAGAGAAAGGTGAGGTTCCTAACCACCATTAAAATCCATAGAACAAGGCCTAATCATAACATCCAAAATTCTAGTGGTTGTCTAAAAATAACCATCTCTATTAGAATGATAGGTAGTACTAAACCATAAATATGAATATGAAGCGTATTGAAAAATTGACTATAACTTCAATGTTATCCTCATATCATGATCATATATAATAAAGTTTGGTACTACATGAAACCTCACCACTTTATTAATGTATATTATGAAAATCATTTAAAGGAATAAATACTATCTTATATAAAAGAAGTGTGTTGACCTAATAATATGATTGAATATAAACCAAATATCTTTATGGTCTTTGGAATGTTTTGGGAATATGATGATAAAATCAAAGATGTTTTTTTACCATTTCCATTTTGGTATTGGTAATGGTTATAACATAACCATAAACTCATAATTCTTATCATTAACCTGATGACAAACCAAGAACTAAGACATATAGTCAAGAATATCTCTCATCATTTTTCAAAAAAATATTCTTTCAAAAATCTATACAACATCATACCATGAGGATGAATAAATAATGATGAATTATAACCTCCATCCAATAGTTCCTTATTATGATCATTTATTGATTGAACACATACATGATTATTGATCCTTAACATTCCATCACAATCTATGTGGAACTCGAAAACTTGTCATAACATGATTTAAAACTCTTTATCATCCATTTTATCATCATTAATTATCACTTGGATAGATGATTTATCCCTTAATTGATCATGATGATATTTCTCCCCTTCCATTAATATTTCTACATCAATCAATTGTAAATTCATAAATATTGGAGTTTTACGGTCCTCATCTTAGATAAAATAGCATGATCCTTAAAATTAATAGTAATAGATTGATTTTTCACTTTACCAAAGGTGGTAATGTATTTATACATCATAATAATTGATCAAATGCAACAATATTCCCTAGTTAATTTTATCCTCTCTCTAAGTTATATATGTAACTTCTCATTACCCAATTTCAATATTTTATTTTAGCTCTTGTTGTTTCCTTTTTTATTTGGGTTAATTTTGGGACTCCCAAGGATAAGATATTTTTCATGGAAAACAACATAATGTTTCTTGATTTATGTTTTCTAGAATTAATGGAGACCAGTAATAAACAAGTTACCAAATTTTTAGAGTTATACTTATGTTCAAATAATTACAGAGTTATATTGATGATTTTATGATGGAATTTTTATTTTCAATGTCTATAAGAGAAATATATATCACGTAAAGGTATTACACTCCATGTATTTATCACAAAGTATAAGAGATGGGATAGTTTAAGGTGGGAGATGTTTAAACACCATGTACATGGAGTCGATGCTGTGTAATGGTGAAATCTAGAATTTAATATATAGGTGATGGGTTTTTGACATAATTGGGTTTTTTAGGAATAAATGATGTTAAAAGGGGTTTTAGGCACTATAAATTTCAAGAGTTGTGATTTTAGTGAACATCATGGATGATATTTCATTCATTCATTTTATATCCTCTTACGTATTGACCATGAGGATCTCATGTGAGATTTTTGTAACTTATGACCCTTTAAATTTTTTTTTATTGATTCATCATTTTTGTGGTTATAAAAATTATTTCCATGTGATTTTTTATTATAATTTTTTTATCATTGTATTTTTATTTCATTGCCTTTATTAATCTGTTGATCTATCACATTTATTCTTCTTTGTTCTTTATAGATCCTCTATGAAATGATCCTCTAGAGGCAAGCCATTCCCTGGGTTGTGGTGTAGTGTGTGATTTTCATTGATGAATGTTCAACTTGACTAACCCTTTCGATGAATTGAATTAAATTTGATATGTGTGGATTTATTTTAGGGAAATCATTATCATTGTTCGGTTCATCATATTTAATAGAATCCCTTGTGGGAAAGAGTGAATCTGTTTTGATATAGGTTGTTTGTCTCTATCCAATATTGGATGAAATAAACATCTCTAGTTTTATATGTTATTTTACAAATGAAATCAAATGATTGATTGGTCGAATTGTGTGTGTGTGGAAATGGGTTTTTTGACAAAGATTGTGTTTTCCCATATTTTGGTAAAATAAAATGTATTTTCAATGAATGTTTTTGATATAATAGTTTGGATGATAAATCACATGGGAATCCTCAGGTACATAGGTGGAATGTCTATCATAGGTTCATCGTCCATGTATTATCAGGGGTTCACACATTGGGTGTTCCTATATTTCCTAGGCTCATTATTCCAGGGGACTAATATTGAAATTGTAGGAGGGTTAACTCATGGGGTGTTTCTATTCTCCATAGGACTGTGTTTTGTGCAATTGAATGTTAAATATTCCTAGATTTTGGTATGTTTAGTATGATTTCCTAACTTGGAGTGATCATTGACATGATGTTACCCATACTTTTCACTTGTACTATTTTCACTTGCACTACCATGGATTTGATGATATATTATGCATTGTTTTCATTGTTTTTAATTGATTACCTTAATGTATATGATATTATTTGAAACTATTTAATGTATATTTTTATTGAATTATAGAAAAGGTTAAAATAAAATGATTTCCTTTCTTTTGATTAAAAAGTGTAAACTGTTTACCATTTCTTGTTTTCTTTAATGTTAATAATATTCATATTACTATATAGAGACATTTTGTGGAACATTGGTGTGGATCCTATTAATACCGTTAGATCACACCCTACACACCCCTTTAGTGGTGCATAGACCTATTTCCTTATATCAATGCATGGAATGGAATGATTGATATGTTTTATTATAGCTATGTATGGGTAGATGGTGGTAAAATAGTGGTGTTTTCCTGTGTTATCACTTAGAGTAGTTGGTTACCTATTTTAGTTATGATTTTAGGGATTTATTTGTACATTGGGACTTTGTAACTTCTTTGAGTTATAAAATTTAAAAATTAATATTTTAGTAATGGAATATGTTTATACCTTCTTCTATTTATCTAATATATATATATATATATTTTGGGTTATTACATAAGGTTGGGATAAATAATTCCCTTAAGTTATTTTTTTATTATTGAATGCTTGTTACCATCCCGGATTGATCTGGAATGACATTTGGGTATGTGGTAATTCTAGAAGGGTGCCAATTTTAGATGGTATTTTGGTCATGTTCACCATAGTATAGTTCAGAGGTGTTATATAGATTGGATTCCTTGTCTTGAGATATTTGGTATACTAGAGAAAGGATTATTGGGACTTGTGAAATAGGTTATAGTGAGTACATGGAAACTCATTCCATGATGAGACTTATGATTCCAAGGGTTATTGGGATGTGTGCCTCTATTTTGAGTTATTGGTATTAATTACAGCTTTTTTCTTATGGTTTTCTGGTTTTAAATGATATTATTATATTGTATAATTACTACATATATTTTGTAGTGTATTAGTATGACACTAAAAAATTTTCTACTACAACATAATGATTGTGTAGAAGATTCTCCTTAGGGGAATCCTCCAGAAAACCATAATCTTGTCGAGGTTATCATGAAAGGATTTAATTCTGTCAACCAGAATGTATGGAAACACCATAATAGAGTTTTTTAGGTACATCTAGGAGCTAGAGGATAATGGGATAAATCACAAAAGTTCTTATATGAGTATCCACAATAATTTAATGTTATTAATTAACCACAAGTTAAAGAGGGATTGATGAAAATGATCAATAAATTCTTTGAATTGAATGATAAACCTAAGAATATAATGGTATAGTGTGAGGTAATGATACATGGAGATCCCATCATGTGATGATAGGATTTCATGGTTGAAAAAAATATCTATGTATTATTGGACTAGATGTGTTTCAAAGCCCCATGATTTTTGTATTTTCCTCTTGAGTATCTGGTGATGGTGAAGTCTCTGGAGTTACTTTTTTTGTAACAAGGAGATAATTTGGTGCCGATGTACACCAATCAATCTATGGAGTTGGTTTTTTGATATAGAGGAATTATAGAAAGACCAATTCAAATCTAAAAAGTACCTATTGGGTTTGCGACTAGATATCATATCAATGGTATTTATCATGAAGCTTTCAATCTAAATAGAGAGGATATACTGGGAGATAATGATACAGATGAATATGGTTTGTATGGTTTGATATTCTTTACATTTTCTTCAACCTAGTGAAAAATTTAGTGTCACACAAGAGAAGAATGGTTACTAGAATGATCATCGCAAGGGGGGTGGTTGTGGACAACATGCCTCTTTATCACCATCAATTATAACTAGTAGTGTACCAATGACATGATATATCTATGGGATGATTTGACACCAAATATGTTCTTCTACTATCATCTGCAAATATGAACAATTGTTTTGGACATTATGGTTTTGTACATCATTTCTATCAGTGTCTATTCATTAATATGGTAAGGTATTGTGGGATAAAAATTCTAATATAGTACGACCAGATTCTTTAAATACTATAGGGAAACAACCATAATCCTCCTAAGTAATGCACCTTGAAACAGTATATTAGTTTTTAACAGACGTAGATAGGGGCCAGAAATTGTGATACATACATATTTATTCAATCATTAGTAGTGATATCATTATTTTATATTAGGGATTCCAAGTTATTTATATCGATATATTTTGTTGATACGCTTAAAATTTGAATGAATGTAATTCCATTTGATATTTAGTTAATGACCAATCGTGGGAAAATGAAAGAGCATGGGATTCAACATCCTTATTTTTTTTTGCTATCAGTAAAATATATGGAATTTTTATGGGATTTTATCTATCTAGATCTAAATATGTTTGACATCATCATCATAACAGTGTGACTTTTCACTCATCATGAAATGGTTGATTATTATAATCATTGTGACTCTTTTCATATAGTTTATGGGAGCTTCTGGGTACTTTTGAGAGAGTGGGTTACAAGGTAATATCATGGAATATATATTTTCCCAATGCTTAGAAATATATTATCTACTATAGTAGTTAATGGAAATGAAAATTAATTTATTGTTGACCATCCCAATATTGTTTGGTATATCAAGGAAATTTTTATAGAAGACTACTCTTGTCTTCTTAAATAGAGGGAGGTGGAGTTTATAATTGTCCTAGATCTTGGTATGTTTTCCATTTCAATATATTTTTATCATATATCACAAAAAGAGGTAATGTATCTTAATATTCGTTTTTCCTACCTAACAGAGAATGGTTCTTTCCATAGTGTTTAACCTTAGGAAGCTGTTGTTCTCTTTTCCAATATGGTTGACTATTTACTCCAAATATGTATAGAATATATGAAGTTGAACATGGTTATGGTTATGAATAAGTATTTGTTTCTTCATGTGGATGATTTTTATAATCATTTAAAAAGGGAATGGATATTTTTGAATATAAATCATCGGTTAGGATTTAATATACTTAGAGTTTAGAACTGTTATATACTGAAGACAATATTCAGGAGTCAGTACAGCTATTAAGAATATCTTGTGACACTGTCTGGTTTGAATAATTCTCCTTTAGTTTGTAGTGATTTCATGAATCATGTATTCTATCAGTATCTTGACACATTTTTGGTAGTGTTTATGGATGATATGTTGGTTTATCTGGGATCTTATCACTTGAACGAGAATTATTCAATTTTGGTTTTAGAAATTCATCTGAGTCTCCTTTTTTTGAATGATTTTGAAATGAAATTTTAGATTCATGAAGTGATGTTCCTCTGACACATTATTTCAACGAAGTGATTGTCAGTTGATCCTAAGAAGGTCAAGGGTATTTTTTCATGGGAAGAATAAGAAATTATTGTTATGATTCAGAAAATCGTTGGTCTTACTACATATTATCAACCTTTTGTCAAATATTTCTCAATCCTGAAGTCACTAGGGGTTATCTTACCAAAAATTGGATGACATTCATATGGGATACAATGTTTCAGTCTTCTTTCTATGAACTAAGAATACTCATAAAATAGGCTCATATTATGAACTCTCCTGAGCCTAGTAAAGGGGTATGTGGTTTTATGTGATGGTTCTAAAACTATTTTTGGTTGTTATCTAATGAAGTATGATCAGTTATTTCCTTACAAATATTTTCATCTTTAATATTATAAAAATAATTAATACACTAATGATTTAGAACTTGAATTAGTTATATATGTTCTTATTTATTGGAAACAATATGTTTGGGGGGGGTGTTTAATTATTTTAATTTGATATTTCTTATACCCTAAGGATGTTAAATCTCAATACATAAGGTATTATTCGCAATGTACCATCATAAGCTTTTTTGGAATCTAATGGAGAGTCTAATCCTATGAAATCTTTGCCCAGTTTCACCTGGATGCACCGAAGGATGTTTCAGGTATAACTTTAAATAGTGTTAAGTTATCATCATCAATATTTGATTCTATTTTATATATTTAGTATTATGAGAATTGGTTCTGTGTAATTTGAGATACACTATATAGTGGGGACCCCATTTTAGGATGGAATATCTATTAAAATGGTAAAATCCATTTTCAGGTTCAATATATCATCCCAACATTATTTTAGATCTTGATTTTGTTTTATTGTTATATTTATTTCTAGTATGTTCATCTGAACACTATGAATACATATTATGACATGAGACAGAGATTTTGGTGGTTGGGTATGAAGCGTGAAAGTACAGATAGTATGTACCATTTTTTCACCATGCAATAGAAATAAATAGAGCATCAGAAATATTAAAGATATATTCATCCTATTTTGGTTTCATTAAGTAAATTCAATTAGGTCTACATGGATTTTTATGTTGGATTAATATGTACAACCCAAGGGTAGAATACTATCTGGTAGATGATTGTTCGGTTGATGAAGTTTTCTCACTTTATTCCATTCAAGGACAACACAAATGTTTAATATATAGGTATGTTGTATGTGCAGAAGATGATGAGGTTACGTGGGGTTCATTCTACCATTATTCCTAATAGGGATACTAGGTTTACTTTGAGGCCTCATGGAGTCTCTATATAGTGATGTGGACATAGTTCAGGTTCAATACAACTACTCATCCATAGAAAAATGTTCAGAAAATGCTTTTTATTCAGATCCTAGAGTATATTCTTGATACATATATGAAGGATTTTTTAAGATATTAGGATAGACCTCTTGGACTAGTTGAGTTTTATCATAGCAATAGTTATTATTCATCATTAATAATGGATCATTTGAAGGATTTTTATGGTCACCAATGAAGATGGCATCTTTTTTGGGTAGTGGTGAGTGAAGCCACATCAGTGGGACTGAGTATCATTCAAGAGATGTTAGTATAGCTTCAGGATATACCCTAAAATATATTTACATATAATAATTGAAATTAATCTTATCCAGTTCCAGAACACCATCCATTGAAGTTTTCTATATGTGATTAGGACTTCTTAAAATTTGTATGTCGATTGGGTCACTATCATATTAGAAAATGGGGAAATATGGAACTAAGATATGTTTGACCATTTGAGGTCATTAAGGGTTAAATGAAGGTTTATTATTAGTTATCATTAACAGTTCAATTGATAGTAATAAATGATGTTTTCCACATATCAAATCTCACCAACTACTATCCCAATCCCTCTCACATTTTGGGTTGGTAAGAGATTGAATTAGAGATATACATTTATATTGTGTTTAATTGAGTAGATATCATTGAACCTCACAAGAAATAGATGGATTAGATGTTGATTCCATTGGTTAGAGAGATTTAGAGACATGGGACAGATTTAAATGAGACACGAGTGTAGAATTCATTAATGAGGGAGTTGTGGCATTATGAATATTCCAGACATCATTATTCCTCATGAAATGTCAGGGACTAAAAATTCCTATGGTTGAGTGTTTCTGACATCTATTTACACAAATTCAAGTACCATTCTTCTCTCTTGTCATTTCTCTTTTTATCTTGTTGTGTTTGGGGATCCTAAGGATGTATATAATTTACTAGGGAAAATGACTTAATGATTGGGGATGTGTGTTTTTTTGGATTAATGGATCCTAGGTATAAAAGTGTTAAATTAATTGTAAGGTTATCCCTTAATTTTGAATATAAAAGGGTTTTTAGGATTTTAGGCTTGAACTATGATTTTCTCGATCCATAGGATAAATATTTGATGTGTAAATGTTTTATGTATATTGTATTAGTTGCAGAGAAGAATCCATAAATCGGTGTAGGGAATGAAAAGTTTACACATCATGTATTTTTAGTTCATGACATATAATATTTAAAAAATTATTCTTAATAATATGGTAATATATTTCTCCAAATACTAGAGTCCCATGTAATACATGATTTCAAATTGGGATTTATTCCATGTAAATCTCATGAGTATGGATTTTTTCAAGATGCATGGAAGATATGTTTTTTCCTTCATTTTGATTCACCATCCCTCTCAAAATAAAGGCTCCACATAGAAATTGTATAGACCTTAGTCCCTTCAAAAACATCTCATTCAGTGATTTATCATCATTTCAGTTTTACATCATTTATACGAGTGATTTATCTTTTCCACTTCTTTGTTTCCTTCAATCATGGTAACAATTTTTCATTGTGTTTATATATCAATTAATCTATTTTTTGATTCTTATTATTTCCTTCTAAAAATTTCATATGATCTTCTTATAAAGGCCAACCATTTTTTAATTATGGTGTAGTGTGCTAGTTTCATTGAGGTATATTCCTCTTCACTAAACCATTTTTAAACTGAATCAATTCTAAGAAGTGTGGATTGATTCAAGGGCATTCATTGTCATTTTTGTATTCGTTCTAGTTAGTGGATTACTTTTCAAGCATGTATAACCTTCATTTGAGGTAGGTGGTTTTGTATCTAACCTATATTAGATTAACTATATTTCCCTATTTTAATAAATCGTTTTATAAATGAAATAGAATTATTAAATTATTGATTTTTTCAAGTGTAGAAATTGGTTATTGATAACAGATGTTTGTTCACATGTTTTTGTAAAATAAAAGTTATTTTCCAAGAATAATGGAATTTATTTATAAAATGGTTCTAAAATAATTTTTTTTCTGAAATGTATTGTAGATTAGAGAACATGCGAGGCCTTGGGAACATAGATGGAATGCATAGATTATGAAAATCATCCATGTAATATCAAGGGGTGGGGTTCACTACTATAGTGTTCCTTTTTTTTATTAGGCTCATTGTTCTAAGAGATTTATGTTGAAATTATTGAAGGATTCACTCATTGGATATTTATTTTCTATATATTCCCATGTTCAAAGGACATGATTTTTCACTGGTCATTGATTTTGGTATGAGTATTATACTAGCCTAACCTAGATTCATACTTGGAATGATGTTACCAATTATTTTGGATCATA
Source organism: Viscum album (assembly GCA_963277665.1). NCBI lineage: Eukaryota > Viridiplantae > Streptophyta > Magnoliopsida > Santalales > Viscaceae > Viscum > Viscum album. The sequence goes on along the minus strand of OY728140.1, from coordinate 1,263,687,437 downwards.
ATATTTTTCCACGGTTTTGAGGATATTCGACACAGTCTTTATTTTGGTTTGATTTGACTGCTTTGAGGTATATGAAATTCTCTAAAACTATTTCACATGGATTTATTTGTAAATTTTGATAAAATAAAAATTAATTATTTTGCAATCCTTTTGATATAAAAACTATAATTTTTTTATCATTTCTTGTTTTCCGTAATGTTGAGAAAATTCAAGATATTGAACATAGAATTGTTATGGAACACCTAGGTTGGATCCTTCCAAGCCCATCAGATCACACCCTATTCACCCCTTCAGTGTTGTGTAGAACGTTTTGTATATTTCAATGTAGGGAAGAAAATTAACTATAGTTAAGTGTTGTGGATTTATATTAGCTGTGTTTGGGTATTTGGGATGAGATGGTGGTAGTTTTTCTATGATAAAACCAGACGTAGTTGGTTTTTTACTTTAGTTTTACTTTTATGGATTGACATGTAATTTGGGATTATCTAACAACTTTGAGTTGTATCGTTTCCACAATCTTATTTTAGTTATGGAATGTTTTTATATCTTCCACTACTTATATCCATTATATATATATATATTCCATGTTATAACTTTATTTAATGTGAAATAATTCTATATGGTTGTTCTTTGATTACCAGGTGATAGATGCCAACTCATGGGGATCATGAACACCATTCAGGGATATTTAAATTCAGGTTGGGTGTTAGTTTGACAGGTAATCTAGGACAAGTTCACTAGAATATATAATTTAAACTTTTATGATGAGTATATATACCACATATTTATCTATATAGGTAACACCTCTATATTTGTAATACAAGAATTCCCATAACTAACGACAAATCACAAGTGGTGTAATTTTTCAACAGAACCACTATTTTTATGAGGTATATGATATCACCATAAAATTTAAGATTAGTACACATAACATTCCATTAGTTGATGCATTTCTATAGGTAAAAAAATATACAGTATTGGGATGTGTAAGAAGATGTGTGTGGACTAACCTCATCTTTTGTTTCTTTAATTTTTCCACATATTCATTTTTATAAGGGAACATAGATTCCTTACGAGTTTACATGGTGAGTGAATTAGTCATCCATGAGAAATTTTCCAAAATGATTTAATAATATCTACCCAAACTAAGAAAACTATTGATATTAGTCACCATGGTTGGTCTGGGTCCACATTCTATAGCTTCTTTCTATAATGGCCCCATATATAAATACCTTTGGAGATTATATGTCCCAAAAATGGAATCTTTTGGAGGAAAAATTAACACATTGAAAATTTTCCATTAAAAATTTCCTTCCATATGGTCTTAAGTACAATCCTCAAGTGATCATCATGCTCCTCATTCATTTTTTAATATATGTGAATAAAATTTATAAATAGTACCTAAATATAATCAAGGTAATCTATAAAAACTATATTAACCAAATCCATGAATATATTTTGTGAATTTGTTAGACTGAATGGGATCCATATAAGTTAATAGTGTCAAAACATTATATGTAATGTTGTATTGGGTGAATCCTCCTTCTTCAAGTTTAATTGATTATATCCAGAAAAAAGGTAGATCATGAAAAATTATTTACCTACACATTTTTGATAATAAAATTCATCAAAAAATGGTGTAGGATACTTTCTCAAGATTACAATCTTTATGTGTTTCTAATAATCAAATTACTGTTTTAATTAACCATCCTTATTTTTAATAAAATACTATGTTCACTATAAGGGGATGGACTTGGCTGAATGATTCTATTTTCATGATTTTCATAGTGATTATTATTCTATTATTTCAATACAATTGAGGTCATTCTATATGAAGAATTTGAAATTTCAATAACACCATGTATTTGTTATAGTGAAACATAAACTTCAATATTAAAAGGAGGATAATGAAACTCATCTTCAAATAGATATACAAACTCCCACACAATAGGTATATCCTAATATTGAGTTTCTCCCACCCATTTTAGATACGCCCCCATGTTGAATAGAAATCATGAAAAATATATGAGATTTTATTTCCATGAGATGTCAATATTTATCATCATTTTGATAGGTGGGCATATGATAGTTGTTAATATCCTAATGACTTCTCTTCCTTCAAAATAGATCTAGGATTTATGGTATGTAATGATATTCAATGCCTAAGATTACATCAAATTCAAATAAAGGTATAACAATAGGTTTTAAAGGAAGCACATTCCCAAAAACCTAAATCAAATAAGAAACATACACATGAAAATTGATCATCATACCATTTAGAGTTATCACTAGTAATTCAACATTTAATAATTTATGTAAATATATTTGAGAGGGAACCATAAAATTTATTGATCAAAATAACCTTTTCACTTTGAGAATAATATTTTTAAAATTGTAAAATTTCCCCAGTAGATTACAAAAAACATTCTTTAAAAATATACTTTGAATATTGTAAATTAATATTCAGTTTTTTGAGGAACCATGATTTTGGGAAATTAATTTCATGTAATTTATGTCAAAAAAATGACTCCTCTCACATATTCGTCATAAAGTAGAATATATCTCATTCATAATACAATAAGAATAAAATTTTTGAAATTTTTTTTACGAATGTAAATAAATGGTAAAATTTATTTTTAAAAAGAAATAGAAAAATATTAAACCACCCATGATATTCTTTAGAAAAAATTGATGTCGAAGAAAAATGATTTTTGACAGAAGAGAGAATCAATGTTAGTTATCCTTACAAATAGTAATTATGTATCTTAAGTTAATAAAGAAAGGAAAATGAAATGAAGACTTGAAATATATTCAAATAACATTATATAAGAACATTCAAGGAGTTATTTAGAGATAGGTAATAAAATTTCATAATTAGAATCTTAATCACAAACAATCCCCTTAAACAATGAGATTTTATCATAAATATAGTACTTCAAGTTTGATTTTGTTTGACAGTTCACTAACCATATTTATAATTAATTAAATTTTATTATAATTCTATAAAAAATATTTTTCATACTTATTATAACATATATTATCAAAATATAACATTTAAATATCCATTTATTAATAATTATTTATTAATGTTATTATTTTATGAAGTAAACTATTTCTTTTTTCATGGTGATTTCAGGTTGGTAGTTCTTATATTTGTACATTGAACATAGTTCCATCACGATTAAAAAATTTCATCATCATTTATATATAATATATTTTCCTTAAAGATACATTTTTATTCATCCGTAAACGTTAGATATATAAAAATGAATTACCCTATTCAAGGAAATGGTAATCCATACGTATGAAGTAATGTTAATTTCACTTTCTGACAGATGGATGAAAAAAATTAAAAATTTGTAAATTTTTTTTAACCTTTATAAACTAATAATTAGTTCATATATATCATATATATTCATCAAATTTATCCTTACTAGTATCCATGTAAATAGGAAAATTAATTGTATAACATCAATTTGTGGAGGTCATATTCCACATGTCTGAAAAAGTGAAGCTATCTTTTTGTAGTAGAGTGGGTCGTAATAAGGTACATATGGAATTATAATTATATAATAATAATTATTTCATAATTTTATTTTTATAACCATTATTCCCATAATTATAATAATCCATGAAATTTGGGGAAATAAAATTAGTTTTATCGCTATGTGGGGGAGTTAGTCCACATGTACGCACGAGCGATACATTAACATAAAATTTTATGGAATAAAGGGTAAATATAGGTGGTTACACAATAATAATAAAATTTTAGTATATTTATTATTATTAGATTGTATTTTTTTAATAAAAACCATTATTTAAGGGATGTAGAAGAATAAATAAATTGAAAATGGCCTAGTAAGATGATGTTATCTTCTTCAGTAGGCCTACTTTATATCAAATATTAATGAAACTTGGGAGAACCTTTTAAGAACACCATAAAATTGATTTCATTGATAGGGATATTTATAATATAATTTTATAAATGTTTTTCCACCATATGGATGAATGTGGTGTGAATAAGAAAAATAGGGGTGTCCATTTATAAGTGGGGGAGAGAACACAATTGGAATTGTTTAAAAGAATAAAAAACAATAAAGTAATATTTAATTAAAATAATTCCAAATATCATGATATTAAAAGGTGGAGTTTTATTAGGTTTAAATATGTCCATCAAATAATATTTATATACGTTTAACTATTAAACATTCCTTTATCTCTTGGTTTAACTCCTAATAAACCTGTTTTAACCTTAACCATAATAATAAATTTTTTCTGTTTTTACAAATCATTGTGATTTTCTTTATTGAAAGAATATATTAATATTATTTATTTTGATTATAAATATGAAATAAATTTTTTCCCATTTAATTCCTATAGTTGAATAACTTTATTAAAAATTAAACCTGAAGAAAACTAGATGAAAATTAGTTTTTCAAAAGATTTGTTTGTTAATTATAAATTTTTTTCATTTCAAAATTCACTGAAAATATGATCAAAATGTCAAAAAAGAGATTATTAATAATATAATTTAATAATTTATCATTTTATATCTAGTTTAATAAAATATTTATCTTTTTAAGTTCTTACAAAAATTTAATTTCCAATTGATTTAAGTATTGTGCCCTATTTATTAATGAAGAAATCATTTGAGAAAATTATAAAACATTCAATGTAATATTATTTTGACATTATTATAGAAAAATATAGTTTAATTTTCATAATAAATTTTATAATCATGAATTAAATTAGTTATATCATTTTCTCACAAAAAGAAATAAAAAACATTTTTGAGGGAAAATGTATTTTTTAAGCATAAAATGACATTACTTAAAATTGAGTACATATTTATAAACATAATGGATTTCTCTAAAAATATTATATGTAATTTTTAATATATGGTTATTAGTTTTCATTATTCTAGTTTAACCCCTATTTTATAATAGTACACTATATTATATTTCTTATAGAATCGAGTTTGTGTGTATCAAAAGAAATTAGAGAAATTTAATTTATTAAAATAAAAATATATTATAAAATATTAGGATGTTACAATAATGACTATAATTGTACATATTTCTATCACTTGAAAAATATATATGTCTTGAAGGTCTATACTACATAATATTTCATATTGTATTTAAATATAGTTTGAGGATAAATTGATATATTATACCAAAAGAGTATGTCATACTATGATTTCAAAAATCATTAATTTTTGAAAGTTATAGATGATTCAAAATTATTAATGATAGTTTGGAAGTTATTTAATAATATGATTAATAAATATTCGAATATTATAACTGTAGATAAATATAATTATTATCCATGTGTTTTAAATAAATTGTTTTTTTGGAAGATTCATTATTTTTAAATTTAAAATATGAAATTCAAAGATTCTATAAATAAAGAAGGATCTTGTTATACGTGTAATGTAATATATTTAAAAAATATAATATTCATTATGTTTTTCAATAATGCATATCAAAATTTTATTTCAATGAATATCTAAAGATTGGAATATTAAATTTTTGTACATATCATGGAAGATTCTCAACTGAATAAGAGAGGATCGTAGAAAAAATTATTTTATTTTTGTGTTCATTTGTCATGGATGTATTTTTCTATTTGACATGCAATTCAATTACATATCTTTAACCCTCTTGGATGTAGTTAGTGGTTGTGAGAAATAGACCATATAAAATTGTTAATTAATGGGTTTATCATAATTATTTAATAACATTCTAGTGGAGTATTAGTTAATTTTAATGTAAACACATTATTGATATGTGTTCCTTAGATGTGTCCCATTTTTGGTGAATTAATTAAAATCACGTGTCCTTGATCATTTTTACTTTTAAATTTCATTCTTCCAAAAACACATATTTATAAGTATATTAAAAAAACAATAAATGATCAAATAGATTATAAATATGTGAATAAATTTCAAGACAACCTAATTTGTCACCCTCTTATAGTGTTTATTCATTCCATTGGTGAAAAATGGGATACAAAGACTTGTTATTTATATTTTAATGATATTATTCCATATGGATCAATTCCTCAAGGATTTTTATCCAATATCCCCCACATAACACCAATTTAAATGAATCCTAGAGTGGTATAATTCAAACATTATATATATAAAAATAATATCATGAGACCTGCTGTATCAAGATTGAACTATAGATGTTGAATCATGACATGAAACATGCCAACCACATGAGAGGGTCGCTAAACCCAAGTCATGAATTTTATTAATAAGTTGAATATCTATTTTAAAACCTCCCCCATATGTGTTAGCTAAGATTATTGAACAAATCCTATATTTTTTACAAGTTATATGCACACACCAACCCTCTAAGAATGATATTTTGTGATATTTGACACAACCTAGTAGATCTATTTCAAATAGAGTTCACAATGCATAAATGTAAAATACCACATGTATGGGGATATTTCCTTATATATATGCGTAAAATAAACCCACACCACCCCGTCCATTTATATAGGACATGTGATATAGCTTCAATGTCCGACTAGTTAATGTCACGGTGTGAACGATGAATTTATCATATAAGGGTCGCTAAAACCACATCACAAATGTAAAAGTGACTTGAAACATGTATTCGACACTATCACAACAGAGTCCTAGATTATATAGTGTAAGTTCTTAGATGGATGGTTTCATGGTTCCTCATTTTGTGGTTTCATATTTTCATGGTTCTCCTTTTTCTATATATATTGGTTTCAGAGGATGAATTACCAAATTTATCCATATTGGTTTTCAAATTACCCACCCTAGATTATATTTGATTTAGATAGTTCATAGAGTTTTAAATGAAGGGATAACATTAGATCATGGTTTGGATTTTTTATATTCATTCCATTTAACCCCATCATGTCAAGACCAAATCCTACCATGTCATGAATTGTTGTGTTTCTAATTTTGTATAAATTTATAAGCCCATAAATATTATTTTATTATTAAACATTTATCCCTAAACCTCAATAAAAATTATGCGCATCATTATAGATCATTGAGATAACTTTTTATTCACATTAATCATCAATTTTCAAAATCAAGAATCCATAATAAAATGTATGTTTTGTTCCATTATATTTGGTTACCAATATATCATTAATCTAGGAGATCATTTAGAAGTGGAACTGTTTGGTTTTGTGGACTTCATACATATATTTGATGATGGTAATTTGGATCAAGGATGTTATTTGTTTCCTTCTATGATATGTTCCTTTTGATCTTCTTTAACCCCCATTTTATCCATAGTGGTTGTTGAATATTTTATTTGAAGTAGAAGATTGAAAAATTATTATTCATTATTTGTGAATATTTATAATGTAAAATTATTTTTGTTTCATTGAATATATGTTTATTTTTTTAAAAAAATATAATTAAATAGTGTAATTAAAATTTAATTATTAGGGGTTATTATAGAGACCCTAAGCTTGACGTACATGGAAATTACATTACTTTTGCGGAATACTTAGTACATAACAAAAACACACACACAAGGATCGTAATAGTTTAGTGTCTTTGGAAACTCGGAATATAATCTTCTAATCATGGTGAAATATCTTCAACGTCTCCCATAAAGATCTTCCCTTTTTTACCAAAAACCTTTCTTTATATCCTGGGGAAAAGAAAACATAAAAGGGTGAGCTCAAATTCTCAGTAAGGGTAAACAAAAGAAATATCAATCACTCATATTCATAAGAACATAACATTTTGGAAATATTAACCTGCAAAAGAGAGCATAATTTCATAAAATGGGATAAATCATAGTAGTGAAATGAAATCCCAATAATCATAACTTAAAACATGAAACTTTTGGTCATACACACATAATCATTGAGAATCATATCTTATTAGTCAAGACTCATTGCCATGACTATCTTAGTGGACAAAGTCTATTTCTGAACAGAGTCACCCTCGTTTCAGTCCTGTTTCACTGAACCGGTATAACCTACCATTCCAGCCATGTCTATCTCATGAGATATAAAATCTTTACCCAATGCATTGGAGAGAGATATAGGTCACACCCATCTCATTATAATATCATTCTTATGTGTTCCACAAAATCATAAATCATACATCATTGCATAACCCATGTAATAAAAAATGGGATTCTTAAACAACATGGCAACATAAAACAATACATATAAGATAAAGGAATTCATAAAATTAATTCCATCATAACATAATCAAATCAATGTAATAATAGGGATAGAAACAGATCTTTATATTATCTTAGATGGAAAATAATTTTGATAAAACACTTGAACTCCATTCTTGATGAAAATATCCTTTCTACTCCAAAGACATTTTCCGTTCTTAACATGTCATACTATTTTAAACTAAAAGAAGTTGATTAAAAATAAACTTGAAAACTTGTAAAGGAATATTCTTGGAAATAATGTTTTAAAAATCCATTCATGTCGTAGAAGTTAAAAAAACATTCTTCTCTTACTTTTGTCGGAAAAGTCAAAAAGTACTCGTACGAAAAATGAAAAAAGATTCCTTTCATATCTTTTACTAAATACTCACCGAAAAAGAAAATTGGATTTAAAGAATTTTAAGTGGATGGAAATAATATTACATATTGAGGAAACATGGATGTGGATGATAAAATACACCCCAGTAAATACAAAAGTATAAACAATCTCGGATAAAAATGAGATTGTGATATTTCCCTTACCTTAAGTCCGATATGCTTTATACGTATCCTAACCTCCTGTATAATGATTTAAATAATGTCATTAACTTATTAAATAATAATATTCATTATTATTATATCATATATGGTTCACTTATGACTTTATATTACCCATTCTTGTGTAAATTCAATGTTAAAGAAGCATTTTGGGTAAAATCGTTTCATTTATTGTAGGTGTTTGGACTTGTTGTTCATGAAATTATTATTACTTATATCATGATTTACTTACTTTTAGAATATAAAATATGATTTATATATCATATATATTTAGTATATATATATATATAATAGATATATAAATGAAATGAAACACACCGTTCATGGAGACGGTAGTCCGTTAGTACACATGAACGTTGTTTTCCTTTCCTTATTGTCTTGAATGGAAGTAAGTAGATGACATATATATATACATAAATCCAGTAGATTTACCATGTCATATATTTCATTATTATTCATTATATATACTTTATAATCATTCTGGAATGGTTAACATGGATAATGAATCTCATCGCGTCGTGGAGACGGTAGTCCGTACGTACGCACGAGTGATGATATAGTTCCCATGGTCGTGGAATTGTGTTTAAGTGTATGTATACTATTTAAGTATCAATATAAATCTATAATAATCATATATAGTTACTCATTACACCATTATACCCATCCAATTAAGGTGGTGGCGGAAAATTGATTACACCACGGCGTGGAGACGGTATTCCGTACGTACGCACGAGCGGTGATTTATTTTTCCGTAAGATGGATAGAAGGTTAATTAGAGATGTTTAATATTTATAATAACATATAATTATATAAGAAATACATATGTTATTACTTTATCATGAAACAACTAAATAAGAAGAAGTTGAAGAAGAAAGAAATAGAAAAAGATTACCTCTTTTTGATGCGCCTTCACTTAACCTCCACTTAATGAACTACAGATGGTCTTTGAAGAAGACCAAGACCTCTAGTATGATAATAGAGAAGTGGAGAAGAGATTTTTTCAGGGGTTTGATGATCTTGAATGCTCAAATTGGTGTGAGGAGGATAAGGAGGAGGTGACCTTTTATAAGGGAGGAGATCGGCACCTTAGGAAAATCTCAAAATATTATTTTATATTAAGGTCAAATTCGGTTTATAATGGTTCCAAAGGGTCGTATTTCGAAGATTAAGTGGGGATGGGTCGAAATAATCTCATACAATAGGATTTAGACAAGTTTAGGTTATTATTTTAACCTTATCAATTAGATTTAACTCTAAGTTAAATAATTTAACTTTTATCGTGTCTTTTTGTTTTCTTACACTATATGGTTAATAAACTTACCATAACAAGCCAAGAGAACCCCAAGTTGTTTACTATTAATATTTCTATCCTTATCTAAGTCATTTTTCCGATCCTTAGACTTATAGGAATTAAATAACAATTAATAATATAATATTTGTTTTAAAAACTAATTTATGTCAATTTTGACACTATTCGGTACATGATTTTTATGAAATTCATAACAGAATGATATGTTCAAAAAAGGTTACTTATATCAACAATAAAATGTCATATTAACCTATAAAATTAATTTAATTCATAAAAAGTCTCAAATTACATTTATTTGGGCATTTATAACATCAATTTTGTCAATATTTCATTAATAAGACAATTACCGCATCATATTTGTGTCATAACAAATGATAATTATTAAATCCCTAAAAATTCTAAATAAATTAATATGATGTAGATAATTGTATTAGATTTATGGAGACTATTAATTTTTGAAGTTTCATGAAGTTTATCACTAAATTAAAATTATTATACTTATATGATTTATGAAAGTGACATGTTGTCACATTCATTGGTTTTAATAAAATTTAATTATTTTCATGGTCAAAAGTCAATAAAATGAATCTAATCCGACTCTTAGGTTATATGGGTCTACTTTTAGCCATCCAATAGGATTTTTCCAAGTGTTAGGGTAATTTTATAATATTTTATTTACCCTTAATTACCCGATTTTCCTTTAACTATAGTAAATAAAATTTACCGTAGTTACTATTCACAATGCCCAAAAATAAAAAGAAGCTTATTAACATAATTTGGACCCACTGATTCCAAATATGGAATCCATTTTTCCTAATTCAATACACAAAAGATGCAGAAATCAAAATCAAATTAATCCCTTTGTTCGAAAGAAAACGGGTTTTTCTTTAAAACATCGCAAAAGATTGAATAGATTTAACCTACGAATTCAAGGTAAAATAAATGCTAATGACATACATTATATTAAATGGTAAAAATATATTATATTTATACTTTAAAACCATTCAATATTATAATTTAACCAAATAAGATATTACGATGAAAAAACATATTTTTAATTAAAATATAGCGTGTTTTTACTATTCATTAAAATATGAAAGTTATCAGAAAAATATCAAAATTTTATGAAATGTAAATTTTTATATCCTGATTCAAAAGAAGAATTTTATTTTGTCAAATTTAACATATAAACATGTCAAAAACTAGATTTAAAGTGGGTGTGCCATCAAAAGGCGGCAAAACTGCATTTTTTTAAAAATACTTATTTTACCCGAAAAATTTATTTTGTTCTTATACTATGTTCTATAAAATGTGTAAGATGAATAATAATTTTATGAAATTCAAAATTTAGTTAATACTATTAATATCGGCTAGTTCATGACAATATTATAATAATATATCGTTGTTTATTAAAACCCGGTATTGCGTACAACACACGCTATTGAGGAAGGTCGCGATTGCGTGTAATGCAATCCAAGTCAGGGTTACGTGTTGTGAAAGAATACTTTGTTGTTTCGTATAATAGAATCCAACCATATTTCATTTATACATTTGAATATATATATATATATATATACTCAATGTTGCATAGAATAACTATTATCAAAATTTTGTGTAACACGATCCAAGAATAGTATTGCGTATACTGCAAGCTAATACGGTGTTGCGTATAGAGAATGGTAATCATGGTGTAGAATACAACACAAAACATTAATGAAATTAAAAGAATATTTTTCATAAAATCTTTGGGTGTTACATTCTACCCCCCTTAAAATGAATTTCACCCTCAAAATTCATCGGGGTTATAAATGGTTTACTATTTAAAAGTTTCTTTAATAGAAACCCACATAGTAAAAAGGACTACCAAAACCAATCTTTAATAACTAAAGTATGAAACGTAATGGTTACCCAAATAAACTAATCACTGGGTTTCCACATAGGTGAAAATATGGATATGGAAAAGAAATCTAACCATCATGTTCTGATGGAGAGTGGTAGAGAACATGGCTATGGAAAAGCTAGCAATCAAAAAGCCATAAATTTGTGATGATATAAGGTACCATCTGATTCATCAGATATAAGAGCACTAGGAAAACATTTTTGGTTATCAAGATCGTTTCCCTAAAGTTGATGAAATTGGAATTAGAAGAAATACTTTCATGATTTCGGTATAGTCTCACCGTTGGTCATTCTTTAGATAATTTCCACATCACCTTTTAAAGAAATGAAGTTGAATTTGTTATTCGTGATGTATTAGCAGATCATGTGATAGAATGACGGGCCATTCCATCTGTCTCAAAAAAAGGTTAGAAAAAGTTATATACATAAGTCAATCTATAGTGATATTAATCATATATGGTTCCTAAAATGGACTTATACTTCATATGTCATACTGCTTAATATAATAAAACTAGTTTCTACTAAACAGGGACTTCCTGTAGGCCAGTGGTAGGTGATAAAGTCCAGTTGCACTTCGGTTGTGGGTTCGATTCCCACAGCCTTGTCCGACGCGATGGGCTGTCACCCATCCTGCAGGTTGTCCTTTTTCTAAAACTACATTACTATAAAATCCCATCAGTAATATCGAAAAAAGTTCTATCCTTAAATAATACTTAGCATATGTCCAACATAATCCCTTCCAATATTTAGGCTTATCTAAAATACTTCGGTCCAAGCTCATAGTATAAAGAAAACGATTACTTGAAATGTCATCAACCAAGCATGTGAATACCATCATTTATCCCCCATATATATATATTGTTGGTCACATTACAATCATGTGAATACCTTAATCATGTATTCTCTTGGAAAAAAGAATACCCATTGAACCATAGTGAAAACATGAATGCTGTTAAAAGTTAACACTTTCCACATACCAAAATCCTCAAAATTCTATATACTCAAACCATGATATCACTTAGTCCTTATATCACTCATGAGCTCATGAATACTGTTAAACATTTCATTTTCTCGTTTTCCCTTCATTATGCGCATATCATCTTATTTCCAAAAATATCTCAATCACTTTGAATACCACATTAGACCAATACATAAATATTCCAATACTCCATGATACAACATTATTTTGGAATCCCATTACATAAACACTTAATCATTCCACCACATCGTTGTCATATTCAACATTGCCAATAGTGATCGCATGCGACTTCCCTTTGTACTTTGCCTTAAGCGGTTGCTCATGTCGATCATCAGTAACCCTTGGATTAGGGAATTTATTAGCATAATGCCCAATTTCCTTGCACTTGAAGCATTGAAGTGTAGTAGGTTCATTATGTGTATCCCTTCCATTGTTTGCATCATTAGACATCTTATTCCCATCATTGTGGAATTCAAATGCCTGATGACCTTCCTTTCCACATTTGAAACATTTACTTGTCCCTTTAAGACAATCTCCACCATGCTTCTTTCCACACTTTGAGCATAAGTAAACATTCATCTTCTTTTCACCACTATTCTGATATTTCTCCTTGAACTCCATCTTTCATTTCTTGTCAAAACTTTGAGATGGATAGGTAACACCAACTTCCATTTCTACCTTGATATCACAACGCACAATTTCTTCATAGGTACTGAAGTCTCTTATATCAAATTCCCTTCGAAGACTTGGTTTTAAGACACTGAAAAATCGATCAACATTAATTTCAGGATAGATGATAATGCCAGATGCATACCTTGCAAGTCTTGTAAAATTTTCTTCGTATAAACCAACAGATTCATCATCCTTTTGCTTTAGTTCAAGAAACTCCTTCTCCATCTTTGTTCGAAGAATACAAGGGATGTACTTATTGAAAAATAAGTTCTTGAACTCGTCCCATTCCATGGACTCAATTTCATCTCTTGGCCTCGTATTCTTGATAAGATTCCACCATTGATCGAGCATCAGCTTCCAAACGATACACTACTATGATGAATTTATCATGTTCAGAACATTGAAGAACTGAAAATATCTTTTCAGTAGTACTGATCCATTTTTCAGCAACAAGTGGATCGGAAGACCCACTAAAAGAAGGTGGACATTGCCTAATGAAGGTCTCAATAGAATATTGTTCCCTTCTCTACTCATTTGGAAGTCCAGAATGATTCATAACTTGTGTAGGTATAGCAATAAGATTTTTCACTCCATCTCCCTTAACATTTGTTTGTTCAGGAGGACAATCATTGCATTGTCCAATACAGTGATCAACATGGCTCCTTCAGCTTCCATCCATCGTCTAATACCCAAAATGAATAGTGTGAGAGGCTAAAATAATGTTAAGGAAAACAACATAGTAAAGGGGGAGTACCCTTAATATCTATCATCTTAGGTTAAATTCTAAGATCGTTACCATAGTTCTAGGACCATATCCTATACATATACTTATCCTTAGGGACATCCCTAGACATACCTTATAAATATCTCTAGGGATCTCACTAACGTTCTCACATCCTAGTTTCCAAAGGTTGACTAAACCTTTCCTCTGATGCCAACTGTAGAGACCCGAAGCTTGACGTACATGGACATTAAATTACTTTTGCGGAATACTTAGTACATAACAAAAACACACACACAAGGATCGTAATAGTTTAGTTTCTTTGGAAACTCGGAATATAATCTTCTAATCATGGTGAAATATCTTCAACGTCTCCCATAAAGATCTTCCTTTTTTTATACCTAAAACCTTTCTTTATATCATGGGGAAAAGAAAACATAAAAGGGTGAGCTCAAATGCTCAGTAAGGGTAAACAAAAAAAATATCAATCACATCATATTCATAAGAACATAACATTTTGGAAATCTTAACCTGTAAAAGAGAGCATAATTTCATAACATGGGATAAATCAGAGTAGTGAAATGAAATCCCAAATTCATTACGTAAAACATGAAACTTTGTGGAATACACACATAATCATCGAGAATCATATCTTATTAGTCAAGACTCATTGCCAAGACTATCTTAGTGGACAAAGTCCATTTATGAACTGAGTCACCCTCGTTTCCGTCCTGTTTCACTGAACCGGTATAACCTACCATTCCATCCATGTCTATCTCATGAGATATAAAATCATTACCCAATTCATTGAAGAGAGATATAGGTCCCACCCATCTCATAATTATACCATTCTTATGTGTGCCACAAAATCATAAATCATACATCATTGCATAACCCATGTAATAAAAAATGGGATTCTTAAACAACATGACATCATAAAACAATTCATATAAGATAAAGTAATTCATAAAAATAATTCCATTATAACATAATCAAATCAATGTAATAATAGGGATAGAAACAAAAATTTATATTATCTTAGATGGAAAATAATTTTGATAAAACACTTGAACTCCATTCTTGAGGAAAATATCCTTTCTACTCCAAAGACATTTTCCATTCTTAACATGTCATACAATTTGAAACTAAAATAAGTTGATTAAAAATAAACTTGAAAACTTGTAAAGTAAGATTATTGGAAATAATGTTTTAAAAATCCATTAATTCCGTATAAGTTTAAAAAACATTCTTCTCGTACTTTTGTCGGAAAAGTCAAAAAGTACCTCGTACGAAAAACGACAAAAGATACCTTTCATATGTTTTACTAAAAACTCACCGAAGGGTAAAATTGGATTTAATCAATTTTAGGAGGATGGAAATAATATTACATATTGTGGAAACATGGATGTGGATGATAAAATACACCCCAGTAAATACAAAAGTATAAAGAATCTCGGATAAAAATGAGATTGTGATATTTCCCTTACCTTATGTCTGATATGCTTTGTACGTATCCGAACCTCCTGTATAATGATTTAAATAATGTCATTAACTTATTAAAGAATCATATACATTGTCATGATATCATATATGGTTCACTTATGACTTTATATTACCCGTTGTTTTGTAAATTCCATGTTAAAGAAGCGTTTTGGGTAAAATCGTTGCATTTATCGTAGGTGTTTGGACTTCTTGTTCTTGACGTTATACTTATATCATGATTTACTTACTTCAAGAATATAAAATATGATATATATATCATATATATTCAGTATATATATATATATATATAATAGATAGATAAATGAAATGAAACACACTGTTCGTGGAGACGGTAGTCCGTACGTACGCATGAACGCTGTTTTCCTTTCCTTATTGTATTGAATGGAAGTAAGTAGATGACATATATATATATACATAAATCAAGTATATTTACCGTGTCATATATTTCATTATTATTCATTATATATAATTTATAATCATTCTGGAATGGTTAACATGGATAATGAATCTCATCACGTCGTGGAGATGGTAGTCCGTACGTTCGCACGAGCGATGATATCATTCCCATGGTCGTGGAATTGTGTTGAAGTGTATGTATAATCTTTAAGTATCAATATCACTCTACAATAATAATATATAGTTACTCATTACACCATTATACCCATCCAATTAAGGTGGTGGTGGAAAATAGATTACACCACAGCATGGAGACAGTATTCCGTACGTACGCACGCGCGGTGATTTCATTTTTCCGTAGGATGGATAGAAAGTTAATTAGAGTTGTTTCATATTTATAATAACATATCAGTATATAATAAATACTTATGTTATTACTCTATCATGAAAAAACTAAATAATAAGAAGTTGAAGAAGAAAAAAATTGAAAAAGATCGGTAATGGATATTACCTCTTTTTGACGCACCATCACTTAACCTCCACTTAAAGAACTAAGGACAGTGTTTGAAGAAGACCAGGACCTCTAGTATAATACTAGAGAAGTGGAGAAGAGATTTTGGAAGGGTTTGGATGAGCTTCAATTCTCAAATTGGTGTGAGGAGGAGAGGGAGGAGGTGCCCTTTTATAAGGGAGGAGAGGGGCACCTTAGGAAAATCTCAAAATATTATTTTATATTAAGGTCAAATTCGGTTTATAATGGTTCCAAAGGGTCATATTTGGAAGATAAAGTGGAGATGGATCGAAATAATCTCTTCCAATAGGATTTAGAAAAGTTTAGTTTATTATTTTAAACTTATCAATTAGATTTAACTTTAAGTTAAATAATTTAACTTTTACTGAGTCTTTTTAGTTTTCTTACACTATATGGTTAATAAACATACCATAACAAGCAAAGAGAACCCCAAGTTGTTTATTATTAATATACCTATCCTTATCTAAGTCATTTTGCCGAACCTTAGATTTTTAGGAATTAAATAACAATTAATAATATAATATTTGTTTTAAAAACTAATTTATGTCAATTTTGACACTATTTGGTACATGATTTTTATGAAATTAATTACAGAATGATAAGTTCAAACAAAGTTACTTATATCAACAATAACATGTCTTATTAACCTATAAAATTAATTTAAGTCATAAAAAGTCTCAAATTACATTTATTTGGGAATTTATAACATCAACTATGTCAATATTTCATTAATAAGACAATTACTGCATCATCTTTGTGTCAAAATAAATGATAATTATTTAATCCCTAAAAACTCTAAATAAATTCCTATGATGTGGATAATCATATTAGATTTCTGGAGAATATTCATGTTCGATGTTTCATGAAGTTTATCACTAAATTAAAATTATTATACTTATAAGATTTAAGAAAGTGACATGTTGTCACATTCTTTGGTTTTAATAAAAATTAAATTATTTTCAGGGACAAAAGTCCATAAAATGAATCTAATCCGACCCTTAGGTTATATGGGTCTACTTTTAGCCATCAAATAGGATTTTTCCATGTTTTAGGGTAATTTTATAATCTTATATTTACCCTTAATTACCTGATTTACCTTTAACTATAGTAAATAAAATTTACCATAGTTACTATTCACAGTGCCCAAAAATAAAAAGTAGCTTATTAACATAATTTGGACCCACTGATTCCAAATAGGGAATCCATTTTTCCAAATTCATACATAAAAGATACAGAAATTAAATTAAAATTAATCCCGTTGTTTGAAAGAAAAGGGGGTTTTCTTTAAAACATTACAAATGATTGAATTGATTTAACCTACGAATTCAAGGTAAAATCAATGCTAATGACATAAATTATATTAAATGGTAAAAATATATTCTATTTATACTTTAAAACCATTTATTATTATAATTTAACCACATAAGATATTATGATGAAAAATTTGTTTTTAATTAAAATATATCGTGTTTTTACTATTCATTAAAATATGAAAGTTATCGGAATAATATCAAAAATTTATCTAATGTAAATTTTTATATCCTGATTCAAAAAAAGAATTTTATTTTGTCAAATTTAACATATAAAAATGTAAAAAACTAGATTTAAAGTGGGTGCGCCATCAAAAGGCGGCAAAACTGCATTTTTTAAAAAATACATATTTTACCCGAAAAATTTATTTTGTTCTTATACCATGTTCTAGATAGTGTGTAAGATGAATTATAATGTTATAAAATTAAAAATTTAGTTAATACTATTCATAACGTCTAGTTCATGAAAATATTATAATAATATATCTTTGTTTATTAAAACCCGGTATTGCGTACAATACACGCTATTAAGGAATGTCGCGATTGTGTGTAATGAAAGCGAAGTCAGGGTTGCGTGTTGTGAAAGAATCCTTCTTTGTTTCGTATAACAGAATCCAACCATATTTCATTTATACATTGAATATATATATATATACTCAATGTTGCGTAGAATAACTATTATCAAAATTCTGTGTAACACGATCCAAGAATAGTGTTGCGTATACTACAAGCTAATATGGTGTTGCGTATAGCGCAAGGTAATATTGGTGTAGAATACAACAGAAGACATTAATGAAATTAAAAGAATATTTTTCATAAAATCTCTGGGTGTTACAGTTAATCAGTTTAATTTTAAATGATTTTTTTTTCTAGAAAATGTTATTGATGAAAGTGGATGTTACTACTAATTTGTTATTTTGTATTTTAATATTTGTGATATTAGTTACATTGAAAAGTTGAGTCACATAAAAACTTTGAAATATTTGGATATGGAATTAAAATAGTTTCCCGATAGTCTAAAAATTTTATGTGACAATTGAAACCCATCACAATTTTGTGGGATGAATTGTAGTTGGGAAAATTACCAAAAGATAACTTCCATTTTGGTGAAAAGAAAAAAAAAGGTAAAATTACCACATAAGGCTTATGATAGGGTTACATGATCACATAACCCTTAAAGGGATACGAAATTGAAAAACACCACTAATTAATTTACACCTTGAATACTATCTAATGGTATATAAATTAATATATTCACATATAATCAAGTAACATAGTCTTTCTCAAGTGATGCCTCCCAGAGAGACATTATTTCATAATTCCAACCACTTTATGGAAGTGATTATTTATATTATTGGGAATTTATTTGGTCGTTGATCTTCATGTGATGTCCCTACACCATGTGACTCCTCGACTAGATAACTGTAATGTAGGAAATGTTGTCTAACATTGTCAATTTAAAAAGTCTATCTTCTTAATGTGATTCTCATGAAGTTTTAAAATCACCCAAAAACTAACATATGTTGTGACTTGTCTAGGTAATATATCCATGAAATTCTTATCCAATGGTCTTCATTATTTATGAAATGCACTAGGAGATATCACTGAGTATGTGATAATTTTAAATGTGTAGTCTATGAGTATAATGTTATTTATAAAAATAATATTTCAGTTAATTGAACTCTGGTACGTGGACCACCCACCACTAAAAGATGTGTAGTTATATGGGTATATCATTATAAAACCATCAATAAACAGAAAGAGAAAAAGTATTTTTTATGGGATATCATAGTATGATGACTAGAGTGAATTTTTCAGAATTTTTAGAGAAAATGGATAATGTGGTTTCAAGTCATTATATACTATAAATTATGTGAAAAAATTTATGTTGAAATTCAATAAGATCAAGAGATATTTTCCCATGACCACTAGAGCGAGATCTGATCTTGATATGATCATCCATTCATGTGATAACATGATGAATTCATGGTCATGTTATTATGATATGGACTTTTGGTCCCGTAACCAGAACATATTATTTCTCAAACCTATATCTGTTATGTGATTTCAGGACTGTCATTCTCTTACACACTCGTGTGAACCCTTTACTTTCATGTGAAGCGCATAACCCTAACTTCATTATATGAAGGACAAGACACCATTTTATTCATCAAATTGACCAACTCTGAAGAGTTTAACTTGACCTATCATATTTCCTTCGCTAATAATGATATACACTTTAATATCTTATAACACTCGTTAACTGAGGGGTAAATAATCCTTACGAGATCAATCCACCTCTCTTTTCCATCAGCTGTCATAGAACATACAAAAAACGAGGAACTTAATACATATTATAATTAGGATATTTATAAAACATTCTTATGGCCTAATTTCCTTGTTCAACATATTCTACGGGTTTAATCCTTTTCAATATCTTGTTTCTCAAAATAATAATGAAAAAACTAACTTATAACTTTTCAACGATAATTCCACTAGTATAATTGAAACAACTATTCAAACTAGGTGATATATGATTCATTCTATAATCAGGATACATAAGATGTCTTTTTATGTAATAAGATTAATATTCAATATATTCACATTGGTCAATTCACATGGAGATAATAACCCACAATACCATTATATATATTGTTTTATCATTTCATCATTCCCCATAGAAGATCAAAATTCTTCTCTCATGGATCCATATTCCCCACGAGAATTATAATCATACTTCACATAGGGAGGCCTCACTGTATAGGGAATATAAATAAATAACCCATTATAAGAATCCTCCATAGGTATAAACCTTGAATTTATTTACATTCCTTTAAAGGGACATACTCCATATAAATAATCTTAGGGAATCCTTGTTGTGAAATATACTCTTTGATTTAATCTTACACTCGTATTCAATATGTATACTATTTGTCTATCTATATTTTCTCGCACTGATCAAAACTCATAAAGGTTTATAACAATTCAATGATCATTCCATTATCATGATACTAATGCCTCAAACATTGGACTCATGCTTTGGTGAAAGACTCAAATATATCCTCCCCACCGTTATAGGGGTATAATTAAGAAGAAACATTTCATGAGACATTTATATAGGTACATATCACTCTGATTTTTTTTTCATCTCTAACAACATGGGTGTCCAAAAACTCAGATCTAAATAGACTATGATACTATCCATCATATGATGTGTTAAGCACCTATATGAGGGTTGAGCTCCCCCATATATGATATAGAAATTTACCAACATATGTTTTTATCATATGATGTTAAAATTCATCAAATATTCTTTTCATACAACCTTAAAACTTTTCATTAGATATATATAGGAATTTATTTATTAATTTAAGGGATACATAAGTTGAAACCATGAGGTTTGAACCCAAAATCATTTACCATTTATCATCTATCTCGTCATCCAATATCACTCATGAGGTCATTTAAATCCCATTCCCACAACTAGACACACACCTGTGAGTCTAGAATTCTCATCCATCAGGTCCATATTTCCTACAAACCATGTTCTGATTGGCCATATTCATAATAAAATCACTATTCTACCCAAAGGGATAATTTCATTTGTGACTCACTATGTTATCATCAGTAGGTCATGTGTTTGAATGTTATTATCATCATAGGGACATAGTCCTTGTGATATGAACTCATCAGCATAGGGACATTTTCCTTTCACTATCAATACAAATGGTATCTTCATGAGTAAATACCACACCAATTCATTCTATGAATTGTTCACCTAATCATCTGTACCATATGACATGAAGGGGAACTAATTTTTCCGCATAAAATTACCTTGACATATATTTTTTTCCCATTTATGTGGTAATAAACGGTTTTGGTCATGATTCAATTAAATAACGATACATACAAATTCCACTAAATGGGATCAATCCATATACCATATGCTCATACCAAATTTTTTGATAGGTCTAAATGCTTGAGTTCCCAATTTATTGATATTTATATATAACAACCCTTGATCCATCATCACCATGTGATAATGGGTAAAAAGATGGAGAACCTATCATACATAAAAATGGTCATGTCAATGGGATAATTCTGTTATTTACATATACAGATACTGATTATGAAAAACATATCTTATATTTTTGGGAAACCTATCCCATATAATGGTTTTTTAAGTATTCATTAAAATATCTTAAATAAATAGATATTATCAGAGTATGAATTAATTATCCCAAATAGGATGTGATAAGCCAAACCTCCCATCCTTTCAACCAATGGGGAATCATGAGTTTCATTGTTAAGAACCCTAATGATTGAATACCATTATGATGAAGGGCCATACTTCATTACGAGTGTGGGAACTCCTGGGTTCTTCTGGATTAAAGAATAATCCTGATTGAAAACTTTCTTTGACAGAAGATCTAACCTAATTAAAAAATTATGGGATCAATCGTCTAGATACTTTCACACATTCTATTATACATGAAACACTATCCACTATTCTAACAAAAAAAGGAGAACTCGATGTGAATATTTCCATAAAATAAAAGAATGGGTCGACCACCCATCAAACTTTTTTTGGTGCATCATTCGAAATGAAAATTTTTGTACCTAACATGATTCATTACATAATTTGGTAAATGAAAATAACGAGGTTTTTACACATTACAAAATTTTGATAGGAATATCCTACATAAAACAAAACAGTGAAACTAATGTGAATATTTCATCAATAATGTTAAATAAAAACATTGAATATTAATATATAATTAATCATGTTTCTTAAATATTATGTCACATTTATTGGAGACCTTTTATTATTGAATTGTTATGGATTATACCTTTCTCTACAAAACCCCTATGATTCTAAAGCAATGAAATCATCATCTATAAAATGCTTTGATATTTAATATTCCATGAGGTTAAATACCTCTTCAAACTGAAAGAGTAAACCACCTACCTAATACCCACAACATTATGTGGTGAATGAGATTTGTCAAGGAATATCACTAAAACAAGACCATCAAAAAATTAGACACCGTGTGTAAGGGCATCTAGGCATTGAAAAATACTATACCACCACCCTAAAGTAAAATCATGATGAAGCCAGTGGTGCTTTTCTCTATTACATAACACTTCAAGAGTTTATATATGGATCATGATAATCATCACATTCATTATCATAGAAAGTTGAATCACATAGTTGATTACAACTCTATCATGGTTTGGAATTCACCTAGACGGAATCCTTTCAAATTTCATCACACTATTTCTCCCAAAACCTCCCCTCATCCGCCTTTTGAGAGAGCCGCATGCTAGGTTACCTCAATAGACATATTGATTAGGTCATCAAGCGGTGATAAGAAAAATAATCTAGTGACCATAGGGAGTGTGATCATATCATAACTTACTTCTACAAAGCCCACGAACATATCCTGGCAGAAACCATTGAGTACACTCATATTCATGCTCTCCCATGTCAATAATTCCTCTATATTTATATATCGAGTAGAGGTAAGGAACATATTCTCACCCCATCATAATAATCCCATTGTAATATCCCACAAAAAACATAGGACATTATTGAGAATATATCCACAATTCAATTGAAATGTCTCCAATATATTTTAGTTATTGGAAAAATATTGGACTACATTCTTGCACATACCGTAATGAAGTGAAAATATATTCAAGTACCAATCAAAGAGTTTAACTATCATATTTTGATGATAACACACGGAAATACGAATAATCCACTTTCAACTTCCAAAGAATAAAATCAACATTTTCAACTTGGCTATATCACTACTCTAGAGAAAGTTAAAATTCATACTCTAATATAGTAGAGTTATCAACATAATTTGGTAATGTTTATGTCTTATGACCAGTATCATATTCAAATTATAACTAGGGTTTTCACCCCTTCATATTAATAATATTTGGATAGACACATATTCTTATCTTACAATGATGACAACATATTCTAAAAAAACAAGGATTAAGATCATGTTCCCATTCCGAATAGGGTATATTAACCCAGTTTGGAAATCACCTTTAGAAAGGAACATGTTCCTATAGAATAATATCGAAAGCATATTACAATGGTAAACTAGGATTATGATTTAATTCCCATTCCAAATAAGGTTCATATGCATATTTTTTCTGTCACATTAGGGTAGGTTCATATCCTTTACAACTGAGATACTAGATATATTCAAGAATATTATAGGAGATAGGAACATATTAACACTCCCACTGATAAAAGACTTCATTGGTATTAATTAGAGCCTATATTTTGGGAGCTCATATTCCTTCTCACATTTTAGAGGTTTTTTGGTATATTACAATGTGGAATACACATTTGAATCAGAAAATTATTCCTTTTTTTCTATAGTTGACCAAAATATAGTAGAATCATCCCAAATGTGGGATTATATGGCTTCTATGAACAAAGAAGCTCAATGTTATACTGTAGTAGTTTCCTAGTGGTGGTCCCATATTCCTATAGTAGTACACAACCATTGATATACTCCATCAACTACCACACAATAGGCCCTTATTATTTTTGAACAAAAAATGGAATGGTGTAATATTATAACCACAATGTATGATGGGGATCATATCTCTAACATCATTAGTGATAATATATTTTAGGCCATGTGAAATATATATGATGTGTATCAAGGACCCACTGACTATTTATCTGAAGTATAAAGAAATACTTACCATTAAAGTCCTCCATAAGGTATAAAAGAGATGTATTATTGAGATCCCACCCCTTATAAATTTCATAAAAAAATTCCCAATAGAGATATCCCACCTATGAATGGAATTCCGACATTTTTCAAGGAACCTTATCACAAGAAGGTTCTTGAAATGGTAGGGTCAACAATATAAAGCACGACATCAATCACAGACAATACATTACATTGGTCAGTAGGATACCGAGAGTGGCGACCACTGACCTTTTCTTCTAAAGGTCATGAGTAATTTTCCATATAAAAGTAATCTATATGGTTCAAAAATTTATAGTAATACACCTCCTTTGAAGAAGATGTTGGCATGGACATATGGAGTAATTCCATGAGAATAATATCTTGGATTTGTTATGTCACATCGCTACCTCCAGATATAATATCTTATAAAATTGAAAGTACGAGTGTGTGCCTTAAATAACCCAGAACTTATGCGAAAGTTTTCAATGGATAAAGGAAGGCCATTTTCCCAATTAAGGATACAGGTAATACCTTTAGGATGTGAAAAAACTGTACAGGTAGATATAACTCACTGTTGTCTTCATTCATCATGAATTGAGGTCAGAAAATAATTGTGATAGACTATTTCATTCTTACCTCCATAGTTTAATAGTCTATTTAAAAAGAATCACAGAGGCCTCATTAGATGCATGCATTAGAGTGTTGTGTCAGTATAGGGAAATATAAATCAACTCATCTATGAGCTAGAAAATCTCCCTAGACACAAAATAATAGAGCATCATTAATGACTGAGTGGGAATAGGTCATTGAGACACACGATCCAGATGGCCAATACAATGAAATTACACTATTTTGAAGAGAAAATAACTCTATAAATAGAAAAATTAGGGAATTTTCAAGATATTAAGACATGAATCTTTATAGAATTACAAAAAAATGAAATGATAAATATGAGATCTTATGTTGTAAGTTAGATCCAATGGGTGAGAACCTGTTACTATAAGAAAAAACTATACATATCCCATGTGCAAGTGGAAATAAACATAATTAAGAGGAATTAACTGGAAACCAAAATGGAATCTAGTCAGGAGAAACCCTAGCCCACGGTGTTAGAGAAATTTTTACTACCACCTCCCACTGCCTAGGACACCAAATCCCAACCGAATATAGAGATATTCAAGGGGCTCAAAATAAACATTAATATAAAGGGATAAGGGAATTTTTACCATAGTCACCACTCAAGAAAACATTCAATACATAATAGGTTTTATAAAGTATTGATGGAAGCCCTATATATACCCCATCCCTAATTGATGGGGGTCTTATGACTATATCTTCCAAGGAGATATATTATCTCTATGCTAATAAGTGGTTAGAAGTTACCAAATTCACAAAACATTATACCCCCATTAAACACACCCATATCTTTTAGGGATTTACTAGTAAGGATGGTTGAATATTCCCTTATTATCACTATTAATAGTGTACCTAGAAGACAATTAAATAAAATATATCAATCCTTGTAAGGTAAATAAATAATTACAACATAGTAAGAGAGAGTTTTAGGGAGAAGACCTCAATGTAATTTGTGGTACAGAGTTACTCTATTACTTAGGTAGTGATGAGATGATTCTGACCAGCTGTTATGCCTAGGAAATTCCATCACTATCAATCCAGATGTTAGAAACTAAGAATCAAACACTAAGGCATGCAGTACAGAAATAATTTCATAAGAAATCAGTTATACTAATTCATAGACTATGGTTATAAGTCCCCATAATTAGAGGATGATACAAAACATGTCACATATAAACAATGATATTCCACCGATTAGAATCATTCCATCAGGGATAAAGGGAATGGGGTGGCCACAGTCTAGTCACCACAATGAAAGGCCAAAATACATTATATATATGGGAAGATATAATAAAACAATGTTGAGATATACAATCTCAAATGAATTAATGAATAATTTATCAAAGCTAATACTAATACTATGTATCACCTTATAGAAAAATGAAATACCTATCTCAAACATATGGAGAGAGTGAATCTTCCTCCAAGGATAAAATTTGGGTATTGGGATGAATCTATATATAGACCATTAGTTTATCCCAACATTGTAATTGAGGATAGCCACAAATGTCATCTATTTAAGTGGTATCCTCCACCTTATTAGTATTTTCATATATCTTCATCGTGTATTAGAGATTAAAAACTAATGGATGTGGGGATATAGTGTCCAGTTATACCCACTTCACTTTCTTAGGAGTATTTTTGAACAGTACTACCCTAAGAACCCCCAAACACCATTGAGTCTTTTTCTACTCCAATGGAATCCATAGAAAGGTGGGGAACCACCATGATCCATAAAATAATTCCATATCCTACATAGTTCAATTCCACTCTTGGCTTTATATGTGTCAGAAATCATATTTTAAAATCAATTAGTACCACATGTGACCCTGAGAAATATCTCTCACATTTCAAATCTTGATTCAGGCCAATGATGGGTTTATAAGAGAACAATGACGTGAAAATATTGAGTGTAATTATATATGGATTATTGGGGATGAATTTCATCTGTTATGGGAGCGTCCTGGAAGTGTATATCATATGAAGGATGACATTTTTCATCAATTCCTCCATCATTTAAGATCTATAATATGGAGGATAAATATCAATGATCTCTCGAACCAGAAGCAATGTGAAAAATGATTGGGTTGTTGATTTTATTTCTAGATATTAAATCCCAAAATAATTTATAAAATTCACACACCCATTAGTGTTGTTACTGGTACTATGAGTTAAAAATATTTATGATGACCAATTAACCACTATAATCCCAATGAAATAGAGGGGTGGGTTCTATGTTTTTTAAAAAACGACACAACATATTAATGAAATTATTTTGAGATGCCATTTAAAAAATAGGTCTACGTTGGATACATAATAAAAAATATTTTTAAAGTCATAAGATTCCATAGTTTCCCTCAAACATGTGAAAGTGTCCATTAGAGAACCCATGTGGGTGCGACATCACATGACTCCTCCTGTCAAGCTGGAAAAATAGAAAAATGACTGATGTCGGGAGGAAAATAGAGATCATGGATGCATGTGATTTGAGATATGTGATAATATAGAATAATCATTCGAAAATGAATAAGTTATTGGATATTTTCCAATTGTTGTGGAAAATAATATCTTTTAGATTCAAAAGTTCAGGATACCTGATGAGTCTGGACTCCATAATTTTCTATGTTATTTCCATTTCCATGAGAGGTTATGACATACTATCCAACATTTATTTGTCTTTATGGATTTCCTTTCAGTCATGGTTGAGTTTGGATATGTGATACTTGGGAATTTACTAGAGTGAGTGGCCTATGTGTCCACCAACAAATCAAAATAATTTGATGATTGAAATTATTTTCATCCACACATCATTTTTTTTCAATAATTGGATTTGAAAAACGATATTGATTGAGGTCACTACAATCTTTGAGCAAAACATTTCCATCTAATCTTGGATTTGGAACCTAAATATTTTTTAGAGGGGAAACTATCAGACTTATCCTACTAAGGAAAAAATAAGCATTGAATGTGAAATAAATCATAAGAAGAAAATCCTCGTCTAACATGTAAATTGTCCAGGTATCTTGTCGATTACATTCCCTCATCACCCGTGGCATGAGCACGACCCCTTAAAATGGAAAACCCATTGGACGAATAACTTTTTTTATCTATTAACACTAATCACATAGTCTAACCCGTATCCAATAATGAATATATGTGTAAACCATTGTTCCCAAAACCTAACCAGGGATTGGACGAAGAGGCCACTAAAGACAATATAGTATGTGGAGACACCATCATGGAAGAACATATTTTCCAATCCAAATCCCTGATAAATCCATATATGCAACTAAAACCCATGACTAGAAATTATAATTATCCAAAAAATAGAACAAGGACACCTCAATTTCCTCCAAGAGTTTTCTAATCCTAATTATTTTTCACAACCAGTTAGAATGTGTGAGACTTTCTAATCAACCCAACTAAGTTGGTAGACCATCATAACCCACTCCATTCGAAAAAAATGCACCATCAACTTCTATTCAAGTACTTGATCTTTTAACCTCAAGCACCATAACTATTAATCCTCATTCCAATGATCAACAACATATTGGTAAAGGTATACATCTATTGATGAATTAAGATATTTTTAAAAACCATCTTTCCATTCAAATGATGATCTTGATCTTATATAATCTACAACTATCAATATATATCAAGGAGGAACTTGTCAAGACCCTGTAGTGTCTCATGAGTTTGAGAAAAATGTTTTTATTGTCGATATTTATCTAGAGAAAAACACTATATTAGAATAGAATTCCACTATCTCATTCATAGATCACAATCATGAGGAATCTATTCAGGTACATATCTGATCCATTTATGTTTAAGGCGTGATAAACAGTGTTTAAATTTTATGGTATTTGGTTTAAAATGGGTTAGGTATTAATATCATCATAAAAAGAACCCTTATATGATTGGGGTATAATTAGTATGATTTATCCCATACAAATAAAAAAAATAAATCGCATAATAAGAAAGAATATAATCTCCTTAGAAAGATCAACATCAAATAAAATTTCAGGGACCATGTTTATAATGTCATTTTCATGGTCATCCAGTTGGTCATGACATAATATTTTCTACTTGGGAGACCCAATCTTCATAGACACATACTAGTTACATCAACATTTCATCAATTATTAAAATACCCCATTGATGGGAAAGTAGGAATTCTATGTGGAAATGTTATCCATTTTGAATATTTTAAATCCATGTACTCTAAGGTGGATTACTATAACAGGGTTATGAAACAAAAATGATAGAGGGAAACATGTGGGTAGACGTTTCCAATGCCTTGGGAACTACCCCTGCATGATCATAGGTTTTTTCTAGTATTGATTATGTTCTACCAATAATTTTGTTCGTGGTGGTGTATCTAGCTACATAATTCCATCACAAACCATAAGAATCCATGTCCATTTTCTACACGATAATGGTGTGATAATTTAAGTGGTACCATTAATATATAGAAAAATCAATTCCATATCTTCATTATAAAATTAAATGTTTTATTATCAAAAATTAAAAATGTACACAAGATATAACCAACAACTCGTGATGTCCAATTTCTTTCATCCAAAAATTATAATAGAGAGTAAATATAACATATCCAAAATATGATTGGTAGTGACACTTATACGATATCACATCGAGGGACAATGATCATACTCTTATCCCTCATTATCGACAATGATGATCCAATATTATCTACCAGTATCAAGGGAAATTTCATGGACATACGGATAGATGATAAAGATGATGACCTCAAAGATAACCCTCTAGCATTCAATGAAGGTGGATGCACCTCCATCGATTGGATCATTCCAGTAATACTAGTAATAAATGAGGAACCATGTATTATAGTCATCAATTCTTCCATTCCCAATAATGAACATGAGATGTATGTATCATTCATAAAGAATCACCGCTACATATTATCCTTAAATTACATAGAAATTATTTGATTAGACCCTAATGTGGCCACCCATCACCTGGGCCTTCCATATGATCAATAAATATTAAAGTAATAAGAACATGTAATTCATCAATTAAACACATCCATGGAGGAATATGATGTTGAGAAGTTTATTAAAGAATTCTTCATTTGAAAAGTGGAGTATAGAAAAATGGCTTGCCGATATTGTCCTTATAAGGACAAGGATATATCTGTTTATGGTTTTCATTTATTTTATGGATCCCATTCAACATTTTGGAAAGGAAAATATCCAAAATATGATAGTTTTACTCCTAACTAAAGAAGTCATATTCTTTCAAGGACTTTTTTTCATGGATGGGTATCCACAGTATAATCTGATCAAGATGGCCCCAATGTTGAAGGACCTATTTTATTCCAAGAAAATCAAGGGATATTCGTATACCATGTAATTCATTTTTATTTGAAAATTTTTGTAATAACATACAAATGATCTATCCATGAAATCATAGATACATTCATTGAAAAAATCAAAGAATTCTACTTTTATGATCTGGTGGTTATGTCCCCAACATTCTATGAACATCCCACCAAACATCAAAAAATATTAATATAATTATAGAAGTACAACCTATAGATAAATTATATGATGTTTTATTTTAGTGTATCATTTGGAATATTTATTATATTTTTTCTACCCTACCATGAAATTGAGGTCAACCCTAATAAAAATATCACAATCCTTCAAATTATGCCTCCTCAAAGCCTCATATAGTTGAGAAGAGTTTAGGTAATCCTAACATATATTTGAAATTTTATATAGAAATGGGTAGTAAAATTTACCCCTTTAATTAAGGTAATAAGAAAGAGAGTTTCCCATAGATTGTGTGAATACTTATTAGAATCCTATAAAAAACACATGAATCATATGCTACAC
This sequence comes from Viscum album, assembly GCA_963277665.1. Lineage (NCBI taxonomy): Eukaryota > Viridiplantae > Streptophyta > Magnoliopsida > Santalales > Viscaceae > Viscum > Viscum album. The sequence goes on along the minus strand of OY728140.1, from coordinate 1,263,656,147 downwards.
CTACCAGTATTAATGACACTTGTAAAAGGGAATCCAATCATCCAACACATGGACTCCATAAATTGATCTCTTGATTCCCTTATCATGTATAAGAATGATTCAATAAAAAATTAGTCTCAACTATCTCATAATAACCATCATATATACTAAGACTGTATATTTTGATATTGAAAATAAATTCTCTATAATAATCTTCATAGTGAAAAAGAAGATATAATAATATAAACACCATGATGTCCACTTGGTCTCTTATATTGACCTCTCATGTATAGTTTCTAACACCCTTTGATGAATGGGTATTTGTCCCAATGTGTTTTAATCCTTTACTATAATGAAATACAATTATTATCGTATAAGGGAATCAAATAGTAGGAATTAGCTACTTTCCATGATGTTTAAACTAACCAAGAATCACAATAGTAAACATTGAGATCCCTTAAAAATATTTTTTTCCATAATCTTGACAGTTCCCAAACATGGGAGAACTATTTTTATGGGGCCCTTATATGTTTAATGGGAAATTAATTGAATACTTAAAGTGTAATTGTGTTTTTCTGGGTACTATAATTGTTTTCCTAACGAATGATCTCTTACATTACTCCTTCATTCCCTTTGAAGGCTCCAACAACAGTGAGGTGTAATAGCTAGAATATTTTTTGTGCATGGAACTAGCCATGCAGATATAGATATCCAATATAAATGTTTAGAGTGGTTCAAATAAGGTGATAAAATATTCTAATAGTGAAAAAACTATACATAAGGAATAATTGTTTAATATCATTATTTATATGAGGGTTGTAGTGATTTAATTACTCTTTTAACTAATAGTTAATTAGTTACCTCATTTAAATGATGCTTGTGCTGATGTGCTAGTTAAAGCTACCATATCCTTTTTCTGATCCTTATAACAGCCCATACAGTACACGTTGGTATGAATTCAAAATTGATGTATATTTACTAAATAACATAACAAAAACCATGAAAGGATCGTATAGGTTTAGTGTTTTTAGAATCTGGGAATCATAAACCACTAATTTATATAACTTCTACATTCTCTATAGATGTTTTTCTCCAAAACTAGACTCCCTTTTCACGCACCATATAGTACCCTTATTTATGAACTACGAGAAAGAAAAATATGAAATGGTGATCTCACGTTCTCAGTAAGGGTAAACAATTGAAATATCAATCATTTCATAGTCATAAGAACATAACATTTGAATATCTTATAATGAATATAAAATAATATAATATCATGTCATGGGTTAAATCATAAAAGTTAAATCTAATAACAATAGTCATAAAATAGGTCTCGAAATATTGTGGCATACACTCATAAGCATATAAAATCATTTCATATCAGTAAAGGCTCATTGCCAAGACCATTATAGCAGACAACCCCATTACGGAACTGAGTTTACTCCCTGTTCCATCCCCGTATTACTGAACTAGATGTACATTCCATTCTAGTCATGTTTATCTCAAAAGATATAAATCATTACCTAATTAATTAGAGGGATATGTATGTCTCTTCAATATCATAATGAAACCATTTTTACGCGCTCCACAAAAACATAAAAACAGTCACCATATCATAACCCATAAAATAAAATGGGTTTCTTAAACATCTTTCCATCATAACATAAGCCCTATGAAATATCATTCCATTATTAACATAACCAAATCATAGTTATATTATGGATATAACCATAAAACTATTCAATTATCATCATTTTAGATGGAAAATAATTTTCATAAAACACTAGAAATTAATTTTTGAGAAAATATCATTTCTTCTACGAAAACATTTTCTTTTCAAAAAACTCCATGAAATTTTAAAAAATAATAATTTAGTTGAAAATAATCATGAAATTATATACCGTAATATTCATTGAAATAAGGTTTCATGAAATCATAAATATCCATTCATTTTGTATAAGTCAGAAAAGCATTCTCCTCAAACATTTTACCAAAAAGTCAAAAAGTACCTCAAATCGAGTAAGGACAAATGATTTATTTCATACCATTTTATAAAAATTCCCCAAAGGGTAAACAACATTTTTTTTATTATAATAGATTTAATATTACATTATTGGGAAACATTGATTTGGAAGATAAATATACCCATGTAAATACACACATATATATAATCTCGAAAGAAATGAGATTGCATATTTATCCCATATAGTATATCTAATATCCTACATATGTATTTAATCACACTGTATAGTTATTTAAATGATGTTATTGAATTATTCCAAAATCATAATATCTTTTATGATATCACATAATTTAATATTATAATCCGTTTGTTAGTAATATCTCATTGTGACTCGTTATTCAGATATTATCTATTTTGTGTTCTTATGCAATATTTGGCGTAGAAGTTATTGTTAAAGTTTTTATTTTATAGTTAAATCATTCAGATAATGACATTAGTATAATATATATCATATATATTAATTCAAAATCATATATATAATCGTGATTTAATTAAAATTATGTAGAATGAATCACAACACATTGTAGAGACGGTAGACCATACATACACATAACCTATGATATCATTTCCAAAAACGTTGAATGGTGTTGAAGTGGATGGTGTATAATATTTCATAATTTGTAAAATATTAAAATAGTCATATATAGTTATTATTTCCATCATTATACTGATTCATGTATGGTGGTGGTGAAAAACAGATTACACCACGGTATGGAGACGGTAAGCCACATCTACGCACACACAATGATATCATTTTTAACAGGATGGATAGAAGGTGAAATTTGCTTCGTTAAAATTTATAATTACTTATAAGTATATGAGTTATACTGATGTTATCACTTTACAATGAAACAACTAATGAAGACAATGTAAGAGAAGAAATAAGTTTGAAATATTCAGTAGAACTGATTTCCTCTTCCTCGACATTCTCCATATATATCTCTTCTTAGAGCTCTAGAGTTGGGATTTTAAGATTACCAGGACCTCATGAATTAAAATAGGGAAGTTTAGAAGGAATAAGGGAAGGGGATGGTCGATATAGAAGGCTCATAAAGATGTGAAGTGGTGAGGGAGGGTGTACCCTTTTATAATTGAGCTTGGGGGGGGGGACTTCTCGAAACTATGTAAATAATAATTTATAACACAAAAACACTACAAAAAACTCCAAAATGTGCCAATGTAGAATATGAGATGCGTTAGGGTTGTAATATCATCAAAAAAGAAAGTTTGGTTTATTTAGTTTGTCAATTTAAACCACATCTTCTTAATTTTCCCTTAGTTATTCTAGTTAATTTTAATACTTGTAATAACATTCAAAATATTTAATGGTTACACATATTTACATATATTGTATCAAATGAACATAAATGGATATTTAATGACATTTTAGATCTTATAATTATCACTATGTAAATTTTTAAAAAATTTAAGATTTTAAAATAATTTAATAAAATGTTATTTTCATAAAATATCAACAGTGTTAATTTTTGACACTATTCATTTACTAAACATTAAATAAAATCCATAGAGAAGATAAATTCGGAAAAAAATACTTCATACAGTTTGAACATGTTTTATTCCCCTATAAAATTATTTTATATTATTATTTATATCATATTATATTTATTTTAATATTTTAAAAACATTTTTTTCAATATTTCTCTTAATAAAATATTTTTATAACATTGTTGTCTCATCATTAATGGTAATTATTTAATCTCAAAAAATTATGGCTAAATATATATGATGTATTTAATTCTTTTATATTTCCAAATCCTATCTATGTCAATATTATATCGTATATATCCATATATTAAAATTAATATTCTTATATAAAATGATAATGTGACATTTTGTCACATTTATTAGTTTTTATTATATTATTGTAATATTCATAGGTAAGTGGAAATTAGGTTATTAAATTTAAAAAAAAAGATGATAATGGCCGAATTTAGTCATTCTATAGAGTTTTTAAAGGTATTAATGATGTTTTAAAATATTATTTTTAGCATCAATTAGCATATTTACCTTTAACCATGGTGATAAAAATATTTACTAAAGTTACAATTCATAATTCCCAAACAGTAAAGTAGCCTATTAACATAATTTTGACAGACTGATTCCAAATATGGAGTCTAGTTTTCAAAATTCAGAACACAGAAGTTGCAGTAATTAATTTAAAATTAATCTCGTTGTAGAAATAAGAAAATGGGTTTTAAATGTTAAAATATTGCAAAAGATTAAAATTTATTCACATAAGAATTTAATGTGAAATTAATTCCAATGACTTAAATTATATTAAATTGGGGAAATATATTCATTTTATACTTTTATACCATTCAATAATTTAGTTTATCCCAAATAATTATTGCAATGAAAAACGTTATTTTCAATTAAAATTTTGATTTTTTTACTATTCATGAAAACATGAATGTTATCTGAAAAATATATGAAATTCATCCAAAGAAAATTATTATACCCCACATAGAAATATAATGTTTATGTTTTCATATAAAGCTTATTAATGTATCAAAATCATAATTTAAAAGGGGTGAATAATTTAAAGGTGTAAAATGAAAACTTTTTAAAAAATTAAGTTTTGATACATCAAATAGGGTTTTATTCATATCCTACGACCAAAATATCCTTTGGATGAATATAAAGAAATATTATATTAAGTATATAACACATATATATCACATTAATTTCATTAAAAAAATTAATTCAATCAAAAATCCAAATAACTAATTGATTTATATTTTACATAAATAATTGATAGCCAAATAATTCTAAATGAATTTTCATAAGTTAGTAATAATTATCCCGACTAACCTAACATATAGGTTGTAATGAAAATTTTATACTAAGGGAATTTCATAGTTCATTTAAACTCACTATTGTGTGCAATACAAGATACTAAACAATATAAATTATTTAAAGAATATATTTCATAAAAAACATTCGGGTGTTACATTCAACCCACTTTAAACTGAATTTATCCATAAACATTCATCACATGGAAACAAAAAGAGGAGGATACATCAATATAATCATATCTACAAGCTCCAAATTTTCTTATTCAAATTGGTGGTTACTCCATAAAACATTAACCAATCGAATGGTTTAGCTTTGTAGAACTTTTTTGCTATGATATAGAATCACTATCAGTTGTTCTTCATAAGATAGGTCTTTCAACAGCAGTATGACTTCTAGGTTTAGTACATGTAAAGGATCAGGTATATACTTTCTCAGGTTATATACTTGGGACGCATCACGAAATTGTGAGTGATTCGGTGGATGTTCCAATCGGTATGCTACCTTCCTAATACGATCCATAATTTTAAAAGGACCGATATACCTTGGGATCAACTTTTCCTTATTTCCAAATATCATTACTCTTTTCCAGGGAGGTATTCTTAAGAATACTTTATCACCCAATTCACACTCGAGGTTTTTTCTTCTGTTTTCACCATATCTTTTTTGTTGACTATGAGATTCTTTTATGCGTTGTTGAATTGATCTACCCTTTTCTGCCATTTCATCAACAAGTTCCCATCTTAATTGCATTAATTCCCCAACTTCATCCCTGAATGATGGATTTTTTCACTTTATACATAGAGGTATTTATTATGAGAAATCTTAATACTGGAGTGAAAGCTATTATTTTTTAAAAATTACACTAAATATTACGTGTTTATCATGACCACCTCTGAAATCAAAAGTGAAAGATCTGAACATGTATTTTAGAGTTTGAATGGTCCTCTCAGACTAACCATCTCTCTAAGGATGATATGCACTGCTGAAACAAAACTATGTATCTAGATAATGCTTAATAATTTTCCAGAACAGTGAGCTAAACCTCGGATCTCGATTAGATATAATGGAATGTGGTACTCAATTAAATCTTACCACTTATTTTACATTTATTCTGAAATATGATCAAGAGAAAAATCAGCTCTTATAGCAATGATGTATGCCGAATTGATAAGGTGATCAACTATAACACATAAAAAATTATGTATTTCTAATGTATTTGGATGTTTGAAAAAAATTTCGATCACAATGTTATCCTATTTCCATTCTGTTATGGGTATTTATTGTAACATCCCATTAGACTTTTGTATCTCAATACTAACTTGCTGACAAACCAAGTATAGAGAGAAATATTTCAAAACATCACTTTTTCAGGCCATCCCACCAAAATTATTCATTAATATCCATGTACATCTTTGTTCCTCCAGGGTAAATGAGTAATGGAGAACTATGTGTGACATCAAAAAGATCATTCATTAATTATGGTGTGGGAGGAATACAAATCCTATTTCGAAAACTTATTATTCCATCACAATAAAGGTTGAATTTGTGAACATTTATCACCTTTTATTGTAGCTCTACATATTTATTGGGTGCCTCCAAAATTATCACATTTATTGATGGTTGAACATGCAATTTATAAAGATAATATTTATACCTTTCCATTATAATTTCCAGTTCCATCCTCTGCAAATCCATAAATATTGGATTATTCGTGATCCTTATCATGGATAAGATAGCAATGTATTTTCAACTCAAAGCATATGCCACCTTGTTTTCTTTCTCACGGTGGTAACATATTGAGAAATCAAAATCATTAATAAAATCCAATCATATTCTTTGGGATATATTTAAATCTTTTTGTGTGAAAATATACATTAAACATTTGTGATCAGTATAAATATCACACCTTTCACCATAATGATATTTCATCCATTTCATTAATACAAAGAGTACCACATATAAATTCAAATCATGGGTTTGGTAATTTTTGTCATTAATTTTCAACTGTTGTGAGGAATAAACTATCACAATATCATTTTTCATGATAACAAATCCGAACCCCCTCTTGGATGTATCACTGTAGATCACAAACCTTTCTTCACTACAAGGCAGTGTGAGAACATGTGCACTAGCTAATATTCTTTTTTATCTCTTTGAAATATTCTTCACATTCCTCTGTAAAAATGAACCTAACTACATTCCAAGTCAACTAGGTGATTGGATTAGAAAATCGTGGAAAATATTTCACAAAACATCATTAATATCCATCCAAACCAAGAAAACATCAGATCTCAGTTACCATTTTTGGTCTTGAATATCTTTCGATAACCTATGTATTTTCTGGATCCACTGATATCCCCTCTCTTGAGATTATGTGACCAAAAAATGAAATTTCAAATGCAAAAATTCACACTTGGTAAATTTGGAATAATGTATTTCCTTTCTCAAGGTCTTCAGTACAATTATAATTTCATATTTATGTTAATCCTTTATCTTTGAATAGACAAAAGTATCATCTATAATGACTAACATAAACAGATCATGATAGTCTCTAAAGACTCTATCCATTATATGATTTGAGATATCAGAAGCATTTTTAAGACCAAAATGCATCAATATAAATTCACAGTGTACAAAACTTGTATAGAATGCCTTATTTGTTACATCCTCCTTTTTACCCTTAATTGATGCTATCCTAAATGAAGTTCAATTTTGGAAAAATATTGAGTTCCAGGTAGTTTATCAAATAACTCAAGAATGTGGGGAAGAGGATATTTGTTCTTGATAGTGATATTTTTATGTTCTTAATAATAAATATAGAGTCTCATTGATCCATAATTTTTCATAACTAAAAGAACACGTTCTCCCCAATGTGATGCATTAAAGCATATTAATCCCTTATCATGATTCTAATAGTGTTGATTCTTCAATTCTTTCAGCTCAATTGGGGCCATTATATGATGTGTCATTGAAATAGGCAAAGCACATGGTATGAGTTATATTAAAAAAATGAACTTCATGATTTTGTAGAAGACCTAGAAATTACTCTAGAAAGACATCATCAAATTCTTGTATAATGAGTGTATTCATAATTGTGAGTTTCTCCCCAATAATTTGAGACAAGAAACCTTCATTTATATGAATCAAGACACATAATATGGATGAAAATTCTACTGGAAGGTTATATTCATCTTTTCATCTATATATGATCATATATTGATCTGGAATATAAAACTTGACTTTCCTTCTGTGGAAATTGATATGATCTTGATATATAGAAAGACAACCCTTTCTAAGAATCACATCAATTTACAATCAAGGAAGAAACATAAAATATTCAGGAAGAACATTTCCACAAACTTCAATGAGATAAGAATTATATACTTTTGATGTGACCATTATTCCATTAGGAGCCATCACAACTAACTAAACAACAAATTGTTGGGGTAATACTATGAAAACCATTTAAAATTCATAAGAAATAAAAGTTCTGGTTGATCCAAAAAAAAATAATCATTTTATACTATAAAGTGGATGGTATGCATACCTTTCAAAACATCATTATTTCCCTCCACATCATCGATAGTGATTGCATGTGACTTTGCATTGTATTTGGCCTTATGATTTGGTTGACATAGATTACCATAAATAACCCTTGGATTACGGCATTGATTAGAATAATTCCCCATTTCCTTGCACTTGTAACATTGAAGTGTAAGAGGTGCAGTATGTCTATACTTTTGTTTGTTCATATTATTAGATGTCTTTTTCCCATCATTTCTCCATTCAACTGCCTGATGAACTTCATTTACACACATAAAACATTTACTAGTCCCTTTATGAAAATTCTCTACATGTTTCATTCCACGCATTGAGAATAAGGGAAAACTCATCCTCTTTCCTGTGTGGTTTTTAGATTTTCTTTGAATTCCATTTTTCTCTTCCTTTCAGACCCGTATGACTGATGGGTTACTCTAATATCCATCTCAACATTGGGATCACATCTATCAATTTCCCCATATCTATTGAAGTTCATTATGTCTAATGCCCTATAGAGACATGGTTTTAAGACACAAAAAAATTAATCAATTTTAATCTCATGTAGGAAAATAATTCATGAAAAATACCTTGTAAGTATTATAAAATTTTCATTGTAGGTACAAATGAATTCGTCATTCTTTTTCTTAAGTTCAAGGAACTACATCTCCATTATTGTTTGAATAATATGTGGATATTTCATATTAAGAAACATATTCTTGAACTCATCCCATTCCATGAAATGAATTTCATATCTTTTCCTTGTATGACTGGAATGATTCCACCATTGACCAACTTGTTTTTCCAAATGACATACCACTAAGATGACTTTAAAATTTTCAGAAAAGTTTTGAACTAAAAATATCTTTTAAGTGGTAATGATCCATTGTTTAGACACCATGGGATCAGAAGACCCTCTGATTTAAGGTGGATGATGCCTCATGAAGGATTCAATTGATTTTTTCTACCTTCATTGGTCTTTTGGACGTCCCGATTGATTAATTGCTTGAGAACGTTGTGTGAGCATGGCTAAATGATTTTCTAATCCATCTCCCATAACATTTGGTTTCTTAGTGTGACAATCATTGCATTTCCTATCACATTTATCATTAACGTGGTTCTTTTAGGATCCAAATATTGACTAAAACCAAGAATCATATGGTGAGAAACACTAATCATAATGAGAGAACCACATAATTCAAGAATAAAATTTAAATTTAAAAAATGTTAGGATTTATCCAAGGTTATTCATGAACATATTTAAAATAGTAGGACAGGATTGTAACCTATATATATCCTTAGTGTTCTTACTAAGGTTCTATTATCCCAGTTTCCAAAGTTTAACTATACATTAACTTTAATACTAACATTAATAGACCATAATGTTCATTAATGTATTAAATAAAAATGTAAGTATATTTATTATATAACATAACAAAACCCATGTCATGACCATATAGGTTTACAGTCTTTAGAAACTACGAAACATAAACAATTATATCATAAAACATCTACCTAGTCACCCACTTATTTATTGAAAACTCTACTTCCTCTTAACATGTCTTACGTAATACACTTCTTCATGACATGGGGAAAAGAATGATATGGAAGGGTGATCTCAACTTCTATGTAATGGTACACAAGGGAAATATCAATCATATAATAATCATAAGAACATAACCTTTGAAAATCATTTTCTAAATATAAAAGATCAGAATATCAGGTTATGAGATATATTATAAAATTGAAATGCAATCCCAGTAGTCCAAACATAAGAAATGAAATTTACTGGCATAAACAAATTTACAAAGAAAATCATTTCATATTAGTCATGTCTCATTTCCATGACCATCATAGTAGACAAATCCATTTACTTAACCCAGTTCACTACTCATTCCATCCATATATTACTGAATTAGATTTATCTTCCATTCCAGTCATGTTTATCTCATGAGATATAAAGCATTCCCCAATTAATTAGAGGGAGATATAGGTCCCACCCAAATGATAATGAACCCATTCTTACCTAGCCAAAAAAACATAAAAACATTCACCATAGCATAACCCAAGAAATAAAATGGGTATTTTAACCATCCATTCACCATAACATAATCCATTTAAATTATTATTAAATCATTAAAACCATAAAATCATATTAATAATAGGGATAAAAACATAATCTTATTCATATAGAATCATCTTAGATGCAATATAAATTTGATAAAACACATGAAATCAATTCTTGAGGAATATGTCATTTCCTCTTTAAAAAAATTTTCTTTATTAAAAATGACAAGAAATTTTAAAATATAATATTTTAGTAAAAATAATCATGAAATATTATAGATGAATTTTCATGGAAATAATGTTCTATGAAACTATAAATATCCACTCATGACGTATACGTTAAAAACCCATTCTCCTTGTACTTTTACCGGAAAAGTTAAAAACTACCTCAAATAGAATAACAACAAAATATTCCTTTAATACAATTTTATAAAAAATAACCAAATGGTATAATTAAAATTAAAAATTTTATAGGAATATAAATAATATTAAATAGATAAGACTCATGTATGTGGATGATAAATATACTATATTAAATACTTACATTTAAACAATCTTGGATGAAAATGAGATTGAAAATTTATCCATTACCTTTGGTAAGATATAATTCATATGTATCTGAACCTTCAGTATAATGATTTAAATAATTTTATTGACTTATTATAGAATCATAATTCTTTTTATGATATCATATTTGAGAATATTATCATCTGTTTGTTAGTAAAATTTTCATTGTCCCTCATTATTATGATATTAACTACTGTGTGTTCTTATGAATTATTTTTCGGATAAGTTCATGTTCCACTTTTTGGGTATAGTTAAATCATTTACAAAATGATATTTTTATAATATTTATCATATTTAATTATTAAATTCATGTATATTATCATTATTTATTTTAGATTGTGTATAATGAATCAAATCACATTGTGGAGATGGTAGGCTGCACATATAAACGAGCGATGATATCAATCCTCATAATTTTTGAACGGTATTAAATTGGATGGTGTATAATATTTTTGAATTAGTAAAATATTAAAATTATAATATATATAGTTTTTATTTCCATCATTATAACCATCCATGACAGGTGGTTTTGAAAAATAGATTACACCACGACGTGGAGACTGTAAGACGTACGCATGCATGAACAGTGATTTCATTTCTCAAAGGATAAATAAAATTTGAAATATGGTTGTTTCATATTAATAATAACAAATAGGTATATTATTTATACTAATTTTATTACATTATAATGAAACAACAATTTAATAGGATGAATAAGAAGAAATAAGTTTGAATGAATCAGTATAAGTGATTACCTCTTCCTCCACATGCTCCCTCTAAATATTTTACTTGAGTAGTAGAGTTGGTATTTTAAGATAACTATAACATATAGAATTAAAATATTGGAAGATTAATATTAAATTGGGTAGGTTATGAATGATCTTTAAGACTCAAAATTATGTGACGAAAGGATAGATGAGGTGCCCTTTTATAATTGAACTGGTATTGCACTTTTTGAAGCTTCATAAATAATAAATTATAATTAAAACCAAATATTCCAAAAAAAACCTCCAAAATATCTAAATGTAAAATATGAGATGATATAGGGTTTCAATATCATCAAAAAATAAATTTTTGACAAGTTATTTTGTCAATTTAATTAATATCGTTTTAATTGGAACTTAGTTATTCTATTTAATTTTTATTGTGGTAATAACATTCTAAATACATAATGGTTATAAATATTTACTAATATTGTGTTAATTTAACATAAATGTATATTTTATAAAAGCTTAGATCTTAAAATGATAACTATGTAATATTTATACATTTTTATTATTTTTAAATAATTTAGTAAAATATTAATTTCATAAAATATCAAAATTTTCAATTTTGACCCTATTTATTTATTATACTATAAAAAAAATGCATACATAATATAAATTAGAACCAAAATATTTAATGAACTCAAAAAATTTCATAGTAACCTATAATATTTGTTGAAAAAATTAATTTGTTCATATGATATTTCTTTTAATTTTTTTAAAACAATTTCTTTTATATTTCTATTAATTAAATAATTTCTACATCAATATTGTGTCATAATTAATAATTCTTATTTCTTCACTAAAAATTATAAATAAATTCCTATTTTGTATCTAATTATTTTATTTTTATAGATATTATCTATATTCGATATTATCTCCTAGTTATCAATCTGTTAAAATTAATATACTTATATTAAATGAGATTGTGATATTTTTCCACATTCATTAGTATTTTTATATTCATGTCATATTCATAGGTAAGTGGCCCTTATGTTATTGAATTTCAAAAAATAGATGACAATGATTTAATTTAATAATCCAATAGTATTTTTATAGTTGTTAAGGTAATTTTAAATTATTATTTTTACCATTAAATACCATATTTACTTCTAACCATGGTAATAAAAATAGTTACAAATGTTACTATTCATCATGTCCAAAAAAACCTATCCTATTAACATAATTTGTACATAATGATTAAAAATATTGAATTTTGTTTTTCAAAATTAAAAACACATAAGATTATAAAATTATATTTAAATTATTCTCATTGATGAAATGAGAAAAGAGTTTTATAAGTTTAAATATTGCAAAAGACTGAAATGTTTTTCCATATGAATTTAATTTAAAATTAATTCAAATGTCCTACATTATATTAAATGGTAAATATATATTCAATTTATACATTAAAACCATTACATAAAATAATTTATTCATGTAAATTATTTCAATGAAAACAGTTATTTTCAATTAAAATTTTGTATTTTTTTACTATTCATCAAAAGATGACTCTTATTAGAAAAGATCAGAAATTCAACCAACGTGAATTTTTATATCCCAATTCAAAATAAAATTATTATTTCTTCATATAACCTGAATTAATGTTTTCAAATATTAATTTAAAAGGGGATCCCCATTCAATGGTGTGAAATTAAACATTTAATGAAAATTGGTTTTTATACATCAAATATGGTTTTATTCATAACCTATGACTAAAATATCATTTTGATGAATATAAAAAACATTTTATTAAGATTATAACACACATATATATCCCATTAATTTCATGACCAAAATTTAATCACTCAAAAATAAAAATATATAATTTATTTATATTATTCATAAATAATTGATAGACAAGAATTATCAATGCATTTTCATAAGATAATTATAATTATTCTCGCTAACCAAAATGATAAGTTATAACGGTAATTTTACAATAAAAAAACTCATGGTTCTATTAAACTCATGATTGCATATATAACAAGATACTTAACAAAAAAAATTATTTAAATAATATATTTCATAAATAACATCTAGGTGTTAAAATCCTGACCAATTTAATAAAATATTTTTCATCACACTCGAATGGGTGTTTTCCCTAGTCAACATTTATGAAATGGGATAAATCAAAAAAAATCAGTGTTTCCATAAGATGTGATGTGTAGTATTTTGATATGGTATTTTTGATCCCCATAGTATACTAAATCCATGATATGAACCTCCAATCAGACCACATAAAGAAACAAATATCTGTTGTTGGGTAGAAAATATAACTCTTCATCGAATCCTGGATGAGAAAATTGTCATCTATAAATTTTATTGAATGTTTTATCCTTATATGGTAAACTGAAGGAGATATCTCTTTCATAATGTAATAAATTTATCTGGGAAATTGTGACACACATCATTCATAAAACTAGAACTCCCATCAAACTAGTAGGTTTTTATACCTCTATAAAATAATGATACAAGGCTATGTGAATTCACTAATAATTCTATTTCTTATCAAATATATTAAAACAACATCTATAAACACCCATATCTATTGGATACATCAATATAACCCTTTTATTTTTCAACATCGGGAATATATGTCCTTGGGAAATACACCAAACTATTTAAAATAAGTTCAAGTACATTCTTTGCACTACAATGTTCTTCTACAAACGAGTCAAGACTATTCCCATCAATGAATTCAGGATGATGATCATTATCACTTTCATGAAGTCAAATATCATCACTACATTTTCTGTCCCTCGTGAAACATTGAAGAATAATTGAACCAAATTTTATTCTTCTGAGTTGAAAAGGCAATATCAGAAGTTCAACATTGAGTTGAACTATTTTTCTCAATATGACACAGTAGAAATGGGAAGAAATAGGATTTAAATATTAAAATGTCAAATATATTTAGAAAATGGTGGACATTGACCAAAAATATTTTATAGAAAAACCCATGCATGCTTAGAGGACCTATATAATAAGAACCCAAACTTTTACGACGATGACCCTTTATTAACTTGTCTATAGAATAGAGGTGGTCCTACAAATTGAATTAATGTTGATCTCACTACAGAAAACTATCTATGGTATAATATAAAATTTTTTATAATCACAAAAGTGACTTGATGATAACTAAGGAATCGATGAGAAGAGGTTTCATATGGCACACCACATTTTTTATTACACAACTTTTCATTACATTTTACAAAAATAGGACCTTTAATGTCTAGTGTCACAGAAATCAGGAAAAAAATACATGAAAAGTTATGAAAATATTTTAATTCCTCTTTAAAAGCCTCTAGAAATGTTCTTACTATGTACAACTACTACATCTAATAACCAGGAGCCATACATGAAATACAAGTTAAAGGAAAAGGCCCAATAATGAATGGAAGGGAATCAGTTTACTTGTAATATCAATAAGAACATGGTGAAAAACATCAGAAAAATGGATGTAGAAGAAAATCATAATGAAAATAACTGAAACCATTACTTGATTATATGGATTCATCATTTAATTTATATATTCATGAACATATCTCCACGGTTATATTCCATAGTGTCATAAAAATTACCTAGGTTATTAACCAAGGTATCGTGAAACATGTCATCTCTTGAGATTAAATTATTTTCCTAATTCATTAGAGGGCTATCATAGAACACCAATAATATGTATTTTTTTAATTTTATCAACATAAATAATAATCGTATATTTCTTAATTAACCCAACGAGAATAAAAGAAAAGCGATTCATATCAAAATCATGAGGTTTTAAAAAGTGTTTAAAAATAAAATCATTATGTCATTTATAACCTGTGAAAAGGGACTTAGGGTTTTATGTATGTCAATTATAGAGTAAATAATATCATTTTTATGTCCTTATAAACACCCATAAAAACTAAATAAGTCTGTGTATTCATCTGAATAAGATAAAATAATTTCACTATAGAAAGAGAGAGAAGTTTTGGGATGTAATTTCTATCGCATAACGGCTATATAACATGGTTTTAGAAAATAATAACAAATATGGGGAAAAGGATAAAAAACTCATAAATAACTCAAAATAAAATATTGGGATAGAATAAAATATAAATAAGAACTTGTTATTGATATTTTAATGACATGCCAAATGAAAATGAATGTAGAAAGAAAATAGAAGATCCGATTTCATTTACAAAAATTCGACAGCCTAACGACGTCACTTAAAATTTGAGAAAATCAGATGATGAGGGTGGAAAGGGTATCTCATAATTTGGACAATAAATGTATAGGGAGAATGATGTAGAAATACAAACCCCCACATAAATAAATTTAATCTAGAAGACATAACATAAAAGAAACCATGACTAAAAAGAGGAGGGTGAAAGGTTCCCTTATATTGAAGAGTGACTTGGCATGCTCAATGGTTAAGAACTTGTGTAAAGACCCGGAAATATCAAGGAATTTTTTTTTCATAATTTCATCGGACATTTACGAGTACGCAGTTTCTGACGGCATGTGATACTGAGGCCCGGTGTGCCCGGAATCAAATTCTGAAGTTTACCTCGGGTACGCTCATTGAATGAACGCGCGGGTTTTTCTAACTTTTGAACCGGTGCTCGGAATCGAAATCTGAAGGCACTGATGGAACCACAGCGCCGGTAATTTCTTAGGAGCTCCTTTTCTGATGGTGCGTTTACTCGTAAGGAGTTGTTTTAATTTTGAGGTTAAATTGTGAAGTAAATAAAATTTGTGGAACAAATTTTACTTCTAACCATTTGTGGAAGTTGGGGAACTAACCAGGTGTTAATAAAGGTGTGGTGGGTCCCACACGAACCCCACCCCTTCAAATTCCTTAACCCCCTTAACTCTTCCCCTTAAAACCCCTCTTGTATTAAATGATGTGACAACCTTTCATTATCCTTAAACCCCTTGTAATTAATTGTGTAACTCTCCCCTCTCTCCTCTTTAATTTTGCCAACACAAATCATAAATCAATTGATTAAACCACTTCAATTAATTTAACCAAGTGTTTTAATTCCAAAAGATTGAATGCATGGAAAAATAATAAAATAAGGAGAGGCCTTATTTTTTTTGTGAGTTTGGTTCTGTGAGAGAATTTGGGAGAGAGATCATTCCTCCTTTGAAGAACTTCATTTTCAAACGATGAACACCGACTCTTCAATGAAGAACGGACTTCCAACTCGGTGAAGGATGCACTATATTATCTCCAATCCTTTTTTACTTCCACTTCCGCAACAAGGAATGAGACGCTGACCGTGGAGACTGACGCCAACAACAACGTTCTTCTTATTCTTCTGAAGTCGACAAGAAGCGATACCATTCTTTCGTGACACCCGACTACCGCGACGTTCGACTTCCACAACTCGACGACGTGCGACATCAATTTCGTGGTAGGGGAATTATATATGATTTTCTCTTTATCTTTTGAGAAAAGGACGACGAGCGCGGATCAATCTCTGCCCGGTTGATCTGCGGATCACTCGTTCGTGCTGGTTGGTTGCGGGGTGAATATTCGGGATTGGTTGAGTTTGATATTGATTTTTAAAACCTCTAACATGGAGGAAACGAGCTAAAGAACAAAGCCCAGACCCTCTGCAATTTGTTGTCGAAGTGCAGATCGATGGGCGATGATGAGGCGGGATGAAATGGCATTTGGAACACTTTAGAGTTATCTACGGCTCCTGGGAGGACCACCGGCGCAAACAGAATAAAAAACGGACCACTGGAGAAACTCCAGTGGTCCGTGGATAATCCTGCCGGCGCGCCAAGCCAGCACGGTGGGGCCGGAGGCCGGAGGCAGCGGCCGGCACCGGCCGCCTTCCAGGTGGCGGTGGCGCCCTGCGCGCCACTAGGAGGGTCTGCCGCGGCTGAAGCCATGACGGCAGGCGGCGGTACCGCAGCCGCGCGGGACCATGGGAAAAATCAAGGGTCGTAACCCCCTACTGTCAAAAAAAGTGTTCCCCGCGTGGTGGCCACAGCTTCAATGAAGGGGGGAAACCACACCCCCGTGTTCCACTCATCTCGGACAGCTGAGCAGGCCGCGCCAGCGCGGCAGGCCAACCGGCCGCTGGGCTGGGCCGCGCAGGCCGGGCCGCGCCGCGCCGACCAGGCCGAGCTGCTCCCTAGAGGGCCGAACCTGGACCTAGGTCAGGTCGACCTGGTTCAGGCCGACCCAGGGGGTCTCGGGCCGGGTCCATCCGGGCCCAAACTATAGCATCCCACCCTTTTTATCACATAAACTTTCATTAGAGTTTACAAAACCGAGGATCTTTATGGTTTAGTGTCTTGGAAACCAGGAACTTTAAACATGAAAATATAAAACATTCTTCTAAAACACTTTAATGACTTCTCCTCATGTTCATCCAAGGTTCATTACTACATCACATAACCTGGGGACATACATCAAAAGAAAGGGTTAGCAAAAAGAGCAGTAAGGGAAACAAGAGAAACATTTTGCATGTGAACTTGAGATACTTCAATAAGGTCATGAAAAGAACTTTAAGGCATGAGAATGAAATCATGAGGCATATCATAATAAAAATAACATTTTCATAACTTGAATATGTGGCTACATAATTTAACATAGACAATCATGAACATATCACCAAGGTCCATCCCCAAGGTGTCATTTGAAAATTACCAAGGTTATTCACCAAGGTATCGTGAAAATTATAATCTCTAGTGGTTACATCATTACCCAATGCATTGGAGCGCTATCAGGGCGCACCCTTAAATTTTCATTTATTATCATGTGAGCCACATATATCATCATCAAACATTTCATAGATAACCCATATATCAAAAATAAATGAGTTTCATTTCATAATCATAACGTTTTAAAAACTGCTTTAAAGACATGATCTTTACGTCACTTTAAAACCCACAGAAAAGGAAGGTGGGTCTCATGTATGTAAATCCAAGAATTTTAAAATAAAACATTTTCGTATATATGTGAATAACCCTTTAGAAGAAAGAGCTTTGAGTATTCACTTAATAATATAAAAGAACTTTAGAAAAAGAGAGAGACATTTTGAGATTGAAATTCTGCAGCATAACGGCTATGTTACGAGGTTTTAGAAGACATTAAAAAGAGAGGGAAAATGGGTAAAACATTCATAAATGACCCATATAACAGTACATGGACAGAATAAGAAGGATACATGATCATGGTAATGAAATCTCAAGGACATACCATTTGAAATGAAAAACATGGAAGGAAGACAAAAAATAGATTTCTCTTATGAATGTTCGGCAGCCTAACAACGTTACTTAAACTTCAACAAAAATGATTTGAAATGATCAAATATGGTCTCTCATCATGTGAACATAAGAGTTCAGTATGATAGATATAGAGATAATTCCCCATCATAATTAAAAAGTAACTTGAAAACTTGACATGAAAGTAGAACTTTGAAAAGAATGAGAAGGGTGAAAGAATCCCCTAAAAAATTCGGCAGCCTAACGCCGCCACTTAAAACATCAAAATACTGAATTGAAGATATCAAATGGGGTCTCTCATCATATGAACATAAGAGTCCAGTATGATAGATATAGATATCATACCCCAACATAACAAAAAGGAACTTGAAAGAATTGACATGAAAGTAGAACTTCAAAACGAGAAGGGTGAACAACCACTTAAAAATTCGGCAGCCTAACAGCGCCACTTAAAACTTCAAAATACTGAATTGAAGAGATCAAATTGGGTCTCTCATAATATTAACATAAGAGTCCAGTATGATAGATATATATATCATACCCCAACATAACAAAAAGTAACATGAAAGAATTGACATGAAAGTAGAACTTCAAAACGAGAAGGGTGAAGAACCACTTAAAAATTCGGCAGCCTAATGGCGCCACTTAAAACATTAAAATACTGAATTGAAGAGATCAAATGAGGTCTCTCATCATATGATCATAAAATATCAGTATGATAAATTTATAGATCATACCCCAAAATAATAAAAACGAACTTGAAAGACGTGACATGAAAATAGAACTTAAAAAAAAAAGAAGGGTGAAAGAATCCCTTAAAAATTCGGCAGCCTAACGGCGTCACTTAAACATTCATAAAACGAAATGATGAGAGTAAGAAGGGATCTCTCATCATAAAAACAAGAAAAGGGAAGTAAGAGTAATATAAAAGAACATCCTCTCACATAAGAGCATGGAGCATAAAAGGAATGACATAAAAGAGATCACTTGAAAAGAAAGAGAGGGGTCAGATCCCTTACCTTAAAACATAACTCTTATAACTCAAAGGATGGGACCTTGAGGGCTTGGGGGCAACATGGGAGTACTCCTTGGGAGGTAATGAGACCAGAGTTTCGTTGGTGGAGAGTGGGGAGTCGAATGGATGAGAGGATGGCTTGGTATTTATAGGGAAAGTGAGGGGACAAGGCATTAATGGCCAAGGGACACCTCATTAGTGGTTTTGGAAAAACCCTGGGCTTGCCCTTGGTATTTGCCCATGGTATTGGCCACTTGGGACACCTCATACCTTATCTTAGTATTCATAAGTTGACCATATTGATTACATTCTTAATACATCATTTAATGATGTCATTAGACACATGTAACTTAAAAACTGTATTTTCACTATTCATCGAAAATTCAACTTTCTCGGAATAATCCCAAAATTTCACCTTAACCAAATATCAACGCTCTGATTACAAATATGAACTCCATTTTATAAAAATAATTTTCTAAATATTTTTAATTTAATTTTAAATAAAAACACTATTCACCAAAAATTCATTTTTTCAGAAAAAACCCCCAAAAATTACCATAGCATAATATCAGTGCTCTGAGTTCAAAAATGAAATCCGTTTTATAAAAATATTTTTAAAAATATTTTTAATTAAATTTTTAATTAAAAAACACTATTCACCCGAAAAAACTAATACTTGAATAATAATTTATGAAACCGTTATTTAACCATTTTATTGAATCACATTAATTAATCAATGTTCCTAGATTATATTAATACTTTCTTTAAGTGAGATTACTAATCCATTTGGACACATTACTAATCCTAAACATAAAATCACTATTCATAATTTACTATTCATCAAAAATTAAGTTGATCTTATTAGACACTAAATTTTGTACAGAACATAATTGTAGAAGACCATTTTTTGAAAGTCATTACACATATTTAATTATTTAAGGTTTACACAATCATTTTTAAAATATCCTTTTTCTAAAATTCATCAAAAATATGCATACTATATTTATCCGGACATTTGAAAATTCATAAACTTCATCATAAGAAGAAATCCCAATTTTTATTTAAAACAAAGGATTACACAAGGCAGTTACGGTCTCCTTACATATCCCCTTATCACACCAGCATAGGACCTAAGTGTAAGGTGTGCTAAGGTGAGAGAATCTGAGGGAGTCTCGGCTAACATCGCACGAGTAGTAATTTCTATTAGATTGAACTTCTCGCAAAGGCGATTCCGTTCTAGCTTCACACGATGAAGTTCGGCTTGGGTTTGGTCTAGAGAAAAGCCCAGTGGTGCTACCTCCTTCCCAAGTTCTATTAGATGGGCTTCGATCGGTCCAAGACTACTGGGTGTGGCCATCGAATCTTTTTTCTATAATAATTAACCAAGATTACTTGTATTTAGAGGCAATAATCAAAACGTTTAGTTTCCAGTGGTCATATTGACCAATGGTCATATAACAGTCAAAGCCCAATGGTCTCATTTTAATTATACTCATGTTATCAAATGAAACATTTTTGTTGAGTATAAAAAATAAAATAATATAACACACAAAATTAAGAAACAATATCTATTCAAAATTTCGGGTCGTTACAATCTTCCCCCCTTAATAAATTGCGTCCTCAAATTTTTTTTTAAAAAATCAGTTTTTGAAATTTCATTGAAAGTCCCACATCCGAAAAGGAGTCAGAAAAACTATTACTTTAAAAGAAAGAAAGGGAAGTACAAAGGTCACCCGAGTTAACCCATACTAGGATTCCATGGAGGAAAACATGGACATGGAAGAAAAAAAAGGGTCAATTTCTGGGGGAGAGTGATAGAGAACATGATTAGGAGAACGTTAACCATAAGAAAATCCCAAACTTATGATGTGTGTAAACACTCTTTGATTACCAAGTTGGAAACGTAAACCAACAACGTTTTTGTTTTTCGTTCCTTTTCATAATTTTTAGGAATTCAATTACAACATAAAACAAAAATGTAAGAAAATATACCAATCTTCATGTAGAGTTTCATCCTTTAATAAGTTTCTACCCAAAACTAATCTTTTCTCCAAACTATGAGCATTCAAAACTACTTGGTCTCATCAAAACACAAGAATCATCTTCATAATCCACAAAAGATTAACTATCTATTTCTTCTATCTTTAAACATTATCCCAAAAACAGAAAGGGTAAGGTAATTCAACTCTTCAAAAAGAAATAATCCCATAAGAATGGAAACTAATTTTAAATCTTCAAAGTTCCATGGTACTACCCAAAGTCCATCATAGTCCATTCCATAAATAACGGTCCTTGAAATTCCTCAAAATAAACCAAACTAAGATTGAAACCCAAATACAAGAAGGATTTGATAAAATAGTCTTACAAAATAAACTTCATTGTTCATCTCTAAACAACATCAACCTCTCCTAACATCTTATAACAAAAGTATCTAACCTAAAAATATTTTACCCAAGATAGGTTAATCATTCCAATAAGTAACCTAAATTACTATAATTCTACCTTAACTTCATCGATTCTTCAAAATATAAGTCAACCTTACTCTTCAATGAAAATACCATAGTAATCTATTTACCTCGATCATATAGGGTCCCCAAAATAGTGAACATATTACAAAATAATGATCATATTTTAATCCCCTAATCATCCTTGTCATATTAATACAATAACCTTCGCATTTCCTATCACATTGGTTGTTTGGACATGTTCTTCCATTTCCCACCATTAACTAAGAATAGAAAGCATAATTAAGGGCTTAAGTACTTAGCCAATAATCATAAAAAGGAACTGAAAGCATATAAGGATAACTTGTAGAAGAAAATTATACCCTAAATTTTGATCCCCTAAGTTCCCATCTAGGTTATCCATGATCATATATTCTTATGTGAATATTTATTTTATTTTATCTTTGTTCCTTTAACAATGGTTCATACTAAGCTTATAAATTTACAAAGCATGTCCCCCGAGAGTGTCGTAACCAAGAGTGCAGCAAGGCCCGTTGTCGGGTACCAGTTCCAGTTCGAGTCTAGCTCAAAGCGGTGTTTTCGGGTTTTACCCCTATGTTTATCTGTGCCAGAGCCACCTCTACCTGCTAGTATCCAGACAGGGATGTATTTGCTTGGCAACCCCTTACTCAATACTCACCAAAATACCAGGAAGATTTCCTATTTTTTTAACTTTTCTATAGGGTTCTTCCTAGAGTTTTCATTTCCTAATTTCCACAAATAACTAAACCATCCTTTGATACCAACTATAGCATCCCACCCTTTTTATCACATAAACATTCATTACATTTTACAAAACCGAGGATCTTTAAGGTTTAGTGTCTTGGAAACCAGGAACTTTAAACACGAAAACATAAAACATTCTTCTAAAACACTTGAATGGTTTCTCCTCATGTTCATCCTAGGTTCATTACTGCATCACATAACCTGGGGACATACATCAACAGAAAGGGTGATCAAAAAGAGCAGTAAGGGAAACAAGAGAAACATTTTACATGTGAACTTGAGATACTTCAATAAGGTCATGAAAAGAACTTTAAGGCATGAGAATGAAATCAGGAGGCATATCATAATAAAAATAACATTTTCATAACTTGAAGATGTGGCTACATCATTTAACATAGACAATAATGAAAATATCACCAAGGTCCATCCCCAAGGTGTCATTTGAAAATTAACAAGGTTATTCACCAAGGTATCGTGAAAATTGTAATATCTAGTGGTTACATCATTACCCAATGCATTGGAGCGCTATCATGGAACACTCTTAAATTTGCATTTATTATCATGTGAGCCACATATATCATCATCAAACATTTCATAAATAACCCATATATAAAAAATAAATGAGTTTCATTTCATAATCATAATGTTTTAAAAACTGCTTTAAAGACATGATCTTTACGTCACTTTAAAACCCACAGAAAAGGAAGGTGGGTCTCATGTATGTAAATACCAGAATTTTAAAATAGAACATTTTGGTATATATGTGAATACACATTTAGAATAAAGATCTTTGAGTATTCACTTAATAATATAAAATAACATTAGAAAAAGAGAGAGACATTTTCAGACGGAAATTCTGCCGCATAACAGCTATGTTACGAGGTTTTAGAAGACAATAAAAAGAGAGGGAAAATGGGTCAAACATTCATAAATGACCCATAAAACAGTAGATGGACAGAATTATATGGATACATGATCATGGTAATGAAATTTCAAGGACATACCATTTTAAATGAAAAACATGGAAGGAATACAAAAATAAGATTTCTCTTATGAAAGTTCGGCAGCCTAACAACGTTACTTAAACTTCAACAAAAATGATTTGAAAAGATCAAATAGGGTATCTCATAATGTGAACATAAGAGTTCAGTATGATATATATAGAGATAATTCCCCAACATAATTAAAAAGTAACTTGAAAACTTGACATGAAAGTAGAACTTTGAAAAGAATGAGAAGGGTGAAAGAATCCCCTAAAAAATTCGGCAGCCTAACGGTGCCACTAAAAACTTCAAAATACTGAATTGAATAGATCAAATGGGGTCTCTCATAATATGAGAATAAGAGTCCAGTATGATAGATATAGATATCATACTCCAACATAACAAAAAGGAACTTGAAAGAATTGACATGAAAGTAGAACTTCAAAACGAGAAGGGTGAAGAACCACTTAAAAATTCGGCAGCCTAACGGCGCCACTTAAAATTTCAAAATACTGAATTGAATAGATCAAATGGGGTTTCTCATCATATGAAAATAATATTCCAGTATGATAGATATATATATCATACCCCAACATAACAAAAAGGAACTTGAAAGAATTGACATGAAAGTAGAACTTCAAAACAAGAAGGGTGAAGAACCACTTAAAAATTCGGCAGCCTAACGACGCCACTTAAAACATTAAAATACTGAATTTAAGAGATCAAATGGGGTCTCTAATAATATGATCATAAAATATCAGTATGATAAATTTAGATATCATACCCCAAAATAATAAAAACGAACTTGAAAGACTTGACATGAAAATAGAACTTAAAAAAAGAGAAGGGTGAAAGAATCCCTTAAAAACTCGGCAGCCTAACGGCGTCACTTAAACATTCATAAAACGAAATGATGAGAGTAAGAGGGGATCTCTCATCATAAGAACATGAAAAGGGAAGTAATAGGAATATAAAAGAACATCCTCTCACATAAGAGCATGGAGCATAAAAGGAATGACATAAAAGAGATCACTTGAAAAGAAAGAGAGGGGTCAGATCCCTTACCTTAAAACATAACTCTTAAAACTCAAATGTTGGGATCTTTAGGGCTTGGGGGCACCATGGGAGGACTCCTTGGGAGGTAATGAGACCAGAACTTCGTTGGGGGAGAGTGGTGAGTCGAATGGATGAGAGGATGGCTTGGTATTTATAGGGAAAGTGAGGGGACAAGGCATTAATGGCCAAGGGACACCTCATTAGTGGTTTTGGCAAAACCATGGGCTTGCCCATGGTATTGTCCACTTGGGACACCTCATACCTTATCTTACTATTCATAAGTCGACCATATTGATTACATACTTAATACATCATTTAATGATGTCATTAGACACCCGTAACTTAAAAACTGTATTTTCACTATTCATCGAAAATTCAACTTTCTCAGAATAATCCCAAAATTTCACCTTAACCAAATATCAACGCTCTGATTACAAATATGAACTCCATTTTATAAAAATAATTTTCGAAATATTTTTAATTTAATTTTTAAATAAAAATACTATTCACCGAAAATTCATTTTTTCAGAAAAAACCCCAAAAATTACCATAGCATAATATCGGTGCTCTGAGTTCAAAAATGAAATCTGTTTTATAAAAATAATTTTCAAAATATTTTTAATTAAATTTTTAATTAAAAAACACTAATCACCCAAAAAAACTAATACTTGAATAATAATTTATGAAACCGTTATTTAACAATTTTATTGAATCACATTACTTAATCAAGGTGCCTAGATTATATAAATACTTTCTTTAAGTGAGATTAATAATCCATTTGGACACATTACTAATCCTAATCATAAAATCACTTTTCATAATTTACTATTCATCAAAAATTAAGTTGAACTTATTAGACTCTAAATTCTGTACTGAAAATAATTGTAGAAGACCATTTTTCGAAAGTCATTACACATTTTTAATTATTTAAGGTTTACACAACCATTTTTAAAATATCCTTTTTCTAAAATTCATCAAAAATATGCATACTATATTTATCCGGTCATTTGAAAATTCATAAACATCATCATAAGAAGAAATCCCAATTTTTATTTAAAACAAAGGATTACACAAGGCAGTTATGGTCTCCTTACACATCCCCTTATCACACCAGCATAGGACCTAAGTGTAAGGTGTGGTAAGGTGAGAGAATATGAGGGAGGCTCGGATAACATCGCACGAGTAGTAATTTCTATTAGTTTGAACTTCTCGCAAAGTCAATTCTGTTCTAGCTTCACACGATAAAGTTCGGCTTGGGTTTGGTCCAGAGCAAAGCCCAGTGGTGCTACCTCTTTCCCAAGTTCTGTTATATGGGCTTTGATCGGTCCAAGACTACTGGGTGAGGCCATCAAATCTTCTTTCTATAATAATTAACCATGATTACTTGTATTTAGAGGCAATAATCAAAACGTTTAGTTTCCAGTGGTCATATTGACCAATGGTCATATAATAGTCAAAGCCCAACGGTCTCATTTTAATTATACTCATGTTATCAAATGAAACATTTTTGTTGAGTATAAAAAATAAAATAAAATAACACACAAAATTAGGAAACAATATCTATTCAAAATTTCGGGTCGTTACACGAACCCCCTATTTTCGGAATGGTTTCAGTCATTTTCTCATAACTTGGGCTATTGACCTCCGATTGACGCACCGTAATTTGCGATGAGACCCTTGGATCGAGACGTTCATTTCGGTTTATTGCACTCATGGTTTCTGAGGACTTTGGGTATGGCCGGGTTGGTTCAAACATGAAACCAACTGGGCCCTCGGAGCGGAAACACTTATATCTTGAGCTCCGGATGTCCGATTGATGTACCGTCAACTTTGTTGGTTTCCTCGTGATGAGACGGAACTTTTGGAATACTTCACATGACGTTTGGATGTAGTTGAATTATGGCCGGGGTGGATTGAACCCGAAATTCAACCGGGCCCCTAGAACTGAAAAGCTGATAACTTTCAGACCGGACGTCAGTTTGACGAATCATCAGCGGCGTTGGTGATCATGTAGAGAAACGGTCCCTATGAGTATAACCTATGAGAGTTCGGGGTACATTTGAGATGCAGTCGGGTTGGTTCGCACATGAAACCAACTGGGCCCCTGGGATAAATAGGCTAATTACTCACAGACCGTGTAGCCTGCTGAGACCTGACGACTGCTTGACCAACTCGACTTGGAGTGAGTCGACTAGCCTAGTGCATGGAACACTACATTGTTTGGGTGCAGACCCATGGCGGACGGAGTACTACTGTGTTTGGGTGAAGACTCACGGTACTTGACTGGAGAGTACCTCTGCAGGCTATTAGAGGGGGATGCACTACAGTGTTTGGGTGGCAGACCCTGGCGGGAAGCACTATTGTGTTTGGGTGGTTGACCCGTGGTACTTGATAGGAGGAGTACCTCAACAGTCTTAGGTTAGTGATCAGTACCTCGGAGTCGAGACAGGATCACTGTACTCTCCAAAGACGGGGCTCTTCCGCAGATACGGTTTCGATAATGAAAATCCTTGTTGGAGCTAAGTCTATGACCTTTGTATTTACCTCATGATTGAGATGGGTCACTTTATAACTTAGGTATATGTATGGGAATATACCTAGGTAGTGGTTATCTATTGATATCGTAACCTTTGTGTTTCCTCATGATTGAGATGGGTTACTCGATAACTTATGTATAAGTATGGGCTTATACCTAAGTAAGGGTTATATGTTGAGATCCTACTTTGTGGTTATCCTTTTTAGATTTAGTGAGACCTTGAGGGTCTTGGGGACCCTACTGAGTATTGTATACTCACCCCTGCATGGGCTATGCCCGCACCTCGTTGTGTTGGTTGTAGATGGCGGCCAGCGCTGACAGAGGCCGAGTGTTTGAGGACTGGACGTTACCCGAAGGTGGACCTCATAACGAGTTAGTATCCGAAAGTGGACTTCACTACGAGATGAAACTCTGAGGAGGCTGACGGGCAAGAGCGTTGTGGAGGCTATCGATACCTACCATTTAGTTATGATCCGTGGTGGAAGATCCAGGAGCTGTGCTATCTGTACCTAGCCTTTAGGTATGATCCAAGGACGACGACCCAGGAGCTGCTTCTCTTCTTCCAGCTGTTTTTCTTTTCTGTTGTACTTTCGTTCAGTTATAGCTGTACTTTCTGTTGGGTTTGTATTCTGTCACACTTACTTTTCAGCACTTTCTTTTGTACTTATTGTATTACATCCGCTTGTACTCTATGATGTTTTGTTTAATTTTATAAATGCAATGCCTTCCCAGTTATCGGGATTTACTCCTTTGGTGCTAGTCGCCAGCCCCTGGCCTATGGAAGGCAGGCTTGCTGTAGTCACGGCACGGGCCCCAAGGACAGGTCGTGACAACTTGGGGCTCTTGAGGGAACCTTGAGAGGTCTCTTGGGGAAGTAAAAAGACAAGTAATTTTTTGAGAAGGATTTTTTAAATAACAGAATGAGTAAATGGCTTGGTATTTATCGTGAAGGGATTGAATATTTAATTAATTTCCAAGACACACCTCATCAGTGGTATTTTCAAAACCATGGGCTTGACCGTGGTATTTTCCCATGGTATTTACCATTTAGGACACCTCATAACATATATTTCTATTCAAAAGATGACCCTAATTATTACATCCTTATTACATCCTTAATGATGCCATTGATCACACCAAAACACAAAATTGAATTTTTACTATTTACATAATTTTTTTACATAAATCTCATATATTCACCCTAACCTAATATCGATGCTCTGAATTAAAAAAATTAACTCCATTTTATGAAAATAATTTTTCAATTATGATCTATTTATTTATTATCTAAAAACACTATTTACCCAAAAAATACCAATACATAACTAATAATTTATGAAAATTTTATTTACTTATGCTAATATATCACATCACCATTAAAAATTCCCAAATTATATTTATATTTTTTATGTGATGTTACTTTTCAATTTCTCATATTGTTATTCAGAAGTTTAATATTTCAATTCATACATTATAATTCAATGAAAATTATTTTGATCTTATTAGACTCTAAATTTGTTACTAGTCACAACTGTAGAAGAGCATTTTTTGAAAATCATTTTACATTATTAGTTATTTAAAGTATATAAAAAATATATTTTTAAATACCCTTTTTACAAAATTCATCCTTAATATAGAACTTCAACCTACATTTATCCGGACATTAGAAATTCTAAATTTAACATAATAAGTAAAAGAAATTTTATTTATAAAAAACAATTAAACAACGTATCTATGGTCTCATTACATAATCCTTATAACACCTACATAGGACATACCTGTAACATGTGCTAGGTTGATAGAATCTTCTGGAAGCTCAGACAACATTGCCTGTGTGGTGATTTCTACCATCTTTAACTTCTACCAAAAGTGATTCTGTTCAATTTTCACATGTTGGAGTTCATCTTGGGATTGGTTCAGAGAAAATCCCAGTGATGTAACCTCCTTCCCAATCTCTAACAAAAGGGCTTCGTATGTCCCGAGTCTATTGGATGAGGGCCTAAAATTAGCATTATGTATTAATTAAACATGATAGCTTGAATTTATAAACAATAATCATAATGTTAATAATTTATTTTCCAATGGTCATATTGACCAACTGTAATATAATAGTCAAAACTCAGTGGTATTATTTTAATTATACTCACTTCATTAATTAAAGGATATAGTTTTGTAGAGTATAAAATATAATAATACACAATTTTATTAAACATAAATTATTCGAAAGTTCAGGTTCTTACATTTCATATAGTACACACCTTGGAAGTCCATCCGAATAAAATTTCACGATCCTTCAATAAGATGGTTTGCATCAACTAAGTACTACAAGAAGATATCATATTGCTTCATTTAACATCAATGTTACTAGAAAATAAGCCACAAAATTAAGAACCAATGTATTAAGAACCTTATATCATGTACAAGGTCTACTATAATGGATCTTACTATTTAGACATATTGGAAGGGGAACACATCATTAAACCCACCAAGACATGGTTTCTAAAGAAATAAGTAATATAATTCCTCCCATGAATTAAAAGTCCAAGAATAATGTCATTAAATTTTACAACACCCAAGGTCCTCATCACATATATCTTGATTATAGAACCCCTTTTTCATCATCCCATGAACATAAATCGTATGAAACCTATGTCCAAGTAGAGAGACATTAAGACATAAAACACCCATGGTAATCATCAAATGACCCTAAACTATAAAAAATATAATTATAATTCACTTGATGTTAAAATTTATCACATGGTACTTGTCACATGATGTAAAACTATACGAAATTTGGTAGATCCCATATGATTGTAAACTGCTTAGATTAGGATAATAGATGGGTTCTATTACAAACCAGAGAGCTATACCCAAGTTTCTATATGTGGAACATGCCCTTATCTATAAATAATTTATTTAATTTAACGTTCCATCAACATAAAATAATTTAATATGAAAATCCATCATATGATAACTTTATATACGTATGAGGTCCTTACCTGAGTACAACGACAAGATCCACCCAGACATTGATCTAAAATACACCTCCATATATCTGAGCATTATCTATATAGGGGAGATATGTCAAAAAAATATGTAATGTGATCTTCTTATTCATTGTATATGCATTGATGAAAAGATCCATTCCCTATCCCCAAATACACCATCCATCAATAAAATATTATTCTATATTTGAATCAGATCATGGAATGTATTACATCATTTTATAAACTATGTGGGTCTTAATTTCCATTCATTTTGGATAGGTAGGGATGTCAGGATAACATATCCTAGACCAATCCATGGTTTATATTTGAAACCAAACCCTTTAATTTTAAAATCTAAAATATATTTAACAACATTGTGTAGCACATCCTACAAGACCCACAATTTCATATGATCTCGATCCATGCTGTCGAAATACACCCTCTCTTACATGAGTCAGATCAGAATAAGAGAATTTATTATAAATAAATACATATGGAATGATTAAAATTTTTTTATATGTAGTGGAACCAAGATATTTTAATTTATTCATATCCAAAAATTCTAAAATATATAATCTTCCAACATTCAAAACAAAAATTCAAAATTCCTCCCCTTGTCTTGGTGCATGAAAATTAACTCATTGATATTGGGTCTCCCATATATCTAGCATAGATATTATGGCCATACCCTTATTTTGTGGGTCATACCCATTTGAAAACTACTATAAGTACCTGTGGAAA
Source organism: Viscum album (assembly GCA_963277665.1). Lineage (NCBI taxonomy): Eukaryota > Viridiplantae > Streptophyta > Magnoliopsida > Santalales > Viscaceae > Viscum > Viscum album. The sequence goes on along the minus strand of OY728140.1, from coordinate 1,263,624,615 downwards.
GAATTTAAATTTTATATCATCTATATACTCAATATATGGTGTCCAAAAATAGGGTCACCATCCCTTCCTCATGATGATACACTGAGTTATGAGGGGTCCACCCAACATGACATTAAACTACATAGAAAATAACATTCATTGTATCCTCTTTCTCCAATAGATGAAATCAAGAAATATTTAAAATTATTATAAAAATGGGTGGAACATGCATTAGACTATTAATTACCTTATTCCTTACTTAAAATCTAGGGAATTTAATGGAAAAATTATTTTATAGAACTATGTGTAGGCTTCATATTTTTCATTATGGGGTTCATATTAACATCCATGTACTCTAAAAAATACTTTGGTACAATTTTCATAATAAAAACTATAAAAATACCTCTACTATATGTCTGTGAGATCTATATGGGAGATTTAAAAAAGGGTTCTCTTGTATGGGGATCTGTACTAGAAATACAATTCCCACATTATCTTCATATGATCTAGATCTATATAGGGGGATTTATTTCCAACGAAATATATGTGGTGTGATTCTTATCTATAGATCAAACATAATGATGCCAAAATTCAATGTCCTAGACCTAGATCTGATCTCAAAATTTTTTCTCTCCCTAAATATGGGAAAAAATTATGTAGGGAATATTCCATTCAAGAACAATGCGTGGATGGATTTAAATGTTTATAGGAAATGTAGGGATTCTAAAGTTCCTTATCCTTCTCACATCTACATTATTTGTGAAAATGTTCCACTATTATTTTTATTCCCAAGTATATGATCATGATCTATTCATCAGATCCTTTTCTTTTGAGAAATTATATATTTCTTGATCACATCCACAAATGATATAAAGTGAAACCTAGAAACCTTATCTTATGACCAAATACGACATCAATAAAAAGTATAATTCTCACTCCCTTTATCTAAGCCTCATCTATGTAGAAAAATTCATATATAATAACTATGGCTGCATTGATTCATAACATATCTTCATATATTTTGATTCGTGGTTATGTTATCCAAGGACCAATTATAGGTTCACCATATTCATATCCTTACCTAGTGGCGGATATATATCATAATTAGTTACCATCATTTAGATAAAAGGATATGAAGTTCCATTCACCAATGAAAGCCTCTAATTATTTGAGATATCTTACAAGTTTTGTTAATTGAACAGTGGATGTTCATATCCACAGATGATATTGGAAAACATTCACTTTGAGTAGCTGTATGCCCCTTTTCCCTATATACATGTCCAATCTGTGGGGAGGACATTTTTTCTAACAAATACATTTATTTTGATTCTTTTATCTATAGAATACATAGTGATTTCTTGATTCTCCATCTTGGGCCATACTATAATCACCAAAATAGTGATACCCCACCCATTTTCTCCCTAATACATGAGCCATATATATGATGAGGAGAGAAATTAGAACCATCTAACCATGTCTGTGATGGTCAGAATGATATTTTCTTATAGTTCCCTAATTTTCATCTTGATAAATTGAGCATTAATGATTTATTAAATGACCACACATTGTGGGAAATACCTTTTGACTCCCATATATTATGAGTAATATTTGTACACGTGATATTTATCATCAAGAACTATAATTGGACTGATTCATATTATTATATGATACATAGAGATTAATTTAACACATATATCAAGATAAGAAAAAACATTTACAAAATTCTACCATCTACCTTTGTGTTTGAACCTTTTCAAAGATTCTTCCATTCCTTGATGTCCATATGAAAATATAGGATTCAATCTTATTTCCATAAACCTGAGATATATTGATGTAGTGTAAGACTAAAAAATTTTGTGCACGCCTTGATAAAGGTTCCCCTTCCAAACATATGACTTTTATCTATGTAGGGATCTATATAAAGACTACAAATGGCTTGTTTCCTAGCCTTATAGTATACAATGTGATAGCCATAATTTCTCTCCTAATCCCAAACTTGGTTTCTATAAAATGGATGTCTCTTCCCACTATGTATCATCTAGAACTACAATGAGTTAATGCATTATGTCATTTTTTAGTGGCTAGATTTTTTTCCTTACAAATGCATTGTAAAACACATGGGGGGCCAACTGTAGAAATTAAATATTCCCCTAGATTTTTTTTGGTTCTTGATTAAATCACATGTCATTCAGGAATTGTATCATATATTCCCATAACTAAGATGATTTTGTTTTATCTAATGTGCATGTAATATTTGTTAAAAATAAGATATTAGAAAAGGACCTCCTACCTGGAATGTTCTAGATTTGTATGAGAGTATTCATCATTGGTTCTCTTATAGGGCCCGTAATTTTTGATACGTGAACATTAAATTATTTTAAAGAAAACTAACAAAATAGTTATAAATTTAATGATCAAAAGTTTTACATTATTTGTAAAATAGGTATCATACATCACTTATATGTAATAAAACAAAAGAATTTATTTAAATCTTTTCATGCTTATCCTTTCAATATTTAACATTTTTTAGTAAATATAGTCAATTTAGAATATACATCAAAAAATGGGTGATCTAAAATCCCATTAAGAGGTGGAATTAGTGACATGAATTAATAAAAAATGGATGAAGATAAAAATAATAATAATATCATAAGAAAATTATAATCATAAAAATCATTCGGTTAACATTTGATAAAGTCATGGAATGTAGAAATTCATAAAAATGAAATATCAATTCATAGTGGCCACATACCATATATTGTTCTGAATGACGGTTGCATATTTTCCATTCATAACATATGTGCATAAATAATAAAATCATCAATGGAGAAAGTGTTGGAATAATGTTCAAAAATAATACACACAATATCACATGATTAATCAGATTACCTATTACATTGGAGGGATATATAATTATGGCCACACCCATCACATCTTTATATTTATATAATTATGCATGCCACATAGAGCTTGTAACAATATTATTAATTAAATAATGCATAGTAATGAATGTGATTTCTAAGGATTTCATCAAGAATTATTTTTTAAATAAAATTATGGCTACAAAATGAATATGGGAAAACATATTTGTAATAAAAATCACCATTATTTTGTGATGAATCAATAACTCAACAGGACTAAAATACATGTTTTTGAATTAAAAGCATTTTTTTTGAAAATCCTTCTACATTGATTATGAATTGAGGTTCAATCATGTATATCTGAAGAAAGAATTGAGATAATAATTAAATTATATTTATAGAATACTACAAGAATATACACACTGAATATGACAATAAATAGGTATAAACAAAAGAAAAGGAGTTGGGTTTGAGAATCCCGTTACCTTGAATCCCACTTTATTTTTTTTCACATTTCCAGCTTCTGAATAATAAATTTAGGATTATTAAAACTAAGTAATTGAATTGAATTATGTTCATTTATTCACTTTTTATCCATTATAATTATTCTATTATAATTCATAACACACTTTGATAAATGTGCATTATTTTGATATCATGTTTTCCTTAATTTTTTTTCCTTTTGTATAGATGTCACTAGTTTTGTTCAGGGTCATTTATAAATTAGTAGAAATAATTAAAAAATATAAAAAAACATATATTATTCATTTATATATCATAATTTTCATTTTTTAACCAACCATAGGGTTGGTTATATGAAATGGTTTTGAAATCTCTTTGTTGGTGATTAACTGATTATTGATGGGACATCATCGAAAGTGAGGGAATGCATAGTGTGTAATTAAAATATCTCTTTATTATGATACATATATTATGTTAAAATTATTAATATAATGTTTACCTAATTCAAAAATAATATTATAAAATTTTGTTTTGAAATTAATTTTGTAAAAAAGACAGAGAAGAAGCAAAGTAGGTAAGGTTTGATAAAAACATTGTATTTACTCAGTTTAGCTTATATTATAAGACATCGAAACTCCCTTGATGTTTGGAGTTTGTTAACACTACAATATCCCTAGGAATTTTATGGTATTAAGAGAGAGAAATTGTGCAGAACATAAGATTTGGAATGTGTGGGAGGGGTGGTTTGTCACGGTGAGGGAGTGGGGTTATTTATACATAGGGAAATGATTATTTTTAGAATAATATATAAAAGCATTATATTAAGGGTAAAACATGTTATAGTGAATTTTTGACTATATAAATCATATAAAAAATAATATAATAGTTTACGGACTTAAAAGCACATTATGAATCAAATTCACAATGTTTATTAAAAAGAAACGTGAAAAAAAGAAATTTTTTATCGGATCAATTTTGAATTTAGGTTTTGGATTATGATTTTTTACATTTTGAAATTAATTCTAATTTATTTTAATGAATCATTTGTGAAATAAAAAATGTTTTGTCCAAAACTCATGTTATATAAATTATTCGATCATTATTATGTAATAAATGATGTAATTTAAGATACATTGATTATGGAAAAAATGTATATTTACTATCCACAAAAAATTGATGTATTTCAACAAATAAAAAATAATAATCCTTGAAAGATTACAAAATAATTATATCCGATATTATATTAGTTTTACCCATATAAATTTCTATCATAGAAAATTTTATATATTATTATAAAAATTAAGTTTTTTATTAAATAATTTAAAATAAAAATTCAAAAAAATGTGACAATATTTTCTATGATTTTTTAATCATGATATTTATTTTTGATCTTAAAATATTAATATTTACTTATATTACTCATGATAAATATTATTTCCCCACAATTTATTATTTTAATGTTAAATTACAATTCTAATGGTCCGGTCACTATCCCAATGGTCATGTTACTATTCCCAATGATCATAATACTATAATAATGGTCTCATTGCATCTATAAATACCACTTCATTATTTCACTAAATATTCTATTCAATTATTCACAAGGTTATATAATTTCATTGTCTATGATGTTTATTAGTTCAATTGTAATTTTTTAATTATATCAATTATTGTTTTTTGGGGCTATTATTCTAAGAGATTGTGGTGATCTATTTTTCCTATTTTTACTTTTCAATTATATATTTTTTTTTCCAACTATAATGCTTATAATTTCATTTGATTCATAAATGAATAATTTAACCATCATTATTAGCGAGATATATTTTTTCCAATCTCAATATATTATATGTGTATAATATTGTATAAAATAATACAACACACATTTATTCCTTACAAGAATATTACTAATAATACTTGGGTCATCACATTCCTCCACCATTTATAATTTTCATCTTCAAAATTTTAACTCATAGTCATGATTGTGAATAGATGAGATTATTTCTATTTTATTGTTTCCTATAGTTCATATGTCTCCTCTAAATAAAAACGGTTCGTCCACAACACTTGGATAATGTGAGTATTGTTGTTGCATAGAGAACTGTCTCTACACTCCATTACCTTGATCGAATACTCCTCATACAAGAGATCATTCTCTAGTTGTACCTCATAAAGATTGAGTACATTTGTGGTATCAGGTATGTACTTTTTCATGAGAGAAATGTAGAACACATCATGAACTTGAGCTCTATTTGGTTGAAGTTCAAGTCAATATTCCACTTCTTTTTTGTGATCAACGATATTACAGTGGCCAATGTACATGGGATAAGATTCTACTTCATTCCAAATTACATGAATCTATTCAATGTTGATATTTGAAAGAAAGAATTATCTCAAATATCAAAATCAATGTCCCTTAATTGGTTGTCTCCATGCCACATTTTCCTAATATGATCCGATTTTATATATTGTGGTATGGTTTGAACCATCCCTATCATCTCAGAAAAACGATCTCGTCAAAGTGGCTTTCATTCTCCAACTTCATTCCAACATGTTGGAGTTCTATATATCATCTTATATATAGATCCATTATGATCAATTTGAATATTTTAGTGGAGGCTATTGTTATATTAGAACTCAAATAATTACATATGCTGATCCCATCTTCCATTATATTCAATTTACCACATTATAAATATATCCTAGAGATTCTCAATAGTACATTTAGATTGGACATTAATTTTTGGGTGATAGGATGTACTAAAATTAAATTTAGTACCAAAAGGATGATGAAGAATTCTCCATAATTTAGATGTGATCATTGGGTCACAATTAGAGATGAACTAATTTAAAACAATGCATGGACTTGTATTTTTATTTACATATATATTATAAATTTTATGAAGAGATAAATCATCCCAAATAGCGAGGAAGTAGGAAGTATTGATGAGTCGATCCCCTACCACACATATCACAATGTTTCCTTTAGATGAATTTAGGTGACTAGTGACAAGGTTCATTGTGATTTTATCCCCTATATAAATGTTTATTTTTAATTCTTGTGTCTTTACCTTTTAATTATATCATTTTCATTTATCATTTTTACATACTAAACACCTTGAGATATACTCCACATTCTCCTTCTTCAAGTTGTTCCACCAGATGTGCTCTCAAATATCATGGAACATCTTCATACTTTAAATATGGATAGTGCATGATTAGTTTTGTGTATAATATAATATGAACTTCATTCCTTCTAGTGATTAAGGCACAAAAATCATACTTCCAAACCAAATCACACCATCCCATTTATATGGAACTCATGTATCTTCCACTCCTTTACTTTATTCACCTTCTTTTGAATACCCATTATAATGACCCGACTCTTTGACCAAGGTATGGTTCATTAGTATAACTTTTTGAATCTATTAAATGGTCCAAATTAAGTCTTCTAATCATGATAAAGAGGTTACATGGAAATCTAGGGCACTTCTGGAGCCCTAAGATCTGAAAATTGGAAAGTAGAGTATGCCACTCAATTTGTTGGCAACCGTGCACCCCAATAGCATGATAATGCAACCTACTACAAAGGGTTATAAAGATTTCATTCACAATGTGTGAATGATTAGGAAAATTTTGAGTAGAAGAAGTGAATGTAAATTTTTAAGGAAAAATGACCATTTTCCCATCTCCTCTTTTATGTTCTAATTTTTTTCTCCTCCCTTATACAGATAGAACCCACGTATCATCTTCCATTAAATATCAAGCCATCTACTCCATCAATCACCCATAACTCCATCATATAGAGACCAATTCTCGATCCGTTAGAAGCATTAGATCCCTAGAGGTACGGATAACCCCATGCACTCCTCCTTCATAACTTAATAATCCTATCTATTGTGATATTTAGATGCAGGATCATTCGCCCTATTTTCAGTTCATTAGATGGAAACTCATATCTACGCCATTCTGCTCCAAATATGAGGTCTATACTCAATGAGGCATCATATATTGCCCAAAAGTTAGTGTTCATGTAGTTTTCCATTTGAGTATTGGTTTTTTTGTATTAAATCTCATTTTTCCATGATCCGACCTTTGCTGATCTACTCTATTGTGTTTATTATTTCCTTTATAATTGACCCTAGTGTGATGAAATATGTTAATTGACTCATGTTTAAGGGTGTCATTATAATTATTTCTCTATAGGTACTCCCAAAGGATGTTCCACCTAAATTTTCCATTTTAAGAAAATTTCCCAATATGGAAAATTATGGATTATATTTTCCAACATGGTTTTTATTGAATTGACTATTTTTACATGGGTATTTTCATTATCCCAAGGCGCCCAATGGTTGTTTGGACCTTTTAGAAATGCAATTGAAATTTTTTCCCTATTAGTATTTGACATGGTTTTTTTCCATTGACAAGATCCCTTTTAAATTCAATTTCCATGATCTGGAAAATGTAATGGTTGACATGTATGGGGTTCCTAGGATGGGATGGCATAATCCCTTTAAATGTTCTAGCTGAAGTGTAATGGTTTCAAGAGATGTCATGGAATTTCCCTTGACTTGAATTATTGATAACTGATATGTATAATTGATTTTACTTTTAAAATTTTAATGATGTAAGATTGTTTTCCTTATGTTATATAATGTAAATGTTATGCCTTATGCATGTGGACCCATGGACCATGAGAGAATTAAGGTAAAAAAGGCCATGAGAGCTTCTAGATATGGACCCAAGGACCATGAGAGCCTTGAGGCATGTAAGACCTTGAGAGAACCCTCATGTATTTCAAAGAGACTATGAGAGGACTTAGAGTTGGGATAGGGGTTAAATCATGGAAGCTACCCTGGTATTCGATATCTGAGAGTTACACCCTGATACATCCCAACTTATATATATATATATATATATTAATAATATATATATGTGTATGGTGATAGGGTCAGACTTTCCATCCTTGAACTAAAGCAGGTATACCCACCATGCATCCTTTAAGAACCTAAGAGGGAGGGTATTTATTACTTCTAAATTTTTTACTTTTTCTTCTACCTGCACACTATTTACTTATTAGATCCTACATTAATTACACATAGACACTATTGGTACTGGAATACTGATATTTATCCCACGCCCAATTTGGGCTACCCTTGGCTACCGAGATCATTGTTTTCCTAAGGGTATAGATAAAGGCAAGCATCATTCATCTAGATGTTGATTCATTATATTAGTTGTAGCTTAGTAATTGAGGACCAGACCTAGGCTCAATATTCTATGGAGAATATTTTGGGATTTTTTTTACTTTTGTACATTGTATTTGTAAACCTACTTTTTGTTTCATATTCCCATTTTTACTCACATATCATGCATTAATATCTATATTAGACACTACCTATAATGATTTTTGTTATATTATTCAGTCCTATAATATTTATTTATCATTTTTTATGTTTATGTTTCTTCTAATTCATGTTTTTAAATCCATTGTATACACAAACATGGGGGTATAGTCTCCCCGCTGATCTACCGTCACACCCCCACTACTAGTCGGAAGCCCCAAGCTTAAGGGTAGATGTTCCAAGGTTCATGAGGCCAACTAGGATCGAGGCACAGTTTACAATGCTTCCAGGTCCGGGACATCACAAAGTGGTAACGTAGGTGTTTTAAATTCATTATATAATATTTTGTGACAATATATTGGAGATCGGGAACGCTTGGGACTTGGTCACAAGTTGTGCTTGGGCATCGTAAACCCATGTATAGTGTAAAGACCAACATGAATTATTATTATAATTGATTATACTATTACTGTTGATATCATTTAATTATTGGGTGCTTCACATGTTTTGTGATGTCATTTGTATTGATGATATTTAAATCATGATGTCATTATTCAACATTATTTCTATAACACATTTAAATTTCCAAAAAGCATGACATGTTTTATTTTGTTTTACCTTGTATGATGTATATAATTATACTGAAACATTTTTTCCAGATTCAAATCATTTTTGGTGTTAGTTTAGTGGGTTACACTCTTTGAATCATAAGGTGTATGAAAACATATGGACTAGAAAATTTCATTCAAACTAGCTCAACCATTTTAGGAATGAATGGTTTTTTAATGGTTGGGGAGGAAGCCTCATTTGTAATTAAATTAAATCAATGAAATCCTGAACTCGGTAGGGGGAGACCCATTACATAACTCGAAGGCCCAAAGGGAATTTTTCCTATTACAAGGCCCATAGGCCCATATTTTTGGCCCAAGGACCATTCTTTGAATAGTAATGCTACAGTACCCCCCGCTGTTATAGTACCGCACAGTACCCACCTCTGCTATAGTGCCCCGCCACCACTACAGTAGCCTACTGCTGCTATAGTGCCCGATGTTTCTATAGTTCCTCTGTTGCTATAGTACGCTACAATACTACTATATTACATGGACCCAATGGTTTTTGAACCCCCATTTTTCATGTAGAATTAAGGGGATCTTACAACTTAGTCAAACCCCAAATACACCATTTTAGGAATGACATAATTAAATAGATAAGTGAAATTCAAATTCGAATGATATAAAAATTTGTGCCATATTTTTAATCAAATTCTGTATAGGCCCTTATGGGATAGAAAATTAAATATATCATTGTATTCAAGAGATTGAAATGTCTTATAAATCAAGAATTTTCTTTTTTCACTTAAATAACTAAGAAACTTGACCCGAACCCAAACTTATACATGGGCATCGATTGTTCCTCATTATCATAGCCTACTAGGGTATCTTCTAATTTATAGTTCAATATTTATATGAAGATAGAGAGGTGTGTTAGTTCTTTTAATAAAGAATTAGAACATTTGATAATTTCTTAAATTCAGTCCATTATGTTGATTAAATCCCTTATAAGACCTTAATTTGGAAATGTAACACTAGTCCTCCATGAAATCTTCTAGTGGTGAACCCTCAAGGTGGCATTGATCTTGTTCAGGAGGCCACCAGTTGGTATTCTAGAAAAACCACATGTGGTTCCTCCTCTTAAAACGTAATTGATAACTATCACCTAGTTTTGATAAAGCTTCTTGTGTATGCTGTAGAATATGAATTGTGAAGTGTGACTTACCCTGAGCATGGCAGTGTTAACCCATGAGTTTCAACAAAAACATCCTTCTACTCTTTCGAGGGATGGCAGGACACTTGTTGTAGTGTCTTGGATCGAGGTGATAATTTATTTCATTGAGAACCTAGAGATGCCTCTATAGTGGAGTTTCATGACGGATTCTTACATGCTATGTAATTCAACCAAAATGTGGTGGAATGTCGTCCCCCCATGTAGGACATCAAATCGAGATGGATTGGGATGAATTCCAGACTATCATCTTTGACAACTTATTTCCCCAGACTCTGAGGCCTGAAAGAGCTATAGAGTTTATGAATCTGCAGCATGTGCCCATGTTAGTTATGGATTACTCATTTCACTCCACTGAGATACAAATATTTTTTCCTTCTCCAGCCATTGATGATCTGTTGTATTCTAGACAATTTGAGGATGAGCTATGTTAATCCATCCGATCGCAAGTCACTGTGTTCAGGTTGAAAACTATTTCTGAAATCATCAACCTAGACTGAATTATTTAATAGAATATGTGAGAGAAATATGATGAAGTCTAGAATGGTTCAGAACCTAAAGCTTCCATTGGCTCTTCCTCTGGGTGGGAATGAAGCTTTGAGTGTTCTCACAGAGGATGAAATAGTCATGATCCTTCAACTAATAGCTAACATGTCTATCAGCAGTATAGAAATACTTGGAACTTCAAAGATATGGTTCTGTTATATCTAATTAAATGTATAAGTTGTGGTAGTATGGTCCATGTTGAGCATTTCTGTAGAACATACCCTCCAGTTCCAAGTAAGTTGTGATGTGCACATACTCCTCAATCAGTATTGGTGTCAATAGGAACACAATTTACGAGAAACTGTAATACCACATGTTGATCAGACTGTTGTGGTGGTCAAGGCAGCTGTAATGAGGCCTATAAATTTTAGATCCAATATAGTATGTCTTCTTAGAGTAGTCATCCAGTGACTCAGGGCTGTAGTACATTCTAGTTACATACAGTCCAGTATACGCCATAGGAGCGGAGCACCAGACCATCCACTGCACAATGTACCATTCTAGTAGCCTCCACACTTGTGTCTCCTTTGTATGATTCATGTTCTTCTCACCCATTCATACTTGAAGAAATCATTGAGATTTTGGGCCTCAATTTTGAGTACTACCATGGTGTTATTATGCTAGATAAACCCTTAGGTACCCACTTAGAGGGAGTTCACCAAGGTCATAACTGTCCCGTTGAGATAGGAAGTAACATTTTAGAATGGATCTTTTAGGATCTTGATATGAATGGTTTCTAAGTAATCAGTGGGACGGATTGGTTAGTTCCCTATAGAGCCCATATTGACAGCTATCATTTGAGGGTGATGTTTACCTCACTAGAGCATTTTATATATGTTCATTAGAGAGAATGGGATGTTTGTACGACATGAGAAGGACCTAAGAAGTAGAGAATATTTAGTGTTATAGCATCGGTTTCCAATCTCTACCATGATGAATAGGTATTGAAATACACCATTTTCCCCCGGGTACTAGATTTTTTTAGATGTTTTTCCTAATTAATTCTATGGATTACCTCTAGTTTTAGAGGTAGATTTTTATATTAAAACATTTTCACCAGGAGAACCTGTGAACATTCATACTTGTAGGATGACACCTAAAGATATTATAGAGCTCCAAAATAAGTTGGAGGATCTAGTGGAAAAAAGTTTAATATTCCCCAACACTTATCCTTTAGGATCACCTATCTTATTTTATAAGAAGGAATATGATACCCATAAAATTTTTTTGGATTACCATTGATTAAATCAACTGACTATAAAGAAGTTGTATCCCTTGCCTAGAATAGCTAACTTATTTGATCGTCTTCGATGAGAGAAGGTACTTTCAAATATATGTTTGAGGCCAGGCTATCACTAATTTATTTTCAAGACTCCATACATACCTCACACAACATTCATGAGCATGTATGGTCCCCAAAAGTACATAATTATGTCGTTCAGACTCCGGAATGCATTTGAAGTCTTCCTGTCTCTTTTGAATCAAGTTATACAACCATATATAGATTAATTCGTGGTTGTACTTGTTGATTAATCATAGTGTATTATCGCTCGAGAAATGACCATGAAACCCATCATGAGATCATGTTGAATACGCCAATAGAGCATCAACTCTTTTTTAAGGTTAGTAAATTTCACTTCTAGATTGATAAAGTTATCTTCCTGGGTTATATCATCTTGGAGGTGTTTGAGTTGATCAAGAGAAATTAAGGGAGGTGTTATATTTGGAGCATCCACGAATGGCTTTGATATTTAGAGCTTCTTGGGGCTTCCTGGATACTACATACATTTCATTCTTGATTTATCATGCCTTTCATCACTATATACAAACTTAGCGAAGAAGGGTGTGAAAATCTAATGGTGTGAATCTTGTGAACTAGTATTTCAAGAGTTTAAAAGAAGACTTACTTCATCACTGGTACTTAATCATCCAGATCCAGGTAGGGATTGCGCAATCTATTGTGAATCATCATTTATCGGGCTTGGAGATGATCTAATGTAGGATGAGGAAGTCATTACAAATGGTTCTCACCAGTTGTGGCCTCATAAATGGAATTACTTGATGCAAGACCTCAATATTTATTTCTTTGTTGATTCCTTACATTGTTGGAGACACAACCACAAGGAGAGTATTTTGTAGTATTCATAAACCAGAGGAGCCTCGGGTACATCTTCACTCATTGAGATCTGAATCATATGTTCTATAGGTGTGTTGAGTACATGAAATTCATTGATTTCAATCTTGACTACAATCCAGGGAAATGGAATTCCGTAACCAATGCACTTATCTAAAACAGTTAGACATAGTGAGTTCAGGTGTATCCATTTTGTATTGTTGATCATAGCTTAAAGACACTCCGACATAGGTCAATTATTTTCGTATGGGTTCTATGACAACAAGGCTAGGTACATGATGAGACCTCAGAGTGAGAAGCTGATATACGATCATAGTTTCCCAGACACTTTGATGATAATAAATCATTACCTTTAAAAGGGAAACATAGGGAAGAGTTTCTTTAATTAGGGGAGGTTGTAATGACCCATCTATTTGACCATGGTACAATTTGTTAGTTATACCTTCTTTAATGTCTTAAATTATCCTAATTAAGTCTTTTAATAAAGCTAAAGAGGTCATAGGGTAATTTGAGTAACTTACAGAGCTTGGATCTACGAAAAGAAGAAAAATACTAGGCCTCTTGGTTTGTATGAAATTGTTTGAACCAAGGGCCGAACCATGTAGATTTCTACCGAGGGATAAAGAGCCTTTATGCATGGTGTGAGAACGGTTTGAAAATCATTCTGCAGAGACCATGAAGACTTATAGGAAAGGGGAAGAACCTTGCACACAGTTTACGCATGGTTTAGAAAACAGTGCAATGAAACAATCCAGACTAGTTTTTAATTAAAAATTAATATTTCTCCCACTCCCCTTTTATGTTCAAATTTTCCTTCTTGTGATTTTTATGCGGAGGGAACCTAAATATATTTTTCATTTGATGTTGAAGCCATATTCTCCTTCAAGAAACTATAACTCATTCATCTGATGACTATTTTTATATCTTTTGTTAGCATCATATCCCTTAATGTAATTTTATCCTCATGCACTCCCCCTTCTTCACATAATCTTGCCAACTATGGAACTATTTAAGTGCAGCCTCATTGTCTCTATTTTCAGGGCATTGGACATAAACTCAGATAAAATCCAACATACTCAAAATATAGGGTCGATACTTAGTGATTCATCATATATGGACCTAGGTAGGATCTCACATAGTTTTCTATTTGAGTTTTGGCTGATTCATATTTAATCTCAATGTTCCAAGAGCCGACCATTTATAAGATCCTAGGTAGTGTTGATTCCTTCAATTATAATGAACCCTAGTATGATGACAAAAGTCAATTGACTCATGTTTAGGGCTTTTTTATCACCCTTTCTCTATAAAGACCCCCATGTGATGTTGCACCTAAATTATTCGTTTTAAACCAATTTCCCAAAAATGAAAAAATATGGTTTATGTTTCCCGACCTGGTTAAAATTAAATTGTCCATTTTAATGTGTATTTTTATTTAACCTAAGAAAACCCATTGGGGTTTGGAACTTTTAGGCATAGAATTTCCAATTTCACCCTATGACTCTTTGAAATGGTCTTTTTTCCATTGACTTGAGCCATGGTAAATGGAAATTCCATGATTAGGGAAATGGAATGGTTGACTAGTATGGGATTATTATGATGAGATGGCTTAATCCCTTTAATTTTTTTGGCTTAATTTTAATTTTTTGAAGTGATGGAATGGATTTTTCCTTCACTTAATTATTTATAAAGGCATGGAATAATTTGTTTTCATGTTTAAATTAGAATGATGTAAGATTATTTTCCATACATTATATATTGTAAATGTTATTTTTTATGGGAGAGTATCCAAGGACCATGAGATCCCTGAGGTACGAAAGGCCATGTGAGATTCTAGATATGGAAATAAGTATTATTAAAGCCTTCAGGTAGGGAATACCATGAGAGATCCCTTGTCTATTGTAAAGATAACATGAGAGATCTTGGTGTTGGGACATGGGTTAGACTGTGGGAGCTACCCTAGTATTGGATGTCTAAGAGTTAATCCCTTATCCATCCCAACATATATATAAATATACATATACCTATGTATACTATACTATATATATATATATATATATGAATGGAGACTTGGTCAGACTTATAAGCCTTGAGCTAAAGAAGGTAGACCCACTATGTATACTTTAGGAGCCTGAGTAAGAGGTCATTTGTTAATTCTGCACTGTTTACTTTTTCTATTACCTATACTCTATTTACTTCTGAGATCCTAAATGGATTATACATAGACACCTTTGGTGGTACCCAAATGAGATTTATCTCACACCCTATTTGGACCGCTGTTGTCACCTGAGAAAATTATTTTCTAATAGGTATGGATAGAGGAACAAATCGTTATTTAGGATGTTGATTCCTTCGATTTGTCAGATATTGGGAGTAGGGGACCAGTCTTAGGCTCAATATTCTATGAAGCAGACTTTAATATTTTTTTTACTTTTTTACCTTGTATTTTAATTCCTACTTCTTGTTTTCTGTTCCCATTTTGTATTCTTATTCCAAGCATGCATACCTGTATCCGAAACTTTATAAGAGTCTTTTGGTTATATTATCTGCTCTTTCACTATTTACATTATTAGTTTGTATATTTATGTTTCTGTCATTGTATTTTGTTACATCAACTGTGTACTCTGAAATAGGGGTATAGTCTCCCCGATATTTTACCTTCACACCCCCACTACTAGTCTATATACCCGGGTATAAGGGGAGACATGCCATGGGTCATGTGGCCAACTAGTCTTGAAGCACGAGTTAGGTGGAAGCTTAGTCTGGGATGTTGCAAAATTATTATTCCATCCGGACTCGTTGATCTTTTTTTGGATAGATGGTTGGGAAAATAATTTCGTAAAGGTTGAATTTATTCTTTGGTATTATAATTTCTAGATCCATCCATTGTATATTCTTGAATATATGGTATTTTCAATTCTTCATCATAGATAATGTAGAATGATCTTGTCTACTAAGAGCATTATCTACCTTGATTTACTATTCTAAATGGCATTGACTTGAGATATCACAGTCCATGATTATCTCTAACTAACTGATTTTAATCATGTTGAGATCCTTCTTTGTGAATATATACATTAGACTCTTTTTATGAGTATATATTTCCCACTTTTCACTATATAGATAGTGTCACAAAATACTCAAGGAGAAGATAATAACTACTTAATCTAGATCTTTTTTCATGTAGTTTTTCCCATTGATATTAAACTATCATGAGAGATAGGATATCACTATGTAAATTTCATAACTACATAACGTAATCATTTCTTTGAAGCATCACTATATATCACAAAGCCTTCTCCACTTATTGGAAGTGAAAGTACATGCAAAGTGATTATACTCTTCTTGAGCTCCAAAAATATATCCTCATATTCTCATATTTAGAATTAATTTACCCCTTTCTATGTTAACATCTTTATAGAGAAAGAAAATCTTGAAAAACTTATAAAAAATTGTTTTTAGTTCCCTTATAAGCCATGAAATATATGAATTTATGTGAAACTGTTGGGTCTGCTACACAACCTAACTTCCTTTGTCGTTGATGGGTCCACATAAATTCCATCACAACTGATCATGTGCCCCATGAAAGTGGCTTTCAATATCCAAAATCCACATTCTCTAAACATTTCATACATTTTATACTTACATCAAATTTCCAATAAAACACTTAGATGGTATTTCATATTCCATCTTAGTCCTAGAGTAAATGGGAATATCATCAATAAAGACTGCGAATGTTTTTTGAGATATTCTAAAAATAATGTATTTCTATAAAACATGAATATTTTATGAGAATTAGTATGTTTAAAGGTCATAATAATGAACTCCTACTATACATAAATTTTATGAAAGGCCATATTCTAAATGTCCTCCTTCTTCACTATTTGCTCCTAAAATTGAAAACCAATATCTCTACGTGGGATGTACAAATCTCTTCATAGTTGATCAAAAAATATATCAATCATTGTTAGGGGATACTTGTTTTTTGTGGTTATATTTTTGAGTACTTGGTAATATATACACAAATGCATTGATCCATCCTTTGTATTTAATAAGTGCACTGGCTCACCCAAAGGTACACAATGTTATATGAACCCTTTTTCCATATACTCACATAGCTACCACATCATTCCATCAAGATAAATAAGTTCCATCATGACGGGAAATTATCAAATAGGTGTACCATCATGTATAAGGTTTACTGAAATCTCTACATCATGATTCAGGGGAAGTCATGGAAAATCATGGGGAAATACATCGATGTATTCTCTCACAATGTGATTTTTATATAGGTTGATACGTCTCCGTGACTCAACTATTTCGGTGAGGCATGATTATTCACATGGAATTATTACCCAGAATGTTGAGGTATTTTATAAATGATACAGATGATCTTCCTTGATTTTTCAGTGGAGAATGAGATGTTTTAGAATATGAAAATATATATACTTTTACATAAATTTGTTGTTTTATCTATATAATGAGACCTAATTAATGACCAGTTTAACAAAAAATACCCCAAAGTGAATTATTAAGAGATTCACTAGGATTTTATTTCCACATACATTACATGGAGAAGAGTCCAACAGTTACAATTCAATGATCACACCAATAAATATTATTATAGATATATATACATGAAGGTATTAGGGATTTGATATAATAGTTCTACAAAACATGAATGATATAAAGGAATGTATAGTACTAGAATAAAATAAAACATTTTCTATTTTAAATGATTATAACGAATATCTTTTATGAATAAATTTTATGTATCTACTTTAGAAAAATGTTATGAAATGCCCTTTCCAATTCCTTATTGTATTTGGTGGGTTCTAATGAAAATTTCCCTCAAGGACCCATGGTTTAGCACACTAGATTTCATTGTTCTATTTATCACTATTTTTGAGGCATTGAACCATGGCTGGTGCATTAGGAAATCCATTCCTTTCCTCCATAATGTTGTGAGACTAATTAATTTCTCTTATAAATTCATTATCATAGTGGATTTCTCTCCTCCACATGAAGAATTTCCCTATCCCTTTGAGGGAATTCCCATAATTAATCTTCCCATTTTTTAACACATAGTTGGATGGATACTCTTTCCTCCATTTTCACATTACCTACTAGATTTAAACACCATTTTCATCTTCTCATCCACTTGTGAAGAATTCTAATTTCCAAACTCTATCTCTACATTGAGATCACATCAAATAACTACTTCATTATTCCTGATGTCTTATATAGCTACATCTATTTAATTGTGTGGTTTTAACCCACACAATAATATATCTATTTTCCATCATTTTTCATAAGAAAAATCCAAGAAATATATTATGACCCTTGTGTAATTTTCCTAAGAATCCATGACAAATTCACATTCATGTTTCTTCATCTCTTGAAATTCTCCCATGATCAATATTTGAAGAGTTTCAAGGAAATAATTTTTTAAAAATATTTTCTTAAAGTATCCTTAATCCATATCATCCATTTCATCATTTGACTCGGTACCCTTTTCCAAAAACCATCATTCATTGGACTCTCCATCTAAATGATATATGGTCATAATAACCTTCTTCTCTTAATTGGGGATCATAGAAAATATCTTATACATTGAGATAACCCAGTGTTACCTAACATGTTAATCAGAAGAACCACCAAATGTTGGTGGTCATTATTGTAAATAGGACTCAATAACCAGGTTCTCCTTATTTGTTGAAAGAGAATGTTACACTTGGTGTAGGTTAATATTCATAGCCCAAGACAACCTTGTAATCATTGATATAATGTTTTGAACTTCACCTCTCATGGCTTTGGGGATGTAATTCAGATAATTTTTTTAATGTCCCTCATCTGATTTATTTTCCATGTTTCTAATGGTTCACACCATTTTCTTAAATAGAATAGGATTGAACAAAACATATATCATCAATTCATGAAAAAATTATTCATTTGTGTAGTTTACTATAATGGAATATCTTATGTGATCCCTATGTTTATCCATTTTCTAAATTTATAATTCTAATATGTTTTACCTATACATATTATTATAATTATTTTTTTGCTACTTTTTTATAATACTAATTCCAAAATTAACCACACCAAACCTCTTATACAAAAAATTGTGACCCTAAATATTCTCACAATACTATTACTTCATTTTAATGATAAAAAATAATTATACAATAACAGAACAAACAATTTTGTATCTTTGGAAAATCAGGATCATACATCACTTATACATAGGAAAACAAAAAAAATTATTTATTGATTTCATATTTATCCATCTAAAAGATCACTTTCTCCTATGTATGTGTAGTCACCTAAGGATATACATCAATGAAAGGGTGTGATATGAAATCCTAGTTCCAGGAAAAATGATAGACAAGAATCAATATAACTTGGGAGAGAATAATATAAATCATTATACAATAAGCATATGATCATAATCATAATCATGATGGGAAATTTTTATAATGTAATAGACTGTGGAAATGTATAAAAATTAAACATCATGTCATAGTCTTCAAATACCACACATAGTTGTGAGAAATGATTGCATCATATTCCATCATAATATACATTTAACAATAATAAAATGATCAGTATGAAGAAAACTAGCATCATGTTCATTCATAATACCGATAATATTATGATATATATCACATTAACCAATGTATTTGAGGTATTTATAATCCATAGAGTACCCATCACATAATAATACTTATATAATCATGTACAACACTTAGAATGAATAATAATCTCAATCACAGAATAACCAATCAAAAGGAATTGGATTCATAATGGTTTCATAGAGTATTATTTCATTAATAAAAATTGGGTTCTATAATGAATAATATAAAACATATTGGGCATAATCATCATCATTCCAGCGTAAAGAAGAAACAAATGATGATGAGAAAAAGATGTGTTTTGGAACAAAAATCCTTTTTGGAAAATCATTGTATAAGGATTATAAATCACGGAAGAACCATATATATATTCTAAATGAAATATATAAATAATTAAATTATATCTAAAAAATTAGGAAAATCCATACTAAATATAACACCCCATGATTTTATAGTACGTTATCTCATTAAAGTAATTTAATAACATGCGCTACACGCAACACCGAGTTCTATCACACCACAACTTACCATACTATCCATTAAAAGTGGTTATGAATATTATTAATTGATTTTTGGATCTAATATACTCTATATAATTTTAACACCCATATTATGTGTTTCTTAGACATAATATAAGAACAAATTTAATTTTTCAGATAGAAGAATTATTTTCCAAAAATGTAATTTTACCGCCTAGTAATGGTGAATCTTTTTTAATTAAATACCTGAAACATTTATATTAAATTTGAAAAAATAAAATTCTTATTTAGAATTGGGACAAAAAGATTTAGTTTTGGACAACTTTATGGTACTTTTCTGATAACTTACACATTTCGATGGATAATGAAAAATACAATGAATTAATTGAAAACAACATTTTTTATCGAAATAATTTATTGTTATAAATTATGTATTTGATTGGGGTTGAAGTATTATTAGATTATATTTTTATCAATTAATACATCTTAGGTAATTATAAGTAATTTCACATTTATATTCGACATAAACACATGTCAATCTTATAGTAATAATTTTTTAAAAACCCGATTTTTGGTTTTGACAATGAGAAGTAATTTTAAATTAATAAATTGAACATCTATGTTTTGAATTTGGTAAAACAAACTTCATTTTTGAATTCATAATATCACGAAAAAGCTTAGGGTTAATTTTTTTTTCTGAAAACATTAAATTTTTTAGGAATAGTGAAAAACACTATGTTATTATTTAAAACTAACTTTTTATTTAAGTAATTATTTATTTTAATTAAATTTATTTTAAGTAAAAATAAATATATAATACCTATATGATTTTAATGTAATTTATTAGAGTCATTTTATATAAAATTATATGTACAAACCTTTATTGAACTTTTTTACGTTTTTTACACGCCTTCTATGTGCATTTTCAAATTTGCTTAAAACATAAATTTACCACTTCTGATAGTTGAATTTAAAAAATCTGAGAGGCACTGTTGAAATCAGTATGTAAAATGTGGTTCAATAAGATGAAAATAATTTTTGGTAAATAGTAACTTTTGACTTATTTATCACATTAATAAGTAAATAGGGTAATTAATGGTAAAAATGATATTATAATTACCCTAACAGGTGTCTTAATTCTATTGGATAAGTGTATTTCGACTAAATAAAACCTTATGAACTAATTATGATAATCTTTGATCTACATGGATTAAATTTGGTCCTTTATTATTATTTTATTTAACGAAGAGCTAAAAGTGTTAAATTCAATGTTTAATAACTAAATCAGTTTTTATACAAGGTTACACACAATATAAATTAAACTATAAATATTCAATAGAAAGATAAAACGGTTTCATACATAGAAGGTTCTCTTGGATGTTTATATCATGTTTATAAACCATATTTTTTAAGAATACAAGAAGACAGAGTAAAAGATAAACTATTTAAGAAAATTTAAATATTAAAGATAAGGTAAAACTGGTAAACTAAACTTTTCTAAAACCTATTGGTTGAGAAGATTTCGATCCATAACCACAAAAGACTAGATATAAATTCTTTTTGAACCATAATAAACCAAATATTATTTTATAATAAATTAATATTTTAATCATTTACTAAAGGGACCCTCACCCCTCTTATAAAAGGGTACATCCTCTTCTCTCAAAATCACACCTCCAAGGTCTTTTGGCTCATAAAAACCCAGCCCAAATATACTACCAACTTTCATCACAAAATCCTAGATTCCTTACATGGATCATAAAGTTATCCTATGGAGCTTTTTTGATGAACTTAAAAGGAAACACCTGAAGAAGAGGTAATAATTTCACTACCCTCTTTCTTGTTCTTTTCTTCCTCCAATTCCTATTTCATTGTTGTTTCCATACGAAAATAATATCTCAAGTACCTAATAAATACTGAGATGTTATTATAAAAATGGTACATGCATATTAATTATTTTATCCATCATAGAAATCAAAAAGTCATCACACGTGCGTACGTACGACTTACCGTCTCCAGGTTATGTTGTAGCTTGTTACTCAAACACTTCATTATTTGGATTGGTATAATAATGAGTATAATTGATGTAAATAATAAGGATAACATGTAAATTATTTTTTATATATGATATAACATCTAATTACATACGATTTCACCATCAATATAATGATATTGTTGCTCCTGCTTACGTAGGGATTACCGTCTCCACGAACGCGATAAGATTCATTCCCCATCGTAATCATTCAGGAGTAATTTTAATTTTATGATTAGAAATAATGTTTAATAATATAATATCATTCATTATATGAATCAAATTCATCCTATCCATAACAAACATGGCTTACGTAACCAAGCATATAATGGAAAACAGATCAGCTAAAACCTGAAACGATGATACTACTAAAATATTATTAACAACGAAATATTGGAAGATCATATATGATATCATATTTTTGTATATGATTTTTCTACAATTTAGTAACAATTAGTTAACTATTATACAGGAGGTTAACATACACTCTACCATGGAAAAGTACATGGTAATGGTTAATTTCACAATCTCAATATTATCTGAGGTTGTTTTTTGGTAAGTATCTACTGTGACATATTTATTATCCATGTGCCGGTTTCATAAAAGAGTTTTCAAAGGGATTATTTTTAAGGTACCTTTTTACTACCACATAATTTTATATTATTGAATGATTTATTCTTATAATCCATTCTCATTAATGTCTCTATTTTTATAATGGTTTTAAGGATTTATTTATATGGACATGAATGTTTTAAAATGGTAATTACATTCAAAAGTATCAAAGTGGTATGGGAAACATCGATTCAAATCTATGTTTTAAACGACTTACTTTATAAATTATGATACTATTAAATTATTTCATGAAAATGATATATTTATCTACAATTTTTTTTTTGATTTCATCTATATAAACATCTTTTGATTAATTTTTTGCTTGATGGAAGTTGATTTATTACGATACAAATCTTTCATATTGCATTGAAGGTTTTGTGATATGTTTGAATGTGGATGTTTTATTTTTACACCATTATTGGGTTATGGAAAAATTATTGACATTATGTATGGTAGTTTTAATGAAAAATGTTTATGTTATGTTTAAACCTTTTCATATGAGGAATTCATTGGACTTAGTATGTGACGGGGGGATCCCGCTATAGCTACAGGATGCATCGGTAGGTCTAATGATACCAACTAGTGTCTTTGCACAAGGCCTCGACAAAATATTATTTATAGTCTTGGAAAAAGGCCGTGACAATGTTGTTACGTAGTCTGGTATTATGCATTCCATCATAATGAAACTGGCTATTGATATTGCATGTTGATTATTCTAATTGTAAAATATCTATGTGAATAAGAAAATTGAATTATTTGATTTATCATTTCCATATGATGATGATGTTTAAGTGTAAAATGCTTGTGTTTTTGTCTTATACACTTACTTTAATGTTTATGTTTATTTATGAATGTTTTTTCTATATTTTTATCTTTATTGAGCATTTGAGATCACCCCTTTCTATGTTTTATTTGTCCGAGGATGCAAAGAAGTATGTTACAGCTTACTTGTAGGGATAATCTAAGGGATATGAATGTGGTCAATGGGGACCATGTTGTTGTTGTTTTTTTATTTTTTAATGTAATATAAAACATATGAATGTATCTATTACTTCCAAGTCTACTAAACTGATCAGTCTTTCAGGACATGATTCCTTGTATATATGAAATGTTATGTAATAAGGCACCAACCTAGGGTAACTAGGGTCGGTGCGTTACAGTTTGTATCAGAGGATGTTTAGTATATACCTTAGTAACTAGATTTAGAAATACACTAATTAGAGAACATTATCCTAAGATAGACTTTGAGGATTAATATAGAAGAAATTCCTAGAATTTTGGTAATGTAGAGATTTTGTGTATTTTCATGCAATACATCCATGTCTGGATACAAGTAGGTAGAGGTGGCTCTGGCACAGATGTACCTAGGAGTGAAAACTATAACTTGGAGTTTTGAGCATGACCCATGGTAAAATAGTACACGAAAACATGCCTTTTACACCCTTGTTTATGACACTCCCGAGCGATATGCTTAGGATAATTCATATTTTCATTACAAGCCATTATGAAGGATTTAAGAGTAAATGGTTACTCAAAGAAATCATTTTATGATTATACATTATATGCATAATCTTTTCAATTTATGTAAGTTATTTTAATAGATTGGAATTATGCATTGTGAATCATAAACTAACCATGTGTATGCCATTGTTTAGAAATGGCGCCTAGTAGAAGAAATGAGAATTCTAGGAATACACATGATCAAAAGATTAAGAAGGATCATATGGTTCATGGTATGAAACCAAAATTTAAATATAAATAGTGTCAAATGTATTCCCATCACATGTAAAAATATTATCATGTGTTAATAAGATATGTAAATAATTCTCCGATTCCTATGGCTTTGAAGGTAATTAGGAGAAAAAAATATAGAATAGAGAATGATGGATAAAGGGGATAGGGGAAAGAAGGATTTTCCACTATGAGATAACTGTGGAATGAATCACCTTGGAAATTGTTTGAAGGTAATGTGAGTAGGTTATAATTATGGAGAAAAAGGACACATTGAATGTGATTTCAAGGGTAAGAACAAGATTTCAAATTTACAATGCTTCATCTACATGGAATTGGTAAACTACGTGAAGCAATTTCTAAATCATTCGAGTATACCCCAAATGATGCTATTGAATAATAATAATGTTATGATACTACCAAAGATGAAGAGGAAAAATTAGAGTTCTTATGTTTTTATTAATTTATTGTGTCATTTGAGTACTGTATTAATGATTTACATGTAATACTAATTATATAGTATATAAGGATTGTCTTGCAGTACTATTTCATTAAGGACTTGAGATTTTGTGGAACGAAGAAAAGTGACTCAGTAAGAGGTTAAATTTTTTGGAATGTATATATTTGAGAGAAAGATAAACCATAATATAGTTCAGATACTGATGTAGTGATTTTGGAATAATATATGATTGACTTGGATAAATTATATTGGATATTATTGATTACCTTGAAACTGATTAATAATTTTTAAATTCCATTATTGTTGGAGTTTAAAAAAAATTTGGATTGAAGGAGTATATCAAGTATTCTATAAGGAATAAGGGATCATGAATGAAATAAATATGGTTTTATTGTAATATGGGGTGTAACAGTGTTTTAAAAAAATACATGATGAAGGTATTCATATGTTATTATGTGGTAAAAAGGTTCTTTATTTTGAATACCTTTATTATAAATTTTGGACATTGAGTTTGGACAGAAGTATTTTGGATAATATTAACGGATGGAATCGATTAAGATTTAAAATGGATATTATTTTTAAGGTTAAATCATTTCTTGAGATTATATTTTTTATTATCATAAAAAGGACAACTCGGTAGTCGGGCGACAACCCGTCACATTTGGCAAGGCCACGAGACATGAACACATAACCGAACAGCGACAAGGGTATATCACCTACCACTGGCCTACATGATGTTCTGGTTTGTAAAATATATTTGTTTTAAATGTTCTGACCGATAAATTATAAATTCACTTTTTTGGACCCCTACACGATTATGTTAAAAAGAATATTTTTTAATTCTATTATCTTTTGGATTTAAAGATGAGATTGTGGTAGGAATTAGTTGAAGGATGAAACTCTTCTTGTCAATAATATATATATATATATGTATTCCTCTTATTCTATTAATAAATTAGTTCTTAAACATTCGGGAAGAGATCTTAAAAAAAATGTGTTACCCTAATACCAAATGTTTTGTTGAACTTATGATATTTTACATAATCTTTGATTGATGTCTTTGAGGCCCTAACTTTTACACATGTTTGGGAATGGTGACCTCAATGACTCCCTATAAATATTTAAACTTTTCCTCCAATAATACGTCTCTAATTTCCAACAATGTTCTATTGATCAAGAACATAATTTGGTGGTGAATTTATCATTTCCTTTTCCATCTAATTAAGACTAAATTTTATTAAACAAATTTCTGATGTGGTTTTTCCACAAAGGTATTTATCTATTTTTAACCATTTATCTTCAAATAACAATTTAAAATTTATAGGACGCTATTTATTGAATAAGGGGGAATGTGACACCCCATGATTTTATAGTACAGTATCTCATTAAAGTAATTCAATAGTTTGCACTACACGCAATGCCCAGTTCGAATGCACCACAATATTCCAAACTATTCATTCAAAAAGATGTTACGAATAGAACTAATTTCATTTTGAATCTTATATACTCTATATAATTTTAACCAACATATTATGTGTTTCATGGATATAATATAACTACAAATTCAAATTTTCCGATAATGTAAAGTATTTTTCAAAAATGAAATTTTACAGCCCACTAATGGTGAATTTTTTTAAAATTGAATACCTGACAGTTTAATGTTAAATTTTAAAAAATAAACTTTTTATTTATAATAGGGACATAAAAATTTAGTTAGGAAATTTTTTTGGAACTTTTTTGATAACATTCTTATTTAGATGAAGAGTGAAAAATATTATGTTTTAATTGAAAACAATTATTTTAATCGAAATAATTTATTTTGTTAAATTATGCATTTAAATGGTTTTTAAGTATAATTAGATTATATTTTTATCATTTAATACAATTTAGGTAATTGTATGTAATTTCACATTTAAATTTGACATAAACATTTGTCAATGTTTTGATAGTTTTCACTTTTTAAAAAACTCATTTTTTGTGTTTTGACAATGGGAATTAATTTTAAATTAATAAAATAAAATTAACTATTTTAAATTCTGTAAAATAGAATTCAATTTTTAATTTGGAATATTAATATTAGGTTACTGAAAATTTTTGGTATTTTTTTGAAAACATTCAATTTTTGATGAATAGTGAAAAACACTACATCATTATTTAAAACCAACTTTTTACTTAAATAATTACCTATATTATTTAAATTTACATTCAGTCAAAGTACATATACATTACCTATATAATTTCAATGTAATTAATTGGTGTCATTTTATAATAAAATTTGATATATCAAAATTTTGTTGAACTTTTTAACGTTTTTACCCACCTTTTAGGAGCATTTGAAAATTTTCATAAAACATAATTTTACCACCTTTGTATGTTGAATTTAAAATATTTTTTAGACATAGTTGAAATCATTAAGTAACAATTTGTTCGATAAGATGAAAATAATTTTTGGTGAATAGTATCTTTTGAGTTTTATTTATCGCGGTTAAGAGTAAATAAGTTAATTAAGGGTAAAATGAAATTATAATTACCCTAACGCATGTCTTAATTATACAGGATAAGTGTAATTCGACCAAAAAAACCTCATGAATAAAATATGATCCTCTTTGGTCCACTTGAATTATATTAGGACATTAATTATTATTTTATTTATGGAAGCGTTAAAAGTGTTAAAATCAATGATTAATAACTAATCCATTTCTATAGGGATACAAACAATATAAATTCAACAATAAATATTTTCTATAAGGATAAAAAGATTTACTACATAATATTATTTTATTTATAATTTTTAGACGTGAAATAACTTAATTTATTTAAGAAAAAATGATGATGCAGTAATTACCTTATTAATGAAATATAAATACAATTGATATTATAAATATCCAAATAAAAGTAAATTAAGACTTATGAAAAATTCAACTAAATTTATAGGGTACTATGACATGTTAGGGATTATTAGATAAATTTTTTTCGGAGTGATAAGTGTAAGAACCCGGATCTTCGTTTTGGTATGTTTTCCCTTTTTCTGGATTTTTTAAGAAAAATAAATTTTCTAAAAATTTCATAAGTACACGCAGTGTACTTTTTGAGTACATGACGTGTACTCCGTTCTTGCTCGAAGCCGTGTGCTGGCCATGTCCGGGCCACACACACGGTGTGTAAGGCTGCGGTGGAGGCCCGTTAAATCATCATAGAGATTGTGCGTCTGCATGGAGTTCCACGATCTATTGTTTCAGACAGAGATGTGAGCTTTACATCTTGGTTCTGGAAAGGACTTCAGAAGGCCTTGGGTACATAGGTACTTTTGAGTATAGCATACCATCCACAGACTGATGGCCAATCTGAGCGCACGATCCAGGTGCTTGAGGATATGCTCTGAGCTTGCATCCTTGACATTGGCGGTTCTTGGGAGAAGCATATTCCTCTAGTAAAGTTCACCTAAAAAAATAGTTTCCAGGTGACCATTCATATGTCACCATACAAGGATTTGTATGGTAGGAATTTTCGATCACCCTTATGCTAGCTGGAGGTAGGAGAGGTAGCTTTGTTGGGACCTCGTCTTGTACAGAAGACTTCAGAGCAGATAGAGCTGGTTCGGAAGTGGATGGATACAACACAGTCTCGACAGAAGTCTTATGCTGATCAGTGGAGACGACCTCTGGAGTTCGAGGTCGGTGATCGGGTTTTCCTACGTGTCGCACCTTGGTTGGGACACAAAAGAATTCAGAGACAGTGTAGGCTATCGCCACGGTACGTCGGGCAGTTTGAGGTTTTGGAGAGAGTGGGGCCGATGGCCTATCGGTTGCAGCTACCTCAAAGGTATCGGGCCATGCACGACGTCTTCCACGTGTCTCAACTCCAACATTACTTTTCACACCCATCTCATGTAATTCAGCATGAGGAAGTCGAGCTTGAATTGGATGCGCTATTCGAGGAGCATCCTATCCGGATT
The DNA here is from genome assembly GCA_963277665.1 of Viscum album. Taxonomy (NCBI): domain Eukaryota; kingdom Viridiplantae; phylum Streptophyta; class Magnoliopsida; order Santalales; family Viscaceae; genus Viscum; species Viscum album. The sequence goes on along the minus strand of OY728140.1, from coordinate 1,263,595,611 downwards.
TTCGATCGTAGTACGAAGGTTCTTTGTGGGTGGCCTGTTACACTAGTACAAGTACTATGTTAGCAAAGGCTAGTACAAGGTGAGACCTGGGAGAGGGAGGCCGATGTACAATTGCAGTGTCCGGATCTGTTCGGGGATTCTTCTTCTCCACCTCATTAGGGAAATTCAGGGAAAAATTTCTTTATGGGGGGAAGTTTGTAAGAACCTGGATCTTCAATCACGTATGTTTTCACTTTTTCTACTGTTTTAAGGAAAATAATTTTTCTGGAAATTTCAGAAGTACACACCATGTACTTTTTTAGTACACGCCGTGTACTCTGTTCCGGCTCGAATCCGTGTGCTGGTCGTGTCCGGGCCACACACATGGTGTGTAAGGATGAGGTGTAGGCCGGTTAATTCGGAGTATGGAAAAATTGAAGTACACGCTATGTATACATGAAGTACACACCATGTAATTTTTTCATTAAATAGACCGCGGTCGCGCCTAAACCCAATTTCCAGATTCTTCTGCAGTTTTCGACCGTCCGAGAGCAACCGTACGGCCGAATCTTCGACGGAGTCCCCCCTCACCGTCCGTTCTCCTATTCGAGCACAGTGGATTATGTTGGAATTACAACGGTGAGTTCTTCCTTCTGCTGGAGCCTTGTTTCACGATTCCTCCTTGTTTTCAAGATATCGTTGGATGAACATTTTGTGAGTTTTCTCAGATCTATGACATTCTAAGGGGAATCTATCATCTAGGTTCACGTATATCGATCTCCTAGGATAGAGGTAAGTGGTTTGTGCCTTTCTGTAGAATGTTGATGAGTAATCTGCGCAAATTCCACCAATACCCGTGAACGGGGTATTGGGTGTTACCTTTTTTTCCCTATTGTTTTCTTATGTTGCTTGATTACTTTAGTAGAGGTTATTGCTTGTGATTAGAGTAATTTCTTTGTGCTCAGATTGCTTTGCCATGCTTGTTCAACCTGTTTGGTGTTTTTCCAGTTTCCATGCCTAGTAGTAGGATAGTGGAACTGTTGTTTATTTATTGTTGTTGGGCCGTAGTTGATAGCCAAGTAGTTCTCGAGGTTTACTTGGACGATATACACATGCTGAGAATGTTTAGTTATACTCAGGACTATGAGAACCTAGAGTATTAGACCAAAGGGAGAATTGACGGAAGGGCTTCTCCAGAGCATCTTTTAATCACTATGCGAGACCAAGGGTAGAATTGACGGAAGGGATTCTACAGAGTGTCTTTTAATTATGATGCGGGCTATAGGGGGAATTGACATTGAGTGCTTTCCCAGAAATCCTTTATCACGATACATGACTATATGTGGGAATTGACGGTGAGTGCTTCCCCAGAGAGTCGGCTATCTTACATAGCTGAACGAGAGGGGTGAGACCGTGTGTGCTTCCCAGAGGGTTGCTAGTTCATAGAGGTTGAAACATAGGGGTTAGACTATGAGAGATACCCAGAGGGTCACCTGTTTTCTTCTTGATACTGACTGCTTACTTGTGTGCTTTACTTTTTAGAGCTGTGGTTTGTAGCTTCTTGTGATTTTCTGTTTACTTCTTCTGTTTTGTTACTTCCATTTATTCATTGACTATTAGGCACAAATATTTTGGAGTTTGCCTACTGGGATTTTATCTCACACCCTTTTTGGTCCGTGCTTTTGGGCCCAAGGAGACTATGTTGCTTCAGGTATAGATAAGGTCAAGCTCCCTTCTACTTGAGGATCATTACTGCATCAGGATCTTGGGAGCATGGGACCGAGCCGTGGCTCGTGATGCTGAGATGATTATTTTGTTTTTCTTTTGAAATTAGTTTCAGTTGTATTTTAGCACGTTGTTATGTTTGCAATTTTCCTTAGATACTTGTACCTGCTGCATCATTTTCATCATAGTTATATATCTACATTGCTTCCGTTGTTTGGTTTCTGTTGTTATGCATGCCATTTACTGTTTCCACTATTTACTTTTGTTTTCTTACCTTTCATGCCTTACCGAATGAGGGCATAGTTTCCCCCACTAACTCACCAAGGCCCTCACTACTAGTCGGATGCCTCTAGTTTTCGGGGAAACGCGCATGAGGTCATGTGGTGAACCTGGTACGGGGCACCAGTGGTGGGGCTCCGGACTCAGGACATTATAAAGTGTTATCAGAGGAGTTATTTTCTCTTGATTTACTGTTTGGAGACATTATCCAGGGATAGGACGGATTCTATACTTGGTTTTAAGCTATGCTTGGGAGTAGCTAACCCAAGTACAAGGAAGAGCCCTACTACCTTGTTAATTACAGTTTTCTGGTTTTGAGATTTTATGGTTGGTATGTTTTAACCTAGAGTGATTTGCATGACTTGTGCGGTTATTGTTTTGATATTTTGGTTCTATTTCTATCGCAACCCTATGAGATGAGGGTATGACTTATCATGCATCATTTAGACACATGTAGGAATCACATGCCATGCATTCTTGCCATGCCATCTAGGGTGAATTAGCGATTGCATGCTGTTGTGATAGACCATGTATAGATTATGCATGCTTTTGTGATAGTTTCTTGATAGATTCTCTGCTGTTATGTTAGAAAACTGTTTTTTTGTTCTTTCCTTAAAGTGAATTCCAAATTTTGGTTCTTGAGGTGTTATGGGCCCTCACGAGTCGGAATATGGAACATTTCACCTTGTTTTTATGTTCTGGGATTCTGTGTAGTTTCTGTGATACTGCCCAAAAAAACCCAAAATACATGGAATATACTTTTTAGATACACGCCGTGTAGTTTTCAGGCCGTGTCACTGACCGTGTGAGCAAAACACGGTGTCGTGGGAGTAACTTCGGGAATATTCCGTGTACCATTGGTACACACCGTGTGTGTTCAGAGCCGTGTAACCGGCCGTGTCACTAATAAAACGTGCTGGGGAAGCTCAAGTAGAACACGCCGTGTCCATAGAAAAAACGCAGTGTAGTCTTGTCTAGGTACCCGGCCGTGTCACGAACAACACGGGCCGACGTTACCTTTCTTTCCACACACCGTGTTTGTTCGGAACACGCAGTGTAGTCCTGTCCAGGTACCCGGCCGTGTCATGAACAACACGGGACGGTGTAACCTTCGCCTATGAACACTGTGCTGGTTCGGAGCACGCTGTGTAAGGTCCATCCGTGTAGATGGTCGTGTACTCAACAACACGGATCGCCGAAGCCTTGCCTAGTGCACACTGTGTTTGTTTCGAACACACTGTGTAGTATCAGGTTGAGTTGGACCGTGTGGGTTAGCCGTGTAAGGAGAATCTGGCGGGTGAATAGTTTTCTAGTACACGTCGTGTGTGGGGGTTAACATGCCGTGTAGTTTGAAGTGTACACGACTTGTAGGGTGAGAGTACACACCCATGTCAATGGGTTATGAAGACATGCCGTGTAGTTTTATACACGTCGTGTAGTCGTGTCCTGAAATCCTATGTGTTTTTCTTCCCATGTTCCCGTTTTTTACTCTTGTGTTCCTTTTACTTGTTTTCCTCATCTAAGGCATGATTTTGATCTTTCATATCTATGCCTCCAAGACGTCCTCTAGTCGTACATCTGTCGTCAGGCAGTGATCAGACGCTAGACATGGGTGATCTGGGACTTCATGTCGATCCCCCAGCCGAGCCAGCCTTGGCACCGGTTGTTGTACCAGTTGTGGGCGCTGATGTGCATTTCATGGAAGGTTTCACGAGGACGATGCAGGAATTCTAGGGAGCACTACCTCCTACCTCGTATATGGCAGACTTGACGCGGGTCTTCCAGAAGCAGCATGCTCCCACGTTCTCGGGGGAGGGAGGACCTTTTGGTGCAGAGTCATGGATGGAAGCCATGATGACTATCTTCGAGCATCTAAAGACTCCTCTAGAGTGGTGGGTCAGGCTTGACACCTACATGCTCCAAGACTCTGCCATGAGGTGGAGGGACGTGATCTCATAGGCGGGTCAGCAGCACGCAATGGCTTGGGAGGATTTCCAGTGAGTGTTCAACGACTACTTCTACCCGGAGACCCTGAGGGCCGATCGAGCCCGGGATTTCTTGAGAATAGATGAGGGTACTCTATCTATAATGAATTATTCCTCCAGTTTCACTAAGCTATAGTGTTTTACACCACTTCAGGATGGGAGTGGGGTGTTCTTGGCGAGTAATTTTGAGGATGGACTCAGGCAGAAGATCCTCTCACAGGTGAACATCTTCCAGCTGACTTCCATTACTTCCATCGTCAGCCATGCACTGATTGTAGAGCGCAATCTGAGAGACTCTAGAGCTGCGAGCCAGGGAGGTTATGCTTCCAAAGTTATCATTCCTCTGGATGACAGTATGAAGCGCTATAGGGAGCCTACGCACAGTGATGCGAGGAACCGAGACACATCATTAGGCAGCCAGGTGACATGCTACAAGTGTGTCCAGACAGGGCACACGAGGCCTCAGTGCTAGAGAGACCCCGTGGATTGCCGATCATGCAGAAAGATGGTTCACCTTCGGCGTTTCTTCCAGGTTTTCTCACCAGCAGCAGGTCACCGGGGTTCTTCCATGACTCCTCGTTCTGGAGCAGCCCCACCAGTCTCTCACCAGTCAGGGAACTGGAGTTCATCCAGCCATTCAGGCCGAGGTGGAGGTCGAGGCCGTGGCAGTCAGCCACAATTTCCTCTGCACCAACAGGGAGGTTCAGGTCAGATTGGTCAGCGAGGGGCACAAGGCCACGACACGGGTTAGTCTTTCGCCGTGGAGCATACTTATCATCCGCAGGATCCAGGCCCTTCTACTGTTCTAGGTATGATTTTAGTAGCCTCAGTTTTATCTTCAGCCCTTTTCGATACGGGTGCTACACATAGATTTATCTATGTTGCTGTTGTGGAGAGCCTTGGAATCTGTATCTTTTCTTTTGCCAACTCGTTGACACTAGAAACCCCTTTGGGAATGAGGAAATCTAGTGTACGTCAGTGTAGAGAGTGCCCTCTCGAGATTGCAGGGTATCACTTCTTATGGGATCTCTATGTCCTAGAGATGACAGGCTATGATGTCATCCATAGCATGGACTGGTTGATTCCCTTCTGGGCAATCGTAGACTGCTATCGCCGCAGAGTCAGTTTCATTTCACTAAAAGGTGAATCTTTCTTTCATAAGGGTGAATGGGACGTTCGGGCGAGTCGGGCAGGACTCGAGCATCTTGGTCTAGGAGGAGTGACGGCCCAGATTTCTAGTATTTATTTGGATGATTAGGGGACTCCACAGTTGGACATTCCTCCAGTGGTGGATCGCTTCAGGGATGTTTTCCCTGAGGACTGTTCAGGTTTACCTCCAGAGCCTGAGGTAGACTTCTCTATTGATCTTGTTCCAGGAGCGACATCGATGTCCATTCCACCATATAGGATTTCCACACCTGAGTTTCAGGAGCTCAAGAAGAAGTTAGAGGAGTTACAGGCAAATGGTTTCATCCAACTCAGTACTTCTCCTTGGGGTTTTCCAATTCTATTTGTGTAGAAGGAAGACGATACCCTTCAGCTTTGTGTTGATTATCAGGAGCTGAACAAGTTGAAAGCCAAGAACTGATATCCTTTTCTGAGGATTGATAACCTTTTCGATTAGCATCGAGGAGCCCGTGTGTTCTCAAAGATTGAATTGAGGTCTGATTATCATCAGTTGCGCGTTAGACCATCAGATATACCTCTGATAGCCTTCATGAGCAGGTACGGTCTTTACGAGTATACAGTCATGTCGTTCGGTCTCATGAACGCCCCTGCAGTTTTCCTGGAAATGATGAACCGAGTGTTCCATCCTTACTTGGATTCCTTCGTCGTGGTCTTCATGGATGATATCTTGGTCTACTCTCACAATTTACATGACCATGACACACATCATGAGATTGTTCTGAGTACACTGAGAGAGCATCATCTTTATGCTAAACTCTTGAAGTGCCACTTCTAAATGGATCAGATTCACTTCTTGGGTCACGTCATCTCGGTGGCAGGAGTATCTATGGACCCAGAGAAAGTGATAGTTGTAGTTTCCAGGGAGCAGCCAAAGAATGTTTTTGAGGTACGGAGCTTCCTAGGGCTGGCTGGATACTACATACGCTTCATTCGGGAATTTTCTCGTCTTGAAGCACAATTGACAGGTCTGAACAAGAAGGGGGAGAAGTTCTTATGGTCATATTCTTATGAGTCAGCCTTTCAGGAGGTGAAAGGGAGGTTGATGTCAGCACTGATACTAGTCTTGACAGATCCAGGCAAGAGCTACACTGTTTACTGTAAGGATTAGGGTATCGGGCTGAGAGCTGTGCTTATGTAGGGAGATGGAGTCGTTGCGTATGGGTCTCGGCAGCTAAGGCCACATGAGAGGAACTACCCTACGCACGATCTGGAGTTGGTAGCTATTGATCATTCCTTACGCTGTTGGAGACACTATCTTTTGGGAGAGCACTTTTTGGTCTTCACTGACCACAATAGTCTCAAGTATATCTTCACTCAGCGTGATCTGAATCTAAGGCAGCGCAGATCTTGCCTATACCCAAGGAAAGGGAAACACCGCGGCAGATGTGTTGAGAAGGAGAACTCAGATTCAGGAAGTTCAGGAGGCCAGTAGTGACTGGAAACTGATGGCTCTGTTCTCTGAGATGCATCTAGACGTGCACGACAGACGGGGAGAGACCTTTCTATCTTCTGTAGCTGTTACCTCCACGATACTTGATCGGGTATAGATGAGGTAGCTATCAGACTCAGAAGGATTAGTCATGTGGGAGAGTGTGTCAGGAGGGGACGCTCTTCATGGATGGACAGTGGGTGAGGATGAGATCTTACGTTTCAAGGATGCGAATGGGTGCCAGTAGACATACGCGAGGAGATGACGCAGGATTTCCATTCCTCAGTTTGGGAAGATCATCCTAGCGTCACAAAGATGTATCGGGATCTTCATCTCTAGTACTGGTGGCCAGGAATGATGAAGGATGTTGTTGGCTTTGTCATGAGATGTTCTACTTATCATTAGGTAAAAGCAGAGCATCAGTGACCGGCGGGGATCTTATATCAGTTACCCATTCCGAAGTGGAAGTGGAACGATGATGCGATGGACTTCGTGGCTGGGTTTCCGAGGTCACCGCGAGGGAACGATTCTGTTTGCGTTGTCGTCGATAGGATTATTAAGGTTTCCCACTTCTTGCCGATCAAGGAGACATTCAGCATCTATTATCTGGGATGAATTTACATCAGAGAGATTGTGCGTCTGCATAGAGTTCCACGCTCTATTGTTTTAGACAGAGATGCATACTTTACCTCTCGGTTCTGATAGGGACATCAGAAGGCCTTGGGTACACATGTACTTTTGAGTACAGTATACCATCACCAGTTTGATGGCCAGTCCGAGTGCACGATCCAGGTGCTTGAGTATATGCTCCGAGCTTGCATCCTTGACTTTGGAGGTTCTTGGGAGAAGCATATTCCTCTGGTGGAGTTCACCTACAACAACAGTTTCCAAGTGACCATTCGGATTTCACCATACGAGGCTTTGTACGATAGGCCATGACGATCACCCATATGCTGGCTGGAGGCAGGAGAGGTAGCTTTGCTGGGACCTCATTTTGTACAAGAGAATTCAGAGCAGATAGAGCTGATTCAGAAGAGTATGGATACAACAAAGTCTCAGCAGAAGTCTTATGCTAATCAGCGGAGACGACCTCTGGAGTTCGAGGTCGGTGATCGGGTTTTCCAACATGTCACACCTAGGTTGGGACACAAAAGGATTCGGAGACATGGTAAGCTTTCTCCATGGTATGTCGGGCTGTTTGAGGTTTTGGAGAGAGTGGGGCATGTTGCCTATCGGTTGCAGCTACCTCAGAGTTATCAGGCCATGCATGAGGTCTTCCAAGTCTCTCAACTCCGACGTTACTTTTCAGACCCATCTCACGTCTTTTATCTTGAGGAAGTCGAGCATGAAGAGGATGCGTCGATCAAGGAGAATCCTATCTGGATTGTCGATCGAAGTACAAAGTTTCTCTACAGGCGGTCTATTCCTCTAGTACGAGTGCTATGGCAACACGAGCGAGTACAGGACGAGACCTGGGAGAGGGAGGCTGATGTACGATCACAGTGGCCGGTGCTGTTTGGGGAATCTTCTTCTCCACCTCGTTAGGGAAATTCAGGGATGAATTTATTTTAAGGGGGAAGTTTGTATGAACCTGGATCTTCGTTCAGGTATGTTTTCCCATTTTCTAGTGTTTTTAAGGAAAATAAATTTTCTGGAAATTTCAGAAGTACACACCGTGTACTTTTTGACTACACGGTGTGTACTCTATTTCGACTCGAAGCCGTGTGCTGGCCATGTCCAGGCCACACACACGGTGTGTAAGGCTGAGGTGGAGGCCAGTTAATTCGGAGTACGGAAAAATTAATGTACACTCCATGTACTCAAGATGTACATACCGTGTACTTTCTTTTTTTCATTAAATGTACTGGGGTCGCACCAAACCCCTATTCCCATATTCTTCTCTAGTTTCGACCATCTGAGAGCAACCGTACGTCCAGATCTTCGACAAATTCCTGCCTCACTGTCCGTTCTCCGATTCGAGCACGATCGATTTCGTTGGAATCACAGCGGTGAGTTCTTCCTTCCACTTGAGCCTTGTTTTATGATTCCTCCATGTTTTCAATATATCTTGGGATGAACGTTTTGTGTGTTTTCTCAGATCTACATCGTTTGAAGGGGAATCAGTCGTCATGGTTCACGTATATCGATCTCCTAGGATCAAGGTAGTTGTTTTGTGCCTTTCTGTACAATGTTGATGAGTATTATGTGCAAATTCCACCAATACCCTTGAACGGGGTATTGCGTGTTACCTGTTTTTCCCCTTCTGTTTGCCTGCTTTTCTTTATTGCTTTATTAGAGGTTATTGCTTGTTATTAGAGTAAATTGTTTGTGCTCAGATTGCTTTTCCATGATTTTTCTTCCTGTTTGGCGTTTTTCAAGTTTCCATGCTTAGTTGTAGGATAGTAGAACTGTGGTTTATTTATTGTTGATGGGCCTTAGTTGATAGCCAAGTAGTTATTGAGGTTTACTTGGACGATATACACGCTATGAGCATGTTTAGTGATACTCAGGACTGTGAGAACCTAGATTAGTAGACCAAAGGGAGAATTGACGAAAGGGTTTCTCGAGAGTGTCTTTTAATCACGATGTGAAACCAAGGGGAGAATTGACGGAAGGTATTCTCCAGAGTTTCTCTTAATTACAACGCGAGATATATGGGGAATTGACATTGATTTCTTCCCCAGAGAGACTTTAACACGATACGAGACTATAGGGGGAATTGACGTTGAGTGCTTCCCCAGAGAATTTTCTTACTTAAGTATCTAAACCAGAGGGGTGAGACTGTCTGTGCCTCCCAAAGGGTTGCTAGTAATTAGAGATTGAACCATAGGGGTTAGAATGTGAGAGATACCTAGAGGGTTACCAGTTTTCTTCTTGTTGCTGACAACTTACTTGTGTGCTTTACTTGTTAGAGTTGTGGTTTGCAGATGCTTGTGATTTTCCATTTATGGCTTCTTATTTTATTAGTTCCATGTATTCACTGACTGTTAGGCACAAATATTTGAGTGATTGCCTACTGGGATTGTATCTCACACCCTGTTTGTGCAATGATTTTGGGCCCAAGCAGACTATATTGCTGCAGGTATAGATATGGGCAAGCGCCCTTCTACTTCAAGATCTTGACTGCATCAGGAGCTGGGGAGCATGGGACTGAGCCGTGGCTTGCGATGATGAAGAGATTATTTTGTTTTTCTTTTTCACTTGGTGTTAGTTGAATTTCAGCACATTGGTGTGTTTGCTGTTTTTCTTAGATACCTTTACCTGCTGCATCATTTTCATCATAGTTATATATCTACATTCCTTCTGTTGTTTGGTTTATGTTGTTATGCATGTCGTTTACTGCTTCTGCTGTTTATTGTTGTTTTCTTACCTTGCATACCTTACCGAATGAGGGCATAGTTTCCCAATCAACTAAAAAAGGCCCTCGCTGCTTGTCGGCAGCATCTGGCATTTAGGGAAATGCGGTTGAGGTTATGTGGCAAACCGGGTACAGTGCACTAGTGGAGGGGATCCGGACTCGGGACATTACAATAAGGTTATAATGACATTCCCAAAAACAAAATATCAAATAGTGTCAAAATTGACATAAATTAGTTTTAATAACAAATATTATATTATTGGTTTATATAATATTCCAAAAAACTATATGGTTCGTCCAAAGGGCATAAATAATATTATATATGTCATTAATGACCCACTTTGGGCATGTTTGGATGTCTATATTATGTTTATTAAACATATATTTTAAGAAAACAAGAAAACACGGTAAAAGTTTAACTATTAAACTAAGAGTTGAATATAAATAATAAGGTTAAAATGGTCTCCTAAACTTGTATAAAACCTATTGGTTGAGCATATTTTGACCTATAACCACCTAAGGCTCCAAAATAAATTCTTTTTGAGCCATTATAAACATAAAATGATTGTAAAATAATTTAATATTTCAATCTTTTCCTAAAGTGACCCTCACCCCTCTTATAAAAGGGAACATTCCCTTCTATCAAAATCAAACCTCTATAGACTTTTTCCTTGCCTAAACATTGCCTAAATGTCCTACCAACATCCCTCACATCAACCTAGAGTCCATACTTTTATCATAAATCCATCTTAATGTTCCCTTTTGATCAACTCAAAAGGAAACACCGAAAGAAGATGTAATAATTTCAACACCCTCTTTCATGTTTTTTTCTTCTTCCGCTTCCTATTTATTTTTTGTTACCATAACAAAATAATAACTCCAGTACCTACTATATAATGTGATGTTATTATAAATATTGTACAACCATTATATTTTTTCTTTTCATCATATAAATGACAATGTCACCATACGTGCGTACGTACGACTTACTGTCTCCATGTCGTGGTGTAGTTTGTTATTCAAACACTTCATTTTTTGGAAGGGTATAATAATTAGTCTAACTAATGTAAATTATAAGTATAACATGTTAATTATTATTTATATATGATATGCAATCCAATTATATTTGATCTCATTGTCAATATAATGATATTGTCGCTCGTGCGTACGTACGAATTACCGTCTCTACGAACGTGATTAGATTCATTCCCCATCTTAATAATTAAAGAGTAATTTTCATTTTATGATTAAAAAAATGATTAAGAACTTAAAATAATTTGGGATATGAATAAAATACATCATTTCCATAACAAACATGGCTTACGTAACCAAGCATATAAAGGAAAATGGACCAGTTAACACCCGAAATGATGATAATACTAAAACATTATTAACAACGAACTATTGGAAGATCATATATGGTATCATATTAACGTATATGATTATTCTATAATTTAACAACAAATATTTAACAATTATACATGAGGATAATGTACCCTCGACCATAGAAATGTACAAGGTAATTGTTATTTTCAAAATCTCATTATTATCCGAGGTTATTATTATGTATGTATATATTGGGACATATTTATTTTCCATGTCCATGTTTCATAATAGTGTTTTCAAATGGAATCTTTTTAATGGAATTTTTTTAATAAAACATAATTTTAAATTTCTTAATTATTTATTCTTCTATACCATTCTCATAAATGTCCATATTTTCAAAACAGTCTTAAGGATTTATTTATTTGGACATGAATGTTTTAAAATGTTAATTCCCTTAAAAAAATTTAATGTGATATGAGACAATTTGATTCAAAACTATAATTTAAAAGACTTCCTTTAAAAATTATGATTAATTTTAATGATCTCATGAAAAAGATATATTTCTCTACAAAATGTTTTTATTTCATATACGTTAACAACCTTTGATGAATATTATGTTTCATTGAAGTTGATTTTTTATGATACAAATCATTCATATTGTATTGAAGATTTTTTGATTAGTTTGACCATGGATGTGTTATTTTTACAACAATAATGGTTTATGGATAAAGTATTGACATTTCATATCCTAGTTTAAATTTGAATGTTTATGTTATGTTTAAACCTTTTAATATGAGGAATGCATTGGACATAGTAAGTGATGGGTGGATCCCAATATAGATCCTCGATGAATCGGTAGGTCTAATGAGACAAACTAGTGACTTGTCACCAAGACTTGACAAAATATTATTTTTAGTCTTGTCATATGGACATGACTATGTGGTTTTAATGTCTGTAATTATGCATTTCATCTTTATGAAAGTGGCTATTGATATTGCATGTGATTATTCGACTAGTATAATATATATGTGAATAAGTAAATGGAATTATTTGATTTATATTTGACATATCATGATGATTTTTATTTTCAAATGCCTGTGTTTTAGTCTTATACATTGCCTTAATTTTTTATGATTGATTGTGTAAGTTTCTGCTATATTGTTATCCTTACTGAGCATATAAGCTGACCCATTTCTATGTTTTATTTATCCTAGGATGCGAAGAAGTATATTATAACTTACCAGTATCGATATTCTAAGGGATAACAATTTGGTCAATGGAGACACTGTATTTTTGGTTTTCTTATTTGGTAATGTAATGTAAAACTTATGAATCTATTTAGTACTTCCAAGACTACTGAACAGATTGGTCCATTGGGAAGTGATACCTTATATCATGCCAATGTTATGATATAATGCACTGACACTAGGTAACTAGGGTCGAGGAATTATGCAGAATATATTTGGAAAGACATATAACACAACAAAAATGTGTTTAGATTGTGAATCCCCTTTCCTTAAAACCATCATTACATCAATGTTTTTCTGTGTGATGAATAATAAACATAGTATTATTAAAAAATTGTTACATAAGTGAATTATGTTCATTTGTTCCACTAAATATCAATTAAAATTATTCTATTCTAATTAATTACACTCTTTGTTAAATGTAAATTATAATTGTTATCATGTCATTATTATATTTTTATATTTTGTTTCAATGATTCTATTTTTGAGGAAATATATAAATTTATAGAAATAATTATATAAGATTAAAAAAAGGTATTTTTATAACCATATATAACATATATTATTTATTTTAATCTACCAACCATTTGTAGATAAAAATATTTTTGGTAATGTCCTATTTGGCGATTAACCGACCATTGATGGGATATTATCAAACGAGAGGGAAATGGATGTTTGAAATATATATGTCATAATTAAGAAACATCAAATAGGTTATAATTAGTAGTATAATGTAAAAATAGTCCCTCATTATTTTTATATGTTTTTTTTGAAAATAAAATTGGGAAACAAGGAAAGAGAAGATAAAAAAGGTAAAATAGTTGATAGATACTAACCATTTCCTCGGTGTGGACTCTATTCTAGGAAACCAAAACCCCTTGATGATTGCATTTTGTTTACTATATAACATCAATATTTATTATAAGGTTATAATATAGAGGAATTGGGTAAGGCATTGGCTTTATCATGTGATGGATGAGTGGTTTTTTAGGGGACGGAGAATGGTTATTTATACTCGATGAGAGGGATACTTATAGAATAAATAACTAAATAAATTTTTATATCAATGGTAAAAAAATTAATACAAATTTTTTACAGTATAAATAATATCCAAATATAATATAAATATTTTAGGAATTTAAACCCATTTTAATTAGAATATACTTTGTTTATTAAAAAACGACGTGGAAAATAATATAAATAAATATTTTAAGGGATCAGTTTTGACACTATTTGGTGGAAAATAATATTTAGGTTTGGTAATAATGTCTATTTTTAATGACTAATTTATGAAATTAAATATTTTTAATGTGAACCTGAAGTTCAATAAATTATTAAGAAACTATTACATCATGAATGATGTAATTTAAGATACACAATTCTTGATAAAAAAGATGATATTTTATTATTTTCCTAAAAATTAAAGTATTTGTGAAAATTTAAATAAAATAACCCTCATAAAAATTCAATGAGATAATTTACAAATGATAATAATTTGGTCAAAATAAAATATTAATCTAGGTGATTATAAATTTTAATATTAAAATAATCATTCTTATGTAATTTTTTAAACACCACTTATTAAAAATATTCCTTTTTCTTTTAGTTTTTTAATTTTGATATATATTTTTAGACATGATAATTGTCATATTTTCTTATAATACTCATGATAAATATTATTTATGTGACATATTTTTTTATTTTTAAGTTAAATTACTATTAAAACTGTCAAATTAAAATTCCCAATGGCCATGTTTGTTTTCCGAAGAGCAACATTACAATTACAATGATACCATTTACTACTATAAATATATTTTCTTTACATAATTAAATATTTACTATTATCCCCGAAGGATATATATTTTCATTTTTAAATATCTTGATTCGTTTTCTAATATGTTTTCACAATTCTATAAATTTTACAATGGGGGAGAAAATTATTGAAGATTGGTGTTGCCCATTTTTTTCCCATTTTAGGTATTCTATTTTAGGTTTTATATTATTATAATATTTTGAATTTTCATTGGTTTTATTGGTGTGTAATATAATCATCTTTATTAATGAGAAATGTTTTTTTGGTTTCTCTATTTTATTATCTTTTTATAATATTATATAATATAATAAAACACATAGTTATATTTGAATGTTTTTACTAAAAAACACTAGATAATAATGTATCTCATCTGTAAATATGTGTAACTATTGTATATCCCTTATATCTCAAGTACCTATTGGTCAAGCACCACTATCCAACATAATATTTATTATTCTTATCACAACTATTATTTATCATAATGATAATGACTCATAGTATCATTGAGGTTTTGATTGATTTCAATTTGTAAAGTTTCATGAATAATGATGGGAGAGATCAACTAGAAACTTCAAAATAACATAATCATATTAGGAGTTATCAACTCATATTGGTTAGTATTAGTAATGTAAAAGTCATATCTATGTATGAAATTCATACATATGAGTCAGATCATTTTATGGTTTTATTATTATGATTCATATCTATGTAAGGGGCCCATCATATGGTTATTTATCCAAAACCTTATATAATGTTAACAATGAGAAATATATCATCCTAGTTTTATTATTATAAGAAACATCACATAAGGTCCTCATTATATTAACAAAAATTATAAAACACCTGAGTTCTTGTCACATGAAGATAAGATGAATGAAAGTTGAATCCTTGTTTCATGATGTTAAACATTATAGAATACCATCAATTACCACTTCTTTTCAGAGGATCAATATAGCTTCACCATGGTGAACCACGGTTTCAGGTTTCTTAAATCATCATTTTGAAAAACAAAATCCATAATCCACTATGTATAACATTTGTATATAGTATCAATGAAAAACCTCTATGGAAGTTAGAAATGAGTGTGCCTAAAATCACGGGACCCTCTTTTAGACAATACATATAAACAACCAAAAATTTTATATGAGCCCTGACCTATCAAACAAATGAATAATTTCCTTGTAATATAGTTCTCTAATCCTATTAAGTCCAGTAAACATTGTAATATATGTCAACACATCAGTTTAATTCTTGGTAATCCTTGGAATGAATGTCATATACCATTACTCATGATCTATGAACCAAAAGCCACAATTTACATCATTTTAATCCCCCATTCCAAAGATTGTTGGTGTTTTCTTTAACCTCTATAGACCAAATTATGGGGATTTGTCCCACATATAGAAAATAATTTTTCCATAAACCATGACCATAATCTATGTCCAGCTTGGTCATAGATATATGATATTTAACTCTATCCCTGATGGTATAAATCATAATACCCTAGACTATTAGTGAAAGAGATGCAAACCCTGTTAGGCAAAAAATTCAAAAAGGGTGGTCTGAGTGAAATTCAATTATTTTATTTATAAGATATTCCTAGTTATAGTTTTTTAAATATAGAGTTTAAATAAATATTGCCAAAATATTATAGAGTCTATCCCATTAATCTAGTATAACATGATTTCTGGAAGCTTGACCATTTCTATCTATAAAAAATTTATTGGAATGACTTATGAAATCTATTTTATTTGATAACTGTATACTATTTAGTGAAAAATATTATATTTTTCCAAAACCCTCTTTTTGTAGAGTTAACTCAATAGAAAACTTTATTACTCTAATATTTGAACATATACTATCCTTTCATTACCCTGGGAATGACGTGTGTTTGGATTTAAGTGACCCACTATTTTATTATGCATATAATCTCTCGACACTTGTAGATATGAACACAAATTATCCACCATAAGAATATTTTATTTGAAAAAAGGTCCTTTGATCCCTATGATCCCTAAAAACACTTCAAATAAACTCATCGCCTCAGAGTGATTCATTAGTATCCACATAATGTTTCCCCTTTCTAATCATTCCCAGTTCAAACACTTTGTGCCATGATTTAAAAATTTCATAATAAAACAATTAATGTTTAATCAATATCCTTGTATTCATACATCCTTATACCATACTCATTATCAATGTCGTGATATAATAACTTATTCTTGAACCCTTTAGAGGTCATCATTGAGTTCCCCTAAATCACATGACATATGGTTTTAAGATACATGGCCATACACTGAATACACCTCCTTTTCTAATGTATTTTTTAGTAGAAATAATTCCATCACCCACATGATGTATCACAAATAAAATTTCACATGAATGATCTCTAGTGTGAAAAAATCATACAGAGGTACTATTTTACCTTTACTATACTTCTCACTCGAGTTCCTGGACATCCTTCAATCTTCACAACCCTTTATATGAAGAGTGTTTGGATTTAATGAAACATTTTCATGAATATAGATATAATACATGAGACCTTGTAAATGTTCCATCGACTTATGAATCAAAGGTGTCCATTTCTTTTAAAAGGACATGTTATCCCAATGATCCATGATAACATTACAACATGCCTCATCACCTATGTATAATTTGCGAGTATCCATGAAAAGTCTATCTGGTATCACCATCCTGATTCAATATCACTATCCATTAGTTGTAAATATATTAATTAAACTATACATGTGGATATGATATCCTTGATTCCATGTAACCACATACCATATGCATATCTGAAGGATTGAAATCGGGTTCCTAGACCCTTTTTGATTACTCAGCTTCAATAAAATGATGCACGGTTCTAGAAAACATCATAATATTTTTCATCGAAGAATTAATTCAATTGGTAAGGACTTTAATCCCTCTTTTTTCTTTTATGGACCCTTGTGAGGATAATACCTATATTCTTGGGACCCTCTATTTGAATATTCTTATTTACCCCCAACACTTGCATACAGTCCATCATCTAATAAACCTAAGGAGTTATTGACTTACAAAGAGGTCATCTGATCCTTGTGATCCTTGAAAACATTCTAGTGCTACTCATAAACCTTGTTTCATTTTAAATAATCCGTGGAATTCATAGAAAATTTTATTATTACAATTTAGGTCTGACTAGACATGATATCAAGAATTTGAAATGTTCTATTTTTATAGAAATGAATGGTTTTTGATGTATGTCCTTAAACTACCACAACATCAAAAGAATATGAATTTATACTATAGAAACATATGTTTAAATCTATATTAAATTATACTATAACAAAATATAGTCCAATCATTATGACCATAAACTAAAAAAACACATGGTTCAATCTATATGACCATAAAATTCAACAACATATTTTCTACGATATATGCACATAAACTATAGAAGCATATGTTTCAGTCTATATCACCTGGAACAATAGAATTATACTGTTTAATCTATATGATCATAAACAATTCAATTATTAAGAACAATCTATGTCCTAATAATCAATGACTATATTAGTTTTTGGTATCTCAACTTTAAACTACCCATGGGGAAATAAATTAATCATTTTAGGTCAAATATTTGTAATGGTTGGACTAATAAAAAGCCTACCTCAGGCCTCCTAAGCCTAAAATATAGGAGTTTTATGTAATATTAAATGAAATATATCATTGAACAAATTATGTCATACACCTGAAAAGGGAGGCCTCCTAATAATCCTTAATTATAAGAATCATAAGTAATTTTTTTGTAAATAAGAAAAATATATAAGACTTATTAGGTTGAAAATAATAAAATGGAGGCATACAAAAAAGTAAGAACATTCTTTACCTAGCCATCCATATAAGAGGTTTAGGAAAAAGTATGTTCAATAAATAAATTAAAAAAATGATTGTGGGTCCCATCATATATCCCCAATAATTTACATTCTATGATTTCTAATCCATATGCCTAGGTAAATGTAATAACATTTTTTTTATGATCTATTCACCTCATTCAACCATTATAGAAAGAAAATTTCTAAATAACTATCCCTAAAAGATTTAAATCTCCTCTTTTAGATATTTTCATATAAGATCCATAGTTTGGAGGAATCCCTTATGAATAGAGTAATTGTGTTCGTATTTATGTTCACCTAATATTATGATAATGATTGATTTTTATCTATATGATGTTATGTCACCAAGATGTAATGAATATGGTTAAAGAAGAAAAGGAAGAAAACAACTCATGTAATTTGGATGATTTATTTATAAATCCTTCAAAAATATTTTGTAATCCCCATAAACATGATTCTCTCATATAATTATCTAGAAGAATAAAAAATATCAAAAAAATAATTATATGAATATAATAAACCCAATGTATTAATAATAAATTTTTAACTTCTATGTTTTCAAAATCAGTTAGATTCTAGAAGGAAAAAATTCTCAGATAAAGTCTCTCCAACTATATTTCATCTTCTATCATCAATAGTCAAATAGGATCGAATGTGGGATAACAGAAGGTTCGATTTCTGAGTGGACTTCAGTGAATATTTCATATAATAAAGATCATCCTTCTTCTGAACTATGATCAACTTATATTCTACTATTTTCACATAATTTTTAAATCTGATCACACTACAAGGAGGTTTTACAATGTTATCTGAGCAACCCCTTTGATTAGACACTCATTTATTAGAGTAGAAAACATATGTCATGAAAACTACAAAGATATAATTTATGAGTAGATTATTATTGTATGGTAAAGTGAATCCATTGCATGATTTCATATAATATTTGATAAACATAGATGAATAGACCTATGTTATGGAATTTTTTATAGATTAATTTATATTTATTTTGGTTTTCCTCTTATGGAGTCTCAAAACATCAAACCTGAATATAGTGGAAGTATAATATTCTTGTTACCCTAAATTTAGTAGCCCTTTAATAGTATTTAATTTAACCAGAAAAAACAAATTGGATATATTTGGATATCAAACCTACTATGGGATGGTATAAGTTAGCTGATGAGGAAAACAATAAATGTCATTGAGTACTCTCCCTTCGAAAATAATATTCCCTAATAAAAATTTTATTTTTGTGTAATATATTATCAATGTGGAGTGGTTAGATTCTAAAAAAAATCTTCATCTTTATCATAAGACAATTTTTCATGATGGGTGAAATTACTATAAGGGATTAGTTAGACCTAAAATATTTCCATTACAGCCATTGTCATGTGTTTTAGAGAAGAATGTGCTTTGTTTACGAACCGAACTAGTCAAATAAGAATACAAATTAGGTATGATTACAATCAAGTGTGGGAATAATCTTGATATACGTTAATATGAGAATTAGTATAAGTAAGGGAGATTATGGAATTATTATCCTCATGGATTAGAATTTTCCAAAACTATTCAATAGTTCTAGGTTTCATTCACTCTATAATCTATTAAAATTCATTTAAGAAAAAATCTTGTTATAGAGAAATTGGTTAGAAAAAATATGTCATCCATATGTCTAATAAATGATTAATTTGTCCATGTGATCTAAAAGTACCACATACTGAAGTGATATGTCTTATGACCTCTCATCTAGGGAGCCACTTCAACATTTATTATTAATCCTAGAAGGTTTGTCATATCACATAAATTTGAAACATTGGACTTTAGTCAATACATATGAAACTGCATAAGAATTTTGTGTCATCACCTCAACCTCATATAATTTTAATAGACTAGGGTGAAATTTGGAATAAATAATATAAATGGTGTTTTGTTACACATAATAGTAGTAGTTTTCTCCTATCATACTGATTAGAAACATGACTGTTCCATTAGTTTGGTAATGGGTGTTAACCTATTTAATGTGTTTTTGGAGATGATATAGATAAGAATGTGTTTTTATAACTATGTTCCGAGGATGCCTTTCATCTATTCAGGCATCCATCATCGTGTGTTGAAATGAAAACCAAAACATAAATCCTTAGTTTGGAGGGCACAACCATTCAAAAACATTCCTAAAATAACACTAACTAAATATGTGGAGACATTCTAGGGATTACATTATATCCCAAGGTGCTATATTCTCCAGACAATTGAATGAACCAGTAATATCCAGAAATATCCAAATCATATTTAGAGTGATATTGATGAAGGAATACAAAATTTAGTTGTGGCCAACATTAGGGGAGGAAAATTCTTATATATCCTTTGAATGAAATAATTTAGTGCAGGCCCGACTCCTTCTTCACCTTCATCCTTATGATAAAAATCATATCCTGAGCTAGGGAGGGATGAATCACGTGGTGTTTCCAAAAATTCATTGTAGATTAGATCACATAATTCATCTCACCAACATGTGGTATACCACAATAATGGATGATTTCCCATTGACTCATGCATTCCCCACCATGGGTTAAGAAGAAAGAGTTGGTTTCATGAGAAAAATGATTGATTAATTATAACAGAAGTTATAGTTAATGGAACATGATAATATATGAGATCCAAGATTCCTCATAGATATTTATGGAATGATTTTCTCCAGTAATAATTTCACAAATCAGATGAACCCTAAATTGATAGAAACATTCGTTAACAAATTTTCACCAGGGTGTTGGTCCCACTTCAAACATTAGATTCTATTTGAATTGTAAATTGGATAATTAAGTATGGTTGAGTTACTCTGGGTGATATATTTTTGAGTGATATTGTAGTTATTTAGGATCACATGGTAGTGGTTATGTATATAGAGTAATGATTGAAATATATCCTATACACTTTTCCTTTCTATGTGATGATCACCTAAGTGAAATATTTGGAGGATGAAAACCTGAAATAAAAAAGATTATTTATTGGAAAAAGAATAATAGTGTCATCTCGAAGGCCAAAACTATATAAAGTAATTTTATATTGTTGAGTATATCCTTTAAGAACCACTATAATAATACCATTTAGAGTCTCAATATTATATTATACCCAATAAAGGGGTTTGACATTGTGGTTTTGAAAAAAGAAATCTATATGGATAGCCTTGTTAGAAGAAGACTGGGATCGTGATGCCATTTAGGAAAAAGAATGTGAACCATAAATTGGTTTAAACTTATATTTAATTTTTTAAGAGAACATGTGAATTACCTTTTTTCAGGTGATCATATTTATTTGGTGATGTCACATGATCATGTGAACACATACGAATCATGATATCACAAAACCAATAAAGGTTTATGTGATCTACATTCCCTTTTAATGCACATAGACCAATTGATGGAATCATATGATAAGAGACACTCGATTACATGAAAAATATTTATAAAGATGATTCACATGAGTTTTAATAATCAAGGCTTATTCAATCCATTGAGAAATATGTTTATGCATTTTGAATGTGTTTCTTGATCTAATGGAGAAAACACATGATGGGCTACTAAGAAGAGATCATACAGGAGGGAAAATACATGGGATTTGGAATTTAGATTGGTGTGAAATGATCAAAACCATTCCCATATATTTATATTATGTTTCAAGAAATAATATTTCTTAATTTAAATAACAAGATTCACTCATAGGACCATGGAAATACGCATTTATATTCATATTAGGTCAGTATTTACTTCCTCGTAATAGAGTCCCCCTTTCTTCTAGATATCATTTCTGAGGGGGGGGGGGGGGGTAAAAAATTTTCATATAAATGTTGGAAGAATATTATTTAGGAAAATTATTGAAGTCTCTGACCCATATTCTTAGATCCAATTATAATAACAGTAACATTAAATTTATGTATTTGATTCTGATTAAGGGGACCCAATTTCAATTATAAAAACATATAACTTCAGAAGGAAAAATGGATCTCTTACATTTTTACTGAATTTTTTTGTTTAGATTTTAAGAGAATTTGGAAAAACTATTACCATTAGGTATTCATACAAAACTGGTTCGTAAATTTGAACATCATCTCCCTCTATACCCATATTTACATTGTCCACATTAGGTTAACATCATCATCCATATGAAATCCATATAGAAATAAATCATTAAACATAAATCTTGATAACCTGTATAAAAGGAAACATAAGAAGGGTGAGCATAGAAGCTTAGTATGGGTAATCATAAAAATTAACAATTTAATTTCATTAGAGATCATAATAAGAGAATATTTTTTTGATGAAAGAGTCATAGTAAATGAGTATAACCTATTAATAATCATCCCAAACAATACCTAAACCATAACAAATAGTAAAAAATGAAATAATGGTGTAATAATGTGATGGTTTATTATAATGAATATTACAATAGAAAATATTGATCTTTCTAAAAAATAGAAGACCCATTTATTAGAAATCAATAGGGTAACACCAAACGAATGAAGGGTTTTTTACAATATTCCATTTGAAAGAAAGAAAAAAAATTCTCTATAATGTCACTGAGATGTATCTTATTAGTGGATGAGATTCCTTTGTTGGTAATCACATCCACTAAGTATTTTTCTTAATGGTAGGAATGTGAGATGTTCTAATTCATGAATTATAATGAATCTAAGCAGTTTCTCCATCGAGTGGTTAGATTCCATGAGAGATGATTAACACCATTGTAGATTTACTACAACATAATAGCATGATCAAATTCAAAATATATGTCAAACCAATTGAGTTGAGTTTTAAAATCAAACAAATTGATTATCCCAATAATCTATACCACTAGAGATGTTGAGTTACCAGAGTTTCTATAATGCAGCCCATTGCATTGAAATATGATTTCTAAAAACAACACCATTTCTAGATGGACTTGGGTTTTCACTCAAAGCTCCATCAGTATTGCATTTAATCCAAACCAAAATATATTGAATCCATATGACATCCACGATTCCCATTAGATCATAGTAATATCCAATAACTCTAGAACTCATTAATATAGGAAAATCATGAAGAGGGTTAAAAAAATCTCATTGAAATTCATTTTAATTTTTTACAGCCATGAAAATTATATTTAAGAGAGACTATAATGATAGACGTGAACTATAATGGATCATTTAGTTCTGATATTTACAAATTACTTTTATATTTTAAATTCAAATATCCACAAAAATATTATGCAACTATGGATAATGTGAACTCTTAGTGTAATAAATAATTTGGTCTTCATTTTTTGATGTACATAGAATAATAACCTAAAAAATGTCAGATGTAGTAGCCCATATTGTATAAATAGTAATTAAGATAATGAATTGGTGATCGATTTCATTACGATGAAATTTTCTTATTGTCCGATGCTATAAATGGTTTATTCTAGTGCACTGTAAGAATGTAATAATAGGAAACCTTACTTGAATGATCATTAGAGAAATTGAGGAAAGTGAGGGAAGTTTCTAGCACCTATTTAGGAAATTATCCTGGTAGATGGATTTTCCTAAAACCATAGTGGATTATGATAATTTGGAGTAAATCAATCAATTGGCGGTTGAATCCCAAATAAGAATGTCATCATTATTGATGAATTTTTTATAGATAACCACTTCATCGACATTAGTAGGAATATTTATTTGGGGGGATTCTATTTTTTATTTGATTGACACAATAGTGTCATGTTAAGAATAAAGGGAGCTTAAAATATCAAGGAGAGGTCTACATATTAAATTATGTAACAAAAATTTGAAATAAGAGTTAATGTTAAAAAAAGTGATAATTCACTATAATCCTGAAAAAGTTGGTTTTAAAAGAATGTTAAATAGAAGAGTCCATGTAATTATGAGGTGCATATTGGAGACTTCTTATGAATCTATGTCTAATAATGGAAAAGTATTATTATTTTATAGTGATTTGTATCAAGATAATGTTTATCATCATGTTGTGACTGAATTTAAAGCGATTTTTGATACCAATCCTATAATGATGAACTAGTTTTAAGCATTATATCCTTGTGTTAGTGGAAACTTTTCCTTGAAGATTACTTTGACTCTATAAAATGTTCATGATATGGGTAATTATATTTTTATCATAGAGACAAGAAAATTTTAAACAGTTAAAGAATAGACAAAATTTGAAAAAATAACAACATTCAAAAGACTGATCCTTCATGCTATCGATATTGTCTTTCCTTTCCAGGAGTCCATTTTTTTATTTGAATGATAATTTGATTGAGGTGGTAGGTAAGGGGTTTAAACTGAAAATTAGAATGATAATATGGGTCACTCGAAGTGTACCCTCCTTAATTGCCATATCACTGGAAATCTTACCTTTTCTCTATGTATGAAATTTATTTCCAAAATACTAGAAGTATTTTTCTCCACTAATATATTTTCCTGAGGCTTTTTTATAATGTTGATGAACATTCTTGATATTCATCATATTTTCATACCCTAGGGTGAAGAGAATAATTTTATTATGATACAATAAATGTGTAGGGGGGAATAAGAGCTCTTCCAGCTCTGATAGGTTGTACATTGATGTCATTCATCATGTTGAGAAAATGTTGATCATGTAATCTTCTATAATAGAGAAAATGATGGTAAATAGTGGATCCATTTTTTTAACACCTCCGAAAAAGTAATGCACCCTTTGGGAGATCCATTGATATGAACAAAATTATGGGCTGATCTTAGGAGGACTTTAACCCATTTATTTATGGT
Source organism: Viscum album (assembly GCA_963277665.1). Classification (NCBI taxonomy): domain Eukaryota; kingdom Viridiplantae; phylum Streptophyta; class Magnoliopsida; order Santalales; family Viscaceae; genus Viscum; species Viscum album. Next base: position 1,263,570,635 of record OY728140.1, on the reverse strand, counting down.
TTCATCAAATCCAAAATTGATTAAAACCTTGCAGATGAATCACTAATATATGGTGTCAAATGATTTATTCACATCCATATTTATAAATATTTCCTCTAATAGAGATCTTGATAATAAATTTTACATATTCAGAGGTAGTAATGAGGAAGACATGAATAGTTTATCCTTTCATAAAACGAAATTGACTTTTTGACACAATCCTATTAGAAATGATGGATAGATTGTTTAAAATAATATTTTCAATGATTTTATTAATATTTTTCCAGGGATAATATTATGAAAAGATAAATTTCATTCTCATTATCAACATTAAGAACGAGGGAAATAAATTGAGAGTTAATGCACTGTGATATCTTCCCACCATTGAAAAATTATTAATAGTTTATAAACATCAACATTAATAATATCCCAATATATTGTAGACAAAGAGTTTGTAAAAAAATATGGGCTAGGTGAATTTTCATTATTTATTCTAATTATAGATTCTATGACCACAAATTACATAAGGGTAGTACAGATAATATAATTACCCTAATTAGTGACAATCTTAGGGATAATTATTAATATTCCTTCACTAATTGGGACTATTAAAGAGATTCCTATAATAAATGACATCATGTGCAACCAATTATTTTTTAATATCTTAAAACACCATATTATCATTTAGAATATTAATTTACTTATTTATTTTCATGACTATATTATGATCACTGAAAAAATAGTTATTCTATTATATACATTAAGACATTTTACATTGAATGCATCCATTTTTCTTCGTTCTTTAATATTAATAAGATGGGAGAGGTCTTGAGTAATCATATTTTCCTAGTAATGATCAGAGGAGAAATCATTATGAGTTTAATTCCCCTGATTAATATAATGTATCAATTCAAGGTGATTAATATTTTCATCCATATTGTTGAATCATTCACTACGCAAATAATTTAGACATTCCTTAAGGATTTTATGATTTAAAACACCACCTTTGGCATTATCATGAATGTGAAAAGAGTTTTGGGTGCCTTTCAACTATTTTTTAAAACAATTTTTTGGGCTTAAAAACTATTTAATATGAATGGAAAAGTATTATTAACTTACATGGTGATAAATTTTGTCAATATAGGAAGACAATAAAAGTATAACTTTGCAAGAGTAGTGCAAGAGATGGAGTTGATGACTTCAAGGGAAATATAATGATTTTTTTCTCTAACTCACTAGTCACCATTTTGTTGAGATTCATTCAATACTAATGTAATTTAGAACTATGAATTTTTTATATAGATTTTTATCCCCATTGCATGTCCACATGTCCATGATTTAAATAGATGTGTTGGAAATCCCAAGTGTCTCATTATAATTAATCATATCAATGATGTCTACTAAAATAGTCCATGAACCATTAAATGCCATGGTTTTAATCTGAATAATTTTTAAAATATGAATTCTATTAAGATATCCATTATATGAATAGATTAAAGAACAAAAAATATTGTGCAAAAATTTTTATAACTGATGGTATCCACCTACTTAAAAGAGTGGACATAAGAGACTCCATCCAATCTTTAATGAGATAATACCCAAAGCCCTTTAATATTTTTCTCTAGGCTAATTTGTACTGTTGAGTGGAAATAACAATTTATAAAGATTGATAGTTCTCTAAAAAATTGTTTTGGATCAAATATTTCTATAAGCATGGGCCAATAATCATTGATCAATAGATTAATATAGAATACATTGTCAGTGGTAGATAGTGTTGGTAAATTCCAATAAATAACTCTTATTTAATTTTACACTTGGAAAAAGATCTCCCTTTTTTTCTTCCCACCATAATTTTTTGTCTATTTGATTTTCTGATAAACACGGAATTTGTTCCATCATTGATAAGGGGTATATTCCTTATCATTATGTTGATTATATAAAAATAAAAAACTAAACTACCTTCTCTGATCTATGGATGCATGACTAGCAAGAATAAGATCCCTCGCTATAATAGTTGGAGTATTAATAGATTTTGTCCACTATTACACATATTTTCCTCCTTTATATAATAAGAGAAATCGTTATAATATTCTATATCATCATTGTAAATTAGTGTTGATCCATCATTGGTTCTTTCATTATGTGTGTCCACCAAATTACATACACTTAAGTTTTGATTTTATGTTTCCATAATTGATGATTAAATCCCAGTTGACCCCAAAAGAGAATGATGAATAGAAGAGATGATTTCATGGGATGTATTATCCCTGTTTGATGCATCACTAGAATGTTCTTGACTTGTATTTATCAGTTCGAGAATGTGTGCATCAGTATTTATATCCTAGTGATCAAAGGAGTTAATTCTTCTGGTGAAATTAGATTTAGGTTAATTTGTAATGCTCTCAGTTTTCTAGATCCATATTTATCTGGTAAATCACCAAGATTTGTGTTATCATTTTTAGAGGTTTTATGCACGTCTATGAGGGAATTTCATGTTTTATTACCAGAAATCAAAGTCGTACCATTTCTTAAATTATTTCCTCTTATCTCTGGTTCATTGGGGGTGATTTTATTCCATTTAGGTTAGAATAGGTGGATTTATCATTCATGTTTGTTGATTTCATAAAGGAATTTACATGCAAAGAGATAAAGATATTCTTGATCTCTTAGGTAAAGTCAATTATGTTGGGATCATCATGACAGTTTGGAGTTTATTTATTTCAATAGAAGTGGACATTTTATGATTTTATTTACTTGTAGAATGAATTTTCATTTTAGGTTCCCTTTATTCACATCAATATGGGTTTCTTAAGGAATTCACTTCATGCTTTTGAAATCCAAAGAACTGATCTTCTTCTTAACCCATATTCTTGAGCCATTCATTTTAGGTGATCACATTAATTAAGGGAAGGATCATTCCCTTTATTGTATCTATTTATTTCATTCCAAGAATCATAATCATTATAGGGGTTTGCCTACATGTTAATTACTATTCTGTTTGAAAAAGAGTTTCATATTGTTCTTTATAACTCAATGAATGGTGGAGTATATTCATACTCAATTTCAACTTCAATGTTTTGATCATTTAATGTGAAATTGATCACCTATACAGTCCTAGAATCTACGTTGGCATCTACTAGAATTATGGAATAATGGGAAATAGCCCAAGATAAATTCGTATGATCTACCTTCAGGGGTATGCCAATGAATGTTAAAATATCAGAATGAATTTTGGGTTTCTAGAATACCCAGTTTTAAAAATATTTTCTTACCCATATTAGAGTAGTGTAATTTATTAGTTGAATGGATTATAATTCATATCCCATACTAAAATTCTAGGAGTGACACAGTTAAATTGAATGTTTTCAATTTATCATACTAGATATTTTTCATCTTTTCATACCATGAGAATATAAAAATTTCTATTCCTATTGGAATCATTCTCCATACATGGATACCCCATCAATGTTCAATTATAATCATTAGATGTTGAATAAAACAAGTTATATCTACCTTGGAATTGGAAATCCTCACTTAAAAAAATTACTACCATTGGTAAAGGTCATCTGGAACCAAAACATCTAATAACTTTCCAACATCCATTATATTTTATGTTGAAGGTCTAGGGAAGTCATCCTTGGAATTATCTATTGAATGTAGTGGATCAATGAAATAGATTCAATTGAAAATGAAATTTTATAGATCCCTATAAGGAAATGGGTTTACCATATATAGCTTTTTGTATTAATATGAGTACTAACGACATCTTTAATAAGGTACTCCTAATCCAGATAAAACGAAACGATGATATGAAAGGGACTAGATCTAAATGGGGAATAATAATTATTGATCCTCAACACCCCCAATAAAATCATGATGAAAATTTGAATTTACCCTAAATCTAAGAGTATATATATAATAATAATACTTAATAAAATGATATTGCGTGTTTTCATGATCCATGTGATACCAAATTTTATCATAAGAGACATTATAAACCCATATAAAACTAGATAAAAAATTGGTATCTTAGAACATAATCTTCAAATCACTTATTACAAAGGAAATAATCATTATGGTAGACTTCCATATATGGATTACCCAATGCATTAGAGGGATATAGAAGACACACCCATAATTGTATTAACATGGAACCACTTTTCCTTAGTTAATAATGTTACCACAATTCGTTGCTTTATAATAGAACCATATATTATTTTAAAATATTTCCAACAAATAATTCATGAATACTGTAAAAAGTAATATTCATTTTATCTGAAACACATATAAACATCCATTAATATTTTCATAACATGATTAAACTATGGAAAAGAAACGGTTCCCATCATTTTCTCTTTAAAAATAGATTATACCATTGAAAATAAATTAGTTCCATAAAAATATATTTGAAACATGATTAACCTATGGAAAAGAAACATGATCCATAAAAATCACATTGAAATATAATTAGCCAGTGGGGAAGAAAAGGGTTACATAAAAATATATTTGAAACATGAATATCTAGTGGGATTAAAATTAGTTAAATAAAAATCATTTTGAAACATGGATAACCCATAGAATGTAAATAAGTTCCATAATAATCTATTTGAATCATAATTAACCCACTGAAATGAAAAGGTATCTATGTCACTCTCATAATCCATCTTGATAAATGATGAGGATGGTATTATTATAAAATATTCATAATGGTGTATATGTAATGTCTAGGGTTTTTTATATTTATTAATGGAAATTCCATTAAAATATCATTATTATTTTTAGAAAAATAAACATTTCAATTGAAAATTGTATTAACAATGTAAATTTAATTAAATATTTAATTTCTATTTCATTGAAAATAACATTACAAAAATATAGATTAAATATCATGGAAAATAATTTATATTATGGATGGAGAAGATGTTTTTTTATAAATATTAATAATATAATTTCTATATAAAACATTTTGGAAAAGGTATTCAAATGTGACCCAATTAAAAAACAATAGGAAATTTCAATTTATTAACATTTAAATGAAGGTAAAATTTAATCTAAAATTGATTTATGAAATTGTTTATCTTTATAAATTAACATTTATTACAAAATTTTAGAAAACAATGGAATGTAAGAGAATGATACACAATCTATATGAATGTAAAAGATCAATATCACTTAAAAAAACATTCAGGATGTTTTTTAAATAAAAAAAACTAAATTTAAATTTAAATTTTTACCAAATTAATATCCAGAGGAGAATAAATGATATTTGAATAAAGAAAATAAAATCATATTTTATTCTAAAAAATGAAACTTGAACATAAAAAATTCATAATGAAAATATTATTGTAACATAAATCCTTTACCACTTTAGTAATTCCTCCATATTAAACCCTATGAATGAATATCATCAAATTACAATTTAAATATAATTATTAAAATAATATCTATGATATAACATGCCAATATATATATACACCTTATAAAGAAGACATGCACATATCTTAACATATGTCCCAAAGGAAAGTAATTTTGGATTATTGACCCTTAAAAATAAAATTTCATTGAATTGATTATTAATAATTGGATTAATTGTGTGTAATAAATTTATATAAAAAAGGTGGAATTATAAAATAAAAAATCACGAGACAAATTTACACATATTCATTTCATAACAAAGTCAATTAAGATGTTTAATAATCCCGTGAAGGAAAATTGATTTAAAAAACACATTACCACATGGTAAAATTCAAGTGAATTCCTATGGATAAATTAATTCCAATTAAAACATAAAATACAATTAATTTTGAAGGATTCATGATATTAAATTTTGAAGAGATATTATATACCAAAAAAAAACAAAAACATGGGGTGAATATGTGATATGTCTCATAAAAGTAAATGATTGAAAACAAACCCTTACCTCGAGTCCAAACATTTCTTGTATAAACTTGAAATACTATATAATAATATTAATTCAATTATTTGATTTCCTACGAAAATTTTAACAGTTTAATAACATATAATTTTATATTTTTATTTAATTTATTTTTAATTAAATAATTAAACAATTATATATTTAATCTCCTATGTCCACATATAATATTTCAATGATGTCATGTTTATTTTTTCAAAATGGATTTGATGTGTGGTTTGTATAATTAATTATTTTAACATCTTCAGAATTATAATCCTGAAATATTCATAATATTTTTTCACTAATTATAAATTTAAAACAAATCAAAAAAAATGGTTAGAAAAAATGAATGAAAATTTATGATCATGGAGGTAGTAGGTTATACATTAGAATGACTAGCACATCCATTTCTCAATGGTAATTATTGAAATATGGTATGCATTCTTTTATCCTAAAAAATAATAATAAAATAATAAATGTAATATTATTAATTTAAATATAATTATATATATATATTATTATTACAACATTTTTATGAAAAAATAATCACATCACTTCATGGAGGTGATATCCACACACACATGAATAACATTATCAAATTTCGGTGCCAGATGAAAAATGTTAAAATATATTTTCATGTGGATATATATGTAATTAATATAAATATAATACAATTTATATCACTTATATTCATGAAAACTATCGTTATTAGCTTCCTTGTAAAACATTAGTGATAAAAAACCACATCACTTCATGAGGTGGAAGACCATCATACATAGGAGCGACAATATCATATCAACAAAAAAACTAAATGTTAAGAAGTGATATTTGATACAACAAATATAAATATATAAATATGATTTAAATATCATGTATATATATATATATTAAATTCCTTATTATGACAAGCCGGGAGAGGTGATAATGGAAAACAAATCAAATCAGATCGTGAAGCGGTAGTCCTCCGTATATAGGATCGATTATTTCATTTTTCATTTAATGAAAGAGGAGTTGAATTTATTAAATGGAATTAATATAATTAAATGACAATAAATAGGATATAATAGTGTTATAATATGATCTTATTTGAATATTACTTGAAGAATGTGGATAAAGAATTTATTATAAAATAAATAATTACAAATTTTACCTATTCTCATACTATATATTTATGATTATACCTAAAGTACTACAAGAATGGATTTATGAAAAATAAACAATTCTAGAATTAAGGTGTGGAATATTTGATGATATTTGGTTATGGATTTTATAAATCAAAAGGGTTTTATGCTGGGAATAAAAGGGGAGATGTGGTGGCCTTTTATAAGTGAGGTGAGTGTCACACATGTAATTTAAGAAAATAAAAATGTGTATCCAAATTAATAACATATCCCAAGGATCCAAATGTATAATTAAAAATAGATATACATTATAAGTTTTAAATTTTCCATACAATAATTTTTATTCACTTTTTCGATTATTTTGAACCTTATCTAGTTAGATAAACCCCTAGGAAACCAATTTTTACCTTACCCAAGGTAATTTATTTTTACTGGTTCCACTTCTCATTACGAAAAAATATGAAGTTGACATTTTTAGATATTAAAAATTAATATTAGTCAAAGTATAGATTATATTATAACAAAATAAATTCACATAATTAGAGAAAATATTAATTAAAAATAAACTCATATACACGATGAAAAAGTAGGGTTTTCAAGTAGTTTATTTTTCAAGGAATGGATGATTTTATATTATCTCAATGAATAATAATAATTATTTTATGAATATATATTAATATTTATTGATATAAAATATATAATTTTTTGTATATAATAACTAATTAGCTGTTTTTTAATAAACTAATAAATAGATACATTGTTCACTTTAAAATAGTTTTTAGAAGAATCCCATTTTCAAAGCCAAAGTTAAACATATATTAAATCCCAATATGAATTCGATTCCAATGATAGAAAGTGCACTAAATATAATTAAAAAATATTTTTTTAACTTGAAATCTTATTCAAAACACAATTGAAATTTGAAACTTGTTAATTTATTTATAATAAATGAAATATTTACAAAATATTCAGTATTTTCTATTTCTCACTAAAAAATCAATATTTTCTAGAAATCCCTAACATTCAACCCAAGTACATTTTGATATATAGATTTTAAAAATGAATTAATTTTATCAATTATATTTTTTTACATATTTTGAAACAATTTATAATATTTTTATTGAAATTAAAAAAATTATAAGAAAACATATTTCTGAAGAATAGAATTACATTATTAAAAATTAGTTGATTATTTAATAAAAAATTATGAATAATTAATAATTAATATTAATTATATATATATACATCATAAATTAGTTAATAATATTTAAATAATCAAATTTAATGGTAATTTTAGAAATATTATATATATCACTTGACGTTTATGCTCGGGGTTGCGTGTCAAATATGCTATCTTAAAAAGTCTCTATTTTTAAAATCTGAAGAAGTTAAAAAAAACAAGTTTAATTTTTGTAAAAATGAAAAAAATATAATTCATGGCCACCTTAGGATTATGTGATTAATTTATGAGATCAACTAACACATAAAGTGATAAGTGATAGTATAACCCCATCGATTCACATGACATATTGATGATAAGAAATATGGTTATCCTTGAATGGGTTCACACAAAAACACAATAAACATACGTTATCATGTAAATCCTATTATAGAAATGTGATTTTCAATAAATGAAGTCCTCTTGAGACTTAATCTATCCAAGATGGGGAAATCATGTAGTCATAGAACATTACATGATGTCCTAACAACAGGCGATTCAAAAACCAAGAATGATCATCTTACCAAAGTTGTTTGAGGAATAATATTCACACTATAGCTATTATTAAAAATATATCCCCAATGACTCATGACTACACCATGATAGACTGACCATGTTAATCATCTATGAAAAGATGTATATGATGGGCTTATCTCATGTTCACTATTCCTCACGATAAGCAATAGGATATGTCACTGATGACATTTAAAATTATCACATGAAACACATGTTATTAGGGTGAATTATATGGAGAATAGTTTAGAAAGTCAGAAAAAAATATTTGAATCACCCACAATGAATCATGAAATAGATAATGTGGAAGATGTTTATAATCAACACAAGACAATCAATGAATAAAGATTAATTTTTGACTAGTGATTACAACTGGATAATTAGAAGCTATTTTGGGGAATTTATAGTGCTAAGGGATGTCATTATTTTATAGTCATTTTGATAATAAATTTGGTCACAAATGTAAGAGGAAATTCAATATGAATGAGTGATTGTTCTGCATTACAACTAGTGAAAGAACCGATTACATAATGAACCATCAGTTAAATGATCACATGATGGATTTTAGGTCCTCTAATTGTGATATGACTTCTTGGCCATAAAACCAATAAATGTAATTTTCTAATCTAGTATCCATTATGAGATCACACAACCCACATTATATTTTTCCCTCACGAGACCCCTAGCCTTCATGCATAGTGTATGACCACACCATTATCACATAGAGCGTATGACCCCATGGAATTCAAGAGATCACTAGACTCTCATGAGTTCCACTAAAACACTCATATTTACTTCATCACCTATATGGATATACCCATTAATATCCCCAAACACTCCCTAACCCATGGGGAAATAATCCTCATATGTTCAATCATCATTTGTTTATTAGAAACAGTCAATCAACTTAACAACTATGAGGAATATGACCTGCATAATATTCACCAAATGTGATTTGTAAAATATTTTCTTATCCATTGATTCTCAAATCTATCATGACTCATGTGGGCTTATATATTTGCAACGATAATTCCATTATTATAAATGACACCCATAGGAACTATAATGAATCTCATTCCAGTTATAATGTGGATACATATAATGAATTTTAAGGCCCAATATCTATACTCAATATATTCACATAATAATTTTTCATAGAAATATTCCCTATAAAACCTTGTAACAAAATCATATATATAGTTTGTACATTTCGACGTCCCATGTGGAATCCTATAATAATTCTACCACAGATCTATATTCCCCACAATACTCAAAATTTGACTTCAGATAGCATTACTTTAGTTTTCCAAAATAGAACCCAAATACCCATATTATTTAAATACTCACAAGGTGTTTGGTATATATTGATTTACCCTCCTCTATAAGTCCATACTCCCAATGATGCATTTCATGGAAATTTTATTTTTTAATAAATACATTGATTTAATATTACAATCTCATTAAATAAATGTAATCTATTTTATCATTTATTTTTCCCATAGAGCGTGAATCACATGGGCTTAGATACCTACAATGATCATTCCATTATAAGGACACAAATTCATCTATCATGGGCCTCCACCATAGGTGTAATTCCTTAGAGTATCATCCTCATCTAAAATGTTCCATACTACTAATGAAATATCTCAAGAAAATATTATATTCATGAGATGTACATAGACCTGTATTATCACACATTTAATGAAACGTGTGTCCATAAAATTATAAATACAAGTAATACGATTCTAACATTCGTAGGATACATAAGATTCCTCTCTGAGGAATGAGCTCCACCATATCACATATTGAAATGTGCCCACATACATCGTTATTACATGATGATACATGTTATTTAATTTTGAAATAATATGTCCCACCACTATGTCATATTAACTATGTGGGATTTAATTCATGACCGTATGGGATATTTATGATTCCCCCATGAGGACTAAACCCAACATCATTGGCCTTTTTCTTCCATTTCATCAGGACACACCCACATGAAACCATTTAAATCCTTCATTCACATTTTTTAAACTAATTAATGTTTACATGTATCATCCATTAGGGCCATATTCCGTGAATATCATGTTTTATATGGTTTTATTTTAAATAAAATCACACCCATATCTGTAGGGCTTTTCTTAATTCTTTTCCCCACTATGTTATCTTCATTGGGTCATATTCTCTATGGGAATCATATTCACAGGTCCATACTATTTGTAATATTAACTCAACCTCATAAGTCAATTTTTTTTTTTTCAGGATATACAGAATGAGCATGTCACTTATAAGTTCTATAATATTCAATTATAGGAATAATTCACCTAAACATCCAATACACATGACATTAAATTTCATGGGTTAGTTCTCTTCAGATGACCATAAAAGGTACGATGTGACCATTTTAGTGGCACTATACAACATAGGTCATGTTTTCCTTCAGAATGATACATTGGAATAATTTTTAATTGGATTTATCTTGAAACCATTATGACTTACATACATCCAAGATAGAAATAAACTATAGAGATACCATTAGTACAGATTAAAAATATTGAAACCACTATGCCAAAATCTCCATGTAATAATGGGAAATATGATTAGTATCTTATTATATATACATATGGTCAATTAAATGGGATGCATCTAAAATGTATAGATACCCATATTTTTATTCAATAACATAATTTTAAATTGTAGGTCAACCTATCCTATGTATGAATCCCGGAAAGATACACAAATATATCATAAATTTTTTATAGGGACCAAGAGTAGTTAATAATTCACCACAACATGTGGTGATGAGTTTGAACTCCCATCACACAAACCAATGTGAGCACATAAGATTCATTAGTAAGGAATCACAATGACCATGTTCCATTGGAATGTTAGACCATAGATCGTTATAGATGTGGGACCCGTATAAAGACCCAAGTATTTGACACGTATTATTACATGATTTTTAACATAAACATCTGTTAATTAAAAACTAAGGTTTGAAAAGGATTAGTTTTTTGTGAGACTAGGTACTGTAAATCTCTAAAATAATTATACATTATATTAATCTCTATTAAGATATGAATAATCCTTTTTATCGCCTAAAACATAATAGGACAAGCATGGTTAAAAATAACCGTGATAAGGATGCACTACATTTGAGTCACATGTGCATTAAGATGTTATAAAAAGGAGGCTTGTAAGTGATAAAATAGAAGAATTACATAATGAATATAGTATCATAATATTATAACATCATAAAATAGTTTTTGAAACATATACTATTACATAAAAATTACTGAAAGCCAAAAAAATCAGGACAATATCACATAATGGAAAAGATTCCAATAATGGATTAAGGTTACTCTATAATCTCATAAATGAAACATCCTGATACTATAAACATTACTAAATGAAATAGTGATAAATTTGGGTGAAACCATTAAAACAAGTCCATGATTTTTGTGTGACACATAAATTAAATATATCAAAATGCAGTAACATAATAATTACCCATGGAAATAAAATGTGTTTCATAATATTTTCTCATATCATAATCGAAATAAATTTGAGATTGAAAAAAATTAAGAGATTAAATTAAATAATTTATTACCCTATTAATGTAAGAGTGAATAAAATATGTGTAATTTTTAGAGATAAATACACATAATTTAGAAGAAATCCATTACATTAAATGTTGTTTTTGTTGATGAGTAGAAAAAATATTGAAAACATTCTTGAGGAAAATTAACATTATACTTTGGATATTTCATTAGAATAACTAATATTTCAAAAAATATTATGAAAACAATTTCCTTTTAAAATATCCTCAAATCATATATAATATTCATTAATGAAAACATTGGTTATGACATATGGTAAATCTGTACACGATGTGAAAATTCAAAAAAAATCATTTTATACTTAGGTAAAAGTTAAAGAACTACATAATTCAGAAAACATTTTGGAAATTAATTTAATCCATTTTTAAAAAATTTCAAAATAGCTAAAAATTACGTTAATAAATCATATAAAAATATTATCATATTTTTGGAAAAAAGTTCATGAAATCCTAGACAAAAAAGAATTTTTTTTTTGACCGATGAGATAAATAAATTCAATTTTTCTTGAGGAAAAATCATGACAGTAATTTTAATTTCCAATTAGAGTAAAATAGAACTATTACAAGAATTATTTTTTACATACCCAAATGATTATAAAATTAATTCCTTTTAATTTTATAATTATCATATAGTTTCCTTCAATAGAAATTTAAGTACAAACATTTCCAATTAAAATAATATTGTGAAATAAACTCTTACCACATTTAAAATTTTGAATAATATCCCCCATGAATAAAGAAAATAAGATTTAACATAAAATTCAATGATATATGGATGATTCATGATATATAATTTAATTGTAACATGTCTTAACAAATAAAATAAATTTTCTTCATAAAAGAACTTGTGTCTCAATGAATGATGTTTTGAGATGAAACCCCTTTGTCGAACCCAAATCATAACATTCCTTCCATATATTCATAAATAATATACTTATGTTAATTATTTAACTTATTAATAATAATATACATTTATATTATTCATTTTGTTTTTATTTTGTTCCATGTCATATTCAATAAGATAACCAATTAATATCATATTGAATGTTTTAAAGGTAAACTACTCATATGTCCAAAATCACATTTGTGAGTTGAATAAGATAAATTTGGTTATTATTTTACAATATAAAGAATAGCTAAAATGATAAAATTATCTTTTTTATACATAAATTATAATTTTAATACAAAATATGAAATGTAGTTTGGTAAAATTAAATACATTTCAATGATGGAGATGGTAGGTCATACATTTGCATGAATAACATTTCCAATTTTCAAGGATCGTGATTGAAAAAAGGTAAGTATTATTTTAGACTTCCATATTGATAATTATATCCTAGTTATACTATTTATAATTAAATATACTTACATATAACATCCATGTTATGTCGTAATAAAAACTAATCACATCAAATTGTGAGGCAGTAAACCACATTACACACAAAGGAAACAATAATTTTTTAAATGAATGTTAATGTGAGAACGTATATAATATATTAAAATTCAATAACATTTATTATATCATTATTATAATATATGAAGATTAAATTTGTCATTATTTCATTAAATTTAAATCATATGTGAGAAATAGATAACATCTCTTTGTGAGGTTGTAGTCCTCTATACCCATGAGTGATCTTATGATATTCCCTACAGAATAGAAAGTGTGTAGGAGTAGATGCTATAATATGTTTTAAATTATAATTATATCATTAATATGATATATATACATTGAATAAATAATAATATCATGCTAATATAAGAGGTTATGAAAAACAATTATGTCAGCTTATGAGGTGGTAATCCGCCGTACACATGATCAATGCTTTAGATTCCCATTTATAGGAGGAGGGGATGATTGTAGGTGATTTCATTGACACAAAAAATATAACCATATTTGGAATAAAATATTTATTTTATATTAGAGTGATTTAATAATATTCTATTGAGATAAAAGAAAGAATAATATAAAACTCTTGGTAAAGGATGTTACTTCTTATTTAGACAACACCATTAGGTTTCTACCAAAAAGCTTTTGTGGTTGGATTCCTGATCAAACCAAGGATTATAAGATTAGGGGATATAATTCGGGAAGTGATTTGGGTATGAACATTTAGAACTAATTTTTTATTTATGTGTGATGAGGATAGAGGATTTGTAGTCCATTTATTAGAGGGGGAGAAGACACATTTTATATATTTGAAAACATAGAAATTCACCCAACAATTCCACCAGAAAAAAATATAACATAAAATATCTTCAAAGAAAATAAGTTTTAAGGTATAAATATGAGTATAAATTTATAATTAAACATTTTTTATTCATTTGCAACCCTTATCATTTTATAATAAGCCCTTGTAAAACTGTTTTACTATAATCAATATAACAATTTTTTACTGTTTTACTGTTTGTTATAGTAATAAATTAAGTTGAAATTATTAAATAACATAAATTATTATGGTTAAAAATATAGAATCGTTTTTTCAAAATTCAACTCCCAAATGTTTAATAATTTAATTTAAAATTTAACCAATAGTGGTATTGAACATATGGTTTTTCAAGAAATACAGTTTTCTCAAGCATAATATGGTTTTATTAAAACTATATGAAAATTAATTATATTTAAAAAAAATTCAATTTATATTTATATATTTATATTTTTTAAATTTATTTTAATTATTTATTCATTGCAGGTTATTTTAGTAAATTAAAGTAAATATATATTATGAATGTTAAAATAAATTTCAAAAAAAGTATTTTTTAAACCAGTGAAAAATGTATACCAAAATCTAGAATAAAGATAAATTAAAAATAATTTGAATTATTTAATAAAAATAAATAATACTTATTTTGATTTTAATTAAAATTTAAATAAAAATTAGAGTTTTTTTATAAATAATTTCTAAAAAAGAAATGAAAATTATATAGAAAAACTGTATTTTTCACTATTCACTATAAAATTAATACATCATAAAGATACCAAAATTTGAATGTAAGGTAAAATTAATATAATGATTTAAAATTATAATTTTATTTTATAAGATTAAATTTTCTAAAATTGTGGAAAATTAATTTTATTTCTTTTTCATAGAAAGCAGTAAGAAAATTTTTTTGAATAAAAAATATTTTAAATTAATAAAATGACATTTCTAAAAATTATGTAATTTTTTAATTATTTTTCTGAAAAAATTAATATTTTATGGAACACTATATGCACTTCGTAAATAATTTAATACTATTTACACAATTGAGTTTGATGTATATATTAAAACAACCATATTTAAATAATAGTATATTGATCATATATAACTATTCATTTATACTTAGTGTTGTGTGTTGAATACACTATCATATATATAATTATTTTATAATCATATGATGTTAAATTCTACCCCATTATATAAGTTTTCCCTTTCAATATGAACATTTCCCCATTATTCAATTGTTTTACATTTGAAAATTTATTTGTGGAAATAACCGACATCATAAAAAGGGTAAATAAACCATTTTTTAAAAACATTGATAGAGAAATATAAAGGTTATCACATATCTAGGACTGAAACTGGCCAAAAAAATCTATTATATGAATATATGGTCATTGAAGGTAAAAATAAATAACTATGTATAGTGGTTGAGTTCATTGATCACCTGAATGTGAATTATCATTTGAAATTTAACAACAAAGAAATAAAAAATATATGAATAATTAAAAAAGAATTGATTTATTATATATGAATGTATTCCGATAACATCATTTCATTAAGATCCTTCTAATATTTTGTAGGGATTAATTTTCAATTAATATTTAGAACACTAGAAAAAATACATTCCAGATATCTTTTTATTTCACAAACCGAATTTTATCATTCAGTTGTTCTTTGATAGCCTACCTCATAAACACTTACTCTATGGAAAGAATATCCAATAAGAATTTTTGATCATGAATAAATAATATTAAATTTTAATGGATCATATGACCAAAAAAAATAACAATCAATTCCTCCTATATTCATTTAAAATAAAATTGTTAAAATAAAGTAAGAAAATACCCAAAATGAATTTTAATATTTTAATCTCAGAAATTAAACAATGAAACTAAAATTTTAACCTAAATCATTCATTAATGAAATAACCTTATTTCCAAAATAAACTAAATAACTTCAATATAAAAGGATTTAACAAATTCAATGTTTATCTCATTCCATTTTAGCTTACATCTCCAAAATCATGATTTTCTTCTTCCCAAATAATCCATAACATTAATCCTATAGTTTATATAAATAAATATAATTAAATATATAAAATATCGAAAAAAAATTCCCAAAATCTCATTCATCTCCTAAAAATAAAAACAAATTAAAATAAATATTTGATCCTCAAATAAATTTCGGAAATCAATGTAATATTTGTCAACCAAATTGACTAAGTATAAAAAAATTATACTGTCTAGTACAACATGGAGCCTTGTGGTAGTCACTACTCCCTTATTTCACTTAATCTAGGGGTTCATGCCTTACTACCTCTCTATAATTGATGTGTTCTCACCCTTTATCGAAGTTGTTATTTTTTCAAAAACTATCAAATAAAATATGACATAATAATTTTTCTATTTATCCTTTATCTAATAATGTACTCGTGAATATAATGAAAATCTTAAAATCATGAATAACTTTAAAATAATTTTTTTAGCCTTATAGGTTTTCTATAATAAAAATTGATTCTTCACAAAAGTAACTAATTTTAATTGACTATAATTAAGTCAACATCAAGAACATCTACAATATTATATATTACTCAATTATATTTTTTTACAAAAAGTATCACCTTGATATTAAATCACCTTCTTGTTAATTTGTACCATTAAACATATAAGTCGAGTACTAATAGAAGAACTATTATATAACAATCCATTGAAGTTTCCTGAATCATGTATCAGGTAATGCATTGATAAAAATACTTCAACAATATGATTATCATGTTCAAATACCCAAACACATAGATCATTCCACTTAAATTATTGTAAAAACATATGAAATTATAATTAATATATTGATTACGCAATTTACTCAATTAGTGATAAAGTTCCCCACATTTATGATATTTACCTATTAGTGGTGCTATATGTTAAACATTATTTCACTACATCTTGTTCACTACAAAATTTATTTTACATTAGAAAATAGATTCCTTCTTCCCTCTTTTTGGACACTTAAATAATATTCTAGTTTCATTATTGAATTTTCCATGGTTCCACATTCCACATTTTTGCATGTATGAAATTGGATATTCTTTTCATTTTTTCTTTACCAATAGAACTTATAGACGATTTCATCTGTCTCATCTGTGATGTATTTTGAAATTTAACTATATTGTAGTTGTTAATAGAAATTATAGAAATATCATTTGGCATGATCAAAATTAATATAACATCCATTCCCATTCGGTTAGGAACCGTGTTTGTTAAATCATTACATTTCCCATAACATTGGTTGTTGGAATTATTTCTCATATTTCAATCCCTTTACTAAATGAAAAAATAGAGATTAAGTAAACATACAAAATGGAAACATATAAATGTGGTAAGAATAATATTCAAATTATATGTATATCCTAATATATGAGTATCCAGGTTCCAGTATAGGTTATCCATGGTAATAAGTTTTTCAAGTACTTCATAATGGTTCAAAAACTGTTTTTGTATTTCGAAAACATATCCCCTAAGAGTGTCAAAAACATTTCCTAAAAAGACCCATTTTTATGTTATATGAAACTCTTGAGACAAGCTCGTTTCAAATTTTATGGATTTTGTAACCATACCTACATCAATTCTATAACCATGTACTCTTTTAGTTTCTAGGCATCAATTTAATTTCATAGAAACCACACACTCCATTCTTCACCATGATTCTAGAATATTTTTTGATACTTATCCATTCCCTTAGACCTGTCTATAAGGTCATCACTATAGTTTTCTCATCATAATTTCAATGGTTACCAAATAAATTCCCATTATTAACACTATTAAAACCAATAAACTTTACACAAAATATTAAATGATTTTTAACATAAATATCCACTAATTTTAAACAGAGGATTGAAAAGGTCTATTGTCTTTGGAATATTAGATACCAAACACAACTAAAATAAAAATTATTTTCTATAATATACATAATGAAATCCTAAAAACATTAGTTCTCCCAGAAGTGAATAGGACATATTGGGGAAAACATAAATGAATTAGGCAAGCTAAAAAGTGGAGTAAGGAAATAAACATGACAATGAATCATAACATGTGGGACATAGGTATTACATGATATCATAAATGAGAGGACACGTGAGTGATCACATGGAATAATAACATAAATGATTTTGTATCACAAGATCATAGAATAATAGGAATATAGAAGAAATATATAACATAAAAAACCTGATTTATTTCAAACAACCTAGATAATATCACATAGCTGAAAAATTCTCATAATGGATTAGGTTTACTCACTAGCCGTATACCTAACGTTATATGAGACTAGGAAATCACACAATGGATTAGAAAACTATATATGTTCACCAATCATAACATGCCCATGATTTATGTCTAGAATATAAGGAAAATAAACCATAAAGTATAAACACATGTATTACCTGTGGAATGAAAATGGGATTCATAATCTTTTATTATATCATAATAAAAAATTCCATATTGAAGGCAATTGAGACATAGAATAACAGAATTTAATAACCAATAAAAGAAAGAGTGAATAAGGTTTTTATATAATATATATATATATATATATTACCAAGAATTCAATAAAACAATGTTTTTCGTGGTTAATTAATAGAAAAAAGATTTAATACATTCTTGAGGAAAATAAAACTTCAACATTTAAAACACTTAAAAAAATAAAAAATCCCAAAAAAATTGGCAAGTACATTTATTTGAAAAAAACTTGGAATATTATATAGATTCATCAATGAAAATAATGGTCAAAATGGAGTGTAATTTCATGCATGTCATATATGTAAGAAAATAATCATTTCAAACATGGGTAAAAAGTCTAAAAGTACCACTTTCAGAAAACAAAAAGATCATACCATTAAACCATATTTAATAAAGATAAACATGTGAAACAATGGATATAAAATTCATTGAATAATATTAAAAAAATTGAGAATATTTTAAATAATAAGGTAACATGAAAGGGAAAGTATTTTTAAACCTAGAATTAAAAAAATCAATTTTTCTGTAAAAAAATATTTTCTCACTCATTTTAAGTTCAAAAAGAGAAAAATGGGTGTATAACACGAAATGTTAATAAATACCCAAAGGAGAATAAAATCAATTTTTTAATTTAAATGTTATTTATTAATTTACTTCAATGTAAATAGACTCATAAATAATCCTAATTGATTTGAAAATATGAAATAAACCCTTATTGCATTGGTAATTGTTTTTAATAACCCCCATGAATGATGTTAATGATCTATATTTTATAATAAAAGGATATATAAAGGATTATTGATATTAAATCACATTGGTAATTATATTAACCATATGAAATATATTTATTGTTTAAAATAACGTGTGTCTCAAAGAAAGATGTTTTGAGATGAAACCCTTACCTCATGCCCAAATCAACCTGTTATCTTTCTATTATCCTCATTATTAATGTTATGTTAATTATTTAATTTCATAAGAAACTTTTCCTAATTTATTATTCATTTTATTTTATTTTTTACAATTTCATATTCTATTTTTAACCATCTAATATCACATCAAGCATTTTAATGCTAAATGGATCATATGTCCAAAATCACATTGGTAAGTTGGAAAAATTAAAGAGATAATTATTTGGTAATAACTGTTATTTTAATCATAAAATAATTTATATTTTGATAAATAAATTATAATTTAAAAACCAACCATGGAATATTGTTATGAAAAATATAATATGTTACAATCATCGAAATGGTAGGTCTTACATATACACAAGTAACATTCCCATTTTTGGATGATAATAATGGAAAGAAGTTGAGTGTTACTTTATACATAAATAATATTATTAACATAATAAATATTATATTATTTCCATTTATACAATTACGTATAACGACCATTTGATGAGGTAATAGATAATAATATAATAACTTCATGAGGAGATATTCCTTCATACACATGAATCATATTATCATTTTTTAATGGATGGTAAGGAATGCAATTATATGTTATATTTATTTTCCAGAATTTTTAACCAATAATTATTATTATATATAAAAATAAAATTTATCCTTACTACCTTTCACGTAATTCAAATGTGAAAAATGAATCACATCACTTCGCGAGGCGGTAGTATTTCATACACATATGTGCCTTATCATATTCCATACAAATGAAGAGAAATAACATGTATGTGATATTATAATTAGGGAAATATATTTATACTATAAAAAATTTGTAAATATTAAATATATTCTTATATCCATCAATGAGATGTGGTGACAAAATACAAATTATGTTGGTTCATGATGTAGTACATTTACATACACACGATAAATAGTTTCGTTTCCCATTTGATGGAGGATGAGACACTTATTGGTCATAAAATTAACATAAAAAAATCAATATATGTAATATCTTTTGGTAATTAAGTCACATTTTTTAGTAATTTTATAAATATTTTTATGATGAAATAAAATAAAATGATCAGTTAAGGATGCTACATGATCTTCAGTTAACTTTTTTGGATTACACCAAAATAATCCATAGGATAGATTAATGATAAAACCATAGATGATATGATTATGGGAGCGAATTAATAAAGTAATTTTTAGAATATTTTTTGATCCAATGGGTTTTTGATGTATCAATATGATAGGAGAGTGGGTGGCCATATATAAGTGGGGGAGAGGACATATTTTGAATTTTTAAAAAGAATAAATTACACCAAAATTTTCTACAGGAAAAAAGAATTTTAAAAGAATTATTTAAGAAATAAAGAAGTTATAATTTATATATAAAACAATAATATAGTAATTACAATTTTTTTCTCATTTCAAAACCTTGTGATTTCAGTTTCACAGGAAGGTAATCCTGTTTTTACCTTAAAAATGATAAACGTTTTTTATTGTTTTCAATATTTATTAATGTCAAATATTTACATGACCCTATTATATAATATAGTTTATTTCAATGAAAAATTTATAACAAAATTTTCCAAATTCAACTAAAAAAGGTTGAAGAATTTTTTTTATAATTAAACCTGCAGACATGTTGAGAAAACAGTTTTCCATAAATACAGTTTTCTCTAGCATAAGACGATATTATAATGCCTATATTATAGGTAATAATAATTAATGGAATATATAATAATATTTATAGATATATATATTTACATTTAATTTAAATCAATAATCATTATTTGTTATTTTAATTAATTTAAAATGTGAAATATTATGAATATTAAAAATGTTTTCCGAAATATATATTTTATGCCTATAAAAAACATATACTAATATCTAGAATACAAATTATTTGAAGGAAATTAAATATATCTTATATATATAATTAATTATCAATTTTTTAATTTAAATTAAATTAATAATGGTTCTTTTAAAATAAATTATTTTTTTAAAATAATTGCTAATTTTATTAAAATCTATATATTTACTCTTCAATGACCTTTTTTAATTTTTTAAAAACACAAAAATTTTAAACTAAGTTAAATAAAATTTTATGATTTAATATATGAATACATTTTTATCAAATTCACTTTTTGATAATTGAAAATTAATTATATTATTTTTTCAGGATAATTAAAGAAAATCATTTTTTATAAAGATGTATTGTCGATGACTAAAATTGCATTGCATAAATTTGAGAAAAATGTTGTTAATAATAATAATATATATTAATAATTAAAACATTAATATAAAATTAAAAAGGTATATAGTCCTATTCATACTTTTTAATTTAACAACTATGTTCAAATGATATTATTTTAATAATACCATTTTCATAATATATCATGGTCTATATAAAATCAGATTAAAATATTTTGTATTGACTTGACCCCTCCCCACAAGGTATACCCCTCATGGGCTAGCAATTTGAGAAGAGAGATAATGACCCCCACGTCCCGCCTCCAGTAGGCCTCGGGTTTGCGACTAGCACTGAGGGTAAAGTAAACACACACATGGAAGGCATTACCCTCCAAGAGAACACTTTCCGAAGAGAGAGATAAGAAATATAACCACCAAATCCAACTCATTCTAAAATATAAATGAAAAAACAAGTGCACATATGTAATTTTAGCCAATAATACAACAACTGAAAGGGGAAAACTGCAAGTACTAATGTAAAGTAAAAAACAATAGCGACAACAAGCCCGAACCGCTCTAATAACCCCAAGCTAGTAGAAACCAGCTAGATCTCCAACATACTCCAAGAGACCTAACAAATAGTTTATATATACATAAGGTGAGTATAATAATATACTCAGTAAGATCATCTATGGAGCCTCTCGTGAAAAATAAAATAATGCATGGTAAAGCACAATGAACAACAAGTGAAACTAACTCATCACTAAAATAGTTATTCTATGATCTTTGCCTCACCATTTCTACTCTAACTAAGTATCACATACAAGAGTATATAACATAATAATTAATATCAAAGGTACCCCACTAAAACTTTCCCATTATTTATCCACTTTTGCCCAACGTCACACGTCTTAAGCATCTCTCTCAAAAATGTATTACCCGCAATCACCTTGGGGAATCACCACTACATACACCTCATGCCACAAAGCCACCATGTCCATGTATGAAATGTTACCTGGTAGTTTTTGGGATCCACCATAGATCACATAACATGTATCTTACGTCGAGTATTAATCCTCAATCCATTATAGCCAATACACCAAGTAAGGATCCTCAAGCCATTATAGACTATACAAGTTACACCTATAGTAGTCCATAAGAAACTATATCTAGAATATATGTGTGTGAATAACCACGATCTATTATAGCCCTCTACACACATATATGGGGAAAACTAACCAATGTACCTACCAATACATGTAAATACCAAGAGAAGAGAGCGAGGCCAAAGGGAGTAGTCAGCCATCCATCCTCCCACCTGAATATTTGGGGAAAATATCCTCAGGGATCAGAATCCCTGGGGATTCAGTTTACCAAACTAATGGGGTGGAGTAGCATATAAAAACAAAAAAAACTGAATATAAACTAGCTGACAAGCACACTATGCACATAACCTAGTCATAGACTCAACTACAACTAACATCTCTCGGACTCCTGGATGCCACTTCTAAGACTGGGTATCCTATAACCACACAAGCATTTAATGATATTTATTACATTACATCATTCCATCTTTATCAGTTTCACTTTATGTTAATTAATTATTTAATCATTAATTAACCATTAACAATTCCACATTATATTGCATTAGAATCACACCCAAAGTCCATAGTACCTCTAAATTATAACCTTAGTATTGCGTCCTATTGAGATCCAACCCCCTAGGTTGACATCAATTAATCAATAATTTACTAACAATATTATTACTTTCCCATAATCCCAGGTATTCTAGAATCAAAATTTTAAGCTACTAAACACAGGGGGTATCATCTCGGTGAGTACATGAACTACCCGTCCAGTCTTTTCCACCTATACAAAATGAGTAGATCCATCCTACCTTGAGAATATAAACATTTAAATCACTTGTAATACCCCATGTTTAATTAAACAACCAAAAATAATCATCAAGAATCCAAACATTCACATCCATCCTGTTTAATCATTCCGATGTCTTCACCAACACCCACAAGCATAAAACAATGCATCCTCGGAATCTAGGCATCAACTGATGCCATAACCAATATTCCACCATTCACTAACATATCAAAACATCTCTCTAGCCTCAAACCACAACACAAACAGTATGAAAACAACCATCAAATCAATTTTCCACTTTGCCCTTAAATAAGAAAGATGGTAATACAGAACCCTACAAGGAATTATCATTTGTCATAAAATATTCTTTAATCCATTTTGAATTAACTGATTATTTATTCTCAGGTTCCAACTATAAAAAACCTAAATAGTATGATATTAGAAATAGATTAACATACTTACTATATAAATTTTATTAGAATCAAATTACAACAACAAAAATCCGATTCATTTACATACTTTTTTATATTTATCCAAACAATTATCAATTAATACCGGCTTTAAATTCTTTAACAATTTCCATAAAAATGAAAATCTAAAAAAATAATGCATTGATATAAAACAATTTAGAAAAATAAGAAGCAATAACATATGATCAATATCAATTAATTTATATGGGTAAAATATTTATTCAGTCAATTACATTGTGATCCACTGAGATAAAACATGATAACTCTACAATTTCATGTAAATGATAAAAATGAAATTAATCCCCTACCTTAAAAGGATTTTAACGTTCTTTATAAAATAAATATTTTCAAAACGGATCACGATCACCTCCTCCCCTGACAAATGTATCCACGCAAAGTTGCAGAGACACCAACACACCTGTCAAAACCCAAAAAAAATCATTAGGAACATGAAGATAGAATTCCATAAAAGGGAAAGGGGAAACATAAATATATGATCCCAAACTAGTGATGGTAGATCATAACTTATATCAATGATTGGTCGATACTTATTGGTTGCTAAAAAAATAGTGGGTGCACTTACAACAAGAAAGAATTTATAGAGAACCAATCCAAGGAGGAATATTTGTTCGCACAACTCCTTCGAGAAGGAAGGAATGGTTAGATAATATCACACCATAGAACAAGGAGTAAGAATAAGGTAGGAAGATATCCCATCCGTTTAGATGATTTAATGGAGCAATGATTTATGATACGCTGGATTCTCCATTAAAAGTGGATCGCATTAAACCACACATTTTAAACAAGTAAAGGCATCCTTGAGACATAGAAAATTTAATATAGGAGTTATGAGATATTAATAAGAGTTAAATATCTTAAAAAAATAAGGCCTTGAATGTATTTTACATCAATGTGAATGTTAAATTGGCGAAGTTGGAAAAATATGAATATTTGTTAAAGGAAATACAAAACAGTTCTGGAAGCATTGTTCATGAGATGTGACATCATTTCTGTGACATCGTTTCTATGACACTATGTTTGTGACACCATGACTGTGACACCATGATTGTGACTCTATTTCTGTGACACATTGTCTGTGACACCGTTTCCGTGACGCTGTTTCTGTCACACTGTTTCTATGACATTATGGCTGTGACACCGGTTCTGTGACAACTTTTCAATCAAACTGTTCCTGTTACACCATAAATATAACATCGTGAATGTGACACCATTTCTATCAAACAGTTTTGTCACACCATTTCTGTGAAAAATTTTCTGTCACGCCATTTATGTGACACTGCGACTATGACACCATTTTTTTTACATCGTGACACTGTTCATAATATTTGAAATAGTGTTCACAAAACTAAAAATTGGGTAAAGTGTTGGGGAAGAGTCACCGTGACCTCCCATAAAACCTCATAAACCAAATTTCAACATTGTAATAGACCAGAGAGGTCTGAGCCATTACATCAGATACCTCTTAAAACATTATCATCCTTGAGAATCCAAAACCAACACAAAAAAATAAGAAAGGGGTCTGAACAGACACTCCTCAAGATACCTCTCAAAAGAGAAAAAGCAATAAAAAGAAACAAAAAAATACATCTTATAAACATGAAAGTTCTATAACCACAAATCGAACATCATTACATGAAAGAAAAGTTAAAAATTAAAAAACTCTAGGTTTAGAGAATGTATCTGAAAATCATGTTCCCAAGTACTCAATCTCGTGCCACCGTGTCCCCACAAGACACAAACCAAGGGGATAGAATTCCCACACAACACCTCCTCTTTGCATACATAGAACTCCATAGGTCTCTCCTCGAAGGCCGCATCATCATAAACATCTATCACTCCCATAAAAATGATGTGAGAGTCATCATGAAGATAATGACATAGATGTGACACATGAAAAACATCATGTGTCCAAATCATCTGGTGGGGAAGTGATACTCAATACGCCACAACTCCAACATGAGCCAGCACCTCAAAAGGCCCAAAAGACCGGGGAGAAAGCTTTCTCCCACGACCAATCCATCACTGCCCATTATACGGATTCACCTTCAGAAACATTTGATCCCCAACATAAAACTCCAAAGGTCTCCTCCTTTGATCGACATATGATTTCTAACGATCCTGTGATGTCTTCATCCTCTTACAAATCACCTAAACCATCTTTGTCATACTCTACTGTAGTACAATTCCAAGAGTCACTGACTCTCTGACCCCAGTCCAGCATAACACAGAATGGAGAGGTTGGCCATACATAGCTTCAAACGGTGCCATACCGATGGTGGAGTGAAAAATATTGTTGTAAGAAAACTCCACCATGGGTAAGTGCCTCAACCATGAACCACCAAAATCAAAGACACAAAAGAATAACATATCATCAAGAGTTGAGATAGTCCACTATGTCTGACCATCGAAATACAGATGAAAAGAAGTGATATGGAATATGTGAGAACCAAAATCATGTTGGATACCTCTCCACATCCTATAGTTCAAATGAGGATCTTGATTAGAAATGATCTTCCTTGGGTCTCCTTGAAGTCTCACCACCTCCTCCAGATACTGCCTCGATAAAACATCTATTAAGCATGAATCAATAATCACTATGAAGTGGGATGATTTAGTTAAACGATCCCCTACGACCCAAATAGTATTATGTCCCCCCCTGAGCTCGAGGTAATATAGTAAAAAAGTCCATTGAGATGTCCTCCCACTTCCACTAAGGAATATCTAATGGCAGGAGATAACCATCGGGGACACAGTGCTCATCTTTCACCTTCTGGAAGACTAAACATTTAGAAACCAAATCTACAACTGCATGCTTCAACCTATGCCACCAAAACAGACCCCTCAAGGCATGATACATATTTTTCACACCAGGATGCACATCTAAAGGAAAAATATAGAACTCCCTCAGAACCATATCACACATTTCCAAAGGAATAGAAATCATTCCATGATACAACACCCTATGCAGTTCATCCTCAGACCAACCATCAAGGGACTCACCACAAACAACTCGGTCTCTCCATAACTCCCCTCCAGATTCCTCAATTGGGACTCTTCTACATGCTACACTAGAGATGACTATTCCGTCATCTGAAAAATACCACCTCTTCCCCCAACATCACACATATCGAGATGTAATGTTGATAGTTCATCCATTACTCTCCAGAAATCACCAAATTCATGCACTTCATTACTACGTGACTTCTAGCTCAGCGCATCAGCTAAAACATTCTCCTTTCCATGTGTATACATTATTTAGATGTTTTATTCCTATAATAACATCATCCACGAACATTGTAACAATTTAAGTCACGATGGTAGAAAACATACCTCAATATCTCCAGATCGGTGAAAAACACAAAGCGATCATCTAGGAGGTAAAGTCTTCACAACTTCATAGAAAAAACCACCGTTTCCCCCTCATAATCGTGGGTGGAATAGTTACATTCATGGGGACGCAACTACCATGACCCATAAGAAATTACTAATCTCTACATAATTAAAACACAACCTAACCATAGATCTGAAGCATCAAAGAAAAAATCAAAATGGACATCCTTTAATGGAATACATAGAACTGGAGAACTTACAAACTACTCCATTAGATACTCCAAATAATCTTGACACTAATCATCCCAGAAGAACGGTTGGTCCTTCTTAGTCAATGCTGTTAGATGAGTCACAACCCGAGAGAAATCAGCTATGAACCTCCTATAGTAGCCTACGGGACCAAGGAAACATCGCACCTCTTCAACTGTCTTGGGGGAAACCCAAGACACAACTGCTTATATCATCGATGGATCCTCAGCTACTCCCAGCTAGGACACAACATTCCCCAATAAATGGTCTTCACGAACCAAAAACACACACTTATTAATCTTCCCTAATAGCAGATGTTGATGAAGAACTCCCAAAACAGTGTGTAGATGCTCTACATGCTCCTCTTCAGAGATGGATTACACAAGGATTTTTTCGATGAAAACCAACACAAACATGTCCTAGAACACACAGAACACAACGTTCATCAATCTCATGAATACAACTGAATAATTATTCTCTATGAATGAAATTACAATGAACTCATAATTCCCATGATGAAAATGGAAAGTAGTCTTCGGGATATCCTCATCCTTCACACAAATCTAATGATATGCTGACTGCAAGCTGATACTTGAGAACCAACATTCACCCTTCAGTTGATCGAATAAATATTCAATCCATGGAAGAGGATATTTATTCTCCACCATCACTTTGTTTATGTGATGATAATTGACACACAACTGCAAAATGTCATCAGCCTTCTTCAAGAACAAAACTGGTGCACCCCACAGTGACACACTCGGCCAAACCAAACCTCACATTAATAGACCATCAATCTATATAAGTACCTATCATAAATTATAAGGGGAAATCCTATATAGAGATATAAATATAAGAGATGCTATTGGTTATAGATCGATCCCAAACTCGATCTCTTCTCGAGTGGGTAATGCTACAACCTCTTGTGGAAAGACATCGAGGTATTCTTATATGACCCAAGGAAACGACAAATTTTTATCCTTTAAAGAAACCAGATTCAGCACTACCATCAAGTATGATAAAGAGAAAACATGCCTCTGACCCATCTGAGGGTCTCGCTTTCTACGAAACACCACTGGCTCACCATCTGCATCAAAAAACACAACTTGCCTCTTAAAGGAATCCTTGATAGCCAGCACTGAATACAAACAATCCATGCTGAGGATTTCATCATATGGTTTTATCCATAATCATAGAAATATTTCCATGACTGGTGTTTCCCTAGCACTAGATCACAGTCTCTACAGACATCAAACATGTCATCTCAAACTCCAATTCTCATTGTCAACACCATGGGCACTAGAAGCCAATCTAACTCAATTCCCAAAGCACAGATAAGGGTAGGTGATATAAAGGAGTGTGTCACTCTGGAATCAAAAAAGAAATAGGCCACAGAATAAAACAAGCCAAGGGTACCTCAAACGACATCTTGCTAGCATAACACTGGAAACACAAAAGCAGGATGCTGACCACAAACTCCTACATGACCTCTCGTACCCTGATGACGAAAACCACCACATCCATGCTCTGATCTCTAGGGATGGGGAGCATCAAGGGGTTGTCCTATTCATGCCCCATCAATCGTATGATGAGCCAATGCTGGTGCAACCTACTGTTGTTGCCTCTGATGGAACTGCCTCAATAGAGAAACCAGGAGTAGAACATCTGGTGCTCGGTGACTACACTAAAAGGATGTGCATTATCACTGCTGATGACCTCTCCATCCACAAGATAAACAAGAACTTGATCCCCTAGAATAGTCCTAAGATCATCCACCCCTAGAAAAATGTGATACTGAGGGCTAGGACCGATGCCCGGCTGAATAGATACTCACCTACCCTAAAAACCATGAAAGTCAATCTATATATCTACTTCATGAGGAATCATGACACCTCCACTCTTGTGATGATCCAGTTCTATACAATGTCCTCTCGACGACCTCTACCACTACCAGCACCTTAAGATATGTCTTCCGCATAAATGAGGAGACCTAATACTGGATCATTGGATGCCAGGACTCTTTGAAATTCTTCACCATGGCCTCCTCATCTGGAAATAAGTCCGAAGTATATCGTAAAAGGTTCCAAAAACAGATTCCAAACTCTCGCACACTGGAGCTCCCGTGTCGAAGGGTTTGAAGCTCCTAGAAACTAGAATCTATCGTGGTCAATGAAATAAAAATGAATCTAAAATTGTCTTCGAACTCCTCACATGAGATCTCTAAATCCCCACGATCACTAAGGAAAAAGAAACACCATTTCCTCACTCCTCCATGTAGCATCGTCACAACGAAAGACACCCGATGATCCTTCTGACCCCTGATAAAACTGAAGCCTATCATGACCTTCTCCAACTAGTATTCCATGACTGAATCTGAAATGGATCCCTCGTACATTAGAAAACTCTGCCACTAGAACACTCAGTGTTTCCTCTAAGTTTCATCATTGTCAACCTCTATCCTATGGTGATCTGATGGAATATCCTACTGGATATCATCTATCTGATACTGACAAGGACGTTGAACTAGAGCCATAACTGTTAAAAAAATAGTTAGAGATACTATAAATAGAATATGGAAGACTCAACATTAATTAAATAATATTTTTTTATTCATTTTAGGTTAACCTATCTCAATGAAATCCCATTAAAACAAAGGCACAAAGAATAACGATGCATGATCCTTTCCAAGCTGTCTACCCTAACACTAGTATCACCTCGTTTAATATCAATTTTAAACTTAACGGTTCATGTAACAGATCCCAGTGGTCCCTAAAAACCTATGTCTTAGCCGATATCTAGTGTTTACATCACATGATAAACTTTACGAACACCATTTCCCAACCAACACATGCCACATCACCTATGCCTAAAACTGAACTACATTATATCACCCAAGCTTACCTCAGATACCACTCTAACAAGACCCCCTCCCCACAAGGTGTACCCCTGCTGGGTCGGCAATGTAAGAAAGGAGATAATGACCCCTGAGTCTCACCTTAGTAGGCCCTAGGATGATAAATAGCATTGAGGGTATAGGAAACAGACAAATTAGAGGCATCACCCTTTAAGAGAACACATGCAGAAGATATATTTAAGATAGACACCGACCAACTCCATAATTAGAATAAAATATGAAATAAAACCCAAGTGCACATATTTAATGTCAGGAAAAACTACTAAAATTGAATGGAGAACACTAAAAGTAAAAATAGCAGCAATGACAAGCCCAAACAGCTCCTACAACCCCAAGTTAGTAGAAACCAGCTAGATCTCCAACCTACTCCAATTGACATGAAATCCAATTTATATATACATTGCGTGAGTATAACTGTATACACAGTAGGATCTTCCATAGAGCCTCTCTTGAAAAATTAAAGAATTCATGCTAAAGCACAATGAACAACAAGTAAAACTAACTCATCACCTATACTTGTATTCTATGTTCCTAACTCACCATGGCTACTCTTACCAAGTATCACATGCATTATTATATAATATAATAAAGAATATCAATGGTATCTAGCTACATCTTTTCCACTAGTTTTCTACTTTTCCCCAACATCACACGTCCTAAGCATATCTCTCCAAAATGACTTTCCTATAGACACCTGGGAAAATAACCCCAACATGAACCTAGTGCAACAAAACCACAACGTATACATAAGAAAAGTAACCCGGTAGTTTCTGGGAGCCACCACAGCTCGCATAATGTGTATCATACGCCGAGTATTAAACTGCATGCCATTATACCCTGTACACCGAGTAAGGATCCTCAAGAAATCACTGCATATACACGTTACCCATATAGTAGTCCATAGGAAACTATATCCAAAATTTATGTGTCTGAATAACCAAAATCCATTATAGCACTCTACACACATATATGTGGAAAACTAACTATTGTAACTACAAGAACATATAACATCTTATATAAGAGAGCATGGAAAAAGGGGGCAATAATCCATCCATCTTCCCACCAAAATGTTGGGAAAAACACCCCCAAGGCTCAAATTTCATAGGGTGTCAGTTTCCCTAACTGGCGGGGCGGAGTAGTATATAAAAACACAAAAGGTACATAATATAACATATCTCACAACTACACTATGGGCCTAACCTATTATTAGACTCAACTGAAACTAACCTCTCTCAGACTCCCAACATTAACCTCTATGATAAGGTATCCTTTAAGAAGATATACATTTAATGAGGTTTATTACATTAATTCATTCCCATTTTATTAGTTTCACATTAAGTTAATTAATTCTATAAACGTTAATTAATCATTAACAATTCCTCATTGTTTTTTAAATAGTATCACAACCAAAGTCCAATGTCCATTTTAATTGTAACCTCAAAATTACATCCCAACACGATCTATCACTTTGGTTATCACTATTTATTCAATCATTTGTTAACAACATTATTAATATCCCATAATACCTGGTATTCTAGAAAATCATTATAAGCAATTAAACACTAGGGTGATCAAATCAGTGAGTAGATGAACTACCCATCTAGTCTTTTCCACCAATAGCAGGAACATAAACCCACCCTCCCTCGAGAATCAAAAAATGGAGAGCACATGGCATACCCCATGTGTGTTCACCCCTTCAGGATGGGGGGGGGTAAGAAAACCACATTTCACGAGAAGTGGGGAAAGTAAAGAGGATAAACAAACAACACGAATCAGAATGCATCCAAATATTCACATATAACACGTTTCATTATTCCTGGTGTCCTCCCCAACACCCACATGCATAAACTGATGCATCTCGCTACTCTAGGAATCAGATGCTTCCATAACCAATAAACCTCCATGTCCCCATATATCACAACAGCCATCCAAACTCACATCCCAACACAAGCAGCAAGATAAAAAACATCCTATTAATTGGGATCTTGGCCCTTTAGAAAGCAAGAGGGAAACATATAAACCTACAATGTATTATATTTTATCAAACAACCATTATTTAATACATCTTTAATTTACCGATATATTATTCGTAGGATCCAACTATAGGAATCCTAAACAGTCAGATTCCACAAATTGATTAAACATGCTTACTGCATCATTGCTTTAAATAACAGCAACAACAATTGGATTCATTGAAATACATATTTACCTTTAGAAAAATAATTATCCACTAATTTTTTCATTACGTTATTTACCCATTTCTATCAAGAATGAAAATATAAAAATGAAAGCATTGATATCGAACTATCTAGAAAAAAAAGGAAATAACATATGATCGATATCAATTTTTTATCTGGATCAAATATTTTTTCTATTAATTCTATTGTGATCAAGTGGGATAAAACATGCTGCCTATATAGTTTCACGTAAAAGAAAAGAGAAGAAATGAATCCCCTACCTCAAAAGGCTCTGAATGTTCTTTATACGAGAACGATCCATGTAATGGATCACGATCACCTCCTCCCATGTCATCTGTATCCACCTGAGGATTAAAACACACCCCAACCCTGGTCAACACCTGATAAATGACCATTAGGAACATGGAGATAAAATTTCATAAATGGGAAAGGAGAAAAAAACGGAGATGAACCCAAAAGGA
Source organism: Viscum album (assembly GCA_963277665.1). Taxonomy (NCBI): domain Eukaryota; kingdom Viridiplantae; phylum Streptophyta; class Magnoliopsida; order Santalales; family Viscaceae; genus Viscum; species Viscum album. The sequence continues at coordinate 1,263,536,933 of OY728140.1, read as the reverse complement.
CAATATTAGATTATACATTATATCGAAGAATGATCGATACTACTTGGTTGTATAAAAAATAGAGGGTGCACTTGCAGTAAGAAGATATTGAAGGGGACCCAATCCATGGAGGAATGTTTTATTTCACAACTCTTATAGGAATGTAGGAATGTTTTGAGTATCTCACACCATAGAACAAGGATGACGAACAAGGGATGAAGATATCTCATCCCTTTAGATGATTTAAAAGGGCAGCAGTTTAAGATACACTGCATTATCCTTTAAAATTGGATCCCATTAAAGCACACAATTTGACCAAGTAAAGGCATACCAATTCGTAGAAAAATTAATATAGGAGTTATAAAATTTTAATCATCCATAAATCCCTTAAAAAGGCCCTGAATTCATTTTACGTCCAAGAAAATCTAAAACTGGCATAACTAGAAAAATCTGGAAATTTGGAAAAGGAAATATGAAATATCTCTCGAAACACTGTTCATGAGCTGTGATACCATTTTGGTGACACCATGTATGTGACACCGTGTCTGTGACACTGTGACTGTGACACCATTTATGGGACACCATATACATGACACCATTTCCACGACACCATTTCCGTCACACCGTTTCTGTGACACTATGACTGTGACACTGTTTTTGTGAAACCGTTTCTGTCACACTATTTCTATGACACTGTGACTATGACACCATTAATGTGACACCATTTCTGTCACACAGTTTTTGTCACACTGTTTCTATGTCATCATTTCTATCATACGATTTCTGTGACACCATGAATGTTACACCATTTCTGTTATACTATGACATTGTTCGAAAATCTAGAAACATTGTTCATAGTACTTTAAAATTGGAATTTTTATGGGGATGTGTCACCTTAACCTCCCAGAACACCTCAAAAACAAGATTTCTAAAAAGAAATAGACAAGAGAGGTCCGGTCCATTACACACATACTATCATAAATATTTATCCTTTTGAATATATGGGTGTTATAAAACCTTAATTATATATTTAGTTGAATTAATATCTTTTTAATCATTCTGACATAGAAGTTTCGCCATGGGTTGAGAAAAAGTATTGGTCGTTCAGATCTTGTTAGTTGTTATGTTCAATGAGGAGAACCATCATCCATTGAAAAATTGTTATTTATGATAACCAAAATAGATTTAAATGAAAAATATTTTAATGTGTGTATTTTTTGTTTTTACTCATTTCAATTGTTATTATTTTGGATTTTCACTAATACAAGTGTTTCTTTTTCTGTGCATGAAATGATTTTTTACTGATAATTAAGAATTTTTTAACCTTTCTATGAGATTCCCCATGGGTGTCGAATATGGATTACCTAGTATTAGGGGAAACATGATATTTTTCATGTGAATATTATGGATGGGATGTTATATGACATAGAAATAGTTGAATGGATTTTTTTTGGAAAAATTGTGTGTGTTTTGGTTGTTATATAATTACAATCTTCAAACATATATAAGTTAATTTTGTTTATAGTTGGTAATTATAATGTAATATTGTAGTTTCCCGGTGTCAGGTATTGTGATTGGTAAAAATTAATATTATAATGGGAATTGGATTTAATTTAATAACCACCAACTATTATATAATTAAAAATCATATTTAACTATAAATTGTTGAGATGAATTTCACAGCTAGTCAATGAATGGTTCAAAAATATATATTAAACAATAGTAGTATAAGTAAATTAATATGTATAGTAAAAATTCAAAATAAAAGAATTAAAAAATTATTTGATTTAATTAGAAATAGTAAATATAATTTATTTCATTTATGGATAAATTGTCACTAGTTTTTCAATGATTTAGATGCTATTTTTATATTGTGGAAGTGGTTTTGAAACAATAGTTTTATTCCTTGATTTTGATATAAATTTTTTACAAGCCCTTTAGCTGTGACTCTATGTGGAACTATATATATTTTATTTTCAAATACTTATTTTGAACATGCCACCCTTTGTGGATCTCATTATTTATGTCTAAATATTTTTATTTCTATGTACTTTCTCCAATATCTTATATAGGAAGGGAATGGGTGGGCGATTCAAATCACTTTATGTCTCTCCCATCGAAGAATAGTATATGATGTGATTAGTAAATGTTTCTAATTGAATAGGGGTTTTGTTGGATAATAATTATAGTGTATGTAATACATCTTACTCAATTATCTGGTTTCATTAGAATATAATAATTATTTGTGAAGGTATCATAATATGAAATTGGGATATGGTTTGCGAGGTTATATATTGAGGAAGATCTTATTAATTTATGTATATTATGATTGTGGTGTGAGATATGATGTGTGTTGACATATCTATGGAAGGGGATGAATCACAGAACGTTGTGTTAATGGTTTATTAAAAAGAAACACCAGGGGAAGTGGATATATGGTAAATTTATACAATATATTTTTTATAATATTTTAATATGAATGGATTTAATGATTGCTGAGTAATAATTGTTGTGTATGGGTGATAGGTGAAATGAATAAAGTTCATATTGGTCACAATAATTATTAATTGAGGTTTCAATATTCAATATTAACATTTTCATGATAGTTTATGAGGGGGATCTAAATAATGATTCACAAAATTAACAACCCATAATTACAAGATATATAATAAGGGTTTTACTCTTATAAATTTTGTTGATATTTTCAATTCAGAGTAATTGATAATTAGGTAATAATCTTACATATAAAACCATCATAATAAAAAGTGAATCCATTCACTCAATATCATCTATAATTTATTAAAATATTATTCTAAAATTTAATTACATTTTTCAATAAAAGTATATTATCTTCTTTTAATATGGGACTCTTTAACAAAATTAAATTCATTGAAACAATTCCTACACATCCTTAATAATTGTTCCCAATATTGAAGAACATGAAATTAGAAAAGTAACATTCAGTAAAAGACATCATAATAATGTTAACTTTTTAATATATCCAGAATTCATGAATACCCATAAGTATATTTTATTTTCCTCATAATAATCTATGAGTTATAAATAATCCCATAATTACTCATGAAATCATAAATTTTTCCAAATATTTTCATATGACATTTCAAAAGCATGAATAGAAGAAAAATCAGATTTTTGTGTTTGTATAATAAAAAAACATGAATTATTTTCCTTAAATACAACTATTTACCTATAAGATAATAAGAAATATTTAAAATAAATTATCATTATATAAACTTATGAAATTAAAATAATTAAGTAAAAACAATAAACATCTATAACATGATATAAATCCAAAGATAAAAATATAAATAAACATATAGATAACAATTTTTAAATTTTATAATCATATAATTCATAATATTATCAATTATAATTATATCATGATGACCTTATTTTAGACATCATGAACTTACCATCAAGTCCTCATGTCTAAATATAAAAATTAATTGGTTAAAAATACCACAATTCTAAGGATAGTTTGTCGAAAGAGATCTCTTGATGTGTAAAGGGGATATAATGTGACTCAAACATCACATACTATATATAAGGAGTTCATCACATTAAATAAATAAATAATAATTCAGAACAAAATCAATATAAACTATCAAATCAAAAAACAATCATAAAAAATGTTAATGTTTTCTACATTCAAAAAATTGAAAAAACATGAAAATAATCTTTCTAATGAAATTATGTAGAAAATATCATTAGATAGTATATCCATTAAAGAATAATAATAATTAAACAATGGTGAAATATATGAAAATAGCGTTAAAATATCAGTTAAAATTTTCCTTGAAAACATAAAAAATTATACTTTTCCTTTCATAAAAATTTAAATTTAAATTTCTTTAATATTAAGAAAAAAAATATCTATGAAAATAACTATGAAAATATATTAAGGATTCTATAATGAAATGAATGACCATCATTTTAGTAAAATATATCGTTGTTATATATGTTGAAATAGAATATTATTTTCATATATTTTTTAAAAAAGAATGTGGTTCATATGAAAAAACATTTGAAGAGATTCATTTTAATCATTTGAAATGAATGTATAAATTAATTTACAATATACCATTAAAAATAATATATATAGACGTGAGTAAATAATTGAAATATTTTATTAGAAAGGTCATAGATGAGAATAATTTTTAATGTAAAAAATTGAAAGCATGTTTTAAAAGGAAAATCAGTTGCCATGAGTCCAAAATCATTTCATATCTTCTATAACTCTTGAGTAATGAAATTTTATTAGTTTCATACCTATTCAATAATATTTATATTATTAATTATGTTATATCTTTCCTTTTTTATAACATTTTTACCATTTATTATTTAAGTGCATAATAAGTTATGTTAAGGTTTTACATTTTGAGCATGTTTAGTTCCTAATCCAAAAGCAACATTGGTAGGTAGAACATTGTAATTAGAGTCAGGATTCTATCATCTACATAATATTTAATGTAATAAACTTGACCCCAATGGCCCATAGTTGGTGGATGAATTTTTTAAATGGAATACATATATAAGATCACATCACTGGGTATCCGTCACTTTAGTAGTCTTTATGTACAAGATACATAAATGGTTCCCTTATTACATTTGTAATTAAACATGGTAGATAAAAAATAAAAATAAACTACTTCCATGAATCTTATTTAATGATTTTATAATCATATCCTAGGGAATACAAACAAATAAAATTTCATCTTAAATGCTTAGTATGGGTTACATATACTATGTGTAGAAATTTTTTAAAGGTATAATCATTATATAAAGGTATATAACTGAAAAAACATATTTAATCAATAAATAGAGAATGAAAAGGTATAAATAGATTTTTTCAGAGTAAAAATATGGTAGAAAATAAGAACTGAATACTGAATGAAGAAACTAATTAATTATTGGATGTCATGTATCTGGAACATTAACCATTATACCATCAATATGGTTTATGTGTGTGGGTAGAAACCAGTCAAATTTTATTTAGAAACAAACATGCCATTTTTCATCTATTTTGTCTTGCAATACATGTTAATCTATTAAGGGGATATATTTAACTAGGCCCCACCCATCACATCAAGTCCAATTTATTTTTCTTAAATAAATTCAATTCTATAAAAACATCATAACAAAACAACTCATGTAAAAAATGGAATATATAATAGATAATAATGATATCAATGATATAATATATGTGGATATTTAATGAAATATTCAATGAATTATGATAAAAATAAAAGGGAAGTATACATACAACACAAAAAAGGAGTAAGTAGTGAATGATGCATAATAAAAGATAATATCATAATGGTTTTCCTGAAAGAATATACATAACTAATAATTAGGAATTCATAAGTGGATATTTGATTATATTCGAAAAAATGATGTCCAACTAAAGTGAAAACAAGAAAAATAGTGAAATGATAAAGTATTTATAGAATAATACATTTTCATTCCTATTAATACTTACGAATAAGATATTAATTTTACATTAATGTGGATGATTATTCCAATAGAGTACTCAACAAACAGCAATGTGTTTCTCATTAATCGTACATTCCACATAACATTGAGTTATACCAAAATATAATACAATGATAATATTATTATCATAAATGGTAGTTATTTCCCAGCCATTGTAATAGAGGGAATGAAAAGTATCAACGAATTTTGAAATATGGTTTATAAAAATTTAAATAAAAATCCATTGGTTACCATTTGTTTATAAATGGAAATAAAAAACAAATTTAAAATAAAGGATGTGTTTTTATGAAATCCTATTTAAAAGAGAATAATTGTGTTTATAAACTATAAAACTAGTTATAGATTTGTATTTAATAAAAAATATATGATATAAATTCACTATATTGTTTTAAATTCATATCATCTATTTTCAATATATGATATAAGAACAAATTCAATTTTTTGAATAAAAGAAGAATTTATCTAAAAATGTAGTTTTACTACCTTTTGATGGGGAACCCTTTTTAATCCTATTTTTGGGCACATTTATTTGTTCCGTTTGAACAAAAGACCTCTTATTTATAAGTGGGTCATTAATATTTACTTTGGCAGATGTTCTTTATTTTTCTGAAAAATATCTTTTTAATGAATAGTGAAAAATACTTCATTTTAAGTCAAAATTGTCTCTTAATATGATATATATATATGTTTAAATTATATTTTTAGTTGGTATTAAATTATAATTGGATTATATTTTTATCATTTAATAGTATTGTGGTCATTGGAAGTAAATTTACTTTTAAAGTGGACATAAATGCATATGAATCTTTTGATAGTTATTACTTTTTAAAAACTAGCTTTTTGGTTTTGATAATGGGAATTTATATTAAATTTATTTCTTTAACTTATATGATTGGAATTTGGAAAATGGATTCCATATATTGAATCATGAGGTCCAAATTGTGTAAAGAGGTACCATTTTTTAGATAGTATGAATAGTAAATTCAAGAATTATTTATTTAGCACGGTTAAAGGGTAAATCTTTTAAATGAGGGTAAAACAATAATATTATAATAATATTAAATTACTATAACACGTGTCATAATCCTATTTTATGATATATATCCTACCATGGGAAGCCTTGGGTAAATTTTGGGACCCCAAGGATCCACTTGGATGTGAAAATGACATTTTATAAGAATTAATTTAATGTAATGTAAAATGTTAAAAACATTTATCTTTTGGTAAATTCTTTATGCAGTGTTATAAGTTATATTTTCAATTATAAATAGTCATTAGAAATATAAAATTATTTACTATATCATGATATTTTATTTATAAATTTTATACATCAAATAAATAAATATATTTATGACACAATGATGATGTAGTAATTAACTTATTAATGAATTATTTAAATAAATGAGATTATCAATATTAGATTAAATTTATTTTGAAACTTATTATTCCATCCACAATTTTTAAGGATGATTATGTCTTTTTATATTTTCATTAATAAGATCTTTTCGATATAATCATGTTTTAATGGATGTTTAAAAATTCTAGATATGAATAGTATAAAAATGACATAATCGAGTTTTTAAAACAAATTCGATTTTATTAAATAGTTTTATAGTCATAAAAGTATATGTTTTTTAAAAATGACATAGATAATGTTTTAAATGTCATTAATTAAACACTTGATGGTATATTGTCATTTTATGATAAATATAATAGTCATATTGCATTTATATACTAGAAGACATGGTAAGACTTAAATTAGTAAACAAATTGTTAAATCTAAATGATAAGGTAAAAATTGAAACCAAAACTTATTTAAAACTGATAGGTCGGATTATTTTGAAACAATGATAATATTATATTATAATTAAATGAGTTTTGAAACTTTTTAAATCTAAATTTATTTTATAATAAAATATTCATTCAAGACATTCTTAATGTACCCATCCTCCATCTTATAAATTAGCATTGCCTCTAACCCTTTACAGACGCCTCTCATGCCCCTTGTCTAATCCAAAATCTACTACAATAATATCCCAAAATCCCTATATTATGCCTAGAATCATTACCTTAGGCATAATGAAAAATTATGAAAGCATTTTGGCTCAAATCAAAGGGAGTTACCTGTTTTAAGAGGTAGTGTCTTTTTTAAAGTTCATTCCAATATTTTACATCATTAAACCCTATTATATTATTATTATTTGATAAAATAACAACACAAGTATATTTAATATAATAGGAATTTTTTATGACAATGATTCAAACTACACATACACACTCCTCCATTTAACAAATATGAACATATAGTTTTTGCGTACGACGAACTATTTGCTCAGAAAACGACGAATGTTCAATTTTCCCTACCACTTATCAGGGTTTTCATTATGTTGGAACTATATTAATATATGATATATATTATTTATATATTATGTAATTTTAAGTTAAAACATACCTTTATGATTTTCATGATGTGTAAATTCAATAATTTCATTTGAGGAAGAGAGGACTATTGCTCCCTCAAAGAGATATGACTTGTTCATGCCATATATAGAATGTATAAATGTTTAAGATAATGAAATTATGTAATGTATATATCTTATTATATTATACATTAATTATAATATATATATATATATCATTTATTTCTCTTTACATTAATATGATAAATAAATGAAATTAACATTTATGCATACATACGACATACCATCTCCTTGAATAGTGAATTTCATTTCTTATATACTAATGTTATAGAATATTATAAATTCCAATATACAATATATATATGATATATAAATCATGAATAATATACTAGAGATAATTTTCATTTTATGACATCGAGAAATTTTAATTAAAGCAAGATCATTTTCGACTAAAGTACCCATTATCGACAAAACGACTGAAATTACTATAAATAATTAAGTAATTTTTATAACATGGTAATAAATAATATAAAAGAAATAATAAAAATTTAAAAGGTTCTTAGTCTAGTGTAAATTAATTTATGTTTATTATTTTGGAGGAACAAATAACATACGTGACGAGTCAGACTCCTTGTAAGAGAACCTTTCACTATCCTCTTTTAGTCAAAGACTTCTTTTATATTATGTCTTTTAATTTCCATTTTACTCTGTTAGGATATTTTCTTCGCTATCATTATTGTAGTAAATTTTATGTCCAACTTATGAGATACCTTTTTCTCTCTCATCGACTCATTTTTGGAATTTTAATGTGACATCGTTAAGATGTCAAATTATCCTTAGGAAATTTCAAAACTAACTTTCATCTCCTCGGGGATTATGCATACATTGTGGATCATATTGTGCCAATATTATGTGTGGAATCACACTTTATTTATTTAAGTATTAATTTTCACTTCCCTTTGTTTGGATATAATTTTTCAACACATAAGCAACCCATTGATAAATTCATATGTCATTTATATGAACTTTTAAAGGGAAATATTATCTCAATATCAATTAATTGAGTTAAATATCCATTTCATCAGTTATATTTTTCCAAGAATCTATGTGAATGACTGCTTATTGTTTTAAAATTAATATCCCCTTATATTGGGTCTTTTTATATTTTCCACACATGATTATGTCATTGATTTATGCTTAATATAATTATATGTTCTTTGTAAGGGATTTTGTCTCAATTTACATTCCATTGAAACTTATTTGTTGTTATACAAAAATTAACTTTATATGGTGTATATAATGCCCCAAAACATATTTCATCATTAATATCCTTATTCTCCTGATATTATAAGATTATTTTAATGTTACTCTGTAATTAGTTTAATTCATGTATTTTCTTAAGTTGTAAGAGACTCTTTACCTAAAACCATGTTTAAAATGTTTTAACAAATTATTCTTATAAATATTTATCATTAATCTCCATGTTTTCAAAATGGGTTTTAAGATTTTTTTCATATATAAATTAAGGTTTTAAAATGTTAATTATTTTCAAAGATTAAATTTGGAATGGGAGACTTTTAATCAAAAATCCATGTATTAAATATCTATATTGGTTTTGAAATGTATTCAATATTTCAATATCATCAAATTATTTATTGTGATTACAAATGAAATTTTATTAGTGAAATGTTGATATTTGAAATATTTTAAGTGATATGATTATATGAGGTTACTTGGACATTTGATGGATGGTTACCTGATAAACCAATGAAGGGTGGTTACGTGATAAACCAAATGACGAATGGTTCCATGAGAAACAAAGGACATGTGGTTACATTATAATCTCAAATGCATTGGGGATGGAAGTTAGATGTATGACTATTCCATTTATGGTATGTGTGGAAGTCAACCATATGGTTATTCCATTTATGTATATTTATGTCACAAGTGACATTTATATTCTATATGTTGATTTCTATATGCTTTATGGTAATATTTTGATTAAAAAAGTTTTTGTAATGTGCTTATATTATGTAAAGTGTTTTGAATACTTCATAAATGTGAAAATTATTACTTCATGATAAAGTATTCTGGTTTCTCATGTTATCCCAAGACTAATATTTTTCTTTTATTATGTATCCCTTATTGAGATTTTTATTCTAATCCCATGTTTTGAAATGTTTATTTTAGTACATAAAGGTGTATAGGGTCAAGGATGGGATCACAGAAAAGCCATGGTATCTAAAACATGGAACTAAACATATTTCTTTTTTTAGAGTTTTTATTTTATAAAAAATATTGATAGTGAGTAGATGTTTCTACTTGTAATATTCAAGCTGTTATGTATATGTTATGGCCTAATTATCTAATGATCTAAACATGAAAAGATTTTCAATATGAATTACTTAAATAATTCGAGATTATGTAATGTTTAAGGCTGGGTCCTTATTGTTAGTATAAGAGGCCAGTTAAGATAACTTTAGATGTTATAGTGTTTTTTAAGAATAAGTTACATAACCATAATGGTTTGCATATTAGAAATATTCATATTTATTTTTTAGATATATTGAATGAGTTTAAGATAACATGAATAAGTACATCTTAGTGTATACCCTCCTCATAATATAATATATAATGATTTTACTGATATACTCACACTAACCTTTTTGGTTCTAGTAAATGGTTGAATCTTGTAGGAACCATTGTTACAATGGATATAAATGAAACTTTGGTGGTTTTCTAAATAAGAATCCAAATAAAATGGGAGATGTAATGAAAACTCCTGTGTTTATTCTCAACCAACAATTAGGGGTCATAATTGACCACTTGAACCTTGGTGAGTATCCTAAGGCATCATATATATGAAAATGAATCCATATGGAAGTTCGGGTAATAATCCTAGAGGTATAAAGAAACTGTGCTGGTTTTCTAAATATGAAACCAAATGAAATGGGAGATGTAATGAGAACTCTTGTGGTTATTCTCAACCATATATCAGGTGTCATGATTGACCACTTTAACCTTGGTGAGTATTCTAAGGAATCAAATATATGAGAAACAAATACCTATGGATGTTCAGGTAATAATCATAGAGGTATGTATATTAAATAACCAATGTGTGAAAGATATTGAATGAAAAACCTAGAAAAATGCTTCAAAGGGATGTGAAGATGTTATAGATGCAGTAATGAAGGTCATAAAGCAATATCATATCATGGAAAAAGTAAGCATTCAGTTGACTCTAAGAAAAAGAATTATGTTAATTCCAAGGGTTGAATTTAATGCCCTACATGTGGTGTGCATGGTCAGTATACAAATATATATCCTACGAATTAGGTTTAGGAATGGGATTTGGTGGACCATTAAAATATATGTTAAGAAATGCCTAATGCTATTTCAATTGAAGATGATGAAAATTAAAATGACATACAAATGGTATGGATTATTTCTTAGCTCATGTTTTGACATTATTTAAATCATAGGACATTATGAATGAATTTGTTTTTAGGAAATAATTACATAAGTATAAGAGGAAAAATTTCGATAAATGATCATGAATATTGTTAGATGATTAAGATGTCTACATTTTAGGAATTAATGAGTACTGTTGGACATATAAATGATGATATGTAAAAATTATAGGATTAATTTAGAAGACTTATTTTATTTGTAACACTTACGTTTGGTATATACACCTATTAATTGAGGAAGAATTATGTTTCCTTTTGTGGATGTAGTTATAAAGAACCATTAGGGTTTATATTATCCGTAAAATTGTTTAAATTATGGGTTATTACTTTTTGAGATAAAAAATTTGAGGTATGAGATAACTTTTGTGTTTAAATTATGTTATGGTTACTTTTGAAGAGTTTACCTCATTTTATGAATTTTATAATAATTATATGGTTTTAGAAAAAGAAAAACCCACAGGATGGGTGACAACTTGTCAAAAATAGAAAGGCCATAGGAATCGAACCCTCAACCGAAAGGCGACAATGGTGCATCCCCTACCACTGGTCTATGTGAAGTCCCTAGTTTGTATGACTTATTATTTTTAGTTAAATGGTTTTATGGATCATGAATAAGTTTATTTTTGATCTTATGTGTTATCAAATGGATTTCATTAGTTTAGGAAAATGATTTTGTGATAATGTGATAAATGTTATTTTGGAAGATGTTCTTTCTTTTAAGAGAACTATATTCTTATAGTAAATAGAATACTACTATATTTCATTTGTGATAAAATAGTGGAATTTCATTTTGGAAGAATCTATATTTTTATTGCGGACATATAGAGATTCAGGTTATTTATGAACATGAATGTCTTAACTAGGAGAATATGTGATTAGGTGAATAACTTTTCAGTATGGGACTTTAAGAGTAGATTTTATTATTTGTAGATTAAGGTTGAGATATGACGTGGATGATTATGTGATCAAATTATTCTATGTTTTGGTTTTCAATCATAGTTTGTGTTATTTTTAGGAATTTTAAGGACATCTAGGTATTTAATGGTCTTAGATGAACTTTGGGTATTGTTTGTTAAATTTTGGGGACAAAGAGTATTACTTCATTTTATAATGGATTATCCTTTTTGGGGATTATCTGATCTAGTACAGTCCATTTTGGTTGTGGTTAATGTCTACAGATAGGGTAAATATATATAGTTTTTCTTTTGTTGATTATTTGATTCTCTAGATGTTGATTCTAGTGCTTCAAACGTGACCAATTCATCTTGACTACTAATCATTTTGAGAAAATATTTCTTTGTGGTAGAAATTTATTAAATTATTAAAATTTACATAAAAGTTAAAGTATATTTCATAATTTTCGTAGTCAATGTCATTAATAATTTTCCAGGGTATTTAAAAAAACATTGTTCGTTTAATTTTTCTAATATGAATCAAATATCATTTGGCCCATCATAAGTTTTTGGTTTTATAGTGGTTAACATTCTATTGATGATGATTTCTATTACTCTCCATCAAAACATGACACTTAGTTTCTCTTATATATAGATGTTTTCATACACGCCGTCATAGTATGTGTTATCTTGGGTGACCTTTGTACTTGTCTTTGATTAATTTAATGTGCTAAATTTATTGACTCGTTTTCCAATGTGGGACATCCAATGACATTTTCGAGCCCAATTTTAATATTTTGAGGATGCAATTCCAAAAATGGGGGAAGGATGTAACAAACCCTGTATTTATAGAATATTAATTTTTTATTCCAATTAATACTTATGAATAAGATATTAATTTATTCTTAAAGGGGACACATTTTCTGATAGTGTACTCAACACACAAGAACAGGTTTCTCCAAAATCTTATGTTGCACTCAGCATTGATTTATACCCACTACCACAAAACCATGTTTTCATAGCACCATAATGTAACAGCTCTAAAAAAAGTGATGATAAAGGGAACCTTTAGCAGTGCTAAATGATGTGCTGTTAAAAGTGACCCTGTATCAACGCTTTTTTTAGCGCTGATAAAGGAACCCCCTTTATCATCATTTTTAGCACTATTAAAGGGGACCCCTTTATCAATGATTTTTTAGTAGTGATGATAAAGGGTGATGGGATTTATCAACTCTTTTTTCCTAGGGTCGATATATTTAAAAAAATTCCTCAAAAATAATATATTTTTATATGTGTATATTTATATTGATATAAATATAATATATATATTTGTAACTATGATTTAGATAAGTATAAATAGACTATTAAATTAAGTATATAATAAATTTATTAAAAATGGCCTTAAAATATTTTAGAAAATATAATTAACTCAAAATTTTCTAATTATCATCCATTAATAATCATTTAATAATAATTTTAAGATACAAAAAAATCTAAAAAAATTAAATAAAAGATCTAAAATAAGTTGAAAATGTATCTCAAAATTCACACCGCCATAACTTTTGATCGGGGTGTCTGTTTGAGCTCTACAACATATCAAATCGAGGCATACACTTAGTTGTACACTCTAGTTACCCAAGGAAACCTTTTGTAACATTCTTTGAGGACCAAAACGGCCCATAAGGCCTCAGGAAATGTGTTTTTGTCAGGATACCCTGATTCTTAGCATTCAAACATGTATAACATCCAAACCAGATGTCTGCTTGGCCTGTACCACATATCATATCAAATATTGTTTCATTTTCTTCGATCTGACTTGTTATGGAGTTGAAATGAACTTTGGGATTAGAAGTTATATTCATTTTAACATTATACAGCTTTTAAGAAACACATATATATGTATTTATTCGTATATATATATATATATATATATCTGTGTGTGTTTCTCTCTGTGTGTGTGTGTTGTATATATGTATGTATGTATTTCATTATATATTTATAAACACACATAAAAAAAATATTTTTAAAATTTATTTATAACTAATCTTATAAATATATATTGATATAAAAATAAATATGCAAATAAAAAATTATAACTACATATATAAAAATAAATATAATTATATATTAATATACGAATAAATATATACATACTTATATATGAATAAATGTATATGTATTAATATAACTAAATATATTTATATTAATATGACTTTATATTAATATACAAGTAAATATAACTATATATATATAAACATAAATAAGTAAATATATATATATATTAATATATGAGTAAATATATAAACATATATATTAATATATGAATAAATATATATATATTAATAAAACTAAATATATTAATATTAATATGACTCTATATTAAAATACAAATAAATAACACAATATATATATATATATATATTAATATATGAAAAAAATAAATAAACATATATATTAATATATGAATAAATAAATAAATATATATATATATATTAATAAAACTAAATATATTTATATTAATATGAATTTATATTAATATACGAATAAATATTACTATATATATAAAAATAAATATAAAGATATATTAATATTTAAATATATATATATATATATATTTGTATATGAATAAATATATAAATATACTTATATATATCAATATAACTACATATATTTATATTAAAATTAATATATATTAATATACGAATACATACAAATATATATATATATATATACAATCAAATAGATATATCACAAAATAGAGAAGAAAACTGAATAACTTAGTGGTAAAGGTGTAGGCACGGAAGGGGGTGGTCTCGGGTTCATGTTCAGGTGGAAGTAGGGACACGCATGCCAGTGGGGTATGTGCGGGAATGTCCAGTCTGCTGAGAGTGTATGGGGTTCTGCCTAGCACTAATAAAGGGTGGGGGGGTCAAGCGCTGTTAACAGCTCCCCAGAGCATTTTATTTTATTTTATTTTTTTTACATTTATCAGTTCTAAAAAGGCACTGATAAAAGGTTATTTTATCAAGGCTAAAAAACTTCTGATAAAAGTTGACTTTTTTCAGTGCTCAAAAAAGCACTGATAAATGACTGTGTCATCGTCATAATTTTTAGTGTTGATAAACGACCTTTTCAACAGCACAATTTTTATTGCTGATAAAAAGGGCCATTATCAGCACTTTTATGAGCACTAATAAAAGGGTCCCCCTTATCATAACCTTGATTAAAAATGATTTTCTAGCTATGTAAATTCTCTTTTATAGCGCTGATAAATGACATATTTGTAGAAGTGAATGAAATATAATACAATAATAATAGAAATATTTTAAATGGTAGTTATCTCATAGTCGTTGGAATAGAGGCAATGTATATTATAAACTAAATTTTGAAATATGGTTTACATATGATTAAATAATTATTCAGTGGATAACATTTTTTATAAATTGAAATAAAAAACCAATTTAAAATAAAGGTTGTTTTTTAGGAAAACCTTTTTAAAAGGGAATCATTGTGTTTGTAAACAAAAAAACTCTTTATAGAAATTTTATTTAATGAAAAATATATGTTATATATTCAATTTATTGTTATAAATTAATCTTATATGTGTTCTACATATGATATATGACAAATTCAATTTTATTAAATAAAAGAAGTATTTCACTAAAAATGCAGTTTTCCCGTCTTTTAATGGAGAACCCATTTTAAATCTAGTTTTTTCACTTTTTTATGATCCATTTTAAAAAATTAACTTTTTATTATAAATTGGAAAATAAAAATTTACTTTGGAAATTTTATTGTATTTTTCTGATAATGTTCTTTTTTAATGAATAGTGATAAATATTGCATTTTATGTCAAAATTGTCTTTTCATATGATTTATTTATATAGATATATTATAATTTTTATTTGTTTTAAAGTATAATTATATTATATTTGTATCAGTTAATCAAATTATGGTCATTGGAATAGATTTCACTTTTAAATTTAACATAAACACATGTCAATCTTTTAATAGTTATTATTTCATAAAACCCTCTTTTTGGTTTTGACAACGGGAATTAATTTTAAATTAATTTTTTCCCACTTCTCTATTTTGAATTTAGAAAAATGTATTCCAAATTTGGAATCAGGAGGTCCAAATTTTTTAAATATGTTCCTTTTAATTTTAGACATTATGAATAGTAACTTTAGTAATTATTTTATTTTACATGGTTAAAAAGTAAATCTAGAAAATAAAGGAAAAACAATTATATTATAATAATAATTAATTACCCTAATACATCTTGTAATCATATTGGATGAGATAGTTCTTACAATGGGCATCAATGGGTAGATTTTGTGACCCCAGGGAGCCACTTTGATGTGAAAAAGACATTTTATAAAAATTAATTTAATGTAAAGAAAGATGTAAAGTAAACATATATCTTTTAGTAAAAGAATTTTTATATTGGACTATATTAGTGATATTTCTTACTATAAATAGTAATTATTAAGATAAATGATGTCCTATATCATTCAATATTATTTATAATTGATATAAAAAAATAAAAAAATATTTTTATGACACAATGACGATGTAGTGATTAAGTTATTAACGAATGATTTAAATAAATGAAATTATAAATATTAAAATAAATTTATTTTTAATAATTTTAATGCCATACATTAATATTAAGGATGATTATGATCTGTTATCTTTGAATTAATGAGGATTTTTCTAATTAATCAATTTTTTATGGATTTTCTAAATATTCATGATTTGAATACTGTAAAAATTGGCATAAATGAATTTTTAAATCAAATATTATTTTTTTAAATGATATAGTTTAAAAAAAATACAATTCAGAAAAATAAATTATATAATGTTGGAAATTTAATTAATTAACCAATTGGGGTTGTATTGGAATTTAATGGAAAATATATTAACCATATAGTACAAATATAGATGAAGATATGGTAAGAATAAAATTAGTTAACTAAAAGATAAAGCTAAAAAATAAGGTTGAATTTGAAACAAAAACTTTTCTAAAACCTATTTGTTGAAATCATTTAGAACTATAATCGTCTTATATTCTAATTAAGTTATTTTTGGGCCTTTTAAAATCTAAATTCAGTTTATAATAAAATAATCTTTTAAGACATTCAATAAGTACCCCTCCTCCCTATTAAAAAAGGAAATCACCTCTAACAACTTACTCACACCACTAATGCTTCTCGGATCATCTTCAATCTGCTCAAATAATCTCAAAAAATTCCCATATTCCTCCTTGAACCTTTACATTATGAATAATGAAAATAAAGAAATCCATTTGGCTCAAATCAAATGGAGATAGTCGTTTTAAGAGGTAGTGTCTTCTCCAAAGTTCATTTCCAATATTTTACTTATTTACTGAATATTCTATTATTAATATTTGATTACTATACAAAATTATCCTAATTATACGAGGATTTTATTATGATATGTATTCGAATAACATTTACACACACCTCCATATAATTTATACGAACATTCTGTTTTCTGTGTATAGTGAACTGTTGCCTCACGATATGAGGAATGTTTGATTTCCCCTACAACCTCTAATGGTTTATAAAAGAACTGTATTTATATATGATATATATTATTTTTATATTCTGTTATTTTATTTAAAATATACCTTTATTCTTTTCAAGAGGTGTAAACAGAATAATTTCATATGAGGAAGTGCATACTACCACCCCCTCAAAGTGATATGACTAGCTGATGTCGTACATGGAATGTATAAAAAAGGGTGTTAATGAACTTATGTAACATATATATAATATTATATTATACTATAATTAAAATATACCTATGTATAATTTATTATTAATTTATTTAATAGGAAAAATAAATCAAAGTAGGGTTCATGCGTACGCACGACTTATCGCCTCCATTAACGATGAATTTTATTTATTATATACAAATGGTATGGACAATTATAAATAAATATATAATTGATATATATGATATTTAAATCATTAATAATATTTTATAGAAAGTGTAATTTTTTCCACATGGACAAATTTTAATTATAACAAGATCATTTTCGACTCATGTACCCAATATCAACAAAACAAATAAAATTAATTTAAATTTTTTTGTAATTTTTATAATGTTTTAATAAGTGATATAAAAGTAATAATAAAATATAATTTTTTTAATAATGTAGAAATTAACTTATGTTTATTATTTATGATGAATAATGAATATACGTGATGAGTCAGACTGATAGTAGGGGAACCTTTCACGATCCTCTTTTAGTCCAAGACTTATTTTTATGTTATATGTTTTAAATTACATTTTCTTATGGTGGCATACTTTATTCGATATATTTATTGCAATAAATATATTTCCATGTGATTAGACAACATTTTACCTATCATAAACTCATTTTTTTATTTTCTAGGTGACGTTGATAGGCTTTCAGAAGTTCGTCAAGGAATTTCGAAACTAAATTTCCACTCATTGGGTTTTAGGTATACTTTGTTGATTATATCGATACAAGATTACGTGTGGAATAACTATTTATTTACTTATGTTGTAATGTACACTTACTTTTGTGTGGATATATTTTATCAACAAATAATCACCCCATTTCTAAATTCAATCCCCATTTATATGACCTTTGTAAGGGAAATCATAGAGCAATATTCATTCATTTAGTTAGATATCTATGTCATAGGTTTTTTAATGAATATGTGTGAATGACCTTTTATTGTTTTTCACAGAGTATCCCATTATATTTTGTTTATTTATATTTTTCAAACATAATAATATCATTGATTTATCTTTAATATAAGGATAGGATCTTTATAAAGGATTTTGTCTCTATTTATATTCCATTGAGACTTATTTGTTATGATACAATAATTATCTTTATATAGTGTATATACTTCCCATTGACATATTATATCATGAATCTCATTATTATCATGATTCTATATTCTTTTTTAATTTTTTTTTGTAATTATATTTATTCAAGTATTTTATCTTGTTGTAAGGGAATCTTTAAGAAAAAAATTGTTTTAAATGCTTGAAAGATTTATTCATCTCTATCATTCCCATTAATATCTGTGTTTTATAAATGGTTTTTTATTTATTTATTTATATATAAAATAATTTTTTAAAATTTTAATTCTTTTAAATGTTTCAAAGTGATATGGAACACTTTGACTCAAAAATAAGTTTATTAAATGTTTTAAATGGGTTTCAAAATGGATTAAATATTTCAGTATCCTGATATTATTTCTTATGAATGAAAATGAATTTTTTTAGTGAAATATTGATATTTGAAATATTTTATGTGTTATGATTATATAATAGTACAAGGAAATTTAATGGGTGGTTATGTGCGAAACCATTGATAGTTGGTTATGTTATATACCAAATGATGGATGGTTCTGTTATAAACCAAGGACGAGTGGTTGTGTTATAACCTCCAATGCATTGGGTATGGATGTGGTCAATATGGATATTACATTTAGTGATATGTGTGAAATTTGACCATATGGTTATTCCATTTCTGTATGTTTATGTCCCAAGATTCTTGTATATTCTATATGTTGCTTTATATGCGATTCACAGTAATAATTTGGTTAAAAAACGGTAAGTAATGATCTTTTATTTGTAGAAGTGTTTTTAAAACATCTTAAACGTGAATAGTATTCCATTATGAGAAAGTATTCATGGGGTTTAGGTTATTACAAGACTAATAGTTTTCATTCATTTTGAATCCCTTACTGAGATTTTTATGTTCATCAGAAGTTTTTAAATGTTTTTCATAGGAAAAAAATATGAATACTGTCACGGAGGGGATCATGAGAAATTCATTCTATCTATAATGCGGCACTAAAAATGTATCTTTTCTTATTTGTTGTTGTTTTATAGAAACAATGTATAGTGAGTAGAAGTGTCTACTTGTAATATTAAAGATGTTATGTATATGTTATCGACTAATTCTCTAAATATCTAAACCTAAAAATATCATCAACATTAATTATTAACTTAATTAGAGATTAGGTAATGTTCAAGATTAGGGAATTATAAATAGTGTTTAAGAAACATTAGAAAACATGCTCTTTATTGCGGTTTATGGAAAAATGTTATCATGTATTTGGAACCGAAAAAGGAATAATTGTCTATATAAAACCAAAAATGAAAAAGGATGTTTTTTGTGTGATAAAATAGTGATTTTTGGAAAGTATTTGTGGATTAAAATATATAATGTCGTGTTCTAAAAAATTGGAATGAAATTGGCATGTTCCCTTGAATTGGAATTTCTTATTAGGAGGAATTAAAGAAGAACCCTTAAAACATGTATTTAAACATAAAAAATAATAGTAGATTTAGTAATATATGTTTTAAAAATAAATTTAAAATTTTGGAGCTTAAAATATAAATAAATAATAATGAAAATATGAAAAATAGATAGAAATTGTATCCCAAAAAGGGGTTTTCGAGAGAAACCCTTACCTTATATCATAAGGTGTTTTAAACTTTTGGTAAATGGTCTATATAATGAAATTATATTCAATAAAAATTTAATTCATTAACTAGTAATCATTTATTTTATATTTTATAGTTTTATTATGTTCATTTATTTCCATTTTTATGAGTTATAAGATTCACATTCATCATGCATTAGTGTTCATTTATTTGGATTCTATGATTGGTTAACTTGTATACATGTTTGAAATATCATGTAAAATCAGAGTGATTATACAAAATTGAAAATATATATTATTAATTTAATTAAATAATATATTTTTTTCATATTTTTTTCTAGATATTAGGAAGATTCATTAGTTAAAATGTCAACGATAACTACTTAGATTTTTTTTTCAATCCGCATATACTAGTTTTGTTTTATTAATGAAATATATATATATTTATATACTAGTTACAAAACATTATGAAAATTGTAATATTTATAATAAAATTTGGTTTACCCATAATAATTATTTTGTGACCATCCTTGAATGTTGTTAGGGAAAATGAAAACAGATCATCCATGATGATGGTAAATCGAAAAATAACAGATGATGTTTTCATTTTTAGAATAAAAGGGAGTGGAAAAGGGGTTTGATGATAGATATTCAATAAAATAATAAGATAAGAGTATATATAAGACAGTTGAGTTTTCATGCTTGTTTCAATTGAGGAGATAAAGAGAGGATATGAAGATAAAAAGAATTAAAAGAAATAAAAAGAGAACGAAAATGGATTTTACCTCTTGGACTCTTCTCCTTGAGAACCTCAATATAGAAAAAAGGTTTGGTATTTTTTTTAAACAAAAAACACTTGAAATGGTTTATGGACATATGAAGATGATTGAGTTGAAATTAGATACGATTCAATGCGTAGATGGTGTGAGGAGAAAAGGTAGAGAGGGGTTGTATTTATTTTTGGGGAGATGGGTGTTTTTTGATTATTTATTTTATTAGAATATTATTTTAGAACAAAAATATAAAAAATATTAAACCTTGTCACAATATATAATAAATAATGAAGTTGATTTTGATATTATGGTTCTTACACCAGAATGAATCAAAAATAGTTTGTTTTATTTATAATGTTATATCCTGTAAATTACCAGAACTCACTATTCAAAAAAAAAATCAGCTACATCAGAACAATACCAAAATATTACTCTAACTATTTTATGATTTTTTGAATTTAAAAATTGAAATCCATTTTTTGAAAATAAGTGTCTATATATGAGAAATTTTTTATTTAAATCATCATTTATTCAACAAATAAAAATGTTAAAATTATATCTAATTTTATGACACATTGAAAAATTTATTAAGGATTCATAAAATTATATAACAATTATAAGAAAAATAAATATTAATTTATGAATTTATTTTATGAGAATGTATTTCTATTTAAATAATTATATTAATTATAAGGATTATAAATTATAATTTATGTTTTATAAAAATACCAAAACATATTTTATCATTTTTAAAACATATATTTAATTATATTATGAAATAATTATTTCCTTTTTTCATTTATAAGATAACTTAAATTATATCTATACATTCATAGAATAGATTATTATTATATTCATGGAGTTTCCAATTTTTAATGGTCGTATTAAAATTACAATTGTAATGTTACTATTTCATATTATATCACAAGTTCGTTTAATTTTGGTATTCGGTGAATCATATTCTACCAAATGAATTGAATTTATTAAAAAAGATACATAACATAAAATCATTGGATGTTATATTCTTCCTTCTATTGAAAATTGATTCTGTTAAATTTCTTGAATATTTCCTTCAAATTTGTTGATGGTGGTTATTATTTATAACATCCTCAAGTTCCCACATTGCGTCATCCATTTTATAGTTTCTAAAAAGATCTTTTACAAGTCGAGTCATCTCATTTCATAGTATATTCTCTCATGTGTCATGAATCTTGATAGGCCCTTCATATTATGAAAAATTTCTTCTAGTTATATTGCTTCATGGGTGAGTACATGCGTTCGTACATGCATGTATATCTTTAACAATGATATGTTGAACACATAATCATCATTGGAGTGGCATGGTAGAATTACTAATCCATAATCCAAATACAGAATTAATTAAAGAATTTCTGATGATGCAATGTACAGGGTGATTAGTTTACCCATGTTAATGAACCTTGTGATAGACATCTGTGGGGAGACTTTTATAATGACATTATCTCTAAATTTAAATTCCAAATGCTTTCCCTGGTTTTCATTATAAATATTAAACCTACATTGACATGATTTAATATGATCCTAAATTGTCGTTATTATTTTCAGGACCTATTTTATAAATAATTTTCATATCAGTTTTTTTATCTCTAATGTCATCAAATCAATCTAGAGTATGAAATTTTTTGTTATATAATTCTTCATATGACACTATTTAAATACAAGAATGGAATCTATTACTATAAGAATGATCTAACAAATCGAATTACATATCCCACATATCTTTAATGACATGTGATCATTTTCTCAACATGTATTATAATTTTTGAATAATCTGTTTAGATTGTCCATGAGATTGAGGTTGATAAGCATTAGTCAATGGAATCTCAATATCCAATCCCCTATGAATAATATTCCATAATTTAAATGTAAAACAAGGATCTCATCCTGACACAATTGATAATGGCGATCCATGAAAAATTATATCTTCAAAAATATAGAATCTTCTAGGCTCTCAAAACTTATTTTTATCTTATACCAAGATATTGTGCCAATTTTTTAAGTCGATCAACAATTACCCATTTTTTCTCATTCTTTATGGTCGAATTTGGAAATCTAGTGAATAAGTCCGTAGTAATTCCATCCATCTTAGACATATGAATAACTAAAGGTTTCATGAATCCTATCAGATGATGTATCTTAGCCATCACTTTCTGACAAAGTAGACATATTTTCACATATTCAACAATTTCCCACCTCATATTTCCCCACCAAAAAAGTTCCATAAGGTCTCTATACATCTTGGTACTACCATGTTTTATATAGAAAGTTGAAATATGATAATTATATAATAGTTCTATTTTTAGCATAGGTATTTTTGGATAACACATCATATTTCCATATTTTAGTAATCAATCCCCATACATGAAGCCTTCCAATCTTCAATCCATTATATATTTAATTATATTTTAAAAAATTTCATCCTCAGATTTGAGAAATTTTTATCTAATTTATTAAGGACATATTAGTCGTAATTTGAAAAAAAAATTGAAGTTTTCACTTCCTTAATAATCTCCAAATCCATATTTTCTAAATCCATAAACAATAGATCATAATAAATTATTATTTTCTAAGAATTTCATGTTCATTCCTTTCTAATTCATATGCTACCTATTTTCATTTCCCATGATGTAGTTTATTTAAAATCATAATATTTGATCAACTTGAGACAAAATCTTTTCATCATTGTGAGTAATTTCTATGAATGATGTATCTCAAACTATTTTGATCCATATATATCTCAAATGCTTCACCATAGTGACAGTGTATCTATTTCTTTAGAGATAATATTATGACTGAAAACTCAAGATGATGAGTTGGATTATTGTATTTCATGAACCTTCAACTACATTGATGAATATGAAATAAATATGAAATAACTTTATAGATTTTTAAAAGTACATAGCCCAATTATTTATTTGAAACATCACTGTATATTAAAAACCCATAATTTTATGATGGTAATGTCAAAATTGTTGCATTGAATAATATTCTCTAAAATTATTCAAAACATTATTCACATTATTTATCTATGATAAAATAACCCATTTATATGTGATCTTGGTTAACATGTTCGAAAATCAAGAAAAATTATGAACTAAATGTTATAAGTAAACTTCTAAACCAATGAAAATACTTAACATGGTCATGTTCATTGGTAGATTCCAATATTGGGTTTCTGTTGTCTTTATAGGATCAACTGAAATTCCATTCATTGAAAAAATATTGACCAACTTTTTTATTGAGTCCATAGTTCACTATTGCTAAATTTACCATCCAACTATTTCCTTCACAGAGTCTCAATAATGATATTCATGTGATTATCATGGTATTCTTAAATTTTAGAATATACAAAAATATCATCAATGAATAGTTAAAAACAATTATCATAATATTTCATGAATACTATATACATACGATCCTTGAAAATAGAGGGTGCATTATCCAACATAAATGGCGTTACAGAAAACTCTAAATGACCATTCCTCATCCAATGTGTTTTATTTAGAATATATTCCTTCTTTACTTGAAATTTATGATACCATTAATGAAGTTAAATCTTTGAAAAATATTGAGCTATATGATTTTGATAAAATAATTATTTAATTTGAGGGAGAGGAACATATTATTCATTGTAATAACATTTATTTCACTATAGTCATTTCACAGCCTCATGGATCCCTATTTCTTCTTAAAAAATAGATCATGGGCTCCCCATAGGGAATCACATGTGTGAATAAATCTACAGTTACTCAACTCATGTATTTTTTTTCAAATACACTAATTCCACAGTATTTATTCTTTAAGGATAATTTGATATTGGTACTACATCATATATTTAATCAATGGTAAACTCGACCTCACACTTCGGGGGGTGTCCAGGAAATTCCTAAAAAAATACAGAAATTGTTTCCTATACAATTGTAAATCATCAATTTGAAGATTAATTTCCTCATATTTAGATGTTATGTGATTTTTCTACCCATTTATATCATTCAATAGAGTTATATGTGGTGGATCTGGAAGATGCTCATATTATAATGTTTCTCCTCTAAATACAAGAGACTGTATATATTCCTCACAAATCCTAATTTCCTTCATCTTGAAATAAATTCGTTCATAATATTTATAAATAATATTCAAAATAAGGATTATATCAAAGTGGACAATAGGTATAATGATGATGTCACAAAATAAATAACATTTATATTAAGTAAGGGTAACTTCCCAACTCATTTATGTTGTGATGAGACTTCTTTTATGGGTTTTGACATACAACACCCTTATTAATTTAAAAGGGAAATATCTAATTTTATTTGGAAATTGGTTGTATATAAAAAGGTTTGATGATGTAGAATCAAATAAAAAATTGGATAAATTTTAAGATAGTATTATTTTACCTTCCCCCACATCATTGGATACTTTTACATTAGTAGTTGTGACTATATAAACAAGGACATCTGTAGAGACCCGAAGCGTGATGCACATTGACATTACATTACATTTGCGGAATACTTAGTACATAAAAAAACACACACACAAGGATCGTAATAGTTTAGTGTCTTTGGAAACTCGGAATATAATCTTCTAATCCTGGTGAAAGATCTTAAACATCTCTCATAAAGATCTTCCTTTTTTTACCTAAAACCTTTATTTATATCCTGGGGAAAAGAAAACATAAAAGGGTGAGCTAAAATGCTCAGTAAGGGTAAACAAAAGAAATATCAATCACATCATATACATAAGCACATAAATTTTGGAAATCATAACCTGTAAAAGAGATCATAATTTCATAACATGGGATAAATCATGGCTGTGAAATGTAATCACAATAATCATAACATAAAACATGAAACTTTGTGGCATTCACACATAATCATAGAGAATCATTTCTTATTAGTCAAGACTCATTACCAAGACTATCATAGTGGACAAAGTCCATTTCTGAACCGAGTCACCCTCGTTTCAGTCAGGTTTCACTGAACCGGTATAACCTACAATTCCAGCCATGTCTATCACATGAGATATAAAATCATTACCCAATTAATTGGAAGTAGATATAGGTCCCACCCATCTCATAATTATACCATTCTTATGTGTGCCACAAAATCATAACTCATACATCATTTCATAACCCATGTTATAAAAATGGGAATCTTAAAGATCCTGACATCATAAAACAATTCATATAAGATAAAGGAATTCATAAATATATTTTCATCACAACATAATCATATCAATGTAATAATAGGGATAGAAACATAACCTTATATTATCTTAGATGGAAAATAATTTTGATAAAACTCTTGAACTCAATTCTTGAGGAAAATATCCTTTCTACTTCAAAAACACTTTTCATTTCTTAACATGTCATACAATTCTAAACTAAAAGAAGTTGATTAAAAATAAACTTGAAAACATGTAAGGATGTCCTCTTGGAAATAATGTTTTAAAAATCCATTCATGCCATATAAGTTAAAAAAACATTCTTCGTACTTTTGTCGGAAAAGTCAAAAAGTACCTCGTACGAAAAACAACAAAAGATTCCTTTCATATATTTTATTAAAAACTCACCTAAAGGTAAAATAGGATTTAAAAAATGTATATGAATGGAAATAATATGAAATATTGAGGAAACATGGATGTGGATGATAAAATACACCCCAGTAAATACTAAAGTATAAACAATCTCGGATAAAAATGAGATTGTGATATTTCCCTTACCTTAGGTCTGATTTTCTTCATATGTGTCCAAACCTCCTGTATAATGATTTAAATAATGTCGTTGACTTATTAAAGAATCATATTCATTGTTATTATATCATATATGGTCATATTCTTAGCTTCTTAGTAGTAATATTTCATTGCTACTTGTTATTCGGGTGTTTATAACTTTTTGTTCTTATGCGTGTTTTGTCGAATAAATTCTTATTATTCTATTTAGGTTATAGATACCTCATTTCCAGAATGGTATTACTGTAATATATATCATATTCCTTCATTAAATTCATTTATATAATCATTATGAAATGAAGATCATGTAGAACGAGTCACATCACATCGTGGAGACGGTATTCCGTACGTACGCACGAGTGATGATATTGTTACTATGATCGTGGAATTGTATTGGAGTATATGTATACTATTTTAGAATCCTTATCACTTTATAATAGTCATATATAGTCATTATTTACACCATTATACCCATCCAAGTAAGGTGGTGGTGGAAAATAGATTACACCACGACGTGGAGACGGTATTCCGTATGTACGCACACGCGATGATTTCTTTTTCCGTAGGATGGATAGATGGTGAAATAGGGTTGTTTCATACTTATAATAACATATCAGTATATGATTGATACTGATGTTATTACTTCATAATGAAACAATCTAAGAAGAAGAAGTGGAATAAGAAATAAAGATGAAAGAATCGGTAATGGACATTACCTCTTCTTTGAAGTGCTTCTTTGAGACCTCCTTTTAGGGCACTAAAATGGGTCTTTGAAGAAGAAAAGAACCTCTAGGATGTTTCTAGGGAAGTGGAGAAGATAATTTTTCAGGGGTTGGCCGAGCTTGAAGGCTCAATGTTGTGAGAGGAAGAGAGGGAGGAGGTTCCCTTTTATAAGGGAGGAGAGGGGCACCTTTGGAATAACTAAAAATATTATTTTATTATAAAGTCAAGTTCGGTTTTAAATAGCTCCAAATTGATATATTTCGAAGATAAGGTGGGGATGGGTCTAAATAATCTCATCCAATAGAATTTATACATGTTTAGGTTCCTATTTTAACCATATCATTTAGATTTAACATTAAGTTAAATAATTTTACTTTTACCGTGTCTTCTTGTGCTCTTACACTATAAGGTTAATAAACCTACTATAAGAAGCCAAACGAACCCCAAGTTGTTTATTATTAATATATATAACCTTATATAAGTCATTTATCCGAACCTTATATTTTTAGGAATAAAATAACAATCAATAATATAATATTTGTTTTAAAACCTATTTTATGTCAATTTTGACACTATTTAGTAATTGATTTTTGTGAAAATCATACAAGAATGATAAGTTCTAAAAAAGTTAATTAAATCAATACTAACATGTCATAATAACTTATAAAATTAGTGGAATTCATAAAAAGTCTAAAATTATATTTATTTGGGTATTTATAACATCAATTATGTCAATATTTCATTAATAAGATAATTACTACATCATTGTTGTGTCATAAATAAATGAAATTATTTAATGTCTAAAAATTACAAATAAAATACCATTATGTAGGAAATCATTTTATATTTCTAATAAATATTTATAGTCGAATTTATCTTATGTATAACCCCATATTAAAAATGTTTTAGTAAATAAACTTTGATTTTACCTCTTTTAACCCTTCTTTAAAAAAATTAATAATAAATGTCCTAATCTAATCCAACTGGGACTAAATGGTCATATCGTATTCCTAAGATTGTTTTTGGTCTAATTAAACTTGTCCAATAGAATTAGGACATGTGTTAGGGTAATAATAATATCATTTCTACACTTAATTACCCTATTTACTTTTAACCGTGGTAAAAAAAGTAAAAAGTTACTATTCACCAAAAAATTATTTTCATCTCATTGAACCACATTTTACTTACTGACATCAACCGTGTCACTTGGATTTTTGAAATTGCACTCACAAAAGCGGTAAAATTACATTTTATGAACAATTCAGTTTTTTTAACTACCACTTAGTGGTTTCACTATTCATCAAAAATTGAAAGTTTTCAGAAAAATACCAAAAATTAGGCATACGATATATTTGATATTATGAACTCAAAAATGATGTCTATTTTACCAAATTCAAAACATATCAGTTGCATTAACTAATTTAAAAATTAATTCTTGTCGTCAAAACAAATAGCGTGTTTTTAAGAGATAATAACTATCAAAAGATTGAAACTTGTTTATAACTGGTTTAATGTGAAATTACATCCAATGACCATCATTGTATTAAATTGTAAAAATATACTCTTAATATACTTTAAAACCACTAAAATTAATAATTTATCACTATTAATTATTTCGATTGAAAAAGGTGTTTTTAATTAAAATTTAGTAATTTCCACTAATCATCAAAATATAAAAGTTATCTGAAAATTACCAAAATTTCACCCTAAGCTAATTTCGATATTCTGAATCCAAAAATGAAGTCCATTTTGAAAAATAAAATTTACAATATTTCAAAAAGTGGTTATTACTATTCATAACGGCTAGTTTTAATAATATTTTAATAGCATATCGTTGTTTAGTGAAACTCGGTGTTGCGTACTACACACGCTATCGAGGAAGGTCGTGATTGCGTCTAATGAAAGGAAAGTCAAGGATGTGTGTTGTGAAATCTCCTTTTGGTGTAGCGTACAACACAAGACATTAATGAAATTAAAAAGAATATTTTTCATAAAATCTCGGGGTGTTACATTCTACCCCCCTTAAAATGAATTTCACCCTCGAAATTCCTCGGGGTTATAAATGGTTTACTATTAAAAAGATTCTTTAATAGAAACCCACATCGTAAAAAGTAATACCAAAACCAATCTTTAAAAACAAAAGTATGAAACGTAACGGTTACCCAAATAAACTTATCACTGGGTTTCCACATAGGTAAAAATATGGATATGGAAGAGAAATCTAACCATCATGTTCTGATGGAGAGTGGTAGAGAACATGGATATGGAAAAGCTAGAAATCACAAAGCCATAAATTTGTGATGATCTAAGGTACCATCTGATTCATTAGATATAAGAGCACTATGACAACATTTTTGGTTTTCAAGATCATTTCACTAAAGTAATTGAAATTGGAATTAGAAGAAATAATTTCGTGATTTTGGTATAGTCTCACCGTTTGTCGTTATTTGGACAATATCCACTTCATCTCTTAAAGAAATGAAGTTGAATTTGTCATTCGTGATGTGTTAGCAGATCATGTGATAGAATTATGGGTCATTCCATCTCTTTCAAACAAAATGTTAGAAAATGTTATAAGTCCATCTTATGGTTAATCATATATGGTTCCAAAAATGAACTTATACATCATATATCATACCGCTTAATAAAATAAAACTAGTTTCTACTAACCAAGGAATTCCTGTAGGCCAGTGGTAGGCAATAAAGTCCAGTCGCACTTTGGTTGTGGGTTCGATTCCCACAGCCTTGTCCAATGCGATGGGCTGTCGCACGTCCTGCAGGTTGTCCTTTTTCTAAAACTACATTACTATAACATCACATAAATAATATCAAAAAAAGTTCTATCATTAAACAATACTAACTTATGGTTAACATAATCAATTCCAATATTTAGGCTTATCTAAAATACTTTGGTCCAAGCTCATAGTATAAAGAAAATGATTACTTGAAATTTCATCAACCAAGCATGTGAATACCATCATTTATCCCCCATATATCTTGTTGGTCACATTCCAATCATGTGAATACCTTAATGATGTATTCACTTGAAAAATGAATACCCATTAAACCTCAGTGAAAACATGAATGCTGTCAAAAGATAAATCTTTCCACATACCAAAATCCAGAAATTCTATATAATGAAACCATGATATAACATTCTCCTTATATCAGTCATTAGCTCATGAATACTATCAAACATTAAATTTTCCCCTTATCCCTTCATTATGCGCATATCATCTACATTCCAAAAATATCTGAATAACCTTTCATGGATACTGGTAACATTAATCATAAACTTTCAAAACTCAAGGAAAGACAACAGTGTAACAATCCATAGATGTATATTTATTCCATAGTATCATGAGATTACTTATACAACATTACACATGATAAACATGTAATCATTCCACTACATTCTTAAAAAATTGACCGAGCTTCAACAATTATTTCATCTCACAAATCATTTGTAGTCTCTTCATCATCAACCACATAAATACTACCCGTGCGACCATACTGATTCTATTCATGAGACTTTCCCTTAGGGAATTGGGATGAATAATGCCCGTACATTCCACATTTAAAACATTTAACCATTGCTGATGTCGTAGTAATACCATTATCCTCATCCATGGTGTTAACTGAACCTTTTCCTTTTCACTTACTCGCTTTGTGTCCTTCTTTTCCACACCCAAAGCATCTTCCAGTTTCTTTGAAACATTATCCTTGATGCCTCTTCCCACATGATTTACATAGGGGAAATTGAACTTTCTTTCCTCTATGATCATCATGAAACTCCATCTTTCTCTTATTAGCGGAGTTAGGAAACTTACCAAATTTTACTTTATTGATCATATTATGAGATTGCTGATTCGGCATAATAATGATGTTTGGACTTCCAAATCCCATTTCATTTGGTTGCTCATGAAGAATATCATTCCATTGTCCATCATATCCTCCATTATCGTGAATCATCTTGTTTCTAGCCATTTTCTAAAAACCAAAAAGAATAGTTTGAGAGGAAAAAATCCAATTAAAGGGGGAGTAACTTCAATATCTAACATCTTTTGTTTAATCTAATATCGTTACCATAGTTCTAGGACTATATCCTATAAGTATTCTTATCCTTAGGGACATCCCTAGACATACCTTAGAAATGTCTCTAGGGATCTCACTAACGTTTTCACATCCTAGTTTCTAAAGGTTGACTAAACCGTTCCTCTGATACCAACTGTAGAGACCCGAAGCTTGAAGTACATTGACAATACATTACATTTGAGGAATACTTAGTACATAACAAAAACACCCACACAATGATCGTAATAGTTTTGTGTCTTTGGAAACTCGGAATATAATCTTCTAATTCTGGTGAATGATCTTCAACATATCCCATAAAGATCTTCCGTTTTTTATACCTAAAACCTTTCTTTATATCCTAGGGAAAAGAAAACATAAAAGGGTGAGCTAAAATGCTCAGTAATGGTAAAAAAGAAGAAATATCAATAACATCATATACATAAGCACATAACTTTTGGAAATCTTAACCTATAAAAGAGATCATAATTTCATAACATGGGATAAATCATGGCAGTGAAATATAATCACAATAATCATAACGTAAAACATGAAACCTTTTTTCATTCACACATAATCATATAAAATCATTTCTTATTAGTCAAGACTCATTTCCAAGACTATCTTAGTGGAAAAAGTCCATTTCTGAACCGAGTCACCCTCGTTTCAGTCCTGTTTCACTGAACCGGTATAACCTACCATTCCAGACATGTCTATCTCATGAGATATAAAATCATTACCCAATGCATTGGAGGGAGATATAGGTCCCACCCATCTCATAATGATACCATTCTTATGTGTGCCACAAAATCATAACTCATACATCATTGCATAACCCATGTAATAAAAATCGGAATCATAAACATCATGACATCATAAAACAATTCATATAAGATAAAGGAATTCATAAAAATATTTCCATCACAACATAATCATATCAATGTAATAATAGGGATAGAAATAGAACCTTATATTATCTTAGATGGAAAATAATTTTGATAAAACACTTGAACTCTATTCTTGAGGAAAATATCATTTCTACTTCAAAAACACTTTTCCTTTATTAACATGTCATAAAATTCTAAACTAAAAGAAGTTGATTAAAAATAAACTTGAAAACATGTAAGGAAATCCTCTTGGAAATAATGTTTTAAAAATCCAATCATGCCGTGTAAGTTAAAAAAACATTCTTCGTACATTTGTCGGAAAAGTCAAAAAGTACCTCGTACGAAAAACGACAAAAGATTCTTTTCATATATTTTACTAAAAACTCACCTAAAGGTAAAATAGGATTTAAAAAAATGTAGGTGAACGGAAATAATATGAAATATTGAGGAATCATGGATGTGGATGATAAAATACACCCCAGTAAATACTAAAGTATAAACAATCGCGGATAAAAATGAGATTGGGATATTTCCCTTACCTTAGGTCCGATTTTCTTCGAAGGTGTCCGAACCTCCTGTATAATGATTTAAATAATTTCATTGACTTATTACAGAATCATATCCATTGTTATTATATCATATATGGTCATATTCTTTGCTTCTTAGAAGTAATATTTTATTGCTACATGTTGTTTGGCTGTTTATAACTTATTGTTCTTATGCGTGTTTTGTCGAATAAATTCTTATTCTTGTATTTAGGTTATAGATACCTCATTTACAGAATGTTATTAGTGTAATATATATCATATTCATTCATTCAATTCATTTATATAATCATTATGAAATGAATATCATGTAGAACGAGTCACATCACATCGTGGAGACGGTATTCCGTACATACGCACGAGTGATTATATCGTTACTATGATCGAGGAATTGTATTGGAGTATATGTATACTATTTCAGAATCAGTATCACATTATAATAGTCATATATAGTCATTATTTACACCATTATACCCATCCAAATAAGGTGGTGGTGGAAAATAGATTACACCACGGCGTGGAGACGGTATTCCATACGTACGCACGCGCGGTGATTTCTTTTTCCGTAGGATGGATAGATGGTGAAATAGGGCTGTTTCATAATTATAATAACATATAAGTATATGAGTGATACTGATGTTATTACTTCATAATGAAACAACCTAAGAAGAAGAAGTGGAAGAAGAAATAAAGATGAAAGAATCGGTAACGGACATTACCTCTTCTTTGAAGTGCTTCTTTGAGACCTCCTTTTAGGGCACTAAAACGGGTCTTTGAAGAAGACCCGAACCTCTAGGATGTTTCTAGGGAAGTGTAGAAGATAATTTGGCAGGTTTTGGCCGAGCTTGAAGGCTCAAAGTTGTGTGAGGAAGAGAGGGAGGAGGTGCCCTTTTATAAGGGAGGAGAGGGGCACCTTTGGAATAACTAAAAATATTATTTTATTATAAAGTCATGTTCGGTTTTAAATAGCTCCAAATTGATATATTTTGAAGCTAAGGTGGGTATGGGTAGAAAGCCTCTCATAAAATATAATTTATACAAGTTTAGGTTCCTATTTTAACCTTATCATTTAGATTTAACATTAAGTTAAATAATTTTACTTTTACCATGTCTTCTTGTGTTCCTACACTATAAGGTTAATAAACTTACTATAAGAATCCAAACGAACCCCAAGCTGTTTATTATTAATATATATAACCTTATATAAGTAATTTGGCCGAACATTAGATTTTTAGGAATAAAATAACAATTAATAATATAATATTTGTTTTAAAAAATATTTTATGTCAATTTTGACACTATTTAGTAATTGATTTTTGTGAAAATCATAATAGAATGATAAGTTCGAAAAAAGTTAATTAAATCAATAATAACATGTCATATTAACTTATAAAATGAGTGTAATTCATAAAAAGTCTCAAATTATATTTATTTGGGTATTTATAACATCAATTATGTCAATATTTCATTAATAAGATAATTACTGCATCATCGTTGTGTCATAAATAAATTAAATTATTTAATGTCTAAAAATTACAAATAAAATACAATTATGTATGAAATCTTTTTATCTTTCTAATTAATATTTATAGTCGAATTTATCTAATGTATAACCCCATATTATAAATTTTTTAGTAAATAAACTTTGATTTTAACTCTTTTAACCCTTCTTTAAATAAATTAATAATAAATGTCCTAATCTAATCCAAGTGGGCCTAAATGGTCATATTTTATTTCTAAGTTTGTTTTTGGTCGAATTACATTTGTCCAATAGAATTAGGACATGTGTTAGGGTAATAATAATATCATTTCTACCCTTAATTACCCTATTTACTTTTAACCGTGGTAAAAAAAGTAAAAAGTTACTATTCACCAAAAAATTATTTTCATCTCATTGTACCACATTTTAATTAATGAAATCAACCGTGTCTCTCGGATTTTTAAAAATTCCACTCACAGAAGCGGTAAAATTAAGTTTTATGAAAAATTCAGTATTTTTAACTACCACATAGTGGTTTCACTATTCATCAAAAATTGAAAGTTTTCAGAAAAATATCACAAATTAGGCCTAAGATATATTTAATTGTATGAACTCAAAAATGATGTCTATTTTACCAAATTCAAAACATATCAGTTGCATTAACTAATTTAAATATTAATTCCCGTCGTCAGAACAAATAGCGTGTTTTTAAGAGATAATAACTATCAAAAGATTGAAACTTGTTTATAACTAGTTTAAATGTGAAATTACATCCAATGACCATCATTGTATTAAATTGTAAAAATATATTCTAAATATACTTTAAAACCACTAAAATTAATAACTTATCACTATTAATTATTTCGATTGAAAAAGTTTTTTTTAATTAAAATTTAGTAATTTCCACTATTCATCAAAATATGAAAGTTATCCGAAAATTACCAAAATTTCACTGTAAGCTAATTTCGATATTCTGAATCCAAAAATGAAGTCCATTTTGAAAAATAAAATTTACAAAATTTCAAAAAGTGGTTATTACTATTCATAAAGGCTAGTTTTAATAATATTTTAATAGCATATCGTTGTTTAGTTAAACTCGGTATTGCGTACTACACACGCTATCGAGGAAGGTCGTGATTGGGTCTAATGAAAGGAAAGTCAAGGATGCGTGTTGTGAAAGATCCTTTTGGTGTAGCGTACAACACAAGACATTAATGAAATTAAAAAGAATATTTTTCATAAAATCTCGGGGTGTTACAACATCTCCCCTTAACCTCTTCTGTGGTAGATTCCCCTGACACTTGGGACATTGATTTCAGTAATTCTCTATTTTATTATATTTCATGAAGTTTAAATTATTTATTTTTCCTTCTCCATTCATTTATTATCTTTATAAACCTTTTTATGCACTTCTAATGAACTCTAAATCCTTTCATGTATTTCATAGGATTAATCATTCCCAAATTTTAACATAATGAAAAATATTTTGTTCCTATCTTCTATATTGAACATTACCCTTTTCCATGGTTATCAGTAGACAGCTTCCTCTCTGTACATCCCTGGAAAATATTGTATAAAGTAAATTCTTCTATTTTTATGGATTTTAATACTATTTTATTATATGATTCAAATTTTTGAGAAGCTCGTTCCCTTTGAATACATAAGTTATTATCATTGATGAAATGAGCAATCCTCTCTACTAAATCCTATATATAATATATATCATATCCTTATATTATTATGAATATAGATTCAAACTATATAACACTCTCTACATCTTTTTAATTAATGCTAAGGATTATCCCTTCATTTTTGTTTGTTTCTATAGAGTGAAATGTTTTTCGAAGAATGTTTCATTAAAGGTCTTCCACTACATGTATTATATTTCATCAGCCAACTTATTATTATGGATCGATGACTGACACTGATGAGAATATAACTTGATAAAATATATTCTCAGTACTACCTTTTCATTTTTATTATTTCCCAAAGCTAGAAATATCATTTTAATGGACTTGATTTACTGCTCCACTACCACTACATTAGTAGTACCACTAAAATATGGAAGATTCTTCCTCATGAACTAGTAAATCATTATATTATTGTGGTCATTCATCATAACCATTGTATGATACAAAAATATGGTCATTATCTACTAAGGTCCACCACTACCTTTGTTGACTTTCTCTATCAAGAAATACCTACATTATGTGTGGGTATTAATTCCCCTTATTCCATTAGCCACCATTACAAAATTATGATACAATTTATGATATATCATAATAATTATGATAATTGCACCAGAAATATCTATGAAGAATTATTATAACTCTCAAGTTATTGAATATTCAGTTCCCATGGTTTCTACTAATCTTGCTCTGTTAAAATTTGTAACAAACTCGACCCGAGTAACAC
Organism: Viscum album; assembly: GCA_963277665.1. Taxonomy (NCBI): domain Eukaryota; kingdom Viridiplantae; phylum Streptophyta; class Magnoliopsida; order Santalales; family Viscaceae; genus Viscum; species Viscum album. The sequence goes on along the minus strand of OY728140.1, from coordinate 1,263,499,532 downwards.
AAAGTTGGTGGTTGATTAATTATAACAGAATAGATAAAAAATAACCCATCACCTAGGATTGATCAGTTTAGTAATTTTTAAGTAGTAGATACATACATTGTTCCCTTATCATATTTTTAATTAAACATAAAACACAAGAAAATAAAAATACAATACATCCATGATTGTTATTCAAATACTTCATCATCATATCCCAAGGAATGAAAAAAATGAAATGGTGATCACAAATGGTCAGTAAGGGTTACATGAATTAGGTGAAGTAGTGAAAATAATATAATAATCATTATGGAAATGTAAATAACTAAAAAATATATCGTCAATAAAATAAGAATGAAAATTCATCTTCATATTTTTTCATAGTGAAAAACTCTTGGAAAGTAATAAAATACTAATAAATGAAGAAAATTATTATTTATTATACATCATGTATCTAGAACACAGATCCTTATACCATAAATATAGTTTTAGTAGATTGTTTGAAACCTATCAAAATATCTATTTAAGTACAACTGATCAGTTTATTTCAATCTAATTATTTTAATGAGACATGTCAATGCATCGAGGGGAAATCTATATCTAGGACCCACCCATCACTACATGTCTATGTCATTCTATATACATATATTCAATTAAATTAAAAAATGTATAGAAAAATAATATGTAAAAATTTTTCTAAGAATTATACAATAACAATATCCATGATAAAATAAATATAGATATCTAATAAAATATTCAATGAATGATGGTAAAAAATATTATGGATGTATAAATATACCGCACACAATTAATAAGTGTTGAATAAGAAATAACCGCGAAAGAATATATTAAAACCATAAATGGAAATTCTTAAGGGTATATAGGCCTAGATATGACAAATTATATCCATCTTATGCTGAAACATGTAAAATAACTATTTATGAAACTTCAGAAAAGATCATCTTTATTTTGGTTTATGGAAAAATATTAGAGTCATTCAAATAGACAACGTAATTATTTTATTTAAATAAAAAAAATGAAATATATAATTTTTCATTATAAAAGAGTGATTCCATAAAAATATTGGTTGATTAAAATAAATTATGGAGTATATACGACAATTAGTAATATATAGTGATGTTCCCTTAAATTGGGCTTGCTTATTATGTGGAATAGGAAATGGACCCATAAAACATGTATTTTCCCATAAAAATACGAATAATTGAGATAAGTAAATATTTTTTGAACATCCACAGTGATTTTAAAATGAGTAAAATAGAACATATATGTATAAATTTTTGGAAAAAACATAGATACTGTAACCTAAATGAAAATTGGGGTTTAAAGAAAAACCCTTACCTTATATATAAAAGGGTTATTTATATGCACATAATGTACTGTATAATAAAATTAGATAATTTTATAATTTCATTATGAACCAAATACACATGTATTTGATTAATTATAATTTTATTTAGTTAATTTATTGAAGTTTTGAAGAGTTGTAAGATTTATTTTTTTCATTCGGTAGTGTTCGTTTCTTTTCTTTACATGATTGATTTACATTTATAAATGTATGAGTGATCACATAAAACGGGATTAGTTAACATGATTTCAAATTACAAATGATAAATGAAATTATATAAGATTAAATAGCCTTATATATCATTTATTAATATATGATATTGATTCATTAAATATATCGTTAATGATCATCTTTATATTATTTTTTCCATTTTTTTGATCATCAAGTGCTAGTTTTGTTTTATTAATTAAAATGATGTATATATAATAGTTAAAAATATTATATAACATATAATTCATATTTTAAAATGTGATTTAAAAATAATAATAGTTTTGGGACAAACCATGAAGGTTATAACGTAAAATTAAAACATATCATCCTTGATGATAGTAAATTGACATATCATGGAAGATGTTTTTATTTATAGAATAGAAGGTGGGGGAGAATGTGTATGATGATATTTCTTCCATTAACATAATAAATTGTTAGTATATATAAGTACCGAATATTTAATTCATGTATGTATATATGTGATAAGGATATGATAAGATATAAATGAAATCAAAAGAAATTAAAAGAGAATGAAATAGGATTTTACCTCTTGGATTCATCTCTTTTAGAACATCATTAAGGCACTTGGGATTAGTGTTGTTTTGTGACCGAATGACCTGGGATGTAAGGTAGATACATGAGAAGATTATTAGGTACAAATTAGAGATTATTTAAATATATAATTGTGTGTGGAGAAGATGTGATTAGTGATGATATTTATAGTGTAGGATAACAACGTTTTTGAATATTTTATTCATTAGTTTATTTTTTACTATATTATCAATAGTATTGAAACATATCATAAAATAAAAATACTAATTAGGGAGTGTCCTAGATTATGGATATTAAATCATAAATGACTCCTGAAATAGTTTATTCAAATTATAATGTTTTATAATATAGATTATAGTATTTCACTATTCCCAAATATTCATCTATTTTAGAAAAATCCAAAAAATTCAACTGCTTGACTTTTCAACGTGTAAAATTAAAAAATGACCATTATTATATGGAAATTATTTTCCATATATGAGAAATTTATTTTTAAATTAAAATTATCATTTATTTGAAAATACATATTTTAAAATTATAACAGATTTTATTACACTTTGGATAATTTATTAATGAAAAAAAAATATTATAATCATAAAATACAAGAGTATTAATTTTTTTATCCATTTTTGTAAAATAAATTTTCTTTTAAATAATTATATTAATATAAAAAATTCAAAGAATCATTAAGGTATTAAAAATATAACAACATATGATTAATCATTTGTAAAACATTTATTTACATATAATATGATATAATTATATCATATTCCCATTTATAATATGCCTAAATCATATCTATAATTTCATTAGAAATGTTACTATATTATTTGATGGATTACTATTCATATTTTTCATATTACTATTCCATTATTAAAGATGATATTTGTAACACCACAGGTAAATAAATAATATGACAATTTCATATTTATCCATATTTGTGAATAAAATATTAATATGACTTTAAAGGGGATGCTATTCTCGATGGCGTACCCAACACGCAACAACGAGTTTCTTGAGAATCTTACGTTGCAATCTAATAATAAAATAATATTATTTTAAATGGTAGTTAACACCTAGATGTTGTGATAGCGGTAATGAATAGAACTAACTACAAAATGATTATATATGTTTGTCAAATATTTTTACTTTTTACAATAAATGTTAGAGGATTAAAAATGCGAATGAATCCAATTTTAAGCGTAAACATTCTAATATTCTTTAAAAGGTCGATTAACCGCATTTTGACGGCGAACCTATTTTAAATAAACATTTTGAAAATGTTATGTGTTATATCTGACAAAATAAAATTCTTCTTTATAATCGGGACATCAAAATTTACTTTGTGTAAATTTTTGGTATTTTTCCAAAAAAGTTCAATTTTTAATGAATAGTGAAAAATGTTATATTTTAATTCAAAACCTCTTTTTAATCTAATTTATTTATATGATTATATTATATTTTGAATTGGTTTTAAAGTTAAATTATAATATATTTTTACCATCTAATCCAATTGTGGTCTTTGGAATTAATTTCACATTGAAATCAAATTTAAACTAGTGTCAATCTTTTGATACTTTTTGTTTCATAAAAACAGGCTATTTGTTTTGACAGAGGGAATTAATAATTAAATTAATTAATGAAACTTCTGTGTTTTTAATTTTTTAAAATAGATATCATTTTTGAATTCTGAATATCAAATATAGCTTAGGGTGAATTTTTGGTAATTTTCTGAAAAACCTCAATTTTTGATGAATAGTAAATCCACTAAGTGGTACTTATAAAAACTAATTTTTTCGTTTAAATGAAATATTGCCATTTTTGTGTTTTGAATTTAAAAAATTCGACATACATGGTCATCATTAATATGTAAAATGTGGTTCAATGGGATAAAAATAATTTTTTGGTGAATAGTAACTTATTAAGTTTTTAATCGCGATTAGAGGTAATTTGTGTAGTTTAAGGTAAGAATAATGTTTTTATAAAATGAAATGACCTAGACACATGTCCTACCCTAATTGGATGTGTCATGGCCGACCAAGACAATCCATGGGTCAACTTGGAGACCCCATGGATCCACCTTGGTTGGAAAATGAAATAAATACCTTTTTATTTAATGTAAAAGTAAAAATGACACAAACATGAGATGTTTTACTAAAACAATTTTTACATGGGGTTATACAAGTCATATTTTTGACTATAAATATTCATTGGAAAGATAAAAATATTTTCTACATCATAGTAGTTTTTTATAATTTTTAGACATTAAATAAATTAAATTATTTATGACATCATGATGATGCAGCGATGACCTCATTATTTAACGATTTAAATAAAATGGGAAGATAATGTAATATCTATACCTACACATGTCAAAAACCTATTGGATGAGTGGATTTAGAACCCTTATCACCTTATACTATAAATAAATCAATGTGGGACCTTTAAAATCCGAAATTCATTTGAAAATAAAGTAATATTTTGTAACTTTACAAGAGTGCCCCTCCTCTCATCTTATATAAGGCCCCCCAACTCTACCTCTTTACCCTCAATTACGATGCCTTTGGCCCGGCCAAACCCTGACCATTTTGTATCTCCACATCCCTCTCTAACTCCTTGAAGCATAACTTTGGGCAGAATTCTTCCCAAGGAATCCTTTTAGCTCAAACCAAAGGGAGTTACTTGATTTTAACGTAATGTCTTCACTTGAGTCCTTTTGTTTTATTTTGCCTCTCCAACCCCCTAAACTCTTTTTATTCATTTCTTTTGTAACAACTAATGTATCTTAAATATACTAGGATGTTTTTATAAGAAGTATTCGAGCTAAATTTACACACACCTACATCTAATGGTTAAAGAACATACTGTTTCCGTGTATGGTGAATTTTCTACCTCATGAAACGATGATTGTTCAACACTCATATAACACCTTCAAAGGTGGCCATTAAGATGTAACTATATTTATATATGATATATAATATATTTATGTTTTACTTATGTTTCTGTATTGTTCTTTTGTGGAATACCATTATGGTCTCCATTGTGGGTAAACACGATAATTTAATTTTAGGAAGTGCGGACTACCACCCCCTAAAAGTGTTGTGATTCGTTAATTCCATATGTGGGATGTATAAAAGATAGATTTAAAGTTATTATATATGATTTTATACTGGAATTATAATATACCTCTATATCATTATAATTTCTTTCCATTAATAGATGAGACAGAAATGAAAGTAGCGTTCATGCGTACGCACGGCTTACCGTCTCCATGAACGGTGCATTTCATTTCTTATCCCCAAATGTAATGTACTATTATAAGTACATATTTATAATTGATATACATATTTTATGTTACATATAAATGATTAATATAATTCGGGAATTAAAATATGCATACCTCTCATTTAGTTTTAATTCCATTAATATGACAAAGAAATGAAAGTAGCGTCCATCCGTACGTATGGCTTACCGTCTGAATGAACGGTGCATTTCATTTCTTACCTCTAAATGATTATGTAATTTTTTAAATACATGTATATCCTGGGTATATATGATATATATGATATCCATATCATGAATATTATTCTGGATATAATGAACCATTGACCAAATGAACAACATGTAATTGTAAGAAGTTCACTTTTGACTTAAGAACCAAATATCGACAAAACAAACATTATTAACTTAAATGATTACATAATGTTTATAAAATGTAAATAAGTGATATAAAAGTAATAATGAATTTTCAAAGGTTCTTAATAAAATATAAATTATCTCAAGATTATTATTCAGGACGTTAAGGAACGATCGAGTCAAATCGGACCCGAGGTAAGGGATCCTACTCCTCTATTTCTTTTTAAGTACACTCTTTTATGTCATTCCTTTTAAGATAAACTTTATTATGATTTGTATTTTCTTTTATATTACTCCTACTGTAATTTTTATGTTCATATGGTGAGAGACCCTATTTTCTCTCATCAATCCATTTTGGAAGTTATGAGTGGCACCGTTAGGCTCCCGAATTTTCGTAAGAGATCTAACCTCCATCTTTTTTAAGTACTCTCATCGATGTCACTTGTTTTAAACCCCTATTTGTTATGATGGGGGATGTTATTTTATATTACTCATGATGTACATTTTATTGTAATATTATTAGATACTCTATTTGATCTCATCAATCCATTTTTTGGGAAGCTTTAAGTGGTACAGTTAGGCTTCCGAGTTTTCGCAAGGGATTTTTCATCTCACTTTTAGTCCCGTAAGATTTATGCTACATTTTCCACTATTTCCATTGAGTGGTGTATGTACTGACCATTATTATACACTTTTTGTAATACAATTTCGTTTATGGGTATTTATATCTTCATTGAATGACCCTTCTTCCATGGGTTGTACGTTTCGAAAGTTACCAATGTCGGTAAGGGAACCTTTCACCCTCCTCTTTTTAAAATACTTCTTTTGTTATGTCTTTTAATTCACATATGTTCTTCTATATCCTTATTGATGTAAATTCTATGTCCCAGTGATGATATACCCTTTATCTCTCTCATCAACCCTTTTTGTAAAATTTTATGCGATGCCGTTAGGCTGTCGAATTTTACCAAGGGATCTTCTTAACCCAATTTCGATTTCATTGGGTTTAACATGTAGTTATTGAAGATGTCATCCTTTGAATATGTGTAAATGACCTTTTATTGTTTTACACTTAATATCCACCTATATTGGGTGTATTTATATTTGTCACACATAATTATGAAATTGATTTATCCTTAATTTAAGGATACCTTCTTTATAATGGATTTCATCTCATTTTACATTTCTTTTGAGACTTCATTGTTGTTATGCACCAATTCACTCTTATATGGTGTGTATACTGCCCATTGACATATTATATAATGAATCCATTTATTCTCATGATATTATAAAGTTCGGATTAAATGTTATTCCACAATTATTTGTATTCAAGAGTCTCTCATTTTGTTAAAAACTCTTTAAAAAAAATACCGTTTTAAATGTTTTAAAGATTTATTATTCTAAATCTTTATATTTAATGTCCATTTTTTCAAAATGGTTTTCAGTATTTATTTATATGGACATTAATGTTTTAAAATTATAATTCCAATAAAAGCTTCAAAGTGGTATGGGACACTTTGATTCAAAAATCTATTTTAAATGATTTTTGAAAATGGATTGATTAATTCAATATCATGGAATTACTTATTTTGATTTCAAATGAAATATTGTTATTGAAATGTTTATATTTTCAATATTTTATGTGTAATGATGGTACTTGGACATTTTGCGGGTGGTTAGGTGATAAACCATATGACGGGTGGTGCTGTGAATACCAAGACGGGTGGTTACGTTATAACCTCCAATGCATTGGGTATGGAAGTCGGTCGTATGGCTATTCTATTAAGTATGTATGGAAGTTGGCCGAATGGCTATTCCATTAAGTGATATGTGTGGAAGTCGATCTTATGGTTATTCCACTTAAGTAAGTTTATGTCCTAAGTTACCTTTATATGTTATGTGATCTTTATATGGGTTTTATGGTAATATTTTGGTTACAGAAGGATAAGTAATGAACTTTTATTCAGAGAAGATTTTTTACTAAACTGAAAAGGTGAAAAGTATTACTTTGATAAAGTATACATGTATTACTTGTTATTTTGAAAAACTAGATGTTTTCATTCTTTGTGTATTCCATACTGAGCTTTTTATGCTAATCCCAAGTTTTTTAAATATTTTTCACAGGACTTAGCGTAGAATAGGGTCAAGGATGGGTTAAAGGGAAAGTCATGCTACCTAAAACATGGAACTAGACATGTTTCTTTTTAAGAGTTTTTATTTTATGGAAATTTTAGTAGAAGCGACTACTTTGTAATCTTTTGATATGTAATAGTTATGTCCTAATTCTCTAAAACACTAAAACTGAAAAGATCCTCAATGTGAATTACTCATTTAAATCAATATTAAGTAAGGTTTAAGGATGGGGCCTTATAGTTGGTATCATAGGTCGGTTTAGATAACTTTATAGGTTAGGGTATTCTTTAAGCATAAATGACATTACCATAATGGTTAGGATTTCAGAAAGAGGCATAGTTTTTAGATAAAGTTAATGAGTAAGTATATTTTCCTCATTAGAACATGATGGTTTTGTTGATATACTCACACTGACCCTTTTTTGGTTTTGTAAATGGCTGGATCTAGCAGGCACCAAAGTAACAGTGGATGTGAAGGAAACTATAACAGTTTTTTGAGTGAGCAGCTGAATGATATGGGAGATGTAATGAGAACACTTGTTTTTATCCTCAACCAACTATATGGAGTCATGATTGACCACCTAAACCTTGGTGATTTCTATAAGGCATCATATATGCGACAAACAAATCCCTACCAAACTACAGGTAATAATCACAAAGGTAAGTGTGTACAAAAACCTATGTGTCAAAGATGTGGAAAGAAGCACCTAGGAAAATGTTTCAAAGGGACAGAAATATGCTATAGATGTGGAAATGAAGGTCATAAATCAAGAACCTGCCATGGAAAAAGGAAGCATCTCGTTGACTCAAGGAAAGGGAATGAAGTTATTTTTGAGGGATCAATTTAATGTTTTAAATGTGGTGTGCATGGTCATTGTGAAAACACATGTCCTATGAAGAAGTTTTGGGAATGGGATCACCAAGATCGTACAAATATTCATTTACCAATACATAATGCCATTCTGATTGAGGATGATGAAACTGACAATGACCAATCAAAGGTATGTATTATTTCATGGATATTGTTTTCCTATTTTGGAATCTTAGGATATGATTCATGATTTTGTTTTTATGAAATAAGTATTTTGTAATAAGATGGAAAGGAATGGTTAATGGATCATAAAGAATGTTGAATGAGTAAGATGTCAACATATAAGGGCTTCAAGACTTATGGTGAAATTCTTAAGAGTATTAAGTCTCTTTTGATGATGGGGTTACATTAGAAGACTTTTTATATTATGTGAATCCCTGATGTTTAATATATGAAAATTTTATTCAAGGAATAGTTATCTTTTATTTTGTGGACATAGTTATAAAGTACCATTTGGGTTTATATGATCCTTTCTATTGAGGTAATTATGGGTTACTATATGATATGATTCAAGTGAAAGGCATGAGATAAAATTGAGGTTAAATTATGTTATGGTTATTTTTGATGATTTTATCCTTTTTTTGGGGAATGATTTGAGAATTATATAGTTTTGGGAAAAGGACAACACGCAGACCGTGTGACTACCCGTCACGTCGGACAAAGCTACGGGAATTGAACCCACAACCAAAGTGCGACTGGTATTTATCACCTACCACTGGACTACGTGAAGACCCTCATTAGTTTGACTGATTCTTTTTAGTTATATGGTTTTATGAATTAAGAGTAAGTTTATTTTGGGTTATTTATTAAAATGATTAACCTATCATGGAGGATATGTGATTAGGTTAATTACTTTTCAATACGAGACTTTAGGAGCAACTGATGTTGTTTGGAGATAAATGTTTATATTTAACTTGGAACACTATGTGACTAAATCCTTCAAATATTTGGGTTTCAATCATAGATTGGTTTACTTTGAAGAATTTTATGGACAAATTGTTTATCGGATGGTCCTCGTTGAACTTTGGGTTTTGTTGGACAAATTTTGGAGATTAAGTATAGATTTTATTTTTAAAGGGTTATCCTTTTATGGATTATCTGATCTTGTACTAACCTTTTTGGTTTTGGTTTTGGTTAAATCATAAAGACACGGGAAGTATATATTTCTCTTTGGTGGAATAGGTGATTCTCTAGAAGTTTATTAAAGTACCCTTAATATGAACAAGTCTTCCCAAATACTCGTCTTTTGGAGAAAATATGAGTTTGTGTAAGGAATCTAATAAAAGTTGAAATTCAACATGATAAGTGATTATGTTTCCTTATGAATAAATTCCTCAATAAAAAATAACTTAAAAAAAATGTTGTCTATTAACTTTTCCTACTAGGGAATCGAATAACGTTTAACCCATCACAAGTATGTGATATTCTTATGGTTAACTTTCTCCTAGACATGTTTACTATCACTCTCCCTCAAGAACATGACCCTTTTATTTTTCTTCCATGTCCATGTTTTCCTACAAGGAATCCTATTATGAGTTAACTCGGGTGACACTTGTACTGATCTTTCTTTATTTTAAAGAGATTGTTTTACCGACTCTTGTTCTCATGTGGGACTTTCAAGGATGTTTCCAAGCTCAATTTTAAAATTGTGGGGACACAATTCCAAAAAGGGGGGATGGATGTAACACCCCAGGTAAATAAAGAATACAAAAATTTCATATTTATCCATATTTGTGAATAAACTATTAATATGACTTTAAAGGGGATGCTATGATCGATGGTGTACCCAACACACAACAATGAGTTTCTTGGGAATCTTATGTTGCACTCTAATAATAAAATAATATTATTTTAAATGGTAGTTAATGCCTAGCTATTGTGATGACGGGAATGAATAGAACTAACTACAAAATGATTATATATGTTTGTCAAATATTTTTACTTTTTACAATAAATGATAGAGAATTAAAAATTCGAATGAATCCAATTATAACCGTAAACATTCTAATATTCTTTATAAGGTCGATTAACCGCATTTTGATGGCGAACCTCTTTTAAATCAACATTTTGACAATGGTATGTGTTATATTTGACAAAATAAAATTCTTCTTTAGAATTGGGACATCAAAATTTACTTTTTGTAAATTTTTGATATTTTTCCAAAAAAGTTCAATTTTTAATGAATAGTGAAAAATGTTGTATTTTAATTCAAAACCTCTTTTTAATATAATTTATTTATATGATTATATTATCATTTTAATTATTTTTAAAGTTAAATTAGAATATATTTTTACTATCTAATCCAAATGCGGTCTTTGAAATTATTTTCACTTTGAAATCGGACTTAAACTAGTGTCAATCTTTTGATACTTTTTGTTTCATAAAAACACGCTATTTGTTTTGACAGGGGTAATTAATTATAAAATTAATTAATATAACATATGTGATTGGAATTTTGAAAAATATAAATCATTTTTGAATTCGGAATATCAAATATAGCTTAGGTTTAATTTTTGATAATTTTCTGAAAAACCTCAATTTTTGATGAATAGTGAAACCACTAAGTGGTACTTATAAAAACTGATTTTTCCGTTTAAATGAAAATTTTCCATCTTTGTTTTTTGAATTAAAAAATCCAACATACATGTTTGTAATTAAGAAGTAAAATGTGGTTCAATGGGATAAAAATAATTTTTTGGTGAATAGTAACTTATTAAGTTTTTAATCGCAATTAGAGGTAATTAGTGTAGTTTAAGGTAAGAATAATGTTTTAATAAAATGAAATGACCTAGATACATGTCCTACCCTCATTGGATTTTTAATGGCCGACCAAGACAATCCATGGGTCAACTTGGGGACCCCATGGTTCCACTTTGTTTGGAAAATGACATAAATACCTTTTTATTTAATGTTAAAGTAAAAATGACACAAACATGAGATGTTTTACTAAAACAATTTTTACATGGAGTTATACAAGTCCTATTTTTGACTATAAATATTCATTGGAAAGATAAAAGGATTTCCTAAATCATAGTATTTTTTTTAAAATTTTTAGACGTTATAGATATTAAATTATTTATGACATCATGATGATGCAGCGATGACCTCATTATTTAACGATTTAAATAAAATGGAATGATAATGTAGTATATGAGACCTAAACATGTCCAAAACCTATTGGATGAGTTTATTTAGAACACTTATCACCTTATCCTCAAAATAAATAAATGTGAGCCCTTTAAAATCCGAAACTCTTTTGAAAATAAATTAACATTTTGTAACATTACAAGAGTGCCCCTCCTCTCTTCTTATAAAAGGCCCCCACCTCTACCTCTTTACCCACACTTCCAAATCCTTTGGCTCGGCCAAACCCTGACCATTTTGTATCTAAACATCCCTCTCTAACTCCTTGAAGCCTCACTTTTGGCTGAAGGCTTCCCAAGGAATCCTTTTAGCTCAAACCAAATGGAGTTACCCGATTTTAAGGTAATGTCTTCAATTGAGTCCTTTTGTTTTATTTTGCCTCTCCAACCACCTAAACGCTTTTTATTCATTTATTTTGTAACAACTACAGTATCTTCAATATTCTAGGATGTTTTTATAAGATGTATTCGAGCTACATTTACACACACCTACATATAATGGTTAAAGAACATACTGTTTCCGTGGATGGCGAATTTTCTGCCTCACGAAACGATGATTGTTCAACACTCATATAATACCTTCAATGGTGGCCATTAAGATTTAAATATATTTATATATGATATATAATATTTTTATGTTTTACTTAAGCTTCTGTATTGTTCTTCTGTGGCATACCTTTATGGTCTCCATTGTGGGTAAACATGATAATTTCATTTTAGGAAGTGCGGACTACCGCCCCCTCAAAGTGATGTGATTCGTTAATGCCATATGTGGAACGTATAAAGGATGGATTTAAAGATGTTATATATGATGTTATACTAGAATTATAATATACCTCGGTATAATTATTATTTCTTTCCATTAATATATGAGACAGAAATGAAAGTAGTGTTCATGCGTACGCACTACTTACCGTCTCCATGAACGGTGCATTTCATTTCTTATCCCCAAAGTAATGTACTATTATAAGTACATATTTATAATGGATATGTATAATTTATGTTACATATAAATTATGAATATAAATCTGGAATTAAAATATACATACCTATCATTTAGTTTTAATTTCATTAATATGAAAAAGAAATGAAAGTAGCGTTCATGCGTACGTACGGCTTACCGTCTACATGAACTGTGCATTTCATTTCTTACTTCTAAAGGATTATGTAATATTCTAAATACATGTATATGCTGGATATATATGATATATATTATATCAAAATCATGAATATAATTCTGGATATAATGAACCATTGACCACACGAACAACATGTAATTGTAAGAAGTTCTATTTCGACTTAAGAACCAAATATCGACAAAACAAACATTATTTACTTAAATTATTACATAATGTTTATAGAATGTAAATAAGTGATAAAAAAGGCATAATTAACCTGAAAATGTTCTTACGTAAATAGATATTAACTCATGTTTATTATTCAGGACGTTGAAGAACGATCGAGTCAAGTCGGACCCGAGGTAAGGGATCCTACTCCTCTCTATCTTTTTAAGTACACTTTTTATGTAATTTCTTGTAAGATAATCTTTATTATGATTGGGATGTTATTTTATATTACTCATGCTGTACTTTTTATTTTATTATGGTGAGAGACCCTATTTTCTCTCATCAATCCTTTTTGGATGTTTTGAGAGGCGCTGTTAGGCTGCCAAATTTTCGTAAGAGATCTAACCTCTCTCTTTTTTAAGTACTCTCATTGATGTCACTTATTTTAAGATCCACTTTGTTATGATGGGGGATGTTCTTTTATATTCCTCTTGATGTATATTTTATTTTAATATTATGAGATACTCTATTTGATCTCATCAATCCCTTTTTTTGGAAGATTCAAGTGGCTCCGTTAGGCTGCCGAGTTTTCGTAAGGGATTTTTCAACTCACTTTTAGTCCTGTAAGATTTATGCTACATTTTCCACTATTTACTTTGAGTGGTGTATGTACTTCCCATTATTATACACTTTGTGTAATATAATTTCGTTTATGTGTATTTATATCTTCATTGAATGAACCTTCTTCCATGGGGTGTACGTTTCGAAAGTTACCCAAGTCGGTAAGGGAACCTTTCACCGTCCTCTTTTTAAAAGACTTCTTTTGTTATGTCTTTTAATTCACATACTATTTTGTTGGGATATGTTCTTCTATATCATTATTGATGTAAATTATATGTCCCAGTGATGAGATAACCTTTATCTCTCTCATCAACCCTTTTTTGTAAAATTTTATGTGACGCCGTTAGGCTGTCGAATTTAACCAAGGGAACTTCTTAACCCAATTTCGATTTCTTTGGGTTCAACATGTAGTTATTGAAGATGTCATCCTTTGATTATGTGTGAATGATCTTTTATTGTTTTACACTTAATATCCACATATATTTTGTGTATTAATATTTGTCACACATAATTATGAGATTGATTTATTCTTAATTTAAGGACACCTTCTTTATAATGGATTTCATCTCATTTTACATTTCTTTTGAGACTTCATTGTTGTTATGCACCAATTCACTCTTATATGGTGTGTATACTGTCCTTTGACATATTATATCATGAATCCCTTTATTCTCATGATATTATAAAGTTCGGATTAAATGTTATTCCTCAATTATTTGTATTCAAGAGTCTCTCATTTTGTTAAAAACTCTTTAACAAAAATATCGTTTTAAATGTTTTAAAGATTTATTATTCTAAATCTTTATCTTTAATGTCCATGTTTCCAAAATGGTTTTCAGTATTTATTTATATAGACATTAATGTTTATAAATTATAATTCCAATAAAATCTTCATAGTGGTATGGCACACTTTGATTCAAAAATCTCTTTTAAATTATTTTTGAAAATGGAATGATTAATTCAATATCTTGGAATTACTTATTCTGATTGAAAATGAAATATTGTTATTGAAATGTTTATATTTTCAATATTTTATGTGTAATGATGGTACTTGGAAATTTTATAGGTGGTTACGTGATAAACCATATGACGGGTGGTGTCGTGAATACCAGGATTGGTGGTTACGTTATAACCTCCAATGCATTGGGTATGGAAGTTGGCTATATGGATATTCCATTAAGTATGTATGGATGTTGGCCGAATTGATATTCCATTAAGGTATATGTGTGGAAGTCTACCTTATGGTTTTTCCACTTATGTATGTTTATGACCCAAGTTACCTTTATATGTTATGTGATCTTTACATGGGTTTTATGGTAATCTTTTGGTTAGAGAAGGGTAAGTAATGAACTTTTATTCAGTGAAGAGTTTTTACTACTTTGAAATGGTGAAAAGTATTACATTGATAAAGTATTCATGGATTACTTGTTGTTTTGAAAGACTAACAGTTTTAATTCTTTGTGTATTCCTTAATGAGCTTTTTATGCTTATCCCAAGTTTTTGAAATATTTCTCACAGGACTTAGCGTGGAATAGGGTCATGGATGGGTTCAATGGAATGTCATGCTACCTAAAACATGGAACTAGACATGTTTCTTTTTAAGAGTTTTTATTTGATGGAAATTTTAGAAGAAGCGACTACTTTGTAATCTTTTGAGATGTAATATTTATGTCCTAATTCTCTAAAACTCTAAACCTGAAAAGATATTCAATGTGAATAACTCATTTAATTCAATATTAAGTAAGGTTTAAGGCTTGGGCCATATAGTTTGTTTCAAAGGCCGGTTTAGATAACTTTAGAGGTTAGGGTATTCTTTAAGCATAAGTGACATTACAATAATGGTTAGGATTTCAGAAAGAGTCATAGTTTTTAGATAAAGTGAAGGAGTAAGTATATTTTCCTCATTAGTACATGATGGTTTTGTTGATATACTCACACCGACCCTTTTTGGTTTTAGTAAATGGCTAGATCTAGAAGGCAGAAAATTAATAGTGGATGTGAAGGAAACTGTGACAATTTTCTGAGTGAGCAGCTGAATGATCTGGGAGCTGCAATGAGAACTCTTGTGTTTATCCTCAACCAACTATCTGGAGTCATGATTAACTACCTAAACCTTGGTGATTTCAATAAGGCATCATATATGCGAGAAACAAATCCCTATGGAACTACAAGTAATAATCATAAAGGTAAGTGTGTACAAAAACCTATGTGTCAAAGATGTGGAAAGAAACACCTAGGATAATGTTTCAAAGGGACAGAAATATGCAATAGATGTGGAAATGAAGGTCATAAAGTAAGAACCTTCCATAGAAAAAGGAAGCATCTGGTTGACTCAAGGAAAGGGAAAGAAGTTATTTTTGAGGGACCAATTGAATGTTTTAAATGTGGTGTGCATGGTAATTATGAAAACACATATCCAATGAAGAAGTTTTGGTAATGGGATCACCAAGATCGTACAAATATTCATTTACCAATACCTAATTACATTCCGATTGAGGTTTAAGAAACTGACAGTGACCAATAAAAGGTATGTATTATTTCATGACTATTGTTTTCCTATTTTGGAATCATAGGATATGATTCATGATTTTGTTTGTAGGAAAGAAGTATTTCGGAAAAAGTTGGAAAGGAATGGTTAATAGATCATGAAGAATGTTGAATGAGTTAGATGTAAACCTATAAGGGCTTCAATAGTTATGGTGAAATTCTTAAGAGTATTAAGTCTCTTTTGATGATGGGGTTATATTAGAAGAATTTTTATATTATGTGTAACCCTTATGTTTAAAATATGAAAATTTTTTCAAGGAATAGTTATCTTTTATTTTGTGGACATAGTTATAAAGAACCCTTTGGGTTTATATGATCCTTACTTTTGAGGTAATTATGGGTTACTATATGTTATGATTCAAGTCAAAGGCATGAGATAAAATTGAGGTTAAATTATGTTATGGTTATTTTTGATGATTTTATCCTTTTTTTTGGAGAATAATTTTAGAATTATATAGTTTTGTAAAAAGGACAACACGCAGACCGTGTGACTACCCGTCGCGTTGGACAAAGCTGCGGGAATCGAAACCAAAACCAAAGTGCGACTGGTATTTATCGCCTACCACTGGACTAAGTGATGTCCCTGGTTAGTTTGACTGATTCTTTTTAGTTATATGATTTTATGAATTAAGAGTATGTTTATTTTAGGTTATTTATGAAAATGATTAACCTATCATGGATGATATGTGATTAGGTTAATTACTTTTCAATACGAGACTTTAGGAGCAACTGATGTTGTTTGGAGATAAATGATACGATTTAACTTGTAAGACTATGTGACTAAATCCTTTAAATATTTGGGTTTCAATATTATATTGGTTTACTTTGAAGAATTTTATGGACAAATTGTTTATCGGATTGTCCACGTTGAACCTTGGGTTTTGTTGGAAAAATATTGGAGATTAAGCATAGATTTTTTTTAAAGGGTTGTCCTTTTCTGGATTATCTGATCTTGTACTAACCATTTTGGTTTTGGTTTTGGTTAAAGTCTAAAGACAAGGGAAGTATATAGTTCTCTTTGGTGGATTAGGTGATTCTCTAGAAGTTGATTATAGTACTCTTAATTTGAACAAGTCTTCCTAAATACTCGTCTTTTGGAGAAAATATGAGTTTGTGTAAGGAATCTAATAAAAGTTGAATGTCAACATGATAAGTGATTATGTTTCCTTATGAATAAATTAATCAATAAACAGTAACTTAAAACAAAAGGTTGTCTATTAACTTTTCTTACTGGGGAATCGAATACCGTTTAACCCATCACAAGTTTGTGATTTTCTTATGGTTAACTTTCTCCTAGACATGTTTACTATCACTCTCCCTCAAGAACATGACACTTTTCTTTTTCCTCCATGTCCATGTTTTCCAACACGGTATCCTAATATGGGTTAACTCGGGTGATATCTATACTTATCTTTCTTTATTTTAAAGTGATTTTTTTACCGACTCTTGTTCCGATGTGGGACCTTCAAGGATGTTTCCAAGCTCAATTTTAAAATTGTGAGGATGCAATTCTCAAAAGGGGGGAAGGATGTAACAACCCAGGTAAATAAAGAATATTAAAATTTCATATTTATCCATATTTGTGAATAAAATATTAATATGACTTTAAAGGGGATGCTATGCTCGACGGCGTACCCAACACGCAACAACGAGTTTCTTGGGAATCTTACGCTGCACTCTAATAATAAAATAATATTATTTTAAATGGTAGTTAACGCCTAGCTGTTGTGATGGAGGGAATGAATAGAACTAACTAAAAAATCATTATATATGTTTGTCAAATATTTTTACTTTTTACAATAAATGTTAGAGGATTAAGAATGTGAATGAATCCAATTTTAAGCGTAAACATTCTAATATTCTTTAAAAGGTCGATTAACCGCATTTTGATAGCGAACCTCTTTTAAATCAACATTTTGACAATGGTATGTGTTATATTTGACAAAATAAAATTCTTCTTCAGAATCGGGACATCACAATTTACTTTGTGTAAATTTTTGGTATTTTTCAAAAAAAGGTCAATTTTGTAATGAATAGTGAAAAATGATGTATTTTAATTCAAAACCTATTTTTAATATAATTTATTTATATGATTAGATTATATTTTGATTTTGTTTTAAAGTTAAATTAGAATATATTTTTACCATCTAATCGAATTGTGGTCTTTGGAATTAATTTCACTTTAAAATCGGACTTAAACTAGTGTCAATCTTTTGATACATTTGGTTTCATAAAAACACGCTATTTGTTTTGACTGCGGGAATTAATTATTAAATTAATTAATTCAACTTATGTGTTTTGAATTTTGTAATATAGACATCATTTTTGAATTCGGAATATCATATATAGCTTAGGGTGAATTTTTGGAAATTTTATGAAAAACCTCAATTTTTGATGAATAGTGAAACCACTAAGTGGTACTTATAAAAACTGATTTTCTGTTTAAATGAAATTTTTCCATCTTTTTGTTTTGAATTTCAAAAATCCGACATACATGGTTTTCATTTAGAAGTAAAATGTGGTTCAATGGGATAAAAATAATTTTTTGGTGAATAGTAACTTATTATGTTTTTAATCGCGATTAGAGGTAATTAGTGTTGTTTAAGATAAGAATAATGTTTTAATAAAATTAAATGACCTATACACATGTCCTACCCTCATTGAATATGTAATGGACGACCAAGAAAATCCATTGGTCAACTTGGGGACCCCATGGATCTACTTTGGTTGGAAAATGACATAAATACCTTTTTATTTGTTGTTAAAGTAAAAATGACACAAACATGAGAGGTTTTACTAAAATAATTTTTACATGGGGTTATAAAAGACATATTTTTGACTATAAATAGTAATTGGAAAGATAAAAAGCTTTCCTACATCATAGTATTTTTTTTATAATTATTAGACATTATATAAATTAAATTATTTATGACATCATGATGATGCAGCGATGAGCTCATTATTTAACGATTTAAATAAAATGGAAAGATAGTGTAATATATAAGACCTTAACATGTCCAAAACCTATTGGATGAGTGGACCTAGAACCCTTATCACCTTATCCTCGAAATAAATCAATGTAGGATCTTTAAAATCCGAAACTCTTTTGAAATTAAAGTAACATTTTGTAACATTACAAGAGTGCCCCTCCTCTCCTCTTATAAAAGGCCCCCACCTCTACCTCTTTACCAACACATAAAAAGCCTTTGGATCTGCCAACCCCTGCCAATTTTGTATCTCCACATACCTCTATAACTCCTTGAAGCCTCACTTTGGGCAGAAGTCTTCCCAATGAATCCTTTTATCTCAAACCAAAGAGAGTTACCCGATTTTAAGGTAATGTCTTTACTTGAGTCCTTTTGTTTTATTTTTCCTCTCCAACCCCCTAAACGCTTTTTATTCATTTATTTTGTAAACACTCATGTATCTTAAATATACTAGGATGTTTTTATAAGAAGGAGTTGAGATACATTTACACACACCTACATCTAATGGTTAAAGAACATACTGTTTCCGTGGATGGTGACTTTTCTGCCTCACGAAATGATGATTGTTCAACACTCATATAACAGCTTCAAAGGTGTCCATTAAGATGTCACTGTATTTATATATGATATATAATATGTTTATGTTTTACCTAAGCTTCTGTATTGTTCTTTTGTGGCATACCTTTATGGTCTCCATTGTGGGTAAACACGATAATTTCATTTTAGGAAGTGCGGACTACCGCCCCCTCAAAGTGATGTGATTCGTTAATGCCATATGTGGGACGTATAAAGGATGGATTTAAAGTTATTATATATGATGTTATACTGGAATTATTATATACATCTGTATCATTATTATTTCATTCCATTACTATATGAGACAGAAATGAAAGTAGCATTCATGTGTTCGCACGGCTTACAATTTCCATGAACGGTGCATTTCATTTATTATCCCCAAATGTAATGTACTATTATAAGTAAATATATATAATGGATATGTATAATGTATGATACATATAAATTATGAATATAATTCTTTAATTAAAATATACATACCTCTCATTTAGTTTTAATTCTATTAATATGACAAAGAAATGAAAGTAGTGTTCATGCGTACGTACGGCTTACCGTCTCCATGAACGGTGCATTTCATTTCTTACCTCTAAATGATTATGTAATATTATATATACATGTATATGCTGGATATATATGATATATATGATATCCAAATCATGAATATCATTCTGGATATAATGAACCATTGACCACACGAACAACATGTAATTGTAAAAAGTTCACTTTCGACTTAAGATCCAAATATCGACAAGACAAACATTATTTACATAAATGAATACATAATGTTTATAAAATGTAAATAAGTGATATAAAAGGAATAATTAACTTGAAAATTTTCTTAAGAAAATAGAAATTAACTCATGTTTATTATTTAGGACGTTAAAGAACGATCGAGTCAAGTGGGACCCTAGGTAAGGGATCCTACTCCTCTCTTTCTTTTTAAGTACACTCTTTTATGTCATTCCTTTTAAGATCATCTTTATTATGTTTGGGATGTTATTTTATAATACTACTACTGTACTTTTTATGTTCATATGGTGAGAGACCCTATTTTCTATCATCAATCCATTTTGGATGTTTTGAGTGGCGTTGTTAGGCTGCCGAATTTTCGTAAGAGATCTAACCTCTCTCTTTTTTTAAGTACTCTCATTTATGTCACTTCTTTGAATCTCCTCTTTGTTATGATGGGGGATGTTCTTTTATATTCCTCTTGATTTACATTTTATTTTAATATTATGAGATACTCTAGTTGATCTCATAAATCCATTTTTTTGGAATCTTTAAGTGGCGTTGTTAGGCTGCCGAGTTTTCGTAAGGGATTTTTCATCTCACTTTTAGTCCAGTAAGATTTATGCTACGTTTGACACTATTTCCTTTGAGTGGTGTATGTAGTTCCCATTATTATACACTTTGTGTAATATAATTTCGTTTCTGGGTATTTACATCTTCATTTAATGACCCTTCTTCCGTGGGGTGTGCATTTCGCAAGTTACCCAAGTCGGTAAGGGAACCTTTCAACCTCCTCTTTTTAAAAGACTTCTTTTGTTATGTCTTTTAATTCACATAATATTATGTTGGGATATGTTATTATATATCTTTATTGATGTAAATTTTATGTCCCAGTGATGAGATACCCTTTATCTCTCTAATCAACCCTTTTTTGTAAAATTTTATGTGACGTCGTTAGGCTGTCGAATTTTACCAAGGGAACGTCTTAACCCAATTTCAATTTCTTTGGGTTCAACATGTAGTTATTGAATATTTCATCCTTTGAATATGTGTGAATGACATTTTGTTGTTTTACACTTAATATCCACCTATATTGGGTGAATTTATATTTTTCACACATAATTATGAGATTGATTTATCCTTAATTTATCAATACCTAATTTATAATGGATTTCATCTCATTTTACATTTCTTTTGAGACTTCATTGTTATTATGCACCAATTCACTCTTATATAGTGTGTATACTATTCTTTGACATATTATATCATGAATCCATTTATTCCAATAATATTATAAAGTTCAGATTAAATTTTATTACGCAATTATTTGTATTCAAGAGTCTCTCCTTTTGTTAAAAACTCTTTAACAAAAATATAGTTTTAAATGTTTTAAAGATTTATTATTCTAAATCTTTATCATTGCGTCCATTTTTTCAAAATGGTTTTCAGTATTTATTTATATGTACATTAATGTTTTAAAATTATAATTCCAATAAAAGCTTCAAAGTGGAATGGGACACTTTGATTCAAAAATCTCTTTTAAATGATTTTTGAAAATGGATTGATTAATTCAATATCGTGGAATTACTTATTTTGATTGCAAATGAAATGTTGTTATTGAAATGTTATTTTTTAAATATTTTATGTGTAATAATGGTACTTGGTCATTTTACGGTGGTTACGTGATAAACCATATGAAAGGTGGTGCCGTGAATACCAGGACGGGTGGTTACGTTATAACCTCCAATGCATTAGGTATGGAAGTCGGCCGTATGGATATTCCATTAAGTATGTGTGGAAGTTGGCCAGATGGCTATTCTATTAAGTGATATGTGTGGAAGTCGATCTTATGGTTATTCCACTTAAGTATGTTTATGTCCCAAGTTACCTTTATATGTTATGTGATCTTTATATGGGATTTATGGTAATATTTTGGTTACAGAAGGGTAAGTAATGAACTTTTATTCAGCGAAGAGTTTTTACTACTTCGAAAAGGTGAAAAGTATTACTTTGATAAAGTATACATTGATTACTTGTTTTTTTGAAAAACTAATAGTTTTCATTCTTTGTGTATTCTTTACTGAGCTTTTTAGGCTCATCCCATGTTTTTGAAATATTTTTCACAGGACTTAGCATGGAATAGGGTCAAGGATGGGTTCAAGGGAAAGTCATGCTACCTAAAAGATGGAACTAGACATGTTTCTTTTTAAGAGTTTTTATTTTATGGAAATTTTAATAGAAGCGACTACTTTGTAATCTTTTGAGATGTAATAGTTATGTCCTAATTCTCTAAAAACCTAAACCTGAAAATATCCTCAATGTGAATTACTCATTTAATTCAATATTATGAAAGGTTTAAGGCTGAGGCCTTATAATATTTTATAGTATAGAACTATTTCTTTATGTTCAATTTTGTGTGAAACTGAAACTATCATATTTATTTAAATTATTAAGAAGTTTTATACAAAAAAATATTGGGGTGTTATATTATTCCCCCCATCAGAATCTTTTTCATTGAAAATTTCCTGAATATTGACATTAAAATAGATGAGGATGGTTATTATTCATATCATCCTTTGGACAACATGTTCCATCGTACTTTTTTTTCAACAAATTAGTTTTTCTAGTTGACTCATTCAATTTCTTAAAACAAGCTCAATAGATTCCAGAATATCGATTGGCTCTTTGTCGTTTAAAAAATTAGGTTCTTGTTCTATTTCTTCACATGTGAGGACTTGGATTGGGTCTGGAATGTAATTATGTAACAATGATATTTGGAAAACATCATGAAGCTTTGAGAGACATGGTCGTATTTCTAATTAGTAAGACACATCCCCAATTCATTGAGTTTCAAATATTCTGATACACACGGGTATCAGTTTCCATTTCATACCATACCTTATGACAAACTTCTATATATATACTTTTAGAAAGGCATGATATCACAATTTAAATTCCAAATCCTTTCTATAGTTGTGAGAGAAATACAATTTATTAATTCGAGATGCTTTCATATGATCTTAAATAGTGTTTAACATTTTCATTGCCTCTTCAATAATTTATTGGTCTATAAGTTTCCTCTCATCAACTTCATCCCAAAAATTTAGAGTACAACATCATATACCATATAATTCTTCATATGATTACATTTTAAAATTAAAATAGAAACAGTTACTATAGGAAAAATCTAACAAAGGAAAATACTAATACCACATTCCATTAAAGTCATGTTAGTGTGATATCAAAATGTATTCAAATGATTTAATTGTCCTTTGAGACTATTCGACTATTTGAGGATGATAATAAGTAACCAAATGATTCTCAGTATCCAAAGCCTTACTATAATTCTTTAATAATTTTAATGTAAATATAGGATATCAATTAGACTCAATTGATGACAATGATCCTTGATGTTTTATAACTTCATTAATATATAGCCTTATTAAGTTCTCAAGATGTAAATCTTCTCTTATAACTAGAAAATGTGCCAAATTTTTATGGTGATCAACATAAACCCATATCGTATCATTATTTCTATGGGTCTCTGGTAATCCAGTGAAGAATTTGATGGTAATTTTATCCCACTTCCACAAAGGAATATATTTAGGTAGTATGACTACCCTAGGATTATGTCTCTAATTATTCACTTGTTAAAAAACTAGGCATATTGAAAAAAAATCCAAAAATTTCCCTATTCATTTTATACCCCCCAAAGTTCTTTAATTTCTCAATACATATTTTTACTACCAGGTTTATTGAGAAATTTGAAATATGAGCATCATATAATAGTTCCCTTTTTCTACTCAGGTATTAATGTAACACATAAAATGATTCCAATTTTTAGTATTCCATATTTATACATGAATCCTGCCAACCATCCATCCATAATGAATTAAATTTTCCTTTGAACATTCCCATCATCGTATTTAGAGCATTTTATATCATCCAACAATGATTGTTTAACAATAATTTGAAAAATTAGTGATGTTTCACTTTCTATAATAGTTTCCATATACAAATTTACTAAATCTATTAACATAGGATATTTCTCAATCCTTATTTGAGTCAAAAGACCATGATAATTGATGTTTAATGCATCTTCTACCTTATTTTATTTTTCTAGGTGGTACTTAATTGAGAAATCATAATATTTGAATAACTCGATACATCGTCATTTCCTCATACTGAGTTATTTACTTATAATGATGTATTTTAAATTATTTTGATATGTATATATCGCACTTTTTCCACCACAGAGATAATGACTCTATATACTCTAATAAGATATTATTGCTACTCACTCAGAATCATGAGTTGGATAATTTTTTTCTTGAGTCTTCATCTTCCTAGATGGATATGCCATAAAATTATCATTCTTTATTAGGATACAACCTAATCATTTCTTTTCTACATCACAATCTATTAAAAACCCATCATTTCATGATGGTAAAGTCAAAATCAATTTTTTACTAATTTTCACTTTAATTATTTAAAACATTTTACAAATTCTTTTTTAAAAGAAAGCTTAACACCTTCAAGTATGAGATTGGTTAATCGATTATCCAATGGAGAAAATTTGATGAAAGAAACATAAATAGTAAATTTATAAACCAATGACCCTACATAAATCAATTATTTATACAGGACTATTCCATTTTTGTATTTTCTTTTTCATTGTAAGAAAAATAATGATTCCATCCATATAGAAAAAATGAAAAATAATAAAAATTTTATGAATCCAGAATTCACACTTACTAAATATTCTATTTTACTATATCCATTTGAGAGTCTCATGAATTATCATCAATTGGTTTTTATATTCTTAATAGATTTTAGAATAAATGAAAATATCTTCAATTAAAAATTCCAATGAATCATCATGGTATTATTTCAATAGAATGTTCATTAGATCCCTGAAAATGGAGAGTTCATTAGTCAGTCCCAGTGGAATAAAAATAAACAGTTAATGTCTATACCTCATCAAAAACCATGTCTTTGTAATATCGTCATTTTATAATCACAATTGATGATTCCAAAAAAAATGTTCAATTATAGAAAAATTATGTTCTCCATGAATTTGACCACATAAGTCATCAATTCAAGGAATATGATACTTATTATTTATTTTAATATCATTGATTTATCTATAGTATATGAATATCTTTGAGGATATATATTTCTTTTTAAGAATGAAAAGATGGGATCCCAATGGAGAAACACTTGGGAGAATAAATCCCTCATAACACAACTTCTCTAGTTGTTTCGTTAGCTCTGCCAATTCCATAATGGTCATTCTATATGGATTTAATGATATTGTTCTTTTATCTATAATTAAATCAATGAAAAACTCAAAATCATTCTCTACTGAAGTCTAGGTAATTAATAATGAAATACATTAAATTATTTCTAATTTTTTTATATCCTAAATGTGATGATGGGTTTCCTCATCTATAGATTTTGTTTGATCTTCCTCCATAATAATTTAAATTAATCATGCTATAAGGGGTGGATCAATATAAGAATCATATGAGGATTTATATGCTCTAAAGATACGTGTTTCTACATCATCCTCACAAATCTTAATTTTTACTTCTTTCAATAAACATGAGCATAATAATTTCAAATATTATCCATACCGTGGATTATATAAAATTTGACCATATTTATGATAATATGGTAAAACAATATAGCATATTTATATTCCATAATGGGAAAATCATGAAATTTTTTTATGGTATTGAGACTTCCCTGATGGGTTTTTACTAAAAAATACCTTATTAAATGAAAATGGAAATACATTTATTTTTTAGGAATTTTTAGTTGATATAAAAGAGTGTGATGATAAAAACCAGATAAAACATTGACTATCTATTAAAATAGTAATATTGTACATGTCACCACATCATTGGGCACTTCTACTTTAGCAGTTTTTATCACATATGTCTAGCCATCTCCCCTTGGTATCCTCTATGGTATATTCCCCTGATGTTTGTGACATTTATTTTAATAATTCTCACTTTCATTATAGTTGAAGCATTTGAATTCATTGATTTGTTTCTTCCAATTCAGTTATTAGCTCTATGACCCTTTTCCCCACACCTATAACTAGCTCTAATTCATTTCATGTATTTCCCATGATGATCCATAACCTCAATTTTGGTGTAATGGGAATTTCATTATTCCCATCTTTTTCTTTAATGCATCTATATTTCCATTGTTATCTGAATTCCTCTTCTTCTATGTATTTCCCATAAACATATTGGATCTATTAAATTCATTCTATGTTTTTATTAAACCAATAATCATATTATCATATGATAAAAATGTTTGAGAATATAGTTACCATTAGATACATGGCTTAAGAAATTCGACTAAACGAACAGTCTTGAATTTTAAATCGTGTGGGTAATCTATATCTTACCTGGACAGTCTTGTGAAGGTAGCCCTACAATATTTAACATAATCTTTTTCCTTTTACATTATGATATGAAATTTTCACTTCATTTTAGTTTTGCTCTCTCGATGGAAATATTTGATGAAAAATATTTCATTGAATAATTTCCAATCAATGTATTCTATTACATCTTCCTCCTTAGTATTATGGACTAACGACCACCATAGACCAAACATTCAATTAAGAAATTATACATCCAACACTACCTTTTAATTTTTATTGAATTTGAATTCTATATATATTGTTTCAAGGAACACGATTCATTGTATTAGTCGTCCAAATAAAATATTAGGGCTTATGGTGTATGAAACAATCCAAAATTGTAGTATTATGGTTATTTTTCATAACTCAAGAAATATTCCCTAATATAATTATGATCCACTAAACTCAAACACTAACTATGTTGACTTCCTTAGTGGTAAAATAACTAAATTATGGCACACACTATGTTAGCACGTATTCATCATGTGTGCTGAGAAAAAAATTCATTATAAATGTGTATTACAATTATAATATTTACTTTACATCTAGTTCGCAGGGCTTCTAATTAACATTCTATAATACCATATGTAATAACCTCAACATCGATAGCCCAGAATCTGTGGTAATTAAATTAAAATGACATAAATACAAGAGATATGATCATCAATGATCAATCATTTTAGTAGTATTTATGAACATGATACATACATGGATCCATTATTAGATTGGTAATTAAACGTAGAACATAATAATAGAATAATAAACTGATTCCTTAATTCTTATTCAAATATTTCAATATTATAACCTGGAAAAGTAATAAAAATACAAGGGTGTGTAAAACTAATATGAAAGGGATACAAAAACTAAGCTAATAAAATTAAATAATCCATAATAATTATTCTAAGGTAAAACTATGAAAAATAAAAAAATTAATAAACTAAGAATGAAAATGAATCCATTGATTTTTGGATAGTGAAAATCTCATTGAATGTAATAATTTAATATTGAATTAATATAATACTTAATTATTAGAGGTTATGTATCCATCACATGAACCATTATACCATAAATATGGTGTAATTATGCAGTTATAAACATCTCTAATTATTCTTGGAAAAAAACATGAAGGGGTTGTCCCCACATAATCACTCTCATGAGACATTTCAATGCATTTAGGAACTATTTATAACAATGAACTACCTGTCCCCAAAATTTCATTGCATTCTTCATAAATAGATTCAATTCATTAACCACAGTCATAGAAAACACCGTATATGAATATGGTATATGTATAAGTCAATTATTATATCCTTGACATAAAAAATATTTATATTTAAAGAAATCATCAATTAATAGTGATAAAAAATAAAAGTGATGTATACATACTCCAAAAATAAGTAATAAGTTGTTAATAAAAAATAAGAAAAGGGAATATCATAATAGTTTTAATGAAATAATGGATTCAAATAGTACTTTTGATTTAATAATGATATACAGGAACATATAATGAGAAATAATGACAATTTCATGTGAAAACATGTAAAAAACAGTGTTTATGAATCTTTATAAAAGATAATATTTAGTGTGGTTGAAGTGAATGTATTAATGTGTCGTTAAAATAGAAAAAAGAAAAATTATTTTTATTAAAATATAATAAATTTATTTTTAATGATAAAAAGTGTGATTTTATAAAAATAATGGTGCATTAAATAAAAATATAGATCGTATATGAAAATGTAATTTGAAATGGGAAGTTCCCTTAAATCAGGCTATCTTATTTATGGAATTTAAATGGACACCTTAAAACATGTATTTACCCATAGAATAAAAGAATAATTTAACTAGTTGCATATTTTTTTACATGAACGTAAAATTTAGTTGGATTACTAAAAACTAATTAAAAATAACAATGTGGTAAATAGAAATAAACCATAACATGAAGGAAAATGGGGGTTCGGAGAGAAACCCCGACCTTATGTATGAAAATGTATTTGACATGAAATTAATATCTTAGATAATGAAATTAGATTCATTAATAATTTAATTATAAACCACTTCAACATGTATATGATTTATTATATTTTTATTATGTTCATTTAAGGACGTTTTTTATTAGATTTATGATTCAATTTCGTCATTCAAGAGTGATTTTTTTCCTTAGTTTTCTGGAATGGTTCACTTATATTCATGAATGAAAGATCATGTAAAATGTGAGTAGTTGTACCAAATTGAAATTATATGTTATTAATGAAATTACATAATATTAAATTTTCTCTAATAACATTTTGGTATTATATATGAGGATAATTAATTAGATAAAACGTTAATGGTATCCATTTAGATTATATTATAATTTTTTCAGTCATCATGAAGTAGTTTAGTTTAATAATTAATATTATGTATAATTACTAGTTCAAAAACATTATAAAACATATAATTTGTATAAAAAGTTATTTTATAACAAGGATAATGTTTTTGTGACCATCCTTGAATGAGGAAATGGAAAATGAAATTGTATCATCCACGATTGCGGTAAATCGACACATCACATGTAATGTTTTCAGTTTTATAATAAAAAGAAGTGAAGATGGAGTTTGATTGTAACAACCCAAAATTTTGAATAAAGATTGTTTCCTAATTTTGTGTGTAATTTTATTTTATTTTATTTTTATACTCAACAAAAATGTTTTATTTGATAAACATGATTATAATTAAAATGAGACCTTTGGGTTTTGACTGTTATATGACCATTGTTTAATATGACCACTAGAAACTAAATGTTTCGATTATTGTCTCTAAATACAAGTAATCTTGGTTAATTATTATAGAAAGAAGATTCGATGGCCTCACCTAGTAGTCTTGGACCGATCGAAGCCCATCTAACAGAGATTGGGAAGGAGGTAGCACCATTGGCCTTTGCTCTGGACCAAACCCAAGCCGAACTTCATCATGTGAAGCTAGAACGGAATCGCCTTCGCGAGAAGATCAAACTGATAGAAATTACTACTCGGGCAATGTTGACCGAGCCGCCCCAAGATTCTATCACCCTAGCACACCTTACTCTTAGGTCCTATGCTGGTATTATAAGGGGCTATGTAACGAGACCGTAACTACCTTGTGTAATCCTTGTTTTAAATAAAAATTTGGATTTCTTTTTATGATGAAGTTTATGAATTTTCAAAAGACTGGATAAAAATTGTATGCATATTTTTGATTAATTTTAGAAAAAGGATATTTTAAAAATGGTTGCGTAAACCTTAAATAATTAAAAATGTGTAATGATTTTCGCAAAATGGTCTTCTACAATTATGTTCAGTACGAAATTTAGAGTCTAATAAGATCAACTTAATTTTTGATGAATAGTAAATTATGAATAGTGATTTTATGATTAGGATTAGTAATGTGTCCAAATGGATTAGTAATCTCACTTAAAGAAAGTATTAATATAAACTAGGCACCTTGATTAAGTAATGTGATTCAATAAAATGGTTAGATAATGGTTTCATAAATTATTATTCAAGTATTAGTTTTTTCGGGTGAATAGTGTTTTTTAATTAAAAATTTAATTAAAAATATTTAGATAATTATTTTTATAAAACGGATTTCATTTTTGAACTCAGAGCATCGATATTATGTTATGGTAATTTTTGGGGTTTTTTTCTGAAAAAAATGAATTTTCGATGAATAGTGTTTTTATTTAAAAATTAAATTAAAAATATTTAAAAAATTATTTTTATAAAATGGATTTCATTTTTTAAATCAGAGCATTGATATTTGGTTAAGGTGAAATTTTGGGATTATTCTGAGAAAGTTGAATTTTCGGTGAATAGTGAAAGTATAGTTTTTAAGTTACGGGTGTTTAATGACATCATTAAATGATGTATTAAGTATATATTAAATATGGTCGAATTATGAATAGTAAGATAAGGTGTGAGGTGTCCCAAGTGGCCAATACCATGGGCAAATACCATGGGCAGGCCCATGGTTTTGCCAAAACCACTAGTGAGGTGTCCCTTGGCCATTAATGCCTTGTCCCCTCACTTTCCCTATAAATACCAAGACCTCCTCTCATCATTTCGACTCCCCACTCCTCCCCAACGAAGTTCTGGTCTCATTACCTCCCAAGGAGTCCTCCCATGGTGTCCCCAAGCCCTCATGGTCCCAACCTTTGAGGTTCAAGAGTTACATTTTAAGGTAAGGGATCCGACCTCTCTCATTCTTTTCAAGTAATCTCCTTTATGTCATTTCTTTTATACTCCATGTTCTTATGTTGGAGGATGTTCTTTTATATTCATCCTACTGCCTATTTAATGTTCATATGATGAGAGACCCCCCTTTCTCTCATCAATTCGTTTTAAGAATGTTTAAGTGGCGCCGTTAGGCTGCCGAATTTTTAAGGGATTCTTTCACCTTCCTCGTTTTCAAGTTCTATTTTCATTCAAGTCTTTCATGTTACTTTTTATTATGTTGGGGTATGATCTCTAAATTATCATACTGATATTTTATGATCTTATGATGAGAGACCCCATTTGATCGCTTCAATTCAGTATTTTGAAGTTTTAAGTGGCGCCGTTAGGCTGCCGAATTTTTGAGTGGTTCTTCACCCTTCTCGTTTTGAAGTTCTACTTTCATGTCAATTATTTCAAGTTCCTTTTTGTTATATTGGGGTATGATCTCTATATATATCATACTGGACTCTTATTTTCATATGATGATAGACCCCATTTGATCTCTTCAATTCAGTATTTTGATGTTTTAAGTGGCGCCGTAAGGCTGCCGAATTTTTAAGTGGTTCTTCACCCTTCTCGTTTTGAAGTTCTACTTTCATGTCAATTCATTCAAGTTCCTTTTTTATGTTGGGGAATTATCTCTATATTTATCATACTGATCTCTTATGATCATATGATGAGGGAACCTATTTGATCTTGTCAAATCATTTTCTTTTGAAGTTAAGTGACGTCGTAAGGCTGCCGAATTTTCATAAGAGAAATCTAATCTTTTTTTCCATGTTTTTCATTTCAAATGGTATGTCCCTAAAATTTCATTACCATGTCCATATGTCCTTGTTATTCTTTCACCCTACTGTTTTATGGATCATTTATGAGTGGGTGACCCATGTCCCCTCTCATTTCAATGTTTTCTAAAACCCTGAAACTTAGCCGTTATGCTGCAGAATTTTCCCCTCAAAATGCCTCTCTCTTTTCTCAAAAATTATTTTATGTTATAAAGTGAATACTCAAAGATCTTATTTCTACAAGGGTATTCACATATATATCAAAATGTTCCATTTTAAATTCTGGGATTTACATACATGAGACCCACCTTCCTTTTTGTGGGTTTTAAAGTGTCGTAAAGATCATGTCTTTAAAGCAGTTTTTAAAACGTTATGATTATGAAATGAAACCCATTTATTTTATGCTATATGGGTTATTTATGAAATGTTTTATGATGATATATGTGGCTCACATGATAATAAAGGCAAAGTTAAGGGTGCGCCCTGATAGCGCTCCAATGCATTGGGTAATGATGTAACCACTAGAGATTACAATTTTCACGATACCTTGGTGAATAACCTTGGTAATTTTCAAATGACACCTTGGGGATGGACCTTGGTGATATGTTCATGATTGTCTATGTTAAATGATGTAGCCACATCTTCAAGTTATGAAAAAGTTTTATTTTTATTATGATATGCCTCATGATTTCATTTTCATGCCTTAAAGTTCATTTCATGACTTTATTGATGTATCTCAAGTTCATATGTAAAATGTTTCTCTTGTTTCCCTTACTGGGCCTTCTGCTCACCCTTTCCTTTGATGTATGTCCCCAGGTTATGAGATGCAGTAATGAACCTAGGATGAACATAAGGAGAAGCCTTTCAAGTGTTTAAGAAGAATGTTTTTTTTTAATTTCCTGGTTTCCAAGACACTAAACCTTAAAGATCCTCGGTTTTGTAAAATGTAATGAATGTTTATGTGATAAAAAGGTGGGATGCTATTGTTGGTATCAAAGGATGGTTTAGTTATTTGTGGAAATTAGGATATGAAAACTCTAGGAAGAACCCTATGGAAAAGTTTAAATATAGGAAATCTTCCTGGTATTTTGGTGAGCATTGAGTAAGGGGTTTCCAAGCAAATACATCCCTGTCTGGATACGAGCAGGTAGAGGTGGCTCTGGCACAGATGTACATAGGGGTAAAACCCGAAAACACCGCTTTGAGCTAGACTCGAACGGGAACTGGTACACGACAACGGGCCTTGCTGCACTCTTGGTTACGACACTCCCGGGGGATATGCTTTGGTAAATTCATAAGCTTAGTATGAACCATTATTAAAGGAACAAGGATAAAACATAATAAAGATTCACATAAGAATATATGATCATGGATAACCTAGATTGGAACCTAGGGGATCACAAGTTAGGATATACTTTTATTCTACATGTTTATCCTTTTATGCTTAAAGTTTCCTTTTCATGATTATTAGCTAAGTAAATAAGCCACTAATTATAGTTTCTTTTCTTAGTTAATGGCGGGAAATGGAAGAACATGTCCCAAAAACCAATGTGATAGGAAATGCGACGATTGTCGTGTTAATACGACAGAGGTAATTAGGGGATTAATATATGATTATTATTTTGGGAATACGTTCACTATTTTAGGGACCCTATATGATCGTGGTAAATAGATTACTACGGTATTTTCATTGAGGAGTAAGGTTGACTTATATTTTGAAGAATCGATGAATTTATGGTGGACTAATAGTAATTTAGGTTACTTATGGGAATGATGAAACTATCTTGGGTAAAATATGTTTAGTTTAGATAATTTTGTTATAAGATGTTAGGAGTGGTTGATGTTGTTTGGAGATGAACAATGAAGTTTATTTTGGAAGACTATGTTATCAAATCCTTCTTGTATTTGGGTTTCAATCTTAGTTTGGTTTATTTTGAGGAATTTTAAGGATCGTTATTTATGGGATGGTCTATGATGAACTTTGGGTATTATCATGTAACATTGAAGATTTAAAATTACTTTCCATTCCTATGGGATCCTTCCTTTTTGAAGACTTGTCTAACCTTACCCTTTCTGTTTTGGGGATAATGTTTAAAGATATAAGAAATAGATAGTTAATCTTTTGTGGATTATATGATTCTCTATAAGATGATACTTGTGTTTTGATGAGACCAAGTAGTTTTGAATGCTCATCGTTTGGGAGAAAAGATTAGATTTGGTAGAAACTTATTAAAAGGTGAAACTATACTTGAAGGTAGGTATATTTTCTTATGTTTTTGTTTTATGTAGTAAATGAATTCTTCAAAATTATTAAAAGAAACGTAAAACAAAAATGTTGTTGGTTTACGTTTCCTACTAGGTAATCAAAGCCCGTTTACACACAACATAAGTTTGGGATTTTCTCGTGGTCAACGTTCTCCTAATCATGTTTTCTATCACTCTCCCTCAGAACATGACCCTTTGTTTTCTCCTCCATGTCCATGTTTTCCTACATGGAATCCTAGTGTGGGCTAACTCGGGTGACCTTCGTACTTCCCTTTCATTCTTTTAAAGTAATATTTTTACTGACTCCTTTTCCGATGTGGGACTTTCAATGAAATTTAAAAACCTAATTTTAAAAAAAAATTGCGAGGACGCAATTTCTTAAGGGGGGAAGATTGTAACAACCCAAAATTTTGAATAAAGATTGTTTCCTAATTTTGTGTGTAATTTTATTTTATTTTATTTTTATACTCAACAAAAAAATTTTATTTGATAAACATGATTATAATTAAAATGAGACCTTTGGGTTTTGACTGTTATATGACCATTGTTCAATATGACCACTAGAAACTAAATGTTTCGATTATTGTCTCTAAATACAAGTAATCTTGGTTAATTATTATAGAAAGAAGATTCGATGGCCTCACCTAGTAGTCTTGGACCGATCGAAGCCCATCTAACAGAGATTGGGAAGGAGGTAGCACCATTGGCCTTTGCTCTGGACCAAACCCAAGCCGAACTTCATCATGTGAAGCTAGAACGGAATCGCCTTCGCGAGAAGATCAAACTGATAGAAATTACTACTCGGGCAATGTTGACCGAGCCGCCTCAAGATTCTATCACCCTAGCACACCTTACTCTTAGGTCCTATGCTGGTATTATAAGGGGCTATGTAACGAGACCGTAACTACCTTGTGTAATCCTTGTTTTAAATAAAAATTTGGATTTCTTTTTATGATGAAGTTTATGAATTTTCAAAAGACTGGATAAAAATTGTATGCATATTTTTGATTAATTTTAGAAAAAGGATATTTTAAAAATGGTTGTGTAAACCTTAAATAATTAAAAATGTGTAATGATTTTCGCAAAATGGTCTTCTACAATTATGTTCAGTACGAAATTTAGAGTCTAATAAGATCAACTTAATTTTTGATGAATAGTAAATTATGAATAGTGATTTTATGATTAGGATTAGTAATGTGTCCACATGGATTAGTAATCTCACTTAAAGAAAGTATTAATATAAACTAGGCACCTTGATTAAGTAATGTGATTCAATAAAATGGTTAGATAATGGTTTCATAAATAATTATTCAAGTATTAGTTTTTTCGGGTGAATAGTGTTTTTTAATTAAAAATTTAATTAAAAATATTTAGATAATTATTTTTATAAAACGGATTTCATTTTTGAACTCAGAGCATCGATATTATGTTATGGTAATTTTTGGGGTTTTTTCTGAAAAAAATGAATTTTCGATGAATAGTGTTTTTATTTAAAAATTAAATTAAAAATATTTAAAAAATTATTTTTATAAAATGGATTTCATTTTTGAAATCAGAGCATTGATATTTGGTTAAGGTGAAAATTTGGG
The DNA here is from genome assembly GCA_963277665.1 of Viscum album. Classification (NCBI taxonomy): domain Eukaryota; kingdom Viridiplantae; phylum Streptophyta; class Magnoliopsida; order Santalales; family Viscaceae; genus Viscum; species Viscum album. Next base: position 1,263,463,596 of record OY728140.1, on the reverse strand, counting down.
ATTATTCTGAGAAAGTTGAATTTTCGGTGAATAGTGAAAGTATAGTTTTTAAGTTACGGGTGTTTAATGACATCATTAAATGATGTATTAAGTATATATTCAATATGGTCGAATTATTAATAGTAAGATAAGGTGTGAGGTGTCCCAAGTGGCCAATACCATGGGCAAATACCATGGGCAGGCCCATGGTTTTGCCAAAACCACTAGTGAGGTGTCCCTTGGCCATTAATGCCTTGTCCCCTCACTTTCCCTATAAATACCAAGACCTCCTCTCATCATTTCGACTCCCCACTCCTCCCCAACGAAGTTCTGGTCTCATTACCTCCCAAGGAGTCCTCCCATGATGTCCCCAAGCCCTCATGGTCCCAACCTTTGAGGTTCAAGAGTTACATTTTAAGGTAAGGGATCCGACCTCTCTCATTCTTTTCAAGTAATCTCCTTTATGTCATTTATTTTATACTCCATGTTCTTATGTTGGAGGATGTTCTTTTATATTCATCCTACTGCCTATTTCATGTTCATATGATGAGAGACCCCCCTTGCTCTCATCAATTCGTTTTAAGAATGTTTAAGTGGCGCCGTTAGGCTGCCGAATTTTTAAGGGATTCTTTCACCTTCCTCGTTTTCAAGTTCTATTTTCATTCAAGTCTTTCATGTTACTTTTTATTATGTTGGGGTATGATCACTAAATTATCATACTGATATTTTATGATCTTATGATGAGAGACCCCATTTGATCGCTTCAATTCAGTATTTTGAAGTTTTAAGTGGCGCCGTTAGGCTGCCGAATTTTTGAGTGGTTCTTCACCCTTCTCGTTTTGAAGTTCTACTTTCATGTCAATTATTTCAAGTTCCTTTTTGTTATATTGGGGTATGATCTCTATATATATCATACTGGACTCTTATTTTCATATGATGAGAGGCCCCATTTGATCTCTTCAATTCAGTATTTTGATGTTTTAAGTGGCGCCGTAAGGCTGCCGAATTTTTAAGTGGTTCTTCACCCTTCTCGTTTTGAAGTTCTACTTTCATGTCAATTCATTCAAGATCCTTTTTTTATTTTGGGGAATTATCTCTATATTTATCATACTGATCTCTTATGATCATATGATGAGGGAACCTATTTGATCTTGTCAAATCATTTTCTTTTGAAGTTAAGTGACGTCGTAAGGCTGCCGAATTTTCATAAGAGAAATCTAATCTTTTTTTCCATGTTTTTCATTTCAAATGGTATGTCCCTAAAATTTCATTACCATGTCCATATGTCCTTGTTATTCTTTCACCCTACTGTTTTATGGATCATTTATGAGTGGGTGACCCATGTCCCCTCTCATTTCAATGTTTTCTAAAACCCTGAAACTTAGCCGTTATGCTGTAGAATTTTCCCCTCAAAATGCCTCTCTCTTTTCTAAAAAATTATTTTATGTTATAAAGTAAATACTCAAAGCTCTTATTTCTACAAGGGTATTCACATATATATCAAAATGTTCCATTTTAAATTCTGGGATTTACATACATGAGACCCACCTTCCTTTTTGTGGGTTTTAAAGTGTCGTAAAGATCATGTCTTTAAAGCAGTTTTTAAAACGTTATGATTATGAAATGAAACCCATGTATTTTATGCTATATGGGTTATTTATGAAATGTTTGATGATGATATATGTGGCTCAGATGATAATAAAGGCAAAGTTAAGGGTGCGCCCTGATAGCGCTCCAATGCATTGGGTAATGATGTAACCACTAGAGATTACAATTTTCACGATACCTTGGTGAATAACCTTGGTAATTTTCAAATGACACCTTGGGGATGGACCTTGGTGATATGTTCATGATTGTCTATGTTAAATGATGTATCCACATCTTCAAGTTATGAAAAAGTTTTATTTTTATTATGATATGCCTCATGATTTCATTTTCATGCCTTAAAGTTCTTTTCATGACTTTATTGATGTATCTCAAGTTCATATGTAAAATGTTTCTCTTGTTTCCCTTACTGGGCCTTCTGCTCACCCTTTCCTTTGATGTATGTCCCCAGGTTATGAGATGCAGTAATGAACCTAGGATGAACATAAGGAGAAGCCTTTCAAGTGTTTAAGAAGAATGTTTTTTTTTTAATTTCCTGGTTTCCAAGACACTAAACCTTAAAGATCCTCGGTTTTGTAAAATGTAATGAATGTTTATGTGATAAAAAGTTGGGATGCTATTTTGATGATGGATTTTAAATTATCAAAATAAAATAAAATTATATATAATATATTATAGTTTTCAATCATGTCTATATATAGGATATAATGAGAGGATAAGAAATGAAAATAAATAAAATGAAATTAAAAGAGAACGAAAGAGGATTTTACCTCTTCGATACTTCTCCTTGAGAACCTCATTAAGGCACTTGGGTATGGTTATTTTAAGATAAAGGGATCTTGTGTGTCAGAAAGTGACATGGGAAGATTCTTGGGCAACAATTGGATAAGATTCAAGGCTATTAAGGTGTGAGATGAAGAGGCATTGAGGGGAGGAATTTATAGTGGAGGAGAGGGGTGTATTTTGATTATTTTATTCATCGGTTTGTTTTTTTGGACCCAGACTATCAATAACATTGAAAACTATGATAAAATATAATAAATGATGATGTATATTTCTAGATAATAGTTTTAAAATCATCAATTACTCAATAAATGTTTTATTTAACTAATAATGTTTTATAACATAAATTACCATATTTCACTATTAACCCAAAATTCAATTATGTTTGAAAAATAAAAAAAATCACCATAACAATTGTTCTATATTTACAATTAACAAATGAACTCTATTTTACGAAAATAATTTTCTACATTTGAGAAATTTAATTTTTAATTGAAATATTAATTTATTCGAAAATACCTATTTAGAATTATAACTAATTTTATTATAATGAATTTTTTAAGGTATCATAAAATTTTATTACAATAATATTACATGAAAATATTAATTTATTAATCTATTTTATGAAAATAAATTTTCTTTTAAATTATTATATTAATAAGAATATTCTAAATATATGTTAATGTTTTACAAAAATAAAAACCTTAATTGATCATTTTTAATCATTTTTTTCGTATAATATGATATAATTATACCATATTTTCATTAATAAGATGCTTATAGGTTTTCAATACTTTCATATGTGAGGTTACTATTGTATTTTTAGGTTTACTTTTCCAAATAGTCATAAAACTATTCCAAAACTCCATTAACATTTTAGTAGTATATCACTATTCGTTTATATTCAGTGTTTTGTAAAAAATAAAATTATTGAATGAAATGAATTTATTTAAGAAGACACATACCACAATATCTTGGTGTGTTATATTATTCCATATTTTTAAAATTTCATCCTCTAATGTTTCATGAATATTCCCCTCTAAATAGATATGTGGGTTTCTTCTTCACAACATGTAATGGTTCACACATTGCTTCATACATTTTAGGGTCTCTATAAAAATCTTTTACTAGTCGATTCATCTGATTCATCAATACATGATCTTCTATGTCACGAATATTGATATGTTCTTCACCATATGAAAAATCAGGTTCTCGTTATATTTCATCACAAGTGATTACTTGTATTGGGTCTGAAATGTACTTCATTAATAATGATATGTGGATCAAATCCTGATCCTTGGATAGACTAGGTAGAATTTCTATTCTATAAGATACAACCCCAATTATACCCATAGATTGATAAGGTTTTATGTAAAATGACTCATTTTCCCTTTCTTTCAAAACCCTTTGTTACCCTTCCATGGATATACATTCTGAAACACATGATATCCTACATGAAATTCAAGATCCTTTCTATGGTATTCAGGATAACTCGTGTTCCTACATTGAGCTGCATTAATATGAGCCTAAATAGTAATTACAGTTGTCATTGGCTCTTCAATAATTTTTGGGACTCTATGTTTTCTCTCACTAACATTTTCCCAACAAGTTGGGGTATAAAATCTCTTTTCATATAATGCTTTATATGGAACCATTTGAATGGATGAAAAGAAACTATTATTTTAGAAACAATCTTCCAATGTTACATAGATATCCCAAAAACTATGAATTTCATGTGAGAATTACCTTATCATGACTTTTAATTATTGAATAGTGTTTTTTGATTGTCCATCATTTTAATGGGGATATGCCTTAATCCAATAAAGCTTAGTATCCAAACCCTTTTGAGAATTGTTCAATAATTTTAATGCCAAACAGAGATCTCAATCAAACACAATTGATAATGTTTTACCCTGAATTTTTACATCATTATTAATATAGAGTCTTTCTAGGTTCCCAAGAGGTATATCTTCTCTTTTATCTAGAAAATGTGGAAATTTTTATGGAGATCAAAATTAATCGATATCGTATCACTCATTCCAGGAGTCTTTGATAATCTAGTGACAAAGTCTAATGGAATGTCATCCAACTTACAAATAGTAATGGCTATAGGTTTCATGATTCCATTAGAACGCTATTTCATATCCTTCACTTGTTGAAAAAATTGGCATCTTGACACATAGTAAACAATTTCCCACTTCATATTATCCCACCAATCTTTTTTCTCAGGATCACTAAAAATATTGGTACTACCAGTGTGTATAGTAAAATTTGAGCTATGAGAATCATCTAATAGTTCTTTTTTTAGCTCAAATAATGAAGGAACAAATAACCTCAGTCCAAAATTTAGTATTCCATTACCATACACAAAACATTCAAATCAAAAATCAATAACATCTATATTTTTATTATTAAAATTTTCATAACCTGATTTAGAGAATTGTTTCTTCACAAGTAATGATTGTTTATAAATAATTTAAAAAAGGAGTGGTGATTATCATTCCAAAAAACTCTCATAGACTTTTTTACTAAATAGATGAACATAATATCATTATCAATACTCATTTTAATCAGAAGTCCAAGAACATTCTTTCTTAATGAATCTTCTATATTATTTTCTTTTTTTGGGTGGTAATGTATTGAGGAATCAAAATATTTGATTAAATTGATCCATCTCCATTTACTCATGTTGAGTTAGTTCAGTGTAAATATGAATTTAAAACTCTTATGATCCAAATATATCTCAATTTTTATACTATTTAGATAACATCTCTATATATTTTAAGAATATATTATGAATTATTACTCAAGATCATGAGTTGGATAATTTTTTTATTAGTTTTCCGAAGACATAATTCATATGATGTAACATTAACATTTTGAAAAAGGACACAATGATTTTATTTCATCGATCCATCATGGTATATTACAAGCCCATCATTTCGGGATGGTAATTTTAGAACCATATCGTTTAAAAATCTTCACTTTAATTATTCAGAACATTCTGCATATAAGTTTTTCCATATGATCATATACCCTTTACATGTGAGATTGGTTTATTGATTATCCAGTTTGTAAAAAATTGGAATGAAAATTCAACAATAACCTGCTAGAGTAATTATACTATATACATCTATTTTGTTCATTATTTTAGTATATTATTATATTTTCATTATATTTATAAAATCCATTTATATTCCATCCTTAATGATAATATAGACATCAAAATAATGTATTATAATATATAATTGACACATGATAAATTTACCATGTAAATAATTATTTTTGAGAGTCTCAAGAACAATCATCCCGTGATTCTCATGGCATACCTAGCTTTTAGAATACATCATCATATAAAAAATTAATACTACAAAAAATCATCATGATATTCCTTAAATAATGTATTCATTATATCCATGAAAACAGAGGATGTATTAGTTAATCCAAATGGAATTACTATAAACTCTTACTGTCAATTCTACATTTGAGAAGTTGTCTTTGGAATATCTTCTTTCATTACTCACAATTTATGATAACCAAATTGAAGGTTATTCTTCAAAAAATATTATTCTCGATGAATTTAATCAAATAGATCACTAATATATTGAATAAGATACTTATTCATTATTTTAATATCATTGATTTTTCTATTGTTAATACACATCCTCAAGGGTCCGTCTTATTTGTAACAGAGAGAATAAAGGATCCCCATCGCGAAACACTATTAAGAATGAATACATTATTCTTAACTCTTCTAGTCATTTCAGCGGATCTACAAATTCAAAAATATATATTTTATAAGGGTTATATGATAATAGTCATGAATTATGAATCAAATCAATAGTAAACTCAACTTCATTATCTTTTGGTGTCTATGTAATTCCATAGGAAATACATTAATTAATTCCTATACAATTGGTACATACTTAATTTTATGATGTATTTCCTCACACATAGATGTTATTTGATCTTCCACCCTATGAATTACATTCAATAGAACTAGTGGGGCTGATCTAGATAAGAATCAGATGACGATGTTTCATCTCTATAGATAAGAGATTCTATATCTTCCTCACAAATCAAAATATATTTCATCTTGCAATAAATTTTCAAATCGTATTTTAAAATCAATTTATTAAAAAAATTATATCAATGTATACTATTGTAATAATGATATGGTCAGAAAATAATGATGATTTATAGGCCAAAATGGGAACTTCCTGACATATTTTTGATGCAATGAAATGTCCCTGAGGGATTTTCATTGATAACTCCATTATTAAATCTGAGGATAAATATATTATTATCATAGAATATTGTGTAGATATAAAAGAGTGTAGTGATCCAAAATAAAAAATAATTTGGATAAATTTAGAGACAATATAGTTATAACTACCCCCACATCATTGGGTACTTCTACTTTAGTGGTGGTGATTTCATAAGCTTGGACTTCCCCCTTAGTCTCTTCTATGGTAGATTACCTAAATTCATGGGATTTTGATTTGATCAATATCTTATTCTTTCATAGTTTATGTATTGAAAATCATTTATTTTTTTGTTCCCTTTTATTCATTTGCACGAAGACCCCTTTTTCCACACTTATAAAAAACTCACAGTCTTTTCATTAATTTCCCAGGAAGATTCATTCTCCAATTTTTTCATAATGGGAAATTTTTTCCCCTATTATATTGTAGAAATTTCATATTTTCCATGGTCATAAGAAAACCACATCATCCCTAGATTTCCCTTAAACATATATGATCTATAATATTTATTCTCTTTTTTATGGCACTTAATAAGATATCATCATATGATGGATTTTTTTGAGAAGCCAGTTCCCTTAAAAGATATGGACTAATAACTTCAAATAAATAATAAATATTCTATTCTAAACCATTTATGAAATCTATACAATAAATGTATTGTATTGTAAAGGTATATTCAAACTCTACAATACTTTTTATTACTTTTACATTAAGGTACATAATTTTCTCTTCATTTTAGTTCATTTTTCATAGGATAAATATTTTTCAATGAATTATTCTTTAATGGATTTCCACTCCCAATATTTTATTCTAGCCTCCACCTCAGTATTATGGATCAATGACCACAATTTTAATGAATATATATTGATACTATATATTTACATCACTGCCTTTGAATATTCATTACATCCTAATGCTATAAATATCATTTCAAGGGACTTCATCCACTGCTCAACTACCAGTGGATTGGTAGTCCCACTAAAATATGGGTGCTTCTGTAGCATGAAATGATCCAATATTGTTGTTGTATGGTTATTCATCATACCATATGTAAGCTACCCAAGTATATTCATGATCATATCAACTCCAAAAATAACTTTTTTGACTTTCATATTGGGGAAATCCCAATAATATCTTTGAGTATTGATTCCCTTTTATTCATTAGGATCCATTACAAGATAATGGAACACACTATGTTATCACATAATCATCAAGTGTATTGAGAATGAAATTCACTATATAAAATTATTATTATTCTCATGTATTATTAACATCGAGTTCCAATGGTTTATACTAAAATTCCTCTTATTGAAATGATAACAATCCTGACACCAGTATCCCAGAAACAATGGTTATTCAATTACAGTGTCATAGATAAAAGTGATCACATTACGAAAGATAAATAAGTATAGTAGTGTGGAAGAACCATATTTATATATGATCCCTTATTAAAATTTATATTAAAAAAATATAACATGATAAAAGGAAAATAAACAATATCCTTTAATATTATTCAATGATATCATCATCATAACCAGGTGAAGGAAAAAAAATAAATGTGTGATCTCAAATGCTCAGCAAGGGTTACATTATCTAAGTGTTGAAAAATGAATAAGGAGTAGTTATTATTTTAAGGCAAATTTTTTAAAAAAACACAAACCATAAATAAAATGGGAATAATAATATTCCATATATTTTTCATAGTAAAATTGTAATATAAATTCATAATAGAATACTGAATAAGGAAAAATCATCATTACTGGATGCCATGTATATGTAACATGAACCATTATACAATCAAGAAGGTGATGGTATGAATGTAAAAACCCATAAAATGTTTCTTGGAAACAAACATGAATGGTTTATCACTAATATTTTTTTCTCATGTGACTTATCGATGCATCGAGGGCCTATTTATTACCAGTCCCTGCCGCTCACTACAGGTCAATGACCTTCTTTATACAAAGATTAAATTCAATGAATAAAATAAAATAAAACACTATTTGTTAAAATGATATATAGAGAATATAATTAACATATCCCTGATACAATAAATATGTATATTTAATTAAATCATCCATGAAATGTGATCATTAATCAAAGGGATGTATACATACACCACACACAATTAATAAGTATTGAATAAGGAATAACCAATGGGAATATCATAATGGTGTCCTAGAAAGACTAAATTTAAATAATTCTTGGTAATTAATAAGATGATTTAGGAATATATTATGATAAATTATTTCAATACAAAGTGAAAAATTGTAAAGATTGTGCTAAAGATTCTTCTGAAAAGTGCATATTTTTTGTTTTTAAGGTAAAATATTTAAGAGTCATTACAACAGACAAATAAATAATTTATTTTATAAAAACATTATTGAAAAAAGTTTTATTTTTCTTGAAAAAACCCGTTATTTTATAAAAATAATAATTTTATTAAAATTTATTGTAGAGTGTACTTGAAAATGGTTACGAAATTGCGAAGTTCCCTTATATCGGACCAATTTTGTCTGGAGAAATTGAAAATGAACCCTTACACATGTATTTCTCTATCAAAGACAAAAATATTGATCTAGGTAAATATTTAGGGATAAAAGAATATTTTGGAGGAGTATAAATTAATATTTGAATTTTTTCTAGGTGTAAATAGAGGGAATCCATAAGCCAAAGTACAAAATTGTATTAATGAGTAAAACCTTATCTTTATGTCTGAATGTGTTCTATAGTTTCTCTTAATGTTCTGGATAATGAAATTATATTTCCTATTATTTAATCTCATAATCAATTAAACCTTTATGTTGTTTATTATAATTTTATTAATTTTATTTTGGGATTTTTTGATGAGTTATAAAATTCAATTTCATCATTTGGGAGTGATTGTTTCCTTGGTTTTCACGATTGGTTCACTTATATTCATGTATGCAAGATCATGAAAAATTGGAGTAGATATCTAGAAATAATTTTATATGTTATTAAGAAAATATATAATATTAAATGGAATTTTATATCATTTCATTTCTGGATATTAGGATTATTCATTAGATAAAACTATAATGATAAACATTTAGATTATTTTAGCATTTTGTTCGATCATCACAATCTAGTTCTGTTTTATTATTTAATATTATGTATACATACTAGTTCCAAAAAACTATTGAACATATAATTTGAAAAATAAAATATTATTTAACAATAATATTGGTTTTTTTTCCAATGTTGAAGGTTTTAATGGAAAATCAAAACATATAGTTCATGATATGAGTAAATCGACACATCACAAATGATGTTCTCATTATTATAATAATAGGGATTGGAGAAGGGGTTTTGTGATAGATATTACATTAACATAATAAAATTGAATTATATGTATGATATTGGAGTTATCATGCATGTTTGAATTGTGGTATAAGGAGACGATAATAAAATTAATTAAATTAAAAGAAATTAAAAGAGACTAAAATAATATTTTACCTCTTAGATTCTTCTCCTTGAGAACCTCCTTAAAGAACATGGGTTTGGTAATTTGTTGAGAAAAAAGGAACCAAGTTGTGGGAGAGATACATGATAATATTATTATATAGGAATCAGTCAAAAATGAACACATTAAAGGTTTATGGATAAGAGGTGATGAGGGGTAGTATTTATAGTGGATGATAGGGGTGTTTTTTTATTATTTTACTCACTAGTTTATTATTTTAGATCAAGAATTTCATTATTATTGAAACTTATCCAAAAAATATAATAAAATAAATATGTTGGGTTTTAGATTATTGTACTTATATCACAACTGTCTCAAGAAATAGTGTAGTTATATTATAATGTTATATAAAATAATTTATTGTATTTCAGTATTCACCAAAAAAAACATTTACATTAAAATTATCCCAAAAATTCACCCTAACCATTTTTCAATGTGTATAATTAAAATTTCTACTTCATATTATGAAATAAATTTTATAAATTTGACTAATTTAATTATTAATTAAAATAATCAAGTATTCAAAAAATTACAATTTTAAAATTATAAATGATTTTAAGACAGTTTGAAAAATTAATTCAGGTCTCAAAAAATTATCATAAAATTATAAGACAAAAAAATTTAATATTAGAATATGCTTCCTGAAAATATATTTTATTTTAAATAATTATATTAATTATATAAAATTTAAATAAAAATCAATGATTAAAAAAATACTAACACTTAATATATCATTTTTAAATCATTTATTTAATTAAAAAATAATATAATTATATCATATTATCATATTCAAAGATGGCTAAATTTTGTCTATAATTAAATAGGTATGGTTATAATAATATATTCAATATTAATATCCATAATGACCATATTCATATTCCAACTGTCTTGTTAGTATTTAATAGTATATCATTGTTTTTTTAAGTTTAGTGTTGTGTGGAACATAAGTTATCAGATTAATGGAATTTATTTCAGAAGATACATACCAAAAAATCGTGGGAGACTATATTTATCATAGAATAATTATCTTGTTTAAACATTCCATAAAATTTTAGAATCATCCATTGTAATGACCCGCTTATCGTTATTGACTTGAGAATACAACAAGTCAATACATGGCCTTAAGTGACATCCCCAAGGCACCAAAGGCTATCAATAAATGCCGAAAGGGTTTCAAAACAAGTGGGGGAGAATTTAACCTATTAGAACATACCACAAAAGCAACAACCATAACCAAACTAATCAACTAAATGATGCTTGATAAAAACTAAGATAACTCAACCATTTATTTTATCATAAACCAACCAAGTGTACCACATCATAACCCAACAATAAATCAGAGTAAACAGCGGAAAGACAAACTAAAACACTACAAGACGACAACCCAACTCCATGCTCTACAAGCTCCACGCTACGACATCACGAACCAGCACAAGTATTATGAAGTAGTGCTATAAACATGTGACACTTTACCTTTGCCAAAATCCCAGTATATGACATCTCCAAAAGCCCCAATGTTCAAAAGAAAAGTGTTTGTAATGAAACTCAGTAGGTTTTCCCCGATGACTTCCCAAACCATGCCTCCAGGATAAAACATGTTAGCACATTTATATAAAACATTTATATAAAACAATTCCAAAACAATTCATAATATAAAAAGTTCAATGTCAAAACCATTTTCCAACAAAAACCATATATATCAAGAAAAGAAACCATGAAAAGTTTCCAATCAAAGTCACATTTCCATTTTGGCACATTCATCCGATTTCACAAATCCACACAACCAACCATGCATGTAGCATGCACCTCCCTATACTCGTGAGTGGTGAGTTATCCTTCCATTAAGTCGTCACTTAGTGGACTACCTTGACAGGGGTACTTCTCGCCCTTATCTATCCCAACCTTTTGACGGGGGTACTTCATGCCCTCATTCGTACCAACCTTTTGAGTGGGGTATTTCTCGCCCTTAACCTCCCCAATGCATATGAAAACACACCACAACCCATGAAAATCCATTCCAAAACCAAGTGTGATAAGAACTTTTAAATAAAGCATCAAACCTGTTATTGAAAACCATTTCTTTGATTTAGCAAAACCATAGCCATTTTAAAATCACAATTTTAAATTCACTTCAACAAACACTTTCTAAAAAACACTATTTCCATCAACCGTTACATAAAAGTGGTTTCAACCATTCTTTCAAAGTAGATAAAAAAACCATTTCCATCAAGGAAAAAAATTAGAAACTAAGTCTTAAATTTCTAAGAAAGAGTAATTAGGAGTGAGTCCACCTACCTCAACAAATTTGGCGAAACCAACCGACTGACAAATAATGCAAACAAAATCGAGTCAACTACTCCCCAAAACCTCCTTAGATTCCTTCCCCTAGTACCAATAAACCACAACGCGACTGAAAAGTCAGATACTACCTTAGATCTACCCAGATTGAGCGTAGATCTAAGGATCCATCACAAGGGAAGAATGCGATCTAATAAATATAAAAGAAACAAGACTTTCCTCGATCAACCAGCCTCTAAACGCCAAGGCAAACCTCTAGATCGCTTCCAAAATGCCTGGTAAGTGTTCTCCCTCCATCAGCAGAGAGAAATCTTGAGTTAGGGCCATCTAGGAGAAAAGAGAGAGTAGGTTTATTGATGAAACAGATTAGATCCATAAAAATAGGATCTATGTTGACCCCACACATGGTTAGTCCGCATGGCTAGTCAAACCGTGCACTAATCGGGAAGTAGTCACTGCTTGGAAGGGGCACTCTGCACGGCCTCCTCAAACGGTTTTCCAAAACCGTGCGCACACTGTGTGGTCTCCTCTTTCCAAAGTGAACACCACTTTCACAGCTTCCGTATGGTTTGTGAAACCCATGAAAATCCCGTGTGTCACCACTCTTTTCCCTTTAACACTTTTAATGTCTCCAAATAGTCCCAACCATTTATCATATGCCTCATGTACTTAAAAATCATAAAACATGGGTAACTTACCAAAAACTATTTGTACTACATTCTCACCACCATTGTCCATTCCATCCCCATAATGTGGAAAACCATGGCTTGCCTGAAAGAGTTCTGGCCACTGCACCTTCATTTCTTTCTCGCGTTCCCAAGTCTCTTCCTGATTCTGACCATGTTATCACAAAACCCAAACTTGACCGATGCTCTTCCCATGCAAGACATTGTCCTGTCGATCCACAATCCACACTAGAATATGTACCAATAAAGCATCCGGCTCTTGGACAACGTGATCCCATCTGATCACATGGCCAGGATCGGGCAGACACTTCTTCAAGTAAGATAGTTGGAAGACATTATGCACTACACTGAACCATAGTGTTAATGTCAACCGATAAGCCACCCCTCCAACACATCCTAGTAATCCAAAAGGGCCTATAAATCGTGGAGATAATTTTCCTTTCTTCCCAAAAAGATGATGTCCAATACTTGGAGATATTCTCAAAAAACATGATCACTCACCGCAAACGACAATGGTCTTTAGCGATGATTTGTATAATATTTCTGATGACTCTATGCCATCTCCATCCTCTTTTTTATCAACTAAATCTTCTCCATTATTTCCTGGACAAGGCTCAGCCCAACTAGTGAAGTCTCACATGTTTCCACCAATCAAAGTGGAGAACGACAAGGACACTAATACAATGCTTCAAATGGATCCGTGTGTATCGATGCCTGATAACTATTGTTATATAATAACATTACTAAAGGAACATGCTCATCCCATGAGCCACGAAAATCCATTACAGAATAACACAACATGTCTTGAAACATCTGTATCATCCTGTTGGTTTGTCCATCCATCTAAGGATGATACACCGTACTCATATTTAGTTGAGTTCCTAGGGATTTCTGTAAGGTTCTCCAGAAACGAGATGTGAACCTCAGATCTCTATCTGACACGATTGAAACTGGTATTCCATGTCTCTTTACCACTTCTCGAATATAGAATTTTGAAAAATCCCCCACCATATTAGATTCATTAATAGTGATGAAATGAGCCGACTTGGTAAGCCAATCCACTATCACTCAAACGACATCATGCTTCAAAACCATTCTTGGGAGAACTCTAACGAAATCCATAACTATCTGCTCCCATTTCCACAACGGAATTGGTAGATACTGCAACAAACCCGCTGGCCGCTGATGTTTTGCTTTAACTTGCAGACACGTTAAACACCTTGAATAAAATTCCGCTACCTTCTGATTCATGCCGCTCCACCAAAATATTGCCTTTGTCGCCCTATACTTCTTCTATATTCAGGGATGAAAATCCCATCTGGAGTGGTGGTAAGCATGAATGGAGTTGTTCCTGAGCAGTTAAAGGTACAACCATCCGATCTCAAAACATTAAAATTGAACTCCCATCCAGCTTCCATCCCTCAATGGTCTCCCCACCATTTAGTTTTGAACTCAATACAACAAAGTCAACATCTGATGCCTATTCCTCCTTTACTATCTCCACCAAATCATGAGCAAGTGCATCTAGAAATAAAACTGCAACATCAGCTCAATCTTCACATTCCATATGCATGTCGGCTAGGACTGACATCAACTACCACTCATCTGAATCTTCTTTCCCCAACTGAGCATACGAATTTCTGCTTAATGCATCGACCACCGAAATGCCCTTACCCGATGTATATATAAAGCTAAAGTCAAACATTTAATTACATTCCATCCATCTCCTCTACCTCATATTAAAATATCATTGTGAGAAAATATGCTTGAATATCTTATGATCCGTAAACATAGTGTAATTCTCACCAAATAGCTAATGACGCCAAGTATTCAAGGCATAGACAACTACAACTAAGTCCAAATCTTGTGTTGGGTAGTTATTTTATTGCACTATAATCTATATTGAGACATATTCAACAACATGGTATCCTTGCATGAGAACACATCGAAACCCAGATCATGAAGCGCCACAATACATCACGTACCCCTGTCCTGATTTTTGCAAAATCAAGATGGGTGCGGATGTAAGGCGAACATTCAACTCTTGAAAAGATCTCTGACATTCCTCAGTCCAATGAAATTCACTTTTCATCATTGTAAATGCTTTCATAGGCGATGCTAGTTGTGAGAAGTCACACAAAAAGGATCGGTAATAATGAGATAGACCAAGAAAACATCATATTTCAAAGAAATTCTTCGATGGTTCCCAATAAATAATAGCTTCTATCTTTTCCGGATCCACTGAAACAACATTCTCAGAAACAACATGGCCCAGAAAGAGTACCTCTTATGTCGAAAAATCGCACATTGATAATTTTTCATACAACTAATGGTCTCTCATGATTTCCAACAATATCACCACGTGTTGCTCATACTCAGCCCTTGTTATTGAATACACCAATATTTCATCCACAAACACCACAAAAAAAGAATCCAGATATTGATAAAATATCTGATTCATCAATGCCAAAAAGTATACTAGTTCATTCGTAAGACTAAAAGGTATGACTACCTATTCGTAGTGCCCATATTTGTTTCTAAAGGATTTCTTCAGAATATCCTGTTTCCAAACATGCAATTGGTGATATCCTAACCGCAAGTCAATCATCGAGAACCACTGAGATCCCCTCAACTAATCAAATAGGCCATCAATGCGTTGAAGTGCATATCTATTCTGTATCATAACTTTGTTATGTTTACGATAATCTACACATATCCTCAAGGTTCCATCTGCTATCTTTACAAAAAAACTTGTGCTGCCCATGGAGACATGCTTGGCCGAATAAAACCTTTGTATTCCAGTTCTTACAACTGCACTTTCAATTCCTTTAACTCCTTTGGTTCAATCATATAAGATGAAAGTGAGATAGGAATTTTCCCTGGAAGGAGATAAATTGTAAACTCCACTTCTCTTACAGGTGGTAACCCTGAGATTTTTTCAGAAAAAACATCATGAAATTGATCTGAGACTACTGTAAATCCATTATTTGCGATTTTGTCCGTCGATTACATGTTTATCGTAGCCAACTGGAAAGGGATTATTTCCACTACTGGTTTCAACAAGCCCATTTCACGAGCCTTAACCACTCTTTCTTCATTATCGTAACTTGCTTATGTTTACGATAATCCACACATAGCCTAAAGGTTACATCTGCTATCATTACCAACAAAACTGGTGCTGCCTATGGAGACACGCTTGGCTGAATAAAACCTTTGTTTTACAGTTCATACAACTGCACATTCAATTCCTTTTACTCCATTGGTTCCATCATTTAAGATGTAAGTGAGATAGGAGTGGTCCATGGAAGGAGATAAATTGTAATCTTCGCTTCTCTTACTAGTGGTCACTATGAGATGTTTTCAGAAAAAACATTAGGAAATTGATCCTTGACTACTGTAAAACCATTATTCGTGATTTTGTCCACCAATTCCATGTTTAACACAGCCAACTGGTAAGGGATTGGTGCCACTACCAGTGCCAACAAGCCTGTTTCACGTGCCTTCACCACTATTTCTTCTCTAAAGAGATTCTCGACGCCATCCCCAGTCGCGAAACTGATTGTTCTTTTATAACAGTCGTTGTGAGACCTGAACTCTGTCAACCAATCCATACCAAGGATTATATCATAAACATCCATCTATAGAAATAATAAATCTCATTTCAGCTCAACTCCATTAATAGTTATATAACATGCTCTACACAAAAAGGCTCTACATTTTCTTTAACCGAGAGGAGTTTGATGTTTTATCACAGAAGGAATAATTTTACGTTTTAAGTTCAGCAAATATTCAATTCTAAAAGTATGAAAAGAATGTGATGCACCAGTATCGAACAACATTTGGATGAGGGTATAATTCAAATTAATCGTACCTCAAACCATAGATGGTCTAGACTGGTCATCCACAATCACCTATTCCACTCCATAAAATTGCTATGTTGCTGCACTGTACTCCTTATTGCCTTATTGAGATTGCCCTGCCTAAGGATTCATCATATTCTTGGAATCACCATAGCTAGATATGTTCTGCTGGCGAGACTGATTTTTCTATCCTCACCCTATCGATGCATAATAATCTTGCGACACCTACGAAGTGTGACGAACACCCGACCGTGGAGCACTACGACAATATCGCTGAAGATAACCCATATTGTTGCAATTGTGGAATTCTCTCGGTGGTGTTGAACATTCTCGTTTCATGTTATCAATCAAGCCACATTAAAAACACCCAGCATTAATCATTGGTCGTGGAGGAAGATTCACTGATCTAGCCATCTGATTCTGATTCGCACTCCCACTTTGGATGTAGGTGTCCCTCTTCCGCTGGTTCCTAGCATTAGAGTTCCCACCCGTTCTTGTGGGAATCATCATACTTCCTCCTCCGATAACTGCTGAGATGGCTCTTTCAGCTACTATTTCACTTTTTACTATCTCCGTATAATCCGTAATATAGTGCACAACTATATTCGAGAAAATATCATTTCGAAACCTTGATTCAAAGATGAGTGCCTTCAGCAATGCACATGCAGCAACATCCGGTGCAAAGCGCACTAAATTCATGAATTTAGCTGCATACTTTGTGATAGAGAGATTCTCCTACTTCAGGAAGAAAAATTCATCCATTCTCTAGATGTTGAGCATGTGAGGATATAATTTTTTATTAAACAATTCCTCAGATTCCTCCCAGCCCAGGCCTTAATCCACCTTAGCCTGCACCAGTAGCTCCTACCACTATTGTGCACGATCCTCTAACATATACATCGACAACTATAAATTCAATTCTTCTGGTGTGCCGAAGAAATCAAAGATACGATTTATCCTACTCAACCAAACCTTCTCCCATTCTAGGTCAGAATGACCCCGAATGATGGGTGGATTCTGCTTTTGGAACTTGGCGGAATGGTTTACATGCCTTGACTCATCCCTTCGATTCCCCGTGTCCACAGCCTGAAACTCTTGAACTATACTTTAGACTAGCTGCTGGATTATCTGTTGCCCAGGTGCGACCACATTCTCGGATGACTATTCCGTTTAGTTTCTACGACGAATAAATGGTGCCATGTTCTATACAAAAAACACACGCTATTAGTCTCACTTCCTAGAAACCGAAGGATTGGCATTTCAATTTCTATCACATCACTATCACAACATTGATTTCCAACCATCATGATTTTCCAAATTTACACATTTCTAAAAAAATATTTGCTTTATTTTAAAAATCAATCTATTTTCAAATTACATCAACCATTCTCTTTTCATAATCATTGATTTGAAAAAATTATTAAATTTTTCAGAAATCAGGATTTTGCAACAAACCATAATTCATTTCTCAAAATGATATATGCAATCCTAGTGAGAAGTCATTCATCTAATGCATGTAATTATCATCTCATTGGTTAAACCCATGAAAATGAGATTTGATATCCTATAAGTGTCTCCCAAACACTTATATTCCAAACTCCCTAGTAACGTGATGTTCAACATAAAAAGTTTAGCAATGTCTTTTTATGCTCAACATTCCAAGTTCTGATAATCCAACTCCTTCCAAAGATGACCACCCATGTGATAGACATGTATGAATTCAACGCCAAGACCAAATAAAACATATGAATACTCATTCCACAAAGAAAGGAACAAGTTGATTGCATTTATACTTCATGGACCGAACAAACTGATACCATTTGTAAGGACCCGCTTATACATATTGGATTGGGAGTACAACAAGTCATTAAGTGACCTTAAGTGACATCCCCAAGGTGCCAAAGGCTGGAAATAAATGCCGAAGGGTTTCAAAACAAGTGGGGGGCGATTTACACTTTTAGAACATACCACAGAACTAACATCCATAACCAACCTAATCAACTAAATTATGCATGATAAAAACTAAAACAACTCAACCATTTATTTTATCATAAACCAACGACGAGTAGCATAGTGGAAACCAAAAATAAATAACAATAAACAGTGGAAAGACAAACTAAAAGAATACAAGATGACAACTCAACTCCCTTCTCCACATGCTCCAAGATCCAACATCATGAACCAGCCCAAGTATCACGAAGTATTTCTATAAACATATAACACTTTAACTTTCCCAACATCCCGGAATATGACATCGGCAAAAGAACCAATGTCCCAAAGCAAGGGGGGAGTAATGAAACTTAGTAGGTTTTCCCTGGTGACTTCCCAACCCATTCCTCTAGGAAAAAACATTTTAGCACATTTATATAATATATATATATATATATATAAATTCAAAAACATTTCACAATATAATGAGTTCCATGTCAAAACTATTTTCCAACAAAAACCATCATTCTCAAGGAAAGTAACCAAGAAAAGTTTCCAATCAAATTCATATTTCCATTATGGCACAGTAATTCCATTTCAAAAATCCACACAACCAACCATGCAAGCAACATTGACCTCCCTATACTCGCAAGTGGTTAGTTATCCTTCCACTAATCTGTCACTTAGTGGACTAACTTGGTGGGGGTACTTCACAACCTTATCCATCCAAACCTTTTGACAGGGGTACTTCACGCCCTTACCGTCCCAACCTTTTTATGGGGGTACTTCTCCCCCTTATATATCCCAATGCATATGAACACACACAACAACCCATGAAAATCCATTCCAAAACCATGTGTGTTCAAAACCTTTCAATAAAGCATAATTTTTTTTATTGAAAACCATTTCTTTCAAGATGAAAAACCGTAAGCAGTTTAAAATCACCTTTTTAAATTCACTTAAACAAACACTTTCCAAAAACACACAATTTTCATCACCCGTTACTTAAATGAGGTTTCAACCATTCTTTCACAGCAGATAAACAAACCATTTCAATCAAGGAAAACAATTTGAATCTAAGCCTTCAAGTTCTAGGAAAGAGGAATTGGGAGTCAAGCCACCAACCTCAACAAATTAGGAAAAACCAACCAACTGACGAAGAACACCAACTAAACCGAGTCAACTACTCCCTGAAACCTCCATAGATTTCTTCCCCTACTACCAAAAAAAAACAAAAACCGATATAAAATTCCTCCACTACCTTAGATCTACCCACCTTGGGCATATATCTAAGGATCCATCAAGAGGGAAGAAGGAATCTACGAAAACTAAAAGAAAAAAAGACTTACCTCAATCAACCATCCACTAAATTCCAAGGCAAACCTCCGGATTGCTTCCAAAATGCCTGGTAAGTGTTCTCCAACCTTCAGCAGAGCGAAATACCATGTTGGTACATCTAGGAGCAAAAACGAGTGGGTTTAAAGATAAAATAGAAGTAATCATTAAAAATATGATCTATGTTGACCCCTTGCATGGTGAGTCCTCACAGCTAGTAAAATCGTGCGCTAACCATGCAGTAGTCACTGATTTGAAGGGGCGCTCTACACGACCTCCTCGGATGGTTTTCCCAAACCGTGTGCACACTATGCGGTCTCCTATGTCCAATATAACCACCACATGCATGGCTTCTGTGCGGTTTGGGCAACCCGTGTGAAGCCCGTGCGTCACCACTGTTCTCCCTTAAACACTTTAAAAGTCACCAAACATTCCCAACCATTTCTCATATGCTTCACGTACTTAAAAAGCATAAAACAAGGGTTAATATACATAATAGACATTTACATATTCCAACTATCATGTTAGTATTTAATAGTATATCGTTGTTTGTTTAAGTTCAGTGTTGTGTGCACCATCTGTTATCAGATTAGTTGAATTTATTTAAGAATATACAAACCATTGAATCATTGGAGATTATATTTATCATGGAATATTTTATCATGTTTAATCATTAAATAAAATCATAGAATCATCCATGAATAGAGGAAATGAAAAATTATCAAACCATTTTATGGAGGTGGAAGAAAACAAGTACACATGACCAATATTATCAATTTTAATAGGTGGAAGGGAATAAAGGAAATATAATAACTCAACACCAGAAGGCCCATAGTCATGTTTGATATTAATAAAAATGTAATGATTATAAGGATTTAAATCCTAATAGACTGCGAGTTTAGTAGCCTTCGTAAACCAGATTCATACACGAGTCCTATATAAAAAATTAATACACTAATTACGAAAAAATTTATTTATAAATAAATTATTAAATAATGTAAACAATAACATTATTCCATCTAGTATATCCATGTATATTTTACATAAATTCATTCTTGGATTCATAGGGAATACCCGATAATATGTGTGACCTCAAATTCTACGTAAGAGAAAAATATAGTGGGTGTCATAATGTATCTATGAGAATAACCAATATAGAATGGTAAATAACTAAACACAAATTCCATTTAATCATTAACATGAATGGAAGTGAATAAATAATATATAAATATAATAACTAGAAACATATTCTATTCAAATAAATCAATTGGAAAAAACTAATATGGAAAGGTAATAAAATGAAACACATTCCATATAAATAGTTTAAAATGAAATGTATCCTTTGATATTTTGATGGAAAACGCAGAGATAATAATAACTGAAACTAAATGGAAGAAGTTATTGATTATATGAAACTATGTTTCTGAGGTATATGGTACCATTACCCTCAATACCTTCCACAAGATGGTTTACAACATATAAATTAAAAGGGCATATCAGGTTGCTAGCCAAATGACTCATCCCATGAGACTACCAGTGCACTAAAGGGATATCTATAACCGGTCCCAACCTATTTTATATTAGAAAAAATCCTTATTTATATATTGAATAATAGATTTAAGAACTTGACTTATCAAATATTTGTATCGAGTAATTGTTACTGAGTTATTATTTTTTAACCAAATAATCAAATAACACTCAAAGTGAAAAACACCTGAAATTTATATAATGTTTAGTAATTCGATATATCCATCATTAATAATTTGTATACTTAAGTGAATTTTAATGTCAAATGATTTTATAAAATTGAATATTTAAAGGGGAGTAAAAGGGATTAAGGAAGGGAATTTGAATACAACCCAAGTCCAAATCAATAAAAATCATCTTTATGAAGGATAAGGATGGAATCAACACAACATATTCCAAGGGGAGTTAATATATATGTTTGTAATAATTAATGAAATAAAATAATTAATTAATAAATATTCATTAGTAAAATAACCTTTTTTTTAAAATTACATTTGAAAATACATTTAATTTAAATTTCTATTTTAAAATATATTTTTATTAAAAATAAAAAATTTGAGCTTTTAAGGGAAGCTTCAAAGAAATTAATAAAGATAATTCTTTACAAGTCATAAGAGGAAGAAGAAACATTCCTTTTGAAAGGTCAAAAGGGTTAAAAAGAAATTGTTTAGAAACTGATAAGTAGATTCCTTTGAAAAAAATTAAAAGACCAAAAAGGATAAAAATATCTTTACCAATTCATTATAAAAAAAATTTTGAAATAATTTTACAAATAATTGTTTTTAGAAGAAAAGAGGATCTCTAAAAAAAGGGGGAAATGAAGTCAAGTTTTTTTAAAAACAGTTTTAGAACATTTTGAGTGCCAATGTGTGGAGAAATGGTACAAGTACATAAAAATTTTCATGAATAACCTTATGAGAAAAAAAGAATTTATTGAAAATTTTAGTTTAATTTTATAAAATTGAAATATGATTGAAACATTTTTGAGTAATATTTTTTATGAAAATACATTTTTAAAATTCAAAACTAACCCATACCACTTTGATACATTTTAAATCATAAACCCCATGAATGAATAAAATTAAATTAATGTTATAATATTATAATTGTAATGATAATCATGATATATCATTTAAGAGGGTAGTATATACACCATATAAATGAAAAATGTTCAAAACCACAAATTTGTATAAATGGAAAGTAAATTGTGACAAACACCCTTACCTTACATTTAATTTTAGCTAAATATCATATAAAATCATTTATAATTAACTTATGTTAATTATTTATATTATTGATAAATGTTTTTATGTCTATAATTAATTAAATTTTTCTATGTTTATATCAGTTATTCTGACCAAATTCAGATAAATTTCAAAAAACACATTGGTGGGTAAAATTTGTTCAAAGGGGTTATTATATAACATTATTAGAATAATAATAATGAAATAATTACAATATGTAGGAATAAAAAATTATTTTCAAAAAAATAATTGAATATTATTATGAAAAATGAATCCACGTTACAATCATGGAGACGGTGGGTCATACGTACATAAGAGTAACATTCCCAATTTTTGATGATCACTATGGAATGAAGGTTAGTAACACCATATGTTTCCATAATTATAATTATATAATAAATACCAAATTATTTAATCATATATACTTATGTATAGAAATATTTTGATGTAAAATTATTGGCATCATGTTGAGGAGGTGGTAGTCCACTCGTCTACGAATGATGTTTTCACTTTTTAATTGTCTGAAATGGTAATAATGAAAATGATATATATTATATTTACAGAAAATTAATTATTTAATTCATATAATATATATGTTTTTTACATCATATATTTATAATTAAAACCTTTTTTTTATATGTTCTGTGTATAGTGTGAACGAATCATATTGCTTTGAAGTGGGAGTAGTCCATATGTCCACAAACGATGTTATCGTATTTATAGAAATTTAAAACTATAAGGGTATGTGTTATAAAATAGATATAAAAGAATAAATAGATAATAAATAAAATACATAACATATATAAAGATAATTTCCAACATAATTTCCGCCACGAGAGGTCGTAATGAAAAAATGAACAATCATCGTTTAGTAAGGCATAAGTTCATTTTACACAGAAATAGCATGCTTGTTACACATTGGATTGAAATGTCATTAATATTAGGTATGAAACCTAGAATTAAAACGTATCATTATATTTATGAATATATTTTTTCTATAAAATCATATAATAAGAATATTTTAGGTTTTAGGGAGTAGGAAAAAAATAAATAGCTTAAAGAAAGATGTCGTCTCTTAATCAGGTAACTTATTTTGGTTTGAATGAAATGGATTATTAGAAATATTCCTAAAAAAAGTGAGGATTCAAGGTAAATCATAAGGATTTTAGAAATGTATTTGTATAATCATGGAAAAACCTAAGTGTTTTGATAGGTGTGTGTAATGGGGAGACGTGCTGGACTATTATAGTAGAGGAGGTGTGGATCTATTTTAATATTTTCAAAAGGAACTCTTCACTCATTTTCTTGATGCATGTAGATCCAAAAATATAACAAATTGTACCGAACACATCTTAGGGTTGAAATATGTCCATGCAATGGATTTTTTTCAAGTTTATACATCATTTTGGGATTTAAGGTAAATGTTTTGTCCCTTATTAATATTAATTTAACTATAATCATTGATATTAATTATATCTACTTTCACTAATAATTCATTTAAAAAAAATGGTATTATTAAAAATTATATGTTATACTTATTTGAAAAATGGGATAAAATTCTCTAATTTCAAAACACATAATTATTAGATATTAATTTAAATTTAATCCCGCACAGTGATGACAATAATGGTTATTATGGTAAAAACTTTTGAATGATTTCTATGTATTATTAGTCAATTTCAAAGTGAAATTGATACCAATAAAATAATTCATATTAATTTACAAAAATAAGTTACAAGTAATCATTAAAAAAATATAAATTTTTTTTCTTTATAATGAAATTAGATGAAATGGCAGTTGTGAACTAAGATTCAATAGTTTTATATATTTATTAAAAATGAAATGTTTTAGAAAAATATAAAAAAATAAAACAAAATTAATTTTTATTATTCACATTAATATATTAATATTATTTTTAAATATATAGTCAATTAAAGTTTCATATTTAGTATTTAAAATGGGTTCTATACTAAAAAGTCTTAAAATTAAGTTTATAAAAATGTAGGTTTTTATGTGTAAAATCGAATTTGTTATATTTTATGCCTATAAAACCTAATAGGGGGATATCATAAATATTTGATTGAATATATAACATATATATTTAATTACAATTATTCACTACTTGTAATGAATTATTTTTATCCCTATAAATCCCTTTTAGGAGCATTAATATAATAATATTTATTTTTATATCCAATTGGTTATTATTTTTATTTCATGGTAATTAGTTACCCATTAATTAATTTCTTATATATATAAATCATAAATATTCATATGATAGTTAATACTATTCATAATTACTATTTTACATATTATTTTATTATAGAAATAATATTTTTATAATATTTTATTGTTTGGTAAAACTCAGTCTTGTTTGTGCCGCAAGGCATTGTAGAAGGTCACTATTTCATATAAGGAATGATAACCCATTGGTTAATACATTGAAATATATTGAATATATTTTTAATTAAGTCCTTGAAATTTAAACTCAATCATAGTTCCATATTGTTTGATACGTCCTATATTTTCAATCTTATATCATGAGAATGGTTTAAAAGTCATTCCATATAAGAGAGTGGATGAAATGTACGAAGCTCACATGGACTACCTTGTAAATAGATCTTATTGTTGGAGACCATTAGTGAAAGGTGAAAATACCAAATTCGAGAAAAATAATAAATATTTAAAGGTATTGAATGAGGTTGTCAATAAAAATCAAATCAATGATCAATATAATGTTGAGGGCCTCAAATCCAATTTTTTTATGATTTTGTAGACTATCATTTCAACATATAATTAGTTGTTAGAAAAAAAATTTATTTCTAGGAAATTTTCCTAATGTTGTGTAATAATTTTACTACCTAATAATATATGGAAATATTATTAATTTATATGTTTAAATTTCTTAAAAATTATCTTAACATTTGTTTATTCATTAATAAATATCTACTTTATTTATTTACTCAAAAAAAATAATTACAAATAATAATTTAGTATATTCATGAGGCACTAAAAGAAGTATTTAATAGATCATAATAACTATAAATGAGTCACACATCTAACTATTTTTCTTTAACTATAATCCAAATCAAATATAGTTCATGTATTAATCTCTAATCCTCAAAATTTATAATACAGGTTTATCATTAACATTAATAAGTCAAATTGATTAACTGAAAATAAAAAAAATTTAAGTATGGAATTGAGTAGGGCCATAGTTGGTGTGAAAAAATTATCATCCTTCAATCATAGGTTAATGACCCACGTCCAAGAAAGATTTGGTTTATACTCTCTGGGAATATGGGATTCCTTTTTTAAAACCAAATTTAAAAAATTTCTAAAATATGTATGATGTACATCCATGAAATAGAATATTAACAATCGATTTCAACATAATCCTAATACATAAATACTTCATCCATATATTTTTACATCTATTATTACTTGGTATATGTTTTATCCTTTAGAAGAATAAATTTAATTGGGTAATATCCATTATCCCCACACTTACAACAAATAACTATGAAGGATTTATTTGGATGATCTTTATTTTCATCCATCGTACTCTTCATTTTTACTCAAAAATCCTTTGATTTTTGTCCATATTTCCCACACAAAAATAATTTTATTATTACATTGGGTCATTTTCATAGGTGTATCCTTCCACACATCTCAAATGATAGAAATAAATCATTCTTTTCTTTATGGTCTCCTGCACTCGGTCTCTTAAAAAGCTCCATTTTTTACTTATTTGGTGTGTCCAGGATTGGTTACTGGTATATATTGATAGTCATTTTATTGTAAAAGTAATTTGTAATAAACATGATATGATTCAGTCCTATAAAAAACTTATTTGTTTACACATTTTCACTACTTTTTCTTTAATGTTTAATGTTAACTAGAATCTATCAGGTTCCAGCCATTGATTAAAACAATAAAAAATATTTTCAGTAACAATAGTCATAGTGAGAAAACCATTTATTATTTTGTGAGATATTTAAATTGTGACACCTTATTTTTAAATCTAAAACCCCTTAGGTTTAACCTTGATTATTTTTTATTATTATTGATTCATATTCTACCTAATTATTTGTTAATAAATGGTGTATTATCCTAAGAATATCCCCCAATATTATCAAACCACGTGCAAAATAAGCCCTATTTTCATGTACTTGGGTACCCCTAGTGAGGCTTTTAACACCTTGTCATATACTTTACTCCTAGTTACTTATATTTCAGAACCACGTCCACATTTAGTATAAATACATGGATTTATCTTTAGGAAGTCCCGCATAATCACTACCTTAATAAAATTATAGTATTTTTTTCTACACATATGCTCAAATTATATCTTGGGTATTATTCAATAGACTATTTTTTCCTACATTTAGTTCCAATGGTTTTCATTTAACTTACATTGATACCAACTGTAGCAAACCATCCCTAGAAGTCCCAGAACCGGTGTTTAGTATTAATTAAATTGTCATTATTACAAGAAATAAAATCTCAAAGGCCAAGAGTTTATTAGTTCTAGTAAAACAAATACATAAATGTGTATTTTATCCAAAATTAATAAAATAATTTCATTATAATTTTTTCTAACTAAATAGATAAATAATTTCATGTTTAAATTTATTACATCTAATATATCCTTGAATATCATTTATAGTATGCTTCATGGAATCTTGGGGAGTGAAAAATAATAAGGGTGAGCTAAAATTTTTAATAAAGGAAATATATAAAATAAGAAATATAGAATCCATGAAAATAATCAATATGAAAATTGATATTACTAATGACACATGACATGTAATCAATATACTGAATGAAAGTGTGTATCAAATATAGAAAGATAATATCTGAAAACAAATACCATTTAAAGAATTATACAAGGAAAAATAATTATTGAAATGTAATAAACTAAAACACATTCCATATAAATAACTGAAATTGAAATGAATCCATAGATATGTCAATATAAAATCTCATGGATGAATAATAAGTAACAATAAATTAAGGAAAATTTTAATTATTGGATGCCATGTTTTCTAAGTATATGATTCATTTTCTATGAATACCATTCATAATATAGTTACAATATATCATGTAAAAAATATATAAGGTTTATAAGAAAATTATATGTCCTATTAGAGTATTGTTGCATTGAGGGGACATCAGTAATCAGGCACCAACAATGTCATACTATTCCAAAACATTCCTTATATATGAAATAATTGATTTATAATGGTGCCTTAAAAATATAATTATATACAGAGAGATAAAAATTTATCAATATTTTACCTAATAATAAATTAAAATTCATGTTGAACACTGTATAAAAAATGATATATGGATTAGGAAATGAATATATCCAAGATTAATGATATAGATACATCTATGTAAATTGATCATAGGAAATTGAATATTTCAAGGGGACAGAATGGTATAACGGATGTGAATGGGAACACTACCATTGAACAAATAAATCAAAACCATAACTATGATAGATAAAGATGGCATCAAAACAATGTATCCCATGTGGATTAAAATTATTGGGTTTTTAACTGATGAAATTAAACAAGAACAGAAAAAAATATTCTTGATGAAAATGTCCTTTTATTTTGAAAAAATCACTTGTAAATTTATTTATTATCAAAATACCTTTCAAACAAAATTTTCATTAAAAATAATCATTTTAAAATCAGAAGGTAATCTTTATAGAAATGATGGCGGGTAAATTAGTTCTTGTAGAATGAGGTAAAAAGAAAATTTCAATTTTCAATGTAAAAATGTTTAAGAAAACACCTTGTTCTAAATGTGACGGGAATATTCATTTAAAAAAATTGTAAAAATAGAAAGTGGTAAAAAAATCCCTTATAAATAATTTTAAATTTGTTTTGGAATTTTTTTTATAAAACATGGTTTTTAGAAGAAAATATTTTCTCTAACTAAAGATGGTAATGAAGTCAGGATTTCATAGAAACATTTTTAAAACATTTTGAGTACCAAAGAAAGAAGAAAAGGAAAAAATACATGATAATTTTTACGAATAGTTGTAATGAAATAAAATAATTTATTTAACAATGGTAATTTAATTTCCATAAATCGAAATACAATCGAAATATTATTATAATTTTTTGAGGAAAATAATCTTTAAAATTTACCAAGAGTCCCACACCATATTGAAATATTTTATATCACAATCCCAATGAATTAATAAATATAATTTGAATTTATAATATCTTTATATTAAGGAGATTCATTATATATCACATAAACGTGTATTATATTAACTATATAAAAGAATCTTGGTTCATAACAACAAATAAGTCTCAATGGAATGTAAATTGAGTCAGAATCCATTATGATGTTTTCCTTCCAAGTGAAGTTCCATTAATATAAATTATAATATACATATGTTAATTATTTACATTCTTTATCATACTTTTATTATATACCATTACTTTTATTTCACTTATTATTATGTTTTATTCAATTACTTTTACAATTATGTTTACGTCAGTTGTTTTGACCAAATTCTTTTTATATGTCGAAAAACTTTGGTTGGTCAAAATTGTTCAAAGGGGGAATTATATAACATATCTAAAATAATAATAATGAAATGATTTATTTATTTATAGATAAAATATACTTTTAAAATAAATCATTAAATATTATTATGAAAAATTAATCAATGCTACAATCATGCAGATGGTAGGTTGTACGTACACATGAGTAACATGCCCATTTTTCAATGACATTTATGAAAAAAAGTTAGAAACACAATATATTTGAAGAATTATCAATATATTATTAATAAAATTTTATTTAATCATATATAATTACATGTAGAATTCATGTTATGTAAAAAAAATCACATAATGTTAAGGATGTGAAATTCCTTATATCAATGAACGACGTCATCACTTTTTAAGTGATTGAAAGGATAATAAAAAAAATGTTATATATTATATTTATATAATGTTAATGTAAATGATATAATATATAAGGGTTTTAAATAATATGTTTTTATCTAAAAACACACGTTATAATTTCCATGTATAGTGGGAATGAATGATAGTTCTTTGAGGAGGCAGTAATCCAAACAACCACAAATGATGTTATCATATATATATACAAAATGAAAACTATAAGGGTATGTCTTGTAAATGAATTATATAAACATAATGATATATTAAATAAAATATATTTTATATCATAATTTCCACCATGAAAGGTGGTAAAAAAATATGAACAAGCATTATTTCATGAGGCATAAGTTCACCATACACAGAA
The DNA here is from genome assembly GCA_963277665.1 of Viscum album. Lineage (NCBI taxonomy): Eukaryota > Viridiplantae > Streptophyta > Magnoliopsida > Santalales > Viscaceae > Viscum > Viscum album. The sequence goes on along the minus strand of OY728140.1, from coordinate 1,263,433,305 downwards.
ACAATATGTTCGTTACTCATTAAATGGATGTTTAAATAAGTGTAGGTACAACCGTAGAATAAAAAAATCCAAGTATATTTATGGTACTAGTTTTTATATAGAATCATATGATTATAATATTTGAGGGATTGGGTAGTGGAAATTAAACAAAATATCTTAAGGAAAGTTATTGCCTCTTAATTAGGTATCATCTTTTAGATTGTACCAAAAAGCATTCATGGAAAGCATCCAACCCAAAGTGGGGATTCAAAATAGAGTGTATCGATTTTGGGAATCTATTTGTGAATATTGGGTCTAGATTTATATGGGTTTATAGGTGTGAGCATTGGGGATAAGTGGTGTCCTTTGGTAGTGGATGAGGAGTGTCACTATTGTAATATTTGGACAAAGGAATTCCATCCATTATTTTAATATTTAACGTGGACCCCATAATGGACCAATTTTATAAAAGGGATGATATAAAATTACTATTGCTATAAAATTGAAGTTTTACATGTTTATCGGTCGATTTGAGATTTCAGGTAAAGGTATAGACGCTTATTAATCTTAATTTAACCTTATTCCCTGTAAATAATTTTCATCACTTTCACAAATATTTTTCGAAAATTTTTTGGAATTATTATAAATTTTAAATAATTATAATTAGAAAAATTGGATCCATTTTTCAAAATTATAAACTCATAAGTGCATGAAAATAATTTAAATTTAATCCTCCACATGGGATGATAATGTGAGGTTTTACGGTAAAAACATCAAAAAGTTTTCATTGGTTTTACAAAAAAAAATCAATGGAAAATTAATAAAAATAAAATAATTTCTATTAATTGAAAAAAATATAATCCAATTAAACTTAAAAACCAATGAAATGTATAATTTTAATTTATAAATAGATTAGATGAAAAATTAGTTTTGAACCATGATTTAGTATTATTAACTATTCATTAAGACAAGAAATGTTTCATAGAAATATCAAAAAATCACCCTAACCTAATTATAGTGTTTCTATTTCAAATATTATGTTTATTTGGACATATTAAATCTATTAATCTATTGAAATTATGAATTAATATGGCTTCTCCATTAAAATTCAATAAAATTACCATTATAAAAATATTGGGTTTTATGTGTAAAATAGAGTTATTTATTATCTTATGCCTATAAATCCTTATGGATGAATATCAGCAATATTTTATTATGTATATGAAATATATATTTAATTAAAATCATTCACTAATTGTAAATAATTATGTTTATTAGAATAAAATGCTTTTGGAAGCATAAAAATAATAATAACGCATCTTAAATTCAGTTGGTTCTTATTTTTTCATTCTAATTTATTGATAACCAATGAATTAATTTTATATTTATATAAACCATAAATATTCATAAGTTAGTTAATACTATTTATAATTTCTAGTTTAAATATCATTATATTAAATACTAATGTTTTAATAATATATTTTTATTCAGTAATACTTTGTCTTGATTGAGACGTAAGCCATCATAGATGGTATCTCTTGTATGTAATGATGGATAACTTGGTCATTCATGAATTTAAATATATATAATCTATTTTAAATAGAAAATATATTATAATGTGTCCAGATATTATATTACCTTATGCATTTTGTGTTGTGTGTCATATATTCTATCGAATACAATGTTCTTAATTTAGATTTTCGGGATTTCATAGGTAAGAAATATATTATTATTTCAGAACAATAACTATATTATGAATTAAATATATATTTATTTAATCTATAATAATAAATATCCTTGTGAGGTAGTTATTTAATATAAAACACACCAATTTGATGTGGTGGTGGTCTACACATATACTCTTATAGTGATATCATTTCTGATAAGATTTTAAAGGAGATGAACAAGGGTTTGTGCCATCATCATAATAAAATTTAAATATATTAATGATACTGAACTAATTATATCATTATTCTTATAAAAAAAATTATCAAGGTGAATATCTAAAAAAATGAAGGAACTCTACAAAGAGTAATGATTCTTGTTTGTAAATTACCCTCGGGAATACACCTTAATCCTTTTTATAATGGTGTTAGAGGCCGGATAGAAGATCTATAAGTGTATAAGAAGATAATAATTTATTTTAATATACAATTGGAGATATAAATTGCATATTAATTGTGTTGAAAAGAGGATATGTGGTACAATTTTATAGGTTTAGTCGGTGGAAATCATTTAAATACTTGAAATACTAATATATAATATCATTCTAAATCCTTTCAAATGGATCTAGATTTCCACATATTAGATTATAAGAAAAAAAACATGAAATATGATCAAACAATATAATTTAGACCAGTATTAATTCCATTTTCATCCATATTATTTTCTTAATTCATCATTAACACCGTTTAACATTAACTATTGAAATAATTTTTTCTCTCTAAGAGACATGATTGAAAATATTATGTTTTAATGTTTAAAATACAAGAAACATGAAGGATATTATAAAACATTTCCTATCCATTTGAGTTATTATATATATATATATATATATATATATATTATTTTTTAATCATTGAAAAATAATATTTAATCCTTAAATATAATTTGAGGTCATTTTTAGCTCTATTCAAAAAAATTACATTAAGGATGTCAATAAAAAATGTACATATAGCTTAAACTCATTAAACATAAATTAAAATTTTATATTATCCTATAAATTCCTGGATAACCAAAATTGTTCCCAAATATATTACTATTAATATTTTTGAAGTAATTTTTTTAGGTTTCTACTTCTTCCTAAATCACTTATAATTGTTGAATAAGCATTGAAGGAAGTTATATTATAAATAAAAGTTAAAAAAATCTATCGTAAAAATAATGTATTCATATTCAGGATAACAATTTAGAACCAGTTATATCAATTTATTATCCCTATTAAAATATATTGGGGATAATAAATGAATGATAAATATATTTTATAATTTATCCTTACAAAAAATAAATAAATTATCATAATCAAATGATAATGATATTAAATTTCCATAATTTAGATGTTATGATGAGTATGGTATAAATAATTTCATCAATTAAAATAAAATAATTTTTCAGATTTATCTTGATACATTATCCAATATATTGTTACCTCCATTAACTATTGTTTATTTTTATCACAGTGCTAAACTTTAACAACAATTACAAGCCATAATGAAAAAATTGAAATTGAACTCTTTACAAAATATCAACATCTTGATTAAATGTTTCACATACATTTTTCAATATTATATTTTTATAATTTTCATAAATTAGTTTTAATATTATTTCAGAAATTAAAAAAAATTCAAATAGAAAAATAAGTTTTTATGAATAAAAATGAACATGTACCGAAAAAATATAATGGTGGATTATGTGGAATTAATCATATTATATTCAATATATGGTTTATTATAATACTATTAAAATAACCCCAAAATATAATGGTAATTTTAAAATAATTCTCTATAGAAAACTAATTATATTTTTCCAAAAATCCAGATTTTTTCTTATTCACATGAATACCAATCTCACTGTAGAAGTCTCAAAAAATGGGTCTAAAATAATTTTAATATCATAATTTAAAATATATTTTCAAATTTTAAAAATTATACCTCTTGTTGTCTTATATATTTAATATAATATCTTTCCAAAAAAGAAATCAATATTTTTATATATTACTAAAAATCCACTTTAAGGTAATGCATGAATAAATAGAAATGTTAACTACATCGTCAATTCACACCCTCACAAAAACACATTTCACATTAAATATTTAATATTTTAAAATAGTCTTACAAAATCATCATCATCGCACCACAAACATCATCATATACCCAATTTTAATTTTCAAATAGATATCAACATAACATTAAATCTTGAAAATCTCACGATCTACACGACTAACCCTACAACGAGGTAAGTGACATTTTGCCCAGACATCATTACTATTATCATAGTGTACTTCCATTGTCTCGACACAATATTCCACCACCACAAACCACAAAAAATGTTACCACAAAACCATTTTCCTTCAACTCCTTCATCAACTTCACTGATGTACACCAGTATAAAATGAAACAAACATTACCAAAACTAGAGCATGAAAACCTAAAAACAACGTCTCTATTGACATCATTGGCCATCATTTTGATCCAACCACACCCAAACCACAATCCATTAAAATCACTAACTATTTTCCCCAACAAAACAGTTGATCCAATGAAACATAATAAGATCACTACTAACATAACAATAAGACACCAACATAGAAGTAATGTTACACAATAAATGAATGTAATATCTCCACAATTAATACAATAAATACTCCTTTTCATGAAAATGTATTTCAAAGCAATTAAATGTCTTTATAGTCATTAAATTCCAAATAACCACAATTATATTATTTTTAATTATGATGATTGTATATATAAATAACTCATATAATAATAATAATTTATATATTGAGATTAATTTAATCTATTAATACAAAATGGAATTTTATAAATAAAAAATCATTGGATAAAAAAAATAAATCATACACATACAGATGATTTCATCTTCATTTTATAACTAACTGTTAATTAAAGTATGATTTATTTTACAACTTATTAAGGAAACTAATTCTATATATATTCCACAATATAGTTATTCCTATTAATACTCTCCAAACCAACAACTCGGTTATAATTGTAAAATAAAAATAATAATACTTCAACAGAATATCGTTGTACATTTATGTTCGGTGTTGCGTGTGACACAAACAACTGAACGTAGTATTAATTTAAATAAGAAGTAAATATTGAAATATTTGTGAGTTACCATACTAACATGTACACATGTTTTTCACCATTATATATATAAATGGGTTTTTCGGTTTTGATTATGAGTTTAGTGAATGATATGGAATTACCATATCATGTTTGGGGTTGATATTGCACTAACTACTATCTGTGATTTTATAAATGTATTTCCATTAGGATGTTTTAATTTTTCATTACATTACAAAAAAAATTAATAGTTTTTAATTGTTTTATTATAATTAATAACTAGTTTTATTTATATGTAACATGAAATTATGATATTAATGCCACAATTATAATATTTTTTTTTAAATTATGCTAGTATCGGACCAATGTCTCATTCAATGTGAGATTCAGGTGATATATTATGTTTTTTAAAAAACCATGAAGGTAAGACCAATGAATGAGGGTAATAAATTATTTTTGTTCTTATGATTTATAGTTAGGATACATATTAGATCTTGGGACTATTAATGATTATATGGTCATTATAGGGTAACAATATCCATCAATACTAATATGTGATATATCATGGGACACCTATAGGGACACTGTTGAATAGGAACCATGTAATGAATTATAAGGACTATAGTTTATTAAATACCCTATTATGGATATGGTTTATTATGGGGTATTGGAAAATGAGGGGTACATAAATCAATCTGGTCTTCACATGTGTTTGAATTTTGGTGAATTTAAATAAATTAAATCAAATAAAATTAAATTATCGTAATTCAACAACATACAATTAGACACCATATTTTCTATTACTTCATCATGAGATGTTCAATGAACATAATTTTGATATTGTTCAGAGTTGTAGTGGATATCCTAATTAACCATCCAATGGTTGACCAAGCATTGGAGGATGGGTCTTGAAAGAGAACGAGGGATGAGTTTTGACATCAATATATAGTGAAGTTAGAGTATAGTGTCCATGATATGGGGATTGAGTATGGATTTTAGTATTTGATGATTTAGTTTATCTTATTCTTTTCATAAGAATATAATTCATCTCTATGGGTTGTTATATAGATCTAGGTAACACTGCATAATTTATTCATCATTGGTAATCAGAATAGGAATAATTTTTTTTGGTGAAATTTCTAGAAGAATTTCCATATATAGTTCATTTCATTTATGATGTTATAATCAATTTGGAAAATTTTTAATTCTCTATGTAAGGGCTTCCATGTATTTGGATGGATAGAAAATGATTTAATGATGGCATTTGTTTGAAAAAAATATATCCCCAAATTTTCTGGTTAAAGAAATCTTTTAAAATGATACATTGTATCCAAATCTTTTGTATAAAGTTAACAAACATTCCTTTCCTATTTACGTTGGCATGTAATAAAAGGTTGAGGTAATTGAGAGGATAAATATAAATTCATTATCGTTTAATGATGGAATTCAACATAGATTCCAATGGAGAATAGATTTAGATTGAGTGTCATGGATGTCAGGACCGTCAAGGGTCTGACTTGAATGGAGTGGATCATGGTAGTAATCGGTATTTTTTTTCTAATTTTTTTAGTTCATACATACCCACCAGGAGATAAGTGGCTAATTGAATTTTTTTAATAAATATCATATTAATCAAGGAAATCTATTCTCGACCATTCTGGGATGCCAGTATAGGGTGGGAATTCATTTTTCCTTTCATCCAATGAATTAGTTTCATATAAGTTTTTTTGATAAATATACTACGAAGTCTTGTATATAGTATAGATTAATTGAATAATAAATAAAGAATCCTTATGATATTACCTATTTTTTGGGTTATAGGGTTAGACATGGCCATGAAGTTGGTCATCAGTAACCCAATGAGGCAGTGAATCTATGTATAGTCCATTAGATACCATAAAGAAATTATCACTAAAGAGTACCTAGATTGTTTGAGGTAATATCATTTTATCTTTTACATTAGAATATATTTTTTACTCAAATAATTTTAACCCTATTATTGTACCCACTTTAGTTTGATCCATGTGAAAACTATGGAGATGATTCTAGTTTCACTAATGATAACTCCACTAGTTCAAGGATAATATATTTTTCCTGATGTGTTATAGGGTTTTTAGACGGTATTAGAGTAATACCATTCATTAGGGGAATTATTCATTTTTTGAATATGACCATAATATATCATCCATATAATTGGTTGGTTGTGATTTTTTACATGCAGTCACCAATTTATTCTATAGGATGGCTGAATTATAAGTGGTAAAAGTTCATCTTGTAGTGTTCATTTATGAATAGATTCATAAGATGGATTTTAGGTTATTAGATAATCTTCTTTCTCACTTAGTATATATTTTTGTGGGTTTTATAAATGCACAATTGGTTGTTTTTTATAGGGTCTTGAATCTGTTACACACTAAAATCACAAATAGGTTAGTACAATACCACCTTATGAGAAGTTGATTCTGGGGAATTGTTTTATGATGGATCATATTTCATTTTTTACATCTTCATATTACACCTTATAATTTATGGTAATCAATTGTTCCGAATGGTTATTTTACATGAACATTTTTAATCCCACATAGTTTTTCACCGTGATGCACTATAATTATTTTCTCCACAAATGTATATGAATTTCCTAGAATTTGAATAGATTACACGTGGTTGAAATAGATAATGATTATAAAAAATTATCTCATTATGGGGAAAACTTTTTCCATTTTACTAAAAAATTATTTTTTGAATATTGATATTAGGGAATGGTATCATCAAATATAGATAAATAAGGTGTATATCCAAGTGAACTTATTATTGTGTAATTTTAAACATATTAAGTTCATAATTATGATTCTTGGTGTAATAAATTACCTATATGTTTTCATAGGAATAATGAACTAGGTGTTATGAATTCTGTTGGATCACATCATTATAGTCTCTATATATGAAGTTATTTTATACTAGATTTCATTAGAAGATCATTTTTATATAATTGGAATATTTTTCAATCCCATATGCTTGATCATCTAAATGGGTAGTTATAAATATTAATCTTTCTCATGCTGGTGGTGAAATTTCTCTAGAATGTGATGTCCCATAATGGTGTTTTAGTTGTGGCCTTTGCGACTAATTAGTTTATTTCATAGGAAACCCCAATGAATTTAATAAGTGTTAATAGTTTCCTTGGTGTCATATGAAATTAAAGGATAATCATTTATGATTATTCTCTAATTCTAGAAAATTTGGGATCCTTTTTATGGAATGAAACTTATGATTTATTGAATGGTCGTTATCATTTATCTTTTTAATAAAATATGTAAATTATTATTTTTTTAATTTTCTACTAGTTTCCTATATAGGGAGTCAGAATTATAGCTTTTGTGATGCTTCCCATCATTGTTTGGGTTGTATTAAGATGTAGTAGAGGGTGGTGATATCATATTCTTTGATTCCCCATGATATTAACTATGAAAGCCATGATCACTAGTTAGTAGTTTTGGGGTTTTACTGAATGTTATAGTGAAACTACCTCATCAGTAACCACATTATTTTTTTCAATAATTATAATAGAGTGAGGTATATTTTCTCTCAATAGGGGTTGATCATCATCAAGGGTATTGTATAGAGTTATCAATGGACTATGATATCATTATATTTTACACCAAAATTAATGTTAATGTTGTTTCTAATTAAAATAGTATAAAATAAATGGGAGATGATTTCAAAAGAATGTTTATTATAAGATAGAGGTGAATGATCTTGAAGTGAGACTTATTAAAGTTGAGGAATCCGGTGGGAGAGGTTTTATATAGAATATGATAGTAAAAAGTAATTAGATACAGTAGATAGGGGAGTCTTAACAGTAATACATTGAGATAGATGTGATTAATACTTGTGTTTTAATTTTTCAATTTATTTTAGGATGGTCAGAGGGTGATTAACAAAAACTATCATGTTTCGGTATGAAATTTATTCCTTGGGTGCTAATAGATTATTTTTTTCACACGTATCATAGCTCAATATTTTTATTTCATCCCCATATCAATATGTATCATTTTTAAAATAATTTTAATGAGTGGTTATTAATGAAGTTATTTATAGTTTATTAATGGATGAATTGTTTGGTCTACAGGCAGGTGAAGATAGAGATCCATTTTTTCCAATGGTAATTATAGATATTGGATATTCCCAATTAGAATTCAGAGAATATATATATTTTTTAAAATAGTTTTTCCATAATTATTGAGGTATATGTGATTTCATATGGTAGATTATGAATTATTTGGGAAATATGGGAAATTTACTAGATATCATGGTGTTGAGGAAATAAGTGATTTTAAAGGGGGAATATTACTGAGAATGTGGAGCTTTACTTTGTTACATGAACATTAATACCTTTTATGATCTTCACATTAAAAATAGAGTTGAGGGAGGTAATATATATGGTATTTGAGCTATTATATTCCTTATCAATATCTTACATCATTATAATAATAGTTATTCGTACATAACCATCCAAAACAAGAAGATAGTTTTTCAGGATATTTACAATTTTGTATATATTATGTAAATTAATTTTCATTAAACGACATATCCTATAAAAATAACAATCAATCATAGATTAAATTAAATAAATTCAGTCATTTGATGATTATCCAAGTATATCCCATTTATATTGTACTCCTATTAGAGATTAGACGATCCTCTGGATGGATGTGGAGTAGAGTAAGAAAAAAATGGTATAGATGATTTTGGAGAAAATGTGGAAAAAATAATTGTAATTAGTCTTATAATAATTACAAGAGGAGGTGTTTAGATTTCATAGTTTTATATTATGTGTTTATGAGGGGATTTCCACATCATAGTGAATTGATTTTTCTTTATGAGAGTAAAAATTATTCCACATATATTAATCCTTTTGTGGTGTAAGAGTAAATTAGAGACCTGGTATAACGGTCACTACTTCTCTGATAGTTATACCCAATCCATGATGTATTCCATGTGTTTTTCAATTGATAATTACTTCAACATATTTCCCATTTCATTGATTTGGCATATTTATATATTAATGGTTCTAGGAAATGTAAGGACAAGGAAGCTAAGAAAAATATCACTATGAGATGGTTATACAATGTCCTATAATTCCCTTGGTTTTTTTGTTGGAATATGGGTTTCAAAAAATATAAATTTTAATGTTATTTTTAGATATGTTCTAAGTACCTTAATTCATTTTAACCCTATTCTGGATGAATTTTTTATATTTATAATTCTATAATTAATTTATACAAATGAAATTCTTAGTTTTATTTTTGACCAGGTTTTTTAAATATTGTGATGTATTATAATTTTTTGATGTATTAATTTAATTTTATATTTATATCATTGGAATACATTTTTATGTATATATTATTTAATATAAATTATTAAGATTCTCATAAAAAGTAATAATTTATTTTTTATCAAATTCATTAGTTTATACCATTTTAGATCATTACATTGCATCTATTTCCTTTTGTCGTTTTCATCAAGTGATTGGGGGAAGGGAGATAGAGTTAGAGATAAAATTTTAGTTATATGTTGTAGTAACAATAGTTTTTAGTTATAATGTAAGAATTATTTTCCTAAATAAATTGATATTACATCATTATTGTGTGGAACATCATGTTGTGTATAATATTGTTGTGGTTTGTGTGTGGCAGCATGATGATGTGTTGTAGATGGGGGGTAAAGTTGTGGGATCTACAAGTCCAGTTTCTTTAATTTGAAGTCATGATAAGGAATAATTATATCAGGTTGTGTAAAATTTCTTAAATATGATATTTCAAATATTTAAAACTATAAAATTTAAGAATAAACAATTACATATTGATTATTTAGGCATGTATATATTTCGATCACAACCAAAGGGGTGTGCGATTCCATGTTATATAGTCTAGGTGAGTTTATTTAAATCACATACAAATAGATTTAACAGTGTTTTATTATATTCCATGTAATTAATCCTTGAATTATTGGATCTAATTTTCTACATTTTTGTGTATCATCACAGCATAGTGTTCCTATAGAATCATCTATTGATTTTGAAAGAACATTCACAAAAAATAAAAAAAAACTGTCACAACATGATCCATTTTCACATATAAAAGATTGTGAGATTTTACTAGGTTCTAAATTAATAGACACAATTGGATGATTTTATGTATTCTAAGGATTCATTATTTTTATCTCGGTCATATAAAGACCATCAATTATCATACCATTCCTATTTTTCTATAATTTTTTAGTAAATTATGAATACCATTAAAATTATTTTTTATTTAATAATTATTCTTAATCTAAATGAAATAAAATGTATATTAATAGAGAGCATGGAGATCCCTTGTGAATATTTTGAGTCCAGTAATTATGGGAAATTGATTCTTTTATCATAGGTGTAGATAAATTTTATTGTTTTGGGTTATCCCTCAAGAATTCATATTTTCGAGGTCATGGGAGTAGTTCAGTTGTGTTTTATTTTACATAAGTCATGAACTAAATTGAAATTGTTAAATTCTTTGTTTTTTGTGTTTTCCTTACATAATCAGAGATACTTAAACATCCCACTTCTGATTTTAATGTTGAGTTTATCATGGATTTAGTTGAGGTATTAGATTCAATTATTCCCATAAATTGTTTATGTAAATTAGAGATATAAAATTGAATTTTTTCTCTTTGGGTTGATGTCAAGGATCAACATAAAAATGATAATGAAATAGACTAATGTAAAATGAATGTTTAAGGATAACTAATATCTATTTTATATGATTTAATGTTATTTATTGAGATTGATGATTTGTTGGAATTGAGTCGAATATATTATTTGTTGTTTTAATTTATTTGTTGTTGATGTGATTGAACTGTAAGACATACCTTTCTTAAAATGAAAGTTATTTGAATACAGTTATAAAATCATTTCATATATATATGTAAATTTTGTAATTATTTATAATATAATTACAAAGTATTAATAAGTACAATATAATTAAAAAATAGTGACATCAAATTATGATTAGCTTCTGGTATTTTTGTTTTCCTCAATTGTTAAATGTGTTGAATTTTCTAAAACTGGAATAGACATGTTTGCTGACTTTGGTGACTAGGTTTGGGATGATTTCATGTGATAAAAAGGCTGGGGTGGTTCGTTTACCATATCAATTGGTGCATGATTTTACTATGGTTGTTGGGTTTTTATATTATTTAGTAATGATGGCATGGATGGTTGAATGAAAAATGAAAATGTTGTGTGGATAATGATGTTGATATAGGTACAGTATATTGAGAGGATAGTGGATTATAATACTGAGCATCAAGTTGTTTTGTTTAAATGATTGATGGCATGTAATATGATTTATTATTATCAATATTTTATCAATTAATTAATGGTTTATAATAAGTAGTGGATTTTGTATAATTATTAATGCTTGATGAATGGGAAATTTCTAGAATAGATTTTCATGATGTGTTATGAATAAATTTTTTCTAAATGTGGAAAAGTTAATTTTATTATTAATTATATATTTTTTTTAAACTGTATTTATAGATATTGTTAAATTATGTTATTAAATGGTAAATATTGATTTTTTTGTTCTTGTTTGTGTGGAAAGTTTGGATGGGTTTTGTATTGATGTAGATTTGTTTCTCAAAAATTTATATTGGGGTTGTGAACATAGCTATCAACATCAACATTATTATTTTGGAAAATAACATTGGTTGATGATTTTATTGATATATATATATAGAATTATTTTATTTATTATTTCATATGACACCCTTCTTAGCTGGATCTCATTTTTATGTAAAAATGTTTTGTGTTTTGTATATTCTTCATGACATATAGTTTGGTGGGTGAATCAATGGATGCCTAAATAGTCTTCTATACTATATCTTTAATTAATTATATTTGTTGTGGTGGATAAAAACTGGTATATTAACATTTTACAAGATATCATAATAATAATTTAATTATATACTAGATATTTTAGTTATTTAATGTGATGATGATGTGGTATGCGATATGAATCAATGTGGGGGTCATGCATTGTAGGTGGAGGGAAAAGGGTAGTGTCCTTCATGTTCCTAATACACTATTATGATATGATTGTTATATATAGTTGGTATATTATAAAAATCAGTGGTTAAATGATTATTATTATTTATCTATAGTTTGTGGTGTATGATTGTTATATAATATATGATATGTTTCAGTACGAAAGTGGAAGTAGTGTAACTACATGATGATTCAATTTTGGTGTAAATATGAGAAAATTATGGGGTATTTCTTTATGTGATTATTTTTTCAATATCATTTTCACATTATATTATTACACAATGATTAGATATTGGGTGAGATAGCCATAGTAATGTTGGGTTATAGATGGCCTTACATAAGCATGACTTGGTTATGATGTTTATACCCAAAGGAATTACCATGATTCATATACATTTTCATTAGAGTTATAGAGGATAATACTATTTAGTATACCGATATAATCATATGTATATATTTATCATTTTTTTCATTCAAATAGGTTTCGTGATCGATCTGAACATTAAAAGCTTGAGTTTAGTAAAACTATTATTGTAAAAGGAATCTCTTTATTTCTATTATGTTATCTATATTTTCTAAAATATTTTATATATATTTCATTGTTTGTTGTTACTGTTATTAAGGATCTTATTTATGGATTTCATTATATATTCTTAAATAAATATTTTATGAAATTAATCCCATTTTTTCTTTAATACCCTCAATTATAATAGTTTATCCCAAGATAATTGGAGGTGCAATTAAAGGGTAAATCTTGTCTTCATAGTAAGTCTGTGAGGGGTTTTGAGTGGGGTAAAATTTCAATAATATGGAAATATTAAATATTTATTTGGACAAGTTTACAGTTCATTAAAAATTATATGAGTTAAATATTCACCAAGATTCTAATCTAATGTTTTTTATTTTTCACACTTGTTTTTTATTATAGTTTATAGATTATGTTACATTATTTTAATATTCATATGATTATTTGTTGTGTTCAACTAATATAAAATATTTATTTTTTTATTCATTAATAATTCATAAATTTCATTATTTAATTTTATTTATTATGAAATTCCATAATTTTTAGTGTTTTTCATGTCTTCCTTGATTTGAATTATAAATATATTTTATGAAACCCAATAAAATAACAGAGAAAACAATTGCAATTAAAATTCATTTATAATGACACAAAATTGAACCAAAATTATTAGAACCAATCTAATTTATCATCTTACATGAAAATATTAATGGATAAAAGCATTATAATCCAGATTACCAAAATAATGGAAATATATTTTTGATGGATTTGACTATATTTTATTTTTATATAACAAATCATTTCTTGTAATTAATTGAATTAATAATTTTATTGGTGTAACAACATGAACCTACACTTATAGTAGTTTCATTTAGATTAATTTAAAACAAATATGTCCATTTATATAAGATAAAAAATAATTATTTATAAGTCATTTATTATTCATCATCAATGACCATTTTACTTTTTCTCATCCACTTCCATAATATAATATTCAATGTTTTTAAATTTCATTTAAACTATTTTTAACTATTTTTACACAAATGTTATGAACAATTTTATTATTCCATTACTACAATACCTTTAATGTCATAAATTATAATATTATTTTTAATAAATACTTATTCTAATCCCATTATAATTATACTCATCTCATCAATTTCTTGTTTCAATTATAGAACATAAAAATATTAATAATGTCATGAGTTTTTCGAATTGAGATTTACAGTATTGTTACTCGTAATAATTAAAGCTTATTGATATTTATTTTTTATAACATGAAACCATTATCAATATCACATTCCTTTTTAAAATAGTTTATTATTAAATTATCTTATATGAACCCATATTTGGATTTTCCATTATGTTGTTAATTTATCATTCACATTTCCAATATATACCAACCAATTTGTTTATGATTGAAAAGAGAAAATATATCTTAATTTTGTTAAATAATTGGTCTCTATATTCTTGAACTAAAAATAAAAAAATTAAGGTAAATGATTATTATTATTTTTTAAATATGAATTTATTTATTAATAATTTTAAATGATTTTCATAGGTCATTATCATATTCCTTTGACTCATAAAATTTAGATTTCTATTTTCCAACATTATGAAAAATTAATCCATTACAAAAACATGAATCTATACATTTTCAGTGAATTTGAATATTTCTCTACCAAATTTTGGTCATTGGAACATCATATCCATTCAATATCTTCATATTTTTTTATAATCATCTATAGTGATATATTTTGTTGCTTTATATTTCATGATATTTTTTTTCTTCCAAAATAGAAGAATATATTTATTTTTCATTATACATTAAACCTGAATTGTAATTTAATGATGTTATCGAGGAATTGATTTAAGATATATGAAGAAGATCTAGGGTCTTGGTTGACAGGCCAATAAATTATTAATAAAAAATAAGTAAAAATTAATGCATTACAAGGGCTGTTAAAAAAATTAGGAGTGTTTTAGAACCCTCATGTTATTATCCCCAAGAGTAGAAAAATTTATGTGTCTTGAATGACCACATAGTACCTACACTAAAAATTTCTTTTATAGGGAGTGCTTTTACCATTTGTGTCAATTCCCATTAGACATGTGAAATAATTAGGATACGATTCTTGACATGATTGAGAGATTTAAAATAATGATGGAAATATTTCTATAGAACATCACTTATTATGGTTTTTTCCATTGAACGCATGTTGAGAGTCATATTTAATATATAACACATTTCAAATTTTTTGGGAAAACCCATATCATTATAAATTACTACCCATATCTCAGCCTCATGGGTGATTCCGTATCCAATAATATGGTAGAAACCACCTTTGACATAACCCAGATAAGATCAAAAGACACCTCACGACCTATGTGGGAAAAGGTTCTAGCATATGATCCATTAACATTGACCTTGATGCATATAGATATAGGGGGAATCTAGTAGATGATCATCAATAGAGAAAGCTTCCTCAGTTTCCCTAAAATCCCCAACATCCTGGGAATTTTGATGTCATCAATGCATCTATTCATAGTACATAGTTATAGGTCTAAATCAGTATGGAGGTACATAATAACTACCATGGTCCCTGCATGTATTGATTGATATTGGTTCTCAAATATTTCTATCTTCCATACTATCCAGATGTTGTAGATTACTGAGGAATATGGCACAAGGAGGAGGTTTTGGATATATTTATCTTCTCCTAGTTTAGAGAATTCACCTAAGAATCTCCTCCAACCTCCAACATATACATAGGTTAGTGAAAACGATACGTAAAATATAAATTCAGAGGGATGGAGAATATTTTCAATGTAAAATTGCTTTTACATTTTACACATCTAAAAAACACATCTACCATGCCAAGACGATTTGTTAGTCTTCCTTCATCAGTTGACCATGTGTGGGGACCAAATTCATCCATATCTTCTAAATGATAATTAGTATTGAAAATTGAACAAAAGTAACCTTAAATTGAATGACCCATTTTGGTGTTCTGATAGATTTATCACATTGTAGGATATAGTATTCTATCGCAGTAAAATTTCCTTTTAGAATTGGATTTTAGATCAAGTTGTCATCATTCATGAAAACATATTTCAATATTTATAGCATCAAATGATGTGATATATTGCTATAAAAGTAATTTCCTTGGGAAAATAGATTTGAAAATATCATTCTACGCATAATATAAGGCACATTAGTGCTTTTAACTGGGTTGTCCAGCCATGTGGTATGCCAACTATTCAATTTTGAGTCTTTTATGACTAGACACATCGAGTAGTGAATGATGTCATTATAATCATTCTTGATGGAAGTCCAAATAGATGATTTCAAATAGTTAAATTGTCTAATAAGAATAATCCTTTTATAAATTCATGAAAAAATTTAATCAATGGGTCATTTTATGTTAGGAGTTTCCATGTGAATTTTTTGATGAGTCCATCATCAATGGTTTTGGGGATATTTAATCCAATTCCACCAATATCAATGGGTTTGATAGAATCCCTCCATGAAATAGAAATGAGACTTTTATCTTACATAAAACATGTCCAAAAAATATCATTATCATGTTTTGAAGGTCATTGAATGGTATTATATCCATCTATATAGGGAGATGGAGTACACATATTTATATGTGATTATAGAGTTGATGAGACATACCCAGATATTTTGAGACATGTACTCCCCTTTCCATATAACAAGAATTTTACTAATTCCACAACAGAGTATTTCAAAATTCTGACATCGAACCATGCCCCAAAACAAAGGCACCCCAAGATTGTTTAAAGGTATTGAGAAATTTATCAGACCAAGAAGTATGATAATTCTTGTTTTAATTCCAATAGGGATCTCATTTCAAAATATAATAAAGTATTTAGTCTAACTAATGGTCTAGACAGCCCCATATTCGTAATTCATAAATGGTCCATTGATAACAGTGATAGGTTTTCTAGAGGTTTTTCCAAATAGGAGTACGTCATTAATGTGAAGTAGACAAGATGAGACATGATTGTCTTTATAAGCACTATATAGACCTATTTTAGTGAGATCATTGTTATACCTTCTCATGTAATTTTTAGCGAGAGAAGAAAGGATATGTGAGAGTGGATCCTTATGAAAGATCCTATAGTGCATTGAATATAACACATTGGGGAGCCATTAGACCAAATGGATAAACATATAATGCTCATGATGATATATATTAATCTGATACATTCACAAGAGATGACGTATCTTCTACAGACTTCAAGTATGAATCTTTATTTTATTTTATTAAAGGCTTGGAAATTTCAATATTGATGGAAGATCTACATTGTCTCAAGGTGTTCCTCATCATGTTAACACATTAAGATGCAGTGAATATGAAATTTTGGATGCTTGTTCAAGGTAAAAAACCAAATTAGTGAGGGTGATATACTCTTTAATTATTTATCCCATTTTTCGCATAATGAACTGGATTATAATTTTTTGTGTGGTGTTACAAAGGGATATTTTCCTGAAGTTTATAATGTCGATAGAATTATCCATCTTATTTAGAAAAAATGAAATTTTACTTAATAACAAAGGGTAGTGAAGCATGTTTAATGATATAGTTTATTTCACTAGTTATGTCATCCTGAATAATTTCCCAATAAGGCATAAAAAATTTATTCATGAACCCATCCAGACCAGCAGAATTGTCTATATTGGGTGACAAAGGACTTTCGTAATTTCCTCTTTTGTAGGGACCCTTATGAGAGACCAGTTATACATATTCATACTAAAGGGAAGGATATTAACAACCATCTTATATGTGTTTTACATTCCATCATTAGTTTATAAGTCATTAATTCTTTTCACAACTACACATTAGATTTCACCTTTAGAGGTAGAGAGGAATTCATTAATGGTAATGACATTTATTATAGCTCTTATTTTTCTTTCCCTATGAAATATGTGATATAATTTTGAATTATTGTCTTCTTATTTAATCCATCTATATTTTTATGGTTTTAATAAAACATTTCTATGGTGTTTAAGAGCTTATCAATCCAATAATGGCCTTGAATTTATTTAATTATGGGGTTGCATTATTGTTGGTTTCTAATTTGACAATCTTCGTAGAGATGTTCAACACATTAGATTTCTATGTTATGGTTTGAAAACGAAATACTACCCTATTCCTTTAGATATTTCTCACATTTTTTAATTTCCAAAAAAAATTTGAATTGTGCTACTAGTGGAAATCATCCATTGGGATTGCAGAACCATTTATCTACAACCAAGAGTGGGTGTCCAGCAATTATTGAAATGATAATGTAAGGGGATGAATGAGTGGTGTGTGAGTGGATAATTTATTAATAATTGGATTGTGTTCAGAGTAATTTTTTTGTAATATCATCCCTGAAATCCTAGTGCGTACAATCATATCATTCATCCTAACAAAACTCTTATCTCGTCAGATAACAAGTATTCCATTAAAATTTTATATACTCCTTATGAAATCAAGACCAACAATTGGGACTTCTGTGAGACTACATCTTTCTGTAAATAATGATAATTCAATAATTCTATTCCTCTAAAAATATATACAAATTTTTTCTTCTCGCATCAGAATAGTGTTAAAGTCACCCAACATCACCCATTTATAGGTCATAGTTTTTAAAAATTCTTTAAGTAGTATCCACAAATCCATTTTTTTGATATATGATGTTGAATCCTAAATAAAGGATTGTAGAAAATGATCAAAGGAGGTAGAGATGTACTATGGTTTTGTGACGATTTAATATTTTTGTATGTTTCTACAACTAAAGAACAAAAAGTGATCCATGTTAATTTCATGTAGGTTTCGGGGGACAAAACTATATCAATGGGATGCCCAATTGATATACATTTATTTTAATGATCATCTGAGGCTCTAAAATTCAAATCATCACAAGTTTTTAGGTCAAAATATAGTCTCTAATGGTCATGACCATTGAAGAGATACCATGCCCTCGAACGTTTCAATAAATTATCATCATTGTAGAAGTGTGGAATTATTTCCCATGGACCTTAATCCTTCTCCACATTTTTGTGGTTCTTTTTTTTGAATTTTCCTTTTTTATTGTTAACATTTTATTTGACGGCATAATTACTATGTCTTCTTTGTCAGACATTTCATGATGTTCAGGGTTTATCTGACCTTCTTTACATATTGAGGATTTTTCAATATTCTTAGGATGTTGTGGCTCCTTAGTATCATTAGAAGAATATTATCCATTAAAGGGTGTAAATTTGTTTCTTTATTAAAGATGATTAGGGATATTTATGGTGGGGGAGATCCAGCGTGCACATTTTTCATGGGAAACATGAAAAAAATGTTTATCTATATGACTGTTTGTACCAAGTGTCTCATGATATCCATCCTATGAATAATTTCTATTAGACATAATTTTCCAAGTATTCCCCTCATTAATGTTCTCAGAGTTAAATAAATCTGGGGTTTCACTACTAGGGTTGACTAGGTATAGTGAAGCAACCTAATCATTCACATGATATCCCTCCAAAACATTTTCAGAGTGATCTAAGTCATCCTGGGATCTGTCACAATGTTATTATTGTCAGGTTATGTTCCAAATCTAGGGTGATGGATCATTTCCACTACAAAAATCATTCTGACACATTGATACTCCTATGAGGACTATTTCCATAATTATATGACTGATCATGTTTAACATTATCTACTTCCATAATTTATTTCATAGAGTTATAACTTGTGGAATTACTGAATCTGTATACAGACTTCACATAAATGACCCCTATTCCTCATAAAAGGATCAAGGTTTTTGGAAGCCTTGATATTTGGTGTCTTTATCATTACCCTTCCTCCTTCGACATGAGTAATCATTATTCCATTTATCCATAAATACATTCCATTCTTTGGACCTTCTATAAACAATAAGAACATTTCCAATATATTTTTCATACAAAATAGAATTTAGGACTCCATTCGTATAAAATGTCAAGCCTCATACTATCATTTATTATTGTCAAGACAAAATATTCAACCAGACTGGTGGACATGTCAACTTCCACAATGACTCTCGCATAATTCCTAAACTGAGGGTTTTCGGTTAACTAATTAAACAAAGAGAATTTCCCACAAAAGATGGAATATTCCATATAATTCCCAGTTACCAGTTGATGTGATTCAACATATAGATCCAAATACATACTTTCTTATGTGATATCATCACATTAGTGGGGTCAAAATTTCAATACCATTTTTCTATACAAAGGAAGTCAATTTTGAGAGAAATTTTCCCTAAAATAAGTTCTCAACACTTGAAATTATTAGAATGGATGACTATATGGCAGTAATCCCAACACATTACAATCATCAGGTAGTCATCAAGGCCTCACAATTACAGAATTCATCTTGAATGATCATGCAACATCCCGAATTTTTCCTCCATTTATATTAATACTTGAATAATGAGTGAATATTTATGTAGATTCATTCCTTCCTCGAATACTTCCCGAATTACTAAGACATGATATATCATGACCTTATTTTTCATCCATTTAAGAGGGGGGAAGCAAAGTATGAGAATGGAAGTCCTTCTGTAGTCTTCAGAACATCGTCAAATTCATTTTTCTATATGGATGCCTTAGTAGAAAAATGATTTGATTAATTTTCATTACGATTTTTGATTTGGAAATTTTTTTTATGTATGAACTATTCATCATGAACATTTGGTATCTCATTCCCATTTTTATCTTTATATTGCTTTGTATTCTTATTAATTTCATGATCATATGGAATATGGGTTTACCCATTATCTCTTTATGCTACCATCCTCTTCTTATAACATGATTTTAGATATAGTTCATTAATAACTGAAAATTTTAGATTGAATTTTATGGAACTTCATCAAAAAAAAATTATAACATATTTGTTAGTATTTCCATGTACATTGATATCTCAAAAATATTATTTCTCAAATTTAATGTATTATTCATTGAAATCCATGGATAATGCCCTCTTGAATTAAAATTAATTTTATAAAAAACGAATTATCCTATAAAATATTAGGTAATAAAATTCATAGATCATCATTATCTTCTCCCTTTAATGATTTAGGGGTTTTCCATCAAATTTATACACACTATATTAGATAGTTCATGAATATTGGAACTAAATGTTTTAACTTATAATACTTGTTAATTAAAGTAAATTTCCGATATTGATACATATATAAACGTTAAAAAAATTAATTACATACTTAGACATGTTATCAATATCCATTCCATAAGATCATAGATAGTTTTTATTGTAGTTATGGTACAATGTATCTTCATTTCATTAATAAATGTAAACTCATTTTTAATTAAAATGTTCTTCTATTATATGTATTGATTGTGTAAATCCACATAAAATTAAAACCCAAAGAACTATTATAGGTTTTTAGGATAACAAAATAGATAACTTAAAAGTGGGGGGATTCAATATTAAAGGACTAGTTTAATTTTTTACATACTTTTTGTTTTTTTATATTTTTTTAAAAAATGACGATTCTAAAACCATATTGTTATTCTTAAAAAATAAAAATACAAATGGGATACATGAATAATATGTTTTTAAACAACTGATATAGAAACTAAAACTATAAAGTAAGAAAGAATCATTGTTTTCTCTTAATAATCAGTTTGATCAAACCATTATAAAACATATTTTAAATCAGATCAAAATCCCTCATCACAAAATATTGGATCAATAAAATTATGATATATCATTTATTAAAAAAATAAAATAACATACCATTTACATAAATTCTAAATATTAAACTGTGTATTATTTTTTTTGAGATATATCGATTCTTCCATTACATAATTTTGTAACTTCTTTATCATCATTGGATAAGTACCTCAGTTCCCATTTTCCATTTTATTACTCATTATTCTATAGAAGTTCCCCCAATAACGAAATATTCTTGACCTTATTAGATATTTTTTACTTCGTTCTTGTTTCAAAGATCAATTATATTATATATATAGTTAATATTTACTAAATCTAGTTAAAACAATGAAATATTGATTCAGATCCAACCATGAAAAGAATTTATTCAATTATGGACAGCCCATAAATTTTTCATGGAATAATGATTTCCTCTAATAAGTTTATTCAGACATGAATCATTTTTTCAATGATTTTAGAATTTTTCTGTCATGATCTTTTTTATGGAATCCGTAAGGATATATGTATCCAAAACACACACATCAATTGATGGTATAAAATATCTTTGTTCCTAAGGATGACGTAAATCAAATCTTTAGGTGTCACAAGAATTATTATTCATAGAATCATAGATAAACTTCTAAAAATAATTTCTTATCTACTGATATAGTCTTGAACTCCCACATGAACTAGGATATTTATTTAATCCATTGATGATACAAAGGGTTTCTAGAGTCAAGAATTCCACAATAGATGGATTTATAGAAACCTTTCATTCATAGAAATATAATTTCTATAGGGTAAGTATACATCCAAGTGTGTATATTTTCTAACAAGTCTTGACTTGAGACATTTTGGATCCAAAGATGACCGCAAGATCAGATTTAACTTCCTGTTAATCTTGGGATATTATCATGGAAGACACAAGAACAAAGAGTTTTACACCATTCCTTATTAGACCATGCCTAAGACATTAGCCTATCCCACATGATATGTTCCATACTTCGTGTAACATTTAACTATAGTACCTAATTTACTTATGAAGGAAAACAGAGACATAACTTCTCACACCCAGATAAAAACCTATAAACATGAGGTTGTTACTGCCATACTTGAACACCATGATAAGAGTTTTTGTATAAATGTATCCCATTCCACAATTTTTCTAAACCTCACAATTAAATTCTATCCATACTGAATAGAGGTTCTTATAATCTACATATGTTTTCCAAAAATCATAAAATCATTTTATTTTGATCTCAATGACCTCAAATAGGGGATATATAGTTACTTTTTATAAACTCTTAATCAATGAAATGCCATGGGTTCTAAATAATTTCATTTGAATATACTTATCTGAAACTACTGGGGTGGACAACCATCTTAGTGATCGATCACCTATGAAAACATTCACAATTTCCCAATACCTGTTAATCAACCACTTGGTATCTATTAACATCAATGGAAAATATGTGGATGAACATCTACCCATGCATCCTTAATAGGGAATTTTTTAGACCTCCCTTTTAGGGATATCCTTGAACCAGGCCATGCAACATGGGTGAAACATAAACGATGATTTATATTCATCAATGAATCTTCACATTAAAATTTTACATGGGTTCCATATCAAAAATATCCTCATCCTTGTGTAGTCCATCACCTAGACCATTAGAATAGAAAATCACAACACCCATTTAATCCATACTTTTATATCACATCACATAGACCTTCTACCAAGGGGATATATAGCCATGATAACCAAAATCTATGTGCCACATCATCAGAATCATTATAAATTCCTAAACATTTTTCCATGAATTGAAGTGCGTTATACATAACCCATGAATCTTAGAGTGGTGAGAAATTTCATGGGACTCCATTCATGTGTTCACATTCACCCAGAAATTCATTAACACGGTCCTATTCATCTAGGTCTTATATATTGTCCCCAGTTTTCCATAGTCTCGAACTATGGATGCCTACTTAAACATGGGAATATTACTTATTTCATCACATGATAATAAACTCAATAATTTAAATATCATTAAAATAGATAAATCATATATGGAACTCTTTCTTTCTGTTTGAAAGAACCACATCATTTTTTCCCTAGTTATTATTATATATGAGGAATCAAAAATGGTCTCTCATGAATAATCACAAAAATGTCACCTATCATATCCCCATTCACCATACTTTAATCCTTAATATATAGTGTGAAACTACAACGGTCTTGGGTCATAATTAATACTTCCCTCACATCATCTTTTGGTCATGACTTTCAAAAATCAGATGTTATATCTATATAAAGTTAAATTAAATGGACATGTCATGAAAATTAGTGTTAAAATATAGAACTCAAACTATGTTGAATATGATTCATGTAAAATACGATTCATAGTATACCCTTATGTAATTCAATACCAAAACCACAAAAAAATGAACATCATACTACATGTAATCTCAAAACTCTCTATTCATACTTTATATCCTAGTAAATAGAAGAGTGGATGTGGACAACCACATATGGGCCGCAAACTCAATATAAACTATAACCCCTACAGTCTTCTATTATGATCACATTACTATCATACATGGTTATACATCAATAAATGGTTCCCTTGAAAGTTATAATTCCCATCCATTCCATCATTGTAATAGTTACCTATAGACATTATTAAAATATTGATCAATCATACATAAATCCAATAATTACCATTTCTCGGAGTATCTAACCTTTTAGTCCACTTCACATGGAAATAAAATACTTATATCTATTTTTAGATATAAGACCTTATGTGGAACCATTATTTTCCTTTTTATAAATATTTAATGTTATGCCATGGCCCATTTAGTGGAACTAAATAATGTGTGTCATTATAGAATTCAATGTAATACATATTAAGTTCCTTCTTAAAAGGATGATAATAACACCATTACACTTATTTTATTCTGTCACATGAGCCCAATATATCCATATATATTTATAATCATTATATTTTCTTTTTAAAATTATCTAAATTTATGTGTGACAAAAAATTTATATAAAATGGTAATACTTGTAATTTTAAGGTGCAATATTAAATGAAATGGATATTGTCATCAAAAAAATTTATTAAGGGTACTGTGTATTCATAGTTTACATGATTTATAAAAATTCCTTAAATTTATGTTCGAGTCTTGATATAGTTGATAACCACACCCATGGGTGATGGTAGATTAACCTTAAATTTTACTGAGCCCACACACCCAAATTTCCAGGGATAATGTCCCATTAACCACCTTCAAGTGGAATTCAAGTCCACGCAAACTCAAGATATCTTAGGTAGGGGGAACATGTGAATAATAATGATAAACCATACATGAATAAAAAAATTAGAATGATATTGAATAATTAGGATATCAATGTTTATAATTGATGGTTATTTTTATCCAACCATAACTATACCAGTATCTATATTGAAATCATAATGTAGGACTATGCCCCCAAATAAATCTATGGAAAATCACATGAACATGTATTTTTTACTGACTAATCTCTCATTGAAAACTCAATAGTATAATAATCTCATCACTTCAACTAACTATGATCTCTGGAATTCACAGAAACACTCACCAAAGTTGTTCTTATTGTTTAATATGGTAATTCCAATGTGATAATAATACCTTCATTTATGGAATATACAAACCATAGAAACAATACACGATAATCTGGACGGATTAAATATTTAAATTCAAACATCCATCCTTAAATTAAATAGGGGTTATAAAGACCACATTTAGATGTCAAATCATTTCAGGATCCATTCCACGTAGCATGAAAATGTATATCATTATTATTTTAAGTATGTGGAGGAGTAAAATGACCTTGTCTTCTAATTTATCATGGGAATAATAAGGGTGATTATAGTCACAGTTTATATTGTCACCTATATGTAACATCTATTTCATGATGTATGAACATGGTAATTTATTGAGTTACAAATCCTTTACATTCCATAAATTGTCAGTTTAAATGTTTAAATATGGCTTATTATGAATTACCATAGAGATTGTGGGGCTATCATGATTGTCTAGGGATGGTTTGAAGCATAGAAATAAGGTTTTGGTGTGATATAGCATGGTACATGGTTATAGAAAACATTGTGAGTTGGGACACACCACCATTTTCCTAGTTTTTCAATCTTGATAGAGGGTTTTGGAATTTATTGTGCATGGTTAGTCAATCCATGAGGAAAAACCATGCAATGAAAATTCTTTTTCATCCAACCATGCATGGTTGGCACACTACTTATTAACTCTATGATGCCCAGTGTTATGTGATATTCCATTTTCCCATGATTAGTTTTATTAAATGAAACATAATTGAATTATTTATCAATTGATAGAAATATAACATTTTTTGCTTCATATTTTGGCCTATTTTAGGAATTTTCTTCGGAATATATATTTGGCATGGGATTCATGTGTAATTTCACTCATCGTATGTGAATTTGTAATATCGTGATATATCTCATTTGTTTTTCATTATTCTGGATATTAGTTGATCTATTTATGAGAAAGAAAATATGCCCCTTTATTATGTTCTTTATCCTCTCTTTGAATTTCTATAGATATGAGCTGAATTAGGATATGATACTGGATGAGCTATCAACTATATACCTAAGATAGGTGGTTTAATACCTTAATCTCAATGTTAGGTTGTTTATATATACACTATTTTCATGTGCGCCTACGTCATGTGGGTCGTATGAATTTAATATAAAATTTTGGATTGATGGGAATGGACTACTCTATTCAAGGGGTTCATTAATGATTGATTCTAGGTTGAGAAACCTGAAACTAGAACCAAACCTTTTGGGTGTGTTGTCTATTTAAAATCCCATTTTGATGCAATAAGAAATTGGACCTATATAGGTGTGATAATTTACCCCATATAATGGAAAGGTAATATTTACCTTGAAATGTGGGTTTCAATTGTGATTTTTTTTTTGAATTTTGAATTCAATTTTATATATAATTGTTATAAGGTAAAGTATTATTTAAATTGAATCTTATTCCATTCAATTTTTTGTCTTTTATACTTGAGAAGAATGTTTAAAAATCCCACATGAGTATTTTAGAGGAAATCCTTCTAATCATTTCCATTATTGTATAATTGTTCTATTAAGATGTTATTTCTATTTTTTTGTTACGACCATGTAAATTTGACAGATAAATTCTCATGTAATAGTTTAAATAAACATGATATGCTTGTTATAGTGATTTAGCCCTGTAGGTAATTTAGAGGAAAGCCTTTAGAGTATTGTAAAATGTCATTAGTGACCTTATTAGGTAACTTATAAATGATATTTTCTTGGTTTTTGAAATTATAATTTTGAAATTAAATATTGCGATTTATCAAAATGATATTATTCATTCATTGACCAATGGATTCATATGATAATTTTGTGGACATACTCAATAGGCTTGACCTTTTTTATTCCCAAGTCACAATTGGATTCTTGATATGGATAGATAAGTGAAAAAACAATGGGGAATAACTTTATAGGACATGTGATACTTGTATTCATATGAGAATTACAAGGAAGGACTCAAATAGAATATGATCATTATGCCTTGTGTGATAGTTGGGATTCTTTATTAGACTACTAAGGGACAAATAAAATATAAGAGACCTTTTACCAAAACTAGAGTGATACCTCAGTTATTGAGAGGTTATATATGGATGGGATTATATGGTTTTTGTTTATATTCCATCTAAAGTGATACTTTTATTCCATCATTGTTTTACCAAGGATGGGTAAGAGGTCTAAAATTAATTATTAATGTAATGAGATATATGACACATCGACCATGCCAAATCCCATGATTGAATTTGGTTTTGACTTACACCATTATAGATTGACTATTTAGGCATCCTTTAATATATGTGATTACCCGGAACATTTGGATTAATGCCATGTTCCGAGACTTGTGGAATAAATGAAAAATTAGTAAAATTAACATGTCATAAATTGACACATTCTTAGATATAAAATTAGAGAAAAATTTCGTTAATGGTTTTGAAGAAATTTATTTACACAAAATGAGATCCTGGACCTTATAAGATGTTTAATTTTGAGTACATCCTTTACTTCTATATATATATATATATTCTTGCACACTGTTGTTTTATATATTCAGTAAATGGATGGCATTTACATTGGGTGGTGTTGTACTTTGATTTAGTCTCGCACCCTATATGGATCACCATACCCAAGTATACTATCTGATTGTAGCTATTGATAATGTAATGTTACATACTATATGTTGTTGATGATTACTTGGGAGATGGGGAGGATGGGACCGTGCTGAGGATCTTGAGACAGTTGGAATTCATTTCTTTCTGTATATTGGTTACATGTATTGTATTACTTCCTTGGATAAATTTCTTGGATGAATTATTAGATACATATGACATGTATCATCATTTTTTATATGAGGGTGTTTCCAGAATCTCTTTTATATTAGTATTTGGTTGTTTACATGTTGATGGTTATTATATTATTTTTCGTACATTTATATTATTAATTCTATTGTGTTACACTCTCGTGAGAGGGGATATTTACCATAATGACTAGCCACATTATCTTAATTTTAGTTGGAATCCTCTTGTGTTTGGTGAGATACACATTAGTTCATGTAGCCAAAAAGGCATTGGGTTATATTTAGTTGAATCCTGGTACAGGATGTTACAAATTGGTATCAGATGGGTTATTTTATGGGTTCCATTTCTATTTGGTGATGATGGGAAGGAATAGTGATACATTAATGTGTCGTTCCCATTATTGGCTATCCCTTTTACAGGAAAAATCCAAATTTAGTAGAATTAAATAGTTGTTCTCTAGAATTTGACTATAATTGTTGAATAGATTCAACCGTTGTGGGGAATACTTGATTTATGATGTTATTATTAACATGACATTGGGTAATATTATGTTACAACCTCATGAGATGACGGTATTCCATCCCATGCATCATCTTAGGAACCTTATATATTTCTCATACCATGTATTATGCCATTCTATTTAATATAATTACTTGATAAATGCTACTTTGATTGGTGTTATGATAGATACACCAACTATTGTGATTAATTTTGTGTAGTGGATAGACAAAGTGAAGACATATTTCAGACCCTATGATGTATGGGACCTTATGTATTGTAATGTGATGAACATTTTGATTCAATTATATAATGTTAATATGATATGATAATGATTATATGGGGACAAAATTTTGGTTCATGAGGTGTTATGGTCCATCATTGGTTGGAATACGGTGAACCATTGGTGAAACCTTTTGAAAGAATGAATGACTGTAATTAAATTTAAAATGGATATGAATTAAAATAAAAATGTGAACATTGAAATGAAAAGTTATCATAGCCTATGATTTTTAGTAGGCATGATGTTTTGTATCTTGTGGTTTTTGGTGACTATTATTTTTACATTCATGGATTTTTGAGGTTAATGCCCGGTGTGAACTGGTTTTATGAGGGTTTTGACCTTTCCTATGATTTTGGGCTACAAGCAATGTTAATGTTATTTTTTAAGGCCTGTAATTAGCTTCAAAAATGAACTACTAGAAAATGTATATCAGTTGTGGCATGTTTCTTTTGAGAAAACACATTATAGGTGTGTATTAAAATGATTTCTAAACAAATACTATTAGGATTCTTTTAAATGACTCAAGTTTGATTTATATTACCATCACATGTCAACATATACTAAATAATTTTAAAGGAATTTATTTGGATAAATTTCCAAATTATGACTGAATTTTATTAAATGGTCAATTCTTTAAAAAGTTAGATTTATAAGACTTGATTTTTTTTCATGGATGCATTTGTTAATGTAGGTACCAAGTGCTTTTGTTTCACTATCAGTTCATGATATTATATTTAAAATCATTTAAATTTTAAAATACTAAAGTTGAATAAACATGATGATTTTAAAAATGGAACCTCAAGTGGGGTCCTTCATTTAAACCCTCAATTAAGGGTAGTTTAAATTTTCACTTGAGATTCCATAGAATGGAAACATGAGAGTTTTCAGTTGGAATTCCCTTTTTATTTGTGGCTTATGTGATAGGCTCCTAACCCTAGTGACTTGTGTATGTGTTAACTCATTACAGGTCGATGATTTATATTCTACAAGGGGGATGTCCCTAGGCCTTTTCATCCCTGAGATATTATGTTCCGTACTAAATGTTGTGATAATTTAGCATTGGTTTCATTCAGTTGTTTTTATCCTTAGTATGTATCTTATTTTTTTATGACACCCTTTGTTTGGACTGGTGTTCAAAGTATCCTTGAACGTTGTTATGGGCATGGGAATTGGATAATTCTCGTTTTCAATAGGTTATACATGCCTATGTCATGGTCTTCCGCTTAGTATGTCTGATGATCCTATTTTTTTGTAGTGGTAGATAATTGGGTACATCATCATCCAGGTAAATGGTTTTATGGGGTAATATGACTCTTGTGTAAATATATTGTATGGAGTATTGGATTCATTGATTCATAGGGTGGGTAGCCTATTGAAAATATCAGGGATGGTTTCCCTGTTTGTGACACCTTGGGGTAGTGTGCATTCATACAAACACTACCCACCAAGTTTCTAAATGATATATTGAACTGTTGAGTTCTGTGAAATTGTTTATCCTTGATCTATTAATGGAGTACTTAATTCATCTCTAGAGTAGGGTGACCTAGTCATTAAATAAATAAATATCATCCCAATTTAAGGGAGATCATACAAGATAATTGGATATTTGACACACCAGTGAGGTTGGTTTTTTTCCTAACTAATGCATTGATATGGGTGTGTGAATCCAGGGACTCTCACATGTGTGTTTAGGTAGATTTTATTCCATCATTCTTATAATCATATGTTCTATATTTTATTTCAATGATTAAGTCACTCTTTGGGGGAGCACCACATTAGTTCTAGTTTATGTGTCAGTATTAGATCAGAATATTGAAATTATTATGGTAGGATGGGTATTAAAATATAGAGAAACACCATTAGTCATGTATGGACTTTGGTGGTATGAATTTAATGATCTTGAGATACATTAGGACATAAAGGCATGTCATCGGTTAATGACTATGTTTTGTTAGGTGATGCTGAGCTTCTTTAAAAGGAAATCGACCGAAATTGGGATTAACGGTCTACTTTCCAGTCTTCTATACCATCATAGTGTTATCTTATTCAATTATGAGAATGATCCCAATCTAGGCATCATCCTTGATGCATGAAGAGAGTAGCTGTCTTATGCGACGCTAATGTTTTAATTGTTTTTGGAATTGACTATGTGGTTTTCTAAATGATTCAAGCTGATGAGTGGTTCTTATGAATCCATGATTAGTCCTAACAGATACTTGGGATCCAATATTGGAATTCCATGGATTTAATCAGGACATCATCTATTTTATTCTAACATGACCACCAGTAGGAATACACTCTATGATCGGTCAATGTTTTTATGTGCATTGTTGGGAGAGTATTGAAATCTCACTTGTAAACAAGGAGTATGGACTACATGAGGTTAGTTCCCTGAAATCCAGTTTAGTGAATTTGTGGTTACCCAAAAATCATGTTTGGCCAATAGGTGATGCTTATAAAGGGTGAAAATTCTAGTAGGATGGATGAGGGTTACCCTCTTGTTCGTGATGAGGCATGATACTTTAAAATGGTGGGGTGATGGGTTGATCAAGGAACATCACTGGGAGTCAGGACTAGACTTTGGTGTATGTGTTTTCTATAAATTCATGATCCCTTGGTATAATATGTTTTGATTCAGTTAATAATATGATGACTATCTAAGATGAGCACTTTTTGTGTTGTTGTTCCGGGTGGGTCGACTTTTATTCCTTCCTGTTCGATGTTTATGGTCATAAGTAACCAGTTTAAAATCGTCTCTAGGATATGGTGGGTGTACCAAAAAAGTTGAAAATGTATTTCAAAAACAGATGAGCAGATAGTTTTGGGTTTTTATTGGTGTTCATCTATTCTATAATGGTGAGGTCCCTAATGTCATCTCAAATATATACTAGTTTTTCCAATTAAAGAAGCCATTACAGGAGAATTTCTAGAATTAATAGTGGCTCAGAATAGGGCCCTTCGATTATAGAGTCCATGACGGGGAGCACCATAGAGAAGCGGTTTAAAGAGACTATGATGTGATCATATATTTAGATTAATGGGGTCACCAATACAAATGGATAGGTTTGAAAAAATGTTTATCTTGTTTGGTCATTTGATCTTCCACCACTCAGCTGGTGAAGTTGGAATACAGGTGACCAGATAGACATTTATTGAATCTTCCTATTCCTAAGTGGAAATGGTATGACATCATGATGAATTTCAGGATGAGTATACCAATGTATCCTTTAGGTAATAGTGTTGTATGGGTTTTTTTATGGTAGGCTCACAAAATTGGCACATTCCATTACGAAAACGTAAACCTTCAGTGTTGATGAGTTTTGGATGTTCTATAACCGTGAGATTGTTAAATTTCATGTTGTATAGAATACTATCTCTTCAGATAGGGATAGACAATTTTCTTCACAATTTTGATAGGAGATACATAGGGGTTTTGGCACACATGCGCTTATAAGAACAACATACAACCCTTATATAGATGCTTAGTCAGAGTGCACGATTCAAGTGATAGAGGATATGTTGTGGGTAGGAATCATAAAAATGGGGGGATCATGGGAGAGTAATATACTCCTAGTTAAGTATGCCTACAGTAATATGTATCAGGAAGTGATATTGATAGATGATTTTTTGGATTTTTAAAATAGTCTGTTTTGAGTAGCCCTATGCTGGATAGTGGCTGGTGAGGTATCTTTACTAGGACCACATATCGTATAAGAGACTTCTGGGTAGGTCTGGTTGATTTAAAAGTAGATAAATATTGCACAGTCTCAAAAAAATCATATTCCAATCACTGTGGACCACCTCAAGAGTATGATGTTGGGGATTAAGATTTCTTACAAGTATTACCTAGGATAGGACGTTGATGGATTAGGAGACATGTTAATCTTTCAACGTAATATATTTGGTCATTCGATATTTTTGGGAGAGTTGGGAAGGTAGCCTATCAGTTGCAGTTACCTGAAAGGTATCAGACTATGCAAGACGTCTACTATGTTTTTTATCGATGATATAGTTATAGAAACCTATATATTGCCTTTCATCTTGAGGAGGCTCAGTAACATGTTGATACCCCCTTTGAGGAAAATCTAATACATATTTTGGATCATAGTATGAAGGTCCTATGATACCATTTTGTTCATTTAGTATAGGTTGAGTGGAAGCAAAACCGAATACATAAAGATACCTATTAGTGTGAGACCAGTGTATGAGCACATTGGATTGAGTTATTATCATACATGATTGAACACACATGAGAATACAATTTGGGGAAAATTTAATTTAATGGGGGAATATTGTAATAACCTAATTCTTCATTGAAATAATAAAAATTTTCATTCCACCAATTCTCAGTTTAAAGGATTAGAAATTCCAATTATAAATTCCCTTTGAGTTTATGGGGACATCAAGGATGTATGTGGTTCATTCGGAGCCCAGAACCCATGTTTGAGGCGAAATGACTTGGCACATCAATAGTGTAAACCATGCGTGTTAGGTCACTTGACCGTGTGCCCAGGTCATTAATCGTGGTGGTGGGGATTGGAATGGTTTGATCATAGTAATACAAAATCTGATGCAAACCATGAATCACCACTTCTTCTGCAACTATCCATTAATTACTCACGATAGACATCCTAACTAGGGCATGAGGAATGAAATCCTACAAGAATAATCCATCCACTAGAACTCTATAGTTTCTACATATCAATTTTGTAAGTAATATCCCTAAATCTAGTAAATATATCTAGTATTTTACATAGTATAATTCTAGATCATTATATACAAAATTTTAAAATTCTTAGATGCATGTTTTTATGATGGATTTAACAATATCATCATAATTTTGGAGGGGAATTACTTATATTGAATAAATCCTGGTGGTATATCACCATTTCTGAGAGACAATAATATGTGAGATAACTAAATTTATACCATCCGATGTTGGATGAAGATTACATATAAATTTGATTCCTATTAGACATCTTGTTCTATGGGACACCACAATTTCTTGAATAAATGATATAGAAATTATGATCTTGAAAAACACCCTAAATCACCACAAATAATATTTCCAACAAATGTGAAGACGTGGATATATTCATTCACATCAATAATGTGAATGTGAATGATATTTTCATTTTTTATTGTTTGAAATTTTATAATACATCATAATGAGTGGTTTAAAATAATTTCATTTCTTGATATGTATAAAAATTTAACTAATTGACCTACCAACTATGCCAATAAATTTGGATAATTAACAAATTACAAGTCATCGTCTACTTATATAACACCCTTCATAAATAGAAAAGTCTATTCCTTAAAATTGGTTGCATTGACCACTTATAAAGATATTCCACCATCTATTAAAAACAGTAACAAGTTATCTCTAATAACAATACATAATTTTAATTTCTACTTTTGATAGAATAAAAAATCAATAATTTATTGATTTCCTGATCTTCACTATGTAATCAATCACTTAAATAAAATACACTTCTACCAGATGTCATTTTGATCAACATTATGATTATTTTAATCATGCTACTTATGCCATATTCTATTAAACAAAAATCAAATCATTTAATTAACTGCATAGTATTACATCAATAGGTTTCATAATCCTAATACTATCCTAACTGAATTATATATCAATGATCTCTCCAAGTTAATGTTTAATAGTTCGAAAACATTGAACGTTAGAATATAACTTTTATATACATGAAGTGATCTTATTCTAAAATCTAGTCATACCTAACCCACTAATGCAATGTTATTTATTGTAAAATTTATGATCAATTTTTAATTTCATATATTATATGGTATCAACTTCCTATCATGCTTCTATGACTCTAAACCATTATCTTTATGTAACAGAAAAATGTAATGATATTTTAGGCTGATATGTTGTTCCTAAAAAATGAATTTTTGGAAGTAAACTACACTATCAGAAAAAGAGTAACACAATATCCCATCATTTTCTAATTTCTAATAAAAGATACTATAACAAATCCACCCCTTCTACAACATCCACTATTTATATATATCTAAATTCTAGTGTATAAACAATACTATTGACTATGACTTTCACATCCAGATGAATATCATTATAGAAAATAAAAAACCAAATCCTTTTGAAAACATATGATGATAAAATTTATCCCAAAATTTTATTCAATAGAACCTTGAAAATTTTTAGGTAAATGAAAACATATAGTAGTATCATCTATTGTTTTGTGAAATTTTATGATTTAATTCATTGGATATTTGTGTTCACTCCATTGCTTTACCATATAATATCTCACGAATCCCCCTAAAAATAAAATTTCATTTTTCATATAATATATTACATAAATTAATATTCTAATTAAAATATAAAACGTTCTTTTGTCCTTATAGTTCACATAATAATTTCTTAGCGGTGCTTTATTATTTTAAACAATAATTTTCCATAACATATTATTTGAAACTAATTTAAATCTTGTCTCTTCAAAATTATTGGTGACATATTGGGTATTATCCCCTTGAGAAAACACTAACCATCCACTTCATTATTCTAATTAAAACATTATTCAAAGAATTATGATTACAACATTCATATAAATAACTTCCAATGTTTTAGAAAACACATAATTTAGAACTGGTATTTTCTGAATAAATGTTCACACTAAAATCATATAATCAACAAATAGAAATATAATCATAATGAAAAAACTACTCCAAACCATATAGTATAAAAATTGATCGATTATAGTTTTCATGATAACATTTATTACTATAAAAGAATCACATTTAATACTATGTTTATATGGTACCAGTTTTGATCTATATAGAAAAACTATTAACTTATTTATTGTGCATATATTATTATTTATTTCATAACAAGTTGGTTTATTAATCATAATGACAAACCACATATCACCCTACAGAAATGTGGTCCTTAAATGATTTTTTATAAAAAAATAATTGTAATCAAGTTACAGTTTTCTATCTAGATACTATAGAGTTTTACTAATGATGTGTTTTTTTAAAAACCCACACCGTTTTTTTGTTTAAAACCATTCAAAAAATAATAATTTATTAATACCACTTGATTATATAAATTTCACTTTTTAATTATAAAATCTATTTATTATCTTGCTAATTCAATCCTCAAGGAATATTTGTTACCCCGTAGGCCACTTTTCAATATAAAGAATTCATTTTATCCCATATATGAAATCCATATACCCAAATACATTAGAGACATTATGAAATATACATTCTCTAGTTCTCATCCATCTTTTAGAAGTATAAAACTCATTCCCTAACCATACCATTCAAATGGGTTTCAGAATCATTATGGCCATCTTAATATAGTTAATTGTTATTCCCCTTCCTGTTATATATCACATGATACATGTACTACCAAAGTCCAAATTATTGGATGATAACTTAATACATCTATAGCCCATGATACTTGTTTTTTTTCTTCCAGTAGAATATTCTCAAGAATATATAAATTAAAAAATGAACTCTTGGAGAATGGTGTTTATGTAGTTTTCCCCTCATGATCATCTTCAACCAATATTTTTCAATCATTAGGAAGAAATTTTACATCATCCATGATATTATAATCTTATAACCCTATGATTTAGGAAAACATTCCATGATCGAAATATATATGGAATATTTCAATCCATGAGTGGATACCCCACCCTCCAGTCCAATAAATACATTGATCTTATCATTATCCTAAATCATATTCCTATTATTATCAACAATTTTAATATATTTAAACATTATATTTATTTTTAATGATATAATTTAAGCAATTTATCAAACCATAACCACTAGGGAATATATATACCTACTTATTCAATTGTAATTGTATGGAGTATGTTCACTTTTTAATGCAGCTCATTAGTCAAAATATTTTTAGACAACCCAGGATGAATTGTCCTGATTTTTTTCTATTAGTCTATATTGTCTTAATACATTATACCACACCATTTTTTTATTATGTAACAATGAATATTTTATCATGTAATATTAATTTCATTAGGATTTAATGCATAATATTTGTTCTAATGTATTCACTATGATTATCTACAATAATGTTTTAGAGCCATCATTTAGTCATTGTCTCAGTAATTTAATTCCACTGAATGAATATTACATACACTTTAGACTTGAATTTCAGAATATATAGTTTCATATTTCTGATATAATCCTCTATAAATGTGTAAAAATATACTGATCCACAATGAAATAATTTTGGGGTTAGTCCCTATAAATATTTATGAATAAGATTTAGCTTTCTATTATAAGTCTTCATAAAATTCAAAATTAAATGAAACAATCATCTATTATTATGATTAAAAGTATCACTTGTCAAGTCATAAGTAAGAATAATAGTTATTACTAAAATTCCTATTATAACCATTTTTATATTATGAAGGAGAGAACAAGATTGATTGTTTCTTAAACATGGAATATCAATAGTTTTTATTGCTACCATCAAAATTTTATATAAATTTTTCTTTGATATATTGTCCTATAAATAAATCAATATTACAGAACCATTGTACCTCATGTGACATTACAAATACCAATAGTAAATATTTTACCATAAAAATACTCATAAATATGTCAAACAGAAATAAGATATTTTTATATGCTAAATATATATAAAAAATTACATAGTATGAATCCATTTAATTTCTACATGTTAAACGAATCCCAAAACAAATTGAATAGCATCTTCATCTGTTATGTATACCATATCAAATATTACAATGTATAGTTCTTCAAAATTCATTTACATATTTCAATATATATTATTTCTATAATGTTCAATTCAATAGCCTCATTATCTGTTAATTAACACTTTATGAATATAGAAAATTTTCAGAATACATGTTTCCAAAAAACCTACACATCAAAAAATAATTGTTTAATGTTTCATTATTAGTATAATAATATATTTAAAAGTAATATAATAATACATTGTTTTAATCTCTATAATATTTAAATAAGTATTTCTTAATAAATTCATTATCATCATTCCATGTTTTTTATTATCTACATGACCACATTCAACTTTCTCCATCATCACCAGTTTTATTCAAGTCAAGATAAAATTCATATACTTTTGGATAAGATAATCGTCCTATGGAATCTTTTAGAATTTATTGTTTTTTCATTAAAACATAACAACCAATATTTTAAATTATCTATAAACCTAGATAGATACAATAACAGGTTTTTTCATAAAATAAAATTTATATGAAAAAAATGAAATAAATAAACCAAATTTTACCGAGTGAAATCCATTTTTAGTGACCTATATCATATATAAAATTTTTGGAGGTCTATGTGAAATACATGATTTAACAAGATTAAAAATACTATATATAGGATAATAAAAATGGTCTATGTATAGCTCTACCTAACTTCAAGCATATAATCATGGAGAAAATCCCTAACGAATTGTTATGAAATAAAGAATGCTTGAAAACAATTACAATATTCACACATAAACTATCCCAAAAATTATAACATTATCATTCAAAAAAATGGAATTACACCAATGATAAGTAAATAGTTGTTTTACATGGATTGGGTTTTCATATTATATCCATGGGGATAATAATAACTTTTTTCCAAGAACTATAAATTTTACAATGAGTAAAATTTCAGACATGTGGAATAATTCAACAAATAATCTCCTAAAATGTAATAGTATACAATAGTAGGTAGTCCCAAACCTTATAACTAGTGTATTATAATTAGTACAATTTTTATAGATACCACATAAGAACATGGAATACTATCCATCGGAAATGGTTATCACTGATTTTGGGTTCACATCACTAAATAAATTAGCTACTCCGGATTGAATTGGTGAATAATTATATAGTGGATAAAATAAAATTTACTAGAATATATGGGTATCAATTTATATTATACATCTAATAGATATTATTCATGATCAAAATGATGAATTTTGAAGTCTCACTTCTAATTACATCATCTTGTGAAATTGACCTCAAACATTAACTGAACTAACAGAAATAACATGAAGTGTCAAGAAAATAATACATCTTTTTTCACAAAACCGTCCAATATAGATAAAATTATCTCTAGTCTCCATATTATGGTGATATATGTTATATTACACCATATTTATGCACCAATAATCCTAGGACTTCATTCATGTGTAGCTATTTTCCTAGGCCTCATTCCTAGGTACCAATTTTCCTCTGAGTCACATAATGGAAACCAAAATTTCCTTGATCCTCTTACATGTTGTAAGTCCCAATCAAAAAAAATATTATTATATTTATAAAAAATAAAAAATCATAAATTTTCCTCTTAATATTTGAATGTCCCAACAATATCCTCTCCTATTTAGTTACCATAAAACATACTTAAATAGAAAGTTCCACATATACATATTCCCTATAATATCTACTCTCATCCCCAACTTTCTGATATTAGTCACCTCATATCATGTTGATAATCTATATGGACCTTGGAATCCAAATGTTAATGACCTATACAATCAACTATTATTATCCCACTCATTATAAAGATGTGATTACCACGTGATGTCAAACTGTATAGACAAATTCAGGAATACAACTATTAATAGTTGAACATTAACTTTGAGCTCCTTTATTAATATTAGAAAGGATATATAAGATTCCTCTTAAATATTCATTCCCCAAACCCCCATCCTTTTATGGGCTCTCAATAGGATTATTCCGCATTATCTCATTTATTCCTTCATTTATATTTACCAATAAACAATACGTTGAAAAACAACTATGGGACCCTTATTATGTATAAGACATAGCCCATCTAGTCTTCCTTCATCATATTGTTATGAATATATATTGGAATAAATGCATATATTGACCTCAAGACCTATATACTACCCATAAATAACTCCTCATTTTATGTTTTCAATAGTTATGATGAACCAAAACGAGACACTAATGAACATGATCCACACATGCCACATATTGTCAAATTTAATATTGTTTTACACTAAATAAGACATTATACTTATAGGATGTGTTCATGGGTAAAAATACATAACAATCACTAATATTGTGTTTATATTATATCCATGAATTTTTTGAAATTTATCATTAAAAGGAATCTATCAAGGTTGTGTTTGATTCCATTCAATGGGATATATTGGAATCATTGTCTCATGATACCTATCACAAAATCATGACACCTCATTTCTTCTTCATTTTGTAAAATAGTTCCTTTAATGATGGTGATAATTAATATATTGTATTTTGAAATCAATTTAATCTGTAGAGTGACTACATATCTTCATAAAATAAAACATTATAAAATTCCCACATACATCCTTATAAATTTTTATTACAAGACAATTAATTTAATTTGGGTTACTGATATTCTTATTATAATGGATACCAAAATATGTTGTAAATTTATTTTTGTGTTCCTATGTTGGAAATAATCCTCTATAAATAATATCAGTTTCTTTTCCACCTATTCAATAAAAAAATGTTTCATAATATATCACATATTAAATCTCATCAACCACATGCATTTATCAATATTATTCACTTAGACAAATAATGTCACCAACATGAAGGCCCATCATAAATAGTCCCCAAAAAAGTTATCCCAAACAAAAATTTATATATAATAAAAATAATTTTAAAAACAACTCATTAAATTTGTAAATATATTATATTCATTCCTCAAACAATTTTTTTTCAATAAGACAATATGCATAACCATCATCATGAAAATAAGAAATATAATATCAAACATTGATGACATTAACTATAAAATGAATCAATTCATTAAACCCCCATATAAGAATAGCCATGTCTGTGGGACACATGACCCCCCATAAACAGTAATCATTTTTAATTTTGTTCAAACACCTTACATAAAATAGGTATACAAAGTATTATTCAATAAATAAATTAAACATATTTCAGCTAAATCATTTATAATAATATTATTTTATTTTTTTTATATTATATATATTAATTTAAAAATATCTAATTATAATATATCACAAAAGATTAAATCTCATACACTTTACAAATTCAAAATATTTAAATCAAATCAGTTATGTAATTTGGGTTTTGTTTTACCAAAACAAATTCCATCATCTCTGAAGGAAATATAATTATATCTAATATCATCAAAACTAATTTAAATGATGTCTAATTCATGGAATTTACTATATATAATTCATATATACATTATGTCAAAAACACTATTTTGGCTTCAAAAATTATATTTTTTCCATATTATTTAATATGATATTCAAGAAACACCAATAATATTAGATAGTAAAAAAAACAAGGTTAAAATGTTTCAATTTATATTCAAAATACCCAGAATTTATAGTATAATGAATGACATCACACATTGGGTAATCATTGAGTGTAAGATATAGGGTTTTATAGTTCCTATATAGTTGTTTAATCAATTCATTATTACTTTTTTGGAGATTATATTTCATCCTATGACACTACATAAATGGATATGATTTATAGTTGATTTTTTCCAAGAGATTATATATATATATGAGTTTTTTCCCCCACCCTTTCTCTCTCTCAAACACAAACACACAAACTGACCATTATTCTGTTATAGATATTTTATAGTCAGTTATTAGTAACTATATATTTATTGAACATATGTCTTAGGGGGATTAGTTTGAGTATTTGATTCGACAATGATAATTCACAAGTTATAAAATAAAAAATTTTAATTACAATATTATAAATATTTTATAAAATAACATTTCCAGAAGTTTTAAAAAAAATTTCATAACCATTGGTCAGGTTTTTATTATATAAAATAAAATTAATCTTTAATATTAGAATGAGAAAATATAGATATGTTAAATTAAAAAATTAATCAGTATGACTATATTATCACATTATATTTACAATATTAGGATTCCTATACAAACATTTAACAATATTGTAATTTTATGTAATTTCTAATCCTATGAAATACCATATGATATTTTATACCATTATTTCTATTTTTATTGATGATATTAAATAAAATTGATTTGATAGATAACAATTTATGGATTATTTCATATTTTATATGTTCTTATATGTTCCAAGTGTGAGGTTTTATAATTTTTTGTATTGTCATTTTTAAAAATTCATTTAATCATATTTTCATATTCCATCATTGTTAGAAATGATAACCTATCCTATTAGAGATGGGATTTAGATGACATCTTGTAACATTATTGTCAAACATTAAGGACCCCATAGGATTGAATTATATAAAATTAGTATTATATATAGTTGATTATTAATTTTAATATCAGGAAAATATATGTAAGGATTTGGTATAATTTATAGTGCTTTTATATTAAATGGTAGATAATAATTTCTCCACAAAAACATTTAATTGGAATAAAGGTGCATATAAATTTTTAGTGAGGTCCCATGTATATAATGGTTTTATTCCACAAATGGTGTATTCTCATTCATGTTATGAATGAAATTTATTTGTTACATTTTAAATGATTTTTAGGTTTGTTTTTATTAAATGGGTATGAATTATAGGAAACCATATTAATTTATTCCTTATAAATCCATAACATTTGCATGAATTTTTAATGTTTTTTTATTATACTCATAATTATATAATTGATAAAAATTATAAATAAATATTTATTATAAAAATAAAATAATTAAAATGAAAATATAAATTTATAGTCGTACTACAATAATTTTAACGCACATCTAAATCATGAAAACACATTAAATGTGTTATACTGACTTTGTTGGCCTTGCGTTAGCATTGTATTGACATTTGGATAATCCAAATAAAATATAACACAAAAAATAGTTTATAATCATAAAAATCCAGAATAATAATTAATATTTAATATAAAATTATATTAAAGACCTATTTCCTTAGAATTTTTATTTTTATGAATGAATGTTTGACATTTCCAAGGCTAAACAAGATCTATGTCGACAATGAAAACAATTTTCATATTTATTATGAAATAAATTAAAATCTATATGTTTTAAATTATTTTGGATTATATTTAAATTTTTTTAAAATTATTTATTAAATCTAGATTTTATCTATATTTTTATACTATTAATATTTGTTCGTTATATCATAATGGATATCGAACATCATCAAAATAGTATTTTTTACTATTTACTAAAAATTTAATTTTATCAGAAAAATTTGAAAATCATCCTATGATAAATTTTGTTTTTTGATTAAAAAAAATATATTCATTTAATTAATTTATTTTAAAATAATTGATTGTAATTTTTTAAATAATTACGTAAAACACGATGAAAATATTTTTTTAAAAAAAATACAATTTTGCATAAAAATTTCTATTTAACTATAGAAATGGTTATAAACCAATTTATAATTTAATATTTTTTAAAATTAACACAATTTAATTACTAATAATATATTATAAATAATATTTCTTTGAACCTATTTTAAAATAAAATGGGTCTTCGCAAATTTTTTAAACCAATAGACAGTTTTCAATATAAATTGTTATTTTCACTATCAACTAGATAATAAATCATATTAGTAAAATTTGAAATGTTCAATGTTAGATAAATTTGATGTTTTCTGTATTTTATCAAATTAAATTTCTAAATGTGTTAATATTTAATTATATTATTTTCTCCTAAAAAGCAATAAATTAATATTTTTAAGAGAATGTATAAAATGTCATTATAAAAATAAAATGGTTTATTTCATAAGAACCAATAAATAAATTTTTTTTGATAAATAAATAAATATACATATCAAAACATTGTTCCTCAAATTCACACACAGTAATTTATTCGATAATTTATGACAGTCATACATAAATAATAGCATCATGGGGTTCTTTTATTATTAGCGTTTTCTATATTATATGTAATCAAACATAGTGTACTTTTATGTTATTGGGATGTTACAATACTGATTAGATTCTTTCCAAATTTGTATTAGTTGGGAAAATTAATTATGATCCAGTTATTTTTATAAGATACATTAGGGTACTATGATTAGACTATCTGTTAAGGGATTTGAGACTACTAGATATGCTATCATATAATATAATCATTTTTATGAATTTGGTTCTATATAATTATACATTTTTATATATAAATATATTTAAAATGATATATTAAAGTTATAATGTGACATAGTTTATGTTCACTGTAGATTTTTACCATCTTCATTATTGTTTATG
This sequence comes from Viscum album, assembly GCA_963277665.1. Classification (NCBI taxonomy): domain Eukaryota; kingdom Viridiplantae; phylum Streptophyta; class Magnoliopsida; order Santalales; family Viscaceae; genus Viscum; species Viscum album. The sequence continues at coordinate 1,263,388,746 of OY728140.1, read as the reverse complement.
GTTTTTTAGCCTATGTTATTTCGTCATAGCCAGAAAGGCTGCTAGTTTCTAAAAAATACAATGTTTGTATAGCACCATAATATACCAATAGAATTTACTAATTTCATTCATGAAGTGGCGGCTACCAATCCCTATAGGATGAATGGTATAGTTTGGTATAAAATTTCATTTATGTTTTATTCAGACATTGTTTGATTCATAATAGATAAAAAACATTAATCTCTATTAGTTAAGAGCCTTGATAGATAATAATTTTTATAATGAATTATACATTAAATAACTATTTATAGTAATAAATAATTCCTTATGAAAAAGGAATATAAAATTATTATAATTTTCATAGACTGTCAGTAATTGAAAAAATAAAAAATAAATAAAAAATAATTATTTTTAGGAAATAATTAGAATTTTTTAATTTAAATAAGTGTAGATATTTTTAAAAATATAGTTTTCTTTTGTTATAACGTGTTTATAAAACTTGAAAAAGGAACTTTAATAAATTCATTCTAATATTGCTGTAGTCCTAATGAATATTTGTTTAATTCATTGATTTGTAATGATCCACCATTTGTATTCCAGTAATAATAAAAATATTATTCCATCCTTAATTTAATCGATACATAAAGTTATTGAATGATACATTATATATATAATATATATTTTATTACACAAATTCTAATTATTGGTGGATTTTTCTTGATTTTCATCATTCAATTCGTTGTGTGGGTGTCAATATAAATATTTAAAATATATGAATGTTATATGTTATAGGGTGAAATCCCTTTTGTGTTGGGGTTCACAATATATATTTCATATATTTTGGTAATTATTTCTTCTTATAATATTGAGAGTGTATTAAAGGAAGTATTATTTCTTGTATTAAATAAAATCTATTCAAAATCAATGATTTTTTTAGAAATTGTGATTCTTTTTATTGTATTAATAATTAAATTTCATAATCTGTTTGTGAAAATTATATTCAAGAGATGTTAAATCGTCCAAATATGGGTTCACTAAGAAACCGATTTTTCTATTTTATGAGAATAGAGTATGAAAAAATTAATATAAAAATACGAATGAACCTTTGTTTTGATAGGTGAAACATCATGGATATATGATTATGAATTATGTGTTGAGGAATATATGATAATATAAGAATAATTATCCTTGAAATGATCTTGTTTGTTAAATATATATGATTTATATATATTTTTTGTGAAATAGTAAATAAGGGTAACAATAAATATTATTTTGAATTCACAAAAGTTAACACCATATATTTTCATAGTGAAACATAAACCCATTCAATAATATTTGAGTTTATTTTTCATATGTTAATGATTTAAAGATTCTAAACACCCTATATGAGGGTGATATTATGATTTATTTAATGATATGGAATACATATGGTGAATAGACTTATGAAATATATAATAAGTCAAAAATTATAATTTTTATCAGTACATTGCATCTCAAAATATATGAGTTTTTAAAAAAATAATTTTATAATATATTGTTTATTGATTCACTATAATTGAATATTCTACAGTACTAACTATTATTATTTTTATTTGTGTTTTGTGTTAAATCATTTTTCATAATAATGTATATGAAGAGGTGTACTTTAGATAAAATTCATATTTTGTTAAATAGTAAATTGAACATATAAAGAACAACAATTTCATATATGATATTAATGATATTTCTATAAAAAGAATTATTACACTGATCATTTCCTCATGACTATTCTAGGTTTAGTGTCTTAGAAACTAGGAACATAATACAAGGCATGAATTTACCTCATAAAAAACAACAAGCAAATTTTAACCCTATTGAATGATTTTTTATCCTAGATCACATCCTTGTATAAGATTCCTTTGGGAATTTTTTCCAAATATAGGGGCGACCACAAAACCTACAAAAGGGCTAAATAATAATATCAGAGAATAAATTAACATCATATGTAAAAAGTAATAAATAATATATGAAAATAATCATTATAGAAACATTCATAACTTGATTACATGAATTTTAGGTGTAACAATATCAAAAACACATGAGGCATAACATGGAAATGTGGGTATTATATAAAAATTATATATTCAATAGAGTACCATAATAGTTCACCACTATAGCGTTTTAAAATCATATTAGCATATATATTTATCATGTTTTCTAAAAACAATATCAAGGAATTATGCTCTGGTATCACTAGTATCTAATCACTGTAGTTTATTTATTTACTTAAGGTTGTATAGTGTTATCAGTTCACCCCCATCAAATTACAGTGGTTTTTCACCATTGTATCATAAAACATTACCAATAATGGATTCTACGGTATCACAAGGTATATCAAATTTAAAAATTAATTCTTTAAAGAAGGTATTAGTGATCAATAATGATACAATATTTATATTTCTATCAATATGAGTTGCAAATCAATCAAATATCTGATGATCATATCATTAAAAAATATAAATAAGGAATATAGTTTTCAAACATGTAATTCCAAAATCAAAGAAATAATATTAAATTTATATGGAAACCCATGAATGATATTATATTTGGGTATTCCGAACAAGAATATATGTCATGGAAAATTTTGAAATGGTTTTTGTAACATTACTGGTATATAAATGGTATAATTGAACGTGATTGAAGAGATAAATTTGAATTATAAAATAATTAATGATTTTTTATTGTACATGATTTATTATTGGAAGAAGTATTTATAATAAAATAGAATTTAGATGACTTAAAACATTAGAATATGACATGGAATATCATGGAGTTATTTCGGCAGCATGCCATCGTTAAAAAAGGTATTAGGGATTGAGATTAAGGAGAGATAAGGGTAGTGTCGGAAAAATATTTAATCATTTAGATATTAATGTATAAAATATTGAGGTGTATATGAATTATAATGAAGAAATAAAAATGATTTTGACATGAAAATATTACTTAGAAAATCATGGAGTGATTTTCGCTATATAATGAATATATAAAAATAATTAAAGAATGAGATTTATAATGGAGAAAGGATAAATCTCATAAAACATTAATCATTTGGATTTTAAATAATAAATATACACTTATAGAACAATAATATTGAAAAAGTAAAAAATATTACTAGACGAAAATATTACTTGGAAAACAATGGAGTGATTTCTGTAGTATAATAACTAAAAAAATATCATAGAATGAGATTAATTAAAAAAGGGACGTCTCTCATCGATAGTGACTCATTATTAATGTAGAGTATTGATTATATAAATAAAGGGGCTTGATTACATGGGATTCAGAAGATATTATCAAAAATGAAGTACTATATTGAAAATAAGGAGGAGGAGAACCCTTACACTATTACGTGGATTCTTAATTATTGCAGAGGAACCTATAAAATTTTATAACACCATAGTATGAATTTAAATTGGGGATATGATGTTAAAGATTTGATAAATTAATTTTTGAAGATATATATGATAGAATTAGTGGATTTGGGATCCTTCTATTTGTGACAATATGGGGTTTTATGGAAACTAATGTTAGTAAAGGGGAATGAATTGAATGACATTGGTGTTAGGGGAGTTTGGAGAGTACAATTAGTTTAGTTAGTAAACTTTTCCGATAAATGTAGGTATGAAATCATGATATATAAAATTTATTCTAGACGGTTAAAATTTCATTTTTTTGTAAAAATATTATTATATTAGGTGACACCTTTAAACACTTACTAATATCGATAGAATATTAATAATATTTTTACTAAAAATATAAGGTGAACCTTCATACCAAAATATAGTAAGGGTAATATGAATTTTATCACCATTTTATGAATACAATTTATTAATAGGGGAAATTAGCTTTTAAATCACGATATATAGTGTGTAGAAAACGATTTCAGTAAAAAGATGACATTTTAATGATTTAGTGTCCAAAAACATATTTAACATTGTAAACCCATTAAATGGGAGTTAATAAATTTTTAAATTTATCTAATCTTCATTTAGAATTCCTAATATTAAATATATATCTTTAATATAAAAATACTAAATATTATTAAAAAACTTATTCATTTTAAATTAACCATTATCCCTTGTAACTAATATTTACCTTAGTAACATAATTTTTCACTGCAATAATTACATAAGTTCATAAAATGATAAAAAAATATTTTAAAAATAAAAAAATTACATCAATATTTAAATATTGAAATCATGGATCAATTAAAAATAATAATAAACTTCTACATATTTCTTCTGTAATAAATGTTATAATATTTTCTAAAATCTACATGTTTCTCAATTAAACTAAAATAAATTATTTTAGAAAATTATAAAAAATTTAACTAAATAAAATATAAAAATGAATTATTTTAAAATTACCTTCATTTATATACATAAAATTATAATATTTTTATATTATTCTTTTATGTACAAAATATAATGAAATAAGATTCGAAAAGAGAAATTACTATTCTTGATCAATATTTTTTAGAATAAGAAATTCGTAAAATATATGTGATATATAAATTATTTAATTAATTACATAATTATATCTTAACAAATTATAGTCACATAATCCATGAGGGTCAATACTTCAGATCTAATAATAAGGTATGCATTCGTGGCAGTACCAGGTGGTTATTAAACTAACATATTTCTTTTGATAATTTCTACATGCATTAACTTTTCACACATTCTTTATCACTACTATCATAATAATTATAGTTTTTATAATTCTTGGTATAGGTGGAACCCTATTAAGACCACCTTATTTACAATCATGAAAAAATGAGACTCATAAGGGATACTTCCACTATATGATTACAATTCATTCATTTTTATTTAATAATTTCGAAATTTTGTTACATTATTTCTTAAATATTAATTTATTGAATTTTTATAGACATAAAATTTTTTATTAACATATTTTTTTCTAAATTTTATGTTGTTCATCAAATAATATATTAATGTAATAATCCTATAATGAAATTGCATAGTGAAATATGTAGTCATTAAAAAAAAATTTTATATTTTTTAGAGGGATTTATTAAGAGATTCCCATCATAATCCATTAATAATAAATATTCAAATGATAAATATTATATATTTATGAGTTAATACAAGTGGTATTATATGCTTTTTAAGTGGTATAGTTCATGATCGAATCCATTAATTATTAATTTGTGAATTTTTATAAATTTCCTCATTTTATATGAAATGTAGTTAACATCTATTTGTTGAAATGGAAAGATATATTTATGGATGTTTTTCATTGATTTATCCAATATTAATAAACTTTTAATATTTTCATCATTATATTTAATTCATTAGTTATATTGATATTATAATTTTTGATATTGGATCGTAACATAGTTGAGAGTTTAAATTGACTTTACATGCTAGTGATAGTGTTTTTATTTGGATTTCCAATGATTATTGTCATTCTAATCATGTTTCCCCTTTTACATCAAGGCCACGTAATGCAATGATTATTTAAAACTATGTTATTCATTAATAAATCATTTTATATATAGATATATTATAAATATTAATGGATAAACATAATGTTAAATTACATATTTCATGAAACATACAATATTTTTAAACATAATTTTCTCTTAATTAATACAATATTTGATGGCTTACTCAGCATAAAACCCATAATGACAATTCATTTTGAAATATTTAAAGAATATTATTTATACAAAATAATAAAAATAAAATCACTTGTAAATGAATTTTTTTAATCAATTTAAAATACATAAAAAATATTATGAATAATAAATTTCTAAAACATTCATTATTCAATAATATAATTTTTTCATCATTAAATTTAATTTCAATTAACATAAAAATTTATATATTTTATAATTTTAAATTTGAAAATTCAAAAAGAATTTTGAGTTATATTTTTCAAAATTTTTATAGGTTGAATATTTGATATTTTTATAAAATAATAAATGTTTTGGATATTAGTGAAAAACATATAAACATTTCTATACCAGTTACTTTTGTGATATTTTCAAAATACACGAATGAAATACAGTTTTATTAAATAATTTTTTTATTGAAAATTTATTTTATATAGTATATTTATTAATTTAAAAATACTATGTTAAAATTTTAAATTCCATGTTTATTGTTTTGAAAAAATAATTAATATTTTATATTATTTTTAATTATTATCTTATAATGAAAATTATATTTCATCAATTATAGAAACTAAATAAAATATTTGATTTCATGTGTTATATATACATAATCATATAATTTAATATATTAAATTTCATTTTCTTCTATCAATGTATGACTACAAAGAGTAACAATAATGAATTTAATAATGGTGAAAGAGTTATTTTCAGTTAATGTTTTATTAATGATGTATAATATTTTCTAAAAAAATAAGTGATAAATTTTATATAAATAATGTTATATTTTATTTAATAAATTTTATAAATATCATCACACGTTTAATTTTTAATTATTTTTATATAAGATTAAGAACACATAACGGTGAATCCACCATTTATATGAATTTTTTTATATATTTAATAATTTAATTGAAAAATTAATTATACCTAGTATAAAAATTGACTAAAATATTTTAGTGAATAAATTTAGTTTCATAGAATTTTAATTTTTTAAAAGGTGTTATGATATTTTTTAACGTAAATTATTCGGTTAATATATTGTTAACATGGTAAAACCCAAAATCTGTAAAATATAAACATATTTTGGTAATATACATTAAATGTGATTAAAACATGGAATAAATGAATGTTAGTGTATTACAAAAACATATCTTAGCCCATGATTCATTATTCCCTCCATTAAGATCTTTTTATACTAGAACAGTGGTAATAAATATTTGAATGGGTAATGGGTGTTTTAAAAAAAATTTATTTTATTAACATATATAAGTACATCACATCGACCCAAACAATCCAATAATTAAAAATACTATGTTCATAAAATCTTACTGATTCCATCGTAAACTCCCGCTAACAACATAGAAGATTTGGTCTTCCCAAAATACAATGTTATGTATCCTTAATGTGTATCCTAATAGAGAACATCAATTGGAAGAGGTAATATTCTGAATGAATATATTTTAATTATTTTATTTTATTACCATATATAATCTAATATATCTATGAAATTATGAAAACATAAATAATAAAAATAATATGAAATATTATTATGCTAATTGAATATTAATTTTTTATATTCCTTAAAAACCCTTTAAAAAAAAGATGTTTCAACAAGTTTGTGGGAATAACAAAACGATGAAGAACATAATTGATTTATTATCACCTCATCAAATGATTTTTTATAAAAGAAAATTTCGATTGATAATAATATATTTATAAAATTCTTATGATTCTTAAATTATAATAGAATCATAATATTTCACCTAATGTACATAAAGTGAACATGTTTCTCTTGAATACAAGATGATTGTAACCTCTGTTAATGTGACATATTTCTATTATGACTATTATATTTCATATTTATAAAATACTATAAAATATTACTATCTACATTAGTTACATATAAATAATATCATTATTCTTTTCTAAAAATGATATTATTCCAAAAGAATCAAATTCGTAACCATACACGCTAATAGATTATAGATTAATCTTATTTGGTTTTGTTTAACTACCTAATAGAATGATGAAATAAAATTATTGGATAACTGAAAATAAAATAAATAATTAATTAATTTATGAATTCTAAATTCAGACACACACACATACAAATATATATATAATATTTCTTTATTTATTATTTTGATACCCTTTATCCTTAAAATTTCCCTAAAAAGTATATCACATTAATCTTTATTCGGAATCATATTCAAAATACAAATGAAATTAAATAACAAAATTATAAATCATTAAATTAAATATTCGAGTACATATAATTATTTTAGAATGATGAGAATTTAATCTATAAATATGAATTGACACTACCATTACAAAACTATTACAGAATAAATAATCTATGTTACTAACAACTTATTACAAAAAATCATAACAGTTTATTTTTTAAAGAATGATTATATATTAAGGGTATAAAAATTCATTATTATGAAAACATAGTTATTTTATATATAGGATAATATTCAATGTTTTGTCCAAGTAGGATTTTACGTATTATTTTTTGCATATTAATTTTTCTTCACTATGATATATTGTCTATTGACCACTTATTTCTTTTATATGATGAATATATTTGACCACAGATTAATTTTTTCATAATTTATCATGTATTTTAAGGTTTTTATAAATCCATATCAATTACTTTATATCACTAGTTTTCAATTGTAATTATAATGATGATGTAAGGGTTATTGTTACCCCAATCCCCTTTCATTTAGTTTTCACATTTTATCTTAAAACTATTAAACTGATGATTTATTTATTCAATTAATTGATTTTATTGGTATATTTAACCTTCTAACTATTTTAAATTTCAGTTATGATAAAAGTATTCTTCCTTGATTAATTTCATGCCCATAAAAGTATGACATTGTAAATAAAAATTCCAAATATTACCAAGTAGGAACATTTTATTCCTTATCCTCATTTTCTATTCATCAACAATTTATTAATTAATTTATGAATCATTTTTTCTTTATCTTATTATCATAAAATTACCATTTACCACTTTCATAAAGATGTATTTATTATACTTTTTTCTTGATACATATTTTCAATAAGGGTATTTAAAAATATTAAAATGGGTTTTCATTATCATATAACTAAATGATTTATATTACACCTAAATTTTCTTTTTAAGAACATTTATATTTTTTATCAAGAATGTAATATTGAACGTTGTTTTAAAAATTTTATTTTTTACCATTATCATAGAAAAAAAATTCAAAAATGGCACTTTAATGTGATCAATAACTTTTCTTTTATGGAAATGTTCCAAAAAATTTACAAAAAACTATTATTTGGTTTCTCTACCTTTTTCCTCATTATAGCTAATAGATTTGTTTCAATATTTGTTTTAATAATACCATTGTAATTTTAATTTTAAAAAATAACTTATGTTCATTGAAAATTGAGGATTAACCATTTACATTCTTGAGATTAATTTTTGTTGAACCTTCATGAATAGTATTAAAATGAGTTTTATTTCCATTGGTTTTTGTGGTGTGATGAATCCCAATTTTCAATTTGAACACAAATGCATGGATAAATGTATTTCTCTTAGGTATTCTTATAATGATATGGTATAGGATTCATGTAACCTGAGATAATGATTTTAAACCTATAAATATTATTATTTTTATATTTTATAATTGTGTATGCTTATGTTTGTTTAAAACACCATTATTATACTATAATTCAATGACATCCCATGATTATATATCAGATGAATACGATTATGATGTTTGGTTTAATTTTACTATCTAAAACTCATATTCCATGGATCATGTTTAATATTTAGAGATTACTCGTCCTTCTATAATGCCCTACTGGGAACAATTATTTTTACACATTATTTTAATAAGATATTTATCCATCTACAATATTGTTTAATATGATTATAATCTAAACATTGAAGTCATATTTATGTTTTTTACCATTAATAAAAATTTATTTGGCCCAATTATTATATTTTTATTCCCTTGTATATGAAGATGAATATATGTTTTGATAAGTCTATAAGAGAGTTCAGTGGGTCCAAATTATTGAAAAATGTTCACATGTATCATAAAATAAATTTCTAATGTAGGTAATTCTCCAATGAAAATAATTTATAAATTCATTGGATGTTTATGTATTATGAAATTTTATGTTTAACTATTTGAAATGTTGTAAAATAATGGTACATTTATTTTTAATCATAAAACATTACCACAATGATAATGCTTAAATAACAATTTTTCGGAACAAACGTTCGAGTCCTTGTATTGGGAAACTCATTTATTATTCAAGATGTCATTAGTTAAATTTTAGTATTATTTCAGTTATTTTTTTGATTATAATGAAATAATTTTATTTAAAACCTTATAGTTAATTCTATGTGTAGGATAAAATATTGATCATTTTGAAATATTTTTAATATATTACGTTTCTAGGAGTAATATCCTTATTTTGATGATGAAAATTAGATGTGGATGATGTACAGATAAACCCAGGTTTAATCACCATTAAAATTGTTGGTGGAGTATAAAATTGATATTCAGTCAATGTACGATGATTTTTCCTATGACTATACACCTGGATAGAAGCTCTCGGGGGATATGATTTGGTAGTTCACACAGTTACTACAAAATATTAAAAAATCTTTGAGAACATAATTATTTATGTATAGAGAATATAATTTCAATGTAAACCTAACAAATAGAGGCTTAACGATAATAAATAGTGGTTTATAAAATTATATAATAGATAAATCAATTGTATCATAGGATAACATCATCATGTCTCTAGAGAACATATATAATGATAGAGTTTTATTATTTACATGATCGTTTTCACTAATTTAAATGGAAATTATCAAAAACAAATGTGTTTGTGGAATATAGTTGAAAATAAGATCATGAAGTTCGATCTGTGAATGTTGTGTCTCCTTAAACTGAGACTACCAACTATGGAATCATATTTTGTACACAATATTGAGATAAAGGAAAATATAAAAAAATTCATATTTTGTGGGAAATGTTGATCTTCAGTGTATTAATGATTATGTAGTTGATATATCAGTAGATTATATATCATGAACATTGAATGTTCAATGTAAATTATAATTTACGTAAAAGGTAATAAAATATACGATGATATAATTTATTGGGGGGGGGGAATAACACCAAAATAATTTGGAATATAATTTTCATTAAATTATTAATATGTTAGATCTATTTTTCCACAAAAACCCCTAAAATAAATTGACCCACCACATATTTATGGAATATTATATATAAAATTTAATTATAATAAAACTATTATGATTATGTAAAATTGAAGTCAATTAGAAATTCACAACAAATTTATTAAAAAAACATAATTTTGTAAAGAGAAACTTTTCAATAAAAGTAGTGATTTTTATAATATTATGTATCTATGAAAAAAATAAATATTATTAATATGATAATGTTGATTTTTTTAAAGTTAATTTCATTTTTTTATTCTACATGGAAAAATTATCTTTGGGTGATTTTTTTATATTTTAAAAAATAAATTTTTAGGTGATTAATTAAAAATACTTATTCACTATTGCCATTACATTTATAAAATTATCAAATTATATGAATGAAATAAATTTTTTTAATCATTATATATATAAAAAATATTTATCTGCAAATGAATGCAATTTATTTCTTAATACTATTCATTAATTGTGAACCCATGTTTAATTTATTGCATCTTCAGTAAACTTTTACTCTAAAAACAGTACTTATTCCCTTAAAATAAAAAAAATTACTTTTCATCTTATATAGAAATAAAGTTAATAAAAATTGATATCATATACTATATAATAATTTTTATATTTCATAAAATGTTCTATTTCATTGTTAGGCATATATTTATGATTACTATGATTAATATTATGGATATTGATAATAGTGAAAGTGTTATTTTCAAAGATTTTTATTATTAATGTTGTGGAAATTGAAACTACTAGATTAAATTTATATATATTATTTAATGAAATATATATTAAAATTATATGTATATTTATATATATTTAGGAATTTAGTTTTTAATGAATCTTATATACTATCTAATACAGTTAATGGTGAACACATTTTTTTTATAAAATATCATTTATATATATTAAATTTTTTGAAATTAAAGATAATGTTATAATATTTATGGATTTAAATGGATTATATGGTGAAAAAATTAAGGATAATTATTTATAGTTATTACCTTATATTTTACATTAAACACTAACTATATGGGTGATAAATTATATACCAAATTTAAAAACTAAAATGGTAATGTTTAAGAAAAATGATGGTAAAATACAAGATAAACAGTTAATGAACAAGTAAACAATGAATGATAAAGGCATATCAACCTTATATCTTTAAAAAATTTATTTTTTCACAACATTGTTTCTATGAATTATAGATTAGTATCATGGAATCATTGAAAATGTTATGGGTATTTACAAAATATCCATTTAAATCTCTTATAAAATGATATCATTTTTACCACATTTTTCTATAGATTAAACACACTAAGTTAAAAAAAATGTACCATAAACATTACTGAACACCCTCATCATATTTTAGAAGCCTTGTTCTTTCCTAATGTCTTTGCTACGAAGCCATAAGGTGTTACCCAAGTGTGAATATCTAAAGGGAGGGGTATTGTTCTCCAACTATCTCCTTTAATTCAATTCATCATTTTAGCTATATGAATTATTTTATAAATGTAATTAATAAAAATATAATTTGTAATAATCTAATTAATTTTTTCATACTAATAATAAATCACAATTATAACTTCCATTAAGAACATTTAAAAAATTAATACATCCTCATGTATATGTGCAAACTACCACAACCTTGAAGGATATGATTGATTATTTATAACCACCATAAATAGAATGTTAAAAAATTGTATTTAATGGATTAATATTATATTTATTTATTTATTAGGATTATGAAATTATAATCAATTCTATATCTTCCTTCTATATTAGGCAAAATGGATATAAATCTCGTTTATATGTGTGGACTACTGTCATCATGAAAGCGATTTATTTTTCTCTTCAATATAGCCACATATTATTTACCCAAATATGTTATAATATGATTCAATTCATTACTAACATATAATTATTATCATTATTATTTAATTATAATTAGATTATTATCACGTAACCACTTTCATAATCATACTCATTTATATATTATATCTCGTTCTTTTTTCGGTCGGTTTAATCCCTTATAGTTCCATCTTATAAATTTATATCATCGATGTCTATAGAAAAATGATTTATAATATTAATAACAAAAAATTTTGAAATATATTTTCTATCATGGTTTTGGAAACATTATGATACTTTTTAACTTATTCTTACAATACCACCATTTTGTACATTGAGATTTACTGAAACAAGCATGTCATTGACTTCATCGGTGTCAATCATAACTAAAATACATATGAGATAATATTATAATATTATAAATATTTAAAATATTATATTATATTAAATATAATAATTGTATTATTATTAGATATTATTTCACAAAAATATATACCCTTCCTATATGAATCTAGTTTTGAACATACATACGAAGTTAAAACCATCGAATCATAAAACTAAAAATATAACTACAAAATTTTGTTTTTAATGAAATATTATAAATATGTTTTACAAAATTATATAGTTATTAAAAATATTCTAAAATATGTGACGAATATGGTAATTTGTTTAATATTGGATGTTTATATAACTCTTTGTCTAAGTATGATTTATAGTTAGGGTTTTTTCTTCTTAATTTTTATTCATTGATATATAATTTATATTCACCACTGGTTTCATTTTGTCAGTTCATATATTTGAAATTTATTTTATTTATAAAATGTTTTATTAAAATATAATATATTTTAAAATCCATGTCATTTTCAACATTTTATGTGATTTTAATTTGAATGAAATTAATGATGTAATGGTTTATGTTAACACATACCCATATTCATTGAGTTATAATGTTTCATCATGATCTTCCTATATCTAACATTGGTTTTATTCATCCTTTGAGTTCACATTGTACATTAAATTTTTATATGGTTAAAATCCCACCTTTTTTGAAATCATCCACTATTATTAATTTTATACCCATAAATGTATTCTATTGTTGAGAATAATTCTCATCCTCTCTAGTGATCTATTTATATTCCATATCACAATTTTCTATTCCATTTAATATTTTCAAAAATGTTTTGGAACCTAATTTTATTCGATCTCATTTTAAATTCACATTTCTATATTCCTCTTTTCAAAATTAGGTTATATTATACCTTTTCATGATGTAGGATTTTGAAAAAGTCATTTAAATACTTTTAAATTGTTTTCCATCCAATCGTAATCAATAGTTTTATCTTCCACATCCAATTAATTTTTTATAGACACTTTGTTTTCAAGAATGAACTATTATTTATTCATTTAGAAAAATTACTTCAAATATTTCATTTTACATTATAAAAAATATTCTTTTAATGTGACCTATTTCATCATTTTTAGGATAATATTATTTATTTTTCAAAAAAAACACTTTTATAGTTTCCTAAAAATATTAATATATATTACTACTGTATTGGATTATAAGGAAATTATTTTTCATGAACTACAATTTCAATTTTCAAATTAAATACGCATATAGGGTTATTGAATGTTTTTACCAACAAATTATATTAATGAGGTTCATTCTGATGAAACAATCCGAAAATATTATGATACACATTTTTAATTAGATTGGTTTCTTATAATGTGATGAATGATTATTTAAAATTAACACACATATGTATGGATGGATGGTTTGGGTCTTATATTATAGTTAAAAAAAATTTCAATTATAAATATATCATCATTATAGTTGAATATCAAATGCATTTCTATTTATTACATTCCTTTGGACTTTATAGCTTTTTGCAGGTTTGTTGATGTGGATACAAAAAAAACGATACACCAAAGTTATATATCATTTTCCGGTTATTTATTCACAACTGTAACCCATATTTTTCACAAAATACAAAAATACATTCTCTATAACCATGGTAAGGGAAAAAATAAAGGGAGAGAATAGATGTTCAGTAAGAGTAAATATAAGATATATCAATAAATGATCATCTGTTTTCATAAGATAACAATACATGTATGAGAAGTAGAGGTAAAAAATATAAAATTAAACCCATCAGATCATATATCATCAACATCAAGAATGTAATATAATTTTATCAATAGAAATTCATAAGACATAATGTTGAGGAATTATTAATAATCAATCAAGATCCATGAAAATGTATCATAAGCATATGACATTAGTTTTTTGGAATGCACAATTTAATTTCCCAAGGATCACTACCAAGATTATCATAGTGTATTTAGTTCACTCACCATTCCCTCATCCCTTAGTCATTGTTCACACAACAGGAATGTATTTTTTGGACAATGTTCATTACTTAACTAAGTTCACTCCCAAATCCACTATATACTATCTCATGATATATTCTTTATTCCCAATTGTAGAAGAGAGATATATAATTATTGGACCAATTTTCACATAATGTAAAAAATATATATGTAATCAATAAGATGAAAAAAAATCATCATATTATCAAATAATAATATATAAATAGGATACATGATGAAAAAAATTCATGTAATATCTTATTTCTTGGATTCGGGTGCTTCTAAACATTTTTTGATAATCCATTATTTGGATCTTGTTTTATGTCATTTTTTGAGTCATTTAGAATTTTTTCATGTTTCTGGGTAGTTCATGGTTAGACCAAGGTTATAAAAAAACATTAAGGTTAGCTAAGGAAACCATGTTCCAGATATTGGAGTGTTTGAGTGGAAACACTATTGGATAAAACTATGCGGGGTCTCTATATAAATATACGTCATGGGATTGTAGAGGGGACATAGTTTGCAAGTTTTCTAAAAAGTGTGAAACCAAATATAAAGCCTTTTTATTTTGAAGTATGTGGGAGTGTATATTTTGTCTTACTATGTGGTAAAGCCATGAGACTGTCTCCAGAATCCTTGTACTATTAAATATATTATATTAATTGTTTGATCTAACTTTGAAAACAATGTGATGGTATTTATAACCTTCAAAAAATCTAATAGAAGACATGAAATTCATGTTATAAACACCGAAATCCCTATTATAGAACCTTGTTCAACCCTTTGGATTTTAAAGGATCTCTAAAGAGTATTTTTAAAAACTCATACTCTATTATTCTTAGATAAATGTTCATGTGGATGTGATTGATGTAATTCCCTGACCCTATTTACCCAGAGTTAGTGATTTATTACATATAATTTGAATGATACAAGGAATAATGTCTCGAAAGACTGATCCTTTTTGTATTATTGGATACAAGATACATACATATGTTTAACATTACAACTTGACAAAAAATAAAACACTAATTTATTCCATTAAAATCAACCAAGCCTCCTAGATTATGCCTGCAAGTCACTCATAACTAACTTCTTCATATCCTACGAAAATGAATCATAAGAAAGGAGTGATCTCATATACTCAGTAAGAGTAAGAAGTATAGTACAAGATAACATAAACATTTGTCATGTGGAATAATTGATAACCCAAGCCTTTAGAAATAATAAACATGATCACTTTATGGATGGAATATGAGTAGAGTAAATAATTCCATAATAAAACATAGTCAGGGTTATTCTACTAGTCGAATAACCACATGAACCATCTTTATAATTTTCATAATAAGGGGGTGTATAATGCCATACATCCTGAATCATCTTGTCAAGGCCTTGGTAATGACCTCTAAAAATGATTTAGGGCTCGACCAAACCATATATCAAAATGGGAAATCCCTCGGACAATTCCATGTATAAATTTCTATTGAGACCAACTGATGCAATGAGGAGCTATAGTGGGCTCCACTCGTCATATACTAAGTCTAATACATTCCTCATATGAAAAGGTTGAAACATAACATAAACATTCATATTAAAACTAGCATACGAAATGTCAATAATTTAACCATAAACCATGAATGGTATACAAATAACTCATCCATAGTCGAACATATCAAAAAACCTATGATACCATATTGAATATTTGTATTATAATAAATCAACTTCAACAAGTGTCAAATTTATCAAATGTTTTTTCCATAGATGAAATCAAAAAATTTTGAGAGAAATATCTCTTTCTATTTTGGAATAATTTAAGAATAACATAATTATAAAAGAAATAATTAATTTTGAAAATATGCACGTAAGATTATATGGGAATCTTAGACAATGTTAATGCGACAGAAATAGCTGCACCTTCCATATAAGTTAAAAAAACATTCTTACCTTAATTTTTTCGAAAAGGTCAAAAAGTACCTTGTTTGGAAAACGACCGAATGATTCCTTTCAAAACATATATGTTAAAATAAGGGATTAAAAGGATATAACCCGTTTTATAGTAAATATTGAAAATGTTCTGAGATAAAATTTTATGAAAACACATATGTGGATGATAACGAGGTCCCAGTAGATACTTATGTAAAAACAACCTCGGATAATAACGAGATTGTAAAATTAACCCTTACCTTGTACTTTTTATTTGTTATAGGGTATGTTAACCTCATCTATAATTGTTAAATAATTTTTATTAAATTATATAAGAACCATAAACATAAATATGATATCATATATGATATTGTAATATTTATTTGTTTATACTATTTTAGTATTACCGTCATTTAGGGTGTTAACTGATTCATTTTCCTTTATTTGTTTTGTTACAAAAGACGTGTTTGTTATAGATAGGATGTATATGATTCATATCCAGAATGATATTATGTTATTAAACAATATTTTAAATAATCATATGAAAATTATTCCAGAATGGTTACGATGAGGAAATGAATCTCATCCTGTTCGTGGAGACAGTAATCTGTACGTATGCACGAGCGAGAATATCATTATTTTGATATTAAAATAAAATGTAAATAGATGGTATATCATATATACAGAATCATTAATTTGTTATATTTATTATTTACATCAATTATACAACATTATTATATCCATCCAAGAAAAATAATGTATTGAATTACAACTACACCACGACGTGGAGACGGTATGTCGTACGTACACACGTACGGTGACTTTGTCATACATATGATGGATATAATAATGAATATTGTTGTCCGATTTTTATAATAATTGTAAAAATATATATAAGTTAATGGATTTATTATTTTATATTGTAAACAACAAAGAAATAGGATGTGGAAGAAGAAAAGGTACTTGAAAGGGGTGATGAAATATTTACCTCCATTTTGTGTTCGACCTTTTGATTTGATCAAAATGGCATCTTAGGTTGGCATTCTGAACAAAATAAGTCTTCATGATTTATGTGATAGAAGTTGGGAGGATATTTGGGTAGGGGTTGGATGAGGCAAATGACTTTGGAGGTGTGATTTTGAGTGAAGGAGAAGTATCCTTTTATAAGTGATGTGAGAGGCACCTTAAGAAAGGATTGAAATATTATTTTATAATAAAATCATTTTCAGATAATAATGGCTCGAAAATGATTCATTTCGAGG
Organism: Viscum album; assembly: GCA_963277665.1. Taxonomy (NCBI): domain Eukaryota; kingdom Viridiplantae; phylum Streptophyta; class Magnoliopsida; order Santalales; family Viscaceae; genus Viscum; species Viscum album. Next base: position 1,263,370,448 of record OY728140.1, on the reverse strand, counting down.
ATAAGGTGCGGATGGGTGGAAAACCTCTCAACCAATAGGTTTTATATAGGTTTGTGTCACCATATTAATCTTAAATTTTAGTTTTAACTCTTAGTTAAATAGTTAAACTTTTACCTTGTATTATTGTAATATTATAATAATTGGTTAATAAACATACAATAAAATGCCAAGAGAACCTCAAGTGGTTAATTAATTATATAAATACAATTATAGAAGTTCTTTGAATGCACCATATATTTTTAGACTATTATATAATTTAATAATATAATATTTTATTAAAAATCTCATTTATGTCAATATTAACACTATATAGTATTTGGTTTTTTTGAAATTCATAAAAACATGATTACTTATAAAAAAATACATTGAAACAACCCTAACATTCCATATTAACCTATAAAATTCGTGTATGTCATCACAACATTGAAATTATATTTATTTTAAAATTTATAATACCATTTATTTGATTCTTTTACTAATAAGGTAAGTACAACATTATCATTGTGTCAAAAATAAATTTAATTACATAATGTCTAAAAATTATAAGTAAAATAAAATTATGTAATAAACTTATTTATGTTTCTAATGTGTATTTATAGTTAAAGAGATAACTTATATAACCCCATGTAAAAAGTGTTTTACAAAATGATATATGTTTATGTCATTTTTGTATTTACATTAAATTAATTAATATAAAGTGTCATTATCACTCTCAAGTGGCTTCATGGGGTCCCAATATCGACCTAAGGATGCCCATGGTCAGACATGTATCGACCAATAGGAATAGGACACATGTTTGGGTAAATATAATATAATTTTTTTACCCTTATTTACCCTGTTTACCCTTTAACCATGGTAAATAAAATATTTAACGAAGTCATTATTCATAATGTCTAAAAATAAAAGTTACCTAATAAAAAAATGTGTACCTCATTATTAAAAATATTGAATCCATTTTTCCAAATTTAAAACACTTAAGTGGTAGAAATTAATTTAATATTAATTAATATTGTCAAAATGAAAAACATTTTTTTAAGAAAGAATAACTATCAAAAGATTTACATTAGTTTATGTCCAGTTTAAATGTGAAATTACATACAATAACCTAAATTATATTAAATGAGAAAAAATATAATATAATGATACATTAAAACCACTCCAATGGAAAATTTAACACTATAAATTATTTCTATTAAAAATGTTTTTTTAAATTAAAATTTAGTATTTTTCAATATTTATCAAAAATTGAATGTTTTTAGAAATGTAAAAAAAATTCACCCAAATCTAATTTTGATATTTTGAATTCCAAAATAAAGTATATTTTGAAAAATAAAATTAAAAAATTTTTAACGAGTGGTATTACTATTCATAACGGCTAGTTTGATTGGTCGTGGTGTATTAGAATATTGAAGTTGTGTACAAGGCTAGTTATTACATTATTCAAAGGGAAACATACCGTAGAAGCTTGGAGTTTTACATTATTCTCTCCTTAAAATAATTTCTTTGTCAAAATTTATATAATACTACCACACAAAAAGTATTTGTGTGGTTCTTAATAATATGTTTTTGAGGATCCTATGTTACCTCTTCCATCTTATTGTTTCTCTATAGAACTTTTAGAAGATGAGTCATGCGGTTTCTCAACCACTATTCTCTAGTATCACGAATCTTGACAAGCTCTTCACAATAATATAGATCATGTTCTAGTTCAATTTCCACAATGATGGGTTCATGTGTTGGGTCAGGCATGTATTTTCTCAATAGTGATATGTGCAACACATTGTGAACATTGGAGAGACTTGGCAGAATTGTCAAACAGTATGCTATAATCCCAATTCGTTCTAGAATATCAAAAGGTCTTATGTACATGGGACTTAATTTCCCCTTCTTACCAAATTGTGTAGCTCCCTTCCATAGATATACCTTCATGAAAACATAATATCCTACCAGAAAAATCCAAATCCTTCATTTGGTTATCAACATATCTATTCTTCCTACATTGAGCTACATTGATGTGGGATTGGATTACCTCCACATTTTCCATCGTTTTCCCAACAAGTTATGGTCCAATGAGTTTTCTTTCACTAACACTATATCAACAGGTTGGTGAGCGACATCTATTTCCATATAAAGCCTCATATGATTCCATCTAAATACTTGAATGGAAACTATTTTTATAGGGAAATTATACCAGAGGTAAATACTGATCTCACATACCTTGAAAGTAAAGTGAGAAAGTTCTCAAAATGTCTTATAAGGTTTGAATATTATGTTATGATTTTATATCAGTTTGAGGGTGGTATGTAGTGCTCAAACGTTGTTCAAAGTCCTATGATTTCTGAAGACTCTTCCTAAATCATTATGTAAAATGGGGATCACAATCCGAAAAAATAGATAGGGGTACTCCATAAAGTCTTACAACCTCATTAATTTATAGTATTTCTAGTTTCCAAGTGTTAAATCATCTATTATAGCAAGAAAATGTATTGACATGGTAAGATGATCAATAATGACACATATTGCATCATTTTTTCTAGGAGTCTTTGGTTTCCCCATGTCAAAGCTCATCGTAATATTACACCATTTCCACCCATTTATGGGATGAGGTTGAATTACTCTTCTAGTTTGATTCCTTCTAGATTTCACTTGTTGACAAACAATACGTCTTGACACAAAATCAACAATCTCCCTCTTCATGTTGTCCTACCAAAAATAATCCTTCAAATATCTATACATATTGGTGATCCCAGGGTGTATAGAGTAATTGGAGCTATGAGCACCATCTATCAATTCTGTTTTTAAAATAGGTATATCGGGAACACAATGCCTCTTCCCAAATTTTAAAATTCCATCTTCATATATGAAGTCACTCAATCTCTTATCATATACAGAATTAATCTTCTTTTGAAATAAATCATTATTAGTCTAAGAATTTTTTATCCTTTCTAGTAAATATGGTTTGGAAAATATTTGAAAAAGTATTGATGTTTCACCTTCCATGGTTATTCCCATATACATCTTTAATAGATCCCTGAAAATAGTATCCCTTTCAACTCTATTCCTATTCAAAACTCCATGATTCTTTCTACACAATTAATCTTCCACCTTATTTTGCTTCCACGGGTGGTAGTGTTTAGTTAAACTATAATCATTTAGTTGTTCAATCCATCTCTTTTTCCTCATTTCGAGTTCATTATATGAGAAAATATACTTCAAACTCTTGTGATCAGTATAGATATCACATTTTTACTATAGGGATAGTGCCTTCATTTCATCAAAGAAAATATTACAACTGCTTACACAAGATCATGACAAAGATTGTTCTTCTCATGAATTTTTTGCTGTCGTGTTGCATAAGAAATAAATATATCAATTTTTATAAGGATACAACCAAGTCCTTTCATTGAAGCATCACTATAAATAACAAACCCATCGTCCCCAGATGGTAGAGTCAAGAAAATAGCATTGAAAAATCTTCTATTCAGTTCTAAAAAAACATTCTTCACACACTTTTTTACTGTCAAATTAAACTCATTTACATCTGAGCTTGGTTAATGGGTAATCCAACGAAGAAAAATTCTAGAAGAAACGTCGATAATAACCTATTAAACCAACAAAACTATGTACCTCAGTTATACTCATCGGTGATCGCCATTCTTGGATTGTCATGGACATTGAAGGATTACCAGAGATATCGTCTTTAGAGACAATATGTCCAAGAGAAGAAATATCATGATGCTTGAATTCACACTTGCTAAACATCTAATATAATTCATTTCTTCTGAGGGTTTGCAGTATAGTGCGCATTTGATTTTCATGATCTTTATAGGATTTTGAGTATACCATGATATCATAAATAAATAACCTACAAAGTAATCAAAATATTCCTCGAAAACAGAATTATTTAAATCCATGAAGATAAATGGTGCATTAGTCAATCCATAAGGCATTACTCTAAACCCTTAATGCTCGTACCTGGGTCGAAATTAAATTTTCCAAATTTCTTTCTACTTCACACACAACTGAGTATTTCCAGATTGAAGGTCAATCGTTGAATAATATTGAGCTCCATGATGTCGGTCGAATAAATCATCAATACGAGGTAGAGGATACTTGTTATTTATTGTTATAACATTTATCCACCTTATATCAATGCACAACCCCATAGATCTGTCTCTCTTCATATAAAAAAGGATAGGGGATGACCATGGAGAAAAACTAGGGCGGACAAATCCCTTATTAATCAATTTTTCTATTTTTTTCATTAGTTCCACAAATTACATAGTGGCCATTCTATAGGGGTCATAGATATGGGCCTTGAACCAGGAATTAAATCAATGTAAAACACTATTTATCATTCTAGATGATGTCCAGGTAATTTCTCTGGAAACACATCAATATATTCTTGTACAATAGGAACGTCCTCTATTCGTACATTTTTTTTCTCAGATATAATTATTTCATTCTCTACCTCCCCAATAATTAAATTTAGTAGAGATACTGGGGTGGATCTAGATAAGAATCAGTTGATTACATTTATTCTCTAAATATAAGGCACTCTATATCATCATTGAAAATTGTAACCACCTTCTTCTGATAATAAATTTTAACATTATGGTTCGAAATCCAATCCATTCTATGGATTATATCAAATTAAATAATTGGTATGATGATGAGATCAGTAGATAAAGAACATTTATATACCCTAATGGGAACTGATTCATAAAAAATTGTTGCATTGATACTACCCTTAAATGTTTGGACTGAAAACTCCCTTGTTAAGTCAAATTTAAAATATATATTTCTATTAGAAAAATGGGATTATATGAAACAATGAGATCATCCAAAAACAAATAATGTACTAGATAAACATGAGGAAACCATTAATTTACCTAAAACCACATCTTTCAGAGCATTAACCATAGAATTATTGATCACATAATCTTGGCCTTGATCCATTGGACTTTTCTGGGGAATGTTTCTCTGATGATTATAACAGTCATTTTCATAATGTCCCATCACCCTGAAATTGTACCATTGAACATTGGTAACTTCTTACACCCCCTTACAATCATTAGAAAGATGGAATTTTTTTCCACATTTGTAGCATATTGCTTTTCCTTTTAGATAGACACTAGGATGCTCTCTTCTACAATTATCACAGGGTGGAAATTCAACTATTTACTTTTTCCGTCTTTCCTTATTTTCATTCCCAGAGTGTTTGTAAAATCACTTATTCTCTTGCTTTTCTTTAATGTCGTAATACATAGAGAATTACTTTTTTGTGATGATAGCACATGAGAAATTATCATCATACGATGAGAAGGATTGAGATACAAATGCTCGACAAAGAAATGGTTTCAACCCATTATAGAAACGAACAATCATGCTTCTCAGGTTATATATATGATATTAAACATTCCTTGCTAACCTAGTAATGTTAGCTTCATACATTGTGACATTCTCATCCTCATTTTGTTTTAGACTCAGAAATTGCCTTTCCATATCAGCTCGATGGTCATGGAGAATGTATTTTTCAAATAAAAGATCATTAATCACCCTACAGTCCTTACATGATACTTCTTCAACCTCTTTCGTGTTTTAAATTAATGTCCACCATTGATCTGTATCTCTGGTGTGGTGATAAACATCCATGAAAACTTTTTCCCTTTCGCTACTCCCCATAGCATGAAATATTTTCTCTAAATAACTTATGCATCACTCAGCTACTAATGGAATTGTACTATGATTGAATTTTGGTAGTTTTTCCTCATTAATAGGTCTAACATTGATCCTCAATGTTGTAGATCAGAATGATCCATACAGCTTAGGTTATTATTAATAACCTAAGTGAGTTGTCCCAGTATAGGGACAAGATGATCAGCACCAGTTGCATCACCAACTCTACTATAATTTTTATGAGTGGGAAAGAAATTCCAAAATGGATTACATGCGAAGATACAGTTTTCATTTTTTATACTAGGCCCCATTTATAAACAATGGCATACACTATATTAGTTTATGAATCACAATAAAAAATTCAAACTTGTAATACACTTAACATAAAATGAACAATTTATTGACATAATCTGTAATCATAAAAAATGTTTTCTTCAAGGAGGTATATACTCATAAATATTTCACAATGGTTTGTAAAAAAAATTTGAATTATCCTTAGAATATCTCCTGCTAGTGTCATAACCAAGAGTGCAGTAAGGCTCGTTGTCGTGTACTAGGATACCCTGGGTCATGCCCGAACCCCCTTGTCAGATTTTTCACTCCTATGTACATCTGTTCCAGAACCGCCTCTACCTGCTCGTATCTAGAAAAGGATGTATTGTTTGAAAAGGTAATAAAATCTATATATTACAAAAATTCTAGGATGTTATTCTATTCTAATCCTCAAAGTCTATCTCAGGGTAACCATCTCTAATAAGTGTTTTATAAATCTTATTTATAAGTTTTTTACTAAACTTCCTCTGATACCAACTATAATTTTGCAACCTTAATTTCCCAGAGTCAGAACATTATTACATAGAATTGGTATTTTACAAGGAGTAATATCCCAAATGACCGAATAGTAATGTATTATTGGTAACAAGATACAGACAGACGTTTAACATTACAACATGAGAAGAAATACAACACTAATTTATTCCATTAGAAATATCCAAGAATCATAGATTATTTCGGAAAGTCACTCATAACTAACTTCTTCATATCCTGGGAAAATGTAACGTAAGAAATGGGTGTGCTCAAAAGATCTGTAAGAGTAATATGTACAACAGAAGATAACATAAACATTAGGCATGTTGAATAACTGAAAATACGTGCCTTTAGAAATAATAAAAATGAAAACATTATTGTGGGAATATGAGTTATGTAAATAATTCCATAATATAACATAGTCATGGGTATTCAACTAGTCGAATAACAACATGAACCATCATTATAATTTTCATAATGAGGGAATGTATAATGCCATACTTTCTGAAAAAACAAGTCAAGGCCTCGGCCAAGACATCTAAAAATGATTTAGGCCTCGAATAAACCAAATATCAAATTGGGAAAGGCCTCAGCCAATTCCACTTCTAATTTTATCATGAGACCAACTAATGCACCGATGATCTATAGCCGGCTCCACCCATCAATTACTATGTCCAATAAATTATTCATATGATATGGTTGAAACATAATATAATCATTTGTATTAAAACTAGCATACTAAGTGTTTATATTTAACCACAAACAATGAATGGTATACCATTTACACATATACAGTCAAACATATCACAAAACCTAAAATACAATATTGATTATTTGTATCATAATAAATCAACTTCAAACATGTGTAAATATTATCAAAGGATGTTGACATAGATGAAATCAAAAAAATTTTAGAGAAATATCTCTTTCTATTTTGAAATCCTTTAAGAGTCACATAATTATAAAAGAAATAATTTATTTTTAAAATACTCTTATAAACCTATACGGGATGCTATGACGATGTTATAACGGCAGAAAAATTTCCCACCCATCATATATGTTAAAAATAACATTCTTACCTTAATTTTGTTAAAAAGGTTATAAAGTACGTTCTTTAAAAAACGAAGGAAAGATTCCTTTCATAACATATAAGGTAAAATAAAAGGATAAATGACATTAACCCATAGTCTAGGAAATAGTAAAATAATTTTAAAATGCATTTTTATGAAAACATAGATGTTGATGATAATGAGGTCCCATTAGATACTTATATAAAAACTATATTATAAAATAAAGATATTGTCAAATTAAACCTTACCCTATATTTTTACTTTGTTTAGGGTACATTAAAATCATGTATAATAGATAAATAATTCTAATTATGTTATACAAGAACCATATATATATAAATATAATATCAAATATAATCTTTTAATATTTCTTTGTAGATAATATTTTAGTATTATCACCGTTTCGGGTATTAAGAAATTATTTTCTCCTATATATTTTTTATTACCTAAGAAATGTTTTTTATGAATATGATTTATTTGACTCATATCCAAAATAATATTATATTATTAAAAAATATTTTAAATCATAAAATTAAATTTATTTTGGAATGGATATGATGGGAAAATGAATCTCATCATGTTCGTGGAGACGGTAATCCTAACGTACGCACGAGCAAAAAAATTATTCTTTTGATATTGAAGTAGTATGAAAATACATTATATATCATATATACAGAATAATTAACATGCTATATTTATTATATACATCAATTATACATCATTATTATACGCATCCCCCAAAAAAATAATGTATTGAATAACAACTACACCACGACTTGGAGACAGTAATCTATATGTATGCATATATGGTGACTTTTTCATTCATATGATTGATAGAATAATGATTATGGTTGTACCATTTTTATATATTAATTATAGTATATATAAGATAATTGAGCTATTATTTTTAAATGGAAACAACAAATAAAGAGGAAATCTAAGTATAAAAATATTTTGAAAGAGGTGATGAAATATTTACATCTTCTTTATGTTCTTTCTTTTGATTTGGTAATAAAGCTCTTTATGTTGAGGTTCTGATAAAATAATTTCATCTCGGTTAATTTGAGAGAAAATTTTAGGATATTTGGTCATGTTATGGTCAATCCAACGGTTTTAGAGGTGTGATTTTGAAAGAAGGGGAAGTTCCTTTTTACAAGAGAAGTGAGGGTCGCCTTAAGAAATTATTGAAATATTATTTTATAACAAAATAATTTTCGGTTTCTAATAACTCCTAAATGATTGATTTCTTGTATAAGGTATGTATGGTTATAAAATCTCTCAACTAATAGGTTTTATACTGGTTTGGGCACCATATTAACCTCATCTTTTATATTTAACTCATAGTTAAATAGTTTACCTTTTAACATGTATTCTTGTATTATTGTAATATTTGTTTAATAAACTTACTATAAAATATCAAGATAACCTAATGGGGTAAATTAATGATTTAAATATCATTATATACTTTCTTTGGAAGATATATATATTATTTGGACTATTATATACTGTAATAATATTATTTTAAAAAAAAAAACTCATTTATGTCAATTTTTACACTAATTAGTATTTGGATTTTTTTAAAGTCATAAAAATGTGATTACATCGAAACAAATACATTGAAAAAACCCTTACATGTCATATTAAGCTATGAAATTTTTTTATGCCAAAAAAACATTGAAATGTTATTTATTTTAATAGTTAAATTACCATTTATTTGATTATTTCATTAATAAGGTAATTACATTATCATCATTGTGTCATAAATAAATTTAATTATAAAATGTTTAAAAATAATAAATAAATAAAATTATGTAGGATATATGTTTAACTTCCTAATAAGTATACATAGTCGAAATGATAACTTATATAACCCAATTTAAAATTTGTTTTTCTAAAAGATATATGAATATGTTATTTTTGTCTTTAATTCTAATTAATTAATATAATCTGTCATTATCACTCTAAAGTGGATCCATAGGGTCCCAAAATCGACTCAAGGATGTACATGGTCGGAAATGTATCAACCAATATAAATAAGAGAAATTTTAGGGTAATTGTAATATTATTTTTTTAACCTTATTTATAGAATTTACTCTTTAACCATAGTAAATAAAATATTTACCAAAGTAATTATTCATAATGTCTAAAAATAAAATAAACCTATTAACAAAATTTGGAACTCTTGATTCCAAATATGGAATCCATTTTTCTAAATTCGAAACATATAAGTGGCATAAATTATTTTAAAATTCATTCTTGTTGTCAAAACAAAAAACATGTTTTTAGGAAATAATAATAATCAAAATATTTACACTAGTTTATCTCCAGTTAAAATGGGAAATTATATAAAATTCTATATATTATATTAAATAATAAAAATATAATATAATAATACTTTAAAACCACTCAAATTTATAATTTAACACTATAAATTATGTTGATTAAAAAAGTTGTTTTTAAATATAATTTAATATTTTTCACTATTCATCAAAAATTGAATGTTTTTAGAAAAGTACAAAAAATTCAGCCTAATCTAATTTCGATATTCTGAATTCAAAAATGAAGTCTATTTTAAAAAATATAAATTATAATATTCAAAAAGTGGGTATTACTATTCATAATGACCAGTTTGATTGCTCGCGGTTTGTTAGAATCTCAAAGATGCGTACAATGCAAGCAGTTGCATTATTCAAAAAGAAACGTATTTTGGAAGCTTGGGGTGTTACAATTGATCCCTATATAAGATGTGTATCATTATTCATTGTGAATTTTTTTCCTTCTATCTCACCTTCATCCAAATTAATGAGTCAAATTATTTTCAATGGGATGAATCATTTATTAGATGTATGTTATTTCTAATTATTACTCTCAAATTTTAATCACATTTATAACCCCTTTAGTAATTCTTTAATAGAATTTTTTTTCATTTAATTCATAAGGAGTTTGACTAAAATCTATATAGTATTTTTTTCCTTTTGATGTTTTGTGGAGTCTAAAAACAAAATCCATGATGATGATTTCCCATTTATATTTGGGTATGTTTAATGTTTGTGACATCCCCACAGTCTTATATATCATATAATTTAATTTATAATAAAAAATGAACCATGATACATAGTCTATAATATACCACCTGATGTTGTACCACTAGAAATACTATTTAATATCTGTCTATATATTCATACTTCCATATTAAATAGATAATTATTATCTATGAGATTATACTGATAGTTACTTTGTCAAGTCCATTATTAATAGTATATATTATCGATTCCTAAATATTATAATTCCCTCAAAATTGTGGTCGAAATTATGAATGTTTCTCAATTTCCATTTCATTTAAAATCATTATATCATATCCCTTTAATCATTACATGGATACATGGTTGAACACCCATTTCATAATGATTATATTTCTACCCTTCTAATGTTATTTAATCGTCTATCCTTTTTAAATCAATTATGATACTCCCCATAGATTAAGGCTACATGATACTTTTGAATAAAATAATTAGTCATGTTTTTTGGTTTCCTAGGGTGGTAGAGTATTCAGAAGTCATAATACATTATCATCTCCAACCATATACTTTTCTACATAATTGTCTCTTTCTCAGTGAATAGTTACATTAATAATTTATGATTAGAAAACGTTTCATTAATTTTTCTATAAATAGAACACTTCCATATCATTAAGGTAATGATAAACACTTCAAATTATAAATCATGAGTTATTTAATTTTTCTCATTAATCATCAATTTGAGTGAGTAAAATGGTATCACTATAAAATTATTCTCTAGAACACATCCAATTATTTTTTTAGATAAATAATTGTAAATAAAAAACGATTTCCATGGTTTCTTAGTTTGAGAATTGGTGTATTAACCAACCTTCTCTTTAGGATAATTAAATTCTCTTCATATTCATCATTACATTGGAATATATCTCTTCTATAATTTAACATAATCATTTGATTTAATATCCATTAAAAATCCTTAAAAATGATTTAATAATATCTATCGAATCCAAGAAAACAATGAATTATAGTTATAATTGCTGGTTTCAAACAATTTTCTATAAAATTAATTTTTTATGGATCCACTGATGTACCCTAGGTTGAAATTATATAATCTAGAAATTACTCTTTATATATATAAAATTAACAAATTGTAAATTTTTTATAAAGTTCATCATTATTTAGTGTATTCGTTATAATCTAATGTGATCTTTTTGACATACATTTCCCTTGTAATATATAATAATATTGTCTAAAAAGACTATAATGAAGTGATCATAATAATATCTTAAAACCATATTCATTAAATGCATTAAGACAGTTAATAATTGTTTAAGAAACAAAGGCATGATTATTAATTAATAGTGTTCATATGTTGATAACTGTGTATAATTGGGTATATCTTCACTTTTGATCCTCGAATAATGGTATCCTTATCTATGAAATAAATTGGGAAAATGTTAATCTTTTGGTAATTTATAAATAAAATAATTAATATTTTGAAAAGGATACCTATAATTGATCATGATCTTGTTAAGTTATTAGTAAACAATATATAGTGGCACTGATCCATCTATTTTATAAACAAAAAGTATAGGTGCTTCCCGTTTGCGACACACTTGGTATAATGAATTTCTAATCAATATTATATTGGAGTAACTTGATTATTTCACTCAACTCAATCAGTTAAATTCTTTATAGTGTCTTTGAAATATGTGAATAACTATTTATGAGATTTATAGGAAATGCATCTTCATGATTTAGAAGAATACTATTTTAATACTTAGAAAAGAAATAAAAATTTCATGTATAATATAAATATCATCAATTTTTATGTATCCCCATATATCTGACATAAATATAATCATTTAATAGGAATGATGTCCAATGAAATTAATGTTATTTCAATTGGATGTTCACATTTATCAATGAATTGATATACCATCAAAATTTTGATTAAAGTATCAAATATTACATACCTTCTTGATCAATTTAAATGAGATTCAAATAAATAATTATAGATCACTCCCAAAATCATATGATATTCATCTAGTGGAATAAAAACATGATTGATATAGATAAAATTCCATCAAACATCAATTGGGGAAGATTTAAATACATGAAATGTGATCATCATACCATTATGTTTGATCTCTATTTGAACATATAATAATTTTGGATATGAGTTAACATTCCCCAAGACATTTACTAATAAAAAATAATTCATATAACTATACTCAAATAGTTGAATGAAATATCTAAGAGTCTATGTTACCACCACAAATTTATAGATATATATATTCATTCTATTAATAAAAAATGGGTTTTCAGAACCACAAATCACTATTAATCATAGTGACCAATACTAAAAAATAATCAAAGGATATCTAAATCATGAAAAAATATTCCTAATATATATATCCATATACCTATCCTCAGTTATCCATGGTCATTATATTTTAAAATCTGCTATAATTGTTTGTAAATAAAATGTGAGCTAAGCCCAGAATACCCCACTTCAATGTCAAACAGATTCATAGTAAAGGCCCAATCACTATTCAATTGAATGATTATCTATATAAAATCAACCAACTATATTCTGGATTATTACCTCTAAATGCATGAATTTTCAAACCATTTCTACTATTAGTACCCAAACATGGATAAATTTTTATTGTAAAACTACACTCCTTTAATTACCGTTATATAGGTTTATTTCATATTCATAGCCTTATCATAAGGGTTCTCGGAAAGGTTAATTCATCATTGTTCCATATAGTTATTAATCCATTCCTGTAATAACATCTATAGAGACCCACACTATTCATACATATACATTACGCCACATTAGATGAATATTTAAATATTCCACACTAATTATTGTCTGAGGACCATACAGGTTTAGTGTCTTTATAAACATGTGTATATAAAAAATCAGTACATAAACTATATATATATTTTTTATATTTACATATTCACAAATAACACCCTTTATAGACAAAAAATATATAAAAACCTTATCTATAACCAAGCAAAGAAAAAATATGAAAAGGTGAGAATCAATTCATAGTAAGTATATTTAATAGAGATATTTGTACAAGATCATAATTGACCATAATAAAATCATAATGATTTGATAAAATTAACATAACATTATAAAATAAATATATACAATTTATATATCATAATCATAAAATATGGCATAATGTATTATCAATCAGAAAACATAAGACAAATAATAGTACAATAATCAAAAATAATTCATGAGACATGAAAAAAATAATATATATAAAAAATATATATTTTTGTAATAAAAATGAGTATAGAAAATAAAATCTTTGGTTATGGATCACTCCGAATACTATCATACTGGATTGGGTTCACTCCATATTCCATAAATCCTCAAGAAAGGTGCAATACAAGGATAATATTATTGCATAAAGTCTTTTACTATACTAGGTACACCCCAAGTTCCATTCCTTATTATCTCATTATATATCCTTCATTACCAAATTCATTTGAGGCTATATAATTTATGGGAAATGTGTCCATGATGAAATCTATATATACATGTCCCACGAGATTAAATAGATGTTAATCCTATCATTAAATCATCACTTATAGAGAGGATACTATTTTCATAAACAATATTATTCGTAATCATGAACCATAGAGAGAAATAAAATAGATGGTAACATTTTATAATACCTCTATTAAATCATAGAAATCATCTAATGTTGATTTTATAGATGTAATTTCCTTAAAATTACCACTAGATAATTTATGACTTAAAATACCTAGTTTATTTGAAATCACTTATTTATAATTTAAATGCTTCCAACATATTAAGGAGGAAATTTCCATTGATAATAATATAGGAAACTTAAATAGAATATTTATGGAAAATAGAGTTTAGTATGGAGGGAAAAGTTATTAATGTGTTGTATGAGAAAACCCAAAATTCATCCAAATTTTTTTCAAAAAGATAACTGATCACTATTTGAAAAAATAAAAGAATATTCCTATTAAAATATTTTGATTAAAATTAAAATTCAGTAAAATATTATGTTAAAAAATATTTTCAGAATATTAATAATTATTGAAAATGTCTTAATGATAATATGTTCCTGGTAAAAAAGATTCCCGCTAGAAGGGAAATGTGACATCCCAGGTAAACTAAGAATAATAAAATTTTATATTTATTAATATTTTTGAATTAAATATTAATTTTATTTTCAAAGGTTTTATGTTCTATAGCGTACCTGATACACAACAATGGGTTTCTTGGAAATCTTCCATTGCACACTAATAATATATTATTATTATTTTAAATGGAATTTTACTCCTAGTCATTGTATTTGTGGGAATGAACAAAAATAAATACAATATGATTATACATGTTTGTTAAATCTATTTACTTTTATCCAATAAAAGTTAGAGGCTTAAAATGTGAATGAATCTAATTTTAAGCATAATTCACATTAAAAGGTCGATTTACTAGCTTGTAATGGAGAAACATCTTTAAATATTGGTTTGCCCACTTTAATACATTTTATTTGACCAAATAGAATCCTTATTTATAATGGGTAATCAAAATTTACTTTGTGTAATTTTTTGGATTTTTTCCAATAATGTTATTTTTTAATGAATAGTTAAAAATAGTGTATTTTAATTCAAAACTGTGTTTTAGTATAATTAATTTATGTGGTTAGATTCTATTTTTTATTGGTTTTAATGTGTAATTAGAATATATTTTTACCATTTAATCCAATTTTGGTCATATAAATTAATTTCACTTTGAAATTTGACATAAACAAGTGTCAATCTTTTGATAGTAATTGTTTCTCAAAATCACGCTATTTGTTTTAACAACGACAATTAATTTTAAATTAATTAAAGACAATTTTATATTTTGAATGTGGATAAATAGACATTATTTTTGTGTTTCTAAAATCAAATATAGCTTATGATGATGTTTTTGTATTTTTTCTGAAAAACATCAATTTTTGATGAATAGTGAAACCACTTAGTAGTTTTTAAAAAACTATTTTTTCATTCAAATGAAAATTTACCACTTCAATGAATTTAATTTAAAAAATAAGACATACATGGTTGTTATTAATAAGTAAAATGTGGTTTAATAAGATGAAAATAATTTTTGGTGAATAGTATCATTTGACTTTTATTTACCACGTTTTAAGATAAATATGGTAATTCAAGGTAAAAGAGAATATTATAATAATTAACAATTACCTTAACACTTGTCTTAAACTCATTAGATTAGTAATGACCGACCATGGTAATCCTTGGGTCAATTTTGGGACCACATAGAGCCACTTGTGAAGAATAATGAAATTTTAGATTAATTAATTTAAAGTAAAGGCAAAAATGACATAAACAAATATCTCATTGTAAATTAATTTTTACATTGTGTTATATGAGTTACATATTATACTATATATTTTCATTGGAAAGATTAAAATATTTCCTACATCATGGTATTTTTTTTATAATTTTTAGATATCGAATATATTAAATTATTTATGACATAATAATCATGTAGTGTTAACTCATTAATAAATTATTTAAATAAATAAGATTATAAATATTACAATAACATCCAAAACCAGTCCAATTCTTATCGGATGATTTTATTTCATCTATGAGGAATCTTATCTTCTTTTTAAATGATTTTTCTACCTTTTGAAACTGAATATAAGTTTATAATAAAATAATATTTTCGCATTGTACTAAAGAGCCCCTCCTCCCCCTTATAAAAGGAGAAAAATTATAAAAAATTCCTTACATCTCTAAAGACTTTTGGATTGTCCATCCTCTGCCCAATTACGCTCCCTACATCGCTCTTCTCCACCTAGAATCATTACCTTAGGCAGAAGGCACCTCAAGGAGTCCTTTTGGTTCAAAGCAAAGGGAGTTACCCATATTATAGGTAATCGTTTCTCTTAAATTGTTTTATTTTATTTTACTTGTCCAAACCCTAAACACTTTTTATTCCTTTATTTTATAAAAAAACCACTATCATAAATATAATATGATGTGTTTTTGAAAATTATTCGAATTACTCTTACACATACCTCCATCTAATGGGTGAAGAATTTAATGTTTCTATGGATAGAAAACTAATACCACACGAAATGAGGATTGTTGGATTATATCCTACCACCTCAAATAGTGGCGATTAAGATGGAACTAATTTATATTTGATATATATTATGTTTATGTTTTTTATGCTTATTTATTTTTCTTTTACAGCATACCTTAATGGTTTCCATTATGGGTAAACGCGATAATTTGTTTTGAGGAAGTGCGGATTACCGCCCCCAAAAAGTTATATGACTCATTAATTTCAAATGTGAGACATATAAATGATTGAGTTAATGATATTATATATGATATTATACTGGAATTATAAAATACCTATGTATTATTATGTTTTATTTCCATTAAAATAAGAAATATAAATGAAAGCAGCGTCCATGTGTATGTACGGCTGACCTTCTCCTTGAACGGTGCATTTCATTTCTTACCTCCAAGTGATATGTAATTATATATATATATATATATACTGGATATATATGATATGTAAACAATGAATGTCATTATGGATATAATGGACTATTGACCACATGGACATCTTGTAACTATATGGTGTTCATTTGTGACTCAGGTACCAAATATCGACAAAACAAACACTATTAACTTGAATGATTACATAATGTTCATAACATGGTAATAAGTGATATAAAATGATTAATAAACTTGAGAAAGGTTCTGAATAAAGTATAAATTAACTTTATTTTATTATTCCGGAGATTAAAGAACGATCAAGTCAAGTCACACACGAGGTAAGGTACATCGTCTCAATCTTCTTTCATTGAGGCATATTTTGTTTTAATGCACGATTTTATTTTACACGTTGTATAACCACCTTTGACTTTTACTTTTATTCAAAAGGATTTTTTCCTCTATGAATAGTTTTACAAAACGACAAAAAAATAATGATTCTTTTTAGTGCACATGGTGACAGCGACCCTTCCGCCGCCGCGAGTATTATTTGATCTTTTGGCTTCCTTAACAAGATGTAATGTTTTTAAAATAGAAAATAAATACCATATACACTTTTTATTTATTTATGTATTGGAAATGTTTTTGATAATGTATTTTCAATGTCAATATATTTAAATGATATAATGTTATTGCAATGCGGGAATTATATCTTTCCATTAGATTATGTTATGGGTTATAATCATGTTATGGTTGTTGGGTATTATTTACATATACGGGTTGTTCCGTGATAAACCTAGGGTGGGTGAGTAGGAGATAGCTCTCCAATGCATTGGGTTACATGACAGAGGTAAACGTGAATGCTTCTCCTAGGAGATTTAGTGAATATACTGTGATTGATATTCCAAAGTATCTCTGTATGTAGGTGTGATAACTACAATGTATGTTTGTTATGGATGCCACATGTTACCTTTATGAATTATGATTTCTATGTGTAATTCGTAAATCTTATGTTTTCATGATGTATGTAAAAGACTTTATGTTTTTTAGGTATTTATGAACTAATGTTTTATTTCTTTGTTTTAGAACCCTTACTGAGTTTTTTATTCTAATACCATGTTTTGAAATGTTTTCACAGGACTTAAAGATCAATAGGGTCAAGAATGGTGTAATGGAAAAGTCATGCAGTCTAAAACATGGGGCTAGACATGACTCTTTTTTTCATGAGTTTTTATTTTATGAAAAAAATGGAAACTGTGTAGAAGTTTCCAATTTGTAATCATTTGAGATGTAATAGTTATGTCCTAATTTTTTAAAACTCTAAAGCTAAAAAGATCATCAATGTAAGTTATTCATTTAATTCCATATTATGTAATGTTTACGGCAGGGTCCTTATAGTTGGTATCAGAGGTCGGTTTATATAATACTATGAGTTACGTTATTTTTAAATTAATATCCATAAAGTAATTTTTGTTAATATTGAAATCATATATCATTTATAGATTACCGTGTTGCTTTGCATAAGATATTTTTATGTTCAGAATGGTTTTTCAAAAAGGAAACACGACAGTTATGTTGGGATGACATTAGGAGGAAGTCAACCATTAAATCAGCAACATGAGACGGTCAGAATCAGAAATTAATAGTTTGTTTATATGATGGCTCAATTGAATCTGGCTATAAATGGTGCTGATATCTATGTACGATATCATCCAGATCTACCATAGATGCACATTTCAGTAGTGGAGCATTTCATGAGGCAACATCCCCCATCATTCAGAGGATCATCTGATGTGAAGCTAGAATAAGGGTGGATTAAAGCACTGGAAAAGGTTTGTGATATCATGGGTTGTTCAGAACATCCAAAGGTTAGTCTCACTGTTTTCCATTTTGAAGGTGAAGCTGATCAGTGGTAGTCAATAGTGCAAAATATCTGGGATAGTGGGGAGATTTATGCTCTCGATAGGGATGAATTCTAATGTATGTTTCTTGAGAAATATTTTCCTAAGGAGGTACTTCTTATAATGGAAAAATATTCCTGTAATTGAGGCAGGATGATGACAAAGTGGCTTCTTATGAAGCAAAATTCACTTGACTGGCAAGGTATGCTCCAAATATCATACGATATCGTGATAGTAAATTCAACTATTTTTTCTTAATATTAAAGACAACAAATCTAAGGGCTTTAGATTTTCATGAGATCAAAAGTTATTAAAAACATGTTCGTTGTGCGTGGAAGGTGGAAATGGAGTTTGTTGATGATCAACTGTTCTTTAAAAAACAACAGAATAAGAGATCGAGGTTGCAGGAGAAAGGGAAGAACTCTTTAAAAAATTAAAATGGTATGAAACTAATGCTTACAATTTGTGAAAATTGGGGTAAAAAGTATGATGTATAATGTCTTTTTGAAATTAGGTAAGTGCTATCGATGTGGTAAAATGGGACATAAGCTTCGTATTTGCACCGAAAAAGAGCAGGGTAATGGTGTGATAAAATTGGATTTATAGTCAGTAAAATGTTTAATGTGAAATGAAATTGGTAATTATGAAAAAAAGTGTCTAATAAAGAACTCAACTGAAGGAAAGAAGCCAGACTACAAGAAGAATGTGGGGGTAAAATCTATTCCAACTACATCATCAAATGTTGGGATATAAAATGAAGTTGTATCAGGTACAGTATTTGTTTGTTCGGATTATGCCAATGTGTTGTTTGATTCAGGGTCTACATGCTATTTCATTTCTGAGAATTTTTATAGTAAATTGGAAATTCCATTTCAATATATGATTACAGAACTAACGGTAAAAAAACTAGAGGAAATGTTGAGACAAAAAATAAAACATAAGAACATTAATGTCCTTGTGTGAGAAAATAATCTACATGTAAACCATATTGTTTTACATCTAGTAGAGTTTGATGATATTTTGGGTATGGATTGGCTTTCTGTTTATCATACTAAGATTGACTGCAGAGCTAACGAGGTTTCTTTTCTGAATAATTTTGAGTTTGTATACCAAAATGAACCCTTGCTTTTGATAACATATCAAAAAGCTGAGAAACTAGTAAAAAATAGCAATGAATTTTACCTTGCACATATTGTTGAAAACAATGGTACTATTCAGATTAATGATGTGCTAGTGGTAAATTCACACCTTGATGTTTTTCCTGATGAGTTGCCTGGTATTATACCTGACCGGGAAGTTGAATTTACTATTTACTTAGTTCCTAATGCTAAGATAATTTAAAAACCACCTTATTGAATAGATCAAATTAATCTTTTAGAGATAAAGAAATGATTACAGAATTTATTAGATAAAGGTTTCATTCATCCAAGCACATCACCCTGGGGTTCTCCTGTGTTGTTCGTTAAAAAAATAGGTGGTTCAATGAGACTTTGTATTGATTGTAGAGCATTGAATAACATCACTATTAAGAACAAGTATCCATTTCCTAATATCGATGATTTGTTTGATCAGCTACATGGAGACGAGAATTTTTTAATGATTGATTCGAGGTCGGGGTACCATCAGTTGAATGTAGAGGAAGCAGACATTTCGAAGATCGTATTGCATACCAGATATGGCCATTATGAATTTGTAGTTATGCCTTTTGGTTTAACCAATGCACCTACTGTATTCATGGATCCTATGAATAGAATTTTTCGTGAGCTCTTGGATATGATTGTGGTGGTATTCATTGATGATATTTTGGTTCATTCTAAAAGTAACGAAGAACATGAAATTCATTAAATAGATGTTTTGAAAACCTTAAAAGAAAAGAAATTGTAAGGAAAATTCATCAATTGTGCATTTTGGTTGCAATAAATTTCTATCTTTGGTCACATTGTTTAAAAAAATGGCATAACTGTTGATCCAGGTAAAAAAAAGTTGTAGAAGAATGGCCAATACCCACAAATATAACTCAGATCTATAGTTTTTTTGGTTTGGCAGGTTATTACTGGAGGTTTATTGAATTTTTTTCATGTTTATCTAGTCCAATGACTAAGTTAACTCGAAAAGGTGTCAATTTCAATTGGACATAAGAATGTGATGATTTTTTTTTCAGGAATTGAAAACAAGATTGGTGAATGCTCATGTTTTGGTACTTCCATCTAGAAATGGTGAGTTTGTTATCTACAGTGATCCTTTGTTGAAAGGACTTGGTTTTGTCCAAATGCAGAATGACCAGTTAATTGATTATATTTCACGTCTGTTGAACCCACATGAGTTGAATTACCCTACACATGATTTGGAATTAGCTACTGTTGTTTTTTCTTACAAATATAGATGAATCATTTGTATTAAGTAATGTGTGACGAATATATTGTTAAATTTTTTGGATGTATGTATTCACATTGAATGAATTGAACATGAGATAGAGGATATGGTTGGATTTAATAAAGGATTGTGATTTCATGATCCATTATCATCGTGGAAAATCAAATAAAGTGGAAAATGCTTTGAGTGGAAAAAGTAATGCTTCATTATCCATGCTAAGTTTGGAATGAGATCCTTTGGTTTTTTATTTGATGAACTTTGGAATAGAAGTTGTTTCTGCAAGAAATAATTTTGTTTTGTTTTAGGTATCAGTGAAATCATCTCTATCAGACAGAATAAAGCAAGCACAGAAATAAGACAGTGAGTTGCAAAAAAAGATAGAGTTGGTTCAAAAGGATAAGTTGCAAAATTTTAACATTGATAATGATTGTGTTTTGAGGTTTTGGAAAAGATTATGTGTGCGTTGTGATTCACAGTTGATGAATGAGTTGTTATGTGAATATCATAGTTCCCTATTGTCATTTCATCATGGAAGTACTATGATCTATAGAGATCTATGTGAGTATTCTAGGTGGGATAGAATGAAAAGATATATTTCTGATTTTTCTGTGAAGTGTTTGATTTTCCAACAGGATAAAGCAAAGCAGCAGTTACCAAAAGGGATGCATCAGCCTTTATCATTCCCAAAGTGGAAATGGGAAAATATCTCCATGGAGTTCGTTGTGGGATTACTAATGACATCTTGAGGTAATAATGTAATCTAGGTTATTGTAGATCATTTGACTAAATCTTCTCATTCACTTCCTATTCAAGATACATTCTTCATAGATCTACATTCTCGACTGTATGTTAAAGAGATAGTCATGTTTCGTGGAGTTCCCATCTCTATTGTATTTGACCATGATCCAAGGTTACTTCTAAATTTTTAGTCTGAGGTTCATTGGACCATATGAAATCCTAGAAAAAGTGGGATCAGTTGCGTACAATGTGGCTTTACCTACTTTTTTATCCCAGTTACACATTGTGTTTCAGGTTTTGATGTTGAGAAAGTATATGCCAGATCCATCTCATGTTTGAGTCCAGAGGTAGTTCAGTTTGAAGAGATTCTCTCTTATGAAGAAAAACTGGTCCAGATTCTTGACTGCAGAGAGTGGGTGTTGCAGAATAAGGTAATTCACCAGGTAATGGTTTAGTGGAAAATCCATATTGTTGAAGAGGCAATGTGGGAATCTAAAAATGCAATGTGAGATAAATACACTAACTTATTTTGATAAGTGAATAAATATTGCTGAGGAAGCAATTTCCAAAAGGTGGGAAGGATGTAACATCCTAGGTAAATGAAGAATAAGATATTTTAATATTTATTAATATTTTTCAATTAAATATTATTTTTACTTTAAAAGGGTTTTTATGTTCGATAGCGTACCTCATACGCAACAACTGGTTTCTTTGAAATCTTACGTTGCACACTAATAATATTATATTATTATTTTATATAGAAGTTAACCCATAACTGTTGTATTGGTATGAATGAACAAAACTAACAACAATATGATTATACATGTTAGTAAAATGTATTTACATTTATCCAATAATAGTTCGAGGATTAAAATGTGAATGAATCTAATTTTAATCTTAATTTTAATGAAAAGGACAATTTACCACCTTTTAATGAAAAAAACCACTTTAAATATAGTTTTGAAGACACTAATACATTTTATTTGACCAAATAAAATCCTTCTTTAGAATTGGGACAACAAAATTTTCTTTCTGTAAATTTTTTGATTTTTTCCGATAAAGTTAATTTTAAATGAATAATGAAAAATATTGTATTTTAATTCAAAACTGTTTTATAATCATATTTATTTATATTGATAGATTAACTTTTTTATTTGTTTAAAAGAGTAATTTGAATATATTTTTACCATTTAATCAAATGTTTGTCATTGGAATTAATTTCACATTGAAATTTGGGATAAACAAGTGTCAATCTTTTGATAGTTATTGTTTTTTAAAACATACTTTTTGTTTTAACAATGGTAATTAATTTTCAATTAAATAATTCAAATTTTATGTTTTGAATTTGGAAAAATAGTCATCATTTTGGAATTCGGAATATCAAATATTTATTTGGCTGAATTTTTTGTATTTTTCTAAAAAACATCAATTTTTATGAATAGTGAAATAACTAAGTAGTCATTAAAAAAACTGAGATTTTCATTTTAACTTTTTTTTACCACTTTTGTGAATTTAATTTAGAAAATCTGACATATATGGTTGTTATTAATAAGTAAATTGTGGTTCAATAAGATGAAAATAATTTTTGGTGAATAGTAACTTTTGACTTTGATTTACAGTGGTTAAAGTTAAATAGGGTAATTCAAGGTAATAATAATATTATAATAATACAAAATTACATAAAACATATCCTAAAATTATTGGATATGTAATGGCTGACCATGGAAATATTTGGGTTGATTTTTGGACCCCATAAAGACACTTATGAATGATAATTACATTTTAGATTAATTAATTTAAAGTAAAGACAAAAATGACATAATCAAATATCTCATTTGTAAATAAATTTTTACATTATGTTATATAAAATATCATTTCGAAAATATATATTCAATGGAATGTTAAAAATATTTCCTACATCATGATGTTATTTTTATAATTTTTAGACAGTGATTAAATTAATGTATTTATGACACAATAATGATGCAATGTTTACCTCATTAATAAATCATTTAAATAAATAAGATTATAAATATTAAAAAAACATCCAAAACATATCCAATTCTTATTTCCTAATTTAATTTAAACTATGACGCATACTTTCTTTGAATTTTATGATTTTGGAACTTTTGAAACTGAATATATGTTTATAATTAAATAATATTTTTCACACAATCCTAAAGGGCCACTCCTCCCCCTTATAAAAGGAGTCCATTTCTAACCAATTCCTCAAACCTCTCAATCATTCTGGATCGACCAACCTCGGCCTAATTAAACTTCCTTCATCCCTCACCTCTACCTAGAAGCCTTAACATAAGCAGAAGGCACTTCAAGAAGTCTTTTTTGTTCAAACCAAAGGGAGTTACCCAAATTAAAGGTAACTGTTTCTTCTAAATAGTTTTCTTTTATTTTACTTCTCCAACCCCTAAAATCTTTTTATTCATTTATTTTATAAAAAAAACATTATCATAAATATAATAGGATGATTTTATGGAATGTATTCGAACTACTCTTACACACACATCCATCTAAAGGGTGAGAAACATAATGTTTTTGTGGATGGAAAACTAATGTCTCGTGAAACGATAATTGTTCAATTATCTAATACTACCTCTCATGGTGCCTATTAAGAAAAAAATATATTTATATATGATTTATATTATGTTTATTTATAATTTATGATTCTGTATTTTTCTTTTATAGAATACCTTTATTGTTTCAGTTATGGATAAACGCGATAATTTCATTTGAGGAAGTGCGGACTACCGCCCCCTCAAAGTTATATGACTCGTTAATTCCATATGTGGGACGTATAAAGGATGGTGTTAATGATATAATACATGATATTATACTAGAATTAAAATATACCTATGTATCATTATGCTTTAATTCAATTAAAACAATAAATAGAAATGAAAGTAGCGTTCAGGCGTATGTACGACTTACTGTCTCCATTAACGGTGCATTTCATTTCATCCCTCCAAATGACATGTACTGTTATAAATATATATATATATATATACTAGATTTATATGATAAATCTGATATCTAAATAATGAATGTCATTCTGGATATAATAGACTATTGACCACATGGAAAACTTGTAACTATATGGTGTTTATTTGTGACTCATGTAACAAATATCAAAAAAACAAATATTATTAACTTGAATGGTTACATATTCTATATAACATGGTAATAAGTGATATAAAAGGATTAATAAACATGAAAAATGGTTTTAAGCAAGTTGATGTTAACATTAGTTTATTATTCAGGAGATTAAGGAACGATCGAGTCATGTCAGACACAAGGTAAGAGACTTTGTCTCAATCTCCTTTCATTGGGGCATATTTTGTTTTAATACATGATTTTATTTTATATGCTGTATAAACAACATTTACTTTTACTTTTATTAAGAAGGAATATTTTCTCTATGAAGCATTTTTCTATAAGGAATTTTAATAATGTTTCTTTTTAGTATACATGGTGACAACGACCTTTCCGCCGCCATGAGTATTATTTGATCATTTGGTTTCCTTAACAAGTCTTAATGTTTTTAAAAAGGAAGATAAATACCATATAATATTTTTATGTATTTTGGTATTGAAAATGGTTTTGATAATGGATTTTTTATTTCAATATAATTAAATGATATGTTATTATTTCAATGTATGAATTTTATCTTTAATTTATGCTTATCTTATGTGTTATCATCATGTTATGGTTTTTGGGAATTATTTACGTATACAGGTGGTTCGTGATAATCATAGGGCCGGTGAACCCGAGATAGCTCTCCAATGCATTGGGTAACGTGACAGAGGTAAAAATTAATGTTTCCTATAAGAGATTTAGGGAAAATACTATTATGAGTATTCCAAATTAACTACCTATATAGCTATGATATATATAATATAAGTATGTTATGGATGCCACATGTTACCTTTATGAATTATTATTTTTACATGTTATTCATAAATCTTATGTTTTTATGAGGTAAGTAAGAGATTTTATGTTTGTTATGTATTTATGCTCAAATGTTTTCAATCTTTGTTTTATAACCCTTACTGTGTTTTTTATGCTCATCCCATGTTTGGAAATTCTTTCACAGGACATAAAGATGAATAGGGTCAAAAATGGGGTCAATGAAAAGTCATGTTTTCTAAAACATGGGCCTCGACAATAAACTTTTTTTCACAAGTTTTTATTTTATGAAAAAATTGAAACTATGTAGAAGTGTCTACTTTATAATATTTTTTGATATAATAGTTATTTCCTAACTCTCTAAAACATTATACTTGAAAAGATCCTCAATTTGAATTATTCATTTAATTCAATATTATGTAATGTTTAAGGTCAGGCCCTTATAGGAAAAAGGGTATGTTCTCCAAAAACAAATTTCCCTTCCTCTAGAGTACATAATGAGTGTAAAATTTAAGGAAAATATTTAACCTTTTACAAATAAATATATGATAATAATGATATATGATATGCTAGAAATATATTATACAATTTTACCATCCTAAATTTTTTGAATAAAAAATCAGTGTAAAAAGTGGATTATAACATAAAACCCTTACATCATGTATGTATTTCATCATAAACATTATAAATTTATATATAATTTATTTATATATATGATAATTATATAATATATAAATTATCATACATATAATACTAACCATATTTTACTTACAATGTCCTATTACCCATTGATTATCAATCTTTCATTATCATCATGATTTCTAATTTTATGTACATCATTTGTCATGTATGTTTTGGGTTTGATAGTTATGGTCCTTACAAATTGATCATGGTAACATAGTACCCAGAATATAAAATTATGATATAAATATCATATATATTCATTTTATACACATTAGAAACCATTCATTTAAAAAAATTGGAATGTTAATTAAATCACTTTGTGTAGATGGTAGTTTGTATATACACAAAAGTGATCATTCCATTTTTTGAGGGATGTAATGCAATAAAAGTTAATATTAATTAATATTTTGAATGTAATTATTTTGAAGTAAATATCATATTTAAAAATAAAATATTTTATAATAAGCTACCATGCATGCTGTTGGAGGAAAATATATTTTATGACTACGTGGAGGTAGTAGTCAACACATACACAAAATCGATAATTTCATCTCTTATTGGATTGATAAGATTTTTTAAATTGTTTTTTATCATTATAATAACATCTAATAATTTTTATGACACTATAATAATTATTATTTATAGAAAATTTATTTATATGAAGTAGATGAAATAAAATTGAAAGAGATTGGTTAATATATACACGTCATCTATAGAACATCCTTTATCATAATCTTTCACCATTAAATTATTTTCTCTATGAGAAAACCAAAATAACTAGTATGAAGAAAAAGGTTTATAGTATGGTTTTTAACTTGGTTTATACAGAGTTATATGGATCAAAGGGCATGAATAAGGGATGATAATTCATATGCAATTATTTTTGATGGGGCATACAAATGTTGAATTTCTTAACAGATTTAAAAAAATAAAGGACATTTTCATTTGAAGGTGGATTGAAACAAATTTTTATTCTAGAATAGTACTAGATACTATTTAAAAATCTTTAAAAATGAAAAAATTTACATTTATTTGTGGAATCCTACCCATATCTAACAATTTCACCACCTGATAATCCGGTTTTTATTCTTGACCACAGTAACCTAATTTTAATGTTTTTACTCTGCAATATCATCAAAAAATAGGTTGAACGAATAAAATTATATTAATTAATTTTGTAAAAAATATTTAATCCAAATTAAAGGATTCAATTTCAATAATTAGAAGAATTTAATTTATTATTTCATTAAAACCAAAATGACAATTAGTTTTTTAAAAAATAATTTTAATGAACAGATCATATTTTATATAAATTAATTATTTTTTAAAAACAATAATTAATGATAAAATAATATATTAAAAATATAATTTATATGTTTTATTACTAACATTTTTTAATATGGACATAATTATTTAATTATGATAAAATCACACGGTGTGAAAAAAAACTATTTCTAGGATAATCTATTTTTCAGACAAAAAATAAACATACAATGAAATATAGTGTAATGAAAATTATAATGTTATTAATTATATTATAAAAAATTAAATGATAATTAGTGTAAATTTATATCATATTTAAATCATAATGTCAAATTTACTGGAAAGAAAATTAATTTTTTTTAAAAGTATAAACACTATTCAAAGATAGATTAATATATTTAAAAAAATTCTAAAAATAATTTTAAGTTAATATTGACCTGATAATTTTTAAAAATATCTTTATTCCCAAAAATATATAGTTTAAATTTTTTAGAAATTAATAAATACATTATTTGGAAATTATTTGATCAAATCCATTTTTTGAAACATAATTTTTAATTAAAGGAAAGGATTTAGTGAAATTTAATTACATATTAGTTATAAATTAAAAAATAAATGTACGTTAATAATAAAATTTATACTTATTATTAATAAATTGGTTATTATTCTTCATAACATCCAATTTAATGGATATGTTATCATGATTTACTATATTGTTTTTTATATAGACTCGGGGATTCATGTTAGGAGAGTAGTTGTATAATTTATGTTTTATTTAAATGAATATAGACATAATATTTCTTGATATTAAATATATATACCATTGATTCATAGGTTTTGGTTTTATATCATAAGATAATATAATGTTTGGGTCTGATTGGAATTTTTCATGACACAATTTGTAGATATGCAAGGATTTTCTCAAAACATGATGGGTGAACATACTTGGATTTTCTCACAATATAATGGGTGGACATACCTGGATTTTTTCATATTTTCTTCTTCTTTTCTATTATATTTTTTCCATAAATACATCATATGGTACTTTTCCAGACATTAAGTGATTATATTTTATATTCCTATGATTATGCGACAAGGATATTATTGATGATTAGTTCCCCTTTATCAGAGATTGAGTTCACACCTTTAACATGATTTTATTCCCCTAGTTGTGGTGAATAATGTATCTTATAAGGAGTTTTAAAGTGATTATATTTTAGAAAATATGTTTCAAAAATATTTAATTATATCATAAAATATTTTTATTAAATATCTTAAAATTGGAGACACATAACTTATAATTATTTGGGATTGTATGATTATTTTGTGATGGGAGATTTAACTTCGGTAAATGATGTAAAATAAAATTATGATTATCCTTGAACATTGAATATTATATGAATTTAATATTTTATAGTTTGTATTTTTGAACTAGATGTAGGTGTACATTTCAATGTAACCTCATTTCAATAATATATTCAATATTTTTTGGGTTTATAGGGTTATAATACACCATAAATCAATTCAACATGTAATAAATATTTCCACTTTAGCATTGGAATGTGACCATATGGGGAACAATAAAGGAAAGAATGAAAATATTATTATTTATTATGAATATAAAAATGTTATAGTGTAATAACCCATAATTTTATGATATAATTATTTTTATATACATTTTATTTCATTTATATATTGTTTTATATGCCACATTACATTTAAATATTCTTCGATATAATATTGAAAAATAATAATTTCATCAGACATTTATCTCATAACTTTTGGATTGGAAGGTATTAATTTTATTAACAAAATTATGAAAAATATCTAATTTATACATTTATACGATGAAATCGTAGGTTATCTATTGATTATAAATGAATATTGAATTCTTTTGAAAGTAAAGGTGATGTTTTTTTGTAAATAATGACTTTTTGTGCAACATTTTTTTATATTATAGGTTAAAATAATTACTATTGATGAATTATTTTATTTCAATTTATATATTATATATTAAATTAAATGTTATAATAATATTATAATGTTCTTTCAAGTCATGTGATAAGAATACATCCAGTTTTATGCTTATTGATGTATTTATCTAAAAAAGGTTTATATCACATATTGAATTTTTTTTGATTTAGTTCATTAAGCATAATGAAATCGAATCATGAAAATAGATTTATTATTTCTAATCATTATATTCAAATTTTTTAAATTGGTTACTTTTCTTTTTTCCCATTATAAATAGTAACCATGGTTCATTTTATTTTCCTCTATAAGAGTAAAATGGAAAAACAAGGTAAGAACATTGGGAAAAGAATTTAAAATTACAATAACACATTCTATTAACTTGTTATTTTAGTATAATGAAACTATTAACATCCAATTCATGTAAATGAGTCCACTTTGTGACATTTCATAATGATTATTTCTATTATATTATTTCAAAAAATATAAATATATGATATCACTCTCTTGACTTTAATAAATCTAAAGTTTTTATTTTAAGGATAAAAAGATGCCATGTTTTGTTACAAATGAATATTTGAAAAAAAATTACTAGGGTGATATATTAATAAATTTTAGGGATTGAATAATTTATTAAAATTTATTAAAAACATAGAAAAAATATTTATTCACTTAATAGAAAAATAAAATATATGATTATGAAAAATATTAGATGTAATTAGATATGGATAATTTGTTGTGTTCCATGAATTTCATAGATATATTAAATAGTTTTACAACACGTTAAATGATTAATTTATAATTTTATTACTATATTTTTATCTTTAGAGTCAACTTAAATGTAAAGTGTAAAAAATGAAATTAATGATATTTTATGTTAAATAATTTTTAATTAATTATTTTAACATATTAAAAATAATGAAGTTGAAAAATTATAATTTTAAATGGTAAAAAAATTATCACTTGTCCATTCATGAGGTAATTTTTACTTTTAATTAATATTATAACATTATAAAATTTAAAAAAGTCATTTTAATGGTAATGATTTCAATTTTTTAACCATGGGATTAAACTAAATTATATTTATTAAAAAGAAAAAATTCTAATATAAATTTCATTGGAGGATGGTATATAAGTACTAAAATATACTTATTTTTATATATTATTATTTTGAATAATTTTTCTTTTGAATTATTTGATAATATTTTAATTGTTCTTATAATTCAATGAGTGTCTTTTCGGACCTTAATAAAAGTACATCTATTATTTTGTTTCATTACACCACATTAATAAATCTATCATGAAAAAATCCTTTAACATTATCTAATCAATGTCACTATTATATATTCATTATTCATTATCTTCAAAAAGGATCATTCCAATAGTCCAAAACAATGGATTTAAGGGTGGCCTCTGGAAGAATAAGAAATAATTTTACCAAATATCTTTCAATATATGTATTCATATACATATTATAATTATATGGTATTTATGATAAAATAAAAATTAAATATCCTAAATGTACATTAAATATTTTATCATCATTTAATTACTATTATTAAACCTCTTTTCCATCAAATGGAAGTTGAATGTATCACTAGTGCAAATGTGTGGATTACTAGCTCAATATAGCGATTGAAATCATTTTTCGTAAAAATATTTAATGAATGAATATAATTATAGGTTTAATTTTTATACAAAATATAAATGAAATTTATATTATTATGTAATAATAGTATCATGTCTACCTCATTACCTTCCAATATATTGAAAAATGTTAATGTCACTCGAGTGTATATTTGGACTACCACCTCAATGAAGTGATGTGACTTGTTCATCATTTGAAATTTACATGGATAGTAATAAATATGGATATAATTAATATAAATTATAAATATATTATATAATAATGATTATATGATACTGAATTGTTATTGACCTTTCTTTCGATACATTCATCAAAAACTGAAAACAATGTTCAGGCATAATTTCTCCCCACATTCCCAAAAATGGTTGTAATTCAGTTGTTTATATGTAACATTCAATGAAGACTTTAAATATTTATATAATAAATATATTTTATATTTGTATCATTGAAAAATTTCTCGAGATTATAGAAATGTTATTAAATTAGAAGGATCAGAACTACTTACCCAAACTTTTCATTGAAAAATAAATAATGAAAACACATAAATGAGAACATTAATAAGTAACTACATATATATTGGTTTTGAAATGAAATAATTGCCTCATATATGATGTTATCAGTATGTAAATGATTCTATTATATATTAATAATAATTATAAATTTATTCTACTGGAATTTAATTTTCTTTCAATGAATGTCAGACTCAAGGAAAGGGATTTATATTATAATATCTTTATTTAATATAGTTTTTTAATATTATGTGATTGTAAAATAAATTTACAAATATATCCATTAGAAATTTATTGAAATTTATTCTTCGATTTTTATTTAATTATAATAATATTTTCTCTATCATTTTCCTCACTTTATGTATTTAATAGATCAAAAAACATTATTTATGGAAATATAATTTATTTTTCCTTTTAGTCAATAAAACATTTCTTCATTAACTATGGTTCTAAAAAATGTTGTCATGTAATTTTTTATAATTATCCTATGATATTTTAGTTACTGTTTTACCCATTTTTCAATATTATGATTTTTTTTTGAAATTTATCTTCTTTTCATATTTTGAACTAGTTATATTTGTCTTTTTACATGAATTATTAGAGGAATATTTCTTTTAAAATAAACAACATGAAAATAATTATCCTCCATAATGATCATTACATTATTTGGGGATTTCATTAACAAGTTTTCAATGATAATTTCAAATAAAATGTTTTTCTTTATAGTAAATAATTTTTTATATTTTAATATCTGATATTAAAATAAAAATCATATTATCCTCGTCAAAAATTACAGTGAATTTTTAAGGATCCATTAATATAGGATAATATCCTTTTATGTCATATAGAATTTAAAAATAAAATTATCCAATTATACCATATTAATTCTGCATCTAGATCATTTATGGTTATAATTTTTAAATATCCATGAAACCTATTTCATTTACACTTGTTAAGTAATTCTAGGAGTTTTTATTATCATATGGAATACAATGAAATGGTTTTACAATTATGTGATAGGTGGGATCAGAATTATATATCCCTCTAATGTATTATGAATGGATTAATTTTATATGAGATGAAACAATATATGTAATGTTATCCCAATCTTGAAATACTGGGTACATTGGATGCCACTCATAGACCATAAGAGGGTACATAAGAGGTTATCTTATGCCAGATGTAGGTACACAGATGGTTAGACTATGATATACAAGTTATGAATGTATTGGTGGGTGTACTCGATATAATGTTTCCTTGATTGTGTTTATTTCATACATTATTCCAATATCTTGTGACAAGACTGTAAATCAATGTTATTTTTTCATGGATAATTTTATTTGACCCCTTTATAATTCATGTCACATAGACTATGAATATTAATTTCAAGGCTTATGTTAATGATCTAGTAATTTGTGTGTCCAATTTTAAAATTTTATTCTCATGTACTAAAACCGATTATGATTATGTAATATTTATATGAACATAGATATATACATATGTACCCTTACTGAGAATCAACATTCACAATTTGTTTTGTTTTGTTTTCCTTAGGATATAAATAAAAGTTTTTAGCATTATTTTTTTTAAAAGGGTTGTCTTTATTAAGAACAATGTGGAATAAAATGTAGATATTTTTTGAACATGTTGTTTATATATCTATGTTCTAAAAGATAGTGATCCTTAATAGTTCTACCATGGATCATAATTGTGTGTATTAAATATTCATCTAATATGATTTAATATTTATTTATGAAAATTATTACTCACTATTGTTTGTAAAAAATATTGTTTAGTTACATTTGGAAAAAAATATGACATAACATTAGCAAGAACCCATTGGATAATAAATTATATTGGAGAAAATATTTAGTTATTCCAAATCATGGAATAAAATTTTCTTAGAAAGGCATTCATGTTTAGATACTAAATGTGCACATGGTTTTGGGAAAAATGTGTCTATGGATAATAACACTAAATGTAATTTTCAGTTATATGTACAAAATTATTCCATTGAATGGTGAGTGTACCCTTACTATGCATATGGTTTGAAACTCTCTTAGATATATTGGGGTTATTTAAAGTATTCACTATAAAAACCATGAAGGGATTGAATAAATGATGATCATGTTTGAGTTTTGATTAAACTAATGTGTTAAATATTAAAAATATGATTCATGATTTAGAAATTCATTAAATAATTTTCATGTTTTTTTGTTTCCCAATACGATTAATGTTTCTAAAACATTATTTATTGGTTTTAGTCAATTCATTGATAATGAAGGTACAATATTAATATTTAATGTTATAGAAAATTAAATGATGGTCCTCTTGAGTAACCTAATGTTATGGGAGTTTTAAATATAACATTAATTCTTATTGTAACACAATTTTATGAGGACATATATCAGGTAGATAATTCATATGATAAAAGGATAGATTAATTTTCTTTTGAGTCCTACATGATTCAACATCGATATTTTTTTAGTGGGTCTTATGATCCACTTGTATTTGAGTATTGGAGAATTACCATTGCAATGATTTGATTCCATTATTTGGTGTTTTGATCCTATAAAAATAAATTTAGTTGACTACCATTTGGATGGTGAAATATATCAATGATGGATTCTCATTATAAACATAAGGAAACATGTTGAAATTGACTATAAATAGTGGGATGAGTTTTGAATTTTATTTTTGAATAAGTAATTCTGTAGTATTCTTTGTATTAAAGTTGATAAAGAATTCCTTGAGTTAACACAGAATTATGAGGACTATATCGTTGTAAATAAAGAAAATTTTACAACACATTTTTTTTATGCTTACGGTATTATTATTTAATTATAAAATATGACTAACTAATTATTTAGTGGTTTTTAAAACTAGTGTCTAAAGGGATTTATCTATAGGAGAATTTAGCAGTTATAAATAATTTCTTAATGAGATATTATGATATAAATTAATATTTTATTTACACATAAATATTTTGGTTTTCATAAAAAATAATGATATAATTTATAAAGAATTGTAATGAAAAAAACCATGGAGAGAATAATATTTTCCTTCTATTATTATTGAATTAGTGAAGGAAACATTGAGGGAATATCCTAATATTGAATAGTAAATGCAATACGTGTAGAAATGATGATCATCAAGAAATTGACTGCTGGTGTAGGAGGAGAAGTTATCCAAGGATAAATTAAAAACCCCATAAAATTCAACACACACACTATAGTGTTTCAAATAAAAGTAGTATTGTTTACTAACGATTTCCATATTATAAATATATTGTGAATAGTCAATAATAGTAAAATATTAATTTCATAGAAAAATAGAAATCTATATAGATCATTATTTCTGATGTGGAGTTTGAAAACTATGTGGTGAACGTTTCAATTACCATCCACTGAAAAAAATTTAACGTATTATTTGATTCTGGATCTAACTACTCTTTTAATTATAATAAATTTTATAAGGGAATTAAAACACCACCCCACTGATTTGATATTTAATTAGTATCAAAATCCCAAAATGATATAATTATCAAAACTCATATATATGATTCTTCCTTGATTCAATTATATGGGAATGTTCTTCGGGTAAATCTCATTAATCTCCCATGGAGTAATTCAATGCAAACTTAGGATTTTATTGGATTTATTTAGACAAATCCCACATAAATTTTCATAGAATGGAATTCATGTTTTATATAATGAACTAATATATAAACTTCTATTAGTATGATGAAAAATATAAACATCTATGGAAATTACATCCATTTTTTGTTGTTAATTACTATAAAAATGCGTCTTTTATATTCAAAAGATATATTCATATAATATGGTATTTTGAAAAAACTCTAAATAAATTTACTAGTGTTCCTCCAACTTATGATTATGTGTTTTAAATAGAACTCATACATAGATCTACCCCTATTGTAATGATTCCATGTTTAATGGCCAGGAATGAGTTACATTAGTTGAAGAAGAAACTCCATGAGAATGATAAAAATTGATTTACTCATTTATGTTAGTCACTATGGGTTCCATATATTCATTTTTAAAAAGAAAAAATATCGATCAACGCATCTCTATGTTGATTGTATAGATCTTAACCTGATCACAATAAAGTATAGGTTTTGTCTTCCCAATATTGGATATTTTTTCAATCAATTATGATGAGTATAAAATTTTACAATGACTGACCAAAGATCTCGATAAAATTATTTTAGGTTAAAAAGTGAAGAGATACCAATTAAATCTGTCCATATAAGGTATAAAAACTATAAATTTATATTGATTCAATTTGGACAAACTAATTCTGCTTCTATCTCAAGTTATTTATTGAATAAACCATTAAATATTAGCTAAATTTGTTTATGGTAGAATTTAATGAGAAATTATTATATATTAAAATATAATGTAAGAGCAAGAATATAATTAATTGATTACACTAAATAGACTAAAGACGGATAATTTTCATGAAAAATTTATAATGTCTGAATTTAAGATACAATAAATTTAATATCTAGTTCATATAATATCAAGAGAGGGTATAATAGTTGATCCATCAAAGGAAAAAGTCATTGATCATTATCCATGACTCTCCATAGTGACTTAGATCCATAATTTTCTTATATTTGATGGTTATTATTTATGATTTTTAGATAATTTAACATGTTTATGAAATCCATGAACCATTCTATATAGGATGATGTCCATGTTTCTTTTTATTGGTGATAGTGAGAAAACATTCAAGGGACTATATATAAGGTTAAGAATTATTCGGGTATATCATTTACACTATAAGTGATAAGGGTTGTGTTTTTTTGTGATTCATTAATTATGAGTATTAGATATGTCCTCATTTAGAACGATTTTATTAATACTTAAACCTCATATAAATTGATGGTTGATGAGAAAAATTACCCAACAAATGATTTACAGTTATATATGACGTTGTTTTTGAATTAAATGTATGGAGGACTTATAATTATGGGGAATGTTATATATAAATATATAGACCATTTAATTATAAATTATATACTCACTCAAAAAAAGATGAAAATGTTCCAGATAATATAATTTTAGTTGATTAATGATCATGACATCTCAATACATTAAAACTATGGGAATGAAAACAAGGTTTATAATGTTTTTATTCGAAAGGATCATGCAAGATTATATTTTATGAAAATTATAAATGATCTAATGTTTTTAGATTTCAAAAGGATGGGTCTGAAAACATAAAGGATGGTGAAAAATTTTATTTTCCTCAAAACAGTGTTCAACAGTCAATTAATGTGAGGAATAATTAGGTGAAGAATGAATATGTGGAACTGTGTATAAAGATTATAAATATTATAGACTCCAACATTGAATCTTATGGAATAATAAGATTTATGAACTCTATATGTGTTCAATCCAAACTAGTTTTTAAAAATCATTTATCAGATGTATCCAATATTTCAATATTCTCAATTCATCCATGATGTAAGAAGATGTATAATAAAATAAAATATTATTTATGGTGGGATAACATGAAAATGTACATTTAATATTATATATCTAGGTTATTTTTATGCCAAAATGTTATTTTTTAGAGATAAAAGTCTAATTGAATGTTATAACCATTCCCCATGACAAAATATAAATTGAAAAACATTGGAACATATTTTCTTTTTAGAATCCCAACAACATATAATGGTTATATTATATTTGGGTTATGAATGATTTCCTCATTAATCCATAATTATTCATTACTATTAGATAATATTTCTCGTATCATCATCATGCCATAATATAGATTAAATAATTAGTAACATTTTCTAGATTACATATATCTATTATATAAGATTGGGGTCTGAGGTTTACCATAATGATCATATGAATTAGTCATTATATCATCCCATCCATATGAAAAATCCATACTAAATATTTTTAGATGAATATTCATTATAATAAAAAAAGAAAATCCCGATGACCTTCACAGTTTTGGGCATTTTGATACTTGAAATACAATATTTTAATCAGGTCAAAAAATCATTAATGTTTGTCAAAATGATCTTCCCATTTAGTGCTCTTCATATAAATTCCAAATATAAAACCATCCTTCAAGACAAATGGAATGGAAATATAAGAAAGGGTGATCTCATAAGCTCCCTAAGGGTAAAAAAGGGAGATATGTAAGAATTACATGAAAATAATGGTATGAGAACACGAACATAATATAAAAAAACAATTCCCTTTATTTCAAAGTTAATAAACCTGAGTAATAGAATAAATATTTGATGTTCATAAGACACTAATCATAACAGATTCAAATAAAATGATATATGAGAGAAAATTTTTTAGAAAAAACAAATATCTGTTCCGTGTACATAATCATTGAAAATAAGTTTTTAAGTAGTCAAGGCTTACTATAAAAACCATCATAATAGATATGGCCCTTTACTGAATTGTGTTCAGTCTTTGTTTTACCACAATAATATTGAACTAGGTTCACTCCCTATTATATCCCTATAT
Source organism: Viscum album (assembly GCA_963277665.1). NCBI lineage: Eukaryota > Viridiplantae > Streptophyta > Magnoliopsida > Santalales > Viscaceae > Viscum > Viscum album. The sequence goes on along the minus strand of OY728140.1, from coordinate 1,263,331,821 downwards.
TACTAAACTGGGATTGCATCATATTCGAGTTCTGTATTACTAAACTGGGTTTAATACCAAGAATATTACTATTTATTTCATGTCATATATCTTTTCCCAAGGCTTTTGATGGAGACATAGGTCCCACCAATCACATAATAAATACAATATTTAGGTGATCCATTATATCAAAAAAAATTATTCATATCATAAACCAAAAAATGAAATGGGTATAATAAACATTTCATCATATCAAAACATATAAAAAATATAGAGGCATCATAATCATTTCATCATATCATAACCGACGAAATGAATTGGGTTTCATAATCATTTTATCATGGTATAACATGTAGAAGATAAAATTAATTCATAATAAACCATTAAATGAAAAAATAATAATTGTTTATGTGAGTATGATCTCCAGTAAAGCATAAAATATATCAAATTATGCCATTTTAAATATGGAATTATCTTTTATGATCATGTGGAACATTTATTAAGGGAAAAAAATTTATTTGAAATTCAATTTTAACAACATAAAATATTTTCAAAATAATTTTATTTATTTCAAAATTAGATACATAGAAAAGAAGTCTTATAAAATAATTTAAAACATTTATTGATGTATATATCCCTTACTATAATAAAAAAATCCTTTCAAATCGTAGAATTTTTTGAAAACCATTTTCTTGAAAAATAATAATAAAAAAATAAAGGTATATTTTAAAATACATTAACAGAATTTATAAAACGTAATAAATATTAAAAATACTTTCCAATGAAAATTTTATTGATGTTTCATTTTAAAACATTTATGAGAACATATTTATAATTAATTATTTTAGAAGAAAATATATATCCAACTGATGAGAGGCATAAATTCATATTTTCTTAAAAACATTTCATTAATTATCCAAAGTAATACAAAGTGTAAAAATGGTAAATATACATGAATATATCATGAATACCCAAAGGATATTAAAAATAATCGTAATTATTGAGAGTGGGATCATGATATTTTAACATTGGATACATGATCATAAATAATCTCTATGAATTATGAAATTGTAACATAAAATCGTTACCACTTTGTCATCAATGAATCAGAAGAAAAAATAAGTTATTACATAAAATAAAATATAAAATAACATAATTATTAATAAATTGATGATATTACATGTCAAAGGGTCCATATATAATACTTGTGTGATTAATTATGTGGAAACACAAAATACATCACATGTAATGAAAACATAGTCAAAAATCCTCTAATGATTGGGTAACATTTGAACTATAAACTACATGAAATAGAGATAATCAAATGAATTTTGAATAAAATTGATTTTCATTATAAAAACCATAATTAAATTATAGTAATTATAGGCACCACAAAAAATAAATTGGTGGTGAATGTGTCATGTTCCTCACAACAGTTAAAAGTGAAAGAGAAATCCCTTACCAATTTGGTTACTTTTGGACATTAAATCCACTAAATGAGTGATTATCAAATTTTATTAAAATAAAAATAATTTTATTTAAAATTACCATAAGATAAATTCATAGGGAGTGTATTTCCCACATAAAATTAGTATGTGGTGGGTATAGAATTTTTCTCACAAAATATATTAATGGGACATAAATCTCTTACTGTAAGTCTTGTCTTTCATCAATCCCATTCAAACCTCATGTATAATAAATATATTTTTTAATAGATCTGTAAATAACAATATAAATATACATAGAATAAAATTTATGTTTTTATTATGATATTTTATAACTCTTTTGTTATCGATTTCATGTTAAATTTACAGATCAGGTAATATCAACTTCGTTTTTTCCTACATGTTTCGATTAAATATATATATATATATATATATATATTAATTTTATATTTATCATGATTTAATAATATCTATAATATAAACCATGATATAAATAGCATATATATATATATATATTTAGTACATATGTTGTTATATTAATCTATTAAGTTTATTGAAAATAAATGAAATACATCACTCATGGAGATGGAAGGCCATATATAAACATGAATGTTGTTTCAATTTTATTATCACACATAATGGATGAAAATAAAATTATATATATATGAATATATTATAATTATATTATAATATTTTTTTCATATATTTTAAATATTGTTATTAATTACATCATTAAAACATTCATGTAATGCATGAATGAATTATATCACTTTGCGAGGCAGTAGTCTTCCATTTACACAAGTGATGTTTTTATATTACAACTAAAAGGAAATCATAAATGAATTTGTGATATTATAGGTATATGATAATAATAATAATCTCATAAATATCCTATATATCATATATATCATATATATATATATTGTATGTACATATTTATTCAAAACCTTGAATATTGTTAATGGAAAAATTAATGGCTTCAGGTCATGAGGAGGTAGTTTTTCAAACATGGGAATGATGATTTTGTAACCCATTTTATGGAAGAGTATGTGGATGTAGGCCTTAATCATAATAGAAAATATCTCAGTATATTGATGTTAATGAAGTTATTATATAATTATGTTATAATAATAATTCAATGGGGTTGACGAAAAAATAAAATAAACATTCTCATGGATGATCATGATCTATTCTTCTAGTATCAACCATGGGTTTCCACAAAATCCAAAAATTTATGGATTTATGCCAATAATATGGTTTATATAATAAATAGATGGATGATTAAATGTGATTTGGGTAGGGTTTTGATGATCCAAATGACATGAGAGGTGTGAATAAGTTGGGAGAGTTAGTGCCAATATATTTGAGTGGTGTAATTCCATTAAATACCCAAAATTATTCACTATTTGGGGGTATCCCATAACTAATGTTCCTAAAACCACAATTAATTAAAGATTTTTTGGATGAATTGGTTGAGAATAAAATCCAAAACCCAAAATAAATAAATTTTTTATGAATGAAATTCCATGTAATTAAGATTAATCAATTTTAAATTTATCGTTTTTACAAAGGTAGCATGCATCTTTTTATTTACCTATGAAATTTATAAATTTAGAATAATATTAAAAGTGATTGATTTGTTTATTTATATATACTGAATCTATATATGTAATCCAATTCATTAGATAAAAATTATACATGTGTGTATAATTAATTTTAATACAAATTTATGTAATGCAAAAAAAAATGTTTTAACCATAATTAAGTTAATTTATTTTATCTGTTTTCATTATTTATTATAAAAAAAACTAGATAACCATATTTTATAATATAAATTATTTTAGTTAAAAATATTTAATACATTTTTACATATTTTATTCATATAGTTGGTGGAATTTAATTTAAAAATAATCCCACAAATGCGTTGAGAAGATAGGTTTTCAAAGATAAAATGTTTATTGGCTTACAATGTTTTTATATCAATTTTCAATATAAAATTGATTTAAATGAAGTAAATTCGATATATATATATATATAATTGAAGTAATTATTACTTAAAACCAATTGAAAATGTAATCTCACTTTTAAATAAGTCAGGAAAAAAAATTTCAACTAAAATTCATTATTTTTCACTATTTAACAAAAAATGAAACTTCTCAAAAAAACAAAAATATTCAACCAAATATAGTTTTTTTGATCTTATTTAAAAAATTAATTTAATATTTAAAAATAAATTCTTCTAAAATGGAAAAATTAATTTCAAAACAACTGCACCATTAAAAGGAGACAAATATTCTTTTAAAAAAATAATTGAAAGCGTAAAATTGAATTTATTTTAATCTCTTGAATTGAAAACACTGATGATAAATGTTAATAATTATATTGAATATATAATCTATATATTCAACTAATGTAATTATGTAATGTTTATTGTTTTAAAAATTGTTATAGAACGCACTTCTGTGAATTCAAATAGAATTTAATGATTTCTTTTTGTTTTAAAAATGGTTCTATTTTGATTTATAATTAATTTATAAATATAAGAATTAATTATATAAAAATCTACAACCCACGATTTCATATTTTTTAATACATTTCATACCATAAATTTCAATGGATATGTGACAACTATCATATAATTTTATTTTATAATATGTCATGTTTCATTTAAACTTAATGCTGCATGTTACGTAAAATAATCTCAGTATTATATGTAACACAGTACAAAATTAAAGTTCTACATAACATAAGATAAAATCAATATAAAAAATAATTTTTATATCAAAAACTAAATATTGAAAATGTTATTTTCACATGACTGTTTTTCCACAAAATATTATTGTGTTACATGCTATCTCCCTTAAAATTAATTTCACCTACAAAATTAATCTTGGCCATAAAAAGATTAAAGTTTTAAAATTCCTTCATAGAATCCAAGTTTTCAAAAATGAATAATATAAATACATTTAAAAATGGAATTTTGGAAATATAACAGTTACCCAATGTAACTCATAACTAGGTTTCAGAATAAGTGATCATAGGTAGGGAGTGATGATTTGGACAAGGATAAAAAGTGTAAATAATTATAGAGAGTGATAAAGATCAATGATTTAAAGTAAGTGGGTATTCAAGAAAACATTAATGACCAAAATACCATAAACCATTTTTGATTTAAGGGACCATTTGATTCATCTGAAATTATGGCACTAGAATAATTTTTTTAAGATCTTTTTATTAAAGTTGTATAATTATCCTGAGATAATATTGTTATTTGATTTCATTCTATTTTATAAGAATAACATCATTTTTTGGATTTTCCTTGTTAAATTTAAACTTCATATCTTACTATGAGAAATGAATGATTATTTATTATTACTAAATAAAAATACATAATAATATCCATAAATATAATGATATGTCATTTCGTCTATCTTTAGTTGTCATTTAGAGAAAATGGTAATGATATGTTATGCATAAATCTTAATATGGTGATATTATATAAAAATTTATAAAAACCCATCCAATTCCTAACTTAAATCATTCCACAAATGGTTATCCTTACAACCATTTAAAAATAATTAAATCCAAATATTTCCAATGGAGGTGAGTAAATATCTCCATTTCAACATAACATTAGCCCCCAATATCTCATAATGTAGATCTTGATTTTCACATACCAAACATGAGAATAAATTCATCGTGTATTATGTTTATACATTGAAATAACCTGGATTACAAAAGAACTACTGTGAAAACAAGAATTATTCCTACTTACATGAATAAAACCACAAATTATTGAATATATTCTCTATATCCAATAATTTTGAAAATCCATCAATGATAAAAAAAAACTTTTAAAGAAATTAATTTTTCTATTATGAGGTATTCGATAATATCAATTTTATATTTCCCAAATTAACCATATCTTTATCCAAACTAAAAAAAATTCTCCACATCAGAAACCTATTATGTTATACCTTCTCATAATAAAAATATCACCATGATATTAAATAACATTTCTAGTCCATCAGCATTAGTAAACATATTAATTCAAATCCAATGTAAAAAACTTATATTAACAAATCTATATATATTTTTTAACATTAGATAATATAATCATTTAATTTCAATACATAAATACTTCATTTATATAATTTCATTTAAAAAAAATAACTAAACTTTGTTGTCTTATTTATTAACACTTAATTCATCTCACACATTCTCATTAGACTCTTCATTATCATCAATAAAACCCATACTCATTTCACATTGTTTACACTCTTTAAAAGTGTTCAATTTGGTAAATCTATTTTCAAAATTCCCAAACATCCCCAAATTAAATAATTAAAAAAATTACAATATATTATGGGAATAGGAAGGCTATACATTTCATTAAATGAACATTCCAGTTTCCCATAGTGATTACATTTATTGTGTCCTTCCATTCTATAGTGAAAAAATCATCTTGTTCTTCTAAGACGTTCACTTGGGTGTTCCTTCTAAAATTTCAGACACATGGGAAACTAAAACATTATTCCACAATGGTCTCCAATATCCAAAAATATAATATAACTCTTTCATTGTCTTCATTGGGGACTGTGGGAGTTTGTTTTGGTATTCATCATTAATCATGTTCTGTAAAAAATGATTAGTTATTATCATAACATCCTTAACTGTAGTCATTATCCCATTTGGTGGCTCATCAGAAAATCATCCTTCATAATAAATGTTAATATAGTTACTTATTATTCCTATCATTGAATAAAATAATGAAATAATAGTGTTATAAACACCTATCATATTAGAAATACAAATAATGATTAAAATTAATTTGTAAAATTCCTAAATTATGAATCATTTTTAAAAATCTATTACACCTTTTTTGTAACCTAGGACATCCATGATCATCATTAATTTATATCATTCATTATGGTTTATATAGAGTTTGTGAATTTTTAAAGTATATACCCTAGAAGTGTATTACATGGTGTAGAATAAATCACATTTTTCTAAACTAGTTCCCAATACATTGTAGATCAATACTGTGTTTTGGGGTTGTCAACCTTAAGTAAATCTATTTCAGATCCACATCCACTTATAGTATCCACATTTTTATGTATTTATATGAATAAAATCTCAATATCCTTTCATTAATTCTAGGAATTTTTCTATAATTTTACTTAATAATCCGTAGAGAAGTCCCTAGATGTATCCAAATAAATATCCCTAGGGATCTCACAAATGATTTCCCACCCTAGATTACAATGTATAACTAATTAATTTCTTTGATACCAAATATATATGACTAAGCATCACGTAAATTGATATTACATCATTTTAGATGAATATTAATTACCTTATATAAAGATACTCTTGAAGAGATTAACCATTTACCACTTTTCAAAACATGGAAAATAGTATTCTAATCAGGTGAATGTAACATGCCACATTTTTTAAAGGACACAATATGTTAGATAGCGTACCTTATACGCCACTGTGAGCTTAATCAAACACCTATATATTATTATTTAATACCATATTTTTCACAATTTTTTAGAATATATGGAATGATTGGTATTGAATAAATTAGGAAATCATGTTTAATATATGTTTATATAATGAATAATTGGTTAAGAATTTATTTAGAAATGAAAATAAAAACTAATTGAATATAAATTATGTGTTTTTTGAAGAACTATTAATTTTATAATAATTTTATTCTTAAAATAATATATTCACCCTTTTGGATTATATTAATGAAGCATAAAATCAATATAATATTTTAAATTCTTTTAATTTTTTTTCTAGACATGATATATAGACAATATCAATTTTAATCATAAACGGAATATTTTTCAAAAAATTTATTTTATCTACTTTTGATGAACAACCAAATTTAATTATTGATTTTGTCTATTATATAAATTATATTTGAATAAAATATTCTTTTGTTTGTGTTTAGGGGGAAAAAATTTACTTTGGATGAATTTTTATTATTTTTTCTCATAAGATTTATTTTTCAATGAATAGTGAATAATACTACATTTTAATTCAAAACATATTTTATACAAAATTTAATTATAATTTTAGATTACCATTTTAATTTTTATTAATGTGTGTATATATATATATATATTAATTTAATACAATTTTGGTCAATTGTTTTCTCATTGAAAATGAATATAAAAGCTTCTTGATCTTTTGAATGTTTTACTTTGTAAAACTAATTTCTCTTTCAGTCAAAAAGATTAATTTAAAAACAATTTTCCCACTCCTGTGAGTAGAATTTTAAAAAATGGACATAGATGGTAGTAATCAGTAAGAATATTTGGGTCTAATAAAATCAACATAATTTTTAGTGAATTGTAACTTTAGTATTTTATTTTCCACGGTTAATAGTAAATCGGGCAATTAAAGGTAAAAAATAATAACATTATAAAATTACGATAACATTTGTTATATTTTCATTAGAGTAGTGTATTCATCCCAAATAATACTTATGATGATATTATATACTTTTCAAGAAACTTGGCTAAGATTATGACCTTTTTTATATTTTATTTGAAGGTATGCTAAAAATGTCATACTCATATTTTTAATAGGTAAATCATTTATAATTTAGGGTCTTGTAGAAGATAAATTAGACTATAAATAATCATTATAACTCTATGATGTGTATCTACATAAAGATGATTTTCTATAAATTTTATACACTATATAAGTAAATTTAATTAAGACACAATGTTGATCATGTAATAGATTTGATTTGGGAAGAATATGACAAATGATATTAATAATATTAAACTAAAAATAAGTTGAAATTTATGAATACATCGATGAAGTTTTTGGATAACATTGGCATTTTAGGGATGATAAAAGTTGTTTTTATAAGTAACAAAGTTATTATTATTTTTATAAATTCTAGTATTGATTAGTGTCAAAATTTATATAACAGGTATTTTAAAATATAAAATAACTAATTAAAATGATATAAAATATTTAAATATATCGGATTTGTCAAACTAGTTTATATTAGACTAAAAATTTATTAATGACTCATTCCCAATTATTTTGGTATGTCATGGTAATTATTTTATCGATCAAATTATAAATTACATGTTTAAATGGTAAGAGTTAAAGGGGTTAAAACAAAAAGATAATGATAAACAAATATTCAAACGTAACTAATATTAATTAGATGAATTTATTTTTACCCTAAATAATAATATGATCTAAATTATTTATTTTTTATTGGTGTTAAATAAAAAATGAAATTATATTAATTTAAAAATTTTGATAATTCCAAGAGTGCTCATCCCCTTCCCCAATAAAAGGGAACACACTCATATCTATTAATTAAATTAAAAAACCATATGTATTATCCAATATCTTCTCAAAAAACTTCTTATAATACCACCCCACATCCTGGATGACTTAGTTTGGCCATAAATCCATCATTTAGTGTAATTAACGTGTTGAGAAAGGTGATCATCTGAAGGAAATGTATTGTTTTTAGTTGAGTATTTCAATATAATTTCTTCTTCCACATAATTAAAATATTTTCTATATATTATGATATAATAACTATTGTATACTAATTATACTAAGATATTATTAGGTTAATATCATCACCTAAATCCATCTCCACTTCCATCAAATGGGAAATGAATATATCATTTGTTCTTATGTGGAAACTATCAGCTCCACGAACCGATAGAATTAATTTTCCATAAACATCTATAATTTTAGGTTATAATGATGTTAATATGTTATATTAATGACATATTAATCATTGTAACATAATTAATATATAAATTATATTCTTAATTTCCATGTACATAAAAATGATAATTTTATTCATGCGTACGTGTAAACTAACACCTCCACGAAGAGCTGCTTTTTTTTCTAATTCACTAATGCAACTGTATGATATATATATATATAAGTATATAATAATTATTCATATTATATTATTGATATTATATCCACAATTTAATGTGAAAATTATACTTACCTTATTTCCATAATGATAATTGAAAAACAGAAATGTTACATATGCATTTGTACGACCTACCATCTCGATCATTAAAACACTATTTACTTTTCCTAAAAATACATATTGGTATTATTTAAATGATTAATTTAACTATAAAAATAATAATAATGTAATGAAATTTAATTTGGAGATGATTTACTAATGAACACCCTGAAAATGATCGACTTGCCTTTGTTATTTTGGACTCAAGTACTGAATATGATCAAAACGTCTGATGTAAACATAAATAATTAGTTAATTTTTTAACTTGATAACAAATGATATAAATTGGATAAGAATATGAAAAATATTACCATTAATGTTTAAATTAACATAATTTCATTATTTTGTAATTTTAATAATGTACAAGATAATCCAGACTCAGTGTAAGAGATTTCATGTCAATACACTTTCATTGAGTCGTTTCTTGATGATATAAACCATTATTCGTTTATAAAGTGTATATACATACCATTTTATTTATAGTATCCATATTATATGTATAATAATGTTATTTAATGTTATTATAATTTTCTACAATCAAGTGGCTTATAATTTAAATGTTCAATGATGTATGCGATACTTTGAATGTTTAATGATTTATTTTCCATAACTTTTTCTATATGTCTATATTCATGTTTAAAATTTTCATGTTTATATATAATTATATAAAATATTATAATGAAAATATTATTTATATTTTTTATTTTATTGAAATTTTTTCAAAATAAATATTTTTACATGTTTTATATGGAATATTTTGACCAAAATACAGAATGATTTTTTTAGGTATACATTGATAATGTCTTCACCTTCCCTGTAAATGTTATTTGATATTTGGATACCTATATAAGCCATTATTATTTTTAAATGATAATAAGTCCCTTATTCACTTTTTTGGGTATATTGGTGTTGTAAATGGTTTTGAAAATTGATATACTATTTCAATATATTGAAATGATTAATTGTGATTGAAAATGGAATTTCATGAGTCAAATGTTGGTAATTGATAAATTTTTTGTTTTATTATTATATAATGGTACTAAGAAATCTTACAAGTGGTTACATGATAAAAAAAATTAGGCGGTTCAATGATAATCCATAGATGGGTGGTTACATTATAACCTCCAATGTGTTGGGTATTGAAGTGGGTCGTATGGCTATTCCATTTGTAAGAGTGACATAAATGGAAGTTGGCCACACAATTATTCTATTTAATTATGATTATTTTCCAAGAAACCATTATATGTTATATGTGATTTATATGGGTTATGGAAATATTTTATGTAAAAAAGATTTTAAAGTGGCATGTATTCAAAGGAAACTATTTACAACTTCTTAAGGGTGGAAATTATTTCTTTATGATAATGTATCCATATGATTACGTGTTTTTACAAGAATAATGATTTTTTCTTCATCGTGTCTCCCATAGCTTGTTATTCTCATACCATGTTTTAAAATATTTTACATTTTATTGATGGCAGAATATAGATAAGGATGGGATCTGAGTCAAAATGTGACGGGTGAACATGAAAAGAAATGATGCTTTTATAATGGTTTTGGTTTAAGAAACTAATGGATCTAGTTTATATATATCAAATTAGTATTAAATGGATATTTTCTGTATGATTTAGGGACAAGGTTTCTAAATATATAATGTTTGAAGGATATTCAATGAAAAATAATGTAAAATTCATGAATTAACTAATGATTATGTAATGTTTATGGCTGGTTCCTTACATGAAATGTAGTCAATGTTTCCAAAAAATATCTTCCCATTTATTACTCTTTAAAAACATTCGATACATAAAACAATTATTCATTACATTGGGAAGGAAAAATATGAAATAGTGGTTTTAAAATCTCAATAATGGTAAGAAATGGAGATACAAAAGAAAAATATAAATATTAGTGTATGAGAACATGGTCATAAAATATGGAAATAATACAATACATGTAAAAACTAATAAACTTGAGTGATGTAATAAATTTTGGTAGTTCATAAAACATTAATCTTAGAAGAATCATATAAACTTATTCAGGAGAGAAATATTTTGTAATACACCATATATTTGTGGAATATATATAACTAATGAAAATCATTTCTGTATTAGTCACATCTCACTGCCAAGATGATCATATATGATAAAGTCCTTTACTGATTCCAGTTCACTCTCTATTCCAAACCTATTTAACTTAACCTTGTTCACTCCCCATTCATATCATGTATTATAGAACTATGTTCACAACTAATTCTAGTTATTTATTAAAGAACTAGGTTCACATTTCATCCCATTTCTATTTCTCTCATGTGATATTAATCATTACCAAATTCATTGTAGGGAGATATTGGTTCCAACCATCAAATTATGAATACAATATTTATATGTACCATAAGATCATAAAATTTCATCATATCATAACACATGAATGAAAAGTTTTATCGTAAATATTTAACCATATCATAACCTTTGGAAAAGAGTATGGATTCAGAATAATTTCATTATATAATTACCAGTGAAAATAAGGGGTTTTCATAAGAATTTTATGATGGTATAAACCATGGAAAAAATATATTAAAAACATAACAACATAAATATAAAATCTTAAATTGAGGAATATGAATGGTTTTATGGAATCATATAACAACCTATTTCAAAGGCTTGAATCATATATTGAAAATTATTTTTAATGATTAATTAGAATATTTCTTATGAAAATTAATCTATCTTTGAAAATAAATTTTTAAAATATTAAATATTTTCATAATAATTTTACATAAAAATTATTAAAAAATTATAATTTAGTTTTTATAAAATTATTTAAAACATTAATTTATTAAAATATCCTTTACTCTTTTAAAAATGGATTTTTAAACATAAAACATATGAAAATCCATTTTTGTTTAAAATAACCATGAATACAAATAAAGGTAGAATAGAAAATCTGGTTAAAAACAATATAAAAATGTAAAAAAATGTAAAAATTGTGTTTCTTTAAAATGATCTAAAAATACCATTTTATGAAATTTTATTAAACATTTCTGCATGGCATGGTTTTGGATAAAAACTGATTTTTGACCAAGGAGAAAAATAAAGTCTCATTCTCTTAAAAACATTTCCTTAATTATAATAAGTACCAATGCCTGGAAGAATGTTACAATTACACAAATATATCCAGAATATCCAGTGAAGAATAAAAATCATCATTATTATTAATATGTAGATCATGTGATTTAAATATTGGATACTTGATCATAATCAATCAAAATTAATTACGAGATTGTAATACAAAATCATTACCACATGTGATTAATTGAATCATATTACCAATGAAATAATAACATAAAATGAAACATAAAATATCATGAGGATTAATAAATTAATGATATTACATTTTAAACTGGATTTATATACACATTATTAATTAATATAGGTTCATATCATAACCTAAATCATAAAGAATGACAATTGAGTCATAAATCCCTTACTGATTTTGTATCATTTGAACTATTAACCCAATAGATGTGAGATATTCATATGTATTTTTAAATATATAAAATATTAATTATAATAACCATAATAAATTTTTGGAAATTAATCATTCCGCATAAAATAAATAAGTGGTTAACATGCCATGTGTCTCCCAGAATATAAAAAGTGTTATGCAAGTCCCTTACCAATTTGGTATATTTTGGACCGTAAACCCCATGACAGAGAGATTCTAAAATTGATATTTAGATAACAATAATATCAATTATAACAATAATAATTTACATTCATGGTAATTATATATACCACATAAAAGAAACAAGTGGTGGATAAGGCATTTGTCTCAAGAAAAATAAAGGCGATATGCAAATCCCATACCATAGTTCTTGTTTTCCATTGTACTAATTAAGACCTATTATATAATAAATATATTTTTATTATAAATTTATTAATATACCATACTCATATATATAATACCATATATGGTTTTATTAGGACATTTGTAACCCATTTATTAACGATTTCATGTTAAATTTACATTTTGTTGTGTGACCTTGTTACTTTTGGTATAAGTTTTAATTATTATTTTTTAGTTCTATTAATTTATTCCTGATTTAATCATATCATAAATTTAAACCCTGAAATAAATATAATATAAGTTTAGTATATATTTATTCATAGTAATCAATAATATATGGTGATAAAAATGAAATACACTCTTCAGGGAGACAGTTGGTCATACGTACACGTGAATGTTTTTTCTATCTTCGTGTTTTATAGAATGAAACAAATGTTAATGATATATATATATATATATATATATTAATATTAAATTATAATTTATATGTTTTATATATCAGATATTTTTATTTAACTGATCATTAATACATTATATGGGAAGCATGCATGAATCACATCTCATCATGAGGTGGTAGTCCTCCATACACATGAGTGATGTTATCGTATTCTCCAAGAATTTAAATCAACATGGAATGTGTGATATAATATATCCAGAAAAGAAATAATAACATCAATATTATAAATACCATAAATATCATATATTAACCTTTCTCCATCATTATTACCAACCACGAAATGTGGTAAATAAAAAATTAACGACATCAGTTCGCGAGGCGGTAGAATGTCGTACACAAAAATGAAAAAATCATAACCCCATATAGGGAATATTTTGTGGTTTTAGGTCATAAAATGAAGATAAAAAATCACAATATATATATTATACTAATTTTGTTATATAATCCTTATACAATAATAATTTAATGGGGTGGAGGAAGAAATATTTTAAAAATGCTCATTGATGAAAATTAACACTTCTTCGGGTATCCCCATTAGGTATGTAATACTACCCAAAAAAGATTAATTTCTGAAAAATTATGGGATTAATGTTTAAGGGAATGGAATTTTGAAATTTATTTGAGTTGTTTTTGGATGATCCAAATGGATTAAAAGATGTGAATATATAGGGACAATGAGTGCCATTTTATAATGGAGGAGGGGTGAAATAATTGTAAATACCCAAAAGTATTTATGATTGGGAGGTATAACTTACCTACTAAGTAGGATCCCTTATTTTTCTTTGTATTTACCTCTCTATGTTTTTGTTTGATCCTTGGTGGTCTTGTAATTTTGAGAGACAGAGTGCCTTTATTAGTGAAAATGATCTAATGTTTGGGGATGTATAATCATTTGAGTAAATAATGTTTTTGTATTGATGGGAATACATGTTAATAAGGGTTAATGGTAAGTTATGACTATTTAAAGGATATTTGGAGAGTTAAAGGGAAAATGGGATGAAAATACAACTACATAACATTTATGTTTTTGTAAAGGGATTATACATCAAGTAATTGTTCGAGGTTTTTAATTAAATTAATATGAGGTGTTGGGGTTTTCAATGAATACTATAAAAATTTATAAAGGATTTAAAACTACATTTAATTCCATTAAATTTACTGAATTTATTTTTTAAACCATCCTTGTGGCTAGAATTCATTCTATTTCACTGCATTTTCTCCCCTCTCAACCACAGGGAATTCTATATGAATTTGTTGACTTCCAATCTCCCTTCATAAAATTATGCTAGTATATTAAATAAATAATTATATCCTTTGGTTATGTCTCTTCCATCTTTACATTGTCCCTCCATCCATTTTTCTAAAATACTTTTCTTGATTGCATTGATGGTTTTGATCTTGTTAAATTCTTATCTATGATCCTCTTTTAAATAATATGCACCTTCTTCTTCACGGGAGATATCCATTTGAAGAGTTGTTAGAAAAATGGATAAAGACATTGTGTTAAATCCTAAACAATTTATTTGATTATTGGTTATTTGATGAGATATCATGACTATTTCCCTTATTGTGTGAGCCCAAATTAATTATTAATTGAATATGTCTATCCATTGAATTCTGTTTATTTCAAAAATATTTGTAATTTTCTAATGCATTATCTTATGTCTCACAAGAAATGTGATCTATGGTGATTTTTTTATATAATACATAAACTATGGATTATTTCTTATTTATATACTTTTTAATAAATTGTGAATTTAATTTCATGGGTTATATTAAAGATGAATAGTAATTCACATAATTTAGCATTGAGAACATGGATGTGATATTTGTGAGATCCATGATTTATAATAGAAACTGTGTTCCATGATGAGATTATTATATAATGGGATATTCATAGTAACATTCACACATATATACTTTAATGATTATAGTGAGTGGGCTCGGCCTAGTCCGATCCAGTAATTCTTATAGAGATAGGAATATGAAAAATTGCGTGTTGTAATACTTATAGGGCTTCACCTAGATTGTTCTAACTATACAATGGGTATACGGTTATGGTTGAAATGGTCAAAATATATTCTTATAGATATTATATATTGGCACAAAATCATTTTATAATTCCTTGTTTTTATGGTTGTGTTTTCCATGGTTTTAAGAAATGCTCAAATATGATCATGTAGAGAGCCGAAGTTGATTATTTTATTTATTTAATTGTTGAATTAATTTATACATCTCTTTATTTCTTTATTTATTAAACTTTTTATCAGAATAGTTTTTTTATACACATTGGTTTTTACCTAGTGAGTTATATTCACCCCCTATTTGTTCCTTCATTTGGCCCCTAACCATATTTCATGGATATAGGTTTCGATAAAAGAAAAATAACCTTGCAGTTGATTTCTTGTTTATTGTTGGGATGAAGTTTAATGATTGGAATTACTATGGCGTTTTTGACCTAGGACTTTGAGTCTTTTATTTTAGTCTTTTAGTATTCAAATTTATTGTTTTGGTATGTCTTTTAGTTGTATTTTAACACGTCATTACAATGTTTCTTATCTATTTATTGAATTATCCAACTGGGATTTGTTATTATATTACACAGTCTCATTACTCTAAGTATTTATATTTATTTTTGAATTTTTTATTCTACTATGACACATAATACCATGGGGTATAGTCTCCCCACTATATTATCCACACCCTTGTCGCTAGTTAGCATCCTCTGGCATATAGGGAGGTGCACTTGAGGCCTCATAAAAACCCATTTCTAGATACATGAGAGAGTGTCTTAATGGGGAACGTTACATAATATGTCTATAAAACTAAATAAAAATAAATTTCAGGTAATAATTTGATAACAAAAAACCCCACCACACAATATAAAAAAATCTATTTATTTCCAATTCTTTAGGGTCACTCAGTTTTATCATTATTGTTTTTAGTAAGGTATCTTGTATCTTCCTATTTACCTAAGTAATTTATCCATTAATTCTATGAAAAAAAAATATATTTTTTTAATTTATACCTACTCATTATATATATGATTCCAAATGCATTAAAATAATCATATTTGTGTCTAAAAGTTTTTTTAATACACACTCATGTATGTCACAAAAACCCCATTTTATCCTTTATTACATTACATAATATTAATTATTTTCACTATTCATTATTTTCAAATATTTTGAAAACATTGTTAGATAATTTGAACTATTCTTATTCAAAATATATAATCCATTTTTCAAAATTTCATTTACCTAAATAGATGATTTTAATTTAATAATAATCATATAGACCCGAAGAAAAAGTTGGGTTCTAAAATGAAAATGAAAAAATGTTTACAATGTTTTTATAACCATTTCCAATATGAAATTGATTATATTAACCTAAAATGGATTTATAAATCAATAATTGAAAATAGATACATTAAATCCAATTTAAAATATTATTTTACTTCGTAATAAATTTATTAGATTTGAAAATATTAAATTAAAATTCTATATTTTTCTATTTTCATCAAATATGCAAATTCTCAAAAAACCCCAAAAAATTAATGATATGAAAAAATTTATATTATCAAATAAATAAATAAAATTATTTTTTCAATTATATTCTACAAATTGTAAACAAATAATTTTTAAATAAGTTCACAATAAAAAGTAATAAATCTCCTTTTAAATAAAACCATTTTAAGTGTAAACATGTATTTATTTATATATATTTTCTAAAAAAGTTGGATTAATTTTATACATTAAATAGAATATCTAATTTGTAAATTTCTTTAATATAATTAAATTTGAGTAATATTTTTATTCTATTGGTATAGAACACACTTGTGCACATAAACATAGTTTTTTTGAAAAAAAATTCCTTTTATTTTTAAAAGGGGTTTATTTAATTTTCACATTAATTGGTCACCAAATACTGAAATATAGAAAAATTTATGAATATTATTTTAATAATTCAATTAGTTATATTCACACCCATCATTCCAATGTATAATTGACAACTATCATGTAGTAATATTTAAAGAATATGTCATGATTATCATCATCTTGGTGTTGTGTGTAATTAATGCTAAACATGGTATTGTGTTTAACACAAGACAAACATTGTGTTTCTTATAAAACCATGTAAAATAAGTGTTACTTGTAAGGAAGTAATAAAATTAAATTTTCATGTAAAAACAAATATAAAATAGATTTAATTCATTTGAAAATAGTTGTATATGAAATATCTGTGTGTTACATTCCGTAGGTTGTACATAAAATGTTGATATTTAGTACATAATAACATTCAAAGCTGATTTTTTATTATATGAAAATATACAATAACAAAATCGGATCATGGTAAAGTAAAAAAAATACAATCCAAAGGAGGCTGAAAATACTGAATACCAATTTGATCTTCTCTAATCCGTTCAATCCCCTCCGGTTTCAGCTAAATAGTGCTGAAAAAATAAGAAACAGTGTTCCCTTGGTCTGCCATTGCCATGAAAGTAAGATGATATGCCACTTTATTTTCCCCACTCCATGTATGAAAAACCTGAGTGTTTTTACTAATGATACCAGTAAATTTCTTGATTATAAAGGCAATCGACCTAGGAGTTGGTATAATACCATGCACAAAGTCATGATTAATCTTGGAATCAGTTTCAAACTACACAAGATTAAAATGTTTCTGGCCACACAATTTTAGACCTGTGAACATCACATTTTCCTCTACCTGAATAGAGTTCTCCTAACCATAGAAGATAGTGAAAGAGAAAAGAACACTCCCTTTATAATCCTGGACCACCCATTTTGCACACATAATCCCTAAAATATATGAGTGTTGCATTCTATAGGTTATAGATAGAATTGTTAGATTTAGTAAATATTATCATTCAATGTTTCATTTGTTGTTATCTGAAGAAATCCCTTAACAAAACAGGGCGCTGGGAATGTCCAAGAAATTACAAGCCTAAAGAGGCCGAAAATATTGGAGACCAAGATGATCTTCTTTAATCAGTTCAATCCCCTTCTGTTTTAGTTGATGAATGCTTGAAAAATAAGTAACATTGTTCTCTTGGATTGATACCACCTTCAATACAACATGATCAATCACATTATTTCAGTCGCACACTATATAAACAATGTGAGTATTGTTGTCAATTCAGAACATTCATTTCTTGATTATATAGAAAATCATCCAAGAAGTGGGTATAATACAATGCATAGAGTAATGCATAATCCTAGAATCAGTTTCAACATTCATAAGATTAAAACTTTTCTCGTTACACAATTTAAGACCTCTGATCATCATAATTTCTTCTTCCATAATAGTGTTCTCTTTACCATAATAGGTAGAGAGATCTAGAAGAACACTCCCTCTATAATCCCAGACCACCCCTCGGCCACACATAATTCCCAAAATATATGAGTGTTACATTCAGTAAAATGTATATAAAATGATGAGATTTAGTACATATTATCATTCAATGAACCATTTTTTTATTATCTGATAAAACCCCATAACAAAATAGGAACATGGAAAAGTCCAATAAAAAATACAAGCCTATGGAGGAAAAAATAATAAATACTAAGTTGATATCCTCTAATCAGTTAAATCCCCTCCGGTTTTATTTGTATAATTCTAGAATAAAAGGCAACTATGTTCACTTGGTTTTCAACCACCATGGAAGAAAGATGTTCTTCTACTTTATTCTTGTCACACCTTGTATAATCAACATAACTATTGTTGATGTTTCCCTTCCATTCCAGATTATATAGGAAGTCGACCATGGAGTGGGTATAATACCACGCATTGTTTCATGAATAATCTTGGAATTAGTTTCAACATTCTCATGATTAAAACTATTCTGGCCATACAATTTGAGACCACTGAACATCACATTTTCTTTTCCATGAATGGAGTTTCCCTTACCAAAATTTGTAGTGAAAGAATGTAGAAAAATCCCTCTATAATGTTGGACCTCCCCTCCACCATGAAAAATTCCCAAAATATCTATGTGGTGCATTCAATAGGATGTAGATAAAATGTTGAGAATTAATACATATTATCTTCCAACACATCATTTTATTGTTATCTGAAAAAATCCCATAACAAAATCAAACCATAGGAAAGTCCAGAAAATAAAATCCTAAGGTGTAAAAAAATATTGAATACTAAGTTGATCTCCTCTAATATATTCAATTCCCTCTGGTTTAAGTTGATGAATTCTATAAAAACATTTAACAATGTTCCCTTTGCCTATTACCACTGTGAAAGCAAGATGATCTTCCACTTTATTTCCCTCACGCCACATATGAACAACCTGAGTGTTGTTGTTGATGTTGGCCTTACCATTCTTTATTATATAAGAAATAATCCAAGGATTTTATATAATACCATGAATAGAGTCATGATGAATCCTGTAATCAGTTTCAACTTGATCAAGATTAAAACTTTTTTAGCCACACAATTTAAGACAAGAGAACATCACATTTGCCTCTACCTGAATAGAGTTCCCCATACCATAATAGGCAGTAAAAGCAATAAAAACACTACCTCAAAAATCCCAGACCACCCCTTATCCACAAATAATCCCCAAAATATTTGTGTGTTATATTCATTAGGTTGAATATAAAAAGTCGATATTTGGTACATATTATCATTTAACGATGTACTTTTTTATTACCTGAAAAATACAATAAAAACAGGACCAAGGGAAATTCCAAAAATATTACAAGCCTAAAATGGAAAAAAATAATTAAGAATGAGTTGATCTACTCTTTTCAGTTCAATCCCCTCTGGTTTTTGTTGAAGAATGGTGGAAATAAGGTAAAGTTGTTCCCTTGAACAACAACCGCCATGGAAGTAAGATGATCTGCCCATTTATTGCCTCGACGCCACGTATGAACAACTTGAGTGTTGTTGTTTATACTGCCCTTATATTTTTTGATTATATATGCAATATACCATGGAGTGGGTATAATACCATGAATATAGTCATTAATAATCTTGGAATCAGTTTCAACGTGCTCAGGATTAAAATTTTTCTCTCCACACTATTTAAGACCTCTGAACAACTCATTTTCCTCTGCCTGAATAGAGTTCCCTTTACCATAATAGGCATAAAAATAAAGAAGAACACTCCCTCAATAATCCCGAACCACCCCTCCTGCACACATAATCCCAAAAATTCCTGAGTGTTACATTCATTAGGATGTAGATAAAATGTTGATATTTAGTACATATTATCATTCAATGCTACATTTTTTTATTATGTGAAAAAAATTACATAACAAAAGAGGACCATGGGAAAGTACAAATAAATTAAAATCCTATAGAGGCCAAAAATAATGAAGACCGAGTTAATCTCCTCTAATTAGTTCAATCCCCCTGGTTTCAGTTGAAGAATTCTGAAAAAACAGGTAACATTGTTCCATTGGTCTTCCACCACCATAGAAGCAACATGATATACCTATTTATTTCCGTCATGACACGTATGAACAACCTATGTGTTATTTTTGATAATGTCCTTACATTTTTGGATTACATAGGAACCCTAACAAGTATATAGTATAATTCCATGCATAGATTCATGAATAATCCTACAATCAGTTTCAACTTTCTCTTGATTAAATGTTTTTTGGCCACACAATATAAGACCTATGAAGATCGCATTTTCCACTACCTGAATGGAGTTCCCCTTACCATAATAGGTAGTGAAGGAAAGAAGAACACTCCCTATGTAATCCCAAACCACCCCTCCTCCGCACATTATCCCCAAAATATCTAAGTGTAACATTCAGTAGGTTCAATATAAAATATTGAGATTTAGTACATATGATCATTTAATGCAGCTTTTTTGTTATCAGAAAGAATCCCATAACAAAATAGAACCATGGGAATGTCCAAAAAAACATTCTTATGGAAGCTGAAAATAATGAAGACTGACTTGATCTCCTCTAATCAGTTCATTCTTATCTGGATTCAGTTGAATAATGTAGGAAAAATATGTAAATTTTTTCCCTTGTTCTGCCACAACGGTGGAAAAAATATGATCTTCCACTTTATTTCCCTCATTCCACGTATGAAAAAATGACAATTTTTGTTGATGTTGCATTTAAAATTATTGATTATATAGGCAATCGACAAAGGATAAGGAATAATACCATGCATAGAGTCACGAATAATCTTGTAATTAGTTTCATGTTTCTCAAGATTAAATCATATCTCGCCACTAAATTTTAGACCGGTGAACATCATATTCTCCTCCCCCTGAATAGAGATCCACTTACTATAATAGGAAGTTGAAGAAATAAGAACACTCTCTCTATAATCCTGCACCACCCCACTGCCACGCATAATCCCCAAAATATCTGAATGTTTCATTATATAGGTTTTATATAAAATATAGATATATTGTACATATTATCATTCAATACTGCAGTTTTTTATTACTTGAAAAAATTCCATACGAAAATAGGACCATGGGAAAGTCCAAAAAAATACAATCCAAAGGTGGTGAAAAATAATGGATACTGAGTTGATCTCCTCTAATAAGTTCAATCCTATCTTGTATCAGTTGAATAGTGCAGAAAAACATGGTAACATTGTTCCCATGGTCTTCCACCGCCATGGAACCAAGCTGTTCTACCACTTTATTTCCCTCATTCCTCGTATGAACAACTTGAGTGTTATTGTTGTTGATTCCCTTACATTTCTTGATTATATATTAAATCGACAAAAGAGTGGGTATAATACCCAGCATAGAGTCTTGAATAATCCTAGAATCAGTTTCAACATTCTCAAGATTAAAACTTTTATGGACACACGATTTAAGACATTTGAACATCGCATTGGCCTCTTCTTGAATTGAGTTCCCCTTACCAAAATATGTAGTGAAAGCTAGAATAATAGTCCCACATTAATCCCAGAGCACCCCTCTACCACGCATAATCTCCAAAAATAGATTTCACTCTAGCATTCAAATAGCACATCATGAATACATTAATAGAAAAAATTAGAGAACTCTAACATGTTAGATATAATATGAATAAAGAATGCAATTGGGTAAGGAGATAGATAAGTAAAATGTAAGAAAATTCATAGTCGTTGAGAAACACATCATGTTTCTCAGAGTCGACAAAAAATGTTATCATGATAATCATCAATGAAATATGGAATTTGATGATGGAGATAATGTATTCATTTGAATTTCTGAATTAAAATGTGTTATTATATTATGAATTATCGGAATAATGACGCATTGGTATATTCACCCCATCAATATTCCTGATCACATAGGGACGATAACATATCAATAGGAAGTTCCACTAAACCTATCTGATGTTCATGATGTCTTCCATTAACCAATTCCATGGAACTGTATACCAGATCTACCATATATATGGAGCTTTGTGGTCTTACTATTAGCGCATAGATATTCATATAAAGACCAATTTATATAAATAATGTATCAATAGGTTAATTTTTAATGGAAAATTATACCCACATAATTAATATTTTCTATAGGAATCATATATTTGAATAAAGTACATCGGAACTAAGGGATCTCATGGAAAAAATGAAATCCTAAATTTTTTATTGTATCTGAGTGCCAGTATTTCGAGGGTAAAATACAATTTTAGGGAGATCGAATGCAACACCCAAGGATTTTATGATCAATTTATTATAAATATGTTTGATCTTTTTGATGTTTTTCTTTAAAGACAACACTGAGTTTAAGTGAACTACTATATACTATTATATTATTACTATTAATTAATGTTAATTTTTTCACCTAGCCATTTCTCGAGAATTTATAAATATGAAAAATAAAGTTAAAAAATTACTGTTTACCCATTTCAAAAATTAATTCATTGGTTATCAATTAATTATAAATGGAAGTAATAATCATTTCAGAGTAAAAGATATTTTTTTTCTAAAAAATAGTTTTTATGAATGAAATGTATTTTTAGAAATATAAATAAAATTATTCACTATTGGTGAATGATTTTATCAATTTTTATATTTTACATTTTTAATAAAATGTTTCGAAATTCATCAAATTCTCTATCTAAACATCATATAAATTTATATCCATTTTTATTCTAAAAAAGTGTATTAAATAAAATTGATTTCATCTTATTTTTCACACAAATTTTAAAATGAATGTATGCCACTTATAAAAATTAAATCATGATAATTGGATTAGAAGTTTGTCTTATGGATATTCAAATTTTTTAAATAGGTCCCATTTATTTTTTTCTCTTATGAGTAGTAACTTAGGTAAAAACATTTTTCCCTGTTAAGGGTTAAATATGTAAAACATGGTTAAAAATTTGCATTATATATTAG
This sequence comes from Viscum album, assembly GCA_963277665.1. NCBI lineage: Eukaryota > Viridiplantae > Streptophyta > Magnoliopsida > Santalales > Viscaceae > Viscum > Viscum album. The sequence goes on along the minus strand of OY728140.1, from coordinate 1,263,307,706 downwards.
AAATTCCCATAACTATTAAAATTATCTTATTATATTATATTTTTTCTACCATTATAATATATGTCTCAATTATATGGCGCTAGGTTTCCATTTTTCTTGTATTCTGTCCATTATATTATTTTACGAAAATGATAAATACATATATCAATCTCTTGAATTTAATAACTCTAACTTTTTACCATAAAGTTAAAAATAGGATATGTTCTGTTATAAATATTAATTTTAATAATATATTAATTTTATTTATCATGTCAATGTATTAAAAAAATTTAAATATTTAATTATTGACATAAATTCTTATGCGACACCCACACAATACCGGTTCAATTAATATATAAATTGAAGAAATGATTTTAAAAGATAGTAAGCGTAAAAAAATATGTTTGAATCCTTTTGTTAAATGAATTTTATTTCTATTTATAACATATTAGGAATCGTTGAAAGGGTTATATTCGATCTAAATTTTTATCTTGTTTTCGTAAAATTGATGTTAAATGAATAGTTTCAAAAATGAAATTACTGATAATTTATGCAAAATAATATTATATTAATTAATATAAAAATATTATAAACGATAAAATTGGAAAAGTAAGTAGATAAATTATTGAAAATTTCATCCCGTTAACATTTATGAGCAAATAATTACCTTATAATAACAATTATCACCCTTTAATCTATTAAAAATTCATTACCATGGCTTAAATTAAAATGGGTTATCCGAAGGGATAACATAAAAAATATTTTCAAAATGAAAAAAAAAACAATATATGAAATTAGATGATGATATTTTTATCTTATCTCTTTTTTACATGCATCGTTATCAATTTTAATTCACTTTAATTTTGAATGACCAAATTATATGATTATCATTTTTTTAATTCCATGGGGGTCCTTTCCATGCCTTTTAAATGGAAATCTATTATCCATTGAATTATATTTTGTAATCTATATACACTAAAAAACATATCCAATTCAATAATGAACATCCACATAAAAAATAAGAGTATTTATTATTCTACAATGATCATTCCATGGGTCTTTATGAAATTATATAAAAAGGCCTCTCAGAGAAGAGTTTACAATATTACCTGTAATATATCATGTTATGCCATATTTATCCACCATAAAATGTGTGATATTAATCATTAAATAATAAACAAAATATCTCCAATAAGCATAAATTTTTTTAATAACATTAAATTATAATTGAAAAATAAATTTCTATCAAATGGGACGTGAGATTATTGTGTGTGGACTACCACAAACATGTTGTGATAAAATTCATTATTTATCACCATATTTCATGTATGGGAATTATTGTGGGTTTAATTATTATAAATTATTTTTATAAGATGATTATTATTCTACAATTATAATACCATGTTGAACTTATTACCTTCCAATCTATTGCAGAATGATAAATATGATTATTAATACATATGGACCACCACCACATTAATGTGACTTAAATCATTTTTCATTTTATCTATATATAATTGTTAATAAGTTTATATTAATTTAATATATATGATACATATTATATATTTATTTTTAAACAACGGAAAATTATTACTTATAATTCTTTCAATTCATTCATCAAAAAGTGAAAACAATATTCATGCATATATACGGTCTACCCTCCGCATGAGTGGTGTAATATATGTAATGTAATATTAGAAATATATGAATTAATAATATATGTGATATTTTTTTCATAAATAAAACTTTGAGATAATAGAACCATGATCAACGAACTATGACCAAAACTATTGAAACAAAATTCTCATGAAATGTATAGCACATACCACATAGAAATGAGGATTTTAATAAAGAACTGTTAATAAATGGGTGTTATAATTTTATAAGTGTAAAAAAATTTATTATATGAGTAATTAAATTATAAAAACCCATTATTTTATCTTTACACCTTATTTGATAGCATATTCAACACACAACACTATGTGTAAATGAACATTGACATAATATTAAAATATTAAAATATAAAAGTGATTTATTTAACCAATCCATCAAATTAGAAGCAAAGAAAAGTATTTAATTCATTATGAAATATCAATATAATTATTACATAAATTTATTCACAAATTATTATTAATAACATATCTTTTAATAAATATACTTTATTCAACAAAAAAATTGATAAAAAATAATTGTCATTATATTCAATGATAAAATGAAATAAAAATTTTATCGTAATTATAGAAATGTTATTTTATAAAATGAAAATATATTTCGAAAAAAATATTTTCAATATTTATTTTTGGAGAATTTTTGTGCTTTTTTAGAAAATATTGATTATTTTGTAAATAGAAAATAATAATGATTTTTTTTAAAACTATCTTTTATTTTTAGTAAATTAATCTATTTATAAGTACCATTATTATTATTATTCATTTTTAAAATTATAATATTTATTTTATAGATATATATAATACCATTAATTACATTTAAATCAAATTTAATCTAGATTTTATCCATTACAATTATTAGGATTAGAAACACATTTTTTGGGAAACTTTTTGAATGTGCATTATGTTTCTCCTAATTAGTTAAATAAAATAAAATATAAAGATTAATGATTTAAATGAAATCTATAGACTTTAAATTTAAATTTATGAATTAAAATTCTTATAATGAGTATTACTACTCATATATTTAATGTTAAATTATCTTTCCTTGTAAGATGAATGTTTTATAAAATCACATTTTAATCCCACTTACAAGTTTTTTTTATATTTAAAAAATGTAAATGATGTGATTTTAATTTAATTTAATGAATTATATATTCTAAATAATAAAATTTTATATTTTGTAACAATTTAAACATAATGTCTCTTCATAGTGAAACATAAAAATTGTAACAAATAAGTTATCATTCTAAAAATTAAAAACTGTAATATTGAGAAACATTAAATGAAATGGGGAAAAAATTATTAAAATTTAATTATTTTTATGGGTGTAGTGATAAATTGTCCTTATCACTACATCAATACATTATTTTACAACTTTGTATTCACGTTTTATTAGATCAATTTCCTATTACTAAATAGTGTTGTCTATTTAAAAAATATCACTCTTCTTTTTTAAAACAAACTCCATACCCTCCGTTATTAACGCCTAAAATTACCTTTAGCCCAAAAAACATTCAAATATATAACCCCAACATCATTATGAACAATAAAAAACATTTCTCCCCAAAAAATTCACCTTAGGATTCATAATATTATATTCAAAGGATGTTCTTTTTAATAAAGGTAATCATCTTCAATTAGCACTTTATTTTTTACTTCTTCATCTCAACCATAAATTAAATAAAATATTTTTTATATAGTAAAACCATATTTAGTTAAAAAAATTTATCCTTCTCAACTTCCTCTAAATGAAACATGAAACCATCATTCACGTTTACGGAAGAGTACCGTCTCACGGATCGATGTAATTTAATTTCCACAATCATCACTCATGGATGTTCATGATGATGGATTTAATGTTTATATATTATATTCATTATTTTTTAAAAAATTATTATTATTAACATATCATATACCTTATGACATTTACCTCTATTGTGGAATGATAATATCTTTTCAATTAATGGGGTAATACCGCCCAACGAATAAATTAGATTTATTAATTTAGAACCACATCCCATGGATAGAATATTTATGTGTATTTAAAGAAATAATATTATATTTATTATATAATGGTAATTATTCAGTTTTAATAACACACCTAACTTCCTTCAATCATAATACAAGAAAATATGGACATGTTACTTATGCCTAGGTACGACCTAATGTCTCCTTGATCATAACCAAGTCATTTTATCATAACCACCTATCTTTTATTATTCTTAATGTATTAGATATGCATAAAAATATTAAATAGTTAATTATTTTTATGATTTAAATTATTAATAACTAAATCTTTGAACATTTTCAATACACTGATTTTGTTTTAAAATTTATGAAGTGAGTGTTATCAAAATACCCGACAAGGATATAACTGATTCTATAATAAAATATGCCAGTAAAATAAATGAAGTGAATGACATATTTTCAGGGGAATAAAGATGAAAAAATCTATTAAAAATAATAATTTATATAATTATATGTCATTACCCATCCCCCAGGGCACGTGCCATGACTACTCGAATCCCGCCTTCCATAGGCCAGGGGCTGGAGGCTAACACCAAATGGTGTATTCCCTAAAACGGGAAAGTGTTTACTTTAAACTAGTACCAACACATGGTCCGAGAACACATCAAAAAGCTAATATATAGTAAAATTCTTTATTAAAAAGGAGTGATGAATGTAAAAGGGGCCATAATACATGACCAACTGAATTTATGAGTGCAAATGAAATTAAAAATACAACTAGAGGGAAAAATACAACATAAAAAAGGATAACTAAAACATAGTCATCCTATGAGGATCCTACATGAAGGGTAGGTATAGATCACCTCCTCAGCACTCCATGTCCGTCTGTGTCCTCCTCATACCGCCTAGTCCTACCTCCCACATGCCCAACTGAGAAGCTCTTCGTCTATATAAGACAGAACAAGGTGGGGAAAAATCCTGTGCAGTGGTGAGTATGACAATACATAGTATGGTCATCTAGACCACCAAAGGTCTCTCAAAATTCAACAAGGAAAACCACAAGGATTTATCTCAGTCATAATGCACAAAAAAATAGACATATCTCAATTAGATTCCCAGCTCAAACCATGTATACAACTCAGATAAACATGATATGATGCTGACCAACATAGGATCCCAATGAATGCTGATAGCCAGCCATGGGTTCTCTGGGCCTAGGAACAAGTAACATTCCCAATCACAATGTTAAACACCTCATCTGCTAGATAACTCCTCCTCTATCCACTACAGTGGTCCTGCTGTGTCACGTAGAGGTGCTTCCCACTAACCTTGAACTATTGAGGTACTCCTCCCCATTGCATATCGTGGGTCTGCTGGGTCACACAGAGCTGCTCCCCCACCATGGCACATTGAGGTACTCCTCTCCATCACATTCCATGGCTGCTCCCCACCATGGCCTGCTGAGATACTCCTCCCCATCGCGTATTGTGGCTATCGAGTAACTCTGAGTGGAAATGTCAATTGTAATATGATCTCATCCAGTTGCATGGTTTTGTATAGAGCACGCTTTGTAGAACCGTTACCTAATTAATTATTCGTATTTCTACTAACATGATGTAACACAAAATAAGTAAACCAATGATCTATTGTGTCACATGGGTTCCAATGCAATAGAAGATGCATAAACTAGATGCCCTATCAGTGCGTTATTTTAATTTTAGTGTCGAGGGCCTGATTGGATTCAGGTGAAATCCAACCCGGTTATACTCCATGTTTCTCCAAAACATTTGTGGAGTATGTCAAAAGGTCCTTTTTGTCCCATGTATCCCACCACCAAATATAGTTCGTTGAACTAACGTCTGGTTCTCGATTTAAGGATTTTTAATTGTTTTTGGCCCCTGTTGGGCCCCGGTCCAGTCAGAACTGGTCGGACTGACCCGGACCGACCCGGTCTGGGTGGGGCCATGACAGACTGAGCCTGCTGGTCTGTGGTCCGGCCTAGCCTACAAAAAAGGGAGGCTCAAAAGGGTGGCCTGACTTGTTTATGGCGGGGCCCACAAAGGGTTGGCCCAGTAGGAGGTGGGGCGCAGCCCGGCCTGCTGGGCAGGAAGCCCAACCCGCAGGCAGTGGCCCACTCGGGGGTGGTCCGGCCATGAAGGGTGCGGCCCGCTGTTCATCCGCAAGGTGGCTTGGGGAGCCTCTCCCCTGAGATCTTGAACAACCAAATGTCGTTCGGCATATAAAGCGGTCATGCCACTTGGGCGCCGCCTGGTCATCGCGGAACCCGCCAGAACTATAATTTTTGCATCCTATGTCGTTGCTTTAGCCACATTCTCCTGCTCATCGGTGGGGCGCGATAGTGCTCCAGCATTCCCATCTGCAGTTGGCTGATGATCCAAAGGTCTACTCCATATTCAATGGATGACGAGCTACAACCCCTTTTCACATGGGTGGCATGCGAAGGTTCACTACACCTCCTCTGTGGCTGGCCGATGCTTTCTACTCAGATTCCCACCACGGCATCGTGACATAACTTCCTATCGTGGCATGTAGTGGCGCATCACATCTTTCATAGTCGGTTGGTGTCACTACGCCGATGGTCTTCCATGAAAGGCACAAAGGTAAAAAGGTTGCGAAGGTTTTGGCATGAGTTCGTTAGGCCCGCACCCACCTCGTTTGATCATGATCAAATGGAGGATAAAATGGGTTTGTCAATTTCTTTTATTAAACAACAAAATAAAACCCCACAATGATACCTCGTAACAACCTCCAGCAAAATGAATGATTTTTGGATGAACCTGTTAGTCAGTTGACCAGTGTTCTTTGTATAATTTTCAAGAATAAGAAAAAGGGGTTATTTTAAGGAAATTTAAATGGATAAAACCCCTACCTCTAAACGTTAGATAAATTCCCACTCTTTAAGCTGGGTCAGTGTTCTTCCTTCTCGTAACTAGCTTCTAACAATGCTGCTCACACTTCTCCCTCCAGTTCATTATTTGGTGTCACCCGTCACCTCCTGTTGGGACCAGCTCCATCTTCTAAGGGTCTAGAATCACTGTTCTCTTTAATCAATCTTTTTATTAGAGAAGCTGTGACAATACCCCTCCACAAGCTCCATATATATAAGATAGGGGGAAGGTATGTAATGATGTTAGAATTTAATGGGGTCATCAATTCAAGAGCTTCTAAATTCCCCAACAACGTCGTTATTTTGGGATGGCAGGTGAAGCCATTTATTGGCTTGACACGTCGCTGGCCGCACCCCTTTACGTGCCTGTTATAGGATATGAAATAAAATAATAAAATTATTTTAATTCATTCCTTTTAAAAAGCCACAAAACATAACATTTTCTCAAGAACTACAACGGTCAAAGTAAAGCATACCTTAAGATATTCTAGACGTTGCGGATTCAACGATGCCCTTATATTTTTAATCTGAGCAATGATTTAGAATTTAGATAATGGAACTCATGCGTTTAATGAATGTACCAAAAAAATCAATAAATTATTAGCGTTCACCCTCGACCCTTGCCAGTTGAGGTTAGGCTCCACCTAAGGATAACACACACCAATGAACCCAAAGGTACTCTCGCATTTTCAATCCATGTTACTTTTTAGATGTTATGTATTTTACAATAATATAGTTTTACACTTCATAATTTTATTTACAGCCAAAAACTAACATTCAATGGTGGCCCATGTGTCCAATGTTAGTACCATCATAAGGGAAGAATACCATTACGACTTCATCATTATTCTCATATTTTCAATCTGAGCTCCTGTTTTCGAGTTCATAGACTAAACATATGTCGCTCCTATGGTAAACTCGCTATCCTGAGTGCAACGGGGACCACATATATCTAATCCTAGAAACCATTTATTAGTTATTCAATATTTTTAGGAAAATTTCATACTCGCTCTATTTAACGTTTATCAAAAATTTGACGGATTATTCCTGGCACTTTTGGCCTAAGAATCACACGCCGTCAGATTTTGAGGTCTCGAAATAGTTTCATATATTTATAAATTATATGGAAATGATTCTGGGTATTTACATTTTCCCCACCTTAGGGATATTCATCCCTGAAAGCCACAACATCGACTAATAAAACAAATGGAGGTACTGAGCATGAATCTAAGTCTCCCTCTCCCATGTGCTCTCCCGAAATACTATGTGGGACCAGAAAATGCGCACCAGAGGTATCGACCACCCATGATGGGCCCACTCATATTGATCCTTAATCTCTACTGAATCCATAGTAAATGTCGCCCCATCTTCTGTGTCCAGCTCGCCAGGGTTGATGATGTGAGATGGGTCCTGCACGTATCTACTCAGCTTGGATACGTGGAAGATTTCGTACACCTTCTCCCACTACGGTAGAAGTTCCAAGAGGTATGAAACCTCTCCTATCCTCCAATGTATCATAAATGTATTGGTAAACCTCAATGATAACTTACTACCCTCGCCAAATATTTGTAGTCCTGGTCGATGAGAGACTTGCAAGAAAATTTGGTCCCCCTTCTGAAACTCCAGAGGTATCCATATCCTGTCGGCATACAACTTTTGTCTCCTCTATGAAGTCTCCATCCACTACTGGATGGTCTGCACCTTTTCAATGGTAGCTTGTACCTACTATGGACCCATAAGAACCAACTCCCTTATGTATGTCCAGCATAGAGGTGATCTGCAGGGTTGACCTTATAAGGCCTCGAATGGTTCCATATTAATGGTGGAGTTATAAATGTTGTAGTATGCTATCTCTACCATGGGAAATTGAACCTCCCAACTGTGGCCAAAATCTATGACACATGAACATATCATGTCCTCCAGCGTTTGAAGGGTCTACTCCATCTGACAAATCGTATGAGGATGAAAGGCGGTTCTCAAATGCAGGTGAGTCCCGAATGCCTACTGCAATCCCTTCCACAACTAGGATGTGAAATGGCTATCATTGTCACGACCCTCTCCCCCCAATGTTACCCCCCTAGGATGGAAATGTGAGAACTGAGATAATGACCCCCCGAGTCCTGCCTCCAATAGGCCCTGGGTTGGAGACTAGCACAAAGTGTATAGTAACACACAAATGGGAGGCATTAACCTCTAAGAGAACACATGTAGAAGAGATAGACAAGATAGACAGAAAAAAACCCCAAATCATAACTAAAGTATAAAGGAAACCCCATGTGCATATATGTAATGTCATTCCTAATTACTACAACAGAAAGGGAAAACTGCAAGTACCCAAGGGATAATAAAAACAACTGCAACCACAAGCCCGAACAACTCCTGCAACCGCATGCAGGTAAAAACCAGCTTGTTCTCCAACCTGCACCAAGTGACCAGAAAAACAGTTTATATATGCGTACGGTGAGTATAACAGTATACTCTGTAGGATTCTCCCTGAAGCCTCTTGTGAAAAAGTAAAGAAACCACGCTAAAACCCAGTGAACAACAAGTGAAACAAACTCATCACCTAAACATGTATACTAAGTTCCCAACCTCACCATGGCTACTCACACCAAGTAACACATACAAGAATATATCATATAGTAAAGAATATCAAGGTTACCCTACTAATAATTCCCACGGGTTTTCCGCTTTTCCCCAATGACATAAGTCCTGTGCATCTATCTCCAATGGCCTGCCCGTAGACACCTGGGCTATGCTCAGCAATCTGCACCACATGCACCACAAAATATTGCCCGCAGAGACCTGGGAGAAGCACCACACCATCTTCACAACCAAAAGTAATGAGGTAGTTACCAGGAGCCACCACAACTCACAGAACGTGTATCATACGTCAGGTACTATACCTCAAGACATTACAGCCCATACACCGAATAAGGATCCTCATGCAATCGCAGCCAATACACATTACACCTATAGTAGTCCATAAGATACTATATCCAGAATGTATGTGTGTGAATAACCACAAGACATTATAGACCTCTACACACATATATGGGGAAATCTAACCGCTGTGCCTAATGGCACTAGTATCTACCAAAAGAAGAGAGCGGGGTCAAAGTGGGTAGTCGTCCATTCATTCTCCCACCAGAATGTTAGGGAAAACACCCCACAGTGCTCAGAATCCCCAGGGTGCCAGTTTCCTATTCTGAATTGGGTGGAGTAGCGTATAGAAACACAAAATGTAAATAACATACTAGAACTCACCACTATACTATGGGCATAACCAGGTATTAGACACAACTGCACCTAACGTCTATCGGACTCCAGGCTGCCACTTCTATGACTATGTATCCTATAAGCACACAACCATTTAAGGGCTTTATTAGATTACTTCAGTCCATTTTTATCAATATCACTTTATGTTAATTAATTGTTAAAACATTAATTAACCATGAACAATTAAACATTAAATTACATTAACACCACATCCAAAAATTCCTCTGTCTCTTCAAAAGTACTCAACCTCATCATTAAGCATCAAGAAACTCCAGCCCTATTGGTTATTATCATTAATTAAAACAATCATTACAGAATTACTTTCCCATATTCTCAGTCATTCTAGAAAAGCATCTATTGCTACTAAACACAAGGGGGCTCAACACGGTGAGTAGATGTACTACCCCTCGAGTCTTTGCCGTCTATAGCAGAGCGTAGAACCATTCTTGATTGGGAGGCCGAACACAGAATGCATGTGGCATACCATGCATGTCTTTTCCTCTTTCGGAAGAAGGGTAAACAAGACCAGTTTCCTTGATCAGCGGGGAAAAGTAAAGAAGATAAACAACCAATGAATCATCAAGCATCCAAGAATCACATTCATCCCATTCCATCATCCCTAGTGTCCTCCCAGACACCCACATTAATAAACTGATGCATCTCGCCACTCTAGGTGACATCTGATGCCACAACCAAAAGGCATCTACGCCTCCACATATCACAACACCCCTCCAGGGTCACATCACAACATAAGTAGTAAGAAATCAAACATCACATCAATTGGGCTATGGACCTTTAAACAAACAAAAGGGTAACTCAAGAACCCTTCATGTAATTATTGAACAATTACATTCTTTAAACCATATTGAATTAATAGATTTAATCTGTTGGTTCCAAAATCGGAAACCTAACCAGTAAGCTATCCCAAAAGGTTATACATGCTTACAATGCCAATTTGATTAACATAAAATTACAACAGGAACCCAATTCGTTCATATTCCTCTTTATGTTTATCCAAACATATATCAACTAGTCCCGGTTTACGTTCTTTAACAATTTCCACCAAGAAAAACCGCTAATCATGGTAAGCATAGATATCAAACTATCTAGCAAAACATGAGTCAATAACATACAATCGGTAGGATTTCGTTATCCGATTCAAAGTATTTTATTAGGTCAGTTCCATTTTCATCCAGTGGGATTTAACATGCTAACAATATGGTTGCATGTAAAAGATAGAGAATCACCGAATCCCCTACCTCAATGGTTTTTGAGGAAAACCAGAACGGTCAAAAAAATTCCATGAAAACCGGAATGATTCACTAAAGATCCACCTTATATCTCTTCTCCTAACACATACAAAACCAAATCCCATCATATTTGGCATCCACACACTTAGATCTACCCTTAAAGGGCATAGATCTATAAAATATAGAGAATAGGATAAGTAGATCTATGTAGATCTAAGAATCCAAAAAATAACAATCGCATACCTCAAAAAACAGGCTTCTATTCTCAATGAAAAGCCTTCAGATCACCTTCAAAATGCTTGGGATATGTTCTTCTACCTTCAAGGAAGGGCAATCCCATTTTATGGCTGCTTAAGGGCTTCAACGAATCATTTAGTGGCAAAACGAGTTTGATCCAAAATTTTATGATCCAATTTAAGTGCCCGCACATTTTTCTCACACAGTTAAACAAACCGTGCGCTAACCATGTGGTCTCTACTGCCTCATCAAACACTCCTCGCATGGTTAGGACGCATGGTTAGACAAACTGTGCACTTATCGTGCATTAGCCACTGGCTCCAACACCAACCTCAGACAGTTTGGCCGCACGGTTAAACAAATCGTGCGCCGCCCGTGCGATAGCTACATCCCCATAGGTTTCATTAAAAGGTCCACCAAAACGCACCCCAAGTCACCTTGACTTCCCTGAACACCTCTAACACCTCATTTCCACAATGTAATTGACTGGAGAGGTCCGGAACATTACATTAGATACCGCTCAAAACATTCTCATCCTCGAGAATTCAAAACACACCTAAAGAGAAAACGTAATAGTGTTTGAACAACCACCCATCAAGATACCTCTCAAAATGGAGAAATCCACAAAAAAACAAAGGAATCCATACCATAAAAATGAATTTTTCATAACCACATCAGTTATATCGATACAATAAAAGTGTTAAACATCAAATAAATCTGGGTACTGAGCACGTATCTGTGACTCACATTCCCAGGTACTCTCCTCAAAGACACTGTGCTGCCACAAGACACAAACCAAAGGAATAGAATTCCAACACAACACCTTATCCCTACGGTCTTGGATTTCCGCAGGTTTCTCCTCAAAGGTTGAAACATCATCAACATCGCTCTCACCCCAATCGATGGTGTGAGAGTCTTCATGAAGATAACGATGGATCTGTGATACATGGAAAACATCATGTATCTGACACGTCTATGGGGGAAGTGATACTAGATATGCCACAGCTCCAACATGATCTAACACCTCGAAAGGTGCAATAAACCATGGAGAAAGCTTACTCCCACGACCAAACCTTCACTGTCCACGACGGGGAGTCACCTTAAAAAACACATGATACCCAACATTAAACTATGTGGGTCTCTTTCTTTGACCAACATATGATTTATGATGATCTTACGATGTCTTAATCCTCTCACAAATCACTTGAAACATCTATGTTGTATTCTACACTAGTTCTAGTCTGAGAATTGCGGACACTACTACCCCAGTCCAAAACAACGAAGAATGGAAAGGCCGGATACACAAGGCTTCAAACGACATCGTACTGATGGTGGAGTGAAAACTATTATTGTAAGAGAACTCCCCCAAGGGTAAGTGCCTCATCCATGATCCTCCAGAATCAAGAACACAAGAGTGTAACATGTCTTCAAGAGTCTGGATGGGTCGCTCTGTCTGACCATCTGTTTGAGGATGAAAAGCAGTGCTAAAGAAAAAATTGAGAACCAAAAGCATGTTGGAGACCTCTCTACACCCTAGAGGTAAAACTAGGATCTTGATCAGAAATGATCGTCCTAGGGACTCCATGAAGTCTCACCACCTCCTCTAGATACTGCCTCGACAAAACGTCCACTAAGCTCGACCCAATGATCTCTATGAAGTGGGAAGATTTTCTTAAACAATCCAATACCATCCAAATTGCATCATATCATCCTGGAGCTCAAGGTAGACCATAAACAAAGTCCATTGAGATGTCCTCCCACTTTCACTGAGAAATCTATAAGGGCTGGAGAAGCCCACCAGGAACACGGTTTTCCGCTTTCACCTTCTGGCAGACTAAACAATAAGACACAAACTCCGCAACAACACGCTTCAGCCCATGCCACCAAAACTGACTCCTCAAGGATCGGTACATCATTTTCATGCCAGGATGTACCACTAAGGGTGAACTATGGAACCCTCGAAGGATCGTCTCGCACATCGTCAAGGGAACAAAAAGTATTCCATGATATAACACTCGGTGTTGTTCATCCTCTGACCAACCATTAGAGACGTCACCAAAAACAACTTGGTCTCTCCGAACCTCCTCCTCTAGATCAACCAACTGGGACTCTTCCACCATCTGCATCAGGGATGAATGCACCGTCATCTGGAAAAGCCAACCTATACCTCCAACATCTTCCATATCAATATGCAAAGATGACAGTTATTCCATTACTCTCCAAGAATCACCGGATTCACGCACAGCATCACTACGTGGCTTTCATCTCTACACAACTGCTACCACATTTCCCATTCCTAGTGTATACGATATTTCATTGTCGTATTCATGTATGAAATCCATCCACAGATGTTGTCTTATGTTCATGTCACGCTGGGAGAAAACATACCTCAAACCCGTATGATCGGTGAAAACCACAAAGCGCTCACTAATGAGGTAATGTCTCTACAACTTCATTGCAAACAACGTGGCTACCAACTCACGATAATGGGTAGAATATTTGCGTTCATGGGGACGTAAAAACTGAGACCCATAAGAAACATCTAACCTCTATTTCATGAGAACATAGCCTAACCCCAGATGTGAAGCATCGCAGAAAACATCAAACCGAACTCTCTCAGCTGGAAGACAAAGGACACGGGCACTTACTAAATTCACTTTTAGTTACTCGAATGATGCTATACATTGATCAGTACAAATGAATGCCTGATCCTTATTAGTAAAATCTATCAGAGGAGTCGCAACATGATAGAAATTGGCTACGAACCTCCTGTAGTAGCCTCTGAGACCATGGAAACTTCGCACCTCAGACACTATCTTGGGGGCTTCCCAAGACACAACTAATTCTATCTTCGATGGATACCAAGATATTCCCTATTGGGACACAACATACCCCAGGAAAAGGAATTCTCGAGCCAAAAACTCACACTTCACCAACTTCCCGAACAGCTGATGTTGGCGAAGAACTCCCAAAACAACTCGTAAATGCTCTGCATGCTCTTCTTCAGATGTGAAGTACAGAAGGATGTTGTCGAGGAAACCAACCACAATCATGTCTAGGAACTCACAAAGCACAGTGTTCATCAAACCCATGAATAGAGCTAGAGAATTTGTCATGACAAATGACATTACAATGAACTCATAATTCCCATGACGACAACGAAAAGTAGTCTTCAGAATATCCTCATCCTTCACATGCATCTGATGATATCATTACCGCAAGTCGATCATTGAGGACAAACATGAACCATTTAGTTGATATAATAATTCATTAGTCTGCATAAGAGGATATCGATTCTTTATTGTCACTTTGTTTAAGCGATGATAATCGACACACAACCACAAACTTCCATCAGACTTCTTTACAAAAAAACGGGTGCACCCCATGGGGACAGACTAGGCCGAAAAAAACCGCACTGCAACAGACCATCACGCAGCATACGTAGCTCTTGTAACTCAGAAGGGGCCATCCTATATGGAGACCTAGAGATAGGAGACATTCCTAGCTATAGCTTTATCCCAATCTCGATCTCTCGTCGAGGGGGTAATGCTACAACCTATTCTGAAAAGACATGAGGGTACTCCTCTATGACCATAGGAAACGCCAACTATTGAACCTCCGATGAACTCAACATCATCTCAGCCTCCATGGATGATAAGGATGAAATGCGCCTATGACCCATCTGAGGGACTCTCTCACCAAAAAACACCACTTTCTCTCCATCTGCATCAAAGAAAATGACTTTCTTCCAGAAGCAATCCACAATATCCTGCACGGAATACAACCAATCCTTGTCGAGGATGACATCATATGGTTGTATTCATAAACACAGGAAATCTCCCCAAGAGTGGTGTTTCCCCAAAACTTTCTCATAGTCTCCACATACTTCACACAAGTCAGCTCAACCTCCAACAGGCGTAGTCAATGCCAACGGCACTAGAAGCCTCTCTACCTCAAGTCCCAAAGCATGGACAAGGGTAGGTTATATGAAGGAGTGTGTCTCTCCTGAATCAAACAAGGCATACCCTAAGGTAGAAAACAAGCCAAGGGTACCTCAAACAACATTTGGTTCGCCCGGAGATGGCAACGCTAGACCATGAAGTTGTCCACAACCTCCTCCACGGCCTCTCTGACCCTGATGATGACCACCACCACAGCAATGATCTTCTATCTTATGATGGGGAGCATCATGGGGTTGTCCACTGCCTACCCCATATACCCTCTGGTGATCTAAAGCAGGTGCAACAGGTTTTTACTGCCTCGGTTGAAACTAACTCAATGGTGGAACCTAGAGCGTAGCACCCGGTGCACGATGACAGCTCTGAAAGGTCGGGCACTCCTGCTGGTCATGACCATGACCACCACAAGAAAAACAAGTGCATGATCCCTTGGTATTGTCCTGATAGGTGATGCCTTCAAAGAAATGAGAGGTGAAGGGTTGGGACCAACCCCCAGCTGATCGGAAACTCTTCTAACCTGAAAACTGGGAACCCCGGACCATAGCCTTGATTCTTGATGGATCATGACAATCCCCACTCGTGATGATATGGTCCTGGCCAAAGTCCTATCAACAACTTATGACCTTTCTAGCACCTTAAGATATGTCTTTAGTATAAATGGGGTGACATTGAGCTGAATATATGGACACAAAGTCTCCTTGACGTGCCTCTCCCTGGCATCCTCATCTGGTAAAAGGTCCGAAGCATATCGTAAAAGTTTCCAGAAATGTATTCCAAACTCTTGAACACTGGTGCTCCCCTGTCGAAGGGTAAGAAGCCCCTGGCGACTAGATGCCTTTTCAGTCGAGGAATTAAAATTGACTCTCAAAATGTCTTAGAACCCCTCCCATGAGATCACTGACTCCTCATGATCCCCAAGGAACAAGAACCACCACTGTCGCACTGCTCCACGCAGCATCATCACAGCTATGGACACCCAATGCTTCTTCCAAGCATGGATCGAAGTGAATCCTATCTCTAACTCCTCTAAACAGTCTTCTGTGAAAGCATCTAAAACGGATCCCTCATAATTCTGTAGACTCAGGAGATGAAACTCTCAGAGTGTCTTCCTCCAAGTTTCATCGTCGTCGACCTGCTGGAACAGCCAGCTTGACATTTTCTGCGCAAACCTGATGATGATGTTGACATAGAGACATACCTGTAAAATAAAAAACTGTTAGAGCTCCTAAACCTAGAATATGGGAGACTCAACATTAATTATTTAATTGTTTTCATTTATTCATTTTAGGTTAAACTATCCCAAGGTCAACCCATTCAAATACAGGAACAAATAAAAATGATGCATGATCCTTTCCTATGTCTCTACCCTGCAACTAGTATCACCTTTTTAGTATCCATTGTCAACATAAAGGTCCACGCATCAGATCATAGGGTACCCTAAACACCTATGTCTCAGCTGGTATCCATTGTTTACCTCAAATGATAAACATGAATGACACCGTTGCCCTAACAACACATGCTACATCACATGTGCCTAACTCTAAACTTCATCTTATCCCTCAACCAGACCTCTGATACCACTCTGTCATGACCCCCTCCCCAAAATGTGTACCCCTCCAGGGCCGGCAATGTGAGAAGGGAGATAATGACCCCCGAGTCCCGCCTCCAGTAGGCCCCAGGTTGGTGACTATCATCGAGGGTATAATAACATGCAAATGGGTAGAATTACCCTCTAAGAGAACACATGCGGAAGAGAGAGATAAGATAGACACCAACCAACACCAACTCAGAACTAAAGTATAAAAGAAAACCCAATTGCGAATATGTAATGTCATGAAAAAGTACTACAACTGAAAGGGAAAACTACAAGTACCCAATGAAAAGTAAAAACAGTTGTAACCACAAGCCTGAACATCTCCTGTAACCCCAAAATAGTAGAAACCATCTTGATCTCCAACATGCTCCAAGTGACCTTAAAAACAATTAATATATGCGTAGGGTGAGTATAATAGTTTACTCAGTAGGATCCTCCCTGAAGCCTCTCGGGCAAAAGTAAAGTAACCATGCTAAAACACAATGAACAATAAGTGAAACCAACTCATCACCTAAACAGGTATACTAAGTTCCCAACGTCACCATGGATACACTCACCATGTAAGGCATACAAGAATATATCATATAGTAAAGAATATCTTGGGTACCCCACTACTACTTTCCCACTAGTTTGCAGCTTTTCCCCAACGACATACGTCCTGTGCATCTCTCTCCAAAGGCTTGCCCGAAGACATGGGGGCTAAGCTCTACAATCTGCACCACGTGCACCACAAAGTCTTGCCCGTAGACACCTGGGTGAAGCACCACACCATCCGCACAACCAAAAGTGACCAGGTAGTTTCCCGGAGTCACCACAGCTCACATAACGTGTATCAAAAGTCGGGTATTATACCTCAAGCCATTACAGCCCATACACTGAGTAAGGATCCTCAAGCCATCACAGTCTATACACGTTACACCTATAGTAGTCCATAAATACTATATCCAGAATATAAGTGTGTGAATAACCAAAAGCATTTACAGCCCTTGAAACCCCTATATGTGGAAAACTAACTGATGTGCCAAATGGCACTAGTATTTACCAAGAGAAGAGAGCGGGGTCAAAGGGTGTAGTTAGCCATTCATCCTCCCACCAGAAATTTGGTGAAAACACCCCCAGGGCTCAGAATCCCCGGGGTTCCAGTTCCCCTTACTGAAAGGGTGATGTAGCATATAGAAACACAAGAAGTATAGAATATACTATAACTCACAACCATACTATGGGCATAACCTAGTCATAGAAACAACTGCAGCTACCGTCCCACGGAATCTGGGCTGCCACTTTTAAGACTAGGTTTCCTATATGCACACAACCATTTATGACCATTATTAGATTACTTCATTCCCTTTTTATAAATTCCACTATATGTTAATTAATTCTTCAATCATTAATTAACCATGAACAATTCCACATTAAATTCCATTAACACCACATCCAAAAATTCCACTGTCCCTTAAAAAGTTCTCAACCTCATCATTATGTTTCAACAAACTCCAACCCCATGGGTTAACATCATTTATTCAAACATTCATTATAGAATTACTTTCCCATATTCTTAGGCATTATAGAAAAGCATCCAATGATAATAAACAAAAGGTGGCTCAACATTATGAGTAGATGTAGTACCTGTCGAGTCTTTTCCTCCTATTGCAAGAGCTTATACCCATTCTCCTTTGAGAGGCTAAACACAGAATGCACGTGGCATACCCTGTGTGTCTTCTCCTCTATTGGAAGAAGGGTAAGCAAGACCAGCTGCCTTGAGCAGTGGGGAAAAGTAAAGAAGATAAACAACCAACAAATCAACAAGCATCCAACAATCACATCCATCCCATTCCATCACCCCTGTTGTCCTCCCCGACACCAACATTCATAAACTGATGCATCTTTCCACTCTAGGCATCATCCGCAACCCCAAAAAAGGCCTCTATGCCTCAACATATCACAACAACCCTCCAGGGTAAAAACACAACATATGTAGTAGGAAATCAAAAATCACATCAATTGGGCTATAGCCCTTTCAACAAATAAGAGGGTAACTCATACCCCTTCAAGGAATTAACAAAAAATCAAATTCATTAAACCAGCTTGAATTAACAGATTTAATCTGTTGGTTCCACAATCAGGAACCTAACTAGTAATCTATCAAAAAAGATTATACATTCATACTATGCCAATTTGATTAACATCAAATTAAAATAGGAACCATATTCGTTAACATGCCTCTTTATCTATACCCAAACAAATATCAATTAGACATGGTTTGTGTTCTTTTCTAATTTACACCAAGAACAAATGTTATGAAAGGAAAGCATATATATCACACAATCTAGCAAAACATGAGGCAAAAACATACAATCGGTACGATTTCATTATCTAGGTAAAATTATTTTATTAGGTTAATTCCATTGTCATGTAGCGGGATTCAACATGATAAAAATACAGTTGCACGTAAATGAAAGAGAAGAAAAAAATACCCTACCTCAATGGTTTGCGATGAAAAACACAATGGTCGTAGAACGCCCAAGAAAACCGGGCCGATTCACCAAGGATCCACCTTATATCTCTTCTCCTAACACAACCAAGAAAAAATCTCATCATATTTGGCATCCACACAGTAAGATCTACCCTTAACGGGCATAGATCAATGAAATAGAGAGAAGAGGAGAAGTGGATCTATGTAGATCTATGAAACCAAACAAGTACAATTACATACCACAAGTAAACGACTTTGATTCACCATGAAAAGCCTTTGGATCGCCTCCAAAATGCTTGGGAGAGGTTCTTCTACCTTCAAGGAAGGGTAATCCTGAGTTATGGCCGCATAGGGTCCTAAACGAACCATTTATAGGTAAAACGAGTTAGATGCATAATTTTAGGATGTAATTTAAGTACCCACATGGTTTTCTCGCACGGTTAGACAAACCGTGTGTTCTCTACTGCCTCACCATACACTCCCTGCATAGATAGGCCACACGGTTATACAAACCGAGCATTAACTGTGCGGTCTCATCTGCCTCATCAAACACTCCTCACATAGTTAGGCCGCATGATTAGAAAAACTGAGCGCTAACCGTATGTTAGCCACTTCATCCAACTCCAACCCTGCATGGTTTGGCCACATGGATACACAAACCATGTGCCGCCCTTGCGAAAGCTACAACCCTTTAGTTTTCCTTAAAAGGTTCACCCAAACGCACCGTCAAGTCACCTTGATCGCCCAGAACACCTATAACACCACATTTCCACAATGTAATGGGCTGAAGAGGTCTAGTGCAGTACAATCATAGTCAGAGATGATCATCGATGGAACCCCATGAAGTTTCATAATCACCTACTCATTGTGGCATCCCATGATGACTACTGATCCCGGGTCTCGGATAGGTATGAAGTGGGCAGACTAAAAAAGTCCGTCAATGATCATCCAGAGAGAATCACATCCCCTAGATTTTTGTGGAATCCCTATCAGAAAGTCCATGGAGATCTCATCCCACTTCCACTATGGCACCTATATTGGCTGAGCTAATCCTGCTAGTACCTGATACTCGACCTTCAGTTGCTTACAATTGAGGCATCGTGAAAAAAAACTCAGCAACTACCTTCTTCATCCCTAGCCACCAGTGCTGATGCCAGAGGTCCTGGTTCATCTCCGCCACACCAGTATGTACCTCCAGAAGATTCATATGGAAATCCCTCAAATCCTCCCCCTGTAGAGACACTGGTACCATGGTACATCCTCTAAAGTGGATGACATGCTCCCCACCTTCTAAAAATACATCAGGTTTCTACCCTGAGGATATTTTAGCACGTCGAGCCTCACAGTCATTGTCCCCAAGATGCAACTCACTGACTCTCTGATGGAGTGTGGGAGTGAATATCATAGATTAGATGTATGCTTCCCCATCCTTATCCAAGAAGGATATCTTCACCGTGGATAGCTACTTTGTCGCCTCACTCACAAATACAGACCATACCTCCTGCTGAGTGCATCTGCTACCACGTTCCCATTCCTAGGAGTATAGACTATCTCATAGTCATAGTCCTGGATAACCTTTAGCCATCGCTACTATCTCAGGATCAGGTCCTTCTGATAGAAGATATACCAGAGACTCTTATGATCATAGTATACTGTAAAACGTTCGCCCATCATGTAATGTCAACACATCATCAATGAAAAGACCTGTGCTGCTAACTCTAGGTCATATGTGGCATAGTTCTTCTCATTCTATCTTAAATGTCACACGCCATAAGAGATCATTGATCGCTCTTACATCAGTACTAACCCATACCCAATCCCTAATTAGTCATAGTAGACTACACTCTCAACACCCTCTAATAGTAGCCTCAAGATGGGGGAACTCATCAGTCTCTGCCTCAGATCATGGAAAGTCCATTGGTATCCCTTCATACATATGAAGGGCTTCCCCATCTTTGTCAACACTAAAAATGGTGTCGAAACACGGGAATGGTTAGGCACGAACCTATGGTAGTAACCAGACAACCCTAGGAAACACTGCACGTTCATCATGATCCTGAGTGGCTTCCAAGAAAGCACATCCTCTATCATCCCGAGACCCGCTGCAACTCTTGCCTCTGAGATAATGTGTCACTGAAAGTGGACCCATCATATACATAACTGGCACTTCGAGAGTTTACCATAATGTTGGTGCTCTCGATGTGTATCTGGAACTACCTTTAGATGATAGGCATGCCCATCCTCTGTCCCTAAGTATACCATGATTTCATCGATGAAAACCACCACGAAGCGATCGAGGTATCGCTAAATGATCCTATTCTAATGTCCCATGAACACTGTTGGGGCCTTTGTCACACTGAAAGGCATAACCAAGAAATCATAATTTCCATACCGACATCTGAAGGCCATCTTCTTCACATCCTCGTCTCGTATTTCAAGCTAATGATAACCTGATTTGATGCTTATCTTCGAAAACAAATAAGCTCCCATCAGATGATCGAAAAGATCATCATTCCTTCAAGGTGGATACTTGTTCTTAAAGGACACCTTGTTCAAGAACTGGTAGTCCACACAGAGTGTCAAACACTCATATGTCATCTTGGAAAACAAAATTGGGGTTTCCCATAGTGAAACATTGTGTCTTATCAACCCTTTTCCATGCAAGTTCTCCTACTATACCCGTAACTCACAATGCTTCGCGGGATCCATCTGATATTCTGGTGTAGATATCGGTGTCATCCCAGGATACATGTCGATGTAAAACTCTAACTCTCTACGTGGAGGGGGTCCCAGAACGTCATTAGGAAATACATCCGCATACTAGTCCACCGCAACATGATAGCTCAGTCTCTCAACATCAGCTGATTTGATGGTAAGGCTATCCATCTTGTGAGTAAATAGATGCACCCTATTCTCGTTAAGTCCATCATGTGTTGCAAAGGTTCCCTTATCTACAATGAAGGAAAATATTGACCCATCAATGCAGACACACCACACTTTGTGCCTAATACAATCAATCAGGTCATGGAATATGGATAATCCATCCATACCCAAGATGATTTCTAAAGGCCATGACACCACTACTAATAGACCATATCCGAAGCTCTCACCTTCTATAGTAAGCTGAAGATGTTGACACCAATGTGTAATCATCAAATCCTATTCTGTAGGAGTCTCTAGTCATAAGTATCAAGTCAATTACTCCACTAGAATCATCGAGCTCCAAATAAATGGAAACACAATAAAAGAGTGACTCAAAAATGTGTATATAAGTATTATAGCTAAGGTAGAGTAGACACAGATCATAACTCTAGTCATCTCTAGATTTCCATGGTTGTAGGCCTTAGCTGCATGGAGCTATGCCCATCCATTTCCTCTTGCTCCCTGTGGTCGGGTGGTCCACCAGGTGGTGGTGGTGGTAAAACCTCAAAACGCCGCCCATCGCTTGCTGCACGACCAGCTCCACTACCATGTCCTCCACCTTGTATACATCATTACTCGAACCTCTGACTCTACCTCGGTGATCCCTTGACTCTCTAATGGTCATCTGTATGGAAGGTTGGGTAGTGGTGATCCATGTGAACCTTCTCGCCACATGTGTAACACTGTGTGTACCTCACCTGTCTTCCTCTACCTCGCTAACCTCATTACATTGACCATTGATCCACGTGTTTTCCATGAGAAGGTCTGGTCTACTTGGACCTATATGCCTTCTGCATACTACCTTCTATAGAAAAGACTACTACCAGAAATTCGGTGGTGTGTCTCCCTGTGGGGGCCTTCTAAGCTTGGAATCTCTCCACCAATAGAGGCCGCTCTAGCACCCTAGCTTGAGTCGGTAGGCGGAGTGATACCATCGTTGCTATGATCTCTAGTCAAATACCCTGATCAAATGTCTGATCCTAGAATAATGGGTATGGTTCCATGTTGGTGGAGTAGTAGGAGAGATAAGTAAACCTCATCATGTAATGGGCCACTGTCATGCTGAACTGTTGTAAGTATAGCATCTCTTTTATACACACATAGAGTAAGTTCACTAAGATAATCTCTTCCCTGAAAAGGCCCTCAATGTCCGACCAGATGAGGGATACCTCATCGTGTATTTATAGCATGACACTCAACCATCTCCCTACTCCCTCTATAAAAATGATGGATTCTAGGATAACCATAAAACCAACTGGTGTCCCAACCAAGAAGAAAACTGTTTCCACAACCTCTTGCTAGTCCCCAGCCTCTTGTAGGTACATCTTGCCTCAGAACCTCATAGGGATCTTCCACTGAAACTCTTAAAATGCACTCATTCACCGTGCATCCTCTACTTTGGGATATGGTGGTAATGGCTGCCCAATTGGCAATAGTGAGGATGGTACACCACAATAAGGTTCCAACACCGTAAGAGGTCCCTACAACGAGGACTCATCCCTCAGTGGGCCATCATCACATACTCTCTCTAGATTCATGGATGGTTGTCTATGTGGAAGCATCCTAAATGAATAAAGGTGTTCCATGATCAAATTTTATTATACCTATTGAGCTGACTAAAAAACAAAAAGAAAACTATTATAACACACATAATCAGTGTTTTCGTGTGCTGAGTCAGAAACTAGAATTCACGGTCCTTGTGTATAGATACATCAGTCACTGGACAAACAATAAACTCCCTAAACTAAAAAACGCAGTCATAAAACACAACACTATTGCTTCACAGAGAAGATCAGAGTCCTAGTTAGTCAATAACACTAAATTCCTCAGATACCACATTTCACACCACAGATCATCGAGTAACTTCTTTGTATAACTTTGTGCTAGTTGAAATATGACTTATGGCTTGGAGTGCGGTTTTCCCAACTGCACTACATACGGAACCCTGTGACTAGATCAGACCTGATGATTGATGAATTTTTGACTCAGAGTGAAACGACGGCCACAATACGCAATGGGGAGGAGTACCTCAGTAGGCCATAGTGGGGAGCATCCACGGTACATGATGGGGAGGAGTAACATATCAGGCCATAGTGAGGGAGAGGCTCTATGTAACTAGGATAACCCATGGTACACGTTGTGGTGGAGTACCTCAACAGTTCAAGGATAGTGGGAAGCGCCTCTGTGTGACGTGATAGGACCACAATACTCGGTAAGGGAGAAGTTCTCCCTCAACTGAGGTGTTCGACATTGTGACTGGGCATTTCACTTTTTCTTAGGCATAGAGAATCTATGGCTGGCTATCATAAATAATAGTGATCCTATGTGGGTCAGCATCATATCCTATTTCTCAATGTTGTATAACTGATTTCAGTTGAGACTTTAATTGAGCTGTGTCAAAATTTTTTGATTGGGATCAAGTCTTGTGTTTTTTCTTGTGGAATTCTGAGAGACCATTAGGGGTCTTGGGGTCCCTGTTTAGTATATTTATACTCACCCTTTCAGGGGATTCGCCTGCACTATATTGTGTCTTGTGCAGATGACGACCCGCTGGGCTGAGGCTTGGTGGATCAAGGGCTAGGCAGTTCGCAGAGGAGACATGCAGATGATGAGTGCTGAGGAGGCGATATATACCTACCCTTCAAGTAGGTTCTTTAGAGGATGACTCAGTATATGTTTTCACTTTTTCAATTGTATTGTTACATTCAGTTATATGTGTACATTAAGTTGTACTCGGACATTTTTTTGTGACTGTATTCTGGCCCCTTATATATTCTACACTACTTTTTTACTACATTAGATTAGTTCAATGATTCTTCTTGTTGCATTCTCGGACCATGTGTTTATACAAGTTTAAAAGCATCACCTTCCCATTTAATGGAATAAGACTTTCGGTGCTAGTCGCTAACCCCTAGCATATGGAATACGGGTTTGGTGTAGTCAGGACATGGGCCTTGGGGGACGGTTCTTAAGCAAGTGGTATGAGAGGATTTCGGTTCTACCAAAGAACTATGACTCTAATACTTTCTGTTAAGAAATATTGTTATGTATTGTGAGTGTGGTTTTTAGTTCAGGGAGTCTAGTGTGGGAGCAGAGGCCGATGTATAAATACACATGGATATTGAATTCTGATTTCTGGCTCATCACACGAATAAAGTAATTTTGTGTGTTTTGAAAAGTTTTCTTTTCTGAAATCGTGAGTCATCTCAAGAGGTATAATATATTGACCGTGGAACGCCTGTCTTCATTTAGGATTTTTACCATGCACACTGGTAGATAGGATTCCTGAGAGAGTATGTGATGATGGCCCACCGAGCAATGAGGCCTCGGTGTAGGGCCGTCTAACGACATTAGAACCTTCAGGTGGTGTACTGGCAACACCACTACCCACTGGGTACCTGTTACCACTAGCTCCACCAATAGAGAATGAATTCCGAATGAGAGCATTCTTGAGTTCCACCTGTAGAGGCCTCCGAGGTTCTAAGGCGAGAAAACCAATAGGTGGCTGAGGACTCGTTGGAGGCTATGGCTAGAGTTTTCTGCTTGGTTGTGACACCAGCTAATTTTTTGGTGATCCTAGAAGCCAGCCTATTTCAGAATGTAGTAGGGATATAATGGAGCCTGATTTTCTAGATTTCTGATGAGTCAACCCTCATCTCAGCATACTTCGTGGTCCTTTTCAGGGAAGAGTTCTTTCCAGTGACCTTAAGCATTGTTTGTATACAAGAGCCGCTGAACTTACAGCAGGTCATCATGACAGTGGTCTAATACTCAACGAGGTTCACTGACCTCTCCCACTACTCCCCTGACATGGTAAATGGACCCCTAAATCAACGTTTGGACCTTTGATAAGGGTCTCCATTGTGAGATCATAGCATCGAAGGTATCACTCAGCATACCGACTCATGATGGGTTGCTAGAGAGAGCACTATTGGTAGAGAGATTCCTAGATGAGAAGGCAACCAAAATGAGAGATGCCACTAGACGTCAGGTACTAGAGTCATATGCAGCATGTAGGAGAAAGATGGCACAGAAGTCCATGCGGACTAGACCTTTTGGTAGATGACCCTGGGATGCAGGTTCATAGGTTCGAGGTACGCGAGGTAGAGGAAGATAGGCGAGGTACACACTGTGTTACACATGCGGTGGGCAGGGTCATATGGCTCACCACTACCCAAACCACTATAAGGAAGACCAACATATTGTTGAGGGACCGCCGAGGTAGACGTAGAGGTTCAAGCGAGGAGGTCCATAGGGTGGTGGACGTGGAAGAGGACCTAGTTGTACAATAGGCGGTGGGTGGAATTTCAAGGTTTATCCACCACCACCGACTGGTGGTCCACCCCAACCACATGGAGTAGGAAGAAATGGACGATATCATCATGAGGCTACTAACGCCTAGAACCGTGGAGCTCCAATGATGATTAGAGGTACGATCTGTGTCTACTCTGCATTATTTTCAGTACTTAACAACATAGGTTCCAATCACTCTTTTATATCCATGACCCTCATTCGGTGCACCGAGATTCTAGTAGAGCCGTTGTCTTGATCATTACGGCTAGATACACCTACGGGAACAGATTTGACAATTACACACTGGTTACATGAGTGTGATATTACTCAAGGAGGCGAGATCTTTAGCTGGTATCTCCTAATAGAAGCATCGAGGCCTTACGACGTCATCTTGGGTATGAACTAGTTATCCACTGTCCACACTCAGAATGAATGAATTAGGTGCAATGTGGGGTGTGTCTGCAAGGATTGGACTAGGTTTTCCATCACTGGTGGGACGGGAAACATTGTAGAACAGGACGGACTTACCTAAAAGATGGTGTAGCGTATTAATTATTACTTGGCTTGCCACACCCTTAAAGCAGCAGATGTTGATAGTTTGTGCTACCCTGTAGTGTTGGACCAATATGTTGATCTCTTTCCTAATGACGTTCTGGTACTACCTCTATGGAGAGAGGCAGACTTTTACATCGAACTGTACCCCATGACAACACCGATATCTACCAGCATATCGAATGTATCTCTATGGAGCTTCCTGAGTTACATGTATAGTTGGAAGTCTTGAAATGAAACAGGTACATGAGACCCAGTGTTTCTCCATGGGAAGCCCCAATTCTCTCTGCCATGAAGGCAGATGGAAGTTTGAGACTCTTTGTGGACTACCGACACCTAAACCAGGTGACCATTGAAAACAAGTATCCACATTCGAGTATTGATGATATTTTCGATTAGCTGAAGGTAGCTCATTGAATTTAGAAGATAGACCTCAGATCAGGCTATCATCAGCTCAGGATATGAGATGATTATGTGTAGAAGACGACCATCAGATGTCGGTATGGCCATTATGAGTTCTTATTTATTCATTTCAGCATGACCAACTCCCCGGAAGTGTTCATAGGACTTGTGAATAGGATCTTTGAGCCATTTATCAATCCATTCGTGGTGGTGTTCATCGATGACATCTTGGTGTACTCAACGATGGAGGAGGAGCATGAATATCATCTGCAGGTAACTCTAGATACACTTGGAGATCACCAGCTTTATGGTAAACTCTCTAAGTGCATGTTCTGGATATGTTAGTTCCACATTATGGGACATGTTATCCAATTAGATGGATTTTTAGTGGATCCCTCAATGATAGAGGATGTGCATGCTTGAGAGCCACCCCAAAGTGTGCTGGTGGTTAGGAGTTTCCTAGAGATGAATTGGTACTACCGAAGGACCGTGCCTAAATTTTCAAGAGTTTGAGCACACTTTTCTGCATTAGTAAAGTAGGGTCAACACTTCTTATGGAAGAAGGGATACCATCGGATTTTCATAGAGCTTAGGCGGAGACTGGTGAGTGCCCCCATATTGAGTCCACTAGAAGAAGTTTTTGGGCATGTAGTCTACTACAATGTATTAGAGACAGATCTTGGGTGTCTCTTGATGCTGGAGATAGCAGTGATCGCTTATGGATCGTGATAGCTAAGACAGCATTAGAAGAACAACGCCACCCACAACCTTGAGTAAGCAGTAGTGGTCTTTTCCTTGAAGATGTGGTGACAATACATGATAGACGATTTTTTTGTAGTCTACTCTGATCACAAGAGTTTTGGTTAATTCATCTCTCATAATGACCTAATCTAGAGATAGCAGTGATGGCTAGAGTTCCACAAGGACTATGGCTTTAAGATAGTCTATACTCTTGTGAAGGGGAATGTGGTTGTAGATTCACTCACCAGGAGGTCTAGTGTGCAATTGTTGAGTGAGGTGATAGAGTAGCAAGTAGTGTTTCAGTTATCATTTATGGATAGAGATAGAGTATCATACCTCTAGTCTAGGACAATCAATCCCCCACTCCTTCAGTGAGTCAGGGTGGTGTAGCTTTGGGACAATGACTTTGAGGCTCGACGGGCTCATATATCTTCAAGGAAAGAACCTGATGGATTTTATGAAGGTGGGGAGAACATCATCCCCTTTAGAGGACGTACAATGTGACCCACGGTGCTATTGGAGGAGTTGTTGAGGGAGTTCCATATGTCTCCTCTGGTAGTATATCCTAGAGTCATAAAGATGTACTAGGACCCTCGGTGTCATCACTAGTAGTACCTGGTTGGAATAGACCCGATGACCATGTTAAAGAGGGGTGTTTGTGCTGTCACCGGGACCTAGTTGTCACATTGTATAATATAGGATATGAAAGATATATATGACAGGTATAGACTCCTGATAAGGGGTTCATCTCAAAAGATGATTCTTTGAAAAAAATATTATTTTCTACAGTTGATTTACATTAAATGGTACATATAATACCCCTTTATAAATTATATCATTAATCATGCATACTAAGTAATTTTTATGTTAAATTTCATTCATGATTGTTATGAATTAAAAGTTACAATGGTAGTATGATTTTACACTTCAATCCTATTTTAATCCGGATTTTCATTCTTTAATTTATATAATGGGAAAATATTCGATCATTGACTAATAAAACAATATAATTTAATTCTCCTCCAATTATTCATGATATTAGCAAGAAATAATACCATTTTCATCTCATTAGTACTTAATATTAATTAGATAAAGTTTTTAAGATAAAATAACATCATTATCTCTTTGGTAAGAAATCCTTTTCCCCTAATGTTGTATAACTATTTATTATCATGAATATATTAAGCATTATCCAAATTATTTATTAAATAAATAAATACCTATTATGTGTTATCAAATTATTTTAAATTAAAAATATTCTAATTTTTCAAAAAAAGAATTTTTTAACATTTTTATAAAATAATGAAAGGAATATCATAACATTAATGCAATATATAAAATTCCCTACCCTCACAACAACTAAATTATTTGAAGATTACATTATAATTTTCCATTAGTTTTTCAAAAAAAAAATCTAAAATATTTTGGATATTTTGGATTTTTAATAGGTGTTCTCAAATTGAAAAAGTTATTTTTCAAAATAAATATTCCATTATATGTTTTAAATAAATTTTCTTTGATAATGAAATCCTTTTATGCTATTAATTTATCTATATTATGTATATATATGTCCTATGTAAATAATTAGATTATTATCACTTCAATCTTTGGTATAGTACGTGCCTTATGTTCATATTTTAAATTCCATCACATTGAAATTAAAATTTATTATGATGTTATAAATGATTATGAAACTCATTTTCAGTAAATGGATAATTCATTTGTTTATTCATTTTGATTGATTTAATTATTTTGGAATACATATGCATGTACAAGATATGGAAGTGATAGGTGGGATGAAAAATATATAGCCCTATAATGCATTGTGTAATTTTTTAGCCTCATGATATGTCATGTATGTGGTTAGGTATTGAACCTAATCTATAATTGAACATTTTAAACTAATTGATTTTTACACTGGGCTTAACCATCACTTATTTATATATCATGATTTATCATGCATCCACATTTTCCTTTGATTCCATGATGATATGACACCATGATCATATTTTAAAACACCCATGTGATTACTTTTGAGAATATAAATAAAAATATGATATTTTATTATTTTTTAATCTAATAGATTTAATTTTATCAATATCTTTTGTCATATGAAAAAGAGTGGTTTAAAAAAAATATTACTATACTGTAATTTTTATTTAAAGATGACATTTATAACCAGGCTATTAAACTTGGTGGTATTAATATGAATAAAAACGTATTTAATATTAAATGTAATTGTTTTTATGAATAAATATATATTGATAGAAAACTATATAATTTTGGAAATGTATTTTCATTCATTGAGAATAAATTTTCTCACAAAAAAATGTTGTTTATTGTATTTTAGGAATAATAATAATAATAATATTTTCACATATTGAAATTTTTTTTAAAATAGATTCAATATGGGTTCAACATGTCCAAATTATCCTAGGGTGATTTTTTGAATTTTTAATTGTTTAATTTAAAAAAAAATATTAAAAAATAGTAATATTAATTAAAAAAATACCTTCTCATTTAATGAAACTAAAAGTTACATTTTCTTTTAGGATTGTTTTAAAAGTATTATTTGATCAATTATATTTTATTAAATCCTATTTAGATCGTTGAATAGTATTTCATGGTGAATGGTTATATAAAACATTTTTATAATTATGAAAACATTTTCATTGGAAACCTGTTTTTTCATCGCATTTAAGGTTGTGATTTTAAATTATGTTCTTTGTATTATGTCATTTTAATTTCTAAACATGAAATAAATATTTTTAATAATTATAAAAAATATTGAATCATAAATTTATTCTTCTATATTTTTCATAATTAGTACTCAAGAAAAATTATATTAATGACCATGGTTGTGGATAAAATGGATTAACCAGGAGTTAAACAAAACAATATGAGGATTAAAATGAACAAAAAACATGAAAAATTCTGATTTTATGGATATATTTATACCATATGACATATAAATCTCTTTAATGACACATTTAGGTGCCTCTTGGAATATGTAAAATGAAGGTACCTCTTGTTTTCTAAAATTATATGTTTGTCCTCTCACCCACTTATAAAATGGATCACCCTCTAATCTCCCATTAAAACATAAAAACATGATTTCATCCAATAACAACAATAATATCATCATAAAATCCCTAAACACGTCCTATAGGATTTATTTTTACTGTGAAACCCTCTAGTGATATCATTTTTATTAAAACCTAAACAAGTTGTCTGACGATGAGGTATCATTTTTAAATGAGTATTTTTAAAATTTCTTCAAAAACATCATTCCAATATTCGATAACTATGATAATATTGTAAAAATTTTATCTCCAATAATATAATATGTTATTATGTTAATGGGAGAATCTATATCAACCTATTTATCCATCAAATAAAAAAACCATTGTTTCTCAGTACGACAGACTACTCCATAGCAAACCTATGTTATTTGTTCCCCATCATAGCCACTCAATAATAGATATATTGATTAATTTAGTGACTATATATTGAATATAACAAATATTTATACTATTATAATTATCAAATTACATTAAACATCTTACCTTATATTATTTTCGATAATGATAATGTCACTCGTGCCCAAATGAACAATACCACCTCCACAAAGTGATATGATTCAATTTTCATAAAATTTTTGTAATGGATGTTAATAAGTAAATAATTAATGAATATATTTTAAATATATGAAATAAAATTGATACTTTAATGGTGATATATTATTTACCATTCATTGATTCTATCAATCTATAAAATTGAAACAATGAACAAACATACGTATGACTGATCATTTCCATGAATGTTGTAATTCATTTTCGATATATAAATTTATTGGATGAAACTAAATACATGTAAAATATATATATATGATATTTATACCATGATTGAAATTATAGAGAAGATAGAAGCATGACCAATTTAAAATGACTAAAATTGCCAAACAAAAACATACAAGAAAAATATGATAATTATTACATAAAAGTAGATTTTATCAATGAATTCATAATAAAAGGGTAATCAATTTTTTATGAATATAATATATTTTATGATATATATGAGTATTAATCTATAATATATGTATAAATACCCATTATTTATGAAATAAAAGGATTGAATGTGTATGAAGAAATATAGTAGTTGTGGTAAGGAAATTTTATCTAAAATATATTTTCATTAGGACATTTGTTATGCTATGAACCAATATTAATTAATTATGTGTATATTTATTCACATTATCATGTTATAAAATGAAATTATGTATTATATTTATATTTAATGTTCCATTTCAAATTTTCAATTTATAGGGCTTATGATTCAGAACATACCAATGCATTTATGGTATTTTTCGAGACACATTTATTTCATTGGGACTCCTGAAAAGTAAAAAACATATAATTTTTGTATGGTTTATATACATAATATTAATTTAATCTAATAATTCTCTCATTATTATTATGTGATATAAATAACAATCTAATTTTCATTCTTTCATTATTTTTATGATTTAATAGCTTCCAAAGTGGTAAATGATTAATATTTCGATTTCATTTTAAATTGATATTGTTTATGAATATGATTAAAATGATGATATATAATGATCGATGAATCGATAAAATCAATAATTTTAATTTAATCTGATTATCCATTGAACTTACATGTTTTCCATTGATTTTCATATATTTATGTACTCAATAATACAAAATAAGGTGTTAATGAATAGACGAATTTATATTTTTTCCATTCCAAAACCATTTTTCATTCATAGAAATGTTTTTAAAAAATCTTATAAATATTGTTTTCAATATTATACAAAGGTTGTTTAAAGGAAGTTAAACCCATTTATAATTTTTACGAAATTGGATAAAATCAATCTTCTCATCATTTTCTAAACTAGTTTCTCTTATCATTTTACAGAAAATGTGAACAAAATAATTGATTTAAAATTTACAAAATGAAATATGTTTTATTCCATCATTACCACTAAATGATTTAAATTATAATCTAAATGTTAAAATTTATATTTTGAAATCATAAGTTTAAATTCATAAGTGAGAATTTTATATATTCTAATGAAGTGTTTTCAAAATAAGAATTATATTTTCCCCAATAATGTTTTAGTGATATTTTTATGAAACATTTATTCATCCATGACAAAAAAATTTATTGTAGCTTATTTTTTCATAGTATATGATCCAATTAATACATATATAATCATTATTTTAATTTTTATGATTTTTTAAGGAGTAATTGTGAAACCCATTCTCTTTCCATGGATTATTCTATGATAAATTATTAATATGATTGGGAAACCCATTTCATTTTTATGAGTTACTCTATTATTAATTTCTTATGAGTCCCATTTAATTTCTATAGGTCTTTTTATGATGAATTATTTTATGAAAACTATTTAATTTATATGGGTTATGATATGTTGAATTTTTTATGGACTTATGATAGGAAAATTAATGGATTTTAGGATGGGTGGGACCTATATTTTTTTTACAATTCATAGGGTAATAATAAATGTTCTATAAGATCAAATGGTACATGGGATATCATACCAAGCCTAAAAAATTGAATACATGGGAAGCCATCCCAACCCCAAAGAACATACATGGGTTGTTTTGGAAAGAATAACATTTTATGAATTTTTTGGTGGGAAGCCATGACTTAAGGTTTCTATCATTATGTGCACTCCACAATTTTATATATTATGTTAATGTTATGATCTCACATCTCATGTTAATTGATTTCATTATGAATCGTTTATTATGAACTATTATGATTTATTGATTAACTCATGTTTAAGATCTATAATATGTAGGATATGGTTTTAATATATTATTCTCATGTTCTCATACACTTATGCTCATGTTATGTTTAAATCTTCATTGATTATCATTAAAGTATAATTTAAATAACACATTATTTGGTTTCCTTTCCCCAGTTTATGATGAATGGTATTGTGTTTGATATTTATAATAAGGTTTTATATTATAAATAACATTTTTGGAGATGAAATATCCTACTTATAGAGCAGTTTTTATGTGTATATGACTCCAAAGGTACTATATGTAAAAGACTCTACCATTTATTTTTATGTTATGTAATTAATATTCATATATTGTGATTTAAATATGACATGTGTTGGTCTCTATAGTTGTAATTACATAATTTTTTTTACCTTTGGAAACTAGGATGATAAAAAATTAGTGTTATCTCTTGGGATATGTCTATGGAAATGTCCAATTACTGGAAAATTTCAAATAATTTTGGTGATTTATGGAGTTAAATTCTTCAGAGAAACTATATTAATATCTAGATAAGACATGTGGATGTGGCTCTAGCCTATTTGTAAATAGGGGTAATATAATATGAAATCACACATTAGGATTTCACTTAATTATTACATAGTGCATGAACACATGCCTTTTTGTATAACTAGTTTGAAAATCACAAAGGATGTTTTTTTAAATTCATAAATTCTTTTGGAAACATCATGATATATTTGAATAATTTATATCAATAAATAAAGATAATTATATTGATACATATATTGTAAAGAATGTTTCACTATTTAGAAATAATATAAGTAATTTTTGTTGATTATTTGGTTCCCCATATATATTTTCATTTTGTAAACTATTTTTTATTTAATACAATGGTTTGAACCCAGAAAAACATGTTAATGTTGAATATTTTGGTTACGATAATGGGTTTGTTCTTGAGAATTTTTTTATGGGTGATGAAATAAAAAATATTGTCCTATACTCACAAAACATTATCACATTACAAATCATGTTGAAATTATAAATTAAGAAACATGGGGGGAAACATATTATTGATCCCTTTAAGAAGAATCTACCACCTTATTTTAGTGATTCCACTGATCCACTACTTTCCATGCAGTGCATCATTATCATTGAAATAATATTTTGTGTTCAAAACATGAACAAAAATAATTTTGTCAATCTATCACATGGAAGGTATGATAGATTAGTGGTGGAATCCTATCAAGAATACAAGACAACAATAAGAAATTAACATTATGAAGTGGGAAAAAGTTAAGTTATTTTTATTCAATAAGTACATCCCTCTTATTATTTATATAAAAATATGAAATGTACTCTTAGAGATAAAATATAAGGTAGGAAAATCTGTTAGTACATAGGAGGATAATTTTAGGAGAATTGGAGTGTACTCTTCTAGTATTATCATCCTACTTTATGGTAAGATTGATCAATTTTACAGTGTACTAAAACAATATATCTGAATTTAATTACCCAAAAATTACATCATTTTCTGTGAATAAATCGTTTTATGAGCTATCAAGGTTGAAATAATGATAGGGGTTACCCATCAATCAAATTATTTTCATTCGAAAAGAATTATAGAATTCAAAAGAAGCTATAAAATTTATTGAAAGAATAAATTGAGAATTCATTCATGCTGAATGTGTGGATGGACACATTGAGGAAAATTTTATAAGTGTACATCTAAAAATTTTGTGTCTGGAATTGAAGGCCATCAGGTGGATGAATTTTGAAGTGATGGTAAAAAGTTATCTCTTGAATAAAATACAGAAAACGCATTATAGAATGAAGCACCCACACTCAATTGTTTCAGGTGTTGGTAGTTCGTGAATTACACTAACTAGTTAATAAATCTAAAGGTTAATGGTGATAATTTATGTTAGAAACATATTGATTTGAATGAAAAATATTAATCTCTTGTCATCTCTATTTCAGATTTGTGGTATTATAATAATATTGTTAAAGGTATACATCCACTCTAGAATAAAATAATATAATTTTTTATTCTATATCGATGCACTCATTAATATATAAAGAATTTGATAAGGGTATCACAATAACAATTAAATTATTAAATGCTGAAATAGTATTGAAGAACCGTAATGCTATAATAATCTTGTTTCATGTCTATGATTCTTCCCCAGTTTATGTTTTTTTGAATATTCATTATTAAAATATTTCTACCTAACTTTTATTAGAATTTAATTTTATATTAGAAATATATTGGTTTTATCTATATTAATTTGACATAAATTTAAGAATAAGGGAAGAAACATTTGATAATATGATCAAATAATTGATATTTTGTTAGTTTGATGATAAATATGAACATCTAATAGAAATTGAACGTATTATATGGGTCGTGATTCCTGTCCAAAATAGGGTTTATCTCAAATTGTTTTGTGAAACTCAAAATTGATGATATGCCTATTTTAAGATACTTTTCATATCTATTTCTTTTAAATATTTCATATGTTTCCACTGAATGATGATGTTGAATTCAAAATCAAACTCTTACATGGTGTTATACCTTTTTTAAATACATCCTATAGAATGGACACAATTTAATTGAAATAATTTAATAAGAAACTATAAGAGATTCATGACCAGGGATTTATTTTTCCTATTGTATCCACATAGGTGAATATATTATTTTTTCTTAACAAGGAATGTGGATTGATGCAGCTCTCATTAATTATTATGATTTTTACAAGATCACAATCTAGAAAAAGTATCATCAACCCCATATTGATGACTTGTTTGACAATCTTATCAATGATAAATATCATTACAAGATTGATCTTCATTCAGGACCAAATCAATTATTGTTAATAACGAGGATATATCAAAGATAATTTTTTTACAGGGTATGATAACAATAAATATATAATAATGCCATTTGGCCTTACTAATTCCTACACTATCTTCAAAAATTGAATAGAAAAATTATTTATAGATTACATTGAATAGTTTTTGGTTGCCAGTATTTTTGAAATTATAATATATTTATAGACAAATGGGGAATATGAAGGTAAATTGAGAATTGTATTGAACACCCTATGTTTGGAGAAACTATCTAAAAATATTTGAAAGGGTAAATTATTGATATAAAAGGTTTCATTTTTTAGGACACATAATATCAATAGAGGGTATAACAATGGATTTATCAAAGATAGAGGCTATTGAATGTTAGCATAGACCAACCATAGTAACTATGATCTAATTTGATATTGTTTTGGTAGGATTTTTTCTATTTTTCTGGTAGAATTATATATTACTACCAATTCCCATCAATATTTAAAATTTTATGGGAGACATGTTCTTTGGGGTGGATGAATAAGAGAAAAATTTCATGTAACTAAAAAAAAGACTATTCATTGCACCTATTCATATGTTAACATATAGTGAATAGGGGTATTTAATATATAGTGATGCATTTAATATGGGATTAAAACTATTTCTCATGTAGAATGATATTTTCATAGAATATGTCTCATGGAAATTTAATGATCATGACATAAAGTACCCAACACAATATATGGAGTTATTTATGTTAAATTTTGTATTAAAAATATGAAGGTGTAAAATAAATAGTGAAAAGTGTTATATATATATTACTCCTAATTTTAAAAAAGAATATAATTAAAAAAATTATTAAACATGGGCCAAAAATGATAATTGGATCTTATTACAGATAATGACTACTCAATAAATTATAACCATGTGACAGAGAATAGGTTGTACAATGATTTGATTTGAAATGATCATTATAGATTATCTATGATACAGATAAACAAATATCCAATATTTTGGTTTGGAAAAAGGATGTTTTGAGAAATATTGATAGATGGTGAGGAATAATATCCCTCTCAAATGATTGTTCACCATGTATCCATGAAACAATTAAAGTGGAACATTAGAAATATATATAGTATCATAACAACATGAGAAGTATTCCTCATTTTAACATTGATCGTGATGGAATGATATGTTTTAGGAACTGTGTATATTTTCGATCCATATTACATTTCAAGAAAGAGTTATTATAGGATGATAATATTTATTCATCCTTTATAAATCCTCTTAGTATAAATATTTATTGAGATATGAAATTATATTTATGGATGGTTGTAATAAAGGTTGATATTGTAGAATATGTATCTTTTTTCTTGGTATATCATATATCAAGGATAATATAAAAGACTCTCTGGGGATTTATATCCATTATAAATTCCCAAATAGAATTGGGAAAACATAACCATAGATTATTTGTTTAGAATCCTCAAAACATATAATGCATATAATGTTATATGGGACATAATTGATGACCTTAAAAATTAAACAGACATCATATCAATTAGAGAATATTTATCATTGGATAATTTTATCAATATATATCTTATGGTATTGGAATGTTTTAATGGATTATTATAGTGAACCAGGTTCGAAATGTATGAATTTGTAATAATCCTATGAATAGTTATAAAACCAGTAACTAATGATACAATGAGTTCTACGTCACACAGAGTCTTAACATGGTGGTAATAATGTAAAGAAATATATTGTATGACCCATGTATAGTTTTCCATGAAACCTGAATAACACTTTAGTGGTGTCTTAGATAGGATTTCTAAGACCACAATTGAGTTTAGAATATTTTGTTTAACCACGGTGTGAAAAAATGTTGTTGTCCCCCAGTTTATTGTGAGAGTTTAGTTGGTCATAGTTTGTTATGTAGATTATATTGTTATGATAAAATTAAAACAACATCCCCTACCCTCCCCCATTGGGGTGAATTCCTAAGGGGTCAAATCCACTATCTTCCTCATTAAGTGATGGACGACCCGAGGAAAGACTCAAGGAAATGAAGAATCGTCGATCTCCTTTCATAATGGGTGTCACTCCAAGATCGAGCAATTTCATACTCCAAGCATTAATTCAACCTTGAAGCTTTGTTATTTCACCCGTGAATTGGTGATTTGTGTTTTATGTCGTGAACCCATTTTTTATGCAGCATTTTTTTTATTGAAGAGCTCTTAGGAAATTTATTGGGACACAATGAGGGGTTTATCTATGTGTTTCAGGGTGAACGGGGTTGATCTAGTCTATTTTTCAAGGAATTTCCCATGGATTTGTTTGTCTACAATTTGTATAGACCAATGCAATATTCCATCTATTCTTATTGTTAGGGAAATATGATTTTTGGGGATTACATGCCATGTACAATGAGTTATATTCCATGTAGTTACCCCACGTACTGTTTCCCAAGGATATGAATAGGGAATCAATGTGACATACATGGCTATGTAAAATTAACTGTCCAAATTACATGAACATTGGGTTATAGACAAATGCATAAAAAAGAGACACAACCAATGTGACCATGCACTGGGAAACTCCATGTAACTGGGGGTGAACATGTCTAGTTGATATGTGTGATGGGAATAAAAAACATGGGATAGAGTGAGGTGATTCAGGTCATGTACCTTAGGTAAAAACCGTGTGGTTTCACATTCCAAATCAATTCAAGTAGTCATAGGTCACAACTAGGTGTCATTCACGGTCACACACCTCATAGACCCCACACACGGTGTGTAGTCTCCTCTAGGGCGATTTTAAACCTATCAAATCACCCCATTTGGGGATCAGATTCCAGAATATGATTAGCCTATCCTAAGTATGTTTACATGTATAACATTATTGCAGAAATAGTACGGGACTAGGATATATGAGTTGAGGTGATGTTTTTTTTTTGAGTGAACGAAATTTGGAACAACAGTGGTTGGGCGAGCTTCATTATTTCATCCCAATTATAGTTTGTGTGGATTTACTTCCATGGTATAGGTTTTTAATCCCCTAGATTATTTGAGAATGTATAGAGTTTTGGAATCCCTCTAGTGAGGCTAGAGTGGGATCCTCTATCACATCATTATATTTGTGGTATCCTTTAAGAGAGGTTGGTGTGAGATCTTCTTGAGTAATCATCTCCACAGATTGGGTTCTCAATATCTTCATAAACAACACTACTTCCATGGTGATCCCCTATCTATCCAAGTATCCCTGTAGAGTTTTTCGTATCATATTTTGTATGATCCCCTATAAAGCATCTCGTTTTAGATGTTTTACAAAATCATTATAGATATAATCCCCTACTCATTGGATGGTTTTGTAGGTTTTTTTGATATCATCAAAAGTACGACCCCCTACGTAAATAGTTATTCCAAATGGGATTTTTTGGTATCATCATGACCAACAATACATGGGTGGAAATCTCTTATGTGAGTGATATGATCACCAGGATTTCATATTGAGTTGTGGTATCCCCTACGAAGTGCGGGGTATAATCCCCTCTCTGAGAGATCATCAGTTTCTTTGTAGGGATTTTGTTTCCCCAGAGGATCCTATGAGTGATCTATTATATGGGTAGATGTGGTTTATGGTTTTCTAGATGTAGTTTCCAGTGACCCTATTAATACATAACAGGGAACCCCTTTATGAGGAATGAGTCCTTTCATCATTTTAGTAGGGTTAGTAGCATCCCCCATCTGGTGTGGCCGATCCCCTATCTAAAAATGAAGACTCAACATGGTCCAGTGAGATGTTCTCAGTGGAGATATCTTAGGATTGTGTTCCCTCAGATGTGTTCCAATTTAGGATAGCGGTGTTGTTTCGTCATTTATATAATACATGATTTAGAGGTATCTTCTAGAATATTCCAGTAGGGATGAATGGGTTATACCTGATGAATTTTATCTATCAAAAGATAGTTATCTAGGATGACTAGGCTCAAGGATTAAGTTCTCTCGGGAAAGTGTTTTATAGACCCCCCTTTGTAGGAACATGTCACATGAGATTAGGTCAGAACCTTATGATTCTTGGTTCCAAAGATTATTATATGTAGGTGTTTTGGGGGGTTTCATATCAATGTTGTCACATATTAGATGAAACACCAAGGGGTATTTGTGGGATATTCATATTTTTCTAAGGTTGGTCTCGGGATGGAGCTTCTCTCTCATTTGGGTTCCCTTTTGCAAGGTCAAGAGGATTGATTCATTTTTGTTACTCCCTCGTCTTTATGGGTTTTTGGGGCGTCTACTACGCGTATCATTAAACTCAACCATGTATAGAACTTTCCCGCATGTTTTATGTATTGTGCATACCTGATTCCTTATTCAAGAGTCTTGTGATAACCCAAATTAAGTAGATCATAATGAACTAGAAAAATATGATTTTTACTTGATCTTGGATGAGTAGTCTTCTTGAGGGTCCTTTTGTAATTGATCCCCTATTATAGATTTTGTTGTAGCTTTTTACGTTTTCTTTTGGTGGGTATGTATTGTTTAATTTTTTTACTTTTTCTATAATCATGTTTGTGTTAGATATAAGGATGCATATATTTTGATTATATTTAACCTTTCACGGTTGAATGGTGGTGTATTTAGGTGCATGTGTACATGTACCCTAGGCTAAGGCCACCCATGTGTGTGATAGCCTACTCAGTAATGTTCTCCATCCCCTAACCAATTTAGGTGGCCTTAGAAAGTCATATTTCAAGCCATGTTCAGTCCAGTAATGAGAATTTCCACCATCCATTGCGTCTAATAATGATATGAGGTTTACCATGATGAATTATTGATGTCTTCAGCAAGCTCTTGAAATTTCATTGAGTTTTAGTAATACATATTATATTTAGATATATGGTTATTCTTATAAAACAATTAAAAATATATAGAATAGTATGAGATATTGTTCTATGGATTTTAATTTTTTTTGAATCAAAACCTTCCACTTGTTGAGTTTTCATAAAACGATATCATTGATTCATTAATTAATTAGACACATTTTGAATCTCTTAAATGAAATAAGATTTAAAATCTAATATGTTCAAAATACATACATGAAAAAATTATATTTGAACCTAAGTGACTTATAGAAATATAATTGAATGTTAGAGCCATTCACCAACACAACCTGGCTACCTAAAGTCGATATAAAATTTATATAAATTGTTATTGCATGATATAGAGATTGATTTTAGTGATAATTATTCCCCATAAATTTAGACATGGATGATGTTTATTTTATTTTGGAATAATGGAAATAAGATCCCCATGAATTTTGGACACATCATTATTCCTTATCTTGTTCGGATAGTGGATTATCATTAGTTTTTTCTTTTTAATCATGTCTCATGTCCATGATGTGTTCTCGATATCTCTCCTGAGGAATTACACAACTGATCCTTACCAAAAATAGAAGTCACATCATTGAATCATGACATTACCTTTAAAGAACAACCTATGGATATTCTGGATCATATATTGAAATTTAGATGAAACAATACACTAGATTCATCTTG
This sequence comes from Viscum album, assembly GCA_963277665.1. Classification (NCBI taxonomy): domain Eukaryota; kingdom Viridiplantae; phylum Streptophyta; class Magnoliopsida; order Santalales; family Viscaceae; genus Viscum; species Viscum album. Next base: position 1,263,265,286 of record OY728140.1, on the reverse strand, counting down.
GTTTTATTGAGAAACTACCATCTTGAGGATGGTACATATGAACCTATGGATTTGATCAGGAAAAATATCTCAAGTTGTTTGTATTAGAGTTTTTCAATGATAATCGGAAATTAATTTAAATGGGGTTATAATTTAATACCCTTATATTAATTCTATTTTATTAAATATCTTCAATTTCTACAGTATCTAATGTCACACGCAATAATGATTTTTATAAACCACAATGTACTATTAATATTATTATTTAAACATGACCTTTATATGTAATCTATAAAAAATTAATGTTATTAATTTGAATAAATATTTTTATAATTATGTATAATGGTTTTAGAAAAGTAAAATATCTTTATTAATATGTACTTAATTGTGGTAGTCTTCATATGCTTTGAACAAAATATTTCAAAAAATATTTTGTATTACTTATTATGATCAAATAATGCAATTAAATTCTTTCATTATTTTTTATTTTTCTTCAAATAATTAATATAATTTTTTGAATCTACATGTCAAAATGTTATTGCAGTGAATTTTTGTGTTTTTCTGAAAAGATTTTATTAATATTGAATAGTAAAAAAATAATTTTTTTTTATTAAAAAATACACCTGTATTTTAAAATATACAATATATATTTAGTCATAATATAGTTATTATATTAACAAAAGATAAATAATATTATTAATAGTCCAATATAATTCATTATCATAATTTTTTTAATGATGTTTATATAAAAACATTACATATTTATGAAAAAACATTATTTGGAAAATTCTGTTCTGATCATTTATACGGGTGTAATTATAAATTATATCCAACCACTTTTATTATTTGAATATGGTAAAACTATATTAAATACTTAGAATAATTATAATTACTTTTATATAATAATTTAATCTTAATATTTGATCATAGTGAATAAAAAATATAATAAAAATTAACCACCCATGTTATTGTTAAAATTGGATTAGTGGGAGTTAAATTAAAAAGAAAATTGTTAAAATGACCTATAAACTAGTCCAATTCCAATACCATGAACATATATAAATTTTGTCATATTTTTTGTTATATATAGATAATTTTGTATCATTTTTCATGTGAAAAATTTTGTACGACTTTTCTTTTTAAAAAATGTAATATGTTTCATCACCCCCAACTTAAAAAAGGGAACCCCCGATCCTCTCCTTTCACACCTCTAGTGACCTTTTATCAAAAAATAATTTCCCAAATATCATTCATATATTTTACACTTATAATATAAGAATTCTTTTTTTAAAACCCTTTTAATAATTATTTTGGTCCATACATATGGAGATTGTATAAAGAAGATGTATCATTTTTTACCGATCATTTTTGTTTTATTTGTTATTCCACCTCCAAAATATATACATAAAATATCATTATATAATAACATCATTATATAACATGTTATGAGATGTTGTTATTTGAATGAAATATCCTAAATGAATCCTCTCCTACATAAAAGTGAAACATAAGGGTCAATCATGTGTACGACAGACTATTGTAATTCAAACAAATGTAATTAGTTTTACATAACTGGTTATCATCACTATATATAATAATTTATATAAATATTATAAATGATATATATGAAGAATTTATGTTCCATAAATTTTAATATCAAAGATAACTTTTATCCTTATAGTCTATTAGAAAAAAATAACGTCGCTCGTGCATACATTCGGACTACAGCCTACATAATGTGATGTGTTTTGTTTTACATTTAATTTCGATATGGATGGTAATAAATTTAAATTTAATGAATATATATTATATAAATGACATAAAATGGTGTTATAAACATGATATTTTATATAATTTTTTTATAAACTAATATAATTTTACGAGGTTTATACAAAAACCCATTGAAAGGTTATATAATTAATTAATTTATTCAAATTATTTTTAATGTATCATGTAAATTTATTAATTCATGTGTATTATGATTCAAATTATTCCAATGTATTTAATGTAATTTTCATCTCACTTTCCCTTCTTTGGGACACATTCCATATTCACTATGTGTTTCTTTTGTGTGTTATATATGATACCCATGAATGATATTTATAATTATTCTCATGATAATATTGGGAAATAAATATCTATATAATTCTCTATATTTCATGTAGATTATGAATAAAATGATACCAAATTTGTATAAATTTTATGTTATGATGTTGTTGTTTATTAGTATAATTTATGATTATAATTTGAATAATGAAATCTTATGATATACCACTCATGAAACTCATAAATTGTGTCCAACTATGGATAACTCTAGATGCATCATATTTAATTTACATTTTTCTCTCATTATGATATCAAAATTCAAAAATAAATTTTTAATAAAAAAATAATTTATTTTTATCTTTGTTCAAATGCCATTTTTCTTTAGTGTCCTTTTTTTATAAAAAAATAATGAATTTTACCCTGTTTTCCAATTAATTTATAATTCTATTTTTTACGAAGATTAAATTTTTACACAATGATGTAAATTTATTATTTGTTTAACTTTCAATATAAGAATCTCATTATTTTATAAGAAAATATGAGAGGAATCTTTTTTTAAATGTATGCCTTGAATGTGATTTCCAAGTGTTATAGATGATCAATCATTTATATTTTCCATTAAATGTTTATTAGGTTATTTTCAATGAAAATTTTTCCTTTATTATTTTTTTAATATTTATATTTTAAATTAGTTTTTTCAAAACGGAAAGGATATTTTCGTCAATAATGTTTTATTAAAATTTTCTGTAATTTATATTCATTAATTACAACAACATATAGTATTTTATATATTTTTTATGTTATATGATCTAATTGTACTATCCTTATTATTTCTCAGTATTGGTTATTATTATGATAATGAGATTTCATTATAAATATATTCCATTCCATAAGATGTTCTATGTTAAATTGATGAGATTTTTATGAAATGCATTTCCTTTCATTTGGATATTAAATTATGAAATATTTATGAATCTTATTTACTTTTATATGGGTTATTGTATGATGAAATGTTTTTATAATCCATTTCTTTTATATTGGTTATGATATAATGAATTTTTTATGATCTTTTTTCACAAAAATGTTTGGATCATGTGTTGAGTGAGACCAATATTTTCTTCCAATGCATTGGTTAATAATTAATATTTTATGATCTCAGAGGGTCCAAAAGAGGTTATCTGATGTTGAAAAAATAGGTTACATGGGTGGTTGTGGAAATCCTGATGTAGTTATATAGGTATTAATCCCACGAATAATATTTTATGATTCCCTTAGTCTATATCCTTGATATAAAGTTTTCTATGATTATGTATATTCCAAAAATCAATGTATTATGCTAATGTTATGATCTAAAGGATTATGTTCTTTTATTTCTTTATGAATTATGCATTATGATCTACTTAGATGTAAACCATGAATCACGATTATGATCACTGATATGATATATTTTGTTTTCAAGTGTTATTCTCATTTTATTATACACTTATTCTCATGTTGTTTTTGATATCTACATCGATTACTATTATTGGGTATTTAATCTCACCCTTTAATATTTTTTTTCCTTTCCCAAGGTTATGAAGATTAGTATTTTGTATAATATATAAAAGACGAGTTGTTTTTATAATGATAAAAGTGCGATATGACATAGTTAACTTTTTTTACCAGTTATTTTTTATTCTATGTATCCAAAAGTACTATACCTAAATGAATATGGCATGAAATTTTTTCTATGTAATGAATATACATCTATCAAGATCATATATTTATATATGATATGTTTTGTCCTATAAAATTATATTTTATGTTATCATGTTATGACTTGGACTCACAATCAATTCCTATTTAAAAAATTTATTTCTTTATAAGGTTTTTAGCTCACCATATTAATTAATATATTTCCCCATGTTATTTTATACAACATTAGGCGATCGAGTAGATTTTAGAGGTCAGCTAAGAGAGTAAACAAAATATGTTACCTTTTATTTTTTTTTGATGTTTAATGAACCAAGCCATCCAATGACACTTGGACTCATGATCAGTGTGTGGTAATTAATTGTTGTTTATATTAATGATCATGTACTAATATGTAAAAATGGATTGTGTCACTGTTATTGGTATTAGATAAGTGGATTAATTACCTTCATATTCTATGTTGATAAATCATTATTGTGTCTCAAGGGATAATTATATGTATATTTTTTATTACTGGAAAATATTGTATAATATTAATAGTGGATAGAGTAAGTGGTTTATAAGTAATTAAAATCGTGTTTTGATACTACATGTGGATGTTTCTCTAGTACTATTGTACCTATTGGTAATAAATATATACCGGTTCAATGAAATGGACACAATCATTAATGTTTTCATGATAAAATGCCTTGGTGTATACTTGGTTTGACACTCTAAGGGAATATGCATGGATATTTAAAAAAATCATTATGATCCTTTATGAAAGACTTGAAATTTTTTTGAGGATAGTGAACCTAAAAGGAAATGTAACCATGTAAAAACTAGATTGAAATATAGATACATAAAAGTCATGATTTACTTATAATTTATTATTTATTCCTTCAAGGATTAAATGTTTCCCTTTATGTATATTAATGAGTTCTCACCTTGTTTCTTTTATTCATTTTTGGTAATAGTAGGAAATTATAGAATGCTTACCTATAACCAATGTGATGGGAAATGTAATGATTCACCTGACAAGCTTCCTTATCTTATAGTAATGAAATTTAGTCATATTTTGATAATTGTAAACAAAATATCTAGAAATACGACTCAAAAGTGGAATATAGTTTAATTTACAAGCATGTCAAAGAAGAGAATCATGATGTCACCTAGATATTCAAATTTTAAATAATTTTGATGGATGGAATAGTAAATTTTCTTCCTTTAAAAAATTGTGGGAAGTGGTAAATTTGAAAATGAATTAATGTAACAATAATATGAATTTTTTAAAGGAGACCATAAATTAGTTAATATATGAAGAAAATCACGACTTATGTTACAAAGACGCTGGGAAATGAAGATAAACCTAAGGTACCGCATATATTTATTGTCATAAATGTGGGGAACTGGGTAATTATCTAATTCAATTCTATAATAAAAGGACTAATTATTAAGGTATTATGTTATGAAAATTAGTATTATTACCATATTTAAGTGTTTAAGTGTTTGAACACAAGAATAATGTGGTCTAAGTTTTTTCATCAATGTTATTCTGGTTATAAGTATAATGAAACTTCTATGGATTATTCAAAAATAGTTATAATTTATGTATGTAAAAGAATATGTCGAATGATAATAAAACCCTAAAAATGGGAATTAGTTGTTAACGTGATATTTTCTATTAAAACACATGATTGTGTACAAGATAACCTTTGATATGTAACAAATGTCGAGTTAATTATAGTCAACTAATATTATTTGATTATGGGGTAAACATAATCTGTATATAAAATTTAGTGGTTAAGAACTGATTTGATGATTAATGTTATTTTTATTATATTCAAAATATTAATTTTAATATTATTATATTTATATAAATACTTATTTTGTTAAAGTTAAACCATAATATCGAGTGATAACACATTGTATCTGGAAATGTCACAGGGCTTGAACCCACAACTGAAGGCTGACAAGGGTGATGTTCATACAACTAAGATATATTATGTTCTAGTTAGTATTCCATTGTTTTTTCATAATTGATTTTGTGGAAAAGTGTAATTATTATTTTTGAAAACATGATACATGGTCAATTGTTTTTAAAATTTTATGATTTTGAGGTGATTATATATATTTTTGGGAAATATTATATTGGGTTAATATATATATATATATAAACATTATGTTAAAAATGATTATTTTATAATAATGGTATTATGTTTTTGGTTATGTATGTTGGAGGGTATGAGACAACGCTTGAGGTTAAACCCACATTTCATGTTCATTATGTTGTGGTTATTTGGGATATATGGTAATTTAATTATCGAAGTATCTTTATTAAAACATTGGATTTTTATTGAATTTTGGAAATTACTATATTTATATTCATTTTGGTAATTATCTTACTTTGTGCTAACCACTTTTATTTTCATTAAGATATAAGAAATGACACGTTACTCTATTAAAGATGTTATGTTCTAAATAAATCTAATTGTAGTCATGCATGAATAAAAAAATTATTTCTGATATTCATTTTATAGAGTAAGTGGTGAGGTGGAATTTGATTGAAGCATAATGAAAGGAAAAATATGTATTTTCAAATTAAATGATATCATGTTTATAAATTTTATTATGTTCTCAATTGCTTTAGTAAAATAATTCTTCAACTCTAGGAAAACTTATCCTAACATAAAAGTGTTATCATATTACCTTTATATTTTACAGATCAATAATAATTTAAATCATCGCTGATTTATAGTTTTTGTTATTAGTAACATTCTATTTGATACTTGAGTTTTTGGTGGTCAATGATTTCAATTAGTCTCTATAACTTCTTATTCTTTTCATCTATGTATATTTATTAAATTCTCATATTTTTCCTATTTGGAATCCTAGTCACGTGTTAATCTAAACGACATCTATATTTCACCTTCCATCATTTAAGGGGTTATTTTATTGAAACAATTACCATGTCTGATTTCTGGGAGCGGAAATTTTGAATTCCAAGAAATTTATTACTGGTGAAAAGTTAAAATTATGAGGGATAAACATATTTAAGGTTGGTATAATACAATACCCCAAGATAATAAGATAAAGCATCATTGGATATTGTATTAAATAAGAAACAATATGTTCCAAAGAACAATGATATAATGTAAATATATTATTATATACATATGAATTATTTAACATAATTGATAAATTAGTTTGTTCAAATAGTAGTAACTACTTTAGAAAAAATACAAAATAATTATGTAGAAATTTTTTGATAAATTATTAATAAACACCCATCTAATAATAATTTTATTTTATTCTAAAAAATGTGTTTCCTTCAAAATTTATGATGATTGATTTGGAAAGAAAATTTTATAATTATTTTTTAAAAAATATATAAATTTTTATTTTATAAAATTATATAAATTTATAAGAGAATAATATAAAAATTAACTTTCTGTTATGGTTTTTTTTTGGAAAATGTAGATTTTTCATGGAATATAGAAAAAAATATATTTTTTAAAAAATTTAATTTATTTTTAAAAAAATTATTTAATTTAAATGGCACAGTATTTTTTAATTTTATTTAAAATATAATAATTTATTCATGAATTATATTTAATCTTATTAATTAAATTTAAATATTATTTATATCATATTTTTTATAAGATTATTCCTAAGTTAAAAAGTGCATTTTTATGAAAACTAGTTTCAAGTGAATAATATGCCTACATTTTAATGAAACCAAATGAATCAAAAGATTAATTTTTTAAACGAAATTTATATATTATAAATATAAATATGTGAATTTGAATACTTATATTGATCATTACAAGTCATGTTGTTAATAAAAAATCATATTTTCTATGAAAAAAGCATTTTTCAGAAAACAAAATTTTCATCACGCTTGGGGGTTTTATTCTAAAATAAATTCTATGAATTCATTATGTTTAATTTAATTGAAAATATTTTATATTTTTAATTAGAATAATTTGTATTATATAAAATGTACAACTAGTTTTTTTGGTCAAAATGAATAATGAATAATAGTAAAAACAAGTAGTTATCGTGGTAAAAAAATTATAATGATTAAAGTGAGTGATCATATAGTTAACAGAAATAAATTGTTTAAAAATATTTCTTCTTAGTGTTTGATGGGTATTTTGGCTTTATAAATCCAAAAAAAATATTTTTAAAAAATTTAAACACTATTGTAGAGATTGTGTTCCTATTATGGAATAGTTTTACATATTTAAAGAAATTCCAGTCGTACTCAATTATAAAATGGACCCTCATACCCTCACTTAAAGACACATATCAAGACATTTTTATTGAAAATAACATACAAAAATATATCCTCGACATCTATACACACACTTCATAGATTCTTTATTTTCCCAAAATACCAACCATATGGTCCTCAAAAATAGATCCAAATGATGTTCTTTTAAGGATAGTAAGTAATCTTCAACGATCATCTTCTTATTTTATATTATTTTATCACCTAGAATTATGTATTAATCATTACAATATGATAATTATAATATATCATATAAACTGATATGTCATTATGCTAACAGAATAATGTTTATTCATATCCTCTTCCATAAAATGGGAAACAAAAACATCGTTCATGTGTACGACAGGCTATATGCTCACATACCGATGTAATGAAACAACACAAATATAAATAATAAGCTTCACAACATATATTCCACCCCGCACTATGAATCATTTGGTTGTAATTCTTGGGTAATGAAATAACACAATTATAAATAATAAGCTTCACAACATCTATTCCACCCCACGCTAAGGTATCTGATGCATGATTCCCTTCACGCCAGGTGATCTTAATTGAAATTTTATTCTTGATTTTACTCCTTCATTTATGGACCATATGGATTCGTTTCCAAGGCGGATCATCACTTCCTTGGAGAAGAAAGAATAAAACAGCTACATCCCATTCTATATTCTCCACCATGGAATTAAAACACTTTAACAAAGGTAAACCAGTGTGCATGGCATGAATTTCAGACCCCAATGATGAGCCCCTAAAAAAGAAAGCACAAAAGTTGATGATGACCGACCTATAAGGATTGTGAACCAGGAATCTTCCCCTCATCTCCCCATTAATAAAAGATCCATCACCGTTGAGTAACATACCTTCTCAAGGAGGTGTACACTTAACCCACTTACCCTAGCCTCTAACACATGGACCAGCAGAATGGTGAATAACATGATTGAGCGAGTGAAGTGTGAAAGAACCCTCACATCATCAGATGATTTGTCCAAGCTCCCATGCCAATGCTGTCATGTGAACATGCAGAAACAGGATGGTGGGTGTCGTGCCTTCTCTTCCCTTTCCATAGCCCCCATAATATCTAAAAATATGTAGTAATAATAATAGTGTGTCATTTCATATCTGTATCAGAAGATCCAATGTAATTAAACCAGCTCTCGATCACCTCCATGAAAGAGTTCCCTCTATAAGAAGATGTTCAATTGAGACCCCATGTATGCCCAGATGTTAATTTTCGAGTCTCCATGAACAAAGAAATGATCAATTGTCTCCAACAGCAGATTAAAATATATAAAGAAAAGGGAATAAATACTCACTCCATGATGCTAGATATTTTCATCCATCGAGATGGCTTATTGTCAGATACGCCAGATTAGGAAACAAAATTTCATAGGGATCTACGTGCAAAATAGGGCCACCACATTCTCATCCCTCTCACCTTGGCCACTAAATGGGGATTTGTAGATGCATCTAGAATTTCTTTCATAGGTCATGCCAGTGAAGCATCAGTGATCCGAATAATCACTACGAATGATTCTAGAAAAAATTTCATGTTGAATAGTATTGAGGATAGACATCATCAATAATGTATTTCAATTTCCCTCTTTAAAAGATATTACCATCACTGGGAACCTTTGTAAGAAGAGATTGTCACCATCCCAATTATCCTGCCAATGATTAATATCACATATCCTGACTAGCCATCATGTGTCACCCTGAAGGTCAGTCAACTGAGACTGCATGCATTTGGCGAGGCTCGAGAGGATTCTCCTAATTCATGTCCATTCTTCCCATATCTTCCAATATATATCTCCGATAAACCTCCCTCAAAGGGGGAACCCTTTAATAACCACCCACTCCAGCTAAACTGGCCTCAATAACATGGTCTCTATGATGCTATGATTTCCCACTCCACTCTCTTCCACAAGTTTGGCCATACATATTTAAGAGCCCCAGTGACACCAACCCACTTGGTTGGAATCCCATTATATGACCGACTTCAATTTCTCAATTCTTTTGATGATTTCCTTTGGTAGATTGATAATTGAGATAACATGCATGTGAATCAAAGTAATTACACTATTGATGAGAGTGAACCTTCCCCAAATGAAAGTAATTTTTCATCCAATTGCCAATTCACTATGTTATGTGGTTGATGATATCATCAAAGATGCATTTTTAGATTCACCCATTCTAAATGGGGGCTCTGAGATATGACATTTGGAGGTGTACGCTATGCATTCCTAATATATCATGGTTGTTGTGGCCTCTCGTATCTGATAACTTATTAGTGATGAAAACCTTAATCTTCCTCAAATTGATAATGTGCCAACTTTTTTCCCCAAAGGATTCAATGAGACACATGAAATTTTAGAGAGATCTACTTTTTTTATTAGTAAAAATGATCACATCATGTACAAACATGAGGTGTAAAATGGGAAGACTCCCATACTTGGAGGAATAATGGGTAATCCTACCATACTCTATTCTATGGTGGGGATTCTTAGAGAGTTCCTCTTGAGACAACAGAAAAATAAAATGGGAAATTGGTTCACTATGGGGGAACACCTGAGATGCTCTTGAAGAACCTGAAAACTGTACCCATGAAAGTGATAGATATCCAAGTAAATGAGAATCCTCGGAAGCACAAGTCACATAACCATTCATGTAATCCAATTTTCGTCATCACTCAAATATTGACTCCCGACTTAAGCATATCATATGCATTGTTTATATCCACGTGGATAACCACATTCGAACCCACTGATAACTTATTAATGTCCCCCACTAATTCATTGGATATTCCAATGGCCCCTTGGATACTCTTATCTCAGTAAAACCATGTTGTTTACCTCAAATAATTCTTGGAATCATGCTTCTCAGGCTTATGGAAAACATGTTGGAATGAATTTTGTAGGAGGAGATGCAGAGAAAAATCAGGCAGTATTGGGAGATAATAGTTGGATCCTTGAATTTGGGGATAAGAATAATGTAGGAAGAACTCACCCCATAAAGCATATAACCCCCCTAAAGAAATAATTGAAAACATGAATAACCTGGGGTTTCACGAAGTCCCATGAAATAATGTAGAAGGGACCAGAAAACATGTCTTTGTCCAGACACACACACATGATCTAAGATGAAGGTAGCCTCTCTGATATCATCCTACATTGGGAATCCAACAAGGTATTCATTGTCCGAATGGAAATCTAGATAATTCATGGTGCTCAGAATCTCATCCTCTATACTTCCTGCAAGCATAACACCATCTCGGATACCGATTGTATCGACCAAAAATCTTTAACAAGAATTAGAGTGAGACTCTCATCCACATCAATATACGAGGTGAAGGAACCATCCTCCATCTTAATATTTATATGTACACTCATATTTTTTTCTTTATGACATCCATGAAAATGGACATGTTTTTGTCCCCCTAACTCAGCACCAAATCCTAGGATCTCTCATTATTGAGCCTCTCATCTACCAGAATTGTTTTCGTAAAAATAGATTGTTTAGAGATGAGAAGCGCAAACACATCATCATCCCACATTTATTTGAGGGCTTCTACCATCATACCAATTTCTTCCTCAAAGTACTCGATGTTGGTATCTTATCTAGTTTTATTCTCCTTCCACTCTTATATATAGCTCTTGAGGAATCTCAGTCACAAGAAAAAAATCTACTAGGCATCCCCCTCGACCTCTAACTCCCATTATGTATTCAGCATGGTGAAGAACTACTATTTAGTATGACATTCGAAAGAGTAGAATAAATATTGTGACAATGATAATATTTTCTTAAATGATATTGTATGTTATTATGGATTATAGATTATATTTAAGAGATGAGAAACATTTTCCTGACCAAAATAATCAACATGTTGTATGTTAGACATGCATCTATCTTGGAGTCTTCATAGGTACTGGGAACTTCTACTGTTGTTACACAAAGTGAATTTATTTCTACTGTATCCCATATCCGTTATCCCTTTGGACCCCATGCAGTGAAAGATGTTGTGCATCGCCTCATATTATACTCTAGTTTTTATTGATGATGATATAAATAATATATATATTACATATTTGTGACACAATAATATTTCATGAAATGTAACATATCATATGCCCTATTACCTTACAATATATATAATAATGAAACATAATTCAATGTTTTTTTAAATAAATAATATGATAATTATGATATAATTTTAATTATATAAACATATTAATATACTTTCACCCATTCTATATTGATTCTAGGAAAAATGCAATTTTACTCATGCATACATATGACCTATCATCTCCTTGACTATAACATAGTTAATTTTTCATAACCATGTTTTTTGATTGGATGTAAAAGTAATACCTATGTAAAAAAATTATAAATAAGACATTATTATCACTCTAGAGATGAAGGTCCAATTAACCCTTTGACTATGCTGAAAACAGCGATGTTTTTTTGAAATTTATGAACGGGGCATCTCCAAAACACTTAACGTTGACATAAATGATTACATAATTAAATATTTTAAAGAAATAAATGAATTAAAATTATTAGGAATTAAGGATAAATCCTAGAAATGTTTATAAATAAAAAAATAATTGATATATGTTTATTATTCCTAACATAAAGGATATACATGACATGTTTGTACTAAAATTAATAGTTTCTTCTCAAAACATCTTTATTTGAGAAATAGGTTATTTCATGCACACAATTTATATTAAATTGTGCATATAAAAAAAATTATGTATTGTACCGTGAATACATACAAATTCTTTATATTTTAATTTACAATTTATTCCTGGTATTTATGATTCAAATGCAATGAATGTGGAAATGGTTTATGTTTACATGTACTTTTAATCAAGATTTCTCATGATTTAATATATATTGAAGGAAATTATTCAACCATTAAAAACTAAATCCTTTTCAATTTTTTGTCTTCTATTTATCATTGAAATATTCATGTAAGAGTACCATTTTCTTATATTTGGTAATAAAATTATTGAGAAAATAGTTTTAATAAAATCTCACATTATTTATCTCTTTATAGAGAATCATTTTTCTCTCTTATACATGTTTTCAAAAAATATTTTCATGATTATTGATAACACCATCAAAATGATTTAATAAATAAATTCTCAATGATTTTTTATTTTATGAAAAAATATTTTAAAGTAAACATCTTTTCATTTTCTAAAATAAGTTCTTTTAAACCATTGTACAATAATGTAAAATAAATGTTTTGTTATCTTATATGACTTATATGGAATTAAAGACCTCCATGGCCACTTGATAATTTAAATATTCATTTATATGTTTCAATTATTATTTACAATGAAATTTTTTTATCTAATATATTGAATTTTTTATATTTTGAGAAAGTATTTTCATAAAGAATATGGCATTGTTATTAATAAATATTTCATTCTATCTTCAAAATATATTTTTATCGATAGAAATAACCATTATTATTATTATTATTATTTTAAATTATGTATATATATGTATATATATCTATAACATACATACCTAGCTTATTCTGTATTTTATATATGGTTTAATAAATTCTTTATGTTCATTTTTTATAATACTTCATTATGAAATTTCCATCCATTATAATTTGAGAAAAGATTATGCAACCCAATTTCATTCCATGGAAAATTATTATGGTTATTCATTAAGATTGATTCATTATATAGAAGACATATGAATGTAAATGTTATATATATGATGGGGCGTCATCGAATTATGTAGACCTCCAATGAATTATATCATTTTTAGTGTCATGATATGTCATTTATGGGGTTTGGGAGCGAACCTAATTCATTATAAAGTATTGAACACTATCTGACGTTCTATCAATGGATAAACCTATCTTTGGTTTAGGACTTGTTTTACATAGATTATACTTTTGACTATGAGTCCATGATATTATTATTCCATTTCCATATATTATTCTCCCATGTCACCACTCTTGAGTCTTCAATTTTATGATGTTATGTTTTACCATTGACCCACATGTTATGATTCCTTGTATTTTTTATTCCAATAATGAGATTTTTATTTCATCTCATTATTTAATGTATTTTTCGAGGTTATCGTATGTATTTATTCATCAATAACTGATATAGGATCTCAATATGGAAAAAATGAAATATCTTATGTTTTAGTTTCTATTCACATTCTACACACCCAATCTTTTAAAGATAATAGAAAGGATGATAATTGTGTTGTAATTATTGGATATTTAGGTTATTAATCATTTAATAATATGTATAAATGTATTTAACATGTTGATAAATTATTCTAGTATATAACTACAATTAATTTAAATTTTTTATACATGAAGATGAAGAAATTAAAATGAAAATAGAACTTGATGTCAGATATTTGTGTAACAATCTAATTGCTTATCTGGATCGTTTATGATAATATTTCTAATGATACAATTTCATGAAAAAAATATAATAAATAAAATGAATTTTTATTCTCTATAGTTATTTTTTTAGAATATGGGTTTTCTTTTCTTTTTCCTCACATTAATTAATAAGTATAATGAAATAATAATTTTAATGAAAATTATCATTATTTTCTCTATTCTGTTTAAAATAATTCTTCTTCAATATCCTTATTTTCTAGAAAAGTTTTCAACAATGATTTTACTTTTCTCAGATGACTTATTAATTCCAATTTTACACATGCTTTAATTTTTATAAAATATATTAAAATGAATCAATTTTTTTTTGAATGTGGTAATTTTGAATTTTTACCAAAAATGTGAAATACAAAATTGATAGAGGTATACAAAATAAACAATAATTAGTTATATTATAACATATTAAATAGTTGATGATTCTATTACATATTTTGAATGTTTGTTCCAAAAATTGTTTTTTCCATAATAGTTGGTAAATTTTATATTTTAGTATTTTTATTTAAAAATATGGAATTAATATTTATCATGTACCATTAAAATGACCTTGTAATGAACATCTTCATATATTATAAAATCCTTGGATGTCACATAGTGCTTACAAGTTATATAATCCAATAATTCAATATATTTATTCATTTCTATATGGTTTATGAACATGATGTTAAAATATAAATGAAACCAATTTTATTTCCCACTTATTAATTTAAGAAGAATACTTAAATTATATTGTGGAATTTATATGAATGGATTTATAATTATATGATGATTTTCACCAAGATTATATATCCCTACAATCAATAGTTTAAATATTAATAGTTATTATGAGCTTAAAGGGTGTGTGGGAAGTTATACCAAGCCTAAAAAATATTATATGCATGAGGTTATCCCAATCCTGAAATAGTCTATGTGGGAGGTTATCCCAATCCATATGTTGGTACAAGGGATTTTTATCCCAAGCCATACATTTTATGAAAATATTAATGGGTATCTTTAATATATGATTTCTATGATTATGATTATGTCTTACATTATACCACTTTGTATGACAAGATCTTAATCCATTTAAATTATTTCATAGATCATGTGCTTTGATCAATTTATGAATCATGTCTTATGAACATCCATGATTTAAGCCATGAATCCTGATTTTGATCTCTTAATTAGTATTTATGATTTTCAAAGATTAATTGCATGTTCTCATCCTAATTATGTACATTTTTTGATTAAATGATTATTGAAATATCTAATTTTTACCCTAATAGATCATCTTATCTCAACCTTTATAATGCTTTCTTTTCCTCTGGATGTGATGAAATGATTAATATATGATGTTTTTATGAAATGTACTTATTATGAATATCTATGTGGGAGATGATTTAGAAATTTTTGAACCAATTATTTCTATACCCATGTTTTAAAAGTCACTAATCCATTATTATTCTATCATGGATCAAAATGTTATCTATTGAATATTAATATAATAAGATGTCATATTTATGTATGAAAAGGGTAATTCTATATGGAATTATTTTTGGGTAATTCCTTATTCATGAAATGATGAAAATAGGTGAAAAAACGAAAAATACATTTTTATAAATATGAATTTCATAATTATAGGATTATTCTATCATTGTTTATTGTTAGAAGAAATTTAATTCTTAAATTTACACTAATTCATTTGTTTGTAGAGGAATAATGTGAGTTCATGAGTTTGTGTTCCAATATGAGTTAAATAATCAAACTATACATGAGATTTATCCCTTAAAACATTCACATTATTTAAAGTAATTTGAAACCACATTCCTCATATAAATAAGTATAAAAGTATTTAAATGACACTTCAAATTTAGTGAAATGGTGATTGTCCAAAAAATGTTTGAATATCAATTTTTTATAGTTTATAATTGATATCCTATTACATCAATAAATTATCTAGAATGGCTAAACAAACCTAACATAAATGTTTTTCTCAATATTGTTACCATTTATTAGAGTATAAGGGAGTAATATTCAAAAACTCTAGTAGAATATTGAAAATTTTATTTTTATGATTATCTTTTAATATTTTTAATATTTGTTTTAACAAGATTACACATTTTATATTCGGTTATAAAAATATTTGATAATTTATATTAATCAATTTTATATGAATTATTATAATCATCTGAATAAAATTTTTCAAAAATATATATCATGTTTATATAATGATTTTGGTGGACCAAAAAAATTATTAAATATTTTCCTATTATAAATTTTTATATTTTTTAACAGGATATTAAGCAATAAAATTTGAAATTTAAAACGAGTTAATAAAAAAATTGGACTAAACTAGTCAACCTAAAATTTAGTATTTTAATAATCTACGAATAATTAATTCAATTAGTGAATTTAAATATAAAACAACTGTTGTTTGTGAAGAACAATTATGATGAAATAATTTATATGTAGGTGATTATTGAAAAATATTTTGAATACTAGAACCAATACATAAATAGAAAATTTGGGTTACATGAAATGTTTTTTGAAACTTCTATTGGTATGGATATGAAATTTTTATTCAAATAAATATCATATCAATGGTAGGTTTCCTTGATCCCTGAATTTATATTTATGCAATTTTTATACATAATCTAGATATTCAAAAATAAAAAATATTAAATCATTTATAAAAATAATATACAAATTTAATTATTATTAATTGAATTTATTTTCAAGTATTTTTCAATAATAAAATATATTAGTATGTGAAGAGAAAATTTTATATTAATATTTGATTATCTTGTACTAAAATTATTGTATAACACATACATTTTCATAAATATATTTTTCATGATTTACCCTTCAAGTATAATTCATTTTATACCCTAGACATGTTCAATATAATTTTTTCAACATCATTATCATAATTATAAAATATACTGAAGATTAAGTATATGAATGAAATTCCTTAACTCAAACATGATATTATTAGGTTAATAATGGGAATGAAATTAAAAATATATTTTAAAACTACTAATTCTATTTTACTACACAATCATCATATGCTGATAATGTTGATTAACAAGTGTAAATCAAGAGGTACTAGAGCCAAATAAAGGGAAATTTTGGATGAGATTCACTTGATGGAATGAATTTTCCTATCATTAGTATGAACCTCATAAATTGTTTGATTCATTACAATACGTATCTATTTATTTGTGATAATTGTGGTATTTTAGTGATTTCTAGTGAATGGATTTAGAAAATTACCTTAAAAACCTTGTTTTTATTGGGAAGAAAGTAATCAACTTTACTCTATAGGTGGTTCTACTAATTTATTGACATAATTAAATAGATTTGACTATTGGATAAGACAATAAGTTTTCACAATTTTTTGAATTTGAGTTTATATTTATATTTCTTAATGTCTTTATCAATTTCCACAAAACCTTATGGTATAATAAAAATCCATTGATAATTAATATTTCAATTTAAACTATGGTATACCAATATAATTTTGTTTTTTTAATCTTATTGAAGATTAATTTTTTTTATTACTATAATATCATATATGTTGTTATTAATGAGAGTTTTTTGATTTAGAGATATCAAATAGTGACTTGGATCATTATGGTATGCTCTTTATCATATGGAATCAATTAACTGCATAGAGTGTATCCTTGTGGTATTCAATAATGTTATTCATTCTTAAGGATATGGTTGAATTATGATTCTATATAAGATATTTTAAAAGGATATTATATGCATGTAGAGGGTATTATAGTATACTTTTCTTGTGTTTGATCCTTTGGATAAGGAATAGTTTTATTTTATATAAGCTAATTATCTTATCATTTAGTGAATATGTCAAGAAATTATGATGTTATAAAATTAAAAAAAATTATAAGTTCATGGACATTCGTTTTCATCGAGAGGTGGTTATGTTGGATTTTTATTTTTATTAAGATATTATTTACGATTTTTAATTAGATAGATCTAAATTAGGGTAAAAATAGTTGTCATAGATGATGTTAAAACCCACTATTTAATTGATAATTTAATTTCATTGTTTTGGGATTTTATAAATATGGGATCATATTTGATGTTACGTATGTAAAAATAATATTAATTTCAATTTTTTGGTGAATATAATGTTTATATTGATTAATAACAATTTCTCAAAATTATTTTCAAAAATTATAATGAAAAAATGATATAATTTAATGGTAATAAGTAAC
The DNA here is from genome assembly GCA_963277665.1 of Viscum album. NCBI lineage: Eukaryota > Viridiplantae > Streptophyta > Magnoliopsida > Santalales > Viscaceae > Viscum > Viscum album. Next base: position 1,263,246,634 of record OY728140.1, on the reverse strand, counting down.
ATTTTTCCAATTAATTCTGATATATTACTCCCATGAGAAAGAAATATTTTTTTAGAAACAAAGTTATTTTTTTATTTAATAAATGGGTTCATAAATACATGTACTGATATTTAATTTTTTTCTATTATATTATACATGATATGGATTCTTAAAGGAAGGGTGAAGTTATGTTTAAACCAAAAATATCAGGTTTTCCACATAAAAAAATAAACAATCATGATGATTCCATTTTTGAACTAGTTTGAGTAATAATGATCAATAAAATTAATATAAATAAAATAAAACTGAATATATGAAAAATCTGATGTAAACCACCCAAATGGAAAAAGATCAACATATAATTAAGAAAATCCAATTCAATTTTAAATATATATCCACAAACCCCTTCATATATTATTATTAAAAGGTTATCCAGTTCCAAAAAATGGATCTATTCACTATTAACACAATAATAACGAATGATCAACATCTATATCATTGATATATTTTTTATAATAACCTCAAATATAATTTATCTGAATAATTTGATGATATAATTCCTACCCCAAATTTATTTAACAAATTTCAAAATTAGAAAGATCAAGGACCAAGATCATATTTTATTAGCATGATATAAAGAAAGTCCAAACCAAGGCACATTTGAACTAGAAGATGAAAATAAAATATATTTATATCCCTAAAATTAAATTTATTAAATTAGACCAGATAAAAATAATCAAAAATAAAATCAATGATATTTTACAATAATTTACACATTCATATATTTTCTATGAACACAATAAAAAAACACAAAAAATAAATTACTCAAAACATCAATATAATTAATATAACTCAAAAATAATTCAATCAATTTAACAATAGCAATAAAACATCAATTCCTCAAATAAATGGGATTTATATAATATTATTAATAACAATAAATTTATAAACTACGATATCTTTTGGATTTATTTTAAATATAGAAACATTAAGTCTATCTTTCATTTTTCATAATTCATGTTTGTTCATAATGATCTGGTATATATTTATGTTCTAGTAACCTCACAAAAATAAGGATATTTTAGAGATAACATTTAAATCTCAACTAAAATAAAAATACCTTTTAATATAATCTCTTATATGATCTTTACTGTGGGTTTCAAAAAAAATCATATAGAAGAAACCATATATCGAATTTCATAACATGTTGAGTGAAATATCTCGAGATTATCTAAAATAGAATACTATAATGTGTAAAATATGGTTAATTTATGGTGATTGAATGTTAAATTTAAAAAATTAAAATGAATACTCCATGGTTAATTTATATTGAAAAATAATAATCTGTGTACATAAGAGGTATTTATAAATAATTTTGATTTAGGTACCATCATGAATATCCATTCAGAGTTTTATATTAAATAATATAAAAAAGTAACAAGATGTTGTACAATTATATTAAAAGAATATTAGGATTATTGTATTTATGTAATATATTTGAAGAATATATAAAACATCATGGGTACACATATAGAATGGTTTTCAGTGTTCGAATATAACTACAAGCATAAAAATCATCATGTAGTGAGGTAGAGGCATCATATATGGATATCATATTCTAGAATAACATTATTAATTGTTTACCCATTTTACTATGTTTAATATAATAATTAATCAAGGAAAATGGTACTAAACAATGGTATTGATGTTTTTTATACTCTCTTTATAATGAAATTACAATTATATAAATAAATTAAATATTTATTTTTTATATCAAAATAATTGTTTTAGATTCATGATTATATTTGTCCAAATGATAACCACAGATTACTATTGAACATGATATTTTTGTTGCGGAAATTTTTCTCAAGATTTATTTTTCATATATATATTGGAATATAATGTATAATTGTAAGACTGAATCATCCCAATAAATTTTAAATGAATGATTTCATTAAAAATGATGCCAAATGTATGTAATATAGAGTGATATTTTATGTGGTAATTTCAATCATGGACATTTGTACATTTCCATGTTATTTTCCATAAGTAATTGTTACATTTATTCAATGTTATGTCCATGTTTTAAAATAAATTAATAATATTTAAATAGTATAATAATTGAGTAATTTGAAACATTCAAGGATCATTTAAATTCATTTATAAATTATTTAAAAAAATTATATATTTTTTTTAACAAAATATTGAGACAAATGATATTTATGACATCTAATTATTTGTTATTTATTCATTGGGAAGAGTTATTTCATATGATATAATGTAATTTAGTGCATTTTTTTTAAATAGGGGATATAATAAACTTTTAAGAAAAGTGTTACCTTATAATAAACTATATTATCTACAAACACATAATGTTAGTCATAATAGTTATGAATTATCTATTCCAAAACAAACTCTTTATGGTCCCTAATTAAATGATTACATGGAAAAAAACATTATTAAGATTTATAATTTTAGATAAAATATTAAAGATCAACCAAGTATGTGTTCTCATCCTTGCATGCACGATTTTTTATCAAACATAATAAAAAGGTTTGGGTAATGGGATAAATGATTCATTCTAATAAAAGAAATATAAAATAGATAAAAATTAAAAATAACACAATTTGATGATATTTTATATCAACATGTTAACCTTTTATTCAATATATACACATGGTTATGACAATTAATTTAGTTAATTATTTTAAAAAAAACTTGTTTTATTTTTTTGATTCACCCCTCTCATGGTGTTTCTCTGTGGGAATGTAATAAAGAAATTTGACCAAATATAAATCATCTTAATTTACAAAATTTAATTAGTTTACATTAATGTTTTCTTTATTGTTAGGTTTTTTATACAGAATTAAAAATTTAACCCACCCAGGTTTTCTAAATCAAATATTACATTTGATAACATATATAACACACAATACCTAGACTAAACAAACTACTATATACTATTTTTATGTAATAATTATTACACAATATTTAAAATTGGGGGAATTAATAGAAATAAATAGGTTCTTTTAATTACATATAAATGTTTTATATGATGAAAATAAATTATTAAATATGGATTTAATTTTTGATAAGACATTATCTCCAAAAAGAAATTAATTTCCATAAAATTGTTTAATTACTTTTTCTGAGAAAATAATATAATTTATTTCATCCAATTTTAGAGATTTTATTTTAGTAATGATCATTAATTTTCATATCATATAATTAAAATTAACTTATGCAAAATGATTGAAAATTTTCTGAAAAGAGTTGTTCTTTAGAGAATAGTAATGATTACCACTTTTTGGTAAACCAATAATATCATTTCAAAAAATTATGAAAATTAAAAGTACCAATATGAGTTGAATTTTAATTAAATTTAATATATTTATAATTTATTTATATGTAATATTGGTAAATAAATTTTAATAATAATTATAATATATATTGGAATAATATTTTTTATAGTAATTATAATTAATTTTTTTTGAAAACTATTTGTATGTGTATAATGTTTCATTATATTACCTAATTAAAATAACCCATAAGAAATAATGATTTAAATAAAATTTGTTGAATATATATATATATTTATTTATTTAAATTCATATAATTATTATTACTTGTCATAAAGTTAATATAAGTTCATCATATGCTTATAAAATACTTTTCTTGAAAAACTAATTTTTAAAATTTTATATCGTTCATTTTTAAGTAGCCCTTTTTAATTAAATGAATTTTCATTTGAAAAAATAGATTAAATATTTTTAATTTTATTAATAAATATCAGGTAATATTTTCATCATAAATTTTTTCCATTATTAATAGCATCAACAATAAAATTTAATTACTATGGTTCTTATTAAAACATTTTTTTGTTCATTACATACGCTTGTGTTAAGATTTATTTTATACACAGATATATTTTTTAATATGATAAAGTTTATTTCTAAATAATAATATTTTTATTAAAGTTTTCAAATATGAATCATTTTATTTTATTCTTACTAGATAAATTATCATGTTTTTTAAGAAGTATTACAAGGGTGAAAACAAAAAAAATAAATAGTAAATAAACAAAGATGATAAAAGATTAACATGATTGAAACAAGTTTTTTTATGTTGGTGGTTATTTTCAACCATAATTTCACTAAAAACAATTATATAAAAATTTAAGGGTAATATGTGCTTAGAGTGACTTCAAATTATTTAATATTTCGGCATATTTAAAAAAATGCCACAACTCTTCAATTATAAATGATTACTCCCTCCCAATATCTTTTTTAATACCAAAAACATTTAAAATATACAAAATATATAATTACTCACATTATATATAATCTAGAATTTTCAAAATCATAACCATGGATTCCAAAAATAGTTTATCTAACTATGGGTTTTCTATGTAATGTTAATTGTCTTAACTATGCTCCTTATTTTTTTACTTCTTCTTTTTCCACCATCAATTATGTCTCTAAAATTTCAATATAATAATAATATAATATACCATAAAAAAATATATTATTATGATAATGTAATAATATTTATCAGTATCCTTGTCAAACATATTGAAAAAAAATCCATCGCTCATGTGTTTAATAGACGGCCTCCAAACAAACAGATGTATTTTGTTTTCCATGAGCGACACACACATATATTCATTATTATGAATATAGTGAATATATATTATATATATGACTCAATATAAATTCTATGAAATTAATATACCATCCACTTATTTTTCTTTTCACCCATTATGTGTAACATATCATTGCTATTCTGACTGTACGACCCACTATATCTACAATGTGATGTGATTCTTTTTCATGTAAAAAAATTTATGGGTCAAAAAATATATATGTATATTGTGTAAAGTTTATATTTATAACATTAATATCATTTTTATATGTTTTATTTTTAAACAATATATAATGAATTAATCTTCTATGATAAAACATCAATTATTTAAAAAAGAAGTTAACCGCTGAAGAAATGGTAATAATGAAATATTTCTAGCAAATAGTTGATCATAATTTATAGTAATATCATATATGAAATTTTTAATTTTTACGTGGTTAGAGTGAAAATTAATAACAAGATTGAAAACATTATTAATGAGGAAAAAAAGATATATTAAAGGGAAACTTGATGTGAAGTATTTCATCCCAATTTTCCTCAATTGAGGAATATTTTAATATTAGGAATCTACTTTAATTTAAAGTAAGTATATATTACCCCATTTTGGTGGTATATCATTAATACATCATATTTAATTTTATTTGAAGTTTCAATTCAGATTTCTCATTCGAAGGTAATTTGAATAGAAAATTTCCATATGTTAAGTGGTTTTCTAACTCATCTTATTTTCATTGGTTTATATTATTTCATCATTCCATTTTATATTCAATGATTATGTGTGGGCTTTGTTTTGATTATTTTCGTTACTTTTTTTTAAATTCAAATTTGATATGAATAATAAATTCAATAATTTATTCCCAGTTCAATGTTTTGAAAATGTTAAGTGGTCTGAGTTTTAAATTGTATTCATTGTTACATATGTAATGTTATACAACTATCTTTGTAACTCCTCGAACCTAGTTACCCAGAGTCGATGAATTATTAGATAACATTGGCATGATCATAAGGGATCAAAATCCAAAATGACCGATCTGTTTTGTATCCTGGGAAGTACTAGATACATTCATAAGTTTTACATTACATTATAAAATTAAAAACAACAACAAAATTGCATCCACTTTTCACATTTATCCCTTAGACTATCCATGTAGTCCAGTCCTAATATACTTCATCACATCCTCAGAAAAATAAATCATAGAAAGAGGGATCACAGATGCTTAGTAAGGTTAACAATATAGCAGAAACATTCCAAAAATAGCATAATCATTTAAGGCAATGTATAAGACTAAATCATGAAACTTTTAAACATAAAATTCATCAAATTATTTAAAATATAAATCAAATAATTCCATTTATTTATTCACATGGATACTCTAAAAGTCAAATAACCACATGTAATATCAATATCCAATTTCATAATGTTGGAATGCATAATTACAGACATCATAACCCCATAGTCAAGGCCTTTTTTGAAGACGGTAAATAAGATTTTGTTAAGGCCTTGTTCCAACACACTAGTTTATCTCATGAAACCTACCTATACATCGAGGAGCAATAGAGGGATCCACCCATCACTTACTAAGTCCAATGCATTCCTCATATGAAAAGGTTTAAACACAACATAATCATTCGTATTAAAACTATCATACCAAATGTCAATACTTTATCCAAAAGCTATGAATGGTTTAAAAATAACACATCCATAGTAATAAATATCACAAAACGTTAAATAAAATATGTAAGATTTTTTTCATAATAATCAACTTTAAACAAGTTTAAAATACATCAAAGGTTGTTGATATAGATGAAATCAAAACTTTTTCTAGAGAAATATCTTTTTCTATTTTGAAATCATTTAAAAGTATTATATTTATAATAAAAAAATTTATTTTGAAAATTTTCTTATAATATTTTATGGGAAGCTTCGACGATGTTATAATGGCTCAAAATAGCTGCACTCTACATATAAGATAAAAAAGACATTCCTTCCTTAATTTTGTTTAGAAGGTCATAAAGTACCTTTTTTTAGAAAACACTGAAAATATTACTTTCCAAACAAATATGGTCAAATAAGGGTACAAATGACTTTAACCAATAGTCTAGTAAATAGTAATTTTTTTAAATTATATTTATTATAAAATATATATTTGGATGATAAAGTGGTCCTGGTAGATACTTTCGTATTAACAACCTCTGATAAGTAAAGAGATTGTAGAATTTACACTTACATTGTACTTTTCCATAGTCGATGGTATATTAAGAAATTGTATAATAGTTAGAAAATTGTTATTAAATTATACAAGAACTATATACATAAATGTAATATCATATATGATCCTATAACATTTCTTTGTTAATAAAATTTCATTGTTAATAATATTTCAGCAATATCGTCGTTTCTGGTGTTAACTAATTCATTTTCCTTTTATGCTTTGTTAAGTAAGCCATTTTATATATGGATATTATGTATTTAAGTCATATAAATATTTATATTATGTTAATAAACATTATTTTTAATAATATTATTAAAATTATTCTTCAATTTTTATGATGTGAAATTAATATCATCGCATTTGTGGAAACTATAATTTGTACTTACGCACGAGTGATAATATCATTATATTGATGGTGCATTCATTTGAAATTGGATGGTATATCATTTATATACATAATCATTAACATGTTATATTTATTATTTACATTAGTTATACTCATTATTATTTCCATCCAAATAATAAAGTGTTTGAATAAAAAACTACACCATGACGTGGAGACGATAAATTTTACGTACACATGTACGGTGACCTGTTCATTTATAGGATTGATAGAATAACGACTATGTTTGTAAAATATTTATAATAAAATTAATGTTTTTATAGGTCAATGGAGTTATAATTTTAGTATGTAAGAAACAAAGAAATAGGAAGTGGATGAAGAAATGATATTGAAAGAGGGTGGTGAAATTATTACCTCTTTATCGTGTGGTTCCTATTGAGTTGATCAAAAGGGATCATTATATAGGTTTTATGATCAATGAAAGGCCTCTAGGTTTATGTTAAGATAGTTTAGAGGATATATTGTGAGGGTTTGTCCGAGCCAAATGGCTTTGGAGTTGTGAAATTAAGATAAGGGGAAGTACGGTTTTATAAGAGGAGTGAGGGCCAGTATAAGAAATGTTTTAAATATTATTTTTATAATAAAATAATATTCACTATATAATGGCTCCAAAATGATTTATATGGATTCTAAGGTGGGGATGGGTCAAAAATATCTCAAACAATAGGTTTATATAGGTTTAGTTCATCATATTAACATTATCGTTTAGATATAACTCTTAGTCAAATAGTTTGACATTTACCATGTCTCTTTGTATTTTAATATTATATGGTTAATAAACATAATATAACTAGACAAGATAACCCCAAGTGGTTCATTATTAATATATATAACATTATATAAGTTCTTTGGAAAAAACCCGAATTTTTAAGAATATTATATTAGTAAATAATATAGTATTAGTTTAAAAAACACAATTATGTCAATTTTGACACCATTTAGTATTTGGGTTTTGTGAAAATGATAAATGCATGATTACATAGAAAATAAATATTTAATTAACCCTAATATGTCATATTAGGCTAAAAATTAGTTTACTTCATCAAAAGTATCAAATTACATTTATTTGGATATTTATATTATCAATTTTTTAATAATTCATTAATAAGGTAATTACTGCGTCATCATTGTGTCATAAATATATTAAATTATTTAAAGTCTAAAAATTATAAATAAAATAAAATTATGTAGTGAATATTTTTATATTTAAAATTAATATTTATATTTGAATTTATATTTTGTGTAACCCTATATTAAAAATTGTTTAGATATTAAACTTTGAATATAACTCTTTTAACTCTTCATTAAATAAAATAACAATAAACGTCATAATCTAATACATGTTGACCAATGGGGGTCATATATTATCACTAAGGATTATTTTGGTCGAATTACACTTATTAAAAAGAATTAGGACTTCTGTTAGGGTAATTATAATAACATTTTTACCCTTAAATACCCTATTTACTTTTAACCGCGGTAACTAAAAGTCAAAAGTTACTATTCACCATCAATTATTTTCATCTTATTGAACCAAATATTACTTACTGATGTCAATTGTTTCTCATGGATTTTTTAAATTCAACAAATAAAAGTAGTAAAAAAAATTTTTATGAAAATTTGCAAATGCTCCTAGAAGATGGGTAAAAGACGGTAACAGTTCAATAAAATTTTATATATCTAGTATTATTATAAAAACACTCCAATGAACTAAATTGAACATACATATGTATTATGTATCTAAATTTACCTAAATTTAAATAAATAATTAGTCAAATAAAAATTTGTTTTTAAACAATAACACAATGTTTTTCATTATTCATAAAAAATCGAAGGTTTTTTGAAAAATACCAAAAATTTACCCAAAGCTAATTTCGATATTATGAATTCAAAAATGATATCCATTTTTGAAAATAAATTTTATAAAATTTCAAAAAGTGGGTATTACTATTCATATTGGCTTGTTTCATTGGTCGTGGTGTGTTAATATTGTATGTTCCGTTCAACACAAGCTACAACATTATTCAAAGAGAAACATATTGTGGATGCTTGGGGTGTTACTTTATCCTCTCTTCTAAATAATTTTAACCTCAAAATTTAAATAATATTTCTGCATAAAATAATTTGGGTGGTTCATCATCATAAGTTCCTCTGGTTAACACAGTGCCTCTTCCATCTTATTGTTTCTCCATAAAACATTTACTAGATGAGTTGTCCGGTTTCACAGTACATGTTCTATGGTATCTATAATTTTGATAGGTGCTTCACAATAAGACAGATCAGGTTCCAGTTATATATTTTCATAGATGAGTACATGCTTTGGTTCAGGTATATATTTTCTCAATTGTGATACGTGGAACACATCATGAAATTTGGAGAGGCTTAGAGGTATTTCAAAATGATAAGCTACAACTCCAATTTTTTCTAGAATTTTGACAGGTCCAATGTACCTGGGACACAATTAACCGTCATTACGGAATAATATGACACATTTTACATGGAGAAAACTTAATGAAAACATCGTCTCCTACTTGAAATTTCAAACCCTTCATTCAGTTTTCGACATAACTATTTTTCCTAATTTGGGATGATATGATGTGGGTTTGGAAAATATTCACTTTTTCCATTGTTTCCTCGACAAGTTCTCGGTCAACATGTTTTGTTTCACCAACATCATCCCAACAGGTTGGTTTGTGATATCTCTAGCCATATAATGCTTCATATGAAACCATCTGAATAATTTAATATTATCTATTTTTATATGAAAATTATACCTGAGGTAAATATTGATCCCACATACCATGAAATTCAAGTGTGTATGATCTCAACATGTCTTCTATGGATCGAATAGTATGTTCTGATTAACCATAAATTTTAGAGGGTAGGTATTGCTCAAACGATGTTCATTATCCAAGCCCTTCAGAAGACTTTTCTAGAACCATGACGTATAACGGGTATCGTGATATGAAAATATCTATAGGGGAACACCATAGATTATTACAACTTCCTTAAGAATATATTCATTCCAGACATTCAAGTTCTAAATATTCTCTTATATCAAGAAACTGTGATGAAATGGTTTGATAATAAACAATGAACCATATTGAATCATTCGTTATAGGATTCTTTGGTAGCCCCATTACAAAGTCCATCGTAATATTATCCCATTTCCACTTAGGTATTTGAAGAGGTTGCTTAACTATTCCATGTTGTTTCCTACAAGCTTTGACTTTTTGACATACCATACATCTTGACACAAAATATCAATCTTCCTCTTCATGTAGTCCCATAAAAAATATTCATTCAAATATCTATACATCTTGGTGATCCCATGGTGTATATGGAAATTGGAGCTATGAGAATCATCAAACAATTCCCTTTTTAGATACGGTATATTAGGAACACAAAATCCCTTCCAAATTTTCAAAATTCCATCTTCAAATACGAAGTTACTCAATCTCACATCAATTACATCTTTAATCTTCATCTGAAACTACTCATCATTAGTTTGATATCTTTTTCTCTTATCTAGAAAAGATGGTTTGTAAACCATTTGAAATAGTATTGATGTTTCACCATCCTTGGTTATTCCTATATTCACATTTACTAGATCCATGAAAATAGAATCCCTTTTAACTCTCATATTGTTTAAAACTCCATGATTCTTTATGCTCAAATCATCTGTCACCATATTTTCCTTCCCCGGGTGGTAGTCTATTGTGTAATAACAATACTTGAGTAGTTCAATACATCTCCTTTACCTCATGTTGAGTTATTTTTGTGAGAAAATATAATTCAAACACTTTTTATTAGTATAAATATCACAATTTTCACCATATATATAGTGTCTCCAAATCTTAAAAGAAAATATTATAGCTGCTAACTCAAGATCATGAGTGATATAGTTTTCTTGTGAATTTTTAGAAGTCGTGATGCATAGGAAATAACATTATCATTCTGTATAAGGAAACAACCAAGTCCCTTTTTGAATCATCACTATAAATAACAAACCCATCATTCTCTGATGGTAGAGTCATGATAGGATCATTGACTAATCTTTTATTGTGTTCTTCAAAACATTATTTACACTCTCAGGTCCAAAAATATTTATCCCCTTTACATGTGAGCTTTGTAAATGGGTCATCCAACCTGGAAAAATTATGGACAAAACATCGATTATAACCTACTAAACTAATAAAACTGCATATCTCAGTTATAATCATCGGTACTGGCCATTCTTGGATTTCCAGGTTCATTGAAGGATCAACAGAGATTTCAACTATTGAGAAAATATGGCCATGAAAGTAAATCCCTCAAATCCAGAATTCACACATGCTAAACTTCCAATATAATTCATTTGTTCTGAGGTGTTTCAAAGTAGCGCACAAGTGATTTTCAGGATCCTTGTATCTTTTTAAGTATACCAAAATATCACCAATAAATACCACTAAAAATCCAACAAGATATTCCTTGAAAACTATATTCGTTAAATCCATGAAGACAGAGGGTTCATTAGTCAATCAAAAGGGCATTAATGTAAATTTTTAATGCCCGTACCAGGTTCGAAAAGCTGTTTTCAGAATGTCTTCCTTCTTCCCATAAAACTGATGATATCCATATCGAAGTTAAATCATTGATTAATATTGAGTTCCATAATGTTGGTCAAAAAACACATCAATTCGAGGTAAGAGATACTTATTCTGTATTGTTATAGCATTATTCTCCCACTAGTCAATGCACCATCTCATAGATCCATCTTTCATTTTAACAGAAAGGACTAGGGCTTCCCATGGAGTAACATTAGGGAGAATAAATCATTTTTTACACAATTCCACTAGTTGTTTCTATAGTTACACTAATTCCATAGTTTCCATTCTATAAGTTGTCTTCGATTTGGGACTTGACTAGGAATTAAATCAATGGAAAACTCAATTTTACATTCTAGAGGTTGTCTAGGTAAATCATATGGAGACACATCAACATATTCTTGAATAGAATATAGATCCTCTATTATATCATTACTTTCCTCACCCATAATTATTTAATTCTCATCCTCCCCAACAATTTAATTTTGTAGAGGTACTGGTGGTGGATTAATATAAGAATCAGGTGGTGACGTTTCAGATCTAATTATAATTTACTCCTTATCATCATTGAAAATTGTAACACCCTTCTTCTTACAATAAATTACTGCATCATAGTCCAAAAGAAAATCCATTCTGAGGATTATATCAAATTTAATCATGGGTATAATGATGAGATCAGTAGATAAAGAACATTTATAGTCCCTAATGGGAATTGATTCACATATTATTTTTGCGATGATAGTTCCCTTAGGAGTGTTGAATGAAAACTCCCTTGTTAAGTCAAATAGAATTTTTTTTTATTTTCATAGAAAACATGGAAGATATAAAACAATGTGATGATCATGATTCAAATAAAACATTGGATAAACTTGAGGAAACTATGAAATTACCTGCCACCACCTCTTTTGGAGCTTCAACCTTAGTAGTAGTGATCGAATTTTCTTGGAAATTCCCTATTGGATTTTTTTGAATCATGTTCCCTTGGAGAATAGGATATTAATTTTAATAATGTCCCTTTTCTCTAAAATTGTATAATTCAAAATTGACAGCCTCTTTATTTCCATTGCATTCATGAGATTGGTGGCCCTTTTCACGACAATTGTAACAGACTCGCATTCCTTTCATTCAAGTACGGTGGTGTTTCTTTACTCATTTACCACATAATTGATATTAATATTTTTCCTTCTTCCCCATGTATCCATTTTCATAGTGATCATCATATCTCTTCTTCTCTTCCTTTGCATTGTAGTCATAAGAGAATTAATTTTCTATCTTAATAGCACATGAGACAATATCTTCGTATGATGAGATAGATTGCGAGACTAATGCTCGATGGAGAAATGGTTTTAACCCATCCAGGAATCAATCAAAATTAATCTTTGGGTTACATATTTAATCGGTTTCATTCATTTCTACCCTTGTAAAGTTAGCCTCATACTTTGTAGCATTATCATCCTCCTTTTTCCTCAGACTCAGAAATTGTCTTTTCATATCTGCTCGATGGTCACGAGGAAAATATTTTTCTAAGAAAATATGTTTAAACTATCTCCCTTCCATTTTCGATACATCTTCATCTTCCTTATTTTTTTGCATTAATGACCACCATTGATCTGCATCTCCCGTGAGGCGACAAACTGCCATGACAACTTTTTCCCATTCACTACTCCCAAATCATGATATATTTTCACTAAGGAACTTAGCCATTACTCAGCTACTAATGTATTTGTACTCACATTGAATTTATTTGGTTGGTTCCCCATGAAGCGGTCTAATGTTGATCCTCCGCGTTGTAGATCAGGGTGCTCCATACGGGTAATGTTATTATCCATAACCTGAGTGAGTTGTGTCGGTATGTTGATAAGCTAATCAGTACCAGTTGTATTACCAGCTCCACTATAATTATCTTGAGTAGGAGGGAAATACCAACATGGATTATCTGTGTTGATATAGTTTCCATTCCATCCACTACGCGCCATTTCTAAACAATGGCATACACTAGATTAGTTTATGAATCACAATAAAAAATTCCGAACCATTAAAACACTAAACATAAATTTAGCATTTATGGATATAATCAATATTCATAAAAAAAATTTCTTTGAGGAGGTATATACTCATAAATACTTTATAAGGGTTTGTAAATAAAAATGTGAATTACCCTAAGCATATCCCCCCGGAATGTCGTAACCAAGAGTGCCGTAAGGCTCGTTGTCGTGTACCAGTATACCCCGGGTCAAACCTGAAACTCCTTGTTAGAGTGTTCACTCCTATGTACATATGTTCTAGAGCTGCCTCAACCTACTCATATCAAGACAGGGATGTTTTTCTTGGAAAATACAAAAAACATCTACAATATCAAAATTCTAGGAAGATCTTCTATACCAATCCTCCAAGTAAATCTTAGGGAAATGTGCTCTGATCAGAGATTATTTAAATCTTGTTTCCATGTTTTTTACTAAACTTCCTCTGATACAAACTATAATTCCAAAACCCTAGTTACCTAGAGTTAGTTCATTGTTACAAAACATTATCATGATCACAAGGAATCAATACCTCGAAAGGCCGATCAGTTTCGTTTCCTTGGAAGTACTAGATACATTCAAAAGTTTTACATTAAATTATAATATGAAAACAAAAAGACATTGTCGCAATTGACCACATTAATCTCTTAGAGTATTCCTATAGGTTAGTCATAATATACTTCATCACAGCATGTGAAAAATAAAACATAGAAAGGGGTGAGCTCAAATGCTCAGTAAGGATAAACATATAGATGAAACTTTAAATTATAAGCAAACACATTTAATGAAATGTATAAGACAAAAACACAAGCCTTTTAAAATTAAAATTCATCATAATATCGCAATGATAAATCAAATAATTCAATTGACTAATTCAAATAGATATTCTACTAGTTTAATAATCACATGTAATATCAATTGCCAATTTCATAATGTTGGAATGCATAATTCCAGACATTATAACCACATAGTCAAGGCCTTGTTCCAAGACTACAAATAAGATTTTGTCAAGGCCTTGTTCCAAGATAGTATTTTGTCTCATGAGACATAAAGATGCATCTAGGAGCTATAGCGGGCTCCACCCATCACTTACTATGTCCAATGCATTCCTTATATAATATGGTTTAAACATAACATAAATATTCGTATAAAAACTGGAATACGAAATGTCGATACTTTATCCATAAACCATGAATGGTGTAAAAATAACACATACATAGTGAAACATATAACGAAACATTCAATATAATATGGAATATTTGTATCATAATAATCAACTTCAAATAAGTTTAAAATCCATCAATGGATATTGACATAGTTGACATTAAAACTTTTTGTAGGGAAATATCGTTTTCTATTTTGAAATCATTTAAAAGTAATATAATTATAATAGAAAAACATTTATTTCGAAAATATTATTATAAGATTGTATGGGATGCTTTGAAAATGGTATAATGGTGGAAAAAGCTGCACCTACCTTATAAGTTAAAAAATACATTCTTACCATAAATTTGTCTATAAGGTCATAAAGTTACTTGTTTGGAAAATGAAGAAAAGATTCCTTTAAAAAATGTGATCAAATAATATTATAAATGAAATTAACCCATAATCTAGTAAATAGTAAAAAAATTCAAATTACATTTTATAAAAAACATGGATGCTGATGATAAAGGGGTTCCAGTAGATACTTACTTATTAACAACCACGGATATGTAATGATATTGTAGAATGAACCATTACATTGTACTTTTCATAAATCGATGATATGTTAACCTACTGTATAATAGTTAAAAATAATTATTAAATCATACAAGAACTATATACAGAAATATGTTATCATATGTGATCCTATAATATTTCCTTGTTAATAATATTTCATTGGTAATAATATTTCACTAGTATCATAATTTCGGGTGTTAACTAATTTTATTTCCATTATATGATTGGTTATGTAAAAAAATTTTGTTATAGATATGATGTATTAGATTCATATACAGAATGATATTATGTTTATAAACATTATTTTTAATCATAAAGTGAACATTATTGTTTAATGATTACGATGGGGATTGAATCTTATCGCGTTCGTGGATAAGGTAATCTGTACGTACGTAAGAGTGACAATATCATTATATTGATGGTGAAATCATTTTTAATAGGATGGTATATCATTTTTACTGAATCATTAAACTTTTATTCTTATTATTTACATTATTTATTCCCAATATTATACCCATCTCGATAATGAAGTGTTTGAATAACAAACTACACCACGACTTGGAGACTATAAGTCGTACGTACGCACGTATGGTGACTTTTTCATTTATAGGATGGATAGAATAACAAATATGGTTGTACTATATTTACAATAACATAATATTATGTAGAAGTTAATAGAGTTATTATTATAGTATGGAAACAACAAATAAAGAAGATGTGGAAGAAGAAAAGAACATGAAAGAGGGTGGTGAAATTATTACCTCTTCTTCAAGTGTTTCCTTTTGAGTTGATCAAAAGGGATCATTAGGATAGATTTCAGATAAAATTAAGGATTCTAGGATGAAGGGAGGACAGTTTATTGTATATTCTATCAGGGTTTGGAAGAACAAAATGGATATGGAGGTGTGAAATTAAGAGAAGGGGAAGTACCCTTTTATAAGAGGGGTGAGGGTCACTTTAGAAAACACATGAAATATAATTTTATAATAATAATAAGTTTAGGTTTATAATGTCTCCAAAATGATTTATTTCTAGTCTAAGGTGGGTATGGCTGTCAAACCTCTCAACCAATTAGTTTAAGAATTGTTTTGGTCACCATATTAACCTTATGTTTTAGATTTAACTATTAGTTAAATAGTTTGACATTTACTAAGTCTCTTTGTATTTTTATATTATATGGTTAATAAACATACTATAACAAGCCAATAAAACCCCATGTGGGACATTATTATTATATATAACATTATATAAGTTCATTTTCTAAACCATTGATTTTTAGGAATATTATATCAATTAATAATACAATATTTGTTTTAAAATCTCAATTATTTCAATTTTGACACAATTTAGTATTTGGGTTTTTTGAAAATCATAACAGCATGATTACATCAAAAAAAAAATTTAATTAACCCAAACATGTCATATTAATAAATAAAAATATAGGAATTTATAAAAAGTATCAAATTACATATATTAGGATATTTATAATATCAACTATTTTAATCTTTCACTGATAAGGTTGTTATTGCATCATCATTGTGTCATAAATAAATTAAATTACATAATGCCTAAAAATTATAAATAAAATACCATTAATTAGGAATTATTTTATCTTTATAATTAATATTTATTGTTGGATTTATACAATGTTTAATCTTATATTAAAAATTCTTCAGTTATTAAAAATTTAATTGTACTGGTTTAACTATTCTTTAAATAAAATAATAATAAATGTCCTAATATAATCCAAGTAAAACATTAAGGATCATATTTTATTACTAAAGTTGTTTTTGGTTGAATTGAAATTATCCAATGGGATTAGGACATGTGTGAATGTAATTATAACATCATTTGTACCCTTAATTACCATATTTACTTTTAACCGTGGTAAATAAAACTCAAAAGTTACTATTTAGAAAAAATTATTTTCATCTTATTGAACCATATTATACTTAATGATGTAAATTGTGTTTCTTATATTTTATTTATTAAAATCTCAAAAGTGTTAAAATTATGTTTTATGCAAATTTTCAAATGCTACTAAAAGGTGGGTAAAAGACGGTTATACGTTCAATAAAATTTAATATATCTAAACTTATTATAAAATTATTCCAATAAATTAATTTGAACATATATAAGTATTTTTTATCAATTACGACCTAAAATAAAATAAAAAAAAAATCAATTACTTAAATAAAACTTAAATAAAAAGTTTCTTTTAAACAATAATGTAGTGTTTTTCGTTATTCAACAAAAATTGTATGTTTTTAGAAAAATACAAAAAATTTACCCATTGCTAATTTGGATATTATGAATTCAAAAAATGAAGTCTGTTTTGAAAAATAAAATTTAAAAATATTAAGATATTTGGTATTAATATTCATTACGACTAGTTTTCTTTGGTCATGGAGTGTAAAAACTCCAAGTTGCGTAAAACACATGCTACTACATTATTCAAAGGGAAACGTACTATGAAAGCTTGGGGTGTCAAAAAATTATTTTTTTATGTGTATCAATTACCCCTTTGATATTTTATATGATAAATCTCATTAAACTAAATGTATTTAATGCTTAATTTGATATTATTTGTTCGGTGGTCCCTATAATTAAAAATTAACTATCATGGTAAGAGATATATGTTTCAATTGAATACTAATTAAAAATGCTTATGATTGAATCTAAATTAAAGTAAATTATTTAATCGTTATATAATAAACCAATTAAGGTTTTTTTCATATGGTTATTCATAAAAGTATCAATTAATATTATTGGTTTCTTCTATTTATCACTTCAAATGATTGATAATAATATTAAAGAAATTTAAAATTTTATTTCTATTTTCTGTCGAAAATGTTTTTTCTTCAATATCAAATTTTTCTTAAAATTTTTTATGAAATATTTATAATATTATCCAGTGATTTCAAAAATAAATTTTCCCCATGATGGGAAATTTCAAAAAAAATCTAAACAGAATGTTCAATTATTTTTTTTGAATAATATAATTTTTTACTTTTTTCCAGAAAAATATTACGGGAATCATTTTATTAGCATACAAGGAATGAACAAAATATTATTAATGTCTTGAATGCCTATTTTTTTGAATCAGTATTTACATTTTTACAATTTTATTTTTAGAGAAAACAATTTTTTTAATATTAACTAATTTCTTTAAATGTATTTTTAAAGTGAAAATTTTATTTTCCTCAATTATGTTTCTAATAATATTTTATGGAATTTAAATTTATTAATGATAAAAAAATTACATTATATTTACATAAATCAGTATATTTTTTAATAATCATATTTATATTCTTTATATGGATCGTTTATGATTATTTTTACCATGGAAAGCATTGACATTGACATTCGTGATTATTTTCATTCATCACATTACCCTTGAAACATTATCTTTTTTGTGATCATTATACAATACATTCCACTAAAATATCCAATTTCAATTCCATGAATATTAATTATTCTTTATTCTTTTATCATTTGTAAAAATAGTGTTTTAATTTTAATTTAATTTAATTTATTAGGAAAATAATGACCTTTTTTATTCTTTTTCCAATAGGGACATTTTCTTATAAGGAATATAGTTGATGATTTCAATCGATTATTTGATATATGAGGAATATTTTTTTCATACATAAATGGGTGGGGCCTAAAATTATATATGCCCTATAAGGATCAATAATTCTATTGTAGAAATTAATAACCTATAATTTAATGATTTTTATATATATCTACCAATAGTTTTAAACATTATTCACAGAAGACATTGACTGTACATATATCATGATATATGATATCCTGAAAGCCAATGTAAATGTATTCTTTATTTGAAAATTTAGTAATTAATATCCAAATAAATTTTTGATTAGTTTCGATATTTATGGATTAGATTCATTTCGATATTAATTGTTATTTGTAATAATGTGATCATCATTTATTTGTAATATATTATTCTTCCTTGTAATGTTATTGATTCTATGGAATGAGTTTTCACTTATTTTCCCAGCCAATTTTTTTTACAATAATGATACTTGATATATTATTCATAATTTAAACCATTTTGAGCATCTGAGATCACATATGTCACGACCCCCTACCCATAATGTGTACCCTTCATAGGCTGGCAATGTGAGAAGGGAGATAATGAACACTGAGTCCCACCTCCAGTAGGCGGTTGGCGAATTGAACCGAGGGTATAATAAACACACAAATAGGAGGAATTACCCTCTAAGAGAACAAATGCAGAAGAGAGAGATATGATAGACACCAACCAACCACAACTCAGAACTGAATTATAAAATAATAGAAAGTGCACATATGTAATTCCATGAAGAAGTACTAAAACTGAAAGGGAAAAAAGATCAGGTACCCAAAAGAAAGTTAAAACAACAACAATCACAAGCCTAAACAGCTCCAGTAGCCACAAGCTCATATAAACCAGCTTGATCTCCAACCGGCTCCATGTGACCTGAAAAAACAGTTTTTATATACATTTGTTGAGTATAACAGTATACTCAGTAGGATCCTCCCCAAAGACTCTCATGCAAAAGTATATAAAGCATGCTAAAGCACAGTGAACAACAAGTGAAACTAACTCATCACCTAAACATGTATAGTTAGTTCCCAACCTCACCATGAATACACTCACCAAGTAATGCATAATAGAATAGATCACATAATAAATAATATGAAGGGTACCATGCTACTACTTCCCCATTGTTTTTCCTATTTTCCCCCACGCCGCACGCCCTTAGCATCTCTCTTCAAAAAGGCTTTCCCATAGACACCATGGAAAAGCACACAAATATGCACTGCGTGCAACACAAAGGCTTTATAGAATACACATGGGTGAAGCACCACACCATCCTTACAAAAAAAAGTAACCAGGTAGGTTACGGGAGCCACCACATCTTGCATAATGTATATCCTACACTGGGTATTATTTCTCAAGCCATTAGAGCCCATACACATTGTATGGATCCTCAAGCCATCACAAACTGTACATGTTACACCTATGGTATTCCATAATATATTATATCTTGAATATATGTGTGTGAATAACCATAAGCAATTACAGCCCTCTACACACATATAAGGGAAAAACAAACCATTGTTCTTGACAGCAGAAGTAACTACCAAGAGAAGTGATCGGGGCCAAAGGGGGTAGTAAGCCGTTCATCCTCCCACCAGAATGTTTGGAAAAACACCCCCCAATGCTCAAAATCCTAGGGGTGTCAGTTTCCCTTACTGACAGGGTGGAGTAGCGTATAAAAAACACAAAAAGTGCATAATATACTATAACTCACAAAAAAACTATGTGCAAAACCTAGTCATAGAAACCACTGCAACTAACATCTCTCAAAATTCGGGCTGCTACATCTAAGACTAGGTATCCTATAAGCACACAACAATTTAAATTACTTTATTAGAATACTTCATTGCCCTTTTTTTTAGTTATATTTTACGTTAATTAATTCATTAAACATTAATTAACAATGAACTATCCCACGTTAAATTTCATTAACATAACACCCAAAGTCAACTGTTTTTCGAAAATTTCAACCTCATCAATATGTTCCAACGAACTGCAACCCCATAGGTTAACACCATTTAATCAAACATTCATTACAGAAACAATTTTCCTATATTTCCAGGCGTTCTGTAAAAGCATTCCATGCTACTAACACAAGGGGCTCAACACGGTGAGTAGATGTAATACCCGTCGAGTTTTTGCCTCCTGTAGCAAGAGCGGAGATCCATCCTCCCTAGAGAATCTAAACACAGAAAGCAAGTGGCATACCCCTCACGTTATCACCTCTTTCGAAATAAGGTAACCAATACCAGCTGCCTTGAGCAGTGGGGAAAAGTAAAGTAGTTAAACAACCACAGAACTAGGAAGCATCCAACAATCACATCTATCCCACTCCATCATCCCCGTTGTCCTCCCTGACACCCACATGCACAAACTGATGCATCTCGCCACTCTAGGCATCATCCGCTGCCAAAACAAAAAGGCCTTTATTACCCCACATATCACAACATCCCTCTAGGGTCACATCTCAACACAAGTAGCATGAAGAAAAATCATCACATCAATTGGTCTATGGCCCTTTAACAAACAAGAGGGTAACTCAGAACCCTTAAAGGATTTAACAAACAATCAAATACCTTAATCCATTTGAATTAACATGTTTATAATCTATTTGTTCCAACATCAGGAAACCTAACCAGTAAGCTATCATAAATAACTAATCATGCTTACTATGCCTATTTGATTAACATTAAATTACAATATGAACCAAATTCATTTTAATTATTCTTTATCTTTATCCAAACAATTATCAATTAATCCAAATTTTAGTTCTATACCAATTTTCATCAAGAACAAACAGCTAAGAAAAGAAAGCATAGATATCACACTATCTAGCAAAAAAAGAGGCTATAATATAGGATCAATACAATTTATTTATCTAGATCTAAATATTTATTATGTCAATTCCATTGTAATCCAGTGGGATTAAGCATGCTAAAAATATAGTTTCACATAAAATAAAGAGAAACAATGAATCCCCTACCTTAATGATTTTTCACAAAAACCCCAACAAACGAAGAACGCATGAGAAATCCGGATTGATTCTCCAAGAATCTTCCTTAGATCTCTTCTACTAACACCAGAAAGACCAAATATCATCATATTTGGCATCCAAACACTTAGATCTACCCTTAACGGGCATAGATTTATGAAACAGAGAGAAGAGGATATGTAGATGAAAGTAGATCTAATAAACCAAACATGAATGATCACACTCTTGAAGAAGCTGGCTTCGATTCCCCAAGAGAAGCCTTTAGATCACCACCATAACTCTTGGGAGAGGTTCTCCCACATTCAAGGAAGGGTAATCCCAGGTTATGGCCACTTAGGAACTTAAACGAACCGTTTAGTGGAAAAACCATTTAGATTCACAATTTTAGGATCTAATTTAAGAGCCCTCACGGTTTGGTCGCACGGTTTAGACAACCCGTGGGCTAACCGTGTGGTTGCTACTGCCCCAAAAAACACTCCTCACATGGTTAGGTCACATGATTAGAAAAACTGTGGACTAACCATGCCTTATCACCTGCCTCCAACATTAACTATGCACGGTATGGCCACACAGTTTAAACAAACCGTGGGAATCTCGTGAAAAATCTATTGCCCTTTAGTTTTCCTTAAGGATTCACCCAACACACCCCCAAGTCACTACTCCAAAACAAGGGTAGTTAGAAACATCAAAAGTACCTGAAGACATAATGTGATGTTACACTTTACTACTTTCTACCGTTGAAATGGTTCATCGAAAAGGAAGATTTTGGGAAAGCGTTGAGAATAATTTACCTTGACCTCCTGGAATGCCTCTAACACCGCATTTTCACAAAGTAGTGGACCAGAGAGGTCGGTTCCATTACATCAGATACCTATCAAAATAATATCATCCTAGAGAATCCAAAACCCATATAAAGAGAAAACGAAACATGTTCTGAACAACCACCCATCGAGATACCTCTCAAAAGAGAGCAGGCCACCAAAAAATAACAATGGGAGCCATCTCATATACATGAAAGTTCCATAACCACAAAATCTATATCAATACAAGAAAATAGTTAAACATCAAACAACACTGGGTACTGAGCACGTATCTGTGACTCACGTTCACATGTACTATCCTCCAAGCCACCGTGTCGCCACAAGACACGAACTAAAGGAATAGAACGCCCGTGCAAAACCTTATCCTTGTAGTCTTGGATCTCTATAGGTTTTTCTTCAATGGTTGCATCATCATCAACATCATTCTCACCACAATCGATGATGTGAGAGTTTTCATGAAGATAATGACGGATATGTGATACTTGGAAAACATCATGTATCTGAATCATATTTGGGGGAAGTTCTACTCGATATGCCACAACTCCAATACGAGCTAATACCTCAAAAGGCCCAAAAAACTGGACAAAAAGCTTACTTCCATGACAAAAACTTCACTACCCACGATGGAGAGTCACCTTTAGAATCACATGATCCCCAATATTATGATCTAAGGGATTATTTCATTGATCATCATAAAATTTTTGACGATATTGCGCTATATTCATTCTCTCATGAATCACCTGAACCATCTCTATTGTATTCTGCACTAGTTCTGGTCTGAGAATTGCTGACTCTTCGACCCCAGTCCAGCACAATGAAGAATGGCATGGGCGGCCATACAAGGATTCAAACGGCGCCATACCAATGGTAGAGTGAAAACTATTATTGTGTGTAAACTCCACAAAGGGTAAGTGCCTCATCCATGAACCTCCAAAATCCAGAACAAAAGAGCATTACATGTGTTCAAGCGTCTGGATGGTTCACTCTCTCTGACCATCCGTTTGAGGGTGAAAATCAGTTCTAAGGAATAGTTGAGAACCAAAATCATATTGGAGACCTCTCAACACCCTAGAGGTAAAACGAGGATCTTGATCATAAATGATCATCCTAGGGACTCAATGAAGTCTCACCACCTCGTCTAGATACTGTCTCGACAATAAATCCACTAAGCTCGACTCCTTGATCGCTATGAAGTGTGCCAATTTTGTTAAAAGATCCACTACATCCCAAATAGCATCATGTCCTCCTGCAACTCGAGGTAAACCTATAACAATGTCCATTGGGATGTCCTCCCACTTCCACTAAGGAATATATAATTGATGGAGAAGACCACCAGGAACACGGTGTTTGTCCTCCAACTTCTGGTAGACAAAAGATGGAGACACAGACATTGCAACCGCACGGTTCATCCCAAGCCACCAAAACATACTCCTGAAGGATCGGTACATCTTTTTCACACCAGGATGTACTACTAAGGGTGAACTATGAAACTCTCGTAGAACCGTCTCACGCATCGTCAGGGGAACAAAAATCCTTCCCTGATACAACACTCTGTGTTGTTCATCCTCCGACCAACCATCAAGGGTCTCACCACAAACAACTCGGTCTCTCTAAACCTCCACCTCCAGATCTCCCAAATGGGACTCTTCTACATTCTACATCAGGGATGTCTGTACCGTTATTTGAAAAAGATAGCCTCTACCCCCAACATCTCCCATATCTAGATGTAATATTGAATGTTCTTCCATTACTCACCAAGAATCACCAGATTCACACACAGTATCACTATGTGATTTTTGGCATAGCACATTAGCTACAACATTCCATTTTCTAGGTGTATATGATATTTTGAAGTCGTATTCCTGCAATAACTCCATCCACCGACGTTGTTATAAGTTCAAGCCACACAAGGACAAAAGATACCGCAAACTCTTATGATTAGTGAAAACCAAAAAGTTCTCACCAATGAGGTAATGTCTCCAGAACTTCAGAGAAAACACCATGGACACTAACTCAATATCATGGGTGTCATAGTTGCGCTCATGGGGACATAACTGCCATGACCCATAAGAAATAACTAACCCTTACTGCCTGAGAACACAACCTAACCCCATATTTGAAGCATCATAGAAAACATCAAACTGAACTCTCTCACCTGGAAGACGAAGGACCAGGTCACGTACTAACTTCTCCTTTAGATACTCAAAAGATTCCTAGCACTGATCAGTCTATATGACTTACTGATCCTTCCTGGTCAAAGATGTCAGAGGAGTTCCCACTCGTGGGAAGTTGGATATAAACCTCCTGTAGTAGCCTGTGAGGCCAAGGAAACATCATACCTCTGACATTGTCTTGGTGGATTCCCACGAGACAACTAATTATATCTTCGATGGATCCACAACTAAACCCTATTGGGACACAAAATTCCCCCCAAAATGGACTTCTCGAGCACAAAAATCACACTTTAACAACTTCTCGAACAACTGATGTTGGCGAATAACTCCCAAAATAGCTCGTAGATGATCTACATGCTCCTCTTTAGATGTGGAATATATGTGGATGTCGTCGATGAAAACTACCGCGAACTTGTCTAGGAACTCTCAGAACACAATATTCATCAATCCCATGAATAAAGCTGGAGCATTCCCCATTCCAAACGGCATTACAACAAGATCATAATTCCCATGATGACAACGATAAAATGTCGTCAGAATATCCTCATCCTTCACACGCATTTGATGATATCCCTTCCACAAGTAGATCGTTGAGAACCACCTTGCACTTTTCAGTTGATCAAATAAATCATCAATTCGCAGAAGAGGATAGTGATTATTTATTGTCACTTTTTTAAGCAGTGATAATTGACACACAACTGCAAACTGTCGTTGGTCTTCTTCACGAAAAAAACCGGTGGACCAAATGCAGACACACTTGGCCGAACAAAACCGCACTGTAAAATACCATCATGCTATATACGTATCTCTCGTAACTCACAAGGGTCCATCCTATATGGATATATAGAGATAGGAGACTCTCTTAGTTGTAGCTCGATCCCAAACTCAATCTCTCGTCGAGGGGGTAATGTTAAAATCTCTTCTAGAAAGACATTAAGGTACTCCAATATGACCCGAGGAAACACCAACTGCTAAACCTCTGAAGAACTCAGCATCATCTTAGCCATCATGGATGATAAGGACGTAACGTGCCAATGACCCATCTGAAGATTTTTCTCACCAACAAACACCACTTTCTCTCCATCCACACCAATGAATACGACCTTCTTCTTGAATCTATCAACAATACCCTACATTGAATACAACCAATCCATGGCGGGGATGACATCATTTAGTTGTATTCGTAAGAATAATAAATCTCCCTAAGATCAGTGTTGCTCCAACTCTAGCTCACAGTCTCTACATACTTTAAACAGGGCAGCTCTTCCTCTAACTAGTGTAGTCAACGCTAAGGGCAATGGAATCCTCTCTACCTCATGTCCCATAGCATGGACAAGGGTAGTTGATATGAAGGAGTCCGTCTCTCATGAATCAAACATGGAAAAAACAAAATTATAAATCAAGCAAAGGGTACCTCGAATGACATCTGGCTCGCATGGAGCAGGAAACACTAGAGCATGAAGCTGACCACGACCTCCTTGACGGCCTCTATGACCTGGATGACGACCACCACCACGGTCGCGATCTGCTCTCTGAGGACGGGGAGCATCTTGGGGTGGTCATATTTTTGCCTCATCTACCCTTTAGGGATCTAGAGCTGCTGCAACTGGCTGTTGCTGCCTTAGCTGGAACTGTCTCAATAGAGGATCCTGGAGCGTAGCTCCTGGTGCATGATGACCGCTCTGCATGGATGGGCACTCCCACTGCTAATGGACATGACCACCATAAGAAAATCAACCAGTTGATCCCTTGATATAGGCCTAAGAGTCACTGCCTCCGAAGAAACGAGATGTGAAGGGATGGGGCCTACCACTGGCTGAACAGAAACTCTTCTGTCCTAGAAATTGAGAACCCTGGACCACAGGTCTACTTCGTGAGGAATCATGCGGATTCCCCTCTCATGATGATCTGGTCCTGAACAAAGTCCTCTCGAAATCCTCTTCCCTCTCCAGCACCTCAATATATGTCTTCAACATAAATGGGGGGACCTGGCGTTGGATCTATGGACTCAAAGCCTCCTAGAAATGCCTTCCCCTAGCATCCTTATCTAGTAACACGTCTGATGCATATCATAAAAGGTTCCTGAAATGGGTTCCAAACTCTGGAATAGTAGAGCTCCCCTGTCGAACGGTATGAAGCTCCTGGCGACTGGACACCTTTGCAGTCGATGAAGGAAACTCGACTATAAACCTATCTAAGAACTCCTCCCCTGATATTGCTAATTCCTCATGATCCACGAGGAACAAGAACCACCACTACCTTGTTTCTTCATGTAGCATCGTCATAGATATGGAAACCCTGTGCTCCTTTCGAGCATGAATTAAACTGAATCCTCTCTTGACCTCCTCCAACCAATCTTTCATGACTGCATCTGAAACAGATCCTCGTACTTTTGTAGACTCTAGCACTGAAACTATCAGAGTGTCTTCCTCCAAGTGTCATCATTGTCAACCTCTACCCTGCGACGACCTACTGGAAGAATCTGCTGGAAATTTTCTGCGCAAAGCAGATGAGGACGTTTACCTAGAGCCATACTAGTAAAATAACAAACTATTAGCGCTAAAAATCCTAGAATATGGAGGACTCAACATTAATTATTTAGATATTTCTTTTATTCATTTTATCTACCCCAAGGTCTACCCATGCTAACATAGACACAAAGAAGAATGGTGTATGATTAATTCCAAGGTCTCTACCTTGCAACTAGTATCACCTTGTTTAGTAGCCACTGTAAACATAATGGTTCGTACATCAGATCATAGGGGGCCCTAAACACCTATGTCTTAGCCGGTCTCTAGTGTTTAAGTCACTTGCTAAACATGAATGACACGGTTTCCCTACCATCCCTAGCAACCTCGCCTGTGCCTAACTCCAAACTCTATATTATCCCTCAACCAGACCTGTGAACCCACTCTGTCATGACCCCCTCTCCACAATGTGTACCCTTCCTGGGCCGACAATGTGATAAGGGATACTATTAACCCCAAGTCCCACCTTCAGTAGGCCCCAGGTTGGCGACTAGCACCGAGGGTATAGTAAACACACAAATGGGAGGTATTACCCTTTAAGAGAACACATGCGGAAGAGAGAGATATGATAGAAACCAACCAACCCCAAATCAGAACTGAATTATAAAATAATCCCAAGTTCACATATGTAATTCCATGCAAAATTACTACAATTGAAAGGGGAAAAACTCTAAGTACCCAAAATAAAGTAAAAACAGCGGCAACCGCAAGCCCAAACTGATCTTACAACCACAATCTTGTGGAATCAAGCTTGATATCCAACCTTCTACAAGTGACCTGAAAATAGTTTGTATATACATAGGGTGAGTATAATAGTATACTCAGTAGGATCCTCCCCGAATCCTCTCATGCAAATGTATAGAAAGCTTTCTAAAGCACAGTGAACAACAAGTGAAACTAACTCATCACCAAAATAGGTATACTAAGTTCCCAACATCACTATGGCTACTCTTACTGAGTATCACATACAAGAATATATCACATAATAATTAATATCAAGGGTACCCCGCTACTACTTCCCCACTAGTTTGCCGCTTTTACCCAACGTCGCATGTCCTGAGCATCTCTCTCCAAAAAGAAATGCCTGCAGACTCCTGGGGGGAGCACCACAATATGCACCATGTGCAACACAATGTCTTTCCCGTAGACACTTGGGAAAAGCACCACACCATCTTCACAACCAAAAGTAACCTGGTAGGTTTCGGGATCCACCACTACTCGCATAACATGTATCATACATTGGGTATTATACCTCAAGCCATTACCACCCAAACACCGAGTATGGTCCCTCAAGACATCACATCATATACACATTACACCTTTAGTAGTCCATAGGATACTATATCCAGTATTTTTTTGTGATAATAACAACAAGACATTACAGTAATATACACACATATAAGAGGAAAACTAACAATATTGCCTGCCATCAAAAGTAACTACCACGAGAAGAGAGTGAGGCCAAAGGGGGTAGTCAGCCACTCATCCTCCCAACAAAATGTTGGGGAAAACACCCCCCCAGGGCTCAGAATCCCTAGGGTGTCAGTTTCCCTTTATGAATGGGTGGAGTAGCATATAGAAAACACAAAAAGTAGATAATATACTATAACTCACAACCACACTATGCGTATAACCTATTCTTAGACCCAACTGCAGCTAACGTCTCTCAGACTCCAGGCTCCAACTTCAATGATTAGGTATCCTATATGTACACAACCATTTAAAGAGCATTATAAGATTACATCATTCCATTTTTCTTTTTCAGTTCCACTGTATGTTAATTAATTCATTAACCATTACATATCAATGAACAATCCCACATTAAATTTCATTAGCATCACACCCAAAGTCAAATGTTCCTTCAAAAATTACAACCTCATTGATATGTTCCAGCAAACTCCAACCCCTAAAGTTAACACCATTTAATCAATCATTCATTACAGAAAGACTTTTCCCATATTTAAAGGCATTCTAGAAAAGAATTCTATGCTACTAACACAAGGGGCTCAACACAGTGAGTAGATATAATTCCCGTCGAGTAATTACCGCATATAGCAAGACCGTAGAACCATCCTCCCTGGAGAAGCTAATCAATGAAACCGTGTGGCATACCATGCACATCTTTGCCTCTTTTGAAAGCAGGGTAAGCAAAACCAGCTGCTTTGAGCAGTGGGGAAAATAAAGTAGGTATACAACCACAGAACAAGCAAGCATCTAACAATCACATCCATCCCACTCCATCATCCCTGGTGTCCTCCCAAACACCCACATGCATAAACCGATGCATCTCACCACTCTAGGTGTCATCTGATGCCAAAACCAAAAGGCCTCTATGCCCCCACATATCACAACACCCCTCCAGGGTCGCATCTCTACACAAGCAGCATGAAAAACATCCATCACATCAATTGGGCTATGACACTTTAACAAACAAGAGGGTAACTCAAAACCATTAAATGATTTATCAAACAATCAAATACTTTAATCCATATTGAATTAAGAGGTTTAAAATCCATTTGTTCCAACATCGGGAAACCTAACTAGTAAGTTATCACTAATAACCAAACCTTCTTACTATGCCAATTTGATTAAATTCAAATTACAATAAGAACCAAATTCGTTTTCATGCCTCTTTATCTTTATCCAAAAAATTATCAATTAATCTCGGTTTACGTTCTTTACCAATTTCATCAAGAATAAACAGCTAATAAAAGCATGCATATATATCACAGTATCTAGAAAAACAAGAGGGAATAACATACGATCAATACAATTTCATTATCCGGTTCAAAATTTTTATTATATCAATTCCATTGTCATCTAGTGGGATTCACCATGCTAAAAATAAAGTTGCACATAAAATAAAGGGAAGCATTGAATCCCCTTCCTCAATGGTTTTTGACGAAAACCCCAACAAACGAAGAACGCACGAGAAAGTCGGGTTGATTCTCCAAGAATACTCCTTAGATCTCTTCTTATAATACAATGAAGACCAAATCTCGTCATATTTGGCATCCAACCACATATATCTACCCTTAACGGGCATAGATCTATGAAACTGAGAGAAGAGACGAAGTAGATCTATATAGATCGAGGAAACTAAACAAGAACGATCACATACCTCAAGAAACTAGATTCGATTCGCTAAGAGAAGTCTTCATATCACCTTCAAAATGATTGGGAGAGGTTATCCTACATTAAATGAAGGGTAATCCTGAGTTTTGAATGCTTAGGATCTTACATGAACCATTTAGAGGCAAAACGAGTGAGATCCAAAATTTTAGGATCTAATTTAAGTGCCTGAACGGTTTGCTCGCACCGTTTAAACAACTCGTGTGCTAACCGTGTGGTCACTACTACCTCGACAAATACTCCTCGCATTTTTAGACTACACAGTTAGACAAACTGTGCGCTAACTGTGCATTAGCCACTACCTCCAATAATAACTACGCACAGTATGGATGAACGGTTTAAACAAACTACGTGCACCCCCATGTGAAAGCTGATGCCCATTTGTTTTCCTTAAATATTTACCCAACGCACCCCCAAGTCACTACTCCAATACAAGTGTAGTTAGAAACATAAAATTTATATGAAGACGTAACATATTTTTATATCTCACAACTGTCAACCGTTGAAATGGTTCATCGAAAAAAGATGATTTTGGCAAAGCATTGGGGATATGTTACATTGGCCTCCCAAAACGCCTCTAACACCGCATTTCCACAATGTAGTGGACAAGATAGGTCTGGTCCATTAAAACATAAATTTAGTTTTCATTCCACATTATGTCAATAAATAATATGTAACTGAGTTCAGAGTGGTAGAATAAATACATTCACCTTTTTTATTTTCTGTTTTCAAATGTAACGTGAGAGACAATAATTTTTCACGGACTCAATGTTTAATAAAAAATTATTTCATTTAGGATGTGATTTATTATATTAAATTGAAATATTAAAAATTAATTGATAATTTTTGAACCAAATCATGGGATTTTATAGGTAGTATAAATATAAGTTTTGATGAATACTTTGTAACTACATTTTGAAAACATATATTAGGGGATATAGCCTAATGACTAACATTTAAGATATGTTTAAGTATATGATAGAATCCTAAAGTTGGTATACTATAGAACATGTTTTTTTCAAATAAAGATGCCCCTTTATAGATATTATAATTTCATGTGGCTCTAGAATCGTTTTACGGTGGGTAAATGGCTCTGAGATGGGTGCATTGGAATCTAACATGACCATCCCCTAGTGCATGACAATAGGATTCGTTGTACATACATTGTGACACCAGTGCGGGATATTATTGGGTTAATTCAAATTTTCATGATGATCCATCATGAATTATTTAAATAGATTATAACAATGGATAAGCTTGGATAAAAACAATTGCATCATATATTGAAAATAAGGTGTCACGATTTATACATCATATAAATGATTATATTTCTTTCCCACTATTATTTTATTGACATAATGATTTTTTATTGTAGTTAATTGATGGAACCTAGAAGAATCAAGTAAATAGTGCATATTATGAACTATGTGGAGATAAAAATCATCTAATTGGATGATTACTAGAGGGACTGATATCATAATAATGCCAAATTATTTATCATTATATATGAGTAACATTACACAAATTCTCAAACTCTTGGAATCACCATATAATATAAGGATATATTCTTCTAATAATTTGAGGGTTGTAGTCCATTGAATAAATTTGGATAAATTTCCTTAAAATTATATATTTTTAGTGGGAAACTCATGAAAATGTACCTATGGACCACGAAAAATTATAATGTGTTTAAAATAATGGAATAGAGTGATGAATTTATTATGAAATATTGGTAGTTCAATGGTGATAAATAATATTTGTCCTGAAAATCCATTTTTTGTTTATTTTTGTTGAATATGGGAACCTATAAAATATCTGAGTTAATGAAATATTTTAAAGTGTATATCCTAGACTATATAAGGAACTATATTGATGTAAACTGTTCGATGTATTTGTCTTTTTTTATTCATGAAAAATGTTGAACATTTATTTTTATCAACTATATTTTTGTTTTAATATTCCCAAATCATTTGAGGATTGAGTAAATTTTTAGAAGATATATATATATATATTATTAACATAATATTTATATGAAAAATCATGAATTTAGTATTTTAGGTTTGATTATGTGTTAAAAAAATCCAAGAATCTCCTTTTGAGGTTTTACGTGTTGAAATTTTCCTATGATTAATTACATTTTGGGAGATATTTTATTTTTTTGGGTATTTGTAAACCATAGGTCCAACATGAAGTATTATATCAGAAATAATTTTCACTTCATTTGTTTAATGTTTTTGATAACATGATATTGGTTAATATGATAATTAATGTTATTATAATAATTATAAATTAATATTAATTTATTTTTCGACAAAATAATTTTTATATAAAACCCCAGTAGTTTAAATGTGATTTGATTATTAATGTTGGGTTTTAGTATGTTAATATTACTTTTGTAAATTAAATATTCATTTTATTAATATAGTTTTATAAAACGGAAAAACTGTATTCTGTGTGATAACTCGTCACATCCGAAAAGGACGTGGGGCTTGAACCAACTACTGTGGAGAAATAATGGTTCATCTCCTACCACTAGCCTGAATGATGTCATAGTTTGTATAGATATGTTTTTTCTAAAATTATTTATTGTATTAATACTTATGGAATTGATTATGTTTAAATTTTGTTGTTCTAATTGATGTTTTAGAGACTAATGTTGTATTTTGGTTAACACATGCAATCTATTTCCGTTTTTCTAAAACATTAGTGAAATTTGAAATTACTTGAAAATATTTTATGGATATTATGATCCATTAATGGTTAATTTTAGTGCTCAGGGAATATAAATTTCATATAGGATGTTTATTCCTTTGGGTATGTGGTGAGGTATAAATAAATTGAAGCACAACTGAAGGATGAAATTATGCTAAAAAATATAAATATATCAATTATGTATATTTACTTATGTTCATACTATATAGATTAATATAATTTCTCATCCTTAGTAAAAAGATATTAAATTAAAAAATTTATCCTTTCAGTTTCATTTATATTCAATTATGGTATCCTTACCAATTAGAAATTAATGGTCTTGTTTTTGTTAAATTTATCAAGACCATGTTTTATATCACAATATAATTGTCCGAGGGTGCTTTTTTATCATCTCTGTCTTTTTTTCCACATCCAACTAATTTTTTTAATATTTGTAAACAAAGTTTTGTGATGAATTTTGTATTTATCTTTATACTCTTTTAAGAGGTGGTTTTCATAACACTTTTAGGATGTTGATTTTACACAAACAAAATTTCAAATTTCAAAAACAATATCATTATAAGTGAAAGTAAAAATTTAGGAGGATATAAGTTTTTTAAGGTGGGGATAATGTTTCAACCATAGTTATTTAAAAAAATAATACTATTTTCAATATCCTATAAAAAATGCAACATACAGCTTAGAAGGACCACACTATACTATTTAAATTTGACAATTATGTCCTAATTGTAAAAATTGGTGGAATAAATAGGAATAATTTTTTTAAAAAAATTATATAAATATTTTATATGAAATAAATATATTGGTAAATAAGGACTCATTTTCATAATAGTCTTTACCTACTATAAAAATATATTTTAATCAAAAATGTTTTCATTGCTATATGTGAGAAAATAACATAATTACATTATCATAATTTTTGAAATTTTATTCCTTAAAATGAAAATAGATTTTAAAATCATCATGTAAAAAATTATAATGTAAATTTTTTGGATTTTTCTAGAAATTGTGATTTTTATATAAATAATGATAATATTAATTTTTTAAAGAATATCATTTATCTTCATTAAATTGAGAAATTTAAAATACCTTTTATTCTTGGAATTTAATATCTATATAACATAATTATTATTTTAATAAATTAATTATAATTAATTTTATTTCAATAATATTAATATCAAATTTTGGTATAACATTAATTACAGTCTTAAAATTCATTTTTTATAAAATTATTTCTAAGTGAATAATGTATCTCACTATTAATAAATTAAATTAACACATAATGAGGAATATTTAAAGTAAAATTTAAAAGTTATATGTTGATATATATGAATCAGAATTCATATAATGATTATTAATAGTGATGGAGTTAATATAACACCATTTTTCTTAAAAAATAAAATTCTTAATAACCCATTTTTGAAACATTTCTCAAGATCATTTTCATATTAAATATTATCAATAATGTGAATTTATATGTATAAAATTTATTCCATATTTGGAATAATCAAAATTAATTTAAGTTTATATGTTTTAATTTTTTTATGTTATAATGAATAGTAATAACAATAAATATTAATTACTACTCTTATGGTTAATATAGGGTTTTATGCCTTACTTGTGCTTGGTTAAATATTAATTTTCACCTGACATGGGATTTCAATATTATAAACATTATTTAATATTATGAATAAGCATGTCATAATTTTCAAATAAGAATCCTTCTATTTTATGTATAAAGGATAAATTACATAGGCTAAATAAATTTTTTTACTATTATGAAAACAAAAATTGTAAAAGAAATCAAACCATGTGGAAAATAGTGTAACATTTTTTAAGAATGTTTCATTATTTGGAGGGGTTCCTAAATATTTCCTTACATATAATCCATATTTTTCAATTTTCGTGGCCCTAGGATGAGAGTGACTTCCCAATATTAAATAATTTTGATTATATACAATTATGTCACAGATCCTCAATTATAAAAGTGAAATTATCCCTTCAACTACTGACACCTATGAATCCATTTATCCTCAAACAAATACAGTAATATATACCCATCATCCTCATACACATTCAAGATATATATTTCATAAAAAATTCTAAACCTAGGGCCCTTATAAGAGATTAGAACAAGGTTTTTCAATTTAAACGCAACTCTCTTTCCCAAAAGCCTTCATTTAATATGACTTTTTAACCATAAATTATTTAATTTTAATTATAATAAAATAAAACCAATATATTCAATATAATAAAATGTTTTTATATTTTTAGGATAATATTTTCTGGTCACCTTCAACATAAAATGGTAAAAAAAACCATCGATCATGTGTATAGTAGACAACCTCCGTGTGAACCGATGTAGTTTTTTTATACATTAGAATGAATCATGTATAATATTAATGATATAAAGAATTAATATATATGATAAATATTACATTATAATAAGTATTTTAAATTAATTTATCATCAATTTATTCAAACATTCACTAATTAAATAAAATATATCATCTCTCATTCGTACGACTACATATTTTATTCATATAGAAATGAATTTCATTTTCCATGTAAAATAGTCATGAAAAAGTATGTAATGAATAAATTTTATATTTAAAACATTAATATAACTATTAATATTATTTTCAAATATCCAATTCATAAAATCAGTAACTTCAACAACAACACATTCAAGAGAAAATAAAGCAGTTAACACCCAAAGAAATCAAAGTAATGAAATATGATTTAAAAAATGTGTAATATGATTTAGGAAAATCACATATGATATTATAAATATAAATACTGTCTCAATACAGATTAATAATATTTTTACATTCATTATATATGATTAAAATTCATGATCAACAAAAGGAAAAGGTGAGGTAATAGATTTTGTAAATCCATTCATCCTGCGTGGCATATAATAATTGTATACATACAAATTTTCTTATATGATGTATATAATACCCCATAAATATGTAATATCATGAATTATCAAACTAAATATTATTTTCTATTTTAATTTATATCATTTCATCAATGTTGATATAACATTAACATTTCCAGTTGTAAGTGGTTTCAAAACTCAATTTCAATTCATTTTGATACATTACTTCTTTATAGTCTGTCATATTATAATATAATGTCCAAAATTTATTTTTTAAAAATATAATATTTATTTATAAGGTTTTACATTTTATATACATAATCAATTAATTTTTCAATACTCACTTCAATTTCATGATCATTATACGGGTTCTTCATCTCAATCTGTCTTCTTTGGGATATATGTTATGTTATACACATATCTTATTTAATGAGGGTTATATACCACTCATTCAATATTTTATATCATTAATATCTTTATATTCATTTTATTTAATGATTCATTTTATGTTATTTATTTTATGATTTTTATGATTTAAAAGTTTCCAATGTGGTATGAGATTTATATTTCTATCACCTTTTAATCATTATTATATATGTAATAATTTATATTGAAGGAAAATATTTTAAAATTTTCAAATAAATACGATTAAATTTATCCTCTAATTTAGGTTCATGTAATTAAAAATTAAGAATGTTAGTTTCCTCCATTTAATAATTTAAAATATTGATTAAATGTTTTATTATAAAATACAAATTTATTTATATTTTTAGTTGAAAAAGATTTTTCATCCGAATTATTATTTTTCATAAAACTAATTAAAAAATATTTTTATTATATTACAATGATTAATTAAAGGCTTTTTAAACATGTTTTACTTTTTGTAGAAACAATATATGAAATATACTATTCATTTTTTCATAAGGTATATTTTGAATGTTTTACTGAAAATGTGAAAGGAATCCTTATTTTAACAAACATTACAAGAATAAAATACTCCAACTATAATGACCATATATTAATTTGAGTATTCAATTAAATTTTTACAAATGTCCATTCAATGAATGTTTTTTCTAATATTCTATAATTTTTATGTATTAAAAATTTATGATCAATATGAAAATGGTTTTTTCATCTAGAATTATATTTATAATCTTGTAATGGTATTTTATATTCATAAACAATAGGGAAGCTTTATTTATTGTACTTAAATGATTAAATGTTGTAATTATACCAATATTGTTCTTTCTAGGGAGGGTTTGTGATAAGATTGACAAATGAAAACATTGGAATAATCTTTCTTGATGATATTTTATTTATAAACGTACCCTTGAAAAAATCACATTCATGTGAACATTATACATTAAATATTCCATAAATGTACATATTATTTATCATGGATAATATAATTCCATAAACAATATATGATTTATACGTACAATGTATTAATTTGAATGTTATTTGACTTATTGGGTGAATATTTATATTTTATATTCTATATTAAATACTGACTTTTTTAATAAGTAATATTGTTAATGAATTAAATTTACCATTCCATATGTTAGGAATGATTTCGAAATGTATTGGTATATTTGGACCATATTTATATAGACTTTCAATGCATTTAAATGTCTCATGAGACAAATCAGCATTCTAGTATTAAAATGTTTTATTTTGTATACCTACCCATACATTTAAAAAATATTTTTGAAAGGTATTTATGGTATATATATCATGATGTATGAGATCACAATATACAATATTAATAATTTACATAATTTAATATTCATGTATTATTGTCCATATGATTATTTGAATGTATATGATAACCATGGATTGCCATAAATATTGGGTGATTAAATATATGGAATTATGAAATCATCAAATATTTTTTCTATATTATTTTTCATGATAATATTATTAATTAAATTTGATGTGTTTTATGTTATTTATGTAGCTATATTGGTTATGAATTACTTATTTATGATATCGTCTTCTGCACGTTTCCCATACTTGTCATTTAAGATTAATCATATTTTCTTTACATTAATCAGCATATGATGAAGGAATTATTAAATGAGTTCAAGGATACAAAATATTTAAAATAAAGAAGATAAACTTTTATTATTTCAAATGTAATTAGAGTCTTAAATTTTTATCCAACATACGAAGTATACTAAACTATTTTCTTCTTGGTTATGTGATCATTTTATTATATGTCAATATAATAGTGTTACCATTGATTTTGTGTAACTGTAATAAGAGGGCATAAAATATTTTTATAAATCCATTATAAAATTTCTTAAAATATTTTTGTGTATATACATTTTAATAATTTATATATGTAATGAAAAATAAATGAATGAAAAACATTTAATGGGGAAATTTAATGAATATGACGTTATTTTTGTGAATTTTGAGAAAAAACATCAGAGAGATGAATTTAATGTTAATGTAATATAATAATAAAAATCATGATATAGTATAATTCACACCTAATGATTTGGTTTTCAAACTATATAATTATAAAGTGTGTCCATTC
This sequence comes from Viscum album, assembly GCA_963277665.1. Classification (NCBI taxonomy): domain Eukaryota; kingdom Viridiplantae; phylum Streptophyta; class Magnoliopsida; order Santalales; family Viscaceae; genus Viscum; species Viscum album. The sequence continues at coordinate 1,263,207,680 of OY728140.1, read as the reverse complement.
AATGAAATAATTGGATCTACTGATTATAAATATTGAATATGTTTTCAATTATAAGTGATTCATACTACATATGTGGAAATAGATGAAAATAATTTAAGATCCAAAAATCTAACCGAAATCATAATAGTGCTCTAGTGTCCTCAAATTAAAATAATATCTCCACTTTGAATGTTTCGAAACTATGAATAAAAAAATCATGAGACACATATAATTGATTAAAATATTGAAGAATTATTTTGAGATTATGAAATATTTGTGCATTATTGTAATGTTAATTTTTTGAATAATTAAAAGTTTTTTTTTTATTAATTTTTTTAATTTTCTTCATATATGGTCCAATTTTTTATAGTTTTGAATAGAATTTTTAATATGGTGACATTGAAATTTATATCTAAAATAATAATAAATAATGAATAGTTTTTTCTTGTATAATGGATTTCATGAAAAAAAATTATTATCTTTTATAAAGCTCATCAAGATTATTTTTTTATAATGAAGTATTTTTTAAGATAGTATGTATTATTTATGGTGATATTTTTAAAATATGATTATCTTTAGACCCTTATCTGTCTTACTTTTTTGATAAATAAGTAGAAACATGAATAAAATAACTATGTAGTACACTTAATAAGTAGTTTATTTAAAATTATTACTATAGAAGAGGGAAATTATTCTATCATTATCATAATATGGAATAATATAATTTTGTTTCCCTATTATATACCTCAAATATTCATTATAAATTTATAATATATATATATATACATTTTTAATAAATGAATTTATAATTAAAATTAGTATGTAGTTATCTTTTATAGATTTATAGTGATTCTTGATCTCCCACAATATAATTATAATCAAAAAATCATCATATGTTACACACCCAACCCTACTCAGCCTCGAAAATCTAAATTATGATGGTTCATGATCAATAAATATAAATATTTTTATAATGTATTTATGACATCAATTTCATCTAATTAATAGATTATTAATGATTAAGAAGACTTAGGGATTTACAAATCCATTAAATTAATTTAATCCGTCCCTTCCATGGATTGTCACTGATTTGGTGTCATGTAATGGGAAAAAATTAGAATGTATTCCCTAAGTATATGGATGGTAAAATGTGTGATTTATATATTATATATGATAATTCAACCCATGTTGTAATATCTCAAAATGGGTGTAAAACTCTTTATGACACTATGGGTGGATGGTCAAAATTTTATTTTAGAAAACAAGTATCTTATTCATATATATCTAATCAAGAGTCCATGTGGTGACCCAGGGTTTATCAAATCATAAATTCCATGAAAATACAATATTATCCTTTGTATTTTTTTTTCTAATTTCTATTTATATAGAGAGAAAATATCAATTATATGGAATAAATTCATAAATTGTTCCATGTTCTAGTAGTTCCTTGATCGATGAATGTATAGAAAAAAGGGCTCACCACTTTGAAATAGGTTGAATAACTAAAATCACACCTAATAATACATGAGATGAAATGGTAATATATAACATTAAACCATATCGAATATATAAATACGAACATGCCCTATTATCTATGGGGTTGTGCATCAATTTATATTTTGTTGTATTATCCCCCTTCTAATTACCCATTCACTTCAATGAGGGGCCATATGGACAAATTTTAGCAAGATATTTTTGAAAAACATATATTGTGTAGAAATTCCAATTTTAATTATATTAATTTTCTATTTTACGTATTATTAGATATATAAGAAATATTGAAATAATAATATTATTTTTGATCATTTAAAAATACAGTTGAGTATTTTGAATCTTATTATGACCAAAAAATGATGATATAACACAATAAAATTATAGACATATTATTTTCAATTACTTGTGTGGAATTAAAAGGTATTCACCAATGAAAATTTTATATTTACAAAATTATTATTTTTAATATATAATATTTAGTACTTAATTTAATGTTATTTCCATTCATAAATAGTTAGTGATGTTAATACTTGATGATCAGATTGTAGTTTGAATTACTCGAAGGATTAATAGTGTTTTAATTCAGTAATATTGATTATAAAGTGAGAGTAAACTACTTTATTACATAATGATATAATTTTATATTATGGGTTGTGATAATTTATTTATTTATTATCACCTAGGATGGAGATATATATTAGAATAACAAAGGGACCTAGTTGATGAATATTGACAGTAGTTGACTACTGGATCATTGGTAACAGTATTGATCATTTATTTGTTAGATTAAATAGAATAGTGAATTTTATTAATATGTGATGATGATAATGATTTTGGTATATTATGTAACCTAATATAAATATTTAGAAAAAATTACATATATATTGACATCATAGGGTTATATATGATAGTTTATGAGCATTCATATACTATGATTGTTGATATTTTTTTACGTTGATATTGATTTATTCGCCTATATATAACATTATAAGTTGGTTTATATGTTTTTCCATTTTATCTACTAGTTATTTTAGTTTCAACACAGTTGGGTGAAATACTATTTGTTTTCTAGTGTGACAAATTTAGTACAGGATTTTCCATACCTTATTGATGATTATCAATGTTTCTGGGTTTTTTACAACACCATGAATATTATTTCCCCCATTTTATGAATCAAATTTATTGTCAATAATGTATGATTTCAATTTTCTGAGGAATATAGAATAAAAAATAATAATCTTGTTATTCATTAAAGATTTTTATGGATCACTTCTTTAAAGTTTATAAATATTTTAATTTAAATAAGAATAACAGAACTTATGGAAACAATTAATTGTGAGATTGTTTTCTATAAAATGTAATGGACGTTGGAAGGCATCAAGACTGTTTAAGAAATTAATGAGGATCTTGAGAGGTTTTTAAGGGTGTTTTATCTAATTTGGAGGTTTATGAAAAGATTTCTGATGGTAATGGAAGATTCATACATGCTACAAATAGGAAATTCATAATTTTTAAACATATATAATGGAAATCCATCCATATTAAGATTTTTTTTATTTTAATACATGCATTTTTTGACTTTTCTAAATGAAGTAAAATTATATAAAGTTCATCCAATAATATAGATCATAAATTGAAAATTTTATTATCTATATATAATGGTCATCAGGGATATAAATAAATGTCCCCATATGATAATTATGGATATACCATGTGCTATGTAAATTTATAGATAATTTATATAAAGGTGTTGAGTTAAGCCATTATTCCATGATCATTACAAATATGTGTAAGGAAATATAGGCACATCATTAGGGTAGAGTGTTACATGGATTTAAAATGTAATGTTCATAACATACAACATGTAGCTGATACACTACATATAAAATTTTGATATTATGGTAGATCTAAATGTGCCGACAAATAAAATTACTTCATGGGGTAAACACACCATGATAAATAAATACATGATTTCATGATTAATCATATATGGATAATATATGATAATATAGTTATAATGGTAATACAATAAGCTACATAAGAAAATGATCATCATGAAAAACTATGTCATAGAGAATACCAGGAGTTCTCTAATGATAGATTAATAATTTTAGATAAAATTGATATAGACTATATCATAGTCAGTTAATGATTAGTGATTTACACACCATATGCTATCTCTTACTAGTACATAATTCATATAGATGTTGATAATTATAAATGTTTTGAAATATTAAGGACACTACTTTTAAAATTCCTTATTATAATATCTCTTTGAGCCTTCACGTAATTTAAAACAAGAAAAACATAATGATTTACAGGACAAATAAGAAGAATGATATCATGTCATTATGTAATAGATATTTTGTATATAATTATATCTAGAAATAAATTAAATTTTATTCCTCATATAACGAATATAAATTGTTTAGGTTTTATAAATGAATTATTGTGTATTTTAGGACACTATGTAGGATATTTAATAGTTTATACAATATATATGTTATGGACCCAGAAGAAACTGAAATTCCCAGATCATTAATGATCTAGTGATAACTTTCGAAATAAAAAGTTCATAAATATTGTTTATATAAGTAGAAATTTTGAAAAACCTATTCATATTAGTATATAAATTCAAGAAATTAATATAATAATTGTAGTGAATAAATATATTTCTATTAGAGGATCATGTTTAATAGGAATCATCTAACTATAGATTCTAAATTGTATTTGGAGTATTCTAAATGGAGTGGTAAACCATTCACTCAATAATAGAATTTTAGGTTTCTTATTGTCATTAAATAATTAAACTGTAGTTTCTAACTTATCATATCCACTTTTGAAGATATTTGATAACCCATGATGGTGTGTGTGAAAAATAATTTAAGGAGTATGATTTTATTCAAGAATAGTTAATATTATTTTCTTCTGTAACATTAATAACTATGACTATATCCCATTATAAAATCATTAAACACTAATTAAATGATTTATAATAATGGTTTAACATTATTATATTTCACGTATCTTTTAGGAATATAGTTTTAAATAAATATAAAAAAACTTAAATAAAATATAATACATTTTGTTAAATAGAACATTTTTCTGTAGAAAGAAATTCCTATGATTACACCCATGTTCCATTCATTATACATATTATTTTATTAAGATGTATTACCATTTAACATTAAATAATCCATACACATCTTTAAACAATTATAGAATAATTAGAAAAAGTTTTTGAGAAAAATGATTAATAGGTAAATTAAAATATTAGAAAACTACAATTCCGTTTAAAAATTAATAAACAAACATAATGAAATATTCATTTTGAATAATTAACATTGAGTATAGAATAATCCTTACAAACTCAATAAATAAAAATCACAGTATAATTTATTTAAAAAACATTAGTTATGAAATAATTAATGAAATATAATTACATGGAATGTTACTAATAAAGGATTGATATCCAATTAAAATAATCACTTGGCCTTTAAAAAATAATTAAAATAAATTTAATCTGGATTTCATCCTTTAACATTATTTTATAAAATGTTTTCCTATAAAACTCAATACTGTGAAATGAAAAATAATGTATATTATTTGGAAACATACCATTACATAAATCCTAAAATTCACCCATAAAAATTAATAATCATCATGCCTAATTATAATATATCCCTTAGGAGTAACTTATTTCTTGTTAACTTCATCTATTTCCCAAAAAAATTTGAGGGAAATGTTTAGATCAACCATCATCAGATCTATATCACAATCAATGATCATAATATAAAATATTCAAGAACATTAACATTAGAGAAACACATGAATTATTTATTATAAAAAATATAAAATCATAAATTATTATTGTTGACATATATATATATAAGCATATTTGGACGACATGTAAAAATAAGGATAAAAATTCTGGTTTCATTTAATGCTCTTGAAATGAAAATTTTCTAAAAGGGTGATTAATAGTATCTTCCAAAAAATACCTAATAAATGTATAGAGTAGTCTTGATAAAATATAAAGGGTGTGATGGTGGTAATAGGAGGTCATGAGAGTATTATTTAAAAACATTCTTCTTCACTTTTTTATGATGATATTAAACATACCTTTGTAGAAAAATGTAAATTATTTCATTCAAAACCCATTTTAAATTTCAAGATACTTTTTAATGTATATAGAAAAAATATTTCAAGAAAAAGAAATTTCATTATATAGTCATTTTTAACAACATGGATACATAAGAGAGAGATATTAAAAAATATAAAGAATATTTTAAATAATAAATTAATGAAAAATACCTTTCATGTTTAGTAATAGTTTAATCAAAAGTGGGCAAGGGCGATGTTATAATTTCATACTTGATAGAAGGGTAACATGGTTAGTAATATAATATCATTATAGACTAATAATTATGATCCTAAAATTTTATATAATCATTAATTCCATCTATATAAGAAGCCTTGTGATACAATGGTCGAATATGTGACAATTCTCTCCATAGAGTGGTCAATCTAATATATTAATTTTGATGTTTTCATTTCCCATATTATTTAATAGGAGATGAAAAAGTGTTTTAAAAACATAATAAAATTGATGTATATTTGACATAATTATTTCATTATATTATCCGGGTTACGATAGGTCTTAATATGTAATGAGATCAAGTAAAATAAATGAAATTTGTTAATAGTTATAACTTATCATTGAAAAACCTCATTTGTCATACAACATATGACTTATATATTTGTATTTCATTAATACCAATGACTCTAGAAAATGTGGTTGATTGTTTGTATGGAATTTATGGGGGATTTATTGATCTAATTGGATCATGAACTCTAAGTAAGACCTAAGAGGTTTTCCCCTTTTTATGCGAGGGGAGCAATACACCTGAAATTTTTCAAACCATTTAAATAACAGAATTGTCAAAATCAAGAGAATGTAGACCCAATTAAATGAAAATGCAAATTTTAAGTGATAATAGTTTTAATAATATCATAAAATAATATTTATTATGAAATTTTTTCACATTTTCACTTAGTTTGATCCTTTATTTTCCTATATTCTCCATTACGACAGTGAAAAATTTTACAATGAAAATTTTCATTTTATGTAATTTTTTTTCCATTTTATTGAATGTTAAATTCATGATTTTACAATTTTAATATAATTTTAAATATTTAATCTATATATTTTTTAAAAAATACTTTTGATATTTGTTTGCAAAACATAGTAGAGTTTTAAAAAAATGATCTTATACAAAAAATATGTATAATTATGATTCATATGGAATTAATTAAAATATTTTTAGTCAATCTGATAATATCTTACATTTACACAGAATCCAAAATATGTTGGTACTATTAAATTACCTGATGTATTGAATATAAATGAAAGTATTCTAAAAGTCAATATTGTCCATTATTCAATCAAAAAATAAATATTAAAAAAAAATCATTGTAAGATAATTTTGAAGTAATGAATCCAAAGAAATTAAAAACATTCAAATAAAATATTTCAAGGTGTATAAATATATTTACACTTATTATGCATTAAAATTAATTAAAATAAATTTGATTGGAATTTATTACTGTAGCATACAATGACGTGTTTTACTTTCAATTATAAATAATGAGAATTAAATGAATATTAATTAATTTCCTTGGATATATAATCTAGTCATTTTCGTATCATAATTTAGCTATTGGGATTAAAATAAATTATTAATATATATATACACATTTCTTATATAAACAGTTCCAAGAAAATATACATATTATCAAAAAAAATACTTTATCTTCATATTAAAATAATTTATAATCAATGGATGATTTATTATTCCTTTTATTTAAAAAAACATTTCTACACATAATAAAAAACAGTTATTTCAATTCATTACTACCAACCCAAATGAATATATTATAATGGTTGTATTTCAATAATAATATTTCTATAGTATATCGATGTGTGTTTGTAATCAATGTTATATATACAACTCACTAAAAATATTTTACTATTTGATGAAAATAAATTATTAAATATTGCGATTTTAAATTTAATCCCTTTAAATAAATTTCATTCTATAAATTTTATTTCATGTCTAATAAAAATATTTTAATAAATCATAGTCAAATACATGGTATAGATCATTTGTACACATATTTGTAATGATTTACATTTTAATATATATCATAATATTTATCTTTTGAAACTAATTTAATTTACATGATAAGATATGGAAATATAACATTTCACAAATAATTCCTAATCCATTAATTTATAATAGTGATATTGTAACATGTGAATGAATTTATTAATTAATACCTTATTAGTTGATGGATTCCTCATCCTGTTTCCCATGTTCATAAGTTATTTTACCACAGAGATGATGAATATGAGATAATGTAAATATATTATTTATTTCTATTAAAAAACATTTCCAATGTATGGTTATGTTTCAAGAAAGTTTTCATGACTGATTCATAACATACTATAAATGATTAATTTTCTTTGACTGAATCAATATAATTAATATTCAATGGATAAATAGATCTATAATAAGAAAAATGTTATTCCTCAATTCTCTATATATTAACAAAAAACCAAAATATGTAGACCAAGGTAATATTATACATAATCTAAATAAAAATTTATACCTTGCTCTATAATATCAAAATAATAACTCCAATAAATCTTATAAATCATTCCATAAATAACTATCCTTAATAATATTCAAAAACAGGACTAACCAAATTATGATCCCCTAAATCCAGATGATTTTATCATACACTCACTCAAGAGGAATGAAACATTTATCTCCAAAAAAACATTTAGTAGTTATAATGTGACATATAAAAAAATATATTCCCTAATCGTATATTCATAAAAACATACCAATAAATTCAATAAATGTCCTAAATCACCATAAATGCACAATAATATCATGCATGATTCCAAAAGTTTGGTCAAACTATATTTTTCAAATAAAATTCCATTATGTCTAATATTAATTCATTTACCTTAAGAAAACAATTTCCACAATATGTGGGACTTCCTCAAATATAATTGTACTCACATTTTTAAAAATTCCTTTTCAATCCTCTATTTGTCTACATGGTAAAAAATATATTCCCAAAATGGAAATTTTTTTGCCTAAATTAAAAATAATTACAACAACTTCTATGATCATATATTCCCAAATGATTATCAATACATGTCAATTTATTTTTATAAAATATAAAATATCATTCATGAAATAACATTTTATAGAAATATATATTAAATTTAAAAGGTATATATACTTCAATCATAAATTATAATATAATAAATTCTACATAATGTATAGGTAATCATCTAAAACACACATATCATTAACCATCATATTAGTATCAATGCCTTATGATCATTCTTAAATTTTTTTAACCATAAATAAAATAACACCACATAATAACTTCGGTAATATAATATATAGACACTTAAAACATTCAAAATTATTCATCAAAATTTATCAACTTATTCTATATTAATTCCAAACTAAAATAAATAAATATTAACCTTACTCTATTAATCAGAAATATGGAAAAAACAATTATCCATAATATAATTCATAACTTTTATAATTAATTTTAGTTATCATTATTTTTTGTATACAACCATTTAAAAATTAATACATATGATATTGTTGATAAACATATCATGATTTATTTCAAGGGAATCAATTTCAATAACTACCATAATTGAATCATTTAAATGATTCCTTTTTTATCTACATAATAAATTGATTCTCTATTATTATGTTTCCCAGTCTCAACATTTTTCCTTTGAAATATACTCATATATTCCCTAATTTACCACATATAATACATTATTTTTGAATCATTGAGCCATTCCATTTGTTAATTCTTCCTACAATCATGACACTGTTAAAAGGTGAATAATTTTACCTTCATGATATTCATCTTTAGAGCATCGGTGAATCTCCATTTTTCAATTGTATGGAGTTTTATGACACATAAATAGGATCTAATTCTAAATAGTGACATGATATAACTATTTATTCATAAACAAATGTTATTTTATTGATGTTAATATCTAGTTCAATTTCATGAATAGAACAACACTTCATGATCCTTCAAATCCACTGTTAACATGGTTCATAGTAGTTCCATCAATTTAATAAAATCAAGAATTATTAGTCTGAGAATATCAAATAAAATAATATTCGGCAATCTTATAAAAAAATAGACAATATATATCAATAAATATTTCATCTTCTGTTAACAATTTTGATTTAATCCACAATATATATAACCTAATATCTTTTATGACTATAAAAGTATATTAAAATATTATCCAAGACAATCTTACAAACCTTTAAAATATGTTAAATATTTTAAATTGTGATCATTTTATAGTATCCTACCCATTAATGATCTCTAATCCTTTTGTCTTATAGAAAGTTTAATTCCATATAACATAATCAACCCTTAATTACATTATTTATAATTAGGTGTCAACAATATTAAAATTCTAGGATCTTTATGGCTTATTATTTTAAGGATTTATGGGAACAATTAGATAAAATAGTTTGTATTTTAACAGTGTACATTTTTTCACAAAAAAATGTACATTCATTTATATTCATGATTTGTACATCACAAGTTTTATTGATTATAGATGCGTCCCCAATGATGCTACTATATTCTATATAATTATGCCTTATTTTTTTAAAATAGTTTTTATGTGAATAAAAATATCACTAAGGGATATTAAAAGAATTATAATAAATTATTCACTTTAAAAATTATCAAAAACAATAAAGAACTTATCCTTATTTTCATAATATCATTTAATATCATGAAAATCAATACATACAAATAAATTATATATCATATATTTAAATTTTCACACATTTTTCATTGGTAAAAATATATAAAAAATCAAAATCCAAATTGTTATATAGGAAATCATTAGAACCCAAGAAAAAATTACTTTCACCTTATGAATATCACAATAATTCATTTAATAATGGTTTTATTCTCAAACCATATAAAATTAAAATCCCCCCTTATCACCAATAATAGGAATTTAAAAACCATGTTATTATATAAAAAATAATACTCACATTTACCTTTATAATAGAATAATTGTTATGGTTAAATCTATCATATATCATATGTGAAATTTAATTCCCATTAGATCTATCATTGTACTAAATTCATTAGTGATCCATATCATAATCACTTTTCATCAACGGTGTATTAATCTCACAAATCTAAATATAAAATGTACAAGATATATAAAATGACTAAAAATATAAAATATTTCATTTCTATAATAAAATATCCTGATATCACATATTAACTTATACACTATAATAATTATAGTCTTCATGTAAAAATTACGATAAAAATTATTATTTCATTTTAAATTATTAAAACAAAAAATAACATGAATAGATAGTAAAAAAAATTTAATTAAAAACCCATAAAATATATATATGATTCATACTACTAAATAAATAGTATGATTGTGGTAAAAATTTTAATCATGTAAACATTAAACGAACAGTCATTGGCATTTTGGTAAAAAGTTTCAATAGGGTCCCCAAAGAAAATTGATATAATGTTTTTTTAAACATCATAAAATATGATTGATATTTAAAAATAAAATTTTAAAACTCATTTATATATATAGTAAAATAACTAACTGATTCATTTTTATTAATTTATAAATGTTAGTAGAGTTCAAACCTAAAAAATATAGTTTAAATGAAAACCCCATTATAAAGCCATTAATATTTCAATAAATTAAAATTTTGAGAAAAAAATTTATAAGAATTTATAAAAAAGCATAAATTTTAAAAAAATAAATGATATAATACATCAGTATGATTATATATACCTCACCTAAATTAATACTACTAGTCAAAATTACACTATTAATGAAGACAAAAATTTATGTAAGAAATCACTTACGTATTCTCCCAATTCACAATATACATCTTTTACATTCATTATAAAAACATTTATATGAATTTTATACATTTTAAAAACCTTTTACAAGTTAATTAAGTTATAATAAATCATTTACTGTAATTTTTACAATGTCTTATATATTTTCTAAATTCAATTTTGAATTTTTCGAGAACATCTAGTTCATACTCTCAAAACAACATGTATAGGTTGACCATGCTAAAAGGGGTAACTATTTCACAATCACCAAAATACAAGTAATGAAATTTTATCATATTTATTTATTCAATTAATTATTTTAATAATCCATAAAATGTGTGAACAAAAAAATAATCACCTTGTTTTGTGGTGTTTGTAGTTTACAAAAAAGTGATAATATCATTTAGGATTTATGTAAGGAGAATGTTGTATCAAATAATTAAAAATTTTATATTAATAAAAAAATTATTGAATAATATATATTCATTAAATCTATATTTATTAGAAGCCTTACGGAACTATAATATTTATTGAAATAATACTTTTATTTATACAGTAGTCCACATGTATGCATAGGTGACGATATTGTTTCCATGTGTTTGGAAAAGTGATGAGGAAAGATTCTTCCAAAATCAAAATAAAATTTAAATACATTATATATTCAAATTTTATTATATTTTTTTTATGATAGTTTTAATAGTGTTATATAATGAAATATAATGAAATAAATATCTTAAGAGTAATTCCTTTTATTTTTAACACCTCCTTTAAATTACTCCTTAATCATTTTAAGATAATATATTGGTGAGACCAGAGAATTTGGGTTATTTGATAGGTATTTGGTTATGTATTTGGTTATCTCTTGGTTGTTATAAATGGATCACTATGATCAGGGAAGAGAGGAGAGGTGGTACTATTTTATAAATGTGGGGAGTGGCACAACTGTATTTTTATGATGTTTTAAATATTATAAATGACTTAAAAATAGAAAATTTGAAACAATTTAGTGGAAATAGATTATAATGTTATAATAATGATATTATTACAATAAAAATAATAATTATGTTGAGATTTTGTGTCTTTTTCTCTAACTATAATTTTTAATTATCATGTTTTATCTTTACTACAATGATAAAATATTTTACAATGATTATTATTCATTATGACTGAAAAGAAATTCTACTGTGTAACCAAACATAACCATACTAATTAAAAATATTTAATAAATTATTATTATTAAGTATCAATGATTGTTAGAAATTAATTTTAAAATATGTTTAAAAATCCAGTGGGAAAACATTTTTTAAATTGTGTTCTTGAGAATAAAAATGAACGCTTCCTGAAATAAAATATAACATTGATTCAAATGGAATTAACTACATCATGATTAAAAAAATGGATTTTTTAGAATATAATTTTAAGAATATAATTTTTATTTTAAATTACATGATTTAATGAAATGTAATGACAATTTGTTTAAATTATACATTTTTAAAAAAATCACTTGAAATCAATTATTTTTTGAAAAAAACCATAAAATCACAATATTATTATTTGGATATTTTTATTCAAAATATTATTTCATTTTTTCAAATATATATTTTAAATTTTTTCGAAATTAACTATAATATATCGTCAAAATATTAAAATAAAACTCATTTTAGTGGAAAATGTATTTTTGATGTATAAAATGACATTATTCTAATTCCATTACTAATAACTATAATGAAATTAATGTTATTTAATTATATTAGAGAAAAGAGCCTATCCAAAAACTCTTACAATCGACTTCTACATTATTTTATTAGAATAAGATATAAGAAATAAGATCTCAAATAAATGAATAGTTTAGTAGTTTTAGTAAACTAGATATATATATATCTCTCATGATACATTTGAAAAAAAAATAAAAAAATAATTTTTTATAATTCCATCTATAATATCAGTACATATCATTCATAATAAACAACATGGATTCCTAATAAAGGAAAAAAATAAGGGTGATCTAAAATTCACAGAAAGAGATAAGTATTTTGTGAAATGATCATTAATAAATAAGCATAATCAATATAAGATGGTAAATAATTTGAAAAGCATGTCATGTAATCAATAAATATAAATGTAATTTAATCCAGCAATATTATAATTAAAAAAATATCATGGATGATAATAAATATTGTAACACCTAGAGCATTTAGAAATAAATTCAATGAAATTAATGAAACAATATGTATCTGTAAAACAACTATTTTTTAAGGAGAGAGTTTATATGAAACTTTTAAACTAAAAGTTTCCACCTCTATGTTATGAATTTTGAAAATATAATATACACAGTGATGATTTGAAAAATATTGGGAGTCTGATATGAAAAACATAATTTTTGTGAATATTAACCTACCCATACGAATATAAACCTACCCTAATGAATAGTATTATGAAAATTATGAAAATAAAATCGTCTAAAATAATTGTAACATCTCCCGTTGAATGTATAAATAAAATTTAGGAATCTTATAAGTAGAAATATGAATATACTAAAAGTATCATTATTTTTTTAATCTATAAATAATTAATTTCATTTAATTAATAAATATAAAATAGAATTTATTTCTTTAAATGGTGACTATAAATTAAAAAATTTATGTCTTCAACTATTAGGATAATTTTATAAGACCTTATGTAATTTTTGAAAACATTATAAAATTAGTTATTGTTTAAAAATCTGTATTTTTCATGTAAATTAGGATTTTAATTAGATATTTAATTAATAATATTTAGAAAATGATTTTTGAAAGTTTGATTTCATTTTTGTATTATAAAAATTGAAAAATTGTTACGGTGAGTTTTTGGATTTTTCTGAAATACTATAATTTTTTTAAAAATAGTGAAATACGATATTTTACAAAATAAAAAAAATACATTAATTATTGAGTCATGGGTGATGGTTTTATGATTTTAGCACCATGGTTTTGAACTCACATGAACTTATTACTATTATTGGTCATGTATTCATCATTATTTCTTGTCTTATGTAGAAATAATATTGTAATGATTAAAATATTAAGAAAACCCTCCTTCTCTCTACTATAAAACCCACCCACAATCGTCTCTTCTCTTCACTCCTCTAAAGCCATTTTCCATGCCTAAATTCTGCTAAAAATTATACACATTCTCATCCCCTATGTCCAACATCCCTTGTTCACCTCAGAATACCAAATCCACTATCTTTAAGAGGTTCTCAAGGAAAGTTAATTCAAGAGGTAAATTCCGTTATTCAATTCTTTTACTTCTATATTAAGATTTATTGTATTATTTTCTATCCTTATCTTTCCCCATTCAAATGTTATTAATTCTATAGTAACAAATATGTACTATAATTTTTTTTTTCTGATAATTGAGTATGTTATTATCATATACTTTTTAACCTTGGTTTATACTAGTAGTAAAAACACCATCCATGATGTGTTAATTTACCACATTCTAGCAAAATAGGGTTTCAATTTCAATTAACATCATAAATTCTTGTAATTAAACCATTATTATGGTTTAAATATACTATAATATATATATTATGTATCACCTATGGTTTTTGAATCATTTTTCTGCGTGGGTTTGAATTAAAAAACAAAATGTGTTCGTTTTGATAAAAAACTGCCAATTAACCCAAAAGGTTATCACTAATGTTTTATATAAACATTCATCTGCATTCCAAGAATGAAAATGGAATTTTAATTGATGTAAAATTATGGATGATAGATATTATTACTCCTATTCCGGAAAAACATAATCATTTTACATGATTATTCATTCATGTATATAGGTATACCGATCCTGAAACAAACAGACCCGAACAATGATATTGACCCTCCTAACCCATCAAAAAATTGGTCAATGGTGAACATTATAAGTATATACTAAATCAATTTCATAAATAAGTGATTCTTTAAATATTAATTAATTAATTTAATTTTTTCCTAGAATATTTAGATCAACTGAAGGACACCATTAGACAAAAGGTAAGGGATTCTACCAGAACCTCCATTATTCCTTAGGGTTATTATTACTCCCTTTTTACAAAAATGAAATCATATATTATGTTTATTTACATAGAAAAATTTATGTTTTATTTACAAACTCTTGTATCAAGAACCCTTAATCATTCTTTTCTAGGGATGTAAATGCTTTTATGTAATTCTTTTCTCAATACATCCTGATTAGAAAACAATTTTTATAGGAACATCCCAATTTTTTTCCCAATTTCATATGAACCCTAACATTTGTTTTCATCCAAAATATATTGTATAAATTAATAATATTTATTATGAAAAAAATCTTGTTTATAATCTGGTTTTATATAATGGATAATTTCCCTCTTTATTTCAAATTCTCTTTAGTATTTTCCTTAAAACAACACTACAATGTTTTAATAATAAAATTTATCAAATAATCTTCATAAAAGTTCCCATTTTTTATTGGTCATATCATACCATGATATATGTCCACTTTTACTTTTTAATGTACAAATTTTTATTAATCCATTTAAATCATGGAAACTTGTATTATAAGACGATTTATTATTTTTTGTGACATGATTATCATACCTATTTCATTCCATGGGTACCCTTATGTTTATGTGTGATTGATTATATATGTGGAAAACATATTTATCAACTTGTTAATATGGGTGCACCCATATAGATCTCCAATTAATTAGGTAATGTATAGTGTCATGATATATTTTGTACAATGGTATTGGGGGTTGGCCATGAATTAGGAAACCTTGTGCAATAGTCCTAGTGGTTGGCCTTGACTTGCACTAACAAGTGCAACAGTATTGGTATTAAATATTTACTTTTTATTCTCTATGTGAAACGATATTTGGACCCTTCTAAATTCATCTTTTATGTCGTTTAATAATTACTTTGATTACTTGTTAATGCTATCCCAAGTTATACATGTAATGGTTCCATATGATCAATTACATTATATTTCTTTTTATATCATCATTTCATACTTCTTATCTAATGTGATAATAATTTATTCTTATGTTTTTTCCATAGTGTGCTTCTTTATCTCACCCATTTATTCATGTCATCTCTATGTTATCCTATGATAATGTATGAGAATAATATACGTTAGGATCTCTATATGATGATTATATAAATAAATGTTTTCTTTTTTCTTTTTTAGGTACTTAGTCTTTAAATACACTAGACTTCATGATTACTTGCTTGTATTATAATGTATAATTTTTGATAGAAGCATTTAATGACAATGTGAAAAGGGAAATGGCCAGTATAGTTGGGATCAAAGGGATGTTCTAATTATTTGTGTATATTACGAATAAAACACTTTAGTAAAAACCGTAAGGATGATACTAAGTATAAGATAACATTGCTCGATTTTGGTATGTATAGAGTAAGTTGTTTATTAGGGAAATACGTCCCAGTTAGGATAAAAAATGGTAGTCGTGTCTCTAATACAATTGGATATAGGTTCAAAACCAAAAAACACAATTTTAAGCAAGACTTGAATGGGAACTGGTGCATGAAAATGGACAGTGATGAACTGTTGGTTTGAAACTCCTGGGGGATATGGTTCAGTAACTTCAAAAGCATAGTACAAACCATTATTACAGGAACAAAATAATTATACCATATGAATAAATGTTAGGAAAAAAGTCATGGATAACCTAGATTGAATCCTAGGGAACCACATGTTTGAATTTATATTTACTTTAAGTGTTTATCCTTTTACGTCTAAAGTTTCATTTTTATGATTAATAGTAAAGTATTAAAACCCTCACTTATTTTTACCATAGAAGGATAAATGAAATTTTGTGGATGAAATTTCATAAGGGGGGTGAATGTAATAACCTAATGATTTAAAAATAAATTTAAAGAAATGTATGAAACACTACACCTCTATAAAACAAAACTTTTTTTAAAGAGATAATTAAAACCTCGCTATTAAACTAAACTTTTCCATATCTATTTTTTGTATTTTGAAAATATGACATACACAGTTATGATTAAAAAGTTCATTGTAGATTGATAGTACAATCATAATTTTTGGTGAACAGTTATATACCCATATGTATAGTAACATACCCTTATATATAGTAATATGACACTTATGAATAGTAAATCATGTAAACTAATAATAACCTCTCCCTATTATGTATAAATAAAACATAGGTATCATATATGTGAAAAAATGACCATAGTAAATGTATTTGTATTTTTGTAAGTCATAAATAATAAATAAAAATTAATTAATATATTTAAAAAATATATATTCCTAAAAGGTGTTCATAAATTAATAATTTTATTTCTTCTAGTTTTAACAAATTTTTAAAGACCTTATATAATTTTTGAAAGCATTGTAAAATAAATTATATTTTTATAATATATATTTTTCAAGTAAATTATTATTTTTATTTAAAATTATAATAATCAAATATAGAAAATTAATTTTGAAAAATATACTTCATATATTGTAGAGACCCGTATCTTGACGTACATGGACATTACATTACATTTGTGAAATACTTAGTACATAACAAAAACACACACACAAGGATCGTAATAGTTTAGTGTCTTTAGAAACTCGGAACGTAATCTTCTAATCGTGGTGAAAGATCTTCAATATCTCCCATAAAAATCTTCCCTTTTTTACCTAAAACCTTTCTTTATATCCTGGGGAAAAGAAAACATAAAAGGGTGACATCAAATGCTCAGTAAGGGTATACAAAAGAAAAATCAATCACATCATATTCATAAGAACATAACTTTTGGAAATCTTAACCTACAAAAGAGAGCATAATTTCATAACATGGGATAAATCATAGTAGTGAAATGAAATCCCAATAATCATAACTTAAAACATGAAACTTTATGGAATACACACATAATCATAGAGAATCATTTCTTGTTAGTCAAGACTCATTGCCAAGACTATCTTAGTGGACAAAGTCCCTTTCTGGATCGAGTAACCCTCATTTCAGTCCTGTTTCACTGAACCGGTATAACCTACCATTTCAGCCATGTCTATCTCATGAGATATAAAATCTTTACCCAATGCATTGGAGGGAGATATAGGTCCCACCCATCTTATAATGAATCCTTTCTTATTTGTGCCACATAATCATAAATCATACATCATCGCATAACACATGTAACAAAAATGGGCTTCTTGAAACATCATGACATCATAAAACAAATCATATAAGGTAAATGACTTCATAAAAATAATTCCCTCACAACATAATCAAATCAATGTAATAATAGGTATAAAAACAGAACCCTATAATATCTTAGATGGAAAATAATTTTGATAAAACATTTGAACTCCATTCTTGAGGAAAATATCCTTTCTACTTCAAAAACACTTTTCTTTTCTTGACATGTCATACAATTATAAATTAAAAGAAGTTGATTAAAAATAAACTTGAAAACTTATAATGGAAGATTCTTGGAAATAATGTTTTAGAAATCCATTCATGCCGTATAAGTTAAAAAAAACATGCTTCCCATACATTTGTCAGAAAAGACAAAAAGTACCTCGTACGAAAAATGACAAAAGATTCCTTTCATATCTTTTACAAAAACTTACCGAACGGTAAAATTGAATATAAACTATTGTAGAAGGATGGAAATAATATTACATATTGAGGGAACATGGATGTGGATGATAAAATACACCAAAGTAAATACTAAAGTATAAACAATCTCGGATAAAAATGAGATTGTGATATTTCCCTTACCTTAGGTCCGATTTGATTTGTACGTGTCGGAAGCTCCTTTATAATGGTTTAAATAATGTTATTGACTTATTCCAGAATCATACATATTGATATGATATCATATATGGTCATATTCTTAGCTTCTTATTAGTAATATTTCATTGTTACTTGTTACTCGAGTCTCTATTGCCTTTTGTTCTTATGCGTGTTTTGCCGAATAAATTCTTATTCTTATTTTAAGGTTATAGATACCTTATATCCAGAATGGTATTAGTGTAACATATATCATATTTATTCATTCAATTCATTTATATAAATACTATGTAATGATGATCATGTAGAACGAGTCACATCACATTGTGGAGACGGTATTCCGTACGTACGCACGAGCGATGATATTGTTCCCATGATTGTGGAATTGTATTTAAGTGTATTTATACTATTTCAGTATCAATATCACTTTATAATAATCATATATAGTTACTCATTACACTATTATACCCATCCTTGTAAGGTGATAATGGAAAATAGATTACACCACGGCGTGGAGACGGTATTCCGTACGTACGCACGCGCGGTGATTTCATTTTTCCGTAGGATGGATAGAAGGTGAATTAGGGTTGTTTCATGTTTATAATAACATATCAGTATGTAAGTAATACTTATGTTATTACTTTATCATGAAACAAATAAAGAAGAAGAAGTTGGAGAAGAATGAAATTGAAAAAGATCGGTAATGGATATTACCTCTTTTTGACGCGCCTTTTCTTAACCTCCACTTAATGAAGTAAGGATGGTCTTTGAAGAAGACCAGGACCTCTAGGATGATACTAGGGAAGTGGAGAAGAGATTTTCGCAGGGTTTGGCCGAGCTTTAAGGCTCAAAGTTGTGTGAGTAAGAGAGGGAGGAGGTGCCCTTTTTTAAGGGAGGAGAGGGGCACCTTAGGAATATCTCAAAATATTATTTTATATTATAGACAAAATCGGTTTATAATGATTCCAAAGGGTCTTATTTCGAAGGTAAAGTGGGTATGGGTCGAAATATTATCAACCAATAAGATTTAGAAAAGTTTAGGTTATTATTTTAACCTTATCAATTAGATTTAACTCTATGTTAAATAATTTAACTTTTACCGTGTCTTTTTGTTTTCTTACACTATATGGTTAATAAACTTACTATATCATGCCAAAATAACCCAGAGTTGTTTATTATTAATATATATAATCTTATATAAATCATTTGGCCGAACCTTAGATTTTTAGGAATAAAATAACAATTAATAATATAATATTTGTTTTAAAAACTATTTTATGTCAATTTTGACACTATTTGGTACATGATTTTTATGAAATTTATAACAGAATGATAAGTTCAAAACAAGTTACTTAAATCAACAATAACATGTCATATTAACCTATAAAATTATTGTATGTCATAAAAAGTCTCAAATTATATTTATTTGGGCATTTATAACATCAATTATGTCAATATTTCATTAATAAGACAATTACAACATCATCTTTGTGTCATAATAAATGATAATTATTTAATTCCTAAAAATTCTAAATAAATTCCTATGATGTAGATAATTGTATTAGCTTTCCGAATACTATTCATGTTCGAAGTTTCATGAAGTTTATCACTAGATTAAAATTATTATACTTATAATATTTAAGAAAGTGACATGTTGTCACATTCTTTGGTTTTAATAATAATTAAATTATTTTCATTGACAAAATTTAATTAAATTAATCTAATCTGACCCTTAGGTGATATGGGTCGTTTTTTAGTCATCCAATAGGATTTTTACATTTTTTAGGGTAATTCTAAAATATTATATTTACCCTTAATTACCCGATTTACCTTTAACTATGGTAAATAAAATTTACCGTACTTACTATTCATAATTCCCAAAAATAAAAAGTATCCTATTAACATAATTTGGACCCACTAATTCCAAATATAGAATCCATTTTGAAAAATTCAAAACAAAGAAGTTGTAGAAATTAAATTAAAATTAATCCCGTTGTCGAATAAAAATGGGTTTTTGTTTAAAACATTGCAAAAGATTGTATTGATTTAACCTACGAATTCATGGTAAAATCAATGATAATGACATAAATTATATTAAATGGTAAAAATATATTCTATTTATACTTTAAAACCATTCAATATTATAATTTAACCACATAAGATATTACGATAAAAAAAGTTGTTTTTATTTAAAATATAGAGTGTTTTTACTATTCATTAAAATGTGAAAGTTACCAGAATAATATGAAAAATTTATCCAAAGTAAATTTTTATTTCTTTATTCCAAATAAGAATTTTATTTTGTCAAATTGAACTTATAAACATGTCAAAAACTAGATTTAAAGTGGGTGCGCCATCAAAAGGCGGCAAAACTGCATTTTTTTTAAAATACTTATTTTACTCGAAATATTTATTTTGTTCTTATATCATGTTCTATAAAATGTGTAAGATGAATAATAATGTTATAAAATTCAAAATTTAGTTAATACTATTCATAACGGCTAGTTCATGACAATATTATAATAATATAACATTGTTTATTAAAACCCGGTATTGCGTACAACACACGATATCGAGGAAGGTCGCGATTGTGTGTAATGCAAGCCAAGTCAGGGTTGCGTGTTGTGAAAGAATCCTTTGTTGTTTCGTATAACAGAATCCAACCATATTTAATTTATACATTTAATATATATATATATATACTCAATGTTGTGTAGAATAACTATTATCAAAATTGTGTGTAACACGGTCTAAGAATAATGTTGCGTATACTACAAGCTAATATGGTGTTGCGTATAGCGCAAGGTAATCTTGGTGTAGAATACAACATAAGACATTAATGAAATTAAAATAATATTTTTCATAAAATCTCGGGGTGTTACATTATACCCCCCTTAAAATGAATTTCGCCCTCGAAATTCGTCGGGGTTATAAATGGTTTACTATATGAAAGATTCTTTGATAGAAACCCACATTGTAAAAAGGAATACCAAAACTTATCTTTAAAAACAAAAGTATGAAACGTAACGGTTACAAAAATAAACTAATCACTGGGTTTCCACATAGGTGAAAATATGGATATGGAAGTGAAATCTAACCATCATGTTCTGATGGAGAGTGGTAGAGAACATGGCTATGGAAAAGATAGCAATCACAAAGCCATAAATTTGTGATGATCTAAGGTTCCATCTGATTCATCAGATATAAGAGAACTAAGACAACATTTTTGGTTTTCAAGATCATTTCCCTAAAGTTGATGAAATTGGAATTAGAAGAAATACTTTCGTGATTTTGGTATAGTCTCACCGTTTGTCGTTCTTTGGACAATTTCCACTTCATCTCTTAAAGAAATGAAGTTGAATTTGTCATTCATGATGTGTTAGAAGATCATGTGATAGAATGATGGGTCATTCCATCTATCTCAAACAAAAGGTTATAAAATTTATCAAAAAATACATAAGTCCATCTATAGTGAGATTAATCATATATGGTTCCTAAAATGAACATATACTTCACATATCAGACTGATTAATATAATAAAACTAGTTTCTACTAAACAGGGAATTCCTGTAGGTCAGTGGTAGGCGATAAAGGCCAGTCACATTTCGGTTGTGGGTTCAATTCCCACAGCCTTGTCTGAAGCGATGGGCTGTCGCCCGTCCTGCAGGTTGTCCTTTTTCTAAAACTACATTACTATAACATCACATAAATAATATCAAAAAAAAAAGTTCTATACTTCAAAAATAGTAACTTATGGTTAACATAATCCATTACAATCTTTAGGATTATCTAAAATACTTCGGTCCAAGCTCATAGTATAAAGAAAATGATTACTTGAAATGTCGTCAACCAAGCATGTGAATACCATCATTTATCCCCCATATATCTTGTTGGTCACATTCCAATCATGTGAATACCTTAGTGATGTATTCTCTTGAAAAAAATGAATACCCATTAAACCTTAGTGAAAACATGAATGCTGTCAAAAGTTAACTCTTTCCACATACCAAAATCAAAAAATTCTATATACTCAAACCATGATATAACCTTCTCCTTATATCAGTCATGAGCTCATGAATACTATCAAACATTTAATTTTCTCCTTATCCCTTCATTATGCGCATATCATCTACATTCCAAAAATATCTGAATAACCTTTCATGGATACTGGTAACATTAATCAGACAACAGTGTAACAATCCTTACATGTCTCTTTATTCCATAGTACCATGAGATTACTTATACAACATTACACATGATAAACATGTAATCATTCCACTACATTCTTAAACCATTGACCGAGCTTCAACAATTCTTTCATCTCACATATCATTTGTAGTCTCTTCATCATCATCCACATAAATACTTCCCATACGACCATACTGATTATCTTCATGAGACTTTCCCTTAGGGCATTGGTTTGCATAATGCCCGCACATTCCACATTTATAACATTTAACCATTGTTGATGTCGTAGCAATACCATTATCCTCATCTATGTTGTTAACTGAACCTTTTCCTTTGAATTTACTTGCTTTGTGTCCTTCTTTTCCACACCCAAAGAATCTTCCAGTTCCTTTGAAACATTCTCCTTGATGCCTCTTCCCACATGATTTACATAGGGGAAATTGAACTTTCTTTCCTCTATGATCATCATGAAACTCCATCTTTCTCTTATTAGCCGAGTCAGGAAACTTACCAAATTTTACTTTATTGATCATATTATGAGATTGCTGATTCGGCATAATAATGATGTTTGGACTTCCAAATCCCATTTCATTATGAATAATATCATTCCATTGTCCATCATATCCTCCATTATCGTGAATCATCTTGTTTCCAGCCATTTTTTAAAACCCAAAAAAGAATAGTGTGAGAGGAAAAAATCATTCTAGGGAAAAGAAGATAATAAAGGGGGAGTACCCTCAATATCTAACATCATATGTTAAATTATATGATCGTTACCATAGTTCTAGGACTGTATCCTATACGTATACTTATCCTTAGGGACATCCCTAGACATACCTTATAAATATCTCTAGGGATCTCACTAAAGTTCTCGCATCCTAGTTTCCAATGGTTGACTAAACATTTCATCTGATACCAACCGTAGAGACCCGTATCTTGAGTTACATGGACATTACATTACATTTGCGGAATACTTAGTACATAACAAAAACACACACACAAGGATCGTAATAGTTTAGTGTCTTTGGAAACTCGGAACATAATCTTCTAATCGTGGTGAAAGATCTTCAATATCTCCCATAAAGATCTTCCCTTTTTTTTACCTAAAACCTGTCTTTATATCCTGGGGAAAAGAAAACATAAAAGGGTGAGCTCAAATGATCAGTAAGGGTATACAAAAGAAAAATCAATCACATCATATTCATAAGAACATAACTTTTGGAAATCTTAACCTACAAAAGAGATCATAATTTCATAACTTGGGATAAATCATAGTAGTGAAATGAAATCCCAATAATCATAACTTAAAACATGAAACATTGTGGAATACACACATAATCATAGAGAATCATTTCTTGTTAGTCAAGACTCATTGCCAAGACTATCTGAGTGGACAATGTCCCTTTCTGAATCGAGTAACCCTCGTTTCAGTCCTGTTTCACTGAACTGGTATAACCTACCATATCAGCCATGTCTATCTCATGAGATATAAAATCTTTACCCAATGAATTATAGGGAGATATAGGTCCCACCCATCTTATAATTAATCCTTTCTTATGTGTGCCACAAAATCATAAATCATACATCATCGCATAACACATGTAACAAAAATGGGCTTCTTGAAACATCATGACATCATAAAACAAATCATATAAGGTAAATGACTTCATAAAAATAATTCCTGCACAACATAATCAAATCAATGTAATAGTAGGGATAAAAACAGAACCCTATATTATCTTAGATGGAAAATAATTTTGATAAAACATTTGAACTCCATTATTGAAGAAAATATCCTTTCTACTTCAAAAACACATTTCAATTCTTGACATTTCATACAATTATAAACTAAAAGAAGTTGATTAAAAATAAACATGAAAACTTATAAAGTAAGCTTCTTGTAAATAATGTTTTAAAAATCCATTCATGTCGTATAAGTTAAAAAAACATTTTTCCCATACTTTTTTCAGAAAAGTCAAAAAGTACCTCGTACGAAAAATGACAAAAGATTCCTTTTATATCTTTTACAAAAACATACCGAAGGGTAAAATTGGATATAAACTACTGTAGAAGGATGTAAATAATATTATATATTGAGGGAACATGGATGTGGATGATAAAATACACCCCAGTAAATACTAAAGTATAAACAATCTCGGATAAAAATGAGATTGTGATATTTCCCTTACCTTAGGTCCTATTTGCTTTGTACGTGACCGAAGCTCCTGCATAATGGTTTAAATAATGTTATTGACTTATTCTAGAATCATAAATATTGATATGATATCATATATGGTCATATTCTTAGCTTCTTATTAGTAATATTTCATTGTTACTTGTTACTCGGGTCTTTATTGCCTTTTGTTCTTATGCGTGTTTTGCCGAATAAATTCTTATTCTTCTTTTAAGGTTATAGATACCTTATATCCAGAATGGTATTAGTGTAACATATATCATATTTATTCGTTCAATTCATTTATATAATTACTATGTAATGATGATCATGTAGAACGAGTCGCATCACATCGTGGAGACGGTATTCCGTACGTACGCACGAGCGATGATATTGTTCCCATGATTGTGGAATTGTATTTAAGTGTATTTATACTATTTCATTATCAATATAACTTTATAATAATCATATACAGTTACTCATTACACCATTATACCCATCCTTGTAAGGTGATGATGGAAAATAGATTACACCACGGCGTGGAGACGGTATTCCGTACGTACGCACGCGCGGTGATTTCATTTTTCCGTAGGATGGATAGAAGGTGAATTAGGGTTTTTTCGTATTTATAATTACATATCAGTATTTAAGTAATACTGATGTTATTACTTTATCATGAAACAAATAAAGAAGAAGAAGTTTAAGAAGAATGAAATTGAAAAAGATCGGTAATGGATATTACCTATTTTTGACGCGCCTTTTCTTAACCTCCACTTAATGAACTAAGGTTGGTCTTTGAAGAATACCGGGACCTCTAGGATGATACTGGGGAAGTGGAGAAGAGATTTTGGTAGGGTTTGTATGAGCTTTAAGGCTCAATGTTGTGTGAGGAAGAGAGGGAGGAGGTGCCCTTTTATAAGGGAGGAGAGGGGCACCTTAGGAATATCTCAAAATATTATTTTATATTAAAGTCAAAATCTGTTTATAATGGTTCCAAAGGGTCTTATTTCGAAGTTAAGGTGGGTATGGGTCTAAATCCTATCAACCAATAGTATTTAGACAAGTTTAGGTTATTATTTTAACCTTATCAATTAGAATTAACTCTAAGTTAAATAATTTAACTTTTACCGTGTCTTTTTGTTTTCTTACACTATATGGTTAATAAACTCACTATATCAAGCCACAAGAACCCCAAGTTGTTTATTATTAATATATATAATATTATATAAGTAATTTGGCCGATCCTTAGATTTTTAGGAATAAAATAATAATTAATAATATAATATTTGTTTTAAAAACTATTTTATGTCAATTTTGACACTATTTGGTACATGATTTTTATGAAATTTATAACAGAATGATAAGTTCGAAACAAGTTACTTAAATCGACAATAACATGTCATATTAACCTATAAAATTAGTGTAAGTCATAAAAAGTCTCAAATTACATTTATTTGGGCATTTATAACATCAATTATGTCAATATTTCATTAATAAGACAATTACTGCATCATCTTTGTGTCATAATAAATGATAATTATTTAATCTCTAAAAATTCTAAATAAATTTCTATGATGTGGATAATTGTATTATCTTTCTTGAGACTATTCATTTTCTAAGTTTCATGAATTGTATCACTAGATTAAAATTATTATACTTATAAGATTTAAGAAAGTGACATGTTGTCACATTCTTTGGTTTTAATAATAATTAAATTATTTTCATTGAAAAAATTTAATTAAATTAATCTAATATGACCCTTAGGTGATATTGGTCGTTTTTTAGTCATCCAATAGTATTTTGACATTTGTTAGGGTAATTTTAAAATATTATATTTACCCTTAATTACCTGATTTAACTTTAACTATGGTAAATAAAATTTACCGTAGTTACTATTCATAATTCCCAAAAATAAAAAGTATCCTATTAACATAATTTGGACCCACTAATTCCAAATATGGAATCCATTTTTAAAAATTCAAAACACAGAAGTTGCAGAAATTAAATTAAAATTAATCCCGTTGTCGAATAAAAATGGGTTTTTGTTTAAAACATTGCAAAAGATTGAATTGATTTAACCTACGAATTCAAGGTAAAATCAATGCTAATGACATACATTATATTAAATGGTAAAATTATATTATATTTATACTTTAAAACCATTAAATATTATAATTTAACCACATAAGATATTACGATGAAAAAAGTTGTTTTTAATTAAAATATAGCGTGTTTTTACTATTCATTAAAATGTGAAAGTTACAAGAATAATATGAAAAATTTATCCAAAGTAAATTTTTATTTCTTTATTCCCAATAAGAATTTTATTTTGTCAAATTGAACTTATAAACAGGTCAAAAACTATATTTAAAGTGGTTGCTCCATCAAAAGGCGGCAAAACTGCATTTTTTGAAAAATACTTATTTTACCCGAAAAATTTATTTTGTTCTTATATCATGTTCTAGAAAATGTGTAAGATGAATAATAATGTTACAAAATTCAAAATTTAGTTAATACTATTCATAACGGCTAGTTCATGACAATTTTATAATAATATAACATTGTTTATTAAAACCCGTTATTGCGTACAACACATGCTATCGAGGAAGGTCGCGATTGCGTGTAATGCAAGCCAAGTCAGGGTTGCGTGTTGTGAAAGAATCCTTCATTGTTTCGTATAACATAATCCAACCATATTTCATTTATACATTTAATATATATATATATATATATACTCAATGTTGCGTAGAATAACTTTTATCAAAATTGTGTGTAACACAGTCCAAGAATAGTGTTGCGTATACTGCAAGCTAATATGGTGTTGCGTATAGCGCAATGTAATCTTGGTGTAGAATACAACATAAGACATTAATGAAATTAAAATAACATTTTTCATAAAATCTCGGGGTGTTACATATATTGATTCTACATATTAAAAAATGGTTATGGTGATTTTTTGGTAATTTTATAAAATACTAGAATTTTTATGAATATTGAAATACGATAACATATAAAATAAGCTAAACACATTAATTATTACGTCATGGGTGATGCTATTCTGATTTAAGCACCACTAGTTCTAACTCACAGGCACATATTACTATTTTTGGTAATGGATTCATCAATATTTCTTGTCTTATGGAGAAATAATAAACTAATGATTAAAATATTATGAAGATTCTCCTCCCCTCTACTATATAACCCACCCATACATGCCTCTTCTCTTCACTCCTCTCAGTCCTTATTACATTACTACATTCTACTCGAATCTATTTCCAAGTTCCTTCCCCATGTCGAGCAGTACTTAGTTTCTTCAAATGATGAAATCCACTCCACTTAAAAGCTTCCAAGGAATATTAACACAGAAGGTAAATTCCACTTTTCCAGTATTTTACTTTTCTTCCAATTTCCTTTGTTTTAATTCTTATCCTTACATATCCTAATTTAAATGTTATGACAACTCCAGTATGTTATATGTTCTTGAAATATTTTTATGATAATGGAATAATTCATTATATTATCTTTTTTACGATTCATTTATAATAGAATTAAAAACATCATCCACGATGTGTTGATTTACCACATTTAAGGACAATGGGTTTTAAGTTTCCATTACCGTCACAAATTCTGGTTGGGAAACCATTATTATGGTAAAAACAAACTATTATATATCTATTATTTTTAATTTATGGCTTAAAATAATTTTTATTCATATTGTTTTATTTATAAAATAAATTGTGTTCATTGTGATAAAAAACCTCTAATTAACCCAAATGTTTATCACTAATGTTTTCTATAATGATTCATCTTCAATCTGAGTAACCAAATTAAACTTAAAACAATTTAAAATTATGCACGATCAATAATATAACTCCAATAATGGAAAACCATATTCAATTTAAATGATTATCTATTCGTGTATATAAGTAGACTGATCATGAATCAAACGCACCCGAACGTTGAAATTGAACCTCTTAACTCATTAACAAAAGGTCATGAATGAACATAATAAGGTTGTACTAAACATATTTCATATATAATAGGTTATTTAAATACTAATTAATTAATTTTATTTGAATATTCATTATATTAAGATCATGTGGTGGACACCATCAGACATAAGGAATGAGATTCTACCCGGACCTCCATTATTCTTTTGGGTTATTCTTAATCTGTTTTTACACAAATGAAACCTTATATTTTGTTTATGTACATATTCTAATTTTAGTTTACATTTAAAAACTCATATATGAATATCCTATAATCATTTAGTTTTTTGTGTATACATGATTTTATGTGATTCTGTCCCCAATACATCCCTATAAGAAACTCTATTTTAAGGGAACTTCACAAATTTTTACACAATTACAAGTTCACTAAACCTTCTATTTTATGATACCAATTTTCTTATAAAATAATATATTTATTACAAAAACCTTATTATTTCACTTCTGGTTTTTTATAAAAGATTCTTCCCCATTCTATTTTAAATATCCTTTATTATCTCCCATAAAACTACACTAAAACATTACAATGATAAAATTTCATAAATACTCTTATAACATATAGTAAAATCAATTTGACCTCACAAACCATAATATATGACCACTATTTCGTATTAATTTATATTTATTTATTTATTACATTCATTCATGGACACTTGTATGATATGACCATTTATTATGATCTTTTACATGATTGTGATGCCCATTTCATTCCATTGGTACCCTTATGTTTATGTGTAATTTAATATGTATGTGGAAAATATATTAATGAACATGTTAATATGGGTGAACATAGATAGTGATCCAATGAATTGGGTAATGTTGTGTCTCATGAGATGTTATGTGCAATGGTCTTGGTGGTTAGCCTTGACGTGTGTTACCATGTGGAATGGTCTTGGCAGTCATCTTTGACTTATGATACCATGTGCAAGGGTCTTCGTGGTAAACATTTGATGGTTCCCCTCTATGTGAAATTAGACTTGACTTTTTCTAAATTCATGTTTTATGTTGTATCCACATTACTATGATTCCATGTTTATATGATCCAATGTTATACATGTTATGGTTTTACATGTTCAATTAGATTATATGTCTTTTTATATCATTATATTATGCTTTCTAACCAAGGTGCTAAAGATTTATTCTTATGATTATTCCATTTGTGGGATTTTTAGCTCCCCCTTTATTTATGTTTTCCCAAGGTTCTCCAATTATGATGTAAGATAATTAAAAGGTTAGGAGCAGAATATGAACATTAAATAATTTTTTTTATGTTTTCATTTTTATGTACCTAGTCTTCAATGACTCTTGGCATCACGATCCTTGGATTGTATTAAAATCTATAGTTATGCTTAAGATGATTTATTGTTATGTTCAAATGTCTAGGGTCTCAATTGTCAGTAATAGTGGGAGGTTTTAGTTATTTTTAGTGATTAGGAATAGATCATTTTTGTAGGAACCTTAAGAATGAGACTAAAAATATGAAAAAATATCTATATTTTGGTATGTATAGTGTAAGTGTTTTATCAATAAAATACATACTTATCTCAATACAAACAGGTTGATTTGTCTCTAATGTAGATTTATCTGTGTAAAAATCCGATAATAACGCTTTCATCAAGACTCGATTGGGAACTGCTGCATGACAATGGGCCTTGCTTCACTCTTCGTTTGATAGTCCTGAGGGATATACTTTGGTAAATTTAAAAGCATAGATCGAACCATTATTAAAGGAACAAAAAACAAGCCCATAAGAATAAATGTTTTGAAATAGATACTTGATAAGCAATATTAAATCCTAGGAATGAAAATATATGATATAATTTATCTTTAAGATTTAACCTTTTCTATCAAAATATTACTTTTATGATTAATTGGAAAGTTTTAAAACCCTCACTAGTATTAATCATTTTATGTAAAATGAAATTTTGATGGAGAAATATCATATTGGGGAAATAATTTATAATCCTAAATATTTAATAATAAATTCACCAAAATTCATGAAACACTATATCTCTATAAAATACCACTTTTTTAATAAGATAAAAAGAACGAGCCACTGAAATAGAATTTTCCACTTCTTTGTTTTGAATTTCAAAAATCTGACATACATGGTTATGATTTGTATGTTTTTTGGAGTTCGATTTGACAAAAAAACAATTTCAGTGTAACATACCATTATAAATAGTAACCTACCCTTTTGAATAGAAATATGAACCTTATAAATATTAAATTGTCCCAAAGAATAGAAACATCACCCTTGAATGTATCAATTGAATTTAGGCATATGATAAGTGATAATATGACCATAGAAAAAGTAATTGTATTTTTCTAAGTCATAAAT
This sequence comes from Viscum album, assembly GCA_963277665.1. Taxonomy (NCBI): domain Eukaryota; kingdom Viridiplantae; phylum Streptophyta; class Magnoliopsida; order Santalales; family Viscaceae; genus Viscum; species Viscum album. Next base: position 1,263,175,752 of record OY728140.1, on the reverse strand, counting down.
AATTATTTACAATTAATTAATTAATATAAATAGAAAAATATTTTATTAAATTGTGTTCTTAAATGAATAATTTTATGTCTTCTCTTATTAAAATAACTTTATAGGATATTATGAAAAATTTTAAAGCGGTATAAAACTAGTTATAGTTTTAAAATATATACTTTTCAACTAAATTATGATTTTGATTAAAAAATAAGGTAATCATATTTATAAAATAATATTTGAAAAAATGATTTTATTTTTGGATTCTACACATTGTTAAATTGTTAGGTTAATGTATGGGGATTATTCTGTAATACATGATTTTTTATGAATAGTCAAATACAATAATTTACATAATAAGCTAAATACGTTAATTATTGTGTCGTTAGTGATGTTCTTATGAAATATTCACCATTGTTTTGAAAAAAAACATTGACATTTTACTCTTGTTTTTCATGAAGTCATAATTATATATTCTAATATAGTGAAATAATAATCTAATGATTAAAAAATTAATAAAACACACCTCTATTCAACTATAAAAACCACACATGATCCCTTTTTCTATTCACTACACTAAAGCCTTGTTCCATTATAAATGATACTCAAATCTCTCCCCAAGCACACCCCCATGTATATAAGCCCTTTATCTCCTCAAAATATCAAATCCATTAATATTAAGAGGCCCTCAAAAAAGATTAATTGAAAAGTTAAATTCCTCTTTTCAATTCATTTACATCACTTTCAAGTTCTATTATTTTCCATTATATCCTTAAATATCATCATATAAATGTTATGAATACTAAATTAACATATATGTTGTATAATGTTTTTATTATAATGGAATAAGTTATTATTGTCTCTCATTTTCCCTTCTTTCTTACAAGTAGTAAAAACACCATCCAAGATTTGTTAATTTACCACATTCAAGGATGACGGGTTTTCAATTTACATTAAATTCTTCAATTATGGTCATTAAAGATTTATTATCGTTGAACCGGACTCCAATATATGTATTATGTCTCTTCTATGGTTTTGGAATATTTTTTATCAAAATGTTTATAGTTATAAAATGAAAAGTGGTCCTTGTGATAAAAAACCACCAATTAACCCAAAAGGTTATCACTAATGTTTTATATAATGATTCATCATGACTCCATGTAAACAAATGAAATTTAAAAAAATGTATCATTATTGATTATAAATAATATAACTCCAATTATGGACAACCATTTTCATTTTATATGATTATCCGTTCATGTATATTATTAAACTGATCATGAAACAAATTAACATGAACAATAAAATTGAACCTATTAACCCATCAAAAAAATGACATGAATGAACACAATATGGCTATAATAAATCAATTTCATAAATAATAGGTATTTTGTATATTAATTAATTAGTATAATAATATTATGTAGTACATTATGTTCTTGTTAAGGACACCATCCTACTAAAGGAAAGGGATTCTAATAGAAACTACAGTATTCCATCAGGTTCTTCTCACTCTATTTTTAACCAAATGAAATCAAACATTATATAATTGGGAATATTATAATTGATTTTTATATTTCCAAAATCATCTATCAATATCCATTAAATCATTTTGTTTTGGGGATATACATTCTTTAAAGTTATTCCTTCCCCAATACTTGCCGATAAAAAAACCCATTTTAAAGGAACATCCTGAATTTTTACCCAATTTCAATTGCACCAAAAAATTAGATTGAAGACAACATTGTTTTTATGAATTCAGTATTTATGTTATGAAATTATTCCTATTAAATTCATGATATATATAATGGATTATTCCCCCTTCTATATTGAATTCACTTTAGTATTTTCCTTAAAACCATACTAAAATTTTTTAATGCTAATGATTCTTAACTACTATTCTTACATGCAGTGAATTTAATTTGACATCACATAACAGGATATATAACCACCTTACCTAATGAATTTACATGTATGTGTTAATTCATTTCCTTCATATAAATTATTACTATATGAAAATTTTTCATACATTATGACATTATTATAATACCCATTTATTTCCATGGATACCCTTATGTATATTTATAATTGATTATATACCTAGAAAATATATTCATGAACATGTTAAGATAGGTGCACCCACATATCATTCCAATGAATTGGGTAATTTTGAGTCTCATGAGATTTTATGGGCAATGGTCATGGGGGTTTGCCTTGACTTGTACTTAAATGTGTAATGGTCTTGGTAGTTAGCATTTCCTTGCGTTACCATGTGCAATAGTTTTGGTGGTTAATGATGACTTGTGCTCCTCTAAGTGCAAAAATCCTTGACACATTCTAAATTTGTGTATTATGTTTCATACAGATTATTATTATTCTTTATTTATATGATCCCATGTTACACATGTTATGGTTACATATGATCAAATACATTGTATTCCTTTTTATAACACTATGTTAGGCTTCATAACCAGTGTGATAATTATTTATTCTTATTCTTATCCCCTTACTCATATTTTTGTCCCACCCCTTTCTTCATGTTATCCCCCAGTTATCCTATGCTAATGTATGAGCACACCATATATTTATAGATTAATATGAATATTAAATAATGAAATGATTTTTTTTCTCTGTTTGATGTACCAACTCTTCAATTACCCTAGGCTTCTTGATCCTTGGATTGTATTTGAATTTATAATTATGCATAAAATCAAGAAATATTTTTTACAAAATGACAATTTCACTATAAATAAGTCATGGTAGATAACCAATATTACCTTTAATTTAGTAAATCACATGACTAATATAATTTGACAATGAATAATCAATATCACTAAGTAAATAACTAAAAATATATTCCATCTAATCAATAACTGAGAATGAAATTAATATAGAGATAATATCATTGTGAAAATATCATGAATAATAATAACTAAATTCAGAATGAATTATATTCTTAATTATTGTATGACATGCCTTTTGAACTTGATACCTCAGTCATCATGTCCTTTCACAAGAATGGTTAAAAATACTAGGTACAAATCAATCTGGTTTAGAAATATAATTTTGTGATCGCTTATTGATTAACCTCATGGAAATATTAATTCATTGAGGGAATATCTATAACTGGTCCCCACCCATGTCTGCATGCACAAATCATTCACTATATATTGATTAATTAATTTAATTTATGAAAATATTGACGTATCGTAATATATCAGTATCAATTAATAAATATGAATTTATAAATGTTTTCCAAGATAAAAAATTAAAATTAAAATTTTAACACTTTATGAATAAATAATATAAGTTTTAGAAATAAACATAATAAGGATACATAATATTAATATTTGTGGAATATTTAATGACCACCAGAAAGTGAATAATTTAATGGAATTTAAATGACAATAGAATTGATTAAATAATTGAACTTTAATAATTTCTTTGGTTAGAATGATCATATATCATGGAGATAAATAATAATAATGGTATAAGTAAATCATATAACCATTATAGTTAGAATAAATTGGTCTTTAAATTTATTAATAAAAATACCAAACAAAAATGATCTATAAAAACATTATTGAAGAATACATCCTTTTAATTTAGAAAATAAAATTCTAAATACTATAATATCAAAAACATTCATGTACAAAAAAACTTTAAAATAATAAGTTAATATTTATAACATTTGAGGAGTCATTCTTGAAGAAGATTTTATTCATTTTTTTTATGTTTAAACTAAGATATCATTCAATTTTCTGTTAACAGACTAACGAGTGTTATTTGTAAATGAAAAAGATATTTGTCTAAATAATTGTAAAATGAGAAATATTGATTAAAATGTGTTTAATAAATCATTTCTAAAAGTATTAAAGCATTTTTGTAAATATATTTTCAATACATAGTTCGGGAAGAAAATAGACTTCTGACTGAAGAGATAAATGAAGTAAGGTTTTCTAAAAACAATTATCAATCATTTTATGTTTCAAAGAGTTGGAAAATGGAAGTATTAAATGAAAACATAATGAAATTTCATAGGATAAGAAAAATAAATGCGTTAATTTTTAAATGTTCATGTAATTTCCTTCAACATAAATTCATGGATGAACAATCTTTATTTGAATGATATAGTGAAATAAAACCTAAAATTGAACATAACATTGATTAGTAAATTATTCATAGAATTGATTATGTGTATTATAATTAAATATACATAATTCTTGTTTTAATAAAATATAATAAAAAATAATCATTTAATACATAATCTTGGAATATCAATGAAGGTGAAAAGTAATATAACCCAATTAATAGAAATTGTGTTATGAAATTATTTACCACTTGGTAATTTTTAGTCAATTTCCCTTAGATGCGATAATTCAAATCAAAACTAAAAATAACATTATATATGAAGGATTCATGATATTACTTTTATAAGGGGTTTTATGTAAACCATATGAAATAAGTTAATTGACTAACATTACAAGATTATATAATGAAGGGAAATTGAGACAAAGTCCCTTACCTCACACTTTCTTTTGATTGAAAATGATTTAACCTCCATAATAGTGGTTTTAACATGTTATTATCATAAAATATCCCTATTTTAATTTTTTTAATATCATATATGAATCTTTTATAATATCTTATCACCATTATGTTGATACTATTTCATTATTTATATTGTTTCAGGGGTTAACGTCCTTGTTTTCTCTTACGTGTTTCTAAAAGAAAGAAACATATTATAATAATAATTATATATTTATATTATCTCAATATTATTAATAATAATATAATTATCATATTTATTTGTCAATTGCTCATTTATGCATAATTATTAATGATTTTCTTGATAAATGAATTATGTTACGATCATGAAGATGGTATGTCGTACATACTCCTGGGTAGCATTTCAATTATTAATCGATCATTATAGAAATGATATATGTAATATTTTATCATTATTTAATTATTATAATATAATATTAGTTCATTAAATAAACATATATAGTGCATAAATATGTTATGGTGATTAAAAAAGAGTCACATCCCTATGTGATTTCAGTAGTCTACACGTACACGAACCATGTTATCATTTTTTTTTTGTTTGAAAACAATGATATATTATCTAAAAATAATGAAGTATATTTCAATAATATTAGGATTATATGATTTATAAAAAACATAACAATTAAAATTATCCTTGTTACCGTCCTTGTAATGTTTTAGTAAAAACAAAAACACATCTATTCGTGATGCAGTACATCATTGTACACATGATTGACATTATCGTATAATCTACAGATGTAATGTTAAAAAATTATATATGATATAATTAATCCAATTATATAATTATGTTATAATAATTAGGTATTTACTTTATATACATGATCATTCTCAATAGTGAGTGGTGGTAATGAGAAAATGAATTACATTAGTTCACATAGCGATAGTAGGTCGTAGAAAGAAATGATGATTTCAAAACCCATTTGATGGAAGCTTAAATAGTTTTAGATCATTCAGTTTTTTTAAAAAATATATCATGATATTCAATATAATAATGTTATTCTCTCACCATGGTTTCAAAAAAATTGGCGTTTATGGGGGAAGAAATAAAAAATTGATCATTGAAGGATGTCACCTCTTCTTCAGGCATCGTCCTTAGGTTTGCTCCAAAATCCATCTAAGAATAGTTTTATTCCAATAATTATGATTCGGGTATGATGGGAAGGAATGTTCTCTGTTATTTTTTAGTATATGTATTATCCAAATTTTTTTAATGGTGTGAAGAATAAATAATAGGGGTGTCCTTTTATAAGTTAGGTGGCTGGGAGATTTGTAATTTTATAAAAGAAAAACGTGCAACCACAATTCACACATTAAAAAAGGGTCAAAATGGTGTATTCCTGATTATTAGAAATTATAGGGTCTGAATATAGATGTATATTTTTTTTGGATAATTTTTGTTTCCAATTTAACCCTTATATTTCTATTTTAACGCATGATGAATCGATTTTTACATTAATAATTACAAATAATTTTTTTTGAATTCACAATTCGTTTTTGTCAAAAATTATTTGAAAAAATATTAGGTATTAAATATAATTCATATTCAATATATGGGTTCTATTTTATCAAAATTTCTATTCATATAAGTAGGAAAATATAATAAAAAATTATATCTCATGACATGACAAGTTAATAAGGTTTTAAAGAGAAGATGTTCAGAAGATCACACATGTTTTATATCCAAATTCAATATGAAAATGGTTGTAATTAAATAAATTGGATTAATTGGTATGGAATAGAACTAATTTTACATTAAAACCAATTTTATACATAATTTTTTTTATAAATAATTTAAATCAAAATACAGTTTTTTATTAAATTTCATAAATTTTCACTATTAATAAAAAAATAAAACATTACATAAAAATCCCAAAAACTCACCCAAACATTTTTTTAATATTATGATGTCAATAAAGTGTTTTATTTTTTTAAATAATTATTTCTAATTGTGGTAAAAATAAAATCAAATTATTTTCTCCATGCGCAACTAATCTGTTTTTATAAAAATATAGTATTAAAAAAGAATTTTCATTTCATTTAAATTGTTCTTATATTATTTATAATTAACTAATCACTAAAATTTTCATCATATATTAATTACTATTCTTAATCTCTAATTTTATGGCTAGTAAATAACAATATATGATATTTTTGTTCATTTCACATTGCGATTGTGTGTTCCATAATCTATGGAAGAGAATAAATTTAAAGAAAAACATTATTGGGCTGTTTGATCTCATTGTTTCATACCTCATATTTTATGTATTATAATTTTTTTGTTTTATATTTTTAGGGTTTTTAATTTTCCCAAACATATATAAATTTCATCCTTATAATTGAAAATTTATCTCGATAATCAAGGGTTCAATATTTTAAAATTATATAGTTTAAAACACACATCATAAAATGATTTATTAAAATATCCTTTTTAAAAGAGAGAAAAGGTAAATACAAAGGTAATATAGAATAACTCAAAACATAGTTTCTAAAAAAGATAAAACTAGTGTCAATGTAATATGTGGAAATAGACGAAAATAATAAATAATTATAGATAATTATAGTGGTTATCAATCAAAAGTATGTGGGTTATCCTTATAAGGTTAACGTCCAAAAAATATAAAAATCATTTGTCTGAAAATTTCATTGAAATCTAAAGAATCGATGGTAATAGGGTAAAATTTTATTCCATTACTCTATTTCCTCTTCAATAAGAATTTTAATTAGGTGAAATACTTACATGATTTCATTCCATTTCTTAATCATAATCTTATACTTTGGTTGTTCCTTGATCAATTTCCGATTCATTGCATACTCCATTAAATGGGGAAATTATTATTTATGACCAAATAAATAGTATTCACTTTTAACGACTAATACGATCCAACAAAATTTGTCAATTCTTTCCATATATCTATAACTATTCTAAAAAATGAATATGGTTATAACATGTTATCTAATATGAAAAATTAAATTCCAAACATCAAAATTAACTACATTATTTCTTCATTAATACTTTTAATTTAACATTATTAACTAAAAATAATGACATATTTTCTGTTACATCACGTAGGTCAGGGGTAGGAACTAAACCCTTATCGTTCATTAGTCATGGTTTCAAGACCCATGATCATTTCTGACATGATGGGTTTTCACCCAACATGAATGTTTTCCTTTTTTCAAAATCATAATACAATCATTCTTATAACATTACCATAAAAATATCATTTAAATCATTCAAATAAAATTAACCATAAAATATATTTTTTACTATGGATTCTAATACAACGGTTTTTTAAAATTACTAATATTAATATTTTACAACTATAAAAAATTCATTAATAATGATATTAACCTTTAAGGTTTTAAATACCATTTAAATATTTTATATAAATAGTAATGTATTTATTCCTCAAATAATGATTCTATAAAAACATATGATTACAATAAATATGTCCCAAAACTTCAATAACCTTGGTAGAATCCAATAATATAAAACAAAAGAATTTGTGTTTATGTTTTTTAAATTATGATCAATTTTATTCTCATTAAACCATTATGATATCCATAAATATTATGTTAATAAATACAGATATGATTTCTAAATTTAATATAAAAATTAAAAGTGTCTCGATTATTATAACAAAATACCCTTAGTATACATAATTAAATAATATAATTCTGAAATACCAATAACTTGTTCACCAATTTTAAGTCATCATTGGTCCTTCATTTTTCTTAGAGTTATCCATAAGTTGATTTAATTGACGGAAATAATTATTATGTTCTTGACATTTAAAATAATAAAATATAAATGGATCAATATGTTGAAATTTATTTCCATCAATTATACTCTCGATTTTCCTCATTTATTCATTATTTTATTCACTTATTTTCAATGCTTAAAACATTTTCTCATTCCTTTGAGTCACATCTTTTTAATTATAATATACATTAGGGTTAACATTGGTCATTTATTTATATAATATATATTGAATCATTCATAATGGATTGGAAATAATATTTGTGTTATCCTATGAATTACCCATAGGCTTGTTAAACTATGTGCATAGTATGGCCCATTTTCAAGCACATCGAGATGATTGGTTAGTACCATGCCCCATTTTTGTAGTTATTAATCATTATTGGATATTTTCTATAACCAATCCAACTTATTTTATAAATGATGAGAAATATTTTAAAGAAAAACCACTTAATATCTTTTATACAAAAAATTAATGGTATTCATCTACAATTATAATCAAACACTAACATAAAATTATTGTAATGACTCGAACTGAAATAACCTTGAGCCAGTTACATTCCTTATTATATTAGAATTTGATACAAGGAAATCACATCCCAATGTACTAGTCCTTTGGTATAAGTTGTACACTATATACATTTATAGATATTGTACTGTAATTGAACAAAAAAATTACAACTTTATTTTTTTCTTTTAAGGATAACATTATTCCATATAGAATATCCTTTTATATAATTATTAGAACAAATAATTGAATCATGGAAAAGGAAACCAAATAATGACCAGATCAAATTATCTGTTATGGATAAATACAGCCCAAGAAATAATGAATCAATGATATTAATCAACACTGAAAGTAAAATAACTGAAACACATGTCAGTTAATCAATAAACTAAAAAGAATGTGCATAAATAATATGTAATGTTAAATAAATGGAAATAATTTTTTTTAAATAACACAACTATCATGATAAAATTTGGGAGAATCAATATAAAAAGATAAATAAATAAAAACAACTTCCATTTAAATAATAAACTGAGAGTGAAATGCATCCCTGTATTTTTTTGGAATAGGAATCACATGGACAATAAAAACTAAATTCTGAATGTAGGAAATTATTAAATATTATAGGCCATGTTTCATGGGTATGTAGAATCCTTACCATCAAACCATTCATAAAATGGTTTTAATCCAACGTGTAGAAACCCATTTAATTAAGGATTACCAACCAATTCATCCCATGAGATTACAAACTCATTCATTTTATTCCTTTAAATGGTTAACAATCCTTGTTATACCTGCCCAAAGTGTTCCTAATATGACGAATACTCGATTTAATTTATATACAATGTTCACTATTAAATTATAGTATTTAGTTAAGAATATAGATTTATCAATATTTAAATGTATAAGCAAATATCTCTCAATGTAAACACTATATGTTGAAATGGTATACAATTTAGGAAATAATAATCTACTTGGTAAATAATTTGGACAATTAGGGGAAATTTATTGCTCAATGACCATTGGAATGTGAATAACTGAATGTGAAGTTAATTAAAATTAAAATAAATAAAGAAAGTGAATATTAATATAATCCTTTGTTGAAATTTTTATAATAAATTTGTAGGAATAATAATGAAAGTTTCAGAATGAAATATACCTATTATAGTAAGAATAAGGGTTGTTGTCATTAATGAAATACAACATATATTTAAAATCATTGTTGGGGTAAATTTATTTTTAATTATGAAAATAATTTTATTTAAAAAATAATTTTTCATACAATTTTTAAAAAATTATCTTCATAAAATTGTGATGGATTTTTCAATGAAATGATGGTGGGTGTTATACAATATAAAATTATTATTCTTTTTTTAGTGTAAAAATGTTAGAAAATTGACTTATTAGGAAATTGATATGAATATTAATTTCAATTTTTGAAAGCATAATGTATTATAATTTTATTTTAATAAATCATAAAAAAATGATTGATAAAATAATTAATGATAAAATTTTAAGAAAACATGGTTTTGTTTGAAAATGGATTTCCAACCCAAGAGAGAAAATAATTTGGTATTTATTAAAATCATTATCTATATAATTTTAAGAAACAATATTTCTAAAAATGGATTTTTAACATAAAGATATCATGAATTATCATTGTAGAATAAAATCAAAAACATTATTAAACAATGACCATTTTATTTTATTTAATTTTATTTCAATAATAAACAATATCGATAAGAATGAAATTGTGAACAAACTCTTAAAAACGATCATAACATTGAAGTGCGAGTTAATAAATCAATTGACTATATACATCAAATGTAAATTCATAAAAAAAATATTAAATATATTAATAAATATTTAAATTAATTATACACATAATGATATAATATTAAAGATAATGAGTATGTTGTATAACCTAATAAAATGGAATTGATTTATAATATTTCATTACAACATGGTAACGGTGTGATTAAATCCAATAAAAAGAAATAATTATTATTAAAAATATGAAAAAATTAACATTTAATTATTAATGATATTAAAACTTAAATTGAAATTATATACACCATATTAAAAAAACTATTTGAAAAAAATTAAAATATTCCCCAATGAAATGAAAGTGATAGATGATCCATTGTTACTTGTGTAAAATCAGTCCTATGTGCCCCATGAAATAGTAATATATATTAAACTATTTAATATCATAAAATAATGTAAATTAATAATATAACATTACATAGGTTAGTATATAGACCAAAAAATGAATCAATTGGTGAATATGACATAACTATCGGGAAAATAAATGAAAAACTAGGAATCCCCTTACCTTATCCACCATTTGGTTGAAAATGAATTAACATTCTATGTAATTGTTGTAAAAATGTTATTAAATTGTTTTAAAAATATTTTAATATTTTTTATATCACTTATGATCCTTTTTAAATATATTATTACCTATTCGTTAATAATAATTCATTATTTTCATTATTTTGGGTGTGAATTTCCTTGTTTTCCATTAGGTTTTGACATGATATTTTTATGTTACTATTAATTAAATAATGATTTAATAATATAAATAATATAAACCATGATAAAAATGTCACATATATTTTGTACATATGTATTTATATAAATACATAAAATTTATTTAAATAAAATGAAATAAGTCATTAATGGAGATGTTAGGTCATACACATTCATGAATGTTGCATCAATTTTCATATCGTATTTAAAAACATTAAATGGTATATATGTTTTATCCTTACTGTGTCATTATTATTTCATATATATTACTAATATTTTTAAACATATCCTTAATACATTTATTATTAGACATGAATTAATCACATCACGTTGTGAGGTAGTAGACTAACATAGATAGAAACGACATTATCATAATCCGACAAAATAGAAATCATGAAGGCATGTGTTATATTAAAACTTAAAAAGTATAAAGACATCATAAATATCATAAATATCATATATAAATATTATTCTTATAATTATTCCTATCCTTGAAAGGTGGTAATTGAATAACTGAATGAACTCGGTTCCCAAGGGGATAGTCCTCCCTATACACAAATGATGATTTCATAACCTGTTTTATGGATGTCTGTGTGATTCTAGGATATACTATTAACATAAAAAATTTCATTATATATATTATATATTTTTTTATTATATTTAATATATATGAATATAATTTAATGGGTTTTTGAAATAAATAATACCAAAAATGTTCATGGATGAAAGTTACCTCTTCTTCAGGTATTTCCTTTTGTTTTTCACAAGAGAAATCCCATGGTCAGATTTCTTCTTGACACAAATCTTTTAGGGTGAGGGGATGGAACATTGGAAGTGAATTTGGTAGGGTTTTTATGATCCAAAGTCCTTGTTAGTTGTAAATAATTTAGATGTGTAGCTGCCCTTTTATGGTGAAGGTGGAGTGGCATTCTTGCAGATATAAAAATGTAGGCACAATTGTGGGATCTTCCTTAGGTACCATGTCACAACCCATCCTAATACTCTATTAAACTGAAAATTTAATCTATCCCATGGAAAGTATCTATGTACACTCCAAATATCCATTTAATGAAACTAGTTCATGGGAATCAAACATCACAGTTGGGAATGGTTACACCCAAAAGAATTAGCCAACAACATCCAAAATAATAGAACATCACCACATATAAAAAACTATATAAAAATAATTATAATTATCACAAATTGAACCATTTAAATTTTAAGGAAAACCCAAAATTCAAATATAGTTAGGGGATACCCACTACACCACTCCAAATCCTCCACATGGAAAATGGGTTGACACCCTATGCCACCGCCACCACAAACACCTGTTGGAGAAAGGGCACACCAAACCGGATCCTCCATAACCATAATACGAAATAGTACCATTACATAGTTCAAACATAATAATTTATAAATACATATGGGGATTATTTATGTGTAAGTCAATGCAAAGTTGTATGTCATCCAAAAAAGATCCCATGCCATAACATAATAGGACAAATCAACATGTAGGATTTTAAATAAAAAAAGAATAAAATTTATCGAAATTATTTTAAAATTAAATGGGAATGTGAACAGACCCCCAATGTAAGCAATAAAAACATAATCACATGATAATTATAGATAAATACTAATGTACTCAGGTTTGGGGGGACCTGGGATCCCTGTAGATCAGTGACATGCTATTGAAATAATAACCCAAAAAATTATCATTCATGAGCCACTAGAGATAAGAATATCCAATATTCTAGTGGTATTTATTTATCATCAAATGTATAGATATAGTTTTAGAATCAATCCTTCTAATAGGAACAAGTCATTTTTTCTATTAATCCACCTAGAATATAATACCTTGTCTACCCAACCGAGCTATTATGGATTCCCTTTTTTCTCAATTCCGTACTATCATGTCACCAGAGCCAATTCATGTATAGAAACACATCCATCATTGGAACCCCCAATTGAAATAAATCATTTTCATTTGTAAAATCACCTTTAAACCAATAAAAACACAAAAATAATTAAAATACAATTCACTTCACATCCGAAATCCATGTAATTCATTGAGAATATACATCAATAATACTACAATCATCGACAATGATAAATCATGGAATTTCCTATCAATTTCTTGGATAAATATGAAAAAAGGATGAAAATAACAACTAAACAAAAAGGAGACCATAAAATAGAAATTAAATAACATAAACATCAAGATCATAACCAAACAAAAATAGTTCAACCCACTTTTGGGAAACCAATCAACCAGATAACATAGAACCCAAGAAAGAGGAAAAAGTTAATGAGGAAGAAGGATAAAATAAAAAGGGGGAATACCTGACATTTCATGAATATTCTACACCAAAACCAATAAATCATTGGAGTTCCAAGTGATCCATGAGGAGAGGGAGTTTTGAATTTGGATGGATATCCCAAATGGGTTCAATTAGGGGTGGATTAGTGTGAAAATCAAGGATGGGTGGTTTCGGAAAATCCATATTTTTATAGTAGGACACATGGTTTTAAATAATGGTTTTCCAAACCATGATAATGCAATGTATAACTATATTCTTGAGGAATGTATGTCCACAAAGTCTCTTGGGGAAGGTCGCATTACCATGTATTCAAATATTCATCCAAAAAACCATTCGTCATGGCATACAGCTGACCTTCACACAAGTGCATTGGTCTTTCACCATGTATAATGCCATTGTCTAGGGTGCATGGTCTTATCTAGGATAGTGAAAGGTTCCCACTAACCATTAAGAAACTGTGTGAAACCTTATATGAACTATAAAACACCATTTTTTCCAATAAAACTATAGAAATACATGGCATAATGATAAGGTCAAAAATAAAAAATTACATCAAAATAAGATCATGGATGTGAAAATTCTATAAACCATGAATATTTTTCTACCCAAAAAATTAAATTCTAAATCCTGATAAGATAATAAAAATGGTTATTGATCTTCACCCTAGTATTTTAACTCCCATGAATCATGTTCATCATTATCATACTTCCAAATAACCCTATCCAATGGTAATGATTTCCCTTGAAACACATTCTCGTGGTATTCCGCAATTCACATTGTTAACTCAAACATATGAAGATTTGGTTTCAACTCCATCTCTTCCCAATTTAACACATGATACCAATATAGAGTATAATTTTTGAATTGTTAGACCTATAACACATAATGAATTAATATCAATTGTGGTGAAAAACAGAACTTGCATGTCACCAAACCAAACATCTAGGTAATCTAAAAAAATCATATATAAATTGGTGTATGCTTCCCTTTCATACCATGATAATTATGACACAAATGAGGTTCCACATTAAGATACACGTATTCACCAGTTTAAAATTCCAAGGCTCACGAACATTGATTATAATAATACATATGGGGGGTATGAACTGTTAACATTCATAAGAAGATTAACTTGACATTATCAGACATCTCTTGTAAATGACTCTGTCCCAACATTGAGGTATCACCCCCTATACCCAACACAATGTAGACCAAAAAAAGTAAACCAAAATTTACCTCAATGTGAGACATAGTTATTCAATATTGGTAACCATTGTTATATGAAAACTTGACCAAACCCAAATGGTTATCCTGTGATCCACTAAAATCTAACACGCATTCTTGTATCGGGTCATTCAGAATATGCTTCACCCAATCTATCTAGACATAAATTTGATGTTGATAAGACATACTCATCTTGATATAAGATCCCATACCCTTCTATAATCCTTCCAAAAAATGAGATGTAAAATGAGGTTTTTTTCGAAAATGATAATTAATGAATATCATAAAGAGTAGCTATTTTCATAATATACATCTAACCTAACTCATCCACCTTGGGTAAATCAATATTTTGAATGAAATTGGTGGAATTTTTTAATATGGTCAGTCACATACCAAATTTAATTCTTTCTCTTTGGTGTGTAAGGTAATATAATTATGAAATCCATAAAATCTTTTTCCCACATATAAGTATGAATGGGTAGAGGATGGAGAAAACTGAAGGGAATATAGTGGTCTGATTTCACATAGTGATAGGTATAACACTTATACATATAGCTAGAAATGTCTCACCTCATATAGAGCCTCCATAACTAAATATGAACATCAAAAAACATCTTAGTGGTACTGAGATTAAGAGACCACTATGATGGGTGGTCATCATGGATCACCACCATCCATAATAACAATGACACCCAAAATAAACCCTTGAAACCAAAAATCCCAGTTGAAGATATAGAATAATCACAGAGAACCTCCCCACCATGAGAAGGATTCATTTAAAACTATCAAAATTAATCACTAGGATACTTCTATAAAAAATTTAAAATGGAGGGTTTCAGATGAACAATGGCCAAGAAAATTTCTCAATTATGTTCTTTGGTCTCTATATTCATATAAGAAAGATGATATATAACAATCTAAGGTTTTTAAAATAATTCATGAAACCCTAAGTCTCCAAAAAGCATAAATGTGTTTTAAAGAGATCGTTATAAACTATCTATTAATCATAATTTTTTTTGTGTTTATATTTCAGAAATCTAACATACAAGATTATGATTAGAATGTTATTTTGTTCATGATAGGGAAAAAATAATTTTTGGTGAATATTAACTTACCTTTATGAATATTTACCTACACATATGAGTATTTGTATGACACTAATTAATTTTAAATCAGCAAAATGAAAAGTGACATAAATAATAAAGTTATAATAAGAAGCCATATTATATGTAATAATATGACCATACTATATGTTTTGATATTTTTGTAATTCCTAAATATATTATTTAACTTTTATGATTAATTAAATGGAAATTTATTTTTATAAATTTAGTTGTAATATATTATTATAATTTCTTTTGGTTATAAGATAAATTTAGTTAACTATAATTAATTTTTCATGGTGTTATAAAACCAGGTATTGTTTTTAAATTATTATTTATCGAATAAATTATAATTTTATTTAAATATTAAAATTTTCTTAATTAAAAAAAATATTTTCAAAAAATGGAGTTCATTTTTGAATAATATATTTCGAAAATTGGTTGGGGTGAATTTTTGTTATTTTTATGAAATTCTGAAATTTATGGTGAATTGTGAAATTTGAAAATTTAAGATAAGTGCTAAATAAATGAATTTATACTTCATGATTGAGTCACGTATTACGTAAAACGAAATTGGATATAAATAAAATTAACATATCACTATTTTTGGTAACAAGAATCATGAATATTCATATTCTTGTGCAAAAATATTAAACTAATAATTAAAATAATGTTAAACCACTCCTCTCATCCATTATAAATACCATGTGCACCCCTTATTCCTCATACACCTCTCAGTCTTTGATAATTGACTATATTCTTCCCAATTCCCATTACATGCCTCTTACCTATGTCCAAGGCCTAATGGTCATATGAAAAGTCTAAAACCAATGATCTTATAGAGGATCTCTATAAGAAGAGATCAAGAGGTAAAAATCCAATTTCATTTGTTTTAAATTTCATTCCAACTCTTTTATTTTATTAACCTCTCTTAACATCCCCTTCTTCAAGAAGCATGGAACCTGTAGTATCTTATATATACGGAATTTTTATAATCACTATGAAAAATTTCTCCATCATACATCTTCTCTTTTCCCTCTAATTCTAAAAAAATAGCATCTGCGATGTGTTGATTTACTGAAATCGTGGACGATGTGCCTTCAATTTCCATTACATTATTCAAATAAAGTTATAACACCATTTCAATGGTTAAAAAATATTTAAATTGTATGATATGTCTTTCCTTATGTTTTATAATTAACTTATATGAAAAAAATTTATATGACGAAACAAGTTTGTGATTATTGAAGAACCCCAAATATGATCTAAACATATATCATTACTATTTTAACTAATAAAATCAACATCACATCTGAAAATAAAAATGATAGATGGTATTATTAAAGGTTTTGGAAACATTTAAATTCCATCTCGGTTCACTTCTAGTGTTTTACTTCCATTCTATAGGGATATCCTTAATAAACCCACATTGGAAAACGTGTAAAGAATGCACCCGAAACAATTTAAATAACACCATATTACTAATTAATGTGTTGAATGATGTCATTAAATTATAATATAATTTATAAAAATTAATATGGATATGTAAAATATTAATAACACCATTTTATCCATTATACATAAGGTTTAAACATTTTTGAAGTTAAATGGACGTGATGTAAGGGATCATCTCCTTCCGCATTTTATTCAATAATATCCTCTATGTTATAAGATTTTATTTTTAAATCATAATGATGGGGCATGTTATCTCAAATCCTATATATATCGCTTTTGATATATAAATAATGATATACCCCTATCTATCTCATTATTTCCTCCAATGTACACGTGATTCTACTCCTAAATTTCGTATGGAAATTCTTTAACCAATTTTTATTCTTAGGGATAACCATTTACTTTATTCAATATGTGGTATTAAGATTATTTGTGTGAGGAATTTGTTATTATATTATTATGTATTATTTTTATTTACAGTTTCTACCCACATCCATTCCTTTCTATAAATAATCACTCCAATTATATTTTTATGCGACCTTCCTTTTAAAATATCTTTAAAAGTATCATTAATGATATTAAAAAATATTGGTTTTTATATATATGGAATGAGTGACTTCTATGAATTTCATTATTTTCTATTAATAAAATATGTTCCTTGGAAATATTTATGTTGGGTTGAGCCCATTATATCTCAAGATAATTTGGGTTCACCGATTATAGCTCCAGATATGTTGGGTTTAGCACATTATAGCTCAAGATATGGTGGGTTGAGCCAATTATAACTCACAATATAACGGGTGAGCCCCATTATAACACTCCAATTAACTGAATACTCTTGATATGAAAGTTGGTTGAATGGTTATTCTATGTGTAAGGGTTATTGTATGGGTGAGATGGAAAATATTCTCCAAGGTTACTACCAGATGTTTCAATGTATATTTATAATAATTTATGTGATGGGATTTATTGATTTTTTTATTATCACTTGAAAATATTGTTATTTATATCCCATTATGATCTCCTTGTGTTCTTCCCAGGTCTTTAAATGGGTTTAATAGGGTATATGAATTTTTAAGAGAAGTAAGGAAGACAATTTAAATGTTATTATGTGTTTTAAATAAAATTAGGTTATATTGGAAAGGATTTATTTTTTATAAAAAGTGGATACTATTTTAGTAGTATCCTCATGTATGACTGTTGGTTGTTATGAATGTTTAATGTCCTAATTATCTAAAAATATAAATATAAATAGATCGTTAATGTGTAATAATGCATGTACTTTTCTAAAACTCAACAATAGGTAATGAATGAATATTGGGTCATTATAGTTGGTATCAAAGGATGGTTTAAATACCATTAGGGTTTAAGATAATGTTAATAAAATACCATAAATGATTTTTAATTTATGGATAATTTAAAATGATATATAATTTAAATATTACCAGGTTTATTCTTCTAAGATATATCTGTTCAAAATTGTTTACATTGCATAAATAAGGAATCTGAGGTAGGAAGGAACCAAGAGGCAGATATCTATCTCAATCTATAGCCTAAAATGGTGGGAAATAAATCTGAGTAGTTTGTGATGGAAAGGTCATAGTTGAATCAAGAAATAAATGTCGGTGGAATCTATGCTAGAAAAGAACCTGATCAACAGTGAAGATACATGTCTTTTGTAATGAATTTTATTAGGCAATATCCTCTAGCATTCAGTGGAACCACAGATCTCGTGATAGTTGATGGATGGATCAATGTTCTGGAAAACATATTTTATGTCATGGTTTCTTCGAAACATCTATAGATAATACTATCCATTTATCATTTTGAAATTTAAGTCGATCAATGGTGGTCATTGGTTAAGAATATGAAAGAAAGTGATTATCTTTACCGTCTTGAATGGGATGATTTTATGATTTTTTTTCTTGAAAAATATTTTCCTAAAACTATTCGACATGTAATGGTGAAATGATCATAGGTACTGATGTATAATGATGATGACTCTATGTTAGTATATGAATCTATTTTTAAAGACTATCCAGGTAAATACTTGATTTTACTCGAGATTTTGTTGGTAAAATTAATAGATTTTACTCTAGTATGAAACCATTTTTATGACATTCTTTGTCTTAATAAGAGTTTGAAAGCTATGAGAAACTTTTATGTTGTGCTAAAAAAGTTGATATGGGGGTTTATGACACGTATATTCCTTTTGATGAAAAGAATAAGAAGCATTCAGGTTGGAAGGCTTTGGGGAAGAATGCATCAAAGAAATGTGGAGGAAAAAAATCAATTTATCTTTTTGTGAACAGTGTAGATAAAAGTATACAATTGAATGTCTTGTAAATTCATGAAGATGCTATTGAAGTGGAATGTTTGGGAAAAATTATCATGAGTTTAAGGAAAATGATCTAAAAATTAATGAGAATCCAATGGTGATATGCTTTAAATGTATAGAATTGAGTCATTTTTCTAGTGTGTGTCTAAAGCTAGTCACTCAAGCTAAAAATTAGTGTGATTGGAATTAGAGGGGATTGGGAAAATAATTTGAAACAACATTGGTATATGATGAGCCATGAAGTGATGTGGTATCATGTACATTTATAGTTTTTATAGATATTATAACTGTATTGTTTGATTTGGGGTCTACACATTCCTTCATTTTTGTGAAATTTTCTTCAAAATTGGGATTTCTACCTCATAAAAGGAAAAAGAAACTCATGGTAAAATCACATAGAGGAAATATTGTGGAAAAAATATGTTAAAATAATTTACCTATTATTGTTTGTGGAAAGTGTTTACCTTCAATATTAGTTGAATTTCCTCTAGTAGTGTTTGATGTTATTCTTGTTATAGAAAATAATTCTTTTTCATCATGATGTGATTGATTAATAGAAAAGATATTTTTTTAAAAGAGGTTATGTTTCTGTACATGAATGAAACGATACCATTGATAACATATTAGGAAGTTAATAAACTGTTAAAATATGGAATTGAAACTTATCTTTCCCTCATTGTTTTAAATAATAGAACGGGGCATATTTTTGATGCTCTAGAGTTAAATGAGTATCTTGATATATTTCCTAATAATTGGTGTGGTTTTATTCAGAATCAAGGGGTTGTGTTTTCTATTTAACTTGTCCTTAATGATAATAATTTTTATATACCACCTTATTGAATGACCCAAATGGAACATCTGGAATTGAAATTTTCATTGCGGAAATTATTAAATAAATGCTTCAACCGACCTAGCACTCCACCATGGGGAGAATCTACTTGGTTTGTAAAAATTAAAGATGGTTCAGTATGAATTATAATTTATTATAGATCATTGAATAATATTAATATTAAAAATAAGTATCATTTCCTTATATAGATGATTTTTAATCAGCTCCAGAGAGCATAGTATTTTTGAAAGTTGACCTCTGGTCAGGGTACCATCAAATGAATGTTAAGGATGGAAACCTCCAGAAGAAGTGATTCTATACTATATATGGGAATTGTGGATTTTTTATATCCCATTTGGGTTAACAAATGAACCCATTTTATTCATTGATCGTAGGAATATAATATTTCACGTATTCTTGGATAAGATTGTGGCTGTGTTTATTAATGAAATTTTGGTATATTTTAAAAGTAAGAAGGATCATGAAAAACATATATGGGTATTTTTCAAACATTATAAGAAAATAAATATTATGGAAAATCCATATAGTGTGAATTTTAGTTGCAAAAAATGTATTTCTTAAGTCACATTGTTTTGAATGATATAATATACCATGATCCTACTAAAATGAATGTTGGTTAATATTGAACAGGACACACAAATATTACTGAGATTCATAGTTTTTTTATTTTACAAGATATTACTTGATTTTTGTTGAATATTTTTCATGTTTATCTTTCCCATTGACTAAGTTATCTTGAAAAAGAGTTAAATTCATATTGACAAAAGAATGTGATGATTGTTTTCTTGAATGGAAAAGGATATTGGTGAATGCTCCAATTATGAGACTAACTTATATAAGTGGTCAATTTTACATTTTTAGTGATGATTATTTTAAAGGACATGGTTTTGTTCTAATGTAGAATGATTAGGTAATTGAAAATTCTTCAGTTAGTAGAATCATCTTGAGTTAAACTACACCACAGATGATTTTTAATTTGTTGTTGTTGTTTTTTAATGAACAATTGGTGGAATAATTTTTATAGTGTAAAATGGAAAATATATACTGACCATAAAAGTTTCAAATATATATTTACTCATAAGTAATTGAACATGAAAAAGAAAACATAGATGGAAGTCATCAAGGATTATGATTTCCTGATCCATTACCATTATAGAAAGGCAAACAGAGTGGTTGATGCCTTGAGTCGAAACAATAATGATACATTAACCATGATATGTTTGGAATGTGCCCCTCTCAATAATGATTTGTTGTGTTTTGGATTGGATGTTATTGGTCTAAGAAATACCTATATTTGGTTTCATGTTTTGCTACAGTCATATTTGTGAGACAGAATAATGCATGTTAAAAAAGAAGGTGATGAGTAACAGAAAAAGGTAAAATTGGTTAAAATTGGTAAGTGGCCAGAATTTAATCTTGATAAGGATTTATTTTGTAGTTTATGAAGAAATTATTTTTTCCATGTTATTCTCAGTTGAAGAAAATGATTCTACGTGATTCTCACATCTCTAAATTTTAAGTTCATTATAGTAGCACAAATATGAAAAATGATATTTGAGATTACTAATGGTGGGATTGAAGCAAATGAGATGCAGCTGATTTTACTGTGAAATGTTTGACATGTCAACAGGTTAATATAGAATGATAGATACCAATGTGGATGCATTAACCCTTACCAGTTCCAGAGTGGAAATGGAAAAAAATATTCATGGGCTTCATTTCGGGACTATTGAATACATCTCAAGGTAATAATGTAATCTTGGTTATTGTTGACCATCTTATTAAATAATCTCTTTTCCTACCAATTCAAAAAAATATGTCTTTGGTTCATCTTTATCGACAGTACATCAAATAAAATTTCTGGTTACATAGAGTTCCTCTAGTATTTTTGGATGAATTCGAAGAGAGGATGTTGATAGGACCAGAATTAATAGTGGAAGTTGAAGAAAAAGTACAGTTGATTCTATAATACATGAGGATAGATTAGGGAAGATAGAAATGTTACGCAGAAAATAGGAGGAACAACATTTCATTTGAGGCCGATGATCATGTTTTCTTTAAAACAACTCCTTGGAAAAGTGTTATGTGTTTTGGTTAAAAGGTAAAAAATAATTCAATGGTTCGTTAAACCATATGAAATCCTGAAGAAAGTAGTACTAGTCGCCTTCTAAGAAGATTTTACTCTAATATTATCTCATGAACATAATTTTTTTCATGTTTATATGTTTAGAATGTATATGCCAGATTTATCTCTTGGGATGAGCATAGATATTTTTCATTTAGAAGATAAACTATCTTATGAAAAGAGTCTTGTTCATATTCATGATCATAGAGATCCATTATAGAAAACTAAGGTAATCTACTAGGCAGTGGTTTAGTGGAGAAACCACATTGTTCAAGAAGAATCATGGGAATTTGAAAATGCTACGAGGGAATGGAATCCTCACTAATTTTATAAGTAAATAATAATTGTAAGGATGCAATTTCTAGAAGGTGGGGATAATGTAACACCCTTAGGTTTTACAAATAATGTATGAAACACTATTTATCTATGAAGAAACACTTAGTTTTATGGTTATAGTTATATACTTTCAAATTAAACAAAATTTTTTCATTTATGTGCTTTGAATTTAGAAAATATGACATACACGATTGGGATTAGTATGTTATTTGGATTCTGATGGGATAAACATTATTTCATTTGAATAGTAACCTACCATTATGAATCCTAACATAGACTTATTAAAAATAGAATTCCCCTTATTAATAGTAAAACGACTAAATGAATAGTGACCTTAATAATGAATGTATAATAAGAAGACATCTTATTAGTAGTAGTATGCATATTGTATAACTGTTGGTATTTTTGTAGTTCGTAAATATTCAATTACACTTTTTGATTAATTAATGTAAAATTTATTTTCGTCAAATGTAGTAGTAAAATATTATTCTTTTCTCTTCTGGTTATAATATTATTTTATGAGACCTTGATTAATATTCCAAGGCGGTCTAATGTCACTTATAGTTTTAAAATTATTATTTTTTGAATAAATTATTATTTTATTTGAGAATGACATTTTTCATATTTAGAAAGTTATTTTGGTAAAAATGATTTCACATTTGAATTATGCACATTGAATAATTATTTGGGTAAATTTTTGGTGAATAGTGAAATTCGATAATTTAAGAAATGTGCAACATAAATGAATTTCAGAATCATGCATGAGTCATGGATGAGGTACATGGAGATTATTTTCGAACTCACAATTACTTATTACTATAATTTTCATAATAATGAAGTTTATTTACAATCATTTGAAAAATCATTAAACTAATGATTTGAATAATTCAAAACCACTCATCTCCTCTAACATAAATACCATACTCAACCTTTTATTCCTCACACAACTATAAATCTTTAATAATTACTTATAATTTACCAAATTATATTCCCAATTCTCTTTCTTATGTATAAGACCTATTGGTCTCACCAAAAGTCCAAAACCAACGTCGTTAAAGAGGATCTCAAAGAGAATGGTAAAGAGGTAAAAATCCTCTTTTATTTCATATAATTTCACTTAAATTAATTTATTTAGTTAAACTCTATTCACATACACATATACAAGAGGCATAGAGGATCTAATGTCTTATATATACTGGATTATTAACATGTTCATGAAAAAAATTCATCATCATACTTATTCTCCTCTAACCATTATTCTAATAATAATAAAAACATTCCTGATGTGTTGATTTACCGACATCATGGATGATGTGTCTTCAGATTATTTTACTCCCATCAATGACGGTTGTAAAAAAATTTTAATATTTGGAACTAATTATAATGTTTATGAAATGACATCTCTTATGTTATTGAATAAAATTATATGTGTAATATTAAATGTATATGATGAAACAAGTTCATGATTCTCAAAGAACCGTCAAAATGATGTAAACAAATATCATTAATGTTTTAACTAATAAAATAATCCTTATATATAATATAAAATGATAAATGGTATAATTTTATGTTTTGGAAACATGTATCTATCACATCATTTCACTTCTATATTTTTTCTTCCATTCGACATGGAAATATGTTACGAAACCCCCATTGATAACATGTAAAGAACTCACCCGGACCAATATAAATAACAAAATATTAGTAATTAATGAGATTAATGGGGTTATAAAATGATCATATAAGTTTTTATAAAATTTAATATGTTTCGGTAAAATATTAATAACACTGTTTTATTCATTATGCTGGAGGATTAAACACGTTTGATGTAAGACAAACAAGATGTAAGGGATCCTTTATTTCCCACTTTTATTCAAGAATATCCTCTATGTTAAGAACTTTTATTATATATTCCTAATGATGAGGTATGTGTTTTCCCTTTCCCCATACTTCCCTGATGATATATAAATTATAATATACCCCATTCTCTCTCATTAATCCCTCCCAAGTACACCTAATACCATATCTAAATTTCATAAGGAAATGATTAACCCAATTTATATACTTTAAGTTAACTTTATAATTTATTCATTATATGGTATTATGATTTTTTGTGTGAGGGATTTTTTATATTATTGTGTATTATGTGTATTAATATTATATATACATATGGATTCTATTCTATTAATTCTCAATCCAATTATATTTTCAATGAACTTGTTTTTAAAATCCTTCAAAATGTTTCTTTAATGAAATTCAATAAGATTATTTTTTATATAAATGGAATGAGTAGTATCTTATAATTTCATTATTATTTATTACTATGATATGTTCCTTGAATGTAGTTCTATTGATTTGAGACCATTATATCTCAAGATATGTTCGGTTGATCGCATTATTTCTCAATATTTGTTTGTTTGAGCCCCATTATATATCTCTAATGCATTGGGTAATCTATTAATGGAAGTTGACTGAATACCTATTCAATGTTTATGGGTGATTATCGAGATTGTTATGGTAAATATGTTACAAGTATACTTCATGTTGTTTCTAGGCATGTTAATAAATTTTTATGTGATGGGTTGTCTGGGTTTTTATGTTATCACTTGACTAATGATTTATTTATATAACTTACCAAGCTCTTTGTGCTCATCCCATGATTTTAAATCTTTTTCACAGGTTATAATAAATTTTAAGACAATGAATGGATAAAATTTATATTATATGAATATTTTTGAATGAAATTAATATTTATTTGAAATGTTTAATATTTTTGAGAAAGTGGATACTATTTTAGTAGTATCCGCATGTATGGTTATGTGATCTTTTCTATGTTTTATGTCCAAATTTTCTAAATCATTAGACCTAAAAAGATCTTAAATGTGTAATAATGCATGTTATTTTCTAAAAGTAAATTTTAGGTAATGTTTTTAGGCTAGGTCCTTATAATCTCATCAACTTCTACTCATTACTGAACTCTTTCACTGCAAGCACCATTATTTTCCTTCCTAAGGAATATTATACTACTTTATATTTTTTTGGGTATACATGATGTCAAAGTATGACCCTTGAATGTAATCGACCCGCCAATACAGACTCAAATTTATATTCTTCTTGGATAAAATATAATCCATGTTTTTATGATAAGACTAGACTAAAAAATTCTTCCCAAAGAGGAAATGACACCACATCTTCATGTCAATCCTCACTTTAGATAATACTATGTCTTGAGTTGGGTAATTATTAAAATGTGGTCAGACTTGGTGAGAACCATATTCTACCACATGATCATCCTACATCAACAAACACACAAAATACACTTACCATATTCATCATAGTATAACATGTACCCCTTTCCATATTTTGGTAAGATTAAGATAGGGTATGTGGACATCCACTGCCTAAGCATCTCAAAGGATGTTTGAAATTCTTGGATCAATTATAAATTTAACCCTTTTTTGTTTAGCACAGTCATGGGTGATCAAAAATGAGATAAATCGCTAACCAAACACCTGTAATACCCCACTCATCCCAAAATGTTCTTGATTCTGGGAGTATTCATTGGTTTCTCCAATGATATGCCAAGCTTGATGAAGACGGGTCCACTAAAATCCCATGATCTGATATCACATTTCCCCAAAACAACACCTCCATAATATATAACATAAACTTATAGATCATATCATAGAAGAAATGATCTCATAGACAACACAACCTGATCCTTAAATTTTGTTCCTTCCCTTCTTCATTCACATAGTAGACCTGTATATCATACACAAATACAAAGAAAAATGAATTGAGGTACGGATGGAACACCATATTCTTAGGCACTAAGAAGACCACTTGATAATTCACCAATTCATACGGTATGATGAAAAAATAAATTTTTTCATGCATTCTTTGGAATGATTCATTAGGAACATCCACCCCTCAAACTCAAACTTGGTGATACCTAGAGATCAAGTCAATCATAGAGAACCACCATTCCCCCATTTAACTAATAAAATAGATAATAAATGTGGGTAATGTGATATTTATTCTTTATTGTTACCTTATTCTATATTATTTTATCGATACACCAAGAAAACAAAACTGCAGAGGGCCATGTTGAGATACTTGAGTGAGGGAATCCTTTGGATTCCAAACTATCCAACCATATCATTAATTCCCTCAACTCTATGGGGGATATACTGTATGTGTGAAGAGATATTATATGTATTCTTATCTCTAAATTTCGGGTGAAATCCAAATCCCTTTTTCAGAGGTATCATTAAATGTTCATGTATAAATACCTATTAGAACTCATCAAATGCTATAGGTAATCCACCCTAAAAACCATTACCATATTCCTCTAACATGAATGAAGATATATAAACCAAATTACTACCCCATTCAATAAGTAGAGGTCTATTACATCCGACTTAGGATCTAATTCACCTTAAAAAATGTGGTCACTCCCATAGGGTTCTACAAAACTCACTCATCGGTGATAACAATCAATGATAAATAAAAAATACACCATCTCATCCATACCTAGAATCACATCAGATAGGTCCATTTCTATAATTATGTTTTCCCACTCCAACTCAAACAAAAAAACATCAGATTGATGGATAGAAATATGAAACCCTTCTCTCATGTTCTTCCATGAAGCATCAATGAATCCAACTCATACAACATGATCTCAGATAGATATTTCCACACATACATGGTATGAATAGAAATAATGGAATTGAAAACTTCCATGTCAAATAGAATAGTATATATCAATTATATAATAATATTTTTACGAAAAATGATGACATGTCCTACATATGATTCCACTGGTTCAGGATCCATAGCATAAATATTCCTCATCTCTTGTAAATCCTAAGACTAACTATTGACTTATGGATCTACCAAAAGCTGACTTCAACTAGATGTAGATACATACATACTTCGACAACTGCCCAACTGAGAGCATGTTGTCATAGATGGCTCTGACAGGGATTCCAGTACCCTATAGAATCTAGAACCCACTCCACCCTGATATGGACATGAATATATACAAAACGACTATAGATTATCCATATGTACACATCGATGGAATGGTCTGGGTGGGGAAGGTAATACTTACTACAAACTCCATGGAATCCCAAATGAATGGATGTGAATTTATCTAGCATATGAGGTCATTGATAAGGGTTATTGGGAATGATTTCCTAAGATACCACCTCTAATCTTTTCCTTCTCATATCACTTCCAATTCTTCTCAAACAAATCAGAACTACCCATAACCACTATTTAAATCTTCTAATAAAAAATTAGACATTCCACTCTAATCGATATCTACCATCTAGGATTGATTTACCACCTCATCATATGTCTTAATATTAAATAAAAAGACATCTTACCAAATATTATGTTGCAATCCGAATTCATACCATTGATTGTTCATCTACTCATTGGAAAATACAGTGGATGTGAAATATACTAACTCGGAAATATAAATAAAATATTCCAAAATGGACTAATACCATTGATAGATATCAATTATATCCATGTCCATTGAAAAGTCCATGGTGTCCGGGAAATATTGCTCATTTAAAATTACCTTGATGTCCTTCCAACCCATCTGCTCGCACTTTTTATCCTCAACCACTAAGTCCCATCACACATTATTAGTGGATAAAAATAAAAATGAAGCACATTTAACCTTGATTGTCTCATTAGTGTTATGAAACCCAATAATACTTTCAATCCTCTCAATCACTTCCTTGGATTTCTAGGGATCTTTTATACCCTGAAATGATGGAGGCTTGTTGATGAGAAAATCATGAACTTTTTCCCTTCCTAGACCCGGTTCGGCTTCCCTAGGATCAGTAGGACCAGATCCCACATCCTAATCCAATGACCAGACAACCCAAAGCACTACTTCTACTAGACATTGATCAAATTTTCAGGGAGAACTGTCTCGGTCACCTTCCTATGGTTGTGTAAAAGTTCTTTAGGGAAGAAAATTTCTACCAAATTAAATAAACCAAAGAAAACATCAACACAATACCAATAAAATATCCATCGAACATAGATTCAAAATGAATCATGAATCCAAATGAAAGATGAAAACATGAAAAATATCTTTCCTGAACACTCAAGAACTACACTCCCACATGGTGACCATGCACAGTGGGTAGTCTCTACCTCTTACCATGAGAACTAATGCATCCAATTCCCAGCATCCCAAGGATTCCTAATTTCTATCATGAAGTGTCTTTATTGGGCATAAAAACCACAACAAGAACCATGATCCTCAATATCCCAATCTTTTATCTTTCTAGAATCTCCCAAATAACATGACACAATGTAACAGAGAAACCTTCTCAGATATCTTTATTTCACTAACCGTACCTAGATACCAATATACCTGAGACCCAACCAGACCCACGGTATAGTCTAAAGTGTGATCCCCATCCGTATGAACTGAAAATGCAGAGACATCAAACATTAAATTTGGGAATGAAATCACCCATATGAATTAACCCAATACATAAAAAAAGTATAAAACAACACCATATAACCAATAACCAAAAAAATGAAAAATAATTATCACAAGTTAAACCATTTAATTTTTCAACCAAACCAATAATACACAAATGCACAGGTGAGAAAAAACTACCCTATAGAAAATCATCATTGTGTAATGTTGGTAAACACCCTATGACACCTCCAACAAAACAAGAAAGAGAATGTTCATTAGTATCCAGATCCATAGTTACCTCCATGGAACAACATTTGATTATGTGGGTAAAACATAACAAGGTTTACATATACCTGAGGGTGTGTGTGGTTATATTTCAATGCCCTGTAGGATATCTACCAAAATAAACTAAAGGTAGAAACATAATAGGATAGATCAGTATTTAGGTTTTCAATTGAAAAAATGATATAAAAAATTAAATATAAACACTCTTTAAAAATTAAATGGGAAGATGAATACACCACGAGGATGAGTGACAAGAATAAATTAATGTGAGAACCACTAGATAATCTTAAGGTAGTAGTGTAAGTAGGGAGTTAGGAGACTAATACCATAATTAAATTGTATATAAAATATATCCAACGTCATCCTCTTTCATGAGCCACTAGAGGGGATTAAATCCAAATTTATATTTGCCTCTAATTATCATCGAAATTTTAGTTAGTCTTGTAGCTTCGATCCTACTAGGGGGACCATGAATTGGCCCTACTAATCCACCTATAATACTATAACTAGTTTTCTGACCCTAGTAACTATGAATATCTTTTATGCTCAATTATATCATCTCATGTCACAAGACCCACTTTATGCACCCAAACACCACCAACATTTGAAATCCCCATGAAAATAAACAATTTTCAGTTGGAAAATAACGTATCAACACATACGTACACGAAAACTTTTTGATAACACCACTAAAACCACCAAAAACCCCATAGAATTAATTTAGAAATAATATCAATAATACTAAAATCATTCAATAACACTGAATCATAAAATCTCCTAACATTGCTTTGGAAACATCCCAAAACCAATAGAAAAACCTCAAAACAACCTCAAGGAGATCCTTTTAAGAAAAAGGGATAGTATTGCCTTCAATATCCTACCCGACGTATAAGGTTCAACCCACTATATGAAATCTAATTTTTTTTGAGAATATAAAACCTTCTAAATAATGAAAAACGAACCAAGAATAAGGAAGAATCCAAAAGTTGAGGGAATTAATTGAATTTTTATGAGGATTCCACATAAAAATACCCATGAATTGGAGTTACAAGGGATCCATGTTGAGATGTGGATGATAATATTATTGGAGAAACCGAATGGTTTGAATTAGTTGTTGATTATGGTTAAAATTTAGTCAGGGTAGTTTAGAAAATTGAACATTTTTAATGTTCTAGTAATTCCACACAGTTTGGATGAATGGTTTTCCAAGCAATGTGGAATCTATATGGAACATATTTAAATAGAAAATGGAGTCCATATGGTATCCTTGGGAAGGGTTTACACCAGTGTGGTCAACTGAGTCCCCCAAATAGATCCATTGGTCTTGGAGAATGGTTAACTCGTACTTCATGTGAATTCTAGGTCTAGATTCTCATATTTGGATAAGACTACTCTCATACTATATTTAGGGAATACTCAAAGAGATGTTCATCCTCTTATTGTTTTGAGTTCCTTGTGTTTGTATGATTTTAGTTTCACACTCTTGTTGGGTTGATCTGTAATATTATATCATACCTTGTTCTATCTCCAACATTCTGAATCAGATGTATATCTTACTGATTGCCTTCAACCATTTCCGGGAATTCTAATAGGTATGTAGATACTCAACCAGACATGGTATTTTACCAACACGTGTTGCGTCTTTTGATGATTTTGGATTGTTTGACCAATAATTCAAAAGATCTTAGTTATACAGGTGTTCATAGAACATTTACGGTGGTCATAGATTAGGATCCAACAGTTGGGATCTTTCAACATTTTTAATTTTTCCAATTTCAATCTATTTGGGACACATTTCTGGTTGGTTGTGTATTGGACCCTTTTTATATTTTACTATACCCTACATTGTACCATTTAGAGGACCATGCATGTTTCATTTATTTATATAAATGATGAATCATTTATTCCATTACATATGCATTTTCAATTAAGAGGGATATGTGTGTTTTTTGTGTTTGTATTGATATTTAGGAATAGGCCTCCTGATTTAGTTGTGTATTCACTAATTTGCACCACCCATGCCCTATAGAGGTGGGCTTGGAGTAGTTGTGGTTTGATCCTCTCTTCTGTTGGGTCATGATAATCATGTTTAATTATCATATAACTAGGTTTCCGAGTTAGTTAACATTAGTATCATGTAATGATATGGACATGAAGGAAATTTTTATATAATTATACAGATTTATTGAGTTAATTGATCACAAGAAATTAAATTATCAATGGAATGTTGAGGGTCTAAAAACCATAAATCCCATTGATTTGAATAGTTCATTGACACCATAAACAATTATATTAATAGGATAACAATTTATTTCATGATTTTTTATCTAAATATGAGAAATCATGTCAGTACCTATTAATATAAAGAGATATAGTTATATTATATAATTTAATTTAATAATAATATTTTTATTATTTGGTTGTTCTTCAATTAATTTTAAATTAATTTATTCTTCCAATAAATTTATATCCCAAAAATGAAATTTTTATACCAATAGCATGAAAATTTACTTTTAACATATATAAAATCATTAATGCAAGTCATTACATTTTATCTAATTATTTTCCAAAAATAATTTCATTATCACTTGTTATCCAATAAAAATAACACATCTACATAACTCAACAGTAACCCATACCGATTCATTATTAATATTTACTCATAAATTCATTTACCTAAAATCAATGACATATTAACCAATATGTGATGTAGGCCAGTGGGAGTTGTGATACCCTTATCATCATTCGGTATTGGGTTCAGGTCTCAACAGATTTTCAAATGTGACGGGTTTTCACTATGTATAATACTTTTATATTTTCCAAATCCAAATTAATATAATTCAGATAATGTTCCCCAAACAAAATTGTGGACTTCCTTGAAATAATATTAGTAATTATATAATATTTTCATTAATTATTTAAATGCATGTTAATTTTTTAAAAAAGGATAATAATCTTGTTAGACTATAATTAAAATGCCCTTAATGACCACATTTGCCATAAATGTTGTAAATACCTTTAATCCCATTTCTATTTAATTTAAATTCATTTTTCCTCAAATATATTTTCTCACTAAAACATATAGAAAACATGTGGCTTATATTTCAATAAATATATCACAAAATATTCATTGACCTTCGATATTCCTGTCACATATGTCCTAAAATATTTTTTAGTGATTCTGAGCTTATAATTAGTATAAAACATATTAAACTATCATCGTATCCATAACTCTTGATCTAATGAATATAAATATTCTCTTAAAATTTCACACAATATTTATATGTTTCATAATTCTTATTAATAAAATAAGATTGGTAAATATAAATTTATAATTTATTTCCTGAAACCCAATTCATTAATACTTCATCCAGATTATTTCATCTAAGTTCCATCCTTCGTATAGGGTTTAACCATGGTCATTCATTGTTATTATCTATTCAAATACATTCTACAAGTTTGTATAGAAAAATTTGAAGTATCTTAAGAATATCCCCCAGGAGTGTCAAACCTGGGGCATAGTATGACCCATTGTCATGTACCATTTTATGCTTAAGTCAAGACAGACATTCCCTTTCGAAGTAAATACCATTGGGTATATATGATCTAGAACATTTCTAATATCTACCATCATGATATGGATGATTTTCTAGGAAGACCAATATAATCTATTCCTTAACAACAATTTAAGATTATCTTCTATTCTTATATTCAAATTCTATAATTGGGTTATGTTACATAATCTATCTTTTCCCATATCTAGTTCCCATTATTGATAATAAAAATTCACAGATACTAACTATAATGACCCCAATTATGTGTATACTAGAGTTGATTACACACATTATTATACTAGAATAACATATAATAAAATAATTTCCCTAAGGGCTGGTTAGTTTTGTACTCTTGGTAATCATGATACATATATATGTCTTTTATAACAATTCAATTCAAAAACTGTTTTTTTTCTTTTGATGATATCTTTATTGCATATTTTATAACAATACATATCATTCTTATTAAACATCCCTAAATCCTATGAAAGGAATCAAAATAATGGTGATAACCAATTATCAGGATGGGATAAATATGTAGGAAAAAATAATTCATCTGTGAGAATAATAAATTGTGAATGGTAAATAACTAAAAACACATGATATGTAATCAATAAACTGAGAAAAAGGTGTGTAAATAATATGTAATTCTAAATAACTGAACAAATATTCCATTATATTAACTTGACAGTCATGATAAAAAATAAAAGAATCAATATGGAAAGGTAAATAACTGCAAAAAAAATCCATTTAATCTATAAACTAGGAATGAAATTCATCCTTTGATTTTATTTCATATTAAAAATATGAGGGATAATTATGAGTGATAATTATAACTGAATTTGGAATGATGGGAATGATTAAATATTGGACGCCATTTTTCTTAGTCACGTGGATGCTTTACCATCAATACCATTCACATGATTGTTTAAAACTCATTAGTAGAAACCAATTAACTATAGATATCCAACTAATTCATCCCAGGTGACTACTCATGCATCAAGGTAATTAAATTAAATAGTCCCCAAAATGTTTCATACAAGTCTAAAGCATTCATTATATATCAAAATATTAATTTAATTTATAAAAAAGTGTGACTTTTAAAATTTCTGTATCGAGTAATGAATAATGATTTCATAATATATCATAAAATAATAAAATAACAATAAAACTAAAAACATGTGTAAAAAGTATATGTTTTTGTAAATAATCATATCCATAGTGAATTACATTGATATTTGTTGGATATTTAAACATGAATATTTTTTGGTATGTGAATAACTCTTGGGGAAGATAATAACTAAGAAAATTATTAAAGGATGTTTATTTAAATACTATCCGCATCAAAAATAATCATAATCCATATAGGGGAATAATACAGATGGCATCAATACAATGTCTGCACATTATATTAAGATCATGGGTAGTTTGCATTTATGAAATTAAAACGATATTTGAAAACATCCTTGAAAAAATATTCTTTTAATTATGAAAGATATTTTGAAAATCCTTTTATTCGAAATTATTATTTTCTAAATAATTTAAAATTTTATATTTTGGATGTTAAAAAACAAATAATAGTCGATAATTCATTTCATGTTGTACAAGGTCAAAAAAATTCATTTTTCAATGTAAAAATGTTAAAGAATTTCCATGATAGAAAATTGATAAGAAAAGTCATTTCATTTTTAGAAAAAAATACAAAATGAGTAAAAATATTATTTAATAAGTCATTATGATAATGTTAAAGAATTTTTTTTAAAAGAATTATCAAATAATGTTATGTAATAATACAAATTTCTAAACAATGACTGAAATGAAGTCAGTTTTTATAAAAACATTTTCCCAAATATTTTAGTAATAAAAGAGTGAAAAATGTTATTTTAACATGATAAAGTAATTAAAAACTAAAAGTGAATAAAATGAATGTTTTTATTAAAAATTATTGTGTTACTTATTTTAGTAAAATTTTTATGATAAATCATCTTGATTAGACTAAGATTATAAAATAAAACATTAAAAAGATCATAATGTTGAAGTGGGAATTAATAAATGAATAAACCACATGATTCCACTATAAATACACATAAAATAGTAAAAAATATCTCAATATAAATTCAAAATCATTATGCACATATTCATTTATTTTTAATGATAACATGGAAGTAATATAACCCAGTGAAAGGGAATTTGGTTACGAAATTTATTCACCACACAATAACATTATGTTCAAATCCCTTTATGTGAAATAATTAAAATTGAAACCCATAATACCAATAATAATTAAGTATTCATGAAATTAAATGTGAAATGTGAAATATATAAACTATATAAAATAAACTTGGCACATAATATTACAATATACCTCAATTATAGAATCCCTTACTACTTCAATAACTTTTGAATTTTGAGCCCTTTAAAAGAATAACATAAATTGAATATTTTAATAACATGAAAAAAATATATTCATGATATATAATATCACAGTAATTTATATACACCACACATATTAAACTACTGGTGGACCTGACATATGTCTTACTGAAACAAATCAGAGACTAGAATTTCCCATTCGTTATGCACCATTTTAACTGAACATGAATAGAACACTTGTATAATGGTTTTAATAATTTTATTAACAAATAAAAAAACATATTAAAATTGATATTATCACATATGATACTTTTATAGAATATTATTAGTGGTTATTTAATTACATTTCATTATTTTCACTATTTTTATCTTAATTTCCATGTTTTTAGTATGTTTTAACTTGTTATTTTTAGTTCCTATTACTTAGATCATGGTTTAATAATATGTATTATGTAAACCATGATATAAATATTGTATATATTAATTACATATGTATTTATATTTATCCATAATCTTTGGTGATATTAAATGAAATACATTGATCATGGAGATTGTTGGTCGTACGTACACAAGAACATTATTTACATTTTATTATCATATTGAATGAAAGAAATGTAAAATATATATATATATAATCATTATTGAATAATTAGTTTTTCATATTTATCACACATTTTTTGAACCTATAATACCCTGTTACAGTTTTTAGGTATTCCTTGACCCTCTTTTTAAACATGCTTTCTTATGTCACGATTAAGTGTGTTTTGGGAAGAAATATGATTTTATAGAAATTTATGGGTTCTGAGGGGTGTAATATAGTTTTCCCATACCTTTCACCCACCTAGGGTAATCCAAAAAAATCTAAATAGTGGACGTTTTCACAACTGGAAGAAGGTTTGGAAAATCTTGCACTCATCTAGTAGGAACTATGCACCCCACCAGCGGGGCACATAGTTAGGGAACGCAATATGAATAAATGTGAATTCATACTTAGAAAACTATGCGTAGATGAATTTTTAATTTCTAATATTTATTTTAAAATCCATAAACACCATGTGTATGTTCCGAATAGGGCCATTCAACCATAAAATGAATTATTTTTCCCTGGATGCTCCCTATAAGAAATTATGGATCCTCAAAACAATTTATAGGTCTAATTAAACTATATATATGGTCATAAAGGGTGTAATTTTATACATGTTTTACACATTAAAAATGTTTCACTTCAATTCTTTCGTAAATGAGAAAAGGGAATTTTAATAATGAAAATAGATTATGTTAAAAGTATTTTTTTCAAAAAAAATTGAAAAATGATTTTTTAATAAATCAATTTTAAGATATTAAAAAATTTTCAGAAAACATTTTTTGAAAATATTCGTGTGGATGAAAACAAACTTCGAAAAGAAGAGAGAATGGATGTTCGATTTTCTCATAACATTTTCTCAATAATTTAAAGTATCAGATAGTGGAACCATTTTAATATTACATAATTTTATTTGATTAACTAGAGGATAATAAATTGAAATTTTTTTACTATGAAATGGCCAAATAAATTCTTTCAAAAAAAATAATAAATAAATAATCTCAATTTGAATGAGGTTGTTAAATAATCCCTTAAAATGATCATAATGTTGAATTGAGAATTAATCAATGAATATATTATGTGTATAAATTTTAAATTAATATAAATATTTATAAATAAATCATAATGTAATAAAATTTCTTTTCAAGAATAATGTTTAAATATCGAAGAGGGGGAACAAGTAATATAACCTAATAAAAGGGAATAAAGTTATGAAATTTTATACACTTGGTAATTTTCAACATAGTACTCATTAGATGAAATTATTCAATTTGAAACTTATAATAACTAGAATTATTAAGGATTATGGGTAATATTTGTATGATTTGTATTATTCAAGCCATATAAAACAAATTAGGTGCATAAGATTACAATATACCTCAATGAAGGGAAATTGAGATGAAGTGTCTTACCTAAAGATTCATTTTCATTTACTGTTCTTTAACCTCTTAGATAGTAGTTTTGAACATGTTATTAAATTATATGAATAACATATTTATATCTAATTTATCATATAATATATTTTTGAAACATCATATCAATATTCTGTTAATAATACCTCATTATTTTAATTGTCTTGGGTGTTATTTTCCTTTTTTACTCTTGAATGTTTCCTCATGAATAGTTTGATTCTTGTCCATATTATATATTTCTATCATCTTGAGAATAAAAATAATTAAATAATTATCATTTTTATTCATCAATAATAATTTTAATTCTAATAAAAAAGGTTTTTTTGTGAAATGATGTTTGTTACGATCATAGAAATAGTAGGTCGTTTCCAGCCATGGGTAACGTTTTCATTTTTTAATGATAATTATAGAAAAGAATGAAGTAACATTATATCTTAAAATAATGATTGAAACAAAATATTATTTATTTATATATAATTATATATATCTTCTATGTTATCTGGGGATAAAAATAGATTATTATAGCATTGTGAAGGTTGTAGTCTAGGCGCACACAAAAGATGTTATCATTTTTTAGTATATGAATGACAATGAACTATAGTATTTTCAGATTGATAAATATGTTATTAAAATTATAATAATTTGATATATATTACATATATTCATAAAATGTTTCTTTATTTCCTTCCATGTAAATCATTGGTGAAAAACAAATCACATTTCTTTGTGAGGCGGTAGTCCACCGTCGACACGAGGGATGTTATTGTATCCCATATAGAATGGAAATTTAAATGGTATATATCATATAATGACTCAAAGGTATATATATGTTATAAAAATAATAATTAAACATTATATATATTAAAATATCCAACTGTGAGATGTGGCAATGGAAAAAATATTTACATCAGTTCGTGTGGTAGTAGTCCACAAAAAACAAAATTTTTGATGTCGTAAGACATTTTATGGAAGTGGAGATGGTTTAGATATTAAAATTCATAAAAATTTATCACATATGAAAATTAATGATTTTTTTATATATAAATGTTCTAATAATAATTTAGGTAGGTGGATGGAGAATTAAAAACACTCATTGAAGGATAATATCTCTTTTTTGGTAATGCATAACGGGTTTTCACAAAAAGGCCTCCTACTTTGGATTTCATTCCTAAATAATTCTTTTAGGATGAGGGTATAGATATTTTTTTTGTTATTTTGGTATGTTTTGTGTGAACCAAACTATTTTTAAGGTGTTAATAATAGATTATTATGGGTGCTCTTTTATAATGAGGAGAGTGGCACACTTGTAATTTGTAAAAACAAAAATGTTTACCCTTTTTGTTTATTCATGGTGGGTAAAAGATGAATTATTATATGTATATAGACAAGATACATTAATGTTTTTTACATATAATATATTTTAAACAAGTTTTTTTGTCACTACCAATCTTATTGGGGCCCGTTCTGTGACTCCACAAACCCACCTCAAATAGGCCAGTGGATGGTGATGAGCACTGAGTCGGCATATCGCTAAAATGGCAGCCATTTCATATGAGATTGTAAACATGAACATATCTACAAGACCAAAAATGATTAAATGTAAAAAAACCACTAATAATCAAAATTCATACATACAACTGAACACAACTACCTGAGTATAACAGAAAGTAATGTGTGAAAAGTAAATTATGCCACAATACAACCTAAAAAATCAAAGAGTCTAAAAACTAAAAAGACCAACATAAAAAATAGATACTAGGACTGGTTATCAAAGCCATAATAACACATAGGTTTGTAAGGAAGCTCATAGAGCTTGGTCCTATACTGGTCCGCCCTCGACTCTATCAAAAGACATATCGTCTGCTCACGACCTGACATGTGCATGGGAAGTCTATACATGGGTGAGTATACCAATACTCAGTAGGGATCCCTGAAATGGAAAAGGCAATACAAAAAGTAAAGGTATAGTAATCTCTACATTGTATATGTCTACAGAACATATAACAAGAGAACCATATCCAGATATACTCATAACTAAGACAAGTAGTATAGAGGTATGTCAAAATGAACACATACCCACCCTCGATATTTAGTTTTATGATTCCAAGAACCACTCATCTCGTAGATTTCACACCATGATTCAGATAGCTTGGATTACATCTGTCCAATAATTACGTTCGTTGGGAAGTGTCCCAAGAGTGAATGATAGATTCACTAGTAGATCTAAAGAAATAAAATATATGCAAATTCTAGGAGAACTCACTCTTGAGTGGGGAAATATCACGATACACGGATGAGGATCACTTCTAGGGACCTGAAATATACCACAACTCATCCAGCTTCACCTAATATGTAGATGATCAACATCATATTTAATTTTTCAAGTGGATACCTAAATTTATCTTGGGTCAAGAATGGGTAGAGCATCACGCTTCATGCCTCTCAGAGAGATTCTGACTATATCCATAATGTCATTCTGAAGTTATTATACTACTATGGATGGAAATGATACATGACCTTCAAGGGAACAAGCAAAGGGGAACTAACAAAAAACAAACCTATCCATGGAATGGTGGACTAGAAGACCAGGACCTGTACATAAAGGTACATGACATGTATAATGGTCACAAGCCATGTCCTATGACCCCAATAATTTCCCGTGTATAAAGGCACATGTTGAAGAGTGTGTCATATAGAAAGAGATAAAGATGGTTTGTAGTAACATTACATTCCATTTCCTTTAATCCAAGGGCCACTCTATGTAGGTTAGTCATGTTCTCATACATGGCTTCAACCAATGTCTACCAACCCATGTACTGATACATGAGGTAACCCGCGTAACTGGCCTGTATGGTCATGTGGTTGATTACATGTCGAATACTCCACCCCATGTTCGTGTATCATTTGAGATAAAAAATGGGGATCGTGTATGGACCCACATGATGTTTAACATCTTTCACATGTCATTTCATTGCCTTCGATCTCTAGAAATATTAACCGTTCCTCATCAAGCCCACATGCTATGATGTCTGAACATTACACTGTGTTCATCGTGATTTTTTAGAATCTCTTCCTATTTGTGTGGTGTTTTGGGAGATCCTGAAACTCTTAATCTAGCTTTTCGTCTTCCACCAAACTAAATATCTAGGGTCTATTCATCACCACAAATGCAAATTGGTTGGTTTTGGGCCACTGATTGACCTCAAAAACATATTTTGATCCATCAGCATGAAGAACCATTTAAGAAACATTTATCCTAAACAGAGTTGATTCATCTACCTCCATCTTTTTCACAATTCCACTAGTTCATCAATATTTCAGATCTATGATTTGTTGTCATTGCGTTATTGATGTAATTCACAACAACCCATTTTTTATAAACCCATTAAAAATGTGAATTACACGGGGTTTAAAGGGGAAGAATAAATCCACAAAAGTAATTTTAGGAAGAAAAATCCTCTGTAGTTATTCATGGAATTGATCCATTGATGTTAAAAGGATAAAATAGAGGAAAAAATTAATTCAAATTAAAAATGCATCAATTCTCCAAAATAAACCTGATGAAATACCATCCCACAAGAACAAATGATCTGTATGTCAATGTATTTGTTGGTTAAACCATGTTCATCATTGGTATTGTAGAATGTGAAAAGAATAATTGAATTAACAACCAATACCTCGATCATATGTGAAGAGGAAGAATAGTCTCCGGTCGTAATTTGATCTTTCCACGCATGATCCTCGCATTTTTTTTTGTCGCCATTCATCAAAATTTCTCCATGGGTGGATCCTCTCCAAAGCTCCAATGGATTCCATGTACTTTTCAAGGGTTATGAGAAAAACAATGGGATTTTTCAAATTTATAAAAAATTAATGTGTCCCATCATCATGGAAACATTTAAAATAAAAGAAACTTTTAAATTTATATTTTTTGTATTAAAATGTCTGAA
The DNA here is from genome assembly GCA_963277665.1 of Viscum album. NCBI lineage: Eukaryota > Viridiplantae > Streptophyta > Magnoliopsida > Santalales > Viscaceae > Viscum > Viscum album. Next base: position 1,263,134,038 of record OY728140.1, on the reverse strand, counting down.
AATTAACTTCTTCAACTGACTCGCACTGATCGATGATTGGCCCCACACAAGGAAAAGTATTTACGCTGGTTGCACTATAGCCCTCATATTTCTAATCTGGGTACCCATTTGAATGTTATTCATCTTTTTTTATGAAAATCCACTAACACTCTATTTAAAATATGAATTTATTTCGAACATTTCATAATTTAACTCTGTGCCTCGAAATTTCACATTGTCACAAAGCCGTCTCTCGTAAGAATTCATTAAATATATTAAAATATTTGACGAAAAATTCAAGGCATTAAATCACCCCTACCACTGGTCTTTTACACCCCCAAAAGTCCAAAACAAAAGGTTACTCAAACATATGTGGGTACTACACACAAATATGTGCCTCTCACTCCCACATGCTCTCCTAATGATTCTTGTGCTACCACTGAACATATACCAAGGGAATCACTCACCCACGAAGTATCCTCTACTATAAATACTTGATATCTAGTGGGATCTCTTGAAAATTTACTCCATCCTCGATGTTTGGCTCACCCTAGTAGATAACGGGAGATGGGTCATGCACGTACCCCCTCAGTTGTCACATGTGGAAGACATCATCTTACCAATGAAACTATAGTGGTAGAGCTATCCATTATAATATCTCACCAACATATCATAGTATCTGAAAAGGGCCACAAAACCATAGAGGCAACTTTCTGCCCTGGCCAAATCTATGTAACCCTCGTCGAGGTGAGACCCGAAGAAAGAGATGAACTCCCTCTTTGAACTATAGATGTCTTCTCCATCAACCACCATAACACTTCTGCCAGCACTATGTAGTGTTCATCTGGTCCTGGATAACTTGCACCTGCTCAATTGTATCATGCACCAACTCTGGATCCATGAGTGGTTACTCTCTAGGGTTGGTCCAGTGATGTGGTGACTGACATGTTCTCCCATAAAATGCCTCAAACGGTTCCATACTGATGGTCGAGGGGTATCACTTTTTTATGAGAACTCCACCAGTGGTATGTTTTCCTCCCAAATGTGACAAAAATGATTGATTCAATAAGGAAACATATCATCTTGAACCTAAATGGTACTCTCCATATAACCATTTGTATGGTGAGAGAACACTGTTCTCAAGTTTTTTGAGTCACAAATTCCTCTTGCAATCCCTCCCACAAATGGGATGTGAAATGAGAATCACATACTAATACTATCATTGAGGGAACTTCCTGAGGCCGACCTATATCCTGTGTAAATAGGCATCCCATTATATCTATGTAACTCAGCTACCAGATATCTAGGATGTTCTCTGACTTGGTGATTTAGTCAACTATCACCCAGATGGAATCATTTCCCATAGACTCCCCTAGTATTCATGTCATGAAATTAATCGATATCCCATCCCACTTCCATTCCGGCACTTCCTGGGGTGAGATAACCCTACTGACACATGGTGCTCATCCTCCAGCTTTTTGGCACATAAGGCATCAAGAAAAAAATTCTAATATTGTCTAATTCATACCTATCCACCAGAACTGATTCTAGAGGTCCTGGTACATTTTTTCCACTCCAGGATGTACTTCTAAGGGGGATACATGAAACTCCCTTACAACGTCCTCCTGCAACACTGCTAGTACATCTGCGAATCCTCTGAAAAGGAATATGTGCTTCCCACCTTGTCAAAATCCATCGGGAGCATGTCTTGTGGATAATAGAGCATGTAAAATATCATATTCATCATCCCCTAGTTGTGCCTCCTTGACTCAACATTAGATTGGGGGTGGAAAAAATTTATTGGAGATAAGATGTGTCATCTCCATCCACAAAAGATATCTATAGAAAGGCCAAATTCTTTGACACTTTGCATAGAAACTGTGATCTCGATCTCTAACTAAGAGAATCGACTAAAATATTCCATTTACCAGGAGTATAGATGATCTTGACTACATAATCCTTGAAGAACTCCAGCCATAAACTCTGACTTAGATTCAAATCCTTCTGTGATAATATTTACAAGAGTCTCTTGTGGTCATAGTAGACACTAAACCATTCTACCATTATGTAGTTTCGACCCATCATCAATGCAAATACTATCACTGACAACTCAAGAACATGGTTAACGTAGTTTTTCTAATGTGGTCTTAGCTACAAAGAACCACAAGAAATCATTGACCGCCTCTATATCATGACACATCCAAGCCCGTGTCCTTATGTGTCACGGAAAACAACATACTCGACACCCTATATTGGTAATATCACAATTGGTGCACTCATCCAAATCAACATCAATAGATATAAAGCCTACTGGGAAACCTTCATTAATACAATTGGATACCCCTTCCTAGTCGATGATGTCATGAGTGCTGACATTCATGATAAATGAGGTAAAAATATCTAGTAGTATCATGCCATTCAATGGAATCTCTGCACCTCTATCACACTCTGTGGTGGATCCCATGCTAACGCCACATCGACCATGGCTGGGTCCACTCATACTATATCTATTAAGATAACATCTCTCATAATGTGGACCTCTTGTATCCAGAACTGATACTTTGAGAGCTTCCCATAAATCTAGTGCTATCAGAGTACGTCTTGAACCATCCGTAGGTGTCTTGGGTACTCCATCACTGATGCTGAGTACACAAGAATGATTTCTATGATGACCACTATGAACCAGTATATGTATTGTTGGAAGATATGGTTCATATGTACTACAAACACTACACGAGAATTAAACACCCCAAAAGGCTTTACCAAGTAGTCATAGGTAAAATTGCAGCATCTGAAACACACCTTCAATATATCCTCATCTCTTACTCGTAATAGATGGTAACCTGATGGATGTTCAACCATTAAGAAGAATCGTTACCCACTCATTTTTATGGAGAGTACATCGATCCTTAGTAGTAGAAACATTTTTTCAATGTTACTTGATTCATGTGTCGGTAATCCACGCACAACCTCAAACCCTCCTATTTCATTATGAAAACAATAGGGATTCCTAGGGTGTACCATTGGGTCTTATATAACACTTACTCTGAAAGTTATCCAATTTCACCCTCATCTCGCAATGTTCCACGGGATCCATCAAATACACATGTTGTGATATTAGTGCAATCCTTGTGTGTATGTCAATGAGGAAGTTGGTCTCCCTGTGGGGAGGTAATCTGCCACATCTTCTAGAACAACATCCTCATACTTCACCACCACTACTATGAACTGAAATCTAAAAATATTTAATGCTCCAATGGTAAGGCAAGCCAACTCATGGTGATCGGCTGCACCCTCTTAAGCATGATCCCATTCTGTGCTGCTTGGGTTTCCATTTCACCAGAAATGGAAAACCTCATTCCATCTCTACACACCTCACTCTTTAACTAAAGTAGTCAACCTAAGCATAAAATGAAGATAGCCAATCCATATAAGGAATGATGTCGTAAGGCCTATAAGCTACAACAGAGAGGACCCAACCAAAACATTCACCTCCAAGGGTGAGATCATATTGTCGAAAAAGATGCGTGATCATCAAGTATCCTCTCGTAGGTTTCTCAATGTAAAAGGGTCGGGTTAAAGGCTCCACCAAAATCACGTAATTTCTACCAATACATGTGACGAGGATGGAATGATTGGAACATGTGTCTATATGTATTATAGATAAGGACGAAAAGAAATTGATTGTACCTCCGATCAACCAAGAGTCCCTCTGTTGTATGCCTCAACATCATAAACCTTCCCCTTCCCCTATCCCCTAGTTTGTAGAGTCTGGTGTAGACCTACTTGGGGTGGTGGTGGTAGTAAATCAATTCATCTCCCACCTCCTGCAGATCTTCCTCTTCCCCTGCCACGTGTGCCGCATGGTGGGTCTGCCTGCTCCACTCATCACCTCTACCATGGTGGTCGATCCAACTCCTCCCTATCAGCAACTATATGGGTTGGATAGTCTCTAAAAAGTTTTCTATTATCGTCTCATGAGTATCATTATCTTCCCATAGGCAGAATGGACCCAACCTGAGAGCCCTAGATGAAAAGTACTCTATCTTGGGTCCTCCTATGATGTCTCCCACATCCAAATCCATATTATTGATGTCAGATCCCTGCTTCTGAGGTCTCTACACCTATCTACATATTACGTACTGCCACTGGAAATCTTTACTCAGCCACGAATATCTCGATCACCAACGATGGCTCGAGCACTTCTACATAAGTTGAAATGAAAAAAGGCATGAAAATGGAAAAAATGTCATGTTGTGTTTATCTCTTGAAGGTATGAGATGTGATGTAATGATCCCTAACCATTTCCATTTAGTTCCTGAAGTGGATGGAGAACCTCCAGGAATAGTCATCCATCGTCAAACTTTTGTAATAGAACTAAAGAAGATCCTTGATATACACTTATCCTTGCATAACCATAGGGAACTCCTCCATAAAAAGTTATTCAAACTCCATCCAAGAATGATTCTCCTCATCATGAGTCTGCATTTACAAAATCCACCATCGTCCTACTGAATCTTATTGATGTCTCACTCATTTGATCACCATATAGTCCTCTAGTGTCCTCACTAGATGAAAAGCTATGGTCAATGCCACAAACCAATCCTCAGCCGCCTGAGGGTCGTTCTCGCCTAAGAACCTATGGGGTCTCTATATATGAAACTCATGGAGAATTTCCAACCAATGATCCTCGTCTATTGATACTATAAGTAAAAAGTGTTTCTCCACTTTTGGGGGTTTAGCAGGTCCGCCACCAGGAGGAACCACATGGATAACTTGTCCCTGTATGGAAGTATCTTCAATGAGGGGGTTATCCTCTTGATCGAGTTATTGAATCCTTAAATGAATTTGTCATGAAGGAATTATGTAATGATACAAGATATACCACGGTCAAAGAAAATATCTAGATAATTCAAATAAAAGGATATATAAAACACAATCCATTATTATATGATGCATGTACCACTCTTTTTTTACCCTTTAAACTAGTGTTTTCATTTACCGAGTCGAAAAGCTTGTTAGCAAAGTACTGCTGTATGTATACGTTGGCCACCCGCGCCAGCACTGGAGTCCCTAGCCTAAAAGATAAAATGAAAACATATAAAATTGTTTCCCAAAACCAATATCACTGACAGTTGTTCATATGATAGAACTGAAATCCTCTGATACCACTTGATCACTACACGTCCCAGTGTGGCCCATGTCGCAACTCCCTGTGACCGCCTTTAATAGGCCAGTGGATGGTGACTAGCACCAAGTAGGCATATCACTAACATCGGTGGCGTTGACTATATACCTTCACACACACACATATATATCCAAGACCAAAAATGATGAAATGTAAATACACTACTAAGGAACAATTTTCATGCATAAAACTAAACCCAACCAACAGAGTACAACAGAATGTAAAGTGCAGAATGTTAAATGGGGAAGAATACAAGCCCACAAAATTAAAAAGTTTGAAAAGTAAAAAGACTAACATATATGTAATAAAATATTTACTGGGAGTGATTATTATAGATTTGATAACATTGTGGCATGTAAGGACACTCATAGAGCTCAGTCCATTGAAATTCATCCCTAGAATCTATCAAAATGCCGCTCATCTACACATGACATGACACATGCATGAAACTATCATACTAGGGTGAGTATAACAATACTCATTAGGGGACCCTAGAAACAAATAATCAATACAAAAAAATAGTTATTGTCATTTCTACACAGTATATGTCTACATAAGATATAACAAGAGTTACATATCCAGATATAATTTAATTCCCTGCCAATAATTAAGAGGTATGTCATAATGACTGCATACCCAGGCTTGGGATTTAGTTTAAAGATTCCAGGAAGAAATTGTCTGAGATATTTCACTCGACGAGTTTGATAGCTCTCGTTATTTAAAACCGAGATGTATGTTCATTGGGATGTTTCGTGAGAGATATATTGATGCACTAATATATCTAAATAAGGAATAGATACAATCATTCTAGGAGAACTCACCCCATGGTGGGGAAAGATCACAATACACAGATTAGGATCACTGGTATGGGTTTGGTGTATACCACAAAGAATCCAAAATCACCTACTATTTAGAGTATTGGAATCCTATAGGATTGTTCATGTAGATACCCCACTCTATCTAGGGTCATAAATGGGTATATGATATCTATGTGGGCCTCTCTATGGGATTCTAACATTATCCAGAAAGTCCTGATGAAGGGATCATACTTATATGGATTGAAATGATACCTAACCTCCATGGGAATGATCTAATAGGAACTAACAACAACCAAAACTATCTATGAAATGGTTGATAAGAAGGGAACTCTATGTACAGAATGGTACATAATGTGATGAATGGTCCGACATTGTGTCCAATGACCTTAAATAATTCCCATGTACAACAGCCCATGTAAAAGATCATTTCATGTAGAAATAGATATACATGGAATGTTAGAACAAGATGCACATCATCCAACCATATGGGGGACACACTATGTACACCGGATGTGTGCTCGTACATGACTTCAACTCGTGTACCAGTACACAGGGTTTCCCGTGTAACTGGCTTGGTTTGGTCATGTGGGGAGGAATTGTCATGTACTCCACCCAATGTCTATGTATCATCCAAGACACATGTCGAGTGTCACATAAATAACCAAATAATATGTTTCATCTCTCACACGATGTGTTAGTTCCCATTGTCACGTGAAAAACTAGTCAATACTCAATTTGGCCCACATGTTGTGTAGTCTGAACTGCAGTTCATGTTCATCATGATTTTCTAGAATCATAGTGTGTTTGTCCGATGCTTGAGGAGATCATTGGATTCTCGATCTATCCAATTGTTTTCCATTAAATGGAATATCATTGTTTTATTCATCACTGATAATCTAATTCCATTAGTTTTGGGCATCAAATCGTCCTCGGAAACATATTTCGACCCATCATCTCAATGAACCGTTTGAAGGACAATATCACCCAAACCAAGTTAATTCCTCCTTTTTCATCATTGTCGCACTTTGTCTATGTCATCGGGGTTCCAGATCGACAATTACAGATCATTGCATTCATAAATGGAAGTGCAATGATCTATTTTTCCTAACCCCAAGAACAACGCAAAGAATATGCGATAAAAAGGGGAAGAAGAAATCTATACAATTAATTTGAGGAATGAACCACCAATGTTGTTTGTCATGGAATTGATCTACTCCCATTAAAATGATCAAATTGAGAAAAATATTTTAATTCAAATTAATCATGGATTCATTCCCCAAAATTAACCAGATAAAAGACACTTTTTCAAGAATTCACAATATGCGGGTAAACCATTTCCTGGGTTGATCTGTGTTTTTCATTATAATCCAAGAACATGGAAGAAAGAATTGAAAATACATCCCCTATCTTGATCATCTACAAAGAGGAAGAGAATTTGTTGGTCTAGATTCGATCATTCTATTCAATGATCTATGTGTTACAGTTCGTCGTCATTCATTGGAAGTTCTCCAAGGGTGGCTCCTCTCTGACACTCTGGAGGATTCTATGGATTTTTCTAGGTTTTTGACCCAAACACATGGCTCGTTCTTATTTAAAACAAATTAATGTGCTAATTCATTAAAGAAACATTTAAAAATAAATAAACTATTAAATTTATTTTATTTATTTTAAAACATCCAAAAACTAACTTCTATTACTGACTCATGTTGGTTGATGTTTGGCCCCGCATAAGGGAAATTCACTTCTCTGAATACAACAGTGCCATCATATTTATTATATAAGAACAAGTTTAAAAATTATTCCACTTTTTTAGAAAAATCAGTTCACCCACAATTTAAAAGTATATTTTATTTTAAACATTTATTTTAGGCACTCCAAGCCTCGACATCGCACATCCTCATAATGCTTATTCTTGTAATAATTCTAGATAATAATTTCAAATAATACACATGAAATCATGGAAATACATATTTTTAAGAATTTAACCAATATCCTTCTAATTTAACCCCTCTTTGAGTTGATTTTTAAATTAACCGTGGTAAATATTTTTTTTACTAATTTACCAATATCCTTCTAATTTAACCCTTCTTGATGTGTAATGATTCAATTTTATTTTAATACCACATATTTTAAGAGAATACACGTTTTAAATAGAAAATGATCAAAAGAATACAATGCATTTTTATTGAATTTCAATATAGAAATGATTATAATGATATTAAATTGATTAATAGATATATATTTTAACTAATTTTACATTTTAATACATTTAATATATAATTTTACGTTAGAAATAATTTATACTAAAATGCATTATTGAATAAAAATTCCGTATTATTCACTATTCAACAAAAAATGAAATATTTTAGAGAAATACCAAAAAAATAATCCTAAAATAATTTTGAAATTTTGATTTTAAAAATTAATTTTAAAATTTTAATTTAATTTTATAAAATAGGTAAAAATATAATTTTCAATTATGTGCACATAACCCAACTAATCCATCTTATATAAAAATATAGTGTTTTTCTGAAAAGATTTATTTTTCTTTTAAATGAATCATTTCTTATTTATAATCAATTAATAAGAATAATATTCAAAGTTTAAATATTACTATTCATACCATCCAATTTAATGGGTAATATATAATGATATACTATATTACAATTCATTTCGACTCTGTGGTCCACTTAAACATTTGAGATTAATGTAGCACTAGGTCACCCACTATCAACTGGAACAAGGAGTTTGATAATTCCTATATCAAATTAATGATTAGAATGTATTATTTAGTGTACACTAATACAAATAATGAGAAATGTTTTATCAATATTAAATCCATGAATATAGAATCTTCAATGGATTCACACATTATATATGGTTACTCATACTTAATTATTTTTTTGACAAAAAATATGTTTATTAGGTATTTTTTTTAATATTCGTAATTATATTATTATTTATAGATTCATTATACTATAATTTAATAATCATATATATTTTTTGGGTAAATTTTACCATTATTATTTATGTGATCCTTTTTTATTTTTTTACGTTTGTTTATGCTGATCATAGAGATAATTTGTAATGATAACCTTCACTTATAGATTTTAGTATATGATATATTATAGGATCTTAATCATCTAGTTTATGGTTATAACTATATATATTTATGTTTATACTAGGTTATATAGTTAGTAATACAAAATACGATATCATTTATTCAATTTTTATGCATAATGGATTTTTTATTTTGAGATTTATAACAATTGTGATGTCCTACAATGTATTTTTGTGATAAATAAGAAATAAATATTTTTTTCATTATTTTATGATGGTTTTATAGACATATAATTTTTAAAAGTGATTCTATAATATGTTTACTTGAGTGATTTTATCAATAGGATAGATCAGGTGGATACTGTGATTGTTTTCCTTAAAGAAGTATTCATATTTGATTGGTTAATTTTTATTCAATATTTATATTTATGGATATAATATTTATAAATTACGTGACTTCTATCACTTTTAGTAGTTATAAATGATATTTTATTATAGGAATTCATGGATTTATATTACAATATTCAGTTTATATTTGATTATTTTGTTAGATTAAAATATTTACAATATTTTTTTGTGATATCATGATAAAGGTTTCATTGAAAATTCCCTCTACTATGTATTTATTAATTTTCATTGACTGTCTCTATCCAAATTTTTTTTTCTGGGCATGGTAATCCAAAAAAAACTACGTCCATAGCCTCTAAATGATATCAATCGCATTGGGTAATGTATTTCTTTTTATGGTGTAGTTAGTTTTTATGAAATATATTAATATATTTTTATAGTATTTATGAGAGGGATATAAAAATGATAATAAATAATATCCCATGTTATTAAAAAATAATTAATGAATGATGGATCTATTGAATGTAGATATAATATTCATGGTAATTTAAAATGGAGTGAATAAAATATATCAAATATTAATGTCTAAGGATATAATGATAAGTTGTAAATAAAGAATTTGGGTACTCAAAATGAAGGAAAGTATATAATGATATTCATCCTATAATTAAAATAAGATTTAGTTATTTATGAAATATAATTTACATTCCATGTATCATAGATTTATCTCATAAACCAAAACAAATCGTGAAAAAATTATCAGAATCATCCACATCATAAATTGTACACCAGGATCTAAATTTGATACCTCATGGAACTGATAGACCATGATTATAATGGTGTTTTTCTCTAATTATATAAATCACCCATTGAATTAAATAATAAGAATCTATGAACGATGGATATGAACCCCCTAGAATATGAATCCTGATAATATAATGTATGTGACATTGTGTTTAGTTATTTTGAATATTAATTTAGATAATGAATTAAAATATCAAAATTAGGATAGTACATTAAATTTTAGTGTAATTTATGGGAGTGTTTGAGGACAACGTAAATGTGAAATATAATTTATATGATATATTAATATTTAAATATTAGTCATATAGAGCTCTAATGAATAAATGTGTAATAGACATAACACAAAAAAATAATGAGATTATAATTTAATAATCATGAATCTTTAATTTGTAATATCATATATTTCTACAAAATATATATTATATTCCTAATTATCGGTCTATAAAATGAAAAAAAATATAATTTTTATAACTCATTATTGTTATCTTTAGAAGAATCCGTAATTTCCTAGAAAATTAATCATGGGAAATACAAACATAATAATAATCTTATCGTTGTGATGAATCTAGACTATATGTAATAATTAAATGAATAGTATGATGCAAAAACTAGATTATCATGATTTTTGAATATAGATATGGACTATTTATTCCACCAAATAATATATATAAATTATCATATACTACACTTAAATGAATGACAATATTAAATAATAATTAACATTTTTACACAATAGTGTAAATTAATTCCTTGTAGAAATCAAAATACATGAAAATTATTGTTATAGGGAAACAAATATATCAAAATCTATTATTAAATGGAGTTAAATACACGAAATCCACACACAAAAGACTTTTATAAGACTCTCAAATCATTACATAGAAATCTATCTACACTATTGTCCTAACACATTATAATTTGGGGATAAATTTTTATCAATAAAATCATTTATTTGTATTGTCACATTTTAATTGAAAATTTTAGAATATGTAATTTTTTATTCAATGACTGGGGAACTATGAAAATCCCAAATGATGTAATATTATTGATGTATTTTATGATATGATGCAGAATTATTTCAAAATTATATTCTTTAGGAAAAAGACACATATCTATATTGCTATAATAGATGAATTAGATGGTGTCATATACTCAAAGTAAATAGTTGATTCATGAATGGTAGCATGTATTCATATTCATTAGAAAATATAACACCAATTATAGATGAAATAAATTTATGAATGTGAATTTTTATCATTGAGATGTGTTGTTAAAAATTAATTTTTTTATACCATTAAAACTAGATCCAAGTTAATTTGATATACCGGGAACATATCACATCTATGTCTTATGTACATTTTGAAGAAATTATTTACATCCCAAAAAAGATTTAATTTAATTTATTTATAATTTTATAACATACTAATGATCAAATAGTCTTGAAACTAGAAATATTTCATAGTACTCATTATAGATATGGTCTAATAAGAATGTTGGATTTTACCAATTCATTATTTTTATTCATGTGTAAAGGAAACATGTTTTTAGGGGGTTTACACTATATATCTTTGATAAAAATATCCTATTTTATTGGTCACAATTTTAAAAAATTAATAAACTATTTATTTATAAAACATATCATTTTCTAATAAACATTATATATATATATCAGTATTCTACATCCAATAAAACATGTGATGATTCACCTATGTCATCCATTGAAATGAATTCATCTAAATGTCTTTGAACAATTTACAATAACACTATATAGTTTATCATTAGAAATATTTCTTAAATAAAAAACATTTTTTAAACCATAACACTTTTAGTAACCATATTGTAGACATATAGATAAATTTCATTCTAATGAAACTTAATTCTCTCATGGATTTTTGAAAATTAATATTCAATGATTTGGATTTTTCTAACCATTAAATGATTCTCGACATCTTAAATAATATATTTTCTTGTAATTATTTATAAAAAATATATAATAATTTCTTATAAAAACATATAAATTTTTTCATTTTTTTGGATTGTAATCAATCTTTCATCTATAATAACATTGATAATATGTTTTAGTGAACAACCGTTTTTTTTTTCATATTTACCATTTCATTATTTTTCAAATATATACTAACGTATAAGATTAATAGAATGACACAAAAAGAAATTTTTTACTGTATTAATTATTTTTTTATTACTATTACCATTATGATTTAACATTAAATATAATGTAAGCTGATATTTAGACTATTTAAAAACATTAGTGAAGAATAAATATAAAATATCATATCATCAACTAGTTTCTACTCATAGATTTATTATTTTCATCCAAATAATAATTTTCATTGTTTTTTTTCATTTTGATGTCTAAAATAATGGTGAAATAATCATTAAATTAAAAAATTGGGGAAAAAAATTCTAAAATCACAATTTAATTTATTTTTAAATGAGAGTTATGCAGTGTGTCTTATGATCTTTTAATTTATTAAAAAATAACCTATTTATAAAATATCACAGATTAATCATGATTTGTAAATCTTAAATACTAATAACTCCCTCATTAATCACATTCATTCCACCCAATTAAAAAGTATCATTTAATAATATATAACACACTATCATATGTTACATACTTAATCAATTTAAATAAATAGAGAATATGGAATTATAAAAAACATTATGAAATAAAAAACATTTTAAAATTCATATAAAAATCAATATGAATAAAATAATAGAATAACATAGAAAAAACATGTTGGTAATTACACTAGTAGGATCTATTTGTTCTAACACCATGGAAACATTAAGATGTATGCATTAATAAATGATTTAAAACATTATATCAATGGAAGAAGACTTATGAAAAAAAGGTGAATAATTCTAAGGGAACGTATGATAAGAAAATATCTATATTTCAAAATGCTATAAATTTCTTTTAATTTATGACCTATGTTTTAAAATATCATCTGAAACATTTTAATGTAATATATGAAAACATGAAAAATCCATACATTTTTCCATTATTTTGAGTCATCAACTCATATTACTTTCATAAATTATTATGACAGCTTGAGCATAACCTTATCAACAAATTCTCAATTTTCGTATTCTTTTAATAAAAAATGCATCAAAAATAAATTTTCTTCATTATATGTTTATAAACTTTCAAATTAAACATATCGACACAAATAAACATCCATATATATAATAAAAATAGATCTACAACACCTTAATAATTTTTAAACACCATTGTACTCCAATAATTTCATATTAAATCAGTTCGTAATCGAATTATGATTTCTAATAAGGATTCCACATCCTATAAAATATTTAACATGTAATGACCATGAAATTACAAGTAATTTTTTTAAAAATTATTTAATTATTTCGAGACTAGGCCCTAAGACGATATGTGATTCCAAGGCCCATTGAGCACAATATAAATGTTCGAAGACTTTTTAGTTTGTTTCAAATACTCTACATGACCGATTCTAAAAACTTTGTAACATGTTCCCATATTAAATATATTGGAGAACTATTGCATCCGGAATGGAGAATTTACAAAAAAAATGGACATAAACTTGACCGCATGTGGGTTGTGGGAAAAGTTAATTATCATGCGTTTTAAAGAAAAATAAAATTAATAAAAATTAGTTAAATTTAATAAAAAATGCTACACTAAGTGGCAGCGAGGAGACAACAATTTCATTTCAAAAAATGAAACAGCATATCGATGAAGGGACACATCATAACTGAAATGCTAAAACGTGGTAACTAATTGTACTGAATTAACATGGATGTGAGAATTTGATGATGATCAATGAGGCTATGGGAAGATATCATTGGAAAATAATGACAAAAATAACGAACGAAAAAATTTACTACCTTCCTTTTCAATGGATCCCCATTGATAAAGATTGATAAAAGTATCCCCATCTATAGAAAATGTCTGTGGATCATGAATCGATGAACGATGGTGTGTGGCCTCATTCTTCATCGATGAATGATAAGTTTCCATGTAAGTGGATTTGATTCTTGTGTTGTTACCTTTTCCGCATTCATTCTTTCTAAATGAAGAACATTGGTTAGTTCACTAAAAAATTGACCAATAGATTGAACTTTCCATCTGAGAATATGATTTCTATATACTAGGATTTAAAATGGAATTATATCATGGAAATTATTGGAACATGTCTTCTTTTTTTTTTCTAATGAAATGAACGAAGGACCAACAATCATGTCTGACGTTCATTGCCATGGGTGTTCATGGTGATCTATCTCTCCCTCCTTGTTTTCTTCGCTAATTGACCCCCATGGTCGCATCAGATTCCTAGTGATAGGTTCTGAACATGGTTGGACCACTTGATTGATGGAAAGACTTCTTGGAGAACACAATAGTGGAGGCAGCGACCCGAGGATCGTAGCGAGACTTCCATATCAGAAAACAGACCACCGAAGGGAGCCTGGTGGCCAATGGTTGCAGCCGCATGTGGGTGGTGGTGCATGCTAGTGCCATGTCGTGGTGGCAAAGGCGGCCCATGGAATCTCTTATAGGGGGTGATAAGTGGCCACAGATAGGCGGGAGGTGGTCAATGATAGTTTGGTGGATGTTGTTGAAAGCGGTGCTCTAGCTGGACCACGGTAGAGACCCATGGAAATGGCTGCGGGTGGTAAGCGACACTCTTTGCATCATGGCTGGAGAATAACAGCCAAATACAGTGGGCTGGGATGGTTAAGAGGCAAAGACCATGGCCGATCCCATCACCTCAAACTGGCCCAGCATAATGGGATGGGGTGGACATAGCCGGTCCAGAACAGGTCCACCAAACAGGCTAGGCCGAACCTAGGACCAGTTAGTGGACCCATGTCGGGTCGGTAGACCCCAGTCCAAGTTGGACCGGACCCAGACACTAGTGAACCCTTTTTAATAAATTTCTTATCACTTACAAACTGCATGTCTAATTGACAAGGAATTTGAAGCGTTTGGACCCATCCTACGAGGTGGTCATTTTGATATACTCTATGTGGGTTTTAATAGAAAATTATATTTGTCTAAGGGAATGAAGAGTAGATTCTCCCAGAATCAAGAATTCTACAAGTATAAATTAAAATGTTTTTTGTGACGAGAAGATTGTGACGAGCAGGTCTTGGTACCCCATCCGGCCTAATATATGAGCGGGTATAGGTTCCTCTGTGGACCAATGTGATGAGCATGTCTTTTTTCCTCAGTATTCCTAAGTGAATAGTGGGTCTTGGATCCCCAATTGGCATATGTGACTCATCAGGGATGAGTGGCTCTATAGTATGAAATTTTTCGTGATTATGAATGATAGTCTTGTTTTTAATACATGAGATTTATACTAGTGTGAGCTATCTTTAGTGACTCTATTTTGACAGTACATCTTTGAAAAAACACATTCTGTACCTATTTTTTACTCTATATTGTACATACATTACTTTATGGTATTGCCTTTCTATTTTTGGTTCCTTACTAAGTATTATGTTTATCACCCATACACATGATCCACCCTCATATGTCGTGTCTTGTGCAGATGATAAAAACTTTGACAATGAAATTGGTGTTCTAGTACCAGGGAGATCACAGTGAGATCTGATAGATGAGGTGTACTTCTACTGCTTCAGAAAGCACCCCCTCCACCCACCCTTTATCTAGGGTTTACCACAGATAAATATCAGGATCATGTACTTTTATTGTGATTAGATTATATTATGCCCCTTTACTTTCAATTTTTTACTATAACTCTTAATGGTTGTCTTAGTGGAATTCATGTTTACTTTTCAGTATTATGTGTTAGTGATGTGTGTGTGCATGTGTACATGTACTTTGTAAAATTCCTCCCACTTGTGGGATAATGATTTTTTTGCTAGTCTCTAGACCTTGGACATTGTTATGCGGGATTGGGGTAGTCATTACACAAGACCTATGGGATGGGTTGTGACAGAGTGGGGTCATAGGCGTTTAGTTCTGAATTAAAGATAGATAGTCAGTGTCTTTGTTTTGAAGAAATTTTCTTGAATTTTTCATGTTCGACTTTCAGACTTGGGGAGTACAGTGTGGTTATGATGGTAGAAGTATCCATACACTAGGACCCTGAATTCTTCTTCTCAACTCAGTACATGAAAAAATTGGTTTGATACATTATATAGGAATTGAAAGTGTTCTTATGTCCTTCTAGATTCAGAGTCATCTGACTAGGTATAATCTATCGGTTTTAGTTCATCTTGAGTTGTATCATGATTTCTCAAAGCAGAAAACCAATCAGGATTATGGAGTTTGACCACAAGGAAGATGCGCCTAGTGATTAGGCATTAGTGCATTGAACTGTAATGGTGATGGTCCCACTATGTGTTTCACCAGTGGTACCACTACACATCGATCATCAGTTACTATTAGAGTTACTGGTAGAGGATTCATGTAGGCTCAGTGCCTTACAATAGTTCCACAAGCCGACACCCCTCATGTTATGGAGGGAGACTGACCCCCTTATAGGTTAGGATTGGCTAGATGTGGTCACCCATTTTATATATCATGTGAGGAAATCCCCCAACCAGATATAGTTCTTATATGTGAGACTTCATCAGGGCTCGACAGGGAGATGGTGGAGATTGACGATCTAGAGGCATGATGAGTCGAGCCTCATTTGGTTTTCTATTTTGACCCTCTTCAAGGTGGAATTATTTTCAATGACTTTGTGATTAGTAAACATCAAGGAACTAATACACCAATAGTAGGGTAACATGATAGTATTAGAGTACTCAACGTGAATAGAGTGTCCATGGTATCAGTTATCATCCCTTCACAGTATGGTGTGTTTCATCGAGATCTTATAATAGAGAGCTTTTAGATGGTGTTGGTTCCAGCAATAGAAGATTCTAGTAGACATCAAGCGAAAGAGTCTTTAGCGGTGGGTAGTAAGAAGAAGATGTTGGGACCAAAGTGGTTCATGCCTTTCAGGGGATGACCCCAAGACACATATTACACAATATGGGGAAACCTAGGTATAGGGAGTCATCAATAGTGTTGGGATTTCTACGCATGTGGTGTGGAGGTACACATAGCTCTCGATAGCCCGAATCGTTGTGCAGATTATCAACAGATGATCGATGGATCTCCAAGGAATAAGTGGAGGGTCGAGCATGGAGGTCTGCAGGGAGGCCGATGTCTCCCCGTTCTATGAAGAGTGGCAAGTGGTGGACGGAGGTTCGAAGTTCTACAACCACTAACCCTAGGTGGTATACCATGGTCTGCGAGTGCAGGTGGACATAGGTGGGACCAACATGATGCAATATAGGCCTATGATCCGAATGCTCTCAAGATTATTAGACGTACAATATCTATCTTCTCACCCTTAATTTTAATTTTTATAGACACATGTTCTAGTCACACTTTCCTTGAGACGGACCTTGTTCAGATCCTCGATATTTTGATATATTTTTTGGATTAATCAGTATGATAAGAGACACCAACATGAGGGGATTCTATAATAAAACACAAGTTTCGGTAGTGTAAACTTCCTCTTGGAGGAAATCTATTAATTTAGGATCTACTTGTAGCCACGTCGAGGCCTTACAACGTCATTCAGGGTAGGGAAAATTTATCCACAGTTCAGGCTCAGATTGACTGTTGTTTGCACAGAGTATGGATTTTCCATGGAGATAGGAAAAAAAAATTCATTATTAGTGAAAAGGGAATTCTTACAGTGTAGGATAGACAATATCGGGGTAGGGTGAATCCAATCACACACCAGTTACCATTTGTGCGGTGAAAGAGATGAGTACTGAATTTCTTGTAGTGGTGGAAGAGTATGAAGAAATAATTACTAAGGATTTTCATGGATTATCTTATTTTAGGTAGGATGACTTATGCATTGACTTATACCTTGGGACATCACTGATATCCATGCCAAAAAATTGGATGTCTCCCATGGGGCTTTTTGAGTTGATGGTGTAGCTTGAGGACCTACAGAAAAAGGGCATCGTAAGACCCAGTGTTTCACCTTGGCCAGCCCCAGTTCTATTTTCCAAGAAGGATTATAGATCATGAGAGTATGTCTGGACTATTTGCACCTGAATTAGGTGACCATGAAAAAAAATACCCACTACTAAGAATAAATGACCTCTTCAACCAATTGAAGGGAGCGATGTGGTTCTCCAAGATAGACCTCAGTTCTTGATATCGTCATCTTCATGTATGGGAAGAGGATGTACCAAAGAAAACCATTAGATGTCATTAAAGACACAATTATTTTTTGGTAATTCCTTTTCGTGAGTTCAATACCCTAGTAGTATTCATGGGACTCATGAACATGATCTTCTTATATTAACTTGAACGGTTAGTCATGGTATTCATTGATGACATCCTGGTGTAATCGAAAACTGGGGAGGATCGGGTGATACACCTAAGGATGGTTCTAGACACACTCTATGAGAACCTAATTTATGTGAATCATTCAACGTTTCAATTCTAGATTCGGTAGGTATAAGTTTTGGGACACAACTTTTAGTGTCTAGATTTACAGTTGACTCTATGAAGACAGAGACAATGCTTTCTTAGGAGCCACCCAGGAGCATGACT
Source organism: Viscum album (assembly GCA_963277665.1). Lineage (NCBI taxonomy): Eukaryota > Viridiplantae > Streptophyta > Magnoliopsida > Santalales > Viscaceae > Viscum > Viscum album. Next base: position 1,263,115,239 of record OY728140.1, on the reverse strand, counting down.
AACATGCATAGTTTCTTATGTTTTGATGGATACTAACAGAGGTTAATTCCCAATTTTTTCAAGGGTAGAAACACCGTTATCATAGTTGAAATAGAATATAAATCCCTTTGTGTGGACAAAGAACTATCAGCAGAGTTTTCAGGAGTTGAGGTGGAGACTGATGAGCGCCACTGTCTTTAGACTACCAGAGGAGGGGGTTGCATATGTTATTTTTCTATGATGCATCAGTGAATAGACTTGGATGTTTCATGATATATAAGTAAAAAATTTACTTCTTAAGATCGCGAATGTTGTGGATTTATGAGTAGAACTATGCGACCAATGATCTTGAGATTTTAGCAGTGCTCTATTCTTTGAAGATGTGGTTTCACTACTTGATGGGGGAGTAGTTTGTTATCTACTCTGACCAAAAAAAGTTTTAGGTATATTTCCTAGAAGGATATGAACGTGATACAAAATTGGAAAAGAGAGTTTCTCCTTGTATATGACATTATGAGATTCTACACTCATGGAAAAAATAACATGGTTATAGATGTGCTCAGTCGGAGAACTGGGTTGCAGTTTCTGAGTGAGGCATCAGAGTAGTTAGCCATGATGATGATATCCATCATAGATAGTGATGGAGAATCTTATAATCAGTCGATGGTAGTCACATACCAACTATTGTTTCATGTTAGAGTGGAACATCTTGAGGATGTCGGCTATGAGGACCGACTTGCTTAGTTATCCGTAGGGAAGGCCCTTGATGGATATTCGATTAGTGGGGACAACATTATCATTTATAGGGGGCTCACAATTATACTAAAGAAGTTGAGAGATGATTTTAGGAGGTTGTTCCACACCACCCCCATGGAGGTGCATCAATGAGTGGAAAAGATATACCTAGTTCTTTGACGTCAATACTGGTGGTCGGGGATAAAGAATGTTGTGGTAGAGTATGTTTATTGATTCCTCAATTTTCTGTAATTGAAAGAAGGGCATCAGGTACTAGAAATGTTGGATCATCCCATTGAGTTCCAGATTTAAAATGGGATGGTATATCAATGGTCTTAGTGATAGGTTTACTAGGCACATCCAACGGACACGATACCATCTAGGTGATCGATGACCGACTAACCAATTCAGCCAACATTGTACCCATCTGATAGCAGGATTCTGTAGAGGGATTGTGATGCCTTTACATTCAAACAATACTAGAAATACAGGTATTTGCGACGGGATCCCATCGCAAATGGCCTTTTGCAACGAGGGCCCATCTCAAATGACCCCTTGCGGAAAACGGTGTCGCATCTAATTTTTTTTTCGACGGTCCCGTCGCAAAAAAATTTACCTGCGACGGAAAATGGGCCCGTCGCAAATAGATTTCTGGTTTTTTAAAATATAAATTGCGACATGCCCGTCGCAACAATGTATTTGTGACGGGCCCTTTTCTCATCGCAAATACTCTCTTCAAAGAGTTTTTTGCGACGGGAATATATTCTCGTCGCAAATTATAATAATAAAATAAAAAAAATTTTAAAAATTTTAATAAATTATTTATTAATATTTAAATATATTAATCTATTTATATTGATATAAATATAATATTTATTTTATAAATATGTTTTTGAAAGGATCTATGGAAATATAATATTAATTTATAAAATATTTAATAAAAGAAGATTATAAAATAAATTAAAAAATATTTTTACTTAGAAATTATGTAATTTTTATCAATTAATAGTCATTTAATAACTTTTTGAATATAAAAAAATAAAAAAAATAATGAATGATCAAAAATAAGTTTACAATGAAACCCAAACTTGAAACGTCCATAACTTTTGATCCGGAACTCCTTTTGAGTTCTACAGCATATCAAATTGAAGCTTGCGACGAGCTCTACAGCCCTATTAACTGGTGGATCCCGTCCAAGGTGTTTTAGATGCCAAAAAAGGCCCAAAAGGCCTCCAAAACTGAGCTTTTAGTTGGGGTACCCCGGTTTTTTACCATTCAAATAGCTATAACTTCTGATACCGATATCCAATAATCCTATACCATATATCATATCAAAGATCATTTCATATTCTTCGATTTGACTAATTGTAAAGCTGAAACGGACTCCTGCATTAGATGTTATAGTCGTTTTAACATTCAAATGGCTATAACTTCCGATCCAGATTTCCGTTTGGCGTGTACCACATATCATATTTAAGATCATTTCATGTTCTTCGATTTGACTGGTTGTGGAGTTGAAACGGACTTACGTATTAGAAGTTATAGCCATTTTAACATTCTCGATGGATTTTTACCCCCTCATTTCTATGTATTCATTCACAACTACACAAATATATATATATATATATATATATCTGTGTGTGTGTGTGTGTGTTGTATATATGTATGTATGTATGTATTTATTTATTTATAAATACACATAAAAAACATATTTTATAAATTTATTTAAAACTAAGTTTAAAAATATATATTAATATACAAATAAATATGTGAATAAAAATTTATAACTACATATATATATATAAATAGATATAAATATATATTAATATACGAATAAATATATATATTAATATATGAATAAATATATATATATATATTTTCATATAACCAAATATATTTATATTAATATAAATCTATATTAATGTATGAATAAATATAACTATATATATATATATAGATCATTAAATGTATAAAAAAATGAAATGGCTTAGTTATAAAGGTTAATGCGCGCATGGGGGAGGTTTATTAATAATTATTAGTAATTATTCGTAATTATTGGTAATTATTCGTATTTTTTCTTATTTTTCATAATTGTTCCTAATTATTTCCGAATTATTCTTAATTATTCTAAATTATTACTATTTATTACTATTTATTCCTAATTATTACTATTTATTACTAATTATTATTATTTATTCTTAATTATTCTTAATTATTAATAATTATTCCTAATTACCATTAAATATGAACAATGAATACTAATAATTTAAATTTATTAAGTAACAAAACAATCTAAACATAATTAAATTACAACTAATTAAGAATAATTAAAACTAATAAAAAAATTTAAAATAAATATTAAATTAAAATGAACATAAATACCTATAAAATTAATCTGAGGTTGATCTCTGATCGTTGTTGAGGACTTCAATATCAACTCCGGATATAAAAATTAAACATAAGAAACTATGGACTCTAGAAATAAAGTTTTGAGAAAAGTAGAAGATAGAGTTTGAGAATGAATGAAAAAAAACTGATGGGGGTATTTATAGGTTAGCTTATTTGCGACGGGATACCCGTCGCAAAGAGTATTATTTGTGACGGAATCCCATCACAAATAATTTATCCTCCATTTATCACGGTCAACAGTTAAATAGTTATTTGCGACGGGACCCGTCGCAAATAATAACCTGCTGACATACTATTTGCGACGGGGGTATATTCCCATCCCAATTTTTTTTACCGCCACTAGTTATTTGCGACGGGGGGTACCCCCCGTCGCAAGTAACTTCCTCACGAATAACCTTTTGCGACGTGTGAGCATTCCCCGTCGCAAATATTTTTTACCGCCGCCTGTTATTTGTGACGGGTGGTAACCCCCCGTCGCAAATAACTTTCCCGCGATTTGGCGTGCATTGCACGCCAAACCTTTTGCGATGAGTTAGCTTTCCCCGTCGCAAATAACTACTTTTTTGCGATGGTAAAATTCCCCCATCTCAAATAAGTTTCTAACTGGACTATTTGTGATTGGATTTGTCCCCGTCGCAAATAACCCATCGCAAACACCCATTTTTCCCATAGTGAAGATATAGTAAGACTTCATTGGGATGCTTTGATGATTGTTTCAAACCATCTTTCCCACATCATGTCCCGTCTATGGAAGGGAATGCAGGAGTCGTTCAGTATTCATCTACGTTAGAGTACAACATTTCACCCACAGAAGGATGAACAAACGGAGATGACTATCTAGGTTTTGGAGGACATGTGCCATGCTTGTATCCTGGAATTTGGTCACAGTTGGGAGGATAATCTACCACTGTTAGAGATCTCATATAAAAACTGTTACCACTCGACCATTTGCATCACAAAATTTGAGGCATTGTATGGGTGACCATTCAGATCACTGTTATGCTGGACAGACCCAAGGGAGTCAGCACTCAGGGGTCCAGATTTGGTACATTCCACCACAGATATGGTTAAGATCACCTTAGAGAGGATGAGGTCTGTATGAAGAAAGAAGAAATCTTATACTGATTTGAGATAGACAAGTTTAGAGTTTATGTAATGACATCATGTGTTTTTTAGGGTCTCACCTCAAAGGGGATTTTAGAGATTTGGCCGTGGTAGCAAGTTGTCTTAGAGATTCTTCGAACCTTTATAGATTCTATGATAATTTAGAAAGGTGGAATAAAACCTATATCTTATCCCATAGATGAATATGGTGAAAAATTTCATTAACATAGCTATCTTGATAATGTAAGTATATGGCCCATCCAACGTCAGTGACTAGGGTGAGCAGGACAATGACGATGCGGTGATGATTGTGGAGTTCCTGGTACATATTAATTATTGACAGGAGGAGGCCCTTCAGAGGAATTCGATTCATTTAATGCACATTTAAAGGAATCAACATAATTTTTAGGAGAGAATGTGGGAGATGGAATCTAAGATTCACGCTCAGTATCCACATTTGTTTTTTTAGCCATTTATTTGGATTTCGAGGTTAAAAATCTATAAGGTTGGGATACTGTAATTTCTCAGAAACTCCATGTAAACGTTTTTTAAAATTCATGGAATTATATAAGGTCTTGGGAATCAGGAAGAATGTTATTTAATGGTCTAGTATTCTAGGAATAAATATTCAAAATCTGTTTTTTTTAATATAGTCTTCATGTGCAGTTTTTGAAACATTAGAACGGTTTGTTGGATTAATAATAGGGGAACAATTTCATCTGAAAGATTGATTTTACCCAACGATGAACATAACCTCAACAGGCGCAAGTCGAGGGAAAAAATATTTTTATGTCCTTTAAAAAATGAAAATAAACATAGAGGAGTTTATTTTATTCAAAGATGTTTTGCTAAAACATAGAAATGAGGAAACTATATCATTTCATAAATGATATAGCATAATGATGTGGCAATTCATCATAACTGAAACACTAAAATGTGGTATCTCTATTTAATGGATTAAGATGGATGTAGGAATCATAGTATGATCTTGGAGGCCTAGAGATGTTAGTGTTGATAAACAGGGATGATGACAATGATGAAGGAAATTAATTCCCCCAATCTAAATCAAAGGATATCTATTGATAACAAAGGATAAAAGAATCAATAATGATAGTAGTGGATTGCAGAGAATAGTTCAATGAATGATAGATTGCAGATATGTTCTTCATCGATGAATGATCTGATTCTATGTAAGTACGTTTTCTTTATGTGGGGTTATGCTTCCCCCATTATTCTTTTATAAATGAAGATTGTGGGCCAGTTCACTAATTGTCATATGGATAGATTATAGGTATGGGAAGGACATGTCAACATGTGAGGATTTTAGAGGGAATTATATCATAGAAATTATTTTAATTACTCTCATTTATTATTCAAATGAAATGAAAAAATGAAAAATAACCAAGGCCGACATTTTTTTCCTTGGGTTCTCTTGAACATATTTCTCTCCCTCCTCACATTCTATGCCGATGGACCCCCGTGGTCATTCCATAATCATACTGGGAGGTTATGAATGTGATTGGACCCCCAGATTGATGGGAAGTCAACTCGGAGCACTTGAAAGTGGAGGCAGTTACTTGAGAATCACAATGAGACTTGAATATCAGAATACGGACCACCAGAGCGAGTCTGACCACCCGAGGAAGTACTATCGTATGACACGGAGTTGCGGCTGAGTGTGTAACACCCCAAAACTCAAACCTCTTATATTTTAGTGTTTATGTTTAAATTTTTTGAATTTAATAATAAAAAACCAATACTTGTTTCTCATGAAAAAGTAATAATATGGTTATAATTTATTTTACTACATAACCGAGTAAAACGCACATAAAGGACACATGGCATTTCATTTAAATAAAAACACCATAGTGTTTTCAATATACTATGATTACAAGATACAATTCAACCAAAATATACCTATTAAAAACCCAATCAGAATTACAGAGAGACCCCCAATGCAACATAAACCCCAAGAAGTTTGTAAGGATCTTTAGTGTCTATCATGACAAACATGTGTATGGACAAGACCACTGTATCCATTCTAAGAATCAATGGTACTATGAGAGCTATTTTCTTCAATTATATTGAATTTTAGACACCATAAGGAATGGTTTTAAAAGGAAACATCATGACTGTTGCCTAGGGTGACTAATGAATTCCAACAGCTATAATTATATCTATTTTCCTTGTGGTGAATTTACTAAAAATATTCAAGTACTCTTAGTTTTCCAAAATTTAAAAATTCGAGATTATAATATAACTTCTGATGATGGTGAAATATTTTGAATTTCAATAAAGAATTCAAAATATTTTGAAAATATTTTCAATATTTTGTAATGATTTTTCATTTTTTAAACTATGTTTTAAACTATGTTTAATATCTCATAATTAAACTACATTTTGGTTAAACTATGTTTTTACTGCTATAATATTTGTATAAAAGATATTATGTGTGTATACCAAATTTCAATTTATATCCTTGAATGTTATAGCTTTGGGTTTTTATATAATTTTATTAATAGGAAAGTTATAATTATGTGTTAATTAACCCTTTTCATGATTAAATAAAAGTCATGTTTAAAAGGGTAATTTGTATATAGTATAGTTTTCCCTTAAGAATGAATATTTTTTATGTTAGTTTTTATAAAAATTTAGGCCAGCTAGGGCTAGCCCTTTTTATTCGGGCCGGGGGAGGCATCTCACACAAGGTGGCTGAGCCTAGACCTCTTCCCAATCCACGACCAGCCGGAGTTTGGGAATATGTTCCCTGAAGGGCGCATGAGAGTGAGATCACATGAGTACACCACTGTGGGCGCGAGGCCGTGGAGAGGCATAGGTTCGGAGATGCCTCAGGGGATCCCATTTGTACGGCTCTCTAAGTGTGTGAAATGTGTTTTTCTACTCCATTATTTGGGGTCTGAGGCTTATAAAGGGGAAAAAATCCCACCGTTTCGATGTGGGACGCCAAAAATTCCCTGGGATCAAATCTCGTCCATTGTATCACATCTTGTGCAATCTGGGCCATTAATCCAGATCTAGCGTTTGAACATCAGCAATCATGGAGCACCACCATGTTTTTTGTACTGTTTGATCAACCTCAAATCTAATTTCAGCCGTCCGAGATTTGAAAAAATTACGAGTTGATCTTGAGCCACCCGATTTAGCCATAGATCAATCTGAGTCGTCCATCACCATTATGACATGTAGATGTACCCTAACTGTTCGATCAAACTTAGATCAAATCTTTACCATTCATTATTTTTTTGATCTTCCTATTCCATTCTATCTTCTTCCCCACTATGTGCCCTGCCCCAGTACCCCTACACCCTATATTGCACCATTTGTTCTTCACCTTTTTCAGTTATTGGTACCTCTTTTCATGTAGTTTCCACAAAGACCCATTCCTGGTCTTTTAATAGTGGACTTGGATCTAATAGAACATTCATTAAAATATTCAAAATAGGTACAGATTATAAAAATACACCCGAGGCATCCCAAGAACCTCTTGGTTCTTTGCACTCATGTTTCCAGTAGACCTCAACAAGTCCTCCGAGATTTCCACTGTTTCCATGAACCCCTCTTCCTCCTAAATCTAATGTAAGGGATTTATATTTTTATTTCATTATTAGAGTTGTGTTGTATGTTTATATACTCTTGTTATATAAATATACATCATATTATGTCTTAATTCTATATCATTGTTTACCCAATTTATAGTTTCGAGATTCTGAGTTTTAGGGTATAAGTAGACCCAATGTATGGATACCTCATGCAAATTAATTTTATACATTATATGCATATTCGGGTAAATATATATATATATATATATGTATAATATACACAGCCATCAGATTTTCAAAAACCCCATATGCCCAGATTTTAGATTTCTATGTTTGAGTTGCAATGTTAAGGAAGAACTATAAAATGAATGGAGTCACATTTGAATGAAAACCATTATACCTAATTATGTATGTTCTTAAATATATATATTTTATATAAATGTGTGTTTTAATCATTTCATCGTTCTACACTAATGATTATTCCATGACTTTGATAAACATGCAAGTGTCAATTAAACTTAATATGAGTTCCTTACGTTTACTCATAATGTATAAATGAGAACTTTTGTAACTATGCAAACATTGATCCCAAATTGTTTTTGAGAATTTTTCATTGTACTGTGAAAAAATTATAAAACATGTGCATTCAAATATATTTTACCTTGATAAAATAGTACTTGTTATGCACACCTTGTTGAATGAATGTTTTACACAAAACCCTATGTGTAGTTATTACAAATTCATTTATTTTGATGTGCTTAATTAAGGAGTGTAAATATTGGTGGGTTTCAACTTTATATTCACATGTATGAGTTACTCTACACTATTTGTATTAAATGATAGTGGTAATCGTAATATGTATGCACTAATAAGTTTGAACCCCAATCCAAATTAACTTGGCCTGAAACAAAGTACGGTGGTTAAAGTATGTTTTTCATATGATTAATTAAATATATACATTACATAAAACAAGTGATGCGCTGAAAATAAATTGATCTTATATGCTATGAAACATATGGAATGTGCATTTAATACGATGTGATTGTTAATTAGTGCATGCTTGGGGCCAAATTACTTTGTTCTTAATTCAAACATAGTCAATTTAATCTATAAATGTTCATTTCCATGAACCAATGATTCTAAAAATTAAGGAAATTCATTTTATTTGGTAAATCCATCCATTCATTAGTTGCGTGTTTTAAATCGACATCACATGCACACAGAATGTGTACTAGTTTATGAATTTCATTGAAAAACTTATTGTCTAAATAATGACAGACATGTTATGATTTATTCCATTATCACTTCCATTTATCATCGCATGAATTGAGAATGAATAATATATATTCTATAGTCATAAACTTGTATTTTAATGTATTGAATGTTTATTGAAGTGTTGTAATGTTATTCATGTTATAATTAAAATGATTTATTATTTTTTTGTCATGATAATTTATTAAATAAGAATTAAATTCTTCAATGTGGTATGGGACACTTTGTATAATTTAATGTAAGTAACCATGTAAAATGTGACACTTGGATTTGATATGTGATAATTAATTTAATAAATCAAAGTGGTATGTGCACTTTGGTTTAGAGATATGGGGAATTCATTGTATTTAGTATGTGATAGGTGGGGCCCTCTATAGCCCCTCGATGCATTGTTAGGTCTCATGAGACAACTAGAAGCGGAATTGGCTGAGGCCTTTCCCAAACATTGAGTAATGGATTTTGGATGATGCCTTAATCGTTATATGTCTTGGCCGAGGCATGGACAGAGTCTGGCATATGCACATTCTTCATTATGATTATCTAATTTAATTATCCAAAAAAATATTTGACTAGTAGAATATTATTGGTCAAAAAGCTTATGGATTTTGATCAATGCCCTATTCATTAGACATCTTGGCCAAGGCCATGACAAAATTTTTCAGAATGTCATGCATATTTACATCCCTCATTATGGGTATGATAATTAATTAACCAAATGGATATTATACTAGTTGAATATACATGGTTATGATCTAATACTTATTAGTTTCAGAAAAGTAAATGATTAAAGCATGACATATGCACTCAATGAATTAGTATTCAGTTTATGAATTTGAAGTTATTAACTTTAAGCGCACCTTGGATTATTCTATGTTATTAGTTGTTTTTATGTTTTCCTTTCATATTCACATTCCATGAATGTTTGGAACATATTTTATTTATTACTCCAATTGAGAATGCATATAATAGAATCATTTATCCTTGTAATCCTGTTAGCATGATTTTAAATGTAGTCTTTTATTTCATAGACTTTTGATATGATATGTTACATGTGTTACAACATTTCATTAAGAATGTTTTTTAAGAAAATTATTAAATAATTTTATCAAAAGTTATAATGGTTTATTTTAAAACCCTTTACTGAGAATTCGGATGCTCACTGTATGTTTTTTGATTAAAACTTTTAGGTAACGACATTTATCAACTGAAACATTTCAGAAGTAGCTGGTTTCTCAAGGCATGAACTGAGTTTGATCCTCTGTATGGAACCAAATCCATGTATTTGTGATCTGGGGCATTACAGTAGGTATATGTGGATTCGGTTTGGAAAATACTAGCAAACCACAACATAAACAATGAAAAAATTTATTAAGAGTTACTTAATATGAGGTTTTTTGTAATATTCAGATAGAAAATGAAGGTACAAGTCTTCTTTCTCTTCCCGAGGAGGCCCTAGAAACCATAATTTTCATAGCTAGGCATGAAAAATTTATAAACTATACCCATATCCGTATGACATGTAAACTCATATATGAAATATCCAACTCTCCTTGTGTACTTCAACTCCACCAAAGAGAAGGTCCGGAGTACATCATTATGATGCAGACCCAGTTTCCATTCTTCATAGTACAAGGAAAGTACTACGAGGGTCTTTTTCAATGATTCATCGTAGTGAAAGGTGTCTATTTCCACATGGATTTATAAGAAGCTGCAGTAGTAGGAGACCTTTGGGTAGGGTATATGTTTCAAGTCATGTCCTATAGACATTACAGTCAAGTAATGGACTTCAACATCCTTCAATACAAAGCCTTCTGTTCATTGTACAGACATCAAGTGCATACTAATGTCTCTCAGTTATACCCCCCACATGCCACACTATGGATAAAACACACGTTCACCCATGATATCGAACCATATTTCTCGGGATGCATATGGTTCAAAGAGATTTAATGATTTGAACTAGTTTTGGGGATTCATGTATTAGGGAAGATGTGAAACCATTATCCTTTCTATTATTATGAACAAGTGGATATATGAGAATGAAATTTTTCCTCCCTTCATTGTTTCTTCTACTTTTTTTGTGTTTATGCTTTTGGATAGGTTTCACCGATTGATCCTTTATAATTAATATTCAGATGGATGCACGAACCAACATTTTATCCCTTCCCATTGAAATACTGGTGGTTATCATGGTCAATACAAGTGATGAAGATTACCAACCTTTGGAAATTTTGTGGAAAACATGAATGAAACATTAAAAAGTGTCCAATAGTATGAAAATTATCTATTTCTATCAGGATAATTCTTACATATACCACATGATAGCCACAATCTAATTGGTTGAGTACATGTGAAGGGGTAAATACCTGGAAGGTATTTTCTTATGCATTAATCTAAGCTGGAAATTCACTACTAGAGTATGATTTCAAGATGCTGCTTTGGAGGGACACCTTTGTGCAGCCTATATGAACCAACTCCTCTGTTTTAGATTATATGACAATGTCTATGTCTTAGATATTCTCATTTGAGATTCCGGCCAATGAATTCATTGAGAGTTGGTCAATTTGGACATCTTCGAACATTCCACCATGCAAGCCTCCCTTTTGAAGTCTGAGTTTATGCGGCATGAGTTCATCCCATACTATATGGAGGGAATTTTGGCTAGAGAAGGTGAAAATTGAACATAAACTTGGGAATTAACCTGGAAACACCGGAGGAACCTCCACGATAGAGGTTGTGGTAATGGTGGTAACCGAGACATTATTTTATGCGTATGTAAAATGACTTTCAAGGACACATTTCTTCACATGGGGGAATGATGTAACACTCCAGAAATCAAACCTCTCATATTGATAAGTTTAGGTTTTCATTTTTTTTTGAATTTCATAATAACAAAGCCAAACATGTTTCTCATTAAAAAGTAATAATATGGTTTTAATCTATTTTACTATATAACCAAGTAAAACACACAATATAGACACAAGGAATTTAATTTAAATAAGAACACCATAGTTTTTACAATGTACAAATATCAGAAGAAACAATTATACCCAAATATACATATTAAAAACCATATTAAAATTATAGGGAGACCCCCAAAACAACAAAAACCACAAAAAGGTAGTAAGGATCCTTAGTGTCTATCCTGAAAAACATGAGTAGGGCCAAGACAATCACATCCATGCTAAGAACCAATGGTACGAAGAGATCCATCTTCTTCAATTATCATGAATTTTGGACACCCTATGGAATGGTTTTATAATGAAACAAGCCTAACGTTTTGTAGGGTGACTGATGAATTCTAACATCTATAATTATAGATGTTGTCCTTGTGGTGAATTAACTAAAAATATTCAAGTACAACGTAGTTTTCCAAAATTAACGTATTAAAGATTATAAGATAACTCCTGATTATGGTGAAATATTTTGAATTGTAATAAATAATTCGAAACAATTTGAAAATATTCTAAATATGTTGTAAGGATTTTTCATTTCATAGTCTGTGTTTTAAGAAATGTTTACTATCCCATTATTAAAAAAAGTTTTGATTAAACTATGTTTTTGACTACATTAATATTAGTATAAAATATTTTATGTGTGTATATAAAATTTCAATTTATAACCTTAAATGATAAAGCTTTAGTGTTTATAAATAATTTTATTAATTGACAATTTATAAATATGTGCTCATTAACCCATTTTAGAATTATATAAAAGTCATGTTTAAAAGGATAATTTTTAAATCATATTATTTTCCCTTAAGAGTGAATAATTTTTTATGTAATTTTTTATAAAAATTTAGGTCTGCTAGGGACATCACATTATAGATGGGTCAAGGGAGGATGATCACTCAATGTGGTTGATCCTAGCCTTTATCCCAAGCTAAGGCCAGCCTGATTTTGGTCATAGGTAACTCGAAGGGCGGACGGGAGAAGGAGCGCATGAGAGCGCCACTGCAGGAACGAGGTCGTGGCGAGGCGTAGGTAGGCCAAGGACAACAGGGGGCTGGAGCCCTTTTGTAAGGCTCTCTAAGTTTTTTCAATGTGTTTTTATGATCCATCATTCATAGGATGAGGCTTGAAAAGGGTGCAAAAACATCCCAAAGTTTCGATGTGGGAAGCCAAAAAAATCCCCTGGATCAAATCTCAACCATTGGATTACATCACGTGCGATCTCGGTCGTCGATTCCGATATCGTGTTCAGCATTCAACAACTACATAGAACCACTGTGTTTTTTGGACCGTTCGATCAACCTCATATCTAATATCGACCGTCTGAGATTTTAAAAAATGCTACGTTGATCAGGAGCCACCCGATTTTTCCACGGATCAATTGGAGTCATCCATCACCTTTATGACCTGAAGATGTACCCTGACTGTTGGATCAAACTCGAATGAAATCTCAATCATTCTTTTTTTTTTCTGATATTACTCTTCCATGATATCTTCTTCCCCACAGTGTTCCCTGCACCAGTACCCCTACACGCTATATTGCACCATTTTTTCTTCACCTTTTATAGTCGTTGGTCCCTCCTTTCACACAGTTTCCAAAAAGACCCATTCATGGTCATTTAATAGTGGCCTTGGTTCCCATACAACTGAAATTAAAATATTTATAGTAGGTATAGTTTATAAAAATACACATGAGGCATCCCAAAAACCTCTTGGTTCTTTGAACTCACGTTTCCAGTTGACCTCAACAAGTCCTCTGAGATTTCGAACTATTTCTCGAGCCCCTATTCTTCTTCAAGATAATTTAGGGAATTTATATTTTTCATTCTTGTTGAGTGTTAAGTTTTATGTTTATATAAACTTATTATATAAATATACATCAATTTATAGCTTGATACTAAATCTTTCATTACCTTATTTAGTGTTTCGGGATTTTGAGTTATAGGGTATTAGTAGACCCGAAGTATGAATACCTCATGAAAATATATTTTCTACCTTATAAACATAATCGGGTTCATATATACATATATGGATATAAATATATAAGTATAATATAAACAGCCCTCATATTTTCATAAACCTCATATTCCATGATTTATGATTTCTATGTATGAGTTTCAAAGTTTTTGTAGAACTACAAAATGAATAGAGTTACATTTATAAGAAATCATTTGTACTTGATTATGTATGTTATTTAATATATATATATTATAAATGAGGTTTCTAAAAATTCCAACATTTTACACTAATGATTAGTCTATGCTTCTTATAAACATGAACGTTTCAGCTAAACTTAGTATGAGATCATTACGTATGCTCATAATGTATAAAACGGTACGTGTGTAAATATTCCAACAATGACCCCAATTGTTTTTAAAAAATTTCAAGGTATTGCGAAAAAATAATAAAACATGTGATTTCAGATATATTTGACCTTGATTAAACACTACTTCTTATGCACACCATGTTGAATGAATGTTTTAGAAAAAAACATTAGTGTTGTTATTTTAAATGCCTTTCTATTAATGTGATTAATTCATGAGTGTAAATACTATAGGGTTGAAGATTTATATTCCCATGTATGAGTTCCTCTCCACTATTTGTATTAAATGATAGTGGTTATGGTTATACGTATGCACATATTTGTTTGAACCATAATCTGAATTAACATGGCCTAAAACAAACATCATTGGTAAATGTATGTTTTTGATATGATTATTAAAAAAATGAATTACTTATAACAAATGATGTGAAAAAATCAATTGATTTTATATACTATACAATATAATCCATGACCATTTAATAAGATGTGATCATTTATCAGTGCATGCGTGTGAACAAATGACTTCTATCTTAATTCAAACTTAGTCATATTAATCTATATATTTTCATTTACATGAACCATGGATTTTAAATATTAATGAACTATCATTTTATGTGGTAACCCCATCCATTCATTACATTTGTGTTTTAAATCAATATCAAATGCGTAAAGAATGTGTAATAGTTTGTGAATGTTTTATAGAAACATGTTATCTAAATAATTATTGACTTTTTATGATTTTGTCCATTGTCAATTCCATTTTTCAGTGAACGAATTGTGCACGAATTATATATATTCTGAAGTCATAAACATGTATTTTAATAAATTTAATGTTTATGGAAGGTTTGTAGAGTTATTTATGTGATAATTAAAAAACATTATTATTAATCACTGATGATAATTTTTGAAATAAGAATTTAATTATTCGAGGTTTCATGGGACACTTTAAATAATGTGAAGTAACCAAGTAAAATGTGACACATGGATTTGATATGTGATAAGTAAATTAATAAATAAAAGTGGTATGTGCACTTTGATTTCGAGATATGAGGTATGAATTGGACTTACTATGTGATTATTGGGGCCCACTATAACCCCTCGATGAATCAGTAGGTCTCATGAGACAACTAGAAGCGGAATGGTCCAAGGCCATTCCCAAACTATGAGATATGGATTTTAGTCAATGCCTTAATCATTAGACATCTGGGATGAGGGCTTGACACAGTCCGGCATATGCGATTTCTTCATTAAGGTTATCCAATTTAATAAACAAGTAAAAATATTCGAGTAGTAGAACATTATTTGTTAAAGAGCTTATAGATTTTGGTCGACGCCCAAATCATTAGACGTCTAGTACAAGGCCATGAAAAAATATTTCAGAATGTCCTGCATATTTACTTCCCTGATTATGTGTATAATAATTAATTAACCAAATGGATATTCGACTAGTAGAATATCCATTGTTATGATTCAGTACTTATGAGTTTCAGAAAGGTAAATGCTTATATAATGACATATGCACACAGTGAATTAGAACTCAGTGTATGAAATTAATGTTATTACCTTTATGCACAACTATGAATATTCATTTCTCTTAGTTGTTTAATTTTCTCTTGCATATTCATATGTCATACATGTTTAGAATTTCTTTTATTTATTAATCCAAATGAGCATGCATATAATTGAATCATGTTTCGTTGTAATCCTGTTAGCAAGCTTTTAAAAGTACTCTTTTATTTCATAGACTTTTGATAAGATATGTTACATGTGTTACATCGTTTCTTTAAGAAAAATGTCTTATGTAATGTTTTAAATATTGTTTTCAAATGTTTTATTGGCTTATCATTAAAACCCATTACTGCGCATTCAAATGCCCACCCTATATTTTTTATTTAAATTTTCAGGTAAAATCTTTTTAAAGAAGAAACATTTCAGATGTAGCTGGTTTCTCTAAGACTGTACAGGATTCGATCGTCTTTATGACACCGAATCAGTGTATTTCGGAGCCGGGGCGTGATAGTTTGATAGAGGGGGATCATTCTGGTGGCATGTCATAGTGTCAAAGGAGGTCTATGGTATCCACATCGAATTGGTATTTGAGGAAACTGACCTGCGACTAGAAGTTCTTTGGAAGACGCATCTGAAGGTCACGGTCCAACTACACCGTGATGGTTACCTGCACCAATATCCACAAGTTTTCATTGGTCCACATTATGTCTAGGGTTTATAAGACCGTCCCACTCCATCATGCCAGGATGGTCAGGCGGTCTGGTAGTAGGATGAGCACCTGGCAATGGGTTGGGGCCAACACCCTACTCAGGCTAGCACAATGGGTTAGGCCACCATTTAAGACAAGCGCAAAAATAGATGAGTTGAGTCGACTTTCCTGTTTCGGTCAAAGGGCCTGATATGGGTCATAAGACCCCTTTCCAGTCCGGATCGGTCTGACCAGGTCCGAACGGACCCGAAAAACACTAGCCCATTTTTATAAATGGCTGATAACTTCAAAAAAACAGTTTTGATTGACAAGCCATTTGATGTGTTGGGATCCTCATAACGTGGCATTACTTTTGATATACTGTAATTTGGTTTTAGTGGAAGATAATTATATAAACAATGTCTTGAGGAATATATTCTCCCAAAAATCCTTCATGCTATGAGTGTGAATCGTACAGGTGGTTGTGATGAGAATACTGTGATGATTTGGTCTAGGTTCCCCGATAGGCCTAAGAGATGATCGGGTCTAGGGACCCCATTATGCCTATGTGATGAGCGAGTCTAGGTTCCCTAGTATACCTATCTGACATGAGGGTATATGTGCTCCAGCAGGCCTATGAGATTCATCTGGGATGATTGTCTTGATAGTACAAGGTTCTCAACATTTATGACTATTTTTCTTACTTTTCAGAGTTTAGATTTATTCCAGTTTGAAATGAATCTAGTGACTCTCAATTGAATGTACTTCATCGAGGCTACAATTTGTGTACATATTTGGTAGTATAATTTGTGAATACATTCATTTGTGGTATTACCGTTGTGTTTTGGGGTCCTTACTGAGTACTGTGTTACTCACCCATACATGGGCTCTTCCCGAACATGTTTTGTCTTGTGTAGATGAAATACACTTCGATAGAGACCATGGTGGTCTAGTACTAGGTAGTTCCCTATGAGACCAGAATGATGAAAAGTTTTCTAATGAGTGAGTATTTATTATATTATATGATGGTTGGAACCATTTTTTAATGTTCTTTTGATATTTCTATATCGATACAAAATTTTTGATTCTTCATTTAGTATGAAATAATTATCATATTTTGAATTTTATAGCCATTATATCCTATTAGTTTTCATATGATAGAAAAATATCAATTGATTTTCTATTCTTGTGGCCTTATGGATGTATGAATTAATATCATTTTGTACCTACCATTATTTTAAATCGGTCTAATGTTAATTTATAATGATAAATTTTTCATATGTTATATGCATTCACTCATAGATGTTTGATTTTGGAGAGTGATATATATTTGGGTGATGATTCTATAGAATTCATTGCATCCATTTTATTCCGAATTATATCATGTAAACTCATTCTATGATCATGTATGGATGAATTCATTCTAATACTGAAACATAATTATGTTATCATAAAATAATTTACCTATAATTTAATATTTAATTATTTCATCACTGATCTATTACTAATACTATTATAAAGACCTGGAAATTCCATGTAATTTTTTTTTATTAAATGGGAATTTTACATGTCTGCTAAATTTGATAGCGCATGATTTCGAGGCTCAGAGTGCCCTGAATGAATTTATGAACTTTCTTTTGGGTACGTTCAGTAAACGTGTGAGAAGGTTTTTCTATCTTTTGAACTTGTTCTTGGAATTGAAATATGAGGGTAATGTTAAACTCGCAGCCCCATTATTCGCTTAAATAGACCTTCACCTCAACCGCAGTAGGTGTATGGTTAAAGATATAATTTTGGGTTTTTCATGGAAATAGAAATAAAATAAAACAAACAATTATTTTATTTTCTTTGGAATTCCCATGTGGATGTTGAGAGGTGGGGACCACCAGAAATAAACCCTCCATTTGTGGTTATGGAGGTGGGGACCACTATAAAAGAGCCTCCCATGTGAGGTTATAGTGGTGGGGACCACCAGAACTACTCCTCCCATGTGAGGTTATGGTGGTGTAGACCACCCGAGACTAAAACCCCCTTGAACTCCCTCTTAAATGTGGGGAAGCCTCTTAAAATCCCCCACTGTAATGGTCCCACCCCCCTTTAATTAATTATACCAACTCAATTAATTAATTAATCCAATTTTAAATTATGCCAACATATTCTATAATTTTGGATAATTATTTTTTGGGTGGATTGGGGGAAGGTTTTTGGAAACAGAGAATGAAAGAGGTTTTGGGACAAGAAAACTTCTCTAATGAAGAACGATCCTCCAACCAAAAACGCTCCTCCAATAAAGAACGCCAACACATGACTTTGACTTCTTCCTCGAGACATCCTCCAACGTGGAAAGTCTTTAATCGAAAATTGTTCTTCCCTCCTAATTGATGTCAACAAACAAACAAGGTAGGGGTTTATTTACGGGTGATTATAACATCCCATGTTCTTCCCTTCTAAACTAATAATGTTGATGAACTCTCATAAACTAGTTGATATGAGGTTGCTTTATTTTTTAAAATTTGAAATAGTGATTGACGATGGTTGTGGGGATCGATGTTTTTAAATATCATCCATACACATTTTAGATTAATGATTTTGTTGAGCCTCTTGCTACTGCCCTAAATCGGAGGGTGCAGGACAAACAAACATGGACAGACCCATCCCTTGTTCTTCTTTATTGGTGTATTATTCGTGATGGTGATGGCGACGATTGTTGGTGTTTCGAACCTGTGGAACTCGAGAACCGTGATGAAGGTAATGAAGGAAGGGTGGTCGGGCATGTTGGTTGGCGTAAAAGGCACGATGCCACCCGTCCCTCCGTGGCGAACCGCCGCACCGCGGCTCCGTTGCCCCGTGGTCCTGCCGTGCCACCCATGGTCCCCCCCGCGCCGCCCCGCGACCCTGCCTCGCCACCCCGCCACACTGTTCAGGTCTTTCCACAGAACTGTGGCCTCATGTGGCTTTCATGGCCACTCGCGGCCCATGTGGCCCCCACAACCTCACCGCGCCCCCTTGCGGCCCTCTGTGGCCCCGCGGCCTCTGGCATCCTCCACAGCCACTAGCGGCCCCCACGGCCCTTGCTGCCCCTCACGGACAGCCAGACCTACCAGTGTGAGCCAGGCTGCCCAAGAAGGCCGGGCCAGACCCATTGGGTTAGTCCTAGTCAACCCAAACTGGTTCGGCCCATGTTGGGTCGGACCGGACTCGGACCCACTATGCCTCAATTACGCTCTTTTGGTCATATCATTGGCACCGAATGTCCGTTTGACTAACCGTCAGTGGAAATGAAAGCCTTAGAGAAAGATGGTCACCAGAGTAAACCCCATTGGAGTTTTTCGTAATGTTGGAGTATGTTCGGTTTGTATTGAACAGAAATACAACCGGGCCCTCGGGACAAAAAGGCTAATAACATACTGACTGGGCGTTGGATTGATGCAGCGACTGTTGCGTTGAGACCCCTATGACATGGCTATCCTTTGAGATAATTATTTATGTGACGTCATAAAAGTTGGATTATCGACCAGTGGCTTGATGAGCGCACCCTCCCATAGACGAGTAAGCCTAGTGTGGAAACCTAGTAGCTGGCGGTGACATGAATAATGAAGAGTGATCATGTGTGGGTCATCACCGAGAAATCCAATATGGGTTAGCAACTAGAAATCATATGTGGGTCAACACTGAGCGATCCTGTGTGGGTCAGCACCTAACAATCCTGTGTGGTTCAGCACCTAGTGATCCCATGTGGGTCATCACCGAGCGATCATGTGTGGGTCAGCACCTAGCGAACCTGTGTTGGTTAGCACCTAGTGATCCTATGTGGGTCATCACCGAGAGATCCGATGTGGGTCAACACATAGCGATCATGTGTGCGTCATCACCAAGAAATCTTGTGTGGGTGAGCACTGAGAGATCAGTTGTGGGTTAGAACCAAGCGATCCTGTGTGGGCCTGCCTCGTAATAGAGTAAGATGATACAATAGTTACATCTAATCATATCTACTACTACAAATATTTTATACCTGGTGTGATCTGAGTATGTACCTTGTGGTACATTCCATCAGGTAACACCTTGGTGGTATTCTTCTATGTTGCGTACCTGTGTGGTACATACATTCGTGGTATTCTGTCCTTTATGGAATGGTTGAACTTTGGGATTTTGGGTTAGACCCTATGTATCATCATGATTGAGATGGGTATACTTGATAACATAGGTATATATGTGGTGATATACCTAAGTAGGGTTGAAATTTGGCTTCATGCTTTGTGGTTGATCGTTTATAGATTTTGTGAGACCTTGAGGGTCTTGGGATCCCTACTGAGTATCATTATATTCACCCTTGCATGGGCTATGCCCGCACCCTGTTGTGTTTGGTGCAGAGGATAGACAGTGCTAACTAAGGACGAGAGTATCAGGACTGGATGTATCTCATAGGTGGACGTTAGATGAGGCGAACCACAGAGAAGACAGTTCATGAGTTTTACCTACCCTTCAGGTAGGATTCGTGGTGGGAAATACAAGACTTGCTTTTCACCTATCATCCGTCTTGTACATTCAGTTTCTTTTACTTCCAGTTGGCCTTGTATTCTTGCACCTTTTCCTTATTGTACTCACTCTTTTTTACTATTCAGTTTACTTGAGTTCGTATCTTGATGTGTTCTTAGTTGCATGTGCTTACAGGTTATAAAGTCAATTTGTTCACAGTTTTAGGGAATACACCTTTGTTTCCAGTCGCTAGCCCCAACCTTATGGATGGTGGGCTTGGGATAGTCACGGAATGAGCCCCTAGGGACGGGTCATGAAAAATTGGTCTCAGACGAGTCGGTTCAAGAGTAGAACATATGACTCTGATATTTTTAACGGAAAAACTGTTAAGTGTAGGGAGTGTGGTAATATGTTTTGGGAATCTAGTGTGGGTGAGGTGGCCGACATATCCATACACCAGGTCCCTGGATTTTTATTTCTGACTCAGTTCACAAAAAAACTGATTGCATGTGTGTTTTGAAAAGTTTTCTTTCTGATCTCATTGAGTCAGCTGAGCAGGTATAACATTTTGAATATGGAACACCTATTTCTTTTCAGGATGCCTCCACATAGACAGCCTACTAGGGTTCCGAGAGTTTTATGAACTGATAGCCAACAGAACGACGTGACCTCTGTGTAGGTCCCTCTTCCAGTACAGGTATCAGTGGAGGCAATTGTGGTACCATTACCCATAGGCCCACTAACGCCACCAACTCCAGCCATAGAGTGTGCATGACGGTTGAGCACGTTTCACAAGTTCCAGCACCAGAGGCTACCCAGGTTCAGGTGAGAGACAGACCCACATGCAGCTGAAGATTGGGTGGAGGCTATGGTGAAAGTTTTCTAACTGGTATGGACACCAGCTGATCTCATGGATATCCTTACAACCAGTCTTCTATAGGCCGCAATAGGTAGATGGTGGAGCATGATGCTCTAGGTTGACTACGAGGTGACGCTTCTTTGGATAGACTATGAGAGCCTATTTCGAGTAGAGGTTGTCCCAATGACTCCTCGCGCAATGGGAATTCAAGAGATACTTCATCTTCCATAGGGCTGCATGGCTGTGGCTCAGTACTCAGTGCGATTCCCTGACCTCTCACGCTACTCCACTAATATGGTGTTGGACCTAATCATCAGGGTATGGGCCTTTGAGAAGCGACTCAGAAGGGAGATCCAGGCTTCCATGATTTTTCTTAGCATCCCGATGCAGGCGGGGGTGTTTGAGAGAGCCCTCTTAGTGAAGTGTTTCCTTGTTGTACAGTCTCCAGCAACGAGACCCACCACCAGTCATCATGTAGCTGAGTCATCTGCAGCTAGGTGTAGATAGGTGACAGAGTGGTCCAAGAGGTCCATACCTACAGGTGGACAACTGCATGACTCATGATCGGTTATGTGGGGTACCAGAAACAGATCATGTATTTCAAGGAACATGAAGTGTTTCACATGAAGTGGGAATAATTACATGTCTCATGACTATCTAACCTTCCATACATATGATCATATAATTGTCAAGGGGCTGCCCAGGTTGAGACAAAGGTTTGACTGACACAGTACTTTTGTGGGATCCACCCAAGAGTGTGACGGAGATATGTAGTTTCCTGGGTATGGACGTTTTCTACTAGAGATTGGTGCAAGATTACTCCAACGTTGCATCACCAATATCAGTGTTGAAGATGAAGGGGCATCCCTTTGTATGGATATATAGATACCATTAGAGTTTTCAGGAGCTGAGGACGAGGCTAACTAGTACCCCCTTATCGAGGCTTCCAGAGGAGGGCGTAGGGTATGTTGTCTAATTTGATGGCTCAGTGACCGAGCATGGATGTGTCCTACTGTAGGAGCGAGCAGTGATTGCATATGGTTCTCGATAGCTGATTCAAAATGAGCAAAACAATTCTACCCATGACCTAGAGTTAGCAGCAGTGGTCTTCACCTTGGTGATTTGGCGACATTACTTGATGGGAGAGCGTTTTACAGTGTACTCCGATAACAAGATTCTCTAGTATATCTTCTCTCAGAAATACATGAACCTTATACAGTGATGTTGGATTGAGTTCCCCCAATACTATGAATTAAATATAGTATATAATATAGGGAAGGATACCTTTTTAGAAGTTTCACTTATCAATTGATCTGGTATACAGCATCTTGGCAAGGCGAATGAGAAGCAGGCCGCTTTGCAGATATCCTTTACGGATAGAGATGGAGAAGTTGTCTTCAGGCTCTTAAAGTCTCTCCCCCACTTCATCAATGAGTCAAGGAGGTGTGGTGTGGGGAAACTGACTGCGAGACACAACATGCTCAGATATCCATAGGACATGCTCCTGATGTGTTTTCTTAAGTTGGGGAGCATGTCATCCTCTTCATGGGATGTACCATGGTACCAGTATCACTTTAGGAGAAGTATTGAGGGACTTCCACACAACCCCTCTAATGGTAAATCTAGGAGTGGCGAAGATGTACATGGATCTTTGACGATATCACTGGTGGCCAGGAATGAAGAAAAAAGTAGCAGAGTTTTCTCTCGGTGCCTCACTTTCCAGCAAGTGAAGGAAGAGAATCAGGTACCAGTTGGCTTGGATCAACCTTTAGTGGTCCCAGAGTGGAAGTGGGATGGTATATCCATGGAATTCATAATAGGGCTTCCACATACATCCAGAGGTCATGACTCTATCTGGGTGATTGGCGACCGACTCACCAAATCGACCCACTTCCTACTGATCAGAGAGAAGGGTTCATTAGAGAGCCTGAGAGGCCTCTATGTGCATGATATTGTGCAGCTACATGGAGTAACCTCGATGATTTTATCCAATCATGGGGCACATTTTACTTTCCGACTGTGGAAGGGGTTGTAGGGGGCTTTCGGGACATATCTTCATTTTACCACTACCGTCCATCCTCAAACGGATGGCCAGAATGAGCAGCCCATTCAGACTCTCGAGGACATGCTACGTTCTTGTTTCGTCAACTTCGATCACAATAGGGAGGATAACATGCCTATGGTGGTGTTTTCACACACCAACAACTACCACACCACCATTGGGATGTCACCTTTTGGGGCGTTGTATGGGTGACGTTGAAGAACACCTTGGTGCTAGACTAACCTAGGGGAGTTAGCACTCGTGGGACCATAGATGGTTTGGGCTACCAAATAGAAGGTGCAGATCATACAAGAGCAGATAAAGACTGCATAGAGTATGCAGAAGACGTCTTTCAACATGAGATAGAGACCACTAGAGTTCGAGTATGGCAACCACGTCTTTCTATGAGTCTCATCTCAATGAGGTTTATAGATATTTGGATGAGGCGAAAAGTTATCTTCGATGTTCATTGGACCCTTCCAGGTCCTCAGTAGAGTGGGCGAGGTGGATTACCTCTAAGATCTTCCCCCTCAGTTGCACCGGGTGCATGACGTCTTCCAGGTATCCAAGCTGAAGAAATACATACACGACCCTTCTCACATCATCAACCCTAGAGATCTGGAAATTGATGATGGGGTGAATTTTACGAAGGTTCCAGTCGGGATTGAAGATCTATAGGATTGGGTCCTTCATCGATGGTTGATACCTCGGGTACGCGTTCGTTGCAGCATGAGAACCTTCAAGACAACCCATGGGAGTAGGAGGCTAAGATTCATTCTCATTAGCCCCACTTGTTTTTCTAGTTTTGAGTTATGGCTTACGGGGACATAAAGCCCTGAGGTGGGGAGAATGTATAGACCCGGAAATTTAATGTAATTTTTTTTATTTAAATGGGAATTTTATGAGTCCACAAAAATTGACGGCACATGATTCTTGAGTCATAGAGTGCCCAGACTGAATTTCTGAACATTATTTCAGGTACATTCAGTAAATGTGAAAGCGTGTTATTTTAACTTTTTAACTGATGCTCAGAATTGAAATCTGGGGGCACCGTTGAACTCATAGTGCATTTATTTAATTAATGAGCCCTTCATCTCGACCGTAGTAGGTCGAGGGTGAATGATATTATTTTCGGGTTTTCGTGGAAATAGAAATAAAATAAAACAAACTTATATTCCATTTTCTTTGGAACTCCCATGTGGATGTTTAGAGGTGGGGACCACCAGAACTAAACATACCTTGTTAGGTTATGGAGGTTGGGACCTCCATAACTAAACCTCCCATTTGAGGTTATGGAGGTGGGGACCACCAAAAATAAATCACCTATGTGAGGTTATGGTGGTGGGGACCACCCGAGACTAAAACCCCCTTTAACACCCTCTTAAATGTGGGGAAGCCTCTTAAACTCCCCCACTTTAATGGTGCCACACCCTTTAATTAATTATAATAACTCAATTAATTAATTATGCCAATTTGATATTATGACAACATATTTTATAATGTTGTATAATTCATTTTGAGGTGGATTGGGGGATGGTTTTTGGAAATGTAGAAGGAGTGATATTTTTGGAGAAGAACACTTGTCTAATGATGAATGCACCTCCAACGAAGAATTCTCCACTGGCAATGAACGCCGACGCACGACTTCAACATAATCCTTGGGACATCCTCCAACATGAGTTGTCTTCAATCAATGACCATTCGCCCCTGCTCATCGACATCAACAAACGAATGAGGTAGAGGTTTATTTATGAGTGGTTATCACTTCCCATGTTCTTCCCTTCTAAAATAAGACCGTGGATCAACTCTCATAAACTTGTTGATCCGTAGATTTTTTTTGAAGGATTGCAAATAGTGATTGACGAAGGTTGTGGGGATTGATATTTTTCAATATCTTATATACTAATTATTGATTCATTATATTGTTGAGCCACTTGCTACCACCCTAACGTGGAGGGTGTGGGTAAAACAAACATTTTCAACCCCTCCATTGTTCTTCTTTATTGGTGTGTTCTTTACGATGATGATGGTGAACGGTGCCAAAATTTGGCACTGGTGGAACTCGATAACCGAAAAGAAGGTAACAATGAATGAATGGATAGGAAAGCTGGCCTCTGGTGAAGGACCAGCACCGTACGGCCGACCACCGTGGACTGCCACCCCACTGCTTCGCCGCCCCGCGGCCCCATCGCGCAGTCTGCGGCCCTTCACGGCCTCGCTTCGTCCAGTGGCCTCTCCAAACCCTCATGGAACCCATGACCCCCACATCCTCGTTGTGCCGCCTCATGGCCCTCCACGATTGTGTGTCCTCCCGTGACCTCTTCGCCCCCTCGCGGCCCATGCGGACTCTCGCGGCCTCTGTGGCCCCTCGCTTCCCCCGTGGCCCTCGTGGCCCCTTACGGCCTCTCGCGGCCCCCACGACCTACCGGACCGCCCAGCGCGGGCTGGGCCGGACCCATCGGGCTTGAACAAACTATAGGGCCAAGCCGGACCTAGCGGAATGGGCCATGTTGGGACTGGCCAGACCAGACCCTGACCCACTACATCCCAATTACGATCTTTAGCCATAACATTGGCATCGTTCATCCGTTTGATGAACCGTCAGTGGAACATGAATCCATGGAGTGAGAAATTCCATTGATTATACCCAACTATAGTTGTGGGTAAAGTTAGAGTATGGTCGGGTTGGATCGATCATGAACCCATTCGGGCCCTCGGGACAAAATGTCTAATAAATGACAGATCAAGCGTCCTATTGATGTGCCATCTGTTACATTGAAACCCCTATGATGTGGAAATCCTTTGAGATAATTTTTTCATGGGAATTAATGGGAGTTGGAGTATTAACCTGTGAATTGGAGACTGGACCCTCCAACAGAAAAGTAAGCCTAGTGTGGAAACCCAGTAGCTAGCTATGACGTGAAGAATGAAGAGAGGTCCTGTGTGGGTCAGCACCAAGCGATCCTGTGTGGGTCAGCACATAGAGATCCTATGTAGGTCAGAACCTATAGATCCTGTGTGGGTCAGCACCAAGAGATCATGTGACTATCACCACATAGAGATCCTATGTGGGTCAGCACCATGCGATCCTGTGTGGGTCAGCACCTAGCGATCATGTGTGTGTCATCACCTAGCGATCCTATGTGGGTCAGCACAAAGCAATCCTGTGTGGGTCTGCCTCTTAACAGATTAATATGATTCATTAGTTAAATCCAATCATCTCTACCACATCACTTAGGTTATACCTAGTGTGAGTTGATTCTGTACCTTATGGTACTTTCCTTTATGGTAATAATTCGTTGGTATTCTTCTGTGTGGTGTACATATGTGGTACTTACCGTCATGGTATTCCTTCTTTTGTGGAATGGATGAGATTTGGGATTTTGTGTTGGAACCTATGTTTCTTCATGATTGAGATGGGTATAATTAATAACATAGATATGTGTATGGGCATATCTATAAGTAGGGTGGAATATTGGCTTCAGGCTTTGTGGTATATCATTTGTGGATTTTGTGAGACCTTGAGGGTCTCAGTACTACTTACAATTGTTATACTCACCACTACATGGTCTATTCCAACACCCCATAGTGTTTGGTGCATACGATGGACAAAGCTGAAAGAGGACGAGAGTACCAGGACAGGAGGTAGCTTAGAGGTGGACGTTAGATGTGGAAAACCGCCAAGACGACCGTTTGTGAGCTTTACCTATCCTTCAGGTAGAATTCTTTGTGGACAACCCAGGAGATGCTTTTTACCTATCAGCCATCTGGTACTTTTAGTTTCTTGTACATTCTAGTTGGGCTTGTATTCTATCCCATTTTACTTACTGTACTCAATATAGTTACTATTGAGTTTACTTGAGTTCATATCTTTCTTTGTGCTTGGATGCGTGTGTTTACAAGATATAAATACAATGCCTTCCCAGTTTTAGGGAATACGCCTTCAGTGCTAGATTCCATCTCCTAGCCTATGGAAGGCGGGTTTGGGGTAGTCACGAATCAAGCCACGTGGGACAGTTCGTCACAACTAATGTTTATCTGTCTGTGATGAAAGATTTACTATATAAGTGATGCATTGTTGAGCATGTAAGTCCCTCAAAAGGGTATGTTTCCACTCATATTTTTGTTGTTACTTTATAATAATCTTAACTCATATTAGGAGTAATTGTTAAAAAGAAGTGATTCCTTTAAAAATCCCAAATGGTTTTCAATTATATAGTTTCAATTTTTAGTTTATCATCATACGATACCATTGAGAAAAAGTTTAGTGAATTTCTTATTTGTTTTCAATGTATTTAATGTTGGTGTAATAATATTTCACCTCATGTATTAACTTCTACAATTTTAATTTACAAAAAAATTATGTGGTACGGGTTGGTCCTCCGTGTCATATTTTGTACCATATATGATAAAGAAATTTATCATACATTTTTAAAAACTATAAAAACAATATTTAAGTACTTTCATAGTATGTGGATGTTGAATTACTATGTTAAATTGGTATTCTCCTATAATAATCTATTCCAATCAAATATGTGTAATTTTTCTTTTCATGATGTAAAGGGATAATATATATATATAGAACTACATTTTGAATCTATCTAGTAAGAAATATGTATCCTAATCATTATTTTTATCATAGTATTATTCATATTCACCATCTTATTATTTTGAATCCTTTGAGGGTATAATTCTATAAATGCATTCATTACCACAGAAAAATCAAAAATTTTGGAATTAATTTTGTGTAAAACATTTACATTTTTTTGGGAAATTTGTAAAATATTTCTATCCGACAATATGAGTTTTATTACCTTCATTAAATAATTCAACATTTTTTAATTCAACAACCTTTGAAATTCTTTAAAAGATATGGATATTATAATAAATATATTTCAGGCATGAATACTGAGGTAATGATTCATATAAAATCAAATAAGGTACAACATAGGTGTAAGGACATGACCCTAGTTGTCGAGAGTTAGTGGTTATTCTATTACACGGGAACAAGATTAATGGGATCGTATACCAATTGACCGAATAGTGTAGTAGTCTTGGAAAACTAGATACATAATTAAAGTTCACAATACATTTTAAATAAAAAACTAAAATCATTTTCATTTAGAACACCATTATTCATATTAACATAACTATGCATATAAATCATTAAAAAGATCCATGTATAATAGTGAAAATAAAATATAAGAAATAGGTTAGGTAAAATTCTTCATACAGGTAATCATACATTGGATGTTATGAATAGGTATGTCATAAAACTATTCATGATAAATAACTGACATTATTTCAATTTAAGAAATAACTTGATAATAATATAGAAGGAATAAACTCTAATCAAATAATTCCACATAAATTGCCAAACAAGAATTAATCTTAAGAATTAATATTATATTAATATAATAATCACATGTAATATCAATAACTCAATTGATAATGATATAATTTATAATTTTGGACATACAAAATATACCATCAATGCCTCATCCATGAAATATACTATTACATGTGTTAGGCCCTATCCGAATCCCCTGTTTGTTTCACTCATGAGAACTGCTGATTTATTTGTGGGAAATAGAGGACCCCACTCATCACATAAAATTTCCAATTCATTCCTCATATGAATGGTGAGAAACATAGAAAACCTAAACAATCATTCAGAAAATACGTTATATGATATATGAATACTTTCCCTAATCAATAATCATAACCATAAACTATGTAGATTTACATGTAGAGTTGTATCAAAATATCACATCGATATTCAATCTAAATAAAAACCATCCAAACAAAGGATAAAGATGATATCAGTATAATATATTGCCATTTTATTATAAGAACATTAAATTTATGATATAATTGATGAATAAAATAACAACAAATAATCTTTAAATCATTTGGAGGAATATTTACTATTAATTTTGATAATTATATTTTCTAAAAATGTTCACATAAAATAATTAAAATACATTATTTTGAACCATAAATAATTTTTAAAATATTCAGTGTTAATGGTGGTGGAAAATTCTATTCTTGTCGAAAACATTAAAATAAATATTCATTTATTATTTTCTATACAATCCAATATTAATTTTATTGAAAATTTAATAATTATTCCATTAAAAATATCCTATAAATTAATAATGGGTAAAAAAATTATATATCTTTTTGAAAAGGTTTAGAACATTTTTTATTACAGTTTTTAAAAACATTGGTTTTTAGGAGTATGTGTTTTTTACCAAATAGAATTAATGTAGAATTATTATAGAAAACATTTCTCAATAATTTTATGTAAAAAAGAAAAAATTGTAATATTACATGAAATATTCATGTATGACTGATTAATAATAATGTATATTTATATAAACATATAAATATAAAATAATTCCCCTAATGCGGAGTTTAAAAAAACACAAATATTGATATGATTGTGGAATAAATTATTACGACTTTGGTAACATATGAGTTATATTCCCCATAAATTTAATAAAAATAAAATAAATATGTTAATAAAATTAATATAAATATATTCACGATATAATATATAAATGGGTCATTGCGTACACCACAAAAAAGTCATGAGTGGTTAATAAGAAATAAATTTCACTGATGTAAAAGTGAGCTGAGAAACCCTTACGAAAGGTTTGATTTCATTCAAAAATGTTCAAAACTCATATATACTTGTTTTAAAAATGTTATTAATTTTGAAATATAACCATATTAATAGGTATAATATTGTATATGATCATATTATATCATCTTTCCACTAGTTCATTAATAACATTTCATTATTTTTAATGTTTTGGATCTTAATTGCCATGTTTTCTCATGTATGTTTTTTTAAGAAATTACCACGTATATATCAAAGGATAAAGTTAACTCATAACCAATGTGATATTATGATATAAATATCATATTTATTCATGAAATACATGTCCATAATCATTAGTTTATTTTGAACATATAAAATGATTAACATCTCCAAGTGGAGGTGGTAAGTCACACATACGCAGGAGCGACGATATCCTTGAAAAAAATTCGAATAAACAATGAATTGGATGGTATATTAATTTTTTAGAATCAATATTATTCCAAAAGTATAATATTTAGCAATAATTTAAACCATTAGATCCATCTATATAAACTGGCAATGAAAATAAAAGCACCCCACTACGTGGAGTTGGCAAGATGTACATACACACGTGCAGTGTTTTCATTTTTTCTAATAATAGATAAAAGGATGAATATGGTTATATATTAAACATATTAATATATATATTATATATATTATATAGTTTTTAATAATTTAGTATGTAGAAAAATATGAATTATAAGAGTAAATAGAATGGAAGGTGTTATTAAATACAATTACCGCTTCTTTGGGAGACCTTCTTTAGATCAATTCTTAAGGGATATACGGTTTGAATTTTGATAATAATAACACCTCCAAATATTTTCTAAACTATTTATAAAGAGAAATGGTTATGAATTTATCGATATAAAAGGATCAATGTTTTGTAATGAAGTGAATGAAGGGGTTCTCATTTATAATTCGGGTGAAGGGAACTTTTTATGATTTACAAAATGTTAAAATATAACAAAAATATTCCTAAGGAAAATGAATCCAAATATTATATAAATACACCGAGGATAATATTTTAGACCATATAATATCATAATTTCTGACTTTCAATGTTTTTTTATTTTTTAGATAATTTGATATAATATTTATTCCACAAAATTTCATTATTGACAAATTTGATAATATTCATTACTTTAAAATTAAAAACATCATCACTTCAACTAATATTTTACAAACTATTTTATATTAACATAAAAAAGTAAAAATAATCTATAATTTTTCATTACAATTCTAAAAAA
Source organism: Viscum album (assembly GCA_963277665.1). NCBI lineage: Eukaryota > Viridiplantae > Streptophyta > Magnoliopsida > Santalales > Viscaceae > Viscum > Viscum album. Next base: position 1,263,083,437 of record OY728140.1, on the reverse strand, counting down.
AATTATATTTTTTTATATTTTTAATATCATTTATTTTATTTTTTAATTTATTAAATGATTATTGCATCGGTTTTGTGAAAGAATTTAAGGTAAATAATTGTTACCTAAAAATAAATAAAATCCATGATGAATAAAAATAGGTTATATTTATAAATACTAATTATAGTTGAAAAAATAGTCTGGGAATCATAATATTAAAAATATTATACTTATTAATAGCAAGAGTGTAACATGTATGAATTTTCATTAAATAAAATACAATAAAGGTCATAATCTTATCCATTTGAATAAAAATAGTCTAAAATTTTATCATTTTATGATTACGGAAAAGATATACACAACTAATGAAATTTATTCTTATTTTGGTTTAATTAACGGTACATATCATTTTTATTTTAGATTTCTCAAAAAAATATTATTCAATTTTATTCTGCATGGAAAAGAATTACGCCACTATAGAAGAATCATTTAAGGAAATTATTTAATATATAAAAGTTTATAATAAGTTTATATCATAAAAATAGATTAAATTTTCGCAATATATTTCTTTTATATTCATTGTTTTCTTTATATTTACTCATATCCATATCAAAATAACCTTTTAAAGTAGTGAATTTGACTTCTCATACCTTGAGCAGTCATTTCACAACAGTTTGGATAATATGTATGTTATATTACTATAAAATTTATAATTTTAAGTCAAAATAATCATTTTTTCAATAATAATTATTACATAGTTCTTCGAAAAAATTTATTCACTTAAATTTTTAGTATAAGACAGCAGATTTGTCTTTTCATCTGCCGCACAAGCATTAAAGTAGCACTGAAATTGATTTTTTTGTTATCATGAAACCATTTGTAATTTACATGTTATGAATTATTTATTTAAATTATTAATATTATATATTCATTATATTTTCATTCCATAATTCTAATAAATTTTTATATTATAGTTATGCATTGATAATATCACAAAATATATCATATTTTATAAAATATGTTTTTTTACGATGCACCAAAACAATTGAGTACTTTAAAAGAATATAAAATATTCATCTGCTTGTAATTTTGAAATTAATAATTGAAAAAAAATTAATTTCAATAAGCTTCCCAAAATTAACTACAATATTCACTCATAAAAAGAAGAAAAACTAATTTTTTTAGAAAAAGGTTTTCTAAAATATAAACTAACAATACAAAAAATTATGTTATTATAGTCTAGTAATTGGTCAATAGATATATATTTAGTTGAAACTATATATTTATTTCATAAATTAATTGTTCGTTTTCATTCAACCAAAATTAATGTCGATGTTAAAATTGTTAAATTCAAATAATAATGTTTCAGTATATTTTTATGCTATGTGTGGTGTGAAATATAAGCTGTCAAACGTAGTGTCCTTTTAAAATATCAGGTTCTACATTCTCACCTATTTAATAAATTACATCCTTGCAATTTTTTCTTCTAATTTTTAATAAAGGGGATAGATTTTGAAAATAGTTTTATATAAATCTATCAATGAGAAATTAGTTAATTAAACATTATCTTAAATAGAGGGAAATAGAAATGTGAAGGTCACTACAAATTTAGGTTTCCCACGAGGAGATGTTTATGTAGAGGTGAAATTTGAATAGAATTCCTTATATCATTATCTAATGGAGAGTGATAAAAACTAATCATGAGATTGTTAACCATTAAAAAATTTTAATTTTATAATGGCTAAAAAGGCTATTGGTTTCCCACACTGAATAGTAATTGAATAACATTTCTATTTAAATGTCAACATCCTAATGTAGATGAATTTTTCACTATATCAATAAAGAACCCAATAAAATATACATTCTTAATTTAATTCCATATCCTAATCACAATTTCATCATTTTGCTGTGATTTGATCTCTCTCTACTTCATTTCTTGCAATAGGTTATGGATATTGAAGAATAATTTTTATGATTAAAGAAAATTTGATGAATAATATATTACATGAGTAATTCCTTTATCCCCTAAATATTAATCAAAACAATAATGGTTGTAAAATGTTATCCATCAGAAAAAATCCCACTTTATCCTCATATAATAATATCCAAAATGAAACATAATACATTTCAAAAGTAATTAACCTTACTACTCATCACAATTAAAAAATAAAAAAACAAATTGAATTATATCATTAAATATAAAAATTAAACCTACAATTATTACATCATATATAATCTATTATGGTCACATTCAATTAACTTGATCCAATATTCTTGTAAATAATGGAAATAACTTCAATATCCATAAAACCATAAATAAAATATTCATGCTTTCAAGAAATAACTATCTCTTTATTTGATAAATCCCACAAAAATATTAAACTACATTATGAAATAACTTTTCATCCAATCACTCACCATTTTCAAGGTCTCTAATATTATCCCATAAACATCTCTTTATCAATATTATCTCAACATCGGTCACACATATAGGTTTATCTTCCACATATAATTTTTTTTTCAAAAGACCAACTTCCCAAAATAAATTCTTAATATTAAAGGTATTATTCATCACATGATTCTAAATACATAAAAAAATGTACTCTAGTACAATCATTATTTGAATAATAAAATGTAATATCATTTTTCAAATATTTTTACAAAAATTAATATTGAATCCAGTTACCGAAGAACATTAATCATTACACTTCATTCTTGAACAATTAACAACCCCTCATAATCTTAATACTTTATAACATTTGAATTTCATATGTCATTTATAGTCTCTTCATCACAAATAATATTTCCATTAATAATATTCCCTTGTTGATTCTATTCAGGTGATTTCCCCCAAGGACATATATTTTTATAATTCCCATAATTCCAACATTTTAAACATTCAACCGTATACGATACCTATGGGAGAACATTATTCTTATCCATTTAATTAACTAAAATCTACATTTTTCCTATGAAATTATATGTTTTCCATCCTTATTTTTTGTACATAAAACATCTCATTGTTCCTCTAATGCATTCTTTTGGGTGTTTCTTCTAACATAATAAAGTTATATAAATTGGAATCTTCATTCCTATATAGTATCCTCCACCGTGGATCAACGTGAAATATATCCTTCTCATATATTTTAGACTGAGACATGGTTAAGGTACTAGAAATTTAATTTATATTATGTAGCAGACTTGAAATAATCATAATATAATTCACTCTAGTAATCATCACATTTGGTTTCCAATAAAAACTTTATCTATCAAAATAATCATTTACCTTATTGCATCTAGATCTATCTATTAACTAAAACCTACAAGCACTATATGATCAACAATAATCATAGTAATAAGTAAAATTGGCAGTAAGAATAATTTATATGATATCCAAATAACGTAAACATCATCTCGATATTTGATACCTTAGGTTTATACTTGATTATCCAATTTAATTACCAAATTTATAGTATTTCATATTATCCATAGTCTTATCCTCAAAGTCAGTAAATCGGTTATATTCCATAAAATATTCTTTATTAAATCTAATGCCCATTGTTTCATCTAACCATTATCTAATACCAATATTAAAGACGCTAGTTTGAGTAGCTCAAATTAGGTGGTTACATTATTTAATTTTCATAAAATAAAAGGAATAATTTCCCAAAGAACTGAATTTTTTTAGTAGTCATGCAAATCTAGATAATTACATGTAATTAAATATATATTTTAAAAATAAAACAAAAAAGGTAATTTAATTGAAAATACCAATATTCCTTATATCTCTACCTCCCAGATCAATCAAAAAACACTACCTGGTATCATCGGAAAAATAAAACATAATAAAGGGGAGAGATCAAATTCTTAGTAAGGTTAATGATATAGTGGAAGATATTAATTATTAACAAATAAATGGAATGGAAGGTTAAATAACTAAATTAATTTTCATTTAATCAATAACTTGAAAATAATATGGCATGAGTAAATTATGATGAAATAATTCGATATAAATAATCACATGTCAATGTAACATAAACATGAATACTATACTATTAGAATAATCATATGTAATATCAATTAATGAATTAATAATAATGTAATGAATAATATATGACATCTAAATAATACCATTGAGGCCACATCCAATAAATCAATAAATAAATGGATAAGGCCTTTGGTGAAAACCTACTGTAGTTTATATCGTGAGACCTACTAATACATCATGCGGTTCTAGCAGTGTAACACCGGAATATTTTATGAGAAATATTATTGTTAATTTCTTTGATGTCTTGTGTTATACACTACACCAAGATTATCGTGCGCTATACACAACTCCGTATTAGCTTGTAGTATATGAAACACTATTTTGGGCTTTTGTTGCATGCCAGAGCAACCTTCCTCGATAGCTTGCGTTGTACGCAATACTGAGTTTCACTAATCAAAAATATGTTATTAAAATATTATATAAAATAACTGTTATGAATATTAATAACCAGTTTTTTAAATTTTATAAATTTTATATTTCAAAACATACTTCATTTTTGAATTCGTAATATCGAAATTATCCTAGGGTGAGTTTGTGGAATTTTTCTGAAAGCATTCAATTTTTGATAAATAGTGAAAAAACACTAAGTTATACTTTAATACTAAATTCTTATTTAAATAATAATTTATTTTATTTAAAAATATTTTAGGTCTAAATAGACACATAATGCATATAGAAATTCAATGTAATTCATTGTAGTCAATTTATAATAATTTTAGATATATAAATATTTTATAGAACCTCTCACCGTCTTTCACCCACCTACTAGGAGAATTTTCAAATTTACATAAAACATAATTTTACCGCTTTTGTGAGTTGATTTTTGAAAATCCGAGAAACACAGTTAATATGAAGGAATAAAATGTGGTTCAATAGGGAAAAAATATTTTTTGGTGAATAGTAACATTTAACTTTTATTTACCACAACTAAAAGTAAATAGGTAAATTAGAGGTAAAATTGATATTATTATTACCCTAAAAAAATTTCCGAATTCTATTTCATAAGTGTAATTCGACCAAAAACAACCTTAGGAACAAAATTTTACCCATTAGGTCCACTTTGATTAGATTAGTACATTTACTATTACTTTATTTAAAGAAGAGTTAAACAGTTAAAATCAAAGTTTAATAACTAAAACATGTTTAATATAGGGTAATATATAAGATAAATTGGAAAATAAATATTAATTAGAAATACAATAGAATTTCCTACATATTTTTTTTACATTAAAAAATTTAATTTATTTATGACACAATGATGATGCAGTAATTACCTTATTAATGAAATATTAACATTATTGATATTATTAATACCCAAATAAATGTTATTTGAGACTTTTTATGAAATACAATAATTTTCTAGGTTAATATAACATATTAGGTTTGGTTAGATGAATTTCTTTCTATGTAATAATGCAGTAATGAATTTATAAAAAACAAAATACCAAATAGTGTAAAAATTGACATAAAAGTGTTTTTATATTAAATATTATATTATTAATTTAGATAATGATCCTAAAAATCTAAGGTTCAGAAAAAAAACTTTTATAATAACATAGATGTCATTAATGATCCAATTAGGGTTTGATTGGTAGTTTATAGTATGTTTATTAACGGTATAGTGTAAGAATACAGGATGACACGATACAATTTAAATTATTTAACTTAGAGTTAAATCTAAATGATAAGGTTCAAATGGTAACCTAAACTTGTCTAAAACCTATTGGATGAGAGGATTTGGACCCATCCCATCCATATATTATATATAAGTCACTTTTGATCCATTATAAACCGAATATGAATTTATTATAAAAAATTATTTTATGATTTTCCTAAGGAGCCCCTCACCCCTCTTATAAAAGGGCACTCCCCCCCATCTCTCTAATTCACACCTCCAAAGCCATTTATCTCGGCCAACCCCTACCAAAATACCCTATCAACTTCCCTTACTTCATCCTGGAGTCCTTCTTAATGTCAGAAAGCCATCTTAAGGATCCCTTTTGATCAAATCAAAAGGAAGAACCTGAAGAAGAGGTAAATATCTCACCTCCTATTTCAAGTTCCATTCTTCTTCCACTTCCTCCTTCTATGTTGTTTCCATTATAAAATAATAAATATAGTATATTATATATACAATGATGTTATTATAAAAATTTCAAAACAATATTATTTATTTTATACATCCTATGAATGAAAAAGTCACCACACGTGCGTACGTACGGCTTAACGTCTCCACATCGTGGTACAGTTTGTTATTCAAACATTTCATAATTTGGAAGGGTATAAGAATGAGTATTAATTATATAAATGATAAATATAAAATTATTATTATTATGTATAAATGATATACCATCTAATTATACACATTTATAATATCAAAAGAATGACATCATCGCTTGTGCGTACGTACGGACTACCGTCTCCATGAACGCGATGAGATTCATTTTCCATGATTAACCATTCAAGTATGATTATAAAGTATATATAATAAATAATCATGAAATATATTACATAATAATGATACTATATTAATTTACATATATGATTCATTTACTAAATTCCATTCAATTCAATAAGGAAACGAAAACAGCGTTCATGCGTACGTATGACCTACCGTCTCTATGAAGGGTGTATTTCATTCTTTTTATCGATATATCATATATATTTATTTTATTTATATATATTCTATATAAATCATGTTTTACATTATGAAAATATGTAAATCAGCATATAAGTAAAAGAAAAAAGTCGAAACACTTACGATAAATGAAACTCATTTACCCAAAATGATTCATTAACAAACAATTTACAAAAAAAATGGGTAATAGAAAGTAATAAGTGAACTATATATGATATCATAACAATGAATATCATTCTATAATAATTCAGTGCTATTATTTAAATAATTATAATGAATGATCAGATATGTATGAAGCATATCGGATCTGAGGTAAGGAATAATTTTGCAATCTCATTTTTATCCGAGATTGCTTATACGTAAGTATTTACTGGGGTAATATTTTTCATCCATGTCCATAAAAATGTTTTTTATAAAGTTTTTAATATAATTACATGTATTTTTAAAGTCATTTTTACCCCTCTTTTACTTTATGTTTGTGTTATTGAATGAATCTTTGTTTAGTTTACCATGTGTGGTACTTTTTGACTTTTTTGTTAAAAGTACAAGGAGAATGTTTTTTTAACATATACAGCATGAAAAGATAATTACGGTTTTCTAACGCCTTATTTTCATGAATCATACTCTACAGGATTTCATGAATATTTTCAATAAAATCTATTTCTTTTAATATTGCGTGGAATTTTGTGAAAATAAAACGATTTTGAATAATGAAGGATATTTTCCTCATGAATTCATTTCAAGTGTCTTATCAAAACTATATTTTCATATTAGATGATATTATTTATTATGTTTATGTCTCAATTATAATGTCCCTATTATTTACCTGATTTGATTTTTCTTATGATGAAATGATATTCATTTGTTTTATATGGATTATTTTTCGGGATGATATTTATAAAAACCATTTTATTCTTTGGGTTATGAGGATTGATTTATGATTGTTTTGTGTCACACGTAAACATGATTTCACTGTGAGATGGGTGGGACCTATATATCCCTCCAATGAATTGGGTAAAGATTTATATCTCATGATATAGAAATGGATGGAATGACATGAAAAATATGGTTCAGTAATACAGGGCTGGAATGGAGAGTAAACATGATTCAGTAATGGACATTGTCCACTATGATGGTCTTAGAAACAATGCTTTGACTACTATAGAAATAATATCAAGTGCTTGATGGTTTTACACAATTACATGTTTTATTCCCATGCTATTTTATCATTATTGATGATCCATTATGATCTATTCCTTATGTACTGCCATGATTCATGTCATTGCTCAAGATTTTGATGTATTATGTTCAAGTTTTTACATTCAAATGTTTATGTATTGTTTAAATGTTTTAAATGATTACCCTTAATGAGAATTTGAGCTAACCCTTTTTATGTTTTATTTTCCCTAGGATATAATGAATGGTTTTAGGAAAGAAAACAAAAGGGGAAGATCTTTATGGGAGATGTTGAAGATCTTTCAACAAGATTTGATGTTTATGTTCCATGTTCCCAAAGACAATAAAATATTACGGTCCTTAGATTTCAGTTTTTGTTATCTATTATGTATTCCACAAATGAAATGAAATATCTATGTACGTCAATTATGCGTTTCTACAATTGGTATCACAGGAAAGGTTTAGTCAACCTTTGGAAACTATGATGCGAAAACATTAGTGGCATCCCTAGAGATATTTCTAAGGTATGTCTAGGGATGTCCCTAAGGATAAGTATAAGTATAGGATATAGTACTATAATTTCTTTAAAGATCATAGAATTAAACCTTAGATGTATGATATTGAAGGTACTCCCCTATTATTATGTTATTTTCCTAGCATGATTTTTGCCTCTTACACTATTTTTTGGGGTTTTAGGCGATGGATGGAACCCTAAGGAACTATATTGATCAATGTAATGGGTAATGCAATGATTTTACTTCGAAAAAAACCAATGTTATGGGATATGGAGTGAAAAATATTATTTCTATACTTACACAAGCTATGTATCATTCTTGACTTCCGAATGAGTAGAGAAGTGAACAATATTCCATTGATTTCTTCATGAGGAACACCCACCTTATTTAAGTGGGTCGTCTAATCCACTTTTTTTGAACAATGGATCAGTACCATTGGAGCATTATTTTCCACACATCGATGTTCGGTATTTGAAAAAGTGATTCTTTCTATTTACCATTTAGAAGGTGAAGTATACCAGTGGTGGACTCTAATAAAAATTTAAGGCCCCTAGGTAAAATTAAGTCCATGGAATTGGACGTGTTCACAAACTTATTTTTCAGTAAGTACTTCCATCGTAATCTTTTAAAAAAGATGGAAACGGAGTTCATTGAGCTTTAAAAAAGGGATGATGAATATGTTGGTATATACGAGGTGAATATTAAAAGGCTTTCAAGGTATGCATCTGGCTTTATCATCTGACCTGAAAGTAAAATTGATCGATTCTTCAATGGGTTAAACCAAGTATTTGAAGGAAATTAGCTATAAGAGACTTCAGTAGTTATGAAGAAATTATTCATTGAGTTATCAATGTAGAACTGGAAGTTGGTGTTACATATCCATCTCATGGTTTTGATAAGAAACGAAAGATTGTGTTCAAGGAAAAATCTCAAAAACAATGGTGAAAATAATTTGAATGTTTCTTTATGCTCACTGTGTGGAAAGAAGCATGGGGAATATTGTCTTAAAGGGACAAGAAACTGTTTTAAGTGTGGAAAATAAGGTCATCGAGTAGGTGAGTGTCGACGTAATGGAAAAAGAGTATCTAATTATGGGAAAAGAGAAAAAACTACAGAAAACCCACCACCAACACTTAAATGATTCAAGTGAAAAGAAATGGGGAATTATGCTAATCAATACTCTAATCCACAGTTTAATGATGATCAACATCAACAACCTCTTAATGAAAAGGACAAAGGGAAGTCATATGCGATAACTATTGGCGATTTTGAATATGACAACGATGTGGTGGAATGATAAAGTGTTTATGTAATGAGATTCTAAAATAATGTTGTAGTATCATGCAATATTAAAATATTTATGTATTGGTCTATTGTGGTTTTGAATAATTTTTTAGTACCGGTAACCATGAAAAGTGATCGAAATATTTTTGGAATGCCTATGAAATGTGCATAATGAAGGGATGTGGAGAAAATAATGTGTATAATTTTATTCAAAAGCTCATGACTGGTATAAGGACAAAGTGATATCATGGTTTGAGTATATATAATTTTTGGGATTTTGGTATATGGAAAGAGATTCCTTTTGACAGTAATCATGTGTTCACTAAGGTTCTATGGTAATTTATGTTTCAAGAGAATACATTATTAAGGTATTCACATGTTTGGAATGCGATCAACAAGATATATCTTGTGATATATGGGGGATAAATGATGGTATTCACATGCTAGTTATTGGACCATTCTAGTAATCATTTTCTTTATACTATGAGAATGGACAGATGTGTTTTGGATAATTCTAAAGATTGGAATGGATTATGTTGGACATCAGATAGTATTGTTTAAGCCTAGAACATTTTTTGATATTATTTCGGTAATTTTTTAATAGTGTTCTTTTTGAAAAAGGACAACCTGCAGGATGTGCGATAACACGTCGCGTCGGACAAGGTTATGGGAATCGAACCCACAACCAAAGTGCGAGAAAAATTTAACTCCTACCACTGGCCTACAGGAAGTCCCTGGTTAGTAGAAACTAGTTTTATTTTTTTAAGCGGTATGATTGATGAAGTATAAGTCCATTTTTGGAATCAAATACGATTAACCACACCATATATGGGCTTATGTATATTTGATAACATTTGCTAACCTTTTGTTTGAGACAGATGGAATGACCCATCATTCAATCACATGATCTACTAACACTACAAAAATGAGAAATTCAACTTCATTGCTTGAAGACATGAAGTGTAAATTGTTCTTGGAACAGCCAACTGCGAGATTGTACCAAAATAAATTAAGAATTTATTATAATTAAAAAAATTCGACTTTAGGGAAATGATATTGAAAACCAAAAAAGTTATCTTAGTACCCTCATCCGATGAATTAGATGGTAAATTAGATCATCACAAATTTATTGTTTTGTGATTGCTGGATTTTTTTATCCATGTTCTCTACCACTTTCTACCAGAACATGATGGTTAGATTTCTCTTTCATATCCATATTTTCACCTATATTCTCTTATGTGGAAACCCAATGATGAGATACTTTGGGTATCAGTAATGTATCTAACGTTCCTTTTTAAAATGATGTTTTAGTATTCCATTTTACGATGTGGGTTTCCATTAAAGAAACTTTCAATTATAAAATCATTTATAACCCCGACTAATTTCGAGGGCGAAATTTATTTTAAGGTGGGTAGAATGTTACACCCCGAGATTTTATGACAAATATTATTTTTAATTTCTTTGATGTCTTCTATTATACGCTACACCAAGATAATCTTGCGCTATGCACAACACCGTATTATCTTTTAGTATATGTAACACCATTTCTGGCTTGCGTTACACGCAAAAGAAACCTTCCGCGATAGCTTGCGTTGTACGCAGTAATGAGTTTTAATAAACAACGATATATTTTGAAAATATTATATAAACTAGCCATTATGAATAGTAATACCCACTTTTTGAAATTTTAAAAATTTTATATTTCAAAATGGACTTCATTTTTTGATTCATAATATCGAAATTAGCCTAGGGTGAATTTTTGTTATTTTTCTGAAAACATTCATTTTTTGATGAATAATGAAAAAACAGTGAGTTATAGTTTAAATCCAAAATTTTATTTAAATAAATATTTATTTTATTTAAATTTAAATTAGGTAAAAATAGACACATATTACATATATAAGATCAATGTAATTCACTAGAGTCAATTTATAAAAATTTTAGATATATAATAATTTTATGGAACTTTTCACCGTCTTTTGCCAACCTCCTATGAGAATTTGCAAATTTACATAAAACATAATTATACCGCTTCTGTGAGTTTGATTTCAGAAATCCGAGAGACACGGTTAATATCATGGAGTAAAATGTGGTTCAATAAGATAAAAAAAATTTCTTGGTGAATAGTAAGTGTTAACTTTTCTTTACCACAGTTAAAAGTAAAATATGGAAATTATCGGTAAAAATGATATTATTATTACGCTAACACATGTCCTAATTCTATTGGATAAATGTATTTCAGCAAAAAACATCCTTAGGAATAAAATAATACCATTTAGTTCCACATGGATTATATTAGGACATTTACTATTATTTTATTTAAAGAAGAGTTAAAATAGTTAAAATCAATGTTTAATAACTATTTTTTTAATATATGGTACTATATAAGATAAATTCGACTATAAATATTTATTAGAAATCTAAATGAATTTCCTACATAATGTTATTTAATTTAAAAAAAAAATTTGACATTAAAAAATTTAATTTATTTATGACACAATGATGATGCAGTAATTACCTTATTAATGAAATATTAACAAAATTGATATTATAAATACCCAAATAAATGTAATTTGAGTCTTTTTATGCATTAAACTAATTTTCTAGGTCAATATTACATATTAGGGTTGTTAAGATGAAATTTTTTAGAAGTAAAAATGATGTTATGAATTTAGAAAAAAATACCATTTAGTGTCAAAATTGACTTAAAAGCATTTTTAAAACAGATATTATATTATTAATTGATATAATAGTCATAAAAATATTAGGTTCGGCAAAAATACTTATATAATAATATATATGACATTAATGAATCAATTATTGTTCGATTGGTAGTTTATAGTAAGTTTATTAACCATATAGTGTATGAATACAAGAAGACACAACAAAAGATAAATTATTTAACATAGAGTTAAATCTAAATGATAAGGTTAAAATGATAAACTAAGCTTGTCTAAAACCTATTCGTTGAGAGGATTTAGACCCATCCCCACCCTATCATCAAAATTATTCACTTTGGATCTATTATAAATGGAATATAAATTTATTATAAAATAATATTTTATGTTTTGTCTAAGGTGCCCCTCACCCCTCTAATAAAAGGGCAATCCCCCTTCTCCATAATTCACACCTACAAAGCCATTTGGCTCGTCCAAACCCTCCCCAAATACCCTCTAAACTGTCATCACTTCGTCCTAGAGGCATTATTTATGTTAGAAAGCCAACTTATGGTTCCCTTTTGATCAAATCAAAATGAAGAACCCGAATAAGAGGTAAATATCTCACAACCTATTTCAATTTCCTTTCTTATTCCACTTTCTCCTTCTTTGTTGTTTCTATTAAAAAATAATAACTTAAGTATATTATATTTAATGTTATGTTATTATAAAAATTGCAAAAAAATATTTTTTATTTTATCCATCCTATGAATGAATAAGTCCCCACACGTGCGTACGTACGGCTTACCGTCTCCACATCATGGTGTAGTTTCTTATTCAAAGATTTCATTATTTGGATGGGTATAATAATGGGTATTAATGATATAATTGATAAATATAACATTATTATGATTCATTATATATGATATACCATCCAATTATACATGATTTTAATATCAAAAGAATGATATCATCGCTTGTGCGTACTTATGGACTACAGTCTCCACGAATGCGATGAGATTCATTTTCCATGGTAAAGCATTTAAGTGTGATAATTAAGTATATATAATAAATAATCATGAATAATAATAAATAATAATCATATTTTTTTGTACATATATGTTTCATTTAAATAATTCCATTTAATTCAATAAGGAAATGAAAACAGCGTTCATGCGTACGTTCGGCCTACCGTCTCCATAAATGGTGTATTTCATTCCGTTTATCGATCTATCATATATATTTATATTATGAATATAAATTCTATATAAATCATGTTTTAAATTATGGAATTATGCAAATCAAGATATAATTATGAACAAAATGTTTAAAAACGTACGATAAATGAAACGATTTTACCAAAAACATTTCTTTAACATGGAATTTACAAAAGAACGGGTAATATAAAGTCATAAGTGAACCATATATGATATCATAACAATGAATATGATTCTTTAATAAGTCAATGACATTATTTAAATAATTATTCATGAGTTTTGGATATGTACGAAGTATATCTGATTTAAGGCAAGGGATAAATTTTCAATCTCAATTTTATCAGAGATTTCTTATACGTAAGTATTTGTTGGGGTTATATTTTTCATACATGACCATAAAAATGTCTTTCATAAAGTGATTAATATTATTACATGTATTTTTAATGTCAGTTTTACCCCTCTTTGACTTTTACTTTGTGTTATGGAATGAATCTTTCTTTTGTTTACCATATGTGGTACTTTTTGACATTTCCTTTAAAAGTAGGATGAGAATGTTTTTTAAACTTATTTGACATGAATGGATTTTTATAGTTTTCTAGTGCCTTATTTTCATGAAGCTTACTCTACAAGATTTCATGATTATTTTCAATAAAATATTTTTAATTTTAAAATTGCATGGAATTTTGTTAAAAGTAAACTATTTTGAAGAATAAATGATATTTTCTTCAAGAATTCATTTCTTGTGTTTTATCAAAACTATTTTTTCATCTAAGATGACATTATTTATTATGTTTATGTCTCAAGTATAATGTCTCTATTATTTACATGATTTGATTTTTCTTATGATTAAGTGACATCCATTTGTTTTATATGGAATATGTTATGTGATGATTTTTATAAATCCCATTTTATTCTTTGGGTTATGATGAATGATTTATGATTGTTTTGTGGCACACGTAAGAATGATTTAACTATGAGATGGGTGGTACCTATATATCCCTCCAATTCATTAGGTAAAGATTTATATCTAATGAGATAGACACGGCTAGACCGGAATGTAAAATCCAATTCAGTAATACAGGACCAGAACGACCTGTAAACCCGATTAAGTAATAGACTTTGTCCACAATGATGGTCTCAGTAGCAATGCTTTGACTACTATGGATATCATATCATGTGCATGATGGTTTTCCAAAAATAAATGTTTTATTCACATTTTATTATATCATTATTGATGTTCCATTATGATCTATCCCTTATGTATTGCCAAGATTCATGTCATTGCTCAAGATTTTGATGTATTATGTTCATTTTTTACATTAAAATGTTTATGGATTGTTTATATGTTCTCAATGATTACCCTTACTGAGATTTTGAGCTCATTCTTTTTACGTTTTCTTTTCCCCAGGATAGAAATAAATTTTTTATGTAAGAAAACAAAAGGGTAAGATCATTATGGGAAATGTTGATGATTTTTCTACATGATTAGAAGTTTATGTTCTACATTTCCAAAGACAGTAAACTATTAATATCCTTGGATGTCTGTTTTTGTTATGTATTAAGTATTCTGAAAAAGTAATGTAATCTCCATTTACATCATGTTTGGTTCTCTACAAGATGACCTATCCATTCACATAATATGTCCAATTAATTCCTAATATGAAATGTGAGAAACATAAAAAACATAAACATTCGTATTGGAAATCTATCATGTGAAATGTGAACACATTCCCCAACCAATAAACATAACCAAAAACCATCTAGGGTATTATGGTGTTTGGTATCAACATAGAAATTCTATATTCAAACAGATAAAAAACTTTCTAAATAAAGAATATGGATGATATATGTCACGAACCGAATCAGGTCTCCAGGAAGTCGATGCCCGACCCGGCCCGAGGAAAGGCCCGAAGGGCGTCCCCAATCCCCACGGGCTGGCACAAGTGCCCGAGTATCAATTTCAACTTTGGGAACGATTTAACCGAGTAAACAATTATAAAGCAGCCAACCAAAGTAAACTAAACAAAAGTAAAAGTTACAGTCAAACATGTATTTAACCAAAACATGTTTTTGAGTCACAAGTATTCAAAACCAAAATAACACTAAAAACAAGGTGACCAAAAACCAACCTAAGAACTGTCGCCCGGTGTGAGGACACCTCCCTTAAGCCACCACCCAAAACGCCACATAGATAGGCCTGCTAAAAAACTGAACCACTACTCCCAAAATTTGGACCCTTACCAGTATCAGATGTAAACAAATCTACTTACACCCAAGAGTGTAAGTAGGGTGTGAGAAATCGCCCAACAGGGTATCACCATGAAAATATTCAACGCACAAATATCAAAAGACAAACCATTTTCAATGCTGAATAAAGAAAATAAGAGGTGCAAAAAGAAAAGGATTTCATAAAACTACTTAAAAGAAAGACAGTTCAAGATAAAAACATTAGGGTAGTAACTCAAGTGAAATATCACGTATCATTGTGCACGCAAATAAACCGGTAGCACCAAAGGATGGGAGAGGACCTATGGGGACTAGAAACATGTGGGACCCTAGAACGTCGTGTCTCAGTGAAACGTGGATTAGGTGGCCACGACCCCCAGATAATGTGTCTTAGAAAGCCACGACCCTCAGAACACGTGGCTTAGAAGGCCACGGCCCTTAGATATCATATGTTTAGTTATTGTTTCAATCGTTAAACCTACCAGTGAAACTGGGTCAGGTCATCTATGGAAAACTAGCTCACGAGTCCCAGTCTCCCCACCTAATACCCCGACTTCCCTCCTTTTGTTCACCTAAATTCAAAGTTCACAAAACATGTCACTCGTACAATGATATATTTTTTGAAAAACCACACGCACACCAAATCGTTGTAAAACATAGCCTACACTGCTAGCACATTAAATTAATCCAGCAAAATAGTTTTTAAAAGAAACACTTTTTATAACCAGGGATGCCCTTAAAAAAATTAAGCAGTTTCGAAACATGATGCAAAATATTCAAAGGGAAAAAGTCACTCAAAACATTTTACAAGACAACCACTTTTCCCTAACACACACTGCATAGTTTACAACAATAATAAATGGCCCGAAGGGAGATTTCACAATAAAATTAACAGAAATCACCTGAACATAGAACTAATTAAATAAACACACAATAACTCTAATTCAGAGGAAAATGTTCACATCATGTAAACAAATGGATAAGTCATTAAATTAATTAAATAATCAAGAAAATGATTGTAAACTAATACTTGTTTGCGGAACCACCTACCTCAAATAGGAACAGAAAACGACACGACGCAAAACTCCCGTTGCGCAACGATCTCATTGTATTGAGCCATCAAACAGGTCTTAAAACAACAGATCATTAATTAGGTTCAATAATAATAATAACATAATAATAATAATATTAATAACAATAATAATAATAACGTACAAATAATAATAGTAATAACAATAATATAATATTAATAATAATAACATCATAATAATCACAATAATAACACAATAATAATAATAATTACATAATACTAATAATAATAATACCAAAATAATAATAATAGCATAACAATAACCATAATAACATAATATTCATAATAATGATATAATGATAATGATTATAATAATAATAATAACAATACTATAGTATTAATAATAATAACATAATTATAATAATGATATAATAATAATAATATAATAATAATAATAACAATACTATAGTAATAATAATGATCACATAATAATAATAATATTGTAATAGTAATAAGAACATAATAATAATTAAAATAAAAACGTTAATAACCTAATAACTTAAACGTAAATTTATATCAATCCACATAATTAAATAAAATAAAATAATACAATAAATTGATATAAAATAAACAAACCTTGTTCAACGAGGGTAAAGGAGGGGAACCGTCCCATGCGGCTTCGGAGGGAGGAAGTCTGGCGCTGTCCAGTGGAGCAGAGGAGGAGGGGGGGGTCTGCTGGAGGAGGCCGTCTGAACAGGGACAGCGGGGGTGCGGTGGTTTGCTGGTGGAGGATGGCCGAACATGAAGGGTAGAAGCTCTAAGGTGAAGGGGAAGGGGAGAATGGGTCTGGCGCATCTTCAAAGGTCCGACGAGAGGAGGGCATTGCGGCGGCGTGGTCCTGAGTGGAGGTAGCAGGGAGGGCGGTCGAACGGGGAGGTGCGGCCGAGCGTGGCCGAGCGGGGAGGTGCGGCTGAGCACGACCGCGCGGGAAGGTGTGGATGATTGGGAAGATGTGGTAGAAGAGAAGAGAAGAAGAAGGAGAGGAAGATAAGAAGAATAAGGAGAAGAAGAAGGAGAGGAGGAGAAGAAAAGGGAGACTTTGGCGGTTTGGGTGAGCATGGGAAGGGGAGCGCGCGTGTGAAGAAGGAAAAGGGGAGAGAGATACATGCGGAGGAAGTAAGAGGAGGGAAGAAAATAAAAGAAATAAAAAAAGAATAGGAGAATGGGGGTGGTGGCAAGGGTTTCAGATGGGGTGGGGGAGTTAAACAAACTAAATAATATAAATTTAATGATATTAATAACATCCTAATTAGAATAATAATAATAATAATAGTTATAATAATAATACTAATAGCATAATAATCAATAAAAATAATATTATTATTATCAATAATAATAATAATAACATCATAATAATAATAAATAATAAAAATAATAAAAAAAATAAAATAAAAAAAATGTAACATTACTTTGAAACTGAAGTTAATTGTCCGGAAAAAGAACGTTTGTGTAGCGAGCGCCGTATGTTAAAAAGGCAAGGTCACGCGGCTGCGCCCGTGATATGCCCATGCACCAAGCGGTGTAGAGATAATGTGCATTTATCAGCACCAAAAAAAGGCCTCACATCAGGTTCAACCCGCACTTAAAACCAGTAATTAAATAAGCAAGTGATTAACCTCAAGAAATAAAAATTTAAAATTAAGGTCGTACCTCAGAGCGAAGTCCGGGCGTGACAATTCTCCCCACTATGAAAACTTTCCACCCTCGGAAAGTCAGCTCAATGCCTTATCAGAGAATAGAAAATGGTACTCCAGCTCAACCCACAACTTCTGCTTCCAAATATCGTGTTCATCACTCCCGTGATGCCAATGAATATAGACTAGAGGGATGGACTTTCCACGCAGCACATTCTCCTGTGAATCCACAATCCTCACAGGTCGCTCAACCACAGATAAGTCGGATTCCAACTCCAGCTCCTCCCAATTAAGCACATGCAACGGATCGGGGTTGTACGTCTTTAGTTGAGGGACATGAAATACGTCGTGAATCGACGTCAACTGCGAGGGAAAAGCTAACATGTATGACACCTTGCCAATCCGTTCAAGAATCTCTAAGGGTCCGACATATCTTGGTGTCAGTTTCCCCCACATCCCCAAATGACAGTGACCCAAGTGAGGGGCCAATTTAAGGAACACTCTATCATCCACTGAAAACTCACGATCCCGCCGCCTCTGATCTGCATAAGACTTGTGGTGACTTTGAGCTGTCAACAATCACTTCCTAACCATATTGATCTTCTCAGAAGTCTCCTGAACAAGGCTAGGTCCCAAGAGCTAGGCCTCTCCTACCTCAGCCCAACATAGAGGAGACCGACAAGGCCGGCCATAGAGCACCACAAAGGGTGAAATTCTGATGAAAGACTGTTAACTCTTATTATAAGCAAACTCGACCAATCCAAAATGGATATCCCATGAGCCTCCAAAATCTAACACACAGACTCGAAGCATGTCTTCCAGAATCTGATTCGCCTGCTCCGTCTGGCCATCCATCTAAGGATGGAATGTCGTGATCATCTTAATCTGCGACCCCAAAGACTTCTGGAGGCATCCCCAAAACCGAGATGTAAAGTGGGGGTCCTTGTCAGAAACAACTGCCGACGGCACACCATGAAGTCTGACCACCTCCTGAACATACAAGAGACCTAGCTCCTATACCTTCGTTGTATCTCTGATTGGAATAAAGTGAGCAGACATGGTTAAGCGGTCAATCACTACCCAGATAGCATTCCTTCCCTGAGGTGTACGAGGCAACCCAATTATAAAGTCCATGGTGACATCTTCCCACTTCCAGGTAGGAATGGGTAATGGCTGGAGTAGGCCATATGGTCTCTGATGCTCTGCTTTTACCTGCTGGCAAGTGTAACATCTGGATACGAAGTTGACTATGTCCCGTCTCATACCTGGCCACCAGAACTGACGGAGAACATCATAATATATCTTGGTGGTACCAGGATGGATGGCCCACTGAGATTGGTGGCTATCCTTCATCACCACCTTCCGCAGAGACAACAGCACCACATCATGACCTTTTAAGCACAAGACCCACTTAGAAGACAAGGACCAATCTGAAGGAGTCTCCCCACCATGGAAAAACTCCATGGATCGCTGACACAACTCATCATTGGGCTGCTCCCACTATATCAGCTCCAGACAAGCAGGAGTCAACTGAATGCTAGCTAAGAAGGTACATCCACTGTGCTCCCTACTCTCCAAGTGCATCTGGGTGAAGAGCCCCACCAAACTCCACTCATCGTTGGACTTACTCAATGCATGCACTGGTACATTCCTACTCAAGGAATCAGCTACAACATTACCCTTTCCAGGGGTATAGAAAATGTCAAAATCAAAACCCTGTAGGTACTCGACCCAGCAGTGCTACCTCAAATTGAGATCCTTCTCAAAGAAAATGTAATCCAGGCCCTTATGGTCAGAATAGACCACAAACTTCTCCCCAAAAAGATAGTTGTGCCACATCTTCAATGCATGAATGACCACTGCCAACTCTAAGTCGTGAGTCGGATAATTCTTCTCATGCGGCCGGAGCTGGCGAGAACCTTAAGCCACAACATGGTAATCCTGGATGAGCACACATCCAATGCCCATACCTGAAGCATCACAGTACACCACATAGCCCTTTACCGACTCTGGTAAGGCCAACACAGGTGCGGTGGTTAACCGCCGCTTCAACTCTTCAAAAGATGTCTGGCACTGTGGGCTCCACTCAATCTTCACCCCTTTCCGGGTGAGTGCGGTCATGGGGGAGGCAACCATCGAGGAGTCCTGGACAAAGCACCTGTAATAACCATCCAAGCCCAAGAAGCTCCTGATCTCAAACACATTTCTCGGCTGCTCCCAAGACATAACTGCCCTGATCTTTTCGGGATCCACTGAAACCACTAGATCAGAGAATACATGCCCCAGAAACTTCACTTCCCTGATCCAGAATGAGCATTTCGAGAGTTTGGCATACAATTGGTGATCCCGCAAAGTGCCCAAAACAACGCGTAGGTGATGCTCATGCTCCTCCTCAAATCCAGAATAAACCAGGATGTCATCCACTAATACCAAGACAAATGAGTCGAGATATTGGTGGAACACCCTATTCATGAGCACCAAAAAAACTGAAGGAGCATTTGTCAGTCCGAAAGGCATAAACAAGTACTCGAAGTGACCATACCTGCTTCGGAAAGCAGTCTTCGAGATATCTGCTTCTCTCACCCTTAACTGGTGGTATCCCGAACGCAAATCAATCTTGGAGAACCACTTTTCCCCCTTCATCTGGTCGAACAAATCGTCAATCCGAGGAAAAGGGTATCTATTTTTGATGGTTACCTAGTTCAATTTCCGGTAATTAATGCACAACCGGAGGGTTCCATCGGCCTTCTTTGTGAATAAAACTGGTGCGGCCCAAGGAGAGACGCTCGGGCGAATGAATCCTTTGGATTCCAAATCATCCAACTGTATCTTTAATTCCCTCAATTCGATGGGCGCCATACAATATGAGGGAAGAGATATAGGCTGTGTTCCCGGCGCCAACTCAATCAAGGACTCCACGTCCCGCTCTAGGGGTAAGCCAGAAAAATCATGTGGGAAGACCTCTGGGAACTCATCCCCTACGCGAGGTAACCCGCCCTGTAAAACACCACCATCATCCTCCAACGCGAGCGATGACAAATGATAAGCAATATTTCCCTACTCATGGAGTGGAGGTCCCGCGCATCCCGACCGAGGATCCCATTCTCCGTGAAATAACTGGGGAGTTCCATATGGTGCCGTAAAACTGACTTAGCACTGATAGAAATCAATGTGCGCCTGGAAACACACCATCCCGTCCAAACCGAGGATCACATAAAATATGTCCATATCAAGGACCATGAAATCCCACTCCATCTCGACTCCCGACACAGAGAGAGGGAACAATGGGAACTTAAGGCCTTGCTCCCTCTTTTTCCCCAACGATGTTTCCATCTCTATAGAAAACGATAACATCTCGGTCGGTAGGTTCATCATATTCACACGATGAGAAGATATAAAAGAATCTGAAGCAGCAGTATCAAATAAAACTATAGCTATAGAAGATGAAACCAAAATAGTACCTCGAACCGTCGAAGGCCCTGCATCAGATCCCGCCGATGCCTGATCCACAACATGCAAAATTCTGGTACCTGCCTGAGAACGACCACTCGCCTGAGGCTCTGCCCTGATCTGGCTCTGCCCTAAAGAAAATCTGGTCATACCACCACGGCCACCGACCGAGATCCTGTCGTTCTAGTCGGCTATGACTGAACTGATACCCCTCTTGAAGCCACTGATCTAGCCCCAGTCTGGTAAGGGCGTGCAGTCCTGTAGAAGCGATGTAGATGTCCCACAACACCACATCGATGGCATGGTCTAGGAGGGTATGGACAAACAAGTCAGATGTGCCCTACCCTTCCGCACTGATGGCACACTATGGACCCTGCACCAAAAGCCCCAGATGAAAACTTCCTGGGAGGATGACCTGAGCTACCATCACTCTTCTTCCATTGCTCATCACGCTTCCTCTTCGTCTCAGATGAACTGCCACCGCCAAGCCCTGACAATGATCCAGAAAACCCTGACTTTCCCATCTGGTTAATCTCATCCATACAAGCACGATCGACCACCTCAGCATAAGTCTCCAGCATGAATAAGAAATCCTGGGAGTGGATTTCTGGTCAAAGGCCCTTCTCAAACTTCCGAGATTTCATGAATTTGCTCGAAACTATCTCAGGTGCATACCTTACCAGTTCAGAAAAACGGTGCGCATACTCCACCACTATAAAATTCCCTTGCGAAAGGTCCATGAACTCCCGAGATCTAGCGTAGGATAGGAACACTGGACAATATTTATCGTTGAAGATTACCTTGAAATATTTCCAAATCATATGCTCATGCTTCCCAGCCTAGATCACTGATTCCCACCATTTAAGACTGTAACCCTCTAGCTGGAACGAGGCACACTTCACCCTGACTTCCTCGGGCATGTCAAGGAATTCGAACATACGTTCTATCTTTTCAATCCATTCCTCTACCTCCCATGGTTCTGAACTACCTCAGAATGAAGGTGGTTTTCTCTTCAAAAACTTCTGAGCTTTATCCCTCCTAGAGCCAAATTCCTCCCCTCTACCTGGAAAAGGGGTGGGGGTGGAAGTTGCGCCTTGTCCCAAAGCCTGAATGGCTCGGACCATAGCTTGTACCAATCTCTGATCAAGCGGCACGGGAGAACTTTCTCCGGCTTCCTCCCGTGGGTTCTAGGGAGCTCTCCGGATAGGCATATTACTGCAAAGGGAAACAATCAAGAAGGAATACCATCAATATCACATATCTCAAAAGGAACTAAAATTTTGTTTCAACAAGATAAATAATCATGAAAAAATGTCTTCGTGCAAAAACTCTACTTTCCTGCCTGGTGTCCATGTACAGTCTGCAGCCTGTACATCCCACCTAGGAAAGAAGTCAAATAAGCACACTGACATCCCATGGTGACTCAGTATCTGTCACAAGGCGTGCTCGCCAGGCACCCTACTCGCAACATGAATTCTGAGCCCCGACAGACCCAACTCTTGTATAATCCAACTCATCCCAAATAACATAAACCATGAGCTAAAACCTGCTCTGATACCATTTTTTCACGAACCGAATCAGGTCTCCATCAACTCGATGCCCGACCCGGCCCCCGACAGAGCCCGACGGGCGTCCCCGATCCCACAGGCTGGCACATGTGCCCGGGTATCAATTTAATCTTTGGGAACAATTTACCCGAGTAAACAAATATAGAATAGCCAACCAAAGTCAAACAAAAAAAGTAAAAGTTACAGTCAAACATCTATTTAACCAAAACATGTTTTTGAGTCACAAGTATTCAAAAACCAAATAACACTAAAAATAAGGTGACCAAAAACCAACCTAAGAACTGTCGCCCGGTGTGAGGACACCGCCCCTAAGCCACCGCCCAAAACGCCACGTAGATAGGCCTTCTAACAACCTGAACCACTTCTCCCAAAATCTGGACCCTTACCTGTATTAGAAGTAAACAAATTTACTTACACCCAATGGTGTAAGTAGGGTGTGAGCAATCTCCCAGCAGGGTATCACCAAAAAAAGATTCCACACAAAAATATTAAAACACAAACCATTTGCAATTCTAAATAAAGAAAGGAAGAGGTGCAAAATGAAAAGGTTTTCATAAAACGACTTAAAAGAAAGACAGTTCATGATAAACACATTAGGGTAGTAACTCAAGTGGCATATCATGTGTCATTGTGCACGCAATGTAACTGGTAGAACCAGATGATGAGAGAGGCCCTATGGGTACTAGAAACATGAGGACCCTAGAATGTCATGTCTCGGTGAAACGTGGCTTAGGTGGCCACGACCCTCAGATAACGTGGAATATAATGCCACGACCCTCAGAACACGTGGATTAAAAGGCCATGGCCCTCAGATATCATATATTTAGTTAATGTTGCAATCGTTAAACCTACCAGTGAAACCGGGTCGGGTCATCTCTGGAACACTAGCTCACTAGTCCTAGTCTCCCCACCTAATACCCCGACATCCCTCCTTATGCTCACCTAAATTCAAAGTTCACATAACATGTCACTCGCACACTGATATATTTTTTGAAAAACCACACGCACACCAAAGTGTTTTAAAACATAGCCTACACCGCTAGGACATTAAATTAAACCAGCTAGATTGTTATAAATAACACTTTTTATAACCAGGAAAACCATTAAAACAATTAAGCAGTTTCTAAACATGTTGTAAAATATTCAATGGGAAAAAGTCACTCAAAATATTTTACAAGACAACCACATTTCCCTAACAAATGCTGCATAGTTTTCAACAATAATAAATGCCCCGAAGGGAGTTTTCATAATAAAATTAACTAGAATCACCAGAACATAGATCTATCTAAATAAACACACAATAACTCTAAGTCAGCGGAAAAATTTCATAGTATGTAAATAAATGGATAAGGCATTGAATTAATTAAATAAGAAAGAAAATGATTGTAAACTGATACTTGTGTGTGGAACCACCTACCTCAAATAGGAACGAAAAACGACACGGTGCAAAACTCTCGATGCGCAACGGTCACACCATATTGAGCAGTCAAACAGGTCCTAAAACAGCAGATCATTAATCAGGTTCAACAATAATAATAACATAATAATAATAGTAATAACAATAATAATTATAACGTAAAAATAATAATAGTAATAATAATAATATAATATTAATAATAATAACATCATAATAATCACAATAATGTCATAATAATAATAATAATAATTATAATAACATAATAGTAATAATAATAATACCAAAATAATAATAATAGCATAATAATAACCATAATAACATAATATTCATAATAATGATATAATTATAATGATAATATTAATAATAATAACAATACTATAGTATTAATAATAATAACATAATTATAATAATGATATAATAATAATAATAATAATAATAACATAATAATAATAACATAATAATAATAACAATACTATAGTAATAATAATGATCACATAATAATAATAATACTAATTTAGTAATAATAAAAATAACATAATAATAATTAAAATAAAAATTTTAATAACTTAATAACATAAACGTAAATTTAAATCTATCCAAATAATTAAATAAAATAAAATAATAAAATAAATTGATATTAAATAAACAAACCTTGTCCGGTGAGGGGAAAGTAGGGGATCCGTCCAGTGAGGCTTTGGAGGGAGGATGTACGACGCTGTCCGGCGAAGCAGAGGAGGAGGGGGGGTGCAGCGGTCTGCTAGAGGAGGGCGGCCGAACATGGACAATGAGGGTGCGGCAGTCTGCTGGTGGAGGGCGGCCGAACAGGAAGGGGAGCGGCTCTAAGGTGAAGGGGAAGGGGAGAGTGGGTCTAGGGAAGCTTCGAAGGATTGGCGAGAGGAGGGCGTGGTGGCGTCGCGGTCCTGAGCAGAGGGAGCAGGGAGGGCGGTCGAATGGGGAGGTGCGGCTGAGCATGGCCGAGCAGGGAGGTGCGGCTGAGCGTGGCAGAGCGGGAAGGTGCGGCAGAGTGGGAAAAAGCAGTAGAAGAGAAGAGAAGAGGAATGAGAGTAAGAGAATAATAAAGAGATGAAGAAGGAGAGGAGGAGAAGAAAAGGGAGAGTGTGGCGGTGCGGGTGATCCGGGGAAGGGGAGCGCACGGGTGAGGAAGAAAAAGGGGAGAGAGATACGTGGGGAGGAAGAAAGATGAGGGAAGAATAGAAAAGAAAGAAAAAAGAATATGAGAAAGGGGGTGGCGGCTAGGGTTTCAGATTGGGGGGGGGGGTAGTTAAACAAACTAAATAAAATAAATTTAATTATATTAATAAAATCCTAATAAGAATAATAATAATAATAGTAGTAATAATAATATTTCTAATAACATAATAATCAATAAAAATAATAATATTATTAGCAATAATAATAATAATAACATAATAATAATAATAATAATAATAACAAAAAAATAAAAATAATAATTGTTATAATACTTTGAAACTGAAGTTAATTGTCCGGCAAAAGAATGTTCGCGTAGCGAGCGCTGCATGTTAAAATGGAAAGGTCACGCGGCTACGCTCGTACTCTGCTCGTGCACCGAGAGGTGTAGAGCTAATGCGCATTTATCAGCGTCACAGCAAAGGCCTAACATCTGGATCAGCTCGCACTTAAAACCGGTAATTAAATAAGCAAGTGATTAACCTCATGAAATAAAAATTTAAAATTATGGTCGTACCTCAGAGAAAAGTCCGGGTGTGACAATATCAATACAAATTATCACCACTTGATTATACGTACCATAAATTCTTGATGTCCATAATGAGAAGAAATATGACAATATTACCATAAAATTTAAAATGAATATATCCTTTTCATTTTGAAAATCATCTTTTAAAAAAGTGTTCAAAAATTTCTTTTGAAAATAATTCCCTTGGAAAATAAACATGAAATTTGTTTTAAAATATGTATTGTTCATGATACTGTAAAATTAAGTTTATACCCTACTCTTTAAAATAAATAATCTCTTAATATTTTGGTATAATCAAGACAATAATTATTTGGAATAAAACATGAAGATTCTATTTAAAAAAATTTAAACAATAAAATAAGGTTATAAATATCTATGACCAATTATTTTTTATTCTTTTATAATATTTAGGAAAAAATTATTATAAAGCCTGGGTTTGGATAAAAACATATTTTTGACTAAAGAAACATAAATTTAAATTTTCATAAAAACCTTTTCTCAATCATTTTAATTTCCAATGAGTAGAATAAATGTTACTATAACCTTAATATTTCATTAATGTATTTATAATAATAAAATATATTGATATTAATAAAAAATAGTTTCTCTAAGGGATAATTAATTAAATACATTCTTGAATAAATATAAGATTGTTAAATAAACTCTTACCACTTCGGTAGCATATGAATATTAATCCCCATAAATGTAATAATAATAAAAATATTTTAAAACATGAATATAAATTGATTCATGATATTATATATTTATGATGTTTCATATACTCCAAATACATTAAATAAGAATTGATTAATTAATATATCACATAGAAGTAAAAGTGACATGAGAAACCCTTATCTCCAGTTCAATTTCCTTCAAACGAGTTCAATATTTATATATAATGGTTTTACAAATGTTATTAATTTAGAATAGAATCATATTAATATTTATAACATCTTATATTATCCTTTTATAATAAATTTTTTACACCATAATATTTTGTGAATTGGTTCTTCACATTAATTCAACCTTTTTGATATTTTTCATTTCTCTCTAGAATGAAAATAGTTAATTTTATTTTAAATCACTTTGTTTTACCTGCATTGTATGCAACACCATGTTAATCCTGAACTACATGGAACATAAATTAAAGAATTCCTTATATAGAACATTGAGTTTATATTACATTTTATGCAATAATGACTTTCCTCGATGGCTTGTGTAACATGTAAGACCGAGTTGTATTGAACAATAGTTTATCAATAAAATTTTATTATTTAAAATAACAATATTCAACTAAGATATTAAATTGGAGGTTATGAATAATATGAACTAATTTATGAAAATAAATTCTTTACAACTATATAAGATTAATTCAAAGGTTACCTATTAATTATAAATTAATACCAAAATAGATTTAATATTAAAGTAAATAACTTTTTTATGGTCACAAATCTGTTTTACACAAATTAGATAAATAAAAAAATAATGATATTAATTTAATAAATATGTTATATATTCAATAAAATATTTTTTATTTCTTTTTAAGATATTTAATAGATATAATATAAGAACAAACAAAAATATATGTTTAAAAACTTTATTTTTATAATAGCGGTCTCACCATATTTTAAAGAAGAACTCATTAAAAATAAATTTATTTCAATTTTTATATATTTAACATTACAAAAAATCATTTTCATTGAAATTGTAACATAAGAATTAGGATTGGGTAATTTTTTTTAATTTTCTATTCTGTTTAATTTTTTAATGACTATTGAAAAATACTAGATTTTTGATAAAAACAGATTTTCAACTAATTTATTTATTAAAATAAAATATATATTAAATTGTTTGGAGAAATTAATTATATAAATTTTTTATAAATTAATACATTTTATGTTATTAAAACTAATTTCACAGTGACAGTGGGTATAAAAACATAGTAATCTTTTGATCATTTTTACATTAAAAACCCTTAGTGTCATCCCTTCAGTGAGATTAAATTTAATTTATTTTAATTAAAGTATGTGACTAGGATTTGAAATTAATGGATTCCATATTTAGAATAATCATTATTTCTAATATCTAGTGTGTTATTCCTTGTTAATGAAAAACTATTAGTTATAGAAATTATAATTAAATACAAAAAATAGGGTAAAATTATGCTTCACAAGGGACTCGAAACTAGTATTAAGGGATTAAATGACAAAAGAAATTGTACAAAAATAATATTTTAGCCAAATTTATATTCTATACATTATTTTGTGAAATTTTAACTTTTATTGGATCCTTGTGTCATTTTAAAAACTTGTATGAAATTTCTTCATCAAAATATTACAAGGCTGATAGTCCTCCTCCATCATATAAATGTATCCACTTATTCCACTTCTTCACACATCACAAGCCATTTAGTTTCATTCATGTTCTACATAAATATAATTATAAATATTATACGTTAATTTTTTCAGCCTTCCTTTATGAAAAAATTCTTCCAAGGAATCCCTTTATTGTAATCCAAAAGTAGTTACTAGGTTAAGAGGTAACCCCTCCCTCAAACTCCATTGTTTTATTTTCATTCCCCACCCCATAAACTCTTCTTATTCAATGATTTTATAATAACAAGAGTATCCTAAATTTAATAACATGATTTTATTATAATAATTTTAACTACATATACACACACATCGATATAATTGTTAATGAACATATTGTTAGCCTGTACGATGAACGGCCTCCTCATTAAACATTGATTGTTCATTTTGTTTTACCGACTATCTTGGTGGAAATTATCAAGAACACACTATTTTTATATTTTAAATATTATATTTAATTTTTATTTATTCTTATCTAATCCTTTTACAATTCATACCTTTATACTTTCCATTTTATATAAATATGATAAATTGTTTTGAGGAAGTGTGGACTACCGCATCCTCGAAGCGATGTGATTCAATTACTCACTATATGGAATGTAATAAGGATGAGATTAGTGAAATTATATTATATATTTGAAATAATAATTATACAATAATACTTTTATAAATATATATATACATTTATATACATATATGAAATTTATCTTTTATTTTTCAATATGACAATTAAACAAGAACAACATTGATGCATACGTACGACGTATCATCTCCATGAATAGTGTATTCCATTTCATGCATATCTATTATATATACTATTATAATACACATATAAATAATATATATTTATATTTATTTCAGGCCTTAAATTTTTTAAATCAGGATATAAGTACAAGGACCAAAAATATTACAAATTACATAACATCTGAAGAACAAAGAGAATATTACCTGATGTGAACCCTTAAAATAGAATTATTAACAAAATGGTAATATATGGTCATAATAAAAGTATATCTATTATTAGATATAATAATATGTTGAATTGATATATTTATAATTTAATTATATTTATTATATTGGAGGACTGATTGAGTACAATGAGAGTCAAGACACAAGGT
Organism: Viscum album; assembly: GCA_963277665.1. Classification (NCBI taxonomy): domain Eukaryota; kingdom Viridiplantae; phylum Streptophyta; class Magnoliopsida; order Santalales; family Viscaceae; genus Viscum; species Viscum album. The sequence continues at coordinate 1,263,053,310 of OY728140.1, read as the reverse complement.
AAGGGAATTTCATCCCAAATTTTATTTCCCTAAGAGGCATGATTTATTCAATACACATTCCACTGGTGTGGTGTGTATAATACCGGTGGATGTATTGTATCATTATTATAATTAATATTATTTCAATTTAAAAATCCTTTTTATGATATTTTATTTTTTGATACTTCTGTTTCGAAAGTTACAAAATCTGTAACATAATTCTGTTTCATAATTTTACTTCTTTGGGTTACATGCCATGTTTTGCACTGATATTTTTACATCAATTGTATAAAATTGTTATCAAATGTTATATCATGAATATACTCATTTTTTTGATATTTTAAACATCGTTTATTATTATTTTCAAACATGGAGAGTATGGTTCAAAGTTACCAAGTGGTTAGATTTTATTGAAACATAAATATCACTTATCGAGATTATTTAGGTTTATGCTTCCTTTGGAAAAATATTTCGATCCAAGTGTAAATAAAATTCATGATTTTTCTTATATGATTTTTATCAATGAATTATTCATGTTTTTGTACCATTTTATCTAATCTTTGGCACATAAGATAAATAATATAGTGTTTTTATGTAAAACCAACTTTAGACATTATTCGATTGGAAATCAGTGTTACTTCAAATCCATGTTTTCTAAAAATGGTTTCCATAATATTCTACTATTATAAAACTATAATTAAAAAAAATATTTTATTGTTTTACATATTTTTTTCAATGGAATTTTATTTTCACTTTCCAAATAATTTTTTTGACCATTTACCGTAAAAAATATATGCTCATTTTACCTTCAAATAGATTTATTAATTTAATCATCATCATTTCAATAGGGATCCCATTTAATTTTTAAAATTCTAATTTCCAAGAATTATTTAAAAAAAATTATTTTCAATATAATCGTTTTGAATAAAAATTATATTTATTTTATCTGTTTATAAGGAAAATGGGTTTCAAATATATTATAAGTATTATTTACATGTTTTTAAAGAATTTCTAGAGATTCAGATTCCAAAATAAATAAATATTCTTTGATAATTTTTCAAGTAAAAAGGTTTCCAATACATTTTCTATACTTATAAATTGGTTTTTGATCTTATTTTCAGGGAAATGTTCTTCAAATCATTTTCATGATTTCTTTATATGTTTTCAATGGAAAAGGATTCAAAAATTATTTTAATCTTATTTTATAATTTTTTAAAGAAATTTTTTTTCAAAATGTTTTATATTTTATTTTATATGTTTTCCAAAAAATTATTTCCAAATTATTTTAATTATACATTAAAACATATTAAGTAATTTTATAAGAAAAGAATCAAAATGGTTTAAGTATAAAAAATATATTTTTCAATGAAAAATGGATATTTTCATCAAGATACGTTTTTGAAATATATTTTACATTTATTTTCCATATACGATGTAATTAGTAGACGTTAGTCATATTTTTCTATGAAATGATCAAAGTTTTCATTTGATATTATTTTTCATAATGGGTTATTCTTAATATTGTAGTACTTATGAAAACCATTTCTCTGTCACATGTTATATGTGTTTGATATCTCTTTCACATTCATGATTTGTATGTTTGTTAAATTTATTTATCATTTAGGGGTTATCCTTAGGATGAAATTATTATGAAACCTATATATCTTCCCATCAGTTATAGTATGATTTCATATTTATAATACTTATTTTATTTCATGGCTTATTATTTTAGTTTTTATGATTTTTTGGAACACGTATATATGATTTCATTATGAGATTTCTGGGACCTATATCTCCTTTCAATGCATCAGGTAAATATTTATATCTCTTAAGAGAGGGTAAAAAGGTTTTGGGAGTAAAACTGTAGTACTAATATGGCTATGGGAGTGAACTATGAAGACCAAGATTGTATTAGGAGTTAACTCGTGCTACTAATATTTACATGATATGGAATCATAACCTCAAAGATGGTATGGGAGTGAACCCATAATATTAATATGGAATTTTCCCTGATATCTTCTCTACTATAGAAGACATATTACAAGTTTATGTGTTTTCTATAATTCCATGTTTTATTCCTATGATACGTTTTCATGGATTATGTTCTATATTTCAATATTATTAATGTCTTTTTAACATAAAATAGTTTTTGATGATTCATGTTTATTATATCTGATAGGCGGGGTATGATATTATATTTTCTAGGTCATGTTCTCAAACCCTTATACTAATGACTATGCGTACATATCTTCCTTTTTACCCATATTAAGTATTTGAGCTCACCACTTTTATGATTACATTACCATGTTATGAAGATATATATTATGATTTATTTTTATTATACATGTTCTGGTCAAGAAGAACCCAATGGGAGATAATTTAGCTCACTTATGTATTAGTGTATATGATTCCATGTTTCCATAGGCACTGACTACTACTATTTTTGGGCATCAATTTGTATAATGTTTTATGTATTTTGAAAAATTTATGTCATGTCTATGTGTGAAAATATGGGTTTTCAATTGTTCGTATTAGAGAAAAGGTTTATTTAATCAATAGAAACTCGGATTGGGAACTTTTGGTGAGAAACCTAGCTGTTTTTATAAGGATATGTCTAGGGATGTATCTAATGATAAGTATAAGGAAGTATAAATGTTTAGTAAAATATTCTAGAATTTTGGTAAGGGATAGAGTGAGTATATTCCTAGAAATAAATCTCTATCTAGATACTACAAGTTCATCTGGATATATCAGAGTTGTACCTATGGGTAACAACTAAAACAAGTTGTATTGTGCGTGACTTGGGGTACATTGTTACACGACAATGGGGGATATAAATATAATTCATCAATGACTAACCTATAGTGAAACACGGGCAAGAGATATTACAGAATCTGTTATGATTTAGACATACTATAAGTAAATATTTTCATGACTATGTGTTTTTTTCTCTAAAAAGTAATTATCACACTATGCATCTAGTTTTAGTGAATGGAAAAAATCAGAAGGAAGAATATTAATGATGATTCTAATGGATGATCTATATAAAAGAAGTCACATTTCATGATCACTAAAGTTAAATATTTTGTGATCATTCCTTAATTGTTTTTATGGAACATGATTAGTAATATGTACTTTAACCATCTATCAAACTCGCCAAATATGAGAAATGATGAGTTCATTGAGTGTTCATGTAATGGAGACCCTAAAAGAAAGAACATTTGGTTTTATTTATGTCAATAATATGGAAAGAATAAAAAAAAGTGAATGTCTTTGAGAAACAAGAGGATATTTTGACTATAGAAAATAAGGGAACATGTGAAGTGACTACGAGGGAAAAAGAAGATTTCAATTAATGAAATGGATGATAATATTGGATTATTTAAGACACCATGAAAGGTTATATTTTTTATTTATGGAATAAATTGCCACTATGTAACTAAATGACCCATGAAAAAATATCTTGAAGTGAATAATAAGTGGGGTAAGAGTAATTGTTATAGTAGTTGTGATAATGAGACTATAGATGAAATGTGAAAGGAAATGGGTATTATGTTACACGAAGAGGTTATCTTATTTATATATTATGGATCAATCAATCAATGTTTTTATGTATTTTGATTAATTAATTATGAATGGTGAAATATATAAGGATGGTTCTATTTATTTATTTCGCTAATGATATAAAATAATACATTAAATGGGTATAATTGAATAGAAATGTTATTTAATGGAAATGTTATGTCCATGTAAAACAAATATTTCAATGAATTATAACAATTAATATACTTTGTATGTTATGATAATGTTGTTTTGATAAATATATGTTTGATATAACTAAATTGGATGGTACTGATTACCTTGTAAGAAATGAAGGAATTCATGTAAATTTATTTATCTTATCATGGTGGATGTTTACAACTTCTTGGATTTATCTAATATATCCAGTATTCTATAGAATAAGGAGTTATCCATGAATTCTACATATATTTATAGTAATTTATTTTATTATCAGGTTTCAATAGAAGAATTTATGAAGGTATTCACATGTTTTGAATGTGAAAGCCATGTTATAATTTGAGTTATATTCGGAATCAATGTTATTTAGATTTTGTGACAAGTTTCTAATGTTTTGGATTTTCAAATTTTGGAAGGATTATAAGGTTAACCATTAATGGAATTATTAAGTTAATGTTTTGATGAAGTTTGGGATAATAAATTATTATCTCACCACTTGTGGATTTATTCATATTAGATATCTTATTATAAAATATTGGTTTTGATGATAACTAATGATATATTGGGTGAAATATCAGGGATATCATGATTTGTTAGTACTTCAGGTATGATAAATTCGGAGAAAGAGGTAAAGTGGATCACATAACAACGAAGGGTGAGGTTGTATAGAAATTATGCAATTATATCTTTTCATATTTTTTTTACTTTTGGAAATATGATCTTGAAATAAAAAAATGTTATCTTAGTAATTTGTTTCCAATGAATCAAATATCCCCTTATATAATCATTGGTTAATGGATTTGTGATTTATAACATTCTCTTAAATATGATCTCTATCACTCTTTTTCATGACATGATAGTTTTATTTCTCTTACATACCCTTGTTTTCCAATCTTATCTATGTTCTCTTATGTGGAAACCTATTTATTTGTCACATTGGGTATGTTCTATGGTTCCAAGATTCCCTTTTAAGGGATGTTTTAGTATTAATTTTTAATATGTGAGTTTTTATGAATGAAAAATTAATGTATTAAACCTTTCATAACCAATTAGAATTTTGAGGGTGAAGTTAATTTTACGGGCTCGATAATATAACTTCCTAATATTTTGTAATTTATTTTTTCCAAATTAATATATCATTTTTGATATTTTTCATTTCTTTCCACAATAAAAAATGTTTATTTTATATTAAAGAACTATGTTTGGATTACATTGTACATAAATCCAATTTAATCATTCAATATATAACACAAAAATTTTATCATTATCTATAAATATCACCGTGGTAATCTTCTATTACACGCAATAATTAGTTTCTCCAATGGCTTTCATCACAAGAAAGACCTATTTTTAACGTACAATAGTATATCAATAAAATGTTATAATTAAAAATAATAAGATATAAAATATCCATTAAATTAATAGTTATGAATATTATAATCTAATTTATAAATATATATAGTTTACACATATATTAGATAAATTCATTGTTTACTAATTATTTATAAATTAATATGAAAACTGATTGAATGTAAAAGGAAATATATTTATTTTTTGTCAAAAAGCTGTTTTAAAAATATAAATTAAAATAAATAAAATAAGTGTGTTATATTAATGTGATATATATGTTATATATATATATTAACATATTTTTTTATTCATTAAATAGTTTAGATATATAAAATATAAGACCAAGCCAAATTTTATGTTTAAGTAAATATATTTATATAACGGATTTTTTACCACCTTCTGAAGGAGAACCCATTTTAAATCCAATTTTTGGAATTTTATATATTTAATATGTCATTATATTCATTGTATTTGCACGAAGAATATAAGAATTAGGTTAGCATTAATTTTTTGTAATTCTATGTGATGTAAAATGTTTTAATGAATAATGAAAATTATTGAATTTTTGTTTACTAATTATTTTTTATATAATATATTTATAAGGAATAATAACATTTTAAATTTAAATAAAAGATTAATTAGATAAAATATTTATTAATTAATCCAATTTAGGTCATTGTATCCAATTTTTCAATGAAATATAATATAAAAACATAGCAATTGATTGAACATTTTAAATTAAAAACACACAGTGTCATCCAGTTAGCAGTATTGAATTTAAATGAATTTATACCACTTCTATTATTGGAATTTTGAAACAATGATTCCATATTTGGAATCAGATAAATGATTAATGTATAATATTTTCACCAAAATTATTAATGAATGTCTCTAAAATTAATTACAATAATTAGGGTAAATTTAAACATTATAATGAGTTAAACACTGATATTAAGAGACTAGAAGACCGTTAAACATTTCAAAAACCCATTGGATGGCTTTATGTAGATCTTATCCTCCTTTTTCTAGATGTTTTTAAATTATTGGATCAACTTATCATGTGACATTGTCTATGGAATTCTTTGGTCAAAATATTTTCAGAGTGCCACTCCTCCTACACTATAAAAGTTTATCCTCTCCTCCTACGTCACCAAACATATAAATCCACATCGAATTGGCCAAGATATAATCAAATATACTCCCAAAAATACTATATTTCTCCTGGAAAACTAACATTTTGCATAAATTCTTCCATGTAATCATTTTGTTACAATCCAAAAAGAGTTACATAAATATGAGGTAACACCCTCCCTCAAACTCATTCATTTTATTTTAATTCCCAACTTACTGAACTATTATTATTCCATGATTTTATTACAAAAAAATCCTAAATATACTAGGATATTTTTATTATTGTTTTATCAACAAATTCAAAAACATCTATTTAATGGATAAAAAATATTGTATTTACGGGTATGGAGAACGGCCCCACACTTACTGACGATAGTTCATTTTTCCATTACATCCTCTCATGGTATAAATTATTAGAGAATCTAAGTATATATATGTTATAAATTATATTATTTTTTTTATTTAGTCTTATTTAACAATTTAAAAACACATAACTTTATAATATCCATTTGGTGTAAATACGGAAATTTTCTTTGAGGAAGCTTGGACTACCGACCAATCAAAGAGATGTGATTAATTCCCAAACTATGTGGAAGGTATTAAGAATTATATTAGTGAATATATATGATATATAAGATAAAATAATGATACTATAATAATGATATATATACCTATATATAAATATATTTCATTTAGCTTCTTTAATAAAATATGAAATTAAATGGAAACCTAGTTCATGCTTACCTTCGGTATACATTCTCCTTGAATGGTGTATTAAATTTCATACATATATATTCTATAGATTATTATAATAAACACATATATAATAGAAATCAAATTTATATCATGGTTTATATTTTTAATATCATGAAAAAAATACGAGGATAAAATATATAACAAATTAAGACATATGCGATAAATAAAGTTAATATTACCAGAAGGGAAACCTTCACATAGAATTGATAGAAACTGTGTAATATAAAGTAATAATAAAACCATATATGATATTAGATATGAGAATATATTTTTTAATTGATTTATAATAAATTTATATTTATTATACATGAGGTTTGAATGTGTATGATGAGCAGCAAGATGCAAGTTAATGTAATTTCATCTCATGTTTTATTTCTGTGAGATACATGCTTTATTCACCACCCACTCCTTTTGTGCTGAGTGTATAATTCCAATGGATTTGTTCTATGATTATTATACTTATAATTATAGGTTTTTAAATATCCATTTTATGATCTCTATTTCATTGGACTTATGTTTCAAAAGATACCAAATTGGTATAGTAATTTTGTCTCAATGTTCCTTCTTTATGACACGAGCAATGTAATGCACCTATATTTTTCCATGATGTGTATATAATACATTTTAAATGTTTTTTAATAAATGTACTTATTTCAATGATATTTTATGTTTAATCTAATATCATTTTCTTACATAGGGATAATGGTACAATGTTACAATGTTGTAATATTTTATTGAAAAAATATCCCCTATTATCGAGTTTTTTATGTTTATATGTTCATTGATGAAATATTATTATCCATATATCAATAATATTCCTTAATATTCTTATACTTTAGTTATTAATGATTTATTCATGTATTGTTACCATTATTATACTCTTTAATACATATGATAATAAATATAGTGTTTTTAAGAAATCATGACTTTACCCTATCTATAGTCAGAAATCTATATTCCTTCCAAACCATGATTTCAAAAAACAGGTTCTAATAATATTTTTATATACACCAAGAATAATTAAAATACATTTTCCATATTTTTTATTTTATGAATTTTTTCAAAGAAATATTCTATTTTATTTCCAAATAATGATTTTTTTCTATCCATTTTATCATGAAAAAGGTATGTTCATTTTACCTCGTACAACAAGATATGAATTACTTGCTATCATTTTTGTGAAGATTTCATAGAATGTTTCAAAATATAATTATTTATAAAGCGTATTTATCAGTATATACAAATAAATGGTTTAAAAAAAATTTCAAGGTTATTTTATATGATTTCACGGAAAATGGGTTTCAAAATTTTTTCAAGCCCTATTAATATGTATTCAAATTATTTTCAATGAAATGTTTTCCAGATAATTTTCAACCTTTTTTCATAATTTTTCATGTAAAACGGTTTTCATAATATTTTTTGTATTTCTATATAAATTTTAAATGTTATTTTCAGATAAATATTTTTTAAATAATTTTCATTCTTTCATTATAAGTTTTCAAAATGTTTTATAATGAAAATTGGGTTTAAATGTTTTTGAATCTTATTTTAGATGTTTAAAACAAATTAATATATTTTCATTATTCATTTATAATTATTAATGGAGACGGTTTTCCAAAATTATTTCTTGCATTATTAATATTTTTTCACGATATTCTCTAAGAGTGTGATACACTAATATTTATACGTATTAAAAAGATATTTTAAAAGATGAGGGGTCATTTTCATCAATAAACGCATTTGAAAGTTACTTTAAAATTATTTTCCATTTCATATGACATTAGTTGATGTTACTAATTGCATTCATGGAAATTATATATAATATCCATTCATATTCTTTCTCTAAATTTTTTATTCTAAATATCGTGTTCATTATGAATCTAATTTTTCTCTTACTAGTTATAAGTTAAGGAAATACATTTATGTTTCATGGGATATATGTTTATGAAATCCATTTCTTTTTCATGGATTCTTCTTCTAATGAAATTCTTATTGAACCTATAACTTTTTTCATAAGTTATGTTATGTATGCATGATCATGATACCCATTACATTTCCTGGGTTAATTTATGATTTTTTGTGATTTTTTGGAACATTTATGTATGATTTCTTTATTATAAGGTTGGGACCTATATATCCCTTAAATTCATTAAGTAAATATTTATATCTCATAAGATATATTAATATGGTCTTGGGTGAAAATATTGACCAATAATATGGACATGGGAGTGGACCATGACTACCAAGATGGTATGAGCAGTAAAATTACGATACAATGGTTGAAAAGGGAGTGATCTATGACTACCAAGATGGTATGTGTAGTGAACCCATACAATTAATATAGACTTAGTAGTAGTTTTCAAGACCCTTCCCCCATAGCCGGTGTCGTGACTACCCCCAACCCCACCTTTCAAAGGCCAGGGGCAAGTGACTAGATCCAAAGCCGTATTCCCTAAATATGGGAAGGAATTTCCTTTATAAACTTGTAAACACCTGCAACCAAGCACACAATAAGATACGAATGGAAGTCAACTGTATAGAAAAAATATTGTTGAAAGGATAAAGGGGACGGAATATAATTCCTACAGTAATAGTACAAGTATAACTGAAATACAATACAACTGAAGTAAATGAAATGCATTTACTGGGTCGTCCTTCGGGATCCTACCTGAAGGGTAGGTACATATCGCCTCCTCAGCACTCCACATCCACATGTCTTTTATGTGTACCAACATGCCGTATGGTCCACCACTGAGCACCGTCTTGTCTTGTTACCCTCATCCCTAATCAGCAATATCCGTCATCTGCATCCAACACAACAAGGTGTGGGAATAGCCCGTGCAGGGGTGAGTATAACAATACTCAGTTGGAACCCCGAGACCATCAGGGTCTCATAAAATCCACCAAGGATAAACCAAAAAGTATGAAAACTACAGATAAATGTACATAGGTATATGCCCATACATATACCTAAGTTATAATGTAATCAATATCAATAAGGATGAAACACATAGGTACTGACTCAGCATACACCGATATAACATATTAAAGTTAGTAGTGATGATTAATATAACTACTAAATCATCTTACACCATTAATAGATTCTGCTGCTGACCTGCATAGAATCGCGAGGAGGTGACCCACATAGGATCTATAGAAGCTGAGCCACACTGGATCACTAGATCTGACCCACACAGAATCACTAAGAGTTGGCCCACACAGGATTTATAGGATCTCACCCACACATGATCGCTTGAGCTAACCCACAGAGAATCTCTAGGAGCTGACTCCCTCAAGATCGCTAGGAGCTGACCCACACAGGTTCGCTGGAGCTGACCCACACAGGATCTCTAAGAGCTGAACCATAGTGGAGCACTGGAGATTACCCACACACGATCACTGGAGATTACCACCACATGATCTCTAGGAGCTGACCCACACATGATCTCTAGGAGAGCACTCTTCTCGTCACAGCAAGCTATTGGGTTTCCGTACTAGGCTTGCTCATCTCCGGAAGAGCCCACTCCCCAAGATACTAGTCGATTATCCAACTACCAAAATATCCCACGAAGAAGTATCTAAAAGGACCACTACCTCATAGGGATCTCAACGCAAGAGACCGCGCGTCAATCGAACGCCCGATCTGTGAGTTAGTAGCTTTTTAGTCCCGGGGGCCCGGTTGGATTTGTGCTCGATCCAACCCAACCTTTCCAAAAATTAGTCCAAAACTCTAGTGGGGTATACCAAAGATACCTTCTCACTCCACGGTTTTCGGATCCATTGATGGATTGGAAAAAGACTGTATGCTGCCAAAAATATGCCCCAAAGCACGTAATCTGGTCGAAGTGGGTCCAGGTCCAGTCCGACCCAGCCTGACCCGTCCTTTGCCGACCTAGTTCGGGTCGCCCCAGCCCGATCTGCTTGGTCCGGCCTCGCCCGCCAGGTGGCCCGGCCTATTGTTTTGGCCTGGCTAATAGTTGGTCGGGCCCCCATGGACGTCCGACCCGCTTGGTTTAGCCCGACCCGCATTGAGCGGCCCGGCCCACTGGGCGGTCCGGCAGGCCGCGATGGCCCAAGGGGTCAGGGATGGCGGTGTGATGCCGCGGGGGCAATGAGGGCAGTGCAAGGCCACATGGTCTGTGAGGTTTGTGCCAACGCTGGGGGGGCATCACGATGCCGCGAGGGCATGAGAAGCGCGATGCCGAGGGGCCGTGAGGGTGGGATGCCACGGGGCGCTACGGACAGATGCAGAGCGGCGAGGCCCTAGGGTGGCATGGATAGCCATGTGGCGGTGAGGCCTCATGGTGGCATGGAGAGTTGTGGTGGCTCGGGAGGCGGGGCCGCAGGCGGAGGCTCAGCCGTGGACGACTATAGTGGCTTAGTTGGTGGCTCGGCCGTGGATGGTGGCGGCGGCTTAGATGGCTTCTCGGCCATGGGGTGTGATGGTTGCAAGTGATGGAGCTGCGGGACGGTGGGGCATTGTGCCTTCGCAGGATGCCGGTTTAGCCGACCTCTCTCTTTGTTCATCGTCTTGGTGTAATCCACTTTATTCAATCGAGAAAAAACACAAAAGGAAATAACAACGGAGTGGTCTGTCCAAGATTGTTTTGCCCGCAGCCTCCGTGTAAGAGCTATAACAAGCAGCTCAACAAAAATCATGAGTCATGTATGAAAAACTATTTAGATTAATACAAATCATGGATCAACTTGTTTTGGTTGATCCACATTCTCCATTCTATTCATGAATGAGGAAATTAATCGAGAAAAATACATGAATTCAATAACAACCCCCTACATTATTTGTTTGATTCGTTGAAGATTGTCCACGAGGAAGGAGACGATGTCATTGGGAAATAGAAAAATTTCGGTGACGTCGATGTTTCCTTGATCATCATTTTTGTGATGTTTAAGACGTCCCTTGTCAACTAATGTCCCATGGAAGAAGTCAGAGTCTAAGTCGGAGTTCTTCGTTGGCGTTATTTTTTGGAGATATTTCTCCCAAGGCACCTTCCTTCCAATTCCATAAAAAATTCCATGTAGCCAACATAATATATTATGTTATCAATTTAGTTTATAGGAATGAATTAAAAAAAGCTTAATTAATTAACTGAGTGGGTTTAATTAATTAAATGGGGGTGGCACCATTAATGTAGGGGTTGTTAAAGAGGCTCCCCCACATTTAATAGGGAGTTTAAAGTGGTTCAAGGGGTTTTAAGCCTCAGGTAGTCCCCACCACGATAACCTCTCATGGGAGGTTAGTCTTGGTGGTCCCCACCTTCATAACCTCTCATGTAATGTTTTAGTTCAGGTGGTTCCCTCATGTGAAATATCCACATGGGTGGTTTCAAAATAAAATTAAAATAAAATGTTATACAATTTTATTTTTATTTTATTGTTTCATGAAAAACCTAAATTCTATCATTTACATTTGACACACTGCGGTCGAGGTGAATGTCTCCTTATGTTAATACCGGTGTTGCGAGTTAAACAGTGTCCTCATATTTCAATTCTAAGCGCCAGTTCAAAAGTTACAAAATTCCTCTTGTGTGTTTACTAAACGTACGCAAAAAAAGTTCAGGAAATTATTAAGAGTAACCCTCAACCTGCGCCAGTCAAGGTTAGGCTCCACACAAGTGAAACGTTCCCCAATGAACCCAAAGGTACTCTATGATTTCCAATCTGAGTTACCATTTAAATGTTATGGATTTGACAATAAAAAAATGGTTACTTAATTATTTTATATACGACCAAAAACTAACATTCACTTGTGGCCCGTGCTGGCCAAAGTTAGTATCTTCTTAAATAAATCATTCCCTCATGATTTTAGTGGTGGTATCATATTTTCAATCCGAACAACCATTTGTGAGTTATAAGTATTTGAAAAAAAAATCATTTAATTATTTTATTTGCAATTTTGCAATTTTTGGGTTTTCTCATAGGAGGCTCACGCAGACTAAACATAAGTCACGCCTAGGGTAACCCCACCATCATGAACACAGTGGTGCCCAAATATTCTTGATCAGAGTTACCATTTATGAGTTATTTCACTTTTTCAGGAAAACTGCTTACGCGAGCTAATTAAAACTCAACCAAACATCGATGGATCATTCCTGGCACTCCGGGCCTTGGAATCACGCACCGTCAGATTTCGTGGTCTTGAAATTATTTCATATAATTAAAAAATTATACGAAATATCAGGGACATTACAATAGTTCCTTGTATACTATATAAATCTTATTATATGCCTCTGTGATATCTAAAATTCCATGATTTATTCTTATGATATGCTTTTATAGATAATTTTTTTTATTTAGATATGATTATTTTCCTAATAACTACATATATGTATACCATGATTAATGTTCATGACCATTTATATACTGGTTAAGATCTATTATTATCTTGATCATGTTTTCATACCCTTATGCTCATTATTATACTTATATGTTTCCCTTGTTTACCGAAACTGAGCATTTGAGCTCACAAATTTTTATGTTTTCTTTCATATGTTAGGAATCTATATATTGTTTTTGTACGTCTTAGAAGGGTTCTAGTCAATAAGAACCTATTGGGAGATAATGTAGCTTACTTATGTACCAATATATATGATTCCATGTTTCAGAAGGAACAAGACTAGTATAGTATTCGAGCATCCGTTTTTAAAAGTTTTTAAGTATTGAAAAAAATAAAGTATTTCTTATGTATTAAAAGTGAGGGTCACTATAGTCTATCCACCCATTAATTAATATTATATCATTGTTTTATAATTTTCATATGTTAATTTTCTTTTTTACACGACTATTTTGTCAAGAAATTCATTATTATCTTACATTGAATATAAAGAAAACATATAATAAAAGATATTAATGTTATAAATATCATATTTAATAAATAAATATATCATTATAACCATTATTTAATTTTTAGCATATAATATTAATCGCATCACATCGTGGATACAGTAAGTTGTACAAACACATGAACAATGATTTAATTTCTAAATATTTGTAAGAATATTAAAGTGAATGGAATAATAATTTACCAAAATACATATCATTTCAAAGTTGTCAGATATATTCATTATTTAGATAATTATTACCATCCATGTAATGTATTTTTTAAAAAAATTACACGACTATGTGTAAATGATAAACCAGTACGTATGCACGCATCATGTTTTTAATTTTTATACGATTGATAAAAGGTGTAATTTGGTTTTTTCTAAAACATAATAAAATTTCCATATATATATAAGATACTGAATTTATTAAATTTTTTTGGTAAAAAACATATCAAGAGTATGTAAAATAATAATAATAATGGAAACAGTCGGTAAAGATAATTTCCTCTTCTTTAGGGGACTTTCTGTAGATCCTATATTAAGGGACCTAAGGATGATATTTTAGGGCTACTAGAAAATCCAAAAACATTATAATGATTTTTAGAAGATTAATTGGTATAGTTTGGTCATGATATGATACTCAATGTTGTGCAAATATGTGATGGATGTGGTTTCCTATTATAATTTTTTTTGAAATGAACTTTTTGAATTTTAAAAAATATTAAAATATAATAAGGCATTTCTAGAGTAAAATGATTAAAAATGCCATATAAATTACCAAGGGTGACCTTTTAGAATATATATAATCCTAATCTGACGCATTCAATATTTCTTAATAATTTTTAAAAAATTTTATAAAATATTATTTCTAAAAAATGTAAATATTTTCAATTTGATACGATTGATTATTTTAAATTAAAAACATCAAGGAAAAAATTCAAATGAATAAAAAACAATTAATTATATCCTAAACATGTCACGATAATCTATATATTTTTTGGTCACATTATTTATTTAATGATTTTTATATTGTACGTATAAGTTATTTAATTTTTCAATTAATTAATTGATTACTACATTAGTGTTGTGAAAGCAGTTATTGTAATTACTTTTACAAAAAATTAAAAATAAATAACAATGATTAATATAAATAAATTATATTTCAAAATAAAACTAACATTAGAAAAATTAACCTAGATAGAATCATATTAAAATATTATACTTATTAAAATTTTGAGTGCGACATGTTTGACATTTCCTTAAATAATATTCTATAAAAGTCCTAATATTATCCATATAGATACAAATGGACATAAATTAGGAATACAGATGATTATGGTATACATATTCTTAAAAAATATTATTTAGTCTTGTTTTTGTGTCATTTGATGGGTCTAATCATTTTTATTTTATTGTTTTTAACATTATTTTATGATTTTTCTTGAGCATGAAAAAGAAATGTGTTGTTGTGGATTATGAATTGAAGTTATATATTTCAAATTTAAAAATTAAATATATAGTAATATCATAAAAATAAATTGAATAAAATAAGTATATTTTTTTATATTTCATCATCATTCATATTTTTTTCATATCCATGTCAAGACAACATATTTAATATGTTAATTTGACTTTTCTTTCCTAATAAAGTAATTACACAATCATTTGTATATGATCTATGTTATATAACTCTAAAATAAGTTATTATAATTATTAATCATCATTTATAGATGATATTTAATACAAATTTCATGTAAATATATAATACCTCTACATTATAAGTTACGAGACAAAGATTTTTTACTTTTCAAGTGTCCCACATGCACTACGTTAAAACTGTAATTGATTTGCATATTGAACATGAAATAATTTATAATTTACCTCTATGAAATTATCTTTTTTATAGTTGTATTACAATACCATAAAAAATCATTCCTTATTTTTAGAGAATTTTTAGATCATATTTATGTTTTTTAGATATCAGAAAGGATATCATATTTCATAAAATATGTATTTTTTTACTATTTAACAAAAAATAAACATATCCAAAAAAATATAAAAATTTAATCCTAAGAGACTTTTAAAATTATGAATTAATAATTTTAATTCCTTTTTGAATATAAATTTTCAAATGAGACTAGAAATTAATTATCATATTCACTCATTAAAAGAAGAAAAAACATTTTGGAGGAAAACATTTTTTTAAGAATAAAAAAATATAAAAAAAAATATTGTAGTAGTTTTATAATCATATACCATTATATATATATTGAGATTCACCGATACATTTTTTTGACTAATAAGTAATTCATTTTCATACAAGGTGAATTAATTCCTTGGATATCATATTCACATTTAAATAATAACACTTTCATGTTCATTTAGGCCTAGTGTTGCATACAATATAAGCTATTGAACATAATGTTCTTTTAAAATATTAGGGAGTTACAATGTAGATTCTTTTGTATGTTTAAAAAATAAAAATAATAAAAATTAGTATTCTATTTATTTATATTTTTTAATAATAACATTTAGTTTCTCTTTCTTTTCCATATTTATAATTTCATGATTTTGAGGAAAATGTTAACAATCATATGATAATTATATATATTAACATGAAAATGTAATAATATATTTAACAATGATACATATTTTACCATTTAAAATTATCATCTCTAGATTCATGATATCATTACATGTCAGTATTTATATAATCCACTTTTTAGAATTCTTATTTTTAGTATGATTCAATATTTGATCAATAATTGTAATTTCCAGAGACAATATATTGGAATTCAATACAATCAAATTCAATGGGAATGTATAATTATTTTCAACTAAATTATTCATGGATACATTTTTATTAAATAAAAAATTTAGAAAATGAATCCAAATATAATAGTTGATTTGTAGATTTTGATATTGGTAATTAGAATATTTTATGGATGTTATTCAAGTGGTAAAATGAACATGGTTATTAAAAATATTCTTCTATATGTAAAAAATATAAATAAATAAGGAACACTATTTACAGTATTCTCACCAACGCATATATTATTATAATATATTTTTTATAAGTCCAAATAATTCATAATTGAATCATGATATAAAAAATATTGAGTTCTCTAATTAGTCATGGAGAGAAAACGGAGTTATTAATTAAATTAACAAAATAAAATTACTCTAAAATTCCATCATGTAACATGTAAACCCCTACAATAAAATGAATATGAAATGTACTAAGATCCAATATTTACACATGAAGATAATACTCAACCATTAATGCCACAATTCACCAATATATTATTCACACATAGACACACACATTCCCTTTTAGGTAAATATTATAGTACACATTTCATTTAATAAATTACCAAGTTGATAAATTTTATTAAGAAAAAAATGGTGTGCTATATTATCTTGAACATTCCCAAAAGACTCTAATACTTTTATATGATCATAACATCCTACATTTTTTGTTTGGAAGGGGACTAAAATGTTGTTATGTAAGGGGTATATTGGGTTTTATGATGTCATTTACCACCTGATTTTCTTCCACTATATGTCCCATTAATTTCATTAAAAATGTATGACTTATTTTAGGTAGAATATATTATTTAAAGACATGTTGAAACCAATAGTTAATTTATTTTTCATAGTATTTTAATCATGTCTGGCATGTTTTAATATATCTTATAAGTGTCCTAAATAAGTTGTTTAATGTCTAGTATTATAGAAATCCAGCCATAATATACATGGGAATTAAATAATTTTAGTTGAATATTCATAACATTACAAAAAATTGCATGATGATCATAATACTTTAGTGTATATGAAAATAGAGAACAAATTATTCTAACCTAGTGAAAAATATTCAATTATTCTTACAAATATCATCTCCTACAGTACAACTATATATAGAAACATTTTTCATAAATTTAGAAAACGAAACATAGGACATGGGTGAACTCAAATGTCCAATAAGGGAAAATAAAAGAAATATATAATAATAACAAGAACATAAGGGTATGAGAACATGAGAATCACATTTTATGATCATACCATGTGTGCCAAATATCATAATCAGGAGACATGGAATTAATATTGGATGTTTAAAAGAGAAGAATCAAAATATAATAAAGAACATGAACCATGTGATCATTTTATAGTCATAAGGAATATAAATTGGGAAAAACATATAATCATGTAATATAATTCCTTATAAGTCAAATAACATTACAAAATACATATGAGAGAACTTCATGGGGATTACACATACTAATCGGGACTCACAACCTTCCCCAGTTACAGTCCTTTCTAATTAGTGGTTATGTTTCCCTATATTCCTATAGTGGAGTGGGTTTCCTAATATTATTTTAATGTTTTAGGATCCCTAATCATCCCATTGTGTTTTAGGCGTCCCCATTTGACGAATGTGGATCAAGACACACTAGATTCCCATTTTAGATCAAGCTTGTGAGAGTTGTTTCCCATTATTATCCCGTGATATCGAAATAATTATCTAATTAATTTGAGGGAGATATAGGTCTTATCCATATCATAATGAAATCATACATACAGTTTCCGCAATATTATAAATAGTCATATCATAACCCTTGAAATGAAAATTGTTTCATAAACATGTAATCATATCATTACATATAGAAAAGAGATGGGGTTTATAATTATTTCTTCATTTCATAACCCATAAAAAGATGAGTGTTTCAAAAGAATATATTTTTTGGGGGGGAAATCAGGGTCATAATCCACATTCTATAAAAACATAATGCATTCAAGTAAAATATTAATGGCATACACGTAAAATATCCCTGATAAATCATAAACTATAATAAATTATGTGACCTTAAATGGATATCGATTTTGAATAATAATATGAATCTATTTTTTATGTAAAATATACATTATTTTAAAAATACTTTATATAAATCTATTTCTAAGATCCATTTCTAATTTTTTTTAATTTCTTTTAAAACATTTTGTGAAGAATTTTATTTCCATTTTTAAAAATTATTTTTAAAACAATATGAATTTAGGGAAAAAAATTATTTCTGAATATCTTTGATAACTAATCAAAGAAGTTTGAAAGCCAACGAGTTTTTACCTAAGTGGTACAAGCTCCTTCTTGGCATCCAAAAGACCTGGGATCAAATCTGTGCAGAGACGAATATCCGGGTTACTATAGCAGGGCACTGTAGCAGTACTGTAGCAGGACTATAGCAGTCGTGGAACTGTAGCAGCGACGACACTATAGCGGCGGAGGGACTGTAGCAGGTACTGTTGTGGCGGCGGTTACTATAGAAGGTACTATAGAAGTGCAGGTACTGTAGCAGTACTGTTCACCAAGGGGTCCTTTGGGCCAAAAAAATGGGCTTTCATGCCTTGTATTCAGGCCACTTGGCCTTGAGCCTTCTGGCTATGTAATGGGTCACCCTCTACCTAGTATAAAGAGGTCTTTTCTTTAAGTGATAAATTGAGGCTGTAACACCCCAGGTAAATAAATAATATGACAATTTCATATTTATCTATATTTGTGAATAAAATATTAATATGACTTTAAAGGGGATGCTATCCTCGATGGCGTACCCAACACGCAACAACGAGTTTCTTGGGAATCTTACGTTGCACTCTAATAATAAAATAATATTATTTTAAATGTTAGTTAACGCCTAGCTGTTGTGATGGCGGGAATGAATAGAACTAACTACAAAATAATTATATATTTTTGTCAAATATTTTTACTTTTTACAATAAATGTTAGATGATTAAAAATGCAAATGAATCCAATTTTAAGCGTAAACATTCTAATATTCTTTAAAAGGGCGATTAACCGCCTTTTGATGGAGAACCTCTTTTAAATCAACATTTTTACAATGGTATGTGTTATATTTGACAAAATAGAATTCTTCTTTAGAATCTGGACATCAAAATTTACTTTGTGTAAATTTTTGGTATTTTTCCAAAAAAGTTCAATTATTAATGAATAGTGAAAAATGATGTATTTTAATTCAAGACCTCTTTTAAATATAATTAATTTATATGATTATATTATATTTTGAATTGGTTTTAAAGTTAAATTAGAATATATTTTTACCATCCAATCCAATTTTGGTCTTTGGAATTAATTTTACTTTGAAATCAGACTTAAACTAGTGTCAATCTTTTGATACTTTTTGTTTCATAAAAACACGCTATTTGTTTTGACAGTAGGAATTAATTATTAAATTAATTAATGAAACTTATTTGTTTTGAATTTTTTAAAATAGAAATCATTTTTGAATTCAGAATATCAAATATAGCTTAGGGTGATTTTTTGGTAATTTTCTGAAAAACCTCAATTTTTGATGAATAGTGAAACCACTAAGTGGTACTTATAAAAACTAATTTTTCCGTTTAAATGAAATTTTTCAATATTTCTGTTTTGAATTTCAAAAATCTGAAATTCATGGTTGTAATTAAGAAGTAAAATGTGGTTCAATGGGATAAAAATAATTTTTTGGTGAATAGTAACTTAGTATGTTTTTAATCGTGATTAGAGGTAATTAGTGTAGTTTAATGTAAGAATAATGTTTTAGTAAAATGAAATGACCTATACACATGTCCTACCCTCATTGGATGTGTCATGGAAGACATAGACAATCCATGGGTCAACTTTTGGACCCCATGAATCCACTTTGGTTGGAAAATGACATTAATATCTTTTTATTTAAAGTTAAAATAAAAATGTCACAAACATGAGTTGTTTTAATAAAACAATTGTTACATGGGGTTATACAAATCATATATTTGACTATAAATATTCATTGGAAAGCTAAAAGGATTTCCTACATCATAGTAATTTTTTTATAATTTTGAGACATTAAATAAGTTAATTTATTCATGAAATCATTATGATGCAGTGATGACCTCATTATTTAACGATTTCAATAAAATGGAAATATAATGTAATATATATGACCTAAAAATGTCCAAAACCTATTCGATGAGTGGATTTAGAATCCTTATCACCTTATCCTCTAACTATATTAATGTTTGACCTCTTAAATCCGAATATCATTTTAAAATAAAGTGAATTTTCTTTACTTTACAAGAGTGCCCCTCCTCTCCTCTTGTAAAAGGCCCCCACCTCTACCTCCTTACCCACACTCCCAAAGCCTTTGGATCGGCCAACCCCTACCTATTTTATCTCTACACTTCCATCTATTACTCCTTGAATCCTCACATTGGGCATAAGTCTTCCCAAGGAAGTATTTTAGCTCAAACCAAAGGGAGTTACCTGATTTTAAGGTAATGTCTTCACTTGAGTCCTTTTGTTTTATTTTGCTTCTCCAACCCCATAAACTTTTTTTATTCATTTATTTTGTAACAACTACAGTATGAAAAATATACTAGGATGTTTTTCTAAGAAGTATTAGATCTACACATACACACACCTATATCTAATGGTTAAAGAACATACTGTTTTCGTGGATGGCGATTTCGGCCTCCCGAAACGATGATTGTTCAACATTATTTTAACACCTTAAAAGGTGTCCATTAAGATGACACTATATTTATATATGATATATAATATGATTATGTTTTGTTTAATCTTCTGTATTTTTCATCTTGGGAATACCTTTATGGTTTCCATTATGGTTATACACGATATCTTCATTTTAGGAAGTGCGGACTACCGCCCCCTCAAAGTGATTTGATTCGTTAATGCCATATATGGGATGTATAAAGGATGGATTTAAAGTTATAGTATATTATGTTATAATGTAATTATAATATACCTCTATATAATTATTATTTATTTCCATTAATGTATGAGATAGAAATGAAAGTAGCGTTTATGTGTACGTATGGCTTACCTTCTCCATGAACGGTGCATTTCATTTCTAATCCCCAAATGTAATGTACTATTATAAGTACATATTTATAATTGATATATATAATTTATGTTACATATAAATGATGAATATAATTCTGGAATTAAAATATACATACCTCTCATTTATTTTTAATTACATTAATATGACAAAGAAATGAAAGTAGCGTTCATGCGTACGTACGGCTTACCGTATCCATGAACGGTGCATTTCATTTCTTACCTCTAAATGATTATGTAATATTATAAATACATTTATATGATGGATATATATGATATATATGATATCCAAATCATTAATATCATTCTGGATATAATTAACCATTGACCACATGAACAACATGTAATTGTAAGAAATTCACTTTCGACTAAAGAACCAAATATCGACAAAACAAACATAATTAACTTAAATGATTACATGATGTTTATAAAATGTAAATAAGTGATATAAAAGGAATAATTAACTTGAAAAAGGTTCTTTTGCAAATAAAAATTAACTCAAGTTTATTATTCAGGATGTTAAAGAATGATCAAGTCAAGTCGGACCCCAGGTAAGGGATCTTACTCCTCTTTTTTTTAAGTACAGGCTTTTATGTCATTCCTTCTAAAGCTCATCTTTATTGTTATTGGGATGTTATTTTATATTACTCATACTGTAATTTTTATGTTCATATTATGATAGACCCTATTCTCTCTCATCAATCCATTTTGGAAGTTTTGAGTGGCGCCGTTAGGCTGCCGAATTTTCGTAAGAGATCCAACCTCTCTCTTTCTTTTTAAGTACTCTCTTTAATGTCATTTCTTTTAAGATCATATTTCATATGTTTGGGGATTTTATTTTATATTAATAATTCTGTAATTTTTATGATCATATAATGAGAGACCCTATTTTATCTCATCAATCCATTTTTGTAATATCTATGTGGCACCATTAGGCTGTCCAGTATTCGTAAGGGATTTTTCATCCCACTTTTATTCCCATTACATTTATGCTACGTTTTCCACTATTTCAATTGAGTTGTGTATGTACGGCCCATTATTATACACATTGTGTAGTATAATTTCATTTATGGGTATTTACATCTTCATTGTATGACCCTTATTCCATGGGGTTTAAGTTTGGAATGTTACCCAACTCGGTAAGGGGACCTTTCACCCTCCTCTTTTTAAAAGACTTCTTTTGGTATGTATTTTAATTTACATATTATTATGTTGGGATATGTTATTATATATCCTTATTGATTTAAAGTTTATGTCCAAGTGATTAGATACCATTCACTACCTCATCGACTAATTTTCTGAATTTTGAAGTGACGTCGTTAGGCTGTCGAATTTTTACAAGGGAACATCTTAACCCAATTTCGATTTCTTTGGGTTCAACTTTTACTTCTTGAACATGTAATGATATTAATATGTGTGAATGAACATAGATTGTTTCACACTTAATATCCACTTATATTGGGTGTATTTGAATTTCTCACACATAATGATGTGATAGATTTATCCTTCCTTTAAGGATACCCCATTTATAATGGATTTCATCTCAATTTCCATTTGCATTGAGACTTAATTTTTATTATGCACCAATTCACTCTTATTTGGTGTGTATACTATCCTTTGACATATTATATCATGAATACCTTTATTCTTATGATATTATAAAGCTCGGATTAAATGTTATTCCGTGATTCTTTGTATTCAAGAGTCTCTCATTTTGTTAAAAACTCTTTAACAAAAATATCATTTTAAATGTTTTAAAGATTCATTATTCTAAATCGTTATCTTTAGTGTCCATGTTTTCAAAATGGTTTTCAGTATTTATTTATATGGACATTAATGTTTTAAAATTATAGTTCAATTAAAGGCTTCAAAGTGGTACGAGACTCTTTGATTCAAAAATCTATTTTAAATGGTTTTGGAAAGTAGATTGATTAATTCAATATCATTGAATTACTTACTAAAAATGAAATGTTGTTATTGAAATATTTATATTTCCAATATTTTATGTGTAATGATGGTACTTGGACATTTTATGGGTGGTTACGTGATAAACCATATGGCGGGTGGTTCCGTGAATACCAGGACTGGTGGTTACGTTATAACCTCCAATGCATTGGGTATGGAAGTCGGCCGTCTGGCTATTCCATTAAGTATGTATGGAAGTTGTCAGAATGGCTATTCTATTAAGGGATATGTCTGGAATTAGACCTTATGTTTATTCCACTTAAGTATGTTTATGTCCCAAGTTACCTTTATATGATATGTGATCTTTATATGGGTTTTATGGTAATCTTTTGGTTACAGAAGGGTAAGTAATGAACTTTTATTCAGCGAAGATTTTTTACTACTTCGAAATGGTGAAAAGTATTACTTTGATAAAGTATACATGGATTACTTGTTGTTTTGAAAAACTAACAGTTTTCATTCTTTGTGTATTCATTACTGAGCTTTTTATGCTCATCCCAAGTTTTAGAAATATTTTTCACAGGACATAGCATGGAATAGGGTCAAGGATGGGTTCAAGGGAAAGTCAGGCTACCTAAAACATGGAACTAGACATGTTTCTTTTTAAGAGTTTTTATTTTATGGAAATTTTAGTAGAAGCGACTACTTTGTAATCTTTTGAGATGTAATAGTTATGTCCTAATTCTCTAAAACTCTAAACCTGAAAAGATCCTCAATGTGAATTACTCATTTAATTCAATATTAAGTAAGGTTTAAGGTTGGGGCCTTATAGAGGCTTCGGCCCCAACCTTTAAAAAAAAATCAACGATGTTTGAAAATATTTCAAATTATATTTTTCATTTTAAATACATTGATGACTCATAAATAAATCATTAACACATTTTACAAATTTTTTGATTCAAAATAATATGATATTAATATAAGAATCATTGAAATCATTTAATAAACCCTTTTCTAGAAACATTCAATATTAAACATATATAGAATTCTTAAAATCACATAAATTATTTTATTTGAAAATAATCTTATGAAAAATAAAAAAGTATGATTTGAAAATCTTTTAAATCAGTTTTAAATCATATTTCAATATTAAAAACCTATATCATTAAAATCAATATTAACTTCAAAAAATTTAAATGATATTTGGAAAAAATATTCCTTACAAATAACCTTGTTAAATATTATAGTAAGGTTCATAAAATATTTCATCTTGATGATGGTTAGGTCCATACATGTTGAATATTACATTTGTACTGTGAAATATTACAAAAGTTCCTTGAACAGAAAATACCCATAATATTCATTTTTAAGCCATTTTATAAAAAGGATAAATAGGGGTAACAATTTCATTTAAATGTATTCGGATAATTAAAAAAATAAATCATTTATACAAAATACGAATTTGAAAGTGCCCATATTTCTAACTAAAAGGATAAATATTCTTGGATGTTCATAATTTTTTTTAATTGTATTAAGTACAAAATGGTGGAAAATTGGTACTAATACATGAATATATCATGTATCTCTAGACTATAAGAAACTTAATGAGTATTATTGGGATAGTGATCATAAAAGTTTTTTCATGTAACCATAATCATAGACAATCTTTATAAACCATGAGATTATTGCAATAAATCGTTACCACTTAGGTAATTATGAATGATAATCCCATTAAAGAATACAATTACAGAAATCATAAAATATCATTAAAATAATAATTTTCATGATATTATATGTAATTCGAAATATATACAGCCCATATATATTTATAGCTGTATAACATGGTAAGTATCTCAATGAACAAAAATTTAGGCAAAATTACTTTTCCAATTCGGTAATATTCAAACCATAAACCCCATGAAGAATGTTCAAAAAATTATTCTGCAAATTACCATTAATATAATTATATGACTCAAATATTACATTCATGTGAAGTGTATATGCCACAAAAAATAAATTAATGTTAGATAATGCATATCTCTCACAGAAATAAATGTGAGACAATAAATCCCTTACCTCATGTATTTAATTTCATCATACACATTGATTCCTCCTATAAAATAAATATAGTATTATTAAAAATCTTCAAAATAAACATATTCATATATTTAACACCATATATTATTTAATTAAAAATTTATATTAACAATTTATTAACAATTTCATTTTAACGTTACGTTTCAGGTAACATCCGTGTTTTTTTCATATATGTTTTGTCTTGTTAGTATTGATACACATACTTATATCATTATTAAATTATTTTGATAATGTAAAACATGGTATTATAATATAATATATTCACCATATAAATACTTATAACAATCAATAAATATTTATTTATGTAATGAAATAAACTATTCATAGAAACGGTAGGTTGTATGTATGCTTGAAGGTTGTTTCTATTTTATTATAATTTTGAAAGAAAGTAAATAACTGATATATATATATATATATAATTAAATTATATATAATTTTTAAGATATATCATATAATTAAATAAACCCATCATTAATACATTACTTGTAAAGTGTTAAGGAATCATATCACATTGAGGAGGCGGTAGTCTAGACATCCACAAATGATGTTATCGTGTTTACAAAAAATACAAATCATGATGTTTTGATTTGTATAATTATAAATAAATAATAAAAAATTAACAATGTTTAAATGTATCATATAAATATATACTTTTAATCATAATTACTAAATTTGACAGGTTGTCATGAAAATACTAACAATGACATTTCGCGAGACGGCGATTCAATATATACAAGAACAGAAAGATAGTTACCCATTAGATGGAAGTTAATATAAGTGTATGTGAAAAAATATAAAAAGAATAATTTTATTTTTTATATTTTATTTATTATATTACCATTTTATTTAAAGTGTTTTTAGGTTGAGAATGAAAATAAAACAATGACATTTCGGGAAGGATTTTACTTCTTCTTTGAGATACTCCTCTTGGTTTGCACAAAAATACTACCATGGATGTATTTAATAACCAAGGAATGTTTCTTGGATTATGGTAAATATTATTTGGACAACTTATATAATGGGCTTTCTATGCCAAAAGGGCTAGAGAAGAGTAAATACGGTGAGGGTGAATGCCTTTTTATAGTAGAGGAGGAGTGGACTTTTTGTAAATTCATTATAAAGAAATTCCACCCATGATTGTTTCCTTATCAACTGCCTCTGTTAATGGTCCAAATCAGAAAAATAAAAGAATATGGTCTAAAAAATAACCTATACTGGATTTTGGATATGTTTTTATGTCATATGGGGATATGAGATTAAGGATTAGTCCCATAATATGCTAATATTTCAAGTATTGGATGTAATTTATTTTAATAACATTTTCAAATATTCTTTGTCAAAAAATATTTTTTCCCTATTATATATTATAAATTATTCTCATTCTAAATATTTAATACTTCTTTGCAAATTCTAATCACATTAGTGTCACAAATTAATTTGAAATTTTTTCAATAGGCATGATGACAATGTAGGTTTTTAATACAAAAGGTCCAAACGAGATAAATGTTTTAATATTCAATTTCACAGTGAAATTGGTTCTAATGACATATATAGGATAAATTGATTTATAATTTATCTATTTATACTTTTAAAGAAAATTATAATATAATTTAACTATATTAATAAATTTAATGAAAACATAGTTTCAAATTAAAATTGAATGTTTATCAATAATCATCAAAAAATATAACCTCTTCAAAAAATACCAAAAATTTAGCCAAATAGAATTATGATAATCTAAAAAAATTACGTTTCTTTTTTTTTTAAATATATCTGTAAAAATTTATCTTAAATATTGGATTTCCATTAAAATTTGTTAAAACTATCCTTCAAAAAAATACTTTTTTTATTCAAAAAATTTGATTTATTCTTATATTGTACCTATAAAAAATATTTTATGAGTATAATATAATTTTATTCAAAATATAATCAAAAAAATTTATGGAAAACATTATTCAGATTTTGTTTGCTTAATATATTAATATAAAATTTTGTATCTACGTAAATTTTTTTATAGAAATGTAATTTATTTATTTTAAAATAGTTCTCATATTCACTTATAAAAATTGATAACCATATGATTCATTTTATATACATTTTTAAATCATATTTCTATAATTTAGATAATTTTTTTCATAACTTCCATTCATATGGATAGATGGTAACTACACAAATATTTTAATAACAATATTAATATTTTATTGTAGTATGGTAAAATATTTTATTGTATTTTACACATGTTATAGAATGAATTAGGATTTGTGTGTTACACAAGCCAAAAATGTTATTTTTTTATTGAGTGTTAATATAAGGGTTTCATGTAGCACAATAATATCATGGTGTTTTGTATTTTGAAAACTGATCATAGTCCTTTTATATAAACAAATATATATTATGTGATACATGAAATAAAAAAATTCAAAAATATTTGGTTAATTCGAAAATGAATGTTATAGAAAATATTTGGTGTTACATTATACCCTCATTAAAGTTTATTTTACCCCAAATATTCATCTAGATTATGAAAGCTATAATACATGAAATTTACCTTCTTATAAACCCACATAAAATTAACTAATACTAAAACATCCTTTATAATGGGAAAGTTATATACATATATGTTATCTATAGTGACACATAACCAGGTTTCTATATATGAGAACATAGTTGGGATTTGATAACAGAAAAAAGGAAGTGAAATATAACTATCATGTTTTTGATGGAGTGTGATAGAGAAGTAGTATAATATTAAGTTAGGGATTGTAAATCCATAACTCTAAGAAAATCTAATGGACCATTTGATTCATCATAAATGGAAGTACAAGGATATCATTTTTGGTTTCAATATCATTTTCCATAAATAAGAATTACAATCTAAATAAGATAAAATTACTTTATTCTATTTCATTTCACATCACTTTAAAACTGGTTTTCATCTAGTGTTATGGTTTTAACATCTCTCTCTAAAAGTGAAGGTAAAAACACCCATTCTTAGTGGTTGAAAAATAGTTGTTAAATGTGGTCTTTTACAATGATTTTTAGCATGGTTAGAGGGGGTATTTAATATTGGTAAAAACATATAATAAAAGGGAACCATTATAAGCACTAGTAAAAAATCACTGATAAATTCCCCCTTTATCATCGCTAGTAAAAAATTCTGAGAAAATGGTTATTTTTCTTCTAATTTCAAAAAGTGCAGATAAAGGGGGTTCTATATCAGCACATCTAAAAAAGAAATGGCAAATGGTTGGCCTTTATCAGTTATTTTATAGATACTCTGATAAGGACCCCCCATTTTTCAGTTCTTTTTTTACTAGCACTGATATGGGGTATATTTCAATAAAATTTATATTTCATTAACAGACACCCAATCAAGAAGTTATTTATACATGGGGAATTTATAAGCCATTATTTCCACTATATAGGTAATAAAGGGTTCAAGTAGGACACCTAGAAATAGATCTCATCACATCATTTTATTTAATTTATAGTAGAGGAAAAACATGCACTCAGTTTAGAAGTTGTGGCTGTTTGAAAGGTCCTCAAATTTGAAGACCCCTTAAAACCTTAAAAGGCTGAAAGTCCAAAAAACCCCCTGAAAAGATCATAAATTTTTATCTGATAGTTCATTTTAATTATATTATAGTTAAATGGATGATTATTAAATGATCTAAAACCACATAATAATTATATTTTTTGGTAATAAAAGGAATGAAATATATTATGGTTTTAAAAAAAGTTAGAAAACCAACTCCAATTTGAAACAACCATAAGTTTTGATTCTGGTGTCCATTGGGGCACTACCACATATATAATCAAATTCTATGACAAGATTTATGAGATAGAGGGTCTCTTACTGATTTCAAAGTGTGCTATATAGTTTTTCAACTGCCAAAAAAGCCTAGAAAGCCTCCAAATATGATTTCTTTTCACGGAACCCAATTTCATAAAAATAAAATGTCTATAACCGCATTTCCAAGTTTCTGTTCGGCCTGTACTGCATACCATATCTAATATCATTTCATGGGATTCTATGTGACTGGTTTCAAAGGTGAAACAAACTCCTAGATTAATAGTTATGATCATTTAAGGGGTTTAGGGGTTTTTGTGTGTTCAGAGTTTCTTAATGTTTTTATGTGTTTTAATGATTATTATTGTTAATTTTAATTTTAATATATGTATACAAATATATATATATCAATATGTATTTAATAAATATAACTATATATATATATACAAATATATTACAGTACATAAATATATAAATAAAAATATATAATTAAATTTATACATATATAATTATATATTTATAGATATATCCTAAAATGTAAAACAAAACAATATAGGGAGTGGAAAATCATGGGTTTATAAGATGACGGTATCATGTTAAAAAATCACTAGAGGCAGGGGCACACATCAGGTGTGGGATTATCTAATGCACAAATAATGCGAAGGGGGAAGTGTTGATAATGGGGGGGGGGGGGCGTTGATAGGGGTGTGAAAAAACTTTTACACTTTTCAAGGGGATATTTATCAGTTCTTTTTTAACACTATTAAAGGTGACCTATAACAGTTCTAAAAAGCGCTGATAATGGTGACCTTTAATAGTGTTAGAAAAGAATTTGTAATGGCCCCTTTTATCACTACTTTATTGGATCTGTTAAATGGTGGCCTTTGCCAGTTCTTTTTTAGTGTTTTTAAAGGGGGACTTTATCAACAAATTTTATGAGAACTGTTAAATCTATCCCTTTATCATCGTTTCCATTTTTAGTACTTCAATAGTGTTGATAAATCCCTTTTACTAGAGTTGTTAAATTACCGATTTGATGTAGTGCCATATGTATATTCTCACCCATTGGGTAATCATTAATCTAATTTGACATCATCTCCTACTCCATGGAATGAAGGAGAATTTTCTATTACTAATGATGTAACAGATTATGAGATCTATAAATAGATTGATAAGTAATTAAATTTTAATTTTTTATCACAAAAATATTATTAGAATAGTTTATCCAATATGCATAAATCCTCATGTGGTTAGATAATACATTAAATTCATAAACATCATCCTATGTTTAACGTAAACATTATGAAAATTTTTATCCTTATAAAACATCTAAAATATGAAAATAATAACATTAGAAAGAATGTAATAAAATAATATTAACATTAATCC
Organism: Viscum album; assembly: GCA_963277665.1. Taxonomy (NCBI): domain Eukaryota; kingdom Viridiplantae; phylum Streptophyta; class Magnoliopsida; order Santalales; family Viscaceae; genus Viscum; species Viscum album. Next base: position 1,263,022,442 of record OY728140.1, on the reverse strand, counting down.
CCCATACATTACAATGTTTATATTGGTTGTTACATTACAAACAAGTGAATAAATTCATCGTATCTTCTATTCACACATGTAATTAACATGAATTTGTATAAATACATTAGGAAAATATGCATTATTTCCAATTCCAAATATTACTGGATATTTTCTTTAAATAAATAAAGTTGTAATGTTTATTGATGACTAAATAAACCACTTTTTTTTAAAAAAAATAATCTGTTCTAGGGAAATCAATACTTTTAATTTTACTTTATCTATATTAATCATCCCATTATCCAATATAAACAAAATTTTCTCAACACCAGTGTCATATTAAAGGTTAACTTACCAAAATTTAAATATCACATTTTTATACAATCTGTTTATAAATTCATCATAACGAGTCAATCTATTTTTTTAAATCCATAACGGAGGAAATATAATTTTTGATTCATATATTATAATTATTGATTTCATATTCATATACACTTAAATAAACCTACAATATTCTTAAACCATTATTCAAGCTTTATCATCTTAACCATTAATACTTTTTTCCTAGATTTTGAAATATGAATCATGTCATAAGGTTACTCAACATCAATCGGACAATGATTGTTACATTTAATGAGAATAATAATGAAAGAACACCTAATACATTCTACATTACATTTGTGGTCTCTTTATCATCATATTTATATGAAATACTCATATACATTACTAATTCAATTCAATAAATTTCCAATTAATAAATTGTTTTCATCATTCAAATAGATTCGTCATCTAAAAAATTCAATATTAACATAGTTCCTTCTAATTCCATCTATTGTATAATATCATAGATCATAATGTGAGCATAACATATCATATTATAAAAACAGGTAATCATGAAAAAATTACTTAATGGATACCTAAATCATGACATATTATTTTTTAACCTCTAACACCATATGTTTTTCCGATGTTATTCACAATCATCCTCTATTTTAATTACTTATTTTGGTTCCTAAAGAGTTTTTTAATTCAAAAATCATATCCCTCAGAAGTGTCATAGTAGGTGTATAGTAATTCCCATTGTCGTGAATTATTTCCCAAATGATTATATCACAATATAGTGTTTTTAGGGTTGTTACACCTGTATTCATCTTTTCCAAAGCCACATACAGTTTGTGTATCAATACAAGGATATATTTCAAGTAATCCAATTTATATATACATAAAAAAATTACAAGAAATTTAACAATACTTTAACTAATCATTAGAATTATCCTTATAGATAACACTAGGCATATCATTTGAAATAACTCTTGGGATCTCATTAAAAGTTTCTCATCCTAGTTTCCAATGATATATTAAACATTTCCTTTAACACCAAATGTTACTACCCAGTCTTAACATACACACATATTACATCATTCTTGATTAATATTTTCCAAATTATAGAAAAAATACCTCAAGATCATAACAGTTTATTGTATTTGGAAGCTTGAAAAGAAATATTCAATATTGGTGAAGGATATTCAATGTTTCGTTCAATTATCGTCCCCTATAGAACTTATACATCAATCCTTCATTCATATCCTAATAAAAGGAAACCGAATAAACTGGGGATCTCAAATTCTATGTAAGGGTTGATAAATAAAATATAAAATCATAAGATGAACATAATGGTTTGAGAACATGAGAATAAAATTTTAAGATATTATCCTATATGTAAATTATCAGAGAAAATAAAACTGAATTAAAAATTAGAATCTAATAAGACATAAATCATAAGATAATCAATAACATGAACCATGTGGACATGTAATATGCCAAAGACATAGCTTTTTTGGTAAACACATAAACAGTTAATAACATTAACTATAATTCAAGGCTTGTCTACAAAAACATATTAGGGGAAGACTTGTGGGATAATCCTAATGGGTGGGATAAACCATTATCTATAGCTACAATCATTTTATTATAAGGGATTAGGTTTACACATATTACCATAGTGGGTAATGTTTCCCCATTTTTTCATTGCATATCAGGTTTCCCAATCATCAAATAGGGGATCAGGTTTACACATCAACAAATAGTAGATCATGACACTCATGTTTCCCATTTTTAATCAAGCATGTTGACATGATTCCCATCATTATATCATGAGATATGATTCATTACCCAATAAATTTGTGAGAGATATAGGTCCCCCGCATATCATAATTAAATCATACATATATGTTTCAAATGATCTTAAAGAGCTATATCATAACCCATGAAATGAAATGGGTGTCATAAAAACGTAGTCATAACACTTCCAGTAGAAAAGAGGTATGTTTCATAATAATTTAACAAAATCAAATTATAGGAAACTAAGAATGTTTCAAAATCATATAACCTTTCATAATGAAATGTGTGTCATAAAAATTATTCTATAAAAAATAAACCATTTAATAATGAATATAAATGGTATTATTGAGTCATATCCCTAGTAAATTACAATCTATAATAGAGTATGTAATCCTATAAGGAGAAGGATTTCAATGACTATATGAATCATTGATTATGTAATATATACTTTATCTATATATACTTTTTATAAAACCATTTCAAAATCGTTTTCATAAAGAATGATTTATAATTTCATATAAAAATTCCTTGAGAAAAATAACTTTTCCACTTAGAATTTTTTTTAACACAAATAATTTTTATAACAATTTTATTTTAGAATAACATTGGAATCCTATAATACAATGGAAAAAATATTTTTAAAACCATTTTCATCTAAAATACATTGAAAACTAATAATTAAAGGTAGAACAAATTTAAAATTACTTTTTTATTATTTGTACATTGTAAACATAAAAATTTGGCTTGAAATTATTTTTAAAACCATTTTCGCAAAAAATGTCTGCAAATCTAGTAAAGAAATATATAAATCATTGAAAAACATTTCATAGAAAAATACATTTTTAAAACATATAAAATATTCTTTGAGAATCATTTAAAACAATTTTTAAACATAAAATAATATTAAAAAACATTTAATTTAAAAACCATATCACATTCAATAAATTTTATTAAATTAGGGAGATAATTTCTCTAAAAATAAACTGTTAAACTTAAAAATGATTATTTAATGAGATTGTGGGTAAGTCCGTACATGCTGAAACTTCCTTTTTCACCTTAAAAGATTAGAAAAAATCCTTGATTATAAGACAAAAAAGATGATTCATATTCAAAACATTTTTTTAAGATGGTAAAACATGGTTAACAATTTAATTTTAATATTATAGGATACGAGTAATAGACTTTGAAAAAATTTATATAAAACATATATTTTGAAGAACCAAGATTTATGACTAGAAAATAAATAATGTCCTATTTTCATAAAAATATTTTTTAGTTACGGAAGAGTTGGAAATTGGTTAAAATACATATATATATCATGTATAAATATAAGAGAATAAAATTTATGATTTTTCGTGAGTGATAGATCATAATATTTAATCAATGCAAATAAAATAGTAAACAGTCTCAATAAATTATTAGATTGGAGTAATAAACCCTAACTATTTGGTAACGTTGAATCATAATCCAATGTAGGAATAAAATTACATGAAAATTAATATAACCTTAAAATAATTATATATGTTATATAACATTTAAATCTGATGTATACACACCCCCATAGAAAAATATACCTGAATAATATGGCATGCATCTCAAATAAGGCGTATTGGGAGGAAAAAAATTCATGTATGGTAACTTTTGATCCATAAAGCCTATGAAGGAAAGATAATAATATGGTTATGTAAATACCCATAATTTAAATTAAATAAAACATATAATACATTAATTGGTAGTATATACAACACATGAAATAAATGAGTGGTGAATATGACATAATTCTCACATAAATAAATGATAGACAAGAAAACCCATACCGTACGTCTTGAATTTCATTGTACAGTTTTAATACTCCTATATAATAATTATAGGATTATTATAAACCTACCAAAGAAACATATTATTATATAAAATACTATATATTAATTTATTATTTCTTTATATTACACTTTTATTAGATATTCCATGTTAACGTTACATTTTAGGTAATATCCATGTTGGTCTTTCTTATATGTTTTGACTTGTTATTATTGATACTCTTACTTAGATCATGATTTAATTATTTAAATTATTTTAAACATGATATATATTTGTAAAATATATTCAGTATAAAATTATTTTTTAAAATCTATGAATTTCTGAATAATGAAATAGAATACACCATTCAGGGTGATTGTAGGTCGTACAAACACATGAATGCTATTTCAGTTTTGTTTTTGTATTGAAAGAAAGAACAAAATTTAAATATATATATATATATATTATAATAATAATAATTTAATATATCTAATATAATTTTACTAATATCATCCATAATACATTCTATGTAATGTATGATCGAATCAAATCTCTTTGTGGGGGAGGTAGTCCACACAACCACACATGAAGTTATCATATTTAAGAAATTGGAAGTGAGGTGTTATGTTTTATGTTATAATTATTGAAGCCCAAATAAATCATAAATATAATCTATATAATATAAAATAAGATTTTCCATCACAATTACCAAAAATGGGTGGTGGTAATTGAAAAATGAAAAACATCGATTCATGATGTGGTACTTCATTGTACAAAATAATTGAATGTACATTACCCATTATGTGGAAGTTGGTATAAGTGTAGGTCAAGAAAATAAAATACAAATTATCATTATATTGAGGAAACTAATTTAATTATATTTATATATGGAATAATATTATTTTAGGGTATGTATAACAAGAATTAAATGATGGAGCTTGAGGATGTATGCTGCACCTTTTTTGGGAAACTCTTCTTGGTTTACACTAAAAGGCTTCTATAGAAGGATTTTATATAAATGGATATTTCTATGATTAAGGGATGTATTTTTGGGGTCTTGTTTTTGGTGGTCTTGGATGATTTAAAATTTATTGAGATTTTTAAGGAGTAGGGTAGATGAGTTCCTTTTTTACAGTGGAGGTGGAGTGGAATTCTTGTAAATTTCATAAAATGGAAATACAACAACATTTTCTCCTGTAATGTACCTCCAATAATGTTTCTAATAATACATAATCATGTATAGGGTATAAATATTAACATAAAATATATTTTGAAAAAGTTTATAGGTTATTTGGGGATTTATCTTTGAAGTTATTCCCTTTGATAAGCTGATTCTTCTCTAAATCACTCTAATCAAATTTATTAACAACCACTAATATTTTTACTCAAAATATAAGTTGAACACATTGGATATTTTAACTTATTCTAATTTAAACTATGGAATATATTTTTATAAATTCCAATCATATAAGTGGAACAAATTAATTTAAAATTAATACTGCCAATGGCATGACAATGGGGATTTTTAAAGATATAAATTCAAAAATATTTAAATGTTTTATATCCAATTTCCTAGTGAAATTATTTACAATGTCATAAATTGGATTATGTGATATAAATATTAAGTAATTATTCATTAAAACCAAATTAATACATAGTTTTTCTATATAAATAAATTATATGTAAAATATGTTTTGAATTAAAATTCATTGTTTTCACTATTTATCAAAAAATAAAACATCTCCAAAAAATAAAAAATATTACATTAAAGTAATATTTAATATTACAATTCCAAAAAATTAAGTTTATTGTTTAAAATAAAAATTATAAAAGTTTCAAATAGTAGATTTAAAATGGGTTCACCATTAAAAGGTGGTATAAATATCTTTTAGCAAAATACATGTTCATGTTCATAAAATTGGATTTATTCTTTTCATATAACTAAAAAATAAACTCTATTAGTATCAAAAATATTTATTTAATATATAATATATAAATTTTATTTGGAACAATATTCCAATGTATTTTGATTCATTTTTAGAGATAAAATTGTATATGTATATAGAAAAATAGTTTTCTTAGAAAAGTAATTGATTTATTTTAAAAATTTTCTTACAATCACATATAATAGTTTATAATAAATGATTAAAATTATATACATGGGTAAATTAGAATTTAATAATTTAGTTAAAATTATTTGTAACATCCATTATAATTTGTCGATTGTAACTATATGAATATTATAATGACAATATTAATAGTAATTATATTTGAGTAAAACTTAGCCCTGCATGTATAACTATATACCGAAGGAATATTTCATTGTCTGATACACAAGTCAAACATAGTTTTTTGTGTACAAAAATATAATATTATTATTTCATGTAGTTCATTCTTATCATAGTGTTTCGTATAAAGACATCGAAAAACAGTTATTTTATATAAAAAATTATATATTCAATGTTGTGTGAAGTGAATAATATTCAGAAGATTACATTAATTAAATAAATTATTTCAATGAATCTATAGGTGTCACAAGGATAGTTCCCACTAAATTATAGTTTAATTTTGTAGTATGAAAAGTATAGACTTTAGTTCCCGTGTAATTTTTCTGGGATCGTACAATTTCTTTCCCACATCAATTAATTTTTATTTGTGTGGGAACATTAGCACTCCATTAGTTCTTCCTGTCACAAATTTAATTATAATATTTTCCTACATGAGTTATCATACATTTTTTAGAAAACATTATTGTTGCTTCATAATTTTTAAAAAATTAATATTATTCTAATTGTAATTCAAAATAATTGGTTACATTAATTGAGTTGTAATTCTCTAAAATGCAGGAAAATTATAAATTTTTTATTTTCAAATTTTAATATAATGGGTAACATATTTTAAATGATAGTACAAAATAATTTAATATTCAGATTCGTTTGAATAAAATACTTGATTTTTTTTATCGTATACCATTCAGAATGTTTATTTTTTTAGACTTTTTGGTAATTATTATTTTGTTATAGAGGAACAGTTTTTTTATTGTTGTGGTTTTCATTAAAAAAAATTAATTCCATGTTTTATCTTATTTTTTGGGTTATGATAAACCATTATGTGGTATTGTGTGTCAAAAATAATAAAATTAATTTTTTTAAATAATAATTATATCGGGATTTTATGTTGGGGAAGTTTTAGAAAGTAAAATTTCTAGGACCTTGTTATTAAGATAAATCTATTGGAAATAAATTTCATTATTGTATGAAATTGATGAATTAGCTTTTAGGGATATTTTGGCAATAATTTCAATTGTTTTTTGAATTTAGTGGGAATTTTTTCCTATCCTTATAACAATTATTAGACCATTATTTTCTATTTTTTCATCTCATACCCATACAATGAAAACATAAATCATAATATTATAAATGAGAAGTATAACATGACATTATATTGTGAAGTATAGACCATCAATATAACATCCCATTATTTCTTTACATAAGACATACCTTGCAGTCTTTTTCCATGTAATTTAATTAAATTCATCCATTATGTTCATAGAGTATTAGTCCGACTTCATAACCCTTCAATTCTTAGGTGGGGTTAGAGCATTAGTTCAACCCAACCTATGGGAGTAGCCTCATACCTTTATCCCACCACCAAGCCATCTGCACGTTTTTAAGAAATACCATATCAAAAAACCTACATAACCATTACAAATAACATTCACAACTCATAATAAATCAATATACAAATCAACATCCTGATGTGAACCCTTAGTAAATTTACCAATTACATTAAAATAACCTTTAATATATTAATAAATTTCAATATGTTTACAAACTAAACCCATTCATAATTATCGTATATTAACTATTATGTATTTGATGTACAAATCACAAACCATTAGGCACATTCACATTAGTCACATTTAACCAATTTTCAAATCATTTAAAACACCTCATTATGTTACATCATTAAATAATTCCATTCAACAATTACATCATTTCATAATCAGGCGAGCATGCCAACCTATATTTTATGGGTTCTATCTCACTAACCCTTATGTACCGTCAATTACCATGGTCCTTTCAGACCATTATGACTACATCATTAAAATAAAAAAATGAAAATACTCATTGAATTCGTCACACAACCACCCTTCGAAACATAGGTCTTCCCCTATGAAAAAATAAAAATTCCCCAAGGATTTTATTTCCATTTTTAATCAATCCAGAAAACCATTAATCCATTTTCACAAAATTGCACCTTTACCTCATTTCAAAAGACCATTTAAAATTCCCTTAGGAAACACCTTTTAAAATTCATATTTATTTCAACTCTTCCATTCAAATCATTTATTCCTTTAAAAAATAATGTTCCATTAATAAATATTAAATTGCGTCATAGACACAAAACATACAGTCAATATCCTTTTAAAACCTCTTAATCATTTTATAATCCAACTAATAATCATTTCAACTATCCATAACCCTATCCACATAATAATTATATTTTTATTACCATCTCACTCTCATAAGTCACCTAACTCAATGTTTACCAATTTAATTCAACATTTACAAGGGTCCAACATTCCCCTTGTGTATCCTTTTGTTCGATCTCATATTTTTGACAAACCCAATAGTGTTTCTGTAGGGTCTCACACCTCATTATAATGTCCAAATATTGTCCGACTACCCCAAACATGGACACTAAACATAGAAGACTATTTGAGAATGATCATTCACATGTAAAAAAACATGACTATGTGAAAAATCATTGAGACCACCAACCTCATGACTGTTGACGAACACGTTATTAATATCCACCCATGATTCAAACTCAAACATATACCAAATAAAAAAAATTAAATCCATTGTAATAGAAAAGGTTTTATGGATTTTAAATAGTAGGATAAATACCTATATCCCTAGTTTTGAAAATAGATATGGGGAAGTACTAGACTCACGTGGATCTTCGAGTTGCACACAAACATGCATTAGGAAAAGAACAATTGAAGGAGAATAAACCATGGAGGAGAATGGGCTACTAAATTATCATCAAGGGTATATGCGGTCAAATGGGAAGAAAATTGATGTTTGGATCTAAAAATACTTAGATGGGAAAATTGTAAATTTTTAAACTTATAATGGGCACACTATTTTCTTGCATTGTTTTCCAAACTATCTAAAAACCACGATCTTTCCTCTATCTATGGGTAGTTGAGTCAAGAAATTACATGAAGAAACCTAAAAAATTTGGAAAAACATTTAGTAAATGTGCTATATACTTTTATCCAAAATCGTCATCATGCCTCATAGTTTCCTAGGCCTAGCACATATTTTACACTAACTATGTGCCTATCATGCGCTATACACAATTTGAACAAACACTTCCATAATTCCTCAAGGACTCAATAATCACATATTTAAACATAAAATATATTATAACCAAAAAAATAAATAAGGAAATACCTTTACTACGGATCTGGATCTTACAACCTCACCACGATAAAACGTCTCATCCTCAAGTTTGATTTCCTTGAATTTCCAAGCCATCAAGGCTAAAAGATTAACCCATGAACCCCCCCAATAAACCATTACCTTCCTAGTTTTCCCCAAAACTCAGAAATACTGCCAAAACACTTAGACTAAGGATGTTTTACCTCCACAAAAAACATCCCCCCCTATGATCCACAAACACGACATAATGCTACTTAAGGACGCATCTTCCCCAACATGTCATTACCCACACCAAGAACAAGAAAATGACTTGGTTATCACCACTAGTGCACTTCACAATGAAAAGAAAAAAAGAACTAAATTACATAGGAGAAACTATCTAAAACACCCTTAGTTTGATCCTCTCTAAAATTCATCTGTCAAATAGATAGGTACAATCTCAAATATATTTTTTAAAGCACAAATAATGATCCATGCATGAAATCATTAGAGAATATAATTCATATTTTCTACCACACATCATGACATACAAGATCTGAAAATAAAATACTAACATCCTTAGTTAATTTTTGAATGTTCCAAAAGAAAAGACAAAAATTACTCTTCTTATCAATTCATTCTACCAGCCAAAACCTAATCCAATGCCCGTCACCCACATCTTCTCCCCAATATGGATTCCACATGTGTCAATACATTTCAAACTGTTGATTATCCCATTAGTAGACTGCTTTCTCATTATGGTACTACCCACTATAAATTTTAACCCAACACTTTTTCCAACTCACTATTCTCAAAAATCAATAAGAACACTATCCAACATTTTCATTACGTCCTTCCATAAAAAAACACATGGATTGGAATCCTCCATTTTTCATACTCATTTAATGAGGTAACTTGGTTCTTCCTCAGGACCCATCCCTTTTTTCAAAACAAGATCATCCCTCCACAGTTACCTAGAGGTGGCATACAACCCACCAGATCCATTCTTTAATTACAAAATGAGTTAAGCCATACCAAGTTTACTGTCTATGTTGGAAACCAATATCTACTATTTATACTTCACCAATTTAGCTAGCTAGGACAACCTTTCACATAATTCATTCCAACATCAACAACACACAGCTACTAAATTCATCTCATTTGTCTACTAAACTCCAGCATCATGACATGAACTATTTTTAAATACATATTGTGCTATAAAAACCATTAAACACATCTATGATGTGACTACTCTGATTAACTGTGGAAATATCTTGAGCTCAATGCCATCACTTGACACGATTGGCCTTCACTTTCAAGGATGACAAGGATTTTCTCCAAGGAACCTAATCAAAAAATTCATATGTTTCTTATTTGAATATTGATTCCACCACATCCACTTCATAACATTCTTTAGATATTCATGATGAGTATACCAATACCCACCTTAGGATATTGTTTCAACCACCTTCCACGCTTAATTGCATCCTCCACGGGTCATTCTAAAACATAAATAATCATTAAAAACATGAATGTGAACATCCATCTTCCACAATAATAAAAACATCATCAACCACTACTTGACCCTGACTCCTGAGAATAACACCCATGGAATTCATCGACCTTTGGTCCTCTCAGAGGGCCTCTACCAAAACTAGTTGATGGTGAACTCCCATTCCATATGGGTACCACAAATATACTTCACTTGTATGTATCCTCAAGAATGTCCCACATCCATGAAAATCACACTCATCTCTATTGGTGTAAGCCATATCCTTCTCAACACGCCTAGGATGATGAAAAGATATTGGGAATGATCGTCACTGGTCAAAGAATGCTAAGAAGTAATCAACAAAAATCACTAAAAACTCTACCCTACCATCGTCACCACTTACCAAGAGAAAACCTTTCCCTTCCTAATATATCTGGATTCCATGTCCTTTAATGTCATTCACATGCTATAACACCCAAAATAGACAAGAATATCCAACCAAAATCGCCACCTCTTCATGTCCCTCTACAAAGAGTCCAAGAACCAACATTTATTTTGAAACCAATATCATTTACTCACATTAGTTATTCTCAAACAGTCTTGATGATCACAACAGATACACAATTATGCCTTCCATCAGTCCAAAATTAATAGGACTCATTTACTCTTAGGGCCTCTCTTTTTTATTTCAATGAAACATGTGCACTTACACCCAACTGATTGGGAACATATCCCCAATGTAATAATTCTTCTCTAACACATGCCCATCACTCATTACTTTTTATATGCATTGAGATCTCAAAATTTCATGATACAATACACATAACTCATATGTTTCTTTCAAATACCGTATAACAGTCAATATTTCCAAAAATAAATATTCCCTTCATTATTTAACTCCAACAAAACCATATAATCAAATCTATGAATTATATTTCACTTCACAACCACTCTTATAACAAAATTCATGCACAATAGTGCTTCCCTAATGCATGTCTAAGGAATAAAAACGATCTTTGGCCAAATCATAGTGAACCCATAAAACATCGGTTTCAACTATGAAGCATCCACCTAGGCTTCACATTCCAAGGTACCCACAACACTGGGTTAACCTCCCTCATGGATACCATCAGTTTCTCAAGATTGTTAACCCATATCCATAGCCAAATCCACATCTTCAAACCCATTATCCATTCCAAATAGCCCTATAAGTTAATCCAACACTAGGAAATGCTCTTTTTATGCCACATAATTGGAATTAGATATCTACCTATGCCCCACACACCCATAATCAAAAACACATTGAATGACCACTCTCATAAGTCATACTCAAAAGTATGATGACACCAACTCCCTAAAATAGATCTATAACAAAATGAGTTTATTGGATCTCTCTAAGACATATACACCATCTCAAACAACTGACTGTTCGTGGTGGTCATCTTACCCAAATTCCAAACACAATATATATAAAATTCCAAAAAACCATTGACTCTGGGTTCCATACCAAAGACACTCAAACGTGTACACTATAACAACAAACCAACCACCCACTATAGGGTCCAAATCACAACTCAAAAGATTTAAACCCATAAATATCACCACATTAACATTAAAAAACATTAAATAATATCACCAAGGAAAACAACCTAATAAAATACAAAATAAGTAACATCCCATTATCTAATACACCTAACCAAATAAGGTTTCACATCCCATAACCTATGGTATCAAAATATGGATGTAGTACTGCCCAAACCACCGATACACATGGTAAAAACCCAAAAAAGGAATAAAAACCACAGGTATCCCTAGAAGTACCATCATTATAATACTTCGTATTTAAAGAGAACATAAAATTTCTACTGATGAGTTCACATTTCAAAACAGTTGATTTTCAAAATCAAATCAGTTAATCTTTCAGAAATATTTTGTTAGCACATCATTTAAAAAAACACAATTTTATTCAAAATCACATTTAAATGAAATCCACTTGAAAAAGAAATATAATTACATCTCTCAAATCCAGTTTTATACCAAATTTTCAACACTCATTATTTCATTCAATTTTACTCTTTATACCCATTTTTCTTTTAATCTTATCTCTCACATGTTAGTCAAATGATAGATATTGTAACATCCCAGGTAAATAAAGAATAAAGCATTTTAATATTTATTAATATTTAATAATTAAATATTAAGTTTACTTTAAAGGGGTTTCTATGTTCGATAGCGTACCTGATACGCAACAAAGTGTTTCTTTGAAATCTTACGTTGCAAACTAGTAATAAAATAATATTATTTTAAATCGTAGTTAACATGTAGCCGTTGTATTGGCGGGATTGAATGGAAATAACTAAAATATGATTAGATATGTTTGTTAAATTTTTTTACATTTATCCAATAAATGATAAAGGCTTAAATTATGAAAAGAATTCCATTTTAGGCTTATATACTCAAATATTCACTATAGGTCTACTTATCGCCTTTTGATGGAGAACCACCATTAAGTATAGTTTTGGCCAATCTTATACATTCTATTGGACCAAATAAAATTCTTCCTTAGAATTGGGTCATCAAAATTTACTTTGTGTGAAATTTTTCGTATATTTCCGATAAAGTTAATTTTTTAATGAATAGTGTAAAATGTTGTATTTTAATTCAAAACCTATTTTTAATCTAATTTATTTATATGATTAGATTATATTTTTAATTGGATTTAAAGTGAAAATATAATATATTTTTCCCATTTAATCCAATAGTGGTCGTTGGAATTAATTTCACTTTGAAATTGGACTTAAACTAGTGTCAATCTTTTGATACTTATTGTTTCATAAAAACATGCTATTTGCTCTGACAGCGGGAATTAATTATTAAATTAATTAATGTAACATATATGTTTTTAATTTTGTAAAATAGATATCATTTTTGAATCCGGAATATCAAATATATCTTAGGGTGATGTTTTGGTATTTTTCTGAAAAACTTCAATTTTTGATGAATAAAGAAACCACTAAGTGGTACTTATAAAAATTTATTTTCCGTTTAAATGACATTTTACAACCTCTGTGTTTTGAACTTAAAAAATCCAACATACATATTTGTAATTAAGAATTAAAATGTGGTTAAATGGGTTTAAAATAATTTTTTTGTGAATAGTAACTTTTATGTTTTTAATCGTGATTAGAGGTAATTAGTGTAATTTAAGGTAAAAATAATGTTTTAATAATATTAAAATTTCCTTGAAACATGTCCTACCATTATTGGATGAGTCATGTACGACCAAGGAAATCCATGGGTCAACTTGGGGACCCCATGGAGCCACATTGGTGGGAAAATAACATCAATAACTTTTTATTTAATGTTAAAATTAAAATGAAACAAACATGAGTTGTTTTACTAAAACATTTTTTAAATGGGGTTATAAAATTGATATTTTTAACTATAAATATTTATTAGAAAGATAAAAAGATTTCCGACATCATGATAGGTTTTTTATAATTTTTAGAAATTAAATAAATTAAATTATTTATGATACCATGATGATGCAGTGATTACCTCATTATTTAATGATTTAGAAAAAATGAAAAGATAATGTAAAATATATGACCTACACATGTATAAAACATATTGTATGGGTGGATTTGGAACTCTTATCACCTTATCCTAGAAATATATATTTTTGGGACCTTTTATCTCCGAAAAGAATTTTATAATAAAGAAACCTTTTATAACATTCCAAGAGTTCCCCTCCTCTCCTCTTATAAAAGGCCTCCACCTCTACCACCTTCCCCACACCTATAAAGCCTTTGTCTTGGCCAATCCCTATCCATTTTGTGTCTCCAAATCCATCTGTTACTCATTGAATCCTCACTTTGGTAAAAATTCTTCCCAAGGAAGCCTCTGAGCTCAAATCAAAAAGAGTTACCCTTTTAAAGGTAGTGTTTTCTCTTGTGTTCTTTTGTTTTATTTTTCTTCTAAAACCCTGTAAACTGTTTTTATACCTTTCTTTTGTAACCACACCAGTATATTAAATAAACTAGGATGTTTTTATAAGAAGGATTCGAGCTACACATACACACACCTACATATAATGGTTAAATTAGATACTACTTCTGTGGATGGCGAATTTCTTCCTCACGAAACGATGATTGTTCAACACTCATATAACACCTTCAACGGTGGACATTAAGACGTCACTATATTTATATATGATATATAATATGTTTATGTTTTACTTAAGCTTCTGTATTTTTCATTTATGTTATACGATTATGTTTTCCATTATGGGTAAACGCGATATCTTCATTTTAGGAAGTGCGGACAACCGCCCCCTCAATGTGATTTGATTCGTTAATACCATATTTGGTACATATAAATGATAGATTTAATTATATTATATATGATACAATACTGGAATTATAATTCTATTATGTATCATTATTTTTTAATTCCATTAAATATGAAATAGAAATGGAAGTAGCGTTCATGCGTACATACGGCTTACCGTCTCCATTAACGGTGCTTTTCATTTCTTAACTCTAAATGTTATGTAATATTATAAATGCATGTATATAATGGATATATATGAAATATATGATATATAAATCTTGAATATAATTCTGGATATAATGGATATTTTACCCCATGAATAACTTGTAATTATAACGAGTTTAATTTTGACTCAAGTACCAATGATCGACAAAACAATAATTATTAACATAAATAATTACATAGTGTTCATAACATGGTAATAAGTAATATAAAAGTAATAATGAACTTGAAAACGGTTCTTAAGGAAGTAGAAATTAACTCAAGTTTATTATTCACGATATTAAAGAGCGATCGAGTCAAGTACGACCCGAGGTATGGGACTTCCTCTCAATCTCCTTTCATTGAGGCATATTTTGTTTTATACACAACCTTCTTTTATATGGTGTATAAACCCCTTTGACTTTTAGGTTTATCCAAAAGGAATATTTTTATATGAAGCATTTTACTAAACGAAAAAGGGAATGTTTTTGACATACGTATGCGGCGACAACGACTTCTCCGCTGTCCTGACCATTATTTGAGTTTCAGCTTTCTCTACAAGCCCAACCATTTTTTAAATGAAAAATACATACCATGTTTTACTTTTATTTTAGTTTGGTATTGAAAATGGTTTTTATAATTTTTTTATATAAATGTGTTGTATTGATATCTTATGATTGAAAAGTGGAAATGTTATGTTTCATTTATTCATGTTTTATGTGATTCGATTATGTTATAGTTCTTGGGAGTTATTATGAAGACGGGTGGTTCTGTGAAAAACTAAGGGCAGGTGAGCCCAATATAGCTCTCCAATGCATTGGGTAATGCGAAGGGGTTAAACGTTGAGGTTTCTCCGAATAGATTTAGGGAATATACTGTGATGGTTATTCCAAACATAACCAAGAGGGTTACTCCCTACGTAAGAATGTTACAAATTCCTCACCATACCTTTATGTCTTATGATTTCTAAGATTTATTCATGATTTGATGAGGTATGTTAAAGTGCATATGTTTTATGGGTAACGTATTATTTCATTCATATGTATATATGTACTCATGTTTCCTTTCCATATTTTTATATCCCTTACAGATCTTTTTTTTCTCATCCCAAGTTTTTGAAATGTTTTACACAAGTCTAGGTAATGGTACATGATATGATGATAGTGTCAAAGAAGTGTCAATATAGAATCCATGTTTTATTTTAAATATGTTTCCGTTTATGGGAAAAATTAATACTATATTTTATGTAACCACTTTGTTTAAATGTGGAATGTAATGCATGTTTTATGATCTAATTCTCTAAAACACTAAAACTGAAAATATCCTCAATGTGAATTATTAATTTAATTCAATATTAAGTAAGGTTTAAGGTTGGGGCCTTATAGTTGGTTTCAGAGGTCGGTTTAGACAACTTTAGGAGTTAGAAAATTGTTAAATTATAAATTAATTTATGGTATGATTGAAATGATATAGAATTTACAGATTACCATGTTACTTCACCTATGGTATTTCAGTGTTAAGAATGGTTTTTCGTAGAGGAAACAAAGAATCTTTTTTGGGAAGGAATACTGGGGGAAATGACCTTCCAAATCAGCATACTGAGATGGTCAGAATCATAATTGAGTAGTTTACTGCAGTGATGGCTCAGTTGAATCAGGTTGTTGAAGAATGGCCAAGAACCACAAATGTAACTGAGATTCGTAGCTTCCTTGGTTTGACAGGCTATTATCAAAGGTGTTAATAAAATGATTGGTCAATGCTCCATTTTGGCACTAACTTCCAGGAATGGTGAGTTTGTTATCTATAGTGATGCTTCATTGAAAGGACTTGGTTGCATCCTAATGCAGAATAATCAGGTAATTGCTTATGCTTCATGACAGTTGAAAACTCATGAGGTGTATTACCCTACGCATGATTTGGAATTAGCTGCTGCTGTTTTCTCTTTAAAAATATGGAGACTTCATTTGTATGGAGTAAAGTTTGAATTATATACCAATCAAAAAATTTTAAAGTATATATTCACTCTGAAAGAATTGAACATGAGACAGAGGAGATGGGTAGAATTTATCAAATAATTATGATTGTACAATTCATTACCATCTAGGAAAAGCAAATAAAGTGGATGATACATTGAGTCAAAAAAGTATTGGTTTATTAAAGATGTTGCGTTTGGAACATGATCATTTGGTTAAGGATTTGATGAACATTGGCATAGATATTGTTGGTGTAGGATGTCCTTCTGTTTCGTTTTAGGTATTAGTGAAATCTTCTCTATCAGACAGAATTAAGCAAGCACAAGAGCAAGACAACGAGTTGCAGAAACGGTAAAGCTTGTTCTGAAGGGTAAGTTTCCTAAATTCAACATTGATAATGATTTTGTTTTGATATTTGGGAAGATATTTTGTGTTTCATGTGATTCACAGTTGAAGAGAGATTTGTTATGTAAGGCTCATAGTTATCTGTTTTCAGTTCATCCAGGAAGTACTAATATGTATAGAGATCTTCGAGAGTATTACTAGTGGGACAGAATGAAAAAAGATATTGCTGATTTTACTGTGAAGTGTTTGACCTGTCAACAGGTTAAAGCATAGCAGCAGTTACCAAAAGGGATACTTCAGCCTTTACCAGTGCCAGAGTGGAAATGGGAGAATATATCCATGGACTTTGTTGTGGGATTTCCAAAGACACCTCGAGGTAATAATGCAATCTGGGTTATTGTTTATCGTTTGAAAAAATCGGCTCATTTACTTTCTATACGAGATACATTTTCCCTAGATCAAATTTACCGTTTGTATCTTAAAGAGATAGTCAGGTTACATGGAGTTCCTCTGTAGAGACCCGTATCTTGACGTACATGGATATTACATTACTTTTGCGGAATACGTAGTACATAACAAAAACACACACACAAGGACCGTAATATTTTAGTGTCTTTGGAAACTCAGAATATAATCTTCTAATCGTGGTGAAAGATCTTCAAAATCTCCCATAAAGATCTTCCTTTTTTTACCTAAAACCTTTCTTTATATCCTGGGGAAAAGAAAACATAAAAGGGTGAGCTCAAATGCTCAGTAAGGGTATACAAAAGAAATAAAAATCATATCATATCTTTTTGAAAATCATAACCTGCAAAAGAGATCATAATATATTAACATGGAACAAATCATAGAAGTGAAAATGAGATCACCATAATCATAACATGAAACTTGAAACTTTGTGGCATGCACACATAATCATGGAAAGTCATTTCTTGTTAGTCATGACTCATTGCCAAGACTATCTTAGTGGACAAAGTCCCTTTCTGAATCGAGTAACCCTCGTTTCAGTCCTGTTTCACTGAACCGGTATAACCTACCGTTCCAGCTCTGTCTATCTCATGAGATATATAAATCTTTACCCAATGCATTGGAGGGAGATATAGGTCCCAACCATCTTATAATGAATCCTTTCTTATGTGTGCCACATAATCATAAAACATACATCATCGCATAACACATGTAACAAAAATGGGATTCTTGAAACATCATGACATCATAAATCAATTCATATAAGATAATGGAATTAATAAAAATAATTCCATCACAACATGATCAAATCAATGTAATAATAGGGATAAAAACAGAACCCTTTATTATCTTAGATGGAAAATAATTTTGATAAAACACTTGAACTTCATTCTTGAGGAAAATATCCTTTCTTCTTCAAATTTTTTTTTCCTTTCATAACATGTCATAAAACTTTAAAATAAAAGAAGTTGATTAAAAATAAACTTGAAAACTTGTAAAGGAAGCTTCTTGGAAATAATGTTTTAAAAATCCATTCAAGCCGTATAAGTTAAAAAAACATTCTTCGTACTTTTGTCGGAAAAGTCAAAAAGTACCTCGTATGAAAAACGACAAAAGGTTTCTTTCATATCTTTTACAAAAAAACTTACCGAAGGGTAAAATTGGAAATAAATTATTGTAGAAGGATGGAAATAATATTACATGTTGAGGGAACATGGATGTGGATGATAAAATACACCCCAGTAATTACCAAAGTAAATACAATCTCGGATAAAAGTGAGATTGTGATATTTCCCTTACCTTAGGTCCGATTTGCTTCGTATGTGTCCGAACCTCCTGTATAATGATTTAAATAATGTCATTGACTTATTATAGAATCATATTCATTGTTATGATATCATATATGGTTCACTTATGACATTATATTACCCGTTCTTTTGTAAATTCCATGTTAAAGAAGCGTTTTGGGTAAAATCGTTTCATTTATCGTAGGTGTTTTGACTTGTTGTTCTTGACATTATTATTACTTATATAATTATTTACTTACTTCCAGAATATAAAATTTGATTTATATATCATATATATTCAGTATATATATATATAATAGATAGATAAATAAAATGAAAAACACCGTTCATGGAGACGGTAGTCCGTACGTACGCATGAACGCTGTTTTCCATTCCTTATTGTCTTGAAATGGAAGTAAGTAGATGACATACATATATATATATACATAAATTCAGTAGCTTTATAATGTCATATATTTAATTATTATTTCTTATATATACTTTATAATCATTCTTAAATGGTTAACATGGAGAATGAATCTCATCGCGTCGTGGAGACGGTAGTCCGTACGTTCGCACGAGCGATGATATCATTTCCATAAATATTGAACTGAATTGGAGTGGATTATACAATATATCAGAATCAATATGATGTTTTAATAACTATGTATAGTTATTCTTTACACCATTATACCCATCCATTTAAGGTGGTGGTGGAAAATAGATTACACCACGGCGTGGAGACAGTATTCCGTACGTACGCACGCGCGGTGATTTCTTTTTCCGTAGGATGGATAGATGGTGAAATAGGGTTGTTTCATACATATAATAACATATCAGTATATGAGTGATACTGATGTTATTACTTCATAATTAAACAACCTATGAAGAATAAGTGGAAGAAGAAATAAATATGAAAGAATTGGTAACGTTAATTACCTCTTCTTTGAAGCGCCTCTTTGAGACCTCCTCTTAGGGCACTAAAATTGGTCTTTGAGGAAGACAAGAACCTCTAGGATGTTGCTAGGGAAGTGGAGAAGTGATTTTTGCAGGGTTTGGCCGAGCATGAGTGCTCAAATTGGTGTGAGGAGGAGGGGGAGGAGGTGTCCTTTTATAGGGGAGGAGAGGGGCACCTTAGGAATATCTCAAAATATTATTTTATATTAAAGTCAAAATCGGTTTATAATGGTTCCAAAGGGTCTTATTTCAAAGCTAAAGTGGGTATGGGTCGAAATCCTATCAACCAATAAGATTTAGACATGTTTAGGGTATTATTTTAACCATATCAATTAGATTTAACTCTAAGTTAAATAATTTAACTTTTACCGTGTCTTTTTGTTTTCTTTCACTATATGGTTAATACACTTACTATAACATGCCAAAAGAACCCCAAATTGTTTATTATTAATATACATATCCTTATCTAAGTCATTTGTCCGAACCGTATATTTTTAGGAATAAAATAACAATTAATAATATTTTATTTTATTTAAAACTATTTTGTGTCAATTTTGACACTATTTGATATATGATTTTTTTGAAAGTCATAACAGAATTATATGTTCGAACCAAGTTAATTAGATCAACAATAATATATCATAGTAACCTAGAAAATTAGTGTAATTCATAAAAAGTCTCAAATTACATTCATTTGAGCATTTATAATATCAATTATGTTAATATTTCCTTAAAAGGGTAATTACTGCATCATCGTTGTGTCATCAATAAATTAATTTATTTAATGTTTAAAAATTATAAATAAAATATCATTATGTAGGAAATCTTTTTAGCTTTCTAATGAATATTTATAGTCGAGTTTATCTTATGTATAACCCAATATTAAAAATGGTTTAGTAAATAAACTTTGATTTTAACTCTTTTAACTCTTCTTTGAATTAAATAATAATAAATGTCCTAATCTAATCCAAGTGGGCCTAAATGGTCATATTATATTCATAAGGTTGTTTTTGGTCGACTTAAACTTATCCAATTGAATTAGTACATGTGTTAGGGTAATAGTAATATCATATTTACCCATAGTTACCCTATTTACTATTAACCGTGGTAAAAAAAAGTAAAAAGGTACTATTCACCAAAAATTATTTTCATCTCATTGAACCACATTTTACTTACTGACATCAACCGTGTCTCTCGGATTTTTGAAATTCCATTCACAGAAGTGGTAAAATTATGTTTTATGAAAAATCCAGTTTTTTTAACTACCACTTAGTAGTTTCACTATTCATTAAAAAATGAAGGTTTTCAGAAAAATGCCAAAATTTCATCCTAAGCTATATTTCATATTCCGAATTAAAAAATGAAGTCTATTTTACCAAATTCATAACATAGAAGTTGAATTAATTAATTTTATAATTAAATCCCGCTATTAAAACAAATAGCGTGTTTTTAAGAAACAATATCTATCAAAAGATTGACACTTGTTTATGTCTGGTTTAAATGTGAAATTACGTCCAATGAACAACATTGTATTAAATTGTAAAAATATATTCTAAATATACTTTAAAACTACTCAAATTAATAATTTCTCACTATTAATTATTTCGATTAAAAAAGTTGTTTTTTAATTATAATTTAGTAATTTAAACTATTCATCAGAATATGAAAGTTATCCGAAAAGTACCAAAATTTCACCTTAGGCTAAATTCGATACTCCGAATCCAAAAATGAAGTTCATTTTGAAAAATAAGATTTACAGAGTTTTAAAAAGTGGTTATTACTATTCATAACAGCTAGTTTTAATAATATTTTAATAGCATATCGTTGTTTAGTGAAACTCGGTATTGCGTATTACACACGCTATCGAGGAAGGTCGCGATTGCGTGTAATGCAAGGAAAGTCAAGGATGTGTGTTGTGCAAGCTCCTTTTGGTGTAACATACAACACAAGACATTAATAAAATTAAAAAGAATATTTTTTATAAAATCTTGGGCTGTTACATTCTACCCCCCTTAAAATGAATTTCGCCCTCGAAATTCGTCGGGGTTATAAATGGTTTACTATTCGAAAGTTTCTTTAATAGAAACCCACATCATAAAAAGGAATATCAAAACTAATCTTTAAAAACAAAAGTATGAAACGTAACGGTTACCCAAATAAACTAATCATTGGGTTTCCACATAGGTGAAAATATGGATATGGAAGAGAAATCTAACCATCATGTTCTGATGGAGAGTAGTAGAGAACATGGCTATGGAAAAGACAGTAATCACAAATCCATAGATTTGTGACGATATAAGGTACCATCTGATTCATCAGGTATAAGATCACTAGGACAACATTTTTGGTTTTCAAGATCATTTCCCTAAAGTTGAAAATTTGATTTAGAATAAATACTTACTTTATTTTGGTACAATCTCACTATTGTTCGTGCCTTGAACAATTTCCACTTCATCTATTAAATAAATGAAGTTGAATTTGTTATTCATGAAGTGTTAGCAGATCATGTGATAGAATGACGGGTCATTCCATCTGTCTCAAACAAAAGGTTAGCAAAAATTATATGCATAAGTCGATCTATAGTGAGATTAATCATATATGGTTCCTAAAATGGACTTATACTTCATATATCATACTGCTTAATATAATAAAACTAGTTTCTACTAAACAGGGACTTCCTGTAGGCCAGTGGTAGGCGATAAAGGCCAGTCGCACTTCGGTTGTGGGTTCGATTCCCACAGCCTTGTCTGAAGCGATGGGCTGTCGCCCGTCCTGCAGGTTGTCCTTTTTCCAAAACTATATAACATCCCATCAATAATATCGAAAAAACAAACAATACTAACTTATGTCCAACATAATCCATTCCAATCTTTTAGGCTTATCCATAATACTGCAGTCGACTCTCATAATATAGTGAAAACGATTCTCAGAGATTTAATACCATCGTTGATCCCCATATATCATAATATATGTTTTGTTGGTCACATTCCAAATATTCAAAGGCCTTAATCACGTATTCTCTTGAATACCCATTGAACCTTAGTGAAAACATGAATGCTGTCAAAAGTTAATTATATATACTCAAACCATGATATCACTTAGTCCTTATATCAATCATGAGCTCATGAATACAATCAAACATCTCATTATCTTCTTATCCTTTCATTATGAACTTATCATCTACATTCCAAAAGTATCTGAAAAACCTTTCATGGTTACTGGAACCATTCATCATACACTTTCAAAACTTAAGGAAAGACAACAGTGTAACAATCCTTTGATGTCTCTTTATTCCATGAGATTACTTATACAACATTACACATAATAAACATGTAATCATTCCACTACATTCTTAGACCATTGATCGAGCTTCAACATTTCTTTCATCTCACATATCATTTGTAGTTTCTTCATCATCATCAACATAAATACTTCCCATACTACCATACTAATTCTCTTCATGAGACTTTCCCTTAGGGCATTGGTTTGCATAATGCCCGTACATTCCACATTTAAAGCATTTAACCATTGTTGATGTCGTAGCAATACCATTATCCTCATCCATGGTGTTAACTGAACCTTTTCCTTTGCACTTACTTGCTTTGTGTCCTTCTTTTCCACACCCAAAGCATCTTCCAGTTCCTTTGAAACATTCTCCTTGATGCCTCTTCCCACATGAATTACATAGGGGAAATTGAACTTTCTTTCCTCTATGATCATCATGAAACTCCATCTTTCTCTTATTAGCCGAGTAAGGAAACTTACCAAATTTTACTTTATTGATCATATTATGAGATTTCTGATTCGGCATAATAATTATGTTTGGACTTCCAAATCCCATTTCATTATGAAGAATATCATTCCATTGTCCATCATATCCTCCATTATCGTGAATCATCTTGTTTCCAGCCATTCTCTAAAACCCAAAAAGAATAGTGTGAGAGGCAAAAATCATGCTAGGGAAAACAACATAATAAAGGGAGAGTACCTTCAATATCTAACATCTTTGGTTTAATTCTATGATCGTTAGCGTAATTCTAGTATTATAACCTATACGTATACTTAACCTTAGGGACATCCCTAGACATACCGTAGAAATATCTCTAGGGATCTCAGTAACGTTTTCGCATCCTAGTTTCCAAAGGTTGACTAAACCTTTCCTCTGATACCAATTGTAGAGACCCGTATCTTGACGTACATGTATATTACATTACTTTTGAGGAATACTTAGTACATAACAAATACACACACACAAGGACCGTAATAGTTTAGTGTCTTTGGAAACTCGGAATATAATCTTCTAATTGTGGTGAAAGATCTTCAAAATCTCCCATAAAGATCTTCCTTTTTTTTTACCTAAAACCTTTCTTTATATCCTGGGGAAAAGAAAACATAAAAGGGTGAGCTCAAATCCTCAGTAAGGGTATACAAAAGAAATAAAAATCATATCATATCTTTTTGAAAATCATAACCTGCAAAAGAGATCATAATATCTTAACATGGAACAAATCATAGAAGTGAAAATGAGATCACCATAATCATAACATGAAACTTGAAACTTTGTGGCATGCACACATAATCATGGAAAATCATTTCTTGTTAGTCATGACTCATTGCCAAGACTATCTTAGTGGACAAAGTCCCTTTCTGAATCGAGTAACCCTCGTTTCAGTCCTGTTTCACTGAACCGGTATAACCTACCGTTCCAGCCCTGTCTATCTCATGAGATATAAAATCTTTACCCAATGCATTGGAGGGAGATATAGGTCCCAACCATCTTATAATGAATCCTTTCTTATGTGTTCCACATAATCATAAAACATACATCATCGTATAACACATGTAACAAAAATGGGATTCTTGAAACATCATGACATCATAAATCAATTCCTATAAGATAATGGAATTCATAAAAATAATTCCATCACAACATGATCAAATCAATGTAATAATAGGGATAAAAACAGAACCCTTTATTATCTTAGATGGAAAATAATTTTGACAAAACACTTGAACTTCATTCTTGAGGAAAATATCCTTTCTTCTTCAAAAACATTTTTCCTTTCATAACATGTCATACAACTTTAAAATAAAAGAAGTTGATTAAAAATAAACTTGAAAACATGTAAAGGAAGCTTCTTGGAAATAATGTTTTAAAAATCCATTCAAGCCGTATAAGTTAAAAAAACATTCTTCGTACTTTTGTCGGAAAAGTCAAAAAGTACCTCGTATGGAAAACGACAAAAGATTCCTTTCATATCTTTTACAAAAAAACATACCGAAGGGTAAAATTGGAAGTAAACTATTGTAGAAGGATGGAAATAATATTACATGTTGAGGGAACATGGATGTGGATGATAAAATACACCCCAGTAATTACCAAAGTAAATACAATCTCGGATAAAAGTGAGATTGTGATATTTCCCTTACCTTAGGTCCGATTTGCTTCGTATGTGTCCGAACCTCCTGTATAATGATTTAAATAATGTCATTGACTTATTATAGAATCATATTCATTGTTATGATATCATATATGGTTCACTTATGACATTATATTACCCGTTCTTTTGTAAATTCCATGTTAAAGAAGCGTTTTGGGTAAAATCGTTTCATTTATCGTAGGTGTTTTGACTTGTTGTTCTTGACATTATTATTACTTATATCATGATTTACTTACTTCCAGAATATAAAATTTGATTTATATATCATATATATTCAGTATATATATATATATAATAGATAGATAAATAAAATGAAAAACACTGTTCATGGAGACGGTAGTCCGTACGTACGCATGAACGCTGTTTTCCATTCCTTATTGTCTTGAAATGGAAGTAAGTAGATGAGATACATATATATATATATACATAAATCCAGTAGCTTTATAATGTCATATATTTCATTATTATTTCTTATATATACTTTATAATCATTCTTAAATGGTTAACATGGAAAATGAATCTCATCGCGTCGTGGAGACGGTAGTCCGTACGTACGCACGAGCGATGATATCATTTCCATAAATATTGAACTGAATTGGAGTGGATTATAAAATATATCAGAATCAATATGATGTTGTAATAACGATGTATAGTTATTCTTTACACCATTATACCCATCCATGTAAGGTGGTGGTGGAAAATAGATTACACCACGGCGTGGAGACAGTATTCCGTACGTACGCACGCGCGGTGATTTCTTTTTCCGTAGGATGGATAGATGGTGAAATAGGGTTTTTTCATACTTATAATAACATATCAGTATATGATTGATACTGATGTTATTACTTCATAATGAAACAACCTAAGAAGAAGAAGTGGAAGAAGAAATAAAGATGAAAGAATTGGTAACAGTAATTACCTCTTCTTTGAAGCGCCTCTTTGAGACCTCCTCTTAGGGCACTAAAATTGGTCTTTGAGGAAGAACAGAACCTATAGGACGTTTCTTGGGAAGTGAAGAAGAGATTTTGGCAGGGGTTGGCCGAGCTTGAGTGCTCAAATTGGTGTGAGGAGGAGGGGGAGGAGGTGTCCTTTTATAGGGGAGGAGAGGGGCACCTTAGGAATATCTCAAAATATTATTTTATATTAAAGTCAAAATCGGTTTATAATGGTTCAAAAGGGTCTTATTTCGAAGCTAATGTGGGGATGGGTCGAAATCCTATCAACCAATAAGTTTTAGGCAAGTTTAGGGTATTATTTTAACCTTATCAATTAGATTTAACTCTAAGTTAAATAATTTAACTTTTACCGTGTCTTTTTGTTTTCTTTCACTATATGGTTAATACACTTACTATAACATGCCAAAAGAACCCCAAATTGTTTATTATTAATATATATATCCTTATCTAAGTCATTTGTCCGAACCTTAGATTTTTAGGAATAAAATAACAATTAATAATATAATATTTGATTTAAAAACTGTTTTGTGTCAATTTTGACACTATTTGATATATGATTTTTTTGAAAGTCATAACAGAATTATATGTTCGAACAAAGTTGATTAGATCAACAATAATATATCATAGTAACCTAAAAAATTAGTGGAATTCATAAAAAGTCTCAAATTGCATTCATTTGAGCATTTAAAACATCAATTATGTTAATATTTCCTTAAAAGGGTAATTACTACATCATCGTTGTGTCATCAATAAATTAATTTATTTAAAGCTTAAAAATTATAAATAAAATATAATTATGTAGGAAATCTTTTTAGATTTCTAATGAATATTTATAGTCGAATTTATCTTATGTATAACCCCATATTAAAAATGGTTTAGTAAATAAACTTTGATTTTAACTCTTTTAACTCTTCTTTGAATTAAATAATAATAAATGTCCTAATCTAATCCAAGTGGGCCTAAATGGTCATATTATATTCATAAGGTTGTTTATGGTCGAATTACACTTATCCAATTGAATTAGTACATGTGTTAGGGTAATAGTAATATCATATTTACCCTTAGTTACCCTATTTACTATTAACCGTGGTAAAAAAAAGTAAAAAGTTACTATTCACCAAAAATTATTTTCATCTCATTGAACCACATTTTACTTACTGACATCAACCGTGTCTCTCGGATTTTTGAAATTCCATTCACAGAAGCGGTAAAATTAAGTTTTATGAAAAATCCAGTTTTTTTAACTACCATTTAGTAGTTTCACTATTCATCAAAAAATGAAGGTTTTCAGAAAAATACCAAAATTTCATCCTAAGCTATATTTCATATTCCGAATTCAAAAATGAAGTCTATTTTACCAAATTCATAACATAGAAGTTGAATTAATTAATTTTATAATTAAATCCCGCTATTAAAACAAATAGCGTGTTTTTAAGAAACAATATCTATCAAAAGATTGACACTTGTTTATGTCTGGTTTAAATGTGAAATTACGTCCAATGACCAACATTGTATTAAATTGTAAAAATATATTCTAAATATACTTTAAAACTACTCAAATTAATAATTTATCACTATTAATTATTTCGATTAAAAAAGTTGTTTTTTAATTATAATTTAGTAATTTTCACTATTAATCAGTATATGAAAGTTATCCGAAAAGTACCAAAATTTCACCTTAGGCTAAATTCGATACTCCGAATCCAAAAATGAAGTTCATTTTGAAAAATAAGATTTACAGAGTTTTAAAAAGTGGTTATTACTATTCATAACGGCTAGTTTTAATAATATTTTAATAGCATATTGTTGTTTTGTGAAACTCGGTATTGCGTATTACACACACTATCGAGGAAGGTCGCGATTGCGTGTAATGCAAGGCAAGTCAAGGATGCTTGTTGTGCAAGCTCCTTTTGGTGTAGCGTACAACACAAGACATTAATAAAATTAAAAAGAATATTTTTTATATAATCTTTTGCTGTTACATCCTCTCTCCATTGTATCTGACAGTGATCTCAGGTTCACCTCTAACTTTTGGAAAGGCTTTCAGAAGTCATTGGGTACTGAATTAAATTTTAGTACAGATTTTCATCCTCAATCAGATAGGCAGTCAGAATGAACAATTCAGAATTTGGAAGATATGCTACGTGCTTGTTCGATGGATTATCAGGGAAGTTGGGGCCAACATCTTTCTTTGGTTGATTTTTCATTCAATAACCGTTTTCATTCCAATATACAGATGACACCATTTGAGGCATTATATGGTAAATGGTGTCGAACTCCATATTTATGGGATGAAGTGGGTAAAAGGAAGGTGATGGGACTAGAATTTGTAGAGGAGTTGGCAGAAAAATTTCAGCTGATACAGAAACACATGATAACAGCTCCGAGCAGGCAGAATAGTTATGCTGACAATAGGAGGAATGATCTATCTTTCGAGGTAGGTGATCATGTTTTTCTCAAAGTTTCACCGTGGAAAAATGTGATGCGATTTGGTTAAAATAGAAAGCTGAGTCCAAGGTTCATTGGACCATATGAAATTCTGGAGAATGTTGGATCAGTTGCATATCGAGTGGATTTACCTCCACATTTATCTCAGGTACACAATGTTTTTCATGTTTCGATGTTGAAAAGTACATGCCAGATCTATCTCATGTTTTGAGCCCAGAGGTAGTTCAGTTGGATAAAAATATCTCTTATGAAGAACAACCAGTATAGATACTTGACCGTAGAGAGAAGGTGTTACGGAATAAGTTAATTAACCAGGTAAAGGTTTTATGGAAAAACCATACTGTTGAAGAGGCAACATGGGAATCTGAAAATGCTATGAGGGGTAAATACCCCCACTTATTTTGATATGTGAATAAAATTGCGAGGAAGCAATTCCCAAAAGGGGGGAAGGATGTAACATCCCAGGAAAATAAAGAATAAATAATTTTAATATTTATTAATATTTACGAATTAAATATTAATTTTAATTTAAAGGGGTTTTTATGTTCGATAGCGTACCCGATACGTAACAAAGAGTTTCTATGAAATATTACGTTGCACACTAGTAATAAAATAATATTATTTTAAATGGTATTTAACATGTAGAAGTTTTATTGGAGGGAATGAATAGAAATAACTAAAATTTGATTATATGTGTTTGTTAAATGTTTTTACATTTATCCAAAAAAAGATAAAGGCTTAAAATATGAAAAGAATTCAATGTTAGGCATATATACTCTAATTTTCACTAAAGGACCACTTATCACCTTTTGATGGCGAACCGTCATTAAGTATAGATTTGGTCAGTATTATACATTCTATTGGACTAAATAAAATTCTTCTTTAGAATCGGGACATCAAAATTTACATTGTGTGAATTTTTGGTATTTTTCTGATAAAGTTCATATTTTTAATGAATAGTGAAAAATGATGTTTTTTAATTCAAAACCTCTTTTTAATCTAATTAATTTATATGATTATATTATCTTTTGAATTGGATTTAAAGTTCAATTAGAATATATTTTTACCATTTAATCCAATAGTGGTCGTTGGAATTAATTTCACTCTGAAATTGGACTTAAACTAGTGTCAATCTTTTGATGCTTATTGTTTCATAAAAACATGATATTTGATCTGACAGCAGGAATAAATTATTAAATTAATTAATGTAACTTATATGATTTTAATTTTTTAAAATATACATCATTTTTATATCTGGAAAATAAAATATATCTTAGGGTGAAATTTTGGTATTTTTCTGAAAAACTTCAATTTTTGATGAATAGTGAAACCATTAAGTGGTACTTATAAAAACTAATATTCCGTTTAAATGAAATTTTACCACCTATGGGTTTTGAATATCAAAAATCCGACATACGTGGCTGTCATTAAGATGTAAAATGTGGTTCAATGGGATTAAAATAAATTTTTTTGTGAATAGTAACTTTTAAGTTTTTAATCGTGATTAGAGGTAATTAGTGTTATTTAAGATAAAAAAAACGTTTGAATAATATGAAATGACCTTTTCACATGTCCTACCCTTATTGGATGTGTCATGGGCGACCAGTAAAATCCATGGGTCATCATGGGGACCCCATGGATCCAGTTTGGTGGGAAAATAACATTAATAACTTTTTATTTAATGTTAAAATTAAAATGTCACAAACATGAGTTGTTTTACTAAAACTATTTTTAAATGGGGATATACAGGTCATATTTTTTACTATAAATATAAATTAGAAATCTAAAAAGATTTCCTACATCATGAAAGTTTTTTTATAATTTTTAGACATTAGATAAATTAAATTATTTATGATACCATGATGATGCAGTGATTACCTCATTATTTAACGATTTAATAAAAAATTAAAAGATAATGTAAAATCTAAGACCTAAACATGTCAAAAACCTATTTTATGGGTGGATTTTGAACTCTTATCACCTTATCCTTGAAATATATAATTTTTGGTCCTTTTAAGTCCGAACAGAATTTTATAATAAAGTAACCTTTTATAACTTTCCCAGAGTGCCCCTCCTCTCCTCTTATAAAAGTCCCCCACCTCTACCACCTTACCCACACCTATAAAGCCTTTGGCTTGGCCATCCCCTGTCCATTTTGTCTCTCCACATCCCTATATTACTCCTTGATGCCTCACTTTGGGCAAAAGTCTTCCCAAGAATTCATTTGAGCTCAATTCAAAAATAGTTACCCGTTTTAAAGGTAGTGTTTTTTCTCTTGTGTCCTTATGTTTTATTTTTCTTCTCCAACCATCTAAAAACTTTTTATTACTTTATTTTGTAACAACAACAATATCATCAATATACTAGGATGTTGTTATAAGAAGGATTCTAGCTACACTTACACACACCTACATCTAATGGTTAAAGAGCACACTGTTTCTGTGGATGGAAAATTCTGCCTCACGAAACGATGATTCTTCAACACTCATATAACACCTTAAAAGGTGGCCATTAAGATGTAAATATATTTATATATGATATATAATATGTTTATGTTTTACTTTATCTTCTGTATTTTTCATTTATGGCATACCTTTATGGTTTCCATTATGGGTAAACAGGATATCTTCATTTTAGGATATGCGGACTACCGCCCCCTCAAAGTCATTTGATTCGTTAATACAATATGTGGTACATATAAAGGATATATTTAATGATATTATATGTGATACAATACTAGAAGTATAATACAATTATGTATCATTATTTTTTAATTCCATTAAATATGAAATAGAAATGGAAGTAGTGTTCATGCGTATGTACGGCTTACCATCTCCATGAATGTTGCATTTCATTTCTTATCTCTAAATGTTATGTAATATTATAAATGCGTGTATATACTGGATATATATTACATATATTATATCTAAATCTTGAATATAATTCTGGATATAATGGATATTTTACCCCATGAACAACTTGTAATTATAAAGAGTTTAATTTTGACTCAAATACCAATGATCGAAAAAATGACCATTATTAACTTAAATAATTACATAGTGTTCATAACATGGTAATAAGTGATATAAAAGGGATAATGAACTTGAAAAAGGTTCTTATGAAAGTATAAATTAACTCAAGTTTATTATTCAGGAGATTAAAGAGCGATCGAGTCAAGTCAGACCCGAGGTATGGGACCTCGTCACAATCTCCTTTAATTGAGGCATATTTTATTTTATACACAACCTTCTTTTATACAGTCAATAAACACCTTTCACTATTAAGTTTATCCAGAAGGAATATTTTTATACAAAGAATTTTACTAAATGACAAAACGTAATGTTTATGTCATACGTATGCGGCGACAATGACTTCTCTACCGCCGTGACCATTATTTCAGTTTCGGCTTCCTCTACAAGCCATACGTTTTTTTAAATGAAAAATAAATACCATGTTTTACATTTATTTTATTTTGGTATTTAAAATGGTATTCATAATGTTTTTGTATCAATGTGTTGTATTGATATCTTGTTATTGAAAAGTGGAAATGTTATGTTTCCTTTATGCATGTTTTATGTGATACGATTATGTTATAGTTCTTGGACATTATTATGAAGACGGGTGGTTCCGTGATATACTATGTGCTGGTGAGCCCGATATATCTCTCCAATTCATTGGGTTACGCAATGGGGTTAAACGTTTAAGTTTCTCCGAAGAGATATAGGGAATATACTATGTTGGGTGTTCCAAACATAACCAAAAGGGTTACTCCCTACGTAAGAAT
Organism: Viscum album; assembly: GCA_963277665.1. Taxonomy (NCBI): domain Eukaryota; kingdom Viridiplantae; phylum Streptophyta; class Magnoliopsida; order Santalales; family Viscaceae; genus Viscum; species Viscum album. Next base: position 1,262,989,430 of record OY728140.1, on the reverse strand, counting down.
GTTATGAATGCCTCAAATTACCTTTAGGTCTTTTGATTTCTATGATTTATTCATGATTTGATGAGTTATGTTAAAGTGATTATGATTTATGGGTAAATTATGATTTTATTCTTATGTATATATGTACTCAGGATTCCTTTCCATATTTTTATATCCCTTACTGAGCTTTTTATGCTCATCCCAAGTTTTTGAAATGTTTTTCACAGGTCAAGGGAACGGTACATGATATGATGATAGTGTTTAGGAAGTGTCAAGAAAGAATCCATTTTTTATTTTAAATATGTTTCTGTTGATGGTAAAAATGAATACTATCTTTTATGTAACCACATTGTTTAAATGTGTAATGTAATGCATGTTTTATGTTCTAATTTTCTAAAACTCTAAACCTGAAAAGATCCTCGATTTGAATTATTCATTTAATTAAATATTATGTAAGGTTTAAGATAGGGGCCTTATAGATATGGATGACCAGTCAATCATAAGTTCCTGACATGATTCATGAAGCCACAAAACCACTGTTCTTATACCAGACCAAGATACAAACCCTCATAAATTAATAACACCAAATCCATGTATGCCACTAGAGGTGGAAATATCATCCAACAATAAAAGAAAAAAAAATTACTATTTCCCACCATTGGTGACCTAGGTTTCCCTTGTACATTGTGATACATGAAACTATGGGTGTGATCATTAACATGTCCCAACATGATCTTGTTACCTTTTATACCAAGCCCTAATAGAAATGAAATAGACATCATGCCTCTCATAAAACATTGTAACATCCCTTACCCAGAACCCACTATAACAAGTGCCCCGAGCCGGGTCATCACATGACCTCATGAACATCTCCATATACGCTAGAGACTATTGACTAGAAGAATATGTCTAAATTGTAACATGGGGATAAAATACCATTTATCAGAGTGAATCCACAACAAATTTATAAAAAACATAAAAATAACAACAACATAAATAATCGAACATCATAAAACCCCAATAAGTAAACAAGTACAAGTTACATGAAAAAAACTAATGAAAAAATATATTAAATGTAGTCATACAATATAAACTGTAACACCCCGAGCTTCCACGATACGCTTCTCATTCAATAATGCAATGGCTTGCATTGTACACAACTTCGAGTTCTAAAACACCGTGACTAATCAAAGTAGCCGTTATGAATAGTAATAACCTCTTTTTAAAATTATAGGAATTTTATATTTCAAAATGGACTTCATTTTTGGATTCGGAATATCGAAATTAGCCTATGTTGAATTTTTGGTATTTTTCTGAGAACTTCTAATTTTTTATGAATAGTGAAAAATACTTAAAAACAACTTTTTTAATCAAAATAATTTATAGAGATAAATTATACTATTTAGTGTTTTTAAAGTATAATTAGAATATATTTTTACCATTTTATCCAATGGTGTTCATTAGAATTAATTTATCATTGAAAATGGACATAAACAATTGCCAATCTTTTGATATAAATTGTTTCTTAAAAACACGCTATTTGTTGTGACAGCGGGAATTAATTATAAAATTAATTAATGCAACTTATATGTTTGGAATTTTGTAAAATAGACATCATTTTTGAATTCGGAATATCAAATATAGCTTTGGGTGAAATTTTGGCATTGTTCTGAAAAACTTCAATTTTTGACGAATAGTGAAACCACTAAGTGGTAGTTAAATAACTGATTTTTCGTTTAAATGAAATATTACCACTTCTGGGATTTGATTTTCAAAAATCCGACATACATGGTTGTCATTAAGAAGTAAAATGTCGTTCAATGAGATTAAAATAATTTTTTGGTGAATAGTAACTTTTAAGTTCTTAATCGCGATTAGAGGTAATTAGTGTAGTTTAAGGTACAAATAATGTTTTAATAATATGAGATGGGCATGAAACTTGTACTAATCATATTGGATGAGTCATGGGCGACCAAGAAAACCCATGGGTCAACTTGGGGACCCCATGGAGCCACTTTAGATGGAAAATGACATTAATATATATTTATTTAATGTTAAAATTAAATTGACACAAACATGAGTTATTTTACTAAAACAGTTTTTAAGTGGGGTTACACAAGTCCAAATTTTGACTATAAATATTAATTAGAAAGATAAAAATATTTCCTACATCATAGTATTTGTTTTATAATTTTTAGACATTAAATAAATTAAATTATTTATGACATCATTGTGATGCAGCGATGACCTCATTATTTAATGATTTATATAAAATGAGAAGATAATGCAAAATCCAAGGATTAAACTTGTCCAAAGCCTATTGGATGAGGAGATTTCGAAACCTTATCCCCTTATACTCGAATTATATAAGTGTGGGACATTTAGAATCCGAAAAATCATTGTATAATAATGTAATATTTAAATCTTTCCAAAAGAGCCCCTCCTCTCCACTTATAAAGGCCCCCACCTCTCCCACCTTATTCACACCATCAAGCCATTTGTCTCGGCCATCCACTGCCCAAATACTCTCCAAACTTCCCTCCCTTACTCCTTGAAGCCTCACTTTGGTCAGAAATTTTCCCAAGGAAGACTTTGGCTCAAATCAAAAATCGTTACCCGATTTTGAGGTAATGTCTTCTCTAATGTGGTTTTGTTTTATTTTTCTTCTCCAACCCCTTAAAATCTTTTTATTAATTTCTTTTGTAACAACACCAGTATCCTCAATATACTAGTATGTTGTTATAAGAAGTATTCGAGCTACACTTACACACACCTACATCTAATGGTTAAAGAACATACGGTTTCTGTGGATGTCGAATTTCTGCCTCACAAAACGATGATTGTTCAACACTCATATAACACCTTCAAAGGTGGCCATTAAGATGTCACTATTTTTATATATGATATATAATATGTTTATGTTTTACTTATTCTTCTGTATTTATCATTTATGGCATACTTTATGATTTCCATTATGGGTAAAACGCGATAATTTCATTTTAGGAAGTGCGGACTACCGCCCCCTCAAAGTGATTTGAATCGTTAATGCCATATGTGGGATGTATAAAGTATGGAGTAAATGGTATTATACACTATATTATACTGGAATTATATTATACATTTATATCATTATGATTTAGTTCCATTAAATATTAAATTGAAATGAATGTAGCGTTCATGCGTACGTACGGCTTACCGTCTCCATGAACGGTGCATTTCATTTCTTACCTCTAAATGTTACGTAATATTACAAATGAATGTATATACTGGATATATAAGATATATATGACATATAAATCACGAATATAATTATGGAGATAATGGATATTCTACCACATAAAAAACTTGTAATTATAAAAAGTTTATTGTTGACTCAAGTAACAAAGATCGACAAAACAACTGTTATTAACTTAAATAATTACATAATGTTAATATCATTGTAATAAGTGATATAATAAGGATAATGAAATTGAAAATGGTTCTTAATAAGGTATATATTAACTCTAGTTTATTATTCATGAGGTTAAAGAACGGTTGAGTCAAGTCAGACATGAGGTAATAGAATTTCTTAACCCAACTTCCATTCTTTGGGTTAATCTCCTACTTTCAAATTATTTCATGATATTGTTATGTCCTATCTTTTATTTTTACATTATTTATGTGTACTTATAGTGAATACACATTATATATGTACTTTATTAAAAAAATGATCTTTTTAAGGACTTCGTCTCAATCCCCTTTCATTGAGGCATATTTGGTTTTATACACGACTTTCTTTTATACGGTGTATAAACCCCTTTGACTTTTACGTTTATTCAAAAGGAATCTTTTTATACGAAACATTTTCCTAAACGACAAAAGGGAATGTTTTTCTTTCCTTACTTATGCGGCGACAAAAACTTCTCCACCGCCGTGACCATTATTTGAGTTTCGGCTTCCTCTACAAGCCATCATTTTTTTAATGAAAAATAAATAAAAAGTTTTAACTTTCTTTTATTTTGGTATTGAAAATGGTTTTGAAAGCGTTTTTATTATATCAATGTGTTGTATTGATATCTTGTGATTGAAATGTGGAAATATTATGTTTCCTTTATGCATGTTTTATGTGATATGATTATGTTATGGTTTATGATATGTTTAAACCTATTCATATGAGGAATGTATTGGACTTAATAAGTGACGGGTGGAGCCCGCTATAGCTCCTCGATGCATCGGTAGGTCTCATGAGACAACTAGACGTGGAATTGGCCGAGGCCCTTTCCCAATTTGATTTATGGTTTTGGCCGAGGCCTTAATCATTTTAGACGTCTTGGCCGAGGCCTTGACAAAATGTTTCAGAATGTCCGACATTATACATTCCCTCATTATGAAAGTGGTTATTGATATTGCATGTGATTATTCGACCAGTAGAATATCCATGTGAAGAAGTAAATGGAATTATCTCATTTTACTTTTTCCATAATATGTTTAAGTTCAATTTTAAAAGGCTTTTGTTTTAGTTATACATTGCCTTAAATGTTAATGTTTATTTATGAAAGCTTATGCTATATTGTTAACCTTACTGAGCATCTGAGCTCACCCCTTTCGATGTTTTAATATTTTTCCAGGATGTGAAGAAGTATTTTATGAATGACCTACATGGGTAGTCAGAAAGGGATATGATTGTGGACTATGAAGACCATGTTGTTGTAGTTTGTTTACTTTTTGATGTAATGAATGACTTATGAATGTATCTAGTGTTTCCAAGGCTACTAAACTAATCGGTCTTTCGAGACTTGATCTTTTGTGATCATGCCAATGTTACGAAGTAATGCACCGACTTTGGGTAGCTGGGGTCGGGGCGTTACAGTTGGTATCAGAGGAATTTTAGTACTAACCTTGGAAGATATATTTAGATAAACTCTGATTAGAGCACATAGCCCAAAGATAGACTTTGAGGATTAGTATAGAAGAACTTCCTAGAATTTTGTTATTGTAGAGATTTTGTGAGTTTTCCGAGCAACACATCCTTGTCTGGATAAGAGCAGGTAGAGGCGGCTCTGGCACAGATGTACCTAGGGGTAAAACCTGAAAACACCGCTTTGAGCTAGACTCGAACGGGAACTGGTGCACGACAACGGGCCATGCTATACTCTTGGTTACGACACTCCCGGGGGATATGCTTAGGATAATTCTCATTTTCTTTACAAACCACTATGAAGGTTTATGAGTATATACTTCCTCAAAGGAAAAATTTCTTTTTATGATTATGGATTATATACATAAATAGGTCAATTTATGTAAAGTATTTTACAAATATAGAATTATGTATTTTATTTCATAAACTAATATAGTTTATGCAATTGTTTAGAAATGACGCCTAGTGGAAGAAATGGAAACCGTATCAATGCACGCACTCCATGTAGGGATTTCCCTCTTGCTCAAGATAATTATAGTGGGGCTGGTGATGCAACTGGTGCCGATCAGCTAATCACCATACTGGGACAACTTACTCAGGTTATGAATAATAACCTTACTCGTATGGAGCACCCTGATCCGCAACGTGGAGGATCAATGCTAGACCGTTTCATGAGGAAAAAACCACCAACCTTCATTGGGGGTACAAATCCGTTAGTTGCTGAGCAATGGATAAACTCCTTAGAGAAAATATTCCATTCCTTGGGGAGTAGCGAAAGGGAGAAGGTTGTCATGGCAGTTTACCGCCTCACTGGATATGCCGATCAGTGGTGGTCGCTGATTCAAAACACAAAGGAAGATGATGACGTATCAAATATGGAATGGAGGGAGTTCAAAGATCTTTTTTTAGAAAAATATTTTCCTCGTGACCATCGAGCAGATATGGAAAGGCAATTTCTGAGTTTGAGGTAGAAGGAGGATGAGAATGTCGCAAAGTATGAGGCTAACTTTACAAGGTTAGCGAGGCATGCTTCCGATTATATACGTAACCCAAGGAGTAAGATTGATCGTTTCTTTGATGGGTTAAAACCATTTCTTCATCGAGCTTTTGTATCACAATCCTTCTCATCATACGAAGATATTGTCTCGTGTGCTATCAAGACAGAAAAGGAATTCTCTAAGTCTTATGACAACAAAGTAAAGCAAGAGAAGAAGAGAACGGTGGAACAAGAGACAGATAAAGGGAAAAAGGGAAAGAAGGATTTTCCTTTATGTGATAATTTTGGGAAGAATCACCCTGGTACTTGCCTAAAAGGAATGGGAGTTTGTTATAAATGTGGAGAAAAGGGTCACCAGGCTCGTGATTGCAAGGGAAAGAAAGAGGCTGTCAAAGTTGAATGCTACAATTGTAGGGAAATATGACATTATGAAAATGAATGTCCTAAGCGTCAGGGAAACTTACCTCAGAAAAGGCCAAGGGATCAAGGCCAATCTTATGCTGTGACTACAATTGAAGCGGAATAATTATTGTATTGGTGCTTTTGAACTCAAGGATTATATTCTGGTTATAAGAATAATGTGATATATATATATGGATTGTACTGCAGTACTTGTTGATTTCATTAAGGTTTTAATATGATTAAGGTAATCATATTTTTAGTATGTGACAATAAGAGAATCTTTTCTTTGTTTGGGGAATCTGATGTTACAATTGATTTTGGAATTTAGAGACCTTTTAGAGAAAGTCTGGACAGAGGTATTTTGGATAACTATAAAGGTTGGGATGGATTAAGTTCATCTTTGGATAATATTGTTTAAGGTAAAAACATTTCAGAAGATTATTTTTGGAATATTATAATACTATGGTTTTAGTAAAAGGACAACCTGCAGGGTGGGGCATAACCCATCGCGTCGGACAAAGCTGCAGGAATCGAACCCACAATCATAGTGCGACAAGCCTTTATTTCCTACCACTAGCCTACAGGAAGTCCCGGGTTATTACAAAATAATTTTACTAATCTAAATGGTATGTGTTAACATTTGGAACCTTATACAATTAGGATAAGTATAATATTTTTGAGTTCTATTATCTTTTTGAGTGAAAGATGAGTTGAAGGTTCAAAATATAATTGTCAAGCATAAATATATATATACCTATCTCTTATTCAATGAATAAATTAATTCTTAAACTTTAGTAAAGGGATATTAAAAAAATGTGTTATCCTAATACCTTATGTCTTGTTGAACTGATGATATTTTGAATCAACATAGATTGAAGGCTTTGAGGCCCTCAATTTGACAGTTGATTGTGATTGATGACCTCAATCACTCCCTACAAATATTTACGTTGTTCCTTCAATTATATGTCTCTAATTTCCACCAATGTTCTCCTTATCGAGATCATAATTTGGTGGTGACTTTCTTATTTCCATTTCCCTCTTATTAAGGCTAAATTTTATTAATCTTATTTCCGATGTGGGTTTTCCACAAAGGTATTTTCTCTTTTCAACCTTTTATTTTCAAAGAAAAATTTCAAACTGCGAGGACGCAATTTATTGAAGGAGGGGAGAATGTAACACCCTGAGCTTCCACGATACGGTTCTCATTCAATAATGCAATGGCTTGCATTGTACACAACTTCGAGTTCTAAAACACCGCGACTAATCAAAGTAGCCATTATGAATAGTAATAACCACTTTTTAAAATTATAGGAATTTAATATTTCAAAATGGACTTCATTTTTGGATTCGGAATATCGAAATTACCCTATGTTGAATTTTTGGTATTTTTCTGAGAACTTCTAATTTTTTATGAATAGTGAAAAATACTTAAAAACAACTTTTTTAATCAAAATAATTTATAGTGATAAATTATACTATTTAGTGGTTTGAAAGTATAATTAGAATATATTTTTACCATTTTATCCAATGGTGGTCATTAGAATTAATTTACAATTGAAAATGGACATAAACAACTGACAATCTTTTGATATAAATTGTTTCTTAAAAACACGCTATTTGTTGTGACAGTGGGAATTAATTATAAAATTAATTAATGCAACTTATATGTTTGGAATTTTGTAAAATAGACATCATTTTTGAATTCGGAATATCAATTATAGATTTGGGTGAAATTTTGGCATTGTTCTGAAAAACTTCAATTTTTGATGAATAGTGAAACCACTAAGTGGTAGTTAAATAACTGATTTTTCGATTAAATGAAATATTACCACTTCTTTGATTTGATTTTCAAAAATCCGATATACATGGTTGTCATTAAGAAGTAAAATGTGGTTCAATGAGATTAAAATAATTTTTTGGTGAATAGTAACTTTTAAGTTCTTAATCGCGATTAGAGGTAATTAGTGTAGTTTAAGGTACAAATAATGTTTTAATAATATGAGATGGGCATGACACTTGTCCTACTCCTATTTGATGAGTCATGGCCGACCAAGACAACCCATGTTTCAACTTGGGAACCCCATGTAGCCACTTTAGTTGGAAAATGACATTAATATATATTTATTTAATGTTAAAATTAAATTGACACAAACATGAGTTATTTTACTAAAACAGTTTTTAAGTGGGTTTACACAAGTCCATATTTTGACTATAAATATTCATTATAAAGCTAAAACGATTTCCTACATCATAGTAGTTTTTTTATAATTTTTAGACATTAAATAAATTAAATTATTTATGACATCATTGTGATGCAGCGATGACCTCATTATTTAACGATTTAAATAAAATGAGAAGATAATTCAAAATCCAAGGCTTACACTTGTCCAAAGCCTATTGGATGAGGATATTTCGAAACCTTATCACCTTAGACTCGAATTATATAAGTGTGGGACCTTTAGAATCCGAAAAATCATTGTATAATAATGTAATATTTCAATCTTTCCAAAAGAGCCCCTCCTCTCCACTTATAAAGGCCCCCACCTCTCCCACCTTATTCACACCATCAAGCCATTTGGCTCGGCCAAACACTGCCCAAATACTCTCCCAACTTCCCTCCCTTACTCCTAGAAGCCTCACTTTGGTCAGAACTCTTCCCAAAAAAGCCTTTGGCTCAAATCAAAAAGAGTTACCCGATTTTGAGGTAATGTCTTCTCTAATGTGGTTTTGTTTTATTTTTCTTCTCCAACCCCTTAAACTCTTTTTATTCATTTCTTTTGTAACAAAACCAGTATCCTCAATATACTAGGATGTTGTTATTAGAATTATTCGAGCTACACTTTCACACACCTACATCTAATGGTTAAAGAACATACGGTTTCTGTGGATGGCGAATTTCTGCCTCACGAAACGATGATTGTTCAACACTCATATAACACCTTCAAAGGTGGCCATTAAGATGTCACTATTTTTATATATGAGATATAATATGTTTATGTTTTACTTATTCTTCTGTATTTCTCATTTATGGCATACTTTATGATTTCCATTATGGGTAAAACGCGATAATTTCATTTTAGGAAGTGCGGACTACCGCCCCCTCAATGTGATTTGAATCGTTAATGCCATATGTGGGATGTATAAAGGATGGAGTAAATGGTATTATACACTATATTATACTGGAATTATATTATAAATTTATATAATTATGATTTAGTTCCATTAAATATTATATTGAAATGAAAGTAGCGTTCATGCGTACGTACGGCTTACCGTCTCCATGAACGGTGCATTTCATTTCTTACCTCTAAATGTTACGTAATATTATAAATGAATGTATATACTGGATATATTAGATATATATGACATCTAAATCATGAATATAATTATGGAGATAATGGATATTCTACCACATAAACAACTTGTAATTATAAGAAGTTTATTGTTGACTCTAGTACCAAAGATCGACAAAACAACCGTTATTAACTTAAATAAGTACATAATGTTCATATCATTGTAATAAGTGATATAATAAGGATAATGAAATTGAAAATGGTTCTTAATAAGGTATATATTAACTCTAGTTTATTATTCAGGAGGTTATTGAACGGTTGAGTCAATTCAGACACGAGGTAAGAGAATTTCTTAACCCAACTTCCATTCTTTGGGTTAATCTCCTACTTTAAAATTATTTCTAGATATTGTTATGTCCTATCTTGTATTTTTACATTATTTATGTGTACTTATAGTGAATAAACATTATATATGTACTTTATTAAAAAAATGGTCTTTTTAAGGACTTCGTCTCAATCCACTTTCATTGAGGCATATTTGGTTTTATACACGACTTTCTTTTATACGGTGTATAAACCCCTTTGTCTTTTACGTTTATTCAAAAGGAATCTTTTTATACGAAACGTTTTGCTAAATGACAAAAGGGAATGTTTTTCTTTCCGTACTTATGCAGCGACAAAAACTTCTCCGCCGTTGTGACCATTATTTAAGTTTCGGCTTCCTCTACAAGCCATCATTTTTTTAATGAAAAATAAATACAACGTTTTAACTTTCTTTTATTTTGGTATTGAAAATTGTTTTGAAAGCGTTTTTATTATATCAATGTGTTGTATTGATATCTTGTGATTGAAATGTGGAAATTTTATGTTTCCTTTATGCATTTTTTATGTGATATGATTATGTTATGGTTTATGATATGTTTAAACCTATTCATATGAGGAATGTATTGGACTTAATAAGTGACGGGTGGAGCCCGCTATAGCTCCTCGATGCATCGGTAGGTCTCATGAGACAACTAGACGTGGAATTGGCCGAGGCCCTTTCCCAATTTGATTTATGGTTTTGGCCGAGGCCTTAATCATTTTAGACGTCTTGGCCGAGGCCTTGACAAAATGTTTCAGAATGTCCGGCATTATACATTCCCTCATTATGAAAGTGGTTATTGATATTGCATGTGATTATTCGAGCAGTATAATATCCATGTGAAGAAGTAAATGGAATTATCTCATTTTACTTTTTCCATATTATGTTGAAGTTCAAGTTTAAAAGGCTTTTGTTTTAGTTATACATTGCCTTAAATGTTAATGTTTATTTATGAAAGCTTCCGCTATATTGTTAACCTTACTGAGCATCTGAGCTCACCCCTTTCAATGTTTTAATATTTTTCCAGGATGTGAAGAAGTATTTTATGAATGACCTACAGGGGTAGTCATAAAGGGATATGATTGTGGACTATGAAGACCATGTTATTGTAGTTTGTTTTCTTTTTGATGTAATGAAAGACTTATGAATGTATCTAGTGTTTCCAAGGCTACTAAACTAATCGGTCTTTCGAGACTTGATCTTTTGTGATCATGCCAATGTTACAAAGTAATGCACCGACTCTAGGTAGCTGGGGTCGGGGCGTTACATAAACATATACTCGAACTAAAAAATACTCTAAATTGAGACCTAAACGCCATGCTCTAACATGTATCCCAAAGCATATCCCAACACCAAGTCCCTATCCTGAACCTGTACATGAAAACATGTAGTATCTTCGCAGGTACCCATGTGCTATGGGGTCCCAAGTAGGGTGTGAGTGAAATATAGTAGGCCACCACCAATAGTGTAAAAAAATATCATTTCTATAACATTATGTATATGAGTATCGTGATAAATAAATAAACTTCGAAACAATGATAACATTTATTTAATTATCTAATATTCATTTAATCAATTTTCATTACTAATTCTATTTCATCATGTATACTATATTCGTTACGGAATTAATCATTATATGATTTTCAATGGCTGTGATATTTACAAAATTTACAAAATGGAACATACATGTTAGTTATAATTAATAAGGTTCATATACACGCCTACTGACAATGCAAAAACTACTAATATTTATCAATATCCCCTGAAGCCTCAGTCCAAAAATCAGGTCTCTGCCATGTGTTTGGGAATTGTAATAATTAATTTGACTTCCCAACCCACACCATGACTTTATATGGGGAATAATAGGGCATCATTATGAGATCCCAACCATTTATTACATAACATTTAACTTGGAGCCTCCATCCATGTAGTTTCATAGAATAAAATAAATAGGGGCCTAGTTCCTCTGTGCAACTACATAACCTAGGTATCCCTAGGTGGGGATAGAGCATTAGTTCAACCCAAACCATTAGAGGATAATCAATCCTTCTCCTACAATCAAACTATGTGATATTTCTATTTTAATAATTTTCTATGAATAAAATATCAAAAACTACACATATCCAACAACCGTAACGTTTACATCTAAAATAAATCATCCTATAAATCCATATCATTTCATTTCCAAAAATCATATTTACCAAATACATTTCATGCCCATTTAATATATTCAAAAAGTTCCATATGTTAGTTAGGTCAACCGATTCATTATTCCCTTGTATTGACCACTTATTCATTTTGAGTACAAGTAAGAAATTATTTGGGAAATTCACATTAATATGTTTACAACCATTTTCACATCATTCAAAACACCCCATTATGTCACATCATCTACTCTGTCAATTCAATAATTATATTATTCAATAAAAGTGATATCATGAAAATGTATTAGTTATGGGTGTTCTATACTAGTAACCCCTAAATCCATCCCATTAATACAGTCTTGTTGGACCATTATATCTATATAATGGAAATAAAAACATTTCAAAATACTCATTGAACTCATCTTGAATCCACCCTTTGAAACACATGTCTTCTTTTTTGAAAAACTAAAATAAGTCTTAATGTATTTATTTCAATTATCAACCAATCAAGACAACCATTAAAAAAATTTCAAAAAAAGGTTCCTTTTTCTTAATTAATTAAATTATTTTAAAATTCACTTGAAAAAAAATTTAAAATCTCTATGAGGCCAACTCCTTTGAGCATATAATTTCTTACTTCCAAAAATAATTTTCCATATATTAATCTTTAATTGATTCATAAATCTAAAACAAATCATCAAAGACCTTTTTAATCCTCTTAAAAGTATTCTAAGACAAATTATAATCATTTCAATTAAAAATATCCCTACCCATGTACAAATTACAAATCTACTACCTCATCAATCTCATAAAAAACCCAACATAATTTTTACCATTTTAATTCAACATTTGGTAGGGTCTAACTTACCCCATTGGTAGCTCGAATTTCGGTATCACATCATCAATTAACCCAATAGGGTCTGTAGGGGGTCTAGCACCACTATCTAAGTTCCAAATCACTTCCCAAAACCCGATACATATACACACAACCTAACAGAAAATTAATGAAAACCACATTTACAAATAACATGACAAGACTGTGACAAAAAAACATAAAGGAAACCTTACTCATGACCATTGATAAACAATCTATTCTTCTATACCATTTATTAGAAATAAAACATCCACTAACTCCAAACCTAAAATCCACTAGAAAATTGATGGTATACTGGATTGAAAGAGGAAGTGATTCTATAAGTCCTAAACTTGGATATTGAGAAGGTGGAGTGTTATACTCACTAAAATAATAAATTTTCACTCAAACATGATCCAAATACATAAGAATAGAATGATAATAACCAATGGAGGATAAGGATTATGGTTCCCCAACAAGGGTAGAGGGGTTCAAATGAAAGGAAAAATCAACTAGGGATCTAAACATCTGGAGATGTCAAAACGGTATGTTTTAACTTTTTATGATTTCATGGTTTACCTCCAATGTTTGGAAATCTATGTGCAAACCATTTATAATCCTGTCTATAAAGAAATTTGAGTTACATTGTTAGTTTTATATAGCTACATGATTTGGAAAATTGTGCAGTAGCCTTTCGCTAGAACTCTATCCAAAATGGTCACCATGCCGCATAGTTTAGTAGGTATTGTCCATAGTTAACAATAATTATGAACCAACCATGTTTTATGAACTGTATAGAAACTATTATACTCTTTTTATGTCCTAAAACCATGGAAAAAATCCTAACCTACTCAACCACTTGATAATCACTTCATTAACCATAAAATAAAGCTTTACCAAAAGCAGAACAAGGGCATGCCTTTATTAATGACCAAGAACTGACAAAACCTAAATACTTTGGTGACATTGATTGATAAATGATTTCATTTTAAGTTATATACCTATAATTTATTGGGTAATGATATGGAATTAAATACATAAAAGATACTCAGAAGATGTGAGGAATATATGTTACTCTTACGAGATGATATGGTTAATAGATTGTAAGTTAATCTTAAGAGATGAAGGATTTTTCCCTTTGTAGGTTACCCGTAATAGATATAATAATTATCTATCTAGGAGATTCCATGATAAATTTTTGATTTTCCATGAAACCTATAAATTTTTAAAATTAATTCTTTGATTTCTAAAAGATCATTTTCTAAATGATTATTTTCATATAGATTGTGATTATTGACATATTTGAATCTTGTCATGCGTTTTATATATTTTTCCATGTTATAGGATTTATGATCTATTTTTTAATTGATATGAATTACGGTATATTATTACCATTTTAATTTTTTATGTAATCACACCCTAATTATCATCTTAATATCAGTAATGAAATTTAATTGTTAATTTTTATATATACCCATATAGAGAATTTCAGATCGCCCTTTTTATGATTCTTATTTCACCATATTATGAATTGTGATGTCAACAGAATTATGTATAGAAAGGTTTAATTTTTAAAAAAATTTATCAACGTTTTCATTTAAAAATTTTTAAATAATAAATGTTTGTTATTATAGGAAAAGTTCTCACTTGAGGACATGGGTATTTTTATGTAAGAGGTTTCAACATTTTCTAAAACATTGAAACTAATAAATCCATGGGTTTGTAAGTGATCCATATTTTCATAGGGGTTTTTTGTATTTAGGATTACTAAAATTGGGTCATGCATTAGGTATCAGAACTATAAATGTAATTACTATGTTTTCAGCACAAAATTTACTATTATGATTTTAAATATGTTATAGTTGGTAACAAAAGAGTGTTTAGATAAATGTGAATATGAAAATTTTTTCTTGTGAGGAAACATTAAGAGTTGTGGATAGAAACATTGGATGGTTATTTTATTATTGATCATATGTTTAATATAATAATCACCCATTCTCAGGATTTATTATAAAGTATTTAATGTGATTAATGATATTTTTGTAGATTTCATTATTTGGTTGAGTTAAATGTAACCCTTAAGTTATAGGATAAGGAAAATTTTAGAATACTACTATAAAATATTTTGGGATATAAGATTAATGTTAAGAGATAACTATTAAGGTTAAAGAATTATTTAATATTGTGGGTATTGAGGATATTTACGATATAGGGTTATTTTGATAAGGACAGTTAAATGTTACACTGAGGGTATTATTGTGGAAATTTTGGAGTAAAATATAATAATACATCACATGATAGTTTAACCATTTTGTCCATTATCATAACCTACTATAAATATTTTGGACCTAGTGAATTCTAGAGGTTAATGTTTTTATCCATATAATTATTCTAAAATATTTTAAAATATGATGATTTGTTAATAATATAGATACATCATGGATACTGAAACATAGTATTAATAGTTGATATAAATGTTGAACCAAACAGAAATATCAAACTAAATGAATAATATATGTTTCATGTATATAAAAAATAAATTAAAAATAATTCTTTTATAATTTTCATAAATAGTAAAGGTATTCTAAAATTCTCGGAAATGTATCTTTATATAAAAAACAATATGATTACCTATGTCTATAATGAATAAATTGTCTTCATAATACCCAATGGATTTATGGTTTGGTGGTCATTAAAATTCTAATGAATGTGTTCTCTACCATACTCAATTTTTATTTAGATATTATATTTATTTTCCATATTAATATTTTCAAATCCTCCAAATATTCTCCTTTTATAGGAACCTAATATTGTGATAACATTTCTATTTCTTACTTTCCATTTGTAAATGTATTTTTATTATTTCTTTTTCACTATGTCAGTATATTACAATGATATTTTTTAATATTAAAAATTAATTAAGGAGAAAATAAGTCAATATAAATAATATATTCTGGGGTTGAGAGTTTAATATCCTGAAAATTTATTTTAAAATAATAATAATCTTAAAAGATTTTGTACAATGAAACTATAAGATTTAGGTGAATTGTGCTATACTATTAAAAATATTATTATGGAATTAAACGATATGAATTCATATAATAACATTATTAAATATAATAATAATGATCCTACTGAATAAATTTTTTTATTAATAAATATGAATAGAGAAATCATTTTTTAGTTTTTCCATTTTATACTTCAAAAAATATTTCCTTCTGAATTTGGTTATTTTAGGTAATATAATAATTAATTTTTTACACATAAAAATTTTATATTTTATATAAAGGATATAATTTTATTAATAATCATATAAATAATTATATTCCGGTGATATTTTTAAATTTCCTTGAAAGGTTTAATTTTTAACGAATAAGAAAACATAATAATTTTATAAAAACTGGTCATTTCTATTGAATTATTTCAAAATTAAAATTTTTAAATCAATTTATTAGAAATTTAATTAGTTACCTTTGATGAATAATATGTTAAATAATTTCACTTGAAATCAAATTCTTCTTAATTGTTGTATAAAACTGTTTTTTACTTAAAAAATATTTTTTCTGAAAAATATTTTTTCAATGGGTTTTTTGTTTCATATTAAAAGTAATTTATTAATAATATAGGTATTTAATTTCAAAAAATTAATTCTATATATTTAATTGATTGTATAAATTTTATAAATATCATGACATTAATTTTTTCCATAATGAAAAGTATACAGCGTAAAAATTTTGTCACCATAGTAAGCGTAAAACAGTCATAACAGGCTTAAAATTATGAGATTTTAGGTAAAACATAGCCACAAGAATTATTATATTTCATTGGTTTCATTTAATGTATAAAAAACAGGTAAATATTTTTATATATGAAAATGTTTTACCCATTATACTTTGATAATGGCCTTCATATAATTTTTTTTAATGAATATATACAAAATATAAGTAATATTGTCTTAATATATATATAATTTTGTTATTGGGAAAACAAAAATGTATGAAGGGTTATAAAAATTTATTTTGATGAATTTTTTTTTTCATTGATAGATTTATTTAAATTTTTTATTTATTAAATTAATACTTAAAAAGATAACAGAAAGCTGATACAAATCATATGCATAAAGTAGAATAATCATGTAAATTAATTTGAAAACATAAAATTTAAAATATTTTATATTTATTTTTATTTTTAATGAAATTAATATGTAAATATAACATATTATTTATATTATAAAATTTTATATTCTATTTCCATTATTGTCTTTATGTCTTTGACGTCAAGCTATGTTAATATTCTCGAGAATGACATTAATTGTATTTTAAGTATAATAGTTCTTAATTAAATTTATAAAATTAATTAAAATAATATAAATGGAAAATTTAATGTTAAATGGCATATAATAAAAATATATATGCAAATATAGGTCACTTTTTCTTTTATATTCACTTTCCTAACCCCAAAATAGTAAGAAACATTGATATCACAGAAGTCATCAAATTTGTTAACATGGTTTAGAACATATAGATATGGGGTAAAACATCACATAAATAGGTATAAAAATAATTATATGAATTAATTTTGACTAATATTCATCCGATATTATAACTATATCAGTTTTATACCACATTCCTATAATATTAATTTATATTATTTTATTACTTTAAGTAATTTCAAGGATTCCCCTCCCCTCACTTATAAAATGGTATCACAATTCTTCAATTACTCACACATTAAGAGAGAATTAGCTCAGAAAACATATTGAAAACAATTCTCAAAATCATTATATAAACTATATAGGTTCTCATCCTCCTAAAATAGCATCACCATGAATCATAATTTTAAATTCAAAGGTGGTTATTCAAGGGGAGATAATCATCTAAACCATGCTTTTTTCATATTACTTCTTCTTATAATACCTCCAATTATACCCTAAACCAATTAAATATAATAATTAGTTTTTAAATAATACACACATATTTTGTTATTATAATTTTATAACCCATATTTATCTACTTTTTCCATAAAAAAGGGAATGAAAACATCATTTGTGCATATATGTCGGATAAAACCTCCAAGAAGCGATGTGCATCATTTTCCATTAACTCCTATTATATTGGTTGCTAATGATTTGTTTAATTTTTAAATAATATATTAATTATATAATTATCATTAAATAATTGTATTACATAATCAACTTTCATGCCCTTCCATCCTTTCAAAATTCACATCCTAAATTATGAGTATGGGTGTATTACCATCTCCAAGAAGTGATTTGATTCATTTTTAAAGCATAAATATAATATAATGTTATAAAATTATATTTGATGCATAAATTGGATTAATATGTAATTACTATTATTATTGTTTTGATGGAACAATTACCCCTTTGACCATGGTCAACCTTGTAATGTCATTTTTCAATTACAACTCAATCATCCTCAACACAACTAACATGGACTTAACTGATTAAATAATTCAATATATCAAAGAAAAAATGATATATAGTTTTCTAATAAATTAATAAACCGATAAAATTATATTTATAAATTAAATAAATTATATTTTGTTATGTGAGTTAAATGTCAAACATAACATGTCTGGACTCGAGGTAAGGAGTTTATTAACTTATTTTTTCATTAGATGATTATAATACATAATTGACTCTTTAATTACATGATTAAGGGTAAAATGACATAATATTTAACTATTTTATCATTACATATTTTTTATGTTGGTCTAAAATTTTTACATATAATAATTTCATTGATTAATTTAAACTTAAATGATATTATATTTGTATGAATTATTCACCTTAAATTTGTTTCACTAACACATATATAATATTGTGAATATACATCCATTTATAAGGTTTATATTGTTCTTATTAAGATATAATATCATTAATTAGTCTTTGGTAATGATATTTAATGTTATTTAATGTTCTATCTTTCATGATATATTTATTTAAACATTTTAAATGTTTTAAAGGTTTTTATACACTCAATTTCAATTCTTCGAGACATAATTCATGTTATAAAAAATATTTTTTTTGTATTATGTTATTTAATTCATAATGAAAATGTTTTAAAATATTATTTCTTTCCAATTTTGGGTTTTATAGAATCATGTTATGTTCCATCATTCAATGGATTTTTTATTCAATTATTACCCATATTTCTATGTTTTTTGACGTTAAAATTTTTTATTGTTTCGATTGATATGCATATATTAATTTATATAGCTAATACTGAAACTCTTATAATATCATATCATGACTATGTATATCCTCATGGTATTT
The DNA here is from genome assembly GCA_963277665.1 of Viscum album. Lineage (NCBI taxonomy): Eukaryota > Viridiplantae > Streptophyta > Magnoliopsida > Santalales > Viscaceae > Viscum > Viscum album. Next base: position 1,262,970,203 of record OY728140.1, on the reverse strand, counting down.
TTTGTTCCTTCTTAGGTTGTTTCCACCAAATATAGTTTGTTTTGAAGGCTATGTTTTTGATTTTGTTTTAAAAATTTCTTTTAAAATTTTAAAGAGTTTTTAAGAAATATCGTATTCATATTATTTTTCATGTTTCAATAATTTTTTTATAAACATAAATTATAAATTAAATTTATTTTATATAATAATTTAACATTTAATTATTATTTTTTAAAATAAAATTTCTTAGAATTTTCCAAACAAGTTATTTTTTGTATTTTTACAAAACATTGAAAACAATGGTTTTTTTACATATATGACATGAATGTAATATTATGTACTCATACTAATTTATTTCATTTATCATTCATTTATATGTTTCTATATTAGTTTTAAAATATATATATTTCTTAAATATTCTTCATATTTTTAGATAGAATTTCATCAAAGCAATATAATATTGTCTCATGTTTTCAAATAATTATTTTCATGATATTTTAGAGTTGTTTTTCATCAATTATAAAAATACTTTAATATTTAAATAACATTATAAAACAATTAACTACTTTTATTTGAATATCATGTTATTTTGTTTTAAATATATTTTTAGTAAACCCAATTATTTTTTATTTTTAAATCATATAATGGACGTTTTGATTACATTCAAACATTATTGTGTTTTATTTATTGACATGGTACTTCAAAATTAATGATGAAAAGTGGATTGTGGAGTGCACCCAAATCATGGAGGATAATTTTCAAATATATTAAGGGTGGGTACATTATATAACTCTAATGCATTGGTTAATGATATGAATTTAATTGAATGAATGATACATAAAAGAGAATATTTGGTTATGTTACTTTTATGTGATAAAATATTTAATTGATTATAAGGTTCTCCTAGGAGATGGTTTTACGCACAATTTATAGTTTACTCCTAATAGATATTATTAATATTTTATTAGGTGATTCCATAATTAATGTTTAATTTTCCAATATTCTTGTAATGTTTCTTAATTATTGATATAATTTTTAATAGATCCCATTCTCTATGATAGTTTGCACATGTATTAGGTTTGATGACTTTTATAAATATTTTCACACACCAAAAACCATATGTCATGTATTATTATTTATTATCTATGTCATAATTGGTATGAATTATCTTATTGTATTTTCATTCAATTATATTATGTCATCATACCCTTATTCTAATCTTATGATCAGAAATGAAATTCAAATTTTAATCCTTATGTTTTCAAATAAATAGAATTTGAGCTCATAATTATTAATTTTTCCATTTCCATAGGTGATGAAGAATGACGTTAAATTAATTATTTCTATAAATATTTCAATTGTTTTTAAATTTATAGAATACATTGAAGACTTTTTGAAATAAGAAAAAACTACCTATATTAGAAAAAATTATCACTTGAGGACATTAATACTATTACATAAGAGTTTGACCTAATTTTATAAAACTATAAACAAAATAGGAAATTGGGTATGTAAGTGATCCAATATTTTATTATGATTTTTTATGTTTTTTATGATAAAATTTTAGTCATGTCTTTCTGTATCAAATCATGAATTGTAGAGATTTCGATTTTATCGTTGGTTCTATGAGTGTGGATTTGGGGATGTTATAGTTGATGTGATTCTAGAATCTTTTCTATGACATTATTTAAGATCACATATTTTAATTTTCATTAGGGAAAGATGAAAACATACACAGTGTATCGATAATCTCATTAAATTTTATTGAGATTAATATTAAGAATTATTTTATTAGTAGATTTTGGTATAGAATATATTCATTTAATTTTGATAATAGACAATCAATAATAAGATATTTAGATTAATAATTAGATATTTTAACATTATCTTTTGTTTAATTATTTAAAATGTTATATATTAATATATTTTTATTCAATAATTTCGTCAAAATTCTAAAATAAATATTTATTCATCTTATGTATATGTTAAAAAAATCTATCAAACGTTTAGTGGGTATACTGATTATTTTATTTTATGTATTGGGTATATATTTTATTTGTAAAGGTTTAGAAAATATATGTTAGGATATGGGTTGTGTTTAATGACCTAGTGTAAATGGTATATTTTATTTAATATCATTTATATAAATATTAATTATTTTATGAAATGATATTAAACACTTGTTTGTGGATTTAATATTATTATGTTTATTATTATTATTATTTTTTATGTAGTTATAGTTTTGTTTTAAAATTTATTACATCATTTTACTTTTTACTAGAAGTATATGTTGTAAATTTTATCATTTTTCATGTGTGCTAGTGACAGTAAAATAGAGACAATCTCTATATTTATGTTAAGATATTTTGGGAGATCCTCACATCCTACCCCTAATGAACATATATAGGTAATAAAATATCAGTATTGCAATCTATGGTAGAGAAATTTAGAGAACATGTGGGTTAATCTAGGGTAAATTTTTATTGGATTCTCCATTACAACTAAAATAACAAAATAGTCATGATAGAATATACACTGGTAGATTATTGAGAATTATGTAATTATATATTAAATAATACTATACATAAAATTTTCATAATACTTTATAGAGATTATTGGGTTGGTTTGTTAGGTTTTTTTAAATATTATCTATTTTTACTGTTGAAAAAATTGTAAAATAATCATGCACCTTCACTATACCTCAGAATATTTTAGAGGTGTTAGAGCCATCACATATTAATATTTTACTATATAAAATTTATGTTATCTATTTTTGTCCATGGTTTTATATTATTCCTATAAATATATTAATTCTAATTACAATAGTTCACACATCAAAATAAGTTGATTTCATAAGAAAATTATTTTCCTAGAACCAATTGAAGAACACTAAATGTTCTCATTCAGAGGTTCAAATTGTTCTTCATAAATGATAAAATTACATGACATGCAATTTTAAATAAAATTATATTTTAATAGTTTTCAATCGAATATGAACACTCTATGTAAATTAGGATGTGTCATTTTGGTCAGTACAAGACGTTATTACCCATGGAATATTTACTACCATAATTGAATATGGGATCACAGATACTACATATCATATTTTTTTTATATACATACTAAATAAAAAAATTAATTACATGAATTTTTTTATCATATTAAAGGTGTCAGTATTTGGATCATTACAATATATTTATTGACTACCACCCAAGGACTGTGGTGACAAACTATTTATAATATGGGTCACCAGTTATACACATCGTGTGACACATATCACTCTACACCAACAACATGGTGGGATATTATTGGGGTTTCATGTGGTCAACATATTGAATTATGTAATTATTAAAAATATCATCCATTAAATTATTTGTTATTATTATTATATATTTATTGTACTTTAGGAGTTCAATTATGGATACGTGTATCATGTATATATGGCATGCATGAGGTTATACATGCCAGAGGGAATACATGGGTTAACAACATGAAACTAAACACCATGTATATTTTCATGTTTATAGTATTACATTAAATTTATGTACCTAGTGAATTACATTGAACTCCCACAATGTGTGTCACATGAATTCTCATTCCCCTGTTAACACCATGTAAATGATAAATTACCCAAAAAAGGATTTAATTTAACACCAAATATACATGGAATAATGCCTCCGTAGTACATAGTTTTTCTAAGAATACTACATTAATTTTTCTTATATTAATGTGAATGATTATGGGTAAAAACCAATGATTTTTATTTTAGTTTCTTTATGTAATTTATTCAGAATCATTATTATATAAAATAATGGTCTTAAACAAACCAAAATATACTATAAAAATATTATCATATAAATAGGATTGTTTACTTTGGTCATTGGTTTGACCTGTAAGAATATGAATAACCAGATTATGATATATATATAATTTATCTTTCTAAAAATTTACTTATTAGTGAATAAAATATCAATTTTAAATGAAATTATTAAAAATTAATGAAGACTTTTTTCACCTAATTTTTTTATGTTGGTATTAAATTTTTATAAAATAAAATAAGTTTAATCGATATAAATAAATAGTTAAAATAAAATATATGGATCATATAATTAATTAAATAAATTAAAATTCACATAATTTTAGTTACTAGATGAGGAATGGGAATAAATTTATTTTAGACTTCAATAATATATTTTATTCATAAACAATTTTTGGTTACTTTTATTCATTGATATTAAAATTAATTTATACAACATTAAAAAAATTTATTTCAAAAAATTGTAATCAATTTATATATTCTGATATCTAAATTATCTTATGGTAGCATTTTTGGATTTGTGAAAAAAGTTTCATTTTTGAATTAATAGGAAAAAATATTGATTTCGGAAAAACTATTATATTCTATTTAAACAAGGTATTTTTAAAGAACCATTATGTTATAGATTTTTATTGAAGTGAAATAAGTCTCCATTAATGAAAATAATCTAATTAATTACAAATAGTTTTCATCATATTTTGTTTTGTTATATACTCATTTTTAAGCTTAAAACACAATTATCTAAAAATTATTTTTCCTTCAATTTTATAAATTTATATTAAAAATGATTTCTACCATTTCAATAACTTGTATCATGTGATTGTATTATATATAACGAATCGTAATTTTAAATTTGGTAAATATGCCCCTTTTATTTTTTTCGTTGTGAATATTAATTGGTGTAAAACATTTGTCGACTTGGCAAGGGTAAAATGGGGAAACCTGGTTAAAACTATGAGACAACGCATAAAAATTATTATTGTAACATCCCAGGTAAATAAAGGATTTGAAATTTTTTTATTTATTAATATTTTTGAATAAAATATCAATATTACTTTATGTGGGATGATATGTTCGATGGAATTCCCAACACGCAACAACGAGTTTCATTGAAATCTTACGTTGCACACTAATAATATAATAATATTATTTAAAATAGAATTTAACGCCTAGACATTGTAATGGTGTGAATGAACAGAACTAACATCAAAATGAATATATATGTTTGTCATGTATTTCTACTTTTATCCAATAAATGTTAGAGGCTTAAAATGAAAATGAATCCAATTTTAAGAATAAATATTCTAATATTCATTAGAAGTCCGATTAACCACATTTTTTATGGAGAACCTTTTTTAAATATAAATTTTGTTAATTTCATATGTTATATTTGACAAAATTAAATCTTTCTTTAGAATCAAGACATCAAAATTTACTTTGTGTAAATTTTTGTTATTTATCGATAAAGATCATTTTTAGTGAAAAATGGCGTATTTTAATTCAAAACCTCCCTTTAATATAATTTATTTATTTTGATATATTATCTTTTTAATTTGGTTTAAAATTTAATAAAAATATATTTTTATCATTTAATCCAATTTTGTTCATTGGAATTAACGTCACTTTGAATTTGGACTTAAACTTGTGTCAATCTTTTAATAGATATTGTTTCTTAAAAATAGGCTATTTGTTTTGACAATGGGAATTAATTATTAAATCAATTAATGAAACTTATTTTTTCTGATTTTTTTTAAAATAGAAATCATTTTTTAATTCAGAATATCAGATATACCTTAGGGTGAATTTTTTGTATTTGTCTGAAAAACATCAATTTTTGATGAATAGTGAAACCCCTAAGTGGTAGTTAAAAAACTAATTTTTCATTTAAATGAAACATTACCACATCTGTGATTTGATTTTCAAAAATCCAAGATACATGGTTGTCATTATGATGTAAAATGTGGTTCAATAGGAATAAAATAATATTTTGGTGAATAGTAACTTTTAAGTTTTATTAATCACAATTAATTGAAATTAGTGTAATTTTAGGTAAAAATAATGTTATAATAATATGAAATTTACCTTGACACATGTACTAACCTTATTTTATGTGTCATGGAAAACCAAGAAAACCCTAGGGTCAACTTGGGGACCCCATGGAGCCACATGGGTTATAAAATGACATTTATTACCATGTTATTTAATGTTAAAATAAAAATGTCACAAACATGTATTTTTTTACTAAATCAATTTTCACATGGGGTAATACAAGTCTTTTTTTTGACAATAAATATTCATTATAATTATAAAATTATTTCCTACATCATAGTATTTTTTTATAATTTTTGTAAATTAAATAAATAAATTTATTTATGACGCCATTATAAAGCAGCGATTACCTCATTAATGAATGATTTAAATAAAATGAAGAGATAAGGTAAAATATAAAACATAAACTTGTACAAACCCTATTGGATGGGAGGATTTCGAACCATTATCACCTTACCCTGAAAATATATAATTTTCGGACCTTTAATATTCGAAAAATCATTTTATAATAAATTATCTTTTCATGACTTTCCAAGAGTGCCCCTCCTCCCTCTTATAAAAGGTCTTCCACCTCTACCACCTTACCAACACCCCTCAAGAAATTTTCATTGCCAATATATACTCATATCATCTCTACAAAACCCTCTTTTCATCATAGAAGCCTTGCTTTAGGAAGAAATATCTTCACGAAACCCTTTTGGTTCAAACCAAGAGGAGTTACCCGATTTAAAGGTAATGTCTTCTCTTATGTTCTTTTGTTTCTTTTCTTTTACAACCCCGTAACTATTTTTATTACTTTATTTGGTAACAAAACTAGTATCTTCAATATATTAGGATTTTTTTATAAGAAGTATTCGAGCTACACTTACACACACCTCCATCTAATGGTTAATGAACATACTGTTTCGCTGGATGATGAATTTCTGCCTCACGAAATGATGATTGTTCAGTATTCTTCTAACACCTTTCATGACGGCCATTAAGATGTCACATTTTTTAATATTATTTATATTATGTTTATTTTTCCAATGTGCTTCTGTATTTTTCATTTATGGAATACCTTTATGGTTTCCATTATGGGTAAACGCGATATCTTCATTTTAGGAAGTGCGGACTACTCCCCCTCAAAGTGATTTGATTTGTTATTGCCATATGTGGGATGTACAAAGGATGGGGTTAATGACATTATATATATTATATTATATTGGAATTATAATATACATTTATATCATTATGATATCATTCCATTAAATATTAAATAGAAATGAATGTAGCGTTCATACGTACGTACGGCTTACCGTCTCCATGAACGGTGCATTTCATTTTTTAACTCTAAATGTTATGTAATATTTTAAATGAATTTATATACTGGATATATATGATATATTTGAAATCTAAATCATGAATCTGTTTCTAGTTATAATGGATATTTTACCACATGAACAACTTGTAATTATAAGAAGTTTATTTTTGACTCAAGTACCTTTTGATCGACAAAAAGACTATTATTAACATAAATAATTACATTATGTTCATAAAATTGTATTAAATGATATAAAATGAATAATTAACTTAATAAATTTTGTTTATAAATGAAAATTAACTCTATATTATTATTCAGGAGATTAAAGAATGATTGAGTCAAGTCGGACACGAGGTAAGGGATCTGACCTCTCTCTTTCTTTTCAAGTACTCTCTTTTATGCCATTTCTTTATGCTCCATGTTCTTATGTTGGAGGATGTTATTTTTTATTCACCATACTTTAATTTTTATTTTAATATGATGAGAGACCCTCTCTTAGTATAATAAATTCATTTTAATAATTTTTATGTGGCGTCGTTAGGCTTCCAAATATTCATAAGGAATTTCTTCTCTCACATTTAATTCTGTGAGATTTCCATTGTTCGCCACTTATTTATTACATGTGGTGTATTTTGTACATACATTTCATATATATTATCCTGATCCTATTTATATTCATGTTATTATGTTATTAAATTGGAGGTTATTATCTTTTGTTCATACGACTCGATTGATTACCACGAGATAAAGAGTTTTTATCTAACTATTTGTTCCCTTGAGATTCATGCTACATTAGCCACTATTTCCTTTTTTTTGGTGTATTTACTGCCCATTATTGAATTATTTGGGTAATATACATTATTTTATGGTAAATTACATCTTCATTGTATGAACCTTCTTTCATGGGTGTATGTTTCGAAAGTTAGCAAAATCAGTAAGGGAATCTTTCACCCTCCTCTTTTTAAAAGACTTATTTTGGTATGTCTTTTAATTTACAACTTATTATGTTGGGATATGTTATTATATATACTTATTGATGTAACTTTTATGTCCATGTGATGAGATTCCATTTTCTCTCTCATCAACTCATTTTCTGAATTTTAAAGTGACACCGTTAGGCTGTCGAATTATTGCAAGGGATCTTCTTAACTCAATTTCAATCCTTTTGGTTAAACACATACTCCATCAATATGTCATTATATGAATATGTGTGAATGACTCTAATTTTTTTACATTTAATATCCAATTATATTGGGTATATTTATATTTTTCACGCATAAATTATGTAGTTGATTTATCTTTTATCTAAGGATACTGTCTTTTAACGGGACTGCTTTTCAATCTCCTTTCATTGTTGTATATATTTTTTATAGACAAATTTCATTTATATGGTGTGTAAACCCCTTTGACTTTTTTTTATTTTATATAAAAATAAATATTTTCTCTACGAAGTGTTTTAATAAACGAGAAAAATTATGTTTCTTTTTTTAATGTACACAGTGACAACAACCTTTCTTCTATCGCGAGTATTATTTGATTTTTGGCTTCCATAACAAGCCGTAATGTTTTTAAAAGGAAAATAAATACCATATACTCTTTTATGTATTTTGGTATTGAAAATGGTTTTCATTAATGTTTTGAATATATCAATGTGTTGTCTTCATATATTGTGATTAAAATGTGGAAATTTTATGTTTCTTTTATGCATGTTTTATGTGAGACAATTATATTATGGTTCTTGGGAAATGATTGTGAAATCGGGTGGTTACGTGATTAAATAAAGGTGGGTGAGCCTTAGATAGCTCTCCATTGCATTAGGTAACACGAAGGTGTTAAACGCTATGGTTTATCTAAAGAGATTTGGGGAATATTCTGTGATGGGTATTCTAATTGTAACCATGAGGGTTACTCACTACGTAAGAATATTATGAATTCCTCAAGTTACCTTTATGTCTTTTGATTTCTATGAGTTATTCATAAATCATAGGATTTATTGAGGTATGTTAAAGTGATAATGTTTTATGTGTAAAGTATGATTTCATTGAATCTTAGGTATTCATGGTCTAATGTTTTCTTTCGGTATTTTTATTAACCTTACTGAGCTTTTTATGCTCATCCCATGTTTTGGAAATGTTTTTCATAGGAAATAAAGTGGAATAGGGTCAAAGATGGGATAAAGAAAATGTTAGGCTGTCTAAAACAAGGAACTAGACATTACACTTTTGTTCAAGAGTTTTTATTTTGTGAAAGAAATCGAAACTGAGTAGATTTGTTTAGTTTGTAATCATTGAGATGTAATAGTTATGACCTAATTCTCTAAAACGCTAATCCTAAAATGATCCTCCATGTGAATTATTCATTTAATTCAAGATTATGTACTGTTTTAAGGCTGGGGCCTTATAATTATACCACTTGTCATTATTTTATTGTATTATTTTTGTTACTATAATCATCCATGAATCAAACATTTGGAAAATTCATCCCACTCTCCATTGATTACAGAAATTATATTATTTTCTGTAAATGATAATTACAAAATATGTAAGGAAATTTCGTTAGATTTATGTTATTTGCTTTCATTGGTGAAAAAATATTATATTAATAAATTGAAAATCTATTAAGAATATAAATAATTCTTTTTTCAAATGTTAATTAAAATTTAATTTATATTTATGGTATATCTATCTTAAAGGCTTACACAAAGACAATGCAGTTCATGTGTAATTAGTTGAAAAGTCCAGTACAATTATTTTAAAAATATTAAAAATAATAATGTTTTAATGAATTATGGTTTGAAACACATATGATAGAAAATAATAAAGTATAAATTTTTTGCCTATTTATAATCGATTTTCATTTCAATCTTGATGTCTTTCATGTCTACATAAATTAATACTATCAAAAATGACATTAATGATGATTTTTTGATAAAAAAATATTTTATGTAATAATTTTAAAAGAAATTAATATTTAAAACAAAAAATTGTAATGTAAAATTCTCTAAAAGTTCATCCACATACAATTTTTAATCCACCTGCCATTATAAATAAATTCTAAACCCTTAAATTAGAAAAAATGTGTTATATTGATTAGGGTTATAAAGTGTGATTAAGGTGGATAAACCAAAAATATTGTTTAAAGTGAAAAATAATGTGTATATATATCATTAATTGTTGTTATTTAGTCTATATAATTTAAAAAAAATTATTTTCAGTGTTTAGATATTCTTTAAAAAATTATTATATGTAATACGTTTTGACGACCTTAATATTTACAATTGCACTAATTCCATCAATTATACAAGGGAAACCCCTTTAACCACTTCATGGAATCTTATGTTAAATTTACATTAAACATATCTACTAAAATCCCAATACAGTAATCTTCTTTATGACCAATAGAATCTCATATCATAAAAATAGAAACCAATAAGGATAATTTTTCAATCCAAAGTTGATTTCCCGATGATGTATAACACTTATCTGAGCTCATTAATTTTATTTCATAAGATAAATTGTAAATATATTTAATAAACTTGTTCATATAATTATATTTTCATTCCAATATACAAACATTAATTTTGTATATGGTATATCCTTTATTGAATTCCATCGTCATCCTATAAAAAAAATGAAAACTTCACTCACGTGTACATGTAGACTACCGCCTACACAAAAAGATTTGTTTCCATTTTCTAATCACCAACTCAAAATAATGGTTAAAATAATGGATTAAATGAATATATATGATATGAATAAAACAATTCTTAATTTTAAATATAATAGATTAATTTTATTCTTACATTTTCACCTGTTATAAAATCATCTTGATGCTCATGCAAACGTGTGGATTATCACCTCAATGTGGTGTTGTGGTTTTTTTATGTCTTCAATTATTGTATGATTCTAAAAAATTATTTTATGTAAATAATAAAAATGATTTCATTATTAATATTATGTTTACTATATAACCATGAACCATTAGTCTATGTTCAACCAACAATGTTTTTTTCGATTATGAACCAATTATCCTCAAAATGAATGTCATAATATTATCTATGTTAAATTTTATATATGGTAGGTAAATAAATGTAATAAATATAAAAATAATAATAAGGGAATTATTATAGTTTTTTATGAAAGTATAATATTATTTTATCTTTATTATATAGGAGATAACTAAATTTCATTGAATGTCACCCTTCAGTTAGAGGTTTTTGGTGTATATACTTGTTAATTACTTTTAATAACATGAAATTATTTATAATAATTATTTGTATTGTTTAATTTTAATTTATTTCTTTCATGTTTTCATGATTCAATAGAATAAAATACATCATGGATTAATGTTTCTATCTAATTTTTAATTGGGATTATTTATTATTGATTCTATCTTAAAAAATTATATGATAATTATATATTAAAACCCATTTATATTATTCTCCCATATTTATTTCATGGAATTTAATTTTTTTAATTTAATTCACAACTATTAGATACTTTAAATAATTAAATAAATATATTTATAAAATTGTTACATTTTTTACTTTAGTTGGAAAACATTTTCTCCATGTAAATGTTACATAAAATGATATCAATGATTTTTTTGACGATAAAAATATTATTTAATGTCATTTTTAACTATAATTAAATTTATTTGAAATTTTAAAAGAGGAATATTCTTTGTCATTTTTTAAATTTGGTACTTATATTATATTTTAAAATGTGTGAATGATATCATTTTTTTATCATTTACACTATGAATATATTTTCATTCCACCATCACCATTCATTAATATTATACATCCATTAAAATTTTTCCTGTTTATATCAAAATAAATTATTTTTTTAGTTTTATGGATAATATTATTTAAAATATAATTTAAATAAAATGATATTTTGTACGCATTTTTAAATAATGGTTCAAATATTCATTTAAAATTATTTTATTCAATTTTATCAATAATTGATGAGTCTTGTGATGTATTGAGGTTATACTATAATAATATTTACAAGAATAATTTTCTAGATAGATTATGATCATGTTTATTAATTTTTTATTAGGAAAAAATTAACATTTTGTATGCTATTTTCTAAATTAAAATTTATTGTGTCTGATATATATTCAACTGTTATTAATTTCCATTATATTATGAATTCATTTGATATAATAAGTGATGATTTGGTCATGTTATGTATCATAAATTCATTATAAGGCCTCACGAGAAAAACATGCATGGGTAATTATAACTTCTTTACCTATTTATATATGATTTTAGGGCATGGGGCCTTGGTGGTAAGACTGTAATTTCTGGAATTAGGTATTTCTTTGAAGCCATTAATTATTATCAATGTGATTAGTTATGTCTTTATTCCATCTATATATATATTCCAATTCCATGATGATTAGTCAAATTTTATATTTGATTATTTCTTACCCCTACCATATAGTTTATGGATTATGTATTCATCGTAGATTATACTATATAATTTCAATTACAAGTCACTCAAGTTCATACTTTATTTATCTTACATTTTTAATTATAGGTAGAATAATATTAATAATGATATTTATACAATATTATTATGAGTATAAATTCTTTTATGAAATGTTAGAGACTTAATATAGAATAAGAAAATCTATGTATAATTGAAATTTTTTCTATTAGATTTTTTATATATGCTTTTTTATGTAATTATTTTCCATATTCTCAAAATATATAAACCAAAAAAAAAATGTATGTGCGTGAGTCGATCATTTCATTGATTTATCCTTTTTGGAAATGCAATATTGTGCCACTTGAGAAGATATCAATACTGGTAGATAAATATTAGGTTTTTAGAATTATATTAGGGTATATGTGGTCCTGGTACTACAACTGGAATCATGGTAGGGTTTAGAAATATTTAGGGTTTAGAAAGTTATCAGATGGGGATAATTTAGGTGTTTTAGTTACTATCATTGATTAATAAGTCTAATATTAACAATAAGACTAATTTAATAGATATCCTAATAAGGTTTTAAAAAATTTATTTTCATGGATATTAAATATATTAAGAGAGATATATGATTGAGTAAAAGAACACCGTCATGTTTAAACTTCTGATTTAAAATTAACGTTTTTTTGTAATAATTTTATTATGATTGGGATAAAATGTATAATGTAAATATCACCATTAGAGGTGAAATTATATTTTTGTTTGAGTTGTTATGGTTAATTATAATAATGGATGATATTTCATTCAAAATCATATATGATTTAATTATGGATTTATATTAATTAAAGTTACTAATGAGAAAGAATAAAATATTTAATATATTACCTAACAATTTATTTAATTTTTTTTGTAGGTAAAATCATAAATGATTTATTTCATTAGAGGGGAATTTCAAATTACATTAATTAGAATTTGTGATCAAATCATTCTAATTATAGGGTTTTTAACTTGGTTTGGAATATTTTGAAAAGTTTTAATGTAAGTAACATGAGGAATGATTTAGGTTGAACAATGGGTGTTATTGTTCTTTATTTTGACATTAACATAGAAATTCATAATATAATGGTTAATTTATGTTTGTTATTATCATAATTTTTTCTATCCATATTTTGGACTTTATTAATCAATAAAAATAGGGGAACTAATTTATTATTTTTTAGATATAATAATATATTGAAATTAAATTTTAGTTCTTCAGGGATAATAAATTAATCGTTAATCATTTATAATTTATTATGTAGTATAAGTTAACAAACATTTTGAATAACAACCAAACGATTTAATTGTGTTTATATGGAATGAAATAAAATATTTCTATTTTATTTTGTTATCTACGTAAGTGGAAATCCCACAAATCTATAAATAATATAATCAAAATGATAAATGATTCCCTTAATTTATGGCCATTTTCATCCCTCAATGGTTTATGGTTTTTTTGGTCATTCACAATTCATGATATTTTTATCTATCATCCTCACAAATTCATTAGACCTTATGTTTACCAACCATGTCTATATTTCCAATTCATGTCAATTTTATTATTATCAAGGAACTCAATTATATCTCATAATAGTTGAAAAAAGTTTTTCCCATTTCTCGTATTCAAAAAGATGTTCTGTTAAAAATTTCAATAATTTTGGAATTAAATAAAGTTAATTTTAAATATCAAATAGGGGTTTCTATTTTTCATTATATTCATTATCTTACACTACTAATAAATTTTTATACAAATTTTTTAAAACCATTTTATCATACGTGAGATAAAATTGGGAGGATGCAATTTCTGTAATGGGGAAGAGGGTAACATCCAAACATTTTAGAAATTATATTGAGAAATATAATTGATATAGTATAGTATACACATCAATAAACATAAAAATACAATGTCATACTATAGAATTTTTATTATTTAAATATAATTTCATAATCTAGCTATTGGTGTGGAATATATGAATATGAATAACCATATTATGAAATATTGGTAGAAAAATTTTGATGATACAAATGTGATGACGATGGAATAAAAAATCTATTGTAAATAAAATTATATATTATTAAAGGTATTTTTTTGAGAATTTTATAACGTTTTTATAGTATTTTTATCAATGTAATGAAGTTAATTGTAATGCCCAATCCAAAATTTCCCAAAATCGATTCTTCTAAAGAGAGTTCCACATGGATTTAAGTGCTGCCACACTTTATACATGAGGCAACAAACAAGCATTGAGCATATTTAAGGATACATTAAAAAGATTATCCAATTTTTACTAGGGTTCACAAAATAAATAAATCAAGTAAAGTAACTAAACAAGAACACAAGAAAATAGAACTAACTGAATGAGATAACCAATATCTCCGTGTGACCTCGCGGGTCACTCTCCAACTCACGACCAAACAACTCCCATGGCGAATGCACCCAAGTTGTAGCCTGCAAAAAAACTAAAAAATAAAAAGAACTATAGGCGTGAGTATTAAAAGGCATTAGGCTAGCCCGATATCTATTCCCAATGCACTACCTTTTAATGAAGAATTTACCAATTTCAGGTTTGAACTAATTTATATAAAATATTAGTTTTCACACACACACTTTCATTTCTAAACCAAGTAACAGTCCGTTTCCCTTTTTAATTTTGAACAAGTTTAATGTTTGAAAGGAATAGGTGCATTGAATTTTTAAAACATTGTTGCGAACAAGTAGAAAACCAAACATTAGTTATTATCCAAAAAGGAAAAATACACGTAACACACAACTCACTCCAAGGGCAATTGAAAAAGTGGAACACATGGGTCAGCAACCGAACTAGACCTCTCAACCATCCACCACATACAAATAAACACAAAAAGAAACATGGGTCGAACCTCGGAGATCGTGAACAATCCAGAACATACTATACATCCGACTCATCTTGAAGGCATGCCCCAACTCGATGATGTCATAACTCCCATACTACTACACGACATAGCCCTGCATAGCCTAACCAAGGGTCCCAATCCCCATAGCATCAATAACTAAGCATTCTCCTAGTATGGGGCCACTAGCCAGTGTGTGGTCTAAACTAGTGCAACAATCATTCTCAGAAGATTCACTCACTATGTCAGGTTCCAATGTCAACACATATAATAAAATAGGGGTGAATCAACAATTCCAAACAATCAGTCATGATGCACAAACACCACATATATATCATGCAATCAATGCACACCAAAGATCACCCATGAATGGTTTTTCTAAAATAATTTATTTTACTAATGTTCCAAACGAGCCTTCACAACTTCTAAAGCAAAACCTCATTTTTTGAGAAATCCCAAAACACTTGTTCAGATGAAATCATTTATCTTTGAAACTAAAAGTATATTTTAAATTCTATGAATTATGTGTAAAGGCCAAATGGGCATTCTTTCAATACTGGTGTCCGCTCATCAAGAAAATGTTTCAAGTGTTAGGTATAAAATAAACGGCTCTATTCACACAAACTAATCTTTTAAAAATTTATTATCTAATATTATTTCTAATTTGTTAAAAATTAATAAAACAAAAAGCAATTAATAAATTATAAATCTAAAGGTAAGTGCATTGGGGGACCTACCTTGACTTGCAGCATGGTTATGAAGGCGTGGCGTGCCTCACACTCGCGCCCAAGTACGCGTGACCTGCTGATGACCGCAATATCGTAGGCCTTCCTCGCTGATACGCTGCAACAACCACACACCTAAAATGCATAAACACAGACTCATAACAAATCAAATGAACAAATAGCGCAACCACCACCCCGGAACGCTTTAAAAACACAACTCGCACCATCTATACTATTTACTAAACCGCTTTAAAAATATATATAAAACAACTCTCAAAGAGAAACTCATGGATTTACACACCCAAAATGACCCCTCACAAAACCCATTTTAAATCCAAAGAATAACAAAAAATAATTAAAAACACCTTTCATGCCATCCGTACAATTAATAAAATCACATGCACAATTTATAAAATCAACTCAAAGGGCATAATAAAGGGGTACACTTAAAATACATCAAATTTATTTTTAGAAAACCAACTTTTAAGCCAAAAACACACGAAAAATTCAAACACAACTTTAATTATTTTTAGAAACTAAATTCTCACCAAGCTAATCAACCAAAAAACACGTCAACTCAAATAAACGGGTGAAAAAATTATCCAAACAAAGAAGAACCACAAATTTCAACATGATATAATTAATTTAACAAAAAAAACACATAACCAGCAACCTAAGAGATGTGAACATCATGTAAACAAAGTAAACATAATTTAAAGAGGAATACACAAAGAAATCCATCCTCAAGAATAAGTATGTTTTCGAAATTTAGGTGTGAACATCAAGTGCACCTCATCCGCACACCAAGGACAGTTAAAAACAACCCTAAGAAGTAAGAATAAACCCAAAACATGGGAATCACCCCTAAACAATGAATCCTCAGCAGTGGAATAAAAGAAAAAGTAAAAAGGCATAATCATAATAGAATTTTATAAATTGATAGAGGATGGAGATGAATATTACCGGAGGGAACCAAAACGGCCACCGGAGGAAGAATGGGATGCACCTGCCAATTGTTTTGCGGGCTTCTGCTGGGTCGGCAAGAGGGTGATAAGGGAGTGTGTCGGCCGGGCTGGTGTGCACATGGGGTTTTGAGTCGCTGGAATATGGACGCGGCGCAGGTAGAGAGGAGGCACCTGGAGGTATGGAGCGGTGAGGTCAGCCTGCCGGAGCAAGGGAGGAGCAGAGGGGTTCTATACACATAGGCTGTCGGAGGAAAAAGATTGTGCTAGGGGTCTGAGCGCGCGACAAGGGAGAGGGAGAAAGCCGAGATGGGGGTCAGCATGGATCCACGGGTGGAGTCGAGACTAGCGGAGCTGGAGGCGAACAAGATGGGTGAACAGGGAGGGTGGAATGTTGGAGCGAGGAAGCGAGGGCGGCGGGAAAAAACGCTGGAGGCAAGGTAAAACGTGAAGGGGGGGCTGGGGTTCGGGCGCAGCGCCACTGCGGAGAGGGAATGCCGGGTGGGGATGGGGCTCGCGCATCAAGTGGAGAAAAAAAGGGGGGGGGCGAGATTTAGGGTTAGCTAAAAAGAAATAAAAAAAATCATTTTATGTTATAATAAAAATGAAATAAAATAAAATAAAATAATAATAATAATAAAACCAAAATTAACAATCCAAATAATAATAATAATAACAACCAAAATAAAAATAATATTTTTATTAAAACAATAATATTATTATTATTTTTTGCTTAAACATTATTCTATCAAACTCTATTTTATTAAATTTTTATTTAACTTTATTTCATTTAACATTAGAATTAATTAATTTAGTTACTTATTTTGAATGTCGGACAACCAAAAAGCTCGCGTGACATCAAGTGCGCAGTCGAGCGAGCTGCGCTTGAACCGTGCCCCATGGAACCAACCGCCTAGAAAGCCAAATTGCATGTTAACGCACAATTTTATAAGTCGTGTGCCAAACCCAGTCGGGGTGTGACATATATTCAATAAATTAATTTTTTTATTCATCAAATAGATTATATACACATAATATGAGAAAAAACCCAATTTTATTCCAAAAAACCTATTTTTATAAATGTAGTTTTTCCATATTATAATGGATAACACATTATAAATCAATTTTTCTGAAATTTTATAGTTTTTATATGTGAATATAAACATAATAATTGAATTAGATATATAAAAACTAGGATAGGATAAATTTTTTGGTATTTTTATTCAAGATATTATATTTAATGAATAGTTAAAAATATTGAATTTTAATTCAATCCCACATTTTCATCTAATTTACTTATAAGGATAAATTATATTTTAAATTTTTTGAAAAGTATAATGAGATAATATTTTTATCATTTAATCATGTTTCTTCCATTGGATGTAATTTCACATTGAAATTGGGTATAGAAACATAGTATACATTTTGACATTTTTTACTTTAAAAACATGGAGTGTTGTCCCATTAGCAAGATTAATATTAAATTAATTTATGATACTTATTGGATTGGAATTTTGAAATGGATTACATATTTGGAAGCTAAATAATCTATATTTTCTAATAAGGAAAAAATAAATTTTAACAAAAATATTAGTGAAAGAATTTAAAATTTAATAATATGATTAATGTAAAATTATTCTTAACATGGAAATAAAACATAAATATAATCACTCAAATGACCTAGATACATGTAGAACACCAATTTTTCGGATATAATTCATCAATAAACTATCCATTATTCATGTGGTTTTTATGACTTTTTTTTGGTAAAAACATGGACACACCAAACTTGTTTTAAAAAAATCCAAATATGTACTTTACCTTGTATACAAAAGGGCACCAAACATCTCTGTTCCATGATCAAATAAAACCCATTAGGTTCACAAAATCCCTTAAAAATAAAATTCCCAAAACCCTACAATACTACTTAAATTCATTTCTGGGTGTTAATAATTCAAATAATTCTGTTTTGTGCAAAACAAAAAGAGTTACCCAATTAAAGGCATTCCCCTCCCCCAATATCTTTTATTTTATTTATATTTTATATTCCATAAACTCTTATTTTTAATTTTTTTTATAAAAAAAAATATCCCCAATACCCTAGTATGTTTTTATGTTATGGTTTCTACAAACACTTACACACAATTCCATCTAATGTTTAATAATGTTATCCATTATGAGTAAGGCGAACTACAGCCACATGAAACGATGAATTTTCATTTTTTTCATTACCACATCTAATTGAGGAAATTATGATGGAAACACTATTTATATATCATATATATTATATAAAAAATTTCTATGTTCTTCTGTAATTTTTATTTAGAACATACCTGTCTACTTTCCATCTTTTTTAAATATGATAATTTCATTTTAGGATGTCTGGACTACCACACCCTCCTTTAATGGGACACTTGCATTTATTTTTTTATTGATTTTTGGTAACCCCCTTTCAAGTGATTTGGGGGAATCCTTATAAGGCACATAGTCTAATAGATTACAAGACCCATAGGTTATAGTGAAATATATATACTATTACTACATGGAATTTCTTCTCCCCAACTTTTTATTCGTGACGTAAGCTCTCCACCTTCAAAAGGATTGTTTAGATAGTATTCTCATGCATGCACATGCTGGTCTTGGTGTAAATTCCATACCATTTAAATAAGGAAAATCCATTTATCTTCCTCTTTGGTGAATTCACCCTCTCTGAATCCTCATCTGGAGTCTTCATTATGTAGAGACTGTCTGGTTATTATGCACAATTTCTGGTGGCTCGATGGCCTTGAGGTGGCATCAAGGCCTCTATGTGGCCCTTAGGCCTTGAGGTGGCCCAAAGTTCTTATAGGTCCAAAGGCCTTGGATTGCCCGGAGGCCTTGAAGGAACCGAGGCCAAATCTGGGGGCTCGAAAGCACAAAAAAATGAATAGTTCTAGCTACTACAGTACCGAATAGTGCATCCTAAATTACATCGACCGTAACCCCGAAATTATGTATCCACCCGATTTTGAACTCGGGTCTCTTGGTGTGCTTACCGAGTCCACTCCAACTGTGTTGAAGCCCTTGGGTGACTACGACCCCCTCAATGTGAATTGATTCATTCAAACACTACATGGAATGTATTAAGTGTATTTTTAGAGAACCAATATGATATATATGACAAAATAATTATACGTTAATGAAATTATACACATATATACATATACATATTTTTCATTTACATTCTATAATTTAATATGAAAATAAAACGGACGTAGCGTTCAAGCATTTTTACGGCCTATTGTCTACAAAACCCATGTATTCCATTTCATAACTCTGTATTATATAGATTATTATAATATAGATAAAATGAATATAAATTATTATTTTTTTCATGTTTCACATTCTATAAATGATTAAATATGTATAAAGACAGAATATTTACTGAATTAAGACACATTAAAAAGATAAAGAGAATAATATATGAAGCCTAACCTTAACATGAAATTGATAAAAAGTGGGAAATATAGTATTAAAAAACCATGAATTATATTATATATATGAATATGTTCTGTATATTATTTAAAATAAATTTAAATTTATTATACAGGATGTTTGAACAAGTATGAAGAAAGACAAGACGCTAGGTAAGGGAATTTTATCACAGTTTATATATTCATGAGTCACATGGAATGTGCACCACTATTTCATTTTCAGTGGTGTATATAATACTGATGAATGTATTCAAATATTCTTATTATTAATTTATTGGTATTTATATATCCATTCTATGATCTTTCTTTCATTGGGTTTATGTCCCAAATGTTATGAAATCGGTAAGATAGTTTTGTCTCAATTTCCCATATTTGATACTCTTGTTTTTTAATCACCAAAAATCAATTTTTGGTGTATATTATTAAATTTGACTTGTTATATCATGAATATCATTCTTTTAATGTAATTTAGTATTCTGATATGAGGATTATGGTTCCAAGTTATCTTGTAATATGATTTGTTTGATATAATATCATCCCTTTTCGTGATGGTTTATGATTAATCTTCCTTTTATGAAATTTTATTAACTATCCCTTAAGAAAACTCATGAAATATATTTTCCTATGGTTTTAATTTATATCATCATTTCTTAGTAACATTTTTCAATCCATCGATAATTAATATAACTTTAAAAATGTTTTTCGAAATGTTTGTCATTATTTCCCCTTTCAGTTAGAAATATGTTTTTCTAAAAAATTTGATTTATAAAAGCATTTTGAAATTTGTTTTACTATTACACTATGAAGTTAAAGGATATTTTCTCCCATACATTAACATTCTAAAAGGGGTTTTAAAAAAATAAATCTTCATGTTATTTTCTGGCCGATGCACATTTCCATACATTTTATTGTGAAAAATTAATGTTTGAAATGCAATGATTTACCCACAGTCAGTATTATCATTCCAATGAATCATCCTTTTAAATATTAGAAAGTTATTTTTTAAAAGTTATTTTATCCCATTAGTTTAGAAATTTTCTTCTATTAATGTTGTTTTCATGTAAAATTATTTTCAAATTTTTTTCAAGATCCCTTTATATGTTTTCCTGGAAATATTATTCATAAGATTTTTAAAATAATTTTTTATTTTTTCGACAAAAATCATTTTTAAAATATTTTAAATACCCTTTAATGAATTTTTATGGAAAATGGTCTTCCAAATATTTTCAATATCCTATTAAATGTTTTCAAGGAAAATTGTTTTCAAATAGTTTTCAAGCTGCCATTATATTATTATAGAGAAAACATTTTCAAAAATGTTTTCAAATATTTCTTAATAATATTTCAAATTTATTTTCTAGAAAATGGTTTTCAAAAGAATTTAACTTTTAATGGGAATCTTCCAATGAATAAATGTCATTTCGTGAAGAATTTTTTTAAAAATATATTTTTATGTTATTTTCCATCTAAGATGGTATCCATTGATGTTACTCATTTCCTTTTAAGAAATGATCCAAATGTTACATTCATATTCTTCATTAAATATATTATCTTTTGATGCAATGATTCTTATGATAATTGTTTCTCATACACAAGTTATATTATTTTGAGACTAGATTATTTTTACAGGTTATGCTTTGATAAAATGAATATGAAACCTATATCTCTTCCATAGGTTGTGATATGAAAAAATGTTAATGATTCCCATTTAATTTCATGGGTTTTGATGTGATGTTCAAAGAACCCATGTTTTTATATGTTCATGATATGATGAAAGATTTATTATATATTGGATCATTAATTAATGATTTTATTATGAAATTATTGGGAATTATATCTTCGTCCAATGAATTTGGTAAATATTTATATTTTATAAGATTATGATGGAAATAATGTCGATGGACTTAATCCACAATGGAGAGATGGGAAAACATGGTAATATACAAGGAAAGGACTATGACTAGGGATAATGGTGTGTCCCTCCCATTTGGTTTAGTCATCTTGATGATGAAATATGGGGAAACTCGATCCACTAAGAGAACTTGGGGAAACCTAATCCAATATGGGAAGATGGGAAAACCTGATCCCATAAAAAGAAAAGAATGTGACAGGGGATGGTGATGTGTCTTTCCCAGTAGTTTCACATCCCATGAAATTCCTTGATATGTTATATCATGGAATCAATAATTATATGGAATGATATCCCATGATTATGCATTTAACCATTCCACGTATTATTCCAATGTGATGATTTCAAGGCTTATGTTCTTTATTTCCATGAGATTCCAGTCTGTTTAATTCCCATGATTTATTCAGTTATTCTTGTTTTTTATATTTGATATGTAGGGTATGATCTTATAATGGTATGATCATGGCCTCATATTCCTATTCTAATGTTTATTCTTACATGTCTCCCATTTTTACCCTTACTGAGCATCTGACATCACCTATTTTATGTATTATTCCCCATATTATGAAGATATTTATTAAGTATGAAGTTTCTATTAAGGGTTCTAGTCATCACGAACTATGTGAGAGATAATATATCTTGCTAATATAATCAATTTTATGTTCCCATGTTCATAAAGGCACTAATCTAATATGGTCTATAGGAATATTTTTGTATAATGTTTTATGTATTCACAAAAAGTGATGTAATTTCTATGTACATTAAGAATGGTTCATTTTATAAACTATATAACAAATAATAGTATCCCCATATAGACTATATATCTCCCATGACCATACCTCATCACATATATCAGCATGTCACATAAGAACTTCGATGTATTATGAAACTAGTAACCCCGTCAGCTTGCCTGCAACAACCCAAAATTAATTCAATGGAAATTACATTCGTGTAATTATTTCGTGAAGTATAATGCACATAAAATCACATTTATATAATAATTAAAACTTTATAAATGAATAATTATTGAAATTAGAGGTATTTCTAGGCATTAAAGAACCTATACTAATATAATGTAACATGAACATTGGAATAGTTATGTAACCAATAGGAATAGTAATCTAACTAATATTATAGTATCCTCAACTAAGGAAAAATAAATAATATTGATGTATCTTCTAAATGAAAATATGATTTAATTATATCATTGTATAATTAAATAAATATTTTAATAAATTGTAAATTATGTGTTGTTATTTTTGTGAGAAGATTTTTTTTATAATTTTAAAATTAATATAATGATAAAAAATAAAATATATTTTCATATGTTCATAAAATAATATTTTGTTCTATAATTATTATCAGATAATTTTATATGACTAATATAATTTTTAAAAGTTCCATAAAATCAAATTACATTTTTAAAATCAATATTTTCTGAATAAATGATTATTTAAATAGGAAAATAAATTTATCATATTTATAAAAAATTTATAAAATTGAGTCTATAATTGAATTATACAAATAAATAATGGTTATAGTAAACTTTTGGAATTTTTCTAAAATTGTAGAATTTTTGTGAATAGTGAAATATGATAATTTACATTGTATAATATTAAATATTTAAAACAATTT
Source organism: Viscum album (assembly GCA_963277665.1). NCBI lineage: Eukaryota > Viridiplantae > Streptophyta > Magnoliopsida > Santalales > Viscaceae > Viscum > Viscum album. Next base: position 1,262,946,003 of record OY728140.1, on the reverse strand, counting down.
TTTTAATTCATTAATGATGTAAGAACTATAATCTCAAGCTCTCTCTATTTATTTATTATATCTATTGATAAGGTTAAACACTTGTGATAGTATTGAAAAAACATAATAAAATAATGAATATAATAAAAAAAATACTCATCTCCCCCTATAAATACCACCTATCACTATAACTTCTCCTTAAACCCTCCAAACATTAATGATTCACCAAATTCTTCTCAATACTCTTACCAATTCTTTACCCCCCAACAAATTTCTAAAATCCAATTGTCTTAACAAAAGAAAAAATCCAATTTTTTAAAGGATATCTTAAAGGAGGAAAAGATTAAGAGGTAAAATTTTATTTTATTTTCATTTAATTTATTTTCATTATATATGTTTTCTTCTCCTATACTCTCATACCAATCCCAATGTGACCTGAGAACTCCAATATATTTTATATAATATAATTTTATTAAATAAATTGAATAATACTTCATCAAATCTCTTCCCTCTTTGTTTTTAAAAAAATGAAAACAGCATCCATGATGTGTCGATTTACATCTATCATAGACGATGAATTTTCATTTTCCTTTACTTCCTTAATTTATAGTCATAAACCATTATAATGGTTTAAAAAGAATGTAAAATTTATTTTATGTCCCTTTTTATGTTTTTGAACTAACATATACACATAATATAAAATAATAATAAAAATTAGTTCATGATGATTAAAAAAGAGCCAAAATAATCTAACAGATGATAACTGGTGTTTTATATAGTGAAATTTCCTCATATACATAATGAAATTGATATATAAGATCATTTAAACTTATGTATGTTCATTTACTTTTACATGTCCATCTATACTTGTATACAAGTAAACTGATCATGAAAAACTAAAAAATGAACACTCATAAAATGGCATAATTAAACACTATAACTCATCATGATAGACATAGTAACATAGAAAATTTATAATAAATAAAAAAATGTATAATGTTTTTTGAATTAAATAATTAATGGATTTAATTTGATTATACTGTACATTTAGTAAAAGTACCGATGACTTTCAAACATAAGGTTAGGGATTCTCCATGAACATCCATTTTTTCTTTTTAGGTTTTGATTATTATCCCTTCACCATAATGTAATTATTATTTATTATTTATGTTCCACTCCAACATTCTATGATTATGTCCCAAACATGTGTAACTTGCTCAATTATTTTTTTTAATGGGGAAATAAATATTCTTTATAGATTCCATTCTAATTCCTCCCCAAAAAGAAGCTCGATTAAAGGTGGATTCCCAATTTGACACCCATTATCAAGTACATATCATATAAAGTTATAATCCACAAATATATTTCTGAAATCAAAATTTTTACAATTAAGTAATTTCTTAGTGTATTTCTGTTTTTAATGAATCAAATATTATTTTGTCAACAATAAAGAATCTTTTATATTTTCTCTTAAAACAGACATAAGTATCTTATTTCTAAAGATTCATAAACACAATTTGTACCTGTTTTGAATTCATTATGAAATAATTTATCATCATATATTCCTATTTTAACTTATGTATTTCTATGTATAATTTAAATCCATTCATTCATCGAAACCGTTATTATATTCCCATTTTTTATTCCATATAAGATGATTATGATACCCATTTAATTATATGGGTAACCCTTATGTTCATTACTTATGTTTGATAATTAATTTTGAACACATATAAAAGAACATGTTATTTTGGGTGCCCCCAAATAGTTCTCTAATGCATTGGTTAACTTTAAGTCTCATGAGACATCATGTTGGGACATGCTGTGAACCTGATTTCCTTATGGGACTTTTTATTCCATATGAAATGGTCTTGGAAGATAGACATGAATCATTATTATTTTATGTTTTATATTGCTTCCACATTCCTTTTATTACATTATTAAATGATCCCATGTTCTAAATTTTATGATTCATTATGTTAATCTGTGTTCCATGTATTTTTATATCATCATTTTATTCCACTCTAACAAATGTTATATTATTTATTCCTATGTTTATTCTCATATATGGCTTTATAGGTCATCCAATTCCACTATGTATTCCCCAGGTTATCCTATGCATATTTAACATCTCAATGGAATTCTGGATCCTGTTATATATAATTAATATAATTTTATTTTATTATATTTCCATGTGTTTCGTTTTTATACAAAATCATACCAATGAACTAGAATGTACGATACATGGTTTGTATTTAATTGATAAACATGAGTAAAATCAAGTAATAATATGTGTAAAAGGCCAGTGTTGTGATAGTTGTTATTAAATAAAGGTTTAGTTATATTTGGAGATTAGAACTAGAAAAAAAATTTATAACCCAAGGTATAATTTTACCATCACAGATAGATTATATTTATGAATAGTGAATTCAATGATAGGATGTAAATAAAATTTACAATTTTACACTTCTATGTTCAATGTTTCCTTTGTTATGCTTATTATCTATTTATTCAATCATATAACAACCCATCTTTTTTCTACACACATAACATAAATTTTTACATAAAACCATCAATTGATACGACATAGAAGGTTGAGAGGTCTAGTGGATTTGGGGAATTGGTACATTACATAAAAACATAAAACATAACACAAAACATTTTATTGAAAACATCATTTACATGACCACTAAATTCCCTCATACTTAGTGTGGCATGGGATAACTTGAAGACATACATAAGAAAGGGGTGAGCTATAAATACCAATAATGGAATAAACATGGAATAACTTGAGAAATACAATACATATTAGTCAATAGTAATTTCAATGTAGCACAAGAGAAACATGAACATAAAGGCATGATATTTCATGATAATCATAACATAGAGATGCCGAAACAACACTTAATATGGAATTTGTATGATCCAAGGCTCATTACACATAGAGAATGAGTAGACCCTCATATCACATGAACCACGAGTAAACCCTCCTTTCACAATAATTAGAATGAATAATCCCCATTTTGTATGATGTATAATGATACTATACTTTACCCAATGCATTTTATCACTATTAATGCTCACCCTTCATAAACATTTCATTTCATGCAAACGTTTCCCACATGGATTATACAACATGGAATAATCTATCATCATTTATTCTATGATAAAGGTATTTGGAATAAATACATGAATCGTTATAATAAATAAGTAAATATTCATAATTGTGAATACCCATGATAGAGAAATGGGCATGGTATTCACTAAACAATGACTTTGGATTAGAAAATCAGTGCAATTTCGGCAACCTAACAACGTGACATAAGAATTCATAAAAATGGATGGTGAGATAGAAATGGGTTTCTCATTATATATAAATGAAATGGAATGTAAGGTGGTTATATGGATACTTGTCCCAATATAGGTAACATAATTTTTATTCATAATACCAAATTATTACGTGAATGTAAATAAGGAGAGAGAAATTCCTTGAGGAATCTGGGCATGGTAACAGGTATACATTGAAGGAAATGATTATAGAGAAAGGGTTCTCTCAACATTCAAACATAAATAGGATAGTATAGGAGATGTGAAAAATCATTCCCGAACATTTATAATTGAAAATAAAATGGCATAACAATATTAAGAAATGTGGATAAGGTTAAAAAGGATGGAATCCCTTATTAGGAAGTGTGCTTCCAATGGATTGGAAGAGGCTTGAGAGAGGATTCATGGGAGATTGGGGTGCCTTTATGGATTCTAGAGATATGAGGGAAGAATTTTGATGATCACCAAAGTCTTTTAGTGAAGACTAAATGGGAACTTGGGTGGGTTTATATAGGAAAGGTGGGGGAATTATGTATTATTTAGGTTTGCGACACCACACATTAAACTAATAAAAACAACAAAAAATACCATGGTTTTTTCCCATGGTGTTTTCCAAAGGGGTTTGGAAAATATAAATTATATAATGTAAATGGCCTAACTTATTAAATTAATATGGTTGATTTTGTGGAGGTGAGTCACACTCTAAATGAAATCAATTTAAAAAGATAAAATGTTTTATATGTATTGAAAGGTCCACTAATGCTATGTAAAATAAATAAAACAAACCTAAAATCACAATATTTTAATGTTATAACATATATTGGCGGAACATAATGTTTATAGTATTTTATTACATTACATTTGGGACTTTATGAGGTCATGTAACTCATTATATAATTAAATGGTATTTAATTTTTACCGAAATATTTGACTGCCTCAAAAAATTATGAAACATTTTCTATTGGAAAATTTAGAATTTATAATTCTAAAAATAAAATTCATTTTATATAAATTTATTTATAAATATGTGATTTTTCAATTTCAAAATTACAATCCATTTTTATCGAAAATTCCATGGATTTGACCAAAAAATTATTTCTAACCTAAAAAAATTACAATTGCATTCAAAAAAATATACGATAATTTTTTATGAAAAAATTAAATTTTTAATAATATTCTATTAAATATTTTTAAATGAAAAATATCCATTATTTAATCAAAATATATTTCTTAGTTGAATATTAATTAAAAATAAAATTAGGTCTTTAAAAACTATTAACAACGTTAAAATAATAAAATAAATGTATATTATTTATTATGTAAAAAAATAATACACATGATCATAGTGCTAATGTCTTGTAACATAACCCTCTATAACACATGCCTATGATCTTAGGGTAAGGTGTGTGGTGGTGATAGACTCTTGGGGTGGCCCAGACAACATTGCTCACGTGGTAATCTCTATCAACTTCCACTTCTCCCGTAGGCGGTTTCATTCGAGCATAACATGTGAAAGCTCAACATTGGTTTGGTCATGTGAGAATCCCAATGATGCCACCTCCTTTCCAATCTCTGACAAATGTTCTCCATATTGGGAAAGTCTACTAGATTATGTCATCGCTTCTTTTGTCTAAGTAAATTGGATTTGTTAAAGACTTACATTTATACAAATCATGTGATCACCATTGAAAATCAATATTAGCAATGGTCACAATTCATTGCATTATTTTAAAAATAAAAAAACATAATACCAAATAAGTTTATGTTTCATATAACGTTATTAAATAATATGACATTTTATCAGATCAAGAAGAATTTTCATTAATGAATGTTTCTGTTGTTACAATCTTCAACTATAATAAATTTCACCCTTTAAATTTCTTTTTCCTCCTGTTAAAAAATGCAGGAAACTCTACTTCATTACATCCCCTTATTCCCACATTACCACTTCAAACATGTGGTTGCACCACAACACCATGACGATGGGTATTGTCTTATTTTGTATAACTTTTTCTCTACGATCTAATATCTTTACAGGTTGATCATCATAAAAAAGATAATACACTTACTATACTACCTCTAAAGAGAGTACATGTAAAGGGTTTGGTATGTAATTATTTTAAGGGGAAATAAGAAAGACATCATGTACATGGACCACAGTTGGTGGAAGTGCTAGTCGATAGGCCACAACCCCAACACGATCAAGAATCTCTAAGGGGCCGATATACCTAGGACGTAACATTCCTTTCTTTCCAAACCTCATGAAATTCTCCCACGAAGATGTATATAGAAATACCTTGTCTCAAACATTGAATTCAAGGTCACATCGATGGTTTTCTGCATAACTCTTATTTCGACATTGGGCTGCTTTGATATGTTGCTAAATGGTTTTCACCTTCTCCAGAATTTATTCGACCATTTCAGGTCCCAGTAGCTAGTGCACACCAAATTCATCCCAACCCACCAGTGTTCTACACATTTTCTCAAAAAGGGATTCATATGGTGCCATTCGAATGCTCTAGTGGAAAGTGTTATTATAGGATAATTCATTAAATAGAATATGTTGGTCCTAATATTCTTTAAAGTCCATAGAATGTGATCATAACATATCATCCAATGTCTGAATGGTTCACTCTGATAGTCCATCAGTTTTATGATGATAGGTCATATTAATGCTCAGTTTAGTGCATATAGCATGTTGGAGAATATTCCAGAACATCAAGGTGAATCTTGGATCATGATCAGATAAAATATATAGTGGTACTCCATGATGCATTACCACTTCTTTTATTAGAATCTGTGAATGTTAATTCATTGAGAAGTCCTCTCAAATCGCGATAAAGTGAACTTTATTTGTAAGAAACTCTACATTGAACCATATAGTATTGTTTCCACTAGATGTTCTTATACGTCCAGTGGAAATGTCCATGGTAATGTTTTCCCACTTCTAGGATGGTATGGGTAGTAGTAGAATCATCCCCTTAGACTTTTTCATCTCATCCTTCACTTGCTTCAATACCAAGAACATTGATATATATATATATATATTCATCAATCTCTATGTTCATATTGTTTCACCAAAGGTTTTCTTAGAGATCTTGATTCATCATTGTGCTCCATGGTTGAATAGAAAAGGATGAACTATGTGCATCAATCAGTAGTGCAATCTTCATATATGGATAGGATAGTACACATAATCGTGACCCAAATCTCCATATTTTGTCCTTGTCAACCACAAACTGTGAAGCTTTTCCATTTCCAGTAGCTTCAAACCTTTTCCAAATTTCGGCATCCTTTAATTGAGCATTATTTATTATCTCCATTAGGGATGGTTGAGTAATCATTTGTTAAATTATTGACGATTTTCCCTTATTTAGGTTTCTAATTTTTATCTTTATTAAATATTATTAGATTGGATCCTTCTCAAATCTCATTAATGACAGAATCACTAGGTCATTTCAAGTTAGAAAATTGGTCACCTTGTTTTCTTTTCCAAGGTGTTAATGGATTGATCAGTCATAATATTTGATCCTCTTTAACCATCTTCGTTAGCACATATTCAACTCTTTCTGTGTGAATATATACATGAGTCTTTTGTGATCCATGTATATTTCACACTTCTACCCAAAGAGGTAATTCCACAAAAAATTAATGCGAAGATCACCATAGCCTATTATTGATCATGTGTTGGATCATTCATCTCATGCACATTAAATTTCCTTGAAGCATAGGCATTGACTTTGTCATTCTACACCAGCACACAACCCATGACCTTCATCAAAGCATTAATGATTAGCACACGATGTTCTCCAATTGTGGATAATCTGAGAACGGGTGCAGTGATAAGCCTCTTTTTCAACTCCATGCCGCTTTCATCTTATTCATCACTCCATGAAAACTTTACTCACATCCACGTTACCTTGGTAATAGAGTAAGAAAATCGTGAAAAATTTCACTAAAATATTTGATAAAATCTAGTTATCCCTAAGATGCTACGGATATATGTTACTGATGTTGGATTGGGTCATCCCTCAATAGCAGTTTCCTTTAAGGGATCCATATGTATCACATTGCTTGTGGTGATATGGACCAATAGTGAGACCTCCTTCAATCATAACTCACACTTGTTGTACTTTGTATAGAGATTCTTCTTTCACAAGGTCTCTAGTACTATTCATAGATGCTCCCCATTATCCTCTATTGTTTTGGAGTATATTAGAATATAATCCATAAATACTACCAAATATTTGTCAAGGTAATCTCTAAAGACTCTATTTATCATGTCCATAAATATTGTTGAAATTTTAATGAGTCTGAAAGGTGTTACATTGAATTCATAATGCTGGTATCTTCTACAAAAAGCCGTCTTGGGGATATATTCTTGCTTCACCCTTACTTGATAATATACCAATGGCATGTCCACTATGAAAATGTATTGTGTTTCACGCAACTGATCAAAAAAGTTATAAATTCTTGGAAGAGGATACTTTTTCTATTCTATGATTTGTTTGAGCACTCGATAATCAATTGAATGGAGTGTGGACCCATCCTTCTTCTTGAAATAGTGGACTGATGCACCCCTGGGGAAGCACTTGGGTGTATAAACCCTTTATCCCGATTCTTCGGTAGTTATTTATTCAGCTTCTCAAGATCCACATTAACCATTCTATAAATATTCAAGGATATTGACAACACCCCATCTATAAGGTCAATTAATAATTCCATATCTCTTCTAGTTGGAAGAACAAAAAATTACTCAGGAAACACATCAGTGAATTACCTCACAATAGGCATGTCTTCAAGGATGGTTTCTTCCATAGACTCAGGAATCTGAGCCAATTACGTGTGCTCATAGGGAAAGTATATCCACGATTTAGATGATGGTGATAAAAAAGATCTAACTTCCTCCTTTCACTTGTATATAATCCAGGGTCAATTGTCTATATGGAGAGTGGTTACCCACTCACGACCATTTATGTTGGATCTACATAGGGAAAGCCAATCCATGCCAAGAATTGCATCAAATCCCACCCGAGAGAGTATGACATGGTTCTCCAAGAAGTTCAATCCACAAATTATGATAGGGGAGGAGTTATATTCATGGGATGCCATGACTGACCCATTCTTCATACTGACCGACATCTTTACTTCCTTGATTTGTGGTGGTGTTCGCATTGATCAACTAAACTTTCGGGATACAAAAGAGTTTTTAGAACTAGATTTATAAATTACATTCTTTGTTCATTAATGAATAACTAGAGTAACATTAAACACTTTGTTGTCAAGGGTCACTTTGGTGGTAGTGATGGAAGAAATCTCTACCTTGCTTCAATGGAGGTTGTTGGTTGCCTCCACAAACCCATGGCCTTGGGAATTGATTTGCAAGGGTCTCTAGTTATTTTTCATTGAAGAAATGAACAACATGTTGAGAGTGGAATGGATTGTTGCTCACCTCTTTCATTGTACTAGGTTTTTCTTGTCAACAATTAATGGCTAGGTTCTCTTCTCCTCCACACATAATGAGTTTCCTCTTCCCCATTAGGCAATTTCAAAGATTCTTCTTTCCATGCCATTGGAAATTGTGGTTTATGATTTTCATAGTACCATTGGATTTATCCATCACACTGCCAGAAATGAAGTTTTCCTTACACATCTTATCCCCATGATACCCTTGAGATTCATCGATCTCCATTTTGACCTTGAGGTCACATCTGACAATTTCCTCATAGTTTTCAAAGTCACGGATCACTTGGGCCTATCGTAGTCTAGGTTTCATCGCACCAAAGATGTGATTATCCTAGAATTCATGTATAATGTCAAATTTGGAGGAATATAATGCAATCCTTGGGACGTTTTCCTCACACGCTTTGATGGATTCATCATCATTTTTCTTGAGGGCAAGGAATTCCCTTTCCATCATAAGTTGGAGGCTATGCGGAAAATATTTATCAAAAACCATTTTAGAGAAACCCTTCAATTCCAACACCCCAATCTCATCATCAATAATCATATTTTCAATCAATGTCCATCATTTATTGGCTTCACCGTCCATATGATAAGCATCATGAATAACCTTTTCTTGTTCATAACATAAAAGGAAGGAAAATATACTGTAAATGTAGTTGATCCATTGTTCGGCTATTGAGGGATCATATAAACCTTTAAAAGAAAGGGGGATTTGTCTCATGATCCTTTTGATATGTAATGGATCTTTATTTGGGGGTTTGAAAGATCCTCTTGAGCCATATTTTATATTCAAATCTTGAGTTGACTGAGAGAGTATCGTGGATTTCTTTTCAATTATTACCCTTGTAGGATTGGGAATCTCATTATAGAAGTCATCACATTGATCTTCACATCGGTTGTTAGCCTGAGTCATTCTATTACCTACCATTGTCCAGAATAAAATGAAATTTGGGGGAAACAAATAAAGGGGAATACAAGGAAAATAAAATGACTAATAAATAACTTTTATTTCCTTATATTATGAATCTATAGGATTCAATCTATGTTATCCAAAATTTAATTTCTACCATATATTCATAGGGAAATTTGTTTTAATTCCCTTAATAATGGTTCATACTATGATTGTGAACTTAACAATGCATATCCCCTCAGAGTTTCATAACCATGAGTGTAACAAGCACCATTGTCGTGTACCAGGATACCCCGGGTCAAGCCTGAAACTCCTTGTTGGAGTTTTCACTCCTAGGAACAGTTTCCCTAGATCCCCCTTTACTGGATCACATCCAGACATGGATATAATTTATTGATAAAAAACTTACTCAACACTCACAGAAAATTAGGTATTCTTTTATTATACATAATTTTAACACTAAGGCTTTCACTTGGGGTTTCTAATCCTAATTCCAAAAATTATTAAACTTATATTCTAATACCAACTATTACAACCCTTCTTTTTTTCACAAACATTACTTAAATTAATACATAAAACACTCAAATGATAAAACATAGATGAATGAGATTTCTAGTGTTTTTGGGGATTTGGAACATTAAATAACAACTTACAACATAAAACACAACATCTTATTGAAAAATTCCATTACATGACCACTAAATTCCCTCATAACAAGCATTGCATGGGATAACCTGGGGACATGCATAAGAATGGGGTGAGCTATAAATCCCATAAGGGAAAAAATTGAATAACATGATGAATACAATAAAATTTTATTCAATAGGAATATTAATTTAGGACAATAAAAACATGAACATAAAGGCATTATAAGTTATTTTAATCATAACATTGGGATGTGGAAACAACACTTAACATTGAATAAGCGTGAGCCAAGGCTCATTGCACATAGAGCATGAGTAAACCCTAATTCCACATGAAGCAAGAGTAAATCCACTTTTCACATGAATTAGCATGATTAAAAACCAATTTCACATGAAATAAAATGATATTATACATTACCCAATGAATTGGAGTGCTATCAAGCATACCCTTCTCAAACATTTTTATTTCATCCATAAGTGTGTCAAATGGATCATAAAACATGGAATCAACCATCATAATTTATTCCATGATAAAATGATGTGGAATACATAAATGATTATTTTCAATAAATATTTAAATTTTTATAATGTTGGATGCCCTTGATATATAAATGAAAATGGAATTCATAATACAATGACATTGACTTGGAAAATCGGTGCAATTTCTGCAGCATAACGACATGACATAAGAATTCATAAAAATTGTTCATGAGAGATAAAGGTGTTTCTCATCATATATACATGAAATGGAATGTAAGTGGGTCATATAGATAAATTTCCCAACATTTTTAATGGAATTTATATTCATAATCAAAAATATCTACTTTAATGTAAATGAGAAGAGAGAAATTCCTTATGGAATTTCTGCATGGTAATGGGTATACATGGGAGGAGAAGATGGGGGAAAAAGCGGTATATCATCATTAAATAATAAATAGTAAAATATAGTGGATGTTATAAATAATAACCAACAATTTTTAATTTTAAATGAATGGGAATATCAATATTATGAAACTTGGATAAAATGAGAATCGGAGGAATCCCTTACTTGGAAGTGTGCTTCCAAAGGCTTGGAGGATGCTTGAGAAAAGATTATTGGGAGATTGGGGAGCCTTGGGAGGATTCTAGAGATAGGAGGGAATATGTTGGACTAACTCCAAATGATTTTACTGATTATTAAGGTTGATCTTGGATGGGTTTATATAGGAAAGGTTGGGTAATTATTTTTTGTTTAGGTTTGGGACACTACACATTAAAATAATAAAAAACACAATCCAGCCCATGGTTTTTGCCCATTGTTTTTCCAAAGGGTAGTGTAAATCAATATTATATAAGGCCAATAGCCTAAATTCTTAAAATAATAGGGTTTCATATGTGGATGTGAGTGACACTCTCATGGAATTCAATTTAAAAATAAAAAAAGTTTTATAAGTCTTTGAGGGTCCACAAAAGGTTTTTAAAATAAATCAAACAAACAAAATTTCAATTATTTTAATGGTAAAAGACATTTTGGCCGAACATAATTTTTTTAGTATAATATTAGATCACTATTGGGTATTTATGATATCATAAAACACATTATATAATTAAACGGTATTTAAATTTAAACCAAAAATTTGATTGTCTCATAAAATTATGAAAAATTCACTGTTAGAAAATTTTGATATCCTGATTCCAAAAATAATATTATTTTAATCTAAATAATTTTATAAATATGTGAGCTTTCACTTGTAAAATAGAAACTGATATATATAGAAAATTCATGGGTTTTGACAAAAACATCAATCAAAAATTAATAAAAATTATAATTGTATTTATAAATATAATATGATCATTACTATTAATTATAAAGTAATTTAGTAATAATATTTGATTAAAATATTAATTAATTACAGATATACATTAATTCATCAAAATGGATTCTGTAGTTTAATATTAACATAAAATATTATTTGTGATATAAAAACTATTTACAACGTAACAATAATAAAATGAATGTTTATTATGTATTATAGAAAAACATAATTCACATTATCATATTGATAATTTCATGTTACATAACCCAATATAACACCCGTATAAGACATTAGGTTAAGGCGCACGATGTTAATAGACTCTTGGGGTCTGTTAGATAACATAATTCAGGTGGTAATCTCTATCAACTTCCACTTCTCTAATAATAGGTTTCGTTTGAGTTTAACATGTTGAAACATGGCTTGGGCTTGGTTATGAGCGAAGCCCAATGATGCCACATCCTTTATGAGCTCTGAAAAATTGTCCTCATATGGGTCATGTCTACTGGATGAGGCCATCAGTTATTATTTCTGAGTAAATTTGATTTGTTAAAGCCTTCCATTTATACTGATAGCATGATCATTGTTCAATAGTTATATTAGCAAAAATCAAAATTCGTAATGGTATTTTAAAAATACAAAAAAATAAAACTAAATAAGTGCACATTTTATATAATCATTTTAAATAATAATAAATTTTATAATATCAAGATTAGTTTTCACTGATGAATGTTAGGGTTGTTACAAATCCCCTGAATTCATACTTTCTTATTTTTTAGTTATTAGCATGAAATAGGAGAACCCGGGCCAACAATCAATGTTATATAAAATGATCAGATATCCCTAATAAAAACCCAAATATTATAGTTATAAGAGTTCAGAAAATAATGAAAATACTAGATAAAATAAATCATGTTATTAATAATAAGATGAATCATATTGAACTCCCCCCATATCCTAATATTGAGAAATTTGTGGTTGAATCGTTTATGACACAATTTCCTCACATGTTTAATGTATCTTCTCATTACCTCCTCGAATAATAATGGATTAACTAAATTGATAAGATATTATCTATCCTCTAATTCTTAGAAGATGAGAATGTTTTCCTAGAGGTCTATTTTTTTGATGGGGAATAAGATCAGTTGTGAACAATGATCAAGAACATGAAGTCCATAGAGGAAATTTATTCCATGGAATGGGATTTATTCAATAAAATATTTTTCAATAAATTTTTTCCTGAGAAACTACATCATAATATGGAGTGCGAGTTCCTCAGATGAATGGATAATGATGTTAATTTATCAGTTTTTATGATAAAAACATAACAATACATTCAATATACTCCTCCATCTTTGTCATGAACACTGAACGCATGGTGGATCACTTCTTCTATGGAAGAAAGATAAGTTTAATAAATGCATGATAAATTATTGAATTTGACCGCTATGGGTAGAATGTGTTTTGTTCCCTTAAGGATGAAATGTTGATTAGATAATCTTATTGCACTCATGGACCAAGAGATAAAAAGTAAAAAATGGACATTAATATGGAAGGATCAAAAAATAAATATAATGATGGAAATAAAATCTAACATTCCAAATGTAAAAATTTTGGGACGAATCATCCTAGGAAATATCTAAGAGGAAACAGGAGATGCTTCAAATATGGAAGATAAGGTAATTTGGCTAATAATTTCTAAAGAGAGATGAAGAGTCCACCAAATATAGAAGAAGAAAGAAAGGTTCAGATCAACACTCATCATGTTGGGAATTTTTTCCACAATAGGAAACATGTTAATTATGTGAATGATTTATTTATGAAAAGGGTAGTTGGAGGAAATCATCATCAACAACCTCAAAAGAATCGATGAAGGTCATATGATACCACTACTGCAAAGGTGGAACCCGAAAATGATGTGGAAAAATCTAAACAGGTTATTCGTTCAAGAATAGTGAAGGTGCTCTTTAATTCTAGTTGTACATGTTATATAATATCATTAAATTTTAGTACAACTATTCAAACACCACCACCAAATTTGGAGGATCACTAATCTATGATTGTATATAGTCGATAAATTATTGAATCCAATGTATATAACTCCTCTTTGATTAGTTTTTGTGGAATGAATCTCTAAAAAAATGTTTTCTTGCATCATTGGGTATAGTTTGATGATATATTGGGAATGAATTGTGTATATTTATATAAATAAAACATCAACTATTGGGAAAGGGAGATCACTCATCACATCCCTAAGCATCCTCTATTTCTATATGAGTGTAAGGAAGAGGATGAATCTTATTTAGAATCATCATTTAAACTGTGGATATTATTTCCTTTTGATCAATAATATATAGATAAAATGATTGTGTTAAAGGAGAGAATCATGATTGAATACATTCCATTATGAGGTACTACACTAATATGTTCTCTATATATTTTTTGTATTCCTCCAAACTGGGAGGTTTATTTCTCAATTGAACTTATTAATGGAGCTATGGCTATATCAAAGACGCCAAAAAGGATGGTCATAATGGATATGGATGAACTAAAGAAGTAGTTAGAATAGAATCTGGACATGTTTTTCATATGCCTGAGTGCATTACAATGGGGTGTGCTACTCTACATTGTTTGAAAGAATGTTGAATCAATGCCCATATAATTTTATAATTATGAGCTAAAAAATACTGATAAATAATATGTACACCCATACATGGATAGATGACTTGTTTAATAAACTATATGGGGAAATGTATTTATATAAGGTTTACCTTTAGTTATAATATCACCAACTAAAGGGGTAGAAGATAGATAAATAGTAGACTTCCTTTCGAATAATGTATTGACAATATGAGAACATTGTGTTTCCCATCACACATACTAATGTTTCATTAATTTTTATAGGCTTAATGAATATAGTCTTTAGATATTTCTTGAATAAATTTTAGGTAGTCATTATCGAGGGTATTCTAATATAATCTATGAAAAAGGTGGAAAATAGGGAGAATTTGAATATTATTCTAATGATATTTCAAAGGGTGAAACTATATGAAAAATAAAATAAATTAATGTTTTTGATGGAGGAAGTATCATGCATGGGCCATGATATCAACAACAAAGGGATATTTGTTAAAACATCCCTAAAAAAGGATATCAAAGAGTGGTCCATGGAAATATCTATAATAGAGATCCATATATTTTTGTTGTCTTTTATAATATTACAGATAATTTTTGACGAACTAATCTTGATTTTCATACCCTTTAACTAAGCTAACTCTGAAGGGATTAATGTTTTTCTAGGCCAATGAATGTGAAGACTCTTTCAATGTTTTGAAAAAGAGGCTTATCATTAATCCACTTCTCACACTACCTATAACTAGAGAACTCCTTGTGGTATATAAAGGTTCTTAAAAATTGTTTTTAAGATATTTACTAAAGAAAAATGATATTTTTTGGCCTACATCTCATAGAAGATGAAAATTCTTGAGAAACAAATTTCCCATCCATAAAACAGAGTTAGAATAAATGATATTCAAACTAAATATCATGTTATATTATCTCTATATGAAGTTGTATGAAATATATATTGATCATTTGAGATACAAATGTATATTCGCGTATAAGGATATTAATTTGTTGTAGTAGATATGGCTATATCTCATCAACTATTAGGACTAATCAATCCACTCCCATCATGATAATGATGAAAATGTTGTGGATACTCTCAATAGAAAGGATCCATCAGAATTTTCAATAATTTTAATTGGGATGGATCAGATCTTATTATATTTTTAGTTTGTGGACTTTGGAGTTATTATGTAAAGAAAACCATCAATTATTTCTCAAATTATTTCTCAACCATCCATGATGCATAAAATTTAGTATTTTCAAATAAATGATAAGGAAATTCAAAAGAAAATGGAAGCTATTAGAAAAAGGAAATACTCATAAATATAAATTTTAGAGGAAGTATTCATAAGATTTGGTTCATGACTATGTGTACCATAAGATCTAGAGATATTGAAAGTGCTTCTAAATGAAATACAAATCCCAAATATCTCAATTCACTTAGGAAGAACAATTATGTATTAGGATCTCTGAGAGAACTCTTTGTGTGTAAATGTGAATATGTATATAAAATAATATATATCAATGTTCCTAGTATATCATCAAGTGAAGGTCAAAATGAAAAAGTATAAGGGGATGTTGCAACCATTACCCATACCGACACTAAAGTGGGAAATTGTCACCATTGAATTATCCATTTGACATTTAAGGAAATCTAGAGGAAATAATGCTATATGGGTCATTGTGGGTCATCAATGAATGAAATCACATGTTATCACAATTTAAGAAAACTTTCCACTCTATCAAGTTTCAGGGAAAGAAATTAGAGATTTGTTTAGGCTACAAAGAGTACCACTATCAATTTTATTCGACCGAGATCTGATATTTATAACAAAATTTGGGAATTGTCTCCAGCATGCTATAAATAGAATGTTGAACTTTAGTATGACTAATCATCCTCAAACTAATGGAAAATTTGAGAAAACTATTCCTACATTAGAATATATGTTTAGAGCATGTTCTATGGAAACCATGGGAGGATGGTACCAAAATTTATATATAACATACTTTTCTTACAATAATAGTTTCCACTTGATAATCTAAATACCTCAATATGAATTCCTTTATAGGAAAAGGTATAGAATACTAAAATTTTTGGATTATGGTAATGAAAGTAAGCATCTATGATGTAAAATTTAAAAAAATAAGAAAACATGAAAACCTTTTAGCACTGCATCAAAGAAGATCATAGTTGAAAGAATAGCTCGACAAAAAATCGATGATGAGGAATAGATTTTGAGGATAGAGAAATGGTATTCAACAATATATAATCAATGAACATAATCTTAGACATTGTATTAAAGGAAGGTTAGGTCACAATAACATCATCTACATTGGATTTCTTGATCATGACAGAGTTATGGCCTATCGACTGGAACATCCAAACACCATGTCTCACATACATGGTGTATTTCATGTATCCCTCTAAAGGATGCACATTCTATATCCCTTATAGGTACTAAATTCATAGGTAGACCAATTGGGGTATAATATCTCTAATGAGGAGAATCTTGTGAAGATATTATAAAATTGAGATAAAGATCTAAAAAAACACAATTGGTTAAATTAATATTATGGAACCATAAGTATGAAGTTGAAATATGGGAAGGGGAAGAAGAAATTAAATATATGTATCCTCACATGATTTCACATTATTATGTAAAATGATATATACGGGGAGAAACATTATAAGGGGGAATAATGTGACAACATAGAATTATATCAATATAAAATACATTCTAAAAACTAAGTCATATAGTATAAACAAAATAATATGACATATAAAAAACAATAAAAATAGTATAAATGATGAATTAATGAAATAAGATTTATATTTATATTTTAAGAAACCAATACAGATGGAATAATAACTTGGCCATTGGAATAGTAATGTGACCATTTGGAATATTAAACTAGCCAATAGAATAGTAACTGTAAATATGAAAGTATAAATATTATTAATTTATCTTATAAATTTAATTATGATATATTAAAATTTTAGTATTAGTAAATAAATTATTCAATAATGATAAATTAGGTTTCGTAATTTTTGGGAATAATTGATGATTTAATTTTATAAATAATATAATGACTTAAAATGAAATTTAATTTCGTAGATTCATAAATTAATATTTTTGTTTCTTAGGATTATAAGATAATTTTATGACAACTAAATTAATTTTTCCTAGTGCAATAAAATAAATAATATTTTTCATAGCATTATTTTTCATAAATAGATGATTTTCATTAAAAATGAATTTATCATATTTAGAAAATTATTTTCCTAAAATGGTATATATTTTTTAATTATACTTGTCAAAAAATGGTTAGGGTGATTTTTTTTGCCTTTTTATAAAAAATTTGCGTTTTTGGGGAATAGTGAGATACGATAATTTACAGTTTATAACATTATATTTTAAATACACTATTTCATGAGTCATTGTAAATATATACACCATAATATAAAAATATATTTCATTATTTAATATATTTATGGATAATGTTCGACAATGTTGATAGTCCTTATCCAATATAATATAATTATGAATATAATAATAAAAATCACCATCTCTTCCATTATAAATACCACCCTTCACCACCACTTCTTCTCACACATTAATATAAATAATTCATGTCCAAATTCTACCAAATCATATTCCAATGTCCTTCCTCGCATCCAATAGCCTTTGACACGACATAAGACAAAAAAAATTCCCTAAGGAGGTTCTCAAAGAGAAGAAGTTCAAGAGGTAAATTCTGTTTATTTTTCTTTTATTTTATTTTCATGTTATTTTCTTTAATATCGTCTCCTCACCCCCGAATCCCAAATTGAAATGATATATAAATTATCTTTTATGTATTGTAGTTTTATTTTTTCAATGTAATGGTCCATCATGAAATCATTTATCTCTTATTTCTATTCTAAAAATGAAAACAATATCTATGATGTGTCGATTTACCGCCATCGGGGACAATCCATTTTCATTTTTCATTGCCACCATCATGGATGGTCATAAAATCATAATAATGGTTGAAATAGATTGAAAAATTTATTTCATATCATTTTTATGTTCCAGTGCTAATGTATATACATAATATTGAATAATAAAACAAAACTAGTTTGCGATGACTGAAAACCCTCCAAATTAATCTAAGTTATCATCATTCACAATTTATCAATTAAATCATTATAATATCTTGGAAAAAATGAAATATAAGTTCATTTTAACTTATATGTGTTCATTAATAACATTTAATTTTAATTTTTTTAAAGTTATTTCCATTTTACTTGAACATTAATACATGTATAAAAGTGAACCAAACATTGAAAAACATGAAACGAATGCTCTCGGAATTATAAAATTGAACTCTATAAGTCTTTATAAAAGCCATAAAGTATAAATGACCAAAATATTTTTTAATAATAATTGTTTCCGAAAAATATTCCAATATTTTTATTTTACACTACAAACCGATTTGTATTTAATAATGATGTAAATATCAAGAGAAACGTGACCATTCGGTTTCAACTGTGATATGCATGTTGGTCAATTAGGCCCATAGATCAATATGAACATTGGGAACCTTACTCTAGATTACAATTTTTACATAAACTTTACTCTTTAAAATAATTTTTTTAAAAATGATAATTGGAAAATAAAGAAGAGTCGATGTCCTCAACATGTAGAGTCATATCATTTGAATTTGTTTTTTTAAATCCGAAGAGAGATGAATCATAACTTATGTTCTCTATTAACCATGCCCAGACTGATTTTCAACTAGTTAATCTTGGATGAAATCTCTTATTGAATAAGTTCAATTTAGTGGGGATTATCACTTAGTAAATGTTAGACAAGACACCCCATGAAACTAGCACTATTGCAAACCTTTCTCTTTGGGTGTTCATGGGTGTAATAAGTTGTTACGTGTACTGACCATAGTGTGTAATTTATTTTTTTAAATAAAATTTTAATTCCATCCTTTCATTATTTTGAATATTTCTTCTTAATAAAATAGAGATTGAATTTGATAAATTCATTTTTTGGGTAAATTTTTTACTCTTCAGGGAAGATGTAATTTTTTAATAAAAATTTATTATTAATAATGTTTAATTCAA
Source organism: Viscum album (assembly GCA_963277665.1). Classification (NCBI taxonomy): domain Eukaryota; kingdom Viridiplantae; phylum Streptophyta; class Magnoliopsida; order Santalales; family Viscaceae; genus Viscum; species Viscum album. The sequence continues at coordinate 1,262,926,140 of OY728140.1, read as the reverse complement.
TTAAATGGAATAATTAAAACACTATAATTTAAAAATAAATGAAAAAATATTTTTATGTGTGATAAATTTTATAATTAATTTCTAATATGCTAATATTTTTAATAAATATGTATGTTTATATCTAAATTTTAATTCTATCATATTTATATAATTAATATGATAAAATAAATATTATTTTTGAAATTTGAATTCACAATTATTTTTTAGTGAATTTATGATAATTTTCTAAAATAATTTATTTTTTCATGAATGATAAAAATAAATTATGAGAAATTTGGTATTTTAATGATATCATAATTATTTCATAATGTTGTAATAACTAATTAGCCCCAATCCAAGACTTAAAAAATATTATTCTATTAATTAGATTTATTTTAATAGATTTTAATAAAATTCATAATATATAATTCACCTTCCAAATTAAAAAATGGAATCATTAACACTAAAATCATTATTTTTGTGACAACATTATATTTTTATATCAAAATAAATAATAAAAAATGATCGTAAACTATTTTCTATTAAAATAAATTAATTGGTGTCCTATGTTTCCAATTCCATTGTAAAATACAATGGAAAATCTTGTGGTTTTTCATTAAACACAACCTTCAATTCTTAGGCCTGTATTTAGAAATTTATTAACCAATCCTACAATTTTCTATAAATACCCATCCATTTATCTACTTTCAATCACTTTCAATTCATCCTCAATTATGTTCTGATATTTTTACCTCTCAAGGATTCCTCCCAAGTTTTCCTCAATCCCCTAAGGTTCTAATCCTCGTGTTTTAGGAGTTACTCTTCATGGTAAAGGAAATATCCATCTTTTCACTTTGTTTCAAGAACCTCTTACTGTATATATTGTCTGAATGTTATGGTAACTATCTATTATTTCCATTTTATTCATCCTCATAATTAAAATTGGTTTTTATCAAGTAAATAACCTCGTAACTTATCTTTTTATCCTTTTTCTAAAAAAAATTTATACCTATTGTGTTGTAGAATTTACTTTTCAAAATTTCAATTTTATCCTCAAGAAATTATATTCCATTTTCATTTTGTGAATAACCAAAATTCTTTCCTTCTCAAAGGTATTCACCTAGATGTAAAAATGATTTATTTTATTCGTATTATTAATATACATAATACCCATATTCCATTATTGTGGGCTTAAAATGAAATAATGACTGTGTTTTTAATCACTTTTTGAAATTTCATGATTTTGATATGTTCCCATTTTAATTTTTTCTTCCAGAGGATATTTATGAAATTATTTATTAAGATATATATTCCACACATTAAAATTAATACATAAAAAGGTTGTTCATAGGTGTCACTCTACTGCATTGGGTAATAAATTTAATCTTTATATAAGACATGTTATACAATACCTCAGTGAAAAACTATGGAATTTTTTATGAAACGTGGTTATTAATAATATTGATATTCTTTTGAATTCCTAAATTAATTTATTGTAGGCGAATTTCCGAGCTATGATTCAGGTAATTATTATTATGATGTTCCTCATGTTATATTTCTCATTCCATAATCATATTTCTCATGTTCTTATTAATATTTCTCAATATCAGATGTAAAATATTTCCCTTGGTTTCTCTTACTGGGCATTATACCCTCCCATTCTATTAATGTATGTCCCCATGCTATGAGGCCCATAAATGTACCTAGGATGAACCAATAAATAATCCCATCAAGTTTTTAGAATAATTTCTTATGTTTTCATGTATTATGTTCCTTATTTACAAGAAACTAATCTTTAAAATACACTCTGTTTTAGACAATGTAATAAAACTTTTATGTACTACAAAGGTATGATTTAATATTTTGTATCAGTGTATAGATTATTTATTTGTGAAGAATATGATTTTAAAACATTATGAAGAACCCCAGGGACATGATAAAATATAAGGAAAACCTAGGTATTTTTGTCGATTATTAGGTGGTTTCATAATAAATAAATCCAGGTATGGATATGAAGATGAGCATGTTACTCTAATACATATGTATGTAGAGGTAAAAACTGAAAGCACCACTTTTAGATAGTCTCAAATGGGAACTATTGTATGATAATGGGTTTTTTCTGCACTCCTTGTTTGATAATCATGGGGGATGTGTTTGGTTAATCACATGTTTTTTATGAACCATTATGAAGGATTTATATAAATTGTAATTATTATTTATTAGTAACATAATTAAGAATGTTGTTCTAAGGCATAAAATTCATTTATAACTATAATATTATTAAAAGAAACACATTTATCAGTAGGTTTTCTTATTCCACAAAATGTCAGGAAATATGAGGAACCATGTAAATTGTGACATAAAGGACCATGTGCCAACAGACCTCCGATGGAATCTAAAATAGAAAAAATATTAGAATAATGAATCTAAATACTCAAGTAATGGTCAATAACTTGAATCAAGCTGAGATAATAGATTCACCTCGAAGGTATCAAATTTATGTTGAGTCTTTTATGGATCAACAACCTCCTTCTTTTATTAGATATAACGAGAAATTAATTTTAAACAATTGATAATATCTATAGAATATATATTTTCTACAATCCATTATTCATTGAAAGAGAATTTCACCCTGGCTGTGTACAACTTATTGGGAGAAGCTGATTAGTGGTAGAAACTAGTTAGAAACATAATGCCGGGAAATGAGATTGATGATATAGAGAGGAATGAATTCTGGGGAACCTTTTAAAAAACCCCCATTAGATGAGTAAAAAATAGAGAAGTAATTCATAGAGAGGAAAATAAATAAAATCAATATATGGGAAGCTATGAGATGAACATTACATGTAATTTTCACTACACCTCTATATTTTTCATGTATTATAATGGAAAGGAATATTTATTCTTTGGTGCACTAAGACCCCATATATGAAATTATCTGCCTAATCAATATTAATGATGAACTAAGGATATACTAAGAATGGATATAAAGGTTGATCTAGAGTTTGCAGAGGTGTCGGGGTCCCATAGATCAAATGAAAACAATAGATCTTCAGAGCCGTAAAATGAGAGGATAGTTGATCGTGGAAAACTATAAATGGAAGTGAAATATTTTACATTTAACCAATGTGGGAAGAAGCAATTAGGAAACTTCATTATTAGGATCGGGAAATGATACAAGTGTAAAAGAGAGGGCCATATTTCTTGTAATTTATATATATATGTGAAGCATCAACTTTTCAACACTAAAAACCAAGAGATAATGTTGTTGGCCCATCTTAAAGTTCAGTGTCTCAAATGTGGTTAGTTTGGGAACTTTTCTAATCACTATTCAAATTAGAAGGTAATGGAGGGATATCGCCATTAACTCCATCATTTTCCAATGGATCAATGATATCTTGTATATTATTTGATTCATGTTCCGTAATTCCCATTATTTTCACCATGTTTTCAAAGAATATAGAATCAATACTTAAATTTCAAGATATAGGGTTATCTATCAAGAATATTGTAGGGGTTATGCAAGAATAAATATTATATAGAAACACTAGTATTAAATTTGGTGTGAAAAATATCATCAAAAATATTTTATACATTCACATGTTGTAATTCTACACTATACTAGTGATGGACTCAATAAAAAAATATAATACAAAGTTAAACTATAAAAGAAAAGAAATATCAGTAGTCTTGAATGGAAAACCTAAAATGTTTTTTAATAGAGAAATATCTCTATCAGATATTTTTTTCGAAGCACCTTCAATAACATTATTTATTGAAATGTTCAGTGATTATGGAGAAGGAAATAAAATTATATATATAGAATCACCCATATAATTTTAAAAAAACAATAAAGTTTTTCTTGAGGAGTTATATGGACCTACACCAGAATGATAGGTGGATTTCTCCATTGAACTCCTTCCAGGATCCATGGTGATATCATGGACCCCATACAGAATAACAAATATGGAGCTAGATGTGTTAAAGAAACAACTGCATGATCTTTTGTAGACTTGGTTTGTTCGACAAAGTGTGTCTCCATGGGGAGAACATATTATCTTTATGATGAAGATGGATAGATCAATGCTCTTATACAATGATTAAGGATACTTAATAATATCAAAGTGAATAATAAGTACCCTCTTCCAAGTATTGATGATTTATGTTAGTAGCGTTTTGGGGCTCAATTCTTCTGAAAGATCAATCTTAGATATGGTTATCTTTAACAAAAGGATAAGAAAGAATATATTCCAAAGTCTTCTTTGAATTGAAGATATGTTCATTATTAATTTTACATAATCGTTTCAGCTTGAATAATGATGATGTTGTGTTTATGGATTTTATTAATAGGTTCCTTGACAACTACATTAATATCTTCATTGTATTTTTTATTGATGATATTTTGGTATATTCTAAATGTTTAGAGGATCATGAATATTATCAATGGGTTTTATTAAATCCTCTGAAAAATGATTGTAAATATATAAAGTTAATAAAATTTGAATTTTTGATACAATAAGTTTCTTTAATGGTGGTTATTGTAGCCAATGAAGGAATATCAGTTCACCCTTTAAAAAAATGATTGTAGAGGAGTAGACTCATCCTATAAGAATAACTGATATTTATATTTTCTTGGGTTCATAGGGATATTAAATTGAGGTTTGTGAAATATATTTCAGGAAATTATAACACAACCACCCTGTAAACATGAAATGGGGCCAACTTCATCTAGATAAATGATGGGGACGAATGTTTCCAAGAGCTAAAGAAGATATTTGTTACTACACCTATGTTGACTGTACAATCTAATGAAGAACGATTATTTATTTTTTATGATACATCATTGAATGGTATTGGGTGAGTCCTCGTGAAAAATGAGATGGTGATTGCTTATGCATCTCAATAGTTAATGACTAATTATAATAATTATCTAATATAATACCAAGAGTAGGATACATTTTTTCTCTAAGGATATCGAGGAACTATAAATATGGGTAGAAATGTGATATATACACAGAGCACCAATGTTTTTAGTATATTTCAATGAAAAAGTAATTGATCATGAGAAAGTGGATATAGATGGAACATCATAATTATAATGATAGTTCAATTTATTTTCACCCCATAAGAGAATGAACATTCACTGATACATTATGTAGGAATGACTTTATTGTTATAGAAATTACGTGGATTCAATGAGATCCAGTTATAAAATTCATATTAAAACATTACATTGGAATCATAAGGTTTGGTACATAATCAAACCTATAGAAAATTATTGGTCAAGATTAATTATTATATATGATTAAGAAATCTAAATTAGAAAAACCATTATTACAAAAGAAGATAGAGGGTGTCAAGAATGGAAAATTTCATTACTTAAATATTAATTAAGAAGTTGTGCATAATTGCTTTACAAGGGTATGTGTTCCATCCATTCAAGAAAAAAAGTATCAGCTGATAGATATAGATAATAGTCTTATATTCTATATTCATCGTAGAAGCACTATAATATATAGATAACTTCATGATCATTATTGGTGTGATAACATGAAAAGGTAGATTGTTGACTACACTACAAGGCACTTAGTGTGTCAAAAAATGATGGTAGAGAGAAAAATCCAAAATGGGTATGGAAACAACTATCCATTGCAGCATTATAGTGGGAAAATATAATTTTGGAATTTTTTAGTGGTCCCCTAAATACTTCCCATGAAAATAATGTTGTTTGGGTTATATTGGATCATATCAACAATAATTCCTCTTTCATCAGTATTCCGGGAAATTTCTCTCTAGACTGATATTCAAATTAATAAGGGAAGTGAGTTGTAAGGAAGTATGGGGTACTACTCTCTATCATATATTATCATGATCCGAGATTCATATCAAAATTCTAGAGAAGTCTTCAACATTCCTTTAGTAACGAATAATATTTTGGTATGTTCTGTCAACCCCAAATTGATGGCTAATCTGAAAGGAAAATTTAAACACTCAAGGAAATGATAAAAACATACTCAATGAAATTTATTGGTGGATGTTATCATCATCTCCCATTAGTTTATTTCTCATGCCATCTTCCATTTGAGAATCTAAATGGCATAGTATAAATCTCTATATGGAAAGAGATGTAGAACATCTACTTATTGGGATGTAGCTTGTGAGATTATGTTTCTTGGGGATGATCTTTTTAAATGGATACAAAAAAGGTTCATTCTATCCAATAAAACACTAAGACCATTAATTGTTGGTAGAAGATGTATATCAAAAACCATCTAAGTTAATTAGAATTATGTTTGCGGTGAAAAAGTGTTCCTTCAAATATCACCATTGAAAAGAGTCACATGGTCTGGGGAGAAAGAGAAGCTTCACCCCAGGTACCTTGGCCCCTTTGAAATACCTGATTGAATAGGATAAGTGACATATTTGTTTTTAATTTAACCAAATATATCTCTTTTTCTTGATGTATTTCATGTATCTCTCATGATAATGTACATACCTCACCCATCACATTTTATGAATCATGATGTGGTATAACTTAAGCATGACCTCACATTTGAGGTTAGACCATTTTTCATCATGGCCCATGTAGATAAGGTTCTATGCAATAAGACTACCCACCACATCATAGTTGACAGCAGGAACCATAAATATAAAGAATCATTGTGGGAACAAGAGGAGACAACTAGACAGAAGCACCCACAAGTTTTCTCAATTGGGGTAAGGTGTTGAAATTTTAGGGATGAAATTTTATAATTTATGAAGAATGAAATGACCCTATGTTTTGAAAATAATAATTGTTTCTTTTAAATGTGTGTTATATTTTTTTTCACACAAAAAACATATATATTTAATAATTAAGTAAATATAAAGGGAAATATGACCACATGGCTTCAACTATTATAAGATCATTGGGAAGATATGATTGTTGGTCAATATGACTTTTGGGATCTATACTCTGGAAAATAATTTTAATGTTATAATTTTTTTATAAGTAAAATACTAAAAGTGAATTATTGATTCATAATGAAGATTAAATGGCCTCACTTAGTAGAGTGATGTAATTTTAATCCCATTTTTTAGATCATGTGAGGTAGGTATCATCATGGGGGTTCACTATTTACTTAGCCAATGCTGTTTTTTTACAAGTGTAGCATGAATGAAATCACCTCTTATAGAAGTTCTTGTTAGTAGGGATTACCATTCAACCTATGTTATCTGAGACACCACATGAAACTACCTCCATAAAAAACATTAATTTATGGATTAAATGCGTGTAATAAAGGGTTATGCGTCCTGATATTAGTGTGAAATTCCTTTACATTAACAAAATTATAATTCAATCATTTCAGTTTTATGAATCTGTTTTCTTGAAAAAATTAACATACAATTTAATAAATTTATTTTTTGATAGATATTGTAATTATAAATAATTTTATAATTTTTATAATAAAATATTTTATTCTTAATAATGTTTATTTTATTGAAATAATATTTTTAAAAATCTCTTAATTTAAATAAAATATTGATTAATTTTTTTCAACTGTCAGAAATTATAATATGAATTTCCAATCTGATATTATATTTTTAAAATAAGAATTTTTATATTTTATTAAACATAATCATTGACATAAATTAATTTATTTTATAAATTTTATGAATTTTAATAGATTTTAATGAACATATAAATATATAATTTACTTACCAAAATTCATAAATTGAAACATTAACAAAAAAAGATAATTTTGTGAAAAGATGAATTTTCATTTCCAAAATAAGTAATATAAATTGATGGCAGACTATTATGGGTTAAAATAATATAAATGGTTCCTTATGTGTGGAATAAAATGGGAAAATACCATGGTAAGTCCCATTTTTTCATATTCCACTATATAGGCTCCCAAGGGCTATATTTCAAAATTTATAAATAAATCCTTCACATTAGTTATAAATAACCACACATATCTCCATTCACATTCATTATCAATTCATAAATTATGAATATATGAATGTGTTATCGCTCTAAGAGTCTTCCCAAGGTTCCCTCAATCCCAAAATGTCTCAATCCACATGTTTTTGGAGTTACTCTTCATGGTAATGGAAATATACTTCATTCCTCTTTGTTTTAGGATCCTCTTTTTTTGTATATGTATCATGAATGTTATGTTAACTCTCTCTTATTTAAATTTTAATCAATCCATTTCTTCAAAATAAAGATTTATCATTTTAATATCTCTATCCCATATCCTTCCACCCTTTTATAAAATTATGATTTATACACGTTACGTTACCAAATTTACTTCTCTAAATTTCTGTATTTTCCTTAAGAAATCCTACATTATTTGTTTTTGTGAATACCCAAATCTCTTAAATTTCTATTTGTATTCATCGTGATGTAAGACATATTTATATAATTATGGTATTAACTTATATTAAATCCACATTTGATTCTTGTGGGTTGAAAATCAGATAATGATATGTTTTAAAAACATTTATAAATGCCATGATTTTATATGAAGCCATTTTTTTTATACTCCACGTTTAATTTATGAAATGATTTGTTATGATAATTGTGGATAACATAAAAATTAATACATATGAAGGGTGTACCATTATATTTATCCAATGTTTTGGGTAATTAATTTAATATCTAGAGATGACATGTTATACGATACCTTGGTGAATAACCTTGGCAATTTTTACAACACCTTGGTGACTAACTGTGGGTATATGGTTTTGAATGTATAAATTAAACATTTTAGACCCATTTATATGTTATAATTCATTTTATTTTTAATATTATATTTGTCCGTTTCTATTTCTCATGACATAATTATATTATTCATGGCCTTATTGATATTACTCAAGATCACATGTTTGTTGTTTTCCTTGCTTTTAATTACTCGACCTTATTCTCACTCTTTCCATTGATGTATGTCCCTAGGTAATGAGATGTAGTAAATGCACATATGGTAAAAAATGTATTTTTCATTCACGTTTTTAGAATCATATTTTATTTTATCATGTATTATGTACCTTATTTCGAAAAAACTGCTTGTTAAAAGGTCCTCGGTTTCATATAATGTAATGAAATGATTATGTAATAAAAAAGAACCATTGTATACAAATAAATTATAAAAATTATAATAATTAATGTCATGTAGAAGAGGTTATGAATTAATTAAATAATGTATTTACTTTTCTTATATATGATGTAATGACCCGGAAATTTCAAGGAAATTTTTTTTTCTGAATTTCGTCGGAATTTTACAAGAACGCAGTTTTTAACGGCACCTGATTCTGAGGCCCGATGTGCCAGGAATCATTTTCCGAAGTTTAGCTCAGGTACGTTAAGTGAACGAACCAGCATGTATTCCTAGCTTTTGAACTGGGGCTCGGAATTGAAATCTGAGGACACCGATGGAATCGTTGTGCCGGTAATTTCTTAGGAACACCTTTCCGGAGTTGCGTTTGCTCGGGGGTGGTTTTTAAATTTTGGGTTATGTAAATGAATAAAAGATAAAGTGGTGCAACCAATTTTATTTTATTTAAAGTTGTTTATCCTAATATAAGTGGTTGAATTGTGACCCACTATATCCTACTCCACTAGGTAGGATATTTGTGGGGTGGGGACCACACGAGCCCCACCTTTTCAACTTCCTCGAAACCCCCACCTTTAATTAGGTAACGCACCTACACCCCCTTTAAATGTGAGTCAACTCTTACATTTAACTTAATGTTTAAACGCCTCATTAATTTGGGCTGTTTAAAATTCTCAATTAATTCAATTAATTTATTGATTCAATTTTTGAATTTAAAAATGTTTGGCATGTGTGTTAATAAAATAAGACAAGTATTATTTTATTGAAGGGGTTCATTGTGCGAGAGGGATGGGGAGAAATCACTCAAATCCTTGAAGCATTACTTCCTCGACGAAGAACGCGAAGAATGTGAAGAACACATACCTCCGACGAAGGTCGACATGAACGCTGGATCCTCAGATATCGACGATGCGATGCCGATGAATCTTTTCTCCGCGTCGCAACGATCCTCCTTCTGCGACGCCTTCTTCCGCGACGTGCAATACCACGATGAACCTTCATTAAACTTTTTCTTCGAGGTAGGGATTATATTGTTTTTGTTCATGATTACCTCCATCGTTGATTTTCATCTTTTTTTGAGCCTCCTGATATGGTAATAACGAGAAGGGGTCGGACCGCATGAACGAGGCCAACCTTCCTCCTCCCTTGAATGTTGATTTGTTTTGCGGCATGAAAAAGGCAGCGCGGTGATGATGCACCGCGCGGAAAATAATAAAGTTTCGGAAAAGAAGCATGGAGCCATTGCGCCGTGCCAGAGAACCTGGAAGAGACCGCGGCCGGTGCGGGGCCGTGGCGGAGGGGCGTGGCGCCGTAGCGCAGGGCCGGTCGGACCAAGGTCACGACCTTTGGCTGCGGTAGAGCTGGAAGCGGAGGCTGGCTTCCGGCCGCTGGCACCGGAGCAGGAGGGCGGGACCCCGACGGTCCCGCGGCAACAACAACTGTCCGACCGGCATCCGAGAAGGGTCGGGGGTCGTAACCCCATATTGGCTGACATGAGTGCCCCCCCCCCTTCATGGGGGACGTGGTTACAAACAGGGGGCAGCGCCCCCCCCCTCTACCGCTCGGCCGTTACGACCGAGCCGCTGGGCCAGGCCTTGCCCAGGCCGGGCCGGGCCGTGTAGGCCGGGGCATGCCACGCCGGCCAGGCCGAGCCGGACCCGGACCCGGGTTGGGTCGACCCGGTTCGGGCCTACCCAGGGGGGTATCGGGCCGGGTCAGACTGGTCCCGAACCCCCTATTCGCAGACCTCTTACGGTCTTTTGCCCATACCTTAGGCTACAGACTTTCCGATCGAAGCACCATTAGCTGCGATGCGATCATTGGATCGAGACGTTCGTTTCGGTATATTACACTAATGTTTTTCGAAAACTTTGAGTATAGCCGGGTAGGTTCGGATAAGAAACCAACAGGGCCCTCGGAGCAAAAACTCTTATATCTTGAGATCCTAACATCTGATTGACGTGTCATCGACTTTTTTAGATTCATCTTAGTGAGATAGACCTTTTGTCTTACTACGCTCAAGGTTTGGATGTAGTTGGAGTATGGCCGGTTTGGATTGTACCCGAAATCCAACCGGGCCCCTAGAATGGAAAAGCCGATAACTTTCAGACCGAACATCCGTTTGAGGAACCATCAGCGGCGTTGGTGATCACATCGAGAAACGGTCCCAATGAGTATACTCTATGAGAGTTCTAGGTATAGTTGATATATGGTTGGGTTGGTTCGTACACGAAACCAACCGGGCCCCTGGGACGAAAAGGCTAATAACTCACAGACCGAGCGACTGTTTGATGCGTTGTATGTTGCGTTGAGAACCCTATGACGAGGCGGTCCTTTGAGATTCTTCTTAATGGAACTTTTTGATACTTGGAGTATCAACCTGTAGATCGTGGAGCGAACCCTCCCAGAGATGACCATACAGAGTACGGAGACCGTGTAGCTAGCTTAGACCTGATTACTGCTTGTCCAATTCGATTCTGTGTGACTAGAATAGCCCAGTGGGGAGCACTACTTTGTGAGGTGGCAGACCCATGGTGGAGGAGCACTACATTGTGAGGTGCCAGAACAACGGTACTCGATAGGTGGAGTACCTCTTTAGGATGTGAGGGGGAGCACTACTTTGTGAGGTGGCAGACCCATGGCGGAGGTGAACTTCTGTGTGAGATGGAAGAGTCGAGTTAATCGACAGGAGGAGTACCATAGCCGTCTTAGGTTAGTGAGCTGTAAATCGATGTCGTGATAGGATCACTGTACTCGTCAGAGACATATCTCTTCAGTAGTTACAGTTTCGTTAATGAAAATCCTAGTTTGAGGTGAGTCAATGACCTTGTGATTACCTCATGATTGAGATGGGTCACTTGAAAACATAGGTATATGTATGGGCATATACCTAAGTAGTGGTTCTCCATTGATTTCATAACATTTTTGTTTCCTCATGATTGAGATGGGTTACTTGATAACTTAGGTATAAGTATGGTCTTATACCTAAGTAAGGGTTATCTGTTGAGATCCTACACTGTGGTTATCCTTGTTGGATTTAGTGAGACCTCAAGGGTCTTGGGGTCCCTACTGAGTATCGTATACTCACCCTTGCACGGGCTATGCCCGCACCTCGTTGTATTTGTTGCAGACGACGGGCAGCGCTGACGGAGGCCGAGTGTTTGAGGACTGGACGGAACCTGATGGTGGACTTCATGACGAGACGATACTCGGAGGAGGTTGATGGGAGAGAGCGTTGATGAGGATATATGTACCTACCCTTCAGGTAGGATCCATGGTGGAAGATCTAGGAGCTATGCAATTTGTACCTACACTTCATGTATGATCTGAGGTGGACGACCCAGGAGCTGCTACATTTCCTACAATTGTTTGTCTTTTTTTTGTACTTCCTTTAAGTTGTAGCTGCACTTTTCAGATGGGTTTTTATTCTGGCCCACTTCTTTTCAGTACTTCTTTTTTTTACTTAGTGTTTTACTTCTGCTTGTACTCCGTGGTGTTCTGTTTACCTTTATAAAGGAAATGCCTTCCCAGTTTATCAGGATTTACACCTTTGGTGCTAGTCGCCAGCCCCTGGCATATGGAATGAGGGCTTGGGGTAGTCACAGCACGGGCCCGAGGACGGTTCGGGACAAATTGGTATCAGAGGATTCGGTTCTACTGCATAACTTGAAACTCTGATATTTCTTTTCTATGAAGCAATATTACTAAGGGTTCTAAGCCTGGTATTCAGTTCAGGGAATCCAGTGTTGGTTCGGGTGGCTGGCGTATCCATACACCAGGACCCTGACAACTGATTTTTGACTTTGTGCATGAAAACACTGATTGTGTGTGTTTCTAAACGTTTTAAAAGTCATCTCAAACCTGTTCAGCTCAGCAGGTATAAATCTTTTGATCGTGTCATGTTTGTTTCTTTCAGGATTCCTCCCCACAGACGACTAGTTAGAGCCCCGAGAGTTGTACTTACTGACAACATGTCGAGCAACCTGGCCTCAGTATAGGGCCCTATCCCAGTTGAGGCACCAGCGGAGGAACCAACATTAATACTACCCGTTGGGCCACCGATGACACTAGCCCCGCAGTAGAGGGGGCACGTCGCTTGAGTGCACTGTAGGAGTTCCAGTGGTAGAGGGCCCCCAGGTTCAGGGGAGAGAAAACCCGGAGGCGGCTGAGGATTGGCTGGAGGCTGTGGTGAGAGTCTTCAGGCTAGTGGGGACACCAGCAGACTTCATGGTGATCCTTGAATCTAGCCTTCTTCAGGCAGCAGTAGGATGATGGTGGAGCCTAATGCTCCAGATGCATGACGAGGCGACACTTCTGTGGGAAGACTTCGAGAGCATGTTCCGAGGAGAGTTTTTACCAGCCACCCTTCGAGTGGTGTGTATACAAGAGCTGTTGCATCTACATCAGGGTATCATGATGGTGTCTCAGTACTCAGCGAGGTTCATAGCCTTCTCGTGCTACTCCAGAGATATGGTACGATACCCATTCTTCAGGGCCCAAAACTTCGAGCAGGGGCTCATGCTAGAGATTAGATCTTCTGTTTTTCTCACAGCATCCGGACATAGAGAGGGGTGTTGGAGCGAGCCCTCTTAGGGGAGAGTTTCCTTGCTGAGTAGTCTCCAGCAGTAGGACCCACCACTAGCCGGCATGTGGCAAAGTCTTATGCAGCAGGCAGTTGACAGATGACGCGGAGGTCCAAGAGGACCAGACCTAGAGGTGGTCGACCGCATGACTCAAGGTCGGTAGTGCGAGTCGCCAAGGGGAATGATATGGCTAGACCTTCCATGCAGTCTTACTCTTGCGGCGGGATTGGTCACATGGAACGTTGTTGTCCGACCCACCATTCAGATTACCCGCAGTTAAATGAAGAACCTCCCAGGTAGAAGCAGAGGTTCAATCGAGGCAGACTGCTAGGAGCAGAAGGCCGATGGATGGGAGCTGGCAGTGTATTTGGAGGTGGACGACGCTTCGAGGTTTTCCACTACAACCACCAGGAGGTCCACTCGACCGCATGGAACATGTGGACATGGAAGAGCTCAGCTTTAGGTAGCAGAATCATACGACTACGGAGCTCTGGAAGCAAGTGGATAGGTGCAGAACTAGTGGTTTCCTTTTGTTCTTCGTACTTCTCGTTCCATTTTGTTGTTTCATTTGCGACTTTGTACTTTGAGATACAATAATAAATAGACACTTACATTTTTAACATTTGATTCCTTCCTTTTTGTGAACTAAGAGGATCTAGTTTAAACTGTTGACATGACCCTCACATTCGAGAATCCTACAGGAGGGGACACAGTTACCTCACGCTGATGCCGACAGTGTGAGTCAACCCTTAGAGGTGAGAGTGATGGTTGGATCTCTTTGTAGTAATGTCGAGGCCTTATGACATCGTCCATGGCATGAATAGATCGTTCATGTCTGGATTGACTGTATTAGGCAAAGAATGTGGTTCATCCAGGGGATGAGACCAAGTTTCTCTTTTTGGCAAAGAAGAAATCATAGCTGCTCGAGTGGGACCAATGATGGTCCAGGACACAATAGAGAAGGTCCAAGACATCCAAGAGCGGATGAGGACAACTCAGAGTTGACAGAAGCCTTATGACGACAAGAGGCAGAGACCACTAGAGTTCGAGGATGGAGACCACGTTTTCTTACGGGTCTCACCTCAATGTGGAATTACGAAGATTTGGCTGAGGCGACAAGTTATCTCCGCGCTTCATAGGACCCTTCATGTCCCTCACCCGGGTATGCGAGGTGGTTTACCTCTTGACCCATCCACCACTGTTGCACCAGGTGCACGACGACTTCCATGTATCTCAACAGAGGAGATACGAGAAGGACCCTTCACATATCATCGACCATGAAGAGCTGTACGTTGGCGATGGGGTGACTTTCACAGAGGATCCAGTGGCCATCGAGGATCGACAGGGGCAGATCCTATGAAAACGGTCGATTCCTTGAGTGCTCTTTCACTAGCAGTACAGGAACCTCCAGGTGAGCACATGGGATCGAATGGCTCAGATGCGTGCTCAGTACCTCTTTTGTAACCCTAGTGTGTGTTAAAGCTTTACGGTGACGTAAAGCCCTGAGGTGAGAGTAATGTAAAGACCCAGAAATTTCACGAATTTTTTTTTCTTAATTTAATTGGAATTTTACAAGAAGACAGTTTCTGACGACACCGTGTTCTGAGGCCCAGTGTGCCCGGAATCATTTTCTGAAGTTTAGCTCGTGTACATTCAGTGAATGAACGAGTACGATTTCCTAACTTTTGAACTTGTTCTCGAAATCGAAATATGAGGACACTGATGTAATCGTAACGCCGGTAATTGCTTATGAACACCTTTTCCTGAGTTTCTTTTGCTTGAGTGTGGTTTTTAAATTTTGGGTTAAGTAAATGAATAAAAACTAAAATGGTGCAACCAATTTTATTTTATTTAAAGTTGTTTAACCTATGATAACTGGTTGCATTGGGACCCACTATATCATACTCTACTAGGTAGGATATTTGTGGTGTGGGTCCCACACAAGCCCCACCTTTCCATCTTTCTCGAAACCCCAACCTTTAATTAGGTAACACACCCACACCCCACTTTAAATGAGACTCAACTATTACATTTATCTTATTGTTTAAACGAGTCATTAATTTGGGCGGTTTAAACATCCCAATTATTTCAATTAATTGATTGATTCAATTTTTGAATTTCAAAATATTTGGCATGTGTATTAATAAAATAAGACAAGTCTTATTTTATTGAAGGGGTTCGTTCTGTGAGAGGGATGGGGAGAAATCACTCAAAGCCTTGAAGCACTCCTTCCTCAACGAAGAACGCGAAGAACGCCAACCTCCGACGAAGGTCGACAAGAACGTCGGATCCTCGGAGATCGACGACGCGACGCCGATGAATCTTTTATCCGCGATGCGACGATCCTCATTCCCACGACGCCTTCTTCCGCGACGTGCAATTCTGCAATGAACCTTCATTCAACATATTCTTCGATCTAGGGATTATCTAATTTTTGTTCGTGATTACCTCCATCAACTGATTTTCATCTTTTTTTGAGCCACCTGATATCGCAATAACGAGAGTGGGTCGGACCGCACGAACACGGCCAACCCTCCTCCCCCCTATATTGTTGATTTGTTTGTGGCATGAACAAGGCATCACAGTGTCGATGCATAGTGAGGAAAATAATAAAGTTTGGGAAAAGAAGCGTGGCACCGTCGCGCTGTGCTATAAGTCGAACAAGCCACAATGCCGTTGCGCCGCACTGGAGAACCTTGAAGAGACCGGGGCTGGAGCGGGGCCGCGGTGCCATCACGCCGCGCCGGCCGGACCACGGCCGCGACCTTTGGCCGCGGTGGACCAGGAAGCGGCGACCGACATCCAGCCGCCGGCGCAGGAGCAGGAGGGAAAGACCCTAGTGGTCCCGCGGCAACAGCAACCGGTCGGCCGAACTAGGCCAGCCAGCTTCCGAGAAGGGCTGGCGGTCCTAACCCCCGACTGGCCAATAGAAGCGGCCCCCCTCATGGGGGCCGCGGTTACATAGGGGGATGCTTTCCCCCCCTATACCGCTCGACTGGGCTGGTCCGCGTAGGCCGGGCTAGGCCGCGCCAGTCGGGCTGGACCTGGATTCGGGTCGGGTCGCCCGGTTCGAGCCGACCCAGGGGGTATCGGGCCGGGTCGGACCGGGCTCGAACCCCCTATTCACGGACCTCTTACGGTATGTTTCTAATACCTTGGGCTACGGACCTCTGATCGACGTACTATCATCTATGATGTGATCCTTGGATTGAGTCGGTCGTTTCGGTATATTACAGTAAAAGTTTCGGAAAACTCTGAGTATGGCCGGGTTGGTTCAGATTCGAAACCAATCAGGCCCTCGAAGCGGAAATGACTATATCTTGAGCTCCAGATGTCCGATTGACGTGCCGTTGACTTTTCTGGATTCCTCTTAGTGAGATGGTCCTTTTGGATTATGCCGCTCAAGGTTTGGACATAGTTGGTGTATGGACGGGTTGGATTGTACCTGAAATCGAACCGGGCCCCTGGAACGAAAAAGCCGATAACTTTCAGACCGGACATCCGTTTGACGAACCGTCAGTGGCGTTGGTGATCACGTAAGGAAACTGTCCCTATGAGTATAACATATGAGAGTTAGGGGTACAGTTGACATACAGTCGGGTTGGTTCGTACACGAATCCAACCGGGCCCCTGGGACAAAAAGGCTGATAACTCACAAACTAGGCATCTGTTTGACGCACTACCTGTTGCGTTGAGACCCCTAGGACGTGGCGGTCCTTTGAGATAATTATGCGTGGAAAATTGTGATACTTGGAGTATCATGCTGTAGCTTGTGGAGAGGACCCTCCCGGAGACGAGCGTACGATGTACGGAGACCATGTAGCTGGCTGAGACCTGATGACTGCTTGTCCGATTCGATTCGGTGTGACTAGCATAGCCCAGTGGGGAGCACTACTTTGTGAGGTGGCAGAACCATTGTAGAGGAGCACTAATTTATGAGGTGGCAGACCCACGGTACTCGATAGGAGGAGTACCTCTGTAGGCTATGAGGGGGAGCACTACTGTGTGAGGTGGCAGACCAATGGTGGAGGAGCACTTCTGTGTGAGGTGGCAGATCCACGGTACTCGACAATAGGAGTACCTTATTAGTATTAGGTTAGTGAGCAGAACTTCAGAGTCGTGACAGGATGATTGTACTCGTCAGAGACGGAGCTCTTCAGCAGTTACAGTTTCAATAATGAAAATCCTGGTTTGAGATGAGTCAATGACCTTTGTGTTTACCTCATGATTTAGATGGTTCACTTGATAACATAGGTATATGTATGGGCATATACCTAAGTAGTGGTTATCCGTTGATTTCATATCGTTTGTGTTTCCTCATGATTGAGATGGGTTACTTGATAACTTATGTATAAGTATGGGCTTATACCAAAGTAAGGGTTATCTGTTGAGATCCTTCTTTGTGGTTATCCTTGTTGGATTTAGTGAGACCTCGAGGGTCTCGGGGTCCCTACTGATTATCGTATACTCACCCCTGCATGGGCTATGCCCGCACCTCGTTGTGTTGGTTGTAGACGATGGGAAACGCTGATGGAGGCCGACTGTTCGAGGATTGGACGGTACCCAGTGGTGGACTTCACGACGAGAGGATACACGGATGAGATTGACGGGCGAGAGAATTTAGGAGGCTATCTGTACCTACCCTTCAGGTAGGATCCGTGGTGTACTATCCAGGAGCTGCGCTATCTGTACCTACCCTTCTGGTAGGATCCGAGGTGGACGACCCAAGAGCTGCTACTTTACTTCCAGCTGTTTGTATTTTTTGTTGTACTTCCTTTTAGTTGTAGTTGCACTTTTCAGATGGGTTTGTATTCTGGCCCACTTCATATCAGTACCTCCTTTTTGTACTTAGTGTTTTACTTCCACTTGTACTCTGTGGTATTTTGTTTACCTTTATAAAGGAAATTCCTTCCCAGTTTATCTGGATTTACGCCTTTGGTGCTAGTCGCCATCCCCAGGCATTTGGAAGGCGGGCTTGGGGTAGTCACGGCACAAGCCCGATAACGGGTCGTGACATAGGACATTAAGTACAAGGAAAAAAACATTCAAACATATGGTAATGGATTCTCTCCGAACACCTATTTTTTCCTTCGTGTTACAATTTCTCTCTGTTTATGCTGATGTAATTCAAAAATTTTCATTTGTGTACTAAGAAATTAGGATTTAATATTCCATACTTATTTAACCAGATACATTATTCTTTTTTATGAGTAAATAAATGTTTTAGAGGATTCCTTTTACAATTCCCCTCAGTAATCAAGTCTGGTTCAGGAGAACATACCAATTTCATACCCACATTCATGTACACTCACATTTACATTATAATAGAACAATATTTTTTTAGATTCAAAATTTTCATCATGAAGAACAATCTTATTTAATTCTAGTTTTTTTAAATCAATTATGACATTTACCACATTAAAGGAAATTTTATATTTTCCATTAAATAACTATAAATTGGATTATTTAAAAATATTATTAAACACTCGTTCATACATGTCTTCAAATATATATTACATAATTTATCGTTATCTATTCCAATTTTCCATCATGAATGTAAATTTATGATTTAAATTCATTATCTCATGGTAACCACTATGATATTCCCATTTCTTATGTCATATGGAATGATTATGACACCTATTTATTTATATGGGTAACCCATATGTTTGTTCGTTATGTTTAATTATTAATGAGGAAAACATATTAATAAAACGTTTATAATGGTTGAAGCCAGATAGCACTCAAATTCATTTGTTAATGTTTAGTCTCATGAGACATCATGTTTGGACCGGGAGTGAACCTAATTCCTTTACAGAACTATGTCTTCCATGTGCGATGGTCTTGGTTGTTAGCCTTAATTTGTGCTTCTGTCGAGTATCATGATTTTCCACACATTCATTCAATTCAATTATTAAATGATCCCAAGTTCAGCATTTTATTTTGTGTTATGTTTAATCATGCACTATAATTTTATATTTCATCATGTCATTCCCTCTAAACCATGTGTTATTTTTTATTCATATATTTATTCCATTAGTGATTACTGTAGCCCATCCATTTTATCTATGTATTACACATATTATCCTATTCTGATGTATGGTATCCATGGAAGAGAGACGAAAATTATCAACGATTAATATATAGATGTTGTGTTCTATTTCAATATTTTCACTTATCATTACATAATCATCCAAAGACACTAGAATTTACATTCCATGTTGTTTTTGTGATGGATATTTATTATTAAAATCAGTTAATAATATGTTTAAATTATAGATTCATAATAATGTCTTATAGTACATACATGTTATCTAAAATAATTCATGTCATCCCATAACTATTTTTCACCACCCTCAAACTAACTAACTCCAACCAAACGAACCATATATCTCCCACACCTAATTGTTCTCCTAAAACTCAACAATCAGTTGATTGGTTTTTCTATGTGTTATTCATAGAATTTATTCAAAATTTCATAAAATATCACAACCCAATCTACCTGTCCACAATATTTTTATCACCATTGAAAATCCTTATTAATTTTTTATAAGCATGAAATTTATTATTCATACCACCAACTAAACACTAGAATTCCACATCCTCTCTCATGTTACTAAACAAAGGTACAATCCTCAACATTACTTTAGGTTCTAATAATATAGTTATGTTACACATGACCTCCTGTTGAGGAATAGTAATCCACCACTAAACACTCATTCTAGATTGGTCAACACTAGATTCCGCATGTATAACCTAACTCTAAAATATAAAACCTATAAAATTTGGTATACATCCTTATGTTTTATCCTGAAAGTAACTGATATGTTCCACCATTTCCCAACCACAATGTCCAAAAACATAATTTTTCATGAAATTATGTGAATATATTCAACCGTTCTTATCACATGGAGTACATTAGGCATTAATTGGTTCCTGACCCTCTCATGTTATTTAAAAATGAAAATGAAATATTGACCATTATTGATTTACAATTCCAAAAAACAAAGTTATACACACCAATGCATCACCCAGGAATATGATCACAAATTATTATACTTTAGAGAAATTACAAGACCATATAAAACAATCGTTATAGATTTTATCCCAAAATTTAATGAAACTCCTTAGTAATTCACCAAACAACTAATCTCCTCATCATAATCTACTATGTGCATCAACTCCTCACCGATTTGAGCCACCCATATATCATATCATAGATAGCTTGATCTGATTTGAATTACTAAAAATCATTATAAAACACATATAAATTAATTAATGGAATCCTCATAGTGATCCAGATAATTCGAATAAACCATTGACCCAACTACTCATTCCAAAAAAATAGCACCTAAATAAAAGGGTTGAAACTTCCATGCGGGATTTGACACTCACAGCCAAAGAGTGTACTTTTAAAAGTAAATGAACATAACTAATGATATTAATGACCATGAATTCTTCATCACCAAACACAATGGTGAAAATTTAAGGGACCACTCAAACCTGAGAACCATACAAGCTCCTTGAGATGGTGAACTTTATTTACTAATAATAATATTTTCTATGATGTTCATTGATATCTCATTCACGAAGTTTGTCTCACCCCCAAACAACCATTTGTGTACTCCCTAACTCATTGATATACCTATATTACCCTCAGAATAAAATTCTATTGGAATGACCATAGACATACTTGTGTTAATCATTCCAAGCAATGATTACCAACTTCATCTACACTGGATTCATTCATTAGTAGACACTACGATTTACAGTGTTAACACACCTCAGTCTGTTGTAGAGGAATAATGTCCATAATGTAGGCATTCACATTTTCATTGAGAGCATAGGTAGTATTTATTGAAAGCATCAGAAATTACACAATCACCCAACACTTATAGAAACTTATAACTAAATCCATTCTGGTTCCATGACTATACTTAGATCATTTACGATCCAATAATCATTGTGAAACATCCACATTAAAATCACTTGATCACTTCCAAGACCAGTACAATTTTTCATTGACCCATTCACTTCCAATATTACTAAATAATTACAAACCATGAAATCCAACACATAGGCGAAATGCCCCACTTCAATGATAAGAAAGATATCAACTTCTCTCTACGAATTTTTTTTTGTATAATCAATTTTTCGGCCCCATACCGATCGAATAAATGCTTCCAATCTTGAATCTTATTAAAATCCAGCTATCATAATTTTTATTAAATCATTAATACCTTTATATACTAATAACCAACTATGTTTGCTAATGGATTGATATATTCAAACACTATGCAAGGAATATGTCAAAATCAAAAATTACCACTTAACAAACCATATCATAGAGGTCAATATAGTACAGAGACTCTAAATTACATCCCCACATACCACATGGAATCGAAAATACCATGGTCTAGGCATCACACTTATCCTAACCTCATTTATATCCATGATTTCATGAGAACTAGTAAGTATGCTTTCCTAAGCACCAAAAATTAAGTAACTCATATGACTTATTTAAACACTACAAAGGGATCATCACTGGTTTATCTCCATACCAGAACACGCCCTAAAAATTAACTCGCTTAAGATGAGTCTTCTCATGTAATGTTCTCGACTAATCTTAATTCACTCAAGAAATTATCATACCCCAATTATAACCCAGAGAATCTAAATCCTTACAAATTATTATGATATTTCAAAATCAAACCCTTTGGTTTTATTATATGAAGTGTAAATCATATTTCATAGAGAAAAAATAATTATATTTTCATTGTAACCACATTTATCAGACATCAAATAAAAATAAAAATAAAATTACATAATTTAATTATAACTACATGTAATATCAAACCTCAGTTTTTAGGGATCATGTGATCTACTATGAATGGTTTATTATAAAAAATAATATATCATTATTCCCAAGGATTCAAATTTTCATAATTTTTTTTCATAAAAACTCTATGATTTTTCTATTCATCACATATTTATATAACACTAGACTTGTATGGATAGAATGTATGTTATCAATAAGTTATAGGGGGAAACATTACTTATTTCTTACTCGAACACTATTCAAAAAAATCCATCACTTGAATACCGATTTATGTCTACCTAAAATTAATAATGGTTTACTCCAAGAGTTATTTAAATAGATACCCACCATAACCTTTTATGTATGAAACACCATATAAATTGATGTAAACGAAATATACAACTGAATACTATCTATTATTCAGTCTAATAGATGATATATATTACAATTTGATATATGACACCAAAAAACTAAAACAACGAGATATGTGAATCTCAATTAACTATCAATCACAAGAAACATAAAGATGACATATAAATCATATGTTCCTAACATAATGAATAAAAATACACATAATATCTTATTGTACTAGCCTAGAGTAAACATAGAATTGATCAATGACATCACATCCATTTTTACCACTCTAGGTGAAAATTAATCTACTATAAAGTAATAAAAATAGAACTACATTTCTCATCCTGGAGAACATTTATTATCTCACATACTAGATTCTATAACTCCGAAACTCTGACTCATTACCATGCCTTGAAAACATCTAAGTATAATGCGTATTATGCATAAATATTAAAACAAAATGAAATAATATTTTGATACTAGTTTTTAATACCCTATCCAATATTACATTAAAATGGTTCATCATAATGTTGTACTACATGACCGCAAGTGGTTCACCCTATATGATAGACGCTGATGACTTTTAAAGAGGGAATGAGATTTTATCATCGGGATTCAATGCTAATATTTTTATAGTTCACAATATAGATGTAAATAAAAAAACTTCTTGTAAAATAAAAACATAGATAAATGAATTATAGGTTCTAAATGACCAAATATCATCCCATTAAATATCATCATGATGATACATACATAACATGTAGATAGGTACTGATTCATCAAGTCAACTAAAACTATCCCAAAATTTAAAGGAATTTAAATAAAAAAATTACTATATAACCCCCAAAAGTATAAATATCTATCTTAGCTACTAGTTACCATGATAAAACCTATCCACACAATCATCATGAGTCAACCGCAATCCATTTAATAAATATGTAACATGTTACCAAGTAGCATCTTACTGGGTACCCATGTTTGATTTTGCCAAAGAAGGGTGTGAAAAATAATCATTAGTCCACCACCAATTGTGTCTAAATAAAATATAACTTATGATAATAAATCATAATGATGTTCATTAAAAAATGGTAATAAATATAAGAAGTCAAAATAACTTGAACAGATTTGATCCTTTAGTCATAAGAGTAAAACCCAAGCTGACACAAATTTCTCATCCAATTCCAGTTCCATAAAATTTTGAAAATTATCCCTCAATTTGTTTCCAAGTAATATCACCAAGGAAACCATAATTAAATAACTGTAGGATAATCCATGTGGATCATATGATAATTCATTTTAGTAAATTCTTACTAAAACTAATTTTTCATTTATTAACATAAGAGAATTTCTTTGATATCCAGAAGTGTGCAACAATTGGAATCCATTACTAACACTCATGGAATTATTTAATAATATTTATCTAGAAAAATTTATAGTTCTCATATCAATGAATTAAATCATAGATTAAATATCGAATCCATGAAATTAAATCATGGAATTTAAATAATGTCAAAATTACATAAATCCAATGGGGATGCTCAAAATGTAAAACATAACTATGTGTCTAAATAATTTCAATTAGTTCAATCAAGGAATTCCATAGAATTAGACTTTATATGATATAAAGAAGTATTCAATAATAACAATTAAATGAGTCCCCTAGTGTATTTCAAGGTTTATAAATGGTATATCATGAAATTACATATCATTTGAAAGATACAAAATCTTTCAAATTGATTCCACACCTATACATTTCATAATTAATCCAAGGGACATCACAATAAAATCCAATCCCCTCAATTAATTATAATAATATCATAAAAGTTTTTATTCAACCATATTCATAAGAAAATAAACATCTCAATACACGATTTACCAATTTTTTCCATTACACATATTATCAATTTTAACACTTCAAACCAAGACATCCATAAAACTCAATTCATAATTCTATTTAAGAGGTACAATACCATAACGATTAATTGGTCTATCGAGCCTCCCAAGGAAACGAGTATTGTAAAAAAAATCATATTAACAATGAAATCCCTATAACACTTTAATTAGTTCATCCATTTCAGTTGTACAAGTTAATCCAACTACTTTATTAATTTTAATGATTGTCAACCCAAAGCCAACATATTTTACTAAACATAAATGGGTTTCCATTGAATCCAATGGAAAAATAGAAATTAATTTTTTTATTATGTTTAGTGTCTAATAATCCATCACTACTAGACATTCCAATATATGATGAAATAGAATGACTTTTAGGAAAAATAATTTAGATCATATTCATTAACCACTAAAAGACTCAATAGTCTAATATTTAATTTGTTTGTAGAAGAAATGAGAGAAATCAATGAACCATACAAATTCTCTAGATATAGGGTAAACCAAAACAATTGGTGAAATAATACATTGAAACAAAATAAATAATAAAATTAAGGAATATGACTCTTAAAATCAACCAAATCAATCCAACACAACTCATTGAAGCCCAAACACCCACGAAATGGAAGAGATTTGAGGATGAGAGAGGGGAAGAGAGGGAGCATGTAGGTTGGACATTTGTTCATAGAACATGTAAAATGGGGTTGAAATCATAATGGGTTTAATGGAGAAAATTTAATTATTTATATAAATGGGGGTCAAGGTATTTTCATACTTTTTGAACAGTCGTGCACCTACTGTCCTGACTCTGGCTGCCCAAGACCAAAATCATATCAATATTACGTCCTGTGGATATGACATTACCATTAATTAATGACATTCACACAGTTTCTCCCTAACCTAAAACATAGTTATTAATCATTTCCCTTTTATATTTTATGCTACATAGTTTGGGGGCATGTTTATCACTAATCATGAGATAATCTTAAAACCAATGTTGAAACTCCAAAAACCCTAAATGTAGAGACTCAAACCCCCATGACACTCTTGAGACCACCAAAACCCTTTATGAATTCATTCCAAGTACAAAATATCAATTTGTATGGATTTTTACACTCGAAAATCAAATCTTAAACTAGTAGAAAATGTAGCCCATCCCCTAATAGAAAACTCAAACATGTCCTTCATACATAATACTTGTACAGACACAATGATCTATATAAATAAATTCACATGAATTTATTTAAAAAATATATAGTTTATATATTTTAAAAAATAAATTGAATTCAAAATAACTTTATTTAATTTAAAGTGAATAATAATAAATTCAATTTATACTTCATGAATAAATTTTCTTTAAAAATATTTATTATCACTTTTTGTGTGTGGAAATTATAATTATTGTCAACCATAATGAAAAAAAATTATTTGAAAAATGGACATAATTATTGAAATAATCAGGAAAAAATTGGTCAGGGTAATTGTTTTATATTTTTCAAAAATATATTATTTTTTTGTAATTAATTAAATTTTTTTTTGTAAAGATGTCATTTTAATTCATTAAATAAAGTAATTAAAATGTATCATTAGGATTAGGATATAATCATATTTTATCATAATAGTCCAATAATTATACAAAATTAATTATCTTCAAAATATATTGCTTCATATTTCATTGTGGTATAATCCCATTATAACGCTTAAAAATTCAATTTTTTTAAAAAAAATTACAATATGATTTTCAACAATATAATAGAATTTATTTTTTTCACATATAGAAATTGAATCCTAGAAAATGGATTCCATATTTATAATCAGTAGTTTCATATTTTTTAAAAGTATTTCTTTTATTTTTTGTTATTTTGAACATAATCATTGAAAATATATGTCGTCACAGTAAAGTTAAAATGTGTAAAAGTGTGTCTAAATTATGTAATAATACCTAAAAATGTACAATACAGTTTTATTTATTATATTTTATAATATTTTTTAAATAGTAGTCTATTATTCTAAAATGTGGTAATTTCATGAAACTTTCATTCAATTATAACAATTATATTAATTTAAGTAAACGATATTTATAAAAATTCATCTATGTATTTTTTAATTATTATTAAAAAAATAATAGTGATATAAGGTTGTTACAATAAATATAAAATTTCAAATTGGACGTTAATAATTTATTTTTTGGTTGATAATTTTAATTTAATTTTGAGTGAAAGTATAAATACATTAAAAACTTATGCAACATTGATACCATATGTGTGGAAGCTGTATAAAAAACATGTTAAACGACCCTAAATAAATATAACTAATTATTTTGAAGGAATTTTTTTATTCTATGAATTTTATAGGTAATTATAAATAATATTTTTCTATAAATTTTTCTATATTTTTGTAAATATATTATTTTTCTGATGACATTCAATTTAAATTAAATTAATATCCTAAAAATTTAACTTACTGAAATTTAATGATAAACATATTTTAATAAATTATTTGAAAAATAATATAAATATATAAATAGAAAATTTTCTTTGGTAATTGGTTTAAAATTTCATCCATGTGAATTTCTGGAGCCAAATTCCACATAATATGTAATTTTAAAACTAATGATGTGTGGAAATATTGTTACAATGATTAAGGATAGAATGATTAACAAGGGAGTTAAACCAAAACATAAGGATTTAAATATAACGACCCTCGCCCTAGAAGACTGTAGCTGGAACCTTGATTTATTATATGTGAATATATAAAATGTGTTAAATCACTAAAGACTTATCAGTTTAGTAGTTTAGGGAAACAATATAAATTCATCATATCCATTTTATAAAGGGAGTAGAAAATAGTCTATAACAAATATAAGATCTCGTCATACTTGAAACTAATTCAAAGTATTCATATTCATAACCTGAGGAAATGAAACAAACTTATTGTGTGCTAAAATGATCAGTAAGGGATATTTAAATTAGAATATATTATTATTAAATATTCATAATATTCATCGAAATGTAATTTTGGGAATCGCCTTCCAAATAATAAATTACTTGAGAATAATATGGAATAGTTAAATGATAATGAAATAATGACATATAAATAATCGCATTAGCTTGAATCATAAACACATATATTTTAAATAATATAATAATAACATAAAATATCAATAATTATAGAATGGATAAGGTTGGATGAATGAACGACCAATATTTATCCCAAATATAGTTGATGTTGAGATCCATCCTCAAGATAGTACATGTCTATGGGTAGATACCTCTCTTATTTTGCCAACAGATTCATCTAATGACACTATTGATGCATCGAGGGGATTACATAAAATGGTCCACAACCCATGTACAACATTTATATAACATTCCTCACATATATTAAAATTAATTTAAATCATAAAATAACGTTGCAAAAAAATATCTCTATTTAGTAAAGGATAAGGATTATTCAAGATTTCCCCAATAAGTCAAATAAAATTCATAGAAAACATATTATGTAATAACGAAATAAATTTTAGGAAATAATCGTATAAATCATATAGTAATATATATATTAAAATAAAATATATTTTACTATGAATTTTTTTATTAATGTAATTGTTTCAATAGAAATTTAACAATCTCAAAAGAAAGTGAGATTGAAAATTAACTTTTAGCACTTTTAAATTACATATTAAAATACAATTGGTTGATATAATTAATATTTAAACATAAAATATCATTAATATTGAATTATTACAGATATTACATGTTCATGGGTTAATTATATACACCATATAAACTGAATTAGTTACGAATAGAAAATAAGTGTCAACAAAATATAAATTGAGATGAAATCCCATACCTCATGATTCCTTTTGATTATATGTTATTTAACATCTTATATAGTAGTTATAAAAATTTTATTAACTTATAAGAGAACAATATTAATATATAATATCATATGTCATCCTTTCATAACATATAATTATTTGTTTCTCATAAAACATTCATTATCTTAATTGTTTCATGTGTTAATTGCCTTGTTTTCTTATGTGTCTTGTGTATTTAACTATCTAGTAATTTTACATATTATAGATTCTTATCATATCCAAAATAATAATCATAAAATAATTATCATATTTTAATGTCAATTATAATTTTAAAAGTTATCATTAATTATGGTTATACAAAATGAAGTAGGTTACTATCATGGAGATGGTATTTAGTACGTATTCTTGAGTAACATATTCCAATTTTCAATGATGCATATAAAAATTGTGTTAGTGATATTTTTTATTTATATAATTTTAATAATTTCATAAATACCTCATTATTTCTTTAACTATACTTATATATATCATTAATGTGGTGTGGTGATTAAAATATAGTCACATTCTTTCAGGAAGACTGTAGTCCCCGCGTACACAAATAGTGTTATCATCATTAAGTGTAAAAAATTAAATAATATAGAATCCTTACAGAATCATTAACATGTCATGAATATTTTCCTTATTTTATATATATATATATATATCATATAATCATTAATGATTCTTCACATCACCTTCAATGTGAAATTTTTGTGACAGACGAATCACATCGCTTTTTGAGGAGGTATTCCTCCGTACACTGGAGCAATGTTATCGTGTTTCATAAAGAATGGAAAGTTATAATGAATATCAGACACAATAAATACAGGGGTATAATAATATTTTAAATTTCATATTTATAATTTATATCCATCATTATATCCATCCTTCATATATGAAAATGGAAGGACGATCCTCATTGGTTCATGAGGCGATATTTCGTCGTACATATGCACAATGATTTCTTAACGCCTTTGATGGAAGTCGAGATTGTATTAGTTAATTAAGTTTTTATATCAAAATCCAATTATATAAAATCTATTATGGATATTCAATTATCATTATTTAACAATAAATTAAGCAGGTGGAGATATAAAAAAAGAAGATGGTTTTTTGAAAAAAGATTACCTCTCATTCTGGTATCCTCCTTACGTTTGAACTAAATATCTCACTTTTTAGATTTCATAACAATAAAAGTTTCCATTTATGATGTAATGTAACTTGGGTTTTAATTTCGGGAAAAAATTATGAGATAATTTCATTGTTTCTATCGAGGAGTGAGGGGATTCAGTGTCCTTTTATAGTTGAGAATGGGTGGTATCCTTGTAAATACTAAAAATTATTCACTATTTGTAGGTGTCCCCTACCTCATTTGGAAAAAACCTTAATAATAATAGAGGAGAGGATTTATTTTTCTGGTAAACACCTCCACTAAACAAAAAATAATAATTTTTATCATTTTTCCCTTCGCCTATATATTTACTGAATTTTACCCTTTTTTACCATGGAAATAAGTTTTATGTCCTTGGAAATTTATCCTCCATGAAAAAATTGAAGTAATAAGTAGTATAAAATTTATAACCACTAATTATAAATATATTAATTAATAATTTAATTAATAATCTACGTTTAGTTGGAAATTAAATTTAAAAGGAGTACTTCTAATGCGCAAATACACCACTTAAATTTAATTGTGCTAATATAGTTTTTACTATATAGGGGACTGTATATTCATTATAAAACAACAATTGGTGTGTTAACAGAAACTATTTAATATTTATTTTCATTTATGAATAAATTATTATAACATAGGATTTTTAGAAATTTCAAATCAATTAATAAAATATCTTTTATTATAAAATTATGCTAATGTCAATTTGAACATTATTCATTAAATTTAAATATAAAATTATAATTAAATTTATGGAATTAAAATATATTATGTTCATATAATAATAACATGGTATAATCATATAGTAAATTTATGAAACATAAAAATTAATTTAATTTACATTCAAATTAATATTTTTGTATTATTTATTTTATTTTATTATTTGTTAATGAATTCCTACATTGGCATTTTAAAAGATTTTAAATTAATTATTTTATCTTAAAAAAGGAAAATAAATTATCAAGATAAGAAATAAATTTATAATTCAAAATTTTATTAATAACTGATCCCATGATGTTTTTTTCTTATCCCAAATTTTTATAAATATTAAAGGCAAATATGGTCTATTTTTGTATTTTTCATTACATAACTGATTATGTATCTCAGATTCATCTAATAATATCCCAATGACTCAATAAAATTTATATTAATGTGTTAATGGTCAAACTATGGCCTGAAAATTATTTTTGTACATGTTTGGGATCATTCTTATACATTATATTTTATTTTTAACAACTAATTTAACTTCTTTTCCCTTAATCATTGTAATTAATATTAACTGTTTCACTGATTATTATGGTAAATATTTTTTGATTATCTTATTAGATATTATAAAATATTTTGATCCTAATATATAATTAATTATTTTTATTAATGCATATATGTGGCTTAAATAAAATTAAAATGATCTCACATATGTGATGAGAAACCGTGTTTTTTAAAGTAAAAATGTTATAAAGATTACAAATATTTCATAACAAAATTCAATATTAAAATTATTCCACTAACCTAAATTGAATTAAAATATTTATAATTAAACTATTATGGCTTTAAAATATTCGAAATTAATTTTTTATTATATTTAATTTAGATGACAAGATAGATTTTAAATAATTTTTTTTAGAAATCATAGAAAATTAAAATTATTCATCAAAAGAAAAAATAATCACTATATTCTAATTTTTGTTGTCCAATTTCAAAAAATATGTTTATTAATTCATAATAAATGAAATGTGGCAAAAATAATTTTCTCTTATGTGTGTAAATAGTTATAAATCCTTATTGAATATAAAATATTGTTTTTTAGAAAAAATTTATTTTTCTTTTAAATGATAATTATTTTATATCTAATAAATATTTAATTAATTAAAAAAATTTAAATATAAATTTTCCTAAGTTAGGTATTATTTTTCATTAAATATATTATAATAATAGTTATCAACAATCATATTAAATAATAGTATTAGTAGTATATTTTTGTTCAGTAAAACTCGGTCTTGTGTCTTATTAAAGCGATAAAAGAAACTCATTGTTGCATGCCATGTATTCTATTGGGAAAAATGTTAATGTATTATAATTTTTATGGGTTTCATTATGACCACCTTAAATAAATTTCTTCCTAACAATTTACACACAATCATGGTAATCAATTTTTTATTATTTAGAAATAATAATGTTAAAAACTAATATTATTAAAGGTGTTAAAAACAATCCTAATAGTAATAGAGAAAATAAAACACCAAAGTCATTATGAATAACTACATAAAAATGTTTCCAGGTTCCATTACATGTATAGGAAACGAAAAAATTAACTTGATAGATAACTGTTTCAACCAAATAATAATGGATAGTGATAAAGCACATTGATCCAAAGAATGTTGGTGATAGATAAATGGTTAATGACCCCAAATAAATATATCAAAGAGGTATGCAAACTGACATTTATATAATCATAATTTATTTTAATCATATAAATATTTTGTTTTAGGAAGCATTTTTATAAGTTGAGGAACTATTCTCCTATCAAAGAACATAAGGAAATGTACTGACATGGTTTCATTCTAGTTTATACCAATA
This sequence comes from Viscum album, assembly GCA_963277665.1. Taxonomy (NCBI): domain Eukaryota; kingdom Viridiplantae; phylum Streptophyta; class Magnoliopsida; order Santalales; family Viscaceae; genus Viscum; species Viscum album. The sequence continues at coordinate 1,262,893,814 of OY728140.1, read as the reverse complement.
ATATATCCCTTTGATTGTTCCCTGAACTACTTCTACTTCATCTCATAACATTGGTTACATCATATGGTGATGTAATAGCTTCCTATATAAAGATATATTGAAATTTTTTGAAAATTTATTTAACAATTGGTTATCCTTATAACACATTCAAAATATTAAGATACCAATAATTTATAAACAAGGTCATTGGATTTCCAAAATGAACATTCCTTTAATCTCTCAAAAAACTCAATAAAATAATTATTAATTTCAAGTAAAATATATGAATACATTATTCATTTATTCCATTGAAACGAGATAATAACATGAATTACCATAAATACTTATTAAAGCCCTACATTATTTCTTATTCCTTATGGAAATCCTGGGATATTGGATATATTCTTTAAATCAAAATGTGTTGTAGCATTCTCAAGAATAAACCACTTTGTAAAAAACATTAATATGTTCCATGGTATTTAGTACTATCTAATTTACATTATCCAGAACAATTATCACTTTATCCTAACATCATTATCGATGTATCATGAAATATAATAAGTCTTATATTTTCTACAGCCCTATATTTTCCAAAATTTTCCACTTGCTACTGAATCACTTTTCTTGGTATGACCCAATATATGTTCTAAAATAATTTATAAATTATTATTGTAGTAAACTCATTATGTATTTCAAATTTATAATAACCACAATATCATCAATTAAAAAATGTACATCATATTCCAAGGATCCAAATACATAATTACATTAATCATATGATATATTTCGTATGAATAATAATCTTGAAATTTATCCCTTTCCTTATTATATGTTATATGACCTTGATGCTTGGTGTAATAATTATTGTAGTGCCTCATATCCATATATTTCAAATATATCACCGTTCTATTCTTTTCATTCCTTTTATTCCCTTTTTCTAGTGACCCATTTCTCCACACATAAAAAACCCATAATCCCTTAAAAAGTTTCTAGTGTAATTCTTTCCACAATTATCCAATCAAGAAAATACTTCTTTCCATTCATATATTTTTCTATTATTTTCTATGTCTCCCTCTATTTATCTTTCATCACTTTAAAAATATAATAATTTCATAATTGTTTCTTATGTGTTAATACACAAAAAATTATTTCATTGTGTGAATAAATTTTTGGAAAAATGATATCCCCAAAAGACTTTGATTCATCCCTTCAAAAAAATAATCAATCTTGCATTATTTGTTGTGTATGTAATCCATAGTGTGACTTTATAACCTAATAACGTCTGAAAAATATTCCTCAATAATTTATTACTCTTTTTTCATTTAACTAAGTAACATTCTCTTCATATCCTTCTGTTGATCATGAGGGAAATATTTTTCCAAGAATGTGCCATTATAATAATTCCATTCATAATTATTTATTTCATATTCATCCGAAGTATTCTGGATCAACAACTTCCATTAATAAATATCCCCCTTGAAATAATACAATTAAACTAAATCCTTTTCCTTTTTACAATATCCCAATTCCACAAATATATTCTCCATATAATTTATCCATTCCTCAGATTCCATTAGATTAGAAGTCCCACTAAATAATGGTTGCCCATATCAGATAAAGTGTTTCATCATTGAAGAATATAATTTGTAAAAATGAATCCAAATTGGGTAAAGGTTATGTGTCATTTCTGGATTAATATTCCCTAATATATCTATAATTTTCTTAATTACAAAACCAGTTATATCATCTTACTCAGTAGGGATACGTAATGATTGGTCATGAGTATTTATACCATTCTTATTTAAATGATCAATTTCTTAAAAATTTACTATACTATAATATATTATAAAAATAAGAAAATTATATCATAATGTGTAATCCAAAAACTACTTACATACATAGAATAAGATAATCTCATAATCATTTGTGTGGTTAATTTTGAGAAATCATTATTATCAAATACGTTATAATGGTTTTCTAATAAAATGTGCATTATCATGTGAATATCCCATGAATGTGTAAAAATAGTTATTCCATAAGTCTCATTTTTTGGGTACCAGGTAAATATTGAGTCAAGAGATTTGTTGATTTCTTGTAGTTATTACCCTAATGTACCTATTTCTCAAAACCACATAAACTTGTAGTATCCAGACAAGGAATAATTTATTAGAAGACCCATATAATCTCACCCCAACGAAAACATTTGGATACTCTTCTCTAATTATCTTCAATTAATATCATATGGATATATTCCTTGATCATTTTTTGTAAATATTATACCCAAATATTTTACTATAATTCCTTTGATTCCAACTGTAACGACCCCAAGCCCACCAGCATAGAGTTTGTGCCTTCATTTATTATATAATCATTGATACAATGGGTAAAATCTATAAGGATCAATCATTTGAAAAGTTTATGAAATGTAGATACATTCATGATACCCATTTTACATTGGTAAAAGAAAATAGAGTTGAATAAAGTATTATCTCAGCATCCTTGAAACTCATTCAAATGATTTATCTTAATAAACTTGGGAATGGAAACAAAATAAGGTGAGCGAAAATTATTACTAAAAGTAAATTATAGTGTGATATATAATTAATAAATAATCATGGTCATTATTTAATGGTAAATTAATCCATCAAATTCTAATTAATCAATAACATGAGCATACTATGGATGGAATAAATACTGTTAAAAAATTCTATACAAATAATCACATTAGCAAGAAATTCGATCAAGGTTATTCGAACTAATCTAATAATCACAACTAATATCAATAATGTTGGAATGAATAATGTTATATATATGTACTATAAAGAAATATTCTTACTATAGTCACTATAAATATATATCCACAAGACTACTTATGCTTATGGGTATAAACTTGTCTGATTTTCCAACTGATTCATCTTATAAGACAATCGATGCATCATGTGTCTTAAATTAATTGGCCCTCAAAAAATGTAAATAATTTCCAAAAAAATACCCATATAGTAAATAATCAATTTCAAACATAAACAAATTTCATTATAGAATATATTTGTTGAGAAAATGATAAATATTTATCAATATTTCCATAATAAATTAATTAACATTAAAAGTAAACATTGTATGTAAAAATGGTATATATTTTTGGGGATAATCAAATACACCATACAAGAATATGAATATTTATAATTAATATGATGTGCAATGAAAAAATATTTCAAATTTGTTTTGTTTCAATAGAAATTTAACAATCACAACATTAGATGAGAATGAGAAATAACTTCTACCATTTATTATCATCCATTAAAATCACCATGGTTGATATAATTAAACATTATACATAAAATTAAAGAATAATGAATTATTAATGATATTTAATTTCAATTGGATATTATATATAGCATATATATTGAATTTTTTGATAATGAAAAATAAGTCTCAATGGAATGTAATCATAGATGAAATCCCTTATCTCACATATCCCTCTAAGTGAACATTCTTTAATGTCAGGTAAAGTGGTTTTAAACATATTCTTAAATTATAATATAACCATATTTATATTTCAAATATCATATATATTATCATATTATAACATCTTATTACCTGTTTTGTAATAATCATTCATTATTCTCATTGTTTCATGTGATAATTGTCTTGTTTTCTTGTTCATCTTATGCGATTAAATATTTTATTCTTGCACATATTATATATTTTTACCACCCCAAGAATAATTAAAATTATATAATTATCATATTTATACGTCAATTATAATTTTGAAACCAATCAATAATAATGGTTTCATAAAATGTGAATGTTGCGATCATGGAGATGGAAGGTTATAGGTACGCATTAGTAACATATTCTCTTTTTAGTGATCATTATGTAAAGGGTTTTAGAAATATTTTAACATTATTTAATAATAATAATATCACATATACAATAATTTTTCTTTTATTATATATTTATCATTAATGTGATGTTTTCATGAAAAGAGATTCACATCACATTGTGAGGAAAATAATCGACACGTACACGAATAATGTTATCATCTACACATGTAGAAAAAATAAAATGATATATTATCTTTATGGAATTATGAATATTTAATTAATATAATATTTATTTTATTTTTATCAAAAAAATTCATTAACATTATTCCTTATCACCTTTAACAATAAGTGTTAGTGAATGACGAATAACATCACCTCAAGAGGTTGTAGTGCTCTGAAAAAATGAGTTATGTTATCTGGTCTCTATGGAATAAAAATCAATAAGATATATATCATATTATTAATAAACATTTGTAATAATGTTTTCAGTATCATATTTACAATTTTTACCCATATTGATACCCAACCTTCATAGGTTTAAATAGAAAAATGAACACCATCAATTCGCAAGGTGGTATTCCTCCATACACAAGAATGATGAATTAATAACCCATTTCATAGAAGTGGAGATATCTTTAAATAATAAAATTATTATGAAAACATGAAATTATTTTTAATATACTTATGTTATTATATCATAATGTTTCAATAATTATTTTAGGAGTTGGAGTGGAAAATAAGATAAATATTCTTGTGGAAGAACAATACCTCCTCTTTATGTATCGTCCTTAGGTACTCAATAAATCATTCCAAATATATATTTAATCCCAAACTAGGGATTAAATTATTAGTAAAAAGAGTTTTTGAAGTTATTTTGGAATTTTATGTATAATCCATATGCCCTCATAGGTGTGGATAAGTGAAGTGAGTGAGTTCCCTTATATAGTTCTGGATAGTGGTATTCTTGTAAATACTCAAAATTATTCACTATTAGGTGGTCTAATATACCTAATGTGGCTCTACAAATGAATAATAATGGAGTGTATGTTTTATATTCTCTATAAGTACCTCAAAAATACGAACATACAAGCATGTTTTATCATTTTTTTCCGTAGTCATTCCATTTTCCCAATTTTACCCTTTTGTTTTTACCACGGTAACTAGTTTTCAAACCTTTGTAATTTACCCATAATGACAAAAATGAAGTGAAATTTTATTAACACAAATTGTTCCCAATTGTTATAAATGTTATACCTAATTTATAAAGTAAAAAACATAAATGTGTTGGAAAATTAATTTTAACAGAAGCACATGTAACGTGCATAAACACCGCTTTAACCTCAACTACACTAAAAGTGTTTTTTCCTAATTAAGGGTCAATAAATTAATTATAAAATAATAATAATTCCATTAATTAAACATATAAAAAATTTATTATAATTTAAAAATATCTCTGAATATGATATGAGTTTCAAAATTTTTAAATCATTTAATAAAATCTCATTAATTATAAAACAAAACTAATTTCACTTTTGATAGTTGTCACAACCCGTCCCCTAGGGCCCATGCCATGACTACTCCATGACCGCCTACCATATTCCAGTGGCTGGTGACTAGAACCAAAGGCGAAATCCCAAAAACTAGGAAGGTATTTCCATTATAGATTGTAAACAAACACAACAGAGTAAGATAGAAGCAAAGCACTAAGTAAAACTGTATACAAATGAGTGCTAAAAAGTAAAGGGTCCGGAATAGAAGCCCAATAGAAAAGTACAAGTACAACTAAAAAGGGACAAATGGGTGAAAGGTGAAATCAGCTCCTAGATCATCCACCTCGGATCCTAACTGAATGGTAGGTACAGATAGCCTCCTAATCACTCCATGTCCGTCAGAATCCTCCATGTACTAACTCATCGTAAGGTCCACCTCTGGGTACCGTCCTATCATGGCGCTCTCATCCACCGTCAGTGCTATCTGTCATCTACATCCAACACAACGAGGTATGGGAATAGCGCGTTCATGGGTGAGTATAACGATACTCAGTAGGTACCCTGATACTATAACACCCCAAAATTTTATGATAAGTATTCTTTTTAATTAATTTGATGTCATCTTTTTGATGCTACACCATGATTATGTTGTGCTATACGCCACACCGTATTAGCTTGTAGTATACGCAACACTATTCTTAGATTGTGTTACACACAATTTAATATACGTTTGATAATAGTCATTCTAAGCAACATTGAGTGTATATATATATATATTCAATGTATAAATGAAAAATGGTTGGATTCTATTATAAAAAAATAACAAAGGTGTCTTTCACAACACACAACCCTTACTTGGCTTGCATTACACGCCAGCATGACCTTCCTCGATAGCGTGTGTTGTACGCAATACCAGGTTTCACTAAACAACGATATATTATTATAATATTATAAACTAGGAGTTATTAATATTATTAACTTAATTTTTAATTTCATAACATTATAATTCATCTTATTCATTTTCTAGAATGAGGTATGAAAACAAAATCAGTTTTTTATATAAAAGAAGTATTTTTCAAAAAATGTAGTTTTGATGCCTTTTGATGGAGCACCCATATTAAATATAATTTTTTAAAATATTATATGTAAAATTTTACAAAATAAAATTCTACTTTTGAATCAGGATATAAAAATTTACAATGGATAATGTTTTGATATTTTTCTGATAAATTTCATATTTTAATGAATAGTAAAAACATGCTATATTTTAATTATAAACAACTATTTTAATCATAATAATTTATATGGTTAAATAATAAAATTGAATGGTTTTAAAGTATAAATAGAATATATTTTTAACATTTGATATAATTTATGACATTAGAATTGATCTTACATTGAATTCGAAGGTTAAATCAATTCAATCTTTTGCAGTGTTTTAAACAAAAACCTGTTTTCATTCGACAACAGGATTAGTTTTAATTTAATTTATGCAAATTCTGGGTATTGAATTTGAAAAAATGGATTCAATATTTGGAATCAGTGGGTCCAAATTATGATAATAGGCTACTTTTTATTTTTTTTTATTATGAATAGAAACTACGGTAAATTTTATTTAACATAGTTAAAGGTAAATCATTTAGTTATGGATAAATACAATATTATAAAATTACACTAACACATGCACAATTATATTGGATGGCTAAAAGTCGACCCATATCAGCTAAGGGTCTGATTAGATTAATTTTATGGACTTTTGACTATAAAAATAATTTAATTATTATTAAAATGAAAGAAAGTGACAACATATCACTCTCTTGAATCTTATAAGTATAATAATTTTAATTTAGTGATAAACATCATAAAACTTCGAACATGAATAGTATCCAGAAATCTAATTAAATTGTCTACATCATGAGATTTTATTTAGAATTTTTAGGGATTAAATAATATTTAGTAATGGAGATACATTAATGATGAAGAAATTATTTATTAAGTGAAAAATCAGTAATATAGTTTTTATTGAATTAGTAATACCCATTAAAAGGCATAAAAACCTAGCCAAAACTTATTGGTAGTGTATATCTACATCATAAGCATCCAATTACCGAATATATAACCGTTTGGTGTCTTATAAAAGTGTTTATGACACTTATATTATTTTATTTTATATGATGTCAATGTTGTCACATTCATAAATTAATAAATATAACATTTTTAATTTTGTGTGTTTTAGAAGATAAATCCTACTAAATGTATTCTTATGAAATATATAAGATTTATCTTTAACCTAGTATTTTATTTTTAATTTTTATGAAACAAATAAGTATATTTAATAATTATACAAAAAAGATGTAGTAATTATTGTAATAAGAGAAATATCAAATAAATGGTTTTAAAAATAGTAAAATAAATATTATATTAACTATTTAAATTGATCCACTAATTTTCGAGATTACTGTGAGATGTTAGAAACCTATTAAATATTTTAGTTCGAATATATCCCCGATGTTGTTTTTATTTAAATTCATATAAATTAATAGTCTCAAAATTGACACTATTGTTATTTTAAAAAAAATAACATATTATTAAATTGATTAAAAATAAAAAAAATATTTAAAAATTATAAATTGAAATTTATATAGTCTAAAATTTCATTAATTATCTAATTATGGATAATTCACAGCAAATAAGTAATTATTTATTGAAATTTAAAATTTAGAATTATATTACCAAAAAAAAATTAATAGATTAAATAAGGAAAAATCAAGTTTATAATGTTTAAAATAAATTCCCTATTTGCCTACATTTTATTGGATGATGATATTAATACACTATCTCATATATTCTTCGAATTTGAGTCATTTTTGGAGGTTTTTATGTGGGTTTAAATTTATTATAAATTAATATTTTTAAGATTTCCAAAGGTACCCCTCTCCTCCATTATAAAAAGGGAACACCTTCCCACTTCTCTTCACACCCTTTGAGCCTTCAAGCTCGAAAAACCCCTGCCCATTTCCATTCTAAACTTCCCTAAAATCATACTAGAGGTCTTGGTGTTCTTCAAAGACCAATTTTAGTATCCTAACAGTAGGTTTTAAAGAGGCGTGTCGAAGAAGAAGTAATATCTTTTACCGATTCATTCAAATTCATTTCTTCGTATACTTCCTCTTATATTGTTGTTTAATAATAAATTAATAACATACGTATCTCTAATATACTGATATGTTATTATAAATATGAAACAATATCATTTCACCTTCTATCCATCATACGGAAAATGAAATCACTGCGCGCGCGTACGTACAGAATACTGTCTCCACGCCGTGTTGTAATCTGTTTTTCCACCACCACATTACTTGGATTGGTATAATGGTGTGAAGTATAAATATATATGGTTATAATAACATCATAATGATTCTATGATATTATATCATCCACTCCAATTCTATTCAATAAATATGGGAATGATATCATCGCTCGTGCGTACGTATTGATTACCGTCTCTACGATGCGATAAGATTCATTTTCTATGATAACAATTCAAGAATGATTGTTAAGTATATATAATAAGTAATCATGAAATATATTACATAATAATTCTACTTTATTTATGTATATATATATGTATGTCATCTACTTAATTCCATTTAATTCAATAAGGAAACAGAAACAACGTTCATGCGTACGTACAGCCTACCGTCTCCATGAACGGTGTATTTCTTTCCATTTATTGTTCTATTATATATATGTATATTATGAATATATATTATTTATAAATCATGTTTTATATTCTATAATTAAGTAATAATTAGCTAAGTAATCATATTAATAATTACATGTCAAAACCTGGATGATAAATGAAACGATTTTATCCAAAACACTACGTTTATAAGGAATTTACTAATGAATGGGTAATATAAAGTTGTAAGTGAATCATATGTGATATCATAATTATTATTATAGTTCTGTTACAGGTTAACAATTGTTTCAAACCCTCTATAATGGAGTCTCAGACACATATGGAAGAGATTGGACATAAGGTAAGGGATAATTATTCCAATCTGGTACTTATCCGAATTGTTTATTCGTAAATATTTACTGGGATTATATTTATCATCTATGTCCATGTTTTATAAAAATGTTTTCATGTATGTTTAATGTACTTTTTACCCATTTTTGACTTTTACTAAATGGTATGTAAGGAATAATTTTTTTGTTTACCATACAAGGTACTTTTTGACTTTTCCGACAAAAGTAAGAGAAAAGTGTTTTTTTAGATTATACAGAATGAAAGGATTTTTACGGTTTTATAAAGAATTATTTTCATGAATATTCTTCCAAAATATTTCATGAATATATTCAACAAAATCCTTTCCTTTTAAAATTTCATGTCATTTTGTTAAAAGAAAATGATTTAGAAGAAGAAAGGATATTGTCATCAAGAATTCTTTCAAGTGTTTTATCAAAACCATTTTCCATCTATGATTAAATTATTTAATATTTGTATGTTTCAAGTATAATGTCTCTATGATTTACATGGTTTCACTTCTCTTATGATGAAATGATATCCCATTATTTTATATGGATTATTTTATGATTGGATGATGTTTATGAAACCCATTTTATTCTTTGGGTTATGATGAATGATTTCTATTTAATTTGTTGAACATGTAAGAATGATTTCATTATTAGATGGGTGTGACCTATACCTCCATCCAATTCTTTGGGTAATGATTTTTATCTCATGAGATAGACTTGGCTGAAACTAAAAGTAAATCTAGTTCAGTAATATAGGGGTGGAATGGTAAGTAAACCTGGTTCATTAAGGGACTTTGTTTACTATGATGGTCTTGGCAGCAATGCTGGTGTCGCCAAAATTTACCCTACTGGTAAAAGAGGTCGTTGAAGTACAAGTTGGGATCTAATCCAAAGGGACTGATGAAGAAACCTTGAGATAATAAAATTTGTTGAAGGATTGGAAATGAAATGGCCAACATTGAGGTAGATTTTAATTGGATAACTAATGATATAATTTAAATAACAGACAGGAAAAATGATGTGAAAAAAACAATTTTTGATGATGGGTTGATCTTTGGGTTTCTCTTGAGGTGGATTTGATAAATTTCTTTTTTAAAAAATTTCATGTCATTAATTGAAGATGTATCCAAAAAAAAGATAATTCTCCCAAATTATTCACCAATTTAATCCCTACACAATTCCAATCCCAATCACTAATTCACTTTGAGGATCACATTACTGAGCACTCAAAATAAATAGATCATACTAGCAATCAAAATGTGTCATAGTTAAACTTGGAAAAGATGAATAAGAACATACCTCATCGAATGGAAATCTTAAAATAACAAAATGATTTAAAAATTAAAGTACATGAAATAACATCCAATCCCTAACCTTGCTACTCCCTTAGATCAACCCTTAAGTGGTTATCCCTCCATTGGTTCTATTCTACCAATGGAAGTGGGATTTAGACTTTTGGGGGAAGAATTGAAGAAGAAGAAAATTATTAAAAGAATAAACACTCCACCGTTGTGTGATTGAATTCACAAGTACTGGTGTGAATAAATTTACACTGTGATTTAACAGTATCAATGTGTGATGAAAAGGAAAATAATAAGAGAAGAATAAGAATAAATTTTATTAAAATACTAAACGTGAAAGAAAAACTTACATGGGAAACTTGACTATGCGATTACAAATTGAAAGCAGAAAATTACAATTGAAAGAAAAATACAATCGATAAAAGAAAAACTTCGATTAAAAGTAAAATGTTAGATGCTAATTCCATTCACCACCAGCTCCTTATATAGGAATATTAGGAGCCTTACAGATACCCCACCACAATAAATTCCACCCCCTTAATTTAGAGAGTCAAAAGGATGGTGAGAAAATCAAGGGATTTGGGCATTTCAAAGTTGACCCAGGAATTTCATCCAGATTCATCTACAATTTTGATATGTGATTTGGGAATTGAAGGTGGCCGAATCCTGAGGGGTCATAGAAGATAAATATTCTCTTCAATATATACTATATGATCTGTAAACATTTAATGAATTTTGGCTTAGCCATTTGAATGATATGGTCCATATGATGCGATGACATTATGTGAATTAATGTCGGGCCCACCATTTAAATCTCAAAGACAGATCTCTTTATCATCATGAAATCTTCAGAATTAGCTCTGTCCACATTTTAATAAAATCATCCTCATATGTTTCAATTTATACTGTAAAAAGTTAAGAATCATTGGGCTTGTTTTTTGGGCCCCAAATTTGTTTGATGGGACTTAGGCCCATTATGCTTTCTCCAGAAAATTCATACATTCGGGCGTAAAATTCTACATCTTCCCATAGGATTAAAACATCTGACCTAAAAGATAAAATGTTCCAAACAAAGTGATCAATAATATCTCAAAATTTCAAATTCATAAAATGAATATAATGTTGTCCACAAAGAAATTAATGATTAGGCCCAAATTTTCATTTGAAACATGAATTGCATTTATGATGAGAAATTAAGTTCTATTTAAGAAATGCACTAAATACAATGTTTATGGACTTTAGAACAATGAATATAAAGATATTAAAAATTAATATTAGCCACTTTGAGTGACTAATCACACCCCACAACTTGAGTTTTGCTAGTCCTGAGCAAAATAAATTACAAATATGAAATTCAAATCCCCTTTTCCAAAAACATTTTAATACACATTGCTCACCCAAAGACCTCATACCCAAAAAATTATGAAACCCATCAATATAATTTAAAACAATCTAGGATCATAAGAATATCCCAAGCCCAATCCCATTCCTTTGTTCAAATTCATCGCTATATTTCATCCAATTTCAATTATGCATGATAAATTGTTGTGCAACACAAAAGATATGAGGCCCATTTTATTTTTCACAGGGAAAAAATGGAAGCGCTAGGTGGGAATCACATTAAATCTTAAGATGAGTATCCAGTTTTTTTTTTGTTTTTTTTTTTGTTTTTTTTTTGTTTTTTTTAACCACAATAGATATGAAAAGACTAACTCTGGGCAAGACAAATATGTAGTCGCGATCCCCAAGTGTCAGACGCCACACATATTGTCAATTCCATTCTCTATAATAGAGATATAAAACCTAACTCTGGGCAAAAAAACTATGGAGACACGATCCCCAAATGCTGGATGCCACACATTTAGACAAAACATTGCTCTATGTGGCCATTATTTTTTTCAATTTATTTTTGTTTTTTTTATTTGCTTTGGATACTCAAATTAATCTAATAGTGACCCCAGAACCCTATGCTATAATGAAAGGGTACAAGAACTCAAATTTACCCCCCATGATCTAGTAGATGTGCATTGTGGAATTTTTATTAAGAGGATGAAAATGTAAACTATGAAAAATCACACTAGACAACCGCACTTTCCAAAAACAATTCTCATGAACTTAAACTTTCATTAAAATCATAATCAAGGCATCCAAATTTTTTGATATCCAACTTCAGAGTTTGCAATGTGTGTTATCATGTTCAAGGTTAATGGAATTTTTTATTTCCATGCATGTTCTTATTGAAAAGAAAATCCTTTTTTATTTCATCTCCCCCCAACATAGAATAACATTGTCCCCAGTGTTTAATGAAAAGAATAGTTAGAAGGTGGTAAGAGAGTTGTACAAAGAAGAAATTTAAAATGATAATCATGGAAGGAAGTAACCTCGAGTTTGATGATGATAGTGTTTGCCACACTCTCCCTTCAATCCTGGATTTATGTCTCATCAGCTTGGATGGTTGTGACGGGATTTTCCCCATGACCTATGACCTGTCCTTTTATTTTTTTAACCTATAAAAACATAAAAATAAAACAAAACAATATAAAATGATGATACATTGTCTTTTTTTAAATTCCTGGTTAAGGTATTACTCAGAGATCACACCATTTGACATAGATGAATATAGAACCCCCCTTTTATACCCATCCTCACTCATAAAAGAAAAACAGGTCAACAACATATGGTAATTTTTTTTAAATGAAAAAAAATGATTGAAAATGATTGGAATCATAAAAGCCATGGGTTGCCTCCAATGTAGCGCTTTTGTTTAACGTAGTTAGCTCTACTTGAACCCCCAAAATTATCCAATTACCACTTTCAAAATTTTTAGGACACCATTTTTATCCACCTCAACAAGATTTAGATTAATTCTTTTTTTAGAATTTTTTCCATGTGAAATCCCATGCTTAAAAATGAGAGTGAAAGTCCAAGGAATTTCGGTAATGGTTGATTGAGTTTCATTTGGAGTATTTCCTAATAATTCAATGTTCCTTCCTACTTTGTGAGATTCTTGATGAAAATGCATGATAATTGAATGGTATAGGTTTTCATAAATAGAGGGATTTTTGAGTTGAGAAGGAAGGATTATAATGTTGAGTTTAGTTTCACTGAATTTTCCCAAAGATGAATGGAAATTTGAATCCCAATATGTTTCTTCTACAAAACATTTTGAATGAATTTCTTCCTTTTGAAAATATGATTCATCCCCAAAATTATCCATTTGAATTTCATTAGTGGTTATGGAATCACTATTTGTTATATATCACAATGGTTCAATTATCGGTGTTTCTAAAAAAATGTTATTGGAGCAATATTCTGAACACTCAATCCATGAAGACAAATTTTCCCCTTGTGAATCCAAAAAATTAATTTCCTCATGTTTTAAATACCCTTCAACATTTCCTTGATCTTGATCAGTTATCCCATATCCAAAGGTTAGTTCTTTTTTCGATTCATGGTAGGTTTTTGGGATACAATATTAATCTATAAATGATGAGGAAATAACATCTTGAGTGGGAAATGGTTCCTCAAAAGTCTTAAAGCTTTGTAATTCTAATCTGAATGATAAAACTTATGAATTAATTTAATCCATTTGTTCACACAATTTTTCAAGAATTATTTCAGGATTACGGTCGATATATGATTGTACATCATGGACTTACTCATTATTTATCTTTTCAATCATTCTTGATAGGTATGGAAATTGATCTTTTAAACATTCAGTATCCCATTGATTGTAAATGTAATCGGGTGTGGGGTAATCATTCAAGTGTTGATCAAAGTAATTTTCTATCTAAGGGGATTCCCATTATTGATTTTCTATTTGTTTCAAGCCTCAGTTTATGAAAAGAAATTTTTGATGATACTCCATGGGAGTTGAATGAAATTTGGACTTGGATTTTGTTTTTGGAGACACAAAAACAGAAAGGGGAAAAGAAAAGAGAAATATACGTGTGAAAAGAGATGTTTGGTGAGAATAGAAGGTGGGTGTCTAAGAAACCTTACATGGGTCCCTGGAAACAACACCATAATTTGGTGTCGCACAAATTTACCCTACTGGTAAAAGCGGTCGTTGAAGTAAAAGTAGGGATCGAATCCACATGGACCGAAGAAGAAACCTTGAGACAATCAAATTTGTTGAAGGATTGGTTATGAAGTGGCCAACATTGAGGTAGATTTTAATTGGAGAACTAATTATATAATTTGAATAACAAACAAGAAAAATTATGTGAAGAAAACAATTTTTGATGATGGTTTGATCTTTGGGATTCGCTTGAGGTGGATTGGATAAATTTCTTTTCTTAAAAATTTCATGTCATAAATTGAAGACGTATCCAAACAACAAGATAATTCTCCCAAATCGTTCACCAATTTAATCACTACACAATTCCAATGCCTATCACTAATTCACTTTGAGGATCACTTTACTGATCAATCAAAGGAAATAGATTGTACTAGCACTCAGAATGTGTCGTCGTTAAACTTGGAAAAGACGAAGAAAAACATAACTCATCGAATGGAAATCTTAAAATTACAAAATGATTTAAAAATTAAAGTACATGAAATAACATACAATACCTAATCCTGATACTCCCTTGGATAAACCCTTAAGTGGTTATACCTTCATTGATGTGATTCTACAGATGGAAGCAGGATGTAGACTTATGGGGGCAGAATTGAAGAAGAAGAAAATTAATAAACTAACGAAAACTCCACCGTTGTGTGATTGAATTCACAAGTGCTGGTGTGAATAAATTCACACCTTGATTCAATGGTATCAACGTGTGAAGAAAAGGAAAATAATATGTGAAGAATAGGAATAAATTTTATTAAAATACTAAATCATTAAGAAAAAATTACATGGGAAACATGACGATGCGATTACAAATTGAAAGCAGGAAATTACAATTGAATGAAAAATACAATGAATGAAAGAAAAACTCTGATTAAAAGAAAAATGTTAGATTCTAATTAAATTCACCACCAGATCCTTATATTGGAATCTTAGGAGCCTTACAGACACCTCACCACAATAAATTCCACCCCCTTAATATAGAGAGTCAAAAAGAAGGGTGATAAAATCAAGGGATTTGGACGTTTCAAAGTTGACCCGGAAATTTTGTCCAGATTCATCTACCATTTTGATGTGTGATTTGGGAATTTAAGGAGGCCGAATCCCGAGGGGACATAGAAGGGAAATATTCTCCTGAATATGTCCTATATGATCTATAAACATTTCAGGAATTTTTGCGCAGCCTTTTCAATGATATGGTCGAAATGGTGGGACGACTGTATGTGCATTAATGTCGGGCCCACCATTTAAATCTCTAGTTCAGATCCCATTATCATCATGAAAACATCAGAATTAGCTCCGTCCATAGTTTAATAAAATGATCCTCATAATTTTCTATTTCTAATGTAAATGTTTGAGCTTAATTGGGCTTGGTTTGTGGTCCCCACATTTGTTTGATGGGCCTTTGGCCCATTATGATTTCACCAGAAAATTTCTGCATTCGGGCGCAAAATTCTCCATCTTCCTTTGGGATTCATCCATCGGACCTAAAAGATTAAATGTTCCAAACAATGTGATTAATCACATCCCATAATTTCAAATTCATAAAATGAATATAATGTTGTCCAAAAAGAAATGAATCACTAATCCCAAATTTTCATTTTAAAAATGAATTGCATTTTAGATGAGAAATGAAGTTCTATTTATGCAATGCACTACAAACAATATTTATGGAATTTGGAACAATGAATATAAAGATATTAAAAATTAATATTAGCCACTTTCAGTGACTAATCAAATTCCTTGGCTACTATGGAAACCATTACATGTGCTTAATGGATCCCACAATTACATGTTTTATTCCCATTCTAGTTTATCATAATTAATGTTCCTTTATAATATATGTCGTATGTACATCCAAGATTTATGTCATTGCTCATGATTTTGATGATTAGATTTTATGAAAAAAAAATTGCATTCAAATGTTTATGGATTGCTTTATGTTCCCTATGTTTACCCTTACTGAGTATTTGAGCTCACCCTTTATATGATTTCTTTTCCCCAGGATTTAATGAAAGATTTTAGGTATGAAAACAAAAGGGGAATATCTTTATGGGAGATGTTGAAGATCATTCACCATCATTAGAAGATTATATTCTGTGTTTCCAAAGACACTAAACTATTACGGTCCTTGTGTTTATGTTTTTTTTAGGTATTATGTATTCCACAAAATTAATGTAATGTCCATGTACATCATGAATCGGGTATCTACAGTTTGTATCAGAGTAGAGGTTTATTTAAACATTAGAAACTAGGATGAGAAAACTTTAGTGAGATCCCTAGAGATATTTCTAAGGAATGTCTAGGGATGTCCCTAAGGTTAAGTATAAGTATAGGTTATAGTCCTATAATTACTGTATTGATCTTTGAATTAAACCTAAACTGTTAGATATTAATGTTACTCCCCATTTATTATGTTGTTTTACCTATCATGATTTTTGCCTCTCACATTATTCTTTTTGGGTTTTAGACGATGGTTGGAACCTGAAGGAACCATGTTGATCAATGAATGTACAAATCAATGATTGACCTTCTGAACAAACCAATGTTATGGAATATGGAGTGAAAAATCTTATTGATATACTTACTCATGCTATGAATCATTCTGAACTTTCAAATAAGCGGAGAAGGGAACAATATTGTATTGATTCCTTCATGAGGCAATGTCCCCCTTATTTTAGTGGGTCTCCTAATCCACTTTTTTCTGAACAATGGATCAGTACCATTAAAAAGATATTTTCCATATTTCACTGTTTGGATTATGAAAAAGTCATTCTAGATATTTACCAGTTAGAAGGCGAAGCAGATCAATGGTGGACTTTAATTAAAAATACAAGGCCCCAAGGTAAAATTGACTCCATGGAATGGGATGAGTTCAAGAACTTATTTTTCAATAAGTACTTCCCTCGTATTCTTCAAATAAAGAAGGAAATGGGGTTCCTTGAGCTTAAGGAAAAGGATGATGAATCTATTAGTATATACGAAGCGAATTTTACAAGGCTTGCAAGGTATGCATATGGCTTTATTATCCATCCTGGTAGTAAAGTTGATCGATTCTTCAGTGGCTTAATTCTAAGTCATTGAAGGGCATTAACTATAATAGACATCAGTAGCTATGAAGAAATTGTGTATTGTGCTATCAAGGTAGAAATGGAAGTTGGTGTTACATATCCATCTCATGGTTTTGACAAGAAATAAAATATGGAGTTCAAGGAGAAATCTCAAAACAACGGTGAAATGAAGATGAATTTTTCTTTATGCTCAAAGTGTGGAAAGAAGCATGGTGGAGATTGCCTAAAAGGTACTAGAAAATGTTTTAAGTGTGGAAAAGAAGGTCATCGAGCAATTTATTATCGATGTAATGGGAAAAAGGTTGCTAATGATGTGAATAGAGAAAAGACTACAGAGAACTCTCCACCAAAACTTCAATGCATCAAGTGCAAGGAAATGGGACATTATGCAAATAAATTCCCTAATCCATGGGTTAATGATGATCAACGTGAGCAACTTCTTAAGGAAAAGGATAAAGGAAACTCTCATACAATCACTATTTGTGATGTTGAGTATGGAAATGATGTTTTTTAATGATTAAGTGTTTATGTAACGGGATTACAAAATAGAATCATGGAAACTCATTTATGGTATTGTGGTAATTCAGAATATCTATGTATTGTTCTATTGTGATTTTCAAAAAATTTATTGTAATGGTAACCATGAAAAGTGATTCCAATATTTTGGAAAACAAATGATATGCACATAATGAAGGGATAAGTAGAAAATAAATTGTTTGATAGTATTCATGAGCTCATGATTGTTATAAGGATTAAGGGATATCATGGTTTGAGTATATAGAATTTTTGGGATGTGAAAAGAGTTAACTTTTGACAGCATTCATGTTTTCACTAAGGTTCAATGGGTATTTTTTTCAAGAGAATCATGATTAAGGTATTTACATGATTGGAATGTGACCAAGAAGATATATGATGGATAAATGATGGTATTCACATGATTTTTATATGACCTTTTTAGTAATCGTTCACTTTATACTGTGTGTTTGCAAAGAATTATTTTTGATAAGCCTAAAGATTCGAATGGATTATGTTGAACATAAGTTAGTATTGTTTAATGCTAGAAATGTTTTTTGATATTATTGATAGAATGTTATAATAATGTAGTTTTAGAAAAAAGAAAACCTGCAAGATGGGCGACAACTCATCGTGTCAGACAAGGATGCTGGAATTGAACCCACAACCAAAGTGCGAAAAGCCTTTATCTCATACCACTGGCCTACAAGAAGTCCTTGGTTAGTAGAAACTAGTTTTATTTTATTAAGCGGTATGGTAGATAATGTATAAGTCCATTGTTGGAATCATATATGATTAATCTCATCATAGATGGACTTATGTATATTTAATAACTTATGATAACATTTTTGTGATAGAAACAGATGGGATGACTTATCATTCTATTGCATGATCTGTTAACACTTCATGAATGATAAATTCAGCTTCATTTCTTTAAATAGAGATGAAGTGGAAATTGTTCATGGAATGACCAACAATGATATTACACTAAAATAAAGTAAGTATTTCTCCCTTTGTAAAAGTTCATCAACGTTTGGGAAATGATCATGGAAACCAAAAATGTTGTTCTAGTACTCTCATATCCGATGAATCAGATGGAACCTTAGATCATCCCAAATTTATGGCATTGTGATTGTTGGTTTTTTCATAGTCATGTTCTCTACCACTCTCTATCAGAATTTAATGGATAGATTTTTTCTTCCATTTTCATATTTTCACCTATGTTTTTTATGTGGAAACCCAGGGATTAGTTATTTTGGGTAACTGTTACGATTCATAATTTAGTTTTTAATGGTCAGTTTTTGTATTACTTTTTACTATGTGGGTTTTTATGAAAGAAAATTTCATGTAGTAAACCATTTATGACCTCAACGAATTTCGAGGGAGAAAATCATTTTAAGGGGGGTAGAACGTAACATCCAGAGATTTTATGATAAGTATTATTTTTAATTTATTTAATATCATGTTATTTATGCTACACCAAGATTATCTTGTCCTATACGCATCACTGTATTAGCTTGCAGTATACGTATCACTATTCTTAGATTGTGTTACAAACATTTTCAAGTTCGTTTGATAATATTCATTCTAAAAAACATTGAGTGTATATATATATTCAATGTATAAATGAAAAATGGTTGGATTAAGTTATAATGAAACAACAAATGAGTCTTTAACAACACGCAACCCTGACTTTTCTTTCATTACACGCAATCAAGACCTTCCTAGATAGCGTGTGTAGTACCCAATACTGGGTTTTACTAAACAACGATATATTATTATAATATTATAAACTAGCCGTTATGAATAGTATTAACTAAATTTTGAATTTTATAAATTTATAATTCATCTTACACATTTTCAAGAATGTGGTATGAAAAAAAATCAGTTTTTCGTATAAAAGAGGTATTTTTCAAAAAATGCAGTTTTGCCGCCTTTTGATGGCGCACCAATTTTAAATATATTTTTTTTTGTAAAGTTTATAAGTTAAATATTACAAAATAAAATTATTCTTTTGAATCAGGATATCAAAATTTACATTGGATAATGTTTTGATATTTTTCTAATAAATTTCATATTTTAATGAATAGTAAAAACACGCTATGTTTTAATTAAAAGCAACTTTTTTCATCGTAATAATTTATATGGTTAAATTATAATTTGAATGGTTTTAAAGTATAAAAATAATATATTTTTACCATTTGATATAATTTATGTCATTATCATTTATTTTACATTGAATTCGTATGTTAAATCAATTCAATCTTTTGCAATGTTTTAAACAAAAACCCGTTTTCATTTGACAACGGGATTAATTTTAATTTAATTTCTACAACTTCTCTGTATTGAATTTGAAAAAATGGATTCCATATTTGGAATCAGTGGGTCCAAATTATGTTAATAGGATACTAATTATTTTTGGGAATTATGAATAGTAAGTATGGTAAATTTTATTTACCACAATTAAAGATAAATTGGGTAATTAAGGGTAAATATAATATTATAAAATTACCCTAACAGATGAAAAAAATCTATTAAATGGCTAAAAGCCGACCCATATCACCTAAGGGTCAGATTAGATTCATTTTATGGACTTTTGACCATGAAAATAATTTAATTATTATTAAAACAATGTAAGTGACAACATGTCACTCTCTTAAATCTTATAAGTATAATAATTTTAATTTAATGATAAACTTCATAAAACATTGAACATGAATAGTATCCAGAAATATAACAAAATTATCTACATCATGAGAATTTATTTATAATTTTTAGTGATTAAATAATTGTCATTAATGGTGATACATTAATGATGAAGAAATTATTTATTAAGTGAAAAATCAGTAATATAGTTTTTATTGAAATAATATTACCCATTAAAAGGCCCAAAAACCTGAACAAAACTTATTGATAATGTATATCTACACCATAATCATCCAATGGCCTAATATATAACCGTTTACTGTCTTATAAATGTAATTGTGACACTTATATTATTTAATTTTATATGATGTCAAAGTTGTCACCTTCATAATTTAATAAATATAACATTTTAAATTTTGTCTGTTTTAGATAATAAATCCTACTAAATGTATTTATATAAAATATATAAGATTTTCTTCCTCCTAGTATTTTATTTTTAATTTTTATGCATAAAATAAGTATATTTAATAATTATAAAAAATATGTTGTATTAATTATGTTCTTAAGGGAAATATCAAATAAATGGTTTTACAAATAGCATAATAAATATTATATGAACTATTTAATGTGCTCCAATAATTTTTTAGATTACTATGAAATGTTATGAATCTATTAAATATTTCAGTTCAAAGACATCCCTTGTGTAGATTTTATTTATATTCAAATAAATGAATAGTGACAAAATAGACACTATTGTTATTTTAAAAAAATACCATATTATTAAATTCTTTAAAAATCCCAAAATATTTAAAAATTATAAATTGATATTTATATAGTCTAATATTTCATTAATTATCTAATTAGGGATAATTTATAGAACATATGTAATTATTTATAACAGGATAAAATTTAGAATCTTATTAACACAAATAAAATTTAATAGATTAAATGAGGATAAATCAAGTTGATAATGTTTAAAATAAATTCCCTAAGTGTATAAATTTTATTGGATGATGAGATTAAACCCATATCGCATCTAAAAAATAATATGAGTGTTTTTTTGGAGGTTTTTATGTTAGGGTAGATTTATTATAAATTAATATTTTTAAGATTTCCAATGATGCCCCTCTCCTCCATTATAAAAAGGGAACCCCTTCCCACTTCTCTTCACACCCTTAGAGCCTTCAAGATCTGCCAAACGCTGCCCATTTCCCTTCTCAACTTCCCTAATAACATAATAGTGGTCCTGGTCTTCTTCAAATAAAAATCTTAGTATCCTAAGAGGAGGTTTCAAAGAGGCGTGTCGAAGAAGAGGTAATATCCTTTACCGATTCTTTCAAATTCATTTCATCTTCTACTTCCTCTTATTTTGTTGTTTTATAATAAATTAATAACATAAGTATCACTAATATACTGATATTTTATAATAAATATTAAACATCATCATTTCACCTTCTATCCATCCTACGGAAAATGAAATCATCGCGTGTGCGTAGGTAAGGAATAACGTCTCCATGCCGTGGTGTAATCTGTTTTTCCACCACCACCATACTTGGATGGGAATAATGGTGTAAAGAATAAATATATAAGGTTATAATAACATCATACTGATTGTATGATATTATATCATCCAATCCAATTCCATTCAATAAATATGGGAACGATATCACTGCTCGTGCGTACGTACGGATTACCGTCTCCCCCATGTGATGAGATTCATTTTCCATGTTAACAATTCAAGAATGATTAAAAAGTATATATAATAAGTAATCATGAAATATATGACATAATAATTCTACTGGATTTATGTATATATATTTGTATGTCATCTACTTAACTCCATTCAATTCAATAAGGAAACGGAAACAACATTCATGCGTACATACGGCCTACCGTCTCCATGAACGGTGTATTTATTTCCATTTATCGACCTATTATATATTTTTATATTATGAATATATATTATATATAAATCATGTTTTATATTTTTCAATAATTTAATCATGATCTAAGTAATCATATTAATAATTACAAATCAAAACACGGATGATAAATGAAATGATTTTATCCAAAACACTAATTTAACAAGTGATTTACTAAAGAATGGGTAATATAAAGTCGTAAGTGAATCATATATGATATCATAAATATTATTATAGTTCTGTTACATGTTAAAAATATGTTCAAACCCACTATACAGGAGTCTCTGACACATACGGATGATATTGGACATATGGTAAGGGATAATTATTCTAATCTCATTCTTGTCTGAGATTGTTTATTCGTATGTATTTACTAGGGCTATATTTATCATCAATGTCCAAGTTTTATAAAAATGTTTTCATGTATGTTTAAAGTTCTTTTTACCCATTTTTGAATTTTACTACATGGTATGTAAGGAATCGTTTTTTGTTTACCATACGAGGTACTTTTTGACTTTTCCCTGAAAAGTATTAGAAGAATGTTTTTTAACTTATATGGTATGGAATGATTTTTACAATTTTATAAAGCCTTATTTTCATGAAACTTCCTCCAAAATATTTCATGACTATTTTCAAAAAAATCCACTTCTTTTAAAATTCCTTGGAATATTTTGAAAAGAAAATGATTTTGAAGATGAAACGTTATTTTCATCAAGAATTCATTTCAAGTGTTTTATCAAAACAATTTTACATATAAGATGACATTATTTCATATGTGTATGTTTCGAGTATAATGTCTCTATTATTTAAAAGGTTTCACTTCTCTTATGTTGAAATGATATCCATTTATTTTATATGGATTATGTTATGATGGGATGATGTTAATGAAACCCATTTTATTTATTGGGTTATAATGAATGATTTATATTTAATTTGTGGCACAAGTAAGAATAATTTCATTTTGAGATGGGTGGGACATATATCTCCCTCCAATGTATTGGGTAATGATTTATATCTCAAGAGATAGACATGGTTGAAATAGAAGGTAAATATGGTTTAGTAATACAGGGCTGTAACAACAAGAAAACCCAGTTCAGTAAGGGACTTTGTCCACTAAGATCGTCTTTGCAGCAATGCCATGGGTACTATGGAAATCATTACATGTGCTTAATGGATGCCACAATTACATGTACTATTCCCATTCTAGTTTATCATGATTAATGTTCCATTATAATATATGACTTATGTACATCCATGATTTATGTCATTGATCATGATTTTGATGTTTAGATTTTATGTTCAAGTTTTTGCATTCAAATGTTTATGGATTTATTTATGTTCTCTATGTTTACCCTTACTGAGCATTTGAACTCACCCTTTATATTTTTTCTTTTCCCCAGGATTTAGAGAAAGGTTTTAGGTAAGAAAAAAAAATGCGAAGATCTTTATGGGAGATGTTGAAGATCTTTCACCATGATTAAAAGATTACATTTCGAGTTTCCAAAGACACTAAACTACTACGGTCCTTGTGTGTCTGTTTTTGTTATGTATTAAGTATTTCGCAACTGTAATGTAATGTCCATCTATATCAAGCATCGGGTCTCTACAGATACCCTCAAGGTATCAAAATATCCAACAAGGATAAACCAAAAAGTAATAAAATCAATATATAACCACCCTTAGATATATTACCTTACATATACCTAACTTATCATGTAATCCATCTTAATCATGAGGTAGAAAAAAAAGTTACTGACTCAGCTCAACCAGGATTTTATTCTAAGGTGAGAATCAAACTGAACCCTCGGCTGATGGAGAACTTCTCCTCTATCGAGTACAGTGGGCCTGCCGAGTCACACAAAGGCACTTCCCAGTAACATGGACTGTTGAGGTACTTCTCATGTCAAGTACCGTGGATCTGACGCGCTCACACAAAGGCGCTCTCCACATTGGGTTTTCTTCTCTCACATAGAGGCACTCCCCCTCGTTTCCTACTGAGGTACTACAAGTGTCGAGTACCGTGGGTCTTCTGTGCTCACACAGAGCCACTCCCCACCATGGGTTTTCCGCCCTCACAAAGAGGTCCTCCCCATTGGGCTATAAGAATCACTCTGAATCAAATCGGTTAGTAGTCACCAAGTCTCATCTAGCTATTAGGTTCTCGCACAAATACCTGCTCATCTTTGGATAATCTTCTCCACAAGCTACTAGTCGATACTACAACTATCACAAAGTCCCGCATATATGTATCTCAAAGGTCTTCCTCGTCATAGGGGTATCAATGCAACAGACGACTCATCAATCGGACGCCTGGTCTATGATTTATTAGATTTTACGTCCTGGGGGACCGGATGGATTCGTGTATGATCCATACTGACTGTATCTCTAATATACCCTGAAATCCAGTAGGGTATTCTCAAATGGATAGTCGCATTCCATGAATACCAGCACTGCTGAAGGCTCGTCAAACAGACGTCCGATGTTGAATATATGGTCAAAAGAAATTAATGGTCAGTAGTGGGCCAAGTATCAATCCGACCTAGTCGGACTGACTTGGCCCAACCCACTCAGGGTATACCCGGTTTGGGATGACCCGGCCAGACTCGTTCGGTCTAACTCGGCCCCTTGGGCGGGGCAGCACATTAATTTCGGCCCAGTCCAATGGGCCCATCCCAGCGGAATATTTGGGTGGCTCGGTCCAGGATCTAGGCCAGTTCGACCCAGAGTGTCATGAGGGCGTATCCCGGTGCTGCTCGGTGAGGCTTGTCTCGGTGGGCGCAGCTGGTCTGGTTCGGCTGGGGCGCCACGAGGGGGGCTGAGCCGGCCGGGTGGCCACGAGGGGCTGGGACACCGGGTCGGCCGGGTGGCCGCGGATGGGGCCAGGCAGGCCGACAGGCTGGGTGTGCGTGGGCCGCGCAGCGGCCGACATGGGGGTGGCCTGGCAGTGGCTCATCCAGGTGGGCCATGGGCGGACGGGTGAGGCAAGCCGGGCGGCCAAGCGACGGCCAGGCGGGTGACCATCTTCCGCCGAGGTGAAATTCTTCATAAGCGAATATCAGTACTACGAGTTCAAAAGTGCCCTCATAATTCAATTCTGATCATCGGTTCAAAAGATATATAAGCCCGGTAGTACTTTTACTGAACGTACCTGAAAAAAACATCATAAATTTATTTCGGGCTCACCGAGCCTCGTAATCATATGCTGTAAATTTTTTCGGACTCATAAAAATCCCATGAATTAAACAATATTCCCTAAGATATCTGGGTCACTACATTCACCAAACTTAGGGCTTTACGTCCCATTAAGCTATAACTCGAACTAAGGGAACAAATAGTGGTACTGAGCACACATTTGAGCCTCCCTCTCCCATGTGCTCTCCTAGAGGTTCTCATGATTCCAACGAACACACACCGAATGTATCAACCATCCACGTAGGACCAGCTCCTATCGATCCTCAATCTCTAATGGAACATCTGTAAAAGTATCTCTATCGTTGATGTCCACCTTTCCACATTCGATGATGTGGGAAGGGTCATGCACGTATATCCTCAGAAAAAATATGTTGATGACATCATTCACCTCGTGAAGCTGAGGTGGAAGATCCAGGCGGTAAGCCCCCTATCCTACTCTACTGAGGACCTAGAATGGTTTGATGAACCTCGGAGATAACATGCCGCCATGACCAAATCTCCATAGACCTCATCATGGTCAGACCCATAGGAAGACGTGTTTGCCATTTTTGAAATCCAGAGGCCTTCATCTTCGGTTAGCATACAACTTATGTCTGCTCTGTACAGTCTTCATCGACTCCTGGATGATCTGCACCTTCTCCGTGGTAGGTCGTATCATCTCTGGTACCACTATTGCTGACTTCCACGGGTCAGTCCAGCACAAAGGTGATCTGTAAGGTCTCCTGTATAATGCATCAAAATTTTGAATCCCTCTTGTGTAGTGATAGATGTTGTTGTAGGAAAACTCCACCAAAGGTAAATTATCCTCCCAACTACGACCGAAGTCGAGGACACATTCACGAAGTTTGTAGTCGAGAGTCTGAATGGTCTGCTCAATCTGACCATATGTATGAGGATGGAAGGTGGTGCTCAGATGAAGCTATTTCCTAAAAGCTTCATACAACCCCTTCCATAGTCGATTAGTAAAGCATGTGTCACTATCGGAGACAATAGAATGCGGTACTTCGTGTAGCCGCACAATCACCTGCACATATAGGCATCCCAAGCTCTCTACTGAACCCTGCTCTCTGATCGGTATGAAGTGGGCCGACATGGTGAGTTGGTCGACGATCACCCAGATAGAGTCGTGTCCCCTAGATGTACGTGGAAGACTTGTCACGAAGTCCTTGGATATCCCATCCTACCTCCATTATGGGACGTCTAAAGTCTAAACCATGCTTGGTAGATCTTGGTGCTCCTCCTTCACTTGCTGAAAAGTGAGGCATCGAGAGACAAACTCCACTACCACCTTCTTCATACCAGGCCACTAGTGCAGTCGTCGAAGGTCCTAGAACATCTTCATCACTCTTGGATGTAATGCTAGAGGGGATGTGTATAACTCCCTCAACACTTCCTCATGAACTGACACTGGTACCATAGTATGTCCTTTAAAGTGGATGATATACTCCCCATCTTCAAAAAGTCTATCAGGTGCATGTCTTGTGGATATATGATCATGTCGCTTCACACAGTCAGCGTCCCCATACTGTGCTTCCCTGACTCACTGAAGAAGTTGGGGACTGACTGTAAGAGACTGTAGAAAGGTTTCTCCATCTCAATACACCAAGCATATCTGCAGAGCGGCTAGCTTCTCTATCACCTCTCCTAGTAGCAGTATAACATATCTCTTGCTAAGTGCATGAGCTACATCCTTCCCCTTCCTAGGAGTTTAGACAATATCTAAGTCATAGTACTGGAGGAACTCAAGCCATCACCGCTATTTTAGGTTCAGGTCCTTCTGAAATAAGAAATACAAGGGACTCTTGTGATCAGAGTACACGGTAAAACGTTCACACATTATAGAGTGTTGCTACATCTTCAAGGAAAAGATCATTTCTACTAACTCCCGGTCATGGGTTGCAAAGTTCTTCTCATGTGGTTTAGGTTTCCAAGAACCATATGTGATCACTGATCGCCCCTGCATAATGACACACCTAAGTCCTATCCCTGATTCATCACAGTAAACTACGTACCCTACGCTCTCCTCTAGAATCCTCAAAATGGGGGCACTAGTTAGCCTCTACATCAGCTCCTGAAACAGCTGTTGGAATATCTTCGACCACACAAAGGGTTTCCCCTTCTTGGTCAAGGCTTTTAGTGGGGCTGCAACCTTGAAGAAGTCTGTAACAAACCTCCGTTAGTACCCAGCCAATCCCAGGAAACAATGATGCTCCATTACAGTCTTGGGTGGCTCCCAATCAAGTATGACATCATTATTCGCTAGATCTACTACAACTCCATCCTCCGAGATGACAAGTCCTAAGAAGTGAACCTCTCGAATCCAAAACTGGCACGTTGACAGTTTTCCATAAATCTGGTTCTCTCGGAGTGTGTCTAGTAATACCCGCAAATGGTAGGCATTATCCTCCTCAGAAGTCGAGTAGATCAAAATGTATTCGATGAAGATTACGACAAAGCAATCGAGGTATGGCTGGAAAATCTTGTTCATGAGTCCCATTAATATCGATGGAGCATTGGATACGCCTAAAGGCATAACCAAGAACTCATAGTGGGCATACCGACATCTTAAGGTCGTCTTCTGCACATCCTCATCTCGAAATCTAAGCTGCTGATAGCCTGATCTGAGGTCTATTTTTGAGAACCATCGTGCTCCCTTCAGCTTATCAATGATGTCGTTAATTCTAGGGAGTGCGTACTTGTTCTTCACAGTCACCTGGTTTAGGCGACGGTAGTCGACACAAAGACTCAAGCTCTCATCTTCCTTCTTGGAGAACAAAATCGGGGCTTCCTAGGGAGAAACACTGGGCCGGATGAATCCCATCCCCTGAAAGTCCTCCAGCTATACCAGCTGCTCATGAAGCACAATGGGAGCCATCCGATATGCTGGTGAAGATATTAGTGTCGTCTTGGGGTACATGTCAATGTAGAAGTCCACCTTCCAACGAGGAGGAAGTCCAGGAACATCATCCGAGAAAACATCCACATACTATTCCACCACTACAGGATAGCTCAGACTCTCCACATCAACTCCTATGACGGTAAGGCAGTCCAACTGATGAGTGATCAGCTACACCCTCCTCCGATTATGTCCATCTTGCGCTACAAAGGATCCATTCTCATTGATGAACGTGAACCTTGTCCCATCCGTGCGGACACACCACACATTTCACCTAATACAGTCGATCTGAGCTTGGACTGTAGATAACCAGTTCATAACCAAGATGAAGTCGTAAGGCCTCGACGCTGCTAAGAGGTGATCCCAGCCGAAGCCCTCACCTCTTAGAGGAAACTCAGACTTTCGGAACCAGTGCGTAATCGCCGAGTCCTCTCCCGTAAGATTCTTTAGCCGTATGGATCGAGCCAATGGCTCAGTCGGAATTTCTGACCTCTAAACGAGGGCACTGTCAATGAAAGAGTGACTGGCACCTTTATCTATAAGAACTGCAGCTATGGTGGAGAAGACACAGATTATACCTCGAATCATCTCCGGAGCACCATGGTCAAATGCTTCAGCTGCCAAATGCTGAGCTCTCACCTTTCCACCTGCTCCCTCCAGTCAGGGTGGACCTCCTGGTGGTGGTGGTGGTAACAGCTTGAAACATTGTCCACCACCAGCTGCATGACCAGATCCTCTTCCATGTCCGCCTGCTCCCAGCGGACCACCTCGATCGAATCATTATCTCTGCCTCGGATGTCCTTCGACCGTCTGCAGATCATCCGAACATCGGGTCAGACAGTCACAAGACTTGTGACCATGCCCACCACATGAGTAACACTCCCCACTCCTAGCATGTGTGTCTCTACCCCGGGTTCCCCGTACAACCGATCTTCAGTTATGCGGTTTTCCACCCATGGCTCTATTTCTATTGGATTTCTGCGTCATCTGTCTACTGCCAGTTGTAGAAGACTCTGCTACATGTCGACTAGTGATGGGTATCGCTTCTAGAGACTACTCAGCAAGGATGCTCTCAACTAAGAGGTCTCGCTCCAACACCAATACTTGAATCGGGATATTGAGCGAGATCATCGAAGCCCTGATCTCTCACTTGCGTCCCTGCTTGATGGTTAGGGCCCTGAAGAGTGGGTCCCATACCATATCACTCGAGTAGCGCTAGAGGTCGGTGAACCTCACTGAGTATTGTGCCACGGTCATGATGTCGTGCTACAGATGAAGTAGCTCCTGTATTCGTATTATTCAAAGAGTGGATGGGAAAAACTCCACCCGATACAGGCTCTCAATGTCTTCCCATAGTTGTGTAGCCTCGTCATGAATTTGGGGCATCAGGATCCATCATCTTCTTGGTGCATCCTATAGAATGCTGGCAGCAAGAATAACCATGAAGTCGGCTGGTGTCCCGTCCAGTCTGAAGACTCTCATTACAGCCACCAGCCAATCCTCAGCCGCATGTGGGTCTGTCTCTCCCCTGAACCTGAGTGACCTTTGGCGCCGGAACGTGTGCAACACGCTCAAGAGGCATGCATCGTCTACTATTGGGGCTGGTGGCATCGGTGGACCGACGGGTAGTGGTTTCGTTGGTGCCTCCTCTAGAAAAGGGCCATGCACCGAGGCTTTGTCCCTCACTGGGATATCTGTGCGTACAAATCTCGGGGCTCTATCTTGTCATTCGCGAGGAGGAATCCCGAATGAAATAGTTGAGACATGGTCAATAATATATACCTGATGAGCTGACTTAGTTGATCTGACTTAAAGTAATCTTTTCAAAACAAAACATGCAATTAGTGTTTTCTTGCACTGAGATATAATTTAGGAGTTAGGATCCTAGTGTATGGATATGTGAGTTTTCAAGCCAACACTGGAACCCTTAACTGAGAACCACACTCAGTACCCTTAACCCTATTACTTCATAGAAATGAAAGATCAGTGTCATATGTTCTGTAGTAGTACCTCCCTCTGATACAAATTTTTCACAACCCGTCCCCTTGGGCTCGTGCCGTGACTACCCCAAACCTGCCTTCCATAGGCCAGGGGCTGGTGACTAGCACCAAAGGCGTAAATCCATAAAACTGTGAAGGCATTTCTTTTATAGAGGGTAAATACCCACAAAAGAGTAAGATGGAAGCAAAACGCGTAGTAAAAATATATACAAATGGGTGCTAAAATGTAAAGGGTTCGGAATACAAGCCCTACAGGAAAGTACATGTACAAATAAAAAGGGAGAAACAACTGAAAGGTGAAGGCAGCTCCTGGATCGTCCACCAAAGATCATACCTAAAGGGTAGGTACATATAGCCTCCTCAGCAGTCCACATTTTTCAAACTCATCTGTGTAAAGACTCGTCGTTAGGTCCACCTTCGGGTACCGTCCAGTCATGGTGCTCTCGACCACCGTCAGTACTGTCTGTTGTCTTCATCCAACACAATGAGGTGCTGGCATAGCCTGTGTAGGGGTGAGTATAAAAATACTCAGTAGGGTCCCCGAGAGAGTCAAGGTAACATAAAATCTAATAAGGATAAAACAAAAAGTATGAAAATCAATAGATAACCACACATAGTTATTTTATAATACATATACCTAAGATATCAAGTAATCTGTCTCAATCATGAGGTAAACTCAAAAGTTACTGACTCAGCTCAACCAGGATTTTTTTATGGATAGAATCCAACTGAACCCTCAGCTCCACGAGAATTCCTCATCTATCAAGTACTGTGGGCCTACCGCATCACACATAGGCACTTCCCACTAACTTGGACTGATAAGGTACTCTTCCTGTCAAGTACCATGGATCTACCACACTCACACAGAGACGCTCCCCACCGTTGGTCTGCTGCACTCACATAGAGGCACTCCCCCTCATAGCCTGCTGAGGTACTCAAAGTGTCGAGTACCGTGGGTCTGCTATTCTCACACAGAGGTGGTCCACACCATTTTTCCGCTACGCTCACATAGAGGTGCTCCCCACAGGGTTATTTGAATCACTCCGAGATGAATTGGTCAGAAATCATCAAGTCACATCCAACTACTAGGTTCCCACACAAATGTATGCTCGTCTCTAGAATATCCCCTCCACAAGCTACTATTTTATACACCAACTATCATGAATCCCCACATAGATGTATCTCAAATGTCCGCCACATCATAGGGCTCTCAATGAAATAGATGGATCATCGATCGGACGCTGAGTCTGTGAGTAATTAGTTTTTTAGTCTGAGGGGCCCAATTGGATTCGTGTATGATCCAACCTGACCGTATCTCAAATATACCTCAAACACTAGTGTAGTATTCTCAAAGGGAATGTCGCATTCCATTAATACTAGGACCGCTTACGGTTCGTCAAATGGATGTCCAGTGCCAAAGATATGGTCAAAAAAATTAAAGGTCAGTAGTGGGAATGGGCTCGGTCTGACCCTGTCGGACCGGCTCTGCCTAACCCCGTTAGGGCCGACCCGTTGTGGGTCAACCCGGCCAGACTCGCTAGGTCTGACCTGACCAATTTGGTGGTTCATCCCGTTATGTTTGGCCTGGTCCGCTGGGCCTGGCCCAACGGACTATGTGGGTGGTTTTCCCTAGGACCAGGACCAGTTCGTCCAGGAGTGTTGCGAGCGTGCGGCCCGATGCGGCTCAGTGCGGCTCGACACGGTGGGTGCGACCATCCAAGTTCCGCCAGAGAGTCGTGAGGGGGGCCAGGTGGCCGCGAGGGACCCGGGACACCGTTTCGGCCAGGTGGCCGCGAGGGGGCTAGGAAGGCCATGTGCATGCGAGTCACACAGAAGCAGGCCTAGGGGCTGCCTAGCAGCGGCTCGGCCAGGCAGGCCGTGGGCGGCCGTGTGCGACTTGGCGGGCGGTCAGGCGGTGGCCGGTTCGGGGTGAGGCGCATCCAGGTGGGCCACAGGTTTAGCAGAGCGCGGTCTAGTGCCGGGTTTCGCTGGGGCGCGTAGGTGGCGCGGGCGGTCGGACGGCTGGGAGGCCGGGCTGATGCGGGTTTCATCTAGAGGCAGTGAGAAACACCGGGGGGGGGGTGGTTCATGGAGGTCACAGGTAGGACGACCTTTGTCATTGCCACCTCTATATCCTCTTTCTCTATCTCCAAACCTATGTTCAATTATAACCAAGATTAGTGGAGGGATCATTCCATATTGGTTTGGGCCAAACCCTCCGCATTTAGGGTGGTAACAATTGGTTCTCAAGAATGAAGCACAACATTCCACCCGTAAAAGATAATCGTCAACGTTCTTCATTTTAAAAATGAATAACATGAAACATAAATGAAACTAAACCCCTACCATTGTTTCTTCGTTCATCATTCGTCATTCTTCGATGATGTTGCGGAAGGAAGAAGGGGAATACTATCGTTCATTACATCCAGCACAGATTTCTGGTCCATGCATGTATGTCAGTTCGTTTATGACGATGAGGAGGGAAGATACTCTACGTCAGTAGGTGTCTGGGGAAGAAAGTTGAAGAATAATCATCGCCGACGTTTTTGATGTTCTTCGTTTAGAGGGGCGTTCTTCATTGGATATGATATATTTTTTCAAATGATGTTCCTCTCCCATATTTCAAACAAAATGAATGATCCCAATATAATAGTTTGTATATTATTTTAATCGGTGGAAAAATTCAAATAGGTGAATTAATTGAAAAGGCTCTTCAAATTTAATTCATTAGGATGGCACATTAATTGGAGAGTTGGCACAAATTCAAAAACTAGGGGAGGTAGAGAGTCTCTCCCTAATTAATGAGGGCGAGATTAGAGGATAAACAATATTCCCATTAATAGGGGGCGGGTGGTCCCCACTCCTATTATTTAAATTAGAGGTTATGGTCTCTGGTGGTCCCAAATTCATAACCTCTCGCGGGAGGTTATATTCGGGTTGGCCCCACCACCATAACCTCTCATGGGAGGTTAGGGTGTGGTGGTCCCACCTCCAAGTCCCATATGGATGTTTGACCAACAATCACACACATGGAAGCTTAAAAAATATAATGTTTTTACACTTTATTTCATTAGTTTTTTTATAAAAAGCCAAAAACTAACTTTTATTCTCGTCCATTTGTCATCGAGGTGAAAGTATTTTGAAGAAAATACTGGAACTGTGGGTTTAATGGTGCCCTCAGATTTCAATTCTGAGCACTAGTTTATAAGTTATAAAATCGCCCTCGTACGGTTACTAAACGTACTAGAAAAAAGAATCAGAAATTGATTTCGGGATTACCGGGCCTTGGAATCAAGCGTTGTAAATTTTCATGGACTCGTATAACTCCCATCTATATAAAAAAACATTCCACAGGATTTCCGAGTCATTAAAATAGTACTCATATAATTTTAATTTAGAAATATCAATTCAATGATGGAATTAAAATATATTATGTTCACATCTTTTTAACATTGTTTAGTAATCTAAAAAATAATGTGACTCAATAATTCAATCAATGTTTATCAATTTTAATATTTTTAGTATCATTTAATCTATTTTCTTTTTAGCTAAAGAATTCATGAATTGGTGTTTATTTAGAATTAAATGTAAGTATTACATCCTTAAAAAATTAAAAGAATCAAAATTTAAAGGAACATTTCATTTCTATTTGAAAATATTACATTTAACTGAACCTATTATTTTTTACTTATCCAAATGCTTTATAGATATCAATGACATGGAAGATTATTTTTGTCATTTTATTTAGATATCATAATATATAGTTCGCTTTAATGGAATAGTTTTAAAATAACCCATAAAATTGACAAAACATTTTTCTTTATATAAACAATTATATCTAATAGGTTTTGGAAATGTTTTGATTCATACATAAATTTTATATTCTATGTTTATCCACATAGTAAACTCTTTTTTACCATAATCACTATAATTAATTTTAACTATTTTTAAAGTAATTTTTGAAAAATTATGGTGAACATATTAGACAACATAAATTATTTTTATTCAAAAAAATGTATAAATTTTTCTAAACTAACTCACATAAGTTTCATAATTGAAGTTAATAATAATATCCTAGAGGTGATGGAAAAGCGTATTTTTAAAGTAAAAATGGTCAAAATTTATAATGTATTTATATAAAAAGTAATTATAAAAATAATTCAGATTAAATAAATTGGATTAATATATTTATAATTGAACTATTTTGACTTTTCAAAAATTTAAAAATATAATTTTACGTTATAAATTATTTATACGAAAAGGGAGTTCTCAATTAAATTTCCATATTTTTCACTATTCATTAAAAATAAAAATTGTCATAAAAATCCTAAAACAACACCATAACATGATTTCAATATTCCAACTGCAAAAATTATGTTTAATTTTTCATATTTATTTTTAAAAACCTTTAAAAATAAATTTTAATTTCTATTCAAAATAAAATACTATTTCATCATTTAAAAATATACAGTTTTTTAGACAACAAGTATTTTTATTTTAAATGTTTCTTATTATATATCTACTATATAGAAAATTAATAAAAATGTTCAAATATATTTTTTCATATGTTATTTAATCATATTCATTCAATCCATTCTGACTCCTAGGTGACAACTATAATATTAATAGTATATTATTTTTCAATAAATCTCAGTCTTGATGCAAGCTACCAAAGGAACTCATTGTTACATGGAATGTATGCTGTCAAATAAATTTTATTCTTCTAGAATTTTCGGTAGTAAAATTAATTGAAAAAAACATGCCCCATATTTATTATTTTAGGTTATTTATTCCATATCATTTCTTACGTAAAATTGTTATCAATTTATTTCCACATGTATTGATTATGATCTTTATTATATTTTAATGTTCCAAAAATTGACCATTATACCACTCCCATTACTTATAAAATGGAATGCCCAATCCCCTATACCTCACACATTATAATCCCTATATATAGACCTATATCAACTAACATCTCTTCTAAACTATCCTCCCAAGATATCAGAGTTGTAGTCTTAGAGAAATACCATCCTTGAATGTATAATGGCTCTAAAGAAGATTTTTGAAGAGGAGGTATAACGCTTAATAGAAATCATTAAATTTATTTCTTATTATACCCCCTTGAATAATATCATAATCATGTTGACATAATAATATTAGTATCTCAAATTTATGGATATTATATTTTGTCTATGGTATATTCCTTATTTATCTCCATCTCCATCTTATGAGAAATAAAATCACCACTCGTTCATAACCATGAACTACCATATATACAAATCAATTTTTTTACATCACTTCATCACAAGGGTAGTTATTTTAATGGATTTATTGAATATATGTGATATTAATTAGTCAATTAATATTTTTTATATATAATTTACTAATAAAAACATTTCACTTCCACCCACCAAAAAATAATGGCGTCGCTCGTCTGTTTTCTTAGATAGCCACATCAATGAAGCGATATGATTCATCTTTCTTGAATCGATTTCATAGTTGGATATAAAATTTTATTTAATTCATAAATAAACTTATTATTTCATGATTAATAATTTGGAGATGATTTACCCATGTTTCTTTTCCCCACCATTAACCCAATAAAGATATTCTATAATTACAAACTAAACATACTCAAGGGATCCAACATGAAATTAACTAATTTAATAACTATATAGGAATGGTAATAAATAAAATAAAAAGGATAGTTATTAGTTAATAAACATTAAATTTTGTATCAAGAAATAATAAAATTAATATAATTTTATTATACATGACATATATAACATACATAGAGAGTTATACATGAGGAAAGGAATCTTGGTCTCACTTTTTCATCGATGAGACATATATCATACTCACCACCAAATTCTTTTATATGGTATATAGACTTCCAATTTTTATTTTATATCATAAATATCATTATATTTATGATATTTAATGTTTCATTTTATTTTATTTCTTTCATGATCACTATAATTAAAATCATTCCAATGAAATAAGAGTTTATATTCAAATATAATTTTTAACTAGTATTGATTATATTTTAATATGATTTACGAGAATTATATAATAAATTTATATAAAAACTATTATATTTTATATCCATATTTGTTAATATATTTTTCATATATACAATTATCTTCACTCACTTTATTTCTTAAAATGAGTAAGTAAATGTTTTTGTGAAAAGTGAAAATTATTTCTCTTTTTATCTTTGAAATTTTTATTCCATGTACATGTTATATAATATGATTTCAAGATTAGTATAATATATGATCATATTATTATTAAATTTCCTTTGGAACCAGGTTTTTTTATTTATTTAATGTTTTAAAATTAATTTTATTATCATCGTATAAATGAGGATTTTATTTATTTTTACTAAAAGTGGGAAATAAATTATTAATAAAACATTTAAATCATGATTTTATTTTTTTTACTTAATAACAATTATTTTATTTGAATCTTAATTTACCTTACTCCATAGTTATTTTAAAATGAAGGATTTGTCTTAGTATTTTTTAATTTTTTGTTGAAAATATTATCAAATGAAAATATTATTTTTTTAATAAATTTTTAAATAATGAAATGATTGAGATATCAATAATATTTTTATCTAGGTAATTATAAATTTTTTAATTTTTTGATTTTATAGAGATATGCTCTAATGATACCAACAATCTAATGTAATAGGATATCTTGTGATCGTTTTGCTCTATTTATTAACCAGGGTAAATGTCATAATTTCATATGCTAGATTATATAAAATGAATTTTAATATGCATTATGTATTGAATTTTTATTAATTCATTAACTAATATGAATTATTTGGAAATAATAAGATACAGGTGGGGCTCTTCATGGCCCATCGACACATCAGTAGTTCTCACGAGACAAACTATATTGAGTATTTCTCATATTTGTTATCTATTTATGTATTATCTCTTGGAAAATAACAATGAAATTTATATTATGATGTTTCAAATTATGAATTGTATCATTATTAAATCAATTAATATTATCTATGTGACTATTTATATTGTTATGTCATCTATGGATATTTTCTCTTTTCATGATGATTTTTGTAGAATATTTTATTATTATTTATCTCTCCCATATTTTTAATACATTTCTATTGATGATAGTTTCCCATGTACGCATTCCCTTACTAATAATTTCACCTCAACCATTCTTAGGTTTTCATTCTCCTGGTTATACATAAGAACATTATAAATCAAACATATAAAATATTATTATTAGGGGATAATTTAATGGGAGATATTGAATACTATTTATGGAATGAGATAATATTGTTATATTATATAAATTTACATTGGATTTAAAAGTTATAGGATTTTTTAATCAATTATAATACTTATTATCTAACACTCTAATCCTAAAATAGACTTGGATATAAAAGTAACTCAATCATTCCAATGAGTTTTTCTCTATGGAAGGTCAAAATTGGGTCACATAACATGATATAAAATATTGTATATAAATGTTATTTTATTTCAATGAATCATGGTCTATGGGATTTGGATAATGCATCAGGAGCATCCAACAACATATATATGCTTTAGATATGTTTATTTATTAAATGTATCTATGTTATATTTAAAATTAAATTAAATTAGATAATTTGATAATTATATCACCCTTGTTTTTTATGTGTTTATGTTTGGATGGATTATTTAATGTAACCATAAACCCATGTTTCCCATCAATTTCATGTATGTACTCATTTTTATATGATTTTGTTCCTAAATAGATAAGGTAGTTTATGAAAATTCATGAGATTAATTTATCCATAACGATAAAAAAGTAAATTTTGGATTCAATAACCTCATCCATGACATCTCTTACTAAATTATTCCTCTAGGGTGTAGGATAATTTATCATCACATGATAAAAAAACTATTAGATAAAAAATAACTATCACATGTCATATTATTTTATTTTTTTCATGAATGGATATTTATTTATTTATATTTTATGGTTTATTTGAATGAATAAATTAAATTAAATAATATAAAAATTTCAAAAATCATGTGTAGTTATAATATAATTAAATTGTATAACATTTATTTTATCATGTAAAGTTAGTTAATTATAAAAGTTCTATATGAAGTAATTGACATATATATATCAAAAAATAAGATATTTTATTCAAATTATATGTATATGAATAAATTGTTGTATCATATATAGCTATTTAGTAATATATATTCCACATAAAATTGAATAACATTCAAAGAGTAAAACAAATGATATTTACATTACAAAAATTTATTTTAATGTAACAAATATTCAATGAAAACTGTGTTAATTTAATGCCATGAAATTAATTATTACTCCTTGATTACTTAATCTACCCAGATACGGTCGAGAAAATAACTTTTATCTAAGATTGTATTATAATAAAAGTGATTGAATCCATTTTTATTAATTAATATTTTAGTTGATATGTAATTATGTAACAAATCATATTTACATATATGTTAGATAATTTCATATCAACTAAGATATTAATTAAAAAAATTGGCTTCCATCACTATTATTATAACACAATGATAGATAAAAGTTATTTTCTGGACCGTATCTATGTAGAATAAGTAATCAAAGAGTAATAATTTATTGCATGGGTTTAAATTAACACAGTTTTCATTGAATATTTGTTACATTAAAATAAATTTGTGTGACATTGAGGAATGTGTGGAGAAAATTGGAGTATATAATTTCATTATTTTGGGGACCACTAACCAAATCAAGGAGGTGTGAGTTAATATAGTTATAAAGAAAATACATTCTAATTAGAATTAAATAATTTTATAATACTATTTTATTATATATTTGAATGGAAATAGGAATTCATTCCACATTAATATCTTAGATATTTGATATTAAAAATCCAATAATAATGTATATTTTTATATGATAAAATATTTAAATAAATTAATAAATTATAAATCATAACTTATAATCAACCTAATATAAAAAATATACTTATATTTATTATAGATAAGGGTAAATAAATCAATAAATGCAATATGATCATTATTTGATATTAAAAAATTCCTCATCAACCAAAATTTTCATTAGTTATATTAGAACATACACATTGTACTATAATATGAAAAAATGTTTTATGTAACATCATATGCTAGATCACACGGTCTGAGATACAGTTCCATATCACATCATGTGTGCGTCTATATTGTAAGAGGCTACTAACTAGTTGTGAGGGTTGAATGTGGAATGGGGAGACTATACCCTAGGTATTTGTGGCCATCACAGGATAACCAAAACATCAATATAATACCGAAAAATAATAAATCCATAGATAACATAAACAATTATTATAACACATTTCATGTCATGTCATACAACAATAATAATCAAAGGATCCTCAATGTGGCATGATATCAATAGAACAGTTTGACTAAATATATATAAATTAATGTTTTCTGGAAATAGTATGGATTTCATCATAGTATTTTGTATGCCTTATAACCCTATTATCCTAAAAAACCTTATGTAGGTAGCTATCGCTTCATTGTTACATGGTTATTAAGAATTCATACACACACTAAGGTTTCCTTTTAGAGTGTGAGTATACACAAAGTAATACACCAATGACATAGTCATAACATAGGTTCACAAACATATAAATGTGTATAACATCAATGAAAGGAAAAATGAATAGAAAATATTCAACAAAATACATGATACAACTATTAGTCTGATAACCAATCTATCACGAACCTCAATCTCACCTACTTCGACTCTATGATTGAAGAAACACCAGTGAAAAATATATTCCCACATTAGGTATTATAGTTTTTATACCATTTTTTAACCATCCATTATTTATGTTTCATTATAAATAATGGTTTAAACCTCCATCTTTATAAAATTGATGTCTATAAATTTAAAAAAAATGCTATTTAAACATCAGTTTTTTATGTAAAATGACATTGAACATATATTTCCACATTGATTTTATATTATAAATGACGTGGGATAATTCAAATCGATATATCCATTTTTGTAATTTATATAAATGATAGTAAAACATATATCACTTTTGATGTGTACATATCACTTGAAATATTAAAAATTAGTTTTTCACAACAATCCTATACCGAAAGGAACATTCAAACTTGTTTTTAAAGAAAACTGGTGGTGAAATTAGTACTGGAAAAATTACATAAGTGATTTCACATGAGTTTTAAAAAAAAAATCAATGTTGAATGGCTTTTTCAACATCATTTATTTTTTAAAACATTTTTTAAAATTATTTTACATATAAAATTATATCAATAATTTTTTACATAATACATATGTTGATATTATTGCACATTATTTTATAAGAAATACGACACCAAAAATTTAGGATTTTTTATGAAAATAAATTAAATTACACATCCCAAAATCTAAAAACATATAAAAAATATACACAGAATAGAAAATAATACTAACTACCAGATTTCTAAAATAAATTTCATCTTCCCCAAGATTATTTTCTAGTGTAACTCTTTAAATACTCTTAAACTCTTAAAAAATGATATTCTATGACCTCTATTCAATAAGAATAGAATATTTCTACTAATATTTAACGGCCAAATTTTATATTTGAGTATTCCTTTGTCCCTAAAATTTTGTTTATTTCATATAAGAAAAATATCCCTACCATTGTTTCCTTGAGAAAATTCCCAAGGAATGAAGAATCAAAACATTATACCTGTTTTCCAAAATCAAAGAATAAAATAAATTAAAATTTTAACAAAGCATTGAAAAAAATGAAAACCTTAAATTACATATCATTACAAAAAATGAAGATTATATCCACTATAGAAAACACCCCCTTACAAATGACTTCTTCTTCTTTTTTAATTAAATATTTCATTACTTTTATAGCTCAGTCAGTTTAGCTTCATCCATGTTAATGATTCAATTTCTAAAAATGTCACGATCAATTATTATTTTCTATATAGTAAACATAATTGAATTAATATTTTTAACCTAATTTCATTCCTAATAAAATCACTAAAATTTTCTAGTTGGATAAAATAAAAAACAAAAATCACTATTAAAAACATTATCAACTGTCATAATATGTAAAATTACATTATGTTCACTAAAATTATACTACTATACTAACAATGATATTAAGAAAACTAAATATGTATTCCATGTCTCAAACATCAAAAACATATTTTTTATATAAATAAATTACCAAAACATACTTTATATCGAATAAACTTATTAAAATCCAACTAAACTTGTATTTTTTGTTTTAAATGTTTTAATATTGGACATTGGAATTTTTAGATATTCAAAATTAAATAATCACCTTAAATATAAGATATATAAAATTATAAATTCTATCTAATTTAGAAAAAATTACATAATATGATATAACCCTATAATACACTAAATATTCTTAACTATAATATAATACATTTCATGGAAAAAATTTAGTTATTATATTCTATAAATTTATAAACCTCCATGGAATACAAATATATAGTCTCAAATATAAATTCAACAAAATATTTGACAATGATAGTGATTCAACTAAATAACCTTAAAAATAAGTTCATCATGACGAAAAAATGGAAGTGGCTTTTGTCGAAGCAGTATACACACTATCCTAAAAAAGATTCCGTTACCAACCACTCTAGAAACATAAAATATTTAGAGAACCCGAAAATGAAAAAATATGGAGCTATTATGATGAATCAAAGAGAAAATGTGGATGGGAAGATAACAAACCTTTAAAATCATAATTTATCATGTTAAATCATAATAATATATTCCATATAATAAAATTTAAAACTATAATAAAAATACACATACCCTATAATTTATAATTTAATAATAATTGGGTTTTCTTGAAGAATTTTTCAGATATATTTTGTTTGAATAAACATTAAAATAAATAAGGGAGAATAGTATATTGAGTGAAAAAATTGAAAATTCAATCC
Organism: Viscum album; assembly: GCA_963277665.1. NCBI lineage: Eukaryota > Viridiplantae > Streptophyta > Magnoliopsida > Santalales > Viscaceae > Viscum > Viscum album. Next base: position 1,262,850,874 of record OY728140.1, on the reverse strand, counting down.
ACTGAGATGAATTATATAGAACTAATGAATGTATAATTAATCAATGATGTAAAATTTTAGTCCTATTAGAAACTAATATACCATAAATGGTGTGAAATATTTTGATCCCAAAAATTAAACTATCATTTTGTATTCATGGTCATAGAATACATGATTTGACCCATGTGACATGATATATAGTTTCTTTGTATGATGAAATCACCGACTTTATAACCAGTTTTAATATTTTCAATTATAACCCTTTTTGCGACATGTAAAACAATAAATTCATTATTTTGGGTGAAATATATTTAAAAAATGAATGTTAATTATTTATACTAATTTTATATCATATATCATTATAAATACATATAAATTCCATAGATATTCAATAACATAAAATGCCACTTTTATTATTCGTTGGAAACATTAGTAAAATTTGAACCTAATATAAGTCACTGTCCATTTAAATTACATAACATTGAGTTTTATTCAAGAACGTTCTTTATTTCACATTTAAGATATTTTCCATTTTAGAGTTGTAAAGAATTAGTCCATCAATCATACAAAATACCCCTCATATGCAAATAAAATGGGTGAAAATAAAATAATATCAATTTTTTAAAAATTAAAACCTTTAAAATATAACGGGATTTCATTTCATCAAAAATAATCATAACATTCAACTTGACATCATCCTTTCTCATACACATCCTTAAACCATGTGAAGAAAATATAACATGGTATGAGCACAAAAAAGATAACTCTTGGATATACAATGACTAAAAGAATATATTATTCCATGAATACCTATATAACCATGAAAATATTCCCAAGTGTTTTCCTTTTCACCCATAAAATATTACCTTTTTATCTTACATCATGAAATAATAAGTTTTCTTTCATTCTCCATAGAAAATATAAACCATAAATATAACATGTAGAATCAATTATATTCCACTCTTAAGGTAGATCTCAAGTCTATATAGGTAGTAACCCTCATGGATATATTTGGAAAAACAAATGTAGTATATTCACTAAATATTTTAGCAGAAACCCTATTTGTTAACTATATCTGATTACCCAATGCATTCGAGAGTTATAACAGGCTCAACTACCCTCTGTATTTCGTAGAACAACCCTTACTCATAAATAATTACCATGAACCAACACATAAGCGAAAAAATAAGTCTTCAACAACATAAAAAATAAAATTACTTCCTTGACATAAAATTACTTCATTTACAAATTATCCCACACATTAATGAAAAAATTTTATTCGAAAATAAAATTGTAATCTTGTAGAGGAATTACCAAACCATTAATGAGATAGAAAAACAGAAAATTTTGTGTTTTTTAATATGTTTACAAAAATTCCTTTTGAAAAATTTTAAAAATATTTTAATGATAAAATTTAATATATGTTATTTAATTAATACGTATTACCTTGATTCCGAACTGTCATGTAAAATATTTATCATCATTCGAACAACCTCCATTAAATAACAACATGACACAACAATGGATTGTTTTTTGGATAAGATAAGTCCACTATAATGTGGAGAGGGATTCTAGAAAACTATTTTGTAAGATTGTGACCAATCCAAATAGGTTTTATGTGTATTGAAATGAGACGAATGGGTTCCCTTCTATAAGAGATGGTAGGGACACTCTTCGAATTCATAAAAAAACTAATTTTTTATTAAAAAAGGCTCTAAAGTAATTTATTTAGAAGATGGGATAATGATCATTTGAAATATATTCATCCAAATAAATAATAAATACAATTATTATATTTTTAATCCTTATATATTTTTAATCATTATCAACACCTTTTAACTCTTACAATTATATCAAGTAATTTATAATTTTAGGTTTAATTTAATTACTATAATATAATAAAATACCAATAAATGATCCATTTATGAAATTTAATAAATTTTCACAATAATATTTTTAAAAAATTTACATTTTTATAAATTATATATCATTTAATAATATAATATTTTTTAAAAAATATCAATAATGGTTATTTTGAAAATATTCATTACATAAATTTTTTATAATATCTTGAAAATTAGTTAAAATCAAACTAGTACATATAAAACATCACTAATATTTGAAATACATCAAAAAAATTTGTGAATGATATTAATCATCTAAAATTATTTTTATTTTAGTATTTTTAATTATATTTATTTGATATTTCATTTAAATAAATAATTACTTCATCATCATTATGAAAGATGTTAATATAATAATTTATACCCTAAAAAATAAAAAATTAATTATCACGATAATTTTTAAAGTATTTTCTTTAAAAATACTACATAGAGTTGAATAAAACCTCTATATTAACCCTTATTAAAAATATTTGACTTTTTAAAAACAAAAGTGTGACAAAGTTGAATTCCCATAGAATATAATTTTATAATGGTTATATTCTCTTTTAGAGGGATATAAATGTTCTCATAACAGATATTTTAATTCTTATGGAAAATAAATAATCATCCAATAAAATTAAGACTAGTTTAGGATAATTTTATAATATTTATAATATTATTTTTACCCTTTATTCCCCAATGTAACATTAACTATTTTTATTAAAATAAAATACTAAAACTACTATTCATTTTGTCCAAAAATAAAGGGGCACTATTTAATAAATTTGAACCTTATTATTCCAAACATGGAATAAATTTTTCAAAATATAAAACATCAAAGTTGCATTGATTAATTAAAAATTATTCCCACTGATGGAATAAGAAAATTGATTTTTATGTAAAAATGTTCAATAGGTCACAATGTTTTTATAACCAATTTAAATATTAAATTAAATATAATGAATTTAATTGGATTTAATGTTGAAATATTGCTCAAGTAATTTTTTATACTAAATAAAATTATAATTTTACAATATAAACTATTTTGATGAAAAAGTTGTTTTCAATTAAAAATGCAATAATTTTTTTCCTATTTATCAAAAAATAAATCTTCTTTAATAAATACCATAAAATTAAGTTCAAATAAATTTTTTTACACCTATTTGAATTAATAAGTTTTGTTGTTTTATATATAATTTATAAAAGTGTCAAAAATATATTTAAAACAAGTGCACCATCAAACGATCGAAAATTTCACATTTTAGAAAAATACTTTTTTTATCCATGTAGTTGGATTTATTATTATATATGGTATATAAAACACATAAGATGAATTATAAATATAATATTTAATATATTATATTTATAATTAATTAATATTATAAATAATGTGTTATTTTTTAATGGTATAAAACAAAATTGTGTCAATTTAAATAGTTTTTCATAAAAAGAGTTCACTTTTATTTTAAAAGGGTATACATTCATTTATATATTATTTGACAAAGAATTTTTTTAAAATGTGTAAAATATATTTTATGTATTTAGATAATATTTCTTATACCATCAATTATAACCGCTATGTTATAATGGTAACATTTAATTAATAAATTTTCTCCTAAAAATTAAAAATCAAGGTCGAGAAATAGGGTTATTATTTTGAAAATACCTTAATTGAAATTCCACATCATAAAAAAATATTAATAAAAAATTAAATTTAAATAAAATTAATGGATGTTTGATGGTCACCGGAGATAACACATACAAGGGTTTCATATTGGAAAACATGGAAATGTAATAGAAAACTAACATTCTAGTTCTGATGTAGAGTGATACAGAACACATTCATTATATATGTAATAAGGAAAAATGAAATAATTTGTGAAGGGTTAAATGTTTATTGATTTATTAGTATGAAACGTTAACAGTAATTTTTTTTGTTTTAATATAATTTTCATTGATTTAAAGAATTCTATTACAACATATATTATGAAAATATTAAAATGTAATTTCTTGGAATGTATATTTTCATACTTTAATAAATTTACATAACAAACTCATATTTTATCACCAATCGGTGAGTATAAAATATGAATTTTTTATTCCTGAAGCACTGTAATAAACATATAGATTCAAATAACTATAATATATTAACATTATATTTTCCAAATCCTGAAACATTATTAAAAACCATAATATTTAAGAAAATATAAGATAATTCCCAAAAAATAATAAACCTTTTTATGATGAAAAACAACATTAATCCTTAAAATTAAACAGTAATACCAAAATATCAATATAGACCATTTATCTAATAACATTTCATGAAGTTCCTAAAAAATATAAAAAATAATAATAAAAATATAAAATAAGAATTATTTAATCATTTTTTCACCAATGATAAATTTTAACTCTTATATCCAAATAACATCAATTACTCTTAAAGTCTCAACCTAACATATAACTTCTATAGTAATATTCAAGATACATGAAGAATATATATAAATAACCTAAATCACTATAAGATTATTATAAAATAGTATATTATCCCAAAATGTATCCTTAATTCTTCTACCAAAATCCCATAGTATTTTATTTCCCTCAATCATAAAGGGTTCCCAAAATAGTAAACATCTTCCGAAATAAAATTAATCACATAATCACAAAATCATTTTACACTCCCATGGTTATCTATTCAATAATTATTTTTTCTAAAAATCAATATATTATTAATCAATTAAATTGAGTAACTAAAAATAAAATTCTATACTAACTGGGACATTATGTAGACATATGGTAGGTGATTCAATTTTGTCACCCTTAGATTGTACATTCGATTCTCATAGACCTTTATCGTGTTATAGGTTGTCACCCATACTAAATTTTTTCCTTTTTGTATGAATATATAATTCACCAACACTCACAAATATGATAAAATCCTCAAAAGAAACCACAACTTGTTTTAACCTCTAATATTATCTTATACCTTTCAATTTGAATCAAATAATGATAATAATAATATCCCATAATTACCTCAAAATGAATGATTATATAGACCCTAATGGTTTTTCAAACCATTATAATTATTTAAACAATATAAATTGAATTATTACTCAAGTGAAGTTTAAAAATTAAAAATCGAGGGTTTCATATAACACAAATTAGAAAATTCCTACGAAATACTACTATTATCATAAAAGTATTCATACATGTAACATTTTTTCATCCATAGATCTTACATAACTCTTAAATTACTTTTATGAAGACATCATAATCATTCAATGTTATTCATAATCACTTATCCAAGATTTTACACCTTATTACATTGTATTTCCTTCCTAAAAAAAATTATGAATCATATCCTAAGATATAATAAAGATAAAACATGAATTATTATTTTATTTATACCTTCCATATGTCATTTTATGTTTTCTCATATTCAATTAAAATTAAATTAGGTATTCCTAATTAGATATATATATAATCCTTTTGATACCTCTCATGATACTTCTTCCTAAGTCAACAATATTCATAATTATTATACCCTCCACATTTAAATCTTTCTATAGATAAATTGGGACGATCTTGTTTCCCTATCAGCAGGTAAAATTAATTCAATGATTTCCCATGGAAAATTAGTACTTTATGACCTCCTTTATCTCATTTAAAACTTTTTTCTTTCCCATTAATAAATATTCTTAATTGTTTATTTCAATATCCTTGATATAAATTTCATTCAATATATATACCATTTTCATCATTATTACCTTATAATATATAGGAATTCATTTCCCTTAATAATGATGCATAAGAAAACTCACCATGGTTATAGTATTTAATCATTACTCATGGTGGTTTTTTTATTAGAACCAAAATAGTTCTCATTTCAACACCCATTTCATTATTTTTTTTATTCATAGAACAATCACATTTTCCGTCACTTCCTTTATTAGTTTGGTTCCTGTTGGATCCAGCCAGTTAATAAAACCTAAAAGGATAATGTGGGAAATAAATTCCTAAAATACCGTCTTAGGAGGATAATAAACACAAAAATGACTTCATTTATATTATCTAAAACTCATTATATTTATCTAAAATAATTATGACCCTTCCCAAAATGCTAACCATTTCAATAATATATGACTTGATGGATATGATTAAATAATTTCATAACAACTATAATCATCTAAACCATCCCATGATACCAACGATAAATCCATGATAATAAAAATTACAAATTCATTAGTTTTATTGAAGATCATTCTTTTAATCAAATTTAGGATCTATTAAAGTTATGAGTTTTAGATAATTAGTCCATAACTCATAAATAACACCCCATATTCATAAAAATTATGTATAACTAAAACATTATCAATTTTTTAAATATAAATATATTAAAATTAATCATGATTTATTTTCATAAAAAATTATCATAACATTCAAATTAACTTCCTATTTTCACTTTAACATCATTATTTCTTATGAAAACAAATTAAAACTGTGGATTGGGGAAAAATAATAGTAAGACATATAAAAAGGATAAAAAAACAATTAGTATGTGAATACCAATAAACACATGAATACACTTTCACAATTATATAATTTTCACCGACAAAAAAATAATCTCTTTAATTTATATCATGAAATTATATGTTTCTTGTGAAACTAAATATAAAACAAGAATCATAAAGGATACATGTGACATCAATTACATATCACTCTTATAGTATCAATCATGGGTGTAGAGGAAGTATCCTTCATGGTTACCATTATATCCCACAACTGTATATTCCCATGATCTATAAAGCGAAACCAGTGCAATTATGTCTGTCTCATTACCCAATATATTAGATAGCTATAATGAGTCCACCCACCCTATGTTTATCATTGGACCACTCATACACATAAAGAGTTCCCAATCACCAAAACATAATCATAACATATAAATATAGCAATAAAGAATAATAATATTTTCATATTAGCATCAATTTAAATTTTTTACAAAGTTTCACACTCATAAATGAAAACACATTATTTGAAAATAAAATTGTAAACTAGTAAAGAAAACACCCTAACATTATTGAGACATGAAATCCATAAATTCCATTTCTTCCAGATATGTTGAAAAATTACTTTGGGAATATTAAAAATATTTTAATGTGTAAATTCAAAGGTTGGTTTTAAACAAAATTTACTTACCTAGAGTCTAACTCTTGAAGTACAATAATTACCTTACCTTGGATGACTTGCTTTTAATACCAACATAACACCACTAATGAGGGTATTCTACCAAAACTAGGGACTCTAGGATTTGGGGAGGATTTTTAATATTGGGTTTGGTTAAATCAGTGCTAATCCAAATAGGGTTTGAAGTGTATTGAAATGAGAAAAATGGGTTCCCTTTTTTATGAAATGGTAGGAGCAAATTTGGAATTATTCAAAATATTAAATTAATAAAAATTAATTTTCTATTGGAAAAGGCTCTAGAATGATTAATTTTATTGATATGATGATTATGGATCTATATTCATTCATCCCTTGCAAATCATACATGTTATTTTTATTATTTATTCATTATTTAATTTTTGTTAATCCTGGTATAACCCTTTTAACTAATAGTATTATATGATGTAATTTCCACTCATAAGATTAATATAATTACTATAATATATGAAACGACTAATAAATGAGTCACTAGTGACATTTTTACATTTATTCTAATTAGATTGTCCAAATTGAGATATTAAAAAAATTATATTATTTAATAAAATATTATTTATTTTAAAAATATCAATAATGTCAATTGTGACAGTATTGATTATGTGACTTTTAAAATTATCATGAGAACAAGATAAATTCAAAATAGTACTTCTATAATATCACAAAAATGTCAATGTAATCTTAAAAATTTGGGGGTGACTATAATAATCTTAGATAGTTTTTGTTTTAGTATTTTTAATATAATTTATTTGATATTTACATTAATTAAAAAATTACATCATCATAATTGTGGAAACTTTTAATATTATTATTTATTCCCTATACATTTTAAATAAATTATCATGATAAATTTATAATTTTTCTCTTTGAAAATACTATTTAATGTCGAACATATCCTCTATATAACCATATATTAATGATATTTCTCTTGTTTATAAATGAGTGACAAAATTGACTTTCCAATAAAAATAATATTATAAAGAATATATTCTCACACAAAATGGAAAAAAAAGTATCATAACCAATCCAATACTTATGAATAAAAACTCATCTAATAAATTTAGTATTAGTTATAGTGTATCATGTATATTATTGAATATATAATTTCCATTTAAAAACATGCGATGTTAAACCCAATATACTTCTTTATATATATTTAGAACGGTTCAAAATACATTTTTTTAATCCATTCATAATTCAAACAAATAGGTATCCAAAAAATATAATAAACCAATTTAACATAAGTAATTTCATGCTAATTTAAAAAACCTAACATGCCCTAATGATAAAATTTAACCTAAACACAGATGAATACTTTTAAAATTTTTTGAAACTAAACCATCCTATAATGAAATTTTTATGTAAAAGTATACACAAATAAGGAAATTAAATTTTTAAATACCATGAATGATCAAAATTCATTTTATAATAGATGAAATCCATTTATTTTAATACGAAATTAAAATTAAGAATCCAAAATAAAACTACATCCCCTTTTACTCCATTTAAATTTCCAAATTAATCAAATTGAGTAAAAATATTTTTAATATTTAATTAAACTAACTATGTATATTTTAATTTTTAAAGAATGATTTTAAACTTTAAATTTCAATTTATAATCATCCTATGTATTTGAAATAAATTTTTAATTTAAAACCAATTATATTTTGTGTGAAAATTAATAGAAAACGAGAAAATACTTTTCTAAATTACAATACTTTAAATATTTTATCATATAAATTAGTGAAACCCAAAAACTCAATATGTTTATAAATTAATTTCACTAAATTTTATCACCCACCTCAATTGTAACGCCCCGACCCTAGTTACCCAGAGTCGGTGCATTATTATATAACATTGGCATGATCACAAGAAATATCAAATCTCGAAAGATCGATTGGTTTAGTAGCCTTGGAAACACTAGATATATTCATAAGTCTTACATTACATCATAAAATGAAAAACTACTACAACAACATATTGTCTCCATAATCCACACTCATATCACCACATAATATCCCTGCAGGTCATTCATAATTTACTTCTTCACTTCCTGGGAGAAATAAAACATAGAAAAGGGGTGAGCTCAAATGCCCAGTAAGGATAACAATATAGCGGAAACTTTCATAAATAAGAATAAACATTTAAGGCAATGTATAACTAAAACAAAATCCTTTAAAACATGAACTCTCAACATGGTATGGCATAAATAAAATGAATTAATTCCATTTACTTATTCACATGGATATTCTACGAATAATCACATGCAAAAATCAATAACCACTTTCATAATGTTGGAATGCATAATGCCGGACTATCATAACCACATAGTCAAGGCCTCGTGCCAAGACTACAAATAAGATTTTGTCAAGGCCTTTTGCCAAGACACTAGTTTGTCTCATGAGACCTACCGATGCATCGAGGAGCTATAGCGGGCTCCACCCGTCACTTACTAAGTCCAATGCATTCCCATATGAAAAGGTTTAAACATAACATAAACATTCGTATTAAAACTAGCATACAAAATGTCAATAATTTCACCATAAACTATGAATGGTATAAAAATAGAACATCCATAGTCATACATATCACAAAACCTTCAATACAATATATAAGCTTTGTATTACAATAAATCAACTTCAAATAAGCGTAAAATCCATCAAAGGATGTTGACATAGATGAAATCAAAATTATTTTTAAAGAAATATCTTTTTTTATTTTGAAATCATTTAAGATCCATATAAAATAAAACATTTTATTTTAAAATATTATTATAAGCTTGTAAGGAAAGCTTTGAATATTTTATAACAGCGGAAAATAACCGCACCCGCCGTATAAGTTAAAAAAAACATTCTTACCTTAATTCTGTCGAAAAGGTGAAAAGGACCTTGTTTTGAAAACGACAGAAAGATTCCTCTTATAAAAAGTCAAAAAAGGGTATAAATGACTTTAAACCATATTCTTGTAAATAATAAAAATGTTTTGAATTACATTTTTAAGAAAACATGGATGTGGATGATAAAGAGATCCCAGTAGATTATTACATATAAACTACCTCGGATAATGAAGAGATTGTGAAATAACCCTTACCTTGTACTTTTCCTTGGTTGGGGTAGGTTAACCTCCTGTATAATGGTGAAATAGTTGTTATTAAATTATACAAGAATCATATATATTAATATGATATCATATATGATCTTTTAACATTGATTTGTTAATAATATCTTAGAATTATCGTCGTTTCGGGTGTTAACTTACTCATTTTCTTTTATATGTTTTGTTACATAAGCCATGTTTGTTGTATCTTATTCATATCCAGAATGATATCAAGTCCTTAAACATCATTTTTAAATCATCAAATGATAATTATACTTGAACGGATATGATGGAGAATGAATCTCATTGCGTTCGTGGAGACGGTAGTCCGTACGTACGCACGAGCGATAATATCATTCTTTTGATATTAAAATAATATATAAATGGATGGTATATAATATATACAGAATCATTAACATGTTATATTTATTATTTAAATGAGTTACACATCATTATTATACCCATCCAAATAATATTATATTGAATAACAATTACACCACGACGTGGAGACGGTAAGCCGTACGTACGCACGTATGGTGACATGTTATTAAAAGGGTGGATAGAATACTGAATATGATTGTACCATATTTATAATAACATCACAGTATATGTGAGATACTGGAGTTATTATTTTATAATGGTAAGAACAAAGGAAGAAGAAGTGGAAGAAGAAATGAACTTGGAGAAGGGTGGTGAAATCATTACCTCTTCTTCGGGTTATTCCTTTTGATTTGGTCAAAAGGGCTCCTTAGGTTGGCTTTCTGATCAAACTAAGGCCTCTAGGTTGTAGTGTGGGATGTTGGGAGAGTATTTGGGCAGAGTTTGGACGAGCCAAAATGCTTTGATGGTGTGAAGAAATGAGAAGGAGGAGTGCCCTTTTATAAGAGGGGTGAGGGGCACCTTTGGAAAAGCTAGAAATATTAATTTATAATAAATTCATATTCTGTTTATAATGGCTCCAAAGTTTATTATTCAAAGGTTAAGGTGGGGATAGGTCGAAAACCACTCAACCAGTAGAATTTAGACAGGTTTGGGTACTTATATTAACCTTATCTTTAAGTATTAACTCTAAGTTAATTAGTTTCACTTTTACAATGTCTCTTTGTATTTTTATATAATATGGTTAATAAACTTACTATATACATCCAAGAGACCCCCAAGTGGTACATTAATGATGAACCTATCATGATATAAGTCTCTTGGCCGAACCTTAGATTTTTAGGAATTTAATATCAATTAATAATATAATATTTGTTTTAAGAACTCTTTTATGTCAATTTTGACACTATTCAATAGTTTATTTTTGTGAAACTCATAACAGATTGATTACTTCGAACAAAGTAAATTAAATCAATCCTAATATATCATATTATCCTAGAAAATTAGTTTAATTCATTAAAAGTTTCATATTATATTTATTTGGGTATTTATAATATCAATTAGTTTAATTTTTCACTATTATAGTAATTACTGCATCATCATTGTGTCATAAATAAAATAAATTATTTAATGTCTAAAAATTATAAATAAAATATCATTATGTAGGAAATCTTTTAAGCTTTCTAATGAATATTTATAATCTAAAATCCAACTTAAATAACCCTATGTAAGAATTGTTTTTCTAAAAGATATATGCTTGTGTCATTTTTGTATTCATTTTGACTTAATTAAAATAAAGTGTCATTATCACTTACAAGTGGATCCATGGGTTCCCAAAATTGACACAAAGATGCCCATGGTCGACGATGTATCAACCAATATGGTTAAGACACGTTTTAGGGTAATTTAGTATTATTATAATATTATTTTTTAACCCTTATTTACCGGATTTACCCTTAACCATGGTAAATAAAATATTTACCGCAGTAATTATTCAAAATGTCTAAAAATAAAAGTTACCTATTTACACAATTTGAACATCCTGATTCCAAATATGGAATTAATTTTCCTAAATTCAAAACACAGAAGTGGCAGAAATTAATTTAAAATTAATTCCCGTTGTCAAAACAAAAAGCGTGTTTTTAAGAGATAATAACTATCAAAAGATTGACACTTGTTTATGTTCGGTTTAATTGTAAAATTATGTCCAATGACCAAAATTATATTAAATAGTAAAAATATATTCTAAATATACTTTAAAACCACTCAAATTCATAATTTATCACTATTAATTATTTTGATTAAAAAAGTTGTTTTTAATTAAAATTTAGTAATTTTCACTATTCATCAAAATATGAAAGTTATCCGAAAAGTACCAAAATTTCACCTTAGGCTAAATTTGATATTCTGAATCCAAAAATGAAGTCCATTTTAAAATATAAAATATATATAACTTCAAAAATTAGGTATTACTATTCTTAACAGCTAGTTTGATTGGTTACGGTGTGTTAGAACTCGAAGTTGCGTACAACACACGCTACTGTTTTATTCAAAGGAAAGCGTACCGTGGAAGCTTGGGATGTTTCATTTTAAATTTTTTGATGTCTCCATTTAGTCAAAAAGTTTATAATATTGTATTTAAAAAGGTTTCACTATCAAAAGTTGATAAAAGTGAAATACTGAAAATGAATCTGTTCTTGCATTATGACTAAGAAACTCATAATATGGATTCTAAAATTATAAGGATTATATAATGTTTAAAATTTAGTTAATACTATTCATGACCTCTTTTAATGGCTTTATTTTTGGTAAGTCATGGTGCAATTGAACTCAGTGTTGCGTGTAGTGCAAGTTATTGAATTATTTTGAAGAAATAACACACTATGAAATCTTGGGGTGTTACGTTCTCCCCTCCTTCAATAAATTGTGTCCTCACAATTTGAAATTGTTCTTCAAAAATAAAAGGTTGAAAGTAGAAAATATATTTGTGGGAAAACCTACATCGGAAATTGGGTTACTAAAATTTAGTCTTAATATGAGGAAAAGAGAAATCAAAGGGTCACCACCAAATTATGATCTCGATTAGGAGAACGTTGGTGGAAATTAGAGACATATAATCGGAGGAAAACGTAAATATTTATAGGTAGTGATTGAGGTCATCAATCACAAACAATTGTATAATTGAGGTCCTTAAATTCATCAATCTATGATGATTTGAAATACCATCGGTTCAACAAAACATAGGGTATTAGGATAACACATTTTTGACGTTTCAAAATATCTTAGTTGAAATCCCACATCGAAAAATGAATTAATGAGGCCTCTATTTAAAATAAAGAGTGGAAAGTATGAAGATTACCGAAAATAACACATACTAGGGTTCCATGTAGGAAAATATGGATATGGAAGAAAAATATAACCATCAATTCTCTGATGGAGAGTGGTAGAGAACATGGCTATGAAAAGGCCAACAATCCCAAAGCCATAAATTAGTGATGATTTAAGGTACCATTTAGGAAAACATTTTTGTTCTAAGTTTCTTTTCTTAATATTGAGGAATTTATTTATGAGATTGGCTAAGATCATAAGGAGATATACTTACTTTATAATTAGAGTATTTTCCATTAATAAATTTATACCATAAACTCATCTTTCACTCGTAAAAAAAATTATATTTATACTATTCGTACAGGGTTCCAAAATAAACGAATTTATAATTCATCTACCAGATATTTTAAAAAAACTACATTATTTAATCCAGGTCATCTCTTGGGCCAGTGGTAGGTGATACACCCTTGTCGCCCTTCGGTTGCGGGTTCAAGTCTCGCGGCCTTGCCGGACGTAACAGGTTGCTGCCCGACCTCCGGGTTGTCCTTTTATGGAAATCCAAAATAATCCAAATAAGAACTATCCAAAATAATTCTATCCAAACTCACAGTCCAACATTTATAAGGAAGGTAAACATAATATAGATCCTTTTTACCCCGTAATAGCATATAAATACCTTCATCATGTATTACCATATTCCTTATTGATTACATTCATGATCCCTTATTCCATATAGAATGCTGGATATACTTCATTAATCCAAAAATGTTTAAAACCCCAACAATGATGGAATATACAAATCATTAATCAGTTCCAAGGTAGTCAAGAATATCCAATATAATTTATCCAAAACAATCAAATATTATTCCAAAATCACTATCTCAGTATCAGAACTATGTTATGATTTATCATTCTCTCAACCATATATTTTCCAAAAATTTATCCTGCTATTGAGTCACTTTTCTTTGTTCCACACAATCTCAAGTCCTTAATGAAATACTAATGCAGTACAATCCTTATATACTCCATAATTATTATAATAAGTACATTGTTGATACAACACTCAATTGACATAATCATCATAAGAACTCTAATAATTCTTCTTCATCTGTGGTAGTATCATAACTTGATTATTATCCAATAGCATCATTTGTGTCATAGTCTGATGACTGGGACATAGGTTTGCGTAGTGTCCAAACATTTTGCAAATGAAGCATTGTACATTTGAAACCATTTTCTTACCCTTGTAGTCATGTACTTTGTGCCCTTTTCCTCCACACTTATAACAAACTCCCATTCCTTTCAGGCAATTTCCAGGGTGTTTCTTTCCACAGTTACCACATATGGGAAAATTCTTCTTTTCCCTCTTCCCTTTATCCATTTTTCTCTCTTCCATCCTTTTATTCTCTTGCTTCCCTTCAAAGCCATAGGACTCAGTAAACTCTTTACTTATCTTATCAACACATGATATTATTTCTTCATATGATGATAATACATGGGAGACTATTTCTCTTATAAATTCTAGCTTAAGACCATGAAAGACATGATCCTTCCTTCCCTTTGGATCATGTGCATTTCTGGAGTTCTCATTCCTTCTACTGGGCGCCATTTCTATACTATGGCATAAACTAGATCAGTTTATGAATCAAAATTCATAATCCCATACTTATAAAACACTTAACATAAATTGAACTATTTATGGATATAATCCATAATAATAAAAATGTTTTCTTTGAGGAAGTATATACTCATAAACCCTTCATAATGATTTGTAAAGAAAATGAGAGTTATCCTAAGCATATCCCCCGGGAGTGTCGTAACCAAGAGTGCAGCAAGGCCCGTTGTCGTGCACCAGTTCCCGTTCGAGTCTAGCTCAAAGCGGTGTTTTCAGGTTTTAACCCTAGGTACATCTGTGCCAGAGCCGCCTCTACCTGCTCGTATCCAGACAGGGATGTATTGCTTGGAAAACTCACAAAATCTCTACAATACCAAAATTCTAGGAAGTTCTTCTATACTAATCCTCAAAGTTCATCTTAGGTCTACGTGATCTAATCGGAGTTTATCTAAATATAGTTTCCAAGGTTTGTACTAAACTTCCTCTGATACCAACTGTAACGCCCCGACCCTAGTTACCCATAGTCGGTGCATTATTACATAACATTGGAATGATCACAAGAAAGATCAAATCTCGAAAGATCGATTGGTTTAGTAGCATTGGAAACACTAGATATATTCATAAGTCTTACATTACATCATAAAATGAAAAACTACTACAACAACATATTATCTCCATAACCACACTCATATCCCCACATAATATCCCTGCAGGTCATTCATAATTTACTTCTTCACTTCCAGGGAGAAATAAAACATAGAAAAGGGGTGAGCTCAAATGCCCAGTAAGGATAACAATATAGTGGAAACGTTCATAAATAAGAATAAACATTTAAGGCAATGTATAACTAAAACAAAAGCCTTTCAAACATGAACTCTCAACATGGTATGGTATAAATAAAATGAAATAATTCCATTTACTTATTCACATGGATATTCTACGAATAATCACATGCAAAAATCAATAACCACTTTCATAATGTTGGAATGCATAATGCCAGACTATCATAACCACATAGTCAAGGCCTCGTGCCAAGACTATAAATAAGATTTTGTCAAGGCCTTGTGCCAAGACACTAGTTTGTCTCATGAGACCTACTGATGCATCGAGGAGCTATAGCGGGCTCCACCCGTCACTTACTAAGTCCAATGCATTCCCATATGAAAAGGTTTAAACATAACATAAACATTTGTATTAAAACTAGCATACGAAATGTCAATAATTTCACCATAAACTACGAATGGTATAAAAATAGCACATCCACAGTCAAACATATCACAAAACCTTCAATACAATATATAAGCTTTGTATTACAATAAATCAACTTCAAATAAGCGTAAAATCCATCAAAGGATGTTGACATAGATGAAATCAAAATTCTTTTTAAAGAAATATCTTTTTTTATTTTGAAATCATTTAAGATCCATATAAAATAAAACATTTTCTTTGAAAATATTCTTATAAGCTTGTAAGGAAAGCTTTGAAGATTTTATAACGGCGGAAAATAACCGCACCCGCCGTATAAGTTAAAAAAAACATTCTTACCTTAATTCTGTCGAAAAGGTTAAAAGGACCTTGTTTTGAAAACGACGGAAATATTCGTCTTATAAAAAGTCAAAAAAGGGTATAAATTACATTAAACCATATTCTTGTAAATAATAAAAATGTTTTGAATTACATTTTTAAGAAAACATGGATGTGGATGATAAAGAGATCCCAGTAGATTATTACATATAAACAACCTCGGATAATGAAGAGATTATGAAATAACCCTTACCTTGTACTTTTACTTGGTTTGGGTAGGTTAACCTCATGTATAATGGTGAAATAGTTGTTATTAAATTATACAATAATCATATATATTAATATGATATCATATATGATCTTTTAACATTGATTTGTTAATAATATCTTAGAATTATCGTCGTTTCGGGTGTTAACTTACTCATTTTCTTTTATATGTTTTGTTACATAAGCCATGTTTGTTGTATCTTATTCATATCCAGAATGATATCAAGTCCTTAAAAATCATTTTTAAATCATCAAATGATAATTATACTTGAATGGATATGATGGAGAATGAATCTCATTGCGTTCGTGGAGACGGTAGTCCGTACGTACGCACGAGCGATAATATCATTCTTTTGATATTAAAATAATATATAAATGGATGGTATATAATATATAAAGAATCATTAACATGTTATATTTATTATTTACATGAGTTACACATCATTATTATACCCATCCAAATAATATTATATTGAATAACAATTACACCACGACGTGGAGACGGTAAGCCGTACGTACGCACGTATGGTGACATGTTATTCAAAGGGTGGATAGAATACTGAATATGATTGTACCATATTTATAATAACATCACAGTATATGTGAGATACTGGATTTATTATTTTAGAATGGTAAGAACAATGGAAGAAGAAGTGGAAGAAGAAATGAACTTGGAGAAGGGTGGTGAAATCATTACCTCTTCTTCGGGTTCTTCCTCTTGATTTGATCAAAAGGGCTCTTTAGGTTGGCTTTCTGATAAAACTAATGCCTCTAGGTTGTAGTGAGGGATGTTGGGAGAGTATTTGGGCAGAGTTTGGCCGAGCCAAAAGGCTTTTATGGTGTGAAGAAATGAGAAGGAGGAGTGCCCTTTTATAAGAGGGGTGAGGGGCACCTTTGGAAAAGCTAGAAATATTAATTTATAATAAATTCATATTCGGTTTCTAATGGCTCCAAAGTTGATTATTCAAAGGTTAAGGTGGGGATAGGTCGAAAACCACTCAACCAATAGAATTTAGACAGGTTTGGGTACTTATAAAAACCATATCTTTAAGTATTAACTCTAAGTTAATTAGTTTCACTTTTACAATGTCTCTTTGTATTTTTATATAATATGGTTAATAAACTTACTATATACATCCAAGAGACCCCCAAGTGGTACATTAATGATGAACCTATCATGATATAAGTCTCTTGGCCGAACCTTAGATTTTTAGGAATTTAATATCAATTAATAATATAATATTTATTTTAAGAACTCTTTTATGTCAATTTTGACACTATTCAATAGTTGATTTTTGTAAAACTCATAACAGATTGATTACTTAGAACAAAGTCAATTACATAAATCCTAATATATCATATTATGCTAGAAAATTAGTTTAATTCATTAAAAGTTTCATATTATATTTATTTGGGTATTTATAATATCAATTATTTTAATTTTTCACTATTATAGTAATTACTCCATCATCATTGTGTCATAAATAAAATAACTTATTTAATGTCTAAAAATTAAAAATAAAATATCATTATGTAGGAAATATTTTTATCTTTCTAATGAATATTTATAATCTAAAATCCAACTTATATAACCCTATATAACAATTGTTTTTCTAAAAGATATATGCTTGTGTCATTTTTGTATTCATTTTGACTTAATTAAAATAAAGTGTCATTATCACTTACAAGTGGATCCAGGGGGTCCCAAAATTGACACAAAGATGCCCATGGTCGACCATGTATCAACCAATAGGGTTAAGACACGTTTTAGGGTAATTTAGTATTATTATAATATTATTTTTTAACCCTTATTTACCGGATTTACCCTTAACCATGGTAAATAAAATATTTACCGCGGTAATTATTCAAAATGTCTAAAAATAAAAGTTACCGATTTACACAATTTTAACATCCTGATTCCAAATATGGAATCCATTTTCCTAAATTCAAAACACAGAAGTGGCAGAAATTAATTTAAAATTAATTCCCGTTGTCAAAACAAAAAACGTGTTTTTAAGAGATAATAACTATCAAAAGATTGACACTTGTTTATGTTCGGTTTAATTGTAAAATTATGTCCAATGACCAAAATTATATTAAATAGTAAAAATATATTCTAAATATACTTTAAAACCACTCAAATTCATAATTTATCACTATTAATTATTTTGATTAAAAAAGTTGTTTTTAATTAAAATTTAGTAATTTTCACTATTAATCAAAATATGAAAGTTATCCGAAAAGTACCAAAATTTCACCTTAGGATAAATTTGATATTCCGAATCCAAAAATGAAGTCCATTTTAAAATATAAAATATATATAACTTCAAAAAGTAGGTATTACTATTCATAACAGCTAGTTTGATTGGTTACGGTGTGTTAGAACTCGAAGTTGCGTACAACACACGCTACTGTTTTATTCAAAGGAAAGCGTACCGTGGAAGCTTGGGATGTTTCATTTTAAATTTTTTGATGTCTCCATTTAGTCAAAAAGTTTAAAATATTGTATTTAAAAAGGTTTCACTATCAAAAGTTGATAAAAGTGCAATACTGAAAATGAATCTGTTCTTGTATTATGACTAAGAAACTCATAATATGGATTCTAAAATTATAAGGATTATATAAAGTTTAAAATTTAGTTAATACTATTCATGACCTCTTTTAATGGCTTTTTTTTGGTAAGTAATGGTGCAATTTAACTCAGTGTTGCGTGTAGTGCAAGTTATTGAATTATTTTGAAGAAATAACACACTATGAAATCTTGGGGTGTTACATCAATATATATGTTATCAAAATAATTTCACATATGTAACAAAAATGTTTAAACCTACTAAACAGAAATTTGTAATGAATTTTTTTTACTTATCTTTCTAAATTCATTATAAACTCAACCAATTCAACACAATAGTAAATAATCCTTTAAAACAAAAACCATTTCATTAAAATGGTTATTTAAATGCTATCAAACACCTTTTATAACAAAAGATTCAATTTTATAAAACATTATATTTAGAAAATGTACAATTAAACATAATACTTAAAACCCAAACTCAATAGTTATCACAAATCTTATTAACATTTAAATGTAAATTAAAATTATATTTAGACCAATACTTAAATTCTAGTGAGTTTTTGAATAAGTAAATGTAAAAAACATTTATATATAAAAATTAAATTTTAACTATAACCAAACATGATTATATATTATCAAAATTATTTAACAATTTTTTTTTAAATAAAATTTATTTTGATACAAGAATATGAATATTTGAAAAATTTATATATATAACATAATACATTAGAAAATTTATGTTTAATATCTTAAAATTCATAAATTTTATGAAGGCAATCATGAATAGAAATTTTTAGTTTATTACTATTATATATGATAATAGAAAACTATATACCCTTTAATAATAGAATGGTTTCTAAAGCCTCCATTTATATAATCATGAAAACATAGTACCATTTCATAAATTTTCTCAATAACAAAGTTATAAGAAATTTACTCATAACTTTTTTTCAATGGAATTCATGGAAAATTATAGATTCTAACATAAAAGACTAAATAAAAAATTATGTCAGTCACATTCTTAAATAAATTATTAAATATTTGTAATTTTATACACTAAGTTTCATCCTAAAAAAAACTAAATACAAAAAGACATCAATAAAAATAAATGTTTATTTATTTTATGTATATAATAAATCCAACAAGAATCATAATTGCCATAAATTTATCATATGAAGTATATATTTTACAAGAAAAAATAAACTAGTTTTACTTAAATTAAATAGTATTTAAACTGGTGTACAAAAATACAAATAAATATGATAAAAACAAATCCAAACTATATATGGAATGTTTGGTTTCTAATTTGATATATCCCATTTAAATATATCAAAAAATGCCTTGATTAATATTAGACTAACCATGTTTTATGAATTTTCAGGTTTAAACATTCTATTTCCACATCTTTAGTCCTGTTAGTTATGTAATCAAAATGAAATATATAGAATCCATAATTAATAGTACTCATATCACAAAACCTGAAAGCACCTCAAATCACTACATTGAAATCAAAAAAAATATACATAAAAAGTGTATGTTCATATATAACCTAAATAATTAATATAACACACTTTATAGAATATAATCTTCATCCCAGTTGAGATTATTTCAAAAATAAATCATATAAAAAAATAACTATATTCCACTATTTCCTTTTGTTATTGAATCTGTGGTGATGAAACGTTAAATTGATAATAAAAACAACCTTACACACACAAACACACACATATATATATATAATAAAATTATATTTATTTTTTGGGGGGTAGAGTATAAAAAAACCTACAAAACACCACACACATTGGATAGAGATGATTGGACATATCCCCCAAAGTAGGGGATAACCCATGCACCCAATCCTTAAAAATTTCATGTCCCTGATGGACCTATGGAAATTAAAGCCCACCTATCAATTATTGAAATCCCAATACTCTATTATTGACCCATCAAGGATAACATGACTGGATGAAGTCATATCGATGACATGTTATCAGATGTTATAAATTCACCAATTCTACTTGCAGTTATACATCCTCTTCGTTGAGGTAGCCATAGTCGAATGCAGCTGTAAACTAACCACCATCCATCACCTGTAATTCATTTCCTCAGTTGACCCCCATAAATAGGAAATCACCTAAACAATTCCTTCGATTCCATTATTGTAATAATCTATAAGAAGAGGAAACACCATCAACATATTTGAAATTAACCAACCCAACCATTGTAGATATTAATCTACTGCAAACCAATGATGAAAGCCATCATTAAATTGCACCTAAAGAGCCACCACCTGCACTGTTGAATGATCTGATGAACAACCCCATATTTCGACCTATATACAATCTACCCCTAAAATTGTAGCTTAAAATAGGGTTTGATCATGGGATTTTATGGGAGATCATGGTGGTCCTCTATCACATGTCTGGACCACAACTATTATATGTATAAGACAAAACATATATTATATAATTTAAAATATATTTACAACACTTAGTTAATTTTATTTGGTTTTTATATATACAATTATTCTTTGTTAAAATATTTTAATGACCATTATTTGCTTATATCAATTATTAAAATATGTAAAAACACTAATTATTAAGATTAATGAACTTCTAAACAAGAATAAAACATTCTTATTTTACCAATAATATAAAAAAATTTGCTGACCACACAATACAATACATAATTAAAAGAACAACCCTATAAAATGGAATACAATATACAAACTAAAAACATTAAATTACTAGAATAAATCAATATTTATTTAAAATTAATGAAAATAAACATTTTTATAGCATCTAAAACATATAAAAAATATAATATAAGAACATTATGAAAAAAATAATTGTTTAATTCCACATTTTGGAAACATAAATTAAATTATAAATTCAAAATAATTTAATTTTTTTACAAAACAATAAAATTATTTTGTAAACATAAAATATGGGTATGTTCTTCATTTGTATAGGAATTGGAAATATTGAAAAACATTAATAACAATAAGTGTTATAAGCATAAAAATAGAATATTTTGATATAAAACATCAAATAGTTATTATAACATAACTTATCAAATTTATTCATTATTCTAGTTTAGATTATCTAAAACACGCCTTTTGAAAAAAAAAATTACTACATTAAACCAATTATTGATTATGGGATAATTTTTATTTAACATTAACATGATAATAGAAACTAATATATATATTTATATATATATATATATAAGAAAATATAGATATTATATAATATAAAATATATTTACTAATGATTTCATATTTTTTTATTATTTGGATTCTATATGTAAAATTGATCATTGATAAAAAACTCAAAACCATTATTTTCATATATAAATTATAAAAGCATATATACAATTAATAATTAATTATAATGAAATTATAATAATTAACATAATTCACTTTGTTAACAATTTGAAAACATACTCATGTACACTGTCTAATATAATATTTTAATGAAAAGAAAACCAATTTTAAATCAAACATAATGTACCAATAATAAATACATAAAATAATTTGTATAAATACTCATTTCATTAACATTATTTTAGTAATACATAGCATGTAATTTAAAATACAATCATACTTAAAAAAAATTCAATAGAAATTTTAAAAACGTGTAGGTTTTTAATTCATATAAAACATGATATCATTTGAAAATCGATAAGAATAATTGATTTCATAAGATTGAAAAATAAACAAATTTCATCTAATACATAAAATAACTCATATTTCTAGCCTTATCAAGTTAATTCTTTTACCCAGTTGTGATTATATCATACATGAATCTTAATACATAATATCTACATTTCACTCTTCCATTTTGACAATGAAAATGTGGGTTTAAAATAGTAACATTATAATAAAAACCAATATATATATATATATATATTAAAAAAACAAAATATTTTCTTTTATAGAAAAATTTTATAATTACGTCCACATATTTGATAGGGTTTGGATGCTTTTTAAAAATATGATATTTGTTAATATTTTTCCATGACCATCAATTTCATATATATCAACTAAAAAAACATGAATAAATAATAATTATTATAAATAAATATCTTATAAAAATAGGCATAATTTTCTATCATGTTGAAAAAAATTAACGAACGTTGCCTAGTAAAGAGAAAACCCAATATAATGTGCATTATTTTAGTCATAATATGCCTAACATTCAGTGACTTATAAAATATAAAAATCTATAAATTAATGAAATTAAATTGAATATTTGACCATAATTATCATAGTTCTCTTACCCATTATGTAATGGATTAAACCTACACTAAATATGCATATTTGATAATATCTTACGTATATATATGTAACTCTAGAAAAAGTATTCAAATATATCAAAATAATTGAAATGTTTTCTAGAACTATAAGTATATAAAAACAAGTAGTCTCATTTTGAATAATAAGAATGTGTAGATACCAAATTAAATAATTAATATAGTACATCATTTGAAATTATCATTATTATATGAAATAAATCTTAAAAAATAGTTCACTTATATTAAAAACAACTGAAACATTATCATTTTGAGCATAAAAAACAAGACTTATTATATATTAATTGAAAATTTTTAATTTATAGTCTCTTCAACATCTTTCAGACATCATCTGAAATTCATAAATGTTGTCCAAGGAAGAAGAAACATGGGATAACATTCTTAGCCCATCATGAATATCAGAAGTATATGAAGTTATTGGTTCTTGAAACATTCTTTTCTTTTTCAACAATTATTTTAGGTTTATATACTCTTATATAAATTAATTGATAAAATATTATAAGTAATTTCCAATCAAAATTAAATAATATTTAAAAAACCATACATATCTCATATGTCTGGTTTTGAATAATGATATCTGACCAAAGTAAAAAATGAACCATATAATCTCTCTCTACGGTAACCTCCTCAGTTGAAATGGTAGTAGACTAGTTGGACCAATAATATCATGCATTAATATTTTGACATCACACAACTACATATGTTAGTGATGTACATAGTCCCTAACAATATATATGACATTAAACACTACAATACATACATTGGGATCTCTAGCATATATCTAAAAATGTACGTATGGGTCTGAACAAGGCGGTGGAGTATCTGAGTAAGAAACATGGGTAGGATGGGATTGTTGGGTGGGATGTGAAGGGTATATAGGTTGTGCGTGTTCTGATTGTCTCATCAATTTTTCAAAGATAGCCTTCATTGTAGATTGAATTCGTTCACCAATATAATATTTCTTATATTTCAGCTCAACATTTAAGGAATATATTTTTGAGTCTTCTGATTTCATACCATGATGAGAATAAAATTCCAAATATTGACACCCATCTTATATTCTCTTACATGACTGGGGTGTTCTGTATTTGTTAAATTATTCAGTAGGATGTCCATCCCACCATCTTGGATAAATGTACCTAGTATCTATTCCTTCTGATGATCATCATATAATGAAAGATAAAAATTTTATATTAGTGTTGTTAATTTAAAAAATACGAACATTAAAGGAAATTAAAAAGTAATTTAATAAAATTATTTCATCTAAATCATTATATTTTTCTTTAATATACATTTCATTTTTTTATTGTCACTCTTTTCCATTTATAATTTATAGTTAGGGGGTGTAGGAATGAAATTAATCATTTCTCAAGAAACTATATATTGTTCTCCTAATACATCAATCAATTCTATAATCATTTTCTCCTATAATAAATGATACCCTCTACATAATAATGTATCAGGGTATTCGTTCTACAATTGTATCTCTTGATGAGATCTCATGGAGTCCTATTATATAAAATTATTGCAACATGTAATTAGGTAATATACAATATATTTTACAATATAAAATAATTATCATACAATAAATCCTTTTTCATGTCGACTGGTCACAAATTTATTCCATGTATGTGAATATAAAAACACATACTCAAGGAATTAGTTTTCATTTTATAACTTATATGAAATATAATTTTATTCAATTTTGTTTTAAAATCTCCCCATTTATTCTCATTTTATGACATAAATATTTTCATAATTTATTAATTTTATTAATAATGAATTTCATAATTAATTGTAGAAGATAAATAATAGTCATTTAAAATATATAATATTCAAAAAATGAGATAAAAATTAATAAATTTGGATATTTTACCATTATGGACTCCCATAATAGTTATTCCCATATCTTTTATTAGGACATCCAATCAGAATATAATTTTTTTATCTTGAATTGGATTTGGGTGGGGATATTACTGGTAAACATTATAAAATTTACACTAGTTTGGTTATTATCATCATCCAAATTAATATGTATTCTTTGGTCATTATGAGAAAGTGAATATTTTGGTAAATGTGTAATCCTACAATTAAGAACTCTATAAATTGATTTATCTTTGAAGGAGAAAACTCATCTGTATGAGGTACAACAAGAGTAATATCATTTTTTTGTAAAATAAATCTTTTCTTTAAATAAGTAATCATATTAATAAACATTTAATAATTTATAAAAAGATGTATACCATAATAAATTTTATTTAGCCTCTGTGGTAGTCATTAAAATAGGAATATTTAATAAAATTTTAATACCTTTATACTATTAGAAAAGATAATATTTAAGAATAATTTTTACAAAAATATTTACGTAAAACAATAGTTTCATAAATGTTTATGTTTTGAAAAAATAATAATTATGTAATTATTCTAACAAAAATAATTTCAAGATAAAATATTAAACATAAATATTATTTATCAAATAATGAAAATTTTTATAAATTTAAGTACCATAGATAGAAAAATGTGTTCTAATATTTTAAAATTTAATCAAAACATAATGATGTATGTGGTGTTTTTAAATAAAAAAATTCTTAACCACAACTGTTTATTATAATCTTTTATAGAAAATTCATACGTGTAATCAAATATATATAAATAAACATAAAAATTAAAAAAAATTAGTTTCTCAACATTAAAAATTCAAAATGTAAATAAAATATAATAATTTACATGAATAATTAGGTTTGTAATTTAGTTGTTTCTCATATCCATTTATCATGATCATTTCATATAGTATAGGCTATGTATGTATTGTAGTAGTTATAATCATCCAAAAATCAGACAATAGACTAATAATCCTTATATAAATCCATAACATCTACATCATCCTCATTATAATAAAGAATTACATTACCCTATAAAATGATATACCATGGATCATTTGATGGATCTATGAAATAAAATCATTTCCTCTCATATGTCTCCATGAAATTGTGTTCCTCTTTACAAATATATATTTTCTAATAAACCTGTTTAAACCCATAATCTTCATATTCATAGCACTATTTCAATAAATCTAATTTCATGTAAACACTATGACCCTAAAAGTTATATAATCAATTTCCCATATATCCTCTAGAATTCAAAAATATTTCATTAATGCACAAAATGGGTTTTTATCTTTTTCAATCTAAAAATGCAGTGCTTTAGTGAAAACCATTATCCCACTATATTAAATTTAATAATATTCATCTTTTAGTGTAAAATGTGAACCCATTAATATCAAAACTATACCATGTGATTACATTAATAGAATGTCCCCTTAAAACCATTTAAATATTTTTGATGTAGTAATATCATTGAGGACTTCCTCAATTAACCAAGATCTTAATGAATTTTTATGCTCAATAGATGACCAATTTTAATTTATTTTTGGATATTATTCTATATATGGAGCAACATGGGATGATATATATGGTTAGACATTATATGTGTTGCTCAAAATATATAAATGGTCTTGCATCACTTCATCGCATGGAATAACCTTTAACCTTAAGGCTCAAATATCTCTACCCTCATTATCTTCTATCATATGTCATGATATAGGGAGCCCAATATACTCCCCTACCCACAAATAATCAGTACCTACTCAATCACATATTGAAATAAATATTATTTAAAATTAGAGTCCTTCAATCATTAAGTATTTTAAATACACAACTTTTTAATTATAGTAAATATTTTAAAAGGATACATCCAATATAAATAAACATTACCACATATTTTTATCTCACACAACAGATAAATCTGAAAATAAACCTTTATATCATAATTAAAAATATAAAATACATTTATAGTTGAAAATTTATAAGAGTAGCTTCATTCTAAATCACATATATAAAATATTGATCAATGAATTTTCAATTAATAGATTTCAAAAATTTACATAACCGGATGATTGTCTTTATAATATGGGCCTGGAATATACCATGTTGTGATACTAGTAGTATTTGTTACGCTAATACTATATAGTCATTACATTTCATTTTTTTATTAATTTACAATCTTTCATGACACATAATTCTTCACAATTTAATATTATAATCGTGGAACAATAATACCATGTAATCATTGATAAAAATTCATCTTATCACTGTTTATTATTGTTTGACATCCTAGAGAAAAATATATTACATTTCCACCAATAGTGGGAGTTTACTCAAAACGTATTACCATCGATATCATGTCCAATCTAGAAAGTAATCTATCTTTAGTATTTACATTTATGTCAAAAAAATTTATAAAAGAATTATATCATTATTTTATTTCAAAATTCATATTTTCAATGTTGTGATTTATCAATAAAAATATCCATTAGTTAGTAATAAATAGATTGGTTGTTTCTTATAACATCCATTATTTCCAAATCTGAAATCTTTTTTTACCCTCTCATAATATTCATGAACTAAAAACGGTTGTGTTGTAATATTAAATTCATGTAAATACTTAAAATCATTTTTAAATCAAATATAACGATGATCATTTTGAAAAAATCATTGATGTACCATTTATATTTCCTCTCTTCTATTCTATAATTGTTAAAATCATGTAACTTCAAAAAAAAATATACATTCTTTATGTCCCATGAATCTATATCCAGATAAGCTTCCATATTCTGTGAAGATATTTATAGTGAACATTATCCCACCACAAAAAATAAAATACACTTTATTGTATGCATGAAAACAATAATCACATGTATCCCATGAATGTTTCAAATCATTAATAAATGGTGAAATATAAACAAAATTGTTGTTCCCCAATTATTTTTCTACATAAATAATTAATTTCATCATAAAATTTTATTTATTCATACTTATCTATGAGGAAAAGTTTTTAAATAACTAAAAAATAAGCCGCAAACTATGTTGGATACATAGGCTCTAATATAGAAAAATTTCTGCTAAGTACAATCTAATTCATCGATTTATAAATAAACTTCCAAAATCATGAAAGTTTTTATCAAATCTCTTTCACTATAAGGAATTAGTTGGCTTTTATATGTTATCATCAAAGATGTGCTAATTTTTCAACCATCACAAACATTTTTTATAGGTCGAATTTCAAAATAGATGCTTCAAAAGAGATATTTTTTTGAATGTACTAAATTGTTTTTGTATGTGGTTTGATTATGTTACATGAGAAATATTTAGTGTTGAATAATTCAAATTATTATATGGAACTATTGGAGTTATTTATTTAAATGTACCTAATTGATTAATAATATGTTCTATTTTAGTTTCTAATAATGAATCAGAGTTGACTTTT
Source organism: Viscum album (assembly GCA_963277665.1). NCBI lineage: Eukaryota > Viridiplantae > Streptophyta > Magnoliopsida > Santalales > Viscaceae > Viscum > Viscum album. The sequence goes on along the minus strand of OY728140.1, from coordinate 1,262,821,875 downwards.
TTATCTATTTTGTACGGTGATGGCCCACATTTATTAAATTTGGATACATATTCATATTCATTCTTATACAACAGAATATTGTTTGGGAAGTCATATATCTTTTGAAAACCAAATCCCATTATAAATTATATTTTATTTTCCAAATAATTGGAATCTATAAGGCCATTTCCTTCTAGAAGTATCTATTTTTTAATTTTCAAGAAACTATGTGAAACATTTATCACTCTAACAATTTATTTCATTCAAGTTAACTACTCTCATAATAGATGATAACACTAATTATTTAGTGAAACTTGAGAATAATAGTTTATCATAATCTCCATATAGTAATTGAAAAATTATTTCATGATGGTATCAATGGCTACCTCATGAATTAATTATTTAATACAATCCTCTATCGCATTTTGAATATTATAATAAACATTATATTTTTTTACATTCATTTTCCATGATAGATCCAACAAGTATAATTATGGAAAAAACATAATAAAAGATATGTTCATTGATTTCTCTCAAATTTAACGTTATCATATTCAAACACTTCAAACATTGATGGAAAATAAAATTTATGTTTTGGTGATTTCATATAGGAAATTCCCAGAAACCATCAACTCCCTTTTCATATCAATTAGTGGATATGAACATATTTATTCAATTATTATCCATTAAATACATAATATAACAATCTAAAAGGTGAATTTATTATATCATATGAATATTTAAAATTATATATAAAAAGTTAAAATCTACATATAAAAAATATAATCAAAATGACTAGTGATCAGGTTGGAAATATCAACAATTATTAGGAATAAAATATATAATAAATTAATATTTGGATTTTTTTATTCAGAATGTAATTTCTAACCATTTTATATGATCCTAGTAATATAATTTGGATTCTCTAGTCTAATTATATATATATTTTTAAAATAACTATCACACAACACCACTTCCATTCTTCGAAGATCATTTAAAATAGGCATCAATATTCTATTCATTTTTCCATGACTAAATAGTATTAAGCATAAATTTCAATTTTTTAATATTAACAAAAATATAAATTTTATAGGGTAAAAAATACATGTCAATTGATAAATTTACTATAATTAGAATAAAATAAAAACACACAGTGATTAAAGGCCCTAAACACAAATAAAATTGGTTAATAGTAATTTTTTTTATATTTGATATATGTAATCACATGAATTACATTTTCTATGATGAATCATGTCATTGTTAGAAAATGTAATCACATCAAAGAATATTTTTTCTATGAATAAAATATACGTTCCAAATTCTATATGACTTTAAAATACAATATTTATCATAACTATTCTGTTATTTATACCATGTAAAATTTTATTACTTAACTCTTATTGGGTCATAAATTAATTAAGTATTCATTTCTACCAATACATAATATGAAATTATTTAGATAAAATACTCATCTAACATATTAATCCCAAAAATTTTTCCAACCTATTTGTTTCATAATAATATTTTGGAAGACCAACACTATAGGGTAATATGGGTTTCTCCAATGTATATATGAAATTAAAATACAAATATGACATTGAAAAATTTTACATAATATCAAAAAATTATTAATTACTTATTCTTTACATTTAAAAAAACTGGTGTTTGTAGATTTCAATATGTCAAAAGAATTACAGAATTTCAGGACGATTAAAAACTACAATGGTTATCCTTATCATACAATATTGATTTTTTTTAAATAGATGAAAAATGTGATGTATTAATTCGTAAACATTTTTTGAATTGTGATAAACATATATTAAGATATATGACTCTATATTTAATTGAGTTTTTCCATCTTGATCCAAAAAAATATATAATTTTGTTATAATCAACAAATAAAAATACCATAGATACTATATTCATCTGATATATATATATATATCATTCATGAAAAAATGATAACTTCATCAAAAAAAAATATATAATTAAACAAACGTGAATAAAATATATAGTAAATAATAGAATAATTAAAAACAAAAGAAAACATGCAGAAAATTTATAACTAAAATATAAATGATTTATCTTAAAAATTAAAAAGTCATACAAAATTTGGATTTTAATAATGAAAAATTGATTTTAAAAATAGATTTACTCCCTCGAAGTTGATGACAAGGTGAAAAATACAATAATGGAGAATTTATTTTGTAAAAACGAAAAATAATAATGAACAATAAAAAATTTGAACTATAGTTTTCAAATGACTGAATAGTGTTCATGGACACTGATTATTTTCATGGAGAGTGAAATAATTGATTCTAGCTATGATTTTTTATTTTAATGTTTATTGATTTCAGTTTTTTTTAAATGAAGTTTGAAAAATATAATGGTTTCATGATTTCTTTTATGAAAATCAACATCAAAACTTTTTTTAATATTTTAAAGTTTTTTTTAAAAAAACTGATGTTAAACATAATTTTCAAAAAACCTTAAACATTATTTTTTATAAAACTGATGATACATATATTAGAGAAGACCTATTAATATTAGTTTTTAATGAAAGGTGTAAAAAAGGATTCTCTAAAACTTTTAACATCATTTTCTATCAACGAACATTATAACCTCGACATTGAAGACACTATCTATTTTAGTGAAAGGTTATAACGGATATTGTGTTAATTGATTAACCAAAATGCCACCTAATTTATCTCTACACATCCATATGGATAATGATTCATGGGATAATCCATAATTCCATCAAACCTTGTCTCTATTATATATCATTAAATAAGGTAATTATAGACTCACCAATTATAGAGTAGGGAACATTGATTTCATACCCCTACACTACCTCGTGGGAGGACTCAAGGTCATCGTACTCTAACACCACCTTTAGAAAATCGTTAAATACCTCACACCCCATTTATGAATCTATGTCAATTGCTTCGATCATTTATTTGATACACCTATAAGGGACAACTAATCCATGATTTCTATCTATGGTTTCTATCAAAATACAATTATTTAGATGTTATACAATCATGCAGTACATATCATGACACAACTTATAATAACATAGAACATACTGTATATGTATCAATATCCATAAAAAAACATTTATACCATCATATCATTACAATAAATCATAAAAGAGGCCCCTACTAGTAAAGAATATTCTTACATTTAGTGTTTCTTAGTTGAATTCAATGAAATATCCATGGACAGTTGGATCATTCCCATGCTGTTAAATTCACTAGAAAAGGACCAAAACCATCACTATAAAGTCTATATAATCTTAATTTTATGTAGAGTTTCTTCCATGAGTTTAAATTTATAAAGTATTTCCAAAATGGGAGTCAATTATAGATCAAGGATAAATCTAAAATAGACCATCATAACTAATGATTCAGTATAAATATATTATTCATACATGAAGTATCCATTAGATATTGTTATAGATCTATAGATCTAAATAACATGGCTTCGATCTATATGTATTTCTAAACAAAGATCGAGAAAATTGATAATAAAAGGATGGATATGACCCCAAATTATCCACCTTACTGATATATTCATCATTAATCTAGGAGCAGAGGAATGGGATTCTTAGATCCCCATGGTAGAGCTCATTATGAAGTTATATTCACGTTAGGGTCACATTTTTTTGTACTGTTATATTAATATTTTATTTTGAGTAAAAATATAAGAATTATCTTAATGATTCCTGAATATGGTCACCACCAATAGACCAGGGTCCAAATAAAGAATACAGATATTCTACCACTACTAGTATTATGCCCATGGGCGCCCATTCACAATCGTGTGTCATTGTTTCATCCATTGAGAATCCCACAAAGGCCCTTAAAATTTATAACACAATTAAAAGTTTTTCTAGGAAAAATTAAAAAATTACACTAAATTAAACACCATAATGTTAAATGTATCATGGATAAAACATAAATTAACATTATAAGATGTTATAGATATCCGCCTCTAAAGACTTATCATACCTGTGAAGTGACTCTAGATATCATAAATAAGAATCTTATGATACTATTTATAAACATCACCTTCAGACTCCTAAATATTATCTGTTATTTTTTATATAGGATTCATATTAGTGGAAAACTATTCCCCTATAAAAATTTCTTTCCCATATTTATGATCATCATAAGGTGATCCAGAGCTAATATTTTATGCACCAGTATAGAATCTCTCTTGTTGATCACATGTGTATGATTGGTCATGTATATACAATAATGAGTGGAATATAACATATTATTAATACCACAATTCCATAGGATATAATAATAATAATAAACCATTATCCTGACACATTTGCTGATCTAGAGAACTCCATTGAATCTCAATGATTGCTTCATTTTCATCTTCAATGATAAAATCCTTAAACGAGGAGTTCCTTCGTTGAAAATATTGTCACCCATGTTAAAATCCATTTTCATATCATCATATTGGAATATGATAATTGCCTTCTATGAGTGTTTAAAGAATGAATATGGATCAATTTAACTCTCTCATATACCTCTTGTACTATAATCAGCCCCATTAGTACATCGCCACATGAAACATGCCATCAAAATGGTGAGAAACATATCAGACCATAAAAGGCCTCAAAGGGCCCCATCAGCATAAAATTTTATATAATGTTACTATAAAAAAATCAAATATGTCTAAAAAATCATCCAAATCTCCATTTATGTTTCAAATTCATTCCTAAAACACATTCTCAAATATCAGCTTTTTCATCTCTAACTTCACATCTTATTATATGTCATATGATTTTATCTGTTTTGGAAGGGTAATTGAAGTATTATAAAATCCCTACAAAAATACGGTTTGAAACATGTGTCTCTATCTGATATGATTCTCAATTAAAACCCACTCATGAATATGAAAACTCATAAATATAGCTTAAAAACACATCTGCTAAAATTTTATCACAAATTAGTAATGAATAAGTCATATTCCTAAACAGATTGACTATTAAAAGAACAGAAATCATCAAATCATTGTGCAAACCCATAATGATGTGATTAATCATATCATCCAAATTTAACATAGCTATTGGATGTGGCCAAATAAAATCCCCAACATGATGATGATATTTCTTTATAATCTTGAAGGTAAGGCATCGCAAGGCAAAATGAGGGATGTGCATATTCATAACTATCAAACAAAAATCACATCATATCTCATGATACATATTAATATACCCTATATGGTTTTCCTAATATAAATAATTGGAGACTCTCACTAGATCATCCCTCATGGAATTTGGAACTGCAACCCTCTCATGAACATAATCCATATTGTCATAATGTAAGGACCACCCTAAAATTGAATCACCCTCCAAGCATTCCCATGTTATCACACACTCATGTTTAGACTCTTCACTCTTTTAATATAGTTTACTCTATAATATAAATAAATTAATAATACTATGAAAAATACACGGATTCTATCTCAGTACTTCTTTCATATCATAACTCCAAGCACGTCAATAACCTACCACATGGTCCTTTTCCATCTTGAGATCCTTGATCAAGAACTCTAGATGCACATAGATATAATTATGTAATGTGTTGGTATATACTCTATAGGACACCACATATTAATAATTTTCATATATACAAAATAATATAAAATTATATGACATTAAATAAAGGTACAATGGATACACATGTATTCATCCATACATGTTTGAAGTGATTGTGTGCAAACTATGTGGCAAGAACCCCAACCATATATTATTTTACTCCATTCTGGAATAACAATCATTATAGATGAAATTTTGACAGGACAACCATAGGTCCAACTCATATATGTCTATTTTGAAACAATTAAAATGAGTCACATGTTGGGACACAAGGCTGTCAATCCCCATATTCATTATAGGTAAATCCATAAAGGTCATTCTACTCTATCCATTACCTGGATCATGTTGCATTGTCGTCATACCCCTATATTGTATTGAGTCAATACTAATGTTCCTTTTAACCCTACACCACATTATGGAAGGCCTAAATGTTTTTATAAAAATTCCTTATGTATCTATCCTATATTTTCATCACTGCAAATGGTCTCCCTATAAAGGATAACCAATCCATCACAGTCTACCAAACACAACTATACTAAACAATGCCTCTAGAGGCCTTAAAATCACCAAAAATAGGGAAACACACATATGAGAACTACATACAAGATCATGTATGAGTATCAGTGACCATATTAAAATACACATGTACTATCATATCAAGTCAGCAATCATATAAAAGGTCCTTATAGGGTATGTAGCTTCCTTTATTTAGGTCTTCATATCCAAATACTAAGATCCATTATAGAATGATGCCCAGATTATTACCCCAAACTTATGATAACTTTTAATTACCCAATCCATCACCATAGATTCTATATATTTACAATTCTAGGAATATATAATCCTATTATATGAACTCCACATCAAAATACCAAAAAGGATTCACCATCAATGGTAGATATTTGATTCATTTAAGATATTCCACTAAATCTCGTTGTCCAATGTTAGAATATCATTCATTCAAGAATAATCCAATACATATTTGAAAATATACATTGATCTAGATATCATGGCTAAATATATGACCGATTATAATATAAAGGGATAAATAGTACTATAATAGATGGATCTAAACTTAAATTTCCCCGGTATAGATTTACGGTTCAAGAATCCATGATGAGAAGAAGAAACTTCCAAGAGAATAATGGTGTATCTCTATGGTAGGTTTATATCACATTCGAGTTAAATTTAATTAAGGAATAGGTTAATAAAAAAATATAAATAAAAAGAAGATAAATCAATTAGTGAGGCATGAATATGGGAATAACTGCTCAGCCGGTGGTTCTAATAACACACTGGTGTGCCTAGACAGAATGTATTTATTATTCCATATCCACCATCTGATAAATGGGCTCAAAATAGTATGTTGGTGGGATATGAATAAATTTAGATTTCTCTACTTGCACTACTAGTTGTTTATTTCCCCCCATTGGTTAGTGGTTGAAATTATTTCTTTTATAAAGCTACCCATTAAGTCCATAATCCACCCTAACTCAACTCCATGGTCCTATTACCAGCATGAACAACCATAATGGATGAAAACAAGACAATTTACATTGGAATATATAAATATATTTATCAAGAAAGTCAAGGATGTGAAAATTTATATACAGGATTCCCATACACATGACTGTTAACCTTGTGGAGTGAGGGATCTGGATAAGGATGCATATAAGAGGTATATTGAGGATTATTCATATTTCTAAATTATCATTTAATGAATAATATATGGTTATATAGATATGTATCAAAAATACATGGATGATTATGACATCTTAACATGCCTCTATGAAAATAAAAATTATAAAGGGAAGAAAAATATAAATTAGAATATCTCTATATTTTTTAATTTTAAACAAGAAGATGGTTACCAATATAGTGCTCATGTACTCTAGATGATGAACTGTATCAAAAAGTTATTGAATTACATCATCCATATAGAAATAATAATCTTTACAAATATCATTATTTTATACTTAGTAACCTAATTCTCCATGTTTATTGAATAGTATATAAATATAATATATTCAACATTATCAATAATAATTTGAATCTAGTTATTTAAGTTGATACGTATTGGTTGGGATTTCATTATCATATCCATATAGTCAACAAAGTGAAGAAAATATTGCAAATCCAAAGAAAAATTTAATTTCAATGGTGGAATTTCATCGTCCAACAAAGGGAAAATATATTTACATGGTGAAAAATGAAGAAAATGTAATTATAATCACTAGTATTATGAAACATCACTACAATAGGATGTTAAACAAATAAAGGTTGAATTAAGAGTATCTTAATTTGACATATACACTTAACATTTCATATACTATTTCTATTTCTCTTCTTGGGTGTCAAATATAACATGTCACACACATATATTTATCATAATATTGTAACAAAATTATTATTTAAATGATTTAAATAGTTATGTAGAAACATCATGAGGTAGAGGGGGCGTGATTCCTATGTCTTGGAAATAGTGATAAAAATCTCAAATTCCCATGTGGAAAGATTCCTATTTTTGACTATTAATTTATTATTATGTGTGTTAAAAAACCTATATCACATTATATATTTTTTTGTGAGACATTATTTCATCTTTGAAATGATTGTTTTTATTGTATGCTATTATAAACTTGTAGTTTATTTCTACTTAATTAATATATGACCAATATTTTTAATCAACAGTTAATATAAAAGATATGACTAAAATGAAAACCAATTTTATAAAGATAATTATTGGCCAGAAATGAAATTTAATTATCATGGATAACGAGAATTGTTTTTAGACTATTCTGAGATAAAACTATTTTGTAATATATATATATATTTATTTGGTTTGTAGATAAATAATCTTATGTATGTTATAATTTCATTTATTTCTATATATTATCAAATATCAGTTAATCATTTTGTTTTTTTAATATTATATGTTGAATCTGAATTTATATTCATTTACATTATGAGATATATTTTAAATATTTTTGTAATTTAATAGTGTCGTAGAGAATATTAATTATAAAATATAAAGAGCTTCTTTAGGATAATGAGTTGAAAAAAATTGTAATAATTAATTCATCAATCATTAAAATGTAGATTGAAGTTATTATTAGACCCACATATCATTATACAAATTAGAGTTTTTAGATTATAAAAATGACTATGGATGATGAATCTTATAAGTGTTACATGTTTTTTATTACCCCTTTCATTACATGTTGTACTAACAGTCCAATTAAACACATCTCAATATGAAAACAATATCAACTAATATATATTATATAGGTTAAAATATGAAATAATTAAATTATCTCAGAAACACATCTGATGTTATATGATAAATATTCTAAAGGATAATTTTCTCTATAAACAAACATCAATAAAAACACAAAGTGAATCATACTTATTTATCCTATTTTCTAATGGAAATAATTATCCTTATGAATAAAAATAATTATAAAACTTAATGACTATTATTTTTTAATATAAATTAAAATATCCTTTTAGGGTAATGGGGGAATGTTGGACATTAATTGATTCAAGGATCCATATACAGGTGAGTCGACATAGGAATAAAAAATCCGGAATACATAGTTTGAGTGGTTATTCCATATACATATACAATATAGGTTATATAAATGGATATTTAGTCTATTTTCTAATTATATATTTTTGTGATATATATTTTCCATTGTGCATAATAATTACTTATCCGAGAAAAAACAAAAAGAAAATGAAATATGGTAACATTGTAAAATTGATATGAACATAAAATGGATTCCAAATTCAATTAATCTAATCTATATTTTTTTTAGTTTAATCATTGGATGTAAAGATCATCGGCGAGTATTCAAGATGAAATTATACTTGGATGGTAATTTGGGTACATATACATCAATATTGATCACTAAATTTTTCGACCAATGGAAATTCAATGACTATAGAAAATCATTTCACACTAATCTCTATTAGAAAATATAATACAATTAATGTTCCATTAAAATATTCAATGACTATTGGATTTTTAAAATATATATTTTGATATATTTTATTAATATAAATTTTTTTAGATGTGTGCATGACAAAACAAAATGGGTGTTGGAGGAAAACTATCCAAATAGTAACAAAATGTGAATAAACCCATTTATGGGTTTATGTAAGGATAAAGATCATGGAATAATCATTCTAATTAATATATATGGGGGAATTGTTTTATCAATACTAAAATTGAGACCTATTTTTATATGATTTTAGTGTTTTTAAAATATTTTTATGTCAATTCTGTTGATAGAAAATGTAAAAAAAAATTCTTCAAATATTCATGTATGATAATGTTGAAAATTATTTATCCAACAAATGAAGTCAATTAGTGACACAAGTACAATATATCCAGATCTATTGATATTTATATTTGGTATTTATTAGTCAATTTATTCATTTATATATATTTTTATGTTGTTTAAAAATATTAAATAAATAAATTCAATGTAAATTTTTTTTCAAATGTAACAACTCTTAAATCTCTCTAAAAATATATATTTTTAAATTAAATAAAATTAAATTATGAGTAAATATATATATAATTATGAAATTAATCCTATAAAATATCCAATGATAGTTAAAAATATTTGATATCAATTATGCATAGATAATGGTGAAAAAATATAGAACCACATCTGGTGTTATTCGTGATATATCAATAAAAACTATCTTATTGTACTTTTTTTTGAAAGAACTATCTTATTGTAGTTAATAATAGATAGTGGACACATTCATAGTATATGGAGAAGATAAAATAATTGTAATGCATGTGATACAGAACACTAATTCTTACAGATGTTTTTGATTCATTATGACAATATGTAAAAGGATAAAAGAAACAAATTTCTATTAAAACTAGTGGTAAGAATATTTCAATATACCACGTATGTTGTGTCTTCAAATGAAACATAATAATCAGTTAAAAAATGAATTTATTTATTAGTAATTATGGAATTATAGTAAAATAAAATATTATTATCATAATACATATTATGATATAATTATTAACGTAGATTAATCCAATATGTATATTATTTAATAAATTATTAAACTCATATACTCATGGTTATTACAAAAATTTTCTTTTACTAATGTATGTGAACTTAAATTTAGAAGAGTATCCAAAAATATAATATAATATATCCATTGAATATATTCATACTTCAATAGAATAATGAATATAATGTGATATATTGTGTTTTGAAACATTGTAGATGATGTCTCATGATAAATTTGTAGTCTTCTAGGTTTTTTACCCTTAAATAGATAAAAATACGTAACTAGATTCAAAACTATTATCTCAAACTACATTAATGATAATACATCAAGAATTACTATGTATAAATTGATCTATTTTCTCTGTAAAATTATGAATCCTTCAAATAAAACAATGTTGATATTTTAATATGTTCTATGGGATCCAATCTATATTTGAACATAATTAATGTTGCATAAATGAATTAGATTTCGATTAAATTATATATTATTTTCAGTTTTACCATCCTCTAAAACATTACAATAATTTATAGTAAGAATAAACACTCTTTTTTCATTTAATGTGTCTTCTTACATGTGTATTTTATCTTGAGAGTACATGGGGATGCATTCACATTCATCATGGTGCAGTGTATTAATAGTATTATCATGTTATTCCCATTTTTATCAATCAATTTACTTGATATCTCTCCATAAAAACATTTAGTTTAATGTTTTTCCATTGATTTATTATTCTATATACCCATAATGTTTGGATTCAGCCATTCATTCAATATAAACTTCTTAAAAAAGAATGAGTTTAATCTCCCTTCACCACTTCTTCCCCTTCTTGAATAACCAAGGATATGGCCACACTGTAACCTCCCCACCTCATCCCTTCTCAGCTGGTGGGGGATGAGAATCCTATACATATTCACTCACCTCTTTTACCTATATCTGTCATTACATTCATGTATCATTCTTTTCTATATACCTTCCCCTATATTGAGGTTATCCCAAAAGTAAAATTATGCATTGATGGAGTTCATATGGTTTTGATTTCATACCTGATGTTTATGAAAACTTCTGTTATATTGGATCCTTCCATGGTATCCCACTTTGTTAAAAGACATAATTTAATTTTTATCATATAAATATTTATCTCTAACAAGATTAAGTTTCATGACTGGATATCACAGGTATTTTAGAATTCATATATTTCATTGTTCGTTTCTCATTGGAGGAACAATTAATATTATCTAGGGTGGATACCCACAACATTATATCAAGTTTGAGTTTTTCCATCTTTAGGTGGTCATTAATTTTTCACATGATATAAGATCCCCACCATTATATAGATATGTATCTCACATCCAAGGATACACTTCTATTTTAGAAACTGTCTATTCTTAATTTGACTGGATATTTTATGAGTCGTTTCCTCTACTTGGACCTTTGATCTCACATAATCTATCATCTAATTTTTCTGAGGATATTTATTAAGTAGGTGTTTCTAATAATGCAATGAAATCTATCAGTATTGATATTGAAAGTGATCTATGGTGGTACCGAATTGTTTTCTATGAAATGTGGGTAAAATTTTACTCATCATGTTTTCATCTCAGAATTTATATACTAAGTTATAGGGAAAGAAATCATGGGATTTATTAGGTGGCCCTTCTACCAGATACCATTTGTGAGGTCCATCCAGTTCTGGTTGATGGGGTTTATGGAACGGAACATTCAATAGGCATCACAACCAAATTATTATGGAGATAAAAAATTCGGGAACCGACGAGGTAATAATTTCTCCTTCCATCCATTAATATATAAGATCCATGATTTTAGAACCCTATATGAATAATTTTTATGAGGATTTGAAACATTATTTAGTGGATAAAAATTTAGAAAATATGGTAACTAAGGGATCATTGAGCAGGAACTCTTATCCCTCCAAATATGAAGAGGTTGTGATTCAAAAATGTGGTTCTGTTGAGATAGGGGAGTCATATGATGGTGGTGAAAATATTTTCAACAATGAGATAGAAGTGTAGGGAACATTTGTTGTCCAAGGATCTAGATTGTATTCAGTGATCTATTTTGGTTCAATAAGGACCAATGACACTATTAAATTGCGTAAAAACATTAAAGAGTTGCAATTTGAGGGTTAAATAGTAGAATAAGGGGATATTGAGATAGAGAAACATCCTAATTGGTAGAAAACATCATAGTGGGAAGCATCAAATGAAGAGAGTGCTGCCTACATCATTGGAGATTATACATATCCAATATTTAAAATATGAAATAAAAACCCATGAAAGAAGAAAGGTTGGAAATGGAACGAATACTCTATAAGTTGTATCATGTCTAAAGGGAATATGTAAATAAAGGATATGAAATTTTCATATTTATTAATATTTTTGAATAAAATATCAATATTACTTTAAATGGGATTATATGATCGATGGTGTACCCAACACGCAACAACGAGTTTCTTTGAAATCTTACGTTGCACACTAATAATATAATAATATTATTTTAAATGGTAGTTAACGCCTAGCCATTGTAATGGCCGGAATGAACAGAACTAACTAAAAAAATATTATATATGTTTGTTAAATATTTTTAATTTTATCCAATAAATATTATAGGCTTAAAATGAAAATGAATCCAATTTTAAGAATAAATATTATTATATTAATTAGAAGGCCTATTAACAGCCTTTTTGATAGAGAACCCTTTTTAAATCAACTTTTTGTCAATTTTATATGTTATATTTGAGAAAATTAAATATTTCTTTAAAATCAAGGCATTAATATTTACTTTCTGTAATTTTTTGTTATTTTTCGATAAAGATCATTTTTAGTGAATTTTTTTTTATTTTAATTCAATACCTCCCTTTACTCTAATTTATTTATATTGATAGATTATCTTTTTAATTGGTTTTAAAGTGTAATTAAATTATATTTTTATCATTTATTCCAATGGTGGTCATTGGAATTAATTTCACTTTGAAATTGTTCTTAAACATGTGTTAATATTTTAATAGATATTGTTTCTTAAAAACACGCTATTTGTTTTGACAACGGTAATTATTTATTAAATTAATTATTGCAACTTATATGTTTTGAAATTTGTAAAATAGACATTATTTTTTTATTCAGAATATCAAATATAGCTTAGGGTGAATTTTTGGTATTTTTCTGAAAAACATCGATTTTTGATGAATAGTGAAACCACTAAGTGGTAGTTAAAGAAATGATTTTTCTTTTAAATGAAACTTTACCACTTCTATTATTTGATTTAAAAAATCCAACATAAATGGTTTTCATTATAAAGTAAAATGTGGTTCAATGGGATTGAAATAAAAAAAATTTGGTGAATAGAAACTTTTAAGTTTTATTAATCATGATTAATGGTAATTAGTGTAATTTAAGGTAAAAATAATGTTATAATAATATGAAATTACCATAAACATATCGTACCCTTTTTTTATATGTCATGGCCGACCAAGAAAACCCATGTTTCAACTTGGGGACCCCATGGATCCACTTGGGTAAGAAAATGACATTAATAACATTTTATTTAAAGTTAAAATAAAAATGTCACAAACATGTATTGTTTTACTAAAACAATTTTTACATGGGGTTATACAAGACATATTTTTCAATATAAATATTAATTTGGAATTTAAAAAGATTTCCTACATCATTGTATATTTTTTATAATTTTTTTACAGTAAATAAATAAATTTATTTATGACACTATGATGATGCATCGATTACCTTATTAATGAATTATTTAAATAAAATGAAACGATAAGGTAAAATATAATACTTAAACTTGTCTAAAACCTATGGGATGGGTGTATTTCGAACCCTTATCACATTATCCTTGAAATATATAATTGTGGGACCCTTAATATCCAAAATGCATTTTTTAATAATGTAACTTTTCATAACTTTCAAGGGTGCCCCTCCTCTTTCTTATAAAAGGCCCCCACCTCTACCAGCTTACCCACACCTCTCAAGACATTTTCTCATCCAAAATATGATCATTTAATCTCTCCAAATCTCTCTATTCATCATTACATCCCATCCTTATGCAGAAATCTCTTCAAAAACCCTTTTTGTTCAAACCAAGATAAGTATCCCGATTTAAAGGTAATGTCTTCTCTTATGTTCTTTTGTATTATTTTTCTTCTCCAACCCGCTAAACTCTTTTTAATCCTTTCTTTTGTAAAAAAACAGTATCTTAAATATAATAGTATTTTTTTATGAGAAGTATTCGAGCTACACTTACACACACCTCTGTCTAATGGGTAAAGAACATACTGTTTTTGTGGACGGCAAATTTCTGCCTCACGAAAGGATGATTGTTCAATATTCTACTAACACCTTTCATGGTGTCCATTACGATGTCACTATTTTTTTATATGATATATATTAGGTTTATGTTTCTAATATGCATCTGTATTTTTCATTTATGTAATACCATTATGTTTTATATTATGGGTAAGCACAATATCTTCATTTTAAGAAGTGCGGACTACCACCCCCTCAAAGTGATTTGTTTCGTTAATTCCATATGTGGGTCATATAAAGGATGTGGTTAATGATATAATATATATGATATTATACTATAATTATAATATAAATTCATATCATTATGATTTCATTCCATTAAATATTAAATAGTAATTAATGTTGCGTTCAAGCATACGTACGACTAACCGTCTCTATGAATGGTGTATTTCATTTATTACCTCTAAATGTAATGTAATAATATAAATTAATTTATATACTAGATATATATGGTATATATTATATCTAAATCATCAATATGTTTCTAGATAAAATGGATATTTTACCACATGAACAACTTGTAATTATAAGAAGTTTATTTTTGACTCAAGTTCCAATGATCGACAAAACGAACGTTATTAACTTAAATAATTACATGATGTTCATAAAATGGTAAAAAATGATATAAAAGGAATAATGAAAATAAAAAATGTTCTCATGAAAGTATAAATTAACTCTAGTTTATTATTCAGGAGATTAAATAACGATCGAGTCAAGTCGGACACAAGGTAAGGGATCTGACCTCTCTCTTCCTTTTCAAATACTCTCTTTTATGTCATTTAATTTATGATCCATGTTATTTTGTTGGTGGATGTTATTTTATATTCAACATACTATAATTAGTATTTTCATATGATTATATACCCTCTATTACTCTCATCAATACATTTTAATAATGTTTAAGTGGCGTTGTTAGGCTGCCAAATTTTCGTAGGGAATTTCTTATCACACTTTTAACTCTGTGAGATTTCCATTGTTTGCCACTTATTTATTACATGTGGTGTATTGTGTACTACCATTTCATATTTATTATCATGATACTATTTATATTCATTGTATTATTTTATTCATTTGGATTTCATTATCTTTTGTTCATAATACTCGATTGATTACCACAAGATAAAGTGTTTTTATCTCACATTTTGTACCCTTGAGATTCAGGCTACATTTTCCACTATTTTCATTTCTGTGGTGTATGTACTGCCTATGATTGTATTATTGGAGTAATATCCATTATTTTATGGCTAATTACATCTTCATTTTATGACCCATTTTTTAATGGGGTGTACATTTCGACAATTACCCAAATCAGTAAGGGAATCTATCACCCTCCCCTTTTTAAAATACTTCTTTTGTAATGTCATTTAATTTACATCTTATTATGTTGGGATATGTTTTTCTTTATACTTATTGTTTTAAATATTATGCTGAAGTGATGAGATGCAATTTTATCTCTCATCAACTCATTTTCTGAATTTTAATGTGACAGTGTTAGGTTGTCAAATTATTGCAAGGGAAGTTATTAACTCAATTTCAATCCTTTGGGTTAAACTTGTACTCCATGAATATGTCATTCTATGAATATGTGTGATTGACTCTGATTGTTTTAAAATTAATATACACTTATATTGGTTATATTTATATTTGTCACACACAAATTATGAAGTTGATTTAACTTTAATCTAAGGTACCATCTTTGTACGGGAATTCTTCTCAATCTCCTTTCATTAAGGTATATTTTTTTTATACAGAACTTTCTTTTATATAGTGTATAAACCCCTTTTACGTTTGATATTATTCAAAAGAAATATTTTCTCCATGAATCATTTTACTAAACAAAAAAATGTATGTTTTTTTAACGTACGCGGTGACAACGACCTTTTCGTCACCTTGAGTATTATTTGATCTTTGGCATCCTTAACAAGCCGTAATGTTTTTAAAAGGAAAATAAATACCATATACTCTTTTATGTATTTTGGTATTGGAAATTGTTTTTATAAATGTTTTGATTATATCAATGTGTTGTATTGATATATTGTGATTAAAATGTAGAAATGTTTTGTTTCTTTTATGCATTTTTTATGTGATATGATTGTGTTATGGTTCTTGGGAAATGTTTATGAAATCGGGTGGTTCCGTGATAAAATAAGGGTAGGTGAGCCTGAGATAGCTCTCCAATGCATTGGGTAACACGAATGGGTTAAACTCTATGGTTTCTTCAAAGAGATTTAGGGAATATACTATGATGGGTATTCCAAACGTAACCATGAGGGTTACTCCCTACATAATAATTTTATTAATGCCTCATGTTACATTATGTCTTATGATTTCTATGAGTTATTCATAAATCATATGATTTAATGAGGTATGTTAATGTACTTATGTTTTATTAGTAAAGTATGATTTTATTGATTCTTATGTATGCATGGTATAATGTTTTCATTCCATATTGTTACAACCCTTACTGAGATTTTTAGGATCATCCCATGTTTTTGAAATGTTTTTCACAGGAAAAAAAGTTTAATACGGTCATGGATGGGATCAAGGAAATGTCAAGCAGCCTAAAACAAGGAACTAAACAATACTCTTTTGTTCAAGAGTTTTTATTTTTTGAAAAAAATGGAAACTGAGTAGATGTTTCTACTTTGTAATATTTGAGATGTAATAGTAATGACCTAATTACCCAAAACCCTAAACCTGAAAAGATCCTCAATTGTAACTATTCATTTATTTCAAGATTATGTAGTGTTTTAAAGCTGGGGCCTTATAGTTGGTATCAATGGTTGGTTTAGATAACTTTAGAGGTTAGGTTATTCTTTAAGCATAAGTGACATTATAATAATGGCTAGGATTTCAGAAAGATTCATTGTTTTTATATAAAGTGAATGAGTAATTATATCTTAGTGTTTATCTTCCTGATTAGTACATGATGATTTTGTTGATATACTCACACTGAAATTTTTGGTTTTAGTAAATTGATGGATCTAGAAGGTACAAATGGGACAGTGGGATGGAAGGAAACTGTGGTGGTTCTTTAATTAAGAGACTAGATGAAATGGGGGATTCAATGAGGAATCTCGTGGTTATTCTAAAACAACAATCAAGGAGTCATGATTAACCACTAGAACCTTGTTGAGATTCTGATGCATCATGTACGAGAGAACCAAATCGATGTGGAAGTTCAGGTAAAAATTATATTGTTAACCATTAGGGTTTATATGATCCTTACTTTTGAGGTAATTATGGGTTAATATATGTTATGATGGAAAATGAAAGGAAATAGATAAACTTGAGGTTAATTATGTTATGGTTATTTTTGAAGATTTTATATCTTCTTATGGAATGTTATAAGAATTATATTGTTTTTGAAAAAGAACAACATGAAGACCATGTGACATCCCGTCGTGTCTGAGGAAGCTGCAGAAATCGAACCCACAACCAATGTGCAACTGGTATTTATGTCCTACCACTGGACTACGTGATTTCTCTGGTTAGTTTGACTAATTATTTTTAGTTAGATGATTTTAAGAATTATGAATAAGTTGATTTTGGGTTATCCATGGAAATGATTAACCTATCAGAGAGGATATGTGATTTGGTTAATTACTTTTCAATATGAGACTTTAAGAGAAACTGATGTTATTTGGAGATAAATACCTTGGAAGACTATGTGATTAAATCCTTCAAAGATTTGAGTTTCAATATTAGTGTGGATTACTTTGAAGAATTTTATGGACAATTGTTTAACGAATGGTATTTGTTGAAATTTGGGTTTTGTTGGAGAAATTTTGGAGATTAAGAATAGATTTTGTTTATAAAGGATTATCCGTTTTGGGGATTACCTGTTCTTGTACTATCCTTTTTTATTTTGGTTTTGGATAAGGTGTAAAGACATGGGAAATATATAGTTCTCTTTTTTGGATTAGTTGATTCTCAAGAAGATGATAATAATACTCTTAATGTTAGAAAGTCTTCCTAAATACTCATCTTTTGGAAAAAATATGAGATTATGTAAGAAATCTAGTAAAAGTTGAAACTCAACATAACAAGTCAGTATGTTTCCTTATGATTTAGTTAAGTTCATTAATAAATTCTTCAATGAAAAGTACCATAAAACAAAAATGTTGTCTGTTAATTTTTCCTACTGGGGAGTCAAATACAGTTAAACCCATCACAAGTTTGTGATTTCCTGGTGGTTAAATTTTTCCTAAACATGTTTTCTCTCACTATCCAACAGAACATGACCCTTTGTTTTCTCTTACATGTCCATGTTTTCCTACAAGTAATCCTAGTATGGGTTAACTCGGGTGACCTTTGTATTTCTCTCTCTTTATTTTAATGTGATAGTTTTACTGATTCTTGTTCTAATGTGGGACTTTCAATGAAGTTTCTGAGCCCAATTTTAAAATTGCAAGGACGCAATTTCCGAAATTCCAGAAGGATGTAACATCCCTGGTAAATATTTGATATGAAATTATCATATTTATTAGTATTTGTGAATAAAATATCAATTTTATGTTAAAGGGGATTCTATGTTCGATGGCGTTCCCAACACACAACACCGAGTTTCATTGAAATCTTACGCTGCACACTAATAATATAATAATATTATTTTCAATGGTAGTTAATTCCTAGCCATTGTAATGGCCGGAATGAACATAACTAACTTTAAAATTATTATAAATGTTTGTAAAATATTTTTACTTTTATCCAGTAAATGTTAGGGGCTTAAAATGCAAATGAATCAAATTTTAAGATTAAATATTCTAATATTCATTAGAAGGCCAATTAACTGCCTTTTTGATGGAGAAACCTTTTAAAATCTAATTTTTGTCACTTTTATATGTTATATTTGACAAAATTAAATCGTTCCTTAGAATCAAGTCATCAAAATTTACTTGGTGTAAATTTTTTTTATTTTTCGATAACGACCATTTTTAGTAAAAAATGATGTACTTTAAATCAAAACCACCCATTAATCTAATTAATTTATTTTGTTAGATTATATTTATAATTAGATTTAATGCTTAAATAAAATATATTTTTATCATTTAATCCAATGGTGGTCATTGGAATTAATTTTACTTTGAAATTGGACTTAAACATATGTCAATATTTTAATAGATATTGTTCCATAAAAACACGCTCTTTTTTTTGACAATGGGAATTAATTATTAAAATAATTAATGAAACTTATATGTTTTTAATTTTTTAATATAGACATCATTTGTTAATCTAGAATATCAAATATTGGTTAGGGTTAGTTTTTGGAGTTGTTCTGAAAAACTTCGATTTTTGATGAATAGTGAAACCACTAAGTAGAAGTTAAAAAACAGATTTTTCATTTAAATGAAATTTTACCACCTCTGTGATTTGAATTTCCAAAATCCGACATATATCATTGTAATTATGAAGTAAAATTTTGATCAATGGGATTAAAATAATTTTTGGTGAATAGTAACCTTTATGTTATACTAATCACGATTAAAGGTAATTAGTGAAATTTAAGGTAAAAATGATATTATTAAAATATGAAAATATATTGACACTTGTACTAAACTTATTGGATGATTCATAGCCGAAAAAGACAATCCATGGGTCAACTTGGGGACACCATGGTGCCACTTCAGTAAGAAAATTACATTAATAACTTTTTATTTAATGTAAAAATAAAATTGTCACCAACATGTGTTGTTTTACTATAACAATTATTAAATGGAGTTATATAAGTTAACATTTCGACTATAAATATTAATTGGAATTCTAAAAAGATTTCTTAAACCATTATATTTTTTTATAATTTTTACACATTAAATAAATTAAATTTTTAATGAAACCATGATGATGCACTTGGGTAAGAAAATGACATTAATAACTTTTTATTTTAAGTTAAAATAAAAATGTCACAAACATGTATTGTTTTACTAAAAAAAATTACATGGGGTTATAAAATTCATATGTTTGACTATAAATATTCATTAGAAGGATAAAACGATTTCCTACAGTATAGTATTTTTTTTATAGTTTTTGACATTAAATAAATAAACTTATTTATGACACCATGATGATGTAGTGATTACCTCATTAATGAATGATTTAAATAAAATGAAAAGATAAGGTAAAATATAAGACTTAAACTTGTACCAAACCTATTGGATTGGTGGATTTCAAACCATTATCACCTTATCATCGAAATATATAATTTTGGGACCTTTAATATCCGAAAAACATTTTATAATAATGTAACATTTCATGACATTCCAAGAGTGCCCCTCCTCCCTCTTATAGAAGGCCCCCACCTCTACCACCTTAGACACACATATAAAACTATTTTCTTGGCAAAAATATGCACATTTCCTCTATACACATCCCTCTATTCATCATAAAAGACTTACATTAGGAAGAAATCTCTTCAAGAAACCATTTTGGTTCAAACCAAGAGGAGTTACCCGATTTAAAGGTAATGTATTCTCTTATGATATTTTGTTTTATTTTTCGTCGCCAACCCCATAAACTCTTTTTATTACTTTATTTTGTAACAATACCTTTATATTAAATATACTAGGATGTTGTTTTGATAAGGATTCGAGCTATACATACACACACCTCTATCTAATGGTTAAAGAACATTCTGTTTCTGTGGATGGTGAATTTCTGCCTCACAAAATGATGATTGTTCAATATTCTTCTAACACATTTCATGGAAACCATTAAGATGAAACTATTTTTATATATGATATATATTATTTTTATGTTTCCAATATGCTCTTTTATTTTTCATTTATGGAATAGATTTATGGTTTCCATTTTGGGAAAACGTGATATCGGAATTTTATGAAGGGCGGACTACCGCCCCGTCAAAGTGATTTGATTCGTTAATGCCATATGTGGGATGTATAAATAATGGGGTTAATGAAATTATATATATTTTATTATACTGTAATTATAATACACCTTTATATAATTATGATTTCATTCCATATAATTATTAAATATACATGAATGTAGCGGTCATGCGTACGTAAGGCTTACCATCTCCATGAACGGTGCATTTCATTTCTTACCTCTAAATGTGATGTAGTATTATAAATTCATTTATATACAGGATATATATGATATATATGATATCTAAATTATGAATATGTTTCTGGATATAATGGATATTTTACCACATGAACAACATGTAATTATAAAAAGTTTATTTTTGACTCACGTACCAATGATCGACAAAATGACCGTTATTAACTTAAATAATTACACGGTGTTCATAAAATGGTAATAAAGGATATAAAAGATATTATGAACATAAAAAATGTTCTTGAGCATGTATAAATTCAATCTAGTTTATTATTTTTGAGATTAAAGAACGATCGAGTCAAGTCGAACACGATGTAAGGGATCCGACCTCTCTCTTTCTTTTCAAGTACTATTTTTTATGTAATTTCATTTATGATCCATGTTAATATGTTGGAAGATGTTATTTTATATTCACTATACTATAATTTGTATTTTAATATGATGAGAGACCCTCTCTTACGCTCATCAATTCATTTTAATAATTTTTAAGTGGCGACGTTAGGCTGCCGAATTTTCGTAAGGAATTTCTTATCTCACATTTAATTCTGTGAGATTTCTATTGTTCGCCAGTTATTTATTACATGTGGTGTTTCTTGAACTTCCACATCATATGTATTAGCATGATACTATTTATATTCATGGTTTTATGAGATTCATTTGGAGTTTATTATCTTTTATTCATACGAATTTATTGATTACCACAAGATAAAGAGTTATTATCTCACTTTTTGTTCCCTTGAGATTCATGCTACATTTTCCACTATTTCCATTTGTATGGTGTATGTACATCCCCTGATTTTATTTTTTGTGTAATATACATTATTTTATGGTTAATTACATCTTCATTGTATGACCCTTCTTTTATGGGGTGTACGTTTCGAACGTTACCCAAATCGGTAATGGAATCTTTCACCCTCCCCTTTTTAAAAGACTTATTTTGTTATGTATTTTAATTTACATATTATTATGTTGAGATATGTTCTTATATATTATTATTGATTTAAATTTTATGTCTATGTGATGAGATACCATTTTCTCTCTCTTCAACTCATTTTATGAATTTTAAAGTGACACCGTTAGGCTATCGAATTATTGTAAGGGAACTTATTAACTTAATTATAATCCTTTTGGTTAAAATTGTAATTCTTGAATATGTCATTATATGAATATGTGTGAATGAATCTGATTGTTTTACATTTAATATCAACTTATATTGGGTATATTAATATTTTTCACACATTAATTATGTAGTTGATTTATCCGTAATCTAAGGATACCGTCTTTGTACGAGACTTCTTCTCAATCTCCTTTCATTGAGGTATATTTTTTTATACACACCTTTCATTTATATGGTGTATAAACCCCTTTGACTTTTGATTTTATTCAAAAGAAATATTTTCTCTGCAAAGCGTTTTACTAAACGTCAAAAAGTATGTTTCTTTTTTTAATGTACATGGTGACAATGACCATTCCGCCTCCCCGAGTATTATTTGATCTTTGGCTTCCATAAAAAGTCGTAATGTTTTTAAAAGGAAAAAAAATACCATATACTATTTTATGTATTTTGGTATTTAAAATGGTTTTTATATATGTTTTGATTATATCAATGTGTTGTATTTATATCTTGTGATTAAAATGTGGAAATGTTATGTTTCTTTTATGCATTTTTATGTGATAGGATTGTGTTATGGTTCTTGGGATATTTTTATGAAATTGGGTGGTTCCGTGATAAACTAAGGGTGGGTGATCCCGAGATACCTCTCCAATGCATTGAGTAATGCGAAGGGGTTAAATTATATGGTTTCTCTGATAATATTTACGGAATATACTCTGATGGGTATTCCAAAAGTAAACATGAGGGTTATTCCTATCTAAGAATCTTATAAATGCCTTAATTTAACATTATGTGTTATGATTTCTATGAGTTATTAATAAACATATGATTTAATAATGTATGTTAAAGTGCTTATGTTTTATGAGTAAAGTATGATTTCATTGATTCTTATGTATGCATGGTCTAATGTTTTCTTTCCGTATTGTTATAACCCTTACTAAGCATTTTATGCTCATCCCATGTTTTTTAATTGTTTTTCACAGGACATAAAGTGGAATAGGTTCAAGGATGGGATCAAGGAAATGTCAGGCTATCTAAAACAATTAACTAGATATGAATCATATATTTAAGATTTTTTATTTTGTAAAAAAAATGGAAACTGAGTAGATGTGTCTACTTTGTAATCTTTGAGATGTAATAGTTATGACATAATTCTCTAAAAATCTACAACTGAAAAGATCCCCAATGTGAATTATTCATTTAATTAATGATTATGTAATTTTTTAAGGTTGGTCCTCATAGTTTCTATTTTTCTTAGCTGATAGTGACTAGGTCTACTCAGAAAATTCATCTCAAGGAAATGGTGGGAGATACAAAGAAACATATTAATGTATGATACCTAAACATGCACATAGAAGAATAAAATTTTATATTATTCCATACTTGTTATGTCCCCCCATATGATGAATACAGACTAGTTTATAGTCTATTACCAATGGATTTCAATGAAGAATAGATGTGGTTGTTCATGAAAAATATTTTAATATGATCCCATGTTTTAGATTCCTGAAATTTTTATTTTAATAATATTTTTGCATTGTCCTTTTTGGGCATCATCATGGAGGACCCACAAACAGAAGTTAGTACACATCAATAGAAATTATTTTGGGAAAAGGATTTTAATAGACTAATTTTATAATTTGATTCTTTAATATCTCTTATGGTGTGTGAAACATAAGGATAAGGTTTTTAAGATTTACCATGGATTCAAATTGTGAGGGCTCTCGTTTATCCCACAAAAGTGGATTTTTTGTAAGCAAAATCAATTGATTTTGTGAGAATAGTAACTAATTATCACCTCAATATAAATATTGATTTATATTATATTAAAACAAGTGGTATTATAGTGACCCAAACTTTATGTATAATAATCACATACTATTTATTAAATCATCCTTACATAACATTAGCACCCATACAAACACCATAATGGGTTATTGTATTTGGAATCTTGGATACATAAACAACTCGTGCATAAATGATCTACATCATCTCTCATTATGGTAATAATACAATTAAACATTCATAGAAATACTATACATAAAACAATTATTTATATAATTTAAAATATGAAACATAAAAATGGATGAAATTAAATTCTAATTAAGGATAAATAATTGAGATATTAATGAGTATTTAAGAATTTCATGACCATAACATTATGATAACAGTAGATTAGCATTTAAAACCCATGACCAATAATTCACATATCATAATAATGAGTCATGTAAAAAATCATCATAGTTCATAAAACATGTATTATAAAGGTATAATAAAAAATTATCAATGATATCATACATTGCTAAAAGATCATGTCATAAATGTGTGTCATAAAGTGTTGTATAACCATAATCATAGAAATATTCTATCATGGATACCTACCATGACATTTATCACATTTTATTTGTGGGATAACTACATATGTACTTTTTTCGTTCTTGATATAACCTCATGTATACCCTCGCTTAGGCTTATGATTGCCTCTCATATACCTACTACCAAGATTGGGATAACCCCCAATGTACCCTCTAAAAATATTGGGATAACCCATCATGTACTATTGGTTCTCATAATACATTATTCAATATTAAATTCACAATATGGATATATAATTCTGAATTCACCCATCATATAGTCATATTTCAATTATATGAATGCTACATGATCATAAAATGGGCACCATATACTCATTGCATAACACCTAGAAAACTAAAATGTTTCATAGACATATCATCATCATAATACTAAACCATATAGATAAATAATAATGATATATCATTTGATCATATCCCTTGTAAATAATTTGTTAAATAAAAGGATGTTATCATAGACGAACAATTCATTTAAATGATTATTGTAATATTTTACAAGGAAAATACAATTTTTATTTTGAAATTACCTATATAGAATCTAAAATTTTCGAAAATATTAAGGTGTAATTTTTATTTGATAAAAGGTTACTAATTTTTTTTAGTAATATTAAAATAATTGACTAAAAATGTGAGAGGGATATTATGTTCATTCCATGGATTTTAAAAAATGATTCATTTCACATTTTCTGAAAAAATTCAAAATGGTCTCAATCATAAAATAAAATAATGACTTACTTTAGATAACATTATTTAATATAAAAATTGGATAAATTTCACATTAAAAATAATTTTATAATATTAAAAATATTCATGAAAACATTTTTATGAAAACATCATCAAGGAAAAAAATATTCCCGATCAATGAGGGAAATAAAATATATTTTCTATAAAAAACATTCTTTCAATAACTAGAGTACATAATGATGTGAAATTGAAAGAAAGACATATATCCAAAAAATTAAAAATATTATAATATAAATAATTTTTTTTGTGGTGATATTTAATGTAAATTCATAATCATAAATTTAAGCATAAATATTCCATGTAAAAATGAGATTCAAACATGGAACGCATACCTCATGTTTGAATTATATTTTATGATCTATATCTTCATATATAACTAAAATATATTTATTAAAAATATCTTTCGAAACCATATTCATACATAACAATCCAAAAAAAACTTATAACATTTTATATCTTACTTATTAGCAATTCGTTTTCAATACCATTATTATGAGTGATAACTCGTTCATTTATCAAGTACATTTTGTTTAGATAGTTTGTGTACATGAAACTTGGTCTTGGTTTTTTCATATATATTTGATTAATAGTGATCAAAATTTAATATTTATTAATCGTATATATATTTATGATTATTCAAATAATTTGGTGTGGAAAAATAAATTACATAATTTCTTATTGACGGTAGTCCACACATACACATGTGTAACTTTTCCACCTTTTTATGGTTGGAATAAAAGAAATATGAATAATAATTCACCATTATAAAATCATTATTATTTCTTATATATTCATTAAATTAATCCTTTTCACCATTTATTTAATTAAAAAAACGAAAAACAAATCACATCACTCTTTGGAGGGGGCCTTCATCAAGTATGCACAAGTGATATTAAAATATTTCAATAGATTGTAAGGTAAAAAGGTGGATGATATATTAAAATTATATAAGAATAAATATGTAATAAATATAATATATAATCACTATATCCATAATTATACCACCAACCATCAATTATGGTGATGTATAATGAATCATATTGTTAGGTATTGGTGGTAGTCCTCCCGTACGCACAAGCGGTGCACTCATAGAAAATTTAATGGAAAACATGGTGAATAATGATAGTTTAATAATCATAATATGATATGAAATATATTTAATAGAATTAATTAATTATTTAATAATGTATAAAATTTATTTATAGGTGGTGTGAGAATAAATAAATTGAATTTGGTTGGCTAAGATGATTAACCCTTCTTCATTATACAATTATTTAGAACCTTTCGTAAAGACCCTTATAATGTTATTTTTGGAAGACACTAACCACTAACATTAATATAGAAAATTTGGGAATATAATTTTCCATATTCATTTATATATATGTGGATAAAAGTGTTGTAATGAAGACAGAGGATGTGATTTTATTTATAAGTGGTGAGATGTTACACTTGGAATTTTTCAACAGATTAAAATATATTAATGTGTTACACAATCAAAATACTTAAAAATGGAAAAATACAAAAACGTATGATTTTCTATTTTTAAAATATGTCAATTAATTTATATTTATACATTTCTAATTGGTAATTACACCCATATATCATAGTTTAACCACCGAAAAACACAATATGATGTTAACTATACTAATGATTTTTTACCACACTTACTATTCATAATTATAAAAATATATATTAACATTCTTATATAATATTAATTATTCGAATTTCAAATATGGAATACATTTTTCAAAATTAAATCGCTATATGTGGTAGTAATTACATCTAAAATAAACCATAAAAACCCATTAAAATGGCCTTCCATTAAAATGAATTTTTGAGTATAAAAAAAATTTTATTCCAATATTAAGAATAATAAAACATTAAAGTACATATATTTGAATATGATTAATAAACCATAACAACTGTGATTTTAAAATAAATTCAAATAAAAATGAAATATTATATATGCATTAATGGTAGAGAGAATTTACTATAAAATTCGGTATATTTTTTATTATTAGCTTAAAAATATATCCTTGCAGAAAAATCTCAAAATGTCAATGTAAGATAATTTTGATGCGATGAAAAAAAAATTAAAAAACATATATAATTAAATTTATCATTATGTCATAAATTATTTACAATAATCATGGACATAACAAATAAAATCTCATTTTGATGAAATCATATTTTTGAAAAATAAAATAAATTCACCAAAAAATGACAACTTATTTGTTATAAATTAATAAATGAATTTTCATTAAATATAACATTTATAAATATATTTCATAATATATATAACTGTAATAATTCCTTAAAACCAATAGAAATTTTATAAAGGTTTATTATATCATGGTTTATTTAGACTCGATGTTGTCTGTAATGATAACTATTGAATTATTCCTGTTTATTTTAAAGCAAATAAATATAAAATCTTGAGTTGTTTCATTATACACATCATAAAATAAATTTATAACTACAAATTATGTTACCTTGATACAAACTAATTATGGTATCTCTTCTTTATCACATTCTTATGTTCTCATGTATGTTCCTTGAATTTATGATTCCTTTTAAGAACATTAACATTGATAGTGGACATGTTATATATTACTTTTTATCTATGATAAAATCATTATAATGGTAATTATTTATATAAAATATCATTTTCTAGTATTATAACCTCTTATTTGAAAACATGTGAAGGATTATATGTTTACTTTCTCAAGAGAGATACATTGAACACACCATAATCTTAAGATATTTTCAGAAGAAGCACTTAGATATGTATTGTTTCCCCTAATAAATAATGAATCCAAAAGGTTCAAATATACCTAGTTCTCCAAAATCTAGTATTTATAAATCTAATTACATTATTCCATGTAGAAATTCATAGAAAAATATTTTCACTATCTTTGAAATATGTATTTCATTGATGATTGTGCGTATTGATTCCTATCGACTCATTGCTATCATTATGTGTTATTGAATGGATTTTTCATTCTTTGTAATCATATAATATATCTCATTTCGTAATAGATTTTTTTCTATCACATCATCTCATGATGTTGGGGTTATGATTCACTTTCCATAGAGAGATTCATAAGGAGTCATCTGAATGTTTGAGTGAATGATATTTTTATCAGAGAATTTGATAATATGATAATGTTGATCCCAACGACTGTTAAAAATATAAATTGATATGGAAATATCTTTTTTGGTTTTAATGGTCCTATTACATTTAACATCATTATAATTATGATAATAATTACTAAAGAACATCCCTTTATATAGAGCATACTGATGACTGTTATAAAAAATTGAGGAGAAATTTAGATCTAAATTAGGTACAATAGAATGTGGTACTCCATGAAACCTCACCACTTCGTTAATATATATGTATTCATTCAGTCAAGAGAGAAATATTCATTAATGTAAATTATGTGTGATGAATTTTTTATGTTATTGACTATAACTTGAATTGGATTATGGTCATTAGAGGTTTTATGCCATCCCAAGATGAAATCCATAGTGATGTTTTCTCATTTCCGTTTTGTCATGCGTAGTGCTGGTGACATCATGTTAAGCTATTTCTCTCTAAATTAATGTGATGACTTAAAGATGTCTAAGATTCATACTCTATATTATCTCTATTTATTTTTTCTCACCATGAACACAATTTTAGATCTCTATACTTCGTTGTATTTGATGAATGAAAAGAAATTGTTGAACTAAAAGATTCGTCTAACAAATCCTTCTTTAAATATGGTAAAGATGGGACACATACCCAATTTAAAAACAAATCATTCCATCAATATCAAGGTCAAACATAAGAATATCTCTTAGATTAATTTATGGCTCTATATCTTCCTAATGTACCTCTTCACATGGATTGATTTTTGAACAATCATGTGAATAAGATATATTTTCTCCCATTCCTTCAGGATTTCAATGTGCCTACCTTTAAATTCCATAAATATTGTATCCTATTTCATCCAATTCACATATATGATAAAATGATATTTTCGACTCAGTTCGTCACCCACCAAGATTTCTCTACCAGGGTGGTAATTTATTGAGCAGTCATAGTCACTAATAAACTCCAAAATTATTCTCTAGTATATGTTAAACTCTCAATGATTGAATATATAATTAAATATATTTTTTTCAGTACATTGGATCCCCATTATCAATAAATTTTGTGGTAGAATGCAATTATTATAGTGAATATCATTTCAAAATATGGGTCATGATTCAGGTACTTTTTCTCATGAAACATCAATTGGTATGATGAATATTCTATCACCATATTAGTCTATATGAGATTGTATCACATCCCCTTCCTTAATTCTTCACTATAGGTCAAAAAATCATCTCTACTTTTGGACAGTGCGATAATAGGTACACTTAGCAACTATCTCTTATTTTCATTTACTTGTTCTTCACATTCATCTATCAAAAAAACATACCTTATTTGGAAAAAAATTGGTGATTGGATTATATTTCTATGATAATTTATTCTAAATGAGTCTATAATATCCGTACAAAATAATAAAACTAGGGGTCTCAATCACTAATTTTTTGTCCACTTTAATAGTTTATAACCTCCCCCAATGATGGATCCGCCAATATATTATCTCTTGAGATTATATTATAACAAAATTAAATCTTATGTAGAAATAATTAACACTTAATAAAATTTTCATTATGGGTTAGCTTCCTTAGTGTATTTTGTAAAATTATGAGGTTATCTTAATTATATTCCTAGCTCCTATAATATATAATCATATCCCCTATAAATACAAAAATAAATTTATCATGATAATTTATAAATAATATATTAATTAAATCCATGAAGATAACAGAGGAATTGGCATAAACAAATGGCATCAATATAAATTAATAGTGTCCTACCTCATATGAGAGAATAACATGTGTACGTCTTAACATTTGACCCACAATTAGTTGTATCCAAATAAAAGATTAATATTTGAAAAATAATGATCTCTAAATAATTGATTGATCAAATCATCTATATAGGGGAGATGATACTTATTATTGATTGAGATATTATTCATTTATCATTAATATTTATATTTTCACATTGATTAATATATCTTATAAATACAAAATCAATAGGTGCATCCCGTGGTGATTCACTTGTCATAATAAATTCAACAAAAATATTATCCTTAAATTACATCTTCAATTATTGCTACTCAATCGAGCCTATTTTATATGGCTTCATAAAAATAGTTGTGGAATAATGCATGTGTTCTATTGAAATATCAACTTCAAAATTTTTATGAATACTAAAAAACTATTCTTGAAATATATCATGAAACTCCATGAAATAAGCATATAATTGATGTTAATTTTTTACCAAAACTTTTTAGATAAATTCCTATAATTTTAATAGGAATCATGAACCAAAATATTGAGGTAATTTATATTGGAAATCTTTATTTATCATTATAATGAAAAAATATTGCAAAATGATTTGAAATATTAGATCTTACATAAAATACTAAAACAATGTTATGAGTATCATATATATGAATCCATTAAATTACAAAAATAGCATCAAATTTAACTAAATGGGGAACCACAAAATTTTATGAAAAAAATTCATACAAAAAAAAATTGGAGAAATATAATAGTCTTGGTATGAAACCATCATAAAAGTTGGAGTTTTCACTAATAATTCCATATATTATTGTGGATTTAGTATTCTGAAACCCTTAAACAATGTTCCCACAAAAATGAGTAGTTTTATTGAGAATCATATAAGAAAATGACAATTCTTAACTGGATGGTATGTATACCATTAACTACTTTGTTATTACACCCCACATCAGGAGTAGTTAAATAAAGAAAATCAACCTTTTCTCTCACATTATGAAGTCGAATATGTTTACCATCATCATTAACCTTCATATTTGTGCATTGTTTTATTGATAAATATACCCCTTCCATTTGAGACACATGAGTGTGGGAGGTTTATTTTGTGAATCCTTGTTTTTATTTTCATCATTATCTTACTTATTCCAATCATATTAGCATTCAATTACACAATTACCTTCCATTACAAAAATAAATATTATAATAGTCCTGTTAATACAATTTTCATGATATCTCTCTCATCATTTTTTATGTAATAGAAGACTCATCACCTTTTACCTATTGTTTTTACAATTAATTTTTTATTTCCACATTATTTTTATATTAAAACCACAAAATTAATTGGAAAAATCTAATAACCATTTATTCCATGGAATCAAATTGAATGACTTATTCATAGATATTGATGTATCTTATAGGTTTATCCCATAGAAGACTTCGTCTTAATCCATTAAAAATATATCATTATTATTTTCTTGTTTAATGATAATACTAGAAGCAAACATCACTTGCCTTGTAAAATTTGAATCATATGTACTAATGTATTCAACATACTTCTACTTTAACTCAAGGAATTCATTCTCCATTTCCATATGAATAATATTGTGAAAATAAATTTTAAAAATATATTTATAAACTCATTCCCCCAATGTATAGTCAGTTAATTCCCATTACATCATGTTCATGAGAGTAATCCATCATTGATCTTATTTTCTATTGAAATAATAAAGAGAGAAAATATTTATTACATGGTAAGAACAATATAAAATGAAAAATATCATTTCAGTGGTACTTATCCATCACTTTGAAACTAGTGGATAAAAAATACTAAAATATGGTAAATGTTTCCTCATGATATACTCAAAAAAACATTGTAACCTTATTTTCTTGTTTTGATGATCAGCTTTATTTCTAGATGGGGAATGCTGTGTAAACATGGAAATGATATTTTTCATTCCATATGTGATAAAATATTATTTATGAGGATGAAAATCATTGTATTTCAATAGTATTCAGTGATTAAATGATACTATTAGGTCCCATCTGTTAAATAGAACCAAAATCAATGTCTGAGATACAATAATTAAAATGTGAAAATAAATAATATAGTAAAATAATTAATAGAATATATAACTAATGACACCTTAATTTAAATATATGACACCATACGTTTAATATATTTAAAAAATGGTCATTATTGATTTATATCCTTCATAATGTTAAGTATTTTAAAAGTGAATTAACCCCAGAATATCCCCCAATAGTGTAAAAAAATGTGTAAAGTAAGGGAACATACACTATGCACTAGAATGATATAAAATATATACACAGCCAAATGTTTTTGGAGATATTACCTCAAGATTTATATGTTCCAAAACCACATCAACATGAAGTATCCCTACATGGTTGTTTTTAAAGGAAAACAACATTGTTCTATTTAAAATGACATGTGATATTCTATTATACATTGGATTATCGTAAAAATTCACACAGATATTTTCTATTTTTGGAATCCATAAATAAAAAATCCTTTAATTAATACCATCTATAAGGACATGTTATTTTCATAAAAAAATATTAATTTTTTTAGATGAATATTAATTATATAACATTAAAATCAATGAAATAACTATAATGGTTTTTCATTATAGGGAACATGGATACATAATCAAATTCTACATAAATCATCAAGATAATCTTCTATTATGTTCTCTAAATCTAACACCATTATTAGAAGAATCATAATTAAAACCTTTATTCATATCATACAAAAAAGGAAACATTTAAATGTGTGATTTTAGATATTTTGTAAGGGTAATGAAGGGAGATATCAATGATCATTTAAGAATAAAAAGAGCAATAGGGTATGATAACATGAGGTAAGCCTTTAAAAATATTACACACTAATTCAAATAACATAATAATTAGAAATTTAATAAAACCTGATAGTTAAAAAACATGAATCATAATAGAATCAATAAAAAAGATCTAAGAGAGTAAAATATTGAAAAAATATCATGTCATAAATTTGTGGAATAATTTGTGGTAGTATCATAATCTCAAAAATAATAATTTATGCCTACCTACCAAGACCATAATCACATGTTAGAATTAGGTTAACCACCTATATAGCTTCATTGGTCTTAGTATTACCTCTTATATACATTCTTTTAGGTTTGTTATAATATCTCGTTTACCCTCTTTTAGTTTAAGGATAAACTACTTTAAACCCTATTTTGGGCTTGGGATAAATTCTTGCATACCTTTTAAGCTCCTATGATAATAATAATTACCTAATTAATTTTAGGGATATGTTATTTCATTCCCAACCATTATATAATCTTAATTCAATCATATATATGCTATAAGATCCTAAAACATTCATTATATCATCATAGCATGACCCATTTGAAATAAATGGGTTTTGCAAAATTTATATCAATGTAATCATAAACTATATAGATAAATAATAATCATAGTACCATTGGATCATATACCCAATAAATAATATGTAATATCATAGGATTTTAAAAATGAATTAATATTAGTTTAAAGGCTCTCTAGAATGTTTATTGGGGAAAACACTTTTTATATAGAACCCTCATATTTAAATGTACAAAATATCCAGAAATATTAAGAAAAAAAATCATTTTACATAAAATTGGAAATCATTAATGCAAGAATCAAATATTTAGACATTCTTGATTTCGGCATGTTATTTTCATGATGTGTACATTAAACCCGAGATACCTATCAAATATTTTGGTGAAAAAGAAAAAATTACATCAGATAGATAATTAATAGAAGATTCATTTTTATAAAATTATAGAATGAAAAATATGGAGAAAATTAATTTAATGAATCATATGAGAATATTGAAAAAATTATTGAACATATTTTTAGTAAAACATGGAAATGGAAGAAAATGATTTCATACAAAATATCAAAATAATATTAGTTGTTAAGAGAATAGTCATTCAATATCATGAGTATATAAATAAAGGAAAATGAATGAAAAACATGTAATGATATAAAATTAACTTAGGAAAATAAGATTCATGATATATTTTACATATAGATAACAAAATTTCATCATCATAACATTCAATATAAATAATCCTGATAAAAATTAGATTGAAACATAAAACTCTTACCTCATGTTTCATTTGATTAATAAGATCTTTACTATCTAATGTAATAAATATAATTTTACTAAAAATATATTATATAAAAATATCAATACATATAATAATATTATTATTTAATTAACACATATTATCACCTATTTTTTAACAATTCGTTATTAAAACCATTGTTATAGTGACATTTTTTTCATGGTTGTTTTGGTTATATTGTTCTAGTAATTTCTCCTTTTCCCTACTTTCATCAGCTAGAGGATCATAATCCTAACAAATGTATCAATTTATGAAAGATATGGTGTCAAATTTTGGATTCATAATATCAATACAATTTTATTATAATGAAAATGCATAAAGTATTATTTCATTTGTAATGGAAAATATTTATAGGAGGCTGAATAATAAATAAATTAACATAGTTTGGGTTGGATGGTAACCTATTATTCAATGGATCACTATTTGATCCCTTCTTAATGTCCCATGTAATGGTCTTTTATGAATAAAATGAATTCTAATTTTGGTATATAGAATACCAGAAGATAATTTTATAGGGTTTGTTTGACATCGGTGTTTTGATGAGGTGTAAAAAGTTATATAAGAGGTGTACTTTTACAATCTAGGGAGAGGACACCCATGGAATTTCTCAAACAATTAAAATATACTAGTTTCATACTCGAGAAAATTGCATCAAAATGGTAATTGATTAATGTTTTGGATAAAATATTTTCTATTTATTTCCATAAAATAGGATTTAGTCATGTTTAATTTGAAATCTCACACTTATCTCACAGTTTATTCCTCCTCTAAGATCCATTTTAACCATAACTATAATAATGGATTTTTACCTTGGTTACTATTCACAATGACAAAAAAATAAGTTGAAATTTTCATATAGTATTAATAATTTTGATTGTAAGTATGAAAACGTTTTTAATGAAATATCAATGACAGGTAAAAATTACCTTTAAAATAAACATGGAAACATTTTGAAAATTTTTTGTCCATAAAAATAAATTTTGAAGCTTAAAAGGGTTTTCATACCAAAATTAAAAATAAAATAAATTATAATAATATTTATTTGATTATTTTTATTAAAAATTAACAAATGTTATTTTATTATTAATTGAAAACAAAAAATTTATTTATAATTAATTTAATAGTAAATATGATTTTCTATAAAATTTATATTTTTTCTATTTACTAAAAAATATATGCATTCAAAAAAACCCTATAAGTTCACCTAAAGATTTTTTTTATATTATGAGTTAAAATATTATATCCTTTTTATAAAATTATATTTTCAAAATTGGATTATATTAACTATAATATCGATGCACAAAATGCTCTAAAAAGTATTTTTGGAAAAAAAAACTATTTTATAAGAATAAAATGACTTTACTAAAAAATGATTTCTTTTTTGTTATATATTAATAAATTGATAACAATTAAATAAAACCCTTATAAATATTTTTCAAAATGTGGTTATTCATATTCACACTGTTCAATCAAATGTCTAGGTTATAAATTTATATAAAATAATGGTTCATTTGGACTCAAGGTAGTGAGTAAATCATTATATCAAATACTTATACTGTGTTTGAATGAAAATAAATATAAAATCTTTGGGTATTTTTGGTATAGTGCTAATTTTATTTATGTGTAGATATTTATTAAAAATAAATTGGTTAAAACAAAACACAAAATCACTAACTAATATTGTATGTGGTCAAAACACAATGTTCTATTTCACGGATCTAAAGGTATTCATGTTCAAAATACTATTAAAATAGGAATATATCATCAAAAGTGGATTTTTTACCTTTATTTTTTTCACATGTAGGAATTTAATTGAAACTAAATTCTTTATACTTCGTGATTTCTTATTTTATCTTCCAGACATGTTATGGGTTGAAATTTATCACACTATTATAACACATGTCATGGCATGAAATTCCTATAATTTTTCTAAATTCCTAATAATTCTAAATTATTTATTCAACCACTGTTACTCATAGAAATCACCATGAATAAAAAATATTATGAAGTAATATGTTCTTTAGTAAAAACCACAACTAAATCGATTTCATAATTAAATGTTTTCAAATTCCCCCATTTTTGAAATTTTTTTATTCCCTTCAAATCAAATTACTTGACAATATTAAAAAATTAAACAGACCTTTAAATAGTGAAATATTTCACGAAGAATGTCAATTAATAATATTATTAATTTAAAATTGTAAATTTTAAACATGATCAATATAATTAAGCATCAAATCATTTACTATTATTTAAATCAATCTCTAATTCCCCTTCTCATCAACAAGAATTTCTTAAAAAAATTTATACAACTACACCCTTGTTGTGATCTATCATTCTATGAATTTTCACTCAACACTCCTAAAAATTTTAAATTATAGTTATACTCAATCTTGTGTTCATGCACAATATACATAGGCTATCACAATATCTTGATCTGTACTATCAATAAATCAGAACATACAAATATAGAGAATATAACATAATACCCTCTATTGCATATATATATCTGATATATTTGAATTATAATTATAATTATTTTAATATTAATTTTAAGGAAGTGAATATGAACAATAATTTCATTAATAAGGGATTTAAAATGAAAAGAAAAAAATAATTTCATTATATAGTTAAACTAAAATAATTATATATAATATGAAATAAAAATATTTAATTTCAAAAAATTATAATATATTGAATGAATATATCATGAAAAAAGGATTTAAATATCATTCCCTACTATAAAAATAAAAACCATAATATCCACCAAATAATAATTTTTTTATATTAAATAAATAATGACAATAAATTTATTATATTAATAATAAAAGTAATGGTATTTATATTTTATATCCTAACTCATTGTATCCAAAAAAATATACCTATCAAAAATAGTGTACCTGAGAAAAGTTCAACAATTTTTGTAATTTGTATGTATTATGAAAAACATTATCTATGGATTATTATATAATGAATTTGAGATTTTATATATAACAATATCATTTAGTATATATTAATTGAAATTATTTTCTCATTAAGGGAATCAATTATATATATATATATATATATATAAAATTATATATGGTATATTTGATCTATACAAATGAATGTTTATATGATGTTACATTAATAGTATAAAAAATAATTCATCATAAAAATGATTTTATAATTCTCTATGGCCTATATTTTTTATATCATTTATGATATAATTCATGAATATCTAATCATTAATATATATTTATGGTATTCTAATGATAAATACAAATTATTATTCCTTATTACATAATGGAATTATTTTCATATACCATATATTAATAATTTATTAAAATGGTTGTATAAAATCTTTTTTACCAAATTCATTATCCATCAGTAACTATATTTATCTTGTTTAATGTGGTATATATTCATTGTAATTGTATGGTATACATCAAAATCAAATTGTTGGAAGTTTTTTTTAAATATTTTAATTCTAATTTGATCATGTAAAAAATTTAATAAAATGTAACATGTTGTCATATTCATTTAAATATCATAAATTATATCATTAATATCATTAGTATACCTATAAATATAATTTTAAATGTATTTTCATATATTTATAAAGGTTAATAGAACTAATTTAGACTATTGTGATGTTTTATGTTTCTTGTTCTAGATCTAAATTTCATGACGAATTATTGAATGGTAAAAAAATAGAAAACAAATTTGGGTGCCAAGATATTCATGAACTACAGTATTCGATAATCCTTGTGTATAGTGGTAGAGCTGAATACAAGGCAGAAATGGTGGGGCTGAGGTTATGCAGGAAAACATGTGTGCCTATAGTTTTTCAGTGCTAGGGGAAATGGATCAAGCATGTTGCGTTTGGGAGTTCAAGGAATGAGATAAGTAAGAGTTCCATGAATAGGGTGGTGTTGTGTATATAAAAACTAATGCCATTTTGCATAGACATTATCTATTTATAGGTTAGTCCCATATCTAATTTAATAAAGAAAAGTCCCCCCCTCTAGTTTTCTAATGCGGGAAAATTATTACACAAGGGAACTATGTAACATACATGAATTACATTATCTAACCCATCATTATTATGAAAAATATTTTCTATTTGAAATCCTAATATTGGGCTCTATCTTATTCATTTTTCATTTAACAACTAATATATCTATAAGATACTCTTTGAAGATCATACCAACCTCCACGAATCCACTGTAACTACAAATATCTCCATGGAATCTCGTGTTGTATCATTGTGATAAACACAAACCACATTCATACATTTATTATTAAGAATGATTTAATATTTGGGTATCTATAGTCAGGATTCCACCCATTATGACATTAAATCATCATGTTATTTTAGTATGAGTTCTGGGTTTTCTTCATGGCGTATTTAACATGCCACTGCATAAATAAATCCATCATAGGATAATGTAGGAGCTTATAGAATAAGTGATTTATGTAGTGAATGATGGTGATAAATTCAATGGTTCACACCATGATTGAGAAGTTTTCAATGAATAATAAATGTATGAATCTTTAGGAAAGATATTTATAATGCATGTGTGACTATATAAT
Organism: Viscum album; assembly: GCA_963277665.1. Classification (NCBI taxonomy): domain Eukaryota; kingdom Viridiplantae; phylum Streptophyta; class Magnoliopsida; order Santalales; family Viscaceae; genus Viscum; species Viscum album. Next base: position 1,262,781,937 of record OY728140.1, on the reverse strand, counting down.
AGTAAATTCATTTAGTGAAGCATAATTAATTCATTTCTTTACATGACGGTTTGTTTCAAATATTTTTCATGTGAATATATTTAGTGATGAATAATAATAGTTCATTCCATAAATGGAAGGTCTTGTGATATTCTTGTTCGTATATAAAAAGTGATGAAATGGATCTATTATTTATGTAATTAGTGTTTCAGTTAGAACATCATACTTGAATGATGTATAGATGTAGAATGTATCATATTTATAGACAATACATTGTGGGATATTTGGATTAGTTATGCTATGTTATGGTATTTTATATCTATACCAACAAAAGTTGAAATGTAATAGACCAAAAGATATGCTTCATGCTTTAAAGGATTTAATATATCAAAATGTAAAATTTAAAAGCCTTTTATATCTTTGATGACAATAATTTATTTTTGTAGTTGAACTTTTTGCATCTTTAGGGGAATTAAAATGTTTAATTTTCCAAATTTTAAGTGATTTATTGTAATTTTATAGAGCTTTAAGGTTTTTTAGGGACCATATTATTATATAGGTTTTCCCAATTCTCTATATTTTAATGCTTTTATTCCAGGTTTTTTTATTATTAAAAAATTTTATTTATAAATTTTATTTATATTTATTAAATTCACACTTCCTCTTATATACTCTGTTATCATCTGATGGTGTAGTATTTATCAATCATCATTGAACATAAAATATATATTGTAAAACCTATTGGTGAGTGTTGAATTTGATATAGGGAGTTTGTACCATTTTTTCAATATTTACTTGTAGAATAAATCTATTAATTTATATCATTCTATAATTTATTCGCCAATTTTTTTAATTATTGAATCATGAAAAAAGTTTTTGATAATGAACGAACCGAAGTACAGTGGAGATAATTAATTCCTAAAGAATAAGTTTGATTATTGTTCATCATTACACAATATTATCTTAATAATCATTACTTATTATGGTATGTATGATCCTAAGGGTTGGGATTCTAATGTAGTTTTTGATGGAATTGACCATATAGATATTAAAAAAACTTATAGCTACACCATAATAGTGTTACAGAAATGTTAGTCTTTCTGAGTCAATCCATTGGAAAAACTGCCATTCGATTCTTATTTACATCTCTTAACCCTTTATATCTACAGTTTATTCTCATTGTATAAGAATTTAATATCAGTTATACAACTTTGTGAAATTTTAGGTCATGATCCTGAAAAAAATAATGAAGACCTAGAACTAGTCAATGGATATTTTTGTGGTTGTGTACTGCTCATGGGATAGTCCCCACACTTCTATTATTACACATTAACTTAGTAACTATATGTTTCTGAAATTTAAAATCACAAACTAGGGTTGAAAATTACAAGTGTTGATGTTAGAGTGATAATATGATGTTTTTCAAAACAAAATAAGCCTCATCAGAGTTTTTACATCTAGCATGATACTATATAAAATATATATTATTTTTCTAAAAAAACACTAACAAATAAAACCTAAAATTGTTGATGTTTGGGGTCTATCCGATGAGGAATAGGGAAGTCCAGAAATAGCCCTACACTTACAGTTGGGTTGACAAGATTGTGATAGAATAATAACCCACAATTTTAAAAAATTAAATTGTCAAAAATAAATACTACAACAATGAAGATAAAAGGAAGAAAGAAAGGTTTAAGAGTTGTAAATATTTTTCTATTAGCTGGTTTATATATTTTAATGACTATATTGTAATAAAAAGAAAAAATAAATATTTTTTAAAAAACAATAACTGAATTTGATATTATCATTGTAAACTCCTATGAAAATAAATTTAAAATATTAACATCACTATCATAAAATATATATAATTAAATATGTGAATTAAAAATAATTTACAAAAATATATTGAATATTAAATCTCATTATTCTTCAATTAGTTATATCATTCACACTAGGATTTTTTCATTATTGAATGTATTTGTAGATTAATTTGATATCAATATATATATATATATTATATAATGATAAAATCAAATATAATTATCCTATGAATGAATAGGATTGTAAATCACATGGTTGAAACGTCCTTCAACAAATTAAACCCTCTCAAAATGGGTTATCCAATCATCATTGGGTGATCATTACTTATGAATAAAATAAAAACCGTTTCAGATATAATAGAGTATTTTACATGATGATACAGGTGAATAGAAAATGAAAATTTTAGATTTATAAAAGATTAACGTTAAAAATAGTGAATAAAAGAAGAAAAATAGAGGAAAAAATACCAATATGATAGTCCTTGGTGAAAACCATATATATCTATTTATACTCGATTGATCCCTTCCAACGTGGATGAATAATTATTTCAATTCACCTTATGTATCACAAAATATTCACAATAATATATATATATTATCTCCATTAATGTTATAGTAGAAACGTAACATTAAAATATATCGTATTAAAATCCGTTGTGGTGTGATGTATTTGACACAACACAACACAATTAAACATAAATTGTATTAAAATATGAAGCTTTCTAGATTAGGGTGCAATTGATCCATACACACTAAAAGTATTCCTCACGAAATAACATACTTTTTTTAATATCTATTGGTTGAATGAATGTGGAGCTAACTGAAATCCCATAGTACACATAATCTTTTAACTGTAACTCTTTTCATGAAATAAGGAACAGTACATAACACCTTATCTTCATTGGATTAAGTGTTATCTTGTAAACATTCCATTTTTTTGTCAAGAGGTAAAACAAACCTTCATGATATAGATTTATTTCATAATTTTTACTAATAATAGTCACACCTATGTAGAAAACCATGATTCATGCAAATATTACTCCATTATTGGTGTCTACTTAATCATGTTCCATATTCTCAATCATGGTTAATACATTAAAAGGTTTCATAATCTTCCACTACATATGTAGATTTATCTTAAATATTTTATATTAACCCATAGAGGATTAATTTGTGAATGGAATTAATCATTCTCCCATACATGTGGCCTTAAACACTCGTTGATATTCCATGATGATTTAAATTCTTATGGGGTAATATGGAGATCATAGAGGCTGATACATTATGGATTATTTATTGGGAATTCATTAAGTATTTTATTGTTCTTCATTATGACACAACTTGAGATCCAACAGTGATCCTTATAGTTTTAGTGACACTATAGAGGTGGTTCTGAGATTATGTAATGGACTTATTGGGATAGTTTTCATTATATACACTACATGGATGACACATTCATGGTATGAGGCTTCCGTAGAGAAAATATATTGAACAATAATGATGGAACAAATGATATTTTTTTAGGATCATAATTCCAAGATGTATCATTTATAAAACATATAATAGTAGTGGGAAATACATTATTAACTGATACAAGGGATGAAACCCATATATGATCACTACCTTTGTTATCCCACTCTAAATTTTTAATTCCCAAAACCACTAATAAATAGGATCTCATTCTTCTCTGATACATAGAAAATCCATTAACTAGGGGCTTCATTCATTTAACCTAGCATAGTCTCAGGATTGGTGTAGCCAGGTTTCTTTATCACATTTATTTTCAAATAAAAACCTCTCATTGAGTTCATCCATAAAAATCAATGGTTTCTGGTTGCTCTGGATTATAAATGCCTTAGTGTTGGATATTTCTTCTTCTTATTTTTATTATATTTCCTCATTTACTCTAGGAAGAAGGATCTATTATAAGACACACAAAACCACATAGTGGTAAAATAATACACTATTATATAGCTAAATACTATTTAAAAATACATATAAAATTCCTTGTAAATATATATTTATATATATATAATAGAGATATAACACTCACCCAAACTATATCCATTTATATTTCTTAACAAATTTAAATATTTCTAACATAAGGAGTCAATACCTCAATAAAAGAAACATTCAATTCATTATGTTTATAGAAATTAAATTATAACTACAAATGTTCCATTCCTAAAATATAAAAAATGGATCCATTATTATGAAACCTTCAAGTATAATTCATAAATCATTAATTATATCTTCACCCACTCACACAAGTAATCCTCTCATCAATATTAATTATATTAAAGGTTTCTCACACTGAAATATCATCACACACATCACAAAATATTATAAAATTGGATTTATTCTTAGTCTCAACTAATATACAATATATCTATATGATATATAGTCCTTTAAATGTCAGCTTATAAATCATACCAATTATTTATTAAGGACATTATATTTTGGAAATTGTCAATTTGTGGAAAACTGTAGATGGGTTAGGATTTCAAAATTATACTTAGGTGTGGAATAAGAAAAATTGTATTCTAAATGTACAATTTATTATATTCAAAAAAAATATTGATATAATTTTATACTCCTTAAAATCTCCTTCATAATAAAAAATTTAAAACACCTATTCCTGTATAATTAATTCATTCAATGTTAATTTTAATACAATGATATGTTTTATTTTCATATTTTTTTTATTCTTTTTTTCATTTAATTTTTTAATTATTTTAAAAAAAATTCATTAACAAATATTTATATATTATTAATTTATATTATAAATAGATAATCATGATAATATTCTACCACACTCATTAATGTCACACTCAAATAGTAGTATGAAAACAAAAAACTTCCATTTTAAATATCAAATGAATAAAAATAGAATTAAAATAAAAGAATAAATTTTAGATGGAAATCTAGACTTATAATGTGGATTCTATTCAAGTTATTCCTTTCTTTATAGAGTATTATCCAAACCAAATGTTTTGGGTGATGAAAATAATTAAACTTTATCACATTGAATCAATCGATATCCATAACCTTCTTATTATGGTTTAAAATCCTCTTGCATTGAAAACACTATCATGAATGTTATAGTAGTGGGGAAGACCCCAATTTCACTATTTAAATAGGGTATGAGAAAGAAATATTCAAAAATATTTATTCAAAACATCTCCATAATAGAAATAAAAAATGTTAAATCATGTCATGGAATGAGAGTCAATAATTAGACAACCACTTAAAATATTTTATGAATCAATTTCAAGATTCAAAATCACATGATTAATAATTTTTAAACACTCCAAAAATGATTAATAATGTTACATTTAAGAGGTTCTAGCTGTATCTAAAATATATTGTTAATGTAAATTCAAATTCTCTGGAGAGTCAAAATAATTCTCAAAATTATTGATTCCTTCTAGATTTGTGATTGTAATTAAAATAATTCCAATTTTTGTTTGTTAACTCAATTCATTTAGTCTTATGAAAAAAATGAAATTTTCTATAAACATGTTTTATGACATTATGATGTCAAAAAATAGATGTGAAAATGGTGTACCCCCATTCCCATTAATTTTTATTTAGTAATATCTTTGTTCCTTATAGCTTCTCTATCTTTTTTAACATACAAAAATAAAAATACATCATGTAAATCAGACGATTCAATAATTCCCCAACATGATGATAAGGGAGTATATAATTAGTATATTTTATAAATTATATAATTTCATAATGAAATTACTAGAATGAAATATAAATTTAGGAATTCTCTTGAAATTTCGTTCTTTATGTTCATTATTCAATACATTTTAGTGGTTATCATATAATGGGATAATGGTTCAAAGCAACGTTTTTTAGAATGAGATCTGATTCTATAATATTCTCATTCAATTTAAATATTCTTGTTTTTAATTATTTAATTTTTCAAACAAATTTTTGGTGTAATGGAATATTATATATCTTTCATAAAATAATAAATAACTCAAAATCTATTATTCCTTAATGTATGATCGACCACTTATTATTCATTTTTAAAGTCAATTATAGGACTATGAGTTTATAAATGTTATTTTTTATCGATGTTGAAGGTATGTAATTTGTAATGAGTTTATCAGGATTATTAGACTCATTATCTACCACTAAATCCTCTATCTTTTCCTCTTGTAATGATATAATAAGTCTAGGAATTTCATAAAAATTCAGGGGATCATCCTCTACTATTAAATATTTTTTCCACTTCAAGTGTTGTATTGAATTTTTGATTTTAAGAAGCTATGATATCATTAATTTCATGGATGGATATTTATATATATGTTGTAGTGTATATAATTCCAATTATTTAATGTTTTTTCTCATTATTCAGTTCTACTAGTTCACATGATTCCATATAATCCTCCAAATATTTTATTGGAAAAATATCAAATATGTTTATATTTTCAACACTGAAGAAATCATCTCCCTCTACTATTATTTCATATATTATATCTGTAATGTCTAACACAACTTATTCATTTATGATTTAAAGAGATATTTATTCAACTTCATCTTCAATTGTTTAAGGTTCGACATTATTTTCAAAAGAACTAAAAAATTCAATGCACCCCTCTTCCTCATGTTCATTTTCACTTATAGTTTCCACTTTGTTAACGATTTATTCATCTTCCATATTCCCATCCTATTTTTCTTCTTTAATACCAACATTAGAATTTAAACATGAGTGTTTTATCAGGGAATATAATAGTTAGAAAAATTATCCATGAATTTGGAAATCTATTCATCTTCCATGACTTTCGTCTAATGTCACTTGAGCTTAATATAATGTTTCACAATATAAATCCTAAGAATATCTCGTAATCAGTATTATTAAACATGTACATAAGGTATTTTAATGTATTGATTATCGTAGTTGTGAAAATTAGACCATGGTTCCCCTTGATCACCCATGTAATTATGAGATACCATATAGGATTATTAACCAATGTCACTCAATTATGATGTGGGAATTCATCATATCAATATCAATAAAAATTATCTCAACCCTTAATTTTTTTTACCACCATTTGGGATTATTTGTTTTGAATGGGGTGGGATCCAATTGATATTTAATGTAATTTTATACTGGTGTGGTATTATACCCTCACATTATGTAGTTCATTTACAAACCACCTACAGCAACTAAGGGCATAAAAATAAAATAGTAACCTAAAAACCCCAAAATACCTATACTAAAATCAGTAAATAGATATAGGAAAAGAAATGAAAAAACATAATCAATTGTTCTTCATATAAATCTGTTTTCATTATTCCCCATCAAGGATGTATTAAACATGGTAGTCCTAACATGTTTCGTCACCTCTAATGGGCTAAAATATGTTATAAAATAAATTATTTAAAATTGATAGTAACTTAAAAAACATTAACTTTAGGAAGTGTGAATCTCATACAATGATGAATATGGAATATCAAAAACAACCTTTGACCTAGTGTAAATTTATCTATATCATGTTAATATATTAACAAAAAAATTCAATAAATCGAACAACTAAAATTAAAGACTCAAACAATGAAGATAAATAAATATCATATAAGGTACGAAATTAGGGAAATTGGCATCCATAAGTGGATTTAAAAAATGAATGATCAAAAAACCCTTCAAAAATACCCAACATAGTTGTGATAAACCCAAATCAGATACCCTCACAAACTGGTACCAAAAATTAACCATCACATAACCAAAGGGCATTCCAGATCCACACAGCCCGGTGACAAGCCCTCTAGAAACATCAAAAATGGATTGAATGATTTCACCCGACTTGAAGTAGATAACATTATATATATATCTCTCTCTCTCTACGTGTGTGTGCATGATAGTAAGAAACATAAAAATATTAAAACAAGAAATATATGTCATTGAATGAAGGAAACATCATATGTGATACAACATAACTTTACCTAAACATTATCTAATGTACCATTCCAATAGATAAACACAAATAAAATAGAAACAGAACTAAAATTGATAGAATGTAAAAACAATCATCGTCTCACCACCAACTACCTAGACTCATCTAATAGAAACCTCACCGCCTCACTATGTTTCGTTATCTTTCCCTACATCGAAATACATAACAATATCTATGCACTGCTGAAGGAGAATGCATGGTGTGAGCTGTATAGCCTCAATAGAATCCCACCTAGTTGTTATATATAAATTCCTTATACAATGATTGAAACATGGTTAACATTGATGAAAATAATTCATGATAATTTGTTAAATAATTTTTATAAAAAAATCAATATAAAATATTTCCCCTTTTTTAATAGTTCCAAATAATCTAGGTAAAATTGATTCAAACCATAACATATATATGATATAAGTTCAAAGAATGTATTACATGTCATTTCAAATCCAAATCTATACCACCCATATGATGGGTAACGACACACCAATGCTCATTATGGGCCAGGCTAGGTAGGAAACTCATACCCATATGTAGAAAATCATTCACATAAATTATATAGATGTACACATCAAATATAGAGAGTATATGAAAACCCCAGTAAGTGAAACTCTCAAAAGATTTAACATGTTCCTATAAAAATGATCTTATGGAGTAAAATAACACAACATGAGTGAACCTTGTGATCGTATAAATGGATGAGGCCTTTTACCACACTGTCATACTAAGTACCAAACCCTTCCCATGTTGTATATTTTCCTAAAAAATTAATCAAAACCATTCTTTGAAAACAATTTGAAAAATAAATTTCACAATTCCTTGAATATACAGTTTATTTTAACAAAGAAATCAGAAAACAAGATTTTCTTAAAAACCCTTATCTATACACACAATTATGTCATTGCAATTATATTACCAAACAATTAATAAAATAGTAGAAATATAGATCATCCAACATAGGCTATAGACATAACCACCTACTTAATACTCAAGTCAAACACTTCTACAATTGTAACCAATGTTATGGAAGAACACATTGATAGAAAAAATCCCCTTGAATCAATCCTTACGTATCTCATTCAATACAATAATGAAAAATATGGTGGATAAGATAAAACAACATGTACCCCAAAAAAATTACTTTCCACACAACAACCAATAAAAATACTAGCCTCTTGAGAATATTTCACATTGTATATAAAATTATAAAGAAGAATCAATAACATAATATAAAAAGATCTAAAAATTTAGTGAAATGGTGTTACTATGGAAAATGGAAATGGATAAGAAGAAATATTCCATACCATGAGGGATGCAGCATAACCAAAATGAAGATCAATCACATAATGAAACTCAATATTGGTAGAAGAGATCCCCAAAATCTCTTGGGAGTTCTCCAAGGTTTTGAAGATGAGACTTCACAATTAATGAATTAAAATGATACATCCATTGTTGGTATAACCCTTATACCTATAACATTCGTGAAATGAACACATTTGATGATATGAATTTATTAAATTTTAAGATACATTGAATATTTCTTATCATTGGGTTAATTTAGCACCAATCAAAATTTTCCTGATATGAACTGGTTTCACATCATGTTACCTTTTCATTCTCTATACCAATTCACAACATCAGTATGGAAAATGTTATATATTGTCTATCTGGTTCACGATGTGAATATACTCAACTGGAATATTCTATAGAAACATTTATAAAAATACCCCATGTTTACCTAGACCGCCAAGGAAACCCTCATAATCTTTTTCACATTTATTCCTAGAATCCATTAACTACCACAAACATACATCCCAAATATTTATGTAAGATTCCCCAAAAAAGGCTCATCATCTCTAAAAAACCCAAAACACACCCAAACTAATATACAAAACGTTATTTAGGATGAAAAATATTTAAATGAAGGAAAAATGATGTTATAAACGCTTCAACATCATATTTTATATCACAATGAAGTCATATAGAAGAATGATTTTTTGAAATCAGTGATGCTTCTTCTTACTCATCAATGAATCATATTACCATGTCTCATGAAAAGTTAATCTATACCACTAAAATACTCTACAAAAAACAACTAAATTACCACATGTTATATTCATGTAAGGTTCATTGATCTACATTTTTTATCTAAAATAAAAGAATATAATTCTAACTTGATTTCTTGACAACTAAAAATGTTGGAGATATCATGATGGTATTTCTTAATGTTAGATATGTAGCAAACAACCACTTTTTTTATCAGCTAAACATGAAATTCCAACTGATAATCCACCTTCCCATGTCAGATAGTGACCTAAAATGGTCCAACATATCTCACATTTATATTTCCCTTTTTTTCAGGTTGATTATGGCTTCAATGAGGATAAAAATTTAAAACATCCTAGTCATAAACAAAAAACTATAAATGATGATGCTGATGATCAGGAAATGATTTTTATGACTCTGAGATGTATATAGACACTAATGTATACAATAAATCATTACATATTTTTCATGAACATGTCCCATTCCTACAAAATATGTCTCCCCAACCATTTTCCAATAAATATTTGAAATTGAAGATAAACAATAAAAATCTTCTAAGGGATCCATTCTGATCGATGAATGATAAAACTTTTGTTAATAAAACTCATCCAGTCCCATATTTTTACAGGATGATACACCAAAATAAATGATCCAATAATTTACAATACACTCTATGATCTACATTCACACTGATTATTTTCATCTATCTTAGGATGGTAAGTTGTACTCAAGATTACTAGAGTACCCATCAAATCCTGGTTAATATTACAAAAGTGTAAAATAAACCAAGGATCCTTGAATGAAACAATCGAAGAAGGAACCCCTAATTAACCTCATAACCTATTGTACATAGAGTTTATGAGGTAATGATGTTTATTAGTGTCTCTAATATTAATGAATTGAGACAACTTCTTCAAATGATCAATCACCACCCTCATAACATTATTCCCATAGGGAGTCCATGGTAATCTAAAAAAATAACATGGAAATCTCATTTCATTTACAAATTGGGGAAATATGATTATAGTGAAACATAGAAGGTTTCAAATACTCTACTTTTTTCTATGGGTAGGTGTAATAGTGGTAAATGTATCCCATAATGTCACACCTAATAACCATTCACCATAATCACAATCTCTTATCATAATATATCTTTTTTGTTCCTAGAATAATGTCCCATGAAGATATATTATAGTAATATTAAAATGATATCCAAAAGGTTTTTGGGATAATAAATGGATCTCCAAAATGGAGAATGTCATTTTAACAGATAGACAAACTAAAAATGGTTTCCCTACTAAATATTGTTTCTCAAATACCTATAAACAGATTATAGTACTGCTGATTCTATAAAATTCAATCAACAAGACACATTGGTAACTGAAAACTAATCAATATAACAGCAAAAAATAATCATGAGCATCCATGTGAAATTGAGAGAAGATGCCTTTATAGATCCACTCCAAATTCGATTCCATAATATCTTGTGATGGTACATTTTGGGTTAGAAAATCTATAATAGAATTATCATTCCCTAGGGTGTAAGTGATTTTGAAGTCAAACATATAAAGGTATTCCACCCCCATATCTATATGAGATGAATTTATTTCTAATAAATGATATATCTCTGACTCTTATGGTAAGAAATAATCATGAAGCATTCCCCAAAAAGATAGTGTCTCAAACATTTAAGCACATCCATTACCGAATCAAGCTCTCAATCATTATTGGGGTAATTACACTCATTTCTTCGAATCTAGAGAGATATATAAGCCACCACATGATCTTCCTACTTAATAATGCATCCTAGACCAACACCAGAAGCATCACATAAAATATCATACCACACACTAATCTCATTTATGATCTGACTAGGAGGTGATGTTCGAAGTCATATTAGATCAACGAAAGATGACAAAAACATAGTATCCCTTATGAATTTTACCCATTTTCATTGTATGACTAGTCAATGGTGATGAAAACATTGAGATATCCTTAACAAATAACCATTTTTATCAAGAATTTCCATGGAATCTTCGAATCTAAAAGAAATTATGTTGATCCTCCCCTGATAATACATCCTTAACCTTCTTAAGATCAACTGATAAGACATTCTCAAAAATCAAATTCCCCTAGAACATTACTTATTTTGTCCAAAAACTACATTGCATAATATTTCCATACAAATTGGGACTCCACATGAGTTCTATAAACAATCTCAACTAGTTCTCATGCTTGAAAGCGAATCATAAAAAACAAATATATAATCCACAAACAATACCAACAAAAATTTAAGATGCACATTGAATATAAGGTTCATAAAGGCAATAAAATCTATCGTAGCATCACTTATTCAAAATTTCATCAAAAGATATTTTCAATGGAAATGCCTATTTCGTAATGTTGTGTATAAAATATCAATCTCCGAAACTCTGAGATGGTGATAACCCAACAAAAGATCAATCTTCAAAAACAACATTCCCAATTTAATTGGTCAAAAAGATGATCCAAATTCTTAACACATACAATTTATTAACCATTAACTTGTTCAATATTTGATATTACAAACAAAAAAATGTGAACTATCAGCCTTATTATAAAATAGCATATGGGCTACCCATGGTGAAACACAATGGTGAACAAACACTTTCACCATTAGATCATCAAACTAAAAAATGAGGTGTTTTAGCTATGTTATTTCCATGTGATAAGATTGTATTGGGATTAATTGTGTACCTATCACCAGATCAATTATAAAATCGACCTCCCATTGTGGAGGATGTATGGAGAACACATCCAAGAAATCATTATAAAAATGCCTAAATCTATGGGAATATTACCCACAAAAGAAATATCATCGGGATCAATTGTAATAGAGGATTAAAAAATATTGATCTCTAGGTAGGAATATCATGAATGAACATACATAAGATCTAACATTCCCTAAAACACATGAGTTCACCCATTGTCCATATGAAATTAAAGACATTGACGATGACAATCAACATATGCATGGTGAGTGATAAGCCAATGCATCTGAATGATCAATTTAAATAAACCCAGATCGAGTATGAATAAATCCCATAGTAACTCAACATCAGATGGTGACAGAGAACAAGAATAAAAATGAAACCCATGGTCCATCCTATTTCAAAGAAGGGTCACTTAATTCATAATAATGGACATGAGTTCCATTTTAAGATTAATCATGTGATAAAATAGAAACTTTTAAAACTGTGGGAGGAACATGTATAAAATTAAGTAGTCTCTACTAAATTTTAAATAAAAATGGAACTTCCCACTATCATTGGACCTTTATATACCTCTATAAGAAGATCATCCAATGTGAAATGGGTTTTCACTCCATATACATGTGTCTCTAGCCTTATAAACCATGAAGACTCTTATTGAGCTAATGTAATCGTGAGATCTCAAGATCCAAAACTATAATGATACTAATACATATCCTAATAGAAACATTTTAGATGGACCTAATGTCTACAATGGCTACACATATTTATATGTTTGGAACTAGAATTTTGAGTGTTCTGAAATTTCCATACTGATAGAAAATAAGGGGAGCACTACTATATTTAACTAAAGGTGAAAAAGAGTTATACCACTAAGAACCACCATCACCACTCTTGTGATGATCACGCCAATTTCTCTTTCTCTCATAAAATCCATAAACCTACCACATGGTGGAATAGATGTGTTAGAATAACTATCATTCCCTTAGATATCCATCTCTACAATCATTTCCAAGTCTTTTTTATCCGTTTATGTATAAATCCTACACATAAATACCTATTATTATATTTCTAATCACAAACCCTGTAGGTAATTTTGATCAATCAGCTGGTAACTCGTTATAAAATATATCGAAAAACAGACTATCTCTATGAACCCATCAGTGTACAATAAAACTGAACACTCCTCCTTCTTCCAGTAGAGGATCCACATAGACTTCTCAGTCATTAGTGACTCTGGAAAACGCTTCGTGAAGAAGTGGGTCTTTAAACCCTTCCAGAACAAGTCCATGTGTCTATCTGACAATACCACAAGAACCTACCATTTCTTTAAGGGACCCTAAATACAGAACATCAAACACTTTTCCTTGATATAATCAAATGTATCCAAGAATTCAATGATCTTATATATGTATTTTCCATCCAATCCTATGCCTATTGGGGATCATTAACACCATTAAAAGATGGTGGATTCTCATATATGTAATCCAATGATTAGTCCATTTCAGATCCAGATCATGGATATTCATTAAGAAATACATTATCCACTTACATATCATTTTGGTCAACATCAGAACCTTCCCACATGATAGCCCTGATATAATTCGGACATAAATTTTTATTCTCGTTGAGTTGAATCTATTGTACCCTTCTGGGGGACCTGTGGTTGATTTCTAAGAAGTATATCACTATACAATAAAAAAAATAAATGATTAGAAAACATAATAAAATATGTTCCATCAATAAAACCCTATGAAAAATTGATATTATGATCAAGAACACAAATTAATATACACACATCCCAACATTCCATGGGAATTTGAGTCTCGCCACAAAACTTTAGAGAAAAGAACTCAACAAATCATAACTTTCATGTCCAAATATAATTTCTCTAATATAATAACATCCCAAAACTATTAAAAACCCCATTTGGTACAAAACTAGGATGAACTAGACCTGAATACACTCAAAAAATGTCACCTAGCCCAAACCATAACATACTAGAATGGAATTATTAATCCGGATGGGCTAGCAACTAGCATCCACATATCAACATCAATGAGTGGGATTGATTTCGCCCATCATGAATCACAAAACATAAAATATTTATATATACATACATGATGGGAAGATAAATCTGAGTATTAAAAAATATTTCATAGAAAATATGAAAAAGAAGATGTGATTCCACTCAAAATTAGATAAACAATATTCAATTTACAATACCAAATGAAAAGTAAAACTAAAAATGAAACAAAAATATTTGTGATAGTGTGGGAGAACTCCCTCCACCATAGCACTAGCTAACTAGACATAGATGGTATATTTATCACCATCTCACTATGTTACCTTAGATTTTACTGCATCTAAATTCATAACATGTAATATTTTCCACTGAAGGGGTGTACTAGTTGTGAGATTAAGAGGCCCAGTATGAGCATACAAAAGTGTTCTAAATCTTGTCCCTGTATAATAATCATAACATGGTCTACATAAAATAAAAGTGGAATTATATTCAATTAAATGTTTTTTATTTCAAAAATCAAGCTGAAATATTCCCCTTCTTACACAATTCGAAATAATCTGGGTCATTAATTTTTATAGCATATCACATATATCAAAATAGTTCAAATCATGGGTCATATATCATTTAAAATCCAATGAAGTATAAACATAACAACAGGTATCAACATGATAAGGATCATTACAGGTCTGGCTTTCTAGAACACTCAAACAAAAATATATATATCTCACTCATTTAGTTATGTACACATTTTCATCAAATATAGGGATTATAGGAACATCCCAGAAAGTTGACCTCCCAACAGGTCAAACAGGACCCTAGAAGAACAAGAATAACGAGAAGAGGACCACCGCAAGGGTACCCTTCTAATAGTATCAATGGAAGATCCCTAGTAGAACACCTTCCAACCAAGTACCCAAGGATTCCCATGTGATACATTTTCTAAAACAATTCATCAAGACATTGATTTAAAAACCATTTCATAAATTCATAATATAATGCTTTGAAAATACCTTTTATTTTACCAAAATAATGGGAAACACACCTGTTATCAAATATGAATATCCAAACACATAATTATATCAGGTCAATTCATTTATATATTATTATATTAAGCTACATAAATATTTTTCATCCAATATATGATGAATACATTACCAACTACCTCAATCTAGGGTCTTATACTCCCATAACACGATCCACCAACACAATAGAATACAATGACAACAATAGAGGCCCTAAAATCAATTCATGGTTCTCAATATAATTTCAAAAAGATAATAATTGGGGGAGAAAATAAAATTTCACGTTTTTCAAGAAACTCAAATTCTTAACTACAACTAGCACAAAGGTCATTCTTCAGTGGAAGGTAGAAAAACAGATCCTGAAATGATCAGGACAAATAAAAAAAGACAAAAATATCTGAAAAAAAGTAAAATTTAACATTTGTGTCCATTGATAATGAATATGTATAATTATCACATACATAGAGATATGTAGTGAATCTATAATTAAGATCAATCACTAAAAAATCATTAAGAAGAAGTGTTCCCAAAAATCTCTTAGTAGGGAAACACTTTTTTAATAGAGGATCATGCATGCCAAATTAAAATTTTACATAACCAATGTTAAAAACATTGAACCTAATCATTTCATGAAATGGAAACCATTGATGACATTAATTTCATAATTTTAAATAAATTTTAAAAAACACATCATATAATTATAATTTATCATCGATCAAAATTTGCATGACAAGAACAAGTTTCAAATTATTTAACATATACAATACGTAAACTAATTCATGGAATCATCTTAGTGAAGGATTCAAATCATGTGTCCAGTTCTTGAAATGAAAATTACAAGAATGTAGGATCCAAAGAAAAAAGATAGAAAAATCACTTGAGTCAACAAAGAACCCCAAGGACATCTACTTATTCCTTTTTCAAATTTGAACCCAATAAACAAGAATCCCTAAAAATTAATTAATTTCCCAAAATGAAGGCTTTCCATCCCCAAAAATCCAGAAACACCCCAAAAAAGGTAAAATGACTCATGGGATGAAAAATACCTAATTTTAGGTAACAATATGTTACAAAATCTACACTATAACAAAATAATTCATGTGTAATAACGGTGTTATGATAGTGATGATCCTATGACTCCATCATCGATGACTTGTGATCCCAAGTCTAATGAGAATCATATCTATGTCACCATAATACTCTACCCAACTACATCAACATCCACAAAAAGTCTATTAAGTGAGAGTAAATGATTTCCAATTCTTTCTCTACAATGGAAACATATGGCTATAACTTTATTTCTCCCCAACTCAAAACATGGGAGGGGTCCAGATGGTTTGTATTTACATGAGATAAGTTGGAAAAATCACCAATAACAATCATGTTAATTGAAAATTCAAACTGATAATCAACCAATTGAAGATTTCCAGTTTAATCAAATAGACCAACATCTCTTGGATCCAAAATTACCGATTTTATAAGAAAATGATTGCCCAAATGAGAAAAAACATTTAATTAAACCCTAACACTAATTGAAACCTTCAAAGAACTATTTGATGATCCGAATATTATTTTTTCGATTCTGATCGATAACCAAATGTTGACCTATACCATGAATCCTTTTGGAAATCTCCATAATAGGAATCAGTTCTACAAGAGAGGCCTCACCCACCTCTACGTGAAAAGAGGTGACCTTCTTGAGAAACCACAGAAATCATCAATTAAATCTATTCACATCTATAAAAAATAATTATAATTATATGAGAAATTAACCTGTATGATATGGTTATTACCTAGGCCACCAAAATGAAAAGATACATGCATTGATTATGTCCTCTATGATCATTAAATCATGCTCCACATGGTCATCTTTCTATGGATGGTATGTTGAACTCAACCAGATGTGGGTACCCATTTCCCCATAGAGATGCTCCCATATCCATGGTGTAAACCTTGGACCCCGTTCCAAAAAAATGGCACTAGGAACCCCATGACCTCTAAACCTCTTACATTTATATCTTGTTTTTTATTCTACTTTAGTAGTGACCCGATTTGGAACGATGTAAGGAGATTTATTATAATTATTAATATCTAACTACGTACCATTCCTCCTTCAGGGATTTTGTGGTTATCTAAAATAAATTACAAAGAAAGATTTTTCTATTTCCAAATCAGCACAATAAGAGGCTAGAGAACATAGATGTTTTTAGATTCTCTATATTCACATGTTCACAGGTGTAGTAATGGGACACATAATCTCTAATGTGACACATTATACCTGAAATACAAAATACATATCTCATTCCATAATACATATTCAATGTTCATGGATGAATAGATCATAGTAAACTATAATAATCATCCAAAATTGAGCTTCTAAAAAAATACTAGATTGATAAATCGATCCTCAAAATAGATAATACCATCTAGACAGAGAGACCAAATAGAAATGGTCACCATACTATATAGGGTTTCTTGAATTCCACTAAAATAAGAATCCTACTACTGATCCTATAGAATATACTCAAAGAGAGATTGTGATATCTAAACAATGGTGAAAAATACATCTAAATTTTTCTCTCTTGAATCATGGGGAAACTGTTCGATGATCTTCGTAAGGTTCCACTCCTCATTCGATTCCAGAATAACCTGTTATGTTTCTTTACTATGGTGAATTTATACAATGAAATTCCCCTTCCTCGAGGTTTTGATAATTTAGAAGTAATGTTTTTGACGTTATTCTACCCACATTATTTGTATGAGATTCATGTAATTCTAATAAAAGATATATATCATACTCTTTTTGTCTGAAAAGATGAATAAATTCTTCTAAAAACATAGATTATCCATTATATTATTTCCATTATAATCAAAACAATCCATAATACTTGAGGGTGTTATTTTTTCTCATGATTTCTTTGTTGGAGAGAGACATAATCCACCACATAATTGTACAATATATACATGATACCCAGAATAGTTCCAAAATAATCACAGAAATCCACATACCTCTTACTGAGATCATGTATGATTAGAAAAGTGTTGAGGTCAAAAATCATTTTAGTTCATCGATAAAAGAATAGAAAACATCACCCCAAACAAATTTCACCCCATTATTTGTATGATCTGTCAATGTGATGCCATCTTCGAAAAATCCTTAATGAACCATCGATAGTATCTAGAAAGGTCATGGAAATGTTGAATATCAAAGATGTTCTGTGAACCCTCCCTTGAAAGGACAATCGTCACTTTATTAACATTAACTGACAATCCATTATCTAAAATCATGTTCCCAATCAACATCACTTCATGGATCCAAAAAATATATTTTTAAATAATTACAAAAAAATGATGACTCCTCAGATTTTCCAAATTAAAACACAAATGGTGTTGAGGATTGTGCTCAGATCTCGAAAAATTTATAATATCATCTATAAATAATAATAAAACGTGTCAAGAATTTCATGGAATATCCTTTTAATCACACCTATAACAATTGAAGGACTATTATTTATACATAATATCATCACATGATATTTCAAATAGCCATAACTTCTCTTGTAACCCATCTAGATTATATCCGACTCACAAACTCTATGATGATGATAACCCAACCGAAGATTTATCATAGAAAACTAATTTTCTAGATCTAACTATTATGAAACATCATTCAGATGGAAGAAATGATACTTATTCTTAATAGTTACATGGTATATCTTTTTATAGTCCAAAAAATGATTCACCCTTCAGGCTTCCTGGGAATGTGCATAAGGGAATCCCATGGAGAAATTATCAGGATAAAAAATTTACATCATATCATCCAACTAAATCATGACCTCTTTCAGCCCCATTAGATCCATACAACAAGAGGGTGTAGTGATTGGATACCTACCTAGAACTAGATCAATTATACACTCTACCTCCGTCTCTAAGGGAATATTGGAGAAATAATCATGGAAAATGATCGAAAAGTCTTTGAAAAAATGGATTATTACCCACAATGTAAATGTCATTAAAGTCAACGGTATATTAATATAAAAAAAATCATCAGCACATGGTGGGAACATCATACATGCCATTTCCTTGGATCCCACACTACCTAAAAGAACAAAAATCTCCCATCAGCTGCAAAAAATGAAATACGATGATGATTACAATCAACATTTACACAATGAGTGATAAATTAATCCACCTCGGTAATAAAATCAAATTGATCCATATATAGGATAAATAAATAGTATACTAACTCTACATTAGAATTTAAAAGAAATCATGATTGAAATTGAATCCATTTCTCTTTCAACATTCCTTGAGGTGCCACTTATATAAAAAAGGACACTACCTTCATTGAATGTTTAAAAATATCCAAAAAATTGTTTATATAAATATGCGGGTGGAACATGTATGAAATAAATGAGAAACTACTAATGATGAAATAAATATGGTACCTATCAATATTGTGGGACCTGGATCTGCCTCTTCTAAAAACACATCTACTGTGTAAATGATTTAATGCATGTGGCTAGATCCCTGTATACTTTTAATTATCATACTGTTCCATATTAGCCAATGCAGTCAATAATCCTTGGCTATAATGAGGCATAAACATAGCTTGAATGATACATTTTATATGGACATAAGGTCTATAATTTCAATACATATTTCAGGTTTTGAAGAAGAATGTCAGGTGTACTTAACCATTCCACACAAATAGCATGTTAGGGGCACACTACCGGTTGTAACTAAATGTTAAGTGGATGCGAACTATTCAGAACCACCACCCCCACATTTTAAAGATTACATCACTTCTTATTCTTCACTGATGCATAATGGAATCTACCATTGGGTGGAAGAAAATTAAAAAATAACAAACCATTTCTTTTATATACTTATATTCCATTATTTCCCTTTATAAAGTCCTTGTATATAAAAAATTGTCTTTATAAATACACCAAATCTAATATTTGGTTGAAACCATGAATTTTTTTCCCATTTATCTTGTCATTCTTTACAACATCTTATGAATAAATAACTTACTCCACAATCCAATTGGTGAACCGTGACACAAAATACACTCCCAACTACAAGGATTACACTATAGTGACACAACCATAATCAATGACTTTGGAAATCATTTTTTGGAAGAAGTTGCTCTAGAAACCCTCTTATTCCAAGCCAACGTGACTATCCGTATGTAAAATGGAATCACACCATCATTTTATTGGACCCTATAGTCTGAACACAACACACATTTCATTTATTTCATCAAGAATATCTTGGTAGTTCATGATAGAAAAAATATTTTCTAAAAAATACACCACTTCTTGGGGTTCATTATTACCCTTAAAGGATAGTGGATTCTCATGAAATAAATCTCATTATAGATATATATCTCCCCCATCTCCTGGTTGTACCTCAAAAACAATGTTTCGGAATTTTAGTATATTTTGGACTACAACACATACTAACTACATGATTTCCTCAATGAGATTTTGACCTATAGGTGGATTCCCTTAAAGAGAATCTTCTACACCCAAATAATAAACCCATGGAAGACATCTCAGAGGAATACCACTACATAATGAAGAGGGAAAATGATCACAAAAAAGTATAATATCAATTGAAACCATTAATCCATAAGAAAAATTGTGATTAAGATCTAGAAATAAAAACCTAAGAAACACATCCCATTATCTCATGAAACTTAAGTCTCGTCAGGAAAATATTTGGATAGATACTCACCACAACCAACCTCTAATGTCTCAAAAATCCAATATATAGTTCATAAACATTCCAAAACTAAGTAAAAACTCCACTCATACCTAACTATATGGAAACTGAACTAGATATTCTCACAAATCGGTAGGCTATATGAACCATCACATACGTAAAGGGAATTCCCGATCCCCACGGGTTGGGGACTAGCTCCCGGGCATTCAAAAAAACTGAGGTGAACAATGTTTCCCATCCTTAAACAGAAAACATGACACACATATATTTATTCATGAAATGATGTGGATGATAATTGGATTTTCTATGTTATTCACATCATTTGACTTCTAATTAAAATGACTTTTTTACACCCGAATTTGAGTACCCATTGAGTTTATGGGTGTATCATGGGTGTTTGAGGCCCAGAACCCATCTTCTAGGAAAAATAATGAATTTTTCAGGGTTTAAATAAACCATGTGAGATAAGTCATATAACTAACTATAACCATGGGAGGCATTACAATGGGATTTAAGAGGCTTCACGTTTTGAGGAAATTGTTCCCCCTCCTAAAAAAATCCATATAATGCACCTATAATGGTTATAATATCAGTTATGCACAATCAGTGTACATTTTTTCAAATTGTGTTCCCTAACCCTGTGAGGTACCCCTTTAAGATAGAGAAGTGTACACGATATGGAACATGGTTCTACCGAATGTGCAACAAAACCTTGTGGTAGTTTCCATTTCTATATTTAAATTTTTAAAAACTAAATAAAATTTAATTTCCTCCTCATTTGGATAGCGTTGAGATCCTTGTGGTATATTGTAATGAAAACATAGATATTTTGATCCCGGATCACCATTCGAAATCGGAATCAAATTACATTGGTCTCATTGGAATGGTGTCTGTGAGTTATCCATTCAACCTGTGTCATTATTTGTTTCACATCATATCGATAGATTTATTTTGGTGAAATCTAATATGACCTATTTTTAGGCATTTTATTCATGATTAATTTTTCATTTGATGAGGAATGAATTTATGATTGATATTCGATGAGTTCTCTATTAAATTTCTATGGTAGGTGGTCTATACCTCTTCTCATATGGTTTTGTATTTTATAAGTTATATTGTAATTGTGCCTCATGCCATACATTCTAGAAATTCCTCGTAAATTAATTAAATGATTGCATTGAATTAACTAGAAAATGTAAGGTATGGCTACTAGTTCCTTTGAGTTGTTTCAAATGAGGTTTTCCAAACCTAGGTCACACCTTGGTCATGCCATTCTATCTTGATATTGTTTAACCACCCCATGGGATGTGTGTGGGATCTCCAAGATAGAGGGGGACCTTTAGTGAACTAAATGAGAATTGAATTGATTAGATATGAGATAGTTTATGCCTCATCTCCATGAGACAAATTGGTGTTAAAATATTTAGATGATTTTTTTATTTAAATGATTTTTAGAGAAATTATGTAAATTGTTGGGAAATATACTAAAATTTAATTGATTGGGATATAATATTTGATATAAATTGAAGAATTAAACTAGTAGTGGATTCTTTGGTTTTTATACTATGAATCTTAATTCTGTTAGACACCACATCAATCTCTCAAATGGGTCTTGATTATCTTAGAGGATACGTAGACATGTCTACTCCTTGGGTACTGATTCCCTATGATGTTTTGGTTCTTTCTACAACATGGATCCGGTTTTCATTGGCTCACATCTGACATGGTCTATTAACATTCCCCATGGATCTCTTCTATTTATT
The DNA here is from genome assembly GCA_963277665.1 of Viscum album. Lineage (NCBI taxonomy): Eukaryota > Viridiplantae > Streptophyta > Magnoliopsida > Santalales > Viscaceae > Viscum > Viscum album. The sequence goes on along the minus strand of OY728140.1, from coordinate 1,262,758,832 downwards.
AACTATGATTCCATCAGGATTCTATTGGGACTCAATGTGTATGCCTTGGTATTCAATAAATTTGATCTAGCCCTGCATGGTATGACATTTGTTATAATGCAGTAAGGCCATTATGAATGACATGTTTATATTGTGAGGTTGAGATCCACGATATACCCATGGTTATAAATTTTGGTCCTGGTGCATATTTTTATATGATTATATATAGCCTATGTATGGGTATTTTACTCCAATGGGTAGATTGGATAGTTTCCCTTTCTTATTTATGATTATAGCATTTCGGCAGTTTCTGGGAACCATACATTATTTTGTTGGGATCCATGTTTGTCTTAGTAGTATCAAATTCCAGTTATTAACTATTCCATTAGTTTTTCAATTTTATTAATTCATTACATGATGTATACATTGAACTGTTATAGTATAATTATGCACGACATGTATTTATTATAGACACCATTGGTGGTGGCCTACTGAGTGTTATCTTACACCCTCTTTGGTCTGTCGGTGGGTACGTTGATTGAATTCCGGGATGCATGTAGGGACCAAGGAATGCAACCCCAGTACGATGCATGATTTATTATATGATTTTGATAATGGGAACACATGACTGAGATAGGATTATTTTTCTAGCATAGATAGTCATTTTTTTTCTTTATAGTATTTTGATAAATGTATTTTACTGATTTTTGAATACCTGTTTTGGATTTTTTTTGTAGAAATATGTCATGAACGTCATTTTATATGATATTACTATTGGAACTTTATATGTATTGTCATATTTAACGATTATCTTATATCTTATTGATTTAAATATTATGATATTGACTGTAGTGATTATTACTACATTATGTTCACTCAGACATTAGAGAATAGTCTCTACATACACATAACCTATGCCCTCTCTTCTGTTAAGAAACCTATTACATTAAACGAGATGCACTAGAGGCCATGTGACCCACTAGCTGAGGGCACCATATAGTTGTTTCCGGGTCAAGATGTTACAATGTGCTTTCAGATAATTTCATTTTTTGGTTGTCTTACTATTTTCAGACAAAAGACATGGATTTGGAAGATAATTGAAATTTTTAATTATTTTTTTGGGAGTTACTAACACATGTATATGAACAATCCAAATTTCTTTGGATGAAAATTTATATTTTTTTGGATTTTAACAATTTCTGTCTATTTAATTCCATCATTGGGTGATTCACATTAATTTTGAAGTTATATTTGATGTGATTGATGATCTGTTTTTCCATTTTCCAATTAGGTTAGGATATAAATCTCATGCATAATTTTAGAAACCTATTTGTATTCAGAAAAAATGAATTTTGCAATTCCTTACAGGGTGCATTTCATGACTACATGAAATTTTGATATGTGCTTTATGTGATATACTTGTTGTTTTATAAATTATTCATTTAGGAAATTGATAAAAATGGTTGGTACTTTGATATCTATCCATAACCTAAGCTCGGTTTTCCTAATTAGCCTACAACAGACACCCTTCAATGTTAACTATGGAACGTTAACCCACGAACCATTGATCACATGGACTAGAATGTGTTATGTTATAAATTATATGGATTCCATATTTTGGTTCAAAAGGTGTACATTAACTTATTGATCAAATGTGGTTTCCCATTTGGTTATCCATTTAAATATTAATTTAAAATTAAAATGAAATGAAATGGAATTCCAAATTATAAAATAAAGAACATAACCTTATCCCGTTATTGGAGTGGGAATTAGGTAGTGTCTCTAGTGATGTTACATTTTTTAACTAATCCTAGTGTTGTGTGTAAGTAGGGGGTGTGATACTTTTACAGAAAGATGCATGCCACCAAAAATACCTTCATCCATGCGACATGAGTGTAGAGATAACCATGATCATCGGGCGGAGGGAAATGAGAATCTAGTCAATACTCCTTTAATGATAGCTATAGAACTATCTATTATACAGGACATAGATGCTGAGGTACAGTTATAGGATTGGTTCTTATAAAATATGATGATTTTACAGGGATATCCATTTCCTCCTCATATATAGATGAGATGACATGTGTTTTCCATCAGTATTATCCCCCCCATTATTAGGGTATGGTGAACCACATGTTATTGAGCTATAGCTTGAGACTATGTTGTGGATATTTTAGCAACTAGAGACACCTCTTTATGGGTTAGTGAATTTCATGAGTTATATTCTTCACGGAGTACCAAATTGTTGGTGAGATATTTCAAACAATGATTAATGTCTATGATATAGCATTTCGGGTGATTTACAATCCATATTTTACAAACTAATGTTTTTCTGAGAAACTGAGTGCTGAATGCTCTAGTGAGTTCATACATTTGGGGTGAGTCATGATGATAGTTATGGAGTATTTGGAACACATTATATAGCTTCATTGATTTTCTCCAATATATATTTCTAATGAGGCATCGAGCATGAGATGCTTTCAGTAAGGTATCATACATGTTGTTCGATCTCAGGTCAATGTTTTCAAGATGACAAACACGGTAGAAGGAATGGATTAGGCATTGATTGTGCAGCAGAACCTGAGGAAATTGGTGCCACTAAGTAGAGTATTATCGCCTCTTGACCCAGTGGTTCAACATCCTATAGTAGGATGTTACATTTTGAAGCTTCCCGTGAGATGAGTATAATATACGATGTTTGTGATGGTATTGAATGATTTTTTTCATTAGTGTGGCACATGAGGAATCAGTTTGATAGATACATAGTCATGACTCGAGATTGAACAAATATTGGCAATGTACAATGTCTTTATAGGACCTTCACTCTGTATGATGGTTTAAGGGGATCAGCTCTGACTCTAGTTTAGAAACGAGATCCAGAGCTTCGCACCAGGCTAGGAGTTGGGGAGTTACAAATTCTTCAAGAAGAGTTGGTCATCATGGATGAGGTATCCAGGAACGAGTTATACCTAGATAGTAAAGTGGTATTTCTCTAGGTAATGAGGTTTTTTCAAATGGATATGTTTCAGGACATATATATTTTGTATATCATACCCATGAGTATCAAAGCATTTGACGGTCTATGTAAAGACCCGTAAAATTCAAGGGAAATTTTTTCTTAATTTTCTTTAGAATTTTACAAGAGCGCGGTTTCTGACGGCACCTGATTCTGAGGACCGTAGTGCCCGGAATCATTTTTCCGATGTTTGACTTGGGTACGTTCAGTGAACGAACGAGCGGGAATTTCTAACTTTTTACCTGGTGCTCGTAATTGAATTCTGAGGACACCGATGAACTCGCAGCGCCGATATTCGCTTAAGGAGACCTTTTCCAAGGTTGCGTTTATTTCGGGTTGAGAGTTAGTTTTTGGGTGTTTAGAATAAGTTAAATAAAAATTGTGGATTACAAATTTTTATTTTAACTTATTGGTTAACTTCTCCCAAAGGGAGTTAGTGGTGGAACCCACAACCACTTAACCTCCCTTGGGAGGATTAAGTGTGGTGGGGCCGACACGAACCACAACTACTCATCTTCTCTAAAAACTCCTCTATAACTCCCCTTTTAAATGAACTTGACAACTTAGCTTATTAAATGGGTTGAGTTGTATAATTTTTTCAAACCCTTGAATTTCAAAAGGTTTGGTTGAGTAAATAAAATAAGCCCTTAGCTTATTTTATTTGGTTATAATTCTCTAGCCTCTTGGGAGATTTTGAAGCCTTCTTCTTCTTCTTCTTCTTCAAGATTGACGAAGAACGCGAAGAACCTTCGAGCTCTAACGAAGAACGCCACTCCTCTCTTCTTCGTAGACAATTGTTTCCGAAGATCGACGACGTCTTCCGTGTCAACGAAAGAGAACGCCGCTTCCTCCTCGTACTTCCTTCGTCGGCTTACGAAGATTTTCCAACGACGTACCTCTTCGGACATACCTCTTCATCAACGGATTTGACGAACGATTACTGCGACGCCCGACCTCCGCGACGTTGTCTACCGCGGGTCATTGACGATCATCGATCTTGAAACCAAGGTAGGGGTTGTTGTTGATTATTTATTTACTCTCGTTCTTGGTTCTAGCATGATAATCTTGTGGATAAATATTTACGTGTTATCGTCTAACGAGAGGGAAGGGGTCGGACCGCACAAACACGACCGAATTCCCACTCCCTTGTCCTGGATTATTATGATTTTCTTGTGGATGAACGAGATGGTGTGGTGCCGTCGCACCATGCGGAAATTCGCACGGTTTTATTGCGCGGCGCCGTCGCGCTGCGCCATGGAAGGATTATCATGAACGCGATGCCATCGAGCCGCTTCGAAGGGAACCGAAGGCACCGCGGCCGGAGCGGGGCCGCGGCAGAGGGGCGCGGTGCCATCGCACCGTGCCGGACAACGAACACTGCGGCCGGTTCTGGGCCGCTGCGAAACGGGAAGACCGGCGGCTAGCCGGGCCACCGACGTCGGAAGCCGGAAAGGGGACCGGCTTTGCCGGTCCCGTTGAAGAAAAACCGGCCAGCCAGGTGGGCCGGCCGGAAGGGGAAAAATCGGGGGAATTTATTTCCCCCGGCCAGCTTAAATTCCCCCTTGAAGAGGGGGGCCGATTCCATTAAGGGGGGCAGGCGGCCCCCCCGTTTTTCCAAACGGCAAGCCCCCACGAAGGGGGGCCGTTGATTGGCAAAGGCGCGGCTTAAGCCGCGCCGCCAGCTGAAGAAGCGGGGGCCTTGCCCCCCGCGCGTGGCACCGAGCGGCGCCAGGCCGCGCCATCGCCGGCCGGGCCGGGTCTGACCCGGGTCGGGTCGACCCGGTTCGGGCCGACCCAGGGGGGTTCGGGCCGGGTCGGCCCGGACCCGGACCCCCCGTTTTCGAGACGATTTTGGTATTTTGCTCATAACATGAGCTACGGACCTCCGATCGATGAACCGTCAGCGGCGATACGATCCTTGGATCGAGGCGGTCGATTCGGTATATCGCACTCAAGGTTTCGGATTACTTTGAGTTCGGCCAGGTTGGTTCGTACACGAAACCAACCGGGCCTTCGTAGTGGAAACACTCATATCTTGAGCTACAGACGTTCGATTGACGTGCCGTCAGCTTTGTTGTGTTCCTATTAGTGAGACGGATCTTTTGGCGTACTCCGCCCTAGGTTTGGACGCAGGTGGAGTACGGTCGGGTTGGTTTTTCCTTAAAAACCAACCGGGCCCCTGGGACGAAAAAGCCAATAACTCTCAGACCGGGCGTCCGATCGACGCGCCGTCTGTTGCGTTGAGTTCCTGGTGACGATACAGAACTTTTGGATACATCAACTTTGGACTTTGTGACAGTTGATGTATCAGCCTCTCGGCTCGTGGAGTGGACCCTCCCGAACGAGCTTGCTGTGTGCGGGAACCCTAGTGCAGGCTGCGACTGTTCCTGCTACTGCTACTGCTACTGCTACTGTGACTGCGACGACGACAGTACAGAGATCCTGTGTGGATTCGACGACGACTACAGCACTCAGCGATCCTACGTGGATCAGTGCTACAGGTCATGTGTGGGCCCGATCCTGTGTGGGTCCGATCTTGTGTGGGTCTTTGCGCTCAACGGTCCTGTGTGAACCAGCGCCTACAGGTCCTGTGTGGGCCCGATCCTGTATGGGTCTTTTGCGGGGGTTAGTTACCTATCGATCCTTCGTGGTTCCGACGACTTAGATGGATCAGAGATCATCTTTATCGTCCCTTGAAGAAGTAAACCTGTGTGAGATGAATCCTGTTACTTTCCTGTGTGGATTTTGTTGTGCGATCCTGTGTGGATTTCGTTTTGCTTTCCTGTGTAGAATACGTATACTTTCCTGTGTGGACTGAGTTCTAATCGGGCTCGGAGGTTGGAGCGTATTGGAATTGATGACTTAGGTATATGTATGGGTATATACCTAAGCAGTGTAGGTTGTTACTTCGTGATTGTATCTTCCTTTGTGGTTTATCCTTTGTGGATTTTGGGAGACCTTCAGGGGTCTCGGGGTCCCTACTGAGTAGCTTATACTCACCCCTGCACGGGCTATGCCCGCACTACGTTGTGTTGGTTGCAGACGACGGACAGCGTTGATCTTGGCTGAGGCATGAAGAGCAGGACGGTACCTGGAGGTGGACCACTGGGCAGGACGTGTTCGGAGCGGACGACTGGACCCGAGGAGCAGTGGAGCTATCTGTACCCACCCTTCAGGTGGTATTTCCAGTGGACAACTCGGTGTAGCAGCTTTTACTTTACAGTTGTTGTTTTCCCTTTTGAGTTGTACTTTACTTTCAGTTTGGGTTTGTATACTGGCCCATTTACTTTTCCACACTTCAGTTGTACTCTGTTTTTACTGAGTGTTTACTATTCCGCTTGCTTACTCTGTGGTGGTTGTTTACTTTTCAAAGGCAATGCCTTCCCTTTTTGTTGGGATTTACGCCTTGGTGCTAGTCGCCATCCCCTGGCCTATGGAAGGCGGGCTTGGGGTAGTCACGGCACGGGTCCCCAGGGTGGTTCGTGACAAATTGGTATCCGAGGAGTTCGGTTCTACCGCGAAATCTGATCTTTTCTATGTGAAGCAATAATGTTTAGCGTATTGAGTGTGGTTATCAGTCCAGGGAGTCCAGTGTTGGTGCGGCGGCCGACGTATCCGTACACCAGGACCCTGACTTCTGATTTCCGACTTAATACGAGAAAACATTGATTCCGTGTGTGTTTCAAAGTTTTCTTTGTGATTGCTTTGTGTCAGCTCACCAGGTATACTGTTTGACCGTGGCGCACCTGTTCCTTTTCAGGATGGCCCCACGACGGCAGCCAGCTAGGGTTCCGAGAGTCGAGCGTGACGACAGCCCCCCAAGCGATGAGGCCTCGGTGCATGGCCCTTTGTCAGTAGTGGCACCGGCGGTAGCTCTACCTGTCGAGCCACCGATGCTTCCAGCACCAGCCACTGACGATGCACGTCACCTCAGCGCACTGCATGAGTTTCAGTGCCAGAAACCGCCCAGGTTTTGTGGGGAGATGGACCCCCAGGCAGCTGAGGACTGGCTGGAGGCAGTGGTATGAGTTTTTAGGCTAGTGAGGACACCTGCAGACCTCATGGTGATCCTCGTTGCGAGCCTACTGCACGCAGCAGCGGGCCGATGGTGGAGCTTGATGCTCTAGGTACACGATGAGGCATCTCTACTTTGGACGGACTTTGAGAGCCTCTTCCTCTCGGAGTTCGTCCAAGCCACCCTTCGTTCGGTGCGTATCCAGGAGCTTCTTCAGTTGTGGCAGGGCAGCATGACGGTCGCTCAGTACTCGGCGAGATTTACTGATCTCTCGTGCTACTCGACCGACATGGTATGGGACCCATTCTTCTGGGGCCGGACCTTCGAGCAGGGTCTGAGACACGAGATCAGGGCATCACTGATCACCCTCAGCATACCGACTCAGACAGGAGTACTGGAGCGGGCCCTTTTGATCGAGAGCTTCCTTGATGAGTCTACACCAGCACCGAGACCCACCTCAGGGCGGCACGTGGCAGAGTCTTCTGCGTCTGGCAGTCGATGGATGACTCAGGGGTCCAGGCAGACTAGACCTTCAGGCAGACGACCTCAGGACACTAGCTCAGCAGTGCGGGGCACACAGCGCGGAGCCAGTCTTTCGAGGGGAAGGCAGTTCTATGCATGCGGCGGGCAAGGCCACATGACTCGTGACTGCCCGACCCGCCATGCAGAGGAGCAGCAGACGGTTGAGGAACCACATAGGCAGAGGCAGAGGTTCGACCGTGGCGGTCCGCAGGGAGCAGGAGGACGAGGCAGAGGAGCTGGCCGAGTAGCAGGTGGTGGGCGACGCTTTGAGGCTCTACCACCACCACCACCAGGAGGTCCACCCCGACCTCAGGGGAGAGCACAGCTTCAGGAAGCTGAAGCTTACGATCATGGAGCTCCGGAAGCGGGTAGACTAGTGTGGGACTATCACCAGGCATAGAGGCCTTTGCCCATAATGCCTCTAGCTTCGTAGATTGTGTTGCCTTGTGTCCTTGTACATTAAGATGAAGTAATAAAAGATACTTTCCTTGGTGACTTTTGTTTTCTTGTCTTTTGTTTGTTTTTATTAAGAGGTGCCGGTTTAAAAAAACTGTTGACTTGAACCTCACTTGCGAGATTCTTACTGGAGGAAACCCAGTGACCACACACTGATGCCGACAGTGTGACTCAACCGTTGGAGGCGAGAGTAACGGTTGGATCTCTTGGTAGCAGTGTCAAGGCCTTACGACGTCATCCATGCCATGAATTAACTAATCATGACGGGATTGACTGTATTAGGCAAGGAACGTGGTTCATCCAGGGGATGAGACCGGATTTCACTTTTCGGAAAAGGAGAAATCTTTGCAGCTTTGCCATACGTTAAGGAGGAAGGGGAAACCCTTCGTGTGGTCAGATAGATGTCAGCAGAGCTTCCAGGAGCTGAGACAGAGGTTGACTAGCGCACCTATCTTGAGGTTGCCTGAGGAGGGAGTAGGGTACGTAGTCTACTGCGTTGCATCAGGGACTGGACTCGGATGTGTTCTGATGCAGGAGCGGGCAGTGATCGCCTATGGATCACGTCAGTTGAGGCCGCATGAGCAGAACTACACTACCCATGACCTGGAGTTAGCAGCAGTGGTCTTCGCTCTGAAGACATGGCTGCACTATTTGATGGGCGAGCGCTTTACAGTCTTTTCTGATCATCAGAGTCTCAGGTATATCTTCTCGCAGAAGGACCTGAACCTGAGACAGCGGTGATGGCTCGAGTTCCTCCAGGACTATGACTTTGAGATAGTCTATACTCTTGGGAAGGGGAATGTAGTAGCCGATGCCCTCAGCAGGAGGACGGGCATTCAGCTACTTGAGGAGGCGACAGAGCAGCTAGCCTCTTTGCAGATATCCTTCATGGATAGAGATGGAGCAGCCTTCCTTCAGTCTCTCACAGTCACCCCTCCACTACTGCAGTGGGTCAGAGAGGCACAACGTGAGGACGCTGACTGCGAGACACGACGTGCACAGTTATCCTCAGGATAGGCACCTGATGGTTTATCCTTTGGATGTAGCGCCCCGACCCCAGCTACCCAGAGTCGGTGCATTACTTCGTAACATTGGAATGATCACAAAAGATCAAGTCTCGAAAGACCGATTAGTTTAGTAGCCTTAGAAACACTAGATACATTCGTAAACGTTACATTATATCATAAAGTGAAAAACTACAATAACAAAGTCTCCATAGTCCACACTCATATCCTCTTATGACTATCCCTTCAGATCATTCCTAAAATACTTCTTCACATCCTGGAAAATATTAAAACATTGAAAGGGGTGAGCTCAGTTGCTCAGTAAGGATAACAATATTGCGGAAGCATTCATAAATAAACATTAACATTTAAGGCAATGTATAACTAAAACAAAATCCTTTTAAACATGAACTTCAACATAATATGGCAAAAGAAAAATGAGATAATGCCATTCCCTTTTTCACATGGATATTACACTGGTCGAATAATCACATGCAATATCAATAACCACTTTCATAATGAGGGAATGTATAATGCTAGACATTCTGAAACATTTTGTCAAGGCCTCGGCCAAGACATCTAAAATGGTTAAGGCCTCGGCCAAAACCATAAATCAAATTGGGAAATGGACTCGGCCAATTCCACGTCTAGTTGTCTCATGAGACCTACCTATGCATCGAGGAGCTATAGCGGGCTCCACCCGCCACTTATTAAGTCCAATACATTCCTCATATGAATAGTTTTAAACATATCATAAACCATAACATAATTGTATCACATAAAACATGCATAAAGGAAACATAACATTTCCACATTTCAATCACAAGATATCAATACAACATATTGATATAATAAAAACGCTTTCAAAACCATTTTCAAAACCAAAATAAAAGAATGTTAAAACTTTGTATTTATTTTTCATTAAAAAAATGATGGCTTGTACAGGAAGCTGAAACTCAAATAATGGTCACGGCGGCAGAGAAGTCGTTGTCGCCACATAAGTACAGAAAGAAAAACATTCCCTTTTGTCGTTTAGCAAAATGATTCGTATAAAAAAAATTCCTTTTGAATAAACATAAAAGTCAAAGGGGTTTATACACCGTATAAAAGAAAATTGTGTATAAAACCAAATATGCCTCAATGAAAGGGGATTGAGACGAAGTCCTTCAAAAGATCATTTTTTTAAATAAAGTACATCTATAATGTGTATTCACTATAATTACACATAAATAATGTAAAAATACAAGATAGTACATAATAATATCATGACATAATTTGAAAGTAGGAGATTAACCCAAAGAATAGAAATTGGGTTATGAAGTTCCCTTACCTCGTGTCTGACTTTACTCAACTGTTCTTTAACCTCCTGAATAATAAACTAGAATTAATATATACCTTATTAAGAACCATTTTCAATTTCATTATCCTTATTATATCACTTATTACAATGATATGAACATTATGTAATTATTTAAGTTAATAACGGTCGTTTTGTCGATCTTTGGTACTTGAGTCAACAATAAACTTTTCATAATTACAAGTTGTTTATGTGGTAGAATATCCATTATCTCCAGAATTATATTCATGATTTAGATGTCATATATATCTTATATATCCAGTATATACATTCATTTATAATATTACGTAACATTTAGAGGTAAGAAATGAAATGCACCGTTCATGGAGACGGTAAGCCGTACGTACGCATGAACGCTACTTTCATTTCAATTTCATATTTAATGGAACAAAATAATAATTATATAAATGTGGTGGGAGAGTATTTGGGCAGAGGTTGGCCGAGCCAAATGGCTTGAAAGTGTAAATGTGGTGGGAGAGGTGGGGGCCTTTTATAAGTGGGGAGGAGGGGCACTCTTGGAAAGTAAAGAAAAGTCACATTATTATAAAATGATTTTCGGATTTTAGAGGTCCCACACTTATATAATTCGAGGATAAGATGATTAGGGTTCGAAATCTTCTCATCCAATAGGTTTTCGACAAGTGTACGCTTTGTATTTTACATTATCTTTCCATTTTATTTAAATCGTTAAATAATGAGGTCATCGCTGCATCATCATGATGTCATAATTAATTTAATTTATTTAATGTATAAAAATTATAAAAAAAATACTATGATGTATGAAATAATTTTATCTTTCTAATGAATATTTATAATCAAAATTTGGACTTGTGTAACCCCACTTAAAAACTGTTTTAGTAAAACAACTCATTTTGTGTCAATTTAATTTTAATATTAAATATATATATATTAATGTCATTTTCCAACCAAAGTGGCTCCATGGGGTCCCCAAGTTGACCCATGGGTTTTCTTGGTCGTCCATGTCTCATCCAATAGGAGTAGGACAAGTTTCAAGCTCATCTCATATTATTAAAACATTATTTTTACCTTAAACTACACTAATTACCTCTAATCGCGATTAAGAACTTAAAAGTTACTATTCACCAAAAAATTATTTTGATCTCATTGAACCACATTTTAATTCTTAATGACAACCGTGTATGTCGGATTTTTGAAAATCAAATCACAGAAGTGGTAATATTTCATTTAAACGAAAAATCAATTATTTAACTACCACTTAGTGGTTTCACTATTCATCAAAAATTGAAGTTTTTCAGAACAATGCCAAAATTTCACCCTAAGCTATAATTGATATTCCGAATTCAAAAATGATGTCTATTTTACAAAATTCCAAACATATAAGTTGAATTAATTAATTTTATAATTAATTCCCGCTGTCACAACAAATAGCGTGTTTTACGAAACAATTTATATCAAAAGATTGGCAATTGTTTATGTCCAATTTCAATGTTAAATTAATTCTAATGACCACCATTGGATAAAATGGAAAAAATATATTCTAATTATACTTTAAAACCACAAAATATTATAATTTATCACTATAAATTATTTTGATTTAAAAAGTTGTTTCTAAGTAATTTTCACTATTCATAAAATATAGAAGTTCTCAGAAAAATACCAAAAATTCAACATAGGCTAATTTCGATATTCCGAATCCAAAAATGATGTCCATTTTGAAATATAAAATTTCTATAATTTTAAAAAGTGTTTATTACTATTCATAATGGCTACTTTGATTAGTCGCGGTGTTTTAGAACTTGAAGTTGCGTACAATGCAAGCTATTGCATTATTGAATGAGAAGTGTATCATGGAAGCTCGGGGTGTCACATTCTCCCCTCCTTAAATAAATTGTGTCCTCGCAATTTGAAAATTTTCTTTAAAAATAAAAGGTTGAAAATAGAAAATACCTTTGTGGAAAACCCACAACGGAAATAAGGTTAATAAATATATAACATTAAAAGAAAGCAAGATAAGTACAAAGGTCACCCGATATAGCCCATTCTAGGATTCTATGAAAATATGGATATGGAGGAGAAACAAACCATCAAGGTCTGATGGAAAGTTATAGAAAACAGGATTAGGAGAAAGTTTAACTACAAGAAAATCACAAACTTGTGATTGGTTAAACGGTCATTGAATCCCCAGTTGGAAAAGTTAACCGACAACATTTTTGTTTTAAGTTACCTTTTATAATGTTGAGGAATTTATTTAGGAGATTTAATAAGAACATAAGGTAATATACATACTTGTTATGTATACTTTCATTCGTTAATAAATTTTTACCACAAACCCAACTTTTACTCCAAATGGTAACAGAACTCAAAAATATTCTATTTATCCTAATTTTATAAGGTTCCAAATGTTAACTCATACCATTTATATTAGTAAAATTATTTTGTAATAACCAGGGACTTCTTGTAGGCTAGTGGTAGGAAATAAAGGCCTGTCGCACTTTGATTGTGGGTTCGATTCCTGCAGCTTTGTCCGACGCGACGGGTTATGCCCCACCCTGCAGGTTGTCCTTTTCCTAAAACTATAGTATCATAATATTCCAAAAATAACCTTCATAAATTTTTTAACCTTAAACAATACTATCCACAGATCAACTTAATCCACTCCAACCTTTATAGTTATCCAAAATACTTCTGTCCAACTCATAGTCCAAATTTTATAAGGAAGGTAAACATAATGAAGATCATTTTTTCACGTAACAACATGTGAACACCTTCATCATATATTCTTTTTAAACATACTGAATTACCATGATCCTTTATTCCTTATAGAATACCAGATATACTCCTTCTATCCAAAAATTTATACAAATCATCAATCAGTTTCAAGGAAGTTAAGAATATCCAATATAATTTATCCAAATCAATCACGTCTTATTCCAAAATCACTATCTCGGTATCAGAACAATATTATGGTTTATCTTTCTCTCAACCATATATTTTCCAAAAATTTAACCTACTGTGGAGTCACTTTTTTTGGTTCCACACAACATCAAGTCCTTGATGAAATAGTACTGCAGTACAATCCTTATATACTCCATAATTATTATAACCAGTACATCATTGATACAACACTCAAATTACCAAATTCTTTAATAAAAACATAAGAACTCTAATCATTACTCCACATCTGTGGTAGTATCATAACTTGATTATTATCCAATAACATCATTTGGGGAATACTCTGATGATTTGGACATTGGTTTGCGTAGTGTCCCCAATCCTTGCAGAAGAAGCATTGTACATTTGAAACCATTTTCGTACCCTTGCAGTCACGCACTTTGTGTCCTTTTTCTCTACACTTATAACAAACTCCCATTCCCTTTAGGCAAGTTCCATGATTTTTCTTCCCACAATTACCACATATTGGAAAATTCTTCCTTCCCCTCATCCCTTTATCCATCATTCTCTCTTCCATCCCTTTCATCTCTTGTTCGCTTCAAAGCCATAGGACTCAGAGAATTCTTTACTTATCTTATTAACACATGATACTATTTCTTCATATGTTGATAACACATGGGAGACTATTTCCCTTCAAAATGTTGGCTTAATACCGTGAAAGATACGATACTTCTTACTCTTTGGATAATATGTTTTTCTGGAGTTCACATTCCTTCTACTGGGCGCCATTTCTATACAATGGCATAAACTATATTAGATTATGAATAAAAATACATAATTCCATACTTATAAAATACTTAACATAAATTGAACTATTTATGGATATAATCCATAATAATAAAAAGGTTTTCTTTGAGGATGTATATACTCATAACCGTTCATAGTGGTTTGTAAAGAAAACGAGAATTATCTTAAGCATATCCCCCGGGAGTGTCGTAACCAAGAGTGCAGCAAGGCCCGTTGTCGTGCACCAGTTCCCGTTTGAGTCTAGCTCAAAGCGGTGTTTTCGGGTTTTACCCCTTGGTACATCTGTGCCAGTGCCGCCTCTACTTGCTCGTATCCAGACAAGGACGTATTGCACGGAAAACTCACAAAATCTCTATAATACCATGATTATAGGAAGTTCTTCTATACTAATCCTTAAAGTCTATCTTCGGGCTATGTGCTCTAATCAGAGTTTATCTAAATCTAGCTTCTAAGGTTTGTACTAAACTGCCTCTGATACCAACTGTACACCCTGACCCCAGCTACCCAGAGTCGGTGCATTACTTCATAACATTGTCATGATCACAAAAGATCAAGTCTCGAAAGACCGATTAGTTTAGTAGCCTTGGAAACACTAGATACATTCGTAAACGTTACATTACATCATAAAGTGAAAAACTACAATAACAATGTCTCCATAGTCCACACTCATATCCTCTTATGACTATCCCTGCAGGTCATTCCTAAAATACGTCTTCACATCCTGGAAAATATTAAAACATTGAAAGGGGTGAGATCAGATGCTCAGTAAGGATAACAATATTGCGGAAGCTTTCATAAATAAACATTAACATTTAAGGCAATGTATAACTAAAACAAAAGCCTTTTAAACATGAACTTCAACATAATATGGAAAAAGTAAAATGAGATAATGCCATTCATTTCTTCACATGGATATTATACTGGTCGAATAATCACATGCAATATCAATAACCACTTTCATAATGAGGGAATGTATAATGCCAGACATTCTGAAACATTTTGTCAAGCCCTTGGCCAAGACATCTAAAATGATTAAGGCCTCGGCCAAAACCATAAATCAAATTGGGAAAGGGCCTCCTCCAATTCCACATCTAGTTGTCTCATTAGACCAACCGATGCATCGAGGAGCTATAGCGGGCTCCACCCGTCACTTATTAAGTCCAATACATTTCTCATATGAATAGGTTTAAACATATCATAAACCATAACATAATCGTATCACATAAAACATGCATAAAGGAAACATAACATTTCCACATTTCAATCACAAGATATCAATACAACATATTGATATAATAAAAACTCTTTCAAAACCATTTTCAATACCAAAATAAAAGAAAGTTAAAACTTTGTATTTATTTTTCATTAAAAAAAATGATGGCTTGTAGAGGAAGCTGAAACTCAAATAATGGTCACGGCGGCGGAGAAGTCGTTGTCACCACATAAGTACGGAAGGAAAAACATTCCCTTTTGTCTTTTAGCAAAACACTTCGTATAAAAAAATTCCTTTTGAATAAACGTAAAAGTCAAAGGGGTTTATACACCGTATAAAAGAAAATTTTGTATAAAACCAAATATGCCTCAATGAAAGGGGATTGAGACGAAGTCCTTAAAAAGATCATTTTTTTAAATAAAGTACATCTATAATGTGTATTCACTATAAGTAAACATAAATAATGTAAAAATACAAGATAGGACATAATAATATCATGACATAATTTGAAAGTAGGAGTTTAACCCAACGAATAGAATTTGGGTTATGAAGTTCCCTTACCTCGTGTCTGACTTGACTCAACCGTTCTTTAACCTCCTGAATAATAAACTAGAGTTAATATATACCTTATTAAGAACCATTTTCAATTTCATTATCCTTATTATATCACTTATTACAATGATATGAACATTATGTAATTATTTAAGTTAATAACGGTCGTTTTGTCGATCTTTGGTACGTGAGTCAACAATAAACTTCTTATAATTACAAGTTGTTTATGTGGTAGAATATCCATTATCTCCATAATTATATTCATGATTTATATGTCATATATATCTTATATATCTAGTATATACATTCATTTATAATATTACATAACATTTAGAGGTAAGAAATGAAATGCACCGTTCATGGAGACGGTAAGCCGTACGTACGCATGAACGCTACTTTCATTTCAATTTCATATTTAATGGAAAAAAATCATAATGATATAAATGTATAATATAATTACAGTATAACATAGTGTATAATACCATTTACTCCATCCTTTATACATCCCACATATGGCATTAACGATTCAAATCACTTTGAGGGGGCGGTAGTCCGCACTCCCTAAAATGAAATTATCACGTTTTACCCATAATGGAAATCATAAAGTATTCCATAAATGAGAAATACAGAAGCATAAGTAAAACATAGAAATATTTTATATCATATATAAAAATAGTGACATTTTAATGGCCACCTTTGAAGGTGTTATATGAGTGTTGAACAATCATCGTTTCGTGAGGCAGAAATTCTCCATCCACAGAAACCGTATGTTCTTTAACCATTATATGTAGGTGTGTGTAAGTGTAGCTCTAATCCTTCTTATAACAACATCCTAGTATATTTAGGATACTTGTGTTTCTACAAAAGAAATTAATAAAAAGAGTTTAGGGGGTTGGAGAAGAAAAATAAAACAAAACAACATTAGAGAAGACATTACCTCAAAATCGGGTAACTCCTTTTTGATTTGAGCCAAAAGCTTCCTTGGGAAGATTTCTGCCCAAAGTGAGGCTTCTAAGAGTAAGATAGGGAAGTTGGGAGAGTATTTGGGCAGAGTTTGTCCGAGACAAATGGCTTTAATGTGTAAATGAGGTGGGAGTGGTGGGGGCCTTTTATAAGTGGGGAGGAGGGGCACTCTTGGAAAGTAAAAAAAAGTCACATTATTATAAAATGAGTTTCCGATTTTAGAGGTCCCACACTTATATAATTCGAGGATAATATGATAAGGGTTCGAAATCTACTCATACAATAGGTTTTTGACAAGTGTACTCATTGTATTTTACATTATCTTTCCATTTTATTTAAATCGTTAAATAATGAGGGCATCGCTGCATCATCATGATGTCATAAATAATTTAATTTATTTAATGTCTAAAAATTATAAACAAAATACTATGATGTAGGAAATCTTTTTAGCTTTATAATGAATATTTATAATCAAAATTTGTACTTGTGTAACCCCACTTAAAAACCGTTTTAGTAAAACAACTCATGTTTGTGTCAATTTAATTTTAACATTAAATATATATATATATTAATGTCATTTTCCAACCAAAGTGGCTCCATGGGGTCCCCAAGTTGACCCATGGGTTGTCTTGGTCGGCCATGTCTCATCCAATATGAGTAGGACAAGTTTCAAGCTCATCTCATATTATTAAAACATTATTTTTACCTTAAACTACACTAATTCCCTCTAATCGCGATTAAGAACTTAAAAGTTACTATTCACCAAAAAATTATTTTGATCTCATTGAACCACATTATACTTATTAATGACAACCATGTATGTCGGATTTTTGAAAATCAAATCACAGAATTGGTAATATTTCATTTAAATAAAAAATCAGTTATTTAACTACCACTTAGTGGTTTCACTATTCATCAAAAATTGAAGTTTTTGAGAACAATGCCAAAACTTCACCCTAAGCTATAATTGATATTCCGAATTCAAATATGATGTCTATTTTAAAAAATTCCAAAAATATAAGTTGCATTAATTAATTTTATAATTAATTCCCGCTATCACAACAAATAGCGTGTTTTAAGAAATAATTTATAGCAAAAGATTGGCAATTGTTTGTGTCCAATTTCAATGTCAAATTAATTCTAATGACCACCATTGGATAAAATGGTAAAAATATATTCTAATTATACTTTAAAACCACAAAATAGTATAATTTATCACTATAAATTATTTTGATTAAAAAAGTTGTTTCTAAGTAATTTTCACTATTCATAAAAAATTAGAAGTTCTCAGAAAAATACCAACAATTCAACATAGGCTAATTTTGATATTCCGAATCCAAAAATGAAGTCCATTTTGAAATATAAAATTTCTATAATTTTAAAAAGTGGTTATTACTATTCATAACGGCTACTTTGATTAGTCGTGGTGTTTTAGAACTCGAAGTTGCGTACAATGCAAGCTATTGCATTATTGAATGAGAAGCGTATCATGGAAGCTCGGGGTGTTACATTGGAGCAGAGCACGACATCCTTTTCAGAGGACGTACCATGGTACTATTCGCTTTGTGAGAGGAGGTGCTGAGAGAGTTTCACACTTCTCCTTTGGCGGTACATCCAGGAGTGGCGAAGATGTACCAGGATCTCAGACGACAGCACTGGTGGCTGGGCATGAAGAAGGCTGTAGCAGAGTTCGTTTCTCGATGCCTCACCTGACAGCAGGTGAAGGCAGAGCATCAGGTACCAGCAGGCTTGGTACAACCTTTGGAGGTCCCGCAGTGGAAGTGGGACGAGATATCTATGGACTTCGTGACTGGACTTCCACTCACATCCAGAGGTCACAACTCCATCTGGGTGATTGTTGACCGAATCACCAAGCCGGCACACTTCTTACCCATCAGAGAGCAGGGTTCAGTGAAGAGCTTCAAACGTCTCTACGTTCAGGAGATTGTGCGGCTCCACGGCGTGCCATCATCTATCATCTCCGATCGAGATGCTCGCTTTACTTCCCGGCTTTGGAAGGGGTTACAGGAGGCATTCGGGACGCAGCTACGTCTAAGCATAGCCTTTCACCCTCAGACGGATGGTCAGACGGAGAGGACCATTCAGACTCTTGAGGACATGCTCCGCGCATGTGTCCTCGACTTTGGTCGTAGCTGGGAGGACCACCTACCCTTGGTGGAGTTTGCGTACAACAACAGTTACCACTCCACGATCAGTATGGCACCGTACGAGGTGTTGTACGGCCGACCTTGTAGATCTCCTTTGTGCTGGACAGACCCAGGGGAGTCAGCACTTGTGGGACCGAAGATGGTCGAGGCCACGACAGAGAAGGTCCAGGTCATCCAGGAGCAGATGAGGACAGCTCAGAGCCGGCAGAAGTCATACGCTGGCAGGAGGCGAAGGCCACTAGAGTTCGAGGATGGTGACCACGTCTTCTTGCGGGTCTCACCTCGACGTGGTATTCGGAGATTTGGCCGAGGCGGCAAGTAATCTCCGCGCTTCATCGGACCCTTCTAGGTCCTCAGCAGGATTGGAGAGGTGGCTTATCGCCTGGCTCTACCACCTCAGTTGCACCGGGTGCACGAAGTCTTCCACGTGTCTCAGCTGAGGAGATACGTGCATGACCCGACGTACATCATTGACCATGGGGAGCTCGACGTTGACGATGGGGCGGCTTTTACGGAGGTCCCGATGGAGATAGAGGATCGACAGGAGCGGGTCCTACATGGGCGATCGATTCCTCTTTTGCGCATCAGGTGGCAGCACGGGAACCTCCAGGAGAGCACATGGGAGGGGGAGGCTCAGATGCGTACTCAGTACCCTCATTTGTTCCCCTAGTTTTTGATATATCTTTACGAGGACGTAAAGCCCTGAGGTGGGATTAATGTAAAGACCCGTAAAATTCAAGAGAAATTTTTTATTAATTTTCTTTAGAATTTTACAAGAGAGCGGTTTCTGACGGTAGCTGATTCCGAGGCCCGGAGTGCCGAGAATCAATTTTCCGAAGTTTGGATCGGGTACGTTCAGTGAACGAACGAGCGGGGATTTCTAACTTTTGACCCGGTGCTCGGAATTGAATTCTGAGGACACCGATGAACTCGCAGCGCCGATATTCTCTTAAGGATACCTTTTCCGAGGTTGCGTTTATTTCGGGTTGAGAGTTAGTTTTTGGGAGTTTATAATAAGTTAAATAAAAATTGTGGATTACAAATTTTTATTTTAACATATTGGTTAACTTCTCCCAAAGGGAGTTAGTGGTGGAACCCACAACCACTTAACCTCCCTTGGGAGGATTAAGTGTGGTGGGGCCCACACGAACCCCAACTAATCATCTTCTCTCAAAACTCCTCTATAACTCCCCTTTTAAATGAACTTGACAACTTAGCTTATTAAATGGGTTGAGTTGTATAATTTTTTCAAACCTTTGAATTTCAAAAGGTTTGGTTGAGTAAATAAAATAAGCCCTTAGCTTATTTTATTTGGTTATAATTCTCTAGACTCTTGAGAGATTTTGAAGCCTTCTTCTTCTTCTTCTTCAAGATTGACGTAGAACGCGAAGAACCTTCGAGCTCCGACGAAGGACGCCGCTCCTCTCTTATTCGTAGCCGGTTGTTTCCGAAGATCGACGACATCTTCCGTGTCAACGAAAGAGAACGCCGCTTCCTCCTCGGACTTCCTTCGTCGGCATACGAAGATTCTCCAACAACATACCTTTTCGGACGTACCTCTTCGTCAATGGATATGACGAACGATTACCGCGACCCCCGACCTCCGTGACGTTGTCTTCCGCGGGTCGTTGACGATCAGAAATCTTGAAACCAAGGTAGGGGTTGTTGTTGATTATTTATTTACTCTCGTTCTTGGTTCTAGCATGATAATCTTGTGGATAAATATTTACGTGTTATCGTCTAACGAGAGGGAAGGGGTCGGACCGCACAAACACGGCCGAATTCCCCCTCCCTTGTCCTGGATTATTATGATTTTCTTGTGGATGAACGAGATGGCGTGGTGTCGTCGCACCACGCGGAAATTCTCATGGTTGTATTGCGCGGCGCCGTCGCGCCGCGCCGTGGAAGGATTATCATGAATGCGACGTCGTCGCGCCGTGTCGAAGGGAACCGAAGGCGCCGCGGCCGGAGCGGGGCTACGGCGGAGGGGCGCGGTGTCGTTGCACCGTGCCGGACGATGAACATCGCGGCCGGTTCCGGGCCGCTGTGAAACGGGAAGACCGGCGGCTAGCCGGGCCGCCGGCGTCGGAAGCCGAAAAGGGGACCGACTTTGCCGGTCCCGTTGAAGAAAAACCGGCCGGCCAGGTGGGCCGGCCGAAAGGGCAAAACCTGGGGGAATTTATTTCCCCCAGCCAGCTTGAATGCTCCCCTTTAAGAGGGGGCCCGGTTCCATTAAGGGGGGGCAGGCCCCCCCCCCCTCGTTTTTCCAAACGGAAGGCCCCCACGAAGGGGGGCCGTTGATTGGCAAAGGCGCGTCTTAAGCTGCGCCGCCAGCTGAAGAAGCGGGGGCCTTGCCCCCCACGCGTGGCACCGAGCGGCGCCAGGCCGTGCCGCCGCCGGCCGGGCCGGGTCGGACCCTGGTCGGGTCGACCCGGTTCCGGCCGACCCAGTTTGGCCCAACCCAGGGTGGGTCGGGCCGGGTCGGCCCAGACCCGGACCCCCCGTTTTCGATACGATTTCGGTCTTTTGCTCATAACTTGAGCTACGGACCTCCGATCGACGAACCGTCAGCGGCGATACGATTCTTGGATCTAGACGGTCGATTCGGTATATCGCACTCAAGGTTTCTGATTAATCTGAGTTCGGCCAGGTTGGTTCGTACTTGAAACCAACCGGGCCTTCGGAGCGGAAACACTCATATCTTGAGCTACAGACGTCCGATTGACGTGCCGTCAACTTTGTTGTGTTCCTCTTAGTGAGACAGATCTTTTGGCATTCTCCGCTCTAGGTTTGGACGCAGGTGGAGTACGGTCGGGTTGGTTTTGCCTTAAAAACCAACCGGGCCCCTGGGACGAAAAAGCCAATAACTCTCAGACCGGGCATCCGATCGACGCGCCGTCTGTTGCGTTGAGTTCCTGTTGACGATATGGAAATTTTGGATACATAAACTCTGGACTTTGTGACAGTTGATGTATCAGCCCATTGGCTCATGGAGCGGACCCTCCCGAACGAGCTTGCTGTGTGCGGGAACCCTAGTGCTGGCTGCGACTGTTACTGCTACTGCTACTGCTACTGCTACTGTGACTGCGACGACGACAGTACAGAGATCCTGTGTGGATTCGACGACGACTACAGCACTCAGCGATCCTACGTGGATCAGTGCTACAGGTCCTGTGTGGGCCCGATCCTATGTGGGTCTGATCCTGTGTGGGTCTTTGCGCTCAGCGGTCCTGTGTGAACTAGCGCCTACAGGTCCTGTGTGGGCCCGATCCTGTGTGGGTCTTTTGCGGGGGTTAGTTACCTATCGATCCTTCGTGGGTCCGACGACTTAGATGGATCAGAGATCATCTTTATCGTCCCTTGAAGATGTAAACCTGTGTGAGCTGAATACTGTAACTTTCCTGTGTGGATTGTGTTGTGCTGTCCTTTGTGGATTTCTTTTTTCTTTCCTGTGTGGAATACGTATACTTTCCTGTGTGGACTCAGTTGTACTCGGTCTCGGAGGATGGAGCGTATTGGAATTGATGACTTAGGTATATGTATGGGCATATACCTAAGTAGTGTCGGTTGTTACTTCGTGATTGAATCTTTCTTTGTGGTTTATCCTTTGTCGATTTTGGGAGACCTTCAGGGGTCTCGGGGTCCCTACTGAGTAGCTTATACTCACCCCTGCACGGGCTATGCCCGCACTACGTTGTGTTGGTTGTAGACGACAGACAGCGTTGATCTTTGCAGAGGCTTGCAGAGCAGGACGGTACCTGGAGGTGTACCACTGGGCGGGACGTGTTCGGAGCGGACGACGGGACCCGAGGAGCAGTGGAGCTATCTGTACCCACCCTTAAGGTGGGATTTTCAGTGGACAGCTCGGTGTAGAGGCTTTTACTTTACAGTTGTTGTTTTCCCTTTCGAGTTGTACTTTACTTTCAGTTTGGGATTGTATACTAGCCCATTTACTTTTCTGCACATCAGTTGTACTCTGTTTTTACTTAGTGTTTACTATTCCTCTTGCTTACTCTGTGGTGGTTTTTTACTTTTCAAAGGCAATGCCTTCCCTTTTTGTTGGGATTTACGCCTTGGTGCTAGTCGTCATCCCCTGGCCTATGGAAGGCGGGCTTGGGGTAGTCACGGCACGGGTCCCGAGGGCGGGTCGTGACAGTCTATGGTTGGAGGTATAATGTTATTAGCCTGTACTCTTATATCTACCATTTATAACATAGGTTTTTACATAGGTTCATATTGGAATGTGTTTTTTGAATCATTGATCTTATTGTAAATTTTTCATTTTTTGTGACCACACTCTTGACTGTATTTGGAATTAGATTGGCGAGTGTACATTACTACATGGAGTGTCCCATTAAGACTAATTAGAATCACATTGCATGGGATCTTCTTTCCCTGAGATGATATGGATTGATGTCATACTTGTGATGGAATGATTTGTTTTTTATCTATCGATTGTTTATTTCTATTGTTGTAGGATCAAATTCACATCATCATAAGGTATATTTTTTATTCAAAAGTGAAAATAGAATGTATAAGCTTGCCAGGATAAACTAGAGAATCATTATATGGGTGGGTTGACTTCCCATATTGCTAGTTTTTATCTGAATGGTTAGGGATCACATCATAGAGAATTCCCTCTAGAATTTGATTGTTTAATAGAAATTTTCCTGGAAATTTTCTGGATTTCCTCCTAAGCGGGAGATGGAGTTATTTATCGAGTTTTTAATAGTTGGAGCACTATTATCCAATCCTCATTTTAGGATGGCTACAATGGAGCTATAGAAGATATAGAGGTAGCAATAGGATTTGGAGAGAAATGATTTTATATGAACCAATACATCTACATGGGGTTTGCCATTCCATAATGTTGAAAATGAATATAGTACCCACTGGTTTTTCATGGAATACCAATAATTTCACCAAATGATGACTAAGAATTAATATCTATTTCACAAGATAGATAACCATTTTTATTATCACCATGGAGCATAGGTGTTCTCAAAAATTGATTTGAGATCGAGATATCTCCAGTTGCATGTTCGGACTATAGACATACCTCATACATATTTTCATAGCAGGAATATCATATATGAGTATTTTGTTGTACCATTTAGTCTAAAGAATGCGCCAACATATTTAGGGTGACGATGAGATGATTCTTCCACCCTTATCTGGATAATTTTTTTTGTGGTATTCGTGAAAGATATTTTGTTGTATTTTCAAAATTGATATGAGAACGGAAAGCATCTGGATATCATATTTGATTCACTAAGAGAGTATACGTTATATCCTAGTCTCAAAAAGAACCACTTCTAGATGGAAAATATTTACATGTTTGGTTATATTATTCTAGAGACAATAGTATGACTTTGACCAGTGAAGGTGAGTGATGTAGGTATCCTGGAACCACCCACCAATAGCGTTAACTTGTGCAGTTTCTTAAGAATGGATCTATATGACAAGAATTTATTACAAGAAGTATCATGCGTACTAGGTTATTTAACGGTTCTGACTAATAAGGGTGTAAATTTTGTGTCGTCAGATAACTATGATACATGCATTCAAGAAGTAAAAGGTAGATTTACTTCAGTGTTGAACTCAATTTTTCCATTGATGGAAAGAGCTACACCGTGTATTATGAATCATCAGGTATCAGTATTGGAGTAGTTCTAATGCAAGAAGATATAGTCATATAGTATGGGTCTTGAAATATGAGGTTACATGAGAGGAATTACACAACACGTGATCTCGAGTAAGTTGCAGTTTTTCTGTTTTACATTGTTTGATAGACTACATATTGTGACAGTTTTTTATTATTTACCGAGATATAAAAAACTCAATTATATATTTAGGTTGGGTGATATTAATTTTAGGAAATGATGATGGGTTGTGTACCTGCATTCCTTTTAAATTGATCATTCTTTTTTTTCTAGAAAGGGAAATGTAGTGGATAATGAACTGAGAAAAAGGACTCAGATACAAGCAGTTAATGAGTCCAGTTGTGACTAATTTTGTATGGATTTTTTTAGATGAGATACACTTTTCCGTACAGTACAATTGTGGATAAACATTTCATTAATATTTAGTTTTAACATATACCCTTCAAGAGAATGTGATATTGATGCAAATATTGGATATAGTGGGCTATGTCCTATAAGAGAACGTGGTAGGTGAGAACATGTCTCTATCCTGGACTACCGGAGAGTATTAAATTATACATATCGATGGTCATGTTTCATTCCAAGGGGGATTACATGAGGAGATGATGTGGGTTTATCATGGGCCAATCTGGGTGGTACACCCTGAAGACACCAGGATGTATCTTGGAATACACAGTCAGTACCAATAGTTGGGTATGAAACAAGAGGATTCTAGTTTTGTTATGTGGTGTTCCATATTTCAGTAGTTGAATGTGTAACATTATTTACAAACTAGACTTTTATAGAAGATACCCATTTCTATGTGGACATGGGATGATGTCACGATGTATTTATGTACTCATTTGTTGAGGTCGTCTTGATTTTGTGATGTTGTTATAGTTTTTATAGAAATTATCATAATTTTTTCTCATTTTATACTAATCATGTAGAACTTCTTATTAGATGAGTTTTGGAGTTTTTATATTCGTGAGGTTCTGCGACTTCATCGGATTCCTTATACTATCATTCCAGATAGGTCGGATCAGTTAACACCTCATTTTGGGTATATTTATCAATGTTATTTTTGTATATAGGTTCTTATAATCACATCATACCAACCTCAGATAGATATCCAATGAAAGCAAATGATTCGGCTTCTTCGAGACATGCTAAAAATTTTTATCCCAGTTACTGGGGGTTTGTGGGAGAGGCATATTCTCATGGTTGAGTTTGGCTAGAAAAAAATCTATCAATGGAATATACAAATGTAACCATGTGTTGTATTATATGGTAGGTCGTACAGATTTACCCTGTGTATGATAGAGTCCATTGAGTATGATTTTATAGGACCTCATCTCATATATGAGACTACTGTGAATTCCAATTTTTTCAGATGGTGGATAGATACTAAAAAACCATTATATAAATATTACAGTAACCATTATCAATGACCTCTAGAGTTCGAGGTTACTGATCATGTTTTTTACGTATCTCACTAGCTATGGGACATAGGTGTATTAGAAGATAGGGTAATATTTCACCGATATATGTCAGGTCGTTCAAGATTTTGGAGAGAGTTAGTCTGGCAGCCTATCAGTTTCATTTACCTTAAATGTTTCAAGCCATGAACAATGTCTTCTATAGATCACAACGACACCATTATCATTCAAACCCATATAACACTTTACACACATAGGATGTTGATTTACGGGTAGATTCTCCCTTTTAGGATCACCATATTCATATCATTGATAAGAGAATGAAGGTTCTATGAGGCTGATCAGTTCCCCTAGTTTGGGTGCTATAGAGACACAATCATTTATAGGTTGAATCATGGGAGTGGGTGGATTGCATATGTGTACAGTGGCCTCAGTTATTCTTAATAGAATATTGATCACCTAATGGGGGAAATTTTGTAATGAATTTCATTTAGGGGGAAGATTGTGAGATTTCTAGTTTTCCTATGAGGTACAGACCACTCTTCATAGTTTATAATATTTTTTATGGATTAATGTGAGTACACAGTGAGGACATGGGTGTATTAAGGGTTTAAGAGGCTTGTTTGGAGCATCGAACATATTTTTTTAAACAAATTCAGGGAACATGGTTTGGAGAATCATCGTGGTATAGTTTTCATGGTTAACCCTAAATATGTGGGGTTTGATAATGGGGTTCCATATATCGCACACTTTTTGTAAACCCTGAAACCTCAGGCACACGGACTTGAGAGGAACCTTAAATTGTTATCATATCAAAAATACATAGTTGGGGTATAGTTTTTCAAACCATTCACTTTAACAGTATGAGGTGCCTCTATAAGAATGTGAAGGGAGAACCGTTGGAACATGATTTGGCCAACCATTCTTCCAAACTGTACAACCTACTAAATTATTGGGAAATTATTATTTCACCCTAAAAACGTTTAAAACCTAAATATAATATATTTCCATCCTCCATTGGACTACATTCAGTGATTCAGAGGCCTTTTATAGAAAATCCAATGATTTTGATACAGATTGATTGACCAAAAATCATATTAGATGTCTTTAGTCTCATTGTATTTGTGTTAGTGAGTTCATGGTGCATCTTATGTTGATTTTAATTAGACATCATATCAATAGTTTTATTTAGATGCAATCTAATATGTCTTATTTTTAGTATTTTTATTTTTTTTCATTTTCATTCTAATCCAGACAGAATCAGAGTTTGATACTAGATGAGTGCTCAACTGTTGTCTTATTATAGGTGGTACATACCATTTCCCATGTGGTTTTGTGTTTTAAAATTATCATTTCTATTATTTTATAGGGTTAACATTACCATAGTGCACCATAAATTAATTTATTTGTAGAATAGAATTATTTGGAACTTATTTGGGATTCCCCCTATCCTATTTATGTTTCTAGATGTTTTTTCTAAACCTAGTCCACCAATGGGGTGTGACATTGTATTTTTCTATTATTGTACCATTATTTGGTGTGTGGGTGGGCTCACATAGTTAGAGAAAGATATTTATTAAACCAAATGATTATTTAATTGATAGGATATGAGATAATTGATGCCTCATTTTATTATATGACATGGTTCTTAATTACATAAATTTTTATTTTTTTAATTGGGTTTTAGTGAAATTGTAGAAATGTGTGGGTAAACTCATGAAATGTAATTGATTGTAAAATAATGATTGATATAAATTGGTCGATTAAAATGGTAGTTTGATAAATTGTTAATATACCTTGGATCATAATTCCATTAGACACTAGGGATGTTTCTCCCATGGGTCCAGATTGCAGTAGTGAGTAGTGGGTCCCTTAGATTGGTTTCCTCCACATGTCTTTATTCTTTAGGATTTTTTGGGACATGATACAACTTAGATCTAGTATTCCTGAAGTATAATTGGAAATGGTATATTGAAATGCTCCTAGGAATCCTATCATGTATTTAATATGTTCCCATTGAGAAGCTACTCGGCTGTGATGTGGTCATCTTAGTCTTCTTTACCTTGGATTTGGACCTTCATGGTCTGAAACATACGATTATGTGGTGAGGCCATTATATATTAATTGATTATACAGTGAGGTCCTAATGAATGATATAGACTTGGTAATATAGTGTGGCTTTTCTGTATATTTTTCTATGATTACATAAATTCCTGGTGTGGGTATTTTACTCTAATTGGTAAACTGGATAGTCTAACATTATTATTTATATTTTAATGCTACCCTAGTTTTAGGGATCATTTCTATCATTTGCAGGGATCCTTATTTAGCTTGATTATATCACATTACAGTTACTACCAATTTCATGTTTTTTCACTTGTATTTTTTGGATTACATATTATATACATTGAACACTACATATATTTTTATACGCTTTCTAGATTTTTTATAGACACTGTTAGTGGTGTCCTACAGGGTGTTATATCACACCATATTAGGGTTGTTATTGGGTATCAAGACAGAATTCTAGGATATTAGTATGGGACCAGGGAAATAAATCATTGTGTGGTTAATGATTAATGATATACTTATTGTCAAGGGATTATGTGACCGAGCTAGGCTTATCGTTCTAGATGGGATACTCCTTTTTGTCTTTTTTTTATTTTGAATCATATATTGTACTAATGCATTTATACCTTTTTTTTTTGTTTTTTAGAATCATGAAAAGAATATTATTGAAATTCTGGAGTCATATGGTGAACCCAAATGCAGTGCCTTCCCCGACTCGGAACCCTAAGGTGGCATGATGAAATAAAATGACGTGAAAGGAGGATGAGCTGTAGGTTGTGTATTCAGAGAGAGAGGTTGAAGAAGACTATGTGGAACCTACCTCGAATCGGAACCCTAACGTGGCTCACCTCGGGGCAGGACCAG
The DNA here is from genome assembly GCA_963277665.1 of Viscum album. Taxonomy (NCBI): domain Eukaryota; kingdom Viridiplantae; phylum Streptophyta; class Magnoliopsida; order Santalales; family Viscaceae; genus Viscum; species Viscum album. Next base: position 1,262,729,891 of record OY728140.1, on the reverse strand, counting down.
TGGACTAGCAGGAGGTGGAGTGGAACCCTAAGGTGTGATCCTTTGGATGACGTCACCCATGAAACTCGCCAAATACCATCTACGGAGATGGAGGCGCCACCGCGTGTGAGGCGGTGAGGCCAACGATTCACCTACTGTCATTCGGTTCGTATCTACTGAGGAATCATCCCCATGCCATATATTCCTTGGTTCTAACAACGATTCTCCCGATTCCATTTTTTCTTGAAGGAATGATCTTTGTTTAAGGGCTCCCCGGTAGTTTTTATTTCTTCTTATGAGTTTCAGAATGCTGCTTCTTTTCATTCCTGGACACCTTTGGAAAGATGTTATGTTGATCAACCTTCGCCAATGGTGTTTAAGGGTTTCATCAACTCGACATGGGGTCTTCGTTTCCTAGCAGCGGTTGGGACATTGGATCACCGACACCTGACCATTCATCTATTTTATGATGAGGATTTTGCATGTGCCTGGTCATCGGAATCTTGCCTGTGTGATAACAGACGATTCCTTCTCTTCTGTTGGACAGTTGATTTCGATCACGGTCTTGACTAGAAGCATGCAGTAGTTTGGATTTAGAACCCAACTGTTCTAAAAGGTATTGGTGAGAACATCAAATCTTTTCTTCGGATTTATGCTCATAGTATTTGCATGAAAAATCATTGTTTTTCTTGCCTATGTATTAAGATGGACCTATCAGTGCCTCTCCCGAAATGTCTTCATCATGAGGTGGAAGGTATATCTAGTTTTTCGCAGCACATTAATAATAAGAAAACTTTTGTCATTTGTTTAGTTTTGTGTCGACAAGGCCTCTAGATATCTTTTTTCTCTCATCATGGGAGGAGGGGTCACAAGGGATCAGTGGCTCAAAAAACTGACCCCATTTCCTCCATGGTCCCAAAGGTTTATGGAACGCCACCATTTTGTGGAAAGATGAGTCCACATTCAGGTGGTCATCACTCCCCCCTCAGGAATCCAACGAGATACAACCATGTCGAGACCTGAAACCCCCCCTGCTTTTATTCTACCAGGTTCAGTTGTTCTTGCTCCCCCTTTGGTCTGAAGGAACCATGTGGTGATATTAATGGTAAGGGAATCACTATTATTTCAGGGGGTGTTGTACCTTCCTATGCTAATGTTGTGTGTGATGTGGTGGCTAAACCTATCATCATTGAGAATGTTGCTGCTATTGCTGGTTCGACTAGGGACTATACATCGACCGATGACATGGGGGATCATACTGAATTGGATGCACAATGGTTTCTCATTATCATCTGGAAACCCTTGAGGACTACACTCAAATTATTGAAAGGAAAAAATATTAGGACAAGAAAGAGAGTTGTCCAGCTTTGGTGTTTCCTCGACGGTCTTCGGTATGGAAGAGGTGGCATGCAGGACACACACTCGCTCCTTTTTCCACCAATGTAGTCACATGCCTAAGGATTCAAGTATCGACTCTACGAGGGAGCTAGATTTTTCGGATGGTATGTATGATGATGATTTTTTTGTGTAACTTTCATTGGTTTATCACTTTTTCCTTAAAAGTGTTTTTAATAAAAAACTTAATTTTCAGTCATAGAAAAATGATATTACATTTGGAACTATTTATTTATTCATATATTTGATAATTATCATTTCTATTATTTATTTAATTACTTTTTTGTTGACAATAGTGATTTCCACTATTGTGTTACATTTTAATAAAAAGGTATTGTCTCCCCATAGACACACTCTAGGCCCTTTTTGCTAGTCGGTATCCTATGTTGTTTTGGGAGATTCCCTTGAAGCTATGAGAAACACTAGCTCAGGGAATTAGATAGTGCCTTTTGGGTCAGGATGATCTTGGTAGAAACAATGGAATAGTAAAATTAGAAATATATTTCATAGATAAAAAATAACATAAGTGATACAACTCAAAATTATCTAAATAATATCCAAGGTATACATCCAATAGCGATGAGAAATTAATATTGAAACTGAACTCTGTTTAATAGTGTGGCGAAAATTTTACCACATCAGTCCTATTAACCTACAAATAGATAATAGAAACATCATCGCCTCTTTATGGTGCATTGGATTTCCCTACATTAAAACACATATCATGTTCTGTAAACAATCAAATGTGTGCCGAAGGTGGAATCCAATTAGGCTTAGTAGGATCCCTCCTAGGCATTGTATATCATGTTACTATACAATAATATGTAGAATATCAAAATTAAAGATAATAAGGAATGATAATTAGTTATATAGTTTTTATATAAAAAGTATGAAAACATATTTCTCTTATCCTACAGTTCAAAATAATCGATGAATTTTTTTTTCAAAAATTATCACATATATCTAAATAGTTCATAATATATATCACAAATCATATCACATATGAATAGTAAAAACCAAAGTGCATGTAACATCATGCCAATGATCAAGATATGATCGGACAATTAGAACACCTGTACACTAATTTATTAAACCACACACATCAAGTATCCAGTTATATGAATCAAATCTTGAGAGTAGAGGAACACCGTAACAATTGATCCTCTGAACAGGTCTAACAATCCCCAAGAGCAATGGGAGTAAGGGGAAATGAAACAACCCATGAGTAAACCTCATGACACTATCATTGGATGATTCCCATTACCACATATTTCATCTAAGCACCCAAGGATTTTCATATGATATATTTTCCATACTAATTTGTTTAAATAGATCATTCAAATCCAATTAATAAATCTTTTTTATAATTCATTGAAAATAACTTTTATTTTACTAAATCAAAGAAAATAACTTTTTATCAAAACCATGTTTCCACACACACAACATTTAGTCAATACTATTCATTTATAATATAATTTATAAAACCGAAGATGTATTGGTCATCCAAATTGGGATAGAGACAGAACCACCTAACTCAAAATTAGGTAGCACACACCCGCAATGGGATCCACCCACATGTAACAATTCAAAGACAACAATAGATTCCCTAAAATAAATCCTTACATATCGGAATAAATTAAATAAGAAACTCCATCAGTGAAAAACATAAACGACACATACCCTGAGAAATATAAACGTTAGACATGAACCTTCCCAAAGGTCATCCATTAGATAAATATCATACAACAGATCTCGAAAAGTCAATGTGGAGTGAATACCACAAGTCCAATTGATTGAAAACATTTTTAAATGGAACTACTATGACCAATGACAATTAATATGAAAAAGGATCTCTTACCCAATGAGACATAATGAAACCACAACAATGATAAATCCCCAACTGATTTTTTGGGGAGGATCACAGATCTTAATAATTGCCTAAGAGTGTTCCAAGGTATTGAGAGAGGATCTTGTATGCTGAGTCAAAATAAATTTATACTTGTAGTGTTGTTAAAACCACTGGTCGTGATCCATTCATTTTGTGAAAACCTTTCACAGCATTAATTTCATGATTTGTATGATACACTAAAAAATCACCAATTGTTAATTTAACACTAATATACCTTATCAAAACGTGAACCTGTTTCATGTCGTGTAAAATTTTCATGCTCTATACCAATTCACGAATTGATCACAGTGATGTTGTCATGTTGTGTAAAATTTTGTGATATGAAATTTACCAATATATATATTCGGTAGATAGATTTTGAATAATTCCCACGGTCAAATTGATCCTCAAAATAAATCTGATTTAGAATTTTCACATTTATATCCATAATTCATTAATTACAACAAATATACATCCCCAAAAATTTAGTTTATTTTCTGAAGAAAAAAGATCATAATTCCTAAAAAAACACGAAACACACCTGAAAAAATGGAAAATGATATGTGACATAAAAAACTCCAAAAAATAGCTATTGGGATGTTAACTTTATTAGATATGACATCATAAGTGTATTTCATATTAATACGGTCAGTTATTAAAAAAATAATTTATAATCTTGACCGTCGTGATCTGAAATTCAATGAAAAATATCATTATAAACATAATATAAAATGTAGAAGAATAATCCAACTTATATATAAAAAATTAATTATCTATACCAAGGTGGATTTCATTAATTATTTGATGAATTTATTTAAGAATATTATATTTAATAAAAAATAAAAATAAATCTCATCATGATATAATCAATATTAATTATATTATAAGTGAAGGAATGTCAGGAAAACATGGTATAAAACCCCCTTAATCCGTTTACACTCTCTAATTGGTCAGAAATGATCGTCTAGAGATCCATGAAACATAGGGGAGATGATATAGTAAATAACATGAATATATAATTTAATAACAGGAAAATAAATAAGAATTATAAAATGAATTATAAAAAAATGAGAGAAAAAGTAGAAAACCAATAAATGAAGGATAATATAGCTATAACGTTTTTAGGTTAAACCCCTTTATTTCTCCTGTAGTTTGATTGAGTACCTCTAAAGTGTTACAATCCAAATTTAAAATCCTCTAATTACACATTATATTCCTTTAATAAAGAATACTATATTTATTGCAGAACATTATGTGTAACAAAAATTTTAAGAATAAAACACATGAATCCTTCACAACATAAAGCATAGGTCACAAAATTTGTAAGTCATAAAATATGAAACATACCATATAATACATAAATATATTTATATATTTTAAAAAAACATTAAAGATATATTAGAAAATATTCATCTCTACTGATTTCATGCACATGTTTATAACTCAAACCCTCATGTGTGAAAAATGGTTCATTGATATTTTTATGTTCATTGCCCATCTCCCACTATAATTTAATCCTTAAATAGTTACTCATATCCCATGATTATTTTACATTATAATGAAATGGTAATTCTTTATTAATTTCATTCTTTCCATTTATGGTCTCACAACTTGAGCTCCCATTTTGATTTTATCTTTTAGAGTGGCTTCGTATAGAAATCTATAACAAGAGGGAAAATGTCTAGGATTTATATTTTTGGGTGGCAACACAATTCCTTAAGTATATATTTCTCATTCATAAAAAACAAATGAATATGTGCTTTCTTATTACCGGATACACCATAGGATTCCCAGATATATGGCCACCCCACATTACTTTTTCCTACACAACAAATGGGAACTCATACATCTTTTGTAACTACTACAGAAAACGTTTTTAACAGTGTTACAAAAGTTATTTTTCAGTAAAAGAAGTGCAAAAAATTGTGATTTTAAATTTAAATGGCCTTTACCACTAATTTTTCTAGAACTTGTAAAAAATTAATGTATTAGTGTTTATATAGAGTTGAAAAGGTGGTATTTATCAATGCTAGTAAAAACATTGATCAATGAGTCCTTGATCAGCACTTTTACTAGCACAGATAATATGGACCATTATCACCACTCATAATAATAGATCACGAAATATAACACATTTTTTATATCAATGTTATATAGAATTATCTAATAAAAGTGTACCATTTTTTAGTGCATTTTGTAGCACTGGTAAATGTTCAACATTTTCATTGATTTTTAACACTACTAAATGATTTGTAAAACATTAAATAAAAAATATTATCAATATATATACTTATACAATTTAGATTTATAAATTAATGTTTAACAATATATTTTAATAAAAAACGTATATAATTAATAAAAATATGAAATATTAATTATATTTCAATAATTAAATCAATTATAAAAATATAAATGAATATGTATCACTAATATTTGATATTTGATTTTATATATTTATATATATATGTGAGGGTGTTTACATATATGCATCTATATGTCTATGTATAAGACATGTTTATATGTGTATGTATGGAATTTAATATTCATTTATTTTAAACTACTTCACCTTTAATGGGTATTTTTGTATTTTTTATATAGTAATTTTTTTGGGATTTATTAAAAATTTAAAATTTATATGTATTTATTAAATAAGTATTGTTTACAATATGTTTTTAATAAGATGATTATTATTTATTGAATTTAATTAAATTATGTACTCATATTTTTAATATAATTTAAATTTATATAATTTAGTTATTTAAATGAATCATTTAGTACTCTATTGATATGAATTTATGTCTATAACCAATGTACTTCATCTAATTAATCCTTTCCATAATTTTTTTTAATTTTTTTATTCTTTTTTTATTATTATTCCATTTTATATTTTTTATTCATTTTTAATAATTATTCATTTTTATAGAAGTCCGGATTTAATGGTTTTATAGTATTCATATACATATATTTATTTACAAAGTAATATTTTCAATATGTTTGTAATTTTTTTGAATAATATTTATTCATTTTTTTATAAATTATGATCATTTAGAATATGATTGATATTTATATAACTAATATACTAAAATGTGTTTTTAACAATATTTTCAATTTAAATCATTAGTATTCGTTAATTTATTTAATTTTATTTATTAATTTTCTTATAATTTTATTTAATATGATTTTTCACAATTTTTATATGTACTCTTTTTAAATATTTCATGAATGTGTAATTTTTTTAAAATTAGTACATATTTATTTAATAAATTTCAATGTTTTAAATATGTTTAAAATCTATTTGATTAATAACTATTCATTTATAATTATTATGTTTTAATATTATTAATATGTTTGAAATTTAAATAATTTATTCATATAAATACATTTCATTTTTATATATTTATATTAAATATAATATTTATTATTAATTTTTTATTTATTTATATATTTTGTAAATTTTATTCATTTATCTTTATATGGTTGTATGATCTATAGTTAATGTTATAGATTTACATATATAAATATTTTTTCTAATTTATTCAATTTTTTTTCATTTTCAAATATGATAATTTCATTTTATTTATTCATTTTTAATATTAAATAATTGTAAATATTTATAGAGGTTATACATTTTCTAAAATTTCTACATATTTATTTAATAAGTTTAAATATTTTAATTATGTTTGTAATTTATATGATTAATATTTAATCAGTATTATTTATTAAGGTTTAATAATTTCATTATGTATAAAATTTATATAATAAAATTCTAAATATAATTTTTTTATTTTAATAATTTTATAGTCAATATAATATTTATTTTTAATAATATTTATTGATAAAATTAATAATATTTATTAATTTTGTTCTATGTGTCTGTAATTAATGTAGTTAATGTAATGAATTCACTTCTTGGAATAATTTTTGTAATTTATTCATTTTTATATATTCATTTAAATTTTTATACTCATATTAAATATTTGTTAATATTTGATATTTTTTTCAATTTATTCATTTTTTAGTATTTTTTTATACATACTTATTTATTATATGTTTTATTATTATTTGTAGGTTTTTAATTTATATAATTAATATTAATTAAATTCACTACTAAAATTAAAGATATTTATCCCATTGATAATGGGAGATCATCTAGTGACATCCATCGATGATGACTGGCCCAAAAAAACACATTCAATTGTGCATCACCCTCAATTAACCCCCCCCCCCCCCCCCCCCCCGCACATCACTCCCTCTCCCTCCTCGTGATTACACATTTGAAGCACCTACTGTCACGAATAACACCTCTCCATTGCGAACAAGGGTCAACACTATCACACCCATAACTGCCTCCACTCTTCACAAACCAGATCCACTATGACACCCAAAGTGGATGTCGCCTATCGCAAACCAGATTTTTCGCCACTTGCGAACCAGATCTAGCACCACATCCAGAGATTTTATAGCCACTACCTCTCATCCACAAACATCAACTGTCAATCCTCTATCCCTAAATTCACCCTCAATCAGGTCTACCCCGACCAACCATCTGCAATCCCATTCCTCTCAACAAACCCTCACCACATCCCTACTGCCACCCCCTCTCTATCGTTGCATGTGATTTGGGTGTTGTTGACCCCTCTTCTCACTACCATCCCAATTTGTTTTGTGGTATGTGAGGTAAACCATATGATTTATGATTTATTTTAAATTCCATTTAATTTTGTTTTGATAAAAACACATTGACTAATGTATTTAATTTTCATAAAAAATTAATAAAAATGAGGAAATAGAAGTTCCACTATTGCTTACATAAATATTACGTTGATTTTTTTACAAATGCTGTTAGAGTTATAGATTATCATACTTTATAATGAGATAAATAATTTCTTACCCATTACAAGGTATATGGAACACCTTGAGATTTTGTGAAATATATTTTTTGAAATAATTTATGTTTTATATTATTTTTTCATTTCACACAACACTGAAAATAGTTTATTTTATACTAAAGAACAATGTTTCGACTACGTTATATGCAAAACCATGTTAATATTTCACTGTAAACAATATAAACTTTATCATTCTCTATATGAAACACTGAGTTTAGAATTCATTCCACGCAACAATGACATTCCACTATCGATTTCATAACTTTCAAGACCTATTTTTATCAAACAGTAATATATTTTCCAAATATTATTATTTAATATATAAAGATAAAACCTAGACGTTAGATTAGTAGTTATAAATCATATTAACTAAATTATGAAAATATATGGTTGACCCAGACATTATATAAATTCATAGGCCTCCAATAAATTATAAATGAAAATATGAGGACCAATTTAATATAAAAGATATATTATTATTTTTATGCTCCCAAAAATATTTTTACATAAAAAATTAAATTATTTAAATTATTGAGTGATATTAATGTAATATATATGTCATATATTAAAAAATATATATTTTTTATATGCATCCAATAGATTTTATCGATATAACATAAGAAGAAAACATCTTTTAAGCAAATAATTCTTTTTTTTAACAAATGTAGTTTTATAGCCTTTTAATAGTTAATGCATTATAAATCCAATGTTTTTGATGTTTTATATATTTAATATGGAAAAATAGATATCAAATTTTAAATATAAACATAAAAATTAGTTTATGATTATTTTTTGATATTTTTATTTAAGGGTTCATTTTATCAATGAATACTTCAAAATACTGGATTTAAATACAATATTTCTTTTTAATATAATTTATTCACATGTTAAATTATATTTAATCATGGTTTAAAATTTTAATTAGATAATAATTTTATCAAATAATCCAATTTAGGTCATTATAATTAAATTCAATTTGAAATTGGTTATAAAAACATAACAAATATGATGTTATTTTTACTTTTAAAACATCCTTTTTCATCTCGTCTTTGTGGTAATTTTTAACTTAACTTATTCTTATTTTTTAATTATAATTTGAAAAAATGGATTAAATATTTGTAATAATCATAATTAATAATTTATAAATTGTTAAACTTTTTTTTTCGAAAAGTATTATTGAATGCAGTTAAAATTAAACCTAGTTATTAATAAACAATTATGATTAATAATACAATAAACCTTAAATTTTAGGGCCCAAATAACCTATCCACTTGTACAAAATCATTTTTTTGTCCATATTCCGGAAATAAACCTTACATTATTGAGTTTTTAGTGTTTTGGATTATGTGTTTTGGTAAAAATGTGTGTACACATAACATGTTTTCAAAAATGCCAACTGTGTCATTTCCCTACCCTATAAAAGACCACTACATCTCCCTCTTCTTGAAAAATATAAAAACTCTTATTTTCAGACAATATATTCCCAATAAAATTACCAAAACACCCCCTTTAGTCCTTAAATCCTCCATATTGGCATAATGCAGTCCAAATATGCCCTTCGGTTCAAACCAAAAGATGTTACCCGAATAAGAGGTAACAATTTCATTAAGTTCTTTTAATTTATTTCCATTATTCCCCCAAATAAATAATATTATTCCATAATTGAATAAAAAAATAGTATCCTAAATATAAAATTACTTTTTATTCTATGGGTTTATCCTACATTTACAAAAACATCCATCTAATTGGTAACAAACAAACTATTTATGTGTACAGAGAACTACCACCTCACGAAATGATGATTGTTCATTTTTACATTACCACAACAAATGGTAGTTATTATGATATAAATTATATTCATATAATAGATTTATTATATTTATAATGTATTTATGAAAAACAATAATTTGGTCACACATTCTTGTTTTCGATCTTGTGCAAATATGATAATTTTGTTTGAGAAAATGTGGATTTCTACCACCGCAAAATAATGTGATTCTTTAAAAAAATACCTAGAAATTATTAAAGATGTATTTAGTGAACATATATGATATATATGAAATAATAATTTCACATTACTTATATAATATAAAAATATACATATATTTCATTTTCATGCTTTTATTAAATATGATAATAAAACGGAAACTGTGTTCATGTGTACTTAGGACTTACTGTCTCAATGAACAATCCATTTCATTTCGTAATTTGATATTCTATAGATTATTATAGAAGAAATATATAGAAAATAAATTATATTTATATAATTTTTACATTATTTATATCATGATATAAGTATAATGACAAAAGATATATCAAATTAAGTCACCTGGGTAGAATAATATAGATATTACCCAAAGTGAAACCTTAACATAAAATTGTTGACAAGAGGGTAATATAATGTTATAATGAAAACATATATGATATTATATATAATAATATGGTTATATAAAAGAGATATAATTAATTTAAATTTATTATATATGTTTTATGAATGAGTATGATAAGATTCAAGACACAAGGTAAAAGAATTTCATCTCTCTTTTTTATATGTTAGATACATTCCATGTTCATCACACATTTATCTTGAATGATGTATATAATTCCCATGAATGTATTCTATCATTAATATTATTAAGAAATGGGTATTTACATATTTATTATATGATATTTCTTTCATGGTTTTCATGTTTCAAAAGTCATGAAATCGGTAAAGTAATTTCATCTCAATTTTCTTTCTTTAAGATAGATGCCATGTTATAAAACTATATTTATTTATATAATATATGTATACCTTATTTGAAATTTTATATCATGAATCTCCTTAAATTAATGATATTTTAAAATTGTTGTAATTTAATTTTCAATCATGATAAGTGTGATTCAATGTTACTGATTGATACGATGTTTATAGAAATAATCATATCAATTTTCAAGATGGTTTATGATTATTCTTCCATTGAAGAAATATTATGATACCCATTTCTATAACACTCATCACATTTAATATCCTCTGGTTATTAATTATATTTTCATGTAATGGTACCATTTTTTCACTATATAGTACATAATATAGTCAAGAATGTTTTTTTATGAAAACTAAATTTATACTCACTTCGGTCAAAAATATGTGTTCCTTAAAATTTATGTTTTCTATAATTTTTTTCCAAGAATATTCTATATTATACATCATTCATTATAATAATTTTTTGGAATGTTTTATTTTTCCTATTTTTTTGAAGGAATCAACTTGTTTGTTTCTAAAAAAGTATTTTTTCTTACCATTTTATTGTGAAAAAGGAATAAATGTTTTACCTCATAAGACATGTACAAAGTTATATGAAATCATTTATTTGAAGAATCCTATAATGTTTTAAAAATATTTTTTTATGAAAACGTTTTTAGAATTAATTTTCAATGAAAATTGTTTTCAAAATGTTTTCTATCATGATTTATAGGTTTTCAAGGAATATGGTTGTCAAAATTTTTTAATGGTTTTTATCTAAGTTTTCATGTTAAATTGTCTTGAAAAAATTTTCATGAATCATTTATAAGTATTCCAAGGAAAATTATTATCCAAAAGTTTTCATTACTTTTCAATATGTTTTCAAAGTGATTTCAAAGAAATTTATTTAAAAAAATTAACGTTATTTTTACAAGATTTAAAGGAAAAATATTTTCATTTTGTTTCCAAAAATATTTTATAGTTTTTCAAAGGATCATGTTTTCCAAATTAATTCTAGAAATAATCCTATGTTTTCACGTCGTTTTAAAAATAAATGTTTTTTGAATGGTTTTATTTTTTTCGAACAACTTTTCAATTAATAAATGGAATTTTCATAAAGAAATGTTTTCAAAATATCATTAAAATTTATTTTCCATCGAATCGGAAATCCTTTTATGTTACTCATTCTCTTATATGAAATTATCCAAATTTTCTATTCATATTTTTCCTTTAATGGTTTATGTTATGATGGAATGATGGTTATTAAACCCATTTACCTTCTATAGGTTATATTCTTTTGAAACCCACATATATTTCTAGTTATATTATTGTATGAAATTATTATAAAACATATATAATTTCTATTGGTTATGATGTGATGAAATTTTAATTATACCTATTTCATTTCATGTGTTATGATTTTACATTTATATAACCCATATCTTTTTTGTGGTCCATGATATGATGATAGTTTTATTTCCTTGGGGAATATTTTTGAATGATTTTACTATGAGATGATTGTGACTTATATCTACCTAAAATGTGATCCGTAATGATTTATATCTCATGAGATAATGATTCGAATAATTTCAACATGCTTGATACACTATAGGAAGATGGTGAACCAAATACCTTATAAGGAATGTACTGTGACTATGGATAATTGTGTTTCCCGCCCTGTAAGTGTTGTCACTATAAAGATTGAAGATGGGAAAACCAGATCCACTATGGTATGAAAGGGAATCATGATTCTTTACAAGTAAAGATAGTGTCTTATGATGGTGGTGTGTCCTGACCAGCAGGTGTTGTTCCCATGATGTTCTTTGATAAGTTCAAGCAATTCATTATGACTTATATTAATGATATCACATGTTTATTTATTTTACAATTATGTGCCTTTTTCTTAAGTTATAATTTCATGGATGATGTTATTTGTTTCATTATAATTAATGTCTTATGAACTTCCAAGATTTATTCCATTATTAATGTTTATGATATTTGATATGTAGGGTATGATATTATAATTTTAGGATCACATTATTTATAACCATATGTTCATATTTATGTTTACATGTTTCCATTGTTTACCCTCACTGAGCATCGAGACTCACCCCTTTTTATGTTTCCTTCCCCAGGTTAGGTTGATATTCATAAAGTATTCTGTGTATGAGAAGGGTAATTATGATGAAAAACCTAGTGGGATATAATCTTTCTCACTTATATAAATGTTTTCATATTTCCATGTATAGAGAGGCACTATACTAATGCGTTCTTTGGATGTATTTTTTTATAATGTTTTATGCATTCTAAAAAATTGTTGTAATTTTTATGTTTGTTAGAAATGGTTCATAACAGTTGGTATCAAAGTGAAGGTTTAGTAATCCTTGGGAAATAATGATTATAAAACTTTATAAAGGTCCCTTGGGGTGTTTATAAGGATATGTCTAGGGATATATCAATGAATAAGTATAACTATGAGTTAATGTTTTGGAAAATATCTTATATTTTTTTAAAAGTATTGAGTGAGTGGTTTCCTAGAAATACATTACTTACTAGATACTGAATGTGGATGTAGCTTTGGAATAGCGGATCCTAGGGGTATCAACTTCAACCAGGTGTGTCAGGCCTGACTCTGCGTAACCTAGTACACAACAACATGCCCTATTGAACACCTAGTTTGACAATACTAGGGGATATTATTTTGAAATTAACAAAATTGTTATCAACTAACAGTAGGGAATTGAGTAGAAGTAGAAAATTAATAACCCAGTAAACAATGATTTTATTTAGTAAAAAATAAGTGTTATGATTTACACATATTAGAAGTAATTTTTCATGATTATATAGATTTCTTCTGTGTTATGTCATTGTCATCGTATGATTCTGATTTTATTTTATAGAGGTAACTTGAAAGAATATGGTTGAATTTTAATATTTTATATTTTGAAATAATGGAAATTATTCCATTCGAATTAAAAATCGGAAATCTCATAAATAAAATCAGGAATGTGGTATGAGTATTTTTTATATATGTGAAGATAAAGAGACCTCACACAACCTGTGAAAGGGTTGTGATCTTATCCTGGTATTTTTTAAATTAAATATAATATATAAGATTAGATTTATATTGATGAATTATAAGACATGATTAATTTTTGATATTCAAGGAAATATTTAGTAAGGACTAATATTATGAATCCAATATAATCATCTAAAATTAAATTTGTATGTATGAAGTATTTACATTTTTGATTTCAAAGATTATTTTATATAAATGATGAAATATATATGTATTTTCAGTATAATATTTTCATCAAGGATTATAATGAATTTGGTTAATAGTCATGTATATTAAGAGTATTGATATTTTTAATAAGGTATGGTAACCCTTAATGTTATCAAGATGTTGAGAAAATTGATCTTATCTTAGATAAAGAGATAATTAATCTCGTTAAATTAAATTTGATAGTATCAATGACCATAGAACCTAATAAATATATGTTTAAAAGGTTGTATATTTCACCATCGATAAAGTGTAAAACATCATTGATTCAAGGAATATATCCAGTTGCCTTTATAATAATTAACAATTCATGTACTCTAAATGAATTTATGGTTATTCTGGTTATTACTATGTTCGATGAGGATTTAAAATGATTGTATTCTAATTAATGGAATGTGACAACAAATATATACATTTTCATATATAGGTGATCAATGTTAATGTGAGTTCATGTCATTTTTTTAATTTTCTAGATTTTAATATTTTATAATGGTTATAATGTTATATATTCCTTAAAGGATAAAGTTAAACCATGTAGAAAGTTATTATGTATAGATATTTTACTGAAAACATTGGTTAAAATGATATTTAGTGATTACCCTTATTTTAAGGATTTCGATCATATTTAGGTTCGAAATAATATTAGTGTGGTTTTGGAAAAGGGCATCATGTATGTTGGGTGTCAACCAATCATGTTCTACAAGTTTGTTGGTCTTGAACCCATGCCTGAAGGATGATAAGGGTTTCATGCCTACCAATGGGATACATGATCTCATGGTTAGTGTGTAATTATTTATTATGAATAAATATGAAAAAGTATAGTTAAATTTTATGTTTATAGATAATCTTATTAAACATATTGACTATAATGAATTCATAGAGATAATTAGTTACACATATCATTATTTTATGCGCCTTTCGATCTTCTAAAATTTTATTTTATTACTTCAGGTATCAAAGTTAATTTATGTACATAAATTTATTTATGTAATTAATGAATTAGAAAAAAATAAATGAATACAAAAATAATGAACTTTTTTATAAAAATATATCAAATAATTATATTTAATTTTATTTTGGGTCAAGAAAAATTTACTCCACGTTAGTATCATGATAAAAATGTTTTCATATAATACCTTAAATTTTATTAAACCAATGGTCTTTTAAATCCTCATAGATTTATGAATTTTAGGACCTCACCTTTTTATTGATTATTCAATTATTTGGGATTGATGGCCTCAATAACTACCTTGAAATATATATTATTTTCCTGCATTTCAAATATTCACTCCCAACCTATGTTATCTTTTATAGAAACATGATTATATGTTACATTGGGTAACAATTATGGTTCCTACATTCAATTATTTAAGTAAGTTTTAGTATAATTTTTTTCAATATGTGTTTCTATGAATGAAACTTTCATGTATTATTACTTTGATAACCCAGATAAATTTACAGAGTGAATTAATTTTTAAGGTTATAGAATATAACACCTATAGATTTTTTGGAATATTTTTTCCATGTTAATTTAATCTTTTTGACATTTTCCATTTCACACTACACTAAAAATAGTTTATTTTATATTAAAGGATTCTGTTTCAATTTCATTATATGAAACACCATGTTAACAATGCAGTACATGAAACATAAATTTTTTCTTTAACTACACAGAATATTAAGGTTAACTTACATTACATGCCACAATGACTCTCCTTAGTGTAATGTGTAACACGCAATTCCGAGTATTACCAAAAAAACAAATATATTATTAAATTATCAGTATTTCATATATTTTTATATAACATAGTTTTTAAATTAGATGTTACAAATATTATTAGCTAAATTTGGAAAATATATTGTTTAAAAGAATTATAATGAATTCACAGGTTACCCATTATTTAGATAAGATAATATAAGAACTCATTCAATATAAAGGATACACTTTTATTTTTATGCTCCAGAAGGTGTTTTGTCTAAATAAATTAAATTAATTGAAATTAGTTTGTGCTATTAATATAATATATATGTCATATATTTTATAAAATATTTTTTGATATTCATACGATTGATTTGATAGACCAAATAAAAGGACAACCCCAATTTTATCATAAAATCTTATATTTTTACAAATTTAGTTTTACTGTCCACTCATGGAGAACCAATTTTAAATAATATTTTGGAACATTAATAGATTAAATAATTCCATATAAACTTAATATTTTAAATTGAACCATAAATATTAGTTTATGATAATTTTTGGGTATTTTTATGTTACGTTTCATTTTTTAATATATAGATAAAAAACATAATATTAATTCAAATATACTTTTTTCAAATAATTTATTTGTTAGTTTGAATTATATTGGATATATATTTAAAAGTTTAATTCTAAAATAAATTTTTCAATTAAATCCATGTAGGTTGCAATAATGAATTTATCATTGGAATTGGGAATAAAAATTAGTGAACTTTTTGGCAGTTTTACATTAAAACACCGCCTTGTCGTCCCGTCTATCTGATTAATTTTCAATTAATTTATACTAATTATGTGTTTGTAATTATAAAAAATTAATTGAATAATTGTAATAATCATAATTTATAATTACTAAAAAGTTCAACATATTTTTTGACCAAAAATAAAAATGAATGTAGTTGAAATTATTTAATGATATTGATGTAAAATTAAGCATAACAATAGAATAAACATAAAATTTAAGGGAAACATGTCCTTTAAAATTTTCAAAATTCCATTGGATTTCCATATTTTGGAATTAATCCTTCCATAGTTTAATTTTATTGATTTGGTATGACTTTATTTAGGTAATATTGTTGGTACACCTGACTTCTTTTCAAAATTTCCAATGGAATCCTTCCCCCCCTATAAAAAGGCCCCACCTCTCCTCTTCGTCACACCTATAAAACCTGTATGTTTCATCCATTATATATATAATCCACTTCCCAATAATCCTAAATTACACTTTTATGCCTATATTTGGGATTATTTCAATCTAATAAATCTATTTCATGTAAAAAAAAAAGAGATGCCCAAATTAGAAGTAACATTCTTCCTCAAGTTATTTTATTTTATTACCATTATACTCCCACATAACTATTATTATTATACTATTGTATAAAGAATTATCCTAGATATTTTATGATGTTTTTATTCTATGGGTACTCCATACGCATACACACACTTCCATTTTGTGGGTAATGAATAGATTGATTACATTTATGATGAACTACTGCCTCACGAAATGATGAGTGTTAATTTTTCATTTTTCACATAACATAGTAAAAATTATAACGAAGACTATATCTATATATGATATATATTATTTTTATAAATTAGTTATGCTTCAGTATTTTTTGTATAACATAGCTTTATGCTTTCCTTCATGTGTAAATATTATATTTTTTTAAAAGGAAGTGTGAACTACTGGCCTCAATGAGATGTGATTTGTTATCAAACTACATAGAATGTATTAAGGATGTGTTTAGTAAACCTATATGATATATATAACATGATAATTATATATTAATTATATCATAAATATAAAAAAATATGTCATTTTCTTTCTTCCAGAAATACAATATGACGGAAACAACGCTCATTCATACATTTGGCCAACCATATATGTGAACGGTGTATTCAATTTCATATATCTATATTATATAGATTATTATAATTAAAATAAACTGAATATAAGTGTTATTTATTACATTGTTTAAAATATTTAAACCATGATATATTTATAATGACCAAATATTAAAAAAAATTAATACATCTATGAAATATTAGGAGGATATTACCAAAAGTGAAGCAATAGATTTGGTTAAAATAGGTAATATAATGTTTTAAGAAACAAATATATGATATTATATGTAATAATATAGTTTTATAAAGAATTTATTAGAAACATAAATTTATTATAATATAGTTTTGAACACATATGATGAGTGTCAAGACACAAGGTAAGATAATTTCATCTCACTTTTTATATCTGTGAGATACATGCCATGTTCACCACAACATTTCATTCGGTGGTATATATACTTCCCATGAATGTATTCTATGATATTTATTTCATGGGGTTCATCATTCAAAAGTCACAAAATTGGTATATTACTTTCTACATTATTATCCTCCTTTCAATCACATTTAATGTTATGGAGCTATATTATTAAATATGTTGTGTATACTATATTTGAAATTTTATATATTGAATATACTCATATTATTGATATTATAAACTATATGTTATTTATTTTCTTACATGATGTGTTTGATTATATGTTACTAACTGATAAGATATTTATTGAAACAATAATATCATTTATCGAGATTGGTCATGACAATTCTTTCATTGATGAAATATTTTGATCCATATTTTATGATCTCTAATGAATTTACATCTACTATGGTTATTCATGATATATTAATTTATTGGTATAATTTTTTTACAATTTATAATATAAGATAGTTATGAATGTGTTTTTAAGAAATCCTTACCTTTATCTCTCTTCGATCAGAGATCTATCTTTCTTTAAAACCTGGTGTCCTAAAATGGATTTCCATAAATATTATTTTATTCTCTAGTAATATTAAAAATAAAATTTACTCTTTTTTATTTTATTAATTGTTTCATAGAAATCTTATTTTCACTTTCTGAAAAAGTATTTTTTCTTATATTATTATCATGAAAAAGGAATATTCTTTTTACCTCATATTCCTTGTACGAATTTACCAATAATTGTTTCTTTAATGATTTATTTGAATTTTAAAAATGATTGTTTTTAGAAAATGTTATTAGAATTAATTTTCATGGAAAATTGATTTGAAAATGTTTTCAACCCTCTTTTATAATCTTTCAAGTAATATTATTTATAAACAAATTTCAATCTTATTTTTTAAGTTTGAAATGATATTTTTTTTTAAAGTTTTAATGGTTCTTTTATAATTTTTCAATGATTTTATTATTTCAAAACTTTTTCATGCTCCATTTATAGGTTTTCAAGAGAAATTACATTAAATTTTTTTCAATGAATTCTTGAAAAATTTTCAATGTAAATTTATTGAAATATTAATCAATATTCCTTCATGTTTATTTTATAAATTTTCATAGAAAAGGTGTTAAGAAAGTTTTCAGGACTATTTTATATGTTTTAAAGGGAAAATGTTATTGAAATGATTTCAGGCCTCCACACTATTTTTTCTATGCATTTTCAATGAAAATTGTTTATTAAAGGTTTTATGTATTAAAAATAATTTAAAAAAAGGTTATTTTTCTCAATAAATATTTTCAAAATATATTTTCAAGTTATTTTCCATCTCAGATGACATCTGTTGATGTTACATAATCCATTCTAGGATATTATCCAAATTTTCCATTCACTTTATTTCCTGAATGATTTATTTTTTTATGGAATGATTCTTAAGAAATGCATTTCCATTCCACGAGTTATATTTTTATGAAACCCGATTCGTTTTACATATTATTCCTATATTAAAAAATTATGAATCCTATATATTTTACATAGGTTATGATCCAATTAAATTATAATTATACCTATTTTATTTCATGGGTGATGATTTTATATTTATAAAACCCATCTCTGCTTATGGATCATGATATGATGAATGTTTTATTATCTTTTGGAACATGTATAAATGATTTTATTATAATATGGGTGTGACCTATATCTACCTCTAATGAATTGGATAAAGATTTATATCTCATGAAATAATTTTGGGAATCAAGTCGATAGGCTTGATCCACTATATGGATATGTGGAAAATTATTCCCTTCAAGGAATAGACTCTAACTAGGGATGGTGTTAGTTCCCACCTAGTAGTTGTAGCCACCATGAATATGGATGATGCGGAAATCCAATCCACTATGGGTAGATCGGGAAACCAGATCCTTTTCATGGAAAGGATTACTACTGGGGATGTTGGTGTGTCCCACCTAGTATCTATAGTTCCAAATGAGTTCCTTGATAAGTTTTATAAATTCATCATGACTTATAGGTAATGATATCACATGTTTATGTATGCTACAATTCCAGGTATTATTCCTTAGTTATGATTTTAGGGATTGTGATCATTATTTACATTTGATTAATGTCTTATGAACATCCATAATTTATACCAATAATCATATTTATGATCTTTGATATGCAGGGTTTGATCTTCTAATGTTAAGATCATGTTATCATAACCCTAAACTTTTGTTTATGTTAAATGTCTCCCTTTTTACCCTTAAACAGTATCTGACCTCACACATATTTGTGTATTCTTCCCCAGGATATGAAGATATGTATAAGGTATTTTTTCTAATAAGGGTGATAGTATTGAATATCATAGTGGGAGATAATTTAGCTCAATTATATACTAGTTTTTATGCTCCATGTTTCCAAATGAACTAAACTAATACAGTCTTTGGGTGTCTATTTGTATAATTTTTTATTTATTCCACAAAAGTTATGTATTGTATATGAACGTTTAGACTGTGTATACTTATTATATTACCTAATCATCCAGATAAAATTAAATGTTTCTCCAAGAAATATTTTTAGAACATTGGACTTCGAATCTCATCTCACATCCAGCTTCTTCATTGTGTTGTGTCTTCTAGAACTATTTTTATCACAACATCTAGTAATCCTAGTGTGTCTACTTCTAATACTCAAACTATTCACTGGAATATTAATTCCATATTTTAAAATTTTTAAATCCCAAAAATTAGTACTCATTCTGCTCAAATAGATACGATGTTCTGAAAGACATCAAATATACTCTCAAAAATATAATCTGAATGTTTATTGTGAATCAATCATTTCTTTTAAACTCATGATATCATGTGGTATCCCACATTAATGGAAAAAACCTAAAAGTTTTCACTATTAAATATTTTTACACTATATATATAAACCATTACTAAAAATCCATTTTTTTCTCATGTAAACAATATGTAGAGACAATTCTTCATGCATTCGTACCTAGTATCCCCTCTAAAATTATTATAATTCTCAAGATGAAATCACATTAGCACTATTTTATTATTTTAATTGAAAAATATAGTATCTACATCTCTATTTTTACATATTCTAATGCTTCAAAATCAATCTCAATGGACATTATCTTAGATGAACCTGACTACTGTTGGTCACCATATACTATTTATAATAATATTATTAAATATTCACCACTCATTTGATCAACATTATATTTCTATTAAAAATATTTGTTTTGCAATCATTTTTCATAGGAAACATCAATATCTAATCCAAAGTAGAATAAAACACATTTTAATTTATTGTATGGGATAGGAAAGGAAGAAATTTGGTGAAAATACAAAATCATGAATCCATGGAAAGTTGAATATGTGAACTCATAGATGGGAAGTCAATGATACAAACTAAAAATACTGATGACAACGATAATTTATAATTTATCAAAATTGATAATGGATATATTCAAAACAGATTTTGATATGTATTATAATGAAGGAAAAGATTAATATTTTTTAAAAATAAGTTGGAATATTTTAAAGTAATATTAATATTAATGATGTTTATGATGACGATGATAAATGATATTATTTATCCTATATTGTTATGACTATACTTAAAATCCACTTTAAAATTAATTTTAATCATAATGGTAATTATGAAGATGATAACTATTATAATAATAAATTTTACATTTTACATTTTCTTTATTTTAATATTTATTTTAATAATATTTATTATGGCATGATTCATTTTTTAAAGATCATAAGTATTCATATGAGCAACAAATCTTTTTTTTACTATTTGAATTATTATTTAAATCCTAATGTGTGTACCGAGTGAGATCATGGGAGCCTTGGAGTGTATTGTGCTTGTTCGGATCCTAGAGCCCCACTTTTTGGAAATACAATGTAGACTACATGGTTTTTATAACCATGAATGCCTAGAAAATTGGCCTAAGGTGTGTGTACATTTGAAGGAAACTGATTAGAAGGAGATGGACAACCATTTTAGGGGCTATGTTGTTTTATTCCTGATCTTGATTCATTGTTTTTTCATGGTTAGTAAAAAAATACTTCTAAAACCATGTGAGGCCCCTCTTTGCATAGTGAATTATGCAATGTTGGCAGACAGTTCAATCAACCATGTGACCAAACCATGCAATGTCACGACCCGTCCTCAGGGCCCGTGCCGTGACTACCCTAAGCCCGCCTTCCATAGGCCAGGGGCTGGCGATAGCACCAAAGGCGTAAATTCCGATAACTGGGAAGGAATTTCCTTTATAAATGTAAACAAAACACCACAGAGCACAAGCGGAAGAAAAACACTAAGTATAAAAGAAAGTGCTGAAAAGTAAATGGGCCAGAATACAAACCCAAATGAAAGTACAACTACAACTGAACAAAGTACAATAGAAAAAGACAACAGCTGGGAGAAAGGAAGCAGCTCTTGGGTCGTCCTTGTCGAATCCTACCTGAAGGGTAGCGATAGATGGCCTCCTCAACGCTCTCGCCCGTCAACCTCCTCCGTGTGTCGTCTAGTCATGTAGTCCACCTCCGGGTACTGACTCGTCGTGTAGTCCACCTCCGGGTACTGAATCGTCGTGTAGTCCACCATCGGGTACCATCCAGTCCTCGAAAACTCGGCCTCCGTCAGCATTGCCCGTCGTCTGCAACCAACACAACGAGGTGCGGGCATAGCCTGTGTAGGGGTGAGTATAACGATACTCATTAGGGACCCCGAGACCCTCAAGGTCTGAATAAAACCAACAAGGATAACCACAAATAAGATCTCAACAGATAACCTCTACATAGGTATATGCCCATACATATACCTAAGTTATCAAGTGACCCATCTCAATCCTCAGGAAACACAAGGATTTCAAAACAACGGATAACCACTACCCAGGTATATTCCCATACATATACCTATGTTATCAAGGTAAAAAGTCTCAGCTCAAACTAGGATTTTCGTTATCGAAACCGCAACTGCTGAATATCCCCGTCTCTGGAGTGTACAGTTGTCCTGTCACGACTCTGAGGTACTGCTCACCAACCTAGGACTGCTGAGGTACTTCTCCTGTCGAGGACTGTGGGCCTGCTGCTACAACCAAGCGCTTCCCCGTGCCGCTACAACCAAGCACACCTCCGTCGTGGGTCTGCCGCTACAACCAAGTGCTCCCCTGTGCTGCTACAACCAAGCACACCTCCGGCGTGGGTCTACAGCTACAACCAAGCGCTCCCCTGTGCCGCTACAACCAAGCACACCTCCGTCGTGGGTCTGCTGCTACAACCAAGCGCTCCCATGTGCCGCTACAACCAAGCGCACCTCCTTCGTGTGTCTGCCGCTACAACCAAGTGCTCCTCACTAGGCTATCCGTAATACACAGAGTCATTCGATCAGCAGTCGTCAAGTCTCAGCCGGCTACACGGTCTCCGTATTCCGCACGCTCGTCCCCGGGAGGGCCTGCTCCATGAACTGATGGTCGATACTACAAGTATCACAAGGTTCCATGAAGAAGTATCTTATGGGACTGCCTCGTCACAGGGGTCTCAACACAACAGACGGCGCGTCAATCGGACGCCCGGTCTGTGAGTTACTAGCCTTTTCGTCTGAGGGGACCGGTTGTTTTCATTTTCGAACCAACCCGGCCGTTTCTCAACTATACCCCGAACTCCCATATGGTATACTCAAAGGGACTATTTCTCAACGTGATCACCAACGCCGCTGACGGTTCGTCAAACAGACGTACGGTCTGAAAGATATCAGCTTTTCTGTTCCAGGGGCCTGGTTGGATGTCGGGTACAATCCAACCCGGCCACTATCCAACAACAACCAATACTCGGGCGAAGTATGTCTATAGTTCCGTCTCTTCAAGAAGAATTCAACGAGACAGTCGGTGCGTCAATCGGACACCTGGTCTCTGAGTTGTTGGCTTTTTCTTTTCCAGGGGCCCGGTTGGTTTTTATGGAAAAACCAACCCGACCTTACTCCACGTGTGTCTAAACCTTGGGCGGAGTGAGCCAAAAGATCCATCTCACTTAGAGGAATTCAACAAAGTTGAAGGCACGTCATTCGGACGTCTGAAGCTCAAGATATGAGCGTTTTCGCTCCGAGGGCCCGGTTGGTTTCGTGTTCGAACCATCCCGGACGAACCCAAAGTATCCTGAAACCTTGAGTGTAACATACCGAAATTCCCGTCTTGATCCAAGGATTGCATCGCAGCTGACGGTGCGTCGTTCGGAGGCTCGTAGCTCAAGATACGGGAAAAAGACCGAAAACGGGGGTCTGGGCCCGGGCCGACCCCCCCCCCCTGGGTCGGCCGAACCGGGTCGCCACGACCCGGTCCAACCCGGATGGACCTGGTGCGGCCAGGCCAGGGCGTGGCCCGGCTCGGCTCGGCCGAGCGGCCGAGCAGCGCGGGGGGCTCGCTGCCCCCGCGTGACAGCACCGTGGCCTGCATTGGGGGCCGCCCTGGTAAACGGACGTGGCTTCGCCGCGTCCTGTGTGCACCGGACCCGCGCGGCCGCGGGTCTTGTGGCGCCGCTACCGCCACGCCGGCGACCCGCTCCACCGGTGTCTTCCGCGGGCCACTGGAGTCGCTCCGGTGGTCTTATTTCATTCCCGTCTGCGCCACTGCTCCTCCCGAGTTTCGTTCTTCACTGAGGGATCATCAAATTGACTTTGTGGCATGTTTTGTCGTCACCCGCCAAATCCACACAACAAAGAACAACGGCGGAGGGTTGTTGGGCCGTGTTTGTTTGGCCCGCACCCTCCGCGCTAGATGGTATCAATCGGAAGGATAAATCAACACATGACAAACGTATCAAAACAATTTTAATAATTTAAAATTGCACTTGATCCAGGTACTTGTTTTAAAAGAAACAATCACGGGGATATAAAAAGATATTACCAAAATAAAATCCCTACCTCGTCAAGTCGTCACATGTGCGTTCTTCGCAGAAATTGATCGTCGCAGAAGGAGGGGACCGTCACGTCGTTGTGGTATCCGGCGCTGCGTCGACGAACTCCGAGGACCATGAAACAACAGATTTAATTAAAAATAATTAAATTTGTGTTTCGTTAAAAACCAAAAAGTAGATTTAAAAGAATCCCGAAATCTCTTACCTCCAGCAGTAGGTTATCGGAGATCGGGGCGGAGAAGAATGTCACGGATGAAGCGTCGTCAATCTCCGAGGGTGACATCTTTCTTCGCGTTCTTCGCATTCTTCACGTTCTTCGCATTCTTCGCGTTCTTCGCGTTCTTCGCGAAGGTGGGTGAAGGCACAAAACTTGTCAAAACTTCTCAACGATCATTGTTCTAGATGTCGTGCGTTGGTCTTATTTTATTATTATGCCAACGGATTTCAAACAGGTTAAGAAACAAATTAAATTAATTCATAGAATTAATTTCAACGAATAGACCGCCCATTTAATTGGTGAGTTAAGAAATTAAGAAAACGCGTCAGTTGACTTTCATAATGACGGGTTTTCACGGGTGTGTTACTTAGAGGAAAAGAAACGGTGGGGCTCGCGTGGGTCCCACCTCAAAAATATCCTACCAAGAGGGTAGGATATTTTTGAATAGCACCCTATCCGTATCAACTCAGCTTATGCCTATTTATGTGGATTCAAGTGGCTTCCATGTGGCTTAAGTGAAATAAAATAATGCTTGTCATAGAATTATTTTATTTCTTAACTATAAGCCTGAAAATTAAAAACCACTCCCGAGAAAACACAATTCTGGAAGAGGCGTTTCTAAGCAAGTATCGGTGCTTCGATTACATCGGTGCCCTCAGAATTCGATTCTGAGCACCGGTTCAAATGTTAGAAAAACCCGCTCGTCCGTTCACTGAACGTACCCAAGCCAAACTTCGTAAAATGATTTCGGGCACACCGGGCCTCGGAATCAGGTGCCGTCAAGAAACTGTGCTCTTGTAAAAATCCAAAGAAAATTAAAAAAAATTTCCTTGAAATGTATGGGTCTTTACATCACTCCCACCTCAGGGCTTTACGTTCTCGTAAAGCTTTAACACAATCTAGGGTTACCAAGCGGTACTGAGCACACATCTGAGCCTTCCGCTCCCATGTGCTAAACTGGAGGTTTCTGTGCTTCCATAGAAAGTGCACAAGAGGAATCGACTGTCCTCCAAGGATCCACTCTTGTCGATCCTCGATCCCCACAGGAACCTCTGTAGAAGTCACCTCATCCCCGTCGTCCAGCTCCTAATGGTCAATGATATGCGAAGGGTCGAGCACGTATCTCCTCAGTTGAGATACGTGGATGTCGCTATGCACCTGGTGCAACTAAGGTGGATGGGTCAGCGATAAACCACCCCGCCTACCCAGCTGAGGACCTAGAAAAGGTCCGTTAAACCTCTAGGATAACTTTTCGCCTTGGACACATCTTCGTAAACCTCATCGAGGTAATTCTCGTATAAGGACGTGATCGTCATCCTCGAACTCCAGATGTTTCCAATTCCTATTAGAACAGAAAATCAAAATGACTGCTGCCACAAGGGTAAGGTTGAATGACTCAAGAGTGATCGATCACACCCTCCTATGCAAGAGTTTATCCTATGCTGCCTGGGGTTTCCTTTTTTTCCGACCAAGGAAAACCCATCCCGACGTTGTAGTTAAACCACAACCTTTTTGCCTAATATTTTCAATTTGGGTATGAACTGTGATTGCCCAGTCCATACTCAAACCAACGTCGTAAGGCCTCGATGCTGCCACCAAGAGATTCCAACTGAAACTCTCGACTCAAGGGTCTGGCCACACTGTCAGCGTAAGTGTGATTATCGAGTCTCTTCCCAAGGTATCTCCAAACATGAGGGTCAAGTCCACGGCTTACCGGAAACTCTTGTTCTGGGAAAAGATTTATGAAAGTGAGGAATGATTCATATCGACGTCTATTATAACAGCAGCTAGTAGTAGACAGAGATTGTCCCTTGAATCATTTTTTAGAGCCATTGGGTCACACTCCTTGACTGCATGCAGCCGCACTCTTCCTCCGACCTCCATCTCCCTGAGCCTGGCGGGGATAACTAAGGTGGGTGGTTGTAGCATGTTAAGATGTACACCACCTCATGCTGCTCTCCTACCTCTGCCTCCACGTCTTTCGCTTCGCAGACTCATATTTCCTTTAAGCTTCCTCTTATGGAAACATTTAACATGCCCGAGTCTCCAAGACTGGCGCCATTTTCTTGTTTCTTATTGCACTGTGCAGTCGTCATCCGCTCCTGGATGATCTGCACCTCCTTTGCCTACAATCTGGAAGAGCTACTAAAATTTATCCTTTGCAGAAAATAGAATCTCAGTCTCATCCCATGGATGAACCATGCTCATTGCCTAATACAGTCAATCCTAACATGATGGATGCATTCATGCCATGGATGACGTCGTTAGGCCTCGACGTAACTACTAAGAGATCCAACTATCACTCTCGCCTCCAAGGGTCGAGTCACACTGTCGGCATCAGTGTGAGGTCATTGGGTCTCCTCCAGTAGAACTCTTGAATGTGAGGGTCAAGTAAACAGTTTAACCGAGACCACTCAGTATCAACCCAACAAAAGGAAAAGAAAGAAAAAAAAGATAAGTGTCTTTTTATTATTGCAGCTCATAGTACAAAGTCACAAATACCACAGAAAAATGGAACTAGAGTACAAGGGACGTATCCACTAGTTCCGCTCCTGTCCACCTGCTCCCAGAGCTCTACTTCCTTGTCCACTGCTCGGCTGTTGCTCAAGAACCCGCCGCTGCTTCTGCCTCGTAGGCTCCTCCAAAGCCTGCGGATCAACTGCACGAGGAGTCGGACAGTCACGTGCCAGGTGACCCTTTCCGCCGCATTCATAACACTTCCTACTCCTCGTACGGCTGGCTCTATACATCTTAGAACCTATGCATCATCTGTCTACTTCCCACAGATGGCACGACTATGGATCGAAAAACACGCGGCAAAGGCAGCATCTCTTGAATACGCTCGGGGTGTAGAGACACTGGCACAAACTCCACCCTGAAGAAGGTCTCTATGTCTTCCCATGTGAAGGACATCCCATCGCAAAACTAGAACAGGTGGCTCCACCACCTGCCTGTTGCTGCCTGAAGAGGGCTGGCAGCAATGATCACCATGAGGTCTGTCGCCGTCCCCACTAGCCTGAAGACTCTCACCACAGCCTCCATCCAATCCTCAGCCGCCTTTGGGTCCATATCTCCCCCGAACCTGGGTGGTCTCTAGCACTGGAACTCGTGCAGCGTGCTCAAGTGGCGTGCATCACCTACTGCTGGGGCTGGTGGCATCGGTGGCCCAACATATGGTAGTACCGCTGGAGCCTCTGCTCGTTCCTCAACTGCAAGAGGGCCATGTACCGAATCCCCGTCGCTCGGCAAGCTGTCAGTACGGATGTCCCTCTGGGATCTAGCTGGTCGTCCGTGAAATGGCATCCTAAAAGAAACAATGTGACACGGTCAAACGATTATACCTGGTGAGCTGACCTGGTTTGAGATGATATTTAAAAACTTCTGGAAACACACACGCAATCAGTGTTTTCGTGCACAGAGTCGAAAATCAGTTATCAGGGTTCTGGTGTATGGATACGTCGGCCGCCTGCACCAACACTGGAATCCCTGAACTGAAAACCACACTCTGTACTCTTAACACTATTGCTTCACAGAAAGGGAAAAAAAGATCAGAGTCCCAAGTTCTGCGGTAGAACCGAACTCCTCTGATACCAATTTGTCACGACTCGTCCTCGGGGCCTGTGCTGTGACTACCCCAAGCCCACCTTCCATAGGCCATGGGCTGGCGACTAGCACCAAAGGCATAAATTCAGATAACTGGGAAGGCATTGCCTTTATAAAAGTAAACAAAACACTACAGAGCACAAGCGGAAGCAAAACAATAAGTATAAAAGAAAGTGTTGAAAAGTAAATGGGCCAGAATACAAACCCAAATGAAAGTACAACTACAGCTGAACAAAGTACAATAGAAAAAGACAACTGCTGGGAGAAAGAAAGCAGCTCATGGGTCGTCCTCGTCGGATCCTACCTGAAGGGTAGGTACAAATGGCCTCCTCGACGCTCTCACCCATCAACCTCCTCCATGTGTCATCTTGTCGTGTTGTCCACCTCCGTGTACTGACTCATCGTGTAGTCCACCTCTGGGTACGGACTTGTCGTGTAGTCCACCTCCGGGTACCGTCCAGTCCTTGAACACTCGGACTCCGTCAGCACTGCCCGTCGTCTGCAACCAACACAATGAGGTGCGGGCATAGCCCATGCAGGGGTGAGTACAACGATACTGGGTAGGGACCCCAAGACCCTCAGGGTCTCACTAAAACCAACAAGGATAACCACAAAGAAGATCTCAACAAATAACCTCTAATTAGGTATATGCTCATACATATATCTAAGTTATCAAGTAACCCATCTCAATCCTCAAGAAACACAAGGATTTCGAAACAACGGATAACCACTACCCCGGTATATGCCCATACATATACCTAAGTTATCAAGGTCAAAAGTCCCAGCACAAACCTGGATTTTCATTATCGAAACCACAACTGCTGAAGAGCCCCGTCTCTGGAATGTACAGTGGTCCTGTCACGACTCCGAGGTACTGCTCACCAACCTATGACTGCTGAGATACTTCTCTTGTCGAGTAATGTGGGCCTGCTTCTACAACCAAGTGCTTTCCCATGCCACTACAACCATGCACACCTCCTTCGTGGGTCTGCAGCTACAACCAAGCGCTCCCCTGTGCTGCTACAACCAAGCGCACCTCTGTCGTGGGTCTGCCGCTACAACCACGCACTCCCATGTGCCACTACAACCTAGCGCACCTCCGTCGTGGGTCTTCCGTAACAACCAAGCGCTCCCCTGTGCCGCTACAACCAAGTGCACCTCCGTTGTTGGTCTGCCGCTACAACCAAGAGCTCCTCACTAGGCTATCCGTAATACATCGAGTCGTCCGATCACCAGTCGTCAAGTCTCAGTCGGCTACACGGTCTCCGTATTCTGCACGCTCGTCTCCAGGAGGGCCCGCTCCATGAGCTGCTGGTCGATAGTACAAGTATCACAAGGATCCATGAAGAAGTATCTCAAGGGACCGCCTAATCACGGGTGTCTCAACACAACAGACGACGCGACAATCGGACGCCCTGTCTGTGAGTTACTAGCCTTTTTGTCCCAGGTTCCCGGTTGGTTTCATTTGCGAAGCAACCCGGCCATATCTCAACTGTACCCCGAACTCCCTAAGGTATACTCAAAGGGACCATTTCTCAATGTGATCACCAACGCCACTGACGGTTCGTCAAACGGACGTCCGGTCTGAAAGATATCAGCTTTTCTGTTCAGGGGCCCGGTTGGATTTCGGGTACAATCCAACCCGGCCACTATCCAACAGCAACCAAAACTCGGGTGAAGTATGCCAAAAGTTCCGTCTCTTCAAAAGGAATTCAACGATACAGTCGGCGCGTCAATCGGACGACCGGTCTGTGAGTTATTGGCTTTTTCGTTCCAGGGGCCCGGTTGGTTTTTAAGGCAAAACCAACCCGACCTTATTCCACCTGCGTCTAAACCTCGGGCGGAGTGAGCCAAAAGATCCATCTAACTTAGAGAGAATCAACAAAGTTGACGGCACGTCATTCGAACGTCTGAAGCTCATGATATGAGCGTTTCCGCTCCGAGGGCCCGGTTGGTTTCGTGTTCGAACCAACCCGGCCGAACCCAAAGTATTCCGAAACCTTGAGTGTAACATACCGAAACGACCGTCTCAATACAAGGATCGCATCACCGCTGACAGCGCGTCGTTCGGATGCCCGTAGCTCAAGATACGGGCAAAAGTCCGAAAACGGGGGTCTGGGCCCCCCCCCTTGGGTCGGCCGAACCGGGTAGACCCGACCCGGTCCCACCCGGCTGGACCCGGTCCGGCCAGGCGAGGGCGCGGCCCGGCTCGGCCGGCCGGTCTGGCTCGGCTCGACCGAGCAGCCGAGTAGTGCGGGGAGCTCGTTGTCCCCGCGTGACAGCACCGCGGCCCCCGCGGGGGGCCGCCCTGGTCAACGGACGTGGCTTCGCCGCGTCTTATGTGCACCGGACCCGCGCGGCCGCGGGTCCGCTGCCGCCGCCGCGCCGGTGACCTGTGCCATCGGTGGATTCCGCGGGCCATCGGAGTCGATCCGGTGGTCCGATTCTGTTCCCGTCTGCGCCGCTGCTTCTCCCGGGTTCCGTTCTTCACTGCGGGATCATCAAATTGCCTTTGAGGTACGTTTTGTCATCGCCCGCCAAATCCACACAACAACGAAGAACAACGGAGGGTTGTCGGGCCGTGTTTGTTTGGCCCGCACCCTCCGCGTTAGACGACATCAATCCGGAGGATAAATCAACACATGACAAACGTATCAAAACAATTTTATTAATTTAAAATTTAACTTGATCCTGGTTCTTGTTTTAAAAGAAACAATCACATGGATATAAAAAGGTATTACCAAAATAAAATCCCTACCTCATCAAGTCGTTACATGCGCGTTATTCGCAGAAATTGATCGTCGCAGAAGGAGGGGACCGTCGCGTCATCACGGTATCCGGCGTTGCGTCGTCGAACTCCGAGGACCAAGAAACAGAAGATTTAATTATAAATAATTAAATCCGTGTTTCATTAAAAACCACAAAGGATATTTAAAAGAAACCCGAAATCTCTTACCTCCAGTAGTAGGTGATCGATGATCGGGGTGGGGAAGAACGTCTCAGATGAAGCGTCGTCAATCTCCGTGGGTGACGGCGTTCTTCGCGTTTTTCACGTTCTTTGCGTTCTTCGCGTTCTTCGTGTTCTTCGCATTCTTCGCGAAGGTGGGTGAAGGAACAAAACTTGTCAAAACTTCTCAATGAGAATTTTTCCAGATGTCATGTGTTGGTCTTATTTTATTATTACGCCAACAGATTTCAAACAGGTTATGAAACGAATGAAATTAATTCATAGAATTAATTTCAACGAATTAACCGCCCATTTAATTGGTCCGTTAAGAAATTAAGAAAACGCGTCAGTTGACTTTCATAATGACGGGTTTTCGTGGGTGCGTTACTTAGCGAAAATGAAACGGTGGGGCTCGTGCGGGTCCCACCTCACAAATATCCTACCAAGAGGTTAGGATATTTTTGAATAGCACCCTATCTACATCAACTCATCTTAAGCGGCTTTAAGTGGTTTCAAGTGGCTTCCAAGTGGCTTAAGTGAAATAAAATAATGTTTGTTGTACAATTATTTTATTTCTTAACTTTAAGCCCGAAAATTAAAAACCACACCCGAGCAAACGCAACTCCGGAAGAGGCGTTTCTAAGCAAGTACCGGCGCTGCGATTCCATCGGTGCCCTTGGAATTCGATTCTGAGCACCGGTTCAAAAGTTAGAAAAACCCGCTCGTCCGTTCACTGAACGTACCCGAGCCAAACTTCGGAAAATGATTTCGGGCACACCAGGCCTCAAAATCAGGTGCCGTCAGAAAATGTGCTCTTGTAAAATTCCATAGAAAATTAAGAAAAAAATTTCTTTGAAATTTAAGGGTTTTTACATGCATCCTAATAAAAATGTTGTAATTAATCCTTTTCTCAAAAAATATTTCTAACTTTTAAAAAATATTATTCCTCTATTGGGAAGCCTTGAGGCATAGAGAGCTCATTTGAATCCATATCCAAAAATTTGAATCATGATTCTCAGTATGAAATTGGATTCCAATGCCTTTGGTCTCATTGGGTTCACACTATTTTGTACTCCAGTCATCCTAATACATTCTTTAATGGACTTAATGTCGATATAGTTATTTCGGTAAAAGATAATATGCACTATATCTAGGTTCTTCATCAATTCATTGTTTTTCATCTAATCTGGTTAAAATAAAATATAATAGTGGATGAGTGCTCTAATATGGACCTATGATAGGTGGTCTACAAAGCTCCGTCGTTGTATTGTGTTTTATGAGCCTTATAGTTGTTATTCCACACATTGGACATTCTAGAGGTTCCCCTTTAATTAATTCAATTGATTACATGAATGAATTGAACCCTATTTTGGTTTCTCTTGAGTACCTTTGAACTTTTTGGGGGGTTTTCTCCAACCTTAGCCACTCATAGGGTGTTCCATTGTATTATTCCATTGTTAAAAAACTCATGGGATGCTAATATGATATCTTAGTATACGGAGAATATAATTGAAAACAATATTTAGGATATGGTGATGCCTCATTTTCCATGATATATCATGATGTGAATTTATTAATATATTAAATAGATAATATTGAAATTATGAAAATGGGTTGATGAACTCATGGGATATTTATAATTGGGAATTTATTAATCATTGGATGAATAAAAATTATAGTGAATTTTTTTGTTGGTATACCTTATATCCTAATACCATTAGATTCCATTGTTGTTTCTATAAGGGGTCATTCTATTATTGTGGAAACCTTGGACCTGTTTAATCTTTGGGACTTAATTACATTGTATACCTTGGGACTTGCTACATCTTGGATCTAGATTTCATATATTCACATTAGACACATGTAGTTGACATGATCCATAGACTCCTCCTAGGTCATTACTGAATTACTTGCAAGATTATTCTAGGCCTTGATGAGGATGTCTTGGTATTTTATACTTTGGATCCCGCCCTTCATGTTCTGGCACTTCTCTTTACAAGGTGAGGATAATGTGGATTACCTATTTATATGTAGATGCTGTGATGATTATTATATATTGGTTACATGGAGAGGTCATGGATGTGTATTTAACAATGGTTTTACGGTGTGGCTATTGGTGATAATTTGGCCAATTTTATAGATAACCCTGGTATGGGTATAATATTACAGTGGTCAAACTAGACAGCGTGGTTTGGTTATTTCTATTTTATATCGTCCGATTATTATGGGAGGAAAAATATTTTTTATAGGGATCCATTATTTAATTTACATCACTACTAATTTTTTTTAAATTTTCCATGGGAACATAACTTATATTAATAATTTTTTATATGATTAGCGAACTAATTTAGCTTGTATTGCATAACTGGGATTTTCCATAGACATCGTTGGTAGTGGCCTATAGAGTGATATCATAAAACGTGTTTGGGACATCAATTGGAACATGGAATGACTTTGTGGATGTAACCTCCCAAGTAAGTAATGAATAATAGATATTTTTATCTATGTCTAATAATAAATTTGATAGTGTTTTTTATAGGCTTAAAATGAAAATAAATCCAATCTTAATCATGTAATACACTAATATTTTTAAAAGATTGTTTTACTGCCTTTTGATGGAAAACCATTTTTAAATCTATCTTTTGACAATTTTATAAGCTATGTTTGTCAATATAAACTTATTATTTATGATTGGTACTTCAAAATTTACATTGTGTGAATTTTTGGTATTTTTCTGACAATATTCATTTTTTAATGAATAGTGAAAAATACTGCATTTTACATCAAAACTGCTTTTTAATATAAATTATTTATATGATTATATTAGCTATTGAATTGGTTTTAAAGTGATATTAGAATATACTTTTACCATTTATTCCAATAGTGGTCATTGGAGTCAATTCCACTTTGAAATTGGACTTAAACTGGTGACAATTTTTTGATACTTATTGTTTCATAAAAACACGATATTTGTCATGACAGTGGGAATTAATTATTAAATTAATTAATGTAACTTATATGATTTTAATTTTGTAAAATAGACATCATTTTTGAATTCGGAATATCAAATATAGATTAGGGTGAATTTTTGGTAATTTTCTGAAAAACATCATTTTTTGATGAATAGTGAAATCACTAAGTGGTACTTATAAAAACTGATTTTCCTTTTAAATGAAACTTTTCCATCTTTGTGTTTTGAATTTAAAAAATCCAACATACATGGTTTTCATTAAGAAGTAAAATGTGGTTCAAAGGGATTAAAATAATTTTTTGATGAATAGTAACTTATTATGTTTTTAATCGCGATTAGAGGTAATTAGTGTAGTTTAAGGTAAAAATAATGTTTTAATAATATGAGATGATCTTGAAACATGTCCTAAACTCATTGGATGTGTCATGGACGACCATGTAAATCAATGGCTCAACTTTGGGACCCCATGGAGCCACATTGGTTGGGAAATGACATAAATAACCTTTTATTTAATGTTAAAGTAAAAATGACACAAACATTAGTTATTTTACTAAAACAATTTTTACATGGGGTTATAGAAGTCAAATTTTTGACTATAAATATTAATTAGAAATCTAAAAAGATTTCCTACATCATATTATTTTTTTATAAATTTTAGACATTAAATAAATTAAATTATTTACGACATCATGATGATGCATCAATTACCTCATTAATAAAGGATTTAAATAAAATGAAACGATAATGTAAAATCTATGACCTACACATGTCCAAAATCTATTGGATGGGTATATTTCGAAACCTTATCACCTTAGACTTGAATTATATCAATTTGGGACCTTTTTAATCCGAAAATCATTTTAAAATAAAGTAACATTTCTTTACATTCCAAGAGTGCCCCTCCTCTCCTCTTATAAAAGGCCCCCACCTCTACCTCCTTACCCCCACTTCCAAAGCCTTTGGCTCGGCAAAACCCTTCCCATTTTGTCTCTCCACTTCCATATATTACTCCTTGAAGCCTCACTTTGGGCAGAAGTTATCTCAAGGAAGCCTTTGAGCTCAAACCAAAGAGAGTTACCCGATTTTAAGGCAACGTTTTCACTTGAGTCCTTTTGTTTTATTTTTCTTCTCCAACCCCATAAACTCTTTTTATTCATTTCATTTGTAGAAAATCCAGTATATTAAATATAATAGGATGTTGTTATAATAAGGATTCGAGCTACACATACACACACCTACATCTAATGGTTAAAGAACATACTGTTTCCGTGGATGGCGAATTTCAGCCTCCCGAAACGATGATTGTTCAACATTATTTTAACACCTTCAAAGGTAACCATTAAGATGAAACTATATTTATATATGATATATAATATGTTTATGTTTTCCTCAAGCTTCTGTATTTTTCATTTTGGGCATACCATTATGGTTTCCATTATGGGTAAACGCGATATCTTCATTTAAGGAAGTGCGGACTACCGCCCCCTCAATGTGTTTTGATTCATTAAATACCATATGTGTGACGTATAAAGGATGGAGTTGTGATATAATATATGATATTACACTATAATTATAATATTCCTTTATATCATTATTATTCCATTCTATAAAATACGAAATAGAAATGAAAGTAGCCTTCATGCGTACGTACGGCTTACCGTCTCCATGAACGGTGCATTTCATTTCATACCTCTAAATGATTATGTAATATTATAAATGAATGTTTATAATAGATATATATGATATATATGATATATACATCATGATTATAATTCTGGATATAATGTATACATGAACAACTTGTAATTATAAAGGTTTTATTTTTGACTCAAGTACCAATGATCGTTAAAACGACCGTTATTAACTTAAATAATTACATAGTGTTCATGACATGGAAATAAGTGACATAAAAGGAATAATGAACTTGAAAAAGGTTCTTAAACAAGTATAAATTAACTCAAGTTTATTATTCAGGAGATTAAAGAACGACCGAGTCAAGTCGGACCCGAGGTATGGGACTTCGTCTCAATCTCCATTCATTGAGGCATATTTTGTTTTATTCACAAACTTCTTTTATAAGGTGTATAAACCCCATTGAAATTTACATTTATCCAAAAGGAATATTTTTTATATGAAACGTTTTAATAAACGACAAAATGAGAAGTTTTTGTCGTACGTATGCGGCGATAATGACTTCTCCACCGTCGTGACCATTATTTGAGTTTCAGCTTACTCTACAAGCCATACCTTTTTTTAAAAAGAAAAATAAATACAATGTTTTACTTTTCTTTTATTTTGGTATCGAAAATGGTTTTCATAATGTTTTTAAATCAATGTGTTTTATTGATATCTTATGATTAAATGGTGGAAATGTCATGTTTCCATTATGCATGTTTTATGTGATACGATTATGTTGAGGTTCTTGGGCTTTATTATGAAGAAGGGTGGTTCCGTGATAAACTAAGGGCGGGTGAGGCTGATATAGCTCTCCAATGCATTGGGTAACGTGATGGATTGAAACATTAAGGTTTCTCTGAATAGATTTAAAGAATATACTGTGATGGGTATTCCAAACATAACCAAGAGGGTTACTCCCTACGTAAGAATGTTATGAATGCCTCAAGTTACCTTTATGTCTTATGATTTCTATGAATTATTCATGATTTGATGAGGTAGGTTAAAGTGCTTATGTTTTATGGGTAAAGTATGATTTCATTCTTATGTGTATATGTACCAATGTTTCCTTTCCATATTTTTATATCCCTTACTGAGCTTTTTATGCTCATACCACGTTATTGAAATGTTTTTCACAGGTCAAAGGAAAGGTACATGATATGATGATAGTGTCAAGGAAGTGTCAAGAAAGAATCCATGTTTTATATTAAATATGTTTCCATTGATGGGAAAATGAATACTATCTTTTATGTAACCACTTTGTTTAAATGTGGAATGTAATGGAAGTTTTATGATCTAATTGTCTAAAACTCTAAACCCGAAAAGATACTCATTGTGTAATCTTGTAATAACTCAAGATTAAGTAAGGTTTAAAGCTGGGGCCTTATAGTTGTTATCAAAGGTCGGTTTAGATAACTTTAGGATTTAGAATTTTATTAAATGATTATCCAAAAATATTTTTTATGGTCAAATTGAAATGATATAGCATTTGAAGATTACCATGTTGCTTAATCTAAGACATGTTTGTTCATAATGGTTTTCCGCAGAGGAAACAAGGATGCAGTTCTAGGAAGGCATGCAGAATGAAATAACCTTCCAAATCAGCATCCTGAGATGGTCAGAATTGGAACTGAATAGTTTGTTACAGTAATGGCACAGTTGACTCATGCGATAAATGGTCCGGGTATCCATGCATGAGATCAGCCAGATCAACTGCAGAGGAACATGTCACTAGTGGAACATTTCATGAGGCAACATCCCTCATTATTCAGAGGATAATCTGACCACGTGTTAGTTGAAGGGTGGATTAAAGAACTGGAAAATATTTTCAATGTCATGGGGTGTTCAGAAAATCAAAAGGTTAGTCTTTCTATTTACCGTTTGGAGGGTGAAGCAGATCAGTGGTGGTCGATGGTTAAAAATATCAGGGACGCCGATGAAATTGATGCTCTCGACTGGGATGAATTCAAAGGTATATTTCTTGAAAAGTATTTTCCAAAGGCTGTTCGACTTAGGATGGAAAAACAATTCTTGGAATTGAAGCAAGAGGAAGACTCAGTGGCCGCCTTTGAAGAAAGGTTCACTCGACTGGCAAGGTATGCTCCCAATATTATCCGATACCTTGATAGTAAAATAAAAAAATTTCACTCAGGATTAAAGCCAAAATATCGAAGGGCATTAGCTTCTCGTGAGTTTAAAACTTATGAAAAGCTTTTTCGATGTGCTGAGAAGGTGGAAATTGAGTTTGCCTATGATCAAGTGTTCTATAACAACCAACAGAAGAAGAGACCGAGGTGGTAGGATAAAGGGAATAATTCTTCAAAAAAGTCTGATGGTAAGAAATCTAAGTTTCCAGTTTGTGATAAATGTGGTAAAAGGCATGATGGGGAATGTCTTCTGAATTCTGTAATGTGCTACCGATGTGGTAAGATGTGACATAAGGCACATGATTGCACTGAAAAGTATCAAGGTGAAGGTATGTTCAAAATTGATTTACAGTTAGTGAAATGTTTTAAGTGCAATGAGATGGGTCACTATGCAAACAAGTGTCCGACAAAGATCTCGAGTGATGGAAAGCAGTTAGACTACATGAAGAAAGGGGTGGTGAAATCCTTTGCAACTACTTCAGCAGATGTCGGGCCATCAAATGAAGTTGTATCAGATACTTTGTTTGTTTTTTCAGATTATAACAGTGTGTTTTTTGATTCAGGGTCTACACATTCTTTCATATCTGAAAACATTTCTAGTGAAATGGGAAGACCATCTCAAGAAATGACTCCTGAACATATGGTAAAAAAATTTGGGGGAAATGTTGAGGCAAAAAGAATTCATAAGAATCTTTCTATCCTTATTTGTGGAAAGAACCTACTTTCAAACCTTATTGTTCTACCAATAGTAGAGTTTGATGTTATCCTGGGTATGGATTGGCTCTCTATTTACCATTCTAAGATTGACTGTAGAGATAAAGAAGTATCTTTTCAGAAAGACTTTCAGTTTATGTAAAAGAATGAACCCTTACTGTTGATAACATATCAAGAGGCCGAGAAACTTGTAAAAGACGGAAATGAATGCTACCTTGCACACATCGTTGAAAATAAAGTAACTATTCAGATTAATGATGTGCCAGTGGTAAATGAGTATCCTGATGTTTTTCCTGATAAGTATCCTGGAATAATACCAGATTGAGAAGTTGAGTTTACTGTAGACTTAGTTCCTGATGCTAATCCAATTTCGAAACCCCGTTATCGAATGGCTCAAATTGATCTTTTAGAGGTGAATGAGCAATTGCAAGATTTATTAGAGAATGGTTTCATTCGACCTTGCACGTCGCCATGGGGTGCTTCTGTTTTATTTGTTAAAAAGAAATATGGTTCTATGAGACTTTACATTGATTATAGAGCCTTAAATAACATCAATGTTAAGAACAAATATCCTTTGCCTCATATCGATGATTTGTTTGATCAGCTCCAGGGAGCTCAGTAGTTTTCAAAGATTGACCTGAGATCGGGGTACCATCAGCTGAAGGTAATGGAAGCAGATGTTCCGAAGACTTTGTTTCGTACAAGATATGGCCATTATGAATTTGTAGTAATGCCTTTTGGGCTAACCAATGCACCTGTTGTATTCATGGACGTAATGAATAGAATTTTCCATGAGTTCTTGGATAAGTTTGTGGTGGTTTTCATTGATGCTATTTTGGTGTTTTCTAAAAGTAAAGAGGAGCATGAAAGACATTTAAGTGTTATTTTTCAAACCTTAAAAGAAAAGAAATTGTATGCTAAATTAAGCAAGTGTGAGTTTTGGTTGCAACGAATTTAATTCTGTGGTCACATTGTTTCTAAAGATGGGATAACTGTTGATCCTGAAAAATCAAAGGTTGTTGAAGAATGGCCAAGACCCACAAATTTAACTGAGATTCGTAGTTTCATTGGTTTGGCAGGCTATTACTGAAGGTTTGTTAGGAATTTTTCACGGTAATCTTGTCCAATGACTAAGCTAACTCGGAAGGGTGTTAAGTTGATATGGATAAAAGAATGTGATGATTGTTTTTAGGAGTTGAAAAGAATATTGGTGAATGCTCCAGTTTTGGCACTACCTTCTAGGAATGGTGAGTTTGTTATCTACAGTGATGCTTCATTGAAAGGACTTGGTTGTGTCCTAATGCAGAATGATCAGGTAATTTCTTATGCTTCAGGACATTTGAAAACTCATTAGGTAAATTACCCTACACATGATTTGGAATTAGCTGCTGTTGTGTTTGCATTAAAATTTTGGAGGCACCATTTGTATGGAGTAAAGTGTGAAATATATACCGATCACAAAAGTTTAATGTATATATTCACTCAGAAAGAATTGAACATGAGACAGAGGAGATGGCTATAATTAATCAAGGATTATGATTGTACAATTAATTAACATGCAGGAAAAGAAAATAAAGTGGCTGATGCTTTGAGTTGAAAAAGTAATGCATTATTAGTAATGTTGTGTTCGGAATGTGATCCTTTGGTTAAGGTTTTGATGAAATTTGGCATAGATGTTTTTGGTACAGAGATCTGCGGGAGTATTACTGGTGGGATGGAATGAAAAGTGATATTGACGATTTTACTGTGAAGTGTTTGACATGTCAACAGGTTAAAGCAGAGTGGCAGTTACCGAAAGGGATGCTTCAGCCTTTACCAGTGCCAGAGTGGAGATGAGAGAATATATCCATGGACTTTGTTGTGGGATTACCGAAGACATCTCGAGGTAATAATGCAATCTGGGTTATTGTTGATCGCTTGACTAAATCTGCTCATTTCCTTGCTATATGAGATACCTTCTCTCTGGATCAACTTTCCCATTTTTATCTTAAATAGATAGTCAGGTTATATGTAGTTCCTCTCTCCATTGTATCCGATCGTGATCCCTGGTTTACTTATAACTTTTGGAAGGGCCTTCAGAAGTCGTTGGGTACTGAA
This sequence comes from Viscum album, assembly GCA_963277665.1. Taxonomy (NCBI): domain Eukaryota; kingdom Viridiplantae; phylum Streptophyta; class Magnoliopsida; order Santalales; family Viscaceae; genus Viscum; species Viscum album. The sequence goes on along the minus strand of OY728140.1, from coordinate 1,262,688,422 downwards.
TTAAATTTTAGTACAACTTTTCATCCTCAATCAAATGGGAAGTCAGAACAAACAATTCATACATTGGAGGATATGCTACGTTCTTTCTCTATGGATGATCAGGGAAGTTGGGACGAACATCTTTCTTTGGTTGAATTTTCATATAATAACAGTTTTCATTACATTATATAGATGGCACCATTTGAGGCATTATATGGGAAGCGGTGTCGAACACCAGCTTTCTGGGATGAAGTTGGTGAAAGGAAGTTGATGGGACCAGAATTGGTAGAAGAGATGGCAGAAAAGTTCAGCTGATTCAGAAACACATGAGAACAGCTCAGAGCAGGCATAAGAGTTATGCGGACAACAGGAAGAAGGATCTATCTTTTGAGATATGTGATCATGTTTTTCTCAAAGTATCACCGTGGAAAAGTGTGATAAGATTTGGTAAGAAAGGAAAGCTGCGACAAAGGTTCATTGGACCATATGAAATTCTGGAGAGAGTTGGATCATTTGCTTACCGAGTGGCTTTACCTCCGATTTTATCTCAGGTACACAATTTTTTTCATGTTTCGATACTGAGAATGTACATGCCAGATCCATCTCATGTTTTGAGTCCAGAGGTAGTTCAGCTGGAAGAGAACCTATCTTATTGGGAACAACTGGTCCAGATTCTTGACCGCAGGGAACAAGTGTTACGGAATAAGGTGATTAGTCAGGTAAAGGTTTTGTGTAAAAACCACATGATGGAAGAGGCAACATGGGAATCTGAAAATGCAATGAGCGATATATACCCATATTTATTCGATAAGTAAATAAATTGCGGGGACGCGATTTTCTAAAGGGGAGAAGGATGTAACATCCCAAATAAGTAATGAATAGTAGATATTTTTATCTATGTCTATAAATAAATTGGATAGTGTTTTAGAGGCATACAATGAAAATAAATCCAATCTTAAGCATGGAATACACTAATATTTTTAAAAGATTATTTTACTGCCTTTTGATGGAAAACCATTTTTAAATCTATATTTTGAACTAATTTATTTATATGATTAGATTATCATTTTAATTGGTTTTAATGTGAAATTAGATTATATTTTTACCATTTAATCCAATAGTGGTAATTGGAATCAATTCCACTTTGAAATTGGACTTAAACTGGTGCCAATCTTTTGATACTTATTGTTTCATAAAAACACGATATTTGTCATGACAGCGGGAATTAATTATTAAATTAATTAATTTAACATATATGATTTTAATTTTGTAAAGTAGACATCATTTTTTAATTCTGAATATCAAATATATCTTAGGGTGAATTTTTGGTAATTTTATGAAAAACATCAGTTTTTGATGAATAGTTAAATCACTAAGTGGTACTTATAAAAACTGATTTTCCATTTAAATGAAAATTTTCCATCTATGTGTTTTGAATTTCAAAAATACAAAATACATGTTTTTCATTAAGAAGTAAAATGTGGTTCAATTGGATTAAAATAATTTTTTGGTGAATAGTAACTTATTAAGTTTTTAATCACGATTAGAGGTAATTAGTGTAGTTTAAGGTAAAAATAATGTTTTAATAATATGAGATGATCTTGACACATGTCCTACCCTCATTGGATTTGTTATGGCCGATCTAGAAAATCCATTTGTCAACTTGGGGACCCCATGGAGCCACTTTGGTTGGGAAATGACATAAATAACTTTTCATTTAATGTTACAGTAAAAATCAATCAAACATAAGTTATTTTACTAAAACAATTATTACATGGAATTATAAAAGTTCGATATTTGATTATAAATATTAATTGGAAATCTAAAAAGAGTTCCTACATCATAGTATTTTTGTTATAATTTTTATACATTAAATAAATTATATAATTTATGACATCATGATGGTACATCGATTACCTCATTAATAAAGGATTTAAATAAAATGAAAACATAATGTAAAATATATGACCTACACATGTCCAAAACCTATTGTATGGGTATATTTAGAACCATTATCACATTATTCTAGAATTATATCAATGTGGGACCTTTTGAATCCGAAAATAATTTTAAAATAAAGAAACATTTCTTTACTTTCCAAGAGTGCCCCTCCTCTCCTCTTATAAAAGGCCCCCACCTCTACCTCCTTACCCACACTTCCAAAGCCTTTGGCTCTGCCAACCCCTACCCATTTTGTCTCTCCACTTCCCTCTCTTACTCCTTGAAGCCTCACTTTGTGCAGAAGTCTTCCCAAGAAAGCCTTTGAGCTCAAACCAAAGGGAGTTACCCGATTTTAAGGTAATGTCTTCACTTGAGTCCTTTTGTTTTATTTTGCTTCTCCAACCCCCTAAACTCTTTTTATTCATTTCTTTTGTAGAAACTCCAGTATATTAAATATACTAGGATTTTTTTATAAGAAGGATTCGATCTACACTTACACACACCTAAATCTAATGTTTAAATAACATACTGTTTCCGTGAATGGAAAATTTCGCCCTCCCGAAACGATGATTGTTCAACATTCTTTTAACACCTTCAAATGTGGCCATTAAGATGACACAATATTTTATATGTTATCTAATATGTTTATGTTTTCTTTATGATTATGTATTTTTCATTTTGGGCATACCATTATGGCTTCCATTATGGGTAGACGTGATATCTTCATTTAAGGAAGTGCGGACTACCGCCCCCTCAAAGTGATTTGATTCGTTAAATACCATATGAGGGACATATAAATGATCGAGTTATGATATTATATATGATATTACAGTGGAATTATAATATACCTTTATATAATTATGATTCCATTCTATAAAATACGAAATATAAATGAAAGTAGTGTTCATGTGTACGTACGGCTTACCGTCTCCATGAACGGTGCATTTCATTTATTACCTCTAAATGATTATGTAATATTATAAATGCATGTATATACTTGATATATATGATATATATTATATATACATCATGATTATAATTCTGGATATAATGTATATATGATCAACTTGTAATTATAAAGGGTTTATTTTTGACTCAAGTACCAATGATCATTAAAACGACCGTTATTAACTTAAATAATTACATAGTGTTCATGACATGGAAATAAGTGATATAAAAGGAATACTGAACTTGAAAAAGGTTCTAAAAAAGTATAAATTTACTCAAGTTTATTATTCAGGAGATTAAATAACGACCGGGTCAAGTCGGAACCGAGGTACGGGACTTCGTCTCAATCTCCCTTCATTGAGGAATATTTTGTTTTATACACAACCTTCTTTTAGAAGGTGTATTAACCCATTTTACTTTTATGTTTATCCAAAAGGAATATTTTTTATACGAAGCGTTTTACTAAACGTCAAAAGGGAATGTTTTTGTCGTACGTATGCTGCGACAACGACTTCTTCGCCGTCGTGACCATTATTTGAGTTTCGGAATCCTCTACAAGTCATTCCTTTTTTTAAAAGAAAAATAAATACCATGTTTTACATTTCTTTTATTTTGGTATTGAAAATGGTTTTCATAATGTTTTCATATCAATTTGTTCTATTGATATCTTATGATTGAAAGGTGGAAATGTCATGTTTCCTTTATGCATGTTTTATGTGATACGATTATGTTGAGGTTCTTGGGCATTATTATGAAGACGGGTGGTTCCATGATAAACTAAGGGCGGGTGAGCCCGATATAGCTATCCAATGCATTGGGTAATGTGAAGGAGTGAAACGTTAAGGTTTCTCCGAAGAGATTTAGGGAATACACTGTGATGGGTATTCCAAACATAACCAAGAGGGTTACTCCCTACGTAAGAATGTTATGAATGTCTCATGTTACCTTTATGTCTTTTGATTTCTATGATTTATTCATGATTTGATGAGGTATGTTAAAGTGCTTATATTTTATAGGTAAATTATTATTTCATTATTATGTGTATATGTACCCATGTTTCCTTTCCATATTTTTATATCCCTTACTGAGCTTTTTATGCTCATCCAAAGTTTTTGAAATGTTTTTCATAGGTCAAAGGAAAGGTCTATGATATGATGATAGTGTCAAGGAAGTGTCAAGAATGAATTCATTTTTTATTTTAAAAATGTTTCCATTGATGGGAAAAATGAATAATCTCTTTTATGTAACCACTTTCTTTAAATGTGGAATGTAATGCAAGTTTAATAATCTAATTCTCTAAAACTCTAAACCCGAAAAGATCCTCAATGTGTAATCATGTAATAACTCAAGATTAAGTAAGGTTTAAGGATGGGGCCTTATAGTGGATGCATGTAGGTACTGGGGAAAAACCCATAGTACGATGCATGATTTGTTCTATTCATATAAGTAATGGATAACAGGACCATACTGATGCTCGTGGTGCCATCAGTGATAGTTCTTTTGGTCTTTTTGGAATTTTTATACATATATTGTACTGGATACTTGTATAACTATTTTTAATATTTTTAGATACATGACATGACTCTTAATATTTCTTATGATAATACCACTGGTGTTTTTATATATTCATATCTTAGATGTTTATCATCTTTTTGGTTATTTCTACACTTAAACTATTTATCTATATGATTTCTACCACTTTTTTCAACATTAAGATGAGATAATAACCTACCACAAACAAACTGAAGCCCCTAAAAGCTAGTATTTAGTCTCATGAATTAAAGGAGATATGCATTAGTCCATGTAACCGACTGGCATGGGGCACTGTTCAGTGGCATTTGGGTCGGGATGTTAAAAGAAGGTATCATTGTCTCCCATTTATTACATTTGAATTTTGAGATAATAGTAAGTGGGTTATAAACGAATTTTAACTTTTTTGTGACTTGTGACTAAGAGTAGATAACCCAGATATAGTAAAATCCAAATTTTTTTAAAGGGAAATTTATTCTTTCTTAGACATTGACTATTGCAGTTTATCTGATTCCATCATTTGGTGGTGCAATTTTTTTTGACGTTGATTTGTATTTTAGGTTTTTTTTCTATTTTCGGGATAGATGTGCCTATATATCTCATGCATCATTTTATTCAATTTATAGGATTCACATCACATGCACTATGTCATGCCATATAGGATGAACTGCTCGACTACATGACTTTATGGTATGTTCCTTGTGTGATATATATATTGTGGAAATAGATTACTGGTGAATAAAATAAAGAAATATTTTTTGGTACATAGAGTGCCTAATGATACCAAAATAATTGTTTTTTGATTTTTCTACAATAGAAAACATACAAAGTCAACTATGGAATTTTGATTCATAAACAATCAGTCAGGTTGACTAGAACAGGTTATTGTTTGGATTGTGTGGATTCCATATTTTTATTTATGAAGTGTATGGTCCATTATTGATTAGTTGTGTTGAACAGTTTATTTCAATAATTTTTAGAGAATTATGATATAAATGTGAACAAAAATGGAAATTCAATTTTGAAACATAAAACATGACCTAAACAGTGATTTTGAGTGTGCATTAGGCAATGTCTCTATTGATGTTATGATTTTTTTACCTTGTCCTAGATATATGAGATTGCAGAGGGCTGTGACATATTTATAATAGTTTTTTTACCAATCCTAAACTTTTAGTTGTTACCTTTTATCGATATTTCCATAGGTGTGTGTTTGGCGTTATAGATGTATTGCACCATGATGACCTCTAGTCTTACACCAGGAGGCTGGCGATGATGATGATCTGGAGGTAGTGGTACATGGGCTAAAACTAGATCCTCCAATTATACAAGTTTTTTAACCATTATATTTACCAAAGACATGTACTGAGGAAATATATAATTGGTGGATTTTTCGTATTTTGAATAATTTTCAGGATGCATTGCAACCCACCTCATCTATGGTTGTGCAGACACATGTGTTCCAATAGCAGTGTCTTCTGACCTTTTTAGGGGATAGTGGTCTACATAATGTTGAGCTACGTCTTGAGGCCATGTTGTTGATATTTGATCATGTAGAGACACCTCCTAGGAGGATATCGAAACTCAGGAATTATATGCTTCAAGGAGCAGAAAATAAATTGTTAGATGTTTTAAATATGGATGGAAATCTATGAAATATGGTTTGGCGTGATTTCTAAACATTCTTTTAAGATTAAATTTCTTCAAAGACTCTAAGAGAAGAGTGGTCCATATAGTTTATTCATCATGAATAGGGAAGAATGACTATTATGTAATATTCATCATGATTTATAGAGCTATATAATTTGGGTATGATATATCTTATTAATTATTTATCGAGGGAGTGATGATTCAAAAACAGTCTCATACATGCCATTTGTTCTCAAGTAAACATTTTTAGTCTAATTAATATTACTAATATTGTAATTTAGGTGAGGATTATAAAGCGGAACCTAAGGGATGTATGGGGTGTAGATCAAGGTAGTGTAGCCTCTTGATCGTGTGGTTCAACATCCAATTGAAGGAAGTGACATTTTGAGGCTTCCCATGAGATGACCACCAACCATGATGTTATTCATGGTAGTTAATTTTTTTTATTAGTGTAAAAGATGATAAAAATGATGAATTAGCATGATCAAGACCTAGTCAGGTGCTGAGCCTGTGGTAGGATGTGAGACATACTGAGTTCCTATAGGACTATCCCTCTAGCATTTAGTGGAAGGGGGTCAGCTCTGAATCTATGTTCGGGAGAGGGTTTCATAGATCCATGTTAGGTTGTGAGATAGAGAAGTACAATCCATTCAATATGAGTTTGTGTTCATGGTTGAGGAAGCCAGAAACTAGTGGTCCCTAGACAATATAATGGTTTGTTCTATGTAGGGATGTTCTTTTATATGGACATGCTTTAGGCCAGAAATACTCTATACAACCTACACTTGAGGAGTAGATTGTCGAGTCATCTATGGTGAAAGTTTTGATCTTTGTATCCTCTAGTATTGTATATCTACTTATCAATATATTTTCATTGTATAGTTTCATATATGTACATGTGGAGTGAATCTATGGGCTTGTTATTTAGATTTTTGATGTTGTTAAGAAACTTGAAACACTATTGGGAATTAGATCATATATTATTTTCTATTGTAGAGAGATCCCCAGTAAGAATCGTGGGAGTCACATTGATTGGGATATTATTTTCATCAGGATGAAAGTGTTTGATATCATACTCAGTAGAGACAAGTTAGTTTATTATCGATCTTATATTGACTATTATCACTGAAGGGAAAAGTTCTCCTAATCATTAGGTATTTTATTTATTCCCAAGGGTGAAGTTGATGTCCACGAGATTCAAGAAAAAATAATCTTGGTCTACATGAGTTCATAACCTAGTTTCTATTTTATATCTATAAAATGATTAATCAAGTCCAAAAGTTTTTAAAAAAATGGTCAATCATTTCAAGGAAATTTTCCTGAATGGATTATCTTGTTTACATTCGAAGATAGAGATGGATTTTTCTATTGATCAATTTCCGTGAGCTGAATTGGTATATATTCATCCTTACAGGTTGGATATGATAGATTTATTCGAACTAAAGAGAAAGATAGATGACTTAGAGTAATGGAGTTTATTTGACCTATTAATTATATGTGGTTTTTTCTTATCCCTTTTACAAAAAGTTGAATAATACCCTCATGATATATTTGCATTATTGGAAATTGAAATAGTTTATTTTAATGAACTAGTATCCCGTTTGATAGATAGATTAAATTTATTATAATCTATTGGGTGATAATGTATTTTTTATAATTTATTTATAATCTGGGTATCATTATGTGGGTGTTCGACCTATAGAAATAAGTTATTCAGATATTCGTAGTAGGAATGGTCTATATGAATATCTAGTTATGTTTTGAGATCACATGAATGCACTAGATGTTTTTTGGGCGTTGATGAGTTGAGTTTTTTATCCTTATGTTATTTTGTATGTGTTTAAATCAACAACACATCAATATGATGTATGATGATACATGTATGACTCCAACTCTGTATTTTTTATTTAAGAATTGATATTTTAGTTCAAAACACATAACACAAACTCATAACTGAAAAAGCACATCAAGATTGTTTTAATACATTAGAAAAATGATATATATGTCAATTTTGACATGCAATAATCATCGGTGTCTCGATCGGATACACAAAGTTTCTCATATGACTCAATGTTTTTGTTATCAGTTTAAAATTGATGTTTTAGTCCCAAACATGTGTCCATTGTTTAAAAAATAAAACTCACTCGTATTATATTAATATAGTAATAAAATGATTCGTAGATCAATTTTGATTTTTAGGTATCAATCTTACATCAAACTAACACATTATGTGACTGGTATGAGTTGAATGGCTTGATTTCAATGTAAATGGACATATTGGAATAAAAAAGATACTTGACATACTCAAAAATTAGATAACACGTTCATACTATTTTGATAGATTAATAAAATTGTCCTTGATTCATTTTTTATTAGTATAAACTAACCACATATGAACTCAGCGCATGATGTGAATGGTATGGCTCCAAGTGTGTCTTTTTATTTAAAATTTTCATTTTAATTCAAAACATACATCACATACTAAAATTTGAAAAAGAAATCTGATTATTGGTATAACTTAGAGGACAAATGCATAAGTAATTTTAGATATTCATGTATTAGCTGTAGAGACCCGTATCTTGACGTACATTGACATTACATTACTTTTGCGGAATACTTAGTACATTAAAAAAAACACACACACAAGGACCATAATAGTTTAGTGTCTTTGGAAACTCGGACTATAATCTTCTAATCGTGGTGAAAGATCTTCAAAATCTCCCATAAAGATCTTCCTTTTTTTTACCTAAAACCATTCTTTATATCCTGGGGAAAAGAAAACATAAAAGGGTGAGCTCAAATGCTCAGTAAGGGTAAACAAAATAAATATCAACCACATCATATTCATAAGAACATAACATTTTGGAAATCATAACCTGCAAAAGAGAGCATAATTTCATAATCATGGGATAAATCATGGCAGTGAAAAAGTAATCCCAATAATCATAACATAAAACATGAATCATTGTGGCATACACACATAATCATAGAGAATCATTTCTTGTTAGTCAAGACTAATTTCCAAGACTATCTTAGTGGACAAAGTCCCTTTCTAAATCGAGTAACCCTCGTTTCAGTCCTGTTTCACTGAACTGAAATAACCTTCCGTTCCAGCCATGTCTATCTCATGAGATATAAAATCTTTACCCAATGCATTGGAGGGAGAACCACCCATATTATAATGAATCCTTTCTTATGTGTGCCACATAATCATAAACCATACATCATAGCGTAACCCATGTAATAAAAATGGGATTCTTAAACAACATGACATCATAAAACAATTCATATAAGATAAAGGAATTCATAAAAATATTTCCATCACAACATAATCAAACCAATGTAATAATAGGGATAAAAACAGAACCCTTTTATTATCTTAGATGGAAAATAATTTTGATAAAATACTTGAACTCCATTCTTGAGGAAAATATCCTTTCTACTTCAAAAACATTTTTCTTTTCTTAACATGTCATAAAATTATAAACTAAAAGAAGTTGATCAAAAATAAAATTGAAAACTTGTAAAGGAAGCTTCTTGGAAATAATGTTTTAAAAATCCATTCGTGCCGTATAAGTTAAAAAAAAATTCTTCGTACTTTTGTCGGAAAAGTCAAAAAGTACCTCGTACGAAAAAACGACAAAAGATTCCTTTCATATCCTTTACTAAAAACTCATCAAAGGGTAAAATTGGATTTAAACAATTTTAGGTGGATGTAAATAATATTACATATTGAGAAAACATGGACGTGGATGATAAAATACACCCCAGTAAATGCTAAATTATAAACAATCTCGGATAAAAATGAGATTGTGATATTTTTCCTTACCTTAGGTCCGATTTGCTTCGTATGTGTCCGAACCTCCTCTTCTTTGAAGCGCCTTTTGGAGACCTCCTCTTAGGGAACTAAAATTGGTCTTTGAGGAAGACCAGAACCTCTAGGATGTTGCTAGGGAAGTGGAGAATAGATTTTGGCAGGGGTTGGCCGAGCTTGAGTGCTCAAATTGGTGTGAGGAGGAGGGGGAGGAGGTGCCCTTTTATAAGGGAGGAGAGGGGTACCTTAGGAATATCTCAAAATATTATTTTATATTAAAGTAAAAATCGGTTTATAATGGTTCCAAAGGGTCTTATTTCGAATCTAAAGTGGGGATGGGTCGAAATCCTATCAACCAATAGGATTTAGACAAGTTTAGGTTATTATTTTAACCTTATCAATTAGATTTACCTCTAAGTTAAATAATTTAACTTTTACCGTGTCTTTTTGTTTTCATTCACTATATGGTTAATACACTTACTATAACATGCCAAACGAACCCCAAATTGTTTATTATTAATATATATATCCTTATCTATGTCATTTGGCCTAACCATAGATTTTTAAGAATAAAATAACAATTAATAATATAATATTTGATTTAAAAACTATTTTGTGTCAATTTTGACACTATTTGATATATGATTTTTGTGAAAGTCATAACAGAATTATATGTTCTAACCAAGTTGATTAAATCAACACTAATATATCATAGTAACCTATAAAATTAGTGGAATTCATAAAAAGTCCCAAATTACATTCATTTGAGTATTTATAACATCAATTATGTTAATATTTCCTTAAAAGGGTAATTACTGCATCATCGTTGTGTCATAAATAAATAAATTTATTTAAAGTCTAAAAATTTCAAATAAAATATAATTATCTAGGAAAGCTTTTTAGCTTTCTAATGAATATTTATAGTCGAATTTATGTTATGTATAACCCCATATTAAAAATTTTTTAGTGAATAAACGTTGATTTTAACTCTTTTAACTCTTCTTTGAATTAAATAATAATAAATGTCCTAATCTAATCCAAGTGGGCCTAAATGATAATATTTTACACTTAAGGTTGTTTTTGGTCGAGATACACTTGTCCAATAGAATTAGGACATGTGTTAGGGTAATATTAATATCATTCTTACCCTTAATTACCCTATTTACTTTTAACCGTGGTAAATAAAAGTAAAAAGTTACTATTCACCAAAAATTATTTTCATCTCATTGAACCACATTTTACTTACTGACATCAACCGTGTCTCTCGGATTTTTGAAATTTCATTCACAGAAGCGGTAAAATTAAGTTTTATGAAAAATTCAGTTTTTTAACTACCACTTAGTAGTTTCACTATTCATCAAAAAATGAAGGTTTTCAGAAAAATGCCAAAATTTCATCCTAAGCTATATTTCATATTCCGAATTCAAAAATGAAGTCTATTTTACCAAATTCATAACATAGAAGTTGCATTAATTAATTTTATAATTAAATCCTGCTGTTAAAACAAATAGCGTGTTTTTAAGAAACAATATCTATCAAAAGATTGACACTTGTTTATGTCTGGTTTAAATGTGCAATTACATCCAATGACAAACATTGTATTAAATTGTAAAAATATATTCTAAATATACTTTAAAACTACTCCAATTAATAATTTATCACTATTAATTATTTCGATTAAAAAAGTTGTTTTTTAATTATAATTTAGTAATTTTCACTATTCATCAGAATATGAAAGTTATCCGAAATGTACCAAAATTTCACCTTAGGCTAAATTCGATACTATGAATCCAAAAAATGAAGTTCATTTTGAAAAATAAGATTTACAGAATTTTAAAAAGTGGTTATTACTATTCATACCGGCTAGTTTTAATAATATTTTAATAGCATATCATTGTTTTGTGAAACTCAGTATTGCGTATTACACACGCTATCGAGGAAGGTCGCGATTACGTGTAATGCAAGGCAAGTCAAGGATGCGTGTTGTGAAAGCTCCTTTTGGTGTAGCGTACAACACAAGACATAAAATTAAAAAGAATATTTTTTATAAAATCTTGGGCTGTTACATTCTACCCCCCTTAAAATGAATTTCGCCCTCGAAATTCGTCGGGGTTATAAATGGTTTACTATTTGAAAGTTTCTTTAATAGAAACCCACATCGTAATAAGGAATATCAAAACCAATCTTTAAAAACAAAATTATGAAACGTAACGGTTACCCAAATAAACTAATCATTGGGTTTCCACATAGGTGAAAATATGGATATGGAAGAGAAATATAACCATCATGTTCTGATGGAGAGTGCTAGAGAACATGGCTATGGAAAATCCAATAATCACAAATCCATAAATTTGTGATGATCTAAGGTACCATCCGATTCATCAGGTATAAGATCACTAGGACAACATTTTTGGTTTTCAAGATCATTTCCCTAAAGTTGAAAATTTGAATTGGAATAAATACTTTTTTTTATTTTGGTACAGTCTCACTATTGTTCGTGCCTAGAACAATTTCCACTTCATCTCTTAATTAAATGAAGTTGAATTTGTTATTCGTGAAGTGTTAGCAGATCATGTGATAGAATGACGGGTCATTCCATCTGTCTCAAACAAAAGGTTAGCAAAAATTATATACATAAGTCGATCTATAGTGAGATTAATCATATATAGTTCCTAAAATTGACTTATACTTCATATATCATACTGCTTAATTTAATAAAACTAGTTTCTACTAAACAGGGACTTCATGTAGGCCAGTGGTAGGCGATAAAGGCTAGTCGCACTTCGGTTGTGGGTTCGATTCCCACAGCCTTGTCCGAAGCGATGGGCTGTCGCCCGTCCTGCAGGTTGTCCTTTTTCTAAAACTATATTACTATAACATCCCATAAATAATATCGAAAAAACTTCTATCCTTAAACAATACTAACTTATGTCCAACATAATCCATTCCAATCTTTAGTCCTATCTATAATACTGCAGTCCACTCTCATAATATAGTGAAAACGATTACCAGAGATTTAATACTATCGTTAATCCCCATATATATGTCTTGTTGGTCACATTACAAACATTCAAAGGCCTTAATCATGTATTCTCTTGAATACCTTAGTGAAAACATGAATGCAGTTTAAAGTTAACACTTTCCACATACCAAAATCCTCAAAATTCTATATACTCAAACCATGATATCACTTAGTCCTTATATCAATCATGAGCTCATGAATACTGTTAAACATTTCATTTTCTCGTTTTCCCTTCATTATGCGCATAATATCTCAATCACTTTGAATAACACATTAGACCAATACATAAATATTCCAATATTCCATGATACAACATTATTTTGGAATCCCATTACATAAAAACTTAATCATTCCACCACATCATTGTCATATTCAACATTGCCAATAGTGATCGCATGTGACTTCCCTTTGTCCTTTGCCTTAAGCGGTTGCTCATGTCGATCATCACTAACCCTTGGATTAGGGCATTTATTGGCATAATGCCCCATTTCCTTGCACTTGAAGCATTGAAGTGTTGGTGTTACGTTCTCTGCATTGTTTGCTTTATTCACTTCATTAGAATCCCATTTTCCATTACTTCGACACTCAGTTGCTCGATGACCTTCTTTTCCACACTTAAAACATTTTCTAGTCCCTTTAAGACAATCTCCACCATGCTTCTTTCCACACTTTGTGCATAAGGAAATATTCATCTTCTTTTCACCATTATTCTGAGTTTTCTCCTTGAACTCCATCTTTCGTTTCTTGTCAAACCCATGAGATGGATATGTAACACCAACTTCCATTTCTACCTTGATAGCACAACGCACAATTTCTTCATAGCTACTGAAGTCTCTTATAGCTAATTCCCTTCGAAGACTTGGTTTTAAGCCACTGAAAAATCGATCAACTTTACTTTAAGGTTGGATTATAATACCAGAAGCGTACCTTGCAAGTAATGTAAAATTCGCTTCGTATATACCAACAGATTCATCATCCTTTTGCTTTAGTTCAAGAAACTCCTTCTCCATCTTCGTTCGAAGAATACGAGGGAAGTACTTACTGAAAAACAAGTTCTTGAACTCGTCCCATTCCATGGAATCAATTTCATCTCTTTGCCTCGTATTCTTGACAAGATTCCACCATTGATCAGCTTCACCTTCCAAACGATATACTTCTAAGATGACTTTATCATGTTCAGAACATTGAAGAACTGAAAATATCTTTTCAGTAGTACTAATCCATTGTTCAGCAACTAATGGATCAGTAGACCCACTGAAAGAAGGCGGACGCTGCCTCATGAAGGATTCAACAGACTGTTGCTCCTTCCTTTGCTCGTTTGGAAGTCCTGCATGATTCATAGCTTGAGAAAGTTGTGTGAGCATGGCTACAAGATTTTGCATTCCAGCTCCCATATCGTTTGGTTGCTCAGGGGGACAATCATTGCATTGTCCATTGCATTGATCAACACGGTTCCTTCGGGTTCCAGCCATCGTCTAAAACCCCAAAAGAATAGTGTGAGAGGCAAAACTCATGCTAGGGAAAACAACATAATAAAGGGTTAGTACCCTCAATATCTAACATCTTAGGTTAAATTCTAAGATCGTTAGAGCAATTCTAGGACTATAACCTATATGTATACTTAACCTTAGAGACATCCCTAGACATACCTTAGAAATATCTCTAGGGATCTCACTAACGTTTTCGCATCCTAGTTTCAAAAGGTTGACTAAACCTTTCCTCTGATACCAACTGTAGAGACACGTATCTTGATGTACATTGACATTACATTACTTTTGCGGAATACTTCGTACATTAAAAAAAACACACACACAAGGACCGTAATAGTTTAGTGTCTTTGGAAACTCGGACTATAATCTTCTAATCGTGGTGAAAGATCTTCAAAATCTCCCATAAAGATCTTCCTTTTTTTTACCTAAAACCTTTCTTTATATCCTGGGGAAAAGAAAACATAAAAGGGTGAGCTCAAATGCTCAGTAAGGGTAAACAAAATAAATAACAACCACATCATATTCATAAGAACATAACATTTTCGAAATCATAACCTGCAAAAGAGAGCATAATTTCATAATCATGGGATAAATCATGGCAGTGAAAAAGTAATCCCAATAATCATAACTTAAAACATGAAACATTGTGGCATACACACATAATCATAGAGAATCATTTCTTGTTAGTCAAGACTAATTTCCAAGACTATCTTAGTGGACAAAGTCCCTTTCTGAATCGAGTAACCCTCGTTTCAGTCCTGTTTCACTGAACCGAAATAACCTTCCGTTCCAGCCATGTCTATCTCATGAGATATAAAATCTTTACCCAATGCATTGGAGGGAGATATAGGTCCCGCCCATCTTATAATGAATCCTTTCTTATGTGTGCCACATAATCATAAACCATACATCATAGCGTAACCCATGTAATAAAAATGGGATTCTTAAACAACATGACATCATAAAACAATTCATATAAGATAAAGGAAATCATAAAAATATTTCCATCACAACATAATCAAACCAATGTAATAATAGGGATAAAAACAGAACCCTTTTATTATCTTAGATGGAAAATAATTTTGATAAAATACTTGAACTCCATTCTTGAGGAAAATATCCTTTCTACTTCAAAATCATTTTTCTTTTCTTAACATGTCATAAAATTATAAACTAAAAGAAGTTGATCAAAAATAAAATTGAAAACTTGTAAAGGAAGCTTCTTGGAAATAATGTTTTAAAAATCCATTCATGCCGTATAAGTTAAAAAAAACATTCTTCGTACTTTTGTCGGAAAAGTCAAAAAGTACCTCGTACGAAAAAACGACAAAAGATTCCTTTCATATCCTTTACTAAAAACTCATCGAAGGGTAAAATTGGATTTAAACAATTTTAGGTGGATGTAAATAATATTACATATTGAGAAAACATGGACATGGATGATAAAATACACCCCAGTAAATGCTAAAGTATAAACAATCTCGGATAAAAATGAGATTGTGATATTTCCCTTACCTTATGTCTGATTTGCTTCGTATGTGTCCGAACCTCCTCTTCTTTGAAGCGCCTTTTGGAGACCTCCTCTTAGGGAACTAAAATTGGTCTTTGAGGAAGACCAGAACCTCTAGGATGTTGCTAGGGAAGTGGAGAAGAGATTTTGGCAGGGGTTGGCCGAGCTTGAGTGCTCAAATTGGTGTGAGGAGGAGGGGGAGGAGGTGCCCTTTTATAAGGGAGGAGAGGGGCACCTTAGGAATATCTCAAAATATTAATTTATATTAAAGTAAAAATCGGTTTATAATGGTTCCAAAGGGTCTTATTTCGAAGCTAAAGTGGGGATGGGTCGAAATCCTATCAACCAATAGGATTTAGACAAGTTTAGGTTATTATTTTAACCTTATCAATTAGATTTACCTCTAAGTTAAATAATTTACCTTTTACCGTGTCTTTTTGTTTTCTTTCACTATATGGTTAATACACTTACTATAACATGCCAAACGAACCCCAAATTGTTTATTATTAATATATATATCCTTATCTAAGTCATTTGGCCGAACCATAGATTTTTAGGAATAAAATAACAATTAATAATATAATATTTGATTTAAAAACTATTTTGTGTCAATTTTGACACTATTTGATATATGATTTTTGTGAAAGTCATAACAGAATTATATGTTCGAAACAAGTTGATTAAATCAACACTAATATATCATAGTAACCTAGAAAATTAGTGGAATTCATAAAAAGTCTCAAATTACATTCATTTGAGTATTTATAACATCAATTATGTTAATATTTCCTTAAAAGGGTAATTACTGCATCATCGTTGTGTCATAAATAAATTAATTTATATAAAGTCTAAAAATTATAAATAAAATATAATTATGTAGGAAATCTTTTTAGCTTTCTAATTAATATTTATAGTCGAATTTATCTTATGTATAACCCCATATTAAAAATGTTTTAGTGAATAAACTTTGATTTTAACTCTTTTAACTCTTCTTTGAATTAAATAATAATAAATGTCCTAATCTAATCCAAGTGGGCCTAAATGATAATATTTTACACTTAAGGTTGTTTTTGGTCGAGATACACTTGTCCAATATAATTAGGACATGTGTTAGGGTAATATTAATATCATTCTTACCCTTAATTACCCTATTTACTTTTAACCGTGGTAAATAAAAGTAAAAAGTTACTATTCACCGAAAATTATTTTCATCTCATTGAACCATATTTTACTTACTGACATCAACCGTGTTTCTCGGATTTTTGAAATTCCATTCACAGAAGCGGTAAAATTAAGTTTTATGAAAATTTCAGTTTTTTAACTACCACTTAGTAGTTTCACTATTCATCAAAAAATGAAGGTTTTCAGAAAAATGCCAAAATTTCATCCTAAGCTATATTTCATATTCCGAATTCAAAAATGAAGTCTTTTTTACCAAATTCATAACATAGAAGTTGCATTAATTAATTTTATAATTACATCCCGCTGTTAAAACAAATAGCGTGTTTTTAAGAAACAATATCTATCAAAAGATTGACACTTGTTTATGTCTGGTTTAAATGTGCAATTACATCCAATGACCAACATTGTATTAAATTGTAAAAATATATTATAAATATACTTTAAAACTACTCCAATTAATAATTTATCACTATTAATTATTTCAATTAAAAAAGTTGTTTTTTAATTATAATTTAGTAATTTTCACTATTCATCAGAATATGAAAGTTATCCGAAATGTACCAAAATTTCAGCTTAGGCTAAATTCGATACTCCGAATCCAAAAATGAAGTTCATTTTGAAAAATAAGATATACAGAATTTTAAAAAGTCGTTATTACTATTCATACCAGCTAGTTTTAATAATATTTTAATAGCATATCATTGTTTAGTGAAACTCGGTATTGCGTATTACACACGCTATCGAGGAAGGTCGCGATTGCGTGTAATGCAAGGCAAGTCAAGGATGCATGTTGTGCAAGCTCATTTTGGTGTAGCGTACAACACAAGACATAAAATTAAAAATAATATTTTTTATAAAATCTTGGGCTGTTACATTAGCCACACCACAAATTCCAAGGTCTAGATTCATGTAGAAGGACCTTTCATGTCCCTAATGCGCTTGGATATCAGGGAAGTCATATAAGTTGTTTGGAAGAGTTATCTACTTAAAAGGTTGGGAGAAAGGTGAATAAATTATGTTTAAATCCTAATTTACATGTTATTTTTGTTCATGAGTTTTTATGGTTGGTATACCAGATGCACCACGATTTGTAAATTTTTGGGGGTGAATAATAAAATGAAAATCATTTTTTGAAAAAAAATGACCCCTATCATTTACACTAGTGAAAGGGGATTCCGTGTCCTTCAATTCTCCAATGTATCATGTTTATAATAGGAAGTAGCACCTTTGGTATTTTCTTAACCATACATAAAATGTCTCTCTCTTGTAACTCAATATGATCAAATAAACCTTTCTAGTTTTTTTTGGATTTATTTGATGAGAATATATATTCGGTATTCTATCATTGATATTTGGTGACGTAATGTTATTTCTACCTCCGTTTCAGGAATTTTCTCTCAATTTGATTCCATTTCCTATTGTTTCTTATTATCATGTGATGGTGTATCGTATCTTCTATTTATAATGGTATTTTTGGTTGTTTTTTGGTGTGTTTGTTTCATAGCATACTTTAATGGATGATGTTCTTATAGGATAAGTGATTTTAGATATATAACATTGTCTGTTCATGTTTGAAAAACATTGAAATCACATTTGAGGTAGGGTATTTTAAGATAATATTATTTATTTATATGAAATTTTAAAATGATAATACATTATCCATTTGGATGGAAATAAAAATTAAATAATATCTATCAAATGAAATTAACAAATTTGGAATTGACCATATGTTTATGATGTTGTTTCTTTATACCATGATAGTGGGTTTCCCCTGGTTTTAGTAGATAGAGTGACATCTATTATGTATGATATGTTATCATTTTTTATTCTTGGACTACCATATTGATATTTTTAATGAACAAAATTCTAGAATTATTTTATAATTAATTGTCATTAGAAATTAATGAAAATGAATTTTTCTAATATGGTGGTTAATTAAATTTGATGATAATAAAATTGATTAAATATCCATGTTTATATGAAATTGTTCTTCCATATTATTAGTTGAATTGATAAATAATTCCAGTCGTGATTATTATTGATTATAAAACATCAAAAATTCATGTTAGTTGAGAATTTTACATCTCTATATTGTTGAATATGGAAATAAATTCTAAGAGAATTATTTTCCTTTAATAGAATTTTATAGAATGATGACATAGGTTTCCCATAGTTGGAGCTGGTAAATAATGACTTTGTTAATGGAATATGTAATAAGAACTTGCATTTTGATAAAGATAGTTTTCTAGGTAACATGTTGTATTTTGTTATTGAGAGGGTTGAGTGCCTTATTTTGGATCTTTGAGATGTCATTTTCATAATGTGGATGAATGCCTTTTTGATGGCCCAGTTTAAATGTTTATTTATATATTTTTACTACTTCGTTTTTGATTTTATCTAGATATTATTCTTGTGATATTATCCATATACAACAAATTTTGGGATGGTTGATATGGGGTGATGTGTCTTGGATGTGATGTAATCCTGGTGCGGCTGAGCATAGGATGGTTAATGAAATATATGTGGGATTAAAATGATAGAAGATATGTTAGTATTTGACTCTGGTGTTGGAATTATTAATAATTAAATTCATTTGGGTGTTAGGGATGCAACCAAAGGTGTTGTAATGGATTAAAGTTGAGCTTTCACGTTGATGAGATTCTGAGAGATAGTATATTCTCTTACAAATTTGTTTTATGGTAGAAGGCCATGTTTCATGTTTATCACTAGGGCTTTTTGCCCTGCTTGATATAGCTGGAGGTTATTATATCCATTATTTCTCTTGGTGGTGTCAAAGGATAGTATTCATAGAGTACCTAGTTAATGGAATATTTCTAAAAATGATTTATTAATTCCTACCCCATGGTATTAGTTGATGGTGGAATGAAAACGCTTTCAAGATATTAATAATGATAAACTATGGACTTAGTTTATAATATTTATAGATGGAAATGACATTACATTTATGATTAAAAAAATGTAATGTTGAAAAATTTTAATGTTTAATTAATGGACTATGAATTAATTCATTAATGTAAATAATGAATAGAAATAATTAATTTATGTATCTATTTTATATTCATGCATCCTTGTAGGATATCTGATCTTAATAGAAGATGTTGGGAGTCCATATGACATTATATGTAGTTTTTTCAAAGGCATGTTTATGCCTATAGTGTGTATATGAACTTTATTTTATCATTTATATTCTATGATTTCATATGCTTCCCCACCCATGTTAATTTGGTAGAATGGAACCTAATGGACCTGTGGAGGGTATTTTCCTTAACATTCTGGTGGGAGGTTGGATGAATAACTACCCCTAACATTCGTATATAGGTATTCATGGTGGTTAGCTTTCCCATATTTGTGTATACAGGTAGTTTGTGTATTTTGATTATTCTACACACATGTATTTCCAAATATAGTATCCAATGGATTATTATATGTATGAATTGTATAATCTATGATGGATTAAGATATTTCCATGGTGTGTGAGTTGTAATTGCTTGAGGTATAATACGTGATGTTTTATATAAACTATACAAGCTATGGTGGCCCCCGAAAACTAATTTTTTACTCTATATGGATATGTGGAATGGATGATTTGGTTATGTCATGCATGAGGTTAGTGTTGTGATGTTGTTCCTAGGTTTTTGCAGGATGGATTAAATTTAGAGAGAGATAGCTCAGGACATATTATGTTGGGGTAGGGATATAAACAAGTGGGAAAATAGAAGTGAGGTTCCCTTAATGTTTCATTTTTATTTTATATTATCTCTTTTATGAGATATATGTTGAATTTATTCCATGTTGAGGCCAGAAACATAGCATTGATATCAGGTGAAGAGTTAGTTTTATAGTTGTTCATTACTCTTTATAATGCACTCTTCTTCATTTTCATGAAATGTTCTAGGGAGGATCATACTGATTATACTTTTATTCTCTCCCTAAATATATATAAACTATTTTTTGTTCATATTGACAAGGTTGGAAACCATGATGGATATTATTATCATGAGGAATTTCAAGACTCTTTGGGATTCATTTTTTTCGTTGTATTTATCTTTTTTGTACTCATAGTTTCCTTTTAGTTGTTTTGGTTCTATATGGAGTTTCATGTTTAAACATGGGATTTATTTTATATACATATATTATCATATTTTGGTTGTTGTATCTTTCTTATCTCTCTATTTTTCATTTTTCTCATAGTGGTTAATGCCTCACATATGTATTTTTATTATACACTTAGTGGTAGTATTTTTTGTAGGCCTACTGGAGGAGGTACTTGGGAAGTCACAATCTCTCTCCCTTCATTGTGATATCATTGTTGGTAGGGGGTAATGACATAGTGGTTTCAAAGTGCCGTGTTTGAGGGAAGAGATGGTGATTGGATTTTGAATAGTTGATGTTACATAGGTAGGTAGGGAAATAGTATCAGGTAAGAATAGTAATCTATTTAAACATGGGAGACTAGCTGAGACATGGGTATTTTGGGCCTCCTTGTGTTGTGATGTAAGTAACATAAAGTTAATTACTCCTACTAAATGAAGTGATTCTGGTTGTAGGGTAGAGACCTAATAAAGGATCATGGATTATTCTTCTATGTTCTTGTTTTTGAAATTGTTATACATTTAGATATGAGGAAAACATTAAATCATTACAAAATAATTAATTAATGTTATGTATTCCATATTCAAGGTTTAGGATCCCAAATCAGTTTTTTATTCATGAAAGTATGCATCTAGTTCAGTTCCCTCATTAGTTTAATTCCAAATATGTTCAAAAGGATGTTCCATTAGATCACTACATAGTAGAGGTCAACACAGATGACACTAAGAGAAGGAAACTATAAGAGATTTAGTGGTAGAGTTTGGATAATTAATAATGCAACATTTCAAATAAATTCCTAGAATAATGGTTTGACGAGGTGTAGATAACTTTTCGTTCAATTCAATCCCAAAATGAGAACTGGGTTTTGTTGGTTTTGAAGATGATATTTAGAGCATTGATTTAGTGGTGGTTCTTGTTACTCATGGATCATGTTGATTCTGTTTCCACGTGGGTGAATTTTTGGGATTAGTTCATAGATGTGTTTTTGAATTCGACTATAGAGGCAACCAATTTCTTGTCGACACTTACCCTTCAAAAAGGGAACACTAGTGTGAGATATTTTGGGATCCAACTTTTACCAATTTTCATTATTATTTAGATTTATCTTCAAATAAGGGGACCATGACGAGTTTATTCAAGGAGACATTAAATCTAGTGATCCAACTCTAGGTCTCCCCATTTATATTGAACATGTATCTCGATGTGATAGAGTGACTAGTGGTAATTAATAGGATACTTGATAAAACGAGAACATTATGATAGTGGAGTCATTAGGATTCATATTGAAGTAAAAATGAGGTCTCAGGTTCCCATTTTCTTATATACAATAGCATACGATCAACATGACCTAAATCCTAGACCATGATATCTTGTTTGTTATGGGGTGGTAGACTATTGAATTTTGACAAGGGATCAACAGAATGTTTTTATTATGGAGGCTAAAGGAATCAGTGGGGATTGGTCCCAACCATTCTGATTAGATTGAGTGTTCCTAGTATTTAGGTCTTCACTGTGTTATGATGTAGAGACCATTAAGTTAACTACTCCAACTAAATGAAGTGATTCTGGTTGTAGGGTAGAGACCTAAGAATGGTGCATGGATTATTCTACTTTGTTACTACTTTTGAAATATTTAGGCATTTGGATATGAGGAAAACATTAAAACATTAAAAAATAATTAATAAATGTTATGTATTCCATTTTCTAGGATTAGGTTCCCTAGTCAGTTTTTTCTTCATGAATGTATGCATCTAGTTCAACACCCTCATTAGTTTAATTCAAAATATGTTCAGAAGGATATTCCATTTTATCACTACATAGTAGAGGTCAACACCAATGAATCTTAGAGGTGTACAATCTGAGCGTTTCTCTGGTAGAGTGTAGATAAGTAAGAATGCTACATTACAGATATATTCCTAGAAGATTTGTTTGATGAGGTCTAGATAACTTTTAATTTAATTCAATCCTAAAAGGAGAACTGGGATTTGTTGGTTTGGAAGATGATATTTGAAGCATTGATTCAGTGGTGTTTCTTATTACTCAAGGAGCATGAGGATTCTGTTGTCTCGTGGGTGATGTTTAGGGAGTAGATTTTAGATGAGTTTTTTAATTAGACTATAGAGGCGACCAATTTCCTGTAAATAATTACCCTTCAGCAAGGGAACAGTACTGTGCGATATTTTGGTATCCGTTTTTTACCCCTTTGCATTATGCATTAGATGTATCTTCAAATTAGGGGACCATGAAGATGAGTTTCAAGGAGAAATTAAATCTAGTTATACAACTATAGGTCACCCCATTTATATAGAACATGTATCTCGATGTGCTATAGAGACTAGGGGTAATTAATAGTATACTTGATAAAACTATATCATTATGATCGGGGAGTCATTAAGATTCATATTGAAGCAGAGATGAGGTCTCTGGTTTCCATTTTCTTATATATAACAACATTCGGTCAACATGACATAAATCCTAGTCCAAGCCATCATGTTTATTTTGTGGTGTTAGACAATATACATTTGACAAGGAATCAAAATCATGTTTTTATTATGGATTCTGAAGGAATCACTGGAAATTGGTCCCAACCTTTCTGAGTAGTTAGAGTGTTCCTAGTGTTCCACTTCAGGTTCCACCATTGGCGTAGTTTCAATAGGGTTATAGAGCCTATGAAGAAGTTCATGGTTTGCATCATGCTATTGTTTTTCTAGAACTATGTGACCCTAATATCGTTTGAGATACCATTTTTTATTTTCATAGTGGGTTCATTATTTTTTTGATTCAATAGAAACACATTCCTTCATATCACTTACCATTATAAATGATTTGGTACTTGAGGTATAATGGATTATAGTTCCCTTGATGTTGAATACTCTCGTTGGATGTCAATAAGACATGTATAATGTATGTAAAGACTGTGACCTAATGTTGGGTTATCACTAAACTTGAGGAAATTTCCTCTATTCTCAAATATATCCCTATGAAATCATTCTCATAATGTATTGGTTGTATTCATTATATGAAATAATGGATTTATTCAGGATTCAGATTGTGTTCTATGATGCAAATTGAGAGCCAATGGTGTTTTATTGTTGACGAAGACCATCAAATAGGTCAGATATGTGTTTTGTATTTTTCTTCATTGATGTATGAGTTGATAATAATCCCTTTAAATGTTCAGTAGTTAGTGATTTCTAGGGTTTTGGGAGATTACATGGTTATATTTCTAGAGTATGTTGAAGAATTACAAATAAATGGGAGATTGAGATTAGGATGGAGCTATAGCTAGACGTGTCTTCTAACTTGATGGCTCCGTATACGATGGGCCTTTAAAGTTTCAAGAGCTATGAGTACCCCTATATGATCTGATGGAGGGTGATATTGTTTGGTCAAGGGTGTTAACATGGAGTGCACCAATTTTTTTTCGAATGTGGTTGATGGAAACATGATGATTTCTATAGATTATCACCTCTTGAACCAATTGACAGTGAGGATACACTATCATGTTCAATTGATTGATGATTTATTTTATCAGATAAAGGGAGAAAATTGATTCTCAATAATTAATTTTTTGTTTTGGATATCATCATATGTGGGTTATGGAAGAGGATGTCATGAATACTAAATTACCTTTTCATTATGGGAATTATAATTTCGTTGTGATGTTGTTTATTGTGAATAATTCTAATATTGTTTTCATGGGGTTAATGAAAACAATTTTCAGATATTTTATGCATAAAATCCTCTCTGGTTTTCATCAATGACGTCGTTATGTACTCATTATTTGAGAATGGGAATGAAGGCTATCTGTGTTCCATTTTGGGGGGTTTTCATCATGATATGCTATTTGGGAAGTTTCATAAGTGTAATTTATAGGATCATGGATTCTGGTTAATTGAGAATGGTATAACATTGTATATAGTATATGCCGATATTTCCTTGATATAAGAACTTATGTCTTGGGTATCCCCAAAGAATGTGGTTTAGTTTTATTGTTTCCATCATCTCGTAAGTTGTTAAAGGAGGTCCATAGCCAATTTATCTTAAATTTAAATGCATCTAACAGCCTTGACCTATGTAGATCAGGCATTCTTATAGATTTATCTGTTCTAGGTAGGTTTAGGTAACCTAACAGATAAGTTGTTTCGAGCTCCATTCCTATTTTTTCCAATGAAGGGAGTTCCATTGGGGTTTTTTTTGTGATTTTAAGAATCCTTTCATGGTTTCTATTTTGATGTAGTAGTTATTGGTTTTTTATTTCTGGACTCAGTAGTTACATCCCCTGGAACATATCTACGCGACTGATGATCTCATGTTGGTTGTATTGGGGTTTCCTATTACGTTATGGTGGAAATAGCTCATCGATGATCATTTTCTAGTTTTTATTAACCATAAGAGATTGTGGTTTTGATTCTCCCAAAATGACTACAACTTGCATCATCATTAGTGTATGGATTATTAATAGGATTAAAACTTTGTGATGTCAATTGTGCCATGTAAGGGAAATGTTGTAGCAAACACACTTATCTGAATGACATATAGTGGGGTCATGTGTGAATACAGAGATTCATGTAGAGTGATTGAAGCAATATTAGTATTGAATTTTTATATAGGATTTGTTTGTGAGAAATGATGTGTTTTATAGTTGATGGTGCAGTCATCCTTACTGTAGTTGGTGGAGGAGTCCTAACATGGGGATACTAAGTTGGAGGTCTGAAGAGACAAAGTAGTTTTTATAGATTCCCTGTATGTTTGGTCTGAGGATAGAAAACAATGGGTTTTGTTCTAGGGATGGATATTTTTTATTCAGTGATGCATAATATGGTTTTTCCTAATTCTCATGGTTATATTTTGGCAGTATATCTAGGTGTGACACAAATGTGCTTGTCATTGAGAGGTTGGTTTTGGTAGCCTAGATTGAAGTGTGCAGTTGTAGGGGTTCTTCTCAATGATTGTTCCACCAAAGGTTGAAGGCCGAGCACCTTTTCCCCAATGGTCTACTCTAGAAATTTGATGTTCCCCAGTTGATTAACATCTCGATGGACACTATTATCGATATTACTCAACCATAGTGTGTATATTATTTAATATGGTTGATTTTGGATCCATTTATGAAATCATCTAAACTTATATTGATTATAGAGTCGATATCATTGGATTTTTTATGGTAGTATCTAGGGGAGGTGGTGTGAATCAAGGGAGTCCTTTGGATGATCAATTCTGACCCAGATTCTAATTTTACCTCAAGGGTTTGGAGAGGCCTCCAATATAATTTTCATTCCTAATTATTCTTATGTACATGTTTTCATCTGTAAATAGATAATGAGACATAGTGGACCATCAAAACTCTTAATGACATTTTTTAATCCTATGACTATGATTTTTGAGGTTTGTAGATGTGGAATTAGCTGTTGTTTGATTTTTATTACGATAGTAGTTTCCACTCTAAAATTTCTATAACACCATTTGAATCTTTTTATATCTAACCATTCTGTTCTTTTTATGATGGAGCAAGGTAAGAGAGGTTGTAATTCTGAAGCCATAACTTGTACAGAATACAACAATGATGGTTCCGGTAGTTCCTAAGAGGATAAATTTAGCACATTACGATCATAAATAGTTTGTTAATCATATAAGTAGATTAAATAGTTTTATGTGGGAGATCCAAGTGTTCCTTCATGTGACTCCTCATCAAGGGTATTTAACGTTTGGTCTTCGGAGTAACCTATCTCCCCGGTTTTTTGGGCCCTTGGAGGTGTTGTCTTGTGTTGGAGCCATGCGGCATCATATATATCATCCCCCGTAGATTTTTCATATACATGATTATTTTCAGGTGTTGTATCTCCATGTTCATCTTCATGACGACAATCATGTCATAGATTATAGGAAGATAAATGATGAAGATTATACGACCTTTGAGGAGAGCCGTGTGGAGATCCAGGACCGCCAAGATAATTTGTTGAGAAAGTATGTTATTACATTGGTTCATGTATTATGGTGGCATGGTGGTGTGGAGGAGAGTGCCTATGAATTTGATTTTCATATTATAACTCAAAACACAAATATTTTTATTAATTATTTCATCACTGGTATCTTTTTTCTTTTGTGTAAGTTTCTACTTTTGGTTTATGTTTTGGTTTTCTATTTTTTCTCATTATGGGAGTACTATTTTCTAAGAGTTATATTCCTTGGAATAGTATTTAGGACCTAGTTTTTATTATCGCATAGTTTGTTGTTGTTTTCCCCTGAATGACATGGTTGAGCTCATGTGGTGGCATGATATTTTAAACTTATCTTACAGGGTGGTTGTTCAAAATAACCCAATTCATTTTTTATATTTTATTGTTTTGGATTCTTGAAGAAGAGAATTGTTTGAGATAAAATAATGTAATAGACCATATCTGTGCAGTTAACCCTTTGTGTGTTTTTGAGGAACATGGATCTAGGAAAATTCATGGATGTGGTTATAAGGTGTTGGTTGCGGAATGGTATAGGTGGAATGTGAATACACAACACATAATCATATACTCTGTGTAAGTGTAGTTCAAATCTTCTAAAGGGTGGTCAAATGAATTCTACATGATGTATATATTTTTGGGATTATATTATAAAAGTTTGTTCATTTTTCAGTAAAACAATAACCCTAACATTTATATGATGAGAATGGGGATTACAAAGTGTTTCATTCACCTATGCAATACATCCATAAAAATGATTTTTGAATTAATTGTTTTTGAAACCATACGGCTAGAAACTCTATCTACCAACACCAAGAAACCCACCACCCTTAACCATGAATTTTGGGGATTCCATAAGTGTGAATCAATCATTGGGTTTATATCTGGAACATATGGTGTTCCATGGTGGGTTCAACCATATTTTCTAGGGTTTTATACAGTTTTACTTTTATTTAATCTATTTAATTTTCACTATAAAATTAAGGATAATTTCTCATGGTTCTATTGGGGGTTTAATAGTTTTTTGGTGTGTTTTTACCATGGTGTCCTAGGACGGATGTCATTCTTACAGAAGAGGTGATCAGAGATCCGTAAAGTGCTACATTCTCATGCAATGACTGTTGACAACTTTTGAGGTATGAGATTCAATGATTAGATTATTTATGTATGAGGAATCTTAAATTTACCATCATTTATCCCTTTTATGGTAATGAAATATACCGAATAATTATTAAATTAGATGAAGAAATTGGATGGTGATTTCATATTGACGATGTTGTTGCATTATACCATAATAGTGATTTGACTATTATTTTGATAGATAGTTTTATATCTACGTTGTTATCATATTTATCATGCTTTTATTATTGGAGAATCATGTGAAAATTTATAAATAACATAAAACCTTAAATAATTGATAAATAATTGTTTAGAGTGATTATAGAGTATGCATTTTTTTAATGAGGTGGTTAATGTAATTTGATTATCATTAAATTAATTAAATGCACATGTCTAATAAAAATTGATCTTCTATATGGTTAATGGAATTGATAAAAATTTGTATCATATATATTCTTGATTATCAATAATTTAATGGAATTTTAATTGCGTAAATAACTTATCTATGTTGATGAAACAAGAAACAAATTCCAAGAGAATATTATGCCTTTGTTAGCTTGATATAACTTGATGGTTTATATTTTCTATTATTGGTTCCTATAAATAATGAATTATTTATTTCAGTATGAAATTATTACAGGTTGTGCGGTGCATATAATTTTATAGGGAATGAGTTTCTCATTTTCATGATATGAATGAGTGTTTTGATTTGGATCTGTGAGAGGTTGTTTGCATCAGAAGCCTAAATGGCATGTTTTGAGGGCCCAATATAACTATTATTTTCATTATTGTTCCTAATTTTTTTTTATGTGATATGATTATAATAACTTTGATATTATCCTAATACATATATGTCTATTATTTATGTTGTGGTTTTGGGAGGACCGGATGTGACGTGTTCCCAGTATGGATGAGGAAGAGGTTAATTATGTGATATATGTGGTAATGGTGGCCCAGATAATGTGGCATCAGATGATACATATCATTGAGAGATGAATCGGAATATTAATATGGGTGTTGGGGATTTTATTAAAGATTATATAATGAGTTAAGGCTCTTCATACCCATTGATGATATGTTGAGAGGTGGTATGATCATTTATGAATCTATTTAATGTCTGATGGCTTGGTTTATTGTGTATTTGAATTTGATTTCCCACTACTAGAGGTAATTATAGGATACTGATTTTACATTTTATCTTGGAGTTAACCTAGGATGGATTTTATATGCTACCTAGTTTATGAAATAATGATAAAAATTATTGAATAATTGTTAACTCATATAGTTGGTTCATGATGGAATGAAAATCCTAAAAATATTTTAATCTTGATAAATAAAGGACATGAATTTGATTATTCCTGGAGGGAATGGACTTTAATATGATTACAAATGAAATTTAATGATGAAAAATTATAATGGTTTATTAATGAATAATATATTAATTAACTAAACGAAATAAACAAAGGTAAAGAATTAATTATTCTATATCTTTTATATGTATGTTTTTATATAGGAAATCTTTTCTTAGTAGCGGTTGTTGCGATTCTATGTGATGTTAACAGTTATTTATTTATGACTAGGTTATTCCCATAGTGTGTTTGTGACCAATATTATATCATGAATATTATATGATTTCATACACTACCCTACCCATGTAATTTAGGGAAACTAACACCCAGTAGACTATGGGATGTTTTTATCCCCAACACCCTGGTGGGTGGATGGATGGATGACTAACCCCTCTGGAAATTCACTATTCTCTTGGTAGTTAATTGGGTTGATATGCATGATGAATATCATTCCCATATATTTTTTAGAGTGATATGATGGGTTTTTCTTTTCTAATAAACATATATTAGCATATAAAAAATACAAAACATTGTTATTGGTATGACATGTATATGATATAATGGCTAGAGGTACTGACTCAGTTTGTGGACTGTAATGGACCGAGGTGTAGTACTCGATGTTTGTTATACTTCATATGGGCTTTAGTATCTCCCTAATACTATCTGGTTATAATATATGGATGTGTTGTTGGGATGTTGTGGTTATGTGAAACCAGGGGTGAATTTTGAGATGCCATGCCAACGTGCTTTCAGGACAGCTTACTTTTGGATAGAGAGGGATTATGACAAGGGAGGTTGGGATAGATCAATAGACTAGTGGGGAAGCCAATGTAGGGTACATTGATTCGTCATTATTTTACTATATTCTCTCTTGAGTTTGATACTTAGTTAATCTTTGTTATGGTAACCCTATAAATGAAGTATGCCTATTATATGAGGAGTTCGTTTCATTATTGTTCAATATGATTTAATACAATTTCATTATCCTTTGAATGGTAATATATGGGGTTGATCCTATTGAGATTACTACTATACACACCATACATATGTATAAAGTATTAATTTATTTAACATGATATGGATGTAGTTCAGGCTGGATATTACTACCTTCAGGCATTGCAGGAGTTGTTTTGGAGTTGTGGTAATTGGTGTCTTAACCTTTTTGGTAATTATAGTTTTCTTTCGGTTGTTTTATTACTATATAGTATTTAATTCTTAAAAATGGAATTAGTTTTATATATTTTTTAGATAATGTTTTCATTTTTTTTTTGTTATCTATCTATTCTTAATTTTCTCTTTGATGTTAATGCCACCCATATATTTAAAAATTTTACACTCTGTGCAAGTATCAAAACTGGGGCCCACTAGAGGTGGGACTCAGGCAGTCACCATCTCTCTCCTCTTCTTGTGTAATCATTGTGTGGATGGATTCATGAAATAAATCTAAAATAAGGTGTTCTTGGTATTTCTCAAGGTGACCAATATCTGTTTAAAAATTACATTTTCATTCAACACATGTATCACTCATTGAAAAATAAAAAAACATGATCATATTATCTTCATAATTTAAGAAAATGATTCATAATTCAACTATGACTTGTTAGATTAAGTCTCACATCTGAACGACATGTTATATGACCAATATGACTCAAAATAGTTTTTTTTAGTTAAAATACACATTTTTGTAAAAAAGTAATGCAAAAACCTCAGAAAACACATTTGATTTGTTTTGAAAATTTATGAAAATGATCCTTAAATAATTTTTTATATGTATCCATCATTCTCATGTAAATATGATGAAAAATTTGACCAGTATGAAACATTGTGTGTCTTTTTATTTAAAATATTCATTTTAGTTCAAAACCCACATTAGTTACTCAAAACTGACTAACAAAATTCACATTATAATGATACTCTAGGAAAAATATTCATTAGTAAATCGTGATGTGTAAGAATATGTACCACCTAAAACAATCCAATTATGTGACTGGTGTGACTCTAACTTTCTATTAACTGTTAAAATTGAAATTTACGAGCAAAACAAGTGTCACTCACTAATAACCAATAAATGAGTCTCGGAATGACTTTATACTTTAGGAAAATACGTCATAAGTTAATGGTGATGTGTATGAATTAGTACGACATAAAAAATGACACATGTTGTGACTGTTTTGACTCAATAAGCATATTTTATATTTAAATTTTCATTTTAGTAAAAAATACACGCAATATAATGATAAATGAGAAAAATAATTCAAGTTCTTCTAATACATTATGAAAATTATCCTGAAGACAATTTTTATATGTAAGAATCAGTTACACATTATTCCAAAACATTGTCTACCTTTTATGACAAAAAGTGTCTATTTTTTATTTAAAGGTAATATTTTAATTTAAAAGAAACATCACATACTCGGAATAATTGAAATAATGGATTTCGTAGATAGTTTAGGAAAACAATTCATTAGTTTATTTTGAAATTTATGAATCATTCTCATGTTAAATCATCACATTGTGTCACTGATATGACTCAAATAGAATGTTTTAGTGTAAATTGATGATTTATTAATTTATTGTTTCATATTTGTGTTTAATTTATGTTATTATTTTTTTATAATTATAATAATTGTTTTCATAATTATGTGAACTCTTTTTCTTGTGTTGGATTAGTTTTGTCGAAAACTATTTTCCTGATTGGACTCTTTTTAGAGGGTTTTGGGGACAAAACATAAGGGAACATCGATGTTTTTAACTATCTATCAGCCTAATGATACTCTTCTATTAAAACTAGATCACATATATTATAAAAAAAATTCATAAAAAACCTGATATTATTCGTAATATGGCGGTAGGAATAAAAAGACTGACCAAAATCTATGACACCATCTTGTTGTCTGGTCATCCTCCTTGAGTTAGGAAAATCTTGGGAGAAATTCCCACACATACAGACCTCCCAGGACTCCCAGATAAGGGATTTCATAATATCATGAACATGATTCCATAAAACCTATAAATACTTAATAATAACAATTAAATAATTAAATAAATTTCAATACAATTACTATGTATATGTGCATTGTCCAATGATCAAACATTTGATGTCGAACATTAATGATATTCTTATCCCATGTGACTCATGATCCATATTGATAATTATGTCACAGATAACTCCCTTTTCAAGTATCTATATGTTAAAATTTATGAAAAAACTGAACAAATAAGAAAATAGTGTATACAAATTTTAATGAATATTAATGAAGACTAACTATAATACCCAACTAAATATACCTTTACATGCATAGATGGACCTACTGATGTGGAAGTAACTCATAGATAGTGTCTAGATTCATCAATATCACAATACCATGACACCTTAGAGTCATCCCCAAATCACTACCTACCTACGGGTCAGATGATGAAACATCAGCATCGTCACCAGGTAGTGCATCCTCATCAAACTCCCAAAATAGATCATATGGTCATCCTTCAGTCATATAAAACAGAAAAAATATTATTGGTTTTTAAAAATAATAAACAATTATTATATATATATATCATATATTATTATAAACATTTTTTAATTTTTTCAATGTTCATCTATATATTCATCTTCATATACGACAATTTCCATATCTTTGTATTCCTCCTTAGTATCATCAATTTCAATAAAAGTTTCTCCTTCATTATATCTTTATATTTCAAACTCATTTTTCACATAAATATAATAATTATCACCATTGTCCAATAAATATGGGGTTCCATCATCGATTTCAGTGTCTCTTATTAGAAAATATGGATTTGGAGTTCTCTCATTAAAAATTTCAGTTCCATTCACTTCATCTAAATCACACACACAGTGGATAAACTGATTTTTGCAAGATATTATTTTTATTATACTACACAAATAACTTAACTCTCTTGAAGCAGTATAATAATTTTCATAATAAATCTTATATTCCTAATGATCTAATAAAACTGGATCATTTACTACAAGAGGATTTTATATTTGATTATAGTTATTCCATGGAACATATGAACACACAACCTCTATCAGTATACAACTAATGAAATTTAAACGTCGTTACATTATTCTATCCAAGATAGAACAGTTCTACTATTTCTTCCATCATTCTATAAAATTCAACTACATTTCCTCTATGATCATATAGTCTTAATAAAATGACACTATTCACTATTCTTTTTTATTCACCATATACACATATATCATATTATAAACCATTCAAAAAGTGAGAATTAAAATATTTAACAAATTTGGATGGTGGGTTACTCAATATAAACAATACATTATCAATTTTATCAGAATGTTTAGGTATATAAACATTTAAAAAAATTTATTATTATAAGTAGTAATAAATTTATTTTATATGTTAAACCATAAAAAATTTACTTTACTAGTTTTGGAAACTTATAGGAAAAATATTTTGTTGAAGTGATTCAATATAAATTGTAGTAAATTGGGGAAACCTATTCAAAATATGATTATCATATATTTTACAAATAAAATAAAATTAATTTTTATATATAAAAATCAATATGTGATAGGGTCCCTCAGTATATAAATGGTTTCAATTTATCACAGTTGAAAAAAAAATTTGTATGATCTCTATGATTTTAGTCATTTAAAATACATCATTCATGAACTCCACCAAATC
This sequence comes from Viscum album, assembly GCA_963277665.1. NCBI lineage: Eukaryota > Viridiplantae > Streptophyta > Magnoliopsida > Santalales > Viscaceae > Viscum > Viscum album. Next base: position 1,262,654,145 of record OY728140.1, on the reverse strand, counting down.
AATTCTCGGGATGATTAAAAAATGATAAATGATTTTTCATTTAATCATTAATTTTTCCATCATTATGGCCAATGACGTTTTTATTTGAGGGATATTCATATTGTAAATAATGAGAGTAGTAAAAATAAATTTCCTCCATCAAATATTCTTCTACAATTGATCATTCAAATGATACATTGTTATGTAAAATTTTCTTCAATTTATGCATGCTTATCTTATATGCGTATATTCATCAAAAAGATATAGAAGATCTATATTTTCCATCCCGTGGTATATATAATATGACATGATCCATTCAATCAAATAAAAGTTTTGGTATTTTTTATCATATTTTCATAAAATTAAAACATAAAATTCTTGCAGTTTAAATTATGCATCGTAGTCTTTTGTCTCTATAAAAATGCATCAGAAAAAATATTTAATTTTCATTTGAAAATACCAAATCATATTATTCAACAAACCTCTAAATTCAAATGGTAAAAGTAATTCCATTTTAAAATGACAGACTCGAATTTTTAATTCAATAATGTGACTATTTATAACACATCCAAACAAATTAAAAACATAACCATCCAGAAGCCTAAAATATTAATTCCATTAAACATTAAATTATTTTATTTGGAAACATTATATGTGGTTTTTTTGCTTCATTAACTATTGTGATTTCTCATTTTCAATCATTCTATGTTCCAGTAGCCTAAAAATTTGGGAATGATCTAATCATTGTTTAAGATTATCTTTGGTCTTAATAGGTATTTCAAAAATGGTATAAAATATATTATAAAATTTTTTTATCACTATTAATTTCATTCAATATGTGATTAACCAACAAATAATACCAATATCTAGGATCCAGAAAACCCAACTTATTTTATCTAATTTTGTTCTTTCCCAATGTAATCTATTGTTTTGGTTTATATTAATCCGAAATGTAGTGAAAGGTAATAAAAATACAATATATTTTGAACTAATAATTGAGATCATTTTCAGAGGTCCATATATTTCTGATCTATATTTTATGAAATGATATATGCTCTTACATAAAGGTTGATCGGTTGGAAGAAATATCGGATGACAGTCAGAAAAGTAAGGTTTTCATATATTGACAAGTATAAACCATTTATTATCACTGAAATGGTACCAATATGATTTTAGACCATGTGTACTCAATCCAAATAACATTTCATATGTTGGGAAGTCACTAAATTTCCACAATAATTCTTCTTTAATTAGGAAATTTTATTTCGCAACAACATCAAATCCACGAACAGTATTACTCCAAAAAAATGAATTAATCAATCAAAGAATCAAATAAAAATCAATATTATATTTTTAATGTATTGGAATTAATTAGGTAAAAATAACATATGTCACATTCACCAGCATCCAAGGTGGTAAATTGTATAGAGCTATAAATATGAGCAAACAAAATTATTGACTACCGTAAGGTCCAAATGAACAAAAACCGTTAATAGAAAAAAAAAATAACGTGTTCTGTGCAACAACCCATAATTTTATCAATGAAAATTACCTTCTTATAATTATTACATGTTTTATCAATCACATAAATGCACTTAAGGAACAAAATAAAATATTTTTAAAAGAAGATTGAATGAAAAATGGTGTTTTTAGAATGTCAGGATCATATCCTGATAAAATAGTAACATGACTAGTGGAATAGTTTTATAACCCTTAGGAATAGTACATTGGTCAATATAATAGTAACCTAACATCGGAAATTTTAAATTAAATTTAGGAATCTTATAAATTATAATGCAATATAATTATATAAATGTATAAGTAAATAAATGTTTAATGAATTATTCATTAAATGTTGGTATATCTGTAAGTCGTAAATAGATAAATATAACTTTATAATTATTATAACGATTTAAAAGAAAATTTATTTTCATAAAATTTATTAATAAACTATCTTTTTTACATTTTATTATATATAATTTTATGAGACATTACTTATTCCTTTAAATGTGTTTAAAAATCAGTTATAATTTTAAAATAAATATTTTATTAGAAAATGATGACATTAATTATAGATTAAATTTCACATATTTCAAAAAAAATTCATAAAATGGAAGTCATTTATTAATTCTACATGTAAAAAACAGATTTAGGTTACTTTTTTGAAATTTTTCAAAAATACATGAATTCTTTGTGAACTGTATAATATGATAATTTATGATAAAAGCTAAAAATGTGATTTATTGAGTCATAGATGATTAATGGCTAATGTATTCCAAAAATATCAAACTCTTCATAATTATAAATATAAATTTAGTGATAAGTCTCAAAAAAATTTTAATAACCCGATTCGTCAACTATGGTATAGATATTTCCCTTTAATTTTATACTTAAGAAAATATGGGAAAAAGAGGTCAAGGAATAGCTGATGTTTTTGTTACCAGACGTGACTATGAACTACACAATGTGTACTTATAGGTACATGGTGTATATATTCGACTATATTCCATGTAATACTGGTACATAGCCATGTAATGGTCTAGCCAGAAACTGTACAGACATAATGTGCAGTCTCTTGTACAGGCCTTATAATTTTTTTGTGGAAAAAATGGAAAATATGATCAATTTTTTTGGGAAAAAGGTCAGGGGCTCTTTTGGATTGATGAAACAGTAATTCATCACTTTTAATACATTCATGCTTGATCATCCAACCCATGTTTCCTTCTCTTTTGGTTGCAATTGAACCCAATTAGTATGCTCTTGATTCCTCTTGAGTCATTCTTCCTGATTTTTTCAATCAATGATGTTGTTTAATGTTTTGTGTTTATCAATGTTTTGTTGATCTACATCACTCTAGTATGAATATTAGGTTAAAGTAGGATGAGGAGTGTCTTACAATGATGAGGTAGGTTCTCTTGTTCCTTTGGTTGATTGTCAGGATGGTTATTTATGTCGTAGTATCATGTGGCCAGTTTTAGGGTGTTTCTTGATTGAATAATGAACCTAGTTATTGCATATAGATGATTAGATAGTTAATTAAATTATTTTAAAGCATGTTTATGGTTTTGAACCTTGATTTTGGGCCACCCCATGGGTGTGTTTTCCTTGGATGGTCATGTGGCCAATAATTCCTATGAGGCTTGACTTTAATTTCCATTCTTGGGTTGCTAAAAATTTATTGCTCAGTATAAATTGACCATGTAGGTTGATCATGTTAAATATATGTGATAGATTATATCACATGTGTTTATTTTTATATGGAATGATTAATTGAATTAAATTATAAAAAGTGGTAAAAAGAAATGGGCGAGCCATATTCTCGTTTAAAAGACAAGGTCAGGTTTATGTGACTAATTACACCTTATATACCTTGGGTTAACCATTGTCTTAGTTAAAAGAAATAGATGGTCTCAAGAGGTTAATTATGTAAATTCCAGGAGCGATCCATGGATATGGTGGTTAGGCTCATTGATTCTTGTTTTAAAATGATGAGGGAACCTAGGATCAATTGATGGGTACCCATGCTAGGATCAATTGGAAAATGATTTAATGATGATTATGTCATGATTTTATCGTCACTTTTATATAGGGGGTAGTCGGTTCTAGGTCTGACCTAGAGACTTTTATAAAATTCAATGTAGTTGATTAATGAAATATACTGACTAATCGCACATCTGCCAAGCCAATGCACAAGATTATATTCTGTGTTCACCTTTACATGAATACATTGTATTCTGAGACATATGTTGTGCTTACATTTTAGTACATACTATTTACTACATTCACTAGTGTACACTACTTATTATTTATATTCATAGATACATTATCAAAGACCCTTGGGGTTTGCCTAAAGGTATTTAGTCTCACACTATGTTGGGGTCATTTTTATAGGCCCAAAACAGATTATATGATTATATATGTTGATTAGGGAAACTTCCATGCTACAAGTACTTGATGTGTTTCTCAGGAGTAGGGAGGAATGGGTCTAAGCCAAGGCTTGTGATGATTCTTAGAACCTTTTTGTTTCTTCGGTTATTTTGTGACATATATTGTTTATTACTACAATTTATTTGTTTCGGTTGCTTTATTAGAACATATGACAAGTTGCATCATTTTTAAGGATAAATTCATGGTTATTTATTATATTAGTATTCCACTGTTTATTTTAGAAGTATATTGATTACAACTTATTCTATTGTATTTTTATTTATTCTGTTGTGTTATATACTCTTACAATGAGGGAATATTTTCCCCAATATCACACCTTAGGCCCTTACTACTAATCCGCAGCCTCTGGAATTTGTGGAAATACATGTGAGGACAAGGGGCCAATTGGGTGTGGGGCACCAGCTGAGTGGAATCCAGAACCCAGATGTTATAATGTTGTTTCAAAGGGAGTTTTTTCATCACCGTTTGTTGTTATTGTTTGGAAATAATATAAAGAGACGTAAATTTAGAGGATTTGGTACGATGTTATTCCCGTGAGCATCTACCCTGCATATAGGGTAATGCCAAATTACATAGAATGTAATTGAAATTTTGGAATTTTGAGATGTTAAATTTGATTTGATTATACCATTGGGTGAAACACATTTTTGGTGTTGTTATTATTGATATCATTTTGGTTCTACTTTGTTGCAGCCTCATGAGATGAAGGTATTCTATCTAGAGAATCAATTAGTAATTGTATGAAATCACATTCAATGAATTATTTCCAGGCCATTTGGAACCATTAATGATTGCTTGATGTTGCTAATGATTTTGTTGTATGATATACATGTTGATGTTATAGTTATCGGTAAAGATGTGATTATTTTCATGATAGGTGTATTGGTACATGTTATTGATGAAAGCGATGGACACAAAACTTTTGTCCCTAAGGAGTACGGGGCCACTTGGATCGGAATTTTGTGGATCCTGTTTCGACAATGGGATATAGATTGTGTTGTTATGTGACAAATTTGTATTCCATGATATAATTTGTAGAAATTATGGTTCTCCACTAATCATTATTTGGTACACCAATTATTTATTTTCCAAAATCAGGGATTGTAGGGAAGTTTTTGAGTCTTACTGTGTAGACACCCAGAAAATTCAGCATGTGATGCTATGAACACTCACCATTTGTTCTTCTGTTTTGGAAGAAAATAAATATTTCATGTACATGATGTGTGTTCTAAGTACACATCATGTGGTAGATGAATGTGTCATCAACCATGTGAGAGAAAACATGAGTTTTTATGTTTTTATAAGAACACATCACATACCTTATGTACATCACATGTAGTTTTATATAGGTAGACCTGAGTTGCTCTGGCCCTGTAAAAGTACATGACTAGGAGATAAGACATGAGTACATGGCGTGTGTCATCCTGACATGCCATGTGTCTTCCTCACACACCATGTACCTAGGTTTTTTACACAACCTAGTCTGGAAGAGTTACATGCCCACGTGAGAATTTATGATGACATGGGGAGTTTAGTTTTGACTCATCGTGTACCTTGAATGTTTACATGCCCAAGAAGGTGGAAGAACATGCCCATGTAGAAACAATAGTGTACGCATCATGAAATTTTTCTACATGTTGTGTCCTTTTATTTTGTGAACATTTTAAGGATCTTATTCGTTAGTTTAGTTCTTCATTCTTGAACTATGTACCTTGATAAATAATCATGATCAAAGGTTTGTGTCATGGACATTACAGAGCAATGAGACCATGACAACCTCCAGTAGTATAGTAGGAGGGTGGAAATGATCATACCTCATATTTAGTAGTCCATGTGCTACTAGTGGATCCTCCGGTTTTGAAAGTTTTATCACCTATTATTATAGTAGACATATGTGCATATCCACTTTTCCATGATGGCTTAAGGAGGTTTTTGAAAACATTTTAGGGAGAACCATAGCCTTCCATGTCTATAGAAGAACTTACATGAGTGTTTCTACAGTAGAATATTCCCACGTTTTCTGGGGAAAGTGGGCCACAGGCTGAAGAGTCCAGGCTACAGTCCATGTCACAAATCTTCAAGCCTCATGATATTACTATTGAAAGGAGGTTCAAGCCAGTGAATTATATTCTTTTTGATTCCTCCAAGGGATGGTGGGTTATAACAACATAGACAAAATATCATTAAAACATGGAATGTGGTAATTTTCAGACATCCTTCAATGCATAGTTTTATCCCGAGACACTGAGGGACAAAAAATCTGGTGGGTATATGCATCTTTAGTAAGGAACACTTTTAGTTATGGATTACTTCCTCTGCTTTACTACTTTCTAGATCAATACACCTATTCTGATGGGTGAAGATCAATCAAAGGCTTGGCGATTTGAGGATGGACTCCGGTAAGACTTTCTCTTGCAGGTGAATATCTTCTGGAAGACTATTGTATCATCTATTGAATGAGGAACTGATGATATAGAGGAATCCTAGGGAATATTGAGGCATGAGCTAGGGAGGGTTGGCACTGATATCTGGTACAATTTAAACCATTAGCAAGAATCATCATTTGGATCAAACACACTATAAATATAATAACAAGAACCTATCTTTCGGCAGTCAGGTGAGGTGCTTCCAGTGAAAATTGATTAAAAATAATAGGCCTCAGTTCCCTATGGACCAAATCGAGTGCCTAGATTGCCGCATTATGGGCCATTTGCTGCATTTCTACAAGAAGATCCCACAAACATCTAGTTATAGTGGTATTAAACCAACTATGCATTCAGAATCAGGGTCAGCCGCATCTCACCAGTTAAAAAATTGGAATATTTTAGGCCGATTGGGATGAGATTTCCATCTTTGTCATGGTAACTAGACCCTATGATTCTAATGAAAGAAGTATGGGTTAGCTTAGGGTAGCTAGGAAGTGTCTCTAGCCCAAAGTATATGATAAACATATAAGTTTCAAAAATTATAGTATGAGTAGGATCTCATACCTTATACTTTCATATGTATTATTATGGTTATTTATGTTTAGCATTTCCACTCTTTGATATGTTGGAATCCTATAGTTTTATACTTTCACCTGTTTCAGAGTTCCTAGGACTCCGTTTTTTTACTTCTCATGATATTATGAAACTACAGACTCCATTAGTAATTAGAACGATTGGTGTGAGATAGTGCACGGAGTGCACCTTGAAATTGGTTGGTGTCACTTTTTTTGGGATATCAATGTCATAGAGATTACATGCATTGATATCATCATCAAAATAAACTGGCTAGTGTATTTTCAGGCCTTTTCTTATTTCTATCACCATTGGGTGAGTTTCATGTCACCATAGGGTAGATCATTTTTACAAAAGTGGGAGTGTAATTTCAAGTCAAGACAAGCTATACCCAAACATCATGGGTTTAGTGGGATGAACACATAGATTGCCAGTTTATATTTTGATGTCCAGGGTACACGTCGGATGGATTTTCATCAAATGGTTGATCATTTCAGGGAAGTATTCCCACACTAAAATTCAGTTTTACGTCAAGTAAGAGGGGTGTATTTTTCTATTTAACTCGTACCATGATTTTTACTATTATGGATTTCTCTTTATAGGATATATACTCTAGAGTTTTATGATCTTAAGAAGTATCCATATGATTTGGAGTCTAATGGATTCATCTTACCCAGAAATTATCCTAGAGGTTTGATAATTCTTTTGGTGAAAAAGGTAGTCTTTACCCATAAGCTATGTGCAGATTTTAAAAAGTTGATCCATTTTATGGTTAAGTACAATTATCCTCTACCATGAATAGATGATCTCTTCGATTAGTTTTGAGGATCTCAGGTATTATATAATGTCAAATTGAGATTTGGTTATCATCATGTATGTGTTATATCATTATACATATCTCACATAGTCTTTCATAGAAGGTAGGGGCTATATGAGTATTTGGTTATGCAGGTCGGTCTCATGAACGTGCTGACATTCTTTATGGCACTGATAAACCGAGAGTTTCATCCTTATCCTGACTTGTTCATTGTGGTTTTAATGGATGATATTATAGTGAATTATCATACTCAACATGACCATGCCACACATCTTCAGATAGTTTTGAGTACACTGAGAGAGAATTAGATATATGATAAGCTCAAAGAGGTCCACATCTGTATGGATCAAATTCACTTCCTAGGTAGTTTCATCTCAGAGATAGAATTATAATTATACCCATATAATGTGAGAGAAGTAGTTACCTTATAGAATCATGCGAATGCCATTGGGGTGCATTGTTTTCTATGGATGGAAGATTACTATAGTCATTTCATCCTAGACTTCTCCTACTTGGCAGTGCTAATTATGGGCTTGAAAAAGAAGGGTGTGAGGTATGTATGTTCATATTTTTAAGAGATGTCCTTTCATGATATGAATTATAGATAAATGTCAGCATCGATAATGATTTTTTCAGAGTCGGTTAGGAGTTACATTATGTATTACGATGCATCATGTATCGAGCTGGGAGTAGTTCTTATGAAGGGGGATCGAGTCATTGAATACATGTCTTGATTGTTGATTCCATGTGAGAGTAACAACCTGCCACATGATCTTGAGATAGCCACAGTTGTTCTAGCCTTACGATGATGGATACATTCCATGTTGGGAGAGTGTGTTGTGGTTTACCTGGACCACAATGTCTCAAGTACCTTTTTACTCAGCGTGATCTGAATCTGAGGTAGAGAAGGTGCATGTAATTCCTTTAGTCTTTTTACATTAATCTTGCCTATATGGCAGGGAAAAGAAATTTTGTGACCGATTCACTGAGCTAGAGGACTCGGATACATAAAGTGAAGTAGACCAGTAGCGAGGGTCAGTTGATGTCAGTTTTCTCTGAGATTTATCAGGAGGTGCACGACTGGTATGGGCACAATTTTCATAAATCATTACCTATTATAAATATATTACTGGATATAGTGATGATGAGGTAGCTATTGGATTATGAAGTACTATTTCTATAGGATAGTATTTAAGGGGATGATCCTATCATTGTTAGACCATAGGAAATGGTGAGGTTTTGAGGTTATATGATCACATATGGGTTTCAGATACATGAATGAGGAGTTGATATAGTATTTTCAAATTTTAGTTTGGGTCATTCATCCTAGTTTTACCATGATGTATCTGGTGTTACATCATCACTACTCGTGGCTAAGTATATTGGGAGATTTAGAATGTTTTCTCATGATATCATCCACCTATCTGCATGTAAAGGCTGAACACCAAAGACTAGTATGACTTGTGTAGTTACAAACCATTCGATGGCAGAAATGTAATGTCGTTTTGATGGATTTCATGAAGGGTTTACCAAATTCACCTCAAGGTAATAATGTATTATGGGTTGTGGTTGATACTTTTACGAAGGATTTACATTTCATGTCGACCAAGGAAATCTTCAATGTTGATGAGATTGGGAGGTTGTACATCCTGGAGATTGTATGAATACACATTGTTCCTCATTATATCCTTTCAGATATGGATTTATTCTTCAATTATCATTTCCGAAATGGGCAACAGATTGCTTTGGATATATAGGTTCTTCTGAGAACATCTTACCACCCCCTAACAGATGGCCAGTTAGATCTCTGATTCATGTGTTGGAGGACATGCTTCAGGCATTCATCCTGGATTTCATGGGTTCTTAGGATACACACTTACCCCTTTATTAGATTGTTTAAAAAAATTTCTTCCACGATACTATATAGAAAGAACCATATAAAACATTCTACGTTATGCCATGAAGATCACTCATGTGTTGTCTGGAGCCAGAAGAGGTAGCGATGCTGAGATATTATCTTGTCTAGGAGACTAATGAATAGGTTCCATTGATTCAAAAGACGATGTATTGTATGTAATGTCATTAGAAATATTACACCGATCAGTGTAGAATTCGTTTGGAGTTTTAAGTTAGGGATATATTTTTCATTAGTGTTTTATTGAGGTCGGCATACAAGAGGATCAAGCGATAGGGTAAACATTCACGAAGATACGTCAGTACATTTAAGATTATGAAGAGGGTCACGATAGTTGCATACAGATTACACTTACCTCATATGTACAAGGATATGCAAGAATTATTCCACATTTCTCAGTAGTGATGAAACTTTATACGTTCGTCTCACACCATTCAGTCTGAGTAAGATGAGTTATAAAAAGATACATCCTTTGAGAAGCATCCCATTCTTATTTTGGACCGTAGAGTGAAGTTTCTCTATATTTGGTATGTTCCATTGGCACATGTTTTATGGATGCATGTTCGAGTGGATAACGAGATCTCGAAGATGGAGGCTGATGTTTGATTACAATGGCTAGAGTTATTCTCTACTGTTCCTTCACCACCCTTTGAAGGGATATTTTGGGACAAATTTCTTTAAGGGTGGATGTTTGTAAGAACCCGGTTCTTCCTTTGGGGTATGGATCATTCATTTACTGATTATACTTATGAAAAATGGGGGAAAGGGGTCAGGGGCTGGATGTAGTCCTATTACACTATGTGATTGGGAATAACACTCCATGTACTTATAGGTACACGTCGTGTATGTTCGGCTAAATGCTAGGTAATCTCGGAACACATCTATCTGATGGTAGAGCAAGAAACTGCACAGACATGTTGTGCAGTCTCAAGTACATTCCATGTACTTTTTAATTGATTAAAAATTTCAGTATCATCATTTTTTTGAAAATATATAGGGGATCTCCCAGGATGATAAACAAGTAGCATCATACCTTCAATCCCTTCACGATTGATCATATGAACCATGTTTCCTTCTTCGTCGATTTCATTTGAACCTGATCGGTAACATATTGACTCTTCATGAGTTATTATTCATTATTTTTCCCTAAATAAATTTATTTATTGTTTAGAGTTTATAATAATTTTGTAGATCTACATCACTCTATGTTGAATTAGAGATTATGTTTAGATGCAGTGAGTTTTACTACGATGAGGTATGTTGTCTTGTGCATTTCCTTTATTTTAATGATGATTATATATGACGGAGTGTTGTGCGCAAACTTCTATAATGTCGCGTTATTGAATAATGAACCCTATTCTTTCATATTGATGATTAGTTAATTAATTAGATGATTGGAAATCTTGTTTAGGGTTTTTAACCTTTATTTAGGGCCACCCCATTAATTGGTTTCCCATTGATGGTCATCTGGCTGATAATGCATATGAGGCAGGACTTTAATTGCTAGTATTGGGTTGTCAAAAATTTATTTCTCATCATGAATTTCCCACATGAGTTAATAATGTTAAATACATGTTATATTTTAAATCACATGTGTTTCTTTTGAGATAGTTTTTGTAATTGAATTAAATGATAAAAAAGAGGTAATTAGAAATGGGAGAGCCATAATATCAGTTAAAATACATGATCAGGCGCATGTGACTAATTACACCTTATATACCTTGGATGAACCATCACCTCAGTTAAAAGATAAAGGACTGGAATAAGAGAATAATTATGTAATGGTCGTGAAAGAGCCATAGATAGGGTGGTCAGACCCATTGAGTTGTATTTTAATATGCCGAGCGAACCTTGGATCCATTGAGGGGTACCGAGGCAGGATAAATTAGAAAATTATTAAATGATTATTATGTAAAAAAATTAGGCTTAATTTTATATGGGGGTTAATTTTTCCCAGGTCGTAACATGATTCTTTTATATAATCCAATTGAATTCAATAATGAAATGAAATGAATAATGATGTGTCTTCAATGACAATTCCCAAAATTAGATTTGGTCTTCTGATATACATGATTACATTTACTTCTGCGACATTTGTAGTGATTAGTTTTGAAGAACCTATTTTTTATTGATTTCACTATTGTACATTTATAGTTATTTATATCCACTGACAAATTGGCACAGACCTTCATGGGTTGCATACATGGATTTAGCCTCACATACTTTTTGGGTCATGTTTTTCGGCAAAACAATATTATATGATTCCAGGTGCGGATCAGGGAAAGCTTCATACTTCATGTATTTGAAGTGATTCTCAAGAATAGGAGAGCATGAGACCTATCCAAGGCTTGATTTTTTTCCTAGACACTTTTTTTCTTATGTTATTTGGATACATATATTGTGTATTACTATAGTGAACTTGTTTTGGCCACTTTCTTAGATTATATGAAATGGTGTATCATCACTTCTATATAACGATGCTTGGTTATTTATCATTTTGGTTATCAATTATTTATTTCAACTATTTGATGTTTACTTATTCCTCTATTTTAATATTATTTATTCTGTTTTTTTACACTATACCAATGGGGGAATTGTTTCACCACTATCGATCCTTACGCCCTCGTACCTAGTCGGCAGCCTCTGAAATTTTGGAAAATGTGCTTGAGTCCATGTGGCGAACCAGGTATGGGGAACCAATTGAGTGGAATATGGATTCAGGATGTTATAGTATTCAAATATATTAGTCAAAATAAAAAACTAATGAATAAAATAATGATAAAACACCTCCCTCCTCCCCTATAAATACCAACCAAAACAACCTCTTCTCATCACAACATTCAAGATTGGAACCTTTTCCATGATTGGAAAATTATCATCCATGTCCCCTCCCTCACATACAAAAACTCTTGGTATTATTAAAATACAAAACCCATACCATATGTAGGTTCTCAAGGAGGAGAAATTCAATAGGTAAAACCCTATTTCTTTCCTGTTTAATTTATTTTCAATTTCATTTATTTTTTTATCCTCTCTTCACCTACACATACAAAAGGCGAATGAAAATACTAGTATCATTTACAAACTATAATTTTATTATGTTAATGTAATCATTCATCTTCTAATATCCCCACTTTTTTAATTCTAGAAACTAAAATATCGTTAGTGTTGTGTAGAATTACAACCAACATGGTGGATGCATATTTATATTTCAATACCACTTAAAAGGATTATTATAAAATTTTAATTATGGTTAAATAAAATCTTATTACACATATTATAAGTTATATAATATTCTAGAACCAATATAAAATCATGATTATAAATAAAATGATACAAACTCATAATGGTCTTTGAATAAGCCAAATGTATTATATCATTTTCATTAACTATTTTTCTAATGATCCATCCTTATAAATATAAAAAATTAAATATAATACCAAACACACTTATTTATTTTCATTATTAAAATATAATTTCAATTAGGGAGAATCATTCCCATTTTATGTGAACTCTCATACTCATATATAGGTGAACTGATCATTGAAACCAAGAAAACGAAATCTTATAATGTTTAAATTAAACCATGCAACTCATCATAAATCCCATCAATTAACTTAATAAAACATTAATAAATAAAATTCATGTATAAAAGGTTATTTATTTTTAAATTATTGAATTAAATTTTATTATCCACTATATTAAGGTGAATAAATCCTTCAAACATAAGGTAATGGGATTCTTGAACCCAACTATCTTTTATTGAGATTTATCTCTTTCACTCCATTTTCTGCATGAATGATCATTTATTTTTCTATAAATATCATTTCTTTTTTCATCCATTATATTTAATAGGATATAAATGTAAGAAATCTGGTTTTATGAAAAATTCAAATCATTTTCCAAATAAACACTTCTTTCAAAAAAATAATACTTATTTTACTTCCCAAGAGATTGTTTCTACTTCAATGAATATTGATACCAACTATATAATTCCATTTTTCATCTTGGGAACTCTAAATTTTATGAATGTATGAATTATGAAATTAAAAACATTCCTTTGCATGGGTTATGTTATGTCCATGATTGATATATGTTCATTGTGGAATGCATGATAATTTTAATTTGATGATTTGATCGGTGTGCCAGTTATTATATAGTGCTCCAATTCATTGGATAATGTGATTAATCTCATGATATAAAGTTAAATTCTTATTAAAATTATGTTATTTTTGTTCAAAACTATGAGGAGTATTTTACCACTATGACATGGTGTTTCATTATAATTCATTTCTAGATTCCAAGACCTGATATAACATTTCCTCTCATGATTCCTAGTATTATACTTTTCTTATATTATTTTGATTATTATTATGTCCACCCATGTTTCATGTCTCTTATTCATCCTCTTACTATGATTTTATCTCACCCCTTCTTTTTATGACTATCCTAAGTTGAATACTTATGCAAAGGAGAACATGCGGTCTAATAAGAAATTATTCAAGAATGAATTATCTAAATGATTATGTGTTATTATGTAAAAGTTATGTATAGTCCCAATCATTCAAAGACACAATAAATTTGGATTTTGGTTGAGTAACTCTTTAATTTATTTTCCTTTATAAAATTATTTAATTGATATATAATAAAAACTAGGGTCTCTATTTTTGGTATCAGATCATGTTTTAGATAATTTGGGAATTTATATTAGAGAACCTATTTGAAAACCCTTAGTATGAGACTGTGTATATGCAATCACCCAATAATCATTGTTTTAAAAAATTGTAAACATAGGTATCCCAAATGATATGAATTTAGACTTAATTGAACAATGGAATAAATTATTTATTCATGACATGTTGACTTATATTTGATTTAACCATTTCTATTTTAGATAATGGTGGGAACCATGAGAAACCTGGCCCACAACCCATGCGTGGGATAATTTAGTGATTTCCTGAATGACATGCTTAATGCCTAGGGAAGTGGGGTTCAAAATATCATGGTGTTCTTTAAGTATGTTTATCAGGAAATGAACAAAATCCTGAATAATTTGTAATATACTCGTTCTCTTAAGAGGGATCAATAAGATATTGAGTCATTTATGTAGAAATTACAACCAAAATTTTGTATATCATTTCATCCACTAGTCATGGACCATTATGTAAACTCGCTATATAATATATTTTCTATGTTTCACTATTCGAATATGGAGAGTGTGACACTATCCATTTATCATTTTGAAATTTATGCTGACGAATGGTGGACACTGGTTAAAAACACCATGTTGATGGATAAATTGGAATAAAAAGTGTGGGAAGAATTTAAGAGAATGTTTCTTAACATTAATTTCACTCAAACTCTTTGTAAACATTTAGATATGGAATTCATAATGAAAAACTAATAGGAAAGAGAATTATACATGATATATTATTAAATATGAAATTTATTTCAAGGTATAATTTGTGTATTGTTATCAACAATGATAAAGAAATAGATAGATCTTATAGTTTCGTAAAACTACACCTTCGAAAAACTCTTAATATTCAATAATTTAGGTGTTATGAAGAATTTGTTCGATGTGACCTCAATATAGAGATGGATTTTGGAGAATAGTCCCATGGATACGGTGATAGGAAACTAAAGATGGTGTTTCCAGCTTGAGGATCTAATGATATATGTGTAAATAAATTTCAACCACCCATATGTCAAAACTATGGTATAATGTATCATTTGAAATTTCTCAGAGGGATGTGTTAATATATAAGTGTGGGAGAGAAGGCCATCAATCCCACGAATGTCAAAGATATGTGAGGATGTAGGAACATGTGGTGATGGAAAGGAGAGAACCACCCATGGTTCAATGCATTAATTGTAGGGTGAAAGGGAACTATGCCAGCCAGTGCACTAAACCATGAGTCCTCATGGGTAATCAACGTCATTAATAAACAAAGAAAAAGGAGCAAAGGAAGTATTTTTCCATTAATACTGCTATGGAGGAGACTGAAAATGATGTGGTGAAAGGTACACTAGTTTTTCAATCAAGAATAGAAAACACACTATTTTATTTTGGTTCAACAAATTATTTCATATCTTGTATGTTTAGTAGAATAATTACAACACCACCTCAAAATATGAAGGTTGAGTTATCTATGAGATTAAAAAATGGTGAAATTAACGAATCCATAGTATATAACTCTTCCCTGGTTAATGTTTGTGGAACGAACCTCCCAAAATATCTTTACATACTTCCATTGGTGGATTTTGATGATATTTTTTTATAATGGATTGTATATCTTTATTCAAAGAAAAAATCAACATTAATCAAAGGGAGATTACTCATCACATCAATAAGAATACTACAATTATAAAAATCATTAAAGGGATGATGGATCTTCTTTAGATCCATCGTCTCATGTGTAAATATTAGTTCTATATAAGCAGGTATATCAAGATAAAATGATTGAAAAAAAAGAGATAATCATGATTTTAGACATTCCCATTATGAGTGACTATACTAATGTGTTCCATGAATAATTTCATGGTAATTCTTCTAACCGATATATATAGTTTTGAATTGAAATTATTCATTTGTCTCTACCTATATCAAAGACTCATTATAGAATGTCCACTAATGAAATGAAAGAACTGAAGATGTAGTTACAATAAGGGTTTTATATGCTCGGCTTCCTCACCATGTGGTTCATCATTCCTCTTTATCAAGAAGAAGGATAGATCAATGAAACTCTATCTTGACTATCATGATATCAAAAAAATCATGATAAATAACATATATCCCCTTCAATAGATAGATGTATTATTGGATCATCTATGTGGGGCAATGCATTTATCAAAGGTGGATCTTCAGAATGGATATCACAAATATAAGATGGTGAAGGGAGATATTCATAAGACTGTGTTTAGAACGAGGTACAAACACTATGAGATTATAGTGATGGATATTGAACTCACTAAGTTTCTAGAAATATTCATGGACATAAGTAATAGAGTAATTAAGATTACCTCGAATTTTTTTGTTAGTATTTATTTATGATATTCTGATATACTCTATGAGAAAGGGATAATATGATGTCCTACTGAATATTTTTTTAACGAAATTTTAAAAAGAGAAACCTTTTTCAATATATAGTAATGAGAGTTCTGGATGGTGGAAGTATCATTTTTTGGCCATTTTATTGCCAAATAAATGAATATCTATAGACCCTTACAAGAAAAATGAAATTGATGAGTAGCCTATGACAATATCTATAATAGAGGTCCATAGATTCCTTAGTGTAGTGGGTAAATTATAATTGATTTGTAATGAAGTGCTAATGATTATCAAATCCAGTAAAAAAAATGACTCGGAAGGGAGAATTTTATTTAGACCAGTGAATTTGAAGTCTTTTTCAATGAATTAAAAAAATTTCTCATGACTGTTCCAGTATTCAAATATCCAAAAAATGGGGAACGCTTTGTAGTATATTTAGGTTCTTCAATGAAGGGATTTGGATGTGTACAGAGGTAAAATTATTCAGTGATATCCAATGCCTTAAGGAAGTTTAAAATTCAAGAAAACAATTAACTTATGCATGATATGGAGTTGAAAATAGTTATCATTGAGATAAAAAATGGATGCATTATCTATATGGTAAGAGTGATATATATATTGATCATAAGAGACTTAAACATATTTTCACATAGAACGAGATTAATATTTTCCCATAAATATGGTTATATCCCATCATGGATTATGACTGCAAAGTCCACTATAATCTGGGTAAGGAAAATAAAGTAAAATATTCTCTAAGTAGAAAGGATCTTGAAGCATTATAAATGATGAGAATTGAGAGTTATTCAATCTTCCAAGAAATTTGAAGGATGGAAATGGGAATCATTTAGGAATGAAAATCATCAATCCTTTCTAAATTGATTATTCAACCATCCATCAGGGTTAAAATAAAATATTCTCAAATAGATGATGTATAAATTCAAAATAAGGTGGAAGTTATATGAAAGGGGAAATCCGTATAATATAAAATTGATTAGGGAAGAGTTGTATGAATTGGATCATGATTATGTATACCACCCGATCAACAGATAAAGAAGGATATTTTGAATGATGAACATAGCTCCAAATTCTATATTAACCAAGGGAGCACAAAGATATATTGAGATCTTTGAGAGAACTATTGGTAGAACAACATAAAGAAATATATCACTAAATATAAATCAAAATAAAAGGTATTTCAGCAAGTGAAGTTTGAAAGATTAAATTATTAGGGGTTTCTTAAAAAATTACCCATTCCAATATAGAAATGGTAAAAAAAATCAGATAATTTGTCATCACACTTTTGAAGACATTCAGAGGAAACACCGCTATAATGGTTGTTTTGGATCATCTCACAAAGATAGCTCACGTAATCATAATTATATAGGACATATCACTAGATAAAAATTCATGGATATATGTCGTAGAAGTTTTAAGGATTCGTGGAGTACCACTATAGATTATATTTGATCAATATCTAAGATTCACATTTATGTTTTGGAAAATCTTAAACATGCTCTAATCATTGATATGAACATTAGTACATCTTATCATCCTTAAACTGATTGCCAATATAAACAAACTATTTAGAAACTCGAATTCAGGTTGAGGGAAAACTGTATGGATTTCAAAGAAGTATAGGTCTAACATTTTCCTCTATTTGAGTTATCTTACAAAACAATTTCTACTTGAGTATCCAAATGACTCTATTTGAATCCCTTTATGGGAAAATATGCAGAACCCTAGCATGCTAGGATGAAATTGGTGAATGTATGCGTCAAGGACTTGAAATGCTTTATTAAATTTTAGGAATGGTGAAATAAATTCAGAATGACATCAAGGAATCCCTATATCAACAAAAGATCAATGTGGTAAATCATCATGAGGACCAAGAGTATATTGTTTGAGACATTGAATTCATCTACATATCTTGATGAAATAAGACAATGACAATGGAGAAGAATGGAAATTTTAGTCCCAAGTACATCAGCCCGTTAATGATTCTTAATCGAGTTAGAGTGGTGGTTTATCTAATGGAACATACACCAACCATGTATCAAGTATATAATGTGTTCCATATATGCCTCTTGGGGAAGTACATACTGGGTGCCTCACGTTTACTGAATCCATAGTTGGTATACTTAGAAAAATGATCTCTCTTATAAGGATAGTCCAATGAAGATCTTGGAACATAGAGATAATGTTTTATGCAACAAGACTACTCACCATGTTAAGGTACTATTGAGGAACCATAAGTATAAAGATGCAACATGAGAACAAGAGGATGTGATGAAGGAGATGTACCTTTAATGTTTTCAACATAGTTTGTAAAACAAAATTTAATGTGTAAAATTTCATAAGGGGGAATAATTTTACAACCTAGAATTTTATCAATGGAAGTTACTTTATTATAATTATTTCATATAATATAAATCACATTAAATTACATAGAGACACAATAGAATATTTTTAAAAGAATAATGAATGAAATAAGAGTTATTTATAGAAATTAGAGAACCTATCTCGATGGTATAGTAAATTGAAATTTAGAATAGTATTATGAATATTAGGAATAATAAATTTGATAGTTTAAAAGTGACATCACATAAAAAAGTATCTATAAATTTTTTACATATTATAAATGTTAATATGATATAATTATATCATTGTATAAGTAAATAAATATTTAAAAAAGTATTAATCCAGTGTTCGTATTTCTGTACGTCATAAATATTTAATTGAAATTTTTTAAGTTAATATATTTATTTAAAATAATTTTTTTTTCATAAAACAGATTCATAAATTATCTTTTTTTTCTCCTTTGATTATATGATAATTTTACAACACCTTAACTAATTTTTCAAAGAGTTATAAATTTAGTTATAATTATAAAATATGTTTTTTTAATATAAATTATGATTTTAATTAACAATTAAATTTATCATATTCATAAGAATATTTGTATAAAATGGTGTTCATTTTGTAAATCTAAATATAAAATAATGGATATAGTGAACCTTACCTATTTTTCTAAAATACACGATTTTTTAGTGAATAGTAAAATATGATAATTTGTGATGAAAGATAAACACATGATTTATTGAATTATATATGATGTATGGCTAATATAATCATGAAATATAAAAATATTTGGTACACCAATTATTTATTTTCCAAAATCAGGGATTGTAGGGAAGTTTTTGAGTCTTACTGTGTAGACACCCAGAAAATTCAGCATGTGATGCTATGAACACTCACCATTTGTTCTTCTGTTTTGGAAGAAAATAAATATTTCATGTACATGATGTGTGTTCTAAGTACACATTATGTGGTAGATGAATGTGTCATCAACCATGTGAGAGAAAACATGAGTTTTTATGTTTTTATAAGAACACATCACATACCTTATGTACATCACATGTAGTTTTATATAGGTAGACCTGAGTTGCTCTGGCCCTGTAAAAGTACATGACTAGGAGATAAGACATGAGTACATGGCGTGTGTCATCCTGACATGCCATGTGTCTTCCTCACACACCATGTACCTAGGTTGTTTACACAACCTAGTCTGGAAGAGTTACATGCCCACGTGA
The DNA here is from genome assembly GCA_963277665.1 of Viscum album. Classification (NCBI taxonomy): domain Eukaryota; kingdom Viridiplantae; phylum Streptophyta; class Magnoliopsida; order Santalales; family Viscaceae; genus Viscum; species Viscum album. Next base: position 1,262,633,843 of record OY728140.1, on the reverse strand, counting down.
GAATTTATGATGACATGGGGAGTTTAGTTTTGACTCATCGTGTACCTTGAATGTTTACATACCCATGAAGGTGGAAGAACATGCCCATGTAGAAACAATAGTGTACGCGTCATGAAATTTTTCTACATGTTGTGTCCTTTTATTTTGTGAACATTTTAAGGATCTTATTCGTTAGTTTAGTTCTTCATTCTTGAACTATGTACCTTGATAAATAATCATGATCAAAGGTTTGTGTCATGGACATTACAGAGCAATGAGACCATGACAACCTCCAGTAGTATAGTAGGAGGGTGGAAATGATCATACCTCATATTTAGTAGTCCATGTGCTACTAGTGGATCCTCCGGTTTTGAAAGTTTTATCACCTATTATTATAGTAGACATATGTGCATATCCACTTTTCCATGACGGCTTAAGGAGGTTTTTGAAAACATTTTAGGGAGAACCATAGCCTTCCATGTCTATAGAAGAACTTACATGAGTGTTTCTACAGTAGAATATTCCCACGTTTTCTGGGGAAAGTGGGCCACAGGCTGAAGAGTCCTGGCTACAGTCCATGTCACAAATCATCAAGCCTCATGAGATTACTATTGAAAGGAGGTTCAAGCCAGTGAATTATATTCTTTTTGATTCCTCCAAGGGATGGTGGGTTATAACAACATAGACAAAATATCATTAAAACATGGAATGTGGTAATTTTCAGACATCCTTCAATGCATAGTTTTATCCCGAGACACTGAGGGACAAAAAATCTGGTGGGTATATGCATCTTTAGTAAGGAACACTTTTAGTTATGGATTACTTCCTCTGCTTTACTACGTTCTAGATCAATACACCTATTCTGATGGGTGAAGATCAATCAAAGGCTTGGCGATTTGAGGATGGTCTCCGGTAAGACTTTCTCTTGCAGGTGAATATCTTCTGGAAGACTATTGTATCATCTATTGAATGAGGAACTGATGATATAGAGGAATCCTAGGGAATATTGAGGCATGAGCTAGGGAGGGTTGGCACTGATATCTGGTACAATTTAAACCATTAGCAAGAATCATCATTTGGATCAAACACACTATAAATATAGTAACAAGAACCTATCTTTCGGTAGTCAGGTGAGGTGCTTCCAGTGAAAATTGATTAAAAATAATAGGCCTCAGTTCCCTATGGACCAAATCGAGTGCCTAGATTGCCGCATAATGGGCCATTTGCTGCATTTCTACAAGAAGATCCCACAAACATCTAGTTATAGTGGTATTAAACCAACTATGCATTCAGAATCAGGGTCAGCCGCATCTCACCAGTAAAAAAATTGGAATATTTTAGGCCGATTGGGATGAGATTTCCATCTTTGTCATGGTAACTAGACCCTATGATTCTAATGAAAGAAGGATGGGTTAGCTTAGGGTAGCTAGGAAGTGTCTCTAGCCCATAGTATAAGATAAACATATAAGTTTCAAAAATTATAGTATGAGTAGGATCTCAGACCTTATACTGTCATATGTATTATTATGGTTATTTCTGTTTAGCATTTGCACTCTTTGATATGTTGGAATCCTATAGTTTTATACTTTCACCTGTTTCAGAGTTCCTAGGACTCCGTTTTTTTACTTCTCATGATATTATGAAACTACAGACTCCATTAGTAATTAGAACGATTGGTGTGAGATAGTGGACGGAGTGCACCTTGAAATTGGTTGGTGTCACTTTTTTTGGGATATCAATGTCATAGAGATTACATGCATTGATATCATCATCAAAATAAACTGGCTAGTGTATTTTCAGGCCTTTTCTTATTTCTATCACCATTGGGTGAGTTTCATGTCACCAGAGGGTAGATCATTTTTACAAAACTGGGAGTGTAATTTCAAGTCAAGACAAGCTATACCCAAACATCATGGGTTTAGTGGGATGAACACATAGATTGCCAGTTTATATTTTGATGTCCAGGGTACACGTCGGATGGATTTTCATCAAATCGTTGATCATTTCAGGGAAGTATTCCCACACTAAAATTCAGTTTTACGTCAAGTAAGAGGGGTGTATTTTTCTATTTAACTCGTACCATGATTTTTACTATTATGGATTTCTCTTTATAGGATATATACTCTAGAGTTTTATGATCTTAAGAAGTATCTATATGATTTGGAGTCTAATGGATTCATCTTACCCAGAAATTATCCTAGAGGTTTGATAATTATTTTGGTGAAAAAGGTAGTCTTTACCCATAAGCTATGTGAAGATTTTAAAAAGTTGATCCATTTTATGGTTAAGTACAATTATCCTCTACCATGAATAGATGATCTCTTCGATTAGTTTTGAGGATCTCAGGTATTATATAATGTCAAATTGAGATTTGGTTATCATCATGTATGTGTTATATCATTATACATATCTCACATAGTCTTTCATAGAAGGTAGGGGCTATATGAGTATTTGGTTATGCATGTCGGTCTCATGAACGTGCTGACATTCTTTATGGCACTGATAAACCGAGAGTTTCATCCTTATCCTGACTTGTTCATTGTGGTTTTAATGGATGATATTATAGTGAATTATCATACTCAACATGACCATGCCACACATCTTCAGATAGTTTTGAGTACACTGAGAGAGAATTAGATATATGATAAGCTCAAAGAGGTCCACATCTATATGGATCAAATTCACTTCCTAGGTAGTTTCATCTCAGAGATAGAATTATAATTATACCCATATAATGTGAGAGAAGTAGTTACCTTATAGAATCATACGAATTCCATTGGGGTGCATAGTTTTCTATGGATGGAAGATTACTATAGTCATTTCATCCTAGACTTCTCCTACTTAGCAGTGCTAATTATGGGCTTGAAAAAGAAGGGTGTGAGGTATGTATGTTCATATTTTTAAGAGATGTCCTTTCATGATATGAATTATAGATAAATGTCAGCATCGATAATGATTTTTTCAGAGTCGGTTAGGAGTTACATTATGTATTACGATGCATCATGTATCGAGATGGGAGTAGTTCTTATGAAGGGGGATCGAGTCATTGAATACATGTCTTGATTGTTGATTCCATGTGAGAGGAACAACCTGCCACATGATCTTGAGATAGCCACAGTTGTTCTAGCCTTACGATGATGGATACATTCCATGTTGGGAGAGTGTGTTGTGGTTTACCTGGACCACAATGTCTCAAGTACCTTTTTACTCAGCGTGATCTGAATCTGAGGTAGAGAAGGTGCATGTAATTCCTTTAGTCTTTTTACATTAATCTTGCCTATATGGCAGGGAAAAGAAATTTTGTGACCGATTCACTGAGCTAGAGGACTCGGATACATAAAGTGAAGTAGACCAGTAGCGAGGGTCAGTTGATGTCAGTTTTCTCTGAGATTTATCAGGAGGTGGACGACTGGTATGGGCACAATTTTCATAAATCATTACCTATTATAAATATATTACTGGATATAGTGATGATGAGGTAGCTATTGGATTATGAAGTACTATTTCTATAGGATAGTATTCAAGGGGATGATCCTATCATTGTTAGACCATAGGAAATGGTGAGGTTTTGTGGTTATATGATCACATATGGGTTTCAGATACATGAATGAGGAGTTGATATAGTATTTTCAAATTTTAGTTTGGGTCATTCATCCTAGTTTTACCATGATGTATCCGGTGTTACATCATCACTACTCGTGGCTAAGTATATTGGGAGATTTAGAATGTTTTCTCATGATATCATCCACCTATATGCATGTAAAGGCTGAACACCAAAGACTAGTATGACTTGTGTAGTTACAAACCATTCGATGGCAGAAATGTAATGTCGTTTTGATGGATTTCATGAAGGGTTTACCAAATTCACCTCAAGGTAATAATGTATTATGGGTTGTGGTTGATAGTTTTACGAAGGATTCACATTTCATGTCGACCAAGGAAATCTTCAATGTTGATGAGATTGGGAGGTTGTACATCCTGGAGATTGTATGAATACACATTGTTCCTCATTATATCATTTCAGATATGGATTTCTTCTTCAATTATCCTTTCCGAAATGGGCAACAGATTTCTTTGGATATATAGGTTCTTCTGAGAACATCTTACCACCCCCTAACAGATGGCCAGTTAGATCTCTGATTCATGTGTTGGAGGACATGCTTCAGGCATTCATCCTGGATTTCATGGGTTCTTAGGATACACACTTACCCCTTTATTAGATTGTTTAAAAAAATTTCTTCCACGATACTATATAGAAAGAACCATATAAAACATCCTACGTTATGCCATGAAGATCACTCATGTGTTGTCTGGAGCCAGAAGAGGTAGCGATGCTGAGATATTATCTTGTCTAGGAGACTAATGAATAGGTTCCATTGATTCAAAAGACGATGTATTGTATGCAATGTCATTAGAAATATTACACCGATCAGTGTAGAATTCGTTTGGAGTTTTAAGTTAGGGATATATTTTTCATTAGTGTTTTATTGAGGTCGGCATACAAGAGGATCAAGCGATAGGGTAAACATTCACGAAGATACGTCAGTACATTTAAGATTATGAAGAGGGTCGCGATAGTTGCATACAGATTACACTTACCTCATATGTACAAGGATATGCAAGAATTCTTCCACATTTCTCAGTAGTGATGCAACTTTATACGTTCGTCTCACACCATTCAGTCTGAGGAAGATGAGTTATAAAAAGATACATCCTTTGAGAAGCATCCCATTCTTATTTTGGACCGTAGAGTGAAGTTTCTCTATATTTGGTATGTTCCATTGGCACATGTTTTATGGATGCATGTTCGAGTGGATAACGAGATCTCGAAGATGGAGGCTGATGTTTGATTACAATGGCTAGAGTTATTCTCTACTGTTCCTTCACCACCCTTTGAAGGGATATTCTGGGAAAAATTTCTTTAAGGGTGGATGTTTGTAAGAACCCGGTTCTTCCTTTGGGGTATGGATCATTCATTTACTGATTATACTTATGAAAAATGGGGGAAAGGGGTCAGGGGCTGGATGCAGTCCTATTACACTATGTGATTGGGAATAACACTCCATGTACTTATAGGTACACGTCGTGTATGTTTGGCTAAATGCTAGGTAATCTCAGAACACATCTATCTGATGGTAGAGCAAGAAACTGCACAGACATGTTGTGCAGTCTCAAGTACATTCCATGTACTTTTTAATTGATTAAAAATTTCAGTATCATCATTTTTTTGAAAATATATAGGGGATCTCCCAGGCTGATAAACAAGTAGCATCATACCTTCAATCCCTTCACGATTGATCATATGAACCATGTTTCCTTCTTCGTCGATTTCATTTGAACCTGATCGGTAAAATATTGACTCTTCATGAGTTATTATTCATTATTTTTCCCTAAATAAATTTATTTATTGTTTAGAGTTTATAATAATTTTGTAGATCTACATCACTCTATGTTGAATTAGAGATTATGTTTAGATGCAGTGAGTTTTACTACGATGAGGTATGTTGTCTTGTGCATTTCCTTTATTTTAATGATGATTATATATGACGGAGTGTTGTGCGCAAACTTCTATAATGTCGCGTTATTGAATAATGAACCCTATTCTTTCATATTGATGATTAGTTAATTAATTAGATGATTGGAAATCTTGTTTAGGGTTTTTAACCTTTATTTAGGGCCACCCCATTAATTGGTTTCCCATTGATGGTCATCTGGCTGATAATGCATATGAGGCATGACTTTAATTGCTAGTATTGGGTTGTCAAAAATTTATTTCTCATCATGAATTTCCCACATGAGTTAATAATGTTAAATACATGTTATATTTTAAATCACATGTGTTTCTTTTGAGATAGTTTTTGTAATTGAATTAAATGATAAAAAAGAGGTAATTAGAAATGGGAGAGCCATAATATCAGTTAAAATACATGATCAGGCGCATGTGACTAATTACACCTTATATACCTTGGATGAACCATCACCTCAGTTAAAAGATAAAGGACTGGAATAAGAGAATAATTATTTAATGGTCGTGAAAGAGCCATAGATAGGGTGGTCAGACCCATTGAGTTGTATTTTAATATGCCGAGCGAACCTTGGATCCATTGAGGGGTACCGAGGCAGGATAAATTAGAAAATTATTAAATGATTATTATGTAAAAAAATTAGGCTTAATTTTATATGGGGGTTAATTTGTCCCAGGTCGTAACATGATTCTTTTATATAATCCAATTGAATTCAATAATGAAATGAAATGAATAATGATGTGTCTTCAATGACAATTCCCAAAATTAGATTTGGTCTTCTCATATACATGATTACATTTACTTCTGCGACATTTGTAGTGATTAGTTTTGAAGAACCTATTTTTTATTGATTTCACTATTGTACATTTATAGTTATTTATATCCACTGACAAATTGGCACAGACCTTCATGGGTTGCATACATGGATTTAGCCTCACATACTTTTTGGGTCATGTTTTTCGGCAAAACAATATTATATGATTCCAGGTGCGGATCAGGGAAAGCTTCATACTTCATGTATTTGAAGTGATGCTCAAGAGTAGGAGAGCATGAGACCTATCCAAGGCTTGATTTTTTTCCTAGACACTTTTTTTCTTATGTTATTTGGATACATATATTGTGTATTACTATAGTGAACTTGTTTTGGCCACTTTCTTAGATTATATGAAATGGTGTATCATCACTTCTATATAACGATGCTTGGTTATTTATCATTTTGGTTATCAATTATTTATTTCAACTATTTGATGTTTACTTATTCCTCTATTTTAATATTATTTATTCTGTTTTTTTACACTATACCAATGGGGGAATTGTTTCACCACTATCGATCCTTACGCCCTCGTACCTAGTCGGCAGCCTCTGAAATTTTGGAAAATGTGCTTGAGTCCATGTGGCGAACCAGGTATGGGGCACCAATTGAGTGGAATATGGATTCAGGATGTTATAGTATTCAAATATATTAGTCAAAATAAAAAACTAATGAATAAAATAATGATAAAACACCTCCCTCCTCCCCTATAAATACCAACCAAAACAACCTCTTCTCATCACAACTTTCAAGATTGGAACCTTTTCCATGATTGGAAAATTATCATCCATGTCCCCTCCCTCACATACAAAAACTCTTGGTATTATTAAAATACAAAACCCATACCATATGTAGGTTCTCAAGGAGGAGAAATTCAATAGGTAAAACCCTATTTCTTTCCTGTTTAATTTATTTTCAATTTCATTTATTTTTTTATCCTCTCTTCACCTACACATACAAAAGAGGAATGAAAATACTAGTATCATTTAAAAACTATAATTTTATTATGTTAATGTAATCATTCATCTTCTAATATCCCCACTTTTTTAATTCTAGAAACTAAAATATCGTTAGTGTTGTGTAGAATTACAACCAACATGGTGGATGCATATTTATATTTCAATACCACTTAAAAGGATTATTATAAAATTTTAATTATGGTTAAATAAAATCTTATTACACATATTATAAGTTATATAATATTCTAGAACCAATATAAAATCATGATTATAAATAAAATGATACAAACTCATAATGGTCTTTGAATAAGCCAAATGTATTATATCATTTTCATTAACTATTTTTCTAATGATCCATCCTTATAAATATAAAAAATTAAATATAATACCAAACACACTTATTTATTTTCATTATTAAAATATAATTTCAATTAGGGAGAATCATTCCCATTTTATGTGAACTCTCATACTCATATATAGGTGAACTGATCATTGAAACCAAGAAAACGAACTCTTGTAATGTTTAAATTAAACCATGCAACTCATCATAAATCCCATCAATTAACTTAATAAAACATTAATAAATAAAATTCATGTATAAAAGGTTATTTATTTTTAAATTATTGAATTAAATTTTATTATATACTATATTAAGGTGAATAAATCCTTCAAACATAAGGTAATGGGATTCTTGAACCCAACTATCTTTTATTGAGATTTATCTCTTTCACTCCATTTTCTGCATGAATGATCATTTATTTTTCTATAAATAACATTTCTTTTTTCATCCATTATATTTAATAGGATATAAATGTAAGAAATCTGGTTTTATGAAAAATTCAAATCATTTTCCAAAAAAACACTTCTTTCAAAAAAAAATACTTATTTTACTTCCCAAGAGATTGTTTCTACTTCAATGAATATTGATACCAACTATATAATTCCATTTTTCATCTTGGGAACTCTAAATTTTATGAATGTATGAATTATGAAATTAAAAACATTCTTTGCATGGGTTATTTTATGTCCATGATTGATATATGTTCATTGTGGAATGCATGATAATTTTAATTTGATGATTTGATCGGTGTGCCAGTTATTATATAGTGCTCCAATTCATTGGATAATGTGATTAATCTCATGATATAAAGTTAAATTCTTATTAAAATTATGTTATTTTTGTTCAAAACTATGAGGAGTATTTTACCACTATGTCATGGTGTTTCATTATAATTCATTTCTAGATTCCAAGACCTGATATAACATTTCCTCTCATGATTCCTAGTATTATACTTTTCTTATATTATGTTGATTATTATTATGTCCACCCATGTTTCATGTCTCTTATTCATCCTCTTACTATGATTTTATCTCACCCCTTCTTTTTATGACTATCCTAAGTTGAATACTTCTGCAAAGGAGAACATGCGGTCTAATAAGAAATTATTCAAGAATGAATTATCCAAATGATTATGTGTTATTATGTAAAAGTTATGTATAGTCCCAATCATTCAAAGACACAATAAATTTGGATTCTGGTTGAGTAACTCTTTAATTTATTTTCCTTTATAAAATTATTTAATTGATATATAATAAAAACTAGGGTCTCTATTTTTGGTATCAGATCATGTTTTAGATAATTTGGGAATTTATATTAGAGAACCTATTTGAAAACCCTTAGTATGAGACTGTGTATATGCAATCACCCAATAATCATTGTTTTAAAAAATTGTAAACATAGGTATCCCAAATGATATGAATTTAGACTTAATTGAACAATGGAATAAATTATTTATTCATGACATGTTGACTTATATTTGATTTAACCATTTCTATTTTAGATAATGGTGGGAACCATGAGAAACCTGGCCCACAACCCATGCGTGGGATAATTTAGTGATTTCCTGAATGACATGCTTAATGCCTAGGGAAGTGGGGTTCAAAATATCATGGTGTTCTTTATGTATGTTTATCAGGAAATGAACAAAATCCTGAATAATTTGTAATATACTCGTTCTCTTAAGAGGGATCAATAAGATATTGAGTCATTTATGTAGAAATTACCACCAAAATTTTGTATATCATTTCATCCACTAGTCATGGACCATAATGTAAACTCACTATATAATATATTTTCTATGTTTCACTATTCGAATATGGAGAGTGTGACACTATCCATTTATCATTTTAAATTTATGCTGACGAATGGTGGACACTGGTTAAAAACACCATGTTGATGGATAAATTGGAATAAAAAGTGTGGGAAGAATTTAAGAGAATGTTTCTTAACATTAATTTCACTCAAACTCTTTGTAAACATTTAGATATGGAATTCATAATGAAAAACTAATAGGAAAGAGAATTATACATGATATATTATTAAATATGAAATTTATTTCAAGGTATAATTTGTGTATTGTTATCAACAATGATAAAGAAATAGATAGATCTTATAGTATCGTAAAACTACACCTTCGAAAAACTCTTAATATTCAATAATTTAGGTGTTATGAAGAATTTGTTCGATGTGACCTCAATATAGAGATGGATTTTGGAGAATAGTCCCATGGATACGGTGATAGGAAACTAAAGATGGTGTTTCCAGCTTGAGGATCTAATGATATATGTGTAAATAAATTTCAACCACCCATATGTCAAAACTATGGTATAATGTATCATTTGAAATTTCTCAGAGGGATGTGTTAATATATAAGTGTGGGAGAGAAGGCCATCAATCCCACGAATGTCAAAGATATGTGAGGATGTAGGAACATGTGGTGATGGAAAGGAGAGAACCACCCATGGTTCAATGCATTAATTGTAGGGTGAAAGGGAACTATGCCAGCCAGTGCACTAAACCATGAGTCCTCATGGGTAATCAACGTCATTAATAAACAAAGACAAAGGAGCAAAGGAAGTATTTTTCCATTAATACTGCTATGGAGGAGACTGAAAATGATGTGGTGAAAGGTACACTAGTTTTTCAATCAAGAATAGAAAACACACTATTTTATTTTGGTTCAACAAATTATTTCATATCTTGTATATTTAGTAGAATAATTACAACACCACCTCAAAATATGAAGGTTGAGTTATCTATGAGATTAAAAAATTGTGAAATTAACGAATCCATAGTATATAACTCTTCCCGGGTTAATGTTTGTGGAAAGAACCTCCCAAAATATCTTTACATACTTCCATTGGTGGATTTTGATGATATTTTTTTATAATGGATTGTCTATCTTTATTCAAAGAAAAAATCAACATTAATCAAAGGGAGATTACTCATCACATCAATAAGCATACTACAATTATAAAAATCATTAAGGGGATGATGGATCTTCTTTAGATCCATCGTCTCATGTGTAAATATTAGTTCTATATAAGCAGGTATATCAAGATAAAATGATTGAAAAAAAAGAGATAATCATGATTTTAGACATTCCCATTATGAGTGACTATACTAATGTGTTCCATGAATAATTTCATGGTAATTCTTCTAACCGATATATATAGTTTTGATTTGAAATTATTCATTTGTCTCTACCTATATCAAAGACTCATTATAGAATGTCCACTAATGAAATGAAAGAACTGAAGATGTAGTTACAATAAGGGTTTTATATGCTCGGATGCCTCACCATGTGGTGCACCATTCCTCTTTATCAAGAAGAAGGATAGATCAATGAAACTCTATCTTGACTATCATGATATCAAAAAAATCATGATAAATAACATATATCCCCTTCAATAGATAGATGTATTATTGGATCATCTATGTGGGGCAATGCATTTATCAAAGGTGGATCTTCAGAATGGATATCACAAATATAAGATGGTGAAGGGAGATATTCATAAGACTGTGTTTAGAACGAGGTACAAACACTATGAGATTATAGTGATGGATATTGAACTCACTAAGTTTCTAGAAATATTCATGGACATAAGTAATAGAGTAATTAAGATTACCTCGAATTTTTTTGTTAGTATTTATTTATTATATTCTGATATACTCTATGAGAAAGGGATAAGATGATGTCCTACTGAATATTTTTTTAACAAAATTTTAAAAAGAGAAACCTTTTTCAATATATAGTAATGAGAGTTCTGGATGGTGGAAGTATCATTTTTTGGCCATTTTATTGCCAAATAAATGAATATCTATAGACCCTTACAAGAAAAATGAAATTGATGAGTAGCCTATGACAATATCTATAATAGAGGTCCATAGATTCCTTAGTGTAGTGGGTAAATTATAATTGATTTGTAATGAAGTGCTAATGATTATCAAATCCAGTAAAAAAATGACTCGGAAGGGAGAATTTTATTTAGACCAGTGAATTTGAAGGCTTTTTCAATGAATTAAAAAAATTTCTCATGACTGTTCCAGTATTCAAATATCCAAAAAATGGGGAACGCTTTGTAGTATATTTAGGTTCTTCAATGAAGGGATTTGGATGTGTACAGAGGTAAAATTATTTAGTGATATCCAATGCCTTAAGGAAGTTTAAAATTCAAGAAAACAATTAACTTATGCATGATATGGAGTTGACAATAGTTATCATTGAGATAAAAAATGGATGCATTATCTATATGGTAAGAGTGATATATATATTGATCATAAGAGACTTAAACATATTTTCACATAGAACGAGATTAATATTTTCCCATAAATATGGTTATATCCCATCATGGATTATGACTGCAAAGTCCACTATAATCTGGGTAAGGAAAATAAAGTAAAATATTCTCTAAGTAGAAAGGATCTTGAAGCATTATAAATGATGAGAATTGAGAGTTATTCAATCTTCCTAGAAATTTGAAGGATGGAAATGGGAATCATTTAGGAATGAAAATCATCAATCCTTTCTAAATTGATTATTCAACCATCCATCAGGGTTAAAATAAAATATTCTCAAATAGATGATGTATAAATTCAAAATAAGGTGGAAGTTATATGAAAGGGGAAATCCGTATAATATAAAATTGATTAGGGAAGATTTGTATGAATTGGATCATGATTATGTATACCACCCGATCAACAGATAAAGAAGGATATTTTGAATGATGAACATAGCTCCAAATTCTATATTAACCAAGGGAGCACAAAGATATATTGAGATCTTTGAGAGAACTATTGGTAGAACAACATAAAGAAATATATCACTAAATATAAATCAAAATAAAAGGTATGTCAGCAAGTGAAGTTTGAAAGATTAAATTATTAGGGGTTTCTTAAAAAATTACCCATTCCAATATAGAAATGGTAAAAAAAATCAGATAATTTGTCATCACACTTTTGAAGACATTCAGAGGAAACACCGCTATAATGGTTGTTTTGGATCATCTCACAAAGATAGCTCACGTAATCATAATTATATAGGACATCTCACTAGATAAAAATTCATGGATATATGTCGTAGAAGTTTTAAGGATTCGTGGAGTACCACTATAGATTATATTTGATCAATATCTAAGATTCACATTTATGTTTTGGAAAATCTTAAACATGCTCTAATCATTGATATGAACATTAGTACATCTTATCATCCTTAAACTGATTGCCAATATAAACAAACTATTTAGAAACTCGAATTCAGGTTGAGGGAAAACTGTATGGATTTCAAAGAAGTATAGGTCTAACATTTTCCTCTATTTGAGTTATCTTACAAAACAATTTCTACTTGAGTATCCAAATGACTCTATTTGAATCCCTTTATGGGAAAATATGCAGAACCCTAGCATGCTAGGATGAAATTGGTGAATGTATGCGTCAAGGACTTGAAATGCTTTATTAAATTTTAGGAATGGTGAAATAAATTCAGAATGACATCAAGGAATCCCTATGTCAACAAAAGATCAATGTGGTAAATCATCATGAGGACCAAGAGTATATTGTTTGAGACATTGAATTCATCTACATATCTTGATGAAATAAGACAATGACAATGGAGAAGAATGGAAATTTTAGTCCCAAGTACATCAGCCCGTTAATGATTCTTAATCGAGTTAGAGTGGTGGTTTATCAAATGGAACATACACCAACCATGTATCAAGTATATAATGTGTTCCATATATGCCTCTTGGGGAAGTACATACTGGGTGCCTCACGTTTACTGAATCCATAGTTGGTATACTTAGAAAAATGATCTCTCTTATAAGGATAGTCCAATGAAGATCTTGGAACATAGAGATAATGTTTTATGCAACAAGACTACTCACCATGTTAAGGTACTATTGAGGAACCATAAGTATAAAGATGCAACATGAGAACAAGAGGATGTGATGAAGGAGATGTACCTTTAATGTTTTCAACATAGTTTGTAAAAAAAAATTTAATGGGTAAAATTTCATAAGGGGGAATAATGTTACAACCTAGAATTTTATCAATGGAAGTTACTTTATTATAATTATTTCATATAATATAAATCACATTAAATTACATAGAGACACAATAGAATATTTTTAAAAGAATAATGAATGAAATAAGAGTTATTTATAGAAATTAGAGAACCTATCTCGATGGAATAGTAAATTGAAATTTAGAATAGTATTATGAATATTAGGAATAATAAATTTGATAGTTTAAAAGTGACATCACATAAAAAAGTATCTATAAATTTTTTACATATTATAAATGTTAATATGATATAATTATATCATTGTATAAGTAAATAAATATTTAAAAAAGTATTAATCCAGTGTTCGTATTTCTGTACGTCATAAATATTTAATTGAAATTTTTTAAGTTAATATATTTATTTAAAATAAAAATAATTTTCATAAAACAGATTCATAAATTATCTTTTTTTTTTCTCCTTTGATTATATGATAATTTTACAACACCTTAACTAATTTTTCAAAGAGTTATAAATTTAGTTATAATTATAAAATATGTTTTTTTAATATAAATTATGATTTTAATTAACAATTAAATTTATCATATTCATAAGAATATTTGTATAAAATGGTGTTCATTTTGTAAATCTAAATATAAAATAATGGATATAGTGAACCTTACCTATTTTTCTAAAATACACGATTTTTTAGTGAATATTAAAATATGATAATTTGTGATGAAAGATAAACACATGATTTATTGAATTATATATGATGTATGGCTAATATAATCATGAAATATAAAAATATCCATTATTATTTTAATATATTTAGTGATAAGGTTCAAACTATAAAAAATATGGTTGAAAATAATAAACTAATGAATAAAATAATGAAAAAGTAACCCCTCTCCTCCCCTATAAACACCACTGATCAGCACCTAGTCTACTCACACCTTTAAATAATTCATCATTCTCTAAGTTCTCCATAATAATCATCCCAGTCCCCTCCCCAATGTCTATAATATCTTGGTATAATCAAAAATCTAAAAAATTTTCTTATAAGGAGGTTCTTGTAGAGGATAAATTCAAGAGGTAAAACTAAATTCATTTTCCTTTTATTTTCATTTAAATTTCATATAATCTCTTATACTCTCATCACCACCACCTATAATTGAAGAATGATAACTAAAATATATTTTATATTATATTATTTTCTCATGTAAATTAAAATATTCATATTCTAATCTAATTAATTTTTCATTTATTCTATAAATGAATATAACATTTCTAGTGTGTCAAATTACCACCATCGTGGAAGATGTATTTTCATTTTTCACAAAAACCCTCACAGTTGGTCAGAATAACATAATTATGGTTTATTAAGATTTTAATATACATTTTATAAGTTATATAATGTTCTGGAACCTATATATAATCATAATTATAAATAAAACAAGAGAAGATCATAATGGTAATAAAACCCACCAAATAAATTTATCAATTTCATCAACTATTTATTTAATGATTCATCCCCATAACATATAGCCAACTGACATAGAAAAAAAATAAAATTATTTATGATCATTAATAATATATTATGCCAATTATATATAATCATTCCCCTTTTACATTAACTACCATATGCATATACAAGCAATCCATCCATGAAAACTATGAAAACAAACACCCATGAATGATGAAATTAAACTCCATAACTCTTATAGAAGACCATAAATGAACATAATAAAACAATATTGAATAAAATTAATGTTTAAATGGTTCATGATATATATATTAATAATTTTATTTTTATTATCCATGTTATTAAGTTTATGAAATCATTCAGACATACGGTAGGGGATTCTCGAACCCAACTCTCTATCATTGGGATTTCTCTCTTGAACTCCTTTTTGAGTATAGATGTTCCTTTTTTTAAATACATATAATTTATTTTTCATTAACTTAACTTTCATGGGATATACTTATTTCCAGTATGTCTTTATGACAAATGAATTTGTTTTCCAAGTGAAATCTTCTTTCTATATAACAAAATTTTTACATCTCAGGAGATTAATTATTCTTCAATCAAGATTTATGCCAATAATATTTTTACATTGTTGTCTTGGTAAATCTAAATTTTTTGAATGTATTGTTTATTACATTAAAAAAAATTCATTTACATGGGTTATTTTATGTTCATAAATGATATACGTTATTCGTGGAATTAAGGATAATGTAAATGTTATGATGTGATAGTTGTTTCCAAAATTATATTATGCTCCAATGCATTTGGTAATATGATGAATCTCAAGTGGTAAAAAAATATCCATCAAAAGGATCCTATCTTTTTTCAAAACTAATTGTGGTATTTTACCAATATGTCATGGAGTTTCATTTTTATACAATTTCACATTCCAGGCCATGATCTAACTATTCCTCTCATGATTATATTTAGGATTCTTTTCTTATATTATTATGATTATGAATATGATAACCAATATTTACATTCTCGTATTCATACTTTTAATGGTATTTTAACTCACTACTTCTTTTGATATATATTCTCATGTAGATACTTGTACTAAAAAAACATGAGGTCCAATAAGAAGCAATAGAAGAAGCAACTAAATAAATGATTCTGTTTTATTACGTAAATGATATGTATTTCCCAAATTTTACCAATACAATAAACCATTGTATCATATTTGTTTTACTATTATATGTTGATTATCTTTAAAATGATTTAATATAAATTTATGAAAAAATAGACTTCCAATATTTTATGATTTTTAACAAAAATATGAATGTACATGGTCAAAATGTTTCTATAACTCATAAAGATTACAATTGTTAATCTTTTACTAGTATAAATATTATTTTTCAATTGAAATCAAAGATGATGTGTTTGAGCCATAAATTAACACAAAAATCCTGGTACATGCGAGAAATATGCCAGAAGTTTTATAGGAAGAAATCCAAACTTCCATAGTTGAGCCTCATTGTACCTTAATTGTATATGTGTAGGAAAACATACTAAAGGATCATTTTCACCATAATATATGGTTCAATCATTTGAAAATTCATGAATGTTTTGATTACCAATTCAAAAATTATGCACTAGCCTATTGATCTTATAGAAATTTATGAGAAACAAATTTCATTTAGGTAACAATGCATTAATTAAATATAATATCTGATCAAAACATCTATTTGACACGACATTATCAGATTTAATAGCCACAATATTGCAACCACTTCATATTTTTAAATCTTGTAACTAGGAAATAAGGAATACTTAGTAGACATCAACAACTCTTAAATATAAATGATTCTAACTCATGTGTCAAATTAATATCATCCTGAGTTTTAGTATCTTAAAAAGATAGACCTTCCACATTTTGTTCTAAATTGTGAACATGTGATTGAATTGGAACAAAATTGTTAGTATCTTATATGGAAATGCATTAAATATTTTGATACAAACACACATATTCACTTAAAAAAATTTAATAGACGATCCCCAACATTTTAAAACTTTTTAATCCTCCTCAACTCACATTTCATACATGGATAATTATCTGTACATTCTAAAGTAGCTTCTAGTTTTTATGATGAAAATGATAAAAAACATCTACACTCTCAATATATACAAGATTTATACTAAAACCAATGATTTATTTCCATTATTTTTCCATTTATGATAATTTAATATATAATTTTATCGACATCATTGTTCCATATTTCCCTAAAAAAATAAATTCTGTAAAATTTCATTGATATAAGTAAAATATGATCCAAAAAAGATTTAATAGTTAAAATTTTACTATTTTCATTTAAATATTTTCAATTTTGTCTATTTATAGCTTATTTTTACGAATTAGTTATGGTTTTTACTAATTATAATTAATTACTGCTAATTAAAATGATATAAATGCTTCAACACTATTATTGTAGACATGATTTATACTATAATAATTTAGATTTTTCGGTTGGTTTATCGAACCATGATCTCAGAACATAAAATGATGCATATCTCCAAGGTACATAATTTTAAGAACAAGATTATAATTATTTGGTATTATAATTATCATTGTATTATTACAAATTATCTCTACATTTTTCTAATTACATATAATTTTTAATAGTTATATTGATTTACCTTTATTTTTTTAGTAGTTACTACTAATTATTTCTTAATTATTGTGTTCTACAGCTAATTTTGACTAATTTTTAAAAATCAATGGTAATTATTAGTAATTATATTCATTTATTGCAAATGATTACTATTAAAAAATAATTTTGACTATTTAACGTTAATTTTTCGATCTAATATATTAATTTAATGTTAACTTTTAATAATCGTTACTATTTAATGCCAATTATTTCTAATTTTATCTAAATACCATTAATTTATAAAGATAACAGTTATTTTCCGTTAATTGTACATATTTACTACTAATTTTCACTAATTATAGTTATTTAACATTATTTATTACTAATTTACAAGTAATTTTAACTAGTTTTTAATAATTAACGATATTTTTTTTTAAAATTTACCTATAATTTTTATGAATTAACAATAATTTTTTCTAATAGTATTTATTTAATTTTTTTTTACTAATTATAGTGATTTATAATTAATTCATACTAATTACTACAAATTTCATCTAATTATATAGATTTACCACTAATTTTTCAAAATCCCTTCTAATTTTTTCTAATTTATTGTTATTTTCATCAATTTTATTATTTTTTTATTCATTTCCAGTCAATTTTTCAAAATTTATGTCATTTCCTATAATTTTGAGTAAAATATCCTAATCACTGCTAATTTTATCTAATAACGCTACTTTTGAAAAAATATAGTGATTCGCTTTTGAATTTAAACTAAATTAATTAATTTTCACTTATTACAGTATTTTAACATTACTTTTTACTAATTACTATTATTTATTAAAAAACGTATAAATTATTATTTTTTATCACTATTATCTATAAATTAATTATATATTCTATTAATTTAAACTATTTATTTACCAATTATTTTTAATTAGTATTTATCACACCCATATAATTATAATTAAAACAAATTATTTCAAACTAAAACCATTTTATTTTAATTGAAAACATATCTACTAATTAAAACAAAATATTTGTAATTTAAAACAATTATTTTGTGTACTCTATAATCTCCTCTTGTTGTTTCTCCTGCCATTGACACATCAACTTCTATTGTTTTTCTTTCCATTGACACATCTCCTCTTCCTTATATTGTTGCTTCCAACTATATTTCACATCCTACAAGCACTAGTTCTACTGACCAAATGACATATTTAGTCATAGTTGAGAAAAGTTGGTCATTTCTCATCACGATAAAGTGGAAAAATCTATTATTTATAATATTTGTTTAGTAATTTATAAAATATTTTATTACATTATATTGACATATTCTAAAATTAGTTATAATTTGAAGTAATTAGAATTATTATCACAACCTAGCAATATTTTTATAATAATTAAATATAATGTAATAAAATATTTTATATATTACAAAAAATGTTTAAAAATAGATTTTCCAATTTTCAATTGAGGATATCAGTTTTTTCCAACCATGTCCAAATCATTCATTACACATCACCTAAAAATTGATAACCAATTTCTTTTTTAGATGGTAATTAATTTATAATATAAAATTCTCAGTATTAATATGTACCTCTAGTTACCATGAATTTTTACTAAGTAAAAAAATAAAACTAATTACTAATAATTTCCAATAATTACCAATAATTATTACTAATTAATTTAAATTCTTACTAATAACATCTAATTATTTCTATTTAATATTAATTGTTACTAATTACAGGTAAATGGTAATAATTATCACTAATTACTACTAATTTTTCTAATTATTACTAGTTTCCATTAATTGTAAATAATCACCGCTTATTAGAGCTAATTTTTTCTTCACTACTACAATATTTTAAAAATTGCCACTAATTGTTTCTAGTTTTTGGTAATATTACTATTTTTTATTACATAACAATTCATAACTAATTTTTTCTAATTTATACTATTTTTTGCGAATTACTTCTAATTCATACTGAATACCGCTAATTATCTCGAATTTTTACTAATTACCACTAATTAACACCAATTTTTATTAATTATTGCTAATTATTTCTAATTGTTACTAATTACATCTTATATTACAAAACATTTTTACATCATAACAATTCATCCTTAATTTTTACTAATTATAACTAATTATAACTAAATAAAACTGATCATGACTAAATTTTACTAATTAACAGTACTTATTGAAAATTATCACTAATTATTACTTAATGATTACTGATTATAACTAATTACTAATAATTATTACTCAGTACATAAAATTATAAACAAGTACTAATAATTAAATATTATCACCAATAATTATAACTAATAACTATTATTTAAACCTAATTACTAATAAATACTTTTAAATAAAAATAATTAATACAAATTACAAATAACTTCTAATAACTACATAAAATTAATATTAATTAAAAAAATTAATGAAAAATAAAACTACATATTTCAAATTCTATCTAAATACTACTAATTAATAATAATTATTACTAATATAAATTAAATTAAATTAATTACAAATTAACAATAATAAATAAATACCTTAAAAATGAATCTTGTTGTAGAAGCAAAGCCATAATGTTTCTTCATTGTATAATTTAAAAAATTGAAAACATTAAGCAGGAGAATATGAAAGTAGAGAAGAGGAGGGGAGTTTCGAGGACAATTTATTGAAAAAAATTGATGGGGTATAAGTAGGATAGATAATTTGTGAAGAAAATATTAGTGTAGGAAAACACGTCACAAATAGAACCATTGTTATTAATTACAACTACGGTAACAATTTTTTTTTGCAACAGGACCCCTCAAAAATATCAACTGGTAGCAGTTTATGTGATGGGATATAATGTTTTCACAAATTAAAAATAATGATAGAATATATTTGTGATGTAACCCATCACAAATACTCTCTTTTTGAGATTTTATTTATAACAATAGTTAAATACTTTAATACATAACAATCATAATGGAAGTGTATTTACGAGAAGGGTTATATTCATGTCACAAATATCCTTCTCATGGTTTGGCATGTAGTGTGTGACAAAGGTATTTGTGACGGGAAAACATTCCCATCCCAAATATTGTTTTTTAATAGCTACTTTCCATGGAAAATAAATGTCCCCACAAATAGTGTTTGTCAAGGAACTATTCACGATGGATGAAGGGCCCAATGAAAATAACATGTCGTAAAGGGCCTTTTTCCCATGGTGGCTCTTAAATAAAAGTATAACCACTAATGAATATCATTCCACATTATATTAATATATTTATTTTTTGGACTCACCAATTTTTACAATAAAAAATATTATTTAACTGGCTTGTTAATTAATTTTTGGCACCGAACACGTTCATAGTATGTTTGATCAACTCGAAAATTTAATGAAAAATGGAATATAATTTATTTCAATATTTCATTCATCCAGAAATATATGTGATCAATAAAATTTCAAAAAAATTACACATCAATCTTAAGAATAATAATTATTAAATTAATTAAATAAAAACAAAATTTAATCAAGATCATTAGAAACACATTGTGTGTTACCCTATATGTAATGCCGTAAACCCAAAAGCCTAAATCCAGTGAATTATTTTAAAAAATTTTAATTATTACAAGAAATAAAATCTTAAATAACCAATCAGTTTAGATGTTTTGGAATATAGATTACATACATGAACATTATTTTACAATTTCTAACATTAAATACAACATTGATAACCCATTTAAAACACCATTATTCCCATAGTATAACCGTTTAATTTAATCATATAACCTTTATTATAATCATGGGAATATAAAATATAATATTTGGGTGATCTCATATGCTTGGTAAGGATAGATAGTATATCGAAATCTATCACGAATAAGAATAAACTTTTAAGAAAATGTATAGTACTAAAACAAAATCCTTTTAAAGCATTATCTTCAGCATGATAGAGAAAAAATAAATCAAATAATTCAATTTATACACATACATGGATATTCTTCTGGTCGAATAAGAACAAGTAAAATTAACAACTAATATCATACTAAGAGAATGCATAACGCTGGACATCAAATCCACTACGTCAAGGCCTCATGCTAATACCATTCACAAATATTCTGTCCAGGCCTTGTGCCAATACACTAGTTTGTCTTATGAGACCAATTGATGGATCTAGGGGCTATTGCTGGCCCCTTCCATCAATTACTATGTCTAATTCATTCTTCATATGAAAATAGTCAAACACATTATAAACATTTGACTAAAACTAGCATACGAAATGTTAATACTTTAACCATGAACCATGAATGGAATAAAAAATAACATATCCATAGTCAACATATCATAAAATCGACAATACGATATGGAATATTGTATCATAATACATCAACCACAATTAAGGACAAAATCCAACAAAAAATGTTGACATAGATGAATATAATAAAAAAAATCATTAAAACTCTTTTAGTGAAGCATCCATTTTGTCATTATAATCATTTAAAAGCTTGTATAATTATAAAATAAAACATTTCCTTTAAAAATAACCGTGTAATATTATAAATTAAGTGTAAAAATGATAATTAATCATAAAAGTGGAAAATATCTGATCACACTGTATATGTGAAAAAACATTCTTTCAATAATTTTTCAAAAAGGACATAAAGTAACTTTTTATCGAAGTGATGTGAAGATTCCATTCAAAAAATTTATAAAAATTCAAACAAGGGGAAAATGACATTAAAATATTGTAGACATATTTTAATAGTATTTTAAAATGAATATTTATGATAAATGGATTTGGATGATAAATATTCCCCAGTATTTACTTACGGATAAGTAATCGCATATCATAATGAGATTTCCAAATTAATCATTACTTTATACTTTGTTTTTTTGTAGATGGTCAGATATCCTACTATATAATGGATAAAATATATTTTCATATGATTCCATGACAATATCCATATTTATTATATCATATATTATTCATTTATTACTTTATATTACCCATTAGTTAATAATATCCTAATTAATGAAGCATTTTGGGTAATAATCGCTTTATTTAACATACATATTTTGACTTGTTAATTTTTATCATATTACATAAATTATAATTTACATAAATCCAGAATTTAAATCATTATTTATATATCATATATATAATGTATATAAATATATATAATATATAAATAAATAAATTTGAACATGTCATTCATGGAGATGGTAGGTTGTACATACGCAAGAACGCTGTTTCCGTTTTCATATTTTACTGAATTGAAGTAAGTGAATGAAATACACACACACACAGATATATATATATATATATATCATCCTAGAAGAATTAATATTTCATATATTTTATACATATTAACAATATTTTTTCGTATAATCATTATTTGATGGTGAATGTGGAAGATGAGTCTCATCACATCGTGTAGGCAGTAAGTTGTACATACGGACGAGAAATTGTATAAATTCCTTAATGGTTAAATGGATTGTAATTAGATGTATTATATTTTGTACATAATCAATATGTTGTTCTATATTTTTATTTCAATTCATTATATTCATCGTTATACCCATTGAAATTAATTGTACACGAAAAATAATTTACACCACTGTGTGTAGACGGTAAGCCATACGTAAGAACGCATAACGGTATTGTTTTTTGTTGGTTGGGTAAAATGAGAAATATGGTTTTCCCATAATTATAATAACATATTATCATGTATGAGGTACAGTATTTAATTTTTTTGGTATAGAAACAATAGATAAAGATGAAGTATAAGAAGAAAATAATGTTGAAATAGGTGTTAAAACAGTTACCTCTTTTTGGGTGTCTCTTTTCGATTTGCACAAAAGGACCCCATAGGATGGATTTTTCCCAAATTGAATCATATATGATGATATAAGGGATGTTGGAAGAAGAAATTTCTAGTTATTGGATTATCCAAAGGGGTTTTGTGGTGTGAATTAATGAGAAGTAGAGGTATCCTTTTATAAGAGGGGCGAGGGGCACTTTTGGAAGATCAAAAAATATTAATTTATTATAAATTTATTTTCGGTTTCTAATAGCTTAATAGATATTAAATTCCATTATATGTTGAAGATGTATCGAAATATTCTTAGAAAATAGGGTTTATACAAGTTTTGTTAACATATTTATCCTTATCTTTTATATTTAACCCTTAGTTAAATAGGTTAACTCATACAATGTCTTCTTGATATTTTGCACTTCATGGTTAATATAGTTACTATAAAATGAAATGAAAACATAACATGTGTCATTTTTCATATTTTTATCACTATCCATGTTATTTTTAGGAACATTTTATTTTTAGGATTTTCATATCATTTAATAAAATTGTATTAATTTTGAAATCTCATTTCTGTAAATTATGACACAATTTAATACATGAACTTTTTGGTAAATTCATAAAAACATTATTATTTTGAACAAAATGAATTAAATAAATGATAAAATTTCAATGTAATCCATAAAATTCATGTGTGACATCCAAATTTTCAAATTACATTTATTTTAATATTTATAATATCATTTATTTTAATATTTCATAAATAAGGTAATCAATCCATCATCATTGTATCAAAAATAAATTTATTAATTTAATTTTTAATAATTTAATATAAAATAACATAATGTAGGAATTATTATTGTCTTTATAATTACTATTTATGGACTACGATATATCTTATATAAACCCATATTAAATTTGTTTTAGTTGTAAGAGTCTTGTTTATGATTATTTTCCTCTTACATATTATTTAATGTTATAAATGTCTTAATCACATTAATGTAGTGTACAAAGAACAAATATGTGTCCCATGGGTTTAATTTATCGGCTATTACACATATAAGATGGATTGGAAACTGTTACAGTATTTTTATATTATTATAATATAATTTTTACCCTAAATTACCCAATTAAATTTAACTGTGCTAAATAAAATTCGAAAGTTACAATTCAGAAAAAATTATTTTGATACTATTAGACAAAATTTTAATCATTATTAAAACCATTTATGTTGGCTTTTTGAAATTTAATTCAAATAGGTGAGAAATTATGTTTAATGCAAATATTTTAATGCGGCCTGATAGTGGGTAAAAAGACGTTTTAAATGCTCAATAAATTTTAATATATACATAAATTATAAAAATTACTTCGATGACTAAAATTGGGTTAATATATTATTATGTATGTATTTTGAATTTAAAGTAAATTTAATTCAAAAGAATTATTTAAATTGAAAAAGTCAGGTTTTATCCTCAACGGAGTGTTTTTCACTATTCATGAAAAAATGAATTTTTTGAGAAAAATAAAAAAAACCACCCTAAGATAATTCTGATAATAAAAATTAAAATATAAGGTATATTTACAAAAATAAAATTTATAAATTATCAAAATGAATTTAATATTATTAATAACCACTTTTATAAAAGGCTAGTGTGATTGGTCGTGGTGTGCTCGAACAAAGTGTCACATACAGCACATGCTATTGAAGTATTTAAAAGGAATCATACTTTGGACGTTTGGGGTGTTACATTCTACCATTATTCAATAAATTACACCCACCCAATTTAATCTCAGTATTTAAAACAAGGGGTTCGAAATTTCAAAATATCATTGTTTAAATCCCATATCAAAAAATAGATAAATGAGACCTCTATTTTCAAAAAATGAAATGGATGAATGAGGGTTACAAGAAATAAAATATAATATAGTTCATATAAGAAAACATGGACATGATATAAAATTTAACCATATTGTTTTGATGGAGAGTGATAGAGAACATTATTTTGAGAGAGTTAATAATCTAAAAGATTTAAATCTATGATGATCCAAGGAATAATTTGATTCTATAGAAAATAAATTACTAGGAAAAAAATTATAATTTTTTCCTATGTTTTAATGAATAAATTTACTTTATATACTATGAACATAATGAATCATAATAAATTGACATGTAGATTTTCATCTTTAAACTAATTCCTACCATTAACTCATATTTCTCTTCAAAAGATAATAAAACTAAAAAATATTCTGTTTATCTTAATCATTTAAGGTTACAAATATAAACATATACCATTTAAATAAAAAAACTATGTTATAATAACTTGGGAATTCATGTAAGCCTGCGGTATGTGATAATGTCAGGTCATACATCGGTTCTGGGTTCGATTCTTGCAGCCTTATCAGACGCTATGGGTTGTCTCCCGACCTAAAGGTTGTCCTTTTTGTAAAAATATTTTATTATAACGTTCAAAAAAATCATAAGAAATGTTTTATTCTTAAACAATACTATCCAAAGTTCAACTTATTTCATTCCAACCATAGAGTTATCCAAAGTAATTCTTTCCAAAACTCTCTCTAAACAGTCTCTAAATTTTCAAAATCATTTGTAACATCAGATTCCCCAAAAAACATAATGTTGATATTATTGTCACCTACTAAAAATATGATTACCTTGATCATAATAAAACCTTAATGATAAAAAATATTTCAGTACAAAACCAATATATATCACATTCTTACTATAATTAGAATATATTTCTTGAATCCAATAACACAAATATATTAATTATTCAACTTCGACCCTAGTAACCAAATATTCTTGAGTGTGATCCATTTTATTCTTCTATTCTATATTTAATTCACTCTTTAGAAAATAATTTTTTTAATGATCCATATCTTTACAAATTATTCATCACACAACTTATTTCTTTTCATTACAGTCACGTGCCTAGAGACATTTTTTTCTATATTAGTAACAAACTCTCATTATTTTTAGGAAAGTACCAAGTTTTTACTTCCCACATTTATCACCTAAGGGAAAATTGTTATTTCCCTTTTTCCCTTTATCTATATCTCTCTCTACCTTTAACATCATATCTTTCTTTACATTAATGTCCTATGACTTAGAAAATTCCTTTTCCATCTAGATAGCACACAAGACTATATCATCATATGATGAAAATGATTTTGAGACCAATTCTAATCATTGTAATGGTTATAACCCACGAAATAATCAGTCAATCATACTTTTGGGTTATTTTTGTTGTCTAAAACATGAATTCTTACCCTTTAAAGTTATCCTCATACTTTGAAACATTCTCTTCTTATATTTCCTCAAAATCAAAAACTCCCTTTCCATATCAGCTCGATGTTCATTAGGAAAGTATTTCTCTCAGAAAATTTCATTAAATTACCTCTATTCCATATTTTATACATCTTCATCCTCATTCATGTTTTAAATTAATTACTATCATTAATTCACATCTTCTGAGAGAGGGTAAAATTCTAAATCTACTTTCTCCATTTCATTACTTCTTAATGAATGCAAAATTTTCTATACATAATGTATCCTTTAATAATCAGCAAATGGATTTATAGTTCCATTGAATGATGGAGGTTATTTTCTCATGAAGTGGTCATACATTGATCCTCTGTTTTGTGGATTAGAGTTATCCATATGGGTAAGGTTGTTATGCATAACCAGAGTCAGTTGTCCCCTTATCGTTATAATCTATTCAGAACCAGTTTCCCCACTAGCTCCCCTATAATAATCATATATAGGATAGAAATCCCTACATTGATTATGTGTGTCGAGAATTCTTCCATTTCTACCAATAGGTACTATTTCTAAACAATGGCATACACTATATTAGGTTAGGAATCATAATTCATAATTCTATATTAGTAAAATACATATCCTAAATTGAAATTTTTATGCATATATAATCTATAATCATAAATATGATTCCATTGAAGAAATATTTACTCATAAATCCATCATATTTGTTTGTAAATAAATTATGAATTATCCTAATTATATCCCCATGGAGTGTCAAACCAGGTTCATAGTAAGGCCTATTGTTATGATCCTGGTTACACGGAGTCAGGCCTAGAACACCTCTTCGTAGTTTTCACCCCTTGGAACATCTATGTCAGAACCACATCCATATGTAGTATCCAAACATGGGTGAATTTCATAGAATGTCCTCAAAATACCAATTTTACCAAAATTATATGGGGTTCATCTATACGTATCATCAAATTCAATTTTAGTTTTATGATCCCTAATATATGTTTTCTAAATATATTTTCACGGTTGTTTCTAAACTTCCTATAACAACATCTGTACCGCCTCAACCCTAAAATCCTGGATGCAAATGTATTATTTTTATATATTGTCTTTATTACAATGAATCAAATCCTAATGGACCAATTAGTTTAGCAGTCTGGGAATAGATAATAATTCCATGAACTTTGCATTACAATTTATAACATAAAATACATCATATATGACCCTTTGGGAATGCAATTATTATCCTAGCTTAACCCAGGGTATCAATCATAAAACATTTCATGGAATCCAATGAAAATAAAACATAATAAATCGGTGAGTTCTTATGCTCAGTAAGGATAAAAATATAGTGGAATCTATCAAAAATAAGGAAAAACATTTAAATAAATATACAAATTTAAAACTCAATCCTTTTAAAACATTATCATCAGTAATATATGGAAAGAATACATCATATAATTCCATTTAAAATTTAAAATAAATATTATACTAGCTTAATAATTAGATTTTGAATGAATAACTAATCTAATAATATAAGAATACATAATGAAGGACATCATAACCACTACATCAAAGCCTTATGCCAAGACCATACACATATATTATGTCATGCCCTTAATCCTAGAAACTAATTTTTATCATGAGTCCAACCATTGCATTGAGGGTATATATTGGTCCCCAACTGTCCCTTAATAATTCCAATTAATTCATCATATAGAATGGGTGAAACATAACATAAACATTTATTTTAAAACTTGTATACAAAATCATTATAATTTAACTATAAAAAATAAACGATATAAAAAATATAACATACACCATAAACATATTATAAATCCTTCAATACAATATGGGAGATTATACTACAATAAATTACACTCAATTATGTATAGAATTCAACACAGGATATTGATATAGATGAAAGTAATCTAATAAATTCATTAAACCCCTTTTAGAGAAGTATCTGTTTTTTAAAATATTATCATTTAAATGTATGTTTAATTATAAAAGAAAAAATTTACATTAATAATAACCATGTAAGATTGTTTGTAAAGAATATAAAAGTTAATGCAGCATAATGGTGGAAAATATTTGTTCACACTGTATTAGATAAAAAAAAATCTTTCCTTAATTTGTCGAAAAGCGTATAAAGTAGCTTGTTTAGTAGGAGACTTAAAGATTCATTTCAAAACATTTTATAAAAAATAAAACACGAGAATATAATATTTTAAACATATATAGAGAAATGGTAAAATTATTTTAGAATTTTTTTTTATGAAAAATGGATATGGATGATAAATACTCACCAGTATATATTTACGTATAAACAATCATGGATAATAGTGCGATTTCAAAATTTACCCTTACCTTATACTTTATTTTAGTCAAGGGTCAGTTTTCTTCTTGTGTAACAGTTAAAAAAATATTAGTAAATTATATAATTACAATATACATATTTATGATATCATAATTTATTCATTTATGACTTTATGTTAGCCAATTATTAATAATTTCCAAGCTAAATAAATGATATGGGTAATAATTAATTTCTTTATCATACATGTTTCGACTTTTTATTTTTGATTGTATTAATCAGATCATAATTTAAATAATTATAGTATCTAAATCATGATTTATATATCATATAATCATGTATATAAATATATAATATATAGATAAAAAATATGGAACACAATGTCCATGGAGACCGTAGGTTGTACGTATGTTTGAACGCAGTTTCTGTTTTCTTTTAATATTGAATTGAAGTAAGTGAATGAAATATAGGTATATATATATATATATATATTTATATCATCCCAATTGAATTATTATTTCACATATTTCATAATTATTAATAATATTTATTATTGTAGTCATTCTTGGATGGTGAATAAGGAAGATCCGTCCCATCTCGTCGTGCAGACGGTACGTTGTGCGTATGCACAAGTGACATTATCATATTTTAAATAGTTAAATGGTTTGTAATTAGATTGAATATGAATAGTATATATAAAATATAATGTTATATTTATTATTTACATTCATTATATTCATATTTTTACCCATATAAATAATGCATACATGAAAAAAAAAATTTATAGCACAGCTTGGGGACGGTAGGTCATACGTATGCACACATGATGATATTGTTTTTAAAAGGATGGATAAATGGATGAATATGGTTGTAACATAATTATAATAACATATAAAAATGTATAAAGTACTGGATTTATTATTTTAGTATGGAAAAACATATACATGGGAAGTAAAAGAAGAAAATAAATTTGGAAGATGTGATAAAACAATTACCACTATTCAAGAGTGTCATTTTTATTTACAATAATGGACTCTTTAGGATGTTCTTATGTTCAATGTGTAGCCTCTAAGATGATATTACATATTTTGAGAGAGTAAATTTTCTGTTTTTGACCAAGTTTTAGGGGTTTGTAGTTGTGAATAATGAGAAGGAGAAGTGTCCTTTTATAAGTGGGGCGACAGGTACATTCGGAAGATCATAAAATAATAATTTATATTAAATTGAATTTAACTTTTTAATAGATCCAATGTAATTTAATTAGAGGATAATATTCTTATGGGTCAAAATCCTCTCAGGAAATAGTTTTTAGACACGTTTACGTCAAAAATGTAACCTTATTTGTTAGATTTAACCCTTAATGAAATAGTTTAACTCTTACCATGTCTTCATGTATTTTTACACTACATGGTTAATATTGTTACTATAAAACACCCAAACAACCTAAAGTGGATAATTTATAAAATATTTATCCCTATAAAAGTTATTTTGTAGAATGTTATATTTTTAGGGTTTAAATATTAATTATTAAAATAGTATTTTTTTAAAATCTCATTTATGAGAACATAGACACTATTTAATACATGGGTATTTTTGTCAATGTCATAAGAACATGATTAATTTGAACCAAATGAATTAAATAAAAGATAAAATGTCATATTAATCCACAATATTCATGGATGATATCAAAAGATTCAAATTACATTTATTTTAATATTTATAATATGATTTCTTTGAATATTCCATAAATAATGTAATCACTTCATATCATTGTGTCATAAATAAAGTTATTTATTTAATTTCTAAAAATTATAAATAAAATCCCATGATATTTGAAATAAATTTTTATTTCTAATTACTATTTATATTGTGATTGATTGCTTATATAACCCCATATTAAAATTGTTTTAGTAAGAAGAGTCATGTTTAGGATATTTTTAGCTTTACTTAATATTAAATCTTATAAATTTCATAATCACACCCAAGTAAATTAAAAAGGCCAAATATGTGTCCCAAGGGTTTTTTTGGTCTTCCATTACTCAACCAATAATTTTAGGAGAAGTTTTAGGGAAATTTATTATTATTATAATATTATTTTTAACTTTAATTTCCATGTTTGCCATTAACCATTGTAAATAAAATTCAAAACATATTATACATTAAAAATTATTTTAACCCTATTATACCAACTTCTTCATCATAATTACAACCATGTATGTCAGATTTTCGAAATTCAATTCATAGATTTATTGAAATTGCCTTTAATGATAATCTTTTAATGTGCATAGAAGGAGGTAAAAAAGTGTTAAAAATGTTTAATGAAATTTTATATCTAATTATATTATAAAAATTATATCAATTAATTATATTGAATTATTATATGTATAATGTATATATTTTTAATTTAATATAAATTTAAATTAATATAATTATAGAAATGAAAATGTCGGTTTTTTTCCAGAATGCAGTGTTTTTAATTATTCAAAAAAAAATTGAATGTTTTTATAAAATACCAAAAATTCACTGCAAGATAATTTTGATAATAAAATTTTAAAATTGAAGTATATTTGGAAAAATATAATTTCAAAAATTTCAAAATGTGGTTAATAGTATTCATAAAGGTTTTTAAAGTGACCAGTATGATTGTTCGTAGTGTGCTTGAATTCAGTATTGCGTACACAACATGCTATTGAATTACATTAAAGGAAGCGTATTGTGGAATCTTGTGTTTTTACATTCTCCCATACTTAAATATATTACAACCTCACAATTTATACTGAGTATTGTATACTAAGGGTTTGATATTTCAAAATATATTTGTTTAAATCCCACATCAAAAAATGGATTAATGAGACCAATTTTTTAAAATAAATAAGGGGAAGTATGAAGGTTACCAAAAATAATACATACTAGGATTCCATATAGGAAATATGGAAATGAAATTTTTTTTTACAATTCTGTTCTGATGAAGAGTGATAGAAAACATTATATGGAAAATATTAATAATCAAAAAGCTATAAATATGTGATAATCCAAGGGATCATTTGATTCATCGCAAAATAATGTACTAGGAAAACAATTCTGGTTTTATTATCCTTTACCTTGTATTAAAGAATTAATTTATATAATAGTCTAAGAATGCAAGGATGAATAATTAATTGACATGGTGAGTTTCATCCTTTAACTAATTCCAACCTGAAACCCATCTTTATATTCAAAAGAAAATGAAACTCAAAAATATTCTATTTATATTAATCTTATAAGGTTAAAAATATAAACATATACCATTTAAATAAATAAAATTATTTTATAATAACCAAGGACTGCTTGTTGGCCAGTGTTAGGAGTTAACGCCTTGACACACTTCGGTTTTGGGTTCGATTCCTGCAGCTTGGTCTGAAGCGAAAGGTTGTCACCCGACCTACATGTTGTCATTTTTATAAAACAATATTATTATAACATTCCAACTAAAACTTCATAAATGTGTTAAACATAAACAGTACTATCCATATTTCATCTTAATCCATTCCAACCATTAGAGTTATCCAAAATACTTCTTTCCAAAATCTCTCTAAAAGGTCTCAAAATTTCAAAAAACATTTGTAACCTCAGATTCTCTAAACTAATTTTTTTGTTATTGTTACATACAAAATATATGATTACCTTATTCATATTATATAAATAATTTAAAAAAAAATTATTTTAGTACAATACTTATATATATCACATTTTTCTTATAACCAGAATATATCTATCGAATCCAAAAACACAAATACATTAAATATTCGACATCTACTGTATTAATATCAAAAGTGATACCATGATCCATTTCATTATTCTATAGTATATTTACTTGATTATCTGGATAATTATTTGAAAAAATTCCCATATATTTACAAATATAGCATCACACAACTTCTTTCATTCCATTACAATCACGAGTCTAGTGACCTTTTTCACCACATTTGTATCAATATCCCATTTGTTTCAGGCATGTGATAAGGTGTTTCATCCAATGATTATCACATAATGGAAAATCCTTCTTTCCCTTTTTACAATTATATATATATTTTTCCACAATTATATTCATATCTTTCATCACATTAATTTCATAACACATAGATAATTCATATTCTGTCTTGATTGCACACGAGACAATATCTTGTTATGATAAAAAAAAATATGTTACAAATTCCCATATAAGGAATGGTTTCAACCCTTAAATAATAAATACGTCTTTTATATTGGGTTATGTATTTAGTATATAACATGACTTGCTATCCTTTTGATGTTAGCATCATAATTTGTATCATTTTCATCCTCCTTTTACCTCTGACATAGAAATTTCCTTTCCATGTCATCTCTGTGATCAAAAGTAATGTATTTATCTAGGAAAAGTTATTTAAACTCAGTCAATTCTATATTTTCTACTACTTCATCCTCCTTAATGATTTTAATTAATGGCCACCATTGATCTGTATCTCTATATACATGGAAATTACCTTAACAAATTTCTAAAATTCTGTTACATCCCAAAGAATGAAATATGTTCTCTAATGAACACATCTGTTGCTCAGCAACAAATGTATTGGTAGTACCATTCAATGTTGGAGGTTGTTTTCTCATGAAGTGTTCTAAAATTGATCCACTATGTTGTGGATTAGGGTGCACCATACAAGTAAGGGTGTTATTCCTAAACTGAGTCAACTCTCCGAGTAAGGTAATATTTTGTTCAGGACTAGTTGCATCACCAACTCCATTATAATTATCTTTTATAATATGTAAATCCTTAGATAGATTACGTGGATTGATACATATTACATTTCTTCCACTAGGCATCATTTATATATAATTAAACACAGTAGATTTGGATATGATTCCTAATCCATTATTCCAAACTAGTAGAATACTTAACATAATTTGAAACTTTTATGCACATCTAATTCATAATCATAAATATGGTCAATTTGAGGACATATTTAATCAATAATCCTTCATAATTGTTTGTAATGGAAATATGATTATCCATGAAATTCCCCCATGAGTTTCAAACTAGGTGAGTAGTAAGGCTTGTTGTCATGTACCAGTTTACCCCGAGCCAAGCCGGAAACCCCTTGTCATAGCTTTCACTTCTAGGTACCCTTTGCCAGAACCATGTCCACATGTAGTATCCAGACAGAGATTTATTTCATGGAATATACACATAATCTATAATTTACCATATTCAAATGGGTTCTTCTATACATATCCTCAATGTCTATCATAGTTTTATGATCCCTAATCAATTTTTTCTAAATATAATTCCATGTATTCTTTTAAACTTCCTGTGATGCCAATTTTAATTCCTTGAACCCAGAAACCCAAATCCAGTGCATTTTCTAATATACTGGCATGATTAAAAAGAATCAATTATCTAAGGACCTATATTTTTACAAGTCATGGAAAATTGACTTCATACATGAACATTACCCTATAATTTCGAACATAAAAAATAGTATAGATTAACCTTTTAGAATTCCATTATTCCCCATACATAATGATGGATTTATATAATAAAACACTTCTTAGAGTCCTATGAAAATAAAACATAATAAATAGGTGAGCTCAAATTCTTAGTAATTATAAACAATATAGTATACGCAATAAAAAAACGCATAAAATTTTAAGTAAAGGGTATAAAACTGAACCACAATCCTTTTAAAATAATATCTTCAGCATATTATGGTAAAGAAAATCAAATTATGCCATTTAAACATTTACAAGGATATGATACTAGTTGAATAACTTCATATAGAACTAATAACTAATCTCACAATAAGGTAACTCATAATGTCGGACATCATAACCACTATGACAAGGCATCATTCCTAGAAATACACAAATATTATTTCAAAGCCTTGTTCCAATACACTAGTATGTCTCATGAGGCCTACCAATGCATCAATGGGATATAGAGGGCCCCACCCATCACTTACTAAGCCCAATGAATTCCTCATATGAAATGGGGGAAATTTAACGTAAACATTCATATTAAAAATAGATTCAAAATATTAATACTATATCTATAAACCATGAATGGTTTAAAAAATAATACATCCACATTCAACATATCCTAAAACCATCAATATAATATGGGATATATTACTATAATAAATCAACATAAATTAAGTATAACGTTCGAAAAGGATGTTAACATTGGTGAATGTAATCTAATAAATTCATTAAATCTCTTTCATATAATTATCTCTTTTTTAACTTGAAATCAATTTAAAGCTTGCACAATTATAAAAGAAAAAACATCCATTAAAAATAACCATGTAATCTTGTAAGGAAAACATCAAATTTTTAATGAATCATAATGGTCGAAAATATCCCTTCACACCGTATAACTTAAGAAAAAATTATTTCTTTAATTTTTCTAAGAGGGCATAAAGTACATTATTTGGAAAGATATGGAATTATTCCTTTCAAAACATTTTATTTAAAGTATAAAATGGGAAAAATTGACATTAAAATATTATATAGGAATTGAAAAAATATTTTAAAATGTATTTTAATGAAACATGGATGTGGATGATAAATATTTCCCAGTATATACTTACATATAAATCATATTGGATTATAACGAGAATGTGAAGTTAACACATATCATATACTTTCCTTTAGTATAGCATGAGTTATCCTCATGCATAACAGTTTAAAAATATTTTTAAATTAATATATGACCATATAAATATTTATTATGTCATATATGATTCATATATGACTATATATTACATGTTTAATTATAATTTCTATTATAAATCAATATTTCAGGTAATAATCTCTTTCATTATTATTAGTGTTTTGACTTCTTATTTTTGATCATATTACTATATCATAATATAATTACATCCAGAATTTAAATAATTATTTATATATCATATATATTATGTATATAAATATATATAATATATATATAAATAAAATGGAACATGTCATTCACAGAGACGGTAGGTCATACGTACGCATGAATGTTGTTTCCGTTTTCTTATCATATAGAATATAAGTAAGTGAAATAAATATATATATATATCATATCAGTAAAATTATTATTTCATACATTTTATTCTTAAAAAAATTATTTATATTTATAATAATTCTTGGATGGTGAATGTGGAAGATGAGTCTCATTGCTTCGTTGAGATAGTAAGTTGTACGTACGCATGAGTGATGGTATCCTTTCCTTAATCATTAAATGATATTAAATTGAAAGGATTAGGTATTTTATATAACTGATGTAACATCCCAAGTATATAAAGAATAATATATTTTCATATCTATGTCTATTTATGAATTAGGTACTGTTTTAAAGGCTTAAAATGAGAATAAATCCAATCTTAAGCATTGAATTCTCTAATATTTTTAAAAGATTGTTTTACCGCCTTTTGAAGGAGAACCATTTTTAAATATATATTTTGAAATTTTTTTAATTTCTAATAGTCAAAATATACTTATTCTGTTTAATTGGGACATTGAAATTTAATTTGGATAAAATATTTGGTATTTGCTGACAAAGTTCATTTTTTTAAAGAATAGTGAAAAATACTACATTTTACTTCAAAACTTATTTTTCATATAATATAATTACATGGATAAGTTGTCCTTTTAATTGGTTTTAATTTTTAATTAGAATAATTTTTTACCA
The DNA here is from genome assembly GCA_963277665.1 of Viscum album. NCBI lineage: Eukaryota > Viridiplantae > Streptophyta > Magnoliopsida > Santalales > Viscaceae > Viscum > Viscum album. Next base: position 1,262,597,004 of record OY728140.1, on the reverse strand, counting down.
TTTAATAAAATATCAGTCATTATAATTAATTTCACTTTGGAATGGGGCAGAAACAAGGGTCAAATATTTGATAGATACTGCTTCTAAAAAACCCACAATTTGTTTTGACAATGATAAATATTTTTAAATTAATTACAACAATTTCTATGTTTGGAATTTGGTAAAATTGATTCCATATTTGGAATCATAAGGTCCAAATTATGTAATTAAGACTCATTTGTTATTGGAAATTATTAATAGTAACGACGGTAATTATAGTTAATTATTGTGATTGATTACTAATCGGGTAGTTAAGGGTAATAAAATAATTTCATAATAATAACAAATGACCACAATATTGTCCTAATGCTACTGGTTGTGTCATGGACGACCATGGGATGTCTTTTGACAAACATTGGGACCCCATGTAATTACTTTTTGGTGATAGTGACATTTTAGTATATTATTTTTTTTAAAGGAAAGTGTAACCAAAGTATGTATCACCCAAGTAAAACAATTTTAGTTTTGTCTGTGTAAATGATATCTTAGACTATAAATATTATATGGAAATATAAATATATTTCCTACATCATGGTACCTTTTTTATTATTTTAATACATTAAATAAATTAATTTATTTATGACACCATGATAATGCAACGATTACCCAAATAATGGACGATTTAAATAAAATGAATAGATAATGTAAAATCTAAGACATACACTTGTAAAAAACCTATTGTATGGGTGGATTTTGAACAATTATCACCTTATCCTTGATATATATCTCTGTGGGACCTTAAAAATCCGAATCTCATTACATAATAAAGTAACATTTCTTGACTTTCCGAGAGTTCCCCTCCTCCCTCTTATAAAAGGCCCCCACATATACCACATTACAGACGCCTCTCAAGCTAGTGGCTCTGCCAAAATCAACTCATTTTATCTCTCCACATCCCTCTGTTCATCATAAAAGCCTTACCTTATGTACAAAGCTCTTCAAGAAAACCTTTTGGTTCAAACCAAGGGGAGTTACCAGATTTAAAGCTAAAGTCTTCTCTAATGTTCTTTTGTTATATTTTGCTTCTCCAACCCGATAAACTCTTTTTATTCCTTTATTTTGTAACAAATCCAGTATCTAAAATATACTAGGATGTTGTTATGAGAGGTATTCTCGCTACATATACACACGCCTCCATCTAATGGTTAAAGAACATATTATTTCTGTGGTTGGCGAATTTCTGCCTCACGAAACGATGATTGTTCAATCTTCTTTTAACACCTTTCATGGTGGATATTAAGATTTCACACTATTTATATATGATATAAATTTTTTCTATGTTTTCCTTATGATTCTTTATTTTTCATTTATGGCATACCTTATGGTTTCAATTATGGGTAAACGTGATATGTTCATTTTAGGAAGTGCGGACTACCGCCCCCTCAAAGCGATTTCATTCGTTAATGCCATATGTGGGATGTATAAAGGATAGAGATAATGATATTATATGTGATATTATTCTGGAATTATAATATACCTTTATATAATTATGATTTTATTCCATTAAATACGAAATAGAAATTAAACTAGTGTTCATGCCTATGTATGGCTTACCGTCTCCATGAACGGTGCATTTCATTTCTTACATATAAATGTTATGTAATATTATAAATTATTGTATATACTGGATATGTGTGATATATATGATATCTACATCATGAATATAATTCTGGATATAATGGATATTTTACCAGTTGAACAACTTGAAATTATAAGAAGTTTATTTTTTTCTCATGTACCAAATATCGAAAAACGACAGTTATTAACTTAAATAATTACACAATGTTCATAACATGGTAATAAGTGATGTAAAAGGAATAATTACCTTGATAAAGGGTCTTAAGAAAGTAGAAATTAACCCTAGTTTATTATTTAGGAGATTAAAAAATGATCTAGTCAAGTCGGACACGAGGTATGAGACTTCGTCTCAATCACCTTTCATTGAGGCAAATTTTGTTTTATACAGAACATTCTTTTATATGGTGTATAAACCCCTTTGAATTTTAATTTTATGAAAAAGGAATCTTTTTATATAAATCATTTTACTAAACAAAAAAAGGAAATGATTTTGTCGTACGTATGCAGCGACAACGACTTCTCCGCTGCCGTGAGCATTATTGGAGTTTCGGCTTCCTCTACAAGCCATAACATTTATTTAAATGAAAAATAGATATCAGGTTTTAATATTCATTTATTCGGGTATTGAAAATGATTTTGATAAATTTTGATTATATCAATGTGTTTTTGATATCTTGATATTGAAATGTGGAAATGTTATGTTTCCTTTATGCATGTTTTATGTGTTACGATTATGTTATGGTTCTTGGGCATTGTTTATGAAGACAGGTTGTTCCGTGATAAACTAAGGGCGGGTGAGCCCGATATAGATCTACAATGCATTGGGTAACATAAAGGAGTTAAACGCTACGGTTTCTCCGAATATATTTTGGGAATATACTATGATGGGTATTCAAAACATAACCATGATGGTTAATCCCTATGTAAGAATGTTATCCATGCCTCAAGTTACATTTATTTCATATGATATCTATGAGTTATTCATAAATCTTATTATTTCATAAGGTATGTTAAAGTACTTATGTATTATGACTAAAATATGATTTCATTGATTCTAATGAATACATGGACTAATGTTTTCATTCCGTACATTTATATCCCTTACTGAGCTTTTTATACTCATTCCATGTTTTTGAAATGTTTTTCACTGGTCAAAGGAAATGTACATAATGTGATGATAGTGTCGAGGAAGTTTCAAGAAAGAATCCATGTTTTATTTTAAATATGTCTCCTTTTATGGGAAAAATGAATACAGTCTTTTATGTAACCACCTTATTGAAATGTGGAATGTAATGCATGATTTATGGTCTAATTCTCTAAAAATGTAAACATGAAAATATCCTCAATTTGTATTCTTGTAATAACTCAATATTAAGTAATGTTTAAGGCTGGGGATTTATAGTAGGTATTAGAGGTTGGTTTAGATAACATTAGGAGTTATAATTATTTTAAATGATTATCCAAAATTATTTTTTTATGGTCAAATTGAAATGATATAGAATTTGAAGATTACCATGTTGCTTAATCTAAGACATGTTTGTTAGGAATGGTTTTCCACATGGGGAATAGGGAATGAGTGATAGGAAGGAATACAAGAAGGAAAAGGCCTTCCAAATCAGCATCCTAAGATGGTCAGGATTGGAACTGAACAGTTTGTTGTTGTAATGGCGAAGTTGACTCAAGAGATTAATAGTGGTGGTATCCATGCACGAGATCAGAAAGATCAACCACAGAGTAACATGTTAGTGGTGGAACATTTCATGAGGCAACATCCCCCATCATTTAGATGATCATTTGACCATGTGTTAGCTGAAGGGTGGATTAAAGCACTGGAGAAGATTTTTGATTTCATGGGGTGTTCAGAAAATCAAAAGGTTAGTCTTTCTACTTACCGTTTTGAGGGTGAAGCAGATTAATTGTGGTTGATGGTTAAAAATATCTGGGATGTTGATGAGATTGATTCTATTGACATGGATAAATTCAAAGGTATGTCTCCTAAGAAAAATTTTCCTAAGGCTGTTTGACTTAGGATGGAAAAACAATTCAAGGAATTGAGGCTAGAGGATGACTCAGTGGCTGCTTATGATGAAAGGTTCACTCGATTGGCAAGGTATGCTCCAAATTTTATCCGAGACCTTGATAGTAAAATCAATCATTTTTACTCAGGAATAAAGTACAAATATTGAAGGGATTTAGCTTCTCATGAGTTCAAAAGTTATTAAAAGCATGATCGATGTGCTGAGAAGGTGGAAATGGAGTTTTCCGATGATCAAGTGTTCTATAACAACCAACAGAAGAAGAGACAGAGGTGGAAGGAGAAAGGGAAGAATCCTTCAAAGAATTATGATGGTAAGGAAACTAACTTTTCAGTTTGTGATAAATGTGGTAATAGGAATGCTGGGTAATGTCTTCTGAATTCTGGAAAGTGCTACTGATGTGGTAAGATGAGACAAAAGGCTCGTGATTACACTGAAAAAGATTTGGATGATGTTAATACCAAATTTGATTTACAGTTAGTGAAATGTTTCATGTGCAATGAGATGGGTCATTATGTAAATTAGTGTTTGAAATAGAGCTGAAATGATTTGAAGAAGTCAAACTAAAAGCATAATGGTGTGGTGAAATCTTTGAAACTACTTCAGCTGATGTTGGTCCATCAAATGAAGTGGTATCAAGTATATTTTTTGTTTTTTTAGATTATGTCATTGTGTTGTTTGAATCGGGGACTACAAATTCTTTCATATCTGAAAACATTTCTAGTAAATTGAGAATTCCATCTTAAGAAATGACTCCTGAACTTGTGGTAAAAACTCCTTGGGGAAATGATGAGGCAAACAGAATTTATAAGAATATTCCTATCCTTATCTGTGGAAAGAACCTACTTGAAAACCTTATTGATTTAACTCTAGTAGAGTTTGATGTTATCATGGGTATGGATTTGATCTCTGTTTACCATGATAAGATTTATTGTAGAGCTAAAGATGTTTCTTATCAGAAAGACTTTCAGTTTCTGTACATGACTGAACCCTTACTATTGATAACATATCAAGAGGCTGAGAGACTTGTAAAAGATTGAAATGAATTTTACCTTGCACATATTGTTGAAAAAAAAGGAACCATTCAGATTAATGATGTTCCAGAAGTAAATGAGTATCCTGATGTTTTTCTTAATGATTTTCCTGGAATAATACCCGATCAGGTAGTTGAATTTACTGTTGACTATGTTCTTAATGCTAAGACAATTTCAAAACCCCATTATTGAATGGATCAAATTGAACTTTTAGAGTTGAAGGAGCAATTGAATGATTAATTAGAGAAATGTTTCATTCAACCTAGCACATCACCATGGGGTGATCCTGTCTTATTTGTTAAAAATATATGGTTATATGAGAGTTTTCATTGATTATAGTGCCTTGAATAACAACACTGTTAAGAACAATTATCCTTTTCCTCTTATCGATGATTTGTTTGATCAGCTCCAGGGAGCTCAGGATTTTTTAAAGATTGATCTGAGATCAGGGTAACATCAGTTGAAGGTAAATAAAGCAGATGTTCTGAAGACTACATTTCATACATGATAAGGCCATTATGAATTTGTAGTAATGCCTTTTTGGTTCACCAATGCACCAGTTGTAATCATGGACCTTATGAATAGAATTTTCCATGATTTCGTGGATAAGTTTGTGGTTGTTTTTCTTGATGATATTTTGCTGTTTTATCGAAGGTTTGTCAGAAATTTTTCACGGTTATCCAGTCCAATGACTAGCTAACTCGGAAGAGTGTTAAGTTTATCTGGACAAAAGAATGTGATGATTGATTTCAGAAATTGAAAAGAAGATTGGTGAATGCTCTAGTTTTGGCACTACATTCCAGGAATGGTGAGTTTGTTATCTACAATGATTCTTCATTTAAAGGACTTGGTTGCATCCTATTGTAGAATGATCAGGTAATTTCCTATGCTTCATGTCAGTTGAAAACACTTGAGGTAAATTACCCTACACATGATTTTGAATTATCTACAGTTGTTTTCGCTTTAAAAATTTTGAGGCATCATTTGTATGGTGTAAAGTGTGAAATATATACTAATCACAAAAGTTTAAAGTATATATTCACACTGAAAGAATTGAACATGAGATAGACCAGATTGCTAGAATTAATAAAGGATTGTGATTGTACAATTCATTGCCATCTAAGAAAAGCAAATAATGTGTCTGATGCTTTGAGTCAAAAAAGTAATGCTTCATTAACCATGTTATGTTTGGAACATGATCCTTTGGTTAAGGATTTGAGGATCCTTGGCATATAAGTTTTTTGTGCATGATGTTCATCTATTTTGTTTCAGGTGTCAGTGAGATCATCTCTATCAGACTGAATTAAGCAAACTCAGAAGCATGATAGTGAGTTGCAGAAAAAGGTAGAGATGGTTCAGAAGGGTATGTTACCTGAATTCAATAATGATAATGATTGTGTTTTTAGATTTGGGAAGAGATTGTGTGTGTAGTGTGATTCAGAGTTGAAGAGAGAGTTGTTATGTGAAGCTCATAGTTCTCCATTTTCAGTTAATCCATGCAGTATTAAGATGTATAGAGATCTTCAGGAGTATTACTGGTGGGATGGAATGAATAGAGACATTTCTGATTTTATTGTGAAGTGTCTGACTTATCAAAAGGATAATGCAAAGCGCCAGTTACCGAAAGGGATTCTTCAGCCTTTACTAGTTCCAAAGTGTAAATGAGAGAATATATCCATGGACTTCATTGTTGGGTTACTGAAGAGACCTCGAGGTAATACTGCAATCTGGGTTAATGTTGATCACTTGACAAAATCTGCTCATTTCTTTGATATACGAGATACTTTTTCCTGTATATCATCTTTCCTGTATGTATCTTAATGATATAGTCAGGTTACAGGGAGTTACCCTCTCTATTGTATCTGATCATGATCCCATGTTTACTTCTAACTTTTGAATTGGCCATCAGAAGTCGTTGGGTACTGAAATAAATTTTAGTTTAACTTTTCATCCTCAATCAGATGGATTGTTAGAACGAACAATTCATTCATTGGAGGATATGTTACGTTCTTGTTCGATGGATTATCAGGGATGTTGGGACCAACATCTTCTTTGGATGCATTTTCTTATAATAATAGTTTTCATTCCAGTATACAGATGGAACCATTGGGGGGAATTATATGGGAAGTGGTGTCAAACTCCAGCTTTTTGGGATGAAGTGGGTGAAAGGATGTTAATGGGACCAGAATTGGTAGAAAAAGTTCAGCTGATACAGAAATGCATGAGAACAGCTCAGAGGAGGAAAAAAAGTTATGCAGACAACAGGTGGAAGGATCTCTCTTTTGATGTTGGTCATCAAGTCTTCCTCAAAGATTCACAATGGAATAGTGTGATGCGATTTGGAAAGAAGGGAAAGTTGAGTCCAAGGTTCATTGGACCATATGATATTCTGGAGAGAGTTGCATCAGTTGCTTACTAAGTGGATTTATCTCCTAGTTTATCTCAGGTACATTATGTTTTTCATGTGTCACTGTTAAGTAAGTACATGCCAGATCCATCTCGTGTTTTGAGTCCAGAGGTAGTTCAGCTGGAAGAGAATCTATCTTGTGAGGAACAACCAGTTCAGATTCTTGACTGTAGGGAGCATGTATTGTAGAATAAGGTGATTCATCAAGTAAATGTTTTGTATAAAAACCACATGATTGAAGAGGCAACATGTGAATTGGAAAATGCAATGAGGGGTAAATACCCCCACTTATTCGATACGTAAATAAAATCCGGGGACACAATTTTATAAAGTGGGGAAGGATGTAACATCCCAAGTATGTAACGAATAATATATTTTCATATCTATGTCTATTTATGAATTAGATAGTGTTTTAAAGGCTTAAAATGAGAATAAATCCAATCGTAAGCATTGAATTCTCTAATATTCTTAAATGATTTTTTTACCTCCTTTTGAAGGAGAACCATTTTTAAATCTATATTTTTAAAATTTTAAATGTTATATTTTTCAAAATACACATATTCTTTAGATTTTGGACATTGAAATTTAATTTGGATAAATTTTTGGTATTTTTCTGACAATGTTCCTTTTTTAATGAATAGTGAGAAATACTGCATTTTACTTCAAAACTACTTTTTCATCTAATTTAATTATATTGAAATATTATCCATGTAATTGGTTTTAATGTTTAATTAGAATATATTTTAACCATTTAATCCAAACTTGGTCATTATAATTAATTTCACTTTGGAATGGGGAAAAAACAAGTGTCAAACTTTTGATAGATATTGTTTGTAATTTGGTAGAATGGATTCAATATTTGGAATAAGAAGGTCCAAATTATTTAATAAAGACTCTATTGTTTATGGACATTATGAATAGTAACGATGATAATTATCTCTAATTATCATGATTGATTAGTAATCGGGTAGTTAAGGGTAATAAAATAATATCATAATAATAAAAAATGACTCCAACATGTGTTCTAATGCTACTGGTTGTGTCGTGGATGACCATGGGATTCCTTGTGCAAAACTTTGGGACCCCATGGAATCAATTTTTGGTTATAGTGTCATTTTATTATATTTTTTTTAAAAGGAAAGTATAACTAAAGTATATATCTCCCAAGTAAAACAATTTTAGTTTTGTTTGTGTAAATTATCTCTTATACTATAAATATTTTTTGGAAATATAAAAATATTTCCTACATCATGGTATTTTTTTTATAATTTTTATACATTAAATAAATTAATTTATTTATGACACCATGATGATGCAATGATTACCTCATTAATGGATGATTTAAATAAAATGAAAAGATAATGTAAACTAAAAGACTTGAACTAGTAAAAACCCTATTGTATTGGTGGATTTCAAACCCTTATCACCTTATCCTAGAAATATATCGTTGTGGGTCATTTAAAATTCAAAACTCATTATATAATAAAGTAACATTTCTTGACGTTCCAAGAGTGTCCCTCCTCCCTCTTATAAAAGGCATCCACCTCTACCACCTTACCCACACCTCTCAAGCCATTGGATCGGCCACAATCTACACATTGTATATCTCCACATCCCTCTCTTCATCATATAAACCACACCTTATTCAAAAAGCTGTTCAAAAACCCTTTTTGTTCAAACCAGGGGGAGTTAAACGATTTAAAGGTAATGTCTTCTCTAATGTTCTTTTATATTATTTTGCTTCTCCGTCCCCCTAAACTCTTTTTATACCTTTCATTTGTAACACCACCAGTATCTTCAATATACTAGGATGTTGTTATGAGATGTATTCGAGCTAAAGTTACACACACCTCTATCTAATGGTTAAACAACATACTGTTTCTGTGGTTGGCGAATTTCTACCTCACAAAATGATGATTGTTCAATCTTCTTTTAACACCTTTCATGGTGTCCATTAAGATGTAACTCTATTTATATATGATATATATTATGTATTTGTTTTCCTAATGATTCATTATTTTTCATTTATGTCATACCTTATGGTTTCCATTATGGGTAAACACGATATCTTCATTTTAGGAATTGCGTACTACCTCCCCTCAAAGTGATTTGATTCATTACTGCCATATGTGGAATGTATAAAGGATGGAGTTAATGATATTATATATGAAATTATACTAGAATTATAAAATACCTTTATATCATTATGATTTCATTCCATTAAATACAAAATAGAAATGAAAGTAGCGTTAATGCGTACGTACACCTTACTGTCTCCATGAACGGTGCATTTCATTTCTTACCTCTAAATGTTATGTAATATTATCAATGAATGTATATACTGGATATATATGATATATATGATATATAAATCATGAATATAATTCTGGATATAATGGATATTTTACCACATTAACAACTTGTAATTATAGGAAGTTTATTTTTGTCTCATGTACGAATCATTTACAAAATAACCGTTATTAACTTAAATAATTACATAATGTTCATAACATGGTAATAAGTTATGTAAAAGGAATAATTAACATGATGAAGGTTCTTAAACTTGTATAAATTAACTCTAGTTTATTATTTACGCGATTAAAGAATGATCGAGTCAAGTCGGACACGAGGTATAAGACTTTGTCTCAATCTCCTTTCATTGAGGAATATTTTGTTTTATACACAACTTTCTATTATATAGTGTATAAAACCTTTAGACTTTTACTTTTATTCAAAAGGAATATTTTTATAGGAATCGTTTTACTAATCGACAAATGGGAATGTTTTTTGTACGTATGTGGCGACAATGACTTCTCCACCGCCATGACCATTATTTGAGTTTCAGCTTCCTTTAAAAGCCATAATCTTTTTTAAATGAAAAATAGATATCATTTTTTTACTTTTCTTTTTATTATAGTATTTAAAATGGTTTTGAATTTTTTTTATTATATCATGGTGTTTTTTAAATCTTTTTATTGAAATGTGGAAATTTTATGTTTCCTTTATGCATTTTTTATGTGTTACGATTATGTTATGGTTCATGGAAATTGTTTATGAAGACGGGTGGTTCCGTGATAAACTAAAGGCATTTGGGCTCGATATAACTCTTCTATTCATTTGGTAATGAGAATGATTTAAACACTAAGGTTTCTCCGAAGATATTTAAGGAATATACTATGATGGGTATTCCCAACATAACCATGAGGGTTACTCCCTACGTAAGAATGTTATGCATGGCTCAGGATACCTTTTTGTCTTATAATTGCTATGTATTATTCCTAAATCTTATTATTTTATGAGGTATGTTAAAGTGATTTTTTTTTATGAGTAATGTATGATTTCATTGATTTGTATGAATACATGGACTAATGTTTTCATTCCGTACTTTTGTATCCCTTACTGAGAATTTTATGATCATCCCATGTTTTTGAAATTTTTTTCACAGGTCAAGGGAAAAGTACATGTTGTGATGATAGTGTTGAGGAAGTGTCAAGAAATAATCCATGTTTTATTTTAAATATGTCTCCTTTGATGGGAAAAATGAATACTGTCTTTTTTGTAACAACCTTGTTGAAATGTGTAATGTAATGCATGATTTATGATCTAATTCTCTAGAACTCTAAACCTGAAATGATCCTCAATATGTATTCTTGTAATAACTCACGATTAAGTAATGTTTAAGTCTAGGGCCTTATAAACATTATCATGTTATATTACTTATTTACATTCCTTATATTCATTAATATACCCATATAAATAATGTGTACATGAAAAATCATTTACATCACAGCATCAAGAAGGTAATCCATTCGTACCCACACATGGTGATATTGTTTTTCATAGGATTTTTAAAAGGAGTATTATGGTTGTCCCATAATTTAAATAACATATTAGAATGTAGAAGATTTTTGAATTTTTATACTTGTATGTAAAAAATATATAAATAGGAAGTAGAAAAATAAAACAACTTAGTAAGAGGTGATAAAACAATTACCTTTAGTCAGGTGTATATTTTTTATTATCATAAAATGACTCTTTAAGATTGATTTCATCTAAAATTTTAGCCTCATAGAATATATGATGTATTTTTGGAGTGTTAATTGTCATGTTTATTCCGAGACAATGGTTTTTTGAGGTGTGAATTAAAGAGAATGGGATGTGTCATTTTATAAGTGGGGTGAGGGGCATTTTTGGAAGATCTTAAAATATTAATTTATTATAAATTTATTTCCTGTTTATAATTTTGAAAAAGTGATTTAATTCGAGTATAATATAGGTATGGGTTGAAATCCACTCAAAATATTTGTTTTAGAAAAATATAGGTCACAACTTAAACCTTATCATTTAGATTTAACCCTTAGTTAAATAGTTGGACTTTTACCATGTCTTCTTGTATTTTTACACTACATAGATAATACTGTTACTATAAAATTACAAGAAAACATAAAGTGGATACATTATAAAAATTTTATTACTATAAATGTTATTTTTTGAACATTGATTTTTAGTATTTTTAATTCATTTTAAAAAGTAGTTTTTATTCTAAAATCTCATTTATGTCAATTTTGATGCTATTTAATAATTACTTTTTTTAAAGCCATTAAAAACTGATTCCTTCAAGAAAAAATGTATTATATAGAAGATAAAATTTCATAGTCTTCTAAAAAATATTTGTATGACTTCATAATTTTCAAATTACATTTAATTTAATTTTTATAATATTAATTATTTCAATATTCAAAAAATATGGAAATCATTACATCATCATTGTGTCAAAAGTAAATTTATTTTTTAACTTTCTAAAAATTATAACTAAAATAACATGATTTGGGAAATATTTTTATCATTATAATTTCCATTTATATTATATGATATTACTTATATAACCCCATATTAAATTTTTTTTAGTAATAGTAGTCAGGTTTTGGATATTTTTACCTTTACATAAAATTAAATGTTATAAATGTCTTAGTCACACTCATGTGGCTTCCAAAGGCCATATATGTATCCCAAGGTATGTCTTGGTCATCCAATACTCATACAATAAGGTTATGAAAAGTGTTACGGTAATTGTATATTATTATAATATTATTGTTACCTATAATTATCCTTTTTACATTTAATTGGGGTAAATAAAATTCAATGGTTATTATTCACTAAAAATTACTTTGATCCTATTAGACTACATTTTTAAACATTATTAAAACCATATCTATCATATTTTTGAAATAAAATTCACAGAAGAGATGAAATTACATTTAATGATAATATTTTAATGTGGCTAGAAGGCTGGTAAAAGACGTTAAAATTGATAAATGAATTTTTATAACTAATTATATAATAAAAACTATTTAAATGAATTACATAGTATATATATATGTCTTTTGAATATATTTTTAAATTGAAATAAATTTAAATTGAAATAATTATTTAAATGAAAATGTTAGTTTTTATCCATAATGTATTGTTCTTCACTATTCATCAAAAATTGAATGTTTTCAGAAAAATACCAAAAATTCACTCTAATCTAATATTGATATTAATATTTTTAAAATGAAGTCAATTATAAAAAATATAATTAATCATATATCAAAATGTGGTTAATACTATTCATAACTTCTTTTTAAATGGCCAGTATGATTTGTTGTGGTGTCCACAAACTCGGTGTTCTGTACAGCACAAAGTATTGAATTATTTAAAAGGAAGCATATCCTGGGAAATTTGGGTGATACACTGTAAGAAGTTTTCACATTGGAAATATGTTTCCTTTCCTACAATTTAAAAATAGTTTCATGTAACAAGTCATGTCACCCAAGAGAAATATCATAATGTGGTAATGATGAAAATCAAACGTGAATGATCACTTTATAATATAATCCTTTTATCATATTATCTCTTCTAAATGGTTGAATATATGTTTCACCAAACTATAAAATCGGTATGTCTTTTCTTGACTATCGAAATCTAACACATCGTTACATTATGTTCATCGAATTTAGGGTGATGGTTTTTTTTCTGATCAAAGGTTTGTGATATTTTATTCTGTAAAGATGGAAGAGAGAAATCGATCTTTAATATATCCATGAATCACATGTTAATCATGATGCATCCAAAATAGCCTTCCTCACTACATAAATGTTCCATTGTGGTTTCCATCCTTAAATCTAAGTGCGTGAGTTGTGACATGCATTGATAATAATATTAATGTCTAAGGACAATTACAAAAACACGCATATAAGAATACTTGATGACAAATAAATATTCCCATCAATGGATCTTTTCTTAAAATTTCCCATCGTGGAGATTACCATGTTCGAAATTAATGTGAAAAATACTCATTCAGATATGAGAACTCGCACCTATAATTATATGTAATATGTGTCACAACATAGTATGTTTTCCAACTACAGAACATTATTTATTAATATCATTATATCAAATCATGTTCTCATCCAAAAAGGGAATTTTTAAGGCCTTTTGAATTTGACATATTCTCTAGAATATTATTACATTATAGTCATTAATAAAAATTAATAATATTTTATTAAAAAAATTATTTATATTCAATAGATTTAATATACATTAAATCACTGAATAAATAGTTGGTCCCAAGAAACCCAGTCCAATATACTCCCACTATCACAAAATGCAACTACCTATAACTTTAAGCCTATTAAAACTCAAATTATAATCATGTTTCTACTAATTCAAGGCATTAGTCAATGGGTCTGTCATGTTTTTTTCAATGGAAATATTGCACACTATAGTCTCACCTCTCTGAAAAAAATCCCTCAAGGGATAATTTTTCTAAAGTATTTTTTTTATTCACTGATGTGATCGTGACTCTTATAATAGGAACACCACTAATGTATTATCATAATATAGTGTGATAGGATATTTAATTTTAGGTAGAACATTAAGTTCATGGGAAAAATTTGTATCTGTAATACTTCTTTAGTTGCCTCATAAGCCACGATATACTCAGAATCTACTATAGCATCTACAAACACAACATTCTCTAAGATATTCAAGTTTGTAACACCTCCATTAACAGTTAAGATGTATCCAATTTGTGAATTCATGTCATCGTCATCTATTTATAAACTATAATCTTTATATACTCTCATAAATATTTATTTTTATACACTATGAACTAGGAATATATCTTTAGTATACCTCATCTGCTAAAGGATAATATTGAATTCCATATAATGGTAATAAACTAAGTCAAGATGAAATATTCATAATGTACTCTATACGAAGGATCAATATATCTTAGTACATAACATCACATAAATTATTGATCCACTCATTTATTTGAATGTAATTCTTTCTATTCATGTTATTTCCCCATTCTTCCAAGGACACATTTTCCTAGAAAATTAAATATCATGTGATGTTGTCAATAATCTCCTCTTGGATTGTTCTATATTGAATCTCTTTCGTATCTTTTGAGTGAATTACTCTAACATACATTTAGTGGCCTCTTAGATCATTCATAATGGGTCTTGATCCAATGAATACATGCTTCATCATCCAAGTCCATCATATAGAATCATTTATTCAACAATTCATTAATTGATTATACAACTTGTATTTCATTTCCATTCATTAATATTCTATCTGTATATATTATTTAAAAAGTGATCCCAATCCCACTAAAATGTTTATAGATACCAAGATCACATTTATTCTTTATGAATCAGAATTCTATTTTGAAATCCTCAAAATGAATGTTTCAGGACCTAAATGGTATCATTAAATCACAAATGTTTATTTTTCAATTTTCTTAACTTTTTTAATCCTCTAGAGTCACATACCCTTTAGATTGTTTCATACATACATCTTACATAAGATTCCCATTATAGAATGATGTTTTGATATCTATTTCCCAAATCTCAAAGTCATGGTAAGCCACAATGGAATGTAAATTTATGATGGATTTCATCATTGAAACTGGTTAAGAGATTGGTTGTAGTCATTTTTTGAATGTTGGTTATACTCTTTTTTAAATATATAGGATTTAGAAGTACTGACTTATCCATCCTTGTATAGTTTCATATTAAATACCAATTTCAAACCATTCTTCTTTACATCCACTAGAGGATCAACAAATATCCCCACTTGGATTAGGTACATGGAAGTCATTTCAGAAATGATGGAATCCTTCAATGTAGAAGCATCTATGGAACTTACGGATTCCTTATAGGTTAGAGGATAATTATTATTACCTAACAATGACTCACCATTCATGGTGACTAGAAGGCTATACAATTGATATTCACTTTAATATCTTGTACTCATATATTTTACTTGTATATCAGGAACGATAACTTCTTCCACGCGACTCTATGGAATTTTATCCAATACAAACATGTGTATACCTTGATCCCCAACTTCAATGAAGTCAATCTCACTCCCACTATATATTTTTGATATGTTCTCCCTGTCAAGGAATATAAAAATTCGTGTTATTATTATGATTTTTTACTGGTTATATAGGTAATATCCCATTATTATTAAGGGTATCATATGAAAGTACACATTTTGATCTAGGTTTCAATTTTTTTACCTGAAGAGGTTCTAATAATAACTTCCCAACCCTCCCACATTTATGAATCAAAACAGAAGTGTCTTTTCTTTCATATATACATGGTACATCATCTTCAAAATTAGTTAGATATTGGTTTAGTATTTTTAGATTATTTTTAATGTGTATCCCCCAAAATATAATTCAATAATTATAGGACTCATCATTGATATGAACCTTCCTATCAATGTGTGATTTCTCCTTTCACTTATGTTTTTCCACTGATTTGTATAATTATGAGTTTCTAGAGAATCTGTGTCAAACTAATGTATGTAATCAACGAATTCTTGATTATGATATTATCCACCATAATGTAAGTGTATTTTTTTAATCTTCATAACAATTTATTTTCAAATTCATTCTTATATTCCTTTAATTTATAAAAATAATACAACTAATACATCATTAACTATACTTACCCATATCTACTAAAATCATTATTAAACATTATGGTATAAGAGTAACCTCCACTTTCTCCATTTAGAAATGGTCCCTAAATATCTGTATTAACTAATTCAAGAATCTCTCAATACCTTTCACCTTTTCTAAAAAATGTATCTATGTTTATATTAACTTATAAACAATAATGACATAGACTATGTTGTATTAGTTTGAAATAATCTAATTATCCATCATTTTATGATATAATCAAGTTCTTTTCTTATACAAGACTGATCTAGTGATTCGATATTTGAGTGTGGTATGTGTTATGTGTAACAATTTTTTTATTGATTTACATTACTCGTTTTACATAATCTAGCAGATAAAACCCATTATTAAAATGAAACATACCATAAAAATGTAATCATTATAAAAGTAGACCCATTTATTTCCACACATGAAAATAAATGCATATGTATATATTCTAGAAATAGAAATAATGTTTTTCATAACTAAAAACACATAATAATAACCATTTAAAACAAATTTCAATTTTTCCAGCAATGTTAAGTGGTAGACCTCGATAGCTGCAACATCATGTTTATCGTTTTTTTATCATTGATCTATCTCCCTTCAGCCATTTTTTGGAAACTACTTGGTTTCTATATTTGAATACATATTTGAGTACCACAAGATGTATCTAATAAAAAAATTAGAAATAGATAAATGGCCCTAGAAAAAAATGCAAATGAATCTTCCCATTCCTTGTTTAGATGGGTGCATTTTTTCTTATAGTGTCCCATCTAGCCTCATGGGAAATAGACCACACCAACTCCCATTACATTCCCCTTTATATTATTCTTCTTGGAATGGTGTGAGGAATATTTAGAAATAAACATCATTTCATTATTCTTATATATTATTACCATATAGTTTGAAGGAATTTATTTCTCCGTAATCTTATATTTTTAGAGAAGGAGAGTATAAAGATAAGGCATATATATCTCAACGTTTTTCATTATAAAATTTACAATAAAGCTGTAGAAGCTATATGGGAGTGATGTATGAATAAGATCGATTCCTAGTTCATCTGAGATTTTAATCTATAGAACCATTAGGTTCTAATTGTTTCTAATGAGATTTTATATATGTGGCCTTGCTAGTCTACCCACTATGAGATTTTTCTAAACAATATCTTTGAAATCTCAAATTTTTTCTCTCTATATCTCTCTTAGTAAAGACCATAAAGTTTCTCTAGAATGATATATGCATCTATGGGTTAATAAGATGTTACAGGTTCACTAAATATAGATGAAAACATAAAAATTTAATGTAGACCACATCACTCAAATGTATTTTTAGAAAAAAACTCTTCATCATGCTTCTCATGGGCTGGAAGATCAAACATTTAGGATTCTAGAAATTAGGATTCATTTTCATGGCATAGAACAAAACAAATGTGTTTAAATGACTCCTAAAAGTTATAAGAAGTGGCGATGTTCTCTTTATCAAATATTAATCATAGATATTGTGTATATAATGAGCCTTTAATATTATTCTACAATAAAAAATGATTATTAGTACTTTTCTTGAATACTTATTAGGTAATAAATATTTAATTAAATTATTTTCATTAAATATACCACAATTTTATCATTTCCCAATATCCCTTACCATTTCACTAAGAAAGTCATGTTACTAAGATAATATAGTAGAAAATATCTATATCCCCTTCATATAACCCTAATAAGGGTTGGTTGAGATACTTGAAGGTATTCTAGTAGATAGGTCTTCCCCAAATACAAGAATAAAACTCCTTCATCTGTTGAGTGGACTACCCTATCCTGACATACTAACATGTATTTCCACAACAATTTCCTCTATGTTAAATAATGTCTATTATGGGATAATTATCTTGATGTAAGATAGTTAAATAAATACATAACATTCATATGAACTCCATGTTAAAAATATGTGTTCCAATAAGGGTTATTCAAACACATAGATCCACAACATTCATTCCTAATCAAGTAATGGAAGGAAAAGTCCAATGTAATAATTAATTAAGGGATTTTAATTTATTATACATAAATTTTATCTTTTATTATCTTTTATATGTCCTATTAATATTAAGTGGATGTTGCATAATTAATTAACCATGTTGGATAAATCATTTACACATAGTTCACTTAATTAAATCATGTCTTTGGAATGTAATTAATTTATATATGCAATAACAATCTAATATCTATAAAATAAATAATTTCATAGAAAAAAATAATTAATTAATTAATTAATAAAATAATGAACTTATCTAATTGTTGATTTAATGAGCATGCATTAAATCATCAATTTACATTGGGGAATTTACTCCTATTTTCAATCATGTTAGGAGTATAACATTGCACATGTCTAGTTATGTATCACCTATGTTTTCTTTATAATAATACCATCATGAACATCCTCTCCAATCCTTGGGAAACCCTATTAGTTAGATGAAGTTGTAACACACACATGGGTAAGGGGAACCAATATATTAGTTAAGGGGATATTGCATAAATTTCAATGGACATGCATGTCCTACATAATAATAGTGCGGGAAATGACTCAGAAGACAATAAAATATAATTAATAATAAATATTTTCAATCCCAAGAAATAAATTAAATCAAATAAATGAAAACACCTATATTGGTCTTTGTTATTCTCATGAATTCCATACATTCCCTATATACACAAAAGTAAATGGATAATATTAATTTATTTATCTATTTATTATTATTAAGATAATAAATATTTCTTGAAGTAGTCAATTAATTAAATATCACCTTAATGACCATTTGAATCCTTTTTTAAATAACCGTACTAAAGGTATTAAGGGAAACTAAATGGAAAAATCAATAGTATGATATTTACTACAATACATTAATTTAATAAATTAAAAATATTTAAAACCATTACTCAATGGTCCAGTAAATAATGTTTTAGTCATTTCAATATGTTTTTAATGAAGAATTTTTCAAATTAATGTAATACTATTTTGCTAATAATTGGGAGACTACACGAAGTGTACTATCCAGTTATATTCACTTCGATCCATACTGACATCATCATGGGTCAGAAGGATCTATCATCAATTAATACACATTAAATATGAATTATATGTTTTTAATAAACATTGAAAACAAACCATGCTTTTTTCTTGGATTTTCCTTGCGACATGTGTTTCAATCATATATATAACTTTTATATTGAAAAAATAATATTCGAGTCATATTGTTCACCTAATGTGTTGGATTATCATGCAGTCAGATCCTACACATCACAAATGACTTATATATAATTTTCATAATGTATCAAAACAAGGTGAATTTTATTCATAGTTTTGATTATTTTGCATGTATTCTGAACTAAAAAATCGATTTTAAACTGAAAAATACACTCTGAGTCAGATTAGGATCACAGTTTGTTGGATTTTTGTGGGGATTATTTATAAACATCAAAAATGTGTTATTGTTCTTTAATATAATGTATAGAAGTAATATAAATATCATTCCTTTATTTTGAGTATATTTCATTTGTTTTTAATTGAATTATCAATTACAAACTACAAACATACCCTTAGAGTCATAATGGACAGACCATGTATCATATTGTGGTACATCTAGTTCATATACATCACAAACTATATATAGATCATTTTTCTAAATCATCAAAATAATCTAAAAGTGATTTCTTAGTTTTGAGTATGTTATTTCTGTTTTATGCTAAAATTCATATTTTATAATACAAACATGTTATTTTACCAATATCATACACAATATGTATAGATTGAGGTTTGGTTAATTAACAAACGTCACAAATGACCTATAGATAATTTTCTTAAATTATTAAAACATCCTCAATGAATTTTCTCAGTTTTTATTATGTGATGTGTTTTCTAAACTAAAATGTAAATTATAAACTAACAACAAGAAACATAGAGTTATTGAAGACATACCATCTATATAATTGAGCTGAATTTGATTCTTATATGTTAGGAAAGAAATTATTTTTTATTATAAAGTATAAAAATTATCTGAAAGTGTTTGATTAGTTTTATACATGTTTTTTAAAATAAAATCTCAATGTTAATCTAAAAACATATATTTTGATTCATACTGGAAGCATCGTGAATCAGATTGATTTGAGGTTGATTATTAAACATATAAAATAACTTATTGACCATTGATATAATGTATCAAAACAATATGATTATGGTTTCTTAGTTATAAGTATGTGATGTGTGTATTGTAATAAATTGTAATTCATAATCTATAAAATATATGTTGAGTCATTACAATAAAAAAATTCCTTGGATTAAGGTATGACTGATTCCTACACCATTCAAGATGAATTTCACAATATATATTTTTGGGAATTCATTGTTTTCCTTTAACATTAGCCAAAAATTTTGGTTGATGATTGCTTCTATTTGAACTAATGAGTCTTTTAAAACAATATTTGAATAAAATGTATCTGATCACAGATTTATGTTATTTATCTTTATGATTTAAATCCCAATTTAAGAAATATTTGGTTCCCACTTCTATCAGAATGAAACATGTTCTCTATTTTCTAGCTTTTTGTAAGATTTTAATGCAATGTTTGACTTTTAAAAATATATTTTAAAAAAACCAAATAAAAATAAGATAAAAATGAAAAGAAAATGAAATAAAAAATTATATATAAATTAATGAAAAAATATTCCAAATAAGCATTATGAGGTTACATTTTCACAATTTATATATACTTTCTTGACATATTTTCCTTTATCCATTATATTATTTCCATCCATGAAGTCAAATATCTTGTAAAAAATGAGTATCATTGAACATGTTAACATCTTTGTTGGAATCCAAAGAAACAAACCCTCTATTATAATTCTACTTGGGAAACACGTAAAAAATAATATATAATCATTATGATACTAATGATTCACAACCATAAATATATTTCAAAGTCCATTTCCCATACTATATCCCAAAAATAATAGGTATTCACCTGAATATGATGTTGGAAAACATTCTAACACCATATACTCTGCTCACTAATCTCTAAACAAATTTACTTTTTTTTAGTATGTATATTTTTAGAAATATTTGTTGTACTGAGAAAATATATACAAAAAAATTATTATGAAATAATTTAATTTAAATTATAATTACATTATGAAATTAACACTTTGGGTAGTCCATTATTTTGATGGTATATTATATATTTCATAACATTTCAAACATAACATCCATAATCATTGTTGTTATCCTGTTTTCAAATCATTATTAACATTAACCAAGATAATTATTAATTTTATATATGTTCTGGTAGTTAAATATTGCTCTATATACCTTAATATATTTAAATTTAATGAAATAAATAGTATTCTTATTTTCATTAACTTACCTCATACCATGATATGAAATATATTTATATATCACCATACCACAACAAAATTGTTTTTAAAACACAAACTCAAACATGTAAGTCAATTTTATTCTATAATATTTTTATTGCATGGGAATACAAATTCAAAAATATCATCATTTGTGGTCGCTTTATAGAAATCATTTCATTGGATCCGAAAAATATATATTTTGTGTATCCAAATGTAATTTCATTAATATCCAGTGCTTCCAAAAAAATAAGTAATGAAGAAAAGGAAAATATATTTTATATGATTTAATTTTAAATTTTTACCCCATCAATGTGGGAATAAAGAAGAGTTTTCATCTAATATTTTCTTCTCAAGATCCTATACTAGTTCATTTTTTATCTATCCAATTTCTTCCAATTCCAAACAAAATTAATATATATAAATGATATAGGTATTATGAATCCAAATCTTACTTCACATGGGTTTTTCCTTTTTATAGTAGTAATTTAAACATTAATAATAAATATAAATAGTTATTAACTCTAATGAACATAGAAAATATTTTTTTCGATACACATATAATGAAACTGTATCTCACGTATTTATTCAAAGCCGATACTTCCATACATTCAAACATAATAAAGTCATTTATACTCTCCACTCCTACCATATCTATAATAGAATCTTTATATATTTCATCATCATAGTAAAATTATGAAATATTTCCATCCTTGGATGTGGTGTCCACATGAACTTGTAATGTTAATAGGTGTCTGCTGAACTGATAGGGATAAGGTACTCATAGAAGTTCTATTTGTTTTCATGGTCGACTCACTAGATTTTCTTGAATTGATATTTTCCTTCGCCATCATTTTATCAATTTGTAAAATCATACATCGCTTTTTACCATTTTTCATCAATTATTAAATAAAATATTTGATTTTTTTAGGGATAGGCCTCATGTATCATTATATGATTTGAAAACCATCAGTGAAAGTTACAATAGAATTATCAAGCATAGTAACATCTTGATCATAAAAAAGAATAGGAAAACTAGCATTAGGATCATGAGCTAAATGAATCCCCACTATTATTGGATCTATTATTTATTTAATATTGTGTAGAATGTCTACAAGAATAATATAAATTATACCACTTGTAGCAAAGAATATGTGTGGGTTCTTATCGATATAAAAGACAGAAGAATTCCCACTGATGTTATGGAATCATTTGATTCACATATAGGATAAAGTGTTATTAAAATATTATTAAAATGGTTAGGGTGATTAGTTTAGGGGAATGTTTCAACTAAATTATATTGAGATCAGTTGGAACCTTAAGCACTGGTCATTGTTCCACTACAAGGATTCTTTGATCCTTTCACATACATTGGTAAACCAAACCTATTCAAATAATAATAAATTTAAGAAATATATTTTTGACGAAATTGCGTTCATAATCTCATAAGTATCTCCTTGAATATTTTTATTCTCAAAATATGTTTGGGGTGACATTCCAAAACATATAAATCTAACGCATCCATATTTTCCTGGCCGACACAAATCTACGGAATTTTGTTTTAATTCCGATACAGATGATGATGATTCTTATGTATAGACCGTATAAAAAATATAAATATAAATACATATTGTTCTATAATATTTTAATAAATCAAAATTATTTAATATTATGTGATTTATAAACATGTTTCCAGTACTTATTTTGTAATTTTGTCAACTAGTTTACCCTCTTTATTTCTGTGGGTCTCCTTCTATATCCCATGAAATGGGATTGATATGGATTCAGATTTTGATTCTTCATGCTATATATAAAAAATTGAATGTATATTATTTCATATCCCATTAAACCATTATTGTGGATTTAAAATACATATCATTTTCATTTCATGAAAATAATACATCATTATTGCATTAAAATATTAGAAATTTGTCTGATGACTTTTTTTTACTTTTATAACTCATTTTCTATTTAAAAACTAAACAATTTTGAATCAGAGTGGATAAAATAATGAATTTAAAATAAATTATCATAAAAAATATTACACCTAAAATTATTTCTCATTATTTAGACTAATGAAATATTTCATGTATCTTATTTTTTATTGTGTAAATATGTAACTAGTGGGCAGTGTTTTTTATTCCACGCATAATCCTTTTGATGATTCATAGTAAGAAGTGTCAGAAAGATTCTATGAGATTTTACTATAACCATTAATATATATTTATATTAAAAATAATTTAAATAAATTAAATATGTAAGGGATAATAAAATATAAATCATTAAATCAATATTTATTGTTTCAATAATTTAGATAATGTATATTGTTTCAATACCTTAATATCATCAAAAAAGGATTCCTTCAATAATTTCTAGAAACAGTTCAAAATATCTATATTAATTTGAACACATATTTTCATTGTGAACCTAAAATAAGTAATGAATATTTATTTGTGGGGTTCAATAGGTCTTCCACATCAATTCATGCCAACCTCAAATATTATAATATTGGTTCATTCCTTGATAAATTTATTAGATGTATTGATGATATTCAATTCTTGTTTTATTCCAAAATAATCTATTTATCCCCCAATAATTCTATTGTTTCAACATCATTCATATATTCTTCCTCGGGATTTGTAATATCATCATATATTAATGTCTTTATGTGCATGAGTAGTCTAACATTTTATTTCGATTACATTAATGTAGTAGATAACAACATATATTATTTGAATAATCATACTTTATTAAAAAATAATTAAACTACACATTAAAATCTATTTTTATGTCTAAATATTGAAGGGATTTATTTCCTATATCGAGTATTAAAATCTGTTATTTATGGTTTCCTAAATTAAATAGGGAGTTGTTCTTTATTTTGACCACCATGAAATGGTTGGGATCACCCAATGAAAGGGTAATCCATAATTGAATTTTCATCTCACCCGATAATTTTTTTCTTCCCCAATATGATAATTGAAAAGTTATGTTTTTTCTAAATATGAGGCATAAAATATATGCAATTATGTTGACATAAATCTGAATGGATCATCATTATATGATCAACACTAAAATTAACCTTCAAAAAGACCAATTCTTAAACTTTCACTGCAGTACTATTTTTAGCCTATTTGATGTAAAAATCCAGAACTTGACATTTTGTTTAATCATATGTGTATATCAATTTGATGATTTTAATATATAATGTATACACATAAATTGGATTTATATCCTTATAACTGAATAAGTGAATCACTTCTTCCACATGATTAACTCTAATATTTTGAATTGCATTGTGTTCATATTGTTCCGTTATTTAGAACATATAACCATTAATAAAAAAACTATTGTAGGATATGGTAATTAAAATTTTCGTCTGCCTATACATCAAATTCATTCTACAAATAAATTCATATTTTAATAATACACCATACAAATATGATCAAAGAACCATCTAATAAACAATTGATTATGTGTATTTTATATCAATCCTTCACCCATTGATGGATTAAAATTTATATGAAGTAATTTTTGGGATTTAACATATTGAGAAACCCAACAATATTATGTAAAATGGAACGGTGAACATTCTCCCACTGTGTAATGGTAATTTTAATAACATCCCTTTCATAAATCCCTTCACCCATTAGGCATTCGTTGTGATGAGACATTAGGAGATCAATGAAATCAACATCATATAGGTAATCAGTAAATGATAAATTGGTTTCTTCGACAAAATATATATCTATAATTAATCCTTTTGGACAACTTCTTTTCCTAACATACCCATCGAAAATATTCATATATCATTCAATGGTGTACATTTATCTAGTATTGATTGGACCACAAGGTTGAACTAACATAAACAATTGAACTATCTTGTGGAACATTAATCAAACAATGATAGTGGGAAGAACATATTTAATTCACATAATATGAATTATATCTCTTTATTCATGACTTGAAATATGTATTGGTTTATAATATTCACATATATGGATTTGAAAAATAAGTAGAGTTTGGTTAATGTAAGTTGTACTATTTTAGACAAACTGAAATATAAAGTGAAAGACATTAAATATTTTATCAAAACATGATAATGATGTGATTTTATACTTCGTAACTTTAAATTAGTCATTGATGTGAAGTTATTTATATTTAATGAATACCTATATTGAAATTTTACAGCATTATAGAAATTTAAAAACTTAAAAATTATCTCATATATGTGTGTGGGCAGGTGGAAGAAGAAAATTCAACTGTTCACAATTCACTAGTGAAAACACTTCCCTTATCCCTATATAATTAATGTCCAAAAGATACTTAATTTAATATTTTTTTTGTCAAATACATTCATTAATATGATAATCATACTATGAAATTCTATTTTTTCTACATTCACGAAATCTAGAAAATTTCTTACATAGAAATAATTATTTTACAATAATTCCAAGAAATTTGATTGATTTTTCTAACCTAAATTTTTTAGGTTTTTTCAAAAATAATATTGTAAAGTATTAGTCATAAGCATAAGCATCTAATAATATATTGAAGATAAAATAAAAAGAAAAAAACTAGAAAGAGGGAGGACGAGATTAAACAAAAAGACACAACCTCATCCAAACAGAAAAACTATGTAGAAAAAAGATCATCCCCATTAATATAATATAATATTTCTCCCTCATCAGCCAATTATCATTCAGAATGTAAATTTTTTTGATTGAGAAGAACATAATACATCATCTAGAGCCTTTTAATCATTCGCATGAGCTGTGTCCTTGATTATTTGGTGGACACATCATGCCCTAATGTTGTGGTCGATTTATCACACCTACAACCTCATCCATAACCTTTTGGATTCCTTCCTCATCTCCAGGTTTTCTGATTCCAACCCCCTTTATTTTCAAGTAAAAGTATTCCCCCCAATAGAAATAGCTACCTGATCATCCCCTATCAAATCACAACTTGAAACAAAAATTTTATCAATTGAATTTGTTTTATAATGAGGGGACCTTTAAAATCCCTCATCATCCATGAATTTTTTCTTCTTCATAGGATTTACCTGAGAAGAAAAATATTTTTTCATTAACATTAGATTACATAAAGTAATATCCTTCTCAATTAGAAATTATTTATCACCCATTCTTTGACTATAATCATCATTCAATTGTTCAACTTTACTGAGAACCACCTGTTGATTTTGGGAGGCAGTAGAAAAGAATTTTACAAACCCACAATCATCAATGGAATTTACCTCTTTTGTAAATATTGAATCCAAAGACTTCCAATCATCTTTATTAATCTACATAACACATTTTATATAAATCCCATGTTCCCAAGATGGAGATTAAACACTGTCAATGCATTGATAAGAGAGTCCCCCTCTACATCTCTACCAGGTTAGTTTTTTATCTAATCAGTATTATCATCCTGGGCAGCAGCCCCTACCTCTACTTACATAACCATATTATCAAGCATTCCACTTGAAAGAGTATTCATATAAGCTATATTAATATCAATAAGAGCAATATTTTTCCGATAACATAAATATTTTTCATCCTTTATTCCATTCAAATGTTTATTATTTCCCTTATTCCTAGTATTAACTATAAGATCACTAACCAGTTGTCCACCCATGGGTGGCCGTTACTTTAGCTTTTTTGAAACACATAATTTTTAATGCCCAATAATATGACAAAAAGAACAAATAATCAATCTCATGTAGGTCAAAACATCATAACTAACAGTTTTTCAAATTTAGAAAAAATTTGGTATATATTGATTCTCTCTTTTAATATTGATATCATCATCTTATATGGAGAGGAAAATCATCTCAGAAAAAGAAGAACACATGCCGAAGAACAACCAAAAATCTTATGAAGGGTGTAAAGATAGAATTGTATTGTGATTCATAGTCATTTTGAGAAAATATAAAATTATTGGAACATGTATTTTTTTTAGGTTATCCCTATTGAACGTAGAATTTTTTTAAAACCATATATTCAGCAAGTAAGTTCATTTTTTTGGTTTTATATCATTCAGGAGCCCAATTAGTTGTGTAAATACGGTTTCACTGCTTCTACGTACAACTCTATAAATATATATCTTCAATATAACTGACAGGTTGCATATTTAGTAGAAATAATATAATTTTTTTTCTAATAATATCTTATTAAATTACCAAAAAAGATTATAAAATTATAAAGCTCATATTAAATGTACATTTTCAATTCTTCTTAATGGTATAGATCATAATTTACATTTTTATTCATATCAAAGGATTTATAAATCAGTGTACCATCCAAATCAATGCGTACATTATGTTTCTACCCGTCTATAGTCCAACATTTACCCCATTGATCTATTTTGGGAAAAATAAAATGTTCATCCGATACTTCTAGATTAATTTTTATGAATAATAACAACAGAAACATAGAAAAAGGACTTTAGAAGGGTTGTATGAATGCTCCATTGAAAACACGATGAACTCTTTAACTCGATCATCATACTCTTTTGTCATACTATTATGGTACACCAATTTTCATTTTATATTCATCCAATTAGGTTCATAAAATAATCATTTTGTATAAAAATATAAATAAACATAAGATAATCATAATAAAAGTTTAATGTTATTGATAGTTATAATAATGGTAACAAAATTTTAAAATTTTATTTGTTATTATTCTAGACGCATTGTGAATTTAAACAAGGGGCACATGAAAATAATAAATCTCAGGTAAAAAATATAGTAATTGGTCTATGCTCTCTATTTGATGTTGTGTGGGACAAATAAGATTGTAATTCATAAAGGGTTTACATAATGATACTAGGTGTGATTCTTACAAGAGAGAGGATTTGATGTTTTTTAATTTCATCTTTTTGTATTATAAGTGGATCTTTAATTAGATTTGTTGGAATCCCGGAAACTGGGACCAGGATTTAAAAAAATAGTGGGTCTACCTCAATGGGATGGACTAATAAAATGAATATAAAAAAAGATAAAAATATTAATTGCATAAATAAATCAAATGATAATCAGAATGAATGAAAGTGGTGTAAAGAGTGAAAATTCATTGAAAATAATGACTCACATACTAATTAGAACTATGTCTAAATTGAATATATAAATTTTATTGTTATTAATGTTTTCATCATATAACTATATATAATAGATATAATATTTTATTATCATTTTTTTAATTCAAATGTTTCATTATTTTTATTATATGACATTAGTATAGTTTAAGGAATTTTATAAAATTTTAAACAAATAATCACTAATTTTTTATTTAATTTAAGGATAATACTAATTATCAATCTATTTAATGAATGAAAATTATATTAATTCATTGAGTGGTTGTTCATGATCGAATTAAATTCATTACCCCTATGTTTATTTTTTACCTTCCTTACATACATATCTATATTATCATTTTTAAAATGTATGATTTCTCACGTGAGATTACGTGATTTGAATCACCATATTAGTTTTTCTGGATCATCTATAGACCTATCCCAAAAAAAAGATTCTGCTAAAAAGTATTTAAATTTATACAATGGTCATAGAAACTATGATATATGGGGTAAACTAAAAGATTTATCATTAACTAGTCATTTAAGAAAATACTTACCATAATTTGATGTGTTAATGCATTTAGTGAATATGAAAATTCCACCCAATCATTAGGAATCTCATTATGCTATAATCAAGAGATTCAACAATTGTTTTTTAAATCATATAGTTTTTTCAGAAGAAAATCATTCACATAGACATATCAAAAATTAAACGTATGAATTTCATTGCCTTAGAAATGTAGATGGATGTATGATGAGGGAATCCATTTGGTTGTTAATGTCAACATGCATCAAGCCACATATTAGAAATATTGTGTAACATTGGGGATGAAAAATCTGATATCTACTTATATAAAACATTTAAGTGAATGTAAATGTAGAAATAATCCAATTAAAATAAATACATTCTTGAAAAGTGATTATAAGATTTCAATGTTTCATTTAAGGGAGGAAACAATATAGTGAAAATTAATGATATGCATATCTTAAGAGTCCATATTGGGCTTATTCATTATTAATATCGTCCCAAGGTATTGATTTTGAGTGTTCTATTATATTAAAATGTTTTTATAAAAATATTCATATATATTTTTTGTAGTTTGTCTCATATTAATGTTTTGAATCATTATAAGAGAAGATGAAAAATAAAAAGTGAACCATATTAGAAGTTAAACATTTTGGTAAGGCTAATAGATTTCAATCTATTCAAATCATCTCATTTCCTACAGAATCATCCCTACAATACAACCTATAAGAAACGGATATCAGATGGGGATATGTGCGGTGATTCCAGGTATGCACAATGGAGGTGATGAGAATCTAAGAATGTATAAAACACTAATAAATGAATGTGGGGTGGAAATAATATCATACCTTTGGTTTTGAGAATCATGTTTTATCAGATGAGTTTGAGGGGGAGTGGCGATAGTGGTAGAATTCCCTGAGAGCATGAACGGAACAAGGGAACTAGATAATGTTAGGTCTAAATTAATTACATTGGAGAGTTTTATCAGTGCTAAAATAATAAGCACTTGTAATACCCCTCTTTATCATCATTACCGTATTACTCATAATGATCTTCCATTATCAGTTATAGAATATTAGGGATGGTAAAGATGTATCTTTATCAATACTATAAAAACGTTGATGAATACCAATCGTTATCTGTGCTAAAAAATAACTGATAAAAACTAATGCAATTCGTAGTTAATAATATAATGTATATAATTAAATAATTTAAATGTATATAATTATAAAAGAATATAAACATCTATAATTATAAATATATTTTAAAAATTATAAATTTGGATGTATAAATATTATTATTATTAAATATAAATACATTGAATTAAAAATAAATAAATATTTAGATAATTACAAATATATTAAAATAATTGTAAATATGTATTTATAAATATAATTATAGATATAAATTAATAATTATAATTATAAATAAATATAATTATAAATATTTGTATATAATTATATATATTTTTAAATAATTATATATATATATATTATATTAATATATATAATTATAAATTTAAAAATATAATTATTTTTAAAACATCATTCTAATATTTGGAAAATTATTTATTTATAACTATATAAATAATTTATTTAAATAATATATATATATGATTGATTATAAATATATAATTTTATTAATATAGTAAATATAAATTTATAAATATATCTATATATAAATGTAAATATATTTATTTATATATAATTGATTAAAAATATTTTTTTATAAATATTGTTTTATCATTAATAATGAATATATAATATTTAATGTCTGGATGCTAAAAATCATTCAATGTGAATAATTATAATTTAATAGGATTTAATTTTTTTTCAAATAATGGATATGTTTTTTTAATTATACAAATTATTAAATAATTAATATGGATATATTTTTTACTAAAGATGAAAACTGATTGAAATTATTAAAACATTGGAAATAAATATTTGAAAATGATTAAATTTAAAGGAAATATTATTAAATACAAAAAATGATTACATAATATTAAAAATGAGTAAAAAAATTTACTAATTAAAAATATAATATATTAAATATATTATTTTACTAAATGAAATTCTAAAATGAATATTAAAATTTGAATAAATTAAAAAAATATTATGTTTGTGTGCTTCTATATAAGATTGTATCGATTACATAAATATGAGTGTGAAATTAATGTGTGTGTGTCTGTACATATATATATATATATTAGAAGTTTGATATAATTGAAATTGAACACGGAAATTCTATAATATGAATCTTCCATTAATGAAATAAATAATAATAAGATTCAATAAATATAAAAAATAGATAAGTGTGAATAATTATATATATTATAAAATTTCAAAATTGAATATTTATAAATACATATGTTAAAATTAAAATTAAAATATATTAATAGTATAAATTAGAGCGATATCAAAACTTGAAATGTGATTCAATAAACAGATATAAAAAATATTAAAAATTGGTAAAATTGCCTAAATATTGAGAATGTGAAATACTGATAATGACTAAATTATAAAAAATATTTAAAAACCATTAATATTATCAATGAAACAATAACATTGAAAATTAATAAATTCAAAAAAAATATATTAAAAACTAATAAATAGTCTATATTGAAAAAAATATAGGAAATGAATAATATTAACCTATTAGAAAAATATATATATTAAATATATCATGTCAATAAATATAATTATAAAATTAATATTAAATTTTTAATAAATTAAAGAAATATTATTTCTGTGTGTGTTTTATATAAAAAAGAAATTATTACACATATGTATGTGTGGAATAAATGTAACAAACATTTTATGAATGTTAAAAAGGAAAACCAAATGAAATTTAATTAATCGTTTATTACTCGATACAATTATACAATTTTTTTAATTAATATTAATTTTTATTTATAATACATTTTCACTAAATATATGACTTATATAATTTAAACATGTATATTTTGTATTATATAAATTATATTAAAGTAAATAATATATATATATTATAAATTTAGTAATATAATTCTATATTTAATGTATATAATATATTAAGGACTAATTATGCACAAAAGATTTAAAAATTAATAAATTACAAAAATATTAAAAGAATAAATATAAAAAACATTATATTATAAAAAATTAACTTTATTAATGAAAAAAAAATAGTAAATTATTACATGTTAAAAATATGTAAAATTTAATTATATGATTAATATATTGAAGAAATATTTTAAAAATAAAAAAATAGACTAATATGTTTTTATTTAACATATTTTATTCATTTTCAATATTTATATTTAAAATATATTTTTTATTACTATTTATAATATATATATATATTAAATTGATTCATTTTTATTATTAATGATTTTATAAATAAATTTTTTAATATTTTTGTAATTTATATACTTTTAATTTTTATTGGATAAATTATTTAATTTTTTCATTTTATATATTTATATTTAATATATAATATTTATTATTATTTATAAAAAAATATATATTAAATTTATTCATTTATGTTCATAATTATTTCATTAATATATTTTTAAGTGATTTGTAATTTATTCATTATTAATATTTTTCAATTATATCAATGTTTTAAAAAAATTTATGATTTAATATTTTGTTATTTTTTATTGGAGTATAAAAAAAATGGGGGAAATAATGATAGGGTGGGTGGGCCAATTGGGAAGGTGGGTCATTTATTTTCCCACCAGATAATTGGCACATTGGAGCCCCCTTGTAGACAGGTCGGCTATGTCGGCTTGGTAGGTGGGCCAGCACGTAGAGGGGCTACCCATTATGGCATGTTAATTTGATGTTTTATGCTAGTGTAAATCTCTCACATTCATGAAATGTTATGATAATATAACGCCATGCTTATAATGTGTGTCCTAGAAAAATGAGAAGTACAATGTGGGATGAAGTCGCACAAGAGAACCCATTATCGGTGGTAAATAAAATCTCTTTTAAAGGCAACAATTTCTCATCGCAAAAAAATAACTCACAAAGGGTGGCTGTATTAGAATTTAAAAAGGGGCTAATAAAGATTGTCCTTTATCTATGAATTTACATAGCACTGATAAAGGTTACCCTATATCATAGATTTTTTATGCCCTGATATACGAAACTCTTTACCAGTGCTATATTTATAACTAATAAAGAGAACTCTTTATCAGCGAATTTATCTTGAACTAATAAAGAATATCATTATTTATTATAGCTTTTAAGTGGTGTATGTTCGGTTCCACCCTATGCAAGGTGATTTTCCCATTACCCAAAGTGTAAATCCACCTTTGATGCACCTAGGCACTTCCATTGCCTCCTTCAAATCATACATGCCACAATTTATTGCTTGGGCACTACCCTCAAGTGTAGACGGTTACACAAGGTGGTTAGGGTGTGGTTGAACTAAATTTTCAATCCTATTTACTTTACTATTAATACATACTTCATGAAAAATGGATCCATAAGAAGGCTCACAATACAATGCAATGAGACACTATTATAAATCCTATAATAAATCAAATTATAATTTATCATCCCTAGATAAACCATTGAAAAACGTACCCATTAGCAAAGTAAAAAAGAACTAATAATGAATAGCCTTTATTAACTCTTTAATAAAATCGATGATAATGACCACCCTTTATCATCACTTTTATTTAACATTGATAACGGGTTGTCCCATGTGGTTTCAACCCAGATGATACTTTTTTTTTGGACTGTGCTTTATAATCCTAGGTATTCCAACTTCACAACATGAAATGACTAGAGGGGATCGACCCACGCATACACCTCTATACACAAGATCCACATGGGTCAACAACTCCACGTGTTAGCCCACATGCCAAGCTTGCATATCCAACCTATCAACATCTGGGTCACATGAGACTTTTCTCTTGTAGGCCTATAAATAACCCACCGTTCAAGCCAACACATCCACCCATTAGTTGTTATGATATCTTTTTTGTACACTCCAAAATTATAAAAAATTTATAATTAGTAAAAAAAATTAAAAAATTAAAATAATAACATAGCTAAAATTTAAAAATAAATTATTTTTTAAAGAAATATTAAAATTTAAATTAATTAAATAATTATTAAGAAAATTGAATAGTTTTTTATAATGGTTGGGTGATAATCCATTTTATTTTAGTGAAATAAACAAATCTCTTTTTCTAGCCATAGGTACCCATGACACGGTCTTATATGCATATAGGAATATTATCCTAAAAAATTGACATGAAGGCCCCAACCCATATTTCCATTTAAGGTTGGACAATGTTGAATCTGGAACACCCGAATGGTAGTCACACACCTACAACCTGATTGGAGGTCATCATTACCAACACCCCCACCATCGCTCGTACAAGCCTACACCATCAGATGTGGTCCCTCCACACTAGAAGACATATAAACCACGTCGCTATCACTATTATATGTCAATCATGTGAATCCATAGTCATCCCTCCATCTCCAAATCTGTGCTCCTCGTCATCCTTATATCATTAAATATATACATCTCTCAAGTCGTTAACTAATTGTATCATGTAATGGACATATAATTCAATTTCTTTTGTTTTATAAATTTAACTCATATTAAACTTGTATTAAATTCGTTTCACATATACATATACATAATGAGTGCATTTTAATATAGAATGCACACACACATGATATTTCTGTAATTTATTCAAATTTTAAAATTAATTTTATAAATATATTTATTAAGATAATATATTTAATATATATTATGTTTCTAATCTCTAAACTTTATTAATTTATTATATTTATTTTAAATATTTATTTCTTATTATTTTTAAAAATATTTTTTGAAGATATTTATTTTTAATAATAATTATTCATTAATTATCTAAATCATTTTTTCTTAATTTATTCATTTCCAATATTACATTGTTTAAATTTCTTCCAATCTTGAACTAAATACCCACTCAAACTAGTACATAACCTGAACTATCATGTACCTGAAGTGCCTTCTTGGTCCCCATGGTTCGACATCTAGCCCCAGGGAAAATAATAATAAATAGAGTGAATGATTTTTCCGAACCCAATGCATATTAAATGAAATATATAAACGTGTACATAAGGAAAAAAAATAAGAAAATGAGAATATATATAAATGTGTGTGTGTGTGTCATAACATAAATTGAACAACATAAGTGATACAACATAAAAGGAATCATAATAATCTTTAATAGACATGAAAAAAACAATGGACAACAAAACTAATACAATTATTCCAACATTCTATAATTCATACCATGGGGAAATTCACACTTTATCACAACACATATATACCCATAACCTGGTTGATAGAAATATCTTTGTCTTTTCTGTCCCTTTATCGAAAGACATAACCATTTAAATGCCCTATTGAAGGTTTATACATGTTGTAGTCTTGAAGGATATGTGGGTTAACACCTAGGTGTTCCATATGCAGTGTCTAAACATCAATTCTAGTATGCTTAACTTTATAGAAAACATGTCATGATATTGATTAACTGTTTTTATATCAAAATCACGGGGAAAAAATTAATTTCCCATTTTAACACATTTCTAAATGAAGAAGGTAAATCAATTTAATATAATTTTAAATAAAAATATCACAATAGATATATCATGTAAAATTAAATAACGCATCACATATCATATCAAATCCAGGGAAGTATAAAAAATAGTAGAATCCAAAAGATACTCAAATTGGACTATAAGAAACACATGTGACATCATGCCAATGATCACACTATATCAAGATTTTGAGGAAACTCTTAACTAAAAATAGAACATTTTGTTTGTATAAAGTCTCTACACATATGCATCTAGCCTAGAGAGAATAATAACACCCCAAAAAAGTGAACCCTTAACTATTGTAACATGACCCAAGAACAACTAGACTAGGGAGTAGAGGAAATCACCTCGAGAGAAACCCCTAATAGTGGATGAGACAAATTACTATACAATACCCTAATGACTAAAGGATTCCATGGTACTATATTTTCAATACAATTTCATAACATCATGATTTTATTCCAATTTTAGAAAACCCATTTAATAATGATTTGAAAACACAATTTCATTTAAAAAAATGAAACCCATATTTTATAAAAACCCAATTCCACAAAAACAATCAAAAAATATGTCATGTCATTCCATTTCTTTTAATAAAAAGATTTTTAAAAAATACGAGTAATTCAGTTCACCAACCCAGGATAGGGAAAGAACCACCTACCTCAAATCTCAAGTCACACACGCCCGAAATTGAGTCCACACAAAAGAGGAATCCAATAATGAAAAAAAATCCCTATAATCTATTGACACCTCTTATAATTGATTCAATTTAACAAAAAAATTAAATATAGAATAGAAGAAAACACATAATGGTGGAATACAAACCTATCACACCACAACGAACATGGAATTGGCCTAAAAACAATAGTATAATGTTGTGACACTATCATGATCATGGGAAGTGGAGAAGTGAAAATAATTCTCTTACCATGAGGGATGAAACTGAACTGCACTAACTATCCAATGCTGAATGAATCGATCTAGATCAAACACTGACTCAATAAATCACTTGGGAAGTTCCCTTGGCAGAGAGGGGAGAAGGGTGTGAAAGAATGAATTAACATATATACTTACAAAAAACATAAATTTTATTTCTAGAACATTACATTCTTTATAATCA
Organism: Viscum album; assembly: GCA_963277665.1. Classification (NCBI taxonomy): domain Eukaryota; kingdom Viridiplantae; phylum Streptophyta; class Magnoliopsida; order Santalales; family Viscaceae; genus Viscum; species Viscum album. Next base: position 1,262,560,184 of record OY728140.1, on the reverse strand, counting down.
ATATTATTATTATGTAATACTCAGGACGTATATGCATGGAAAAACCAATCTCTTTTTAATGAAAACTTGTTCTTTTAACATGGCACGTCATGTAACCCTTACACAACATAAAAGCAGTCACACTATGTACTCAGCTCATTAATTGAAACTGAAAACTATTAGATGGTGTGTACTCCTTTCATGGCGTGTAATGTTCCCACTGATAGAAAATAATAAATTCCTTTCAAAAACAGCATACCAACTCAGGCGATCTATGAAGTTGGGAAGAACCCCAAAAATCCATTAACACATTTTTAACCTAACTACATTATTTCCAAAAAACATAAATACCCTATCTTCATGTAATTTTCTCACAAAAGAAAACTCTATTCTCAAGAGTATCAATATGAACCCAATTAAAGAGGAATCCATGAATAGATAATGAAATTTCATGAAAGCGGTTGATGATATGTTATAATTTTTTTTGTACTTGTTTCCATTATTAGTATTTGTTTTTTCATGTTTATACATTAACATTTATGGATTTTAATACACTCTTTATTAATATAATTCATATCTAATCAATTTTATTTTAACATATGTCTTTATAAATATTGATTTTTTATTTGTTAAATTATCAATATAATTAATAACACTTATTCATTTTATAAATTTATTCATTGTTATTATTATTTATTACCTTAATAGACATTACATATTATATCGTTTCATTTTTCAATTTAATTTATATAAAAATTGTGTTGTAGACACACACACACACACAAATTAATCTAATTAGTGTAGTCTAATATAGAAACATACATATATAATATTTAAATAATTTATTCAAATATAAATTTTCATTTTACAATTTTTTTAGTAATATAATATTTTTAACATTTTTTTTAATTGTTAAATTATATTTACTCATTTTAAATATTATTTCAGATAATATTATGTTTTAACATTTAACATTTTTTGTTTATTTGGAATTTTATCATTTTCTAATATTTATTTATATATATTAATTTACATTGTTTTAATATTTACAATATTTATTGATGATCAGTTCAATATATAACCATATTAAAATTTATTAATAATATGTATAATTAATAAGAATTATCCTTTTTTTAATATTTTTAATATTTATTCATTTTTAATTATTCAATTTTGCACATTTTTTACATTCTAGATAGTAGGATTATAAATTCGTTAATAATGTTAAATATCTAATTATAAAAAAAATATGTAAAAAAATATTTATATAATATAATTAGATAATTTCAAAATTATTATAAATATATTCAAATAACTATATTTTTCAAATTGATAATTTTATATATATATAAATGAATAAATATAATTTAAAAAATATTTATATAGATATAATTAGATAATTACAAAATTATTATAAATATATTCAAATAATAACTATATTAGTAAAATTTATAATTATATATATATATATATATGAATATATATATAATATATATAATTATATATTTATGATTATATACAATTATTTAAAAATGCATTTTCAAATATATTTATTGATAATTATTAATATATATCATAAATTATATTTATAAATACATATTTAATATTCTTGTTTATATATTTATAATTATCTAAATGATTATTTATTTAAAATAATATATATTTATAATTATTTCTAATTATTTTTACAAACATATATTTCAAATTCATTAAATATATTAATAATTGTATAAATATTTAATTATAATTATATACATTTATATTTAATTATAATTTATACATTTAAAATTATTAATTATATTAATTATATTATTATAAAATAATTATATTGGTTTGTAACAGTTCTTTTATAATAGTGGAAAATATAGATCATTATTAATACTAATATAAAGAATTGATATAAGCAATTTTATCAGTTATAATATTCTTGTGCAAATAAAGATTGATCATTATCATTCACCTTTATAATTGATAAAGATATATCATTATCAATGAAAAAATGTTCTATTAAAACCCTTCCAGATTTAATAAATTTACCCCAAATGGATCTCAAGTATATCGTGTCGTTCAATCTCAAGCGGAAGACTACATCTAGTGCTACTCCCCCTTTAACATTATATGATTAGTCAGGCTTCCCAAAACCTAAGGTATGATATTATTTATAATTTTCTCTCATTTATCAGATATTTTATACTATCCTCGAAGAGCCTCAGCTCCCTCTCACATGCCTAGAATAACCTTGTGTGGACACCTATGTTACCTGTTTCCTATAATTAATTTTGTTGGGATGATTCCAAGTGGAACTGAGATGATTTGGAGGGATTAAAATCCAATTCTCCTATCAAAAGATTTAATTTCAAATATGAATCATTTTTTTGTTTTCCACTTCCTTTATCACGTTCTATGTGTCAAATAAGACACAAATTTCACCAAATATATATAAATATTTTTATATCATGAATTTAAAATAATTTAATAGTCATAATCATTTCTTTGGGATGGTTTCAATAATGCATCAGTCTAATATAGGAACCTAATATATGGATATTATTTATGTTCATTGTATTAGTGTCTCCATTCAATGAAACATTGAATTCTTATAATAAATATTTAGGAAATTATTTAATATAATTTGGATATTTGAACATTGATATTCACTTAATTTTTTATATAATTACATATAATATTTATCTTCCATAACACCTATAGATTGGGAGTAATTTTAATATTCACTAAATTCATTAGCATATCAAATAATGGAAAAGAATATTCTAAATGGCCACTCAATGATAAATCATTCGTTTCACCCCATTTTTTATTATTTTATATGACCATAATAGAAATATTCATCTACTTGTTAGTCGAATAAATTTTTTGGTTTTGGTATATTAATGATCTAAGAATATGATATTGCGATTGCAATCACAAATTCTCAAGACAGAAATCATACACAATACTAATGATATTATAGATATGAATTAAGGGAAGGTGGTAAAAGAACATAGAGGGACATTGATATATTTATATCATTCCCACACACTCATTGAATGATTCTAACAAGATTCATCATATATATTATGGATTTTGATTGTCTATGAAATAATACTTTTATAGGGATTATTTTGTTTTTATTTAAAATAACAATTTAATTTTATAATAATATTTCATTTCTATTTAAAAACAATAATAAAAATAAATATGTACATTAATTCAAAAATATGATCATTAAATATTATATATATATTATATAATGTTATATGAGAAATAAATTTATAACAATCTAATATTTTAATTCATTTCAACCATCGTTCCAATTAGTAAGTGGAGCTTTCTTTTCTATACATTCATTCTATTTTCCCAACATTCATTCATTTCTAACACTATGGGATTTTATTAAGTCATAAATATTTTAGTCTTTTTTCCAATTCGCTTTATTGGTCCATCCCATTGTGACATAAAAAATTTTTATTTAAACCATGGTCTCTATTTAGAGATTAATAGAACACTATTTAAATATACAGTTAATATTCCTTTCACTCTTAAAAAATGTTATCATGAATAGTAGTCAAAATATTTATACATGTTTCATCATGTCAGAAACATACTCCCAGTTACCACTCAATCATTTTCATAAGATGACTCTCTTTATTAATTCAACTGAGGGTGAGTTTTGTTTTCATGTGATCCCATGTATCTGGTATTATACTCCAATCATTAATTAGAGATAATATACTCCTTTGATCCAACTGGGACACTTCTTCATCTTTTGTTGATGTTGATTTTTTAATCATGTTATAATAGATCATAAAAATTAGATCATGAGAACCCTATTAATGAAACAACCACTGACCCACCATGTACCATGTAACGAAATGAATTAACATCAACCCATCCTTCTTCATGGTCTCCCACTAGGCAACGTTATTAAAACCATTCTAAAATTACAATCTTTTTTTCCTGTACAACATGAAATTGGGAACCTGGTCTAAAAAAACATTTTTACCTTACGTTGGTTCATTTCATGTCACCATTGTGTAATATGATATCTTCTTAGGAATCATCACCTATAACATTAAAATGTTGGGTTCCCATTATTAGAATTATCTTTATCTTTCACATTTTAATTGAATACCATATGTGAATATTATTATTTTTTATAGAAAATGAATATTTTATGAAACAAATTGGATGGATATTAATTTGAAAATAAATTAATTCTTTTCATATGAATTTTTTTTATAAATTTATAGTTATAGAGTTCATCATGCTTTCAACAGACCAACAATACGACCCTTATCAAATCCAATTTCCATGTTTACTTTTTTTATTCATGAAAAATGTATCCAGATGAGTTAGAGGAAAATAGAATTTTTCATGGAATATATCAGTGAAAAAAATGTTGGAGTAATTATGGAAAGACAATTAATGTACACACATATCTGGATGATACATAATTGTATGGATCATTTGATATAAATACAAATGTAAATAAATATAGAGACCGTAAGGAAAAAATATAAATTGAAATTGAATCTCACATTTTTGTTTTTCCAAATTTGTTTGAGAGGATAAATAGTTATGATAAAGGAATTTTTTATACTAATTTTACTAAATATTCAGTATTTTCAACCCTAGTTAAGTCAAATAATTTGAATACTAATATTAGATGGATCGCCACCAACTTTAAAAAACTATTTGGTTTCTTGAATGATATACTTCAAAAAGAAAATTACATTACTTATCTAACATAAGATGCTAAATGGATGCAACTATCAATGAGAACGATCTCTAAAAAATTCATGCATTTCCAAATTATTGCATATTGTTTTGTAATGACCATGAATCACTCATAAAACTCCCAGCATGTGGTGAGAATCGATACATGAAATATGAATTCAGTCCTTCAAAATATGTATGGTGCATTACTATAATTAAATTATTTATATGACTCTATATATGTTAGTAAACATTGAGACAATTAACATGGCACATAAATACAAGAATTGGAGAAGGGAAACTACATTATCTAGCAGACTCTCCTTAGTTGAAGAAAATGGATTATGAGAATTAAAAATTTCGAAAGGATCCTCGAAACCTCTATCTTGTGTTATATAAATATCAAATATTTTTTTGTTGTATAGAGTATTACTCACAGTTCATGTCTTGTTATATTGTTAAATTATTACTTTCTACTATAGCTATGCATTAAAAAAATACATTATATTGTCTCTCTTTATATTTGGTCCAAAACAACCAATTAATGATATTAATGTATGTTTGATTCCATTGATTTATGACCACAAATTGATGTGGGTTTCAAGTGTTACATTTTATAATTATCAATAATGCAAATAATTGACCTTGAGAGTTAGGTTGTATGGGATGATAAATTAATTTTTTCTATGGAAATTTTATTGACTATGATATAAAAAGAATGTTAGGGTTACACATTTTTTAAGAATTCACACACATTGTTTTAGTTGAAAAATTACTCAAAGCTTATATTTTTTATTAAATCCTAAATTTTTACATGAACTACATAAATAACGATCCATGATGATAACACTCAATGAGAATATATTACAAGGTACAACACTATCTCTACTAACAAGTTATCAACTTTTTGATAAAGTGAAACATATTGAAATTATTTTCTATAATCCTTTTTCGAAAAACATTATGAAATCATGTTGGAAGAAGATATCAATTTTCTTTGATTACTGTAATGATCTTATTTGGACCTCAAACATTTTCCTGATTTCATGAAGGTTGAAAGTATGTATTTGATAGTTTTATTGGTGTGTTACAAAATGTTCATAATAAAAATAGATAGAATAAATGATAGTTTTCTCATTTTTGACATGGATATAAGGGAAGAGTTTGCATTTGTGAAGGATGAAATGAAGAAATTTCTTCCTCTAGTATATTACACTCTATTTGGAAAATAATAATTTTCAATTTTCAATTTCAATACTGGCATAAATTTCCTAGAGTGTTATTCATCAATGAATAGTAATTTCCTTTCAACAAATAATTCATGGGACTAAAATCAAATGTATTTCACATTTTGAGGAAATATTATTAAGCCCATTTCTTTGAATTTCGTTATTCCTAAATATTTATGTCCAAAATTAACTAGAAATTCCTTATTTTTCAAATCCATATGTTATAATGTTGTAGACCTTTTGAAGTTTCAAATCATGAATAAGGAGAATGAAATCATATTATGTGAATTAGAGATGCTCTACCCATTATCATTATTTTTTATAGTTGTCCAACATATGGTTATCTTAGATAGAGTAGTTCACTTATGTGTACCTATACATCATAGAGATAAGTACCCCCATTGGAATATATATTCACATTTTAAAAGGGTACATCAAGAATCAATGAATTCTAGAAGGATGTATTGAATATCAATATATTTTCGAAGAAGCTACTGAATTCTATACTGATTACCTATCAGATGTTGATAAAAATGGCCTCCAAAACATTCTTTATAGTAGATATATTATAGGATAAGGTATTTTAGAAAGATAAGTTTTTACATTTAACTTCACAATGAAGGAGAGAGATCAAATTTATATTTTTAAATAACAGTGTAGAGGTTTATCCATATATTGAGGCCCGCAATGTAATTCTTAGATATTATAATATATCAAGGGATAAAAGATGGATATCAAATACAGATACTAAATAGTTAATAGGACAATTATGATATCAGACTTGTAATGAGCTATCTAAAAATATAAATTAAACAGCTAAAACACATTCATTACAATGAAAGAGACCAATTGTATGTGTTATATATTACAATTGTTTTGTAATTAGTGGTTATACATTATATACATAGAACAATATGAACACATTATTATTAAAAATAGTGATGTTTTTATTTTGGTAGAAGTGATTCTATAATTCGTTTAAAAGGATAAAAATATAATTTATTTGAACATTTCATATTTTGGAATCATTAAAAAAATACACGAGTTGGATTATAAAACATTTCAAGTGCTGATTTTCTATTAGAATCATGATGACAATAATAATGTAGTGAATGTCAATGAATTGGGACTTTATAAGGTGAATTTTAGTGTGGAATGATGTAAGGATGACCTATTCAAAATTACATCATAATATGTGAAGGTATTTTAGGTCTCAAATTTAGAAAATATGAATTTTTTAATTATCCCATTGGAATAAAAATAACTAAGGTTTCAAATGAAAAGTTAATTGATAAATACCCATTCATTAGGACGTAATAATCATTTCACATTTTTCCAATGATGAAAATTCCTTGTAATTTAGAGGGGACTATAAATAAGGGATTTGGATACTTGATAAAGGAGACAAATCTCATTAAGCATTAAAGAAAATAATTTATCTCAATTAGTAGTTTAATGGTTTATTAATATAGTATTATTTTTCTCATCATATTCAGTGTTTTAAACTATATTAATATAATATAAGTTAATGATTTGAAAACTCTAGAAGATAATGAAAAATGGACAAGATGATTGAAACGCACGACCGATTGTCGCCTATCGACCGGTCAATGTTCCAGTGCTCTGCTAATGTGTATAGCAGCACTCGGGTCGAATCCTCGGCAATGATACTTTGAAATAGTTGTTTGTTTTTAGTTAAATGTATTCTGATTGGGGGGTTTGTTTGCAGAGCTTATGAAATAATTTATAGATGATGTTTGATTCAAAAAGTTGATAAAGATTGGGGGAGTTCATTATTAGGGAGTTAAGCTTGTGATATCCTTGAGATTTTCTTTATATTTCATTTAAATTAACACCCACTTCACAAGTTGACATCGATTAGAGTTCCTAAGTGTTAAAGCTTTAATCCAACCATAACTTAATTAGGATTTTATTCTCAATCAGTACATGTTTATGGTAGTGTATTTTTAGTTCCAATAATCCATGGAAACCACATGCTAAACAAAATATGTCATTAATCCATGACAAATTAAGTCCAACATACACAATGTTAATTCAACGAATACTAATCGAGCGAAAGCTCTCAATCGCTTAACATATCTAAATTAAAACTCACCACAATGAGATATTTACTCAGACATTTGGGTGTTTAATATTTTGGTTATAATAATTATGATTATAAATTAAGAATAGAAGAAAAATAAATGGATTAGAAAAGAGTGGTACATCGACACACACACACACAAACAATGATGATAATTAAAAATGGATTTCCGATTGAATGAGGAAGAAAAATAAGGTAAGGGGATTCAAATGAATTTAAACTATTTTAAAAACATAAATATTAAACTACAGAAGTTGGATGAGAATAAGAGATATTGAAGAAGAAACCTTCATTAAAACAGAATTACAAAAGAAAGAACTTACAAAATTACAAAAACGAAGAACATGAAAGTAAGTGAAAACAAAGAGAGGAGGAAAGGTCTCTCAAGTGAAAACCTGAGTATGGAAGATCCTCCCAATCCTTTGTAAAGGCTTTGGTCGTGCCTATATGATCTCCTCTCTTCTGAAATACGAACCCTTTTGAAAGGAGAGGAGGGGATGTATTTATATCCCAAGGTGGTGGACTGTTTACATTCCTGAAATACCCCTCAAACTGGCTCGCCGATATGTATATCCAGACTGCCGAATCCTGAGAAATTTCCTTCTTAAAAGATGTATCTAAACATGTCTTCTATCTAATGTGAAAATGTGGCGGCCATTGGACTTATTGAGCCAATGTTATGGCAGTTTTAGTAAACAATTATGATCTGTCCATTTCAATACAGACTTTTTCAAACTCTATAATGTGAATGGGTTTTTGAATAGGAAGATGCCTTCAAATCCGAATGGGTTCTTCAAATAAGTCTGCCTCCTGTATCTCATATTTCACACTAAAAAATCTCAGCTCTATTTTATGCTTAAATAATGATATATGTCATGCATACTATACTGATTTTAATTCTCGGCCAGAATGGTGGGATGGACTTCAACGCTTTATTTGGGACCCTTCTACTTGGATTTGTGCCATGAAATTTTTATCCAAGATGACATGTAGTTTCCTCCGAATTATGGTGGAGAGTTAATGTTTTTGGACATCTGTATTGAGCCCATTAAATCAACCTTCATATATGGTCCAATTTCTTCACAGTTTCCATGGGCCTTCTTGTGGGGTCCATATGACCCTCCAAATGGAAGAATTTTCTCATATCACCTTCTAATGAAATGTTGTATATTTAAAGTAGAGTCGTAAAAATCAAGAACCACACAATTTGGATAAGTAATGTGATAGTGATTATTAATACATTAAACTGAATCAATTAGACTACTTCAAAAAATGATCAAAAATTATACTTAATATTAAAACATTAATATTTCACACAAATTATGCACATTTAATATAAAATCATTAAAGGGGGAATATAATAAGTCATGAAAATATTAATAACATCAATGATGATACTAATCCTAAGGAAGAACAATATATTGATGTTAAAACTAAAGAATAATTAGGGGACAAATAACATGTTGAGGAAAAAAAGTAAGAACATTGTTGAGCCAATGTGTTAAATAAAATTATCAAGGCAAGAAAAAAGGATATAAAATTGCAGGTCGGATGAAATCAGTGTGGCCAACCTAACCCAACAATTCATTGATCATTAATTATGTTGCGACCACTATGAGAATGCATGTGAAAATAATTATAGATAGGTAGAACCATTTTTAACCGGAAATAATGGAAACCCATTGGGAATATATTATGTCAATTTTATAATATAATTTCTCTATTTCACCAAAAAAAAATATAATAAAAATTGTCTTAATTTTTTATTTTCCCTTATATATTTCATTTATTTTAGATTATTTCCATATGAAATATATATTAACGGTTGATAAAAAAGATCATAATGGATTTTGTATACTTCTCACAATGCATTATCTCAAGTATGATGAGGGGAAAGTAAATCACCACAGACCTGTTATTTATGAACACATTATCAAAAATGATATGTGGATTGATTTAATTAATTATTGTGATGAGAACTCATTTCAAGTAAAATGTATCCGAAAATAATGTTAATGATTTATTTTAATCCATGTTGATTAAAATTTGATAATTTATAGAAAAATTTTTCCAAAAAAATAATCAGGCAACAAAACTAATGTACCTCTGTCATAAAGAAATGATGGGGTATGATTTGCTTGAAAAGAAGGTGGTATGTATTTTAAATACACGAAAAAAGTATTATTTGAAATAAAAACACATATTTTCAACATTTTTGTATTCATTTTGAGGAATCAAAATACAAAGGCACTTCCATCCAAAATAATGTACTATAGAAGGAGTCCTAGATAAATAAAGAGGTTGAACAAGTTGATGAAAACACACAATCAGTATGACAAGAATGCATATGTTATTCATAATAGTAATTCATTATTATATAAAAAATAGAAGTATAAAAATATATGTTTAGGGTCATATGATTTGGTATAGTTTGGACACAATAATCAAAATCCATCATACATGAAGAAAAAATACTTTTAGTTGCTTTGAAGTGGCTAGAGAAATTTGGCAGTAGTAGTTGTATAGGTTATTGAGTGTCAAATAATATATATTTGTGGAATAATATAATCATGGAGATAAATAGTAGATAATGATAGTAATTAATTATCAAATATTGGAATTAATAGATATTATTGTCTGGGCTGGTTTAGAGGACCAATTTACATTAAAGGATCAAAGAAAACTAGTTCTGGAAAAAAGATCAATGCAAGAAAATCCAAATTACACATTGATTTGAAGCTAAAAAATAAGCTTAATTTCTTACCTTACATGAGGTAATATTTTTTAAATAATAAATATTTTAAATGTTAATAAAATAACATCACCTTACGTAATATTACGAATATTTTATAGAGTGAAATTGTTTGTAATTTATGTTTATCCACACCCACAAGTCACCTTATTGTGACAGGTTTGTTGTGTAATATCTTATGATACACTCTATAAGATATTAAAATATAAAAATATCACATGATATTGAGGATTGATTTAGTTCAGGAGTTGAGTGCTTAGTTTCTGGTTCCGCTTGATGACTGGAATGTTACTATGGTTGATAATTCTATTATAAATTTTATATAATAGCCATATAACATTATAAAGACATATCAGTTATATATTAAATAAAATTCTCAAATAAAAAACATTATCATTTACTGAAAAAGGTTTTAAAGGATGTATGGTACAATAGATTTATAAAATGATGGGTAAATAGATGGAAATATCATGAAAATATTGTGAATTGATCAGGGAAAAACACCTTTTGAAAGTAGATTCACCAGACTAGTTCCACTACAATGTATATTATCCTTACTAGTTTATGATGACACCATATTAATTGATATAAATATTTCATATATTAAATATGATGAATAAATATTTGAATATTCCATTTTATAAGTAATTTTTTTAGAGTATAAATGAGATTTTCAAGTTCAAATAGTTTGGAGTCTTAGTTTTGAATACATACATGAGGTATATTTTCATAATCCTTCTCAAGAAAAAATGGTAAACTATATACATTATAGTTTATAAATATTCATGTTTTGTATAGGAATACATATTACAACTATATAATAGAATAACCTTGGGAAGAAATATTTGGACTCATTAATCCATGTGTTATTTCTATTGAAACATTTTTTTTTTGAAATTAGATGAAATTGAATGTCGAAAATATGAACTATGGAATGAGTTTAAGAAGACTATCATATGGAATACACTTGTTGATTACTAAAATATACCCATTAAAGTGTAAAATTTAATCATTGAAAACATATTTTTCATTTTATCTTTATGTTTTTCTATAGGAATCAATGGATACTGATCAAAATCAATATGGATTCAAAAAATTATAATTTTATGGATCTAATGCATTTATTTCCATCAAAATGTCCTCAAATGATGAATATTGTGAATTTTTAATGAACATAAATTATAATTTTATAAATAATCTTCAAATTATATGGTCAATTTTTTGTTTTAAATCGAATTTTGTTACGATTATGTGATCTATACAAGTAGGATAAATCTGTGTTTGTGTTAGAGAGAGAAGATAGTAAGAATATTGATTTATTTACATGGAAATATAATAATTTATATATAGAAATATTTTACTATAAAAATATACTTTAATTATTTTACTTATTTTATTCAATGTTTATATAGTTTCTAGAAAAAAATAATGATAATTAATGTGGAAATTAAAAATAAAATTTTCTGAAATATACCATATACCATCAAAATACTATCACTCGGAATAAGTAATTTCTAAAGGTTGTAGGATGGAGGAAGGAGAGTTGGTGATCCTTAGAGATCATTTTGGTGATTTGCATATAATGTGTGTGAATATAATTTATTTTTATTAGATATATCATTGAATACATATAAGTATGCCTATAATTTGAAAACAATCCAAGGGTCGGACTATGTTTATCATCAGGTTGCAATTCAAGGAATTCTGGATCTGGTGAATCAAAGGCTCTTCACATCCATTCAAGATGTGTGATCTATTAAGGTCCTCAAAAAAGATAATTTGACTAGGTATATGTCAGATCAGGTTTAATTTATAAAATATTTGGTTAGTTCATGTTTTCAATTTTTGTACTAGCCATTATTCCAAGAGGTGAGAATCCACTAAAATTTGATGATCATGTTTGTTGTTTTTCATAGATCTGAGGATTTTATAATAGGAGATGAAATCACATGGTTTTTAGAATTTTTACTTCTCATATCCCTCCCAAAAACATAAGAGAAGAGCATGGATCCAAGGTTTTATGTCTCTTAAACTATGAGTTTTACATTTTTGGAGAGTTGAAGTTTCAATCCATTTGAAATCAAAAAATTATTTCTCTCATGTTTGGGTTAAAATATGTGGATTAAATTGGATCTTATGGAATACTAATCTCCTATAAAATATTAATTAATTAATTTGTGCCACTATAAAATTGGATAAGGAAACCAAACAAGATAGGTATTGTTATTTCTTCTAGCTATTATTTGATGTGGATTTTAATAAAATGCACGTTGAAATTTTATTTTTTATTCCAATGATTATAAATTAGTTATAATGCATATTTATGATAATCTACATGTTTTTTTTTCAGTTTTCAAGAATATTGGTCATTTATTTGTACATTATGTTCCATATCTAGTCATAGTGAGGCTCACTAAATGAAAAATAATAAAAGAGGATCGGATACTCATAATCATATTACAGATATTTTCCATCCACTGTTGAATATTGGACAAGAAGAAGTCCATGTGAGTCAGGATCTAACTGTGAACTCCCATGGTGAGGATGTTTAAGCTAGATCTATGGCCTTAGTTCCAAATCAGTCTTCCAACGAGGTAGTTCATTCAATAGAAGAGACATTGTTTATTATTGTGATATATGGATTTTATAATGTATTCTCCATTAAAAAATAAGTGAGAGTGTTAGATAGTGATCAAGATAGAATTCTACAGTCTCTAGTGGATGACACCTGAGTTTCATCTAAGGGTGGTCTTTCCTTGGAAGAGCAGGCTTGCATTTTTCTCAAAATGTTGGGCCTCCTACATATAAATAATAAATATATGCATGGTCGTCTGATAATCAAACTGTAATGAATTATTTTGTGGTGGATTGGAACCCTTATAAGGAGGGGGAGTCTGGTATAGGGTATGGCATAAGAATTATTCATAACGATGGAAATCTGAATGTTTATATAACCACTATTTATTATTTAGAATATTCTAAGGACTCTGTGATTGTTCATGATTTTGGGAGATCATTAGAGACTATTGAAAAAATAGGGAGTCAATATTCACGCTATGGATGTGGATTTTATTGAATCCTCATTTGATGGTTCACGATACGTGGATATACATAAAAGAATTTTAAAGGTAACAAAACTAGGGAAAAAATCGATGGATATGGGGAAAGATAACCCGTATTATAAGTGATCATTTATAGGTATTATTGTTAAAGGTTAGAAAAAAATGATTAAAAATTCTACCTAGATTCAATGAAGAAATCAAGACAAAATAAGGATTACTCTCCTCCGAATCCCACCATTAGAACTGGATCAACATCACTTGATGATGGGTGGATGCCTCAAGCAAGCTACTTACGTTTATTGGAAGATGATCTTGATCGGTATAAAGATTTTAGATATTTTATTCATATAAAATAAGTTATTTTATATTTTCTACTTATTTTTTATTCCTAAATGAGGGACATGTATTCTGGACTATATCATCATCATACACTTTATGGTACAATGTGTTCTATATTAATAATGATTCGTGACCTCAACCGTCTAGTAAAAATAATTTTTAATGTTAATTACAATATCATTAAAAGTATTTCATAATATGTTTGTCTATATATTCTCAGTTCAACCAGGATTTAAAACAATATAAGTTCATAAAATGGAAATATACACTATATGGTTTCAGAATATATTCTGACTACAAATTTAGGTGATTACCTATTCTTTTAACTATCCAGTATGAGATATAACCATAGAGATACATTTAAGTTGTGGAGAATTTGAATTTTAATGGTTATATATATACATATTTATCATGGAGATTTATAATGGTGTGTTATAATTTACAGATTATAATAATTCAAGTAACATGTTTGAAGCTTCTCATGCTCATGTGAGATTTTACTATGAGGATATAACTGAGAAAATGGTGATTGTGTAATGTATCAATAATGTATATAAACATCAAAAAATGTGTATTTTTAATACTAATTTACTTGTTTTATTAATAATTTTATATACTATTTTTACATTAATTTTCATTTCATTTTTTAATATACTTATTTAGTTTTGGTCACAAATAATTTGAGAATTCATACTTTGCATTCAACTATCTACAACAAGCTAGAAAAGAGAGAACATGTTCCCTTTTTCTAGATGATTAAACTAGATAATTCTTCAAATATTATGTGAATTATAAGGATTCATATACAATATCTATGATCAAACTATGTTTCTTCAATTAAATTTATAATGATATTTTTTAGTTTAAATAGTAGCTCTTATTTGATAAGGAATATTGACATAACTGAAGGAAAAGTAGAACTTCCCAATATATCTATCCAAAACCTGTTATTGAATGGTGTATAAATCAACCACATATTAATAATATGCACATAAATCTGATAAAAACTATCATTATATGACACAACGTTTATGTTTTTAGTGTTTAATTTAAAATTTAGATCAAAACAAACGTTGCATACTCAAAACTATGTAAAGGCATTCAGATTAATTTCATACCTTATTGAAATGATGCGTAAGTAATGTATAATGTGTAAGAAACAACTACACAACAATATAATATAGGTTATGTATAATAAAACTTAATGTTCATGTATCCTGTTTGAAATATAAATATTTGTTTAAAATAGAAGTAACTTACTCAAAACTAATAAAACACATTCATATTATTTTGATACATTATAATAATGATTGATATAAGACACTTGATGTGTAATAATAAACCACACCTCAATATGATATATGGTGTGCCTGGTATGACTTGAAGGGTATGTTTTTATTTTAATTTTAACATTTTAGTTTAAAACACACATCGCATACTCAGAACCATGAAAACAAATTTATATTGTTTTATATTATAAAACAAAGATCTATAAGTCATTTTTTAAATTTATAAATCAACTACAAATAAATTCGATACATAGTGTGTCTTGAAAGACACAAAGTGAGTGTTTTCAATTTAAAATCGACACATTTATGCAAAACATATGTGACATACCCGAAAACGAGAAATCATATTATTATTACTTTGATACATTATAACAAAAATCCCTATGACATTTTTTACAAGTGGGAATCAACCGCACCTTTATCCAATATATGGTGTGTTCGATATGACTTGAAGTGTATGTTTTGAGTATATAATTTACATTTTAATAAAAAACACACATAACATTCTAAAAATCTTGAAAACACATTAATATTATTTTGATTATTTAGCATTGTTATATATAAGTCAAACTCATTTTATAAGAATCAATTACAACTCAATATGTTACACGATCTCTCATATGACTGAAAGTGTATGTTTGTAGTTTAATGTTGAAATTTTTGTTTAAAACGGACATGAACAACTAAAAAACTACAAGAAAAATCATATTGTTTTGAATCATTATAAAAAAATGGTATAAGTCATTTCTAACGTGTATGAATCAACCACACATCAATATGATACATAGTGTGTCTGGTATGAATCGAAGTGTATGTTTTTTGTCAAAAATTAACAATTATTTCAAAATAGAATCCACATAAAAAAAGTAGAGAAAATATATTTAGATTCTTGTTGATACTCTATATCAATGATCTAGGATACATTTTCAAAATATTTTAATCATCCACACACAAATTCAATACATGGTGTGCCCGATATGACTCAAAGTGTATGTTTTTAGTTTAAAATTTACATTTTAGTTCAAAATAAACATGACACAATTACAACAAAAAATACATATTTATATAATACATTTGTAAAATGGTCCATATGTTTTTTGTGACATATAATTAATGAACGAAAATCCTTCGGATGAATTGTGTGCCTAGTTTGACTCAAATATTGTGTTTTTAAGATAAAAATGAAATATCAATTATAACATAATTCATATATCCAAAACAATGTAATCAAAAAAATATTGATATGCAAAATTAAGAAAAAAAATAATAATTCATTTATGATGGGTAGGAATCAACCACACATTGACCTGATACATGATTTTGGAATTATGACTCATAGTGCATGGTTTCAATACAAAAGTGCCATTTTAGTTTTAAATGAAAATCATATATCCAAAAATAAGAAAATAATCTTACAATGTTTCAATATTTAGTATGATTATCCATAATTAATTTTTTTGTCTACAGGAATCGTTCATATCTCAATCCATCACACAATGTGGTTGGTATGACCTAATGTGATTGTCATCAATATAGATGTTCCATTTTAGTTTAAAACATGTGTAACATATTCGAAACTGAGAAAACAAGCTTTGAATATTTTAAAACATTGGTCAAATGTTCTATAATCAATTTGTGTTGTATTTTAATTGGATATACATCAATCTTATAGACAATGTGAAAAATATGGCTTGAAGTTCAGGTTTTTAGTTTAAAATTTATATTTTTTTTCCAAAAGGCCATCCACATAGTAAAAATGAAGAAAAACATTATGATTATGTTGATACCTTAGAACAATGATCTGTATCACATTTTTTATATGTATAAATCAGAAAAACCTAAATCTAAGACATGGTGTCCCTTATATAACTCAAAGAGTATCCTTTTTGTTTAAAATAGAAATATTAGTTCAAAAAACAGATAAATAAGTCACACCCAAGAAAAAACATTCCTATTTATTTGATAATTTAATAAAATGATACCTTATTAATTTGTTATATTTAAGATTCTTTCAGAAGTAATGTTGACATATGATGAAGAAAATATGATTCAAAGTGCATGTTATCTATATAGAAGTGTCGTTTATATTTAGAACATGCATCACATATCCAAAAACATGAAAATGAGTTCGGAATATTTTACAAAATTATGAATTATTTTTTTTTTTTTTGATTTTAGGAATCAACCACACATTAATTTGATAAATGATGTGGTCAGTATGACACAGTGTATGTGTTTTACATATAAAAGTGTAATTTTAGTATAAAATATGCCACATAGAAAAATTAAATCAAAAGCTAATATATTGTTTTCAAACAATAAAATATTTATCCATATTTCATTTTTGATGTATAAGAATTTATAGAACATTAACATGAAGGACAATGGGAGAGTTATAACTCGAAGTGCATATTATAAACATAGAAGAACTATTTTATTTTAAAACACTTGTTATATAGCCAAAACCAAGAAAATGATATTTTATTGTTTTGAAAAATCAATTCAATGATCTATAATTAATTATTGATATATCTGAATCAACCACAAATGAATCGAACACACGATCTTTTTGGGACACCATAATGTGTGTGTTTTCAATATAAAAGTGTCATTTTAGTTTATAATGAGCATCATATATAATAAATTGAGAAAATAATCTCTTATTATTTTAAAAAATTAAGAAAATGATCTATAATTAATTTGGGAAGTGTATGAATATACAACACATGAATCTAGGATATGATTTTTTTGGTATGACTCGAAGTACATGTTTTCAATATAAATTTGTCATTTTAGTTTAAAATTCATATCAAATAGCCAAAAATGAACCAATGGGCTCTAATTATTATCCAAATTATGGGTAATAGACCAAATTTATTTTTGACACATTTTAATATACTACATATCAATTGGAGACACATTCTAGGTGATATGACATGAGGTGAGAGTTTTTAATATAAAATGCCATTTTAGTTTAAAACATTTTTCACATAGATAAAACATAGAAAACATGTTCATTTTAATTTTAAAATTTAACATAATGATGCATAAATCATTTGTGATATGAATGATTTGAGCACATGTCACTATGTTACATGATTAACAAATAATATCACTAATATATATATATATATAGAGTAATTAACAAAAGAATTTATCATATGTGGATTGTGAAACATTAAAATTATTATTATTTTTTGTTTTTTATTTACTCTAACTAAAATCAACATTGGTTTTATTATAGAGAAAATCTTTTTTATGGTGGATGACCTATGGAGAAATCCTAATATAAGGGTTATGATTTTTTATAATGGTTGTAATTATTTAGATTAATTATAAATATAAAATCAATGTAAATATTTTATATAAATTTCTAATTTAAATGATAGTGAAATGTTCTATTCATATTTTAATCTATTTTTTTGTTTATATATATTTATGACAAATTTTTCTGATTGGGTTTGCTATTGTAGGATTGTTCTAGCCTTGTTGAAGCTGCATTTACATTATCAATTCTTCTGATAATATTGGTAAATGTGGTATTTATTAGTTCTAGTAAAATTGGGAATAATGGAACCATTTATCAACACTTTTTATAGTGTTTATAAACATCACCTTTATCAGTGAAATAAAAAATAGTGCTAATGACTGAGCACATTTATAATTTCTTCTGTTTTTAGTGATTTTTGTGCTAACCAATCTCTTTTTTACTGCTATTAAATTTTTTTACTATAATAGTGAACAAATAATATATATTTTTCCCCTAAAATGTTATTAATATAAATAAAATCACACCAATATATATATATAAGATATTTCAATCATGTATGTTAAATGATAAAATGTGATATTTATTTTAATGGATATATTTTATATTTTAATCTAAATGTACGTTTTATGTGTAGTTAATAAATATGTGTTTAACATTTTATAACGTAATATAACCTCATACATTCATGTTTTCAAATGCAAAAAATTAATTTTAAAGGGTTAGAAAAAATATTTTACATTGATAATAAAATTTGAATGAAAATTATTATTTTCATCTGAAAATAAATTTGAATTTTTATTATGATTATTTTAATAAAATCTGTATCAAAATTTTATATTTTATTCCTTAAAAAAGTAATTTGGTCATTAGAATGGCGTAGTATCTTTCTTAATTATAGCCCATTGTACATAAATATTTTTCAAAAGAATTTATTTGAATTGTATATTTCCCATATTTAGTATATGAATTTGATAAAATGGATTATATATTTTCAATTAAGACAATATGTTAATTGGTGAAAATTTTAAATTATTTATAAATATCGAAATACATAGTACAAATGTTGAAATAGGGTAACAATATATGATATATATTACATCATGTATATTTATATATTTATTTCCAATCCCAGATATTTTTTTAACCTTGGCCTAATTATAAGTCTATATCCTACATTGGATAACTAATGGGGTTAATGTATAGTTATGGGTATAATGGATCAGCTAATATATTTATAACATAAAATATTAAATACATTTCTTTATGAACTTCCACTAACCACATCTGAAAATACGCACCACCCTTCTCATTTATTCCACACTATTTTTAATGTTCTCTCTTTATATATCTATCAAACAGTCTCTCACATGGTCCTCACTTTAATATTGATGTTTTTTTTGGTTCTGAATGTTTTGTTCAAAGACAAAAACTATATGTATGTAAGGGATTCCTTTTTACAAATATTCATTTGTTTATGGGGTTCTTTTTTTAATAACATTTCAAATTAAATTTAATATAATAATATATGTCTAATTAATGTATATTATCATCCATTTATTGTATTTAACTTGGGATATTATTTATTCTCACACATTAAGTCCCTTTACTTCTATTTTCACCATTATATTGTAAGGGTCTTTTATCATGACCCAACCCATCTGGGTCTTCCTGGCTAGCGGTAGGCGGAAAATGACACCCAAATCCTGCTTCCACAATTCTAGGGGAAAGAGATGAGCCATGAGTATATATATCATATACATGGAAGGGCTTAACAAACACGGTGTCATGGTCATGGTTCCATCATCGCGACGTCCCTGTCACCGGTGCTGTCGTCACCGGTGCCACCGCGACCGATGCACGAATGTCACAATGCCACCGTTTCGGTGGAGCCGAGTTTTGGCAATGTAAAGGACTAGATGGGCTCAGGCAATTACATAATATACCTATAAAACTATTCTCACCCTCGAGAATCAAAACAAGACCTGAAGAAAAGAGGGGGGTTCCGAACAACCACCTCGAAAGATACCTATCAAGATTGAACCTAATCGACATCTAGGATCACCTCTCCCTCAAGTAACCAGGAAAAATTCTAGGGTCAAACTGTCAAGTAATATGGTTTAGGGAGTTTCTTCCCCCTTGTCAAGATACTATCCGCTTTGGGTGGCAATGACTCGCCTACACTAGATTAATCACATCCACCGTAATGGGTCTTGATTGGGGATCAGGTCCTCCCCTCCCCATCGTCAGGACTCCTCACGCAAATCCATAGAATAAGTAAAACGACACGTTCCATAGTTAAAACAGTAAAGTGTTCCATGACAAGAAAGTACAAACAAAACAGAACAATACTCAAAATATCTTTGGGTACTAGGTGCGCATCTATATCTCCCATTCCAAGGTTCATTTTTCGAGCCCTCCATGCCTCCACAACACATGAACCAATGGGATGGTTCATCCATGGAGCACCTTCTCCTCACGATCCTCTATCCCCACTAGACTTTCCACAAAAGTCACATCATCCTCGATATCCAACTTTTACCAGTTGAGTACATGTGAATCGTTGTGTAGATATCGTCAGAGTTGAGATACATGGAAGATGTCATGAATTCTCAGTAGCGGTGGTGGTAGCTCTAGCCGATAAGCGACTTCTCCAACCCGGCACAGTGCTTTGAACGGTCTAACAAACCTAGCTGAAAGCTTACTCGCCCTGCCGAACCTCCATTGCCCATGCTGAGGGGAGGCCTTCAAGAACATGTGGTCCCCGACCTAGAACTCCATGGGTCTCTTCCTGTTATCAGCACGTGACTTTTTCCGGTCCTGGGCCGCCTTCATCCTCTCCTATATAAGTTGAACCTTCTCCGTCGTGCTCTGCACCACCACCGGGCCAAGAATACCTGGCTCCCCGACCTCTATCCAGCACACTGGTGAGCGACACATCCTCCCATACAAAGATTCAAATGGATCCATTCTAATGGTAGAGTGATAGCTATTTTTGTGGGCAAACTCCACTAGAGGAAAGTGCCATTCCCACGATCCCCCAGAGACCAGAATACATGTTCGTAGCATATCCTTTAATGTCTGGATGGTGCACTCTGTCTGTCCATCTGTCCTCTGATGGAAAGAAGTGCTAAGATTTAGCTGAGTGCCAAAATCATGTTGTAATCCTCTCTAGACTCATGAGGTAAACCGTGCATCCCTATCTGAGGCTATGGACCTTGGAACTCCATGCAACTACAACACCTCGTCCACGTACCTCCATGCAATTTCATCCACTGCACCCGACTCCTTGATCACCAGAAAGTAAGCCTATTTTGTCAACATGTACATCACTACCCAGATAGCGTCATAGCCTCCTTGAACCTTGGGTATCCCTATGATGAAATCCATCGAGATGTCATCCCCCTTCCACTCGGGGATATCTAAAGGATGCCAAAAACTGCATGTAACATGGTGTTCGGCCTTCACCAGCTGACACACTAGGCACCTGGTCATGAACTCTACCACCGCCCACATTACCCCAGGCCACCAAAACTGACTTCTCAATCCCCGATACATTTTGGAAGCTCCTGGGTGTACTAATAGGGGTGAGTTTGGAACACACCAAGAACTCTCTCGTGCATCGCCTCTGGAACAAACAACTTCCCTCGGAAAAACATCTGATTCTGACCATCCTCCATCGAGCATTCTAGAGCATCGTCTTTGTTAACTCATTCATGCATCACTTCACTTTCTAATCCTCCCCATTATGACTCCTCTACCTACCGCAATAGAGAAGACTGCACTGTCATCTGATAAATGAAACCTCTACCACTATCCATCCTCACATCCAGGTGCAGGGCTACCGACTCCTACATCGCCTGCCAAGAATCATCCAAATCTCAAGCCACATCTTTCCGGGACTTCTTGCTCAAGTCATCAACCACCAAATTCCCTTTTCCTGAGGTGTAGGAAATCTCGATGTCGTAGTCCTGAAAGAACTCCATCCACCTTCATTGTCGTATGTTCAGGTCCCGCTGAGAGAAGATATACATCAAGCATTTGTGATCCGTGAGTACCATGAAGCGCTCCACAATGAGGTAATGTCGCCACAAGTTTAGTGCGAACACGACCACCGCATCCTCCAAATCATGGGTTTCATAATTACGCTCTGGAGGACGTTACTTTCCATACCCATAAGAGAGCACCCCTTGACGTTGCATCAGCACACAACCGAGGCTTTGTCCTGAAGCACCACAGAACACCTGATACACCACCCCTTATTCGGGCATTCTCAGCATCGGGGTTCTTATCAACTTATCCTTCAGATAGATGAAGGTTGCCTCACACTGCTAATTCCACATGAAATCCTGGACCTTCTTGGTCAAGGCTTTCAAAGCGGAAGAAACTCGGGAGATGTTGGGAACGAACCTCTGATAGTAGCCTGCTAATCCAAGGAAACTACAGACTTCTTCCACATTCTTGGGCACTGCCCAAGAGACAACCACCTCGACCACTGATGGGTACACTGCTATTCCTTTCACGGACACCACGTGCCCAATAATGTTCACTTCTTGTGTCCATAACTTGCACTTGGACAACTTCACATAGCATTGGCGCGGTTGGAGTACTTCTAAAACCTTTATCAGGTGCTCAGTATGATCCTCCTCTGATCTTGAGTAGATCTGGATGTCGTCAATAAACACGACTACGAACCAATACCTATATTCCCAGAAGACGAACTTCATGAGTCACATTAACACAGCGGGTGCATTCGTAACACCGAACGACATGACTATAATCTCAAAGTGTCCATACCTACATCAGAAGGTTGTATTTGAGATGATTCCCTCTTTCACCCTCACCCGGTGATATATAGACTACAGATCGATCATAGAGACCCATTCTTCTCCCCTCAGCTGGTCAAAGAGATAGTCTATCCTAGGGAGGGGGTATTGGTTCTTGACTGTTACCTAGTTCAGTCTACTGTAGTCTATGCATAGCCCTAGACCACCATATATCTTGTTTGTAAACAAGACTAGAGCACCCCATGATGACACAGTTGGTCGAACAAAACCCTTCTTCATCATATCATCAATCTAAATCTGCAACTCCCACAACTCAAAAGGTTCAATCCAGTTGGGATCCATCATAATCGGATGGGCACCAGGCTGCAAGTCTATCCTGAACTCAACATCAAGTCGAGGGGGTAGAGTCTCCACCTCTTTAGGGAAGACTTCCATAAACCCAATGAAAGTCCCTGGGACTTCCACCATTTCTACATCAACTAACTCCACTGATAGTTCAGTTAACAAGGAAAGGAGGGGCTTCACATGCCTGCTGCTTTTCTGGCAACCCCTCTCACCGATGAATGTTACACATCGGCTGCCCAAATCTGAAAACATGACCCTTCCTCGGAAGGAGTCAATGATGGAAAATATAGAGAAAATCCACTCAATTCCTAGGATGACATCGTATGGTTGTATCTGTAATAGTAGAAGATCCCTGATAGAATGATGTGGCCCTCTCATCAGTCTACACCCCCTAGAAAATATAAAACAATTCTATCTGACCCCCGACTGTCTTTCTCAACACTAGGGGCACTAGAAGACTCTCAACGTTTAAAACCAGAGCACGAGACAGACTGGGTATAATAAAGGAGTGTGAAGCTCGTTCACGGAACAAGGCATAGGAAAAAGTACTAAACAAGATGATCATACCTCAAACGACTTCCGACCCTGCTGGATTTGCGGCCTCCGTGGCGTGTAACTGCCAATGCCCGAGTAGTGTAAAATATTGCTTTTAAATTTTCTTAGACATCTTATTAATTTTAAATCCCAAAAACATACCCCTAAAACATAACAACACAAGTCACTATGATGAATGTAACATCCATAGGTTCTCTACTCTACAATCATTGTTACATCACTTAGACGTTCAGTAGGCCCAGAGTCCTTGCATCGGATCATGGGGGAAGCTAAAATCCCATGTCCTACTTGGTTTTCCCTGGCCAATTTCATGCACTAAGATCACCAAACATGGTTTCCCTACCATCCCAAGCAATACTCACTGTGCCTAACCCCAGAATCTATCCTATCTCTCAAACTCACACCTCGGATACCATTTGGTCATATCCCGCCTTCACCAAGATGAGAGAAGGGACAACAGATTGCTAGACCCATCCGTATTCAAGTTGAGAGAGAGAGATAATGACTCCAAGACCCGCCTTCAATAGGTCCCGAAGTGGTGACTTGCAGCATGGGTATAGAATCACATACAATATTGAAGGCACTATCCTTTTACTTAATAGGATTGGGAGATAAGATAGTAAATCCCAACATCACCAAAATGGGGGGGGGGGAGGGGAGGAAATCCAAAGAAAACCCTTCCCATATGCATGTTACAACAATAAATGTGACAAAGTACAAGGAGAATGCAAAGTTAAAGTACCACAGAAAGAAAAAAACATCAACTGCAACTGTCCCAATGCCCGAGCTAGTACAAACCTACACGATCCCTGATGTCCTCCTGGAAACTCGATTGAAGTTTTATATCTGTAGAGTGAGCATACAAGTATAATCAGTAAGGAAAACCAATGAATCTCGTGCACAAGTGGGGAGGAATTATAATGACCTGTGAGAAAAGATACAACCAAATCACCTAGAAAGGAAGAACTATCCACCCAAGCCTCACCAAGGCACACTCGCTAAATAACACAAGTCAGGTAAAGTATAGTAATAACACATCGATATTTGGGTACCCCATGCCACTTTCCAAGTAGTTATTGAAGACATCTTATGCATGTAAACTCTCTCCCCATTCTCACTGTAGTCCCACTGCCACTCCCCGGCCGAACACACCTGAGCCATCACTACCACACATCCCGCCCGCAAACACCTGGGCCACAACAGTCACCCGTAACCACGCCCGCAAACACCTGGGCTAGAACAGCTACTTCCACGCCTACAAACACCTGGGCCAGAACAACTACTACCACACCCACAAACAACTAGGCCTCATCCGGGACTCTTGGGAAACAAACTGCCTACACACACCCGCACCAACCACCAATACTACCCTATTCCGAAGAATCTTGGGCTATAATGGACCTCAGGCCGTCACAGCCTGCATGAATAGTCTTGGGTTGTTCGGGAAAGGGACCCAAAAAGGTGATAATAACCAACCACTCATAGAAGTGTTGGGAAAACACCATCCCCCATAAAATTGGGTTGTTCGGCACTAAGTGCTCAACTTGAGTGTGGTGCGAATAAGAAACATAAGTACTAAAATTATGTATAGGTAACAAGCACTCATCCCAACCTAGGGTTTCTAAATCTATCCTAAACACAAACACCCTCATTACTATTCATTCCTAAAATAATGGCACAACACTCATAACCAAGTCACAACTCATTCCCAAATCCAATTCCCTATTTAACCCATTCATGATTCCATATTCTAGTGATACCATTGAGGTAAATTATTCAGTACTGGGAAACTAACCGGCATAACCACAAGCCAGAGAAAAAGAAACATCTAAACAGCAGTTTAAGCATTCACACCTGGTTCTCTTATGAAGTCACAAAAACAAAGGGATCAGTGAGATCCCTAAAAGTACTGGAACCAAATCATGCCTCGAGATACAACCCCACACAGCTTTAGATTCACAACCACCAACCATTCCTCAACAGAGGATCCCATCCCCATCCACATCACCCCATAAACATCAAACAAAACAACACATTTACTAACATACGAGAGTAGGCAAACATCCAGGATCAAGCCCATCATTCAGTAGGTTCATCTTTCTGTTGGTTAACGAGGGTGAACACAAAAGGATTGATGTTCACTAGGTATCCATTTAACCAACCGAGTTTATGTGATTAACCAATTTCCCTGTTATAGTTAGTTAATCATCACAAAAGGCAAGGGTTTATTAGTGCACAAGGAAAGACCACCAACGACCATGTTTTTCAGTGAGCATAATCCCATACAGTTTACAACATATAGAAATTATAAAAGATTACAACAGAATTGTCAAACACACCCCATCATTCTTTAAAAATCTGTTTATTTTCTTTGTTAAGTCTTGGTTTCATCCATTCAAATAGATACAATATAGTACCCACCCTACATGATACTTAGTAATGAGAGATGAAGGAAAAAAATCCTTAGCTAGTTGATCAAAGATCGATGTTCTTCTCAACGAACCATGAACTGGGGATGCACGACTTGTTGGGGAGGAACGTCGGGGACTCCATAGGTGAAAAAAAGGCTCTGGGAGTGGCGCACCACTTGCCTCAGGGTGGGAAACTCCAAACGAACTAGGAAGAAAAGGAGACCATCCAAGAGGTAGAGGAATAAGGCATTCATGTGCAATATAATTATGAGATCCCATTGTAATAAGATGTGGAAATTTGAACGGCTTTAATGTCGGATCATGGTTCCCCACGCAGTTGGGAAGTTACGCATGATGGAATTAATTGTCTTATAACAATTCTCCTCGGGGGAGTGGTCATAACGGCTATGCATTAAATAGTTTTCTTTAACCATAAAGAAACATGTAATAGGGGAAAATCTGGAAGGTACAGGGAAGGACGTGACACCGAGGAAAAACCACACGTTTTGGTATGTTAAGGGTTTCCCGACTCTTGGGGGATTTTAGATATTATTTATGGGATTAAAATGGCTTGAAAGGGTGAAATAAATTATTTTCACGTCAAATGATATGTTAGGAGAGTGGAAAATTCAGGAATGAAAAGAACAAAGACCGCTAGGTGAGGACATAGTGACACCGTCACTGTACCATCATCACGGTGTCACCCTCATGCTGCCACCATTACTGTGTCAACCTCACATTGCCACTGTCACCGGTGCCACCGTCACAGTGCCACTGTTTTGGTGGAGTCGTGTTTTGGTAATGTAATGGACCTGGTGGGCCCAGGACATTATAATGAAAAAGAGTTTTGATGCCCATGTTTAACCTCATTATATAAAAAAAATCTTTTAGTATGTTTTTTTTTGAAATTTCTTACTACTTTTTCTGATGAGGGAACATACTCCAGCATAATCTCATTATTCTCCACATGCTTTTTGGTGATATGATATTTCATATCAATATGTATTAAATTATAATGTTATATTTTTATATTACTACGGTTGATTTCACATTGATTATCACAACCCAAGAGAAATGGTAACTTTACATTATTGTGTAATTATTCTAACTGAGACCACACCAACATTAGTTGATTTATGTCTTCAGTGGAAGAAACATACTCAACTTTAGCAATGATATGAGTTACTGAATATTGATTCATTTTATGCCAATATAATCAACAATTTCCCATAAAGAAAACTCCACCATATGTTGGTATTATATATTTAAAAAAATTTCCCAATAAGTTTCATAAAACCCAAACAAATCAATATGTGCCATGATATCCAACAATATTCTGAATTCTATTGTGCCACAGATATCTAATAATTATTTTTCTAGTAATTAATTTTGATTTCTTAGGATAACTCTAAAATCATGAACATTAGTTAAAAACAGAAAAAATTAGGGTGTTAAGGGTGACAAATATAAAAAATAAACCAATAATATTTTGAAACTCTTTTGATCAACTAATTTACCCTCTCAATCTATAGAAAACTTGGTTTCCATTGAAATCAATGTGAAAAAAGTTTTCAAATATTCCATGTAAAACTATTTAAGATGTTCAATAACAAAATTTCTTGAGAAACAAAAACATGATTCTTCTATTTTAAAATTTGTAACCCAATACATTATTTAATTTCCCCTAGAATGGTAATATCAAAAAAATTGTTTCATCTCTTTTTCAAATATTTAATATTTTCTTTAATCATTCCCAAAAATGATAAAGTCCTTAACAATAAAAAATTATGTTGAGGGGCAGAAAATGAATTTCCTTTTTGCAACCCTATTTTTTTGAGGTGTGAATGGTTAACTAAACGCATAGATAATTACATTCTTCTCAAGATAAATTTCAAATTCTTTAGTTCTATACTCACCAACATTATCACTTTTCATCTTCTTCACTGAATACTCACATTCATTTTCATCTTTCCTCTAAAAAATATTAAACCTCTTCAAACCATCCAACTTATGTTTCATATACATAACATATGTAATAAGAGTAAAGTTTTCATTATAAGTGATAAAGTTAATACCTTTATTAATTTATTATTTTATAATTGTCTTATATATATGAGAATGAATATGTTGTAGTGGGTTTTTTGAACTAATATCAACTTTCATAAAGAATTAGTTTGTTGTTTTTATTCTCTAAAAAATATAGCAACACCATCCCCTTCATCATAACATATCATGAGTATCACAGACACCGCCTTGAATTCATAACTTGATCTTGTTCCCCTGACATTTTCTTCCATCATTTTTATACCATAACAAATTTTATTCCATCATACCTATGTAAAAAGTATTTTTTATTTCTCCAACTTGAAATAAGTGTCCTCTTATATGTTGGACTCTTGTAAGAATCTCTCCATCTTCCAAAATTTGTACAAAAAATCAATATTTTTGAAAAACAAATATGTTGCCTTTATCATAGTTTTTTGAAACACTTATCATGTTTCTTGTCATCCCACCATCATAAAAATATTTCATCAATTTTGACATTTCTTTCCCAATGATGGATGATCCAACACTATTGAGTTTTAGAGATTCATTATTTCCAAATGTCAATGTTATATATTTGAAGTATTTAACATTATTTAATAATTTTATGTCTCCTAACATATGATTTGATCACCCACAATCCAGAATCCAAGGTCATTCTCCTTTTGTTATATTGAGAGATGTTTCAACAATAAGATATTTTTACTTCTATTTATATATATTTACATCAATATTTTGAGAATAACTAAAAATATTTCATTATGATGGTTACAAAAAAAAGACATCCATTTTCAAGATGTAATGGTTTCTCACACCTTTCAAAATAGTTTCCTGAGGTTGGAACCTTTTTTCAATTTTCATACCCAAAATATAATGTTTTTATAGACCATCCATTTCAAACATCATACAATGAGGGTATTGAATCACCCTCAAACATTGTCTTATATAATTTTGGAATATAAATAATTGTTTCAATAGAACCAATACATATTTTTTGTATTTCTAATTCAACCATAATATAAACATTATACATATTAAGAATTATTTCCTCTAAAACTTCTATTATGATCGGAGTTGTGAACATGTTTCTCAAAAACCATATTATCTTTCCAATTAGATGTATTTTGACCACCAACAATTATGTTACCCATCATAATATTCTTTTTTAGATTGTTTTTTATAGCCTTATCGTAATAAAAATTAATAGAATCAATTTTAAACTAATAATTTTTATAAACATCTACTCTCACAACTTTATCGGTATTCGACACATTCATAACCATCCCATATTTCCTCTCTTCATAAAAAATTTCATCATTCTCAATCACACACAAAAAATCTTCATTCTTTTTAACTTTTGAAGGTATCTTTTGATCCTTATTAGGTTCATTTTTATGATAATTTCCACCACCTACAGTGATATAATACTAAAAACTTATAACTCTATATTTAGCATTATAATTTTTATTTGCATGGGTTACAACTCTTATTATTTCTCATTCACCTTTGAATCTATATTTGAATTTCAATTATTTTCTTTCTCAATAGATTTATTCAAATCAAACATCATTTTTAATGTCTTTAATTTCTCATCTGAAAGTCATTTAGATTATTTGTTGAATAATTTTCACTTTTCAACATCCTCATTTACTTTTCATGCCTCCAAATCTTCCTCACACAATATTTTAATTATTATTTATTATATAATTCCATTTTATATTCTTATTCTTCAAAGATGGTACTCATTAATTCTTTATTATTCGTTATTATCTATTTCAATAATAGAATTTTCATAAGCATGCTGAATAGATTTTGTATATTATACATCAATGTATTCATCTTCATCATCTTTAGATTAGAAACTAATCATTTTTTGATTTGGATAATTTTCTATCCTTCCATCACCCAAATAATTTTTTTCTATCACCATGTTTCTTTAATTACATTGATGGAATTATTAATTCATCATCACCGTCCTCTAATTTCATTCCTCGAGGATAGTTATCCAAAAAGTGACTAATAACTCCACATTAAAAACAATTTAATGGAACATTACCTTTGTACTTACATATGCATATTCTCAAAATATTATAAAATAAGGATAAAATATTATTATGATTTTTACATATCTCATTTTCAGAGTCAGAGTACTCAAACGATTCTTCTTTTTGGTCCTTTGTAAAATTTTCATTCACAACGGACTTGAAAGTGATTTATCTACAAACTTTTCTTTTTTCCATTCATAATTTTTCCCTCTAATTTTATATGTAATGAGGGTGCAATGAATATCATATATATACAATGTTTTATTATCCCTATCTTAAAATGATAATACAATTTCAATAATGTTTTCAAAAACAATTATGAAAATATTATATATAACTGTTGCATCAACAAATTTTTTATTATGACATTAGACAGTGATGACAATGTCATTTTCCCTGGTAAAGAAGTTCCCAAATGATTCATACTCAATAATTTTCATATATTCATAATACATCTTCTTGATTTTTATTTTTTCATTCCCTTTGTGTTACCTGAATATATGTTTTTCAAATTGTACTATATAATATCATTGGTGGGAAAACCCTTCACTCTTAAAAACTCACTTTGAAAAAGTGATTAGAGTAAATAATTATTATATGTTCTATCATTCTCAATATTTTTTGTATCAAAAATATTATAGGAAACTTATCATGTATGGGATGAAATCCTTATATAGTACCTTCAAGATGATCATAACCAAAAAACATAAGTTAAGTCATCATTTTATTTTTCCAGATATGATAGTTCTTTCCATTGAAGATCATAATCCCCTAATTGTTCACACAATTTAGATTCCCTATCCCAACTTCTCATAAAAACATTATAATCGAGTATGTAGAGGGATCCTAGCCTCTGATACAACATGTAATTTCATAGTCAATATAGTTTAATCTTTGATAGGGGGAGGGGTGAATCAATGATATATTTTTCTGTTATGTTTCATTACATTTTAAATAACCTTCAATTAATGTTATCTAATGAAAAAAAAAATATAACACACATCCACTAAAACACAAGAATTTACAAGGGACAATAATCAATATTAGTTTCTATATCTTTATTATGGTCTTGGAAACAATCCAATACAACCCAATCCACTAGAAAAAAAATCATCTTGTGTGGAATATAATGATTAGGATATGCCATTACACTGAAAAATAACTACGTTGAATTCTAGAGTTCATGTTCTTAAAATAGCATGAAATGTGGTAAAAAAATTCCTTCCTCCTGATCAACCTTTTGAAAACATAATCTTTTAAAAACATTGTTTACTTTATTAGCCAGGGGTATGTAATAACTTCCTAGATTTTGTAATTAAAAGCAGTCGGATTCCCATGTTTGATTACTCAACAATAAAATATAACTTTTTTAGAATACCGTTTAACAAAATAAAAATTACATCTATGTTAGTCCATAAATAAAAATCTGATTGATCTGTCCAATTATAGAAATTAAATACAATCTGGGATCATATTCATTATTTATTTTCTCTATAAATGATCTTTAAAAACACACTATAAAAAATTATTCTTGGAATAATTGAGTAGATTCTCTATCATCTTTTAGGAGAGATATTAGTAATCAATTAGAGAAATTATTCTCCTTCTTATATAGAAATCCCAAAAAAAAAATTAAGTAGTATTTTGAAAATGTTGTCCCACATTACAAAATTTCTTGAATCTTCAAAATTCCTTAAATCTCATATCTCTCTTTGAATTGTTCAGAATATTTAATTCCATCTTAAATTTCATATATATATTCAACTTATTCAATTTTTCATACTTCTTAAAAAACTATAGTATGAATACGATTCCTGACTCTGATGGCCCAATATTATTTATTCATTACGATAAAGGTATATGTCACTCAAATTATCATGACCCATTTATAACCTATTTAAAATTGAAGAAATATTATAAAATTTCCATTCACCAATTGATAAAAAATCTTCAAATTCCAATTTATGGATTATAATTAATAAAACAGATTGTTCAATATGTTTCGTTATATCAATTCTGAAAAATTCATAACATATAGATTCCAATTATTTTGATTCATACCAACTCATTAAAACAAATCAAAATTCTTGTAACTTCAAAAAATCTTATCATCCATCTTTTTCAACACATTAAAAAAATTATTCAAATAATAATTTCATTCATCTTCTTTTCTCACGACCCTCTAGTTAGGTATATTAAAAACCTTCATTATCACTTGACCAAATCAAAAAATCATATATAAGAGAAATGGTTGACAATACTTTTTATTGATATTGGACTCAAAATACTTTTCTTATTAAATTATCCCAAAATCTACAAAGAAAATTCTTTATCATAACATTTATGGTTCAAAAAACACTTTCTATCAATTTTCCTCTGATTTCATGAAGATACCAAACAAATATAATAATGAATCGATATTAGAGTAACTTAAATTATCGATGTAATGTCTAGTCCAATTGATCGATATCAACAACTACATATTTACTATTCGTAATACAATAATCAAATTCATCCATACTTCAAAAAATTCTAAATATTCGGATCTCATTTTGATGATCTGGATTCCAAAATGCGTTTCCTTTAGAAAACATTCTTCTACCCCATACTCATTTTCGTATCATGAATTATTCATTACCATAAGAATATTGAAGATCAGATTCAAAATTACCTAAATTATTGACGTAAATAATTTTAACTTCCAATCCATATAAGAAAAATTCATTATTTCTATCAAATCCTATATACGATTGGCCAGAATATGATTGGCAGATCCCCTTGCCTTCATCAAGAAATAATTACATGTTTTTAAAAATACTAATGGTTTGTGTAAAATAAAAAAACACCAAAGAATAATTATATTTTCATTGGGTTCATGCAGAATCTGATTCCCTTTCTTCATTATGATTAAAACCCCATCGTAGGACCAAGTTGATTTCGATGATCCTTTCCTTTGATAAAACATTTTCCCAATTCGATGGACTTTCATAAATAGTGTAAGTCTTATGTCATAAATATGATGGTAAATATATATTTTTAACTTTGAAAAATTGAATTGTTATATATTATTTGAACGATAAATTTAACACACTTGAAAAAACATTATCTTACTTCCAAAAACCTTATACATACAACTTGGTCCAAAATAATAAATTATTTTTGATATATATAAATTTACACATTGTTAATAATATTTGATGATTATCAGTGGATATCATAATAATCACATGGAACATTATATTATAGTGTGGCCTATTGATTAACTATTTAATTAAAATAAGCATATTTGTGTGACATATATCTTCTCTGAAAAACCATGATTTATAATACATAACAATATAATACATCACAATCACTTCTTTGTTTCATTATTTATTATACAAGTTTCATAACATATTCCCTTTAATCATAATTTATCCATTATATAATGGTGCTATTAAATTAATAATATTCTTGATCACCTGGAATATATCAGTGTGTCTATCTTCATTGGAGTGGAAAAATTCAAATATGAAGAATGAATGATATTCACATAAAAATTACTAACAACATTAAATTCCATCCCACGACATGAAAATTATTAATCACAGATTATGATTGATGTTATATCGTGATATTTAAGGATGGTTGGCAGGGTAACTCATTTATATACCCCATTGATGTACAAGTGACCATTATATATAGAGGTATTTATACATATTATTGAATATAAATATTTTATGTACCAAAAAATATGAAAAATATTACAATTACATGTCTAAAACTTCTCCTAAAGAATAGTATAAGATATATTATTACATATCATCTAATAAAATATTATGTATATAAGAATTGTTTTTTCTTTTAAAATTTACAATGAACACTAAATTTGTGTTGATTATTTTATTTACATCAGGGATTATTCCATTATGTTATGGAACATCAAATATACTCATATTATTGATTTTTTTAAATTATTCAGTCCAATATTTTATGTATCCCCCATTTGTTATTAAATATCACTACGAAACATCTCCAATACTTTTTAAAATTTCATGTCTATATAAATATTAATAATTCTTATTTATTGATAACTTTAAAACTACACCCATATTTCAAACTTCCAATAAATAAATCTCAACACATTAAAAATTTAAAACATACTACTTTTAGTGCTTCACTAACACTCCATTACATAGGATGGATATAAACAACTCTAAACATCTGGTTCATTTAATAAAAAAACTATCCTAAATTTTTAGAAGCACATGACCTTAATAAAACATCCATCATCATCAACCCTCAGTGATTATCAAAAAAAAACATATAATATCATAAATTTAACAATAATAGTGATAAAATATTGACAATGTTTTCCAAAATTCAGATTAAAATGTAATCTTGGATAGTTTCATTTTTATTAATTTGGATAGTGAACATATATAAGAATAATTATAATGAGCTATAAGATGAATTCAATATGTCAAACCATCTGAAAGTAATGATTTTATGTAAAAAATTTGAATATTAAATTTATTTAATGGGGGGAATATAACACACCATATTTAATATATATTTATATGTATGTATGTATTACAAATATATTTGTACTGTTATTATTCATATTTTACATTTCATTTTAGTAAAATAATTTCTAATAACAACGTCATAGACAAAGAAATAATTAATATATGATAAATTATTTTCATAATATATTGAAATTTAAATTATAATAAATAATACATAGTTAAAATATTTTAATTTTAATAAGATAAGAAATTATTTATTGTAAATTTAATCATTAGAAAATTATAATGTCATTTTATTCAATAATTTTAATAAAACACAATGGCCATAGAACATAAATTTCATTATATTAAAAAAATCATGAAATAAAAATAAAATTATAATTATTAGAAGTAAAATTGGATAAATATATATTTTAACTTTTAGTTTTAATAAAATGTACTTATTAGAGAAAAAATTAATAATAAAATTAAAACAAGATATGGATTTTATACATTTTTGGAAAATGTTATTTTAGAAATACAATATAAATTTATATAAGTGCTTTGATTTGTAGTTGAATATTGATTATATACTCATTATCATTAGGTAATCATTACGTGAAAGTATTTTTTTAATATATTTATTCATCATTATAGATGAATGATAATTTAGATATAAATACACACACTTTTGAAATTCAATTAATGGTATGAGAATTTCATTCATCTATTTATAATAATTCTATAATATACCATATGTTCTATAATTTATATCATTATAGTTATAATTTGACTATTTATATCCATTTTTTATTTTATACGTAATAACTATAATTATTGATTATTAGTCTATATTTCTAATAAAATTACATTTATATATCGTATAAAAAAGCATTTTCTAAAAATGGGTGTATAAAATATATTTTTAGAAAATAAGGATTCATCGATGACTACATTTCTCATAATTAATTTTTTACACCGAAATTCTAATGTTAATTTATTCATATGATTTCATTCATTCATAGAGTTTTGTAAACATTTTAATTATAGATGTATCATTTGAGTATTTACAAAGATGTAATGTGTCTCCATATACATTTTTATGTCATATATTATTTAATGTGCCTTAGATGATAAAATTTGATATTTCATTAAAATGGTAAATAAATAATTTAAAATTAAATAAATAATTTATGTGTAATTTTTAAATGCGTTATTAACTATTTATAAACTAATACATCATTTGATGCATATTTTTTCTTATATTATAATAAATAATTTTATATATTTAAGAAATATATTGTAATTAAAAATTATTTGAAAAATAATTAATTATTTTCATTTGAAGATTAATTTCAAATATTTAAAAGATTGTATTCCTAAATATTTACATCAAATATCGATAATGTATTTTTTTGAAAAACAATTCAATCATGTGAATAGTAATGTACTCATTTTTAGTAATGCATATTTCAAAAAAATTATTTCCCAAATAAACATTACAAAAAAAATCAACGAAATACAGAATATAATTTTTTTGAATTGGAATAAATATATGGTTTTAGGAAATATATTTTTTTTAATGTGTTAAATTAGGTATTTTGATAATTTTTTTTTGAAATATTGTATACAAGGGTGAAATACAGGACCATATAGTAAATATGACATCAAATATATGTAATAATTTCCAAATTAGACCAATTTTGTTCACATAGACTATTTTTAGAATGATTGGTTATAATTGACAATTAATTGAGTAAATAAGGAACTATGGTGGTAGATAATTTAAAAATAAAATATCCAATACTCTATTTTATAAAATTCCACTCAACACCCCAATAAATACCCACCCATATTCTCATTTTTATCACACCATGATCAATGTTTTTATTTAATATTACTCTCAATAAGACTCTCTCATAACCCTATCTGAAATATTTAAATCTTTTAGTGGTAATCAGTTTTAGACCCAAGACTAGAACCAAACTAAGGAAATGGTTCCTTATTACCTCTCTTCATTTAAAATTTTCAATTCTTCTATTATTGTCAAATTTTAAAATTTTCCAAGTATAGTAATATTATATTATTTCTACAATATTATAATGATATTAATTTATTTTACATGAAATATTATTCTCTCACTATCATTAATCCATTATTTATATTTATTCTCAGTGAATTAAAAACATCATTATCTTAATTAAAAAACAATAACGATGTGGTGAACTGAGTATTAAATAAATAAATATTATACCATTTTGAATAAATATTCAATAAATTTAAAAATAAAACATTCCCTTGAAATTTTAAAGTATTAATACTTTTGAGACAAGATATATAAGAAAATTATATTATGAACAATATTTTACATCTCTCATAATGTTCTTATCACATAATACCCTTGTCGAACATATCATACTTTATAAGTTTCTTAATAACCTTAGGCAATTGGAACATTGGAATGGGTGAGATTAGATTCTTAATATGGGTAGAAATGGGAGATATCAATAGATGATCATATATGATCACTTGACATGAATAAGGGTATTATATATTGATCATTATTTATTAAATTCATATATACATATATATAGTCATATATGTTTCTATGTTGTCACACTCTCTTGGTCACATTCTTTGGGAGAACTAGGGTTTTCTCTCCACACCTCTCATAGATACGATCTTTATCCACCTCTAGTTTAAGCTTTTTTTATCTGCTCAACCGATAGAGGATTTCATTTCTTTTCCTTCATTGTGATTTCTATATAATCTTCCTTAAATACATCATGACCTCAATTATCCCATCAATTAATTCCTTGATTTCATCAGGGGGCTCTTTCAACCTTCCAACTATGTTCAACCTCATATCTTTTCTATATATGTGCTCTCTCTTGGTCTGAATTGATGACTATGTGTGTTCACACGCGATATGAGTTCATCTGGTGGCCAGTGGCGGTTTGCGGTGGTACGATTGTAGTGTTTTCAAATGTCGGCTGGGGCGATGTGGCTATCTCTGGTGTTGTTATATTCTTAAAGATATTGGTAAGATGATATTTTAGGATATATGTTTGTGGGTCATAGGCATCGATGGTTTGTTCATCGGATTGGTTTCACACTTCCAGTGTTGCAATAAGCATTCAGACTGATCATACTTTTGGATGCTTCTTGATTGGCTGTTTTATGTTTTCTTGTTTGCATTTATATTGTGTATTTTGATCTTATCTTCTATTTTTTTGTATCTACTAGTTCTTGGTTGTCTGATTGAGTTGCAGCTATCTCTATGAGTATGGGTTCTTTCATTTCATCACATCAAGTTGTGGTACTGCTTCTAGTAGTTACTGTGAAGTTGGGAACCTCGAAATAGGGATGAGTGTGATGACACAGATCATCTAGGTATACTTCCGTTTTTATGTGTGAGTTCCATGTTATTTTTTTTCACAGTGTTATTAGTATTGAGTTTTGTTGCATCAGGTATAATTTCTGTGAAATTATCACATTATTTTTCAGGTGGTCATATAGAAATAGAGATATATGTGTTGACATCTATTTTCTTGTCCTTATCCACACTTTTGTGTGTTCAAGGAGTGCTCTACCTCATTTCACTGCTGTCATAGTGTTACTTCATGGTAGGTAAGACACAATTTCTTCTTGGCAAATTTCCCAGTTGTTTCATCATTTAGGGTGGGGGATGAATCTTTTTCCCTTGCTTATATTGGAATTTTCTTTATTTTGATCACTTGGAACCACTTCATTCTATTGGTTTTTGATTGTTTATATATTCCATGGTCATTGTAATGAGTTACCAATTACCCACTTATCATAAGATTATTTCATGTTTCATTTTCAATAAAGGGGGATACATCCTCAATCTATTAAAAAATATTCATAGATCATAAACCATTAGTCCTAGAATAGAACATTGCCAAAAATAATGTTACTGTCATGTGTGTGTGGAATCATCACAAACGAATCATGCGGCATGATATCACATCCAATGAATAATAAGATGCCATATAAATTGTTTTAACAATTATAAGCATTGAAAATAATTTCATTAGTTAGGATACATTGTTATGAAAATCATAACAGGGTCGACATAATCCCATAGTCTAATGGGTTCACTCCCTATTCTCCTTTAATTATTGGTGTATAAATTTCCATATTGAGTTCTTATCATTCCAAATTCACTTTTCCTAATATCACAATAGATATCAATATTTTCCTAATGAATTGTGGGTATATAATCCTAGCATTACTCAAAGATCATTAAATCATTCATAATTTCATCATAGCATAATTCTATGAAATTAAATAGGGTTTATAAAAATTTCACAATCATATAATCAAAATATTTTAATAAAAAGAACATTTATGTTTTATATTTACAATATATCTAATGAATCGTTTTTTATCTTATATTTACATAGATTAAAAATAATTTTATAAAAAATTATATATTTGTATTTCAAATAAAGATAAAACGTACATTTTTTAAAGAGATTTTAGAAAATTAAAATTAAAAGAATAAATAAAATGGTATATTCCATGTAAACCCACATATAATTTTAAAATAACAATTAAAAAATTAAATTTTCATGATTAGGGAAATGTTGTTCATTCATTAAATGTTAAAAAATGATTAATTTCTCAACTTCTAAAAAGTAAAAAATATTCATCATGGAAATAATTGTAAAGACTCATTTTTAAATAATTCCAAATAAATTATATTATGGATGAAAATTAAATTAAGATACACATAAATAATATAAAATAAAAATCTTGAATAATTTTAAAGAACATAAATATGGAAAAAATAGATCCCCAAAAACATTACATATATTTTTTATTGTTCTAAAAATATACTTTGAGTCTTTTTTCAGCACCAAATAAAGTGAAAAAATAAAAAATAATTTAAACCATTCAAAATAACCTATTAAAAATAAAATATATATTTTTTAAGAGTTATGGATCATAAAATTTCTTTAATTTTGGTTTATACATGGACAATGAAGATTATGAAAGAGATTGTGTCATAACCCCGTACCTCTAGTCCAAACAAGATTCATACATGCTATATCCTCATGAATAATAAAATTAAATTCATTCTGAATATTTATTATAAGTACATTAATATTTATCCTTCTATATATTATTCATTCAATTTAGTTAATCACATGATTATTCAAAATCCACATCAAAAAAATTTGAGTGTTAAATTCTTTAGTTCCCATACATGTTTTAGTTTCCTGATTTCATTCCTTGAACCTCCGTCATGATTTAATAATATTATCAATATTAATAAATTCATAAATATTATATTTATTAGTAATATAAACATTCATAATAGTACATGTATGGCTTTGATGAAAAATTAATTACATCAATTCATGAATGTGGTAATCAGAATGTATACACAAGAGATGTAATTAATTTTTTGTGGATGGAAATAATGGAAGGAAAAAAATATATCTTTTAATGGCCATAATTATATTTTAAATTTAATAAATCATGATAAAAAATCATTTTAGTGGGCGATGAAAAATTAAAGTGGTTGCTACATGCAGACTGTAGTTCATACGTATTCATGAGAGACACATTCATTTTCCGTTAAATGAAATGAATAATGAAATGGTTATACTAGTAAAACTAAAATATTTTATTATACTAAATAATATTATTTAATTTTACTAATATGATTATATAATATTTGGATTAGGGGAATAATAAAGAAACATGAAATAGTCTCGTATAGAAAGTGACCACTTATTTGAGTATCTTCCCTAGGATTATACCTTAAACCATTTGAGGATAGTAATTGTTTTGGAAAAAAATCAATAGGTAATGGTTAGGATAGTGGGGATTACACTTTATTTGGTTGACGTATCTAGAGTAATCAAATTGAATTAATAATTGATAAGTTGAATTTCACTTTTATAAGAGTGAAGAGTTAACCCAATACAAATATGAAGGGATTCGAAATTTAATAATGTCACTATCATAGTAATGTTTCCAAAAAAACATAAAATTTTCTAAAATATGGTAGGAGAATAAAAATAGACTCAACTAATGAAAGTAATTTAATTTTTTTTTCTGTTAATTGATTCCTAATCTCTTATTTTGTCTCCCTCATTAACAATATCGAACCCAACCAAATGTGATAGAATTTTTACAAGGATAACTATTTATTATGTCTAAAAATTATGTCCAACTTATTAAATTACATTTATTATTATGATTCGAAATATTTAATTTGTTATATAAAATTATATTTCTAGAGATTTCATAAATTAGTCTAAATTTTGGGTAAAAATTCATAAAATCCATATTCTAAAAAATGTTTGTGTAGACATAATAATTATTTTTTTCTCACTATATGCCATATTTCAACTATAAATGAATGTTTATTTATTTTACGGAATATTTTTATGAATATTTTTTAAAATCATATATCAATACTGGAAAGTTTAATTAATAATGAAAGAAAACATTATTCACATTAAATAATTTTTAAGAAAAAAATATTTCTTATTTAGATATGATATTAGATTCATTTTAGAATATTTGATAATAACTATAAAAATGTTAAATAGTTTTTATTTATGTTTAATAAATCATTCAAATAAATTTAACACTAAAATTAAAATAGTTATCTTTTAAATAAACAATATGTTATAAAATGAATGTTTGTATACAAAATATTTTTCTTTGGGAAAAATATTATACAAATATTATATATCACTTCCAAAATACTTAATAAGTTCGATTAATTTATTTTATTACATGAATTTTAGTAATGTATTTTATCTATATATTACTGTCTTTTATTTTGTAATATTAATTAGGTATTGTTCACTTATGGTAGGTGTTGTATACCTCACATGTTATTGAACACATAAAATTAAT
Organism: Viscum album; assembly: GCA_963277665.1. Classification (NCBI taxonomy): domain Eukaryota; kingdom Viridiplantae; phylum Streptophyta; class Magnoliopsida; order Santalales; family Viscaceae; genus Viscum; species Viscum album. Next base: position 1,262,517,870 of record OY728140.1, on the reverse strand, counting down.
TAAAAAGAAATATATTATAAAATAGTAAATTATTTAATTATACCCTATTAGAAAAAAGTTGTACATGAAATTATTTTATCATAATGGAATCATATAAATATACTTATTCCTAATTATATTTATGAGTCTTCACATAGATTCCTCAAATTTATTATTCCAATAGAGAATCTTAACTAGGTGAGTGGTCTTATTTTGTAACACTTTATCTCTATAATCCAATATTTCAACCTATTGTTCCTTAAAATAAGGATCCTTATCTAGTAATAAAATATTTGGGTTATTTATATGTGAATTATGAGGTATATACTTTCATAAAAGAGCCACATGGAACACCTTATGATATCGAGAGAGGTTCAGTGGAAATGTATAATGATAAACTACTATCCTGATATGAACATGAATTTGATGTGGACTGATAAATTTCATGATTAGGTTCCCATTATTACCACATATCATAAACATATTCTGAGGTGATATCAGAAAAATTATTTCAATCCAACATCATCCTATAAATCCCATCAACGATTAGTGATATAACTCCAATTTTAGATCAGTGCTTGCTTGATGTGCTACTGAATGGACTCAAAATTTTCTATTATATCCATATCAAGATCAGGTCCCAATATAATTATATCAACAACTCTATCCCAACATTTTGGAGACTAAATTTCTTGATAAAGTAGTTTTCATAAGGATTCATATAAAAGACCATGTGGTATCAATTGTCGTAATAAAATTCAACTTGATGAAGGCATTGATCTCAACCACCATTAAAATCCCTATAGAAATCTCGTAGAAAAAATTATATGGTTTTAATAGTTCACTCATACTAATCATATTTCAATCATTTATATATTTTGTTAAACCATTGTTTCATATTCAATGATTTCTAAATAATTCTCCTGAACATTGAGGTAAACGTCAGATTTCGATATTATATGATAGAGAGTGGTAATGCATGACACACAACCACTCCATTAATATAAATCATGTAATGTTTTGTATGAAATATATTTTCTCTAATAGTAATAATATTTGATGAATTGTTATAGATATTGACTAAATCCAAAATGACATTAATGTCATTAGATTTCTTCAGAGTCCTTTGTCGAAATTCTTAGCACTGTATTCCCATTTCCATACATAAATTGTAATAGTTTCATAATTACCATATACATCATATTTTTAACACTAACATACTGACATACCATGCCTCAAGATATATACCCTTAAATATACCTCTTCATGATTCGTACTAGAAATGATCTTGGCGATCATTATACATCGTTGTACTCTAGTGATGTATATGTAATATTTAGTTATGAGAATTATCTAATTTGTGTTTCTTTAATTGATATATTAATCACATATATAATCAGTTAATAAAATTGAAAATTCCTTCACTATCATAGTTGAATTCATAAATATTATTTACCTCATTATACAACTTGATAAAGTTATTTATTTCCTCTTTTATATTCACAAAAATTATTGGAGGATCATTTTTTTAAGAAAGATAATATTTACTCCTATGATCAAGACATAATGATATATCCTTTGTAAATCCATAAATACTGGATCTCATTCAATCCTCAACTTGGAAAATATATCATAGACCATCCTACTCAAATCTATAGTCCCCTTTTTTTCCATCTCATTGTGGTAATATATTTAGTAATAATAATCATTAAATAACTCCAACTATCACCTTTAGTGCATATTCAACTCATTCTGCATGAATATATACTTAAATAGTTAATGATCAATATATATATCAAACCCATATATATGATGAAAATGTCTCAATAGCTTAAATGAAAACAAAACTTTTTCTAGATTCAAATCAAGAGTTTTTCAATTTTTCCCATAAACCTTATATTGCAATGTGGCATGTGATACCTCCAAGTTACTATACATATTATGTCATCCTATTAATTTACATAATACATTACTATATATCAAAAATCATTCTCCATTATAGGGTACTGTGAGTAATGGTTCTCTAACCAAACTACTCTTCAGTTCCTTGAAATTCTCTTCACATTAAAAAGATCAAATTTTGACTTCCTCGACCTAGTTCCTTCAAAATTAAGTGAACTAGGTTACCCAAGTGACTTTGAGAATGCATCCATATACACCATAGTCATCCTACTAGTATTGAGGTTCCATGGTTGAGTAGTGGGGAGTCTATACTCAAATTATAATAGTGTAGCATACTATTATAATCATATCAATCAATAGCTAAAGCATAAAAGATAGGTGAATAGATAAATAATATTCATCCATCATACAAATTTGAAATTAATCATAACCATTATTCCCATATATCAAAATGATGAACATGGAATGCTATAAAAATGGATATATAGGGTATCAGGTGAACATGAATATATATCATGGTATATAATAATGAAAAAAATACCCAAGTATATCTCTAGTAGAATCTTGAGCATAGGATTGGTCCTCTACTATGGGAACCATCCTAGAAAGTTAATCAATCATCCATGCATGGTCGTTTCTCCTTCTCCCAACCAGAAACCATGATTTCTATCTAGTTACCCAACAGAGTCCCGAATAGGGTATGAGATATACTCTGTAGACCACAACCAAATTTTCCTAATGCCATACATTCTGTGAATATTTAATAACTAGTTTTTAGGTAATCATAAAATATGTATATCAAATGTGTTATGTAAAAAACCCACATTAGATAGAGTTACCATAGAAAACCCATCTTTGACTACAAACTTCGTCCTAAGATTAATGTCTCTGAATAATTATTCAATCCTGATTTAATTTATATTAATGTATAAGGAACTGGTTCATAGCCCCAGCATCCCTCTCTATTAAAATCTAATCAACTTATTTTAATAAGGAAATCCTAAAAATGTAAGCCTTTGACCAAATCTAATCTAGTATTTTGGCTTGGATGTCTCATCATATAGTTAATACATTATGATTCATAAACAACCTAAGACCGTCCTTGGAATTCACAATTTGGAACCTAGTTCATTCCCTTGGAATAACATGAACCCGTCACTTTACAAGTCTTCCGTTGTAATTCCACATAAGATCCCTGGTTTCACTCTAGGTGTGGTATTACGTAACTTCTCTCTATGATAATCATTAGTGATCCAAAAAGTAATCTCAAGTTACAATCATGGTGTTTATAATTATCTTACATTTGATTTTCAACATAGAATTCCACATAGTCAATCTAAGTCACTTGGGATTGTATAATGATCATACATTTAAGTACATCTTTATCAGCCCATATAGTGATTCTAAGTATCATTTGGGATTATATATTCTAGAATCCAAGAGTGTCCACCATGGTGTTACTATAAGAACCCATGTGTCACACATGGCGCATGATAAATTCATTTAATTATATAATCTCGATGAGACCATTAATGGTGTTCTATGTATGAAACCATGTCCCACTCTCAGAATGGTTATATGAAAGTATATATACCCAAAGGCTAACCATATCATTGAAAATCACATGTAAATGCAATTGAAAACAAGATTTCTATAAACTAGTTACTCACCTTAAAAAGGATCCTCAAACCATATCCTACTTTTAGGTATGCTAACATCCAATGAATTCTATCAATAATATATATTTTTAATATTAATTATATATAACATCTCAAGGATAAATGAGAAGGATCATCGTCTAAAGGTATAGGTAAATGGTCTTATATTCCCTGTTTTATTCAATTCAATAAACATTTCAACTATGTTATTTAACATTCCACGAAAAGGGAATTGGGAAACACCTAAAAATGTTCAATCAATTCATAATCCACCCATGGTGGTTTTCAACATTTAACAACAAACCAATGTTGTGGTTGAATTCATGATCCTTAAAATATAATGATATATATACTAGTCTTGTTGGTCATGTAGGTCAAGCATACACATTTTATTTAAGAATAATTTATTTAGCAAGCATCTCTTAGAAAATCTGACGCACAACACAACAATATAGTATATAAACATAAATTCTTTATTGGAAAAGCACGAGAAAACATGACTTAGAATTTTAGTATATCCCTCAGCCATTGATAACCATTAATTCATCATACAATAGAAGAATATGATCAAATATAAAATTCCCTTAAAATATGGAATGCGATATCACACATAAATAACTATGTTGAATGAAAGATTAAAGGTGAAATACATAAATTTAATAGTGATATTATACATACGAAACCCATGATATTGATGTTGGTTAAATTTGTGACTATATGGGGGAGATATCACAGGGCCTAATAAGACTCCATGGGATGAGCTCTCAACAAAATATCCTCTTGGTTGTGGGGGGAAACAGAAAAATTGTGTTAGAAACTTTATATCGTAGTATATTTTCCCCAAATGTTTAGCCAAAACATCCACCGACCATGCACCATGAACTAACCGAAGACATCCCTCACGTTTTATAGGGGAACAGTTAGACTAATCATGTATAGTCTATGAAAATACCCCTTAAAAAGAAACTAGAAAACCTCTCATGGCCATGTGGCAAGGTATTCAAGATTAGAAAAAACTATGTGTCCCTTTACCTAACACTAAACCACCCTTAATTCATTAATCGAACTATTTGGATAGGGTTTCATGGAATCCACTAACCACATGACACATCTATTTATCCCAATAATAAGGGCTATGGGCTTTCTAAAAGGCCCAAACACCCCCAACTCCAATTATGTCATTAGGAATATCTATTAAAATAAAAATAATGAATTAATATTAAAATAAATTTTTTCATACCAATAATGAATTCCAATTACATTCAATATTCCCTCCTATAAAGAATATCATCCCTGAGTTTTTATTCCAATGGTGACAAATCATCATCTAATAATAACTTCAGCCACTAGGAATGTAAGTTGGAATCCCACTCTATGTATCATCTTATACATAGTCATACTAACATTGAACTCATTCCATAGGACGTAACTATTTTCAGAGAACCATCATTCGTAGATAAATAATATGGAAAAGGTGATCCTAAAAGGATGAATTAACCTAAAATTAAACTTCCTTAGGATGAATAATATGAGATGGATTTGAATGATATCAGTCATGTGTATATACGTAGATGATATGAAGCATGTCCTGATACCTCTGATGTAACTACAACTAGTTTCCTATGGTCTAACTCTATCAACAATCTCATAGGTCCCAATGTAATGTTGAACTATATTCCCTTTGTTATATATCTGTCTATGCCCCATTCTAGGAGAAACATGTAACAAAACTAGACTCCCAACATTTAACTGTATGGGTCGACAGTGATGATCAATGTATGAATTCTTCCTTGACTGAGCTATAGACATCTGCTTCCTGAAAACTAAAACTTCTCTAATGTATCCTAAATTTGATGATGTCCAAATATCTCTTCCTCACTTTTCTCTTACCAGTACAGAGGTGAATTAGATGAACTTCCATATATGTCTCAATAAGGATCCTCCTAAATGGTCATCTAGAATATGTTATTATAAGAGAACATAGTGAGGCGAATCTTTTTCTCCGATAAACCACTGAAATAAGCGAATCATTATAAGTGAATAACTTCCAAAACCTATATTGTGTACTTATACTAGCCATCAGTATGTGGGTGATAGGTTGTACATATCAGTACCTACAAATCCTGTTACCTTTTAATCCCCTTCAAGAATTGTGTCATGAAACAAGAATCTCTATATTAATTGGTAGAACATGAAAATCCATGTAGGATTATGATCACATAAATATATAGCCTCCCAAAATCATCTTCTGAAAAGGCCTCCAGAATATGTATGGAATGGGAGACCATTTTTAACACATCTATGATCACCCATATGATGTCATAAAGTAAAGGTGACAAAGGAAATCCCATCATTATGCCCATGGTGAAATCATTCCAGTTATTCGGCATAATATTCAATGTATACTAAATCCCAGTTTGTCATTAGTGTTCTTCATTCACCTACTAATTGGTGGAACATTGAGTAAAAAATCCAAAAATATCATTTTCCTTTCTTACACACCAGTATTGGCGGGGTAATTCATGATAGATATTACCATGAATCAGATGTAAATACCATATAAAGGCATGATAATATTGCAATAACACCTCACACCCATGTGTTTAAACCTATATAAATCTTTGAATATGCAATATCACATTATCATAACACCCCAATGTGGAGGCGGGTTATCACCTTCAATGCTCATCTGTTGGACCAAGCACTTGGGACTTGATATCATTCATTCATTCACTCTTTCCAAAAGTGATGCGGTCAATTAAAATGATTCATGTAGAAACTTACCATTATGTTCCTAAACCTTTATATGCATATCTGAAAACTAGGTTAAAATATGCCTCTCACTACTGCCCTCTTGAACATCTTGTGACTAAGTCATTTTAATAGAAGAATTGTTTACAGTGATTCCATTCCCAGAAATATAGAAAACCTCTATATCGATTGGCTGTCAATATCTAACCAATATTAATTTACTTATATTTATTTTGTGCTCTATTAATATATACCTAAGTCTTTTGTGATCTGTAAGCACCAAAAAATTATCTCTTAGTAAGTAATACTTCGAACATCACACGGTGTGAACAACAATAGGTAAGTTGAGATTGTGTATACTATAGTTCCTCTAGTGTGGTCTCAAATGTGGAAACTCATATAACTTGACTCACTCATCCAGTGACATAACTTCTCCTCGCACTATTCTTGATACACATTAATAATATATATATATTCATACTTTCCCTAGGGGAATAAGAATCAACATTGAAACCAATCTCCATTTCATCTCATAAAAGGATATATCATAGGATTAATACCATATAAACATCACACCCTTCTTAGTCAATCCCATAAATTGTAATTTTTCTATTAAATGTACTGGATAACACGCACATAATAACTAGTTTTTTTTAAAAATAACTCAATGTATATAAGACATTTATGTACTTATCCTAGGAAACTACAACTATCACATTATCTAGGTAAACGGATACTCCTATATCTATGATAATGACACCGAATAAGTGAATATTATCTATCCAAAAGTTCAACATTTTGAACCATGAATTTAACTAATGATATCTCTATGTATTCAATACAATCTCATGATGCTTGACATGGTTGTCCAGAGTGTGAGAATACACAATGATATCATCGATGAATACCACCACCAGTGAATCCAAATAAGGGTGGAAAACCTAGTTTATCAGTTCCATTAAAACTGTTGGCACGTTCATGATACTGAACGACATGAATAAATCCTTGTACAAGCTATATCTACTAAGAAATAATGCATGTGTTATATTTTATGGTCTAACATGCACCTAATTACATCCCAATCATAGACTTATTTTATATAAAACCCATTCTTCTAATAACTAGTGGATGAGATCATCTATATGAGTCAACAGATAATAGTTATTAACTATAAGTCGGTTTATCCAATTGTTTTCTACAAAAATCATGATTGTATCATCTGTATTCCTGGAGAATGGATTGGTGAAACCCATAATGAATAATTGGGTCATATAAAACCCCTATACATCATTTTTATTATTATTATTTAGATTCTATAACTTCATAGTTTCCATATAATAATAAGAAATGGATACTGGTGTAGCTCCTCGTACTAACTCTATAGAAAACAATACCTATATCTTTGGAGGTAGTCATAATAAATCATTCTGAAAAAGACCATGAAATGATAAATTATAAGAGGTAAATATGTTTGACTCATTCCTTTTTCATCAAGAAATAATATTTCAATTTGAGTTATCACCCCACCAAACCATGATTTTTTGGTCTATCTCGGTATTCCAGGACATATCGTTCACAATTGTGAATAAAATTCCCGCCCTTTGGTGATATATATTTTACACATCAGTGATAATAGTCAACCTAAGAATGATAATGAACCAACATTTCCAGCCCATGAATGATGTCGAACCCTATTATATATAGAATAAAGTGGTACCCTTTAAGGTGACACCCACATATCTCATGGGGGAACTCCCAAAACTAGCGTACACACTCTAATTGAATTAAAAATTTAGTATTATTTGTCATCACATAATAGAGGAATTGAACATTGACCCCAATAATCAGCACAATTGGAACTGATGTTAATGAATAAGAAGAACCTATATATATAATATTGCATATAATATTGTAGTAGATACTAATATAGTACCTAAAAACATTGTATGTCTAGAACTACGCTCCTTAGGTATTGGCTATAATCTGTAAATATGTCATGATCTATATCCCTGAGATATAGATTGGCTACCTTGAGTAGGTCTGATATACTAGTGCAACAAGTATGGTTTCATGATACCCTATCCGCAACCACCACCTTAGCTTGATTGGCCAGTATTAATCAAACTTCCTACTAGATGAAAAGTTTCTAACACCAATCCAAAACTTGGAGTCAGTGCAGACCCTCCCTCAATGGATACTGGAGTAAAATCTCTACAGAAGTAGTAAATATGACCCGTCTTACGACCACCCCAAAACTTGACTGGCCCCATGGTACATTGAGGCTTCATATGTCCTAGCCCATTATACTGATGGAACAACACCAATCATACTGAATACACACTATGACTATAAATATCACCACATTGAATTTCCAAAATCATTTCATACTACTGGTTGATGTAGTTTCATATTTATGTGTTAAACCACCCATGCTTGAATCCCCTACTTCTTCCATGTCATGCTCCATGATAAACACCTCATTCTATATCGATTCTCAAAGTCCTGGGATAGAAATAATCATAGAATGTAATCTAAAAATCCTTTAAATCCATATATTTATGATGATCTATCCGAGTAATAACTTCCCAGAATATCATGGAAGAATCCTGATTCATATACATAGAAAAAATCACTCTCTTATAATTAGGTGTCTAAAGATGCTTAAAACTCATTTACATTTCCTCTATCCATGACATTTCAGCCAATAGACCAACATCTCCTAAAATCATGGGCATTTTTTGTTACTAAAAATCATGCATCAACTATTCCATAGTTAGGGAAGGACGCAGGGATCTATAAACATTATACATAAAGCATAAGATACCCACTCAAAACTAGGAATCAGTTCCCATATCGGATATAACTAGTGTTGCCTCCAGTGAAAATATTGATGGTTCACTGGTGACCCAGGCCCCACCACCTTTGGAGCATGGTCGTCACCACCCTCTTGAAACACGACTTGAGGCTTTCATTGTGGCATGTCTCCCGAAATTCCAAACACATACCTGAGTAACATATTTAATAATGACGAGAATCATAGATATAAGAAATAAATAGTTCAAACATCCCTATAAAAGAGTATCGCCCAACAATCTACTATTAAATCCATGTATGAGTGACATAAATATTATAAGAAAAATAAGAGGCGATACCTACTACCATATCTTGCGTCTAGGTCATGCTATATTTATATAGAATATGTTTATGGTCCCAATATAATACACCCATTACATTGTATTTGGAATCCCTATTTTATGTCGAGCATTTTATTTCATAGGTTAATTTCATTTAAGTGCATACACATGATATATAAAATAATAAGAAATATTTAATTATATATATATAAATTTAATATTTATAATGTCCCATATACTTTTAAATTGAATGGGGACATTAATTTAATTACAAGTAATTATTTATCCAATCCATACATGAACATCTATCTATGATTCAGAGAAATATAAATTAAGGTACCGGAACATGCTACAGGAAATTCATGAAGTAAATAAACATTTAATGACATATGAATAACATATAATTCCTCAAGCATCTAATATAATTCATGATGAAATACTTATTTCAAGATTTCCAAGTAAATGATATATAATAATTAGGAAAATAAATCAGTTACTGTGTCACCCAACATTGATGTCATGTCAACCGTAACAAGCATAACAAAAAACAACATGTCCCATCCAAGGTAATTTGTATTTTTACTATACACTGGTTGGCTAATACTAGACATAGGGTCATTGAAAAATCCTGATAAATTCTATTCCTCATATATACCATATCAAAATAGTAAGGTAAAAAAGAATCATTGAATACTACGTTGTGGCAACTCGAACTAGTTTCACTCGAATGTAACCACACCCACTTGGAAACATGACCTAAACCATTCCTCCATGTATGCTAGATGCTACCAAAAAGTAGTAAGATTCCATAGTGTAATAGTGTGGAGACTATACCCTCATGATCATAGTTTGTCAGAACAATATAATCATACCAATCAAAAGTGTAATCATAAAAGATAACTAAATAGAGGAAGAGTAATCATACACCATATAAATAGGAAAGTTAAAACATCTATTAGATTATTATACAAAAATGATGATCAAGACATGATATATAAAAAAGGAAGTATAGAGAGATTATGAGAAAATTAATATAAAACATTCTATTCAAAAATGAAAATGACATATGGCTATATAAAGTAACATATTTAGCATAGGATCAAACCTCTAACAAGATACACCATCATATCAATGTATTGAATCATCCATATTTGGACATATTTTTTCCATCCCCCTTGCTACTCACAATATTTTTTTTCAGAATATTTATGTGCATATCATAGTCTTGTCTCCCATGGGATCCATGATGATTTTAAACATTTTGATTTTACCCTTTGATGTAGTTGTAGAACATCTTAGGTGGATGTTGGTGATGAGTTTCAATTCGGATAAGCTTTAACTCCATGATTTCAAATCCATTTATGATTATTGGGGGTTGGAAACCCTGGATTGGGTATCCTAGATGAACCAAAAGTCATTTTGTGTAGTGTTAGCCTCTAAGGATGATTTTGTATGAGCATGGTGCAATCCACCCCCACCAATCCATTGGTAGCTCACATTTCCTTGTCTCTTGGTGGGATATGGAGATTCAACATGGTCAAGACTCCGCTAAGGAGCATGTGTGGGTGGATTTTCTAGTTTTACCTCTTTATTTTCAGAGTATTTCCTTTTTTCGAGCATTTATACACTCTTTAGGTGTTTCCTATATGAATATGAACAAATCCTCCACAAGAAGAATCCTTGATATCTCGTACATGTGTGGACAGGAAAATATACCATCTTATACCGGTTTATGTTTTCCTTCAAGTGTAGGATTATATTATTAGGTCATAGGAGGTGATCTTCCCGTCACCACTAAGGTACTTCTCATTATTCCAAATTGAGAGAATTATCTACCAGTTTGGAGAAAATTATGGGTGGCTATTTTCAGTTTAGGTCTCTCTTAATGTGGGTGAGTTCAATATCCACCGGAAAAGATTCCCTTCAGAACTACATGAGGTTCGATAATGTTTTATCCTCGTGTTCTTCCCTATCCTCCCTTAGGGCCCCATGAATCGGTGTAGTAGGTCCCCTTACTTGTCAATGTCCTTATTTTCTTGGACCTGGTTCTTTTCAAGGCTCAGGTGTCAACATTATTTCCTTATGTTCTCCCAAAACCCAAAATTGTCTCCTACCTACTCTCAGATACAAAATAGGGTATTAGTAGAATCCCCTTGATCGGTTCCAAATGTCACCACAACCCTGATCCTCCCAACGGAAGGCTCCCCTGTTTCCCCACCATGTATCAGAAGAAAAAAAAATCCCTCTCCACAGAGGGCACCTATTTCTCCTCCCCCACCCTCCTCTAAAAATACATGAAGGGGCTTCCCCATGTGCTAAGGATCCCTCAAATGTTCCACTGTATTATCCTTTATTATAGTCCAATGGAATGTGTACCCAATCACAATAAAAATATTATTAGGCTCATCTATGTTGTTAGAATAAATGAACCATGTATTCTAGGGGAAATCCAGACACATTTTATTTCAATGGTTTTTTTAATATTTAATGCTTGAGGCCAGGGTGCTCAGGTGAAGATAGATTATATTTTTTCATAACTCCTAAATAGTAGTGTCTCCTTAGTTGTAGTTCTCGAACCGAAGAAGGCACCCTCTAAAATACACAGTACGCATATAGAAGTAATGTGCGGAGCTTCATGAATCCACATACCAAAAACAATCTTATATGGATATTCTAAAATGAAATATCATAGTGGATCTGATCATGGTCATAGGTCAATTTATCTCCACAAAAATCACATATAGACCTAAGTGTGATTTTCCTTTATTTTTTTGTTGTAGATGTGATACTCAGATTAGGGAATCTCTATGGAATGGACAACCCCCTTTCAATCGAGGAACCTATCCTAGATTTTTGAATTTTATTTCAATATTGTTTCCAATAAAAAAGAGAATTATAAGTGTGGATCATTTCCACAAAAGGATAGAATATAATTTTTTGAGTTTATGTCTCCTGTTGGGTTACATCACAAGGGATACTCCAATGATCCATTTACATGGTTCAACAATCAAAAATGGAGATTTTATACATGGTTATATTTAGATATTTTCCTATCTATTTTCAATTTCATCGCTACATATCCATAGTTGATGGTAAATTACATTTTAAGGATACTTTTAGATCAATCCTCAATTATGATCATGCTCTACCCCATGTTGGACCATGGTGTTTCCCCTTTTCTCACCTTTGGGTCAATACATAGAGATACCGTGATGTGGTTAGTGACACGTAGAGCAAACCAACCCATTGCAATTATTTTATTTCCCTCCAACATATGTTACAGAAGCTCAAAAGCGATATACTACCATAGAACATGAATTACCTTCCATGTATTCAAAATTTTGATGAGGTGAAGAAAGATATTGAGCATCCGGAAATCAAATTTTAGGATTAGTGTGATGAAACCATGTTCAGTGATCTCAATGAAAATAATAATATTATGTCCTATTTATTCCCCAGATATAATTGGATGAAACATGAATAATTAAGGATTAATTTTCTTCATGAGGGTAATCAAATTACATATTTTTTTCATGCTTGTATCAAAGAGAAAAGGTGGTGCATCAAACCTAATATCTTGTTGGAGGATGGTACTTAAACCAATTATAAGAATGGGGTTAAAGGTATGTCTAAATAATTCTTTAAATTTAGTATAATAGGTACAAATCCCTTATATAATGTGGCTACCTAAGGAGTGTTGAGGATCTTCATGGTGTAGTCATGTGGCCCATCTCATTTTCTAATAATGATCTTTTTGTAGACATAATAGATGAAATGGAAATCTATGAGGTGATGTGTGGGCTCAATCGAGAGAGTGTACCGGGCCTAGATTCTATTTCAGGTGAGTTATATAGGTCCTATTTGAATACTATAATGTGTGACCTGGTGAAATCTTTTCAATAGTTATTTAGGGGTGGATGTCTTCCCTGGGAGATATGTGCGACCACCAATAGTGTTAATCCACATGATCAAATATCCTTTGTCCCTTTAATATTACTACTTATTTCATATGTGTAATTACTCGTACAAGGTGTTCTCCAATTTTCCCAATAGAATACTTTCAATATACCTCCCCAGCTAGATATTAGATGAGAACCTTAAATTTCGAAAAGGAAAAAAATCAAGGGGCAATAGCATTGTCCCAAGAAGTGATCAGTGACATTAATGAGAAGTATAAAAGATATAACATGGATATAAAATTGTACATTGATAAATAAAATTAACATGTGGAATGAAATTTTATTATCTATGTGTTTGACAATATGGTTTCACCAAAAGATCCTCATACCTATCTTTTAGTTGTTACAGCTCCTCCTGTCTCCATATTACATTCTTGGGAAAAAAATGCGACTTCCCAAAGGAATCATGTGGTCTTAGACAAGGGTATCCTCTCTCAACAACCATTTTCATCATCAATCAATATGTTCTCATTTTCCTTATTAATAGGAGCATTAAGAGGGGAAATGATCTTCCTTATAAAAGTATGATGCACTTGGGTTTCATTTCTCATCACATGTTCGTAGATGATGCCATGATATTTTTAAATTCATGAATGAGATCAGTATGTGGTATCAAAAAAGTGATTGAATAATATTTAGAATGGAAGGGAAATAATATAAACTAGTAAAAGATAAGTTTTCTCATCTCTAATAGTTTCTATGACATGATAATTCTTTCCCAGATGAACATTCAGGACATGTTGAAAAGTGAATTTCCCATTTGTTAGCCTGGTTTCATCGTATCACAAAAAAGTCCTTGAATTGTGAATTTTGAAAAAATTATGGGGAGGACCACCAGTAGAATTATAACCTAGAAGAACTAGTATCGTTCCTTTGGAAGCAGAATCACTCTAGATAACAATGTGGTATACTCTATTCCAATGATTTCTCCTTCACCTACCATATTCTCTAAGTGGATTTTCTCTCAAATTAACATCGTCATTTCCTCATTAATCTTGGATTCATATTCAGAATGTAATCACTATTGGGAATCTTGGGAAATAATGGCATGGTCATTGAAAGAGGGGGGTAATATTGTTTAGATCCACATAGATATTTTTTAATGCATACATGTGAAACTGTAAGAAGAGTATCATGAGGAGAAGAATCTATAGGGACGTTCATGGAATCAAAATATAAGGGGATTATGGCCATGAAAAGAGGAATCAATTTCTATATATGTTCAAGCATTCGGCCTCATTTCCCAATTCTCTATTATTAATCCTTTTGGATTGTGGGTATTGGTGAGATCTCCTTTTGACACCATAATTGGGATGATAATTTATAAATTTTCTAGCAGACTCATGGTTTATTAGTTTTTCCACAAAATTGATTGAAAAAAAAATATTTTTCAGTCAGTAATTCATTATGCAAGTAAACACTGTTATTTTATCAATGTTTTTTTGGACGATCATTAGCGTGGTATGTTTTATATCATTGAAATGAATAACAAACAAAATGAGGGTGTTTTCCCAAACTCATCATTGGAAAACATTTCATAAAAATATTCCATTAGACATTCATTCCATTTTACTCAGGAAGTCATGTGTGGAGAGGTTCTTTGTGCAAGGAGCTACCTACAATACATAAATTTCTTATTTAGATAATAAGGAAAAAGATATTGCTTAAGGTTGGAATAATTAAATGAAATTTTATCGACATAGCATCTTGATTTTCATGTTTTCTGGTCCGGCATGAGGAGAGCGTCGTTCAACTGGTTTTTAAAGGAGGTCGGGCATGAGAAATGTGGATAGAATTTGGCGTCTTCACATGATTTTTATCTTTGGTAGGGTAAGGGAATTCCATTCTTGATCTTGTTTCAACATTGTAGAGGAAAGGGGGACGTAGAATACAACATGATTGGTGATCATTTTAGTAGGGTACTAGAATCTATAGAAGGTGCATAACCCTGCTTGGTTTTATAGAATCATGTGTACATGGAGGTCACTCTTGAAAAGAACCTGTAACCTTCCTATATACATGATCCATCTCCTCAAAAATTGTGATGATGATCCTATGCTTAGGACATTTTCTATTTTTAGGTATAATTCCATGCATCATATAGGGATCAATCAGGTCAATAGATCCACTTCTATCCACATATCTTTGGTCTAAAATAGAATTTATATGCATCATTTGACCTAGGTGTTATGAGTGAAGGCAGAGTGGTAAGGGACTCTCAGGGTGAGGTTATTCTTCGTTTTATTGCATATTTTGTGGTTGGATATTCTTTAGAGTCCAAGTCTTCAACCATGGACATTTAATTATCCCTTTTCTAGTAGTAGAACATCAATCTGACAGTGGTCGATACAAATTACATGAATTTTCAGAATTTAATGCATGGTTATGGTATGATTCCTTAGAAAATGGTTTATATCATCAGATTTTGTAGGGGCTACATAAATAAATGGATGGATATATTACATACCCAAATAAATGGGACCAATTTTATGGACTTCCTTACATCAATGATGAACCACGAAGGAAGATAAACTTTTTTTACAGGTATTAATTTACTACCTCTGGAGGGGACTAATTTCATGACAGGGGATGCTCTCGATCTCCACTATTTTTGGCCTCCCAATGTTTTAGGTATCCCTTCTTTGTGACTCTTTTGGTTTCACCATGAATGTATATTTATATTTTTGGATAATTCTTATAAATTAAGTTTATTATGAAAATGTTATTATAAAATAAATAATTTGTAGGTTACCAGAAAATATATATATGAAATGCAGAATATACAAAACTATGATAGGTCGGAGTTCCCATTGATCAACTATCCTTAGAATCCTACTTTAGCCTATGTATAACATATTTGAGTAATCAGTCAGCCATTATTTAGTTCAAAATAAACTCTTCGGCCCTTGGTCATATCCCAAAAATCAATCATGAGTAATAAATAATCAAGATAAATGTAATAAGAAATCATAAAAATGTAAGGCCTGGACCATATCTATTCTTGGTAGACGCATCATATAATTAATTATTATGCTTGTAAAAAATTTAAGCCTAGCCTCGGGGATCTTATTTTGGAACCCATGCATCACACTATTCAGAACATGAACTTTCCACCTTACAATCCCATCTGACTCATTCGTCATAAACACCATTGTATCACTCCAGGTGTTATAAAACGTATCCACCATTTGAGTCCATCCTTGGAAGTCCATAAATGGAGACTAAGTGTTACTAATGGAATATATAATTATTATCCCTCTCAGACCATGCATGGAAGTGCATGTATAGGGTCCATGTGTTAATCCGGAATGTATAATTATCATCCCTCTAATTCCATACATAGTAGTCTATATAGGGATTCCAAGTACCACTCATGAATATATAATCCAGCATCCAAGTTAGTTTATCCATTTTATTCCAATGATAACCCATGTGTCACAAAATGAGCATGATAAATTCATTTTTAAATCATTTAATTGGCTATTCTTGATAACGGCTTTAATGGAGTTTGGATTCAAAACCCCTGCCTCACTCATGGTATAGAAATACGAAAGGTCATGGGACCAATTACTAAACAAACTTTTCTATGATCACATTTAAATTCAATTGGTTATAACATTAATAAAATAATGTCACTCACCTAAAAAGGCTGCCTAAACTATAGCCTTGTATTGGTAGGTATAGAATACCATGAATTCTATCATTTTTCTCTACTTGGAAATTTAGTTATAAATAACATCTCATGCCTAACTGATAAGGTAAAATGAAAAAATCCAAAGGGACTTGGTCTTCCATTCCCAAATTTATTAAATTCATTCTAAGATTCCATGAATTAAGATAACATACCAAAAAAGGAGTAATTGAACATAGAAAAAAATGTTATCATTTCATAGGCCACCCATGGATGTGTTATTCGTTTAACAGAACAACTAAGGGATGGTTTAATTCATGTTCATTAACCTTTAATGATATATATACATGTTTCATAGATCAAATTAGTCAGTCCTACCCATTTTATTTTAAAATAGTTCCAATTAAAAATAATTCTCTAGGAAATATGATGCAAAAAAACTAGTTTAAAATAAAAACACTAAGAGAGAAAGTAAAAGAATGAGAACACAGTCCTCATCTTGGTAGTTTTCTCATCATCTACTATTGGCGTCAAATCTGGGCTAGAAAAAATGAAATCATGGAAATAGAAAAATTCCCAAAAAATATTCCACATGATCTCTCACCAAAATAACTCTGTCAATAAGAAGACAAAATATCAATGGGGCAATAAGAATGGATAAATTAATATTATAAAACTAATTAGTCCCAGATAGGCTTAATCGAAGTCTATATGGGAGAGATAACTCATGCACTAGGATGATACCATGGGAGGATCTCTCAATTGTAGGGCCCACTATGCATGGAAGGAAAAAGGAAATGTGGCTTATCCCTTTCAAATAATAGTGGTTAAATGGTCATTTCCCACCTATAATTAAATGTATTCATGATTTGTCCCCATGGTTGGCTAAATTGTGTTCCAAGAACTACCCCAAGACACCCCTCACATGGGGTTTGTGCATGATTTAACTAACCATGTGCATTATATTAAAAGATCTATATAAAGGAATGCAAAATCTTAATTGGTCAGGTGGACTGAGAGAAATGGTATGAATAATGATTAATGATCTAAAAAGATCCCTGAATGACCATGAATAGTTTAATATAATAATAAAAAATGGTCCACATAGGTTTTACTTACAATGAGGCCCACATATTTCTCTTAAAATACGGGGCTCTAATATCTATTAAAGCCATATACACCCTCAAAACCTTTGTGACCTCATTAATCACTTATCTGAGAAAAAATAAAAGGAATTAAATTGAAAAAAATGTTTCATTCCACAAAGAAAAACATGAATTTTACACAAAATCATATGAGTTCTTTCCATGTCACCGGGGTTAGGGGATTTGATAGTAATGAGAAATTTTTCAGAAATCATTGATTGTATTAAACCAATCCAAGAAAACTATAAATAGTAGTCTCCAGGGTTGGTTTGGTAAAATGATCAACAATATTTCTCATTGAAGGATCCACATACATTACCTCACATTTTATTACATGATCCATGAATTATACATTATATATCTAAAATACACACTTTACAAATTATCCATGTCGATTATCATTTCTAAATGTGTTTAACACAAAAAAATAAAAAATTATCATATTAGTTTCAAATAAAGCATATAATAATGTCATAAATAAATAATACAATAAATTTATCAAGGTAATCTATAAATACATTATTAATTAGATTCATGAATATAACATTGGAATTGGTGGGTCCAAATAGAAATGGTAGAAATTCATAGTTTCTATTCAATGTGTATATCATTTTATTGTATATTTACTCTCTTTTTACCATTAAATATAGATTTATTGGTCATAGATCAATCTTGGAAAATTATTTAGAACCTTTTATTTGACCAGAAAAATCATTAATATGGGGTGGAGGATGGTTTTTGTTGAACGTGATCTTATTCTTTTCCTGATAATTAATATAATGATGCATTGACCAATTATACTTATTAATAAAAAATATGACCACCCATTGTTAAAACACCTAGTCAAATCAATCAATTATATATATTATATGGTAGTGGTTTATTCAATTCTTATAAATTAATCAGTTTTATTCTATAATAATTCATTGAAATTACTATTATAGAAGGTATGAGTTATGCTTAAAACACAACTTCATGATTCATGGTATGACTAGAAAAAACATCTAGAAATACATCAAATTATACAATAATAATATTGATATCATCAATATTGAGTTTTTCCTAACCATTTAAAATAAAAACCCTCATAAATTAGTAGTAAAACCAATATAATGGATGTAATTTTCATTAGTAGCTCAAGTTCATCCTTGAAAACACAGACCACCATATGTTTATTTATATTATAAAAAATAAATTTTACATCATATTAAATGATATGGAATATATATATAAAGAGTAAATTCATGATAATAATCCCATAAAATTAATCTATATGATGATTGACAAGATTTATAGGAAGAAAATATCCTCTAACAACTAGCAGAGATGTGACATATACATCATAATTAGTAATCATAACTATTCTAATGGCTTTATATTAGTTTTTTTCATTAATGTAGACACATTATATGACCAATGTATCATTGAAAATATATTTCCATGAGGAACTGTATTCAAAAGGAAGGTGATCCCAAAGTATTTTGTTAGTATCGAATTTAAATTTAATTGTTTTATATGATGGAAGGTTCAGATAATTACACATTTTAAAGGGAATTATTACCTACTATAGGAGACTATTATAGATTAAATACATATTAATGGACCCTTAAAAAATTATATATATATAACATTTTACCCATATTCTAAAAAAGGATCAAGATCATGCATCAAGGTCAACATCTATATATATCATATTTTCTCCACCATTTGTCATTACTAATAAATTTTTTATTTTATCGTATTGTGGATTAAATCTAAATAACATGGTTCTGTAGAGATTATAATTTTCTAGGAATGCATGAGATATTATGGAATATGAATTAAACCTGAAAGAGGTGTCCTATACATCCTGTGAGAATAAGAATAAAATCACAAATAATTGGATTTCTATAGTTTATGTTTATGTTGAAAATACTAGTCAATGTAGCATAATATCCTGCATTGATGAATATTAGGTTAGAATCATTTAGAAATAGTATTTAAATGAATTACTAATAAGTGTCCTTTTAAATCCATTCTCAATTAAAATACATCCCAATTATGATGTGTTGGTATTGAAAGAAGGAATATGGATATCTAGGTGTATCTTAGGAAATACAGATCATGTGTGAAATTTATTATAATTACCATGATAATATATGATCCTCCAGGTGCATGAATAATATAACATGGAATATTGAACAATCAAGAGGGTTTTGAGGGGATGTGGCCTTTGAGGATGGTATATATGGGATCATGGTAATATTGTTAGGTGACAGAATGGTATAGATGGTATTAAGTGGAATATGGTCCAACAAGTAAAGGTTATTAATGAAGATGATGTCAGTTTTAAAATTCAAGGATGTTTCCTATATTTCTTTTCAAAACGTGAATCAATGCTAAAGTAGTCTGAGAGAAATAGTTTACAGATGTATAAAATTACCATACCTTGATGTTTAATTTTGTTAGGTATAGAATTTGGCCACACAGTTTAATGTCATGAAATAGTGAAGTCTATGTCTTCAAGAGAGTGGTTGTAGATAATTGATTAGTACTTAAACTATTGGGATATTCACTAAATAGATTTTTACGTCCTACAGTTCGTAGGAGGACTGGATTATAGGCACCCAAAATATGAAAATGATAATAAAAACTCCAATATCCTTTCAAAAGTGAGTCCTGATAAATGTGTGAATTAATATATTTAAAATCATTCAAATTACATAAAATTATTGAATTAAATTTTTATGGTACATAGTTGTTTAGGGTTCAAATTGTAGGTTTTCATAACCTATTGACCATATCATCAATAGGAGGCATCTTATGTCTAATGGGATGCATCATGGGTCTTATACCCAAATGAAAATCTAAACCGCTCATATTATCTCATATTGATGGGTGACGATTGTGGAATGTGTCATAATTACCATATACTGTAATAAATACTTTAAGAGATTCCCAACCTAGAAAAACTCATTGAGTATAGAAGAAATCCTTCATTGTTCCATGGGAGACTATTCCCGTGTTTTCCCAATATTAGTGTGATATAACTAGGTATTCAAATAATCATATATGGAATCCTAAGGGATCTTTTTATCTAGTAAATCTATCATCAAAGGGGTGAAAATTACTATATATTTCCTGATCATATTCATCCTATGGGTCTAGAGGTGTCTTCAATTTAGCATTTCCTGGTTTTTAACATTTAAAAAAGGAATCCAAGATTGTTTCATGAAGTGGATAGACCTAAAAGGTAAATCTATAGGTAGGAATGTTGAGAAATTTATTATAAAATAAGAACTCATAGAATGGGTCCCCCATGGGAAACTTGTGGACTATATTATGTATAGACACTCAGCCTCTGTGAGGTAGGCTTATGAATTGGTAAGGTTGAATGAGCCTCGGGTTACCACCCCATGGGGTTATCTTAGAGGTCTAGAATCAACATATTTATCCACTGTATGTTTATATTTCCCATGGTCAACTACTACATGGTCAACTAGATCATGGTCAGTCATAGCATGGTTGTTGACTATGTGGTCTCTTCTTTACTGGGCTTATCCACTTGTGGGTTCCCTCTATAGCCATGCCCCCCAATGGCCATCCACCCATGGCCTCATGTTTTCTACCTTCATAAGTTTTTGGTTGTGCGATATATCTCTCTTCGTCTAGTTTATTATATTACTTGTTCATTTAAGAGTTTCTCTTTAATTACATATATCTTTTTGAGAGGGATTCCTAAAATCATAAAGTAATTCAATGCCATTATTATCCCTCTATGATCATTGTGTTTCCTCATTTAAAAAAAATATGAAGATAAAATATGAAACTTATAAATATCCCCAAATCATTGGTTACATTAAATAATTAGGTATAAGATAGATTACACTTGGCCATTGACATTGAATAGGAGAACAAAATATGTAGAAGGGTTTTACAGAACATTAGAACAAAATGAAATGTACACATACAGTCAAACATATATATTGGAGAAAATACCTATCAATGTATTATAAAAATACACTTTGTCGTCACATGGTCCGACCACACATTTGTAAATTTGACCTCACATAACATCTTATAAAGACAATCAGATGTCGCATACTCGGACCATGTGGTGGGGTGATAACCCTTAATGAGTGTATTAAAATGATATTCTAAAACTGTATGGTCAAACCACACATTGGGGTTATAATGTATATATGGATGTGATGCGCATCATGGGTCCCTTAGTTCTTCATGAGTTTTCATTAATATTCTCATAAAAATCATCAATGTACTTTCATTATTCATTATAATTTTTTATATGAATTGTATTTAATGTTCGAATTGGAGGACCTCAACCCACCCCACATTTAAGTCTATTTGAGATGGAAATTATTCAATTCCAATGATATAGTGAATCCCTATTAGTTTCCATGTGATCGATAATGTAGTGGGTAGTAATAAAAATGTGAAAAGGGTCACTAAATTTCAGTGCTCTCTCTTAACAGTAAACATCAAGATTATTTTAATGCTTTAGTGAAAATAATACATCTAAAAACTCAAGAAATCTATAATGTACTATGTTATCACATCATGCTGTATCCCCCATATAGTGTAACTCTTAAACTATATGGTTATTGAAAAATATGAATATTCCACTACGTGGATTTCATAAATTTATGTCTCTCACCAGTTGAAGCTTACAATCCATGAGATCAAACTCATAGTCACTATGTGTGACCACACAGTATGTGTGGTGAACTAATGGAGGATTTATTTTGAGATATTTGGTTATCATAATTTTGGAATTTTCTTAAACATCAATAAATAAACATGATTCATTCCCTTTTGTTAGTAAGAACAATGAGTCTAAATCATGTTCCACAAGAATCAATTTCATGGATAACATAAATGTACAGTTCTATCTACAACACCAAATGATAGCTTATTATCCCACATCATACCCTGCTATTGAATTTAATGGGGTTATATCTATAATCCAACCCATTAACAGAAAATATATCCATATACAGGTTTGGATTACTATTGGATATGTCCAATCAAGCATATTGGCCTAAGAGTCATCATATTAGTTTGATTATACACCATTATAATATTCTTTGACTGAATGTCTCAACAAAATGACATTTCATTCAGGAACCACACCACAAATATGTGTACATTCTATGATATTACGTCATGTCTTTAATGGGTGAAATCCATGCACCAGATGATGAAATTTAGAAAATAAAATGGATTATAATGATATTCATGGTGAATCATTAGGTTGGTTGGTCACCCAATTAGCACATACGATATTATGGTTCATATGGCAAGGAATTGGGTTAGACCTACTCAATGTAATAGGATTATATTTAATTCACGATGGAAGTTGGATCTATTAGATTATATGAGAATTTTTTGATTTGAAAAATATTTTTGTATCATAAATTTATTGTCGTGCTCCAATAATTTAGTTGTTGGATTCTATATATGAATAATTTTAACATGATGTATGGATATGTTGGTATTATACTTTTAGATCTATTGACTATGCATGTGGCTCTAATTCTTAGAGAAATTTATGTTGAATTTATCCCCTTCTCTTATGCATGGGAAGAAACAAAAATGAATGATCCAATAGTGAAAAAAATATTCCAAATGGTATAGGAGATCTTGTGTAAATAGATAAAATTGAAGATTGATTTCCTTTTTATCTCTTTGCTTAAAAGGTTTACCAATTCCTATATTTGGGATCCTAATGTAGAGAAGACATGGGCTAATCCATTCTATATCTCTCTTGGTGACTACTGCGCATATTATCCAATGTTGGAGGAATGTAATTACACTACCTAGGGATAAAATGTCACTATTAAGGAAGATCTTCTTTTCAACATATTGACAATTTTCACCATGTTTTTCAGTGGTAATCTAATATTGGTGAAAGATTTAAAATATGGATTTAGGATCATAATGATTATGATGTTAGAATAGTCATCCATATGAGTATTTATAGACTTGGTGGAGCTGGTATTTGATTTGTTGAGTCACATCCTTTGAAATTTTCATTTAGGTAATTAATATTTTATGATTTTACATCACTTGCATGTTGTTAGGAGTTGGATCGTGATGGAAATGGGAAGTTATCAATTTCTCATCAACAAAGTTATCTTTGATGCGTGATGTTGTCACAATATTTACTATTTAGGTGGGGTTATACCCTCCAAGATGAAAGAACATGATATTAAATCTATGATGAATTATCATGAGAATTTTTATTCTAGCCAATATCTCATACTCATTAGAACTATTAATGAAAATTGAACAAAAAACACACATGAAAAAATATAATACATGATATATTCATGGTATGGTGTTCTAATTATAGTATTAAAGTGGAGTTGACCTATAAGGGGTACGATACATGTAGATTTACATGGTAATTTCAAAATATGATGAAGTAATTTTTCACTCCACCTTGTATCATGTTAGTAGAGAAGATAAATAATTGAAATCTTCAATTCTATTTGAGTATAACATGATAGGGGATAGGAATTTGGGTCATTATACCACATTTTGATATAAAAATTAGTAATGTTCCTAGTTTTTCAGGGTATAAGATATTATTAATTATTGATGTCATGATTTTTGACCTCATAAATCTATTTAATGGATCATTAGTCGAAGGTAATGTGGAATAGGAACAAAAATTAGTGGTAGTTGATGAACTAGTTGTATTAGATAGACTGATTACTATGAAAGAATGATCAAAAGTATATAAACTTGTTATAGTTGAGAGGTCGACACCGGTGAAGTGGCTAGTGTTATGGAAATGGATTATAGTGGTAGTTGTCCCAGAAAACACCCATTCAAGATTCATTATCATTAAATGGTACAAACATACAATACCTACAACTTTAGGAAATTCGGTAGTTCTCAATCCAAGGGTTCCACCAATGATTTTCAGTTCATTATATGTAACCAATATGGTTTCTTGGATGTTATCGGATTCATAGTGGTAATATCTTCCAACAATGAAGCCATCAACCAATCTTTATAAGAATGTAAGGAATGTGATGGGGTTCAGGTTTTTATTTTCCATAAATAAAGTTTTCTGGGATAATCATTCTAATAAAGCAAGTATATATCTTCAAAATATCAACGATGTCATACACATTATTTAAGGAATTTTTTTGTCAATATTAACATAAGTGATGATAAGGCCCCATAAAATTTCAAATAAAGTAGATGAAAATTGCTAGAGCACAACATGATATGTATGATGAATCATGAAAATTACATTCTATGTAATCTATCAATCAGTTCATTAACAAACATCATCATTTTTTCTATATTGTATAATAACACTTATTTATACCTTATATAATGAAAATGGATAGGTTTAAGATGATAATTGTTGGTGATGACCAATATTCTAGATTTAGAGAGGAAGGATATCAAAAATTATTATAGAAAATTGTGGGAATAGATTCTAGTTTTATGAGATCTTTCATGCCACTCCCAGTGAACAATATGATAAATCTATCCCAGAGTTGATTAGGAACTATAATCATGGAAGAGAGTTTGTGGTGCATATTCTATAAAAACAAACCAGGGACGATACCTCATAACTCGTATCTTAGGTTGATTTTTCATCCTAATGCTATCTTATTTTTCCAAGGATTCAGTGACCTATAAAATGTAAAAAAACACCACATACTACAAATTGTGATTAATTTAGAATATTAAGAGGAAAATATATGGAATGATGACAATTGTTTAGAATTTTTTCTCTCTAGGAGGGATCAATTTTCAACTCAACACTCCTAGTTTTTTTTCAAAATATTTGGTTGTGGTCGGTGGGGCCAATACCCCATTATTAGATTTTTTTAAATCATATATCTCAATCATAATGTATTTATATTTTCTTTGATTGATGATTTTTTTAATCACCACTTTAGATAAAGTGCTCTAGGGTTTCAATAAACCAATGTATTAGAAAATAATGGTAGGGGGTGAAAATTTGGACTGAGCACTGGCTCTGTCATGGAATGTACATGCAAGATCTTTTTTAGATGATTTTTTTCCAAATTGCATTCCACCCTATAGAATATTAATTATGTTAAAAAAAGGTTACATTATTATTTTATGGTCATTGAATATCGATGTAGAAGAACATCTTAAATCTCATATTTCAAACCCCTATAGAAGATATACTGACAAAGCTATCCAAACTTCATCACATGTTAGTAAATCTCGGAAATGGTGGGTTTTTAACCTTGTCATCCCTAATGTCATGAATGATTTTATTCAACCCCAAAAGTATAAGGAATAATTAGTATAGACACTTTCTATTTTGTAGTCAACGACAACTATTTTGATCCTTATAGCTATTGTAATCCTTGAAAACAGTCAAAATACACTAACAAAAGTGCTATTGAAACACCAAATTCTGGAATAACATCATTCACTTAACATTCACCACAAGTATTTATATCATCTTCATCAAAAAATTTATTGTATATAATAGAATAAAGGAGATCCAATTACTGGTTATGGAATCGGAGGATGAAATGGTGAATGCCAATGTGATATATGGGATTCTATTTATAAGTTAAAAATATTATGATAGAAAACACTAAAATTATTATAGACAATTATATTAATATGTAGAGAATAGTTATGATTTAGTGAAATAAATACTATAACATTCCCTTTTCATTTTTTAATAATAATATATTAACTCCAAATAGTTTAATTTTCTCTTTTTATTAGTCAATTTATTCTAATTTATTTTATTATAAATCACATTTATACATAATTTTAATTTAATTCCCTTTATAGTTTCCTATATATTGTCTTTTGAGACATTTAAATGGTGTTGTCTGATAGAATTTAATCCACATTAATATTTAATTTGAATGAAAAAATACAATCATTATTCCTAAAAACATGATTCATTGTGGTTTCCACTTGGTCATGGAAGTTAATAGGATATGTAACGAATTGTAATAATTTTAGTCAACAGTTGTTATATTTAGATAAATTCCTTATTGGTGTGGCACACATATGAATAATTTTAGTAAATACCATTAAAATATAAAATATTTAGTTCATTCAGATGATAGGTTACACTCAACATTATATGGTTCACGATAGGGAAATTTTTAATAAGGATTCAAAAATTTAGTAGGATTTGAGTATCCTGAGAATTCACTATATGATACCAAGTACATGGGTCATAATTAGTGAATCTTAACTTCAATTAGGGTATTATTTTGGCCTCCACAAGCATTTAATATTTTATTATATTTCTTTACATAATACATATAATGTGGAGACATATTAATAAGAGAATTGTATTTTCACTTTTACAAATATTGACCAAACACTTCTAATGCCTTTTCCATTTGAACTCTAAATTTTGTACAAATTACCCTTGGTGCATATTTAGAAAATGGAGACGTCAAATGTATTCCTAAGATTACATTTATGGATTTTCAACATGAAGAGAATTGTTTCTTTTTTCATGGAAATATTAATGTTATATAGTTATGCCCATTATAGATTAGTTCATAAAGTCAAATATACATGACTGAATTTCAAGGAAAATTAATTTCATATAGATTGAACCAAATATTTCTACTATTTTGGGTATATCATTTTGTAAAATTGAATATTGAGATGGATTTTTTATGAAAAAAAAGTATGTTACAATCTCTTTGAATTAGAAAAGAAAACTTTTATGGATCCAAAACCGCACACAAAGAGGGAATTTAGTTTATAGTAATGAATCATAGACTAGTGTTTCATGTTGTTTTGATTAACGTGCTAAATAAAAAAAGGTTTTTAGAATGAAGTGTTACATATTTACTTATGCCATTGGTATGATAAAGAATGGTGTAGAACAGAGGATATCAAATATTCATGATTAATAATATTTTGAAATGAGTGAATCATAAATCAAGGGGATTGAATCAAGTATTGTGATATTGGGTATTTATATTCTGGGTGTATCCACTAACCATGTTCATATTTTGAGTTTCACTACAATTGTTATTATATTTAAAAATATTAGAGTACCTTCCTCTTGGGATAGATATGCATTATGTTTATAAGACATATTGGAGGCAGATATGTTGGATCCAAATTAGGGAATGTATGAATATCCAATAATATGTATCTTATGGAAGGGAATTCAATCATTATTGATAGCTATGAGGGACTGATGCATATTCCATCACTAAATAATAGGTTTTTTGTGGATGGGTGGAATTAATGGAGTGATCAAGTACCATAATGGTTATGTTTTTTATTGAACATATTATTGAGGAAGATATTTGATACATTATTCCTCAAAAAATTTCCAAATCAAGGATTTAGTGAGAATAGTTTAGATCTTATTAGGACTATATGGTGGAACACATATGTTTTGCGCCTTTTTCAATTGTGATCTATTTTTTTAGTCTAATCCATTTCTGTTAAAATCCTAGAAAGTAGAAACTTGAATTTTTTTCAAACACCCCATTTTTTTAGAATGATAATTATTATACTAATTTCACTATAAACATAATGTAATTTTAACTATACCTTTAATGGATAGAGTTTATGTCCATATATCTTTGATCAATGTTCACATAGCTTAACATCTTAATGTGTGGACCACAAAAATTTCAATTTTTACACAACATATATAATAAGGTATCAGAAAAACTAAACTTGGATAGTGATCATAATTCTAGAATACATTATCTCGCAGGGATTTCAATTATATAACATTATATAACTCAGTCTAGGGAAAGTAAAGGTGAGTTGTGACCCAATAACCTGCCTGAGGTTCCAAGGCCAAGACCAATATAACAAATTTATGACATGGGTGATGATGCCATAGAATTTTAATCAATTTTTTTGGTTGTGAGTGATTATGTGTGATTGGTATAAATGGGATGATTCTTTAATATATTTGAAGGAAATGTTATTTTATAGTGTTATCGGGATATATTGTTATAAATGGACATTTTTCTAAGGATGAAGGTGACCTTGGTTGGAAGGATTGATTTTGAGAACATATATAGGATCTAAATTGTGGAGTATATTCATAACCATGAAGGGGTGTCCCTTGATGTTGAATAAACCCATTACTAGTATCCATGAATGGTTTTTGGGAATGTGTGATACTCATGTCATGATATGCGGCTTATAGAAAGAAATGATTAGAGATGGTTATTGAGGCATTGCATATGTTAATTTACCATGGTCATCCTATTTCAAATCTTTTGAAAGGAGGGGAAATGGACGATGGTATGTGGTTAAGTCTGGATCATGTGGTCTAAGCATTTCAACATATCCTTAAATAGAGTGAATCAAGACAAGTTTAGTTTTTATATTTTACAGGTTCTATGAATTAATATAACTCAAGTGTAGGATAAGGATATTAAATATCATTGAACTAGACTATACCCCCCAGGAGTTGTAAAATTTCACTCATTATATAGTTCCTTTGTTTGATATATGTGAATTCCTAGGACACATATATCAATGAATTATTAAGATCAAACAGAGCATGTTATCCTAATGTAGGGTCCCCAATGTAATATCCACTTATATGAATCTTTCTACATTGTAAGGAAATTGGGTGTTATAAAATGAATTTACATATACAGTTTAATGTCATGCAAGGTGGAACGAATGTTGTGTATATCAATGTCATACAATAGGGAGTTGGATGTTGTGTTGTTTGTTGTCTTTGATAAGGAATCTAAAGTTACACAATTTAAAATCATGATGAAATGACTCTAATTCCATGGAAATTAGTTTCATGTGATAAGTAATCTAATAGCATGTGGTTTAATATGATGAACCCATGACTCTAATCCCATTAAATTTAGTGTCTTGTGATAAGGACTCTAACCACATGATTTAACATCTGGTGGAATGGAAATCTATATAGGGAATATTTTGTCGATATTATAATGACCCATATATTTTATACAAAAATACTTCATCTTATTATCATAAATATCCATTACAAATCAATATGATACAATGAAGGAAAAAAATTTTTTGTGTCTTTAGAAACATGGTTATATTAATAACATGTACATGAATGATTTCCACCATTTACCAATAATTTCATTATAACATTAACCAATCTTATACATTACATACATAATTTTGTTATCCATATCTTAATGAAGGGAAATAGATGTAAGAGTAAGCTCAGATAAACTGTAAGGAAACAAATTATTGATATATATCAATTACCACCAATGGGACTAAAATAAGAAGAAGTTTATGATACCATTATCTCAAAAATAGATAATTGTACCCATTGATTCAAGGATCATAATCCTAAAACACGGAATAATGTTTTATCAGTCAATATATATACTTCATAAGAGTATGAAATCATCAGTAATTAATCATTATCCATGAAAATATATAATAATCATGGGAAATAATTATTTTCATGCACATAAGCATATAAAATCATTTACATATTCACGGATCATGACAAATACTATCATAGTGGATTTGGTTAATTCCTCCTTCCATCATTCACATAAATAAGGTTCACTCTCAATACTATCATGTTAGATAATCCCCTTACTTATTTGCATTATATCATAATAATATTTTGTATTATCTCAATATGTATCATTCCATAAATAATAAATAGGGAGGTATATAATTCATGGCCCATATGTCACATTATGAAAACAAAACATATGAGCACCATCAGATCATAAAAGGGTCAACATATCATAAAATATTAATTTGAGGAAAAGATACAAGTTTTATTAACATCCCATCATAATAACAATAAGACATATAGAAAAATAATAAGGATGGAATGATTTCATTATATACCCATTAAAACAATAGAAACATCAATGATGTTGTTATAGATAAAAATACAATTACAATTTTAGTCGAACATTTCAGGAGAAAAATACCCTATATATTCAAAAACACATATTTAGAATCTAAACATTTCCAAAAAACTGAGGTGATTTTTTTAAAAAAAAAAAAATAATTTTAAATGAATCATTAAATAAAATGTTATTCATAATGGTGGGGATATTTGTTCAAGTAGTGTTTGATAAATTAATAATCGTTAAATTTGTTTTGTAAAGAGTAAAAAGTACTATATTTGATAAATGATAAAAATCTTAATTTTAGACCTCATTATGGAAATTAAAATATATTAAAGAAATTTATTTTAATAATAGTATTATTTGTTAAAAATATTTTGAGAAAAAATTTAATGAAAATATGGATATTAGGGAAATCATTAATGACTGAATAAATACATAAGTTCTAATATACATTAAAACATTATTTTAGTCTCTTGAGTTCATAAAGAGAGTAAAATTAAAGTAAAAAAACTAAATCTATAGAGATAACTATTAGATTATAAATTAAATATAATTTTTTTATATAGATCGAAAATCCCCTCATCATAAGATTTATGCATAAAAAATCTAGTTAAATATTAGATTGTAATATAAAATCACTATCTCAACATTGACTTTTTTTATAAATGATCTAAAAACCTATATAATAAATTTTTGATTTATTATAAATAAATACTAGAACCATAATCATAACTTATAATACTCTACATGGTTTAATTATAACATCTTATCATCCATTCATTAGAAATACTTATTTTTCCTCATCATTTTGTGTGTCAAATGATTCATTTTTCATGTATATTTTGATTCGATTGTAATGATTCTTGTACTACGATTATTACTACATAATATATGTTTTTTAAAAAAGATATTAAAATAATATATATTCATTATATACATATTTTTAAAAATTAAAATAATGTAGTGATGAAAAATTAATTACGTCAATACATGGAAGCGGTATTCTATACAAACGCATGAGTGATGTTTCCATTTTTTTATGGTTGGAATGAAGTAATGGTAAAAATAAATTCACTTATATATGTTCTTTATTATAACATGATTGAATTATAAAAACTTTTTGTTTAACGTAATAACCAACTAAGACATATGGGGTTGTAAAATAATAAAAATCGCTACATGGAAGAGGTTGTTTACCCAAATGCAGGGATAATACATTCCTATTACATTTGTTGGAGAAATTTTTCTAAAAGGGTGTACCATTGTCATAATAACATATTTTATATATATGATAACATATTAATCATCTTTTGTGGATAAACATTATATAGGAAGTAGAAGAAGAAATAAAATTTAAAGAGCTTGGTAAAGATCTATACCTCAATTTTCTGAGGCCTTCTTTGGATTACTCCATAACTCTTGAAAAAATGGTATTAGGAGAATAAAATATTATCTTGGACTAAGCGAATAAATCAATAAAGGTTTTTGGAGAAATTATTTCCAAATATAGAAGGATCATTTGGTATATATAAGGGAGTAGAAGTGGTTCTCTTTTATAAGTGATGTGAGGGTCACAGAAGGAAGTTATTAAATGATTTCAATGATATATGGTAACCTTCTTGGTAATGAGGATCAAAATGGAAATATATTCAATGTTAGGTTAATATATGTTTTAAAACTCTCAAACCATTAATAATTTTAAAGGTAGAGGTTGAAATCCTTCCTTAATCTCCTTTTTAACCCCCAATAAAATTTTATTAACATTATTCATGGATTTTTCTAATATTTTTAATATACAATATGAGAAAAAATTAAGCTAGAAATTTTAAATTATATTAAATATTCTAATTCCTAATACAGAATCCATTTTACTACATTCAATTTCTATAATTTTTAGAATTAAATTTTATAGAAGCATCCAATCAATAATAATCATAAAATTAATAAAACCGTGAATATTCTAAAAAAATTGGTACCAAAAATGAATATATCACAACTTTTTCACATCCCCAGGTTCCCATGTAGTTTCCACAAATTTATAATTTATCCAAAGAACATTAACTATAAGAGTAGTAATATTTCATAGAACATTATCGCTAAGATCATATAATTTTTCTTGTTTTTATTCATTTGAAATACCATTCTATAAGGTTATAAACACTTATATATATATATATATATATGACGGTTTATGTATGTACTTCCTCAATAGGGAGACATGGAAAACATATTGAACATGAGAGAGGTTTTGTGGGAGTTTTATGTGATACGAAACCATCACAATCTCATCATGATTATTGAAAATATCAATATAAATAGGGATCAACATTACATTTTTCTTGATATCATAGCCTTCTTTAACGGGGAAATTCAAAGGAAAATATATCTCTAAATATAAATTCAATATATCACAAATGGTTGTTAGCTTGAGTATTTTTTCTAGTCTAAGTTTATTTGATGCACTGCTTAATGGATATAACTATCTATATCTTTTCATAAACTATTTTAGGTTCCAATATATTTACTTCCATAAATACATAACATTATTTTATTTTTTTACTCTTCTTTCTATAAAATTATTCAAAAGACGAAATCAGAATGCTTAAGTTAACGCTATTTTTATAAGAATAACTATGTAATGGAAGGTGTTGATCCTAAAACCCATTAAAATTTTGAGAATAGGATCATAATAAATCCTTAAAATTTTTAATGGTCCCCTAAGACTTACAATTTTTATGAGGATTATATAAAGTACTAAAATATTAGTTAGTATATATATTTTTCTAAATAATTTTCTAGAACATAAAGGAATATCAAATCTCAATCACATATACTAGAATATGGTACCCCTTGTATCCTTACCACATCATTAATATATATTCTTCGAATCAAATCAGGAGAGAATGCTTCACAAATTCTATTTCAGTTTTCTATATTTGTAATGTGATTAACTATAACCTATAGAAAATTAATGCATTTATATGTTTTTTAGAGTCTACTGATTAAATCCATGGTGAGGTTTTTATATTTCTATTCTAGAATGGGAAATGGTTGTAACATTCAATTAGGATTTCATCTATCATCCTTATCATTCTTTCATACGAAGCCCGTGGATTTTGACTCTCAAATATCTATCTTCATGTTATCCCATAAAGAATACTATTTTAGATCTCAATTTTTATTCATGCTTCCATGATTGATATGGAATAATGATCTATGAGATTCTTTTAATAGGTCCTTCATTATGTTTTGTATTGATTATTCAAAATCATAATTTTGAGGCCATGATATTCCATCAACATCATGGTAGAACTCTCGAAAAATTCTCACCATATTTTTTAGTTCCACATCCTCATTCTAGTAAATTATAATATTCAGAAGGATAAATGGTTTAAAATGCATTTGTGAAAGATAATATTTTAAAAAAATCTTTCATGATTTCATGGTTCATCTATTGAAAATCCATAAATATTGTTTTTTTCATCCTCAACATAGATAATCTAGAATGGTACTTTTGTCTCAAATCATCGACCACATTATTTCCATTCCTATAGTGGTAATGTATTGAGTATTCATAATCCATAGTAAACTCAAACGATATTCTAAGGTGTATATTTAACTCTTTCTGTGTCAATATATACATAAAATTAGTATGATTGGTAAATTTTTAACACGTTATTTATTAAAATAATGCCTCCATATCCTTAATTCAATGATTACCATATTAAAATCCAAATTGTGAGTCTTGTAATATTTCTCATGAACATTAAATTGGATTGATGTATATAATATAAAAGTATCATTATGCATAAGAACCCACACCCCCAATAACTTTTTAAATGCATAATGACAAATAAAAAACTCTTCTCCACTAAAGGGTAGCTTGTTCACAAGTTCAATAAAATTCAATTATTATGGATCCATTGATGAAACTATTCTATAAAATATTTGACACAAAATTATAACATAATGTACCCATAATTCAACCTTGAAAATTTATTCATACAACTACTCATTCTTTATGGCCACTCAGTACATATTTCAATTGATCTTCATGCTCTTTATTTCTATTATAATATATATGAATACCAACCATAATGTCTTCAAAAAACGAATCAGTTTAATATCTAAACACTCTATTCCTTTAATTTATATGTATTTTAGGGGAATTAATATTACCAACTATCATGAATATAAATTCATATTTCACATACCTCAATCATAAGGTTTTTTATGGAATGTCATTACATTTTAGCCTCAATTGATTGCATTGAGATCAATGAAAAAACTTGGGAAAATAAATATCTTTATAATTGATCAATAAAATCATCAATATGGGTATTGGAGACTTATTATTGACCCTGATCATATTAACTTCCAAATAATCAGTGTAGATCCGCATTGATCTATCCTTATTCATAATAAAAACTATAGTTGAAATCCATGGTGAAGCACTTGGATGTATGGATCTCTTATTAATATTCTTCTAGAGTTTTTTCCTAAATTACTTCCTTACAATTTGGTCCATTCTATATAGAGTATTAAAAAATGGTTTACCACATGGTATGCGTTCTATTGAAAATCCAACACTACAATTTAGAGTTTGAAACTATTCTGAAAAAAACTCACATATAATTAGAATGTATTTGATGTTGTTTTTCTACGAAAACAACTAGGATTAAAAAAGATTTTAAATAGGAATCTAGACCAATGAAATGGATTCAATTTCCATTTTATTTAAATATTTATCTTCACACTGAAAAACAATCAATTGTTTCCTTGGAATATAAAATTTTCCTTTATTTCCTTAACAATTCGAATGAGATTTATGTAATGAAATCAAATCCATGGACAAAATCATATTAATTTAGACTATATAAAGAATAACATTAATTCCATGGATGCAATTCCCATAAAAATCAATTATAGAATATTCATAGTTATGTTATGCAATCATAACACAATGAAATTTTTTTCTAGATCAAAATCTATCCAATAAGGTAGTAATGTGATTCCATACAAAAACAATTTCTGTTTAAAAGATTGTATAAGTCCATAATCCATTAAGATATTAGTAGTTCTAGTGTTGATAGTGAGTGTATATTTCAAAACTTTTTTATCCCACCTTATATCCTCGAATGCGATTTCATGAGATTTTCCATCATAATTTATCATAATAGGATACTAAACTCAATAATTATCATTATCATATGGATTCAATAACAATTTATCATAATTTCTATACTCCATTAAATTGTAACATTGGATTCTTAGTGGTGTATTTCTTATATATTTATCTAAATTTTAATCAATATATAACTTCATCCCATTACATTAGAATTCAATTTCCTACAGACCTTTATTTTTATACTCAATACATTTACTATTCCCCTTAAGACAACGTCCACCATTATTCGTCACGAATTTTCAGAAAAATAAAAACTCAACATATTTCATCCATGGGTTTTGTTATTATTATCTATCTTCAATTCAATCATTATTTTCATATCAAAACCATAATATTAACTGGTGACTCCATTCTCGATTTTCACATTGAAAGTAGATTGAATTACATATTCATATCTATTTAAGTGTCCTATAGATAATTCTCATAGGGAACTTGGGTTTAATCTATTTTATAATAAATAAATATTACATTCTAGATCAATAATTTTCCATAATAATACCTCACAAGTCCAATAAAATTACCCTCATATGTACCAACTAATTCATCATCCCTTTATACAACCTCAAGGAAATACTCTTCTATCTTCATATAAAGAATATGGGGAAAGCATTTATTTAAAAATAACATCCTAAAATCATCCCACACCATTTAGAAAATTTCAATACATTTAATTTTATTCTTGATATGTTTCCACCATTTATTTCATCCACCAATCAAACTATAATCATCTAAGATAACCTTTTCATGTTCTGATCTCTAGAGAGTAGAAAATTGTAACGTCCTGGACCCGGGTGCCACGCAATGGGTGCACCGATCCCAGTTCACCACGTGACCTCAAGCACATTTCACCAAATGCCAGAGGCTGCCGACTAGCAGCAAGGGCCTAGGTCTGATAGTGAGTAAACTATGCCCTCATTTTTCAAAGTGTAGCACATCGGAATACAGAATGAACATACAATGACAGAGGAAGCAGTAAACATACACAACTGAAATAAACTAAAACAATGGATATAACCAACAATATAGAAGTGATAATTCTATATGTTTCATGTTCTATGAAAACAGCCAGAACATGATATACATCAATACAGTACAACAAAATACAAAGTACAAAAAAACAAGAAAAACAGCTGGCAGCGCCATCGCGAGCCTAGGCTCGGTCCCATTCCCTCCTACTCCTCAGCAAAATTCAAGTACCTATATAGGGACTCTTGCCCCTATCTACACCTGCAGAGACGTAATCTGTTTGGGTCGAAAATCATGACCTAAACAGGGTGTGAGAAATATATCTCAGTAGGCACCCACCAAAGGCATGTGCACGACTGTATGTAAGCATGCAACAATATTGTGCAGCAGTAAAATGCAATAAAGTAATAATTACTCAAAAGTCACTAATTACAAGTTATATTTCCATATTATTATTCATTTAATCCATTAAATATTATAAATCACCACAGTGCTTTTCTACGTAAACAGTCCACGTCCTCAGACAAGAAAAACCATACCCTCAGGTAAGCAGAACCCAACCTACTTGTAATTGCTCTCATGAATAACATAATTTTTCCCTGAGGCATAGATAGTGTCTCCCTCAGGCACAGAGTCTATGGCCCTCAGGCATGGAAGAAGTTTCCCTCAGGCCGAAATAACTACAGCCCTCAGGATAAACAGTGCAGTTCCTACATGCTAATCACAACAACGCCCTCAGTATAAATATGTAATCGGGCCATTCCCAACATATCATAATGCATTAAACTATAAATTCCTATCAAGGTAATTCTACAATTACTACATTTAAGGCATTCCCTCGGGTATCCTGGACAAATGGTTAAGCAGTGAATCACACCCCTAGGGTGGTTCTGGATCCAAGAAACGATCCCAACCTGCATAAATTATCACAATTTAATCACCAATGCAATTATAGGCATTAAATATAGCAACAGCCTCATCCACATGACACCCCAACATGGGTTTGTGGCACAAAAAAGCACAAAACGCAAAAAAGTTGGAAAATAAACACAAAGCCACCTCCCTTATGCACCAATGAATGTTATACCCGAACGCCGACTCCCGAAACTCCCAAGAACAGTGTAGATCTGACAAAGAACAAAACTCATTGAAATGTAAATAACATTCCCTCGGGAATGAATTGGTAAGAACGGTACCAGGAGAGGAGAGGGCTTACCCGTGCTGTTCCAATGAGATCGTCTGAAGCCGAATCAGATTCCAGACGAACTCCTGGCAGACCGTCAAAGGTCCGGCCTCCTCCTTTGGCTCAAAATCAGCTCAAGTGTCTCCTCTGCCAAATGAGGAGGCTACTGCCTTTTTGATGCCAAAAAAACAAAGTACACGGTGTGTACTTCTAAGTACACGATGTGTAATTCTGAGTACACGGTGTGTACTTCTTTAATTTAACTATTCTTATGGAGGCCCCGCCACACTTTTCATCCGTTGACATGAGTACATTGCTTGTACTCTAAAGTACATAGTGTGTTCTGTCGCCCAATTGTCAGTTCCTCCACCGCCTTAATGATTAGGCCTGCCGACTGAATACACGTGGTGTAAGTACCACTACACGGCATGTAGTCTGTTCTTACACCCCTCGTCGCCTGCATGGCTACACGCCCCATGTACTCATCCCCACACGGCCACAAGTACATGACGTGTGGAAAAAGTACACAGCGTGTAGTTCCAAACTTTAGGATGTTTCCCCATTTTCCCAATTTTTCCAAAAACACATAAGGAAAAGGAAAAATAAGAAGCTCGTACCTCAAAACTAAGAGCCGTGTTCTTATAAACATCCCCCTTTATTGCAATTCGTCCCCGAATTTCCCTTCCAAGGGTGGTGATGAATAAGCTCAAAATAGATCTGGCCACTGAGCATGTACGTCGGCCTCCCTTTCCCAGGTCTGGTCCTGCACTAGGCCATGCTGCCATAACACCCGTACGAGCGGAACTGACTGGCCTCAGAGAACCTTTGTGCTCCTGTCAACAATACAGATTGGATGATCCTCAAAGGACACATCATGCTAAAGCTCAACCTCCTCTGGATAAAAGGTGTGAGACAGGTCTGAATGGTAGCGACACAACTGAGACACATGGAAGACGTCATGCATGGCACAGTACCGCTATGGTAACTACAACCGATAGGTAACTATCCCGACTCTCTCCAGAATCACAAATGGTCCCACATACCTTGTTGACAGCTTACCCTGTCTCTTGATCCGTTTGTGTCCCAGCCTCGGTGAAACATGAAGGAAAACCTGATCCCAAACCATGAACTCAAATGGTCATCTTCGGCAATCAGCATAAGACTTCTGACGAGACTGCACGGTAGCCATCCGCTTCAGAATCAACTGGACCAGCTCAAATGTCTCATGCAAGAGCTGTGGTCCCAGTAAATCTACCTCACCGACCTCTAACCAGCACAAAGGTGATCGGCATGGACTACCATATAAATCCTCTTATGGTACCATCTCAATAGTTTCCTAAAACTATTATTATAGGCAAACTCAACTAAGGGTATATACTTCTCCCAAGAGCCACCAAAGTCTAGGACGCATGCACGCAGCATGTCCTCTAGTACCCGTATCATCC
The DNA here is from genome assembly GCA_963277665.1 of Viscum album. Taxonomy (NCBI): domain Eukaryota; kingdom Viridiplantae; phylum Streptophyta; class Magnoliopsida; order Santalales; family Viscaceae; genus Viscum; species Viscum album. The sequence continues at coordinate 1,262,478,087 of OY728140.1, read as the reverse complement.
TCTCTGACCGGCCATCTGTCTGAGGGTGGTATGATGTGCTCAGCAGCACCTGTGTACCCAGATCCCTCTGATAACTCTACCAGAAATGAGACGTAAAGCGGGCGTACCTATCTGAAACGATAGAATGAGGGACCCCATGAAGACGTACGATATCTCGGATATACAGCCTTCTGAGCTTGTCCACAACGAAGGTCTCCTTGATCGGCAAGAAATGAGCTACCTTCGTGAGTCTGTCCACAAAAAACCACATGGCGCCATTGCCTCAAGGTGACCACGGAAACTCCGTCACTAAATCCATCGCGACGTCATCTTGTTTCCACTCTGGAACGAGCAACTGCTGTAACAGCCCAACTGGCCTCTGGTGCTCTGCCTTCACTTGCTGACAGGTGGAAGACCTCGTAACAAAACCAGTTATCTCTCTCTTCATACCCGGCAACCAGTACAGACGCCTCAAGTCACGATACATCTTCATAACCCCAGGACGAACTGGCCAAGATGAAGCATGAAACTCCGACATCACCTCCTTGTGTATATCCCATGGAACCCATAAACGTCCATGGAAACGAAAAACCTCATCATCTCTTATCGTCCAACTGGGAGGAGGGTCCTCACTTGCCACCGACTCCCGTAGGACTAGGCCTTCTGAATTAGATAGTTGTCTCATCCTCACTCTATTCAGGAGGGTAGATGTCACAGCCAAAGAAGAAAGATATGCCTACCCCTGACTATCGTTCTCCTCTAGATGCATCTCAGAGAATAAAACCATGAGCTCCCACTCACCACTAGCCTCCTGCACTACCTGTATCTGAGTCTTCCTGCTCAGTTCATCAGCTACTACATTACCTTTACCAGGTGTATAGGCAAGCTCAAAATCAAAGGACTATAGGTACATGACCCACCTTCACTGCCTCAGATTCATGTCTTGCTGAGTAAAGATATACTTGAGTCTTTTGTGGTTGGTGAAAACCACAAAATACTCTCCCAACAGATAATGTCTCCAACAGCGCAATGCATGCCCAACTGCAGCCAACTCGATATCATGTGTCGGATAATTTCTCTCATGTGGCCTCAACTGCCGAGACCCATACACGACAACTCGGTCTCCCTAAATCAAAATGGCTCCCAACCCAATCCCCGATGCATTATAGTAAATTCTATACCTCTTTCACAGCTCCGAGAGTATCAGGATCGGTGCTGATGTCAACCTTCCCTTGAGGTCCTGAAAAGATATCTCGCAAGCCTTTGACCAAACAAACTTCACAACCTTCTTAGTCAGACCTGTCAATGGTGCTGCTAAGCGGGAGAAGTCATGTATGAAGGGTATGTAGTAACCATCCAGCCCAAAGAAACTCTATTTCTCAAACAATTTTTTAGTCTTCTCCTAGGAAACTACTGCTCTCACCTTCTATGGGTCTAATGCAACTCCTACCTCCGAGATAATGTGACCCAGGAAGTGAATCTGGTCCATTCAAAAGTTTAACTTCGAGAGCTTAGCATATATTCGATGCTCTCTCAGTGTGCTCAGTATGATCTCATGATGGGTTTCATGGCTGTGTCGAGTGTGAGAGTTCACCAAGATGTCGTCCATGATTACTACCACAAATTAGTCATGATACGGATGAAACCCACGATTAATCAGAGCCGTGGAAACTGCTGGCGCATTCGTCAGTCCGAATGGAATAACTGAGTAATCATACAGATCATATCTACTCCAAAAATCTATAAGCAGTATATCTGATGGCCACATGTGTAGCTGATGATATCCTGATCTCAAGTCAATCTTCGAGAACACTCGTTCTCAATGAAGATTATCAAATAGATCATCTATCCTCGGCAAGGGTTATCAGTTCTTAACCATCAACTGGTTCACCTTCCGAATCCACGCAAATTCTGAGGGTACCATCCTACTTCTATGCAAAATGACCAGAGAACCCCAAAGGGAAGTACTGAGACGGATAAAACCCTTTCACCGGTAGCTCCTCTAACTACCTCTTGAGATCCTTCAACTCAGGCGTGGAAATCCTATAAGGAGGTATGGACACCAGTGATGGTCCTGGCACAAGCTCGATAGAGAAATCCACCTCACACATCGGAGTTAGACCTGAAAAGTTGTCCGAGAAGCCATCCATGAAACGATCGACAACTGGAGAGAAATCTGTCTGACAAGTGCCCTGATCATCTAGATAAAAACTCACAATCTGGGCTGTGACTCCACCTCTCCCATGATGGTCTGGTCCTTCTTGACTTGCCTGAACATACCAATCACCCTTGTATAGAAACTCTCCACCCTCTGGTGATGTGAAACACACCCTGCGACGATAGAAGTCTATAAATGCTCGAAAGGAAAACAACCAGTTCCTCCTATGAATGACATCATATCTCGTCATCTCCAAGACATAGAGGTCCCAACAGAAGTGACACCCTCAAACCTCAAGGGGGAACTCCTTACATTGACGCACACCAGCTGTCCTAGACCCCAAGAGAGTTTCTAGCATCATGATATTGGAAGAATAAGAAGCACCGAGCCCAAGGCTCTCCACAATGGGTACATATATGAATCTATGCATATCACCCATATCAAAAAGTACTAAAGAAAAGACAGAATCTACTAGAATAATACCTCTTACTATCGGAGGTCTGGGATCCTACTTCTGCTGGGTCTGTTGCACTGCATATGCCTGCCTAGTGTCGGGGCCCTGTGACACAGCCCGACTACACTGAGCTGTCCCGCCCTGTTGCCTCTGAGATACTGGCGTCTTGCTACCCTGGCCACAACCACCATCTCTGCCTGCACACCCTAACATATTCTAGTTCCCTGACTGGTAAGAAGCCACTGGTCCTGCTCCCACACGCGGAGTCTGCACGGAACCCTTCTTACTAGCCACTATTAGAAATTCCCTGCAAAGGAACTGTAGATGACCTATCATGCCACAACCTCGGCACTCCACTGGTTCTCGTGGACACTGGGGCCTCTTGTGCCCCTATCTGCCACACTGGTAGCACCTGACCGGACCACCTGAAGAAGCATCCTAGCTAGTACTACCACCCTGAGAGAATTCCATCCGTCTCTTCTTCTTGAGAGTAGAAATAATACCAGTAAATGGTGCCGAACCGCCCTGGCCTGCACCACTCGATTCCCGCAGGTTCCTCTCTGTAATTAGCTCGTGATTCACAGTTGCGTGTACAATATGCAACCTGATAGCATTTACCAGCGCTCAGATTTCATACCGAAGACCATCCTCAAAATGTATGGCTCTCAACCTCTCATCACCCACCAGTATGGGTGAAAAATGATGAAGCTCCGTAAAAAAGGAAGAATAGTCTATCACCGACATAGCACCCTGCTGCAGATTCATGAACTCTCGAGCTCTATCTGCCATCATCATCTCGGTAAAGAAGAAGTCATAGAATACTGCAGGAAAATATTCCCACTCCATGTCTCTGTGATACTCTGACTGGGTGGTAACATCCCACCACCTCTTGGCGGAATCACGCAGCATATAAGTCGCGAGCTTGACCCTCCACCCTAGAGGCGTCTCAAGATACTCGAAAATAGTCTACATCGACCCCAAACAAGACTCCTCAGCCTGTGGTCAGCAATCCTCTGAAAACATAGGCGGATGCTTCTGCTAAAAGATACATTTCAGATCAGCCATAGATGTGGAAGCCTACGGTGCTCCCTGGAAGGTATGCATGAACCGCATAAAGCCTCCACAGAACTGCATCTCTGCTTCTGTGTCCGGTATAGAAGCTGGAGCCGCATCTGGCTCTACTGGAGGATCTACTGGTATCCAACGACCCACCATCTCTAGAGTATAATCGTCGCCGCTCTCCTGGCGAACAACTCTCGGTCATTTAGGTGGAATGAAACTACAAGTTCATTTGAACTCCTTAGATTCAAGATTATTAAGACTGAAATGAAGGAACCACAATTGAAAAAGGGGAAGAAGGCATTTAAAAATTTTCAAAACAAGACTACACGACGTGTACACTGACAACACGTCATGTACTTGACTTCCCTTCCCTGATCGGGTCCTTCTACAGGGCTAAGCCACACGGCTTCCGTCGAAAAATACTACAGGACGTGTATAATAGCTACACGGTGTTTACGGTGTTATTTTCCAACTGCCCATGTTGTCTGTGACACGGCCGACTACTCGACCTGAAACTACACAGCGTGTTACACCCGCACACGGCATGTACACCATCCTGTTTCCCAGCCACACGACTAACTCCACACGGTCTGTCCTTGGGACCAGACTACACGGCATGTCCCACAGGTACACAGTGTGTTCAGGGTGAGGTGACACTGGACCATGTTGTTAGTTACATAGCCGAGTCCCCAGGTCACACTACACGGTGTGTCTATAATCGACACGGCGTGTTCTGTCAAGGAGTTCACCGACCCGTGTTGTTAGTTATACGGCCAGGCTCGGGGTCACACTACACGGCGTGTCCATTCGGTACACGACATGTTTTACCCAAGCCATTCCCTACCCCGTGTCGCCACACACGCGGTTTGTGACACGGGAAGATACTACACGGTGTGTATTCAGGGTACACGTCGTGTACTCAAAAAGATTAGTTTTCTTCCCAAACAGAAGAACATGCACGACTTGTATAATTATACTACACGACGTGTATACTGGGTTTCCAGACAATATGCCTCATAAACTTCTCCGAAACGCAGAAAATAGTGAAACCAACACCTAAGTGTCAAATTCCGACCCGTGGGGGCCCATACTCCCCACAAATCAATGCCTGACATATTATATGTGTTATAACAAATATACGATCAAGGATCAACCATATTCCGGTCAATGGGGGCCCATACTCCCCAAAAACCAAATTTTGGCATCCATTGTATAAACAGGATCACAATAGGTATTTGTATCAAGCAGCTATCACAACATCATGATTCTATAAAACAACAACTATCACAACAAGATGAGAATTTCTAATGCACCTACATATCATGGAAACTATGCATGACATGTGATATCTTGCATGTTCCTATATTATGCATGAGACAGAAAACCCTTATCTCATTGGTTTGCAACTAAATAGAACCCATAGATAAAATATAAACTACACAATATCAAAGTTCGTCACCTAATGGTGGAAACATATCAACTGTAAAATTTGAAAAATCAGTAAAAGTTAAATACGTGGTAGACTGAATTTTCCATGTTAACGGGTTAGCTATGCCCGGGCACAGCTTATTAGAAACTACCGTTCATTCTATCCCTGACTACGGGTCCAAATAGTAAGTCAAAGAAAAGAACCCCTTTGATACCACTTTGTAACGTCCCGGACCCGGGTGCCACAAAACGGGTGCCCAGAGCCCGGTTCGCCACATGACCTCAAGCACATTTCCCCAAACGCCAGAGGCTTCCGACTAATAGCGATGTCCCATGTCTGATAGTGGGGAAACTATGCGCTCATTTTTCAAAGTGTAGCGCATCGGAATATAGAATAAATATACAACGACAGCGGAAGTAGTAAACATACACAACTGAAATAAACTACAACCGTGGATATAACCAACAATATAGAAGCGATAATTCTACATCTATCAAGTTCTATGAAAACAGCCAGAACATGTTATACATCAATATAGTACAAAAAAATACAGAGTACAACAAAACAAGCAAAATAGCTGGTAGCGACATCGCGAGCCTAGGCTCGGTCCCATGCCCTCCAACTCCTCAGCAACAGTCAAGTACCTGTATAGGGACTCTTTCCTCTATCTACACCTGAAGAAATGTAATCTGCTTGGGCTAAAAAGCATGACCTAAACAGGGTGTGAGAAATTATCTCAGTAGGCACCCACAAAAGGCTCGTTCCCAACTGCATGTAAGCATGCAACAGTAGTGTACATTAGTAAAATCCAATAAAGTAAGTAGTACTCAAAAGTCACTAATTACCAGTTATATTGCCATCTTATTATTCATTGAATACATTAAATATTAAAAATCACCACAAGGCATTTCTACGTAAACAGTCCACGTCCGGAGACAAGCAAAACCTTACCCTCAGGTAAGCAGAACCCAACCCTTAGGTAATTGACGTCAGGCGTAACTAAATTTTTCCCTCAGGCGTAGATAGTGTCTCCCTCAAGCACAATGCCTGTGGCCCTCTGGCATGGAAGAAGTTTCCCTCAGGCCGAAATAACTACAACACTCGGGCTAAATAGTGCAGTGCCCACATACTAATCACAACAACACCCTCTGGCTAAACCTGTAACCGAGCCATATCCAACATATAATAATGAATTAAACAAGAAATTCATCTCAAGGAAATTATACAATTACTACATTGAAGGCATACCCTTGGGCATCTTGGCCAAATGGCTAAACAGTGAAACACACCCCCGGGGTGGTTTCTGATCCATGAAACGATCCCAACCAGAGTTTTATTATCACAATTTAATCACCTATGTAATTATAGGCATTAAATATAGCAACAGCATTAGCCACACAACACCTCAACATGGGTTCATGGCATAAAAAGACACAAAAAATGCATGACAGTTGGAAAATAAACAAAAATCCACCTAACTTATGCCCCAACGAACGTTATACTCGAACGCCTACTCTAGAAACGCCCAAGAAAGACGTAGATCTGATGAAGAAAAAAAACTCATTCAAACGTAAATAACTTTCCCTCAAGAATGAATTGGTAAGAACGGTACCAGGTGAGGAGAGGTCTTACCCGTGCGGTTCCAATGAGATCGTCCGAAGCCGAATTGTATTCCAGACGAACACCCAGAGGATCTTCAAAGGTCCGACCTCCTCCTTTGGCTCCAAATCAGCTCAAGTGTCTCCTCTTCCAAATGAGGAGGCTACTGCCTATTTGAAGCCGAAAAAACAATGTACACGGTGTGTAATTCTGAGTACACACCGTGTAATTCTTTCATTTAACTGTTCCTTTGGCGGCACCGCCACACTGTTCATCCATCGACATGAGTACACGACATGTACTCTAAAGTAGACGGAGTGTACTATCACCCAGCTGTCGGCTGCTCCACTGCCTTACTGTTTAGGCCTGCTGATTGACTACATGGTGTGTAAGTACCACTTCATGGTATGTAGTCGGTTCCTTCACCCCTCGTTGCCTCCATGGCTACATGCCCCATGTACTCATCCCCACACGACCAGAAGTACACGGTGTGTAGAAAAAGTACACGGCATGTAGTTCCAAAATTTAGGAATTTTCCCCATTTTACCTATTTTCCCAAAAACACTTAAGGAAAAAGAAAAAGAAGAAGCTCGTACCTCAAAACCAAGAACCGGTTTCTTAGGAAAAAAATATTTTTAGAGGTAATTATCCATTGCATAAAATTGGGGTATTGATGGGAATACTAAAAAATGCAGATGTATTATTATAAAGGACTCAATATAACATATTTCTTTTCTTTCATCATTTGGAATCTCAAAATTATTCATGGATTGAGAATGATTCGTAAGCAACGAAATAATATTTTACATTCAAACTTCCATGATATTTAATATTTAAAGAGGGAAATAATTACATTTCCAATCAAATTTAGTGTTAACATTGATACCTATCATCCTACACATTGAGTAAAAGGAAAAATCGTACTATGAGAAATAATAGTCCTTGTGGGAAATAAAAGAATCATGAAAATAATTTATAGGATGTCAAATTCATGATACCCTCTATTCAATATATGACCCCTTATTATTTAATTAGGGCATCCATCATCACTATCTATTCATATATTCATAATGTATCATAAATAATAAGTTAACTAACCTAATAATATCCCTAAGGATGGTCAAAATAAGTGAATAGTAATTGATCATTCAAAATGAACCAGAATGATGTTTGAGATATAATCAACCAAATATTTTTAGGGTTATAATCCCTATATTAATCTATGAAAAACTACATACACATTAATTATAAAAAAATGTATTTTCATAGTAAAACCACAACCCTTTCATTACAATATCACATGATGTTCTCCTATAGAAATTATTTTCATAATGGCTCTCACTATAGTTTCCTCATAATAGTTTTTGATTTTAATTAAACCTGGATCTAATAATAAATATAAAATTACACACTTTCAATATATATATACTACATATTTTTAGAAAAAAATATCCATTACATATCAATATGATCCATTTAGGATTTAAAAGTTTTATTTTCTCTGGAAACATGTTTTTATGAACAATAGGTGCATAAATGATCTATGAAATTTTCCATTATGTTCTTTAAAACTACCAACCTTTTTATAAATTATGTACTGAAAAAAATGCATAACCTAGGGAAAAACAAAAGAAATGTAGAGCTCATATTTTCACTAAGGGTAAATAAAAAATATATTAATCCATTATCATAAGTGACAATTAGATAATATTAAGTGTATGATAACATAGTCATAATATTATAAAATCAAACCCATAAATTCATGGATGATATCACAAACCATGGAATAATGTTTTTTCAAGTAAACTTTATAAGGTATTATTCTGATAAATCATTTATAATGAATCATGAGACATGGAATCATATCATAAGAAAAATAAATAATCTTTTAGAATTCATATAAATAATTAAAATCATTTCCATTTTCACGTTTTACTAACAAGACAATCATAGTGCATTAAGTTCACTCCTTATTCAATCATTCCATTAGTAAGGGTTCACTCCCAAGAATTCCCTACTAAAAAATCCTATAATGTAATGGGTTCAATCCTCATTTTAGTACTTATTTTGTCTTGAGATATTCTTATTTACCATATTTATTTGAGTGGTATATAATTTTAGGTCAACCCATCACATAATAAAACCATACATATATGTACCACAAGATCATAAATCATTCAACACATCATAAAGTAATAAAATAGGGAAAGGTTAAAAGTTTCATTAATATTTAATCAACATAATCCTAAACCATATATAGAAAGAATAAGGATTGTAACACTGTATCATTTTTCCATTAAATCATTAGAAATTCCAAAAGATTTTTTATACAGATGAAACCTTCTAAAATATCTCTAGAAATATTATATAGTAAAATACACTTCTATATGAAAATTTTTATTTAAAAAATTTAAAATCATAAAAAAATATTAAGTAGTTAAAGAAATAAAAAATAAATCTGATAATTACATCATTGTTGAAAAGTGTATTCATGATGGTGGTTAATCTCATTCATGCAGTTTTATTTAAAAAAAATTCCTTTCTCCTTTTGGGTAAAAAAATATAAAATGATTAAAAAATGATAATGGGGTTCCATGAAATGATTGTTATAGGATGTAAAATATATTAAATAATGACTTTAAATAATTATTCAATAATAGTAAAACTATTATTCAATTTTTTAATGAAAACATGGGAACATAAGAAAAAATTCCTAATCGAAGAGAAAAAAGGTTGGTTTTCCATAAAATATTCATTCAGTATCATGAGTACGTGATGTGAAATAATGAAAGGAAAAAAAATAAATCACTACGAATATCAATAATACAATAAAAAAATATTTTGGAGAGATATAACATATCATTTTATCATTGGATGATTAAAGAATAAACTCTATCGGTAAAATTTAAATTATAACATGAAACAATTTCTCTAGTCCATCTTACCTCATAAGAACTATAACATCATATATAATAAGTTTATTTTTACATAAATTTATATAATAGAACCATAGTAATACAAACAGTTCCAAACATGACTTACCTATGACATATTATAACCTATTCATTAACAATCTCTCGTTATCATCATCATTTCAGGTGTTAACAACTTTTTTTACCTGTGTTTTGGTATGATAGTAATAGTCCTAACAAACAGCTCATATTTTATTAATGTATAGAATTTTAATTATTATATAAATATCATATATATAAAATATATACATAATTGTAATCTATTATATAACACAGTGAGAAAATCAATGACATCACTATGTGGAGATGTTAGTCTAAATGTACGCATGAGTGATGTTCCAATTTTTTTGATAGATGGTTTGAAAAAAATGTAATTATTATTTCACTTTTATAGCATAGTTATTACATAATAAATATTATATATATATATTAATAAATATAATTACTAATCAATAATTATGGGGATGGAAAATTAATTATATTTCTCTTTGAAGGCGATAGTCCACAAATGTGAAAAAGTGATACATTCATCGTGAATTTGATGATGAAGATATTTTAAAGGGTTAATAACTCATAATAATAATATATTATAATGTTTTTATAATAGAATAATCATGTTTTATGTATACCAAAAGTTTATATGATGTATTTTAGAAAATAAAATTTTAAGAGTTTAGTTAAGATATATACCTCTTCTTTAATATACCTCCTTTAACATACTTTGTAATACATGAAGGATTTGTATTACAAAAATAAAAGATTTTATAGAATTAAGTAAATGAGTATATGAAGTTTTTTTAGTCAGTAATTTATATGATATAAGTCTCAAATGGTGTATGTGAGGAGAAGAGATTCCCTTTTATAATTGAGGGGATGGATACACATGGATTTTCATAAAATATTTCAATTATATAAGGTCAATTTTAGGGGAAATTGGATCAAAATGGATAGTTATTAATATTTATTATATAAAAATATTTGTATATCTTCAAAAAAATATGAATTATATTGGTTTGGGTTGCAATCGTACTCTTATCACTAGGTTAAATACCCCTTGTAAACTCGTTTCAACCTTAACTGTGGTAATAAGATTTTACTATTTTTACTACTCGCTATGACCAAAAATTAAGTTTTACCTATTACATTATATTAATTATTATTACTTATAATATGTAATATATCTAATATATCAAATTTCTATAAGCCTTAGAATTAAATTTTAAATATATGCACAACTCGTGATCAAAATCCATTATAGAATAATGAACCTTCAAGTATAAAATATTCTCTAGTTACATTAAATTACTTATAAAAATATTAAACTAAAGAATATATAATATTTAAATTTCCTTAAAACCATTAATATAAAATTTATCAATTTATTTATTATGGTAAAAAAAATTTCCAATAAATGAAAATTTTAGAACAAATTTGATTTTATGACCAAAAAAACTTATATCAAATTGATGATTTTTTTAAAAAAATATGTAATTAATTATGTAATTTATAAATAAAGTATATATATATTAATTTAAATTCAATTTCAAAATATAATGGGAATTTTACTCAAAATGAAATTGAAATATTTACTAAAATAATTATTTTTTACTATTCATTGAATATTAAATACGTTCAAAAATGTTAAAATTTAATACTAAGCTAATATTGATATGATGATTTCAAATATGGTATTATTTAATAGAATTCAATTTCTAAAAATCATATCAATTAATTGTAATGTCTAGGTAAAAACTTGGGATAACACCATGTTTTGAAAAAAACCTATTACTGAAACCTTAAATGTCATTGTCGAATGTTGATAAAATTATAATTATGAATTAATAAATATATTGAAACTATTCAACACATTTATAAATATAATTTATAATGTGGTTATTATTATTCATACATAATAATTTAACATATAGGTTATAATGATATACTATAATGTAGTTAATGTAGACTCGATGTTGCATGTAACAGAATCTATCAAACAATTATTGTTTATTTAAAAGGATATATATATATTTATAAAAAAATATTCCGGTGTTGTAGATCTAGATTGTGTATAAGAAAATACCTGCTTAAAATGGGGAACATTTCACCATAACATTGGTTTCCAAAATAAAATTTTATAATAACATCTATTTTATTGGTTGTCATGTACGAGGGGGAACAACTTTTATTAATTACTATATGAGAAATGGGATCCGTGAATCTAAAACTTATACATCTTTTGTTTTTAGTGACTTTTATGGATACTCCTAATATATAAAATCCATGTGTCACAATTCACCCTATAATATTATGAGTCAATCCATATATTGTTCTTATATAAGGGGCCCCTAAACAGATCAAGCTTGTATATGGGGGGAGGGAATTCACTTGTTTGGATAGAGGGTCAAAAAAATTAATGGGATACATTGGGGATTTTAAATAAATGTCGTTATATCATGAAGTTCTTACATGGATCTAGATCACTTGTATGGGAATGGATCTCACCAACTAGCCACTAAAATTGGTATATGTATTCATGCATGGAAGATTTTATGTCATGAAGTATAACATCACAAAAGTTGGATAGGTAAATGTGTGTGTGTGGGGGGGGGGGTTATTCTTGATGAAAGTTAAATAAATCGACCCATATTTTTCTCATCAAGTAGGGTGAAAAGGTTATCCATGATCACATTTTTTGGTTGGTGTTGGGATATATGATCTTGGAATCACAACATATTCTATAGAAGTATGAATCAAGACATCTATTTCTCTTCTAATTTGGGATATATAAATGGATCAAATTCTTATATATAAGAAAAATAAATTTGAACCATCATTCAACCATTCCAAAAAGATGTGATAAATCATGTCCCATGGAGTTATGAGAAGTATTGTGGCCATGACCAGAGTTTTATTATTGGTATAATAGTTAATTGTTGTAGGTTACACCATTTTGATGTAGGTTCATTGTCACGACCCATCCTCGGGGCCCGTGTCGTGACTACCCCAAGCCCACCTTCCATTGGCCAGGGGCTAGAGACTAGAACCAAGGCCTAAATCTCAGTAAAAGGGAAGACATTGCCTTTGTAATGTAAACAAACACCACAGAGCAAGAAAGAAAAAGAAGTAATCACTAAGTAAAAACTGAGTGAAACAGTAAGTGCGGAAAAGTAAGTGGGCCAGTATACAAACCCAAACTGAATGTAAAGTACAACTGGAAAGGGAAAAACAGCAACTGAAAAGTATAGCCGCATCTTCGAGCCGTCCACTGGAAATCCCACCTGAAGGGTGAGTAAAGATGGCCTCCACAGCTCCTATGGCCCAGCCGTTCGCTCTGAGTACATCCTGCCTAGTGGCCCACCTCCAGGTACCGTCCTGCTCCGCAAGCCTCAACCACGATCAGCGTTGTCCGTCATCTGCAACAAACACAACGTAGTGCGGGCATATCCCATGCAGGGGTGAGAATAAGCTACTCAGTAGGGACCCCGAGACCCCTGATGGTCTCCCAGAATTTACAAAGGGTAATCCAAAAAGGAAATATACAATCACGAAGTAACATTTGACACTACATAGGTATATTCCCATACATATACCTAAGTCATCAATTCTAGTATGCTCCAACTTCTGATCCCACATACAACCCAGTCCACATAGGAAACCACAACGCAATCCACAAAGGAAAACAAAACGTAATCCACACAGGATAGCACAACACATTCCACAAAGGAAAGAAAAACAGGATTCAGCTCACACATGAATACTTCTTTGTATGACGATAGAGATGATCAGATATTGCCACTGATTCATCTAATACATCGGACCCACAAAGGATCAATAGGCACTAACCCCCGCAATGACCCACATAGGACCGATCGTGAAGTTGAAACCATAGCTATTTGGAATCTCCTTCTCTATCATGTACATTGGGTATGCTGCTACAACCAAGTGCTTACCTCTAACCTTTGACCGTTGTAGTACTCTACCTACCGAGTATTGTGGGCCTGCTACTACAACCAAGCGCTTCCCTCCCTTGGTCTAACGCTACTACCAAGCACTCCCCTCATAGCCTCTAGAGGTACTCCTTCTGTTGAGTACCACAGGTCTGCCGCTACAACCATGCGCTCCTCTTCCATGGGTCTGCTGCTACAACCAAGCGCTCCCCTGTGCTACTACAACCAAGCGCTCCTCCATTGTATGTCTGCCGCTACAACCAAGCACTCCTCCGTCGTAGGTCTGTCGCTACAACCAAGTGCTCCTCCGTCCTGGGTCTGCCGCTACAAACAAGTTCTCACCCTCATAGCCTCAAGAGGTACTCCTTTTGTTGAGTACCACGGGTCTGCCGCTACAAACAAGCGCTCGTCCGCCATGGGTCTACTGCTACAACCAAGCGCTTCCCATTGGGCTATCCGTAACACACTGAGTCGTTCGATCAGCAGTCGTCAAGTCTCAACCGGCTCTAGGGTTTCCGCACACAGCAAGCTCGTTCCTGGAGGTTCCACTCCGCGAGCCAAAAGGTCGATGCATCAACTGACATGTAGTCCGGAGTTGATGTATCCCAAAAAGTACCTTAGTGGTCACTACCGAACCCACAGAGGATTCCCGTACTGTCTTCATTGTCGTCGCCGACGCAGCCAGCTCTAGGGTTCTCGCACACATCAAGCTCGTACAGGAGGGTCCGCTCCACGAGCTGAGGGGCCGATACATCAACTGACGCATAGTTATGAGTTGATGTATCCAGAAGATTCGTATCGTCAATAGGAACTCAACGTCGTAGACGGTGTGTCAATCAGACGCCCGATCTAAGAGTTATAGGCTTTTTAGTCCCAGGGGTCCGGTTGGTTTATAAGTCAAAACCAACCTGACCGCACTCCACCTGCATCCAAGCCACGGGTAGAGTAAGCCAAAATATCCATCTCACTAAGAGTAATCCAGCAATGTGGATGGTACGTAAATCGGACGTCCGGAGCTTAATTTATGAGCGTTTCCGCTCCGCGGTCCCGGTTGGTTTCGTGTACGAACCAACAAGGCCAAACCCAAAGTACTCCAAAACCATGAGTGTGATATACCGAAAAGACCGTCTCGATCCAAGGATCACATCACCGCTAATGGTGCATTGATCGGAGGCCCATAGCCCATGATACAGGCACAATACAGAAAAGGTCAGTAAACGGGGGGTATGTGCCCGGAACCACCCGGCCCAACCCCCCATGGGGCGGCCCGAACCTGGTCGACCCGAACAGGGTCCGGGTCCGACCTAGCTGGCCGCGACCCATCTTGGCCTGTGCGTGACCCGGCTGGCTAGCGGGTCGGCTCGGCTGTTACGGTCGAGCCGCAGGCGGGGGGCGTGCTGCCCCCGCGTGAAGAAGCCGCGGCCCCGCGTGGGGCCACCCTTGCCAGCGGACGCATTAGTTGGCTGCATCCCATCCTTCGCCGGTCCCGCGCGGTCGCGGGACGGCCAGACCGCCATCGTGGCTTTAGCCGTGGCGGGTCTCCACAACGGCGTGCCGGTCGCCACCGCCTTCCGCCACCGGCGCCACCGTGATGGTGTGGCCCGACGGCGGTCTGCTCAGCGGACCACACGACGAGTTCTGGTGGTCAGAAATTCACGCCATCTTCGCCAAAGGTCCTCCCGGGGTCCGTTCTTCACTGTGAGGACCTCGCATTGACCGAGCGGCCTGCTTTGTCGACGTCTGCCATTTCGTACACCAAGAATGAAAGGGGCGGTGGGTTCAGACTTGTTCATTAGTCCGCACCCACCGCGTTAGCGGTTTTAAAAGTCTCACAATAATTTTAAATCATACGCCACGGGTATAAATCAAAAATATTTAAAAGAATCAACCCCCTACCTCGTCATTATCATCAGACGTGATTTATTCATGGGATTGACCATCACGGAAGAAGATGATCGTCACGTCACGGAAGGGGGCGTCACGTCGTTGCGGTACACTGCATCGTCTCGACGATCTCCTATGGTTAAAGAAAACAAACAGATTTAATTACAATTTTAAACCCATGTTGAGGATAAAATCCACAAAGAATTATAGAACTGTAATCCCCAACCTCTATCAGTTGATGATCATAGATTGTTGCGGCGAAGAAACGTCGTGGAAGAAGCGTCACAGAAGGAGAATCGTCAGCATCGCGGAACACGGCATCACATCGTCGATCTCCGAGGGTTTGGCGTTCTTTGTGTTCTTCACTAAGGAGGATGAAGATCTCAAGCCTTAGAGTCTTCTCCAAATCCTCTCAATGAGAAATCCTCAAGAAAGACATGTGTTGGTCTTATTTTCTTTACATACCAACATTTTGAAAACCAAGTTAAGAAATGAACCATTAATTCGGTGAATTAATTGTAACGAATTTATTATCCAATTAATAGGAGCATTAAGAGTTTAGAAAATGCAGCAGTTTATTTTCATTAAAGAGGAGTTTTTGTGGGTGCGTTACTTAGAGGAAAAGAAACAGTGAAGCTCGTGCGGGCCTCACCTCACAAATATCCTACCAGGAGGGTAGATTATTTTGGGTTCCACCCTATCCGCTTCAACTTAGCTTAAGCGGAATTAAGTGTCTTTAAGTGGCTTTAAGTGAAATAAAATAATGTTGTCGCACCACTTTATTTTATTTTCTTAACATAACCCCAAAAATTAAAAACAACACCCGAGAAAAAAAAACTCTGGAAAAGGTGTTTCTAAGCACATTCCGGTGGTATGATTCCTTCGGTGCCATCAGAATTTGATTCCAAGCACCGATTCAAAATTTAGAAAAACCCAATCGTTCGTTCACTGAACGTACCCGATCCTATCTTCAGAAAAATATTCTGGGAACACCGGGCCTCGGAATCAGGTGCCGTCAAAAACTGCGTTCTTGTAAAATTCCCAAGAAAATTAAGAAAGAAATTTCCTTGAATTTTATGGGTCTTTAAATAACTCCCACCTCAGGGCTTTACGTCCCTGTAATGATACATCATAAACTGTGGAAACAAATGTGGGTACTGAGCACGCATCTGAGCCTCCCGCTTCCATGTGATCTCCTAGAGGTTCCCGTGCTGCCATCTGATGTGCACTAGAGGAATCGACCGTCCACGTAGGACCCGCTCCTGTCGATCCTCAATATCCACTGGGACCTCCGCAAACGTCCCCCATCATCAACGTCCAGCTCCCCATGGTCAATGATGTGTGTCGGGTTGTGCACGTATCTCCTCAGCTGAGATACGAGGAAGTCGTCCTGCTCCTGGTGCAACTGAGTTGGGTGGGTCAAGTGGTAAACCACCTTGCCTACCATGCTGAGGACCTAGAAAGGTCCGTTGAACCTCAGAGATAACATGTCGCCTCGGCCACATCTCCGTAACTGAGGTCGAGATGAGACCCCTAGGGAAACATGGTCCCCAACCTCGAACTCTAGTGCTCTCCGCCTCCTGTCAGCACAAGACTTTTTCCGGCTCTGAGCTGTCCTCATCCTCTCTTGGATGACTTGGACCTTTCTGGTCCTACACGAGATGCTGAGATTTCTTCTTTGCCGAGAAGAGAAATCCGGTCTCATCCCTTGGATGAACCGCGTTCTTCACCTAATACAGTCAATCCCATCATGGATGATACTAACCCATACCAAGGATGACATCGTAAGGTCTCGATGATACTACCAAGAGATCCAACCATTACTCTCACCTCCAAGGGTTGAGTCACACTGTCGGCATCATTGTGTGGTCACTAGGTCTCCTCAAGTAGTTATCTCAAAGTGAGGGTCACGTCAATGGGGTTTAAACCGGAACCCCTTAGTAACTACATAAAGATAGGAATGGAAGGTAAATGCCAAAAGAAAGGTGTCTTTTTTTTACTGCAGCTCAAAGACACAATGCAACAACAACCAAAAAAACAAAAACAGACCTGGAAGTAACATGAACAAAATTCTCTAGGTTTGGAGCTAGTCCCACTCCTGTCCATCTTCTCCCGGAGGTCCATGATCGTAGGCCTTAGCATCCTGCAGCTGAGCTCTCCCACATCCACTTGTTCCCTGCGGTCGGGGTGGACCTCCTAGTGGTGGTGGTGGCAACACCCCGAAGCGTCGTCCACCTCCAGCTGTAGGGCCAGCTCCCCTGCCACGGTCCCCTGCTCCATGCGGTCCGCCTCGATCGAACCTCTGCCCCTACCTGGGAGGTCCTTCGTTCATCTGCTGGTCATTTGTATGGCGGGTCGGACAGTCACGAGCCATGTGACCAACCCCGTCGCAGAAGTAACACTGCCTGCGCATTGTAAGTCGTTCTCCACCTCGGGTGCCTCACACAAATGATCTTATGTCATGCGGTCCACTAAGAGGGCTCTCTCCAACACCCCTGTCTGTGTCGGAATACTATGAGAAACAACTAAAGCTCTGATATCTTTACTAAGCCCCTGCTCGAAGGTTCGGCCCCTAAAGAATGGGCCCCATACCATGTCCATCGAATAGCGCGAGAGATCGGTAAACCTCGCCGTGTACTAGGCTACTGTCATGCTGCCCTGCCGCAGCTGTAGAAGCTCCTGGATGCGCACCGCACGGAGGGTGGCTGGGAAGAACTCCGAGCAGAAGAGTCTCTCAAAGTCCGTCTAGAGATGAGATGCCTCATCGTGCACCTGGAGCATTAATCTCCACCATCTTCCTCCTGCCGCGTGCAGTAGGCTCGCTGCGAGGATCACTATGAGTTCTGCCGGTGTCCTAACTAATCGGAAAACTCTTACCACTGCCTCCTGCCAGTCCTCGTCTGCCTGGGGGACCGTCTCCCTGTGGAACATAGTCGGTCGCTGGTGCTGAAACTCATGCAGTGCACTAAGGAGACCTTCATCGCCAGTGGCTAGGGCTGGTAGCATTGGTGGATCGGCAGGTAAAGGTACCGTCGGTGCCTTATCTGTCAAAGTCCCTGTACCGAGGCCTCGTCGCTCGGTAGGCTGTCATCACACTCAACTCTCGGAACCCAAGCTGGCTTCCCTCGTGGGGCCATCCTGAAATGGAAATAGGTGCGCCACAGTCAGAACAGTATACCTGGTGAGCTGACACAAATTAATCACAATGAAAACATGAAACACTCATGCAATCAATGTTTTCGTGAATTAAGTCAGAAATCGGAAGTCAGGGTCCTGGTGTACGGATACGTCAGCTGCTGCACCCACACTAGACTCTCTATACTGATATCCACACCCAATATGCTTATCACTATTGCTTCACATAGAAAATGATCAGAGTCTTGGGTTTGGCGGTAGAACCGAACTCCTCTGATACCAATTTATCACGACCCATCCTCGGGGCCCGTGTCGTGACTACCCCATGCCCGCCTCCCATAGGCCAGGGGCTGGCGACTAGCACCAAGGTGAAAATCTCAGTAAAAGGGAAGGCATTTCCATTGTAAATTAAACAAACACCATAGAGAATGCATGAAGTAGAAGTAATCACTAAGGAAAAACTGAGTGCAATAATAAGTGCGGAAAAGTAAGTGGGCCAGTACACAAACCCAAACTGAATGTAAAGTACAACTGGAAAGGGAAAAAATAGCAACTGAAAAGTAAAGCCGCATCTTCGAGCCGTCCACTAGAAATACCACCTGATGGGTGAGTACAGATGGCCTCCACAGCTCCTACGGTCCAGCCGTCCGCTCTGAGTACGTTCTGCCCAGTGGCCCACCTCCAGGTACCGTCCTACTCTGCAAGCCTCAACCACGATCAGTGTTGTCCGTCGTCTGCAACTAACACAATGTAGTGTGGGTATATCACGTGCATGGGTGAGTATAAGCTACTCAGTAGGGACCCCGAGACCCCCTGAAGGTCTCCCAGAATCCACAAAGGTTAATCCACAAAGGAAAGATACAATCACAAAGTAACATTCGACACTGCTTAGATATATTCCCATTAATATACCTAAGTCATCAATTCTAGTATGCTCCAACTTCATGAGCCCAAGTACAACCTAGTCCACACAGGAAAACACAACCCAGTCCACACAGGAAAACAAAATGTAATCCACACAGGATAGCACAACACAATCTACAAAGGAAAGAAAAACAGGATTCAGCTCACACAGGAATACTTCTCTGTATGACGATAGAGATGATCAGATATTTCCACTGATTTATCTAAGACGTCAGACCCACAAAGGATCAACAGGTAGTAACCCCAGCAATAACCCACACAGGATCGATCATGAAGTTGGAACCTTTGCTATTTGGAATCTCCTTCTCTATCAAGTACAGTGGGTATGCCGCTACAACCAAGCGCTTCCCTCTAACCTTGGACTACTGTAGTACTCCACCTATCGAGTATTGTGGGCCTGCTGCTACAACCAAGCACTTCCCTCCCTGGGTCTGCCGCTACAACCACGTGCTCCTCCTTATAGCCTCTAGAGGTACTCCTTCTGTTGAGTACCACGGGTCTGCCGCTACAACCAAGCACTCTTCTGTCGTGGGTCTGCTGCTACAACCAAGCGCTCCCTCGTGCTACTACAACCAAGCGCTCCTCCGTCGTAGGTCTGCCACTACAACCAAGCGCTCTTTCGTCGTAGGTCTACCGCTACAACGAAGAGCTCCTCCGTCGTGGGTATGCCGCTACAACCAAGCGCTCCCCCTCATAGCCTCCAAAGGTACTCCTTCTGTTGAGTACCGCGGGACTTCCGCTACAACCAAGCGCTCCTCCGCCGTGGGTCTGCTGCTACAACCAAGCGCTTCCCACTGGGATATCCATAACACACCGAGTCGTTCGATCAGCAGTCGTCAAGTCTCAACCGGCTCTAGGGTTTCTGTAAATAGAAAGCTCAATCCAGGAGGGTCCACTCTGCGAGCCAAGAGGTCGATGCATCAACTGACATGTTGTCCAGAGTTGTTGTATCCCAAAAAGTTCTGTAGTGGTTACTACGGAGCCCATATAGGATTCTCGTACTGTCTTCATTGTCGTCGCAGACGCAGCCAGCTCTAGGGTTCCCGCACACAGGAAGCTCGTACGAGAGGGTCCGCTCCATGAGCTGAGGGGCTGATACATCAACTGACACATAGTCCAGATTTGATGTATCCAAAAGTTCCATATCGTCAACAGGAACTCAATGACGCAGACGGCGCGTCAATCGGATGCTCGGTCTGAGAGTTATAGGCTTTTTCGTCCCAGGGGCCCGGTTGATTTTTAAGTCAAAACCAACCCGACCGTACTCCACCAGCGTCCAAGCCTCGGGCGGAGTAATACAAAAGATCTGTCTCACTATGTGGAATCCAGAAAATTCAACGGTACGTCAATCAGACGTACGGAGCTCAAGTTATTAGCGTTTCCGCTCAGAGGGCCCGGCTGGTTTCGTGTATTAACCAACCCGACCGAAACTCAATGTAATCCTAACCCTTGAGTGCGATATACCAAAACGACCGTCTCGATCTAAGGATCACATCTCCACTAACGGTGCGTCAATCAGAGGCCCGTAGCCTATGATACGGCCAAAATACCGAAAAGGTACGAAAACGGGGGGTCTGGGCCCGGACCGACCCGTCCCAACCTCCCCGGGGTCGGTCGGAACCGGGTCGACCGGACCTGCGTCTGGGTTCGACCCGGCTAGTCACAACCCGGCCCGGCCTAGTCGTGACCCTGCTGGCCCGCGGGTCGGCTCCGCTGTTACAGCTGAGCCGCGGGCGGGGTGCGCGCTGCCCCCGCGTGAAGGAGCTGCGGCCCCGTGTGGGGCCGCCCTTGCCAGCGGACGCGGTAGCCGGCCGCGTCCCATCCTTCACCGGCCCGCCACCGCGGCGGTCTCCACGGCGGCGCACCGGCGCTGCCGCCTTCCGCCGCCGGCACCGCCGTGCTGGCGTGGCGCGCCGACCATTTGTTATGCGGACCACCAGACGAGTTCCGGTGGTCGGAAATTCACGCCGTCTTCGCCAAAGGTCCTCCCGGGGTCCGTTCCTCACTATGAGGACCTCGCATCACCCGTGCCGCCTGCATTGTTGACGTCCGCTATTTCGCACACCAAGAACGAAAGGGGCGGTGGGTTCAGACTTGTTCGTTAGTCTGCACCCACCGCATTAGCGGTTTTAAAAGTATCACAACAATTTTAAATCCTACATCGCGGGCATAAATCACAATGATTTAAAATAATTAACCCCCTACTTCGTCGTTTTCGTCATACGTGAGTTATTCGCGGGATTGAACATCGCAGAAGAAGAGGATCGTCACGTTGCGGAAGGGGGCGTTGCGTCGTCACGGTACACGACGTAGCATCATCACGGTACACGGCGCCGCGTCGACGATCTCCGAGGGTTAAAGAAAACACAAAGATTTAATTTCAGATTTAAACCCATGTTGAGGATAAAATCCACAAAAAATTGGAGAACCGTAATCCCCTACCTCAAGCAGTTGATGGTTGGAGATTGTTGCAGGGAAGAAACGTCGCGGAAGAAGCGTCGCGGAAGGAGAATCGTCGGCGTCGCGGAACACGGTGTCGCGTCGTCGATCTCTGAGGGTTTAGCGTTCTTCGCGTTCTTCGTGAAGGAGGATGAAGATCTCAAGCCTTAGAGTCTTCTCCAAATCCTCTCAACGAGCAATCCTCAGGAAAGACATGCATTGGTCTTATTTTATTTACATGCCAAAAATTTGAAAAACAAGTTACGAAATAAACCATTAATTTGGTGATTTAATGGTAACATCTTAACTATACAATTAATAGGAGCGTTAAGAGTTTAGAAAACGAAGCAGTTGACTATTATTAAAGAGGAGTTTTCGCGGGTGCGTTACTTAGAGTTAAAGAAACGGTGGGGATCGTGCGGGCCCCACATCACAAATATCCTACCAAGAGGGTAGGTTATTTTGGGTTCCTCCCTATCCGATTCAACTTAGCTTAAGTGGCTTTAAGTGGCTTTAAGTGGCTTTAAGTGAAATAAAATAAAGTTGTCACACCACTTTATTTTATTTTCATAACTTAACCCCAAAAATTAAAAACCACACCCGAGAAAACACAACTCCGAAAAAGGAGTTTCTAAGAAAATACTGGCACTGTTATTCCATCGGTGCCTTTGGAATTCGATTCCGAGCACCGGTTAAAAAGTTAGAAAAACCCACTCGTTCGTTCACTGAACGTACCCCAGCCAAGCTTCAGAAAATGATTCCGGGCACACCAGGCCTCAGAATTAGGTGCCGTCAGAAACTACGTTCTTGTAATATTCCAGAGAAAATTAAGAAAAAAATTTCCATGAATTTTACGGGTCTTTACATTCATCTATAAAAAATTGTTTTGGAAAAAGAACTGGCATAGCGATAAGGAAAACCGAAAATTAAATCCATTATAAGTGATCTTGGACATAACTATGTATGGTGAGATAACTGGAATCAATTCATACACAGTTTTCGAAACATCCCTACATAGGTCTAACTCATATATGTGGAAGAAAAAATATCTGTCTAACCTAAGGGATCTTCCTTTAAGAAAATGAGATATTACTGAAAATTCCCAAATTAGTAAAGTCAGAGAGGTTTTTTTGTGATTCATTCATGGATCTAGGATAAGTAATGGAATCATAAATACCTATACTGTAGTGGTTGAAATCCTGAAAAATGTATTTTTGGGAGGTGATATTCTCTACAAAGATCATTTTCTTATCCAAGGATAGGGGATTTTTACTATATACTGGTTCATGAATAAGGAATCTTATGAAAAAGGATCCTAAATATATTGGACTAATATGTATTATGTGTACATTTTATTATTTTTCAATGATACAACAAAATGGATCAAGAAAATTTGAATTGGATCTATAATTAAAAGAATTTTGATAGTAGTGAAATTATAGTTGGGCCCAAGGAAAAGTAATCAAGGAGTCACTATTTATCATGTGTGATGAGGAATCATGGAACATATAGTTGTTAAAATGGATCCTATATAGATTGTTTTCATAAATATGAGATCGAGAATAATTAGAAATAGATTTCAAAGATGAATCTATTTTTGGGGACTCTATGTGAATCTAGTTTACAAATTTGATGAATCATTTTTTAAATCCACACATAGATTTGTAGAGGCCACTTCAAGAGAAAAAATACTCATATTAAGTGAAATAGAATGTGATTTACCCTAGTAAAGAACCATTGGAAAAACTAAATGGAAGTTTGAATGACTGAAACAATAAGGTGCAAGATGAATTTTTCATTATCGAGGATCGTGTCTCATCCCATTATAAGGGATATGGGTGTAACTAAATATCATATGAAAACTGAAATAAATAAATACTTAGTTATTTTGAATACCTACTATAAGAGGACATCATAAAATACATAGTGTCAGAAGATAAGGATCCAACACTTGGATAATGAATTTTTTTACTAATTAAGGTCATAGATTAAATGAACTATGAAACCCCTGTGTAAAAATAAAGCCATATTTATATTATTATGAATAAATGAAAACTTCTCGGTTGGGTAATCCCTTAAATATAGGGTACTATATTTTAGCATATGATCTTGTATGAACTTATACTAGAGTATCCTATATAGTTATGGATCATACGTAGGTTGAATGGATTTTCATTTCTCCATGGAACCATGGACATGAATTGATTTTTTAAAGTTAATTCACTGATATAGTTCTCATTTAGGAGGTTTTTTAAATTCATGTTAGGTCAATATATATAGTTTATGGTCATGTAGGGTGGAACCAAACATCATACATTTTAATTTATTTTCAAAATGTCTCTAGTGTGGAGTTGTTTATGTAAATATTATAATGAGGTTCTTATATGGTATTTTTTCCTTATTTCTTATTCATGGGTAATATGATATGGAATCATGTTAGTTCCAAACCTAGGGATCGAAACACATCATAGATAAATGGGTTCAAACAATAGTTAGAAGTGGGTGATCAATATGAATCCATGCATGGGCCTAGGATATGTGTTCTGGAAATGACTACATATTATGTGAGGATATGAATAAATCCAACCAAATTTTCATATATAGATCAAGTTCTACATTTATTAGGATCCAACATAAGAGGAATTATCTATTAATGGAATTTTTGGTTGGGCCTAGAATATATGGTTTGGGAATTACAATGTATCCTATATGATCAAGAATCAATCCATATATTATTGGTGAGTATAAATCCATAATAGAGGTATAGAATATATGTATGGAAAGATGAAATTTTTTATCAAAGTGTATAAATGAAATATCCCACACAGAAAATGAAAAAACATATGTGGATAGAGCAATCTCATAGGGGGGATGGGGCCATGGGAAATATGCCACTTTGATAATTTTAAAATCTTGTAGGAGTAAACTGTCAAATAATATAATTTAGGGTCATAACTCTTAAACCATATTATGATAGATATTAAGGTCTTCAAATTAGTTCCTTCCAGAAAAAAGATTAAAATAATGTAGTGGATACATTACAGAATGCAGATTAATGTTATATAGAATGTTTTTGGGAGTTCTATTTTTTTATGTAATGAAAAAATTAAATGGGTGACATTCAGTTTATTGTCATGAAACTACGATCTAGACTATATAGTTTAAATTTATGTAGTTATGAAACTGTGTACCAAAATTTAGTAATAAAAAATACATCATAATAAATCGTGAATTGAGTGGTGTGGGGTATGATATCCATCCATGGTGTCCATGGAGTATTCTCCAATGGAGTAGTATTTATGTATAATATATGGTCCCTCATTGGGGTACAATAGAATAATGAAATATCTCCCTATAGAAATGGAAGAAATATAACATTCTAATTAAAGGATAACATAATCGTTTATGGGATTGAATGTTTTTAAATGTATACAACCTCTTCTCAATGAGATTGTCCAAAAAAACAATTTGCTTCAAAAAGTGTTCTTCTTCTGAGATCTAATAAATTAGTAATGAAGAGTGAGGGAAATTGGTATTAATTGCGAATCACCTCTTATGTTACATAAACTAGTGAATATGTGGTCATGTTCATGGTAGTATTGGTTGTGGTGTTGTAATCCATCAAGGCATGCAAATTTTTTTCAAATGATAGTTTGTTTCCTTTATCAACCATAATTAGGTTTATATGTGAAAAATTTGTTTTAATGTTCTCATTATGTTTTTATGTCATGATAGATGGATGAGAGGTTATACTAGTGTTTATAATCATAATATAGCATTTTCAGTTGATGCGAACAGAAATTGGTGTAATTGATTTTCAGTATCATGCGAGGGACATGAAATTTGATGATGAGTTTTGAATTTATAAAGCTAATATAATTATTACTTTTTAATTCCTTGATGTTTATTTCTCTATCAAATTCATACTGGTTGTCAATGGTAGTAAATATATTCTTCATCTTCATGGATTTGGTTTGGGGATAATTACAAAAGGCAAATATTCTCCATATTAAAAAAACCATGTGTATTTGGATGTCTGAAAAAATTAGGGGTTTGATATTTTATGATGGCTTATATATGATAAATAATGTTATTTCATGGTGAAATATATATATTCATGTTTCATAATTTTCTAAAAGTGGCTAACTCTTCTCATTATTTTTTAATTATTCATCCCTGATTAATGAGTGTCCCAAGATCTAGCATAAAATTCCTATATAATAGTTAGTATTTCATCCTCATAATTAAATATGAGTTTGAAATCATCAAAAAGATTCCTATAGATAAGCTTTTTTGTATGGAGAATTATAGAGGATCCATGTTATTTGTGTAGTGTCATATTTATTACATCATGGATCGTTCTAATAGAAGTTTCCCACTTTAGAGATTCATTATTATTCGGTGAATCCATATGGTAACAATATCAACTGGTGAGAATCTTTTCTCATCATGATCTACAGAAATGGGGACAGAGTTTATATCCACTGTGACAATGACATGGATAGGGGAATGAACCCTATGGTGTTTGATATTGAAAAAAAACTCAGCATATGTTTAACTGTCAAGGGTACTTACTATATTATCCTTTACATCTACATTAGAATTAATTGAGGGAGGAATTTGATTTACTATTTCATTAATGGATAATTATACCATTAGTCCACTTATATAAAATATGTGGGGAACCAAATCCTCTTTTTCAATGGCATATTTCCCAACAATCTACTAAATCACCTATATCAAGTCACCATTAACATTTGAATACAATAATTTGTGGTATAGGGTAAAATATGGGCCTGTTAGGATAGATTAGTATTTTACCTTGTTTTTGGTGTATCATTTTGATAGGAGTAAATAATAGGGAAAATACGACATAGATAGAGAGATAAAGACAAACCTTATATCGAATCTGTTGTGTTTTTGGTTTTCTATTCTTTCCTTCATTTTCAATCAAAATGTTTCATCATTGTGCATCACATACATATAAGGATTTTCATATATATACAAAATTTTTTCATCCAAGAGTTCTATATTTACTAGTTTTCTTTATGTGGAACTGTGTGCTATGATAAAGTCATCATGTTCTATCTTTTTAATTGATTTCTATGATATAGATTGAATGTAAAACTATTGTAGGCTAACATCCAATTAATCCAAATTCATAGTCAACATCAAGGGGTTGAATTTATAAATTAGTGGGAAAATGTATGAGACTATAAAAACCATGTGGTGCTACAATTAGAGCCTCAACTATCATAATTTGAAAATCATTTTGATGTTGTTTTTCGGAATAACATTGTTTTGATTCTAAGTATATAGAACATTTCTATATAGATAGAAGAAACTGTTTTTTCTATATATCAATTTTTTTTATGATTAGAGAACTAACAGAACACTCTATGGTTTCAAAATATAGTGTATGTGGCCTTTCATCTATTAGGGTCATTAGGACCAGTGGGTTCCAAAAACATTGTTGGTGATTTTTAATGTCTTACTAATAGCTATACACTTATTGGTACTTGATCAACTTCAACATGAACATCATGAATGTGAGAAAAGATATGGATAGATTGGATATGAAATTCATAATATATATTATGCTTACCTAAATCCCTCTTTAATATTTATGGTTTCATAGAATAAACATTTCCAGTGTTGAACTAATCTTTTCTTGGTCATCTTAGATGCCATGGTAGAATACTATAATGAAAAAGAATTTTCTTAATGTCACCCCAAAAAAACACTTCAATGGGTTCATCTTTAATTTTTTATATCACATTTTATTGAGAAATGATTTTAGGTTTACAATATATTTTCAATGTTAAAATGATTTTACCACCAAATAATCCAATTAACAATTTATTACCCTTCATATAAAGGGAATTAATATGAAGTACATGGTATACTAATATTCATCACCAATAATTATTAAATTTAATGTAATTATTTGATAGTTTAATACATATTGGGTTTCTTTAATAGTAGTTTCTTTTTAATCATTAGGTGTCATATATATTTGAGTGATCATATAGTGACCAAAACATTTCAGACATTAATAATACATATTAATAGAAAAATCATAATTAGATTTTAATATGATAAATTCCAAACCATTATGGTTTATTTTATATGGAATATTAGATACATATACAACTCATAAAAATAATCTGCATCATTTCCTATTATGTTCTTTGTAAGAATCCTTTAGAGACTGATCTTAAAAAATAACTTCTTCATAACCTCACAAATGGAAATATACGAATTGATTATCTCATATTATCAATAATTTTAGACATAAGATATATCAAGGAATGAGAATATGTTATCTTATCATAAGTATATGTTAATGAGGACATGATAAAAACTTTTAATAATTCTACCTAATCAGTTAAACATTATTAATCATAAATCATTGTATGAAACTTTTTAATAATAATAGACATGATTCATAAGCATGTGTAATCATTAATAATCAATCATGCAAAAAATAATGAATCAAATAATGATACATAAGCTTCTGAGATTCATATAAGAAAAGGAAATCACTTCCTTAGTCATGGTTCAATCTAAAGACTGTCATTTTGGACAATGTTTCATAATGGAAATCACTTTCTGGTTTTAATTTTTTATTCTATATATAATCACCGTTATACTTTTGTATTAAATTTTATATAGTTTTTATTATTAAAGTGACCATACATTGTTTATATGATTATAATATAATTTTTAATATAAACAACATAATCACGTTAAAATATATAATATGAACATTTTTTATCGTGGAAACATTTAGCTCATACATCATTTTTATAGAAAAAATAAGATATTATTTAAATACATATTCTTTTCAATTTTAAAATCTCATGTTCTCCTTAGTACATGTAGTCATGTGAGGATATACATCAAATCAAGGTGTGATCTATAAGACCAGTATGGGTAGGAATAAGGGACATGAATCAATAATTCATGGGTGATCAAAATCAAATTCATCATATAATTAGCATAGTATCCTCATAAAAATCATAACTGATGCATTTTATTGATTCATGGAATGTGATAATGAATAAAAATGAAACATCATTTCACAGTGGTCTAATAACATACATAGTTGTGATCAAATCTAGAATCATGTCCGTACATAACATTTGTGCATAAATAATATCATTATATTTGTGAAAAAAGAATAATGTTCATGCATAATACAAATAATTTCATTAGATACATAACATTAACCGATGAATTATAAGGGTATATAAATCTGAGGCCAACCGTCAAATAATATTAATTACATAGTCATGAATGCTACATAGAACTAATTAAAATCTTCATCATGAAATGACTTATGGGAAGGAATGAGTATCATAATGAATTGATAAATATTAATTTAATTAATAAACATGGGGCTCTAAAATGAATATTGGAAGACATATTTGGTATAAAAATCATCAATTTTTTTAATGAAGAAGAACCAACTCAGTTGGAGTGAATGATGTGTTTTGGGAAAACAATTCATCAAGAAAAATCATTGTATTTGACATATAAATTATTGTGTAAACATTTATATTACTAAACATATAAGTTAATAATATTTAAAGGATTTCTATGAAACATTAGAGATATATCCTTACGGAAAATGAGGTCAAAACGGGATAATATAAGGAAAGTGAGTTGTGCTTGAGAATCCCCTTACCTTAAATTCATCTTTATTTCATCGCTTTTATACCTCCAGAATAAAGAAATATAATTATTAAAATACATAAATATAAATTGATTCTATTAAACTATGTCATATTTAATCATTTATAACAATCAGATTATAATTCTTAATTTCATTATGGATTATGATACATTTTTATTTCATATTTTCCATAAAATTTTTACATTTCATTTCAATTTATCTAATTTGTTCAAGGTAATTTATATATAATTACAATATATTATAAAATATTAAAATAAATATAATTATATATTGATATATAATAAATAATTTATTTTTACAAACCAAATGTTGTTTTTGAAATGAAAATAAGTTGGAAAATTTCCTCAATAGTGGTTAACCTATCGTTATTGCGAATATTGTCTAGGGAAGGAGAAAGATATATATAAAATATGAATACGTCAAAAATATAATTTTTTATAATGAAAGAACAATTAATAATATTTTATCATACATCCTATTTAATATCAGAATATTTATTTTGAAAGGGATTGAGAAATAGAGTAAGAGTTAAGGAAAACAAAAAGAAGAGTTGATGAAAACATACCCCCTACTTTGTTTTTCTTCCTTTATATTGAACTATAATCCCTTAATGATTGAAGTTGGATTACTATAGAATAACTCTATGTATTATAAGAGGATTAATATATAGTATTTCGGTATATATTTTTATTTTAAAGGGTGAGATTTGTTTTTTTTCAAGGGGAGGGAGAGTGGTTATTTATAATTGAAGAGAGGGGTATTTTGAGAACAAAAATATTAAATAAAATATTATATCCCAGGTGAACCATATAATAGTAAATTTTTCATAATATAAATTGTATATATATATATAATAAAAAGGTTTTAATACTTTATACCACTTTAAAATTTCAATTCACTATCATTGTAAAAAGAAATGTGGAAAAACAAAAAAAATATCACTTTAGTGGAATATTTATTACATTAGACTTTAGAAAATTATTTTTAGGTTTTCAAATTAAGTTTATTTTATTTTAAGGAGAAATTATTGATATTAAATATATTTTTTCCAAACCTCATATTCTAAAAATATTATTGTCATAATTTAATCATTAATGATGTGATTTAAGACACTGATTATAATAAAAACCGTATTTTAACTATTCACTTGGAAGTTTATTTATTTTAAAAAATTACCAAAAACATTACCTTTGTGATTTTTTCCTTTTTATTTTAAAAATCGTTTTAATTTTTTGAATATAAATTTCTAACATAGGTTATTTTTAATTTTTAATAGAAAAAGTATGGTTTTTACAAAATACGTTGAAATACAGTTTTAAAAAATGTGCTTTTATTTTCATTGAGATTTTAAATTATGATGATTATTTTTTTGGTTCTATAATATTTATATTTACATAAATAAATCATGATAATTAATATTGATATTTAAATTTATTATTCTGATGACAAATTACTATTCCAATGATTATATTACTATTCACAACAGTTGTGTTACTATACTCAATAGTCGTGTTATTATTACAACGGTCACATAATATTACAATATTCATAATTAATTATATAAATACATGTTAATTCTTTCATGAATAATTCAATATAATTTATCTCAATGTGCATTATTTTCTATTTTCTATAATTTTTATTGGTTTACTAATATTTTGTTTCTTTTCTCTACAGTTATACATGGCTTGGATAACTCTAGTAGTTTGGGGTAATGCATATTTTCTTTTTATAGGTTTTATATTTTCTATTTTTACCTTTATAGAATTTTTAATTTCAATGGTCTGAGTCATTTATTAATGTTTCTATTTTTATTAAAAAAGTAATATATTTTTTGGTTAGTTTTGTGTTGTATGTCTATAACACAATATAATATATTATACATCGTTATTTAATAAATAAAATAACATTTTTATTCTCTTTGTTATTAAAATAATACCATTATTACATCCTTTTTTACTCGATGAATATATTTAATTTACATGACAAAAATGTGATTAAAAGGATATAATTTCACAATGTCCCAATATGAAAGTGGTTAACTATTTTTATAATAAAACTATATATACTCATCAAAGGGTAAAAATTTAACTATTTTAGGATTATATAATCATAGTTATTAAATTCATAAAATTGGACCAAATTATAGATATAATAATTAGCTACCTAAAAGATTTCCACTATGTGAATAAATTTTGGTAATGATATATTGCTCATACTAGTTGTGATTGGGACAAAACATTGTATTAAAAACACCTATTAGGACGATTCCTCCTCCGTCAAATTGATAATTTGAACGAGAAAATTTTCACTTAATCAAATGTTAATTATATGTTCATAGATATATTATCTCATTGAATCAATGGGCAGGAATAATCATCCATGAATAGGTTATATACAACAATAGACTGTTTACTTTTTTTGAATCAAAAACAACAAATATATTTTTAAAATAACACCTTGGTTCATTAAAAATTTTGGAACATCCAAGGGTTGGTTTGAGACAAATTACAAATATTTATTCATCCATTTTAAACCTAGTCCCCCTTATTTCCTTTTAAACCACTTTGTGATAGTTCTATGTTGTTTTGTTTACTGTAATCATGGGTGACCAATTTGTAATCACCTAAAAGTAATTTATTTTTTATTTTTTTATCTACATTTCTTCAATTATAATTTTTTATTTTGTTTTTATTAATTAATGATCAAATAAAAATCTATGACATGTCAATCCTCATGTTTTCATGCTTAACATGTATCTTGTTATGATTTGAGCATGTCTTCCTCTTTTATCACCCATTTTCTTTCATGAGATTTCTTAATGATTGTGTCGGTATATTAAATGTAGAAGATATAACTGATGAATGGTCATGTTTTTTTCATCAAAACATTTATAACATATACCCAAACATGGTCATCTCTTCCCCTTTCCGATACAATGAAATTAAGGAGTTTGATTTTTATATAGACATTTATTTTATTTTTAGGACTCATCGGCAATCCAAATAATTGATAAATAATATAATATGTGGTAGAATAGTTTAAAATCACATACCATTTTGTTTTAATTATATATAAATCTTGTAAAAAATGATCCTTCATATTTCCCTTGAGAGAAACGATGGTTTAATATCAAGGGAAACACAGATGGGCTGATCAAAATTTATCAAAAACGTTTCTCTCACTTAGTAACGTAGATTAATTTTTCATTTTAAAATCATAAATATATGAAAATATTAATCTAATTAAAAGTTCAAGAACAACATAATCACATTAAATTAATGATATAAGGCTCTCTTGAGAGATGATCAACAGTTCCTACTAAACATTTGAAATTCAAGAAAAATTTTAAATATCTAATTTGATATGCATGACAAGGAAATAAAATTATGGTTCTATTAATGGGGATCTAAAGAAAATTTTCTCTTTAATTTATTTATTTCAATTTTTTCCTTATTCTTTTATATTTTACCACATTCCTTTTTTCATGTTCTCCCTCTTCCTCTCCTCTTCTGTATTCTCTATTTTTTTTTGAAAAATATTTTCTCCTTCACTGTATATTTATTTAATTTACACTTCATATTAAAGTGTGATTGATTTATTCCTTTAATTATACATTTATTAAAAACTAAAGAAAGAAAATATATACATGAAATCATTAATTCGTAACAAGATCTGCAAATGAAAAATTACTCGAAATTTACCCATAAATTGAAAAGAAACTCTACTCACAAAGTAGGTGTTATACTGTAAGGAAATCTAGTAAAACATTGTAGTCTATTATGGAACCTCATGTATTACTAAGGAAATCTAAGAGAGAGAAATCCAGTAACCCTAAAAAATGGGTGCAAATAATTGAACCCTAAAATAACCACTCCTGACATAGGAGTTAAAACCTACATACATCCAATATCCTGGGGAAGAAACCAACTTTGAGTTGAGAACGATCTGCATCCACTTAATTACTAAATTCCATGTTCTTATTTTTTAGAAACCTCAATATAAATATCATGGATTTTTATATAGTTTTCTCCTCCATGAAACCCCAAACAATTTTGAGGGCCAAATTATGTTTTGGACTTTCCATTTATCCCATGATGGTGTATCCAAACCCTGAATATAATATCTACCAACCAAAATTGGGAACTAGAGTGGCCATAAATCACTCTTTATATATAATTCCTTCTTTTCCTCCCAAAATAAACACATTAAAAAATATATCTATAAAATTAGAAAATATAAAGGAGAGACCCTTCGTGAATATTTTCATAGATTCAAAAAGGATGTTTTCACGTTTCACCCACCATGAAATTAGGTTAAAATTACTATGTGAAATATTATATGATGTATTTTCCCTCATAGAACATGACTTGATAGATGTTGTAGCTGGTGTTTTCTTAGTGGATAAAAATTTGTTTTTTTTCTCTTGAATTTAAAACCAACATATCTCAAACTTCATAAAAATTTGGTACACGGTCAATTTAACTAACTCATGAAGTTTATGAGGTAATATACACATTTATATAAAAAAATTAGATAATAAACATGATGAAATACATATCCTTCTATGATAATTAACTCTAGATCAAGATAATTTATACTCTCCACTCATTCCATTTCATTTTGGTATTTATTTTAATGAAACACATTTCTTTAATAATTGCCCAAAATTCATGATTCATTTAAGTATTCAGAAACTATATTTCCTGGGAATCCATTTTAACAAGAACCACCCATCATGAAAAAATCACATAGGCCAAATCCAAACCCCATGTTGAAAGAACAACTGTAATATCAAAAAGGAGAAAAATCAAGACACCCAATATAGAATTGGAATCAATACATAAAATAAATAATTCATTCACACCCTTAAATATCATGACATAATCCTATAACTCTAATATATAAAAAAATTACTTGATAATAATGTGAAGAAAAAGGAATCCTAGAACCTCATGTTCCAATAGACCACCTAATTGACTATTGATGACCTATGAATTCAAGTTGGAGAACATGAGAACACCAACAGTTGTATAAAGATGCAAGGTTCTAGAAAATTATCATTCAAATCCAATTCTAATTCCAATTAAAAAGGTAATGTTTTTGTTATACCACATCATATTGATAAAAAACCTTCTCTTTTTAATGATTCATCACATCTGTCTTGTCCTCCACTTAAAAAATATCCTTCTCTACCATCAATAGATTCTAGTGAATACAATCAAAATGTGTAAAAACCTATAACTGTGTATTCTATTAAATATCAATTCTTTTTATCATTCCCAAAATAATCTCCCTATACTAGAAATATTTTAGAAGTGGAAATGACCAAGAGATCTTCGAAAAATTTAAAAATTACAAGTTAACATCCCTATCATGTTTGTATTAAAATTAATTCATCACTATGAAAAAATTCTTAAAGAACATTTCCCCCACTAACTATAAATGAAGGATAATGGGAGAGTAAACATTAAACATAATTTATCATCATCGATGCGACCATCGATTCCAACAGAATTCATAGATCTGAGCAATTTTATAATATCTTAAACCATTAGGGAAACATTATTTTCTTATTTAATTCTTGATTTAGATGATTTGATTTATGTTATTACTCAATTTTTGAATTCTTTTTTCTAGGTTGTATATCTTCAATAAATTGGCATAATTTTTCAACATTATAGTCGATCTAAAACAAACCCAACTTGAGTGATTGAGGACATGCTCATGTGAGTATAGAATATCATTTTCCATATAAATTTTCATGTTCTTAATACAAATGATTATGAGACCCAAGTGCATGATACTCTCATTAAAGGAATCTGTTTTTTAAAATACAAAATAAAATCATCAAAATTTGCAATGGTATATCATCCATGGTGTTTTGGTGAGAAATGGTATGTTTCAATATCCTTGATGTTATGAAACACCATGTTGATGAGAACTCACTCTACTTTTCTATATTATAGAAGTTATCTCCAATGACATGAAAAAACAATATTATATCCTTGTACCATACTATAAATAATTTTCATATTCTTCAAAAATTGATTAGATGAGTTATAATTATTCGTTTTAGTGTTTTGTGGGTTGAGAAAATTGTGTTTTCATTGTTTTAATTGATTAGTGTACATATTCTGAGTTAACCTTGATCATCTCTGAATTTTCAAATCTAATTTCCATCTATTATCTTTCCAAAGATTATAAACATGAGAATATAGAAAGTTTCATAGACTTCACACCCTCAAAATCTCATCCCTGAATAAAAAACCACAATTATTTCAATCATAACAACATTAATCTAATCTAAAATATTCTTATCATAATGGTATTGACCTATTTTAATGTCATTATTTCAAAAAACCTTTCCCTCTAGAGAATTAATAAAAACTAATATATATTTTTTGAGAGTATAAAAATGTGATATGATTTTCATTGATTTATACTTCATAGATTATCCAAAATATTTTAATAAACAATCTAATTTTAGATGCTATGTTTAAGATCATAAAAATATATTAATATTTATTATATCGGACCCTCCGTGATGTGGTAAAATTTTATGTTAGTAAATTATTTACTTTTAGGATCATCTTTCCAATATCTACTAGTAAATGGGTTAGCCTAGTGAAAATTGTTCCTAAAAAACTATAATAATGGTAGTTTCAAATGATGTAAATGAATTGATTCAAACACATGTGAAAAAGAATTGGTGAGTCCATATTTAGTATTGTTATGTAAATAAATCAACATAAAATTAAAAAAAATTATATAGCATTCAATGAATCAATATTGTAAATATTGGGTGGTAAGTACGATAATTGTTTCATTGATTGCTATTATGATTATTTTAAAATCCACATAGCCTTTGTGGATCAAGAAACCAAAAATATAGGATGATTTCGTTTTGTCTAAATAATTATACTAGTAATTTTTAATATTGTATATTGATTATATTTTTTGAGTAACATGGGAATTGAATGGATGTTTTTATGAATGATTTCACGGTTGATGACTCTTTATTTGATGATTATTTGACACCCCTAGTTTCTATCAACAATCATTACATTAAAAAATCTCCTAATATATTGTTAGAAATCACATTTCAAGGTAGAGTAGTTTATAGTTATTGGGAAAGTTTTTTTAATTACATGAATTCAAGTTGATGAATAAAAAATTGATGTAATTTTCTCCCTCATATTTCAGGAATCTATTCGGGATGAGGGATATTTCACAGTTCAGGATTGTTTATATCATTAATTTATTAATTAATTTTTAAGATAACAAATCCATTTTCTCCTTTTTCTTAAAAAGATTATATATTTTTTTATAAATGTTTTTAGGATGCATTTAATATGGTGCAAAAGGAGTCATATATCACCAATATTCATAAAAACACTAGTGTGAGGTACCCCGCAATGAAATTTTGTTCATTCCACTAACATTAATGTTGGGGTAGTTTTTTCAAAAGGATTTGGGGGGTCATAGTAAGTTACTTTATATAACATATCTATCTTTGAACCTACCTACGAAAGAAACAAGAACACATCTATGGAGGAACTTTTATATTGTATTTTCATTTGAATTTTTTTTGATAAATTAATTGGTAAAAATTAATTCTATTGTATGATTATACTGCCCTTCAACATATCCTTATAAAACATAAAGATTAGCCTCACCTTATATAGTATATATTCTTCCAATAAGAGTTTTATATTGATATTTTAGACATGAGAATTGTGGAAAATGTGGTAACTATCCATAATAGTTGGGATTCCCCTCCATTAGACTACCATGTTTACTTATCAAAAACCATTAGAGAATTATTCCTTAATGAGAACCTCTGTGATGTAGTAGACCATACCCCACGGTATGTAAACATTGTGAAATTTTTAGAAGCATCTAGGGTAAAAAAAATTCATCACTTCACAACCTGAAATACTTAATAATAATTCACATTGGTAAATTTGGGATTACCCATACTTATTGATAATTATTAGTGACCATGTTATTCATCGGTGTGACCCCAACCATGTGTTTATCTCCTTTTAATCTTCTACCAAACATTTCCTTTCTACAGACACTTTTTCTCTCAACATAATGCCCAAAATGTTATTGAATCTTTACATTATTGACTAAAATTGTATATATATTCCCATAGGTTTTATAATCCATGAAAATTATGTAATTTCATAGGGGATATCATCAAGAGGAATGAAATTCCACAAAAACCCAGGTTATTATGTAAGATCTTCGACGTATTGAGAATTAATATCATGGGGATGTTTCCAAATTCATTTAGATTTTTATACATATTATTGGATATAGAATTTGTCTTTAAATAGATTGAGTATAAGTCTACTAGGATTTATGACACTCAAGTGGTTATTTATTTTTTGTGATCTCATATTTTAAAGAGGTTGCTTTAACCAAATTCATCATTACGAATTAGAGATCACATTTTTATAATCACAACCTGAAAAAATTATTTTCTAAGTATGGGGTTGTTCAGAATGTCACCACTACATATAACCCTAAAAATAATGGACAAGAATAAATTTCAAATCATTATGGTAATTTAATAATTGAAAAATACTATATTTCAATATGAATGATTAGTGTTTTCACTTATTTGATTCAATTTGGGCCTACCATATAAATTTTATAATCCTAATAGAAATGCCACCAAATATGATTGTGTTTGTAAATGATTTTAAACTCCATATAGAGGTAGATCACTATTCATGTTGGGATTAGAATAATTAAATATTAATATTTCTTATTCAAGTGAATATATGTTGTATTAGATATAGTATTTTGAAGATATTCGATAGGATTCATAAGATAACTCATGGATCTATGAAGATAAGACAAAGGATCTCCCTGATGATATGATTTGTTAGTCTTTTTTATGAGTATATTGGATGATGTATTTCTATAAATGGGAAGATACTGAAAGACATTAATGATTATATTCCATTGATCCTAGTAGGGGAAATCTAGTAGATGGATTCCAAATAAGACATCGCTTAGAAAATTGTCCCTTATTACCACTTTTATTTCATATTATATTTTTTAAAATAAATTTATTAATGAAAAAACTAATATTAAGTTGTGTGGGAGGATAACATAGGATAGTTTAGATTTAAATTCATGAAGGGAAAAAATAGTTATGTTTAGATTTTTTTAATTATTTTTCATGGAATTGTTTTTTTAATTAACCATTGATTATAAAGAAAATATCCAAAATAATTTTTCATGATTGGGTTTGTTATGTGTAAAATTCCATTTTTTTCAGAAAACATATATCAATGGAATATTAATATGATATTTTTTTTAGAAAATTGTTATTTTTATATCATTCAATGGTATTTAATGAATTTTTAAAATACATGAATCATTGGTAATAATTCATTTTTTATACCTTATCTATGTGAAATTATTATAAATTTATATCATATTATTCCTTTTAATAACTTGGGGAGGGTATTGTATCATTAATTGAAACTAGATCTTTCCACGAATATATTTGAAGACATAAGATTCTAGTGTGATACAGCCATGATAGAGGCCATTATTAAATTCAAAAATATATTTGTACATTTAACTCTTATTTTATTCCCCCATGGCATTTAAATCTTATTATAATTTATTAACCATGATATTTTCACTAGTTAGACGCTTTATATGGTAATTTAACCATACATACCCATCTATTATGTACATTCCTGTTTTATTTTTAGCAAGGGTGGGGGAGAAGTTGTTTTAATTGGAATTCTCAGGAAATATTCTTTGATATCGGTTTAGTGAAAGGGTAACTATATTTGGTTAGGGTAACAAGTTCAGAATACATATTATATCAATATTTTTCATATTTTTCCATCTTTATGACCAAATAAGATTGTATAAAAAAAATAGTACTATACACTGAAAACCAAATAAATCAAACAAAAGAGAATGAAATATAGAAAGAAGAATGTTTACTCATTGTTGTTAATTAATTGGATGTGACCAATACAAAAAGAACCAAGGGAAAATTGATTCTGAATTAAAACACTATATTTTAGGGTTGATTTAGTACATTCATTATGATCACTTTCGGAATTTCAAAATTCTTTGTTCATAAGATATTAAACACTTGTCTTTTTCATCAAAATTTTAAAACAACTATATTACTTACATTTAAGCCTCATAATAACCTATTTTAATTCATATTTGGTAGAATGCTAATTTATATTTATAGATAAATAAGATCCTCATTAATAATATGTTAATATCACATGAACCCTTGTAAAGGAACATAACTCTACTTTCATATTGTCATGGAGTGCAGAGTTAAAACATCAAGGTCAGGTAGGTTGAGAAATATTTCAAGTGTGAAAAATTGATGTTAATTTTTTTTGAAAGTGATAGAATAATAATAATTTATGAATTAATTTTATAAATTATACATGCTTTTTTTCATTTTGAATTAATTTTTTTTGTTTCATAACCTTTGATTTAAAAATGTGACATGATTAGGTTATAAGAAGTTTCTTATAAGTACAAACATTTATCTGTATGGGTGTGGTCTCATAATGATATATCATACATTAACAAAATTATAAATGTATATTGAATTAATTATAGGTTTTATTATCCATATATTAATTATTTTTTCACGCATTGTATATTTTGAATTAATGTGATGAAAACATGCTTAAAATGATTTAAATGAAAAATGGGAAAATTTGATCACAGTTCATTTTTTTATTCAAAATATTGTATAACTTCATAAAAATATGAAAATTAAAATTTTTGGATTATATGAAAATGGGGATTAAATTAATCAAACAATACCAAGGACTATATCTAAGCATAAGGGTCCCAAAAGAGCACCACCGAGTAAAGATATTCTAAGTAAGATAGACTGGACCTAGCTACTTTAATTAGGCCAAAACATGAACTTTTTACCATTAATTGGGAAGATGCAACCTATATAGGATATATAACACAAATGTGACTATATACAATTAATTTCAAGTAATTTTCTATAGTTTTTTATCAATGAAGTCAAATTGATTTGGTGAAAAAATGTATCATGAACAAATCACCTACACCCACAGTCCATTGAATTTTCATTAACACATTATGAATACTTTCCCTTTAAAATCACTCCAATTCTAATTGAATTGGTTGAAACATATAGGGAAATGTTTTATTAAAAATATAAATAATTATTTTTCTATTTTTATCATCTTCTACATCTTATAATTCTAAGACTCATAGTGAGAAAAAATTAGGTTATTCATTATTTATATTTTTGAGCCATATGTTTGTAATCATTGGAACACAATTTAATTTTAATTTTTTTATATATTTTTCTTCATTTATACCTTTCTTTAATTTCTTCTTTTGCGAACCAATAATAAGAAAAGGAACATGAATATTCATGATTTCATGCATTACCTAGATCATATAATGATATGAGTGTGTTTTCATCGTTTCTCACACCTTCTTTTTCAATAATGCTCTTATAGATTGTGTTGGATGATGGAATACAAAATATAAAACCCTTTAATATTCATGTTTTATTCCATTATAAAAATTATATCATAGACTCAAACCTATTAATCTCTTTAACTTATTGATGTTATTATTTGATTTATTTGGACACTTATATATACATGATTTAATTGATTTTGAGCATTCACTGATAATTAAAATCATTGATCAATAAAATTCTTCGTGTTAACCAAGTAATATATTATTAAACCATATTAATTTTAGTACTTATAAATCATTAAAGAAATGATACATCCAATTTACCATGAGGTGGATATGGATGACCATCATGGGATACTCACTCAGGTTTAACACGATTTCTCTAATTATTTTCACTCAATTAGTCACATAGTATCATTATTTTTTCAAAATCATACTCCCATAAACAACCTTACACAATTTTATATTCCATAAAATGTAAAAAAACTTAAATTAATGTTCTATGTCACTTTCAATTGATGACCTAGTTTTACTTTTATAATATAAAATTTTTATTAAAAATATAAACATAGAATTTGACATGATTAATAATGTGATCACTACTTAATCATTTTTAACATTATATTCAGGATAACATCCATATAGTAAACCTTATTTCTTCTTTGATGTTATTAAATCTATCATATATTATGAGTTTCATATATTTCCCATTATTAACCCATTTGATAGTGGGTAATAGTGGACCCCCTATCATTGGTTAATAACAAAACCACCTATAAAAGGTTTATACTAAAAACACCCATTATATAATCATAATTCATTCACATGTATTCCATAGGATCATGAAAAAATATATCATTACCTCAAATAATAACCCATTGAAAAAAAAATCATAATAAGTTTACATTATAATCCTACACAATATAAAGAAACAATAAGAATTGTAACATTATCTCATATCCCTAATAAAGTATAAGAAACATATCTGTTATTATATATGTAAATGTCTTCCAAAATCATTAAAACATTTATAGAAGAAAATAAAAACATTATTTTGAATTATCTTATTTAACATATAAGAATTTAAAAAATATCAAGGAATAAGTTTGATCTGAAATGAAATAAGAAAAATTATAAAGGAAGCATTAATGAATAAATAATTAATAATGGTGTGGTAACTTGTCAATGCAATGTCTGTTGAAATAAAAAATTCTGTCATATTCTTGTTAAAACATAAAAAGTACCATATTTGTAAAATGATAATATGTTTAATTTTAAACATATTTAAAAGATGCAAAATTTTTTTATAAATTAATTTAGTTACATTTCAAATAGAAAAAAAAATCATTCTAGAATAAATTTTAATGATAATATAGAGATGAGAGAAAAATACTTCAGACCGAAGATAGAAATAAAGTAATTTTTCCTTAAATAAAATGATTTGATTCTATTGAATAAAAAAATTGAGTAAAATGATATGAAAACATGTAACATATAGAAGTATCCATAGGAGAAGAAATTACACACGATTTTAGAGTGAAAAATTTTATTTTTTTATCATAAGATTTTTTTGCATAAAAAGTCATGTTAAAAAAAATTGTATCATAAAACAATTACTACATTGATAAATTTTGAGTCAAATTTAAAATTATAGGAATATCATAAAAATAATATTTAAAAATAATGAAAATAGTTATTCTAATGACACAAAATATTATAGGGTAAGATGATACAACTCATTAAATTAGATAGGTTTATAACATAATATATGTCCTAATGAATAAAATGTTATACTATAAATCCATAGCATTTTTGTAACATTCAAATATAATTCCCTTAGAAAAAATAATTTGAATTTTACCATCAAATTACATTATATAAGAATAATAAATGATATAACATGTAAAATGGGTAATATATAAAAAATATAAATATAAATTGGACCATAACAACAAACATGTGCCAATGAAAAAATACTGGGATGAAACCCTTAGCTTATATCTAGAATGATATATAAGAACATTAATTTTTTTTATAATAAATCTATATTAATATTTATTCAATACAGGAACCAATTATAATCTTATAATTTCATATATGATCCAAATATAACATTTGGACACCTTTTTATTATTAATTCAATATTAAAATCCTCATTTCATCTGTTAATTAATTTGTTTCTCATGAATATTTTATTATGGATGTTTTTTTCATTTTATATTAATCATGTATCAATGAAATACATAAAATTAATCATTTAATTTATTTTATATTTATTCATTATACATACTTTATAACCATTCTTATAAATTAGTGATGAAAAATTAATCACATCACTTCATGGGGATAGTAATTTGTAGGTACACACAAGTGATGATTCCACTTATCGATATACAAAATTAAATAATGGTAACTTATTGATAAAAATAAAATTAATAATTACAATATCGTAAATATTATATGTATTCTTTAAATATACCCCTATTACAAATCATGTAACCTATAAATAATAAATGATTCAGATTACTCTAGGGAGGTGGTAGTCCCCATGTACGCATAAGCTACGTTATAATTTTTCATTGGATAATATTATAATAATATAGATCATGTATTATAATTAATAAATAATAAATATAATAAATAAACATTTAATCCTTCATATTAACCAACTATTAATGATGGTTATAGATAATTATTCATATAGTTGTATGGAGGTGGTGAACCCCACGTAAGGACAAGTTATACTTGTCTCTACCATTTTGGTGGGGAAGATTATGGTAATTATTGTTAAATAAAATTATAAACATAAAAATTTGTTTTTTATAATGGATTAATATTTTTTAGAAAGATAATAAAATTTTATATATTCTAGAAGAAGAAATAAAATTTAATGTGCATATATATTATCGATATCAATTCTTTGAGAGACCTCCTTTGAATTACACATTTATCCATGAAATATTAGT
The DNA here is from genome assembly GCA_963277665.1 of Viscum album. NCBI lineage: Eukaryota > Viridiplantae > Streptophyta > Magnoliopsida > Santalales > Viscaceae > Viscum > Viscum album. The sequence continues at coordinate 1,262,433,956 of OY728140.1, read as the reverse complement.
CCCAATGGATGAATAATATATATATAATAAAGCTAAGAATTATTGGAAGGAATTTTATTATGTATTGTCCAATATATAAGGCTTTAAATATATGAATAAAGGAGGAGAAGTTGTTCCCTTTTATAAGTGTGGTGAGTGATACACATTAAACTTCTTACAAGATTTCAATAATATACGGTCACTATCATAGAGAATTGGAACCAAATTACCAAGTATTAAAATTTAAAATAATATATGTTTTAAATATATTCATCCAATAATAAGCTGTTTACAGTGATATTTGAAGGAAATGTTAGTGGTGTTGGATGCAAGTATGTCCCACTCGATGAGATTTGTCTGGAGACGGTATGTCAGAACATTACTATTGGGGCGGGTGAGCTTGATCTGAAGGCAGAGAGAAAGGGGATGAATTTGGTGAAAGGGGAGAAGTACCCTCGAGGGAAATAGGTTTCCAAGGAAAAGAAGAATAAGATGAGTAATAATATCTGTGGTGGTAGTTATTGTGCAACGGTGAGGCGCTACCAATAGCGATCCGGTGTTGGGGTTGGAAGGATCCATGGAAAGAAATGCAGGTTTTTTATCCCAGCAGTGGTGTGGCTAGGTTTCTGGAGATGGAGACCTAGAGTATGATCTAAATTACATTTGGTTTGGGATCCCGGTGGGGCACAACATGTGAGGTTTGAGGATATAAATGAAAATCCTAGCGGACAATGGGAGGGGTGACTAGCGAGAGTTTGGAACCGCGCTACGACGACGTTGGTGGGATGACTATTGGAGGTGTGTTTTTTGATTGGCATTGGATTCCATTTAGCGGTAGCCACTGCCAGCGCGAGACGATGGTAGTTGCAAGCAAGGTGCGGCATCTGGACGACGATGTTCGGTTCTAGCATCCTTACAGCATATGGGTTGCACGTGGGTTGAGAATGTGTCGGCTGATGAAGAAGGCAACTGGTTGTCTTCCTCGGTGGCACGTCTCAACTGAAGATGAAGCAGATGGGTGTTTGGATAACCTTGGAATGCATGACAGGCTGCTTTTTAGATTGACGATAGGAGGATGATCGGTCCTTGCACTGATTGAGCTGGCTCGACTTCAGGTTTTTTTGTGAGATAGTAAAGGCCTCGGGTGGGGAGAAGTCATCAGCGACTTTGGTGAACATGGGATGTGATTGGAATGTGGGCACCAATAGCTGTGCCATGACAGTGACTGCCTAACTTTTCCTTTACCTCGAGATGCAGATTGTTGGGATACATGATGTATGTCAGTACCGATTTCATGGGTTGTTCTAGTGGATGAACTCGCTATGGCCATCTCTTATTTGTGCTCTTTCAATGTGTTTTATTTTGTTTTTGGTATTTTTTCTCATTATATTGTGGGCGATGTTGGTCAGACACTTGGTATTTGGTTTCACATGTGCCACATTTTTGTATCATTGTCTCTGTTTTACTTTTATTAATAAATTTTTGGGACTGAGTATGCTCGAATCCATAACCTTCTTGGTATTATGAAAAAATGGTAATTCAAACCTATTAAATTATATTCATTATTATGATTACATATATATAATAAATTTCACCATATTCTATTTCTATCAGAGCTAGAACATTATTTTAAATAAGCACAAAAATCGCAATGAAATCTCAATTTAGAAAAATGCATTTTTATGGGTAAACGTAATTTACATCCATTCTCTTTGAAAAACTATAATGTTAATCTTAATATATATTAACGAATATAATATAAATATAAATATATAACATATAAAAAGCTAATAAAAATATATTGATTTAATTTATAAATATAATAACATATTTCATTCATAAAACAATTTTCAAAGAATGTGTTTTTGTCCCAATAATTTACTTATACCAAAATCATGTATAATTGTGATTTATCATTAATGAATTATATAATTTATAATTTAAGGATAGTTATTTTAATTTAAGATAAAATTAGAAATATAATGTGTCATTTACCTGAAAAATATAACAGTTTTTATAAAAATAAGAACTTTTAATTATTTAATGAGAAAAATTTATTTTGAAAAATCATAAAAATTCCACCTAAGATAATATTTTAATTTTTATTTACAAAATAGTAATATTTTTTCAAATTGAATAAATTTATTATAGTTTTTATGCTCAAAATGAAATAAATACCATTTTTCAAGAAAACATCTTCTTAAATAATAAAATGACATTAATAAAATATGATCGACTATTAATTTTTTATTAATCAATATATTTTCATTATTTAAATTAATTGTAATTTCTTCCTTATTTTTTATATTAATATTTGTACCATACTACTTAATATCTATGTAATAAAGGGTTACTATATAATTGTTCATATAGACTTGATTTTTCTTATAAAGAGGGATATCAAATATTTACTATTTATTTATGTAAATAATATACTCTCAAGTTATTGGGTTCTATAATATACCCTTAAAAAAATTTCATCTTCTAAATGTTTATCATTATCAATGCTTTGATATTAGAAGATACCTTTATTGAAAACCCACATCATGCAACAGACTAATTAAATATCATTCGAAATATTAAGTGTTAAATATATCAGTTACAATAAATAATACAGAATTGGTTTCCTGGAAAATGAGAATATTAGAATGAAGTGAAAATAAAGACCAGTAGGAGAATGAAAATGAATAAATAATAAAATAGATTGATATAGAATATGGTCATAATAAATTTAATTACCAAAAACCCATAAATATATAGGGGTAAAAATGAACATCATTTCATTAGAAATAACTATAAAAGGGAAAAAATTATTATCAAGGAATATTTATCTTGAGTTGAGGAATTACTTCATCAAGGAATATAATAAAATTTATATAAGTTGTTTATTCAACTACTCAAAAGAAATTTCAATCTTTTGAGGCATATTTCAATTAATTTCCACCATTTTTCATCTCATTTATTAATTATGAATGAACACTATGAATTTTTCTTTCCTAATGTTTTAAAACAAAATTCTGATAAATAGTAATATCTATAAAAGAATTAAAATATATTCCTCTTTTATGAATTATGTTATTTAACCCAAATATAGAATGTACATTATAATATTAAAATATAAATAAAATATGAGAAAACTAGATTAAAAATTTACCAAAATAAAAATAAAATTGATCCCCAAAATTCATAAATTATATATTAATTTCATTTACAAATAATTTTAATAACTAGATATTATATTCATATAATAAATGATAATAACATAAATAACCATAAAACCTTAATGAAAAAATATGTTCTTTCAAAATATCACTTAATAATTTCTTCCTCAAGTAAAATCATAGATTATCAAATATATTCCTTAAATATAATAATTTAATAAAAATTATAAAATATTACACAAGTCAGATTATCATTAAATTAAAAATCAATATAAAGGTATCTTATACAATTAAATATTAATTATCAATATCAGTAAAAAAAATTCCCTATGAAATATTATTTGCTCAATATTATGCATATATTATTGGTTATCATTCCCTTAATCAGGTTTTATCCATAAATATAACATTACCGCTAAATCACTTGTCCAGGTTATCAGTACCATTCTTTATATGATTCCAAATCATTGAAGAAAAATTATAGAAGAACAATACATTGATGTTTCAAGATTATTATAAGAAAAACATCATAGACAATAAACTTTTAAAATGTAATTGTAGAATCCCAATACATAAAAATATCATTCATTGCAATTCAATGATTAAAATAACATATGACCCTTCTTGGTCTAATAATTATCTATTGGATTAGACTATTGATTTGGATAATTCCCATATTCCCCAAACATAATACATTGAACATATAAATGGTACCTAGGGTCAACATAATTTTCCTCCATCAGACTCATTATTTTTCCTCATCAATGACTTTTACTTTGATCTTCTTTTCCACACATAAAACACAATTCCATTCCATTAAGACATATCCCAAAGTTATAATTCCCAAATACATGTATTATAATAATCTTAATATTCTTCACACTGTGGTCATTTACAAGTAAACATCCCGAAAACTCCATTTTTCTCTTATTTGGTTTATTAAGAAACTTATTAATGTTTAGTTATTTAGTAAAATAATGATATAGTTAATTGGGAATAACCATACATTTTATTATTACATATCCCATTTTATTTGTTATTTCATGAGTAAAACTATTCTACTATCTATCAAATTCATCATCAACATGATTCGTAACTTTCCAACCATTTAACAAAACCAAAAGTCAGAGTGTGATAAACACAAATCATAGTTGGTAATATTTTAATCCTATAAAATTATTAATAAGATATCTAATCGATACATACTATTTTCAATTTGTGACAACATAAACTTTTCTAAGGCCTTAAATGGTCGATATCTATTCAAATCATTCATAATGGTTCATAAGAAAAACATGAATTAACCAGTTATACCCTCCAAGAGTGTTAAACAAAGTGAATTGTAAGGGTCTATTCCATGTGAACTAAAATGATGGATAATATATACTCAACAAACTAATTTGTGGGTTATTAGCCTACATGAATCAATTCCAAACCCATGTATACTTTTAGTATTTGGGATTGTATTTATTTCTTGTAAAATAACAATGCTTTATTTAACAAAATATAGGTTTTTATATTATACTAAGGCTTATTCTAAGGGTTCACACTAAATTTTCCTCATTAATTTTTTCAATGGAAACTAATCCTTGTGATGATACATACTATAGTGATACAAAAATTTCATAAATAAGTACTATTTATTATTAATGGAATAATTTTCACATGTCATTATGATCTATGACAGAACCTAATAATTTTAGTGTCATTCCAAACATGGACACCCAAAAAATAGTAAACAAAAGATCAGCTTCATTTCCCATTATGATCTTCCCAACATTCACCCTTATTAGAAATATCATACTTAAAAACATAATTTATAACATGGGAAAAGGAATCAAAATAATGTTTGATCTTAAATACTCATTATGGGTAAACGTAAGAGATTTAAATCAATTATCATATGTGAGAAAAAGATAAGTATAAGGGTATGAGAACACGGTAATAACATACACTAATCCTACCCATTTATTCAAATATAATTAGTCATAAATCATTTCCAAAGGCTTTATCATAATATTAAATATAATTTTTATGTGTGTGGAATCATCAATAAACAATCATGATTTATGAGAACTCATTGTAAGAGTATCACACAGTTTTTTGTCATGCACATAAGCATTAAAAATAAATTTTTTATCAACGTTCACTCTGAATAATATCATTGTGGAAAATATACCATAAAATTATTTACTATGTTGTCATTTCCAATATTTTTTTGGGAATAAAATACATCCAGTTGATCTTCTCCACTCTAATGAGTTTATCAACTTCACCATCTATTAATAGTTTCTCAACTCATCATCATTACCAAAATAATTTGAGGGATGAAAAAAAACCACCCATCCTCAGTTTATAAAATTACTACCTTTACTTGGATTATAATGGAACCACACATCAGATAATCATAATCGACTCAGATGTATTCCACAACATTAAGAAAACATTTTTCATTACAAAAAATCTCAACCCGAGGAAAATAAAACACATTTCACCAATATTTAATCATAATAATCTTAAACTATCTAAATAAATAATAAATATTATAGCATTATATTATAATCACACTAAAGTAAAATTAACATTAAAATATATTATTATGGATAAAAATATAGTTAAAAATACAACTGAAACATTTAATATGGGAAATGCCGTTTTCATTTTGAAATATATTTTTAAAAATATATTTATTTTTAAATTGTGAAATAAATTATTTTGCGTAAAAACAACCTAGGAAAAATAAATATAAAGCTTAAATTAAAATATTATTAAGTATGTTGCGTAAATAAATTCATGCGGTTCACGTTAAAAGAAAAATTCATTTAATGTATTCAATAAAATTTCAAATGTTCCATGTTTAGAAAATGAAAAGATTATTCCATTTAAAAATTGGAAAAGAAATTAAAATATTGATAAACAAGAATTTTAATAATAATTATAGAATAGTAAAAATATTTTTTGAAGAAATTTAAAATATAATATAGACTAGGGGGGAATGATTCTCGATTGAAGAGACAAATAAATTATGTTTTGAATAAAAAACATTCATTTTGTATCTTTAGTATATAAAAGGGGTAAAAGGAAAGAAAAATATCTATTTTTTTGAAATAAAAATAGGGAAAACAAATAAATATGATATTAGATAGATATATCATATAGTTTAATTATTTAAAGTTTAAGCACAAAAATCTGGGTATAATGAGATTATAACATAAAACCCTTGAATCATCAGTAACTATTGAGTCATAATACCCATAAAATAAATAAAATCAAATTAATAATTAAATTACATAAATATAAGAATATTCATAATACAAAATATCAATGTTCAGTAGATACAACACATAAAATAATATATAATTGTAACATAACATATGCCCCAAAGAAGACAATTTGAGATGGTAAACCATTACTACATTGGAAACATTTGAATCAAATACCCGTAAATTAAATAAATTAAATTTTATCTTTTAATACCATAACGTATGAAGGATAAATGATATGGAAAATAGAATGGGAAATATATACACCTCATAAACATAAAAATGTTCCTATTAATTATCATGTCTCAAAAAACAATATTGAGATGAATATCTCATATTTTATATCCAATATGATTCATAAGTGCTCATGAATCATATATAATAATCATAAATTTTTTATAATTTTATACCAAAAAAATTAAAAGCATATAATAGCATATATTTTCAACTAATAACATTTAAAACCAAATTTATTAATAATAGTTTTTAGATCCTAATATCAGGTGTTAACTTCATCATTTCTCAAATATGTTTTTATTTGACAGATATATTCATTCTACAATGATCGTGGTTAAATTACCTCAAAAATATTAATCAATTAATAATTATAATAAGTGATAATTATCTACAATTTTATAAGAATTTATAAAAAGTGGTGATGAAATATTACTCATGTCACTTCAGGGAGATGTTAATTTATATGTACACAAGAGTGGTGTTTCAACTTCTTGATAGTCAAAAATAATGAATAATAAATGGTAATTAAAATTTCTATAATCATCATTATATCATATATATAATATATATTTATTAAATATATAATAATTTCCATCCTATTAAATAAATAAATAGAATAACATCGCTTCATGGGTGTTGTAGTCCACACATACGCATGTGAGACAATATCATTTTACAACAGATGGGGTGGTATGAATTTAGTTAAAATATTAGAATTAAAAACGAATGATTATGTTATAAATATCTTATATAAACATTAAATACATCATAATTACCATCCATCAAATTTTGTAATGGATTATTATTCGTATCACTACGTCGAGGAGACAACCAATGCGTATGTAGGTGTAATACATTAATCCCCCATTTGATGAAGTAGTGGTGAGAAATGGTTGTGAAATCATTATTGAAAACAAAAATATTAATAATAATATATTAAAATTTCTTTATAGAAAAAGAAATATTATATATTATAGGAGAATAAATAAAATTCAAATAGTTTGATAAATATTTATACATCTTCTTTAAGATACATCTATTGACTTACACAATAAGCCTCAGACGATTGGTCATAGAGAATTACAAGAAGATATTCAATGAATGATAGTATTATAGGAATTATTTTTATTCGGTATTTATGATATATTATGAACAAATAGTGTTATTAAATTTTAATAATATCTTCTCATTTTTATGTAATGAGATGGACAAACATGGAATTTCTTAAAATATTTCAATGATATATGGTCACTTTTATAGAAATGTGGGTCCAAATACCCATGTATTAAATTTTATGAAATTATAAGTTTTAAAAATATTCAAAAAATAATTATTATTCAAGTTTTTGTGGAAATCATACCATTATCACATGGCTAAACCCCATGATTAACATGTTTTTACCATAGTTGTTATAACACAATTTAACTATTTGTAATATTCATTCTGACCAAATAAAAAATATAATTTATTCATTTAAATAAATCCATTAATATATATATATCTATAATTTATAATGATAATACCAAACTGTGTGCATAAAAATAGTATTTTAGGGACATCTGTTTTTAGGATAAAAAAATAACTTATAGAAAAATAAAGTATAAAAAATATTGGTATGTAATTAATTGTATTATTTATATTTTAATTGGGATTATTTTAAATTAATATAAATTTTGAGAAAAATATTTTAATTTTATTGTAAAATAAAATAATTTTTTTACAAGAACCAAACAATTTCCTTATTTGTGAGAAAATAATCCATTTAAGAAAAATCCTACATATTCACCATGAGATAATATTGAAATAATAATTTAAAAATTATATTTATTTATTAAAATAAAATTTATAAAAATATTATAAATATGTCATAATGTTCTCACACAAAATGTAATGAAACACATTTTCGGAAGAAAACAAATTATAGAAGTATAAAATGACTTTATTGAAAATTGAGAACATATTTGTCATACATTAATAAATTCCATTTAATTATTTAAAACCATTATATTTTTCTATAATATGGTTCATACTATGAATAAATTTAAACTAAGTGGGTTTTTATAATGAGTTACTATATGACAGTTCATTTAGACTTGAGGTTACATGTAAATCAATATATGAATCACTTGGAGTTTTTTATTGAAAAATATTTTATGAAATATAGTGGAGCTATATTTACCCCCACCCCCATATAAATTTCATCCAAAAAATTTATCTTGTTAACAAAAGGATCAATATTTGAAATTATCTTTTTGAAAACTGACATCATGAAAATAACAAATAAAACATCCTTGAAAATAAGAAGTATGTGACATAAAGGATACACTCAATAATAAAAATCTAGTTCTTGGATAATAAAACCATTAGTGGAAAGAGAAAATATAGATATGGAGAATAAATATAATTAATACAAAGTAATATATTGTGAAATAGAACAATTCAATTTGAAATTTAATGACTAAAAAACCATAAATCTGTGAGGTGTAAAAATGAACATCAAATAATCAGAAATTACTATAAGAAATCTACCATTTTTTTCATTATCATTTTTCATAGTGTTGAGGAATTAAATTATCATGGATTACAAGACAAAATAATTAATCTATTTATTCAAAATTTAAAAAGTATACATCATCATTTGCTTTCATATTTTAATTAATTTACACTAATTTTCATCACATATCTCAATGATGATTGAACTATAAATATTTCTCATTGTTGAAGCACTAAAATAAACATATAATATATCTTGATATACATAAAATAATGACAACATATTCCACTTTTCTCTATTCAGTTATTGAAATTAAAAATGGCAAGTACATGGTAAGATAACTAATATGAATAACCAATATTTTTTGAATATTAATCTCATATATTCTATTAAATAAATATATATTTTATTATTTACGCCAATATCTATATACACAATCTCACCAAATAATTATTAAGGAGTATTAAAAAAAATTAGAAAAAATGTCATAAAATTAATAAAATGAACTTAATATATTCCCCAAAAAACATAACAATGTTCTTAATTTCACATACCAATTATGTGAAAACCTTGATCATGTATTATCATAAATATTTTTAATAACCTAAATCACCATAAAGCCACAATGAAAGCATATATGAATATTAAATATTACTCTACCATTTTTCATCAAATAAAATCACAGCCTATCTAATATTTTCCCCTAATCCAAGAACATTTTAATATCCATAAATTATAATTTAAATCACTTTTTCGTCAATCACTTATCAATTTATATTCACCAATACTACTTAGTTTATAATATCAATATCGATCGACTATTTTCCCTAACAAAACATTATTATCTCAACAGTAGTAATATATAAATGGTTATATTCCCCTCAATATTGTGTTCCCTAAAATTTTCACATTACAACTAAATCATATTACTATGTTATATGTATCATGAAACATAATATTGAAAATACATAAATAAAAAATATTATAAGAAACACTTTTATTGTTCAATATAATTATATCTAAAATATCATGGATAAAATAATTATACAACAAAATTCTCAAATCCAAATATTTAAAAAACTTTAAAATTTAGTGTTTAGGATAAAAAATACCGTTATATGGAATATGAGTTATTCATTGGAATATGGAATTATATTAGATAACGGCCTTGTTCCTGATGAATACTATATTATAACATAATTTGTATCACATAATTAACATTATTTTTTTCTATTGAACTCTTTCAATTTTACTCAGAAATTATAATAACCACATGAATTTTCAGTAAATTTTATTTTATTAATAAATTAAATTTGCTTTTTGTATTTCTTTATAGACAAAACCATGTTAAAATTGTTCTATTTGAAATATTGGCTTATGTTCCATTACAAGAAACACTTAGTTTCAATAAAATCATGATAGATTATTTACACGATCATTATAATGCATCCATTAAAGTTAGTGATAATAATAGAAAAAACTATTTTTTAAATATTAATTATATTTCTTTTTTAGAAATAAACATATTTACAATAAAATAAGTAATTTAATAAAATGTCTTTATTAGTTTCAAAAAAATAAATTTTAAACAATTTTTTATGTATTTTAGTAAATAATAATAAATTTAAATTTTTTGATCTTTTAAAGAAATAATTAGATAAAAAGTTTTAAATCATCATTTCAAAATTATCTTTATTTTACTTTTTGGGATTTTTTTTGGAAAATTGAAATTTTTTTATAAATAGTGAAAATACTAATATTTATTTGAAATTATCTTCTCATCAATATTATTTAAATATTTTACTTATATTATAAATTGGTTTTTAAGTATATTTTATTCAATTATACATAAATTATTCCGATTTAATTTATTCAAATAAATTAAATATTGAAAATGTATATAAATTTTTTGTAAACTTATGATCATTTTCTATAAAGACCTGGCCTTAAACATTACATAATCATGAATTATGTCAAGAATTTACATTGATAATATTCTCATGTTTAGAGTTTTGGAGAATTCGAACATAATGATTACAAAAAAAACATGAATATTACATGTAAACACTACTTCTCAGTATCCATTTTTTCAGAAAAGGTTTACTCTTCAAAAAATGTCTATTTCCATGTTTTAAATAGCATGACATTTCTTTGATCCAATTCATGTCCCTATTCATCATTAAGTCTTGTTTGAAACATTTCAAAAACATGGGATGAGCATAAAAATCTCAGTAAAAGTTATAAAAAATGAATGAAAACATTATCCAATCATTAAATACAAATCAATGAAACTAGACTTCTCAATCATAACATACCTTACACAATCATAAGATTTATGAATGACACACACAAATAATAAATCATATATCATAAAGGTAGCATATGGAATCCATATCAAGCTTACATTGTAACTATCACAACATCATAGGGAGTTACACTTGGAATATCCGTAACACTATATTCCCTAAATCTCTTAAGAGAAACATCACATTAACCTCTATCACATTACCCAATTAATTGGAGAGCTATCTCGGGCTCACGCACCCTAGGATTATCACGAAACCACACGTATATGTAAAAATTCCCAATAACCATAATCACAACACATAACACATGAATAAAGGAAAGATAACATTTCTACATTGGTATTATAACATATCATTTCAAGATATTGACATAATCAATGCTTTATCAAACCATTTTCAAAACCATTTGTATACCCCGAAAAACGCGTCCCCAAAATTTTACAAATTCCTCTATACATGATCCAAGATCGTAGTCCATTTCGCATGCTTCAATTTGGTAGGTCGTAGGGCCCGAACAGAGTTACGGATTATGAGTTATGGACTTTTGAAGTTTAGCTGGAAATCTGGATCGTGAAGCCCATTCGCGAAGTCCCCTCCTTGATCACGGAGCGCCGCCGCGAAGCAATGATGCGGGAAGCTCCGAGAACCTATTTGACGTTCGCGATGTGCCGCGAAGACCCACCGCGAAGCTCCGGAGATGGTAACTCTCCGTGAACAAATTTGACGTTGGCGAGCGCGCCGCGAAGAACCTCAGGCGGCGCGGGAGTTCTACTTCGCAGTGCCGCTTGCCTATAAATACCCAGCTCACCCCCCTTGTCCAGGTGGACGACCATAGCCACTTCGCCCCTTGGGCGGCCGAGCGGAGCTCCGCATTGCGGCTCCGTGAAGCCATGCTCCGCGAGCAGCTTCCTTCGTGTCGCTGCTCCGCGAGCCGAGGCTCCGTTAGTCCATGCTCCGCGAGCCAATGCTCCGCGATGCTTCTCAGCGAGACCATCCTCCGTGAGTCCATGCTCCGCGAGCCTATGCTCTGCGATGCTGCTCTGCGAGAATAGGCTTCGCGAGAGCCCTTTTCTCCGTGATATTCATTTTCTCTGCAAGACACCTTTGCTCCGCGAGAGCCCTTTGCTCCGTGAGAGCCCTTTGCTCCGCGAGAGACCTTTTCTCCGCAAGGCCATGCTCCGCGAAGCTACTTCGTGAAGACCTATCCTTTGCGAGGATCCTACCTTCGCGCCCACCGGTCCATACCGTGGGGGCTAAGCCCCCACACCCCCGCTCGGGCTCACTGTCGGGCTGCGGTCCTGGCAATCCGGGCCGGTCCATTCACTACCGCCACAGACCCCCATCAAAAATGGGGAGTCGCACCGCGAACTTTTCGGACTGGGATGCTGGGATTTTCCATTGCGTCCTTATGCTCTCCCACCTTCAACCTATGGAATACCATGATTTGATTCACTCCTCCACACACCATGAAACACCTTGATTTGATGTATTCCTCTTGGTTTCATTCCTATCTCGTGAGTTGAGGTTCTCATCATCAATTCCCCGAGTACCTTGAGTCGAACCATTCCTCAGGCAACTACTCCTAACCCAATCACTTGGCTCCTATGCCTGGTTGAACCAGAAAGGGCCGCCCTTGCGTAAGTCCCAACACCAACCATTTGTAGGCATCTTCTGCCTAATAGTCCTACTTACATGACTCTAAACTGTAGTAATCCTTATTTTCCAAACATAGGATGCCTCTTGCCCTATACGAGTGATGTTTTATGCTCCAAGAATGAGATGTTAACAGTTCTATCTACATGACTATAAACTGTAGTACACCCTATCTAACAAATGATAGGATGCCTCTTGCCCTATACGAGATATGCTTTATGCTCTTAGAATGAGATGCCAATAGTTCTACCTACATGACTCTAAATTGTAGTAATCCCTATGTTTCAAACATAGGATTCCTCTTGCTCCAAATAAGAGATGCCTTATGCTCCAAGCGTAAGATGCTTAATGCCATGACTAAAGTGGAATGATTCCAACTCCCCTTGGTATTATCCCTCTTGTGCACCAGTACATAGGTGAAGGCCTCAATTCATCCATGAGTTGGGATGCCCTCATGGCCAGACATGAGGAAGACATTACGGGGAGCTTCCTATCATAAGCCCCATTCACCATTGCCGATCTATAGCGGCACTCGGGAAGCTTCCTTGTGTAATCCCCATTCACCAGTGCCGCTCCATAGCGGCACCCGAGCAGCTTCCTAGTGTAAGCCCCATTAACCATTGCCGCTCTATAGCGGCACTCAGGAAGCTTCCTTGCGTAAGCCCCATTCACCATTTTCGCTCCTTAGTGGCATCCGGGCAGCTTCCTAGCGTAAGCCTCATTCACCAGTGCTACTCCATAGCGTCACCCGGGCATCTTCCTTGCGTAATACCCATTCACCATTGTCTCTCCTCAGCGGCACACGGGCATCTTCCTACCGTAAGCCCCATTCACCAGTGCCGCTCCATACGGGCACCCGGGCAGCTTCCTAGCATAGGCCCCATTCACCATTGCCGCTCCATAGCGGCACCTGGGAAGCTTCCTAGCGTAATCCCCATTCACCAATGTCGCTCCATAGCGACACTCAGGATGCTTTCTTGCGTAATCCCCATTCACCATTGCCGCTCCATAGCGGCACCCGGGCAGCTTCATAGTGTAAGCCCCATTCACCAGTGCCCCTCCATAGCGGCACCCAGGCAGCTTCCAAGTGTAAGCCCCATTCACCAGTGCCGCTCCTTAGCGGCACGCGTGAAGCTTCCTATAGTAATCCCCATTCACCATTGCCGCTCCATAGCGGCACCCGGGCAGCTTCATAGCGTAAGCCCCATCCACCAGTGCCGCTCCATAACAGCACCCGGGCAGCTTCCTAGCGTAATACCTATCCACCAGTGCCGCTCCATTAGCGGCACTCGGGTAACATCCTTGTGTAAACCCCATTAACCATTGCTACTCCATAGCGGCACCCGGGCAGCTTCCTAGCATAAGCCCCATCCACTTGTGCCGCTCCATAGCTGCATCTGGGAAGCTTCCTAGCGTAAGCCCCATCCACCAGTGCCGCTCCATAGCAGCACTCGGGCAGCTTTCTAGCGTATGCCCCATCCACTAGTGCTGCTCCCTTAGCGGCACTCTGGTAGCATCCGAACAACTCCTTTTATAAGCCCCATTCACCATTTCCGCTCCATAGCAGCATCTGGACAGCTTCCTAGCGTAAGCCCCATTCACCAGTGCCGCTCCATAGCGGCACCCGGGTAGCTTCCTCGCGTAAGCCCCATCCACTATTGTGATCCCAATCAGTGGTAAGCCATTGTGACCCAATCCAGTGGTAATCCGTTGCGACCCCATTTAGTGGTAAGCCGTTCACATCCTAATCCAGTGGTAAGCCGTTGTGACCCAATCCGGTGGTAAGCCGTTAAGACCCCGTTCAACGGTAAGCCGTTGACATCATTTTCCAGCGGTAATCCATTGTGACCCAATCCAGCGGTAAGCCGTTGCGACCCCATTTAGCGGTAATCCGTTCACATCCTTATCCAATGGTATGCCGTTATGACCCAATCCAGTGGTATGCCGTTGAAACCCCCAATCGGCGGTAAGCCGTCATCAGAAGAACTACGTGGACTATGATTCCCTGCCATGTGGATATGTAGGAAGCCTCTTCAAGGATCAATCCTGAAATAATCCACATTACTCACTTCGGGCCTCCATCCTGGAGTAAGTCCCAGCACCATGGGCCGCCTAACGTGTAAGCCCCTCTTCACTTCACACGAACACACCCTTCGCGGCGTGATCGTCAGGTCCTTGTTGTCTCTTGTTTCTCACACCGAGCAAGACTCACGTGGGCTTAGAGTTGGAATTGGCCATGAAAATACCTCGTCTAGCATGACGTTAAACTGCATGACCACATTTAGCATGATGTGAAACTGCACACCCTTGTCCAACATGATGTTAAACTGTATTCCCTTGTCTCGCATGACATTAAACTGCACACCCATTTCAACTGTGAGGTCTTTGATCCATGTCAAGGCATGGTACGTAGGAATCCTCCACGAGGTTCAAGCCCACCCATCATCCAATTCACCTCGAGTTCTACCTTCGTCCAGCATGATGTTAAACTGCATTCCAGTCTGACGGCAAGCCGTTGTGACCAACCCGAACTACGAGGACTTTGATCCGTGTCAAGGCATGTTACGAAGGAATCCTCCCAGAGATTCAAGCCCATCTCCCATAGGACCATGGTCCCTCATTTACGTCGGTTCACCGACACCCACCGCCATTCCAAACTACAGGGACTTTGATCCATGTCAAGGCATGGTACGTAGGAAGCCTCCACGAGGTTCAGACCCACCGCCTGTCGTTTTTTTACATCAGGGTTCACTACCATACCGCATGACGTTAAACTATATTTCATCAACCCTTTGAACTACGAGGACTTTGATCCATGTCAAGGCATGGTATGTAGGAAACCTTCCCATGGTTCAAGCCCACCACTAGTGGACCCACATGTCTACTTTCAAGTCGGTTCACCGATGAAACCCTTTGAACTATGAGGTCTTTGATCCATGTCAAGGCATGGTACGTAGGAAGCCTCCCCGAGGTTCAAGCCCATCTCTCATTGGACCAAGGTCCACTTTCACGTCGGTTCACTGACGAAGCCCCTCTGAACTACGTGGACTTTGATCCATGTCACGACATGGTACGTAGGAAGCCTCTATGAGGTCCAAGCCCACCACCACTAGGACCCTCCTGGTCCTCCCCATTCACGTCAGTTTGCTGATGATGCCCATCGGACCAAGGTCCACCCTCATGCCGATTCACCAGCACCATCCCGAACTACATGGACTTTGATTACCTGCCACAGGGATACGTAGAAGCCTCTTCAAGGCTCAAGACCAACATCATTGTTTCCCTTGCAATGGTCCCTTGCCATTCCCCCCTCCACTTCATTCACTTATCCATCATCCAACCTGATTCTCGACCGGACCATCATATCCCGGTGAGACCATGTTGGTACGCTCTTCTTCACAGCCGCCCATAGGCTGGTCCCGGTATCGGCACCCCTTCAAGTGAAATCCCTCAATCTGATCCATTCTAGCTAATGCTCTGATCGGGCTAATCCATCTCCATTGGACATTAAACTCGTGGTGTACCCTGTGTTAAACATGGGAAGCTGAGGAAAACCTCAGATATGTGTCTATGGAATATAATTACTCAAGCTCGATGTGGGATGTGTCGAGCTTCCACGTCCTCGAGAATACCTGTGACCAGGGATAATAGACAGACATGCTAGGTTCCCCAGCATCCAGACATGCTATTGATGCCTCAACGTGACTACTACCTCGACTGAAGGTTGCTGCCCTGACCGGACCCTTTGGAATGTCCCGACAGAATCAGTTTAACTAACCGGCGTCCATGGAAACATGGAAGTGGTAAGAGTTTCACGAACAACGTATTAAATCTATGATGGAGACCCGGACTAGGTGATGAGTTCTGAGAAGGAATTCATAGAAGGAAGAACCAACATCCCATCATCCTGTTTCGATCAAGGAGAAAACGTCCCTGAATAAGGAGTGAATTCCACCCGCCATTGGAAAGCGGGAATGCAGGGAAACAACGCAGTGCGTCCTCCTCCGTAGATGGATAGATGCACGCGTCCCAGCAAAAGCATCGGAAACACCATTTAAAAGATTTAATAAAAAGATTTTTGAATCAAAGTGTCCCATACCACATTGAAACGTTTAAATAAAATATCATTTGAAAACATTAATTTATTTATAAATAAATCCTTAAAACCATTTTTAAAACATGAATATTAATGATAAAAATTTAGAATAATAAATTTTTCTAAACATTTAAAATGGTATTTTTGTTAAAGTGTTTTTAAAAAATGATAGAAGCTTGAATACAAATAATTAAGGATTAACATATATTCAAAACTCTATAATATCATGAGAATAAAGGGATTCATGATATAATATGCGAAATGACATTATATACACCATATAAGATTGAATTAGTGCATAACAACATTGATGTCTCAATGGAATATAAATTGAGATGAAATCAATTATAATGACTGTATACTTAGATCAAGGATAAATCAATGAAATAATTATGTGTGAAAAATAATAATCCCACCAATATAAGGGGGTATTATATTTAAAACAATCGGTTGTTATTCAAACATATTCATATCATGACATAATTAATAGTTATAAGTTTAACCCAATGAATAGAAATTGGGTAAAGAAGTTCCCTTATAGAAATTCGACAGCCTAAAGACGTCACATTAAAATTCACAAAATGAGTTGATGATAGAGAAAATGGATATCTCAACACTTGGATGTAGATTTAATTGAAATAATGATATGTATGATCATATCCCATTATAGGAAGATGTAAATTAAAAGACATAACGAAAAATTGAAGTCTTTTAAAGAGAATATTGTTAATGGTTCCCTTACCGATTCTGTATCTTATGAAACATATACCCAATGAAATAAGAATAATACAATGAATATGCAAATAATCATTAATTAAATTATATTCCACAAGGATTAAAATCTTGGGCATTTCAAATGCCTCACCAAAGATAATAGTGGCAAATATAGCATGAATCTCACAAGAATAAAATGTGAGTTGAAACCCCTTTACCATGTTGAAATTAAATCGAGTCATATGACCAAAAGTTAATAACCACAAAATTAATCACATAATACCATTAATATAATGAGTATCATGATAGTATATATAAAATGGCAGTACAAAATACAGCACATGCAATAAATAAGTGGCCATCAAAGGAAAACTCACGGAAATAAAAGTGAGATAAGAAATCCCTTGCCTCATGTCTGACTTGACTCATTTTCTCGTTGTTATTCCTAAATAATAATCTTAAGTTAATTAATACATTCTTAATAACATTTTTAAAGTTTATACTTTATTTTATATCACTTATTACATTTTTATAAACATTCTGTAATCATTTAAGATAATAACGATCATTTTGTCGATATTTCGTACTTCAGTCAAAAATGAACTTCTTATAATTACATGTTGATAATGTAGTAAAATATCCACTGTCTCCAGAATTATACTAACTATTTAGATATAAAATATAACATTTATATCCAGTATATAAATGTATTTATAATAGTACAAATATTTTGAGATAAGAAATGAAATGCACCATTCATGGAGACGGTAATCAATAAGTATAAATGAATGCGAATTCCAATTCTATTTCATATTTTTATTAAATTAAAACATAATGATAAAAAGTTATATTATAATTCTAGTATATATCATATATAATTTCAATAACTCTATCCTTTAAATGTCCCATGTATGGTATGAACGAGTTATATCACGTTGAGGGGGCGGTAGTCCCCACATCCTAAAATGAAATTATCATGTTTACTCATAATGGAAACCATAAATGTATGATATAAATGAAAATATACATAAGCATAATGAAAACATAAAAATAATATATATATTTCATATATAAATACAGTTCCATCATAATTTCCACTATGAGAGGCGGTATGAGATATTTGAACAGTCGTCATTTCGTTAGGCAATAGTTCGTCGTCCACAGAAACAGTATGTTCATTAGCCATTAGATAGAGGTGTGTGTAAGGGTAGATCAAATAATTCTCATAAAAACATAATCGTGTATTGGGGATACTGTTTTTGTTATAAAATAAAGAAATAATGAGAGTTATGGGTTAGAAAAAGTAAAATAAATGAAAATAATTTAAGATAAATTGTTACCTTTAATTCAGGTAAATCCCGTTGGTTTGAACCAAAAGGACTTCTTGATGTGTCTTCTGCCTAAGGGATGACATCTAAGTGGAATAATGATATCTTGAGAGCTTATTTTGGTAGGGTTTGGACTAGCCAAGGGGATTTAGAGGTATTAGAAATGGGTTAGAAGTGAAGGTTTTTTATTAGAGGTACGATAAGTTCTTTAGAAAAGTTGGAAAATATTATTTTATTTAATAATGATATTCAGTTTCTAATGGACCAAAACACATTAAAGTTGAAGATAAAAACACTCATGGTTTAAATAAATTCATCCATTTAGAATTTAACAGGTTTTGAATGTTTTTTTAATATTTATAATCTTATTTATTTAAATCATTTATTAATGAGGTAAATACTCCATCATTATTGTGTCATAAATAATTTGATTTATTAGATGTCTAAAAATAATAAAAAATTACCATGATGTAGGAAATATTTTTATCATTCCAATGAATATTTATATTCTAAATGAAAACATATATTACTATATGTTAAGAATAATTTACTAAAAGATATTTGATTTTGTCATTTTTTTCTTTACTTTATATTAATTATTCTAAAGTGTCATTATTACTTCCATGTGGCTTCATGGGGTCTCTAAATCGACCCAAGGATGCATATTGTCGTCCATGACTCATCCAATAAGAATAATACAAGTGTTATGGTAATTTTTTATTATTATAATATTTTGTTTACCTTAAATTACACTATTGACCTTTAACCAAGGTAACTAAAAATGAAAAGTTACTATTCATCAAAAAATTATTTTCAACTTGTTGAACCAATTTCTGCCTACTAATAAAAACAATTAATGTTGGGTTTTATAAATTCAATTCACAGAAGTGGTAAAATTTTATTTAAATGAAAAAGTCAGATTTTTTATTACTCTTTATTGGTTTCATTGTTCGTCATAATTGATGTTTTTTAGAATATTTCAAAAAATTAATCCTAAGATATATTTGATATTCCGAATTCAAAAATGATTTCTATTTTACATAAATTATAACATAGAAGATTTATTAATTAATTTAAATTTAATTTCCGTTGTCAAAACAAATAGCGTGTTTTTAAGAAACAATATCTAATACAATACTGACACTTGTTTATTTCCAATTTCATAGTGAAATTAATTCCAATGACCACCATTGGATTAAATGGTAAGAGTATAATATATTTACAATTTAAAACCAAATAATAATATATTCAAACATTTCAAAAAAATCTATTAAAAAGTAGATTTGTATTAAAATATTGTATTTTCCATAACTCATCTAAAAATAAATTTTATCAGGAAAATAAAAAAATTACCCAAAATGAATTATGATGTCCAGATTCTAAAAAAGAAATTTATTTTGTCAAATTGAACATATAAAAGTGACCATAACATTTTTTTAAAGAGTGTTATCCATCAAAAGGTTGTAAATCAGCCTTTTAATTTTTTTTTACATTTTCAGCCTATAACATTTTTTGAATAAATGTAAAAACATTTAACAAACATGTATAATCATATTTTAGTTAGTTATGTTCATTCCTAACAATAAAATTGAAAGGTGTTAACTACCATTTAAAATAATAATATTATTATGTTATTATTTTTCAGTATAATCCAACGTTTTGTGCATCATAAGATTACAAAGAAACACATTGTTATGTATCGGGTATGTCATCGAATGTAGGATCCCCTTTAAAGTAAAATTAATAATTTAATTACAAATATTAATAAATATGAAAATTTCAATTGCTTTATTTACCTGGGATGTTACATCCTTCCCCCTTTTGAGAATTGAATCATCGTAATTTTAAAATTGGGCTGAGAAACATCATTAATTGTCCCACATCAGATAAAGAGAAAATAAAAATATCACTTTAAAAGAAAGAAAGATATATTCAATGGTCACCCGAGACAATAGATACTTTGATTCCATGAAATCATTAATATGGAATAGAATCTCACCCTCGTAGATTAATATGGAGTGATATAGAAATTGATCATTGAATGTTAACCAATACAATACAAAGAAATATGTGGTTGGGTTAAAGTATAATGATAAAAGAGATCATATAAAATTTTTAGATGAAGATCCTTTTCATAGAGTTGATGAAGTTTATTAATAACTAGACTATGATCCTAAGGAAATTTTCATACTTTTCATGTAGAATGTCATCCTTTAATAAAATTCTACCACAAACTCATCTATTCTCCAAACAGTAATTATTCAATTTGACTTATTCATACATGAAGTGATAGAAAAAACACCTAGAGTATCACATAATCTACAAAAGATGAACTATATATTTCCAATATCTTTATACATCCACCAAAACTAAAATTTGATAGTAGATGATCAAATTAACACCAAAATGGATAATCTTTTACAAAAAACTACTCTTAATCTCCAAAATTTGTCAAAAAATACCGAACGTTCCACAAAGACCATTCAGTAAACAAATGTCCATATAATTCATCAATTCAATCCAAGCTAAGATTGAAACCCAAATCTCCTAAGGATTTAATCACATAGTCTTCCATGATTAATCATAAAATTTATCTCCAAATGACATCATTTACGCTTAAAGTCTGACATTAAAATGTAATTATCCTAATCACATATTCTTAATGATAGGTTAATAATTTCCATAGATAACCCAAAATCAAATTATTGTTGATTCATAAAATCGTCTAAATAAAAATAATTATTCATACTAACCAGGGAATTCATGTAGTCCCATTGTACGTGATAAATCCCAATCGTACTTTGGTTGGGGGTTTGATTCCCGCAACATTGTTTGACACGACAGGTTGTCACGCGGTCTGCGTGTTGTTCTTTTTATAAAACTATATAATTTTATAACATTCCCAAAAAAGATATAAATTTTTCAGAAATAACCATAACATATTTTAACCACAAAGGTTATCTATTTTATTTTTCCTTACAAACTGTATTAACCTATAATTTCCTCAACTTTATTTATCATATAAACCCACATGGTTATTTATAAATATATACACAAAAGAAAAGATAATTATTACATGAATAAAATTGTCATATAACAAACTTAAGAGTTACACATACTATAAAAAGTCTTCTAATGTAATCCCATCACCCATAGATACATAATACTTTTAAGAATTTTTCCATCCTAAAATATACCACATCAATTAAATCCCTTATATGTTGACATCTTTCTCATTCAATGTTATTCATGATCCATTAACCATTCATTTCCAACATATTCTGAAATACTTCATTTCTACATACAAAATCATGAGTCATATCCTAAGATTCAATAATTTCTTAACATGAGCTAAGAAATAATCCATACCTCTCATTTTCATGGTCAGTTTCACTATCCACAATTATAACGGAATTAGGTATTGGTAGACATATATTTCTATGATTTTGGTGATCCCATTCCCGATCCTTATTCATAAGACATCTTTTTGTATAATTACTATGCACACCACATTTAAAACATTCAATTGATCACTTAGAATGAAATTATTTCTCTTTCCCAGAGTAATCTGAATGCTTCCTTTTTTCCCTGGAAGGTTCGTGCTTTATGACCTTCATTTCTACATCTATATAATATTCCCATCCCTTTGAAGCCTTTTCCTACGTGTTCCTTTACACATCCAAGACTCATAGGTTTTTGAACATACTTAACTTTATGATTATTACCTGAACTTTTGTAGGGATTTGTTTCTCGCAAATATGATGACTTATATAAATCACCAAGGTTCGGGTGGTAAATTGTGACTTTAGATAGTTGGTTGATAATAGCCACAAGAGTTCTTGTTGAAGCTCTCATTTCATTCAGTTCCTCGTTTAGTAAAACGTCCCAGATTTCTTGGCATCCACTGTTACTTTGGTTCCTGCTAGCTCTATCCATTTACTAAAACCAAAATTGTCAGTGTGATTATATCAGTAAAATCATTATATAATATCTTATAAAGATGGTAAATACAAAGATATACTTATTCATGTTATCTTAAACTCATTCACTTAATCTAAAATAACTATGACTCTTTCTAAAATCTTAACCATTACGGTAATGTCACTTATTCTAAAAGAACACCATAACCTATAAAGTTATCTAAACCGACCTCTGATTCCAACTATGAGGACATGGCCATAAACATTACATAATCTTGAATTATGTCAATATTTCACATTGAGTATCTTTTCTGGGTTAGAGTTTTAGAGAAATAGTCTATAACTATTTCATAAAAAATGAATATTACATGTATACACTTCTACTCTGTATATATTTTTTTTTTAAAAATAAAATCTCTGTAAAAAACATGTCTAGTTCCATGTTTTAGACATCATGAATTTTCCTCGATCCCATCCTTGACATTATTGATCATAAAGTCATGTAGAAAACATTTCATAAACTTGGGATGTGCATAAAATGCTCATAAGGGTTATAAAATAAGGAAGGAAACCATTATCCTATAATTAAATACAAATAAATGAAACCATACATTTCAATCATAACATAATTTACGAAATCATAAGATTTATGAATGACACAAAGAAATCATAAATCATAAATCATAAAGGTAACATATGGAATCCATATCAAACATAAATTGTAGCTATAAGAGATACATAGGGAGTTAAAGTTGGAATACCCATCACAGTATATTCCCTAATTCTCTTAGGTGAAACATCACGTTTACCCCTGTCACGTTAAACAACGCATTGGAGAGCTATCTCGTGCTCACCAGCTCTTGGTTTATCTGGGAACCACCCGTTTATGAATGCAATTCCCAATAACCACAATAATAAGACATAACACAATAAAAAAATGATAAAATTTACACATTTCAATTACAATATATCATTTCAAGATATTTACATAATTAATAATTTATCAAACCATTTTCAAATCCATTTCAAACATTTAATAATGAGATGTTTGAATTAATGTGTCCCATTCCACTTTGAAACATTTAAATAACATATCATTTGAAAACATTAATTTCCATATAAATAAATCCTTAAAACTATTTTAAAAACATGGTCATTAATAATAACGATTTAGAAGAATAAATCTAAAAAATATTTAAAATGATATTTTTGTTCATGAGTTTTTAAATAAATGAGAGACCCATGAATTAAAAAAATTAATGAATAAAATTTAATTATAACATTATAATATCATGAGAATAAAAAGAATTCATGATATAATATTCCAAAGGATAGTATATACACCATATAATAGTGAATTGTTGCATAACAACATTGATGTCTCAATGGAATATAAATTGAGATGAACCCCCTTTTAAAGACGTTATCATTAGATTAAAGATAAATCAATGAAATTGTTATGTGTGAAAAATAATATTACAACCAATATAAGTGGATATTATGTGTAAAAAATTCAAAGGTCATTCACACATATTTATAGCATGAAATAATGAATAGGTAGACGTTTAACCCAAATAATTGAAATTGGTTAAAGAGGTTGCCTTACCGAAATTCAACATTCTAACAGTGTTACATTAAAATTCAAGAAATGAGTTGATGACAGAGAAAAGGGTATCTCATCACATGGACATAACAATTTCATCAATAATTATATATGAGATCATATCTCAACATAGTAAGGTGCAAATTAAAATACATAACAAAAAATTGAAGTATTTTAAAAAGAATAGGTTGAACGGTTCCCTTACCGAATTGGTAACTTATTAAACATACACCCAATGAAATAAGGATCATACAATGATGTTTAAAATATCCATAAATTAATGTATATTCCACAAGGAATACAATCCTGGGAATTACATACGCCACACCAAACGAAATAGTGGAAGATATAGCATGAATCTCACGGGAATAAAAAGTGAGATGAAAACCCATTACCACATTGTAATTCAATCGTGTCATATGGCCAAAAGTTAGTAACCACAAAATTAATCATATACTACCATGAATACGAATATAATAATGATATTATATAATAAATGGAAGTACACAACAAACCACATGCAATAATTAAGTGGTGAACAAAAAAACTGACGGAATTTAAAGTGAGATAAGAAATCTCTTACTTCGTGTCTGAATTGACTCGTTTATCCGTTATTTTTCCTGAATTATAAACATAAGTTAATTTATACTTTATTATAAACTTTTTTAATGTTTATTATTCCATTTATATAGCTTATTACAATGTTATAAACATTATGTAATCATTTATGTTAATAACTCTCATTTCTTCGATATTTGGTACTTTAGTCAAAAATGAACATCTTATAATTACAAGTTGATAATGGGGTCAAATATCCATTATCTACAGAATGATATTAATTATTTTCATATCATATATATCATAAATATCTACTATATAAATGTATTTACAATAGTACATATCATTTGGAGATAAAAAATGAATTGCACCATTTATGAAGACGGTAAGTAAGACGTACACATGAACGCTACTTCCATTTCTATTTCATATTTTAATAGAATGAGAACATAATGATACATAGTTATATTATAATTCTTGTATAATATCGTATATAATTTCAATAAATACATCATTTATATTTCCCATGGGTGGTATGAACTAGTTATATCACTTTTAGGGGTTGGTAGTCCGCACTTCCTCAAATGAAATTATCACGTTTTCCAAAAATAGAAACTATAAAAGTATGATATAAATGAAAAAATACAGAATAATAAAGAAAAAATAAACCTAATATGTATATAAATATAATATTTAAATATATTTCCATCATAATGTCCACCATGAGACGCAGTAGGAGATATTTAAACAATCATTATTTCATGAGGCGGTAGTTCGCCATCCACTGAAACAGTATGTTCATTAACTATAGGATGGAGGTGTGTGTAAGTGTAGTTATACTAATTCTAATAACAAAATAATAGTATATTGAGGATACTGGTGTTGTTATAAATTAATGGAATAAAAAATAGTATAGGGGTTGGAGAAGTAAAATAAAATAAAATAATTTAAGAGAAACAGTAGCCTTTTATTTGGGTAACTCCCTTGGGTTTGCACCAAAAGGTCTTCATGAAGTACATACCACCTAAGGTAAAGATTCTAGGTGGAAGAGAGTGATAATTAGAGATTATTTATAAAGGTTTTGGAAAATAAAGGGGATTGATAGGTGTGAGGAATGGGTTATAAGTGAGAGATTTTTTATAAGGGGGAGGAGGGGATCATTAAAAAAGTGTGAAAATATTATTTCATTATATAATTATATTTTTTCTCTAAAGGTACAAAAATCATTAAGGAAGAATATAATATGACTCATGGTTGAAATAAATTCATCCAATTAGAATTGGATAGGTTGTTTATGTTATTTTAATATTTAAAACTGTATCTATTTAAATCATTTATTAATGAGGTAAATAATGCATCATTATTGTGTCGTGATGAATTTACTTTATTTGATATCTAAAAATTATAAAAAAATTACCATGATATAGGAAATTGTTTAATCTTTCTGATGAATATTTATACTATAAATGATAACTTATATAGCCCTATGTAAAAATTAATTTAATAAAATATATATGTTTATGTCAATTTTTTTGTTAATTTAAATTAATTAATCTAAAGTGTCATTATTACTCCCATGTGGCTCGATGGGGTCCCAAAATAGACCCAAGTATTCCAATGGTCGGCCAGGACTCATCCAATGAAGATAAGAAAAGTATTAAGTAATTTTTGTATTATTGTAACATTCATTATACCTTAAATTACACTATTTACATTTCACTACAGTAAATAATAGTGAAAAGTTACAATTCACCAAAAAATTATTTTCATCATACTAAACCAAATTTTAGATACTAATAAAAACCATGTATTTTTTATTTTTAAAATTAAATTCATAGAAGTGGTAAAATTTTATTTAAATGAAAAAGTCTGTTTTTTAACTACTACTTTGTGGTTTCACTGTTGATAAAAAATTGTTGTTTTTTAGAAAAATACCAAAAACTCAGCCTAATCTATATTTGATATTCTGAATTCAAAAATAATTCCATTTTACATAATTTAAAACATTTAATACGCATTCATTAATTTAAAATTAATACTCCTTGTCAAAAAATAGCTTGTTTTTAGAAAACAATATCTATCAAAAGATTGACACTTGATTATGTCCAATTTCAAAGTGAAATTAATTCCAATGACCATGATTCGATTAAATGGAATAAATATAATATTATTACAATTTAAAACCAATTAAAAATATAACAAAACCATATAAATAAACTAGATTAAAATGCATATTTGAATTAAAATATAGTATTTTTCAGTATTCCTCAAAAACAATTCCTATAAAAATACCAAAATTTTACCCAAAGTAAATTTTGATGTCCTGATTCTAAAGAAAAGTTTTATTTAGTCTAATAGAACATATAAAAGTGACAAAAACATTATTAAAAAAAGGGTTTTCTATCAGAAGACCGTAAATCAACCTTTTAAAGTAAATAATGCTTAAAATAATATTTACTCACATTTTAAGCCTATATATTTTATTGGATAAATGTAAAAACATTTAACAATCATGTATAATCATATTTTAGTTAGTTCTGTTCATTTCCACCAATACAGTTTCTAAGTGTTAACAACCATTTAAAATAATAATATTATATTATTATTTTTCCGTATGACCCAACGCTGTGTGCAATGTAAGATATCCACGAAACTTGTTGTTGTGTATTGGGGACCCCATTAAACATAGAATACATATTAATGTAAAATTAATAATTATTTTACAAACATTAATAAATAAACAAAATTTCATATTCTTTATTAACTGGGGATGTTACATCTTCTATTTAAAAACTTATATTCCAATCACGTTTATGAGATATTTCAAAATTAAAATTTTTCACATATGTAAATTGAATTTCAAAATGTATATTAAATATTTTTTATAATTATAACTAAAAATTTATAATAATTTTAACATAATTTTATACCAAAACAAATAGTTAATGTAGTAAGAAATTGATTATTGTTGTTATGGTATAAGTTTATTTCCCTCGGGTTAAATTAAAATTAAAAGAGTGAAAATGATATAAAATATTAGCTTAATATTATATAATTAGTTTATATAAATATTTTACAAAAACATCTATGAAATCTCTCATATCACCCCTTTACTTTTAATATTCCATATTAAATAATTTTTGTAATGAAAAATAAAAATAGATACTTTCTGTAATTTTAATATCTATT
Source organism: Viscum album (assembly GCA_963277665.1). Classification (NCBI taxonomy): domain Eukaryota; kingdom Viridiplantae; phylum Streptophyta; class Magnoliopsida; order Santalales; family Viscaceae; genus Viscum; species Viscum album. Next base: position 1,262,405,455 of record OY728140.1, on the reverse strand, counting down.
AAGCTTTAGGATTAGGAAAAAACAATGGTTTGGTTATATTTATTATTTTTAAATATAAATGAGGTTTTACTAAAATAATAATATATCATTATTTTTTAGATATGAATAGTTTTTTAAAATTCTTATGATATTTTTATATAGTAATTGTTTACTCAATAGAAAATGAAATAACATATAAACAAAATAATACAAGTGATGTAAATTTATTAAACTATTGTGTTGAATTAATTGTTTTAGATAAATATATCATGTTGAATAATTTTCAGCATAATATATTATAATTTTATAATTTTTTTGATGTTTTTAAATTCAATTTAAATGACTAATGCCAAAATTTTCATTAATGTTATTTTTTGATAGATTATATTATATTAAATTAAATAAATAAATAAAAATACTATAATATTCCAAATAAATTTTCAATAAAAAGGAATAAAAATTATGTTAATTTCATGAACCATTTTTCTTTAATGATGGATATATTTATCCCAAACACTATGTTAGTGCAGTAATGGTTAAAGTGGTGTTTTTTCTGGCTACATGTGTTTGTGTTAAAATTATTTATCAATAAATATAGAATTCTTATTTTTAAAATTTGATTTAATATTTATAATCAGTGAGTCTAAATTATCTAATAAGTATAATTTTAATATAGTCTTAAAGGATAAATTATGTAGGTCAAGAAGGCTTGTTTCCATTGGAAAACCCCTAAATGGTAAAAATAAAGAAAGCTAAATGTTATGGAACAACATTTTAAAAAACTTGTTTTCTTTTTTTTTTGATTTATTTCCAGACCAAAAAATCTATCCACTACATTAATACTAAATTTAGGATCCATAATAGGTTTTAATGACCTCCCAATATTGAATAATTAGGGTATTTACAAATATACCACTCCTCAACTATAAAAGGGTCCCCAATCGCCTCCCTTTTTCACACACTAAAACCTGATTTATATTGAAGTCCCCCCCAAACATACCAACATTAATCTCTACATATTATAATCCTTATTTTGGATGTAAATATATGCTAATAAGGCTTTAGTAAAAAAATAACGAGAAAAAATGAATAAGAGGTAATGTTCTATAATGAGAATATTTATTTTATTTATTTCTCCACCTACAAACATTCATATTATATAATTATTATATAATAAAATGATAATTTAGAATATTCTAATTTGTTTTTATGTAATGATCATAACCTACAACCATCTCCAATTCCATCAAATTGGTTATGAAATCATCATTGATCTATACGATGGACTACTGCCTCACGAACCGATGTCATTCGTTTTTTAATTACCACCTATCACATATGTTCATAATGATATATTTTATATATGATATATATTATTTTATTAAGATTATTTAATTTTTATATTTCAGAAACATTCATGACTTCTATTTTATGAGAATATAATAACATCATTTGTGTGTACGACGGACTATTACCTTGTTATGCAATGCAATTAATTCACGATTTAAATGGAATGTATTAAAGATTTATTTAATAAAAAAAGTCTGATATATAATAAAAAAAGGAATATATAATGTTAATATATATCAGTTACATTTCTTTATTTCAACTCAAAATGAAAATGAAAAACATCATTATTGTGTATGTATGACCTATCGTCTCCATGAATGAGGTATTTCATTCTCTATCACTAAATTTTATATATTAATATAAATAGATATATATTGAATATATATCATATTTATATTATGGTAGTAATTATTGAGATGAGTAATTTAGATCAAATTAACAAGACCTCTGATATTACAAATGAAAACATATACGAAAAACGAAGTGATTATTATCCGGAACACAAAATTATAATGTAATTGTTAATAAACGGGTACTAAAAGGTCCCAAAAAAAACATATATGGTATCATATAAATGAATATATTTTTATAAAATATTTATAATAATATAATATTTATTTTATAGTATGTTTGAGTGAGTAAAATGAATTAAGAATTAAGTTAATGGATTTCTATCTCACTTTTTACATCCTTAAAACACATGCCATGTTCACTACTAGTTTATATTATATGGTGTGTTTAGATTCCATGAATTTATTTATATATTATTAAAATTTTAAATATTTTTATTTATATATCCATTATAGGATATCACTTTTATGTAGTTTATGGTTGAAAAGTTAACAAATTGATAATGGATTTTTGTCTCAATTTTTATTTTTTGGGACATACGTTGTGTCTTGCATGTATCAATTTATATGAGGTTTATAAAATTAACCATTAACAATTTATATGAAGAATATAATTATAATCTTCTGTTTCATTTAAATTTATTCTTTCATCGGACTTACATTTCAATGTTACCAAAGTGGTAATGAGCTTTTGTTACAATCTCATTGTTTATTGAGATTTTTTATGATTATGTTTCAATTGATGAAATGTTATGATCTATATCCCAATAAACTCATTGTTTTTATTATATTATTTTAATTTCATGATAATAATTTTTTTATATTCATATTAATCATCCTTTGAACTCATTATATTAAAATAAGGTTTTGATTAAGAACATTTATTTCGTTTCAAAACTATTTTTTTTCAAACCAATGTTTTCAAAAGAAGTTTTCATGTATTTTTAAGAAGTATTTTTCGTTTTTGAAATGATAATTTCCTCATGAAATGTCATAATGATCCTTAAAATTATTTTTACAAGTTTTGTAAGGTTATTTAAAATGAAAAGTATTTTCAAAATTTTGTCATGTTTTAAAATTGATTTGAAAAGAAAAGAAATTTTCCTCATGAAATGTGTTAAACAATCTATGAAATCTATTTTCCCTATAAAATATATTTTTTGTTTTACCAATGATTTATAGGAGATATAATCTAAGGACACCATTTATATTCTTTCTATGGATGGATTACTCTTCGTTGTATTAATTTTTATGAATCTGTTTTCCCTTACATAGGTTATACCTAGATGATATTCTTATAAAACAAGCTTCATTTCACAGGTTATTCCAAGATTAAATTATTGTGAAACCAATATATTTTCAATAGTAATTTATATGATAAAAATTTTATGATAACCATTTAAATTCGTGAGTTATTATATGATTTATTTTTATAATATTTCATTACACATATGTATGATTTCATTATGTGAATGTTTGGACCTATAAATCCCTTTAATGAATAAGATAATGATTCATCTCTCATAAGATAGAAATGAATGGATTGAGATGTTAACTATATTCAATAATACATGTGCAGAATGATATGTGAACCCAGTTCATTAAGACAGGACTGGAATTGGAAGTGAACTCATTTTAGTAAGATAGAGTTGGAATTGGAATTGAACCCGGTTTAATAACACAAGGTTGGAACGGGGTGTGAACCTAGTTCTGTAAAGAATTTTTTTCAATATTATTGTTATTATACTGAGACTTGACTAATATATAAATTATTTTCTATTATTATGTGTATTACATTAAGTATATCTCTTATTAAAATTTTATTCACTTCTAGACTGTGCTCATTGATTTCCTTAACACTCATTTCTCATGAACATCAAATAACTATTCCATGACTCCAGATTATTTTCTTTGATATTATGGTTATTGTTTCAAAATGTTTGTATTATGTTCACATATCATTATACTTTTGTAATACTTTTTTATCTTCCTTATTTACCTTTTTTGGGAACATGATCTTAGTCATTCTTTTGTTTAGGTTCCCATGGTTATGAAGAATCGTTGTTAAGTAGGAGTAAAAAATGTTATATCTTTATGGGAGACATTCATGATCATACATGAATTAAGAATATTATGTTATATGTTTCCAAAGTCATTAAACTATTATGGTCTTTTCTTATGTGTTTCCGAAAAAAAATGAATATGTTTCTAAAAAATGTGATAACCTTGTATGATAATCCTTGGTTGCTATAGTTTGCATTAGATAAATGGTTTAGATATCCTTGGTAAACTTGGATTATAAGATTTTAGTTATATCCCCAGGGATATATCTAAGGATATGTCTCTGTATGTATCTAATGATAAGACTCTGGATGAGTCGAAGTATAGGAAATTTACATCTAATTTTGATAAAGGTTAGAGTGATTGGTTTACAATAAATTACATCCCAGCATGGATACAACATGTGGATATGGATTTGGCATAAATTAAACTAAGTTAAAAAACTCAAAATCATAATATTATGCTAGAATCGGCAAGAACTAGTGCATGACAACAAGCTGTGCAGCACACCAAGTCGGAAAACCCCTAGGTATATGCTTTGGATATTCGAAAACTCATTATGAACTATCATGAAGGATTTGAATAGATGATGACAATGAGTGGATAAAGATATAATAGGTTAAAAAATCATGATTATTCGGTTTCCCATTATAATTAGTGTTGGGAATACTATTAATTTTTTAATATATGGAAATAAAATAATGGAACCATGTTAATTCTTAGTGTGATGGAACATTTACTGATGTTCAACAAAATAAGATAATGAATAGATTGAAGAATTTTTTATTATAGCTAATTAGTTTTCATGGAAAATTATAAACAATGTATTCTTAAATCAAATCTGAAACACACAAAAGAATATAATAAAATAGCACACTGAGATTTTAGGAAGTGGATACTATGAAGTAAATAATATTTTGTTACCCATTTGTCGATAATGTAAGAAGAAACACCCAAGTGCATGTATCATCAAAATAAAAATATGGGTTGATTGTGGAAAATAAGGCTAAATAGAAAGTAAATGTTAAAGGAAAATTAAAATTTTAATTAAAACAATGGATGGGTATATAGTTCATCATAATATATCATTGAATGTTCACTGCGTTAAATGTTGAAATTATGGGAATTATGGAATTCTAAGTTCGAAGGATAATTATCATGAATAAAATATGCAAGGTTGTATGACCAATGGTTATATTTCTGATAATAATGTGAATATAGATAAAATATGAATGAAAAAATGTGTTAATGAATAATTTGATGCAGCCTAGTAAAAAATATTAGATGAAAGTGGTATGATTGACATATTTTTGAATTGGGAATAATGAATTATGAAATATATAAGGATTGATCAATATAAATATTTCATTAAGGATTTGATGGAATATGTTGAACAATATCGATGTCCAAGAAAATTCATTTAATAGTAAGGTTATATTTTATATAAAATACATGATTAATGGAAGGTAACCCTTAATATGTTCATAATTTTGATAAAATGTTATTTATTTTGTATAAAGAGATGTCTAAAAAAATTAAATTAAATTGTATAATAATTATGTCATTGGAACATATAAAAGATTTGTTGATAAGGTACTTCATGCTATTATGGATGGAGTTTTAATCATTTTTGGAATTAAGGAATATATCCAATAATTTTTGTTCTATGAAAGGAATGAAAATTCAAGGAATTTTTCAATAAGATTTTATGGTATTTCTAGTTATCACATTGTTTCAATATAATACATGATGGTTTTATTAAAATGTTTTGTAGGTGACAACCAAGAGCTTGTTTATGATCTATGGGGGTAAATTATTAGATGAATTTAATAATATTTCTAAATTCAATATAATTTTTTGTATTTTAATCCTTCAAAAGGGTGAAAAGTTATTGCATTTATTAAATTGTTTTTATTGAATATTTAATCAGGTTTTAGATATTAATGTATTATTTCACCATATGATGATTCATGCATGTTTAATAACATTTGTTAACTATTTTGTTATGATGATAAATAATGATTGAAGTAATGAATTATCATTCTCAATATGGATCATCTAACTCATTCTTGACTCAGGCATAATAAATTCTCACTCATTTCTTTGAGTAAGAGATTATGTGGAAATTGATCACTGCACTACCATAGAGTGAGATTGTTCTTATGAAATGGAATGAAATAAAGTATGTATATCTTCTTGTGAAAATTATTTCGCACTGGGTAAGGGGACATGAAATAAGAAATTATTATATTATAATTATTTTTATTCCATCAATGACCTTTTAAATTTAATTTGGTTTATGGATTTCTGATCATTAACTTTTTCCTGACCACGTTCTCTATCACTATCAATAAAAAATGAGATTCCCACATGACTTTATATTTTTCTTGATGGTTTTTTATAATACATTTTTACAATGTGGGTTTCTATTAAAGAAACATTCAAGTATTAATACTTTGTTGACAAAGATGAATTTCTATCGACAAATTCATTTTATCGGGGCTGAATGTAACACCCAATGTTATCAATAATTATTATTCTATTGAATAAATTTAATTTCTTTTATATATTTCATTACATTCAACACCATGTTCATCTTCCTCTATAAACAACACTAGCTTAGCTTGTGTTACACGTAACCTTGAGTTTTAACAAACCCATGATATAGTACTAACATGACCATTATAACTTATCAGTGAAACATAGTTATTTTAATAGAAATGAAATTTTTAAATATTATTTATAATGGAATTATATAAGGAAAATATATTAAAAATAAAATATATAATTTTTGGTAAAGTATGTATATGTTTCAAAAATAATTTTTTCCACAAAAAAAATTAGTTCTTTTTGTGATCAATAATAGAAATAGTTTTTGAATATTTTAAAATTTAAATTTCATAAAATAATACTAATTTTTGAAATAATTATTTCGAAATTCTAATTTTTTCATAATAAATTCCTCTGATCATTTATGTTTTATTATATAACAATTATCATTTCATGGGTTAAATGAGTATCTCAAAATCAAATCTTGTAAACATGGTTTGGAAAGGTAACATTTAAAGGGTTTAATGAAAGAGTTGTTATTTCATGTGGCAACCCATTATTTTATTTGTACTAGGTCTTAATATATATGTAGAAGTATATTGATTTAGTTCAAGAACATCACTATTAAATATAAATCCAACAAGCCTAGTTTTTTTTACATTTTTTTGAATAAACTATACGAGTTATGATCTTTATGTAAAAAATATTATGGAATAAGGATTTATGTGTGGGACCATAAGAATATAATAACATACTAGACATAAAAATAATGTATTGGACTTAATGATAAGATGGGTGCACCCAGATAGAGATCCAATTCATTGGATAATGTTTAGTATCAATAGACATTCTGTACAATTGACTTGGCAGTTAGCCATGTCTTCTGCTACTATGGGAAACAAGGTTGGTAGTTAGACATGACCCATACTATTATTGAAGCATGATTTGATGTTATCCTTGAACCATACTAAGTCATGTTTTATGGTCATGGTGCAAGGCCTTGATGAAGTCTAGAATTATATATTCCATCATTTTGTATTGGTAAATGACTAACCGAGGGATTGTTTGACTAACAGAATATTCCTTGGCATAGAATATTCTATGATAATGGTAATGAAGGAATAAGGCATAACATAGTATGCAAATAGAAAGGTATTTATGAATAATTTTTTCAATTACCCACTGAAAATATTGATGATGTTCCTCGAAAAGTAATGTTTTCCTCTTAAGAAAACATATTATGATTGTTTCAAAGGTTGTTGTTTAAAAATCGGAATTTCATTAAATGTTTGAAAACACCTTACTGGGCCCTCTTATTCTCACCCTATGTTTTAATTTATGTTTTATAGGAATTAGTAGATTATTCCATGATTTGAGTACTATTTTTTGAAAACGTCAGTACGAAGCTTAATACTGTTAGGTTTTTGGAAGAAGTGTTTCAGCAGCATTTGATTTTCGAGAACCTAAAACGATTCGATTCTCTGTAATGAAATAAGATGTGTAATTTATGTATACATATTTTTATGAAAAAAAATTACACAACTTGTTTCAGGAATAGATTCCAGACATCTGGGGTTGGGGTCATGAGAGTCGGTATTAGAGGATGTGGTTTAGATAACTATAGAAACCAAAACTAAAAAAATAAAAAATTTACTTAAGCATTTCTAAATATGAGGTTATTCATAATATTTAGATGGAAACTGAAGGTATTATACTACTACCTCATCCCAATCAGGCCCTAAAAACCGTAATTTATATAGGAAGCCACAAAAATTTGGTATACTATGCCCATTCATATATGATAAGAAAATAACTCTATAATGTATCAAACTCTTTCCAAGTAATTTAACTCCGTCGAGGAACAAGTTTGGACTACATCTATATGATAAATCCTTATTTCATTCCTATTGAAGACAGAGAAAGTACTACGATGGACTATTTAGATGCTTCACCAAAGTGGAAGGAATCTCATCCCTCATGGCCTTCCAAGAAGATATAGCAGCGGGAGGCCTCCGCACAGCATATATGTGACATGTCATGTCCTATGGCCTTTTTGGTCATGTAATGGATTTCGAAATTCTTGAATTTGAGGCCTCACATTATGTGTACAAAAAAATAGTATATACTATCATCTTTCAATTGTACACCCCTCATGTCTCACTCTAGAGACACAATAAGTCAAACCATGAGATCCAACCAGATTACTCAGGTTGCATTTAGTTCAGGGAAATTGAGAGTTTTGAACCTGTTATGGGAATTGGTGTAACTAGGGACTAGGGGAACCATTATCCCTTTTATTCATAAGTGGATATATGAGAATATGACATATGGTCTCTTCTTCCACTTTTTCATTGTTTATACTTTTGGGTGGATTTCACTAAGTGGACTTTTATATTTATTTTTTTAGATGGAAGGAAAAATCCCCATTTTATCCCTTCCTATTGAGATACTGGAGGTTGTTGTGGTCAAAACCTATGAGGAAGAGTACCTACAATTCTCAAACATGAAAATAATGTGCTATCAGCAATACAAAATATCAAACAGTCTGGACATTCTCTGCTCTTTCTCAGGGAATGCATACATATACCACTTCATAGTCATGGTCCAACTGGCCGAGTACAGGCGAAGGTCAAAATACAAACAAGGGATTTTCATATGTTTTACTCTAGCCAGGAACATCATAGTTAGAGTAATATTTCATGAGGATTCTTTGTAGGGAATATTTTGTGCAGACTATATATACCAACTCTTCAGTTTCGGCTTACACAACCACATATATAACTTAGATGTTCTCAATCGGGAGATAATCTGACAATTCCTTAAGGACTTTTTCCATTCGGACATCTCCGAGATCTCTTCCATTCGAACCTCCTTTTGGAATCTCGAGTGCACGCGACATGTGTTCAACCCATTCATTCTGAAGTGTGTTTTTTCCCGGGAAGTAGAATAGTTGAACACCAACATTGATATTCATCTAGCCTTACCTGAGGATCCTCCAAGATGTAGGATGTAGTAAAGAATCATCAGGGAGTCTTCTTTAGTGTGGTAGTATGAAATTAATTGCGAGGATGCAATTACTATTAATGGGGTGATAATGTAACACCCGACAACTTTTTCTCATGTAATGATAATAATATGGTGTTATTTTATTTTAATTTATTTTTAATTGCAATCTGAATGAAATATACAAATTGGACACATGCCTTCTTATTTAAAAAAGACACCGAGGTTTTTACAATAGACCAAGATCACATGAATCCATACTACCCAAAAATATTTATCAAAATCCTTATCAAAATTAGAATATGACCACCCATGACAATAAAACCCCCATGAAGGTAATATGGGTACTTAGGATCTGTCACAATGAACATTAGTATGGTCGAAGCCACAACAGCTGTAATAAGCACCAATTAAATAGTGTGAACCATTTTATTCAATTTCCTTGAAATTAAGACACCCTAAGGAATGGTTTTATAAGGCATCCACTCGACTGTAGTATATGGTGAATATTGAATTCTAATGACTATAATTATAGCTGTTGGCATTTTGGTGAATTAATTAATAACATTTAAGTATAATTTATGTTTTTCATATATTTAATTTATGGGTTGAAAAGTATAAAACAACTTCTAATTTTTATCTTTATAAGGACATGGTATAATATTTTGATCTACACCGAAATCATTTTGAAATAAGAAGAGAAATTCAACAGCCTTTCAATTATATCAAAAATGATGTAAATGTCTTTATTGCTAAAGCTTAAACAATTTTTTAATTAAACTATGTTTGGTGTCTTTTAAATCAATTTTTATATATATATAATTCTAGTATAAATGTTTTCATATGGTCCTATTAAATTTTAATTTATAAACATTCTATATTTCAAATTTTGTGTTTATAATTTCTTTTCAATACTCTTAGTTATGACATAGTGTAATTTAATTTTTGTTCTTTAATGTATAAAAGTATAAATATAAATTCAAATTTTATAAAATATTTCCATTTATAGTTAAAATGAATGTATAATGATTCTTGTGACATTATAATTTTGAAAGTTGGTATTCATAAAAAATAAGCCCACTAGGGCCAGACATTTAGCAGAGCCAAGGGAAGAAGATCATGATAGGTGGATCAACCTAGCCCTTAGCCCCAGCTCAGGTCGGCCTTAACATGGGCATAGTTTTCCCGAAGGGTGTAGAGGAGTCCATGAAGGATCAGAGCATGCCATCGTGGGCAAGAGGCCCAAACTAGGTAGGGGTTGGCCAATGATTGCGGGGGGGGGGGGGGGCTGTGTATAAGTCTCCCATTATGTGTGTTTAGTGTTTTTTAAACTGAGCATCGGAGCCTCAACCTTATGTAAAAGATGTGGGTGCATCACCGATTCGATGTGGGACAGAAATTATCAACTTGGATTGAATCCATGCCACCAAATCTCACAGAATATGATCTGGGCCATTGATTTCAATCTGGCACTCAAACCTCTAGGGTCGTGGCTTATCTCTACGTTTTTATAGGCCGTCTGATCCAACATGGATCTAATCATGAATCTATATGTTTTTTTAAAAATCTCCACATTGTTCTAGGCCCTCTAATCTATCTCAGATTTAATCCATGTCACCAATATTTTTAAAAATATGTGGTTACTCTGCCACCATTGGATCAATCTACATTTAATCCCCGTTGTCCAATCTCTTCCTAGATTCCCCTCAGAATAATATTATTCCATTTCCACCTGTGGCAATCCAGTACCCTACCATCTTTTTCCATTAATTTTTCAATACTCGTGACCCTTTTGTCCCCCTTTATTGATATGTTTTTCCACAATAACTTCCCTCGGTCTTTCACTAATCTATATAGGCCTCAGATCCTATGAAATTGGCATTAGAATATTCTTTTTAAGAATAATATAGTTCATATAAACACACCCTTTCCCCCCCCAAGAACCTCTCAGTTTTTTTACACTCAAAAATCCAGCAAGCTCCAGCTAGTCTTCCTAGAGTTCTCCTCCTCCTCGAACCAAGTTAAGGGATAAATATTTGATGTTTTTTGTAACAGTTTTATATTCCATTATATATATTGATCTATAAATATTTACATATATAGATTTGATATTATTCTAAACATTAAAACACGTTGTATTTTTTAAATGTATATTTGAGTTTATAACACATACATCGGTTGTTATGATTCAACTTCTACTAGGAAATACTTCTCATCTGTATTTAATTTTCACGGATTATATATGTTCTTCCTAATTTATTTTTTTGAAATTTAAAATTTAATTTATAATTATACATATGATTTCATTTTTTAACAAACCAATTCAGTTTTGTGATCCTTGAATATTGATCTTATATTTTAAGTGATGTTTCCTCAAACATGATATACATTAAGGGGATTAGTTCATTAATTTTTTTTTTAAAAACCTTTTATTTTCAATTCATGTATGTATGCTTATTTTTAAAATTATATTTATATATATATGTTTGATTACAACTGAGTTTTCATAAAAACTATCTTTTTTTATTTTAATCGTGTTTATGAAGAACGCAATAGTGGATAAAATTTATTAAATCATCTTTTCAGACATTCTGATCCCCGCAAAATATAATTTATATATAAGTATAAATATATAAAAATTTTCCATGAATAAATATATGTATTTTTAAACTTGATTCCTCAAGTAAGTGGTATGATGTTATTTATGTTTAAGCATAAATATAAATTAATACATGATCACACATGTTTAAATATTTCGTTTATGGATGAACACTTCACAAAAAAATAATCCATACATTGTATTCCAATTGTTTAATACGAAATTCCTCTGATCATTTTTTTTACATTTAGCATTACATGGGTTAAATGAGTATCTCAATGTCAAAACATGTAAACATGGTTTGGAAAGGTTACATTTTAAGGGTTTGATGAAAGAGGTGTTATTTCATGTGACAACCCATTATTTTATGTGTACTAGTTATAACTACATATGCAAGTGTATGTTCATTTAGTTCATGCACGTCACTATTAAATCTATGTCTAATAAGTACAATTATTTTTAGATTTTTTTGCATGATACATTCCAGTTATGAACATGTATGTAAAAATGAGTATGAAATTTGAATGTAAGTGTGGGACCCTATGAATATAATACCATACTAGAAATATAAAGAATTTATTGGTCATAAATGATATGATGGGTGTCCCCAGATAGCGCTTCAATAATTTGGGTAATGTTGAGTCTCAAGAGACATTATGTGCGACGGTCTTGGCAGTTAGTCTTGTCTTAAGCTACAATGGGAAATGGGATTGACGGTTAGCCTTGACCCATACTATTTTAGAAATGATATTGGAGGTTAGCCTCAACCCATTCTAAATCATGTTTTATGGTTCTGGCTCCAGGACTCAACAAATTCTAGCATTATTCATTCCCTCATTATGTAATGGTAAATTACTAACCAAGTGATTGTTTGACTAACATAATATTCCTTGGATAAGAATCTTCTATGATAATGGTAATAAAAGCATAATACATAACCAAGTATGCAAATGGAGTGAAAGGGTATGTAATGTTGAAATTATATGAATTTCATTTTAAATTCTAATGAATCTTGATATTAATGTTTTTTTTACAACTATACATTTCGAGTTAGATTGATAAATTTAAGAATTTTCCACATTTCATGTATTTCATATATATATATATGTGTGTGTGTGTGTGCGTGTCTGTGTCTGTGTCTGTGCACTCTAATACTTATTTTAATGGAGGTTTTTAAGTAAGCATAATTTTCTTGTGTAAAAGGTATTTCTGAATAATGCTTGTAGTTAACCCTTGAAAATATTGATGATGTGCCTAAAAAAGTAATTTTTTCCTCTTACGAAATCGTTTTATGATTGTTTCAAAGGTTTTTGTTTTAAAAGGATAATTTCAAAAATATTTTAAAACCCTTTACCTGGCATTCTTATTCTCACCCTACATTTTAATTTATGTTTTAAAGGATTTAGTAGATTATTCAATGATTTGAGTAATATTTTGTGATGACATGAACCTTAGGATTAATGCTATCTTGTTTTTGTAAGAATTGATTCAACAAAATATAATTTTCTATTACATAAAATTAATCGATCCTCTATATCGAGAAAATTTGTGTAATTTATGTATTCATGTATTTATGAAAAAAATTACACACAATGTTTCCGGAATCGATTGCAGACTTATGTGGTCGAGGTCATGACATGGTGTGTATCTGAACTCATGTTGTGATTCTTGAAGTGGTTGAACTCAATTTTTGGCCTTTTATTTCAGGCATTGATTAATGTTTCTTCTATGTTAATAAAATTTATATAATAATAAATTAACTTTTCATCATATTAGGATTATTTTTGGTAGAAAGCTACCCATGTTCTAAATAGAGGGGATGGAAATTCGTGAGAGTCTTTAATTATTTTGGTGTCGGTTGAAAAACCTCTTCGTTTTCCATGTTCTACATTGGTTTATTATTCCTTCGTCTATACGGTGGGAAAGATTTTATGGATGTTGTTGATGAAAAAAATTGTGTCCAACACTAGTTGAATGATATGTTCTTTTTTATGGCATATGAATGATCAAATATCTTATAGATTATCATATTTTCAATCTATAAATCTCACCTGGAAAGGAATTCCTTTGAGTAACATTATTATTCTAATTGGATAGTGGATAAATAGGGTACATGATCTAGATATTTTCCTAATGATACCATCCTAGAATGAACACTTTACTTGAGGATATCAGTAAAGAAAAAATATCATCGATAATGTATTCAATCATCTATTGAAAAGGAAAACAGTCCGGAAAATCATTGTGGATAACATCATCTGGTTTTGTATTTAATAATATGTTGTGTTGATTATTATAAATGGGCATGAATATTTATCCCAAAACCATTTTTTTCAAAATGAGTAGGTTTTAAAACATTAGTCATTATATTATATGATACCTTGGCCCTTCAATCATGATTAGGTAGATAATATTATTCTTTCCAAAATATATGAGGCATTAGGAGATATAGAGATGGACATTGTGTCCTATAGGGTTCTAGTGATAAATAATGTTTTTTTTGTAATTACTTGCTTACCAGAAGTTTCCCCAAAACAGTAATCATATGTTGACATTTGCGTTTATTTTATTAGATAATATCCTCGAGGAGTTTTTTAAGGTTGGTTAACTCACTGAATCTACCTCAATAAAATAGTGGGAGTATCAGTGTATATAGCTCATCATAAATATTCCCTATGAAAAGATCTTGTATTATCCCATGTCGGAGTAGGTTTTTTAGTATATACATTAGAACAATTTTTCCAGTGATGAAGTCATAGGACCTCTAATTTTTATATTTTCTTAAATCCATGTGGTTTGAAATAATATTATTATTTAAAGTAGAGATAAATTCAGAATTTATTTGATTATTTCTTCATTATTAGATCTTTATGGGTCTAGAGGGTAAAATACAATAATAGAACATGGTTGGTTCCAAAAAAGTCTATAAAAGAAATTTAAGAATTGCTGCCACTTTCTAATTGACTTGGCCCATCATTTGGAAAAAAATAATATATATAATGTGAATGGTTCTGCTTTAGATCTATCATAACATCAAAATTTATAATTATGAGATTTAAAATTTTGGTTTCTGAAGTAGTGGAATCCACCAATATGGCATTTGGTTTCCTTTCACGATATACTAAGGCATGCCAATCTAATATGGCTTCCATTTGAGTGGTGAGAGATTAAATAAAGATGAATAGGTATTGAGAAAATAATGTTTTATATAGTCTATAAATTTGTGTTTTAGTATGATAATGATGGTTTCACCCTACATTCATAATATTTTGAATCATAGTTTGAGACAAGACTTGGTTACATTCCCTAAATGAGGGTATCTACTATCATAGTGTAGAAAATTTTTCCTCATCCTCGATCATTGGATTAAAAAATTTGGTCTTCTATACACATATATCAGTTTATTTATGGACTATATTATTGTTTCGTGATAATCCCTATCAAGTAGAGTAGGACAAGTAACATTCAAATATTTTTAAGGACTGTAATTAGTGTGGAAGTTTCTCTTCAATAACTCATCATGGGTCTTCTTTAAGAAGTCAATTTAAGCCATATGTTTGGATAGTATTTTTTTATTGGAGGGAATATCAACCTATTTTGGATTTTACTATGATATAAACACACATTTAACATTATCCTTAGAAGAAGAGTGTGAGGGGGTGAATGTTGATTAGGTCAGGATGCCATATTATTGGACTACCTCTACTTCTGCGTATATACACCTTCCAAATATGTTTTAGTGTAGAACATATACTAGTTGATTGTTTCCCCATTGAAATAGTATTATAATCATTTCTAAATATATATTATCAATCAGATTAAAAAATAAAATATTCAAAAATGCATATGGGTAGAAAGAATCACTTCATCATCTTCTATGAAATAGTGTGACTCTTTATTTCATTTATCCTATTTAAAGGTCACATTGAAATCATAATTTAGGCCACCCTTTTAGTAGATCATTTTGGATATAAAACTTTATGGGAATTAATAATCTAATTTGGATATCCCTTATAATTGATAAATGGGATGTAAAACATGTATAATCATTAATCATCTTTATCGAGCATGCCTTGAATGACATGTTTGTGTTTCACAACTTTATAAATTGTGGGGGTGAGGACTGTTCAATCTCACTGCCCACCCCGAAAAAAGATGATTTCTTCATATAAAGAGGTAAAAATTACCACTCTCTAATGTTCGTGGTTTACATAGATATTCATCCAAAACATCATAAACATATTGTGTATTTGATGGATTTAAGGGTCATGGTGGTTGAAAAAGTTCTCATAGATCTATGGGTGGGGTTACACATGGATTTCCATCATAGTGATAACCAATTTTGTCTCATTATTTGTAATTCCCGCACTGATGTTCATTTTGGGCCGAATACTACCATAAAATATGAGATGAATAACATGGGAGGTGGTCTTGTGGCCAAGAGCTATGACTTTTTTAAATTATATGACTCCAAATATTTTTTTGGATATTTACTCAAGAGTTAATTAATGTTATGTTCCATTTGGTCGTGCCTATTTTTTATCTTAGAAGAATGAGAGTTTCATTGGATGGAACAACGTCAATGTGTATTATATGAACCACTGACCTCTAAGTGAAAATGATTATCGAGGTTTACTTATTTAAGGTATTATAATAGTTAAAGGATGGAATGAAGTAAGATAGCCTAACCTCATGTCATCCTCATATAAGAACATCTAATTGTATGCCAAATATTATCAAAAGATTCACCCTTGAACTATGAGAACTGTAATATTGAATGTTCTAAAAGTATATCTAGGAAATCATATTCCAAGTTAAAAATATAGTGGAAATGTTGATCTGATGGTAGATCTTTTTTCCCTCCAAGAGATTTCCCATTTACCCTTGAAAGGGTGTTTTTTACCTTTAGCTAATATAGTGCCTCCTATAGGTTCTGGAACAAGTAAGGAAGAAATTACTTCTTTAAAACCACAAGAATATCATGTTAGGGAGTGGTGTTAGGAAAAAGTATTATTAGGAGGGTATACATGGCTTCTTATTTCCATATCTCCATTCCATCTTCGTTATCACCAAAATATAATTCTTTCACTTAAACATTTCCCCATGGTTGTTTTCCTTGTACTGTACTAAAAGGGAGAGTGTATCCTTTAAAAGATGTAGATAAATTTCTATATGTTTTGGTTAAGGACATTGGAGTCACAGCCCCCAATCCTTCTTGATTTTCTCGGTATAGTTCCATTGTCCCATTCTTTTGGATAGGCTAATGACATTCATGGGACATGTTATATGGATGACATGAAAAATTATTGATTAAAGAATCATTGTGAGGACCTCCATGGTTGAAAATACTCTAAATTATTTATAAGGAATCAATAGAACATTGAGAAACCATGAAAAAATAAAGGGACTCAAGAATATCTATATTTTTCACTGCTGGAATATGAGACTACATTGGGTTCATTATTTACCCTTTGAGATATCATCATATAGATGCCCTACCTAGTAATGAATGGTGACCACATTCGAATGGATTACTCATGGGTGAATATCATTATGTTGATAGTACTTTCCAATGATCCACTTCACACTAGATAAGAGTAGGTCCATATCGATTAAATTCCACAATGATATACTTATGAGTTCTTTCCGAATTGGAAGGGATATATTCTTCTTAATGAGTGACCACTGAGCTATGTTGTAATGTATATATATGATGAGTGTGATTGGGGATGTGTTTATACTACCAAGATACTTTTAGGATATAATTTCACACTAATTGGATGGATTTGGGAATATATGACCACTCCTATGTGTCTATTACAATATACGGACTACCCTCTATAAGGGGATTCATGGAATATTCCTTGTAACATCCCAAGATTTTACTGTATAATTATATTAAATAAAACATATGGTCGATAATTAGTTCTGCATAGGATAAAAATTGAAATACTATGATAAAATAAAATAAAATCTTACCCTTATAATATTAATGTTAAATAAGAGGGTAAAAAATAATGTTACCATATTAAGAAATATATTAGAAAAAAAAAGAATTGGAATTACGTAGCGGAAGTCTCCCCTATGAAGCTTATTTATTTAAACATGGAAATGGGTTAGCTTCAATTGGGAGTTACCTAGTCAAATCCAAATCTATAATCAAATAGATATGCTATGAGAGAAATATTTTCAGAGGGAAATTTATGCTCATGGAAATTTCCTCCTAATATATACTAGCATAATCATTATGCTCAGATACTACCAGAGAATACATCATGCATATATATTCTAATGAAATGTTTTTGTGATATTTAATTTTAAATTAAGATGATAAAATGAGGTTTTTGTTAATGTAATAATTTATTTACCAAATTTATTTTTCATATTGAAATTTTTAAATAAAAAATTCTTATTGTTATTATATAAAAATATTTTCTATTTTATATTTTAAAAATATATTAAAGAATTTTAGAAAATGATTTATTTTAAAATAATTTAAATGTTGGATTATAATTTAAAAATTATCTTAATATGAATTTTTTGTATTTTTTTGAAACAACTAATTTTTATGTGAATAGTGAAAAATACCATTTTTTAAAAAATACTAAATTTTATGAAATTATAAAAATACAATAAAAAATAAGTTTATAATTCCTTATAATTTCCATAATATATATATATGTATTAAAAATACAAATTTTAAAATATTATGTTGATCTTAGAAAAAAAATTACATTTTAAATCATACGTAACATTTCATTATAATCTAACAACTATTTTCCAAAATTTCTTTTAATTTAAATTTTTCAATGTTAATATTTAATTAATTATTTATTTTTATGAAATATAACTATATTTTTTTATATAATTAACCATTATTTGTCATGAAAATCAATTACATCGATAGTTTTACCCTATACATAAATTTTATGCATAAAAATAAACTTTTTCTGAGAATAAGTTTTTATGCAATAAATATGATAATATCAAAATTATATTATTCTTACATATAAAACATTTATTTGATAAATTTAGATTTATATTTAGAATGAGTCATTACAAATTACGTAAGAGGTATTCTTAGTTTTCAGTGATTAAAAATTAATTAGGTATGTAAGAACTAGTTATCAATGTGAAATCTAAAATAATTGATGTAATAAATTATGAGGTAAAGTTATTAAAACAAGTTAAAACATATTTATAAATTATTGGTTGAGATATTCAAGATCTTATATCATCCCCCACAAAATTAAATTCTATTTTTTTATTCAATTGACATGTGAATAATGTGATCTCATTATTTATAATGGTTATATTATAAAAGTGAAACTCTCATCACTTTTAAAGGGGCATCTCACCACCCATTCAATACGACTCAAAAATATTTTATTTACACTTGATAATATACCCATATTTCATTCAATAAAACCCAATTTCACCCATTTAAAATCCTTATAAGAATATACGGTCTAATATCTTCCATTTCTACGAAGTACCTCATGAGAATGTTCAATAAATCAAAGTACTTATCACTCAATAATATATTCCATTCACTACATTTTGCATTTAAATATATTTTAACCATTATGAAATGATACAATAATAATTACATATATACTAATTTTTTAATTTTTATTTGATATAAATTATATACTTTATCCCTATTCCCTTACAGAAAGAGAAAAACTCAATCCAGAATATGTGCAGACTACCACCTCAATAGCACAATGTGTTTCATTTTCCATTACCTCTGTATATAGATGGTACTAATGTTAATATTATAATATAACTATTATATTTAGGAGAAAATTTATTTTCTTAATTTATATACCACATTATTTATTTTCCCCATTATATGAAAATGTAAATCAAAATCTATGTGAACGTGTGAACTTCCACCTCCATAGAACAATGTATTTCATTTTTCCTTACATAAATTCATAGATCATTCTAGGATTGGGTTTAAGAGATATATATGATTGTTATGAAATTAGCATGGTTATGTTATATAAAATTGGACATCCTATGACCAATATAAGAAAAAAAATTCTTAAATTTAACCAAATAAAAAGAGAATGAAAAGAAGATGAAAAAGTGTTTTCATCAGATTATTTGATAACATAATATAGGGTATATTCAATTTTATTTATAATAAATTAATAATATAACAATAATATACACTAAATAAAATAATTATTTCTCTTTTACAATGGTATTATTTTTATAACACTTCATCATCATCAATTAATTATGTTATGTACTTATTTGGGGTAGACGCACTACCAAAATGAACAATGCTATGAATTTGTATCATGGGTGAAATTGGGAATTTAATTAATATTAAAATATTATTTAAATAAGATAATATTAATTTGTTTTTTCTTCAGAATTTTAATATAAAAATGTAACTCATTATTTAATTAATCACCCTTTGTTTTCTTGGAATAATCGATACAAGATCATTTTCAAATTCTTCATTAATGTGCAATACCAAACACTAATATAATAACATTATATCATTAGAAATAATAATTTATAATCCATTACAATTACTTTTACAAATTTTAAATTATTAACTTTCGGGGAAGAATACAGAACAATGTCACTTTTAAAAAATGTGTTCAAAATGATCATAATTGCTCACATTGCATATTGAAAATATCTATCGACTAAATAATATAAATATACATAATGATTATAAATGAATATTATAATTGATTTTTGATAAGAATAATGTATGTATATAAGTTATTCTGAGAGTTATTATGATTATATATGAGGTTAGAGAGAAATCAACTCAGCAGGAATGTAATATTTCTTAATATATATTAAATATTTCTTAGAGTTATCATAATATTTCTGAGAGTTATCATAATTTCATGATATATATTATATATTTTTCCCCATGATATCGTTTGTATGGTGTGTTTTTTTCTATGTAATTAAATTTACCATATTTAATTAATTGATGTGGATTGAAGACCCATATCATGTACTTTTTTTAAAGGGCCTTTGATTCAAATAATGATAATGTTGAAATGGTTTATTTTTAAAGTAACCCAAATCGAAACGGTTTTGATTATGAAAATTATTTTCAATTTAATTCTATTTTTAGAAGACTATAAAAAGTTTTAAATATTATTATTTTTAAAAACTCTATTAATTATTTTTATATTAATGTTGGTTCACACGTCCCCTCCAAATTTAATTTTCCATTGCCTCATATTTTATCCAATGTGTTCATAGTAATTGAAACCAACCTTATCCTGACATCATTGTGAGGAACCTCACTTTATCATAATAGTATCCATTGGATATATTTTAATGTGTCCATATATATGTTCTGATAATTAATTAATTTTATTTTCTACTTCTTTTCCTTCTTTTAAATGTTTTATTGATTTTTTTTTATCATTTTCAATACGGGTAATATTCATAAAAATGTAAAAAATTATCTTTTTAGTCATTATATGTGAACACATCATTCCATCAAATTTTTTATATGATTCTTTATCTCAAAAGTTTCATCTTTAGGAAAATAAATAATAATTTTCATAGGCTTATAAAATATTTTACTTAAATTGTTTCAAAAATATCAAGAATATTTTTTTTCACGGTATTATTTCTAAAACTACTAAAATGTTGTTATAATCTAAGTCATTTTCCATTGATACATCTTATTATTGATCAGGGATATTCCTTAGATAATATATAATTTTTTATTTCTCTATATGGAATATAATTTTTTATTTTCTATATTGGATATGATGTGTCACTTCAATTTTCATTCATAGACATTTATAGTTTGTAAAACAAATTTTTCATCAAAAAAAAATCCTTTATGAATGCCTGATTTTTTATTCATTTTATCTATAGTGTAACCCTATATTCCATATATCAATTTATTATAATGATTAATGACCTACTTTTTTACCCTTTATCTATATTTTGTAAATAACATATGATTTTTCTTGATTAGATTATTTTTCCAAAAAAGCTACATGATTTCAATTAACACAATTTTATCTTCTATAATATTATCAGGTTATGATTCGTGATGGACTTATTAATTATCCCTTATATTAATCAACTTTCAAATGGATGTGAAATCCATTTTCATTCCATTACTTTTTTGGGATATGATTAATGCATTAATTTTAAGTGACACCAATATGCATGATTGAATGATGGGTGAGGTCCTATATCTCCCACTAATGAATTTGATAATGTTTTATAACTGTTGTGATAAAACCTAGTGGTCATACATTGATATGATCATAAACTAAAAGTCGAGCCTTCAAGGATATTAACACAAACTATAGGGTATTACTTCTTGGATATTCTCAAAAACTAAAGGGTGAGTCTTCTGGGATATTCATACAAACTAATCTTTGAGACATCTGGGATATTCACCCGAACTAAAGTGTGGTTCATATTGGATATTCTCAGTATTTAAAAATAAATTTTTCTTATGATTATTCCACCACATTATAATTATTCTACTTATTATGTTACTAATTAAAAGACCATGTTTATTTACCCATGTTTCAACAATATTTTGATTCTTGTATTATTTTATTTCACGACCTATGTTATATTTTATGATCTATGTTTTATTTGGTAACATTTTATTATGAATAATTATTATACCCATCTACTAATCTTATGCTCACTTAAGATGATTGATTTTTATTTCTTATATTTACCTTTACTTGAAGACTGAGATCATCCTTTCATATTTTCCTATTTAAGGATGTTATTATGACAAATAATATATAACAAATTTATATAAGTTTATCTTTTGTAGATATTTTTTTGGATATTTTGAAATCATAATAAGGATTAATTAGTCGAAAAAAATTATAATGTGATTCAATGAAAATTGGTTTTCATAGTTTAATTGTCTTAATAACACTCTAATACTTTAAAACTAAAATATTACATTGAATGAAAATGTTACAATATATTATAAATATCTTAAAGTTAATTATGTATTTAAATTATTGAAGGTAAATAGTGTTGTTTTTAGCACCAAATCATGGAGTTTGGTTTTGGGGAACGTTAGATAATATCAAAGTATGGTTTAAAAAGGATTATAGATTATGATATTACTAGTTAAATATAAAATATGAGTTATAAAGGTCATTATGGATTGATTGATTAATCACCATTACCATTATAAAGGTATATAAAAACTTTTATGTTAGTTTTAATGAATATTGTATAATTATTAGGAATTAGGGTTGCATAACAATAGATAAAGTAACTAGAAAATTTATAAGTATAGGATAATATACTAAAATTTGTTAATGTGTATATTTTATTGTTCTAATAGAAAAAACATATGTTTATATATACTATATTTCGATGAAAGCTATGGAAAATATTGACATAATGTAAATAAAACTGAAAATGGAATGTTGTTTATTAACATAATTGTTAACTCGCTCTCAAAAAAAAGAGTCCTAAATACTCACCTCAGTTAACAATATGGGTGATTTGTATTTGGATAATCATAGTACCTTTACAAAAATTATGATAAATTAATCAATTTAAGAAATTAGGTTAATGAATACGGGTGAACTAAACCTTTGGAAACCAAGATTTAAAAGAGATTTATTTAGTTTAAACTAAAATATAATGAAATATTTTCAAATAGTAAGACGTTTTAATGTTGAATTTTTTGTAAAAATAAATAATTAACTTATTTGGTTAATTACTCAAAACTCACAATTAAATCATGTTAGTTTTATTGATGGAAAATGCCTAAAGGAACCATGATAAGAATGGTTACCATCAAATAATGCATTGATTTTCTAAATGAACAACCAAACATGGTCTGATTTATAGCGGGGTGCATTTCATTCTTTCAAATAGACATTAATTAATTATTTTTACCCACTTCAATAAAGATGAATTTCCAAAAATACCAATGTGGATGAGGATACAGTCTCATTGTAGTTTGGGTGATGAATATGGTGAAGGAAAGAATATTCTATTTATTAGTTATCACGAATTTGTGAAGAAGAACACATTGATTTGACTTAATGAAACTACAATTTATTTTATCTATTGTATAAGATGTCATAGAGAAAGTAATTTATTAGTAAAATTGAAGACCTTAGTTGACATGGTGAAAAGAAAAATAGATTTTATCAAAATGTAATACGTAAAATAAATGTCTTAATTATAGTAAAATTAGACACTACCTAAGTTAATTGCCTAATACAATGGATAATGTGGATGATATGGAATATCAAACATCAATACAAGGTAATATTTATACAAAAACATTTATGCTTTTGAATATTATAGATAATGTGGTGTTTGAAACACTGATCATATACCAAAGAATTGTGAGTTTTATATTTAATTAAAGTTATACATATTGTTTTGTACATTGATTTGTAACACCACATGATTTTGTGAAATATTTTTTTCTCATTAATTTAATCATTTATATATTTTTTGTTACCCGTAACACTGAGTTAATCTTCTGCTACACACAACAATGTGTTTAAATGAGACACGGAATAATATGAAAATATTATTATATGATAGTTATCACCTAGACATTGGAATAATGGGTATGAATAAGATAATAAAAATCATGAAAAGACATTGTTTAATCATATATATATAATTAATTCTATGGTGGCCAAATAATTAAAAATAAAAAAACAATCTGAAAATAATGTAAATCATTTTCTAATAATCTAATTTAGTTTAAATAGCACATTTAACTAAATAAATTAAAAAAACATTTTGGTCAATGATTTTAATGAAATTTGAATATTATATACTATATTAACCATTTAAAAGTCATATTATATGTTTTCTATAAAAGTGATAAGAAAAAATCCAATTTTTTCTTATACTTTTATTTCACTAAAAATAAGTTTTATCTCATTTTTATACAGTTATAAAAAATATTTATTTTTAAAGATTTTAGAAAATTAAATTGATGAAATAATATTTATTAAATCCACATTTCAGATATTTCTTAGGGTAATTATTTCCAAATTATATGAAAATGATAATTTTTTGATGAATTCTGAAAAATAAAGAATTTTTATTAAAAATTTAAATTTCACTTAATATATTTTTTAGCAAAAATATATTTTAAAAATGATTAAATTTAAATAGTTTTAAGTATATATATATGTATATAATAATCTAATTTAGAAAATTTTTAGGATTTTTATATTGAAATATGATATAAAAACCTTGAAACTTCTGAGCATTTTCACTTTGAAAATATACATTCTCATCATGTATGCACGATTATTTTAAAATTATTCATTCGAAATATGTGAATTAAATTTGAAAAAATGCACCAGTATTGGGAATTTAAATAATTTAAATTATCTAATAAGGTATACTCAATTATATACCATAAATAATAGCAAAAATATTAAAAATTATTTAATAAAAAAATAGTGTTTATATTTCTGTTAAACTAACAATATAATGGTTAAAAAGACTGAAAAACTTCTATAAAATAATTTTATTTACATATTTTTTATATTATAATTTTTATTTGTATATAATATTTCATTTTTATCCTTTAATTATGTGGAAAAATTGGGTGTAACTTTTTCATTTATAAAATTATAAGTGTTCCACTCACCTCAGTTATAAATGGCCACCCCCTCCTTCATATTCACAACTTAAATACCATTTTATTTGGAAATGACCTGGGAAAATCTATATGAACATGATTCTTCTTTGATATATATATCCTTTTATTTCCATCAACATTTTTTTAAAATGTTTAAATATAGCCTAATTTTAATTCCATTTGAGGTCATAAACATAATTGGGGTGTTAGAGGCGGGTATGAATATTGGAACCTTTGTTTTGGGAAGAAAAATTTCTAGCGCATAGTTAGTTAAAACTGTGTGGGGATGGCCGCACAGTCCTATAAATAATGTAAGACATGGACAAAGAGTAGGAAAATGATTCATGGTTAGACCAAACCATGCCAGTTGGGCCATATAATAGAACAAAAACCTATGAAATTTTGATAGTGTGTTTTGTCATGGTTTGCACATGATTTGTCAAATCATGTGGGTAAATCATGCACTATACCCCTTTTTAGATATACCCATGAACGGTTGGCACACGGTTTGTCAAATCATGAACCTAAACCATGAGACCCAGATAAGTTTTGTTAAAAATACCATTTTCCCTTCTGTTTTTATAAAATATAGCTTCATTATTATTGTGTTTCCACATAATAGAATTTTACATTTGAATCCCTTTTTAGTGAATTAACTAATGTTTGGGATAACTTATATATCTGATCTCCAAATTTATGTCTATTCATCTCGTTGGACCTATACCTATAAGACCCCGATTACATTTTAGATTTTCGTCATTATTTTGTATATGAGTTACACTATTTAGCTACATGTTTATTTTTCATATTATTAGGTTCTTCTACTATTCTTTTATTTTCCCTTGATTTGTGCTGAATCTTGAGATGACACTGGATGAGCTATCAACTATGGACCTATGGTAGGTAGTCTCACATATTTTTATTAAAATTGATCTGTTAATATATGTCGATATTCTGCATGAACAGTTTTTTAGAATCACATTAAATAAAATTTAAATCCTTGAATTTGAAGGCTTGGACTATATAACTAAATATTACTATTAATGGTTGTTAGAGGATGAATTCCATTGAAAATGATCCATCACTTGGTTGTGTGTTTTATCACTTTTAATGGATCTTCATTGGTAGCTTGACATTTGACCCCCTTAGGTTCTCATTTCCCTATGTTTTTGGGATGTTTAAATTAAGTTCATTATTGTAATTGAATGGTGATAATAATTGTAAATGATATGGTATAAATGGAAGGGAAGAATTTACCATGACATATTCCCTTTTCCATGTAATAACTTGATAAAATTAATATTTTTTGTAATTTAAAGAGTGTTTTTTCCATATTTTATAGATTATGAATGAATTTCTTTTAATATTGATATAACCATGTGAGATAAGTTAATTTTATTCAATGTAATATATTCTTAGGCTTTAGAGGTGGGTTTTTGTAAATTTTCCCATGTTTTTTAGGAATTAATTTATTTGAAGCATTTCCTTTTCTGATGTCTCCTCTTATAGTGTGTTTCAAATGAAATATTCTTTGTATTGTCCCTGACATGTACATATAATGTTTTTTAAATTATATCAAATTAAGTATATGGTTTTGTGCCTTTGATGACATGTGGATGCATATTTTATTTCCACAGATAGACTCAATTGGTTTGAACCACGATTGTGAATTGGGTGATACATGGATTCAATGATGAATTATGTGGAAAAAATCAATTTTCCTTCAATTTGATTATTCTAGATTGATACATGGACTCCCAAATAGACTACTAAGAATAGACTCTGAGTCTTGATTTATATGTCAAGTTATACATGGATTCAAATGAGAACACCATAGATGGACTCAAAGGGAATTTGATCTTTTATTCCATGGGTGATACGCAAGCTCCCTTATCAGACTTCCAATACATACTCAGATATGAGACACATTATAACACACATAGAGTGATACATGGGTTCTTGAGAGATTCTCCTTGGATGGTATTGTAAGGGGTTATTTGGTATTACACATAGAGTGATACTTGACTTCCAACTTTGGAATGTCATGGACTAACTCAAGTCCTAAATTTAATATAAAATGAAGTTATTCATATGATTTATCTGCCAAGAAAAAGCATAATCTCGGATTCGGTCTTGACTTCTACAATTTAGATGGCCTGATTCGGCATATGCTGTGTTGTTGATTATACAAGGGATGTCGGGGTCATGTCAGGTATTGGGACGTCTATGTTTAATGAGATTGAATCTTAAATTTTACATGCTTAGAATAAATAGGACTAAATATTAAACCATAGAAGTGCGTATTAAGTGAATTGGATTGTATGAAATATATATTAAATTAGAACTTGTACATATTGAATGATTACTTATGAGTAATTCTTTTTTATTACATTACTTTTTGCACATTTCCATTATATATATTCACTAATAGATTTTCATAGACTTGGTTGGATTCCTACTGGTATTTATTATCACAATCTTGTTTGGCCACCATTGGGTACCCAAACAAATTATATGATTGCAGGTGTTGATAAAGGGAAAGAACCCTACTACAGAGTCTGGATTTTCTAGTTAGGAGTTGGAGAGCATGAGACCAAGCCAAGGCTTGCGATGATATTGGGATACTTTTATCCTTTTTGAAATTTTATTACATGTATTCTGTATCATCTTTATATAAATGTTTTGGATGATAAATTATAGATATACGACATGTATCATCATTTTTTATATGAAATGTCTTTTGGCTTTGTTTATTTATCTATATTATACTATTTACTTATTTTCATGATTATTATACTTCTTATTATTATATTTTATTGATTATGTTGTCTTACCTTATAGAAATCAGGTTATAGTCTCCCGAAAAACACACCAATGTCTTCGATTCTAGTCAACAGCCCTTGGTGTTTGGAGAGATACGATTGAGGCCCTATGACCCACCTGGATTAGGGCACTATTGAGTAGAATCTGGTTTCAGGATGTTACAAATTGTTATCAAAATCTTCTATTCTAATTTTCTTTAATATTTTTATATAATAGAAATGGATATAAAGTGAAAATGATTTAATGAGTTGTTCCCAGGCGTAGCTAACCCACACACACAAAAAAGAAAATTTCCTTGAATGAAATTTTTATATTCTAGATTATGATTTTTATATTTGATTTTATTCCACCATTGGGTAATGCACATGATTAATATGTTATTATTTATATGAATTTGGGTTTTATTGTGTTGAAACCCAATTAGAGGAGGGTATTTCTTCTTATGCATCATATAGGAACATTTTGTAAATCACATGCCATACTTTATGCCATTATATTTATGATTTATAACTTATTACATGTTTTGGTGATAGGTATTGTGATCGATGTACCTATTGTTGTGAAGTATTTGGTACAGTTGACTGGAAAATGACTCACCTTCTAATTCAATCATCATATGTGAATTTGATGTTGTATGGATTATATGTGCGCCAAAATTTAGTTCATGGGGTTTTATGGGATTTCATGGATTTGAACATAGTAAATCATTGGTTAAACCATTTCAATAAATGAATCATGAATGTTATATGAATTGAAATGGTAATGTGGACATGGTAATTGAGGCTTGACCTAACAAGCCATTTGAGGGGGAAAGAGGATTTGTCTCTAGTGACTTTTTGGACTGTTTCCCTATGAAGTCTTGGTTTTGAAGTAGGACATGGGGCATGACATGGTTCTAGGAGGGTTTGGACCTGTCTTTCACATTTTATCTATGAACATTATTTTTTTCCTTTTTTATGTGTGTGACATTCATAGAAATGCACAATTATCCCATGTAGGTCAGTTGGGGCATATTTCTTTTGAGTAGATCCATTATGTGTGATTATAACCGTGATAATTAAAAAAATCAGTTGCATTTTAAGGACCTTTGTTAGTTTAAGAGACCCTCATAGCTCTCCTTATCCGATATAACATAAAAAATAAATTCAGTTGGTAAAACATCAAATTTCTAAAAACATGTTAATAAAAGTTTAATGTTTGAAAAGATAATTTTGTAACACTAGTCTATTATTCCTTGGAATGGAATTGTGATCATTTTTATAGACCTTTTACATTTATTAATTGACTTAAATAATATGATCTTGAGCCTAGTGAATTATTAATTGCAAGGCCTAGTGATAAGGTCGATGCATGTTCTTTGTAAGGGGATAAATCATGATAGGTGGCACCCTTAAAGATTATATTCCTTTCTAAATGTTCTCAAATTCTAAATTTTGATGTCATTGGGTGTTGTTGTCCCTGAAATTACTCTTACCTTTTAAATGAAACCCTTGGTAAAATGGGTGGTAATGGAATAATTGACCATTTTTATGAGCATGGGAATTAGGTAATTCTTGGTTTCAATAGGTTAGATATTCCATGGTTGTGCTCACCGGTTTGGTAGTTTTCGAGGCCCTCATCTTTTCTGTAGTGATGGATGAATTGGTATGTCATCATCCATGTTAATGGTCATATTGAAAATATGAATAATTGATAAATATCTTATATAATCTACCTCATTATTGGATTCATAGGGATGAAAAACTATGGAAAGTATCGAGGATGGTCATCTTATTTCAGAGTCCTCGAGGTAGTGTTCATCCATATATGTAGTACCCGACGACTTGTTAAATGATTTAAAAAACATGTTTTGTTTTTTGAAATCATTTATCCTTGTGTTGTTGAGTATGTTCTCATGTTATCTCCATAGTAGTTGTACCAAGTTATTGAAGAATGATGTTTTTCCCAATGCTCTGGATGACTTTTAAGATAATCATGTTCTTTGACATATTGGCCAGGTTTGTTTTGGTTTCATTCCAAATTCCTTGATGTTGTGAGTGTGGCTTGGAGGAGTGTCACACAAGTTTATATATTTACTCAAATATAGCATGCTTATAATCACATGGTTTGGCTCTCCATTCAACCACTATTACACTCCTATGCTTGGGAGCATCACATCGATTCTAGAAAATGTGTCCTTCTAAGTAGAATGATCACAACTAATGAGGAAAATTTGGAAATGCTTGGTTTTTCATGAATTTCCTCCAGGAATTAAATTTGGAATCAGGTCAGTTCTTACTTAACATCATGAATTTGATGATGACATACCATTTTATTTATCCTGAGTGATCATGGAATTCATTGGGTGGTGAAGGCTAGTGATCTGTTTGATATGGTGTGCGAATATGTGAATTTGTACATCTTTTGAGGGAAGATCACTAGTATTTGATCAACTGATCTTCATGAAAATCTTGAAATCCTCTTAGTGTATTCATCATATATATACAATCAGGTCCCCTATCTTGATGTTGTCATTGATGAACTAAGAGAACATCTGTATTATGTTTTGCTAAATTTTAAAAACTGGATTGGATTTTTTGGTGATCTATATTAGAGTTTCATGCTAAAAAACTAGTTCTTATCGAGGTGATTTTTGTTTTTAGTGATACTGGGGTTCCCAAGTATGAATTCTTTGGATGGGATCTTATACACTAGTCGTTCTTATCTAACTTGAACACCATGAGGATGCCGTTGTAGGATAAATGAAAGATCTTATGTGGGTATCTTGGAATTGTAACAATGTATCACATGTAAATACAGTGTATGGACTCCATTTTTTTAGTCCCATGGGATCTATATTTTAAATTTGAGGTTATATCAGACTTGTTATTGGGCTCAGTGGTGTTGTTCAGAAAGGGTGATGATTCTAGTTGTATGGATCTAGGTTACTACCTTGTTTGTGCTTAGTAATGACATTTTTAAATGTTTAGTTGATGGTTTTCAATGGGACATAACTAGAAGTCAAGTAAGGACTTTGGTTTATGTGTATGTGGTAAATGAAAGTTTACTTGGGATAAGTTTTTTCCATTTAGTTTGTAATACATTGACAATATAAGAAGAGAGTTTTAAGAATTTATAGTTAATGTAGCTTAACATGGTATCCTTCATGTTCAAATTTTACACTCATAAGATACTTTCTAGAACAAGTCTCTAGTTGAGGAAGGTGTGTTAAATAGGTCAGTAGTGTCTTTCCAAAATCATGCAAGACTAGTTTTATCTTGGTCGATCCAAATTCAGATGATCCCTTACAATGAGGTCCCTAATGTGTCATTAGATGTAGTTTGGTTCTCCCAATTAAAGAAGTCATGGTTGGAGAAACACTAGAATTCTAAGAGGTGTGCTTTTTAAGTAAATTCGGATTGTGTAAACACCATTGTAAATATATGGCCCCTTTTGTGATAAAATCCATAGTGGGGAGCACCATCATCTATATTTTTAAAGATACAATGTTTGGATCATGACTCTAGCTAAACATGATCACTTGTATTAATTTCTAGGTATAAATAGAGATCTAGCTTGTTTTTTCATGAGATATTTCACCTGTCAATAGG
This sequence comes from Viscum album, assembly GCA_963277665.1. NCBI lineage: Eukaryota > Viridiplantae > Streptophyta > Magnoliopsida > Santalales > Viscaceae > Viscum > Viscum album. The sequence goes on along the minus strand of OY728140.1, from coordinate 1,262,373,529 downwards.
TGAATACATTACACAAGAAACTAGCCATCCTATAACAGCACCTACCAATTCTTGCGTGGAAGTGGATTGATTTAGTGTTGTATTTCATGACATGTTTGATGAGGTTGACTCGAGGTAATGATTTCATATAAGTTGTTGTCATCATTATTGTGAAGGTTTCACATTTCCTGCCAATCAAGGAGACCATTTGGTGTAAATTTGATTGTGAGATTGTATATCCGTGAGATAGTACCTCTTCAAGGTGTCCCACATATTATCATTTTGGATAGGGACTCATAGTTTAATTCACCATTTTTTCAAGGGATATTGATGACATTAGTTACACAGGTTCTTCTAAACACAGCATACCACCCTTGGAAATGTGTCCAGTCATAGAAAAAAATTCTGGTGATTAAATACATGTTTTGAGAATGAATCTTAGTTTTTGAGGTCACTTGGGAGAGAAATATACCTCAGGTTGAATTGTCCTACAGAAATATTTGTTTGAATACAATTCAGATGGTGCCTTATGCGGATATGTCTGGTAGGCCTTGTCAATCACCCCTATGTTGGATAGAGATATGAGAGGCAGTTATGATTGCAATTTATCTTGTTTTGGAGGATATTTATGAGGAGTATTTGATTGATAACTTTATGGGTATTGTGTATTATCAAGCAAAATCTGACACTGATCACTATAGATGACCTCTATATTTTGAGGTTGGGGATTAAGCCTTTTTGGGGTTTCGTGGAGGCGGGTACATGGTATAATTAAGCTATAGGTTAGGCATTCTCTGAGATACATCGAGCCATTCGATATTCTTGAGAGATTCAGGACAGTATACCATAAGTTGTAGTTACCTTAAAGAAGCTAGGAAATGCACAAAATCTTCTATGATTCTTATTTTTGATAGTATTATACAGGCTCATCTCATGCCTCTCAGTCTGAGGAGGGTGATCTACATGATGATGCGTCCATTGAGGGGAATCATATAATTACTGGGGATCATAACATGAAGGTTATCTGAGGCCGGTCCACATATCTAGTACAAGTTCTATGGAATCTTGGTTGAGTAATGGAAAATACCTAGGAGTGGGAGGCTGATGTATGATCACAGTGCATACATTTATTTTCAAATATATTTTACCACCCATGAGAAGAAAAATCATGGATGAATTTCTTTATGGGGGATGTTTGTAAGAACATGGATAATATTTGAGGTAATAATCCTTTTATTTCCATTAACTATTGGTTTTAAATGTTTAAATATGCGAAAATTTGAATTCACATTGATGTCATAGTAGAAATAGTGGTGTCTGGGGCTGGAACGAAGCCCAGAACATATGTTCTGGGAATAACAATGCTTGTTTAATCGTTAGTTAAAATAATTAAGGGCATGCCACATGGTCTTAAAAACCATACTATTAATTGGAAGAGAGAAGGAGAAGGCTGTATGGGTAGTCCAAACCATTTGATTTGGACCGCATGTCCATACCGAAACATCTAAATGTTTCTATATGGTTTTTTCCATTGTTTTCACTTGGTTAGTCAAGTCATGCTGGTAAATCATATGCTATATCCTTTCCATAAATAACCATGCATTGTTGGATCATGAAATGTAAAAATTTGTTCCTAAACTATGTGATTGAGAAATTTTAGGTAAAAATCTATTTTCCCTTATGATTTTATTAAATCGAATCTAATTTATATTTCTCTTCCACACAGAAAACTCAGGCCTTTGAAGCCCTCTGTTTTGACTTAACGTGGATTTGAGATAACTTCACTATATTATATCCAAAATGAAAGTTCTTCATCTAGTTGGATCCATTTTGGTAGTACCTTGATTCCTTTTTAGTTGTTATCTCTTCTTCTGGATATTTGTTGTTCTATTTAGGTGAATGATGATTTTACCTATTATTATATACTTCACCCCTTCATTAATTTTCTACAAATTAGAGATGAATCAGTATCAAATAGTGGATGGGATATTAACTATATACTAATGGAAGGTGGTATCCTGTGTGTAAATATCATTGGGCCTCATGGAAATTCATGGTTAGATCTATTGATGAGAGAGGATTTGGTCTTCATAGAATTAATGAAACCCTAAATTCCATGGATTCTTTCCTTTGTAGGAATATTATTGAAGGAAATACCTATAGGAAATATTCACTAAGGATGGGCATGGTGAAGGATAACAGTATTGGAAATGATGAATCTTTTCATTATCCAACTTATCCATGTGCCTAATGAGCCACATAGAGGACCTGTTGGATCATTACCATGGGTTGGATGGTATAGGTAACATTAATCTATGGAAGGAAAATTGGGCTAGAGAGAGACTATTCAACTTTGGGTGCCCATATCCTAATATATCCTTTAAGGGGGGGGGGGGGGCGGTGATGATATCCATCATTGGTGGAGGATATTCTCACTATGGAGAAAATAGTTATTTTTGATAGTATCTTCTTGGTTGATAAACCATATCAATGATTCTTTACATGGTCAACCTTATGGAAATTTAGTAGCTTTGATTATAGGGTTATTCTCCAATGGCAGGGTATGCTGGATGAGTGGGCTTCAATACTATGGTGTAAAGAGTTTCTCCAAAAATGAATTTTCTTTTTTAGTTCTTTGGAAACCACAACAACCTGATAGATGAGAATGTGAAACATAAAGTGGTGTATATGGTTGTGTGGTGCTACACCAATGTCATTCCTCAAATAGAATCTGTAAAGCACAAGTTTGTTCAATGTGAATGGGAAATAGGGTTACGAGATTATTTAGGAATAAATCTACACATCATCAGTGAGGTATGAGCTATTCATGATCTTTTAACCAAATGGATTCATGGAACGTGGAATTGTGAATCCCAAAGAAAGAATTGTGGTCTAATATTTGTTACCATTTTCAAGAATCTATGGGATGCAAGAAATAATGTGGGAGAAGATACAAGGAAATATCATGTTTTTCTACAACTACATACAATGGAATGGTTTCAGAGTTGGGTTTTGATATCACATGTGATTGGAATTTTGAAACACTATATAGGTTTATAGAAAGGAAGGAGGTGCGATCAGACCCATGCTGAAGCCATAAATATAGAATGGTTAGCTGGATTCATCTATGTTGGGGAATGAAGGTACATTTCGATCGATCATGTGAGGATGGGTTTATAAGGGGATTCAGTATGGTTGGAGATAGTGGAGGTTTAGTTGATTTTGTTTTTAGTGCATTCTATATATTAGGTAGCTATATTGAAGTTGAAATCAAATCCGTGTATATAGGATTTATATTATGTGAGGGGTTCGATATTTTTTTGGATGAAATTGAATCAGATTTCCATGTTTTTGTTTGAATCATATAAGGGAATGTTTGACATCCTTGGGAGTAGGATTACTATGTTAGTAAATACAGGCATAAAATCAACCAGGGTTGTACTATTGGTCATGTATATAGAGAATAAAACATTGCAACGGATGGGATATCTCGTGAAGAGAGGGTAGATGTGAATTTTATAGTTTACAAATTAGTGTGATCCTTACCCATTTCCAGAAAACATATTATCCATTAAAATTTACTTATGTTTCATCATTTTAGGCCACCATGCGTTGTGATTTTTCCTTTTTCTATGTTGTTTTTTATTCATTTATTCTCTATCAAAAAAAATTTAATTTTTAGTCAATGGAGCCTCAGTACTGGCCTGATCTAGGACCCCCCCTAGTTGTGCATTTTTTCCCTTGTCTTAGGATGTTTAAATTATGTTGATGATTGGACTTTAATGGTTATAACAATTTAAATTGATATATTTTAAATGGAAGGAAGGAATTTACCGTGACCCTTTACCTAACTATGTAATGAATGGATACATTGAAATTTATATATGATTTGGATAGGGGTTATTCCATTTATTGTTGATTAAGCATGATTTTTTCTTTATATTGATATTCACATGAGAGATAACTAGAGTCTATTCTATTAAATAGATTTTTAGTCTTGACAATCTTATCTATGTAAAATTTTGATTGTGAGTATTTTTAAGTCAAGCATTATATTCCTGGCATTTTTGAGTCCCATCTAGAAGAGATTTTTATGTTTAATGGTCCTGGTATTGAATATGACGTGTATCAATGGAATTTTTTATATGATATCAAATTTATTAAATCGTTATGTGCCTTGGGTTACCTGTGGATTAATATTAGATTTCCACAGGTAGACAACATTGGTTTGAACCTTGATTATTACTTGTTAATACACAGATTCAATGATGAATTTCATTGATGCACTCAGTTGGTCTATAATTTGATCATGCATGAGTGATACTTGGAATCTATAGTGAAGTACAAAGGATAAACTCTATTGATTGACTTTTATTTTGAGTGATACATGGATCCAATTAAAATATCATGGATGGACTCAAAGGTAATTTGATCTCTTATGTCATGATTGATACACAAGCTCCCTTAGTGGACCACTGAGGACAGACATGAAAAGAATATATGTTATACCACAACTAGAGTGATTCCCGGCATCCTCGGAGGATTGACTTAGATGTGCATGTAAGGTATTGGTTTATATTATACCTAGAGTGATACTTTAATTTGAATTTATGAATGTCAATGATGGACTCCTGTTCTATATTGAATATAAAATGATGCTACTTTTATGATGTTTCTTCTAAGACAAATCACAAGATTATATTCCATCTTGACATAAACATTTTAGATGTCCTTTTAGGCAATAGTTGTTCTATTTATTAAATGATGATGTTGGGATCACACTGGGTATTGATAATTCCATGTTAAATAAGAATGAACTTAGACATGAACTTGATTAAATAACAAAAGCATGACTGTAAAATTGTAGACGTACTTTTTTAGTGAATTTGATTAAATGAAATGGATATTAAATGAGAACTTGAAAATATAGAATGTTTACATTTGATTGATTCCTTGATTAATGATTTAATTATATCTAAATGTCGTTATATATATTCAGTAACTGATTGGCATAGAAATTTGGTGGTAAACTACAAGTATTTATTCTCGCACCCTTTTGGGGAAAACATTGGATACCCAAATAGATATTATGGTTGCAGGTGTTGATAAGGGAAAGATTCCTACTACAGGTTCTTGATTTTCAATTTAGGGGCGCATTAATGCATGGGGCTAGTTAAGGCTAGTGATGATACTGTGATATTTTTGGCATTTTTCACATTGATTACATGTATTCTAATTTTTTTGGATTATTTATTAGATACATACAAAATTTATCATCATTTTTTATATGAGATGTCTTTTGTAAATTTCCATTTATCAGTATTATAGAATTTAATTATTACTAGGATTATTATACAACTTATTCTATGTGTATTTTATTGATTCCATTATGTTAGACATAGTAATGATGGTATAATCTCTCCACATACACACCAAGGCCCTCACTACAAGTCGTAAGCCTTTGGCATTTGGAGAGATGTGCTTTATTCCATGTATCCCATCAGGATCAAGGCACTATTGAGTGGAATCTAGGTCTAATATGTTCAAAAATCACTCCAAACATTCTATACCCACATCATGTAATCCTCATTTTGGTCATAAATTCTATCTTAGATGGATTCTGGTGGAAACATAAGAAGGATGCATGCGAAAGAGGTAATGTTATTCTTCGAGTGTTTTTTATTTATTCCCCCAAATCCTTCAATTATTATTAAACAATTATTATATAATTACCTCAATATATTCCATATAAATATATTTTTTTATTTTTATGTTATTAAAAATAATAATTTACACATCCATCAAATGGGCTACTAAAGAATCATTTGTGTATATGGTGGACTACCACCTCATGAAATGATGTCATTTGTTCTATTGTTACCACTTATTTACGATTTTTATTATAATGGATATATAGTATATATATGATATTTATAAAATAATAATAAATATTAAGTCATTATATCATATATAATATTTTTACATCTTATTCTGAAGGGGATATGACAATGTCGCTCTTGTGTATGACGAACTACCGCCACAAGAAGAAATGTGATTCATTTTTCACTAACGATTTTAATGAAACGTAATGATGATAAATATAATTAATATATGTTATATAAATGACACAATTATGATAAAATTTAAATTTTTATCCCGCTTAAAATACAATATATCATTATATTTTTTACATTTTCACTCACTGAAATAGGAAAACGTATTTTGTGTATGTGTTTACTACCTCTTTCACAAAGCAATGAGACTCTCTCTTTTCATAACCACACCACATAGATGATATGTATTTTTGTAAGCTTCTATTTTCGTGCATCCACCTTGGTTGTCGTTGTACATTGGTATCTCATTTGTTACCATGAATTTCCCTTTTTCAATGTTAGGAGACATTCATCACTTTCTCGATGATGTTTTCTTCATGATTGATACAGGATGATGGGATGTAAGATCCTCAATCCATTGATTCCTACATGGAATTTTTTTCATAAACCAGGTCCCTCTTATATATTTAGATGATTTCATGAAACTCATTCCTAATTCCATATATTTATGGATGTTGGTTAATTATGCTTATTTTTTATGAACATTATAAAGGGTATTAATTGGAAATGAACCATCTATTAAAGATATAGTCATGTTGGTCATCGCTAGAATGTCTGGACGATGGAAAATTGTTCACCTGTATTATTCCTCATATGATTTATTTTCAATTGAACAAAACTCTGGAAATATTGTGGTGATCAAAATGTATCTTATTATAAAGGCATATCTTTTGATGATTTCCTCAGGCATCCCATGTTTAACATAGGGTAGGCCACGAAATTAACATCCAGACTAGATGGAGTGGGAATGACCAGAATTCCCCATGGAGGAAGATCGAGGTGGTATGTCACTAAGAGGAAATACCTGGATGCTTTACCACTAGATGGGTCGAAATGCTCAATGAGAATAGACTACGGTTGGTCTATCACATGATGGGAAGATGTCACACTGTGAAGGGGTATGTCCTTAGGATTGAGGCAATAGGGTTTACCATTGGTTGGGATTGAACCTCATGGAGGAATCCTACAAACCCTGTTCGGGAAAATAGGGATCAAAAAATCGTAGTTCGTTAAGTTGTGGTGTTGGGATTATACATGGATGTATTCCATTCATATGCTAATATCTATTTGTTTGATGATGAATGATGTGGGGATTAATCATGGTTAGCTATCTGGGTGCTTCTAGGAGTAGCGGTGTAGACATGGCTTATGTGTAAAATGGCCTCATATGGATGGAATGATTTTATAATGATGTGTAGCTTGATTAAAATTAGTATGGATTATGGATAGATTGAATGAATTCAATGGAGTTGATGGATTGGTTGAGGGTCTTCGGTTAGACCCTAAAGTAGGTTTCCCACATATCACAGTTGGTTGGGAATCAAAGTCAACATATTTTTAAAGTTCCATGTAGTTTAACAACATGTGGTAAGGATTAGAGTGAACCTGCATGAAAAGGATGTAACAAATGAGAAGGATGAATTTTCAGGCTTGAACCACTGGGAGGTTTCTTACATTTCCCTATTAGTTAGGAATCAATGTTTTTGTAGTTCTAGATGGGATTCAGGGGAATAAACCTAAGTAGGAGGTCCAATAAAAGTGGTGTATGTGGTTGTGGATTATTCATGGAAGGTGAATAGATGATAGGGGCATGATGGGGCTCAAACTAGGATTTATGCCCACAGAACATATGGTTGGGTCATATGAATTGGAATGACCTAGTGGTCCAAGAGGATATAAGGTCTCCCATGTGAGGGGCATGATCTTACCAAGGATATTAATCAAATGGTATCAGAATAGATATTAATAGATGGAGGATACTGGGATACGATAGGTTCACCCCTATGTGGAGGGCACCGAGGATTTTTGTTGGTCGGGATTTAACCCCATGGAAGCGTCATACATACCCTATTTAATATAAAAGGATAAAAACCCATGTAGTTCAGTAGGATGGGTATTATGCATGGTTAGTAGCCCATAAATGTTCAAAATAGGGATTACTATATGTGTAATACCCATTGTGGGTGGAGAAATGTGTCAATGTAACTACTAACATCTAAACCCATGTCATTCATGCTTGGTGTGTGAAACTAAATGAATAAGTATTCCATAAAATCACATCCTTAATGATTAATTAGTAAAATATGGTGTGGGGATTACATGTATAAGTTTTCCATGGTTTAAACAACCAAACAGATAGGGAATAGGTATTGATATTCCTTGGTTCTCATAGCCTCTTTGGTATTTATGTCCGGAGGAAGCGAAGAAGAGAAAGAGTGAGACCTCACGTGAGAAATTATAGGGGATAACTATTGGAGAGACACCATTCCCGATGGGGAAAATTTCATACCATATTAGGGGGATATAATTACATATGAGGAATATCTCACTCTTGTAGATATGTGTGGGTGTTGAAAATTCTTGATGCAAGGAACCCCATCTTCATTGCATGGGTTGAGGCTACATTTTAGAATCATCAGTTAAGGATGACGGTGCTTGGAAATTTTTCATTTTTTAGCACAGATAGGGAGGGCTCACTCCACACCACATAGACTTATATAACTGATTCACCACAACCATTGGGGGGGGGAAGGCACCATAAATTCTAGATGAGAGTGTTTTGGATGAGTTTTCTATAGTGGGGTCCATGTTAGTTTAGCTATGTGAGAAATAAATAACCATTATCAAACCTATGAGAAAAAGAATAGGTGGTGAAATGAAAAAAGTAACACCTAATAAGGGAGAATAAAATTACAATGTATTATCCTAGTGGGATACATGTAAGGGAGTCTATTGAATAAGGGTTCACACAAAGAAAGGCTTCGTGAGGCTCGAGTACTTTGTGAAGAATTGTAGATACATAAAGGAAAGGGCATCATGAAGAATGTTTCCCCCACCACAGTATGAAGTTAAGAGATAGAGATGTGATGCTTGAAAAAAGTTGGGTTCTCTCTGAATACATAATACCACTAAGGGCCTCCTACCTCCATGAAGGTAAGAGTACTTCATCAATGGAATCCCCAGGTTTTGTAGGGGTAAATATGAACAAGGGGAAAGGGGTATCATGATGTTCTAATTCCTTGGATCATTCATTTATCGGTCAAGTTTTGGGTGCATGGGTGCTTTGATAAATAGGGGATCAAATTTCTAATGGTAAGGGTAGTTGATCGCATTATGGGGGTGAACAAGATATTTATAGGCTCCAGGAATCACGATGTATGGAATGAAACTTCAAAGAAGAAAAGAGCTCTGTGAATAATAATTACTCTGTTGGAATCATGAATCTATAATTAAAATATTTTCATGTGATCACTGAGGTCTTATAAAATGTAGGAGTAATATCATCTTCTGTTATATGTTCATTGTACAGATGGGATCTGTAAAGTGGAATCCCTATAAAGACCCCATTGAATGATTTTAGGGAATTTTTAGCTTGAATTTCATCATGAATGGCCGTGTTTCATGCCCAGATATCATGGTATATGGATTTCAGTGCCACGAAATGCCCCCTCCCCCATTGAATGGTATCCAACAGGAAAAAGACTGCTGAATTCTGAGGGTAAGTCTCCAAAAAATGAGTGATCTTGGATTTGGGTCATAATGGATTTTGTGGGATGTGCATGGGTGCAAAGATTCCATGATTCTCGTTGTCGTGAAGGATGTAACGAATCTATGTTGGCCCCATACATATAAATAGTGCAGTGAGGTGCCTATTATCCATATTGTATCTTTTGGATCCATTCGCCTAATCTTAATTTTCATGAATAACTTTTCCCCATTGAATGAATATTTTATAACTATGGACCTCAGGCCTTTGCTATGTAAAAGTTGAATAGAAAACTGGATCATCAAGATCTAATTCTACATCACGAACCACATAGCATTCACAGCTACATCGAGAGTTGGTTCTCTACAAACAATCTTCATGAACTACCTCTATAAACAGACTCATAAATACCCCTATGTCTCAGATCTAATGGCCTCATCAGAATCTATTTAGGAGGTCCCTGCAGATGCCACCTAGAGAGGAGAAATGGAATAAAATATCATGATTAGAAAGTATGTCTGGAGCCCCACTAACAATGAATCACTACTGTAACTACTTTCTAAGGATTAAAATGACTATACATTATTCATTTTTTATTCATTGTATGGATTTTTTCTAAGGGGTGATGTATTTATCCCCCCAGTAAAAAGATATGAGATTACGTACATGTGTAGAGGAATAACGAGGAAGTACTAGTATCACATCACGACTGATGTCCATATCCATAAAGACCACTCTCACACCATATCCAACTGCCTTTACAATCGCACTGATTATAGTCAGGGGATGGAAATGTTGGATGATGAATCTTCATCGCAATACAAAAAAACCATAATGGCGGGCCTAGTTATCCCAGTGAAGTGGTGGATAGATTATAGGGATTCGTTCCGTGGTGAAAACATACCAAACAAATAGGCATGGAATTTCTAGGTATAGGATTCATATATAGAGTTTGGATTAGTACCAAGGCAGGTAGGCCTCTATGAAGTGACATGGGCTTCCTAGTTCCCTGTTTACCAACCGAAGGAAATCATTCTATAACATCTGAGAAGATGGTCGTCAGATAACAGGACATTCCAATTTCATCACAGAGAAGTAAGTATTAGCCTCTGGGACCTTTTCCACATTTATGGGATCCCCATCATTAAGGGAATGTGTAATGGCTTCCTCCCCCTAGAGAATTCATATGACGATCAGTAATAGATTCCACGTCCGGGAAAGGTGTTATTGGATCTATTGTTGGGAATAAATAAAGATAATCATATGTTAAATAATTCTCATTTCAAGTAGTGGTTTTCCCACTTTTTGATCATCCCGATGGAGGATAAAGATTAGGGGGAGGGGGACTGAATAAATTTTTAACAAGACCTAAAACCTACCTGATTAGACTCCAATGGGGAAAGGATGGCTCTGAATAGTAGATCTTAGAGGATAGCCAGGAGAAATTGTGTTAGTACAACATCATAACTAAGCCCCAACCGATATTCAGGTTAGCCATATTCATTGTAGTTCTCATCTACAGGTTGATGATGACAGTACGATTTTCACATATGATGGCACGACCAATAAAATCTCTCATGGTAGTGTTGCTTGAGATTGGGATGTGTATCAATCTGGGGATCCATGTACTGGAGAAGCTATATAAGGTACTCAAGCATATCATAGAGGGGAAAAATATTTTTCACTTTTGCAGGAAGATTCACTTCTTCTAAAAATGGGAGGGTGCACACATGAGGGGCTATTAATATGAAAATCACATCTCGCCTCCTGAGGAAAACCTCTGGCCAATGATTTTGAATATGTCAGGGAGTTCACAATTCGAGCTAGTTTTGACGAGCGTGCTGAGAAAAGTGAGTCAGGATAACATATTAACCTTACCCCCATTTCCATAAATGAGAGGGGTGATAATTGATGATGGTATAGATACTGATGTTTAGTGTGCATATTGCATGGCCTTCCAAGGGGGAGTTCTAGTGGAGATACTGGACTGTGAACCCATCTAAGAAAATAAAACCATCACCATTTTGCAAGGAAGTTCAAGTGCCTATAGATATTGACTCTAATGTTATACCTTGGAGTAGAACATTAAAATAATCCATTTGTAATGAGAAAAATTATACTCATGTTAACATGGGGAGATGAAAAAATGTGGAATGAATTGCCTCCACCCACTTCTATATATTGGATAGTCCCTGACTATGTGAAGAGTTTGGAGGCTACTTACCTAGGGAAACACTGAGGCAGTGGACAATCCGAAATAATGACTGCGTGGATCCTCTAACTTGGGGCCAGGGTCATATGGTTTCAAGGGAGAATCATAGGGATAAAGTTGGAACTTATCATAAATATAAAGATGCAATAGTGAGGCCAATGATCATTGGATCTACCCCGACTAGAGAAAAAGGAAGAGGGGCTGCAACACCATGCCTAGTGATCTCAATAAAGTAGACTCAGGAGAAAGGGTAACCATCAAGACGGCTCCATAAAAGAATTTTCCATGTTCTAATGATGTTATTATTTGATGTAGACATTTCTGAAGATGTTGTCTACCCTGATGCTTAGTAAAATTGGGATTTGAACAAGTAGTTACTAGACACGTCATGATTTGGGACCACCTAAATAGTTTTGGGATGGAACATGTGGGGATCGTTTATACCTAAGCTTGATTCATCTTATCCTAGAGATAAGGGGAACGTTATGTGGAATATATGGATGATCTAGGTATATAAGGAGGCAATGCACTTCCAATTATGATCTAGGTGAAAGAATTGTTAGATCAATAATCTCTCTTACTAATGTTGGCTACTGATCTAGTATTGCACTATCCTTTTCCTAATGAATAAGATGAATCTTGGTGGAATATTCCAATATAAGGATCCCACTAGAATACCATAATGTCATAGACTCATTTGAAGCCTCTTTGGAGGAAGGTGAGATCATAGTCTAAGAGAAAAATTCCTTAGATGGATTTGTGGAAGCTCTCAAAATATGCTCTAACTCACTCCCCTATGTTTTACCTAACATTTTTATGTTTTTTATAGAATCCATCACTAAAATACATTTAGTGTAGGGGGAACATGCACAAGATACCCAAATTTATGGAGATAGAGGATCATCAGCAAGTGTAGAGGACCATGGCCAATGATCATTGTCCATAGAAATAGTGGCTACAAGGAAAATTCAGAGCTAGGGAGGGTAGAGTGGACACCAAGGGATTTTTTGGATCCCACAACTATATATAAGGGACTTGTCCTGGTATCCCAAAAATGTCAACCCAAGAGGATGATACATCACCTCTCGACCTCCATATTTTTCATTATTTACAAAATTATACTAATGGTTTTCCAGTCATATTGGCTGACATCTTTCCTTTCTGAATAGTTTTGGGATTCATAGAAGGAACTATAATATGGGATATTATTAGATTACTTGGTATCCCTTTCCCAATAAGGGTTCTAGACCATGCTGAGATACCCACTTGAGCTAACCATGACATGGTCAATGATTGTTGGTTGATTGTTGTTGTTAGTTATACTACTATAGGGATGGTACACAGGAATGATATTGGAAATTTTTTTGATGTGGAGTCAAGTGAGGATTAACAACCTAACAACATTAAGAACAATCTATCTACTAAAATACCAGAAGAGGACCATATCATTGGTCTATTGGTGGAATTCTCGGAGTACGAACCTACAGACCCTAATTCCCAAGATGGCTCTGATTCTGATAGGGTTGAAGGAATCCAAATGACCCAACGTAGGGTGTGGAAGTGCATCTGGTGCCACATTGAGGCCCCATAGGAACAATAGGTGAGCCTAATGGGGTAAATTCCTTATATTCTATGCTGCCTATACACTGGAGGGGTAGACTCTTGAAATCATAAAATAAAAATATAGGATTAAAATTCTTAGAATATGTGGGAATGTAGTCAACACTGGGATGCTTCCTAGTTCCAATATAAATATGAAAACATTTGGAAGCATTATGAGGATGAAAAAATTATTGAGTGTCATTATGAATAGATGAACAATAATTCCCACATCATTTCATATCAATATAAAGATGTCAAATGATTGAGAGTCCAGCTAGAGAAGGCCTAAGAGATACTAAGACATGAATATAGTGAAGTGGCTGATATTTGTGTTGAACTGGACCATGCACATATTATGGTTTTCAATATCTACCCTATAGAAAATTATGGGGAGTGGGATGTTAGGTGACGATATTATTTATTAAAGTCCATGAACTGAAGGGATGAAAAATTGAAGCGCTCGATTGAAGGTGGGAATCCATAAGGTGAACATTTCAAAAATCATCATTACATCTGATATGTGAATTTCTCTACTACTACCACAATTTTGAATTGCTTAAAAAAATTATTTGTGCACAACACAATCACTGTTTTAGTTGGATTTAATTATTGAAACTCATTCATACCATTGAGATAATTAATGGGAAATCTCAACGAACACATGGGTGATTCCAAATGTGATAAAAAAAGGAAGGGGACATGATTGTTCAATTTTCATGAGAGTGTCAAATAATCATAGAGATGTTTGATTGCGATATTATTGACTAATTACCAAGATAATTCATGTTGTAAGGGTCTTTGGTTGGAGAGTAGGGTTTTGGAGAAACCAATTTTCTTTTTATGATGTGTTATAGAACATGAATGGGATAACCCCAGGGGTTTTGGAATATATCCAAACAAAGGGGAATTGGAAATATGAACCATGATTACCCATAATTCAGAACACTATAATACTTTTTTTGTGATATAGGATAACTTTTGTTCCTTTTTGAGACACGATATATGTATTGCTTAGCCCGAAATGGGGGAAAACAAATGAGGGTCCAACATTTTCCATGTTTGAAACATTGAAACTATCTCAAATTTTCATCCAATGTATTCTAGAGCATTCACATGGGTTGGTAGGTGAGCCAAAGTGGCATGGTACTATGCCATTATGGGGCCCTTTAGGTGTGAAAGGGGTTGAGGATTCAAATAAATGGCACGTAAAGAGTGGGAGTGATGTGATGGAATTTTCAAATGGGTTCCAACGCTCTCAGAATTAGCCCACCATAGCTAATTACCCAGTAGTGTAAATGTAATGGTATAAACAGTTATCAAAACCTATATTCTAGGGGAGTTTCACCTTGGATTCTAAGCGACTGCTGAAGATGTGCACAATGCAGTAATTGACAATCATTGAGGGAGAGGGCCTCTCATGTGAGGTCCTTGGATGCCTTGTAGTTTTACATCATGTAACTCAGGAAGATGAAAATGTATTCTAACATAGTATTTTTGAAGTGATATATAGTATAGTTTAAAATCGTATGATTAGAATGTGTCCCACAATATTACATCATGTGACTAGGATGTTGAGCCTAGTTTTAGGTCATACTACATAGACACTGGTAGACAATTTAATGTTGTGATACATGGATTATAAAATTTTCTAAAGTATATGTGTAGTGCATAGGGAAGAAACATGACGTGAAGATCCTAAGGGGGATCACATACCACATAAATTAGGGAAAAATGACAATAAGTATTACTAAATGTGAGCATTCGTAATGTGGCAGAGTGAAAAGCCCAGCAAACCACACTTCCCCTATGGGGATATTAATTAATGTTCATAAATTTTAGATCTGAGATCTCATTTACAACTTGACCACATTGACTAAAACCTTACCATAACTCCTAATCCCATAAGATAAATCCCCAACGTGGGAAACAATGACTGTTATAAGGTTTTATTAAACATACGGGAACACACATTAGGGGAGACACCGGAGATGAAATAACACCATGGTATGAGGATGTAAAAAATATTTATGGTTATATATCCAATTTATATTGAAAGGTTTATTGGTATGTGAGGATAAACATTGGAACATGTTAGAAACCAAGGATTTGTTACCATACTAGTAGAGAATAGGGAGACCAACTGTGAAATTGACTGATGACTGAATTTGAAACACTGGAGTCATTGTTTGGTGCTAGTGATCCATTAGGGAATTGGCCCAATACTAGAGGTAAGCAAATGTGGCATGATAAAATCATGGTTAGGGGGTCCTTATGGATATTAAGGATTATGGAAAACCCAAACCGGGGAGGACTCATAGTGTGGAATAAACATATCCTAGAGTCATACTAAAACCAAGGTATGCAAATCGTTTAATTTCATATTCTATTGGCCATGGAAAATAGTTTAATATAATGTTACTTGTACTAACATAAAATGTTTAGTATTAGGGTATGAACGCATTTGGGGGAGATGAAACCCGATGTGAGTGAAGAGAGGTAGCCTCAAATAATGCATACATTGACTTAGGGTGAACTACATGATGTTTAGTATCAAAATGCATGGACTGTAATTGAGTCCAGTGTTCCAAAAAGTTTAACGAATCTATGGGTGGGCATGAATAAATTTTATTTGGGTGTAGATATGTGTCCTATGAGGATTTTAATCAAGCAACACATTTTTCAAAAAACATATTGTGGCAGGATACAAACACTGGTGGGAGAAATCCTCTCTAGCGAGGAAGTTGAAGCATCCTATTATTATCATGGGGGATCCAGAACTTTTTTAGGGTCTAATAACATGTTAATGTCATGTGTTGAGGATATTAGATCTTAATTTAAGGTGTTATATTTTGGACAATAAGGGAGGTATGGAATGAGTAATATGCATAATGTTTTTTAATAACAGAGCATATGTAAATGAGGAATAAGGAGGCCCGCACACACCACATTTGCATTCTTGAGGAAGCTACCATAAAATTTAAAGACATATTTATTAAAATATGATATATACATATGGGACAAATGGGATCACTATTTACATGAATATAAAAATTACAGGAAGAAAATAATATTATATGTGAATGAGGGCCAAAAAAAGAGCCTAAAGCACATAAATATCTGAGGATGAACTGTATATAGTTTAAGCTCCTAGATATTTGAACGTGATAATGGCCGAGGGGCCAAAGAATTGAATGAGTTTGATGTTGGGCCCAATGATGGAGTGTTTTGGAAAACTACATTTTCCATAATGATTGGAATCAAGCCACATATAGTTTTTGAATTCAAGGACAACTAATGTTTAACGTATGACATTGAGAACATTGTCTCCTAGTTTATGGTCATAGAGTTTAGACCATGCGGATGTTGTCTGAAATGGGTATGTGTAGTGGGTTATCATACAAACCTGATGTGAATGAGGACCCAGGAGGTCCTATGTTGCAGCAAATTTTTTTGATGATACTTTTTTTGAATATCCCTAAAGATATTAGTATGGAATGGTTCGAAGAAACATCCCACATGAGTGAAACGAGGAGGATCGTCTGCCATAAATGGGGACTGATCGTGATGAAAAGAAGGGGATGTAAATATTCATTAGGCTAAAAGAGGAAATGAATGGATTTCCATACATATCCCATAATAATGGGAATCAATGGACATTTAATTACAGATGATATGATTTCCCTGAAAGGTTGTAACCAATACACATAGAGAGCATCAATTTTTTTGTTGTCATTTTTTATTCTTCTTCTTTTTGAGTGGATAAACAAATATGGAGGACCCAAGATTCACTACATATCTCTTGTGAAATTAAATAATTCCATATGTAGTTTTTGACATATAGAATGGTGGATTTCCTGTTCCAAAAGAGATGTCATCTCTTGTGAGAACACCGCCCTGCTGTGAATTTTTTATCATGAAGCAAGGACGATGGTATCATTGTTTATGGTCATATGACATGACCTATCTGTACAGTTTATCATTGTTATGTTATGAAAAAGGGGGGAGAGGTATTTCAGAGGGTATTTCTATGTCATGGAAAAATAACCTAATGTGAATGAAGACCATAAAAGACCACACCACACAACAAACACCCAATGAAAAACTCAGTCCAAGGGGCCGATAGGTTGAATTTATAGCTTGACCAAATATGGAATATTATTCAATTACTATGTATAAAATAAGTATGATAATCAATAAATACATATTCAAATATAATATAATGGTAGATGACTTTTTCTTGAAGAAATTTCATCTTAGACAAGAACAACACGGTAGTGTTGTGAAGTTTAAAGTCATTATAGAATAGAATGTACAGTGATTTGTTTAAGGTCACAGAATTTGGAGCATAAAAGGAGGGAATATCCACTAGAAATTTTCAGCATGGAGGGGTGAGAAAAAACAATGTGAATTGCATCCTAGTAGGCCTAATGTCACACAAGACATTTTTGAGAGAACTTACGCATAGTTTAATGTAATAAGTCTTGGACCTGGGCAACCAGTATAAAGTCGTGTGGTTGGGATGTGGGATGGATGAAAGTTATTCTCAAGATGAAATATATAGCATGGATAGGTGATAAAATCGATGTTAATAAAGACTATGAAGGACCCTCACCATACCACATATTTCTGAGGAGACATGAATAATGTTTATAGTTGTGATTCATGGGATATAGGGGATGCAAATATTTTATTTTTGTAATTAAAAGACATACTAAAAATAGTTTATGTTCATGTTTTCTAGGCTATGTGCTCTTATTTTATGGTTATAGAGTTTGGAACATGAGAAAATGGGGTTCAAGAGGATATGTTTAGCACCGTGTTATGGAAAACCCAATGTGAATGAGGACATAGGAGGGCACAATACCGCATGACATAAGCCAAATAGAATCATTCATATAGTTTAAATTCATAATTCTTGGACTCAGGGATTAGTTTAACATCATGTCCATGCAATAATATGTTTTTTAGTTTACCATCATGAAACTAGAATGATGGGGAGTCGATTATAATCAATAGATATATAAGGTGATCCATTATAACCCAATATGAATTAGGGATAGGAATTAAACATACCACACCACATACTCACAAGAGAAACCCAGGCCAAGGGGATGAACGGTTTAAATTTTCCATCGTGCGCAAATATGAAATGTCTACGAATTCCAAAATATCCCATAAGAATGGGAATCAAGTGAATCATAGTTCCTAATCATGACAGGGTAGAATACCAGTATTGGAAGTGATTTCAACATAAATGAGAACATCACAGTGGCGTTAAACAGTTTAGAGTTGTGAAGGTTGGATTGTATTGTTCAATGTTCAGGGTTATAGAATTTGTTTTGGTGGAGTTGTGCATCTCTCTTATGTGGGTACAAACCCTAAAAAACACCAAAGTCCATTTGATTCATGATCTATGTGGGAAACATGAAAAAATGTACGTACTTATTTCGTCACCTGGAGGGGAACAACAAGATTAAGTAAATGTCAGGTGGTAAAGTTCCAACAATAGTGACCTTCCTACTCAACATGCACAAATGCGCTAAGGGGAAACACTAGGGGTGTTAGAGTTCCACTATAAAAATGGTAAGTGTAAGATATAAAACAAGACATATGATTTCTGGAACAAAATGATGGTGGAATGAAGATGGAGGATAATATATGACCATGTTTGAAACACAACATCAATATCATGATACCTGAAATGGGGATATACAAATGAGTTTTGACAACTAACCACGTATGAAATTATGGACCATTCTAAAAATTTCATCCAAAGTCCTTCAAGTAATTAGACCAAGATTGTATGTGAGCCATTATGTCTAGCCACCATGAATTTTGGGGGTACCTTCAAACATAGAAAATGATGGTGTTCCAAATAAATAGATACATGAAACATGGATATGGATGGAAATTATGTTCTCAAAAAGTCCAACACTCTAGGTCTCACATCATAGAATATCAGAGCATGTAAGTGGGAGGAGGCAGCTCGACTCAGGGTAAAATATCTTAGTATTACAAATAGTAAAATGTTGTATTTATTTAACCAATGGATCTTAGTTTAATGTAATATATTTTTAACCATTGGTTCCTAGTTTAGCATAGTGTTCAATGGACCAGCCTATGTAGTTTAACATCATGTGGTAAGGATGTTGCAACATATTTTACTGTAATGTTGTAGGGATAATGGCGGATACACATTCTATAATGAATGTGTGTTATGTGAAAGCTGTATCTCCTCATCAATGTTGGTCAAGAGGATTTACCCGCATAAATTAGTTCTAAGGGGAGCCATTTATTTTATAAATTATTGGTATTTGGACTTGTATTCTCAATTAAATGTAATGTGTCTAGGACATGGGATGTTATAATATTTACAATCATGCAACTAAGACAATGCATCACAGTTTAATGTCATGTCATAGGGATGACATGTAATTTCCTTTTATGGTAATGCATAAATGACCATTATTGATGTTTAGTTTAGCATCATGTTGCATGGATGAGGAATTACATGTAGTTTAACATCATGTCGTAAGATGTGAAGTTCCATGTAGTTGAACATCATGTGGAGAGGACACTGATTACTATGTAGTTTGATTCCATATAACTTGGAATTTATGGTTCTTATTTTAATGCCAAATAATTAAATATATTGGGTGTTATGATGTTTAATGACATACAAATAGGACGTTTGCGGTTCTTTACAGTTTAACATCCTGTATCTAATAAGTTGGAACTCCATTCATAAGAATTACTATCTGAGGAACGTAGCATTGGTTGGAGGAGGTATGTTCTACTTATCTAGACTGAACAGAGTGTATAAAAAATTAGGAGAGACATTGTGAATGATGTATGTTCCTTCCCACATGGGTTCCAACTTTTGTGTCCTCATGCCAGGTATCATTAGCAAACAGAGTGACCTAACTATATCACATTGGATGAAAGAGAATAGGTAAAATTTCTTGTTTAGAGCTATGGATATCTTGTTCGGGTGCCTGAATAGATTATGCTAGTCATAGATCTTATTCACATTAATTGATTTAATATTGGCTAGATGGACTTTGGCTACCCTTTCTTGCATATACTGACCATAGAAAACTATTTTAAGCGGTGGAAACTGAATCTCAATCTGCAAAACTGCCACTGCTCTGTACACCATGGAACGTGATGTCCCCTTGGTGGAATTATGATTCATCATTTGATAATCCTAGAGAGTGTTGAGTAGATTATGTGTCCAATTTTTCTTGTTCTGACCTACCATTTTGTGTAATATTAGAGATGGTTTTGTTGAACACCTAAATCTATCCATTTTCCAGTGCGTTGTAGTTAGAGGTGTGGTTGGGTCAAATGTTATATTTGTCATGAAACGTCATCAACTCAGCTACCGGAATGATGGTCATTTTTTCACTGATAATGGTGTGATGGATTTATAATTGAAAAACTGTGTGGGATCTCATGAATTCAACAATAAATAGGTCATTGACTTCCTTTATAGGAACTGCTTCTTCCTATGTAGAAGAGAAAACTTTTTTGTTCAAAATAAACCCACATTGGTTATCTATTTCTAGTGGATATATTCTTATGAGATTGAGTCCCAAGGTCAAAAATGTCCAAGAGTACTTGGTAGTATGGAGGGCCTCCGACAATCGATGCAGAAATATGGAATGGATCTGACTTGAATGGAACACTTTGGTGAACTTAATATAGTCATGAGGCATTGTGGTCCAAAAGTATCCCATCCTTTGAATTTAATGGGAGAGCTTCCACACTTCTTGTTGAGCACCCAATGATCTGGGATGAACATCCTATATTTCCAATGTAATCTTGTCTCCTTGAATGAAAAAGATGATAATTCTATCTAAACCATGTTTGTAGAGAGTCTAGTAATGGTAGGGACCACATTGGAGGGTGAACAATGCCGCACGCTATGAGATTCGCTCATGTTTGAATTTTGTTAGTGGTACAGTGGTGAGGTACAAGTACTCAATGAAGGGAGTTGTTTGATCATATGTTTCTTCAGTTTCAGGGTGATATGAATGTCCCGATGTGAAGTATCTAGATGTAATAGGGTTTACCTATTGGATTTAATCATTGTCTTACGTGAGAGAAGTGATGCCACATCGACTCTCCCCATGGATGAACATGTTTCCCTAGATGGTCTCTGCCAGAGACACATTTATACTGTCAAAGGAATTAAATCTACTATTTTGTGACTGGGGAACATGAGTTACTTCTATTAGAGAAGGGAAATGGTCCATTAGCTTGTGAGTTCATTCTAACAGGGAAAACAATTCCAACTTTCTAATGACATATTCACATTTGATCTTTTTTATGACTAATTCAGAGTCCCCCTTAACAAGAAGAGGGGGGAAAGAATCTTGAGGGACAACTAAAGACCAGTAATGAGATTCTGATACTCTATCGCATTGTGAGTTCATCATTCTAATAGCATAACTGAATATGGTAGGGTAGACTATATTAGGATGATGAAGATGATCCCCATACCTACTCTATTGAGCCTAAGTTTGTTGATCCTTCTACGGATTGGGCTCTGAGATGCTCCGTTGGAATGAATTTTCTAACAAAGCACAACCTGATCCACTGAGTGGATTTCCTTGTATGAGAAATCTTGATTGAGGGACTACTATGTAAGGGCTAGATGTGCAGCCTAAAATACCACCAATTCCTGACCTTGACATCCATTTACAGAATGGATATAATGTATAAATGATAAATAAGAACTTCCCATCATGATATAATGCATTTTAACATTAGTAGGTCTTGAATATACTTTTGTGGGTCCACTCCAGATACCATCTATATCTCATGGTGCTATTGGTAGAGTCGCAATATCTACCTGGTGAAAACTTGTGTGAGGTATCTCTTCTTGATTAGAGAGTATCTAGACTCAATTTTAGGGATCATGTGACAAAGATAATATAATCTTTTATATGCCCTATTTTTTATTCTTCTGCGAAAGAAGTCAACTGATGGATCATTCAAGGGTATTCATCTAAAGGACCAATAGATTCCTTGAGATAGTTGCAATTAGACCCGGAGGCCGCAACATGTATTTCATCATCTCCTCAAAAACTATCTATAACTCTTCACCCATTAGTTTACAACGCCTTTATTCATGAGTGTGTAAAAGGGATGAAATATTCCATCGAAATTCGCAATGAATCAGTGTATGTATTCTCGGCGGACATGGAATAGAAACATCTTAGAGGTAACCCTAAAGGAACAATTCATGGTGATCTTATTTAAATGGAGGGAGAGGAGGATGCAGGAAACTTATTCAATATCTTTGAAAAGGTCATGATGCTAGAGTTATTTGGAAAAAAATTATCCATGTAGAATTCAACTAACATCTCAATGATCAATTTTAAGTTGAGGTTCATGGAACACTGATAGGTGGATCCAGAATTGTTTCAAACTGAAAGGAATTACCTGATAGAAGAAGGATCCAGGTGGTGCCCTAATCATTATGGACTATTCATCCTCAGGGGTCTTTTGGATTTGATTGTTTCCAAAATTCCAATCCATGAAAGAGAGATCCTAGAACCCATTTGTAACATCGATTAAAAACTCCATTAATAGAAGAGGAAAATAATCTTTTGAGCAATGTTAATTTAGCTACCATATGTCAATGAAAACAATTATATTTATTTCCTTCGTCCTAATAAGAATTATGCTTTCTAGCTACTTGGGACATTGAATTTTTTTATGTAGTTATATTTTACGAGTTTATAAAATTTGGCCTTAACTATGGCTCCCTAATAAGGGTGAATCATCCAGGGAATCTACTTGAACACGTGATGAATTACAGGAAGATCAAGAAAATGGACAGAGACCTGAGGGTCTATTCCTGGAATTTCACCATAACTCTAAGAAAAAAACATCATAATTATACTTCAATAAATCCACATACTGCTATTGTTTCTCTACAGGAATATCTGCACATATTAGTATTGGCCTATGATCTGCCTTGATGTCATGATTCACTTGAACCAACTCATGAATAGTTTTAAATATTCATTCTTCAAATGAATGAGTTGTGTCTTCCACATAATCATCATCACTTGAGGTGGGGTAATCTATTGGAGGATATGGTTCATCTAAGACAACTGATTCTAGGGTAACACTAGTACTTTCCTGGGAGGATATAGAATATCCAGTAGGAAACTCCTACTTTACCAAAACAATGGGGATGGTAGGTGTGAACCTTATTCCATCAGGCCTCTGACAGAGGGGGTCCATTATTGATGCCAAAACAATGTTGATTGGTTGGTATCTATCGGCTAAGCCTAACCCAATATAATAGAAATGTATGTAATATAGTTTTATCCATGAGGAAACCATCCTAGTACCTCATAGGGATAAGTGGTTCTGATATCACTCAAGCCTAAACCATGTTAGATTATGAGGTGATCTTTTGATGTTCCTTGTACCTAGGAATTCATCTCCCCCTCATATATGAAATAATGAAGTAGAGTCATAGGTTTTATGTGGTGGCCTCCAACTGGAGATTCATGAGGATACAACTATCATCCAAGTCAATCCACAGATCAGCCATAGTGGTAGTGTGCTCATCCTCACTGGTCTGAACTCATTTTTCCTTGCACTTGTAATAGTCTAAATCTAGACTGTGGGATTCACAATATTCAAATAGAGATAATCCACGTTGGAGGATTCCCAGTCGACAGTTTTAGGGAGAACATATGGAATTGGGGATACAAGTAGTTTAATACTTCATGCAGATAGATCTAGGGTCTAACCGTCGATTCATTGTCAGAAATATCATTAAAGAAGACCATGAACTCAGTTCTTGAAATAGGTCCATTGAACTAGGACTTCAAGTCAATATTTCCACACAACCTCTTCCTGGTCCTCTTAAAACCCTATACCATTTATTAAGAGGTACATTGATCTTATTTAGTCAGTCCTAGCTATTTGAACTTCTAGGATGGTTAAAGGTTTATCCAAGAACTTGTATCAACTAGACAGTGAAAAAATTCTACATAATTTTACTATCCAATGATATAAAGTGGGAGGATATGTCCATGTATGGAGGATCCCTCATCATCTCCGAAGAGTGAGATGACATCTTGTCATTATTATTACTCAAATTCCTCATCATTGATGGTTTATCTAGCTACTACCACTATTTCAAACTAAAGGGGCCCCCTAAAGATTCTGTAATGGATCCTCGCATATCTTTTGATAGGAGGAGGGAATCAAGGATCGAGAGATTTTTTGGAATTTTGGTGAGGTTTTTGAGTACATAATACTTCCATGATAGGAACATATTTCTACTAACATGAGGTTTCTCTTTAGAAGGGGTCACAACGAGCACTACGAGTCGAACCAGTGGATTCCAACTGGTGTTGGGAATATCCCGCTTCACTTTAGTTGAACGATGATAGGTCACTACCGGATGACCTGTAATGTCCCACAATATCTGTATACATGTTATTAATTATATGGAATTATTTTGTGATCTCAAAATCTGACGGTGCATTATTCTGAGGCTTGGAGTGCATGGAATGATCCGTCGAAGTTTTGTCATGCATTAATTAGCACGGGTAAGCAGCTTTCATGAAATAGTGGGATAACTCTTAAACCGTTGCCCAGATCAGAAATCTGAGGGAATCGTTGTGTTCAAAATTAATTTTTTACCCTATGAATGACTTATTTTTGGTCGGCAAGGGCCTCCTGTGAGAAAACCCAAAAATGGCATAATCATAAATAAAATATTTAAATAAATTAATTTATTTTTAAAATTCTTGTAAATCACAAACGGTAGCTTGGATTGAAAATAAGAGTTCACCGCTTAACTCGTGAAGGCATTCTATATTTACGACGATATTAACATTGTTCGGCACATGCCACCAGTGAATGTTAGTTTTTAGTCGTAAATAATATAATTAAGTGACAATTATTTTATTCTAATATCCATAACTTTTAAACAGTAACTCGGATTGGAAATCATAGAGTACTGGTGGTTTTGTTAGGGCACGTTTCACTTAGGTAGAGCCTATACTTGACCAGTGCGGGTCGAGGGTGACTGTTAATAATTCTCTGTACGTTTTTTGAGGTACATTAAGTAAACGCACAAGTGATATTTTGTAACTTTTGAACTAGTGCTCTGAATTGAAATCTGAGGACACCGTTGAACTCGCAGAGCCGATATTCGCTTAAGGAGACTTTCAACTCAACCGCAGTCGTCATAGTGTTTTTAGTTTTAATGATTTTTTATTGAATAAAAATAAAATAATGTAAAAAGTTTTTATTTTAGTTTTGAAAACTCTCTACATGGGTTAAGGATGTGGGGACCACCCGAATTAAAAACCGAGAATTTGAATTCAATGGTGGGGACCACCTGACCCATGAACTCCCCCTTAATGGGAGATGACTCTTGGACTTCCTCCCAATTAATAATTCCAATCAATTGGGACAATGGAATGAAATTAAATTTTGCCAACGCAATGTAAATAAATAGTTCCATTTAATTCCACCAAGCTAAATTAATTTTCGTGAACATTCAAATGCTAAGTAACTACGTCGTTGTAATTTAGGAAGCTTCCTATTAAATGAAACTTCATAAATTCCATGAACGTTACATACCCTCCCCCTCCCCTATTTATATAGAGCTTGGCGGGGGGAGGATTTGGCACAACTTCACCAAGCGACGATGCACTGGTAATGTACTGCGACTCCTGGCACTTAGAAGACGAAGCTGACCCAGCAAGAGGTGACAGACGACATCAAAACAAAAATGGGAGACGTTTCAGTGGCGTCCTTGGGAGACAGTTGTGGGAACTATGAACACGGTCCATCGACAAGTGTGAATTATTCTCCGATGTTCAAGTTATGGGGTTATTTCGTTTGAGTGTTTTTGATTTCCACTTCACCATTCATGAATTTATACGATGACCATGGGTTAACCGACTATTGGGATATCCCGCGATTCTTCCACATTTGCGGGAGGTTGTTATGGGATATCTTGAAGGGTTTGTTTTTGATTTATACCCCCTTATCTAGTACTTGACATCCTTCTTGAATTAATAACATCTATGCTTCTTGTTACAGCTCTAACGCGGAGGGTGCGGGCCAAACAAACATGGCCCGACCTTTCTGCAACCTTTGTGGTTTTGATGTGATCTTCACAATGGAGGAGGAGGATGAATAGTGATAGGGATTGGATGTAGTGGGACTTGAGAGCGACGTCTTGCACCACGACCAGCCGCGATGAATGCGGTGGCGCGACCATGCCGCAGGAGAAGGTCTGCATTGGAGGGAGAGCGCACAACGTGACACTCGAGGAAGGCGGCTGGCCATCCGGGCAGCCGCCGCCTGCCACCGCATCACGGGCCAGGTTTATCCAAACCGGTTCAGGTCAGCCCAGGCTGGGTCGGGCCGGGATGGTCTGACCATGTCGGACGGGAACCGGACCAACTTAGATCTTTTTCGCTCTTTCAGCAATATCTTGATCAACATGCGACCGTCTGACGAACCATCAGCGGCGCCAAAAACTGTGGATCGAGAAGGACCTTTTGGTATACCCCAATTGTGTTTTGGTAATTTGTTTGGTATGTCCAGGTTGGATCGAACCCGAATCCAACTAGGCCCTTGAGACTAAAAGGCCAATAACTTACAGACTGGGCGTCTGATTGACCTACCATCTGTTGCGCTGAGACCCCTTTTACATGGAAATACATTGGGATTCTTATTCGTGGGACTTCGTGGATGTTGGAGTATTGAACTGTGGCATGAGGATCAGTTCCTCCAGGAATCAAGAGAGCATATTTTGGGAACCCTGTAGTTGGATGCAACATGATAAAGGGATCCTTCGTGGGTCTGTGCTCGAGGATCCCACATGGATCCACTCTAGGAATCTATATGGGACTACACTATGATCCTGTGTGGGTCTGGTGTACTAAGATCATGTGTGGGTCTGATGATGTACTAGGATCTTGTGTGGGTATCCTGTACCATGATCTTGTGTGGGTGCGATGATGTACTAGGATCTTTTGTGGGTCTGCTGTACTAGGATCCTATGGGGGTCTAATGATGTACTAGAATCATGTGGGGGTCTTCTGTACTTGGATCCTATGTGGGTCTGATGATGTACTAGGATCATGTCTGGTCCGCTATACTATGATCCTATGTGCGTATGATGATGTACTAGGATCATTTGTGGGTCTGTTGTACTAGGATCATGTGTGGGTCTGATGATGTATTAGGATTCTGTGTGGGTTTGATGATTTAGGATCATACGTTGGTCTGCCTCTTATCAAAGTAAGATGACTTAGTAGTTACATCTAATAATCTCTATGACTGTACCTATGTTATACTTGGTTTGATCTGAGTCCTTACCCTCATGGTGATGCCTTTGTGGTTTTGTTCTGTGTGGTGTTACGTTTGTGGTACATACCATTTTGGTGTTACCTTCATGGTATTCTTTCATTTATGGAACAGTTGAACATTATGCTACGGATTTGGGCCTTTTGTTTCTTCATAAATGAAATGGGTATACATGATAACATAGGTATATGTATGGGCATATACCTAAGTAGGGAGGATAGATGTTTTCATGATTTGTGGTTTATCTTTTGTGGATTTGTTGAGATATTTGGGGGTATTGGGGTCCCCGTAGAATTTTGTTATACTCACCCTTGCACGGGCTATTCCCTCACCTTGTTCTATTGAGTGTATACGATGGATAGTGCTAATAAGGACGAGGGTACCAAGACTAGAGGTATCTTAGTGGTGGACCATATACGAGGCGTACTACAGAGATGACCATTCGAGAGTTGTACCTACCCTTTAGGTAGAATCATTTGCGGGTGTTCATGGGAGTTGTTCAGTGTACTTGTACTTTCCATTTATCAAGTACTTTCTAGTGGGGAATGTATTTTAGCCCCTTTTACTTACTATACACACTCTTTTTACTGTTCATTTTACCTGTTTTCGTATCGTGATGTGTGCTTGGTTTTGTGAGTTACAGGTTATAAAGGCAATGTCTTCTGGTATATTGGGAATATGACTTCAGTGCTAGTTGCCAACCCATGTCCTATATAAGGCTGGATTGGGGTAGTCATGGCACGGGCCCTGGGGGTCATGTCGTGACATGACCATTGGATGGGTGGGGCTCAGGCATAGTTGGATACAGTTAATCACAACACTGTCACATTTGTTAATCTTGGTCATGCTGCACGATCAGTGGTGGTAGGAAATCTGAAAGTACATACTAATATAATTGTGCATCTTGAGTCCTATGTAGATCTTTTTTTCCAGTATATGTATCATTCATGGATCAGCTTGAGGAACTAGGATGGATATCCTTACGATGAATGTATCCTAGAGTCCATCAAGGATGGTGTTGGATGAGGACGTTTGAGGGAATTTCTAGGTATTCCTCATCAATAGTGACCATATAGGGATCCACCAACTCAATAGAATTCACACAAACACACTACTGGAAAAATGATTTTCCCCAACGCTTCTATACCAACGATTTGTAAAAACCGTTGGTATAGGAACCCTTTCCCAATGGTTTGGACAAACCGTTTGGAAAGGATAGCCTATCCCAACGGTTTGGCCAAACCATTGGGATAGTCTGAATTATGGACCACCTTTCCCAACGGTTTTTTCCAAACTGTTGGGAAAGGATAGCCTATCCCAATGGTTTGCCCAAACTATTGGGATAGGCAGAATTCTGGACCACCTTTCCCAACGGTTTGGCCAAACCGTTGGGAAAGGGTGTCCAGAATTCAACCTTCGGCCAGAATTCCCAAATAAAAGCAAGACCTTTCCCAACGGTTTTGAAAACCGTTGGGAAAGGTCCTTTGAATTTTTTGGAATCTACATACGGAGAACATTATATAAATCAAAATTTAAAATAATTAGAACAATGCATATATATATTTATGAAATTATGTTAACAAAAGTCATGTTAGGTTAGTGGTTAAGTCATTCTGTTATAAACTAGAGGTCCTGGGATCAAATCCCACCATATGTTTCATTTTTCAAATACATATACCAACGTTTTTGAGAACCATTGGTATAGATTTTCTAATTACTTATACCAACGGTTTTCAGAACCGTTGGTATAGACCCTATACAAACGGTTTTCCCAAACCGTTGGTATAGACCTATTGTCACGACTTACTTTCCAACGGTCCTCCAAACCTTTGGTATAGCCTATACCAACAGTTTGGGGACCTATACCGACGGTTACAAACCGTTGGTACATGGTATTTTTTCAGTAGTGACATACTCTTATTCCTCATCATAGTAAACTTCCAATACTGTTGAGACTCTACATAAGATCCCAATATTTTGAGTTATGAAATAATTTGGAGTGCGATATGGCATTGGCATTGATATAGGATTCCACATTCCCTTTTGTCGTTGGCACCCACACATCTGAGAGGTGGAAGGTTGTGATGTGGATTCCATGGATGTAGAGGTGGTGGCCAATGTAGATTGAGAAAATTTAAGAGGTTCAGGCCGATTCCGATGGTCATGGAGGATAAAAAAAATGTGGGTGACTACTCTATGATCATACTAGTAATCATATTTCTGAGTCCCAGAGATGGAGAACTATTTCCACAAACCTCCATTGTCCTAGTCATGATTTTCATAAATGTGTGATACCTACACAGTAGTAGGTCCCAATATGACAACATTGTTATCCACCTGTTCCTGAATCCATTCCTTTAACATGTATAATTGCTAAATGGTGTGCCCCAGTTTGCTATGTTAAGGACAATAGTGAAGGAGATCAGTAAGATAAGCCTCCAAAAGCTTCTTAAATTCTAGAAGCGTTGGAATTTCATTTTCAAGGGCACATCGAAAATAACCAAGAACCTAAGACTCATTGAATGTGTAATCTCAATTTATTCAATCTAGGAAGGGAGATCCTAGAGTTGTTCCTTTAAAAGGGGTGGATCCTAATGTGGGGGAAGAGATAAATTCTATATCCTATGTGGTGGTAGTGCATTACGGGTGGTGTCTATGATTTTATGTTGGAAGTTGCTATGTCTGAGGTTGTTTCCCTTGATGATACCATTGATAAAGCTCTATCAGTAATAACTAAAGCATTCTAGGGGCCTCTATTGGTTCAACTATATCAATTTATTCCTTGGATTATCTTCTTATAGGAGCTGTAAGAGGCAACAGATGTGTCTAATTTTCTTTATAGAATGCCTCTTCTATGTGCTGGGATTTATCAAAGAAATCCCAGAAACCACATTGGATGGTTGAGTGATGTGGGAGGGGACCGGTTAAGTCTTGGAATTCTCTACACACATATTCAACAACTACTCTTTGTTTAAGGTAACGCCAAGATAATATGTGAGACCCTTCCATCTGGCAACAATGTGTCAAATGTTCCCATATGGAAATTATTTCCACATTAATCAGTAAAAAATACTTATATTTTGGGTGGTAGAACAGATATATAAACTACCTAAAAAGTTCATTCAAACCAATAATAGACTCTATGTGTAACTTGTTGTACCGGACGAATTCTAGACCTTCCAATTCAACACAGAACATCAATTCTTAGCAGCCTATTACTACTCTAGTGTTCTCAACATAGTTCTTTACCTTTAGATAAAGTGGGACACATGCTATAGCGGGTCTCCCATCCCATTTAAGGAGATGAAGTTAAGACTCATGAACCTTAGGGGTGCTTTCATGTCATCCAACAATGTCGGATTCATCTTTCTGTATGGTGGTATCGCCACATATCTTGTCTCCAATGCTTTGAGGAGAGTAGTGAGAGAAACTACCAGATCATCCTGGTATGCATCCCTATATTAGTGAATATTCTTAACCACCAATACATTAACATGATCATCAATAAGATATATTGGCTCAACGGTTTGTGGAGTGGCTCATCGAGCATCTGGTGGAGGAAATGGTAAAACGCCCTAAAGAAAGGAATGATATAGGTCTTCAGAAGGGTTATCATGCCACTAGGGTAGATTCTATGATGCATTCCATGGACATTTTAATTAAAATTAGACCTCTACAATGTCGAGGTGATCATGACTAGAGAGATCAATAGTAGGCAACTGACTAGAAAGAACATGATGTTTCCCCTACTACCTTAGTGGATTGACATGAATGTATCAAGGCAAACAATTTTTCAGACATCATTCAATAAGGTTCCCATTAAGATGATCATTAATGTACATCCAATGAATTACAAGCTTCTGAAGCATGGCAGTTGTATCAGGATTTCCATTTCGCTTCTATGTGGCATCAGATGGATCAGAGGCGTTGTAGATCACGATCTGATGCATACATTTTTGGTGTTCTTACTAATGTAAAATGATGTAGATAGATTTCGATGGAATAATACCAACCTTTTTTGGAATGTTATGACACTTGTGAGCTATGTCAGATGTTATTCTTCCCATAGGGGGTTTATCTTCTTCTGATCCTGCACAAAAGCGCCATTCTCGGAGTATCTTGTGGACAACTTGGTTTACTTCGATTGTTCTAAGAGGAATATCCTCAATATCATTGGGTTGGTCTAGTTTTCACTTGATAGGACTGAAATAAAGGGTCGTGTATTGTCCCCACCCTCAAATATTCACATAAGGGGTTTCCTCTTCACTAATTCTATGGACAACAATGAAACTCTGATTGCATCTTTTCTAAAGAGTACTGGGATAGATCAGTGACGTAGGGTGTTGGGACACTGGAAGTGCTACCAACTCAACTATGTAACACTGATAGTTGATTTTATTAAAATTTTCCAGGTCTTTTTGGCACACGACTTGATAGTTATGGAGGTGAACATGCATCACCCATATGGTTCGATGAAATCACATAACCTTGTCTCGTGTGAGGGTATCCAAAATGGAGAATTAAGGAACTATAATTTGCCAAAACAAATCAAGTAACTGATATGCAACTAGAGTGTACCACAATATTCCTTTCTCAGATGAAGGATCTTAATCTTTATGCCCCATACTCCGATTAGCACTAGCTAAAAAACATGTAATGGTACGGATGTGGGCCGGAGCGGCGGAAGACTAGCTAATGGAGAGACTAATAAATGCACTGACTAATCATTTTACAGTGGTTCGTCTCTCAAAGGAGGTTCCTTCCAAATTATCACATCCCTATAAGATGTGTTATATAACACCCTGATATTTTGTGAGTTGTTTTTTTTTTGAATTAATTGAATCGTTTTTATATTTTTCAATTCACGCAACACTGAATATTGTTTATTATATGGGTTTGGATTACATTAGATGAATCATCGAGTTAATCATGAACTACATACCAGATAAACTTTATCTTTCTCTTTATAAAACATAGAGGCTATCTTGTTTTGTTGGTGACAATGACTTTCCTCAATGACTAGTGTAACACACAAGACCACGTTTTACCGAACAATAGTATATTTTTAAAATCATATAATTTAATATAATAAGATATAACCTAGAGATTAAATTAGAGGTTATGAATATTATTTATTATTTTAAAAAAATACATATGGTTGAATGAATAATAATATGAATTCTTAGGTTACCAATTAATTAAAAATAAATATGAAAACTGATTGAATGTAAAGGCAAATATTATTATTTTCATGATCACAAAGCTATTTTACCCTTATAAATTAAATTATTTATAATTATTGAGTGATATTAATATAATATATATTTTATATGTTAAATAAAATATTTATTATATTCCTCCAATATATTCGATAAACATAAGATAATAAAAAACCCAATTTTATGCTTAAAAACCTAAATTTGTTATAAAGGTATTTTTTCCGCCTTTTAATGGTGTACCCATTTTAAGTCAATTTTTTTAAAAAAATTTATATATATGATGTCAAAATAAACTTCATATTTTGAATCAAAACATAAAAATTATATTAGGATAAATTTTTTATATTTTTAGTAAGGTTTCATTTTTAAATAAATTATTAAAAAACTTGATTTTAATTCAAAACTTATTTTTCATCTAATATATTTATAAGGTAAAATTATATTTAAAAAAAATAATGATTAATTAGATAATATTTTAATAAATTATTCAAATTTAGCTCATTCTAAAAAATTTCACAATGATATTTGACATAAATTCTTAACAAACATTTGACCATTTTTTACTTTAAAACCCTACACTGTCATCTAGTTAGTGGGATTTATTATAAATTAATTTCTACCACTTATGTTATTTCAATTTGGAAAAATGGGTTCCATATTAGGAATAAAAATAATTTATTATATATAATATGGTCAATATAGTTTAGAAAAAAAAATAGTGAATGTAATTAAAATTAAATACATTGATTAAGATAAAATTAAGCTTAATAAGAGAATAAACATTAAATTTAAGACCCCAAAAACGTAGAAACGTATGAAACACAAATTTTATGAAATTATTCAGACATAAAACTTAAATTGTTTAGCAATTTTTTTCATGTGTCTTTTGTATGTAAAATGTTTGGTACTCTTAACATGTTTTCAAAAATGCCAAATGTGTCCTTTCACTTCCAAAAAAAAGGCCACCACCTTTTCCTCTTCATCACACCTTTAAAAAAACATAGGTTTTCCCTTTCTCTGCCCAATAAAATTTACAAAATCCCTCACATACTTCTATAATCATCCCCTTTGGTAGAAGGTAATCCAAGGAATCCTTTTCGCTAAAACCAAAAAGAGTTTCTCGATTTAGAGGTAACGCATTATCACAAAATCCTTTCTTTTATTTTCCTCTACCCCCACTCTCTTTTTCTATTATTTTATAAAATCAAAAATATCATAAATATACTAGGATTTTTTATGATTATGTCTAAACCTACACTTAGAGACATCTCCATCTAATTGGTAACGAACATACTATTTGCGTATACGGTGAACTACAACCTCACTAAATAATGATTGTTTATTATTCTGTTACCGCCTGTCATGGTGGAAATTATAATTGAATATATATATATATATTATATTTATTATGTCCTAAACCTTTTTTATTACATTTAAAAAACATATATTTTTACATTCCATTTGGTATAAATACGATAAGTACATTTGAGGAAGTGTGGACTACCACCCCTCTAAAGTTATGTGATTTGTTCGTACACTACATGGAATGTATTAAGAATGGGTTTACTGAATATATATGATATATATGATATATATGATAAAATAAATCTATTTTAATAATGATATACATATAAATTTACATATAATCCTTTTACTTTCTTTCAACGCGAGAATTAAACAGAAATAGAATTCATGCGTACGTACGACTTACCGTCTCCACGAATGGTGTATTCTGTTTCATAATTATATATTCTATATAATATTATTGAACACATATAATTAATATAAATTATATTTATATAAGTTTAAGGACCAAATATATGAAAAATTAAGACACATGTGATGAACAAAGATAATACTACCTGAAGTAAAATATTAACATAGAATTGTTATCAAGTAGGTAATATAATGTAAAAATGATACCATTTATGATATTATAAGTAATAATGTGGCTTTATATATATTTATAATATATTTATTCTTATTATATAGGAGTTTTTAATGAGTACTATGAGAGTCAAGACAGAAAGTTAAGGGATTTCACCTCACTTTTTTTATTGTTGTGAGATAATTACTTTATTCACCACCAATTCCTTTTGTGAGAGTGTATACATCCCATGGATGTAATCCATGATTATTATATTTAAATGTGTTTTATTTACAAAACCATTCTATGATCTTTATTTCATCTGCTTTATGTTTCAAATGTTATCAAGTCGATAAAATAAATTTGTCTCAATTTTCTTTTTTTGAGACTCATGTTATGTTATTTTCTGAAATTTGTTTTGAGGTTTATATAATTAAATTTTAAATTATATATTATGAATCTAAATCTTTACATGATATACTAATATTCATGTAATATCCGTTTCTTACATGGTGAGTATGATCTCAAGATACCATGTGATAATATCTTAATTAAACAATCTCATTGCTTTTTAAAGTTGTTTATGTTTATGCTTCCTTTGATGAAATCTTATTACCCAAAACATAATAAAAGTCATTAAATTTCTATTCATATGGTTATTCATAATCAATTCATGTATTGTTACCATTTTTCTATATTCTGGTACATATGATAGTTAAGAAATTGTTTTTTAGAAATCTTAACTTTACCCACTCTTTTGTCAAAAAATTTTGTTCTTTCAAAATCGTGTTTTATGAAAAGTATTTATATGAATATTGTACCACTATTCAATAGTATTTAAAATAAATTTTTATTATTTTAAAATTTTATCAATCTATTAAAAGGAATATTATTATCCCTTTTCTAACAATGAATTTTTCTCACCTTTTTATTATGCAAAAGGAATGTTCTTTTTACCTCAAACAAATCTATAGATATACCTATCATCATTTCATTGAATATTACTTTTAATTTTTAATATAAAATTATAAATAAATGTTTTTAGAATTAATAATCAATGTAAATTTTTTTCATAATGTTTCTAACCTTATTTAATAACATTTCATGGACATAAAATTTATGTTTTTTTCATGATTTTTTATATGTTTTAAAAAAAATTTAAAATAAAAATGTTCTTAAATTATTTGGAAGATTATTTTATAGGATTTAAAGTACAAAAAGTTTCAAAAAAATTCATGCTTATTTAATAAGTTTTAAATGGAAAAGGATTTCAAATTTATTTTCAACCTTCCTACAAATTTTTCAAATCATTTTTAAAAAAGTTGGTTTTAAAAGGTTTTATGTTTTTAATAGTATTTTTCAATGCAAAAATGATATTTTTCTCAAGAAAATTATTTCAATGGTATTTTAAACATATTTTCAATCAATGATAGAATCTGTTTATGTTACTCATTCCCTTCTAGGAAATTATCTAAAATATCCATTCGTATTAATTCTATGAATGGGTTGTGCTTAATATAATGGTCTTTATGAAACTCATTTCTCTTTCATGGGTTATATGATTATGAAATCAGTTTCACATTCACAGGTGATACTTCTGATGAAAATATTTTGAAACCTATATATTTTTTCATAGGTTATGATATGTTTACATTTGTATTCTACTCATTACATTTTATGGGCGATGATATGATTTTATATGATTTTGTGACACATGTCTGAATGATTTAATTTTTAGATGGGTGTGACCTATATCTCCCTCAAATTATTTAGTTAAATATTTATATATCATGAGATATACATGGATGGAATGAGAAATCAACTTTGTTTTGTATTACATGGCTGGAATAGAAAATGAGCTCGGTTCAGTAATATAGGGCCGAAATGGGGTCTGAACTCAATTCAGTAATACAATGATAGATCAAAGTGTGAACCCAGTTCAATTAATAACTTTTTACACTACGATAGTCTTGGAAGCAATTCCTTGACTACTATAGAAATAATTATATATGCTTATGTGCCAACAGAAATCAAATATTTTATTTATATGTTATGATCTTACATTTTATGTTCTTTATTTTCTTATGATTCATGTCTTATTAACTTCCATGATTTATGCCATGATTAATTTATATGATATTTTATATGTAGGGTATGATCTTATATTTTCATTATCATTTTCTCCTACCATTATGCTCTTAATTGTTCTTACATATCTCCCTTGTTCACCCTTACTGACTATTTGATCTCACCACTTCTTATTCTCCCTTCCCCCTAGGTTATGAATATATGTAAAATGACCGATGTGTCTAATAAGGGTGTTAGTTAAGAAGAACCTCGTGGTAGATGATATATTTCATTTATGAATCTATGTTTACGATTTTATGTTTACAATGGCACTGGAATATTATGATCTTTGGGCATCTATTTGTATAATTTGTTACGTATTCTAAAAATGTTATCAAATTTTAATGTATGAAAATAGAGGGTATCTATAGTTGGTATGAGTGAAAATTTTTAGTTAACCTTTGGAATCATGGATTACAAAACATTAATAGAACCACTAAGTGCATGTATAACGATAAGTCTAAGGATAAAGAAACATATAGGGATATGTCATGGAATTTTGGTAAAGGATATAGTGAGTGGTTTCCTAGAAATATATCTTTGTTTAGATAATAAAAGTGGATGTGGCTCTAGAATAGATGTATCATGGGTATCAACTCTAATAAGATGATTTGGTATATACTCAGGGTAACCTGGTACACAAAAATGGGCCTTGTTGTACACCTAGTTTGATACTCTCAGGGGATATTCATTGGAAATTCAGAAACTCATCATGAACCATTACGAAGGATCTATATAGAGGATGACTACGAATAACCTGGGATATACCTACGGTTTTATAGATTTAATATGTAGGAGCTATGATTTAGGCACACAATAAGTAATTTTTCATAATTATATGGTATCCCAATATGATAAATACTTCTCATACCATGCTTTCGGCTTTTAGTCAATGGGGAAAACTCAAAGGAACAGGGTTCAAAATTTAATGTTTTAGATTTAGAAATTATTTTGATTTTGAAATTAAATTCTCTTTATTGAAATCTCATTAATTTAATCGAGACTGTGGTTCGAGTATTGGTTATAGTTCTGATTATAATAAGACATAAAATGATATGTGAACGGTATGTGATGTTATTATAATATTTTTTACATTAATCATAAAAAACATGATTATATTGAGGTTTAGTAACCTGAATACATTATTTATGATTCAAATTATTGGAAATTGGTATTAAGGAATATGTTTTTGAGCCTTAAGTAATTGTTTATGAATAAATTTAGAGAAAAGAAGTATTTCAATTTTTGGAATTCAAATATTATATTATATGAATCTTGAAATATATTAATAGTTTCAACATATATTTTAATGAAGGATTTAAAGGGAAAAAACTAATGTTAATGAAGATAGGGACAAATGATTCCATGGAAAGGTGATATTCTTATTAAGGGAATGTATCCATTATTTAATTCCTTAATTTGACATAATGATGTTGGGATAAAGTTGTAATAAATATGAATAATTAATTTGGATGATACAGATTACCCTATAATGGATTATTAACAATGTGTTTTATGTCATCAATGATGAATTTTGCAACTTCCGGGATTTAAATAATAAATCGAGTAATCATTTGAGTAAGTAAGAATGCATGTTTTCATAAAAATGATTTACGGTAGTTAAGGATATTACTATGCTTCAAGAGAATACTTGAGGATGGTATTCACATGATTAGAATGTGACAATATATAGATACTTTGTGTTATATGGAGAATTAATGGTAATTTGATTTTGTGACTTCTTTATGCTTTTTATTTTCATCATTTGAATGGTTTATAAGGTTACCCAATTGTGGAAAGGTTAGTTAATTTTTGGATGAAGTTTGTGAGAATTAATTATTATCTAACCGCATAATGATTTACGAATATTGGATAACCTATTATAAAATATTCGGGTTGATGATTACTGATGACATATGGGGTAACATATCATGGATCTCATGATTTATTAGTGCTTCGTGAATGAAAAACAAACACCTTCCTTTTGGAGAAAGAGGAAAAATTGGTCAATGGGAAAAAAGTATTAGGTTGTACCAAAATGATGAATGTATATATTATAATGTTAATTATTTAAATTTAGGTAAAAGTATCTTGATACAAAAAAACTTTATCACAAAACCCATATTTCTGATAAACCAGATGGTCCTTCTGTTCATTGCAT
This sequence comes from Viscum album, assembly GCA_963277665.1. NCBI lineage: Eukaryota > Viridiplantae > Streptophyta > Magnoliopsida > Santalales > Viscaceae > Viscum > Viscum album. The sequence goes on along the minus strand of OY728140.1, from coordinate 1,262,334,395 downwards.
ATTTTTGAATTTTGGATTATAAATTTACCACTAACATATTTCTCTATCACTATAAATTAAAACTTTATATTAATATTTTACTTCCATGTATAGTTTTTCACTTCCCAACTATGTTCCCCTATGTGGAAACCTAGTTATATGTTACTTCGGGTAACCATTATGGTTACAAAGTTACCAATATAACATAAGTTTTTGTATTCATTTTTACAATGTGGGTCTCTATGAATGAAACATTAATGTTTTAATATTCTAATAACCAAGATGAATTTCTAGGGAGAAATTCATTTAAAGGGGTTATAATTTGACACCCTAAAATATTGTGAGTAATTTTTCGGAATTAATTTAATATTTTTTATATGTTACATTTCACGCATCACTGAATATAGATTATTTTTTATGTTTGGATTACATTATATTGGAAATCAATTTAATAATTCACTACAGGCCACATAAATTTTATTTTTCTCTATATAGAACACTGATGTTATATTTCCTTATAAGGAACAATTACTTTCCTCGTTGGCTTGCATAACACGCAAGAACGACTTTTACTAAACAATACTATATCAATAAAATGTATTAATTAATATAATATGATATAACCTAGACATCAAATTAGTGATTATTTATATTATTATCTAATTTACAAAAATTTATGGTTTACACAAATATAATATTAATTTATAGGTTACTAATTAATAAGAAATTAATATGAAAATTGATTGAATGTAAAGAGAATTATTATTATTTTTATGGTCCTAAAGTTGTATTACCCTAATGAAATACATTATTTATAATTATAGAGTGATATTAATGTAATATTAATGTTATATATTCAATCAATTTTTTTGATATTCCTAAAATATGTTTTATCGACATAAGATAAGAACAAGCATAATTTTATGCTTAAAACCCTATATTTGTTATAAAGGTATTTTTACCACCATTTAATAGAGAACCCATTTTAGATCTAGTTTTTGGAAATTTTAAAGATTCAATTTATAATAATAAACTTAATATTAGTAATAATTATATAAAAATTTGGTTAGGAAAATATTTCTTATTTTTCTGTAAGGTTTCAATTTTTAATGAATATTTTAAAATACATGACTTTAAATTAAAAAAATTCATATAATTTATTTATAAGATTAAATTATATTTTAAATTATATTAAAAGTTTAATTAGGTTATATTTTTATAAAATCATCTAATTTAGAAATTTTTTCCCAATTTCACATTGAAATTGGATACAAAATTTAGCAAAATTTTGATCATTTTTACTTTAAAACCCCGCACTGTCCTCCCATCAGCGAGATTAATTATAAATTAATTTCTTCTAATTAGAATATAAGATTTTTAAAAAAACAATTACATATCTATAATAATAATAATTTCTAATTTTTAATAATTTCAACTTCGTTTTGACAAAAAATATTAGTGAATGAAATTAAAATTAATATCATCAATTAAGGTAAAATTAAGCTTAATAAGGGACTAAACCATTAATTTAAGACCCATACAATTTAGAAAATAGTAAAACACCCATTTTATGGACATTATTCGGCCATGGAACTTTCATTATTCATTTTTTTTTTGTATGTCTTTTTTAGCTAAAAATGTTGGTTCACCTAACTTGTTTTCAAAAAATGCCAAGTGTGTCCTTTCTCTTCTCTATAAAAGGCTACCACCTCCCCCTCTTCTTTATACCTTTAGAACCACTCGTGATTTGTAAATATATACACAATCAACCTTTAAAAACCCCTAACATTATCCAATATGTCTTACCATGTGATGAAGTCAATCCATGGAAGCCTTTTTTGTACAAACCAAAAAGAGTTACATGATTAAGAGGTAACACATTCTCTCAAACACTTTTATTTTATTTTCCTTATCTGACCCCTCTACTATTTTATTACATTATATTATAAAAAAATAAGTATATTCAATATAGTAGTATGTTTTTAATGATAGCGTGTTAACCTATAATTACACATACCTCCATCTAATGAGCAACAAACATACTATTTACATGCACGGAGAACTACCACCTCAGTAAATGATGATTGTTCATTTTCCATTTACCGCCTTTCATGGAGGAAATTATTATCGAAAATGTTTTTATATATGTTATATATTATATTTATTAGGACTTTAATATTATTTATTCCTTTTAAAACACAAATATTGTTTACATTCTATTTAGTGTAAATTTGATTAATTAATTTGAGGAAGTGTGGACTACCACCCCATCCACGCAATGTAATACATTCAAACACTACATGGAATGTATTATGGATGGTTTAAGTGAATAACTATGATATATATGAGAAAATAATAATAATAATAATATGTATATATATAAATATATGATGTTTATTTTATTTCTTTCTATACAATAATTAAATTAAAATAATGTTCATGCATACATATGGCTTACCATCTCCATAAATGGTGTATTCCATTTCATATTTATATACATTGTAGAATATTATAATAAATTAATAATTAATATAAATTATTTTTATATCTGGTTTTAAATTCATGAAATCACGATATGTGTATATGGACCAAAGATATATCAAATTAAGATACATGGGAATGATGGAGTGAATATTAACAAAAGTGAAACCTTAACATAGAATTGTTGACAAATGGGTGATATAAAGTCATAATAAAACCATATATGATATTAAAAGTAAGAATATGGTTCTTTTATAGATTTATAATAAATTAATATTAATTATATAGTATTTTTGAATGAGTATGATGAGAGTCAAGACACAAGGAAATAATATTTCATCTCACATTTTATTTCTATGAGATAATTAATTTATTTACCACCCAATCCTTTTATTTGAAGTATATAAAACCCATTTATGTAATAAATTATTATTTTATTTAAATTTATGGGTATTTACATATCCATTATATAATCTTTATTTCATGGGGTTTATGTTTCAATGGTTATCAAATCTGTAAAATAGTTTTGTCTAAATTTTCCTTCTTTGAGACTCATGTTTTGTTATATGCCTAAATTTAATTGAGGTGTTAATAATTATATTTTACATGATATATCATGAATCTATAAATTTTCATGATATTCTAGGCTTTATGTAATTTCATTTTCTTACATGGAGAGTATGATCCCATGTTACTAAGTGAGGAGATTTTGTTGAAACAATTTCATCACATATGAAGATTGTTTATATTTATACATTATTTGATGAAATATTATAAACCATATCTCAGGAAAATTCACGAATTTTCTTATCATCTGGTTATTCGTGATATATTAATGTAGCGGAACCACTTTTGTACTCATTTGTACATAAGATAGTTAAGAAATTGTTTGAATGAAATCTCGACATCAGCATCTCTTCGACGGGAAATCAATGTTCCTTCAAAACCATGTTTTCTAAAAAAATGTTTCCAATAATATTGTACCATTATCCTATAATCATTAATATACATTTTTTCACTTTTTTATTTTACCAGTATCTTCATTTTAATCTTATTTTTTCGTTCTGAACAAGTCATTTCTATAGATTTTTCACTTTTCAAAAGGAATGTTTTTTACATCGTACAGAATGTATAGATTTATCTGCCATCATTTCTTTGATGGTTAATTTTAATTTTTAAATGTATGATTTTTTCTAAAAATTTAATAAATAATTTTATGGAATTTCTTTTCAAACTGTTTCCAAGAATATTTTAAAAATTAACAAGGATACTTATTTTAAAAAAAATTTTCTATAATTCTTTATAATTTTTCATATTATTTTAGTGATATAGTTTTTAAAACATTTTCAATATTTTATTATAGTTTTTACAATTATTTTCAAATAAAAATTGTTTTTAAATGTTTTGACGATCTTTTTTGTGTTTTCAGAGAATGTGGTTTTAAAAATAAATTCAAGTTACTTTTTATGATTTCAAGGGAAAAGATTCTAAAATTTATTTATATGAAATAATTATATGTTTTCAAAGTAATTTAAAAAAAATTATTTTCAAAATGTTTTATGTTTTAAATAGCCTTTTTAAACGATGAAAGGATATTTTCTTAAAGAAATGATTTTGAATGATATTTCAAAATTATTTTCCATATAAGATGAAATATTTTGATATAATGCATGACATTATAGAAAATGATCTAAAGGTTCTATTAATATTCTTTCTATGAATGATTTATGATTAATGTCATGGTCTTTATGAATCCTGTTTATCTTTCATTGGTCAGATATTTGTAAAATTGATTTCTATTACATTGGTTTTTCTTTTGATGAAATGATTATAAAACCTATATATTTTTCCTTAGGTTATAAAATGATTACATGTTTATGATACCCATTTCATTGAATGGAATATGATATGATTATTTATAATTTTGTGGCGCATGTATGTATAATTTCATTGTGAGATGGGAATGCCCCATATCTACCTCCAATGCATTTGGTAATTATTTATATTTAATGAGATAAACATCGATGTAATGATAAATGAACTGTGTTTTATATTATATGGCTAGAACTGAAAATGAACTCGGTTTAATATTCAATGGATGAAATGGAGAGTGAACTCAGTTCAGTTACATAGTTCTGTAATGGGGTGTGAACCCATTTCAGTAAAGGACATTGTCCACAAGGATTTTCATGGCAGTAATTCCTTGACTATTATACAAATCATTATATATGCTAATGTATCTGCAAAAATCCCATGTTTTATTCCTATCTAATGATTTCATGGATTATGTTCATTATTTCTAAATGATTCATGTCTTATGAATTTCCATTTTTTATTCCATGATTCATTTTTCTGATCATTGATATGTAGGTTATGATCTTATATTTTCATGATCAAGTACCCATAACCTTATGATCATGAATTTGCTTACATTTCTCCCTTATTTACCCTTAATGAGAATCTGATCTCACCCCTTTTTATGTTTTCTTATCCCTATTTTTTGAATATATATATTATGTAATATGTATCTAATATGGTTTATAGTTAATAAGAACCTAGTTGGAGATGGTATCGTTCATTTATGTATCAATTTTTATGCTTCCATGTTTCAAAAGGCACTAGACTATTATGGAATTTTGGTATCTATTTGTATAAATTTTTTAGTATTTCGCTGTTGCTATATAATGTTAATTTATGTGACGTGAGGGTCACTAAAGGTAATTTATCTCTACCTCATGTATGGGGGTAGAGGAAGTCATATGCGGGTATATCATGTGCCCTCATTATATCATGTACCAAAATGACTCTTTCTGATATTGTGTAGAGGTAGAGAATGAAGCTGTTGATGAATGATATGGTTGCACTATATGACCCCAGAAAAGATCCAAGTTATACTCCATATAAATATATCTATAAAGGGATTTGAAGATTTGATGCATCTGACCTTCCATGAGGACGAATGTCATCTATTTGGATCCTACCCCAGAATCTAATGCAGATGAATGGGGAAATTTTCCATTATTGAATCACATTTGGCTTCATAATCATAGAATCAGATTGGATTGATAATGCCATTTCTCTTTACAGAGTTTTCCCTTCCTCGATGGAGATTCTCCCTTCTACAGGATCATCAAGGCAAGGAAGTGCTTCAAAATGTAGAGGACCATCGTACTGGATGGTGCTGGAGTCGGTAAAACCTATACTAAGACTATTGCGGGAGTGGGGAGGACCACCACCATGGGTTATGATCTAGTAGGGAGTACATCTGATTTATTTGATTGGATCATGGGTAGGACCTCCATGTTGATTGTTGGTGAAGAGGGGTGGACCTTTTCTTTGGTGAATGGAGGTGTGAGGTGTACATAGACATATATAAAATGGGACACATGGACGACCTCCATGTTGGTTGTTGGACATGTTTGGAGGACCTCCATGGTGGTTAGTGCTAGAGTAGGGAGGGCCTCTACCTGAGATAATGAAAACATGGGGAAGACCGACATGTTGGATACATCTAGCATGGGGAGGACCTATATATTGGCTGGTATTATTTACATTATTAGGGCCCTCATACTGATCATCTATGAAGTGGGGAGGTCTTCCTCATTGATCATTACTGGAGTGGGGAGATCTTGTGCTAGAGTAGGTGGAAACATGGGGAGTGCCTCCATGTTAATATTTGATGGAGTAGGGGGGCCTCTACTCTGGTTTCCAGTATTTTGAGGAGAACCTCCATATTTTCTAGTGAGTGTTGGAGCAGGGAGTAACTCAACCTAAGCTGAGGGAAACATTGGTATGAGCTTCATTTTGGTTTTCTGCAGCATAGGGAGGTCCTCCATGTTGATTGGTAGTGGTCTAATGAGCCGGAACCTCATATTGTTTATTGAGGAAGTAGGGAGGGCCTCCACATCGATATTTTATATAGCGAGGAGGACATATTCTTGAGATGTTGTAAACGTGGGGTGAAAATCTACAATAAAGGTTGATGGAGTGAGGAGGGCATCTACTATGGTTTCATGTAGTAATGGATGGACTTTCATACTGGTCGGTGACAAATCAAGGAGCGACTTAACTTTGATCATTGTTTATTGTTGGGATGAACTCCACTTTAGGTGATGATGAAATGAGGAGGGCCTTCATGTTTATGGTTCATGACACTAGGTGGGCCTCTATATCAAAAATCATAAGCATGGTGAGGACCTTTATGCAGGAGGTCGATGAGGTAGGGAGGACCTCTTCGTTCATTAATTCTTGGAACATGGGGAGGACTACCATGTTGGGTGAGAGTATGGGGTGGACCTCCAATATAAATGGCGATGTTATGAAGAGGGTATTCGTACCGGATCCCATCATCCCATATCGGGCCACGACAACTATCAGTGGTTATAATGATCAAAAGAGTCAACTTGACATGCCTATGGGGTGGTCGGGGTCCTGATTCCAATCGAGCACTGATGGTTCCCTAATATTTACTGGCATGGATTTATTTGGAATGATCCGGTGGTGGAGTAATCCAAAAGATCTATAGAAGATGACACCCCCTAATGGTCATCCTCCTAAGCATGATCTCGATGTTGGCATCGGGTCATCCAGACTGGGGATAAAGGATAGGGGGTGTAGTCCACTTGTGCTTCGACTAGAGTGGATGATCATTGGATGAATTGATGGGGACAATGGGGATCCCTCCATTGTATATCCTAGATGGTATTTGTAGACGTGGTGACTATAATATCCCCAAACTCCTAAGTGAAGGGGAGGGATTCATGTGAATGCTCTGGGGAGAGGCTGCTGACGTGGTTTGAAATCAATGTGAGTAATAGTGGATCCACATGCATCCCTTGGGGAAACTATTTCTAGAAATCATAGAATCCTCAACTCCTAAAAGGTCATATTCTTTATAGGAAGGACAAATTACAACTCTTACGGGCATAGGAGGGTGACCATCACCCTAGAATGGATAATTTCTTAGGTTGAGACAGGTCATGGGCACATTGTAGCCATTTCTATGGAAAAATTCATGGATATCGAAATGTTTCGTGGGGTTTTTGCAGTGTTACTTATCCTACCCTTACATCTTCAGGTAGGTATGATTTGTTTTATGTAGTGTGGATATTGAAAAGAATGAATATTTAGCAGTTATTATATATATAGGGAAATAAATTCCCAATTCCCCAACATTTTCCAATCTTCTATGGATAGAGATAGATCTATGTAGGTGATGTTGTTAACCAAAATTCAAAATTATTAAATGCCCAAAATTCTTGGTGATTTTCAAGCCAGGCCCACAATTTTTGTTGAAGGAAATGGAACTAGATATCTAGATCTAGTGAAATGCTTATCCATAGATTCCGCGAACACTATTAATTCCTATTTTGATGATTAATGTTCACATAGGGTTCACAATTTCTATTTTCAATTATTCTTCCAAGGTGTGTTCTCCTTTCTTGATGTCATATTCTAGAATCCAATTTGTTTTTTTACATTCCCACTTTCCAATGGCGGGAAGAATTCATCATTTTCTTAACAATTTCTGCTCTATGTTCAATACGGGATGATGGGATGTTGGTTCATCCTTCCATGGATTTCTAGTAGGAAATTATTTCCTAGTACGGACCTCCCTTATAGATTAAGACTTGTTCATCAAACTCATTCTCAATGCCATCTATTTGTGGACAATTATTAATTTTTCTATTTTTGTATGAAAAATACAATGGGTCTAGAAATGGAAGCAACATTTGTTAAAATAAGTAGTCATGTTGGGAATCACTGGTATTTCTAGATGATGGAACATTGGTCACCTCTTTTATTCCTCGTATGAGGGCTTCTCAAGGGTGTGGAACCCGAAGCATCCAATTGTGATCACAAGGTATATTATGATAGAGGAATGTTTTTAGTGTATTTTTAAGGTATCCCATGTTTAACATGAATTATACCACATGTTCAGCATCTTGTAGAGAAGGTGTGAGAATGATCAGAGCACCCCATGGAGGCAGTTCAAGGAAGTTCATCCATAGGAGGAAATATCAGGAAGGATTACCAGATTAATGGGTTAGAACACTCAATGAGAGAAGACATTGGGTAGTGTGTACCGTGAAGGGATAATGGCAAATAGTGAAGGGGTACAACCCTAGGAAATAGTAATCAGGTTTTACCATTGCATGGGATTGTACCTCATTAAGGCTTCCAACAAACCCTATTTAGAAGGCAATGATCATAAACCCACATAGTTCGATAGAATATGGTGTAGGGCTTAACCATGGTTAGACTCCCTTCAAAAGAGGATTACTATTTGTTATATGATGGATAATGTGGGTCTTATGCAAGATTAGCTACCCGGGTCCTGCTCGGAGAATCGATGTGGATGGGGATAATGTATAATAACAACACGGCTGGATAGAATGAGTTTACCATGATGTGGCAGAATTGGTAAAATCAAGATTGATTGTGGATAGATTTAAGGAAGGGGATATAGTGGGTGACGGGTTGAGGGTATTGGGATTTAACCTAAGGGAGGATTTCTATGTCTCCTTATTGGTTAGGAATCAAATTCATTATATTTTTGAATCTCCATGTAGTTTGTTGTCATGTGGTATGAACCAGAGTGAACTGACCTGAAAAGGGAGGAACGAATCAGAGGTTTGAAGTGTCTGGATTGAACCTCATGGAGGTTACCAATTTATCCTATATATTTGGTATTAAGAGTCTATATAGATCTAAATGGGGCGTTGGGGCTTATACCTAATAGGAGGCCTAGACAATGATTGAAATATCTTTGGGGCATAGACATGGACGTTGCCCAGATTATAGGGGTACGATATGGATTACACCAAGATGGAAGCCGAGTTAACATATGGTTGAGGATTTCATATAGGAGTGGCCTTCTGGTCCTAAAGGAAATAATGTTACCCATGTGAGTGGAATGATCTTACTAGGGAAATATCTTGGAGGAGATCATGATGGATTTGGATGGAGGTTAGATACAAGGATTTGGAGAGGTTTTCCCCTGAGAGGAGGGAACTGAGGTTTACCATTGCTCTGTATGGAACCTCATAGAGGTATCCTACATACCATGATTAGAAACTAGAAATCAAAACGCACACAATTTATAAAGGATGGGACTTACATATGGTTAGTGTCCCTTGAAGGTGAAAACTAAGGCTTACTCCATGAGGGATGTCAGTTGGGGTGGTGAAAGGTGTAACAACTACTACTAACCTCTATGGCCATATGATTGATGATCATTGTGAGAAATAAGAGGAATCAGTCGACCATAATTTCAATTCGCGAATGATGGATCAACAAGAGATGGTGTTGGGATTACACGTAGAAATTTCCCATGCATACAAAAGAAAAAGGGATAGGGATGGGGTGTTGGGATTCCTTAGTACACATCCCCTCTCTGGTCTTTGTGTCTGGAGGAGGTGACTAGGATCAAGAGTATTGTCTCCCATAACAATGATCTTCGGATTACTCTCGGGGGGTGCCCTACCTCATGTGGTCGATGTTGTTCCATGTGAATAGGATCTATTTCCATATGACTAAGATCTCACTCTCATGGAGATGAGTGGGCATAGAAAATACCTGAGGTAGGACACACATGTGCATTGCATGGGGTGAGGTTATAGTTTAACATCATGTTCTGAAGACGATGGCATTTTCCATTTTTATATCCTAAAGCGCAGAGGAGGTGGTCAATCTCATCAACACAAAGACATCAAAAATTGAAGCTGGTCAACCCTTGGGGAAGAAAAGGAACCTAAAATTCCTGAAGTGATTTGTGTGTAGGGGTGGTTCAGAATGGGGTCCATGTTATCATGGCTACAAAAAAAGGCAAGAACCATTAGTGTACCTATGAAAACAATAAATGGATGGGGAAAAGAACAGGAAGCTCCTCATGGGGGACTGGGAAATTATAACATATAATCCTGTATGTATTTATGGAAGAGTGTCTCACGAATTATGGTGTCCCGATGAGAATGGATTCACAAAGCATAGATGATTCACAAAGAAAAAGTGTTCTATGAAGGAATGAGATTTGTGTTGCATGGTGTCATTGCCTTTGTATAGAAACAAGTGTTGGGAATGAGGTGATTTGTGAAGATTAGGTTCTCCCTTAATCCATAAATTCTTCTACGGTCATCATTTCTATATGATGGGAATAGGTCTTCATGAAGGGAATCCCCAATTAAAGTGAGGGTAAATAATAACATGGGGAAATGGGTATCATGATGCTTCAATACCTTGGGTTATTCATTTTTCAGTTAGGTTCATGGTTCATTGGAGATTTGAGAAATGGGGGATTAGAAGTTCAAATATCAGGGTATGTATGATCTCTTATGGGGTGAGCCTGTTATTTATAGGAACAAGTCATTCTGATGCTTGGATGTGCTCCCAAAAGATAAACGGATATCCGTTAATAGTGGTAAATATGTTGAACTCATAGAGCCGTTGGTCAAATACATTCGCATGATTAAAAAGTGTGTCATATTTTTGAGAGTACAATCATCTTATTACACATGGTCATAGTGTAGATGGGCTCTAAGAAGGTGATTTTGGAAATATAACCCTTTGAAGGATTTTGGGGTTGTTGGAGCTTGAATTTCATCCTAAACGGTCATGGTACTTCTCCACCTATCCTGGGGCATGAATATCAAATCCAAATTATTTATTAGTATATCTATATAAATAATATGTTATTTATTATAATAATTATGTAAATATTAAATATTACTTACCTCCTTTCCATAATGATCATTTAGAAATGGAAATGTTACTCATGCGTACGTAGGGAATAACATGTACATGGTCATAATGTATATCATTTCTGAAAACCATATTTTATGACTGCTTATTAAGGTATAACTTTTGAAAAAATTGGATAATTATTTCATGGTTTTTATTATTTAGATTATATAACCATTATCAATATAATAGTACAAAAAATTGAAAATGAAAACATAAAAAAACAAAGCATTGATTACCAAAAACATGATTTTATCAAGGAATTCGTAATAGTCAGGTAATAAATGGTCATATGTAAATAATATATGGTATAACATATATAAATATTGTTCTATAATATGTGTATAATAAACTTATATTTATTAAATAAGAGTTTCATACATGTATAAAGGAAGTTGAGACATAAGGTAAGTGATTTCGATCACACCATTATTTTTTAAGCAAACAAGAAAAATTATCAATTTTTTCATTTATGTGTTATTAATATTGACCATGAACTTATTTTAAGATTATTATCTTTAAAATTAAGTTGATTTAGATATAAATTTGAGGATATCTATTTCATGGGGTCTAATGTTTAAAAGTTACCAAAGTGCTAAGGTATTTGTATCTAACCTTTTACTTCTAGGAGACATAAGACATATTCACCACATATTTTTTTAATGTGGTTTATATACATATGATTAATATATTTCATCATTATTACCCTAAAAATTAGGGTGATTACATTTCCATTTTAGGATCTCTCTTTCATGGGGATTATGTTTCAAATGTTGCCAATGTTGTATAGGTCTTATTTTACGATCTCAACATCTATTGAGATTGTTTATGATTATGTATCCAATGTTGAAATTTTATAATATACAAATCAAGAATTATAATTAATTTTATTATCAAATATTTATTAATTATATTGTCAATTAAATATATAATTCATCAATTGTTTGTACCTATAATTATTGAAAAATTTCATATTTTTAAATCATCTAAAATTTTATCTTCATTTGATAATCATTTTTCTTCCAAAACCATGATATAAAAAAATTCATAACATTTATTAAATTAATTATCATATAAATTTTTCCCCATGTTTTAATTTTTAAATTATTTTTGAAAAAAAAACTCTATTTCGTTGTCCAATAAATTCTTGTTTGGGTTTTACTAGAAATGTGAAATTAATTTTTTAAAACATATACGACATGATAATAATTTACCAACATCACAAATAATATTTTCTTTAAAGAATACATTATAATTTTTAATATTTATTTTTAGAAAATGATTTTTATCGATTTTTATGTTTTTTAAAATCATTTTCAAAGTGGAAAGGATATTTTCCATAATAAATTTTATAAATGATTTAACTCTTCATTTATATGTTTTCAATGGTAATTTTCAAAGAAATTTATTTTGAAAAAGTTTTATATTTTTAAGTATTTTTTTAAAATTTTTAAAGTAATTTTAATTAACAATTGTTTCAATTGATTTTTAAGGCTTTATTTTTATATTTTTATAGGTTATTATCTAATGAAAATTTTTTGATGTTTTTTGATGTTTTTAAATTTTTTTATAGTCATTTTATGGTTTTCAAGGTTTTTTTCAAAGAAATAAATTTCCACAATATTTTTTGAATTTTAAGTTTAAAAATGTAATTTTCCAAGAAATATTATTTTCTACAAGAAATGTTCCAGATGTTCTTTCAAAATCATTCTCCGTCTAAGGTGATATCCAATGATATAATTTTTTTTAACATGGGATATAAACCATAGGAAACAATTATTATTACTTGTATTAATGGGTTATTATGACAAGATTTTTATGAAACCCATTTATCATCAATGGGTTATACAATGACAAAAATTACAATGAGACCACCTTTGTTTATCATGGGATATGTTAGGATGAAATGATAATGAAACCAATATATTTTCAATAGGTTATGATATGTTGAAATGTTTATGAATCCTACTGCATTTCATGGGATATGATATAATGATTTCTTAAAGATCTTATGGTACACATAAATATGGTTTTCATTATGAAGGGGTGAAACCTATATCTCCCCCCAATTCAGAGGGTAATGATTTATATCAAATGAGATAAACAATACTATAATGGAGAGTGAACATAGTTCAATAAGCGTATTTTTCCACTATGATGGTCATAGGAGTGAACCTTTACAACTATGATGCTTTGGGTAGTGAACTAATTCCACTATTATATCCTTGGTATTGAGCCTTGAAAATTATGGAAAATATTTTTTAAACTTATGTGTGTAACACAATTCAATGTCTCATACCAATATTATGTTCTCATATATCATGTCCTTTTATTTCCTTATGATTCATATCTTACAAACTACCAATATTATTCCATGACTCATTATTATGGTATTTAATTTATAGGGAATGGTTTTTAAATATTATGTTCATTTTCTCATACCCTTATGTTCATGTTATTGTTATATATATCCCTTATTTACATTACTAAGAATCTAAATTCACACTTTATTATCCTTCATTTATGCATGTTATGAAGATATATTTTATATATGGTATGTCAGTGAAGAGTACTAAAGGGGAATATATTTATGGGAGTTACTGATGATATTTTTACGAATTAGAATATTTTGTACCTAGTCTCAGTAAACACTAAACGATTATGGTCCTCATGTGTGTTTGTGTGTAATGTATTGAATATTCATTTGAAAATATGCAATATTTTTGTATGAAAGTTTGGGGACTCTATATTTGAAATCAGAGAAATGATTTATTTATCCTTTGGAAACTAGAATGAGAAAACCATAGAGATATCCCTAAATATATTTTTAACAATATATCTATGGAAGACATTTAAGATAAGTCAAATGATGATTTAAAGTATAGAAAAATGTATTGATATTTTTGGAAAAGGATATAGTAAGTGGTTCCCAAGAAATTAAATCACTATATAGATATTATAAGTTGATGTGGTTTTAGAACAAAGGTACATAGGGGTAATAACTCTAAAAAATCGAACATTGATATAAATGTTTTCATCACCTAGTTCTTGACAAGGGGCCTTTTCACACCAGGTTTGAAACACTTAGGGGATATGATTTAGGAATCCAAAAAGCACTTTATTAGCCATCATGAAGAATTCAAAAATATTATGATCATTTATGACTTATGATATGCATAATAATTAATATATTTAAATTAAGGAATCCCTATTTAGATATCCTATAAGTGATTCTACATGATTCTGTGGTTTTAACGATGATTAGTGTTACTCACACTATTATTTTTTGTTTTATTAAATTATAGTAACAATAATGAATTGGGTTAAAATTGAATCTAATATGAAATTTATTTATGACAAGCTAAATGGGATGATTAATATAGTGATGGATGTTGTGATTATGCTTAATAAGTTATCACAAAACATGATTAAAAATATGCACCTTAACCGACTATTGGAGTCTCGAAAGATAAGAATGATAGAGTTTGTTGAGAGTTTATGTAGTGGAGACCATTAAAGAATGATGATTCATTTTACTATAAAATGAGAATGCTAGATTAAGAAATTAAGGGAATGTATCAATGGAAATATAAGATGTTATCTATGTGGAAAAGGATACAATGAAAATAATTGAAAAGAATAAAAAAGGTTAGTTAATGAAATGTATTATAATAATGATATTCCTAAGGAATCATCAACTACATAATGTTTTAAATTTGAATGATGTGAGCATTACAAAAATTGATATATTAAAGAAAAATATTGTAAAGAGAATCATCAATGTTGTGTGAGTACTGTTTTTTCTTTTAAATATGAATAGACTATTAATTTCATATGATAGGAAATAGGTATTATGGATTAAGATTGAAAATCCAGTTAATGGATTGAGAAGGAAGTGGGAAGATTGAAGTATTTATGTTATGAAATTAAAATATTATTTAATATTAACCAAGAAATATTGAAGTATTGTTGAGTATAAGTTTTTTGTTATGGATTTGAAAAAGTATGATAAATGGTACTTATGTAGAAGAAACATGATTTAATGACAAGGTGATATTTTTATTAAGGAAACATAACCCTTAATATGATTTATATGTTGAGATAATGACGAAGGGATAAATTTATATTAGATGTAAATATGTAATTTTGATAATGTTAATTACCATGGAACCGATATATGATTTTATGAAAATGTAGTTTATACAATCATTGATGGATTTTACATTATTTTTTGATTTATGGAATATATCCAATAATCAATGTTTTATGTAATTAATGAGGGAGAATGTTTGTTTTCATTAAGGTTTTGTGGTAATTCAGGTTATTACCCTGTTTCAATATAATACCTGATAAAGGTATTCATATGTTAGGTTTGTGAAACTGAATAGATATTTTATGATTTATAAAGGATTAATTTGAATTTAATTTATAAATTGTGTGACTTTCATTATAATTTTTTTATTTTTTAAGGTTTATAATGTTAACCATTTATAAAAAACATTAGGATAAACATTGGATGAGGTTTTAGAGATCATAATATTACTTCAATGTAAGATAATTTATCCATATTTGATACGAGGTTATAACCATTTTAACAATATATATAAAGAAAGAATAATAATTATATTCTAGAACTTATTTAGTGATTTAAATATGAAAAGTTAATCTCTTAGATTAATAGATGAAATGAAAATTTATCAACGAACAACCAAGGGTTGAAATTATTCCTATGAAATAAAAATATTTCAACTAAGTAAAAATACCTATGTTCTCAGTCCAGATTGAAAATTAATTCCCCAACATTATCAAATAAAACATCAAATACAATGTACTCAAATTATCATAAATTTTTATGATATCAATGAACATTTTCATGCCAGTTTGTTTTATATATTTTTGGTTATAATCTTTTACCTTACAATGTTCTCATTCACTCTTCACAATTATTTGGGTGTTATTATTCGATAACATGTACATGATTTAACATCCCACAAATTTTCTCATAATTTAAAACATTTTATGTGTCATTACATATAAATTTTTATCATACCTACATCTTATTCAAGTGGATTTTTTATTAACCCATTTTGTGATGTGGGCTTTTGTGAGGAATTTTCAAATGTTAAACCTTTAATGAACGATATGAATTTCAAGTGTAAAATTAACTTTATGGGGAGTATAATGTTACACCCCATTATATGGTGAAATATGTTTTTTAAATTAATTTAAAATTTTCTATATTTTCTGTTATACATACCACTGAGTTTAGATTGCATGACAGGAAACACTGAGTTTAAACTAAACATGCCATACAAATTAAATATTATTTTAGGATAGTTATAACTTATCCATTATAATGGTTGTTATGAATATTATTAACTCAAAAATAAAAATATATTTTTTATATATCTAAATAATATTAATTATTTAGTTCCAGATTAACTAAAAAACTATTAAAAAATGATAAAATATATGTTTTTTTGAAAAACATGTTTTCATAAAAAAATGATTTTTCTTTTAAAAATTTAAGATTACACATTTAGAGAATTATTTTATTCAAATTTATATATTATATATATATTAATATTTTTAACATTAATATTATGTTTTTTCTATATAAGAGATAATAATAAATCCAATTTTATGTTAAAAATTGCGTTTTTCTAAAAATCAGTTGGTGGCCTTTTTTTCTTTCACTATAAAAATATTTTTTTAAATAGAAAATTTATTTGAATAAATAATTTTCATTTTATTTAAAATTATAATTTAAAAATTTTCTTAGTTGAATTTGTGTTTTTATTTTTGAAAATAGTATGTTTTTATGAATATAGAATAATAGTGAA
Organism: Viscum album; assembly: GCA_963277665.1. NCBI lineage: Eukaryota > Viridiplantae > Streptophyta > Magnoliopsida > Santalales > Viscaceae > Viscum > Viscum album. Next base: position 1,262,317,353 of record OY728140.1, on the reverse strand, counting down.
TTTAAATTAAAAATAACTTTTTCATTTAAATTAATTATAAATTAAAATTTTATTTTAAATTAGTTTTTTAAGATTATATTAGTTAAATCATATATTAATTAATAAAATTTAGGAAATTAGAATAATTGTTTTATTTCATTTTGATATAAAATCCTTGTAAACTTTTGAACATTTTCTCTTTGAAAAGTCACATTCTCAACATGTCAATAAGATTAATTTTAAATTATATATTTAAATAATATTTAAAAAAAGCAAAATAAGAATTGAAAATTTTTTATATGATTAATTTATATTGTGTACAATGGTCAAATTAATTTTTGACAATAAGTTATAATACAAGTAGTCTAAATAATTCACTATGGTTTTGGTAAAAATGGGATTTTCGGGGGTGTAACTAAAATGATAAGTCTTAAACAACCTAAATTGTTTGTAAAAATATATTTAATGGTAATATTTAGACACTATGAAGACTTATTAAATAGAATAATTCATTTTTGACCCTTCTGGAATGTGAAAAATGTGGATTCATCTTCTTATTCTGAAAACGTTTATGTGTGTCACTCACCTCAATTATAAAACAGCACACATATCCTCTCCTCCCAACACCATTAAGCACTAATGTTTCTTCCAATACATAAAAAATTAACTTCCCAAATTACATACTCTCATCTTATAATCCTTATTTTTTTCTTAAATCCATCATTGTAAATCATTTGGTGTAAACCTAATAAAGTTACTTGAGGAAGAGGTAACATTCTTCATCGAGCATTTTTTTATTTATTTCTCCACCTTCTTCAATTATTATTAAACCGTCAATATATAATAACATAAATACCATAAAAAATTAAATATTTATATATTAATTTCAAAACCTAAAACCATGTCCACTTCCAAAAAATGGTTTATGAAATTATCATTCGTTTGTACGGTGGACTATCGACATGTGAACTGATGTCATTCTGTCCTCCGTTTGAACTTCTAACAGTTGGGTATGATGATGAATTTAATTTATATATATGATATTTATTAAAAATTATATATCATGAGTCATTATATAGTATATAGCAATTCAATTTCAATTCTATATGGATACAATTACGACGTTGATGTCTAACACAGGCTCTTTCCTTCCGAAGCCATGCGATTTTCATTCATTAATTATTTATGTGGATGATAATAAGGATAATGTTAATGAATTTTTGTGTTATAAATGAAATAATTATGATATTATATAAATATTTATCATTTCTAAATGATAATATATTATTTTACTTCTTAATGATTCATCACAGAAATATGAAAACAACATTCATGTATGTGTAGACTACCACATTCACGAAGCGATGTTACTCCCTCGTTACATCACCACTCCATATGGATGATATTTATGAGTATATATAAATAAATAATATGTTATTTATTATATTATTATCAATATTTTAAGATAAAATATTACATATTTCATTTCTATAATTACCATTGAAAATTGGAAATTTTACTTATGCGTATGTATGACCTACCATCCCCATGATCGAAACATAATTAATTTCTCAAAACCATATTTCATGATTATTATTAAAAGTATAATTGATCTATAAAAATGATAATTATTTTATAATTTTAATTTTGAGTATTATGTAACCATGATCAAATTCAGAGTACCAAAAATAAAAAATCAAAACATATACGAAAAAACCAAGTAGTTATTACCAAAAACATGATTTTAACGATGAATTGGTAATAAATGGTTAATAACTGGGTAATAGATGGTAATAAGTAAGAAATATATATAATAACATATATAATTATTATTCTATAATATTTGTATAAAAATAATATTTATATTTAATAAGAGGTTTTAATGTTTATGAATGAAATATAGACATAAGGTATGTGATTCCCCTCTCACCTTTATTTTCGGTGACACAAAATCCTAATTAAATATGTCTTTTCTATATGTGGTGTATAAAATTTACTAGAATTTATTTTATGTTTTTATGATTAAAATTAATTATATTTTCTTATCCCTGGCATTATCTATCTTTATTTGGTTTTATGGTTCAAAAGTTACAAAACACGTAATGGATGTCTTTTTCAATATTTACATCTATGAGACACCTGTGATATTAACCAGATATTTATTTTATGTGGTGAATATACTAACAAATAATATATTTTATGATTATTGTCTAAAAATATTGGGGATTAAATATCCATATTAATATCCATCATACTTCAGCATTATGTTTTAAATGTTACCAAACTGGCAATGGATTTATGTTAGAATCTCAGGGTATATTCGGATTGTTTATGATTAAGTATCCAATATTGAAATATTATGATAAAAATATAAATAAATCTCATGAATTTTTAACTTATCTAGTTTTACATGATATTTTGATGAAATGTTAATATTTATCCACTCTTTTCACTTATAATAACTTAGAAAATATATTTTTGGAAAAATCATTTTTATTTATTTGTTTGTTAGAAAAATATTTTTCATTCAAAACCTTTTTTCAAATGAAAAATTCATATTTATTTCACATTACAGAAATTATGTTTTAAAAAATGATTGCCCATTTTTTACTTTTTATAAAAAATTATTGAATAAAATCTTTATGTCCTTTTCCAAAAAAATCCCTATTTGGATTTTACTAAAAATGTGAATGTAAGCATTTTATACACATACTACATGAATGGAATTTCCATACATCATGAAAATTATTTTCATTGAATATTAAATTTTAAGTTATTTATTTTATTAAGAAAAATATATTAAATTTTTTTGTGTTTTTAAAAATCATTTTCAAAGTGGAATGGATATTTTCATTTAGAAATGATTTAAATAATTCATAAATATTCCTTTATAAATATTAAATGTTATTATAAATGGAAATGATTATGAAAATGATTTAATTTTTTAAAATTTGTTTTCAAATTTAAATTGATATTTTCCGTAAAACAATTAGATGATATTTAATTAATCTTGTATATATTTTGAAAGGGAATGAATTTAGAAATATATTGTGTATTTTAAAATTATTTTCAATGTGGAAAGGATAAATTTCATAAGGAAATTTTTAAAGTATGTTTGAATATTCCTTTATATGTTTTCATGTTTAAATTAAATGAAAATTATTTATAAACAATTGTATGGATTTAAAATTTTAATATGTGATTTTTAAAAATAATGTTATTTTCCTTAGGAAATGTTCAAACTAATCTTTCAAAATCATTCCCTATCTAATATCACATCATTTGATTTGATATATGAATTCATAGGGATATGAAACAAGGATACAATACTTATACTTTATATGAATATATTCTATTGAAAATATGTTTATGTTATTTTTTATATTCCACTGGTTGTAATATGATAAAATTCTAATGAAATCTATTTTTTTTCATTGGTTATGTTATGGTAAAATTCATAAGTAAATATTAAACATGTATCTTACCATAGTTTATGATATTTTTAAACGAATATGAAACAAAATTAATTTCATGGGTTATGATGTGATGAATTTTATATCATAGTTTGGCACAATTAAATATTGTTTTTATTATCAGTTGAGTGATACCTATATAAACCTCCAATGAATTAGGTAAACATTTATATCTCATGCAAAATATACTATTGGAACAAAGAGTTAACGAGGATCAATATGTGAATTTATCTATTATGATGGTCTTATGAGTGAACCATAACATTGATTATCATTTTGGGAGAGATCTCATATACAATGATAGCATTAGTCTTCACTCTTGACTTTTATGGGAATGATTTTCAATGCATATTTGTATACCATAATTCCATGTCTTATGAGAATGTCATAATCTCATGGATTATATTATTTGATTTAGAAATTATTAATAGCTAAATAAATTCCAATATTTAGTACTTGACATAAGATTATGATCATTGTTATATAAGGGTTGTCTTTCAAATCTTATGTTAATGTTATCATACCCTTGTGTTAATATTACTCTTATGTATATCCATTTTTACCCTTACTGAGCATCTATGATCTCCCTTTCATATGTTTTCTTTCCCCATGTTTTAATGAATGGTTTTAAGTAGGGTATATATTTGAATAATACTAAAGGTGAATATATTTATGCGTGAGGATTAATATGGTTCAAAAATATAGAATATTGTGTAACCAGTCTCAAAATACACTACACTATTATGGTCCTCGGGCATGTGTTTGTGTAATGTAATGAATATTCATTTAAAATATGTAATATCTATGTATGAAAATTATCATTTTCAACATGGATTATATCTAAGAACATCATACCACCACCCAAATGATTATATGTCATATTGTTAATAAACACATATTGTTGTATGATTATTGAATCCCACTTCAAAAATAGTTCTTCAATAAATTATTATTTGTACGCTTTAAAATCATTGTTTTTCCCAATTTTTAGGTAATATTTAAAATCTATTGGAGTTTCTGACATAGAGGCCTTGGTAATTGAAAAGATAGGAAAATTGTACCTAAAATCTCAATGCATTATCACTGATTAATACAAGACTTTCTATAAACCGGTTATATAAAATAAACCCCCACTAAATTGTGTAATTTAATATAAATGTGGAAATAAAAACTAATTTTTATTTATATTTATTTTTAGATATAATATATGGGTTCACTAACCATAAAAATTTATTAAGAGAAAACCTCATTTTATTTTATATATAAAACTATTCTTATCGTATAAACACTCTTAACTATTTAATTATTATATAATAATTAAAATTGTGAGGCCACAATTTAATTATGAAGGGAGAATATAAAAACTTAATATTTTAAAAAATAATTTAATTTAGATAAACATTATGATTGATAATTATTTTTATGTGAAACTTCAAGTTAAGAAGGCCATGTTATATTAAAAAACAATCAATATAATATAGATATTAAATTTTTGGTTATAAAAAAAATTAACCACTTCATGAAATCTATGAACAAAAAAAGAGAAATGTTATTGGGTAGTGGATGTCTCCCTGATAATTATTATTTATTAGAACTCATAAATTGGTATATCTTCTAGTGTATTTCCTATATAAAGCACATTCTAAATTCAAACAATTACAATAAGAGTGAAATTGGATGTGAAGGAAATTTGATCTAATTGAAATTTCAACAATATATATGCTTGTAGAATCGCTATAATCTATATCTAGTAGATCATACAATATGATTATATCAAAAATAGTGATCTTTTTGGGATATGAAAAAATAAATTAAAATGATTTATTTTGGTTTTTATTAATCTAATATGTTTTTAAAAACATGTGTTTTACACATTTCCCATTTTTTATTTTAAATAAATATTAATTCTAATATAAAATAATTTTTCATAATATTTATTATTTCAAAACAAAATTTATAATGTTTATAATCTCAAGTAGTAGAAAATAATATCCTTTCTACATTTTCAATGTCAAAAGTACCTTATAATTTATTTTTTGATTTTTATGATTTAATTAATTTTTAAATCAATTGTGAAATACATAAATTTTACCAAAATTTTAAATTTAATTATTTTATATAAATATAATAAATATATATATTATTATAAAACCATTGAATTTAATTAAAATTTATTTTAGGGGAAAATAGATTATTTTTAAATATAATTTTCAACATCAAAAATATATTTCCAACTTTTTAGAACATAATTAAAATTTAATAATAATTTAAATATTATTTTCAATATTTTCTTTTAATGAAACATTTTTTTCGTAATATTCAATTATGGATTTCATTGAATGATTCATATCAATTATTTTTCATTAAAAAAATATTTATCATCAAAATCAAATACATGGATTATTTTACCCTACATATAAATTTAATGATTAAAAACATTTTTTTTAAAATGTGTTCTTACGCATTAAATGAATCAATGTAAAAATTAATTTTTTACACACCAAATTTTTTTAACAAATTGAATAAATTTTATATTTGGAATTATTATTCAAAAGTTATATATTAAGGGTTTTATTATTCTTAGGCATTAAAAGATAATTATTTGGGAAAAAATAGTTACCATGGTAAAGTCAAGAAAATTAAAGTAAACAATTCTAGGTATAATGTGATATAAAAATGAATGAAAATGTGTCTAATGGATTTTTTGGATTTAATCAACCATATCTCATCTCTCAAAAAAATATTGTCCTATTTTTTGGGCCACATGACATGGGAAGCATGTGCTCTATTTATATAAAGCGGTAATATTTTCTAAAATATCATTCTAAACCCTAATAAAACTGTCATATCCCCACCCCTTCAATGCCACTAAAAAACTTATTTCATATTCAAAACATTGCACCTATTATTTACCCTATAATTAAATTTTTTACCCTTTACAGTATAATCACAATATATTTTACAAATTCTTCTATTTTCAACATGTATGTGATGGGAATGTTCCAAATATAAAATTAAGTACATCTCATTATCTTTAATTTTTTCATTATCTTACATTACCCATTAAACATAAAATTTCTAATATGATAAATTTTTTGTTAACTATATAGTTTTTTTTATTTTCTTTTGGATATAAATTATCTATCCTTTCCAAAAAAAATTTTACAGAAATCAAAAACCTTAATTGGGTCCCACCTCCATGATGCAACATGTATCATTTTCCATAACCACCATGAAAAATTATCCTGATGTTGAATTTCATATAAATTTATTATATTTATTACATATTTTAAATTCATAAATTATAAACCACATTACACAATTTCCTCATTATATGTAAGTTGAAATCATCATCCATGCATACAAGAAAACTTTCTCATCCATCAAATGTTGTATTCTATCCTACATTTCCTCCCTTCATTTAAGGTTCTATGATTTGGTTTTATGAATAAATATGATGTTTTTGAAATTATTAAGTGTTTTTAAGTCTAATTAGATAACCTATTTAGAATAAGTGAAATAAAAATTCATCATAAATTCAACCATCATAATAGAGATTATTAATAAAAATCAATGATTTTTTCACTTTATGTTATAACTTCTTATAGGAAATTTTATTCTTCTATTTAATTCCAATTTTGATATATAACATTAGTAGATAAAAAATAATAATATTATTATTCTATTATAAATATATTTGTATGATCCTAGTATTTCACAAAGGTACTGAATCTTATAATTTTTTACTAACCCTTTTGTTTTACCTTAATAACTTATAAAAATTGTTAGAGGAGGTTTTTAGAGAATATGAAAAGGTTTAGGGGATCATATAAAAGGTTTTTAGAGAAGGTGGTGATGTATAAGGTTATAAAAATAATGTTATAATTATTAATCTAAACAATAAAACGTAGCAAAGAAATGATTATTGTATGAGAAACCATGACAATGTGGACAGTAAACCATGAATGATTTGTAATTTTTTACAGTTTCTCCCAATATCGGTTACACATGGTACTATTAACTATATTTCTAATTTGTGTATAATTCAGTGCTCATAGATAGTAGGGATTCATGTTTGGTGAATGGTTTGGTCAAAAATGAAGAATAACTATACCCCATATTAAAAACACTAAAATTAAAAAATTTACCTCCTTGCTATTATAACAAAATCATCACATTCTCTTCAATAATTATTATGATAACATAGCCATGGGATCTATCCCTTCTTTCATTTTAGTAACTTGGTGGATCTCCCTCATCCAAAATTTGTTTACTTCACCATCAGTTATGTGGGAACACCCTCAATAAGGCTAACACCTCATTCCCTTTTTATTAGTTTTCTTACCTTTATTTGGTAGTATCTAAATGCATGAAAATATATCATATTTTTTTGGTTTTATGTATAGTTTTATAATTTAAAAATTACTAGAAAAATATGAGGCTTATACTAGATGATTATTCTTCTATGATAATTTGGTATGTGATCTAACAATTTTACCCATAATTCTCAATGACAATAAATTGTATCCTTGTTCTACACACAATACATTCCTGTGTTTCTATGAAAATTCATATCAATTAAAAATTTCCCCCCAAACCATGATCTAGATGTTTTATAAGACACATACAATCCATTGGAGGTTAGTGAACTCAACTTATATAACCCCTTTGGGTGTTTTGGGTTAAATTCCCATGATGAACTTATATAGATTAAAACCAAAACAAATCATAGTGTATGTTTGGATGACATTATAGTAACTTCATTGACTATTCAAATTGAACCACCCCTTTACTTTTTTTATTACCACTCACTAGTGTAACACCTTAATTGAATTAATTAATATTTTAACGAACATTTATAAATAAAATGATGACTAAATTATTAAATAAAAATTATCTATTATTATGGACTTTAATCACAATACTAAAGGGGTTTCATTGCATGAGAAATCCTCGAATTATTTTGAGAATTCCTTCAGTGAACTCATTAGAGACCAGATGATTCAATAATTTAAATTCCATGAATTATAGCCATATTATATTTTTTATTTGTATTAATTTTTTAATTCCCCAACATAACATCATGGGTTCATCTATATTTCCACGAAAAATTAATATTCTTGAGATGATCTCCCCATATTCAGCTTAATTGAATAGAATAAGGAATTCCTCAGGCTATCCCCTTGGATTACAATCAATTCTACCCAATATTTAAGTATTATTTCATTGTTTATATTAGAATCATTCAGATATAGAATGATAAGTGTTTATCCCTTAGATTATACTCATACCAATATGTTCAAACATCGTAGTTGATTATTATGAGTCTTCTCGACTTCTAGTAGTCAAGAATGTCAAAGGTTATCATTTGATTATATTTGGATAATATAATTAGGTACCTTGGATATTTTCCCTGAGTAACATGATAAACTTAAATTTTCATTTTCTCATAGACATCCAGAATAGGCCAATGTAGGTATGGTCGTCTGGGTATCACATGTGAGTAGTCTGAACCTGACATAGTTTATATCATTTTATCACTGAAAATTGTTATACACATACACTATTATATCTTATAAACACTCATTGGATCCGAATTTTCTAAAATTGGTGGTAGAAAAATATGTTTTATTGACACATTATTCCGGACAACGTTTTCTCCCTGAACATATTTCTTATATGAAGGTAATGATAATGAGATGCTTCTTATTATGGATTCTTGGTTTCTTTTTTAGGATGGAATCTCAGGAGTTGTTTATTATGTTATTTCTCAAGATTCTAATGGAGATAGTTAATTTTGGTTGTTCTGTTTCTCTTTTGATATAATAGAACAGTTTGTATGCATGTTACCATGTTTTCTTATTTCATATTTTTTCAGAGCAATATCTATATATGATATGGTTTACTAGTTCATGTATTATATATTTATTTCTTGATGGTACATGTGTTTAATTTTTTTATACAATGTGTTTATATATAATATTCTATGTCCCACTTTAATGTAGAGTGTATAGTCTCTAAAATATATCATAATAAACCCTGGCATCTAGTCGTCGACATCTGGCATACCGGGAGGAATGTTTAATGCCGTATAGCTAACCAGACCAGTCACTTATCTATGAACTGGGTTTGGAAAATCAAATATTGGTATAAGCGGTGTTTATTTTTTCATTTATTTTCTATTTTTGGATTCTATATAGGATAATATGATGTGTTAGAAGGTGATAACAAGGCATTCATTAGAGCATCTAACTGATGAGTGGGGCGAAAGACAGGTCACATAGAATATGACTTATTTTTTTAGGGTTTCACCTGTTACAATTGCATTGTTTTCACCATTTCAGAAAACAAATTCTTTAAAATGTTATTTGTATTGTCTTTAACCCCTTAGATTGTATGAAAATTGATAATTATATCACTAAAAACTATAAAAGTGTAGGGATTTATATGTCATCTATATTCCACAAAATCCGCATTTCATTACCAACATTGCATGTAGTATATTATATGTGCATTGGTTTTTATATATTATAATTATAACACTTATTTTAAGGGAAAATAATTAAAAAAAATTAATTAAAGTTTTTAAATAAATCTAAATGATTTTTTCATGTATTTCATTATGATGAACTATGACTAACCAATTTTAATATGGTTAAGAGATGAAGCCTCGATCACATGAGATAAAAAAATGATTTGGTAGTGGTTTCGGGGATTTCCATATTTAATTTATTTTTCCCTATGAATTTTAAATTTCAATCCAAATAATAGAACCATAATATATAATCTTGTTATATATTTATTTATAATTTTAGGCAGCTGGTTGTAGTTAAATGGTGTGCTAATTGAAACTTATAAAGTGTATTCCTTTATTACATGGGAATGGAAACACATATATATAAACCATTACATTTTCATAATTAACAAAAGGTATCCATTAATTGTATATAACAATTAAATCTATTGATTTATTTCATATATAATGTGGATTTAACACCCCATACAACTGAACTGTTATGATTAAAATTCAAAATCCTACCCTTTAACCTGACTTTCTAAGTGGTTGGTTGGGTTACTGTATTTCTTATATAGTGATTCATTTTACCAATATTGTTTTTCAATTTCTAATATCTTTTTCCTTAAGAATATTTTAAGTTTTTTTCATGGTATTCTACTTATATTACTCTATGACGGCCTCAGTCCTAGCGCTATGAGGGGGTGATGGACATACTCTTATGGTGGTGGGAATCAAACTTGTAATGCCCCAAGGATTCGTTAATAAATTTAATATTGAATGCATGAAAAATTGAGCCTCCCGAATACCCTACTTTTTTATTACCTATCCATTAAACATAATTTTTCGATCTCTGTGATTTGAATTTCAAAAAACTCACAAACACAGTTGCATTTATTAAGATGTTTAGAGTCTGATAAGACACACATAATTTTTGGTGAATAGTAATATACCATTATGAATAGTAATATTAATATTAATATGAACCTTATGAATAGTAAATCATGTTATTATTTTATTGTCTTATGGTTATAAAATAATAATATCATGATATATTTTTTAATGTGATATAAAATATATTATAGATTAAAAATTGTCATTTTTTGAATAAATTATAATTTTCTTTGAAAAATGAATTTAACATATTTTGAAAAATATTTTTTAAAAATGAAGTTCATTTTTGAATTCAACAGGTCAAAAAATGGGTTGGGTGAATTTTTGGAAATTTTCAGAAATGCTCGAATCTTTATGAATTGAGAAATATGGTAATTTACCGTATTATTACATTATCAGATAAATTTACTATAAATAGAATTTTGTTTGATGTCATCAGACATGGTTAAAACTCACATGAAATTATTACTATTATTTTTAACATGAATCAACACTATTTGTTTCCTTGAGGTAAATAATTAAATAATGAATAAGATATTAAAAAATCACCCATCTCCTCCCTTATAAAACCCCCCATCACTTCCTATTCACTCCATTCCTCTAATGCATTTTTATTTGTCTAATTTATATCCAAATATCATCCCAAGAACCTACCCCACTTCCATAATCCCTTTTTCTCAGGAATATAACAGAGCCACTCCCAATAAAAGACTCTCAAGAAATATTACTTCAAGAGGTAAATTCCTCTTCTCATTTCTTTTATTTAAAATTTCTTTATTATCCTTTTGTTTCCTCACCTCCTTTCATTCAAATATTATTATAGATCTAGTTCCTTAAATGTAATAGAATTTTGTTATTATAATGGAATAATATATCAGCATTTCTCATTTCCCCCTCATTTATACTTGAAATGAAAACATTATTCAAGATGTGTTAATTTATCACATTCAAGGACATTGGGGATTTAATTTCTATTAACGACTTCAATTATGGTCATGAATCAATTTTTAGTATTGAACCGGATTATTATATGGTTCATATATCCTATTTAATGGGTTTTAATTTTTTTAAAAAAAATTCTTAATTTATGGATCAAAATGTATTTTTTGTGATCAAAAATGGCCAAATACCCCCAAACAATTATCATTAAAATATTATATAATGATTCATCATTACTCTAAATCACAAAAGGAATTTTTTAACTATGTAATCTTATGTATTTTCAATAATCATAGATAATATCAATTCTAGACAACCATTATCATTTTATATGTTTATCTTTACATTAATATAAGTAAACCAAGCATGAAAACCAAGGAAGAAAACGCTCCCAATCAATGAAATTCAATCTATTACCCATCAAAGGGCCATGAATGACCATTATGAGGTTATAATTAATCAATTAAATATATATGAGGTTCTAAAGTCATTAACTTATGAACCTAAATTTTAATAATCTGGTCATTATGATCATGTTAGGAAAACCATCAGATTTAAGGAAAGGGTTTTTCATCAGAACCTCCAATTTCATTCGGATTACTTTTATTACAAACGTACATCAATGAAATTATTATGTATTATTATGTAATACTATTAAATTTTGTTTGAGTGTTCTAAATTTTTTTACTGACCTGAATAATTCATTATATTATGGGTATTTACACATTGTTAAATGAACATTCAAAATTATTTCTGAAATAATAGCATGATTCAAGGGAATTTATCAAAATCTCACATATTTTCAAGGGAAATATATAATCTGTTTTATAGCCATTATATTTCTAAAATCACTCATTTTATTATAAATATACTATATTAATTAATTTATTGTTTTATATATTGTCATTTCTAAAATACATATTCATTTCATAGTAAATGAGTATTTATCTCAAGAATAACTCAATGATTTCAGAAAAGTATATTCAAATATTTCAACACACCTATTGATTCTTATGTATTATTTGGATTAATATTTTCTGAGATAATATTCCATATTTAATTGAATGGTTTATCATTAGTTAAACTGTTTATGTGTTATCTTAAAACTACTCACCAATTTACTCAGAATGGTTAGTGTTTATGATTAATGTTCAGGAAATGTCATTTACATGTCATGTGTTACTTTCAATGTGAATATATATGTTGTTTATATTTATCCCCATTAATTTTAGGAATGAATTATACTTATTATGTGATGGGTGGGGCTGGCTATATCTCCACGATCCAACGTTAGGTCTCATGAGAAAAACTGCGATCTTGGAAAGAGGCCTTGAAAATATGATTATCTATGGTCTTGGAAAGAGGCCTTGATGGAATGTCAATGATGTTAGGAATTATACATTCCTTCATTATAAAACAAGTAATTGAATTTTCATGAGGTTATTTAAAAAGTATAATACCCATGATTATGCTATATTATGGAATTATTTATTCATCTCATATTCCTTCCATAATATGTTCATGTTCATTTTTAAAGGATGTGTTTTTTAGTTATTCATCATGCCTAATTTTTATGTTTATGATGTATTCCATTTTATTTCTTACACTTGATTATCATTTGAGCTCACCCCTTTCTTATGTTTCATTTTCCCAATACATGAAGAGGTATATTATGAATGACCTGCAGAAATAACATAGGAGTTATAGATGATTTCAAAGGAGTTTCTAAATTATATATCCTTTCAAGTTTTAATGTTGAAATTATGTATAAATCTAATTTTCAATTTGTAATCAATTCATTCCTTCAGGATAAAATTTTCATTTATTTATGCCAATGTAATCAAATAAGGAACTGTCTCCAAGAAATTAGAGTCGGGTCTTTATAGTTGGTATCAGAGAAAGTTTAGTTGGAAAATTGAAAATTACATTTAGAAAATTTAGACTAGGGAACAAAACTATAAGATAGTATTTCCGGATAAGTATATAAGAATATCCTATAATTATGGTAAGGAACATATTATGCGGATGTTTCTTAAAAATACATTAGTGTCTGGATACTACAAGTGGACATGGTTCTGGCAGAGATGTACCTAGGATTGAAAACTACAATAAGGAGTTTTGGGCAAGACCTGGGGTATCCTGGTACATGACAACGTGCCTTACTACACACCTGGTCTGAAAATCTTGGGGGATATTCTTAAGATAATTCATAATTTCATTACAATCCATTATAAGGGATTTAAATTTAAATTTTTCTTCAAACTAATATTTTTTATTCTTATGAAATTATCTATGTACATAATTTCAATTTATGTTAAGTATTTTTTTATGTTGACATTATACATTATGATTCATAACATAATCTAGTGTATTCCATTATTTATAAATGTTGCCTATTAGAAGGAATTAAAACCACATGAACCTGCATGTACCATGTTGGGATTTCCCTCTGATGCAAGATAATTATGTTGGCTCTGGTGTTGTGACTACTTCTAATAATCTTATAACTATAATATGATAGATAACTCAGTTCATGAATAATAATCATACCAAAATGAAGAATCTAAATCCAAAACATGGGGAAGCTATGTTATACTACTTTATGCAATAATAGGATCCATCATTTAATAGGACAACTAACCCATTCACATCAGAGTAGTGGATAAGGTCATTAGAGATGATATTTCACACTTTGGGATGTTACTAATGAGAGAAGATTTTTATATCAGTTTATTGACATCCAATAGATGTGTATTAGTGGTGGTATTTAATCTAAAACACATAAGAGGAGGAACAATTATAATAAATGGAATCGATGTATTTTAAGGAAATATACATAGAAAAATACTTCCCTTGTAAATAGTGATAAGATATGGAAAGGTAGTTCCCTAACCTGAGGCAATAGGAGGATAAGAATATTTCAAAGTATGAAGCTAACATCACAAGTTTAGACATTCATTTTATTAACTACATGCATAATCCAAGGAGAAAGTTTGATCAATTATTTGATTGTTTAAAACCACTCCTATTGTAGGCTCTAATCTCCCAATGTTTCTCATCATATAAAGATATAGTCTCAAGTACTATAAAGACTGAAAAGGAATTATCTAAGTCTTATGATATTAATTGAAATAAAGAGATGAATATGGTAGATGAAAACTCTGGGAAAAGAAATAAGGAAATTAGGAAGAAGGGAAGAGTTAACCATACACCATGTGATAGTTTTGGGAAGAGTCACCCTGGAACATGCCTGAAGCGTATGGGGATTTATGACAGGTGTGGAGAAAAATACCACCTATACTAGGATTTTATATTGAATAAAGAAGCTACAAATGTTCAATGATAAAATTGTAGGGATATGGTACATTATTCAATTGAGTGTCCTACGTGTTAATGAAATATTTCCCAAAAAGGAAAAGTGGGAAAGGCCAAGATTATACAATCAAAACTATTGATATTGAAGTCCCTAATGATGTGGTGTCAGGTACTTTAATTGTATCTTCAAACATATCCAATGCTTTATTTAATTCTGGATCATAATATTCTTTCATATCTCCCCAGTTTTCAAAAAAAATTAGATATTTCTAAATTGATTCAATAAGGTTATTTTCAGATAGTAATTTTAAGGGAAGTATCATTGTAACAATTATTTGTCAAGAAGTCCCCATTATATAATATAAACGTGCTTTATCTGTTAATTTTATTATCATACTCACGATTGACCTTAATATAATACTTCGAACTGATTGGATTTCAAATCATGATGCAAAAAACTAATGAAATATCAATGAGGTTACATTTTTGAGAATGATGTAGAATACCTTAACTTTATAGAAGAAACAACGTCATCTATATATTATCTAGATCCATCCACAATAACAATACTTGATTCAATTCTTAGCAGGGATAAAATACAATATCTATAGGTGAATAAAGAATTATTAAAATTGAGTATGTACCTATTGTGGGAATATATATATATATATTTTGGAGGAATTACCACGGCATTCTCTAAATAGGGAAGTTGATTTCAAAATTGATTTAATTCCTAGTTCAAGACCTATATCAATGACTCCTTATAGAATGACCATTATGGAATTAGTTGTACTGGATAAATAACTATTGGAATTGAATGATAAATAATTTATTTTCCCAAGTTTTTATCTATGATAATCCCTTGTTCTTTTCATTAATAAGAAAGATGGATTTATGAGGATGTTCATTTACCACAGGGAGAAAAATGCTATAAAAACAACGAAAAAGTATCACATACCTCGTGTTGATTATTTATTTGATCAACTTCATGGAGCCCAGCTTTTTTTAAAGATTGACCATCAATTTGGATATCATCAGTTGCAACTGAATAAGGAAGATATTACAATGATAGAAATTCAGGCCACGTATGGTGTCACGAACCAGCCCGGGTACCCTGGTAACCTAATAACTGAGCCAGCCCTGACATAGCACGATGGGTGTTCCCGATCCCCACGAGTCAACGACCAGCACCTGGAATCGTACAACATACTAGTGGGAACTATTTGGCACAATAATGTGGAAGAAAGAGTAAAAAAACATGTATTCATAACAAAAGAAACTCCACTGGGATTAGTGTACTAGATAACAAAGAGGAATAAAATGCAAAAGTACTACATCCCATGTAATAAAACTGGGAAAAAACCCTATGGTCCCTAAGGACTCAACTCACCAAGTCCCAAGATCAACAACTGGATCCACCTCCAAGGGATCCCTTCCCTTTTCTCAAACCTGGAAGGAGAAAGTATACAAACACCCGAAGGAAAATGTCAGGTCTGAGCCTAAACCCAGTATGATATCACCAAAGATTCCATAACAGATCCCAAAAATGGATTATCCAAAGAAAAACATTCAATTTTAAAATAAGATGGTTTGAAAATTCAAAATCATATCTTATCAAATCATGCTATACATTTTCAAATGATGGAAATATTATCTAGAAAGGCATTACAATGATGGAGTATTTTTAAAACAATGGATTTAATAAAAACTATTAAATAAAACAGTTTATGTAAATTCCTCAAGCATGTAAGCAGTTCAAAAGCATTGGCATACATTTATATCTCATATATAAATAAACAAGCGAGCAACATGGTCATCTTCCAAAATGTATGATAGTATTAACTAGTTATAGGATTCCACACTCTCTATGAGAACTCAGCGAAATGTGTATACACACGTCTCTATGAAACTAGCCAAAGGATTCTCGTCACCATCCCATCAGGGATGTGACCCGCCGAAAGTATGTTTTAGAACATTGTCGTAGCGTAGAGTGTATCCAAATAACTCACTAACTACCTAAGGCTTGATTGAGCTCTTACATGATTGGAGAACTATTTTAAAAATACTTAAAATATGATCAATCCCATTATTCCATTTCAAATGTGCCAATTTTGTTCAATTTAAAACAAAAACAGGTTTTATTCAAAACATGCCTTTTCACAATATAAAACCAATGGGTTTCTATCAAATCATATTAAGCAATTTTCAGAAGTTTGAAATCCATTCAAAACCAATTCCATCATTACACATTTCATTTCCACAATTAAATTCAACAATTTAAATCATCCAATTTCCAAAAACACACCAAATTCAATGGAATTGGAGTATTCCAAATTCCCATGCAAAAATCCATTTCAAATACCTCGATTCATTGGAATCAGGTTTTTATCATTTTGATTGAATGCAGACTTGAGAAATTAAATTTAAATCAACAATTGAATTAAATCAAGCAAATACAATTTTAATCAATGTGGCCAATCGGTACGGAACAATCTATCTTGATTTATTGACGGGACTTAGGCCAACGAGAAAGCCCAAAAACTGAGTGTCACAACGATGTCAATCAAAAACTAGATCTAAATCCTTAAAACCAAAATTTTGATCAAATTAATCAAGATCTTAAAAAACTAGATCTAGATTTACAATCCTAGATCTATTCCTCATCTTCTAGTTATAGATCCATGGAAAAAAAGGAAATCTCCCATGAAAACATCAAGGAAATATAGAGGAATAAATGAGAAATGAAACGAAATGATATCCACTTACCGGGAGGAGAGAAGATCTTCAATATGAGCCTTAAATCTTGAAAAATGATGTTCGGATCACCTTGGAATATTTTTAGGAAGCTTGGGAAATACCTAAAATGAGTTGATCCGGAGCCAAGGTCGAAAAAAGGAAGTCACAGAGGTTCGGGTGGTTTTAAAAGGAATTTTCAGAATTAAAAATTGCGTGCACATTATACCTGGGCATAGACGCACAGTTTTTCAAATTCTGCATACATCTTGTGGCCCTCATTGTCTAAATATTCATGGTCTGCACGGTTTAGTCACACAGTTTGTCAAACTATGCACACATCGTGTGTACCTCCTTGTCCAGTGCTGCTTTGTTGGCACGGTTTGGTCACTCAGTTTGTCAAATCGTGCGCAAACCATGCACAATCCATTTCTCTTTTGTTTTACTAAAAAGATCACCCAAACACACCCCCAAGTAACTACTCCAAATCATAGTTACATAGAAACATCAAAAATTACCTGAAAATATAACGTGATGTTACATCCTCCCCATCATAAGTCATTTTTATCCCCCGAAAGCCTATAAAGAAACATCCACGTCAAAAAGATGAGGCTACTGTTCTCTCATTAGTGCCTCCCTTTCCCACGACTAACGAGAATCTGAACCATTCTACCAAAGAACACGGACCAGATGTATCATTCTCCCACAAAGTACATTGGTCTTAGAATCAACAAGCCTGACTGGTCGATCAGTCACTGATAAATCAAGTTCAATTTCATGATCACTCCAGTTCACAACATGAGAGGGATCAGAGAGATACTTTCACATCTATGATACATTGAACACATTATGTATCAACGTCAGCTGTGGTGGTAGAGCTAGACAGTAAGCAACTTTCCCCACCAGAGAAAAATCCTTGATAGGTCCCACAAAATGAGGAAGAAGCTTCCCTTACCTCCCAAGCCGTCAATGACCCGATCAGGGTGAAACATTCATGAAAACCTGGTCACCAACTAAGAACTCTAAAGGTTTACGACGATGATCAGTATAAGACATGTACTGAATCTGTTTTATAAAAATTATTTGACGAATCAACTGGATCTTAGTTGTCGTCTCTTTGACCGAATCGGTCCTACCAAAGAGCTTTCACCAATCTCTGACCAACCTAAATGAGATTTACGAGGTCATCAATAAAAATACTCAAAAGGATCCATTTTTAATGCAGATTGATAAATGTTGTTATAAGAAAACTCAACTATCCCCAGATGATCATCCCAAGTTCCATCAAAGTCAAGAACACAAGCGCGGAGCACATCCTCAAGGATCTGAATAGCTCTTTCTGTCTGGCCATCTGACCGTGCATGGAAGACCATGCTCAAACGAACCTTAGATCTCAGTGCATCTTGAAGGCCTCTCCAAAAGCGTGAAGTAAAACAAGGATCCTTATCAGAGACTATAAAAGATGGAACTCCATGAAAAAAACAACTTCTTTCACATAAATATTTCCCAACCCCTCAACATTGGTTGTATCTCGAATAGGTATAAAGTGAGCTAACTTGGTCAGCCTTCTGATCACAACCCATATCGCATTCTTATTACTCAAGGTTTTAGGTAACCCAACCAAAATGTCCATAGAGATTTAATCCCACTTCCATTTAGGGACTGGAAGTGGTTGTAGCAAACCTGGAGGTTTCTAGTGCTCGACTTTCACCTTCTTGAATGTATAGCAACGAGATACAAACTCACCAATGTCTCATCTTATAACTGGCCACCAGAACTGTCATCGCATGTCATAGAACATCTTTGTGGCTTCTGGGTGTACCACCAACTGAGATTTATGGAAACCCCCCGTCACATCCTTCCATGACGCTAATGGCACAATGTAACAGTTTTGATAACACAGAACACCCTCATTGGAGAACAACCAATGAGTACTGGTCTTCTCACCATAAAGAGAGTCCCTAATGCTATGGAATTCATCATCCAGTTGTTGTTCTAGAAGAATTAACTCGAGGAGAGAAGAATTCAACTAAACACTAGCTAATGAAACATAATTTCCCTTCCACTAAACTCCAATATACAACTGAGCTAAAAGAGTCATCGAACTCCACTCTTCTGAAGAATCCTTCACAGCTTATGAGGGAAGTTTCCTACTTAATGCATCTGCAACTACATTCCATTTCCCTGAGGTGTAGGCAATGTCAATGTCGAAAGATTGCAGGTAATCAACCCAAAGCCTTTGGCGGAGATTAAAATATTTTTGAGAGAAGATAAAACTCATGCTCTTGTGGTCTGAATACATAGTAAACCTTTCTACATATCTGTAATGTCTCCACCATTTAATTTCATTCATTACAGCTGCAAGTTCAAGGTCATGGGTAGGATTGTTCTTCTCATGAGGCTTAAGATGGAGAGACTCATTGGAAACAACATGATCACCATACATGAGTACACATCCCAAACCTGAACCCGATGCATCACAGAAGACCACATAACCTATCCCAGCCTCAGGAATAGTTAACACTGGCGCAGTAGTTAAAAGACTCGATAGCTCAAAAAAAGAACTCTGACATTTATTATTCCAGGAAAACATCACTCCCTTTCGAGTCATAGGAGTCATTGGAGATGCTAGCTTTGAGAAGTTTTTAACAATCCAGTGATAAAATACTGCTAAGCCCAAGAATCTCCAAATCTAGAAAAAAATTCTTGGTTTCTCCCATGTCATAACAACCTTCACCATTAAAGGAACAACTGATATTCCTAGTTCTGATATGGCATGTCCCAATAATTTCTCCTCCTGAATCCAGAAATCATAATTTGAAAGCATGGCATAATGTTAGTGATTCTTTAGAGGACTCATAACTATTCTCATATGATGCACAAGATCCTCCTCAGACATATAGTAGACAAGAATGTCATCCACAAAGACTACCATGAATGTATCAAGATACTCATGGAAAACCGTGTTCATCAAAGCCATGAAAACTGCAAGAGAATTAGTTAGGCTGAAGGGCATAAAAAGGTACTCATAATTTCCATACCTACTCCGAAAAGCAGTCTTAGGATTGTCAGATTCCTTTATCCTCAACTGATGGTAACCATATCGAATATCAATTTTTGAAAACCTCTTTTCCCCTTTCAATTGATCAAACAAATAAACAATTCATGGTAATGAATATTTATTCTATTTCATGACTCAATTGAGTTTACGATAATCAACACATAAGAGAAGAGAACCATCAGCCTTCTTGGAGAAGAGAACAGGTGATGCCCAAGGTGACACACTCAGGCGTATAAACCCATTCTCAAGAAGATCGTCTAACTAAGACATCAGTTCTTTTAGTTCTGCTAGAGCCATTTGGTAAGAGGGAATAGAAATTGATTGAAAACCAGGTAACAAGTCAATTGAAAAATCAACCTCTCTTGCTTGTGGAAAACGAGAGAAGTCAAAAGAAAAGATGATGGTAAACTCAGCGATGACTGGAGGAAGATCAACACACATTTAATCTCTCTCCAGATCAAAAGCAAACGCTGGTATAACTTTACCCAACTCTGGATAAGAGGGTCTAGATCTACTTGACCTTGCGTCCCATTCTCCTTGAGAAACAAGAGGCACACCACTTGGTGTAGTAAGGTATGCCCGTCGAAGATAAAAATTGATCTGGGATTTTTTTGGAAATGAGCCAATTCATCACCAAAATAAAATCAATTGAATTCATGTCAAGAACCAAGAAACTCTAAGCATCATCAACATCTGATAGAGAGAAGACACAAGCAGGACTACAGAGACCCTTCCCTCTCATTATACCGAGGGGTGTAGTAATATCCATCGTACAAGATAAAATATCCATAGGTAGATTAAGCAGATTAACAAGATGGGTTTAAATAAAAGAGTGAGATGCACCAGTATCAAAATGAACTGTCATTAAAGACGAAGCTATAGTAATGGTACCTCTCATAGTTGTAGGACATGTATGAGGAACCTCTGGTGACTCTTCCATTACGTGAAGAATCTTCGTTCTGGATTCATTTGGCTGGAACCCTTTTGTATGTGAAGCATTTGATTATCCCACAGTATTTTAGGTGTTGATGATCCTGTTTCATTATGCAGAGTAGAGAAGCTATGGCGGAATATCTGTAGGTTCCCTAAACGTCCACAGGAGCTACAGTTCTTGGGTGCCTCAGTGCAAACCCTCTTAGAATTTCCAAGCTTCCCACACTGATAGCAAAGTCAAAGAAGTCCCTCTTGGTGCTACCGGATGTCTGGAAAGACTCTTCTATAGAGAACTACCATAAGGAATGGCATGCTTCTATTTTACTTTAAAGGAACCCACACTACCACTTGGAGGGAAAGGAACCTCCTTCAACCCGAATGTTCCTGCCAAGTCCATCTCAACCATCATCGCCCTATCTAGCACATCAGCATAAGTGGGTAGCTTCCATAGGAAAATCTAAGAACAAATATCTTATCGAACACCCAACTCGAATCGTCGAGCCTTCATCCTTTCATTAGATACAATTTCAGTAGCAAATTGTACCAACTCAGAAAATGGATTTGATTACTCAGTCACCGTTTTGTTGGCCTTCTCAAGCTTGAAAAACTCCACAGCATTAGCCAACACCATTAACTCTTGATAGAACTAGTTATTTAAAAGAACCATAAAGTCTTTCCAGTCCAATACCTCATGTTTCCAGGACATCACCAATGTGTCCCACTATCTTTTACTTGGTCCCTCCAGTACGAAGCATGCGGATTTTACTTTGATCCCCTCATGTGTCTCCAAGATCCCAAATAGATGTTCAATCATACTCAACTTTTCCTCAGCATTTTAAGGGTCAGTGGAGCATTTGAAAACGAGTGCCTTCTTGTGTAAGAACTCTTGAGAATGACTTCGGATAATATCACTATAAGGATCTATTGCATGAGTCTTAACAAGAAGTGGAGGTGGTGCCTATCCTAGAGGTTGGACTGTACAAACAATCACCTCATCCAGATTTGGATCCATAGTAGGAATCACATGCTAAGGATCAGCAGTGTCCTCTTTTTGGATCTGAGCTCCACGTATTCTCAGTGGAATGATTCTACATAGCATAAAAATACATAGATTAACACCCAAACCAAGTAACAAGGAAAACTATTCTTGATAGAAGGGATTAACAAGATCTGGATTCCACTCTATCCAAATAAAAATAGGGAAAATACTAGAATGAATCCACAAGTCGTATTTCCCTAACCAACCCTGGTGACATAAGGTACATTTTGGTGAGACCTATCCAGGCACATAATCCAAACTACCTCCCAAGTCCCGAAAAGAATACTCAAATCCATACAGTCATCAAGGCAAGATGCTTAACCTTCCATTGATACCACTTTGTAATGAACTAGCTTGGGTACCCTGGTAACCCGACAACAGAGCCGGACCTGACATATCCCAATGGGCGTTCTTGCTCCCCACGGGTCGGTGACTAGCACCTGGCATCGTAAAACATACAAGTGGGAATAGTTTTTCCACAACAATGTTGAATCAAGAGTAAAAAAAATAGTATTCATAACAAAAGACACTCCACTGGGAGTAGTGTACCAGATTAAAAAGAGGCATAAAATACCAAAGTACTACAACCCAAGTACTGAATCATGGAAAACATCCCCAATGTCCCTATGGACACAACTCACCAAGTCCAATGATCAACAACTGGATCCACCTCCAAGAGACCCCTTCACTTTTCTCGAACCTGGAAGGAGAAAGTCTACAAACAACCAAAGGAATATGTAGGGTGTGAGCCTAATCCCAATAGGATATCACCAAATATTCCATAACAGATTCCAAAAATGGATTATCCAAAAAAACATTCAATTTTCAAATAAGCAGGTTCGGAAATTAAAAAGTATATCATAAAAAATCATGCTTTTCATTTTCAAATGATGGAAAATTTATCAAAAAAGGCTTTACAATTATGGAATATTTCTAAAACAAAGGCTTAAACAAAAACAGTTACATAAAATAGTATATGTAAATTAATCAGGCATGTAAGCAGTTCAAAAGCATTGGCATACATTTATATCTCATATATAAATAAACAAGGGAGAAACATAGTCATCTGCTAAAAGGTACAATAGTATTAACTAGTTATAGTATTCCGCACTCACTATGTGAACTCCGAAAAATGTGTATACACACGTCCCTATGTCACTGGACAAAGGAGACTCTTAACCATCCCATTGGGGATGTGACCCACAACAAGTATGTTTTACAACATTGTCATAGCGTAGAATGTATCCAATTAACTCACTAACTACTTATGGCTTTCATGCACTCTTACATGATGTTGAACTGTTTTAAGAATTCTTAAAATACGATCAATTACATTCTTCCCTTTCAAAAGTTCCAATTTAATTCCATTTAAAACTAAAATAGGTTTTATTCAAAACATGCATGTTCACAAGATAAACCCAATGGGATTCTATCAAATCATTTTAAGCCATTTTCATAATTTTGAAATCCATTCAAAACCAATTATATCATTACACATTTCATTTAAACAATTAAATTCAACAATTTAAATTGGACAATTTCCATAAACACAACCAATTCAATGGAATTGGGGTTTTCCAAATTCCCATTCCAAAACCATTTCATATAAGTCGATTCATTGAAATCGGGTTTTTATCAATTTAATTGAAAGCAAACTTGAGCAATTGAATTTAAATCAAAAATTCAAATAAATCAATAAAATACAATGTTAATCAATTTGGCCAATCGGGACGGAACCACCTACCTCAATTTACTTACGGGAGTTATCCTAAAGAGAAACCCCAAAAACCGAGCGGCACAACAATGTTGATCAAAAAATGGATCTAAATCCTCAAAACCAAAATTAAGATAAAAGTAATCAAGATCATGCAAAACAAGATCTAGATTCACAATCCTAGATCTATACCTCATCTCATAGGTATTGTTTTTTGAAAACTAATGAAATCTCCCATGAAAATATCAGGTAAATATAGAGGAATAAATGATACACGCAACGGGATGAAAGTCCACCTACCGGGAGGAGAGAGGATCTTCAATCAGAGTCTACAATCTCAAAGAAATATGTTCACATCGCCTTGAAATCTATCTAGGAAGCATTGGAAAGACCTAAAATGAGTTAAGCCCGATCCACGGTCAAAAAATGGAATTCCCAGGGGTTCGGGTGGTTTTAAAAGGAATTTTTCGAATTAAAAACCACGTGTATGGTTTACCTAGGGAGAGGCACACAGTTTGTCAAACCGTGTCCACATTGTGTGGCCCTCACTATCTAGAGATTCTCAGTCCGCATAGTTTGGTCACACGGTATGTAAAACCATGCACACATTGTGCATACCTCGTTGTCCAGTGCTGCTTGGTTGGCAAGGTTTGGTCACACAGTTTGTCAAACCGTGTAAAAACCAGGCACAAGCCATTTAGCTTTTGTTTTACTAAAAAGTTCACCCAAACGCACCCCCAAGTCACTATTCCAAATAATAGGTACATAGAAACATAAAAAAGTACCTGAAAACGTAACATGATGTTACATATGGTCATTACTAGTTTACAGTAATGCCTTTTGTACTAACTAATGCACCCTCTCTTTTCATTGATGTAATGAATAGAGTTTTCAAAGAATATCATGATGAATTTTTTGAAGAATTTTTTGATGATATCTTGGTATTTTCCAAAATCTAGTAATATCATTAGAATTATTTTCACACAATTCTGAAGACTCTTAGAAGAAATGAATTATATGGGATGTTTATAAACTGTTAATTTTGGCTGTAATCAGTTTCTTATCTTTGCCACAGTGTCCTTAAAGATAGAATACCTATTGATCATATAATGTCAATGGTTGTGAGAGAATGGAATACTCTAAAATACATAACTGAGGTGCATAGATTTATTGGGTGAACATGTTATTATCATAATTTTATTTGAAAAATCATCTGTTTTTCAAAACCGATGACCAAGCTTACACGTAAATGGTATAAGGTCATATACAAAAATGAATGTGAAGAATGTTTCAAGTAATTAAATAGGATATTAGTGAATTGTCTGATTCTGACTCTACCATCGGTGAATGTTGGGTTAGTGATATATAATGATGCATTAAAGAAAGTATTTGTTGTGTCCTTATGAAGAATGATAGAGTTCTTTCCAATGAATCAATATAGTTAGAAATTCACTAACAAAACTATCATACTCATGTTATTGAGTTATCTATTGATATATTTATTATAAAAATAAGGAGGCACTATCTATATGGTTAATGATGTGAGATATATATAGATCATAAGAGTCTAAAGTATATCTTATCATAGAAAAAACTCAACCTGAGGCAAAAGAGATGGTTTTAACTAGTCATGGAATATGATGGTTCCACGCACTACAACCTAAGAAAGGAAAATAAGGTAGTGGATGTATTGATCTTGAAGGATCATGGAGTTTTAAAAAAATGAGGATTTAATTGGATCCTTATTTTAATTATCTAATAAGTATTTACATGGGAATTATCAATGAATGTGAAACATCATTACTATTTCAATTGGGTTCCCATCCATATTTATTTGAAAGGATTAAAATCTCTCATCCTGATGATGAGAACCTACAAAAGAAAATAAATTCTGTGATAGATGGGATGTTGACTGACTTCATATGGGATGTTGGAATTCTAAAATTTTGGAAGAGGTTGTGTGTTCCCTCTATACTCAAGCTAAATAGGGAATTATTAGATTATTCAAATAGCTGAAATTTATTTATACACCATGGTGGTACTAAATTGTATAGATATTTAATGGAATATTTCTGGTGGGACAACATGAAGAGGGAAATTGCTGATTACATATCTATATGTTTAGTATGTCAGAAAGTAAGTCTGAATGACAAAATCTTATAGGTTTCATGAAACCATTACATATTTTTACACAGAAATGGGATCACATTACCTTCTATTTTCTCACTAGATTACCCAAAACTCTAAAAATGAATGATGGAATGTAATTAATTCTGGATCAACTTATGAAATCTAAACATTTCCTTACTATAAGGGAGTATTTTACAATGGATAACCATGAAAGACTCTATATAAATGAATTTGTAAGACTTCATGGAGAACCTCCCTCAATTGTGTCTGACCGTGATCCCTGATTTACCTCAAAATTATTGAAAAATATTCAGAAATACCTAGATATTGAGCTTCGATTGAGTACTACTTATCACCCTCAAACTGATAGGAAATCAGAAAGAAAAATCCAAACTATAGAAGACATGTGGAGATCGTGATCACTTTATTTTCATGGTACATGGGATCATTAATTTTTTTGGGAATTTTCCTACAATAATAGTTTCCATTAAATAATTCATATTGAAACATATGAATCATTGTATGGAAAGAGATTCCATACACCAACTTATGGGGATTAAGTCTGTGAATGAATGCTTGTGGGTCTAGAGCTTGTGGAGGAAACAACAGTGAAGTTAAAGACTATTCAAACCCATATCATAGAACCTCAATGAAGTCAAAATAGATATGATAATAATCGAAGGAAGGATTTGTAACATCAAGTGGGATATCATGTTTTCTTAAAAGTATCATCATAGTAGGGTGTTATAAGATTTGGGAAGAAAGGGAAACTATGCCCTATGTACATAGGTCAATTTAAAATTTTGTAGAGTATTGGGGTTATGGATTATTGTTTAGAAATTCTACCTTACCCTTCTTTTGTAGACAATGTAATCCATGTCTCATTGTTGAGAATGTACATGCCAGATCCAACGCCTGTCCTCAATTCGGATGGTACAGAATTTCCACCTGACTTATCTTAATTTGAATAGCCTATAATGATTTTGGACACTAAATAATGGGAGTTAAAGAATTAGATGACTCGTCTGGTAAAGATACATTCTAAAAATCATAATATCAAAGAGGAAACATGGAATCCTAATGAGATTATGATGAATAACAACCCAAATCTTTTTTAGGTAACATTATTGTAATTTCAAGGATCAAATTTTTGTAAGGAGGGGGGAATGTAACACCCTAAGGATTTAGAAATAATTTTAATTTTTAATGGTGAAACAATTTGTCTTAACAAAATACCACTATATTATAACCTATATAGAAACCATAATTTTTCCATATCTGTGATTTGAATTTCAAAAAACTGATATACATGGTTCTGTTAAGTAAGATATTTAAAGTCTGATAAGACAAACTAAATTTTTGGGGAATAGTATCATACACTTATGAATACTAATATGAATAGTAGTATGAACCTTATGAATTGTAAATGATGTTATAACTTTATTTTCTTGAGGTTATAAGATAATGAAATATTTATTAATTTTTCAAAGTGATATTAAAGGAATTATAGTTAAAAAATTATTAGTTTTCAAATATAACATGATTTTATTTAAAATTTAAGTTGATAGTATTTAGAAAATTATTTTCATAAGATAGACTTCATTTTTAAATTCTAAATGTCATAAAATGGTTTGGGTGAATATTTTATATTTTTATGAAATACTCAAATTTTTTATGAATAGTAAGATACAATAATTTATCATATATATACATTATAAGTTAAATTCACTTTTTTTAGAATTGTGGATGATGTAATCAAACATGGATAAAACTCACATACACTTATTACTATTATGGTTCACATGAATCCAAAATATTTGTTGTCTTAAGGTAAATACCTAAATAATGAATAAGATTTTAAAAAATCACCCCTCTCCTCCACTATAAAACTCCCCTCACTCCCTCTTGTCTTCACTCATCTCAAGCCCTGTTCCTTGTCTAAATTCATCCTAAATATCCTCCCAAAATCCTCTCCCACGTTCATAATTCCTTGTTTTCATAAAAAGTCTAAAACATGTCCCCATAAGAGACTCTAAAAGAAGATTACTTCTTGAGGTAAATACCTCTTTGCATATCTTTTATTTCATGTTCCTTTCATTTTTTTTAATTTCCTCACATCCTTTCATAAAAATGTGATGATAACTCTAGTACATTAAATGTACTATAATATTTACATTATAATATTTTAATTAATCATAGTCTCTCCTTTACCTTTCTTTTATACTTGAAATTAAAACACCATCCAAGATGTGTTAATTTTTCAAATTTATGGATAACAGATTCTCAATTCCTATTAACATCTTCAATTCTGGCCATGAAACCATTTTTACGGTTGAAATTTATTATTAAATAGTTAATATATCATATGTAAGGTACTGTAATATTATTTTACACATCTTATAAATTTATATATCAAAATGAGTTCATTATGATCAAACATTGCAGAAAAACCCAAACAATTTTCATTAAACATTTATATCATGATTCATATTCACTCCAAATAAAAAAATAAATTTTATAACTATGTATTTTATAGATGTTAACTTATCTTACATAACATAAATTATATAAAACCATTCTCACTGTACATGATTTTCCAAACATGAATATAAGTATACCAATTATGAAAACCAAGGAGGAAAACACTCCCAAACAATGAAATTGAATCTCTTAACCCATCAAAAGACCATTAATGAACCTAATAAGGTTATAAGAAATCAATTAAATGTAGAGGAGGTTTTTGACTAATTAACTTAGGAATGAAAATATTATTATTCTGGTTATTAAGATCAGGTGAGGAACATCTTCAGACATAAGTTAAGGGTTTTCCACCCAAACCTCCATTTTCATTCGGGTAACATTTATTGCCGACTTAACTTAATGAAATTAATATGGATTATTATTTACTCCTTAAAAATTCAAGGTGAGTTATATATATATTTTTACAAACCAGAATACTTCTTTATTTTATGGGCAGTTACATGCTGTAAAACAAACATTCAAAATTATTTCTGAAATACAAGCCCAATTCAAGGGGATTTATCAAATTCTCACCTATAGTCTAGGGCACTATATAATCATTTTTAGAAATCATTATTTTTCTAAATTCAATAATTTTATTATTAAAATAATATATATTACTTTATTTTGGGGTTTATACATTTAGTTTCTAAAATAACTCTTCATTTACAAGTAAAAGACTATTAATCTCAAAAATTACTCAGTGATTTTATAAATGTTTCTTCATCTATTAAAACATTATTGTTAAATATTATGTATTATTGAGTGAATATTTTGTGATATATTCTAACATATTTAATATATTTGTTTTTTATTAGTTTTAATGAGGATTTTATATCTTAAAAACATTCACTAATTTACTCTGAATGGTTAGTGTTTATGCTTAATGTTCAGGGAATGTTATTTACATGTCATAGGATAGTATCAATATGAATGTATATTTATTTATGTTTATTTCCATTCATATGAGGAATTTATAGGACTTATTATGTTATGTGTGTTTCCTGTTATATCCCCTTGATGAAACAGTGGATTTCATGAGACAAACTACGATCTTGGCACAAGGACTTGAAAAATTGATTATTTATGGTCTTGGCATGAGGCCTTGAAGGTATGTTTATGATGTTAGACATTATGAATTCCTTCATTATGTAACTAGTAATTGAAATTTCACAAGTTTAATTGACTAGTTATATACCCACGATTATGCCTTATTATGGCATTATTTATTTAACTCTTATTCCTACCCTAATGTGTTCAATTTCATTTTAAAAGGCTTGTGTTTTTAGTTATTAATTATGCCTAGTGTTTATGTTTATGATATCTTATGCTATGTCTATTACCCTTACAAAGATTTTGAGCTCGCCAATTTTTATATTTCATTTTCTGAGGACATGAAGAGGTGTATTATGAATGACATGCATAAATATTCTACGTGTTATGGATGTGGTCAAAGGGGTTTCTAAATTATATTACATTTATAGTTGTAATGAGAACTTATGTATGTATCTAGTTTTCCAAAATTACTAAACAATTTTTTCCTTCAGAGTACTAATTTCATATAATCAATCCAATTTAGTCAAATAAGGCCCCGACTCTAAAAAACATGGGCCGTGTATTTAGAGAACTAATAGTAGTTCCACCTGTGATATGTTTAGTAGTACTATATATATTATTTAGACTAGAAATTGAAACTCAATATGGAGAGGGTTTTATATATATAGTCAATTCCATGGATGAATCCTCATGGGATGAACCTATCATTTTAGAGTTGACCAGTGAATTCCAGAAGTATCACCCACCTAATTTCGTATGGGTGGGTGGTCCCATGATGTGGAGTCTTGGTTTTGAGGATATACTTATGAACATTTTAATCTAGAGATGTCACCAGAAATAAGTTTCAAGATCAATGTGTATACTCTTCATGGGTATAAAAAGTGATGATGGGATATCCTTACACATTAAAATTATCATCAAGGAATACTCTGGGGGGCTTCTATGATACGTTCGATGACTAATTTTTCATGGATATGTTGAAATCCAATGGAGTGAGAGAATTAATTCATCTAAAACCAGTTTCATATGAATATCATTATTTACTCATCTTATTTCAATATTCTTTAATTCTTTTCACATACTCTTGTTGGTGATGCATATTCGAGCATAGTTTGTTTTCAAGATGGGATCAGGTATTCCATTTGATCAAATTTGAATGTCTTCCAACTAAATACCATCTATAAAATGGTGAACCATTCCCTTATATTTGAATTTAGTATAGGGAATGTTTAAGGTATATTTCATGTTTTCTAGTACTTATGATGGGAATTGGATGTTCTAGAGATAGGAATCATCACCTTGAGACTTCCCATGAAGGAGGTGGCAGTTAGAGTGCACACACTAGAAATTATATAGTATGCCATAAATGTGTAACGTAGGGTCACATGAAGCCCCATTTTAGTAGAGACCCAATATAGAGTCGAGCCTATGGTACAATAGGACATATATATAGATTTTGAATAATCCTTTCTCTGGTGACTAGAGAGAGAGTATCTACACCAACCATGGGGTATGATGTATGACCAATGGAACGACACATGACTAAGAGTTAGCGTACCAATTTCAGTAAAGGATGAGGATGTAGTCAAAATGAATGAATATAAGCTCAGTATGTGCAACGCTAGCAGAGTGTACATTCACAGGGATGTCAATTTATAGCTTAGGGTCATGCATTTGGCAAGTTACAGGTAGTTAAACCAATACCAACTGAAAAGATAACTTGAAATTTTAGGTAAAACCTTAGTAGACTAAAATTTAGTATCCTCTTTGTTTAATATAGGTTCTTTACAGTCATTCATATATGTGTATTTAATATGAAGTCTTCATCTTAAGATTTAATAATTTTGTACAGTAATGTCTCGTGACACTTCGTTGGGGATATGTCCAATGATTTTTCATCGATGAGAGTGGACCCTCGAGATAGAAGGATAACATTAATTACAGAAACATTTCATCTGTAAAATGAAAGGAATAAAAAAAATTCACAATATAGGATGGATAGTGACTTATCAATCACATATATACTATTATTACTTGAGGGTGTTCTTATCATCACCTAAGTATAATATCTACATTTACAATGGAGAATGGGATGCAAATGAAATTAGATCCTCACCTTTGAATCATGGATTAGGAATAGTTTCAGCCAAAATTTCTAGATATTTTCTTGATGATCAGAGAGTATGATAGGTTATCCTTCCTTTAGTGGTACACTAATACATATATGTCTTCACAGGTGACTTTTTTTGTCCACCTTCTATGAGAGAGGTATTATTTACAAGGGAGCATATTCTAGGAGTAGAATTAGAATTTAATATTCCATAAAGGATGGATCTTAATGAGCTTCAGGAACTCAATATATAGTTAGAAGACTGTGAAGCCAAGTGGTTTATATGACCATGTACATCTCCTTAGGGTTCACTGTACTTTTTTTCAAGAATATGGATGATGAACTGAGGCTATATGTGGATTAACATTGTATGAATTAGCTCATGGTAAAGAACCAGTACCCACTTCCTAAAATATGAAATCTCTTATACCATATGTGATCATCCATGGTCTTATCTATGATTTATTTGAGATTTATTTATTATCATGTGATAGTCATAACATCATATATACCACATGAAATGTTCATAAATAGTTACATCTTGTATTAATATCTACTAATATTTTTTGGTTTGAAAAGCACTCATCCTATCTTTATATCCTTGATTATTATAGTTTTAAACCAATACATTGAAGATTTTTTTACAAATTTTTTATGATCACTTAGGGTACTCTTAGATAGGACATGATCATGCTAGACACATTGATATTATACTGAGTTCACTATTAGAGGATATGCTCGATGAAAGGATCAAAAAATTCCACTTTTCATTGACTAATTTGACTTCCTTGGTCACATTATATTAGTAGAAGGGGTGTGTATGGATCTATATAAGGTGAGGACCTTGGATTCATAAGAGGGTCCCATGAATGTATTCGACATGATATGATACTTGGGGTTAAATGGTTATTATTATCGTTTTATAAAAACATTTCATGCCATTAATAATCACATACCAACATAAAAAAAATAGGTATTAAAGTTAACATTGTATGATTTTTGTGATAAATCCTTTAAAAATTTGAAAGCAAGGATGACCTCAATACTAATGTTTATTTTTCCTGATTCTCGAAGAGGGAACATTTTCATTGTGATCCATATGGAATCATGATTCCAGCTATTTTTTTGTAATTGGAATGAGTTTTAGAATATTTTCCACACCAGTTAAGTCCTCCTGAGTGAAATTACCCAACATATAATCTCAAGTTTGCAGTTTTCATCCATTCCATTCATTTCATGAGACATTAAATTCCTAGAAAATGGTTTATGTTATACATATAACATAAGATACATAAATATATATATTATTAGGGAGATTTTAATCATTGTATTTTTGTATGGGTTGGAAATATTTAAAATTTATAATTTTAGATTTATTACATGCAATAGAAGAGTAATATAGTCCATAACACTATGAGATCAAATACTTAGACTCAAACCATTCAATAAGATAGTAGTAAATGGTATTTGATAGATATAATTTCTGGAATACATCTTGATGTATAGGCATGCCATGAATATCCCTTTATCATGGATTATTCATAAATTTAGTCACTACTAGATCATGAAAAGATAAGGAAACATTCTTATCCTGAACACTTTATCTAGAGGGAATGTGTTTCTGGTGAGGAACCACCACCTAGTAGTCTTGTTGATGAAGATGTGATCTTTCATATCTAGGTGTGTGTCTGTGTTCTGGAAGACATGTGAGGGGGAATATTGTCAAAATATCATACTTATAAATGGAAATAAAATCCTGGAATCAAAAAGATATATCTTTAATTTTTCATCCCTTACTAGTGTCCTAGGTTTAAAATGGAAATTGTAGGATTTATTAATTAGTATTCCTCATATTAACTGGTTATGTCAAAACACCATCAACCTATAGGCCTATTAAAAACAATTAACAACCCCTAAATGGATATGGGGACACATACACATTGGCATCTTTATGAGGTTACTAAAATCACCCGAAGGATTATATTTAATATGGATGATTGTGGACAGGCTTACCGAGGTCCCACACTTACTACCAACATGGGACACCTTTTTATTAGTCTAAATTGGGTGAATCTATATTTATGATATCATACACATTCATTGGATTCCATATACCATTTCATCAAAAAATTATGTATGATTTAGTTCCTACATTTAGTAGCGGTTGAAAAAAGATCTAGGTTCATAGGTTCATATGAGTATAGCCAACCAATATCAAATAGACGGTCTGGGTGATCACAATGTATAGGTACTAGAAGAAATGATGTGTATAGGTTTCCTTGATTTGTCAATATCCTAGGAAAATAAATTTCCTCTTGATGATTTTTTAAATTGTAATACTTTTTATGTAAATATTCATATGGTTCATTATGAGGCACTATATAGTATTAAATATTGTGTATCAATATTTTGGTTGGAAGCTGGTGATGCAACACTACTAAGACTGCATCTCATTCAGGAAACATCAGATGTTTTACAATTATTTATGAAAATTATGGATAAATCTATGTCTTTTTATAAGTCATAATTCGATCACCATAACGAACCTCTATAGTTTTATGTAATGGATTGGGTATTCTTATATGTTTCACCAAGATTGGTTCATCGATATATTCAGATATAAGGTATGTCGTAATAAATATATGATGGGAATTTAGAGATCTTAGAAAAGGGAGAGATAGTAGTATATCTGATTTCTCTTCTAAAATGTATATATTTATGCCCAATTTTATCCATTTTTTGTATCTCCATCATTATTACTCTATCCAATATCATGTATTTGATCCTGATGAATTTTAGTTAGAGGTTTTCGCTTATTTTTATGAATATTCATTTTGTATCATCAATAATAGAATTAATACTCTTTATGTTAGTATAGTTCATATGGTTTGATTGATGTGGTTTTATGGCTGGGAGCAAGTGGAGACATTTGAACCTGAGTATTATATATATTTCCTATGGCTGATGTTTTTCTTGGTTGTAGCATAACCACCCTCAAAATTATAACTCTAGGATGACTTTTCATAAGGTGGTTAGCTTTTAGGATCCCAAAATTTAACCAAGGTATGGACTCTATTGACTTTTCTAAAAGATACTATTTTAAAATAATGAAAGTATACAAAGGGTTAGAGGAATTTTTAGCAGCTTTCAGGATGGTTCAAGGCTCCGATATAAGGTTTTCGTAGATTTAGGATGAGGCACATAGTTGGTGCACAATATTTCTAACAGTGCACCACAATATTGTGGATCATAAAGGGAAGAATAATGGTTTGCGAAATAGTTTCAAGGGGTCTAGTAAAATATGTGAGTTCTAAAATATATTATAATTTTACACTAGATGGTATGTGCATGGTTAGTTTAATCATGTGCTTAAACCTTGTTAGGTATTGTACTTCTATATAATAGAAATGCATGATTTAGTAATTTTAACACCCCAAGCTTCTACGGTAAGCTTCTTTTGGAATAATGCGATAGCGTGTGTTGTACGAAACATCGAGTTCTAACACACCACACCAATCAAAATAGTCGTTATGAATAGTAATACCTAATTTTTGAAATTATATATCTATTTTATATTTCAAAATGGACTTCATTTTTGGATTCAGAATATCGAAATTATCCAAAGTTGAATTTTTTTTATTTTGCTGAGAACCTCCAATTTTTAGGAATAGTGAAAAATACTTAAAACATTCTTTTTAAATCAAAATAATTTATAGTGATAAATTATATTATTTAGTGGTTTTATAGTATAATTAGATTATATTTTTACCATTTTATCCAATGGTGTTTATTATAATTAATTTCACTTTGAAATTGGACATAAACAATTGTCATTCTTTTGATATATATTGTCTCTTAAAAACATGCTATTTGTTGTAACAGCAGGAATTAATTATAAAATTAATTAATGAAACATATATGTTAGGAATTTTGTAAAATAGAAATCATTTTTGATTTCGGAATATCAATTATAGCTTAGGGTGAAATTTTGGCATTATTCAGAAAAACTTCAATTTTTGATGAATAGTGAAACCAATAAGTGGTAGAAAAAAAACTGTATTTTTCATAAAACGTAATTTCACCACTTCTGTGAATGGAATTTAAAAAATATGAGATACACAGTTAATTTCAATTAGTAAAATTTGGTTCAATGAGTTGAAAATAATTTTGGGTGAATAGTAATTTTTTCTTTTATTTACCACGGTTAAAAGTAAATTGGGTAATTAAGGGTAAAAATTATATTAATATTACCCTAAAACATGTCCTAATTCTATTGTAAAAGTGTATCTCGAACATAAACAACATTAGGAATAAAATATTATCATTTAGGTCCACTTGGATTAGATTAGGACATTTATTATTATTTAATTCAAAGAA
Source organism: Viscum album (assembly GCA_963277665.1). Classification (NCBI taxonomy): domain Eukaryota; kingdom Viridiplantae; phylum Streptophyta; class Magnoliopsida; order Santalales; family Viscaceae; genus Viscum; species Viscum album. Next base: position 1,262,280,566 of record OY728140.1, on the reverse strand, counting down.
GAGTTAAAAGAGTTAAAATCAACGTTTATTTACTAAAACATTTTTAATACAGGGTTATACATAAGATAAATTCGATTGTAAATATTAATTAGAAATCTAAATCTATTTCCTACATAATTATATTTTATTTATAATTTTTAGACATTAAATAATTTAATTTATTTATGACACAATGATGATGCAGTAATTACTATAATATTGAAAAATTAAATTAATTGGTATTATAAATACCCAAATAAATATAATTTGAAACTTTTAATGAATTACACTAATTATCATGGATAATATGACATGTTAGGATTTACTTAAGTAACTTTTATCGAAGTAATCATTCTGTTATGATTTTCACAAAAATCAATTATTGTATAGTGTCAAAATTGACAAAAAAGATTTCTTAAAAAAAATATTATATTATTAATTGATATTAAATTCCAATAAATCAATGATTCGGCCAAGATACTTATATCATTATAGGTGTATCATTAATGGACCACTTGGGGGTCTCTTGGATGTATATAGTAATTTTACTATCCATATAATATAAAAATAAAAAGAGACATTGTAAAAGTGAAACTAATTAACTAAGAGTTAATACATAAAGATAAGGTTAATATAGTAATCCAAACCTGTCTAAATTCTATTTTTTGAGTTTCTTTCTACCCAGACCCACCTTAAACTTTAAATAATCCACTTTGGAGCCATTTGAAACTGAATATGAATTTATTATAAAATAATATTTCTTCCCCTCTTATAAAAGGGCACTCCTCCTCATTAATTAACACCTTAAAAGCCGGTTGGTTTGGAAACATTCTGCCCAAATACCCTCTCAAATTCCCTAACTTCATCCTAGAGGCCTTCCTTTCATCATAAATCCAACCTAAATGCCCTTTCGATCAAATCAAAAGGAAGAACCCGAAGAAGAGGTAATGATTTCACTACTCTTTTCCAAGTTCCTTTCTTCTTCCCCTTCTTCCTTATTTGTTATTACCATTCTAAAATAATAACTCCAGTATCCTATATATACATTGATGTTATTATAAATATGGTACAACCATATTCATAATTCTATCCATCCTTTGAATAACATGTCACCATACGTGCGTACGTACGACTTACCGTCTCCACGTCGTGGGGCAATTGTTATTCAATAAATTATTATTTGGATGGGTATAATTATGATGTGTAACATATGTAAATAATAAATATAACATGATAATTATTCTTTATATATGATATACCCTCCAATTATATATTATTTTAATATCAAAAGAATGATATTTTCTCTCGTGCGTACGTATGGACTACCGTCTCCACGAACGTGATGAGATTCATTCTCCATCGTATCAATTCAAGTATAATTCTCATTTTATGTTTAATAATAGTATATAAGGATATGGTATCATTCTGGATATGATTATGATACAACCTATCCCTGAAAAACACAGCTTATGTGACAAAACATATAAAAGGAAATGAGTATATAAACACCCGAAACAACGATAATACTAAGATATTATTAAAAAATCAATGGTAAAAGATCATATATGATATAATATTAATGTATATGATTCTTGTATAATTTAATAACAATTATTTCACCATTATATAGAATGTTATCCTACCCCCAACCAAGGAAAAGTACAAGGTAAGGGTTATTTCACAATCTCTTCATTATCCGAGGTTGTTTATACGTAATAATCTACTGGGATTTCTTTATCATCCACAACCATGTTTCTTAAGAATGTATTTCAAACATTTTTACTATTTACAAGAATATGGGTTAAAGAAATTTATACCCTTGTTTGACTTTTTATAAGAGGTTTATAAAGTAATCTTTCTGTCATTTTCCAAACAAGGTGCTTTTTAACCTTTTCGACAGAATTAAGGTAAGAATGTTTTTTTAACTTATACGGAAGGTGTGGCTATTTTCCGCCGTTATAAAATCGTCAGAGCTTCCCTTACAAGCTTATAAAAATATTTTCAAATAAAATGTTTTATTTTTTAAATATATAAATCTTAAATGATTTCAAAATAGAAATAGATATTTCTCTAAAAAGAGTTTTGATTTCAACTATGTCAACATCCTTTGATGGATTTTATGCTTATTTGAAGTTGATTTATTATGAAACAAAACATCTATATTGTTTTTATGGTTTTGTGATATGTTTGACTGTGGATGTGTTATTTTTATACCATTCATGGTTTATGGATGAAGTATTTACATTTCTTATGCTAGTTTTAATACGAATGATTGTGTTATGATTAAACCATTTCATATGGGAATGCATTGGACTTAATATATGACAGGTGGAGCCCGCTATAGCTCCTTGATGCATCAGTTGGTCTCATTAGACGAACTAGTGTCTTGGCACAAGGCCTTGACAAAATATTATTTGTAGTCTTGGCACGAGGCCTTGGCTATTTGGTTATGATAGTCTGGCATTATGCATTCCATCATTATGAAAGTGGTTATTGATATTTCTTGTGATTATTAGATTAGTAAAATATCCATTGAATAAGTAAACGGCATTATTTCATTTTTTCCATACTATGTTAAAGTTCAAGTTTAAAAGGCGTTTGAATTAGTTATACATTGCCTTAAATGTTTATTCTTATGAAAGTTTCCTCTATATTTTTATCCATACTAGGCATTTCAGCTCACCCCTTTCAATGTTTTATTTTTCCCAGGATGTGAAGAAATAATTTATGAATGACCTGCAGGGATAGTATTTGGGGATATGCGTGTGGAATATGAAGAAAAGATGTTGTTGTAGTTTTCATTTTTATGATGTAATTTAAGACTTATAAATATATCTAGTGTTTCCAAGGCTACTAAACCAATCGGTATTTCGAGATTTGATCATTCTTGTGGTCAAGCCAATGTTATGTAATAATGCACTGACTCTGGGTAACTGGGGTCGGGGTGTTACAGAAATGGTTTTCTCCATCATGGATTCAAACCATGTTCCCTATTAAAAATAATATAAATATCTATTTTCTTCCCTACCTTTATAAAAACATCATCTTATCATCCTCCTGTCATTTTCAAAACAAATCCATTATCCAAGAATTCCCTTATCCTTCTTGGGTACTTTAGTGGATCTTTATCATCCAGTGTTTGTTTTCTTCACAATCATTCACGTTGTAATGTGATCAGTCTATTTAATAAATATTTTACACTATTTTATTATTTTTATTCATCTTATTTTAGTTTTTTCATGTTATCTAATAAATCATATTTTTATTGATTTTGTCTAGTTTTTGGATTTCCCTCATTACAGCCCAAAGATGAGACCAATTCCAGATTATAAGTATATAATGAGGATAAGGTAGGGGTATAAAACTTTTCCAAAAGATTCTAAGTGTTTATTAATTTTACCATTATGTTGCACACTGGACACTCCATGAATTACCCCTAAAATATATATTCTCATAATTTTTTTGCCAAAACACTGACCTAGAATATTTATAAAACCCATACACTCTATCATAGGTTTAAAACCATGATTTAAACCACCCTATTGTGTGTGTTTGGTTAAATTACACTGATAAACATAAATTACTTAAACAAAAAATATCACTTAGGGTAATTTTGGACGGCCGTAAGAAAACCTCAATGCTTATGCAACACGAACCATCCCCTTATTGTGGTTTTTCATTCCAATCAATAGTAAAATTACTAACATCATTACTAAAATTATTAAATATCATGGATAATTAAAATTATTAATAAATTAAAATTTTATATTTGGATATATTTATGGACCATGATCACACTATTAAAGTTATTCCCTTCATTGAGAAAGATTTGGATTATTTTGATAATTGCTTGAGAAAACTCATAGAATTCCACCCAATTCATTGACGTGAATACCAAGACTCAAACCCATATTGGATTTGGTCTCTATATTACATTGGTGAATTCATTATCTTGATGTCATGGTTTCATCTAACTCTATAGAAAATTTATAATTCTCATTAGGATCTCTCCAGGTTCAGATTGATGACTGTGGACAAGGAATACCTCAAGTCAGCCCCATATATTCAAATCGTGTCTACCAAATACATAATGATACATTTTTTTGGTTTGGTTAGAATTGTTTAAGAGTGGAATTATAGGGGTTCACCCATTTCATTACACATAAAACCAAATGGCCAGACATCGTGGTTGATCATTTTGAGTTGGATTGATATGCAGAGGTTAAGAATTTCAATGGGTTCTATATGGATTCTATATGGATCTTATATATAGATACTTTATCTATGTTCATATGATCCCTCGACGAATTATAAATATCATATGATTAGAAATATTTAAATTAGGACAAATCTGGTAGGGTCGGCAAGGTTTCCCATGAGGTTCTTGAGCCCAATATGGTCACTATAATTTTATTGATTTAATTTTTTATAAATTAAAACTATTGTATCATATACTAAATGAATGGATTTTCATTTGAGACAGTTGGTGTAACGCCCCGACCCTAATTACCTAGAGTCGGTGCATTATTACATAACATTGTCATGATCATGAGAAAGATCAAGTCTCGAAAGACCGATTAGTTTATTAGCCTTGGAATAACTAGATACATCCATAAATTTTTACATTACATCATAAAAAAACATCTTGTCTTCATATCCCCTCATACTATCCCTGCAGGTCATTCATAAATTATTTCTTCATAATCCTGGGAAAAATAAAACATTGAAAAGGGGTGAGCTCGGATGCTCAGTAAGGATAACATTATAGCAGAAGCTTTCATAAATAATCATAAACACTTAAGGAAATTTATAACTAAAACAAAAGCCTTTTAAACTTGAACTTCAGAATAAAATGGAAAAGGTAAAATGAAATAATGCCATTTACTTACTCACATGGATATTCTACTAGTCGAATGATCACATGGAATATCAATAATCACTTTCATAATGATGGAATGCATAATGCTAAACTTTAATTTCTTTTCAAGGCCTCGTCCCAAGACCTTGGGGCTAACTGTAACCGAAACCCAACCCGGAGTGCCTCTAATAACCGGACACCAACCCGGAGTGCCTCTAATAACCTGACACTAACCCGGAGTGCCTCTAATAACCGGAGACCAAACCGGAGGGCTTACTTTTACCAGTCCCTAACCTGGAGGGATTACTTTTACCAGTCCCCAACCTGGAGGGCGTACTTTAACCAGTCCCCAACCTAGAACATACTTGTCCAACACATTCATATGATGTAAAGGTTGAAATATAACATAAACATTCTTATTGGAACAAACATATGAAATGTCAATACTTTACTCATAAACCATGAATGATATAAAAATAACACATCCACAGTCAAACATAACTCATTCGATATAATATGGAAGATTTTATTGTATCACATTAACCTCAATCAAGAATAATGAAGGATGTTGACATAGATGAAAATAATCATCAAAACAATTTGAGAGAAATATCCCCCTTTCCTTGAAATCATTCAAAAGTCACAATATTTGTAAAGAATCCATTTAAAATAGATTTTTGAATCAAAGTGTCTCATACCACTTTGAAACTTTTAAAAGGAGTTTTGATTTTAAAACTTTAATGTCCATATAAATAAATCCTTAAAACCATTTTTAAAACATGGACATTAATGAGCAAGATTTAGAATAATAAGTCTTTAAAACATTTAAAAATGGTATTTTAGTTAGAGATTCTAACCAAAAGAGACACGTGAATACAAATAATTGAGGTAATCAAAACATTTTAATATCATGAGAATAAAGGGATTCATGATATACTATGTCAAAGTACATTATATACACCACATTAAAGTGATTTGGTGTATATCAACAAAGAAGTCTCAATGGAATGTAAATTGAGATGAAATCTCTCATGAAGGCCGTATCCTTAGGTTAAGGATAAATCAACGACATAATTATGTGTGACAAATATAAATACACTAAATATGATTGGATATTCAGTGTAAAACAATCAAATGATATTCACACGTATTCTTGTAAAAACAACACCAACGAATTGGATGTTTAACTCAACAAATGGTGAATGAGTTAAAATTACTCTTATCAAATTCATATCAATGACTTGAGAATTACCAATGAGTGATTATGTGTATCAAACTTATATCCACAGGAAGGGGAGTGGAAATTATGACATAATCAAATGAATAGTTATTCCACACATAAACATGGAGTAATATAATCAATGAAATATGCGTAAAGCCAAATGAGTGGGAATTGAAATCTCAAATTCCCTTACCGATTAGGTAACATACGAAACATACACCCATGAAAGAAGTATCATACCATGATGATGTAAATACCCATAAAGTAAAGTATATTACACAATGAATACAATCATGGGCAGTAAACATACACCACATGCAATAATTAAGTGGTGATCAATGGAAATCTCACGAAATTAAAAGTGAGATAAGAAACCCGTTACCACGTTAATCAACTGAGTCGTATGGCCAAAAGTTAATAACCACCAAATGATTTACAGAATAACATGAATATAAATAGAATCATGAATATATATCAAATGGCAGTACACAATACACCACTTTCAATAATTTAGTGGCGAAAAATGGAAATCTCACGGAATTGAAAGTGAGATAAGAAAATCCCTTACCACGTTAATCAACTGAGTCGTATGGACAAAAGTTAATAACCACCATATTATTTACAGAATAAAATTAATATAAAGATAATCATGATAATATATATCAAATTCCAGAACACAATACACCACTTTCAATAATTTAGTGGCGAACAATGGAAATCTCACGGAATTGAAAGTGAGATAAGAAAATCCCTTACTTTGTACTTTTTCCTTGGTCGATGGTAGGTTTTCCTCCTGTATAATGGTGAAATAATTGTTATTGAATTATACAAGAATCATTTACTTTAATATGATATCATATATGATCTTTTAACATTGATTTGTTAATAATATCTTAGAATTATCGTCATTTCGGGTGTTAACGGGTTCATTTTACTTTATATTCTTTGTTATGTGAGCCATATTCGTTATTAATGGGATGTATATTATTCATATCCAGAATTATATCAAGTACTTAGATACTATTTTTAAATCATAAAATGTTAATTATACTTGAATGGATATGATGGACAATGAATCTCATCGCGTTCGTGGAGACGGTAGTCCGTACATACGCACGAGCGACAATATCATTCTTTTGATATTAAAATAATATATAATTGGATTTTATATCATATATAGAGAATAATTATCATGTTATATTTATTATTTACATGAGTTACACTTCATTATGATACCCATCCAAATAATAATATATTGAATAACAATTACACCACAACGTGGAGACGGTAAGCCGTACGTAAGCACATATGGTGACATGTTATTTAAAGGATGGATAGAATACTGAATATGGTTGTACCATATTTATAATAACATCACAGTATATATATGATACTGGAGTTATTATTTTATAATGGTAATAACAATGAAAGAGGAAGTGGAAGAAGAAAGGAACTTAAAAAGGGGTGGTGAAAACATTACATCTTCTTCGGGTTCTTCCTTTTGATTTGATCAAAAGGGCTCCTTAGGTTGGCTTTCTGATCAAAATAATGCCTCTAGGTTATAGTTAGGGAAGTTGAGTTGGTATTTGGGCAGGGTTTGGCTGAACCAAAGGGCTTTGAAGGTGTGATGAAATGAGAAGGAGGAGTGCCCTTTTATAAGAGGGGTGAGGGGCACCTTTGGAAAAGCTAGAGATATTAGTTTATAATAAATTTATATTCGGTTTAAAATGGCTCCAAAGTTGACTATTCAAAGGTTAAGGTGTGTATGGGTCGAAAACAACTCAACCAATAGAATTTAGATAGGTTTGGGTACTTATATTAACCTTATCTTTAAGTATTAACTCTAAGTTAATTAGTTTCACTTTTACAATGTCTCTTTGTATTTTTATATTATATGGTTAATAAACGTACCATATACATACAATCAACCCTAAGTGGTCCATTAATGGTAAACCAATCATGATATAAGTCTCTTGGCTGAACCTTAGATTTTTAGAAATTTAATATCAATTAATAATATAATATTTGTTTTAAAAACTCTTTTATGTCAATTTTGACACTATTCAATAGTTGATTTTTGTGAAACTCATAACAGATTGATTACTTCGAAAAACGTCAATTAAATCAATACTAATATATCATATTATCCTAGAAAATTATTTTAATTCATTAAAAGTTTCATATTATATTTATTTGGGTATTTTTAATATCAATTATTTTGATTTTTCACTATTATAGTAATTAATGCATCATCATTGTGTCATAAATAAATTAAATTATTTAATGTCTAAAAATCATAAATAATATATCATTATGTAGGAATCTTTTTATCTTTCTAAGGAATATTTATAATCTAAAATCCAACTTATATAACCCTCTGTAACAATTGTTTTGTTAAAAGATATATGCTTGTGTCATTTTTGTATTTATTTTAACATAATTAAAATAAACTGTCATTATCACTTACAAGTAGATCCATGGGGTCCCAAAATATACCCAAAGATGACCATGGTCGACCATGTATCAACCAATATGGTTAAGACACGTTTTAGGGTAATTTAGTATTATTATAATATTATTTTTAACCCTTATTTACCGGATTTACCCTTAACCATGGTAAATAAAATATTTACCGCAGTAATTATTCAAAATGTCTAAAAATAAAAGTTACCTATTTACACAATTTGAACATCCTGATTCCAAATATGGAATCCATTTTTCTAAATTCAAAACACAGAAGTGGCAGAAATTAATTTAAAATTAATTCCCGCTGTCAAAACAAAAAGCGTGTTTTTAAGAGATAATAACTATCAAAAGATTGACACTTGTTTATGTTCGGTTTAATTGTAAAATTATGTCCAATGACCAAAATTATATTAAATGGTAAAACTATATTCTAAATATACTTTAAAACAACTCAAATTCATAATTTATCACTATTAATTATTTTTATTAAAAAAGTTGTTTTTAATAAAAATTTAGTAATTTTCATTATTAATCAAAATATGAAAGTTATCCAAAAAGTACCAAAATTTCACCCTAGGATAATTTCGATATTACGAATCCAAAAATGAAGTCCATTTTGAGAGATAGAATTTATAAAATTTCAAAAATTAGGTATTACTATTCATACGGCTAGTTTGATTGGTTATGGTGTGTTAAAATCACGAAGTTGTGTACAATGAACGCCATTGCATTATTCGAAAGGAAACATACCGAGGAAACTTGGGGTGTTACATTCTCCCCTCATTCAATAAATTGCGTCCACACAATTTTTAAAATTTTGCTTGGGGATATAATGGAAAGTCCCACATTGGAAAAAGAGCCAATAAAACTATCACGTTAAAAGAAAGAAAGAGAGGTATAAAGGTCATCCAAGATAAACCATACTAGGATTCCATGTAAGAAAACATGGATATGGATGATAAACTAAGTGTCAAGTTCTGATGGAGAGGGATAGAAATCATGATCAGGAGAAAGTTAACAATGAGAAAACCACAAACTTGTGTTGGGACAAACGACCATTAGTCTCCTAGTAGGAAAGTAAACGGACAACATTTTTTTTAAAGTTACATTACATAAGGAAGAGGAATTCATTTATGATATTGACTAAGAACATTATGAGATATACTTACAATATAAGTAAATTTTCATTCTTTAATAAATTTCCACCACTAACTCAATTTTTTTTAAACGATGAGTATTCAAGAAGACTTGGTCACACTGGAAGAGCTAGAATAAACATCTATAGAATCACATGATCCATGAAGGATAAACCATATATTTACATTGTCTTTGAAGATTAATCAAAACCAAAATGGTTAGTGAATGATCTAATGATCCCCCAAAAGGATATTCATTGAGATAAATATGCACTAATCTTAATTTCTAAAATTAAACCAACAATACCCCAAAGTTAAATAGATACCATTCAATAACCAATTGTCCTTAAAATCCTTTAATATAATCCAAACTAATATTGAAACCCAAATCATAGAAGAATTTGATTATATAGTCTCCCATGTTACATTGTATCTCCAAATGACATCAAATACTCTTAAAGTCACATACTTAAAAGTAATTAACATCATCACATATTCTCTGTTATAGATTAATAATTTCCATAAATAACCCAAATCACTATAAATCAACAATAAAAACGTAGATAAAAATCCACCATTACTCTACAAATGAAACCCCATTGTATTTTATTTTCCTTGGTCATATAGTGTTTCCAACAAAGCGAACATCTTCCAAAATAACATTTATCACTTAATCACCAAATCATTTTCCTATACCAAGGGTATTCATTTGATAAGACATAAGAACCCAAATCATCTTATTATTGATCAATAAAATCATTTAACAAAAAAATAGTCACATTAACCAGGGACTTCACGTAGTCCAGTGGTAGGCGATAAATCCCAATCGCACTTTGGTTGTGGGTTCGATTCCCACAGCTTTGTCTGACGCGACGGGTTGTCACACGGTCTACGTGTTGTCCTTTTTCAAAAACTATATTTTATAATATTACCAAAATGAGATAAATTCCTCAAAATAACATAATTTAATCAAAAATGTTATATCATACTTTGCATTTTTATCCCAAATTATAATAACTTATAATTTTCTCAAACCCCAATGATCATATAAAACCAAATGGTTATTTATACCTATATCCACAAGAGAAGAGACAATTCTTCTTCAAATATCATTCTCACATGGCAAACTGCGGGGTTACAAATACAAGAGAAAATTAATCCAAAGTACCCATCAAAAAGGAGTGCTAATACATTTTATGTTTTTCTCCAACCATTTATTTCCACATATCTTCTTCTTTGACCAATAAAATATCTTATAGATTAGGACATTCACTCGGGTAATGGCCAGGGCCCCTACATTTACGGCAAATGACTGTAAATGGACTCTTGGGACCAATTTTATCTTCTTCCATAGTACTCTTCATTTTTCTTCGGCAATTCTTCACTTTATGTCCTTCCTTCCCGCACGTAAAACATTTCGTTGTCCCATTAAGACACTTTCTTGGGTGTCTCTTTCCACATTTCCTGCATGATGAAAATTGAGGTTTCTTTTCTCCATGGTCTCCACTACTGGAGATCTTATCATTTATCACCTTTCTCTTCCTTGTTGAGTCTGGGAGTTGGTTAATATATATGTTGTTGATCATATTTTTGGAAAACTGATTTGGCATAAAGACGATATCTTTTACGCCTATCAACATTCCATTTTGTTGCTCATTTCCACCACCGTTCCCACCTTGTACATCATTCTCAAAGTCACTATGACTTCCTTGGAATCAAGCCATTGACTAAAACCAGAAAGCATTGTGTGAGTAATAGTAGTCGTAAAATCATTTAGAGATTAAAATGTCACTATATTCTCAATTTGAAACATATTAGGATTAACCAAGGTCATTTACTCTCATCTTATGTATATATTACTTAAATCGGTTTGTAAAGAAAATGTAAATTATCCTAAGCATATCCCCCGGGAGTGTCGTAACCAAGAGTGCAGCAAGGCCCGTTGTCGTGCACCAGTTCCCATTCGAGTCTAGCTCAAAGCGGTGTTTTCGGGTTTTACCCCTAGGTACATCTGTGCCAGAGCCTCCTCTACCTACTCGTATCTAGACAGGGATGTATTGCTCGGAAAACTCACAAAATCTCTACAATACCAAAATTCTCGGAAGTTCTTTTATACTAATCCTCAATGTTCATCTTAGGTCTACGTGCTCTAATCAGAGTTTATCTAAATCTAGCTTCCAAGGTTTGTACTAAACTTCCTCTGATACCAACTGTAACGCCCCGACCCTAATTACCTAGAGTCGGTGCATTATTACATAACATTGGCATGATCACGAGAAAGATCAAGTCTCGAATGACCGATTAGTTTAGTAGCCTTGTAATAACTAGATATATCCATAAATTTTTACATTACATCATAAAAAAAACATCTTGTCTTCATATCCCCTCATATTATCCCTGCAGGTCATTCATAAAATAATTCTTTATAATCCTGGGAAAAATAAAACATTGAAAAGGGGTTAGCTCGGATTCTCAGTAAGGATAACATTATAGCAGAAGCCTTCATAAATAATCATAAACACTTAACGAAATTTATAACTAAAACAAAAGCCTTTTAAGCTTGAACTTCAGCATAAAATGGAAAAGGTAAAATGAAATCATGCCATTTACTTACTCACATGGATATTCTACTAGTCGAATGATCACATGCAATATCAATAATCGCTTTCATAATGATGGAATGCATAATGCTAAACTTTAATTTCTTTTCAAGGCCCCGTCCCAAGACCTTGGGGCTAACTGTAACCGGAACCCAACCCGGAGTGCCTCTAATAACCGGACACCAACCCGGAGTGCCTCTAATAACAGGACACCAACCCGGAGTGCCTCTAATAACCGGAGACCAAACCGGAGGGCTTACTTTTACCAGTCCCTAACCTGGAGGGCTTACATTTACTATTCCCCAACCTGGAGGGATTACTTTAACCAGTCCCCAACCTGGAACATACTTGTCCAACACATTCATATGAAGTAAAGGTTGAAATATAACATAAACATTCTTATTGGAACTAACATATGAAATGTCAATACTTTACTCATAAACCATGAATGCTATAAAAATAACACATCCACAGTCAAACATAACTCATTCGATATAATATGGAAGATTGTATTGTATCACATTAACCTCAATCAATAATCATGAAGGATGGTGACATAGATTAAAATAATCATCAAAACAATTTGAGAGAAATATCCCCCTTTTCTTGAAATCATTCAAAAGTCACAATATTTGTCAAGAATCCATTTAAAATAGATTTTTGAATCAAAGTGTCCCATACGACTTTGAAACTTTTAAAAGGAGTTTTGATTTTAAAACTTTAATGTCCATATAAATAAATCCTTAAAACCATTTTTAAAACATGGGCATTAATGAGCAAGATTTAGAATAATAAGTCTTTAAAACATTTAAAAATGGTATTTTAGTTAGAGATTCTAACCAAAAGAGACACGTGAATAAAAATAATTGAGGTAATCAAAACATTGTAATATCATGAGAATAAAGGGATTCATGATATACTATGTCAATGTACATTATATACACCACATAAAAGTGATTTGGTGTATATCAACAAAGAAGTCTCAATGGAATGTAAATTGAGATGAAATCTCTCATAAAGCCCGTATCCTTAGGTTAAGGATAAATCAACGACATAATTATGTGTGACAAATATAAATACACTAAATATGATTGGATATTCAGTGTAAAACAATCAAAGGATATTCACACATATTCTTGAAAAAACAACACCAACGAATTGGATGTTTAACTCAACAAATGGTGAATGAGTTAAAATTACTCTTATCAAATTCATATCAATGACTTGAGAATTACCAATGAGTGATTATGTGTATCAAACTTATATCCACAGGAAGGGGAGTGGAAATAATGACATAATCAAATGAATAGTGATTCCACACATAATCATGGAGTAATATAATCAATGAAATATGCGTAAATCCAAATGGGTGGGAATTGAAATCTCAAATTCCCATACCGATTAGGTAACATACGAAACATACACCCATGAAAGAAGTATCATACCATGATGATGTAAATACCCATAAATTAAAGTATATTACACAATGAATACAATCATGGGCAGTACACATACACCACATGCAATAATTAAGTGGTGATCAATGGAAATCTCACGAAATTAAAAGTGAGATAAGAAACCCCTTACCACGTTAATCAACTGAGTCGTATGGCCAAAAGTTAATAACCACCAAATGATTTACAGAATAACATGAATATAAATAGAATCATGAATATATATCAAATGGCAGTACACAATACACCACTTTCAATAATTTAGTGGCGAAAAATGGAAATCTCACGGAATTGAAAGTGAGATAAGAAAATCCCTTACCACGTTAATCAACTGAGTCGTATGGAAAAAAGTTAATAACCACCAAATTATTTACAGAATAACATGAATATAAAGATAATCATGATAATATATATCAAATTCCAGTACACAATACACCACTTTCAATAATTTAGTGGCGAACAATGGAAATCTCACGGAATTGAAAGTGAGATAAGAAAATCCCTTACTTTGTAATTTTTCCTTGGTCGATGGTAAGTTTACCTCCTGTATAATGGTGAAATAAGTGTTATTGAATTATACAAGAATCATTTACTTTAATATGATATGATAAATGTTCTTTTAGCATTGATTTGTTAATAATATCTTAGAATTATCGTCATTTCGGGTGTTAACGGGTTCATTTTACTTTATATTCTTTGTTATGTGAGCCATATTCGTTATTAATGGGATGTATATTATTCATATACAGAATGACATCAAGTCCTTAGATACTAGTTTTAAATCATCAAATGATAATTATACTTGAATGGATATGATGGACAATGAATCTCATCGCGTTCGTGGAGGCGGTAGTCCGTACATACGCACGAGCGACAATATCATTATTTTTATATTAAAATAATATATAATTGGATTTTATATCATATATACAGAATCATTATCATGTTATATTTATTATTTACATGAGTTACACATCATTATTATACCCATCCAAATAATAATATATTGAATAACAATTACACCACGACGTGGAGACGGTAAGCCGTACGCACGCACGTATGGTGACATGTTATTTAAAGGATGGATAGAATACTGAATATGGTTGTACCATATTTATAATAACATCACAATATATATATGATACTGGAGTTATTATTTTATAATGGTAATAACAAATAAAGAGGAAGTGGAAGAAGAAAGGAACTTAAAAAGGGGTGGTGAAAACATTACCTCTTCTTCGGGTTCTTCCTTTTGATTTGGTCAAAATGGCTCCTTAGATGGATTTCTGATCAAACTAAGGCATCTAGATTGTAGTGAGGGAAGTTGAGATAGTATTTGGGTAGGTTTTGGCCGAACCAAAGGGCTTTGAAGGTGTGAAGAAATGAGAAGGAGGAGTGCCCTTTTATACGAGCGGTGAGGGGCACCTTTGGAAACGCTAGAGATATTAGTTTATAATAAATTCATATTCGGTTTCCAATGGCTCAAAAGTTGACTATTAAAAGTTTAAGGTGGGTATGGGTCGAAAACAACTCAACCAATAGTATTTAGACAGGTTTGGGTACTTATATTAACCTTATCATTAAGTATTAACTCTATGTTAATTAGTTTCACTTTTACAATGTCTCTTTGTATTTTTATATTATATGGTTAATAAACGTACCATATACATACAAGCGACCCCCAAGTGGTCCATTAATGATAAACCTATCATGATATAAGTCTCTTGGACGATCCTTAGATTTTTAGAAATTTAATATCAATTAATAATATAATATTTGTTTTAAAAACTCTTTTATGTCAATTTTGACACTATTCAATAGTTGATTTTTTTAAACTCATAACAGATTGATTAAATCGAAAAAAGTCAATTAAATCAATACTAATATATCATATTATCCAATAAAATTATTTTAATTCATTAAAAGTTTCATATTATATTTATTTGGGTATTTTTAATATCAATTATTTTGATTTTTCACTATTATAGTAATTACTTCATCATCATTGTGTCATAAATAAATTAAATTATTTAATGTCTAAAAATTTTAAATAATATATCATTATGTATGAAATCTTTTTATATTTGCAAGGAATATTTATAATCTAAAATCCAACATATATAAGCCTCTGTAACAATTGTTTCGTTAAAAGATATATGCTTGTGTCATTTTTGTATTTATTTTAACTTAATTAAAATAAAGTGTCACTATCACTTACAAGTGGATCCATGGGGTCCCAAAATAGACACAAAGATGCCCATGGTCGACCATGTATCAACCGATAGGGTTAATTCACGTTTTAGGGTTATTTAGTATTATTATAATATTATTTTTTAACCCTTATTTACCGGATTTACCCTTAACCATGGTAAATAAAATATTTACCGCAGTAATTATTCAAAATGTATAAAAATAAAAGTTACCTATTTACATAATTTGAACATACTGATTCCAAATATGGAATCCATTTTTCTAAATTCAAAACACAGAAGTGGCAGAAATTAATTTAAAATTAATTCCCGCTGTCAAAACAAAAAGCGTGTTTTTAAGAGATAATAACTATCAAAAGATTGACACTTGTTTATGTTCGGTTTAATTGTAAAATTATGTCCAATGACCAAAATTATATTAAATGGTAAAAATATATTCTAAATATAATTTAAAACAACTCAAATTCATAATTTATCACTATTAATTATTTTGATTAGAAAAGTTGTTTTTAATTAAAATTTAGTAATTTTCACTATTCATCAAAATATGAAAGTTATCCAAAAAGTACCAAAATTTAACCCTAGGCTAATTTCGATATTACGAATCCAAAAATGAAGTCCATTTTGAGAGATAGAATTTATAAAATTTCAAAAAAGTAGGTATTACTATTCATAACGGCTAGTTTGATTGGTTATGGTGTGTTAAAATCCCGAAGTTGTGTACAATGCACGCCATTGCATTATTCGAAAGGAAACATACCGAGGAAACTTGGGGTGTTACAGTTGGTGGTAGAATATAATGTTGTACTCACACAAAATATAGTCTGTTGTTTGGTACAAGAAATAATTTCATGGATGAAAGTATGTAAAAAGGGATAAACCTTTTTATAAATGACTGATTTCCTTTTTATTATGGGATCTTGGGAGAATACGATTGATCTCGTTCTTGGGCTTCACATAGATGTATTTATTTTTTATCTTTCTATTTCCTTTTTCTTATTCTTGAATTTTTATATTCTTGCTACATGTCTTAAAGATTCATATATAGTATTATCATTACATCACATATATATGAAACTATTTACTTCATTTGGTTTTATATAACAATATTGTTTAATAATTAATGTAATTCCATTGTTCTTACACCTTCTTTATCTTTATTAAAATTTCTTACACTGTGATATAGAGGGTATATTATCCCCACCATACCAATATACAACCAAACCATTATTATAAAGCCTTTGGCATATGGATAAGTTATCTTGAAGATTTGTGGCTTACTAGACACATATCTAATAAAATAGGTACAAGATGTAACAATATTAAATATAAACCACTTCACAATCATCCGTCAATTATGATATGTTCTCGATTGGATTGGTATAACCACCTACATGAATAATGCTATAAATTTTTATAAAAAATGAACATGAGAATTTAATTGAAGATAATTAATTATATACATTAATTGATGTTTATTTTTTCAAGAATGGTAATATAAAAATTTAGTATATTATTAATGAAAACCACCTTCATTCACAAAAAATAATCAAAACATTCCCATGACTGAATGTATCCTTGAGGTTCATTTCAAAAAACTCCCATAGAATTAAATTAAAAAATTATTATTCATAATAAAGCATTATTTCCATTACATTTTAGGATATGTGAATGTTTGATTTTGGGGAAATAATATAAAACCACATCAATTTTATGAAACTCGTTCCGAACGACAATGATTACTCACTCCCATTATATAAAATATAAAATAACTAACTATTATGCATCTAGAGATTGATTATAAATGATCAAAAAGTGGATTTTGGATATGAATATGTTCTAATATAATTTACTAAGTAAGTTATATTTTTCATACAAATGTTTATATCACATACGGCTAAGTAGGAGTATAGGTAAGGGGTTCCTTATCTAACATTTAATTTATTAATAATCATTTTGTATTATACACCACGATAACATTCATATAGTTTGATTTCATCCCATTTTATTTGTTTCCAAATATTCATGTAACTCATGCAGTTTGGAGATACTGATCATTTACATTCAGTAAATTGAATTATATAAAAAATATTACAAATTTTAAAGGGGTTTTGATTAAAATTTTACTGAAAAAAAGGGATTTTACTGCTAATATTATTTTTATTTGTATACAATTTCAGAAAGATAATCTATAAATGGAATTTAATTTATTTCATAAAAATCTCATCATTTTATTGGGATATTTTGGTGTTTTTAATTTTCTCCTCAAAATCTCATCTCTCCTTGATTCATGTTTTACGGAAAGCGTTTATTTTGAGTGAAACAATCCCCATAAATTATTCTCAATCAGGAATCTACATATTTCTATATATTTATTCATTGTATTGTTTTTTCAATTATCTTTATCTATGATTTCATAGTTTACTATGTTCAATTTATTCAAATTTATCTTCTTTTAAAAAAATTTATTAAATATTAAACTTTTGATATATGGTTTATTTTCATAAAAAATGAATAGATTTTCAATTTTATATTTTCATGTTAACATATCATTTATCCACCATTTTAATTTTTCCCTTTATAAATTCATCGTTTCTAAATGATATTAATTTTTCCATGTTTAATAGATTATTTCTTTTTAAAAATAATTCAAAATATGTAGAATATTTCAAATTTATAAAAATAATTTGTCTAAATGTTCTAAAATATATTTTCCCTTTAAGAAATTGGTATTTGATAAAACTTATCCTTCATCAAGGAATTTTTTTCAAATAATACAATCCACATTTTTTCATTAAATGGATTACTAAATGTTGAATTCTATTATAGAAATGATCCATCACTAAAATTTTCCTTCCTAATCAATGAAGGTTTATAAACCTAATTATTCTTCAAATTCGATACCTCTTTTAATACCATATTTTTTATTCCATTTATTTAATGGTGTTCACCATGATTCCATAGATCAATTTAATTGTGAAATTATTTACTTAACCACATACCCTTTTTATAGATGGTGTAAATACTATATATTTTTATTTATGGAATAGTATATACATAGAATAATACATGATGTCATTGGATAGAGATCTATTTTCAATGGGTTTATCATGTTATTTATATTAATATATTTTTGAAATATCTATTAAGTTAATCCTTTGGAAATTATATGAAACAGAATTTCCTTCAATGGGTTCTTTGTGATATTATTAATGAAATTATTTTATGTGGCCCTAATTTGTTTGGATGATTGTAATGTGGGTTCATATTTCACCTTCTAATGTCTTGGAATTTTTATATATCCCCAGATAATATATTGTGAGGGGGGATTCATAGAAATTATCCAAAACTAAAAGATTATCCTTACTGTATATTATCACAAACTAAATGTTGACAATTTAAAGATATGGTCACAAAATATAGGGCCATCCTTTTTAGATATTCTCAAAAATTAAAGCATTAAATTTGTTTGAAATACTCACAAACTAAATCATGGGATTTATAATATATAATCAAAATATTTTTATATACAATGCTGATGTTTGCTCCATATTATTATTATTATTCTAATTAAAATGATATTTTCTCATGGATCATGTTTATTGAATCATACTTCATAAACCATTATGATTCATTATTTTATTTATAATCCTTACACCATGTTTTATGATATGAGTTTTATTGGGTTTTATTGTTTAAATTTTTATATTATGCCTATATTATCATATGATTACAACTTATTATTATTTATTATTATATCTTATGATTATCCATTATAAGTGTTTGATCGCACTTATTTTTATGTTTCAATTCCCCCTAGTTATGAATAATAAATACATATGATATGACTAGAATATTATCTTAAGTGGATAATTTTCAAGATATGTTTATGAGTAATTATGAATTATGTAGTAGAAGGAATGTGGAATTAATGCAAAGAACACAGGTTATACTAGTTATATATTTTCCCATGCTCTATAAAACAAAACACCTAAAATGGTCCTTGTAAAATAATTATAATATTATTTTAAATTGATCTTGTATCTAAGGATGTGTAATGAATCAAATGTTTAATGTATTATTTTTTTCTATTTGGTAATAGGAATATGATTTTGGTTTTTCTCAGCCATGACCCTTTCAATCCATTGGGATATGCTGATGAGTTTCTTTGTTATTGGTAGGAGTAGGTATATGGGTCTTCTCATTGGTTATCGTTGAAATTAGTCGATTATATCCTTTTTATAGTTTGGTGAAGATCATCTAATAGCTCTTTTAGGAAATGGGTTATAATATAGTGATGCTAAAATATTTTTGAAAAATTTTGTGAAATGGCTTAAGATGTGTGGATATAAGTTGTTCCAGTAATATACTGTTGTCTGTAGATCGAAAATGTTGTGGGATTAAAGTGTGAGGGATGTAATATGTTCATGCCCATGTTGTTTTTTAAGATATGTTAGTAGTCATTCATTGGTGTCTCCTTATAATACATGTATGCCTATTAGGCATGAAAATTAATATGGTAATGCTAGATGTTTTTTTTTAAATAATGTGTAGGAGGTATTAATCAGAAGAAGTTGGGAGATCAACCCAATTATTGTGGTTTTTATATCACCACCCCATGAGATATATTCTAGCTTAAGGGGTCTAAAATACAAGGGGATGGATCAGCTGGGTGGCGTCCTTAGTGGGATATTTAGTGGTGATGGCCAAATGATGATAGTATCAATAGAACTGTTTTTGAACCCTTTTAAAAAGACCTCATGCTTATGTGAGGTTTAAATTGACCTTCTTATCCACCTCCATAATATATGGGAGTTATTTATTATCATACTATAAGTATTGACTCCAAATGAAGTTAAAGGTGGAGATGGGAAGCACCACCTTCACTATAGTAATCCATTTTGTAGAGACATCCACATGCATCAATTCTTGAAGACTTACCTATTCATATTATAGTGTTGGAATTGTTCAATATTAGTGGTTATTATATACTATTAAATTATCTACGTGGCACTGGATGTGATGAATGGGAAATTTCATCCTTATAGTAGTGTGGACTACAATATCGGTAGTAGAAGATTCAATATGATCTCTAGTTGGTGAAGATAAAATCAGTTTATATTTTAAGGATATCTAGGAAGGGTTCATAAATATTTTAGATCACCACAAATAGGAACATAGATCAGTAAATTATCAAAAATTCGAGAAAATATAAATCACCATTTTCATAGGTAATTGATTCACATTAGATTCACAATTCTTATTTCACAAGGAACATGTAAAAATATATATGTGAAAAAAATATGGTTTTGTTTGGTTACTAAATGATTCACATAGTATTCTATATTTATTCATAACATATATAATGTTTCAAAAAATACCTTAACTTGTTGGATACTCAGTTTCATAGTTATTGAAGAATTAAAATCAATATCATGGTTTTTCTTTGAAATGTAATAGAAATAGAATGATACACGATTATGAAATGCTATGAATCATGGAGAAATATTAACAGTTGTTTCACCATGTTGTTTTTAATGGATTCTGGTGGTATTTGTTTTTGAAACAATAAACACCAAACAACTCTCGTATTTATCATTACAGATGTCATTGAAGACCAAATTTTTTAAGGAAAGAGTTTACTAGGATTTTTATATGTGATTCTTCAAGATGTAAAAAATGTGAGTTTAGGCTCATCAAAACCAGTAGAGGTGAATTATTTCCCACTTGGTGACTCATTTATTGATTTATGTCATATTCTGAATCCTTCCCAAATTCTAGTACTAGAAATGGTTACCCCTTTTCTAATGATGGATCTAGATCATGCATAGACATGAACATATATATGTTTTAAAGGATCTTCATGTTTTCCATACTAGGGGATGTTAAATTTTATGGTATTATGTTTCAAATCCATATAATATGGTTCAAAATATTTTCTCATTATTTAGGAATGAATAGTTTTTAAGGAGTTTTAATTAAATCTCAATGTGGTGTCCTACATATCCTCTGAGAATGGAAATAAAAAAACTTATTTTGAGTAGCATAGATTAATCTCATGTGGAATTGATAGAACCATGTAATTTGACATCATGTGTTATAGAATATTATGTTATAGGTTCCTAATAATAGTTGGTATAGAACGGATGCATTAGTGTCACATTCTATCTATTCTCATAGGTAAAATGAACTCATGACCATATATTGTGTTCGCTAGAAGGAATATGGATAGATAGGTGGCTCACAAGGAATATGGGTCAAGTGAGATAAGTGTTATTGTTACCTAGATGGAACAAAACTCTCCTAGTGGGTTCATGACTTTGTTGAAAACATGTACTAAATATGATGGCTCTATAGGAATTTATCCCTAGAGGATGGGATGTCTGTGGTCATTGGAATATATCTAGTTAATGTAAAGATTAATATGATCTTATGAGTATAATAAACCCATAATAATGGGTTTGGATAGAATTTGGCATCGTCTTTGAACCTTAAATATGAATCCTATGTATCCCATTTAAACAATAGTAAAATCCCATGTCGTTAGAATCAGAATGTTTCAAATTATATTACACTGGAATATCATATATTTCAAAATCAAGTTATAATGTTATTTTATATAAAGTTTAACATTGGGTTATGAGTATGGATGTGTAATAAAGTGTGTGACATTTCTGTATCAATATAAGCATATTCATATGGGATAATTCTGTAGGAAAGAATATTGGAGCTATAACCTAATAAGAGTCTGTAATTGGGAAAACATGGATTTTTTGAATGGCATGGTAAACATATATATCTAATCCTTCAAGAATCACTATCCATATGAGAAATATATATATAATATATGGAATATTTCGAGAGAGTATTAAATTAAATTTTTTGGAGATGTAATCATTTTGAATACCCTTTGGGTGTATCCTTAACCAATTCAGAGTTTTTTTAATAGGACCCATCATTAGATTAATAGGAACCTTCATGGGTTCTATGCTGAAAGGGGAATCCAAAACATCAATATTTATGCTTGTTTATTGGTTTGGGATGTTATTAGAAATAGAAGTATGGATTCCTTCAAGAATGTATAGGGGCATCCTCAAGTCGGTATGCCTTACACATCCCTACATGTTTTGTGTATAATTAATACATCATTGATCTTGTTGAGATTTTAAAATTATTTTTATAATAATAACCAAAATACCATGGTAATATATTATTTTTATACCCCTTCAGGATTCAATCAATCTACGTTGACAACTCAAAGAACCATTTAATCAAGAGAATCAACAAATGAATTGTTACAAGTTGGTGTTTAGGCCATATTCATATGAATATAGTGTTATTGGAGGAGGATTTTATTTGTCCCTTTCTAGTTTTGAAATAAGATAAATAAATACATGAATATTTTTCATTGTGGCTCTACTAAATATAGAATTCAGAAAAAAAGGAGTTTGATGATCATTTCTCCAAATAAGATATCATAGAGTGGGTATTTCCCCATAGACCATATAAAATTTATTATATGTGGTTTCTCAAAATTCATGAATTTATTTCATGAATCCATGGGATTATGCAGGTCTTTTATGGTTTTCCATGGAGATGACGTTGAAGGCTATAACATTTGCATTTGGTCTTCACATGGTCATCAATGAAATTGTGGGCCTCATCATGTTTGGCCATACCATATTGGCCACAACATGTTCATCATCCTCATTGTATCAACCATCATAGGCTTCGCATCATCTGGGTTTACTCTATAAGATTTTTCTAATATGTTCATCCTCTATTGACTTCACCTAATATGGTCAGGCTTTTTGAGTTTTCCATTTAGACTATTCCTTCACAGACTTATTTCATTCTTCTATAGCTTCATGGAATAGTTTACCTTTATTAGCAACAAATATTAAGTGAGGAATTTCCAAAAGAGGAATGTATTTTTATTAATTTATTTTCCCTCTATTCTCTATGTGTTTTCTTCATTTTTAAACTTAACGGTTAAATAGTGTATTTATAGAAATAATTGTGTTAGTTATCTTCAAAATTTTGTGCATATGTTTCCCTTAAGGAATATTTAGAGAATGAAATATATTAAATGTTATTGTGAGACATAAATAGATGATTCCCCATATCCACAGAGTCAGACATCATTGTGGGTAAATGTTCCCCATAGAGTTTCTAAAAAAGATGCTCTAGAACCATGAAATGTGGTTGTTCACTTAACCTGACTTCTAAAAAATAAACATTGGATTCAAATGGTATGACCAAATTTTGGGGACATCATGGAGTATATTAAATTTTTTTTCTAAAATGTTCTGTGTTTAGAAATCTCTTGGGGAGGGGATCGACATTACAGTGCCCTTATTGAAATATGATGTGGGATTTATATTCTCCAAAAAATCCTTAATTCTTATATATATTTATTATAATGATTTTAACATAAATGTTTATTCTAGAATGATTTATCATGACTCAATTTTATAATTAATAATGCAAAAAAATAATTCAACATTTAATAATTGAGGTGTTTACGTGATACTCATAGAAATTTATTTAGATATAAATGTGTTGGTAGATCTATATTAAAAAAAGAAGTTTCAATTGATGGAGTTAATGATTACTATATTATTCTTCACTCCATTATCATGACCCACTTCAGTAGTTGTAATCAGATGTTATTTATATTTTACTCTTTTCTTAAGTGGTTACTAACTCTGAATTTCATCATTAACCATCGTATTCCTACACTGGTTTTCATAATTCCTAAAATAATTTCAATTAATGAATTATACTATGAGTTATTTATTTGTTTGATGTTTATATCCGATTATTTCATTAACTATACTCTTTATATATTATTGATATTACTTTTCTTAATGAACTTCTTTTCATCACTAAAATCATTTAGTTTTCCCCAAAATGAAATCCTGACCATTCTTATTTCCACACTTTTTGTATGAAGGAAGATAAATCTTATTTCCTTTATTACATTTATTATTATTAAATCCATAAATGTATGTTATTCACTTATTGTCCCTATAACCATATGAACAATTAGAATCTACAGTCCTCATGTAATCATTGGGATAACATTAAATTATATTTTAAAAGCTACTGATGTTCCTTTTTTAAAATGTCTTTTGCAGACTCATATAAAGACTCTGATGAATTGATCAATTTTTCATTAAAGCTCAGTGATAAAACCATAATTTCACCTCATAATTATTTTAATATTTTCTTCTTAGATACTAATGGATTCAACATTCTTCAACCTCAGATCAATTAAATCCAATTCAATTTTCATGGAAAGAGTTTGAGGAATGTAATTACTACAATAATATATTTTTTAACACATTCAATTATATAAATTAAATTTCATCATATTACCACATATTGTTAATAAAAATCCACCATAGATCTTCTTCACCATCTAATTGATAAATGGACAAGAAAATTGTATCATTATCGGGGAATTAGAGAACCAAAAACATATTTTTAGTGATACTGATCCATTTCTATGTAATTATTGGATCATATGAAAACCTAAGGAAAGTGGATATTTCCAAATGAATGACCAAATATATTATTAGTCATACTTTCAATCATTTTTATCTCATCATGATTCATAGGTTGAGATATCTTCATAATAATTGAAACAAGATTGTGGATTCCAATCCCACAGTTGTTTGGTTTCTCATGGCGACAACATTACTTTTTCTTAATCATTCATTGCTAAAATTATTCCTCATGGTTTTATCCATATAATAAAAATAGAAAAATATTCTGAGTATCAAGAATCTTACATTATTGTTATCAATAATATAATACTACAAATCGATCCTATGATTTCACTAACTATTATACCTTCTTATCAGTATATGATATTTTAGGTTCATCCTACATGACTTTCAGTTTATCATATGTTATCTTTGGTTCTCTCTTAACATTATTTACATCTTACTATGAAAAAAATAACCCCAAATTGATATAAATTATGGTTCCATGTGTTTTAAATAAAAAAATAAAACATAATTTTAGATAAATAATCACTATATCTCACAAATGTACATAGCATGGATCTATAAAGGTTTAGTGTTATTGGAGACTACATAAACAATTAATTTGTTTAATAAAAAATGTATAACATCTCCCAATATTTTCTTCTCACACTGTACCCTTCATAGAAATATCTTACATAATTAAATTCCACATAACATATTGAAATTAAATTATAAGTAATGTTGGGATTTGATACTCAATAAGGGTAAACATGGAAGATATCAATTGACTAACATATATATGAATTGGATAACCACGAGGGTATGATATAATGATCATAACTTATCAAATTCATAACAATTAATTCATATATCATAACTCATGATTCGTAACTTAATACATTTACAAATTATGATTTCAATCATAAGACTGTGGAACTAACACTATCCAATAATGATCCAAGATATAATATCATAAGCATAAGAACATATCATAGAAATTTGTAGCATAAAACATAGAATATGAAATAATTTTAATAGTCATGGATAACTTACCAGACCATAATAACATCATAGAATTACTCCCCTAGTGCATTGGATTCTCTCACCCATTAACGTTTCATTCATGGTGGAGAGAGTCCCATATTGGATTGGGATTACTCCCCATTCTCTTATTATATTAAAATTGACATATAAATACTATTCTAGTTCATTGAAGAGATATATAATTCCAAGACCACAGATCACATAATAAAAATCAGAATAATTTTGTCTATAAGATCATAAAAACATTCATAATTTAATCGTAGTATAACCTATAGAAATGAAATAGTCTTCATAGGTATTTATTAATCAAATAATAAACATACATTCAAAGAAAGAATATGGATATTATCATTAGATCATATCCATAGTGATGTATAGGATTCTTAATAATATATTCACAAAGAAAAAATAATAATTTTATAAAATCATTAGCAAATTTCATTAGAATATAGAGAAACAACCGATTACATTTTTTATATAATTAAAATAATTAATTTCTTTGGAAAAAATAGAAATATTATTTTCCATAGAGAACCGTGGAATAATGTAAATGAATAATAAAAAGAAATAATAATCTTAATGGTGATAAAATTGTTTCATTTAGTAAATGTTAAGAAAAGAATATTTTCACACTTCTAAAATGTGAAATATAACACCTACAGAATATATTTTTAAAAGTAATTTCAAAAATTTATAAGGGAATTGATATATTGAAAAAATTAAGTTTTACAGTCACTTGAGAATAGAAAATAACAATGTTGAACCATTTTAAATAATATAGACATAAAAAAATATTCCCCACCAATTTTTTTTAAAAAAACTCGATACATTATTTTCTAACTTTTTGAAACAATATAAGGGGAGGTAAGAAGAAAATATAAAAATCCAAAAAATTATAGAATGATAATAAAATTTATGGGGATTTAGATATATAATGTATATAATTCTTCCAATGGATATTTGAACAAGATAAATCCTGATTAATGATGAGATTGGAACATAAACCCTTACCTCTTGTCCTGACATTATTTATAGGCAGTCAAACCTTATATTTAATAAATTTAAATTTATTATAAGTATATATTAAAACCATAATAATAAATATTTCATAAGATATGATTCATTTAAAATTTAAAATTTCCCATTTATATATAATACTCAAACAAAATCAATTTTCATGGGGTTAACTACTTCATTTTTCATGCATCATTTAGTATAGTGATTCTAGTTCATTCACCGTGGTCATGGTTTCATCATATTTTTAATCCTAATCTGATCATAAAAAAAATATTTATTCCTCAAATAAATTCATATAAAGATCTGCATAAGGAGGTTAATAAAATTGAATTAAATCACTTTGTGGAGGATGTAGTTCACTTGTATACACAAGTGATGTTTTCATTTTTCAATGGATGTATATCATAGAAAAAAAATTATAATTGATCTAGAAAATCATATTTTTATCATAAATATAATATATATTAATTAAATCCATCAACATAACCATCTATGTGAGTTAGTGATGAAAAATGAAACAAACAACTCCATTAAGACGGTTGGCCATATATATATATGGGTGACACATTGATTCTACATTAGTTGTAAATGAGTTATAAAATGGATATACAATTAATATAAAAAAATCAATATAATAAATAAATCAATTTATTTAAATTATTATGGTTATAGAGTATTTTTAGAAAATAAAAAAATAACATTTAAATAAATCAGTAAAAAATAACATCTTCATTGAGAATGTTAAATTATCATACACCTAAATCATTTATAGAATGATATTTTATTTGTTACAAGACCATTTAGATGTGGGAATAAATTTGATAATATATTTAGGAAAAATGTTTCTAAATCAGAGTGCTCAATTTTTTTGAATAAGTGAGAAGAGACTATTTTAATTTCATAATGAGAGGAGTAGAAATGATCTAAATAATACTAAATTTAAAACCAAATAAAGTCACTCTAATGGTAATGTGTTTTAAAACATAAAATTCTATAGGACATGGTGGGTGAGGTTGAAATCCACACTACCTTGGAAATTTAGAAACAAATTAGTGTTAATTTAAGAGTTTTCTTTTCCTTCAACTATAAATTTATAAGTCATTATTTTAGGTACGCTTATCTCTTTTTTTGATCATAAATTTTTGAATATTTCATTTTCTTATTTTTTTTAATTTTTTTAGTTTTTAGATGTTTTAGATCTATACATGGTTTGAACATGTTTAGGTAAAACCATAAAGTTCATACCTAAATATTATGTGTCCTGTTATGGTGTTCTAGAGGAGGGTGAATTATTAGGAATACTTTTAGGCACACAATTAATGAAATTTTTGCATCATCACCCTTTAACTATATGACCAAAAAATTTATATATTTCAAGTTACATCATAGGTGGTCCACAATAGGCACACAATTTTAAAAACTGTATAACCAAACCATGTGGTGGGAATTTAATTGTAATTTTTTACAATTTAATTACTATGAGACACATTTTAAATTTTAAATTCATTAGTTATAATCATTTTATGTATTGATTGGCATTTTGGGGAAATATATCTCTACTAGTATGATGAATCTAAATTTTATCATGGATTCTCCTATCCCTATTCTCTCTCTCTTCAAGAGAATTGATTCCTTATGATTTTTATGGATCTAGATCATGTATTGATAAAGTATGACTCTTGGTTATTTATCCTTTAATCACTTGATGATCTATTAGGGGATCTCATGTGAGGGTTTTTTGATCTCGATTGACGTAATTAGTTTCATAAGGAAATCTGTAAAAAAAAATTACATTTTATGATTATTAAATATAAATTGGATTTTAAATAGATTTCTAAATCATAAATATTGTCTCTGTATAATTAATTTTATGTGGCATGGTTCATGTGATTCAGTACCTTGACAATATATATTGAAAATAATGTGTTGATCTAATAAAAATGATTGTGAAAAAAAAATTAATGAATTGAAGAATGATTTTGATGAGATAAAATTTCATTCAATGTTTTATAATTTAAAATGAGGTAATTTGAAATGATAGGGAATTCATTTTTATGAAAACCAATTTGAAGTTGTTTTTTAAAAGAAATTCATGTTTCAGAAAATTGTTCTAAGGGTTGATTTAAATTATGATTTGAAATTATTAGGGTTAATTGATTTGAATGATATACCCATAAGGGTTTACTTACATTGATTAAAATTCTTTAATATGTAGGTATGTTGGAAGAATACATCCTAAGAATGTACTATCTATACCTTATAATGGATTACTGATGAAAATTTTATATAAACTATCTTGGGGGTATTGAGTTTATGATTTGGGATTCTCTATTATTCCCCCTAGTTTTGGGACCTAGGGATTGTGTTCATGCTTGTTTTCATATTTCATTAAGTAGTATTATTATCCCTATAAAAATCCAACATTATGTCTCTTAATCATGGCGATTTGAATTTAGATGATTTTACATATTGAATATTTATTAGTAATATTAACACATGTATATTTTTATATAAATCTGTATTCAGACCTTTTATGATAAATATTTTTATATATTCATAATTTAATGGAAATTAAGTTTAAAATTAATTTTATATAATCCATTAAAAGGTATTTTAAAAAAAAAATCTTATGACACATGTAAAGATTTACATTCAAAATACTAATCCAAATTAAGCATTGTTTGGTTATTAATTATCGATTTCTTTTCAAATGATTCATGAGATCTGATTAGGATTTATTTCTCAGAACCTATTTTTTTCTTCAAAATATTGTATATTTTTTATATCTTGGTATAGAGAATGGAAATGAACCGCTTCGAGGTGTTGTATGTTTATGATTAGCGGGACTATGGAATTGCTGGGGTCGAGTGTTTAGAATGTTGACTATTTATTATTTAATATATGTTATATCATTATAATGGGTTATTCTTATCGGAAAATAATTCTGTACAACATGGTTTGATTCCCTACCACTATTCACTGAAATTTTTGGATTCGGAATGTGCTTTGTCATTATCATAATTGATTTTGTTATAGTATATATTTATTATCGATGTAGGAACCTGAAAATTTTCTATTAATGAGAGGTTGTGTCCCTTATTGATGTTAGTATGTAGTTTGAGGTGTCTATTTAGACCAGATATACAATTTTTTTCACTTAAGGGGTTGGTTACAATTTAATTAATGAAAATATATCATTGTAATGAGAAATACGTTACCATAGGCTATTAGAAAAAAATGTCCTTCAAGAGTTCATTGATATTATTTCCCACATTTTTCAAAATCTATATTATGATATTTTTCTTCTCATTTGAATTATAATGGATAAGGTTTTTGAACTCGTGTGTGTTGAATGATTTTATTTTTTTATGCTGATCTTTTGTAAAAAACTTCTCCAAAGGATATGTTTCAAAAAAACCATAGGAGATAGTTTCTAATAAACCTCATCAAAAATCCCCTTATATATTATAATCTTATAGTGGTTGATTTGTGTATTAGAAAATATATGAGAAACATAGATGCATATATTCTAATTTAGATTGAAAAGGATTTACCATATAGGGATGATATATATGATCATGCTAAATAGTTTCTTCATATGAAACAACTATCATTCTAGGGTGTTAATAATCCATAAGAGGTAATGGACTAGTTGAAAAATAATGGAAAAATAGATGAGTTATTAGAGATGATTGACTCTATTATGGTGAAATCTTCCATCATCAAAATTGAAGGTAATAGTCTCCAGTTACAGTCATTTTTAGTCTAAAAGGATGAAATATGGGATTGGAGTGGAAAGACTTCATGAAACTTTGTAATTTTCAGTTTTATGCAGAATTGATGGTGATGAATATGTCAATAGAGTTCCTTAACCATAATTTTAATGATCATGTAGTGACCCTATATTCCAAACCTTTTACTGATCATGTTAATTTCTGATTATAGGTGGTATGAAATGAGAATCTGAAGCCTCTATTTTTTGAGATGGGTCATCAAGTAAATATATATTCTTATATTTTTCTATTGAATCTCACCTAGTGTGCTGAAATTACTGAAATATATTTGATGTATGAACTTGATTATACTGATATGTTAGGTTTTATGGGATTTAATTTTACTGACAATGGTATTTCTAGTGGTCCCTTTTGGGGAAGAGGTAGAAGGAAGAGTTTCACGGTGGAATATATAGTGGTGGATATCAGAATAAAACTTATTTTAAATAATTTAAGGTAACTTATAAAGGACTAATTTTGTTTTTAATGTGGAATGGTTGGGTTCTCAATTTCATCATCTACGGAAGAAATAAAGATATTTTCTTCTTAGAGATGCTCGGGTCATATGAGTGGGGTTTTTCTTCTCTTCTCCACTCCACACAGTGGTATGGGATTGATAGTACCCAGAGGATCTACGATGTGGTTAGATGATTTAAGAACAAATACTCTCTAGCAATAATCACTATGAAAAAAGATATTCATAAAATATATGAGTCTTCAAGAGAAGATGATGTTGGTTGGTAAATAATAATAGGCAAAATCATCTATACATCATATTTAGAGACTAATTTATTTGATATCAGTGCCTCTCATTACATTGTATCTACCTGTTTTTTGAAACTATTAAAAATACATACAGATCTCATGCCTTATGTTAGGGATATTTCTATGCCTCTCTAGATGAATAAATATTATTCCCTCTAATTCATATCTAGCGTGATATATTTATTTTATGTTGTGAATGTATAGAACTTTTTGATCTAGATATGTAACCTTTGGATATCATTATTAGGCTAGATTGGCTGATTTATCACAATCCTATTGTCTTTTATAATCATTATTGGGTTTCCTATAATACATTTAATGGTTATTATAAAATATTTTAGGATGAATGGAACTTGAGTGTCTGTTGATCTTGAACTCTTCTTCCAGAGTTTGGTGGGATGATATAAATGACTTATTTTGAATGGGAGTATGAATATTTATGGGTCGGCCTTTATCTTGTAGTGAATAATTTTCCGGATGTGTTTTCATCTACATTTTCTAGTTTACCACTAGTGAGGGAGGTGGATTATTTTATCCACTTGGTAGGCTGTACCCAACCTATTTTCATCCATTCCTACAATATGACACTAGCTTAACTGAAACGACCAAAATTTTTGAATAAATCTTGTTTCCTAATTTTGTGTGTTATTTTATTTCATACTCAACAAAACTTTTTCATTTAATAAAATGAGTATAATTAAAATGAGACTGTTGGGTTTTGGATATCATATTATCATTACTCAGTATGACCTTTAGAAACTAAATGTTGCGATTATTGCCTCTAAATACAAGTCATCTTGGTTAATTAATTTAGAAAGAATATTTGGGGGCATCATCTAGTAGTCTCGGGCCAATCGAAGCCCGTCTAACAGAACATTGGAAGGAGGTAGCACAACTGGGCTTTGCTCTGAACCAATCCCAAGTAGAACGTTATCGTGTGAAGCTAGAATGGAATCACATTCGCGAGAAGTTCATGGTGATACAAATTACTACTCATGCAATGTTGGTCGAGCCGCCCTCATATTCTCTCACCTTAGCACACCTTACACTTAGGTCATATGCTGGGGTTATAAG
The DNA here is from genome assembly GCA_963277665.1 of Viscum album. Taxonomy (NCBI): domain Eukaryota; kingdom Viridiplantae; phylum Streptophyta; class Magnoliopsida; order Santalales; family Viscaceae; genus Viscum; species Viscum album. The sequence continues at coordinate 1,262,247,474 of OY728140.1, read as the reverse complement.
GGGCTATGTAAGGAGACCATAGCTACGTTGTGTAATACATTTTTATAAATAAAATTGGGTTTTCTTCTTATGGTGAAGTTTCTGTGTTTTAAAATGTTTGAATCAATATAGGATGTATTTTATTGATGTATTTTGAAAAAAAGGATATTTTAGAATATTTTCTTAAAACATAAATAATTAATGATATGTAATGATATTCAAAAAATAATATTCTATAAATGTGTTCAGTAAGAAATTTAGCGTCTATGAAGATCAACATGATTTTTGATGAATAGTAAATGATGAATAGTGATTTTACGCTTAGGATAAGTAATGTGAACAAATGGATTAGTAATCTCACTTAAAGAAAGTATTAATATAATCTAGGCACCTTGATTAAGTAATGTGATTTAATAAAATAGGTAAATAACTATTTCAGAAATTATTAGTCAAGTATTAGTTTTTCGGGTGAATGGTGTTTTTTAATTAAAAATTAAATTAAAAATATTTATAAAAATATTTTTATAAAATGGACATTATTTTTTGAACTTAGAGCATCAATATTATGTTAAGGTAATTTTTGGAGATTTTTCTGCGAACAATAAATTTTCAGTGAATAGTGTTTTAATTTAAAAATTAAATTAAAAATATTTAAGAAAATTATTTTTATAAAATGGAGTTCATTTTTGAAATAAATGAATTGATATTTGGTTAAGGTGAAATTTTGGGATTTTTCTGAAAAAGTTGAATTTTCAGTGAATAGTGAAAATATTGTCTTTAAGTTACGGGTGTTTAATGAGATCATTAAATGATGTATTAAGTATGTAATTAGTATGTTCGACTTATGGATATTATGATAAGATATTAGATGTCCCAAGTAGCCAATACCATGGGAAAATACCATGGGCATGCCAATGGTTTTTCCAATACCACCAATGAGGTGTCCCTTGGCCATTAATGCCTTGTCCCCTCACTTTCCCTATAAATACCCACCGTTTTCTCCTTTAATTTTCACTCCCAACTCTCCCCCAACGATTATATGGTATCATTACCTCCAAAAGAGTCCTCCCAAGGTTCCCCCAAGCCCTCAAGGTCCCAACCATCGTGTTTTAAGAGTTACGTTTTAAGGTAAGGGATCCTACCTCTCTCTTTCTTTCCAAGTACACTCTTTTATACCATTTCATTTATGCTCCACATTCTTATGTTGGGGATGTTATTTTTTATTCATCCTACTGCCCTTTTCATGTTCATTTTATGAGAGACCCCCTTTTTCTCTCATCAATAAATTCTAATAATTTTTAAGTGGCGCCGTTAGGCTACCGAATTTTTAAGAGATTCTTTCACCATTCTCATTTTCAAGTTCTATTTTCATGTCAAGTCTTTCAAGTTCATTTTTATTATTTTGGGGTATGATATCTATATCTATAATACTGATATTTTATGTTCATATTATGATAGACCCTATTTGTTCTCGTCAATTAATATTTTTGAAGTTTAAGTGGGGCCGTTAGGCTGCCGAATTTTTAAGGGATTCTTTCACCCATCTCATTTTCAAGATCTATTTTCATGTCAAGTCTTTCAAGTTCCTTTTTTTATTTCAGGAAATGATCTATATATCTATCATACTTATCATTTATGTTCTTATGATGAGAGACCCTATTTGATCTCATAAATTCTTTCTTTTGAATATTTATGTGACGCTGATAGGCTGCCGAATTTTCATAAGAAAAATCTTATTTTTGTCTTCCTTTCAAGTATTTAATTTCTTATGGAATGTCCTTAAAATTTCATTACCATGTTTTTATATCTTTTATATTCTGTCCCACCACTATTATATGGATCATTTATGAGTTTTTGACCCATGTCCTCCCTCTTTTCAATATTTTCTAAAACCTTATAACATAGTTGTTATGCTGCAGAATTTTGGTTTCAAATTGTCTCTCTCTTTTTCACAAATTCTTGTATTTTATTAATTGAATACTCAAAACTATTTATCCTACATTAGTATTCACATATTTATCAAAATGTCATATTTTAATTCTGGGATTTACATACACGAAACCCACATTCCTTTTTCGGTGGGTTTAAAGTGACATAAAGGTCATGTCTTTAAATCAATTTTTAAACCGTTATGATTATGAAATGAGAACCATTTCTTTTATTCTATATGGCTTATTTATGAAATGTTTAATGATGATATATGTGGCTGACATGATAAAAAAGGAAAATTTAAGGGTGCACCCTGATAGCACTCCAATGCATTTGGTATAGACTTAATCTCTAGAGATGACCATTTTTAACGATATCTTGGTGACTAACCTTGGTAATTTTTAATGACACCGTGGGGATGGACCTTTGCGAAACATAAATTATTGTCTATGTTAAATGTTGTAGCCACATCTTCAGGTTATGAAGTATGTTATTTTTATTATGATATGCATCATGATTTCATTCTCATGCCTTAAAGTTATTTTTCATGACTTTATTGATGTATCTCAAGTTCACATGTTAAATGTTTCCCTTGTTTCCCTTATTGGGCCTTCATCTCACCCTTTCTTTTGATGTATGTGAACAGGTTATGAGATGCGGGTAATGAACCTAGGATGAACATAAGGATAATCTTTTCAATTGATTAAGAAGAATGTTTTATTTTTTCATGTTTTAAGTTCCTGGTTTCCAAGACACTAAACCTTAAAGATCCTCGGTTTTGTATTTTGTAATGAATGTTTATATGATAAAAAGGAGGGATGCTATAGTTGGTATCAAAGGATGGTTTAGTTATTTTTGGAGAAGTAGGATATGAAAACATTAAAAAGAACTCTATAGAAAAGTTTAAATATATGAAATCTTCCTAGTATTTTGGTGATTATTAAGTAAGTGGTTTATCAATCAAATACATACATGTCTGGATACGAGCAGGTAGATGTGGCTTTGGAACAGATGTACATAGGGGTAAAACCCGAAAACACCGCATTGAGCTAGACTCGAACGAGAACAGGTACACAATAATGGGCCTTGCTACACTCTTTTTTACGACACTCTCTGTGGATATGCATTGGTAAATTCATAATCTTAGTATGAACCATTATTAAAAGAACAATGATAAAATAAAATAAAGATTTACATAAGGATATATGATCATGGATAATCTAGATTCGAACCTAGGGGATCTCATGTTAGGATATTCTCTTCTTCTACATGATTATCCTTCTATGATTAAAGTTTCCTTTTCATGATTATTGGCTAAGTATTTAAGCCTATAATTATACTTTCTTTTCTTAGATAATGGAGGGAAAGGGATGAACATGTCCCAACAACCAATGTAATAGGAAATGTGACTATTGCCCTATTAATATGACAGAGATGACGAGAGATCAAGTTGAACATATTGTGATTATGCCAAACCAGCTATCAAAAATAACAGTTAATAATTGGTACCTAGTTGAATGCCCAAATTCATCAAGGAATAAGAGGACGAAGTCTCAAGGATGTTCATCTGAGAAAGTTGATTAGGTGATTAAAAGATGATTATTATTTTCGGAATACATTCACTATTTTGGGAACCCTATATGATCGAGGTAAATAGATTACTACGGTATTTTCATTGATGAGTAAAGGATGACTTATATTTTGAAGAATCAATGAATTTAAGGTGAACTTATAATAATTTAGGTTACTTATGGAAATGATTAACCTACCCTGGGGAAAATATTTGTAGGTTAGTTACTTTTGTTATAAGATGTAAGGAGTGGTTGATGTTGTTTGGAGATGAATGATAATGTTTATCTTGGATGACTATGTTATCAAATCCTTCTTATATTTGGGTATCAATCTTAGTTAGGATTATTTTGAGAATATTAAAGAAATTTATTTATGGAATTGTCTATGATAAACTTTGGGTATTACCTTGTAACTTTTAAGATTTATAGTATTTTTCATTCCTATGGGGTTCATTCTTTTTAAAGAGTTGTTTTATCTTACCCTTTATATTTTTGGGATAAATGTTTAAATATATATAGTTATTATTTTTTGGATTACGTGATTCTATAGAAAATGATTCTTGTGATTTTGATGAGACCAACTGTTTTTGAGTGCTCATCGTTTGGAGAAAAGATTAGTTTTGGTAGAAACTTATTAAAGGATTAAACTCTACTTAAATGTTGGTATATTTCTATATTTTTTTATTTTTTTAGTAAATGAATTCTTCAAAACTATGAAAAGGAACGTAAAACAAAAAAGTTGTCTATAACGTTTCCTAATATGAAATCAAAGACCATTTAACCCATCATATATTTGTGATATTCTTGTTGTTAGCTTTCTCCTCATCATGTTTTCTATCACTCTCCCTCAGAATGTGACCCTTTGTTTTCTCCTCCATGTCCATGTTTTCCTACATGGAATCCTTGTATGGGTTAACTCAGGTGACCTTTGTACTTCCTTTTCATTCTTTTAATGTAATATTGTTACTGTCTCTTTTTCCGATGTAGGACTTTCAATGAAATTTCCAAACCCAATTTAAAAAATTTCGAGGACGCAATTTCTTAAGGGGGGAAGATTGTAACGACCCGAAATTTTGAATAAATATTTTTTAGTAATTTTTTGTGTTATTTTATTTCTTACTCAACAAAACATTTTCATTTAATAAAATGAGTATAATTAAAATTAGGCTGTTGCGTTTTAACTATTATAAGACTGTTAGTCAGTATGACCTTTGTAAACTAAATGATGCAATTATTGTCTCTAAATACAAGTGATCTTGGTTAATTAATATATAAACAAGATTCGATGGCCTCATCCAGTAGTCTCAGGCCAATCGAAGCCCATCTAACAGAACTTGGGAAGGAGGTAGCACCACTAGGCTTTTCTCTGGACCAAACCCAAGCCAAACATCATCATGTGAATCTAGAATGGAATCACCTTCGCGAGAAGTTCAAGCTAATAGAAATTACTACTCATGAAATGTTGTCCGAGACGCCCTCATATTCTCTCACCTTAGCACACATTACGGGTGTTTAATGACATCATTAAATGATGTTTTAAGTATGTAATCAATATGGTCAACTTATGAATAGTAAGATAAGGTATTAGGTGTCCCAGGTGGCCAATACCATGGGCAAATACTAGGGGCAAGCCCACGGTTTTTCCAATACCACCAATGTGGTGTCCCTTGGCCATTAATACCTTGTCCCCTCACTTTCCCTATAAATAACCAACTTTTTCTCCTTTATTTTTCATCCCAACTCTCCCCCAACGATTTTCCAGTCTTAGTAACTCCCAAAGAGTCCTCCCAAGGTGCCCCAAGCCCTCAAGGTCCCATCCTTTGAGTTTTAAGAGTTACATTTTAAGGTAAGGGATCCTACCTCTCTCTTTCTTTCCAAGTACTCTCTTTTATGTCTTTTGGTTTATGCTCCATGTTCTTATGTTGGGAAGGTTATTTTATATTCATCCTACAGACGTTTTCAAGTTCATATGATGTGATACCCCCTCTTTCTCTCATCAATTCATTTTAATAATGTTTAAGTGGCGCCGTAAGGCTGCCGAATTTTTAAGAGATTCTTTCAACCTTCTCATTTTCAAGTTCTATTTTCATGTCAAGTATTTCAAGTTTCTTTTTATTATATTGGGGTATGATCACTATATCTATCATACTGATATTTTATGTTCATATTATTATAGACCCTATTTGATCTTGTCAATTAATTTGTTTGATGTTTAAGTGGCGCTGTTAGGCTGCCGAATTTTTAAGGGATTCATTCACCCTCCTCATTTTCAAGTTCTATTTTCATGTCAAGTATTTCAAGTTATTTTTTATTGTGTTTCAGTATGATTTATATATATATCATACAGATATTACATGATAATATGATGAGAAAACCTATTTTATCACATCAATTCATTTTTCGAAGTTTTAATTGAATCTGTTAGGCTGCCGATTTTTCATAAGAAAAATCTTTTTTTTCTTCCTTTCAAGTCATTCATTTCATATGGTATATCCTTAAAATTTCATTACCATGGTCTTATATCCTTTATATTCTGTCCCTGTACTGTTATATGGATTATTTATGAGTGGGTGGCCCATGTACTCTCTCTTTTCAATATTTTCTAAAACCTTATAAAATAGCTGTTATACTGCTGGATTTTCGTTTCAAAATGTCTTTATCTTTTTCTCAAATTCATGTATTTTTTTAAGTAAATACTCAAAAATATTTATCCAAAAGGTGTATTCACATATATATCAAAATGTACTATTTTAATTCTTGGATTTACATACACGAAACCCACTTTCCTTTTTCTGTGGGTTTAAATGTTGTAGGCACATCTCCAAGTTATGAAATACATTATTTTTATTATGATATGCCTCATGATTTCTTTCTCATGCCTTATTGTTCATTTTCATGACATTATTGATGTATCTCAAGTTCACATGTTAAATTTTTCCCCTTGTTTCCCTTATTGGGACTTCTGCTCAACCTTTCTTTTGATGTATGTCCCCAGGTTATAAGATGCAGTAATGAACCTAGGATGAACATAAGGATAAGCCTTTCAAGTGTTTAAGAAAATGTTTTATGTTTTCATGTATTAAATTCTTGGTTTCCAAGACACTAAACCTTAAAGGTCATCGGTTTTGTATTTTTTAATGAAATTTAATGTGATTAAAAGGCGAGATGCTATATTAACTAAATGATTTCAAAAATCATTAAGATTATTTTTTCGTCAATGGATATATATAACCTTGTGTATCTTCATGGGTATCTCCTATGATTTTTTTCCAAGAAAGTTGAAGGTATCTTTTACAATTGCATCATTTACCGAGAGAACAATTTGGGTGATGTCAATAAATAATATATACTACCCTGAATTGTTGAATTTTTTGACCAACTCAAAGAGGTGATGTGAGTCTGAAAAACTGATCTCTGGTCTGGTTATCTCTATCCTAGTATCAAAGAGTCTGATATCCCTAAGACCACATTTAAGAACAGGTATGACCACTATGAGTACCTTCATAATCCTTTTGGTCAGAATGTTTCCCCTACTATGTTTTTGGAATTGATGAGCATGATTTTAAATCAGTACATGGATTTGTCTCTTTTGTGCTTTTTGTATAGAATCATGGTTTACTCTAAAATTAATGAGGACCAAGGGATCCAATTTAGATATGTTATGGACATCTTGAGAAATAAATATAATTATGATAAGGTTTATAAATTCAATTTCTATATTAGGGAGGTAATTATATTGGGAAACATTGATTCCAAACATAGTATCATGCTTTATTTAGAAAAGGTGAAAGATATTATAACCTAGGACAGACATTAGAATGTCTTTATGTTTTTTAGATTCTTATGCTTGGAAGGGTATTTTCACTCATTTTTGAATGACTTCTATAAGTTAGACTCTCCATTTACCACACTTACTGAAAAGGTTGTAATGTTTATATTCGGGTAAAAATTATAAGAATCATTTGATGAGATGATGTTTTGTTTGAATACATCTTCTTTTTAGACTCCTTGAGATACTGTGATGGGATATGTACTATTTTTTAATGCCTAAGGTTTGGGTTTTGGGTTCATTATTATATAGTGTGATCACATGGGGTCTCATTATTCTCATAGACATTGTCATTATGATTATAACTACCCCAAACATGATATCAAACTCTTAATAAGGATGCATGTTATGATGATTTGGTGGCATTACGTTTTTTGAAAACGGATTACTACCTACTCTCATTTTAAATTCTTAGGTTATATATTTTCATTATAAGATATGAAAGTTATAAATAGGTTATGGGTGTAGTACATGTAGCTATTTGACATTAACATTTATTATACACCTAGTAAGGATACTTTTGTTTCTGATTCTTTGAGCAAGAAACTTCAATACCATGCTTTGAAATAATCTTATGAGGAGTAGAATGTTCTGGTTTTCTCTTCTCATATTCGTTTGGGAGTATGAGAGGATGAGACTAAGGTTTATTTCCATTGTTTAATATTATATCCATACATTCTGAGATGATTCTATAGTGATAACATCTAGATGATTATTTTTGAGTCATTATATATTTTTTATGTAGTAGGAAAACCATCAACTAATGGTCCTTTTCTTCTAAGGTAATATTATTCCTTCCAAAATAGTTAGTTGTTTAGTTACCTATGATGGGGAATATAATTGGGAAATTTTTTCATTCCCAATGGTATATAACCCCTATAATAATAAAACTCTTTCATGAATTGAGGATGATATTTTTTTAGTTATTTATGAAATGAGAAAATGAATATTTGTATTCCCATTGTAATAATTGTCAGTAAATTAAGATCAAGAATAAGAATATGTCATTATTTCCACATTCATTTATAGTGATGACTTGAATGTATGATAAGATATCAATGGAATATGTGTTTAGGTTTCTATATACAACTCAAGGAAATATCATTTTTTGGATGGTGATATGTCAATGAACCAAATTGGATCATATTATTCCCATTCTTTATACCACCAATGATGATTACATTGGAAATATATATATGTAGAATACCACAATATTTTATATAGTTTATTTTTTATAGTTTTTGATTGGGCTCCCCATTATTTTTTTTTGTTTTTTAGAGTATTTTAGTAGGAAATGAGATCATATGTAAAGTAGATCATAACATACCATCCTTAGATAGATGGTCAGATTAAACAAGTTATATACATTCTTATAGAAATGATTCATTCATTTATTCATGACTTTGCTGTAGTTTGGGAATGTAATTTGGGTCAAGTTTATTTTTTCAATAATAATAATGTTTAGTTATCCATCAATTTGGAATTCTTTGAGGGATGCATTGATGACCATATAATTTTTTTCTTTTGTTGGAAATATATGGGTGAAGCATTGCTAGTTAGACTCAGTTTTCTAAAAGAAAATATTTTAAAAAAAAATTATAAATCCATCATTTTTCATCTTCAAAAAACTTTGGAGTTATTGTATTGTGATCGGGGGGTTTTTAGATTTTCTCTCAAGTTGGTTCATCGATGGCTTGGAAAATAGGGGGCATTATTATTGAGATACATGGAACCATTTTTGGTTCTACTGTAGTTCGGGAAGGTGATTACTATTTGAATTTTCCATTTGATATTTCATAGATTAATAATGCATTTTATATATCAAAACTCAAAAAGTAACACTCATATCCATATTACCACCAATGACTTCTTATTTTATTAAAATGAAGAGGTAGAAAAGCCTACAAAAATGAACTTAATGAGGTCTGAAATGATGTATCCTAGGGGAATTAGCCCAAACTAAAGAGATACCCACTAGGGTAAAGGATATGATAAAGAATAATACAAGGAGGAGCTTATCCCAGGTCGCTCTATAGGTGAGTAATTCTTCCACATCATTTCCCTCATTCCATGTATGTTGGATTGTCATGTCATTACATATAATCTACTTGAACATTTTAATGGAGATTTCCACAGACCAAGGAATATGACCCTTACATGTGACTGTATTGTATATTGTAATAGGATTGGTCTCAATCATCCTTCTTGGAATATGCCTCTAGTTGAAAAGAAGAGGGCTCAAGGGGGTAGAATGAGCCTCCACTTGGAGGGATTCTCCATTCCCAAAGAATGTATAAAAATTAATCAAAAGTGATCCTTTGGGGTCTCTGATCACTCCACCAACCCTCATAGAACCCATGCAGCATCAACCGTCTATATTTAACTTTTTCCCCGACAGAGGATCCTATCATTTGTCTAATTTTCCCTTAGTGGTTAGCCCAAGGGGGTTGAGGTGAATCAAGGAAGCAAGGCCATGATTAAAGGTCCATATACTGAGTTTTTTAATAAAATATGAAAATATGGAACAAGATTTATGGTATTAAATATAATACCCATGATCGTCCTCAAAGAGGACTGATGTCTCAAGTCTTTTCTGGTCAACCAAAGAACCTAGCATCCAAAAGTAAAAAAATTAAAACTATTTCTTTCCATCAATTCTGAGATTGTCCACTCTTTATAACCATCAAAGAAGTAACATATCTGTAAAAGCAACCTGATCAAGAACAACAACAAATTGGTTAAACGCTTCCCCGACCACCTTCACGCACTCCCATTGAATAATATATGTGTGATGGTATCTATTATTAATACCCTATAATAATTGAATTTAGAGGCCAAACTAATTCATTTTCACTTGATTTTATCATCTCTAGGTGGGGAACTATTCCAAACATGCCATAGTAGAAAAAAAAATTTAGAGGAAAATCCTTACAACATAAGATCATTCCCAACAGGTCATGAGAAGTAGTGACTCCATGAATACTATAAATATATATGAATTTGAAAAATCCATAAACAGAACTAGTTAAAACACAATGATCCATTTAGTTATTCATAATAAGGTTGTCAAATATTATTCTTTGATTCCCATCCATAGATATCTGGATAAGAGTGAGAAAGACTCTGGCATCCATTAATCTGGTACTAGGGGTGTAGTAGTGGGGAAAACTATGGGGATTCCCTGAGAAATTGTGTGACAAAAATATTGTGTCCCCTTTACTAACTAACCATATATCATTTGCATGAAGGATTGGGATTTAGGGATGAAATAGCTTCTGAATTTTGGATACCTTGAATCTGGGTAGGTTCACATCTTTCCCATACGATATTTGCATGTGTTTTCCCCATTAGTTTTTCCCCTAGATGAACCCCCTAGATAGTTTGGCATTAATACCTTCCATGGTTCTAGAAATACTCATAAGATTAATCCCCCTTTTCATTAATAGGTTTGGAATGTTTGGACCAAGAATCCTAGTCTCACCTACCTTCTAAGTTCCCATCCTTGAGGAAAGAAATTAGAGTTTATTCAATGTTACAGATCACCTAATTCGGGACCTTCAAAGTAGATATGATATTATTTAGAAGAGGATAGGGAGTAGATTTAATCAAAATGACACACCCTCCAAAGGATAAGAATCTATTTTTTCCAGTTGAGGAATATACCTATGATTTTATCCTTGACTAAGTCAATATGTTTAATGAGTATTGTGTTGGGGGGAAATAAGAGAACAAATGTATTCATAGGTAAATAAACATTATTCATACCATGGTTGGAATCCAAATCCTTTATCCTCATCTTCAGGCATTTTCTTGGAACAATGAAAATTGTTTTCTCACAATTGACAATTTGGCCACTCTAAGAGTAATAAACATCAATAGTTTCATTAACTCTTTGTATTGACCTTATACTCACATTGAAAAATATCATGGTGTTGTTAGAAAACATGAGGTGGGATATACCTCCATTCATATTTTTATTACCTATGGGAGAGATATTACCCAAATAAATGTTGTGATTTATATACCAGATGAGAACATCCTGCGTAATGATAAACAAGGAGAGGGGGAGGGGGTCTACCGACCTCAAGAATATATCATTCTTGAAAATACCAAAAAAACATTAGCATGAAATAAGTGGACGTCCACAAGGAGATAAATAAGTGAAAGAGAGTGTCAATAACCCGTGAATAAAACCCCATACATTCTTGAACCTTGATGATGAAGCACAATTTGACTCTATCATAATACTTAATCATGTCCAGTGTATTGGTCACATTGGTACTGATGGTTTTCATGTTGATGACAATAATAAATTCATAAGTTGAGGAAATGGCCCTTTGAATAGATCTACCATGCATGAATCCATGTTTCTCTTATGCCACCCACCTAATGAGTAATGCGGCTAATATTTTTTAGAAGAAAATATAGGACTTTTTAGGGTACGGAACATAGGCTGATGGGTCAATACTGATTCAAAGATTGGGGTATTTGACTTTAGACAGAAGGTAAATTTTATTAACACATGCCACATGAGGTTGATTACCACCATGGAATAAATCCTTCACAACTCTAATGAAGATATGTTTCACAGTGTCCCTTGGAGTCCTATAAAAAGAAGTAGGGAAGGCATCTGACCATAGGGCACTAACCAGATTAATGAACTAAACAACCCCATGAATTTCATCCTCATCAGAACATTACTTGAATTCTTCTTTCACATCATTAGTGATTGATTAGGTAATATAGTCAAAAAGGTTAGGATCTCACTCAGGTAACCCTCCACCATTCTCATATTTGGGGGATGCCAAAAGTGACTTTAATAAGGAATCATCCATCTGACCAACAATATCCATATCATTAGAGTATGAACCATATTCTATGATAAGATTAGTGTCCACATTTTTGCATTTTTCTTTAAGACATGCTTGTATGTAACCAGTATTTCTATTCCCTTCACACAACCATTTACATTTAGATTTTTTAATTGTAAATACACACATGTTTCAGAAAATCCTCTATAAGGATATATTTCTTTCATATCAATGAATAAAAAATTTAATCTTCCCAAGATAATTCAAGGCATGATTCGATTAGTTGGATATTCCTATTGAGATCCTCAATGATCTGGTCATTAGAAGGAAGAGCCTTGGCCTACTTTTTATGATTGCCATTGAGGTTCCTTAGGCTATTATACAGAGAAATCCTTGTTTTACCACTAGAAGAATGGTTCATGGAATTTCTAACTAACAGCTAGAATTCTTGTTGATTCAGCCATATGGAATAAAAATGAAATAAATCCTCTCTAACACTGCAGGATATCATAATAATGAGAAGGGGGAGTGGTCTGAGGGGCCACATACCATATGAGATACTTTTATGGTAGGTAAATTAGATATTTCAGTGAAATTCAAAAGACAATGGTCAATCCATCTACAAGACTATGGGTTCCCGTGTTGATTATTTAACCAAGTAAATGGTTCTCTGTAAAATCATGTATCCTATATCATATTACTACTATTGAATAACACAAAATTATAATTTAATCTCATAGGAAAAGGGTTATTACCTCTCTTCTCTTATGGACTGCCCACATTATTAAAATCAACTCTGACCATCTAATGAAAGTCCCCAGGATTGGAAGAGATCCGCTCATTCCACTGGGATATTCTAGCATGTGCATCAAATTTAGCATAAACCGCTAGAATAATAAAAGTATATGACCCCACCAAAACGTTGATATTATTTAATAGATCTTCTGAAGAGATAATGACTACAAAAAGTGAATATTTCCAAAAAAAATACAAATATGAGTGTTAGAGGGGAAGCCCGAAAGAAATCCTTGAACTCTCAAGAACTGAGAAAAAACAGAAAATTTTAATGTGTACTACATAAGGTCAAGAATTACAAAAAAATAGATATTGTTGTTAAAAAGTTCCATATAAATGAAATGTGACTTTACTCGAGAGAACTGACCACAATAATTCCAATATAATATATTAATCATTGAGAGAAAAGCCATATGGAACTGGCCCCAGACTCATGGCCCTAAAAATGATTTGAAGGACTTACAATTTAGATGAATATTCACTGGGATATGGTTTGATCTCCATTGAAGGGGCTGAGGGACATAAAAGCAAGAGAAAGTGAGTGAGAATGGGAATACACCCCTTTAGAAGATGGCGATGGGAGTACGGTAGAAGAAGCTGAAAAATGATCCCAACTCATACTCCTCCTTCGAGCTCTAGTGCTAGAACGGAAGGAGACATAAAGAAGGAGTTCCTATGGGAAGAACAAGGGACATGTTCTATTTTCAGAATAGAAAGGCAACCCACCATAGGATTTAGAACCCCATGCTAGGCCTGAGTAGGAGACTGATATAGAAGTTATGGATCCGGATGAACCACAGCTAAAGAACCATTATAATAACCTAAGTAAACTACTTTGAAGTGTAAAGATCATGGATAAGGAGATGAAGTACTTGGAGGGGTGGACACATTCCCCTGTCACACACTCCACCACGTAAACCATTATGTAAAATAGATTCCTCTAGGGTATGATGAGGAGAAGGAGATAGGTAAGGAATAAATGCCAAGCAGGAGGACCCTTCCAGAACTAGGGGCTGATGATCCTAACTGATTAACTAATGGGGATGGAAATCTACTCGGGCGAGTAGATCCATAAAAGGGCCCCAAATCACTAACTGCCACCATACTACTTGTGTGAACTAGAAGAGAGCCATTTTGTTGAACATGATACATCCATGACTGAGTATCCAATTTAGATTATCAATTCTCAAACAATGTTTCATTGAATAAATTTTATACCCATGGTTTAGGTGATATGGTAGTACGGTCTTGATTATCATGATATGTCAGAGCATGAGGATTTGGTGGGAGAGCAGATGCCTCAACATCTTGTTATGGAGTATTTTTAACATATTATTTGGTGGCAGAATGAATTTATTGTGCGTATAATTATAAAATTAGTCCACTAACTTCTCATAACATTTGTCTATTTTTGGTTTCATATTTTGTATAAATCATTCATTCAGTTTTTTTGGTTACCTTTGGATTGTTTATAGGTTTATTGGAATATGAATGTTTGGTATATAGTAAGGTAAAATAATGATGGTCTACCTTGGAAATTGTGTTCCTTGTTTTGTATTTCGGTAGAAGGACACATGGAACGGAATATGGTAAGTGAAAACCATGTCTCTTTACCATTATCCTATGTGGCCAAACATTGCGACTCAATCTTGTATCTCAGTTGGAGAAACACCGTTTTTCAAACCATGTATCCAAACTATATGATAGAAAATAAATTCATTTTTTATATATATTAATAACTTAGACACTGTTTTAAATTATAAACTCCTCCTAAATGAATTAAATTGGATTCATTGGTCCTTAGATTCTCCCTAGAGGTTCTTCTGGCTCAAACAAACTTGGTTAAGCAATGGTTGATTTACTATATGGTGTGTTATATATCTCACGGTATTTGTAATCTCAATTTGATATTTGATTCCCCTATGATTTTTACTTTCCCTCTTCAGGAGTAGGGATTCCTCATTTAGTTAATAGATATTGATCTTAACTTGTTGAATTGTGATTACATGTTTCACATTTGATCAAACTAACACATGGATCTCCATTGGTGGATCTCATGTGGGTGTTTTATGTTCTTGATTGGGGTAGTTTATTTTGTAAGGAAATAAATACCAATTGGAAACTTCAATGCTTGTTAAATTTATATTCTTTTTCTAATTGATTTATAATGCTTTACTTGAGAATCTTGATAAATTGTTTGAATGGAATGGTATATGTGATACAATACCATGAAAATGAAGTGTTGATTTGTAAAAAATAATCTTGATTTGAAATTACTGATTTGAAGAAAAATTTTGAATAAATAAAAATGAATTGATTTTTTATGATTTAAAATGGGATTATTAGAAAAGAAAATTATGAGTTTTTTATGAAATCTAATTTTATGTTGTCTTTTGTAATGAATGTAATATTTGTGAAACATGAATTAATGTATGATTATAAATATTATATTACATTATTGATATTTATTGATTTAAATGATATCCTAATAAATGTTTGATTTATCTTGGGCCATGTTGGATCTTAGGTAGTTTGGCAGGAAGAACACATGCTTGGAATATATTATCTCTACCTAGAAATAGTTAACAATGAAGATGCAATCTAAAAAATCATGTGATAAGGATGTTTATTTAATGGGATTCCCTATTATTATCAATAGTGCTTGGATCTAGGGAGTGTGTACATACCTTGAACTATATTTAATTTAAAATTGTTACAATCACTATTGAAATCCAACCTTGGTTATCTTAACCATGGTTCCATGAATGGAAATAATATTATATGTTTGTGTTTGTTTGAAATGATTTACTTTATTATATTTTTTTAAAAATGTACATTCGTTCATTTTATGATAAATATTATTATAACCACCTATTTAGAGAGAAATTCATTTTGGAAACACTCTTACATTATCCATTAATGTTTTTAATGTATGTTTTTCTATGACCTCTAATAATATTTCCAATTAATGTTGTATTAAAAATTTATAATTAATGGTTTATTTGTTATAGATTGGTTATGAAATGGTTGGTGAGTTCTTGATAATCATTACATATTAACACCCTATATTTTACATTAGTAATTTTTATATTTTATCATGCTGTGTATATGGAATTCAATGTCACTACTTGTAGGTGGTGAATATTCATGATTATTATGATGTTTGAGTTGGCTTTGACTGATAGAGATTATGATGTACATGTTAAAGGGATTATTTGGGTGATTTTTTGTAAGTATTATTGGATTAATTTTGGATGATATGCCATTTGGGAGTTGTTTTTGAATAATTTTACTATAATATCTCTTGAGGAGAGTTTGGAATACCAATTTTGTATTCTATTATATCCATTATTTCATCATAATGAGTAGGTCTAATGATGAAAATGCCCCTCATTGATTATTTTGATGCTCGGGAGATAGTAACCATACCATGGGGATTGAGAATGTCTATTAATCCATGTTATTACTTATTTATGTACCATTAACCTAGGTTATCAATTTTAGTTTATGAAATTAACCCCTCTTTAAAACCTTTTAACTCTTAATATTGTGAAATTTTTACCATGGTAACTATTTATTATGGATAAAAATTATGTTTCACATATTAGATAATATTTATTATATTGATTCCAATTATTGAATCTATTTTAAAAGATTAAATTACTATGTATGAAACAAATGAATCAAATATCATTACAAAAAATGTGCAAAAACCATTTTTTTGGGAAAAATTATTTATAAGCAAAAAAAAAGGATTTCCTTTATATCCATTGCCAAGTAAAAACTAATATGACAATATTAATTAATTATTAGGGAATTTATTATCTGCAGATTTTATTAAAATACATTTTCAGTAATGATCAATTTAATTAGTAATATAAAAACTGATTGTGCACGTAAAAAATAGTTTTACAAAAAATATTTTTGTATGTCTTCAAATGATTTTATCTTCATTTAAAAAAATAGGATGGTTAATGTATAAATGATAAATAATTTGTATACATTTTTCAAAAATAATTTTCTATATTTATATCACTTGAAAAAAATAACTTTTTAATAAATTATATATAATACAAAAAAATTATAAAAAAAGATTTATGTTTATCCATGAATTAAGAGACAAACATTCCATATAATTTTTTGAATATTTCAGGAGTGAAATTTCATTATTTTATTAATTGATGAAAATAAATTTCATTTATCTATCTATAAATTTGTCTCATTTTATATTTTTAATAAGTCATTATTCACTTATGTTCAGTGTTGTGTTCATCATAATCTATCAAACATATCATATTTATTATATAGATATATATATTATTAAATATTTTTGTGTTTCAATATCAGACCAGTCACCTATTCTATCAAGGATACTCATATTTTAAACATAAGAACAATTATATAATTTTTATTTATATTTACCTCTTCTTACTCATTTTTTCAATCAAAATGTCTCAAAGAGAAAATATCACACCCATCACACTACCATTATTAGATCCATTCAAAATAGTAATTTTAATAGTCAAAACAAAATATTTTATAGAATATGGTTCATCAATAAATGAAAAATATATAACCATTTAAAATTATTTCTCTTCCAAAATAATAGATAAATAAAATAATCAGGATATAAAAAATCTTCTAGAAAAATCCCAATCTCAAATGGAAACATCACATATTTCATTACATGGAAGTATCACAAAGAATCATTTAATTATATCAAATAATTAGGGAATTAAGGATGAAATTTCATTTGATTCGGATTCTAATCAATGTATTTAATTATTTCAAGAGAAATTAAATGAATGTTTAGATCAAAGGTTGGTCCAAAGGAAAAAATGTTTTAAAAAATTGATCTCAATCATATCAATGTGGTCGAAAAATAATCATGATTTTATGAGATTAAAATGAATTTTCTAGGAGTGATTAAGGTCTTGAGAATCACTAAAAAATTAGGGTATTATAAAGAATATGATAAAATATTTAGAATATAATTCAGTAATGAGATTTCAAAATATATGTTAATACCTCATGAAATTAATGCTATGAAATTTTCAATCAACAAAAATCTTATAAAATTTAAATCAGATACAAAATGTAATTCATAAATAATCATATATTTCAACTGAAAAATAAAAATAATATGTGTTACCCAATGAATTCTAATGAACCCTATTCAATTTTTTTTTTTAATTTATCAAATCCAAATAGGGAATACAATTAAAATTGTATCCAGGAATATTGGGTTGGTCAAAAAGATTGGTGTACATCATAATTACATCCCCATAGATAATATCAAATATTATACGCACTAATTGATATCAAGGAGGGAGAGGTAAATAAAAATATGATCAATTAATTCTTCTTTGGAAATGATGAGTAATATTTTATGGAAATATGATTCCTATAATATAAAAAATATTCTTTTCATGATTCATGGATGGGTTTGAAAACCATGAGGTTTTTTTTAATTTATGTTTATTTTTTTAATATTCTTCCAAATAGAAATCTGTACTTTGAAAAAATAGTATTAATGAAAATAATCATATTTTAATGGTAGTTTTCCTTATAATAATACAAAACAATACAATATAATTATTTATGATAACCATAATAAATATTATTATAGTGAAGGCACTAAACTAATGGGGATAATTGAGAGTCATCATAACAAAAGAGAAAGGTGTAATCCTGATACTCTATAAGATTATACCCCATCACCTATAAGGATTACAATTTTTATAGATATTCATTATAAAGTCAACTACATTTACCTTCTCTATAGTTTTTTATATTGTGGTGTTAGAAGCCAATGATATATATGGATACAGTTGGATTGACTTCTGAGCTTCCTGGACCTATGAAATATCTATTTTGTTCTTCTGCCCAATATTATCAATACCAATATAAATATTAAGTGTTCTAATAGTAGTTCCTTTAATGATCAATGTTTCATTAGTGGAATGTCAGTCATGGTTATTATTATGTGGAGAAAATAATATAACTAGTCTAGAGGGATTTTATATAGTGATTGGAGGAGTTGATAAAAGGTGTCTCCTCCAGGATCTCAGTGGATATATCCTCGCACATCTAGCAAGTATCAATAATAAATTTCTTTTGTTCCTTTGGATTGGTAATAAATTCTATTGTATCAGTGAACAACTATCTAAAATGATATATTTTCCCCTAATTTATATACTTGATCAATGGTAAAGGAATATTAATAGTAAAAGATGTCTTGTAGGCTCCCAATGGGTGATTGGGGCATGTCTAAATTGTGTCTTAGTATGCATATATTGTGTTATGGATGGAGGTGGTATCTTGGATTGGGGTGTAATTTTTGTGAAGGGAATGTAATTCCGAGAATATGACAGCGGGATTTTGGTACATGAAGGATACACTATATTGTTCTGTTAAAATAGTTATTCTAACATTTATAAGAAATGGAAGGTAGAGGTGCCTCTATAGGTGCATCAACATCTTATCCTCTTGATATGTAATTGGTTGATCTCTAATAGTTATATCAACTAAGTGTCTACAATTTTCATCTTTATACTTTGTAATATACACATACTAATCATCCCACTCATATCTCACTGATTCTTTTTTTAACATCCACATTTCATCAATGTTAGTAGATCAATATGCTATCACCTTCCAAATGATGATATAGGATGCCATGTGTAAAAAAAACTTGTTGTTATTGGAAATGTATATAATAATATATCCTTCCATTGGAGTTCCTTAGTCATCTTTAAATATCCCATGAAAGAAGGGGAAAATTATAACCCAATACTAATAGTCATCAACTATCTAGAAATGAAAAAATTGATGAACTCATAATGTTTGTTTATATATCCTTTATATTTTACGTATTCTTTCATGAAATGATTTAATACCCTTTATATTATTCTCATAAATAAATTCTTCAGTTTAATTGTCCTAGTTTTTGTTCGATCATTCTTACATAGTGGGTTAGGAACAATTATAAATCATCTCGGATGAGTAGTCCTCTGGTTTCACTGAAGTATGATCTCATTAAAATCACGTGCCTCCGAATAAAATATAGACAATAGATACCCAGTAAAACATTAAAAAAAGCTAGGTATAGTCTTAAATACTATTATCAGAGTCAGAATTTTACATTTTCGAAATGTTTCTTTAATATAGAAATAAATTCACGAGTATGATCTCAATGATTCTCCTCTTTAAATTGAAGTATCTTTCTCAAATTCATATCTCTATATGAATCCATGAATATTTTATTAATATTATACTATTGATAATATGAATATTAAAAATAATAATTTTTTTAATTATCATTATTAGTAACCTTCATAGCATTTCTTGGCATTTAAATTGGTGAGTTACAAGTAGTAATGAATGCGATAATATGTTGCATCTCCCCTTATAGATGAATTAGAGGATGGATATCATCATTTAGAGTAAATATTTGGTGATTATGATGGGAGAGGATAAGGTCTTGGAGTGCTTTTGAGTGATGGGGTAGGTGTCATGGTTTTGAAATTTTTTTATCTTTATTGGTAACATTGCTGGTTTTTAGATGTGGGAATTGTTTCCATAGAATGGGTATTGAATGTTTTTATAGACCAAGTAGAAATGGATGGATGGTAAAGAAATTTTTATGTATTTCATTTTTTGTTTTAATTGGGTTGTTGGGAATTGTAAGAAATTGAATAGGTATTTTATCTTTTAGAGTTATTGAATTTGAATATTAGAGTGGGATCATTATTTGGGAATATGGAAGGTACTATAACAATAAAAGTTATGATATAGAGGGTTTACCTTGATCCTTGAAGAGTATTAGATGTAGATTTGAGTAGTAATATCATTATCTATAAGAACTATGTAAGAGGGGAAAGTAAAATGTCATGTCCCTATTAATTTCTAGTGT
This sequence comes from Viscum album, assembly GCA_963277665.1. NCBI lineage: Eukaryota > Viridiplantae > Streptophyta > Magnoliopsida > Santalales > Viscaceae > Viscum > Viscum album. The sequence goes on along the minus strand of OY728140.1, from coordinate 1,262,226,645 downwards.
GAAACATTTCATATGACCTAATATATCATGAAAAATTGATCAACATTGTTACATTATTAGATACTTCAAAAAAATATTATTGTAGTCTAAGAATCCTATGAAATTTTTTGAACATGGGAAATTTTTTAATATTTCATTTATCAAGAATTGTTCTTAGATAATGAGTTATTTCCTATACTCACATTTTGTATGAACCCATTAATTTAATGTTCATACAAATTTTTCACACTATAAACATTGAGACATTTTGAACTGATATTAGTACAGAACCCGATTCTTACCCATATAAATTTTTATCATGGGATTTGATTTATGAGGATCATAAACCCAACGATTATCAATGTTTACATTATTTTTAACTCTTTATTATATTTTATTGAGGTGTGTTTTCCATGCTGTGAAATAGGTATTACAACCATAATTCCTTGCATATGGAATATTTTTATTCCATGAACTATTTGTTCTAAAAAATTATCATTTTTAGAAGTTTTTATTCTAGATTAATATTTGGGGAGTGTAGAATATTACCTTGCAACCTTTACTATAGTAAAATTTGTAATATAAATGTTTAATATAAAATATGAAAATATAAAAAGTTGGCATTCTTTCTATCCAGTAGTTAATTTAATTCTAATTGCTACACATACTATACATGGATTCATTAAATCATTATTGAGAAAAATTATACCTCTTTAAATGATTCAATGTAGAGTTTTAACCACTATTTATTTACTTTTAATGGGTTTTCATTCACCCTTTGGATCATAATGTCTCTATGTGGATATACATTGGCTATCGTTAATGGTACTAACCACTGTGAACTCAACTTCTCAAGATATAGTTTAATCACGAGTTAATTGACAATATATTACCAGCTGAATCAAACTTTCATCGAATGATTTATAAATCATTTCACATTTTTTTCATGCCCTTGTAAATATTACCATTCTCATATATATATCTCTAAATTTATTCTAATCAACTCAATTATTGTATTCATTTTGTTTGATATCATTTATACTTCATTTTTATTTTATTTATAACCTAATATGATTTATTCTCAAGATCCATCATTTAATAGCACGGATTCCCATAATGAGCATTAATGGGTTCATAAAAATCATTGTATTAAAATTAATAATATATAACCACAATAAGTAATTAAGGGTTCTACTCTTATAATTTCAATGTTCACTTAGTATACATTTTAAAATCTACTAAATCTTATTGTTAGATTAATACTCATTCCCAATTGTTAATGGATGATAAGTGTTGGTTTTTTCGAACTATATAATAATCACGATATTTTTTATTAAGTTAATTTTATCATTTTTGTCTTATCACTTATGAGAAACTAATGGATTCCAAACTAAGAAGAAATATTCTTTCCCATAAACATGATCACCATATTTACAATTATTTTCATGATATCCCAAACATCCACCCATTTTAAAATGTAATACACACACAACAGTAAATATTTGATGTCGAAAACGTTTTTGATTGAGAATTTATAGTGAATTCAATATAAAATGAATACCTAGATATACATAATAGGATGTTTTTGAATTTATTTTATTGTTCAAATATTTCTAATCCTCTTACAACTATCACATCTTCTGATGAATTCTATTTTATCTTCATGAAGTGTGGGATAAAATAATTCACATTGTATGATATTTTACATTATTATATTGGGGTGATGTTTTCTTCAAGTTAGTTATTAATGGAGGAATTCTATCATACAATTCGCCTTTGATTTGTGAATGAAATGAAAATTTATGTCATCTTCACATTTCCTTAAAAAGGTGGGTTATCCGAAAAAATACACAGATTTTGGATATAAATTATTCAATTTGGTGACAATAAATGGATGATATATTTCACCAATATCTAAATTTTTTTTATATCATCAAACTAGTTATGGGATTTTAGATATGTTTCAAAAATCTTCTTATACTGAAAATCATCATTAATTTCCACCTCATGTATATCATCTATACGATTCAAATACATCCATAAAAATGATTGTCCACCAAATTCTTTGAGCCCTTATTTTAATCCATCATAAAATTGAATTCTTATAACAATCAGCTCCTCTAAATCATACTTAGGTTTTCATTGTTTTTTAAATAGTATCACAAATATCTTGATCATTATAAACAATAAAACAAGAGAGTACTAAATATAGTCTAAATATATCCAAATACAATACCAGTATATGTGACTAATACTTGATTGTAATAGACATTATTTTGTAATCAATTATATTGGGGATTATATATTATGTGGGTTAAAATATATTATCAAACTAATATACTATTTTAGAACCTATATTGAAATCAATTTAATAGAACATTTTCTCAAAAATATTTCCCAATTTAGAGATATCATAATCTAGGCGACTACTAAATTCCATTTCATGGTTTTGATGGTTTCATTTCATGATTTGTAAATGTTAAATAGAGCACCCACTAATAATAAATTATTGATGGGAAGCACTATCATAGAAAATACTTAACTAAGAAATGGTTGAATCCTTTATTTCTGAAAGAGATTCATCTGCCCTTCATTGAATTTGTCATAATAAGATCTTATATCAACATTATCATTGTTGGATTAATATTAATTATTTTATTGGATATTCAATTCCCATATAAAATTAATTTTCTTATTCTAAATAACACATCCTAACGATTTAGGTAGGAATAATAGATAAAAATAATATTTGTAGGAAATAGAGATAATATAAATCAACTCAAACTTTTTCCATCTTGTATAATGAGGCTTTATAGTAATCATTGTTGTGTGGGTGAATATTTATTTTATGATATAGTCCCATAATTGAGATAATAAGTCTATAAATTCACATCATCTCATTAAAATGATGGATTTTTTCAATCTTTATGAACATTAATCATCTCTTCTAGAACAACATCAAAGGATCATGCTTAAAGAAATAAATTCCCAAAAATCCACGGGTTTATATATGAGATAATTATTAGGAAAATTACCTTTCATAATACCATCAATGAAGTAGAAAGACTATGAAACAATTTTGTGACAATATATCTCTATCATGAACATATATCATCAAAATGTACAATACCTCAAGGAATCCACATTCTAGTATAAAAATATTTTTGAAATATTGTTCCATGGTAACACAGTTTATTCCAACAATATAAGGAAATATTCTAGGAGTGTTGATGGATTATGGTAACTTTAAAATCCTAATACAGTCTCAATCTATATAATTTTTTACAAAGAACTAGAATAGCGGCCCATTATATATGATCACTCTACAATTTTAAAATAATGGAAACTATTTATTGTATCCCTTGATATATCCTTTATCATTCAAAAAAACATCCAGTTAACTCAATGTTCAATACTTAATCATAATCTAATTATAACCACTTTCATTCAACATGAAGCATTAGTATTTTATGTTAAAAAAACATGTGCCTTTCTTGTTATAAAATCTTAATCTATTTGACATTAACAATATGGGTAATGGTTTCATCTCCAATAGGATACTAAGTAAAATAACCCAATGTTCAAACCAACCAAATTTAATTTATAGTATCCCCCATAAGTGGTAGTATTCCCAAAATATAATAACCTTATTACAGAGTACAATACTTCTTATATTCCAACCTATAATAGTTTTTTTCATAGAATATCACCTCTATACTTTAAACAATGATAATATCCATTAAACATTATGCCATGAGTGTACTCACAAGATATTAAATTATTATATTCCCCATTGAACATTAAAAAATGTGTTCCCTAATTAACAAGAAACTATCAGCATCCACATAGGAATCAAAAAATTTATCTTCTTCATATCTATATTTAAACTCATAGACCAACTTATTATTAAGTTTGGGGAATAAGAGACTCACATATCATTTTGTAACAAGACAAAGAGGCAAACTAGTCCTAGAAAGATGGTGAAACACATCTAAATTTATGTTGATCATAAGAGACTCAAATTTCCTTATGTAATGAGTATAAGATTCAGTCATTTCATTGCATTAGGAAAACACATTTCACTTGATATGGGGAGAATTATATACCTCTACTTCCATATGTAATAAGATTTTGATTCTATTTTTCCTTAAGATATGGAAGAAATAAAATTATCTTGACTTCCAAATAACCTTCATATTATCTTCTCTAAGGGTCATTTCCCTAGAAAGAAAGAGTCTAATTTAGTTAAATAATGTCAAAAAGGATGTAATCAACAAGATATACATTATACTTTCTTAAATCAATGAGTAGTCGTGGAATCAGAGTAAATTTTCTTAGTGAAACAATAAAACCATTCATCCTTTGGTTCCACAGAAAGGTGTTAGAATTATCACCCTAATACATAAAGTCCATCTACATTTAGATAAAAATAACATAATATAATATCATGTCAATTCACTACATCTAGGTAGCATCCCAATGGTATTCTTAGGAATCAAAAGTGGGGAAAAAGATTTAAATTTCTTATAAATCTACGATGGATAGATATGTAACACTAGAAATCAAAACTATTATGGCCTCAGTTCATGGTTAGTTTTAACTATGGATGAATACTCAACAATTCTTGTTCTAATATTGATACTGATTACAAAAATAATATGTTAGAATGTGTGAGGGAATACCCTTATGCTTTTAACACCGACATATGCCCACATGTGGTCATTTCATACAATTTTAACCATGTGGAAACTGCTAAATAACCCATTCCTTTTGGATACCATCGAACCTTTACCAAATTGAGGATGTATGGTTTAGATTCATTAATGATATTGACATACATTATGATCCTCAATACATCATTCATACCTTGGAGATAGTTTGAGAGGTTTTTTGGGCTATACTGCATATAGTTGCCCCTAGTAGCAGAGATAGAATGTGGATAATAGCCTCATTTCACCCTTACCAACTACTTCAGAATTCTATCCTCAGATATATTTTGATACATCCCACTCCTATGATAAGGGTGGGAGATATTCATAGTTTTATAGTCTTATTTTTTCAATGGCATCCCCTACGGGAGGATCTTGAAAATCTTTATTGCTACCCACAAAGGTAGACCCTACCAAAAAAACTAAATGAATTGATATTTAACTTGTCTAAGACACCATGATTTTTGATACAAGTTGAGATTAGTTTAGAAACCCCAATATATTCTCAAAGATAAGCCACTATAGTAGTAGTCATGTCTCCCACAACTACCAATGGAATCACCACCATCTATAACATATCAACCTACTTTATTATTCCATAACCAGATCAGAGCACCACATAAACTCAAGCATGACTCTAAGTACAGTAGAGTCCACCAAATTGTAGTATGGGTCTCATATAATCAATAGTTTAATATACATTTTAGAACAAGTAACTATAAATTACAGTTCAAGAATTGTCAATATCATACAAGCATATAGAATAAACGTTATCAAATTAGTAGGAAATGAAAATAAATAAATATACGAACCCATGAAATATTAATATGAACAAATAAATATTTCATACAATAAAAAATCATTATCAGGATTTTTTGTGGGAGAATCGTATACATAATGATCCATAATAATCAAAAGAAATAAAAAATGATAATAAAAACCAAAATTATTCCACATTATTGGTCTTATCCAAGGAAACGTACTCTATATGAGCCTACCAAATCCAATAATAAGTATAGATCACTTTCACATGTCCTAGCCTATAAACATGAATAATTTTTTGGTAAAAATAGTGGCGTGATTAGGGTTTGAATATAACTCAAATGACCACAACTGGCAGAGTTCCAAAATATATCCAATCAAAATAGTTTAATTAGGGGTGTGTAATAATAAATTATTAGAGAAAAAATAAAAAAAACAATATTGAAACATGTATAATATTGTGACACTCAGGACCAAAATTACCTACTTCATCTGCAATCGTATGTATATGATAATGATGAATTAATACCAATGGTAAACCACATCACAATGTAGAATCATTATAATAATTTCATCACCTAAGAGAACCAAAACCTACCTAATAACCATTAATAGTGTATCATCACACATAGAATCCATATCTCACTCCAAATGCTTTATCATAATATTATCCCTTCACGGATCTGCAACCCACCCCAAAACCATTATCTAATTTTATCACTCAATTGATCAAAATCCCACCACATAACCACTATGAAAATATCATCACATGGTGGACATACACCCCGCCATACAATTACTAGAATATAATATTTTGATGTATCCATATACAACTATAGATTAATTTCCATTTATAGATCAGTAATTTTACAATTTTAAACATTTAAATCTTTATCAAAAAATATTAAAAAAAATTATGGAACCAGTCAAGTTCTATCCAAAATTTTTCATTAAATTCGTTCCAAGGAATCATAATCTTGGAATCCAAACAATAAGGCTCTACTCATTATTATATACCACTCATGATTGATTTAATGTGAAAATACCTAGTTGAAAATTCCTAAACTAGTTACCATATTGTTTTTCAATCATGTGTTATTCTATATGACACACTTGATAGAACATGAAATAAATTTGATACACCTATAAATTAATGTAATAATGAACACACAAAAATCAATGAATCTAATACTTATAGTTGATTCTAAAAAAATCATTTTCCATGTATAGCGTTCATAATATCAATAAATCACTTTTTATACTCCATTTTCACATTTTCTTAATACATTTTAAACATATGTAAAAAAAATTCATATATAATTTTTATCAAATTATGTAACCCTTATGTGTCACCCATAGAAAAAATTTCTTATCAAAAGAATTTATCCGTTAATAAATTTATATAAAATGTTGAATCTTATCTATAAGGGTTCTCATATGTAAGAGTACCTCTAAAGTAGTCTTACCCTTACTAATCCTGAAAAATAGACTTGTATGTTTTTAACCCTTAGATTTCATACCTATTACCATTTCATATTAGAGGATTGACATGTTCATATCTAATTCATTGTCATTTATTAAAATATGTTTACCTATAATTTCTTTTGATATACCATTATATAATATAAGTTTTTCCAAAACATTTTATCAAGGTTGTTTTTCTAAATAAACATATATATTTTACACTTATGTATCATCCATTACTAATTTTGTGGACATTAAATATAAAGAATTTAAATATGTGAATACAAGGTGAGTAATATAATTTCACAAATTATAAAAAGGGGAAAGAAACTTACATATGAGGGTACATATATGAAATAGTGCAATCTTATGAACCATTACACTTATATATTACAGAATTAATTTTATATATGCATAAACCATAGATTTCATAATGACCCATACATTACATACATTGTTAATACTTCAAAATTGATGTACACTTATTACAACATATAACATAACCATGAACGGACCGTATAGGTATAGTTTCTTTAGAAATTAGGAAACATAAACAACTGGTTCATAAAGCATCTACATTATCTCCGATTTATTTCATCATATCTATAGCCCCTTTTTGGAATATCTTACTTAATAACCTTCTTCCTGACATGGGGAAAGAAAACATACAAAAGGGTGAGCTCAAATGCTCAGTAAGGGTAAACAAATGAAATATCAATCACATCACATTCATAAGAACATAACATTTTTGATATCTTAACCTGCAAAAGGGATCATAATTTCATAACATGGGATAAATCATAGTAGTTAAATGTAATCCCAATAATCATAACATAAAACATAAAGCTTTGTGGAATACACACATAATCATAGAAAATCATTTTTTTAGTAGTCAAGACTAATTGCCAAGACTATCTTAGTGGACAATGTCCATTTCTGAACCGAGTTCACTACTCGTTTCAGTCATGTTTCACAGAACCGGTTTAACCTTCCATTCTAGCCATGTCTTTCTGACGAGATATAAATCTTTACCCAATGCATAGTAGGGAGATATATGTCCCAACTATCTCATAATGATTCCATTCTTATGTGTGCCAAAAAATCATAAATCATACATCATTGCATAACCCATGTAATAAAAATGGGATTCATAAACATCGTGACATCATATAAAAATTCATATAAGACAATGGAATTCATAAAATTAATTCCATCACAACATAATAAAATCAATGTAATAATAGGGATAGAAACAGAACCCTATATTATCTTAGAGGGAAATAATTTTGATACAACACTTGAACTCCATTCTTGAGGAAAAAATCCTTTCTACTTCAAAAACATTTTTCCTTTCTTAACATGTCACTCAATTTTAAACTAAAATAAGTTGATTAAAAATAAACTTGAAAAATTGTAAAGGAAGATTTTTGTAATTAATGTTTTAAAAATCCATTCATGCCATATAATTCAAAAAAACATTCTTCTCATACTTATATCGGAAAAGTAAAAAAGTACCTCTTACGAAAAAAGTCAAAAGATTCATTTCATATCTTTTACTAAAAACTCACCAAAGGGTAAAATTGGATTCAATTTTTTTTGGTGGATTCAAATAATATTACATATTGAGGAAACATGGATGTGGATGTAAATATTCCCCAGTAAATTATGAAGTATAAACAATCTCGGATAAAAATGAGATTGTGAGATTTTCCCTTACCTTAGGTACAATTTTCTTCGTAAGTGTTCAAACCTCCTATATAATGATTTAAATAATGTCATTGACTTATTCCAGAATCATAAATATTATTATGATATCATATATAGTCTTATTCTTATCTTATTATTAGAAATATGTCATTGTTACTTGTTATTCAGGTGTTTATTGCTTTATTTTCTTTTGAGTGTTTTGTCGAATAAATTATTATTCTTCTTTTTAGGATATAGATACCTCATTTACAGAATGTTATTAGTGTAATATATATCATATTCATTCATTAAATTCATTTATATAATTATTATTCAATTAAGATCATGTAGAACGAGTCACATCACATCATGGATATGGTATTTCGTACGTATGCACGAGTGATGATATCGTTCCCATGATCGTGGAATTGTATTGGAGTGTATTTATACTATTTCAGAAACCATATCACTTTAAAATAATAATATATACTTATTATTTACACCATTATACCCATCAAATTAAGGTGGTGGAAAATATATTACACCACGACGTGGAGACGGTATTCCGTACGTACGCACGTGCGGTGATTTCGTTTTCCGTAGGATGGATAGATGGTTAAATAGGGTTGATTCATAAATATAATAACATATCATTATATGAGTGATATTTATTTTATTACTTCATAATTAAACAACTAAATAAGAATAAGTGGAAGAAGAAATAGTGTTGAAAGAATCTGTAACAGACATTACATCTTCTTTGAAGTTCATCTTTGAGACCTTCTCTTAGGGCACTAAAATTGGACTTTGAAGAATACCAGAACCTCTAGGATGTTTCTATGGAAGTGGAGAAAAGAATTTGGTAGTGGTTGGCCGATCTTGAAGGCTAAATGTTGTGTGAGGAAGAGAGGGAGGAGGTGCCCTTTTATAAGGGAGGAGAGGGGCACCTTTGGAAAAACTAAAAATATTATTTTATTGTAAAGTAATATTCGGTTTTTAATAGCTCCAAATTGATTAATTTTGAAGCTAAGGTGGGTATGGGTCTAAATACTCTCATACAATATAATTTATACATGTTTAGTTCATTATATTAACCTTATCATTTATTTTTAACTCTTAGTTAATTAGATTGACATTTACCATGTCACTTTGTATTTTTATATTATATACTTAATAAAATTACCATATACATCCAAGCGACCCTCAGGTGGTCCATTAATGATGCACATATCATAATATAAGTAACTTGGTCGAGCCTGATATTTTTAGGAATATAATAACAATTAATAATATAATATTTGTTTTAAAAACTATTTTATTTCAATTTTGACACTATTTGGTAATTGATTTTTGTGAAAATCATAACAGAATTATTAGTTCGAAAAAAGTTAATTAAGTCAATACTAATATGTGATATTAACAAATAATATAATTGGAATTCATTAAAAGTCTCAAATTACATTTATTTGGGTATTTATAACATCAATTTTGTCAATATTTTGTTAACAAGATAATTTCTGCATCATCATTGTGTCATAAATAAATTAGATTATTTTAAGTCCTAAAATTACAAATAAAATACCATTATGTAGGAAATAGTTATAATGAATATTTATAGTCAAATTTATCTTATGTAAACCCTATATTAAAAATTAATTAGTTATTAAACACTGATTTTAACTATTTTAACATTTCATTAAATAAATTATTAATAAAGGTCCTAATCTATTCGAAGTGGGCCTAAATGGTAATATTTTATTCCTAAGGTTGTTTTTCATCGAATTACACTTATCTAATAGAAGTAGGACATGTGTTATGGTAATAATATATCATTTTTACCCTTAATTACAGTATTTACTTTTAACCATGGTAAAAAAAGTAAAAAGTTACTAATCAACAAAAATTATTTTCATCTCATTGAACCAAATTTCAGTCTTTGATATTATCTGTGTCTCTCGGATTTTCGAAATTCCACTCACAGAAGTAGTAAAATTATGTTTTATGTGAATTTAAAAATTCTCATAGGAGGTGGGTAAAAGACGGTGAAAAGTTTAATAAAATTTTTATATATCTTGAATTATTATAAAATGAATCCAATTAATTACATTGAGCATATATAGGTATTACGTATCATTTTTGACCTAAAATAAATTTAAATAAAAAAAATAATTATTTAATGAAAATGTCGATTTTAAATAGTAACCTAGTGTTTTCACTATTCATCAAAAATTGAAATTTTTATGAAAAATACAAAAATTTCACCCTAGGCTAATTTCGATATTCCGAATCAAAAAATGAAGTCCGTTTTGAAAAATAAAAATTAAAAAATTTCAAAAGGTTGGTATTACTATTCATAATGGCTGGTTTTAATAATATTTTAATATTATATCGTTGTTCAGTGAAACTCGGTATTGCGTATGACGCAAGTTATCGAGGAAGGTCACGATTGCATGTAAAGAAAGCCAAGCTAGTGTTGTGTGTAGTGAAAGATTCCTTTGATTATTTATATAACATAAAAACAAAATATTTCTCTTAAAAGTCTCGAGTGATACATTCTACCCCCCTTAAAATGAATTTCACCCTCAAAATTCGTCACATTGTAACAAACAGATGAGGATACCTCTCCCTCATCATATCCTCAAGCTCCCATGTTGCTTCTTCTAATTGGTGGTTCCTCCATAAAGGTTTCACCAAGCGAGTGGTCGTGTTCCATAGGACTTTTTCACTATGATCAAGAATCTCTATCACCTATTCTTCATAAAAAATATCTTATTCTAGTGGTACAACTTCTGAGCTGAGTACATGTGAAGGATCAGGTATGTAAATTATCAGGATAGATACATGGAACACATTGTAAACTTGAGATAGATTCTTTGGAAGCTCCAATCAGTAAGCAACCTTCCCAATATGATCCAACATTTTGAAAGGACCGATATACCTATGGATCATCTTTCCATTCTTTCCAAATCTCATTACTCTCTTCCAAGGAGATATTTGTAAGAACAATTTATCACCCACTTCAAACTCTAGGTATTTTCATTGGTTATCGGCATAAATTTTTTGTCAACTCTGAGGTTCTCTTATGTGTTGTTGAATAGATCTGACCTTTTCTGTGATCTCATCAACAAGATCAGGTCCTAATAGATTTCCTTCCCCAACTTCATCCCAACAAGTTGGAGTTTTGTATTTCTTTCCATAGAGAGGTTCATAAGGAGCCATATGAATACTGGAGTGAAATATATTATTATAAGAAATTCCACCAAAGGTAGGTGTTGATCCCAACCACCTTTGAAATCCACATAGCAAGCTCTCAACATATCTTCTAGAGTTTGAATTTTTCCTCTCAGACTGACCATCTGTCTGAGGATGATAGTAGTGCTGAATCTCAACTATGTATCTAGAGTATGTTGAAAACTTCTCCAGAACATTGAGGTAAAACTTGGATCCCGATCAGATATAATAGAAAGTGGTGCTCCATGCAATCTTACCACTTCTTTCACATATATCCTGGAAAGCTGATCCAGAGAGAAATCATCTCTAATAGAAATCAATTGTGCTAACTTTGTAAGATGATCAAATATGACCCAGATAGCATTATTGCCTTTGAATGTTTTAGGAAGTCCGGTGAAAAAGTCCATAGTGATGTTTTCCTATTTCCATTCGGGTATGCGTAATGGTTGTAACATCCCCTTATACTTCTGTCTCTCAGCTTTAACTTTCTGAAAAACCAAACATCGAGAGACATATTAAGAAACATCTCTTTTCATGACATCCCACCAGAAGTACTCTTTCATGTCCCTATACATCATCGTGCTTCCAGGATGAATATAGAATAATGAACTATGAGCCTCATCCAGCAGCTCATTCTTTAATTCGGGGATGGGAGGAACACAAACCCGATTCCGGAACTTTATTATCCCATTACAATCAAGGTTTAATTCAGGAACATTTCTCACCATCTTTTGTAACTCTACATCTTCTTTCTATGCCTCTTTAATATTCACATGTATAGATGGTTGAACATTAATTTGAGAAAGATACGATTTTTCCACTTCCATTATAATTCCAAGATCCATCCTTTGTAAATCCATAAATATTAGATCTTTTGTTATCCTCATCATGGATAAACTGGCATGGTCTTGTCGACTTAATTCATCTTACACCTTGTTTTCCTTCCCAGGTTGGTAATGAATTGTGTAACGCCCCGACCCCAGTTACCCAGAGTCGGTGCATTATTACATAACATTGGCATGATCACAAGAAAGATCAAATCTCGAAAGACCGATTGGTTTAGTAGCCTTGGAAACACTAGATATATTCATAAGTTTTACATTACATCATAAAATGAAAAACTACTACAACAACATAATGTTTCCACAATCCACACTATTAACCACTCATAAAATCCCTGCCGGTCATTCATAACTTACTTCTTCACATCCTGGGAAAAATAAAACATAGAAAAGGGGTGAGCTCAAATGCCCAGTAAGGATAACAATATAGCGGAAACTTTCATAAATAAGAATAAACATTTAAGGCAATGTATAACTAAAACAAAAGCCTTTTAAATATGAACTTTCAACATGGTATGGAATAAATAAAATGAAATAATGCCATTTACTTATTCACATGGATATTCTACTAATCGAATAATCACATGAAAAAATCAATAACCACTTTCATAATGTTGGAATGCATAATGCCAGACTATCATAACCACATAGCCAAGGCCTCGTGCCAAGACTACAAATAATATTTTGTCAAGGACTTGTGCCAAAACACTAGTTTGTCTCATGAGACCTACCGATGCATCGAGGAGCTATAGCGGGCTCCACCCGTCACATATTAAGTCCAATGCATTCCCATATGAAAAGGTTTAAACATAACATAAACATTCATATTAAAACTAGCATATGAAATGTCAATACTTTCACCATAAACTATGAATGGTATAAAAATAGCACATCCACAGTCAAACATATCACAAAACCTTCAATACAATATAGAAGTTTTGTATCATAATAAATCAACTTCAAATAATCTTAAAATCCATCAAAGGATGTTGACATAGATGAAATCAAAATTCTTTTTAAAGAAATATCTCCTTTTATTTTGAAATAATTTAAGATCCATATAAAATAAAACATTTTCTTTGAAAATATTCTTATAAGCTTGTAAGGGAAGCTTTGAAGATTTTATAACGGCGGAAAATAGCCGCACCCGCCGTATAAGTTAAAAAAAACATTCTTACCTTAATTCTGTCGAAAAGGTTAAAAAGGACCTTGTTTTGAAAATGACCAAAAGATTCCTTTATAAACCACTTATAAAAGTCAAAAAGGGTATAAATGAATTTAACTCATATTCTAGTAAATAGTAAAAATGTTTTGAAATGCATTTTTAAGAAACATGGATGTGGATGATAAAGAGATCCCAGTAGATTATTACGTATAAACAACCTTGGATAATGAAGAGGTTGTAAAGTAAACCCTTACCTTGTACTTTTCCTTTGTTGGGGTAGGTTAACCTCCTGTATAATGGTGAAATAGTTGTTATTAAATTATACAAGAATCATATATATTAATATGATATCATATATGATATTTTAACATTGATTTGTTAATAATATCTTAGAATTATCGTCGTTTCGGGAGTTAACTTACTCATTTTCTTTTATATGTTTTGTTACATAAGCCATTGTTGTTGTATCTTATTCATATCCAGAATGATATCCAGTCCTTAAACATCATTTTTAAATCATCAAATGATAATTAAACTTGAATGGATACGATGGAGAATGAATCTCATCGCGTTCGTGGAGACGGTAGTCCGTACGTACGCACGAGCGACAATATCATTATTTTGATATTAAAATAATATATAAATGGATGGTATATCATATATACAGAATCATTAACATGTTATATTTATTATTTACATGAGTTACACATCATTATTATACCCATCCAAATAATATTATATTGAATAACAATTACACCACGACGTGGAGACAGTAAGCCGTACGTACGCACGTATGGTGACATGTTATTCAAAGGGTGGATAGAATACTGAATATGATTGTACCATATTTATAATAACATCACAGTATATGTGAGATACTGGAGTTATTATTTTAGAATGGTAAGAACAAAGGAAGAAGAAGTGGAAGAAGAAATGAACTTGGAGAAGGGTGGTGAAATCATTACCTTTTCTTCGGGTTCTTCCTTTTGATTTGATCAAAAGGGCTCCTTAGGTTGGCTTTCTGATCAAACTAAGGCTTCTAGGTTGTAGTGAGGGATGTTGGGAGAGTATTTGAGCAGAGTTTGGCCGAGCCAAAAGGCTTTTAAGGTGTGAAGAAATGAGAAGGAGGAGTACCCTTTTATAAGAGGGGTGAGGGGCACCTTTGGAAAAGTTAGAAATATTAATTTATAATAAATTCATATTCGGTTTCTAAAGGCTCCAAAGTTAATTATTCAAAGGTTAAGGTGGGGATAGGTCGAAAGCCACTCAACCAATAGAATTTAGACCGGTTTGGGTACTTATATTAACCTTATCTTTAAGTATTAACTCTAAGTTAATTAGTTTCACTTTTACAATGTCTCTTTGTATTTTTATATAATATGGTTAATAAAATTAATATATACATACAAGAGACCCCCAAGTGGTCCATTAATTATTAAACTATCATGATATAAGTCTCTTGGCCGAACCTTAGATTTTTAGGAATTTAATATCAATTAATAATATAATATTTGTTTTAAGAACTCTTTTATGTCGATTTTGACACTATTCAATAGTTGATTTTTGTGAAACTCATAAAAGATTGATTACTTCGAACAAAGTCAATTAAGTCAATCCTAATATATCATATTATCCTATAAAATTAGTTTAATTCATTAAAAGTTTCATATTATATTTTTTTGGGTATTTATAATATCAATTATTTTAATTTTTCACTATTATAGTAATTACTCCATCATCATTGTGTCATAAATAAAATAAATTATTTAATGTCTAAAAATTATAAATAAAATATCATTATGTAGGAAATATTTTTATCTTTCTAATGAATATTTATAATCTAAAATCAAACTTATATAACCCTATGTAACAATTGTTTTCCTAAAGGATATATGCTTGTGTCATTTTTGTATTCATTTTGACTTAATTAAAATAAAGTATCATTATCACTTACAAGTGGATCCATGGGGTCCCAAAATTGACACAAAGATGCCCATGGTCGACCATGTTTCAACCAATAGGGTTAAGACACGTTTTAGGGTAATTTAGTATTATTATAATATTATTGTTTAACCCTTATTTACCGGATTTACCCTTAACCATGGTAAATAAAATATTTACCGCAGTAATTATTCAAAATGTCTAAAAATAAAAGTTACCTATTTACACAATTTGAACATCCTGATTCCAAATATGGAATCCATTATCCTAAATTCAAAACACAGAAGTGGCAGAAATTAATTTAAAATTAATTCCCGCTGTCAAAACAAAAAGCGTGTTTTTAAGAGATAATAACTATCAAAAGATTGACACTTGTTTATGTTCGGTTTAGTTGTAAAATTATGTCCAATGACCAACATTATATTAAATAGTAAAAATATATTCTAAATATACTTTAAAACCACTCAAATTCATAATTTATTACTATTAATTATTTTGATTATAAAAGTTGTTTTTAATTAAAATTTAGTAATTTTCACTATTCATCAAAATATGAAAGTTATCCGAAAAGTACCAAAATTTCACCTTAGGCTAAATTTGATATTCCGAATCCAAAAATGAAGTCCATTTTAAAATATAAAATATATATAACTTCAAAAAGTAGGTATTACTATTCATAACAGCTAGTTTGATTGGTTACGGTGTGTTAGAACTCGAAGTTGCGTACAACACACGCTACTGTTTTATTCAAAGGAAAGAATATCGTGGAAGCTTGGGATGTTTCATTTTAAATTTTTTGATGTCTCCATTTAGTCAAAAAGTTTAAAATATTGTATTTAAAAAGGTTTCACTATCAAAAGTTGATAAAAGTGCAATACTGAAAATGAATCTGTTCTTGCATTATGACTAAGAAGCTCATAATATGGATTCTAAAATTATAAGGATTATATAAAGGTTAAAATTTAGTTAATACTATTCATGACCTCTTTTAATGGCTTTTTTTTGGTAAGTAATGGTGCAATTGAACTCAGTGTTGCGTGTAGTGCAAGTTATTGAATTATTTTGAAAAAATAACACACTATGAAATCTTGGGGTGTTATATTCTCCCCTCCTTCAATAAATTGCGTCCTCGCAATTTGAAATTGTTCTTCAAAAATAAAAGGTTGAAAGTAGAAAATATATTTGTGGGAAAACCCACATCGGAAATTGGGTTACTAAAATTTAGTCTTAATATGAGGAAAAGAGAAATCAAAGGGTCACCACCAAATTATGATCTCGATTAGGAGAACATTGGTGGAAATTAGAGACATATAATCAGAGGAAAAACGTAAATATTTATAGGTAGTGATTGAGGTCATCAAACACAAACAAGTGTATAATTGAGGTCCTTAAATTCATCAATCTATGATGATTTGAAATACCATCGGTTCAACAAAACATAGGGTATTAGGATAACACATTTTTGACGTTTCAAAATATCTTAGTTGAAATCCCACATCGAAAAATGAATTAATGAGGCCTCTATTTAAAATAAAGAGTGGAAAGTATGAAGATTACCGAAAATAACACATACTAGGGTTCCATGTAAGAAAATATGGATATGGAAGAAAAATCTAGCCATCAATTATCTGATGGAGAGTGGTAGAGAACATGGCTATGAAAAGGCCAACAATCCCAAAGCCATAAATTAGTGATGATTTAAGGTACCATCTAGGACAAAATTTTTGTTCTAAGTTCCTTTTATTAATGATGAGGAATTTATTTATGAGATTGGCTAAGATCATAAGGAGATATACTTAGTTTATAATTAGAGTTTTATCCATTAATAAATTTCTACCAAAACTCATCATTCACTCGTAAAAATAAATTTTATTTATACTATTCATAGAGGGTTCCAAAATAAACGAATTTATAATTCATCTACCAGATCTTTTAAAAAACTACTTTATTTAATCCAGGACATCTCGTGGGATAGTGGTAGGTGATACACCCTTGTCGCCCTTTGGTTGCGGGTTCAAGTCTCGCAGCCTTGCCGGACGCGACGGGTTGCCGCCCGACCTCCGAGTTGTCCTTTTATGGCAATCCAAAATAATCCAAACTAGATCTATCCAAAATACTTCTGTCCAAACTCACAGTCCAACATTCATAAGGAAGGTAAACATAATATAGATCCTTTTTACCCCGTAATAGCATATGAATACCTTCATCATGTATTACCATATTCCTTATTGATTACATTCATGCTCCCTTATTCCATATAGAATGCTGGATATACTTCATTAATCCAAAAATGTTTTAAACCCCAACAATGATGGAATATACAAATCATTAATCAGTTCCAAGGTAGTCAAGAATATCCAATATAATTTATCCAAAACAATCACATATTATTCCAAAATCACTACCTCAGTATCAGAACTATATTATGGTTTATCATTCTCTCAACCATATATTTTCCAAAAATCTATCCTGCTAATGAGTCACTTTTCTTTGTTCCACACAATCTCAAGTCCTTAATGAAATAGTACTGCAGTACAATCCTTATATACTCCATAATTATTATAACAAGTACATTTTTGATACAACACTCAATTGACATAATCAACATAAGAACTCTAATCATTCATCTTCATCTGTGGTAGTATCATAACTTGATTATTATCCAATAGCATCATTTGCGGCATAGTCTGATGACTGGGACATAGGTTCGCGTAGTGTCCAAACTCCTTGCAAATGAAGCATTGTACATTTAAAACCATTTTCTTACCCTTGCAGTCACGTACTTTGTGCCCTTTTCCTCCACACTTATAACAAACTCCCATTCCTTTCAGGAAAGTTCCAGGGTGTTTCTTTCCACAGTTACCACATATGGGAAAATTCTTCTTTTCCCTCTTACTTTTATCCATCTTTCTCTCTTCCATCCTTTTCTTCTCTTGCTTCCCTTCAAAGCCATAGGACTCAGTAAACTCTTTACTTATCTTATCAACACATGATATTATTTCTTCATATGATGATAATACATGGGAGACTATTTCTCTTATAAATTCTAGCTTAAGACCATGAAAGATATGATCCTTCCTTCTCTTTGGATCATGTGCATTTCTGGAGTTCTCATTCCTTCTACTGGGCGCCATTTCTAAACAATGGCATACACTAGATCAGTTTATGAATCAAAATACATAATCCCATACTTATAAAACACTTAACATAAATTGAACTATTTATGGATATAATTCATAATCATAAGAATGTTTTCTTTGAGGAAGTATATACTCATAATCCCTTCAAAATGATTTGTAAAGAAAATGAGTGTTATCCTAAGCATATCCCCTGGGAGTGTCGTAACCAAGAGTGCAACAAGGCCCGTTGTCGTGCACCAGTTCCCGTTCGAGTCGAGCTCAAAGCGGTGTTTTCGGGTTTTACCCCTAGGTACATCTGTGCCAGAGCCGCCTCTACCTGCTCGTATCCAGAAAGGGATGTATTGCTCGGAAAACTCACAAAATCTCTACAATACCAAAATTCTAGGAAGTTCTTCTATACTAATCCTCAATGTTAATCTTAGGTCTACGTGCTCTAATCAGAGTTTATCTAAATCTAGCTTCCAAGGTTTGTACTAAACTTTCTCTGATACCAACTGTAACGCCCCGACCCCAGTTACCCAGAGTCGGTGCATTATTACATAACATTGGCATGATCACAAGAAAGATCAAATCTCGAAAGACCGATTGGTTTAGTAGCCTTGGAAACACTAGATATATTCATAAGTTTTACATTACATCATAAAATGAAAAACTACTACACCAACATAATGTTTCCACAATCCACAATATTAACCACTCATAAAATCTCTGCAGGTCATTCATAACATACTTCTTCACATCCTGGGAAAAATAAAACATAGAAAAGGGGTGAGCTCGAATGCCCAGTAAGGATAACAATATAGCGGAAACTTTCATAAATAAGAATAAACATTTAAGGCAATGTAAAACTAAAACAAAAGCCTTCTAAATATTAACTTTCAACATG
This sequence comes from Viscum album, assembly GCA_963277665.1. Lineage (NCBI taxonomy): Eukaryota > Viridiplantae > Streptophyta > Magnoliopsida > Santalales > Viscaceae > Viscum > Viscum album. The sequence goes on along the minus strand of OY728140.1, from coordinate 1,262,206,840 downwards.
GTATGGCATAAATAAAATGAAATAATTCCATTTACTTATTCACATGGATATTCTACTAATCGAATAATCACATGCAAAAATCAATAACCACTTTCATAATGTTGGAATGCATAATGCCAGACTATCATAACCACATAGCCAAGGCCTCGTGCCAAGACTACAAATAAGATTTTGTCAAGGCCTTGTGCCAAGACACTAGTTTGTCTCATGAGACCTACTGATGCATCGAGGAGCTATAGCGGGCTCCACCCGTCACATATTAAGTCCAATGCATTCCCATATGAAAAGGTTTAAACATAACATAAACATTCATATTAAAACTAGCATATGAAATGTCAATACTTTCACCATAAACTATGAATGGTATAAATATAGCACATCCACAGTCAAACATATCACAAAACCTTCAATACAATATAGAAGTTTTGTATCATAATAAATCAACTTCAAATAATCTTAAAATCTATCAAAGGATGTTGACATAGATGAAATCAAAATTCTTTTTAAAGAAATATCTCCTTTTATTTTGAAATAATTTAAGATCCATATAAAATAAAACATTTTCTTTGAAAATATTCTTATAAGATTGTAAGAGAAGCTTTGAAGATTTTATAACGGCAGAAAATAGCCGCACCCGCCGTATAAGTTAAAAAAACATTCTTACCTTAATTCTGTCGAAAAGGTTAAAAAGGACCTTGTTTTGAAAACGACCGAAAGATTCCTTTATAAACCACTTATAAAAGTCAAAAAGGGTATAAATGAATTTAACTCATATTCTAGTAAATAGTAAAAATGTTTTGAAATGCATTTTTAAGAAACATGGATGTGGATGATAAAGAGATCCCAGTAGATTATTACGTATAAACAACCTTGGATAATGAAGAGGTTGTAAAGTAAACTCTTACCTTGTACTTTTCCTTGGTTGGGGTAGGTTAACCTCCTGTATAATGGTTAAATAGTTGTTATTAAATTATACAATAATCATATATATTAATATGATATCATATATGATCTTTTAACATTGATTTGTTAATAATATCTTAGAATTATCGTCGTTTCGGGAGTTAACTTACTCATTTTCTTTTATATGTTTTGTTACATAAGCCATGGTTGTTGTATCTTATTCATATCCAGAATGATATCCAGTCCTTAAACATCTTTTTTCAATCATCAAATGATAATTATACTTGAATGGATACGATGGAGAATGAATCTCATCGCGTTCGTGGAGACGGTAGTCCGTACGTACGCACGAGCGACAATATCATTCTTTTGATATTAAAATAATATATAAATGGATGGTATATCATATATACAGAATCATTAACATGTTATATTTATTATTTACATGAGTTACACATCATTATTATACCCATCCAAATAAAATTATATTGAATAACAATTACACCACGACGTGGAGACGGTAAGCCGTACGTACGCACGTATGGTGACATGTTATTCAAAGGGTGGATAGAATAATGAATATGATTGTACCATATTTATAATAAAATCACAGTATATGTGAGATACTGGAGTTATTATTTTAGAATGGTAAGAACAAAGGAAGAAGAAGTGGAAGAAGAAATGAACTTGGAGAAGGGTGGTGAAATCATTACCTCTTCTTCGGGTTCTTCCTTTTGATTTGATCAAAAGGGCTTTTTAGGTTGGCTTTATGATCAAACTATGGCCTCTAGGTTGTATTTAGGGATGTTGGGAGAGTATTTGGGCAGAGTTTGGCCGAGCCAAAAGGCTTTGAAGGTGTGATGAAATGAGAAGGAGGAGTGCCCTTTTATAAGAGGGGTGAGGGGCACCTTTGGAAAAGTTAGAAATAGTAATTTATAATAAATTCATATTCGGTTTCTAAAGGCTCCAAAGTTGATTATTCAAAAGTTAAGGTGGGGATAGGTCGAAAACCCCTCAACCAATAGAATTTAGACAGGTTTGGGTACTTATATTAACCTTATCTTTAAGTATTAACTCTATGTTAATTAGTTTCACTTTTACAATGTCTCTTTGTATTTTTATATAATATGGTTAATAAACTTACTATATACATCCAACCGACCCCCCAAGTGGTCCCTTAATGATGAAACTATCATGATATAAGTCTCTTGGCCGAACCTTAGATTTTTAGGAATTTAATATCAATTAATAATATAATAGTGTTTTAAGAACTCTTTTATGTCAATTTTGACACTATTCAATAGTTGATTTTTGTGAAACTCATAACAGATTGATTACTTCGAACAAAGTCAATTAAATCAATCCTAATATATCATATTATCCTATAAAATTAGTTTAATTCATTAAAAGTTTCATATTATATTTTTATGGGTATTTATAATATCAATTATTTTAATTTTTCACTATTATAGTAATTACTACATCATCATTGTGTCATAAATAAAATAAATTATTTAATGTCTAAAAATTATAAATAAAATATCATTATGTAGGAAATTATTTTAGCTTTCTAATGAATATTTATAATCTAAATTCCAACTTATATAACCCTATGTAACAATTGTTTTGCTAAAATATATATGCTTGTGTCATTTTTGTATTCATTTTGACTTAATTAAAATAAAGTGTCATTATCACTTACAAGTGGATCCATGGGGTCCCAAAATTGACACAAAGATGACCATGGTCGACCATGTATCAACCAATAGGGTTAAGACACGTTTTAGGGTAATTTAGTATTATTATAATATTATTTTTTAACCCTTATTTACCGGATTTACCCTTAACCATGGTAAATAAAATATTTACCGCAGTAATTATTCAAAATGTCTAAAAATAAAAGTTACCTATTTACACAATTTGAACATCCTGATTCCAAATATGGAATCCATTTTGCTAAATTCAAAACACATAAGTGGCAGAAATTAATTTAAAATTAATTCCCGCTGTCAAAACAAAAAGCGTGTTTTTAAGAGATAATAACTATCAAAAGATTGACACTTGTTTATGTTCGGTTTAATTGTAAAATTATGTCCAATGACCAAAATTATATTAAATAGTAAAAATATATTCTAAATATACTTTAAAACCACTCAAATACATAATTTATTACTATTAATTATTTTGATTAAAAAAGTTGTTTTTAATTAAAATTTAGTAATTTTCACTATTCATCAAAATATGAAAGTTATCCGAAAAGTACCAAAATTTCACCTTAGGCTAAATTTGATATTCCGAATCCAAAAATGAAGTCCATTTTAAAATATAAAATATATATAACTTCAAAAAGTAGGTATTACTATTCATAACAGCTAGTTTGATTGGTTACGGTGTGTTAGAACTCGAAGTTGCGTACAACACATGCTACTGTTTTATTCAAAGGAAAGCGTACCGTGGAAGCTTGGGATGTTTCATTTTAAATTTTTTTATGTCTCCATTTAGTCAAAAAGTTTAAAATATTGTATTTAAAATGGTTTCACTATCAAAAGTTGATAAAAGTGCAATACTGAAAATAAATCTGTTCTTGCATTATGACTAAGAAGCTCATAATATGGATTCTAAAATTATAAGGATTATATAAAGTTTAAAATTTATTTAATACTATTCATGACCTCTTTTAATGGCTTTTTTTTGGGTAAGTCATGGTGCAATTGAACTCAGTGTTGCGTGTAGTGCAAGTTATTGAATTATTTTGAAGAAATAACACACTATGAAATCTTGGGGTGTTACATTCTCCCCTCCTTCAATAAATTGCGTTCTCGCAATTTGAAATTGTTCTTCAAAAATAAAAGGTTGAAAGTAGAAAATATATTTGTGGGAAAACCCACATCGGAAATTGGGTTACTAAAATTTAGTCTTAATATGAGGAAAAGAGAAATCAAAGGGTCACCACCAAATTATGATCTCGATTAGGAGAACATTGTTGGAAATTAGTGACATATAATCGGAGGAAAAACGTAAATATTTATAGGTAGTGATTGAGGTCATCAATCACAAACAAGTATATAATTGAGTTCCTTAAATTCATCAATCTAGGATGATTTGAAATACCATCGGTTCAACAAAACATAGGGTATTAGGATAACACATTTTTGACGTTTCAAAATATCTTAGTTGAAATCCCACATCGAAAAATGAATTAATGAGGCCTCTATTTAAAATAAAGAGTGGAAAGTATGAAGATTACCGAAAATAACACATACTAGGGTTCCATGTAAGAAAATATGGATATGGAAGAAAAATCTAGCCATCAATTATCTGATGGAGAGTGGTAGAGAACATGGCTATGAAAAGGCCAACAATCCCAAAGCCATAAATTAGTGATGATTTAAGGTACCATCTAGGACAACATTTTTGTTCTAAGTTCCTTTTATTAATGATGAGGAATTTATTTATGAGATTGGCTAAGATCATAAGGAGATATACTTAGTTTATAATTAGAGTTTTATCCATTAATAAATTTCTACCAAAACTCATCATTCACTCGTAAAAAAAATTCTATTTATACTATTCATAGAGGGTTCCAAAATAAATGAATTTATAATTCATCTACCAGATCTTTTAAAAAACTACTTTATTTAATCCAGGACATCTCGTGGGATAGTGGTAGGTGATACACCCTTGTCGCCCTTTGGTTGCGGGTTCAAGTCTCGCAGCCTTGCCGGACGCGACGGGTTGCCGCCCGACCTCCGAGTTGTCCTTTTATGGCAATCCAAAATAATCCAAACTAGAACTATCCAAAATACTTCTCTCCAAACTCACAGTCCAACATTCATAAGGAATGTAAACATAATATAGATCCTTTTTACCCCATAATAGCATATGAATACCTTCATCATGTATTACCATATTCCTTATTGATTACATTCATGCTCCCTTATTCCATATAGAATGCTGGATATACTTCATTAATCCAAAAATGTTTTAAACCCCAACAATGATGGAATATACAAATCATTAATCAGTTCCAAGGTAGTCAAGAATATCCAATATAATTTATCCAAAACAATCACATATTATTCCAAAATCACTACCTCAGTATCAGAACTATATTATGGTTTATCATTCTCTCAACCATATATTTTCCAAAAATCTATCCTGCTAATGAGTCACTTTTCATTGTTCCACACAATCTCAAGTCCTTAATGAAATAGTACTGCAGTACAATCCTTATATACTCCATAATTATTATAACAAGTACATTGTTGATACAACACTCAATTGACATAATAAACATAAGAACTCTAATCATTCATCTTCATCTGTGGTAGTATCATAACTTGATTATTATCCAATAGCATCCTTTGCGGCATAGTCTGATGACTGGGACATAGGTTCGCGTAGTGTCCAAACTCCTTGCAAATGAAGCATTGTACATTTAAAACCATTTTCTTACCCTTGCAGTCACGTACTTTGTGCCCTTTTCCTCCACACTTATAACAAACTCCCATTCCATTCATGCAAGTTCCAGAGTGTTTCTTTCCACAGTTACCACATATGGGAAAATTCTTCTTTTCCCTCTTACTTTTATCCATCTTTCTCTCTTCCATCCTTTTCTTCTCTTGCTTCCCTTCAAAGCCATAGGAATCAGTAAACTCTTTGCTTATCTTATCAACACATGATATTATTTCTTCATATGATGATAATACGTGGGAGACTATTTCTCTTATAAATTCTAGCTTAAGACCATGAAAGATATGATCCTTCCTTCTCTTTGGATCATGTGCATTTCTGGAGTTCTCATTCCTTCTACTGGGCGCCATTTCTAAACAATGGCATACACTAGATCAGTTTATGAATCAAAATACATAATCCCATACTTATAAAACACTTAACATAAATTGAACTATTTATGGATATACTCCATAATCATAAGAATGTTTTCTTTGAGGAAGTATATACTCATAATCCCTTCAAAATGATTTGTAATGAAAATTAGAGTTATCCTAAGCATATACCCCGGGAGTATCGTAAGCAAGAGTGCAGCAAGGCCCGTTGTCGTGCACCAGTTCCCGTTCGAGTCTAGCTCAAAGCGGTGTTTTCGGGTTTTACCCCTAGGTACATCTGTGCCAGAGCTGCCTCTACCTGCTCGTATCCAGACAAGGATGTGTTGCTCGGAAAACTCACCAAATCTCTACAATACCAAAATTCTAGGAAGTTCTTCTATACTAATCCTCAAAGTTAATCTTAGGTCTACGTGCTCTAATCAGAGTTTATCTAAATCTATCTTCCAAGGTTTGTACTGGAATTCCTCTGATACCAACTGTAACGCCCCGACCCCAGTTACCCAGAGTCGGTGCATTATTACATAACATTGGCATGATCACAAGAAAGATCAAATCTCGAAAGACCGATTGGTTTAGTAGCCTTGGAAACACTAGATATATTCATAAGTTTTACATTACATCATAAAATGAAAAACTACTACAACAACATAATGTTTCCACAATCCACACTATTAACCACTCATAAAATCCCTGCAGGTCATTCATAACTTACTTCTTCACATCCTGGGAAAAATAAAACATAGAAAAGGGGTGAGCTCAAATGCCCAGTAAGGATAACAATATAGCGGAAACTTTCATAAATAAGAACAAACATTTAAGGCAATGTATAACTAAAACAAAAGCCTTTTAAATATGAACTTTCAACATGGTATGGCATAAATAAAATAAAATAATGCCATTTACTAATTCACATGGATATTCTACTAATCGAATAATCACATGAAAAAATCAATAACCACTTTCATAATGTTGGAATGCATAATGCCAGACTATCATAACCACATAGCCAAGGCCTCGTGCCAAGACTACAAATAAGATTTTTTCAAGGCCTTGTGCCAAGACACTAGTTTGTCTCATGAGACCTACCGATGCATCGAGGAGCTATAGCGGGCTCCACCCGTCACATATTAAGTCCAATGCATTCCCATATGAAAAGCTTTAAACATAACATAAACATTCATATTAAAACTAGCATATGAAATGTCAATACTTTCACCCTAAACTATTAATGGTATAAAAATAGCACATCCACAGTCAAACATATCACAAAACCTTCAATACAATATAGAAGTTTTGTATCATAATAAATCAACTTCAAATAATCTTAAAATCCATCAAAGGATGTTGACATAGATGAAATCAAAATTCTTTTTAAAGAAATATCTCCTTTTATTTTGAAATAATTTAAGATCCATATAAAATAAAACATTTTCTTTGAAAATATTCTTATAAGCTTGTAAGGGAAGCTTTGAAGAATTTATAACGGCGGAAAATAGCCGCACCCACCGTATAAGTTAAAAAAAACATTCTTACCTTAATTCTGTCAAAAAGGTTAAAAAGGAACTTGTTTTGAAAACGACCGAAAGATTCCTTTATAAACCACTTATAAAAGTCAAAAAGGGTATAAATGAATTTAACTCATATTCTAGTAAATAGTAAAAATGTTTTGAAATGCATTTTTAAGAAACATGGATGTGGATGATAAAGAGATTCCAGTAGATTATTACGTATAAACAACCTTGGATAATGAAGAGGTTGTAAAGTAAACCCTTACCTTGTACTTTTCCTTGGTTGGGGTAGGTTAACCTCCTGTATAATGGTGAAATAGTTGTTATTAAATTATACAAGAATCATATATATTAATATGATATCATATATGATCTTTTAACATTGATTTGTTAATAATATCTTAGAATTATCGTCGTTTCGGGAGTTAACTTACTCATTTTCTTTTATTTGTTTTGTTACATAAGCCATGGTTGTTGTATCTTATTCATATCCAGAATGATATCCAGTCCTTAAACATCATTTTTAAATCATCAAATGATAATTATACTTGAATGGATATGATGGAGAATGAATCTCATCGCGTTCGTGGAGACGGTAGTCCGTACGTACGCACGAGCGACAATATCATTCTTTTGATATTAAAATAATATATAAATGGATGGAATATCATATATACAGAATCATTAACATGTTATATTTATTATTTACATGATTTACACATCATTATTATACCCATCCAAATAATATTATATTGAATAACAATTACACCACGACGTGGAGACGGTAAGCCGTACGTACGCACGTATGGTGACATGTTATTCAAAGGGTGGATAGAATATAGAATATCATTGTACCATATTTATAATAACATCACAATATATGTGATATACTGGAGTTATTATTTTAGAATGGTAAGAACAAAGTAAGATGATGTGGAAGAAGAAATGAACTTGGAGAAGGGTGGTGAAATCATTACCTCTTCTTCGGGTTCTTCCTTTTGATTTGATCAAAAGGGATCCTTAGGTTGGCTTTCTGATCAAACTAAGGCCTCTAGGTTGTATTGAGGGATGTTGGAAGAGTATTTGGGTAGAGTTTGGCCGAGCCAAAAGGCTTTGAAGGTGTGATCAAATGAGAAGGAGGAGTGCCCTTTTATAAGAGGGGTGAGGGGCACCTTTGGAAAAGTTAGAAATATTAATTTATAATAATTTCATATTCGGTTTCTAAAGGCTCAAAAGTTGATTATTCAAAGTTTAAGGTGGGGATAGGTCGAAAACCACTCAACCAATAGAAGTTAGGCAGGTTTGGGTACTTATATTAACCTTATCTTTAAGTATTAACTCTAAGTTAATTAGTTTCACTTTTACAATGTCTCTTTGTATTTTTATATAATATGGTTAATAAACTTACTATATACATCCAAGAGACCCCCAAGTGGTCCATTAATGATGAAACTATCATGATATAAGTCTCTTGGCCGAACCTTAGATTTTTAGGAATTTAATATCAATTAATAATATAATAATATTTTAAGAACTCTTTTATGTCAATTTTGACACTATTCAATAGTTGATTTTTGTGAAACTCATAACAGATTGATTACTTCGAACAAATCCAATTAAATCAATCCTAATATATCATATTATCCTATAAAATTAGTTTAATTCATTAAAAGATTCATATTATATTTTGTTGGGTATTTATAATATCAATTATTTTAATTTTTCACTATTATAGTAATTACTGCATCATCATTGTGTCATAAATAAAATAAATTATTTAATGTCTAAAAATTATAAATAAAATATCATTATGTAGGAAATTATTCTATCTTTCTAATGAATATTTATAATCTAAAATCCAACTTATATAACCCTATGTAATAATTGTTTTGCTAAAATATATATGCTTTTTTCATTTTTGTATTCATTTTGACTTAATTAAAATAAAGTGTCATTATCACTTAAAAGTGGATCCATGGGGTCCCAAAATTGACACAAAGATGCCCATGGTCGACCATGTATCAACCAATAGGGTTAAGACACGTTTTAGGGTAATTTAGTATTATTATAATATTATTTTTTAACCCTTATTTACCGGATTTACCCTTAACCATGGTAAATAAAATATTTACCGCAGTAATTATTCAAAATGTCTAAAAATAAAAGTTACCTATTTACACAATTTGAACATCCTGATTCCAAATATGGAATCCATTTTCCTAAATTCAAAACACAGAAGTGGCAGAAATTAATTTAAAATTAATTCCCGCTGTCAAAACAAAAAGCGTGTTTTTAAGAGATAATAACTATCAAAAGATTGACACTTGTTTATGTTCGGTTTAATTGTAAAATTATGTCCAATGACGGACATTATATTAAATAGTAAAAATATATTCTAAATATACTTTAAAACCACTCAAATTCATAATTTATTACTATTAATTATTTTGATTAAAAAAGTTGTTTTTAATTCAAATTTAGTAATTTTCACTATTCATCAAAATATGAAAGTTATCCGAAAAGTACCAAAATTTCACCTTAGGCTAAATTTGATATTCCGAATCCAAAAATGAAGTCCATTTTAAAATATAAAATATATATAACTTCAAAAAGTAGGTATTACTATTCATAACAGCTAGTTTGATTGGTTACGGTGTGTTAGAACTCGAAGTTGCGTACAACACACGCTACTGTTTTATTCAAAGGAAAGCGTACCGTGGAAGCTTGAGATGTTTCATTTTAAATTTTTTGATGTCTCCATTTATTCAAAAAGTTTAAAATATTGTATTTAAAAAGGTTTCACTATCAAAAGTTGATAAAAGTGCAATACTGAAAATGAATCTGTTCTTGCATTATGACTAAGAAGCTCATAATATGGATTCTAAAATTATAAGGATTATATAAAGTTTAAAATTTAGTTAATACTATTCATGACCTCTTTTAATGGCTTTTTTTTTGGTAAGTCATGGTGCAATTGAACTCAGTGTTGCGTGTGGTGCAAGTTATTGAATTATTTTGAAGAAATAACACACTATGAAATCTTGGGGTGTTACATTCTCCCCTCCTTCAATAAATTGCGTCCTCGCAATTTGAAATTGTTCTTCAAAAATAAAAGGTTGAAAGTAGAAAATATATTTGTGGGAAAACCCACATCGGAAATTGGGTTACTAAAATTTAGTCTTAATATGAGGAAAAGAGAAATCAAAGGGTCACCACCAAATTATGATCTCGATTAGGAGAACATTGGTGGAAATTAGAGACATATAATCGGAGGAAAAACGTAAATATTTATAGGTAGTGATTGAGGTCATCAATCACAAACAATTGTATAATTGAGGTCCTTAAATTCATCAATCTATGATGATTTGAAATACCATCGGTTCAACAAAACATAGGGTATTAGGATAACACATTTTTGACATTTCAAAATATCTTAGTTGAAATCCCACAACGAAAAATGAATTAATGAGGCCTCTATTTAAAATAAAGAGTGGAAAGTATTAAGATTACCGAAAATAACACATACTAGGGTTCCATGTAAGAAAATATGGATATGGAAGAAAAATCTAGCCATCAATTATCTGATGGAGAGTGGTAGAGAACATGGCTATGAAAAGGCCAACAATCCCAAAGCCATAAATTAGTGATGATTTAAGGTACCATCTAGGACAACATTTTTGTTCTAAGTTCCTTTTATTAATGATGAGGAATTTATTTATGAGATTGGCTAAGATCACAAGGAGATATACTTAGTTTATAATTAGAGTTTTATCCATTAATAAATTTCTACCAAAACTCATCATTCACTCGTAAAAAAAAATTCTAGTTATACTATTCATAGAGGGTTCCAAAATAAACGAATTTATAATTCATCTACCAGATCTTTTAAAAAACTACTTTATTGAATCCAGGACATCTCGTGGGATAGTGGTAGGTGATACACCCTTGTCGCCCTTTGGTTGCGGGTTCAAGTCTCGCAGCCTTGCCGGACGCGACGGGTTGGCGCCCGACCTCCGGGTTGTCCTTTTATGGCAATCCAAAATAATCCAAACTAGAACTATCCAAAATACTTCTGTCCAAACTCACAGTCCAACATTCATAAGGAATGTAAACATAATATAGATCCTTTTTACCCCATAATAGCATAAGAATACCTTCATCATGTATTACCATATTCCTTATTGATTACATTCATGCTCCCTTATTCCATATAGAATGCTGGATATACTTCATTAATCCAAAAATGCTTTAAACCCCAACAATGATAGAATATACAAATCATTAATCAGTTCCAAGGTAGTCAAGAATATCCAATATAATTTATCCAAAACAATCACATATTATTCCAAAATCACTACCTCAGTATCAGAACTATATTATGGTTTATCATTCTCTCAACCAAATATTTTCCAAAAATCTATCCTGCTAATGAGTCACTTTTCTTTGTTCCACACAATCTCAAGTCCTTAATGAAATAGTACTGCAGTACAATCCTTATATACTCCATAATTATTGTAACAAGTACATTGTTGATACAACACTCAATTGACATAATCAACATAAGAACTCTAATCATTCATCTTCATCTGTGGTAGTATCATAACTTGATTATTATCCAATAGCATCATTTGCGGCATAGTCTGATGACTGGGACATAGGTTCGCGTAGTGTCCAAACTCCTTGCAAATGAAGCATTGTACATTTAAAACCATTTTCTTACCCTTGCAGTCACGTACTTTGTGCCCTTTTCCTCCACACTTATAACAAACTCCCATTCCATTCAGGCAAGTTCCAGGGTGTTTCTTTCCACAGTTACCACATATGGGAAAATTCTTCTTTTCCATCTTACTTTTATCCATCTTTCTCTCTTCCATCCTTTTCTTCTCTTGCTTCCCTTCAATTCCATAGGAATCAATAAACTCTTTTCTTATCTTATCAACACATGATATTATTTCTTCATATGATGATAATACATGGGAGACTATTTCTCTTATAAATTCTAGCTTAAGACCATGAAAGATATGATCCGTCCTTCTCTTTGGATCATGTGCATTTCTGGAGTTCTCATTCCTTCTACTGGACGCCATTTCTAAACAATGGCATACACTAGATCAGTTTATGAATCAAAATACATAATCCCATACTTATAAAACACTTAACATAAATTGAACTATTTATGGATATAATCCATAATCATAAGAATGTTTTCTTTGAGGAAGTATATACTCATAATCCCTTGAAAATGATTTGTAAAGAAAATGAGAGCTATCCTAAACATATCCCCCGGGAGTGTCGTAACCAAGAGTGCAGCAAGGCCCGTTGTCGTGCACCAGTTCCCGTTCGAGTCTAGCTCAAAGCGGTGTTTTCGGGTTTTACCCCTACGTACATATGTGCCAGAGCCGCCTCTACCTGCTCGTATCCAGACAGGGATGTATTGCTCGGAAAACTCACAAAATCTCTACAATACCAAAATTCTAGGAAGTTCTTCTATACTAATCCTCAAAGTTAATCTTAGGTCTACGTGCTCTAATCAGAGTTTATCTAAATCAAGCTTCCAAGGTTTGTACTGAACTTACTCTGATACCAACTGTAACGCCCCGACCCCAGTTACCCAGAGTCGGTGCATTATTACATAACATTGGCATGATCACAAGAAAGATCAAATCTCGAAAGACCGATTGGTTTAGTAGCCTTGGAAACACTAGATATATTCATAAGTTTTACATTACATCATAAAATGAAAAACTACTACAACAACATAATGTTTCCACAATCCACACTATTAACCACTCATAAAATCCCTGCAGGTCATTCATAACTTACTTCTTCACATCCTGGGAAAAATAAAACATAGAAAAGGGGTGAGCTCAAATGCCCAGTAAGGATAACAATATAGTGGAAACTTTCATAAATAAGAATAAACATTTAAGGCAATGTATAACTAAACCAAAAGCCTTTTAAATATGATCTTTCAACATGGTATGGCATAAATAAAATTAAATAATGCCATTTACTTATTCACATGGATATTCTACTAATCGAATAATCACATGCAAAAATCAATAACCACTTTCATAATGTTGAAATGCATTATGCCAAACTATCATAACCACATAGCCAAGGCCTCGTGCCAAGACTACAAATACGATTTTGTCAAGGCCTTGTGCCAAGACACTATTTTGTCTCATGAGACCTACCGATGCATCGAGGAGCTATAGCGGGCACCACCCGTCACATATTAAGTCCAATGCATTCCCATATGAAAAGGTTTAAACATAACATAAACATTCATATTAAAACTAGCATATGAAATGTCAATACATTCACCATAAACTATGAATGGTATAAAAATAGCACATCCACAGTCAAACATATCACAAAACCTTCAATACAATATAGAAGTTTTGTATCATAATAAATCAACTTCAAATAATATTAAAATCCATCAAAGGATGTTGACATAGATGAAATCAAAATTCTTTTTAAAGAAATATCTCCTTTTATTTTGAAATAATTTAAGATCCATATAAAATAAAACATTTTATTTGAAAATATTCTTATAATCTTGTAAGGGAAGCTTTGAAGATTTTATAACGGCGGAAAATAGCCTCACCCGCCGTATAAGTTAAAAAAAACATTCTTACCTTAATTCTGTCGAAAAGGTTAAAAAGGACCTTGTTTTGAAAACGACCGAAAGATTCCTTTATAAACCACTTATAAAAGTCAAAAAGGGTATAAATGAATTTAACTCATATTCTAGTAAATAGTAAAAATGTTTTGAAATGCATTTTTAAGAAACATGGATGTGGATGATAAAGAGATCCCAGTAGATTATTACGTATAAACAACCTTGGATAATGAAGAGGTTGTAAAGTAAACCCTTACCTTGTACTTTTCCTTGGTTGGGGTAGGTTAACCTCCTGTATAATGGTGAAATAGTTGTTATTAAATTATACAAGAATCATATATATTAATATGATATCATATATGATCTTTTAACATTGATTTGTTAATAATATCTTAGAATTATCGTCGTTTTGGGAGTTAACTTACTCATTTTCTTTTATATGTTTTGTTACATAAGCCATGGTTGTTGTATCTTATTCATATCCAGAATGATATCCAGTCCTTAAACATCATTTTTAAATCATCAAATGATAATTATACTTGAATGGATACGATGGAGAATGAATCTCATCGCGTTCGTGGAGACGGTAGTCCGTACGTACGCACGAGCGACAATATCATTATTTTGATATTAAAATAATATATAAATGGATGGTATATCATATATACAGAATCATTAACATGTTATATTTATTATTTACATGAGTTACACATCATTATTATACCCATCCAAATAATATTATATTGAATAACAATTACACCACGACGTGGAGACGGTAAGCCGTACGTAGGCACGTATGGTGACATGTTATTCAAAGGGTGGATAGAATACTGAATATGATTGTACCATATTTATAATAACATCACAGTATATTTGAGATACTGGAGTTATTATTTTAGTATGGTATGAACAAAGGAAGAAGAAGTGGAAGAAGAAATGAACTTGGAGAAGGGTGGTGAAATCATTACCTCTTCTTCGGGTTCTTCCTTTTGATTTGATCAAAATGGATCCTTAGGTTGGCTTTCTGATAAAACTAAGGCCTCTAGGTTGTAGTGAGGGATGTTGGGAGAGTATTTGGGCAGAGTTTGGCCGAGCCAAAAGGCTTTTAAGGTGTGAAGAAATGAGAAGGAGGAGTGCCCTTTTATAAGAGGGGTGAGGGGCACCTTTGGAAAAGTTAGAAATATTAATTTATAATAAATTCTTATTCGGTTTCTAAAGGCTCAAAAGTTGATTATTCAAAGGTTAAGGTGGGGATAGGTCGAAAACCACTCAACCAATAGAATTTAGACAGGTTTGGGTACTTATATTAACCTTATCTTTAAGTATTAACTCTAAGTTAATTAGTTTCACTTTTACAATGTCTCTTTGTATTTTTATATAATATGGTTAATAAACTTACTATATACATCCAAGAGACCCCCAAGTGGTCCATTAATTATGAAACTATCACGATATAAGTCTCTTGGCCGAACCTTAGATTTTTAGGAATTTAATATCAATTAATAATATAATATTTGTTTTAAGAACTCTTTTATGTCAATTTTGACACTATTCAATAGTTGATTTTTGTGAAACTCATAACAGATTGATTACTTCGATCAAAGTCAATTACATCAATCCTAATATATCATATTATCCTATAAAATTAGTTTAATTCATTAAAAGTTTCATATTATATTTTTTTGGGTATTTATAATATCAATTATTTTAATGTTTCACTATTATAGTAATTACTGCATCATCATTGTGTCATAAATAAAATAAATTATTTAATGTCTAAAAATTATAAATAAAATAAAATTATGTAGGAAATCTTTTTATCTTTCTAATGAATATTTATAATATAAAATCCAACTTATATAACCCTATGTAAAAATTGTTGTGCTAAAAGATATATGCATGTGTCATTTTTGTATTCATTTTGACTTAATTAAAATAAAGTGTCATTATCACTTACAAGTGGATCCATGGGGTCCCAAAATTGACACAAAGATGCCCATGGTCGACCATGTATCAACACATAGGGTTTAGACACGTTTTAGGGTAATTTAGTATTATTATAATATTATTTTTTAACCCTTATTTACCGGATTTACCCTTAACCATGGTAAATAAAATATTTACCGCAGTAATTATTCAAAATGTCTAAAAATAAAAGTTACCTATTTACAAAATTTGAACATCCTGATTCCAAATATGGAATCCATTTTCCTAAATTCAAAACACAGAAGTGGCAGAAATTAATTTAAAATTAATTCCCGCTGTCAAAACAAAAAGCGTGTTTTTAAGAGATAATAACTATCAAAAGATTGACACTTGTTTATGTTACGTTTAATTGTAAAATTATGTCCAATGACCAACATTATATTAAATAGTAAAAATATATTCTAAATATACTTTAAAACCACTCAAATTCATAATTTATTACTACTAATTATTTTGATTAAAAAAGTTGTTTTTAATTAAAATTTAGTAATTTTCACTATTCATCAAAATATGAAAGTTATCCGAAAAGTACCAAAATTTCACCTTAGGCTAAATTTGATATTCCGAATCCAAAAATGAAGTCCATATTAAAATATAAAATATATATAACTTCAAAAATTAGGTATTACTATTCATAACAGCTAGTTTGATTGGTTACGGTGTGTTAGAACTCGAAGTTGCGTACAACACACGCTACTGTTTTATTCAAAGGAAAGCGTACCGTGGAAGCTTGGGATGTTTCATTTTAAATTTTTTTATGTCTCCATTTAGTCAAAAAGTTTAAAATATTGTATTTAAAATGGTTTCACTATCAAAATTTGATAAAAGTGCAATACTGAAAATGAATATGTTCTTGCATTATGACTAAGAAGCTCATAATATGGATTCTAAAATTATAAGGATTATATAAAGTTTAAAATTTAGTTAATACTATTCATGACCTCTTTTAATGGCTTTTTTTTTGGTAAGTCATGGTGCAATTGAACTCAGTGTTGCGTGTAGTGCAAGTTATTGAATTATTTTGAAGAAATAACACACTATGAAATCTTGGGGTGTTACATTCTCCCCTCCTTCAATAAATTGCGTCCTCGCAATTTGAAATTGTTCTTCAAAAATAAAAGGTTGAAAGTAGAAAATATATTTGTGGGAAAACCCACATCGGAAATTGGGTTACTATAATTTAGTCTTAATATGAGGAAAAGAGAAATCAAAGGGTCACCACCAAATTATGATCTCGATTAGGAGAACATTGGTGGAAATTAGAGACATATAATCGGAGGAAAAACGTAAATATTTATAGGTAGTGATTGAGGTCATCAATCACAAACAAGTGTATAATTGAGGTCCTTAAATTCATCAATCTATGATGATTTGAAATACCATCGGTTCAACAAAACATAGGGTATTAGGATAACACATTTTTGACGTTTCAAAATATCTTAGTTGAAATCCCACATCGAAAAATGAATTAATGAGGCCTCTATTTAAAATAAAGAGTGGAAAGTATGAAGATTACCGAAAATAACACATTCTAGGGTTCCATGTAAGAAAATATGGATATGGAAGAAAAATCTAGCCATCAATTATCTGATGGAGAGTGGTAGAGAACATGGCTATGAAAAGGCCAACAATCCCAAAGCCATAAATTAGTGATGATTTAAGGTACCATCTAGGACAACATTTTTGTTCTAAGTTCCTTTTATTAATGATGAGGAATTTATTTATGAGATTGGCTAAGATCATAAGGAGATATACTTAGTTTATAATTATAGTTTTATCCATTAATAAATTTCTACCAAAACTCATCATTCACTCGTAAAAAAATTCTATTTATACTATTCATAGAGGGTTCCAAAATAAACGAATTTATAATTCATCTACCAGATCTTTTAAAAAACTACTTTATTTAATCAAGGACATCTCGTGGGATAGTGGTAGGTGATACACCCTTGTCGCCCTTTGGTTGCGGGTTCAAGTCTCACAGCCTTGCCGGACGCGACGGGTTGCCGCCCGACCTCCGGGTTGTCCTTTTATGGCAATCCAAAATAATCCAAACTAGAACTATCCAAAATACTTTTGTCCAAACTCACAGTCCAACATTCATAAGGAAGGTAAACATAATATAGATCCTTTTTACCCCGTAATAGCATATGAATACCTTCATCATGTATTACCATATTCCTTATTGATTACATTCATGCTCCCTTATTCCATATAGAATGCTGGATATACTTCATTAATCCAAAAATGTTTTAAACCCCAACAATGATGGAATATACAAATCATTAATCAGTTCCAAGGTAGTCAAGAATATCCAATATAATTTATCCAAAACAATCACATATTATTCCAAAATCACTACCTCAGTATCAGAACTATATTATGGTTTATCATTCTCTCAACCATATATTTTCCAAAAATCTATCCTGCTAATGAGTCACTTTTCTTTGTCCCACACAATCTCAAGTCCTTAATGAAATAGTACTGCAGTACTATCCTTATATACTCCATAATTATTATAACAAGTACATTGTTGATACAACACTCAATTGACATAATCAACATAAGAACTCTAATCATTCATCTTCATCTGTGGTAGTATCATAACTTGATTATTATCCAATAGCATCATTTGCGGCATAGTCTGATGACTGGGACATAGGTTCGCGTAGTGTCCAAACTCCTTGCAAATGAAGCATTGTACATTTAAAACCATTTTCTTACCCTTGCAGTCACGTACTTTGTGCCCTTTTCCTCCACACTTATAACAAACTCCCATTCCTTTCAGGCAAGTTCCAGGGTGTTTCTTTCCACAGTTACCACATATGGGAAAATTATTCTTTTCCCTCTTACTTTTATCCATCTTTCTCTCTTCCATCATTTTCTTCTCTTGCTTCCCATCAAAGCCATAGGACTCAGTAAACTCTTTACTTATCTTATCAACACATGATATTATTTCTTCATATGATGATAATACATGGGAGACTATTTCTCTTATAAATTCTAGCTTAAGACCATGAAAGATATGATCCTTCCTTCTCTTTGGATCATGTGCATTTCTGGAGTTCTCATTCCTTCTACTGGGCGCCATTTCTAAACAATGGCATACACTAGATCAGTTTATGAATCAAAATACATAATCCCATACTTATAAAACACTTAACATAAATTGAACTATTTATGGATATAATCCATAATCATAAGAATGTTTTCTTTGAGGAAGTATATACTCATAATCCCTTCAAAATGATTTGTAAAGAAAATGAGAGTTATCCTAAGCATATCCCCCGGGAGTGTCGTAACCAAGAGTGCAGCAAGGCCCGTTGTCGGGCACCAGTTCCCGTTCGAGTCTAGCTCAAAGCGGTGTTTTCGGGTTTTACCCCTAGGTACATCTGTGCCAGAGCTGCCTCTACCTGCTCGTATCTAGACAGGGATGTATTGCTCGGAAAACTCACAAAATCTCTACAACACCAAAATTCTAGGAAGTTCTTCTATACTTATCCTCAAAGTTAATCTTAGGTCTACGTGCTCTAATCAGATTTTATCTAAATCTAGCTTCCAAGGTTTGTACTAAACTTCCTCTGATACCAACTGTAACGCCCCAACCCCAGTTACCCAGAGTCGGTGCATTATTACATAACATTGGCATGATCACAAGAAAGATCAAATCTCGAAAGACCGATTGGTTTAGTAGCCTTGGAAACAATAGATATATTCATATGTTTTACATTACATCATAAAATGAAAAACTACAACAACAACATAATGTTTCCACAATCCACACTATAAACCACTCATAAAATCCCTGCAGGTCATTCATAACTTAATTCTTCACATCCTGGAAAAAATAAAACATAGAAAAGGGGTGAGCTCAAATGCCCTGTAAGGATAACAATATAGCGGAAACTTTCATAAATAAGAATAAACATTTAAGGCAATGTATAACTAAAACAAAAGCCTTTTAAATATAAACTTTCAACATGGTATGACATAAATAAAATGTAATAATGCCATTTACTTATTCACATGGATATTCTACTAATCGAATAATCACATGAAAAAATCAATAACCACTTTCATAATGTTGGAATGCATAATGCCAGACTATCATAACCACATAGCCAAGGCCTCGTGCCAAGACTACAAATAAGATTTTGTCAAGGCCTTGTTCCAAGACACTAGTTTGTCTCATGAGACCTACCGATTCATCGAGGAGCTATAGCGGGCTCCACCCGTCACATATTAAGTCCAATGCATTCCCATATGAAAAGGTTTAAACATAACATAAACATTCATATTAAAACTAGCATATGAAATGTCAATACTTTCACCATAAACTATGAATGGTATAAAAATATCACATCCACAGTCAAACATATCACAAAACCTTCAATACAATATAGAAGTTTTGTATCATAATAAATCAACTTCAAATAATCTTAAAATCCATCAAAGGATGTTGACATAGATGAAATCAAAATTCTTTTTAAAGAAATATCTCCTTTTATTTTGAAATAATTTAAGATCCATATAAAATAAAACATTTTCTTTGAAAATATTCTTATAAGATTGTAAGGGAAGCTTTGAAAATTTTATAACGGCGGAAAATAGCCGCACCCGCCGTATAAGTTAAAAAAACATTCTTACCTTAATTCTGTCGAAAAGGTTAAAAAGGACCTTGTTTTGAAAACGACCGGAAGATTCCTTTATAAACCACTTATAAAAGTCAAAAAGGGTATAAATGAATTTAACTCATATTCTAGTAAATAATAAAAATGTTTTGAAATGCATTTTTAAGAAAAATGGATGTGGATGATAAAGAGATCCCAGTAGATTATTACGTATAAACAACCTTGGATAATGAAGAGGTTGTAAAGTAAACCCTTACCTTGTACTTTTTCTTGGTTGGGATAGGTTAACCTCCTGTATAATGGTGAAATAGTTGTTATTAAATTATACAAGAATCATATATGTTAATATGATATCATATATGATCTCTTAACATTGATTTGTTAATAATATCTTAGAATTATCTTCGTTTCGGGAGTTAACTTACTCATTTTCTTTTATATGTTTTGTTACATAAGCCATGGTTGTTGTATCTTATTCATATCTAGAATGATATCCAGTCCTTAAACATCATTTTTAAATCATCAAATGATAATTATACTTTAATGGATACGATGAAGAATGAATCTCATCGCGTTCGTGGAGACGGTAGTCTGTACGTACGCACGAGCGAAAATATCATTCTTTTGATATTAAAATAATATATAAATGGATGGTATATCATATATACAGAATCATTAACATGTTATATTTATTATTTACATGAGTTACACATCATTATTATACCCATCCAAATAATATTATATTGAATAACAATTACACCACGACGTGGAGACTGTAAGCCGTACGTACGCACGTATGGTGACATGTTATTCAAAGGGTGGATAGAATACTGAATATGATTGTACCATATTTATAATAACATCACAGTATATGTGAGATACTGGAGTTATTATTTTATAATGGTAAGAACAAAGGAAGAAGAAGTGGAAGAAGAAATGAACTTGGAGAAGGGTGGTGAAATCATTACCTCTTCTTCGGGTTCTTCCTTTTGATTTGATCAAAAGGGCACCTTAGGTTGGCTTTCTGATCAAACTAAGGCCTCTAGGTTGTATTTAGGGATGTTGGGAGAGTATTTGGGCAGAGTTTGGCCGAGCCAAAAGGCTTTGAAGGTGTGAAGAAATGAGAAGGAGGAGTGCCCTTTTATAAGAGGGGTGAGGGGCACCTTTGGAAAAGTTAGAAATATTAATTTATAATAAATTCATATTCGGTTTCTAAAGGCTCCATAGTTGATTATTCAAAGGTTAAGGTGGGGATAGGTCGAAAACCACTCAACCAATAGAATTTAGACAGGTTTGGGTACTTATATTAACCTTATCTTTAAGTATTAACTCTAAGTTAATTAGTTTCACTTTTACAATATCTCTTTGTATTTTTATATAATATGGTTAATAAACTTACTATATACATCCAAGCGACCCCCAAGTGGTCCATTAATGATGAAACTATTATGATATAAGTCTCTTGGCCGAACCTTAGATTTTTAGGAATTTAATATCAATTAATAATATAATATTTGTTTTAAGAACTCTTTTATGTCAATTTTGACACTATTCAATAGTTGATTTTTGGGAAACTCATAACAGATTGATTACTTCGAACAAAGTCAATTAAATAAATCCTAATATATCATATTATCCTATAAAATTATTTTAATTCATTAAAAGTTTCATATTATATTTTTTTGGGTATTTATAATATCAATTATTTTAATTTTTCACTATTATAGTAATTATTTCATCATCATTGTGTCATACATAAAATAAATTATATAATGTCTAAAAATTATAAATAAAATATCTTTATGTAGTAAATCTTTTTATCTTTCTAATGAATATTTATAATCTAAAATCCAACTTATAGAACCCTATGTAACAATTGTTTCGCTAAAATATATATGCTTGTGTCATTTTTGTATTCATTTTGACTTAATTAAAATAAAGTGTCATTATCACTTACAAGTGGATCCATGGGGTCCCAAAATTGACACAAAGATGCCCATGGTCGACCATGTATCAACCAATAGGGTTAAGACACGTTTTAGGGTAATTTAGTATTATTATAATATTATTTTTTTACCCTTATTTACTGGATTTACCCTTAACCATGGTAAATAAAATATTTGCCGCAGTAATTATTCAAAATGTCTAAAAATAAAAGTTCCTTATTTACACAATTTGAACATCCTGATTCCAAATATGGAATCCATTTTCCTAAATTCAAAACACAGAAGTGGCAGAAATTAATTTAAAATTAATTCCCGCTGTCAAAACAAAAAGCGTGTTTTTAAGAGATAATAACTATCAAAAGATTGACACTTGTTTATGTCCGGTTTAATTGTAAAATTATGTCCAATGACCAACATTATATTAAATAGTAAAAATATATTCTAAATATACTTTAAAACCACTCAAATTCATAATTTATTACTATTAATTATTTTGATTAAAAAAGTTGTTTTTAATTAAAATTTAGTAATTTTCACTATTCATCAAAATATGAAAGTTATCCGAAAAGTACCAAAATTTCACCTTAGGCTAAATTTGATATTCCGAATCCAAAAATGAAGTCCATTTTAAAATATAAAATATATATAACTTCAAAAAGTAGGTATTACTATTCATAACAGCTAGTTTGATTGGTTACGGTGTGTTAGAACTCGAAGTTGCGTACAACACACGCTACTGTTTTATTCAAAGGAAAGCGTACCGTGGAAGCTTGGGTTGTTTCATTTTAAATTTTTTGATGTCTCCATTTAGTCAAAAAGTTTAAAATATTTTATTTAAAAAGGTTTCACTGTCAAAATTTGATAAAAGTGCAATACTGAAAATGAATCTGTTCTTGCATTTTGACTAAGAAGCTCATAATATGGATTCTAAAATTATAAGGATTATATAAAGTTTAAAATTTAGTTAATACTATTCATGACCTCTTTTAATGGCTTTTTTTTGGTAAGTCATGGTGCAATTGAACTCAGTGTTGCGTGTAGTGCAAGTTATTGAATTATTTTGAAGAAATAACACACTATGAAATCTTGGGGTGTTACAAATTGAGTAGTCATAATCCTTAATCAGCTCCAACCATCTTCTTTGGCGCATATTCAGCTCCTTTTGTGTGGAAATATACTTTAAACTTTTATTATCAGTATGAATATCACACATTTCTCCATAAAGATAATGCCTCCAAATCTTTAATGCAAATATTACCGCAGCTAACTCAAAATCTTGTGTTGGGTAATTTTACTCATGGATTTTCAACTATCGTGAGGCATAAGCTATCACCATATCATTTTGCATGAGAAAACACCCCAATACCTTCTTGTATGCATCACTGTAGATCACAAAACTTTCTCCATTACAAGGCAGTGTGAGCATAGGTGCATTGGATAACCTTCTTTTCAACTCCTTGAAATTCTCTTCACATTCCTCCATCCAAACAAACATGACTCTTTTCTGAGTCAGCTTGGTGAGTGGATTAGATAATCATGAAAAATAATTCACAAAACATTGATAATATCATGCCAAACCAAGAAAACATTGGATCTCGGTTACTGTTGTTGGTCTCGACAATCTTTTGATAACCTCTTTTTTTGCTGGATCCAAAGATATCCCTCTTTTGAGACTATGTGACCAAAAAATGCAACTTTTTTAAGCCAAAATTCACACTTGGTAAATTTGGCATAAGGCTTCTCCTTTCTCAGGGTCTTCAATATAATTCTCAAGTGATCTTCATGTTCTTACTTTCCCTCTGAATAGACAAGAATTTTGCCTATAAAGACTACCACAAACTTATCAAGATAGTCCTTAAAGACTCTATTCATCAGATCCATAAAGATGGCAGGGGCATTAGTAAGACAAAATGGCATGACTATAAATTCATAGTGTCCATACCTTGTACGGAATGTTGTCTTTGGTATATCCTCTCTTTTGATCCTTTATTGATGATACAATGAACAAAGATCAATCTTGTAAAAGTATTGAGCTCCGCGTAGTTGTTCAAATAATTCATCAATGCGTGGGAGAGGATATTTGTTCATGATAGTGATCTTGTTATGTTCTCGATAATCAATGCAGAGTCTCATTGATCCATCTTTCTTCTTAAAAACAGAACAGGTTCCCCCATGGTGACAAACTAGGGCATATGAATCCCTTATCAAGATTCTCTTGGAATTACTTCTTCAATTCCTGCAACTCAATTGGGGCCATTCTATAAGGTTTATTTCAAATAGGCAAATCACATTGTACAAGTTCTATTGAAAACTCGACTTCACAATTTGGTGGAAGATGCGACAATTAATTTTTAAATACATCATCAAAATCTCATAAAATGGTCATATTCTTAAATGTATGTTTCTCTCCACCCATTTGAGATAAATAAACCTCATTTAGTGGAATCAAGACCCATAAGATGGAAGAAATTTCCACTTGAAGGTTATGTTCATCCTTGCATCGATAGACGATCAAAGATTGATCTGGAATATGAAATGTGGCTTCCCTTCTTTGGAAATTGATATGAGCTCCATATAGAGAAAGACAATACTTTCCAAGAATCACATCAAATTCCACTATATGAAGGACCACAAAATTTGCAGGAAGCACTTTCCAACAATCTTCAATCGGAGAAGAATTATAAACTTTTGATGTGACTGTTGTGCCCTTAGGGGTTGTCACAAGTAACTCAACATCTAATTTTTGAGTTAATATGGTGATACCCTTAGAAAATTCTTCAAAAATAAAATAGTGGGTGGATCCAGAATCAAATAAAACATTTTCTACTTTAGAGTGGATGGTATGTGTACCTTTCACCACTTCATTATCGTACTCCACATCGCTGATAGAAATTGAATATGACATTCCTTTTTCATTATCCTTAAGAGTTTGTTGACGTCGATAATCATCAAAAACCATTAGATTAGGGCATTGATTAGCATAATTCCCCATTTCCTTGAACTTGTAACATTGAAGTGTAGGAGGTGCACTCTGTGTAGCCTTTTCGTTGTTCGCATCACTAGACATATTCTTCCCAACATTGCGGCATTCAAATGTCAGATGACCTTCCTTTCCACATTTGAAACATTTACTTGTCCATTTAAGATAACTCCCTCCATTTTTCATTCCACACATTGAGCATAAGGGAAAAATCATCTTGTTTTCAGTGTGCTCTTTAGATTTTCCTTTGAAATCCATTTTCCTCTTCTTATCAAACCCATATGACTGATGGGTTTCTCCAATTTCCATATCAACTTTGAGAGCACATCGAACGATTTCCTCGTAGCTATTGAAGTCCCTTATTTCTAACGCCCTTCGAACACTTGGTTTTAAGCCACTAATGAATCGATTGATCATACTCTCGGGTGGGATAATAATACCAGAAGTGTACCTTGCATGTCTTGTAAAATTTTCTTCATAGGTACCAACAAATTCATCATCCTTTTTCTTTAGTTCAAGAAACTCTTTCTCCATCTTTGTTCGAAGAATACGAGGGATGTACTTATTGAAAAATATGTTCTTGAACTCGTCCCATTCCATGGAATCATTTTCATCTCTTGGCCTTGTATTCTTGATAAGATTCCACCATTGATCAGCTTCACCTTCCAAACGATACACTGCTAAGATGAATTTATCATGTTCAGCACATTGAAGAACTGAAAATATCTTTTCAGTGGTACTGATCCATTGTTCAGCCACTAATGGTTCAATAGACATACTAAATGAGGGTGAACGCTGTCTCATGAAGGATTCAACAGAATGTTTCTCATTACTTTGCTCGTTTGGAAGTCTTGCATGATTCATAGCTTGAGAAAGTTGTGTGAGCATGGCTACAAGATTTTTCATTCTAGTTCCCATAACGTTTGGTTTCTTAGGGGGACAATCATTGCATTGCCTGTCGCATTCCGCATTAACACGGTTCCTTCGGGTTCCATCCATTGACTAAAACCAAGAAGAATAGTGTAAGTAACACTAATTATAATATGAAAACCACATAATCAAGAGTGAATTTTCACACTTAAGGTCTTATCATAGTTTGTTCATGGAAATTTCTAAAACACTATGATTGTGTTCTATGCTTATACTTATCCTTAGGGTTCTTACTAAGGCTTTAACATACTAGTTTCCAAAGGTTGACTATACCTTTCCTCGGATACCAACTATAACGACACATACATTACATACATTGTTAATACTTCAAAATTGATGTACACTTATTACAACATATAACAAAACCATGAACGAACCATATAGGTATACTGTATTTAGATACTGGGAAGCATAAACAAATAGTTCATAAAGCATCTACATTGTCTCCCATTTATTTCATCATATCTAGAGTCCCATTTTGGAATATCTTACTTAATAACCTTCTTACTGACTTGAGGAAAAAAAACATACAAAAGGGTGAGCTCAAATGTTCAGTAAGGGTAAACAAAAGAAATATCAATCACATCATATTCATAAAAACATATCATTTTGGAAATATTAACCTGCAAAATAGATCATAATTTCATAACATGGGATAAATCATAGTAGTGAAATGTAATCCCAATAATCATCACATAAGACATGAAGATTTGTGGCATACACACATAATCATATAAAATAATTTCTTAGTAGTAAAGACTACTTTCCATGACTATCTTAGTGGACATTGTCCATTTATGAACCGAGTTCACTCCTCGTTTCAGTCTTGTTTCACGGAACCAGTATAACCTGCAGTTCGAGCCATGTCTATCTCATTAGAAAAAAATCTTTACCCAATGAATTGGAGTGAGATATAGGTCCCACCCATCTTATAATGATGCCATTCTTATGTGTGCTACAAAATCATAAAACAAACATCATTGCATAACCCATGTAATAAAAATGGGATTCTTAAACATCGTGACATCATAAATCAATTCATATAAGACAAAGGAATTCATAAAAATAAATCCATCACAAAATAATCAAATAAATGTAATAATAGGGATAGAAACATATCCCAATATTATCTTAGATGGAAAATAATTTTGATACAATACTTGAACTCCATTCTTGAGGAAAATATCATTTATACTTCAAAAACATTTTTTCGTTCATAACATGTCATTAAATTTTAAACTAAAAGATGTTTATTAAAAATAAAATTTAAAACTTGTAAAGTAAGATTCATTGAATTAATGTTTTAAAAATCCATTCATTCCATATAATTTAAATAAACATTCATCTAGTACTTATATCAGAAAAGTCAAAAAGTACCTCGTACGAAAAACGACAAAAGATTCCTTTCATATCTTTTACTAAAAACTCACTGAAGGGTAAAATTGGATTTATAAAATTTTATGTGGATGGAAATAATATTACATATTGAGGAAACAAATATGTGTATGTAAATATTCCCCAATAAATTATGAAGTATAAACAATCTCAGATAAAAATGAGATTGTGAGATTTTCCCTTACCTTAGGTCTGGTTTGCTTCGTAAGTGTCCAAAACTCCTGTATAATGATTTAAATAATGTCATTGACTTATTCCAGAATCATACATATTTTTATGATATCATATATGGTCATATTATTAGCTTCTTATTAGTAATATTTCATTGTTACTTGTTATTTAGGTGTTTATTGCTTTTTGTTCTTATACATGTTTTGTCGAATAAATTCTTAATCTTCTTTTTAGGTTATAGATACCCCCTTTCGAGAATTTTATTAGTGTAATATATATTATATTAATTCATTCAATTCATTTATATAATTATTATGCAACAAAGATCATGTAGAACAAGTCGCATCACATCGTGGAGATGGTATTCCGTACGTATGCACGAGCGATGATATCATTCCCATGATTGTGGAATTGTATTGGAGTGTATGTATACAATTTCAGAAACAATATCACTTTACAATAATCATATATAGTTATTATTTACACCATTATACCCATCCAGGTAAGGTGGTGGTGGAAAATAGATTACACCACAGCGTGGAGACGGTATTCCGCATGTACGCACGCGCGGTGATTTCGTTTTCCATAGGATGGATAGATGGTGAAATAGGGCTGTTTAATACTTATAATAACATATCATTATATTAGTGATACTGATGTTATTACTTCACAATGAAACTACTAAATAAGAATAAGTGGAAAAAGAAATAATGTTGAAAGAATCAGTAAACGACATTACCTCTTTTTTGAAGTGCCTCTTTGAGACCTCCTCTAAGGGAACTAAATTTGGACTTTGAAGAATAAAAAAACCTCTAGGATGTTTATATGGAAGTGGAGAAGAGAATTTGGCATGGTTTTGTAGAGCTTGAATGCTCATAGTGGTGTGAGGAAGAGAGGGAGGAGGTGCCCTTTTATAAGGGAGGAGAGGGGCACCTTCGGAAAAACTAAAGATATTATTTTATTATAATGTCATATTCGGTTTTTAATAGCTCCAAATTGATTTATATATAAGATAAGGGGGATGGGTATAAATCCCTTCATACAATATAATTTAGGCATGTTTAGGTTATTATATTAACCTTATCTTTTAGTTTTAACTCTTAGTTAATTAGATTAACATTTACCATGTCACTTTGTATTTTTATATTATATAGTTGATAAACATACCATATACATCCAAGCGACCCGAAAGTGGTCCATTAAAGGAACACATATCATGATATAAGTATCTCATCCGACCCTTAGATTTTTAGGAATATAATAACAATTAATAATATAATATTTATTTTAAAAACTATTTTATGTCAATTTTGACACTATTTGGTAATTGATTTTTGTGAAACTTATAACAGAATAATTAGTTCGAACAAATTTACTTAAATAAATACTAACATGACATATTAACATATAAAATAATTTTAATTCATAAAAAGTCTCAAATTACATTTATTTTGGTATTTATAACATCAATTATGTCAGTATTTCATTAATAAGATAATTACTGCATCATCAATGTGTCATTAATAAATTAAATTATTTTAAGTCTAAAAATTACAAATAAAATACCATTATGTAAGAAATATCTTTATCTTTCTAATTAATAGTAATAGTGGAATTTATCTTATGTATAACCCTATATTAAAAATGATTTACTTATTAACCATTGCTTTTAAATATTTTAACCTTTCTTTAAATAAATTAATAATAAATGTCCTAATCTAATCCATGTGGGCCTAAATGGTAATATTTTATTCCTGAGGTGGTTTTTGGTCTAATTAAACTTATCCAATAGAATATGGACATTTTTTAGGATTATAATAATATCATTTTTACCCTTAATTACCCTATTTACTTTTAACCGTGGTAAAAAAAGTAAATAGTTACTATTCACCAAAAAATATTTAAATCTAATTAAACAACATTTTAGTCCTTGATGTAATCCGTGTCTCCCATATTTTTGAAATTCCTCTCATAGAAGTGGTAGAATTATGTTTTATGTGAATTTGAAAATTCTCCTAGGAGGTGGGTTAAAGACGGTGAAATGTTCAATAAAATTTTTATATATCCAAAATTATTATAAAATGACTCCAATGAAATGCATTGAAAATATATAGGTATTATGAATCAATTTTGACCTAAAATAAATTTAAATAAAATCAATAATTATTTATATAAACAGTCGGTTTTTAAATCGTATCCCAATGTTTTCAATATTCATCAAAAAATTAATGTTTTCAAAAAAATACCAAAATATCACCCTAGGATAATTTCGGTATTCCGAATCCAAAAATGAAGTCCGTTTTGAAAAATAATAATTACAAGTTTTCAAAAAGTGGGTATTACTATTCATAATGGTTAGTTTTAATAATATTTTAATAGCATATCCCTGTTTAGTGAAACTCAGTATTGCGTACGACGCAAGCTATCGAGGAAGGTCGTGATTGCATGTAAAGCAAGCCAAGATAGTGTTGTGTGTTGTGAAAGATTCCATTGATGATTTATATAACATAAAAACAAAATATTTCTCATAAAAGTATCGGGTGATATAGATTTGGATTTACTTACTCATGGTAATTGAATAGTTACTCTTATAAGCTATACCAGTTAACGTTATTCATTTACTCTACAATATAAATACCTTTCCATTTTACTAACTATTTACTTGATGAATCTATTCTATTCAACTATTATGTGTGGTGACTCTATCATACTAGAGATCCCATAAGTACTAGTAAAATTATGAATCATACGTACGGGAGTTATCATATTTATATAAAATCACTATAACTACAATATCATTCTATATAGATCCCAAAAATAATATTCCTTGAATTTTTTTCACTTATTGGCTTCCAAAAAATATGTCTATAGATAAATAATAGTTTCAAACATATCCGAGATCATAGAAAAATTCCCTAACATGACTTCCAACCATTTATAACACCCTCAAAACCTTGATGGTGTCCCAACACACATGATCCACCAATGATCCAACCCAAATTACCATTGTCATTTATTAGTTCTTTTCATAGCATTTTTTAATACTAATATACAAGGTTTTTATTAAAAAAATCTCACACATATTGATTTATAATAAAAATTAAATAGTTTCATAACCAACATGATATGGTAAATTATATACTCTCTACCATATTGTTGTTGGTTATCAAGATATATTCTGGAACATCACTCGGTGCATCAAAAATAGTTATATCTGAGGTGTCTTCCTTTTGTCACCCTCAATCCTACTCTTAGATATGCATGTTTTCCCACAATACTAATACTATATGAATTATCTTCCGACACAAAACCTTATAATTAAAATTTATTTTCTAAAACAAAGTCTTATCAAATGATTTGTCTACATTGAGGTTGAATCAATAGCACAAATCACATGGGATGTGATAGGGTGATACCATTGATGTTGTAATTTTTGAAAAAATTGTTCATAACATTATAATGATAAGTAAGAGTAAATTTGTACACCACAATTCCAGTCCTCTCATTGATTGTTAATGTTTTAATGTAATTGGGAAACAATTTCCACTTCTTCACTAAATAGATTCTTAATAATTTGGTAAAACAAATAAGAACACAATATCAACAACCTAGAATTTTAAAGGAAAAAATATGTGGTGATCATATTATATTTTCATGTTTAGAGTGGTCCTCATGAAATTATTATTTTGTTGAATATATATTTATGTATTTGGTATGAGGATTTTCCAACAATCACTAACTCTTCATCCTCTATCCAACATAGTGGTGATCAAAACATAATGTTTATGGACTTGAATTATTCTATATATAAATTGAATTGTAGTAAATAATTTTTATTAAAAAACTATAATAACTAAATGGGTTTCCAATGAACACAAATATATATGAATTTTCCATATAGAATTTCCTCCAATAAATAAATTAATCACTCAGACTACACAATATTCTAAAGATGACATGTTGTTCTCTAGTGCACATATATATTAAGAAGCATCTATATTCTTCCTGGTAATCATGATGTCAAAATAACATATTTATTAAATACATTACTTCAAGCCACACCATATATATGTTCCATCTCCCAAACATAGAGTAATTCCAACTCATCAATTGAGAAGGCCTCTAGAAATCATTGAAAATGGAAACTTTTTTCAATCGATACTCACCAACAAAAATCCTAACACAACATAACGAAATCAATGGTTTAACCATCTCAATTTACATTTTCATCTCATACCACTTCCAATGGGAATAAGAAATTGCTGAATAATTCTAGGGGGCCAGTGGTTCATGAATTTAAACTACT
Source organism: Viscum album (assembly GCA_963277665.1). Lineage (NCBI taxonomy): Eukaryota > Viridiplantae > Streptophyta > Magnoliopsida > Santalales > Viscaceae > Viscum > Viscum album. The sequence goes on along the minus strand of OY728140.1, from coordinate 1,262,174,609 downwards.
AAAAGGTTCATCACCGTCTGATGAAACCCACTATATCATAGATAAATTCCAATATAATCTATAAATATATTTTTAAATAATGGTTAGTCTTTATTGAACAACCACCTCAATGCATGAGAGTCAATAATTATCTCCTTAGGAAATCCTGTAGGGACTAATACATGACCTCAAATATATTGGATCTGGTTGTATTCACGATACCATTATGGGGTTGGATCTTCACTCTATTTGTTTTCCATTATCACTATATAGTCACAATCTAATTTATGCATGTCCTTTAATTTCATGAGGAGTGAGGAGGTAATGAACAATGACATGAGTATAACTCATCCTAGATACATTTAAACATCATGAAATTTCTCCATAAAAAAAGACATTATATTCTACTCATGGGATGACTTCATCACGGCCATTATTTGTGTCTTCTTGCACATATTATAATAAAACATTGTACTCATTATGTGGGTTTACAACACCAAAAAATATAAGTACATTTGATATTTAACCCACCATTACTGATAATTATTTGATTTTTGGTAACTTAAAATATACCACCAATTCTTGTGGTTATTATATACCATAAATCTACCGCACAAAAGATAATAGTGTTAATATCTCGTAGACTTCACCACTACTACGATATCAATATAATGAATTGTGTAATTTCACAATTCCTTATACAGTTTTCTATACCCATAAGCAACCCCATGATTATCATATATCAAAACTATTTCAATATATTCTATTGATGAGTCAATATAAAGAAAATTCTTCATACCAAGATCAGGTAAGGTTATTATTAGTGTATTCAAAAAAAATACTTTCAACCACTAAACGGTTGTTGAAATAGAATCCATACATAGAAAGTTTCCAAGAAAAATTATTCATGATATTTATATACATTAAAAATTAGAATAATTCATGGATTAACCTATCTAAGTAACTAAAAATTTTTAATAAATGTTTTATTTCAAAAACATTCTTGAGTAACACTTAATAGACTATACCATCAATCATCATACGGTCCCTTGAGAAAACAAACTCTGAAATCAAAAACCTTAAATACTATACCCTTTGGATCTAAAACGAACACTTTTAGAACATGGTTCTTAACTGATTCTCTATATTCCTTCATTTATAAATTTATATAAAATTATTTTTTACCCTCCCTGAATGGACTAATGTGATAATTTCATTAATAAATATAATCAAAATGAATCTAGATAAATATGAAACACCTAATTCATTTGGGCCATAATAACATTGGTTGAATTCAAAAATAAACATCCCTCAATATCTACTCATATAGATCGTACATGAATCTAAATGATGAATAAGATATGTTATAAGGATTCAACCTTAGCTGTTTGATCCATAATATTTGATCAATCATAATGAATTCTCTACGCCCTCAAAAATGACCAAATAAATCAACATTATGTGGCCTGGGATATCATTTTTTTGACTTTTACATTGTTAATTATTATATAATCCAATTGTAAACACAATGAATTATCCATATTCTTATCGAATTGTACTTGAAAACCCTAAGATGATGTACTCTATCATATAGACCACTACACCTCAAGACCTTCATGTTGAGCCTTATTCTTTAAAAAATTTATGAGATCTAACCTTTAGGGTGTAATTGATATAGGATATTTATCTAGAAATATATTTATTGAAAACCCATTCTAGTACTATGATTTAAATAGCTAGTAAAAAAATAAAATATGTCATAAATATGGTCAATGTTCAGAGGAATGATTTCAATAAATATCTCCCCTCCATCCATAATGATATTAAAAAATTGGGTTTTAATAATAACTAGATTCAATACGTTGGGTCTTGCGGGAATCTTATATTTATTCCACTCCATAATATATATATATATATTTTACCCTTAATAGATGTAAATGATATTTGTAAAAAATATAATTTCTTATGTTCTCATTTTTGAATAAGAAAATCTATCACAAGGATAACACCAAAATTCATCATCCCTATCATAATGATATTCCAATGGAATTTAAATCATAAAATTACTATAAAATACTTTATATTTCACTAAATTACCTTCTATAGTGCCACTAAAGGTGTTTTGGTCAATAACACCCCACATAGGTACATAATATATAGCCCCATGTCATTTGAAAACTGACTAGATATAAATTATGTTTTGTAACTACATCTAGTAATTTATATGATAAATTATAAGAGATAAAATTTTTACCTTGTATCGGTTAATACGTAGCATATCAATCTCCAGTAGTATGTTGAACAATATTGGATAGACTTGATCCTTTCACTTATTATCCTACCAGACTCAACTACAATGTTAATTCCTATTACCACTGATGAATCTATAACTGGACATCTAATCATAAACCCCGACTAAAAAAGATGGTGGAAATCCAACTACAATTATAATATGGAATAACTAATCTATATCCTAAACATTATATATTTATAGAGCCCCTACCACAATATTTCTTCGAATTATCAAAATAATTTCCATGTAGATTCCCCACCACATCAAAAATTAAACAATAAACTACAAATTTGATATAATAAGAATGTGGGTCTCTTCATTCAATGTGTTGACAGTACTTCATTGATCCTATACTCTTACGAGGGTGATATGTACCACAACCCTAGACAGAATGTCCACCACCACTCTCGTTTTAAACCTATAACAATTTATTTCTACTACCCAAAGTTCATCTCACTATATAATTAGTGGGATACTAGTAACAAGAACCCCTACCATGAACTAGTTATTACAAAATATCGGTCACTAGTTAGAAACATTAAAAATTATATACCAAGAGAAAATAATTAACCTATACTTAAATATATTTCTTAATCCCATATTCAAATCACAAAGCCCTAGATGACTCGTCCTGATCTAATAAATGAGAAATTTATTAAGATTTGTTAAGCATATTTCATATTCTATAACTAATATCCCCCTCAATATGAGTTTTATAAATTCATGGTTCCTATCCACCCTCATAGTTCGCATATTCATGTGATAAAAAATGAGGACTAAATATCCACCCATTTTAACCTCACATGCTTTCCTACTGAATTTGTTATCAAGAAAATGTAAAATTAATTTTATTTTTAAGATGTTTTTAGTATAGGTATGGTTCCTCAATCAATGAAAATTGGTTGTCTAATGATTTGATTTCCAAAAATAATTATGAAACAAAACACACTGGGGTTTATTGAATGATTATTAAAAAAAAATTAATGATTTAAATATATGAAATATGGATTTGATTTTTATATGAAATTAAAGGATGATATATTTTTAGGATTACTAAAAAACTGGGAAATTTGTTTTTAATGATTATCATGTTTTTGTATAATTCCATGCTTGAGAGTTAACCGATATCTTAGTTACCCATAAATCCCATAAAATTATATCTAATTAAATAATCCTTCAAATAAAAACCATGTTGTCCAATTTTATTAAATATAAATTCTCAAAGGGACTTCCAAATATCATTTAAATATGAAATATATTATAAAAAGGGATTATTTTCTTGTCTTGTCAGAATAACACATGTCAAACCCTTAATATTGAAATTTTATCGATAAATAAATATGATGTGTTTTAGTCAAATCCCTAAAATAATTGAGAAATATTAAAGATGAATGTGATAGAAGAATTTAAAACCAAGAACTTTACTATATTCGTAATAAATTATGTTTTTGAACTCCCTCTCCATGTATGTAGATACCTCATCATAATCTCCAACCATTTAGATCTCTATCGAGAGGTGGAGGAAGCTCATGTTTAATTTCATATTCATCCTTTATCTTCTTATGAGGACAAGTAGATCTTAAAATTATTCAATGTTTAGAAGAACCATATATATATCCACAATGGAAAAAATTAACCCCACATGGCTAAAGTTACATATGGGGTATCTTGGGTTCCAATTTATAGGCAATGTGGTATGTTATTTTAGGAACCCAAAAATTCTATGACCACTTGGATAATGAATTTTGAATAACCATCTTATATCAATTTTGAAAAAAAATTAAAAAAATCCACACTATATTACTATGTTTACTAAATACATTGAATCAATTTGAGGAATACATCCTATGATATGGTTTAATTACATATGTAACCATAAGACTATGAACAATTAATATTATTTTCAATTTTGTCACATTTTGGGATAATATATGAATTAATATGGATATATAGTCTCCTAGAGACATATATCCACAATGTTTTTTCATTTACCCATTATTTTTTAACAAAATTGGGTTCATATATTATCCAAAATGTGTATTTTAGACTATATATGTTCATGGAATATCGATCAATTTTGGCCAGTTATGCTTCCACTTCATATGATACAATAAAAATCACCTCCACCAATAATAAAAACATCAAAATAAGTATATTTTCTATTTATAAATATTACTTAACATTATTTGATTAACTAAGCTGAGAAGATAAATTTATTATGACAATATTAATTTTTAATGGAAAAATAGTATAATGTTTTGTTATAAGGGTGAAAATAAATATTTAATCATCATGTGATCAGAAACACACACCTAAACATATGAACATCTAGATAAAATCATATTATTGGAAATGATGTGTTAATATATTTCCAAATTCATGATGACATAACATTTTTACTAGATTCATTTCATGAAGAAATTATGGGGAAAAAATCCCGAACAATTAGTCTCAATTATTATAGAAATGTATGTATCAAAAATTACATAAGAACAAAAGGCAAGGAGATTTATGATACTAATATTAGAAGAGAAGTTTCAAGATATTCATGCAACTTAATCACTATGTGTGTGTGACATGTATTTTATCATTTTAATTTCACTTGTTGTCTAGTAAAATATTTGTCATTTTTAAAAATCTCTACTAAACTAATTCATTTTACTAAACCAATCCTAAACCCTTTGTAATAAAATTTCATGGCCCAATCATATTTTTTTATAGAATTAAAACTAAAATCCATCTAACTATATTTCCCTATCTGTTGTATATTTTCACACTCCCATCAATTTTTAATTTGTTTTGATATTGTATAATTGTAAAATAAAAGGAACACACATGTTGGCCAATCTAGTATAATAGTAAAAAATATTAGATAATAGTTGAACATATGAAAAATCATTATTGAAATATGAATAACATTATCCTAACTTATATTTACCATTAATTATGTTATAAATAGTCAAACTTTGTTATAGAGTACAATGTTTTATGGAAATCATAAAAATAATAATTGACTTATAAAATAGTTAAATAGAATGTACCAATATCTCAATGGTTATTGTCAGATCCCTGAAATATTTTAATTTAATTTTTCATTTCATTTACATTCTGGATTTTTTTTAGGGGTTTACCATGTTTTTTAGTGGAAATGGTGGGTTTTCGAAATTTGGGCCAAACCGTAAGCTCATTTCATGATGTAAAAATATATTTTTGTCTCTTTTATAACTCCTTATTTTTTCTACATTTTACACCCATTACACTTCCCAAATGGCATACCCTGGTATAATTATATCACAATATCAATTTGGAATCAATAATAATCCATAATAATGATGGATTTGGGTTTTTATTAAGGTGTTGGGCCAGCTCAAAATCCAATTTCATCCATTAAAAATATTTTTTATTTCTTTAATATCTCAATTAATTTTTATGTTTTTTCAGTGATTCAAACTCTCACCCGAGCCCACGTAACAATGGGGATATCGCATACTCATCTCCCCCTCTTTAAGGATTATTTTCATCAGGAATTTAGGTGACACTTCTCGGGATTTCCCAAATCTACCATATTTGAAGAGGAAAATTGATTCCTTCATAAATCCATCATTTCTCACTGTTTTCCCCCTTTCCTATTCCTAAATTATCTCCCATTACTTTTTCAAACCTCCATTGAATTTTTTTCTATTAAAAAGTTCATATAATGGTGGATATATGTCGATTTCTTCAGGATTCCATTAAGTAAGTGTTTCTCCCTTCCATTTCTTCCATTCCCTAAGGGTTTCATCCAAATTTCTCAATGCTCCAAAGTGTCTATAAGTTAGGGTTTGAACATAGGGTTTGACTGTAACCCCCCAAGATTTTACGGTATTCTTTATTCTATATAGTACAATAGCTTGAGTTGTATGCAAGTTTGAGTTCTAACACGCCACAACCAATCAAACTAACCATTATGAATAGTAATCCCCAATTTTTAAAATTTTATAAATTTTATCTCGTAAAATGGACTTCATTTTTGGAATTAGAATTTCGAAGTTATCTTAGGGTGAATTTTTTAAATTTTTCTGAAAACATCAAATTTTTTATGAATAGTGAAATACACTGAGTTAGAGTTTAAAACCAAATTATTTTTAAATAATTATTATTTTTTAGGTCAAAATAGATACATAATACCTATATAATTTAAATATAATTAACTGGAGTCCGCTTATAATAATTTTAGATATATAAAATTTTTATTGAACATTTTACAGTCTTTTACCCACCTTCTAGGAGCATTTTCAAATTTGCATAAAACATAATTTTACCACTTCTGTGAATTTAATTTCAAAAATCTGAGAGACACAGTTGATATCAGTACGTAAAATGTGGTACAATAAAGCTAAAAATTATTTTTGGTGAATAGTATCTTTTGAATTTTATTTACCTTGGTTAAAAGTATATAGGGTAATTAAAGGTAAAAATGAAATTATTATTACCCTAACACATGTCCTAATTCTATTGGATAAATTTAATTCGACCGAAACCAACCTTAGGAATAATATATGATCCTTTAAGTCCACATGGATTATAATAGAACATTTATTATTATTTAATTCAAAGTAGAGTTTGAAGTGTTAAGTTCAACGTTTAATAACTAAAACATTTTTAATATAGGGTTTCACATAAGATAAAATCTTATATAAATATTAATTAGAAAGATAAAAGTATTTCCTACATTGTGGTATTTTATTTATTATTTGCAAACATTAAATAATTTAATTTATTTATTACACAAGGATGATGCAGTAATTACCTTATTAATGAAATAATAGAATAATTGATATTATAAATACACAAATAAATGTGATTTCAGACTTTTGATGAATTCCAATAATTTTCTAGCTTAATATGACATGTTGGGGTTGATTTAATAAATTTTTTTGAAGTAATAACTCTGTTATAAATTTATCAAAAACAAAATACAAAATAGTGTCAAAATTGACATAAAAGAGTTTTTCAAACAAACAAAATATTATTAATTTTTATTATATTCCGAAAAATATACGGTTCAGACAAAGGGGTTAAATAATTTTATATATGTCATTAATTAATGACTTTGGATTCTATTGGAAGTTTATAGTAAGTTTATTAACCATATAATATAAAAATACAAAGAGACACGGTAAATGTAAAACAATTTAACTAAGTGTTAAATCCAAAATATAAGGTTAATATAGTGACCTAAGCCTATTTAAAACCTATTGGTTGAGTGATTTTTGACCCATACCCACCGTAGACTTTAAAAATTGCATTTTATAACCATTATAAATAGAAAATTATTTTATTATAAAATATTATTTCAATCATTTTTTAAGGTCCTCCTCACCCATATTATAAAAGGGAACTTCACCTTCTCTCAAATTCACACATTAAAAGCCATTCGGATCAGCCAAACTCTCCCGAAATACACTCTGAACTATCTTTCCTTAATCCTGGAGGCCGTACATTAGTCAGAAAGGAAACTTATGGAGACATTTCGATCAAATCAAATGGAAGAACATGAAGAAGAGGTAAATATTTCATCACCTCTTTCAAGTACCTTTCTTTTTCAACTTCATATATCTTTGTTTTTTCCATTATAAAATAATAAATCCAGTATCTTATATATATTGTGATGTTATTATAAATATGGTACAACCATATTCATTATCTATACATCCTTTTAATGACATGAAACCATACGTTTGTACGTACATCTTACCGTGTCCATGTCGTGGTGTAGTTGTTATTCAATACATTATTATTTTGATTGGTATAATAATGATGTATACTTGATGTAAATAGTAAATATAACATGATAATGATTTTGTATATATGATATACCATCCAATTATATATTATTCTAATATCAAATGTATGATATTGTAGCTCATGCGTACGTATAGATTATCGTCTCCACGAATGCGATGAGATTCATTTCCCATCGTATCCCATCAAGAATAATTTTTATTAGATGATTAAAAATAATTTTTAGAAACTTAATATCATTCTGAATATGAATAAAATAGTTCCTATTCATAATAAAAATTACTTACGTAACAAATCATATAAAGGAAAAGGAACCAGTTAACACCCGAAATGATGATAATACTAAAATATTATTAACAATGAAATATTAAATGATCATATATGATATCATATTAATGTATATTATTATTTTATAATTTACTAACAATTATTTCACCATTATAGAAAAGGTTAACCTACCCTCAACCAAGGAAAAAAACAAGATAAGGGTCAATTGTACAATCTCTTTATTATCTGAGGTTGTTTTTACGTAAGTATCTACTAGGACCTCTTTATCTTCCACATCCACGTTTTGTTAAAAATGTATTTCAAAATATTTTTACTATTTACTAGTCACTGAGTTAAAGCCATTGTTCCCTTATTTGAACGTATATGTTTTCAAAGGAATCATTCAGTCATTTTCCAAACAAGGTACTTTACAACATTTTCTACAAAAATTAAGGTAAGAATGCCTTTTTTTTAACATATACGGTGGGTACGGTTATTCTCATCCATTATAACATCGCCAAATCTTCCCTTACAAGATTAAAAGAATATTTTTAAAATAAATGTTCTCTTTTATAATTATGTAACATTAAATGATTTCAAAAAAAGAAAGAGATATTTCTCTCAAATAGTTTTGATTTAATCAATTTCAACATCCTTTGATGGTTTTTATATTTGTTTGAAGTCGATTCATTATGATAAAAATATTCCATATTGTATTGAAGGTTTTTTCATAAGTTTGACTATGGATTTGTTATTTTTATACCATTCATTGTTTATGGTTAATGTATTGATTTCGTATTATAGTTTTAATTTGAATGTTAATGTTATATTTCTACCTTTTTCATATGAAGATGTATTGGACATAGTAAGTGACAGGTGGAGCCTGCTATAACTCCCTAATGCATCAGTATGTCTCATGAAAAAAACTAGACGTGGAATCGGCCATGACCTTTCCCAATTTGATAGATGGTTTTGGCTGAGGCCTTAATCATTTTTAGAAGTCTTAGTCGAGGCCTTGAAAACATGTTTTAGAATGTCCAACATTATACACTCCCTAATTATGAAAATAATATTGATGGTTCAAGTGTTCATTCGACTAGTAGAGTAAACATTATTATGTTTTATTAAGACAGCATTTACTAAACTCATATTCCGTACATAAAATTTTTCATGTTTATTACTAGTAAAGGCATGTGATTTCAATTGTTCACAATGCTTAATATTTATGTTAACTTCTGTTGTATTGCATACCCTTACTAAGAGTTTGAGCTTACCCCTTTCGTATTATTCATTTTCCCATGATATGAAGAAGTTATTTATGTGTGTCTTTCCGGCTTAATCTAGGAGGCTTGGATGATTCTAATGGATTAAATTAGATTTGTATTTCTTTTCAAGTTGTAAAGTTGAGCATATGTATGAATCTTGTTTTCAATAATATTAAACTGATCAGTCTTTTAGGACAATATTTCTTTAGTATCATGATAATTTTATGTAATAACGCACTAAATCTAGATAATTAGGGTCGGGTAGGTACAGTTATTATCAGAGGAAGTTTAATACATACCTTGGAATCTATATTTAGATAAACTCTGATTAGAGAAAATATCCCTAAGATAGACTGTGCGGATTAATATAGAAGAACATCCTATAATTTTGGTATTGTAGATATTTTGTAGGTTTCCCAAGAAATACATCCATGTCTGGATACGAGTTGGTAGAGGAGGCTCTGGCACAGATGTACCTATTGTTAAAAATCAAAAACACCGCTTTGAGATAGACTCGAATGGGAACTGGGGCACAACAATGGGCCTTGCTTCACTCTTGGTTACTAAACTCTCAGGGGATATGCTTTCGATAATTCTCATTTTCATTACAAACTATTATGAAGGGTTTATGAGTACATACATCAATAAAGAAAACTTTTCTATGATTATGGATTATATCAATAAATTTTTCAATTTATGTTAAGTGTTTTACAAGAATGAATTAATGTATGGTGATTCATAAACTAATCTAGTGTATGACATTATTTAGAAATTGCGCCTAGTAGAAGGAATGGATACCATATAGATTCACACACTCCAGGTAGGGATTTACCTCATTCTAATGATAATTATTGGGGAGCTAGTGATACATCTAGTTTTGCTCATCTTATCACTATACTGGGACAACTCACTCAGGTTATGAATAATAACCTTACCCGTATGGAGCAACCTGAGCCACAACATGAAGGATCAATGTTAGATAGATTCATGAGGCAACAAACAACAACATTCTATGGCGGTACAAAGCCATTAGTAGCTGGGCAACAGATAAATTCATTAGAGAAAATATTTCACACCTTCGGGAGTAACAAAAGGGAAATAGATATCATGGCAGTTTACCGCATCACTAGAGTCGTGGATCAATGGTGATCATTTATTCAAAACAAAATGGAATATGATGATGTATAAAATCTGGAATGGAGGTATTTTAATGAAATATTATTTGAAAAATACTTTCCTTATTACCATCGAGCATATATAGAAAGACAATTTCGGAGTCTAAGGAAAAATGAGGATGAGAATGTCGCAAATTATGATGCTAACATTACAAGGATAGCAAGGCATGCTGTAGATTATATATATAACCCAATAAGTATGATAGATGATTTCTTTTATGGGTTAAAAAAATTTCTCCATCGAGCATTATTTTCACAATCCATTTCATCATACGAATATATAGTCTCAAGTGGAATCAAGACTGAAAATGAATTCCTTAAGTCTTATGACTTTAAAGCAATGAAAGAGAATAACAGATCTATTGAACACTCTGGGAACGGAAAATAAGGAAACAAGGAAGTAGGGTAGAATTTAATTTCCACCCTATGATAATTGTGGGAGGAAGCACCCTGCTGCCTATCTAAAAGGAAAAGCAGTATGCTACGAATGCGGACAGAAAGGCCATCTTGTTGGTGATTGTAAGGGAAAGAAATATGCTACCATTTTTAATGCTACAATTGAAGGGAGATGGGACATTATGCAAAATAATGTCATAAGAGTTAGAGAAAAATACCTGATAATATGCCAAGAGATCTATGACAAGCATATGTGATCACTACTGCTGAGGTTGAAGCCCCGAAAGACGTGGTGGTAGGTAATTTAATGGTTTCCTCATGTTTATCTAATGCTTTGATTAATTCTGGATCATCAAATTGTTTCATATCTTCCCAATTTTCTATGAAAACTAGATACTTTCATTTTTATTTAACAAGGGATTTTTCAGTAAAAACTCTTAAGGGAAGTATCATTGCAACAATGTTTTGTAAATCAGTTCCCGTTAAGGCATATAAACATTATTTATCTGTTGATCTCATCGTCATACCCATTATTGAATTTGATATAATCCTCGGTATGGATTAGATTTCATACCATGATACAAAAATTTATTATAATAAAATGGAGGTTACAATTTTTGACGATGATATGGAGTACCATATATTTAGAGCAGAATCTTCACCACCTAATTCATATCTACATCCACCCCTAGTAGCTCAACTAAATTCAATTATTGGGGACGAAGAGAATGAAATAACTATGGGTGAAAAAAAAATGGTCATATAAAAGATGTACCTATTGCGAAAGAATATGTTGATGTGTTTCTATAGGATTTACCTAGAAATCCTTCCGAATGAGAAATTGAGTTTCCCATTGACTTAATTCATAGTTCAAGGCCCATATCAAAGACCCCTTATAGAATGGCCACTGTGGAATTAGTATAACTAAAGAAAAAACTAGAGGAATTGAGTAATAATGGATTTATTCTCCCTAGTGTTTCTCCATGGGGAGCCTATGTTCTTTTTGTTAAGAATAAAGATGGATCTATGAGGTTGTGTATAGGCTACAGGGAGATCAATGCTATAATAATAAAGGACATGTATCCCCTACCTCACATTGATGATTTATTAAACCAACTTCATGGAGCTCGATATTTTTGAAAGATTGTCCTTCGATATGGATATCATCAGTTCCGTGTGAAGAATGAAGAAATTCCGAAAACAGAATTTCGAACCATGTAGAAGCATTATGAGTTTACAGTAATTCCCTATGGGATGACTAATTCCCCACTGTTTTCATGGATCAAGTGAAAGGAGTTTTCAAGGAATATCATGATGATTTTTTATTAGTATTTGTTGATGTTATCCTAATATACTCCAAAATATATGAATATCATGAAAATCACTTGCGAACAATTATGAAAACCCTAAAAAAATGATTTATATGGGATGTTTAGCAAGTGTGAATTTGGGATTCATGAGATTTATTTTCATTGCCATATTGTCTCTAAGGATGGAATCTCAATTGACCCTTCTAAGACAAAGGCAATCCAAAAATGGCCAACACAGACAAGTATAATGTAGGTATGCAGTTTTATTGGTTTATTAGTTTATTATCATTATTTCATCTAGAATTTTTCCCAATTGGCTAACCCATTAACAAGGCTCACACGTAAATGGATTAAATTTGACTGGATAAAAGATTGTGGTGAATGTTTCTAAGAACTGAATAGAATATTATTCAATGATCCTATCTTGACTCTACCATCGAGGAATGATGTGTTTGTTATTTATAGTGATGCCTCAAAGAAATTACATTGTTTTTTCCTTTTGCAGAATGATAGATTTATTGCCTATGCATCATGACAGCTGAAAATTCATGAGAAAAACTATCCAACTCATGATCTTGAGTTAATAACTATAATCATTTCATTGATTGTTTGGATACACCATCTCTATGGTAAAAATTGTGAGATTTATAATAATCTCAATATTTTGAAGTATATTTTCTCTCAAAAAAAATTCAACATGAGGTAAAGGAGATGGATTGAACTACTCAAGGATTATGATTTCATGATACACTACCACCCGGGGAAGGAAAATGAAGTGGTAAATTCTTTGAGCAGAATGGATCATGTAGTTTTGAACAATATGAGAGTTGAAAGGGATCCTATATTCATGGATCTAGTAAATATGGATATGTGAATAACCATGGAAGGTGAAACATCAATGATTTCTAAAATGGATTCCACACCATATTTACTAGAATAAGTAAAAAGGTTTTCAGGCTAATGATGAGGAATTTCAAAATAAGATTAAATCTATGAACGATGGGAGATTGATCGACTTCATATATGAAGATGGGATTTTTAAAATTGGGAAAATACATTTTGTTCTCAATGTACCTAATCTGAAGAGGGAATATTTTGATGATGATCATTGCTCCAGTTCCAATATACACCCTTGGAGCACCATGATGTATAGAAATTTGAGTGAACATTTTTGGTGGGACAACATGAAGAGGGGGATTGTTGGTTTTGTGTCAAGATGTATGGTTTGTCAATAATTGAAAGTTGGAAGGGAACAGCCTGGAGGAGTCATGAAACCTCTTCCTATACCTGAGTGGAAATTGGATAATATTATGATGGACATTGTCATTGGACTACCAAAGAATCCTAGAAGGAATGCTGCAATACGGTTCATTGTTGACCATCATACCAATTTAGAACATTTTCTTGCTATATGTTAAGATTTACCACTTGAACGTCTTGGAAGACTATATATTAATGAATTTTTAAGACATCATAGAGTACCCCTTTGATTATTTCTGATCATGATCCATGCTTTACATCAAGATTCTGGAAAATTCATCAGAAATCCCTGGATACAGAACTTCTTTTGAGCACTGCCTACCACCCCCAAACTAATGGACAATTAGAACTAAATATTCAAACCTTAAAAGACATGTTTATATCATGATCAATTGTCTATCAAGGTATGTGGGATCAATATTTACCTCTGGTAGAATTTTTTTATAACAATATCTTCCATTCTATTTTTTCAGATGGAACCATATTAAGCGTTATAGGGAACGAGATGTCGCACACCAACCTGCTGGGATGATATTGGCGAACGAAAACTCATAGGCCCATAAAATGTGGAGCAAAGGTATGAAAAGGTTAAGGTAATCCACACACACATAAAATCAGATCAATGTTGGCAGAAGAGCTATGTTGACAACTGAAAGATGGATTTTGAATTTTAGGCAGGAGATCATGTTTTCATGAAAGTATTTCTATGGAAGAGTGTTATTTGATTTAGTAAGAATGGAAAAATAAGTCCCTTGTACATTAGAACATTCAAAATTTTAGAACGAATCGGGGTTGTATCTTACCATTTTACAATGCCGCAATGTCTTTCCAAAGTTCACGATGTGTTCCACGTATCAATTTTTAGAAAATACATGCCTGGCCCAACGCATATACTTACCAATGAGGAACTAGAACTGGAACATGATCTTTCTTATATGGAAGATCCTATAAAGGTTCTTGATACAAGAGAACAAGTGTTGAGAAGTCGGACGACTCGTTTGGTAATAGTCCTATGGAGAGACCAAAAGATGGAAGAGGCAACGTGTGAACCCATGGAACATATGAGGAAAAACCACACGAGTCTTTTTATGGAGTAATATTTTAGAAATTTTGAGTATGACATTATTTGAAGGAGGAAAGAATGTAACACATAAAGCTTCAACCGTAAGATTCTCTTTGAGTAGTACAATTGCATGTGTTGTACGCAACATTGAAATCTAACACTCCACAACCAATCAAACTAGCCATTATGAATACTAATACCCACTTATTTAAATTTTATAAATTTTATCATTCAAAATGGACTTCATTTTTCGATTCGGAATACCGAAATTATGTTAGGGTGAATTTTGGTATTTTTCTGAAAACATTCAATTTTTGAGGAATAGTGTAAAACATTGAGTTATAGTTTAAATTTGAATTATTATTTAAATAATTATTTATCGTATTTTTATTTTATTTCCAAATAGATACATTCTAACAATATAAGTTCAATGTAATTCATTAGAGTGAGTTTATAATAATTTTAGATATATAAAAATTTTATTGAACTTTTTACCATCTTTTACCCACCTCATATGAGAATTTGCAAATTTGAATACAATTTAATTTTAATACTTCTGTGAATTGAATGTCAAAAATCTGAGAGACACGGTTGATATCAGTAAGTAAAATGTGGTACAACAAGATAAAAATATTTTTTGTTGAATAGTAACTTTTGACTTTTATTTACACGGTTAAAAGTAAATAGGGTAATTAAGGTAAAAAATGATATTATTATTACCCTAACACAGGTCATAATTCTATTGGATAAATGCAATTCGACCAAAAACAACCTTAGGAATAAAACATAATCCTTTAGGTCCTTATGGATTAGATTAGGAAATTTATTATTTTTTAATTCGAAGAAGAGTTAAAAGTGATAAATTCAATGTTTAATAACAAAACCATTTTTAATATAGGGGTAAATATAATATAAATTCTAATATAAATATTATCTAGAAATATTATATTTATAATTTTTGGTCACTAAATAATTTAATTTATTTATGAAACAATGACGATGCAGTAATTACATTATAAAAAAATATTATAATAATTGACATTATAAATAACCAAATAAATTAAATTTGATACTTTTTATGAATTCCACAAATTTTCTATGTTAATATTAAATGTTAGGGTTGATTAAATCAATTATTTCGAAGTAATAATGCTGCTATAAATTTAGGAAAAAACAAAATACCAAATAGTGTCCAAATTGACATAAAATAATTTTTAAAACAAATATTATATTATTAATTGTTATTATATTCCCAACAATCTTAGGTTTGGACAAGGGGAATATATAATATTATATATGTCATTAATGAACCACTTAGGGAACACATGAAAGTTTCTAGTAAATTTATTAAACATATAATTAAAAAATACATAGAGACATGGTAAATGTCAAACTATTTAACTAGCTGTTAAATCTAAATAATTTGGTTAATATAGTGACCCAAACATGTCTAAAACCAATTGGTTGAGTGGTTATATACCCCTACCCACATTATACTTAAAATAACATATTTTGGAACCATTAGAAACCGAAAATGATTTTATTATATAATAATATTTCAATCTTTTCGTAAGGTGCCCCTCGCCCCTCTTATAAAAGGGAACTTCCCCTTCTCTCAAATTCACACATTCAAAGCAATTTGGCTCAGCTATACCCTCCTAAAATACCATCTCAACTATCCTATCTTCATCCTAGATGCCTTACATTATTCAGAAATTCATCCAATGGATCCCTTTTGATCAAATCGAAAGGAAGAACCTGAAGAAGAGTTAAATATTTCATCTCCTCTTTCAAGTTCCTTTCTTCTTCCACTTCCTCTTTCTTTGTTGTTTCCATTATAAAATAATATCTCCTGTATCTTAAATATACTATTATGTTATTATAAATATGGAACAACCATATTCATTATTCTATCCATCATTTGAATGACATGTTACCATACGTGTGTACGTACAACTTACCGTCTCAATGTCGTGGTGTAGTTGTTATTCAAAACATTCTTATTGGGATTGTTATAATAATGATGTATA
Source organism: Viscum album (assembly GCA_963277665.1). Taxonomy (NCBI): domain Eukaryota; kingdom Viridiplantae; phylum Streptophyta; class Magnoliopsida; order Santalales; family Viscaceae; genus Viscum; species Viscum album. The sequence goes on along the minus strand of OY728140.1, from coordinate 1,262,157,787 downwards.
TGTGATATAAATAATAAATATAATATGATAATTATTCTTTATATATTATATAACATTCAATTATATATTATTTTCATATCAAAAAAATGGTATTGTCGCTCGTGCGTACGCACGTATTACCGTCTCCACGAACGCGATGAGGTTCATTCCCCATCGTATCCATTCATGAATTTTTTTGATTAGATGATTAAAATTAATTTTTAAAAACATTATATAATTCATAATATGAATAATATATATCCTATTCAAAACAAAAATTACTTACGTAATGAATCATATAAAGGATAACAAATCAGTTAACACCCGAAACGACGATAATACAAAAATATTTTTAATAATGCAATTTTAAAAGATCATATATGATACCATTATAAAGTATATATTTTTTTTGTAATTTAAAAACAATTATTTAACCATTATACAGAAGTTTAACCTACTCACGACGAAGGAAAATAACAAGGTAATGGTTAGTTCTACAATCTTTTTATGATCAAAGATTGTTTTTACGTATCTACTGGGACCTCTTTATCATCCATATCCATGTTTCATAAAACTGTTTTTGAAAACATTTTTATTATTTACTAGACAATTATTTAATGTTGTTTATACACTTATTTGAAGATATATATTTTTAAAGGAATCTTTCAGTCATTTTCCAAACAAGGTACTTTATGATCTTTTCGACAAAAATTAAGGTAAGAGTGTCTTTTCTTAACTTAAATGGAGAGGGCAGTTATTCTCTGTAGTTATAACTTCGTAAAAGCTTCCCTTACAAGATTATATGAATATTTTTAAAATAAATGTTTCCTTTTATAATTATGATACATTAAATGGTTTCAAAAAAATGAAAGATATATTATTGTCAAATATTTTTTATTTCATTTTTGTCAACATCCTTTAAAGGATTTTATAATTGTTTGAAGTAGATTCATTATTATACAAATTTCCATATTGTATTTAAGGTTTTTTCATATGTTTGAGTATGGATGATTTATTTTTATACCATTCATGGTTTATGGTCAATGTATTGACATTTCATATTCTAGTTGTAATGAAAATGTTGATGTTATATTTCCACCTCTTAATATGAAGAATGTATTAGACGTATTAAATGACTGGTGGAGCCCGCTATAGCTCTTTGATGCATCTGTTGGTCTAATGAGACAACATGACATGGAATTGGCTGAGGCCTTTACCAATTTGATATATGGGTTTGGCCAAGGGATTAATCATTTTTAGACGTCTTGGCTGAGGCCTTGACAAAATGATTCAGAATGTCTGTCATTATACATTCTGTCATTATGAAAATAATATTGATTGTTCATGTGGTCATGCGACTAGTAGAGTACCCATTATTATGTTTTATTATGGAATCATTTAATAAACTCATATTCTCTCCATAAAAGTGTTCATGTATATTACTGGTAAAGGAATGTGTTTTCAATTATTCACCATGCTTAATATTTATGTTAACTTCTGCTGTATTGATTACACTTACTGTGCGTTTGAGATCACCACTTTCTTAGGTTTCATTTCCCCAAGATATGAAGATGATAATTATGAGTGAATCGCAGGCTTAATCTTGGAGTCTTGGATGATTCTAGTGGAATAAATTAATGTTGTATTTCTTTTCATCTTGTAAAGTTGAACTTATGTATGAATCTTGTATCCAATAATAGTAAATTGATCAGTCTATCGGGGCATGATATCTTTGTGATCATGCTAATGTTATTTAATAATGCACTGAATTTTGGTAACTGGGGTTAGGGAGTTAAATTGACATGGTGTCTCTTTGGTGTAATATTAATATTTTAGGAATCTCTTAACTTCATTGTGGTGCGGCGGTGGTGCGCTTGATGTTTCACACCAAAACTTGAGGTATTCATCTAAAAATGTATTTGATTCCATGCTTAACCATTCCTTGATGAGTTATTTTGCGTGTTTTACTTTTTTTTCATGCACCCAAAATGTTTTTTGTGGTACGAAAAACCTTTTTTAGGGATTTGGTTAAGCATTTAATTTTATAATTATATTTTAGTTGATTTTCATAACTTTTCGAATGTAACACATGTGGAATCTTTTGGGGTAGTTTTTTATAATATGAAATTGATTTATTAGTTGTTTAATAGGGATAAAAATTAAATTTCTTAACGACTTAGTGTCATGTGGGCATTCGAAATGGGTTTTTGAAATAGTTTTGGTGTTTTAAACATTGTTATACTTCTTGAGAGCATATTATGAAAATATGTGATTTCATTTGTATCATTCAAGGTATTATTCAATGTTATTTTATTACACTTGAAAGTGGGTTTATTAATATCTCTTGGGATGCCAATTATACTTTGGTAGTGTTTTTGTGCGGTTTTGTCCTTGAAATATGATTTTCAAATGGGTTTTATTAGCAAAGTGTGGGTATACTCATTAGAATTGTTTTATGAATGATCTGAATGATTTAATGATTTTATGAAAGCCGTGAAACCATATTGGTAAACTATTATGGAGTGTATTTTCTTTGAAATTGTACATTTTAAATGTGAAAGGGGTTGTTTTTATATGTGTGACATCTTGTAAATGTTTTATTAAAATGGTTGTAGGATTTACTAAAGTGTGTAAGAGATGTGAAATTGATGTGGGATGTTTTGTGTGAGTGTAATGTGAAAAATGGATTTTGGTTATGAAAAGGGTATTATGTAACATGTGAGTGGGATGTTATGTGAGTTGAAATATATTGTAATGGTTTTATAAAAAATTTTAATGGATTTTTGGAGGTGTTAAAGAAATGTGAAAAGTGGTGTGGGCTATTTTAGTGTGAGCAAGATTTCAAAATCAATTTGAATGAAAAGTAGATGAAAACTGTATTCCTTTATTTGTTGAACTTGTTAGAGCACAAGGGGAAAACTTGGGTATCTAGGTGGGTGGACGTGTTCTAGTATTCTAGTGAATACATAGGGTTTGGCCTCAGTTTAACTTAAAAATATTGACACATACAAATATAACTGAACTATTATGATGATTATGGAGGACCAATAGGTTATGGTTTTTTCCCTAATAGTGGCTCATGCACGAGAATGATTATTTGTGATGGTTACTCTCACCGAGATACTCAGTACCTGGGACCCACATCTAGCTAGTGCCTTGGGGTTATTTTCTATTTTTGGTGCTCATTAGATCCTTTATACATACCAATGGAATATGGTATATTTGGATGAAAAATTCAGTAGATTTGGAATTTATTTTAAAAGTGTTTATTCTTTAAATTATCCCACTTGAAAAATCATTATTTTTTAAAGTTTCATCTTCTATAAATTGTAACTAGAAATTACATGTTTTTTGAAAACATGCATGCTTTTCTCCATTGAATGTTTATCAAATGGAATCTCTTATTTGTGGTATCCCACTAGGATTTTCATCACACCATACTTACTCAATTGGGTGTAATTAGACTTTGTTTTTTTTATCGTAGGTTGGGTACAGTTTATAGTACTAGTTGTCCAGGTTTCTTGTAGTTTTTTGGTGGTGATATCTTGTGATGATGACTTGAGGGAGTTGTCTCTTTGCATGAGGGTTCATGGGATTTTTCTTTTTGGTTCTTCACGTTTTTATAGTATTTGAGAGTTTTTTGAAACTATGTGATTCAGTTATGAATTTTTTTAAATGATTGTTTGGTTTGGAAAATCTAGAATCATTTTATTGGATTCTTTTATTGTTTTATGTTTATAAAATTGGGTAAATCATTCCCATTTTTTTATGATACCTAGGAACATGTGCCCAACTGGATCGGGAACGCCCTCTGGGCCCTGTCGTGGGATAGGTTTGGTTCCAGTTTTGGTGGTGACCTGATTCGATTCGTGACAAAATGGTATAAGAGGATGTTTATGTCAACTGTTTGGGTCATGTTATTTGGGGAATAGTTGGAATAGTCTAGAGTTATGATTTTTGGGACTTGGCATTCTGGTTATGGGTAGTGTGCCTGATCACCACACCTTATGATGGGATTCAAATCACCATGGGAGTTCATGACTAATATAATTCCTTTTGTTTTTTTGGTTTGATGATGATCATGGGAAATAAAAAGAGAGTTGGGTAATGGTCTCAGAGATATTGCAGGTCCTGGAAATACATGTAGAGCTAAGGATATTTCAATAGAACACTCTCTATGATGGTGATGTTATTGGCATATGGATGCCAACAATATTTCCAAGTCACCCACCGAAGCTAGTTCACCCTCGCATTGTCTTGTGTCCTTTAGTTTTGAAATCGTTGATGTTGAGTTTTAGAGTAAAAAAACATGGTTTTAAGAAGAATATGCTTTTTGTGATATTAATTTCAAATAAAAAAGTTTTTTATTTTTGAAATAGTGGAACTAAAATTTCAGTTTTTTTTAAATTAAGAAAATTGTGTGTTTATGCCCCGTTTGAAACCATGAAGTATGTTAAAGATGGTTTTGAAAACGTGTTTCCAATAATGTTTTATAAATGGTTGAAATGTGTTTTAATGGGATCAGATGTTGTGAACATAATGTGTATGACTTGAAATTCAGTTTTCATGTCAATTATTTTTCCTTTCTGAAACGATTTGTTACCATTAATTTGGGTTCAATTCCGTGGTTAGTGGTATTGATAAAAAAAGAATGTATTGGTTGATTGTTTTTTTTTTGAAAATTGGAAAGTGTTTTTGGTTTAACCATTAGTATTTTCTAGAGTAGCCACATGAATGGGGTTATATGGGATGATGGATGGTTAATGGAATGATTGGATGAGTGTTGGGATGGATATGAGTAGGGTGCCCAGTGTGGCATGGAAACATGCATGTATGGGGCCAATGAAGTACCATTGGTGGTTACGCTAACTGCTGAACCGTTTGATTTCAAAGAAACATTTCTAAAAGTTAAACATGATTTCTTGATGAGTGTTTTCATATGGTGTGTATTATGTTTTTTTGGAAATGTTGATGTTGTGGAAGATTTGGAGTCCAAAAACCCCTTTAGATTGAATGGTGTTTTGGGTTTGTCTTTGGTCGGTAAGCTGGGTTGACAGGCTGGTTAGTGGTATCTTCTGAGAATCGTTTGGGAAGCCTTTATGGTGGTTCCCTCATATTTTTGGATATAGTTCTGGTATTTCTTAACAAATGTACTGGGTTGGATGGGTCCTTGGGTTCTCTCGTTGGATATGGTACGACCCCATTAAGTGTTAGTGCACAACTAAAGTGCAAACCGAATTGTTTCACTGTTGGAAAATCCTCTGGGTGATCAATGAAAGGAATCATTTATTCAACATCTTTTTTCAAGATTAATATAATTATTCTACACCCTTTAATTTTTTGGATTTAAGATACTATTATTATGGTAGAGTTCTCGTGGAAGGTTGAAAGAGACCATAATTTCTTAAGTTTCCTGATTCATCGAAGGTGGAAGTGGTTTGCAGTTGTTTGTGTGGATGAGTTTCTGGATGGTGTCTATGAGTACATCTGGGTCCTTCGTTTTTGTTTAGAAGTAGGAGTTCACATTAAACCACCAGTGTGGGAAATCCAGTCATGAAAGGCCATTATGGCCACCTTTTGGAACTGTGTGTTGTTTGGGGAATTGGCATAAGGTCTCATTTCATGAATTGTTTCTATCAATCCTAATGGTTATGTTCAGTGACGCTGTGTGATTTTGTGTGCTCATTTGACTATAAAGGTGAAGTTCGTGAAATCATTTGATGATATCTGTTATGTTGGTACTATGTCTCCCTTGGAAAAATCATCAAATAAACTATCATAGAAGATGATGTTTATATGTGTCTTCCCCTTCTCTTGTTTCTCACCCAATGAAACAAGGTGTGATGTGTGTGCCACATCTGACCCTTGTAACAGTGAAATTTCATGTTTTTGTATAGTGATTCCTAGAGTGTGTTATGTCTTGGTGAACCCATTGGGGTATGTGGTGTAGTAATTTGTGGCACCGAATGAAGAAGTTCCACACATGGATTTCGAAATCCTAACTGCGAGGATGAAGATGCCTCAACATTTTGAGCTCCAGTCATAGGTCTCGGAGAGAAGATCGTGCATATAAAAGGGAAATCCTAGGGTCTTTTAAACCCTTTTAAATTTCCTACCCTCATTATGAATAATAGGATGAGTTTAAACCACTAGTGTCATCATTATTATTCTGTTATTCCCATTCGATGGAAAGAGGTGGATGACCTGATGCCCTTGTTTGTTGCCTAATTTATTTCCTTCCCCCTTGGGATTCCATTGAGTTTTTTGGTATAGGGTTAAAATTTTTCTAGACTGGTTTAGTGCACAGTTTTCACATGGTGAGTTGTAACCATCCCCAGAAAACCATGCAGATATTAGGATCCTCACGTTTAGCGCACAGTTTCCCAGACTATGCGGACTAACTGTGCGGTTGGCCCAACTCTTTGAGTTTTGGGGTATTTCTATTTCAGCCCATGTTGGTTAGTTAATATGGATGGATCATATGGTGGGGAGACCCACCATGGGTCTCATGTATGTTATTTTGGAAACATATAATTGTAGTTTACCCCCTGTACCAGGGAGTTCGTTTGGGCCTCCCCTTGTTAGTGTCTCTATTCTGTCTTAGGGAAAATTTATGTTGTCTCTTATAGTGGGGATCCCATTTGTGTCTCCTCATACCAGTAACTTAGTTTTGTCCATGGACTTGGCTTGGAAGTCAGTAGTCTCATTTGGATTAATCTAACTACCTATATCTTTCTTGGGTAAACAGTAGTATTAGAGAGTTCCCAATAGTTTAGTTATATCATGGTAAGTGTAACATTGTTGGATGTTGTTGTTTATTTGGGTTAATTTCTTGAGAATTGTCCAGATAGTGTTTATGGGGTTCTCATTTGGAATAAATCCTGAATGTACTTGATCGTTCCAATAATGTGTTTAATGTTGTGGTTGTGAAGTATTCTTTCACTAATTGATCACTGGTGGTGTTTTTGCCTTTGGGGGTAAAGCATGGAAAATAAGTCCATTTCGGCCTTTTGGTTGGGTTTGGTTTTTTCTTTTTGCCTTGTTGTGGCTTTTCGAGGGAAGAAATTTTAATGGATATGAGAATTTTCACATCTATGAAATCTTTTATTGTCATTTTTCATTTAATTTCCATTCCAGATTTGTATTTATGGTTTACCAATATTTTTTGTGGAAATGGTGGGTTTTCGAAATTTTGGCAAAACAGTAAGTCCATTTCTAGATATAAAAATTAATTTTCATTTCTTTTATAACTCCTAATTTTGTAAACATTTTACACCCATTCCACTTCCCAAATGGAATCCTTTAGTCTATTAAAATCACTATATCTATTTGGAATCAATCAGAATCCATAATAATTATGGATTTTTATTTTTTATTAAGGTGTCGGGCCATCCCGAAATCTGATTTCCTACATTAAAAATATTTTTTAAATTATATAATATCTCATGGAATTTTTATGTTATTTCTACGATTCCAAAAATCACTCGAGCCCCACTTCCCCAATTTATGCATCCAAGCTCTCCTCCCCATCTTTGGAGATCATTTTTATTGTTATGTTTGGTTAAACTTCTATGGATTTCTCAAATCGCCCAGATTTGAAGAGGTAAATTGATTCCATCATAACACTTTAATTTATAACTATTTTCCCCCTATTCCAGTTCCATCATGATATGATAATCCTTTTTATAACATCTCTTTAATGTTGGGATATTTGAATACTCAAATATTGGATGATTTGGGTTGATTTCCACAATATTCCATCAAGTATGTGTTCCATCATTCCATTTCTTCCATTTTTTAAGGTTTCATCCCATTTTCTTGATGTTCCAAGTTTATATAAGTTAGGGATCGAACCTATTGATTTTCATTGTGTATTTATTTGTTTAATTTTCATATTTTATGTTTATATTCACTTCCTAGTGGTGCAGTAGTGGTGCGCTTGATCTTTCGCACCAAGATTTGAGGGTTTCGACTCAAAAGGTAGTTGATTCAATGGTTAACCATTACTTGTTGAGTTAGTTTTCTTGTTTTTCCACTTTTTCATGTTCCCTATATTATTTGTGTGGTGTGAAAACAATTTTTTAGGGATTGGAATAAGCATTTAATTTTATAATTTCATTTTTGTCGATTTTGTGAACTTTTTGAATGCAACACATGTGGTATCATTTGTGTTAGATTTATAAAATAAGAAATTGATTTATTAGTTGTTGAAATGGGATAAAAATTCAATTAAATTAATGAGTTTTTGTAATTTGGGCCTTGGAAACGGGTTTTTGGAATAGGAGTTGTGTGTAACACATTGTTATCCATCTTGAGATCATTTTATGAAAATGGGTGTTTTCATTTGTATCTTTCGTAGTATTATTCAAAGTGATTTTGTAACAATTTAAAGTGGTTTTATAAATGTATCTATGGATTTAAATTACACTTTTTTAGTTTTTGGTTGTGGTTTTGTCCATGAAATTGAGTTTTGAAATGGATTTTATTAGAAAAGTTTGGGTATACTCTTCAGAATTGTTTTATGAAAGATTTAAATGATTTAATGATTTATGTAAGTGGTGAAACCAATTTGGAAAACTATTCTGGAGTGTGTATTTTATGAAATGGTAAATTTTAAATTTGAATGGTGTTGTTTTGTGATGTGATAAATCTTAAAAATGTTGTATAAAAATGTTTGGAGAATTTACTAAAGTGTGTATGAGATATGAAAGTATTTTGGGATGTTTTGTGTGAGTTTCATGTGAAAAACAAATTTTTGGTAATGAAAAAGGTATTATATAACATTTGAGTTGGCTGTTATGTGTGTTGGAATATCTTGGAATTATTTTATAAAATTTTTAATGGATTTGTGGAAGAGTTAAAGAAATGTAAAAAGTGTTGTGGGATATTTTAGTGTGAGTCGAATTTCAAAATCAATTTGAATGAAAAGTCGATTTTTATAACATTTGTGGAATACATGTGGTCTATTTGGTGAATTTTATTTGTGAAAATGATATTTGAATCATCAATGTAACATTCTATAATTTTTTAAAATGATTAAGCACAAGGGGAAAACTCAGGTATCTAGGTGGGTGGACGTGTACTAGAATTCTAGTGAGTCTGTGGGGTTTGGCCTCAGTTTCACTTAGCATGATTGACACATAAAACTATAATGAAACTATGATGATGATGATTAGGGAACAATAGGTTATGGGTTTGATCTATACTATTGGCTCATGCATGAGAACAAGTATTTGTGATGGTTACTCTAACCGATATAGGAGGTACTTGGGAGCCACAACAAGCTAGTGCCTAGGGGTTATTTCTTACTGATTGTGCTCATTAGATCCTTTATACTTACCATCGGCATATAATATATTTGGATATAAAATTCAGTAGCATTGGAATTTATTTTAAAAATTTTTATTCTTTAAATTATCATACATGAAAACTAATTCATTTTTAAATTTCCATCTTTAATAAATGATAACTAGAAGTTAAATGATTTTTAAAACATGCATGTTTTTCTTCTTTGAAAGTTTATCGCATAGAATCTCTTATTGGTGGTATCATACAAGGATTTATCTCACACCGTACTTACAACTTTGGGTTTAATTAGACTTGGTTTTTTTAGGTCACATGTTGGGTATGGTTCATAGGGCCATTTGTACGGGTTTCTAGCAGGTTCTTAGTGGTGATGTCTTCTAGAGATGGCTTGAGGGCAGTGCCTCTAGCCATGAGGGTTCATGGGCTGTTTATTTTTGTTTATTACCTTTTTTATAGTCGTTTTGATTTGTTTTAAATTATTTAATTCAGTTTTTCATTTATAAAAATATTTTCCTATTTGAAAAATCCAGGTTCATTTTATTAGATTCATTTGTTGTTTTATGTTTATAAACTTGGGTAAATCATTCCCAATTTTTTGTTTATCATACCCGGGCACTTGTGCCAGCCCATGGGGATCGGGAACTCCCTTTGGTCCATGTAATGAGCTAGGATTGGTTCTTGTTTCGGCAGTGACTGAATTTGGTTTGTGACAGTTTTATAGAGATTAAACAAATAATAGTATTGAAAAAAAATTATATTAAAATCAACCATTAATGTTAAATTATTTCAGAAACTAAGAAGAGATCAGGTAATTGAATTTTATTTAAAGGTTAAAAAAATGAAATATGGACATTATACATGCATTTTAAATGAACTACATGATTATATTGGTATTGAAAATCATTATTACACTATAAATGATAATTAAAAAAACAAAGATAAGGGGTGAATGTAAACAATGACATGCCATAATAAAAAATTTGAAAAATATGAATGATTGAAACATGTCCAAATTAATAGAGGAATTTCATAAAAAATCAAAATAACATACAACAAGAGAAAATAATAAAAATATCAATTTTGGAAAAAAATCCTAATGAACTCCAAAAAGTGGGAAAAATTTAGAAATACCATTTATTAAGTGAAAAGAAGAATGAATGAGACAGATGATGAAAAATCATAACAAACTCTCTATTTTATTCTCTTCTCACACACTTAGAGTGTAAAATGTCCTCATTATAGTAATATTTAATCTATAAATAAATCATGGAAATTATTATTGATAGGTAAATTTTTTAAGGTGAAGTTCCAAAAATGAGGACTCATAAAGGGTATCATGGAAATGATTTATCTATAATCCATTAACAATGTACATTTGTGGGATCTTTTCATTTTTCACATGTATAACCTCAATAGGATAATAATTAGTTTCAATATATTCCTTAAAATATTAGGAAAGAAGCTTCCCATTCTGTAACATCATCTTTGCATCACAAATTAAGACATTCTACCCAATATGGAACTAATGATGAAGGATATAGAGATAATTTCACTCCTTGGTTCTCTCTTATAGATTCAAGATTTATGATATAAATCTATTTGAATTTAATATATATACTAAATCTATTTCATCTCATGTTAACCTACATATGAGAGATTCATATTACATTATTCAATATCAAATTTTGAATGATTATCTAACTATACTAGGAGGTGAAATGTTTTTTCAAATATGATCCTATAAGGTGATACTCTAAATTGGGTTTTAAATGTTATATTCTACAACCATAAGGAATCATCTTAGATCTAACACTAATCTTTAATATTTGGTTGTACTTTTTTTCAAAGTTATTCTTAACTACTTGATTTTAATTCTCATATTGATTATTAGTATGGGATAATATGTATTGGAGAATTTATAAACAATCCATACTTATGGTACAAGGTTATCAGGTTATAATATAAAAATGAGAAACTTATATACAAATGATAATCCATGGTTAATAAAATGTACACAAAATGATATATCATGAATTCAATGACAACATGTTAGGAATTATTTTTGGTAACCTTCACCTACACCCATTTGAAGACATTCTCAACTGAAGAAATTATCTACAAATCCCCAAACTACTATGAAAAAATCACATAAATTCAATACCACTAACATTAAATATCTCATAGATAAGTATAGTTTTTCAGGGAATCGCATTCCTCTTATAAACATTTTCTATAAATTGGAATCATTTACATAATTACAAAGTTGATTCACATCTTGGAAATATTTTTTGAAAAAAAGACAAGAATATAGTAAATTATATATATTTCAATATAAATTATTTTAAAACCCATATAAAAGTGTTTGGAAAAATATGGTTACATATTTAAACTAATTTCTCGGTAGACATATTCTTAAGAGATGGTCATTCCATATTATCAACATATATGGGTCACCCAAAAGAAATTTCTTGAGTCACACTTATATCTATCTAGTTGGTGTTTATTATACTTATGAGGTTATTATGAGGCATAAAAAAAGTTCACCATATTGGAAATCCATGGTATGGTATCATAAACAATGTGTAAGTGCTTATCAGAAATTGATTATATAATTGGATATTTAGTGAATGATAAATGTTCATGTTAAATGGGTTATAACTAATATGAATAGAATCAAAATAGTCTATTGTATTTTTGTTCTGAATTTTGATATCAAACTCCTCATGTAATATAACCCATTAAATAAGGTTTTTCCTATCATGAGCTACTTAAAAAATATATTTAATGCAACCATTTTTATAAAATACCAATACTTTTGGTATAAATAGATATGAGTGAAAATTATCGAATGTGAATATAATTTTTAAGAATTATTTTTTATTTATAGTATATGTCACTTATTATGGGTCTAGAGTGAGAGATGCCCATGAAATAACATGAGAGGTGTAGGCAACCCATTTTGAGAGGACAAGAAAAACAATTTAATTGGAGGAATCATATATGATTTCTTAGGGAATATCCAACCCTGGCGTTTGGATGATAGATGGTGAAGTGATAAAAGTTTTCCATCCACTAATTAAAATTTTACAAATCCTATATAAAATATTGGTCACATAATTTTGGAATATTATTTACAAAGGTAGTGTAGTTTTGATAAAATGATTAATAAATAAACTATAAAAACCCACATTCCCCTAAAATGATTGCACATCCAGAACAAAATTTGGGTACATTAGGTGATAAATGTCATCCATTTTTAACTTATCAAACTGGATACCATCATTATGGAAAAAATGACCCAATGTAATTTCTTATTCTGTTATAAAATGTAATTTTTCGTAATTGAAAAAACAATCAATGCATAGTTTATCCATAGATCATATGTTATATAAAAATTCATCAAAGTAAGAATAAAAAATAATTAAATCAACCATAATGTAATCCGTGAAATGCTATAGGTTATCTAAGGAAAAATTATCCATGAAATACTGTATATTACCTAGAGAGTTATACAGAAATAATTTCACTATTCTATATAAAAATATACCAAATTTTATATAAATGACTTCTTTTTCTGATCCTCGGGGCTATATGAATTTGGTAGTATCTATAGAATCTATCATGGAAACAATATTTTGACTTACCTACCATCTTTTATGATATTTCATCAACAAATAATAATGGAAAATTGTACTTTTGAGTAAAATGATTAAGCTTAAGGTAGTCTATATTGACACAGTAGCTATATATATCAATAAATTTAATTATTTAATTATGATCCTTATAAAAAATGGAATGGAAAATATTTTTAGGGTAAAATTATATTGGACTATTCTATTTATGGTTTGATATAGGATATATGATCATAGAAACTAATATTTTTATAACCTTTTTTTGAAAACTGTAATGAGGTTGGGGATTAATATAAACTATGATTTCCATATTGGTTTAGATTCATCTTCATAGATAATTATATAAAAATATATGGATTAGATAATACTAGGTATATCATCCAACATCATCCCAAATTCATTTTTGCACTCACTCAAAAGTTCATGAAGTTGTGTTTCATGCATTGAAGAGAGGTTATTGGTAATAATAGGTTTTAATTAGTCAACCCCCCCAAAGAATGAATATTTTATGTCATATGTAATTGGTTTTAATTAAATTTAAGGTGGTTTAAGAATATAAGGAAATGTTTTTTTGGAATAATAACATTTAAACCATATATCTACTCTCTCTTTCTATACTGAGTGGGAACATCAATATCAATGGTTATTGTATAATCATTGATGGTTTTATAACACCGAACATGTAAGAAATAATCATCATAAATAAATGAAATGAATTAACCAAAACTTATTCATAAATATAGTGATGGTTCCTGATCGAAAAAATAAAATGTATGTGAAAGAAATGGTGTGGGATCATAATATGAATTTGGAATGACGCATTGCATGGTAATAACGTTAATCAAATAGACTGAAAGAGTGAAATTCAACCCAATTAAAAATCTAATTTGAAAATGTTTATTGGAACATACACATTCACCACTGAAATCCATGGAAAGTGTTCAATTATGAACATTGATGCTTGTCATTAACATTTAAGGAATTCACTTCTTAGAAAGAGTTAAACATATCCTTGGGTTAGGGTATCATCTCTCTCAATCATGTAAAGGTATACAGAGAAGATTAGATTATTCTCTCACACAAGTACATCCTCAATATCTCTAGTTTAGTGTGATGTTTGAATATTATAATTTAGCATTATGACTCCTCTTATTTAAATTTCTCAATCCAATAGTGAAACATACAATGATTGAGGAATCACATTTATCAAAGCACTAAAATCAAGGGTTGTACCTTAAAATAATGTATCCCTTATGTTCCAAGGTAACATAAGTGTTTCAATATCCCCACATATTTTTTTGAAAATTTAGGGTTTATCTAGGATGATACATTTCTTCAAAATTTTAATGTATCATTCCCCTACAACAATCCCACATGGGTACAAATCATCTTTAAGAATTTGATATAGGAAAGATTTTTTTAACTACATCCAAGAGAGGAATATAAACCTATTCCTTTTAAAATTTGTCAATGTTCTCTTTATGAAATTAATTTTAAATTGTGGTATTATATTGAGTGATTCCTTGGGTAAATGAAAGTCTAATGAATTTATTTTTGTAATCCCCACTGATAAAAGTTTTATCATTTTTCTTCTTTTTATATTCACTTGAATAATTTTTTGATAAGAAATTGAGTTTTAAAAGAGAGGATATACATGTTGTGTATAAAAATTATAAGGATAAATTTCCTTACAACTTAGGACGTTGATGGAACATACATAACCATTTTTTTTATTTAAAACGGGTTGGGAAGGTATTTATTAAGAACCATAGATCTTTATCTCACTAATGGGGTTTTCCTATTGTACTACATGTATCCTTAGGTATTATATTTCTAATTTATTTATTTATTGGAAATGGTTATATGATTTATTTACCTTTAGTATATCATAAAATCATGGTTTAGTTTTTAGTGGGGGTTGTTGAAAATCCATTTGTAGAGGTTGGGTAATTTTGGGTAGTCGTGGGGGATGATTACATTGCCTTGAGGGTTCCATGATTGTTAATTTTTATTCGGATATCCTTATTTTATAATACCATGGTTATCTTTTCATTAATATTTTTATGGATAGAATGGTTATTGCATAATGGTTTGTTTTTATGGATGATCTAGGAGGCTTTCCTCTCAAATATTAGCATTTTCACTCAATGTAGGTCAATTTTCATAATAGTGGGTGTCTAAAAAACATATACCAAAATAAAATAGATGATTAGGATAGGATTTACCTTAGTAAATATCAAGATTTCTATGTAAGGTACTTTACTATTCATAATTTTGGTCTATATTTTCACGTCTTCAATGAGGTCCCTAGTAGTGATTGCAGTCTATCCCATAAGGCCACCATTTGAATAAACGTTAATCATATTATGATAAATAAAAATTAATCCGTCGTAAAAATATTTTATTAATAGTTTCTCAGTTAATTAATTTTGTGGGAAACATGAGAAATTCCTTTAATAATGTTATTAGTATTCTTGAAGTGTTTACCAATTATATTGTCTTATTATATAAATTTATATTCTTGTTATTTCACTTCAAGATGCTATGAATTATTTTTCATGAAAAATACATTTCATGTATTGGGCCTGTAATTGATGAGTTAACTGAGTATAGTTAGACTTTTTTAGTATATTATAAAAAATTGAAAATACCTAAGTTTAAAAATTTATTCATCACCAGTTTTAGGTATTAATGTTGAAAATTTAGTTTGTAATTCCTTTAAATTAATGTGTTGTTGTTCTCCAAAACGTCAATCAACTTTTGTTAGTGATTGAATTAGATCTTGTTATAGTTGAATATTTTGATGATGAACTTATTCTTGAATATATGATAGTTGGATACGAACATCAGGAAAGGTCATTTATTTTAGTGTTCAGTTATTTTCAACTATGATATATATATAATATTTAGTTTCATATTTATTTCTATAAGAATAACAATTTAAAAGATAATTTATGATGGGTAGTGTGTCTTCCTTCAAAGGATAATATTATAGAAATCAGTTCCACTTATGTTAGATCCTCTCTGATTTATGTTCTAACGGTGGTTTTCACCCAAAAAGGAAAACATCATATAGGATACCAACAAATAAAAGTGATTTGTAACACATAATGATATATAAAACTATAAATAATCCTATATTTATAAAATAATAAAATTATCACAAATACACACCAAACACAATAGCTCTCCACAAAAATTAATAAAGAACATGGAATATTTTACAAGATATGTAAAATTGATTATATTTTTTATATTTTTATATAGTATATGAAAGACCATATATCATCTCTCAGGTATCATTTCATGTCTAATGTTTTAATTTCCAATTATTTTATAGGATAAAAATTTGAAAACATGAATGGGTTGTTGAATGATACTTAAAAAAAAATTTAATGTGAATAAATGTTCAAAAATTTAATTAGTTTTCAAAATAAATAGAAGGAGTAAATCATTTCATTATTACTACACCAAAATGAGAGTTCCTTTTTCATAAATTATTATGAGATTTCATTTATAATTACATGGTTTAGAGATAACTATGAACATGTTTACCTATTAAGACATTAAAATGACACACATATTACTAAACCATGACATAAAATTCATGTAGAAATTATTCATACAATATGAAAACCAAATTCACTTCAAAATTACAGAAAAATCTAAAATGTTTGGGAATAAAAATGAATCTTGTGTTGTCTTGTTGGAACAAAAAATGTAACATAGTCAATGTTAAAAGCCGATCGATGATTAAATTAATGGGACTTCAATACAATTCCTCACATAATTGATACAAAGTCATGATAAATTTGAAAGAAAAACATGAAATCATATAATACAATAAATGAGTATTTAAAGATGTAATGATACTACCTCACCATGTTTTTAATTTCCTATTAATGATCACCTGTTATCTATCTCCCCATTTACAGAAATAAGTGGAATGAGTGGAACTCAGTCTTCATCATTGATCTGCCTATGAGGATGGGAGCTCTAAAACACAAATGATAATTACAAGAACCATATAAATCTAAATAATGGAATCACTTCACCCACTTATTAAAATATATAGATGGGGTTCCTAAGGTGGAAATGTTTAAGAAATTTAGAAGGTAGTTTTGAACAACCATACTTTTTAAAACCACTGGGATCATGGATTTATGACTGAAGGTAATATTATCTCACTTTTGATAAAGATAAATTTTTTTCCCACCACTTGAATATATCCCCAAATTTTTGTTCATCCATTGTAGCAATATATCTCGTGATATGGATGAATTACTGAAGTGAAATTGAGACTATAAAACGTAATGATTCTCTAATTTGAGGGAACAATTTGGGCCACTATGTGATAACATTATATTGTTTTTTATTCTAGGTAGATGTATCTAACATGGTTATTCATTCACCAGTTAAAATTTAGTTGTGACATCTTAGACTATCACACCCTAGTATTAGTGTTTAAATTGGTTGGCCACATGGCCTCAAGCGCAACACCCTATTTGTTAGATATTTTCGACATGTAGTGACGGTAAAAGGTAGTACGTTGTTAATAATATTCCCCAGTGACTATATTAATACACACCATTAAGTATTAAATGATAATAATTTAAAAAAATAATAAAAAACTAGTTCTGGAATAAAAAACCACCCTAATAAATAAATAGATAGAAGATGAATCAATGTAATTTATAAAAATGATGGTCAAGCCATGATTATATAAAAATAGTGAAGTACACGAGATACAGTAGTAAAACAATATACATCATGCTAAACTAAAACACAGAAGAGAAAAATATTATTCTACGATAATCATGAGCTTAGGATCATTCCTCTTCTCACATACTTCATCCTAGCACGAAAAATCGAACACTGGATGATAGATGCTTCCATTTTCCCACTCCTGTAGTCATAAAGATAGTTTGGGTATCACATGAAGCCTGAACATGGTGTGAGATATACTTTGTAGGTAGTCCCCAATGGTGTCTAGAACAATTGAGTCTATAAATATAAAATGATCAGTATTCCGGTAAAGGTAAACAATAAATAAATAAACCATGTCTGACATGGTTCCTCATAGGACCCCTAATTGAAAATACCAGCTTCACCATTTTCCAGATATATCTGAACCATGTTCAACCTATATAGATATTATAGAGGTTACTAAATGGTTTCCAATAATCTTGTATCAATAAAGGAATTAACCCAATCATGTTATTTTTCTTGTAGGATTCATCCTAAGGTTTCTAGTATTAAATTATAAAATAATTTATATAAAATAATTCCTCACAATTTAATAAATGGAATCATAATCCCATCCATGCTGATATTTAAATAATATTACAAGTATTTCTACATGAGTATTATAAATACCCATCACCATAAGAGTACATCTGTGGAAATCTATATAAATAATCTCATGTATCACTCTTGTAATGGTGTGAAGTAGAACCCTATGAGCCCACCCCTTGTATACGACGTAGGGGACTAATAATTTCTTTTTTCATAGTATAACCATATTTCCCCTAATCTGATCCAAGGAAACTCCCCTAGGTAAATGGTATCTCTCATAGGATAGTATGTGTTCTTCCATGAGATCCAAACCATGGAATCAAGCAATTAATCCATGTATCGCTTCTTGGGCATTAGGATTCATTTTAACTCTATTTATAATGCATGATGACCTTATCCAAGGTTTATTTAATTATGGACCCTTTAATCACCCTCTTCTTAAAGTAAATATTCTTTTTTACTATCATGAACACATAAAATTTAAAAATGAAATGGGATAATGAAACATTAATCATGTGGGAAACATAATTTATTTCAATAAAAAAATATATAACATTGAGAATAAGGGCCTAAAAACATGGACTATCATATATTTGAGTAGGGTCACAACCAAATGCTTGTATATATACTACATGGTGATTGAAACACCACAAAATCAAGAAAATTAATTTATTTCCAAAGAATATACCTCTCCGGGTTTTAAATAATGAACACCCATGAGTGGATCATGTAGAAGTAATTACTATAGTATATTAATTCATTAGAAGAAAGGGCCACATCAAACATGAGAATAACATTTAATTTAATTAATTAACTTTTATGGAGGTATCAGCAGAGGAGTGTAGCATGCAAAAAAATTGTGCAAGATAAAATTCATTAAGGCTTCTAAGTAAGAGGACTAGACCACCTACCTTAAGCATGAAATACTCTCATCATCTAATATCATCCCTTATTTTGGATTGCATGAGATGAAAACATAATAATAGATGAATGCTATTGTAATAAGTCATTTAAGATCCTACGAAAATAGTGATAAGGATGTAGAGATAAATAAATTTAAATATGGAAGTGGATATAAGATCATACTAATAGGGATCCAATAAGTTGAATAGGGGCATGATCCGATTTCTGATAGAGAAGATCTACCAAATCCTAGGTTTGTCTTGGGAATGCTTCAAATAATATAGGAGACGGGTTGTTTCTATCTTCTAGATAAAAATGTAAAAGAAGGTGTGTTATAGAGAGAATGTTAAAAATAGTCAATTTTCCCAGATTTAAAAAGGTTCATGGTTTGGATTCACAGTTTGACAAATCGTGTGCTACCCATGTTTCATCTACAATCCAAGGATAGTGTCATGGCCGGTTGGGGGGGATAATTTTTTTTCAATCAAGATTTACCCATGTTTCCGCCTTCGAACAGAGAACACACCCCCCATGGGATACAGAACATAATTAAATAAACCATACACAACCTATTGGATCCCCTCTGTGGATTCATATAACACCCGCAAATAGTTTTTTTAACCATAAGTAATGTGCTACATAGTTTACACTATTTGTGTGTGCTATCAATTTCCACAAAAAAATTTATATCTCTCGGCTATGAAAAATTCCCCGATTCTCTCAAACCCGTCCTTAAACCATATGTACCATTTATAATAATAAAATTAAGGATTTAACAGAAATTTAAAGGCATATATACCATGAATAAAAACCATGTTTTTATGGTATTTTCCACTCAAATAACATTTCCTCAAGTTGCCTTCCAAGTGTGATAAAACATTTTCTAAGAATTCCTCCATCCACTTAGCATGTACCTCAGCCTCCCACTCCCAAGTCTCATTATATACATGTTCATTTTTTATAGCACATCATACAAAATGGATAGACCTACCTCAAATATCACTCATGTTATGATCAATTATGAAAATATGATACTCTTTAAAACAAGCATTTACATACAATTCAATATCCCTAGGATCAAATTTTTGAGATGAGCTGACAAGTTAACAAAATAGATATGAAACATGGAAGATGTTATTCATGGAATAATACCTCTGAGGAAGAAAAAATTGTTAGTCTAATAACCTAAATCATTCCATGATCTCAAATGTACTTATAAAAAAGGTGGGCACTCCCATTTCCTTAGTATCCACCTATTGCCTAGTCGAGGGGAAACATGTATGAAAATATGATCCCCGACCTCAAACTCTAGAGGTATCTAATAGTGATTGAAATAATATTTCTATCATGGAAATGTAGTATTTATATTAATTTTAATAATCTTCTCCCACTCCTAATTTTTATGAATTATATGAGTTCCACGTAGTTCTTCTACCACTACCTTTAGCTAGCATAGAGGTGAACATAGTAGCCTACCATATAAAGCCTCATATGAATCCGTAAGAATTTATTTCTAAAAGATATTTTTGTAATAAAACTCAATGAGAAGAATATATTTCTCCCAAAAACCACATAAATCATGGAATCATTCTTGTATCATGTCCTCCAAAACATGTATAGTCTGTTGTGATGGGTTTTTGGTTTTAGGGTGGCATTTCGTGCTCAGAATAACCTGTGTACCTAAGGTTTTTTTAACTTTTCCAAGATAATTAATGTGAAATGGAAATATTTATCTGAAATGATAGTACAAGGTACCCCTTGTAGGCATATAATCCAATGGACATATAGTCTTTCTATGTCATCAACTGAGAATGTCCCCCATAGATGATGGAAGAGGATTACCTTTATCAATTTACGCACAACTACCAAAACAACTTTCCTATCTCAAAGTATCCTAGATAAACTAGTCAAAAAAGACATCACAACGTCATCCAATTTCCATTTCGGAACTATTAATGGTTTAAAATTAATAGTATATCATGGACCTATGCCTTCAAATACTAACAAGTGGAACACCTAGAGATCAAACCTATAATTTTATATTCTATCCACATCTATCATTACAGGTGGTACGTGTCATGAAAAATAATTGAGATACATGAGAGCACTACTGACTAATAAGTGTGAGATTATGATATAATATCCTCCTACTTTATTATGAACCTAGATACATCCATGGAAACGAAATATCTTATCTCTTTTGATAGACCAATCTGTAGGCATCTCCTCACCTGAAATAATTTCCTGTAGAACCAAACCATTGGGGTCTAAAAATCACCCGATCATTACCCAATATCAAAGTGAAGAGGTAAATATTAGTGCTAGAAAAAACGAATCATATGGACCTATTGAAACACTATATGCATCTCATAAAATTGGTAAAATCACATTCTATACATCACCATACTTCTAAATGGATTCTTCCTGAGTTTTCTAGCTCATCGCGGCCAATAGAATGCATATAGGAAATCTATAAATTGAATTAATGAATGTATTTGACCCATCTACACTATAAAATATTCTACTACCACTATATAATGATATTTTTGAGTAATTGTTTGACCTAATACACTATAAACCACTCTCTAAGAAAATAGTGCCTCTAGCAATGCAAGGCATAAACAACAACTGCTAGCTTGAGATTATGTGTTGGGTAGTTATGCTTATGAGGACTAAACTACATTGACCAATATTTAATAAAAAGATATCCCTATAGGACAATACATTCTATAAAAATTAAGGATGTATCCCTAAACAATGTATACCATCTTTCATGCTATAGAAGAATAATGATCAATGCTAAATTAAGTACTCTTTTTTGGCCGGGGATGCCCTTCTCAAATGATTCATACCATAAGAACATTACACCCTTCATAGTATATTTGATAAGTGGTTTTTCTAGGAATTAAATTTCATGAATAAAAACCTATAATATCATGTAATCCACTAGAAAAAACATATTTTAAATACATTATTGGGACTAACCTTAGAAACTATGGTGCTCACCTTCTATGGCTCAATAAATACTTTATCGTTTGAAATGATATAACCTAATAATGGATTCTAATCAATATAAAAGTTGAATTTATTGATATTGTGATATAAATGGTTATCAATTAGTGTATTCAACATAATCTATATATGATTTTAATGGTGTTTTATTGTATGATATTACACCAAGATGTCATCCACAAAGACAACCAAAAATTATTTTAGATTTGGGTGGAAAATAGGATTCATTAATTACTTGAAAACTTTTGGAATAATTGGGATACCTAAAGAAATAGAAAAATACTTATTCAATTCATATATAATTTGGATCATTGTACATGGTATGAAATTTTCACTCACAAACACCTGATGGTATCCCATCCTAAAACTGATATCCAAGAAAATTGTCTCTCCTTGGATTTGGTCAATGAATTCGTTTATACTAGTAGTGCATATTTATTCTTAACCATAATAAGGTTCAACTGGTGACAATCGCCACAAAACATGAGTGTTCCATATTCCTTTTTTTGGTGAAAAGGACATGTAAACCCCATGAAGAAGTATAAGGTCATAAAAAATCCATTTAATATATGTATTCCAACTACTTCTTGAGTTCCTAGTGCTTAGAAGGTTTCATCTTATAGGTAGAAATAAACACTTGTGACACCCCTAAAACTACCTCAATGATATACTAATCTTTTATCATAGGAGGTAATCCAAATAATTCATCATAAAAAAATGTACCTAAAACAATCCACCATTATAGGGATTTCTGTGTGTTATTTTCCCTGATTTTACATTAAGAGGATAGTTATATGGGCTATCACACCAACCATCCTAGGATGCTCGGGTCTATGTTGACTCACCTGGACATCCCATACAGCATTATGAACATATGTACTACCCTCATGTAATGTAAAGGAAACCCTATGGAGATAGAAATCAACATGAACATGAAAAATAACAATATATTCCATTCTGAGTATGACATTGAAACCTTTCATCTCGAGAAAAAATAAATTCCATTAAAATCAGAACCAACCTTTCATAAGGGGAATTAAAATCACCAAATCACAATATATGAAATAACCCCTAATGGTGTGTTGAGATTAATGATACTTCATAATTAATCAATTAATAGGCCCAAACATTCTATCATTTCCACAAATATAAAATAGTGTGCAGTGACTAATTTAGATATTTAGAAACTAAAGTAGAGGATACTAGAATATTACATCAAAATGTAGAAGGCCTCGAACTGTAATCCTTATCTACATGATGATCAATATTGAGATATCATGATCTGCAAATTGGATATGTAACCAGACTAACCTGAGTTGGACCAATCATATGGAGTCGCACCATTGAAGTATGACTAACTTGGCCACAAGAACATAATTAGCTTAAATAGATAATATTATTTTTAATCCCTACCTTCTATGGAGATATTAATCCTATAAATGAATTCAGCACTAACATAGATATATTATCAATATGTAATTGAGGGAAATTTTGGAAGAAGACCTGAAGGTGACCCATCCACCTACAAGCTCGACACTCGATTGTGTTCCTCGTATATGGGTGGCCTCATATGGATTATTCTACCACACTAATGGAACACCACATAGCTATCTTTGTGTGTCATATGGATGGTAAATCATACACATGATACCTAAAAATAATGTTCTCTACCACCAGAAGAGTTGTCTATTTTCCTCGATGCTGAACCACCCAATCTCACATTACCAACTTCCCTTGATTTTTGTTCAGTAATGAGGGATCAGTTCACTATCTCTAAAATGGTTTTCATTCTAGATACATTCACCTATAATCAAATGGAGTACGTAATCCCATCCTCAAACCATATCACATTCGTAAACTTATCACCATTTAGGGTTAGAAAAAAACACAGAAATTTTTTGAAACATGATGAATACTCTATTATAGACATATCATCCTAGTATAGATTCATAAACTATCTAGAACGGTCCTCTATTAAGATTTGTAGAAATAAGTAATGATATAATTATATCTATAAGTACCCCTATATCATACCTTGAATACAATCTTCCCAAGAGATGATATAGAACCAATGCTTAATAGTTTTAAAAATTATATAAGGGGAAACATGAACCTATACTTTAGATAATTCTTCATATGATTAAATATTGATGACATGGCCTTTAGGAATGACTTAGTAGCCTGAGTACCACCATCCTCCAAGAATTTCATATCATTCTAATACTATACTTATCATTTCTACATTTCCATAGTAATGATAGGTCACGAAGATCCCTGGTTGGTCTACATGAAATAGAAGAATCTATCTCAAAACTAATCATCGACGCCTAGTTGAGGAAGGTTAAGAGGAGGTTCATCTGGTGGCACCATATGAAGGAATACTGGTGGATCAGGGCCCACCACCTCCGAATCATGTTCATCACCACACTCTTGAGTCCTGACTTGATGAAATCATGGTATAATATCTCTACATGTTCCAAACACACTCCTCATATAATATTTAACAATATATAGGATCAATTATAACAAAAAATGAAATGTGTAAATCCTTCAAGTAAATAATTTTCAACTCAACATTTACTCCTAAATCCATGTCTATGTTTTAGGAAAGTCCATAATGGATCTAAAGAGATATTTTCTACTTCCCACTACTATGGATGGGTCTAGTTCAAGGTCTCATATAACACAATAGTGGTTCTGGTATGTAGAGTGTCAATTGAATATTATAGAGTAAAAACACTGTGTAAATTTTAATTGGAATCCTCATTTAGGGGTAACAATTTAATTAAAAATAAATAAAAAATTATTTTCATTATCATTTAAATGTTTGTATATATAATTTTCCAAAAATATGTACCACGATTTTAAATTTATAAGGGCACATACTCTATATAAATTATAATTGGTATGTCACGTAATTGTGACATGACCTTTACATCCAATATCATGATATAATAGGTCATATATAATTTTTTTAATGAACTACAATAAATAATTTATATAAATACATTCATTATAAATTAAAATTGGAATTCATGAAATAAAAAAAAATTATCCCATTGAACATGTCGTTTAATGGTAAAACATGGAATAATTGGTTAACTAAGGTTCCTCCATCAATCAATATGGAAAAATAATTTATATTATTGGAGGAACATTAATTAATCGAATTATTCTACCTCAGAAAGAAAATTAGATCATTTAAATATATAATAATCATGGAACTCACAATACTCATAGGAAATACAAGAAATTCACATTGTAATATAAATATAAAATTTAATAATTCATTAAATATAAATCCTTAAGTTATTAATTTGATACATGAGATGATACCTACTTGTTTTACTTGGAGAATGAAAAAATTATCCAATAATATAATCAATAATATCATCATAAGACATGTGTGTCACCTAATGGTGGAAATAGTACAATTATAATATGATTAAACCAAAATGGTGATATCCTATACTAGGTATGTTGGTTTTCCCATGTATGTGGGTTAACTACTACTACGAACATGCTCATTAAAAAATCCCAACACATTATTATTTGCCTTTATAATACCCAATAAAAAGAAAAAAATGGAAAAAGACGCTCTGATACCACTTTTTGACATTACAATCTAATACACCCATGTAACGTAGCTGAACTGATTAGCCACATAGCCGCATGAAATCTTCTATATATGCCCCATGATACCAAATAGAATTGAGTTTCTAAGGTTGTATAGTGGGGAGACTATACCATAATGATCATAGTAGTACATAGAGGTAGTTAATATATGATAAACATGATAAATAGTGACAAATAACTAGATCTAGTATAATAAATCATCATGATAAATAAACAGGTATAATTTGAATCAGTTTAATATACAAAAATGATGATAAAGTTGTGATTTTATAAAAATAGAGTTGTACATGGGATACATGGGTATTGGAATATAAAAATAAGAAACAAAAATAAAAAATACCAAAGTATTCCTCGACTAGTAACATGAGAACATGATTAGTCATATTTTCTCATACTTCATATGAGCACAAAAAATCAAACATTGGAATCTGGATGCTTCCCTTTGTCTAATCCTAGAATCATGAAAGGTACCATATGAAGATCGAATATGGTGTAATATATACTCAATAGGCCTCCACCAATGATTTCATTAACTATCCATTCTATATATATATATTGAGTAGTACGTAGGTTAATTTAATATATAAATAAAAAATAATACCAGACCTGTTCCGTTATGTTTTCCCTAACCAACACTGCCTTCTTCGGCAAAATATGGACAACTATGAACCATGTTCAACAGGTACATATATTAAAGGGATATATAAATGGTCTCGAAGAATCATATATCATGAATGGTCAAAGCCCAAAAATATTATTTGTCTAGGAGTATGAATCCTAAGGTTATTAGTTCAACATTATCAACATTTGATATAAAAGTCATCCTTAGAATTTAATAAATGGAGCCATGAGCCCATCCATGGTTATCAGTGAGGAGGAACCCAAGTATCACTCTGGGATCACTAAAAATACCCATAATCATCATATTTCGTCCAAGGTAATCCATATATGGAATCCCAAGTATCACTCTTGGCATGGTGTAATGTATGAACCTCTAAGATAGTCCTAAGTATACCACAAAGGGGATCGAGTATCGATCATGGCAAGGTATAACCATATATCCCACTAATATATTCCAAGGTAACTCCCTTAAGGATCTGGAATCATTCATGGGTGAGTATGTGATCTACCTGGTGAGTCAATCCATGACATACTATAAATAATCCATATCTCTCACTTGAGATTGATGATTCCGTTCTATTAAAATTTTAAACAATGACGATCCTATAAAAGGCTTCCTTAAGTCAGAACCATTTCATATCCTTAAACCTAAAGTAATTGAATGATTTAAAATCCAATATCACATACCATTTAATATTAAATTTCAATCATAACAACTTAGTCAATATAGACACATCATTTATTTAAATAAACTAGCTATGGAATTATGATTAATGGACTAAACACATGTCCTAGCATCCCTTTAATTTCAAACAAAAACCAATAACTTTATGTATTATTCAAGGTGATTCACACAACCATTCAGAAAGAATAATAAATTAGATCAAAAGCATAATGTATTCTATCACCTAAGGAACACATGACACGCATGATCAACCCATGATCCATGTTAAATAAATAACCATTCCTGGATAAACGTCAAATACATAATACATTTAAATGAAGAAATTCATTGGATTTTCCAAAAAATTATATTAATATTGATTTTAGATAAAATGTAAATATATTTGTACCTTGATGTTTTCGGGGATGTTAAACTATAAAAACCACTTGATGAGGGAAAATTCTCAACAAAATAGGATCAAGAAACCAACCGTGAACTAGTAATTCTTGGTCGAATCTCCCAGCTACTTAGACCACCAAAGTATTTAAAAAATTTCCTACCATTTAAATGTAGTGTACCACCCAGAAGTTTATATCTCGGTTTAAGGGCCTAATAGTTTCGGTGGAGGACATCCCCATAATAAAAACAACAAATTCGATATAAATTCTCCTCGTGAATCAGAGGATCGTGATTATGGAAGCTCTATATCATTTCTGGAATTATATAAATGGTCATAGATAGAGAATGTCCCTTTATCTTTCTTAATCATAGACTTTTGAGTATTTTGAATAGATGGTTGGGGATCCACTACCATGGACCGTGGAGAAAGAACAATGTGTCTATGGATATTCATTCAAAACACTAAGGTACACATGGTCTTAAATACTCATGTGAGGACCTTATGGTTTGACGATGTGTTATATTCTTTTTTGTGACTATATATAAAATCATCCCTAGTATATTCAACATTTATTTCTTCAACATGGATATAGGTGGTCTGGGAAATAACATGATCTAGACTATAATTTTTTGTGATGAAATATATTGCACAGATCCAAAAGAACATATACATTTTCGTTAAAATGAGGACCTATATACCAAATACGACAACAAAATGATGCTGAAACATAATATAGATTAGTTTAAAATAGATATTTATTAGGGTATGATTACATAGATTATACAACTGTCTCCATATAGGTAAAAAATTGTAGATCATCTTATATCACTCCTATAACATTTTACTAACTTCATACAGATGTCTATAGTGACATAGAGAAATATTGTCCTTCTATATGGATGTTGAGGAGGAAGATAATATATAGTATTGAATAGTTCATAAATAGACTTTGTTCATGTTGTCGATGCGTGGAACCCCTAACTTTTCAATAAAGCAGCTACAGGATTATAAAATAGAGAATACCTATAGAATATTTTATGGGAGAAATTAAACCCCACTTATATTAAAAACTTTTCAAATCTTAAAATCTTTATGAAACATTAGGCCATCATGATATAGTTGTAACAAATCTACTTCACTACACATCTTATGGTTTATCTAATTGGTTGTGGTGGATTCCATCTGAAATTATGAAAGACTTTTGCCGAAAGTCGTTTTGTACTATTAGTGATCATTGAAGTGGTATCTTCTAATGTTCATGTGATAGGAAGAGGATAATATTATGACAACCTGAAAATTACATATATAATTATTTGATTTTATTATATGAATATTCATTAAATATGATATCCATACATGAATGAACCAAAATGTTTAAGTGTATTTGGAATCATGGATACATAAGAAACTAGTACATAAACATCTACATCATCACCTTCTTCAATATTCAAAAATGGGATCCTTATTAGACATATAATACTAAAAACAGTTCTTCATATCCTACGGAAAAGGAAATATAATAAATGGTTAGCTCAAATGATCACTATGGTAAAACAAGGGGGTATTAATCATTGGTCATATATATGCATATAATATGCATAAGGTTATGAGAAAATGTGTATAAAATTTAAAATTCTTAATAAGAAATTCATAAAATCCTGAGTCATGACATTAATATTGGATGTTTTTTTGTTGTCAAATATAAAGTAATTTGAAAACAAGACTCATGATATCATAACATTGGAATAATATCTTATCATAAAAGTGTGTCACAATGTGTGGAATAATATTAATAATTAAATAATTTGTCAAGGATACCCAAAAAAATTAATCACATATTGGTGTTGGAATAACCACCCATGTAAATGCATTAATCTTGGGATAAAATCTTATATAATCTATTTTTTTCTTCAGATAACCTCCTATATACCCACTTTTGGGCTTGGGATAACCTCTTATATACTCATTCGAACAATGAAAATAATATAAATTTTAAACATTTTTATACAAATTAAATCTCTGTTAAATATGAAATTTATAAATTATTGGATAATAGAAAAACATTCTTTTAAAATTATTTTATAATATATTGTCATGGAAGAAAAGATTCATGTCTGGAGAGAAAACAAATGTGGATTTTCTTTTAAAATATTCTTTTTGTTTATTTGTTATGTAAAGAAAGGAAAATGAGAGTAAAGCATTAAATATCAATAAAAATCTATAGTATAATAATATAAATATGATTTTTATAGATGGATCATATAATTTCAATAAGAAAAAATTAAGCATAAATAGTCTTGTTAAAAAGTGAAATTATCACTTAATGCCCTTACCATAAGTCCATCTCGCTTACTAGTTTATTTAACGTCGTCTATAATAAATTTAAATTTATTATTATTATATTCTCAGACCATATTAATACCTATAATACCAAACATAGTTTACATATAAAATCTTCATACTCTTTGATTAACAATCATTCATTTTCATCTTAATTTTGGGTATTCATTACTTCATTTTTCGTGTTTTTTTTGGTTCAGTAGATACAATCGTTACACATTAACCAATGTAAATTCATCCTCAAAATTTTAATCATGATATAAATAGCATATATATTAATTATATAATTATTTATAAACATTCATATATTTTTGTGATGAAAAATGAATTACATCACTATGTGGAAATGGTAGTTCATACGTATGCATGAGGGATGTTTCCATATCATGACCGATGGAATAAAAGAACCATAAATAATAATTATATCTTATAAAATAAAAATTATTTCATAATATATATATATATTAAATCTATCATAATAACCAAAAAAAATTAATTTTATAGAAAATGAATCATATTACTTCATGGAGGCGGTAGTCCACACACACAAATGACCGATACTTTCATTTCCCATTTGATGAAGAATCCGTGGGAAATGATTGTTCCATCATTATAGTAACACATTAGTATATTGATGATAATATAGTTATCATATTATTATTGACACAATAAGATTATATGAAGTATCTTATGAAACAAATTTATATATCTTAGTTTAGATTTATACCTCTCCTCTGAGAGTCTCCCATTATCATACCCCTAAATCACTGAAATATTGGTCTTATTAGAAGACCATACTATCTATAATGATCTTGAGTAATTTATTAACAGTTTTTAGTATTAATAGGTTGATCTATAGGGACAATATTCTGTGAATTAGGGAGGATAATATGTTCTCTTTTATTTATTAAGGGAGGGACACACTTGTAATTTCCTAAAACATAACAATAATATAAATTCACATTAATTTGAAGTTGATTAAAATATACATTTTTATATTTTTTGATACTATATGTTTAAAATATATTTAACCTATAAAAATTAGAAAACATCAGGTTGGATTCCTCCCCTTATATCTTAATGTAACACCCACCCAATAAACCAGTTTAATCTGAACAATAGTAAAAATAAATCATTGTTTTTAAAATTTATTATGATAAAAGATTATTTTTAATATATTAAATTGTGTATGTTTTTTTAATTGAAAATAAATAATATATTTTACTAGATTAAATTTCTCTACATGGAATAAATAAATTTGAAAAAATGTACATGACACAATGAAAATGTAATTTTCGAAAAATAAATTTGTAAGCATAAAACTTGATTTACTTCCATTCCATGCCTTGTAAAAAAATAAAATTAATGAAAAAATATATAATTTAATATATAATCATTAAATTCTATTTAAACCATTAAATAATAAATATTAATTTACCAATTATTATAAAAACACATTGCATGCCAGAAAAAGGTTTTTTAGAAATTTTTTTTAAACACAAAAATATTATTATACCAAAATCAAGTATAATGGTAATTAATATTTGATAAATTTTATTTATTAGAATAAAATTGTACTTATGTTACTTTAATTTCAAATTTAAAATATAATGAGCCTTTTATAATTTATTTATTTAATAAATGGAAATGATAGTTTTAGAATACTTGGTATTTTCATGATTTATGAAAAAATCATTATTTTCATAAAAATAATGACAAAATCACCATAAAATAATATTTACACGGTTATTTAAAAAATTATATTCATTACCTCTAATCAAGATTTTTAAATGGTATAAATATTTTATAACTGAAAACTTATTTTTTGTGACATAAGAAATAAATTTTAATTTTTTAAACCATTATATATATTTCCCATAATTTGGTTGTTACTATTCCCTACATTCAATTTAATGAAATATTTATAAAGGATTAATATATCGCTATTTATTTAGACTCAATGTTGCGTGTAAACGAAGCTATAAAATAGTTCACGTTTATTTAAAAATAAATAAATAAAAGATATTTGATTGAAAATTTATAAAACCCAGTAAAATTATGTTATCCATTAAAATAAAATCACTCAAATATAAATAAATGGGGATATTTATTCTTAACCACATGCTTGAGTTCCCATGTAGCTTCCTCAAATTTATGATTTCTCTAATGATCTTTACCCAAGTGATTATTATTATTCCATAGAATAGTATGCCAATGTTACAAAATTTATATCAGTTCTTATTCATAATAAGGATCATTATCCTTTGGTATAACCTCTATGTTTAGTACTTGTGAAGTTACAAGCATTTACTTCCTCCAAAGTGATATATTGAACACATAATGAACTTAAGAGAGGTTCAATGGAAGAACCGAGTGATATACAACAATCCCTACATGTATATAATATAAACGGGATCCATATAATTAGGTCTAATATTTCTCATTTTATAATCAAATCAACATATTCCATTTATAAATTCATCGCAATACATTCTCAATTACATTTAATTCCATATCTCATAATGATTATAGTTAATCTTATATTGACTCTGAGATGCGTTGATGTATTTATGAATGGATATAACATCCTATAATATTTCCTTAAATTCCTATATTTAAAATATATTCTTTTATCCAGCATCATTCTATAATGTTGGAGTCATACACATTTTCCATAGAGGTCTTCATAAGGATCCATATGAATGAATTCATGCATCATATTGTTATAAGAGAATTACATTAGATGATGTTCTTGATCCAAAACACAGTTGAAATAGATTTAATATGCTCTTGAAAAATTCTATAGGGTTTAAATTATCCTCTCATACTAACTATAATTCAGAGTAAGATAATTAGTATTAAAAACATATATATTTACTGTTTACTAATGTCTTTTCTAGAACATGTAGTTAAATGAAATATCTAGATCAGATATAACAGAATATTGTATTCCAGGAAATATTACCCCTTCCATAATAAATATCCTGGTAATCATATCAGAAGATAATTTTTTTTTGATAGCAATAAAATGTTTGTAATTTTTAAAGAGATTTACATCAATGCTAATAACATTAAATATTTTAGGCTTTTTTGGAGTCTGATGATGAAACCAATGGTGATGTTTTCCAATTTCTATTCATTTATAGGTAATGGTGATAACATGACCTTGGACTTATCACTCTAAAAAATAACTTGATGACATAACAAGCACAATGATAAATAATCTATAATATCTCTCAACATGTCTTACCACTAAAAATAGTCTTACACATATCTATATATATTAATAGTTTTAGAATGAATATTGAATTATGCGCTATGATATTCTTCTAATAGATCCTTTTTAATATCTAGTATTTATATTAAACATACTCATTTCCCAAACTTGATCATTAAATCATAATCAAGGTTGAACTCGTCAATATTTCTCTCCTACTTTTACAGCTCTTTATTAACTATTTGTGCCCCATTAATCATTATATGGATGAATGGGTGGACACTAACTTGAGTGAGATAATATTTCCCAACTTCCGTCAATATTTAATGGTCCATACTTTAAAAATCCATAAATATCGGATATTTTTCCTTTTTATAGATTATTTATAATGAACCTTTAGACTAAATGGATCATCCATTATGTTCTCTTTCATGGGATGGTAATGTATGGAGCATTCATAATCGGTAATAAACTCCAACCATATTCTTTCTCACATATTTAACTCTTTCTAGGTGACTATATATTTTGATAATTATAAACATTATATATATATTACCTTTCTCCATACTGAAAAATCCCATATATATTTAGTGAAAGAATATCAGCAATGATAACAAATCATGAGTCAGATAATTTTTCACATTCACCATCCATTGTAATGAGTATTAATTTATCACTATATCATTCTGCATAAGAACACATCCCATATCCTTCTTTTACAGCACACTATAAATCAAAATCACTTCTTTACTGCAGTGTACTATGATTACAAGTACACCAAAAAATATTCTAGTCAGTTACATGAAATTTTCTATATATTCACAAGTCTAAGGTAAAATTAATCCCTTTAAAATAAATATGGTGGGTGTATTAGGTATCTAAAGTAAATCCTCCAAAAAACATCAATAATATCCATACAATTTAAAACAATTATGGATCTTAGTCGATCAATGTTTCGACTGGGTCGATGGTTAATAAAATTCTCCTTTGATGGATAAACCAATATTACATCTCTGAATATTATATGAGAAAAATTGAAATTTTCATTAGAAACAATTCATATCGTGTAAATGTTTCAATCAACATCTCCTTCAATAGGGTCTTTAGAATAATTCTTATGTGATATTTATAATCTTCCTTACTATTGAAATATATAATAATAACCTCTATAAATATTACCCACAATTGATCAAGGTAAGATTAATATAATTTATTTATTGAATCCATGAGGATTGTGAAGGAAACAATAATACCTAGTGAAATAACTATAAATTCATAGTGTTTATACCTTGATTAGAATGTTTTCTTTGGTATGTGTTTACTTCTGACATTCAACTAATAGTATCCATATCAAAGATAAAACATAAAAAATATATATCTCTACCTAATTGATTTATTAAATCATTAAAAAGGTGTATAGGATACTTATTATTTATCAAAATCTTGTTAAGTTCAAAATAATAAATACATATTAATATTGATCTTTATATACTCATAACGAAAATAGTTGGTCTATCCAAATGTGAGACTCTTTTCCAAATAAACCCTTTATCAATATTCTCTAGGGTATTCTTATTTAATTATTTAAACTCTATTGTTTTCATTATATATGGATCCATATAATGTGATGTTGAACTAGTTATGTGTGCTATTGAAAACTCTACTTCTTTATTTAAAGGAAGACTGGGAAACACTTCCAAAAATGAATTCACAAACTACTTTACAATATACATATCATCAATTTTTAGTTTCTCCCATACCATGAGAGATAAATACTGCTAATGAATTGGAATAAAGTCCCTTATGATGGATGTAATAACACACAAAATTTCATATTTATCCTTGCACTGAAAAATTATCATAGGATGGTTTCAAATTTAAAATATGACTTCCCTTACTCAACAATTAATATGGGATCTATATAAATAAAGTCAATCCAAGCCCAAAAAAACCACAAATTCAACTTGAGGGTGAATTATGAGAATTAAATGATGTAAATTACCAAAAACAATAACTATTGAAGAACCATATACTTCCGATAGGATTATCATATAGTTATGATTTTTATTGACAATTCAACATACAATAATTTAGGATTTGAATTAAAATTCATTAATACTATCATGAAATATAGGAACTCATATAAATAAGTTCAAAATGGGTACTTCAATATTTTAGAATACATGTTACCAGCACAAAATTATCATTCTATTGTGAATACCTTACTCAATCCAAATACATAATTTGAGAAACAGTAATCAAATAAATAATTAATATAATTCGGAAAATAATTTACAAGAAGTAATAATCATGATATTTTCTTTTTTAATTAATGAATGCATAGGTTTATCCTTGGTCATCCATATTCATTGTGTGGTCATATCATTTATAATGGTTTATAATGAAAATTTAAATTAACCAAATTATATCTCTTGGTAGAATCTAGAATGATGTGTAGTAGTAGGCTAACTCATCATGGACCAGTGATAATCATGTTAATAAAAAATAATCCTCATTCGGAGTTGTTACCCCTATGTGTATCTAGTCAATAGATGTATCAACATTCTTGTATATCGATAGGAATATATTTTATTGTAAAACCACACTCCTTTAAATATAATAAAATATGATATTCTTCATTAATTACAATTATCCTAAGGATTATACATTTTTTCTCTCATCAATGTTTCAAAATATTACTAATCCCTTCTCTGATACCAACTACAATGAGCCAATAATTTCATACATAAATATTAAAATATTATTTTATGATTATTTGTTACCCATAATTATGATCCATTCCAAAATAGTAGTCGTATAATTCCTTTGTAATCATTGGCACATATAGACTCATACATAAAATATCAACATCAAATCCCATATAATTCTTCAAAACTAACATCCTACTTAGACATATAATAATTAAAATGTTTCCTCATTACTAGAAGAAAATGAATCATAAGAAATTATAAAGATCATATTACTAGTATGGTATAAAAGTGAGCTATAAATTAATGATTTTATGTAATAATATCATCCAAATAATGGTATGTGTACATGTTCATGACTTTATAAATTCATCCCAAAAATTCATATAATCATGTGTCATGGCATTAATCATTGATGATTATATGTCATAATTCATAATATAATTAATGAACATGAAAATTGAGTGAATAATATTTGTATATGTTCATGTTATGGTAGAGTTTCATTAAGTTTTCCATTATAATAATCATAGAAATATTAGGGCAAGGATAACCACTAATACATTCATAACATGTTAGTATTTGAAAAACAAACAACGCAAATGATTTGTTCTTGGGATTACATCATGTGTACCCTCTATTGGGATTGATAAAACCTCATATGTACATACTTTTTGTCTTATTATTGTCTCACATCTAACCTCTTCTGGGGTTGGGATAACATCTCATGTGCCCTCTTTTGGGTTGGGGAACCCTCTCATGTACCGTTTCAGCTCGTAAAACATTAATCTTTACCCAATGCATTGGAGTCCAATAATATACCCACCCATTACATAATATGAATACATTCTATAATAATTAAATAAGATAATGAAAACACATATCATTACAATAATGCATAACCTGTGAAAAAAAGTTTCAATCAATATTTCATCATTCAATGAAAAATATATAGTAACCAAGGATTTACAAACATTGACATTACATCATTTTAGATGAAAATTCAACATATTACAAATGTACATGACTGAGGACCTTAACAGTTTAGTGTATTTGGATGCATCGAAAAAAAATCTGGTATCTTTGTGAAATATGTTCAACATTTCAGATAAAGATCTTCCCCATTAGTTGTTCAACACCAAAAAATTCTTCATAACTGAGGGAAAAAACAAAAGATAGGGTGATCTCAGATTCTCCATAATGGTAAAAAAAGGAGATACATAATCATAACATGAGTATAAGGGTATGACAACATGAGAATAACATTTTACTGTCAGTAATTTCCTATCAATGATCATATACATTAGACATGGAATAATGATTTGTATTTCATAAGACATGAATAATAAGGTAATCAAGATCATAATGCATGAAAGAATAAAATAGGAATGGAAAATGGAATTGTGGATGCCACAAAAGTGTATAATTTGATTTTCATAATAGTCAAGGATTAATTACAAGTCTGTATTACTGGAATGGGTTCACTCTATAAACTATGTTATTTTTCAAGGTTCACTCCCAAGACCATCTTAGTAGATAAATTCCATTATTTAATTATGTTTTCTCCTCGATATATTTCCATGTCTATCACATGAGATATAAATAATTACCCATTGCATTGGAGGTTGTTATAGGTCCCACCAGTCTCATAATTAAATCATGCATATGTGTACTATAAGATAATAAAATATTCACCATATCAGGACCCATATAAAGGGATGGGTTTCATAAACATCATAAAATAACCCTTGATATGAAATGGGTATCATAATAATTTTTTCATATCATAACCTGTGTAAAAGGGATAGGTTTCATAATCATTTCATTGTATAATAACCTGTGAAAGGGAGATGGTTTGATAAGAATTTTAACATAGTATAAATCATGAAAGATAAATAGGTTTCATAAAAAACATGTCACAAGAAACATAACCATTAATAGGGGAATGAGAATGTAGTCAAAGAATCATATCCCCAATAAAGCATAAACTATTTTAAAGGATGTAAGATTACATAGAGAATGTTTTTGAAAGGTCACTAAGATAATTTCTTAAGGAATATAACATTTCATTGAAAATAATTAATTTAGACATAAAACTTCTAATAAATTATTTTTCTTAAAAAACACATTTCAAACATATGAAGGTGTATTTTAATATTATTTAAAAACATTATAAGTTTAAAACATTTTTAAAAACATTTTTTTAAATGGCTTTGAAAACTTACAAAGAATGATTTGAAATCATTGAAATCCATTCATTTAATATAAACATTGATAACAAATAAAATATTCTTGGAAAATAATTTAAAATACTTTTTAAACAAAAATAATTTTTTAAAACCATTTAAATGAAAAATATATTTGAAAAATTAAAAAGTGAGGTTTTCAAATCATTTAAAACACTTATTGGACATTATAAATATATGTAAACCATTTCATTGAAACCAGAAATGTCTAGAATATTAGAAATATAATTTTACTGAAAAAATTTAATCTTGTAAGCTTTAAAATGAATCTTAAAAGAAATTATTGTCATGATGGTATATAAGTCCGCACATTTTGATCATTCCTTTTGTACCATAAAACATTTAGAAAACTGCCTTGATTTGAAAAATGAAAAGATGATTCCTTTTTTAAATAATTTTTGTATAGAAGAAAAACATAAGTTAAAATTACATTTAAAGATAATATTATAATATTAGAATATTTTTTTTAAACATTTTAAGAAAACAATTTTTTTAAATAACCCAAATTTTAGAAACGAAAAAATAAGTAATGTTATATTTTCCTAAAACCATTTTATTAATTTTTATATGTACCAATGATTTGGAATATGTTATTAATACACGTATATATAATGGGTAAACAAATAAGAATAAAATTCATGACAATTTATAAGATAAAAATATTAATATGTCATTACTTGAATCATAATTATAAATAATCCAGATAAACTATAAGATTGTGGAAATTAACTCTTACCACTTTCTTAACCATGAATCAAAATCACCATGAAGTAATAACATAAAATGATGTATATAATATCATGAAAATAATGATATTAATTATATAAATTCCAAAGGTATGTATATACACATATCAAAATAATTTAGGTGGATAAAAAACATGTGTCTCAATGAAAGAAAATTGAGATATAATTACCTTACTGATTTCGTAACATTAGAACAGTAAACCCCCAAGAAGTTGGGATAATAAAATTCGTATTTAAATACCCATAAATTTAGGGATAATAATCAAAGAATACATTCATTTTTATTATATATACCACTTAATGGAAACTAGTGTTGAATAAGTCAGATATCTTATAGAAATAAAAGCGAGACTAGAAACCCACTTACAACTTGGGTAACTTTTGTATCATGAGACCCAAAAAGAATAAAATAAACTGAGACATTTAATATCATTAAATAAATTAAATTTATTATATAATGTTCCATAGGGTATTATATAAACCACACAACAACTTTTTTTGGTAAATATAACATATATCTGACAGAAATAAAAGTCAGACATGAAAATCCTTACCTTAAGTCTTTACTGTTTCCATACACATTAATGGCTCATAAAAATATAAATTAGTTAATAATATATCTAAAAAAGAACCATGTTCTAATATATAATACTATATATTATTTCATTATGATTTTATATTACCCATTTATTAATAATTTAATGTTAAATTTGTGTTTTTGGTAATAAATGCTTTGTTTTTTGTATATTTTCCAACATGTTATTCTGGATCATCTTACATATATCATGTTTTAATTATTTCAAAAATGTAAAAAATTATTTAAATATCATATATATTATGTATATAATTATATATAATAATTATTTATGTTGATAAAAATGAAATGAATTGCATCATTCATGGAGATGGTCGACCAAACCTAGGAATGAACATTGTTTCTATTTTCTGGTAGTATTTTTAATTAAATAATAATAAAAATGATTTATAAATATATATTATATTTATAAAATAATTATTAATTAATATATATATAATATGTTAATTAAATTAATCATTATTAAATTCAATGTAAATCATGAAGATTTAATCATGTCACTTTAAGTAGGCGGTAATCCACACATCCACAAACAATGTTATTGTATTCCCAAAAATAGAAATCATGAAGTTATGTGTTAGATAACAATTATAAAATAATAAATACATCATAAATTTCATATATATCATATAAAAAATTTAATTCCATCATTATTACCTACCTTGAGATGTGTTAATGGATGGTCAAAGGACATTGGTTCGTGAGGGATTAGTCGGTTTTACACATGAATGATGAATGAGTATCCAATTTAATAGAAGTGTGTGTGAGTGTAGTTTATAACCATGACATAAAAAAATCTCAATATATTTACGATACTAGGTTTATTATAATGATACGTTTTATTAATTATTTATGGGGTGGATAAATAAATAAATCAAATGTGCTTATTGAATGATGTTACCTCTTCTTTGTGTAACACCTTTTCCTTTTAACCAAAGGGCTTCCTTGGATGGATGTATGCCAAAAATAAGTAATATATGATGAAGGTTAGGAATTTTGGAAGATTTTTGCATAGTTTTTTTTTGATAAAAAGGGATTTAATTGTGTGAAAAATTGTGGGGTTGGGGGTGTGTTACCTTTTTATAGTGGAGAAGGAGTGATAGTCTTATAAATACAAAAAGGTAAACACTTTTGAGATGTATCCCTTGCATAATGTGCATCCAATAATGTTATCTTTTTTGAAATAAGGGATTATATCAGAATATTTCATTCAAATTATTTTTGTACATGTTTCTTGGTATGTGGGAACGTTAAGTTAATTCTTAACCACTAAGTAAACTTGTTTTTACCTTAATCACTATAATTAATTTTAATTACTTTAAATAATATTTTTGGAAAAAAAATATTTTGAAATTATTAGAAATTATAAATATTACTGATTCATGACATGGAATTTAATATTATCAAGAAATAAACAGTTAATTGAATGAAAATAATTTATACTTAATCCAACAGACTAGACGAGACTACAGGTTTTTAACATGAAAATGATCTAATGTTTGAAAATTTTTTATATCCAATTTCAATGTCAATTTGATTATAATGACATATGTAGGATTAATATATATATATAATTGATACATATATACATCAAAATAGAATAAAATATAATTTATATAAATAAAGAAATTAGAAGAAAATTCAGTTTTCTGTTAAAATTCCGTATTTTTCACTATTCATCAAAAAATAAAAATTCTAAAAATATATTAAATAATCATCTAATGTAAACATTGATGTTAATATTCAAAAAATGGAATGATCTGTACCATGTGGCATGATCCATGACTACCCCAATCCCGCCTTTTGAAGGCTAGGGGCTGACGACTAGCATCGAAGGCATCAACATGCAAGTGGGAGGCATTTTCCTGAGTTCCTGTACACACACACACACAACCAACCAAAACACAAACACTGAAAAGAAACAAGTATAACTAAAACAAATTTGAGTACATGTATAACTAATACAAGTGATATAGAATACAAACCCAACAATGGAACTTAATATAGTGAAGTACGGAAACGAAACTCTGATGGTCGTCTGCTAAAAACCCCACCTGATTGTGAGAGTAGTGTAGATAAAAAAGTCGAAGAATAATTTCTCATCCACCCTATCCTAATTTGTTACTTTTGGTCCAAGTATTCCAAGTCCACCATCATAGCATCCATCGATCTCTTCTACCTAAGCACTTCTGGGTCATATTCTACCAATGTCTCTGTCGAGATATCGCTTGTCTGCACTAGGCACAACTGGTGCGGGAAAAGCCAGTGTAGGGGTGAGTAACAAAGTACTCAGTAGGGACCCTAAAAAAAGGAATACCCACAAAAAAATCCTCAAGGTAATGAATGACCCACAAAACAGCACACACCAGATATACATTTATGTATGTGATAGAAGATTAATCAGTCACATCATCGAACACCTCATCTATCGGAGAACTCCTATATGGAGTACAGTGGGTCTATTAAGTCACATATAAGTGTTTCCCACTAACCATGAATTGTATATGTATATATCATCATTGCGTACTATGGTCCTGCAAAGTCACATTGAAGGGCTCCCCAACTAATCTTGTCCATCTGAGGTACTTCTCCTAATCACATACTATGGGCCTAGAAAGTCACACATAAGTGCTTCCCACCCTGAGACTAAAAATTCAGACAGAAGTGATTCTCACTATTCCATAGTTGAGTCCCATAGAGACGAGAGTCAAGAATATTTAGGTCTATGCCAGGTACAGAATTCTGTAAGTATCATGCCTGGAAGAATTGATCTTGATGCCATTTTTTTCATCTCAACATCCATGAAAGCCTCCTTTGGAAATGATAAAATATCTTTCTCATCGAGAGGGTCCCAATGTTGTAATCTTCATGTCAATCGAATGCCCAATTTGTAGGATACGAATGTTTTAGTAAACAGGGACTGATTGCATTTGGTCCAGATGTGAATCGATCAAACAGACTTAACCAACCCGGCCCGAGGGTCCCATATACCCTGGTTTAATTCAATCGACTTCAACTAAACTAGTTCAGGTCTGGATTGGTTATATATTTCTAGGCTAATGGGCCTCGCTGCACTTGATTCGGTTTGGCCGAGGGTCTAGCCATCTAGGTTTCCTGGAATCCCGGCTTTGTTTGGCCCAACTTGAAGGGTGGGGGTCCAACCTACTGGAATGGGTCCCACCCACCAGGGTGTATCTGGACCGCCGGTGTGGGTCGAGCCCACTGGCCAGTGGTGCGGCCTATCAGTCCAAAGCTCGGGACGTGTGGTGTGGGCTGATGGTGCATCGCCTAGACGAGACACGGTCGGCCACACTGTCCAGTAACTAAAGGCCACACGACCATGTGTGGCTTTCCTCCTTATGTGGTCTAGTGACCACATCTCTCCAAACCAACCGGACAGACCGGACTCGGGCCATCCCTCAACAAGGAGCCCGCCTAGAACCACTTCACCTTG
Organism: Viscum album; assembly: GCA_963277665.1. Taxonomy (NCBI): domain Eukaryota; kingdom Viridiplantae; phylum Streptophyta; class Magnoliopsida; order Santalales; family Viscaceae; genus Viscum; species Viscum album. The sequence continues at coordinate 1,262,115,033 of OY728140.1, read as the reverse complement.
CGGTGGTTGTGGCCAGCCATTTGTGGTCTCTTCCCGCTGTGGAGCACTACAATCCTCTAATGCAGTTAGCGATGGTCAGACACTTCATGTCATTTCGGCAGTGGTATCACCTTCCGAGGACCATCCGAGTTTCTCCGGTGGTTTATTTTCTGATTCGTCTGCGCCTATGGGATTCCCTAGCAATCACCATACCTATCATGGCCCCAGATTCATCTTACTGCCACTTTGAGGATACTGTCACAATGAATGCACACAGTAGAGTTTCTCAGGCATTGTTCATGTCACCCTGCACCCTTCGCGTTATAGGTTCCATAACATGGGAGGTATTGGGGTTTCAGTTCAATCAACAGGTGATTATTTCAATCCCAGAAGATGAAAATCCCAAAAACATACCCTCCCGCATAAACGTATAAATTATGGATCAACATGTTCATGGGTTGATCTGCATTCGTTGTTTTTAAAAATGGGTGGGTAATAAATTTAAATCAAATAACCCTTAAATATTTGACGTTCGAAGCAGTGTCATATTGTCCTCGAGGATTCATGATGACGACGTCACTCATCGCTTCCAACTCCATTCCTTTAGGTGTGTCAAAGTTGGTGATGATCCATCGGTGCATCATTCTTAGTTAGAGAGGAAGACCATTGGATGCTTGTAATAGAATTTCCATGTTTTAATCCTCATTCCACCAAAACACCAGATAATTAAAAGGAAATTTTTCACAACGTTTCAGTTACATTGCAACGTCATGTCATTATACAATCTCATTTATAAAACAACATTTTTTCTATTCTTCCTTTAATCATCACACTGTGTGATAGGGGCCATTAAGGAGCCTCATTAATGCACCTATCCACTACCTTTTCGTCGCACCATAGTTTCTCCATCTTCCAATCAATGGTGAGTAAATAAATAAAATAATTGTTTTAAATTATTTTATTAGTTTTCTCAAAAAATCCAAAAAATAACTTTTCCTCTCGGCCCTTACTGGCCAATGTTAAGTTATTTCTAGGATAACCATGGTGTTTTGAGTTCAAGGGTTCCCTCGTATTTTTGATCCGAGTATCGTTTCAAAAGATAGAAAACTCCCACTCACATGTTTACTGAACATTCCTTAAAAAGATTAAAATTCCATTCCGAGCTCATCAGGCCTTGCAATCACATGCCGTCAGAGCATGTGGTCTCAGAATAATTCCATATAGTTTTAAAAAATTACATTCAATTTCTATGACATTAAATTCAACCCACCTTTGGTATTTATGTCCCCAAAATCCAAAACAAAACATAATAAAATATATGGGGGTACATAACAAAAATTTGAGCATCCAGCTTTCATGTTCTCTCATGTAGATTCTCGGGCTTCCTCTAAACTCGCACAAGAGGAGTCAACCACGCCTATAGTACCCACTCATTTCGATCCTTTTTCTCCATCGGGGACTCTGAAAATTTCACCCAATATTCAATTTACATCTCGCCCTAGTCAATGACATGCGATGGATCATCCACCTACCTCCTCAGCTGCGACACATTGAAAACATCATGCACCTGATGCATCTGTGTGGGAAGAGCTAATCAGTATTCCACCTCACCAACTCTGTTTAGGATCTCAATATTTTTGATGAACCTTAGTAATAGATTGATGCTGATTCCAAATCTCTACAATCATCAACGAGGTGTGTCCCGAAGGAACACATGCCCGCCATCCTCAAACTCCAAGGGTCTCTGTCTCCATTCAACAATATACTTCAACCTACTCTATGTAGTTCTCATCCGCTCCTAGATAATCATTACCTTATCTGTGGTAGCCCGTAACAACATTAGACCCATGAGTACCAACTCCCCTGGGTTTTTCTAGGATTGGGTTGATCAGCAAGGCCTCCCATACAATGCCCCAAATTGTGCCATTCAAATAGTGGAGTGACAAATATTGTTGTATGTAAAGTCCACCTATAGAATGTGGTCCTCTCAACTACGACCAAAATCTAGGATGAAAGCATGTAGCATGCCCTCCAAGGTCTGTATGGTTCTCTATGCCTAACCATCTGCATGGGGATGAAAAGTTCTCATAAAAAAGTGTCGCGTCTGGAATGCCTCATGTAATGCCTTATATAGTCAGAATGTAATGCATGCATAACGGCCTGAGAGGATCATCGAAGGAACCCTATGAAGCTGCGCTATCTCATGGACATAGAGGTATCTCAATCCCTCTTCCAGTCCTGGCTCTCGAATGGGTAGTAAGTGATTCAACCTGTTGATTTGGTCAACAATCACCCAGATAGAGCTGTGGCCCTACATGTACATGATAACCCTATCAAAAAGTCATTCGATATACCTTTCCATTTCCACTTTAGTACCTCGAGTGGATTGGCCAAGCCTGCTAGAACCTGATGCTCAACCTTCACTTACTAACTTGTGAGGCATCGTGAGACGAACTTGACCACTGCATTTTTCATCCCAAGCCACTTGTACTAACATCGGATGTCATGGTACATCTTCACCACTCCAGGATGTACCTCCAAAGGGATATGTATGGAACTATCTCAACACCTCCTCCCAAAATGTCATTAGAAATACGTTTCACCCTCTAAAATGGATGAATTTCTCCCCACCTATCGAAAATCCATCAGACGATCTTATTGAGGAAAACTTTGCACATCGGGCCTTACTGTCGACATCCATCAGTTGTACCTCCCTAACTCATGGTATTATTGGTGGAGTAAAAGTCATCGACTTAATGTGAGAAACTTCACCATCAACCAAGAATGATATGTGCATTGTGTCTAACTGCTCTGATGCCTCACTTAGTAGCTACAAACTGGTCCTCCTACTGAGCATGTCGGCCACCACATTCCCCTTTCCATAACAATATAATAACTCAAAGTCATAGTATTGGAGAAGAACTCATGCCATGGCAGCTGTCTCAGGTTCATGTCCATTTCGGAGATGATATACCTGATATTCTTGTGGTGGGAGTAAGAAATAAACCATTCACCCATCAAGTAGTGTTGTCTAATATTTAAGGAAAAGAATACTACTACTAACTCGAGGTTATGGATCATGTAGTTCTTCTCGTGATTCCTTAACTGGTGTAAGCCATAGGTGATCACTTTTCACTCCTACATTAGAAAACAACCTCGTCTGGTCCCTGATTCATCATAATAAACTACATTCACATCTACATCCTCTAGTAGTATCAATATGGGAACACTGGTTAGTCTCTGCCTCAGCTCCTGGAAATTTTGTAGAAATTTCTCCACCAACACGAAGGGTAGTACCTTCCATGTAAAATCAAATAAGGGTTCTTTAAATCTAGAAATTTCAGGCACGAACCTTTGATAGTAACCACGCAACCCCAAGAATCTCTACACTTCAATCACTCTCTGGGGAAACTCCTATGAAAGAACCGCCTCTATCTTCACTGGATCCTCTGCAACTCCACCCTCTAAGACGAGGTTTCAAAGGAAGTGGACCTATAGTATTCAAAACTATCACTTTGAGAGCTTACTATGAAGTTTATACTCTAAAAGTGTTCCTAAGACTATCCACAGGTGTGAAGTATAATCCTCTTCTAACACAGGGTACACCAAGATATCATCAATGAAGACAAAAAAACATTGTCAAGGTAAGGTTGTATGATTCTATTCATGAGTCCCATGAACACTTCTGGGGTGTTGGTCATCCCAAAAGTAATCATCAGGAACTTATAGTGGCTATATCAGCACGTTAAGGCTATATTTGGAACATCCTACTCCCATAACCGAATCTGGCGGTATCCAGATATAAGGTCTATCTTTGAGAACCACCTCGCTCCCTTCAGTTGGCAGAAGAGGTCATCGATCATCAACAGTGGATAATTGTTCTTTACGATCACCTAGTTCAGGCACCGTAAGTCCATGCATAACCTCAATCTCTAACCTTCCTTCTTGGAAAAAATCACTGTGTCTTCCCATGGAAAAACATTGGGCCTTACAAACCACTTCACCTACAAGTCCTATAGTTGTAACCTCATCTCACGAAGCTATTCAGGATCCATCTGATATGCTGGTGTGGATATCGGAACAGTCACGGGGTATAGGTTGATGTAGAAGTTTACCTCCATGAATGGAGTTATTCCTAGAAAATCCTAAGTAACAACATCCTCGTACTCGTCGACCACTATAGGAAACCTAGGAATCATCTTATCCACATCACCATGCATGAGGCCCGCCAACTAGTGAGTGATCAGCTACACCCTCCATTGAGAAAGTTCATCATGTGCTGTAAGGATTTTCTTTCTCACTGGTGAAGGAACACCTAGTCCCATATCTATAGACACACCACATTTACGCCTAAAATAGTTAATCTGAGCAAGGAATGTGGATAAGTAGTCCATAACCAAGATTTCGTCTTATGGCCTCAACGCTGATACTAGGAGATCCCAGCCAAAACTCTATCCTACTAGAGTAAGGTCACACTATCGGAACTAGTGTGTAATAATTGAATCTCCTGCTGTAAAAGTCTCTATCCATAAGGATCGAGTCAAAAACTCCACTAGAATCACCAAGCTCCGACCGAGAGTCATGGAAAAGAAGGAGTGACTATAACCTGTGTCTATAAGAGCTGATGCTAGGGAGGAGATGAAACAGATTATACCTCAGATCATCTTTGGAGTGTCATGGTCATAAACATCCACTTCTTAATGTTGTGCATACCCCTGTCTGCCTGGTCCCTGAGGTAAGGGTGTGTCACCTGGGGGTGGTGGCGGTAACACCTCAAACATTCGCCCACCACATACTGGTTGGCCTGCTCCACTGCCATGTCTGCTGCCCTTTTGACATCCTCATTCAAACTACTGCCTCTGTCTCAGCAGCCCCTCGACTATTTTTTGGTCATTTTTATGGTGGTTCGGGAAGTCACGTTCCATGTCTCTATGTTCGGTCTATGAGAAGAAAATCATGGTTCCTATCTGGCTCCCTCTGTTCTTATATCCACGCATTTCCGACTCTGAGTACTGGGGTTATCCTCTGAAAAACCTAGACCGCTTGGGCCCTCCTGTATGTTGTCTGATACCAATCGAAGACTCTTTCATCTAGGATTTGCTGGTGGCTCTAACTATCATAGCCTACTTCTCCAAGAATCTCTCGACTAGAAGGGTGCACTCTAGCACCCTAGCCTGGGTGGGGATGCTGAGAGGCGACACTGATGCCCAGATCTCCCACATGAGTCCCTGCTCCAAGTCTCATGCCTTGATGAACGGGTATCACACCATATTTATCTAGTAGTGAGGAAGCTCAGTGAACCTCATTGATTACTCATCCACCATCATGCTACCCCACTGTAGGTGAAGAAACATTATAATGTGAATAGAGATCATGGTCCTAGGGAAAAACCCCTCATGTAAAAGGACTCTATGTCTGCCTAGTTGAGGGTTGCCTCATCATGCGTCTGGGTGGTGAAGCTCCACCAACTACCTATTGAGACCTGAATAATGCTCACTGCCAAGATCTCCATCAAGTCAGGTAGTGTCCTTAGTATGTGTAAGACCTATGCAACTGCCTCCAGATAGTCCTCAGTGACATGAGGATCTATCTCTCCCTTTAACCTAAGAGGTCTCTCTCTTCGGAACTCATGAAGGGCATTGATTTTACGCACGTCCTCTGTCGAAACTACTGATAGTATATGTTGACCATGGGGTTGTGGTAGCACAAGTGCATCACCTGGTGGGGAAATATTTATAACTTTTTCCAAGGAAGATTCCTCGTCTCTATGGGGGTTGTCATGAAGACCACATATCGGGATCTTGGTTGGTCGTCCACATAGAGGCATCATGAGATAGATCACGATGTACCATAGTCAGAATGTTATACCTAGTGAGAGGACTTTTATTCAAAATAACATTATGATACACATATGAAATTGGTGTTTTATTGTATAGAGTTGAAAATCATAATTTAACGTCTTAGTATATGGATATGTCAGCCAATGCACCAACACTAGACACCCTGAATCTGAATGTCGAACTCGCAACACCTTACACTGTTTCCCCAAAACAAAACAACAGAATCCCTATATTTATAATTGGATAGAGAACCCTTTAATTCCACTTTTTCATGACCCATCCTTTGGGGAACATGCCATTACTACCCCAAGTCCACCTCTTGAAGGCTAGGGGATGGAAAATAGTGTCGAAGGCATCCACCTCCATGTGTCAGGAATTTCTCTGTGTACCTATATGCACACACATGCCCAACCAAAACCCAGACACTAAGGTACCACTAAAAAATAATTTGTGTATAACTATAAATAATAAAAGTCGGAATGAATACAAACCCAATAAAGGAACTGAAAACAGAAAATTACAGAAAGGAATCTTTGATGGTCATCCAAGAAAATCCCCACTTTATCGTGAGAGTAGTGTAGACACTGGAATCCAAAATAGAAATTCTCGTCCACCTGATCCTACTGGGCTCCGCCTGGTACTAGGACACCAAGTCTACCATCTTATATTCCTTTGGTCTCATCTGCCTCAGTACTTCTAGGTTCTGGTCCACTAATGTCTCTATCATAACATCCATCATCTCCACTAGACACAACATGTGCGGGCAAAGCCTGTGTAGGGAAGAGTAAAGAATTACTCAAAAGGGAAAACAATTCAAAAGGAAACACCACACAAAAATAATCTTGTTAAAACGCGATGCACAAGATAGCTCACAATAGGTAAACATTCAATGTAATGATAGAATAATACTCAGTCACATCATCAAACGGCTTGGCTGCTAGATAACTCTTCCAATATTGAGTTCATTGGGCCTGCCAAGTCACACTAATGTGTTTCCCACTATACTTGGATTGAAATTTACCCATAATTATTGCATATCATGTGCGTGGAAAGTTACATAGAAGTTATTCCCACTAATCTTGACCATCTAAGTTACTCCTCCTCATTGAGTACCACAAGACTACAAAGTCACATAGATGTTCTTCCCACTGCGGGCCTGCAAATTTACGCAGACCTGCTTCCCACTGGGCCATTATTGAGTCTCACAGAGTCAAAAGTCATTAGTCCTCGGATCTCATACAACCAGAGGGTTCTGTACGTAGAATTACTGGGAGAACCGCTCCTCAAGCAATTTGTTGCATCTCAGCATTCATGAAATACTCAACAGGGCCGACTAAAAGATCTGCCTTGTCGAGAGGGTCCTAATTACAAAAATGGATCCTCATTCAGATGCATTGTTTGAATGATACATGAGTTTTAGTAAAAATGGATCAGTTGCATTTGGTCCTGATCCAACCCGCTTGGATCGAACCGGGGGTCCCACGTACCACGATTTAATTAGACCGACATGACCTTACCTGGTTTGGGTCAGGGTTGGTCCAGTCCAGCGTGGCTAATGGGCCTCGCAAGACCTGGACTGGTTTGGACGAGGGTCCAACCCGTTGGGTAACTTGGCGACCAAGCCTTGTCTGAACCGATACAAAGGGAGCCAGTCTAGCCTGTCATCATGGTTCTAGCCCACCAGAACGAGTCCAACCCACCAATGTGGGTCCAGCCTGCTGGATGGGGGCACAACCCGCCAGTCCGAAGCCTGGACCTTATAGTGTGGTTCAGTGGTGTGTCGCCTAGTCGGGATGTGGCTGGATGCCGTGTTCGGCTCCCGCTAGCAACGTGGATATGTGTGGCCTTCTTCCTACTATGTTTGAGTGACTGCAGATCACCAAAACAGTCGTATGGTATAGACACGTGTCATCCCTCCACGTGGAGCCTGCCTGGCATCGCATCACCTCATGACCTCCTGCTGTTGGGCCACCCTGACGGGCATGCTGCCATCCTCCAGCATAGCTGATGAGGGTCAGCCGCCTCCTATCGCTGCACATGCGGTGTCGTGCCGGCATCACCTTCTGTGGGCCATCGTAGTAGCTCCGATGGTCCGTTTATAGATTCATCTACACCTATGGGATTCTCATGTTGTTGCCACCCCTAACTTGGATCAGATCCTTCTTTCTACCTCATTGAGGATACAACCACAATGAATGCACATGGTAGATATTCTCAAGCATTATTCATGTTGGATCATTATATACACATTATAGGTTCAAGAAAATGGGAGTTCTTGTGGTTTCTGTTCAATCAACATGTGATAATTTCAATCTATGATACAAATATCCTCAAAACTTACCCTCCCACATAAAAGTACGATTAGTGGATAACCATCTTCATGGGTTGATCTTTGTTCTTAATTTCTATAAAAGGACATGGAAGAAATTTAAATAAAATAACCCCTACCAATTTGACGTTCGACGCTGCGGCATTTCTTCCTTGGGTATTCAAGATTTTGACATTGCTCATCGCTTCCGGCTCTATTCTTTGATGTGTGTCAATGTCTGTGATGATCCGTTGGTGTCTCGTTTTTCATTGGAGAGGAATACCATTAATGGTTTGTCAGAGAATCACCAAGGGTTAATCCACATTACAACAATGCATCAAATGATTAAATGGAAATACATCTCATCATTTCAGTTACGCCGCGACGTTGGGACATTACACTATTTAATTTGGAAATATTGTCATTGTTACACTTCATTTATTTCATCATTATGTTGTGTGATATAGGCGATTAATGAGAATAATTTCTGCACCTCATAATTATAGCGCCATCATCTTCCACTCAATGGTGAGAAACAAAACAAAATAATTCTTCTAATTAGTTTAGTAATTTTCTTGAACAGTCCGAAAAATAATTTTTCATTTATGACCATTCCGACTAAAGTTAATTGAATTCTAGAAAAACCCTGACATTTAGAGTTCAATTGTTCCCTCATATTTTCAATCTGATCCCCGGTTCAATAGTCATAAAAATCCCGCTCGTACGTTTAATGAACGAACATTAAAAAATGATCAAAATGTGTTTTTGGGCTCTTCGACCCTTAGAATCATGCTTCGTCCGAGCATGTGGTATAAGAATAATAACATATAATTTTAAAAATAAATACAAAAAATTTCATAGACATTAAAAAAAATTCATTATTAAGATGAAAATTATATAAATATAAAAAATTATTTTAGTTATAATTCTACCATGAAAAGGAATCAAAATTGGATTTTAGAAAAATATATCGTTTAAAGCCTAAAATTTTATTTTTTTTTCTTATTTTATACCCATAATACTTGTTGGATGAATTTAAAAAAATTATGAATTTATAATATATTAATTTCATTAATATCTCTCACTAATATTGATTAATTTAATTTATTGAGATAAAATTCCTGTATGGGAATAAATTTTTTCCCATAAAATCACATCAATTATATTCAATTGGTTATTATTTTCATTTAAAAATAATTTATAGCCAATGAATGCATGTTTTAAATATTTTTAAACCATATTTTCAAATTTTACAATATATTATTCATAACTTCCATTCTAATGGCTAGGTAATACCTATAATAACAATATAAAGATTTTATTATAGTATCTTATTGTTGGTAAAAATTGGTATTACATGTCACGCAAGTTGTCAAAGGGAGTTGGAATTGTGTGCAAAAAAAGATAAACATAGTGTTTCATGTACCACAATCAATTATATATGTTGTGTGCAGAGAAAGATCATGTTGATGTTCCATAAAAAGTAATAATAACATGGTTTCATCATATTATAGAAGCTATATTTAGCATTTCATGATATGAAACATATTTAAAAAATTAAATTAAATTGAAAATATATATATATAAACTCAAGGTGTTACATTCTACCCCCTTAAAATGAATCTCTCCAATGAAATTCATCTAGTATTTCATAGGATTTATATTTGACATTTCCTTTCATATAAATAAACATCTAAAAATGAATATTAATAATTCCTTTAAATAAGGAAAGTTGGAAACATAATCGTTACCTAATGTAACTAATAACTAGGTTTCAATATTAGATAACATAGATGAAATGTGAAATCATGGAAATGGAAGAGATGTAATACTATCAAGTTTTAATGGAGAGTGACATATAATATGGTTCGGAGATAGTTAATGATTAAAATTTCGTAAACCAAAGAGCCTTGAAAAAGTTCATTTATATCATAAAAAATGATGATAGTAGGACAAAATTTTATTTTAGGACCATTTTCCTAAAATTGAATAATTTAAATTATAAATTGTACTTTATATCATTTCATTTCATAAGCACAATATCACCCTTAGGATGTTCAATGATCAATTTCCACTTCATCTCTTTTTCTAAGAATTAAAGGTGGATTTTTTTTTCAAAAGAAATAAAAGATCATGATATCCATAATTAGAATGTTAAGTCATCTGATCTATCAACATTTAACATCACATAAAAAATTTTAGCACATTTTTCTAATATTTATAAATCTTCATATGCTGAGATGATGCTCTAATATCTATAACATCATCTAATGTTTAAAAATATTCCACAAAAGGTTAACCTTATAACCATACCAATATTTGAATGTCCAAAACTATAGAAATAAGGCCACTATATTTCTCAAAAATAGATTATCATTGATCCCCCATATATCGTAATGTACCTATTGTTTGTCACATACCAAACATGTGAATACCTTTATCATGTATTCTCTTGATACATGGTTATTGCTGTAAATTCTTATTGAAAACATGAATTTTTTCTTATTCCAAATATTATTCTATATAATTCTTAAATACAACCATTTTCTAAATTACATCCATGATGGCATAAACCACTTTGTTAAACATTTGTTAACAAGTTCCAAGGCGATCAGTATCAGCCAATTTACTAAGTCATATCAGAAATATATTTATCTAAAAAACATTATCGCAAAATTAGAATCATTTTGATGTTTATCTTTGCCTTAATAATTTGATTCACATGAATATCACCTTGACATTGAATAACTATTCTAGTCAATCAGAACTATTCAACATATTCTTGTAAATCCTTTGAATATAGCATAAACTAAACAATACTTATATATTTCAATATTCATAATTCTGGAATAAAAATACATAAAAATATAGAATATTCCACTTTATCCATATTACATTACAAGTATACCTCATCTAATTACTTAATAATTCTTTCATATCACATTACACATTTTTCCTCATTATCATCTGCAATATAACCTATACTCATACCTCCTTGCTAATTCACTTTGGGATATTTCCTATAGGACATTGATTTGTATAATCAACATTCATTCTATATTTAAATAAATCAACCATCGATGATATCATAGGTCGGCCATTATTTTCATTAATTTCATTAAATAAAAGTTTCATTTTCCATTTTATGTTACTTTATTTGTGTATCACCCCTGGTTTCAGGTATGTAGCCCTTTATTTAAGGGTTTTAAGTATAAAATGTGTATGGGTGAAGTTTTGAAGAGTTCAGATAACTTTTGAAGTGCTTTATTGGGATTTTCTGAACGTTCTTGGTTGGTGCATTGTTTGGGAAAACTGTGCAACAACTACAAAAAAACTGTACACAATGAGATAGGGGATAAAGGTATGGCCCATGGGTTTCATATGGTTTTTGAAAACATGCAACAACCCAGAAAATCCATACGTCTTGAGATATTTGGATTTTTAATGGATTACACATCATTTGGAAACTATTCCAACCAACCCTGTAAGGTTTTTTCTTATGGAAGTGGTTGGCGGATAGTCACCATACAGTTTGTCTAACTGTGTGACTACACATTCAAAATATAAAAACTAGATCCATAAAAAGTGGATCTAGGTTGGTTTAAGGTTATAACCCATATTTTTTTCGCACACTATCCCTAACTCAATATTAAGCCTATAGAGTCTTCTCATATCAAATCGAGGTGATCTAAAAGTTTTTCTTGGTGTTTTGAAGTTAGATACTCATTGTAAGTCATTGTTCTTGGTTATTCATGGTGGGTTTTCTTAGATTTACCTCTCCATATATCTCATATTCTTATAGCTACACCATTTGTAAATAGATTTATGAAATTTAACACAAAATATTACTATATTGTTTTTATGGAATGTGAAGATATTTAATGTGTATTTTCTGAGATTCAACCCATTTTCATTGACATGTTTTGCGTCGTTTAACATTTTTCAAAAAATCTGGTGTTAGGTGGATTTAGTATTGAGTCATATATTTAGAAATTGAAGGATTAGTTTTAAATTAATTGTGAAATTTGTTTTCAAACCAAGGCATAAACCTTCTTTGGAATTGGAATGGTTTCTGTATGATTGTATTGGAATGGGATTTGGGTGTACTTGGTGGAATGTACTCATATTGAATTGTGAAGCTTGGTTGAAATATGACATTGTGCTTGGTGCCAAAGTTGTAATGGAACATGGGATTTAATTTCCATGTGATGACTTTTTATATAGATGAGAAACCACTCTTGAGTATGGAATTTTCATAATTAATCCTTCATGTGTAGATGTGTGGATAAGTAAATATGTGTATTAGAATGGGGTATTAAAAAAATAGAAATATGGAAATTTTTCCAAAAACATTATTAGTTTCTTTCATGGAAAACAATCTTGATTTGGAAAAATATTTTGTTATAAATAGTTTTGTTTGTGTAATAAACAGTTTCATGTTTTTTTATTTAAGTTGATTTATATAAATTGTTTTACTAAAGTTGCTTACATGTTCTATCTTAGTGGAGTTAGTGGGGAAGTCATTTGGGGAAAACCAACTACGTTTCAGCTATGTCAAATGATTTTAGTTTTATTTTAATATCAATGGTTTTTTGATTTGTATTTTATTAATATCATGAATCATGTAGTGGTTTATTTGGTTATGTAATGTTTGGTTGGTTATTTTATTGTCAATCTGTAAATCATCCGCTAACTATTAATGAATCATAGCGAATTTATTTCCACCCTTAAACACCATGGGGATGTCGCTTAAGGAAAAGTATCCATTCTTCCTCGTCTAAAGTCATTGAGTAGGGGTGGGATGTTACATGTCTTATTAGTCTTAGTCCTTCTGCATATCATGTGGAACAAGTGGAAGTAGACATTGTCAGTCTTGACCTTGTATTGGTTGTCTATTTCGGAGTTGAAATAATTGTAGTTTATTCCTTGAGTTGCGATAAAATAATGGAGTAAGATTTTTTGGCACATGAAATGTAAAGTACAAAAATGACATAGCTAACCTCTTTATGCTGAAAATCATGTTAACATGGTGTTGGGTAAAAAATAGTTTTGGAGACACTTATACGAATTATAATATCATTTTCATGGTTATAGAAAATGATACAAGCATTAAATGCATTAGGGAAACGAAATACCACAGGGAATTCATATTTAATTTTTAGTAATGACTTATTATTTGATGTAAGTTATTGAATTTTGACAAAATTTATTGTTGTTTTCAAATGAAAGATTTTGGAAAAGAGCATTATAGTGTTAATTTTGAAAAAGAGTTAATGTTCAAAAGAATGGTAATGTTTTTCTTTCAAAGTTGGTTGAATGTTATAATGGTTTACATTAGAAATCATTGTTTAGATAGAATGTTGTGCTAGAATTTGAAAAAAATTAATCCTCCAGTTGGTAGAGAGTGAGAGTCAGGTTGTTTTTATGTTTATAGAAAATGGAACCTACTTATCATTGAAGAATCCAATCGATGAAAATTGGTGAGAATGTGGTTTCAACTATGATACAGGTGAACCAAAAACTGGATCACATTATTTTCCAAGAATTTCAAGATGTGGACAGTGAAAAAATAAGTTATGAGACAAGGAAAGTATATCATTTCATCCAATTACAGAATCATAATCCACCCATAATTTGGGCTGATTTAGAACCAGAGAAGGCCTATATGTTGCTGCATTGGATGAATCGTATCATCGATTTCATTGGAACACTAGCAGAACTGAAATTATTGGTAGTGAATTATATACTAGAGGACCTTGCACCCTAGTGGTGGGATTTAGCTATTCATGCTAAATTAGACCATATCATTGCATGTGAGGATTTTGAGTAATTATTTAACAAAAATTATATCCTCATACATTCATAATTAAACGGATGAAAAACATCATTAGATTGAAATAGATGAATCTATCTATCAACGTGTATGCTTCTATATTAATGTATTTTGGGTGATTTTTACTCGAGGTTGATTCATATACATCCATAAAGGCACATATTTTTTAATGGGGGGTGAAATAGGAGATTCTCTAAAAGATTATGGTACTCTATATAAAAAATTATACAGATATATTCAATAGAGTGATGGTAGATAAAAGGGAAATCTCATGATCTATGGAAGGAAGAATTATTTTGATACCCATAGGAAATGGTGGGAACTCTAATGTTTGGAGGAAGAGAAAGAATGAAACCTATTTCTAAGGTGTGATCATGAATTAAGATCAGACATCTTGATCGATGAATATTCCACTATGACCTGTGGCTAAATATGGATGATTCCAATGTGGTTCCTTCACCGCATTAAGAAAGAGTGTATGACACCACCAAGAGCTTGCCATAATTTCACAAGATGGGGAACCTTCAGTGCTATTATCGCAGTAGACTGAGTTCGGGTGTCTTGGACACCTCTTAAGTGTCCCAAGAATCATATACTTTGATGATATGATGGTAGTTTAATAAATTTCATTAGTAAAAGAAAGATATCCATGGTGACTCTAGGATTTATATTACTCCTTGTCAAGGGAAATCTCAACAAATAAATAATTATAAAAGTGTAGGGATAAAGAAACTATATAGAGCTGAATAAGTTGTTTTGGATGATTAATCTGGACTATCAACAATAAAAAGTTTGATTATTTTGAATTCTTCCAATATAAAAGTGTTATTTGATATGGTTGTATCACATTTATGTTATAGATTCTCATGTTGTGGATTCTCTATGTTTAAAATTGGTGATGATTCCTTTTATGATAAAACTTCAATCCCCTCTTGGTCAAAGAGAGTATCCAGCCATTATATCTATTGAATGTTCTAATTTTTTTGATATAGTTGAGTTGATATGGGGTTTATACATGATTTAGATTGACTTATATGATATAATATTGGGTATGGATCGGTTGAAAAAGTTGAAGCCTCACATCGACTATTAAAATAGAATGCTCAGTTTTACAAATGAAAATGACATCAAGAATGTAATTCTTTATGGAGAAAAGAATAAAAAAGAGGTGAAATGGTATTATTGGTACCAACAGTTCGATAAATCTCATACTTGTTAGAAGAATTATTTTTTCACTAATGGATGAGATTGAGAATAATATTTTTCTAGTAGTGGTTTATTAGTTTCCAGATGTGTTTCCAAAAAATTTCATAGGGTTTCTACCCATGAGAGATGTAAATTATATGACTGATCTCCTTCTGGAGAACATTCCTATTTCCTTTTCATATTACCAGATGAAACCAGAAGGGTTAAGGTAATTAAATGTACAACAATAAAAGATATAATGTAATGGTTTGATTTGGCCTAGCACATCTCTATGGGAAGCAACACTCTTGTTTGTGAAAAATACATATAGAACTCTAATGTTTCATGTGGATTGTCGTAAGCTTTTCCATGTTATGATAAAGTACAGGTACCCACATCAATGCATTGATGATCTGTTTGATCAATTAAGGGGATCTTAGTGGTACTCTAAGATTGAATTATGATTATGATATCACTAATTATGGGTTCAAAATGAGGATATTTTGAAAAAATCTTTTAGATGTAGAGATGGACATTATGAGTATGTAGTAATGCATTTGGACTTACTAATTCCCTAGTGGTATTTATGGAACTGATGAATTGGATATTTCAATGATATATAGATTATTTCATGGTGGTGTTTATTGAATAAATATTAGTGTATTCATGGACAAGGGTGAGCATGAGAAGCACTTGAATACATTTTTGGGAATATAAATAGATCATTAGTTGTATGCCAAATTATCACATTGCAATTTTGGGATACAAGAGGTAGGTTTCCTTCACCATGTTATTTTTAAAAAATGTTTTTCTATGGTTCTATAAAATATTGAGGCGTTGATCTCTTCGAATACACTGATGAAATTATCTGAGATTCATAGTTTTGTTTGATTGGATGGTTATTATCGACGCATTATGATTGACTTTTCATGATTAGAAGTTCAAATCACAGCATTAAAAAGAGGAATGTTCCATTCTAATGGAATGAGGAGTGTCAAAAATCTTTTTTAGGTTAAAACTCATCCTTACATTAAAACAATTCTTTATTTTTATAGAATCAATAAAATGGTACATGGTGTATTCTGATTCATGAGGATCTGGGTTGGGAAGTGATCTCATACAGAGAGATCATGTTGTTTCATGTGGCTCAAGGCAGTTGTGAGTGCATGAGAATAACTACCAAACACATGTTTTGTGGTTAGCGATCGTAGTCCATTATTTGAATACATTGATTCATTATGTATTTGGTGAAAATTTTAATGTGTTTATGGATCATTATAAATTTAAACATATTTTCTCATAAAAGGATTTGATCCTGAGACAAAAAAGATATACATAATATCTCTAAATGTTTGACTTTGAAATTATGTATACACTGAGTATGGAAAATAATGTAGAAGATGCATTGAGAAAAACATTATATGCTCTGTTGGAAAAATATTCTTCACATCAGTGGATGTTGATGACAATAATAGCATAATAGTTCTTGGAATGTGATGATTGAGGTGATGTTGTGGTTTTATTTCTAGTTTATTTGGTGCATGTTCTGGTAGATATGGTTAAAGAATAGAAGATGTCTGATTCATAAAGTGTGTTGATGATTTCAAAACATAATGGTGGGGAGATCACTGAGGGATGGATGCTAAACATGTGTTTTGTGTTATGTTTTAAAAATCGGGTGACCGTACCTTTGATTTTTCAGGAACAACGTATTCATTCTTACCACCATTCAATATGTGTTGTTCATCATGGAATATAGAAGATGTATAATAGTTTTAAGGAATATTTTTGTTGGTTGGGCATAAAAATTAAAAAGGATGAGTTCAATTTGAGATTTTTAACATGTCAATAGGTTAAGGAGGAGCATCAGTGACCAGATGGTATGTTGCAGCCCTTACCTATCCCTATTTGGAAGTTATAGAAGATAGGTATAGATTTTTCAATAGGTCTCCCAAGAATAGTTTAGAAGCACGATACCATATGGGTGAAAGTGGACAGGCTCACAAAGTCACCTCATTACATCCATCTTCACGAATCGAATATGGTGGAGTAATTTTCAAAAATTGATATCTGAGAAGGGGTAAATAGGATTCGAATATCAGTTTCGATCATGGTAGACAGTGATCCAAGGTTTACATATCATTTCTTTCAATACATATAAAATTCTCTTGGGAATAAGTTGACAATGAGGGCATCGTATCACCCATAGATGGATGGAAAATCCAAGATGATGATACAAGTGTTGGATGATATATCGGGGGATTGTGGAAAGAATTTTGGTGGATTATTGGAAAAACATGTACCATATGTGGATTACCATATAATAATAATTATCATACCTTGACATAAATGGATTCATTTGAATAATTTTATGGTTTTCCATATTTTTTATCCACATTATTGGGTCAAATCAGGTGATACATCACTTGTTGGGTCAAGCATTGACCATGTGATAATGGAGAAGATTCGGTTGATTTGTAAATGAATGTATATGTCTTAGAGTAGTTATAAATCATTTTTGGATCATCATCGATGGTTGTATTCCTTCATGGTGAGTGATATTATCTTCTTTATAATATCTATAAGTCTTGGACAAACATCATTTTAAGAAGTAGAACAACATATCTCCTCGATTCATAGTCCCTTTTGAGATACTTGAGTGGGTTGGTGAGGTGGAATATTGGTTGATATTGTTATATCGGTTTAGTGAGGTGAATCATGTGTTTCATCTATCACATTTGAAAAGGTATTTTCCTGATCCTAACAATGTGATTCGACGGGATCATGATAAAATTGATCTAGATGCTTAATTGGTGCACGTGACAGTACAAGTTGTGGATAGGAAAGATAAATTCTTGCATGGAAAAAGAATCGGTGTAGTGAGGTTTTTGTGGAAACATGGATAGATACAGGAATAAAATGAGAATATGATAAGTAATTGAAATATTAATGGACATAAATCTATCTACATGATAATGGTTTTTTACTTTTTGATGATGGAAAAGCTAATGGTGGAGAGAATTCAGAAACACCATTTTCAAGTAAGTAATTTTTTTCAATATTTTTATTAAGTATTTAATGTATATTGGAAATGTTTTGGAGGATTTTAGAGATCTTTTGGAGTGTTTTATGCATTTTTAAAGTTGCATGGTTGGGGAATTATTTGGGAAAACCATGAAACACCTATTTGAAACTGTGTTTGTTGAGATAGGTGATAAAGGGAATGAGCACATGATGCACTTGATTATTCTAAACCATGTGGATGCCTACGAAGACCCATGAAATGTGAGATAGTAGAAATTATCATGACTTATGCATGATTTGGAATCCATTTAATAAAACCATGAGATTTTTCTTTTTTATGGTATTGTATGGTACCCAATTAGCATACAGTTTTACTAACCATGTGAATAACCATTCACAGTTTAAACACTAAATCCAAAACGGTGGATCTTGGTTGTTTTAATGTTTTAACAGCTTATTTGTTTTCCCAAAAATGATCCTAACTAAAGATTATCGCCTCCCAAGGATTTTATAGGCTTCTAATATTAATTCGAATTCAATCTAAAGGCTTCTCTTGGTATTTTAATGCTATATTTTTACAATAAGTCATCATTCTTGGTTGTTCTTGGGGCTCTTTCCAAGATCTACTTCTTCATATCTCATGTTTTCGTTGATGTATACTCAATATGGATATATTTATTATATTTAATAAGAAATGTTAGTATATTTTTATTTTTCAATTATAAGGGAAGTGATCTATGTTGTCTTTTTGAACATTCAACCCGGTTTTCTTGATGTTTTTCTTATTGTTAAACATTTTCTCCATATTCTTGATGTATGTGTCTCTACACATGACTCATATGTTTTTAACATTAATTATTAGATTCAATTATTAAAATCTATAATCAAATGGGATTGAAAATCGTGGTAGAAACCTTCATTACTTGTGGTTTTTTGTGAAATTATAGAATTGTTGTGCAAATTTTTTTTGATAAATGATTTCAAATTCTGATTTTAAAAGAGATGTGTGATTATATTTATGATAAAGAGTTGTAAATAAAATATTGGTTTTATTGATTTGGTTTTGGTATTTAAATAGTTTTGGAATTGAAGTTTCTATAGAAATTAAGCGGTTTGGCTTTGAAATGGTTTTGGCAAGATTGTATTGGCATCGGTTTTGGGTAGATTTGGTGTTTTGTGTTCATATTTCATTATGAGTATTGGTTGAAATAAGACCTTGTTCTCGAGGATAAAATTGTAATGGATGTTTGGAAATAATTACCTTGTGAGAACTTGATATTTTGATGAGAAACCAGTCATGAGTATAAAACTATCATAACGAATCATACATGTTTAGATGTGTGGATTTGAGAATATGTGGATTGGAATGGGTATTCCCAAAATCGAAATATATAATTATTTTGAATAAATTACTTGGCTTATTTCATGGATGAAAGGTTATTTTAATTTATTTTTCAAGAAATAGTTTTTGTTGTGTAATTAACTATTTTAGATTATTTTATTTGAATTTTTTTATATATATTGTTTTAATAAATGTGGTGACATGTTTTATCCTAGATCCATGAGTAGGTTGTCATTTAGGGAAAACCTACAAAGTTTTATTACTCAACCCATCTTTGGAACATTGGATTTTTTGTAGATGTTTCTTATCATGAAATGGGAAAAGGTAAAATATGACACATCTTTAGTAGTAATTCATAACACAAGGGATGTTTTTCGGTGTTGGATCATGGTGCATGTTTGATCTTGGAGTTGTCATTTGGGTATTCTTTTTTTATTTTTCAATGTGTAAATTGATCTTGTAGCCTTCCACTATGTAGCTTAGTTTTAGTTTGATTTCAATTTCAATGTTTTTAATTGAGTATTCTTTTATTGATATCACGCATCATGTAGTATTGTATTGGGTTATGGAATGTTTGGTTTTTTTTCTTACTTTAAAATGGAAAATCATCCCCCATCTTCTAATTAAAATCTTTTCATTTATTTCCAGTCTTTGGTGACTTGGGGATGACCCTAAAGTCCATGTAGAAATTCATCCCTAACTAAATCCAATGAGTGGTAGGATGTTATACTTTGTATTTTTCATTTCCATTCTAAGAACATCTTCATATTCATATAATACATTCAGTTGGTTGCATCATTTCTCATTTTCAAAAAAAAGTAAACTAAATCATTTTTCTTCAAAGGTCTCCGTTACCAGAACTCTCAGTGAACTCATTTTTTGTCTTCTTTGGTGAGTCTGAGAGTTGGTTAAGATACACATTGTTAATAATATTCCATGAAAATTGATTAGGCATGATGACAATGTCCATAACTCCATTGATCATCTCATTTAACTACTCACCAGAAAATTATATGTCACATTCAAAATTAACACAATTCCTTTGGGTTCTTATCATTGACTAAAACTATAAAGAATTGTGTGAGCCACACATGTCATAGTGGAAAACTACAAAAGTTATGGCAAATAAATTATAGTATGTTTAAATTATTACATCCTATTTAATATATAACTTACTAGGTATATCATAGGTCATTCATAATCATATATTATTTAAATCATTAATGATTGTTCATGAAGAGTTTGTGAATTTCCAAAGCATATCCCCTAATAATGCCAAACCAGGTGTGTAGTAAGGTCTGTTATCGTCCACAAATTCATGATCTATTCTAGATCAATTTAGTTTATTAGGGGTTGTTACCCCAATGTATGTCAATTCTCGATCAAAATTCCCGTGTATTATCAAGACATATATGTATTCCCTAGAAACCACATTATCTATTCTTTATAAATATTCAATGACACTTTCAATAACTTTTATTCATCCTTATACATATCCTTAAAAACATCCCCATCAATATCATCAGAAATATCCATTTGGATCTCACTAAAGTGTTATTATCCTAGTTTCCAATGGTTGTCTATAAATTTCCATTGATTACAACTATAGAGACACAGGATTAACATACATGTATATTACTTCATTATAGATGAATATTCAACACATTACATAAGTAAATTTCCAAGTACTATAATAGATTAGTGACGTTGGGATCATGAAAAAACAATATTTTATATTTGTGACTGATATTCAACATCTATCATAAAGAACATATCCTTGAGTACACCTACATAAAACCATTCATCATAAATTGGAGAATGAATATGATAGAATGGGTGATCTCAGATTATCAGAAAGGGTATATAAAGTATATGCAATTATAACAAGATCATAATGATAAGAGAACATGATAATAACAATTGATGATGATTCCATACGTATTAAATATCATATACATGATTCATGGTATAAATATTGGGAGTTAATAAGATATGAATCATAAGGGAATCAAATCATAAAGCGTGAAACCATAAAATAGGAATAAGGCATGGAATTGTGGAAAACAAAAAAGCATATAAAATGATTTCCATAGTAGCCAAGGATTAATACCAATTCTATCATAGTATAATGGAAAAAATCCATAAACCATCTTAGTATTCATGATTCACTACCATGTCCAAAATATAAAAAACATTTCATTACTAAACAAAGTTCACTCCCCATTCTATCCATGTATATATCATGAGATATAAATATGTACCCAATACATTTGAGGGAGATATAGGTCCCACCAATATCATAATGAAATCATCCATACATGTGAGAGAAGATAGTAATGTATTCACTAGATCATGACCCATAGAAAGAGACGATTTTGATAAACATAATAACATAATAAATTAAATTAGATGGGTATTATATATATTTCATAAAATAACAACATATAGAACATGGACATGTTTATTAATCATTTAATTATAAAATAACATGTAAAAGGAAGCATTCGTAAGAATTTTATCATTGTAAAAACCTTGGAAAAGAACTGGGATACATAAACATCTTATCATCAAAATAATAACAATGAAATTAAATAATCAGAATGATTTCCTTGGATCATATCCCAATTAGATCATAAAATTTATCATATGATTTCATCTAAGATTGGTAAGGATTTTGAAAGATCACCTGGAGATTTTCTTAAGGAAAATAACTTTTTTTCAAAATCATTTTTTAGACATAAAACATTTTCGAAATATTTTTCATTGAAGATATCATTGAAAACATATGAAGGAATATTTGAAAATAATTTAAATAAATTTGTAATTAAAAAAAATGTATGAAAATATTTTTCATTCAATATTCATTTTAAAACTTTTAAAGATATCTTTGAAATCATTGAAAACATTTTCATTGAAAATTTTCTTTGGAATTACAAAAAAAATCTTTGAATATAATTTAATATAATTTTTCAACATAAAAAATTATTGAAACTTTTCTCTTTGAAACTATCTGTGAAAACATATAAATAAATCTATGAAGAAAATTTAAAATAATTAATGAACATAAAACATTTTGAAAACCTCTTTCATTGAAAACTACCTTAAATACAATAAATGTATACAATATTAGGAAAAATATTATACATAATAAAATTATTCTTCTAATATTGAAAAGGATGTTTCAAATAAGTTATGTTCATGAGGGAACAATAGTTCGTACATACTGAAATTTTCATTTGTGTCGTAAAAAGTTTAGAAAAGTTCATCGATCTAAAAATGAAAAAAATATTTTTTTTTCAAAAAAAAATTATTAAAGAGGTAAAAAAATAAATACAAACGTATTTCAATAATCATAGGATAATATTATAATACATTTTAATTATTTTTATAAAACATAGATTTGAAATCAAATATATTTCAGAATGAAAGGAGAAATAAAGTCGAATTTTCATAAAAACATTTTATTAATCATCATAAGTAATAATGAGTCGAAAAATTGTACCATTAAATGTATATAGAAATTATAACCAGATTATAAGAAATATAATGAGAATTATTAAGTGATTTATCATAATATTTAATTAATGGAAGAATAATTATAAATAATCTCGATAAACGATGAGATTTTAGAAATAAACTCTTACCACTTTTGTATCCTTGAATAAAAATACCCATGAAATAATAACATTACATGATGATAAAAATATCATAAATTTGAGTATATTAAATTTATAACTTTTAATATTGTAGTATATACACCTCATAAAAGAATGTATGTACATATCAAAACATGTGTCTGAACAATAGAAAATTGGACAAATTTACCTTACTGATTTGGTAAAATTTGAACAGTAAACCCCAAGAAATTGATATTAAAAAATACATATGTTAATATAAATAAATTTAATGATAAATTTAACAGTATAAATTAATGGTTATTTTTTACACCACATAAAATATTTGAGTGTTGAATAATCTACAACTCTCATTGAAATAAAAATGCGGCTATAAATACCCTTACTAGTTGAGTAACTTTTGAATCGTGAGATCCTTGAATGATTTACATAAATTAAAACATTTAATATCAAGGTAAAAAATAAAATTAATTATATAAAATATCATTGGGTATTATATACACATAAATAAAAGAATAAGTTTTGAATATTCTGAAGAGCGCACAAACATAAAAGTGAGATGTGGAAACCCTTACATTAGGTATTGACATTCTATGTACATGTTAGAACCTATTCTAAAATGAAAATATGTTTATTATAAATATAACACAGAACCATATTCTTATATATCCTACCATTTTTTATTGTATTATGAATTTACATAACCCTTTTATTAAAAATTTTAATTAAAAGTTGTGTTTCTAGAAATAACTTCTTTGCTTTTTATATAGGTCTGGACTAGTTATTATTGTTCCTCTTAATTAGACCATGAATTACTTATTTACATAATTTTAAAAAATGATATAAATTTCTTATATATTCAATATATAACTATTTAAAATAATCAATAAAATATAAAAATATGAAATGAAATACATTGTTTTTTGAGACAGTAGGTTATACGTACGCATGAATTATATTACATTTTTCTTCACATATTTTAAAGAATAAAAAAATAAAATGATATATATATGTGTTTGTGTTATATTTCAAGTATAATTAAAATTTCATATATATATGATATTTCTGTTAAAACAATCATTAATACATTCCATGTAATGTGTGAAAGAATCACATCGCATTGAGGAGGAGGTTTTACAGACATCCACAAACAAAGTTATCGTATTTCTATAAAATAAAAATAATGACGGTATGTGTTATATAATAATTAAATGATAATAACTAAATACTAAATATCATATATATCATATAAAAATATAATATACATAATTATTCTCAACCATGATATTTGTTAATTGAAGAACAATTTAAATCGGTTGAGGAGGTATCTACTATACACATGGACGATGATTGAGTATCCCATTTGGTGGAAGTGTGTTTGAGAGTAGGTCATAACAATAACATAAACAAATATCAGTATATTCATTATAATCATGTTATTCTATAATCATTGAATAATAATAAATTTTGTTGTAGATAAATTAATAATTCAATTGTGCTTGATAAAATATGTTTCCTGTTATTTGGGAAACTCTTTTTGGTCTGCACAAAACGGCTTCCTTGGTAGGATTTATGCCTAAAGGGAGGTGTTTAGGATAAATTTATGGAATTTTGGAGGATATTTGGATAGTTTTATTCTGATACAAAGGGATTTATAATTGTGAATAAGTGGTGGTGAGTACCATTTTTACAGTGGAGTGTCATTTTGTAAATACAATGTGCAAAAAAACTATTGATAGGTCTCTTAGACATAATGTGTCTAAAATAGTGATAAAATATTCAATGAAATGGTATATATGGAAACAATATGTCCACAAAATGGATTTTAGAAATGTTTATAGGTAATTGTTTCCCTAAAGTTATGGTTCAACCATAATGTAAAATCGCATTAACCTTAATTACATTAATTGAATTTTGTTTCCTCCACTAATATTTTTGTTAAAAACTATGTTGAAATTACTAGAAATTATAAGTTATTCTGATCCAAAATATGGTTTCCATTTTTCTAAATTATATAAAATTAATTTAAATAAATTAATTTAAAATTAAAATCATAGATGGGACCACACGACGAGTTTTTAATGTTGAAATGTTAAAAAGGTTGAAATGTTTCTAAATCTAATTTTAGTTTGAAATTGATTTCAATGAAATATATATTATTAATATATTTAAATTTTATCTAAATTTACTCTAAAACCTAATAAAATTATAATTTTATTATATAAATAAGATGGATGAAAAGTTGTTTTCAAATAAAATTCATTATTTTTCAGTATTCATCAAAAAGAGAAACTTCTTAGAAAAATATCAAAAATTAACCAAAGTAATTTTTGATATTACTATTTCAATGAATAATTTTATTATGAAAAATAAGTATTATCATTGTGTAACTATTAGTTTTAAAACATATTTTCCGTTAAAATAAATCAAAACCTATTTTTACACAAATATAGATTTGTATGCCTAAAATTTGATTTAAACTTATTTTATGCCTATCAAAACTATTTGATGAATGTAAAAAAATATGTTGGAAGTTATAATATATAAATTTCATTAGTATATTACATTAATAGTTGTTAAATTAATCTAAAAATATATAATGACATTATGGGAATAAAAAATTATTTTTTTTTTCATAAAATCAGTATCTTTATATTTAATTTGTTTTTTGTTTTTTTGTAACTAATTAATAACCAAATAATTAATTTTATAAAATTGATTAAAACAAATTTTCCAAAAAAAATATTCGTATTCCTAACTATCATTCCTACATCTAGGTGATAACAATAATAATATTTTAATAATAAAAATAATATCATATTATTCGGTAAAACACAGTCATGCTTATCACATATGTTAAGAAAGGAACTTAGTATTGATTGAAATAAAGGAAACAAATAGTGCTATGTGTACTTAATGATTATATTAGTGTTTCATTTCATTTAATATTGAATTATTTTTTCATAAAAAGTAATAATAACTGGCTGATTTCATATAAAACAAGTTATATTCAATGTTTCATGAAATGAAAAACATTAGAAATATTAAATTAATTTGAAAATTATAATTTATAAAAAATTATAGTGTTACATAATATATCTATATAAATATTAAGTATGATAATACAAGATAATATCCTGAATAAATAATAATAAATAACATAATATTTATATAGATAACAAATACCATTAAAATATCACTATAATATTTCTTGAAAAAAATATCCGTTAAATTTTAAAATCACATAATTAAAATATAAAATATTATAAAATATTAATAAATAAATTCTTTGAAAATAAAATTTTATTATTTTAAATGAATAATTAGTTCAATGACATTTCATGATATCAAGAAATGTTGGTTCATGCAGTGTGTGCTAAAATAACTATTCCTTTCACATTACCAATGAAATGTCAAAAGTGCCTACATTAAAAATTTAAAAAGATATTCATTTTATAAAATATCATAGAAATTAAAATTTGGATAATAATTATATAAATAAGTAGTTATATAATTTTAAAAATAATATTTTAAACATTTTAAGAAGATATGGGCATTGAATAAATGATTTCTATCTGAAGATAAAAATAAACTCAGTTTTCCTTAGAAATCATATTTCAGTATCCTCAGTAATAAAAAATATTGAAATTAAATTAATAAAATAAATGTATAAAAATAATTAGAGTATAATATAATATATTTTATTTGGTATATATATACCATACAATTTCATAATTGGATATTTAAGCATAAATGATCCTTTTAAAAAATGAGATTGTAGCATAAAACTGTTATCTCAAGTCTATGTTACATCATATCCTCTAATATAATAAATTAACCTTTTTAAATTTATATGAAGAACAATATTAATAATTATAATATCATTAAATTTTTAATTATTACATCAGACCACCTGATCGTTAACAATATTTTTTTATCATCATCTTTTCAATTGTTAAATGTTTCATTTTTCATGTATGTTTGGTTTCAGTAGTTATGGTGTTTGAAATTTAATCATGGTTCAATCACCTGAATAATGATATTAGATATATAAGTATCATATATATTCATTATATAATTATTTATAACCATTTATATAAAGCGGTAATGAATAATGAATTACATCATTATGTAGAGACAGTTGTCTGTACGTAAACATGAGTGATGTTTATACTTTTTGATAGGTGGAATTAAATAATGGAAAATAATATTTCATCATTACATATACATTATTATTTGATAAATATAATATATAAAAATTAAAATTATCATAATATCCAACCATGGAGATTATGATGAAAATTGAATCATATTTCTTCATTGTGGTTGTAGTCCACACATACCAATGAGTGATACTTTAAATTCCCATTTGATTGAAAATAGTTGGTAAATGGTTGTTAAATTATCCAAATAAAATATTATTATATTTATTATATTTTATGAATAATTTTATTATCAAAACAATAGGTTTAGAAGAAGTAAAAGAAAATTAAAATTGAGAGATCTCAGTTACGATTTATACATTTTTTGAGTGACCTCCTCTATCATATTACTAAATCCTAGAAATATTAGTCTTATTATAATGGAAATATAATTTTACACATTTTTTTTCATGTTTTTAAGAATAATTATCCTTCAAATACAACCTAATGATCGTAAATTCTGTTGTATTTGTAAGATTATTTAGACAATTAGAAAGTATGAAACCAAAATAAAAACACCATTTATTTAATATTCATAATGAACTCTGAAAAACTGTTGAGCCCTTAAATATTCATAGGATAACTGGGGTAATACATGGGAAAAGGGATGAGATAAAAATCTTAGCAAGTGAATTAACATAATAATTAATCGTAGCACATGGTTTAGAAGGCATAATAAGGCGACATATAGAGGAATGTAACATGAATAAACATATGGAAGAATAACATACTAAACATGGGATCATATAATCATGGAATCATATAAATGTTAAAGAAACATAAAACATTACATAAACCTGATTAATGTCTCATTTCATAAGTAGGATCATGAGTCAAGGCGAACCACAAAGAACATCTCACATGTAGCTCGAGTCAAGGCTAACCACCAAGACCATTGACCATGATGTCTCATGAGAATAACCATTAACCAATGAATTGGGTCACTATTTCAATGCACCCATCGAAACATGTTCATGAATACATGTTCCGCATGAATAATTATACATATTTAATCTACCAAAAAAATAAGGGTTACCCATGGAAAATAATTGGGTAACATAACCATGCCAAAAGGCATAAAATATTGAATATCATAATTGTTATAATGAATGAATGGATTCAAATCATAAATAAAAACTAATAAGGTAAAATTTTCTAGTATTATGAAAGTTTATGTCAAAATGAATTGAAAATAAGTAAAGATGTTTTTTAATAAATATTAGAAATAAAAAATTTTAGCAGGGCTTAAGAAAAACATTAAAGATTCTTTAAAACATAAAAAGAATAATTGTTTTCATAAAACTAGAAATGAACTAAGATATTTTTTCATGTTAAAATTATTTATTTTATCAATATAATGGTGGATTAGAAATAATTATGTCACACACCTAAAAATAGGTAAGAAATTGAAGGTTACCTTTAATCGAGTTTACTTATTGCAATGAATTGAGAAGGTAACATTTTCAAAATATTTATTTCCTAATCAATGAAGTATGAACATATATGAATAAATGACTTTTTTACATAAAAATAGAATTTATAAGAGGAATATAAAAATAAATAATAATTATATTATGTTAAATAGAGAGAAATCGTACCCTGAATAAAAAAATGGTGGTTCAGAAAGAATCTTTTACATTATGTCTGAAAGTGTTCTACAATTGAACTTAATGACCTATATAATGAAAATAAATCACATTATTAATTAATTTTGGAATTTTCCCACACTTATTTGATTATTAATAATTTTATTAAGTTCATTTATTTCTATTTTTATGATTTATAAGATATAATCTCATCATTCATGAGTGTTTGTTTCTTTAGTTTTCATGACTGGTTCATTATTATATGAGAATAAAAGTTTATGTTGAATGGGAATAGTTTTCTAGACTTAAAATTATATGATATTCATGAACATATAGTAGTTTGGATTATCTTATCAATAATTTTTTATATTTTATGAGGAATAATAAGAATATAAAATGTTAATGATAATCGTTTTGATCAATTTGGAGATTTCTCGATCAACACGAACTACTTTTGTTCTATTATATAATATTTTTCATATATACTAGTTATAAAACATTAAATAAGATGTAATAAAAAAATAATAATTTATTTTAACAATAAAAATGATTTCTTGACTAGCCTTGATGGTGGTAAAAGAAAATATAAAACTCATTGTCCTTGAATGCGATAAATTAATGCATCATAGATGATGTTTTCATTTTTTTAACAAAAAGGGGATTGAAAAGAAATAACGATTTATTATTCCATTAATGTAATAAAATTCTAGTATATGTGATATATTGTTGTTTTCATGAAAACTGGATATGGAGAGGTTTTGAGAGACTGATAATTGAAAAAAAATTGAAACAAAATAAAAAATTGGAATGTGGGTTTTACCTTTTGAACTCCTCCCCTTGAGACCCTCCTTAAGGAACTTCAGTTCGGTCTTTTATTGAGACCCATGGATCCTGACAGCGGGGAAGGTACATGGGATATGATTGGGTATAATTTGTACCTATTTCAAGGATCTAGAGGTGTGTGGAGAAGAGGTGGTAGGGGTACTATTTATCGTGGGAGGAGAGGAGTGTATTTTATTAATTTATTTATTTATTTATTATTTTGAATCAGGACTATAAATTGTTTTGATTCAAATGGATAAATACTATATTTAATTCATGTAATTTGGAACCAATGTCCAAATACATCATACATTCCTCAAGAATGACCCTAATTCATGTTTGGTTTAATTCATGAGAATTCGAACCAATGTCCACTTACATCATAAAAACATAAGAATGGCTCAAAAATTCATTTATTTACCTTATACCGTAAATTATCATAAATTACAATTCACCTAATATTCAACTATTTTTTAAAAACCCCAAAAATTCACCCTCATAATTTTCCAACTTTTAGATTTCAAAAAATTCATCTGTTTTATTAAAATAATTTTATAAATATTTGAAATTTAATTCTAAATTAAAAGTATCATTTACTAAAAAAATTAATATTAAAATTTTAGCAGATTTTATAAGACTTTGAAAAATTAATTAAGGCATCATTAAAAATTATTATATTCTTAAGAAAACAAAATATATATTTATGAATCTATTATTTGAATATAAATATTCATTTAAATAATTATAATAATTAAAAAATGTAAATAATCATTTATGTTTTATAAAAATACCAACACTTAATTTATCATTTTGAAAACATTTATTTACTTATACTATGATATAATTATGAAATTTTTTCATATATAAAATGTTTAAATTTTATTTACACTTTCATATGTTATGTTACTATTCTACTGGTTGGGTTACAATTCTTAAGAGTCACATTACTTTTCCAATGTTCATGTTACAATTATATCGGTTGTTGTTCGGTAATTTCTATAAAAACTTCTTATTTAATTTTTTATTCATTTATAATGTTTTTATTTTGTCCTATATTTGGTTTTATGTGATTCATAAAATATAACATAGTAATAAGAAAAAAAATATCAATGATAAAATTTTGGGCCGTTGTATTATTCCCCCATTATGAAATTCCACTATTGAAATTTCATTTTACAAACTCTATGAAAAACATGTGACGATACTTATATAATATAAATTCCTCTGGTTCTCATGTTACCTATTTAGACATATGGTTCTGCCAAAGAACATTGACTAGGTGAGTGGTATTTTTGCATATAATATTATCTCTATAATCCAAAATCTTCCATGGATGCTCCTTGAAAGAGGAATCATTATCTAGATATACCACCTCTGAATTCAAAACATGTGAGGGATCTGGTATATACATCATCAAGAGGGATGATTGAAATACATCATTTACTTGAGATAATATTGCTGGATGTGATAGTCGATATGCCATTGATCCATCATGATCATGAATCACGATGTGGCCAATGTACGAGGGACTTAGCTTTCCCTTCTTCCCAGATCACATGACCCTCTTCCATGAAGATAAATGGTGGAATAGAATGTCTCCAACCTGACACTATAAGTCTCATTGATGATTGTATGAATAAATCATCTATTAACTTTGGGATTCCCATATATGTTTCTAAATGTTTTTTATCTTGTCTACTGTTACATTGACCATTTCTAGTCCCAGTAGCTTACATTCATCAAATTTATCCTAGCGTGTCAGTGTTCTGCATATTTACCCATAAAGGGCTTCATATGGAACCATTTGGATGCTCATGTGGAAAATGTTGTTGTATGAGAACTTGAAAAGAGGTAGATGTTTTCCATGCCCTCCCTTGATGTCCATAGAAGACTCTATCAACATGTCATCTATTGTATAAATAGTCCATTCAGATTGGCCAATAGTTTTGGCATTATTGGCTGTACTGATGATCAACACAATTTTTAGAGCAAGTTGAAGACCTTTCAAAAAAAAAATGTGAATCTCAGATCATGATTGGATACAATTCATATTGGTAATTCATGAAGCCTTACCATATCTCTGATGTATATTACTAAAAGTTGATCTATGGGTAATTCTTCTCAAATTGTGTGATGTCCTGACCCATGACACACTAAACGATGCCCCGACTCGGTTCCCCACATGCCCTCAAGAGTGCCTCCTCGTACACTAGAGGGTGCCGACTAGAAGCAAAGGTCTAGTATGTTAGGAATGCAGAGACTATACCCTCTATTATCATAATAAAACTGAAGAAAAATAAAATACAAATAACCAACTGTGGAAGCGTATAAATAACCTGAACAATACCATGACATACGACAATGAAAACTAGAAAATATAATACTCAGCAGAAAGGTAAAACATGATATGACATTGCAATTTCCAAGTGTCTACAATGAAACTCAAGGTAATGACAAAACAACACCAAAATTGGTCCCAAACCACAGCTGGTTCCTTCTCTCATGCTCCAATAACAAACTCCAATCTATCACATAGAATTTCCATTATAATGTTCTACAACAACAAATTTTGTTCGCGTGAAAATCCTATGGCCCGAATAGGGTGTGTGTATAACTCAGTAGGCCACCACAAACGATGTTTAAAACGAGTCAAGTAAAAATATTTTGCATTCTGTTTTATGAATCAATAAGTACAATTCATAAATTAAATAGTTATCACATTGGAACTCAATCATTAATCATCTCACTAGGCTAATTCAATTCATGTTTCCCATTTGAATCATCATTCATTCACATTAATCCTTTGGTGCAGGTCATCATGACTATCACCCCAATTATTTGTTGAATCATCATTCATTATCATCATTAATAATTTGGTGTATTTCATCATTCCTAGAACTCTAATTCTCATTCGGTGTAGGTCGTCATTCCTATCACCCCATAATCTCAATCTTGGATAACTATTGGGGAGGAATGACATGTCCATGTCCCAACTTCTAATCAGTCTACGGGTCACACCAAGCACCAAAAAATCTCATCCATTTAATCATTCTTCAAATCATATGAGTTCTCCACATTATTCATCTTCTAATCCAATGATTAGTTTATCATTTTAAAGGCCATTATTAAATTCAACAGTTAACGAACCATAAACACGTTAATTAATTCATCAATTAATTGATCAATCAACACAATTCCTTGTCCATAATTAATTGGTCACAATTAATTATTCTTATAAAAACCCAACTAGTCATTATTAATTATCACAATTAATTATCATTGATCACATTCTGACACATTATTAATTATCTCAAGTACTAATCTTTGGTCAACATCTTTACACCAAATTGATTCTACCAATTAATTATCTTTCATAGCCAAACATAATTCAATAATTAATTCCCCAAATTAATTATCTTATTTCAAAAATTAAATATCTCATGAAAATATATCATCCCAAAATTAGTCTCTAAAATAAATATCAATTTGGGAAACCCACTTTGTTTTGGTCATGATCAGTTATCAACTAACCACCAAGGGATATCACAAGTCAATTCCATATTATAAATTACTCTAATTTTGGAAGTCAATTATAAATGGAATTTATAAAATTCATAAACTCATACACATATCATAAATTACGACCATGGGAGTTCTATTTAGACCACATACCTCAGTTTATTGACATATTGTTTCCCAAAGGAAATCCCCAATATCTGAATGGAACGACGTCATCAATCAAGCTCCAGATCCTAATCCCTAAAACCAAAATTAAGGTCGAATGCATCATGATCACGTAAAAGTATATCTAGATCCAAAATCCTAGATCTATATATGAACT
Source organism: Viscum album (assembly GCA_963277665.1). Taxonomy (NCBI): domain Eukaryota; kingdom Viridiplantae; phylum Streptophyta; class Magnoliopsida; order Santalales; family Viscaceae; genus Viscum; species Viscum album. Next base: position 1,262,081,436 of record OY728140.1, on the reverse strand, counting down.
CATTGGTTTAGATTTATGGAAATGGTTAACATCCTCGATGAAATGTTTGTGTAATGATAGAGGAATGAATGGAAGAAGCATTAGGGTGAAATTCACATTCTGGGATGAGAGAAATCTTTAATCCAGGATTTCAATATCAATGAATGGTTTTTTAGTCGCATTGGAATGTCATTAGGTGGCTTTAGAAACACCTATACTTCTTCAAGACCATGACAAGGTTGAATATGTGGAAGTCTATGGGGTTCAGGTGGTTTTAAAAAGGATTTTTGGATTTAAAATCCCACACGCATGGTTTCCTGGGCAGAGGCGCATGGTTAGGAAAACCGTGAACCAACTATGCAGACCAATCTATCTAGGTTTTCATGGTTGAATCGGATTAGATGCAGGGTCTGTCAAACCATGTGCAAACAGTGTGATCCCCTCTATCCTATTTTCCACGTTTTTCATGGTTTGGTTGCTCGGTTTGTCAGACCATGTGCAAACTACGCACAACCCACTGTCCATTAGTTTTCCATAAGAATTCCTCAAAACACACCCAAAGACAATATTCAATGTTAAATGTACTTAAAATATTCATACATTACTTGAAAAAAATGCTTGAGATGACTCTAGAAAAGGTTGGGATGTTACAATCTCCCCACCTTATAATAGCTCGTCCTTGAGTTGCACTCCCGAACATCTCTATGATTCCAAGAAAAAATGATTCGTCTATTTAACCCTAATGTATGCTTCCCATTACAATGTTTCATATTGAACATTTCCATGTTTTCTTAACACATGAACTAACGACACGATCTTTCTCTGTAACACTTTCTCACTATGACCCAGCACACGTACCACATGCTCCTCAAAGGACGCATCTATCTCAAGGTAAAATTATTCCACATTAATCACTTGAGAAGGGTCATGGTGATACCACTGTAGTTTTGAAATGTGGAAACATCATGAAAAGCACTGTATTTCTGTGGAAGTGCTAATCGTTACTCCATCGGCCCGATTCTCACCAGCACCTCAAACGGTCCCACAAATGTGGGGAAACATATTCCCTGACTCCGTATCATTTGGTCACCCAATCTCTGAGACACCCAATGGAATAAATTATCACCCTGGGTAAGCTCTATTAGTCATCTTCATATATCATCATACAACTTCTATCTACTCTGAGTCATAACCATATGTTTTTGAATCAACTGCACCTGCTTCAATTTCTCCCAAACAAGACTCATTCCCAACTGCTCTGACTCACCCATCTCTAACCAACATATCAGTGATGAACATGGTTTACCATGAAGTTCCTCATATGGTTCCATCTGTATAGTTTCTTGAAAACAATATTTAAACATTATCTTCACTAATGCCAAGTGATTCTCCCAAGAACCACCAAAGTCAAGCACACATGCTCCGAGCATATCCTCTAACACATGTGTGGTACGCTCTTAATGAACATTTGTCTGTGGGTGGAAGGTCATACATAACAGAACCTATGTACCAAGAAACTTTTGTAAACCTTTTTAGAAGCCTGAAGTAAAGCATGAATAATGATCTGAAACTATATTTTGTGGTACCCCATGAAAATGAACTATGCCTCTCATGTACATTTCTCACAACAGCTCTACTATAAAGTTTTCCCTCATAGGAAAGAAGTTTTATACCTTGGTTATTCTATCCAAAATGACCCAAATAGCATAAATATTTATAAGATTCTTTGGAAGTCCTACCATGAAATCAATATTCACGTCATCCCACTTCCATTTCAGAATAGGTAACGACTTCAATTGGTCTCTGGGTTGTTGATGCTCTGCATTCACCTACTAAGAGATGAGACATCATTTCACAAACCTGGCTATCTATTTTTTCATTCCTGGACATCAAAACTATATTTGAAGTTCACAGTACTTATTTGTTACCCCAGGTTGTACCGCCCTCCCAGAATAATGAAATTATCTGATGAGTTCCTCATGTATACTATTAAGAACAACAACCTAGTTTTCCACATAGATTATCTCATCCTCATCAATTTTTATATATGAATATCTCTCCCCAACTTCAAACGTTATGTTTAAGGTAAAAAACAACAGATCCTTGAACTACATATCCCTGATCCATCTCAAGAGTGTAGACTCCTCTGATACCGAAACCAATTTTATCCTCACATGACATTCCTAATCTACCACATGGATTTCCACCAGCAGATTCATCATCTTCCACTCAACACTCAACTCATTTACCAATTGAGTATGAGTTTTTCTACTGAAGGAAACTTTCACACTATATCCCTTCCCAGGTGTATATACCGGTTCAATATTAAAGGACCATATATACTCAACCCATCTTCTCTACTGAAGATTCATGTCACGATGCTAAAAGATATACTCATGCTTTTTTGATCCATAAAACCAATAAACTCGTCACACAATAGATAGTGTCGCTAACACTTAAGATCATAAAACACTACTACAAACATGATTTCATGCATAAGGTAATTCCATTCATGTGTCTTAAGGTACCTATACCCATATGCAATGAATATACTCCCTTTCATCAACATATCTCTGAGTCTGACCATAGAAGCATCACAATACACCGTGTACTCTTTACCCGACTCAGGTAATACCCAAATTGGTGTCGATGTCGAGCACTTATTCAACTCCAGGAAATCATTCTTGCATGATTCAATCCAAAAACACTTTATACCATTTTTTTATCAAACTCATAAGTTGTGCTTCCATTCAAGAAAAATTTCTCGAGAAACCATCTGTAATGACCATCTAATTACAAAAAACATCGAATATAACAAACATTATTGGGCTGCTCCAAAGAAATCACTGCCGTCACTATTTTTTGGGTCCACCGCCACACCTTCTTCCAAGATGATGTTCTCCAAAAAGTGTACCTTTTCAATCAAAAACTGAAATTTATATTCATTGGTGTATAGTATATGCTCTCTCAGTGTACCCAGTATGATTTTAAGATGTTGAGCATGATCGTCATCATTCTTAGAGTACACTAAGATGTTTTCCACAAACACCACCACAAAATGATCTAAGTATGGACAAAATATCATGATCGTCATGGCCATAAACACTACTAAAAGATTTTTTTAGTCCTAATGGAATTATTAAAAACTCATAAATTCCATACGTGATAATGAAAGCAGTTCTCAGTATATCAGAAGTCTAAACTCTCAACTAATGATGCCCTGATCTCATATCGATCATTGAGTTCACAGTATCCCCCTTCATCTAGTCAAACATATCATCAATACATATAAGAAGATATTAGCTCTTCAAAATCAGTTTATTCCTCATTCAGTAATCGATACACATGTGTAAACTCCCACTGGCCTTCTTTGCAAACAAAACACTTGATCCCCAAGGTGAAGTACCTGGATGGGTAAACCATTTATTCACCAACTCCTTCAAATGTGCTTTGAGCTCTTGATGCTTAGTCAGTGTCATTCTCTAAGGTGGTATAGATAACAGATCAGCCCCCAACATGAGGTCAATAGTGAATTCCACATCCCTCTTATGTGGAAACCATGAAAAGTCTACACGAAAGGAATCCTGAAATAGTTCTACTACTGGTGAAAGGACATCTTTTCATACACTAATATCATCCAGAAAAAGACTAGAAACTTAGGCCATGAACACTCCCAGTCGGTGAGTAATTGGACCATCTCTACCTATTTGGATATCCCATTATCCACGGTGAACATAATAGTCACCCTCAGGAGATAGAATGGTCACTCTCATTATGTAAAAATCTATGTGGGATCAGCATATGACTAGCCAGTCCATTCACATAATCATGTTAAATCAAATTATATCATGAACATATTTATCCCAATGGAAACAATATTATCCAATCTCTAGAGAATATCCCATGCATGAACAGATATCCCTAGTTTTTTCCCAACAGTGTATCAATAATCATCATCCTCCTCATGGAATCTAACTCCAAGATCAAGCCATTAACAAGATTTGAATATATGAAAGAATTAGAGGAACCGGTATCAAATAAGACAGTTGCTAATATAAGAGCAACTCGAATAGGACCTCTCACTATCAATGGACCAGCCTCTCTCTCTGTAACTGTAGGATTCACTACATGTAATTGAATTTCCCCTATTCTCTATGGTGTCGTCTAACTCCCCTAAGTACCACCACTCTGTCAGTATGTGCACTCATACCCTGAATCACCGTGCCCACTTCCTCTACCACCTCATCTTGTAGAACTCCAGCTACCAGACATATATGGTGTAGAAGACCCCCTTCCCATACTCTATCTCTGAGTATTTTTTCTCTCAACACTAGCGTTCTGCTATTTTCTAAAAAACCTATGTAGATGTCTCATCTTGCCACAAAACTGGCACTCCACTGGTGGTCGAGGACAATGTGTAAGATAGATTCCATGCCTATCACACTGGTGTAAAAACAAATGAGAAAGATCAGGTGTCACTATTCCTCCTGAATGTCCACATTTCATTCCACTATCCTATCTAAGATTTTTCTGATGATGCTTCATACTTTTGGAAGGCCCACTCCCTAATCGTTTAACTACCTATCTATTATTGAAAGCCTCCTTCAAGTTCCCTTTTGAAATAAGATCCTGATTAAACACTTCTTAAAATTTCATCTTCCTTAAGATATTTTCTTGGGACTTAATTTCACACAATGGTCCATCCGGAAATCATTTCGCTGAAGAAGCCTCATATGCCACCAATGCTAGAAGAAAATGCTATAAATCTGTGAAACGCTCAGTGTACTCCATTATGGACATTCTCCCTTATGTCATATTCATAAACTCTAAATCCTTATCTAGCCTCAGCAAGTTTGGATAGAAGTGTTCCAAGAACATCTTTAAAAAATCATCCCGAAACTTATTATCATTCTTACCAAATTGTAACTGAATGTCCCACCAACATTTTACAGAACTCCACAGCATATAATCATAAATCATGACCATACTATCATACGGAGACTCCAAATGGTCATGTTTCATATCTTTGTATTCAATCCAGAAATCATGTCCCTCAGGTCCACCTACTCTAATAAAAGAAATAGGGTGATGAAACTAAAACTCCCTTGTCTACTCAGACATGCTTTTCTGAACCCACCTTGAGTCTTTCTCCATGAATTACATGAAACAAGATAATATCTCTATTAATTGTTCCCCTTTTTCATCATCTTCCACCAATAGTGCCTCAATCTCCATGTCACGATGTTCATTCCGAATCATACTCTTTATTCTCTCCCTCAACAAGCATCGTGGAGGCCTTCTCCTACAAAGACAAAATCACATCTTAGGTCTCATAAAGCATCCTTATAAAATTAACGTAAGAGGGGAATCTAACACAATATGTTTCAACAAGTCTTTTCTCCCTTTTTCTTACCCCATGGTCATCATCAAATCCTTATAACTACTGTTATCCATCATTCTCCTAGGTCTTGGTTAACAAGGATATATTCATTATTATTAATTAATTCATCAATTAATTAATCACATTATCGTCAATTAATTAATTTGATAAATAATTAATTTCTCATGCTCAAGTCAACAATCAAGGTTCTCATTAGACACCAATTTATTCCCATCTTGATCATTTTTTCAATCTCACATCAAGGGAAAAATAGTTCATGTTCAACAACTTACCATAGCCCATTTTCTTGTGTTTTCCTAGATGGATACATATCTCAATAACCATGACTACCTATAATGATGCAGGCTGACTTAGGTATCATGCCTCATTAGGCCATGAATAAAAATTCATAAATTTTCCTAACAAATTTCACATCACACCACAAGTGCGTCCCCCAAGGTGAAATAATATGAAACTCTAACAACAAACAACAATCCCAACATATGTACTTAGATTTTTCCCCATATATGGGTTTACAACTACTATTCATTAGCTCATTAACAAGAATTTACAATTCCTAGTCTCATGTCTACATTTCCAAAAATATTAAAACAAAATAAGAATAATGAAAAAACTCATTTGATACAACTTTGTGATGTCCTGACCTGGGAGACACTAAACGGTGCCCCGAGACGATTGGCCACATTCCCTCAAGAATTCCTCCATGTACACCATAGGGTGTTAACTAGAAGTGAGGGTCTAGTAAGTCAGTCTTGGGGAGACTATACCTTCTATTATCACAATAAAAAAGAAGCATAAGCAAAAAAAACCAAGTGAGGAATTGTATATATAACCAGAACAATACAATGACATAAGACAGTCAAAACCAGAAAATAAAATACCCAACTAAAATGTAATGCATTCAATGACAATGCAAGTGCTATGTGTCTATACTTCTACTAAATGTAAAGAAAACAGAAGACTCCAAAACTGGTCTCCATCCGCATCTAGTTCCCTCTCCCATACTCCAATCTGAAACTGCAAACTATCATAGGGCCATGACCTTATCCATTCCTGCAAAAAAAAGTCTGCTCAGGTTCCAATCATGCAGGCCAAATATGGTGTGAGTACAACTCAGTAAAACACCACCAACAGTTTCTAAAACGAGTCTAGTAGAATGATAGTGCATTCTGTTTTATGAAGCAATAAGAACTATGCATAAATTAAATAGTTACCACATTGTCATATAATATATAATCATCTCATTAGTCCAATTCAATTCATGTTTTCCATTTGAATCATCATTTGTTTTCATTAATAATTTGGTATTGGTCTCTATGCCTAGAACCTCAATTCATAGTTGAATCATAATTCATTATCATCATAAATAATTCAGTGTATGTCATCATGCCTAGCACTCCAATTCCCATTCGGTCTAGGTTGTCATGCCTATCTCCCCATAATCTCAAGCTTGGATTACTATTGGGGAGGAACACCATGTCTATGTCCCGACTTCTAATCGGTTTAGTATGCCACGCCTATTACCATAAAATCTCAGACATTTCATCATTCATTAAATCATATGAATTTTAACCATTATTCATTTACTTATCCAATTATTAGTTAATCATTTCAATGGATATTAGTTAATTGAATAATTAAATTAGAATAAAACACATTAATTAATTCATCAATTAATTAATCAATCAACACAATTCTCTTTCCATAATTAATTCTTCAAAATTAACTATTCAAATCAAAACCCAACAAGTCATAATTAATTCTCTTAATTAATTATCTTTTATCACATAATTACACATAATTAATTATCTCAACTAATTATCTTGGGTCTAAATCATTACCCATAATTAATTCTCACAATTAATCATCGTACATAGCCAAATATAATTCCATAAAAAATTCCCTCAAATTAAACATCTTATTAAAATAATTCAATATCACTTGAAATTTTCTCAACCCCAAATCAATATCCAAAACAAATATCAAATTGGGAAACCCCATTCATTTATTGAGGGATCAATTATCAACTAACCACCAAGGAAAATCATAAGTCAATTCTATATTCCTAATTACTCAAATTTAGGAATTCATTATCAATGGGATTTTGAAAATTCTTAAACTCATAAACATATCATATATCATGACTATGTGAGTTCAATTTAGACCACCTACCTTGGTTTCATGATTGAAGATATCCCAATGGAAATCTCCAAAATTTGAGTGGCACAACATCGTCGATCAAGCTCCAGATCTAAATCCCTAAAACCATATTTAAGATCAAAGGCATCAAGATCGTGTAAAAATATATCTAGATCCACAATACTAGATCTATATCACAAATAATAGGTTTAGATATATGAAAACAATGAAGATCCTCCTTGAACTGATCATAGAAAGATAGGTAAATGATTGGAAGAAACTTCGTGATGAAATCCACTTACTGGGAGGAGAGGGGATCTTCAAACTAAGATTTCAATCTTGAATAACGACTGTTATATTACCTTAGAATCACTCTAGGTGGCATTGGAAACACATATGATTTTTCAAGCCTTATCCGAGGTCAAAAATATGGAAGAACCGGGGGTTCGGGTGGTTTTAGAAAGGATTTTTAAAATTAAAATCATGTCTGCACGGTTTCCTAGGCAATGGCACACAGTTAAGCAAAACGTGCACCAACCGTGCATACCTCTATATCCAGGTTTTCAAGGTTATCATGGTTTGGCCACATGTTTTTTCAAAATGTTTGCAAACTGTGCAGACCCCTATTTCCAATTTTTAACGCAAGACATGGTTTTGACGAATTGTTTTTCAAACCATTCACAAATTGTGCACAACCCACTATCCATTATTTTTCCTTACAAATTCACCCAAAATCATCCTAAGACACTACTCCAAGTTATATATACATAAAATAATCAAAAATTATTTGAAAAAAATTATTGAGAAGACTCTGTAAATGTATGGGATTTAAAAAATTGTGATAAAGTGAGTTGTCTTTGTAAGATGACCCATAACAACCAATATGTCATTATTTACTATAGATGTCTTCAGATTTATGGTGACAAATTCCATGGTGTTTGTTTCCTACTTCCATGTTGGTATAGTAATAGATTCACCATCCTGTTATAATTTTTCATTTTATCCTTCACTTTCTAACATACAAGCACTTTTAGGTATATTTAGTTATCTCTTTCATCATATAGTCCCACCAATAATTGTCTCTTGATCTTAATATATATTTGTGATCCATGGATGAATAGAGAAAGTTTAGATTTGTGAGTCATTCATAATTTCATTCTTTATATCTTTATTGGATAGTACACATAATCCTGAACCCAATCTTAAGATTCTATATGCATTAATATTGAATGCTTAGGAATTATTCTTTTTGATGGATTAGACCTTATATTTGAGTTTCAAAATCATCTATTTGAGCATCCTATATTTTTTATATGAGGGATAGTTGAGGAATATTTTGAGAAAGGATTAATTATATTTCTTCCTTAATGATTTCCTTGTCCATCCATTAATATTCTAATAAGTTTGTTTTTTTCTAAATTTTCATCATAGATAATTTTGCATGTTCACTCCTACTTAGAGCATATGCCTCTTTATTTTCCATTCTATGATTGTAGTGGATTGAGAAGTAATAATACTTGATTATATATATTCATTTTTCTGGTTCATATTTAGACCCTTATATATATATATATATATATATATATATATATATATTTTGGACTCTTATTATTAGTATATATCTCACAGTTTTCCCTATAGGGATAATATTTCTAGGGTTTTAAGGGAAATATCACAACTACCAACATTAGATAATGTGTAGGATAGTTTAAATCATTAATTCTCAACTTATTTAGGTATAGAATACCACATTATCGTTTTTTATGAGTGCACTACCTAACAATTTCTTTGAAGAATCATTTTATGCCCCAAATATTTCTCCACTTCTAATTACTATGATCACTAGTGCAGTGATAAGCCTCATTTTCAACAATATAAAAAAATCTTCACATTCACTGGTCCATAAAATTTTTTTTTCCTTCTAAGTCAGATTGTCTACTAGGTTTAATAGTCATGAGAAGTTCTCTAAATGTATTCGGTAATACCCAGATAATCCAAGGAAACTATAGATCTATTTTACAAATATTGGTTTGGGTGACTGTTTAATTTCCTATATCTTCGAAGGGTCCAAGGATATCTCTTTTAGGATAATTTAATTCCCCAAGAATGATACAACCTCCATCTATAACTAAAATTTATTTTAGTATGAATATTTTTTCTCCCTTAAAAAGGAATTTAGAAAAGTATTCAAATGCTCCTCATTTTCCTTCATTCACTTGGAGTATATCACAATATAGTCAATAAAGAGTACAGAAAATTTATCAAGATAATCTCTAAAGACAATATTCATTAAATCCGTTAAAATTGTTGAATCATTAGTTTTTTTGAAGGTTATCATTATGAACACATAGTTTCCATATATCATTCAAAAGTAAGACTTATGAATATATCCCTTCTTCACCTTTAGTTAGTGATATCCTGAATTATGGTCCACCATAGTGAAATACATGGCCCGATGTAGTTAATCGATCATGTGTAACATCCTTGAAAGGGGATACGTTTTTTTATTATGATTTTATAAAGCCCTTAGTAATCAATATAGAGGTGCATTGATCCATACTTCTTTTAGTTGACGAGGACTGGTGCACCCCATGGAGAAAGACTCGAGTATATAAAACCATTGTGCAGATTCTTCTATAACTGATTCTTCTATTTTTCCAGCTCTACGGTGACCATTCAATTTGTCACTGTTAATATAGAAAAATATACTAGAATAAGTTCAATTGATAACTGAACCTGTCGATCTAATGAAACACCAGTCAACTCTTCTGGGAAGACATCAGTGTAGTCCCTCATAATGGGGATGTCATCGAGCTCGATTCTATCATTTAACTCAATCATTTGAACTTGATATGATTTTTCATAAATTAATAATATCTACAACTGAGATGATGATTATTATAGAGATTCATCCCCCTCCTTACTCTTTTACATAATTATAGGATTCCTCGTGATGTGAAGAGTGATCTCTCTTTCTTGATAGTCAATTTTTTCTTAGTATAATGATAGTAAATCCCTGACGGATATAGAATAAAACTCTACTAAAGGAATTAAATCAAGATTTTATGGGAGGTTCAATCTAAAATCACAACCATGGAGGAGTTATATACATTGGATGCTATAATTTACCCATTTTTTGTTCTCAAAGTTAAATCAACCTCCATATTTTAATGTGGTGTTTGAATAGTTCTATTTAACCTGGAAGACAAGAATGAATGCATAGAACCAGAATAAAAAAGTATATATGCTATTCATGAATGAATAATCAGCGTACCTTTCACGGCATCATTTTTGGGATCCTTCTCAATAGTTGTAATAGTGTATTCCCTTCCATGCTGCCGCAGAGGTTGTTGTTGTTGATTTCCTTCAACAACCCTTGGATTAGGTTAGTGGTTCACATAATGCTCATTTTCATTACAGTTCAAAAACTTTACTATAGGATGACTATTGATATGAACCATCCCTTATTCTTCTACCTTTGTAGGATTCTTCATATCTCATTAACAATTATTATACATATTCCCCATTATTGCACAATTTATGTATTTCATGGTTCTATTTAGAATGTTCCTAGGATTCTTCTTCCCTTAATTTTGACATGTGAGGTATTGGTTTTCTTACCATCATGGTATTTACTTATTGATCCACCCACATTAAACACCATTTTATTCTTTTTTTCTTCGGTCCCATGAGACTATTTAGATACTCAACTCTCTATTTCAACATTGAGGATAAAATAGAAAATATTTTTTAGATGTCAAAGTCTCAATTCATGAATGATTTTCAAAGACTCGTCTTTAGTCCACTGAAAAAGTAATCCACATTGTGTTCAGTGTTCATTATATAGTTGAAGGCATATTGTGAAATAATTGTTTATTTTTCTTCACCTCCTCCAATGGCCTGAAGGCCTTCATTTTTTATTGATTTTGATAATCCACCTTTCATTGGGGTGAGGTGGAACCCTTATAAGGCCCATAGGCGTAAGTGTTATATGGCCATTAGGCATTATAATAATTCACTACCCGTAGGTTTCAAACATTACATACAACCCAGACAAACTACTTAGAATTGCTCCTTCCCAGAATCTTCATCGTGAAATCATCTATCCACGTTTGCATGGTTGTTCGGCTAGGCTATCTCGTGCACGTATAGGCATGTCCCGATGGAGGGTGTTATACCCTCTCATTCTTGCAATCCCTGTATCTTCTATTGTGGTGAATACTCATTTCTCATCCTCCAATAGATCTTGTTCCTTGTATGTTGTATAGTTTGTATCTGCAAATGAGGTGGCCTAAAGGCCATGAGGTGGCCCGACGGCCTTACTGGTCTGAAGGCCTTAAAGGAGTCAGGGAACAAATCGGTGGCCCGATGGCTTAAACAGGGGAAAATTTATGGCTGCTATAGTGTGGAATAGTGTCTCCAACAGTTCACGCTACAGCATCTGCTACTGTACTGCACATTTCCCGCTACATTACTGCTATAATAGTGCTATTGTACTACTACATTACTGTTACAGTAACCCCATAAAATGTGCTTGTGCATGGATTTTATCTTTGGTCTCTTGGATGCACTTAAGAGTCCTCACCAACCGGGCAGAGGCTCATCAATATTATTTTTCATCACACACCCCGATATACTCATCTTACATTTAATTTAGAAAGAGGAACTCCCTCTCCATCATATGATAGAGAGTTCGAGGAAAATATTTATTGAAAAATATTTTCATCAATAATTATCATTCCATGGAATCAATTTCTTCCATAGACTTCATGTTCTTGATCAATGTCCACCACTGATCAGCTTCCCAATCAGAATGATAGACTCTCAGATCCACTTTATCATCTTCTAAGCAATTTATTATAAATAATATATTTTTAATACAGTGAAACCAATATTCCAAGAGGAGGGGATCAGAAGATCCACTACATATGGGAGGAATGTTTTTTTTAATTATTTGAATGAAACTTTCTCTTTGTAAGGAGTAGGAGAGAGTTCAATGCGATTCATGTTATTATTCATGACATTATCCAATTGATCATGTATTTTCATGATCTTTTGAGTGCATATTCCCATCATATTTGGAATTTAATTTGGGTAAACATAAAATTTCCTATCACATTTGTTTTTGGACTGGGTTCCCTTATTTTCAACCATTAAATAAGAAATACAAATTACAATCAGGGGGGCTTGAATACTTGGATAATAAGAATATGAAAGGAAATAATGAGAATATATGGTTAATGTTTTAATTGAGAATTATATTCTAACTTTTGATTCCCTAAGATTAAATTTTGGTTCTCCATGGTAATATAATTATCCTTAGGGTTCTTACTAATGTGATCTAGTCATAATCTTAAAAATAATTATACTAGTATCTCATACCAACTTTAATGGCCCTCTAATTTTACACATTCTATAACATGATTTTAAGAGAAATTATCTGTCAAATACAAACAAAGGATTATAAATTCAACTGTATATAGAGGATTAGTTACATAATAAGAAATTATGGAATCAAAATAAAAACATATTTTATTTAATCTTCATAATTATCTCTTAACACCCTTGGATCCAATACATTTATATTGGATAACCTAGGGAATAAATGAATAAAGGGATGATCTATAAATCATAGTAAAGGGATAAACATAATAATAAAGCATAATACATGGGTTACATGGAATAACATGATAACATAAAAAGGAAAAGAACCTGAATAAATATATGGGTAAAACATAAATAACATGGGATTATGTAATTATGTAATCAAATTAATGTGAACGTAATAAAAAACATGACATAAGAATGAGTGAAGGATCATTTAACATGGAGGAGCACAAGTCAAGGCTAACCACTATGTCTGTTGTAGATGGAGCATGATTCAAGGCTAACCACCAAGATTGTTGCACATAACGCCTCATGAGACAAACAATTCACAAATGCATTGGAGAGATACTTGGGATCACCGTTAATAACATGTTAATGAATGTTTGGGCCGCATGAATAATCATGTATAAGGTATCAAAAATAAACATAAGGGTTACCCATGGAATTAATTGAGTATCATAGTCATGTGAAAAGGTATAACAAAAGACAATATCATAATTGTGATAATGAATAAAAAATATTTAAATCCAACATGGACATTTATAATGTAAAATAAGAATGGATCCGGATAGTTAATTTAAAATTGAAGAAAAATATGTAAAAATAGTGTTTAAGAAACATTATAAATAAAATATTTTAATGTGGTTTAATGAAAATATTAAATATAATTTAAAATGGGAAAGTCATAATTATTTTTATAAAACCACAACTGAACCAAGATAGTTTTTCATGTTAAAATGGGTGATTTTATAAAAAATAATGGTGTCTTAAAATAGGTTATGGAGTGTAATTTTAAATTTGTAAAAATCATAGAGTTCACTTTAATCAGACTTGCTTATCGAGAAGAATAGAGAAGGGAATGTTTTTAGAAAATGTGCATACCCATAAAAGAATGATTAACATATCTAAATACATGATTTTGGAACATAAAAATAAAATTTAGAATAATTTTATAAAAATAATAATAATTTAATTAGGTTAATGAGGGATAACACGTAACCAAAATGAAAAATATGGTGGTTCGGAAAGAATGCCTTACTTTATGTCCAAATGAGTTCTGCACATGAACTTAATGTCCTGGATAATAAAATTAAATCCATTAGATAATTAATTCAAAATATTTTATAAATTTATTTTATTTATTATAATTTCATTAAGTACATTTATACCATTTCTGAGGAGTTATAAGATACAATTTAATCATTCGAAGGTGTTGGTTTCCTTGGTGTTCAAGATCGGTTCATTGGTATATGTGTATTAAATATCATGTTGTGTTGGAATAGATGTACCGAATAGATATTATATGTTATTAATGAACTTTAATTATATAATTATTTCTTATATATTATTTTTTATATAGTATGAGGATGAATCATCAGATAAAATGTTGATGATAATCGTTACGATTAATTTTGTTGTTTCTCAATCATCGCAAACTATTTTTTTCATATTATTTAATATTTTCCATATATACTGGTTCGAGAACATTAAATAATTTGTAATAAATATATCATAATCTTAATTAACCATAAAAATAGTTTTATGACCATCATTGAATGTGGTAATAGAAATAGAAATCTCGATATTCTTGAATGTGATAAATTAACACATCCAGAGATATGTATTCATATTTAGAAAAAAATCAGGAGGGGAAAGAAATGATGATGGATTATTCCATTAGAATATTAAAAATCTAGTATATGTGATATAGTTTTTTTACAATACAACTTGGATTAGTGGATATGAGGAGAGAATAAGAATATAAAATAAATTGGAAAGAAATTAAAAGAAACTGAAAGAGGGTTTTACCTCTTGAATTCTTCTCCATGAGAATATCCATAAGGAACTTGAGTTTGGTCTTTTATTGAGACCAAAGGCTTTTGGATGTGGGGGAGAGGCTTGGGAGTGGATTGTATAGAATTTTAATATTCTTTGAGGCTCTATGGGTGTGTGTAGAATAAATGGTGAGGGGTGTTATTTATATTGGGAGGAGAGGATGGTTTTATTATTTTGTTCATTTTATTATTATTTTTTCTCAAGACTATTAGTATTTTTTATTCCCATTTGTAAATACAATATAAAGTTCATGTGATTTCTAACCAATGGCCACATAGATCATCCATGACTCAATCATGACTCAAAAATTCATTTATTTTAGAAAAATCCCAAAAATTTACCATAATTATTTTTGAACATGTTTACATCAAAAAAGGAGTTCATTTTATAAACATAATTTTATAAATAAGAATGATTTAATTTTTAAATAAAATCACCATTTACTCATAAAATATCGATATGAAAATTATAATTAAGTTTCTAACACTTTGAAAAATAAATTAAGGTCTCATAAAATTATTTTATATTCAAAAGAAAATAATATTTTAATTTATTAATCTATTTTATAAAAATAAAATTTATTTAAAATCATTATATTAATTATAAAATTGAAAATAAAAAATTAATTTTTATAAAAATACCAACACTTAATTTTTTATTTTAATTTTTTTTAATTATACTATTGTGAAATTATATCATACTTACATTTGAAATATGGATTAATTTTATTTATACTTTCATAGGTGAGGTTAAAATTCTACTGTTTGGGTTACTATTATTAAGGGTCACATTACTATTCAACAGGTAATGTTATTATTCCATTGATTTTGGTTTTTTATTTTATATAATTACTTATAATTTTATTAATTCTACATTAATGCTGTTTTTATTTTGTTTTATGTTTGATTTTATATAATTTATACAATATAATATAATTATATGAAAAGAAATTTCCTTGATAAAATTTTGGGTCCTTATACATTGAATAATTCCATAATATATTGGATTACGTTAATATTTATAGGATAGTTTTATAGTAGGGATTGGGTGATCTCTACACATACATGTTTTTGAATAAGTTATGATAAGAGGTGCTCTTTTTTATGTTAGAGTATGGACACAAATGGAATTTTATAAAATATTTCGATAATATAAGGCCCCAATCATTTGAAAGTGGATCCAAATAACAATAAATTAAAATTTATGATAAGATAAGGATTATGTTTATTTTAAAAATAGTTATTATACCTATTTTTGTATATAACCTACATTTCTCTCTCTATTTTACTCCTGGTAAACATGTTTAAATCGTATCCATGATATGACAAATTACTACTTTTACTATTCATTATGAACCAAAATTACGTTGTACCTATTAAATTATATTGATTATTATGACTCCAAATATAGTATCCAATTTACCATATTTATGTTCTATAATTACATGAATTAAATTTCAAATAATCACAAATAAAGAAATGAAAACTCAACGTTAGAAAAATAAATAGTTTTAAGCATAAATCTAGGTTTACATCAATTTATTTATTTGTAGAAACATAAAATTAATGTAAAAATATATTATATACTATAATATATATTAATTTCATTAAAATCATTAATAAATATAGTTAAATTTAATTTATTATCATAAAACATTGCATTCATCAAAATAGTTTTTAGAAAACTGTGTTTTTATCCAAAACATGAACTTATTCCAAACTAAAGTATAATGCTTACTCGTGGGTAATTTATTATATTGTCTTTAATTAAACGATATTTATGTTATATTAGTATGAAATTGATGACATAATGGTACTTTTTAGACAAATTTATTTATTGTAAAGAAATGATTGTTTTATAGAAATTGTTACTTTCACCATTCACTGAAAAATAATCCTATTAAAAAAATACTAAAAATCCCCCAAAAAAATATTAAAATAATTATTTAAAACAATAGATTAACTTTTTTAAATAAAATTTATAAATATGATAATTTACTTATAATTTCTAAAAGAATAATTTTATACAATTCATTTTTGAGGAAATAAATATTTGAAGCATGAAATGAATTTTCTAAAAATTAAGTACTTATTTATTAAGAATTAATAAATAATTTATAATTATTTAAAATAATTATACATAACTTTCATAATATATTTACTACTACTCATAAATGATAATATAACTGAATGTTTATAATGTATTATTATGCATCATTTTCTTTAGACTCAAGGTAAAATATTAAGAAAACTATTAAATACTTCAAGATTGTTTCAAATGAAATACATATAAAATTTTGAGGGGATAAAAGTGTTAAAACCTGAAGTTCACTACCATAATAATTCCAAAACTTCAAAAAAATTATATACCATATGAAAATTTGATTCTATCATTACCACCAACCACCACCATTATGAATGTCATGATAACCATTTACGCTTACAAGTAGAAGCATGACACAAATTGTGATGCAGGTGGGGATGTTTTTCCCCCTAATGACCCACTATGGTAGGTGAATATTCTTTGAGGTTTCCAAACCGTATATATATATTTAATAAAACTAAGAATTATTATTATAATAGTTCTTTAAAATTCCTTCTAGAACTTTGATAGAGATAATAGTTTGTTTGAGCCTTCCGATATTCCTGAAGAAACCAGGACAACCACAAAGGATTACAATATAATAATTTATCTTTATGATCTCAAATATATTTTAAAATTTACTGGTAATATCATCATGAGATTCAATTATAATCAATATTAAATTCAATATAATCATGATAAAATTCTCATGGAGTATCAAAACAAATCAAACCATAGTTGATCATACAGAACTGAGGTTGGGTGTTTAGTCAAACGATGGTAGGATTTTATAGTCTACATTTTCCCCTCTCTAGTGGGAGAGTGTAATCTACCACCTCTAGACCACAATATTTTTATTTATTGTGTGATTAAACTATAAGGGGGATAAATTATTGAGTGATTTTCAATGAATGATCTTATCAGTGCTCTTATCACCCCCATTGAGGCTTTGGAGATGAAACATGATTCAATATATCAAGAAAGATATCAATGACCATAGTGGGTGGACCATATCCCCCATATCTAAATTTCATGAATCATAATTACACATCACGTAAAAACATGGGTGTCTATGAGCATCACCTCAACCACATTTCCCATCAATTTGGCATGAAACTATGAATTTCAGAGAAATAAGAGGTGTCTAACCATTCTTTATTTATTTAATAATTTGATATATGATCCTTTCTCTGGTATATAAATTCATCACTAGAATCCATTTTCATATAATAGTATCAATATCATAATTTCCTCTCACAATAAAATACAATTGTTATAATACAAGTGTCAGTAACGTCTCCATCTTAAAATGGTAGGAAAAATTTTATCTCAGTGACTCCATTATTTGATGGAAGGGACTAATGTAATTCCACAACATCTAACTCCCATAGAAAAATTAATTGGACATTTGTGTAGAGAAATTATTTAATTATCTAGTCTTAAATAATGTTTCTCTAATATAACTACATATATTCTATGAGTTATAAAAGGGGTATCAATATCATAGAATTTCCATGAAGTATTATAGTAAAAGATATCATCTTATACCCCCTAACACCTATATAAAAGTAACACAGTTTAGAGATAAATTATATAATACACACTCTGGATCCTAAAGAGATACACTTCCATGTATCCCTATAGAACAAACAAAAATAAGAATAGGTTCATATCAATATTAATGTGTAGGGAAACCATTAGTGAAAGGTGGATAAACCATTGTAGGATTAGAAGAATAATTTCAACACCCCAATATTTCATATTATATTTTTTAAAATAAATTCAATATTTTTCATAGATTGTAATACACATAACCCCAAGTCTAAATGAACCATAATATATAATGCCACAATAATAGGGATGATAAGTTTATGGGTATGATTAAGAATAACTAAATTAATAAAAGTATATGTTTTAAACATTTATGAAATAAATTAATTTGTTCAGAATTTATGATTAATGAAAATAAAAAAATTGATTTATAACAAAAAAAATGGATATAAAATTAATGTTGTTTGGGAAACCTATTTCTATTCATGTAATTATTTTTGTCATAATAAATTAAATTAATCATTATTGGTGAAATATTTTTTAGAAATTTATATATTATACATCTAAAAAAATTTATCCTCAGTGTGACATTTTTTCTACGCACGATATAATAATAAAATCAATTATTTTTTAAAAACGGTTATTTTTTTCTAAAAAGTTATTTCATCATGTTTTGTGCACTTTTAGAAAATAATTTTTTATCACATTTAGAAAAATTAGGTTATAAATGACTTTTTTAGATCATAATTCAAAAATTAATTTATGGTGAATTTTTCATAATATTCAGAAGAGATTTATTTTTTGATAAATAATAATAGTATTGATTTATATTGAATTTTTTTTACATTTAAAGAATTTAAAATGTTTCATTTTTTTAATATTTCATTAATATTTAAATTAATAAAATTATATTTTAATTAATCAAGATTATATCAATATAATAAATTATATGTTAAAATTTGATATAAATACAATTTTATCTTTAAGAAAAAACTTCTTTGGAAAACATCATTTTCACCACGCTTATGTCTTTACTTATCAATTAAATTATACTATTTATATGAATATAATTTGGGAAAATATATTAAATATTTATTATCATCAAAAATAATATTAGTAAATAATTTCAACTAAATTTTTGGAAATAATGAACAGTAAGAACAGTAAACTTTAATTACTAATGTCAAGGTTAAAACATGATTTTTCGCATAACATGTACCGATGTTAAAAATAAAATTTTTAAACAAATAATTCATTTATTTTATAAATTGGAATAAATATTTAGTATAATTGGGTCCAAATTATATAATGAGGATCATTTATTTTTGTTCTCAAAGGATAAATAACATAGGTAAATAAAAAACTAGTAACTGTGGTGAAAAGTAAAATGGGAAAGGTAAGTAAACATAAAGGATAAGGTAATAAAATTTCTAAAAAATGATTCACTTATTTTATGAGGTATATATTGATGGAAAATTTTATCTAATACATTAATTTTCAATTTCTGAGGCACTTGGGATGAGAGTGACTTCCCATTATTGAATTGTTTATTGTACTTACAAAATGGTCACTCCTACTCGATTATTAAACTATTCATCCGCCCCACATTTATTCCAAAATATTAATCAAGTTATATAAAAAAATCATTCCAAACAACAATGTATATTTTCTAGATCTTTTTTTTTTCAAAAATTACAACACATGGTTCCTTAATCAGATATCCAAATAATGTTTTTTTCTAAATGATGTTAATTGTGTTCAATAAAAACATTCTTTTTTTACTTATTTTCATAAAAACTTCATTCATGTATTGATGATTACAATATAATAAAACCAATTAGACATATGCATAATTTTTTTATTTTTTTAACCTATATCCATCTCCTCTTCTATCTAATGGAAATGAAACCAACGATTGTGTGTACAATGGACAATCACCTCACGAACCGGTGTAATTAGTTTACCTACAGCACCTCTCTCAACTGAATATAATGATGGATGTAATGTATATATTTGATATTTATTTAATTATTATTATTTTATAATTATAATATTACATATAAATTCTTACCTTTTAATGTATAGGAAAATGATAACGTCATTTGTGTGTACGTGTGGACTACTGCCTCCACGAAGGGATGCGATTCGTTTATCATTTTTTATTTTCATGGATGAATATAAGGATGTATTTTAGGAAAATTTAATATGTATATTATATAAAATATATTTTATAATGGAGAATTATTATTTACATTTCTTTTGTTCTATCCTTTGAAAAATGAAAACCATGTTTATGCATACGTACCACATATTATCACCAAGAACGGTGTACAAAATCTTTCTATATATAACTTTTATGGTTGACTATAAATATGAATATGGTTAATGTAAATTATATTTAAATAATTAATTAATTATTCGAAATTATGAAACCATGATATATTGAAAAGTAATTAAATTATAAATCTAAAACATGAATGAAAAATGAAGTCTCTATTAATCAAAATGGCGATTTTGACAAAGAATTTTTGAGAAATGGGTGATAAAAATGATAGGATATACTGTATGGTGTAATATATATTATTTTGGATCTATGATATATTTATAAATAATCTATATTAATTATAATATAATATCACACATGTATGAATAAATCAAGACGTGTAATAACAATTTATCATCTAATATGCCAAATTCGTTGGACATATGCCAAATTCACCACTTCTTTATTTTTTGTTGTATATATACATCCAATAAATTTATTTTATAAAACTTCCCATTAAAATTATGGGATATAAGTATTCATATATTTATAGTTCAGTCATGGATATTACAATTCATAATTTACCAAATTAGTAATGATTTATTTCAAAATCTCATTATTATTAAAGATTTTTTATATTTAAGTATCAACTGGGGGAATTATATAATATTTTTTACATAAAACAAATATATTTTCTTCTCATATAGTTTTTGTTTGAAATCGTTTTGTATTACATTAATTTTCACCCTTTAATTACTCAAAATAAAAAAACATGTTTTCAAGAAAAAAAATTTAATATTCTCCTTAGTTAGGATTTTTTTTCTTCTATATCCATGTTTTATAAAAATATTTTAGGGAATGTCTTTAATATAAATATATTATTATTTAAATAAATTTTTAACAGTAATATAATTTGAAAACCCTATTTCAAAAGGGTTTTTATTTTCATTTTATTAACGTGGTACTTTTTGATTTTTTTTATAAATGTTTGACATGAATTTTTTATTTATACATGTTTGTCTTGAACGATATTTCCCACTGTCATGAACACTCAATGATTTGAATCTTCCATTACATGTTTCAATGCAAATTTTCAAATAATTTATTTTTTCCAAATATTTTATAAATTCTTAGTTTTCAAAAGTGAATTTCAAATTGAAAATGTTATTATCCTAAAGAATGTTATTCATGATTTTTTTTCAATTTCTAATAATCAAAGACAACAGAACTTATCTTACATATGCAATACATTGGATATTATTCAATTATACCATCCTTATTGTTTCCCTATATGGTATATAATCAATTTAATAAGTGATGTACTATTCTGATATGATTCACAATATTGAACTTAATGGTTTATGATTGTGTTTATTGATTGGGAAAATTATTATCATATTGAATTAGATTTTTCAATGTGAGTATTTATGTTTTTTATGTTTCACCAATTTAATATGAGGAATGAATTAGACTTAGTATGTAATCATTAAGGCCAGTTATAGACCCTCGATGCATTAAAATGTCTTATGAGAAAAAATAGCTTCGGTATTTAGATGAGGACTTACCATTTATGAAATAT
Source organism: Viscum album (assembly GCA_963277665.1). Taxonomy (NCBI): domain Eukaryota; kingdom Viridiplantae; phylum Streptophyta; class Magnoliopsida; order Santalales; family Viscaceae; genus Viscum; species Viscum album. Next base: position 1,262,058,999 of record OY728140.1, on the reverse strand, counting down.
GACTTCGAAAAAGAAGATTAAGTTAGGTTTATAATTTATATCCTTATTCATTTCCTCATTATAAGATTAGATAATTATTTCTATGTGATTATTTGATTTGATATTATATTCATGGATATATTGCAAGCTTAAGTGATTATTTATATGACAATATTTGATTATTATTTATTACAACCATATTATCATTCCTGCTAAGGGTATTTATTAAATGGAATGTGAGTTCTATTGTTGAACATGAAATATTGATTATGCATTTTGTATTCATGATAGCTTCCACTATATGCACAAACTTAAAGAGAATGCGATATCACCCCTATCTTATGTTTCATTTCTTGTAGGATGCTATGAAATTTATTATGATTGATATATAGGGATATGCTAAATGGATTACTAGGGTTCACAAAGAAAATATTATTTTTTGTTTTTTTAATCGAATTTAATGTGAAATTCATTTATGTATCTAGTTTTCCAATAAAATTAAAATAATTAGTCTTTTGGGATGTGACTTCATGTATCTATAACCATTTTAAAAAATTAACCACTAACTTTGGACTAATATATTTTAGGTTATTCCAATTTAATTTTAGGAATGTTTAGAAGAATACTTAAACAGTAGATTTAGGAAATCATTTATTAGTGAATATAACCCTATAAATAACATTGAGGATATTTCTAAGTATATGATAAGATTTAAATGTTTTCATAAGGTTGAGATTATTTGGATTTCTTAGAAATACATCCATTTTTGGATACTACAAGTAGAAAAGGATTCAAAGTTGTTTCACCTAGGGGTAACAACTCGAAAAAAGTTTTATTGGGATTCGACTCAATTGTCACATTTTACATGACAAAAGACCTTTCTTAATATTTTGTTTTATAATATTAGGGGTATATTTTTGAATTTATTAATATTTTCGTTAAAAAAATTTAAAATGTATTTGAAAATATTTTTATGGCATAAGAATTTTCAGATACATGACAAGTTAATGAATTTTATATTATTTATAGATAAGTTTTTTATTTTATTTATCTATTTCACTGGTTCTAAAATTAAAAATTATAATAAATAATGTTATGATATAATATATTATATGATATTGTTTATAAAATTAACCTATTTGAATAAAAAGAAAATTATAATATTTCATGTAATTAATGTAGGGATTGACATCCTGGGGAAGAAAATAAATCTGGAGTTGGAGATGTAGATGGAGATGAACAAATTATAACTATATAGGAGAATATGACTAAGGATATGGGTAATATAATTTCCCATTTTTAGAATCGTATTGTTCCGTTATGTGGTGTAAAAATATTAGACAAAATTACATCTCATTAACAATAATCATTTAATGGGTCTACAAATATATTTCTTTCTAAGAAATGGATATGTTTTTTATAGAAGATATTTCCTTACATGGGATGTAATGAACAACAGAAGGTTTAAAGGAAATTTTATCATCTCTAAGGTGATGTATATCATTGGTGACCATCGAATCAAAACATTAAAGATGAGGAGGAAATAGAAAGCATGTAATTGAAGTAATATAATGAAAATTTATTATAAATTTATTTTCATCCTGAAAAATAAGAAGATATGGAAATAAAATCCTTGATTTTGAGAAAAAAATAAGAAAATTGTTATAATAATGATGATAACATTAAAATGTTATCAATAAATGATGTGGAGTAGGTACCAAATCAAAATATTAATATTGATAATTCATTATGAGAAAATCCAATCCCTCGTAGGGCATTACTATCCCAAACCTTCTCATAATATGATGACATTGAATCATGTTCTATTAATGAACATATTAAATAATTGATGTAATTATACTTAGAAGTAAATAAATTTAAGATAAGGATGCATAAACACACTAGAAAATGAAACATTAAAAATTTAAATAAGGGAAGGATATAATTTAATGTTTTTAATAAATGTGGAATGAAACACCCCGGAACATGTTTATTAGGAATGATATTTATCTATAAGAGTAGAGAGAAAGACCTCATGGATCATGATTAAATGTGTAATAATTAAATCTTCAATGTTCAATGATTCAACTATAAGAAGATGGAGAACTATTTAAATTAGTTTCCCATTCGTCAGGATAATTTTCCCCAGAAAATATAATGGGTGGAAATACATGATAATGTGATCATAATAGATGAGTTTGAACTTTCAAATTATGTAGTGGAATGTAATTTAAACATGCAATAAAATTTAAAAAATATATTTAACATATTCTAGATCATCCCACAAATTTATATCATCCATTTTTTTCATGATAAATAGATATTTCAATAAAAACATAAAAAGGAGTTATCAATCAAGGCATCAAGTGGAAGTCTCATTACAATAAGGATGTGACAGTCAGTCACCATTATGTCATATAAAAATTCACTAACTGATGACATAATAATTGTAGCTATGTCTGAATTTGATACCATCCTTGGTATGCATTTTCTTTCAAAATATGATCAAAGAATATATTATAAACGGAATAAAATTTAGAATCATGATAAATATGTGAACATATTTATCATTAGAGGGGAGACATCATTATCTAATTCATGTATAGTTCTAACCACTCTAGATCTTAAAAATAAGATTCCTGAGGTAGGAGAGAATACCCAATCTATATATGTAAAAGGTAATCTTCAAGTTAATAATGATTGAATTTAACATGAATACGTTGATCTATTTCTTGATGAATTACCTGGACATCTACAAGAGCATGACATTGATTTTTATATTGTTTTAATCCATGATTCACATCATATATCAATGAGTCCCTATATTATAGCCACTATAGAATTAGTTTAGTTGAATAAATAATAATAAAATTTGTTTGATATAGTAATTTTATGTCCTAATGTTTCACCTTATCGGGTACATGTTTTACATTAGGAAAATTGATGGATCTATGTAGATGTGAAATAGTTATAAGTAAATAAATGTTATTAAAAAGTAAAAGTATCCTATACCATGCATTTATGACTTATTCAATAAACATAAAAAAGCTCAATATTTTTCAAATATTAAAATGAATTTATGGTATTAAGAATTGGATTAAATAAGTAATATATTCTAATGAAATATTTCGATATAAGGTATGGACATTATATGTTTCTAATAATTCAATTTGGATTTATTAATTCACCCTATTCTTTTATAGATATAATGAAAACCGTATTCGTGTAAAATATTTTTTTTTCTTGGTATCTACTGATGATATCTTGGAGTACTCTATAAGCTATTAGGACATGGATGTTCACATATGAATCATTCCTTAAATTCTAAAAAAATAGTTATATGGTAAATTTATCAAGTGTGAATTTAAGGTATATAATGTTAATTTTGTGGGATAAATTTTCTTAATGTATGGGATCTCTATTAAACCTTAAATAATAAATTAATTACATGAATTTCCAATACATATGAAAATAATCAATATATATCGTTTTAATTTTATTAAAGGATTTTTTTTGGATATTATTGCAAAATTTTAACCAATTGGATATCTTGTTAAGAAAGATTACATGTAACTGTGTTATGTTCACATGGATAAAGAACGTGAATAATACTTTGAATAACTGAAAGGATATTTTTGAACTCTTTTAATTAGATTATACTATCCTAATATCATTCATGTATCATATATAGAGTAATGTATAAATTTAGGGACTTGGTTTTTTCTTTATGTAGAATGATAATGTTATTTCCAATGCAAAAAGATAGTTATGATTTGTGAAAAAAACTATCCAACCCCTGATCTTGAGTTAGAATTTGAAATGACATAATTGAAGTTATGAATACATTATATATATGGGAAAGAATGTGAGATATACAGGGATCATGTGAATATGAAATACATATTTTCATAAAAATATCTCAACATGAGGTAAAGGTGATGGCTATCTACTCATGGATTATGATACCTCAATGTACTATAATCCAGAGAAACAAAATAAGGTAGTGTATAAATTGATCATGAATGATCATGGATTTATTACTAGAATAATGATTGAGAGGCATACTATAATATTAGATCTGATGACGATAAATATGGTAATTATTAACTAAGGGGAGACATCACTCCTTTTTCAGAGGATTTCTAAATCATCTTTTATGGAATTGATAAAAATTTCTCAACCTAATGATGAGAATTATCAAAAGAAAATTAATATTGTGAATGATGGTAAATTGGTAGATTCAATTTGTGGATATGGTGTTCAAATTTGGAACGATCGTTTTGTGTTCCATCTATACCTGAGATAAAGAGGTAATTGATGTATAATTACCAAAGATCAAATTTCAGTATACAACCTAGTAAAACCAAGATGTAAAACTATTTATAGGAACATTTTTGTTGGTATAATATGAAGTGGGAAATTTTGGATTATATGTCAAGATTTTTTTATTTCTAAATGTCAAAGAATAGAAGACAACTATCTAGTTTATAATTGTAACCTATTCCTATTCCTACATAAAAATGGGATGATATTACGATGTACTTTTCCACTATATTACCAAAGACTCCATGAAATAATGGATCTATATGGATTATTAATCATATAATCACAAAATAGGTATATGTAATCACTATAATAGATGATTTACCAATATAGGTTCTTGTAAAAATCTATATTAATAAATTTTTATGACTTCATCATGAACCTCTATCAAGTATGTTATATAAAGACCCATGATTTACAAAAAAATTATGGAAAAGTGTTTATGAGGCTCTTGATACAAAGACTCATTTAAGCATCACTTATAACCCTAAACCGGTTTATTTTAAAAAAATATGATATAAACATTCGATAGAATGTTGAGGTCATTCTATACTGAAATTCTAGGTATGTATTATCAGTATTTACGACTGGTAGAGTTTTTCTATATCAATATATTCTAGAAATGTATTTATATAATGATGTATGAAGCATTATATTTCCAGATATGTCATACTCCAACTTTTTGAGTTGAATCTTTTGAAATAAATATTATAGGACAAGAACCTGTTGAGTATGTAATGATGAAGATAAAGACTATTCAAACCCATATCAAAGGTTCTCAGAGAAAGAAGAATAGATTTATCGATAAGCGGATGAATGATTTAAAATTTCAATAGAGTGATCAAATTTTCTTTAAATTGTATCAATATAATGGTATTATAATGTTCTTTAAGGAAGGGGAAAAGATAACTTGGTCCTTAAAAACATTTCAAATCCAATAAATAATTGGATTTTTGGCTTATTGTTTAGAATTTCCACCAAGTCTTTCGAAAGTACATGATGTGTTCTATATATCACTACTAAATAAAGTAAATTCTAGACCGAAATAATTCAATAATCTATTAAGAAATATAATTTTAACAATATCTATATTATTGTGAATAAAATATCAATATTCATGACACTAGAGAACTAGAGTTATGGAATCAGATGACTCAGCTGGTAATGTTACTTTTGAGATATCATTTGATAGAAGTGTCGATGTCGAAACATGAAAAAATTGTGTTGAAGAAATACAAAAATCTATTTATGATGTAAAATTATGTAAATTTCTAGGATTAAATATTTTGGAGGGGTGAATGTAACTCCGTAATATTTTATGGTATATTCCTTTAAAATTAATTAAATCTTTTGGTAGATTGTGATACATGAAACCCCAAATATAAATGAACCATAATATAGTATTCATTTATAAACATCATAAAAATAGTAGGTGTCAATATAAATAAATTGTGAAATGTGTATGGTTTAAATATTTATTATATAAATTCATTAGATATAAATAGGATAAAAAGTATAATTAAAGAAATTTGAATGTACAAAAAATATTGTTCTAAAAAATGATTTTTTATTGATGAATGTGTTTCTTTCTTAATAAATTAAATTAATATATATTTATGAATTATTTTAATGAAATTTAAATATTTTATATTAAATAAAATTATTTATCATTCAAAAAATATTTTGTGTGGGAATGAGATAAGAATAAACCCGGTTTAATTCTTAAAAAAATTGTTTTTCTGAATAGTGGGTTCATCATGTTTTGTGCACTTACTTTGAAATTAGATTTTGATAATTTATAAAATTTATTTTCAAAAATAAATATAATTATTTAAATTCTTATTTCATAGTTATCCTAGGTTAATATTTTTATTATTTTCTGAAAATATTAATTAGTCAATGAATATTAGATAAAACTGATTTTTATTTAAAAATAGCATTTTCATTTAAAGCCATTACAAAGTTATTTATTCTATTAAAATTATTTTAAATTTTCAGTTATTTTAAATATATTATCAGTACTCTCTTTTATATTATTGGAATAATTTTATGTTAAAATTTTATAAAAAAAATTATATACCTAAGAAAATACTTCTTAAGAAAACCTCATTTTCCTTTCACTTATGGGTTTAATTATAAATTTAATTCTTAAATTTATATGGATTGAATTTTATAAAATTAATTCCATATTTTTAGTACCATAATTAATATTATTTAATATTTTTAAGTTAATTTTCCATTAAAATTAATTGTAAAAAAATAAAAAGTTATTACGTCATTTATGGTTAAAATTTGATTTTCAAGTTAAAAGAGTCTCTGAAAAATTTAATTCTACAATTATATTGGAATTATATTTGATATATTGGATTTAATATATAGAATTACTGGGGCAAAATTATCTAATATGACTCATTTATTTTTAGACTTAAATGATAAAATACCTAGGTAAATAAAACTTTTAGTTACCATGGTGGAAAATAAATGGTAAAAGTATCTTAGCATAGAAGATAAGTGAATAAGTTGTTTAATTTTTATTAGGTTTGTATAAAAAATTAATTCCATAAAATCCATTATTTATAAATTATGGAAGCACTTATGTATAGGGTGTCTTTTATTGTTGAATTTCTTTGGTTATTTACAAAAACACTCATTCCTCCTCAATTATAAAAGGATGCATATTCCCTCACTTAATCACACCAATTATTCCATTTATCTCAACCAAAATCTATCAAAATCTTTTTTCGAAAATTTATTATTCTATTTATAGAGATAATTTTCTTCTTAAAACACCAAGCCTAGTGTCCTTAATAAGATATCCAATGTAAGTTTTTTGAAGAGATGGTAATTTTCTTCGCTAAGCAATTTCTTATTTACTTCTTCTCTTATAACATTAATTCATGTATTAATAATTAAAATACAATATAAACCATATATAAAATTTAATAATATGTTTTATATATTTATGTAATAAACTTTATCTATCTCCTCTTTTATCAAATGGGAAATAAAACTGTCAATCATGTGTACCACAGACTACCACGTAACGAACCTTTGTAGTTCATTAATCATCATGACATCTTATGGATGGATATAGTTATGGAATATATGTACATATATAAATATATTAATTAGTAAATAATAATACTTATGAATTTATAATATCAAATCTACCTTCTTATCTTCCAATCTATTGTAAAATGATAATCTTGTTTGTGTATACGTGTAGACTGCCTCCTCCACGAATTGATGTGATTCATTTTTCATTTCTTCTTTACATGGATGGAAATAAGGATGGATTTGACAAAAACATATTATTAATATGATATAATAATGAATCTTGAAATGTTATTTTTTTTAAAATTTATTTATTTCAATCCCTTGAAAAATGAATATGATGTTCATGTGTACATACGGCCTACCGTCTCCATGAATGGTGGAACTCATTTTTCAATATATAAAATTTATGGGGGACGAAAAATATGGATATAATAAATATATATAATAATTAAATCATGATTAATTTTTTATATGATTTAACTATGATATATATATTAGTACTGATACTACAAAGCTAAAAAATACATGAAACATGAAGAAGTTATTACTCGAAACTGTGATTTTAGTGATTTATTTTAATAAATAGGTGAAAAACAATTTTATGTAAATTATATATATTATGATATATATAGGTATATTTCTATAATATATTTATAATAGATCTATTTTTATAATAATCTAATTCTTAAAACATATGATTAAAGTCAAACATGAGGTTTGATTTTATCTTCTCAGTTTTACTTTCATGAGGCATATGCCATATTGGAAATATAATTTTTTTTGGTGTATATACTAGCAATGAATGTTTATGATTCTTCTTAAAAAAATTTTGGTATCTTCATATCCATATATGGATAATTGTTTCTTGAGTATTATGATTCAAAATTTACAAATGTGTAAGTTTGTATTTCACAATCTCATCATTATACAAGATTGTTTAGGATTAATCTTATACTGGGATAATTAAATGATAATTCTATCTTAAACCCAATATATTTTCTTATCCATTGGTTATTTTGGAAAATTAGAAGTACTGTTTCCATTTTCATTTTTTTAAGTACCTAAAATATCAAGAATTGTTTTAAAAAAACTAACTTCATTTCCGATTTGGAATGAAATATTTTTATTCAATTTCATTTTTTTATAAAATTGTTTTCAGGAATGTTTTTTATATTATTATATGATTTATTAAATCAATTTTTACCTGTGATAGTATTTTTGAAAAAATTAATAGGAATATTACTATCATTTTATGTAAAAGCTATTATTTGACTTTTTACAAAACTGTGAAAGGAATGTTTTCTTTTAAAATATTCATCATGAATGGTATATCCCACCATCATGAATGATTAATGATTTGAATCTTCCTTTACATGTTTCTATGATCATTTTAATACAAGATATTTATCCTCATATTTAGGAAATTATAATTTTTAAAATGTGATTTTCAATGTGAAATGGTTATTTTTATCATGGATGATATTTAACAGAATTTTATGGTATTTATACTTATCAATGAAAATAATCCTTATCATACTTGGGATTAATTGGGGATATAATTTAATGATAAAATTATAATTATTTATTCAAATTTATTATCATCAATTTGATTGGGGATTTACTATCATGATACCATTGTCTATATTTCTTTGAATGGTTTATGATTATGTTATTTTAATTGGGAAAACTGTTGACATTTCATATGCTAGTCTTTAATATCATTGTTTAGTTTGATTATATTTCATCCCTTTCAAATAATAAATAAATAAGACTTAATATGTGATGGGAAGGGCCCACTATATCCCATCAACATATTTGTAGGTCTCATGCGTAAAAATAACTTGGGTATTTGGCTAAGGTTATAACCCATTTATTTATTATTTCTTACCATAAGGCATTAACAGTATGTTTATGATGTTTGACATTTTTCATTCACTTATTATGAGATTACATATTGGTGTCGATGTGAATATGTTATAATTTATGATATTCATGGATAGGATTCAAGATCATGTGATTATTTTTACAGATTTATTTGATCATAATTTATTCCTAAAATATTATTCTTGATGCTCATGTTATTGATTAACTGAAAGTGTTTTTAGTTAATTACCTTTCAATATTTATTTTTTTGTAATAACAAAAACATTTATCAATGAGATTTTCTTTTTTATAATTATTTTATATATTATAAATCACATAAAATCAAATATAGAACACAGTATAACATTTATAAATGAATAATGATTTAAATAAAACTTATTTATATAAATTAAATAACTTAAACCAATGGAATAGTAACGTGACTAGTGGAATAGTAATGTGACCCTTAAGAATAGAAACTTGGCCAATAGAATAGTAAACTCACTTATGAAATTATAAATAAAATTTATCCATATTATAAATGAAAATATGATATAATTGATTATAGTATAAGTAAATAATTGTTTTTGAAAATGATAACTTATGTGTTGGTAATTTTATGAAACATGAATGCTTATTTACAATTTTATAATTAATATAATGATTTAAAAAAAATTAATTTTCTGAAAATAGATTCATTAATTTATACTTTTTTATTAGGAATATAACAAAATTTTATAAGACCTTAATTAATTTTTCAATGTGTTATAAAATCAATTATAAATTTAAAATTAATATTATTTTAATAAATGATGATTTTAATTAAAATTAAATTTCTCATATTTGAAAATTTATTTTCATAAAATGGTGTTATTTTTTTAATTTTACATGTTGATATATGGTTAGGATGATTTTATTGGATGTTTTAAAAAAAGTAGATTTTTTCTGAATAGTGAAAAACGTTAATTTTCAGTATAAGGTAAATAAATGAATTTTTTAGTCATTATTGATAGAAATATTATGTGAGTGGCCATTGGTTCAAAATCACATGAATTATATATATTATTATGTAATGGTAATGAAAATAATTCATATTCTAGGGCCAAAATAATAAACCAATGAATAAAATAATCAAAAACACTCATCTCATCCCACTAGAAATATTGCCCCTCACCACCACTTCTCATTACATATCTAAGGCCTTTAATATTGTAAAAATTAATCAAAATACACTCCCAATTCTCTCTCCCCCATACAAGATCATTATGTGTCAATAAAATACCAAACTCAAGTGCATGAAGGAGGTTCTCAAGGAAAAAAATTCAAGAGGTAAAACCATCTTTCATGTTGGATGAATTTCTATTTAATTTCTTCTCTTTTGTTATTATCTATTCAAATTACCTTGTATAAGTAGAATTTTAACTCTATTATCTCAAATATAATGTAATTTATTTATTTTAATGTAATAATACATCATTATTTCATTCCCCCCCTTTTGTTCAAAAATGATAACATCATTCGTGATGTGTCAGTTTATCACATTCAAGGACGATGGGTTTTCAATTTATTTTACCACCTTAAATGTTAGTTATAAAACCATTTTTAATGTTAAATATTATTATAATATAAGTATTAAATCGTATTGAATGTTTTGGAACCATTATATATACATAATATTAAATAATAGATCAAAAATAGTTTGTGATGATTGAGAAACTGCCAAATTAATCTAAATGATTATCATTAGTCATTTATATATTGATTTGTCCTAATACCATATAAATAAATGATTTATAATAAAAAATTAAACCACTATAATTTAATTAATAACATATAATTTCAATTCTGGGAAACTATTCTCATTCTATATGATCTTTCATAAATGTATATAAATGAACTGATTTGAAAAACCAAGGAAACGAACACTCCCAAGCAATGAAATTGTATGATATACCTCATAAAAAATGAAATAAATGAACATAATAAAATTATAATAAATCAAATAAAGTATAATTTATTTTAAATAAATAAATAATGGATTTATTTTTATTATATTGGTCATTACTTTCAAGTGTAATACTCTTCTTGACATAAAGCAAGGGATTATTTTTAATCCATAATTTTTTCGTAGCGTTTCACTTTCTCTATATTTAACACAGTTAAAATCTGATTTATTTTATATAATTATTCTCAATTCGGTTTATATGTTATAAAACCATGTATCAAAATCAGTTTATAATTCTTTTATAGGGAAATACATGTCTTAAAAAATTCTATTCTCAATTCATCCTGATAAGCAAGCCTGATTAGAGGGAACATCAATATTTTTTACCCATTTTTAAGTTCACTAAATAATCTATTTGAAGCCACCATTATTTTTCTAAAATAATTAAATTTAATATAAAAACTATCTTGGTTAATTTATTGATTTATACCAATAATAATACCTTTTTATGGAATCTTTAATATTTTCTTTTAACCGTACTAAAATGTTTTATTTCTAAAGATTCTTAAACACAATTTTACATTTTTTTCAAATATAATTGAACTATATTTTCACCCTAGAATCCTATATTCCATTATTAATGTCCATGTATGATTTAAATATATTCTTTTATGGCCACCGTTATGATATTTTGCTTTGTTATGCTTTTTGACATGATGATGATACCCAATTATTTAGATGGGTAATATTTATGTTTAATTTTGATTTTGTATGTATGATTCATCATTTGGAATGCATATTCATAAACATGTTATGTTGGGTTCACCAAGATATCACACTAATATATTGGGAAATGTTTATTCTCTTGAGATGTCGTGTGCAACTGTTTTGGTGTTTATCCTTGACTTGTTCTCCATGTGCAATAGTCTTTGTGCTTAGCCTTGACTCATAATATTACATGTTCAATGAGTCTTTAATAATTCATATTTAATGTTTTAAATTACTAACGCATTAATATGATTAAATTACTAGATGATCCCATGTTCTATGTGTTATTCATCAATATATTTATTCGTGTTCTATTCCTTTTTGATGTCATCATGTTCTATCATGTAACCCATCTGCTATGATATATTATTATGTTGATTCTCTTATAATGATTTTTATCTAATACATTGGTTCATGTATTACACAAGTTATCTTATATATATGTATGGTTTTCAAGCGTGTTAGGATCTCATTATAAATATTAAATAAAAATTGTTTTTATTTTGATTGATATTTATGGATATGCTAATGGTTATAGTGGTGTGCTCAAAGAATGTAATATGTTCTGTTTAATTTTTTCAAATATAATGTGAAAATCATGAATTTATCTTATTTTCCAATACTATTAAACTAGTCAGTCCTTTGATATGTGATAACTTGTTTCAAGAACCAATATAATGAAATTAACAATAACTATGGGCTACCAAAGTCCAGGCATGTGCAATAATGTCCAATATTTCAATAATGATATGTTTTTGAGTTATTTTTATATGCCCTATAAATTAATTGGATACAATTTTCAAACCTCACGAATCCTAAAAAATCATTGTGGATGATCGCCCGAGAAATTTTCCCGACCTTGTGTTCTTATGATATTCAATATCATACAAATGTTTCATCAAGGTTTACATTTTTATAATTTTATATCATGAAATTTTGTAGTTAATTGATCCTCAAGAACATGTTGCCTTTCATATTTCTAGAGTGATGATTATTCTATGTGAGATTGGAAGAATTTATCTAGTTAAGAAGAAGAGATGGGAATTTATAGGATAGGTAAAATAAATTACTAAATCATATGTAATAATTTATACATGGAAGACACATCCTAATACCTCCTTAGATATTTTATCTTTTTTATAGGAACCCTCAACAACCCTACTCTTAGGATAATAAAGTATTCAACATCGACATCACAATGAAATTATGGAATCCAATAATAGTGGTATAGATCGTATAAACTCTAGTAAATTTCATTCCACCCAAACAGTAGTGAATTACAAGGCCCTAATGGAGTAAGATAAATCCTTTTAGGAGAAATATATGTTTTCCCCAATCAAATTTATTGGACTGGTTGAAAATATCATTCAGTCACAGTTATTAAACCATCAGCTGAATATAGCAGTTGTTGTCAAAGCATTTATACTCCATTCAGTTAAGGCCTCCCCTCTTCATGTTAGGTAATTTCTCTTATAGAGTTTATGTATTCTCCTATAATCGATGTATGATGTTCCCTATAACATCATTAGTATCATGGATAAGATCTCAATACTTAATTCGCCCTATATATAAGTTTTAGTTCGTGATGTACTCATCAGGGCCCTAAAAATCAGTCTAGATTTTGAGATCGAACATGATATCATAAAATCCTACCACTTAGGAAAGGATGTGAATAATGAGTGTTGGGACATCAGTTCCTTCAATTGTGTTGATGCACACTAATACATAGTTCATAATATTAGTAGGAAAAATTCTATACCAAATAATATACTACATAATTTGGGATATGAGCTTTTTACTCTAGCCATAATATACCTAATAACCTCATGATATTATAACAATTAATAATTATAGCTCTAAAAGATACATCTGATTACCCTTTTCAATGATTTTTTAGCTAATAATAGGGACATGTTTGTCTCACAAGATACTATTTTGAACACCATACTCAGGTGGACTTGGCTATACTGTATTGAATTCATACCTTAATCATATCATCAGGTATTTAAATACAAATTCTTTTCTCATGTATCGTTTCTCTATATAGTTACTAACTTCTTTGAAACATGTGGAACCCATTATATTAAGTGATTGAATTAAAAAATGGAATGAAAAAATAGTTCAAAATTTACATGAACATCAATGGACCTAATAACTTAATATCCACCAAAGTATATCCCTCGGATAACATAAAGATCAGTATTCTTATACCAATCCATTTTCTGTAAGAATTAATTTCAATCCTCAAAACCCACTTCATCATGTGAGAAACAAGGAATTTATCTTAAATCACCTACTAATTTTATTAGGGAAATATAATCCAAAAGTTGAAAACCCCCTATTCCAACACACATTGGAGAAGACATGTATATCAGAGAGTAGAATGGACCAAATATTAGTCAATTGATTGAATGTGTTTTAAAATTCATTGTAGATCACGTATGAAAATATCATTATTCACTGGAACCAAGGAATCCATCTATATGATTTCTATTCAACATGAAGTTAAAATATCTATATCCAAAGATTCAACACCAACACATAAAGGTTGTTCCACCTCACGACCTTATGTATATAAGGAGTTGAACACTCCCCTATCCAAATGATTCTAATCAGGATAAACTGGAATAGTCCTTCTATCCTTTAAAGAATGAGTTTTTTCCATATTTATTAAACTGATAAAGAAGATCATTAATAATGAGGATGACATGAGGTTAGTATTGATAATTTCCATCATTACCCTTGTTATCAAGAGCATTATGATGAATTCTTAAAGCATTACTATGGTTAATTTTCATGGAACTATAAGAAGAATCTGGAGTTTCATCCTCGTATCATTTTAAACCATATAGGTCTTCCCATTAGACTCTAAGGATATAAGTAGGAATCTAGGAGATTTCATCCCTCCCAGTGCTCCATGTTTTTAGTAGAAGATGATAATATCATAAAAATAAACTTTATTAGGGTGGTCCAATACCTCAATTAGGTAGCCATGATATTCCTAATAAGGGATAAGAATGTGAAAATGATCACCAGTATAGTATTATGTGAATTCAATATCGATTACTATAAATAATTCATTCTCATCTCAGTCAAAGAGTTTTAAATCATCACAACAACTATTTTATTGTTCCTCTTCTTCATGTATGGATAGTCCATATATAAAAATCTTTAGATAGACCACAAAGATGAAGAGGCCCGGACATTAAAGGAATCATGGGTAATATTTTTTTAAAAGGTGTATACCATTGGGAAAGAATTATTCCATAGAAACTTACCTATGTGCTGTGTGACATGTCATTAAGAATCATCTTTGAAATTTGGTAAATTATTATGCAAATAAATTGGTTGGAAAATCCATTATTTATTAAGAACATTTAAATGAAATTAAAAAATTGACCAACATTCACTATAAAGAAAATATGAAGATAAACCGCTTGAAATTTTGATTATTTTTCACCAATAAGAAGATCCTTGAATTATATTTTTGATACATAGTCCTATAAATCCACCCATAATAAGATTATTTCCATCATTACAATACAGCTCAGTAAAATTATTAGTAGATGAGAGTCTCAAAAGTCATCCATCATAAATATATTATTTATTAATGAACGTTGAAAGTAATTTGAATTACGTTTCAAAAATAATACGAAATTATCATAATTATCTAAAATATGAATAATGATGAAAATAATTATTTAACATCTAGCTGTATTTTCTATATCCTTCAATTCTAATTCCTCTTCAAATAGAAATTCCTTTATCCAATATCCAATTGCCCATGTTTTATCTATTATTGACCATTAATATTTAATTAATGGTGATGGGAAATAAAAATATATATTCCACCACTGCCAATGATTATAAATTGTCAGAAACAATTTTATTCCGTGAAAATCTTTGAGTATACCACATACTAGTATAGGCTACTCAAAAATCAATGTTGTGTCATAGAAGTGGTTTTTTAGAAAATGAATTTTTTATGTTTTCTAAATTGGATGTCAATGTGTATGTAATATCATGATATTTTAAAATGAAGACAACATTTAATAGTAATAAAATATGTAACAGTCTACTTAAATGAACCACAAAATATTATTATATATATATAACCATTATAACCTATCCGTTAATTTAGAGTGTATGAATATGATTAACCACATTATAAAATATATCTATAGATTTATTACTCAATAAAAATTTACTAATTAATTATGAGTAAATAATTACTTCATATTTTGTAAAACATATTTGTTATTTAAATTATTTTATTTAATTTTTTTATTTAATTTTTTGATTAAATAATATAATTCAATTTTCGAGCATTCTGAAAAAAAATTTGATAAAATTTATATCATTTTATTTACCAGAATATCCAAATTAAATTATGTTGAATTGTTTATATTTTTCTGAAAATATTGACTTTTTTTGAATAGTAAAAAAACGATATTTAAATAATGATTAATTGTTTATATTTTTATGAAAATATTTACTTTTTGTGAATAGTAAAAAATAACAATTTTTGTTAAATTTTCATTTATTTCTATTAAAAAGTCCCATTGTGCTATGACTTTGATCTCAAAGTAACAAAAGTATTCTTTAATATGGATACAATAAAATTAATTATATTTGAATCATTATTATACATGATTTTGGTATATGTCTAATATTGGGATTAAAAAATAATTTTTTAACAAATCATTTATTTTTTTTTATTTTACAAATTTCGTTTAAAATTTACTTCTTCCACTTCTATGAATTTAATATTGAAAATTTATCCCATAATATGAATTATGATGTTAAAATTTGTTCATTATGATCCTTTTATATACATTCATTATGAACAATACCCTTAATAAATATTGTAACCTCACACTACTAGAAATTTAAGCTATTGTGATAGACCTATATCCACGGTTTTATAGGTATAGTGATATATTTTGATTATAGACACTATTTAATTAAACATATGTGGATAAACATCAATGTTACTTTTTTATAGGTGTAGGGCTCTCATATCAACCTCCCTCGATCAGTGACCCCATTCTCCGTATTGTCTGTATCTCTCACTCTGGCAGCCTCCTCCCGACGCTTCCAATCAATGCCCTCTCTTACACTGTTGTCAACCTCTCTCCCCATGACCATCCTCTCGGAACTATCAACCTCTCTCATTCTATTCAAGGAATCCCTTTAGAAGCAATAATTCATTGTCCCTTCAGCTTGTAATATCTGTGTACTTTCTGAATCTCTCTCCTTCTATTTCCCTCCCACCATTAAGCCTCTTAATATTTGTCAACTGAAGCATCATCCTGCCAAGAATGGTATTATATTTCTATTTTTTATTTATATTATGCAATGATAATCACATGGTCTAGACAACTATGGAGAGTTTGGGGAGGAAGACAGTGTGTATTCAGTTTTCACTTCCTGTACAATGGGAATTTATGATCATCATTTCAATTTATTTAGACATTGGAAGTTGCATTTAGTTTTCCATTTTTTAATGAAATTTTATCTTCTTGGGATAGATTGTTCTTTTTTGGTATTTGTGTGGTTGTAGAATCTATGGCATGTTTTTAGGGGAAGTAACTTGATGGAAGTAGTTTTTTGAATTTTATTTGATTTTTCTTTTACATCTTATGTTTATTTAATTTTTCAGTTGATTGTATTTTTTTCTCTGAGAACATATGCTTGCATAGTGCAGTAAATGAAATCCCCATTTTTTTGGTGATCCAAGTAATTGGGGATGTGGGGTTTTATTTATCCTCATCTGATGTTCTCTATTTATTTTCATAAATTCAACTTTTTTATTGATAAGCTTGTAATCATATCTTGTGGTAAATTTTAAATAGTTCAAACTTTTCTATATATATATGATGATTCCTGTCATTGACATATCATGTGGTGGTTTCTTGATGAAAACTGGGGGGAGTTGATTCTATTTCATTATTACCTACATTGAAAACTTTTTATTCTGTAGCGCCATAATGATATGATCTGAATGAGAAGTTGAAAAGTTATCATGGGAGGAACTAAAATCAATTCCAATGTGAGTTATTTTTTTATTCCTCGTTATATTTTTCAACCCGAATAGATGGTCATAAATTCCACCAATACACCAAATTATCTTGTTTTAGTCTTTATCAACTCCAAAATAGGTGGCCATCTTGGAAGTGACCTTCTTAAAACATAATAGGATGTTCTCAATAAGAACCAGGTATTTAGGGTTTTAACCCCACAAATTTCACTCATGTTTATTTTCTCCAATAGTTGGAATTTATATCTTAATGGTATTTTAGGTGGTCTAAAATATCAAATTATGGATGAAAAACCAGATATATGTTTTTCATTCAAATCAAGTTAGCTTGTGTGTTATGGTGGCATAATCATCACTTGAGGGATAGATGTGATTTCTTGTATATTGTTTATACAATTTTTTATTTTTCATGCATGATCATATGGAATATTATGAAATATATTAGAAACCCAAATACAATTTCCATACTGATATGTATTTATTATACCCTGTATGGGATCCTTGGTGTGGTTGTAGAGTTAAAGATTGTATTTTGTGTAACATCCCATAAAAGAGACCTGGTCAGAGGTGATGGATGAGTATTCGGAGACTAGACTATAGAGGGACATTTTTTTGTCATATCTCAACTATTTATTTTCTATTTTGTCTATTTTGTGCTTTATCAACATAGTATTTGGTCCTTTGTATGTACATGTGTATATTTTGATATGATCATATTTTTCATCTCAATTAAATATATAATTTAATGATTTTTGGTTGACCGTAATTCTAATTCCTTGAACATACTATAATGTGTAATGTTAATATAGTTATTTGTGAATTAATGTATGTGTGAGTATACTGATATTATAGTCTTACCATGCTTATTATGTACTCTCACCAATAGTTTAAATCGTCTGTCATATGAGGAGGTACACCAGAGGTATTATAGCATCTTTTACATCACCAATGATTGGATAAGACCATTCCAAGGACTTAAAAAATGTTATCAATTTTTTTGGGTTGTTTTACGATTTGGGGTATTTAGTAATTAAATTTTCTATTGGTTGGATATTAGAATGTAAACTGGTTCTATGCATCAAGAACACCTGTACACTGGAAACCCAAGTCCCCAGGGGTGTATTTTTCCATAATAGTTTTACATTGTTATCATTGAGATATTTATTCAAGTATTATTTTTGGTTTGGGACAGTTATTTTTTTGACTCTTGTCATGGGGAGGAAATTAAATGCAAGTTCATGAATCATACTTGAAATATAGGGATTTTTTAACATGTTTATGACTACTTTTCTAGGGAAAATTGTTTTAAAAATGTAAAGCATTTTTAGAAAGTGGTTTTGAGAATGTAATATGTGTGGTCATTTTTTTGGAAAATTAATTTGAAAATGGTTTTCATTAATTAAAAAATCAGTAATATATGAATTGGTGTTTTCTATAATAACCTATTGACATTGTATGAATTAACAGAATCTAAAATATTAGTTTTCACGTGATTTTGTTTGATTTATGATATCTTAACCATGTTTATATGGTATATGAAAACCTTTATCTGGGTTTTTAGGATATTAGATTCCTAGTGCCTTGGAGTATGATGGCTATGTATTGGGTGTTGTTTGGATTTGACTTTGGAGGTTCGAGTTGGTGGTAATCCTTCAAGTTGGTGGATCTGGTTGGTGTTTTTCTTGATGTATTGATGTAAAACTCTCAATATAGGGAATTTAGGTGATTTCTGGGTGATTTTTTTGTATTCATATTAGGAATTTGCTTGTTAGATCAGTTAAGGGGGTGGAAGGTTTCTTATTATCAATGGTGAATGAGTGAGTTTTGGGTTTTATGCATGGTGTATAGGAGAGTAACCATTATATTATTATGATAAGCGTTATGATTTGGTGTTTTTGAAATTCTATTTTGTTATAATGTAAGGATTAAAGGTTGTTTCTTTATTTTTTGGTAATAATGCTTGCTTATGATTATGGTGTGAAGGGTTTCTAATTAGTACTGTTGTTATTACAGGATAATGTTGAGTCAAAATTCACCAAAAAAGTAACTAATTAGGATGGTATTGTGTTCTTGTGGTAAATATTCTCAAGTGGATGTTTCCCTCATATTTTTTTACAACTACTTTGATTCATTGACCATGGCCTTCAAAAATGAAAAGAAATGGTTTTCTAAGTTATCCATGAGATCTAAGGGTAGCAGTGCCTAATTTTCAATAGTGACATGGGATCATATGTTGTTTAGAATATGTTGAAGAAAGTTTAGTTCCTATTAGAATGGATTGGATCTCTAGTGGATATATGCATGAAAGTAGAAGTTTCTAAATTCAAATGAGATGAATCCGAATGGATAAATACAATTGATCATAAAAGAAGAAATGAGAAGGTTCTATGGATCGAGTTTCATTACCTCTTCTATGAGTGGATATGGTAGATTTTCATAATAAGAGAATGTTTTGGGAATTCATAGAGCTATGTAATTATGTGAATCAGTAATGGAGTATCCCAATAAATTTTAAATGTTTATTCATTTCATTCCATCCATCAAATAAAATTTATTTGTAATGGAATTCTATTTTTTAAATGGACTTATGCACTCATTATGGGTATGAGTAGCTTCCTTTTATCTGGACACCTACTAGGATATATTCAAGAATGACTGAGGTATATATGTAGATACATCCATTTCATATGAAGGTGCATGGAGAAAGATGTAAACCAGGTAGGAATGAATATTGGTTGGTGAGCCTCAGTATGAGGTTGATGGAGTAAATTGAATGAGTAATATCTCAACTCAATATATGAAAATTAAATGAACCATGTTCTATTTCTCATGTATCAAGAATGTTCATGCATTCCATTAGTATTGGGATGAAAGAAATAGGATTCATGTATGTGTCGAGATGCGAGTTTCCATAGAGATTATTCTATTATAATAATCCATCCTAGGTGAAGGGGATTTTAGTACCCTACATTTTGTTGTATTCGTAAAGTCATTCTTTTTCTATAATTTGGATTTATCTATATAAAATTCTTTAAAGTATTGTTTTTGTTGGATATAATTTGTGTTTAAAAAATGATACTTTTTAAATGATTTTTTTTTGAGATTACTGGGATAGGATCATTGATAGTGATCATAATGTGATATTAGGCACTAGACATGTGTAAGTAAAATTGATGATGGTATCGATACCTCTATAGTTGTTAGATTCATACTCATCGTTTTGGAGTGAAATCCATATCAAGGGATGGTGATCAATGTCTATGTTGTGAAATGTATGAACATACAAAGTAAATGGATGAATTGAGTGTCTGGAGATGGATGTTGGATGAACCATATTTAGTTCCATGATCGCACAAAAATTAATGATTTACCTATATAGTTCGGTATAGTCAGTGTGTTCTGTTAATTATAAAAAGTTTATATTGGTAAATAGGATATTTAGAGATTTTGTATTTCTGTTATGTCATTTAGATCAATGTGTCGAGTTATGTATCAATATTTGATATTGTAGTGGGATAGTGCTTGAAAAATCTAGTGTGGAGTTTGAATGGGAGCCTAAATAGGGTACTCTAAAGGCTGTTGAAAGTGTGTATTGAAGGGAAACCAAGGAGTCCAAATTGATAAGAATTTATGAAATAGATTCCATAAAAATAATAATTTTTGAATGATAAATAGAAATAACCAATTATTGCATGTTCAAAAATAGTTTCTACAATGATGGAATATACAATCCAAATGAAGGAAGATCATGCACCAAAATTTTGTCTAATCATATTAGAAAAATGGTCTGAAATTTCCAAGAAGATTGAGTAATAATAAATGAAAGAAAATTATCTAGTTTATAAAATTGGTAATCCTATATAACATCAGAATAATGGTGAATTACAGAAGAAGAACATTCTAAAAAACAATGTTTCCATATATAAAATTAAGAATGATATATTCAACACGAGTTTTAGGTATTTTATACATTCAAAGAATGGATTTTTTAGGCTAAGAAAAATATCTAATCCCTATTTCTCACTTTTAAGGGTTGATGGAAGTTTTATTTATTCCCATATTTTGGTGATTTTTTTTTTTGAATAGGCAATTAAAGGTGATGTTTAAAAATTAATGATCATTATTAATGATTATGTTATTTAGTATTAGGATGTACATATCAATATAAATATTATTTGTTCATTTTTGGGGGTGGATTCATGTATAATTGACATAATGATCACATACATATATAAGAATTCATTATATATCAATTTTCCCCTTGATTTTATTATAGGTGTTTTTTAATGATGAGGATGGTTTTATCCACCATCACTAACGACAATGAGTTCAACATCGGATTCCGTTAAGGTTTATTCCGTTTTTTTTCATTGGCCTAATTTTAATTAGGGATTTTTTATATCTTTGGGTTCCTTATATTTTTGTAGTGTTTTTTTAGATTTCATTGAGGTGGATTCCAGTCACTGTTGGTGAAGGCATACAAGTGAATTCATAGGTGGTAATAAACATATATAAGTTCCCCCTTTATATATATTCACTCATGGCATTATGAATATATTTATTGTGTTTTGGTGTGATTATAGATAGATATGAAAAATGAATACATGTGTATGTGTAAAGGGGTATATGCAAGTATAAACATATATCCAAGGACCCACATGTGCATATTTGGCCATGAAAATATGTGCATAGGGGCTAGGTGTACTTATATATATGTGAAGATTCAAATGCATACAAGAGTAAAAAGAGAATGATCTGAGTTGTTGTCATCAACGGCAACTCATCTTGAGGTTGAGGTAGGTTCCCTCTTCCTAAACCATTAATTTTAGTTATAGAATCACATGATTTTTTTGAAAACATGTTTCCATAATTTCTATATTGTTTTAGAAAATGGTTTTCTAATAACCTCTAGCTTTTTCAAGGTAGAATGTGAATATATCCCTTGAACTTATTTATAGACCTTGTTCAAAGAGGTTAACAAATGCTGGTAGTTTCTAGATACTAGAACAAGAGATATAAAACAGTACATTAATCATCCTTAGATACATTCATCATCTTATACAAATTCCCATTAAATTCATCATAAAAGACCACTTCATAATTTGATGACATATTAGTTCCAATACCGTGCATCCTTAGATATTATCTGGTATCATTGAACTCACCCATAATATTCCTCTAGAAATATTTCATAAGGAATGGTGTGAACATATCATGCTATAAGGAATGAATCTGCAAGGATAGAGAATTTAAATTTAGAGCCAATCCTTCCCAACTAACTATATTAAATTAATTTGAGTTTGTATCTTAGAAGTACCCAATGGTATTTAAAATAATTTCAGATATGATGTTACTCTTATGTAATCTCACTGCCTCCCCCTCATTCAAATAAACTCCCATATTCATTAAAACTAGTGATATCATCCTACCATAAGGATAGTAATTCAGATTATCTTTTCCTTTGCAGTAGTGATCCATTTAAAAAATCATTTACCTTGATAGGTTTAACTTCATATTATTAATCATAATATTTAACACATACAAATCCTTAAAAAACAAAATATCCATCTATCATACTCTTTTATAAATCCTTATTTGAAAAAACATGCAGAGAACCTTCCACATCGGTTCTATGTCCTTCACTGGTGTGCTGGGTTCTTTTGCAGGGGAAGGGGGAGGGTTCCCTTTTTTTATTAAATCAATTGTTTGAACCAAAATACCATTTATGTCTCGTTAGTCTTTTATAATCGAATTTCCCAAGTAGGAAAGTGTTGTAATGCCAATGTAACCACTAAGTGAGTAACATGATTTGGATGGAATGACTTTTCATGTCTAAAAGCCTTTCCTTGAGTGTTTATGTTGAGAGGACCTTGTTTGAATAAAATGAATAGTTTTTCTTGTATTAAGAGACATGTATCTGAGTGTTCTTTTCTGCATTTACATACATTAATTTGTTGATGTGGAATGTCCATGAGGTGGGTATGGGGTGTGAGGTGTGAAGGGGGGTGGGTAGGGGGTGTGTGTAGAGCGTAGAGGAGGTGTTATGGGGGCAGGGGGAGGGGTGTGCAGGGGGTCTATAGGGGGTGACTAGGCGGTTGTGCAAGTGGTGCATGGGGTGTGTAGGGGTGTGTACAAGGGAGTAGGCAGGGGGTGTGAAGGGGGGTGGTAGGGGGTGTGCAGGGGAGACAGCAGGGGGAGGGGGTGTTCAGGACATGTGTGAAAAGGCTATTCCCAATTTTTAGGCTTATAAATGACATTGTGTCGGTATAACATATTGTTGACCTCACCTATTTTGATAATCCCAATTATTCTTTAATGTGTTTTGATAATCACAATTATGTTTTAATATGTGTTTATAATCCTATATATATATGTCAAATTATGTTGAAAAAATATCAAAATGATCATTGGAATATGTTAATCCACCTTTATCTATGTTTATACATACTTTGAAATAATTCTAACTCAATCAGGATTTGATTTTCATAGAAGAGATATGTGTTAATCATGTGAATCACTGATACAGGGCTACCGATAGAATAAGTCTACTAGTTTTCCCAAGTCGATGGAAACATATAGATGATTACCAGTACATAGTCTACCGATATGAAAAGGTCACTGATAGACATAGCTTCCTATAACACAAGGTCACTGGTACACAACTACCGATATGAAGTCTACTGATACAAATACACAGCCACCAATACAGACAGATACTGACAGATAGCTTCCGCTACAAAGTCTACCAATTCAAGAATGCCCCCACTAAAAAATAGCTACCGCTAGAAGGAGCTACCACTAAAATGAGCTACCACTAGAAGGAGCTACCTCTAGAAGGACCTACCGCTAGAAGGAGCTAACTCAAGAATGAGCTACTGCTAGAACGATCTACCACTAGAAGGAGCTACCGATGGAAGGAGCTACCGATTCAAGTGAACTACAATTACATAGACTAATAGTTTCTAATACATAAAGCTAATGTTACAAATAGTGACAGTTATTGATACACAACTACTGACATAGGTCTACCGATGCAAGAGCTTCTTACTCAAGTCCACCGATACATGCTCACTAATTATAAGAGCTACTGATGAAAACTAGTTACTATTTCTCTAAATTCTGTTTCTATTTTGTTATTTAGCAATGGTCATATATGATTTTTTTAATGCATGTAGTATTAATTAATGATAGTTTTTTTCATGTTGGGAAATCATACCTCATACTTGCAGAAGCAATAATTCTTCTTGTCGAACCACATGAGCTATAAAAGGACGGAAAAAAGCCATGCATAAAATTATGTGTTGAAAAAAGTGAAAAAGCTACTAGGTGTGGTGATATAAGAAGATACGCATCTGATACAAAAAGAACACATGCACCAGATCTTAGTAAAGAAAAGAAAATTGATGTAAAGTTGAGGGACATTTCTGTGTTGCAAAGCCTACCTGCAACCTCAAGTAAAACTTAAATACAAGGAAGTCAAGGAACAAAACTACGACAATCAGTTTTGCTTGAAAAAAACAAAGAAGGAATCAAAGCACAATTTACATTCAATCCAAGGAGTTAAAAGCTATAATCACAACACATATAGAATTATAAACTCCTCTCCATTGATTTATCTCTATTTTGTTTCATTTATTTACATTTTGAGCAGTGAGTGTTCTGTATTTACACACCGACTCATGAGTAAAAATGAAAGATATCTAAAATCCTCACTAAAACCTTCTAGATTCTTTTAGTTCCAACTGTGAATTGTGGTAGAGGTCAAGTGTGACCTGGATAGCATGTGTGCTATTGTTTTTTCTCACGTAGAACTGTGGTAGAGTCCTTAGTACATGGACACTCTTTTTACTATTTTTTACCCCAATCCAGTGTGTGAATCAATGTTTTATATTAACTGTTTGAGAGGACTAAGTCTCGTCTTGAGACTAAACCTCTTTTTATATCAGTTTTGCATCTTATTTTTAGTTTAAGTTATTTTCTATTCCACTGCTATGTACATTAAATATTAATCTATTATAAAGTAACTCTGATAGTGAAACAGTCAAGTGTTTATATATTTTGTTAGCCAGTAAGTTAGATTCAAAAGTTAATTAATCTTAATGTTGAGTTAGCTGAGAAATAATCAATCTTTTGGGAAACCAATTGAAAACATACAATATTTATAAATTCACTACAGTTTAATTTTTACTTAATTTGGTGGATTTTAATCATTATGTTTTTAATAGAAATTTTTAATTAGAACTCAATTCATCCCCCTCTTGAGTGTCCACTCCGACCAAGATTTGGTATCAGAGGAAAGATTATTATTTCAGAATTTCCAAATACTATATTTTTCAACTGTGATTTTAGTTGTATCTTAAAGATCTTAAATTTCTGTTAGTTCAAAATTTTATCCCTTTAAATATATTTGCTGAAATATTATTTTGGATAATAGATTAGAATGTGCATCTACCAACATTCCACCTTTCTATAACGGTGTTAATTATACCCACTAGAAACATAAAATGAAAATTGATTTATAAAGTATGGGCATTGATATCTAGACTGCTATAGAGACTCAGTATAAGATTCCAGAATCTAAAAGAACTGCTTGGGATGAACCTATGAAAACTACTTACAATAATAATTGTAAACCGATGAATGCTTTGTATTGTGTTTTAAGAGGTGAAGAATTTAATCGAATATCTGCTTGTAAAACTGCTTATGAAATCTGGGATACTTTGGCTATTTCCTCTGAGGGAACAACCTATGATAAAGAAATTATATTGAATACCTGCACTATTATTTATGATAATTATAAAATGAAGCCAAATGAACCTATTTCTGACATGTATCTTATGTTCAACGAAATTGTGAATACAATGAGCTCACTTGGACATGTTTTTCCTACAAAAGACCAAATCATGAGGATACTAAGAGGTATGCCAGAGAGATGGAGTGGAAGATCAGTTTCAATAAGAGAATAATGTGATATTAGTTAACTGCATGTTGAAGAACTGATTTGTAATTTAATGATGTATGAAGAACAACTGAAGGTAAACAAGGAAGATGATAAGGAACCAAGAAAAAAATTAGTAGCCTTCAATACCTCTGCTTCAGAAAACAAGGACAAAGGAAAAATTCAAAGTGAATGTGATAGCTCAAGATGTAATGAAGGTGAAACTGAAAGCAACTCTGAAATGGCTCAGATAGCCCGAAGATTTAAGAAATTCTATAGGAAGAAGAAATTTTTCAAAAAACAATAATATAAGGGTAATTACGACCAAAGAGGTTATTGGAAGAAATATTTGAAGAAAGATTGGAAGAAAGCTGAAAAGAATGATGATAAAGTGTGTTATGAATGCAAAAAAAAAGGACACATTAAGGATGACTGCCCAAAATTGATGTTCTAGAAGAAATATGATTATAAGGACAAAAAAATATAAGAATGTAATGAAAGAATCCTGGAGTACATCACAAGACATTTCATGTGATTCTTATTCTACTAAGGATGATAAATCTCACAAAGCAAATATGTGTTTCATAACAAACACATCTGAGGTAACATTGGATACTCCAGCTTTAAATTCTTATTATTCTAGAGATGATTATGATTCTGAAAACATGTCTAGTGTAGATTTATTTGAATACTGTAACATTATTGAGAAAACATGTAATGAGCTAAAAGATATGAATAAAACCTTAAATAAATACTATTCTTTAACTAGCACAGTCAAATCTGCATTAGAAGTTGAATGGGAAAAGAATGCTCAACTGTTAAAGGAAAATTATGAAAATAAGTTATCCAATGAGAAAATTAGAAACGATTTGGATAAGTTCACTAATGGAAAAAAAATCTAACTCAAATGCTTGGAAAACAAGTGGCACCTATGTAAACTATTGGTTTAGGATACCAACCTCGACAGAGACAAATTACAAAAAGTAGATTTATTCCAAAATCTAGACAGTATGCTGAGGTTCCAGCTCTATAAATTCCTATGTCTCAACTATCTAGTCATAGAGTTATATATCAAACAATTTTTATCTTTAAAAATCTTTTGATTATATTGATTGTATGAGACCCATTAGACAAATTTTAGTACCAAAAGTTTTTCTTGCTAACCTATCTAGACCTAAGAAAATATGGGTACCAAAATAATTTTATGTTTAAACCTGTTTTGTTGGAGAGATGCATGAAGAGTTCTTATAAGAAGATATGGTACCTAGACAGTGGATGTTGAAGGCATATGACTGGATATTATTCTTGTGTCAAATTTATAATCTGTGTTGATGGAGGGCATGTCACCTTTGGTGATAATTCAAAAGAAAAAATCAAAGGATTATGCCAGATTGTTATCACTAATTCAATTTTAATTTGTAAAGTATTATTTGTAGACAGATAAATATAAAACCTGTTAAGCATTTCCCAGTTGTGTGATGATGGTTTCAATGTTAAATTTGAAAATGATGCTTGTAATTTTTTTAATTCTTACAATGATTTAGTGTTTTATTCATTAAGAAATGAAAAATTTTATGTTTTATATTTAAATTCCTTAGTCAAATAAAAGGATAATTGTTTAAATGATTTTCATAGAGGCCCTTTTCAATGGAACAGAAGATTAGAACCCTAAGATGTTCATTCACTTAATAAACTGACTACAAAAATTTTAGTTAGATACCTACCTAAACTAAAATTCCCAACAGACAATGTTTGTTCTCCCTAACAACAATTAAAGCAACAAAAAATTTCATTCAAATCAAAGAAAGAGGTTTCAACTTCTCAACCTCTTGGGTTAGTTCACATGGACTTGTTTGGACCTTAGAGAGTTTCTAGTTTAAATGGGAATCTCTATGTTCATGTTATAGTAGATGAATTTTATCGATATACTTGGATATACTTTTTATCTCACAAAAGTGAATATTTCTATTACTTTATTAAGTACTCCCAGTCTGTAGAGAACCTTAGTGGACTTATTATTAAGGCCCTGAGAAGTGATCATGGCGGTGAGTTTGAAAATCATGGGTTTGAATCTTACTACTCACACAATGGCTATGGTCATAATTTCTCTGCCCCTAGGCCTCCTTAACTGAATGGTGTAGTAGAAATAAGAAATATAACCCTTCAAGAAATTTCCAGAACTATGCTCAATTAAAATTCTTTAACTATCTACTTTTGCGATGAAGTTGTCAATACAACTTTTTATCTATTAAATAGAGTCTTGATTAGAACTGTTCTTAAGAAGACCCCTTAGGAACTGTGGAATAATAAGAAACCTAAATTGAGTTACTTGAGATTTTTTTTGTTGCAAAGACATTATTCTCAATACTAAGGATAATCATGAAAAGTTTGCTTCTAAAAGTGATGAGGGAATCCTTCTAGGTTACTCTATAACCAGTAAATCATATGTAGTATTTAACAAAGGGACCAAATGTGTGGTGGAATTAGTACATATTAAATTTGATGAAACTGATCCACATGAACCTAAGTATTCTCTTGAAAATCATGAAGAAGATCTGTCTATTCTTAAACTTAATGATAAAATCAGTGAACCTGTTGTATAGACAACAAGTTCTAGAAATATTCCAGAATCTACTCAAGGTGAACCCGAACATTGTGATGAACCTGAAATTTCTAGTCCTACCTTTACTAGATCAACTAGGATTACAAATAACCATCCCTTAGATGTTGGTGTAGGTAATCTTGATAGAGGGGGATAAACTAGAGCTTCTCTAAGAATCCAGGTTGAACATCATGCCTTTCATTCAATGTTAGAATTTAAAAATATCAATGATGTAATCAATGATGAATTTTTTGTAATGGCTATGCAAGAATAATTAAATAAATTTGAAAGAAACAAAGTCTGGGAATTAGTTGATAGACTTAAGGACACATTGACCATAGACACTAAATGAGTTTTTAGAAATAAAGATGATGAATTAGGAAATATCATTATAAACAAAGAAAGACTAGTTGCACAAGGATATAGTAAAGTGGAAGGAATAGAATGTAAGGAAACCTTTGCACCTATAGCTAGATTAAAAGGTATTAGGATTCTACTTGCATATGCAGCTCATATGAATTTCAAGTTATATCAAATGGATGTTAAAATTTATTTTCCAAATAGTTTTACAGGGGAATATGTTTTTTTGAACAACCACCTGGATTTACTAATCCTCAATTTCCAAATCGAGTTTTTAAACATTCTAAATCTATATATGGTTTAAATAAAGCTCCATGATCTTGGTATAAAAGACTTAGTAAGTTTCACATTTCAAAAGGTTTTTCTAAAGGGATTTCTGATCCAACTCTCTTTATCAAAAGATTTTCCAAAAATCTTTTCATATTGAAATTCAATGTCGATGATATTATTTTTGGATCTTCTAAAAATACCTTCTGTATTGATTTTTCAAAGAGTATGCAAACTAAATTTGAAATGAGTTTAATTTCAGAACTCAAATATTTTCTTGGATTTTAGGTTTTTCAAAATGAAAATTGTTTTATTTTAAATCAAAGTAAATATACAAAGGATCTTTTAAAAAATATAGGTTTCGATAGTGTTAAGGAATGTGATACACCTATTAGTACTATTTGTAAGTTGGAGCTGATTAAACTAGGAAACCAGTAGATCAAACCAATTAAATATGTATGATTGGGAGTATACTTTACCATATTACTATTAAACCTGATATTATGTTTAGTGTGTATATATGTGAAATATTTCAAGCTAATCCAAAAGAGTCACACCTGCTTGCTGTTAAAAGAATTTTAAAATATCTTAAGCATTCTAATAATTTAGGATTATATTATCCAAAAGTACAATCATTCAATTTAATAAGTTATTCAGATGCTAAATTTTTTGGATGCAAGTCAGATAGAAAGATAACATCTGGAACATGTCATATTCTATGTTAGTCCTTAGTATCATGGTTTAGTAAAAAGTAGAACTCTGTTGCATTATCTACTGCTAAAGCAGAATATATTACTACTGGTATTTTTTTTCACAAATTATATAGATAAAGCATACATTATTGGACTTCGAGAATCATTTTAGACATTTATCTATAAACAATGATAACACTAGTGCAATTAAAATTTCTAAAAATCATGTGTCTTACTCTAGGACCAAGCTCATTGATTTAAGGGACCACTTTTTAATAGATTATTACCAAAAGGGTGATATTACTCTCGAATTTATAGTTATAGAACATCAAGTAGATGAAATATTCACCAAACCATTATTTTCGTATAGGTTAAATTACATTAGACATGAGTTAGGAATGATAGACGATGTAGGTTAGAAACCCCACCGTTAGAAACCTCACTGTTAGAAACCTCACCGTTAGAAACCTCACTGTTAGAAACCTCATCTTTAGAAACCTCACCATTAGAAACCTCACCGTTAGAAACCTCACCATTAGAATCCTCACTGTTAGCCAAATCCTCACTGTTATCCAGAACCTCACTCTTATACCTCACTGGTATGAACCTCAGTGGTATGAACCTCACTTTTAGTGGAAGTCACTAATAAAAATACAGCACCATTAGTTTGGGCTATTTTTTAAATTTTGTATCTTTAGCCTCTGAAATTTGTATCATCTGTACTATACTTACTATGCTTTATTTATTTATTTTGTGATTTGTAAATGATAAAACATGAGTCTTGATCCCATATCAATCCACCAAAAACCCATTACCTCCATGTCTTAGCTTCCAAACCGTCATTTCTCTCAAACCCTAAGCCTCACAATTCATAGAATAGAAAGAATGAAGAGACTAGAAGTCATCGAAAATAATCATGATCCAAATTCAAAGAGAATCAAAGGAGAGTCTATTGGTTAGAGTGAAGTGATGAAACCCACAAATCTGTACCTCGTTCAAAGGGAAATAATAGATGAGAAATAAATTTGCGCAGAATGGTTGATGACTAATAAGTATTTAGATCTAGAAGTGATAGAAGATCAGAAATTGGTAGAGTGCTTCTTGAATAACAATAGTCCGTATTATCCAAATATGGTAAAATAATTCTATGAGTTTGATTGTTTTGAGAAATCAGATGTTGAGAACAGGATGATATCCGTAGTGAATGCAGGAAAATATCATTTTCTTCTATTGAGTGGGATGCATGCTTGAGAGTTCCACTTGTAGGAGAGTTTGGGTATTTCTCAAAATCAATACCTCCTACCAGTGACATCATTTATTATAAATCTTCCATGTATGAATTAATAGGAATTGGCACCCCAAGAAAAGTAGTTTCTACAGAAATGAATGGAGGGAACCGATTACTGTTCATGTTCATCCATCATGTTTATATGTCCAAGAAGAGGGTAATTTTAAAATTTGAAGTATCAAGATATTTATTTGTTTCATTTGCTGAGGAATATTGTCAAGGTAAATTTGGGTAGGCTTTCGATGACTCAAATTGATGATATGACCAGGACAAAGTAAAAAACTAATACTCTTTTCATTGAAAAGATGATTTCTTTGATGATCAAGGTAAGAGGTGTGGCTAAGTCTCAAGATGAGACTGTGGTAATGAAAGAAAACTTTTGTATTACCAAAACTATTATTAAATACATGAAGATCAATTGGAATCCGTGGAAAATAGAATGGGTCAGCGGAGAAGGGAAACTCTAGGATAAGTTTAATATTGTGGATCATCTTTCTAGGCCTAAGAATGTGAGGGATCCAGGTCTAGGACCTGTTGAAGAAAAACATCAGTATAATGATGATTCTGATCAAAAGGATACCTCTTTAGCTGATGGAGGGGATCCGGAATTGCCTCCAAGTCCAACTAATGAAGTTGTATCATCTGGAAAGTAATCTAAGTTGGGAGTAATCAATGAAGAAGACCATATTGATGAGGAATACTAGATTTATCTATATAATGAAGAATAAGTCCATGAAAGTGGAGAACATGTTTTTGATATCACGGATGAGAACACCTAGAGTTTGAGTCAATTTATTGGAAGTAATTTTGTGCCTATAGAGGCTATTCTGGTTGTGATGGCAGAACCTTTATCCTTTCTTTATGATCCTCCTTCTTGAGAAATAGAAATGTTTGTGGAGGATTCTTTTAAGGAAGACCAAGCTGCTGAGTGTGCAATTGCTATACACATACATGAGAATTCAAAAATTGAGGGGGAGAATCCAATCGGGCTTGGCACTGTTTCAGTAGCTCATGAGACTGAAGACTGGGCAGATACCCAGGTTTTATAGTTTGTGGGTTGGACTATCCTGATTATGAAGATGAGACACCCATCAATCGAACACAAGTTAACTATAATATCTTTTCTGAGTTTTTACCTAAGGATGTGGTAAGAATAGATGATCTAGACCAGTAGAAGTCTGATCTTAAGACCTCGTTTGTGGAAGAGATAAAAAGAATGGAAGCCTCCTTAATATCATTAATTTAGTCTGTTATAAATGAATCTGTGGCTAGTGTTGTGTTAGAAAGATCACCTGTAGTTGTGCCTATCAATTTGGTTACTAAGACTAATCTTGAGTCATTAAAGGCTGAGTTGATGGAGACTTGAATTACATCCACTGAATTCTTAAAGAATTTATTTTCTGAATAAATGATCAATATATAAATATAATTAGAACACTCTCATGGGTGTATGGTGTCAGGGACTGTGACATAGATGATGAATGAGATAAGAGTACGGCATTCTCAGATTGAGAGTTGGACAGAAGATGTTGTTGCCTTGAAGAAGTCTGTTGGTTATCTAATTAGCTTGAGTAGTTCTCATGATCAGATTAATGTTGATATCAATTACATTAAAGGTGTATTAAGGAAATTTGCGGATGTATTTGAAGATTTTAAGAATTCTCTCAAAGAGCATGTGAGCACCCAGTATTTGGTTGTCCAGAAGCTGATAAGAAACCTGACACAATCATTCATAGATACTATAGCATTTACTGTTAAACCACTTGCCTCATCCAGTACTTCAGTAGATATTGAGAAATTTAGAGTTGTGATGAAAGAGGAGCTTGTTCAGGCTTGTACCAGTAGCTATGTTGATTCTGAAGTACTGTCTACCTCAAGAGATATCAAAAAAATTATTCAGAGGCACATCAGAGATGATACTGCTGCACAGAAAGAAATCAAGGATAAGATTGATCTAAATTTTCAGAAAGTGTACACCAAGCATCAGCTCAACTATCATTTCAGGCTTTTTTTAGAAAACATGAATCTACTTCTAGTCACTTAAGAT
Source organism: Viscum album (assembly GCA_963277665.1). Taxonomy (NCBI): domain Eukaryota; kingdom Viridiplantae; phylum Streptophyta; class Magnoliopsida; order Santalales; family Viscaceae; genus Viscum; species Viscum album. The sequence goes on along the minus strand of OY728140.1, from coordinate 1,262,024,830 downwards.
TTCATAGAACAATTATGCAAGATAAAAGACTTGACTTCTGATCTAGATAAATTTATAGAGAAAAAGGATGGCTTAATTTCTACTATGGAAATAGGAGGAGGAATCATAAAGGACATTAGGAATCTGTTACTGCCATTTTTTCATGTAGAAAGTACACCTATCATTGCACATATGCCTATGTCTGCCTCTACTTAGTCTACCTCTATTCCTCATATGACACCAGCTCAAGCTATCAGAAGCTTGGAACCATTTATTACTCCAAGTAGTACCCACTACAGGCCAAGAACAGTCTCTATTTCTCAACCTCTAGTGGTGCTTTCTGGAGTTCCCATGCCTGAGTCGACCTCCGATCCAAAAGCCAAATCCCATTTGGACATTCTATAGGTGGATAGAATTGTGTGTAGGTCATTTTATAGGAATCATTTATACACTTTTTGTCTCAATATTTTATTTTCCTGTATCTTTTTCCCATGAAATACATATGATCTTATTCTCTTTAACCATGTATTACTTCTCTCATCCATTGTTTCCTACTTTTTTCTAATCACGAAGGGGGAGAAATAGAAGACATATGAGAAAAATATATATAAGAAATATGAGCATAATAAAGGGGGAGAATTATGAGGAATATAAATAATTTGAGCATAATTTAATTTTTCTATAACATAATTCTACCTCTGGTACTTTTGATTTATATATCTGATACAGTTGTTTCATACCTCTGATACATTTCAATATAATAATATATTCTATGATATATTTGAAAATGTCATTACTCACACTGAGAAGTGAGATTCAATATATTTTAAACTGCTATCATAATGATAATTTTGGATTATAATACCATAATTTGTGTTTATCAAAAGGGGGATATTGTTGAACATCCTCTTTTGATAATCCCAATTATGATTTAATATGTTTTGATAATCTCAATTATTTTTTAATATGGGTTTATAATTATATATATATATGTTAAATTATGTTGAAAAAAATATCAAAATAATCATTTGAATATTTGAATACATTTTTTCCATTATTATAAATGATTTGAAATAATTCTATCTCAATCTGGATATGATTTGCGTAGACAGATAAGGGTTATGCTTGTGAGTCACTAATACAGAGCTACTGATAAAATAATTATACCGATATGCAAAAGTTGACTGATACAAATAGACAGCTATCGGTACATAGTCTACCGATAAGTAAAGTTCACTGATAGACCAAGATTCCAGTAACACAAGGTTAGTGGTACACAGCTACAGATTTGAATTCCACCGATACAAATACACATCCACCGATACAGACAGATACCGACATACAACTTCCGATATAAGTCTGCTAATATAGAGAGACAGCTACCACTACAAAGTCTACTGATACTCGAATTCCACCACAGAAAAAGAGATACCTCTAGAAGGAGATACCGCTAGAAGGAGCTACTGCTAGAATGAGCTACCGCTAGAAGGAGCTACTACTAGAAGAAGTTATCGATAGAAGGAGATACTGATAGAAAGAAATACCGATTCAAGTGAACTACCATTACAGATACTGACATTTTCTATTATATAAAGATGTTGTTACAAATTGTGACAGTTACCAATACACAAATACTACCATAGGGCTACCGATGTAAGAGCTACTGACTCAAGTACATTGATACATGCTCACTGATACTAATAACTACCAATGAAAACCAGTCACTATTTCTCTAAACATTGCTTCTATTTGTTTATTTAGAAATGGTCATATTTGATGTTTTTAATGCATGTACTATTAATTAATGATAGTTGTTGGCATGTCAGGAAACCATACCTCATACCTGCAGAGGCAATCATGCTAATTTTCGGACCACTTGAGCTATAAAAGGAAAGACAAAAGCCACACAGAAAAGTGTGTGTTGAAAAGAAGTGAAAAAGATACTAGGTGTGGTTATATACGAAGATACACCTCTGATATAAAACGAACACATTCCCTAGAGCTTAAAAAAGAAAATAACATTGGTGAAAAGATGAGGGACATTGATTTTCTGCAAAGCCTTCCTGTAACCTCGAGTAAAACTTCAATAAAAGGAAGTCAAGGAATAGAACTAAAACACTCAATTTTTCATGACAGAAACCATAGAAGGACTCAAAGCATCATCTGCATTCAATCCAAGGAGTCAAGATCTTCACTCGCAACACATAATGAATTATAAACTCATCTCTATTGGTTTAGCTCTATTGTGTTTCATTTATTTACCTTTTGAGCAGTTTCTGTTCTGTATTTATACACTGACTCCTGAGCATAACAAGAGGATATATCAAATCCACACTCAATACTTCTAAATTCTTTTAGTTCCCATTGTGAATTGTTGTAGAGGTCATGTGTGACCTAGATAGCCTGTGTGCTATTGTTTTTTCTCACGTAGAACTGTGGTAGAGGTCTTAGTACCTAGAAAGTCTTTTTACTAATGTTTACCCAGATCTAGGGTGTGGATCAATGTTTTATATTAACTGTTTGAAAGGACTAAGTCCCGGCTTTAGACTGAACCTCTTGGTTATATCTGTTGTGCATCTTATTTTTATTTTAAGTTATTTTCTATTCCGCTGCTAAGTAAATTAATTATAAATCTATTTTAATGTAACTCTAATAGTTAAACATGCAAGTGTTTATAACATTTTTAGCTAGTATGTTAGTTTCAAAAGATAATTAATCTTAAGATTGAGTTAACTGAGAAATAATAAATCATTTGAGAAACAAATTGAAAACATAAATTCTTCAAAAAATGACTACAGATTAATTTTTATTTAATCTGGGGGATTATCATCATACAGTTTTTAACAAAAAATTTTAATTGGAACTCAATTCAACCCCTATTGAGTATCCACTCCGACCAACACATATTATAAAACTAATCACATTATATGTTATAATTAAGTTTGGAAATGTTCATTTCTAATCCTAGGTCACAACCACTTCTTTGTTGACACTATATTTATTAGTCCCAAGTTAGACTTTAGTGATGACATAAATTCTGTAATCACTAAATATGATACATATACATCCTATGAAGTCATGTTGTACTAACCTAGTCCAAAACCACTAGTTCTTGAACACTGCTTGGTTCCACCTCTCACTAGGTTCTTATTTCACCATCACAAGACCACTTTGTACTAGGGTTGTGTTCCTCATTCACCTCCCAATGCTAGTTGCAGTTGATACAGCTCCCGAGATATGACCATTAGAGCTATATTCTTATTCTCTACTCTTATATTATTTTTATTGAGAAAAAAATCAGTTTTTTAATAGATTTTACAGACCTAAATCATGAAATCAAATACATTATCGTAACAACTGAAATGAAAAGATTCTTGGAAACTATTCTTTGACATACATTTTGATCAATATTGGTGTGTTCATTGAGAGATAAGATGTGTCAAATAAATGTATGATAGGACCAATTCAATTATTGGTTGTTGAAGCATATGGATGTCAGAAGTTACAATAGAGACCCATCATGAGTCCCAACCTACTATCATCTAGTACGAAAACAACATTCAAATACCATTTACAAAAATTTCTTAGTTCTTATTAGACACTCACTTACCCCTAGTGCAACACCACCCTACACTACTCTCTAAATATACCACCAAATCCAATGTTTCCATCATCACCACTCTCTTGAAAGTTAAAATTTTTATCAATGTATAACGACTAAAAAATTCAAATAGAACAATTACCTTATCATTTATTATAAATTTCTTGATACAGTTCCATCTTCCACTACAGTACATCACAAAACATGACATCCACTATTGAATTTTTTATGATATTTCAACAATATGGTATTCCTCATCAAATTGCATTCCAATATAAAAGACAAAATGTACTCAATCAGAATCTGAATTTTAAAAAAAATTCTATTTCTCATACCGATTGAAGCCTAACATTGGAAGTGGTGTTCTTAATCACTATTTTAGAGGATATCTAATATTCTTATAATTGAATTATTCATCAACTAGATTATAAAACATCAACCAGTTCCCCAATAATTCCCCATTAATATTTCATTTCAAATTTCTACTCGACAAATGAACTAGTCCAACAACCAATATACACCTCTAGTAGTGTTTTTAAGGGAAAATTTAAAGGAAATAGACAATTTAATCACAGTTTGTATTTAACATAGATAAAAGGGTTAGAAACATTATGAGCTAGGATATCTATAATTCCTAGAGAAACCATAACATCCATGTTTAAATTGTACATTTTCCATATCAAGAATTACATAATTATTCAACAAATATTCAACATATAGGCATCAAGAGTGATCTTTCTAGAATATTTCACTTATTTTATCTTCAGAGTGAGTAATATCTAAAACTTTTAATGATTTAAAATATGTATGCACCATGTTATTTTTCAAAATAGAATTGCCAATGAGGCATATTATATTTGGAATTTCAAAGATTTCTTGTTGGCTTTGTGGTTTTGAATAGTGGTTTCCCAAATCTATAAAACTAGACTGGCCTATTCTGAATCACTTCACTTAATATCATAATCTTTAGAAAGGATATTAACTTTCTTGTATTTATTGTTGAAATAACCACTAAAATCAAACAAATTTATATATGGTGTCTCATAGCATTTACTATTGCACCACAAAATCTCCAAAGTAGTCATATTAGCTAAAGAAATCTACAATTGGGCTCTAAATACTACTAGAACCATATTTACAGGGAGATTGAAATGATTTTGGAACATACTAAAAAACTATAGTACAATGAAAATTCCCTTATTCCTTATGAAATAATTTATAAATTTGATGAAACTATTTTCAGTCCATTGGTCTTGATTCTCTATACATTCCCTTCAGTCCCAAGCCATTTCGTTCCCAAAACACAACCATTTAACGAACCTTACTGTATCCTTTTTAGATTCACGTCCCTCCCGACATCCTTCCACCACATTGATATAGTTATATACAAATATATTTTCCATAATTTTTCTCTTCAACAAAATTTGTTTCATAAATTCAGATGTTGGTCATTGGAATGGAAACTCCACAGGAGCCTATTGCAATGTCATACTCGATATGAAAACTTTTTTCACCCCACAAAACAAATAAATAATCCATTATGTGCATTATTACAAGAAAAAATGTAACTAACTTTCATTGATGTAGATATATTCATCCACTCTTTCTCCCCATTTATCATCTAAGACAACCGTGTCGAAGAAAAAGATAGATATTGGTGACTAGTCAGTTCAACATTATCATGTGCTATATAAAACACCATTTTATACTCCTTTAACTTCATCTATAAAGGCTCTAAATTCCCCACATCACCCACAATTTTGGTTTCCTTAGTAGTTTTTTAGTTATTCATTTGTTTCAATAGTCATAGCCTATAATTATTCAACCACCACACCACTAAATATTTTAATCGACACTACTTTGAATTGAATCCCAGTAGGCCCATTATTTTTCAGTTCAAAAAAATAAAAAACCCTAGGCATTCAATGCATAATTAATTCTTCCATAAATAATTTCAACATTTCCTATGTTTTTCGATTTGATAATGATTCTTCTATTCTTCCAATCAAGTGTGACCACACACCAGACACCATTATTGATGGATTTTTTGTGTTTATTTAATCTTTTGTGTGAGTAGATAAATACTAAAACTATAATGGACATTATGGCCCCATTAATTCTCCTCCAATAGTATATGGATGAAATCCAATTTCTACTAGGTGGGAGGGGTCTGTCTAGGGGAGGGGTTTGTCCAGGAGGGGGTGTTCAGTGGGTGTGTCCAGCAGGGTTGGTGCAAGGGGGGTCATGCAGGGGTGGTTCAAGGGGGTGTTCAAGGCGGTGTGTTCAAGGTGACACGTGTGTGTAGGGTGGTGCAGGGGATGTTTAAGGGAGTTCAAGGTGTTGTGCAGGGGGTTGCAATGGGGTGAGCAGTGGGGGTGTTTAGTAGGGGTTCGTCCAAGGGGGTCCATTAGAGGTGGTGCAAGGGGGTTTTCAAGGGGACATATGTGTGTAGTGGGGGTGTCTAGTAGGTGTGGAGCATGGGGGGTCCAGTGCGGGTGGTGCAAGGGGGTCCAAGGGGGTGTTCAATGTGGTGTGTGCAAGGGTACATGGGTATGAAGGTGGTGAAAGGGATGTTTAAGGGGTTGAAAGGGGGATGCGTAGGGGGTGCAAGGGGGATGTGTAGGGGGTGTATAGCAGGGGTGTTGCAAGGGGTGTCTAATAGTGGTGGTGCAATGAGTGTCCAGTAGGGCTGGTGAATGGGATGTCCAACAGGGGTGTGAAGGTGTGCAGCGGGGTGTGTGCAATGGGACAGGGGGTGCATGGGGGGTTGTACATGGGCGTGTGTAGCAGGGGTGGTACAAGGGGGTCTAGTAGTGGTGGTTCGGGGGGGGGGGGGGGGTTCTAAAAAGGGTGGTGAAAGGGGGGTCCAGTAGGGTTGTGCAGGTGTGCATGGGGGTGTGTGCAAGGGGACATGGGGGTGAAAGGGTGAGATATGCAGGGGACAGTTTCAGGGGGTGAAAGGGGTAATGGGTGTGAATGGGGGTCTGTCTAGGGGGTGGTAGTGGTTGTTGTCCAGGCGGTTTCTGTCTAGGGGATATTGTCTAGGGGGTTCCTGTCCCGGGGGTGGGGGTGCAGTCCAGGGGGTTCATGGAGGTGTCCAGTAGGAGTGGTGCAAGGGGGTCCAGTAGGGGGGAATAGGATGTGTAGTGGTGGTGTGTAGTTCTAAAAGGTTTTGTGTTCAAGGGGAACGAGGGGTGAAAGGTGGTGTATAAGGGGTTTATGGGATGTTTAAGGTGGTGCAAGTGTGCGGTTGGGGGGGGATACTGTTCAGGGGGTGTCAATCTAGAGGGGGTCTAGGAGGGGGTGTCTATCATGGGAGGGATACTTTATAGGGGGTTCTATCATGTGGGAGGGGGTCTTTCTAGAGGGAGTATACGAGGGTTGGTGCAGTGGGGGTGTCTAGTAGGGGTGGTTCAATGGGTGTGTAGGTGTGCAAGAGGACATGGGTGTGCACGGGGTGCAAGGTGTGTGTTAGGGGATGCATGGGAGGGGGGTTGTGCAAGTGGTGAAAGGGGCCAGCACCGGATAAATGATGCTGGGTTTTTTAGGAATTTTAATACCTATAACCATAGTCTAAAACTGTCCCTTTAAATGATGAGTGATTTTAGCCTATGCCATGGTTTTCAAACCGAGGCTATAAAGTTTCAGCCACGCTTTGAACCATGGTATAGTGTTTACCCTATAGTCATGCCAATACCCTCCATGGTTGAGTAAATCATGTTTATAGCCTATAACCATAGTTTTTCGGCCTATATCCACTATTTAAAATTGTGGCAATAACCTTATTTTCTATTACTGTCAATAAGGTCTAATTGGTTAATTACGGTTAAACGTAATTTCATAAAAACTAAAAATGGCCCCAACAGTTTCCCTTTAAATATTTTTTCTGTTTTTAGAGACCCTAATTATCCTAAAATCAAATTTATGATGATATTTTTTTATTTATCATTGAAAATTACTTATATATTATTTTAAGTAAATCGAAATTCAAAAATATCACACTTTAGTTGTTAATGTTGATAATATTTTTTTAAAATATAAAAAAATATTTTTCATTATAAATAATTATATGAATAACAAATTATTTTTCCTTACTATTTTAATTTATTTTTAACTTTTAGTATTGAAATAGTATCATTAAATGCTTAAACAAATCCAACACGGTTCTTGTCAAAGTAGCAGAAAAAGAAGTATATTATTTTAAAAACTCCCCAAGTAATATTGTTTTCATGAGTTAAAGTGACGAATTAATTTTAAATATAAATATAACATTTTATATAAGTGTTTAATTCTTATAGTCTAATTCCATTTGTTTTGGTTTATTTCAAAGTCATATTATGTGAATTATTCTAAAAATTGAATAAATAACAATTTATATTAAAAAATATTTTATTTAAATATTTATAAATAAAAAAATACTGAAATAGTGAAATTAGAATATTAAATGGTCTAAAATATCATCCATTTTACATTTATGACCCAATTTTCACTTTATAAGTAATATTAAAACCCATTAATATCGATAAAGTCATTACCATAGTTCAGGTACAAATTGGTTAACTAATGGCTTAATCCAAAAGATAAGGGTAAGAACAAAACCAATTCCTTTCAAAATTTTATTTTATGAGGTTAATTTGAATAATCCTTATCCTATATTTTATTTATATATATTTTGATCTATTTTTTCATGAAAAATAATTTATAATAATTTAATACTTTAAGTAATTCCTAGAGTTACCCTACTCTCACTTTTAAAAGTGAACCTACTCTCTACTCTTCCTCACACTATTTGAGAAATGTATTTTGGAAAATCCCTACCCAAATACCTTCTCGAAAACACACCAAAAATTACATTACATATCTTAATAATAATACCAACAACAGAAGGCCTAAGGTGTAAATAAAACAAGGTTTCCCAAATATGAGGGTTAGATTTTAACCGAATGTTATAGATTTATTTCTTATAGTACCTCCTTCCAATATTTTTTAATCATTATAATATAATAACACAATAACATTAAATATAATTATATTTTGTTATTATAATAGAATAACTTATATAAATATCCTCCTCTATCAGCTGAGAAACAAAATCATCGTTTGTATAAGGAACTAACTAGTTATAGTGAAATATTTAATACATATATATTTTTATAATATTAATGATTTCATAATCATTATATAAATATAATTCATCATTTATTTTCTTAAATTTCCATTCATTGAAATATGATAATGTCATTCATGTTTTTGTGCGGATTATCACCTCCACAAAGCGATTAGAGTGATTTTAAATGAAAAAATCGCTTGGATACAATATATATAAATGTATTCAATAAAATAATTTTATATTTGTTATATAATGATAATTTTACAATTATAAAATAATATTTAACTTATTTCTTTATTTTTCATTATAAAATGGAAATGTTAATCGTGCCTATGTACATCCTACCATCTCCATGATTGCAACATAGTTTATTTTTCAAAACCATATTTCCTTTTTGGATTTAAAAGTAAATATAATTTAAAAAAATGATAATAATTTCATGATTAATATTCTAGATATGATGAAATAATGACCACGTGGACTATTTTAATCCAACAAAAGTTAATTTGAGAATATGAGCCAAATATCATCAAATAATCCAATGTGAACTTCATTGATTGAGTAATGTATTATAAAATAATTATAAAACACATGAAATAATAATTGTGAATATAATTATGCATGAAAATAATTAAAATAATATAATATTCATGAAGATTAAGAACATATGGGACAATTCATACTCAAGGGAGAAGACATATTATTTTTAAAACATCGTCTTTAAAAAATATAAATAATTACTTTATAAATCCTTTTCATAAATGTCTATAATAGTTAAAAAAATCTGAATTTGTTTATATGGATATAATCAAATTATAAATGACATTTTATAATATATTTCAATTTATATAAATGTTTTTTTAAACATTTTTAAATATTTTATTTGGAATATTTTGACCTCAATGAAAAAATAATGGTCAATTTTAACATATAAAGTGTCAATTGTTTTCCCTATTTCCATAACTAATACTATAAGTGTGAATTAATTTATTATATTTCATGTTTTATTTAAATAAAAATATCTATTCCCTTTTATTTTGAGAATTTTCAAAAATGGATTTAAATAGAATGGATATTTACATATATAGAAATGTTTTCTTATGAGTGAATGGAATATTTGTATGAGTATGATTATAGAAATTCAAGTGTTCATGTGTTACACTTATGTAATGGTTCATGGGAATTACTTATGATGATGGGTAGTTCTATTATAAACAAAATATGGGTAGTTCCATTATAAACAAATAATGGGAATTTATGTTATAAACCACGATGGTTGGGTCTGTTATATACCACTTATTCCTTCTGTAATGATTATGTTCTTTATGGAATTATAATGGAAGTTAAGTATATCGGTTATTCAATTTGTAAGAGTAATGTAGAATTGGTGTAATAGGTTACCAATAAGATCTCTCAATTTTTTATGGGTTTTTTAGAAATCATAAAATTTAAAAAGGTAAGTTAATTTAATTATGTTTAAAGGAAATTATATAATACTTTTTAAGGGTAAAATGTATAACTTTTTAAAAAAAAATTGATTTTTTTCTGATTTTGATGAAACCGTCAATATTTCAATTTCACCTTTACATTTTCTTAATAAAAATTTAGTTATTTTTTTTGGCAGATAATCTCTTATATTGGGAATGAAAATGTAAATTTTGAGCCTAAATTTTATTTTGAAAAGGGAAAACATTTATGAGTATTTACAGATTAATGTGTTTCTTTCTTTCTTTTTATATTTCCCTTACTAACCTATTTGTATTATCCCACTTTTTGAAATGGTTTTCATTGGGTTATATGGGCGAGTAATGATAAATATTAGGTCAATATGAAAATTTTGAAGACAATTCTCGAAAATAATACTTTTTGTATCATTAAATAATTGTATTTTCATAAAAATGAAAACTAAGTTGAATTTTCCACCTTGGGATGAAACATTAATTTATGTAAGGATGATGACTTATTTCATTAAAACTATTAACCTTGAATATAATAATAATGAAATAGAGTGAATTATAGAGTTAAAATCATGATTACTTAATGTTTAATTAAATTTCATTAGATATTAAATATGAAGAAATTTTTATATAACCGTGAAGAGTAAGATATTTTCATGTGACGATAAATTAAATGTTACAGATAGAATCAATGTTTAATAATTTTTAGGTTAATAAATAGTTAAAGATATTAGAAACTCACACTATTGTTTTTAAGTGATGGGATTTTACCGTGAATATTGATATTTTTGGATGAATTTTATTTGGGGCAGGTATATATAAAAATTAGGTATAACGTTAAGGATTATTTTAAAAAAAATCTATAACTATTTATGTGATCTAAGATGAATGGTATGATATAACATATGGTATTAAAATATTCATTAATATTGAAATTATTAAAATTATTTTTGAGGATGTTCAATATATTTTTTGGATGATTATAATAATTATATTAAAATAGATTTGTTAAATCGGAAACCCACATACTGGCGAATAACATGCCTCATCTGACATGACCATAGGTCCGTAAACCAAAATAAAATGATGATAAGGGTGTAGTGCCTACCACCAAAATAAATGATTTCATAGTTAATATGAAATTAATTTTTAACTAAAAGACTTTAAATATAATGATAAATTAGTTTTGGGGAATATATATCTTATCATATAGATGACCATGGATGTGATAACTTATTTTGTGGTTAAGTGTTTAATTTTATATCATATTAAGATCACTATTTTGGGAAAATTATTTGATTAAGGTAAATATAAGTATTTTTATAAAATATGTGATTTTTTAGGAATAAATGTAGAATTATCTTTTCAATGAATATATGATTATAATGTTTCTTTGTGATGATTCATGTTATTTATAGAAATTATTATCATATTTCAGATGGTTTCGACTAGATGTGTGGGTTTGGTAAGTCAGTCTTGGAGAGATTATACCCTCTGTTATCAGAATAACACACCATAAAAAGTAAATAACAATTATCCAAGTGTGGAAGTGTATATAAATAACCATAATAGATCAATGACAAATGATTTACAAAACCTGAAAATACAATATTCAAATGAATGGTAAAGAATTATATGGCAATGAAAGTGCCAACTATCGACAATTCAACTGAAATAAGACACACAAAAACTCTAAAAATAGTCCTAAACCACATCTAGTTCCCTCTCCCATGCTTCAAAACCTTACAACAATCTATCCCAGGGATTTACCCTTATCATGTCCTATAATAAAAAAAATTCTTAGGTTCCGATCAGGTGGTCCGAATAGGGTGCGAGTACAACTCAGTAGGCCACCAACAACGGTGTCTAATATTAGTCCAGTCAAAAGATAGTTCATGTAGTTTTATAGAGTAATAAATGCTATACATAATTTAAACAGTTATCACATTTTCATTTAATCATTAAGAATCACATTAGGACAATTTTAATTCATGTTTCCCATTTTTATAATCATTCATTATCATTAATCATTTTTGTGTAGGTCATCATTCCTAGAACCCCAAATCTTATTTGAAACATAATTCATTATTATCATTAATCATTTTGTGTAGGACTCAATGTCTAGCCCCCGAAATATCATTTGAATAATCATTCATTGCTAACATTAATCATTTGGTGTATGAATAATGCTTATCACCACAAATCTAGTTGAGTGTAGGATGTCTTGCCTAGAACTCCAATTCTCATTCGGTGTTGGTCATCATGCCAAACACTCTTACATCTAAGCACTTAGATAACTGTTGGGGAGGAATTCCCTGTCCATGTCCCTACTTCTATATTGGTCTAGGATGTCATACCTAGCACTTCAAAGTAACAGACATTTAATAATTCATTAATTCAAAATAATTTTCCACATTAATCATTTTGTAATACAATTATTAATTGAACATTTCTAAGGCCATTAGTTAGTTTAACAATTAACAATGAACATAACCCATTAATTAATTCATCAATTAATTAATGAATCAAAACCATTCTCATTCCATAATTAATACTTCCAATTAATTATCCAATTCAAAAACATTAAGTAATAATTAATTCTCATAATTTATTATGTTTAATCATATCATGACACATAATTAATTCTTCTAATTAATTATCATTGGTCAACATCTTGGCACATAATTAATTTTATAATTAATTATATTACATATCCAAACATTATTTTATAATTAATCCCCCATAATTAATTATATTTCCACAATCTATTTAATATCAAAAATACAATATCAAACCTTCATAAGTCCGATTTTTAAAGCCCCCTTCATTTGTTCTGTGATCAACCATCGATTAACCTCCATGGAAAATCTCATGTCAAAATGATATTCCAAATTAATTCGATATATGAATTCATTAATCAAGTCAATATTCTATGTTCATAACTCATACACATATAATTAATTCGGAAAATGGGAGTTCAATTTAGACCACCTACCATGGTTTATTGATGGAAGTTATCCCTTTAGAAATCCCCAAAATCAGAGTGTCACAACGTCATCGATAATACTTCAGATCTAAGTCCCTAGAACCAAAATTAAGAACAAATGCATAAAGATCTTGAAGAACTATATATAGATCTACAATCCTAGATGTACATCTTAACTCAACGTTTTAGATCTTTGAAAAAGTTGAAGATCCTCCGTGAAAATATTTAATAAAGATGAAGGAAAAACGAGAGAAGCTTCGGAATGAAATCCACTTACAGAGTGGAGATCAGATCTTAAATCCAAGATTCCAATCTCGAAGAATACTATTCGTATAACCTTGGAATCCTTCCAAAATGATATGATAACACCTAGAATTTTTCAATCCCAATACAAGGTCAAAATATTGTAGGGTTGGGGTGTTTGGGTGGTTTTAAAATATATTTTTGGATATTAAAACCCGAGTGCATGGTTTTCTAGGAAGATTCCCACGGTTAGGAAAAAAGTGTTCCAAACATGAAGACTCCACTGCCCAGTTTTCACGGTTGTCACAGTTTGGTCCCATAGTTTGTCAAATAGTGCATACTCCTCTATCCAATTTCACACACTTGGCACAGTTTGGTCTCATGATATGTGAAACCGTGCATAGCCCAATGTCCTTTAGTTTTCCATAAAGGTTCACCCAAACTCACCCCAAGACACTACTCCGTTTCAATGGTACATAAATACATCAAAAAGTGCATGGAAATGTGCCTGAGATGACCTCAGAAAATCCTCGTAAATTACAATATCACCACCTTATAAAATCACATCATCGACCTGTAATCCCGAACATCTCTAAGATTCCGAGCCCAAAAGATTGTTCCATTGAGTCCTCGTGTCTGCTTCCCTTTACCATGTTTCCTCTTGAACATTACCATGTTTCCATTACACATGATCTAACGGCTTGGTCTTTCCCCATAATAATTTCTCAATACGACACAACACACGTATCATATGCTTCTCAATGGACGCATATATCTCGATAAAAACCTCTTCCACATCAATCACATGGGAATGGTCAGGGTGATACCGGTGTAGTTGTGACACATGAGAAATATCATTCATAATGCTAAATTTCTGAGGAAGTGCTATTCAGTATGCCACAGTCCTGATTATCTCTAGCACCTCAAACAGTCCCACAGATGTTGGTGCTAACTTTCACTATCTCTGTATGCAGTGGTGACCAAATCTTGGCGACACCCAAAGGAATACAAGATCACCCTCTTTAAACTCTAGGGGTCATCTCTGTTCATCATCAAATGATTTCTACCTACTATGTGTTGTTTCCTTATGATTTGAATCAACTACACCTGCTCCGATGTCTCTTGTACAATACTCTGTCCTAATAGCTCTAACTCACGCACCTCTAACCAACATAGAGGCAATGTACGAGGTCTACGATAAATATGATCATATTGTTATATATGTACAGTTTCATGATAACAATTGTTATAGGAGAACTCCACTAAATCCAGTTTCTTCTCTTAAGAACCAACAATGTCAAGAACATATTCTCGCATCATATCCTCTAATACATGTATGGTATGCTTCAACTGCCCATCTGTCTATGGGTGGAAGGCCGTACATAATAGAACATGAGTACTAAGATCCTTCTGTAAGACCTACCAAGAGCATGAAGTAATGTGTGAATCGTGATATGAGAATATAGTCTATGGAACCCCATGAAAATGAACTATCTCTCTCACGTACATTTCTCCAAAATACTCTACTATAAATGTTTCTTTGATAGGAAAGAATGGTTCACCTATTGTTAGTCATTACACAATGACCCAAATATCGTCATTCATCATAAGAGTCTTTGTCATTCCTACCAAAAAGTCCATACCCACATCATCCCACTCCCATTCTGTAATAGGTAAGAGTTACAATAGGTCTTCAGGTCATTGATGTTCTTCTTTCAACTCCAAACAGGGGAAACATCCTGTTACAAACCCTGCTATCTCTTTTTTCATTCATGGACACCAAAACAGTCGTTGAAGGTCATGGTACATTTTTTTCACCCCATGATGTACTGCCCACCATGAAGCAAGAAATTCTCACATGAGTTCCTCTATCATACTCATAGGAACAACAACCTGATTTTTCACATAGATGATCTCATCCTCATATATTTCCTAGTCTAAAGGTGCTCCCCTCCTTCATGGATTTCCCTCAAGGATAAAACTCTAGATCCTAAAACTACCGGTCTCTAATCTCTCTCTAGAGTGACGACTCCACTAATATAGAAACCAGAGTCATCCTCTCCTGACTCTTCTAAACAACAACATGAATTTCTTCCAGGAAAGTCATCATCTTCCACTCCTCACATGACTCATGTACCAACAGTGTCTGAGTTTTTCTTCTCAAAGAAACAGCCACACTATTCCCCTTTCTGGTTGTATATGAAATTTACAAATCAAAGGACTACATATACTCCACACTTCTTCACTTATAGATATTTAAGTCACACTGTGAAAAAATATACTTCATGCTTTTGTGATCCATGAAAACTGTAAAATTTTCACCTAATAGATATTGTTTTTATCACTTAAGATCATAAACAACTATTTAAAACTAGAGGTATTGAGTAGGATAGATCCGTTCATGTGGACTCAACTATCGAGACCAATAAGAAACGACTCTACCCCCTTGCATCAACAAATCATTGAGTCCAACCCCAGATTCATCACAATACACAGTGTAATCCCTTCTGACTTAGGTACGATCAAAATCAGTTCTGAAGTCAAGAACTTCTTCAAATCCTGGAAATCATTCTAGCATGCTTCTTCCAAAACATACTTTACCACTTTCATTTTCAAAGTAGTAAGCATTTCATCAAACCGAGAAAAGACTTTGATGAATAACCTATAATAACCAGATAATCTTATAAAGCATCGAATATCGAATACATTCGTTGAATTATCCCAAGAAATCACTTCCTGCACTTTTTCTAGGTCCACAGACACACCTTCTTCTGAGATTATGTGCCCAAAAAAGTGTACAATGTAAATCCAAAAGTGAAATTTAGATATCTTGGCATATAGATGATTCTCTTTCACTGTACCCAGGATGATTTAATGACATTGAGAATGATGTTCATGAGTCACATAGTATAGTAAGATGTCATCCAAAAATACCACCATAAATTGATCTAATTATAGATGAAAGATCCTATTCATCAAGGCCATAAACACTGCAGGAGCATTAGTTATCCCAAGCAGAATTACGAAAAAACTCATAAGGTCATACCTGCTTCGAAATGTAGTACTTGGAATATCAGAAGTATGAACTCTCCGCAGATGATACCCTGATATCAGATAGATCATTGAGAATACACTTGACCCCTTAAACAGGTCAAATAAATCATCAATTGATGGTAGATGATATTAGTTCTTCACAATCATTTTATTCAACTTCTGGTAATCGATACACAAGCGTAGACTGATGTCTTCCTTCTATTCAAACAATACAGGTGAACCCCAACGATATGTACTTGGACGGATAAACCCTTTATCCTCTAACACTTTTAATTATGTTTTGAGCTCTTGATGCTCAGTCGGTTATATTCTGTATGGTAGAATAGATACCGGGGCAGCCCCCAGAATGAGCTCAACAGTGAATTTCACATATCTCTCAGGTGGAAACCCTATAAAGCCTTTAGGAAATACATAATAAAATAGTTCTACTTATGGTTGAAGGACATCTTCCCTACCACTCCCACCATCCATCAAAAGAATAGAATCATATATTGTGATCTCTCCCAGTTGGTGAGTTATTGGACCTACTCTGCCTTCATGGATATCCCATTCTCCACAGAGGACATATTTTTCACCATCAGGAGATACAAAGGTCACTCTCATGTGGTAACAATATATGTGGGCTCCGTATGTGACTAACTAGTCCATACCCATAATCATGTCGAAGCCTATTATATTAAAGACATAGATATCCCAAAGGAAATGATAATATCGAACCTCTGGTGAACGTACCATACATAAACAAATATCTATAGTCTATGTTCCCAATGGTTTATCAATATTTATCATCCCCCTCATGAACTCCACCTCTAGGCTCAAGCCATTAACAAGATTTGATGATATAAATGAATAAGAGGCACCAGTATCAAAAAAGGTAGTAGATAAAGTTGAAGATTATAGAATAGTACCTATCATTGTCAATAGACCAGCCTAACTCTCCACATGTGTAGGTTGCACTGCATGTAATTGTATAACCCCTCTTTCCAATGGTGTCGTCTGACTACCCTGAGTAGTACAACTCGACTAGTAAAGGTGCTCAAACCCTGAAGCACCATGACCACTGCCTCTACCACCTCTGCAAGAAGAACTCCAACTATCATACCTATATGGTGCAGAAGACCCCCTTCCCACACTACGGCTCTATTCAGCTACTCCTTCAGCACCATCCTGTGAATGTTTCTAGTAGAACCTCTATACATGTCCCATCTTGCCACAAAACCAGCACTCCACTGGTGGTCGATGATAATGTTTATGATAGTGTCTCTCCCTACCGCCCTGGTATAAAATCACATGAGAAATATCTAGTGTAACTGTTCCTCCTTCCATTCCATTGTCCTAACTAAGATTCTTGTGGCAGTGCTTCCTACTCTCGGAAGGCCCACTCCCAGATCGTCCATCTACCTGTGCAGTACTAGTATCCTCCATCAGGTTCCCCCTAAAATGAGAACCTGATTAACCTCTTCTCAAAATTCATGCATCCAAATGATATTCACATAGGACTTAATTTCACACATAAGTCCATCCTGAAATCATTTTGCCGAAGATGCCTCATTTGCCACCAAATCTATAGAAAAAAGTTTTAAATCATTGAAAAATTAAGAATACTATATTATGGACAAGCTTCCTTGTGTCAGATGCATAAACACTAAATCATTCTCTATCCTTAATGTTTCTGGATAGATGTTTTCCAAGATCTTCTACAAATCCCTTCTATAACATCTCATCAGTATGTGCATATCATACCAAATTGTCGCACCAACATTTCTCTGAACCCCATAGCATATATGTAACCAACTTAACCCTCCTCTCAGATAGACTCTCCACTTGGTCATGTATCGTCACAATGAATTCAATCCATAATTCATCTCCCTTAGTGTAAAACCCGTAATTTTCAAGAAAAATTGTTTTCTTAATTCATAGGAATTTTACAAGTCTGTGGATTCTGACAGAACTTGATTCTGAAGCCCGGTGTGCACAGAATCAATTTCCAAAGTTTTTTTCAGGTACGTTTAGAAAACGTACCTGTGGGTTTTTCTATCTTTTAAACTGGTGCTCAGAATTGAAATTTGATGGCACCGATTAACTCACGGCCCCCGTATTCGATTAAGGGAACCTTTACTGTAGTTTTGTTTTATGGGGGTTGAATGTTAATTTTTGGGGTTTAATAAAAATGTCAAATAAAATTTGTTGAGAACAATTCTATTTATCCTAGTAGTTTAATCCTACATGGGGATGTTATTTGTGGGTCCCACACCCACATAACATTCCATGTGTGGATATTTGTGTGGTGGGGCCCACACGATCCCCAACTTTTCATCTTCCCATAACACCCCTTCAACCCCCCTTAATTAAGAGATCACTTCACTTCCCTCTCTCTCTCTCTCTATTATTTTCCAACACAATATAATTAAGGAATTCAACCTCTTCAATTAATTAATCAAGTTGTATGAATTTTGAATTACAAGTGAGAATAAAAATAATAGCTTTAGCTATTATTTTATTTTGGGTCATTTGTAGTGTTTAGGGGATTTGTGAGAGAGCATTGGAGAAATAGAGAATGATGTTCTTATCTCAAAGAAGAACACCATATATCCAATGAAGAACCGCCTAGGAATATCAATCATTGCCTTTGATCTTCGGCCAAACCAATGGAGATGGAGCCACCCATGAGGAATGCCGACGACGCGCCATCCTCGTCTCTTTTTCCCCGGCAGCAACGATATTGACACCGTCTTCCCGTGACGCCATCTTCTGTGACGCTTGACTACCCCGAACCTTATCTTGAGGTAGGGGTTTGTTCAATTTGAAGTGATTATCTTGTACCTCATTCTTCATTGGAAATAATTGTTTATTTTTGGCCAACAGCTACCATCTAACACGAAGGGTGCTGGCCTAACGCAAATGGTCCGATGACCCTCTGCAGTCTCTTATGATTGTGATGGAAACCATGATAGGAAGGTGGCATGGAATGAAATCAGAGGTCGTGCGCCGGCCGCATGCGGAAGAAATGCGGGCCGCTCGATCAGGGAAGAATCGGCCAGCCAAAACCGGTCGGGGTGAAGGGAGGAACTGTGGCGCCCCACGACGTAGCGCTACGGAGAACCGTGTCCCACACAGGGCGGGCCACTTCGGCTGAAGAACTGGACAGCTTGACAGCCGGCCGTGCGGAGGAAGGCTGCTGCACCCGAAGGTGCCGCACAGCAGGTCTGCGGCCCGCCCGAGTGGGCCGCTTGCACCATGAAGGGAGGCCGGCTTTATCCGACTGGTGAGGGTGGGCGGCGCCGCTTGGAGACACCGGTTCGGCCAGCCGTGGGGTCGCGCCCCCCACCTCAGACCACTCGGCCCCCTTCGGGCCGAGCCGTGGCCGGATGGGCCATGCCCTTCCAGGCAGAACTACGTCGTGCCGGGCTGGGCCTGTTTTCACTTAAGACTAAATATCTTGAAGACTGTGAGTCTGATAGACACGTCGTCCGCGACACTAGGAACCTTATGACGTGGCGGTATTTTTTCGATACTCTATGTTAGTAGTGGATAACATTGGAAAATGGTCAGGTTTGGAACGAGCGTATTTCCAACCGGGACCCTGAAATGGAAATGCTAATAACTCTCAGACCGGGCGTCCGATTGACGCACCGTCTGTCATGTTGGGTTCCTTTTGACAAGATGGAATTTCGGGATACATAAAATCTGGAATTTGTGACAGTTGATGTATTGACCCCTTGTCTCGAGGAGCAGAAAATTCCAGAATCAAGTGTGCTGTGTGCGAGAACCCTAGAGCTGGATGTGATTTCAATGACTACCATACTAGAATCCCCTGTGGGTTCGGCGACGACGACTACCGTTCTAGAATCCTCTATGGATTCGGCGACGATAACTACTATACTATAAATCCTCTGTGGGTTCGATGGTGATGACTACCATTCTTGTATCCTATGTGGTTCTGACGTTTCGACTTCTGTACTAGTATCTTATGTGGGTCCGACAGAGTAGCTGGTCTAGTATCCTACGTGGGTTCGACAACTTAGCTGGACTAGTATCCTATGTGGGTCCGACAGCTTAGATTAATCAGTGACTGCATCTGATCATCTTTATTACTTTAAGAATGATGTATACATGTTTGAGTTGAGTCTTTATTTCCAATAATTACCATCGATATTATTGACTTCTTTCCTATGTAAAATGGGTTGTGCTTGGGCTAGAGAGTTGGAGCCGAAATGGGATTGATGAATTAGGTATATGTTTTGGCATATACCTAAGTAGAGTTGGTTGATACTTTTTGATTGTATCTTTACATTGTGGTTTGTCCATCCTGGATTCTGGGAGACCTTCGGGGGTCTCTGAGTCCCTAATGAGTATCGTTATACTCACCCCTGCACGGGCAATACCTGCACTACATTGTGTTGGATGCAGACGATGGATAGTGCTGATCGTGGTAGAGGCTTGTGGAGCTGGACGGTACCCATAGGTGGGCCAAATGGTGAGACGTACATGAAGCGGGTGGATAGACCTGAGGTGCCGAGGAGATCATCTATACCCACCCTTCAGGTGGGATTCCCGGAGGATGACTTAGCGGTTACTGTTTCACTTTTCTACAGTTGTACTAGACATTCAGTTTTACTGTACTTTTTAGTTGGGTTTTTATTCTGGCCCATTTACCTTTCATTACCTACTTTGTATTAAGTATTAATTTGTTCTTACTTCATCTTGTGTACTCTGTTGTGTTCCTTTACTATCATAAATGTAATGTCTACCCTTTTATCGGGATTTACGCCTTTGGTGCTATTCGCCAGCCCCAGGCCTATGGAAGGCAGGTTTGGGTTAGTCACGGCACGTCCCCCGAGGACGGGTCATGACAAATTGGTATAAGGGGAGTCGGTTCCACCACAGAAATCCAGACTCTGATCTTTTCTTTATGTGGAGCAATAGTGTTAAGAGTATTGAGTGTGGTTTTCATTTTAGGGAGTCCAGTGTTGCTGCGGTGGCCAACGTATCCATACACCAGGACCCTGACTCCTGATTTCCGACTCAGTACACGAAAACACTAATTGCAGGTGTGTTTCAAAAGTTTTATTAGTGATTACTTTTTGTCAGCTCACTAATTATACTGTTTTGACCATGGCACACCTGTTTATTTTCAGGATGGCCCCACAAAGGCTTCAAGCTAGGGCTCTGAGTCGCATACGATATGGAAGCCCACTGAGCGAGGAGGCCTCGGTGCAGGACCCCGTCACAAAGGAGGCACCAGCGGTACCACTACCAGCTAAGCCACCGATACGACCAGCCCCAGTATTAGAGAGTGCACACCTTTTGAGTGTGTTGCATGAGTTATAGTGATAGAGGCTGCCCAAGTTCTGCAGAGAGACTGACCCTCAGGCAGCTGAGTATTGGATTGAGGCTGTCATCAGGGTTTTTAGATTGGTAGGGACACCATCCGACCTAATGGTGATCATTGTTTCGAGTCTCCGGCACACATCAGCAGGTATATGGTCGAGTTTGATTCTCCAGGATCACGATGAGGCATCTCTACTCTGGACAGACTTATAGTGTCTCTTCTGCTCGGTGATTGTTCCTGCCACCCTTTGTGCAGTGTGGATCCAGGAGTTACTTCATATACAATAGGGTAACATGATAGTAGCTCAGTACGCAGCGAGGTTTATTGACCTCTCGCACTACTCCATAGACATGGTACGAGACCCATTTTTAGGGACCAGACCTTTGAGCAGGGACTGAGGCACGAGATCAAGGCTTCGATGATCTCCCTCAACATTCTGACACAGGCGGTAGTGCTGGAGTGAGCCGTTCTTGTGGAGATATTTCTCACTAAGATAACACCAGTAGCGAGACACACCGTAGGGCGACCCGTAGTGGATTATTCCGCAGCCTGAAGTAGACAGATGTCACAGAGGTCCAAATGGACTAGGTCATCAAGAGATCGACCTTAGGATACAGGTTTCGTTGTGTGGGGAACAGAGAACAGAGCAAGCTATATGAGGATCAGGAAATGCAGTGCATACGGCAGGTAGGGTCACATAGCTCGAGAGTGTCCGACCCACCATGTAGATGAGCAAAAGACAGTGGAGGGACCACCCATGTTGAGGTAGAGGTTTGAAAGTGGAATTTCATATGGAGAAGGAGGAAGAGGGAGAGGATTCGGCCGAGCAGTGGGTGGTGGACTACGCTATGAGGCTCTACCACCACCACCACTAGTAGGTCCACCCCGACCATAGGGAGATGGCGGAAAAAGGCAGGCTCAGCTCTAGGATGTCGAGGCCTATGACCATAGCGCACCTGAAACGATTTGAGGTACTATCTATGTCTACTCCACCCTTGCTACAGTACTTATAGACATAGGTGCGAGTCATTCTATTATTTCCGCTACCCTTGTTCGGATTTCGGAGATTCCAACAGAGCCGTTGGCTTGATCCTTATGGTTAGAGACTCCTACGGGAAAAGAATCGATGATTACGCACTAGTGCTGGTAGTGTGAGATTACTCTAGGAGGTGAGAGCTTCGGCTGTGATCTTCTTGTAGTAGCGTTGAGGCCTTATGTCGTCATCTTTGGTATGAGATGGTTGTCTACAGTCCATGCTCAGATCGACTGCATTAGGCACAAATTGTGGTGTATTTACATGGATGGGAGCATGTTCACCTTCACCAGCGAGGAGGGATCCTTAACAGCGCAGGATGGACTTAAGCAGAGGAGAGGGAAGCCGATCACACATCAGTTGGCTAGTATCATTCTAGGATTCGTTGATGTGCGGAGTCCGAGTTTTCTTATTGTGGTGGATCAGTGTGCGAATGTTTTTCCTGATTACTTTCCAAGACTACCTCCTCGCAAAGAGATAGAATTCTACATATACTCGTACCCTAAGACAACACCGATATATACTGCAGCATATCGGATGGCTCCCGCCGAGTTTCGGGAGCTGCGGGTACAGCTGGAGGACTTACAGGTAAAGGGACTAATCTGACCCAGTGTTTAACCCTAGGCCTCTTCGATTTTGTTCGCCATGAAGGAGGATGGGAGAATGTTACTGTGTGTCGACTACCATCGCCAAAATCAGGTGACCGTAAAAAACAATTACCCACTTTCGAGGATTGAATACCTCTTTGATCAGATCAAGGGAGCACAATGATTCTCAATGATAGACCTCAGGTCAGGCTATCACCTGCTCAGAGTTCAAGATGAGGATGTGCAGAAGAGAGCCTTCAGGTGTCGGTATGGCCATTACATGTTCTTGGTTATGCCCTTCGGTGTAACTAACGCAGTAGTAGTTTTCATGGGTCTCATGAACATGATCTTCTAGCCTTTCCTCGATTGTTTTGTCATAGTCTTAATCGACGACATACTGATTTACTTGAATACCGAGGAGGAGCATGCCTACCACTTGCGGGTTGTACATGACACAATCCGAGAGCACCATCTTTATTGTAAGCTATCAAAGTTCCAGTTCCTGATTTGAGAGGTTCACTTCTTGGGACACGTCATCTCTTAACCTGTAGTTTCTGTTGATATTTTGATGATCGAAGCAGTACTTGCTTGGGAGCCACCCAGGAGCGTGACAGTGGTGTGGAGTTTCCTTGTTCTGGCTGGGTACTATCAGAGATTTTTTCTGGAAATCTCCAGAGTTTCAGCACCGCTTTCAGCCTTGAAGAAGAAGAGGATACCCTTTGTGTGGTCAGATAGATGACATCAGATCTTTCAAGAGCTGACATAGAGATTGACCAGTGCGCCCATCATGAGGCTACCAGAGGAGGGAGTAGGGTTTATAGTTTACTGCGATGCATCAGGGACCAGACTCATTTGTGTCCTGATGCAGGATTGAGTAGTGATCCCATGTGGTTCATGACAGTTGAGAAAGCATGAGCAGAACAACACTACCCAGAACCTGGAGTTAGCCGTAGTGGTCTTCCCCTTAAAGATGTGGATGCACTATCTGATGGGTGAGTGCTTTACAGTCTACTCTGACCACCAGAGTCTAATGTACATCTTATCGCAGAAGGACCTGAACCTGAGATAGCGATGATTGCTCGAGTTCCTCCAGGACTATGACTTTGAGATAGTTTATACTCCTGGAATGGGGAATATTGTATTTGATGCTCTCAGCAGAAGATCAGGCATTCATCTATTAGGGGAGGTGACGGAGTAGCTTACCGCATTGAATATATCCTTTGTGGATAATGATGGAGCAACCTTTCTACTGTAACTCATAGTCACCCCTCCACTATATTATCTTAGATGGAAAATAATTTTGATAAAACACTTGTACTCCATTCTTGAGGAAAATATCCTTTCTATTTCAAAAACAATTTTTCATTCTTAACAAGTCATAAAATTTTAAAATAAAAGAAGTTGATGAAATATAAACATGAAAACTTTTAATGGAAGCTTCTTTGAATTAATGTTTTAAAAACCCATTCATGCCGTATATGTTAAATAACATTGTTCTCGTACTTTGGCCGAAAAAGTCAAAAAGTACCTCGTACGAAAAAAGACAAAAGATTCCTTTCATATCTTTTACTAAAAACTCACCAAAAGGTAAAATTGGATTTAAAAAATTGTAGAAGGATATAAATATTACATATTTAGGAAACATGGATGTGGATGAGAAATATTCCCCAGTAAATTTTGAAGTATAAAAAATCTCGGATAAAAATGAGATTGCGAGATTTACCCTTACCTTAGATATGATTTGCTTCGTAACTGTCTGAACCTCCTGTATAATGATTTAAATAATGTCATTGACTTATTCCAGAATCATACTTATTTTTATGATATCATATATGGCCATATTATTACCTTCTTATTAGTAATATTTCATTGCTACTTGTTATTCAGGTGTTTATTGCTTTAAGTTCGTATGTGTGTTTTGTCGAATAAATTCTTATTCTTATTTTTAGGTTATAAAAACATCATTTCCTGAATTTTATTATTGTAATATATATCATATTTATTCATTCAATTCATTTATATAATCATTATTAATAGAAGATCATGTAGAATGAGTCGCATCACATCGTGGAGACGGTATTCCGTACGTACGCACGAGCGATGATATCGTTCCCATGATTGTGGAATTGTATTGGAGTGTATGTATACTATTTCAGAATCAATATAACATTACAATAATCATATATAGTCATTATTTACACCATTATACCCATCTGAGTAAGTTGGTTGTGGAAAATAGATTACACCACGACGTGGAGACGGTATTCTATATGTACGCACGCGTGGTGATTTCGTTTTCTATAGGATGGATAGGTGGTGAAATTGGATTGTTTCATACTTGTAATAAAATATCAGTATATGAGTGATACTGATGTTATTACTTCATAAGGAAACATCTAAATAAGAATAAGTAGAAGAAGAAATAAAGATGAAAGAATCGGTAATGGACATTACCTCTTCTTTGAAGCGCCTCTTTGAGACCTCCTCTTAGGGCACTAAAATTGTTCTTTGAAGAAGACCATGATCTCTAGGATGTTTATAGGGAAGTGGTGAAGTGAAATGTTTTGGGGTTGGCTGAACATGAAAGTTCAAATACGTGTGAGGAGGAGAGGGAGGAGGTTCCCTTTTATAAGGGAGGAGAGGGGCACCTTTGGAAATATAAGAAATATTAGTTTATATTAAATCCCAACCCCACCAAAAAAACATCCAAAATGACTCATATCAGAATATTAGATGATATAGGGTTGTAATCGCATCATCAAATAAAATTTAGACATGTTAGGAATTTATTTTAATCATTATCACCTTGATTTATCCTTATTTATCAATTTAATTTTATTTATGGTAATAATATTATAAATTTTTAATTATTATAAATAATTACTCATGTGTTGAGAATTTTCCATAATTTGCCACTTTATGACATTTTCGACCATATAAATTTTAATTTATAATTTTCAATTTTTTTTTGTTATTTTTAAACAATTTTATAATATTTTATTTTTATAAAATAACTATAGTGTTAATTTTGACACTATTCATTTATTCGAATTTAAATAAATTATATTCAGAAGATATGTTCGAACTAAAAGCTTTAATAGATTCATAAAATGTCATATGTGTCTCTAAAATCAGTGGAGCACATTAAATAGTTTATACAATATTTATTTTAATATTTTTAAAATCATTTATTTGATATTTTAATTAATAAAATAATTTCAACATCACTATTGCGTCATACATAATGATAATTATTTAATCCCTAAAAATTCTAAATAAATTCCTATGATGTAGATAATTGTATTAGATTTCTTGAAACTATTCCTGTTTGAAGTTTCATTAAATGTATCACTAAATTAAAATTATTATACTTATAATATTTAAGAAAGTGACATGTTGTCACTTTCTTTGGGTTTAATATTAATTAAATTATTTTCATGGAAAAAATCCTATTAAATGAATATAATCCGACCCTTAGGTGATATGGGTCGACTTTTAGTCATCCAATAGGATTTTGGAAGCTGTTAAGGTAATTTTATAATCTAATATTTACCCTTAATTACCTGATTTACCTTTAACTATGGTAAATAAAATTTACTATAGTTACTATTCATAATGCCCAAAAATAAAAAGTCGCTTATTAACATAATTTGTACCCACTGATTCCAAATATGGAATTCATTTTTCAAAATTCAAAACACATAAGTTGTAGTAATTAATTTAAAATTAATTCTGTAGTTATGAAAATGGGTTTTAGAAGTTAAAACATTCCCAAAGATTAAAATGTTTTTACCTATGAATTCAATGTGAAATTAATGCTAATGACATATATTATATTAAATGGTAAAATTATAATATATTTATACTTTATAACCATTCAATATTATAATTTAACCATATAAATTATCTAAATGAAAAAGGATGTTTTTAATTTAAAATTAGCGTATTTTTATTATTCATCAAAATATGAAAGTTATCAGAAAAATATAAAAAATTTATCCAATGTAAATTTTTATATCCTGATTCCAAAGAAGAATTTTATTTTGTCAGATTGAACTTATAAACATGTCAAAAACTATATTTAATGTGGGTCTTCCATCAAAGGGTGGCAAAACTGCATTTTTTGAAAAATACTTATTTTACCCGAAAAATTTATTTTTTTCTCTTACCATGTTCTAGAAAATGTGTAAGATGAATAATAATGTTATAAAATTCAAAATGTAGTTAATACTATTTATAATGTATAGTCCATAATAAAATATCATTTTTAATGAAACGTGGTACTGCGTACTACACACGCTATCGAGGAAGGTCGTGATTGCGTGTATTGCATGTCAAGTCAGTATTGTGTGTTGTGAAAGATTACTTTGATGTTTCATCTAACATAATACATAAAAAAAATATTTCTCATAAAATCTCAGGGTGTTACATTCTAACCCCCCTTAAAATGAATTTTGCCCACGAAATTCGTCACTTCATTATAAACAGATGAGGATACCTCTCCCTCATCATATACTCAAGTTCCCAAGTAGATTTTTCTAATTGGTGGTTCCTCCATAAAAATTTCACCAAACAAGTTTTCTTGTTCCATAGGACTTTTTCGCTACGATCTAGAATCTCTATCTGCTATTCTTCATAAGAAATATCTTTCTCCAGCAGTACAACTTCTAAGCTGAGTACATGTGAAGGATCAGTTATTTACTTTCTCAAGAGAGATACCTGGAACACATCGTGAACTTGAGATAGATTTGGTGGAAACGCCAATTGGTAAGCTATCTTCCCAACAAGATTCAGTTTTTCGAAAGGACCGATATATCTAGGGATCAACTTTCCCTTCTTTCCAAATCTCATGACCCCCTTCCAAGGAGATATTCGTAAGAACAAATTATCACCCACTTCAAACTCTAGGTCTTTTTTTCGGTTATCAGCATAGCTCTTCTGTCGACTCTGAGCTGCTCTTATGTTTTGTTTAATAGATCTGAAATTTTCTTCCATCTCATCAACAGGATCAAGTCCTAATAGATTTGTTTCCCCTACTTCATCCCAGCAAGTTGGAGTTCTGCATTTCTTTCCATAGAGGGCTTTATAAGGAGCCATTTGAATACTGGAGTGAACGCTATTATTATAAGAAAATTTCACCAAATACAGGTGTTGATCCCAACCACCTTTAAAATCCATAGAGCAAGCTATCAAAATGTCTTCTAGAGTTTGAATTTTCCTCTCAGACTGACCGTCTGTCTGAGGATGGTAAGCAGTGCTGAAACTCAACTCTGTATCTAGAGCATGTTGATGACATCGCCAGAATTTCGAGGTAAACCTCAGATTCCGATCAGATATAACCGAAAGTGGTACTCCATGCAATCTTACCACTTCCTTTACATATATCCTGGCAATATTATCAAGAGAAAAATCTTCTATAATAGGAATGAAGTGTGCCGACTTCATATGATGATAAACTATAACCCAGATAGCATTATTGTCGTTGGATGTTTTAGGAAGTCCAGTGAAAAAGTCTATAGTAATGTTTTCCCATTTCCATTCTGGTATGGGTAATGGTTGTAACATCCCCTTAGACTTTTTTCTCTCATCTTTAACTTGCTGACAAACCAAGCATCGAGATACATATTCAGCAACATCTTTTTTCATGCCATCCCACCAGAAGTACTCTTTCAGGTCCCTATAAATGTTATCGCTTCCAGGATGAATAGAGAATGAAGAACTATGAGCCTCATCCAGCAACTCCTTCTTTTATTCTGGGATGGGAGTCACACAAACCTAATTCTTGAACTTTATTATCCCATCACAATCAAGGATGAATTCATGAACATTTCTCAGCTTCTTTTGTAACTCTACATCTTCTTTCTGTGCCTCTCTAATCATCACATGTATAGATTGTTGAACATTAATTTGATAAAGATATGATTGTTACCCTTCCTTTATAATTCCAAGATCCTTCCTTTGTAAATCCATAAATATTTGATCTTTTGTGATCCTCATCATGGATAAACTGGCATGGTATTATCGTTTTAATGCATCTGCCACCTTGTTTTCTTTCCCAGGGTGGTAATGAATTGACCAGTCGTAATCCTGAATCAGCTCCAACCAACTTCTTTGGCACATATTCATCTCCTTTTGTGTGAAAATATAATTTAAACATTTATGATCATTATAAATATCACACCGTTTTCCATAAAGATAATGCCTCCAAATCTTTAATTCCAAGATTACCGAAGCTAACTCCAAATCATGAGTTGGGTAATTTTTCTCATGTATTTTCAACTCTTGTGAGGAATAAGCTATCACCATATCATTTTTCATGAGAACACACCCTAGTCACTTCTTAGATGCATCACTATAGATCACAAACCTTTCTCCACTACAAGGTGCTGCGAGCACAAGTGCACTGGATAACCTTCATTTTAGCTCTTTGAAATTCTCTTCACATTCCTCTGTCCAAGAAAACTAAACTCCTTTCAGAGTCAACTTTGTCAGTGGATTAGATAATAATGAAAAATATTTCACAAAACATCGATAATATCCTGCCAAACCAAGAAAACAGCGGTTCTCAGTCACTGTTGTTGGTCTTGACCATCTTTCGATAACCTTTTTTTGCTGGATCAACAGATATCCCTACTTTTGAGATTATGTGACCCAAAAATGAAACTTGTTTATGCCAAAATTCAAATGTGGTCAATTTGAAATAAAGCTTCTCCTTTCTCAGGGTCTTCAATATAATTCTCTAGTGATCTTCATGTTCTTCCTTGAACTTTGAATAGACAAGAATATCGTCTATAAAGACTACCAAAAACTGGTCAAGATAGTCTCTAAAGACTTTATTCAGCAGATCCATGATGATAGCATGGGAATTAGTATGACCAAATGACATCACTATAAATTCATAGTGTCCATACCTTGTATAGAAAGTCGTCTTTGGTATATCCTCCATTTTGACCCTTAATTGATGACACCATGAATGGAGATCAATCTTGGAAAAGTATTGAGCTCCGCGTAGTTGGTCAAATAGGTCATCAATGAATGGGAGAGGATATTTTTTCTTGATAGTGATCTTGTTATGTTCACGATAATCAATGCAGAGTCTCATCGATCCATCTTTCTTCTTAAAATACAGAACAGGTGCTTCCAAAGGTGTCGCACTAGGGTGTATGAATCCCTTATCAAGATTCTATTAGAGTTGCATCTTTAATTCCTGCAACTCAATTGGGGCCATTCTATAAGGTGTCTTTGAAATAGGCAAAGTACCCGGTATGAGTTCTATTGAAAACCCGACTTCACGATTTGGTGGAAGACCCGACAATTCCTTCGGAAAGACATCATAAAACACCCGTACAATGGGAATATTATTAATCGTGATTTTATCTCCAACCATTTGAGATAAATAAACTTCATTTAGTGGAATCAAGACCCATAAGATGGATGAAATTTCCACTGGAAGTTTATGTTCATTCTTTCATAGATAGACGATCATAGATTGATCTAGAATATGAAATGTGACTTCCCTTCATTGTAAATTTATACGAGCTCCATATAAAGAAAGCCAATACATGACAAGAATCACATAAAATTCCACTATAGGAAGGATCACAAGATTTTCAGTAAGCACTTTCCCACAAACTTCAATCGGAGAAGAATTGTAAACTTTTGATGCAACTGTTTTCCATTAGGAGTTGTCACACCGAACTCATCATCTAATTGTTGAGGTAATACGGCAATACCCTTATAAAATTCTTCATAAATAAAAGAGTGGGTGGATCCAAAATCAAATAAAACATTTTCTACTTTAGATTGGATGGTAAGTGTACCTCTCACCACTTCGTTGTCGTACTCCACATCACCGATAGTAATTGCATGTGACTTTACATTGTCTTTGGCCTTAAGAGTTTGTTGACATCGATCATCATCATCAACCCTAGGATTTGGGAATTTATTGGCATAATTCCTCATCTCCTTGCACTTGAAACATTGATGTGTAGTTAGTTTATTCTATGTATCCCTTCCTTTGTTTTCATCATTAGACATTTTCTTCCCATTATTTCGACATTCAATTGCCCGATGACCTTCTTTTCCACACTTATTACATTTTCTTGTCCCCTTAAGACAATTTTCTCCATGTTTCATTCATCATATTGAGCATAATGGAAAACTCATCTTCTTTTCAGTGTGGTCTTTAGATTTTCCTTTGAATTACATTTTCCTCTTCTTATCAAACCCATATGACTGATGGGTTACTCCGATCTTTATATCAACTCTGAGAGCACATCAAATGATTTCCTCGTAGCTATTTAAGTCCCTTATGGCTAACGCCCTTCGAAGACTTGGTTTTAATCCACTAAAGAATCGATCGATCTTACTCTCAGGTTGGTTAATAATACCAGAAGCTTACCTTGAATGTCTTGTAAAATTTTCTTCATAGGTACCAACTAATTCATCATCCTTTTGCTTTAGTTCAAGAAACTCCTCCTCTATATTTGTTCGACAAGTACAAGGAAAATACTTATTGAAAAATAAGTTATTGATCTCGTCTCATTCCATGGACTCAATTTCATTCCTTTGCCTCGTATTTTTGATAAGATTACACTATTGATCAGAATCACCTTACAAACGACATACTGCTAAGATGACTTTATCATGTTCAGAACATTGAAGAATTGAAAATATCTTTTCAGTGGTACTGATCCATTGTTCAGCCACTAATGGATCAGAAGACCCACTAAATGAAGGTAGACGTTGTCTCATGAATGATTCAACAGAATGTTACTCCTTCCTTTGCTCGTTTGGAAGTATAGCAAGATTAATAGCTTGAGAAATGTGTGTGAGCATGGCTACAATCGTTTTCATTCCATCTCCCATAACGTTTGGTTTCTCAGGGGGACAATCATTGCATTGCCCGTTGCATTCTGCAATATCACAGTTCTTTCGGGATCAGCCATTGACTAAAACCAATATGAATAGTTTGAGAAACACTAATTATAATAGGAAAACCACATAATCAAGAATAAAATTTCACACTTAAGGTCTTATCATAGGTTATTCATGGCCATTTCTAAAACACTATGATTGTGTTCTATGCTTAGACATATCCTTAGGTTTTTTACTAGGGTTTTCACATCCCAGTTTCCAAAGGTTGATTATACCATTCCTATGACACCTACTATAATGACCCATACTTTACAAACATGGTTATTACATCAAAATTGAAGCATACTTATTAAAACATATAACAGAACCATGAAAGGACCGTATAGGTATAGTGTATTTAGAAATTTGGAAACATAAACAACTAGTTCATAAATCTTCTACGTTGTCTCCCATTTATTTCATCATATCTAGAGTCCCTTTTTGGCATATTCTACTTAATATCATTCTACCTGACATGGGAAAAAGAAAAAATACAAAAGGGTGAGCTAAAATGCTCAGTAAGGGTAAAAAAAAGGAAGATCAAACATATCATATTTATAAGAACATAACATTTTGAAAATCTTATCCTACAAAAGAGATCATAACATGGGATAAATCATAGAAGTGAAATGTAATTCCAATAATCATAACTTATAACATGAATCTTTGTGGAATACACACATAATCATAGAAAATCATTTCTTAGTAGTCAAGAATCATTTCCAAAACTATCTTAGCGGACAAAGTCCTTTTCTGAACAGAGTTCACTCCTCCTTTCAGTCCTGTTTTACTAAACCGGGTTAACCTGTAATTCCAGACATGTCTATCTCATGAGTTATAAATCTTTACCCAATGCATTGGAGGTAGATATATGACCCACCCATCTCATAGTGATACCATTCTTATGTGTGCCTGAAAATCATAAACCATACATCATAACATAACCCATGTAATAAAAATGGGATTCTTGAACATCGTGACATCATAAAACAATTTATATAAGATAAAGGAATTCATAAAAACAATTCCATCACTGCATAATAAAATCAATGTAATAATAGGGATAGAAACAGAACCCTATATTATCTTATATGGAAAATATTTTTTATAAGACACTTGAACTCCATTCTTGAGGAAAATATCCATTCTACATCAAAAACACTTTTCCTTTCTTAACATTTCATACAATTTTAAACTAAAAGAAGTTGATTAAAAATAAATTTATGAACTTGTAAAGTAATCTTCTTGGAAATAATTTTTTAAAAATCCATTCATGCTGAATATGTTAAAAAACATTCTTCTCGTACTTTGGCCGAAAAAAATCAAAAATTACCTCGTATGAAAAATGACAAAATATTCCTTTCATATCTTTTACTAAAAACTCGCCAAAGGGTAAAATTGGAATTAAACAATTGTAGAAGTATGTAAATATTAAATATTGAGGAAACATGGATGTGTATGATAAATATTACTCAGTAAATTCTGAAGTATAAATAACCTCGGAAAAAAATGAGATTGTGTGATTTTCCCTTATCGTAGGTCCGATTTGTTTCGTAAGTGTCCGAACCTCCTGTATAATGATTTAAATAATGTAATTGACTTATTCCAGTATTATAAATATTTTTATGATATCAGATATGGTCATATTCTTAGCTTCTTAATAGTAATATTTCATTTCTACTTGTTATTCGGGTGTTTATTGTTTTATGTTCGTATGTGTGTTTTGTGGAATAAATTTTTATTCCACTTTTTAGGTTATAGACACCTCATTTCCAGAATGGTATTAGTGTAATATATATCCTATTTATTCATTCAATTCATTTTTATAATCATTATGCAATGAAGATCATGTAGAACGAGTCACATCACATCGTGGAGACGGTATTCCGTACGTACGCACGAGTGATGATCTTGTTCCCATGATTGTGGAATTGTATTGGATTGTGTATATAATATTTAATAATCAATATCACATTTCAATAATCATATGTAGTCATTATTTACAACATTATATCCATCCATTTAAGGTGTTGGTGGAAAATAGATTACACCACGGCGTGGAGACGATATTCCGTACGTACGCATGCGCGGTGATTTCGTTTTCTGTAGGATGAATAGGTGGTGAAATAGGGTTGTTTCATACTTATAATAACATATCAGTATATGAGTTATACTGATATTATTACTTCATAATGAAATAACTAAAGTAGAAGAAGTAGAAAAATAAATAAAGTTTAAAGAATCGGTAACTGACATTACCTCTTCTTTGAAGCGCCTCTTTGAGACCTCCTCATTGGGAACTAAAATTGGTCTCTGAAGAAGACCAGGATCACTAAGATGTTTCTAGGGATGTGGAGAAGTGAAATGTGCAGGTTTTGGCCGATCTTGAAGGCTCAAATTGGTGTGAGGAGGAGAGGGAGGAGGTGCCCTTTTATAATGGAGGAGAGGGGCACCTTTGGAAATATAAGAAATACTAGTTTATATTAAATCCCAAACCCCCGTAAAAACATCCAAAATGACTCATATCTGAATATAAGATGTAATTAGGTTGTAATATCATCAAAAAATAAAATTTAGACATGTTAGAAATTTATTTTAAACATTATCAACATGATTTATCCTTATTAATCAATTTAATTTTATTTGTGGTAATAATATTCTAAATTTTAAATTATTATAAATAATTACATATGTGTTGTCAATTTGATTTAATTTGAAACTTTATGAAATTTTAGACCATATAAATATTTATTTATAATTTTTAAATAATTTTGTTATTTTTAAACAATTTTATAATATGTTATTTTTATAAAATAACAATTGTGTCAATTTTGACACTATTCATTTATTTGAATTTAAATAAAATACATACAAGAAATTATGTTCGACATGAAAGCTTTAATAGATTCATAAAATGTCCTATGTATCTAGAAAATTAGTGGAGGACATTAAATAGTTCATATAATATTTATATTAATATTTTTAAAATCATTTATTTGATATTTTAATTAATAAAATTATTTCAACATCACTATTGTGTCATACATAATGATAATTATATAATCCATAAGAATTATAAATAAATTCCTATTATGTGGATAATTGTATTATATTTCTGGATACTATTCATGTTCGATGTTTCATTATGTTTATCACTAAATTAATATTATTATACTTATAAGATTTAAGAAAGTTACATGTTGTCACTTTCATTGGTTTTAATAATAAATAAATTATTTTCACGGAAAAAAGTCTATTAAATGAATCTAATCTGACCCTTAGGTGATATGGGTCGACTTTTAGTCATCCAATAGGATTTTGGCAGGTGTTTGTGTAATTTTATAATCTTATATTTACCCTTAATTACCCGATTTTCCTTTAACTATTGTAAATAAAATTAACCGTAGTTACTATTCATAATGCCCAAAAAAAGTATCCTATTAACATAATTTGGACCCACTGATTCCAAATATGGAATCCATTTTTCTAAATTAAAAACACATAATTTTTAGTAATTAATATAAAATTAATCTCGTTGTTAAGAAAATGGGTTCTAGAAGTTGAAACTTTGCCAAAGATTGAAAGGTTTTTACCGATGAATTCAATGTGAAAATAATGCTAACGACATAAATTATATTCAATGGTAAAAATATATTCTATTTATACATTGAAACCATTCAACATTATAATTTATCCATATAAATTATCTCAATGAAAAAAAGTTTTTTTAAATAAAAAATTTGCGTATTTTTACTATTCATCAAAATATGAAAGTTATCAGAAAAATATCAAAAATTTACCCAAAGTAAATTTTTATATATTTATTCCATATAAGAATTTTATTTTGACAAATTGAAATTATAAACGTGTCAAAAACAAGATTTAATGTGGGTGTGCCATCAAAAGGTGGCAAAACTGCATTTTTCGAAAAATACTTATTTTACGCGAAAAATTTATTTTGTTCTCTTAACATGTTCTAGAAAATGTGTAATTTGAATAATAATGTTATAAAATTCAAAATGTAGTTAATACTATTCATAACGGCTAGTCCATAATAATATATCATTGTTTAGTTAAATCTGGTATTGCGTACTACACATGTTATCGAGGAAGGTTTTGATTGCGTGTAATGCAAGCCAAGTCAGTATTGTGTGTTGTGAAAGATTCCTTTGGTGTTGTGTATAACATAAGACATAAAAAAAATATTTCTCATAAAATCTCAGGGTGTTACATGTGGGTTGAGAGATAGGATGGAGTCTGGAGTTAGGCACAGTGGGGATTGCAAGGGATGGAAGGGCAATAGTGTTGGGTGACATTGGTGCATGAATTAGGCCGCGGAATACTGGCTAGGGCATGGGATTTTAGGGACCCCTGTGATCCGATGGAAGGACTATGGACCTACCGAACGACCAAGTGACACCACGCTGATTGTAGCGTAGAGACCCTAGGAAAGGTACATGCATCATAATGACTTGTGTTCTCGAGTTTCATTGGTGTTTTGGTGATTAAAATAAATAAGAAGTTTAAGAATCTTTAAGAACAACATTTTGAACTACTTGGGATTAGGCATTCCTTGTGTACCTTACAGCTATGGCACCTGGGAGACGACCACGGGTGGTGCGGGAAATCAAGGCCCAGGATGTTGACATGGGTGATCAGAAGAGGGATGATCGAGAGGAGGGGGATGAATAGTGGAAAGATATGCTCTGATCCATCAAGCGCCTAACCTCCAGCATCAAGACCCTCTAGGTTTCAACCAGCAGGAAGCCGGCCTCAGCAGTTCCAGTTCAAATCCCCTGGTCCTTGCCCATTCCTTTTCGGCCCAGTACCAAGGTGCTTCATTTGTGGAAGCCATGGACATCGCCAGAATCAGTTCCCAGACCGAGTATAGTATGGCGGTGGCGGACAGGCCCAGCACCCGCCCCGGTAGCAGCTTCCAGCTAGGCCCTTCCAGCAGCAACAACATGGGAAGCGAGCTCCCGCTCCTCTGAGGATAGATGTTGCATGGGGGGCCGACCTCAGGGCTCTCATCAGGGACCTCGACCTGGGCATGGTCGGGGAGTTGGCCGAAAGCTGAGGGGCAGAGGATCTGGGCTTGGGTAGTTACACGCCGCAGAGGTAGCAGTCCCAGCAGGACTGGTGGTCGTTCAAGGTAAGATATGTTTGTTCAGTACCCTTGCTTACGCCTTGTTCGATACCAGAGCTTCGCACTCTTTTGTTGAACCTGGCTAGCCCGTGCTCTGGGTCTAGATGCTGAGAGACTTCAAGTGTCCCTAGTGCTGAGCACACCAGTCGGAGGTCAGACCGACCTGTTATATGTTTTTCGAGGATCCAGACTGATGATAGGGCCACATCAGTCTGCCAGTGATATACTACTACTTCAGATACAGCCATAGGATTTCATCATAGGCGTCGACTGGCTATTCTCTGTGCGTGTCGTCATCGAATTCTTCCATGGAACGGTTGTGTTCTCAGATTTGGACGGACGATGTGTTACTTTCACCAGCGATCAGAGTGGCCAGAAGGGTAGCATGTGAGAGTAACCCCTCCTCTCCTTGTTAGCTGAGATGCCAGTAGAGTCAGTAGATGCTGATGCTGAGATGGTGGAGGTACCAGGGATCATCAGAGAGTTTATGAATGTCTTCCCTGATGAGGTGACGACTCTACCCCCCTCAACATGATATCGAGTTTGGGATAGACATGCAGTCTAGTGCTAGTTTGATTTCGATGGATCCCTAACGGATGGCACCATCAGAGCTACAGGAGTTGCATATTCAGATTGGCGATCTGATGAATAGGTGGTATGTTCGACCACGTGTATCACCATGGGGTGCTCTAGTCTTGTTCTCAAATAAGGAAGATGGTGGTCTTAGGTTGTGAATAGACTATAGGAGCCTGAATCATGTAATGATCAAGAATCGCTACCCGCTTCCAAGGATAGACAATCATTTTGACCAACTGAACGGGGTAGGGTGGTTCTCGAATATGGACCAGTGGTCAGGGTATCACCAGTTGAGGATGAAGGAGGGCGACATCTTGAATATGCCCTTCAATTGCAGATATGGTCACTTCGAGTTTGTAGTCATGCCTTTTGGCGTTACGAACACTCCGGCTGTGTTCATGGGGCTTATGAACTCTGTCTTCCTAATGTATCTGGATTGGTTCGTAGTCGTGTTCCACGATGACATCCTGATCTATTCAGGATCAGAGGAGGACCATGCGGAGCACCTAAGGATGGTTTTGGAGGTCCTCTAACAGCACCGACACTATGGGATGCTGTTGAAATGCAAGTTCTGGATGCCAGAAGGGAACATCCTTGGGCACGTAGTGTCCGAGAAGGGGGTAGCAGTGGAACCATCAAAGGTTGAGGTGGTTGATTCTTGGGAAGCACCCAAGAATGTGGCAGAGGTTCGTAGTTTCCATAGGCAGGCAGGTTACTATCAGAGTTTCTACCAAACGTCTCCCGACATGCATCCCATTTGACAGCATTGAACAAGAAGGACCAAGATTTCGTGTGGAGTGAGCAGTGCGAGGAAGCATTCAGCTATCTGAAGGAGAATTTAGTTAGTTCCCTAGTGCTGAGAATACCAGAATAAGGGGTGGCGAATGAGGTATTCTGTTATGCTTCAGGGCAAGGCCTCAGATGTGTATTGATCCAGTGATAAGGGGTGATCTATTATGGGTCTAGGTAGCTACGCCCTCATGGGAGTAATTATGAAACCCGCAATCTGGAGCTTGCAGTGGTATTTTTCGTGATAAAGTTGTGGTGGCATTACCTCATCGGAGAATGCTTTCTGGTCTTCATGGATCACAAATGCTTGAGATATATCTTCTCCCAGCAGGACCTAAACTTACGACAGCGACGGTGGATGGAGTTCCTCCAGGATTACAACTTCGAGATTTCATACACATCACGAAAATAGAATGCAGTGGATGATGCATTGAGCAGGAAGTCGTAGAATGATGTTGTCCGAGAGTCGGCAGATGCTTGGAAGGCGATGGAGGAGTTGGTTGCCTTTCACCTTGATGCGAGGATGGATAATGTTAGTGGTTTCCTATATAATATGACAGTACAGTATTCCCTGTTGTGGAATGTGGAGGAGTATCAGTGGGTAGACCTAGAGTGCGAAGTGATGCGCGACCGAGTTAGCCAAGATGATGCTCCAGAAGGGTGGTCAGAGGATGGTCAGGATCATATTCTCTTCTGGGGGAAGATGTTTGTTCCAGAGGTGATGTATGGTAAGGTTCTTAGGGAGTTCCAAAACTCACCCATAGTGGTACACCCAAAAGTTCCCAAGATGTACCAGGTCCTGATAAGATAGTTTTGTGGCCTGAAGTAATGCGAGCGGTGGTAGAGTTTGTGGCCATGTGCCTAGTGTGTCAGCAGGTGAAGGCTGAAAAACGTGTTCCCGGAGGGTTGATTCAACCTTTAGATGTCTCCATGTGGAAGTGGGACGACATCTCAATTGACTTAGTCATGGGACTACACAATGTGCAAGGATTATGTGACGCCATATGAGTATTATTGGATGGGTTGACGAAATCAGCTCACTTTCTAGTGATTAAGGAGTCGAGTGTAGTAGATGCTTTAGAACAAAAGTACGTGGATGAGGTAGTGCAGTTTCATGGAGTTCCGAGGGCCTTATTATCTGATTGGGATGTACAATTTACCTCACGATCGTAGTGAGGATTGCAGCATGCTTTTGGCACCCTGCTACACCTTAGCACTGCTTTTCATCCCCAGACAGATGGACAGACAGAGCGCACCATCCATACATGGGAGGATATGTTGTGGGCATGTGTTCTGGACTGAGGAGGATCGTGGGTGAAACACGTGACTTATGTAGAGTTTTCTCCAATAATAGATATCACTCTACCATTGGAATGGCTCCTTTCGAAGCCTTGTACGAGAGGCCATGTCGCTCACCCGTGTGCTGGACCGAAGTCGGAGAGGCAGGCATCCTTGGCCCGGAGGTGGTGCATATCACAATAGAGAATGTTCAGATTATATGAGAGAGGTTGAAGGCGGTTCAGGAAAGGAAAAAGACATATGCCAATAGTACGAGAGGGCCCTTGGAATTTGAGGTTGGGGAACATGTGTTCTTGAAGGTCACCCCTCGGCGTGGGCAACTGAGGTTCGGCAGTGGGAGTAAGCTTTCTCCCAGGTTCATCGGACCCTTTGAAGTGTTGTGGCGGGTCGGTGAAGTGGCTTATTAGCTAGCACTATTACCACCGCTAATGAGGATACATGATGTTTTCCTTGTGTCCCAGCTCCATCAGTATCTAAATGACAATTCACACGTCCTCTTCTGGGGAGAGATAGTTATCGTGGATGACGTGAACTTTGTTGAAAGACCAGTAAGGATTGAGGATCGTGAAGAGAAGGGGCTTCGTGGGATAACCATTCCCTTGGTTCGCTTGTTGTGGAAGCATGGTGTCCTTGAGGAGAGTACCTGGGAGAGGGAATCACAGATTCATGCCTAGCACCCAGTGTTGTTTTTAGTTTTTTGTTGTCCTAATTATACTTGTTGTGATGGAGAATTTTACCTTGTTGGCTATGAAATGTGTGGTTTTTATTTTTCTCTGAATTTTTTTGAAAAGTCCTCGCTATGGGTAGGTTAGTACTCGACCCCTAATCAAGACGCATTATGGTGGATGCGATTAAACTCGTGCGGGCAATTCAGTGCCGCTCAAAGCGGATAGTATCTTGACATGGCGGAAGAGACTCCACAACCCATATGACTGGGCAGTTTGACCATGGTATGTTTCTTTGTTCTTGAGAGGGTGGTGTTTTAAGATAAAGATGAGGTTAACTCCTAAGTGGTATCTTTCGAGGGGGTAGTTCAGACCCTCTCTTTCCTTCTGGGTTTTTTTGATTCTCGAGGGCAAGAATAGTCTGAGAGGTATCTAGTGTAACGGCCCAGACTCTACTGGCCCATTACATTTCCAAAATAAGGCTCCACCGAAATAGTGGCACTATGGTGGTGGCACCGTGATGGTGGCACCGTGAAGGTGGCACCGTGACAGAGACACCATGAGGGTGACAGCGTGACGGTGGAACTGTGAGGGTGACAGCGTGACGGTGGCACCGTGAGGGTGACATCGTGACGGTGGCACCATGTACGCTCCGTTAATTTTCAAGTTCTGCTCCCGCAACGTCTTTTTTTTACGTAAATTAATTCTTTTTCTCTTTCAATCCCATTTAAAGTCCATAATTAATTCCTAAAAATCTTGAGAAACCTCCTCGATGGGGGGATATTTAGAAACAACTTAATATATTTGTGTGTAACTGCCGAACCGCGTGGGAAACCGCCCATGCGTTCAAAATCCCCTAATTCGGTAATAACAGGGTTTTATCTGTTTATATCACATAGGAAGTTCTTCTTCTCTTCCTCCTTTTGGCCGACTCCTCTCATTCTCCCTAGTGCGCCTCGAAGATTTCCCCCTTCCCGAGACTTCTGGAGCGCCTCCGCTCGAGTCGTCTGGCCTTCTTGGAGTCCACAGATTTCCTCCCCTACAGGCCGCACATCCCCTGTTCCTGACGCAGAGATAGAGCTTCGATCTTTGATCAACCAAGTAGGGATTTTTCATTAGTCTCTCATTTCTATGTATCTTGTGGGGTGGGTATGCTGCTGCTTCTGTAAGAATGGATGAACCAAACATTAATGAGGATAACAAACAAATTCTAAAGAATGAAGGGGAGGGGTGTGATTGATGATGTTGCTCTGTTTTCTCCTCTTTCATGATTAATTATTTATGAATTGTACGGGCTTAAGCCTACTAAAATTGTGGTCATTGGTGGTCTTTCTATATGTACAAATGAACTCCTACAACCTGTGATGTTTAAATGGATTGTATTTTGGTTGTGGACCTTGTGTTTTGAAGGAATCAGTTAATTACGTATATTCCAATAAATAAATTGAGAGCACCAGGATCAACCCTTTTATATGATAACCTCGGTAAAAGAACAGTGGAATTGAAACCATGGAGTGTGTTAAATATTTTAAATCTGAAAATACCTACTTGGGCCTGCTTAGTGTTGGTATTATTGGTTTGGTTGTTTTCTTCAACGGGACGAATACGGGGGACCTTATGGTTTTCATGGATATGGGATTAATTGCTGGGGTGATGTGGGTGACGATGGGATCCTCTGATGTGGAACGGTAGCTGGTTGTGAATATGGGGTTGTGGTTGCTCTACTTATATAAAGAATTAGGGTTGAATCATCTTTTTTGTGAAACCTTTTTATCCATAACTCTCGGGATGTGGGGGCTGTATCGTGAAGCATTCTTTGGTTCCAGTACTTGGAGGGATCTCAAATTGTTGTCAATTTACAAGAGAACTGGGTGTGAATGTTTATGTTACTATTGATTGTATCTTTTTTCCCTAGGCTTGTGCTTGTTCATGTTAGTTGCCCAGTAGTAAAGATTTTACCTAAATGGGATAAATTGAACATGAAAATAAGAATGGGTTAATTGGAAAATTGATTCTGGGAATGAGTTGTGACTCTGTTGTCAGTAGTATGCTTCCTATGAGTAGTGACTAGACTTTTCATGCTTGGATTAGGTTTGGGTCCCTATGATGGGTTGAGTGCTTATTACATATATATATAATTGTAATTCTTTTGTTTCATATTCGTGCCCAACCAAAGTTGAGAATTTAGTGCTAAACACCCCCATTTCATGGGGGAGGGTGATTTTCCCAACACTCCTATGAGTGGCTAGTTATTAGCTCCTTTTATGATCCCTTTCCTGAATAGCCCAAGACCCTTCGGGAAGGCTTTGAATGCATGAAGTCCGTTATTATCCCAAGAATCTTCGGGCAGGGTAGTTGTGGTGGTTGGCCCAGGATTTTGGGTGCAGGTTGTTTCCCATGTGTCTTCAGGATGAGGCCCAGGTGTCTTCGGGCATGGGAGTAGTTGTTCTGACCCAGGTGTTTGTGGTTGTGGTTACGCGTAGTGGTTGTGGCCTAGGTGTCTACGAGCGGGAAAGTGGTTATGTCCCAGGTGTGTGCGGGTGGGGTTTGATAGTGGGATTGTGGTAAGAATGGAGGGATTGGTTCAATGCATAGGATGTCTTCAATAACCAGTGGGAATG
Source organism: Viscum album (assembly GCA_963277665.1). Taxonomy (NCBI): domain Eukaryota; kingdom Viridiplantae; phylum Streptophyta; class Magnoliopsida; order Santalales; family Viscaceae; genus Viscum; species Viscum album. The sequence continues at coordinate 1,261,981,436 of OY728140.1, read as the reverse complement.
TGGTGGGGGTACCAAAATATCGATATTCTATTACTAAACATTACTTGACCTGTGTTATTTGGGGAGCATGCCTTGATGAGTATTGGGTGGATAGCTTTTCCTTGTTGGGTTTTTGGTTATCTCTTTTTCTCACAGGGCATTAGAATGCCTCCCCACATGTGCAGGAGAGTCTTTGGTTTTCCTTACTAGGTATACTTGCAAAGTCATCGTACGTATATAACACAACTTTAAGGTTTCTTGGAGGACTTTGGAGATCGTGCAGGGCTGTACTAGCTAGGGAATTTGGACCATTGCAGTTTCTATTTTTTGTGCTTTTTCTACTCTACCTTTGTAGACACCTAGTACGTTCTAGATTTTACTTTTGCAGAATGCATATGGGATTGGTTTACTATGTCTTTACTTTTACTTACAGTTTTGGTGTTGTGTGATTTACTATCTTATCTCCCGATCCTATTAAAAGAAAAAATGTAATGCCTTCCATTTAGTGTGTTATTTTATACCCTTGCTGATAGTCACCACTTCGGGACCTATTAAAGGTTGGTCTTGTGGGTCATTATCTATCCTTCAACAAGAAGAAGGAAGGGTCTGGAAATCTGTTGTCCCTTCCAACATCTTGGTGATGTCGGGTCGTGATATATCCCTTCCACCTTAGTTTCACCGGGTGCATTACGTCTTCCACATATCTCAGCTGAGAAGATACATGCACGACCCAACCCACATCATCGATCATAGGGAGCTGGACATCGATGATGGGGCAACATTTGTGGAGGTTCTGGTGGAGATTGAGGATCGACAGGAGTAGGTCCTACGTGGATGGTCGATTCCTCTGGTACGCATTCGCTAGCAGCACAAGAACCTTCAAGAGAGCAGTTGGGAGCGGGAGGCACATATGCGAGCTCAGTATCCCCATTTGTTTTCCTAGTGTGTTTTGTAGAATTATGGGGATGTAAATCCATGTAGTGGGAGTAATGTAAAGATCCTGAATTTTCAGAGGAATGTTTGTCGTTAATTCATGGAAATTTTACGAGTCTCTGGCTTCTAATGACACTTGATTTCAAGGCATGGTGTGCCCTGAATCAATTTCTGATGTTTTTTTGGGTACGTTTAGTAAATGTACATGTGTTTTTTTCTATCTTTAGAACCCATGCTCAGAATTAAAATATGAGGGAACCTATGAAATTGCATCACCGGTATTCACTTAAGGGGACCATTACTAGAGCTGCGTTTTATGCGGGTTGAATGATAATTTTTGGGGTTTAATAAAAATGTTAAATAGAATTTTTTGAGAATAATTTTATTTATCCTGGTAGTTTAATTTTACATGGGGAATTTATTGGTAGGTCCCACACCCACATAACATCCCATGTTTGGATATTTGTGATGTGTGACCCACACGATCCTCATCCTTTCATATTCCCATAACCCCCCTTCAACTCCCCTTAATTAAGAGATCTCTTCACCTCCCCCTCTCTCTCTATATTATTTGCCAACAAAATTTAATTAAGGAATTCTACCTCTTCAATTAATTAATTTTGTTGCTTTATTTTTGAATTACACGAGTGAATAAAAAGAATATCTTTAGCTATTAATTTATTTTGGGGCATTCGTTGTGTTGAGGGGATTTTTGAGAGAGCTTTGGAGAAATAGAGAAGCGTGTTCTTCTCTCAACGAAGAACACCATCCTTCCAATGAAGAACCTCTAAGGAACATCAATCATCGCCTTCAACCTTCAGCCAAACCAAATGACAAGGAGACACCCACGAGGAACTCCGACGACGCACCACCATCGGCTCTTCTTCCCCGACATCAACGAGATTGACATCGTCTTCCTGTGACACCGTCTTCTGTGATGCTCGACTACCTCAAACATTATCTCTATATAGGGGTTTTTTCATTTTGATGTGATTATCTCATACCCCCATTCTTTATTTGAAATCATTGTTTATTTTCGGAGAACTGCTACCAGCTAACGCGGAGGGTGTGGGATGAATGCACTCGGCCCAATGACCCTCCACATTCTCTTTTGATCATGATGGAGACCGTGATAAGAATTTGGCGACGAACGGAAACTGCGGCCGTGCGCCGGCCACGTGTGGAAGAACCATGGCCCGCAACCATGGGATGCTAGACCAAGGAAGAACTGGGCGTCCATAGTCGACCAGGCTGAAGGGAGGAACCGCGGTGCCCCACGGTGCCACGCTATAGAGAACCACGGGCCACACAGGGTGGGCCGCTTCGGCAGAAGAACCAACCAGCACGACGGTCGGCCAGACGGAGGAAGGCTGTGGTACCCGATGGTGCTGCCTAGTAGGTCTTCAGCCCTCCAGAGCGGGCCCCTTGTGCCATGAAGGGCGGTCGGCTTTGGCCGACCGGTTTGGGAGCGCGGCGCCACTTGGCTCCCACGGTTCGGGCAGCCGGGGGGCCGCGCCCCGCCGGGCCGGGCCGCACCCACATGGCCCGGGCCACACGTTTCACTGGGCCGGTCCGACCCATGTTGGGCCGGACCTGGATAAACCGGGTTGACCTGACTCGCCAGCCCACCATGCTTAATGGGGCGAGACCGTTATCACTTAAGGGTGAATATCTTGAAGATCGCGCGTCCGATAGATACACCGTCTATGGCACAGGGACCCTCGTTACATAGAGATCTTTTAGCGATACATTAAGTGAGTTTTGGATAAATTTTGAAAATGTTCTGGTTTGGAATGACCGTATTTCCAGCCGGGCCCCTGGAACAGAAATGCTAATAACTCTCAGATAGGTCATCCAATTGACGCACCATCATTCGCATTGGGTTCCTTTTGACGAGACGAGACATCGGGATACATCAACTATGGACTTCATGACAGTTGATGTATCAACCCCTTGGATCATGGAGTGGACCCTCACGGAATCGAGCATGCTATGTGTCGGAACCCTAGAGTTGGAAGCGACTTCAATGACTACCATACTGGAATCATCCGTGGGTTGGCGATGAAGACTACCGTATTGGAATCTTCTGTGGGTTCGGAAATGATGACTACCATACTAGAAATCCTCCGTGTGTTCGACGGTGATGAAGACTGTTCTTGTATCGTACGTGGGTCCGACAGTTTGACTTCTATACTAGCATCTTATGTGGGTCCGAAAGAGAAGCTGGTCTATTATCCTACGTGGGTCCGACAACTTAGTTGGACTAGTATCCTACATTGGTCTGACAACATAGATGAATTAGTGACTGCATCTAATCATCTTTATCAATTTATGAAAGATGTATACCTATGTGAGTTGAGTATTGATTTCCAATCATTATCATCGATGTGATTGAATTCTTTCCTGTGAGGACTAGGTTGTGCTTGGGCTCAAGATTTAGAGCCGAACTTGGATTGATGACTTAGGTATATGTATGGTCATATACCTAAGTAGAGTTGGTTGATACTTCATGATTGTATCTTTCCATTGTGTTTTATCCTGCATGGATTCTAGGAGACCTTATGGGGTCTCGGGGTCCCTACTAAGTATAATTTACTCACCTCTACACATGCAATGCGAAAACTAAATTGTATTGGATAATGACGATGGACAGTGCATATCATGGTAGAGGCTTGTGGAGATGGACTGTACCCGGAGGTGTACCACTTGGTGAGATGTACACAGAGTGGGCGGACGTACAAGAGGTGCCGAGGAGATCATTCATATCCACCATTCAGGTGGGGTTCCCAGAGGATGACTTAGCGGTTTCTATTTAACTTTTCTGCTGTTGTACTTGACTTTCTGTTGTACTATGCTTTTCAGTTGGGTTTGTATTCTGGCCCATTTACCTTTCAATGCCTTCTTTGTATTCATTATTTCTTTGTGCTTACTTCAGCTTGCATACTTAGTTGTGTTCCTTTACTATCATAAAGGCAATGCCTTCCATTTTTATCAGGATTTACACCTTTGGTTCTTGTCTCCAGACCTTAGCCTATGGAACGCGGGCTTGGGGTAGTCACGACACAGAACCCGGGGATGGGTCCTGACACTTAGGACCACCCTCTCTAGTAAAATTCAAAGGGTGTGGTAGATGAAAATCTCTTTTCAACTCAAACATGATTTTATAAACCAGCCCTGTGTCTCTCCCAATGAATTGTATGAAACGATCAATGTTAAAATCAGAACTGATATCCTTCCTCCTTAGATTTCATTAATGGGGACTGAAGCTCCCTATATGGATGTCCAATTCATGATTACCATTTGAATCATTATTCATTATCATGAATAATTTAGTGTAGGTCGTCATGACTAGAACCCCAATTCTATATTGAATCATCATTTATTAATATCATTATTCATTTGGTGTATAATTTCATTCCTAGCAGGAAAAATATCATTTGAATAATCATTCATTATTATCATTAATCATTTGGTATTGGATGTCACACATAGCATCACAAATTTCATTGATTGTAGGATGTCATGCCTACCACTCCAATTCTCATTCGGTGTAGGTAATCCATCCTAACACCCTTAAATCTAAGCGCTTAGATAACTATTGGGGAGGAATGCCATGTACAAGTCCCAACTTATACATTGGTCTTGGATTCCATACCTAGAACCAAAAAATATCATCCATTTAATCATTCCTTAATTCACATGAATTTTACACATTAATAATTTATTAATACAATGATTAGTTAATCATTTCAAAGTCCATTTGTTAAATCAACATTTAACTATGTACATAACCCATTAATTAATTCATCAATTAATTAACTAGTCAAAACTATTCCAATTCCACAATTAATTCTTCCAATTAATTATCCAATTCAAAACCATAAAATCAAAATTAATTATTGAAATTAATTATCTTTAATCACTCCATGACACATAATTAATTCTTCCAATTAATTATAATTGGTCAACTTCTTTGCACATGATTAATTCTCACAATTAATTATCTTGAATAGCCAAACATAATCTCATAATTAATTCACCCCAATTAATTATCATTCCAAAATAAATTTAATATCTCAAATACAATATCAATACATAAAATGATCAATTTGGTCAACCCCTTCATTTATTCCATGATCAGAGATCAATTAACCACCAAGGAAATTCACATGTCAAAACCATATTCCTAATTACTACAATTTATGAATTTAATTATCAAGGGAATATATAAATTTCATATCTCATACATAAACCTTAAATCATGACAATAGAATTTCAATTTATACCACCTACCGTGGTTTATTGATGGAAGAAATCCCTACTGGAATCCCCAATATCAGAGTGCACAACGTCGCCGATCAAACTCCGGATCTATGTCCCTATAACCAAAATTATGATCAAAGGTATCAAGATAATTCAAAACATTATATAGATCTACAATCCTAAATGTATATCATAACTCATAGGATTATATATAAGAAAAATGTGATTATCCTCCATGAAAATATTTAATAAATATGGAGGAATGAACAAGAGAAGCATCGAGATGAAATCCACTTACCGAGAGGAGAGAAGATCTTCAATCTGGGCATTCAGTATAGAAGAATAGTATGCAGATCGCCTTGGAATCCCTCTATATGGATTTGAGAACACATAAAATTTTTCAAACCTAAGAAAAGGTCAAAATATGGGAGTCCTAGGGGGTTCAGGTGGTCTTAAATACGATTTTTTGATATTAAAAACCATGTGCATGGTTTCATAAGAAGATGTGCACTATTAAGAAAACAATCTGCCAACCGTGTGGACTCCACTGCCCCGTTTTTCATGGTCAACACAGTTTGGTCGCATGGTTTTTCAAAATGTGTGAAAAAATTATTGAATCCTCTGTCCAGTTTTGCATTCTTGGCACGGTTTGATCACACGGTATGTCAAACTGTGCGCAAACTATGCACAGCCCACTGCCCTTTAGTTTTCCTTAAAAGTTCACCAAAACTAACCCCAAGCCACTAATCATAGTTAACAGTACGTAAATACATCCAAACGTACCCAAAACATTTCCATTATCACTTTATAAATGTCCAGGATCTTACATCTATGTTGATTTTACTACTTCACTCAATAAAAATTTAACTTGAATACACATTGTTTAGAGAAAAAATGAGACTATTGTGGAAATTAATTGACGGATAAAATTACACATTTCATACAAGTATTTTTACATATGTGATTAGTTTTGATTTTAAAGGAATTCCTTATCTCAAGGAAAAAGTTATTGAAAAACCAAAACATTATCATATTTCATTTATTTTTTATCAAATGATGGTATTTTTTACACATTATTGGTTTATGGTTTTGGGGTTGATAACTTTCTCATGATCATTCACTTTCATGTGATCAATGATCTATATGACTCTCCATCATAATTGATAAATTAATATGTTCATCAATCTCTTTATTTTTAATTCCCTTAAATGTTCTTCTTTTTGGAAACATAGTTATGTGTTTTTAAAGATAATCATCGTACTTACCTTTCCCTATTTTTAAGAGGATGTTTTATAACAATTTTTATGTCATGGAATTTAAAAAAAATATTTAGTTTAAAATTTAAAACCATTTATAAATTTTCCAAATTTCATATAAAGATGATAATGATTATTGAAGGGAAGGAAGAATTTAATATCTCAATATTTTAAATTAAATACTATGTTCAATAGATTGCAAAATACAAAACACTGATTTTAAAAGAACCAAGAAATGATATTATTTTAACATGATCATTATAAACAAGAAGCTGAATTGGTGGTTATGATTTGGATTAAAGATATTATAAAAAATATCTATAAGCTCCCTAATCATTAAAAATGTATGGATTATTTCCTATAGAATAATCAATAAGTTATTAATAAAGACAATTTATTCATGCAAAAAAAAATTTCTTCAAAAATGTTTATTATTTATTTTTGGGGATAAAATAATACAATTAATTTCTAATTTTTTTATGAAATTTACTTGAAAAAAAATATATCATTTTCAAAATAATCAAATCAAAATTAACTTAGGGTGAATTTTTTGGATTGTTATGAGAGGATTGATTTTTTAGTGAATAGTAATACATAATAGTTTTATTAAACCTTTCATTTCATTTCATTAAAAGGTCTCATTATGATTATAATTTTATATGAAAATACCATAAATCTTAGCTAATAAAATATAACCTAATTAATTACATTTTAATATAATTATAATTTATTTTTGTATATGTTAATTTTTTGGATTAAAAACACAGTTTTCTAAAACCTAATCATCATTGTTTTTACAATTTCTTATTAAAATTTATTTCTAACACTTACAAGAATTGAATCATAAAAAAGTGAAGACATATTTTTAATTATTATGTTCAAATATTTGGAACAAATCCCTTTTATTTTACCCATTGTGTATAAAAATATTAGTAAATATTGTCAACTCAGTAAGTTTAAAATGGGTAATAAAGGTTAAAATAAATATGATGAGGACTAAAAAGGACTCTTAAATTTAATTTATTCAATTAAGTGATTTAATTTATACTATATCCATGTCATATACTAATATATTAAAATTTTGTTCCATTTTATTTGAAAATTACTTTTTTCATGTAAATATAAAGTCAAAAATGACACACTCTTACTTTGAATATCTATGATATTTTATGATAGGGATAAAAAGTATTTATTTAGTTACAAATTTTATTTTAAATATTAAATTATTTTTATCATGTAAGTTAATTTATATTTTTTAGTGATGAAATAATTATCATAAATGTATACGTAATGTCGACAAAGTGTGTGCAAGTAGTAGAAAAATCATGTAGATATTTTTAAAACTATAAAAGTGCTATTTTATTGTGATTTAAAGTGTTTAATGAATTTTCAATATAAATATAACATATTACATATGTTTAAAACTTTTATTTTCCAATTCAATTGAATTAACGTTGTTTTCAAAGTCAAATAATGTGAACAGTTCATAAAAAGACAGTGATAGTATTTTATGTTAAATAATATGATATTATATTAATTAAAAACATATAAACATTGAAAGTGGATAATTAGGAATATTAATTGCTGAAAATATCATCCCTATGACATTTATTAACCAATTTTATCCTTATAAGTAAAATGTAAACCATTTAATATCGAAAAAGTCATGACCGTAATTAAGGTTAAAAATGGTTATCCAATGGGATAATTCCAAATATAAGGATTAAAGTATAACCAAAACATGTCCAAATTTTATTTTATCAAAATATTTCCTCAAATACATATCCTATATTCTAATTATATTATTTTGGATTCATTTTTCATTGAAAATTAATATATATTAATTTATTACTTTATGTAATTCCATGAGTTCCCCTCCCCTCTTTGATAAAGGGGCCCCTATCTTCCTCTCTTACTCACACCGTTGTAGCACTCTTTATTAGAAATTACTAGATAAAATACCTTAAAACATTCCATCCACACATTATTGAGATCGTATTTTGGGGAGAAAATCAACCTTAGAAGCCTTAAGTTGTAATGAAAAGATGGTTTTCCGAAGAATAGGTATGGCATTTAACTGAATGTTTTAGTTTTATTTCTTCTCATACATCATTCAAATACTATTTAAACATGATTAAATAATAATAGATTTATCTTTAATATACTGATATATTTTTATGTTAATTCAATAACCCATATCCATCTCTTCCTCTATTAAATGGTAAATGAAAATTTCCTTCATGTTTACATCCAACTACAGCCTTAAGGACCTTGTAATTTGTTTTCATCTTTTCCACTTGTATATAGTTATAATGATTGATTTATTATATATATATATATGATATTCATTATATAATAATAATTTTTGAAATATTAAATATCATTTTTTACTATTCATTGAAAAAAATTATGTCATTCATGTGTAAGTGTGGATTACCATATCAATGAAGTGATGTGATTCATTTTTTAGGACTACATCACATGGATATTATATATATGTTATTATAAATAAATATTATTATATTTATGATATAATAGTATTTTTTATAAAGATAAAGCAATATATATATTCTTTCCATCATGTTTGTTTGAAAATCAAAACGTTAGTAATGTGTGCATGTGGCCAACCGTCTCCGAATTTTTAACATAGTGAATTTTTCCTAACCATATGTCATGGTTTTATAATAATATTTTTAATTTATAAAATTTATAATTATATACTAGATATTATTATTGAGATTATTTTATAATGACCACTTTGACAATATTGTACCTACTGAATCCATTTAAGACATATAAGTTGAATATCATCAAAACACTTGATGTGATCTTAATTGATTATATAATTGATTATTACATGGTAATATAATCAAAGTTATAATAAACATGAAAATGTTTCTTCATAAGTTAAATAATAAATAGTATATTATTATTTAGGTAGGTCAAGAATGTATGTGATGATTCTTACTTGTGGTAAGGGACACTTTACATCAAAACCACGTTTTAAAATGTTTTAATTAATTATTTTATAAATATTTTCCTTCCATGTCTATATTCAAAAAATCATATTATATATGTAGTTATATCCACCTAAATTAATTATAAATGATTTTTTTGTCGCATATGACTTTATCTCAAAGGTATTTTAAAATGACTATTTTTATGAATTTTATACAGAATGTTTTGATAAAAAATCAAAAGGAATATTCTATTTAATGATTATAGTGTCAATAGTTTTTTCTACCAAAGGAACCATTATTTTATGTCTAGAGTACTTTAAAAGATTACCTGATTTATTAAAAATATTATTCTCTTTCCCTTTGTTATGGGTATTTTCAATAATTTTTTTAAATTTAATTGAGATTTCTATATCCAAAATTGTTTTTTATAAGTGAAAATGATATTTTTCTGTGTATGATTATGGAAATAAAATATTTCATGTGTTATTATGGTGTAATAGTTATTCAAAATTATTTATTATGATGGTTGGTTTTGTTATAAAAAATTTGTAGGTGATTTCATTATATACCCCGGACATGGGGTTCTATTATAAACTATGGATGGGAGGTTATAATATAATCAAAGTATGTCTGGGCCCATTATAACACTCCAATGAATTGGGTAATTATTGTGTTCACTGGAGAATTATATTTTAAATGGTATGTATTAGTTAGTTCATTTTTAAGAGTGATATGGGAATTATCTACCACGTTACTTAAATTATTTATTAGTTCTTTATATGGGTTTTCATTGAAATATTATGATTTTATAACGTAAGGTAAAGATATTGTGTTTAAAAAATTTAAATGTTATATATTGAGGGTGAAATGTATAACATTAGGAAAAACAAATTATGAGTTTTTCATGATAGTAAAGACTTCATCATGAGTTTTATTTTCCCCCTTCATATTTCTTATGGAATGTTATATAAAAACATTTCGGTGGATTGATATAATTAATATGCAAGAAAATATTTATTTTAAAACCAAGCTTTATTTTGAAAATATAAAAATTTAATGAATGATCATGTATTAAAAGGTTTCTTTATTTCTTTTTATATGTCCCTTACCGTGTTTTTTCTACTCATCCCACATTTAAATTGATTTTCATTGGTTTTTAAGGATGAGTATGGAAAATTATGAGTTGAAGATCAGGATTGTGAATATATTTCATGTAATTAAACCATATTACATCTTAAATGTTGTTTGTTTTGGAAAAAAATGATACGATGTTTATCTGTACCCCCTAGAATGTAATATTTATTTATTTAAGGGTGATGTCCTAGTTAATTAAATCTTTAAACTATAATGATCCTCAAAATGTAAGACGGATAATGATATAGTTAAAACTGTAGATTATGTAATGGTCATGTCCATGTCCATATATTTGGTATTAGTGGAATGGTTTAGATAATAATGAGGATTATGATATTTTCATGTGGGGTTAACTTAAGATAAATGGATATCCTCCTAGGGTTATAAGTTTATGTTTGATCAAATGTTTAAAGTATTATACACCCCATTGTGAGGTTTTAAGTGAAGGACATTAATGTGATTAATGATATTTTGGGATACCTTATATTTGGTTGAGGTATATGTAACCATTTCATTTAACATAAAGGATCATTTTATAAGAATGCTATTACATTTTTTTGGATGTAATAATAACAGAATGAGATAACCATTTTGGTTTAAAAAATCATTAATTTTGAAGTTATTAAATTTATTTTTTAGATATTATTCATATTTTTTGGATAATTATAATGATAATATTATAATATATTTCGTAAAATGACAACCTAGATGTTGGAAAACAACCTGTCTCGTCTGGAAAGGTTTTGGGGCTTGAAACCACAACCTAAATATGACAAGGATGCAGTTCATACCCCTGGCCTATGTGATATCATGGATATTATTATATTTTTTTACATAAACTATTTTATGGATAAATATTTAGTTGATTTTGGGAAAATTTGTTTAATTGTATATATACAAATTGTAGTTATAATTGATTTGGTGATTTTCTAATTATTATTATTGTGGATAAAGTTCACTATTATTGGATCCTTATTTGATTATTGTAAACAGATATATTTTATGGATAAGATGTGATTTTATTTTAGAAATAATTGTTGAATTATATTTTAGAAGTATATATGATTTTAATGTTCCATTATGGTGATTCATGATATTTATGGAAATTATTGTCATATTTTCTAGATTATATGATTAGGGAGTATAAAAATTTTATATATCAATTTAATAGTGACTAATTTTTATTTGAGATAAATTATAAATTTTTATCAAAATAATATTTGATCAAATCCTTATAATTTTTGGGATTCAATCTTGTTCAGGAATATTTTGAATAATTTTATGGATAGTTATTTATCAAATTATCTATGTTGAACTTTGGTTTTACCTGTTGTGGCTTTGTGGTTTATTGATTCATTTCATTATTGTAATGTTTATTAATTTTTATTATTATCTTACCTTGTTCTATTAGTTTCGCTTTTGTTCGATGTTTAAATATATGAATAATATACTTCAATAATTTTGTGAATTTTTTTATCTAGTAGAAGATTATTTTAGTTTTCTAGGCCTGAAAAATTCAGCTTGAATATGCATCATTTTTATCAAAAGATGAGATTATGGTGGTCATTTATTAAAGGATGAAATATTACCTGTCATGTAAATATAATTATTTATGTTGTTAGTATATATGGTAATGAAATTTCCCAAATCTTGGAAAAGTTTCATGAAACATAAATTTTATTCTATTAAATTAATATATGATGAGTCAATGTTATTTTTCACACCACATTGGTTTATGGTTTGGGGATCATTTACTTTCTCATGATCATTCAAATTCTTGTGAAAATTTATCTTTGTAACTATAAATAATTATTTTTTCAATATATTTTCCCTATATGTTAATATTTTTAGTTCCCACTAATGTTCCTCTATTTGGAAGCCCAGTTGTGTCTTATTCTAGATGACCTTTTTACTCCCCATTACCTCATTTCAAGAGGATGTTTTATTATCACTTTTTAGAATGTTGGATTTCAAAATATGTATTTCTAAATGTAAAGTACTTTATTTTCTTTCCTAATTTAGAATTATAAGAATTAAATTTATTAAAGTGGGATAGTTTATTATCTAAATTTATTCAAACGTTGATTACATTAAATAGAAAACAAGATAGCCAACACTGATTTTAAACAAACCAAAATTTTTTAAATGACTACTATATATTAGTTGTTGAATTTTAGTGTATGAATATGATTAAAAAATTAAAAAATTTATGTATAAATATCTTACTCAATATGAATATATTGATTAATTTTTTAGAAATACCAACTCATTTTTTATAAAGTTGTTTTATTCTTTAATAATTTGATTTCATCCAAAATGATTTTTATTAATTTTTTGAAAAAATATTATAATTAAATTCTAAAAATTAAATAAGTTTTATTTTATAAATTTTATATAATTTTTTAAATCAATTTATCAGAATTAACATAGGGTGATTTTTTGGAATTTTTATGAAAGGATTGATTTTTTAGTGTATAGTAAAATAATATAGTTTTTTTGTAAAATTGATATTTCATTCAATTAAAATTTCTCATTATTCATTTAAATTAATCTCAAATTAAAATAATATTTATTTAATTTTATATAATTTTATTAATTATGTTTTTTTATAATACTTAAGTTTGGAAAATGTTCATTTTTGGGCATAAAAACCCATTTTTCTAAAAACTGTTTTAAATATGTCTTAAAAATTCATATTAAATGTAATTCATTCAAATTATATGAATTTAATCATGGAAATGAAATCAGATATTTTTATTTTTGATGTTAAATTTTTATAAATCAGTGGTTTTTTATTTTTCGTCACAATTAATAGTAACCTTAGTAAACATTATCATCGCATTAAGGGTAAATATGGTAATTGAGGATAATGTTTATATAATAAGGACTCAAAATGACTCTAACCCATGAATTTAATATATATTAGGAGTGGGTTTGGAACATAATAATACTATATTCAAATATATGAAAATTTCATTCCATTTTAATTTGAAAAGGACTTATATGTTATTTTAAGTAAATATAAAGTAAAAATTCTTACTCACATTCATATAATATCTATATTATTTTTTTGACTTGAATAAAAATATAATATGTTCATTTAAAATAATTATATTAAAGATAATTTATTTTGGATCATTTTTATTTATTTACCATTCATTGTTATGAAATAATTACCATAATTGCTTACGAAATAATGACACAATGTTTGTCCAAACCTTAGAAAAAGAAAATAAATGATGTTAAAAACTCTAACGATATTATTGTATGGGTGATTTAAAATGTTCCAGTAATTATAATGATAAATATAATATATTATATACGTGTGAAAGGATGGTATTTTAATTCCACTATTGTAATTATGTTTTAAAATTTAAATTATGTGAATTGTTCATAAAATGAAATTAATACTACGTTATGTTAAATAATAATTTATTTAATAATTTAAAAATTATTAAAATATTTAAAGTATACAATTATGTAACACCCCATGCTTCCACGATACGTTCCCCTTTGAATAATGCAATACCTTGCATTGTACACAACTTCGAGATTCTAACACACCACGACCAATCAAAGCAGCCGTTATGAATAGTAATACCCACTTTTTGAAGTTATATAAATTTTATATTCCAAAATGTACTTTTTTTTGTTAAAAATATATCAATATTAGATTAGGGTGAATTTTTTGTATATTTATGATAACTTCCAATTTTTGATGAATAGTGAAAAATAATAAACTTTGTTTAAAAACAACTTTTTTATTCAAAATAATTTATATTGATAAATTATACTATTGAGTGGCTTTAAAGTATAAATAAAATATATTTTTACCATTTAATCTAATTTTTTTCATTGGACGTAATTTCACATTTAAACTAGACATAAACAAATATCAATCTTTTGATAGTTTTTATTTTTTTAAAAACACACGTTTTGTTTTGACAACGGGAATTAATTTTAAATTAATTTCTTCCACTTATATGTTTTGAATTTAGAAAAATGTATTCCATATTTAGAATCATGAGTTCCAAATTGTGTAAATAATTATCTTTTATTTTTATTCATTTCCAATAATTACTTCGGTAAATATTTTATTTAACATGGTTAAAGGGTAAATCCAGCAATGAACGGTAAAATTATAATATTATGGTAATATTAAATTACCATACTATGTGTCCTAAACCTATTTGATAATAAATTTCCAACCGCGTGCATCTTTTGGTCGATTTTGGGACCCCATGGAGCCACTTGTAAGTGATAATAAGACTTTATATTAATTAAGTTAAAGTAAATACAAAAAATGACAAAAGCATATATCTTTTAGTAAAACAATTATTTACATAGGTATAAACAAAAGATAAATTAGAATGTAAATATTAATTATAAATCTATGAATATTTACCACCTAATGTTATTTTATTTATAATTTTTAGACATTGAATAATTAAAATTTTTTATGACAAAATAGTGATGGAGTATTTTAATTATTAATGGTAGAATCAATTAAATGGTTTTATAAATGTTCAAATAAATATAATTTGAACGTTTTGATGCAATATAAGATGTTCATTGGTTAATATGACATGTTTTTATAGTTTAAATGGATTTATTTCTAATTAATAACGTTTTTAATAATTTAACAAAAATAAATTATTAAATAGTGTCAAAATTGACATAAAATAATTTTTAAAACATATATTATATTACTAATTGATATAATATTCCTAAAAATCTATAATTCTTCCAAAGGACGTATATAATGATACATATATCATTAATGAACAACTTGGGGTTCTTTAGGCATTTTATAGTTTGTTTATTAACCATATAATATAAAATTACAAAGTGACATGGTAAATGTCAAACTATTTAACTAAGAGTTAAATCTAAAAGTTATGGTTACTATAGTGACCCAAACATATCTAAAACCAATTGGTTGAGTGTTTTTTGACCCATCCCCACCTTATCCATAAAATATTCCATTTTGGAGACATTATAAACAAAAAATTATTTTATCATAAAATAATATTTCTAGCTTTTCCCAAGGTGCCCCTCACCACTCTTATAAAAGGGCAGTCCCCCTTCTCTCTAATTAACACCTTCATTGACATTTGGATCGGCCAAACCCTGACCAAATATCCTCTCAGATTCCATCAAATAAACATAGAGGCCTTAGTTTTATCGTAAAGCCATCCTAAATATCCCTTTTTATCAAATGAAAAGAAAGAACCCAGAGAAGAGGTAATAATTTCACCGCCCTCTTTCATGTTCCTTTCTTCTTCCACTTCTTTAATCATTGTTGTTCCAAATTAAAAATAATAACTCTAGTATATTCTATAAATTGTGATGTTATAATAAATATGGTACAACCAAATTCATTATTCTATCCATCCATTGAATTACAAGTCACTATACATGCGTACGTATGGCTTACCATCTTTACGTCGTGGTGTAATTATTAATCAATAAATTATTATTTGGATTGGTATAATAATGATTTTTAATTTATGTAAATAATAAATATATCATGATAATGATTCCGTATATCTGATATTACAACCAATTATATATTATTTTATTATTAATGAATGGTACTGTCACTCGTGCGTACGTACGGATTACCGTATCCACGAACGCGATGAGATTCATTCCCCATCATATCCATTCAAGAATAATTTTCATTAGATTATTAAAATTAATATATAAAGATTTGATATCATTCTGGATATGAATATGGTACATCCCATCCATATCAAATATGACTCACATAACAATGAATATAAAGGAAAACAAATCCGTTAACACCCGAAATGTCGATAATACTAAGATATTATTAACAAAACAATTTTAAAAAATTATATGTGAAATCATATTAATGTATTTGATTCTTGTATAAATTATTAACAGTAATTTCACCATTATACAGGAGGTTAAACTACCCTTAACCAAGGAAAATTACAAGGTATGGTTTAATTCTACGATCACTTCCTTATCCGAGGTTGTTTATACGTAATTATCTACTGAGATCTCTTTATCATCCACATCCATGTTTCTTAAAATGTATTTCAAAACATTCATACTATTTTATAGAAAATGGGTTAAAGTCATTTATACCGTAGTATGACTTTTTATAAGATGTTTATAAAGGAATCTTTCCATCTTTTTACTAACAAGGTCTTTTTTAACCTCTTCGTCATAATTAAGGTAAGAATGTATTTTTTAACTTATACGGTAGGTGCGATTATTTCCCACCATTATAAAATTGTCGAAGCTTACCTAACAATCTTATAAGAATATTTTCAAAGTAAATTTTTTCTTTTATAATTATGTGACTTTTAAATGATTTAAAAAAAGAGATATTTCTCTCAAATAGTTTTGATTTCATCTATGTCAATATCCTTTGATGGATTTTAATCTTATATGAAGTTGATTTATTATGATACAAGAATTCCATATTATATTGAAGGTTTTGTGATATGTTTGACTGTGGATGTGTTATTTTTATACCATTCATGGTTTATAGAGAATGTATTGAAATTTTGTATGATAGTTTAAATACTAATTTTTATGTTATGTTTAAACCTGTTCATATGAGGAATCCATTGGACTTAGTATGTTATAGGTGGAGCCCTCTATAGCTCCTCGATGCATCGACAGGTCTCATGAGACAAACTAGTGTCTTGGAAAAAGGCCTTGAAAAAATATCATTTTTAGTCTTGGGACAAGGCCTTGACTATGTGGTTATGATAGTATGGAATTACGCATTCCATCATTATGAAAGTGGTTATTGATATTTCATGTGATTATTCGACTAGTAGAATATCCATGTGAATAAGTAAATGGCATTATTTCATTTTATTTAAGCCATGTTATGCTGATGTTCAAGTTTAAAAGGCATTTGTTTTAGTTATACATTGCCTTAAATGTTTATTCTTATTTATGAATGTTTCCTCTATATTGTTATCCTTAATGAGCATCTGAGCTCATACCTTTCAATGTTTTATTTTTTCCAGGATGTGAAGAAGTATTTTATGACTGACCTGCAGGGATTGTGTGAGGGGACATGATTGTGGACTAGGGAGACTATGTTGTTGCAGTTTTTCACATTATGATATAATGTAAGTCATATGAATGTATATAGTGTTTCCAATTAAACTAAACTAATAGGGCTTTCATGACTTGATCATTTGTGATCATGCTAATGTTATGTAATAATGCACTGACTCTGGTTAATTGGGTTTGTGGTGTTATAGTTGGTATCAGATGAAGTTTAGTACAAACCTTGGAAGCTAGATTTATATAAACGTTGATTAGATCACATAGACCTAAGATAGACTTCGAGGATTAGTATAGAAGAACATCATATAATTTCAATATTGTAGAGATTTTGGGAGTTTTTCGAGCAATACATACATGTATTTATATGATCAGGTAGGGGAAGCTCTAGCACAAATGTACTTAGGGGTAAAACCTGAAAACCCCACATTGAGCTATACTTGAACATGAACTGGTGCACGACAAAGGGCCTTGCTAAACTTTTGATTATGAAACTCCCGAGGGATATGTTTCATATAATTATCATTTTCATTACAAACCATTATGAAGGGTTTATGATTATATACTTTCTCAAAGAAAACATTTTTATGATTATGGATTATATCCATAAACTGTTCAATTTATGATAATTGTTTTACCTGTTTGGAATTTTGTTTTTTGATTCCTAACCTAATCTATTGTATGACATTGCTTAGTAATAGCACCTAGAGGAAGGAATAAAAATCGTATCAATGCACATAATCCATGTATGGATTTCACTCATACTCAATATAATTATAGTGGAGATGGTGATGCAACTGGTGTTGATTAGCTAATCACCATACTGGGACAACTCAGTCAGGTTATGAATAATAACATTACCCGTATGAAGCACCCTGATCCACAAAAATGAGTATTAATGTTAGATCGCTTCATGAAGAAACAACCACCTACATTCAATGTGAGTACAAATCCTTTAGTAGGTGAGCAATGGATAAGTTCCCTAGAGAAAATATTTCAGGATTTGGGGAGTGGTGAAAGAGAAAAAGATGTGATAGCAGTTTATCGCCTCATTGGATATGCTGATCAATGGTCATCATTGATACAAAACACAAATGAATATGTAGAAGTATAATGTATGGAATGGAGGGAGTTTAAAGAAATTTTCTTAGAAAAATACTTTCCTCGTGACCATCGAGTAGAGATAGAAAGCCAATTTCTATGTCTGAGGCAAAAGGAGGATGAGAATGTTGCAAAGTATGAGTCTAACTTTACAAGGTTAACAAGACATTTCATGGATTATATATGTAACCCAAGAAGTAATATTGTTCATTTCGTTGATGGGTTAAAACCATCTATACGTTAAGAATTAGTCTCATAATCATTCTCAACATATGAAGACATGGTCTCATGTGCTATCAAGACAGAGAAGGAATTCTCTAAATCTTATGAGAATAAAGTAAAGCAAGAGAAGAAGCGAATGGTGGAGCAAGAGATAGATAAAGGGAAAATAGAAAGAGGGATTTTACATTATGTGATAATTGTGGGATGAAACACCACGGTACTTGCCTAAAAAATGTGATTTTGTTACAAATATAGAGAAAAAGGTCCCCCGGCTCGGTATTGCAAGGGAAAGAAAGAGGCTATCAATGTTGAATGCTACAATTATAGAGAAATGGGGCATTATGAAACTGAATGTCCTCAGCATCAGAGAAACTCCCCTCATTAAAGGCCAAGGAATAAAGGCCATGATTATGATGTTACTACAGTGGAAGTATAATAATTAATGTATTTTTGTTTTTGGACTCAAGGATTATATTCTACTTATAAGCATAATGTGATATATATAAAGAATGTACTGCATTACTTGTTGTTTTAATTAAGGTTTTAATATGACTAAGGTAATCATATTTTATGTATGTGACAATAAGATAATCATTACATTGTTTGGGGAATCTGATGTTACAACTGATTTTCGAATTTAGATACCTTTTATAGAGAGCCTGAACAGAGGTACATTTGATAACTATAATATTTGGAATTGATTAAGTAGAAATTTGGACAGTATTTTTTATAGTTAAAACATGTCTTATGATTATTTTTGGAATATTATGATACTATAGTTTTAGAAAAAGGACAACCTGTATGTCGGGCAATAACCCATCGTGTCAGACAAAGCTGCAGGAATCGAACCCACAACCATAGTGTCACAAGCCTCTATTACCTACCACAAGCCTTAAAGAAGTCCCTAGTTATTACAAAATATTTATCTTTATTATGTGTTAATGTTTGTAACCTTATACGATTAGGATAAATATAATATATTTGTGTTCTATTATCTTTTGGAGTGAACGATGTATTTGTGGTAGATATTAGTTGAAGGATAAAACTCTACTTGTAAAGTGTATATATATATATATATTTCTCTTATTCTATGAATAAATTAATTTTTAAACATCATGGAAGGGGTATTAAAACCAAAAATGTGTTATCCTAATACCTTATTTATTGTTTAACTGATTATATTTTATATCATCACAGATTGATGGATTTGAGGCCTTCAATTTTACACTTGTTTATGACTGATGAACTCTATCACTCCCTATAAATATTTACATTTTTCCTCTAATTATGTGTCTATAATTTCTACCAATGTTCTCCTATTCGAATCCCTAATTTGTTGTGACATTCTCATTTCCCTTTCCCTCTTATTAAAACTATATTTTATTAACCCTTTTTCCGATGTGGGTTTCCAAAAAGGTATTTTCTATTTTCAACCTTTTATTTTGAAGAACAATTTCAAATTGAGAGGACACAATTATTTGAAGGAGAGTGAATGTAACTCCCCAAGCTTCTACGATACGTTTCCCTTTGAATAATTCAATAGCTTGCATTGTACGCAACTTCGGGATTCTTATACAACGCGACCAATCAAAGTAGCCGTTTTGAATATTAATACCCAGTTTTTGAAATTGTATAAATTTTATAATTCAAAATGGACTTCGTTTTTAGACTTGAATTATCATAATTAGCATAGGGTGAATTTTTGGTATTTTTTTGATGACTTCCAATTTTTGATTAATAGTGAAAATACTAAACTATAATTAAAAACTAATTTTTTATCAAAATAATTTATATCAATAAATTATACTATTTACTAGCTTTAAATTATAATTAGAATATATATTTTCCATTTAATACCATGTTGGTCATTTGATGTCATTTCACAATTAAACTATACATAAACAAATGTCAATCTTTTTATGGTTATTTTTTTTTAAAAACACGCTTTTTGTTTTGACAACATAGAAAAATTATTTATTAATTTTGGCCACTTATATGTTTTTAAAATTTCAAAAAATGTATTCCATATTTATAATTAGGAGTTCCAAATTTTTTAGATAGGTAACTTTTATTTTTAGTCATTTTGAATAATTATATCGGTAAATATTTTAATTACCATAGTTAAAAGGTAAATCTAGTAAATAAGGGTAAACATATAATATTATAATAATATTAAATTATCCTAACACGTTTCTTAACCCTATTAGATAATACATGTCAGACCACGGGCATCTTTGGGTCTATTTTGGGACCCCATGGAGCCACTTGTAAGTGATAATGACACTTTATATTAATTAAGTTAAAGTAAATACAAAAAAGACAAACGCATGTATCCTTTAGTAACAAATTTTTTACATAGGGTTAAACAAAAGATAAATTATACTATAAATATTCATTAGAAATATAAGAAGACTTAATACATAATGGTATTTTATTTATAATTTTAGACATTAAATAATTAAATTTATTTATGACACATTAGTGATGCAATATGTTCATTATTAATCAGAGAATAAAATAAAATGTATTATAAATGTTAAAATAAATATACATTGAATGTTTTGATGCCATAAACGAATTTTATAGGTTAATATGACATGTTAGGATTCATAAAATTAATTTAGTTCGAATAAATAATGTTTTTTATACTTTAACAAAAATCAGTTATTAAATAGTGTCAAAATTGACATAAAATATATTTTAAAACAAATATTATATTATTAATCGATATAATATTCCTAAAAATATAAAATTCAGAAAAAGGACATATATAATGATACGTATATCATTAAGGAACCACTTATGATTTTCTTGAAAGTTTATAGTATGTTTATTAACCATGTAATATAAAATTACGAAGAGACATGGTAAATGTCAAACTATTTAACTAAGAGTTAAATCTAAAATTTTAGTTTATTATAGTGACCCAAACCTATCTAAATCCTATTAGTTGAGTGTTTTTCGACCCATAAACACCTTATAATATAAATAATCCATTTTGTAGGCTTTATAAACCAAAAATGATTTTATTATAAAACTATATTTTTTGCTTTTCCAAACGTTCCCTTCACCCCTCTTTAAAAGGGCACTCCCCATTCTCCATAATTCACACCTTCAAATCCATTTGGCTCGGCCAACCCCTACACAAATATCCTCTCAAAATCCCTAAATTCATCTTATATTCATTCCTTTAGTTAGAAATCCAACTTAAGGAACCCTTTTGATCAAATCAAAAGGTAGAACCCGGAGAAGAGGTAATAAGTTCACCACCCTCTTTCAAATTTGTTTCTTCTTCCACTTCCATTATCTTTGATGTTTCCATTGTAAAATAATAACTCCTGAATATTATATAAAAATTTATGTTCTTATAAATATGTTACAACTAAATTCATTATTCTATCCATCCATTGAATGAAATTCCACTATATGTGAGGACGTACGGCTTACTATCTCCACGTCGTGGTGTAATTATTATTCAATACATTATTATTTGGATGGGTATAATAATGATGTGTAATTTACATAAATAATAAATATAACATTATAATTATTCTGTATATATGATATAACACCCAATTATATAATATTTTAACATTAAATAATGATGTTGTCGCTCGTGAGTACGTACAGATTACCGTAACCACGAACGCGATGACGTTCATTCCCCATCGTATCCATTCAAAACTAATTTTCATTAGATGAATAAATATAATATATAGAGACTTGATATCATTATGGATATTAATACGGTACATCCCATCCATAACAAAAATGACTCACATAACAAATAACATAAAGGAAGAAGAATCTGTTAACACCTGAAACGATGATAATACTAAGATATTATTAACAAAACAATGTAAAAATATCATATATGATATCATATTAATGTATATGATTATTGTATAATTTAATAACAATTATTTCACCATTATACAGAAGGTTAATCTACCCTCGGCAGAGGAAAAGTAAAAGGTAAGGGTTAATTCTACAATCTCTTCATTATCTGAGGTTGTTTATACGTAATTATCTACTGGGATCTCTTTATCATCCAAATCCATGTTTCTTAAAAATGTATTTCAAAACATTTTTTATATATTATATACTAAGGGTTAATGTCATTTATACCCTTGATTGAATTTTTATAAGTTTTTTATAATGGAATCTTTCTGTCATTTTCCAAACAAGGTCCTTTTTTACATTTTCGACAAAATGAAGGTAACAATGTATTTTTTAACATATACGGTTGGTGCGGCTATTTTCAACCATTATAAAATCGTCGAAGAATCCATTACAAGAATATAATAATATCTTCAAATTAAATCATTTCATTTATAATTACGTGACTTTTAAATGATTTAAAAAAAGAGATATTTCACTCAAATAGTTTTGATTTCATCTATGTCAACATCCTTTGATGGATTTTAAGATTATATGAAGTTGTTTTATTATGATACAAAACATCTATATTGTATTGAAGGTTTTGTGATATGTTTGACTGTGAATGTGTTATTTTTATACCATGCATGTTTTATGTAGAAAGTATTGACATTTCATATGATAGTTCTAATACAAATGTTTATGTTATGTTTAAACCTGTTCATAAGAGGAATGTATTGGACTTAGTATGTGATGGGTCGAGCCCGCTATAGATCCTCGATGCATCGGTAGGTCTCATGAGACAAACTAGTGTCTTGACACAAGTCCTTGACAAAATATTATTTCTAGTCTTGGCATAAGGCCTTAAATATGTGGTTATGATAGTCTGACATTATGCATTCCATCATTATGAAATTGGTTATTGATATTTCGTGTGATTATTCGACATGTAGAATATCCATGTGAATAAGTAAATATCATTATTTCGTTTTATTTTTTCCTCATTATTCTAAAGTTCATGTTTAAAATGATTTTGTTTTTAGTTATACATTTATTTAAATGTTTAGGCTTATTTATGAAAGTTTCCACTATATTGTAATCCTTACAGAGTTTCTGAGCTCACCCCTTTATATGTTTGATTTTCCCTAGGATGTGAAAAGTGTTTTATAACGGACCTGCAAATATTTTCTGAGTGGATATGAGGGTGGACTATGAAGACTATGTTGTTTTAGTTTTTCACTCTATGATGTAATGTAAGACATATGAATATATCTACTGAATCCAATGCTACTAAAGAAATCGGTCTTTCGAGACTTGATCATTTATGATCATACCAATGTTATGTAATAATGCACCTACTCTGGGTAACTGGGGTCAAGGAGTCACAAGTTATTACTATAAATGGTTTAAAATTTAACCAATTCAAAATTTATTATCAAATTTTCACCTAATAAGTAATGTTTTAACATGTTAATATCAAAATAGTCATTTCTACAATTATGGATAAAATTGAATAACAAAGAGATTAAAAAAATATATAGGTAAAAACATAACTACCACTTGCCTAAATTTTATTTGTTGAGATTATTTATAATCAGGTATATAATGTTTTAAAATTCTATTATTTTAGTGAAATTTATCAATGAAAATATATTTATATTAATTTTAAACATTATGTAATTACATGAGTGTCCATATACTAACATAAAAAAGGGATTCTATTTTCCTCTCTTTCTCACACCATTTGAATTCTAATTATAGGATAAAACCTTCCAAAATACCTTAAAAACATCCCTCGACACATTATAAAAGTCTTACTTTGGGAAAATAGTATCCTTAGAATGGTCAAGGTGTAATGTAAAGTAGGTTCTCCAGAGAAGAGGTATATCTTTTAATAAAATGTATAATTTCTTCTCATAAATCATTAAATTGTTATTAAAAAATTATAAAATATTATTATTATTATATTAAATATAAATAAATTTTGTTAAATTATAAAAAACCCTATATTTATCACTTCTTCCATCAAATTAGAAACAAAATAGTTGTTCATGTCTACGAAAAACTACTACCTCATGAACTAATGTAATTTGTTTTATATCTTAACCTCTCACAACTACATATAATGATGGATTTTATTAATATTTATGATATTAATCACATAAAAATAAATCTATAAATATATTATTTCATTTATTTTCTTGACATTTCACACATTTAAAGATCATAATGTTGTTTCTGTGTATGTGTGGATTATTATCTTCACAAAGCGATGTGATTCTTTTTCATGACCACATCACATGGCTACAATATATTACTGTATTTAAATAAATAATAGGATATTATGGCATAATAATAATTTTGTAAATAAAAAATTACACCTTCTTTATTTTGATAATTTTTATTAAAAAATGGGTATTTTACTCATGTGTATGTACGGCATACCATCTCCATATTTGTAACATATTCAATTTTTCATAATCATCATTAATGGTTGATTTTAATAGTGCAATTTGTGCAAAAAAATTATAATTATTTCATGAATATTATTTTGATGATTATGAAATAATTTCCACTTTGACCATAGTCAACCTACCAAAATTCAATTTGGACATATGTGATGAATATCATTAAAATGTTTGAAGTGAACATAATAGATTAAGTAATTGATTATAACATAGTAGTAAAATAAAAATAAAAATAAACATGAAATAGGTTCTCAAGAAAATAAATAATTAACATATTTTTCTTAATAAAAAAGATAAAAATATTACATGAGGATTCAAACTCTTCGTAAGGGATACATTTCTTTAAAACCCTAATTTTTTAATATTTTAAATAATTGTTTCAAAAATATTTGTTTCCAATTTTAATATTCATTAAATTATTTTATTGATGTATTTATAAGTAATTGAATGAATTATAGACGGTTTTTATACGATTTTAGACATTATTTAGATGTTTTTAAAAACAATTCTATTTACATATTATTTATGGAACATTACAAAAAAAACTAAAGGAATATTATATTTAAACATATAAGGCATCAACAATATTCCCATTTCGTTAACTGTTATTTAATTTTTTGATTAATTTATTGGATTTATTGTTTTATTTAATGAAAAACCATCTTAATCATTTGTATAGGTATTTTAAAATATGCTTATAAGTGAAATGAGTATTTCAATATCGTGAAATGTTTTCTTAGAGTGTATATAATATTTTTATGAGTATTATGATTTAAATATAATATTTTATATGTTATGTTAATATTATGGTTCTTGGGATATTTTTTATAATGATGTGTGGTTCCATTATAAACTAATTATGAGTGGATCTCTTAAATCTATCTAATGCATTTGTTAATCATTATGTTCTCTAGAAAATTATTTTGGATATTGGTTGTACTGGAATTCAATTTATAGAAATGATATGGAAATGAATATCAAGTTAAATATACGATTAATCTTTTTTATATGGGTTTTTATGGTAACATAATTATTAAACAATGTAAGATAATGAATTTATGTATACAGAAAAATATGTGATACTTATTATGGGTGAAATGCATACCTTTTTGAAAAAATATTTTTATGGGTGTTTCATGATTAAAAAGAAACCTTCATAAGTTTTATTTTTTCAATAAATATTTCTTATAAAATATTTTATGAACTTATTTGTGTAATGTATCTGATTTCATGGGTAATAAAATTTTTATTTTTATAACTTGTTTTTTGAAAAATGAATTCATAGAAAACTGTTTTCTTTATTTCATTCTATATTTACCATTCTTATGAATCTTGTTCACATCCCACATTTTAAAAAAATAATAAGGTTTTAAGGATGTGTATGGAAAAATATATAGTTTACTTGAATTTTTCATAGATATTTCATGAAAATAATTTTTCTTATATCATAATATATTTTTGTTTTAGAAAAAATGGATAAAAATTTGAAGTGTCCCACTTATGATGTAACATTAATTTATGAAATGGTGATAACCTAATTCTTTAAAACTAAAAATCATACATATCTTAAAATTATAAGAGTGTACTTTTTTTAAAAACTAATGAATATGTAATCTCCATGGATGGTCCCTTATACATTTTATCCTCGTAAATGTTTATATAAATTTTTAGATTATGATATATTTATCTATAGAAAAATTAATATTTATAGAGACCAATATGTTTTTATAATTTTAATGTTGATCATAAGTTAACAGGAATATACACCCCTTTTTGAGGTGTGATGTGATAATATTTTAATGTGACTAATGATATTTTGGGAGATATTTTATTGGTTTTAGGTATATGTAACCTTTAGGTTTAACATGAAGTATTATTTCTAAATTATTCATTCTGATCTTTTGGTATGTAAACTAAAAGTTATGAGATAACATTACATGTTTAAAAATTAATTAATGTAGATGTTATTAAGGTTTATTTGTGATTTTCATCATCTTTTTAGAATTTTTATAGGAACTATATTAATACAGTTTTATTAAAATGATATCCCATAGGTTGGGTGAAAACCTGTAGCATCATTTAAAGACATTGATCTTAAACCCACAACCTAATGGAATCAAGTAAGCAACACATACCACTATCCATCATGACATCCTTCTTAGTATGATATTGTTTGTTTACATAAAATATTTTATGGATAAGTATTATTTTTATTTTTAGAAAATATGTTTTATTTTATAGATTATTATAGGATTGATAAGTGATTTGGTGATTATGTGATTAATGTTAGTTTAGAATAACATTAATATTTTTGGAACCTTATAAAATTAAGTAAAAAAGGAAATATTTTTTGATAATATGTTATTTTATTTGAGGAATTATGGTTAAATTATATGTTGGTAGTATATATGGTTTTAATGTGGATTTATAATGATTCAGGTTATTTATGAAAATTATTTGAATATTTTTCATATTATATGATAAGGGAATACACAATTTTTGTTCATGCCCTTATGAGTGACTAATATTGATAAGAGAAAATGTTATATTAATTTCAGAATAATATATCATCAAATAATTCCTATTTCGTGGATTTAAAAAAAATTTAGAATATTTTTAAAAACATTAAGGTTAGTTATTTATTGAATGGTCTAGGTTTATCTTTTGGTGTTATTATTTGTAATTTTGATATTAATGTTCTATTTAATCAAATTAATGTTTTTTCATTTTTGTAATTAACTTACCTTATACTAAATATTTTAGTTTTGGTTAATGTATTATGACATGGGGAAATAATTTTTCCATTTTACGATTATTCTATTAATTATATGTTGATTTTAGTTCATTAGGTATGAAACATTTATCATGAAAACTCATCATTTTGATAAAAAATTTGAGATTTTTGTCGAAATATTTTAAAATATATTATTATACATGTCTTGTTAGTATTTTTCCTTATATTTTGTACCTATATTTTAATGATATAACTTAAATCTGTTAAAAATATCTTGAAATAATAATGTTATCTTAGTACCTTTTTTTATGATAAATTGATGGTCTTTTTCAAACCCCTTTGGTTTATGGATTTTTTTCATTGACTTTACCATTTTCAGTGATCTCAATCACTCCCTATCCTTTTTTGGATATTATGTTTTCAACCATGTCCATATTTTCTCTTTAACATAATGTTATACTATTTGGAAAAAATTTTATGTGTTTTTTTATATGCACTTTGTAATTATCTTTCCACCATTTCATGAGTAAGTTTTAAAGACCCTTTTTATAATGTGAGGTTTAAACAAATGTATTTTAAAATAGCAAACCCATGATTACTGAGCCCAAGTCCAAATTATGAGGATGAGAAATATTAAATTTAGTGAATTTAATATCCTAATATTTTAAGAGAAAACGTATGCTCAATAGAATTCAACTTATGAAACACCGAGCATAAATAATACACAATCTATTTTTATTTAAATATGGAACCTATAGCTTATCAATTGAAGTTTTGCGAATTAATATGATTAATTATATTATTAAGTATATATATAAATTCCCTAATCAATACAAATTTATTGATTAATTATTAGGAAATAAGAATCAAATATTTAATAGTCTTTTAATTCTTCAAAAAACTCATTTACTTCAAAAGGGTTGTTATTAATTTAATTGAGAAAATATATTATTACATTAGGAAATTTTAAGATTTTTTTTAAAAAAAAATTTATAATTTTTGAAATAATTATATTTAAATAGTGGGTGAATTATTTGGATTCTTATGAAAAGATTATATTTTCATTGAATTGGAAAAAACACTATTTTTTATAAATATGTAATTTCATTTGATTAAAAATTACCATTGTAATTTAATTTATATATCAAAGTAAAATTACTATGATTTAATTAGATATAATTCAATTAATTTTATTGGAATCACCATTATAATTGATTTTTATATTTGATTATTTTGGCCTTAAAATGCATTTTTCTAAAAACCATTTTTGTTTTTTGTTTTTCATTTTTATATTAAAATTTATTTATTACACTTTTAATAATATAATAATGGAAAATGGATACCATATTAAAAATTATGAGATACAATATTTTCTAATAGGTATCTTTTATGTTTTATCATTATGAATTGTAACATTAGTAAATATTGTCACCTAAGTAAGGGAAATTTTTTTAATTAAGATTAAAAAAATATTATAATGACTAGAAATGACCCTAACACTTGATTGTATTCCATTTGATGAATGGGTATCAACCATACTCATATAATATTTTATCATTTAAAATTATGTGTCATTTTTCTTTAAAATTCAATTATATATTATGTTAAGTAAATATAAGGTCAAAAATGTCACAATCTTACAGTTAATTACTATAATATTTTATAGAAAGGATAAAAAAATGTTTTGTTATCAATTTTTTTAATAATATCTTAATTTTTTTACTTGATAATTTATTTCTATTGTTTATTGATGAAAAAAACCTTCAATGTTTACACAATATCGACATAATTCGTATGCAAGCTGTGAAAAAATCATGTAAATGGTATAAAAAATACTACAATTAATATTGTATAGATGAGTTAATGTTTCATGGTAATTTTGATGATAAATATAACATATTAATTTAAAATTGTTTTATTTTAAATTTTAATTTTTTTTCATCTTATTTAATATTCATATATTTTTTAATAGTTCATAAATTACATTAATGGTATCTTCTGTTATATAATAATTTATGAAATTATTTAAATATAATAAAAAATTGTCCAAGATGAAAATTATGAAGAGAAATAGTATAAAATGGAATTACTTTTCCATTTATTATCCAATTTTCATCTTATAAGTTAAATTATAACCCATTAATATAAAAAAAATCATTACCACATTTAAGGTTAAAATTTGTTTACAAATGGGATAATCCAAATGATAAAGATAAAAACATATCCAAAACATGTAAATATTTTATTAGATGATATTATTTAAAATATTCCTCATAATTTATTCTAATTATATTATTTTTTAATTCATTTTCCATGAAAATTAATTTATATTAATTTAAAACTTTAAGTGACTCCAAGAGAGCCCCTCTCATCACATATAAAAGAACACATACTCCCATCTCTTAATAACTCCATTTCTGTATTATTGTTCATATAATACCTACTAAAACCCCTTTTAAATATCCATACCCACATTATAATTTTTTATTTTTCATATAATACAAACTATAAAATGCATAAGGAGTAAATTAATTGATGTCATCTGAAGAAGATATACAACTTTTTTCCAAATGTTTTATTAATATTTTTTTCTCATAATTCGTTAAAATATTATTCAAATAAGATAAAATAATAACACTAATATATTCCATATATTTATATAATCCAATGTAAATTTAATAACCTATATATATCTCCTATACCATCAAATTGGAATCAAAATCGTTGTTTGTGAGTACGATAATCTATTGCCTTGCAAACCGATGTGATCCATTTTCCATCACCGCATCTTACAAATATAAATAATAATGGATTTAATGTATATATATTGTAAATTCAGGAAATAATTATTATTATATAAATTTAATATATCATATATTTTCTTACATATTCATTCATTCAAAGATTATAACATCATTTGAGTGTATATGTGGATTACCACATCCATTTAGTGATGTGGTTTGTTTTTCATGAAAATAAAACATGAATGATATATAATTAGTTCATGATTTTTATTTTGGAGATGATAGAATAATTATATATTTAAGAATAGTTAACCAACCAAATTCATTTAGGGAAAATGATTCGAATATCATCAATAACATATGACATAAACATAAATGATAAAGAAATTTATTATAAAATTTTTATAAAATAAAATGAATAATATAAATGAAAATGATTCATAATATGAAAAATATATAAAATATGTTTATTATTTAAGAATATAAATAATGTATGTGATGATTCATATAATAGTTATGTTAAACATTACAATAAAAAATTCATTTTTTAATTTTTTGAATAATTATTTTCTAAATAATTTTTTCTGTGTCCATATTCTTAATGTTATGTTATGGATGAATTTATATAGACATAACTAAATAGTAAAGAAATTTCTTTCCCTTTTTCACTTTATTTTATTGGTTTTCAAAGGTAATGTTTTATGTGTTTTATATGGAATTTCTTGACAAAAAAATTTAATGGAATGTTTTATTTTAAAATATACATCATCAATACTATTTCCACCAACCATGACCATTATTTTATATTGGAATTGTTTTACAAGATTTCATGTTTTCATCAAATAAATAACTATTTAAATTTATTCTAGTTATATACAAAAAGGTAATCTAATGGGATGGACATTTTAACATTACCAAATGTATTAATATGAGTGAAAATTATATTTTTAGGATTATGATAATGGAAATGAAAGTAGTCAAGTGTAATGATTAAGTTATAGTTTTTTATAATTTTTTATGATGATGGGTGGTTCTGTTATAAACCAATGGAAGGTTGTTCCGTTATAAGAAAATGGTTATTTCTGTTATAAAATAAATAAGGGTGGTTTGATTTTAAAACAAGAATTATTGGGTCCATTATAACCCTCCAACGCATTGGGTAATTATTACATTCTCTGAATAATTATATTGAACGTTCATCATATGGGTTATTCCATTTATAATAGTACTATGGAAATGTTTTCCCAAGTTACCTATATTATTTCTTTATGATTATAATGAGTTTTTATAGAATTATTTTTATTTCACACGGTTACATAATGATATTATGATTAAAGGAAAGTATATGAAACATATTATGAGTGAAATATACATCTTTTTTTAAAAATATTATTATACGTTTTTCATGATTTCAAATAAACCTTAATGAGTTTTATTTCCCCTTTAATATTTCTTTTGATATGTTTTATGATAATCATTATGTAGTGAATTTGTTTTCTTCGGTAATAAAATACATTCTTTGAGCCCAAATATTTTTTTTAATGAAAATTTTGATATGTATTATTTTAATATATCCCTTATTGAGATATTATTTCTCATATGATGTTTTAAATTTTTTTTCACAAGGTTTTATGGAGTAGTGATGATAGGGATTAGGTTGAGATGAATATTGTGTATATATGTCATGAAATTAAAACGTGTTATATGTTAAAAGTTATGTATTGTTGGAAAAAATTAATACTATGTTTAAGTTTACAACATCTATTGTAACATATATTTATGTAAGGTTGATGACCTAATAATCTAAAACTATAAATTGTAAATATCATAAAAAAGTAAGATAGTGAATTACTGATTTAAAACATGAGATTATGTAATGTTCATGGTTGGGTTTTTACTGTGAATGTTAGAGTTTTTACATATAAATACCTAGATAATCCAATATTCTTGATTTAATTAAATTTAAGATAAAGATTAAGAATATATCTTTTCACTCAAAATTGGGATATATATCGAGTTGAAGTATTTTAATGAATAATATGGACAAATGAAATTTTCTAAATTAATTTCGAGATGTAATTGAGAGAAATATTTGGGAAAAAAAAGGTTTCATGAATAATTTATTCCAACTGTATTAAGGATAAAATACCTTGGAAAATTTTCCCTGGAAAAGATGAATTTGTTTTAGCTAGGAACGTAGGTTAATATTTCATGGTGAAGCCACGGTCATAGGAAGATCACTCTTGTGGGATGGTAAGGGAGTCCGTTAAGGATACTTTAGTGGATTCAATGACTAAGGTGATGCTGACCAAGATGTAGCTAGGAACCCTAAAAACTACCCAGAAATAAGTTAAAGAATTAATTGGAACATAAAACATATAAATTAATGATACAATTCTTAATAAAGATTCATTATAATGATTAGGTGACCATCATGTGATTAAACTGAGGAAAAATTTATCTAGGGTTGTAACAAATGAGGTGATAAGATAAGTAATATAAGGGAGGTATTATTCAATTTCTTAAATTCTTTTAAAATTAGTAATCCTCGGAATACAGTGAACTTGTAAAAAATAAAAATCCATAAAAAATTAATGATGAATCATGGATAATATTACAACAAGAAACATTGTCATCATATTCCCATGAGATTAGCATGTAGTGGATAAAAATATAAAAAAATAAAGTTGTTTTATTTTTTCATTATTTATACATTTCTAGGATTGACCAATATAAAATATAATTATACTGTTTTATCATTTTCCTATAAGAATAGTTAAAATGTTTATTAAATCATATGTGAAATCCTTCACCCTAATTATCCCCTCCCCTTTAAAATAATCCCAAGGTATACCAAGTGGTATCATATTCTAGGATTCATGAATTAAATCTTTCATCATAAATTCATTGATATGGATAGTTTAGTAAATGTATAAGGATTTCCAATATTTGATGAAAGATAATACAAAACATTAAAGAATATAATGTTATCCCTTCTTCCATCACTCGAGATGGATGTTATTTCTACTTCAATACATATGATTGAAGTCAATAATGTGATAGGATAGTCCATGATAGAAGTTTATATGAAATAGATAGATATTGATTCAAATTCTCAAATTTACTTATCTATATTTCTATCAGATGATATCTATATTAATTTAATGGGATTCATTAGTAGAAAGGCCATATGGGGAAATTTTATAACATATATAAATGTTATATTAAGGTGAAAGAGAATAAATTATTGGTACTTCATAATATAAGAAATGATTTGAAGAATCATCCATATGAGAATGTTGACGGGTTTTTAACTAAATCATTGATGTTGTTAGTGCTATTTGAGGACTTGGTAATGAGGAAACTAATACCAATATTATTATGTATATTTTTTTATAGTTTTCACTAACGTGCAATTAAAAAGTCTTATTTCTTAAAGAGAATGTTTTTTTCAAGCTCATTCAAGATGTTCTACTAAGAGTTTTTGTAGCTTATGAAATAAAGTACGTTAAATAAGGTACTTCAAGTTACAAAAATAAGTATATATAATTCAAACCTGGTGATATTATTGACATATATAAATAGATAATATGTTAAGGTAATGTGTATGATGAAAATATCTGTCTAATAGCTAGAATATATTTAGAGGAAAGGGTATATTTGAAATAAATATTCCCTTAGATTTATTTTGAGGTTTCTAAGTTGATTATATTTTTGGAAGTCTCCCAATAATAATTGTTTATGAAGTAAGTGGGGAATAATTTTCACAATAATACAGGATGAGGATTTTATATTAATAGAGACCCTAAAACATGGAGTTCATTTGGAGTGAAATTTTAGAGGATAAGAATTAAGATAAATAAAGAAAATGAAAATGAATAATATCATGAGGAACGTGAAATAGAATAATAAATTGAAAAAAAAATATTTTTTGATGGTTATTGTTTATAAGGATAAACATAAATTGGAAAAAATCGAAGAACCTAAAGGATTAGATGATATAAAGGGATAATTTAGGGGATCTCTTGAATATCTTGATATTCAATAGAGGAAAAATTGAAAGGATAAAAAAATTATAAAATAATACATTGAATAAGTGAATCAAATCAAATAATTGAATGACTAAATGAAACAAAATTTAGTTCATTAGATGTCTCGTTAATTGAATTCAAGAAAATGTTTTGAGTTTCATAGAGATGGTTGAATTACTAATTATGTTGACCAATAAACTTATTGAAATAAAAGAGGGGAGATCTTTTATAGTTTATTCCCATGATTAAGAGACTATTTCATTGGTTAAACTCATAAATTAGCATTGAAATTTAATGATTATTATAATAATATACTATTTATTAGTTTTATAGATTGAGAATTGGTAGGAAGGAAAGGAGAGGTTTTTTTATGGAAAATTAGATGTCCCCAACATCAAATATATTTCGATGTGGTTATCAATATAAAATTTTGTTACAAATTAAGTAGGATATTGAGGTTTCTTACAAGAGATTATTTTAAATTTACATTGGAAAAATTGATCAGATGTGGTCTTTGCAGGCCATTTAAGGGGGGGGGGGGGTTATTTCATACTTTATTATAAATGAAAGATATGTTCTTGCACCCATAAAAACCCACTGTGGGACTAGTTTCCCCTATGAAAAATATCTGATCAAAACTATATAGAGACATTAAGAAATATATGCTTTATGTATTCTCAAACATTCCTTATTGATTTTTAATTCTCTAGTTTAAACGTGACTGAGTGTCTGACCTAAGGATTATCATTATTTGAGGATTTTTTTAGTGTTATAGATTTGCGATTGAAAATCCATGATGTCCCATATATATCATGTGATAAAAAGAATAAAAACCCTTGTGGTTTATATCCTTTTTATAAGGCATGTCATACCATTTTATATAATGTAAAAAATATTATAAAGTAAGGATGATGTGTAAGAAGGTTCCTGAAAATAATTGGTATAGGAATTTCACCTGAGAAACACTTTTTGGATCTCTTTGTCTTTTGGTTACAATATAGGATAAAGGTATGACTGTTCTTAAACATAGTGTGTGTACTACATTTTCATCCTCA
Organism: Viscum album; assembly: GCA_963277665.1. NCBI lineage: Eukaryota > Viridiplantae > Streptophyta > Magnoliopsida > Santalales > Viscaceae > Viscum > Viscum album. The sequence goes on along the minus strand of OY728140.1, from coordinate 1,261,945,618 downwards.
TAGAAATCCATGAAGTAATTTCATGCTCATTACATGGTACATAATGGATCATCCCCACATCATCACGAAAGTAATCCCTAGCTCGTCGCTAGAGGTATCCTAGGATTGTCACTTACTAAATACATGGATCACCACATAGGAAATATAATTAATCTAATTCTTATTAACAAATGATGAACAAATTATCATCACGTAGGGGGTCCTAGGTGTGTCAATGAGGTAATTTTATTCTTGATCACCTCAAACTCATCATATGACTAATGGTTGTGAATTCCATTACTTGTTAAATTGGTTTGTTATTCTTGTCAAATTAGAGGCATCTAGTTGTGGCTGGGGATTACCAAAACTAGGTTTCCCATGTTAGATACCTATATTTTGAGTGGAATTAAAAAATATCATGATGTTGGGATTATGCATGATATTATCTTGAAATTTTTCTATGATGGAAAAGTGTGACAATATGGTGTGGATTTGGGCTTACGAATGATCATCCCTTGAGTTGAACATGTAATAGAAAATTGAGAACACAAAAGGAGTGGTGATAAAACATAAGAATACATTGAGGATTTCCAATGTTCGAAAGGTGTGGCAAATTGATATAGAGTACAAATAATGGATGAGTTTCAATTTAGATTTTAAAATGTTGAAAAATCATGAAAATGGGAGAACGACTTAGTATTTACGCATGCCAAACTCTAGAGAAGTTATCCAACCAAAAAATGTTAAAAAAATAGATGAAATAAGTATATTATGAATCATATTCCATTAGTATATTCATATTCTAGAATTGGGAAACAATAAGTGAAAGTGCATCAATTATACATTATTTCCCTTGATGTGTTCTTATGTTAGTACGGTGGGATTACAAGAGACAAGAAGGTGATTGACACTGAGCTTCCCTAAAGGATTTCTTATGTCAAAAAGGTGTGATAAAAGGTGATAGAGTGGGTATTATGAATAAGGTTCCCATGAGATTTTCATGTGTTGAAAATCAGTAATAATATGATATAGAGTGCGGATTATGCATGAGAAACCCTTGAGTTTTTAATAGGTTAGATATTTTTGAAAATTGGAGATAGAGTAGAGATTATACATGATATTCCTTAGTACAAAATTCTATTTATTGATAAAAAGATATAAGAAGATACAGTTGGGTATTATACCTAGTTGGATGACCTAGAAATATATATTTTAGGATTTGGGTTTTAACCTCTAATTTTCATCCTACATACCATAATAATTAGGAATTAAATCCCACATAGTTCATGTGATATTGTTTAAGGTAATTATTTTGTGGAAATACAAGGATATTAGCATCACATGTTTAGGAAGTATGTTATGAATTTTAGAGTAATTTATCTATGACTTAAAATATTATTCATGCGATTCAAATATTATATTCAAAAAAATTTCAAATAAACCTCTATAATCATGTGACCCACAATGGACGTGAGAAAAAATAGATAGATGATCGGTATTATTATATACAATCATATAATAAAAGACATACTAAGGATTATTTATTGGTCCTACCCATGTAGCATTCATGTTTCTTAAAATTGGTTAATATAAGAGGCATATTAGAGATCTTTTATAAGATAATCTTTAAAATATAGCTGATTAATTACGCCTAGTAGGATAAAAATCTTGGATTACATATAGAAGATATCTATAATAATTTTTATATAAGAATACATGAGGATAATCATGAATTAATGTTACCTTATAGTTTCAATATCAGGTTATTGGTATTTTGAGGAAAAAATATTTTAAACACATCCTAAAAAATTCATGGTGTGACTCAAGTTTTTTATGGGGTCAATAATGAACGAAATGGTAGTCTACATACACAATCTTATAGAGGGTTGCCTATGTACATGACTCCACCTCACCACTAAAAGGTGGAGGATAAATCATATCTAAGATGTGTGTATGATCACATAATGTAATTTCTCATTATATGAAAGCTCATGGGGTAACATTTCCAAGTGTACTTCATGGGGATCCTTCAAAAAGTGCATCCACTTTTCCATGATTGGATTTAAGAATTTCCTGAGTGTTTAACCAGTATCAGAATTAGTTTATAGATCTATATACATTACTACAGTTGGGTGTTATATATGACTTTTTGTTATTGTATTCCGGAAATGGGTGGATTTGTGGTTTTTTTGTGTGGTGTAATGGGAGGGATTCACAGAATGACCACATGGAGAATCACAAATTTTGCTCTATCACCATGAGGTCAGACCACATGATGGGAAAATTCGACTATATAGTGGAGTTCATCCCTAGTTTTGAAATCATGTGTATATTGGACTATGATATTTACCTCATGCTGGAACAACATTTTTGAATCCGGAAATCAAATGAACACAACTCTTGATACATAATGCTATTTTGGATCTATAACCAATAAAAATGAATCATGTGAATATAATTATACCACTAATTATTTTGTATACACCATATAATTATATTTATAGAGGATCAAAAAAATCTCATAAATACTATCAAAAATGGTTTTTCTTCTTCTTGAACCTTATTGATATAATTGTGAAATCCATAACCGAGTCTAGGAAGGGGGTTCAATCCATAAGGGCATTGAGATGGGAAATTTTGTTTTTGGAATATTCATCCCATTATGTGTGAGATTTCATACAAATATAATTTTTTTTCTTCTGTCATCGATTTATTTTACTCTCTAACTCAAATTGTGTTTTTAGAGTGAGGATCATAATACATTATAGAAAACTATGTGGAACATAGTTTTCAGCGCCAATAAAATATCAAAAGTTACCGATAACATTCTAGATGAATAGATACACAAAGTCTTTCGTAAAATTTGGATAATTGGTGATGTTAACACATTAAAAAAGGCATTGTGAAATATATGAACAAGGTAAAGTAGAAGTTTGGTAATTCATGTTTCAACCCTAAGACACAAAATGAGGAAACAAATAACAGTCTAGTGGTATGGAAGAATCCATGATCCTTAGATGAATTTCAATATCCATAGAGGGATATGAAGGATGGTCACATGTAATGTAATTAAGGAGAAATCATATATAACCTTAAGAAATAATTTTTTATCCTCAAATAATTTTATATAACACATGCAATATATGAAGGATATGGACATGTCAAGGAATGGATGAGAGAATATTTTTCCTCTAATGAAGTCTTAGTTACATGGATATCTTTTCCAAAATAATTCATAATTTGAATATTTTAAATTTATTTAAAATGGGAACTCCTAGAAGATAATAAAAGAGAATGAGTCCACATTTCTCATCAAATAGATTAAATAATTTTAGTGGATATTTATTTCATTCTTATAATATTTTATATAAATTTTTTAGCTATGGGAAAAACAGTAGCAAGGAAAATAACTACAGAGATCAGAGTAAAATTAATATGGTTCAATCAAGAAAACTACTTCTAAAAAATATGACCCTCTATTAGAATATTATGATGAGTATGATATTACTATGCTTGCTAATCATAAAATTTTAAATGTCATCAAATTACTCTATTTGAATAGGTATGTTATGGAATTAAAAAATAATATTGAGAACGTTAATCTAGAAAAAGTTTACCTCAAAGTATAATATAATAGAAATAATTTTACTCTTGATATTGGGTGTTCATCACACATGATGGGAAATATAAGTCACTTAAAAAAACTGAAATGATGAGGTTAATTAATTATTATTTTTTGGAAATAAAATAGCATTGAAGAACAAGGGGTGTGAAAAAACACATTTCTCTAGTGATGAGATAATGAAGATTGATGTTCCCCTAATAAATGGGTTATAAAATAACCATCTATGTTTGAGATTTATTTTTGTACTCATGTCATGGAGCTAAACTTATCTTGAATGGGTTTCTTATAAAAGGTTTTTTTGAAAACTCTATTATGAGATGAAGTAAATCTTATAGTAATATATACAAGGTGTATATTCATGAGAATACTTGTCTCTTTATAACAAATGAGTAAAAAACATTTTTCAATTATGGTTTGGTAACATTTATAAAAAATAATGGATATTTTATTAGAGCTAGGAATTAAAATCGGAATAATAAATATGAAGATATAGTTTCAAAATATATAAGATTAATATATGTAGGGATATGGTGTGATATCCTTATCAGCTGTAGAAAAAGAGGTAATATAATCTTCTTTGTTATTTCTACACATATTTATATGGGCTGGTTAATATATATGTAATATATAGAGAAATATATATCAATTTTTTAATTGAAGATAATAGTATAATAACATGTTTAAAATTTATTCAATGTAAGAGATATGTCTAGTGGTGTATGAATATGTATCTTAGAAGTGTAGAAAATGATACCAGGTGAATAACTAAAACATTGTGGAATAATAATGGAATAGATAATACCTTCATTGATTTTGAGAAATATTTAGAGTAATATGGCATAATGTAAGATGTTTCATTTATAAATACAATAAAAAATGGATTTATTAAACAAAGAAGTCAGACAGTGAAAAATAAAATCATGAATTCACTCATTAAATGTGTCATATCTCACCAATATTGGAAAGTGGATTTAAATTTTTTATTATACACCCAACATCAAAAATTTCTAAGCCCTAGGGAATAGATGACCCCATATAAAATTTTTTACAAAACAATGACATCATGGAATAAATTTATTTCTTTGGAATTATGTTTTATATCCAAAAACAAGGAAATTAAGGAATGTATGATGATGCTATTAATTAAGGAGTATTTCTCAAATACTCAAAATAGATTAATTACTACTAAGTCTACGCAAAACATCTATACATAATGATTACATCATTTTAGAAGAATATTTAATAAATATCATAATAATATATTCCAAAGAACTATAACTAGTTTGTGTCTTTTAATATTAGATAAATAATCATATTATTTTGTAAATTATCTTCAATATCTTTGAAAATGTTTTATTCCCATATTAATCTAATTATTCATACAATAATTAAATAATTTCTTCAGAAAACTTGGAAAAGGAAACATAATAAAGGGCGTTCTCATATGTTAAGTAATAGTAAACATTGCTGATATCTATCAATCATCATATATGAGAATAACATGGTGAAATTTTTATAAGAATGTGAGTGCAATATTTGAAAATAATTACAAATAATTCAAATATCATATTCAAAGAGTAATTCATTGGCAGTTCATTATAAATGAATCATAAAATAATAAAAGGTAATGAGACATGATAACATATCATAAGAATGGGAATATGTCATATATAGTGGTATAGAAATAAGAATAATCATAATCTTAAAAACATGTTTCAAAGTTATCTACCAAGACAATAATTTCAATTTGGGTCTATGCTAACCACCTCTGTAACCTCTATGGTATTGGAATAACATCCAATGTACAACATTTTGGTCTTGAAAAAAAATTCAAATGTTCCTTTTGATATTATAATCATTAAACATTAACTAATACATTAGAGGTCTAAAACAGACCCATCCATCACATATTCCTAATTGTTTAATATTTTTTCAACAAGACCATGAAACCATTTATCATTTCATCAGTTATTAACCCATGTAATAGAAAAACTGTTTCATTAAAATTTTATCATCATAATCATAACCCACCAAAGTATAAATAATGATTTTATCGATATATAGTATCCCCAGTGAAGAAAAGATAACATCAATGGATGTTATCATAGATAAAAGGAAAATTAAAATATCTCTTGAATATTTGTTGAGGAAAATACCCTTTTCATTTTGAACTCACTTGTGTATAGTATAAAAAATTTCTGAATATTAGAAAAAATCATTCAATGTAGCCTTCTAAATATGTAAATGAATCTTAACGTCAATGAATATTATTGATGGTGGGAGTAATAGTTCATGTGTCATAATTTAAAACATATATTTTATTCACAATATTCATAAAAATATGCTCATTAAAAAAAATTTAAAAATGTTATAAAAAATAAAAACATATATCAAATATTCTTCAATAAATCATATTATAATATTAAAAAATTTATGAAAACATTTTAAAGAAAATACTGACATTTAAGTAAATGATTCATAGAAGAAGTGAAAATAAAAAAAATACAGAAAAAATGTTCAAACTTTGGAGGTCATAGATAGGGAAAAATGTTTGGAAAACATTAAATATATAAAAATAAATTTAAGAGAATTGAATATAAGTTATTTTTTATATATAAATTATATAATTTTATAATCAAAAATTTCAGAAACAACAGTCTCGGTAAAAAGTGAGGATGTAACATAAAACCCTTTCCCCAAGTCTTACATTATTCATAAGTTCTTTAAACCCCTTATAAAATAAATTTAAATATATTATAATTCCATAAAATCGTTATATTAATACTTATAATACAATATCTGATTTACTTATAATATCTTATCACACATTCCTTAATCATGTTTTATTATCATCATCATCTCAGATGTTAATTGATTTAATTTTTTGATTAATTTGGATCAGGAGTTATGGTATTTGAATCTTGATCAATGGTTCATCGTCTAAATAAACCTAATTATTTATAAATTATTATTTTTATTAATTAATAAAATTTTATAACCATTCATATAAATATGTGATGATAAATTATTTAAATCACTTCATAGAGACGATTGTCAGTATGTACGCATGAGAGGTATTTTTAGTTTTTGATAAAAGGTACAAAAAATAAAATATAATAATTAAAATATATAAATAATTATCATAAATATAATATATATTCATTAAATCCTTCATTTTTACCATCCATTTATGGAGTTGATGGAAAATGAATCACATCGCTTCATGAAGGTGGTAGTCGACAAATATATATGAGCATTATGTTTATTTCGCAATTTTATTAAAAGAAGTCAGAAAAAGGTTTTACAATAATCACAATAACATATAATTATTTTATGATACCATATTCGATATATTATGATAAATAAAATATATTTATATTAAGTAAAATAGGAGAATAAATTTGAAATATTCAGGTATGATAATTACATCTTCTTTGAGAGATCTCTTTTGGTTTAAACATTAAGCCTTGTTAGGATAGTGTTAGGTTAATACCAGAAGCTAAAGAAAGATCGGTATATATATAGTAATTTCATTCTGGTATTTTATTTCAAACCTACATTTTGTTACATTACTGTTATATCATTTAAAAGATAAAGAATATAAAAGTGTTAAAAAAGTAGGATCCAAAATTGTAGTGTCTTAGGAAAAATAGGACCAAAAAAAATATTTTCTTAATAAAACATAAAAATTATTCAATTCCTTATTATCTATCTTCTTATTGGCCCTCGTTTACTCCGTAGTATAAGTAGTCACCTGAGGATATACATTAAGGGGTGAGCTAAAAGATTATTAAGATAATATATAAGAATATGAATCAATATAACACAAGTGAGAATAATCATAATAATTATAACATATTCATGGGATCATCATCATCATAATTTGAAGAATCATTATATAAATTCATGGAATGTGGAAAACCATAAAAATTAAACATCATGTCTTAGTGGTCATAAACCACACATAATTGTGAACAATGATATCATCATGTTCACACATAACATATGTGCATAATCATAACATCATCATTATGTACAATGATAGATTTATTTTCATTAATATTGAAAATTATATCATGAGATAAATCAAATTATCCAATGCATTGAAACACTATAAATTCAAGAGTAACTTTTACATTATAACCTTTACATAATCATTCATTCCATATAGAACATGTATCAATCTTGGACATAAAATGGATCATTGAATGGAATGGGTTTCTTGAGAATAAATTCATCTATAAATAGTGGAATTACCATTTTAAAATGGAAATTACATAATTAGTATAATAATCATCAATCTTTAGTGAAGAAATAACAGTCTCAAGAGAAGAAAAATATGTGTTTTATAAGAACGTGTTATTCTGGATAAAAATTTTCTTTCTAAATATAATAAAAATTAAAAGAGAAGGGATATGATATGATATTTTAATTATATTATGAGAACATCCAAAGGGTAATTTGATATGAAATAGGAATCACCCATAGAAGATGAGTTGGGTTCGAGAAATCCTCTTATCTTAATTATAATTTATTTATTCACTTTAATATCCTAGATAATAAATTTTTATTCACTGATTACTAAAAATAGATAATATTTTACATTTATTTGATTCATTATAAATTTTTATGTTATTATGGACATTTTGATGTGTTATAGTGTGCAATTTCATTGTTTTTTATTGTTCGTTTTATTGGTTTTCATGATCGGTTCACTTGTATACATGTATGGATGATAGTGTAAAATAGGGATAATTATTCAGAAATGAAATTATAACATATTAATGAAATGATATGAGATTAAACTATTATATATATAATTTTATTTCAAGATATTATATTTCTTTTTATTATTAAATGTTAATGATAATTGATTAGATTATTTTTGGTGGTTTTCGATCACAACAATGTCATTTTGTTTTATTATTTAATATTATACATATATTCTAGTTAAAGAACATAAAAAAACTTATAAAATAAATTTTAAATTTATCTCAACCATTATAAATGTTTTATGACGAGCCTATAATGTGGTACAAGTAAATGAAAATACATCTTTCACAATGGTGAAAAAACGACACATCACGAATGATTATTTCATTATTTAGAATAAAAGGGAGAGAATAATTGGTTTGATGATGAATTATTACATTTACATATTAATATTATATTATATATTTCATATTTTAGTTATCATGCCACTTTGATATGGGGAGTTGAGTAGAGAATAAATAAATTATATGAAATGAAATAAAAAAGATTAAGTATTTTAAATCTTGAATTATTCTCCTTGAGAAGCTCCATAAATAAATATTAATTGGTCTTTTTTAGACCAAAGGCTCCTAAACATGAGGGATATTATTATTAATAATATTGGTTATAAATTGGACAAGATTCAGTGCTTTTTATTTTTTAGGAGATAGGGTGGTGAGGGGTTGTATTTATAGGGGGAGGGGTGTTTTTTTATTATTATTTTCAGTAGTTTATTATTTTAGATCAATAATATAAATAGTTTTTATTCATATGAATAAATAAATTAATTTTATAATTACTATTTGAGATTATGTTATTACATCATACAAGACTCATGAATTCATTTATTTGTTAAATACCGAAAATTTTCATATTTAACTATTCACTAGCAATTGAACTAATTTAAAAAAATCCCAAAAATACATAATAACAATTTTTTGATCTAATGAATTAAATAATTAACTTCATTTTATGAAATTAATTTTCTAAATAATATAAATTAACTTTTTAATTATAATCATCATCTACTGGGAAAATACTGATTTTAAAATTATAACTGATTTTATAACATTTTGATTAATTAATCAAGGTATTATAAATTTATTTTATAATAACATGAAAAAAGTATTAATTTATGAAAAAATATTATGAAAATAAATTTTCTATTAAATAATAATATTAATACTAGAATTGAAAATAAACAGTTATGTTTTATTGAAATACCAACACTTAATTAATAAATATTAATTTTTTTACTAATTTCTTATTATCATCAATGAGATACAAAAATTTTATTTATTAATTCATAGATGAGGTTACTATTCTATTATCATAATTACTATTATAGATAGTCACATTATTATTCTGATGATCAAGTTACTATTCCATCAGTATGTGATTTTCAACATCGTGAAATACCTATTATTTCATCCATTGTTTATTTTTGAAGTTTGTATTGTGTTATCCAAGATATTTTATGTGGTTTATACTATATAAAAAAATTATTATAAGGAAATTTCAACTGATAAAATTTTGGGTTGTTACATTCTTCCCCCATTATGAAATATTACCGTCGAAATTTAATTTACATTCTATGATGTAAATAGGTGAGGGTGCTTATCATTGATCATCTCCTTTGGTTCCCATTTCTCCCCTTAATACTTATGGTTTCTCCATAGTACTTTTACTAGGTTAGTGGTCTTTTTTTAGAACATTATCTCTATAGTCAAAGATCTTTACCACCTACTCCTTGTAATAGATATCACTTTCCAATCGTATTATCTCTAGATTCAGTACATGTGTGGTATTAGGTATGTAATTCTTTAAGATGGATACATGGAATATATCATGTACTTTAGACGTTGGTGAAGGTAGTACTAGTCGATAAACCACTGCTCCAACATGGTCAAGAATATTAAACTGGTCGATGAACCTAGGACTTGGCTTTCCCTTCTTCTCAAATATCCTGATCCTTTTCCATGAAGATATGAAATAAAATACCATGACACTAACCTAATACTCTTGGAATAATTGATAATTGTATTCATAATTCTTATATTTAATTTGGGCTGATATGATGTGCTTCTGAATGGGTTTTTACATTTTCCACCATTTCATCAACAATTTTAGGTCTTAGCACCGTACATTCGCTAACTTCATCTAGAATCTTAGTATTCTTCATGTTTTCCCATAGAGGGATTCATATAGATCCATTTGGTTTCTCAAGTAGAAATTGTTGTTGTATGAGAACTCGACTAGTGGTATATTATGGTCTCATTCTCCTTTAAAGTATATAGAATCTTATCTAAAAATATCTTCTTTTATATGAATTGTCTACCCAGATTGGACATCAATTTGAGGTTGATAATATATATTGAAGTTCATCTTAGTATTACGAGCATGACATAATATTGTTTCAAAACATTGGATCTAATCTCATATAATTATAATATATAATGGATAGGGGTACTCTATAAAGACATACCACTTCTTTAATGTATATTTATTCAAGTTGATCTAGTGAGAGGTCATCTCAAATTGTGATAATGTAATCATTATTTTTAATATGATCCTCAACAAACCATATAGAGTTATTTCCTCTTGATTTCATTGGAAGACTAGTAAAAACATACATGGTAATTGTTTCCCATTTCGATACTGTTATGGGTTATAGTTTCATCATGTCCCATGAATTTTTTCATTCATCCTTCACTTTTTCAAATAATAGGAACTTTTATGTATATTCAGTGATCTTCTTCATCATATTTCCCCACACGTAGCGCTTTCAGGGATCATGACACATATTTTTGATACCTCGGATAATTGAAAAGGATGAGTTTTGTGCATGGCTCATAATCTCTTTATTTATTTATGGATTCGATGATACACATTGTCATGACCCAAATCTTACAACTCATTCCTCATCAATTATGAAATCTGAGGCTTTCTATTTTCTGATAACCTTTAACTTCTTCTAAATTTCCACATAATTTATTTGAGCATACTTTATTTTCTCCATTAGGGATGGTTGATAAATATTTTTGATAAAGGATTTATGATGTTCCTTCCTTAATGATTCAAATTTCCATATTTTTCAAATCTATGCGGATATGATCCTTCTCAATTATCATAATTGATAATGTGGTAGTATCTTTTCTACTTAGAGTATCTACCACTTTATTTTCCTTACTAGGATGGTAGTGGATTAATTAGTCGTAATCCTTGATGAGATCTAATCATCTTCATTGGTACATATTAATCTTTTTCTATGTAAATATATATTTTAGGTTCTTATGATCAATATATATTTAACACTTCTTCCCATAGAGATAATTCCACCATATTTTTGAAATTAAGATCACATCCACCAACTCTAGATCATGTGTAGGATAGTTTTACTGATGAATTGTCAACTACCTTGAGGAATAAACTATCACTTTATCATTTTTATCATTGTGTATCCAAATAACTTCTTCAAAAAAATGTTACATACCACAAATATTTACCAACTTTATGGATGTGTGAGTACTATCATGGTAATAATCCGAATTTATAGCTCTTTGAAGGAGTAGTAACATTACTAGTCGAGAAATGTTTTTCTCCCTTTTGAGGCAGCATGGTTAGTGGGTTTTAAAATCGTGATATTTTATTGAAATATTTTTAGAAATATGCATCAAGGCCATGGAAACTCAATATCTCCATTACATATGTTCTCCTCAACCAATCATTAATTTACTTTATCTTAAAAGGGTCCATATATATATTCCTTTTCTGGTGATAACATTCCCCAATAATGATACTTCTTCCATACAGAACTCACATTTACTATACATTGCATAAATATTATCCGTCCACAAAATCTTTAGAATAGTATTCAAATGATCTTAATGTTCCAACATTATTATGGAGTATATTATAATATCATCTATAAAGACAACCAAAATCATTTAGAGGTAATATTTAAATACTTTATTCATTAATTCGATGAATATTTCTAGAACATTAGGAAGTCCAAAGGAATCACGATGAATTCATAGTTTCCAAACTACGATTGAAAGTGTGTCTTATAAATAACTCCAATTCTCGACTTTAATTAGTGATATCTCGACCAAAGGTCCATCTTATAAAAATACATGGCCCCTCAAAATCGATCTAATAAGTTGTCTATCCATGTATTGGGATAGTTTTTATATATTTTGATTTTATTGATCTCGATATATTCAATGAAAAAGATCATTGATTCATTCTTCTTCTTCACAATGAGGACTGGTGCACCCCATAGTGAACCACTCAGACGTATAAAGCCCTCATATTCTATTACAAATACTTCTTCATCTTCCCCAACACAATTATGTACATTCTATAAAGAGTATTCAATATCGAAATAGACCTAGGAATATGTTCAATTCAAAAAACAACATTCTGATTAAGAAGAATATTAGGTAATTATTTAGAGAACACATTAGTATAGTCTTGGAAAATAGGCATACCATCGATCAATATTATCTTTATTATCTCAATAATTTGAGCTAGATATTCTTTCTCATAAGGAAATAATATCCACACATGAGAAAACTATTTTGTAGGAGTCTCATCCTCCTCCTTACACTAGTATAGAATCAGAGTATGCCTCAAGATGTAAAGGGTGATATCTGTTTCTAAATAGTTGATTTTGTATTTTTATAAATATAGTCAATCTATTACCAAATTAGCATCAAACTCTACCAAAGGAAGTAAAACCATATTTATTAGGAGTTTTAGTCCCAAAACATTAACTAGGGAGGATTTATATAATTTTTATTCAATAAATACCATATTTTCTATTCTCACAGATAACGCAACATCGATATTTTGAGGTGAGGTTTGACTTTTTCATCTAAAAATTAAATATATGAATAAATGTGTATAACAATAATCAAATGGTACATTCTGTATTAATGAATTAATGACCATAATAGATACCACCACAAATTTTCTGGTCGCCACCTTAGCAGCAGTGATAGCATAATCATTCTTTTTCTCCTTTGGATTTGTTGGTTGATGACACTGATTACCCTCAAGGACTCTAGGTTTAGTGCACTAGCTTGGATTGTGCCCGTGCTCCCTACAGTTGAAGAATTGGACCATGGGTGGTGCTCTCTATTCCTCCACCAAATTTTTTAGCTTTATCAGGCCTCTTTAACATTCATGATCAAGGAGGCCTTCTCTACCACAGATAAATCATTTCCCCTCCCTTTCAAAAAATTCCAATGGTAGTTATTTCCAAATTTTTAACATGTTACTGGTTGATTATTCTTTCCAACGCTATCCTTAGATCCTCCTACTTTAAATTCCATATTTAGTTTATTATCTCTATAGAAATTAGACAATTATCCAATCTCTATTTCCACATTGATTTAACATCAAACAAAATAATCATAACTCCTAATGTGTCGAATTTTTTTATATTTTAAAAGGTTTGGTTTTAAACCAATAAATAATCTATCAACTATTATATCATTTTTTATAATAATCCTCAAGGCATATGTTGAAAACCCTGTGAAATTTTCTTCACAATATGTGATAGATTCACCATCATTTTTATTAAGAAGGATGAATTTTCTCTCCATTATTTTCTAAAAAGTTCTTGGGAAATACTTATTAATAAATACATTCTTGATGTATTCCCACTTCATCTCTTAAATTTCAACCTTAAAATTTGGTTTTTAATCAACACTCACTGTTGCATGTCCCCTCCATATAAACAATAAATTTAAAGAGTCTCATTCACCATCTTAGAATAGTTAAGATCCTAAAAGATCTTCCACATTGAATTTCCCCACTATTCCATGACTATTAGATCGAAATATCCACAAATAATCAGTGGTATTTGCCACATATAAGACTCAATATTCAATTTCTACCTATTCGGGGAAGAAGTATGTTCTACATTATTCATATTATTGTTCATAGCCTAACATATCTGGGTAAGTTTCACTACAAAATTTTGAACTCCACCTTACAAGGCATTATGGATTTCATTTGGATAGTCACTGCATTATCTCTCACACAGGTTGTTATCCTTGTTTCTTCTAGATCCCTCTATATTATAAAATAAAAAAGTTTTGAAAAAAACAGCAGTCAACAAGTCATGAATAATTAACTTATTCCTTTGTGGAATTAACTATTAAGGAAAATCTTTTGGGACATCTATGCTTTTCATTTTCTAAGACAAAGATTCTTTGGTGATACAAATACTTAGTATCATGGAATGGATTTTCAAAAATGTTCTGTAATTCTAATTCACAAATTAATTATATTGTTTTCTGATTTGAACAATATTGACCATATATTTTCATACATTACTGTTACATTTTTTTTAATATAAACAACATAAAAGTGTTAAAATCTATGATACAAAGGTTTAGTGTCTTCGGAAAATTAGTACCAAACATAAAATTTTCATAATACAACATAAAAATTGTTTAATTCCTTGTTCTCTAGCTTCATATTGGTCCTTGCGTACTCCTTATTATATGTTGTTACCTGATGATATACATCAAAGAAGGTGTGAGGTAACATCCTAGTAAGAAAAAATATAAGAACATGAATCAATATTATATGTGTGATAATAATCATAATCATTGTAACAGAAACATGATATCATCATAAAAAACAAGATATGATGAAGTAGATAAATTTGTGGAATGTGGCAATGCATAAAAATAAAACATCATGTCTTAGTGGTCATCTACAAGACATAGTTTTAAGCAAAACTAGCAACATGTTCACAGATAACATATGTGCATAATCATAAAATAATAATTGTGGAAAAATATTGAAAAAATTTTATTCATATTGAATATTATATCGTGAGATACATCATATTACACAATTCATTGGAGTGCTATATAATTTCGGGCACACCTATCACATCATAACATTTACATAATCATGAATTCCAATTAGAACAGGTATCAATAATTGACATAAAATAACCCATGGAAAGGAATGAGTTACATGAGAATACCTTCATGATTAAACATTGGGGTTCCCAGATAAAAATCAGAAACAACATACTTTTCAAAAGATTCATCAATATTGAGTGGATAATAGATAATCTAAAGAGATGTAAATGATTTGTTTTTAAAAGGAAGAGTTGTTTTGGAAAAATATTTTCCTTTTTCATAAAATTATATTGTAAATATTTATATCCCATAAATTGAAAAGTATGGACAAGGAAATAATATTTGAATAACATTAGAAGAACAATCACACTTAAATTTTTAATAAACGAGGTATAACCCAATGAAAAGGACTTGGGTTCAAAAAAATCCTCTTACCATAAGTCTGAATGCTTTCTTAACATTAAATATAAGGACACAGCCTTAAACATTACTTAAACTTGAGTAAATACATGAATACACATTGATGATCTTTTCATGTTTACAGTTTTATATAATTAGATCATAAATCATGCATTACATTCCACACTTCAACAAGGTGGTTACATAAAAGACAATATTCATTTTTCCCGTCAAAGGAGAAATATTTAAAATAAAACATGGATTCTTTCTTGACACTTCCTTGACACTATCATCACATCATATACATTTTCCTTGACCTGTGAAAAACATTTCAAAAACATGGGATGAGCATAAAAAGCTCCGTAAGGGATATACAAGTAGAGAATGTAAACATTAGTCCATGTATTCATACGAATCAATGAAATCATACTTTACTCATAAAACATAAGCACTTTAATATACCTCATAAAATCATAAGATTTATGAATAACTCATAGAAATCATAAGATATAAAGGTAACTTGAGGCATGCAAAACATTCTTACATAGGGAGTAACCCTCATGGTTACGTTTGGAATACTCATCACAATATATTCCCTAAATCTCTTCAGAGAAACCTTGGAGTTTAACTCCTTCACATTACCCAATGCATTGGAGAGCTATATCGGGCTCAACCGCCCTTAGTTTATCACCAAACCACCCATATTTATAAATAATGCCCAAGAACCATAACATAATCGTAAAACATAAAACATTCATAAAGGAAACATAACATTTCCACATTTCAATCACAATATTTCAAAAACACAATGATATAATAAAAACATTATCCAAACCATTTTCAATACCAGAATAAATAAAAATTAAAAAATGATTTCAATTTTTCATTTAAAAAAAGGTTATGGCTTGTAGAGGAATCCGAAACTCAAATAATGGTCACGACGGCGGAGAAGTCATTGTCGCCGCATACGTACGGCAAAATAATTCTATTTTTTCTTTTAGTAAAATGCTTCGTATAAAAATATTAATTTTTAATAAAAGTAAAATTAAAAGGGGTTTATACACCGTATAAAACGAAGTTGTGTATAATACAAAATATTCCTCAACGAAAGGAGATTGAGACAATGTCTCATAGCTCGGGTCCCACTTGAGTCGATCGTTATTTAATCTCCTGAATAATAAACTAGAGTTAATTTTACTTGATTAATAACCTTTTCATGTTCATTATTCCTTTTACATCACTTATTACCAAGTTATGAACATTCTGTAATTATTTATGTTAATAACAGTCGTTTTGTCGATCTTTGGTACTTGAGCCAAAAATAAACATCATATAATTACAAGTTGTTCATGTGGTAAAATATCCATTATATCCAAAATTATATTCATGATATAGATATCATATATATAATATATATATCTAGTATATACATTAATTTATAATATTACATAACATTTAGAGGCAAAAAATGAAATGCACCGTTCATGGAGACGGTAAGCTGTACGTACGCATGAACGCTACTTTCATGTCTATTTCATATTTAATGGAATGAAATCATAATGGTATAAAGGTATATTATAATTATATTATATTATCATATATAATATCATTAACTTCATCCTTTATACATCCCACATATGGAATTAACGAATCAAATCACTTTGAGGGGCGGTAGTCCGCACTTCCTAAAATGAAGATATCACATTTTTCCATAATGGAAACCATAAGGTATGCCATAAATGAAAAATACATAATTATAAAGAATAAATAGACATAATATATATCATATATTAATATAGTGACATCTTAATGGCCACCATGAAAGGTGTTAAAAAAAGATTGAACAATCATCATTTCGTGATGCAGAAATTTCCCAACCATAGAAACAGTATGTTCAGTAACCATTAGACGGAGATGTGTGTAAGTGTTGCTTGAATAATTCTATGAAAAAATCCTAGTATATTGAAGATACTTGTGTTGTTAAAAAATAAAGGAATAAAAAGAGTTTATGGGGTTGGATAAGCAAAATAAAACAAAAGAACATTAGATAAGGCTTTACCTTTAAATGGGGTAACTCCCCTTGGATTGAACAAAAACGTTTCTTGAAGAGCTTTCTGCCTATGGTAAGGATTCTATGATAAAGAGAGAGATTTGGAGAGATAAAATGAGCAGAGTTTGGCCGAGACAATGGCTTGAGAGGTGTGGGTAATGTGGTAGAGGTGTTGGCCTTTTATAAGAGGGAGGATGAGCACTCTTGGAATGTCAAGAAATGTTACATTATTATATAATGAGTTTCGTATTTTAAAAGTCCCAAAATGATATATTTCTAGGATAAGGTGATAAAGATTCGAAATAAACTCTTATAATAGGTTTTTTACAAGTTTAAGTCTTAGATTTTACATTATCTATTCATTTTATTTAAATAGTCCCTTAGTGAGGTAATCACTGCATCCTCATGGTATCATAAATAAATTAATTTATTTAATGTCTAAAAATTATAACAAAAATACTATGATGTATGAAATATTTCTATCTTTCCAAATAATATTTATAGTCTAATATTTCATTTACATAGACAAAACTAACTTTGTTTTACTTGGGGGATACATACATTGATTATATTTTCCTTTTAAAACCAATAATATAATAAAACGTCACTATCACCCAGAAGTGATTCCATGGGATCCCAAAGATTGGAACAAGGCATCCCATGTCGTCCATGACACAACCAGTATCATTAGGACACATGTTGGGGTCATATTTTATTATTATGATATTAATTTATTACCCTTAACTACCCGATTACTAATTAATCACGATAATTAAAGATAATTATCGTCGTTACTATTCATAATTTCCAAAAACAAAATATTACTAATTACATAATTTAGAACTTCTGATTCATAATATGGAATCCATTTTATGAAATTACAAACACACAAATTTTAGTAATTAAATTAAAAATAATTCACATTGTTAAAACAAATAGCGGGTTTTTTTAGAAACAATATCTATCAAAAGTTTGACACTGGTTTGTGCCCCGTTCCAAAGTGAAATTAATTACAATGACCAAGATTGGATTAGATGGTAATAATATATTATTATTAAACTTTTAAACTAATTAAAAGGACAATCTATCCATATAATTATATTAGATGAAAAATCAGTTTTGAAGTAAAATGCAGTATTTTTAACTATTCATTAAAAAATGAACATTGTTAGAAAAATACCAAAAATTTATCCAATGTAAATTTCAATGTCCCAATTCTAATGAATATGTTTATTTTGACAAATATAACTTATAAAATTCTCAAAATATAGATTTAAAATGGTTCTCTATTAAAAAGATGTAAACCAATCTTTTAAAAATATTATAGAATTCAATGCTTAAGATTGGATTTATTCTCAATTTAAGCCTTCAAAACACTATCTAATTCATAAATAGACATAGATACGAAAAATATATTATTCTTTACTTACATGGGATGTCACATCCTTTCCCCTTTAGAAAATTTCATCCCCACAATTTATTTACTTATCGAATAAGTGGTGATATTTATCCCTCATTTCATTTTCAGATTCCCATGTTGCCTCTTCAATCATGTAATTTTTCCACTAAACCTGTACGTGATGAATCACCTTATTCTGAAATACTTGATAACTCTGGTCAAGATTTTGAACAGGTTTTTCCTCATAAGATAGATTCTCTTCCAGCTTAACTACCTCTGGACTCAAAACATGAGATGGATCTGGCATGTACATCCTTAACATTGAAACATGAAAAATATTATGTACCTAAGATAAACTCGGAGGTAAAGACACTCGGTAAGAAACTGATCCAACTCTCTCTAGAATTTCTTATGGTCCATTGAACCTTGGACTCAACTTCCCCTTATTACCAAATCACATCACACATTTCCATGGGGATACTTTGAGGAAGACATGATCACCTACCTCAAAATAGAGATCTTTCCTCCTGTTGTCTGCATAACTTTTCTGCCTGCTCTGAGCTATTCTAATGTTTTTCTGTATTAGCTTAACTATTTCTTCCAAATCATCTACCAATTATGGTCCCATCAAATTCCTTTCACCCACTTCTTCCCAAAAAGCATGAGTTCGACACTGCTTCCCATATAATGATTCAAATGGTTCCATCTGTATATTGGAATAAAAAATGCTATTATAAGAAAACTCAACCAAAAAAAGATGTTAGTCCCAACATCCCTGATAATCAATCGAACAAGAATGTAGCATATCATCCAATTTCTGAATTGTTCGTTCTGACTACCCATCTAATTAAGGATGAAAAGTGGTACTAAAATTAAATTCAGTACCCAACAACTTCCGAAGGCCTTTCCAAAAGTTAGAAGTAAACCTGGGATCACGATCAGATACAATGGAGAGGGGAACTACATGTAACCTGACTATCTCTTTACGATACAATTAGAAATATTATCTAGGGAAAAAGTGTCTTATATAGAAAGGAAATGAGAAGATTTAGTCAAGCGATCAACAATAACCCAGATTGCATTTTTACCTCGAGGTGTGTTTGGTAACCCAATAATGAAATCCATGGATATATACTCCCATTTACACTCTGGAACTAGTAAAGGCTGAAGCATCCCTTTCAGTAACTGCCACTCTTCTTTAACCTGTTGACAAGTCAAACACTTCACAGTAAAATCAGCAATGTCTCTTTTCATTCCATCCCACCAGTAATACTTCTGAAGATCTCTATACATCATAGTACTGCCTGGATGAACTGAAAACAGAGAACTATGACATTCACATAACATCTCTCTCTTCAATTATGAATCACACAACACACACAATCTCTTCCCAATTCTCAAAACACAATCATTATAAATGTTGAATTCAGGAAACATACCCTTCTGAACCTGCTCTACCTTTTTCTGCAACTCACTGTCTTGCTTCTGAGCTTGCTTAATTCTGTCTGATAGAGATGATCTCACTGACACCTGAAATAAAATAGAACTTCATGCACAAACAACTTCTATGATAAGGTTCATCAAATCTATAACCAAAGGATCACATTCCAAATGTAACATGGTTAATGAAGCATTACTTTTTCCACTCAAAGCATCAGTCACATTATTTTCTTTTCACGTATGGTAATGAATAGTACAATCATAATCCTTGATTAATTATAGCCATCTCCTCTATCTCATGTTCAATTCTTTCTGTGTGAATACATACTTTAAACATTTGGGATCAGTATATATTTCACACTTTACACCATAAAAATGATTCCTCCAAATTTTTAAAGCAAAAACAACAGTATCTAATTCCAAATCATGTGTAGGGTAATTTACCTCATGAGTTTTCAACTGACATGAAGCATAATCAATTACCTGATCATTCTGAATTAGGACGCAACCAAGTCATTTCAATTAAGCATCTCTGCATATAACAAACTCATTATTCATAGAATGTAGTTCCAAAACTGGGGCACTCACCAATATTCTTTTCAATTCCTGAAAACAATCATCACATTATTTTGTCCAGATAATCTTAACACCCTTCCGAGTTATCTTAGTCATTGGACTATATAACCGTGAAAAATTTCTAACAAACTGTCGGTAATATCCTGCCAAACCCAGAAAACAACGAATCTTAGTTACATTTGTGGGTCTAGTCCACTCTTCAACAACCTTTGTTTTTGTAGGATCAATAATTATTCCATATTTAGAAACAATGTGACCAAGGAAATAAATTTGTTGTAACAAGAACTCACACTTGGTGAATTTCCCATACAATTTATTTTCTTTTATGGTTTTCAAAATAACCCATAAATGACTTTCATGATCCTATTTACTTTTAGAAAACACCAATATATCATCAATGAAAACAACCTAAAACTTATCCAAGAACTCATGGAAAATTTTATTCATAAGATCCATGAATACAGTAGGTGCATTGGTCAACCAAAAAGTCGTTACTACAAATTATTAATGGCCACATCTTGTACGAAATTCGGTCTTTGGAACATCTGTTTCCTTTACCTTAAACTGATGGTACCCCGATCTCAGATCAATCTTTTTAAAATACTGAGCTCTCTTGAGCTGATCAAACAAATCATCAATATGTGGAAAATGATATTTGTTCTTAACAGTGATTTTATTCAAGTCTCTATAATCAATGAAAAGTATCATAGAACCATCATTCTTTTTAACAAATAAGATAGGAGCACCCCATAGTGATGTGCTAGGTCGAATGAAACCTTTCTCTAATAAATCGTGAAATTAATCCTACAACTATTAATGTTAAATTTCATCTATTCGATAAGGTGGTTTTGAAATTGGCTTAGCATTAGGAACTATGTCAACAGTAAATTCAACTTCCCAATCTGGTATTATTCCAGGAAACTCATCAGGAAAAATATTAGAATACTCATTTACTAATGGCACATCATTAATTAGAACGGATCCTTTGTTTTCAACAACATATTCAAGGTAAAATTCATTTCCATCTTATATAAGTTTATAAGCCTCTTGATTTGTTATCAACAGTAAGGTTTCATTCTTGAACACAAACTGAAATTCTTTCTGAAAATGAAAATTCTTTATCTCTACAATCAATCTAAACATGGTAAACAGAGAGCCAATGCATACCCAGGATAACATCAAACTCTAATAGAGGTAAAACAATAAGGTTTTCAAGTAGGTTATTTAAACGGTTAAGGATAGGATGATTCATATAAATTATTTTTTACTCATCATTTCCCCCAGGTGTTTTTTCCACAAGTCCAGGAGTCATTTCTTGAGATGTAATTCACAATTTACTAGAAAATTTTTCAAAGATGAATGAATTTGTAGACCCAGAATCAAACAACACACTGGAATAATTTGAAAAAACAAACAAAGTACCTGATACCACTTAATTTGATGTCCCAACATCTATTGAAGTATTTTCCATGGATTTCACCACAACTTTCTGATTGCAGTCTGATTGCTTTCGATCATTTGAGCTCTTTGTCGAACACTCGTTTTCATAATGACCCATCTAATTGAACTTCAAAACATTTCACTAACTATAAATAAAATTTGGTCTTACCATCACCCTGATCTTTTTCAGTGCAATCACGAGCCTTATGTCCCATCTTACCACATCTGCAGCACTTTCCAGAATTTAGAATACATTCCCGAGTATGCCTTTGACCACATTTATCAGAAACTGAAAACATAGTTTTCTTAACATCAAACTTCATCGAAGGATTCTTCCCTTTCTCTTGCCACCTCGGTCTCTCCATATATTGGTTCTTATAGAACACATTATCATAGATGAACTCCATTTCCACCGTCTCAGCACATCAAACAAGCTTTTCATAAAATTTGAACTCACGAGAAGATAATGCCTTTTGAGAATTGGGCATTAATCTTTAGTAAAAATGATTGATTTTACTATCATGGTCTCGGATAAAATATGGATCATACCGTGCCAATCGAGTGAACCTTTCTTCCCAAGAAACCACCGAGTCATCCTCTTGCCTCAATTCCATGAATTGGTTATCCATCCTAAGTTGATCAACCTTAGGAAAATATTTCTCAAGAATCATACCTTTGAATTCATCCAAGTCAAGAGCATCATTTTCATATGCGTCCCTTATATTTTTAACCATCGACCACCACTGATCTTTTCACCCTCCAAACGATAAATAGCAAGACTAAGCTTTTATTTTTCTAAACACCCCATGACATCAAAAATCTTCTTCTAGTGATTTAATCCACCCTTTAGCTAACACAATGTCAGATGATCCTTTGAATGATGGGGGATGTTGCCTCATGAAATGTTCCACCACTGACATGTTCCTCTACGGTTGATCTGGCTGATCTTGTGCATGGATACCACCACCATTTATCGCTTGAGTCAACTTCTCCATTACTACAAAAAACTATTCAGTTCCAATCCCAACCATCTCATGATGCTGATTTGGAAGGACATTTCCTTCTGCAAGCCTTCCTAGCATTGCTTCCCTGTTTCCTCAACGAAAAACTCATTCTGAACAAACATGACTTAGATGAGGCAACATGGTAATATTCAAATTCTATATCATTTCAATTTGACCATAAAAATAATATTTTTGGATAATAATTTAATAGAATTCTAACTCCTAATGTTATCTAAACCGACTTCTGATACTAAATATAAGGCCCCAGCCTTAAGCATTACTTAATCATGAGTTATTACAAGAATAAACATTGAGAATCTTTTTAGGTTTAGAGTTCTAGAGAATTAGATCATAAATCATGCATTACATTCCACATTTCTACAAGGTGGTTACAAAAAAGGCAGTATACATTTTTCCCATAAAAAGAGACATATTTAAAATAAAACATGGATTCTTTTTTGGCACTTCCTCGACACTATCATCACATCATGTACATTTTCCTAGACCTGTGAATAACATTTCCAAAACATGGGATGATCATAGAAAGCTCAATAAGGGATATAAAAGTACGGAATGAAAACATTAGTCCATGTATTCATACGAATCAATGAAATCATACATTACTCATAAAACATAAGCACTTTAATATACCTCATGAAATAATTAGATTTATGAATAACTCAAAGAAATCATAAGACATAAAGGTAACTTGAGGCATGCATAACATTCTTACATAGGGTGTAACTCTCATGTTTACGTTTGGAATACCCATTACAGTATATTTCCTATATCTCTTTGAAGAAACATTAGTGCTTAACTCCTTTGCATTACCCAATGCATTGATGATCTATATCGGGCTCACCCGCCCTTATTTTATCACAGAACCACCGATCTTCATAAACAATTCCCAAGATCCATAACATAATCATAACAAATAAAACATGCATAAGTGAAACATAAAATTTCCACATTTCCATTACAAGATATAAAAAAACA
The DNA here is from genome assembly GCA_963277665.1 of Viscum album. Classification (NCBI taxonomy): domain Eukaryota; kingdom Viridiplantae; phylum Streptophyta; class Magnoliopsida; order Santalales; family Viscaceae; genus Viscum; species Viscum album. The sequence goes on along the minus strand of OY728140.1, from coordinate 1,261,921,071 downwards.
TTGATATAATAAAAACATTATCAAAACCATTTTCAATACCATAATAAAATTAATGTAAAACATGATATCTATTTTCCATTTTTAAAAAAGGTTATGGGTTGTAGTGGAATCCGAAACTCAAATAATGGTCACGGTGGTGGAGAAGTCATTGTCGCCGCTTACGTATGAAAAAAACATTCCCTTTTTGTCGTTTAGTAAAATTATTTGTATAAAAATATTCCTTTTGAATAGAAGTAAAATTCAAAGGGGTTTATACAACATATAAAAGAAAATTGTGTATAAAACAAAATAAGCCTCAATTAAAGGTGATTGAGATGAAGTCCCATACCTCGTGTCAAACTTGACTCGATCGTTCATTAATCTCGTGAATAATAAACTAGAGTTGATTTTTACTTTCTTAAGAACATTTTTTAAGTTCATTATTCTTTTTACATCACTTTTTACCTTGTTATGAACATTATGTAATTATTTATGTTAATAATGGTCGTTTTTTCGATCATTGGTTCTTGGGCCAAAAATAAACTTCTTATAATTACAAGTTGTTCATGTGGTTAAATATCCATTATATACAGAGTTATTTTCATGATGTAGATATCATATGTATCATATATATCAAGTATATACATTAATTTATAATATTACATAACATTTAGAGGTATGAAATGAAATGCACCATTCATGGAGATGGTAAGTCGTACGTATGCATGAACGATACTTTCATTTCTATTTCATATCTAATGGAATGAAATCATAATGATATAAAGGTATATTATAATTCTAGTATAATATCATATATAATATCATTAACTCCATCCTTTATATGTCCCACATATGGCATTAACGAATCAAATCACTTTGAGGGGCGGTAGTCCGCACCTCCTAAAATGAAGATATCATGTTTACCCATACTAGAAACCATAAGATATTCCATAAATGAAAAATACAGAATCATAAGGAAAACATATAAATAATATATATCATATATAAATAGAGTGACATCTTAATGTCCACCATCAAAGGTGTTAAAACAATATTGAACAATCATCATTTTGTGAGGTAGAAATTCGCCAACCACAGAAATAGTATGTTCTTTAACCATTAGACGGAGGTGTGTGTAAGTGTATCCCGAATACTTCTCATAAAAACATCATAGTATATTGAATATACTGGTTTTTTACAATATAAATGAATAAAAAGAGTTTAGTGGGTTGTAGAAGAAAAATAAAACAAAAGAACATTAGAGAAGACTTTACCTTTAAATCAGGTAACTCCCCTTGGTTTGAACCAAAAGAGTTTATTGAAGAGCTTTATGACTAAGTTAAGGCTTCTATGATGAAGAGAGGGATGTGGAGAGATAAAATGCGCAGATTTTGGCCAAGCCAATGGCTTGAGAGTGTGGGTAATGTGGTAGAGGTGGGGGCCTTTTATAAGAGGGATGAGGGGCACTCTTGGAAAGTCAAGAAATGTTACATTATTATATAATGAGTTTCGGATTTAAAAGGTCCCAAAATGGTATATTTAAATGGTAATGTGATCAGGGTTAAAAATGCACCCATCCTATAGGTTTTTGAAAAATTTAAGTCTTATATTTTATATTATCTTCACATTTTATTTAAATCGTCCATTAATGAGGTAATCAATGCATCACCATGGTGTTATAAATAAATAAATAAATTTATTTTCTAAAAAATATAAGAAAATACTATGATGTATGAAATATTTTTAGCTTTCCAAATAATATTTATAGTCTAAGAGATCATTTACACAGACAAAACTAAAATTGTTTTACTTGGGTGATACATACTTTGGTTATACTTTCCTATTAAAAAATTAATATAATAAAATGTCACTATCACCGAAAAGTGATTCCATGGGGTCCCCAAGTTTGGCACAAGGCATACCATGGTCGGACATGACACGAAAAATAGCATTTGGACACATGTTGGGGTAATTTTAAATTATTATGATATTGTTTTATTACCCTTAACTACCCGATTACTAATTAATCATGATAATTGAAGGTAATTACCATCGTTACAATTCACAATGTCCAAAAACAAAAGTGTCTTAATTACATAATTTGGACCTTATGATTCCTAATATTGAATCAATTTTACCAAATTCCAAACACATAAATTTTAGTAATTAATTTAAAAATAATTCCCGTTGTCAAAACACATAGTGGGTTTTTTAGAAACAATATCTATCAAAATTTTGACACTTGTTTGTGCCCCATTCCAAAGTAAAATTAATTACAATGACCAATATTTGACTAAATGGTAAAAATATATTCTAATTAAACTTTAAAACCAATTAAAATGACAATATATCCATATAATTAAATTATATGAAAGATCAGTTTTGAAATAAGATGTATGATTTTTCACTATTTATTAAAAATGAACATTGTCAGAAAATACCAAAAAATTATCCAATGTAAATTTTAATGTCTCAATTATAAGGAATAAGTATATTTTGACATATGTAACTTATAAAATTGTCAAAATATAGATTTAAAATGGTTCTCCATCAAAAGGCATTACAATAATCTTTTAAAAATATTATAGAATTCAATGCTTAAGATTGGATTTATTCTCATTTTAAGCCTTTAAAACACTATCCAATTCATAAATAGACATAGATATGAAAATATATTTTTATTTACTTACATGGGAAGTAAAATTAAAATTATGGATAACAAAATTAAAAACATTAATTACTAAATAAAGAACATATTTTTCATGTATTTAATTCATTGTAATTTTATTATTATTTTTTGTAACTGTTTTAATGTTCTATAGATCTCAATTGCATCATTCAAAAGTGTTCGTTTTCTTGGGTTTCATGATCTGTTCACTTGTATTCATGTATTGAAGAGTGGGTAAAATTAGGATAATTATCTAGAATTGATATTATAGGTTATTAAAGAATTTACAGGATATTAAATGATCTTATATATCATTTTATTTTTATATATTAGGATGATTCGTTAAATAAAATCTTAATGATAATTGTTAAGATTAATTTTGAATATTTTCCATCACAATGAACTTGTTCTTTTTTTTATTTAATATTATATATATATATTAGTTATAGAACATAAAAAATGTAATAAAATAAAATTGACAATATTTACCAACCATTATAGAGGTTTTATATCCATCCTTAAATGCAGTAAAATAATATTAAAATGAAATGTCCATGATGGCAGGAGAATCGACACATCACGAACGATGATTTCATTTTTATAGACTAAAACGGAGGAAAGAAAAGGATAGATGATGAATTAATTCATTAATACAATATTATTAATATATATAAGATAAATGAGTTGTAATTAAACTTTTATAATGGTATTTTAAGAGGGAATAAGAATATAAAATAAAATAAAAATAAAAATAAAAAGAAATTGAATTTTGTCTTATTAATTCTTATCATTGAGAATCTCCTTACGGAAATTGTTTTTGGTATATTTTTGAGACCAAAGTATCCTGAGTGTGGGTGCGAATCTTGGGAAGATAACTGAGTATAAATTGGACAATATTCAAATTTTTGGAGGTGTTATGAAAGGGGGTGGTGATGGGTGGTATTTATAGGGGATGATGGTGTTTTTTATTATTTTATTCATTAGTTAATTATTTTGGATCAAGGCTATGAATAATTTTGATTACCATGAATAAATTAAGTATAGGGATAATAAAATTTTGATATTATGTTGGTAACATCACCTATACATCATACATTACTCAAATATTCATGTATTTGTTAAATATCATAAATTACCATGATTCACTATTAAAAAAATTCAACTATTTTCGAAAAATACCAAAAAATCTCCCTAAAAAATTTATGATATGTACAATTAAAAAATTAAATCCATTTTATGAATGTAATTTTATAAATTTGTGAAATTTAATTTTTGATTAAAATCATCATTTACCAGGAAAATGATGATTTTAAAATTATTACTGTTTTTATAAGATTATGAAAATTTAATTACGGGCCAAAATATTAATATTATTATCATAATATTACAAAATATTAATTTTATATTCTATTTTATGAAATTAAAATTTATATTGAATCATTTTATTAATTATAAATTATAAATAAACATTTATGTTTTATAAAAATACCAATAGTTAATTTATAATTTTTAAACATTTATTTATTTATACTATGATATAATCATATCAAATTATCATTTATAAGTTGCTTAAATTTTATTTATACTTCCATAAAGCTCATTACTATTATAATGGCTGAATAATTATTTTAAATGGTCACATTACTATTCAACAAGTCTGGTTACTACTCCATCGGTATGGGGCCCTTAATTTTTATAAATACCTATTATTTCATTTATTACACAATTATAAAGTTTGTATTGTGGCCTCAAGGTTAATATATGTGGTTTATACAATATTAAAAAACAATGGTAAATTAATTTCCATTGATAAAATTTTGGTTCATTACATATTGGTATATCAATAGTTCTCGATGTTTTTTAATCAGGGAGGAGAAGCGGTTCTCTTTTATAAGTGAGGGGAAGGACACACATGGAATTACATAGAAGATATAAAAAATATAAATTCATTATATTATGAATGTTTTACCAAATAGAAAATAAATCCAATGTAATAAGATATAAGGTCAAAATATCTTAAATCAGTAAAATTTAGTAATTTTTATGTGCTATTGTTATTCTTAACTATTAGTTTATCACCCCCCACTAATCTTGTTTTAATCATAACTCTCTTAAAATATTTTTATAATATTTACGTTTCATTAGGAAAAGAAATTTTAATATAGTAATTTCCAAATATATACGTTTTGATTAAATATATTGAATCCATTTTATAAATTTCAATATATCTATGTGTCAAAAATAACGTTATAAATAAACATGCAAAACAGAATAAAAATATTTATTTAGAAAATTGAATTATTGACCATAAAATATAGATTACCTTCTCCTAAAATGTAAAAATTATTATATGAAATGTACAATATTATATTTAATTTATATTATATTCATTTCATTAATATCATTAATCAGTAGGGATATGTTTATTTTACTAAGATAAAAATACACTGAACACAAAAAATTAGTTTTCTGAAATATAACGCTATTTAACATGTAATGATTTCTATCTACATTACTAACCATTAGAAAACTAATGTATAAATTATTATTCAAAAAATACCAATAAATTTAATGAAAATTTATTTTTAAGATTTAAAAGTTTATTTTATATAAAATATTAATAACACCTAGAAAATTTACATTTCATTACAAAATATAGGATTTTTATCATGAAATGATTTTATAATAATTTAATGGTTATTTTGTAAATATTATTCAATACATTAGAATTATAGAAAATAATATATATATATATATATATTCTGATGTGGTTAATCTTATTTATACCAACCAATCTAATAGCTTTGTTATAAATGGGATAATATATCTTTGTTCATTTAGAGTCTAGATTATATGAAAATTAAGTTATAAAATACTTATATTTTATTTTAATTTAATACATATAAAATAAAATGGTTTTAGATTATAACCCACTTAAAATTAATTTCAAATTTGATATTCTATAACTCTAATGAAAAAATGGTTATACATTAGCTTCATCGCACTCTTGGGTTCCCAAGTAGTTTCCTCAAATTTCTAATTCTATTAAAGAACAATATCCATGCCAGTAATGTTATTACATATATCAGTACCTCTAAAATCCAATATTTATACCATTTTTATTTATAATAAATATAATGATCTTGATGTATAGTATATATTTTCATTACATGTTAAGGATAAAGTATGTATTTCCTCTAATGTGATATAGGACCATGTCATGAACGTGGGAGAGGTTCGGTGGGGGTTCCAACTAATAATGTACCATCTCTACTCAATCAGGACTGGCTAAGGGTATAATATACATTGGGATCATCTTCTCATTCATTCATAATCTCATAACCTCCTACCTTAATGAGACTCATCATAATACACTCCCACCAACTTTGAATTCCATATCTCTCCAATGAGTGTGATCATAACAATTTTTTTTGACTCTGATCAAACTTGATGTGTTGTTGAATGTCACCAACCTTATCTTCCATTTCCTCAGTTAGTTTAGGTCCCAATATTATTCTCTCTCTTAATTTATCCCATCATTTTATAGTTTTTCACTTCTTTATATAAATCACTTCATATGGATCCATCAAAATAATCATTTAAAATCTAATATTATAACATAAATTTTCTATAAGATTGTATTGATCCCAATCATCATTAAAATCTAGAGAATATGATCATAGCATATCCTATAGTGCTTGAAGAGTTCTCTCAAATGAACCATATATCAGGTAATGATGGGTATTATAAAAAAGAAATTTGTATGAATTATTTATTTAATCCTTTCCCATAAAATTGAGTTAAAACTAGGATCTGGATAATAAAGAATAGAATGTGTACCCCATTAAACCTTACAACTTCCTTAATGAATTTGTTTGGAATATTACCAATAGGAAAATATTCTCTTATAGAAATGAAATGTTCTGAATTCATTAGGTGATAAATTATGACCCATATATATTTATTCCCTTTATATTTCTTGGGGATTCATATTATTAAATCCATGGGGCCTTTTATCATTTCTATATAGGTATGTTTAATATTGGTAACTTACCATTAAATATATGTTTCTCAACATTATTTTGTTCGTATACCATGCATCAAGATACATATTTCATGATATCTCTCTCTATGTTATCATACTCTAAATTTTTTATGATATAAATACATCCTCGTATATATAAATTTAATATAGAATTACGAGATATGAGCTTCATTAGTACTTCCTTCTTCAACTCAAGTATAACAGGGACACATATATGGTTATTTTATCCTTTGTCTTCCATCATAATTATGGTTGCTCTCAGTGACATTTTCACCATATTTCTCATCCCCACATAATTTTTTTAATTTTAAATATTTACATGGATAAGAAGTTGATCACTCAATTGAGAGGTATAATATTTCTCCTCTTCCATTAGGATTTCAAATTCCTTACTTTGAAAATCCATAAATACGAGACCTTTTGTAATTCTCATAAATGATTATATAAGATGATCCTTTCTTGTCAAAGGATCATCCACCGCATTCTTTTTCCTAGGGTGGTAATGAATTTAGAAATCATAATATATAATAAACTCCAACCATATTATATGTATCATATTCAACTATATCTAGTCGAATATATATTAATCATTTATTATTAGTATATATTCCACACCATTCCATATACAGATAATGCCTTTATAACATTAATTCAATGATTATTATGGGTAAATAGACTTTAGAGGTTATGTTATTCTTCTCAAGAACATTTAATGGATAAGTGGTACAAGATATCACTATGTCATTCTATATTATATCACATGCAAGTACCATATTAGATAAATAACTATAAATAAAAAACCCTTGACCATGGTAGGGTAGTATGTGTACAATCTCACTAACAAACTCTATCATCCTATCCTTGAAATTTTATTAAAATTATTTAGTTAAACAAAAAAACACATCATTTAATGTTAAAATGGTTAGTGTATTAGAAAAACATGATAACTTATTCAAAAATAACCAATAATATCAATCTAATCCAAGAAAACTATGGATCTCATTAATAAAGGATTTTTTGGGACAATCTTCAATTAATTATTTATTATAAATAACTACTTAAATACCTATCTTATGACTACCTATCCTATAAATTATACATTATTTTACCAAAATTCAATCTTTATGAATTTTGAATACATTGTTTCTCTATTGAGGGTCCTCAACAAAATTATTAAGTGATAATCAAGATCATTCATTATCATAGATTATATAATAATATCATTTACAAATACTACCACAAATTTATGATGCTAATTTCTAAAGATTATATTCCCTAAATACATCGTGGTTGATGGATAATTAGTATGTATGAATGGAATCATTATAAAATCGTTATGTCCATAGATATTATTTAATGTCGTGTTAGGTATGTATTTACTTATGAAACTCAATTGATGATATCAAGAACATGTTTCAATCATTTATAAGTAATGATAACCTCAAAATTTATCAAACAAATAATCAATAAGGGTAGATGATACATATTCTTTAACATGATCTTCTTGAGTTCCTAATGATTGTTAAAAAGTCACACTGATCCCTCATTCTTCCTAAAAAAAGAATTGGAACAACAAATGATGAAGCATTAGGCTAGTTTAATCACTTATATATATTCTCTTGCAGTTGATTATTTATTCCCTAATACTCAATATGGGCCATTATACATAGATTATTTAAAATTGTTATAAAATATGTATTAGTTTTATTAAAAAAAAAACTTCAATATTTATTGGATGACTAGGAAACTATTACAGAATGAAATCAGAAAATTATTATACATTAGTAATATCATTGATGTTGATTGTATCCACAACAATCTAAGATAAATACACCTTATTAAGATGAATTAATACTAATAAAATGGATATAATTTTTATTAGAAAATCATATGTATCATCATATTAATAAATGATCACATTTTCATTCAAAATATGAAATATGAATAACTTTCCTTTGAAATTGATATGATATCTATATAAATAGATCCAATCCATTCCCAAAATCACATTAATTTCAATAGTGATATAATAATATGATTTTTAGGATGAAAAATCCCTCAAACATCACTGAAATATGAATCATATACTTGAGATGTGATCATCATACCCTAAGGTTCATTCAATATTAATTAAATATTTAATCATTAAGGTTGTGATGTGATAACATTAAAAATTAATCAATTGTAAAATTTTGGCATGAAACATAATTAAATAATACATTATAAGTTCTATAGTGCAAGGTAATTGTTCTTTTCACCGACTTTATTCTCAAATTCTGCAACATAAATAGTTACCACATGATATTTTCCATTGTCTCAGGGTTTCATGTGTTGTTAAAATTGATCATTATCATTAGAACATAGATTATAGACTTGGTTAAGATTATTATAATACTCCTTATATTGGAACCATTGGATTGGGTTTGCTATATTCTAGAGATATTTCTCTCCATTCACATCATTAGATGACTTCTTCCTATGAAATTGATAATTTATCTCTTAATATCATTCATTTACATTCTAAATGAATTTATTATACCTATAAAGTAAATTTCCTCATCATTTCTTACCAGACATATAGCTTAGGGTAAAACTCATCTTCTTTCCTCTATTTTATTAATATTATAATTTTCTTTTAATTTCATTTTCAATTTTTTATTGAAACAATGACATTTAAGAATTAATGTAATCTAAATTTCTTCTCTCATAGGTTGTCAAATATATTTGGTATAACTAATGATGTATTTTATGGATAACACTATTTAGGGACATGGTTTTAGGCCATCGATGAATAAATATCTTATTTTTAGGTTCAATAATAATATCAGAATCATTACTCATAAGTATTTTAAAATTTTCTTCTTATTTATTCATGGATTCATCATCCTTATAGTTTAGATCAACTAATTGGTTCTTTATTTCCATTTTACGAATAATAGGAAGATATTTATTGAAAAATTACATCCTAAAAATTTTCCACTCCATAAAGTAAATTTATTCCAATTTCCCATAATTGTTTATAATAGTACACTGTTGGTAGGATTCTTCATCAAAACAATAAACAAAAAAATAAAATTTTCATGCTCTGATCACTAGTGGTGGAAAATAACATTTTAGTATTATTGACCCATTTGACAATAATTATTAGATCAATAAACACATAAAAATAATTTGGATATTTCCTAATGGGTAACTAAACAATAAATTTTTCCTTCATTTCCTTGTTTGGATTCTTAGCTTCATTCATTTCATGATAAATTTTCATGAGAATAGAGACATGAATTTTTATTTCATCTCCAATAAAATTCAGTTCCTCATGAGGTTAATCAATTCATTCTCTTCCATTTTTATTATTTACATGATTACTGTTGGTTACAGCCATTAATTAAAATAAAAAATATAGGATGAGTAAGTATAATCCTAGAGAGTAATCATGAAATATTTTATTCATGAAAAATCATTCATAGGATTCCAAAATCATGGAACCATATTTTAAAACTATGGTACCTTATATTTATCCAACATAATTCATTATCATAATCTATTAAAATCCTTCATAATCTCTAATAAAAATGTGAACTAACCCAATAATATACCCTAGTTTTGTCAAGATATGTTTGTAGTCTTAGGCATACTTGTCAAACAATAATGATGATTAACTAAATACACAATATCCCCCTTTAAATTTTGTTACCCCTTGGTACATCAATGCCAAAACTTCATCCACATTCTAGTATCCAAATACGGGTGTATTCCCTATAAAAACCAAACTATTTTCATTAACATAACATAATATATTATCATATACATAATCTTATACTAATGAATCTAAATAATGTTTTATAATCTTAATATCTAAAATTTACAAAACCTAACTCTGATATAACTAATTTGACACAAATATTCCATACATAATCATTATAAAATTTTAGATGAGTATTTAAAACATATCATACTGATAGAGACCCTATAAGTTTCATTTAAGATTATATACATATTATTAGTATTTTATTAAGTATATAAAACATCTCCAATTATGTTATGATCGTATTATACTACATAACCATACCATACTTGAAATTGTTCTTCATATCTATAGAAATTAAACATAAAGGTTATATCAAATAATAATAAGGGTAAATATTGGAGATATCAATCAATTATCATATGTATGTATAACATGATTATAAGTGTATGAAAATATGAGATTAACATTTCAATATCGTACCCAATAATTCATAGATAATAGTTATTGAATAATGATTTGGATTTTTATAAGACATAAGTAATAGAATAATCAAATACCATGATCCAATATATCATATCATAAGAATATATAACAAAATTTCATGTAGAGTGTGATAAAATATAGATTAATAATAATCATAAAAATCATTTTACAAGAAAATCTACAAGGATATTCATCACATGATGGGATTGAGCTAACAACTGGTGTACACTCTTTGGTCTTTGGATAACCTCATGTATGCCCTTTTTGGTAATGATATAAACTATCATATACCCTATAATATCATAAACTTTAAACATTAAATAATAGACTGGAGTGATATATACAACCACTAATTACAAGATCATAATTCATTCATATTTATGTTACATGATCTTGAAAACATTTATCATTTTTTTATAGGATAACACAATTAAAATTAAATAGGTTTCATATATGTAGAGACTTGACCATAGAGAAACTGAAGCCAGTGTATACTACCATTACATTGGAATTATTACAAGAAATAAAATCTAAAATAATAAAATAGTTTTTAGTCTTGGTAAACCTAATAAATAAATAAGTCTTTCATTTCAAGTGAATACAGTAATTACCACATAATTAGTTCTTTTGAGTATAACTTCCTTCCACATATGATAACCATGAATATCTTTCATAGTACACTTCATGTATTCCTAGGGAATGGAAAAAATAAGGGTGATAAAAAATTCATAGAATGAATAATGCATAATAGATGAAATAATGAATCGGTGATAATAATCATTATTTCATAGTAAATAACTGGACAGACCTATCATGTAATAAAAAAACCTGGAAGGAAGTGCATAAACAATATATTAGGGTAATAATGGGAAACACATTCCATTAAAATAACTGATTAGAAAAAATCAATATGTAAAGGTTTGAAACTAAAACACATGTCATTTAATAAATCAACTGAGAATGAAATTCATCCATAAATATATCGATAAAAAATCTCATGGATAATAAATACTTAATCGAAATGAATTCAATGCTTAATTATTAGAAGTTATGTATTTCGAACATGAACCATTATACCATCAATATATATCATTATGGTAGATTAATTATTTTGGTAATGACCCATAAATATTGTGTTGAAACAAACATGAAAAGTTTTTCCAATACTAATTTCATTTTATGAACATTCAATGCATCGAGGGGAAATATAAATTATGATCCCCACCCTTCATTGCATTTCAAAAAAAAATTTCATATCCCATAATCAATTTAATAAATATATAATATGAATTATAAAATATACATATTTAATAGAGGATATAGATTAATCAATATTTCGATAAATAATAAAATTACATTCAAAGTAAACATCATATGAAAAATGGTATATGGTTCAATACATAATAATATCCATGAAAACTATTATGGATATTAAGGAAAATTCAATGTCAAATGATAATAAGAAAATGGATGTTTTAATGGTACTAAAAAGAATCATGGAAGTGAATTCTAATACTATTATTATCCAAATAAATCTTAAACCATTTAATGGTTGAATAAGGATGGTACCAATACAACATATCCCACTCAATTACAAATAATTTTTTATTGTTTTTAATGAATATAAATACTATTAAGGGATTATTTAAAAACATTATTCAGTAAAATAAAATTATATTTTGAAAAACCTTTTGAAAAAAATCATTGAAAAACACATTTTTGAAACCTTTTCTCTAAAAAGTAACCATTTAAAATTGAAAATGAAATTTAAGGAAATGATTGTTGGTAAATCTTTACATGTCATACGATGTAAAAATAACATTCCTTTTGCATGATAGAAAGGATAGAAAAATTCCTTGTTCGGAACGTTACAAGAACATTCTTTAAAAAACATTGGTAATAGAAAAAAGGGTAAAAATTGTTTAATAAATCATTTTGGAAATTATAGAACATTCTTTTGAATTTTATTAGAAAATATGGTTCTAAAATGAAAAAAGGATCTTCAAATAAAGATATTAATTATGTTAGGTTTTCTTAAAAATATTTTATAATATATTTTGATTACCAAATAGTGAAAAATTGTACTAATTGTAGAAAATGGTCATAAAAAACAATATAAGAGAAAAAATAAAGGGTTTATTTAACAATGTTCATATAATTTCCTCAAAATGAAATAACATTGAGATATCATTTAAATTATTCTTGAGGAAAATAATATTTAAACATTTGAAAGTGTCTCATACCACTTGTAAATATTTTAAATCATAAACCGTAGAAAGGAATAAAATTAAATGAATGTTTTTAATAGAAAGAAGATAAAATAATTAATGGTGTAATATATAAAAAATGGAAGTAGATACACAATTCAAAATAATTAATTGGTGAATATGACATTTATCTCATAGTTAAAAAAAACTGAAATGAAAATATCATACCTATAGTCCGACTTGTCTCATATAACTTTATAATCCTGAATAATAACATTATTTTAATGATTTACATGATTGAAAACCTTTTTAATTTTTTTCATTACATTTATTTTACTTATTACCATGTTTTATACAACTACATAAACAATTAAGTATACGTCATGTGTTTTGAACAAATTCAGTTTATGTGTCAAGAATAACATTGGTAGGTAAACTATTGAAAAAGGGGTAATTATATGACATATGTATAATAATATTAATGACATAATTATCATATTTATATATCAATTATATTTAAATCCCAATAATTAAATATATTTATCAAAAATGATCCTACGTTATAATCATGGAGATTCTAGGCCGTACGTACGTATGAGTAACATTTCTATTTTTCAATGATCATTATGGAAAAAAGTAAAGTAACATTATTCATTCTAGAATGATCATTATATAACAAATAACATATTATTTAATAATAATAAATAGTTTTTATGTTATGTAATAGGAATCTAATAATCACAATGTGGTGATAATCCCCAAGTCCATGAATGACGTTATCACTTTTTTATTGTGTGAAAGAGTAATAGATAAAAAGATATATATATATATATATATATATATTAATTTTATAAAAAGGAAATTATTTCCGGAATATCATATTTTTTTGTGTCATATATGTTTAATTGAAACCATACATTATACATTTCATGTATCATGTGAACGAATCACATCACTTTTACAAGGTGGTAATCCACACTTCCACAAATAATGTTATTATATTTAAACAAAATGGAATGCATAAAGGTATGTTATATATAAAAATTAAAAAATCATATGAACATTATAAATATCATATGTATCATATGTATCATATATAAAAATCATTTTTATCATAATTCCTGCCATGAGAGGTGGTAAAGAAATAATGAACAATCTTCGTTTTGTGAGGTTAGAGTTCTCTGTTCACATAAACAGTAAGTTTTTATCCCATTAGATGTAAGTGTGTGTATGTGTCGGTATAAACCTTAACTGAAAAAGAATATAGTAAATTTTTTATACTATTTTTTTTATATAATCATGTAATAATATCGATTTATGGAGTGGATAAAGAAATAAAACTAAAGAACCTGAGGATGGATGTTACCTCTTAATCAGGTAACTCCTTTTCGTTTGCACCAAAGGGCAGCCTTGTATGGATGTCTAAAGAAAATAAGGCTTCTAGATTGAGTTTTTGAATTTCAAGGACATATTTGGGAATGTAGTTTTTCAATAATGGGTCTTTAAAGGTGTTAGGAAGTGGGAGGATTGAATTATTTTTTATAGTGGAGGAGGAGTGGACCTCTTGTAAATTTTAGAAAATAGAATTCCACCCACTTTTTTTCTAATTAATGTTACTCTAATAATGGTCCCAATCAGATAAAAGATAGTATATCATCTAAATATGAATATAAAATGGATTTTGGACTAGTGTTTAGGTCATTTTGGATCTTAATTTTATGGATTAGTCCCTTGTTAAGCTTAATTTCACCTTAATCGTTGTAATTAATTAAATTACATTCACTAATATGTTTAAAAACAATGACAACCTTATTATACATTATAAATTATCTTTATTCCAAATAATTCATCCTTTTTTCCAAATTCAAATCACATAAGTGGAAGAAATTTATTAAAATTTATTCATGTAGATGGGACAATAATGAGTGTTTTTAAAGTAAAAACATCCAAAACGTTGATGTGTTTTTATATTCAAATTCAAATTGAAATTGATTCAAATTAAATAGATTATATTAATTGAATAAAAATACATCTAATTTAACTTTAAAACCAATTGAAAATATAAATTATCATTATTAATAAATTATATGGAAAATTAATTGTGCGTTAAAATTCACTATTGTTCATTATGCATTAAAAAATGTTATTTCAAAGAAAAATACCAAAAAATAATCATAATCTAATTTTCCTGAAAATATTTGAAATATCTATTTTATCTTAAAATATAATATTATTAAAATTTCCATGAAATTAATTTAAAATAGGTTCTCTATTAAAATTTTATAAAGGCGCCTAATTAAAATTATAGGTTTTATGTGTAATATTTGGTTTGTTATTATCTTAAGACTATAAAACCTATTGGATTAATAAAAAAAATATTTGATAGAATATAATATATCTATGTATATATATATATTAAATTAATATCACTAAATAATTGTAATAAATTTAATTTATTATGATGAAACAACATTGTGAGCATTAAAATAGTTTTCTATAAAAACATTCCCTTTATACTCTATTGGTTTATATATTAATTTCTAATTGATTAGTAACCAATGAATTAATTTTATATTTGTGTGAACCATATATTATCAAAAGATAGATGATCATATTCAAAACTATTAGTTTAATAGCTAGGTAATATTTAACTATTTTAAATAATAAAATTTTAAAAATATATTATTTCTTTAGTAAAACTCGGTCTTCCATGTAATAAAAGCGATAGTGGAATCTCATTTTTTCATGAATCATTTGCTAAATTAGTTTCATGTGCATTACAATGTATAAATTACATATACATTTTTTAAAATAATAAATATATTTTAAATTTTCTGGATTTTATTTTCCCTTATGAGAATGGTGTTTCATGTTATACACACTATCAAATACCATGTTACTACATTATATTTTTAGGGTGTTACATTCTCCCAACCATATTAAATCACATCCTCAAAATTTAAAATCAATATTGGTGATATATTTTTTTTATATTTTTCGTTTTTTAAATCACACATCATGATAAGGGTTCATAAGAAATCCTTGAGAAAATAGGGAAAGGGAAGTAAAAACGTGACGTAGAATAACATATAAATAGGTCTCTATATAACGAGCTGAAATATTATACATAAAATTACCCTTTTTATTTAGTTAATGAACTATTATGTAATATGATTATTGAAAAAACATTCTCTTCTTTTGTTTTGTTATATCCAAATGGATTTAAAATGATGTTATTTATCATTACCGTTGATAATATATCCATTGAGCAGTAATCACATGATTAGTAAAAATATAGGGTTTTAAAAAATCCAATTGACACATAAAAAAGAAGTGATAGACTCAACTAGTAAGATCATATCATATGAAGATTATTTTTTAAATATTACAATGGATATATAATCACTTGGCTTTTTTCCTTAACCAATCCCAAATTGAGATCCAATAACATAAGTAGGAGAAAAACCATTTACGGGAGAAGTTGCAGCTCATCAAGATCACAACCCAGACCATGTACATTGAACCACCCCTTGAAATTATCGTCATTACACACCTTACTATTATAAATATTTAGGGTATTAAATGGATATGTTTCAATACCCTTGAATTATGAGTATGTACATTATTATTTATAGAATAAAGAATATATTTTCATTCAATTATAGTTACATTATAAATGATTTTTATCTTGATATAATAATACAGAAATTGTGTCTTTGGGTAATATTCAAATTAAATTAAGGAATTTATTTTGGTTTATTTTTTAAAATAAATAATATTTTAATAAAATATTATTATATTTTTTAGTAAATATAAATGATCGTATAATTTTTACGAAGTGAAATATAATTTTTATAGGGGTTTAAAAAAGGTTTTTATCAAAAAACCCAAAATTTCTCAATAAATGTCCATTAAAATTTTGAAATTCAAAATTAACTTCTTTATAAAATTATTTAGATAAAATGAATATTATTTTTGGTATCAAAATTTCAAAATTAACCAACTGTAATATTTTTGAATTTTTTTTAAAATAGTTCGATTCTCTGGAAAATATTAAATACCATATAAATATACTTTGTGTATTATGACATCATAATGACCAAAAATTGATGTGATAAATACTATAAATGGTATCCATGACCAAATATATGTTTACAAATTTAAATAATGTGATTTTATGTATAATTGGTTAATTTTATAAAGCCCTTATAAATCATCCAAAACTATTAATATATTTTAAGGTATTGAAACCCTTTCTATAAGAGTATGACTCACCTACACATAATAAAGGGTATTATTTTAATATTTTCATCCCTATAAATTATAAAATAATCATAACAAATCCTTTTTTTCTGAAACCATGGGATGGATTGTGGTTTTGGAATTTTTATTATGTAGTGTCTAAAACCTATATAATATACAAATCCCTCTCTTTTCTTATATAAACCCATACAAGATCCCATTTCTCATCACTAAAACTCTTTAGAAGAAATTCATAATCTACCCTCCACTATCTAAATTATACTCCCCCAAATTATCAATAATTATATACTAAAGCATTTGGAGTTACACAATCAAGTAAAGGATCTTCAACTCTCTTCTTTTTATCAAGAACATCTTTTATGTTATGTCTCTTGAATTAATATTTTTGGATATGTTCTTCAATATCCTAAAAAAGGTAAATTTTATTAATTAGTGATGATAGACCAATTTCACTCACACTAAAACCTCCCATGATCCATTATGTACAACCATTACCATGACAATATTTGGTAAGGGATATTTTCATTTCCCCTCTTTTTTTAAATATATTCATTAACTTATGTATTTTATATTCATTTCATTATGATCATATATGTTATTCCATATCCACCATACTTTCCAATTTATGTAAAAAATTATGAGATACCACATTATTTATCATCTACCCATTTTAATAATTTTTATGTGATGTTATTATGCACTCAAAATTTCACTGTGATTTTCCATGCCAAAACAATTCTGTAGTGAATATCATACCCATTTATTATAACGATTATTCATATTTATATACATATTACTATTTTAATTTGGAATTACATTTATTTAGTCCACAATCCTAAATCTTGGAAAAAAATATTGATATTAATGACCCCATGTTGTATGATTTATGTGGCACACATATGTAAGTGAATGAAACGAATTTTATAGTTGAGCCTGAAATAATATATAGCTATGTGCATTGGGTAATGTTTAGTGTCATGAGATGTCATGTTGAGAAAAATAATGAATCTAATTCCTTTATGATACATTGTCTATTATGATCTCATTCTAGTTATCCTTGACTTATGTATATGATACAGTGTTTTACGATGTTAGCATATTTCCCATGTTTTGAATTTCATGCTATATCATGTCTCATTGTTGAAGTTTATGATTCATACTCTTTTTATGACCCATTGATATGCCTATTCTCTAACATGTATCCCAATATTCCATGTTTATTCCTTTTCTAGGCTTTATAGATCAACCATATCTTATGTTTGTCGCTAGGATGTCCCATGCAATTTTAAAATCCATTTATTTTTAGAAGCATGTTAAGGAAGTTTTCAATAATTTTGTTCTATCTCATGTTCGAAATGTTATGATATGTACCTAATTTCATCAGACCCTAGACTTATCAATATTTCGAGTTATTTTTAGAGTAATATTATGTAATAAATATTTTATTAAATTTTAATAAAGAGTGTGGTTGGTATACTCTAATTAGAAGAACTGTAGTAGAAAGTAGAGATAGATACTTAGAAGAAAATTGTAAATATTTATACGGAGAGATTGATGTCATCAATAACAGTCAAGTGAAGGATCAATGGAACTTTTAGGGCCTCAAACCCATAAATTTGTTATTATTTATAATAACATCAGTTAAACTAAAATAAAGTTATTAATACAACATTTTTTTGAAGTTCTTCTCATTATGTTGAGAAATTCCTTTACTACCTATGAGTAGATGGAAATTTACTTAAATGATATGTTTTAATTTAATATTAACAATTACATCTTTTGGTTGTTCTTTGATCAATTTATAATTCATCTCTTGCTTCAAGAAATGGGTATAAAAAAATTAACTTTGATCCTTGAATAACTAAAATAAACATTTAATTAATTGCAAGGCCCATAAAAGAGTGAAAAGAATTTACATTTGTCTCTAACTAATATCCAAAACCTTAATGTTTAAGAAATTAATCAGAAATCTCAAAAACATACCCTATTGTTCCATCATTAATATTTATTCATCAAATAGTGTAACAAAAAACAATGAAATATTTACCAGGATATTGCGTAGGTTGGAGGTTTGTATGAAACCCTTATTATCATTCAATGATGTGTTCAGGACCTACAGCCTTTCCAAAATTGATTGGTTTCCACCCAGAATAATGATTTTTCATTTCTAAAACCAAATTATTATAACATCCAAGTAAAATATGATGGTAATCCTTGAAATAATTTTAATCACTAAATTCTTTTAAAATAATATTTTCAATAAAACTCCCATACATAAATACTTAACATATTTTTTTCAAAATAGGTTTTTCCTTGGTCAAAGGTTTATCAATGTTAATTAATTTTCAATATCTATTTGAATTAATCATAATGGATTGTAAATAAATTGTGAATTATCCTAAGTATATCCCCTAGGAGTGTCAAACCGGGTGCAGAGTAAGGCCTATTGTCATATATCAGGTTATGCTGAGTGAGTCTCAACACTCCATTTAATAGTTGTTACCCCTAGGTACATCTATTCCAGAACCACAACCAATTGTAATATCTATATAGGGAAGTATTTCTAGGAATATCCAGAAAATATCTACCCTACTAAAATTATATGATGTTCTTCTATACTTGTCCTAAAATTCAACATTAGGGATTTTTTCTCTAAACTATGTTTTCATAAATTTAGATCCAAATGATTCTACTAAACATCCTTTGATACCAACTTTAGTGACCCAACCCTAGATATCTCGGAGCTAGTGTCTACTTCTATTATATTGTCCTTAATAAAAGGAATCAAATCTCAAAGGAACGTGGAGTTTAATATTCATGGTAAACCAAATACATAAACGAGTCTTTCTTTATAAATGAACATTCTAATTGCAACATATTTCTTTTATTTTGAGGATAATATTATTCCATCTCTAATATCCTTGTATATCTATATTAGTACACATCATAAATTCATAGGAAATGAAAAAAAACTAAGCTGAGTTCAAGTGCTTGGTAAGGCTAAAGTAAAACAGAATAAATTATCAATAAAAGAGAATAATAATTATGGCATTGTAAATAACCGAACACACATACCATGTAATCAAAAAACTGAGAAGGATGTGAATAAACAATATGGAATGTTAATGACTAGAAAAATATCCCATTCAAATAACAAGATAAGGAAAAATAAATATGGAAAGGTAAAAAACTAAAAAGATTCAATATAATCAAAGAACTGAGATTGAAATGCATCAATAGAAACATCGACAAAAAATTTCTTGAATAATAAATACTTATTCAAAATGAAGGAAATGATTAATTATTGGATGTCATGTATTTAGCACATGAACCATTATACCATCAAAATTTATCCCCAAGATAGATTTAGTACATGGTTAGAAACCTATCTATTTTACTTGGAATCAAACTCGATAGGAACTACCAAAAAACATTGCAAGGGAAGTGTTGTCATTTATCAGCACTAAGAAAAAAGTGCTAATAAAGGGGTGGTCCTTTATCAGCCCTATTATTGGTGTTGATAAAAAAGTTTATAAAAAATATTATTAATTTATATAAATTTATTATATTTATATTAAAAAATAATGTTTATTTTAATACATTAAATAAAAAAATTGTTTCTAATTAATAAATACTTATTAATAATTCAAAAACACATATATAATATTTTAATTGAAAAAAAGTATTTCTATGATTATAATTATATATATATATAATTAAATAATTATAAGATTATAATAAATTACATTAAATAATAAATATTTTTTTTACATTTATTAGATTTATTAGTTTTATATTATTTATTATATTTATTAGATATTTATTATATTTATTAGATATTTATTATATTTATTTTTATTAGATTTATTAGATTAATTTATTAGATTTAGTAT
This sequence comes from Viscum album, assembly GCA_963277665.1. NCBI lineage: Eukaryota > Viridiplantae > Streptophyta > Magnoliopsida > Santalales > Viscaceae > Viscum > Viscum album. The sequence continues at coordinate 1,261,899,785 of OY728140.1, read as the reverse complement.
ATTTATTTAATTAATTCATTATATTTCTTATATTTCTTATATTTCTTATATTTATTTTATTTATTTTATTTATAAATATATAAAACTTTTGAATATATATATTTATAATTAAAATTATTGAATATATATGTGTTTTCCGATGAACTTGGTTAATGAAAATATTGATCACACATATATGTTATGTATCATGCACGAATGTTCATTTATATATTACATCATGCTTTCCATTGATGTGGTATATTGATTTTTTCTTAATGTTACCCATTTGAACTATATATCTTCTAAAAATGTACTTATACAATTTCATTAAATATATTTGAATAATAAATATATTTTTTTATATTTTTAATGATATATATAAATACTTTTCAAATACATTTTTAATTATAATTATAAAAATATATATAAAAATAATTATAAACTTATACATATAATATTATAATTTTATTAATATATATATATATATTTATTAATAATTATATATAGATATTTATAAATATACATTATTTATATTTATAATTATAAATATAAATACATATATACGCAAATACTTATAAAATTATAATAAATATATTTATTATACTACTTATAAAGTTATAAATATATAATTAAATAAATCTATTTATAAATATATACAAATATTTATGAATAAATACAAATAAATTTATATTTATTTAAATAACTATTAATTTATAAAATATATATTTATTATTTCATATAAAATATATTCCATATAATTAAATATATATATATTTATCTATATAATTATATATATTTATACAAATATTGATAAATAAATTCAAATTTTATTTATAGTTATAAATAAATTAAATATATTTAAATAATTTAAAAATTATATTAAATATATTAATTACATAAATTAAAAATATATAAATAATAAATATATAAACATGTTGCAATTTTATAATTATCTAAATAAATATATAATTATTTAATTATATTTATATTTATAAGTAAATATATCTTTCATATAAATATTTCTAAAATTAAAAGAAATATAGTTATATATATCTATAATCTTTTAATTATATATACTTAATATATTTATTTTACATATTTATATGATTTTAAATATAAGAATTAAATTTATTATAATTAATTTTTTTTTAAATATAATTTTTTAAGTATATACAAAATATTTATTTCTTTGTAGTTATAATTATTAATAAATAAATATATGTTTATCGTATATATCTTTTTAAATAAATATAAAAAAATAAAAAAATTTAAAATTATACCTTTATCGGATCTTTTTAAAAACTGATAAAGATGGATTTTATCAGCGCTAAAAAAGGGCTGATAAATGATGTCATTATCAGTACTATAATTTGAGCACTGATAAATAGGTCTATTATCAGTGATTTTTAGCACTTATAAAGGATTTTCTTTATCCGCGTTAACAAAGTGATGATAAAGGTATGTTTTATTAGCTCTTTTTATTCCAGGGATGATAAAACACACCTTTATCGGTGCTTTTAACTAGCACTAATAAATATTCCATTGAGTTTTATAAAAGAACCCTAACCGGCTCCCCCTCCCTTGCACCCTTTCAAGCCTTCCTGGAAGTTGAACCCTGCATCGTCGATCCCTCCTTCGTCGTGACTCCCCCCTATAGATACCCATTGTTTTCTTACATTACTATTACATAATTTCAAAGATAAACAACATAATAGTATTACACATAAATGATGCAAAGGTTTAGTATCTTTGGCAAACTAGGACCACACATAACAAATACAACATCAACCATTAATATTTATTTATTTTCATCTTCACTAGCTTCTTAGTGGAACTTTTCCTCTCCTTAGTACATGTAGCCACCTGAGGATATACATGAAAAGGGGTGAGCTAGAAGACCAGTAAGAGGATAGTCAAGAACAACATAGCATGGGGTGAGCATAATCATAACATAGGGAAAAGATCATGAACATGAGAGGAGCATAAATAATAGACTTGAAGTGTGGCAATGCATAAAAATGAAACATCATGTCTTAGTGGTTAACTACCACTATTACTTGTGAACCAATCTAGAATCTTGTTCACACACCATTTAACATTTACTCATGAGATTCATCACTTTACCCAATGCATTGGAGCGCTGTATAATTCTGGGCGCACCTGTCACATTTAAACATCCATATTGCGCTATATAATTCTAGGAGCACCCGTCACATCATAACATTTTCATTTATCATGCATGACACAATGAACATATAACAAAAAATGAACATTACTAACCCATGAAAAGGAATTGGTTTCATCTCATAAGAACACATTCATAAACATTGGGTTCCCAAAATAAAGATGGAACAACATACTTGATACAAGAATCATCAACCTTGAATGAGAGGTAAAAGTTGAGTTCATAAGAGAAGAGTTCTTTCAGAAAAAATTTGGATTGAAATAAAATTCATTATAAAACATTTATATCCCAAAAAAGGAAATAAAATGTTGAACAAATGATCTTTAAGGAGTTACCATATCAAAAATGGAGTGAAAGAGGAAGAATCTGAAGGATGAAAGTAGGGTTTGAGAATTTCACCTTACCTTGTACCCGAATTCTTCCTTCTATTTAATGTCTTGTATAATGTCATTATATTCATTAATTATAAATACAAAACCATGTGTACATTAATAGGGTTCATTATGGTTTCATTATGTCATATTATGTTCCTTTGTATGACTTATAGAGTTTAAAATCATTGTTCAGGGATGTTCGTTTTTATGGTTATTCTTTGGTGGTTTACTTGTATTATTAAATTGATGTTTGGTTAGAACATGGGTAAACATAAAAAACTGATATTATATGTTATTAATGTTATTATATGAGTTTTAATGATCAAATTATATCCATGTGGATGAATTATTAGATAAGAATAAAACGAAGATTGTGTGGGTTAATTTGTGCGGTTTGTCGATCACAACAGACTTGTTTTAACATTTCACTTAGTAATATTTCCATACATTATTTCCAGAACATAAAATAGAAAATAATACATATAATATATTCTGGTTCAACCATAAAAATGGTTTCATGACCAGATCTGAAGGTAGAAATGGAAGAAGAGAGAATGTCCTTTTTGAAGGTGATAAATTAACACCTCATGAACAACGTTCTCTTTATTAAAAAAAGGAAGAGGGAAAGGGTGTGGGGTGATAAAATATCCCATTAGAACCATAAAATTAATATATATGTATAATAAAAGAGTTACAAAACAATTTGGATGAATATAAGTGGGGGGATATCAAGAAAGGAACTTGAACATGAAATGGAATTAAAGGAGAAGTGGGAGAGAAATTACCTCTTAAATCTTCCTATTGATATCCTGCTTAAGGAAGCTAGCCTTTGTCTTTTGATGAGACCCGTAGCTTTTGGAAGTGGGAGAGGTTCTAGGGAAGGTTTTTGGGAAGTGTTTAGAGATGGCTTGGAGCTTGCGAGGTGTGAGGAAAATAGGGAGTGAAGGGTGGTTTTATAGTGGAGGGGAGAGGGGTTTCCTTAATATAAAATTCATTAGTTTATTAATTTCCCCTAAGAAAAGGATTAATGAGTCTTGGATGACATATAATAGTAATTTTATAATTTTATCCCGATCCAAGTGGGCTTACATCAGCATAGCATCATCGATGACTCAATTAATACATTACTTAGCATTTATTGTGAATTATCAGATTCTACTATTAATCAAAAATTCAAGTATCTCAGAAAAACCCCAAAAATTTACCCCAAACATTTTTCGACATGTAGAGTCCAAAAACGAAGTCAATGTTTCAAAAAATATTTTCTAGATATTATTAATTTAATATTTAATTATAATTATAATTTACATAAAAAACAGTTTTTAAGATTAAAACTGATTTTATAGTTCTTTCAAAAATTATGTAGGGTCTTATAAAATTAACTAAAAACTAATATAAATTGGTTCAATAATTTATGAAAACATTTCAATGAAATAAATATTCTTTTAAATTAATTAATTAATTACAATTAATTATTTATGACTTATAAAATACCAAAACGCTCACTAAGGTCAAAATGTCACTTTCTAAAATGTCTAAATTTAATTTTATTATTCATAGGTAATGTTACTCTTATTTACTATTCATAAGGGACGTATTACTATTCATAAGGGTAGGTTACTATTCACCAAAAAATATTTTTGTTTCATTAGACTCCAAAAACCATCTTGAACACAACCGTGTATGTCGGATTTTCAAAATTCAAAACATAGTTGTGAAAAAACTTATGTTTAAAGGTCACATATCACTTAGTAGTTCATTATTTTGTGTTTTCATGTTATTTTATGACATTAATATAAGAAGGGTATTTCCTTTGAAAAACATTGGGTCGTTACATTCTTCCCCCCTTAAGAAATTTCGCCCCCGAAATTTCACTTTACACAAAAAGGTGAGGGTACTTCTCCTTCATTGCCTCTTCTGGTTCCCAAGTTGCTTCCTCAAACTTATGGTTTCTCCACAACACTTTGACAAGATTGGTTGTCTTGTTGTGTATAACCTTATCTCTCCAATCCAGAATCGTTACTGGCTGCTCCTCATAGGAGAGATCATCTTCCAGCTACACCACATCGGATTTTAGAACATGTGAGGGGTCTGGTATGTACTTCCTCAGTAGTGATACATGAAACACATCATGGACTTGAGCCATATTTTGTGGAAGTTCAAGATGATACGCCACATCTCCTATGCAGTCAAGGATTTCAAAGGGGCCAATATACCTTGGGCTTTACTTACCTTTCTTCCCGAATCGCATGAATATTTTCCATGGAGATATTCGAAGGAAAACTTTATCTCCAATGTCGAACTCCAAGTCCCTTAGACGGTTATCAGCATATCTCTTTTACTGACTTTGATCAGCTTTGATGTGTTTCTGGATGACTTCAACCTTCTCAATCATCTCTTGAACAAGATCGGGCCCAAGTAGCTTTCTTTCTCCTACTTCATCCCAACAGGTTGGAGTTCTACATCTAATCCCATAAAGAGTGTCATACGGAGCCATCTGAATGATCGAGTGGAAGCTATTGGTGTATGAGAACTCAACCAATGGGAGATTCTGATCCCAACCTCCTTTGCATTCAAGAGAGCAGGCTCTTAGCATATCTTCAAGTGTCTGAATAGTCCTTTCAGACTGGCCATTAGTTTGGTGGTGATAGGTCGTGCTGAAATTTAATTCATTACTCAATGTATGTTGAAGGCTCCTCCAGAATTTAGATGTGATCCTTGGATCATGGTCAGAGACAATTGAGAGAGGAACATCATACAGTCTCACCACTTCCTTCACATATATCATTGCAAGTTGTTCAAGAAAGAAGTCTTCCCTAATAGAGAAAAAAAGGACAGTCTTAGTGAGTCGGTCTACCAGAACCCATATCGCATTATTTCCCTTTGATGTCTTCGGGAGACCTATGACAAAGTCCATAGTAACATTTTCCCATATCCACATTGGTATAGGCAATGGCTGCATCATATCTTTGGACTTTTTCTGCTCAACTTTAACATGCTGACATACCAAGCACCTTGATATATATTCTGCAATCTCTTTCTTCATGTTATCCCACAAGAAGTGTTCTCGGAGATCACGATACATCTTGGTACTCCCAGGATGGATAGAAAATGTTGAGCTATGTGCATTATCCAATAGATCCTTCTTTATCTCATGTGATGAATGCATGCAAAGCCGTGTTCCAAAACGAATCACACCATCATCATCGATATGGAACTCTTGCAGCTTCCCTTCCTTTACTACATTCACCTTATTTTGTATCTCAACATCATCCCTTTGTGCATTATTAATCTTCTCTTGGATGGATGAATGCGAAATCATTTGGGAAAGCTAGGATGTATCCCCTGCACTTATGACTTCCAAATCCATTCATTGTATATCCATGATGATAGGGTCTTTCTCAATCCGCATAATGGATAGAGTAGCATGTTCTTTCCTACTTAGAGTATCAACTACCTTGTTCGCCTTTCCAGGATGATAGTGAATAGAGTAATCGTAATCCTTGATTAGATCTAACCATCTCCTTTGACACATGTTGAGCTCCTTTTATGTGAATATATACTTTAGGCTCTTGTGGTCGGTTTATATGTCACACTTCTCTCCATAAAGGTAGTGCCGCCAGATTATGAAGGAAAAAATCGTGGCTGTCAGCTCTAGATCATGCGTCGGGTAGTTATTCTCATGGATCTTCAACGTTCGTGAGGCATAGGCTATCACAATATCATATTGCATGAGTACATAACCCAAGACTTTCTTTGAAGCATCACTGGATATAAAATTACATTCTCCACATTTTGGTAGTGTGAGTACAGGTGCAGTGATCATCCTTTTCATTAGCTCCTTGAAGCTTCCCTCACATTCTTCTGTCCATACATACATTACCCCTTTCCTTGTAAACATAGTTATAGGGCTTGAAAATCATGAGAATTTTCTCACAAAACATCGGTAGTACCCAGCTAATCCAAGAAAACTACGAATTTATGTGACACTAGAGGGCCTGGGCCATTCCTCAGTCACCTTTTTCTTTGAAGGGTCCACATAAATTCCCTCCCTTGTGATCACATGTCCCATGAATGTGACTTGATTCATCCAAAATTCACTCTTGCTGAACATGGCGTAAAACTTCTCCTTTCTCAATGTCTCCAACACAAGTCTTAGATGTTATTCATGTTCTTCCTTGCTCTTGGAGTAGATGAGAATATAATTAATAAACACTACCACAAATTTGTCGAAGTAATGTCTAAAGACTATATTAATCAAATCCATGAAGATTTCAGGGGAATTAGTATGTCCAAAGGGCATATCCAAAAACTCATAGTCCCCATACCTTGTACGGAAGGCAGTCTTCAGAATATCTTCCTTATTCTCCTTTACCTAATGATATACAAAACGAAGATCCACTATTGAGAAGTATAGAGATCCTCTTAACTGCTCAAACAAGTCATCAATCCTTGGAAGACGATACTTGTTCTTTATGGTGATCTTGTTGATTTCCCGATAATTGATACACAACTGCATTGTTCCATCCTTATTTTTCACAAAGAGAACTAGATCATCCCAAGGCGATGCACTAGTGCATATGAACCCTTTGTCCAGATTCTCTAGCAGCTGCTTCTTTAAATACTCCAGTTTGATAGGAGCTTTCCTATAGAGGCACTTCAAGGAAGGAGTAACTCCGGGTATCAGTTCAATTACGAACTCTACCTCACGATCCGAGGGAATTCCGGGTAACTCATAGGGAAATACAACATTGTATTCACTCACGATGGGAATTTCCTCAAGGTTGGAACATTACTTCGAGTCAACCATTTGGGTGAGGTATGCTTCTTCATAGGGAATCAACACCCACACCATTAAAGGATCATTCAATGAATATTCATGGTCTTCCTTGCATTTGTAGAGGATCATGGGATGGTTCAGAATATGAAAAGATATTTCCTTTTCCCGACAGTTGATATGTGCTCTATATAACGAGAGCCAATCCATTCCCATTATAGTGTTGAATTCCACCAAGGGAAGTATTATGAGATTTTCTGGAAGAATATTCCCACATACACCAACAGGAGAAGATTCCAACACTTGGGTTGAAATGATTGCACCACTTGTTGTTTTTACAGATATCTCTACTTCAAGATTTTAGGGTTTCAATTCTATAGTTCTAGTAAACATGCAAGATATAATGGAATGCGTAGAACCAGAATCAAATAATAATTTTTCGATTCTTGAGTGAATAGGTAGTTTACCTTGTACGACATCATTATCATGCTCCACCTCTGTCGTAGTGATGGCATAAGCCTTCCCTTGTTCCTTTGGAATTGGTGGTTGCTGATGTTGATTACCCTCGAGAGCTCGAGGTTCAGTGCACTAGTTTTCATAGTGCCATATATCCCTACAATTGTAGCATTGAACCATGGGTGGTTCTCTCCTTTAATTAGCTAGATTCTTCTTCCTTTTCGTGCCTTTTCGACACTCTTGAGCATGTTGTCCTTCTTTCCCACACTTGAAGCATTTCCCCGTCCCTTTGAGGTAGTTCCCATTGTGCAACTTCACACATTTTTGGCATGTGGGTCGTTGATTTTTCTTCCCACCTTTGTCATTAGACCCACCAGTGTGAAACTCCATCTTTCTTTTCTTATCACCATATCCATGGGACCATTCTCCAAACTCCATATCCACTTTGAGAGCACAACGAACAACTTATTCCTAACTCCTGAAGTCTCAGAATTTAAGATCCTTTTGAAGGTGTGGTTTTAATCCACTAAAGAATATATCAATTTTCCTATCATTGTTGATAACAAAAACCGAAGCATACCTTGCAAGCCTTGTGAAATTTTCTTCATAGGTTGTGACAGATTATCCTTCTTTTTGCGTGAGCTCTATGAATTCTCTCTCCATCCTCATGCTAAGAGTTCGTGGGATGTACTTATTAAGAAACAATATCTTAAAGTCTTCCCATTCCATCTCATCTATTTCCTCCCTTGGATTGGTGTTCTTAATCAAATCCCACCACTGATTGGCTTCTCCATATAGACGATAAATGGCTAGATTCATCTTCTCCGTCTCAAAAAAGTAATGAACATAAAATATCTTCTCCATGGAGTTGACCCACTCTTCTGAAACTAGTGGATCAGAAGATCCACAAAACGTCGTTGGTCGTTGTCGCATAAAACATTCAATAACCAGTTGCTCCCTCTTTGGTGAAGGAGGATGTTCTCCATTATTATGGTTATTATTCAGAACCTGAGATAATTTGGTAAGAATGGACATGATGTTTTGAACTCCACCACCCAAATCATTGGGGATGTCATTCTGGAAATCGTTGCATTGGCCCTCGCTTGAGTTATTGGCCTGATTTCTCCTAGATCCCACCATTTTCTAAAATAGAAAAGGTTAGAACAAAACATTAGTAAAACATTCAGGAATAACATATTCATTTAAAAAATTATAAAAAACATAACATATGGGTTCCCTAGGTAAATATCCTTGTGTGCATATTTTTACTTAATCTCATACTATAAGTTTTCTCTAGGGTTCAATAATCCTAATTCCCTAATTAACTAATCATTTTCCTCTGATACCAACTATAGCGACCCAGCATTTGCATAAATTACTATTACATCATTTCAATGAGAAACACCATAATAGTATTACACATATAGGATCTAATGGTTTAGTGTCTTGGGAAAACTAGGACCACAAATAATAAATACAACATCAACCATACACATTTATTTAATATCTTCTTCACTAGCTTCTTAGTGGCACTTGTCCTCTCCTTAGTTCATGTAGCAACCTGAGGATATACATAAAAAGGGGTGATCTTGAGTCCCAGTAAGAGGATAGATAAGATCAACATATCATGGGGAGAGTATAATCATAACATAGGCAAAATATCATTAATATGATAGGAGCATACAAAATAGACTTGAAGTGTGGCAATGCATTAAAATGAAGCATCATGTCTTAGTGGTTAACTAATACTCATACTTGTGAACCAAGCTAGAATCTTGTTCACACATCATTTCACATTTACTCATGATATTCATCACTTTACCCAATGCATTAGAGAGATGTATAATCCCGGGCGCACCCATCACATTTAAACATTCATATTGTGCTATATAATTCCGGGAAACCCCATCACATCATAACATTATCATTTATCATGCATGCCACAATGAACATATAACCTAAATGAACATAACTAACCCTTGAAAAAAAATGGGTTTCATCTCATAATAACACATTCTTATACATTGGGTTCCCAAAATCAATTGGGAACAATATACTTGATACAAGAATCATCGTCCTTAAATGAGATGTAATAGTTGAGTTCATAAGAGAATAGTTCTTTTGGAAAAAATTTGGATTAACATAAACATCATTATAAAAAATGTATATACCAGAAAAGGAAATAAAATGATGAAAAAATGATCTTTAATGAGTGACCATATAAAAAATGGAGTGAAAGTGGTAGAACCCGAATGATGAAAGTTGGGTTCGAGAATTTCCCCTTACCTTGTACCTGAATGCTTCCTTCTATTTAATGCCCTATATAATGACCTTATATTCATTAATTAGAAATTCAGAACCATGTGTACATTAATAAGGTTCATTATGGTTTCATTATGTCATATTATGTTCCTTTGTATGACTTAAAGAGTTTAAAAACATTGTTCGGGGATATTTGTTTTTATGGTTTTTCTTTGGTGGTTCACTTGTATTCTTAAATTGATGTTTGGGTAGAACATCGGTAAACATACAGAACTAATATTATATGTTATTAATGATATTATAGGAGTTTTAATGATCAAATTATATCCATGTGGATGAATAATTAGATAAGAATCCAATGATGATTGTGTGGGTTAATTTGAGCGGTTTTTCGATCACAACAGACATGTTTTAACTTTTCACTTAGTAATATGTCCATAGGTTATTTCCAGAACATAAAATAGAAAATAATACATATAACATATTATGGTTCTACCAAAAAAATGGTTTTATTACCATATCTGAATGTAGAAATGGAACAAGAGAGCATTTCATTTTTTGAAGGTGATAAATTAACACCTCATGATCAACGTTCTCTTTAATAAATAAAAGGAAGAGAGAAAGGGTGTGGGGTGATATAATATCCCTTTGGAATGATAAAATTACACTATATGTATAATAATGGAGTTAAAAAACAATTTGGATGAATATAGGTGGGGAGAGATCACGAAAATAACTTCAACATGAAATGGAATTAAAGGAGAAGCGGGAGAGAAATTACCTCTTAAATCTTCCACTTGTGATCCTCCTTAATGAAGCTAGTCTTGGTATTTTGATGAGAGTAGAATCTTTTGGATATGGGGGAGGTTCTAGGAAAGATGTTTTGGAAGAGTTTAGTGATGTCTTGGATCTTGATATGTGTGCGGAAAAGAGGGAGTGAAGGGTGGCTTTTATAGTGGAGGGGAGAGGGGTTTCCTTAATATAAAATTCATAGTTTATTAATTTCCCCTAAGACAAGGAATAGTGAGTCTTGGATGACCAATAATATTAATTTTATAATTTAATCCTGAACCAAGTGGGCTTACATCAGAAGAGAATCATCGATGACTAAATTAATACATTACTTTGCTTTTATTGTGAATTATCAGATTCTACTATTCATCAAAATTTCAAGTATCTCGGAAAATTCCCAAATATTTACCCCAACCATTTTTCGACGCGTAGAAACCAAAACCATGTTTCATTTGACATAATGGTTGTATTTGAAAACTTTAACGATACTTTTATTCAAAACCGTGTTTCATTTCATCGTAATCCTTAATGAAATGGAAATGATGGTTTTCATGAAGATGAATTATTTGATCATGGTTTATTAGAACAATGAAAATTTATAAAGTGGGGTGATTATTTTTTAGGGGTTTTTGATATTCTTAAAGGTGTGTGTGATTGATTAATGGAATTATTTAATGACTTCCATTGATTTACTGTGTTTTTTGTTTGGTGTTATTGGGGTACTCTCTTAGATTTACACTTTTTTCAAATGGTTTTAAAGAGGTATATTCAAATGTATGAATACTATATATATAGTAAAGGCATGTTTGGAACATGATAAAAAAGGTATTTATTTAGTTAATTTCCACCCCTTGATGAGCCCAGTGATAGTGTTTGGTGTGATAATTTTTTTGGTCCAATGACAATGTTCTGGAATTTCATTCTTTGAATATTAACTTGGGAGATCTTGGATAAATATAAGTTCACCAGCACCATTGGATAAAGAGACGTTCACTAGCACTTCTGAAATTGCACCATTGAATGAATGATTATAAATATTAGTTGTGTGATGTATAGCTAAAAATCGGACGTATATGGTTCAATATTCAGTAGTCATAATAGAATTACTTGTTCGAATGGATTCTCTCATGAAGTCCATTTTACTTGAATGTAACTTTCACATTGATTTGCGTTGCTTATACAAACATTTATACATTGTTTGGCCTATAAAAAAATTGTTCATAAAAATGTTATCTGGTTATAAAATAGTTTATAGACTAGTTGAGTTGATTATATAATTGTTTATAAATTGTTTGTTTTTTTTGTACAATTGTTGATAAATTATTTGGTTTGTTTTATAAAGGTGTCATAATTTTAGAGTTTTGATGAATTTTTTTTGGAAAAGATTTTTTTCTTGTGTTTGGAAAGGATATGGGCCCTTTTGAAAATTGTGATATTTTTGTGTGTGTGTGTGTGTGTTTGAAACTCAAGAGCCCATTTGGAAGTTTTATATGCTTTGTATTTTTTACATTCACAACCTCTAGTTTTAGACTATGATACACATCTTGGAATCTTGATTCACCTCTCATTATTGAACCTGAGGATGGAATAACAGAACCAACCTAAATATAATTACATAAACGGACCTCATTATAATGAATAATATACTATGAATATTTAAACACACTACCACATCATCATTTCCATCCACATCTCTAAATCATTCAGCCCCAAATCATATCATTTACACATTCCACATCACTTGAAACAATATAATGAATGACCGCAAACCAATTAAGATTTTATTTGGTTTGTAAGATATTTCCTATATATTTTTTCATAGGTTATTAAGTCATCACATAGGTTTTAATCACCTATTAGTTTCTGATGTATAATTAACATACTAGGTTCAAAAAACATTACAACTATAAAAATGAGAAAATCCATAGTAGTGACTACTATAATGTTCAATCTATAAATTTTTTTTCAGATATGATACTATTAAGACCCACCCCCATAGGAACCCCAGTGGAGTTGGGAATATATTAGTGTCTAACCCCACATCTTATATGTAAATAGAAATGGGTCAATTACAATTAGAAATGTAATGATACAGCTGAGGATGGTATCATAACCAAGATATGACCTGACTCTCCACTAACCTAAGATGCATTCTTGATCCCTAATGGGTATCAATGATCCCCTAGGGAAAAGATACAATTAATGTGGTATATTTTACCAGTATAATTGATTAAATTAAAAATGTACTTTCTCCTAAAAAAATACATGTCCTGTTTATGAGTTGAATAAATAGGAAAATAGTAGATATGGAAAAAATAAATAAATAGGAAGTAGATATTAATGATGGAAAATAAAATCCCACTATTGACCAATAAAACAATTTAACCAGACATGCCCCATTCATAAATCTCATTAAACCTATTTTGGATAGGTATAAAATATGAGTTATCATTTTATTTTTTATTTTTAGTTGGAAATATCCTCAGTCGCGCGCCACTCTTCTGCTACGAACGTACCTCCACCACACGCTGAACAACACCTTCATGGTGATTTTTCTTCTCTTAATAATTGGTTTCCTCTTGTTGGCATGTTATTACTATTTGATATTGATGTTTATTTTGCGGATTGTATGGGCTAATCACTCTTCTGACAATCATGGTTGTTGTTGGTCCTTGTTTGCGCACAAAATGAATTCCATGTTGGTTGGTTACTATTAAACATTTGAATATAGAAATTGGTAATTTACGTATAAATGGATAATTAATGAATTCCCCAGCATGACAAAACATCTTTTACAACCCCTAAATTAATTAGTAGAATTGAATAAGTGATGCTTTTTAAAATCTGAAATTGTGTTTTTTTTGGTTTATATGTTGTTGAAATTGTGAGAACGAATGGGTTTATTTATGGTGGTACGGTTGTTGTAATGATTGGTATTCCATTTGTTTTCCATTTTGTCATTCCTCCACCATTGAATATCATTCCAAAACATACATATTTTAACGGAACCACCACTTTGTTACTAGTGCAATTCCACTGAATCTTAGAAAACCACTTCACTAGAGGACACTATGGGACACGTTATAGACACCCTAGTCAAATAATCATAACAACACATGTAATAAATCATTCCACCCACAATAAATCTATGGAAAATCATACCATCTATTAGTTTATTACCATTGTTCTTGACTGGAGAATTAATTTTTCTAAAGGAAAACTAAAAAACGGGTTTACAACAGTGCATATAGATCACATGTGGGATACTAAAACATTCTAGTGAAAGGGATTATCGTATCTATATCCATTGATCATGTTGTTGGAAATATGGGTGTGATCTACATTGGTCATATGTAATGCATGGAGAGTAAGGGTATTGTTTACCATATCTAGTTCCATTTATTATAGTTGGATGATGACCCTAGATGAACATCTTCTATGTAATTAATTTTCTAAATACTAATATTACATAATCAAAAGGATGAATATGAATAAATAATGGATAAATTCCAATTAGTTTATAAAAGAGTATGAAGAGGGCATGAAATATTTTATCATGTTTACAAAAATATCATGCATTTGACCCTTCTCAAATGTTTTTTATGTGTTTACGTTGTTCTTATTTATGAAAAATTAGTCCAGAGGAGTTTCAAGAATACTTGATCTATCACGGAATAGATCTACGTTATACATGTTGGAATAAACACATGGAAAAAATGAATTTAGGTAGTGGATAGGATAGGACTGTATTTTATTGATCATCTGATATAATTACATGCATGAACAATAAAGGAAAATATATAGAGGATGTGATTACAGATGTGAATGATGATGAAGATTTTATTGAGGAAATGAAAAGGATAGTTGAATATGAACATCATGATTTCCCAAAATTGATTGATTAGTTAAATAATTGTGAAAATATTTTAGTGTATGCTGGTTGCACAAAATATACAGCATTGGCGGCCATACTAATGCTGCATAATTTGAATGTACAAAATGTGTATAGTGATACCAATTTTATGGAACTACTTTCTCTCCTAAATGACATGATTCCAGAAGATAATTAGCTCACAAGCCGAACATAAGACTCCAAATGAATGTTACACTCGACGGGTATAATATCTAAAAGAATACATGTCTTCCCGAATGACTATATACTATTTTTCAAGGACCATAAATAACTTAAATTATTCCCAAAGTGTGGTGATTCACGATACAAAAAATATGAATCCAACCCTATTAAAGTTTTATGGTACATTCCAATCAATCCATTTTTAGGCACCTATAAGAAATTAAGGAGACTATAGTACAATTGGCATGGCATGAGGATACAATAATTAAATATGGAAAAATGCATCACCCAACATATTCTCCTCAGTGGAATATAATTGTTCTTGAGTATCCTAAATTTGGAAGTAATCCAAGAAACCTTCTTCTTGAATTATCTACAGACTGAGTAAATCCTTTTGGATTTCAAAGCAACAATCACAAAACATGGCCTGTTATGTTGGTAAATTATTACATAACACTATGGTTATGCTTGAATTGAAAATACATCATGTTACCTATGATTATTTTAAGACCTAAACAAAAGGGTAATGACATTGATGTTTATTTGATCCATTGATCGAGGATTTGAAATTATTGTGGAATTCAAGAGTAATATTGTTTGATGCTAAAAAAAATGAAGATTTCACTATGAGATCCATGTTGTATGGGATGATAAATAAATGTATTGATTCTGGAAAATTTTCAAGATATAGCATTAAAGGAACTCAATGATACCCATTTTTGAACAAGGTACACAGTAAATTAGGATGAAAAATTCTTTAAAAACTATGTTTCCGGGACATCGTAGATATCTACCCTAATGTCATAAGTACCAATCTTGGGCAACATCATTAGATGGAAGTTCAAAAAAACATGCAGCACTGTATCAGCTATTACGTGATCATTTATCTGAGAAAGTAAAATATGTGGAAACTAATTTTGGTAAATTGTTTTCAAAAAACCTTTCAAAAACTGGTTGGGAAAAAAGATCAGTTTTTTATGAATTATCATACTGGAATTGTCTGTTTGTGAGACATTTTTTGATGTTATGCATGTTTAAAAAAGGTATGTCATAGTGTCATCGGAATATTGATAAATGAACCTGGACAAAAAAAGTATGGAATTAACGGTAGTATGGACATGGTTTATATGGGAATACGAGAAAAGTTGGCACCAATGAAGGTTGAAAAACGAAAATTTATTCTTCTTGATGCTTACACTCTTTTTAGGCAGTAAAGATATTAGTTTTTCATCTTCTTGAATGACGTAAAGGTTCCAGAGGGGTATTCATCATATATCATGAACATCATGTCAATGAGAAATTTAATGTTAAAGGGTATGAAATCACATGATTTACATGTTTTGATGCATGCTCTAATTCTGGTATCTTTACATTTCATTTTTTCCAAGAATATTCGACATACATTAATGAAGCTCTATTTCTTATTCAATTTTATATGCCGCAAAGTTATAGACCTGGAAAAATTTCCAACTATGTAAAGTGAAATAGTTGTCATAATATGTGAATTGAAAATGTTTGTCTCGATGAAATAAGTTGATATGATGGTTCATTTGATGGTTCACTTGGTGGGAGAGATTTGACTATGTGGTCATGTACATTATAGATATATGTACACCATTTAACGGTATATGAATATTTTAAAAGGGTATATAAAAATTGAATTCATCCAGAGGGTTGTATTTCAAATAAATATATAGTTGAGGAAGCCATTGAATTCTATAATAAATACCTATATCGTGTGGTAATAATTGGCCTACTGAAATCTCATAACACTGGGTAACATGGGGGTGAAGGAATTTCTAGAAGAGAGATGTCACAATCAATATTATAGATCAGAAGCAGGCCCACCTTAATGTTTTTTATAACAGTTTCGTTGTTGACCCATATGTTCAAAACCAAAAATAAATTCTTATGAATTTGAATCCATATAAAGTTGAAAATGTATATCAGATACACCTAATTGACAGTTTATGGGATGGTTTTGAGACACTATTTTAATGATGTCGGATAAAAATATGAACACAATTTTAGAATGGCTTCGATGGCTAGCCAGATGACCATGTTTGTAAGTATTATAATATAATTCGTATGTTGTTAATGGTTCTAAATAATAAAATAATAAACATGATGATGAAAGTACCATGCAGAATAGTGGGGTTACAATTGTGGCTGAAGCGATCCATGTTTCCGGTGGTATGGATAGAAATCCAATTTATGAAAATATTTCATACATTGGCATTATTAAACAATTATGGGAGATATATTATATGAAATTATAAGTGATTATTTTCAATGAAAGTGGGTTGATAACATGAGTATTGTTCAAATAGATGAATTGGGATTCATGAAAATGATTTTATTAAGGGTAGAAAGACGAACCGTTTATAATGGTATCACAGGCAGTACAAGTATTTTATATTCCAGATCCTGCAAACCGAAACTGGTCAATTGTTCTGTTATCTACCAAAATAACTATAGGGTAAGATGAAAATTCAACAAAGGATGACCCTTTTATTGGTTCTTCACAATCATTTTGCATTTGTCCCAATGTATTAAGCATTTTGGTTGTTAGAGGAGACCACAGTGAAGGGATTTACATAGTCGAATGAGGGGTCAAATATCTTCAGCGTTTAAAAATAGAGTTCAATAATTAGGTTATTTTTTAATGTATTATACACTGTGTTACGTTATTTTTTTATATATTCACTCCAGCTTATATGTAATATAAATTAAATGTTAAACCACTTCTACAGATAATGAATTTTGTACCTACTGATGCACCCAATCTCGAGGCTCAACAGGTCTCTCAACAATTTCCTACTGGTCCCAATGTAGAGGGACAATAGGTTTCCCAACCTATTATTGATGGTCCCGATGCTGAGTTATAACTGGTTTCTCAACCTGTGGCTGCTAGTCCTAATACTGATGTAACCACTCAGGAAGAACATATTGATGATGCTGAAACTGAGGAAATGGTAGGAATTGAAACCCTAGTGGTGAAAAAAATTAGAGTGCCACAGTTTGACATTATTATCCAAAAACATTAAGTAAAAAGAAAAATGCATCAAATTTGAGGTAGGATGGAATAAGCAAGGGCAACATGTTAACACTGAAAAATCCATGTTTAGTATCTATATTGAAATTGTTAGTCGAAAACACGTGATGATTGATGTATAATCATGGAACCATGTTGTCACCAGGCTTAAGACACTAATGTGGGAATATATTATGGTAACATTATCATATAATTTCTTTAATTTATTAAAATAAATTAAAATACTAAAACATTTAATTTCTCTTCATAATCACATACAGAGTGCATTTATATTAGATTCCTCATAAAAGGAATACATATTAAGAGTTGTAGGAAGGATTCATAGAGGCTTTCAAACAATTTTAACAAAATATAATCGTAAATATGGTTAAGGGAAAATCAATATGCACCCCCTCCTATTTATGCACACTTGATTTCCCAAGGAGTGTGGTATGCGTTTAATAATAGTCATACATAGAAGACTTTTCAGGTACATTGTATCTGGAAATACATTGTTTGACTTTTCTTGTATTCATAACATTGATTGACAATGTTTTTTTATTGAAATTGTAACTGTGTTCTAAAAATAAGAAATGGGTTGCAAAAACAGTGTACCCCTACAATTAATTAAGGGTGGGGTATGCTTCACTTGTTAACAAATTGGTACATATTTTAAATCTACTATAATACCTTCATGTGATATAAAACAACACCATAACAATGTTCCTTTTTTTATATGCAGATTGATGAATCAAAATTGAAATCCACATCCATCCCATGACATGTGTTACAGACGGAGGCTCATGTAAATAAATAGGGGATACTAATAGATTAAAACACACAAAAAGTGTGGGAAACATGTGTTAGTATGACAAAATATAATTTTTTTTATTTAAATCGCAATTACAAAACAATGATTACTTACTTTCCAATAACATCTATTTGACGTTGTCAAATGAATAAACAACACCTGCAATAGATGTAGACATACTTCCAGCGGACATGAAGGAGCCAAAACAGTATGATCGCGTCAGAGGTACGGGTTTTAGGGTCACACCCCAAACTTATTTTTAGAAATATAAACAAGGATAGGATTAAACAGAGGAAATGAAAAAGATGTGACAAAAATTAGTAATGCTTCTTGAAAAATTAACATACCAGAGAGATATGATACCATGTATTATGGGGGGAGGAAAATCGATGAAAAAACTCAATAACAACATGTGTGTGAAGATCCCACCCCACCCCCACCAGTTTTTAGGTGAGCCATTCCCCTAAAAAACCTGACTTAGTTATGTTAATAAATGTTCTGATATTGATTATGTGAAATTTGAATCACATATACAATGATACATTTCCTGTAACGATATTCTACAGAGTGAAAATTATTGTGATTTATATCTACCAACTCCAACCCATCACCTTATAGTGAGCGCTTTGGTGTTCAATATGTAGAACAACATTCTACACAACAACCCACTTCCAACAGGTCATGTAATAATATTGATTAATGTATCTCATGACCTGAGCTCCAAGATAGATATTCCAAAAGACAAGGACGAAATTCATATGATCAACAAGTTGTTGGAACATTAATCGTATGGTCTTAAATTCTTGTAAAAACATATCAACAAGGAGGTATTCATTTTCAATTTATTTTTCAAGATGAACCTTTAAAATTTAATGAAAGGAGGTCTAAACTAGTGAATTTTTTTACAAAATGAAAAATGGAAGTGGGTGAATCGAAATATCAGCTCAAAATTATCTAAATGATCAACCAACTGATCGAAACGATCTACTAGGAGCTCGTTCACCACGACCGTCCTATATCCACATTTTATAACATTGTAGGCTCATGTGGATAAAAATTTGACACACAGAAATACTCACATAGTAGATTTTGAAAAAAATAAATATGGAGGGGAAGAATCATATTACATTAGTGCTAACAATGTAAATGAAATCTTCAAGTATGAATGGATAGGTTCCTTAGTTTTAAATGTATACATGAAGTATGTTTTCATGATTTTATTTTTAAAAAAATTATATACTATGATAATTAGGATTAAATAAATTTTATATTTTTTAAAGGTATATATATGAAAAACAATTGAAGGGATTTTCCCATGAACAAAAATTAGACTCTTTAGTCCCCATATCACCACTTAAAAAAAAGAAAAAAATTAGGATAAAGAAGTTGAAATAATTACAACCCTACTCAAATCATTTAAAAAAAATTATTGATGACATTCTTAATTTAATACCAATGATGAAGTGGTAAAACTCTACAATTTAATCATATCGACAATATTTTTATTTCTTTTATTACTTATTAATTTTTGTGTCTTTATGCAGTATTGGATTCTCATTGCGGTCAATTTGGATACTCATATGATTTATTTTCTGGAATCAATGCATGCATATCCAATAAATCGACCACACAAGATGTCATTTGTCAATTTGTAATGCACTAGATCCTACATTTTAGAACTAATCGTATACTTATATAATTTATATTATAATTTAATGATGATTCTATTATGATAGGGCGGTGCATCAATATTGTCTACATCATGGAATGAATCCAGGGCCTAAGGATAAGAAAACTAATGTTATCTACAACTACACAAGTATCATGGTATTTATAATAAGATTAATTTATATTATCTTTTAATCAGGATTGTATTATGATAGGTCGGTGCATAAATATTCTCTACAACATGGAATGAATCCTGGGCCTAAGGACAAGAACACCGACGATATCTACAGCTGTACAAGTATCATGGTACATATATAATAAAATTTCAATATGCAAACCCATATAAAAAAATTATTTATTTTTCTTGAGGTTTATGTAGTGACTAAAACAAAAAAAATGAAAAGACTATTTTTTATTAATTTTTTAATTTTATGAAAGAGTCCATATTTCATCAACAAACTAGCATCCATGAAAAGGTACTTTAGAAAATAATTAATTGTTCATTTAAAGTATTTATTAATATTTTGTGTATTTATATTTTTTTAGTAGTACCATGATTTTCACAAAAAACTTATTCACAAGATGATATAGGTGGGTTTAGAAATGAATGGGAAATATACCTGGTGGAAGATTATACACAAATAGAATGATGTTGAATTCCTACTACTTATGTTATCCTTCTATGATCATTGA
The DNA here is from genome assembly GCA_963277665.1 of Viscum album. Taxonomy (NCBI): domain Eukaryota; kingdom Viridiplantae; phylum Streptophyta; class Magnoliopsida; order Santalales; family Viscaceae; genus Viscum; species Viscum album. The sequence continues at coordinate 1,261,878,679 of OY728140.1, read as the reverse complement.
TATCTCCCTTTTTTTACACTTATTGAGCATCTATGATTACCATTTCATATGTTTCATATCCTTGGGTTATTAATAATGGTTTTATAAATGATTTAACTTTCTAGTAAATAATAACTTAATGATAGACAATTATGAACTAGTTATTTATGTTTCCAGGTATCCAAAATCAATAGACCTAAACTATTATGGCATGGATAATTTATATTCTGTATTATGGTCATTTATATAGTTTTTTCTACTGATGTAGTGTGTTGGTAGAATATTGGTTGTGCATCACTCATAAATTTAATAAAAAAAACTACGTATTCTTCACTATTATTGGTTATCTACTGTTATACATAGAATCTCATCTAAACTTCTGATCTGGTGTCCCCATAATGCTCTCATCCCACACCAACTCTATGATATCATCATTCATCCTCCACCATTAATTCTCTTCCTTCACCCATTTATTAGGTAAATTGGTGGAGGAAGAGATGTAAAAGTGAATGTTGAATGATATCATAAAAATTGTGTTAGATGAGAGCATCACAGGGACACCCAATGGGATGTTCAGTTCAGATGCTATGATAATCGGTACATAACTAATAATAGTGAAGTTCACAATGAGTAATTATTTATGTTATTAGATTATATATGGACCAAAAAATAATGTGTTTTGTTATTAGAATATATATGGACCCCGTCCGGGGGTCTCGGAGGGGCCGCCTGAAATAAATTCCTTTTCGCGTGAAAAAAATGTGTCCTGCGAGGAATGTTCTGGGTTTTGTGAAAAGGTATCGGCCCACGCACGAAATTATTTTTCTCCCCGCCATGCGTGGTTGAAATTTCACACCACCGACCTCAGCGCGTAATTATTACATTCCGTGTTATTTTTCGCTCCCCCGGGCGCCTATAAATAGAAGGTGAACCCCTTCCATTTCTAGTGAATGAATCTGAACTGGCTCTTGTGCGTGAAATTTATCCTCCGCACGTGCAATATGTCCTTCAGGTATGGTTCTTTTCATTCCAAGTCTCCAAGGGGTCCACCTTCATGCGAGATACACATGGCTTAGAATGAATTCCAAGCCCTTCGGGGTTTTCCCCTTGCGCGTAATCCCTTCCATTGCATACATGTTGGCCAATTGCGCTCATTCCCTCCAAATTATGTGTACACCTATCCTTGTGCGAAGCCTCTCCCAATTGGAAAATATTCATACCCCTTGCGCGCAATCCTTCTAGTCATGCACAAAACCTCGACCTCAATTCAAGGAACGCATCACCAATTGCGCACCAGCCCAGTGTTTTTCACACAGGGCTATTATTTCGTGCAAACATCAAATGTTTTTCCCAATTCCCTCGAGACCACATCACTTCGGTGCTCCCTGGGTGCCTCCTTGCGTGGGTGCCCGATTCTCTTCTTGTGGATTCCATTCGCGACTGTTTCTCACACCCCGGGCATCAACATCATACGCCGTTTTCCTATACGACCTTCTAGGCTCGTACGAAGTATCTTCAATGTCCCATGGATGACAACACGTGTTGAATTTCATTTCCTAATTCTTCTTTTCATAGGAACACTAACAGTTATTTATTCTTCTCATAGCCATGCTAACGTGGACACCTCGATGGTTCACTCTACAACACCCCCTCGCTACGGAATTGTCGATGCCTTCCCTCCCAAAAGGAGCATAGGGTACCCGTTATGTATGTCCTAGGGGTGCGGAGCAAATCCACCTCGTCCAAGCTTCATGACATTAAACTTCCAAGCGCAATCGTCCTCAGAAAATGACGTTAAACTGGGACCTAGCCCTATGCCTTACACGTAGGGTCCTCCTTCCTTGGACATTCTCCACGCCCACTCGTCTCCATGGGGATGGGATCACCCATCACATGGGATGATATCCTCCTAATCGGAGTTGTGTTTGTCTGCGTGGAAGGGCATCCACCTTAGTGTAATCCCCTAGCCTTTCATGCAGGAGGTAGAACAGATGCTCCTCCTCACTTCCTCAGTGCCAAGGCTAGCAAAGGGCGTGATGGGGAACATTTCTCTCGCTTTCTTGCATCCCAATTCCGCCTCCCGCTCTGTTTTGTCGCCATCGAGCCTCCTTCCTGGAGTAAGCCCCCACTTTCCAGGATGCTAACAACATGTAAGCCCTTGTTTCCTCTCTGGGCCACTCCAAGCATAATCCCCACTCCATCCCCCATGGACACACCTTTCATGACGTGATCGTCAGGTCCCTACTATCTCTTGTTTCTCACATCGAGCATGACTCACGTGAGCTTAGAGTGTGCACCGACCATGACCACCACCTTGGTCCACCTCAGAGTGTAACCATCAATCCATCCCGAACTACGGGGACTCTGATCCATGTCAAGGCATTATACATAGGAAGCATCTAAGGGGTTCAATACCCACTAACTTGGGCCCCCTCAGAGTGTAATCCACAATCCATACCGAACTACGAGGATATTGATCCATGTTAAGGAATGTTACGTATGAATCATCCATGAGGTTCAAGCCCCACCACATTGGGCCACCTCAGAATGTAAGGCACAATCCATCCCGTACTGTGAGGACTTTGATCCATTCAAGGCATGGTATGTAAGAAGCCTTCACGAGGGTCAAGCCCCACCACCTTGGGCCGCCTCAGAGTGAAATCCACAATCCATCCCGAAAGATGATAACATTAATACATGTCAGGGAATGGTATGAAGGAAGCCCCCACGCTGTTCAAGCCCCACCAACTTGGTTCGCCTCAGAGTGTAAACCCTAATCCATCCCGAACTACGAGGACATTGATCCTTGTCAAGGCAAGGTACGTAGGAAGCCTGCATGGGGTTCAAGTCCCACCTCCTTGGGCCACCTCAGAGTGTAAGCCCCAATCCATCCCGAACTGTGGGGACTTTGATCCATGTTAATACATTGTAGGTATGAAGCCTCCATGAGGTTGAATCCCATCACCTGGTCTCTACGACCACCTTCATGTCGGTCCTCCCTTGCCCCGCATGATGTTAAACTGTATGCACCATCTTAACTATGTGGCCTTTGATTCCCCACCATGGGGACAGGTAGGAGGCCTCCATGAAGTTCAATCACATCAACCATGACTCATCATGTTTTCTCCCTGAAGATGAAGTGTCTCCAAAAGATCATTCACTAACCCAAAGGTTCCACATCCTCTAGGACCCATCCATGCTTCCATTCTCACAGGTCGCCTCCTCAGGCATCCCATCATCCCACCGAACTACGCGAACATTGATTCCCCACCATAAGGATATGTAGGAAGTCTCATCACGGCTCAATCCCAAATCCATCGTCCATCCTGATTCTTACCTGGGCCACCACATCCTTGTGAGATCATGCCACCACATTCCCATCCACAACATTCGGGGAGCCTCCCATGTGCTGGCACCAATATCGGTGTTCCCTCCAGGGGGTTCCTCAATCTGATCCACTCTAATCAGTGTTCTTATCAGCCTGATCTGTCCCCGCTGGACATTAAACATGCGGCATACCATGTGTTAAAAATATGAAGCTGAGGAAAACCTCGAATACATTTCTGTGGCATATGATTCCCCACGTCCGATGTGGGGTGCCTCAGGCTTCCATGCCCTTGAGAAGCCCTGTATTAAGGGACAGAAGAAAGACATGCCAATCCCCCAGCATCAAGACACTCCAGGGGTTCCCAACGTGACTACTCCTTTAACTAAAGGTGGTTGCACTGACTGGACTCCTTGGAATGTCCTGATTGAAGCATTGTAATTAACTGGTTTCCATGAAGATATGGAGCCAAGAAGAGTTTCATGAACTACATCTTAAATATGTGGGGGAGACCCGGACTAGGTGACGAGTTCCAAGGAGGAATCCACGGAAGAATGAACTGACATCCCATCATCCTATTTCGATCATAGAGCATACGTCCTTGAATAATGAGCGGATGCCACCCGCCTTTGGAATGCGGGAATGCAGGGAAACAACCACGTGTCTTCTGCGTGATGGATGCACATGCCCTGGAGAAAGCGTCAGAAATAGAAATAGAGAATGATACATTAAGATCTTCTCCTCAGCATGGTGACTAGTAGCGTTTGAGACACCAATGGATTAGCTTGTCATCATATTCAGTCACCTGGCACCAGGTCCCCAAGAAAATAGTGGGCCTAACATGAAACTCTCCAGATGTTGGCACAGTCGAGACATTGAGCATTCCATTCTGCAACGTTGTCAGTGTGGATCCCTCTTACCTGTCACGGAAGACGGAATGGCGTTGGGAAACTGGTTGTCAATTTCTTTTCCTAGCAGTGTTAATGAGTTCATCTCCATTCTATCAGGAACCATGTTGTTTCATTCGGAGCCTGATCACCTGCCCACCAGCGCAGGAGTAGGGGAAATATCGACGTGGAAACACCGCATGGCTCTACCACTTCCCTGACGGCTTCGACCACCATGACTTCTAGGACCCCACGCCCCCTCTCCCCATCGGAAATTATCCTGAAAAAGAAAATTAATGACCATGAATGAAGGTATGAGGAGGTGTGGATCATCCCCACCAGGGATATGGTCCGCTTTGATCATGAGGCAGCTGCGCCTCCCTGTCAACGCTGCCCCCGATGGCCGCGCAGGAGGCCGCTGCTCCCCCCCAACATTCAATCGTTTCGCGAGTGTGTCCCCAAAATGCCTTGACAACTCCATCACCTACACCAATGAAGTATGTGATATCTGGGTTAGCCCAATCAGAGTCCCGCTTAAAGGGATCCCAGTGAGGGATCCTACCTGGCTGCGTCAGCACCGCCGCCCAGTTCTCCAAGACAAAGAGCAGGTAATCCACGCGCATTCACCACCGTCTCCAGTTCATCTAACCTGACACTAATGTTGGGAACAAATCGATGAGGGTACCCACCATGGGTCATCAAGGTCAGCGACTACTGTGGCCAGAGCCACCGCTGATTCATATCCCCAACTCCCGACATACGTCGAGCAGGGGCAGTTATATGTCCGTCCTGGATCGAAACCCCAACCGCCCCACGGGCAGGTTTGTTCGACTCTCCCGGTCTCTGACATAAAGGATGGCCACTGCAGACCAATCCACAACAATGCCATCTAGTGTGGAGGACCACTTAGTGCTGCCACTACGGAAGGTGTGGTCCCGCCTTGTTTCCAACCTCAGCTTGGAGGTTTTCTCCATGCCACCTACAACCCAAGAGAGGGTCTTCCCCGTGACAGCAACACTCTGTATGGGGGACTCTCCCCTGCTCACTACACTGGGTACGAGGTCACTCCCCCTGCAGTAGACCACGGGTACAACGACATTGCACTTCCGGTCACTCGCCAGCATGGAGGTCCTCCCCATGTCACAGTGCCAATTTGTGAAAGTACTCCACGCCCTAGCGGTCGGAGAGGTGGAGGACAATATCACTTCACCGACGCAAAACACATAAGTCCTACTTATGTCCCTTTCGACATTTTTCCCAGTGCTCCTTGCACCTGGGATTTCGTGGGTGGAAACATTCTCCGACCCAGCACTAGTGCAGCTAGGGGACCCCATGTTGGAAATCAGCCCTATCTCAAGGAGGAACCTAGGGTAAGGAAGGCAGGTCACCGTCGCAGCAAGAGGAATTCTGGGGAAGGCCATACATGAATCAGACTAGTCCGCTTCTCAGTCTCCAAGGCGGAGTATGACTTGTCACTAGAACCCTCTCCCTAGCCCTCCGGGTCAAGGGTTGGGGCAGGAATGAAGTGCATCATCATTGTACTCCCATAACGCGATATTCATATAATCCCTGCCTCCATCCGAAGGTATATCTAGGATGATGAGAACCTGGCGTCTCCCCAGTGACCGACCACACAGTCGCCGCTGTCATCTCCAGAGGCTCCCTCTATCTTGGCTAGAGACTACAGAGAGTTATTTTGGGGGTAAATGGAAGGAGAGATTTTTCATGGAACACCCTCGTAGAACGATAATGTTGTGTCATGGTATTTGGTCGCTGGTCCATCCAATAGTGATATATAAACCAGGTAACTACAATCCTCAGAAGAGAGCCCAAGATCCGGCGGCCGATCAGCCCCCCCACCTTATTCTCTGCCGGCTAGCCCACTGGCCTCACGACCTACCTCAACGCCACAAGTTTCTTAGCCACCCCCAGTTGATGAGTGGGGAAATCAAAGGCCAGACCCTGAATCTGAGCTGATGAGCTTCTGGACCATCCTCGCAGTAGGCCACTTCCCCGAGAAGTTTTGTCCTGTCGCATGACCGAATTTTGGTATGCCAGAATCGCTCACCTTGAAGGAGTTTGAATGTTTCCGCCTTACCCACAGGGAGAATAACTTCCATCTTCACCACTAGGAAGTGACATATCTTGGGAGCCTAGAGAACCTTGAAGACAACAACAAAAAATGCAGTCTGGTTGACCTGGCCACACTCCCCAAGGTCCATCACCCCAAGTCACCTGGTCACCGCAGGACCCTTCTACAGCAATGCATTCAGAGATTCCACGTACATCACAATGTTATTAAGGAGGCTACCTCCCATGCGCAAGTCCATGGATGGGGGAAGTACGCTGGCCTCCTCTTCAGTGATATTCATCGGCAACCCGAATCACTTGGTGATGACGATGGCATACCCTCGAGAAGACTCACGGTCATCATGACCGATCTCTCGAGTGGGGAAAACGATATGGAACTTCTCGATGGGAACCTCCTTCTTGAGGATGTTCCCCCACATCGGGACCCATTGAGGAGAGTTACTAGCTAGTAGAGGAACCTCCTGGGTCTCTCTCTACCCAGTGAGGCATTGGTACTCAGCCAGAATCTCGGTAAGGGCAAAGAGCATATTGGTGACACCAAACACTCTGACTTGTCTGCCTCAGTGCAGATGGCATAGGAATATCCTGAGAAGGTCGCGATGCACCAACAGCTTGCTAAGTAGAAGAAACTGGTTGATGACCTGTGGACCGAATGTGCTGCGGAATAACATTCGGATTGTGGTGACCCTTGGCCAGTACAGTAGGAACACACATAGCTCCTCCCAGGTGAATTTCCCCTGGGTAACCCTAAACATCCTCTCCATGCAGAAAGGGTAGAGGTCGGTGCATATGGCAAGAGAGAATGGTATGTCTCTCCAAACCCTTGTGAACGGTGTGACAATCCATGGAACCCCACATGGGCTCCTCGGGCATCCCCAATGGTCGCTGCACCAGCCGCCCCACGAGCCGTTGAGCATGTCTACGGCATTGAAGAGCACGACAACATGCTCGTGGTTTGGGATCCCCCTCAGGATAGGGACCCCCATCTAGAAGATCCAATGGTGGCACTCATCGCCTACGTAGACGCTTTGGAAACGCGACAGGTGGTCATCCCACCTAATGGAAATCCATATCCGGCAAGGGTGGATGACATGCCAGCACCCCCGGGATTCAGAAACCCCACATTCACCACCTTTAATGGGATGGGGGACCCTCCAAAACACCTATCCCACATTAACTCGAGGTGTGGGCCTATGTTAGGGATCCCAACGCAGCACGAGGCCACCAATCTCTGCTGTTTTGTTCAGACACTAAAAGGGAAAAAATTCGTTTGGTATAGCTAGCTCTATGTAGGATCTGTGACCAGCTGGGAGGACCTTTGCATGGATTTCCATTTCCAGTTCACTTCTACCACCTGGAAAACGAACATCATAGACCTCTAAAGTGAAATAAAAGGTCTGATGATAGATTCGCGGACTTCGTCGCCCAGTGGAAGGGGCTCATTTACTCCCTTGACATGCCACTGACTTAGGAGCAATTACTGATGATGTGTGTATTAAATGTAAAGACATAACTGGTTACCTCCCTGATCACTCAGATCTATCCAGGAGGGTTTTGAGACTTCTCAGATAAGGCACAACACCTCGAAAAATATTTGCAACAGGCTAGCCAGACACGCCCACTGCCCCATGTAATCCCAGCAAGGAGGGCTTCCAGAGCCGAGCACACCATGGTGGCCCAGATAGAGGCCCCTATGTAGATAGAATTGCTACTAGTGGAGCAAGTTCTGTAGCCCTGCCGAGGTCCGCCACCATAGGAACAGTTTCCAGCCCAACAGTGCCCACCTCAAAATCGGCAGGCACCCTCACCTAATGCGCCGCCACCAGGAGAAATCATGCCTACTCATTCGATGAGGCTCAGGTCCCTGGTTACATCCACAACACATTAGAGCTGAGAATTGTAGGTCTTCCTGAGTGTTGAAATCCCAAGAAGGCGCATCTCACTGATCTCCCCAACTACATCCCTTATCACCAGATCATGGGGAACACCATTAAACAATGCTATGAGTTCAAGGTATGGCTCTAAGATCAGATTGATGGAAACATAGTTAGGTTGGGCCTGACCCCAGCACATGTGGCATGTGTCTTTGTGAGGTACGATAGCGGTAGCGGCGGCTAAGGTGAGTGGCATAAGGTTCCTGTCCGTGGGTCCCAGACGTATAATGATTGGATGGCTCATAGGATGGTCGCCCATGCCCATGGAATTATCCATGCATGCCTGAATCAGCTGGAGATTTCAGAAGCTGTGTTCACCACCCATGCGTCATCATCTTAGCCATCCTCTTCCCAAAAAAGCAAGCATCGAAGGCATATGAAAAAGCAATACGCCCTGCCAATGCCTCCATTTTCCCACACTCTCAGTGACTTTATGCCCCCATAGATGGGGATTCCCCTCAGAATCCACCTTGTTATGGATGATTCTTCATGTGATAGCCAAAGGCACGATTCGGTTACACTGTTGAGTTGGTAAACCCCTATATGAATCCCGAGGTGGGGGAGAGCTAGAAAAACCTCCCCAATGTCCCCATCCGACACCAATGTAGGTGGAGCAATGACCATATTGGTCATTGGGGAATTCTAGTTGGCACCTCCATCTAAGCTGTTTGTGCCGCTGAGACAAAAAAGCAGGCCTAGTCAAATAACTCAGCATTCACAGCATCCCCATATGGTGTCAATAGGTCCACCTCCACCATTGTTTGTTCTACTGGATCACGTATAACGACTTCGGTCATGGCCTGACTAGCATCACCCCACTATAGGCCGATCTCAGTCGTTCGTTACTCATCCAACAACTACTCTCTGGGCTTCGACTAGTGAGTAGTGGGATTTGCCAAGCACCAGCCAGTCGCCGGTCTAGCCAATAGGTCCCTCCATGCCTTCCATCACAGAGTGTCTCCCTATGAGCAGAAGTTTTTGCGTGGCATAGAATTACGACATTCTCAAGAACCTCTCTTGTATCCCAGTGAGGCTTTCCAAACTTGAAGCCCTTCACCTATCGCGAGATATGCATGAATCACTCACTGAGGCTTTAATGAGTCCCCTCCAGTTTGAGACGTAGGTAGCAGCTGTAGAATCTTTCCATGATGAAACAGTTGAGGATGCCAAATGTCAGGCCATCTTTTCTTTCTCTAGAGAAGATGAAGGCTCCCCCATAAAGGGGCACATCATCCCACTGTATATCACCAGAAAATTTAACGTCATGGAGGTTCGTCACTGTCTTGTTGACACCGGATCTGGGATCAACTTTATCCTAACATGGACACTACGAAATCTAGGGTTATCTAGAGATGACCTAACTCCCTTTGATTTAGGAATCTAGGGATATGACAGGTCATCGGATACTCTGGTTGGAAAGATCCGTCTGAAGACCAATTTTGGTGGCCTAGTGGCCAGTAGCGAGTTCATGGTTGTCTCCCAGGACACAGCGTATAATCCATTGATGGGCATGCCATGGCTCCACCTGCATGTGGTGGTCCACTCATCTTATCACCAATCCCTCAAGTACTCCCTTAATGGTCTATTGGGCATACTCCAAGGTGATGCATCTCTTTTCACCACTTTTGAGGCCCGCTACTTGGACGTTGTATATTATAAGAGCACGGATAAAAAAGTTCAAGAAAGTGGAGTTGAGCTTTTCAATGCTACAATTGGCCCTTGGGCAGGCCTGAATGACGCATATGTTTCATGATCCATCAGTTGGAGGCCACGACACCCGATATGGGGAAATGTTTTATCAATTCCCGGACAAGGGGGAATCATTATCCCAGATCTGGGCGGTGTCCGAAAAGCACTTAATTTTCATAAATTAATCAGGCTCCAATGATCTTGGTGCCTCCCACTCCCATCAGGTATTGGGATGTCTGACTCATGGAAACAGCGGTACGTCATACTTGTCTGTTTTTCTGGGCTGGAATAAGTCGGCTCCGGACGACATGCCTCTACTACTTTGATATTGTCAAGAATGGCCCCTTGGGGAGGAGACCATATGGGATTGGGTCATCAACCTTCATATCCATGGTCTCAACAGCGCCAGAGTTTCCTAATGCAATAACCACCACCACCCAAGCTGGTACCAGCCTCCCATCAGGTTTTGATAGCTCAGAAGCAGCTCCCCCCATGGAGGATCCCTCTTTAAGTGGAGAGGAGGATATAGAGAACACCCCCTGCCTTTGAGGAAGGTGTCTCAGCCACGATCGATAAGTTTGTACAGGTGAACCTCGGAAGAGAGGCAGACCTGAGAACCAAATTGATCAGCGCCATTATGTCCCCTGAGGAGCAGCAGCGATACGTGGGATTCCTTCAATAGCACTGTAAAATGTTTTCCTATAGTTACAACGAGATTCCATGACTAGATCCACATGTAGCCATCCACCACCTCGGTCTTCCGAAAAACCATCAGGGGTTCAAGAAGCCTCCCAGAATGATACACCCATCTCATGGTGCCATGGTCAAGGAAGAAGTTGACATGCTCATCAGGGCCAACTTCATCAAGGAGGTCCAGTACCCCTATTGGATAGAAAACATCGTTCCAGTCAGGAAGAAGAACAGACAAATCACAGTCTGTATTGACTTTCAGAATCTCAATAGCCCTTATCTAAAGGATGATTTTCCCATTCTAGTGATTGAATTGATGATCGATGCTATGGCGAGGTTCTAGGCCCTCTCTTTCAGTGATAGTTAAACTGGATATAATCAGATCCGAATGGCCCCTGAGGAAGAGTATTCCACAGCTTTCAGGGCACCCAAGGTACTTTTTGTTACCACGTTATGCCCTTTGTCCTGAATAATGCAGGGGCCACCTATCAATGGTCCATGCATCGCATATCCAAGCCAATCCTCAGGACATTGGTGGAGTACTATATGTTTGATCTGGTAGTCAAATCTCGCCAGTTCCAGGAAAATCTCAAGGATCTTGAGAAAGTGTTCAGCTTCCTATGTTATCGCCACCTGAAGATGAACCCATTGAAGTGTGCATTCGAGGTCACCTCTAGGAAGTTTCTTGCCTTTGTTTTCATGTACCGGGGCATCGAGATAGACTTGGAGAAGATGAGAACCATCATCCAGATGCCTTCCCCGTGTAATATTCGAGAGCTTCAAGGTTACCAACGCCACTTGGCCTACATATGCTGATTCATTGCGTATAGATCTGTCATGTGTAATCCCTTTTCTCAGCTCATGAATAAGGGAACTTCTTATGAGTGGGACTAGGAGTGTCTGCCCTACTTTGAAGAAGTCATGAAATATTTGATTCGGCCTCTGGTCTTTATTCCACTCATCTCCGGGAAGCCACTAATCCTATACGTGACCACCCTAGAACGGTCCCTCAGCGCCCTTCTCACCCAGAAGAACAATGAGGGGACAAAGATCATCCTCTAAAACCTCATCTAAATTCTCCTCGATACGGTGACCTGGTACTCCCCCATCATCAAGAGCTGCCTTGCGCACATATTTTCCATGCAGAAATTGTGGCATTACACACAACACCATGTGGTATAACTGGTCACTCGAGTAGACCTGTCAAAGTACATCCTAAGCCTTACCATGTTTACTGGAGGACTAGGATGGTGGTTGGTAATCCTCTAGTTGTTTGACATCAGGTTTGTGCATGAGGAAGCTATTAAGGGGCAGGCAGTGGCATACTTTCTAGATTCCCATCTGACCTCAACGAATCAGTCTCTGGACCTGGGTATTCCTGATAGGTCAATCCTTTCAATCGATCATGTTGTCCCATGTTGGAAGATGCACTTCGATGGTGCCTCCCGGAGCCCCACCTGTAAGAGGCTCAATGATCATAGGATCAACAGAGTAGACCTAGGTATCATCTTTATCACCCTGGTGCAAGCCATCCTGTCATACTCATTCCTGTTGTCCGAAGGCTGCACCAATGTCAAGAAAGAGTATCAGGCACTCATTACTGGTCTCGAACTAGCCCTTGAGATCGACGTTCCACATTTTCATGTGAAAGGGGACTCGGAGCTAGTTATTAAGTAGGTCAATGGTGACTATGATGTCAGGAAGCTAGAGTAGGTACCATTGTTAGAACGCACTCTCCAGCTAATGGATGAGTTCCCTTCTCAGCCAGAGGTTACCCATGTCCCTTGGTCACAGAATGGTCGAGCAGATGCATTAGACAGCATAGTTTTGTCACTTGCAGAGCCTGAACAAGATGATCTGGTTATCCTTGTAGCGCATCTGAGAGTCATAGCTCCTGTTACCCTAGATGGCGATGACGACCCAGAGGTAAGCCATCTTAATGCTGGTGCCTCTACGTCAAGACCCTCGAGTTGTCTGAATGTGGTGATCGAAGTTGTTGACGATTGGATGACACCCTTGGTTGAATACCTCCATCATGGTAATCTCTCGTCAGACCGGGCTGAGCGCGAGCGAATCCAATGTTGCACACTGCTGTTTACCCTCTAGAGCGGTCCCAGACTTGAGCCAATCGTCTATAAGTGTGGATTTGATGGTTTTATCATCCATTGTGTTTAGGGTGTTAAGATTCAACAAGTCATTCCATACGTTCACGTTGGTTCCTGTGGTGCCCATTAGGCTGGGCAAAAACTGTCTCACCAGATTCAGAGAATAGGGTATTTTTGGCCCTCTATGATCCATGAGTACATCGAGTTTTCCATGAGGTTCCATGCATGCCAAGTTCATGCTAACTTTGCGCATCAGCCACCGGAGCTTCTCCACACTACCATGTACACTTTTCCCTTTGCATTTTGGGGATTGGATGTCGTAGAACCATACCCACCAGCAACGTCTCACAAATTCAGATTCATTCTGAATACTATGGATTTCTTTTCCAAGTGGACAGAGGTAATTCTAATCAATGAAGTCAAGGCTCATTCTATCGTTGATTTTGTGAGTTCAAGTATCACCCATTGGTTTGGGGTTCCACATACTATCCTCACCGATTACGGAACCATCTTTCGAGCAGCCGTGTTGATGAAACTGTACGCCAAGTTCAATATCTGTTCGAACCATACCTCCCGCTATCATGCACAGTCAAATGGACAAATTGAGGCATTAAATAAAACACTATCTAAAATTGTACAGAAAATGGTTTGTCAGAACAAGAAGAGATGGCCAGATAAGCTCCCTAACGCCCTTTGGGCTTATCGGATGACAACTCGTAATTCCACCCAGGTGATCCCATACTCCCGGGTGTACGGAACTGAGGCTGTCCTGCCCAACGAAATTCAATTTCCCTCCTTGCAAAAAATGGTCTATGACTAGCAAGTGCCAGATAGCATGGATGAAATCCATCTAGCTGAATTGGAAGCACTGGACGAGAATAATCGGCGTGCCTTGCAAAACGTAGAAAGGCATCAGAGAAAGATGGATCGAGCTTTCAACAAGAAGGTTCACCTCTGATCATTCATGCAGTGTGACTTGGTACTAACCCTTAGAGCACCAATGATCCCTGGAAGAAAACCACCCAAGTTGGAGCCCAAATGCTAAGGACCTTTTATTGATCATAAGTTTTATCCCAATGGATCATACTCCCTGGTGATCATGGATGGTGATCATATAACTCCTCCCACCAATGCCAGGTTCTCAAACAGTATTTTGGTTGACCCTGACGGGCCCTCCATGACCTTAAACTGGATTACAGGTCCAAGACAACTATAAATTATCGATCCCTCATGACCTTAAAATGAATATCATCCCACATAACGTTAAACTGTATGTCATCCCACAGGATGTTAAACTATATGTCGTCACACATGTCATTAAACGGTATGTCTTCCCGCATGATGTTAAACTGTATGTCATCCTACGTGATGTTAAAATCTTTGTCATCCCGCATTATGTTAAACTCTATGTCATCCTGAATGAAGTTAAACTATTTGTCATCCTGCATGATGTTAAAATTTATGTCGTCTCACATGACGTTAAACGGTATCTTCATGAGCTACTTGTGGCTTGATACCCATCCTTTTGCGATACGTATGGCTGCCTGCACATTTAGATTTCGGGTCCAGCCCCATCTCTTAGAGATATCCCGAACTCCCAATCACATCGACCCCTTGGCCTGTCCCTCCCCACAAGGGGGATATATAGCTATGGTATAGGGTTATGCCCTCTTTTGTGTTGGTTTTTTGGAACCATGACCCCTTTCTCCTGGGGATTACCCATCTCTTAGTCACTCTCAAGATGATCCCCTTTACTCTTTGCATTGGTGCACCAATTGTCCTAAGATCACTCTTGTTTAGGACCTAGAATGTAGGATTCAACTAGGGAATGTTTTCATCCACTTTTCAAGATTCATGTTACTTTCAATCCCCCCCCCCCTTATCTTTCACAACTGAAGGGACCCCGAAAAACGACATGGATTCTAGGCTTAAGGGCTCTCCTACCATTACAGGTTGACACCCCCGAGGGTTTCAGGAAAAAAATTGATACGAATCCCGCTTTGTGAACATGGCCAGAGGTCGATGTTGATTAGTTTGTCCCCATTTCAGGCTAACACGACAGGATGATCTATTGAGAACATGGTCAACAGTAATCATTTGTTGTCACACCTTCCCCTTCAGGCCTTGAATTTTGGTTACATGATTCGAATTATGTTTTTCCCCATCATGTCTAAGTGGAATCACGTCCATCTTGGCGCTATCCCTCAGTGGACCTCCGCACATCAAAGGGACAAAGCTGAAATATGGCATTCTTCGGGGCTCCCATGGTCTGAGCTCTAAGACCATAAACTAATATCTTCATTAAGTGCTATGTGTGGCTCGATCCTCATCCCCATGGGATATCTGGGATCACCCAAAAATCGTGCTTCAGGGTCCAGCTAAGCTGGGAGCTAGTTTCTTCTACCCCTTATCCTCTTACCCTCACTAGTCTCCTGGCCCAAGGCTCCTCTCTCAGAATCGCGCACTGTGGTGGTGTGGACCTAGTCCTCATCCCTATCAGGTATGATTTATCAAATCTTGCGATTTTTCTTAGGTCTAAGACATATGACCATAAACTGTGTTGTTTGGTACAATCACCTGACCTTAAACTCTGATATTATCATCCTGGACGCACGATGAAAAATAGCGCCGCATTGTGATGACCTCAACATAGGGGGCATCACGCTGGTTATTATTTATCCACCATACCATTTGTCAATGCCTGCATACGGCTTATTTCTTTTGGTGACACCAGAAATTTCTACCCTAGGCATGTCGCTTAACAATAAAACCCCATTTACCTTAATGGACAAACAGGATACATCAAATACCACCTATTTTGATGTGAGGTCTAGTCCCGCATGCCCCTTTCATCCTTTTCAATGGAAAATTACCGTTCCACCACCAAGAACTACATTTGGCTTGATTCTCTTTTTCATGAGATACGTAGGAACGCCCTGGAACTTCCCCACGAGCCCAACCTAATTTTAGTGTTCAGTCCATTGACCTAAACACTTCTCCAATGAACACATGATTATTTGGACACATGCCCTCATTCACGTAGGGTTTCATAATCACCTTACCATGTTCCTCCTACATTTCTTATCGATCCCTGGTCCGAGTTCTAAGACCTTAAACTAAGACCCATTCCATAACAACTTATGGCTTGAGTCTAATTCTCATGGGATATGTAGGAATGCCCAGACATTTTGTCGTGGGTCCAACCTCAGGAGTCACAAATCCCATCCTTTCCCCCACCATCGGCCCTGTGGCATGACCACCTGGGGAGTTGTGTAACTACATCATTTGACCCGAAGAAGATCATGATGCCCCATAATGACATTGCGAAGCGACAATTACCTCACTAGAGAGGTCCTCTCAAAAAGTAGGGATGATCCATGATCAGATTAATGCACCCGCCTAATGTGCTTCTACCACATTGGCATAATTTTGGTAGTATTGGATTCTATGTGAACAAACAACCACTTCACCTTCCTCGCTTTGTGTGCCCCTTATTAGGACCCTCATCCTCTTTCACGTTTGAAGGGACCCCCTAACAGTATGGATGCTCGACCTATGTTCCGCCTGCTATCCAGGGCCAACATTTTGGAAGACTGATCACGTTTGAAGGGACCCTCTAATAGTATGGATGCTCAACCTATGGTCCACCTGCTATCCAGGGAAAATGATCTGGAAGACTGATCTCATTTTAAGGGACCCCCTAACAGTATGGATGCTCGACCTATGGTCTGCCTTCTGTCTTTGGCCAACATTCCAAAAGACGGATCAAGTTTGAAGGGACCCCCTAACAATATGGATGCTCGACCTATTGTCTGCCTGCTCTCCTGGGACAACGTTCTGGAAGACTGACCACGTTTGAATGGACCCCCTAACAGTATGGATGCTCGTCCTATTTTCTGCCTACTATCCTGGTCCAACATTCCGGAAGATTGATCATGTTTGAAGGGACCCCTAATAGTATAGATGCTTGAACTATCATCTGCCTGCTGTCTTAAGCCAACTTTCCAGATGACTGATGGACAATATTTGTGTTCGGTCTCATGTCACGAACACGGTCAATAGTTGACCCTCATTTGATGTCCCCATTTCAGGCTACTGCAATAGGGATGCTATGTTTCGAACATGGTCAACTGTATTCCATTAATTTCCACAACCCTCCCATAGTGGCTGAATTTGGGAATGTGATTCAAATATTTCATTCCCCTTTGTTCAGACTAATTCCAATTCTCCTGGAATTTCCCCGCTCGTGCGCTAGAGCACATTGAGAAGATGATACATCGATTGGTCTGAGGACCTCTTCCTTTGAACGGGCCTCTGTCTTCTCGTCGTAAGTCTGTGTTCGAATTTCGAATGCTCGAAGCTTGGTTGATGCTCCCACGATCAAATTAAGTGATAGTACGAGCCTCCCTTGTTTCTCACGTTGGGTATGACCCATGTGTTCTTAGGAATGGATTGAAATTTATTTCTAGATTAAGGGTGAGCGTGTTAAACAAAAGTGACATGAATGTTAAACCAAAGGGGAAATTTAGTAAATTTCTCCACACATATAGTTTAAAAAGAAAAATATAAGAAGAAGTAATGTGATGTATGTTTATGGGTTTGGCCAAAATAGGGCCCTTAAGGGTCATCTTCTTAGATAGATCTCTCCAGTGCCGCCACCTTTTGGCCGGTGGCCTTGATGACGGCCTCCCCTATCCTGAGAACTTTATATTCGTTAGTGGCTATAGAACATAGTTTTTTAACCTTGGCCCATGACCACACCTATTTAGTTTGGAGCTCAGTTATCTGGAGACTCGCTTCCACGAGTTGTTCTTGGGAGTTTGTCGGTAAGGCCCTCAACTGCTCCATGAGCTCAGAGTAGTTTGTGATGAATATCTCATATTCTTTCGCCTATTCCTCAAGGCAGTGGACCTCTTGCTCTGCCCTCAAGAATGCTCGGGTACTTCCCGACTCTTCGTGACACTGGGTGATATCGGAGCACCAGTTGCTCTCAAGCATCTTCCTGTCCATTAAATCATGAACCGTCAGGTAAAGGCATTGGGCGTCTGTCCCTCCAGCACATAGGAAATGCAGCCATTTGTGGAGATACCCCATCCACATTATCCATTCATCCTAACGCCGATTGAGAAAACGCCAAATGCACTTCGATCCCTTGTGTCGTGTCATCCGGATCTCCTCGTCCTCTTCTGAATCTTGATCATCAATTTCATCGGGAGTAGCATGTCGATAGATAGGTATGAAAGCCAATAGGCTAGCAACAAGGTCTTCCCCAGAGATTACTCTCAGAGGAATAGGCTCCTCAGTGTCTGAGGAACCTTACTCTCCGGCCTCGACCCTAATGGCACCTTCGTCAACTTCTGGCCTTGCCCTTACAGCAATGCCATTTGTGTCTGCCGCTCCCTACTCCCCAATTTCTTGGCCCGACTAGGTTTGAGAGGCATGTTTTGGATGGGCTGGTATGTTTTCCATCGGCACACTCACAGATGGTCTGGGATCAGCAGCCCGATGAGCCTCCAATGTCATAATCAATATACAGATAGGGAGCACCATGATTAGTTGAGTCCTCCGACAGTGAGTACTGGTATAGAAGCAAGGAACTTATAGGAACGCAAGGCATCAGCCTCTAGTGCTCTGGAAGCTATAGGAGCTGTCATGGAGGGGGATCCCTTAGCACTCGTTAGTTCAATAATGGGCGTCGGTGCTCCACATTGCCCCATTGGCGCTTCCTCCCGTCCTTCTACTAGGGATTCTTGACCAGCACCCATTTTCTCCTAAGTATGATAAGGGATTTGGATTAAGGATTACATAGGAAAGTGGAAAAAAGGGAGGGTAGATAAGGGTCGAAGCATACCTCGAGCCACTCAGTCACATCCATATCAGAGCCGACGATCTCCATCCTCTCCTGGAGACTCCCATGGTGGGACACCCCCTGAGACCCTTCACCTACGAGCTCCTCTTCTCCTTCACCATCACCATCACCTTCTCCTTCTTCATCCTCTCCTATTTCACCATCCACCAACTCATCATCGATGTCATCTTCCCCTGACATCATCATTATCATATCATGATTTTGGACGAGAATCACCTTCACCAAGAGAGGTGGCTCCACACGCCGACCCTGTTGACGTGCGTAAATTTCAATGGTTGTTAGATAAGAATGTCTCCAATAGAAATTCACTCTGTCGACAACCAGAACGTGTCCGACAAATGGTAGTTGGATCCCATATCGCACTATGTTATACCAGAGGTCTTTAGTACTCACTGGCTGCTGTAGGGTTAGACAAGCCGACTATAGAGAAGGGAAAATGGAATCTTGAGAAGGTTGAAACAGGCGTATTATTTGCTTCCCTGGAATTTCCCTGGCTGCTCCATGTGACCCTCATCCTCTGGGAAACGAGGTAGTATCCACGCCATGCGACACCCCCACTGCTGAGGTTCTATCCTGTGTGGGCACCGTTGCCTGACGTGCTTCCGATATTCCCCATCTATAGGCGCCTTTTGTGCTCTCTCGTCATCCGAGTTCCACACTGGAAACATTGAGCTGCCAAACTCGCTTCCTCAAAAGCCCCTCAGGGTATGCTATGGCCCAATGTTCGACATACTTGTTTTAAAGACCATCATAGACTCCAATCAGAAGAAATGTGATGATGTCCCAAGAGCCATAGGTCATGAACATCAGCCACAACTGATGACGAACACATGGATGCCTCTCATCCCACATAGATGTGTATACTCTTTTTGGCATTCAATGGAGGCACCCAAAGTGTCTGGAAAACCAGGACATCACATAAGGCTTCAAGAGGATCTTCCTATAAATCCGGGCCATGAGCACCCCACCTCTGATGCTCTGGAAGAACTCCTTCTGCTATAGTGAGCCTTGCTCATTGTCTATTAGCTGACCAGTTGGGGTGGGAAATGGGCTAATGTTGAAGTTGATATAGTTACCAATCCTGATCCATATTCCCTACTCATGTAGCATCATGGGCATGAACCTAGTAATATTCAGAATATAGGGTCGAAGGTCATTTCTTGGGGGACAGATAGCATTTTAGAATGTGTATCTCCCACAATGAGCCGCAACCCAGCCATATAAAATCTGGAAGGGGCCACATACTCTCCTAGGAGATCCCCCTCTCGATATGTGAACCAAGATTGCGTACAGCCGAGACATCACTTGGAACCCAATGTTGACCCTCTTGTTGGCATCCACGATTCCAGCCATCCCCAGTGTTGTAGGACATACACCCATCCTTGCATCCCTCACCAGTAGGAGAAACCCACTCAAGAATGTAGTGAGAAATCCAGCATACCGAACATTCGGATCCCGACTCTCATTTATGTTGTATCCCCACGACTGGTAGTGTCCTACCTCGAGGATCCTATTGTATGATCCAGTCTTGCTTCACTATGCTGTGGTTGGACACCGTCTCCCCTGACCAGTCCTCTTGACTTCAGGATCCCTCTTTAGGAATAGGATGAATCATTCCTTGTAAGTGATATCCTTCATGAAGGCCTTTACACCCAGCTTCTCCTTGGCCAGCTCTAGCAGGTGCCGCATCAGTTTGGGGGTTCATGATCTGTCTCTCTAGATGTTCATCAGCGGAAGGAATTCGTCTTATTTATGGACCTCTAATGGGATACCCCTGATGCAGTGAATGTCCCAGAGATTGATGCTGACATCACCATGATGGAGGTGGAATGTGTTGGTATTAGGGGAACATTGGGTGAGCACCTCTAGACTAAGCTTGTACTGGCGGTAGGAGTGGAATTGCGATGTCCATACCACCCCAAATAAACCAATATGCCACAGATCTGCCCCAAATTGGTCACATGTATGGAGAAACTAGTACGCCCAGTCCCACTCGCTGGTGAAGTTACCTCTGAACCGCATGTCCCAGTCCTGCAGCCAACCCTTGGTCTCTTCAGTGACGCTCTGATGAAAAGTACCTACAGAGAGGGTCAGGGATATCTCTGTAGTAGGGTTACCCCCAGTAATGGTCCTAGTCCTAGGATTCAAGACATTTACATCCATGTTCTAGGTTTCTCTGGCAGGGTAACCATTGTTGGTGATGTGTGTCAGGGAAGGTCATCCTCATGTGTCACCCATGACCGCGACATATCCACTTCAATGCCCGGCAGAGGGACCTCCTCCAGAATACGATAGTCCCACAGTGGTAAGTTATTGGACAAGGAATACTCCTTTTTGGTGTGGTTATCATGTTCAATAGGGTATAATTGTTGGAAACAATCCTTTTTGCGCCATAAACTTCTAGCTTGGCAGCCATTTTATCCCTACGAGCAGCGACTTCTCCCTCATCAATCTGGTTTGCATCCATATTCTTCTGACCATGTTTGTCAGTAGACAACACGAAATATGGGAGGATGTCATGTTAAATCATGGTGTGGCCTGAAATTTCAGACTACGGTGCGAAAAACCTCGGGTTTGCGCATAAAATGACGCCAGATATCGGTGGAATTGCACGTAGCCAGAGCAGTTTTTCACATAGGGCCAGAGAAATTTCGCGCACAAGAGAAGAAAATTTCACGCACGAGAGCTCAAAGCATGTTTCTCGAGAAAAGTAATATAGACCATGGGACCCACATCGTCTTTTATAGGCTCATCCTGGGTTCCGCGCCTCCCGAAAAGTGAATTTTGTGCCACGTGAAAAGCAAATTCCACGCCGTTCTGCATTTTTCACACTGCTGCCGATTTTTTCATTTATAGACCCCATGTAACACTACATGTTGGCATTTCTCTCAGAATTTGAACGTTTTTACCCTTAGCCGATCCTATTCCGAGGGTGGGTATTTGTATACACCGAAATGCACTCAAGTGATGGAGAATGTTTCCAAACGACAAAGAAAAGTCATATTTGGACCTGGGGACCCCGTACGGGGGGCCCAAATGGGCCGCACGAAATAAATTATTATTCACTCGAAAAACATGTGTCATTCCCAAAATGTTTCGGGTTTCGTGAAGAGGCCTCAACCCATGAGTGAAATAATTTCACTCCCCGCCCCGAGCGATTGACATTTCGCACCGCTGACCTCGGCACATAATTATTTCACACCAAGCTATTTTCCGTGCCCCCGGGTGACTATAAATAGAATGTGACCCCCTTCCATTTCTAGTGTTAGTATCTGAAACAGATCTCATGCATGAAATGTGTCCTTCGCATGCACAATATGGCCATCAGGTATGGTTCTTTTCCCGCCAAGTTGTCCCGGGGTCCACCATCACGTGATATACTAATGGCTTAGACTGAATTCCAATCCTTTTGGGGTCTACCCCTTGCGTATAATCCCTTCCATTGCATGTGGGCTGACCCATTGAGCTCAACCCCTCCAAATTGTGCGCGCCCCTATCCTTGCGCACAAATTTTCCCACTTGCGTGCAATTCATACCCCTTGCGTGCAATCCTTCAAGTCGCGTGCAAAACCTCGGACTCAATTCTGCACAAGCATCACCAATTTCACGCCAGCCTGGGTTTTTTCACGCATTGCTATTATTTCACGCAAACTGCAATGTTTGCGCGCAATCCCCCCTGGGACCCCCTCACTTCGATGCTCCGTGGGTGCCTCCTTGCATGGGCGCACTATTCTCTTCTTATGGATGTCATTCGTGGGTGTTTCTCACGCCCCGGGAAACCACATCATGTGCCATTTTCCAGTCCAACAGTCTAGGATCGTATGAAGTATCTTTAAAGTCCCTTGTATGACACCGCCCATTGCATTGCTTTGCCTCATGCTTATTCACAGAGGCACGCTAACGACTACTTCTTCTTCGCATATCCATGATAACATGGACCCCACGATGGTTTACTCTACGACACACCATCGCTAAGGCATTGCCGATGCATTCCCTCCCACAGAGTGCAGAGGGTACCAGTTATGTAAGTCTTAGGGGTGCAGAGCAAACCCACCTCGTCTGAGGTGCTGGTTGTCAAACAGCCAAGGGCTATCATCCCCAACATCTGACGTTAAACTGAGACTTGGCCCCATGCCTCGCACGCAGGGTCCCCCCGCCTTGGACATTCTCCATGCCCACTAGTCTCCACGGGGAAGGGATCACCCCTCACAAGAGACGATATCCTCCTTATCGGAGTGGCATTTGTCCGTGGGGAAGGGTATCCACCTTGGTGTAAGTCTCTAGCCTTTATTGAAGGTGGTAGAACCCATGCTTCTTTCACTAACTATGTGCCATGTCCAGAAAAGGGCATATTAGGGAATGGTGTTCCTCCTTTCATCCATCCCAAATCTCGTTCCCGCTGCACTTTGTCACCATCGGCCCGCTGTCCTGGAGTAAGCCCTGACTTCCAGAGCTTCTAACCACGTGTAAGCCCCTATTTCCTCTCTGGGCTGCTCCAAGCATAAGACCCACACCATCCCCCATAGATGCATCTTTCGAGATTTGATCGCTAGGTCCCTGTTATTTCTTGTTTCTCACACCCAGAATGACTCACACGAGCTTAGAGTGAGCACCGACGATGACCACCACCTTGGGATGCCTCAGAGTGTAAGCCCCAATCCGTCCCGAACTACAGGGACACTGATCCATGTCAAGGCATGGTACGTAGGATGCCCCCATGAGGTTCAAGACCCACCTCCATGGGCCACCTCAGAGTGTAGCCCCAATCCATCTCGAACTATGGGGACTTTAATCCTTATCATGGCATGGTACGTAGGAAGCCTCCAGGAGTTTCAATCTCCACCACCATGGGCTGCCTCAGAGTGTAAGCCCAAATCCATCTTGAACTACGAGAACTTTGATCCATGTCATGGCATGGTACGTAAGAAGCCTCCACGAGGTTCAAGCCCCACCACTATGGGCCGCCATAGAGTGTAAGACCCAATCCATCCTAAACTATGAGGACTTCGATCCATGTCATGGAATGGTACGTAGGAAGCCGCCACAAGCCATAAGCCCCACCACCATGGGCCACCTAAGAGTGTAAGCCCCAATCCGTCCCGAACTACGAGTAATTTGATCCATGTCAAGGCATGGTACATAGGATGCCTCCACAAGGTTCATGCCCCACCACCATAGGCCGCCTCAGAGTGTAAGCCCCAATCGATCTCGAACTAGAGGGACTTTGATCCATGTCAATGAATGGTACGTAGGAAGCCTCTACGAGGTTCAATCATATCATTTGGTCTCTATGACCGCCTTCATGTTGTTATGCCCCTCCCGTACAACGTTAAACTATATTCGCCATCTGAACTATGTGGTCTTTGATTACCCACCACGGGGATACCGTGTAAGCCTCAATGAGGTTCTATCCCATCACCCATGGCTCATCCTGATCTCTCCCTCGAGCCCATGTGTCTAGGGAAGCTCATGACCTACCCTGGAGGTTCCACTTTGTCTGGGTCCCATCCATGTTTCCATTCTCACGAGTCTCCTCCTCAGGTGTCTCATCGTCCCACCAAACTACTCGAACTTTTATTCCCTGCCACAGGGATACGTATGAAGTCTCTTCGAGGATCATTTCTAAATCCATCGTTCATCCTGATACTTACCTGGGATGCCACATCCAGGAGAGATCATTCCACCTCATTCCCCTCTATAGCATTCGGGGATCTGCCCACGTGATAGCCCCAATATCAGTGTTCCCTCCAGGGGGTTCCTCAATCTGATCCACTCTAATCAGTATTGTGATCAGTCCGATCCATCCTTGATGGGCGTTAAACTTGCAGCATAACAAATTTTAAACATAGGAATCTGAGGAAAACCTCAGATACATACCCATGACATATGATTCCCCACATTCAATGTGGGATTCCTCGGGCTTTAGAACCCTTGAGAAGCCCTATAATAAGATACATAAGACTGGCATGTCAATCCTCTAGCGTCAAGACACGACAGTGGTGACAAACGTGACTACTCCCCTAACCTATGGTGGCTGAACTGACTAGACACCTTTTAATATCCTGAAAAAAGTAGTGTAATTAACTAGTGTTCATGAAGATATTGTGCTGGGAAGAGTTTCACGAACTACGTATTAAATCTATGAGGGAGACCTAGACTAGGTGACGAGTTCCGAGGAGGAATCCACTGATGGAAGAAACGAAATCACATGACCCCTTTTCGATCAAGCAGTAGACATCCCTGAATAAGGAGTGGATGTCTCCAGCCTTTGGAAAGAGGGAATGCAGGGTAACAGTCACGCATCCTCTGCGTGAGAGATACGCGTGCCCCGAAGAATGCATCAAAAACAGTTACGATATAATATCTCTATTTTAATGAAAAATTATATAATAAAATGTTGATTTTTTTCCTTATCCCTTGTAGGGATCTTTTTTTAGAATATTTATGTCCATTTCACATTGCATTGTAGGAAGTGAAACGATTTTTTTCTACTCAATCACAGAGGTAATCATGATTATTGTTTTGTAAAATCATTGTCCATTGAATTAATTCATTTTTTTCATATTTATGTTTAATTTATTTCATTTATGTAAGTAATATTAATCTAATCATATGTGATATCAATGAATGAAATATTTAGGTCATTATAGTTAGTATCAGAGTAACTAACATATTCAAAATCAAGATAACCAATTCAGTTATTTGAATACATTTGGGATATATTAAATATATCATTTGAAATCTATTAGATTCAACCCCACCTCAATACGACACATAATGGGACCGATATGGCTCAAAGTGACTCTTTTTATTTAAAATTATCAATGTTTTTAGTACAAAGAACAAGCGACATACTAAAAACTGAGAAAATGCATTCCGATTATTATGATACTTTAGAGAAACCATCCATAATTCATTTGTGACTTATAGGCCCGAATGGCCCAAAGGCCTTCATTTTTATTGATTTTTGATAACCCCCTTTCAAGGGATGAGGGGGAACCCTTACAAGGACCGTAGGCTCAGAGATTGCATGGCCCGTAGGCTTAGTAGATTACATGACATGAAGTTCATGGGGAATTCAACCAGACTATCTACATGGAACTACCCCTCACCAGCATCTTAATCATGATAGTAGCTCTCCACCTTCGGATGGCTATCATTCTAGGCTTCCTGTGCAAGCACATACTAGTCCCAATGGAATTTCCATACCCTCCCATTATGAAAAATCCATAGGGATCTGCTCTAGTGGATGCACCTGCTCTAAATCCTCTCATGGGGATGCTTCTTTTTCTTTGTAGTGTGTCTGTGGAATCTTTATGTGGCATGAAGGCCTTGAGGTGGCCCAAAGGCCTTAAAGGTGGCCTAGAAGCCCTAATGACCCAAAGGCCTGGGTGTCCTGAAAGCCTTAAGGACTCCAAGCCTGAACTGGTGGTGCAAGGTGAATAGTTCTAGTTGCTACAGTATCGAACAATACCTTCTACAGTAAATGCTACAGTTCCTACTATAGTACCCACACAGTGTATAGTCTGTTGCAGTACCTGGATAGTGTACAATTCTTCTACAGTACCGCACAATGTACAGTCTGCTACAGTACCTACTATAGTATCCAAAAATATTCCTCTACCTGGTTTTGAACCTAGGTCTTGTGGATGCACATAAGGATACCTCACCAACTAGGCTGAGACTCATGTGCTTTTGTGACTTATAAAAATCGACCGCACTTCAATTCAATTCACAATGTGACAGGTATGAGTAAGAGTGTCTATTTTTTAAAAAGTGACATTAATTTTAGAAGAAAAAAAGTGACATAATAAAGCCATGAAAATGCATCTGTATTGTTTTGATACATTAGTATAATTATCCATGAGTCATTTTTGATGTGTACGAATCAAACTCACCTCAATTTGTTTCACAGTGTGACTTCTATGGATAAAAGTGTATTTTATTAGTTTAAAATGGATATTTTATCTTAAAATGTGTCACTCAATGAAAACCAAGAAAACCCACTCCAATTGTCTTCATAATTTAGTACAATGATTAGTAAGTTCATTGGGACGTGTATGTACCAGTATCATATCAAACCAATGCATGATGCAATAGATATGACTCAAAATGTGTGTTTCCAGTTTGAAATGTCATTTTAGTAAAAAACACAATTGACATACTACAAACTGAGAAAACACATTCGCATTGTTTTGATACTTTAGTAAAATGATCCATAAGTCATTTGTGACATGTAGGAATTTACTGCACCTCAATTAAATGAATAATGCAACTGGTATGACCCAAAGTGTCTCTTTTTATTTAAAATTGACATTAATTTTAACAAAATTAAAGAAGTGGCATTCTGAAAATAGCGAAAATGTATTCATATTGTTTTGATACTATATTAAAAAAATAAATTAATTTTTTTACAAGTGAGAATCAACTGCAACTCAACCTGACACACGGTGTGACCGATATGGTGAAAAGTGTCTATTATCATTTTAAAATTGACATTTTAGATCAAATTGTGCCAGTCACTAAAAACCAAGAAAACCCACTCTAATTGTATTAATAATTTAGGATAATGGTTCATAAGTTCATTGGGATGTTTATAATGTATTATCATATCAAACCAATGTATAATGTGACCGGTATGACTAAAAATACATGTTTCCACTTTGAAGTGACTTTTTAGTAAAAAAACAGAACTGATATACTACAAACTGATCAAACACATTTATATTGTTTTGATACTTTCATAAAATGATAAATGAGACATTTTATAAATGTAGTAATTTATCACACGTCAATTCAATGCAAAATGATACTGGTATGAAACAAAATGTCTATTTTCATTAAAAATGATATTAATTTTAGAAAAGAACACAAGTGACATACTGAAAATCGATCAAATGCATTACTCTTGTTTTTATACTTTATTAAAATAATCTATGAGTCACTGTTTATGTGTACTAATCAACCTTACCACCATCCAATGAAAATTTTGATCGGTATGGCTAAAAGAGTTTGTTATCAGTTTAAAATTGACATTTTAGCTCAAAATGTGCCACTCACTGAAAACCAAGAAAAAGTCATTCATTTTTCAACATAATTTATGATAATGATTCATAATTTCATTTTGATGTGTATGAAGCAGTCTCATAATAATCCAATGCACGATGCGGCCAGTATGACTCCAAATGCGTGTTTCCAATTTGAAATGAAATTTTAGAATAAAAACACAACTAACATACTATTAAATGAGAAAACACATTCATATTATTTTGATACTTTATAATAATTATCCATATGTCTTTGAGACAAGTAGGAATAATTTTCACCTCAATTATATGCACAATACAACTGGTAAGACTCAAAGTGTTTCTTATTTGTTTAAAATTGACATTAATTTAAGAAAAAAACACAACTGATATACTGAAAACCTAACAAATTCATTTAGAATGTTTTTATAATTTATTAAAAATAACCATGACTCATCTATGACATATAAAAATCAACCTCACCCCAATTTTGACGAACGTTGTGACTGATATGGAAAAAAGTGTATGTTATTAGTTTAAAATTTACATTTTAGCTCAAAATGTGTCACTCACTAAAAACAAAGAAAACCCACTGCAATTGTCATTATAATTTAGGATAATTATTAATAAGTTCTTTTTGAAGTTTATGATGTAGTATCATATCAATCCAATTCATGATGTGACTGGTGTGACTCAAAATGCGTGTTTCAAGTTTGAAATGATATTTTAGTAAAAAAACACATTCGACAAACTACAAACATAGAAAACACATTCATATTATTTTGATACTTTATGAAAATGATACATAGGTCATTTGTGACATGTATGAATTGGACTCACCTCAATTCAATGCACAGTGCAACTAGTATGACTCAAAGTGTCTCATTTTATTTAAAATTTACATTAGTTTTAGAAAAAACACAAGTGACAGACTGAAACCCATGAAAATGCATACATATTGTTTTAATAATTTAGTAAAACGATACATGAGTCATTTATGACATGTACAATTCAAATTCACCTCAATCTAACACACGGTGTGACTCATATGGATAAATGTGCATGTAATCAGTTTAAAATTGACATTTTAGCTGAAAACATGTCACTAACTAAAAACAAAGAAAAACCACTACAATTTTATTTATAATTTATGATAATTATTATTCTGTTCTCTGTGATGTGTGTGAAGAAATATCAGATGAAATAAATGCATGATGCGACCTGTATGACTCAAAATGAGTGTTTCTAGTTTGAAATGACATTTTATAAAAAAACACAACTGATATAATAAAAACTGGTCAAACACATTTGATTTTTTAATACTTTAAAACATTTATCCATAAGTAATTTTTTACATTTAGTAAATAAACTCAATTAAATTCAAAGCACAATGTAAATAGAATGACTCAATGTGTCTTTTTTTATTTAAAATTGATATTAATTTTAGAAAAAAACACAAGTGACATACTAAAAACCGAGAAAATGCATTGTAATTGTTTTGATACTACATAAAAATGATCCATGCGTCATTTTATTAATGTAAAAATCAACCTCACCTGAATATGACAAATGGTCAAACTAGTATTACTAAAAGTTGTTATCAGATTAAAATTTACATTTTAGCTCAAAATGTGTCACTCACGAAAAACGAAGATAACCCACTCAAATTGTATTCATAATTTATGTTAACAATTCATAAGTTCATTGTGACTTTTATGAAGCTGTCTCATATCAATCTAATGTACGATGCAACTGGTATGACTCAAAATGCATTTTTCCGTTTTGAAATGATATTTTACACAAAAAAACACAACTGACATAGTACAAATTGAGAAAACACATTCGTTTTGTTTTTATACTTTAGGAAAATGATCCATAAGTCATTTTTGACATGTAGAAATCAACCACATCTCAATTCAACACACAATGTGACTGGTATGACACAAAGTGTCTCTTTTTATTTAAAAATGACATTAATTTTAGAAAACCAAAACAGGTGAAATTATACAAACCGACACATAAAAATTGTTTTGATACTTTAGGAAACTGATAATCAGTCATTTGTTACATGTAGGAATAAATATCACCTCAATTTGACGTATGGTGTGACCGGTATGGATAATATTGTCTATTTTCAGTTTAAAATTGACATTTTATATCAAAACATGTCACTCATTGAAAACCAAGAAATCCCACTCCAATTATCTTCATAATTTAGGATAACGATTCATAATTTTTTTACATGTATTAAGTAGTCTCATATCAAACCAATGCACGATCTGACTAGTATGACTCAAAATGAATGCTTTCTTGTTTTAAATGTCATTATAGTAAAAAAACAAAACAAACATACTACAAACTGTGAAAACAAACTTTGGATTGATTTGATACTTTAGACGATGATCCAAATGTAATTTGTGACTTGTAGGAATCCACCACACCTCAATTCAACACACAATTTGACTGGTATGACTCAAGTTGTCTCTTTTTATTTAATATTTAGATTAATTTAAAACACACAAGTGACATAATGCAAACCAATCAATCCTTTTCGGATTGTTTTGATACATTAGACAAATAATCCATTAGTCATTTTTGTAGTATAGGAATCAACTAAACCACAATCCGATGAATGATGTGACCGATATAAATCAGAATGTGTCATTTAAATTTGATATTAATTTCTGTAAAAGAACATGTGACATACTCAAAACTGGGAAAAAAAATTCATATTGTTTTAGTATTTTATAGAAATGATATATGACTCATTTCTGACATGTACGAATCAACCCCACCTCAATACGATGCACGGTGTGAGCAGTGTAGCTCAAAATTTCTCTTCGTTATTAAAAATTTACATTTTATTAATGTATTCATACATATTAATGTTTAATTTATATCATTATTGTATTACAAATATAATATTTGTTTTCTTATGTAGCTGGAATTTTTTTCTTGACTTCAGATGCTTTTTTGGCAACTAATACCATAGACAACAATTTTTGATAGGGGATCACGGATGCCAAAGAATGAAACATTAATGTTTTAAATTTTTGTTGAATAATTGTAATTCTAACCATATAAAAAATTGGTTGAAATTTATATAAAATTGTGTTTTTTATTCATGATGTCATGTAAATGAATATAGCATTGTTTGTGAAACTCTTGTGTGCATTGTTTAGTTAATCTGTGCTTTTTTCGTGTGCATGTACTGTTTTTTGAAGTTGTACAGGTGGTGGGTGTACTATTAAATAAATAGAACATCATAGGAATCTAGGCCTTTATCAGTGCTCTTTTGTGTGCTAATAGAGGCCAATTTTAACAGTGATAATTATGCTATGTTAACTTGGGAATTTATTAGCATTAAAAATATAACCGATAGAGGTGGCCCTTTATCCGTGCTAAAAATGTGATGATAAAGGGAAGGACTATTATTAGTTATTTTTTTAGTGCGGATAATGGGACCCCTTTATTAGCATTTTTAGTGCTATTAAAGGGGACCCCCTATCTTTGTTGCGATTAACAGCAGTTTTCTAGCGCTTTTAAAATATTTATTTGTAGTAGTAGGGTTTGTCGACAACAAATATTGTCGCATGAGTCTACCTATACATCTAGGGGCTATATAAAGTATGTTCCCCACCATTAATGGATTTTCTGAATCATTACTCATATCGAATAATTTAGTTAATCAATAAATAATATGCCTTATCAAATATCTGTATTGAATAAAGAATACATATATATCAACATTCCCTAAAATAATTTAATAACTTTCAAAGTACACATCATATAAAAAATGCTCTATGGTTCATGAAATATCCATGAAAAATGATATGGATATTTAGGGGAAATTCAATGTGAAATTATCATCATAAATTAAATATTTAAAGGGGGCAAAATGGAATCAAGTAATTTAATTTACGTACTATCCTTGACCAAATAATTTATAAACCTTACAGAGTAAGAATAAGTATGGTATCAATAAAAAATATCCCATGTGGAGTAAAAATAAATTCAGGTTGTTGATGATAAAAAGAAATATGATATCAGTATCTTTTAAAAACATTCATGAGGAAAATATCATTTTATATTGGAAAACCTTTTACAAAACCTTTTATTTGAAAATAAATTTTGATAAAATTTTCTTTAAAAACTATCATTTTAAATATGAAAATAATGATTATAGGAAATCACGGTTAGTAAATCCATATATTTAGTATGAGGTAAAGAGAATATTCATTTTACATGGAAAAAGGTTAAAAAAGATCATATTTGGAAATAGATAAGAAGATTCATTTGAAAACATTGTTAAAAGAAAAAAGGGTAAAATTTTACTTATTAGATGATTTTAGGAGTAGTGAAATGTTTTTTTAGTAAAATATTTTAGAAAATATGGTTTTGAGATGAAAATTGGTTCTCCGACTAAAGATGGAAATTAATATATGTTTTCGTAAAAACAATTTTGAAAACATTTTGAGTACTAAAGAGTATAAAATGGTACTATTAATTGAAAAAGGTCATGAATAGACAGAGGAGGAGAAAATAAAGGGGAATATTGATCAATTTACATATAATTTAGTCGAATGTAAATACCATTTAAAGATCATTAAAATTATTATATAAGAAATAATCTATAAAAGATCTAAAGTGTCGCCTACCACTTTGAAATATTTTAAATCATAAGCCTTGTGAAGTAATAACATGAAATTCATGTTTTAAATAACATGATGATAAAATAATTTTATGTATAATATATCAAAATGGGTAGTATATACACCACATAAAATAATTATGTGGTGAACATGACATTTATCTCATAGATGTAAAAAGTGAGATGAAAATATCATACCTTGAGTTTTACTTGTCTCATATGTATTTAATTTAATAACTAATAAAATTATGTTAATTATTTAATTGATTAATAAAAATTTAAATTTTTATAATTACTATTATTTCACTTATTATAATATTTTATACAACAACTTAAACAATTATGTTCACATTGGATGTTTTGAAGAAAATTAGTTTTTTTGTAAAAAACAACTTTCGCAGGAAATCTATCGTCAAAGTGGTCATTATATAACATCTATAGAATTATAATCAAGACATAATTATAATATTTATAAAACAATTATATATTTAAATCCAATATTTAAATATTGTTATAAAAATGAACCAAAGTTACAATCATAGAGACAGTAGATCGTACGTACGCATGAGTAGCGTTCATATTTTTTAATGATCATCATGTAAAAAAGGTTAGTGAAATTAATAAATATGGAATAATAATTATATCATAAATACCATATTATTTAATCATATATACTAATATATATAATTCTTGTGATGTAAAATGAATCACATCCTGTCGAAGAGGTAGTAGTCCACACATCCACGAACAACGTTATCACTTTTTAAGTGTGTGAAAGAGTGACAATGAAAATGATATATATATATATAATTTATAAAATGTTAATTATTTCATGGAGATCATATATTTTTTCTCATATGTTTAATTAAAATCATCCTTTTAATATTATATGTTTCATGTCAATGAATCACATCTCTTTTTAGAGGCGGTAGTTCACACTTCCACAATCGATTTTATCATATATACAAAAAATGGAAGTCATAAAGGTATATTCTATATTAAAATTAAATAATAATAACATTATAAATATCCTATATATGATATATGAATAGATTTTCCATCATAATTATCACCATGATAGGTTGTACAGTTAGAACCAACAATCATCGTTTCGTCAGGCAGGAGTCCGTCATACACATAAACTATAAGTTTGTTACCCATTAGATGGATATATGTGTAAGTGTATATAGTCAAATTAACATAAACATGTATCAGTATATTGAATATTTTTTTGTAATATAATCATGGAATAATAATCATTGGAAGAGTGTATAAATAAATAAAACTAAAGATCTTGAGGAAGGACATTACCTCTTAATCGGTTAACTCCTTTTTGTTTGCACCAAATGACATCCTTGGATGGATTTATAACCAATGTGTGGCTTCTAGGATTATTGTAAGATGTTTTAGGATCTATGTTTTCATATATGTTTTGATACTAATTGGATTTTTGGCGTATGGAATTGGGATTCTTAAGTAAATATTTATAGTGGAGTAGGAGTGGTACTCTTGTAAATTTTGGACAAATTAATTCCACCCATGTTTTTAACATTAAAATTGAATCCAATAATGAAACAAATTCTATCCAAGGGATTATGGGTGAATATATGAACGTAAAATGTATTTTGTACATTTTTATGTTATTTTTATCTTTTAGATTAATGTTTAGTTCCTTGTTAAGATTTATTTCACTTTAAACATTGTAATTAAATTTAATTACATTCCCAAATATTTTAGGTCGAAAACTATGTTGAAATTTTTATAAATTATAAATTTTTATAATTCAAAAAATGGTATAATTTTTAAAAAATTCCATTAATATAATTTTTATAAATTAATTAAAAATTAATCCCACATACATGATGACAATATTGGTTTTTAAAGTAAAAACGTTTGAATGTTTTCAATTTTTTTTTCAATTTCAATGTGAAATTGATTCTAATTATCTAAATTTGTTTAATTGGAAAAAAATTATCCCACTAAACTTTAAAATTAATTGAAAAAATAATTTCACCTTATAAATAAATTAGACAAAAAATTTTGTTTTGAGTTCAAATTCAGTATTTGTTACTATTCATTAAAAAAATGAATCATCATAGAAAAATTCCAAAAATTCAACGTATCCTAATTTTTATTTTCACATATCTAATTTAAAATTTTTATTAAATATATCACTTATAAAATTTAAAAAAAATGGATTTAAAATAGGTTCTCCATTAAACGGTGGGAAACGTGCCTTATTAAATTTTTAGGTTTTTATGTGTAATATTTTATTTGTTATTATATCATGATTATAAAATATATTGGATAAATTTTTAAAATATTTGATTGAATATATAATATATATATATATTACAATAATATCACCCACTAATTATAATTAATCTAATTTATTAGAATAAATCAACATTATGAAAAAAAAGTTTTCTATAAAAACAATCCCATTTTACTCTATTAGTTGATATATTCATTTTTAATTAATTATTAACCAATTAATTCATTTCTTATTTTTTGAAAACCATATATTTTATAAGTTAATTAATTATATTCCGAATATCTAATTAAATGGTTGTTTTATATCTCATTATATTAAATAATAATTTTTTTGGTGATATATTATTGCTTGGTTAAACTCGGTTTTACATGTAACACAAGAAATTAAAGAAACTTGTTGTTCCATGCAAATTATGCTTACTCAGTTCCATGTACATTGCAGGCTATAAATTATAATAAATTTATTTCAAATAGTTAATATATTATAAATTCTCAGGATATTATTTCCTCTTACATGTTTGGTATTAAGAGTTATACATGCTATAAAATAGAATGCTCCAAATGTATATTTGCAGGGCATTACATTCTACCCACATTAATTAAATTGTGTCCAAAAATTTTAAACTTGATCTTGGTGATATATTTTCGGATGTTTCCTATTTTTAAAACCCCACATCTTGAAAAGGGTTCATAAGAAATCCTTTAGAAAATAGAGAACGGGCCGTGCAAAGGTTTAATGTACTAACCTATTACCAGGTCTCAACGTAGGATAACTTTAGTGGCATGCTGAGATATGTACTTTTAGGAAAATTGTAAATATTTATTATGAGTGATTGAGGATATCAATCATAATCAAGTGAATTATCAGTGGAATATTGAGGGCCTAAAAACGATAAATCTATAACGATTTAGAAGAAAATATTCTCAATAAAAATCAGCGTATTATGACACAAAAATTTAAGATCCTTCTAATCATGATGAAAAATTATTTTACTGACTAAGATTATAATGAAATTTACTTACATGATACATTTTAATTTCACATTAACAATTCTATATTTTGGTTTTGCAAAAATCAAATTCTAAATAATCACTTACTTTAAGAAATGGGAAAAAATTATCATTGATATATAGAGCACTAAAATAAACTTTTAATTGATTCTAAGACCCACAAAAGAGTGAAAATCCTCTACATTAGTCTCGAACTATTTTCTAAATCCAATATTGTTATGAAATTAATCTCTAAAAAAACATACACTATTGTTTCATCATTAATATTTATTCATCAAATAGTTTAACTAAAAAAATGAAAAATTAACCATGACACTGCATAGGTAAGTGGGTGGAGTGAAACCCTTATTATCCTTCGATCATGGGTTCAAGACCCATGACCTCTCATGTCTTTATTGGTTGTGACCTGATGTACATTTTGTACTTTTCTAAAACCAAATTACTATAATTTCCAAAAAAAATGTGATAGACATCCTTGAAATAAGGTTAATCACAAAATATCCTTTTAGCTATGGTTTTCAATATAACCCTAATACATAAATACACATCCATTTTATTTCAACATAAGTACTTCCTTGGTATAAGATTTATCCTATCTTATTCATTGTCATTATCTATTTAAATATATATTAATGGTTTGTAATGAAAATGTTAATTATCATAAGAATATCCCCCATGATAGTAAAACTAGTTGAACAGTATGGCAGGTTGTTGTGTACCAGGTTACACTGAGTCATGCCCAATACACTATTTCAGAATTATTACCCCTAGGTACATCTATTCCAAAACCATGTACACTTATAGTATCCAGACCGGGGTGATTTACTATGAAAAACCAAAAAACAAATACCATACCGAAATTCTAGGATTTTATTATATACTTATCCTAAAATTATACACTAAGGTTTTGTTCTCTAATTTTTATTCCTAAATCTAGATCCCAATGTTGCTACTAAAATTTCTTTGATGCCTATTATAGTGACCCGACCCCAGAGAGCCTGGAGCCAGTGACTACTGCCATTACATTAGCAAGATTACAAAGAATCAAATCCTAAAGGACCCAATAGTGTAGTAGTCTTGGTAAAATAGATATATAAATTATTCTTGCATTAAAAATGAATACACTAATTACAAAAAAAAATTTATTTTTAGGATAACATTTTTCCTTCAATGATTCCCACAAATATGTTTCTTCATGCACTTCTTGGATTCCTAGTAAAGGGAAACAAAATAAGTGTGGGATCAAATTTTAAGTAAGGGTAATTTATAGTGGAATCAATAATGAATCAATAAAAATAATAATTATGGTTTGGTAAATATACAAAAATACATACCATGTAATAAAAAAATAGAAGGAGGATCATAAACAATATTGATATGTAATAACTAGAATCACATTCCACTAAAATAACTAGATAAGGAAAAATCAATATTATATGGTAAGAAATTGAAACATATTATATTTAATAAATGAAATGATATTGAAATTCATCCCTAGATATGTTGATGAAAAATCTCACATATAATAAATACTAAATAAAAATGAAAGAAAATGCTGAATTTTTTGACATTATGTATCTAGAACATGGACCATTATACTGTCAACATCATTCCTCAAGACAGTTTAAGTCTATTATTATAAACCCATATATTCTTCTTGGAAAAACATTCAAAGGGTTTATCACCATCTACTGTCATCTCATGAGACTATAGATGCATCGATGGTCTATATATAGTCGAGGCCCACCCATCATTACATGTCTAAAGCATTAATCATATAGAATAATCAATTTATTCAATAAATAGAGTTACTTATAAAATATCCATATTGAATAAAGGATTCAGATCTATCAATACATACCCAAGTAATAATATTATTTTCAAAGTAAATATTATATGAAAAATGGAATACGGTTCATGTTATATTCATATCTATGAAAAATGATAAGGATATTTTGGGTAAATTCAATCTCAAAAGTTATAGAAAATTTAATATTTCAAGGGGAATGATTGTAATAAAGGAAGTGAATTTCAATAATATCCTTGACCAAATCAATAATAAACCATCCATTGGAAGATTAAGGTTGATATCAATACAACATATCCCAAGTGGAGTCATGATAATGGCTTTTTTCAGTGATGAATTTATATACTATAAAGAATATCTTTTAAAATCATTTTTAGGAAGATAAACTTTTTTTGAAAATCCATTTGAAAAAATATTTATTTCAAAATCAATTTTAAAAAAACTGTAAAAATTAACCTTTTAAGAATTAAAATTAAGCTTCAAAGAAATTATGGTGGTTCAATTTGTACATGCCATATAATGAAAAAATAACATTCCTTTTGTATGGTAAAAAGGTTAAAAATGCATTGTTTTTAAAGAGATAAGAAGACTAATTAAAAAACATTGGTAAAATATAAAAGGGATAAAAATGTCTTTAATAAATCATTTGGGACTGGTAAAAACGTTTTTAAATTTTTTTTAGAAAATAAGTTTTTATAAGAAAATACATTCTCTAACTAAAGAAATAAATGAAGTCATGTTTTCTAAAAAGAATATTCTAAAACATTTTGAGTACCACGAAGTTGGTAAATGGTACTAATACATAAAAATTCATTAAATAACTAGATAAGACGAAAAGGTAGGGGTTTATTAAACAATTTTCATATCATTATATTGAATGTAAATACCATTGAAATATCATTAAAATTATTCTTGAGGAAAATAAAAATTAAACATTCCAAAGTGTCACATGACACTTTGAAACATTTTTAATA
Source organism: Viscum album (assembly GCA_963277665.1). Taxonomy (NCBI): domain Eukaryota; kingdom Viridiplantae; phylum Streptophyta; class Magnoliopsida; order Santalales; family Viscaceae; genus Viscum; species Viscum album. The sequence goes on along the minus strand of OY728140.1, from coordinate 1,261,840,367 downwards.
TTTAGCCTCCTAATGTTATAAAATTAAATTAATTATTTAAATATATTATGGATAAAATAATTTGGGATATAATATATTAAAATTGGTTATAGATACACCACACAAAATATGTAATTGGTGAATATGATGGTTATCTAATAGATATAAAAAGTGAGGTTAAAATCTCTAAACTTCAGTCTGACTTGTCCCGTGTAAATTTATTTTACTAAAGAATAAAGTTATGGTAATTATTAACTTTATTCAGAAACTTTTTCATGTTTATAATTAATTTTATTTTAGTTATTACCATGTTTTAGACGACTACTTAAACAATTAAGTTTATGACTGGTGTTTTAACCAAATTTAGTTTGTGTGTAAAAAACAACTATGGTAGGTCACATATGGTTAAAGGGCTAATTATATAACATCTAAATAATAATAATAATTAAATAATTATCATATTTAGAAAGAAATTATAGATCTAAAACTAATAATTAAATATTTTTATGAAAAATAAACTCATGTTACAATCATGGAGATGGTAAATCAGACATACACATGATCAACATTCCCATTTCTCAATTATAGTTATGGAAAGAAGCTGGGTGGAATTTATCATTGAATAATAATAATTATATCATAAATAAAATTTTATTTAATCATATATAATAATAACATATATATATATATATATGATTTTATGTAAAATGAATCATATTGTGTCAAAGAAGGAGTAGTCCACAAATCCACGAACAAAATTTTCATATTTTAAGTGTGTGAAAGAGTAATAAAGAAAATAATATATATATATATATATATTATTTACATAATTGTAAATTTTTGATGAACATTTTATATATTCTTTTTATGTATCATATGTATAATTAAAACCATCGTTTATACAATCCATGTATCTTTTGAACGAATTACATCACTTTTATTAATAGGTATTCAAACTTCCACAAACGATGTTATTATATTTATGGAAAATGGAAATCATAATGGTGTATTCTATATAAAAATTAAAAAAGAATAATTAAATTATAAATATAATATATTTCATATATAAACTACATTTCCATCATTATTCCCCTTGTGAAAGGTGGTAAGGGAAGAATGAACAATTATCGTTTTGTGAGGCGGTAGTTCATCGTACACATAAATAGTAAGTTTGTTACCCATTAGATTGAAGTGTGTTTAAGAGTAGGTAAAAACCTAACATAAAAATAAATAAGTATATTTATTATAATTTCTTTGTTATATCATCATTGAAAAATAATAATTTAAAATGTGGATAATGAAATAAAAATAAAGAGCTTTATGGAAGGATGTTACCACTTAATCTAGTAACTCCTTTTAGTTTTCACCAAAGGGATTCCATGGAAGGAATAATAAACAATGTTAGGATTATAGTTTTAGCGGAGGGATGTTGAGGATCTTTTTTTGATGATATTAATTGAGCCAAGGTGTCTTTATAGGTGTGAGTTAGTCGGAGGATTGAGTGCCATTTTATAGTGGAGGAGGAGTGGCACTCTTGAAAATTTTGGAAATAGGAATTACACCCATATTTTTTTAATTGCAGGTGGATCAAATAATGTTTAAAATTAAATAAAAGGTATGATATGGTCTAAATATGACCATAAAATATATTTTGACAAGTTTATTGGTCATTTTGTCCCTTAAGTTTAAGGTTTAATCCCTTGTTAAGCATAATTTCGCCTTAATCAAAGTAATTAATTATAATTACTTTCACATATATTTTTGGTAAAAAACTATGTTTAAATTATTATAAAATATAAATTGTTATTATTCAAAATATGGAATAAAAGTTTCAAAATGCCAATCATATATGTTGCAAAAATTAATTAAAATTTAATCCCATAGATGGGACAACAATGCGCATTTTGAAAGTAAAAACATCCCAAAGTTTACTAGGTTTTTTTATTGAATTAAAATTTTAAATTGATTTAAATGGACTAAATTAGATTTATTAATAAAAAATAATATAATTAAACTTTTAAACTAATAAAAATATAATTTAAACTTATAAATTAATTAGACAAAAAATCTTTTTTATGTTATCAATCGGTATTTTAAACTTTTCATTAAAAAACAAACATCACAAAAAAATACAAAAAAAATCACCCTAAAATAATTATTATGTCCTCATTTCAATGATTATTTTTATTTTGTCATATAATATTTATGAAATTTCTAAAAATTTTATTTAAAATAGGTTCTCTATTAAAAGGTGGTAAATTTTCCATAATTAGAATATAGGTTTTTATGTGTAATATTGGGTTTGTTCTTATGTCATGTCTATCATATATATTGCATGAATATAAAAAATATTTTATTGAATATAAAATATATATTAAATTAATATCACTCACTAATTTTAATTTATTTATTTTATTAAGATAAAACATATTTGTGAACATAAAAACAGTTTTGTATAAAAAACATTACCTTTATACTCAATTGATTCTTATATTAATTTATAATTAATTAGTAACGAATAAATTTATTTCATATTTGTGTTAGGCATATATTTTTGAGGTTATTTTATATTATTCATAACCTCTAATTTTATGGGTAGCTTATATCATATTATATTTAATATTAATATATTATTTTTTGGTAAAATTCAGTCATTCATGTAATGCAAGCCATCTAGTAAACATGTGGTTGTGTGTGATGTATGATAACATAGTGATTTTTTCCGGGAAATCTATAAATTATATTTATTTTATTTGAAATATTAAATATAATATAAATTTTCGGAATATTATATTCTCTTACTCGCTTGGTGTTGCGCGTTATGCACACTATCAAATAGAGTGTTACTTCTTGAGATTTTAAAGGCATTACAAATAATACAACATCATCATAATTATAAACCATCTGGATAATGAATAAGTATTATATTGTTAGATTGAATCCCTAATGAATCATAAGTAAAAAATATGGATGTTTTCATAGTTAAAAGAAAATTTAAAAGATCACATGAACTTTTCTTGGGGAAAATACCCTTGGGAATTTAAAATCACTTATTTAAACCCTAAAATATTAATGAATATTATGAAATATATTTTCAATCAAAAAACTAGGTAATCTTGTTAACTAATTAATAATATAAATAATATTCATAATGGAGGATAATTTGTTCAAGCGATAAATGTTAAATTATTGATTATATTCCCACCATTCTTAAAAATTACCTTATTTTGAAAATGGCACGAATTTTCCACTTCAATAGTTTAATATAATTTTAATCATGGTAAAATGGATTTAATAAATCGTTGGAGTATAGTAAAACCATTATTTAAAACATTTTAAACAATATATGAACATGGAAGAAAAATGTTCCTGTCCGAAAAGAGAGATAATGTTGGTTTTCCTTAAAAAATCTCTTTTTGAATTATTAGTACTAAAGATTGAAAATGATAAAAAAACATGAAATATATATATATATAATAATAATAAATTAAATAATATTTTTTATATATAGATAATATAATTTCATCATCATAAATTTCATCAGAATAAATCATGGTGAGAGGTGCGACTGTATTATAAGACACTTACCTCAGGTCTAATAAACATCATAATTGATTTTAACATCTATTATAACAAATTTTAATTTATTATAATTATATAAAATTAAAAAATTCATACTTATAATACCTTACATGGATTACTTATAACAAATTATAACCTGTTTATTAATTATTTTTCGTTATCATCGTCATTTTAGGTGTTAATTACCTTTGTGGTATGGTTAGATGTGGAAGTTACTGTTCTTGGATATTGATCATAGATTCATAATATTTATGAAAATAATCATTTACTGAGTATCATATTTATTCACTATAATATTTTTCTAAGAATTCATATAACGTGATAATGTAAAATGAATTACATCACTTTATGGAGATGGTATTTCGTACAAACACATGAGTGATGTTTTGACTTTTTGATGGATGAAATAAAAGAATAATAAATATTGATTCAACAAGAAATAAAATTAATTTTATAATAAATTTCATTTATATTCTGGAAGTATATTATTATTATTATCTATTTATAGGTAGGGATGGAGAATTAATCTCATCATTTCGTTGAGGTATTAGTCCACATATAGAGATAAGTGATATATTCATTTCCCATGTGATGTAAAGGGGGTGGAAAAAGGTTGTCCTATAATCATAATAATATATTAATATATTTATGTTACTAGATTCATTATGTTATTATGAATAGAACATAATTTTAGGATATAAGATAAAAAATAATATTTTAAATAGTATTGTAAGATGACTACCTCGTTGTTAAAAGACCTCTGTTGGATTACACCTTTATCCATCTTACGATAATTTTAGGGTAGGAACTAAATCCCTATAACGAATGGAAGGAAGCATAGAATGTTTTTTTAATTTCTTTTTCAACCTATAGATTTCAAATTTTTTTAAAATAAACAGGCTAATAGGTTCCCTTTTATAAGTTAGGGGAGGTACACACGTGTAATTACTAAAATCATTTAATAAATTTGAAGTCACATTCTTGTGAATGTGAATATAAATGTATAATAATTAAATATTATGAAAAAATGGTAGAAATATATTTTATAAATAATATTTACACTATTCTATGTTTCATTTTTATTCTTATCATTTAGTTTAGCACTCCCCCCACTAGTAACCCCATTTAAACCCTATTCATGGTAACAAATTTGTACTATTTTTACTATTCATTATGACCAAATATGAAATTGATATCATTACAAAATTTTGAAATTCTTATTCAATATATGGAATCCATTTTACTAAAAAAATTCTATAAATAGTTGAAACAAATTATAAAATAATTATACAAAATGAAATGAAAACTAGTTTTTTAAAAGAAAAGCATTTCTTATAATAAAACTGAGTTTACCTTCATTCATTTCAATGTAAATACAATTAAAGGAATATTAAAATATAATATTGAATATATATTATATAAATTTCATTGTGATCATTAATAAATAGTGTTCTATTTAATTTATTAATATAAGAATACATTTCCAACTTAAAAATAGATATAAACAAACTACTCTTTTTAGATTCAAATGATGTTGTCTTCATTCATGACCATTTGATAAATAATATATGAAGTATTATTCATAAATTAATAATTAATTTAATTAAACTAAATGATTTATGGTTATCAATATATAAATATATATTCATAAAAGGTAGAAAAAAATACACTTCTTTAGAAAAATGGGTTATTTAATTTGGAGATGGTTTTATTAAAATTTAGTGATTATTTCATAGGATTTGATAAATACATTTAAATTATTAAAATAAATTATATATATATATTATAATGTTGTTATTACTATTCATAGAATCTAATATAATGTCTATATTATAAAGCCAATAATATATAACGGTTCATTTAGATTCCAGGTTTCACATAAAGGAATTTATAAAATGATTCTACTTTTTTCAAAGGATTAGATTTCAAATCTTAGGTTTTTTAATCTAAAAAGTATACAATAACATGATTATAAAAATTATTAATATATATGATTTTAAACTCATTAAATATATAGATATCAAGAGATCAAGGTATTTAAATGAAAATGTTTTTTGTGAAGAAGAAAAGAAAGGAAGTGATGATGAAACAATTCCAATATATTTATTATAATGTGTAAATAATTATTATACTAATGCCAATATAGTAGAGGAATTTGTTACCAAACACTATAAATCAACACCATAGAGGAGAAAAAAATAAATGAAGGTATATCTATCCAAAATAATTGGAGATAGATATGTACATACTCCAAAAAGAAGAATGATATGTGCAGATCATGACTCTATTCAATAAAAATTTCAATTATCCACTTTTATAAAAGTTGTTCAAGAAAAATCATGGTATTTAGATAGAAATGAATAATTTTATTAGATTCATAAAAATTATTCATGTGATATTATGTAAAATCCATAACATTGCAATGTTCTTAAAATTTAATGTATCTTTAAGAAAACATTTATAAGTCTGGGAATGTGAGAACAAAAAATGAATTCAAGGATTGTTGTAGTTATGTATAAATTAATGGGGCTGAAATTGAAAAACATAATTCCCCAATATGATTATTTTATTCAATTTGAAAAAAAAATTCTATGGTAATTCAAAGAGGTTATAGAGACTATCATATGGATTTCAAAACATCATTCTTAAATGGGGTTATGGATGATAATGTTTACATTGAAAAATGTATAGAAATAAACTTTTAATACATCAATATTATTTAATTTTAGATGAATATTCATTAAATGTCACAATTCCTGCTTTAGGAGTGTCAATTTTTGGTGTCTTTGGACACTAGATACACAGTCTTCTTATTTAACTGAAGATCTTTAATATCTCTTATAAAGCTCTTCCAACGTAGTATTATTATTAGAAACAACCTACATAAAACCAATCTTCATCACATCAGTAAGTTAAATATAGCAACCCAATATTTTTACACATATCATTACATAATTGACTACCAAATTACAAGATAAGGATCATGAAGTCCTTTGTCTTGGAAGACTATGTACATAAAACTGAAAACATGGGACTAAAAACATTTATTTATTCATCATCCATTTTGAGATCCTAAAATCCTTTGATCCATTGCATATTTATAAAATAACCAAGGAATAATATGAGAAAGAGATTATCTAAAATTCCCAATAAGTGAATAATCATTAAATTAAAGCTTATCTCATGGGATAAAATACATAACATAATGACATAAAAAGGAATGGAACATGATCAAACCTAAGAAATCATAACATATATAACATGGGATCATATAATCATGGAATAATAGTAATAAAGAATAAACATAAAACATGGATTTTGCATGATTCAAGGCTCATTGAGCATAGCGGAGCATGATTCAAGGCTAACAACCAAGACCGTTTCACATGGAGCATGAGTTAAGAATATTCACTATGACCATTCCACATAACATCTCATGAGACTTAAAATTACCCAATGTATTAGAGATCTATCTGGGAACACCCATAATAATAGGTTCATTAGTCTGTTTTCTATATAAATAATCATACATAAGAAATAAAACATAAACATAATAGTTGCGAATGTAATGCACTGGGAATCATAATCATGTCATATAGCATTATTAATGGGAATATCATAAAAATTCCTATGAAAGAAAGGAAGTAAATTATACATGGACATTAATAAATAAAAATTTGAATAAATCATGATTATTGATTTTAATATAATGTGATAACATGAAAAAAAGTATTTAGGAAACATTAGAATTAAAACATTTTTGTGCGGTTTAAGGAAAATATTAAAGAGTATTTAAAGAAGAAACGGGAATAATATTTCATATAAAACCATAACTCAAGCAAGATAGTTTTCATTATAAAATTAGTTATTTTTAAAAAATAATGGTGTCTTAAATCAAATTATATAGTGCACTTTAAATTGTGTAAGAACTCAAGAAATTCCCATAAATTGGGCATGCTTATTATGAAAAATTGAGTAGGGAAACTTATAAAAACATGTATATCCCCAATAAATAAGGATGAATGAAACTTGAAATATGATTTCCTAAAATATAAATATCATTTACAATATGTTCATAAAAATAAAATGGAATTTAATTTGAGTAAAAATAGAGGAAGAGTAACCCGAAGAAATAATGTAGGCCTAGGTAGAATCAATTACCTTATGTCTTAATTTGTTCTTCACTTGATCTTAATGTCCAAGATAATCAAATTAGATTCATTATTTAATAATTAAATAACCCTTTATACATTTATTGTTTTTATTATAACTTTATTAAATTCATTTATAGACTTTTTACAGGTGAAGATGTTTAATTTCATCATTTTGGAGTGTTGGTTTCCTTGGTTCTCATGAACGATTTACTTGTATAAATGTAAAAAATGTCATATAAAGTGAGGGTAATTATCTAGAATTGAACATATATGTTATTAATGATATTAAATAGTTTAAATCTGTCTTATGTATGATTTTTTTATGTCATTAAAATGAGTCATTAGATAAATAGTTAATAATAATCATTTGGGTTCATTTTGGCTGTTTTAGATCACAATGAACTCATTTTGTTTTATAAATTAATATCACGTGTAAAAAATTATTAAATAAAATTAAATAAGATAATATATATATATATTATAATCTGTTTTATCCATAAATATCGTTTAATTACCATCCTTGAAGTTGGAATTGAAAGATGAAAGCATGTCGTCCCTGAAGGTGGTAGATCAGCACCTTATAGACGATGATTTCATTCTAAAAATAAAAGAGATAGAAGAAGATTTTTTTGAATAATTATTCCATAAAGATGATAAAATTATATTATATAATTGATATTGTAGGTTTCATTCCACTTGGAAAAGGGAAAGCGTGGAGAAGATAATAAAATAAAAGAACATGAAAATAAATTGAAAGAAAATAGAAGAGGGTTTTACCTCCTGATTCCTTCTTCTTGAGATCCTCATAAGGGGATTAGTTTTGGGGTCTTTTAAGATAAAACTCTCTTGAATTTGGGGGAGGGTATTGGGAGGATATTTTTGCATAATATTATCATGGATAAAGGCATGAAAGGTGTGAGTAAAATAGGTGATGAGGGGTGTTGTTTATAGTGGAGAGGAGGAGTGTTTTCGCATTATTTAATTCATCATATTACTATTTTTCTCAAGAAAACAATAGTGTTGATTAATGGGAATAAATACAGTAATTAGATCATGTGGGTGTGAGCCAATGGTTCTTATATCAATAATAACTCAAGGAATAGTTTATTTAATTTATTATGCATAAATACCATAAATTATGGTATTTCAATATTCACCAAAAATTCATGTATTTATAAAAAATATATAAAATTCACCCTGACCAATTGTAGATGTTTAGAATTCAAAAATGAAATCCGTTAATGAAAATAATTTTCTAAATATTATAAATTTAATTTTTTTTAAAATCTTAATTTACTCAAATAATAAAAATTTTAAAATTAAAACTGATTTTATATCACCATAATAATTTAACAAAGGTCTCATAAAATTATCTTATGATAATAATAAATAATCATAATAATTTATGAATACATTTTATGAAAATAAATTTTCCATTAAATTATTAAATTACTAATAAAATTGTAATTAAATAATTATGATTTACAAAAATACCAACAATAAATTAATAATTTTTAAAATTCTTATTTACTTATAAAATTATAAAATTATATTATATATTTACTTATAAGATGAATAAAGTTTATTTATAATTTCATCAGTGCGGTTACTATTTAATTTTTTGGTTTACTACTCATAAGGGTAATGTTACTACTCTAATGGTCAAGTTATTATTCCTTTGCTATAGGTCCTTGACTTCTAGAAATGCATTATATTTTATTAATTCATCATTTATAAAGTATGTATTGTGTTACCTATGTAATTTTATGTTATTATAACATATGAAATTATTATAAGAAGCTAATTTCCATTAATAAAAATTTGAGTTATTAAATACTTCCCCCCTTATGAAATTTCTCCGTTGAAATTTCATTTAACATTGTACGTTGAAAATATATGTGGGTACTTTTCTTTCAACAATTCCTACAGTTCCCATGCTACCTCTTAGTACTTATGGTTCTACCATTGTATATCAACCAGGTGAGTAGTATTTTTATGTAGAACATTATCTCTGCAATCCAAGATATTCATTAGCTTCTCCTCATAATAAATCATTCTCCAACAATACCAGCTCTGAATTCCATACATGTGAGGTATCTATTGTGTAATGCATATGTGTAATACATCATATACTTAAGACATGGTTCATTGAAGTGCTATTCGATTGGCCAGAGCTCTGATATAATCAAGTATCTCGAAGGGGATGATGTACCTAGGACTTAGCTTCCCTTTTTTCCCAAATCCGATTATCCTCTTCCATAGAGATATGGTAGGAATACCATGTCTCTATCTTAAAATCGAGGTCTTTTCGATGACTATCTACATAGAACATTTGTAGAATTTTGGGATACCTTGATGGGCTGATAAATGGTTTTCAGCTTCTCCACCATTTCTTTGAACAACTTCTGTTCACCAGCATCACCTTAGCATGTCAGTGTTCTACACCTTTTCCAATAAAGGGATTCATATGGAGATACTCGAGTGGAAACAACTATTTTATGATAACTCAACCAGGGGTAGATATTGGTACCATCCTACTTTGTAGTCCATAGAAAAATATCTCAACATGTCTTCTAGTATCCTAATAGTTCTCTTAGATTGGCCATAAATTTAAGGATGATAGGTTGTATTGAAGTTCATCTCACTGCTTAGATCATGTTGGAGACCTTTCAATAACTTTGAGGTGAATCTTGTATCTCAATCTGATACAATTGATATTAGTACTCCATAAATCCTTTCCAGTTATTTGGTATGTATCCATGCAATCTGATCGAGTGATAAGTCCTCTTTAATTGTGATCAATTCATATGTATTTGTAAGATGATCCATAATAACCCATATAACATTGTTTCCTCATGATATCATTGTTTGTCTACTGAAAAATTCATTGTGATTTTATCCCATTTCAATGTTGGTATAGATAATGGTTGCATCATCCGTTTAGAATTTTTCATTTAAACCATTACTTACTAACATACCATGCAATTTTATATATATTCAACAATCTCATTTTTAATATTTTCTCACCAAAAGTTCATCCAGAGATCTCGATACATCATTGTGATCCTTGGGTGAATAGAAAAGGTTTATATATTTGAATCATTCATCATATATTTATTTATATCTATAGAGGATATTACACCTAGATATGACCCAAATCTTATGACCCCATCCTCATCGATCTTGAACTTTAAGGATTTACCATTCTTGATGGATTCCACATTTTTCTGAATCTCCACATCATTTCATTGAGAATTAGTTATTTTATCTATAAGGAATGGTTGGGTAATAATTTGAAAAAGGATGGATGATGTTCCTCCCTTAATGATTCCCATGTCCACCCTTTGTAAGTATAAGAATATTTGATCCTTCTCAATTCATACCATGGATAAAGATGTAGGATTCATTCTACATAGAGCATCCACTACCTTATTTACATTACCATGATGGTAGTGGATTAAGAATTCATAATCCTTGATGATATCTATCCATATTAATTGGCACATATTAAGATCCTTTTTTGTGAATATATATTTTAGACTATTTTGATTAGTATATATCTCACACTTCTCCCCATAGAGATAATTCCACTAGATTTTCAACACGAAGATCACAGCTTCCAACTCTAGATCATGTGTAGGATAATTTTGCATATGAATTTTCTACTTTTGTTGAGGTGTAGTATATAAATTTACCATTTTTAATTAGTACATAGCCTAAGCCTTTTCTAAGAATCATTGTACACTACAAAGAGTTCTCTACTACTTGGGAGTGTGGGTATTGGCGCAGTGGTCGGTAACTTTTTGAGCTCCAAAAATATTTCCTCAGATTTTTGAGTCCAGAAAAACTTCACTCACTTACATTTCATCTGGTTTATTGTGTTTTAATACCATGATACTTTATTCACAAATAATCTGGAATACCCAGCTATATAAAGGAATCTACGGATCTCTATTACATAATTTGGCATGGTCCACTCTTCGATTTCCTTTTTCATAGAATGATCCATAGATACCCCATTGCCGGTAATAACATCCCCCATGAATGACAATTCCTCCAACCAGAAATCACATTTACAATACTTTTCATAAATTTTCTCCCTTCACCATGTTTGGACAATAGTATTCAAATGGTTATCAACTTCCTCCTTTCTATTAGAGTATATTAGAATACCAACGATAAAGAATACCAAATTTTTTTAAGGTAATATCTAATGAATATATTCATTAAATAAATGAATTTTTTTTGAGAATTAGTAAGTCCAATGGGAATAACTGTGAAATCATGGTGTTCGTACCTTGTTTTAAAGGCAGTCTTGTGAATATCTTCCTTCCTCGCCTTTAATTGATGATATCTCGATCAAAGCTCCACCTTAGAGAAATAACTATACCCACACAGCTAGTCGAACATGTTATATATTTATTACAGGGGATACATGTTCTTTATTTTCATTTTATTTATCATAAGATAATCAATGTAGACGCACAATAATATATCCTTCTTCTTAATAAGGAATATCAGTTCACCCATCGGTGAAGCACTCATCCATAAAAAACATTTTTCCAGATTATCCTACAACTACTTATTTAGTTCTTACAGCTCAATAGTTTCCATTCTATAAGTTTTATTTGATATAGGTATAGATCTAGTAATAATTTCAATTGAGAACTAAAACTCTTGATCAGGTGAAATACTAGAAAATTCTTTAGGGAATAAATAAGTGTAGTCCCTCACAATTGACGGGACATCGAGCATGATCATCTCCATTGTATCAATAATTTGATCAAGATATAATAGACCATAATTAAATGATATCCACACTGAAGATGATGATTCTAAAGTAGATTCATCATTCTCTATACACTTTTAATGAATTGGAGGATGCTTTGGGATGTGAAGAGTGATCTCCCTTTCCTGACAGTTGATGTTGTCTTTGTATAGATATAGTCAATCCATACTCAAAATAGCATCAAAAACTACCAATGGTAGTATGAGAAGATTTTTTTGGGAGGTTCATTCCACAAACATTAACCAAGGAGAAGTTATGTACATTGGATGCAAAAAAATTTACATTAGCTATTCTCTTAGATAAAAAAACAGTCATATTTTGAGGTGGTGTTTGAATATTTTACTAAACTTCAATGATATGAAAGAATGCGTAAAACTAGAATCAAATAGTATATTTTCTATTATTCAATAAATAACTAGTGTTCTTGTCACCACATCATTTTCCAGATCTACCTCAGTAGTAGTGATAGCATATGCCCTTCTTAGTTTCTTTGGAGGTTGTTGTTGATTGCCTCTAGAAACCCTAGTCACATGGTATTGGTTTGAAAAAATAACATGATCACTAGTGGAAATCCCACATATACCAACACAATACTCCCAACGGTTTAAAAAAACTATTGGGAAAAGGATATTATACCAGTGGTTATGTAGAACTTTTGTTATATTCTTATGGTTTTTTAGTTTTCCAAATTGTTTTAGGAAGCCATTGGGTATAGTGACAATTAAGAGGTTTTTTCCAATGGTTTAAACAAACCATTGAACATATTTTTGAAGCCTTTTTTCTCTAAGGTTGTAAACCATTTGGATAACATTACTTTATAAATGGTTTTTTAAAATTGTTGGGAATGAAAATCTTCAAATATTGATGCCTCCAGGGATCTCGAACTCCAAAGATCTCGAACTTTTTTCACTAAACAAGATCTTGACACACCATCTCAAATATTTTTTCCTAAACCTCGATCATCTCGATTATTTTTTCCCTAAATCTTGATGCGAACCTTACTTCCCAACACAACAGGTCTAGTTTCCTAATGATGTGTTCTTCCCCTTTAAATCCGTATGTGTGAGTTCATTTATTTTAGAATTTTTCATTACATTTTTATGAAATGTGGTGTGTATTATGCTCCCCTTATGAACGGAACGAATATAACATTTTAGGTTTCTTTTCAACCCCTACATCCCAACCTACTCTCGAGTGTGCGAAAATTAATTTACAATCCGACAACTATCTTTGATTCAAGTAATTTTTGTTCTTCCATTTTAAATCGGTATGTGTGTCTTCATTTATATTAGATTTTTTTGTTCCATTTTTCTAAAATGTACTCTATATTATGATCCCCTTATGAACACAAGTATTATATCATTTTAGGTTGGTGTTTTTTATTTATCATTATAGAATAATTTTTATTGATATTGAAGAGTTCAATATGATACTATGTTATATTATCCTTGGTTTATTTTAAATTTAAGTTATATTGATATTATTTAATTGGTTAGACATAAATATAGTTATATAATTTTTTATCCTAAGAGGAACGATATGATACTCATGCATTATGAATGTACCCCTAAATGTTGTATTTGAAATATCTCAATCTCACATTAAGATGATGATACCCACACTATAAGTCATTCAATGAAGTGTTGCTTCCACCTGAACCACTAGAGTGGATTTGGGGTCATTTTCAAGTGTGGGTGGTGATAGAACCAAAATTTACTCTATTACTTGATCATTTATTCCTACTACATCATGCGGTTTGTTAATACACTTGTAATATTTTTTGAAATTCAAAATGAGTGTTAGGAATTCATTTAACAATTTTTTATGCAGTTGTAATGAATTATTAAGGTATTTATATCATTTTTATCCTAGGAAGACACCCATAATAAAGAAGTATAACCATCATAGAACCCACCAATGTTGTTTATGCCTACACATTATTTAATCTCTGATAAATATCTCACGAAACAAAATAGCCTGGTCAGGTGCACATAATTATTCACTACTAGTTGATAGTAATGGAAGTCTTTGGAGGTGCTCCTGAGGTGTTGTTGTGAACGTTCTTGGATTATACTGTTTTTATTTTATTAGGGGCATTTGGAATCAATATTAGAGTGTTTTATTTTACTTAATATTTGTGGATAATTATATGGTGATAGGTTTGTGTTGGACAGTTGAGTTATGAACTCATGTCCAGTGGTAATTATAGGTTAATTGGGTTATGAAATTATGCTTCTTGATTATAAATGTTACATGGACACCCCCACCCCTTAGACACCCCTACCCCCTTGGACAACAACCCAGCCCCCTGGATAGCCCCCACCCATTCTAGACAGTCCCCAAACCCCCTGGACACCCCCCCAACCCCCTGGACACCCCCACCCACCCTGGACAACCCACACCCCTTGGAAACCTCCTACCCCCTTGGACAACCACTCCAACCCCCTGGACAACCCCCACCCAAACCCCCGGACACCACCACCCCTAGAAATCACCCCACCCTCATGGACACCCTGCCCCAACCCCCTGGATATCCCCCAACCACCATGGAAACCACCCCACCCCATTGACATCCCTACCCCCTGGAAAGTCCAGTTACACCCGTGGACAGCCCTGCCATCCCTGTAGACAACCCCCCACCCTCGTGGACAATCTGCCCACCCCCTGGATACTCCCAACCCCCTGGAGAGCCCTGCCACCCCCATGGACAGCCTTCCCGCCCCCCTGAACACCCGCTACCAAATGGAACCCCCCCCCCCCCGGACACACCCAACCCCCCAAGACAGCCCCCCCCCCCCCCCGTGGAGACCCCAACCCCCCCAGATAGCCCCGCCACCAACGTGTACATCACTCACACCCCCTTGGACACCCCTACCCCATGGAAATCCCCCCACCCCATGGACCCCCTCGGACACCCCAAACCCCCTGGACATCCCTTCCACCCCCGTGGACATCCTGCCCACCCACCTAGACAACATGTACCCCCCAAGACAGCCCCACCACCCCTATGGACAACATGCCCACCCCGCTGGACACCCAGTATCACCTGGACAGCCCTTCCACCCTTATGGACAACCCACCCACCCTATGGACACCCCATACCCCACTGGATAGCCCCCACGCCTAGGAACCACTGTACACCTCTGACCCCCTGGACTACGCTTCCACCCCCTTGGAAAGCCCACCCATCCCCATGGACACCTCGTACCAACTTGACACCCCCCACCCCACCCCTATGGACAGCATGTCCGCACACCCTAGACACCTGCCCACAACCCCCCGGACACCCCCCATCCCCCCGAACACCCCCATCCCTCTGGACACCCCCGACCCCCAATGGACAACCCCCACCCCCTAGGATAGCCCCCACCCCTAGAAACCCACACCCCCTGGACACCACCCACTCCCTTGGGCAGTGTATGTGATCACTCAAATAATCTAATAAAATATAAAATTTATTCGATCTAAAATTTACTCAAATCATGAATAATTATCCTCCACAAGTGTACATGATATTTTACACTCATGTATAGTTCTGTAAAAAAATTTGTTATTAATATAGTATTTTTTTGTAATTTATATTAATATTCTCATATAGAGTAGTGTGTTAGTTATGGTTTCATATATATTGAACAATTTTCATTTACTTAAATATATTTTCGTTAAAAAGTCATTCTTATTGAATTTATTTTGATGAAATTAATTATAAAATCTTTTTTACAGAATGGATAGAAGTTGGATTTATGAATCCGATCAAATCTCAAGTGATTTCCAAAACAATTTCGATTCATTTTTAGATTTTTCATATCACAATTCTTTAGATAGTGGTCACATAAACTTCCCATGTTACCATTGTGTTGGAAGACATTGCTTGTGCCATGCAGAAGTTATCTACCACATAACCAAATATGGTTTTCAATAAAACTACCTAGTTGAGTATCAGAATAGAGAGAAAATGAAATCTCAAATTTCTGATTATCCAAATCAGAGGACTAGATTGGAGAATTTGTTATATGACTGGCTTCAGTTTATTCAACATCATGAAAAATAAAGGATTCTGACCTATGAATATTTTGATACGAGAACACAAGAGGCATCTAATGTAAATGATGATGTTTTGTTGGGGAAAAAATTTAATGATGTTTCAATGACTCTAGTATATCGACAATGCGACAAAATGAAAATGCTGGAATTTTTACTCTGATAGTATCATGGGAAAACTATGAATGAGATTTCTAATACTACCGTCGATTACATTTATACATTATTTATGTACATACTACCAGATGATGCAGATATTCTCTCATACCACTATATGGCATGGAGTTTAGTTGAGGAACATAGATTTTCATGAAAAAAATTCATTCTTTCTCAAAAGATTGTAGTTTAATATAGGAAGAAACAGCTAAATGAAATTATTGTATAAATTGTGGCACATCCTGCTGGAAGCCAATATATGATGGAACACCATCCCTTCTGCCAAAAAAAAGTAATGTGGCTCTTTCTATTGATCCGTAGACTCCATAATTGTTTTATGTCTGATGAAATATCAATACAAAGGTGATCGCATGATACTGATAGAAATAAGACTAACGATGAGTTGGTTCACCCTATAGATAGATTTTCATGGTAGAGATTTGATACTCGATATCCTGATTTTTCAACTGACGTGCGTAGTGTGAGGTTAGGTCTTTCATGTGATTATTTTAATTCGTTTGGACTTATGCTTACGTCACACAACACATGGACGGTTTTTATAGACATTTATAATCCCCCTTCCCCATGGTTATGTATGAAAAAGCCTTTCACATTCAGGAATATACTCATATCTGGCCCTTCTAATCCTAGAAATGAAATAGACATAAACATGTAGCCTTTAATAAAAGAGCCGAAACTTCTTTGAGATGTGGGTGTCCGCACAAACGATGCATGTTCAAAAGACAAATTTCATATGCATGTTGTGATTATGTGGACAATCAATGATTTTCCAGCTTATAAAATGATGTCTGGATGGAGCACGAAGGAAAAAATATCATGTTCTGTTTTTATGAAGAATACATGATCCGGGATATTGATACACCATTTTTGTTTATGTTTTATGGAACATCAAATA
This sequence comes from Viscum album, assembly GCA_963277665.1. NCBI lineage: Eukaryota > Viridiplantae > Streptophyta > Magnoliopsida > Santalales > Viscaceae > Viscum > Viscum album. The sequence continues at coordinate 1,261,822,750 of OY728140.1, read as the reverse complement.
TTCTTTCCAATGGACCATCCATATAGAAATAATCATCAAAGATTTGACAATACCCTGGAGACCGATGATCCGCCTCTTCATATGTCTAGAACTACTGTACTTAATGAATTAAATGATTTTTGTTTTTCATTCGGGAAGGGTCAAATGATATCTTGAAAGAGAAAGAATGTTTACACTAAAACCTGTTACAATTGGAAGAAGAGAATTATCTTATTTGATTTTCCTTTTTGGTCAACCAATGTGTTATGTCATTGCCTAGATATAGTTCACATTGAAAAAAATATGTGTGAAATATTTATTTTGATTCTTCTAAATGTTAAGGGAATAAAAAATATGATTTACAGTCTTGACACAACTTCGTGGATTGGGAAACTAGATTAGAATTGCATCCTATACATATCAGTGAAAATAAATGGTAAGTTCCATGTGCTTATTATGTGATGACGCCAATAGAACAAAAATTGTCAGTACTACAGACTATTAAAGTTAATGATTGTTATTCAAGAAATGTATCTAAATGGGTCAACATAAGAGAGTTGAAGCTAAAATATTTGAAGACTTATGATTATCACATCCTTCTATATGAGTTTATTCCAAATGAAATTCATTATCTTTTTCCAATAACGTAATGTTGGTTGTTATTCAGTTGTGCAATTTTTTTAGAGATCAATTTTCTAAGAAGTTATCCAAGACTCTCTTGCAAAAAATGTTGGCTGACACCCAATTAATTTTGTGTGATTTAGAGAAAGTATTTCCTCCCTTATTTTTCACATGCATGTTGCATCTCACTGTCTATATTCTAACTGAAATAATCGTTGGAATACCTATTTATTTTCATTTTATGTATCCAACTAAATTGAATATATACACATTAAAGTCATCTTTCTGTAATAGGAATCATCACGAAGGATATACCGTGAATGTTTACATGGCCCATGAATGAATGGATTTCTGCTCTATGTATTTGACTGATCATACTAAAAGAATGAACAGAACAATGAAAATTGAAGAAGAATAGTACGAGAAATTTGAACCCATTTTTTCATCACTTCCTCGAGAAGGAGTAATTTATGGATCATATACATTGACGACATTAATCCTTGAAGAGCGGGAGATGGCACATTAAAATTTTTTGATTAACTGTGATTTTTTTGATGAATACATCTTGTAAATAAATTGAATATGAATATCTTATATATATATATATATATATATATTTGTTAAACTATGCTTATTTTTATCTACAAGGGAAATAATGCGATGATAAATAGAAAGCATCGTTCTTTATCTTTGAGAAGGAGGGATACATTACATAGAAAAGAGTATTCTACTTGGTTAAAATTAATTGTAATAATATTACTACTTAAAATAAATAAAACAATATTTAATTATGTTTAATATTCATTTATATTTCAGGTATTGAGTATCCGTGCAGACTTTGTCTATGAAGAAATAAGAGCTTTGGCTTTTGGTCCTAATACTGTGGTTCATGACTATAAATCAATTATTATCAATGGGTACATCTTTGTTATCAATTAATGGGAAAAGAATATGAGAACACATCATGATGGTGTTATGGATACTACCACAACAAACTATTATGATAGTGCATCAGATAGTAGACTACGATTAGAAAATGTTGGTTATTAAGGATTCATTGAAAAAATAATAATATTTGATTATTATTCTCATGGACGAGTCATGATGACAAAAAGCCAGTGATTTGATTTGATGATGAGGCAGGGCACATTTATTGATGTTTGTGGGTTTTGAGTAACTTATATGACTCACACTCCTTCTACAGATGAACCATATGTATTGGAATCAATGGTGAAACAAGTTTTTTATGTCAAAGGCCATATAGTGGTGGTCGAGACAATGGCGAGGTAGAGGCTGAGGTGGAGGAGGAGGAGGTCGAGGAGGAGGCCGAGGTGGAGGAGGAGGGCATTGAAGTGGGTGGGGTCGACGATGGGGGCGATGATGAGGATGAGGGTGAGGCTGAAGATGATGGTGATGATAGTGATGGTAATGAGGGACACATTGACCCGTTTTATTTTTTACTGATATTACCGACCTTTGATGTTTATTGAATTTTTTTCCTGAATATATGTGTGATTAGTTATGTCACATTTTCATTATTTTTTTTATATAAATAAAAAAACATGACTTGAGAATTTTTTGTGACTGTATCACCCCTCCCTGGATAGCCCCACCATCCCCGTAGATAGCCCACCCACCCCCAATATACCCCCTACCCCCCATGGATAGCCCCTACACCCCCGTGGATAGCCCTCCCACCGCAAGGACACCCCGTACCCCCTAGATTTCCTCTTCCACCCCCTGGACACCCCACACCCCCTGGATAGCCTTACCACCCCCATGGATAGCTCGGTCACCCCCTCTAACAGCCCCTTTTCCCATGGATAGACCCCACCCTCGTAGACAGCCCGCCCACACCCTAGACACCCCTACCCCATTAATAGCCCCACCACCCTCTTGGACAGCCCACCCACCAACCTGGACACCTTTTACCCCTCTGGACAGACCCACCCACCCCAAGACACCACATACCCCCCTTGGATAGGTCCCACCTCCGTTGACAGCCCTCTCACCCCTGTGGACAGCCCGCCCACCGCCTAGAAACCCGCTACCCCTTGGACAGCCCTGAAACCCCCATGGACAGCCCGCCCACCCCGTGGACACCTCTTACCCTCCTAGACACCCCATACCCCTCCTAGATAGCCCCCACCCCCATGGATATCCTGCCCTCTAGGCTGGACACTCTTAACCACCTGAACAACCCTTCTACCCTCGTGGACAACCCTCCCACCCCTCTAGACAACCCCTCCCCCCATAGAAAGCCCACCCCCACCCCCCTATGGAAAGCCCACCAACCCCCTAGACACCCCCTACCCCCTGGACAGCCCCGTCACCCCCATGGACAACCCACGTATCCCCAGACACCGTGTACCCCTGGACAACCCTGCCCACCCCCTGGACACCCCATACCCCCTGGACACCCCACCCCAGTGGTAGCCCGCCCACCCCTGGAAATGTTGTACACCCCCTTGAACACCCTATACCCCAATGACATCCCCTCCACCCTCGTAGATAGCTCGCCCACCCCCTGGACACCCCATACCCCCTGTATAGCCCTCGTCCCTCGTGGATCCCCCCACCCCCCCGTGGACAACCCATCCACTCCACTGGACACCTCGTACCCCCCTCAACATCCGTGATACCCCTATGGTCACCTCGTTCCCCTGGATAGCCCCCCAATCCCCACCCCGTGGAAATTTTGACAACCCCATAGACACCCCAAACCCCCCGGGACAACCACACCACCCCCATGGATAGCCCCCCACCCCTGTGGACAGCCACTAGATTATATGGTTTCTAACAAATTCAAGATTCCATTAATCATATCTACCCACTTCGTTGCCTTCTGGGTTCCTTGATCACCAATAAAAAAATGTTGCTGATATTTTAGAAACTCCCTTGTATAATCAATGATCCGAGAAGAACATGGCTACTCCACTTCCACAACAGTTTGTGTAGAGACCAAGACTCAAAAGAAAATAGCTAGATGACAAGAATATCTACCTAAGATGTCCCCTTATTAATTTTTGATTCCTTTGTAGGGGTAACATTCTAATGAATTGTAAAAAACAAAACCTTTAGTAAAATAATATGATGTTCTAAAACAAAGGACACAAAATCACAAATCCCATAAAGATAAATCATAAAAAATTCTTCATAAAACCATTTCAAAAAAACATATTTGATACTTATTTCTATTTAAAACTGCCCAATGATTTATAAAAATACCTTTTAAGGATCCATTACAAAAATAATATCGTATTTTTGTCCCACAATAAAAATGTAATCCATTTCATAATAAACAAACCCCCTTTCCTACTATGCACACCAAAAGCATTCATTTTTCCCTAAAGAAACACATATTAATGAAATAAAAACTATTCCATAATCATTTTAAAAAACTAATGTTATTAAAATTCATGAAATTCATTCGATTAAAACCATTATAGACCCCACCCCCTTGATACCCCCTACCCCATGGATAGCCCTGCCACCCCCGTGGACAGCCCCCTCCCCTACCCCCATGGATAGTCTACCCACCCCCAACCCCCTATGAACACCCCCAACCATCGTGGAAAGCCCATCCACCCCTCGTAGACACCCACCCAAAACAAACCCCATCCCCAAAGACACCCCCGACCCACATGGACAGCCCCCAACCCCTGGACTTCCCCCACCCCCTGGACAATCCCCAACCCCACCCCCGTGGACACCCCCACCCCACCCCCACCCTTGTGGATATCCTGCCCATTCCCATGGACACCACTACCCCCCCCCTGGGCACCCCCAATCCCCTGGATGGCCCCCACCCCCTTGGACACCACCACACCACCTAGAACCGCACCCCCCTAGACACCACACCACCACCTCGACCCCCACCCCCATAGATACCCCCCACCCCCATGGACTGCCCCCCATGGACACCACCCCACCACCTGGACACGCCCACCCCCATGTACACCCCCACCGCCACTCTCATGGAAATCCCCATACCGCCTAGACACCCCCCCCCCCCCCGAACCCCCTGGACGCCCCCACCCCTCTTAAACAGCACCCGACCACCTAGACACCCCCACCCCTAGACACCCCAACCCCATGGACAACACCCCCCTGGACAGCCCCCCACCCCTGGACATGACCCCACCCCCTTGGATAGCCCTCCAACTTCCTTTACCACCTCCACCCCCTGAACACCACCCCACCCACTAGAAACCCCTACCCCATGGACCCCCCCCCCACCCGACCCCCCCTAGACAACCCCTACCCCCTTGGAAAGCCTTCATCCCCCTATACACCACCCCACCCACCTGGAAACCCCCATGGACAGCCCCCACCCCCACCAACCTAGATAACCCCAACCCTTGGACACCCCCATCCCTCCGTACACACCCACTGCCTAGACACCCCCTACCACCTTGGACAGCCTTCCCAACCCGTCGAACAACCCCCAACCCCCTGAATTATAAATCAAATTCATTATTTATTTAATTAACTTTTGAGAAAATAAAGGGTGGGATGAAGGCAACTCTCTCAGGTGATAGGCGTGTTAACCCTAGCTTTGCTAATCAACTGTTCCAAGATGAGAGATCCTTTGCAGATGTGGTCTCAGGCAGAATCCCACACACAGAATCGAAGGCCTCCAGCTTTATTGCCCAAAAACCTATAGAAAAAAAAGTTCTATTGGAGATTTCATTCTCCAAGGATGAGGTACACGATCTTTCATCAGACCTACGATTTGTTCTTGTAGGCCGCTTTATCAAAAATCGCCCTTATCTGTTCTTCTTATGAAAAACTCTTGAAAACATAGGTTTTAAAAACATTCAGATTGGACTTCTGAACTCCATAAATGGTGTGTCTCGGTTCTCCTCGGATAATGACTTTAAATGATTTTGGATTCGAGGTTCACTGTCTTTTGGGGGGGATTCTATGAAGATCTTCTAGTGGTCTCCATATTTTGATTTAGGTTCTAAGCCCCCTATTGTTCTAATTTGGATCGGTTTCCCAGGTTTTCCTCTACATCTCTTTAAGTATCATGCTCTAACTGCCATTGAATGTCTATTTGGAACTCCTATTAGATTAGATTCTGACACCTTGAACTTATCTCATCCCTCAGTGGCTAGGATCTGCACTGAGATTGATATATCACAAGCATTGCCATCCAGATTTTTTCTCCAGAATGGTGATAATGGTTATCCTTAAGAGGTGGTATTTTAAAATGTTCCACCTTATTTTAATTGATACTACAATGTGGGTAATACTTTAGAGGATTGAGAGTCAAAATTTTTTGAACCACCTCAACCTCGTTGCAAAGCAGTTTGGGTAGAAAAAGTTAATGCTAAAATTAACATGGATCCTCCTAAATCAAACCATGCTGATGATATTATTATTCTTATTGCCAAGGATGTCCCCAGGACTTCTAATGTAAGTTCTTCTCTGGATAAGGGCGAGAATGGGATTTCAACCACTGTGGAGAATGTAAATTTCCATCATAGTCCCTCACCCTTACTTGAAGATAGGTCGATAGAGAAAATAAAAGAAGGAACTCAGGAAGATGAGGAAAAGGAGAGGTGTGATGCATCTGAAGATAGTCTCTCACAAAGTGATGAGGAAGATATGTCTACTAATATTGAGGAGAAATACCTAAGGGACATGGCTAGTAAAGGTACGAAACCAATAGTGGATGAAGATGGGTTTATTACACACAATCCTAAAAAAACTAGAAAACACAGGGATTTCTCACATGTGAAGAGGACTGTTGTCACTCCTTCCATGGACATTGCTAGAAATAATGTATCTTCCCCTATTGGAAATCAACATGTACAAAAAGAGAAACAAGCTAAAAGGGTTCATAAACATAATATTCCATCTTGTGAAGCTCATGAACCTTCGGCGGGACTTAGTGATGAAACCCTATAAAATTCATTTAGGAAAGCAAAGATAACTAAGAGTGCCTATTTGGCTATAAAGCAGAAAATAACCAATGAATGAATCAGAAAATTTTTCTTAAACTGATCATGTTTCGGAAATCTAATTTCCAGCTTTGATCCACTTTTCTTCTTGCTTTTCTGGTGGATGATATTTTTCTCTATGAATACTGGATTTAAAATTTTCTATTGTCTTGATGGATCTGTTTTAGAGATTTCTCTGAAGCATTTTCTTTTATATCTTCAATCCTTTGCTATCATGCTGCCTAATGTGGTTTTGGATTTTCTGAGATGGCATGCAATAGGGATGCACTATTTGTTGGTTTTTCTTCTTCAATTGATGTCTTAGATTCTCTTTTGAACAAAAGGGATCATGTTTGTATCCTGATACAATGTTTATTGAGGATTTTCCACCATTTTTTGAAGTCTATTCAGCTGCTATTGAGAGCTTTGCACGAGAGATGCTGTTTGGAAGGAAGGTTGGATGCCTTCTCTGTGAGCTCTAGATTTTATACAATCTCTCCTGGAAAAGAAGGGTTTTCTCATGAAGTAAAGAGTAGGTTGGGTTTCATATTCTAGATTGAGGCATGCTCTCTTGGTGAGTTTGTTAGAATTCAAGGTCCTCTCTTCCTGGTTTTGGAGAAAAGGGTGTTGAATGTGATAATGGTGGTCGCAGAATTGGTTCTCAATGTAGAACACCTACTGGACAGAAATGCGGTTGGTGAGGGAAATGATGAAAATCGTGATGAGGCCTAATGTGGTGCCCAACACTGCTCTTTATACAGTTTTAGGATTATCCCATGTAGCTGTAATGAGGAGATGTTTACTCGAAGCTGATTTGATGATCCAGTTTGGCAGAGGAGGTTCAAGCCTATGTCGCTGGTGTGCTCCTACAACGTTTTTACTTTTCTAGCTTAAATGATTGTTTTTTCTCCAACTCTCTACTGGTGTAAGCTCATTACACCTGATGTGTTAACTGTAACTCTTTTTTTATTTAATAAAAGTTAGGGATATGGGCTGGGTGACCAACCCATATCTCAGTTTGTCAAAAAAATTAACTTTTCAAATATGTGTTAATGGTGTATGGGTATTCCTGTTTTATGTGTATATATGCTGCAATTACCTTATAAATTATGTGTAAATTATGTATGTGGGTAGAAGGTAATTAAATACAGAATTGGAGGTCTTTATAATTCAATAGGAATTATTTGTTGAATGAATTATGTATGAATTGATACAAAATTCTGTATGTATTCTATAGGTTTTGAGAATTGTCTATGAATTTAGCAGTGGGGAGACATGACTACTGGTGGAATTTTGAGGAAGTGTTGAAGCTACAAAGGGGGAGGTCGGCAAGGTAAACCAGGTATATAAAGTTTATGCCAATGGTTTACAACTGTTGGTATATCTGTAAAAATAGGACTTATTCCAACAGTTTTATGTAAACCATTGGTAAAAGTATATACTAACAGTTTACAAAAAATTGGTAGATGCATTTTGACATTATATTTACTAATAGATTGTGGGAAACCATTTGTAAAAGGCTATACCAATGCTTTTCATACCGTTGGTATAAAAATGATTTTTGATATTACCAATGGTTTTAAACCATTGGTAAACATTTATACCAATGGTTTCATTGAACCTTTGGTATATACACAATTTTCCATACAAATCCCAATGGTTCTCATAGAACCGTTGGGATATGTCAATCCCCATGGCTCACTACCCAACAGTTTGGACAACCATTGGAATAGTTTATACCAACGGTTGTCCAGCCTTTACTAGCTATTTTAAATAGTTGGTAAAGATGATGTTCCCTGTAGTGGATCCTTGTAGTTGAAACACTACACAACATGATGATTATTGATATGAACCTTCTTTTCTTCTTATTCATTAGTGGAATTATTCATATAACTTCATCGATTCTTTGATATATACCCCATTCATCCATATTTGAATAATTTCCTAGTTTTATTTTATATAGTTCCCATAATGCTTCTTCCAAAAAAATTAACATGTGGGATATTCGATCTTTTTTCTATCATCGAATAAATTTTTTGATCCACCCATATTATTCTCTATTATTCTTATTTTGTTACTAGGCCCATGAGACCAATGAAAGTCTCTTATCTCCATTTAAACCTTGATGTAAAAACATAAAATTTTCTCATAACTTTCGATGTCTCAAATTTCTAATGTGTTTTATAGAATTGTCTGTAGTCTTCTAAAGAAGTGATCTAACATTATTTTTGTGTTCAGGAAAAATCTAGAGGCATATCATATAAGAGTTGTAATGTTTTTTTTCATACACCTCGATAGACTCATCTTCCTTCTTCTTCAGTCTAAGGAACACTCTTTCAATCATGAAATGGAGGGTTGAAGAAAAATATTTATTGAAATCATTTTCATGAATTTCTCCTAGTCCATGGAATCAATTTCCACCTTAGACTTCATGTTTTATATTAGTGTACAACACTAATTAGCTTCCTCATCAAAAGTATAGATATCTAGCACAACTCTATCTTCTTTTGAGCATTTTAGGATAGAGAATATATTTTCAATGGAGTTAATACACAATTTAGCGAGGAGAGGATTAGAAGATCCATTAAACATGGGAGGACTTTTCATCCTAAAGGATGTTATGGAAACATACTCTTTCTTTAGAGACATTGGGTGTTCCACATTACTCATGTTATTATTCATAACATGAGCTAGTTATGTAAGTACTAACATGATGTTTTGAGCATCCATTCCCATAATATTTTGAATATCATTTGGGATATAATCATATATCCTATCTCATTGATTGTTTGAACATGTCCTACTATTTCCATCCATTAACTAAGAAAAATATAGTGAAATTAGGGGGCATGATTACTTAGATAATAAGCTTAAAATGGAAACTTTAATCATAAGAGGAAAAAAAATTAATGGAAAAGTATATCCTAACTTGTGATTCCCTAGGTTTTAATATAGTTTATCCATGATCTGTTTCCTAACATATATTAATATTTTCATCTGATTTTTTCCCTTAATAATTTTTTGTAATGAACTTATGAATTTACCAAAGCATATCCTGTAGAAGTGTCAAACAAGGTGGGAAGTAAGTCTCATAGTCATGTACTAGGTTTCCCTGATTCTGGACCATAACATCTTGTTAGAGTTGTTAATTCTAGGTACATCTATGGGAGAACAACGTTTACTTGTTGTATAGAGACAATGATGTATTTTCTTAAAAAACCACATATTATATACTTACCAAAATTTATGGATGGTTTCCTAGAATTAGTCCTATCCATAATTCTCTATTCCTAATCTCTCAAAATAACCAGATCCTATTTTGATACCAACTATAGAGATCGATGCTTTTTACACATATCCTTAAGTAATTAACTATCAAATTACAAGCCAAGGATCGTAAAATCGAGTGCCTTGGAAGTCTAGGTATATAAAAATAAAATCTTGGGAATAAAAAAAATTCTTTATTTATCGTCAATTATGATCTTATAACTTCCATTTATCCTTACATATTCGTAGAATAACCTGGGGATAACATGAACAATGGGATGATCTCAAAACCTAGTAAGGGAATAAACATTAAATTAAATCTCAACACAAGGATTAGAAGGGATACCATAATGATATTAAATGGAATGGTAGATGAAAAAACATAAGGAATCATAACATATAGAACATGGAAAAATATAATCATGGATTCATAGTAATATCGTAGAAACATAAAACATGTATTTAGTATTATTACATGCTTGATTTACATATAGAATCATGAGTCAAGGATAACTACCATGGTCGTTGCACATGGAGCACAAGTCAAGGCTAACCAGCAAGACAATTTCACATAACATCTCATGAGACTAAACATTAACCAATGAATTTAAGTTCTATTTAGGTGCACCTATCATAACATATTCATGCTTATTTTTTCCAATAAATAATCATACATAATGAATCAAATATAAACCTAAGGGTGAACCATGAAAATGATTAGGTGTCATAATCATGCCATAAAGAATAATAGATGGGTGTATCATAAAAGTGATTATAAAAGAAAATAATTAAATCATACATGGACATTAATAAATGAAAATTGGAATATATCATTATTATTGATGTAAAAATAATGTAATAACATGTAAATAGATTATTAAAAAACTTTATAATTAAAACATTTTATAGTGGTTTAAGGAAAATATTATAGATATTTTAAAGAATAAAAGGGAATAATATTTTATATAAAATCAAAATTGAACTAAGAAGTTTTTCATAACAATATTAGTGATTTTATAAAAATAATATTTTCTTAAAATATATTTTAGAGTGCACTTCAAATTGGGTAAGAATTCGGTATGTTTTATTAAATCGGGATTTCTTGTTGGGAAGAATTTAGTAGGAAACCTTTTAAAAACATGTATATCCCCAAACAATAAGGATGAATGGATATTGAAAAATGATTTTGGAACATATGTGTATAATTTTTAATTTTTACATAAAAAATAGAATTTAATTTGGGTAAAAAGGGTGAAATCATAACCCAAAGGAATAATGGAGGTTCAGGTAGAATATCATACCTTAAGTCTAAAGGTGTTATTCAATTGATACTAATGTCCTGGATAATCAATTTATATTAATAAATTCATAATTAAATAACTCTTTATATATGTATTTTATTCATTATAACTTTATTATGTTCATTTAGGGTCTTTTTTATGGGTTAAGAGGTTCAATTTCATCATTTATGAGCATTGGTTTCCTTGGTTTTCATGAATGGGTTACTTGTATAAATTACAAAAAGATCATATAAAGTGGGAGTAATTATCCATAATTGAACCTATATGATTTTAATGATATTAAAAACTTTAAATTTTCATTATATATCATCTATTATGTCATGAAGATGAATCATTAGATAAATAGTCGATGACAATTATTTGGGTTTATTTTGGTGGTTTTCGATCACAATGAACTAATTTTATTTTATATATTAATATCATCTGTAAAAAATGAATCTAGAATATTAAATAAGATATAATACATATATTACAAACTTTTTTAAACATAAATATGGTTTCATGACCAGACATGAACTCGTAATTGAAATATCGAAGAAAGTTATCCACAACAGTGGTAGATTGGAATCTCACAGACGATGTTCTCATTCTTAAAATAAAATAGAGCGGTGAAGAGATTTTATGAATAATTACTCCATAAATATGATAAAAATAGATTATATTTGTGATACTATTGTTTTCATGACACTTTTCAATGGGGAAGTGGGTAGAATATAAGGAATGAAAATAACTCGAAAAGAAATTGAAAGAAAATGGAAGAGGGTTTTACCTCTTGATTCTTTCTTCTTGAGAACCTCCATAAGGGAATGATTTTGGTATTTTGTAAAGACCAAAAGATCATGGACATGGGGTAGGGTCTTGGGAAAATATTTGAGTATAATATTAGAATGTCTCAAGGCTGGAGAGGTGTGAGGAGAGGAGGTGGTGAGGGGTGGTATTTATATTGGATGAGATGAGTTTTTTCTCATTAATTAATTCATTAGTTTATTATTTTTCTCAAGAAAATAAATAGTGATGATTATAGAGAATAAATATATTAATTATATCAATAGAGTCTGAAATAATGGTTATAAAATCAGTGATGACTAATGGAATATTTTATTTAACTTATAATGTATAAATACCGTAAATTACCGTATTTCACTATTCACCAAAAATTTAACTCTTTCAGAAAAATACCAAAAATTCTCCCTAACCATTTTTTTGATTTGTATAATGAAAAAATTAACTCTTTTTTGAAAAAATAATTTTCTAAATATGAGTCATTTAATTAAATATTTATAACTTACAAAAATACCAACACTTAATTAATAAATTTTAAAATATTTATTTCCCTATTTTATGATATAATTAAATCATATTCTCACTTATAAGATGGATAAATTTTATATATGCTTTCATTTGTGAGGTTACTATTCAATTATATGGTTTACTATTCATAAGGGTTCTGTTACTAATCCAAAGGTCGAGTTTCTATTTCTTTGGTATATATTCCTTAACTTCTAAAAATGCCTTCAATTTCATTAATTTGTTACTTATAAAATTTTTATTATGTTCTTTATGTGATTTTATGTGATTATACCATATGTAATAATTATAATAATGAAATTTCCATTGATAAAACTTTGGGTCGTTAAAGTAAAAAAAATAAAAGGTGATTTCAGATGCTAATTAGGTGTAAAAATGGTAGATATCAATGATCATATAAGAATAACATGAGAACAAGGGTGTGAAAACATGATAATAACATTTTAAAACCATACCCTACAGATCATAGATCATAAACATGATTCATAGAATAAATATTGTTAGTTCATAAGACTTTAATGACAAATGAGTCATAGGATAGAATCCATTGAACAATAACATTAGCTTGAGACATAGAGTTCACATTCTTACTATTGGACCTGATCAGAGAGGAACCAGTATGACCCTTGATTACTTTGTGCCTATATAATCTAGAAGTAATTAATCCTACACATAATTCTCTCCTATTAAATTCCAATAATATCCTTTACCACATCATCAAGGGAATGTCTTAGTGTCGTAGGGCTCTCTCTACAACACCTCCCCTAATTTCATTATCATGAACATCAATAGTATTAGAATCTACTCTATATATGAGAAAGAATTTATCACCGCTGAAACATTTATCATGAATTACACCATGTATAGAGCTACATCCAAACATTTATTGATCCTATAGTCATGTCTCAACCTATTCGCGATGCACGTATAAGGTTTTTCTGTTTGATGATATTTATCTCATTACCTCTTAAATGAGATCCAAATTTTGGTAGAAATTAAAATTCAATGTTTATAGTGACTCATTCATTTTAATAACACATAAAATATATCCAAACACATCATAGGTATATTTGGCCATAACAGGAACATGCCCACTCTTCATGAAGTTCCTCTTGAGCATAGGTCCCACTCATTAGTTCATACCTATTGGTTATCAACTATATTATCTCTATAGTAGATGTTATACTGAGTAGGTGGTGCCTTAGCAATAGGTACTTCATTGTTAAGTATTTATGTGGGATTCCAAAGGGTACAGTCAAATGCAATGTTCTATTACCACTTAATGTTTTCAATGATGTATAAATTTTTATACATGAAATATCAAGTTCCAAAACTAGTACCTTCAAGGGACTAATTAGACATCCATGATTAAGACATTGTCCAAAAGGTAAACCTCATACAATGATAGCATCTACGATTGGGGGTAAACTATTTGATTATACCTTATTATTTTTTCCGTTATCCGATATAGTGTACTTTCTTTTCCCTTGATCTAATTCTATGGTACATCACCATTTCATTATTTCCTGGTGTGTCATGCAATAAATCAAATCAATAGTCTTGAAATTTTTTATAAAATGTAAAAATTTAGAAAATGGAATGTATTTTTATGATATATACATAATGAAAATTATTTTTCCTGCAATCTTATTAAAAATCATAAAAATGATATTGTTATATATGTTTTGTTCATGTAAACTGGTGTAACATGAGAGTGAATGAGTTTTCCCCAGGACTCGTTTAGGAGGTGACATTCAAAAAATGGGAGGTTCAGTTATATATTTATAAAAACGTATGGAAATACCCTAAAAGGAATCCACACATAATTATATTATAAATGTGAACTGTATGGTCACATGGGAAACATGATAATGTAAATAAAATGAAAAAAAATGTATCTTCCATAGAATTAGATCCCTCTTTCCTGTATTAGACCCAATTATATAAATGTGATTTTTTTGACACTCAAAATAACATCTAAGAGACAATGATTATTTAAAATGGATAAAATATGAAAATTTGGTGGAAATGAATAGAGTGACACCCAACTATGGTTTGTTGAAGACCATGTATTAAGGATCCATGGAATCCAAATTTTCAATAAGCAACTACTCCATGACCCAATCACATTAATGAGATGAGAATACCATAAATTTCACTTAGATTTATACTATGATGAATTTTTTATATTATTTAGAATATTCAAAAAATATCATCTCACACCACCTTAAAAATCAAATCCATTCACAAATAGATCCAAGAAATTTCCAAGGATTCATTTAGGTTAGAATATTTAGTGAATTACCATGTGAAAACCCTTCAATGCATTAAAGTGTTTATCCCACTATTTTACACAATTGCCTCCACATGAAAAATATATATAACAAAACAGAACAATGACGGGCATGAGTTATGTTCTCGAACAGCCAAAATCGTTCACAAGATTCTATAAGGGTATATCAATTGATACAACCTTCACAATGTAATAATCTATAATAGTTGAAGTCACATAAGACCAAAATCTGTATAATCCAGTTTCACTAATGAAAACTCTATATGAAAAATAAAAATCGTGGTAATTTTATCTTTGATCCCTCACTATCAGAAAAGTTTTGGGAAATATATTCTTATACCCCAATAGCAGTACTACCTCCAAGAATTATCTTTCCAGCACAATATATAAGCCCTAATCAAATCCCTATTTTCATTCTTTTCATGATACATGTATCACTAATAATCTATGTTAAACTACACTACAATAATAAATAACAATTAAAAGGTGCTGATTTTTCATTTAGAAGGTGTTATACCCCGCTCTAAAATTTTTATCAATGGTTACCCATAACCGCCGCTAATGTGGTTGCCTACTCTGATTAGATGCTATTCAGGGAATGTACTGGTAAAATAAGGTTGTATTTAGTGGTAGATAGATTAGAGGGGGTTTTTACCCCCTCTAATTCCTCACGAAATTCACCATAAAATTAAAGATTATAGGCAGTTGTAATAGACCCCAATCCAAGCATCAATGTAGGGGAAGTTAGAACCACCCATGATTTGAATATAGGGACCATGATTGGGGGATGTTTTAGTGTAACCACCCCTAATATACACTTTTTTAATTTAACACCCCAATCAGCATTGAATACCCTACAGGAACCCCTAGAAACCAAGGAAACCCCACATGCATACCCTGACAACCCCACCTAAACCCTTAAACAACACCCTGTAGGCACCCCTAGATACGAAGCGCATACCCCCCCAGACACCAGGGTTGCCCAACAGAAACCCGGGAGAACCACATATAGACCCAGAAACCCCTATGAGGGACAACCGCAGACACCCGGAAAAACACCCCACACCCCCACTGAGAATGCGGGCCTAGACAAGGGTCATCCTCTTGGTAATGCTGTCACGACCCACCCTCGGGGTCCATGCCGTGACTACCCCAAGCCCGCCTTCCATATGCCAGGGGCTGGCGACTAGCAACAAGGCGTAATTCCCGGTAAAAAGGGAAGGCATTGCCTTTGTAAAGTAAACAAACACCACAGAGTAAGCAAGCGGAAAGTAAACACTAAGTAAAAACAGAGTACAACTGAAAGTGCGGAAAAGTAAATGGGCCAGTATACAAACCCAAACTGAAAGTAAAGTACAACTCGAAAGAGAAAATAGCAACTGTAATTAAAAGCCGCTACACCGAGCTGTCCACTGGATATCCCACCGGAAGGATGGGTACAGATAGCTCCACTGATCAACGGGTCCCACCGTCCGCTCCGAGTACGTCCCGCCCAGTGGTCCACCTCCAGGTACCGTCCTGCTCTGCAAGCCTCAGCCAAGATCAACGTTGTCCGTCGTCTGCAACCAACACAACGTAGTGCGGGCATAGCCTATGCATGGGTGAGTATAAGCTACTCAGTAGGGACCCCGAGACCCCTGAAGGTCTCCCAAATTCCACAAAGGATAAACCACAATGAAAGGTACAATCACGAAGTAACAACCGACACTGCTTAGGTATATGCCCATACATATACCTAAGTCATCAATTCCAATACGCTCCAACCTCCGAGCCCAAGTACAACTCAGTCCACACAGGAAAGTATATGTATTCCACATAGGAAAGCAAAACGAAATCCACACAGGATAGCACAACACAATATACACAGGAAATTAACAGGATTCAGCTCACACAGGTATACTTCTTCAAAGGACGATAAAGATGATCTCTGATCCATCTAAGTCGTCGGACCCACGAAGGATCGATAGGTAACTAACCCCCTGCAAAGACCCACATAGGATCGGGCCCACACAGGACCTATAGGCACTGGTTCACACAGGACCGCTGAGCGCAAAGACCCACACAGGATCGGGCCCACACAGGACTTGTAGCACTGATCCACGCAGGATCGCTGAGTGTTGTAGTCGTCGTCGAATCCACACAGGATCTTTGTACTGTCGTCGTCGCAGTCACAGTAGCAGTAGCAGTAGCAGTCACAGTCGCAGCCAGCACTAGGGTTCCCGCACACAGCAAGCTTCTTCTGGAGGGTCCGCTCCACGAGCCGAGAGGCTGATACATCAACTGTCACAAAGTCCAGAGTTGATGTATCCAAAAGTTCCGTATCGTCACCTGGAACTCAACGCAACAGACGGAGCGTCGATCGGACGCCCGGTCTGAGAGTTATTGGCTTTTTCATCCCAGGGGCCCGGTTGGTTTTTAAGGCAAAACCAACCCGACCGTACTCCACCTGCGTCCAAACCTCGGGCGGAGTATTCCAAAAGATATGTCTCACTAATAGGAACACAACAAAGCTGACGACACGTCAATTGGACGTCCGTAGCTTAAGATATGAGTGTTTCCGCTCCGAGGGCCCGGTTGGTTTCGTGTACGAACCAACCCGGCCGAACTCAACGTATTCCGAAACATTGAGTGAAATATAGCGAATCGACTGTCTCGATTCAAGGATCGCATTGCCGCTGACGGTTCGTCAATCAGAGGTCCGTGGCTCATGTTATAGCCAAAAGACCGAAATTGTCTCGAAAACGGGGGGTCCGGGTCCGGGCCGACCCGGGCCGACCCCCCCTGGGTCGGCCCGAACCGGGTCGACCCGACCCGGGTCCGACCAGGCCCGGCCGGCGGAGGTCCGGTCCGGCGGCGTGGTCCGGCGCGGCGGCGCTGCCCAGCCGGCGGCGGCGCGGCCTGGCGCCGCTTGGTGCCACGCGCGGGGGGCAATCCCCCCGCTTCTTCAAGTTGGCAGCGCGGCTTTTAGCCGCGCCTTTGGAGAACCCCCCCCCCCCCTCGTGGGGGCCTGCTTTGAGGAAAACCGGGGGGCCACCTGCCCCCCTTAATGAACCCCCCCCCCCCCCCCTCATAAATGGGGGGGAATTTGTGTTGGCCGGGGGAATTAAATTCCCCCGGTTTTTCCCTTCCGGCCGGCCCACCTGGCCGGCCGGTTCTTCTTTAACGGACCGGCAATGCCGGTCCCCTTCCGGCTTCCGACACCGGCGGCCCAGCGAGCCGCCAGTCTTCCCGTCTCGCCGCGGCCCGGAACCGGCCACGGTGTTCGTCGTCCGGCGCGGTGCGATGGCACCGCTCCCCTCCGTCGCGGCCCCGCTCCGGCCGCGTCGCCTTCGGTTCCCTTCGACGCGGCGCGCCGGCGTCGCGTTCATGATAATCCTTCCACAGTGCGACGCGACGACGTCACGTAGATAAGTCGGGCGATTCCCGCGTGGTGCGACGGCACCACGCCTTCTCGTTCATCCACAAGGTTATATAAATAACCAAGAACAAAGGAGGGAGAATTCGGCCATGTTTGTGCGGTCCGACCCCCCTCTCGTTAGATGATAACTCTTAAATATTTAATCACAAGATTATCATTCTAGAACCAAGAACGAGAGTAAAGAAATAAACCACAACAAACCCCTACCTTTGTTTCAAGATCGAAGATCGTCAATGACCCGCGGAAGACAACGTCGCGGAGGTCGGGCGTCGCGGTAATCGTTCGTCAAATCCGTTGATGAAGAGGTACGTCCGAAGAGGTGCGTCGATGGAGAATCTTCGTAAGCCGACGAAGAAAGTCCGAGGAGGAAGTGGCGTTCCCTTTCGTTGACACGAAAGACGTCACAACCGGCTACGAAGAAGAGGGGAGCGGCGTTCTTCGTCGGAGCTCGAAGTTTCTTCGCGTTCTTCGTCAAGCTTGAAGAAGAAGAAGAAAAAGAAGGAGAAGGCTTAAAATCTCTCAAGAGGCTAGAGAATTCTAACCAAATAAAATAAGCTAAGAGCTTATTTTATTTACTTAACCAAACCTTTTGAAATTCAAAGGTTTGAAAAAGATTAAACAACTCAACCCAATTAATAAGCTAGTTGTAATGTTCATTTAAAAGGGGAGATAAGGGAGTTTTTAGAGGAGATGAAAAGTTGGGGTTCGTGTGGGCCCCCCCACACTTAATCCTCTCAAGGGAGGTTAAGTGGGTGTGGGTCCCACCCCTAACTTTCTTTGAGAGGAGTAAACCAAAAAGTAAGAAAAATAAAAACTGTTCCACATTTTTATTTAACTTTCTATAATTCTCCCAAAAACTAACTTTCGTCCCGCAAAAAACGCAACTTCGGAAAAGATCTCCTTAAGTGAATATCGGCGCTTCGATTTCATTGGTGTCCTCGGATTTCAATTCCGAGCACCGGATCAAAAGTTAGAAATTCCCGCTCGTTCGTTCACTGAACGTACCCGAGCCAAACTTCGGAAAATAATTCCGGGCACTCCGGGCCTCGGAATCAGGTGCCGTCAGAAACCGCGCTCTTGTAAAATTTCAAAGAAAATTAAGAAAAAATTTCCCTTGAATTTTACAGGTCTTTACATTACTCCCACCTCAGGGATTTACGTCCCCGTAAAGATACAACAAAAACTAGGAGAACAAATGATGGTACTGAGCACGCATCTGAGCCTCCCGCTCCCATGTGCTCTCCTGGAGGTTCCCGTGCTGCCATCTGATGTGCACAAGAGAAATCGATCGCCCACATAGGACCCGCTCCTGTCGATCCTCTATCTCCACCGGGACCTCCGTAAAAGTTGCCCCATCATCGATGTCAAGCTCCCCATGGTCAATGATGTGTGTAGGGCCGTGCACGTATCTCCTCAGTTGAAACACGTGGAAGACGTCGTGCACCCGGTGCAACTGAGGTGGTAGAGCCAGGCGATAAGCCACCTCGCCAATCCTGCTGAGGACCTGGAAGGGTCCGATGAAGCGTGGAGATAACTTGCCGCCTCGACCAAATCTCTGAATACCACGTCGATGTGAGACCCGCAAGAAGACGTGGTCGCCATCCTCGAATTCTAGTGGCCTCCGCCTCCTGTCAGCATATGACTTCTTCCGGCTCTGAGCTGTCCTCATCCGCTCCTGGATGATCTCGACCTTCTCTGTCGTGGCCTGGACCATCTCTGGTCCCACAAGTGCTGACTCCCCAGGGTCTGTCCATCACCAAAGAGATCTACAAGGTCGGCCCTACAACACCTCGTACGGTGCCATCCCGATGTTTGAGTGGTAGCTGTTGTTGTACGCAAACTCCACCAAGGGTAGGTGGTCCTCCCAGCTACGACTAAAGTTGAGGACACATGCGCGGAGCATGTCCTCGAGAGTCTGGATGGTCCTCTCCGTCTGACCATCCGTCTGAGGGTGAAAAGCTGTGCTCAAACGTAGCTGCGTCCCGAACGCCTCCTGCAACCCCTTCCAAAGCCGGGAAGTAAAGCGAGCATCTCGATCGGAGACGATAGATGATGGCACGCCATGGAGCCGCACAATCTCCTGAACGTAGAGACGTCCCAAGCTCTCCACTGAGCCCTGCTCTCTGATGGGTAAGAAGTGTGCCGACTTGGTGAGTCGGTCAACAATCACCAAGATAGAGTCGTGACCTCTTGAAGTGCGTGGAAGTCCAGTCACGAAGTCCATAGATATGCCGTCCCACTTCCACTCCGGGTCCTCCAAGGGCTATACCAAGCCTGCTAGTACCTGATGCTCTCCCTTCACCTGCTGGCAGGTGAGGCATCGAGAAACGAACTCTGCTACTACCTTCTTCATGCCCGGCCACCAGTGCTGTCGTCTGAGATCCTAGTACATCTTCGCCACTCCTGGATGTACCGCCAAAGGAGAAGTGTGAAACTCTCTCAGCACCTCCTCTCGCAAAGCGACTGGTACCATGGTACATCCTCTGAAAAGGATGTCATGCTCTGCTCCAAGGGAGAAACCATCAGGTGCCTGTCCCAAGGATATCAGTACACGCCGTGTCTCACAGTCAGCGTCCTCACGCTATGCCTCTCTGACCCGATGTAGTAGTGGAGGGGTGAGTGTGAGAGACTGGAGGAAGACTGCTCAATCTCTATCCACGAAGGATATCTGCAAAGAGGATAGCTGCTATGTCGCCTCCTCAAGTAGCTGAATGCCCGTCCTCCTGCTGAGGGCATCGGCTACTACGTTCCCCTTCCAAGGAGTATAGACTATCTCAAAGTCATTGTCCTGGAGGAACTCGAGCCATCACCGCTGTCTCAGGTTCAGGTCCTTCTGCGAGATGATATACCTGAGACTCTGATGATCGGAAAAGACTGTAAATCGCTCGCCCATCACATAGTGTCGCCATGTCTTCAGAGCAAAGACCACTGCTGCTAACTCCAGGTCATGGGTATCGTAGTTCTTCTCATGCAGTCTCAACTTACGTGATCCATAGGCGATCACTACCCGCTCCTGCATCGGAACACATCTGAGTCCGGTCCCTGATGCATCGCAGTAAACTACGTACCCTACTCCCTCCTCAGGCAACCTCAAGATAGGTGCGCTAGTCAATCTCTGTCTCAGCTCCTGGAATCTCTGCTGACATCTGTCTAACCACACGAAGGGTTTCCCCTTCTTCATCAAAGCTGTGAGTGGTGCCGCAACTCTAGAGAAGTCCGGCACGAATCTCCGATAGTATCCAGCTAATCCCATGAAACTCCTAACCTCAGCCACGCTCCTGGGTGGCTCCCATGATAACACAGCCTCGATCTTCGCAGGATCCACTGCAACTCCCGCCTCAGAGATAACGTGTCCCAAGAAGTGGACTTCACATATCCAGAACTGGCACTTCGAGAGCATACCATAAAGCTGGTGCTCTCGGAGTGTGTCTAGTATAACTCGCATGTGATAGGCATGCTCCTCCTCAGTCGTAGAGTAAATCAGAATGTCGTCGATGAATACCACGACAAACCGATCGAGGTATGGCTGAAAGATCCTGTTCATGAGGGCCATGAACACTGCTGGAGCATTGGTTACGCTGAAAGGCATAACCAAGAACTCATAATGGCCATACCGACATCTGAAGGCCATCTTCTGCACGTCCTCGTCTCTGACTCTGAGCTGATGATAGCCTGACCTGAGGTCTATCTTCGAGAACCTCCGTGCTCCCTTGATCTGATCAAAGAGGTCATCAATCCTCGGTAGCGGATACTTGTTCTTCACTGTCACCTGGTTCAGGCGACGATAGTCAACACAAAGCCGCAGGCTCCCGTCCGCCTTCTTGGCGAACAATATCGGTGAAGCCCAGGGTGAAACACTGGGTCAGATGAACCCCTTGCCCTGCAAGTCCTCCAACTGTACCCGTAGCTCTCAATGCTCGGCGGGGGCCATCCGATATGCTAGAGTGGATATCAGGGCTATCCTAGGGTACAAGTCAATATAAAAGTCTACCACTCTGCGAGGAGGTAGCCCTGGAACGTCGTCGGGAAAAACGTCCGCAAACTGATCCACCACTGCAGGAAAACCAGGACTCCGCACGTCAACTGCTCCAAGGATGAGGCTAGCCAACTGATGAGTGATGGGCTGTCCTCTCCTCCAAGGAAGTCCATCCTATGCTGCAAAGGCTCTCTTCTCACCGGTGAAGGTGAACCTGCTCCCGTCTGTGCGTACACAACACACCTTGCGCCTAAAACAGTCAATCTGCGCATGGACCGTAGATAGCCAATCCATGCCCAAGATGACGTCGTAAGGCCTCGACGCTGCTACAATAAGATCCCAGCCGAAGCTCTCGCCTCCTAGAGTGAGCTCACACTGCCGGCACCAGTGCGTAATCGTCGAGTCTGCTCCCGTAGGAGTCTCTAGCCGTAAGGATCGAGCCAACGACTCTGTCAGAATCTCCGAGCTCCGAACAAGGGCATCGGCTATGAAAGAGTGACTCGCTCCTGTGTCTATAAGAACTACAGAAAGGGTGGAATAGACACAGATAGTACGTCGAATCATCTCGGGTTCGCCGTGGTCGTAGGCCTTTGCTGCCTAGAGCTGTGCCTGTCTCTGCCCGCCAGCTCCCTGTGGTCGGGGTGGACCTCCTGGTGGTGGTGGTGGTAGAGCCTCAAAGCGTCGCACACCACCGGCTGCTCGTCCACCTCATCTGCCTCGTCCGCCTCCTCTCTGCGGACCTCCACGGTCGACCCTCTGCCTCTGCCTTGGTGGTCCCTCAGCTGTCTGCTGCTCCTCGGCACGGCGGGTCGGGCAGTCACGAGCCATGTGGCCCTGCCCGCCGCACGAGTAGCATTGTCTGCCTCTCGAAAGACTGGCTCCTCGCTGTGTGCCCCGCACTGCTGAGCCAGTGTCCTGAGGTCGTCTTCCTGAAGGTCTGGTCTTCCTGGACCCCTGAGTCATCCGTCGACTACCTGCTGGAGATGACTCTGCCACGTGTCGCCCTGCGGTGGGTTGCTGCGCTGGTGTAGACTCAGCAAGGAAGCTCTCGATCAGAAGGGCCCACTCCAGTACCCCTGTCGGAGTCGGTATGCTGAGGGAGATCAGCAATGCCCTGATCTCGTGTCTCAAACCCTGCTTGAAGGTCTGGTCCCGGAAGAATGGGTCTCGTACCATGTCGGTCGAGTAGCGCGAGAGATCGGTAAATCTCGCCGAGTACTGAGCGACCGTCATGCTGCCCTGCCGCAGCTGAAGAAGCTCCTGGATACGCACCGCACGAAGGGTGGCTGGGATGAACTCCGAGTGGAAGAGGCTCTCAAATTCCATCCATAGAAGAGATGCCTCATCGTTCACCTGGAGCATCAAGCTCCACCATCGTCCTGCTGCTGCATGTAGTAGGCTCGCAGCGAGGATCACCATGAGGTCTGTTGGTGTCCTTACTAGCCTAAACACATGTACTACTGCCTCCAGCCAGCCTCGGCTGCCTGGGGATCCATCTCCCCGCGAAACCTAGGTGGTCGCTGGTGCTGAAACTCATGCAGTGCGCTAAGGCGACGTTCATCGTTAGCGGCTGGTGCTGGAAGCATCAGTGGCTCGACGGGTAGAGCAATCGTCGGTGCCACTGCTGACAAAAGGCCATGCACCGAAGCCTCTTTGCTCGGTGGGCTGTCGTCACACTCAACTCTCGGAACCCTAGCTGGCTGCCGTCGTGGGGCCATCCTGAAAAGGAAACAGGTGCTCCACGGTTAGAATAGTATACCTGGTGAGCTGATATATGTAATCACAAAGAAAACTTTGAAACACACACGCAATCAATGTTTTCGTGCATTAAGTCAGAAATCAGAAGTCAGGGTCCTGGTGTATGGATACGTCGGCCGCCGCAGCAACACTGGACTCCCTGGACTGAGAACCACAGTCAATACGCTAAACATTATTGCTTCACATAGAAAAGATCAGAGTTCGCGGTAGAACCAAACTCCTCTGATACCAATTTGTCATGACCCGCCCTCGGGGTCCGTGCCGTGACTACCCCAAGCCCACCTTCCATAGGCCAGGGGCTGGCGACTAGCACCAAGGCGTAATTCCCGGTAAAAAGGGAAGGCATTGCCTTTGTAAAGTAAACAAACACCACAGAGTAAGCAAGAGGAAAGTAAACACTAAGTAAAAACAGAGTACAACTGAAAGTGTGGAAAAGTAAATGGGCCAGTATACAAACCCAAACTGAAAGTAAAGTACAACTCGAAAGGGAAAACAACAACTGTAAGTAAAAGCCGCTACACTGAGCTGCCCACTGGAGATCCCACCTGAAGGATGGGTACAGATAGATCCACTGCTCCACGGGTCCCACCGTCCACTCCGAGTACGTCCCTCCCAGTGGTCCACCTCCAGGTACCGTCCTGCTCTGCAAGCCTCAGCCAAGATCAACGCTGTCCGTCGTCTGCAACCAACACAACGTAGTGCGGCCATAGCCCGTCCAGGGGTGAGTATAAGCTACTCAGTAGGGACCCCGAGACCCCTGAATGTCTCCCAAAATCCAAAAAGGTTAAACCACAATGAAAGGTACAATCACGAAGTAACAACCGACACTGCTTATGTATATGCCCAAACATATACCTAAGTCATCAATTCCAATACGCTCCAACCTCCGAGCCCAAGTACAACTTAGTCCACACATGAAAGTATTGGTATTCCACACAGGAAAGCAAAACGAAATCCACACAGGATAACACAACACAATCCACACAAGAAAGTAACAGGATTCATCTGACACAGGTATACTTCTTCAAAGGACGATAAAGATGATCTCTGATCCATCTAAGTCGTCGGACCCACGAAGGATCGATAGGTAACTAACCCCCGCAAAGACCCACACAGGATCGGGCCCACACAGGACCTGTAGGCACTGGTTCACACTGGACCGCTGAGCGCAAAGACCCACACAGGATCGGACCCACATAGGATCGGGCCCACACGGGACCTGTAGCACTGATCCACGTAGGATCGCTGAGTGTTGTAGTCGTCGTCGAATCCACACAGGATCTCTGTACTGTCTTCGTCGCAGTCACAGTAGCAGTAGTAGTAGCAGTCACAGTCGCAGCCAGCACTAGGGTTCCCGTACACAGCAAGCTCATTCAGGAGGGTCCGCTCCACGAGCCGAGAGGCTGATACATCAACTGTCACAAAGTCCATAGTTGATGTATCCAAAAGTTTTGTATCGTCAAAAGGAACTCAACGCAACAGACGACGCGTCGATCGGACGCCCGGTCTGAGAGTTATTGGCTTTTTCGTCCCAAGGGCCCGGTTGGTTTTTAAGGCAAAACCAACCCGACCGTACTCCACCTACATCCAAACCTCGGCACGGAGTATGCCAAAAGATCTGTCTCACAAATAGGAACACAACAAAGCTGACGGCACGTCAATCGGACGTCCGTAGCACAAGATATGAGCGTTTCCGCTCCGAGGGCCCGGTTGGATTCGTGTACGAACCAACCCGGCCGAACTCAATGTATTTCGAAACTTTGAGTGCGATATACCGAGTCGACCATCTCGATCCAAGGATCACATTTCCGCTGACGGTTCGTCAATCGGAGGTCTGTGGCTCATGTTATGACCAAAAGACCGAAATAGTCTCGAAAATGGGGGGTCCGGGCCGACCCGGCCCGACCCCCCCTGGGTCGGCCCGCACCTGGTCGGCCCGAACCGGGTCGACCCGGCCCGGCCGGCGGCGGTCCGGCGCGGTGGCACGGTCCGGCGTGGCGGCGCGGCCAGGCCGGCGGTGGCGCGGCGTGGCGCCGCTTGGTGCCACGCACGGGGGGCAAGGCCCCCGCTACTTCAAGTTGGCAGCGCGACTTTTAGCCGTGCCTTTGGAGAACCGGCCCCCCCTCGTGGGGGCCTGCTTTGAGGAAAACCGGGGCTCCACCTACCCTCCTTAATGAAACCCCCCCCCCTCATAAATGGGGGGGCATTTTTGTTGGCCGGGGGAATTAAATTCCCCCGGTTTTTCCCTTCTGGCCGGCCCACCTGGCCAGCCGATTCTTCTTCAACGGACCGGCAAAGCCGGTCCCCTTCTGGCTTCCGACACCGGCGGCCCGGCGAGCCGCCGGTCTTCCTGTCTCTCCGCGGCCCCGCTCCGGCCGCGGCGCCTTCGGTTCCCTTCGACGTGGTGCGACGGCATCGCGTTCATGATAATCCTTCAACGGCGCGACGCGACGGCGTCACGTAAATAAGCCGGGCGATTCCCGCGTGGTGTGACGGCACCATGCCTTCTCGTTCATCCGCAAGGTTATATAAATAACCAAGAACAAAGGTGGGGGAATTCGGCCGTGTTTGTACGGTCCGACCCCCCTCTCGTTAGATGATAACTCTTAAATATTTAATCACAAGATTATCATTCTAGAACCAAGAACGAGAGTAAAGAAATAAACCACAACAAACCCCTACCTTGGTTTCAAGATCGAAGATCGTCAATGACCCGCGGAAGACAACGTTGTGGAGGTCGGGCGTCGCGGTAATCGTTCGTCAAATCTGTTAACGAAGAGGTATGTCGAAGAGGTACGTCGATGGATAATCTTCGTAAGCCGACGAAGGAAGTCCGAGGAGAAAGCAACGTTCCCTTTCATTGACACAGAAGACGTCACAACCGGCTACGAAGAAGAGAGGAGCGGCGTTCTTCGTCGGAGCTCGAAGGTTCTTCGCGTTCTTCGTCAAGCTTGAAGAAGAAGAAGAAGAAGAAGGAGAAGGCTTCAAATCTCTCAAGAGGCTAGAGAATTCTAACCAAATAATATAAGCTAAGAGCTTATTTTATTTACTCAACCAAACCTTTTGAAATTCAAAGGTTTGAAAAAGATTAAACAACTCAACCCAATTAATAAGCTAGTTGTCAAGTTCATTTAAAAGGGGAGTTAAGGGAGTTTTGAGAGGAGATGAAAAGTTGGAGTTCGTGTGGGCCCCACCACACTTAATCCTCTCAAGGGGGGTTAAGTGGGTGTGGGTCCCACCCCTAACTTCCTTTGAGAGGAGTTAACCAACAAGTAAGAAAAATAAAAAGTTTTCCACATTTTTATTTAACTTTCTATAATTCTCCCAAAAACTAACATTCGTCCCGCAATAAACGCAACTTCGGAAAAGGTCTCCTTAAGCGAATATTGACGCTGCGAGTTCATTGGTGTCCTCGGATTTCAATTCCGAGCACCGGATCTATAGTTAGAAATTCCCGATCATTCGTTCACTGAACGTACCCGAGCCAAACTTCGGAAAATAATTCCGGGCACTCCGGGCCTCGGAATCAGGTGCCGTCAGAAACCGCTCTCTTGTAAAATTCCAGAGAAAATTATGAAAAAATTTTCCTTGAATTTTACGGGTCTTTACAAATGCGGGCCCTGACATGCCCGAACCCCCTCACACGCGTAGCTCTGCCAGTCTTTCACCCCACCCAGATACAAGGCGGTAAAAATTTGTCCTCTAAGATTCGAACCTTGTACTGGTGATCAACCCTCATGCTCCCTTACCACTATGCCAAAATTTCTTTATACATATTGTATACAATAATTTATATTTATTTAACTAATGAAATACTAGATATTAGATATATACATATTTGTCTCTATAAAAATAAATAATATATTATATTGTTTATATATGTTATATTTGGTTATAATAAAATATAATAGAATATATATTTATAATATATATATATATATATATATATATTTGTGTATAATATATATATAATGTATTTGTACATAATATATGATGTATAAATATTATTCAATAATATATATATATATATAATATTACATTCATTAATATTAGATAATATATAATATATTTGTGTATAATATATATATATATATATATATTATATCTGTGTATATATAATGTATATATAATTATATTTACGTATATAAATATATATTTATAAGTACCTTTATATTTGTGCGTGTGTTTGTATTTATGTATTTATCTAATATTATATATATATAATATAATTATAATATTTATATATATAATAATTTTTATGTATTTGTATATATGTATATGTGTGTAACAATAATATTAATTATTATTATTATTATTGCACCAATTTTCTAAACTATAAAAATTATATTTTTTTTTATAAATACTATACATTTATATATGAAATACATTTATACTATACATATATTATATTAATACCTTTATATAATACATTTATTTATGTGATTATATATATTTACATTATATCATATATATATATGCACAAAACACTAAACACATTCATATAATGGGAAATATATAATATAAATAACTCATATATATATATATATATTTACAAAAATAATTTATAATTAATATTTTATACTATAATATCTATAAAATAATTATATAATATATAAATACCTATATAAAATTAAATATTTATAATATAATATATATATATATATATAATATAATTTTTTATTATATATATATATATTAATATTTAATTTGGTCAATATTATATATATTTGTATACATAATATAATATTTATTTATTTATTTAAAAATATAAAATAAAAATCTATTTCATATAATATATGTAAAATATAAATCATAGTATAAATATACAGTATTTATAAAACCATATATACATTTTATATAATGGAATAAATATATTTATAATTACATTTATATTATGTATTAAAATATTTTAACATGAATACATTTTTGTTTATATTTATATGTATTTATTTAAAATATTTATATAATATATATATATGTGTGTTTATAATATATTTAAATACATTTATGTAATGTTTTTATGTATTATCTATACACACAAACACATATGCACACACACATATATATTATAAAATTTTAATTCATATGAGATTTATTTTAAAAATAAAAAAAATAGATGGGGTTTTAAACCACCTTTAATTAATGGGATTAGTAACGTTTCATGAACCCCATCAAATTTTTTGAATTATAGGGGGTCAAAAACCCCTCTAATGTTATTTGTAAAAAGAAGTTCAAAAATGATTCTAATCTAAGGTATTAGTGGCGGTTCATGAACCCCCTCTAATATCTTAAATTAGTGGATTTTACAAACCACCACTAATTCCTTTAAATAAAAATTCAATTATATATATATATATATATCCAATTGGAGAAATATATATATCCTATTAAATGCAAACAAATATATAGTTCCACTAATTATTAATTTATTGGTGGTTTTGACATAAACCCCTTTAAAAAGAAACCAAATATTAAAAATATAATGCCACAAAATCTAGAGGGGGTTGTGTATAACTCCTCTAAAAAACTATCGATAATCTGCTATCTTTTATTGTTCTATATGGATTGGTGTTGTCCCATGACCATAACCTATGGGGATATAACAATATGTTTTTTTATTCATGTTCCATCTGGATTGGTAGGACACCTCATAAAGGCTCATTCCAAAAACCATCTCCATATAATCCCCTCCATGAAAGGAATTATTCCCCAAGACTAATAACCTTCCTAGAGAGCATAAAAGATCCCATATATGGTATGTAAAATGAGTTATTCCATAAAGAGTTCCCACTAAACATCAAACCATGAGTGTACCCATTAAAATATAAAAAATGTGTATTCCCACAACACTATAAAATTTTAGGGTCCCCAAAGAACTCTAAATTATTAGTTCTTTTTTCATTTCATTAAATATACATACCAACCTCTTCATATGTGATGAGAATAAGAGTCCAATCTCAACATATGTGATAATATTCATAGAAAACGATTTTCTTATATGAAGATGATATGATGTATCCTTTACCCATCATTATGAGTACCAACTTCTGCTAATTTGACTGAAATTAGATACCCACCTTTCCATAGGTGCAGAGCATAAGATTCCACTATTCCCAAAAATGTGGAAGATTCAATTCTCCTTATGGGACAAGAATAAGGTACCTTTCTTTCCTTATGTAAAAATCATGATATTAAGTTGTTTCCTAAGATATAACAGTATACAAAATTCTCAAAACTATCATACCATATCTAACATCTCGGGGTTCTATAATGGGTCTAATTCCTCACCCGTTTTGAATTTTTTGGATTTTTGTGGGTGGGACAAATATTTCTTCTATCAAAGGATCTAAATTCCTAGGTTACCTATCACATAATAACTTTTTTTAGATGAATATTAATGTTCAAGAATTTCATTATGTCTTAGGTTGGGTGGTTGTCCCATCGAAGGCTGAAAACACATGTTTCTGTAGTGCGCAGATAGAGGACCACGGTTTGAAAAAACCATACAACCTCTATGGAGTAACTGTGCTGCCCTCCAGATTCACTAGACATGGTTTTAAAACCCGTGTGGGAGGGGGAAACTTATATTCATACTTTAATTCAGTTTTTTAATAAGGTAACATTCACAATTTGTGCATGGCTTAGTAAAAAATGCATATAAACTAGGGAAGCCTGGAGATTGGGTAATGGGTGTCACACAGTATCCGCACAATTAGACCAACTGTGAGTTTTAACCATGCATACCATTAAAGGTGTGACTAAACTTTTTATCATCCCTTATATTAAACAAATTTCTTCTCTTATTCTACACCATGTTGCATGAACATTATGGGAGGCTCTCCATTTTCCAACTCTCATTGGTTTTGAGCTGATCCTCTCATTCAGACTGTATTTCAGGATCCATCTCTAGTGTTAGATCTATATCAGTAATATATCGAGTCATCCTATTTTTATTTTTATTTACTCTCACCTCACATATTTTTAAATATTTGAAATCCATTTTACCCTATTTTCATGAATTTCCTCTAAAATGTTGATTTCTTCAAAATCAGAGAGAGTTAGATACAAAGTTCAGATGTGTGTATCTCTACAAAAATGTGGTAGGTGGTTCACATATTTCATTGTGATTTCATGAGTTTTTTGGGGGTGTGGATTTGAGCATGCTATTTTATTTACTAAGAGAGAAACTTTTAAATTGTTTTTTTTTGTTAAATTTATTAAATTAATTATTAGAGATTACTATGGGAATTCTCCTCATGTCTACAAATGGTTTTATCCATGTGAGTAACTTTTGACATTGGGTAGTTTAGGCCACAATGTTTTCCTTACTTAAATTGTTTTTTTATTTATATTGGATTACTGAGTTCAATGGGAGCATAACCGGATTAACCTAAGGATTGAGATAGCATTGGATATCTATTTTGAGGTGATGTCATCATCAATATAGGAATGTACCGATATATTTGTATATATATTTATTGATATTGATCACTGGTTGGGTGACACACTCGTCGATTGAGGTGAAAAGGTCACTAGGCTATGAGAATTGCCCGTGTGATATTAGATGGTATTGACCATCAGATGAGAGATGTGGTCATACGGGAATGAGTTACCAGATTTGTGTGGCTTATGGACTTGGTTATTATCGATCACCCGTGTTGGACAATGTTTTGTTTGGAGTCATGTGAACATACTACGACTCAGATGATGAGGTGGTATTGATCACTCATATGGTTAGAGTCCTATTTTATTTGTGGATTAGGATTATGGTTGGAGGTACATACCATAAAAAGCCACAGAGATGGTGAAGATCCATCACTGACGGTGTTGAGGCTGTCTATTGTGGGATGAGGCTCACTGTTCTAGAGGCCTTCAAGCCAGGATCATTTGGGAGTATGGACATCATCGTTCATCAAAATGTATTATTTTGAGATAATGATGACATTATATGGTGAACCGAAATATTTTCACCTCATGATGTTGGGCTTGCAGCCAATGGGTGCTTTAGAGAAGGGGTTTGAGGGACTATATTCTTATTACATGGGCATTCCTTTGGGATATTGGTGAATTGTCTTGGACATGAGCTGTTAGTATGAACATGGTACAAGGTGATTATGTGAGAGGTGGTACCATAGGGTTCACCTATGATGATTTACATCAGGGTATTCCTTGGTATTACGATAAGGATACTACCCTCTCTGGTAATCCAATGTTGGTTGAAGCAGGTGATCACTCTATTCTGACCGCTGAAAAAAATAGAGTGGATTATTGTTATGCATGTATGCAGTTTTTTTAATTTAATTTTTAGATAAATCGTCTTAATCAAAGATTTAGGATATACACACATTGTTGGTGGCCTAATAGATTCATCCTCACACCCTACACGGTCCCTTCAGGACAAATTTAAATTTTGTGACATTGTGTTCAGGTAAAGGATTTCCTTGAGATCTTGATCGTACTAGTAGATTTATTATGAGATGGAAGGAATGGGACCCTGGGTTCCTACCTCAGAAAAATTTTACCTTTTCATATTTTCTTTCTATATATACATTCTATTATATGTACATATTGAATTCTACCATTAGTGACCCTTCTTATCTTGATATGTATGAATGTTCTACTTAGTATCTAAAAAGAGAATGTCGGATTGACTATTTTTCAAATTGTTTCTATTTTTATTCTACTGATGTTGTAATTTATTTATTCTGTTGTATATTGTACTTCTGTAGAGGGTGGGTTGCTAGTCTATTGTTTGTTTTTTTCTTCTATTTCATATTATACAGACATAGAGCATTATTATATCATCATCAGAGTGTGTAGTCTCCCAACTATCATTATTTTACACCAGTGCATCTATTAAATATCCTTTAGTGTTTAGGGGTTGCATGACTAAGGCATGTGGCACCCAGCCTGTAAAACTTATTAGGTGTCTAAATAGGTTGGGGTGCTTCAATTAGTGTTAGAGTAGTCCTTGAATGGGAATTAGTATCATTTTTCGGTTGACTTCAAATGATATACCTTGTTTTACATTTATTTCCTGCACTTACTATTTGGATTGTGGTATAATAGAGAATAGGCAGTTGTTGGATATGGGTTTGGAACATGGGTTTGGGTACCTATATCCCTATTCACAGGAGATGAACCAAGTTTCCAGGGGTGATAATTATTCTTCTATTTGTATCATTTTACAATTTCTGTTACTTCCATATTTAGTGCTGCAATTTGATGTGACATATTATCTAATTTAATATGTGACCCTTGACATGGTATGATAATGGAGATGATTTATCCTTGTACTGGCATGTCATGGGAGGGTGTACACTAATTTTTTTGGATCAGAACATAGGATTATATATATATATGCATGTGATGTCATAAAAAATACGTATGATTTGTGATATATATATATATATATGGTCTTGGATCCTATAAGATAAAGTAAGGAAAATCATGTGGGTTGACGCTAATCACCCGATTGGGTGCTGAGGTTATCGCTTTGATGTGACAAGGTTCATCAAGATAGTTATGGCCTGAGGTATATGTGATACATGGCTACGATTTGGGCATGTAAGTGGCCTTGAGGCCAGATGATGCAAGACATGGTTTCTATATGTGTGGGTAATGGAAGTGATATTTTTCTTCATATTACTGATTTTCCTATCTATGTTATATATATGTGGGGGGGGGGGGTTATTAATTTTTTATGACCAATGTATTAATATTCAACAGGACTTCACTGAATCATGCTCTAATAGAGATTTAAGAGGGTGGTGATGTGGTGCTGCATGAGCATGCACAGGTTGATACACCTGAGGATCAGGATAATGCCTCATAGGATAAAGAAGATCATGATCCTTAAGTATAGGAGTAGGTATATGCTTAAGTTCAGAATCCAGGGTAAGCAAGGAAACCACCAGATCTTACATCTCGTGGGATGTGGCATGAAAAGAAACTCAATGAGAATCTAGTACGTGTAGTACATTTTATTGATAGGGAAGATTATGGAGTGGATCCTTCTATGTTGTATCTAAATTGAGAGATATATTCACAACACCTACAAATATTTCTGGGAGAGGGTGGACCACATGCGGTTGATAACTAGATCAAGTTGATGTAGATGTTCTTTGACTAGCTTGAGACACCACTAGGGTGTAGGGTGAGGCTGGAGATGTACATGATCAGAGGACCAAAAAAGAGTCGATGGAACATGCATGTTAATGTGGGTATACATGAGGGACTGGACTAAAACTACATTGAGGTGAAGTTATTTCTTCACATCTTCCTAGAAATTTTGAGGCTAACGAGAGCTCATGAGTTCTAAAGACTGCAACCAGGTGATATGTCCATCTTGGACTATGAAGTGAAATTCAACTAATTGTCTCCCTTTTAACCTACCATGTTGGGAGAAGACACCTCAAGGGTGAGGCATGTCGAGGATGGTTTAAAACACTCCATTCAGATATATTGGTTTTGAAATTTTATCATTTTTCATATTACATTTTTAATTAAAATTTACTATATACATATTTTTTTATATTTACATATAATAAATCATTTTTAAAGAAAATATTCAAAAAAAATTAGATAAAATTTATTTATTTAATATATAAAACATATGAAAATATATATTTATTTTTTTATTTTATTCCAAATAAAAAATTATCCATTTTTCTGTCCTTATATAACTAAATTAATATATACATATGCCTATACAAGTAATATTTATGTATAAATATGTGTTTGTTGATAAAAATATATATATATGTGCATACTATAATTTATGTAAATTAATAAATATAAATATCTTTTCTTGTATGTGTGAAATTTAATTGTCTATGTGTGTATAAATATGCTTGTATATGTGTTTTCCAATATTGTGTAAATACACCATATTAAATTGTATTTTTATAAATATATCTATTGTGGTAGAGTTTTCACACTCATTACCACATCCATTTTGTATTTTTTTTACGTTTTTATTTTGAAATGTTGTTTTTATTAAATAATTGATAATTATTGTGTTTTTTAATTTGATGTGTAAAACAATCAATTATAGTTTTAATCATGTGTTTTTAGTTTTCATTATTGTTTTTTAAAGTAATTCTAAAATAAAATTAGTCTTGAGAATTTGACTTTTATTTATTTATTATTTTATTTTAACTAATTTTTCACTCGAGTTAGTTTTTTAATTCATTAATTCAATTAATCAAATCATTAATGGTAATCTGTAAATAAATTACTCTCTTTAGTTTTTTTTCATTTAAAAATTTAATTATTTATAACATTTTAATATTATTCCATTATTAATTTTATTCTTTAATTTTACAAGTTCTGTAGTTAATTAATTGATTGATTAATTGGTTAAATAAATCAATCATGTAATAGTAACTACATTAATTTGTTTTAAATTAATTTTTTTATAATATTCAATAGAAATAAATTCATTCTTTTAAATAAAGAATAATTAATTTTATTCTTTAACATTATTTTGTTTATTTATTTCTTAATTCCATTCTATTTAATTTAATTTATTAACTGATAAATCTATATTTTTGTTTTATTTAATTTATTTTTTGTTTTTGTTTTGTAGATTACGATGGCACCGCTTCATTTTTTATGGTGGTATGTCTCACTATTCCACCCCTTTCATTACCATCATTATGCCACTATTTCACTCACAGTGCCATAGAAAACCTCGGAACCAAAACCTGTTGTTGTCCCACCGTTTTCATCCTTACGGTCTAACCGTTCCGAGTCACCACTTCCTATTGTCCAACTGGTTCCCCCCCACACAGAATCACTTTGGCGTGCCACCCTTTCCTTTGCTTTTTGTGGCTCTGTTTCACACTCATAGTGTCACCATTATATTTACAGTGTCGCAACGTCTAATATCTAGCACCATCCCCCCTATGACCAGTCGTACCATCATTCACGCAGCACCACCACAAAAATTCAACAGCGCAACAAGGAAGTCCAAATACTCAATAGTAGTAATCAATAATTCAACACTGAATTCGAACAATAAAAAATCAACGATTGTGAAAAATAATCAACACGCACAAACAACTCAAATCATCTATACTTTCTTTAACCCTATTGAATCAGGACTACTTCTCCTTCCAACCGCAGTACCCACCAACTCGTCGTGAATCAATTCACCTTCCCTCTTCAGCTTAACCTCCTGTCACGCACCACCAAGCCACACCTTGCCTCACAGTCGCATCAACTCTACATCGGGATCCACTTATATCTCCTCTGACTGTGCCGTCGAATCTGAAATCACAACAATCTAGTTAAAGAACTGCCACAATCCTGCTCCGCCGCTTAACCTTGGTCACCCACTGAGGAACTTTCCACTCTAGATCTTCTCACCTCGAGCTTGCTTGCTTTGTGTCACTGGTGCCGCACCCGAATCCCCACCCCCAGAATCACCTCCTATTCTCCTTCCAGTCGTGACCCACTAGGACCCCCTATGCGCTGAATCTTTTTTCAGGTTGTGCTACAGCTTCCCCTCCATCGATCTCTTTTTCCATTTCTCCCCACTTCCACGCCACACTCCTCCCTGATCCTCACTTTTCTTTTTCACTATAATATAAAATATAATACTATTATGATATATATGACACTAAACATATAATAAATAATATTATAGAATACAACAATAATATATATATGTATAACAATAATATTAAATTTACTTATGCATATTTTTATATTAAGATTTTTTATTTTAATGTATTATTAAACTAATATAATATTTATTATATATATATTTGTAATATTTAATACCTCTAAAAAATATATATAATAGTACATACAAATTTTCATTTATATATAATTATAGTATTTTCATTTTTCAAATTTTGACGTGTTTTGTGTTTTTCTGTGGTTCTGCACAGGGGGAGTTGGGCGTGTAAAGAAAATTGGGAGCACTATGTGGGAACAATGTGAGAATATTCATGAGTACATTACTGGGGTTGTACGCACATACTGAGAGTTAACTTAAATGATGGTTACATTGTAACAACCCGAGATTTTATAAGATACATTCTTTTTAATTTCATTTATATCTTCTATTGTACGACTCACCAAGATTATCTTGCTCTATACGCAACACCGTATTAGCTTGCAGTATACGCAACACTTTTCTTGGCTCTTGTTACACACAATTTCAAGTTCGTTTGATAGAAGTTATTCTACGCAACATTGAGTGTATATATATATATATATATATATATATATATATTCAATGTATAAATAAAATATGGTTGGTTTATGTTATACGCAACAACAAAGGAGTTGTTCACTACATGCAACCCTGACATGGCTTGCATTACACGCAATTGTGACCTTCCTCGATAGCGTTGTTGTACGCAATACCGGGTTTTAATAAACTACGATATATTATTATAATATTGTTATGAACTAGACGTAATGAATAGTGCTAACTAAATTTTGAATTTTGTAACATAACTATTCATCTTATATATTTCTAGAACATGGTATAAGAACAAAATAAATTTTTCGGGTAAAATAAGTATTTTTCAAAAAATGCATTTTTGCCGCCTTTTGATGGCACACCCACTTTAAATTTAGTTTTTGACACGTTTATAAGTTCAATTTGACAAAATAAAATTCTTCTTTTGAATCAGGATATAAAATTTTACATTAGATAAAGTTTTGATATTTTTCCGATAACTTTCATATTTTAATGCATAGTAAAAACACGCTATATTTTAATTAAAAACAACTTTTTTCATCGTAGTATCTTATGTGGTTAAATTATAATATTTAATGGTTTAAAAGTATAAATATAATATATTTTTACCATTTAATATAATGTATGTCATTAGCATTGATTTTACCTTGAATTCGTAGGTTAAATCAATTCAATCGGTTGCAATGTTTTAAAGAAAAACCCATTTTCTTTCGACAACGGGATTAATTTTATTTTAAGTTCTGAATATTTTTTGTATTGAATTTAGAAAAATGGATTCCATATTTTGAATCAGTGGGTCCATATTATGTTAATAAGATACTTTTTATTTTTGGTCATTGTGAATAGTAACTACGGTAAATTTTATTTACTATAGTTAAAGGTAAATCAGGTAATTAAGGGTAAATATAAGATTATAAAATTACCCTAGAACATGGAAAAATCCCATTGGATGGCTAAAAGTAGACCCATATAACCTAAGTGTTGGATTTGATTCATTTTATGGACTTTTTTCCTTGAAAATAATTTAATTATTATTAAAACCAAAGAATGTGACAACATGTCACTTTCTTAAATCTTATAAGTATAATAATTTTAATTTAGTGATGAACTTCATGAACCTTAGAAAATGAATAGTCTCCAAAAATATAATAAAATTATCTACATCATAAGAAATTATTTATAATTTTTAGGGATTAAATAATTATCATTTATTTTGATACAAAGATGATGCAGTAATTGTCTTATTAATGAAATATTGACATGATTGATGATATAAATGCCCAAATAAATGTAATTTGAGACTTTTTATGACTTACATTAATTTTTTAGGTTAATATGAAATCTTATTATTGCTTTAATTAACTTTGTTCGAACTAATAATTCTGTTATTATTTTCACAAAAATCAATTACTAAATAGTGTCAAAATTGACATAAAATAGTTTTTAAAACAAATATTATATTATTAATTGTTATTTAATTCATAAAAATATAAGGTTCGGCCAAATGACTTAGATAAGGATAGATATGTTAATAATAAACATCTTGGGGTTCTTTTGTCTTGTTATGATATGTTTATTAACCATATAGTGTAAGAAAACAAAAAGACACGGTAAAAGTTAAATTATTTATCTTAGAGTTAAATCTAATTGATAAGGATAAAATAATAACCTAAACTTGTCTAAATCCTTTTGGATGAGAGAATGTTGACCCATACCCACTTTATATTCGATATAATACTCTTTTGAACCATTATAAACCGAATTTGACCTTAATATAAAATAATATTTTGAGATTTTCTTAAGGTGCGCCTCTCCTCCCTTATAAAAGGGAACCTCCTCCCTCTCCTCCTCACACTAATTTGAGCATTCAAGCTCAGCCTACCCCTGACCAAATATCTTCTCCACTTCCCTAGTATCATCATAGAGGTCCTGGTCTTCTTTAAAGTCCATCCTTAGTTCTTTAAGTGGAGGTTAAGTGAAGGCGCTTCAAAAAGAGGTAATATCCATTAACGATGTTTTTCAATTTCTTTCTTCTTCAACTTCTTCTTCTTTAGGTGTTTCATGATAAAGTAATAACATCAGTATTTATTATATACTGATATGTTATTATAAATATGAAGCAACTCTAATTAACCTTCTATCCATCCTATGGAAAAAGGAAATTACCGCGCGTGCGTACGTACGGAATACCGTCTCCACGCCGTGGTGTAATATATTTTCCACCACCACCTTAATTGGATGGGTATAATGGTGTAATGAGTAACTAAATATGATTATTATAAATTTATATTGATACTGAAATAGTATACATACACATCAACACAATTTCACGATCATGAGAACGATACCATCGCTCGTGCGTACGTACGGACTACCGTCTCCACGACGCGATGAGATTCATTCTCCACATTAACCATTCATGAATGATTATAAAGTATATATAATGAATAATAATTAAATATATGAAATGATAAATCTATTGGATTTATTTATATATATGTATGTCATCTACTTACTTCCATTCAAGAAAATAAGGAAAGGAAAACAGCGTTCATGCGTACGTACGGACTACCGTCTCCATGAACGGTGTGTTTCATTTCATTTATCTATCTATTGTATATATATATACTGAATATATATGATATATAAATCAAGTTTTATATTCTGGAAGTAAGTAAATCTTGATAAAAGTAATAATAATGTCAAGAACAACAAGTCCAAACACCTACGATAAATGAAACGATTTTACCCATAACGCGTCTTTAACATGGAATTTACAAAAGAACGGGTAATATAAAGTCATAAGTGAACCATATATGATATCATAACAATGAATATGATTCTGTAATAGGTTAATGACATTATTTAAATCATTATACAGGATGATCAGATACGTACAAAGCATATCGGACATAAGGTAAGGGAAATATCACAATCTCATTTTTATCTGATATTGTTCATACATTGGTATTTACTGGGGTATATTTTATCATACACATCCATGTTTCCACAATATGTAATATTATTTCCATACACCTGAAATTGTTTAAATCCAATTTTACCCTTCGGTGAGTTTTTAGTAAATGATATGAAAGGAATCTTTTGTCGTTTTTCATACGAGGTACTTTTTGACTTTTCTGACAAAAGTACGAAGAATGTTTTTTTAACTTATACGGCATGAATGGATTTTTAAAACATTATTTCCAAGAAGATTAATTTACAAGTTTCCATTTTATTTTTAATAAAATTCTTTTAGTTTTAAATTTTATGACATGTTAAGAAAGGAAAAGTGTTTTTGAAGTAGAAAGGTTATTTTCCTCAAGAATGGAGTTCAAGTGTTTTATCAAAATTATTTTCCATCTAAGATAATAAAGGGTTCTGTTTTATCCCTATTATTAAATTGATATGATTATGTTGTGATGGAATTATTTTTATGAATTCATTTATCTTATATGAATTGTTTTATGATGTCATGATGTTTAAGAATCCCATTTTTATTACATGGGTTATGCAATGATGTATGATTTATGATTTTGTGGGACACATAAGAATGGTATAATTATGAGATGGGTGGGACCTATATCTCCCTCCAATGCATTGGGTAATGATTTTATATCTCATGAGATAGACATGGCTGGAACGGTAGGTTATACCGGTTCAGTGAAACAGGACTGAAACGAGGGTGACTCGGTTCAGAAAGGTACTTTGTACACTAAGATAGTCTTGGCAATGAGTCTTGAATAACAAGAAATGATTCTCTATGATTATGTGTGTATGCCACAAAGTTTCATGTTTTATGTTATGATTATTGTGATTACATTTCACTACTATGATTTATCCCATGTTATGAAATTATGATCTCTTTTGCAGGTTAAGATTTCCAAAAGATATGTTCTTATGAATATGATGTGATTGATATTTCTTTTGTTTACCCTTACTGAGCATTTGAGCTCACCATTTTTATGTTTTATTTTCCCAAAGATATAAAGAAAGGTTTTAGGTAAAAAAAGGAAGATCTTTATGGGAGATGTTGAAGATCATTCGCCACAATTAGAAGATTATATTCCGAGTTTCCAAATACACTAAACTATTACAGTCCTTGTGTGTGTGCTTTTGTTATGTACTAAGTATTCCGCAAAAGTAATGTAATGTCTATATACGTTATGCTTTGGGTCTCTACAGTTGGTATCAGAGGAAAGGTTTAGTCAACCTTTGGAAACTAGGATGCAAGAACTTTAGTGAGATCCCTAGAGGTATTTCTAATGTACGTCTAGGGATGTCCCTAAGGATAAGTATACATATAGGATATAGTCTTAGAACTATGGTAACAATATTAGATTAAACCAAGGATGTTAGATATTGAAGTTACTCCCCCTTTATTATGATTTTTGCCTCTCACACTATTCTTTTTGGGTTTTCGAAAATGGATGGAAACAAGATGATTCATGATAATGGAGGATATGATGGACAATGGAATGATGAACAACCAAATGAAATGGGATTTGGAAGTCCAAACATCATTATTATGCTGAATCAGCAATCTCATAATATGATCAATAAAGTAAAATTTGTTATGTTTCATGACTCGGCTAATAAGTGAAAGATGGAGTTTCATGATTATCATAGAAGAAAGAATGTTCAATTTCCCCTATGTAAATCATGTGGGAAGAGGTATCATGGAGAATGTTTCAAAGGAATTGGATGATGCTTTGGGTGTGGTAAAGAAGGACACAAAGCCAATAAGTGCAAAGGAAATGGTTCAGTTAACACCAGGGATGAGGATAATGGTATTTCTACGAAATCAACAATGGTTAAATGTTTTAAATGTGGAATGTACGGGCATTATGCAAACCAATGCCCTAAGATAAAGTCTCATGAAGAGAATCAGTATGGTCGTATGGGTAGTATTTATGTTGATGATGATGAAGAGACTACAAATGATATGTGAGATTAAAGAATTGTTGATGCTCGGTCAATGGTTTAAGAATGTAGTGGAATGATTACATGTTTATCAAGTGTAATGTTGTATAAGTAATCTCATGGTACCATGGAATAAAGATACATCTAAGGATTGTTACACTGTTGTCTTTCCTTGAGTTTTGAATGTGTATGATTAATGGTATCAGTATCCATGAAAGGTTATTCGAATATTTTTGGAATGTATATGATATGCACATAATGATGGGATAATGAGAAAATTAAATTTTTGATAGTATTCATGATCCCATGACTGATATAAGGAGAAGGTTATATCATGGTTTGAGTATATAAAATTTTGAGGATTTTGCTATGTGGAAAGTGTTAACGTTTATCTGCATTAATGTTTTCACTAAGGTTTAATTGGTATTCAAGAGAATACATGATTAAGGCCTTTGAATGTTTAGAATGTGACCAACAAGACATATTTTATGATATATGGGGATCAACGATGGTATTAAATCTCTGGTAATTGTTTTCACTATATTATGAGAGTGGACTGTAGTATAATGGATAAGCCTAAAGATTGGAATGGATTATGTTGGACATAAGTTAGTATTGTTTAAGGATATAAGTTTTTTCGATATTATTGATGGGATGTTATAGTAATATAGTTTTAGAAAAAGGACAACCTGCAGGACTGGCGACAGCCCATCGCGTCGGACAAGGCTGTGGGAATCGAACCCACAACCGAAGTGCGACTGGCCTTTATCGTCTACCACTGGCCTACAAGAAGTCCCTGTTTAGTAGAAACTAGTTTTATTATATTAAGCAATATGATATATGAGGTATAAGTCCATTTTAGGAACTATATAAGATTAATATCACTATAGATGGACTTATGTATTTTTTTGATATCTTTTCTAACCATTTGATTGAGATAGATGGAATGACCCATCATTCTATCAAATGATCTGCTAACACATCACGAATGACAAATTCAACTTCATTTCTTTAAGAGATGAAGTGGAAATTGTCCAAAGAATGACAAATGGTGAGGCTATACCAAAATCACGAAAGTATTTTTCTAATTCCAATTTCATCAACATTATGGAAATGATCTTGAAAAACCAAAAA
This sequence comes from Viscum album, assembly GCA_963277665.1. Classification (NCBI taxonomy): domain Eukaryota; kingdom Viridiplantae; phylum Streptophyta; class Magnoliopsida; order Santalales; family Viscaceae; genus Viscum; species Viscum album. The sequence continues at coordinate 1,261,779,608 of OY728140.1, read as the reverse complement.
TGTTGTCCTACTGCCCTTATATCCGATGAATTATATGGTACCTTAGATAATCACAAATCTATGGCTTTGTGATTGTTGGATTTTTCATAGCCATGTTCTATACCACACTCCATCAGAACTTGATGGTTAGATTCTTCTTCCATATCCATATTTTCACCTATGATCTCCTACGTGGAAACCCAGTGATGAGTTAATTTGGGAAACCATTACATTTCATATTTTAGTTTTTAAAGCCATGTTTTGGTATTCCTTTTTACGATGTGGGTTTCTATTAAACAAACTTTCAAGTAGTAAACCATTTATAACCACGACGAATTTCGAGGGCAAAATTCATTTTAAGGGGGGTAGAATGTAACAACCCGAGATTTTATAAGATACATTCTTTTTAATTTCATTCATATCTTCTATTGTATGACACACCAAGATTATCTTGAGCTATACGTAACACCGTATTATCTTGCTGTATACGCAACACTTTTATTGGCTCTTGTGACACACAATTTCATGTTCGTTTGATAGAAGTTATTCTACGCAACATTGAGTGTATATATATATATTCAATGTATAAATAAAATATGCTTGGATTCTGTTATACGAAACAACAAAGGAGTTGTTCACTACACGTAACCCTGACTTGGCTTACATTACACGCAATTGCGACCTTCCTCGATTGCGTGTGTTGTACGCAATACTAGGTTTTACTAAACAACGATATATTATTATAATATTGTTATGAACTAGCCGTTATGAATAGTGTTAAATAAAATTTGAATTTTATAACATAATTATTCATCTTACACATTTCTAGAACATGGTATAAGAACAAAATAAATTTTTCGGATAAATAAGTATTTTTAAAAAAATGCAGTTTTGCCGCCTTTTGATGGCACACGCACATTAGATCTAGTTTTTGACATGTTTATAAGTTCAATTTGACAAAATAAAATTCTTCTTTTGAATCAGGATATAAAAATTTACATTATATAAAGTTTTTATATTTTTCCAATAACTTTCATATTTTAATGAATAGTAAAAACACGCTATATTTTAATTAAAAACAACTTTTTTCATCGTAATATCTTATGTGGTTAAATTATACTATTGAATGGTTTTATAGTAAAAATAGAATATATTTTTACCATTTAATATAATTTATGTCATTATCATTGATTTTACCTTGAATTCGTAGGTGAAATCAACTCAATCTTTTGCAATGTTTTAAAGAAAAACCTATTTTCTTTCTACAACGGGATTAATTTTAATTTAATTTCTGAATCTTTTTTGTATTGAATTTGGAAAAATGGATTCCATATTTTTAATCAGTGGGTCCAAATTATGTTAATAAGCTACTTTTTATTTTTGGGCATTGTGAATAGTAACTACGGTGAATTTAATTTACTATAGTTAAAGGTAAATCGGGTAATTAAGGGTAAATATAAGATTATAAAATTAACCTAGAACTTGGAAAAATACTTTTGGATTGCTAAAAGTAGACCCATATAACCTAATGGTCAGATTAGATTCATTTTATGGACTTTTGTCCCTGAAAATAATTTAATTATTATTAAAACCAAAGAATGTGACAACATGTCACTTTCTTAAATCTTATAAGTATAATAATTTTAATTTAGTGATAAACTTCATGAAACTTCGAACATGAATAGTATCCAGAAATATAATACAATTATCTACATCATAGGAAATTATTTATAATTTTTAGGGATTAAATAATTATCATTTATTATGACACAAAGATGATGCAGTAATTGTCTTATTAATGAAATATTGACATAATTGATGTTATAAATTCCCAAATAAATGTAATTTGAGACTTTTTATGACTTAAATTAATTTTTTAGGTTAATATGACATGCTAGTATTGATTTAATTAACTTTTTTTAACTAATAATTCTGTTATGATTTTCAAAAAAATCAATTACTAAATAGTGTCAAAATTGACATAAAATAGTTTTTAAAACAAGTATTATATTATTTATTGTTATTTAATTCCTAAAAATATAAGGTTCGGCCAAATGACTTATATAATGATATATATGTTAATAATAAACAGCTTAGGGTTCTTTTGGCTTGTTATGGTAAGTTTATTAACCATATAGTGTAAGAAAACAAAAAGGCACGGTAAAAGCTAAATTATTTAAGTTAGAGTTAAATCTAATTGATAAGGTTAAAATAATAACCTAAACCTGTCTAAATCCTCTTGGATGAGAGGATATATACCCATCCCCACTTTATCTTCGAAATAATACACTTTGAGACCATTATAAACCGTAATTGACCTTAATATAAAATAATATTTTGAGATTTTCCTAAGGTGCCCCTCTCCTCCCTTATAAAAGGGAACCTCCTCCCTCTCCTCCTCAGACCAATTTGAGCATTCAAGCTCGGCAAAACCCTGCCAAAATCTCTTCTCCACTTCCCTAGTATCATCCTAGAGGTCCTGGTCTTCTTCAAAGACCATCCTTAGTTCTTTAAGTGGAGGTTAAGTGAAGGCGCGTCAAAAAGAGGTAATATCCATTACCGATATTTTTCAATTTCTTTCTTCTTCAACTTCTTCTTCATTAGTTGTTTCATGATAAAGTAATAACATCAGTATTTATTATATATTGATATGATATTATAAATATTAAACAACTATAATTAACCTTTTATCCATCCTATGGAAAAAGGAAATCACCGTGCTTGCGTACGCACGGAATACCGTCTCCACGCCGTGGTGTAATCTATTTTCCACCACCACCTTAATTGGATGGGTATAATGGTGTAATGAGTAACTATATATGATTATTATAAAGTGATATTGATACTGAAATATTATACATACACTTCAACACAAGTTCAAGATCATGATAACGATTTCATCTCTCGTGCGTACGTACGCACTACCGTCTCCACGACGCGATGAGATTCATTCTCCACAATAACCATTCATGAATGATTAAAAAGTATATATAATGAATAATAATGAAATATATTACATGATAAATATACTGGATTTATTTATATATATGTATTTCATCTACTTACTTCCATTCAAGATAATAAGGAAAGGAAATCAGCGTTCATGCGTACGTACGGACTACCGTCTCCATGAACGGTGTGTTTCATTTCATTTATATATCTATTATATATATATATATATAGAATATATATGATATATAAATCATGTTTTATATTCTGTAAGCAAGTAAATCATGATAAAAGTAATAATAATGTCAAGAACAAAAAGTCCAAACACCTACGATAAATGAAACGATTTTACCCAAAACACTTCTTTAAAATGGAATTTACAAAAGAACGGGTAATATAAAGTCATAAGTGAAACATATATGATATCATAACAATGAATATTATTCTGTAATAAGTTAATGAAATTATTTAAATCATTATACAGGAGGTTCGGATACGTACAAAGAATATCAAACATAAGGTAAGGGAAATATCACAATCTCATTTTTATCCGAGATTGTTCATACTTTGTTATTTACTAGGGTATATTTTATCATCCACATCCATGTTTCATCAATATGTAATATTATTTCGAATCACCTGCAATTGTTTAAATCCAATTTTACCCTTCGGTGAGTTTTTAGTAAAAGATATGAAATGAATCTTTTATTGTTTTTCATACGAGGTATTTTTTTACTTTTCCGACAAAAGTACGAAGAATGTTTTTTTATCTTATACGGCATGAATGGATTTTTAAAATATTATTTCCAAGAAGATTCCTTTACAAGTTTTCAAGTTTAATTTTAATCAAATTCTTCTATTTTAAAATTTTATGACATGTTAAGAAAGGAAAAGTGTTTTTGAGGTAGAAAGAATATTTTCCTCAAGAATGGAGTTCAAGTGTTTTATCAAAATTATTTTCCATCTATGATATTAAAGGGTTCTGTTTTATCCATATTATTACATTGATTTGATTATGTTGTGATGGAATTATTTTTTTGAATTTCTTTATCTTATATAAATTGTTTTATGATGTCATGATTTTTAAGAATCCCATTTTTATTACATGGGTTATGCAATGATGTATGATTTATGATTTTGTGGCACACATAAGAATGGTATCATTATGAGATGGGTGGGACCTATATCTCCCTCCAATGCATTGGGTAAAGATTTTATATCTCATGAGATATACATGGCTGGAACGGTAGGTTATACTGGTTCAGTGAAACCGGACTGAAACAAGGGTGACTCGGTTCAGAAAGGGACTTTGTCCACTAAGATAGTCTTTGCAATGAGTCTTGACTAACAAGAAATGATTATCTATGATTATGTGTGTATTCCACAAAGTTTCATGTTTTATGTTATGATTATTGTGATTACATTTCACTACTATGATTTATCCCATGTTATGAAATTATGATCTCTTTTGTAGGTTATGATTTCCAAAAGATATGTTCTTATGAATATGATGTGATTGCTATTTCTTTTGTTTACCCTTACTGAGCATTTGAGCTCACCATTTTTATGTTTTATTTTCCCGAGGATATAAAGAAAGGTTTTAGGTAAAAAAAGGAAGACATTTATGGGAGATATTGAAGATCTTTCGCCACGATTAAAAGATTATATTCCGAGTTTCCAAAGGCACTAAACTATTACGGTCTTTATGTGTGTGTTTTTGTTATGTACTAAGTATTCCGCAAAAGTAATGTAATGTATTTGTACGTTAAGCTTTGGGTCTCTACATTCATGCACAAAAAAGCACGCCACACAGATCTATTGTCTGTTAGGGGGGTTGTATGTCACCATGCTCACCCATTCATTTAGTTAAGAGAAACTACTCCGGTGACATGTTCAGGGGAAGCAATACAATGAATGCTCCACATGATGTTCGAGGAACAATTCAGATGAGATTCCAAATACTTTTTGTACTGGATGGTTAGAATTCATCACAAGTATGAAATAAAGAGGAGATGGCAGACAGATTCGAGATGGATTTTCCGGGAATTCATCCATGGAGAGCGATAGAGGGGTAGGAGGAGAATTTGAGAACCTCATTTTGTGGGGGATGGAATCCATAATTTCATCCTTGTATCCCTCCATCCATCCATCTATCCAGCAATTCATTGCGATCAACCAACAATCTATCTCATCACCGAAACAATGGCAGACAGACACTGAGCAGGAGATCAGCATCGAAGTAGTTGCTGGAGAGAGGGGCAATGTTGCTGGAGATGTTTCTTAATTCATTTTTTGTTTCAATCTGTTTGACTGTTTTAATGTGTAGTTAAATAGATTTGGGGAATCGAGCTATAGAGAACTGATCATCCATTTATCTATCATGTTTTTTTGTTTGATTTCTCAGTGCAATTTCATTGCACGATTTTCTCTTCTGTTTATTTTGAGTATCATTTAACATTACCTAATGTCCGATGGGTGTGGTAGTGAATCATTTCACCTTGGAACATTGACTGAAGTACCAAGAATTTGAAAATTTCAATGCATCTCTTCTCTAATTTATGCAGATTTATCCAAGGGTCATGATCGAATGATCGAGACTCAAGAAATTTAATCGAGCAGTGTTGATCTACTGAAGTGACAACTCAGTGGATTAAAACCAATTTTTTCTATGCAATGAGTAATTTAATAAAACCAAACAGAAATTGAGATTATATTTTTAATTAGATAAATACAGCATGAGGACCCTAAAAAATCATTAATATATTATCTCTGTTCAATCCATACATTTCACCATTTCACCTTCTTTTTCTCACCAACTCTCAATGTTAGTTTCATTGTTTACATTTATTTTTCATTATTTTACTATTTTATATTTTTGTTATTTTAGTTTAAATTTGGAATAGCATAGAGTATGTCCTCCTCTGTGGTTCGACAATCTTAAATTTCAAGTCAATGTTCTTCTGTAGTGTTTACCACAATATAGAACACATTTATGAGATATAAAAATACTAAAATTTTATATTTTATAAGTTTTTAGGGATTTTAAAAAGAGGACATTGAATTGAAATTTAATGACTTGGGTGGTTAATTATTATTATATAATAAATTAATAATTGAATGAAAAATGAAAAAACTTTTATGGGATCAAAAATATGGAGGCCAGAGAAGAGGTAGTGAATCAAAGAACATAGAAGTTGTATATATATGGTTTCTCTATTTTCTTCTAAATTTCCACTTTGAATATTTTTATTTCATGCAATGCTTCCCAAAAAAAATCATGTTTGTCATTAATTTTTTCTCAAAACTCCTATTACGGAATAATGTTTCTATTCCCACCCAAATGATTCTTATTCATCCATGATTGATGAATGATTAACCATGAATATATAACTCATGGGATATGGAGATGTTAATTGATGAAGATGTGTACATCATGATGTACATTCCTCCTTAATTATGAATTTATCAAATTAATTTTACTAAATTTATATTTATAAAAGACCTATACCTTTGTTCTAAAGTGATAACATTAAAAATTTGTCGATGAAACCCAAAGTGGTAGACGTGAGTGAGTATTGACAACCCACATAACTCAGTTTTTCACCTTTTAGATTAAAATAGAATGATTCTAGGTTGGTTATATATTACCTAAACCAAAACAATCAGCTGGCCTATGCCATTTTAGATTATGTTGATAAGTATAAATATAATCCCTAAGGGGTTTCATGACAATCATGTAGAGTAATCTCGTTAGTTAAGTCAAGTAGTTCTAGATAATTAAAAGCATCCTGAAATAACAACTTCCATATCTTTTTCAATGATGAATTATTTAATGTCAATTTATGTTTAGTTTATTCCGATTTTATTTTAGATTAGTTTAGAATATTTCATAATTTGTGACATAATTATGAATACCTAACAACTAGTTTAAATATCATAATTAGGCTTTATGTTTCTTATGAGAGAAACATATTCTTTCTAATGACTATAAATATATGGTTAGTGATTGATGGAAAACTATAAATTATAAAAATTATAATCTTTGGGGAATTAATGATACTATAAGGCCGGTCAAAATTATTCAATCATTTAATTGAAAATATGTTTTATTCACATTTAAAATGATGTTGATGCATTTCATTTTCCAAATATCATGTGATGATGGAATCATGTTCTATAATGGATTATAAATATCTTATTTTATTGATCATCAAGGTCCAACTATATTTGATTATAAATAGAGTATCCATCAAGGATGCTACAAAACACATGTCTAAATATTCATTCCAACATTTGGTACATGAATTGATTTGTAATGTGATATTTTCTCAAGGATTCATTCATATTCTTGTAAATTATGAAAACCCTCTATTCCAAAAATAATTTTTTTGAAATAAGATCATTCTATTAATTAAGTTTCACAGTAGGGACTCCATTTTTGGAAAGAACATGTAATGGGATAACCCATTGCAACAACCCTAACTCTAATAACCTAAATATGGTGTACACTCTTTTACATTTTCATAAATATATGGATTCTAATCTTGAAGGACTGATCTATTTAGTAATCTTAGTGATCCAGATACATACATGAAACCCATTTTACAGTGGGGATAAAAAAATGTAATGGAAAACATTTATCACCATTTAACTCACTCCAAGAATAATTTTTAATATCCTACAAAAATGAAAAAATAAGAGCAAGCTCAAATAATCACTAAAGATTACATACAGTGGAATCTATGGGGAATAAATAAGTCTTAGTAAATATGACTAGGTAAATAACTGAAAACACAGTCCATTTAATCAATAACTTTAATATCACGATTAAAAAGGAACATACCATATGGAAAGGTAAATAAATGAACACATATTCCATTTAATCAATAACCTGGTCACATAATGTATTCATAGATAATATCATTTAACTAAACTCATGGATAATAAAAAACTGAATTCTCAATGAAGGAAATGATTAATATTGGACTTCATGATATCAGAAATCATCATATTTGTACAGCCAATACCTTGACCCAAGACTGTTTAAAACTATGGGTAAGAACACATTTAATTTGGCCAGTTGATTTTTCTCATTAGACCTTTCAATGCATCGAGGGGATATATAATTCTGAGGCTCAACATTCACTTCATTCCCAAAGAATTTACCATATATTGAATGATCGATTTAATTCATGTACAACATTACTTATTAATAAATATCTATATTGTGTAAAGAATATATATTTAATAAGATTTCCCTAATCAATAAAATAATTTTCAAATTAATACATCATATATAGAAATAATATAATATTTATGAAATAATAATATCCAATATAAGCAATATATATATTTAAGTAAAATGTAATATCCAATGATCAGATGAATGTGCATGTTTCAAGGGAATGTTAATAAAAAAAATAAATGACTGTTAATATAGATTTTGAGGTAAATTAATGTCTCTTTAAGGAATAAATTTAATGGAAGTGAAATATTAAAATACAATTCATAAAGATTCTTATTTTAAAAACCTTTGAAAATGCATACAATAAAATAAATTTTTTAAAGTGGTTATGGCATTAGGGAATTCTATTATCACCTTATACATTTAAAATATATCTTTTTCATTTTTTGTAAAGAAAATTAAAAAAGACCCTTTTACAAAAAATTAAAAATAATCATTTTAAACCCTTTAAAAAAATTAATGTATAAATTAAAATTCCTTAATAAATCATTTGACTACTTAAAAGGAATTTTTTAAAACAAATTGGAAAAAATTGGACATGAAATAAAAATATATTCGATTAAAAGGGAAATAATATTCTTTGTTCTTTAAAACATTTATTTTCTTGAAACAAGTTAAAAATAGAATATAATTTGGAATAAAATATAGAAACGCCTTAAATATCTAGTTTTTATGAAGATTTATTAGAGCTTATGAATGGTAAATTATAGTATTACTTCAATTAAAATAAAATCAGTCACAATAGATTGTGATATTGTAAAATAGATTCCTACATATTTGGTAACATTTAAATTGAAATCCATTTAACGAATAAAATTGAATTGAAAAAATAATAATCATGAATATATAAGAATTGATATTAAATACATAAAATGGTATGTACATACAAAACATAAATCAAAACAGGTTTATAATAAAAAACATGTCTCAATGGAATGGAAATTGAGATAAAATATCTTACCACATAGTGAAATTCATGTTAAATATCCATAGATAAAATAATTAAAATTGAAACATAAAATTCTATGAAGTATGAAGGATTCATGATATAACATGTAAAAGGGGTTACCAATAACATAATATAACATTAATTTATGTGTAACATTCAATTGTGCATCAATGAAAGGAATTTAAGACAAAATCACGTATCGCGTGCTTCCCTTTAGTTGAAATTAATTTAACCCCTGGTACAATTAGTTTAAATGAGTTATTAATTCATAACAAAACCATATTAATAGTTATAATATCATATATCATCATTTTTGGTTAAATTAAGTGTTATACATTATCAGCACTTGCTAAAATTTCTTATTAACCGAATATTTATAATAGTTTTTAGCATTGATTATTATTACTTTTGTCTGTGTTTATTTAGCACTAATAGGAGGTATATTTGATAAATATATATATATATCTTTAAAAATAATATATTAACATAAAAATATATTTATATTGATGTAAATATTTTATATATTTTTAAATATGATAAATATAAGACAAAATTTGCATTTTCACTTAATATATAAGATATTTATTGAAAATATCATAGAAAATAATTAAAAATTAATATTACAGTCATAATATTATATTCATAATTGAGTAATATTCATTTAATAAATATTGGATGATATAAAAATTCTTTAAATTAATGAGCAATTTAAGATAATCTAAATACATGACTTGAATATAAAATTACTATAACTTTTGATATGGCTATCATTTTGAGCTCTAATAAAGGTAAAATCAAAGCATGAAAAGTGATTTAAACTATGTTGTCTTGGGATGTCTGAATCACTATTTTTTGAGGTAAAACAAGGTCTGTGAGGCATATACAACTGACTTTTATTACATAGGATGCCCAATTTTTTTAATATTTATTGTTAGTTCACCATTATTTAAGATGGTCATAATATCGTTTCTCATTGGAGAAAGAATATATTCTCATGACATGAGTTGATATAGTTATTATGGTTTATAAATATTACCATTATTCATAATAAAATTCTATTTATAATTATGAATATTCATATTTTCCTATATTTACATATAATAAATTAATTATATAAATAAATATTTAAAACTATTTACATAAAATGTATTTTAAAATATATAAACAATATGATAATAAATATTTATTCTTATTTTTATTTAAAATAAACAATTATCAATTTTATTTAAATTATAAAAATTCATTAATATATATATATATAGATACATATACAAGTAATTTTTTTATATAAATATGTGTATATGAATAAAATAGTATATTTATGTGTATACATTAATATATGAAAATAAATATATGTGTGTAAATATTTTTTCTTGTATGTGTGAAATATAAATGTGTATATGTGTGTATGGGTGTGTGTGTGTGTGTCTATATTGTGTAAATACATCATACAAAACCATATTTTTATAAGTATATCATTATCATCGAATATACTATATAAACGTATTTAAAAAAAATATTTATAAATACATTTTGAAAAATTTATATCTAAATTTAGAATTACATATAAATATGTATAAATATTTATGTAAATATATAGACATATAAATATATATGTAATGTATTAAATATATATATATATATTCAATATATAGATATAATTAAAAAACAGTGTTAAAAACTAATTAAATAAATCATATGGAATTAATTATTATACAATTTATATAAAATAAAATATTACCACCTTTTTACATTATAAAAACATCTGACTATATATATATATAATTAAACAAATCTGTATAAAATGTTTATATATACATATTGGTGTTTTTATTATTAAAAATATATATTTAAATTTATGTTATAATATATCTAAATTATTACTAATATAAAATATATTTAAATAATTAATCTATATATACATCATACACAGACACACAAACATATACTTTATAAATGTTTTTAGTAAAATTATAAATATATAAAAATATATGGATAAAAAATATGTACGAGAAAATATATAAATAAATGAAAATAACATATAATACTTAATATAACCAGACTAGGGAAATGGTAAAGGGGTGGGAATTGTATAAATATTTATAATAATTTGAATCAAACAGATGTATGTAAATATATTTCAATATTTATAAATATCATATAATATAGAATAAATCAATTTTGGGGTAATGGTAAAGGGGATCCAATTGAATTAGAGTGTTTGGATGATCTAGTATAAGAATTCACAAAGGAGAACATGTTGTTGGGTAGTGGAAATGTATTGAAAACGAGTGTTGTGATCACTACCAAAAGGGGGTTCATGATCATGGGAGTCAGGGGTTAAGCGATTAGGTGGGGGAGGGCAAGCGTTTAATTTTTTTCAAATTTTATCGTCGCTAATAAACACCCTCTTTATGAGCTTTATTATTTTAACACCAATAAATGATCCTTTTATCCTAGTTTTTTAGCACAAATAAAGGTATACTTTATCATGGTTTTTCCATAATAATAAAGAACCTCTATATAAGCACTAAAAAACAATGATAAAGGTCATCCTTATCAGTACTAAAAGAAGGGATGATAGAGGGTGCATTTATCAACTATTTTGTTTTAGCCACTACTGAAAATTACATCTTTCCCAATGCTTCTATACCAACGGTTTGAAAAAACCGTTGGGAAAAGCCCCCAAATTGGCCACTTTTCCCAACGGTTTGTCCAAACCGTTGGGAAAGGTAGACCTATCCCAATGGTTTGGCCAAAACGTTGGGAAAGGCCCCCAAATTGGACACTTTTCCCAACGGTTTGGCCAAACCATTGGGAAATGCCCCCAAATTGGCCACTTTTCCCAACGGTTTGGCCAAACCGTTGGAAAAGGTCCCTAAATATGCCACTTTTCCCAACGTTTTGGCCAAACGGTTGGGATAGGTCTACCTTTCCCAACGGTTTGGGCAAACCGTTGGAAAAGGTCCCTAAATATGCCACTTTTCCCAATGGTTTGGCCAAACGGTTGGGATAGGTCTACCTTTCCCAACGGTTTGGGCAAACCGTTGGGAAAAGTGGGCCAAAATTCAACATCCTACACAGAAACAAAATCACAACCAAATACCTATACCAACGGTTGTTGAAACCGTTGGTATAGGTCTATACCAACAGTTGTTAAAACCGTTGGTATAGGTACCTTCATTTTTTATCGGACCTTTGTACCGAGAACATTATATAAATCAAAATTTAAAATATTTATGAGAATACATATATATATTTATGTAATTATGATCACAAAAGTCATGTTAGGTTAGTGGTTGAGTCGTTCAATTATAAACGAGGGGTCCTGGGATCAAATCACTGTGGATGTTTTATTTTTGGAATTTATATACCAACGGTTCCATTACCGTTGGTATAGATTTCATATTACCTATACCAACGGTTTTTAAAACTGTTGGTATAGGTCTATACCAATGGTTTTTGGAAAACTGTTGGTATACACCTATCCCAACAGCTTACATGGCTACGGTTCTCCAAACCGTTGGTATATTCTATACCAACGGTTTGGAGGCCTATACCAACGGTTCCAAACCGTTGGTAAAGGTTAGTTTTCCAGTAGTGAGCACTGATAAAGACATTCTTTATCAATTCATTTTTAGCATTGATAAATATTGTGGATTTAAAGAGATCATATTATTTCCACACTTTTTGACATCAAAAAGTCTATTGCAGTGTTTCTAAAAGTCTGATTTATAGTAGAGGTGTTTTATGTGTACCATAAAGGAGGAAAATGAAGAGATCATAACATGGTATTGCATTGTTGAGGTATGTATTTTTGATGTTTCTCAGAATGTATATGTTATTTTATTTTACACCAAAGGAATCTAAGTTATTTTATAGGCAACATTAAAGTAGTATAATGATGTTAAGCCTGGAGGAGTTCTATAGGCAATATTTTTTAATTGTTATTAGATTTAAAGAGTTAAAAAGATAGATTTATTTCAATATTTTTAGATATATTGGTAGAACAAATATCCATTGTTTTTTTCCTTATTCCATTTGTATAATCATAGATATAGTGTCGAGTTATAATTTTTCTGGGGAAATGGAAGGCTATGTTGTATTGGTGTTACCACTCCAGAGAAATGATGTTCTGATATATAAAATTACTAAACGTTCATCCTTTATGAGTTTTGGGGATATTTTTAGGGGAAATTAATTTTAAATTTAATTAATTTCAAATTTAGTATATGGGTTTTAATTTTTCTCTATAATAATGTAATATTAAAAGAATGAATAAAAATAATTATATGGGATCAAAAAATTGGAGGCTGGTGAAGAGAGAGTGTATCGACTGCTAGCGATTTGTATATATAGGTTTTCGCTATTTATTTCTTTATTTTCACTATTAACCATTATAAATCATGAAATGGTTGTAAAAATTAGTTCATGTAGGTCTTTCATTTTTTCTCTAAAAAAATATTTTAGTTTATTCATTCTATCCCCACTCTTATGATTCTTATTCAACCATGAAGGATGAAAAATCAACATTGAAGGACTAACTCATGGAAGAGGGTGAAGTTGATTGAAATAATATTTCCTAAAATATATTTCCTAAAATATATTTCATTGTGAAATAATTGAAAATGTGTAGAATAAACTAAATTTCGTAAAATGGTTACGGCACCGGGGAAGCATGATATCACCGTATATGCTAAAACATATTTCTTTTGACTTTTTGAAAATAATTTCAAAAACACCCCTTTAAGAAAACAAAATAAGGATTACTTTCAAACCATTTTTAGAAAGTCAAATATAAATTAAAATTTTCTTAATAAATCATTTGAGTATAAAAATGGTCTTTTGTAAAACAATTTTGAATAAAATTGACATGAAAGAAACATATATCCGATTAAAATTGAAATAAAATAATATTTTATTTTTAACATTTCTATTCAGGAGTGAAATTCCAAAGTGAAGAAAAGTCAGAGGAAAATATGAAAACAACATAAATATCTAGTGTATAAGAAAATTATTGGATCTTATGATAGATAAATGATAAGATTACTTAAAAAAACAAAAGAAATCTTAAAAGATTGTGATATTGTTAAATAGATTCTTACCTCTTTAGTAGATTTTAAATTGTAACACCATGAAAGAATATAATTGAATTGAAACATTAATCATCATGAGTACATAATCATTCATGTTAAATATATTAACATGGAAGTATATACACCACATAATTGTTAATAGGTGCAAATTAACAAATATGTTTCAATACAATAGAAATTGAGAGAAAATCTATTACAATATGGTAACATTCATGTAAAATAAATTTGGATGAAATAATTAAAATTGAGATATATAATACCATGAAGTATGAAAATTTTATTATATTAAATGTTAAATGGGATGCACTTACACCATGTAAAATAAATTGGTGCATAATATTCAAATGATACCCAATGAATGGAAATTGAGACAAAATCCATTACCCCAAGCTTCCCTTTAGTTGAATGTGTTTTTACATCCTGTATAATGGTTTTTAATATGTCATTAATTTATAACTAAACCATATTAAGTTTTATAATATCATATATGATCAGCGCTAGAATCATTCAGCACTAGACTTTATCAGCACTAGCTCAAAGAGCTGATAAAAAGAACATTTATTATGATTATTTAGCACAGATAAATAGCACATTTTTCAGCGTTATTTAGTAACGATTAACATTATACTTCATAAATAATATATATGTCCTTATAAATTGTATATTAATATATAAATATATAAATATATATATATTAATATAAATATTATCTAATTAGTTAAATATGATTTATATAATACTTGATATGCTTTTACACTTAATATATAATATATTTAGTGAAAATGTATTTGAATGCAATTAAAAAATAATATTAATTAATAATTTACTAACTATAATCGAGTGATTGTAATTTTATAATAATTAAATGATTTAAAATTTCAGTTAATTAATGAACAATTTAAGATAAGTTGAAAAAATGACTTGAACATAAAGCGATAATAATTTTGATATTAGTGTCTATTTGAGCTCTAATAAATATCAAATCAAAGCATGCAAACTAGTATATGCTGTGTTGACTAGGGATGTCCCAAAAACTATTTTTTGGAGGTCAAAAAAGTTTTGGAAGGCCTGAAAAGATGAGTTTTTTTACTATGGATAAAATAAATTTTAATATTCAGTGGGATTCCAGCATTATTTAAGAGGGTTTATATGTTCTTTATAGTAGAGACTAAATTATTCTCTAGGCCTGAATCACACACACACACATATATATATATAATGTTTTTTAATTTTTATCATTTTTTTATATTATAATTTTATTTATAATTATGTATATACATATTTTATTATATTTATATATAATATATATATTATAAAACTAAATATTTAAACATATTTACATAAAATGAATTCGTACATATATAAAACATGTGGAAATAAATATTTATTCTTCATTTTATTTAAAATAAAAAATTATCCATTTCCATTACCTATTAAAAAATTTGTGATATATTTATATATATATATACACCAAAATAAGTAATTTTTATGTTAAAATATGTGTGTCTCATTAAAATAATATATAATTATTTTTATATTCTAATATATGTATATATATATATTTGTATGTGAAAAATAATAATGTGTACCTGTGTATAAATATGTACATATGTTTGTGAATGTGTCAATATTTTGTGAATACATAATATAAAAATGTATTTTTATAAATATATCATTATCATTAAATATATTATATAAACATATTTAAAAAAATATTTATCATTACATTTGAAACAATTATATCTAAATATACAATTATATGTAAATATATATAAATATATAAGTCAATATATAGACAAGTAAATATATATGTAATGTATATAATTTATATCTAAATATACAATATATAGACATATTTTAAAATTTTATATAAAAATAATTATATAAATTATATGGAATTAATTATTATTCATTTTATTTAAAACAATATTTTACCACTTTTTTCATAATAAGTATATATAAATATGTATAAATAAACTTATAAAAATTTATATATAATGTTTATATATACATATGGTTGTGTATTATTAAAATATATATTTTTATATATATTATAATATATTTTAATGAATGTCATTATATAATATATTTACATAATTTTAAGTGTATATATATTACACACACATAAAAACATATATTTTATAAATTTTTTGAAAAACATTATATATATATATGAAAAAAATATATGTATATAAATATATATAAATAAATTTATGTATCTGATAATATAGAATAAAACAGACTTGGTTCAATGGTAAAAGGGCTCAATTTATATAAATATTTAAATAATAAAGAAGTATGTTAATATATATATATATATATAAATAAATGGAAATATTGTATAATATAGAATAAAACAAGTTTTGGGAAATTGTAAAGGGGTTCAAATTGCATAAGATAGTTCAGATGATCGAGTACAGACATGAACCTAGGTGAACAGGTATCTGAGTAGTGTAAAAGTATTCATAATGTGGAATTGTGAGTTTTGACGAAAGGGAATGCATGGGAGTGGGAGTTCGGGGTTATGTTATATGGTGGGGGAGGGCAACCGGTTAAAATAAATAATTTTTCCAAATTTTATCATCGTTGCAAAAATCACCTTTAAATGAATAATTATTTTTTCACTCGTTAAGGACTATTTTACAATGATTTTTTACCACAGATAAAGGTTAAATTTATTAGGGATTTTTTAGTTTGAATAAAAACCATCTTTATCAGTCCGAAAAAAATCTTTGACAAAGGATACCTTTATAAGTGCTAAAAAACAGGTTGATTAAGGGATCCATTATCAATACTTTTATATCAGCACTAATAAAGAAACGTTTTCTCAATTATTTTTTTAGCACTGATAAATGATGAGGATTTTATATGTTTTTAGAATTTGAAATATTTTAATCACTATAACCCCCCATTCGAGAGATTTTAGAAGCATTATTAGTTGTATTAGTGTTTTCCTAGAACCATATAGTTGGAGAATGAAGAGGATAGTGTGTGGAAAAAAATATTCATGTCTTGATTTTGGAATCCACTCAGAATGTAAAATTTAATGGAGTCTACACAGAAGGAATGAATGTTATGTCATATACAGGTTTCAAGTTGTAGAATGAATTCAAATATGGTCGAGTTCTATGGGGAATATTCTATCATTGTCGTGATATTTAAAGAGTTAAAATGATTTATTTCTGTCTATATTTTTTAGATATTTTTGGTGAAGAAACATTCAATGTAACTGTTTTTCTTGTTCTTTTTAGATCCTCATAGATATAGATTTGAATGAGATTTTTTCTTTAGAAATAGAAGGCGATGATATTATGGTGTTTTTTACATTGTAAAAATCATGTTATGAGATATCAAAATACTAAAATCCTGTCTTTTAGGATTTTTTAGGTATATTTTTGAGAGAAAATTGTTTTTTAATTTGAAGTCCTAGGTGGTTGAATTTCTCCCAAAATAATGTAACATTAAATGGATGAATAAAAATTATTGGATGGGATAAACAATTTGGGCGTTAGAGAAGATAGAGTGCATCGACCACTAGAAAATTTGTATAGATATATTTTCTCTACATTATTCCAAATATTTGCTGTGAAAAAATAGAATTCATGCATTGGTTGTCTACAAATATTCATGTATTTCATTCGTTTTTTTCTCAAAACATTTCTTTTTTGTTTAGTATTTTTATTCAATCTCCCATGATTCATAGTCATATATTATTTATGAACAATCAAACATGATGAGAAACTCATGGAATGGGTTAAAAATTATTGATGTGGATGCCTACATAATTATTTATATTCCACATTACTTTTTAGTTTTTCAAATTCATTTTATTAAATTTAGATTATCTAAACCCTATATTATAAATCTATATCTATAAAAATGAGAATTACTGGATGAAAGTCAATTTAATTGATGAGAGTGAGTAGTAAGAAAATTATTAACATATTGTTTCACATTCTAGATATATCATAATTCTTCTAGATTGGTTATATATTACCTTACCCAAAGCAATCGGTGGCCTTAAGACATTTTATATTGTATTTTGAGGTAGAACTAGGCAGACCAATGAGTTTCCTAACAATTTAGTATAGTAATCTCATGAGTTAAGTTATGTGATTCTAGATAATGAAAATTATCCTTCAATATCAACTTCCAACTCTTTATCTATCTCGAATTAGTTTGTGTTTATTTAAGTTTAGTTTATTCATAGTTTAGTTTAGTTTAGTTTAGTACTTCATCATTAGTGAAATAATTATAGGGACATAACAACTATTTTGAATATCATAATTATGCTTCCATGTTCATAATGATATCGACCTCATGCTTTTACATTACTATACTTGGGTTAATGATTGATGGGAAAATATAAATTCTAAACTTTTTCTTCATTGGGGAATAAGGGATACTATAAGGCCACTCAAAATTATTCAATCAATCCATTGAAAATACATTTCATTAAAATTTGAAATTTCATTTATGAATTTCAAATTCAAAATGTCATGTGATGATGGGAGCATTTTCTATATAGGATAATAATTATTTTCATCGATTGATCATCTTGGTCCAACTATATATTATTATAAATAGAGTATTAATTGTGTAAGAAAAATAAATAGTTTTCCAACTAATCATTCCATAATTTTGTCTATGAATAGATTAGATATATGATATTTTATCAGGGCTGCATTCATGTTATTTTAATCCTTGAAAACCCACCATCCAAAAAACATTCTTCTTGAAATAATATAATTCTCTTCATTATTTATCATGGTAAGGCTATCCTTAATAGAAATGCCATATATTTGGCCAACCCATTTTAATAAACACGACCCTCGTAACCCAGAAATAGGTTCTAAATTATTAAATTTTCATAGATATAATGATTCTAATCTCAATGGGTCGACCAATTTATTAGTCTTTGAGAGACAGATACATATGTGATACCCTTTTTATGCTGGGGATAAGATATAAAACAAAGTAATTAAAATCATTCAGATTCTATGAAATCATTCAAATATTTATTTTTTACATCCATTGGAAAAGAAAAAATAATGGTAAACTCAAATACTCAATAAGGGTAACATAAAATGGAAGCTATCCTAAAAAAATACAGAATAATCAATATGTCAAGGTAAATAACTATAAAACGATTCAATTTAATCAATAACCTATCTATCATGATTATATAAGGCATAATAAAAATCAAAATGTAAATAACTAAACATATATGACATTTGATCAATAACTTTAGCACAGAATCAATCCATACATAATATCAATGTAATAATAAAATGAATAATAATAACAGAATTCATAATGAAGTTAATTCATATTATTGGATGTCATGGTCTCATAAATCTACATAGATATACCTCCAATAACTTTCTCTAATATTGTTTAAAAAAATGTGTAAAAACCCATTTAATTTATCCAAATGATTTGTCTCATGAGTCCTATCGATGAATAATGTGTTTCCAAATGGCTTAAACTATAATCTTTAGGATGGAGTTTATATTCCTACATCAGATAATGTTGATAACTCAAAGAATAAATCTAAATATGACCCCATTACCTCTTGTAATTTGTTCTTGACTAAAGAGGATTTCAATAATACTAAATTTTCCTTAGTAAATGATTCAGTCCCCAATAATATTATTTGACAATGTATGAATGCTCATATTGAATATAATCAAGAAGATACAAATAATAGGGTTTAAATCATTATATTTCTTATTATTTTTCATATTTACCTTCTTGTTAGCTAAAGATCATATAATATGAAGGGCTTGATGATCATATTTTCTACTATCTTGGGATTCTCAGGCTAGAAATAAATTCAATTAGGAAGTGGTTTTTCCATAACTTTTTCCCTCAAAGTAATTGATGTTTCTTGTAACGACCCAATCTTTTTGAGTAGTATATTAACTTACTCTTATTGATTTATTAAGATGTTAATGGTTAATGCAGAAAGAGGAGTTGATGGCTTCATCCAGTAGACTCAACCCTTACGAAGCCCACTTATCAGAGCTTGGGAAGGAGGTAGCATCTGTGGGCTTCACTTTGGACCAAGCCCAAGCCGAGCTCCAGCGTGTCAAGCTTGAACGAAAACGCTTGCAGGAGAAGTTCAAGTTAGTGGAGATTGCTACTAGGGCAATGTTATCTGAGACTCCCTCAGATTCTCTCACCATAGCACACCTTACACTTAGGTCTTATGCCAGTGTTATAAGGGGCTATGTGATGAGACCCTAGTTTCCTTGTGTAATCCTTTCGGGTGAATAAATTGATATTTCTTCCTTTAGTGATGTTTGTGAAATTTCAAATGTCTAGATAATTTTAGAATGTATTTTATTGATGAATTTTGAAAATGGGATATTTTGAAATATTTATGTAAACCCTAAATAACTAATGATGTGTAATGATTTTCAAAAAATGGTCTTCTCCAAAAGTGTTCAGTAAGGAATTTGGAGTCTAATAAGATCAACTTAATTTTTGATGAATAGTAAATTATGAATAGTGATTTTACGCTTAGGATTAGTAATGTGACCAAATGGATTAGTAATTTTCACTCAAAGAATGTTTTAATATAATCTAGGCACCTTGATTAAGTAATGTGATTCAATAAAATGGGTAAATAACGGTTTCATAAATTATTATTCAAGTATTAGTTTTTTTCGGATGAATAGTGTTTTTTAATTAAAAATTTAATTAAAAATAATTAGAAAATTATTTTTATAAAAATGACTTTATTTTTGAACTCAGAGCATCGATATTATGTTATGGTAATTTTTGGGGATTTTTCTAAAATAATAAATTTTCGGTGAATAGTGTATTTATTTAAAAATAAAATTAAAAATATTTAGAAAATTATTTTTATAAAATGGAGTTCATTTTTGAAATCATAGCATTGATATTTGGTTAAGGTGAAATTTTGGGATTATTCTGAGAAAGTTGAATTTTCGGTGAATAGTGAAAGTATAGTTTTTAAGTTACAGGTGTTTAATGACATCATTAAATGATGTATTAAGTATATATTCAATATGGTCGAATTATGAATAGTAAGATAAGGTGTGAGGTGTCCCAAGTGGCCAATACCATGGGCAAATACCATGGGCAAGCCCATGGTTTTGCCAAAACCACTAGTGAGGTGTCCCTTGGCCATTAATGCTTTGTCCCCTCACTTTCCCTATAAATACCCACCCTTTCCTCCCTTAGTTTTCACTCCCAACTCTCCCCCAACGATGTTCTGGTCTTCTTACCTTCCAAAGAGTCCTCCCAAGGTTCCCCAAGCCCTCAAGGTCCAATCCTTTGAGTTTCAAGAGTCACATTTTAAGGTAAGGGATCCGACCCCTCTCTTTCTTTTCATGTAATCCCTTTTATGTCATTCCTATTATGCTCCATGTTTTTATGTGAGAGGATGTTCTTTTATATTCCTCTTACTGACCTTTCATGTTTATATGATGAGAGATCCCCTCTTACTCTCATCATTTCGTTTTATGAATGTTTAAGTGACGCCGTTAGGCTGCCGAATTTTTAAGGGATTCTTTCACCCTTCTCATTTTTCAAGTTCGATTTTCATGTCAAGTATTTCAAGTTCCTTTTTATTATGTTGGGGTATGATCTCTATATCTATCATACTGATCTCTTATGATCATATGATGAGGGACCCTATTTGATCTTGTCAAATCATTTTCTTTTGAAGTTAAGTGACGACGTAAGGCTGCCGAATTTTCATAAGAGAAATCTAATGTTTTTCCTTCCATGTTTTTCATTTCAAATGTTATGTCCCTCAAATTTCATTACCATGTCCATATGTCCTTCTTACTCTTTCACCCTAATATTTTATGGATCATTTATGAGTGGGTGACCCCTGTCCCCTCTCATTTCAATGTTTTCTAAAACCCCGAAACTTAGTCGTTATGCTGCAGAATTTTCCCCTCAAAATGCCTCTCTCTTTTCTCAAAAATTATTTTATGTTATAAAGTGAATACTCAATGCTCTTATTTCTACAAGGGTATTCACATATATATCAAAATGTTCCATTTTAAATTCTGGTATTTACATACATGAGACCCACTTTCCCTTTCCGTGGGTTTAAAGTGACGTAAAGATCATGTCTTTAAAGCAGTTTTTAAAACGTTATGATTATGAAATGAAACCCATTTATTTTATGCTATGTGGGTTATTTATGAAATGTTTGATGATGATATATGTGGCTCACATGATAATAAAAGCAAATTTAATGGTGCGCCCTGATAGCGCTCCAATGCATTGGGTAATGATGTAACCACTAGAGATTACAATTTTCATGATACCTTGGTGAATAACCTTGGTAATTTTCAAATGACACCTTGGGGATGGACCTTGGTGATATGTTCATGATTGTCTATGTTAAATGATGTAGCCACATCTTCAAGTTATGAAAAATTTTATTTTTATTATGAAATTCCTCATGATTTCTTTCTCATGCCTTAAAGTTCTTTTCATGTCCTTATTGAAGTATCTCAAGTTCACATGTAAAATGTTCCTCTTGTTTCCCTTACTGGGCCTTCTGCACATCCTTTCCTTTGATGTATGTCCCCAGGTTATGAGATGCATAATGAACATAGGATGAACTAAAGGAGAAGCCTTTCAAGTGTTTAAGAAGAATGTTTTTATGTTTTTTTTTGTATTATGATCCTTGTTTCCAAGACACTAAACCTTAACGATCCTCAGTTTTGTGTAATGCAATGAAAGTTTATGTTATAAAATGGCGGGATGCTATAGTTGGTATCAAAGGATGGTTTAGTTATTTGTGGAAATTAGGATATAAAAACTTTATGAAGAACCCTATAAAAAAGTTTAAATATAGGAAAACTTCCTGGTATTTTGGTAAGTATTGAGTAAGTGGTCTATCAAACAAATACATCCATGTCTGGATACGAGCAGGTAGAGGCGGCTCTGGCACAAATGTACATAGGGGTAAAACCCGAAAAAACCACTTTGAGCTAGACTCGAACGGGAACTGGTGCACGATAACGGGCCTTGCTGCACTCTTGGTTACGACACTCCCGGGGGATATGTTTGGTTAATCACAATCTTTTTATGAATCATTATGAAGGAATTATAGAGAAGTATAATTGTCTAAGCATGAAGTCTTAGTTAAAAGATTCATAAATGAAATAAGTTTCTCACTAAGGTTTTATTCTTTTAGAAAATGGCGGGTAATAGGAGAAACCGTGCCGATGGTGACTGCAATGCACCATGTGCTGACGGCCCTCCGATGGAAGCCGGAATGGAAACATTCATGCGAATGATGAACCAACTGACTCAAGTTATGAGTAATAACTTGAATCAAGCTGAGAGGCCAACCTCACCACGAAGGGAACAACTTTCTGTTGAGTACTTCATGCGTCAACGACTGCCAACATTCAGTGGATCTACTGACCCATTGGTTGCGGAACAATGGATAAGCTCCATTGAAAAGATCTTTTCTGTACTTCATTGTTCGGAACAAGAAAAAGTCACCCTTGCTGTTTACCGCCTAGAGGGAGAAGCTGATCAGTGGTGGTCACTGATCAAAAACATGAAGCCACGAGGAGAGATGGAAGCTATGGAGTGGGAAGAATTTCGGGGGATTTTCTTTAACAAGTATTTCCCTCGTTCCATGAGAACGAAAATGGAGAAAGAGTTTCTCGAGCTGAAGCAGAAAGAGAACGAATCTGTTGGAACCTATGAGATGAACTTCACAAGGCTTTCCCGTTATACCTCAAGTTTTGTCATGGACCCTAATGGGAAGGTTGATAGATTCTTTGGTGGACTAAGACCTCATCTGCGGAAGAATCTAGCCAACAGGGACTATGATAGCTATGAAGAAATAGTTCGAAGTGCCATGAAAGTTGAACTAGAGTTTGGGGAGACACAGTGGTCTCACAAATCTAATGAGAAGAAGAGAACTCTAGAACCGAGCCTGGGAAGAAGTTTTGATCAGGAAAGAGGTGGAAAGCATATGCAACATGCCACATGCAATAAATGTGGGAAGAAGCATCCGGGGAACTGCTTGATCGGAAGTGGCAAGTGCTATAGGTGTGGAAAAGAAGGCCATATTTCTCGGAATTGTCGTGGTGATGTGAAGCCTCAACTTCCCAACACTAACGACAGAGGAAAGATGGTTCTAGCCCTACCCGAAGTCACATGCTTCAAGTGTGGACAGCTTGGGCACTTTTCTAATCAATGTCCAAATCCGAGGGCGGTGGAGGGGAATCACCATCAACCTCAGCAGAGGCCAAGGGAGCAAGGTCGTGCTTTCGCTATCACAACAACTGAAGTTGAAGTTCCGAATGATGTGGTAGCAGGTACTCTTGTTGTCCTCTCAAAACTAGCAAGTGCTTTATTTGATTCTGGTTCTACGCATTCCTTTATTTCTTCCAAGTTTGCAAAGAATATAGAATCGATCCCCGAATTGCTTGAGTTAGAGTTGTCAGTCAAGACTCCATGTGGGATTATCCATGCATCGACAGTGTTTAGAGACTCTAGTGTTTACTTTGGTGAGCACAATCTTATCGCAAATCTAGTAGTCATTCCCATGATGGAATTCGACGTTATACTAGGGAAGGACTGGATCTCAAAGTATAATGCTAAGATCAAATTCAGAAGTAAGGAAATCTCAGTAGTCTTGAATGAACGACCTACAGTTATCTTCCGAGGAGAGATATCCCGAACTGATCCCTATCTAGAAGCACCTCCTATAGCTTTCTTTATGGAGTTAATTGGTGATGATGAAGAAGGGAAAGGGAGCATACAAATTGAAGATGTTCCGATTGTTCAGGAATACATGGATGTATTTCCTGAGGAGTTACCTGGACCTCCCCCAGAAAGAGAGGTAGAGTTCTCCATTGAACTCGTACCTGGGTCTCAACCGATATCAAAGACTCCATATAGAATGACAAATGTGGAGCTAGAGGAGCTAAAGAAACAACTCCAAGACTTGTTAGAGAAGGGGTTTATCCGACCGAGTGTGTCTCCTTGGGGAGCACCAGTTCTCTTTGTGAAGAAGAAGGATGGATCAATGCGGCTATGCATTGATTATAGAGAACTGAACGGGATCACAGTGAAGAACAGATACCCTCTTCCAAGAATTGATGATTTATTTGACCAACTTCGTGGGTCTCAATTCTTCTCTAAGATTGATCTTCGATCTGGTTATCATCAACTGAGGGTGAAGAAGGAAGATATTCCAAAGACTGCCTTCCGATCAAGATATGGGCATTATGAGTTTACTGTTATGCCCTTCGGCTTGACTAATGCTCCTGCTATTTTCATGGATTTGATGAATAGAGACTTTAAGGACTACCTTGATAACTTTGTGGTAGTTTTTATTGATGATATTTTGATATATTCAAAAAGTCGTGAGGAGCATGAAGATCATCTGAGGGTTATTTTGAAAACTCTACGGAAGGAGAGGCTCTTTGGGAAGTTCAGCAAGTGTGAGTTTTGGTTACAACAAGTGGATTTCTTGGGGCACATCGTAACCAATGAAGGAATCTCGGTTGACCCTGCAAAGACAATGGTTGTGGAAGAGTGGCCTCAACCCACAACAGTAACTGATATTCGTAGTTTCCTTGGTTTAGTGGGATATTATTGGAGGTTTGTGAAAAACTTTTCACGGCTTTCTAATCCACTAACCAAGTTGACTCGAAAAGGGGTTAAGTTCATCTGGACAAAGGAATGCGAGGAAAGTTTCCAAGAGTTGAAGAAGAGATTGGTTACTGCACCTGTATTAACACTACCCTCTATCGGAGAAGGATTCGTTATTTTTAGTGATGCATCTCTGAAAGGGCTTGGGTGCGTCCTCATGAAAAATGACAAAGTAATTGCTTATGCATCTCGACAGTTGAAGATTCATGAGCAGAATTATCCTACGCATGATCTAGAGCTGGCGGCAGTTGTTTTTGCTCTACAGATATGGAGGCACTATCTTTATGGGGAGAAATGTGATATATACACTGACCACCAAAGTCTAAAGTATATTTTCACACAGAAAGAATTGAACATGAGACAAAGGAGATGGTTGGAGCTTATTAAAGACTATGATTGTTCAATTCATTATCACCCTGGTAGAGCAAACAAAGTCACGGATGCGTTAAGCAGGAAAGATCCTGTTGTTCTGGCAACAATGAGGATCCTGGGAGATCCCTTGATTAAAGATCTAGTAAAACTGGACATGGGAATTATAAGGAAAGGGACATCATCAACCCTATCCCAAATGATTTCTCAACCTTCATTACTAGAGAAGATCAAGAAGGCTCAAAAAGAAGATCCTTTGCTGCAGGAGAAGTTCGAGACTGTAAAGGATGGGAAGTTCCCTGATTTCAATATTGATCAAGAAGGTGTATTGAAATTTCGTACAAGACTATGTGTTCCATCTATTCCGGAGATAAAGAAAGAACTGATGGATGAAGCTCATAGCTCTACTTTCTCTATACATCCGGGAAGCACTAAGATGTATAGAGACCTTCGTGATCATTATTGGTGGGATAACATGAAGAGGGAGATTGCCGATTACACTACAAGGTGCCTGGTGTGTCAGCAAGTAAAGGCAGAAAGACAACTTCCTAAGGGGGTATTACAACCGCTACCCATACCAGTATGGAAGTGGGATAATATCACCATGGACTTTGTAACTGGTCTCCCAAAAACATCCAAAGGAAACAATGCGATATGGGTTATTGTGGACCGTCTCACCAAGACAGCCCATTTTATCTCTATTCGGGAAGATTTCTCTCTGGATCAGCTTGCAAGGATATACGTGAAGGAAGTGGTAAGGCTGCATGGGGTACCACTATCCATCGTATCTGATCGTGACCCAAGATTCACATCAAAATTCTGGAGAAGTCTTCAGCATGCTCTGAATACTGAATTGAATTTTTGTACGGCCTATCATCCTCAAACTGATGGCCAATCTGAAAGGACTATTCAGACACTCGAAGACATGTTGAGATTATGCTCAATGGAATTTAAAGGTGGATGGGATCAACACCTCCCATTAGTGGAGTTCTCCTATAACAACAGCTTCCATGCGAGTATTCAGATGGCACCCTATGAAGCTCTATATGGAAAGCGGTGTAGAACTCCTACTTGTTGGGATGAAACTGGTGAGAGGAAGCTTCTTGGGCCTGATCTCGTGCAAGAGATGACAGAACAGGTTCATGCCATCCAACAACACATAAAGGCTGCTCAGAGTCGGCAGAAGAGCTATGCTGACAATCGTCGAAGGGACTTGGAGTTTGGTGTTGGTGACAAAGTCTTCCTTCGAATTTCTCCATGGAAGAGAGTCATGCGGTTTGGGAAGAAAGGGAAGCTCAGCCCTAGGTACATCGGCCCCTATGAAATCCTTGATCGCATAGGAGCAGTGGCCTATCGTCTAGCACTTCCACCGAACCTAGCTCAAGTTCATGATGTCTTCCATGTATCTCTCTTGAGGAAGTACATACCCGACCCTTCGCATGTACTGAACCCAGAGGTGGTACAACTTGAACATGACCTCTCTTATGAGGAGCAGCCAGTGGAGATCTTGGACCGTAGAGACAAGGTCCTACGAAACAAGACTACCCACCTTGTGAAAGTGTTGTGGAGGAATCATAAATATGAAGAACCGACTTGGGAGCCTGAGGAAACGATGAAGCAAAAGTACCCTCACCTTTTCAACTAGGCCTCAAGTATAAATTTTGGGGACGAAATTTCTTAAGGTGGGAAGAATGTAACGACCCAATCTATTTGAGTAGTATACTAACTTAATCTTATTGATTTATTAAGATGTTAATGGTTAATGCAGAAAGAGGAGTTGATGGCTTCATCCAGTAGACTCAACCCTTACGAAGCCCACTTATCAGAGCTTGGGAAGGAGGTAGCATCTGTGGGCTTCGCTTTGGACCAAGCCCAAGCCGAGCTCCAGCGTGTCAAGCTTGAACGAAAACGCTTGCAGGAGAAGTTCAAGTTAGTGGAGATTGCTACTAGGGCAATGTTATCTGAGACTCCCTCAGATTCTCTCACCATAGCACACCTTACACTTAGGTCTTATGCCAGTGTTATAAGGGGCTATGTGATGAGACCCTAGTTTCCTTGTGTAATCCTTTCGGGTGAATAAATTGAGATTTCTTCCTTTAGTGATGTGAAATTTCAAATGTCTAGATAATTTTAGAATGTGTTTTATTGATGAATTTTGAAAATGGGATATTTTGAAATATTTATGTAAACCCTAAATAACTAATGATGTGTAATGATTTTCAAAAATTGGTCTTCTACAAAAGTGTTCAGTAAGGAATTTGGAGTCTAATAAGATCAACTTAATTTTTGATGAATAGTAAATTATGAATAGTGATTTTACGCTTAGGATTAGTAATGTGACCAAATGGATTAGTAATTTTCACTCAAAGAATGTTTTAATATAATCTAGGCACCTTGATTAAGTAATGTGATTCAATAAAATGGGTAAATAACGGTTTCATAAATTATTATTCAAGTATTAGTTTTTTTCGGATGAATAGTGTTTTTTAATTAAAAATTTAATTAAAAATAATTAGAAAATTATTTTTATAAAAATGACTTTATTTTTGAACTCAGAGCATCGATATTATGTTATGGTAATTTTTGGGGATTTTTCTAAAAAAATAAATTTTCGGTGAATAGTGTATTTATTTAAAAATAAAATTAAAAATATTTAGAAAATTATTATTATAAAATGGAGTTCATTTTTGAAATCATAGCATTGATATTTGGTTAAGGTGAAATTTTGGGATTATTCTGAGAAAGTTGAATTTTCGGTGAATAGTGAAAGTATAGTTTTTAAGTTACGGGTGTTTAATGACATCATTAAATGATGTATTAAGTATATATTCAATATGGTCGAATTATGAATAGTAAGATAAGGTGTGAGGTGTCCCAAGTGGCCAATACCATGGGCAAATACCATGGGCAAGCCCATGGTTTTGCCAAAACCACTAGTGAGGTGTCCCTTGGCCATTAATGCTTTGTCCCCTCACTTTCCCTATAAATACCCACCCTTTCCTCCCTTAGTTTTCACTCCCAACTCTCCCCCAACGAAGTTCTGGTCTTCTTACCTTCCAAAGAGTCCTCCCAAGGTTCCCCAAGCCCTCAAGGTCCAATCCTTTGAGTTTCAAGAGTCACATTTTAAGGTAAGGGATCCGACCCCTCTCTTTCTTTTCATGTAATCCCTTTTATGTCATTCCTATTATGCTCCATGTTTTTATGTGAGAGGATGTTCTTTTATATTCCTCTTACTGCCCTTTCATGTTTATATGATGAGAGATCCCCTCTTACTCTCATCATTTCGTTTTATGAAAGTTTAAATGACACCGTTAGGCTGCCGAATTTTTAAGGGATTCTTTCACCCTTCTCATTTTTCAAGTTCGATTTTCATGTCAAGTCTTTCAAGTTACTTTTTATTATGTTGGGGTATGATCTCTATATCTATCATACTGATCTCTTATGATCATATGATGAGGGACCCTATTTGATCTTGTCAAATCATTTTCTTTTGAAGTTAAGTGACGACGTAAGGCTGCCGAATTTTCATAAGAGAAATCTAATCTTTTTCCTTCCATGTTTTTCATTTCAAATGTTATGTCCCTAAAATTTCATTACCATGTACATATGTCCTTCATACTCTTTCACCCTACTATTTTATGGATCATTTATGAGTGGGTGACCCATGTCCCCTCTCATTTCAATGTTTTCTAAAACCCCGAAACTTAGTCGTTATGCTGCAGAATTTTCCCCTCAAAATGCCTCTCTCTTTTCTCAAAAATTATTTTATGTTATAAAGTGAATACTCAATGCTCTTATTTCTACAAGGGTATTCACATATATATCAAAATGTTCCATTTTAAATTCTGGGATTTACATACATGAGACCCACTTTCCCTTTCCGTGGGTTTAAAGTGACGTAAAGATCATGTCTTTAAAGCAGTTTTTAAAACGTTATGATTATGAAATGAAACCCATTTATTTTATGCTATGTGGGTTATTTATGAAATGTTTGATGATGATATATGTGGCTCACATGATAATAAAGGCAAATTTAAGGGTGCGCCCTCATAGCGCTCCAATGCATTGGGTAATGATGTAACCACTAGAGATTACAATTTTCATGATACCTTGGTGAATAACCTTGGTAATTTTCAAATGACACCTTGGGGATGGACCTTGGTGATATGTTCATGATTGTCTATGTTAAATGATGTAGCCACATCTTCAAGTTATGAAAAATGTTATTTTTATTATGAAATGCCTCATGATTTCTTTCTCATGCCTTAAAGTTCTTTTCATGTCCTTATTGAAGTATCTCAAGTTCACATGTAAAATGTTCCTCTTGTTTCCCTTACTGGGCCTTCTGCTCACCCTTTCCTTTGATGTATGTCCCCAGGTTATGAGATGCATAATGAACATAGGATGAACTAAAGGAGAAGCCTTTCAAGTGTTTAAGAAGAATGTTTTTATGTTTTTTTTGTATTATGATCCTTGTTTCCAAGACACTAAACCTTAACGATCCTCAGTTTTGTGTAATGTAATGAAAGTTTATGTTATAAAATGGCGGGATGCTATATTTCTTGCATAGGGGCATGACACACATTCATTAAAACCATATATTCATACCTTCTGGTAATGGGATTTTTTAATCAATTCTAGATAAAAAATGTGGTCTATATATGGATAAGAATCGTAGGATTCAATTGAATTTTGTGGGACCCTATAATTTTTTTTTGATGTTTCATATTCCATTGAAATTACCATCAAAATAGAAAGGGATACTAAGGTGGCTCAATTTGGTTACTATGCTCTTGTCTTATTGGAGGATGATCTCAATAACCCTATAATTAAGATGGTTTTTATGTCTACTTTAAAATATGACATTAAACCGTATATCAAGTATGAAAACCTTACCCTATATTGTGAGTTTTTTTAGAAATTATACATCATAAGGTGAATTTACATAAATATATGGCCTTCTATTTTTTTAAAAGGAAATGTTATTAAAAGCAATAGACTGAATAGAAGAATTAACGAAAAGACTGTTCTTGGTGTTTTAGAGTGTTCTAGTCAGGATCAAGGGAATTGAGGCATTTTGAATTTATAAAATACTACTTCTGCATATTCTCATGGAGTGAAAGAGTTAGGGACTGAGATTCATGATATGGTCATGGATAGTTATAGTCATGATTAGTAACATTAATAAGATCGAAATGATGATCTATTAGAGGTTATAAACAAATTAAGAGATTAGTTGAAGGAATGATTGGATATTCAGTAGAGGATTTATGTTCAGTTGAGTGATGCTCCGAAAAATCAAGATGGATGTCTACCAGTAATGGTTCTAGGTCATTATGAGGGAGGAAATTATTTTATGAACTAGTATACAAGGAACTCATAGAGGACCCTTGGAGAGGTATACTTAATAAATCAATCCATTAAAATGGGTTATAATGATTTTTTCCATTGTAGGTACCCAGATCAGGGATGAACTCAATAAATAATGGATCTAAAATAGTATTGGGTGAAAATTTTCAGACAAAGTGGATGAAAAAACCTATAAAGAAAAACATCATATCAAGATACTGTTTAAAATGATATGGTAGTGGCGAATGAAGGTTTTTCTACCATTAAAAAAAAATTAGTGCCAAGAAAAGATTAATAACATTTAAAGTCCACTATGAAATCCATATCTCACTTAAGAAAGAAAAAAGATAAAGGTAATTACTTAATTACCTTAAAATATTTATTTCATTGGGATTTTGATAATGAAAATCATTTAGATACTTATTTTTTATGCCTATTTTTACATTTTTTGTTTTGAATGAGGATAATTGTTCTTTTCTTCCCCCATTACCATCATTGTATATCCTCTTTTTTTCATTAATAAAATGTCTTCACCCAACCATTCTTCAAAAATTCATTATTTATAAATATCTGTATTGAGTAATGAATATGGATTTAACATGATATCCCCAGTCAATCAAATAATTTTCAGGGTAAAAAACCATATTTAGAAATTATATAAATTTTAAAAAATATGCATATCCATGATAAATAATATAGATATTTATGGAAAATTTAATGTCCAATGATTACATAAATGTGATTATTTCAAGAGAATGTTAACAAACATTAAATAAATTGGTGATAATATAGTTTTTTGGTAGATTATTTTTATTTTATAAGAATAATGGGAATTGAAGTGAAATACAAAAATAATATTTCATAAAAGTGTTTTCTTAATAAAACAATTAAAAATTTGTAGACGAAGATAAATTTTTTAAAATGATTTTGATGTCGGGGAAGTTCATTATCAAAATATATGTTAAAAAAACCTTACATTGTCTTTCAATAAATATTTAAAAATAAACCCTTTCATAAAAAATTTGAACGATTCCTGAAAAAAAAATTATATTAAAATTTAAAATTTCCTTAATAAACCATTTGAGTAAATAAAAGGAGTTTCATAAAATCATTTTAAAAAACATGGACCTGAATGAAAAAATATATCTAATTAAAAGAGAAATAATTTTTTTCCTATTAGTCATTTATTTTCTTGAATAAATTTCCAGTGTGAGGAAAAGATGGAAGAAAATATAGAAACACATTAAATAACTAGTTGATGATAAAAAATTGGATCATATAATAGATAAATGATAATATTCTTTCTATAAAAAAAATAAATCCCAAAAGAGTGTGTGATTGTAAAATAGATTCCTTCAAATTTGGTAATATTTAAATGGTTACATGTATAAAAAATAGACATGAATTGAAACATTAAAAATCATAAAAAAATATTAATTCATGTTAAATAAATAAAATAGATAGTATAAAAACCACTGAAAAGTTCATAAGTTCATTATAACAAATATGTCTCAATATAATGGAAATTGAGAAAAAATCCCTTCCCACTTGGTGAATTTCTATTTAAATCCCCATGGATGAAATAATTAAAATTCAAACATTAAATACCATTTAGTGTCAATTATTCATGATACAACATGTAAAATGGAGAATACGTAAACTATATAAAATAAATTGGTGTATAACATTCAAATGTTCTTCAATGAAATGTAATTCAGATAGAATCCCTTACCCCACGCTTCTCATAAGTTGATGTGATTTAAAATTATTTTTAATGGTTTTAAACATGTTATTAAATTATAATAGAATGACATTAATATTTATAATATTATATATGATCATATTATAACGTATTATCACCTATTTGTTGACAGTATTTTTTTATTACAATTGTTTCAGGTGTTAATTTCCATGTTTTCTCATGAATGTTTTGTCACGTACATTACGGTTTATGGGAATAGGATAAATATAAATCATATAAATAATTATATTAATGTAATAAATGTATCATTTATTCATTATATTCCTTTTTATAACTATTATTGAATTTTTAAAATGGAAAAAGAATCACATCGCTTTGCAAAGATGGTAGGTCGTACACACACATGAGTAGCGATATAATCCCTTTGATTGGTGAACGTGTAGTAAGTTGATGGTATATTAATTTTTAAAAACTAATATAATTTTATATGATTTATATATATTAATTATTTCCATCAGTATGAATATCCATATGAGTCAGGGATGGAAAATAAATTGCATTGGTTCTTGAGGCAATAGTCTACCGCACACATGAGTGATGGTTTTGTTTATATATATAGAGTAAGAGAAAGATAAATATTTAAGAATCAACATAATAACATATTGTTATGTGTTATAAAATGGTTTTGTAATATGATAATTTTTAATACGTAATTCAATGTGGTAAAAGTATAAGTAAAAAAATGTTTTAGTGAAAATAATTACCTTCACATAAAAGAACATCCTTTGGATCATTTATTAAGAACCCTAGAGTTGGTATTTTGGGAAGACCGTAACATTTAGAATGTAGAAAAATAATTTTGAGATATATTTTTAAATATTTTGGTAAGGAAATATGGATTTATAGGTGTTAATAAGTTATGGTATGTGTTCCTTTTTATAATTGGGTGAGGGGACCTTCTTCAAAACTAGTTGTGAATTTCCCAAAATAATACAAAATGATAAATTCATTGCCAAGAAAAAATATTATAAATGAACTTAGATTCAAATTTGGTATGGATAAATTCATATTATGATCATAACACAATATTTTTACATGTTTAAGGGGAAAACATACCCGTATCTTTATGTTTAACCCCACCGGTAAACCCCTTTTAACCATAACTGTTGTAATTAATTTTTTACGACATATTCTATTCATTATAAAAAACATATGTCTAAAATATTAAAACTGTTTAATTATTATAATTACAAATATAAAATCCATTATAATAATTTAAAAACATTTAAATGGAATATTTTAATTTATAACAAACCCAGAAAATGTGTCGAAAGACAGTTTCCAAGAATTGCATTTTCAAGAATAAGATAATATTGTATTAAGTACCTGAATAGTAATAATAAATATATGGATATAAATTTATATATTTAGATATATAATAAATTAATTTAATTTATATAATTTATATTTAAATATTATTTTAATGAATTAAAATGGAAAAAATTGTGCCTTTTTAAACAGAAGCAGTTTTCTGAAAAATATTCTGTTTTCTGAAAAATTATGATTTAACTCCAAATGATCTCATATTTATTTATATAAAAAATAAATTAAAAAAATTATTACATACACATATTATAATAAATTATTATAAAGAAATGTAATAATAGTTATATACTATATTTTCAATTATTTAATAATGCTTATTTCTATTATAAAATTTTAAAAACTTATTCTAGGATTATTTAACCTAGTATGTTCAAAATCGATATCTATCTTATAAAATTATAATTTTTGGGACATAAAATTTAATAATATTCATTTTATTATTGATTTATTAACATATAATGTTCACTAACAATAATTAAATCTTTGGTGTTACATTCTTCCCTATTATAAAAAATTTTCCCTGGGGATTTTCATAGATATTACTTAAAAAATAGGTTGATTGTTCTTTATCACATCCTATAGTTCCCAATTTTATTCCCCCATTTTGTTATTAATCCATTTTAACATTACCAATTTATTCATCCAATTCATAAATAAATTCATTTTAGTATCCTGAATCCATATAAGCTCTTTATAGCAAGATATATCAGGTTCAAATTCATTTTCTTAAAAGGTGAGAACACACATTTGGTCTCATATATACTTCCTTAATAATGATATATGAAACACATCAAGTAAATTAGATAGGATATATGGAATTACTAATTGGTAATCCATAACTCTATTTCTTTCTATAATATCAGTTTTACTAATATACATGGAGTTTATTTACCATTTCTTACAGAACCTCACAAAACCCTTCTAAGGAGATACTTACATGAAAAAGTGATCTCCCACTTGAAATTACATATCTCTATTTTTGTTGTCGGCATAACCATTTTTCTTCATTTGATCATATTTAATATGCATATAAATATCCTTTACCTTTTTAATTTTCTCCTCAACATGTTTTGGGCCTACATGTTTCCTTTAATCCACTTCATCCCAAAATATTGTAGTATGAAAACTTTTTCCATATAATACTTAATATTGCGCCATTTGAATACATGAATGGAAACTATTGTTATAGGAAAACTATAAAAAAATGTAAATACTGATCCCACATAACTTTAAACTCAGGTGATAAAGACCTCAATATGTATTGTAATGTTTGAATGGTCCTTTTGGATTTTCCATCAATTTGAGGATGATAAATAGTGCCAAATGATTATTAGTATCAATATCCTTATGAATAAACTTCTATTATTTTTATATGAATCATTGACTATGATTAGACATGATTCAAATAGGTGGTCCATTAATTCTTTCAAATTCATGAATATAAAACCATGTGATGTGCTAAAGAGGTAAATGTTCACTTATGTCAATGAAATGTGAATATTTTTCCTGGAGATCAACAAAAAAACCCTATTTTATAATTCATATTTTGATTATTTTGTATTCTTTGGATATAGTCCGTAGTATATTCATTTTATTTACACATATTAATAGAAAGAGGTTTGAAGGATCCTATAAGATGTTGTCTCTTTTCCTTAATCATTTGAAAATCCATGCATCTTGATACATAATCAACAATTTCCCAATTCTTGTTATCCCACCAAAAATGTTTTGTCAAGTCCATATACATATTATCACTACTAGAGTGTATAGTGAAATTTGAGCTATGAGAATCATACAACAATAACATTTTTAGTTTTTGTATAGATTGAACACATAGTCTATTTCAAAATTTTGGGAATAGATCTTCCCAAACGAAGTCTTCCAACTTCTCATCATTCATAAATTTTATTTCATTTTGAAAATTTTCATCATCATATTGGAATGTAGTTATAATTTCAATTAAAAATGGTTTCATAATAATTTGAAAAATAAATTATTTCTCCACATTATTAATAATTCTTATATTCATATTTACTAGATCCGTTAACATAGGATCCCTTTAAAAACCTATTTTAGTTAGGAATATATAATCATTCCTTATAAATGTATATTCTACCTTATTTTCCTTCCTTGGGTGGTAGTTTTTTATGTAATCATAATCCATGAGTATGTCAAGCCATATCCTTTGCCTCATATTGATCATTTTTTTGAAATATATATGTTAGAATCTTATGGTCATTGAATGTATTACATATTTCACCAAAGATATAATGTCTCCATATCTTCAAGGAATAAATTATTTCTTTTAACTCAAGATCATTGGTTGAATAGTTTTTTTTCGGTAGTCTTTATCTTCCTTGAGGCATATGAAATAAATTTATCACTTTTCATAAGGACACACCCATGTCCCTTCTATGATGCTTTAATGTATATCAAAAACCAATAATTTTCTAATGGTAGATTCAAAATTAGATCAGTGAACATTTTACTATTAAATTATTCAAAATATTATTCACATTCCTTTTGATATATAAAATTTCCCCTTTAAATGTAATCATGGTTAATTAGTTTACCTCTTGGGAAATAATTTGAATGACTCACTGATAGTAACCTACCAAACAAATGATACTATAGACATTAATTATGTTTATTAGTTTAGTCTATTTTCTAACTACCTTTTTATTCACATTATCAATTTAGAATCCATCCATAGAGGAAATATTGAAATGAAAAGAAACTTCCCAAAGCTAGAATTCACACTTGATGAATTTCTTATATAACGTTTTTTCATCTAAGAGTCTCAAGAATGATTTGAAATTTATTATCATTGTCCTCATATCTATTATAATACACATACATATAATCAATGAATACCATCATGAAATTATCAATAAATTACTTAAATATGATATTCATTAGATCCATAAAAACATATGCTGCATTAGTCAATCCCAATGGAATTACTATAAACTAGTAATATCCACAAATAATTCAAAATACTATCTTGGGAATATATTCCTTCTTTACTTGAAATTGATGATACCTATAGAGAAGGAAAATCTATGAAAAATATTGAATTTTGTGGAGATGATCAAATAATTCATTAATAAAATTAAAAGGATACTTTTTATTTATCTTAAAAACATTGATTTCCCTATAATAAATGCACAACATAATTGACCCATCTTTCTTATTAATGAAGAGAATATGGGATCCCCATAATAAAACACTAGGGAGAATAAATATCATACCACTCAACTAATATATTTGTTTCTTTAACTCAACTACTTCAAAAGTGTCCACTCAATAGTGAGATTTTGATATTGGTTATGCAGCAAGGATGAAATCAATAGAAAACTTGAATGTATGCATTGGTGGATGTTTGTGTAATTCCATACGAAATACATCAATTTCTTTTTTGTAAAATAGTTACATAATCATTTTTATGTTTAACATTTATATACATAGATTGTTTTTCTCTTATTCCATAGGAATATCATTTTGAGGAGCTACTAGGGGTGGATCTAGACATTGCTCAGATGATGAAATCTCCTCTATAAAGATAAAGAATTACACATCTTCATCATGAATCGTAATTTCATTCTACTTGTAAAAACTCTTTCATAATATTTTGAATTCTAGTTCATACCAAGGATTATATCAAATTGAACCATATTCATGATAATAAATTCAACAATTAGAGAACATCTATTTGTAATAATGGGAACTACCGGATGCATCCTTGTTATAGTGAGATTTTCACTATGGATTTTTGCCGGAAGTTACCCTGTAATGTTTCTAGAAAAATATCTAAATTTATTGTAAAACATTAAATAAATAAAATATTGTGAAGATATATAATAAAATAACGAATTATATAAATTTGGGGCTATGCTTAAAGTACCCTCCTTCACATCATTGGGAACTTCCACCTCAATTATAGTGAGCGTATAATCTTATAATTCTCCCCTCATACACTTCAATTCTATATTCCATTGATTCATTTGTAATATGTGAGAATAATTTTTAATTTAATTACATCTAAATAACTGAACACCATTTATTTGTCTCTTCCCCTTCTATCTATTACATAGATTACCCTTATCACCACACATGTAAAAAAATTCAATTCCCTTCAATTAATTTCTAGGATGTTTATATGTTAAATTTTTACACGATGGAAATTGTTTTATTTTCTTATTATTATTAGATGTATTAACTTCTTATTGGTTTTCAGGAAACCTATTCTTCTCAGAATTCCCCTTAAATATATAGTATCTTGAAAATTACTTCCCCATTTTAATGACACAAAAACATATTTCACTATGTGATGAAAATGTTTGAGAAACCTATGACCCTTATATAATTATCTTAACTAATTTAATGAAATAGGATATCAAGAATTCCATATTGTGTGTTCCATCTATAGAATACCTGGATAGTCTGGAAAAGTTAGACTCATACTCAAAAACGTATTCATTCTACTTTTTTGTAAGCTAAAAACAGTACATTCATCTTAGTAAATTGCTCACAAGGGAGATATTATTGAGGAATGTTTCAATAAAAGATATTTATTCCTTGCATTCAATTTAATATTCCTCCCTAGTATTTTGGGTCAATGACCTCCATTAATTATCATCTCGCAATAGATAATGTCCTACAAGTATATCATTTTTCTTTTCATCACATCCTAAGGATAGAAATATCTTTTTAAGGGACTTAATCCATTTATTTTCTATTAAAATATTATTAGTGTCACTAAATCATTGGTGATTATATCAAATAAAGTGATCCAACATAGTAATATATTTTTGTGGAATAATAAATTGCTCTATTTTGGATTGGTAATTTGTCCCAACCTAATTAAGCTATCCTAACATAGCCATGATCTGCTCAGTTCTGATACAAACAATATTGGATTGCTTAGAAAATAATTTTCAATATTGACCATGAGTGTTGATACCATTATTTATTCTAGGAACCATTTCTAAAAAATGTGATATAACAGATTATATCATATATTTATAAATTACTAATCATAATTTATAATTATAATTCTGATGTAACACTTAAAATAAATGGAGAATTCAATTTTTTTCATCTCCCAATCATAATCATTGTTTCTTTAGGAAAATATCAATTTCCAAATAATTCATAATTGATTTTTAAATATGTGAATTATTCCAATAATATCCCCTAGGAGTGTCAAAATAGGTATGTAGTAACGTCCATTTTCATGCACCATGTGATTATCGATTTAAAGCCCAATAAACTCTTAACAGTGTTATTAACATTAGGTAAAACTATTACAGAACCACATCCACTTATAGTATCCATACATGGTTTTATTTCTATGAAAACTATATAATTTCTACCATAATAAAAAAGTAGGATATTATTCAACAATTTTAAATATATTTATAGTTAATCATAGGGTTATATACCATAATCCATTTTTTCCTTAACCTAGTTTCCAAGGATTATACTAAAATTTATCTAATACCACGTATAAAAACATTGAATTTAGTAACCCAGACCCGATGTCTATATTATTTCATTGTCATAGATAAACATGTTTTATTCCTGAATAACAAATTAGTTTAGTAGTATTGGAGAGCCAAATACAAAAATTTTACCCATTTTATACTGAGGATAAAATATAATACATTATAATGGAAAAAAATAAACATCCTTGTAATCATTCAATGAATTTTTCTTCACATCCTTATGAAATTGAAAAAAATTAATGGCGGGATCAGATTCTCACTAAAGGCTATATACAGTGAAAGATATCATGAATAAATAAGAAATAATCAATACGGTTAGGTAAATAACTATAAAAACATAATTTTAATCAATAACCTATCTATCATGATTACATAAGGAATAATATGTATGGAAAGATACATAACTAAACACATAATATAATTAATCAATAACTTGAGAAAAATATGCATCCATGGATAATATCAATGAATTAATCTCCTAGATAATAATAAAAAAATTTCGATAAAGTGAATTCATAATAATGGTTGTCATATTATCAGAAATCGTGATATCTATACCATCAAGACCTTGCACCATGATAGTTTAAAACTATGGGTAACCCCCCCCCCCCCCTTCATTTGACAAACAGATTTTCCTCATGATACAT
This sequence comes from Viscum album, assembly GCA_963277665.1. Classification (NCBI taxonomy): domain Eukaryota; kingdom Viridiplantae; phylum Streptophyta; class Magnoliopsida; order Santalales; family Viscaceae; genus Viscum; species Viscum album. The sequence goes on along the minus strand of OY728140.1, from coordinate 1,261,738,757 downwards.
ATCAATGAAAAAATCGGGTATATAATTCCGGTCCGCACCCATCACTATTTGTCAAAATTATTCCATATATATCAATTATGAATTTAATTCATGAACAATATGACTTAGCAATAAATATTCATATTACGTAATGAATATGAATTTAAAAAGATTTAGATTTTCAATCAACTAACTTTCAATGTAAAACACCATATGTATAAATGATATATGATTTATGAAATAAGAATATCCATGAAAAATAATATGGATATTTAATTGTAATTTAATTTACAATGATCACACAAAAGTGAATGATTCAATAGAATGGTAAAAACCACAGTATAAATGACAGATAATATATATATTGAGTTAAATTATTGTCTTTTGTAAGAATAAAGGGAAGAGAAGTGAAATATTTAAATAATTCATCATAGAAGAGATTTATTTATAGAAATATTAAAAATGTGTAGAAGTGTTATAATATTCAAAAAATGGTTATGACGGTGGAGAAGTCTACTAACAACATATGCATTAAAAAATATTCCTTATGATTTTTTGTAAAAAATGTCAGAAAATTAGATTTTAGAAAAAAATTAGAAAATATATTTCAAACAATTTTTTAAAAGTTAATGTTAACATAAAATAATTTTAATAAAATATTTTGTTTTAAATTAAATTAATTTTATAAATAAATATTGAAAAACATGGACATGGAAGAAGAATATATCCAATTAAAAGAGAAATAAAATCAATTTGTCTAATAAAATTATAATTTTTTTGAATCAAGCGCAAAAGATAGAAAAATTTTAAGAAAGTATTTAAAAACATAAATTATTTAGTGGATACAAAATTATTGGAGAATATGAAGGATAAATGATAATATTACTTTAATGAAAATAAATAAAATCCCAAAAGAAAGTGAGATTTTAAAGTAGATTCATATCTGTCTGGTAACTTATAAATTGCTACCCCATGAAATAATATACAAGAATTGAAACATTAATCAAAATTAATAAATATATATTTTTTTTAAATTCATTAAAGGGTTTGTATATACACCGTATAAATGTGAATATGGACATAATAAAAAATATGTCTTAATGTAATTGAAATTGAGATGAAATACCTGACCACTTGGTGACAATAATGTTAAATACGCTTGGATGAAATTATTCAAATTTAAACATAAAATAAAATTAATTAATAAGGATTAATAATATAACACGTCAAAGTGGATGAATTTTCAACATATAAAATAAATTTTTGCATCACATTCAAACATGCCTCAATGAAAATAATTTATGATAGAATCCATTTCCTAATGCCTCCCTTTAGTTGATTATGCATTAACATCTTGTATAATGGGTTTTGTAATGAATCGAGTTTTTAGCTATATTAAAATCCAAGGGAATTTGATATTTGACATTTATTAGATGGTCTTTTTTTAAAATCATGTTCCAGAATAAAATTATGAGAGTTAAACATCTATATGTGCTATTCATAGTATTATGTTAAGGCCTGAGGGATCCCTTTGGTGTATTGTTGAGTTTAAAGAGTGTCAAACAACAAATATTACTGTTTTGGAGGGTTTGAAAGTGTTACACAATTTTTCTATAACTATGCGGCCCTCAATAGCAAATAATACAACTTGTTTTAGAGGAGAAGAATGACCAAATATAGGCTACATGCGCTTTATCCAAAAAGTGCACCTATACCACACAGTTTGTAGCAAATGGATAGTATGATCACACTATTCATCACACAGTTTGGACATGGTTTTGATAACTATGAACCCTAAACTATGCGCTATGTTTTTTAATGAAATTTAAATATAGTAAATGAAAATAAAAAAAATAAATGAGTTTAAATGGAAAATAAGAAAATAATGAATTTTAATAATAATAATAATAATATTTTTATTATTATGATTATCATGATGATTATTATTACTAAAAAGTAGATTTTAAGAGAACCCATAAGGGCCTCTCTTCCACTACTGGTGCGTGATAAAGCTCCCTCACCTTTCCCCTCCAGGTGTACGAAGAACCACCTCTATGAATCCTTTCCACTTGATAATTTAAAAATCCTTTACTCCCATTTCCTGTTCAATAATTCAATTTAAGACCCATGGCTCCCTCCTCATTCCTTAATATAGTGTCTTTCTCTTCCCTATTGCCTGGTTTCATTTGGATGAACCCTAGGTTAGGTTTTAACCTTATTTTTTATTTTTCTTCCAGTGTTAGGTCGTGTGAAGACTCTCCTGGGTCAATATGGTTCATATTTTACAATCCACCACTGAAGGAGATGAGATTCAAGGCATTTTAGTCCACCCATCGTTAGTTTTGATTATTTTTTTCCTTCTTTCTTTATTATTTATCAATTTAATTTTGGGTTTTTTTATAGTTTCTGAGTTATATGTAATTTTATTTAGTATGTTGGACCTTTCCATGTTGGTTTTTGGTTGTCATTGTCAAAGAAGACATACCCATATATGCATAGGTAGGAATATATATTTGATTATTACCCTATTATATGTATATTTACTCATGTTAGTGAATATATATATATATATATGGGGCTAGGTGTGCTTACTTTTTATTAAAAAATGCATACTCATGTAGTGGAAATGGGTGTATGCATATATAAGCTTATATGAAATGATCCTCTTATAAATATTCATGGCCATGTGAATATGTACATAGGGGCTAGATTTTATTATGTATATTTGATGGTGCATATTCCCAGTGGTGGGAAAGAGAAGCTTCGAGTGGTCGACGATGAAAACATCAAGTGCCTAAGTGTTCATATTGCCTTCGTAAACTTGTGGTAGGATCCCTTTCTTATTTCCATTAAAATTGATGAATGAATGAATTTCCCACCTTTCAAACTTCCATATATATTAATATGTGTTGTATGATTCTTGAATGAAAATTTTAATATGATATATGAATTATTTTAAAAATAGTACCATGTTTTTATAATAAAACCCCTCGATGGAGGTGCATTATCTTCAAACTAAAAAATATTGATATTTAATATAATACATGATTTTTTGGTTTCGTTGGTTTTCCCCTATTATATAATGTGTGATTCACCATATGAGTGTGAGTTTCACATTAATTTAATTTCTTTATTGATAAATTGAGTTCATATAAATATTTAATCATGATATTTTACAATGAAATATATTCTGCATAATCTATATTGTAATTCTCTTGATGGATGCTTCATAGGTAAAACCTCATTCCTTATATTAATTTCTTATTCAATTTGATTTTAATGTTTATACTTTATGTCCTAGGTCATTTATTACTTTTAGGATATGAAATGTTCATTATACCATATTCCACACTTTATACATACTACTTGGTTCCAGAAGTGGGTGGTCTAAAATAAATACCTTTTTATTTGATATAATTATTTATAGTAATTGTGATATGTGTGATCACACCAGCATACCACAAGCATGACCAGATAAACTAGATAGTCCCTATTAAACTATAATATTTTATTTTTTAAACATCCATTGATTGACTTTAGGTCCATTGATAATGAGACTGAGACCTATAACCAACTGATATGTGTTCCAGCCTTGGATTTAATTTCAACCTAGTCTATTTAAATTTTGACCCCTATTATAAATTGAATAATATTATTGATTTATGGCTTAAACTTTTGAATCAGAATAATAATAAATTTTTTTAATTTCTTATGGAAGAATCACCTCGGCTAATTTTGGTTAATAGATATATTAATTTCCATAGGATTAAATTTTAATTTAAATGTGCTTGATATAATTATGATGATTATTTGGATCCTTGATTAATGAAATGGGTTTTGTTAGATAGATAATAATTTGATTACATTATCATTGTGTCTTATGATTATGCATGTAGTACGTTTGATACTGGTCTTGTGATGCATTTCTTGATTAGATTTTGAGCGTATATTATATCAATGTAATTGATACTTAAGGTTTAAATGATGATGACATGTTGAGTTTGTTTGGATATGACTTGTGGTAATTGTGGATGCCTGAGGACTTGGTGTATGATCTTTTGTACCTCATGATAGAAATGCACACAAATAATTGATGCCCTAGGGTAGAGTATATGATTATTAGGTATGTATGAGGACCAGATTCACATGTAATTGATGCCCCATAGAAGATTATATGATTATATTGGATGTGCAAGGAACACATGCACAATCACATGATTCCCAAGGGTGAGATTCTAGAAATCATAAGAGATTAGGCTATTTGTTTATGACATGTTATTAGAGAATCATTATCAAAAGGAGAATCTGCCACCGATTTGGGTGATTCATCATGATGTAGGAGGATCTAACCACTTAAAAAGATATATAGCTTAGGTAGAATCATGTGGTATGAGATGGGTTCCCATTTAAGAACATGGATCAAGTTGGTATTATTTAATTTTTTTATAATTTTTCATTAAAAGCATGTGGAACACTGTAAATTATCATTAGTTTCTTGAAATGGATTGGGCTAGACACTATGGGTTCCAACCTACTGAGATTTATATCTCACCCCATGCTCAGGTTCCATTTCGTTCTCAAGTATACAACTTTTTTGTAGGTCTATGAGTTCATTGTTTGTGTTGTGCTATGAAAATTGGAGCTAGGGAGAACATGTCCAAGTTGGTGCTTGAGATGCTTTTAGAGCTAGTAATTGGGTAGTTATATATTTTATTACATAATATTATGATTTGTAATTTTCCTTGATTTTACTTATAATATCGTACTTCATCTATTAATTATTGTAAATTTCCTTTGGTCAAATTTATTCAGTTATTATATTATTCTTTTTCTATTTTAATTTCATTATTATTACTAATTTCTATATTATTTTTTGTTTTAATATCATTACATCATTGTGTTACTCTTATGTTGAGTGTATAGTATTCCCACCATATCATCAATAGACCCTCGCTTCTTTTCTTCAGCCTCTGAAATACAAGGAGGTGAACTTAATGACATATAAAGACCAGTCCAATTATTTCTTTAGTGGTCAGTCAGGCCGAGAAGTTACAAAGTGTTATTAGAGACCTTTATTTTCCTTTTCTGACTGTTTTGGGTTGGGCTATAGGAGACTTGAAATTTTCCATTTCTTTGTAAATTGCCATGTCTCGGACTAATAACCCCATTTATGGGGAAATGACCATTTGGTAGGTGCTGGGAATTTCTGTTTATGTTTTTTGTTATTATAATTGATTTTGATTTCACTATTGTAACACACCATGATTTCATAGTATGTTATCTCTTTAATGTATTTCAATAACTTGTGTTACACGCAAAACCGAGTTCATGAATACCACAACATACCAAACTAGCCGTTAAAAAAGGTTATGAATAATATTAACCACATTTTAAATTTTATATATCGTATATAACTTTAACAATAATATTTTTTGTTTCTTAGACATAATATAAGAAAAAAAATCAATTCTCAAGATAAAAGAGGAATTTTTTAAAAAAATGCAGTTTTTTGGCCTTTTAATGGAAAACTCTTTTTAAATCCAATATTTGAGACTATTATAAATTAAATTTAGTGAAATTAAATTCTTCTTTAGAATAGATACATAAAAATTTAGTTTAGATAAAATTTTTGTACTTTTATGATAACTTTAATATTTTGATGAATAATGAAAAAATAAAAAAACTAATTAAATAAAACATTTTTAATTGAAATAATATATTGTGTTAAATTATAAATTTGAGTGGTTTTAAAGTATCATCAGATTAAATTTTTTATTATTTAAAATAATTTACAACATTGTATGTAATTTTACATTTAATCTAAACATAAAAAAGTGTCAATCTTTAGATAGTTATTATTTTATAAAAACTTATTTTCTGTTTTGACAACAAAAAATAATTTTAAATTAATTTATGACACTTCTGTGTTTTGAAATTGGAAAAATGGATTCCATATTTGTAATCAGTAGGTTCATATTCTATAAATAGGTAAATTTTATTTTTAAACATTATGATAAATTACTTTGGTAAATATTTTATTTACCATGGTTAAAGGGTAAATCTAGTAAATAAGGGTAAAAATAATACTATAATTATATTAAATTACCCTAACATGTGTTATATTCCTATTGGATGATACATGTTTGACCATTTTCATATTTGGGCCGATTTGGGGACCACATGAAGCCACTTGAGAGTGATAATGACACTTTATATTAAATAATTTAAAGTAAAGACCAAAATGACCTAAACATATATCTTTTAGTAAAACAATTTTTAAATGGTGTTATATAAGTTATATTTTCTACTATAAATACTCATTAGAAAGCTAAAAATATTTCCTAAATAATTTTATTTTATTTATTATTTTTAGAAATTATATAAATAGAATTATATATGACACAAAGATTATTCAATAATTACATTGTTAATGAAAGAATCAAATAAATGGTATTATAAATATTAAAATAAATATAATTACGAAGTTTTTATGACATCCAAGAATTTTATAGGTGAATATGTAATTTAAGGGTTTATTAAATGTATTTTCTTTGAAGTAATAACGTTTTTATGACTTTCAAAAAAACCAATTACTGAATATTGTCCAAATTGACATAATTGAGTTTTAAAAAAATATATTATATTATTAAATTATATAATAGTAATAAAAATCAATGGTTCTACCAAAGAACATATATAATGATAGGTATATCATTAATTAATCACTCGAGATTCTCTTGATATTTTATATTAAGTTTATTAACCCATTATATTAATAATACAAGAATACATGGTAAAAGTTAGGCTATTTAACTAAGAGTTAAATATAAATGATAAGGTTAATATGGCGACCTAAAACTATCTAAAAACTATTGGTTGAGAGGTTTTCGACCCATAGACACCTTATCCTCAATATAAATCATTTTTGAGACATTATAAATCTAAACTAATTTTTTAATAAAATAATATTTCAATCTTTTCATAAGGTGCCTCTCACATCTCTTATAAAAGGGAACTTCCCCTTCTCTTAATTTCACACCTCAAAAGCCATTTGGCTCAGCCAAACACCACCTAAATATCATACCAACATCTATAATTTCAATTTAGAGGCCTTTTATTCATCATAAATCCAATCTACGGAGCAATTTGGATCAACTCAAAAGGAGACACCCGAAGAAGAGGTAATAATTTCACTAATCTCTTTCAAATTCATTTCTTCTTCTACTTCCTATTTCTTTGTTGTTTCCATAGAAAAATAATAACTCCAATAATTTATACATAATTTTAAGTTACTATAAATATGGTAAAACCATATTCATTATTCTATCCATCCTATAAATGACAAAGTCATCATTCGTGCGTACGTACGACTTACTGTCTCCTCATTGTGGTGTAGTTTGTTATTCAAACAATTCATTATTTGGATTTGTATAATAATGAGTATAAATAATATAGAGAACATATATAAAAATTAAATTATCTACTATATATGATATATCATCCAATTACATATTATTTCACCATCAATTTATTGATATTATCGCCCGTGCATACATACAAATTACCGTCTCCACGAATGCGATTAGATTCTTTTCCATCGTAATCATTCAGTAGTAATCTCCATTTTATGATTACAAATAATATTTAAGAACTAAATATAATTATTTATATGAATCAAATACATACTATTTAAAACAAAAATGGCTTACGTTACCAAGAATAATAAGGAAAACGAATCAGTTAACACCTGAAATGATGATACTACTAAAATATTATTAACAAAACAATATTGAAAGATTTTATATGATATCATATTTTTGTATATGATTATTGTATAAATTATAAAAATGATTTAACTAGTATATATGAGGTTAAAATACCCTTGTCCATGGAAAAGTACACGTTAATGGTTAATTTCACAATATCATTATCATTTGAGGTTGTTTTTACATAAGTATCTACTAGGACCTCTTTATCATCCACATCCGTTTTTTCTTAGAAATGTTTTTCAAAACATTTTTACTACTTATAAACTATAGATTAATGAAATTTATAACCTTTATTGACCTTATATGTTTTTGAATGAATCATTCCATCGTTTTCCAAACATGGTACTTCATGTCCTTTTCGACAAAATTTTGGTAAGAATGCATTTTTAACTTACATGGCAGATGTGGCTATTTCCCACCATTATATCATCATCAAAGATTATATTACAAGATTGTAAGATTATTTCAAAAATAACTATTTTCTTTTATAATTATGTGACACTTAAATTATTTCAAAACAGAAAGAGATATTTTTCTCAAAAAGTATTGTTTTCATATTTATCAACAGCCTTTGTTAAAATTTACAAGTATTTTATGTTGATTTATTATGATAAAAATATTCCATATTGTAGTTACATTTTTTTTGATATGTCTGAATATGGATGTGTTATTTTTATACCATTCATGGTTTATGATTAAAGTATTTACATTTTGTATGATAGTTTTAATACAAATTTTTATGTTATGTTTCAACCTTTTCATATGATGAATGTATTGGACTTAGTATGTGATGGGTTTAACATGAAATAGATCATCAGTGAGTCATTAGGTCTCATGAGACAATTAGATGTGGAATTGTATGTGGGCTTTCCTAATTTGATATATAGTTTTGGCTGAGGCCTTAATCATTTTTTGATGTCATGGCCGAGGCTTTGAAAAAATATTTCAGAATGTTTGTCATTATACATTCCCTCATTATGAAAATAATATTTATGGTTCATGTGGTTATTATACTAGTATAATACCCATGAATATGTTTTATTATGGAATTATTTACTTGGCTCATATTTTTGTCATAACGTGATCATGAATATTATTTGTAAAGGAATGTGTTTTAAATTATTCATCATGCCTATTGTTTATGTTATCTTTCGCTAAAGTTTTTCCCCTTACTGATCATCTGAGCTCCCCCCTTTCTTATGTTTTATTTTCCCAGGATTTCCAAGAAGTGTATTATGATTGATATTAAGGGTTAAACTAAAAGGTAATAATGGAGTTCTCAAATAACTATTTATGCTATATTTTATGTTTGAAATTGTAATTTGAAGTTGATGTATGTAATATATTTACAAGACATCTAAACTGATCTATCATTTGAGACATTATTTACTTGTATCATGCTAATGAATTAAAATAAAGAACCAATTATGGGTAACTGGGGTTGGGGCATTACAATTGGTATCAGAGGAAGTTTAAAAATAACTGTGGAAACTAGATTTTGATAAACTCTGATTATGAAACATTACCCTAAGAGGGACTTTGATGATTAGTATAGAAGAACATCCTAGAATATTGGAAATGTATATATTTTTTGAATTTTCCAAACAATACATGCTTATCTAGATATGAGTAGGTAGAGGCAGCTCTGGCACAGATGTCCCTAAGAGTGAAAAATCTGACAAGGAGTTTCTTGCTTGACCTAGGGTATCCTAGTACACGACAACGGGCCTTACAACACTCTGGGTTAAGACACCCCCGGGGGATATGCTTAGAACAATTCACATTTTATTTACAAGACATTATAAAGGATTTATGAGTTAATACTTCCTCGAGGAAAACATTTTTGTGATTATGTATTATATTCATAAACATTTCAATTTACGTTTGTTATTGTACATGTTTGGAAATCAAGAATTGAGATTCATAAACTAACATAGTGTATTCCATTGTTTAGAAATGGTACCCAGTAGATGGAATGATAACTCCACCAATACGCATGATCCAATGTGTAAGAAGGATCTTATCATTCCTGATATTAATCCATTTATTAGAAGGTAAATTGTCTCATGTATATTCTAATAATATGAAGAAATAATATCATGTGTTAATAAGATGTGTAAATAATTCTCTGAGTTCTTTGTCTTTAAAGGGAATCCAGATAAGAAAATTATGTTAGAGAGAAAAATAGATAAAGGTAAGATAGGAAAGAATAATTTTCTCATATGTGATAACTATTGAAATAATCACATTGGAAAATTCTTGAAGGGAATGGGAGTTTTTTATAAGTGGGGAGGAAAAGGATACCAAGTACGTGATTCCAATGGAAAGAAAAAGGTTTCAAATGTACAATGCTTCATCTACAATGAGTTTGGACACTATGTGAATCATTGTCCTAATCATCAGAGTATGCACAAATGATGCTATTGGATAATAATGACATTATGAGACCACCTTTGATAAAGAGGAATGACCTGTGTTATTATATTGTTATTAATGAATTATGTCATTTGAGTGTTTTATCGATGATGTACCAGTTATATGAATTATGGAAATAAATAAGTATTGTACTGTAGTACTATTTCATTGAGGAATTTAGATTTTATGGTACTTTTAAAAGTCGCTCAATAGAAAGTTAATATTTTTGGAAAATACATGGATGTGGAAAGATAAACCTTAATATTGTTCGGATACCGAGTTTGTGAGTTTGGAATAAGATATGATTGATTTGGATAAATTATATAGGATATTCATTACTACCTTAAAACATATTAATGATTTTTACATTCCATATTTCTTGGAGTTTACACCATTTTTGGATATAAAAAATATATCCAATATTCGACAAGGAATAAGGGAGCATGAATGTAATCAATAAGGATTAATGGTAATTCTGGGTGCATCAACTACCACTGGCCCAAGTGATGTCCTGGTTTTTATAATATATTTTTTTAAGAATGGGCTGATAGATGAATTATAAATACATTTTTTCAGAACCCAATATGATTAGGAAAAATAAAATATTTTGGAGTTTTATTATCTTTTGTAGTGAAAGATGAGTTTGTGGTAGAAATTAGTTAAAAGATTGAACTCTACTTGTCAGGTAATCTTTTTTATACTTATTCTATGATGAAATAAATTCTTAACATTAAGTGAAGGTATCTTTAAACCAAAAATGTGGTATCCATGTAACTTATGATTTTTTGGAACGATGATATTTTAAATTATCATAGAATGATGGATTTTAGGCCCTCAATTTTCACTTGTTTGTGATTGATGACCTCAATCACTCACTATTAATATTTTAATTTTTCTTCAATTATGAGTCCTTAATTTCCACCATTGTTTTCTTAATCGAGATCATAATTTGGTGGTGACTTTTTGATTTCCATTTCCCTCTTATTAGGACTAAATTTCATTAACCCAATTTCCGATGTGGGTTTTCCAAATATGTATTTTTATTTTTTAAAATTTATTTTCTCAAATAATAATTTCAAATTGTCAGAACACAATTTATTGAAGGTGCAGAGAATGTAACACTCCAAGAATTCATAGTATTTTATCTCTTCAATGTATTTCAATAACTTGCGCTACACGCAACACCGAGTTCGAGCACACCATGACATATCAAACTAGCCGTTAAAAAAGAGGTTATGAATAATATGATCCACTTTTAATATTTAATTTATCTTATATAATTTTTGCATTCATATTTTGTGTTTATTAGACATAATATTTGAAAATTTTAATTTTTATGATAAAAGATGTATTTTTCAAAAAAATGTAGCTTTTCCGCCTTTTAATGGAAAACACTTTTTAAATCTAATATTTAACACTTTTATATATTAAATTGAGTGAAATAGAATTCTTATTTAGAATAGTGAAAAAAAAAATTAGTTTTGATAAATGTTTGGCAGTTTTCTGATAACATTCATATTTTTATGAATTGTCAATAAATACTAAATTTTAATTGAAAACAACTTTTTAATAAATACATTTTATAGTGTAATGTTATATATTTGAGTGGTTTTAAATTATAATTATATTATATTTTTATAATATATTATAACTAAGGTCATTTGATGTAATTTCACATATAAAATGTACATAAACAAGTGTCAATTTATTGATAGTTACTATTTCTTAAAAACACGCTTTCTATTTCGACAACAGGAATTAATTTTAAATTAATTTCGGCCACTTATGTGTATGGAATTTTGTAAAATGGATTCAATATTTGGAATCAATAGGTAAAAATTGTGTAAATAGCTATCTTTTTATTTTTAGTCATTATGAATAATTACTACGGTAAATATTGTATTTACCATGGTTAAAAGGTAATTCTGGTATATAAGAGTAAAATATAGTATTATAATAACAATAAATTACTCAAACGTGTATCTTATTCATATTTGGTTGATACATTTCAGACAATGGGTATCCTTGGGTTGATTTTGGGACCCCATGGAGTCACTTAAGAGTGATAATGACACTTTATATTAACTATTTTAAAGTAAATAAAAAAATTACCTATATAAATATATTTGAGTAAAATAATTTTTACGTGGGGTTATATAAGTTATCTTTTAGACTATAAATAATCATAAGAAAAAAAATCTACTTATTACATAATTTTATTTTATTTATATTTTGTAGACGTTAAATAATTAAATTTATTTATGACACAATGATGAGGCAGTAATTACCTTATTAATTAATGAATCAAATAAATGTTATTTTAAGTATTAAAATAAATATAATTTCAATGTTTTTATGACATCCAAAATTTTTATAGGTGAGTATGACATTTTATGGTTGATTCAATGCATTTGGTTTGAAGAAATAATGTTCTTTTTTTGACTTTTACAAAAACCAAATACTAAATAGTTCCAAATTGACATAAATGAGTTTTTAAAACAAATATTATATTATTAAATTATATAATAGTTCTATAAATTTAAGGTTCTGCAAAATAAATTATATAATGATAGGTATGTCAGTAATGAACCACTTTAGGTTCTTTTGGAATTTTATAGTATGTTTATTAATGAATTATCATAATAATACAAGAATACATGGTAAAATATAAACTATTTAACAAAGAGTTAAATATGAAAGATAATGTAAATACGGTGACAGAAATCTGTCTAAAACCTATTGGTTGAGAGTTTTTTGACCCATACCCACTTTATCCACGAAAAAAAAATCATTTTGGAGCCATTATAATCTGAAAATTATTTTATTATAAAATATTATTTCAATCATTTCTTAAGGTTCCCCTCAACTCTCTTATAAAAGGGAACTTCCACTTCTCTTAATTTGACACCACTCTTAACATTTCCACGTCATGGTGTAGTTTGATATTCAAATGCTTCATTATTTGGATGGGTATAATAATGAGTATAACTAATATTAATATTAAATATATCATGGTAATGATTAAATATATATGATATATCATCCAATTACATACAATTTCACCATCAATATAATGATATTGTCACTCGTACGTACGTAAGGATTACCGTCTCCACGAACGCGATGATATTCTTTTTCCATCGTTATCATTCAAGAATAATTTTCATTTGATAATTAAAAATAATGTTTAAGAACTTAATATAATTTTGGATATGAATCAAATACATCCTATATATAAAAAACATGGCTTATGTAAGCAAGAATATAATGGAAAACAAATCAGTTAACACTAGAAATGATGATTCTACTAGAGAATTATTAACAAAGAAGTATTGGAAGATCATTTATGATATCATATATATGTATATGATTCTTTTATAATTTAATTACAGTGATTTAACTATTATACTTGAGTTTAACGTACCCCTGACCAAGGAAAAGTACAATTGAATGGTTAATTTCACAATCTCTTTATCATACAAGGTTGTTATTATATAAGTATCTAATAGGACATCTTTATCATCAACATTCATGTTTTCAAACAAATGTATTTCAAAACATATTTACTATTTACTAGACTATGGGTTAATGTTATTTATACTCTTATTTGACCTCATATTATTTGAAAGGAATCTTTTCATCGTTTTCCAAACAAGGTACTTTATGGCCTTTTTGAAAAAATTATGGTAAGAATGTTTTTTAACTTATACAGTGGGTGCATATATTTTATGCCATTATAACATCATCAAAGCATCCCTTAATATCTTATAAGAATATTTTCATAATAAATGTTCTCTTTTTTAATTATGTGACTCATAAATGATTTCAAAATAGAAATATATATTTCTCTCAAATAGTTTTTATTTCATCTATGTCATCATCCTTTGATAAATTTTACTGTTGTTTAAAGTTAATTTATTATGATACAAATATTCCATATTGTATTCATGTTTTTGTGATATGTTTGAATGTGGATGTGTTATATTGATACCATTCATGGTTTATGGTTAACGTATTGACTTCTCATATGCTAGTTTTAATATGAATGTTTATGTTATGTTTTAACCTTATTATATGAAGAATGTATTGGACTTATTATGTGACAGGTGGAGCACACTATAGCTCCTTGGTGCTTCAGTAGGAATCATGAGACAATTATACATGGAATTGGCCCAGGCCTTTCCCAATTGGATAAATAGTTTTGGCCAAGGCCTTAATCATTTTTATACGTCTTGGCCGAGGCCTTGAACAAATGTTTCATAATGTCTGGGATTATATATTCCCTCATTATGAAATTAATATCGATGTTTCATGTGGTTATTCGACTAGTAGAATAACCATTACTATGTTTTATTAGGTAATTATTTACACATATCATATTTCTTCTATAAAGTGTTCATGTTTATTATTTGTAATGGCTTGTGTTTTCAATTATTCACCATGCCTATTGTTTATGTAATCATCCGCTAAATTTTTTACCCTTACTGAGTATCTGATCTCACCCCATTGTTATGTTTTATTTTCCTAGTATATCCAAGAAGTTTATTATTATTGATATGCAGGGTTAAGCTAAAAGGGAATAATTGTGTTCTCAATGAACTTTCTATGCCATATTTTATGTTTTAAATTGTAATGTGAAGTAGGTGTATGTAATCTATTTCCAAGACTGCTAAACTAATCGACATTTGTGACATTATTTCCTTGTATAATGTCAATGTATTAAAATAATGCACAGACTCTGGGTAAATGGGGTCGAGGAGTTACACCTATGAGTGATTGGTGTAATTTATGCAACTTATTCACCTATAGAATTTATAGTCTCTTTCCCTTGTATTTATATCGTAATGATGAATCCTTAAATGCATCATTATAGGCATATAGAAAATTCACATGCCAATCATATTCCATGCCATGCATATGCCACGTCATGTTGTTGAATTTATAACATTCCTACTACTTTTTATGTGTTCCTTGAGATCTATGCCATGATTTTATTTTGTTTTCCTTTCTAGATTATATTAAATTCCATTTGATTTATTTATAAATCCCTGCCTATGTTATGTGTTTTTGTTCTTGTTGGCATGCTCTATGTGTTTAATGCTTGTTATAACATGCTATATATGATATGTAAATTGTATCATGAGAAAATGTATTGTTGGAGATTAAACCAAGACTACTTTTTGGTATAAGCTGTATTTCAACCATTTAATTTGTAATATGTTACCCGTATACTCAAAAAATATTTTAAATTTTGTTAAAATATAAATGGTTCTAAGAGTTTTAATGCTAAAGTGATTTTGATTCAATTAATTATAGACAATTTTCAAAATATTAATTATATGGGTAATTTATGATTTGGGAAATGGAAACCCATATAATCGAAATCTTAAATATAACCACATATAAATAAATAAATAAATAAATAGATATATAAATAAATAAATATATATATATATATATTGTGAAATGGTAATAAATGTGAAGGCTCTTTAATTATAATCTCAATTGAATTGATTATCTGCCTAAATGAAACAACCCTTATGTAGGGAAGTTGGGGCATGATTATTATAAGATGACCCATTTTGGTGTTTTTAATTTATAAGATTACGAAACTACTATTGGGTTGCATTTTAATGAATCCAGGTTGTTATAATGGGACCCTCATAGTTCGTATTATCTATTATAACGTAAAATAATTTTTTTTAAAATTTTATAATAATTTCAGGATGTTAATAATTAATAAATGTTTAAAAAATATGTTTGATATGTTTTTAATGTATGCCTTTGTGTTTTGTTTGAAATTATTTCAAAATTTTAAAGATTAAATTTGAATAAATGTAATTTTTTTAAAAATGGAACCCTATGTGGTGTTCTCTGTTAAGACCCTCATGTAAGGGTAGTTTTACTTTCTTTTTATGTATCCTTGGAAGGGAATCATGAGTGTTTTCTATATGAATTATTTTTTATCAATGTTTTATATAATAGGATCTTGAGTTGGTGACTTATGTTAGTGTATCCTAGTTATAGGGTCAACTCTTATGCTTTGTAGGGGGCTAGCCCGTACTAGGTATCACCCTTAGAGCTTGAATGCCTTTTTTGGTGAGTTTTCTAATGCTTGGTTTCATACAGGTGTCGTTGTCCCTACAAGGACTCTATGTTTCTAAATGAAACCCTTTTTATGATGGGTAACCATGGAATATTTAACCCTTTTTATTGGTGTGAACATTGTGTACTGCTTAGTTTCAGCATTTTTGACAAGCCTTGGGCATTTTTGGCAGCTTCATTTATCACTAGACAATTTATATTCATCTACAATGGGAAACACCACATGTCATCATCTATATTAATGGTTGTTTGAAGAATTAAGACTCTATGTTAAATCTATTGTATGTTCCATTAGATTCTTAAATGCATAGGGAGGAAATCCTTCACATATTATCGAAGTTGTGTTCTCTTTATTCTAAAACCGTAGGATATTTTGGACTCATATACACAGTTCCCATCGAGCGCTATATGAGGTAATGGACTAAATGGGTTCAGTATAATTGTTATGACTTGTGATATTAAGTGTGTTCATAGGTCTTGTCCATAGTATAGTGAACTGGGTGTTAAATAATTTGGTCCATCCCAATGCTCAGGAGGAATTCATGGAGACTGAGGTGTTTTGAGAAACCAGTCATTTTGGTTTTCATGCGAAATTATGACTTGTTTTTGTTTATGGCGGTTCTGATCTAATGTGCTTTTGAGAGGATAGTCTATATTAATTCCTTCAATTATTGGGGAACTACTATGTTGGGGAGCACTACATTAGTTCTAGTCAATGCATGTCCTTCATAGTATAAGTAACTCAACCAAAAAAGTCCATTTGGAAATGTTTTTACTCAAAGAACATTATGGATTTTATGTTCTGAATCATGTATGTTCTTGTTCTAAAAAACAACATTGTGGTAGTTAACTGTGTAGGTATTTTATGAGAAACTCTTTTGGTATTAGATGACACCTTTGGTAAAATATTTAACAATCATGAGGTGCCTCATGTAGAAAAAGTTTGTGATCAGTTTGTGATAGTGTGTCACCAGGTGAAGCTGATCTTCTCCCAAAGGTAGTCAACCAGTAGTGGTTTGACGGTTATTTCATCTTTTGACTGTCTTGGTTTCCTCATAGATTACTCTTTTGTTTAGATAAAAGCATATCACATATCTTGTCATCATTCTTGATTCACTAAGAGAGCATCAGTCTTATACCACACTAATGATATAAAGCCATTACTCTTGTTTAATGGGTTTTCTCAGTTTCACATTGGATGTGTGGTTCTTGTTGTGGCTTATTTTGTAATGATTGATACATATATTCCTATGTAGAAATGACTTGTATGAAATTTGGGACACAGGTCATTTCTCATGATTTTAACTCCATGAGGATGCCACTCTGGGCTCATTCATTGTTTTTATGTGAATTTTTTTCCTTGTACCAACATCCTACGTGTATACATGGTGTTTGGAATACCTTAGGATAGTTCCATGGACTCCAGTTTAATGATTCCTAGGTTATCATGGACTTGTGTTCAAGATCAAAGGCAACTCTTAAATGGTTAAAGATGCTAGTGTATGGGATCTAGATTATAGTTTTGTTCGTGTGAGGGGAAAATAATTTAAATAATCAGGTGCTTGTTGTAGATTCAAGGTGCCTAGGGAGAATGCTTTGCGGTTCTGTTGAAATAAGTTCACCATCTAATCCAAGAAATTTGAGATGTTATGTCAGATGGAGGGGATCAAATTCTTATCCTTCATTCTCCTTGTCTATGGTTGTACGTAACCTATTTAAGAATGCCTCCATGGTTAATGTGGGTATAGTTTAAAGGGACATCAATGTATTTAATAGAATGAATGCATCATCATTTTTAGTTAGATCGATCAATATTTGACAGTTTTTCCAATGATGTCCCTAATATGACATCAAAAGTAATCAGGTTCTCCATGTAAAATAAATCACACTAGGAGTTTCATTAGAACACTAAGGTAATGATTCATAAAGATATTCCAATGGTGAAGATATCTTTGTTTAGAATTGGTTGTTTAATGATAAAGCCTAAGGTGGGGATAACCATGGGCTATATGTTTAAAGAGATGATGATGTGATTGTGTCTCTTGTTAAATGATCTCGAGCATGAATTGTGTTGACGTTTTCTTCAAAAAATGAGGATTGTATTGGATATTAATGGCTTAGGTGTCGATTATATAAGAAGTGACTAAAGGTTCATTGGGTGTTTGGAAATTCAGTGTGACTATTTAAATGAGACTTCATGACCCTTGTAGGTCTACTGATGTTTACATAGTACTATATGGCTTATCTGGGATGATAATTTCAATGTTAGGATGGTTTTAATGACCCGTGTATTGATTCGGAAGAAAATCCAATGGAATTTGAACTTCTGGAATTTACTGGACAATCAATTTTTAAAACATAGATCTAGAATAAAATTATGAGAGTGGAAAAACTTTTAATTGTTGTTTTTATTCTTGGGTAAAATATCGAGGGATCCCAAGAGTTTCTTGTTGAGTTTTGGGCTTGATAGACAATGAAAATTAATGTTTTGGAAGGTCAAATCAAGACAAACTATTTGTATAAAATCGTGAGGCATGTTTTAGAAGAGAATGACATCCTGTATGAGCTGCACATGGTTAGTAAGAAATGGATAATATGCTTTCACTATTCATCTCACGTCGGAAATATGGCTTGGCTAACCGTATGACCTAAAGTGTGCGCTATTTTTTAAAAATAAATTAAATGGAAAAAAATAAAAAAAAATTAAATGGATTTAAATGGAAATCAATAAAATAAAAAACTATTTTAATAATAATAATATTATTATTATTGTTGATTATTACTATTATTATTAATTAGATTTTAAGAGAACCCCTAAGGGTATCTCTTCCCATCCAGGTACATGACAGAACCCCCTCCCCTTTCCTCTCCAGGTGTGTGACACACCACCTCTATGAATTCTTCTCCATTAAACGATTAGAATCAATTTTTATTTTGTTTCTTGTTCAATCCTTCGAGGTATGACCCATGGATACCTCCTCAACTGTTAATTTGTTGTTTTTCTCTTCCCTATCACCTAGTTCCTTTCGGAGAAACCCTATGTTAGTGTTTAAACCAATTTTTTGATTGTTCTTTCAATGTTAGGGTGTCCAAAGGCTCTCTCGAGTCAGCCTTGTTTGACATCTGACAATCATCGCTGATGGAAAAGTAGTTCAGAGCATTTCGTTCTGCCCTTTGTCAATTTTGGGTGGGTTTTCCTCTAATATTCATTATTTCTCAATTTATTTTTGGGTTTTTTTTAGTTTCTGAGATATCGGTAAATTTCGATACTATCTTCGACATTTCCGCATTGGGATTGGGTTGCCTTTATCAAAGGAGACTTACCTAGATATTCATAGGTAAGAATATATATATGAATGTTCCCCCATTATATTTATATTCACCCATGGTTGTGAATATATATATATATATATAGGTTAGGTGTGATTATGTATAATATGAAAAACGAATATGAGTATAAGTGAAAACAGATGTATGCCTATATAAGCATATATGTAAGAATCCCCATGTACATATTCAGGGCCATGGAAATATTTACATAGGGGATATGCGTTCTTATGTATATGAAAAGGTGCATATTCCCATGGGAGGGAAGTAAACGCTTTGAGTGGTCGTTGATGAAATTTTCAAGTGCCTAGGTGTTCATCTTGCCCTTTTCTTCTTGAGGTAAGACCCGATTACTTTTTCACTTTAAATTTAATAATGCATGAATTTCTCACCTTTTCCACCTTCTTTTTATATTAACTAGTATTGTATGATTCTTGAATGATAGTTTTAAAATGAAAATTGATTTTTTTGAAAAATAATGTCATGTTTTTATAATAAATCCCCTTGATGGAGGTGTGATGTCTTCTAATATAAAAATCCTTGATTATTGATATAAACCATGCTATGTTTTTTGCATTGGTTTTCCCCTATTCTGTAATGTGTGAATCACTATATGGGTGTGAGTTTAAATTTAATTAAATGCCTTAATTGAAAAATTAAGTTAATATAATTAGGGAACGATTATATTTTCCCTTGAACTATATGTCACACATTGTATATTTAAATTCTCTTGTTGGATAATTCATATAGAAAACCTCACGCCTTATATTAATTTATTGTGAAATTTGATTTTAATTTTGATACTTCATGTAATATTTCATTTCTTTATTTTAGGTTATGAAATGTTCCCTATACCCTATTTCACATGTTATGATTATTTATTGGTGCCAAAAATGGGTGGTCTAAACTAAATCACTTTTCATTTGATACAATTATTATTATAAATTACGATATGTGTGATCGCACCCGAATTCTAGGGCCACGACATGATAACTTGGGTAATCCATGTTAAACTAAAATATTTTATTTTCATAACCACCATTCAATCCATTTGGGTCTATAGGAATGGAAACTGAGTCCTCAAGCCACCCAATAAGTGTTCCATCCTCAGATTTAATTGTGACTTATTCTATCTGAAATTTGAGCCCTATGATAAATTAGATAATTAAATTGATTTCCAGCTGAGGCTTTTGAATTAGAATAATAATAAATTTGTGTTATTTTTTTTAGAATAATAACCTAGTATAATATTGGTTAATTGATATATTAGCGACCATAGTATTTAATTATAATATAAATGGTTCTGATATAATTATGTTGATGAATTGGTACCCTGATCAATGAAATGAGTACGGTTAGATAGATGATAATTTGATTAATTGATTTTTTTTGTCATATGATAATACATATGGTAAGTTTGATACTGTACTTTTGATTTTTATCTTTCAAATCTTTTTATATTACATTATATCGATGTAATTGATGAAAGAGGGTTTGATGTTGATAGAAATTTTTGTTATTATGGATAGGAATCATGTTTATTGTGGAAACCTGAGGGAGTGCTGAATGATATTTAATACCACTAGAGGTCATGGAACATAGGAACTTGATGCCTGAGGGAAGAGTATATGATTATACGGGATGTCTGAGGACTAGATGCACAATCACTTGATTCCCGAGGGTGAGTTTATAGAATTCATTTAGGCTGAGCCCATATGTTTATGATGTATTATTTGAGAATAATCCACGGTAGAAGAATATGACATCGATTTGGGTGATCCATCTAGATGAAAGAATATATACTGATAGACATAGATATCCATCTTAGGATGATGTAGGTGGTATGGGACTGGTGCCCTAATAGGAACCCACAGAAAGTATATTTTATTCAATTTGATATCCCCTTGCCTTTATATTTTGTGGCAGACATTCATTTATTATTAATTTCATGAAATGGATTTGGATAGACATTGTGGGTGATAGCCTACTAATATTAATATCTCACACCCTGCTCGGCACCGTTTGGTTCCTGTGTAGACTTCTTGTTCACAAGTCTATGGATTCATTTCTCGTGTTGACTACATAAGAGATAGTGATCACATTACAGAGCTAGTTCTCGAGACAATTGTGGAGTTATTTGTTGGGTGGTTATTTATTTTCATACATTGTATTGTGATTTTTAATTTTCACTACGTGAAATTGTATCATCATCTGTCATACACGCATTGTTGTAAATTGGAATTGACCACTTTTATTCGGTTATTATAATATTCTTTCACTGTTGTTCATTATTTATTATAACTACTTTCATTACTATTTGATGTTTTAATATTATTATAATAATGTGGTACTCTAATATAGAGGGTATAGTCTCCCACCGTACCATCAATAGACTCTCACTACTGGTCAGAATCCGTTGTCATATGGGGAGGAACACTTGAGGCCATGTGGCGACTAGTCTGGCTACAAGTTTAATTGTCAGTCCGGCCAAGATGTTACAATTATAAACAAGTTATTTGTAACACCCCACCCCTACCACATTGTCTTAAGGAGGCGGTGAGGGTTACTTGGTCATAAGCGACGTTACCAAGGTGCCAAAGGCTGGAAAAAAATGTCTAGGGCTTCAAGGAATAGTGGGGAATGAATGCCCCTTAAGACAAGACCATCTAAACCAACAACTAAAGATGCATGCACAATCAACCCAAACATGTATTCAAAAAAGGCAACAAAATTGTTCCACAATACAACCAAAACCAATTCAACCAGACCTATCCACACCACATCCGAGTACAAGCAGAAACTGAACAACCAAACACCATAAGCCATGACACCACCACAACTCCACTCCATGCTACAAGATCCACGATCCACCAACACTTCACAAAGCACCACTAAAGGAGGTAGATGCCTTACCATTTCCCAAGTCATGGTACACAACATCTGCAAATACACCATAGTGACAAAGCGAGGGGTGAGTACTAAAACTCATTAGGTTTTCCCCAAATGACTTCCCTACAAACACCACTAGGATAAAACCGTTAGCACATTTATATTAAACAATTTATATGAAATAATCACAGGTACAACCCTTTCCATACGCCAAACATATCCGTACCAAACCATCTCACCCAAACCAAACAACCATGGGAAATCCAACAAACATGCCATAAGACAATTAACCATTTCACATTAGCACAACAAATTCCATATTTGAAAAACAACACACAACAAAACAACAATTATGGTTGGACTTTCTCTCATCCCATACACATCATTCTAAACATGTTGTAATTCCCAACCACTACCCATAATGGTGCTTCTTCCGACCACTATCAGGCACCTTTTATAGTGAGACTTCCCTCCCACTTCCATAATGGTGGTTCTTCCGACCACTATCCATCACCTTTTATAGTGAGACTTCCCACCCACATCCACAAAACCAACTCAATATGTAACACTCAATCAACCAACAAGCCCAATACACCAATTACAAACAATAATTACACAATCATTTCCAACACATGCCAATTTACTTCAATAAATCACTCATTTATTGAAAACACCCTTTAATAATTTTACATGCCTAACAACATTTCAATATATAACATCTTTATTTAAAACCATTTTCATCTACCATTACCACAAATCAATCACCGCATCCCATTTCCAAATCTCCATTTTAAAATCCACAACAGGTGCATTTCACCACAAAACCCCCTTTTTCCAAAAATCCCTACATGGATTTCCAAACAATTTCCCATAACAAATCACAATTTAATTTTCGAAGAAAAATTAATTGAAAAAAAGAACCCCTAGTTCAGACCAAGTGGAGTCGAGAGAGGAGCCACATACCTTTAGGGTTCCCTAGAAATCGACCCCCAAACAACCGCCCCTCTAATCTGGCGAACGCACCACCAAAACCTCTCTATATCCCCTTCCCTAACATTTAACATCCATAAAATCAACATCAAAGGAAACCACAACCCTATATCTACACACAATAAGTGTATACCATGAAAACATAGAAAGATTGGGATGCAGATCTAGAAGAAAACACAAGGAAACAATGATAGAAAACCTACTTGGGAGAAATCACCTTCAAAACACCATTAACACTCTTCCAAATTCTCTCAAAATGAGTGGGAAAGCTTTTCCAACCTTTGAGAACCGAAGAAACCAAGTGAGCCATGAGTGGGATGATGTTTGGAGCATTTTTGGTCATGCCCGAGGATGTTTGGAATTAAAGTCCCAAACTTTTATGTGGCAACATGGTTATCCCACACAGTTTGGAAAACTGTGCGCTAACTGTGCGCACACTACTGCCTCAAGAGGGAGGGTCCTCATGGTCTCCACGCACGGTTTGGAAAACCGTGCACAGGCCATGTGAAGCCTATTGTTTCCCCTGCACGGTTTCCTGGGGAATCCGCACGGTTTCCACTAACCGTGCTCAAACCGTTCTCCCTTTGAAAAGCTTCCAAACTCATCCAAAACCATTCATAACTCTACTAACCTCTTCCCAACTCATCCCATGCACATTAAACACAGAATAATTATTGAAAAAGGACACATTGCTCAAAATGGGGGTACTACATTCTCCCAACCATTGGTCTTTCCGTCCTCGGGAATTAGTGAACCAACCCTTTACCGAAAGAGCACGGGCCACTGCTAGACCGTTTCTTTCTACCGCTCCCAAGTCTCCTCTTGAATCTGACCTTGTTGCCACAAATCCTGAACAAAACCAATTCTTTTACCACACACAACCTTATCTTTCCTATCCACAACCCGCACTGTCACATGCACCAATGAAGCATCTGGTTCTAGCTCAACATGATCCCATCGAATCACATGGTCACAATCCGGCTGATACTTTTCCAACTCTGCCACATGAAACTCATTGTGCACCACACCAAATATAGGTGGAAACGATAAATGATATGCCACCTCACCAACCTGCTCAAGAATCCCAAAAGGTCGAATATACCTCGGAGATAACATTCCCAGCATTCCAAACTGACAATGTCTCAACCAATCAGAGATCCTCATGAAAACATGATCACTCACCTTGAATGACAAAAATCGTCGATGATGATTCACATACAATTTCTGATGACTCTATATCCTCTCTATTCTCTTCCTGATTAACTTGATCTTTTCTGTAATCTCCTGGACAAGGCTCGGTCCAACATTTGAGGAATCACCCGTTTCGACCAAACAATGTGGAGAAAGACAAGGCCACCCATACAACGCTTCAAATAGAGCCATCGGTATGGATACCTGATAACTGTTATTGTACAAAAACTCAACCAAGGACATGTTATCCTCCAACGATCCACCAAATTCCATGACTCAAGCTCACAACATATCCTCAAAAGTTGGTATCAACCCCTCGGATTGAACATCAATCTAAAGGTGATACGTTGTGCTCATAGTCAACTCTGTCCTAATGGCTTTATACAAGGATTTACAAAAACGAGATGTAAACCTCAGATCTTTATCTTATACATGGTAAACTGGAACACCATTCCTCTTTACCACCTCCTGGATATAGGTTTTGGACAGATCCTCCACTGTATGAGATTCACGAATCAGGATGAAATGGGTCGTCTTCATTAGCTGATCCACTATCACTCAAATGGCATCATGATTTCTGACCGTTCTTGGGAGACTTGTGACAACATCCATCGTTATTTGCTCCCATATCCAAACATGGATTGGTAAAGACTACAATAGTCCCGTTGGCCTCTAATGCTCTGCCTTGACATGCTGACAAGTCAAGCATCTCGAATCAAACTCAGTCACACTTCTTTTCATACCATCCCACCAGAACTATGTTATCAACACTATATACATTTTCTGAATTCCAGGATGAACATCCCACCTGGAATGATGATACGCCCTAAGAAGATCCTCTTGACTAGTAACTGGTAAAACCATCTGATTCTGAAAACACAAAACTGAATCTCTATTCAATTTCCAACCCTCAATGGTCTACCCACCATTGAGTCTCGACCCCATGGTCACAAACTCCGAATCAGATATTTGTGCCTCTTTATCTAGAACATCCAAGTTAAGAATCAAAAAAACTGGAAAGAAGACCACTCTATCACACTGGTCCCCACATTCCAACCGCATGTCAGTTATAACCGACATCAACTGCAACTGGTCTGATGCCTGCTATACCATCTGAGCATATGATTTTCAACTCAATAAATCCACTACCAAATTTCCTTTACCTGGTGTGTACATCAAGTCAAAATCAAACTTATGGAGATATTCCATCCATCTCCTTTTCATCAGAATTAAATCCCTTTGTGAGAAAATGTGTTTCAAGCTCTTATGATCTGTATATACTGTGAATTTCTCACCGAAGCGATAATGATTCCACACTTTCAAAGAATGGACCACTACTACCAACTCCAAATCAAGTTTTCGGTAGTTTTTCTCATGCACCCTCAACTATCGTGATCCATATTCAACCACATGATTCCCTTTCATGAGAACGCACCCCAAAGCTGATCCTGATGCATTACAATTTACCACATACCCTTTTCCCTATTCTAGAAAAACCCTGATTGGTGCTGATGTATGTCAACCCTTTAGCTGTTGAAAACACAGCTGACACTATTCATTCCACTAGAATGGAACATTCATTCTCGTAACAGTTGTCATCGGCAAATCCAAAAGTGAAAAATTAGAAATGAAACGCCGATAATACCTAGCTAGACTGAGGAAACATCGTACCCCAAATAGATTATTTGGTGGTTGCCACAAGATTGTAGGCTCTACCATTTTTGGATCCACTAAAACACCCCACTGAAAAATCACATGGAAATGAAAACTAACATCTTGTTTCCAAATGTCACTCTTTGAAAATTTTGCATACAACCACTAATCCCTCGATATCCCCAGGACTATCGCCATGTGCTTCTCATGATCCACCCATGCCTTTGAATACACCAAAATATCATCTACATACACCACCACAAATGAATCCAGATATCTCTGAAATACCCAATTCATCAATTCCATGAACACCACTGGTGAATTCTTTAGACCAAAGGGCATAACCACATATTTATAATGGCCATATATACTTCTGAAAGAAGTTTTAGGAATATTTTCCTTCCTCAACCGAAATTGATGATATCCCTACCTCAATTCGATCTTGGAGAACCACAGGTCTCCCCTCAACTGGTTGAACAAATCATCAATTCATGGAAGTGGATACATGGTCTTTATCGTAGCTTGGTTAAGTCTACGATAATCAACACAGAGTCTCATGGTTCCATCCACCTTTTTCAAAAACAACAACGGCCCTACCCCTGTAGACGTGCTCGGCTGGATAAAACCTTTGTTCTCTAACTTGTCAAACTAAACTTTCAATTCCTTCAATTTAGCTGGTGCTATCCGATAAGATGGAAGTGAGATTGGACTGTTCCGTGGAAGGAGATCATCCATAAACTCCACTTCTATTATAGGAGGTAACCTAGATAATTCTTCTAAAAAAACTTCCATGAACTGATCTACCACTGCCAAAAGAATACTCTTCTCAACAACCTCTACTGATTCCAATGACAAAACCGCCAACTGATATGATAATGTGCTGACTTCTGGTGCGAACAAACCCGTTGCACCCTGCCTTTCCTACCAATCTCCTCTAAAGAGATGTCGCACATCATCGTGTGTCGTAAAAGTCACTGTCTAGTCATTACAGTCGATGTAAGCCTTAAATGCCACCAGCTAATCCATTCCCAGGATTACATCATACCCATCCATCTCAATCAATGCGAAATTCCATGTTATCTTAATGTCACCCACAACAATACAACATTCTCTACACAAGAAGGCTCGACACTCTATTTAACCTAGAAGAGTTTAATGTTTCAAAACTGAAGGTGTCATTTCTACCCTTAAACCCAGCAACTGAACTATATGTGAAACACAAAAAAAGACTGTGAAGCACCCATATCAATCAAAACCTGCATCAAGGTAGAATTTCAAAGAACCATACCTCGCACTCTGGATAGTCCTGACTGATCATCCACCACAACCTGTTCATCACCAAGCAGATGCGAATTCTCCATGCTCTATTTTTTATTCTCCTACTGACACTTCCCTTACTGAGGAGTGTCGGGAACACCTGTCCTTAGAGCCTTATGACAATAACACTAAAGATGCCCCTTCTGCTTGTAGTTACGACATTCTCGATGTTGTGCCTTACAATCCCGCTTCTTGTGGCTCGTGGAGTAAAACTGAAAACATCCCGGCTTATTATTGGGTCTCGGAAGAAGTTTTAACAATCTTGTGGTCCAATTATGATGGGATCCATGTCATTGAGAAAAGGTTTATGTCTTGCTATTTCTCTGAATGTTAGGGTTCACTCCTCTCATGAGGACAATTGTACTTCCATTACATCGATTTCTGACCGTGATAGATATCGTTACAGATGTATCTGGTGGCAGTCCTAACTTCACTATTTGAGAAGCCTGAACAATGCTTTGGACCAACTGCTGGTTCGCTTGGGGCTCAGGTGCAACCACATTTCTTGTAGCTTCCTCCGATTGGTCTCTACGATGTCTACCTGGTTCCATCTCTATCAAGATAAGAATCAATATAATTCTCACTCCCTAGAAACTAATGAAATATAATTGCAATTCAATTACATAAAACTATCACAACTAGGATTTCCACATTATCACATTTCCCATATTGCACCATTTTTTTAAAAAAATCCCCCATGTTTTGAAAATCAACCAATTTTCAAAATACCACGAATTTCCATTGTCAAACCCTTCCGTTTTGAAACCCAATTTAGAAATTTCCAAAATCCATGCATTCATACAATTCCATAAATCATTATACCGTAATGAAATATGAATCCTAGTGGGAAGTCATTTCTACCATGGATTTCATGCTCATCTCATTGGTTGTACCCTTGCCAATAGATATCCAATACCTATAAGTGTTTCGAACACTTATGTACCCAACTATGTGGTAACATGAAGTTTAGTATAAAATGGTTAGCTACATCCTTTTATGCTATAAATTCCATGTTCCGGCATTCCTACACCTTTCTACGATCCTGACTCAAAAAATATACCACAACGAATGTCAACTCCAAATCCGGGAATCAACTCCAATGGACCAAACAAGATGATACCACTTGTAACACCATGGCCCTACCTCATTGGCTTGGGGATGCGGTGAGGGTTACATGGCCTTAAGCGATGTTCACAAGGCTCGAAAGGCTATCAATAAATGTCAGGGGTTTTATGGAACAGTGGGGAACGATATACCCTTCAGACAAGACCAACTAAACCAACAACAAAAGATGCATGCACTTTCCACCCAAACATGTATTCCCAAAAAACAACCAAAGTGTTCCAAAATACAACCCAAAATCAATACAACCAGACCTGCTCACACCACATCAAATTACAAGCGGAAAATGAACAACCAAACACCACAAGCCATGACACCACCACTGCTCCACTCCAAGCTCCAAGCTCCAAGCTCCACAAAGACATCACAAAGCACCACTAAAGGAGGGAGATGCCTTACCTTTTCCCACATCATGGTACATGACATCTGCAAAGACACCACTGTGCCAAAGCAGGTTGTGAGTACTAAAACTCAGTTGGATTTCCCCAAATGACTTCCCTACACACACCACTAGGATAAAATCGTTATCACATTTATATAAAACAATTTATATAAAATAAACAAATGTACAACCCTTTCCATATGCCCAAAACATTCTTACCAAACCATCTCACCCAAACCAAACAACAAATGGAAAGCCAAAAAACATTCTATTAGACAATTCACCATTTCACATTAGCACAACAAATTCCATCATTGAAAAACAACACACAACAAAACAACTATTACGGTGGGACTTCTGCCCATCCCGTACACCTCATTCTCAACTAGTGTTATTTCCCAACCATTATCCATAATGGTTGTTATTCCGACCACTATCCATCACCTTTTATAGTGACACTTTCCAACCACTTCAACATAACCAGCACAATCCGCAACACTCAATCAACAAGAAAACATAATGCACCATGGTCGTACAATAAACACACAACCATTTCCAACACATGCTAATTTACTTCAATAAATCACTCATTTATTGAAAACATACTTTAATCATTTTCCATGACAAACAACATTTCAATAAAAAACATCTTTTTTGAAAACCATTTTCATCAACCATTTTCACAAATCAATCACAACAACCCATTTCCAAATCTCCATTTTAAAATCCACATCAAGAGAATTTCACCACAAAACCACCTTTTATTACAAAAATCCACAAATGTATTTCCAACCAATTTCACATAACAAATCACAATTTAATTTCAGCAAAACAATTAATTGTAACAAAGAATCACTAGTTTTAACCAAGTGGAGTTGATAGAAGTGCCACTTACCTTTAGGGTTCTCGAGAAATCGACCTGTGAACAACCACACCTCAAATCTGGTGAACGCACCACCAAAACCTATCTAGATCCCCTTCTCTAAAATTCATTGTAACACCCCAAGCTTCCATGGTATGCTCCTCTTTGAATAATAGAGCAGCATTTGTTGTACGCAACCTCGAGTTCTAACGCACCGCGACCAATAAAAGTAGTAGTTATGAATACTAATAACCCATTTTTGAAATTATATATATTTTACATTTCAAAATGGACTTCATTTTTTGATTCGTAATATCGAAATTAGCCTATGTTGAATTTTTGGTACTTTTCTGAGAACTTCCAATTTTTAGTGAAAAATACTTAAAAACAACTTTTTTAATCAAAATAATTTATAGTGATAAATTATACTATTTAGTGGTTTTAATGTATAATTTGAATATATTTTTACTATTTTATCCAATGGTGGTCATTAGAATTAATTTAACATTGAAATTGCACATAAACAATTATCAATCTTTTGATATATATTGTTTCTTAAAAATAAGCTATTTGTTGTGACAGTGGGAATTAATTATAAAATTAAGTAATGAAACTTATATGTTTTGAGTTTTTTAAAATAGTCATCATTTTTGAATTTGGAATATCAATTATATCTTAGGGTGAAATTTTGGCATTGTTCCGAAAAACTTCAATTTTTGATGAATAGTGAAACCACTAAGTGGTAGTTAAATAACTGATTTATTCATTTAAATGAAATATTACCACTTCTATGATTTGATTTTCAAAAATCCGACATACATGGTTTTCATTTTGATGTGAAATGTGGTTCAATGGAATTAAAATAATTTTTTGGTGAATAATAACTTTTAAGTTTAATTAATCACGATTAAAGGTAATTAGTGAAATTTAAGGTAAAAATACTGTTATAAAAATATGTAATATCCTTTACACTAGTCCAATCACTATTTGATGAGTCATGGATGATCCAGACAATACATGGGTCAACTTGGGGACCCCATGGAGCCACATTGGTAGGAAAATGACATAAATAACTTTTATTTAATGTTAAAATAAAAATATCACAAACATAAGTTGTTTTACTAATACAATTTTTAAATGGGGTTATACAACTAATATTTTTGACTATAAATATTAATTATAAATCTAAAAATATTTCCTAAATAATGATATTTTTTTATAATTTTTAGACATTATATAAATTAAATTATTTATGACACCATGATGATTCAGCGATTACCTCATTAATTAACGGTTTTAATAAAATGGGAGGATAATGTAAAATCTAAGTATTACAATTGACCAAAGCCTATTGTATTAGAATATTTCGAACCCTTATCACCTTATACTCGAAATATATAAGTGTGGGACCTTTATAATCGGAAAAAGCATTTCATAATAATGTAACATTTCAATCATTCCAAGAGTGCCCCTTCTCTCCTCTTATAAAAGGCCCCCACCACTACCACCTTACTCACACCTTCAAAGCCTTTTGGCTCGGCAAAACTCTGCCCAAATACTCTCCCAACTTCCCTCCATTACTCCTAGAAGACTCAATTTTGGAATAATTCTTCCAAATGAATCCTTTGCCTCAAATAAAAAAGAGTTAGCCGAGTTTAAGGTAATGTCTTCTCTAATGTTGTTTTGTTTTATTTTGATTCTCCAACGCCTTAAACTATTTTTATTAATTTCATTTGTAACAACAACAGTATCCCCAATATACTAGGATGTTTATATAAGAAGGATTAGAGATACACTTACACACACCTACATCTAATGGTTAAAGAACGTACTGTTTCTGTGGATGGAAAATTTCTGCCTCACGAAACGATGATTGTTCAACACTCATATAAAACCATCAAAGGTGGCCATTAAGATGTAACTATATTTATATATATGATATATAATATTTTTATGTTTTACTTAAGGTTCTGTATTTTTCATTTATGGCATACCTTTATTGTTTCCATTATGGGTAAACACGATATTTTCATTTTAGGAAGTGCGGACTACCACCCCCTCAACGTGATTTGAATCGTTAATGCCATATGTGGGATGTATAAAGGATGGATTAAATGATATTATATATGATATTATACTGGAATTATAATATACCTTTATATCATTATGATTTCATTCCATTAAATATGAAATAGAAATGAAAGTAGCGTTCATGCGTACGTACGACTTACCGTCTCCATGAACGGTGCATTTCATTTATTACCTCTAAATGTTATGTAATATTATGAATGAATGTATATACTGGATATATATGAGATATATGATATCTATATCATGAATATAATTCGGTATATAATGGATATTTCACCACATGAACAACTTGTAATTATAAGAAGTCTCTTTTTGACTCAAGTACCTAAGATCGACAAAACGTCCGTTATTATCATAAATAATTACATAATGTTCATGAAATAGTAATAAGTGATATAAACGGAATAATGAACTTTAAAAATGTTCTTAAGAAGGTAGATATTAACTCTAGTTTATTATTCAGGACATCAAAGAATGGTCAAGTGAATTCGGACACGAGGTAAGGGAACTTCTTAACCAAATTTCTATGCTTTGGGTTAATCTCCTACTTTCAAATTATGTCATGATATTATTATGTCCTATCTTTTATTTTTACTTTATTTATGTGTACTTATAGTGAATACAAATAATAGACCTACTTTATTTAACAAAATGATCTTTGTAAGGGTCTTCGTCTCAATCTCCTTTCATTGGGGAATATTTGGTTTTATACACAACTTTATTTTATACGGTGTATAAACCCCTTTGACTTTTACGTTTATTCAAAAGGAATATTTTTATACGAAGAGTTTTACTAAACGAAAAAAAGGGAATGTTTTTCTTGCCGTACATATGCGGCGACAATGACTTATCCGCCGCCGTGACTATTATTTGAGTTTCGGCATCCTCTACAAGTCATAACTTTTTTTAATGAAAAATAAATACAATGTTTTAACTTTCTTTTATTTTGGTATTGAAAATGGTTTTGAAAGTGTTTTTATTATATGAATGTGTTGTATTGATATCTTGTGATTGAAATGTGGAAATGTTATGTTTCCTTTATGCATGTTTTATGTGATACGATTATGTTATGGTTTATGATATGTTTAAACCTATTCATATGAGGAATGCATTGGACTTAATAAGTGACGGGTGGAGCCTACTATAGCTCCACGAGGCATCGGTAGGTCTCATGAGACAAACTAGTGTCTTGGCACGAGGCCTTGACAAAATATTATTTGTAGTCTTGTCATTAGGCCTTGGCTACGTGGTTATGATAGTCCGACATTATGCATTCCATCATTATGAAAGTGGTTATTGAAATTTCATGTGATTATTCGACCAGTAGAATATCCATGTGTGTAAGTAAATGGAATTATTTCATTTTACTTTTTCCATATTATTCTAAAGATCAATTTCAAAAGGATTTTGTTTTAGTTCTACATTGCCTTAAATGTTAATGTTTTTTTATGGAAGCTTCCGCTATATTGTTATCCTTACTAAGCATCTGAGCTCACCCCTTTCAATGTTTTCATTTTTCCCGGATGTGAAGAGGTATATTATGAATGATCTTCAGGGATAATATAAGGGGATATGAAGAGAAGATGTTGAATTTTTGTTTTACTTTATGATGTAATGTAAGACTTATGAATGTATCTAGTGTTTCCAAGGCTACTAAACTAATCGGTCTTTCAAGAATTGATCTTTTGTGATCATGCCAAGGTTACGAAGTAATGCACCGTCTCTGGGTAGCTAGGGTCGGGGCGTTAAATTTGGTATCAGAGGCAGTTTAGTACTAACCATGGAAGCTAGATTTAGATAAACTCTGATTAGAGCACGTAGCCCAAAGATTGACTTTGAGGTTTAGTATAGAAGAACTTCCTATAATTTTGTTGTTGTAGAGATTTTGTGAGTTTCCTAAGAAATACATCCCTTTCTAGATACGAGCAGTTAGAGGCAGCTCTGCCACAGATGTACCTAGGGGTAAAACCCGAAAACACCGCTTTGAGCTAGACTCGAACGGGAACTGGTGCATGACAACTGGCCTTGATGCACTCTTGGTTACGACACTCCAGGGGGATATGCTTAGGATAATTCTCATTTTCTTCACAAACCACTATGAAGGGTTATGAGTATATACTTCCTAATTTTTTTGTATGATTATGGATTATATCCATAAATAATTCAATTTATGTGAAGTATTTTACAAGTATGGAATTATGTATTCTGATTCATAAACTAATCTAGTTTATTCCATTGTTTAGAAATGGCGCCTTGTAGAATGAATGGAAACCATATCAATGCATGCACTCCGTGTAGGGATTTCCCTCCAGCTCAATATAATTATTGTGGATCTGGAGATAAAACTGGTGCTAATCAACTTATTACCATACTGGGACAACTCACTCAGGTTATGAATAATAACCTTACTCGTATGGAATACCCTAATCCGCAACATGGAGGATCAATGTTAGACTGCTTCATGAGGAAACAACCACAAACATTTAATGGGGGTACAAATCCATTAGTAGCTGAGCAATGGATAAACTCCTTAGAGAAAATATTCCACGCCACGGGGAGTAGTGAAAGGGAAAAGGTTATCGTGGCAGTCTACCGCCTCACTAGAGATGCCGATCAATGGTGGTCATTGATTCAAAATACAAAGGAAGATGAAAAAGTATCAAGTATGTAATGGAGAGAGTTCAAAGATATTTTGATAGAAAAATACATTCCACATGACCATCGAGCAGATATAGAAAGGAAATTTCTGAGTCTGAGACAAAAGGAGGATGAGAATGTCGTAAAGTATGAGGCTAACTTTACAAGGATAGTGAGGCATGCAGCAGATTATATACGTAACCTAAGAAGTAATATTGATCATATCTTTTATGGGTTAAAACCATTTCTATTTCAAGGATTAGTATCACAATCCTTCTCATCATACAAAGATATTGTCTCGTGTGCTATCAAGACAGAAAAGGAATTCTCTAAGTCTTATGACAACAAAGTAAATAAAGAGAACAAGAGAATAGTGGAACAAGAGACGGATAAAGGGAAAAAGGGAATGAAGGATTTTCCATTATGTGATAATTGTGGGAAGAATAACCTCGGTGCTTGCCTAAAAGGAATGGGAGTTTTTTTAAATGCAGAGAAAAAGGTCACCGGGCTCGTGATTGCAAGGGAAAGAAAGAGGCTATCAATGTTGAATGCTACAATTGTCGGGAATTGGGGAATTATGCAAATGAATGTCCTAATCATCAGGGAAACATACCTCAGAAAAGTAAAAGGGATTAAGGACAATCTTATAGTGTTACTAAAGTTGATGTGGAATAATTAATGTATTGGTGCTTTTGGAAACAAGGATTATATTCTGGTTATAAGAATAATGTGATATATATGAGGATTGTACTGCAGTACTTGTTTTTTCATTAAGGTTTTAATATGATGAAGGTAATAAAATTATAAGTATGTGACAATAAGAGAAACATTAATTTGTTTGGGGAATCTGATGTTACCATTGATTTTGGAATTTAGAGACCTTTTAAAAAAAGTCTGGACAGAGGTATTTTGGATAACTATATAGGTTGGAATGGATTAAGATGAACTTGGATAGTATTGTTTAAAGTTAATACATTTATGAAGATTATTTTTGGAATATTATAATACTATAGTTTTAGGAAAATGACAACCTGTAGGGTGGGGCATAACCCGTCGCGTCGGACAAAGCTGCAGGAATCGAACCCACAACAATAGTGCGACAAGCCTTTATTACCTACCAATAGCCTACAGGAAGTCCCTGGTTATTAAAAAATAGTTTTACAAATCTAAATGGTATGTGTTAATATTTGGAACCTTATACAATTAGGATAAATAGAATATTTTTGAGTTCTATTACCTTTTAGAGTGAAAGATGGGTTTTTGGTAAAAATTTATTAAAGAATGAATGTCTACATGACAAGTATGTATATTCCCTTACGTTCTTAGTAAATCTCCTAAATAAATTTCGCAACATTATATAAGGTATCTTAGACCAAAAACGTTGCCGGTTAACTTTTCCAACTGGGGATTTAATGACCGTTTAACCAATCACAAGTTTGTGATTTTCTTATGGTTAACTTTCTCCTAATCCAGTTTTCTACAACTCTCCATCAGACCATGATGGTTTTTTTTCTTCCATATCCATATTTTCATAGAATCCTATTATGTGATATCTCGGGTGACCTTTGTACTTATTTTTATTTCTATTAAAGTTATATTTTTATTAACCTTATTTCCGATGTGGGTTTTCCACAAAGGTATTTTATATTTTCAACATTTAATTTTCAAAGAATAATTTCAAATTGCGAGGACGCAATTTATTGAAGGAGGGGAAAATGTAACACCCCAAGATTCCATGGAACACTCCTCTTTGAATAATAGAGCAGCGTTTGTTGTACGGAAACTCGAGTTCTAACACACCGCAACCAATAAAAGTAGTAGTTATGAATAGTAATAACCACTTTTTGAAATTATATATATTTTACATTTCAAAATAGACTTCATTTTTGGATTGATAATATCGAAATTAGCCTATGTTGAATTTTTGGTATTTTTCTGAGAACTTCAAATTTCTTATGAATAGTGAAAAATACTTAAAAACAACTTTTTTAATCATAATAATTTATAGTGATAACTTATACTATTGAGTGGTTTTAATGTATAATTAGAATATATTTTTACTAATTTATCCAATGGTGGTTATTAGAATTAATTTAACATTAAAATTGGACATAAACAATTGTAAATCTTCTGATATATATTGTTTCTTAAAAACACGCTATTTGTTATGACAGCGGGAATTAATTATAAAATTAATTAATGCAACTTATATGTCTGTAATTTTTTAAAATAGTCATAATTTTTGAATTTGTAGTATCAATTATAGCTTATGGTGAAATTTTGTCATTGTTCTGAAAAACTTCAATTTTTGATCAATAGTGAAACCATTAAGTGGTAGTTAAATAAATGATTTTGTTTCATTTAAATGAAATATTACCACTTCTGTGATTTGATTTTCAAAAATCCGACATACATGGTTGTAATTAAGATGTAAAATGTGGTTCAATGGGATTAAAATAATTTTTTTGGTGAATAGTAACTTTTAGGTTTAATTAATCACGATTAAAGGTAATTAATGAAATTTAAAGTAAAAATAGAATTATAAAAATATGGAATGACCTTTACACTTGTCCAACCACTATTGGATGAGTCCTGGCTGACCAAGACAATACATGGGTTAACTTGGGGAGCCCATGGAGCCACTTCGGTAGGAAAATGACATAAATAACTTTTATTTAAAGTTAAAAAAAATATCACAAACATAAGTTGTTTTACTAAAACAATTTTTAAATGGGGTTATACAAGTCATATTTTTGACTATAAATATTCATTAGAAATCAAAAAAGATTTCCTACATCATGATATTTTTTTTATAATTTTTAGACATTAAATAAATTAATTTATTTATGACACTATGATGATGCATCGATTACCTCATTAATTAACGATTTTAATAAAATTGAAGGATCATGTAAAATATAAGTATTACACTTGTCCAAAGTCTATTGGATGAGAATATTTAGAACCCTTATCACCTTATCCTAGAAATATATAAGTGTGGGTTCTTTAGAATCCGAAAAAGAATTTCATAATAATGTAACATTTCAATCTTTCCAAGAGTGCCCCTTCTCACTTCTTATAAAAGGCCCCCACCACTACCACCTTACTCACACCTTCAAAGCCTTTTGGCTCGGCCAACCTCTGCCCAAAAACTCTCCAAATTTCCCTCCCTTAATCCTAGAAGCCACACTTTGGGCATAATTCTTCCCAAGTAAGGCTTTGGCTCAAATCAAAAAGAGTTACCCGATTTTAAGGTAACGTCTTCTCTAATGTTGTTTTGTTTTATTTTGCTTCTCCAACCCCTTAAAATCTTTTTATTAATTTCATTTGTAACGAAACCAGTATCCTAAATATAATAGGATGTTTTTATAAGAAGGATTCAAGCTACACTTACACACACCTATATCTAATGGTTAAAGAACATACTGTTTCTGTGGATGGCGAATTTCTGCCTCACGAAACGATGATTGTTCAACACTCATATAACACCTTCAAAGGTGGCCATTAAGATGTCACTATATTTATATATATGATATATAATATGTTAATGTTTTACTTAAGGTTCTGTATTTTTCATTTATGG
The DNA here is from genome assembly GCA_963277665.1 of Viscum album. Taxonomy (NCBI): domain Eukaryota; kingdom Viridiplantae; phylum Streptophyta; class Magnoliopsida; order Santalales; family Viscaceae; genus Viscum; species Viscum album. Next base: position 1,261,700,445 of record OY728140.1, on the reverse strand, counting down.
CATACCTTTATTGTTTCCATTATGGGTAATCGTGATATTTTCATTTTAGGAAGTGCAGACTACCGCCCCTTCAAAGTGATTTGAATCGTTAATGCCATATGTGGGATGTATAAAGGATGGATTAAATGATATTATATATGATATTATTCTGGAATTATAATATACATTTATATCATTATGATTTCATTCCATTAAATATGAAATAGAAATGAAAGTAGCGTTCATGCGTACGTACGGCTTACCGTCTCCATGAACGGTGCATTTCATTTCTTAACTCTAAATGTTATGTAATATTATGAATAAATGTATATACTGGATATATATGAGATATATGATATCTATATCATGAATACAATTCATGATATAATGGATATTTCACCACATGAACAACTTTTAATTATAAGAAGTCTATTTTTGACTCAAGTACCTAAGATCGACAAAACGACTGTTATAAACATAAATAATTACATAATGTTCATGATAGAGTAATAAGTGATAAAAATGGAATAATGAACTTATAAAAGGTTATTAATAAGGTAGATATTAACTCTAGTTTATTATTCAGCAGATCAAAGAACGGTCGAGTGAATTTTGACACGAGGTAAGGGAACTTCTTAACCCAATTTCTATTCTTTTGGTTAATGTACTATCTTCAAATTATATCATGATATTATTATGTCCTATCATGTATTTGTACTTTATTTATGTGTACTTATAGTGAATACACATAATAGACCTACATTATTTAAAAAAATGATCTTTGTAAGGGTATTCATCTCAATCTCCTTTCATTGAGGCATATTTTGTTTTATACAAAAATTTCTTTTATACAGTGTATAAACCCCTTTGACTTTTATGTTTATTCAAAAGGAATCATTTTTATACGAAGCGTTTTACTAAATGAAAAAAAGGGAATGTTTTTATTCACGTACATATGCGGTGAAAACGACTTATCCTCCGCTGTGACCATTATTTGAGTTTCTGCTTCCTTTACAAGCCATAACTTTTTTTTAATGAAAAATAAATACAAAGTTTTAACTTTATTTTATTTTGGTATTGAAAATGGTTTTTAAAGTGTTTTTATTATATCAATGTGTTGTATTGATATCCTGTGATTGAAATGTGGAAATGTTATGTTTCCTTTATCCTTGTTTTATGTGATACGATTATGTTATGGTTTATGATATGTTTAAACCCATTCATATGAGGAATGCATTGGACTTAATAAGTGACAGGTGGAGCCCGCTATAGCTCCTCGATGCATCGGTAGGTATCATGAGACAAACTAGTGTCTTGGCACGAGGCCTTGACAAAATATTATTTGTAGTCTTGGCACGAGGCCTTGGCTACGTAGTTATGATAGTCTGGCATTATGCATTCCATCATTATGAATGTGGTTATTGATATTTCATGTGATTATTCGACCAGTATAATATCCATCTGAGTAAGTAAATGGCATTATTTCATTTTACTTTTTCCATATTATGCTAAAGATCAAGTTTAAAAGGCTATTGTTTTAGTTATACATTGCCGTAAATGTTAATGTTTTTTTATGAAAGCTTCCACTATATTGTTATCCTTACTGAGCATCTGAGCTCACCCCTTTCAATGTTTTAATTTTTCTAGGATGTGAAGATGTATATTATGAATGATATGCAGGGATAATATAACGGGATATAAAGAGAAGATGTTGTAGTTTTGTTTTACTTTATGATGTAATGTAAGACATATGAATGTATCTAGTGTTTCCAAGGCTACTAAACTAATCAGTCATTTGAGACTTGATCTTTCGTGATCATGCCAATGTTACGAAGTAATGCACCGACTCTGGTTATCTGGGGTCGGTGCGTTACATTCACAAGACGAATAATCAAAATCCATGTCAACCAAAACCCATGATCTACACACAAAAAATTGTAGATCTTGAAAACCATGAATTAGAGGGATGTATATCTAGAGGAAATCACAAGGAAACTATGAGAGAAGACCTACCTGGGTGCAATCGGCTTCAAAACACAAAGAACCCTCTTCAAAATTCTTCTAAATGAGTGGGAAAGCTCCTCCACCCCCTGAGAACCGAAGAACCTGAGTGACCCATGAGTGGGATGATGTTTGGAGAATTTTCGGTCAAGCTATAGGGAGCATGTACTTAAAAACCCCATCTTTTAAGTGGCCGCATGTTTATACCGCACGGTTTGGCAAACCGATTGCTAATCATGTGCATGATACTACCTCAAGAGATAGGGTCCACGTGGTTTCCTTGAACGGTTTGGCCCATCATGTGTAGGTTGTGCGAAGCCTACTATTTCCCCGTCACGGTTTCCTGGGGAATCTGCATGGTTTCCAATAACCATGATCAAACCGCGCTCCCTTATAAAAGCCTCCAAAATCATTCCAAACAATTCCAAACTCTCCCAACCTCTTCCCAACTCATCCCATGCACTTTAAACACATAATAATGCCTAAAAAAGGCTACATACCTCACACCGGGGGTACTACATTATTAATCTACAATGAAAACATATTCATATTAATAATATCAAAACTTATCCTATTATAATATCATTTCACTTGTTCATTAACAATATTTTACTATCACTATTGTTTCACGTGTTGATTGCCTTGTTTTCTCATGCATGTTTTCTCATGTAAGTTATGTTTCTTGTGAATAATCGATAGTTACATTATCAATATAATGATTTCAATGTTATAAAAACAACCTTTATTTATTGTATACCCTTTTAAAAATATTAATTAATATTTTACATGAAAAATTAATTACATCACTTTGTAGAGATGATTGGCCATGCGCATGCACGAGCGACATTATCATTCCCTTAATGGGTGAGAGGTTAATAAAGTGGATGTTATATTAATTTTAAGGAGTCAATATAATGTTATATGTATCAAATATTTTAATTATATCCATTCATATTAGTATCGATATTAGTTGGTGATAAGAAAAAATTACATCGGTTGTGGATATGGTAGTCCATTGTATACATGAGGGATGAGATTGTTTCCAATTTGGTTGAGAAGGAGATTGGTAAATATAATATCGTCATCATAATAACATTTAATTATATGTTTTATATATTTTTTATTTTCTATGTGTCAATACATAATTTAATGTGGTAAAATAATAAGTAAAAATAAATATCTTAGTGAAGATAATTACCTTCTCATAGAATTACTTGCTTTGGATCTCTTATTAAGAATCCCAGGGTTAGAATTTTGGGAAGAAATTAACCTATATAACGTGGATAAGGATTATAGGGAGTGATTTTAGTATTAGTTTTTATCATGATTTATTTATAGGAATGAATAAGTGAGAGTAGGGGGTTCCCTTTTATAAGTGTTGGAGGGGACCTTCTTGGAAACTATAAAGAAATTTTCAAAAATAATACAAAATAATAATAATTTCAAATAAAAATTCTTCCAAATGACTTAATATTATATTATGTGGTGGATAAGGTCTAGATATGGTCATAAAATCAAATTTTGACAAGATAAACTATATAAAATACACTTATCTATTGATTTAACCCCTAGTAAACCCCTTTTTACCATAATCTGTCCAATTAGTTTTATTTTACTATTTTGCTATTCATTATGATAAATAATGTAGTTATCCTTATAAAATAATATTAATTATGATATTTAGAAATATAAATTCTATTTTACCAAATTCAACTCGTATAATTATAAAATTTTAATTTAAAATAATCCTGCAAAAACTGTCAAAATATGATTTTTCATGTAATGAATTTTCCAAGAATAATATGATATTTTATTGACAATATGACTAGTAATAATAATTATATGGATTAAAATTAATATATATATATATATATATATTAATTAAATTAATGTCAAAAAACATTAAATATTATTTTAATTAATTAAAATGGATAGAAATCATGCTTTTTAAAACAAAAACAGTTTTTTGAAAAATAAATAGTTCTTTGTAAAATACCCCTTTCACCTCTCAATGACATTATATTTATTTATATTAAATTTATAGTTTATAAATTTTTAATTTCACATATTATAATACATTGTTATAATTAAAATTATGAATAGTTAAGTACTACATTTTCAATTATTTATAAAAACTTTCATCCATAGGAAAATTTCAAAAACCCATTCTAGGATTATTTTACCACGTAAGTTCAAAATAAATAATTTTCAAATAAAATTTATATTTTTATGGCATGAAATTTTAAATTTTAAATTCTATTGTTGTTTTATTAATATAGAATTATCAGTTATTATAATTTAGTCTCGAGTGTAACACCCATTCACTATCTAAAATAATGATTATAGTCTCTATATCTAAGGTTAAAAGAAATTATTCTTGGATTACCTCATTAATTAGTGGTGTGAGACTTAAAATATATTTATTTCATTATTTAACACATTATTTGACAATAACTTTCTTTGTGAATATATTTCAAATAATTCCCTTCATATTAAAAATACACCAATAAATTTATCACTATCTATTCTTTAAAACTATTAAAAATTTCTCTTATTATTATTTCACTAATTATAAGTATATGGTCATAGGTAAGGTGAATTTATCTCACAAAAATGTGTAAATTAATGTTTTGAGAAACTAATTCAAATCAGTTATTAATGGTTCTATGATTAAATGAATGAACAATAGATATTAATCACATGAAAATTTCTCTATCCACTGCTGAGTTTCAACATTGTCTTTATCGCCTCATAAAATATTTTAATCCTTAGCATCCAAAATATCATCAATTATTGCATCATATTATACTCTTATATTTTTATATTATAATGATATAAGGGTTTTATTTATCAACAAAATATGGCATGAAAATATTTGAATTTAATTTAATTTTTCACAGTGTCTAGTAGATTGAAGGTAACATGTTCATGAAAAACTCTAAAAATGACCCTTCCTTGGTTGACATCAATCATTTTTTCTATAGTTACAGGGAATTATCTCCCTATAATTATGAGAAAATACAAATCTTATTCTATATTAAGGGTTAATAAGTTTTCAAGATATATTATTTTCCCTATATTAATAGGTCCATCTCTATGAATTTTTCATGGATATTTCACCATTCATTTTTCATTTGAAATGTTACATAATTTAGCTTTGACTCATACAATAATAATTGTTAAAACACAATTTGTGACATGAAATTGAAATTATAACCTAAATAAAAATTACCTTTCCTAATATGAATAATAAAGTAGTGAAAGGGATGAAAATACTTCATGGACCTCACATATTTAGTGGTTTCCTTCTTTAGATGAAAACCATCATCTCTTCTCTAGGTGAAAAAAATCTATTATCTTCCAAATTTTCTTTATTTTACAACAATTGATCCATAATTTTATCACAGGAAGGAATTTGAATAATTGAATTTTAAAAAGTGATGTATATGTTTATCAATTAAAAATTGTGAAAGAATTTATTATTTTCAATTCTAAATCCCTTTTTAATTATTATATATTCAAATTGTTGATCATCCAGTATGATTTTAGGTTCTTGTACTTTTCCTTCCTTATTTACTGTTTAAATTATTCGATAAATACTCTTCAGTTATAAGGCCCCGACCTTAAACCTTACTTAATATTGAATTAAATGAATAATTCACATTGAGGAACTTTTCAGGTTTAGCGTTTTAGAGAATTAGGACATAACTATTACATCTCGAAACATTACAAAGTAGTCACTTCTAATAAATTTCCATAAAATAAAAACTCTTAAAAGAAACATGTCTAGTTTCATGTATTATATAGCATGACTTTCCCTTGATCACATCCTTGACCCTATTCCACATTAATTCCTATGAAAAACATTTCAAAAAAACATGGGGTGAGCATAAAAAGCTCATAAAGGGATACACAAAGAATGAAAACTGTTAGTTTTTCAACGCAACAAGTAAACCATGTACACTTTATCAAAGTAATACCTTTCACCTTTAGGAAATAGTAAAAACTCTTCACTGAATAAAATATCATTACTTACCCTTTTGTAACCAAAAGATTACCATAAAACCCATATAAAGAACACATAACATATAAAGGTAACTTCGTACATAAACAAACTTAAATGGAATAACCATACGGTCGACTTCCACACATACTTAATGGAATATCCATACGGCCAACTTCCATACCCAATGCATTGGAGGTTATAACGTAACCACACGTCCTGGTATTCACGGCACCACCCGTCATATGGTTTATCACGTAACCAACTGTAAAATGACCAAGTACCATAATTACACATAAAATATTGAAAATATAAACATTTCAATAGTAAAATTTCATTTTCAATCAAAATAAGTAATTCCAAGATATAGAATTAATCAATCCATTTTCAAAAATCATTTAAAAGTGATTTTTCAATCAAAGTTTCCCATACAACTTTGAAGATTTTATTGGAATTATAGTTTTAAACCATTAATCTCCATATAAATAAATACTGAAAACCATTTTTAAAACATGGACATTAAAGATAAATATTTAGAATAATAAATCTTTAAAACATTTAAAACGATATTTTTGTTAAAGAGTTTTTAACAAAATGAAAGACTCTTGAATACAAATAATTGTTGAATAACATTTAATCCGAACTTTATAATATTATTAGAATAAAGGGATTCATGATATAATATGTCAAATAACAGTATACACACAATATAATAGTGAATTGGTGCATAACAACAATGAAGTCTCAAATGAAATGTAAAATGAGATGAATTCTATTATACAGAAGGTATCCTTAAATTAAGGATAAATCAATCTCACAAATATGTGTGACAAATGTAAATACACCCAATATAAGTGGATATTATGTGTAAATATATCAAAGGTAATTCACACATTTTCAATGGATGACGTATTCAATAACTACATGTAGAACCCAAAGAAATCGAGTTTGGATTAGAAGTTCCCTTGGTAAACTTTGACAGCCTAACGGCGTCACATAAAATTTTACAAAAAGGCTTGATGAGAGAGATAAATGGGATCTCATCACTTGGACATAAAATTTACAAAAATAAGGATATATAAGAAAATATCCCAACATAGTAGTATCTGAATTAAAAGACATAACAAAATAAGTCTTTTTTAAAAAAAAGAGGGTGAAAGGTCCCCTTACTGAGTTGGGTAACTTTCAAAAAGTACACCCCATAGAATAATGGTCATAAAATGAAGATGTAAATACCCATAAATGAAGTAATACTACACAAATTATATAATAATGGGCACTAAATACACAAATCAAAGGAAATATTGGCAAACGTAGCACAAATGTCACAGGAATAAAAGTGAGATGAAAAATCCCTTACGAAAACTCGGCAGCCTAACAGCGCCACTTAAAACTTCCAAAAATTGATTTATGAGATAAAATAGTGTCTCCCATAATATTAAAATAAAAATTAAAGTATGAAGAAAATAAAATAACATCCCCCAACATAAGAAATATGGTCTTAAAATAAATGACATAAAAGAGAATACTTAAAAAGAAAGAGAGAGGTTGGATCCCTTACCTCGGGTCTGACTTGACTCGATCGTTCTTTAAAGTCCAAAATAACAAACTTCAGTTAATTTACACTTTCTTAATAACCTTTTTCATGTTCATTATACCTTTTAATAGCACTTATTTCCATGTTATAAACATTATGTAATCATTTAAGTTAATGAGGTTTTCTTTGTCGATATTTGGTTCTTAAGCCGAAAGTGGACTTCTTAAAATTACATGTTATTCGTGTGGTAAAAGGTTCATTATCTCCAGAATTATATTCATGATTTGGATATCATATATATCATATATATCTAGATTATACATGTATTTATAATATTACATAATCATTTAGAGGTAAAAAATGAAATGGACCGTTCATGGAGACGGTAAGCCGTACGTACGCATGAACACTACTTTCATTTTTATGTCATATTAATGGAAATAAAACCAAATTGAGAGGTATGCATATTTTAATTCAAGAATTATATTAATCATTTATATGTAACATACATCATATATAATAACTTTATATACATCCTTTATACATCCCACATATGGCATTAATGAATCAAATCACTTTGAGGGGGTTGTAGTACGCACTTCCTAAAATGAAATTATTGTGTTTACCCACAATGGAAACCATAATGGTATGCCACAAAATAAAAATATAGAAGATTAAATAAAACATAAACATATTATATATCATATATAAATATAGTTTCATCTTAATGGCAACCTTTGAATGTGTTATATGAGTGTTGAACAATCATCGTTTCGTGAGGCAGAAATTCGACATCCACAGAAATAGTATGTTCTTTAACCATTAGATGTAGGTGTGTGTAAGTGTAGCTCGAATGATTCTTATATCAAAATCCTAGTATATTTAAGATACTTTAGATGTTACAAAAGAAATTAATAAAAAGAGATTAGGGGTTTGGAGAAGAAAAATAAAATAAAAGAACACAAGTGAGGACATTACATTAAAATCGGGTAACTCTTTTTGATTTGAGCACAAAGGCTTCCTTGGGAAGACTTCTGCCCACAGTGAGGCTTATAAGATTACGAGAGGGATGTGGTGAGAAAATATGGTCAGATCTTGTCTGATCCAAAGGCTTGAGAGGTGTGGTTAAAGTGATAGTGGTGGAGTCCTTTTATAAGAGGAGAGGAGGGGCACTCTTGGAAAGTAAAGAAATGTTACTTTATTTTAAAATCTGTTTCGGATTTAAAAGGTCCCACATTGATATAATTAGAGGATATGGTGATAAGGGTTATAAATATACACATTAAATAGGTTTTTTACAAGTGTAGGTCTTATATTTTACATTATCATTTCATTTTATTTAAATAGTTAAATAATGAGGTAATCGATGCATCATCATGATGTCATAAATAATTAAATTTATTTAAGTTCTAAAAATTATAAAAAAGATACTATGATGTAGGAAATCGTTTTATCTTTCAAATTACTTTTTATAGTAAAAAATATGACTTAGATAACAATAGTTAAAAATTGATTTACTAAAACAACTCATGTTTGTGTTATTTTTACTTTTACATTCAATAAAAATATATTAATGTCATTTTCCTTCCAAAGTGGCTCAATGGGGTCCCCAAGTTGACCCATGGATTGTCGTGGTCGGCCATGACACATCCAATAAGGGTAATACATGTGTCAAGCTCATATCATATTATTAAAACATTGTTTCTACCTTAAACTGCACTAATTACCTCTAATCGTGATTAAAAACTTAAAAGTTACTATTCACCAAAAAAATTATTCTAATCCCATTGAACAACATTTTAATTATTAATGAAAACCATGTATATCAGATTTTTGAAATTCAAAACACAGAGGTGGAAAAGTTTCATGTAAACAAAAAATCAGTTTCTTTAACTACCAATTAGTGGTTTCACTATTCATCAAAAATTGAAGTTTTTCAGAAAAATACCAAAAATTCACCCTAAGCTATATTTGATATTCTGAACTCAAAAATGAATTCTATTTTAAAAAATTCAATACATATAAGTTGAATTAATTAATTTAATAATTAATTCCCGTTGTCAAAACAAATAGTGTTTTTATGAAACAATATCTATTAAAATATTGACACTAGTTTAAGTCCAATTTCAAAGTGAAATTAATTCCACTGACCACTATTGGATTAAATGGTAAAAATATATTATTATTTTACATTAAAAAAAATTCAAAATATAATATATTCATATAAATAAATTAGATTAAAAGGTGGTTTTGAATTAAAATACAACATTTTTCACTATTCATAAAAAATGAACTTTATCGGAAAGATACCAAAAATTTACACAAAGTAAATTTTGATGTCTCAATTCTAAAGAAGAATATTATTTTGTCAAATATAACACATAAAAATGTAAAAAAGTGGACTTGAAAGAGGTTCTCCATCAAAAGGCGGTTAATCTACCTTCTAAAGAATATTAGAATATTTACGCTTAAAATTGAATTCATTCACATTTTGAATCCTATAACATTTATTGTAAAATGTAAAACTATTTGACAAAAATATATATTCATTTTGTAGTTAGTTCTTTTCATTCCCTCCATTATAATGGATAGGTGTTAACTACCATTTAAAATAATAATATTTTGTTATTATAGTGCAATATAAGATTTCAAAGGAACTCGTTGTTGCGTATTGGGTAAGCCAACAAGCGTAGCATTCTCTTTAAATTAATATTAACATATTATTCACAAATAGGGATAAATAAAAAAATGTCATATTCTTTATTTACCTGGGGTGTTACATCCTTCCCCCCTTATGGGAATTGCGTCCTCGCATTTTTCAAATTGGGCTCGGAAACAACCTTGAAAGTCCCACATCGGAACAAGAGTCGGTAAAACAGTCACTTTAAAATAAAGAAAGAGAAGTACAAAGGTCACCCGAGTTAACCCATACTAGGATTCCATGTAGGAAAACAAGGACATGGAGGAGAAAACATAGGGTCATGTTCTGATGGAGAGTGATAGAAAACATGGTTAGGAGAAAGTTAACCATAAGAAAATCACAAACTTGTGATGGGTTAAATTGTATTGGATTACCCAGTAGGAAAAGTTAACAGAAACCAATTTTTTTAAGTTAATCTTCATTGGGGAATTTATTTTTGAGAATAACTAAAACATAAGTAAACATACTTACTTTCCATGTTGACTTTCATCTTTTACTATATTTCTTACACAAAATCATATTTTCTCCAAAAGATGAGTATTTAGGAAGACTTGTTCACATTAAGAGTACTATAATAAACTTCTAGAGAATCACCTAATCCAAAAAAGAGAACTATATAGTTCCCATTACTTTAGACTTTAACCAAAACCTAAACCAAAAAGGGTAGTACAAGATCAGATAATCCATAAAAGTATAACCCTTTATAAAAAGAAAATATATTCTTAATCTCCAAAATTTGTCCAACTAAACAAAAAGTTCAACGAGAACCATTAGATAGACAATTTGTCCATAAAATTATTTAAATTAAACCAATCTAAGATTGAAACTCAAATATTATAAGGATTTAGTCACATAGTCTTCCAATTTAAATCATAACATTTATCTCCTAGCATCATCATTTTCTCCTAAAGTATCATATTGAAAAGTAATTAACCAAATCACATATCCTCCATGATATGTTAATAAATTTACATAGATAACCCAAAATAAACTTACTCTTAATTCATAAAATCATCTAACTAAAAAGAATCAGTCAAACTTACCAGGGACTTCACATAGTCTAGTGGTAGGTGATAAATACCAGTTGCACTTTGGTTGTGGGTTCGATTCCCACATCTTTGTCCAATGCAACGGGTTGTCACACGATCAACGTGTTGTCCTTTTACCAAAACTACATAATTCATAAAACATTCCCCAAAACGAGATAAAATCTTCAAAAATGATCATAACATATTTTAACCTCATGTTTATCTCATGCCTTTCATTTTCCATCATATCATAGAGTAACCCATAATTACCTAAAAAGTAAGGGTCATATAAACCCTAATGGCTACCTTTATAATTATTACCTGAACTTCCACATCGAGTTGGTTATCTCGTACATGATGCATTAGAGAACTCACCACGGTTCAAGTGATTGATCATGAATCCTTGATAGTTGGTTTAGCAAAACCATGATATCCCTCATTAAATACCCCATTTCCTTCAGTCTCTTAATCAATGAACCACCACAATTTCCATCAAACCCATTGTCACTTTGGTGCCTACTTGATCCATCCATTTTCTAAAAACAAAAATGTCAGTGTGTGTGTATCAACAAAATCAACATGTAATAATGAGGAAGATAAACACTAAGATATATTTACTCATTCACTTTATCTAAGAATAAGACTTTTTCTGAAATCCTAACCATTATGGTAATGTCACTTATGCTTAGAGAATACCCTAACATCTAATGTTATCTAAACCGACCTATGATACCAACTATAAGGCCCCGACCTTAAACCTTACTTAATATTGAATTAAATGAATAATTTACATTGAGGATCTTTTCAGGTTTAGAGTTTTAGAGAATTAGTACATAACTATTACATCTCAAATGTTTACAAAGTAGTCAATTCTACTAAATTTCCATAAAATAAAAACTCTTAAAAGAAACATGTCTAGTTCCATGTATTAGATAGCATGACTTTCTTTTGATCCCATCCTTGAACCTATTCCACATTATATCCTGTGAAAAATATTTCAAAAAAACTTGGGGTGAGCATAAAAAGCTCAACAAGGGATACACAAAGAATGACAACTGTTAGTTTTTTAAAGCAAAAAGTAAACCATGTACACTTTATCAAAGTAATACCTTTCACCTTCAGGAAGTAGGAAAAACTCTTCACTGAATAAAATATCATTAATTACCCTTTTGTAACCAAAAGATTACCCTAAATCCCATATAATGAACACATAACATATAAAGTTTACTTGGGACATAAACATACTTAAATGGAATAACCATACGGTCGACTTCCACAGATACTTAATGGAATAGCAATACGGCCGACTTCCATACCCAATGCACTGGAGGTTATAACGTAAGCACCCATCCTGGTATTCACGGCACCACCCGTCATATGGTTTATCATGTAACAACCTGAAAAATGTCCAAGTACCATAATTACACATAAAATATTGAAAATATAAACATTTCAATAACAACATTTCATTTTCAATCAATATAAGTAATTCCAAGATATTGAATTAATCAATCCATTTTAAAAAATCCTTTAAAAGAGATTTTTGAATCAATGTGTCCCATACCACATTGAAGATTTTATTGGAATTATAATTTTAATACATTAATGTTTATATAAATAAATACTGAAAACCATTTTTAAAACATGGACATAAAAGATAAATATTTAGAATAATAAATCTTTAAAACATTTAAAATGATATTTTTGTTAAAGAGTTTTTAGCAAAATGAGATACTCTTGAATACAAATGGATGCGGAATAACATTTAATCCGAACTTTATAACATCATGAGAATAAATGGATTCATGATATAATATGTAAAAAGATAGTATACACACCATATAAGAGCGAATTGGTGCATAACAACAACGAAGTCTCAAAAGAAATGTAAAATGAGATGAAATCCATTATAAACAAGGTATCCTTAAATTAAGGATAAATCAATCTCATAATTATGTGTGAAAAATATAAATACACCCAATATAACTGGATATTAAATGTAAAAATATCAATGGTCATTAACACATATTCAAAGGATGACATATTCAATAAATACATGTTGAACCCAAAGAAATCGAAATTGGGTTACGATGTCCTTTGGTAAAATTTGACAGCCTAACGACGTCACATAAAATATTACAAAAAGGGTTTATGAGAGAGATAAAGGGGATCTCATCACCTGGACATAAAATTTACATAAATAAGGATATATAAGAACATATCCCAACATAAAAGTATGTGATTTAAAATACATAAAAAAGAAGTCTTTTTTTTTAAAAAAGGAGGGTGAAAGGTCCCCTCACCGGGTTGGGTAACTTTCGAAAAGTACACCCCATGGAAGAAGGGTCATACAATGAAGATGTAAATTCCCATAAATGAAATTATACTACACAATTTGTATAATAATGGGCAGTAAATACACCACCCAAAGGAAATAGTTGAAAACGTAGCATAAATGTCACGAGAATAAAAGTGAGATGAAAAATCCCTTACGAAAACTCGGCAGCTTAACGACACCACTTAAAACATCAAAAAATGGATTTATGAGATCAAATAGGGTCTCCCATAATATGAAATTAAAAAGTAAAGTATTAGGAATATAAAAGAACATCCCCAAACATAAGAAATATGGGCTCAAAAGAAATGACATAAAAGAGAGTACTTAAAAAGAAAGAGAGAGGTTGGATCCCTTACCTCGGGTCCTAATTGACTCGATCATTCTTTAACGTCCTGAATAATAAACTTTAGTTAATTTACACTTTCTTAAGAACCTTTTTTAAGTTCATTATTCCATTTATATCACTTATTTCCATGTTATAAACATTATTTAATCATTTAAGTTAATAATGTTTGTTTTGTCTATATTTGGTTCTTAAGTCGAAAGTGGACTTCTTACAATTACATGTTGTTCGTGTGGTAAAATGTTCATTATATCCAGAATGATATTTATGATTTGGATATAATATATATCATATATATCTAGAATGTACATGTATTTATAATATTACACAATCATTTTGAGGTAAGAAATGAAATGCACCGTTCATGGAGACGCTAAGCCGTACGTACGCATGAATGCTACTTTCATTTCTATGTCATATTAATGGAATTAAAACCAAATGAGAGGTATGTATATTTTAATTCTAGAATTATATTCATAATTTATATGTAACATAAATAATATATAATAACTTTATATCCATCCTTTATACATCCCACATATGGAATTAACCAATGAAATCAATTTGAGGGGGCGGTAGTCCGCACTTCCTAAAATGAAATTATCATGTTTACCCACAATGGAAACCATAATGGTATGCCAAAAACGAAAAATAAAGAAGCATAAGTAAAACATAAACATATTATATATCATATATAAATATAGTTACATCTTAATGGACACCTTTGAAGGTGTTATAGGAGTGTTGAACAATCATAGTTTCGTGAGGCAGAAATTCGCCATCCACATAAACAGTAAGTTCTTTAACCATTAGATGTAGGTGTGTGTATGTGTAGCTCGAATTCATATTATAAAAACATCCTAGTATATTTAAGATAATGGAGTTTTTACAAAATAAATGAATAAAAAGAGTTTAGGGGTTTGGAGAAGCAAAATAAAACAAAAGAACACAAGTGAAGACATTACCTTAAAATCGGGTAACTCATTTCGATTTGAGCTCAAAGGCTTCCTTGAGAAGACTTCTGCCCAAATTGGGGCTTCATGGAGTAAGAGAGAAATGTGGAGAGACAAAATGGGTAGATATTGGCTGAACTAAAGGCTTGAGAGGTGTGGGTAAGGTGATAGTGGTGTGGGCCTTATATAAGAGGAGAGGAGGGCCACTCATGGAAAGTAAAGAAATGTTACTTTATTTTAAAATGATTTTTCAATTTAAAAGGTCCCAGATTGATATAATTATAGGATAAGGTGATACGGGATCAATATATATGCATAAAATAGGTTTTTGACAAGTTTAGGGCTTAGATTTTACATTATCTTTTTATTTTATTAAAATTGTTAAATAATGAGGTAATCGCTGCATCATCATGATGTCATAAATAATTTATATTATTTAATGTCTAAAAATTATAAAAAAAATACTTTGATGTAGGAAATCTTTTTATCTTTCCAAGGACTATTTATAGTCAAAAATATGACTTGTATAACCATATTTAAAAAATGTTTTAGTAAAATAACTCATGTATGTATCATTTTTAATTTTACATTAAATAAAAAGATATTAATGTAATTTTCCTTCCAAAGTGGCTCAATGGGGTCCCCAAGTTGACCCATGAATTTTATGGGTCATCCATGACACATCCAATAAGTTTAATACATGTTTCAAGCTGATCTCATATTATTAAAACATTATTTTTACCTTAAACTACACTAATTACCTCTAATCGCGATTAAAAACATAAAAGTTACTATTCACCAAAAAATTATTTTAATCCCACTGAACCAAATTTTACTTCTTAATGACAACCATTTATGTCGGATATTTTAAATTTAAAACACAGAGGTGCCAATGTTTTATTAAAATGAAAAATTAGTTTCTTAAACTACCACTTAGTGGTTTCACTATTCATCAAAAATTGAAGTTTTTCAAAAAAATACCAAAATTTAGCCCTAAGCTATATTTGATATTCAGAACTCAAAAATGATGTCTATTTTAAAAATTCAAAACATATAAGTTGAATTAATTAATTTAATAATTAGTTCCTGCTGTCAAAACAAATAGCGTGTTTTTAAGAAACAATATCTATTAAATGATTGCCATTAGTTTAAGTCAATTTCAAAGTGAAATTAATTCCAATGACCAATATTGGATTAAATGGTAAAAATATATTCTAATTTTACTTTAAAAACAATTCAAAATATAATATAATCATATAAATAAATTATATTAAACCGAGGTTTTGAATTAAAATACATCATTTTTCACTATTCATAAAAAATGAACTTTATCGGAAAGATACCAAAAATTTACACAAAGTAAATTTTGATGTCTTGATTCTAAAGAAGAATATTATTTTGTAAAATATAACACATAAAAATGTAAAAAAGTGGATTTAAAAGAATTTCGCCATCAAAAGGCGGTTAATCGACCTTCTAAAGATTATTATAATGTTTACGCTTAAAATTGAATTCATTCACATTTTTAATCCTCTGACATTTATTATAAAAAATAAAAATATTTGACAAACATATATAATCAATTTGTATTTAGTTCTGTTCATTCCCTCCATTACAATGGCTAGGCGTTAACTACCATTTAAAATAATATTATTCTATTATTATAGTGCAACGTAAGATTTCAAAGGAACTCGTTGTTGCGTATTGTGTAAACCATCAAGCATAGTGTTCCCATTAAATTAATATTAACATTTTATTCAAAAATAGGGATAAATATAAAAATATCATATTCATTATTTACCTGGGGTGTTACATTAGTTCTCATCTAATATCTTCTAATCATAGGTCTCAACCTCCTATAAAACACTCTCCCATAATTTTATTTTTATTTATTGCTTTTTCTTTAAATTATTTCTTCTTACATCCATTCAGTTCTTTCCCAATTCATAATTTCACACCCATTGATTCCCCTATTGGATTCATATCCATGATACATAGTATTGTTTTTTTCTATTCTATATGATATAATTTGAATTATATTTCGCAATTTTACTCTTAATGGTTTAAAGGGAATTTTTTTATTAATCCAGGAGGTTTCTATGATAGTCATCCACTGAGCTACATTTTGATTGAATTATTATATATTATCTTCAAGATATTATTTTTATGGTTTGGGAGGGGGTTATTGTTGTTTTTGGAATTCTTAGTAGGGGATAAATTTGATGAGATCACTTTAATGGTATTGGTTGAAATTTCTATAAATTTTATATCTTGGATGGTTATCTGAGTATCCCTTAGTTTAAATTAATATTTTTACCTATTTTTTGTTGATTTAAATAATGATTTTATTGAAATTGCCTATATATCATTCTCTCATGATTGTATGCATTTTGGTAATATTTTGGGGATCAATGTATCTCACATATTTAAAATCAATGAACTAATTTTATTATGATATATCCTGAAATTCATGGTATATAGGAAGAAACATACACATTTCATATGATTGGAATTTGGGAGTGTGTGTTAGTAGTTGTAGCTGTACTTGAGTAAGATATATTAGAAATTGTATGTTTTACAGCATCATTTTTAATTATTACACATTGGTATTAAAAAATATTACTCTCATTGAAATGATGTACTTATTTTATTGGAAAATGTTTATCAAAATTATAGATACCATAATAGTATTTTATCTCATCATGGAGGTCCTATGAAACATCAATACTATTCATCATTAATAAACAGATAGCTAAATCATCAAATGTGGCTTCAGATATAGGTTGTAATCCATTGTGAAGCCTCAAAATTTAGAGTCAAAAATTGATTTATTGATATATTAATTTTCTTATAAACAATATAAATATGTCACATGTATCAAATAATGATTCCCCACTTAGTTTTAAAAATTTATGGATATCAATTTGTAGCTTCAATGATATTATTGTTTGAAAGAACATATCCAAGAAGTGCCTTTCCAGCTAATGAAAATACATAATGGATCTAACTATTTAACCCATTTTTGAAATATTTGTAAGACCCTAGATTTGTAAATGGAATACTATAAATCACATGGAACATTAAGATACACCAATATATCAAAAAATGTTTTATATTTCCTTTGAATTATAAAGATGGTTTTTAGGTCCTAAAATTTCACTATGTTAAATTTAATCATGTTATAGATCATCTGAATCAGATTAATCTTAAGAAAAATTACTAGAATGGGTAGTAGAATAAAACTCATGGTATCCTCACCAAGGGACGATAACCAATAATACAAAATTGTTTTAGACTAGTCCACTTTTTATGCTCCATTTTATTAGTTTCAATAAAACAAATTAGAGCTAAATTTAGTAGGTGAATTGGTGTTATGATTTTATTATATTAAATAAAATAAATATGATAAAAGTAATCACTCAATAATAATGTGACACTCTTGAGTTTCTCAAGAATTGACACTTTCTGAATATTTCATCAGTGTCATGCTCATGCACTGATCATCAAGAAAAGATAGAAAAAATACATCTCATTCATTTAAAACGAATAAAAACAAAAATTTAAAATAAGGTATGTTTATAATGGTTTAATAAACAAAATATTTTCATTATTTTTATCATGCTTCATAGAAAGTGTTAAAATAACCTAATATGCTTTTACATTCTAGTTAGCTTTGAGAGACTACCAATGTTTAATATTTTCTATTTTCCCAATACTTCACCTATATACTGAGGTATAGAACAATGCAAGTTTGACATCAGTCCCATAAAAAATATGTGTGATCCATAAGTGAATGAATAATATTATTTTATTAAAATTTGTGATGAAAAATATATTTAATAAAATATAATTAAAAAATCCAATAATATTAAATAAATATTAAAACATGGACTTGATATGAATTTCAAAAGATATTCTCAAAGGATGATAACTTTTTTATACCAACATTAGTAAATTTATTTTTATAAAATTAATTCTAATATTTGTAACTCCTTATCGTTGTATTTTTTGATTCTACCAATATTGATCTAAATTTCATGAATAGATAAGTGAGTTAACCTAAGTACATTAATTGCAATATTTAGATTAACAGACAAATATAAAAAAATTTATAACATAATACACTTATTCTCATATGAGTTCCTATTTGACATTACTTTTTAATGAAAATATAATAAATAATGAGTTTATTCTATCTTAAAATTACATTACTAATTAATATGTGTATTCCATGAATGAAAATGTAAATTAATTTATAATCATATCATTCTAATGTTGATTCCTTTTACAATAAGATACTTACCAATACATAGAAAAATATTAAAAAATCATGTTTAATTAAATCAATATATCCTACAGATTAGTTAGGAACCACTGGGGGTGAATTAGTGGTCCACTCTATTTATGAATTCTCTCAATTTTGAAATCCAAATATTGATCATGTTAGAGTTATCAAACGACAAAATATAATCTCTCAATATAACCTCATGTATTGTAGTAATATAATAGATATTAGTATACAATATTTAATTGGATTCTCATGAAAGGATACTCTTTTACTTGTGGGTTATGCAACACAACATGGATTATTTAATAACTTCAATAATAATTTATTATAAAATCCCACTATAATCTTCCTTTGACAGGTCATATACCTCATCCTTTCATCAATAAATGGTAATACATCACAATTGAAATCTTTATTTTTGATTTGTTATACACCCCAACTACATGCCTCTAGCAGCCAATTATACTCCCTAAAAAAATACCCCTTTCTAAGTTGATCAAGAATAAAAATATATTCTAATTTATATAGTCTTACATCATAATCTAGTTGGATCACATTATCTTGTATATAACTTTATGATGATCCTTGACAACTTTCAAGAAAGGTCTCATGGTCTGGAATCTTCATCTATATCTTAGATGATATTGAATTTCTCAATATTAATCCTTTTCAAATATTTATTATTCTTATTCAAAAAATTAATCTTCATGAACATTTTTCTTAAGATTATTCTTCTTTTGAAACATTCTAATTATGGTTATTCATACCATCTTTGACCCAAATGTAATTATGATGAATATATTTTCGAAATTACCTTCCTTCAGCTTTTATTATCACTATATCTTAATATATCATTCCCAATACTATATTATTTTTATATAATCAACTAAAGCATTATTCCACTGTTATATATAAATGTTTATTGATATAGATATGGGGAATGTGTAGGATTTAATATGAAATTCTTATTTTCTTATAAATTGACCACCGTGACTATATATTGATGATATATGGATTATAATTCATTTTTTCTTCTAAAGAACATAGTTCCAACTATCTTCAAATACTCTTTATATATTGTCTTGATTTTTAAAATTTCCTTCTATAAATTTCACACTTTGGACGTCTATTTTAGTATCATAAAAATATTTAACTTTACTACAATGTAATTTACTTCTAGAATCTTCTAGAAAATGTTCTTCAAATTTATCAATATGTTCATTCTAGTTATGTATTTTCATCATCTCAATCGTTTACATCATTTAACGTTTTGAGTATTATTCATCATGATACATGTTATTCAAGTGGTATCCATATGATTCACCTTAATTTAGTTTAAACATGGTATTTTGAATTCTTCTAATAATCAACACACTTTCCAATCATCATTTTGATATATTCCAACATAATTATAGGATTAATTTATGCATATATCCATCTTAAATAGATTATTTATATGATATATACTCACGATTGATATTTTGATCATACAAATCTCAATACTCTTCTTAGAGACATTTTTCTTTTTCATGTGAACTCTTCTCCCATTTGTCTATCTTCTGGTATCATCAAAAAATCCCCATGATTTGTATTAATCCTCAAAATTTTATGAGTAAGATTTTTGAAACAAAAAATATATTGGATTGATATATGTATTTCATGAAGGTGATTTTCATATGATAAATGAATTTTTTACTGTCATATGAATTATGTTATTTCAAGAAAATTAGAGGTTCAGGTTTTGCAGCATATGAACCAAGAGATATTAAAATTTCCTCCACAAATACAACAATGTTTTACTTTGGTATACTCATAACAATCCTACCAGAATCTTATTTTGTAAATTCTTTAGAAACACCAATTGGAATTTTCATCAACTCATTAGGTGGGATCTTTCAATATTTTTTACATTTTAATCAAAAATGTTCTTCTGGAACTCATATATCACCATATGATATTATAAAATCATTTATGTTTACAAATTAAAAATTAAATATAAATAGACATGATTGTGATGTTTGGTACATTTATTGTAGCATCTCACCTAATGTGCTTCTTGAAATTGGGCCTGAGGCGGTGGGTCACAAGATCTCAAGCACATCTCCCCAAATTCCAGAGGCTACTGACTAGCATCGATGACCTTGGGTAAGTCCTTTAGCAGACTATTCCCTCAAAAGAAAAAGGTGTAACATGGAGGAAGGTAATAATATAATCAATCAAGTAGCTAAAGCATTAATAAATGAAACACACAGCAGCAGAAGAAGATAAATGACCCAACGGAAAAATATATAATAAATGTGGAATATGAAATGTCATAACTAACACCATGATGATTTAAATGTATGATACCAAATTTGAATAAATAAAAGTACAGGGGTATGGGGTAAAACCATATCCACCATGTTATGAAAGACTCAAAAGACCAAACAAAAACCGCCACATGGAATCTTTGGTATGGCTATGCCCTCTACCCCAAATAAATATCCAAAAAAGTAAACCAGTCTAGCATTAGAAGTGACATGATTTTCTGTATCCACACTTATGAATATAAAGTCTACTTGTGTACGAAATAATGCCTGAGCAGGGTGTGAGATATAATCTCAGTAAGTTAGAACCCAAAGAATCTAGAACTCTCTATTTCATGAGTTAAACAAATAGCAGTGTGATGATGTATAATAGAAGCATGAAACTCAAATAATAAAAAACCGCAACTTATCCTGGGTTCATAAGTGAACTCTCATCCCATACCACTTTCTTTAGCCTAGGCCAGATATCTAAAAGATATATATGGTATAGGAGAAGATAAATATCATGTTCTACGTAACATGGAAACATAAGGAAAAGTGAATACCCCCATGTTAATAATTTTTCTTAGGGTCTTAACCATAAGTCAAAACTAGGCACACTAATGAAAAAAATAGGATCACAAATCTTATGAAAAAAAATCTATGTTTTAACAATAAATATATCTCAAACATTTATTAAAAAACTAAAGAAGATAGGTGGAGTATGATCCTATCTTGAAGGTATCACTACAGTACATCCAATAAATTATCCAATGCTAGTAATCCCATCCAAGGCATTCCATTTCAGAATTCTAGGTGTTTCTTTTGATGTGGTAACCATGAGTCTGTACCAGGTATCACACATAAGGGACCGAGTCTCAACCGAGGCTTGGTGTAGACATCCTTCCAATGGGTCCATCCTCAATTTCCCCCTAGGGAACCAGTCCCTCTCAATATTATATGAAAATCCAGGGGGAGCCCATGCCTGGTGAGCCTAAAACATCACTTCTCTGATGCATTGTGTTGTAACCTATCAAGAACGGTGAGTCCATTTGTAGGTTCTTAATATGAAACCCACGTTCTATCACCACCATGGTTACATTCAAACAAAAAGTGAGTAATATATATATGTATATATATCACATAGAAAACATTCATATTTGCATCCATTTAGGTAACCAATCAATTCCAAAATCATATCTCTAGTTAAACATAACATGAAATTTATCAGTGTAAGTAGAGGAAAAAAACTAAATAAATGAAAGGTACAAAAAACCTTATAACCAAATTATTTAGGTAAGCAATTTACCCTTAATAATTATATTCAATTTAAGCATTAACTTAATGTATCACCAAAAAACACATAGATTATAATTTAAAGAATCAATGATAATAGTAAAAATAGGTTGGTTATTTAGGCACACACGAAGGGGTGTCCAATGACATTGTGAATACCGTAGAAGAGTTAAAATTAATCAAAGGTCATAAAGATCCGGTTTTTATGGTTAAATTAAATTAATATGATTTAATTGATATTCACCGATAGGCACTGATGAGAAACACAACAATGCGAATTGAATAATGCAATTAAAAGCAGATAAAGAACATAAAAGCCATTAATTATAGTATTAGTATCTCCAAATCCTACAAAAACCATAGATTTTTCATAAGAAGGGAAAAATTGGGAAACTTTAGAGAAACCACAATTTTGGGTAAAAACCATCCATGGAAAATTTTTTGATGAATATTGGATTAAATCTAATGATTCTTGGTGAAAAATATTATCCTTATCAAGTGATTCAATATTCTTCCAATGAACTTGAAAACGAAAGAGAAAGCATTCTTCCAAGGTACCGGAAGGGGATGCACACCTTCTAGCTAGGTGGCATGACACATAGAGAGGGATAGAGTGGAGAGGAGGAATGAAAAAAAGTAATGGAAAAAATTAAGGAATGAAAAAAAAATACAAATAAGAAAAGTTAAAAGAAAAAAATAAAATAAAAATAGAATAAAAGATAAAATAATTGAATATAAAAATTATAATAATAATCGATAAAACCATTTTTAATTATTTTTACTCTTCTCATGTCTGTTTTTTATTTTATTATTTATCTTCATTTATTTTTTATCTCTTTTAATTTATTATTAGTCGTTTTAATCCTTTTTAGTTTTTACAATCCAAACATTGCACTAGGGTATGATGTATTATTTTACATAAATATCATTCAACTATTTATATAATTTAATAATTTCTCAGGATCCGTAATAGGTTGCGTATACATGTGCCCTGGGTCCATTTAAGGATTTTGACTAAAAATTTAAATGGTCATAACTTTGATTTAATCCAGGATGTTAGAACCTCCAAACATAACAAAAATCATCCCCAAGTTTCCCTTCCGAGGATAGTGGAACATCATTTGAGAAATGTTCTATCCAATGCGCATGTTCATCAGTCTCCCACTCATATGTGCCATATTGAACACATCTGTGTTTCCATAAAACGAAAACTAGAGTAACTGACCTACCTCAGAGAAAATTCATGATACTGTCGATGATATGGATCATATGCTCATCAATTGATGGATCCACCTCAAGCTCAATGTCATCAGGATAAAACAAATGAGATGGGTCTGTATGATAATGTTGAAGTTGAGATACATGGAAGATATCATGCATGACATGATACCTCTCAAGTAACAACAATTGATAGGCTACTATCCTGACTCTCTCCACTATCTCTAATGAACCAACATATCTCTGTGATATTTTTCCCTATATCCTAATTTGACTATGAATGAATCTCAACGAAACATGGATAATGACCCTATCCACTTCAAACTACAATGGTCTGTGACGAATGTTTCTATAAGACTTATTTATAGACTGAGTTATAACCACAAACTTCTGAATTTGATATACATGCTTTGAATTCTTATGAATGAGATGAGGACCATTAAGATATTCCTCTCCTACATCGAGATAGTATAGAGGTGAATGACATGGTCTTCCATAGAGGGCCTCATATGGAGCCATTTGAATTGTGTCTTGGAAGTTTTTATTATAGAAAAAATACACTAGAGAAATATTTTTCTTTCAAGAGCTAAAAAAATAATGGATACATACCAGCAATATATACTCTAACGCTCTAATTGTCCACATGGACTACCCATTATCCAAGAGTGATATGTAGTACACAAAAGTACCTGTGAACCTAGTGACTTCAGCAAACCCTTGTCAGAATCATGATGTGAAAGGGAATCTTAGTTTGACATGATAGAATTTGGAATTACACGAAATCAAACTATCTCCCAAATATAATTCCTTCCTAACTCATCAATATATAAGGTATCCCAGATATGTAGTAAGTGAATGACTTTGGTCAACCTATTGACGATCACCCGTACTGCATCGTTGCCTCAATGAGATCTTGGAAAGACTATAACATAATCCATGGTGACATCATTTCCTTTCCACTAAGGAATTGACAGAGGCTGTTGGAGTCTAGCAGGTCATTGGCTCTCTTCCTTCACCTAATGACAGGTGCAGCACCATGTAATGAAACTTGATATTTTCCTTTTCATACCCAGCCACCATTAACGACAATGCATATCCTTGTACATATTGGTATGTCCATGATGAACTGCCCAAAATGAGGCATTATATTCCCTCATCAACTCTTCTCAAATATCATAAGGGACCAATACACGGCCAAGGTAGAGAAGAGTTTCACTGGTGTGAACAACCAAACCAAGAGGCGGGTTTTCTCTGGTTATACATTCCCTCAAAATTAAAACTATAACATTAAAAATCACTCTAGAAGAGACAATATCACTGTAAAAGATTCTAGAATTTGTTTTCAATGATGATATTTAACCTCTAGATGCATCTGAAAAAACAAATCCATCAACTACCACTCATTGATGGCTACCTGGACGTCTGGTGTCTACATGTTGTAGATGAAAGAATCTGCCATGAAATTACCTTCACCATGGTAAAAGGAATCTAAAATTCTAATGAATACATGTATTCGACCCACCCATGCTACCGAAAATTCATGTATCGTTGTGTTGATATATATTTTAGTATTTAATGAACTGTGTAAATAAGAAACCTCTCACCAAAAAAGTAGTGTCTTCAATAGCGCAGAGAATGAACTATAGCTTCCAATTCTAGGTCATATATAGGATAGTTCTTCTCATATGGCCACAACATGAGGGACCCATAAGCCATGACTCGATCACCCTACATTAGGACTACACCTTGGCCGATTTTTGAAGCATCACAGTAAACAATATTACTTATTAATGGCTCTAGAAGAATCAGGATCATATATATTTTTTGTCTTCCTTCTAACAATTGTAAATATTCATTTAAAAGCTTCAGACTGAATGAAATGCACACCCTTCTTATTCAAGGTCCTATGAGGTGCTTTTATGTGGGATAATTCTTGGATGAATTGTCTGTAATAGTTAAAAATTCATAAGAAGCTACTTATTTCAAATGTATTCATGGGATACTTCTATGAAACCACTATACTCAAATTCTATGGGTCGATTGAAACGTCTGATTCAGATATGACATGACCCATAAAGTGAAACTTATTTATCCAAAAGTGTTATTTACTGGGATTTACATATAGCTGGTTCTCACTCAGTGTACTCAGCATGATCTCAAGATGGGTTGCATGGTCCTGTATAGAGCCCGAATACACCAATAAGTCATCTACGAAGACTACCACAATGGAATCAAGGTATGGGGGGAAACCCAATTTCTCAGATCCATTTAAACTACAGTGTAATTCATCAGACCAAACGACATAAATAAAACTCATACCTGTCATAACTACTCTAGAAATCGATATATTCTATATCTGATGTTTTTACCTACAATTGATGATAGATCAACCTCATATCGATCTTGGAGAAAATAGTTTCTCCTCAGAGATGGTCGAATAGGTCATCTATATGAGGAAACAGGTATTGATTCTTCACTGTAGTGGTTGATTCAACAATAATCCTTGCACAATCTAAGGGTACCATCCACCTTCTTGGTGAAAAAGAACCGGTGAACCCCGCAATAGTGTACTAGGTCCGATGAAACCCTTCGACACAAGATCTTCAAGATGCTTCTTGAGTTCGTGTAACCTTTCTGGTGTCATCCAATAAAGATGTATAAAAACTTGTGCAGTACCTGATACTAGCTAGATAGTGAACTCAACGTCCCTCATAAGAGGTAAACTAGATAAATATTTAGAGAATACATCCCTGAAATTATCCACAATGGGAGGAAAATCCACTTACTATAGTTCTTGATTTCTCATAAAGAGACTTTTTAGCTGAGCTATCACCCTACCCAGTCTAGAACGCTTGGGTCAGGCTCGGTCTTCCACGATATCCCATTCTCCCTTGTGTATAAAATTTCTACCCTTAGGTGTTGTGATGGAAAATCATTTTCAATAACAATCCACATGGATATGATAATGAATGATCTAATCTATATAGAAAATTACATCAGATTCATTCATCTTAAGGATGTAGAAATTCCAGAAGAAATGGTACCCACCTATGTCAAGGTGGTAATCTTGGAATTGGCATATTGCCTCTGTTCTGACACTCAATGGATTGTCGAGAGACATTTCACCATAGAAGTGATCGACGATCAGTCCCAAACTCTCAATAGTTCAAGAAGATAATAAAGATTCTGAAGCACCTATATCAAAGAGAACATAAACTAATGTAAAGTCTACAAGGATAGTTCCTATAAGCGTAGTTGGACCCGACTCTTCTCTACTAGCACTGGATAAATTGTATATATATGGCATGATCCTCATCCTTTAGATAACATCTAAATAGCATGATCAGGTCCACTATACCGATGATGTAGTTTTGAAGCTTGATTGCGTCGGATGTGGCTTGTGGAAAATGAACTCCTAGCCTGACATGGAGAAATAGATCCCCTACATAATGGAGGTGGTGACACAAATTATCTACCACTAGATGATAAAGGAAAAGAATTACAGAAATGCTAAAGGTGACCCATATTTCTCCAAGCTTGGCACTCCAATGAGTTTCTCGAGCAGCAAGGATTCATATGGCCATTCCTACCACACTGATGACATACAATATCACTGTCATTACATGGAATCTTGTTGGATTTTCCTCTATTTTCAACCTCAATGCGACCCTTCATACTACCAAGATAACTATTAACGTACTTTTGAACTGAACCACCCTTGCTCATAGAATCATCTTCCCTGAGATTTCATTCTATAATTATGGTTGAATTCATGATCTCTGTAATGGATTTCAAACAAAATACATTCACCTGTGAGCGGATATCATATCATAGTCCATCCTCAAAGCATCTCACAGTCATCTATTTGTCACCAGTCAGATATGGAACAAAACACTAGAGTTTAGCATAATGATCAGAATACTATAACATTATCATAGATCCCTACTGAAGATGTAAGAACTCCATGGAATGATCTTCTCTCAGAGATTTCGGGAAGAAGCAATCATAGAAAATATTTTGTATGTTTTCCCAAAACATATCTTTGAGATTCACTGACTAAGAAATAACATCTAATAAATGCATTGTGGAGTTATGATGCATTATGATAGTTTGTTTGACCATATGCTCTTGGATCATCTCAAAATGTTCTAAGACGGATTTTGTATAATTAAACCATGACTCTAAATCATTGGGACCTCCATCCCCTAAAAAGGTGGGAGGATTCTACAATAGATAATTCTATGTAGGAACTTCTATAATTGGGGTAGGCCTATGAACATTCTAAACTTACATCATAAACCTGAGAATACTATCACTTAACAGAGCATCGATGCCCAATGGAAGATCATGAGGAGGTTCCACACGAGGAACTACAAGAAACACTGCTGGAGGCACTATGGGTGGTTCCAGACCTACCATATATGAAATGTGATCATCACTACTCTCCTAGAGTACAATACAAATATTTCATAGTGGCACTGCAATATAATTGGAAATTTACATGTTATATGTGATTGTATGGTAGATGAGGTAAACAAGTCAACGAGTAGTATGAAAATTGAAGGTGAAAGCCTCACAAGTAATTTCATTTCAATGTCTAACATATCCACTTAAAGAGACCATATCATACTAACAGATAGTACAAACATTATATTTATAACTAGAAAGTACTGTAAAATACTAAAACTAACAAAAAAACACACACATGTAAATGGAATATTCATGCTGAAAGTAGATATAACATGATAATAGGCATGTCATTTTAATCCATATAGTGCCTAATATGATACCTATAAATGAATTTCCCTCATGGCATCAGGATGGGATAGTAAAAATCAAAATTTTAATAATACCAGTACTATTAACAATATTAAACAAGAGTGTCTCCCAATGGTGATGTCTTATCAATAATATATGGTGTAATCTAAAACAGATACCCCAGCCTTGGAAATTTAGATTTATCCTGTACATGGGTTTGCTATGTCTATGAATAGGGTAAGTTCCAAATTCATATATCCTTGTATATTTTATAACCTAAACAATGAGACAAAAGAAAAAAGAACCCTTCGATTCCAATTTTTAGTATCCTACCCTGAGTGCCCTTGAAAATGGGCCCAGAGATGGTGGGCCACTAGACCTCAAGCACATATCACCAAATTCCAGATGCTATCGACTAGTAGTAAGGGACATGGGTAAGTCTCTGGGGAGACTATTTTTTCTTTTAATAAAAGGTAAAGCATAGATTAAAGTAACAATATAATCAAGAATGTTGTGGAAGAAATTAGAAAAACAACAGACAGTAGTGAAGAAGATAAATTACCTAGCAGAAAAATATATAATAAATTCAAAAGATAAAATGTCATAACTAATACGATGATGATGTCAATATATGATTCCAAATATGAATAAATAAATGATAAGGGGTACAAGGTACAACTATATACAACATGTGAACAATGAATAAAAATACCAAACAGAACCTTCCACATGGAATCTAGAGCTTGACTCGACCCTCTACCCCCAAAGATCCATCCAAAATAGCAATGAAATCAAGCATCAAGAGTTGAATGCTTCCCTGCATCTACAACTATGAACATAAATTCTACACGGGTACCAATGGGTGACTGAGTATGGTGTGAGATATAATCTTAATAGGCTAGCACCCAAGGTATCTATACCTTTCAATTTCATGTAGTATAAAATTATTAGTGTGTTGATGTATAATAAAAGCGGGAAACTATAATAATAAAAATAACTGTAACTTGGCCCGAGTTCTCAAACAGACACCCGTCCCATACACCTTTCATCAGCCAATTTCAAATGTCTAAATAAGATATCTAGTAAAGAAGAATATATATAGAAAGGCCTACGTAACATCACAACTGAAGGAAAGGTGTATACCCCCAAACATAGTCTTTTACTTATGGTCTAAACCATATGTAAAAACCAGGCACAGTAAATGAACAAGAGAGTATCACAAAGCATAAAAAATATATGATGCATCAATAAAAGCATCTCAAGCGTTTATTAAAACTGACAAGAACATAGGTGGAGTTCACGATTGTACAAAAGGTATCATTATGGTATATCTAATAAATTATCCAATGCCACTAATCCCATCCAATGTGATTAATTTTGGAATTCAAAGTATCGCTTGTGGTGTGGTAACCATGATTATGTACCATGTATCACACATATGGGGCCAAGTATCAACTGAGGCTTGTATTGGCCATCTTTCTAACATATCCATCCTTGGTTGCCCCATAGGGATCTTCTGTCACTCAATAGTATATGGAAAGCCTAGGGGATCCCATGCCTGGTGAGCCTGAAACATCACATCCCCAGCGCATCGTGTTGTACCTATCGAGAATGTTGAGTCCATTTTTGGGTTCTTAATACAGAACCCATGTTCTCTAACCAGATAGATTACATTATAAAAACCATAGAGGTGCGTACACACACACACAAAGATATATATATATATATATATTTTCCTAGAGAAATCATTCATAATTTCATATATTTAGGTAACCAATCAATTCCGAAATTATAACTCAGGTTAAACAGAAAATGAAATTTATCAACGTAAATTGAGGAAACTACATTTAAATAAAATCAATGAACAAAACTCCTTATTACCAAATTATTTAGTAAAATAATTCTACATAAATAATTTTATTCTATTCATATATAAACCTAATGTATCACAAAAACATAGGTACCTAATAATTTAATGAATCAATGATAACGGTAAAAACATTCCGATTCTTTCATCACACCCGAAGGGGTTTCCAACGACATCACAACAACCTAGGAATGGTTCAAATTAAGAATAGGCTGCAACGATCAAGGCTAAGTAGTTTAATTAAATTAATATTATTTAATTGAGATTCTACGATAGGAATCGATGAGTGAAACATTCATGAAAATTGAATAACATAACATAATGAAGAGAAATATCATTGAAACCCTACCTCGTAGTCATAGTATCTCCCATGTCCTGAGACAACCTTTGATTTTCAAAAAATGGAAGAAATCATGTTATTATAGGAAAACCACAATTTCAGGAAAAAACCATTTGAGATAGATTGTGTGATGGGGAATTGATGAAATCTAACAATTCTTTGTGCAAAATATTATCCTTACTAATAGCATCACAATTCTTTTGATGGTGTTGAAAATAGAGGAGAGACATAGGTGCAATGGACAATCTATGTGGAGGAATGGGGTGCACACCACTTGACAATGGAGAAAGATGCAAAGAGAGGGAGATGGAGGAGAGGTGGAATAAAAAAGGAAAAAGGAAATAAATAAATAATTAAATATATAAAATAAAGAAAAATTAAAAGAATAAAATAAAACAAAATATAATAAAATGGATGAGAAGGGAAAATAAAATTAATAATAAAAATGTCTAATTTTTTTTTTAATTATTTTCACTCTTCTCATGTCTCCTTTTTTATTTTATTATTCATCTTATTTATTTTTTCATCTCTTTTCTTTTATTTACTTTTTTTGTTTCTTTTAATACTTTTTAATTATTATAACCTAAACATTGCACTAGGGGTGATGTATTATTTTACATAAATACCATCAAACTATTTAAATTATTTAATAGCTCCATAGAATCCCCCACAGGATGCATGAGAACATGCCTTGGGTCGCATTAAGGATTTAGACTAAAAATTTAAATGGTTTGCACCATGATTTAAGCTAGAACATTACAATAATGATCAAAAATTATAGTGAAACATAACAATATTGATTTATTGAAAGAATTTTTATTAACCTTAACTTTATAGAAAAACATATCCTTAATCCAGAAATTGATATGCCAATAAAAAATGAAACCAAAATACTTTGGGAAAAATAATATTTCCTTTTATGTTTGTTTTTAATATCACCACACATCCTCAAAGTCAATATGTGCGATCATTTAATTCATCCTCTTATTAGAAATCTAAATTCAAAGGGAAAAATAAGTCTCTTAGAATATTTCCTTTCAAAATGAATTCTTTTTCTATATCATACAATCTTAAAGACAGGGGTGATATCAAATTTGTTCTTATTAAATAGAATTTAGTTAATCAAATCTATGTCTATGTGGGAAAAACTGATATAGAAAAAAAGAGATATGTAACAAAGGTTATCTATATAATAAATTAACAAACATTAATGTGATATAATTATTAATAAATCTTTAATGTATTTTTTTTTGCATTCAGATAATAATATTTATCAATAAAAATTGAAACTCATGAACACACTTCAACAAAGACATCAAGAAGTTGAGTTATAAGATAAATAACACCCCCTTTATCTCATTTTTAATGAAAAATCACTCTTAACTAATATATTCCTAAATATGGGACGAATGTGTTATTGGAATACCTCATATTCTAGTGATCTATAATGATTTCATCAAAAAATACTTCTTTAAAATACTTTTCATCAAATATTATTCTCCTCAAAGGATGTACTCAGTTTATCATCTTCATGGTAGTTTGAGAAACTTTATATTGGTGTATTATTCTCACTATCCTACGAATTAAATCCTTAAAAAACAACATAAATTATCTATATGTTAGTTAAAAAACACATAAAATAATAGGGACTAAGGAGGGACCTCTTTATTCTGTAGAGGAAACATTCAGACAAAGAACTTCTTCTCAACCTATTTTGTTCGTTCCTTCAAAACTCATCATTCTTCTTTCAATCAACTGTTACAATAAGTTATATGTTCATTATCTTTTCTTATACTACATTATTGTGTACATATGTTTTCAAAATAGAATTTAAGTAAAATTCATGCCTATCTTTCTTTCATCCTTTTTAAATCGTATTTGGAATTTTCATATAATCGCTTATGGAAGAATCCTCAAGAATCTCAACTGAATCATCTAACCTAACTCTATGTCCCTCTCCATTAGAATTTGTTTCATCTCATTTTATTTTTTATCCATTTCTATATGGTCATGCCAAATGAGAAGAGTACCATTATTTAGTACCGCTATTTCATTATGCTTCTCATAATGTTTCATTTTATAATTACCATTGTATGAATTTCGCATTATAATTATCAAAATTTTCAAACCATGTACATCAGAAGGAACTTCTACAATAACATTTGTTATGGAATGATATTCTATTTTAACCTATAAACCACACTTATAAAAAAAGTTTCTTCAAATATCTAATTCATTTTTCATTTGTAGATTACATTCAGATATGTTCATAGATAGTTTTTCATGAAATTACTCTGTATTTACTCTTTAAACCCCCCTTGGTTCTATCCACTTTTATGGTAAATAGATATTGATCAACTAGAAATAGTAAATTTTTCCATACATTCCACATCATTAGAAATACTGTATGAATTTTTCATGATTATAATTATTTTCTGAAATTTTTGATGATGTTCTGCTAGAAAATAAGACTAAATTTTTCAGGATGACAATGTCTTCCATAGAAAATATGTTCCTTTATTAGGGATGAAAATGTTTTTTAATACTACTTGTATTAAACCTTTATAGTCCCACATAAATGATATGATTCTCTATTTATGATTAATGATTTATATATGTATTAAATATCCCAAGCCAAAAGATGTT
The DNA here is from genome assembly GCA_963277665.1 of Viscum album. Lineage (NCBI taxonomy): Eukaryota > Viridiplantae > Streptophyta > Magnoliopsida > Santalales > Viscaceae > Viscum > Viscum album. The sequence continues at coordinate 1,261,666,864 of OY728140.1, read as the reverse complement.
TAATGAAAAAAAATATTTATTTTTCATCTAATATTTCTGGTAAAAACCTAATATGTTATGAAATATTTATTTTTTAAATTTATTTAATCTCTTAAATAGCTAATGATACATGCATCCCCAATCCTAAATGTTCCATAATATTGTATAAAATTATAACCTATTAATTTAAATGTCAGTATTAGTATGAATAACACTATCTTAAGAATATTTACTATATTTTTAGATATTTAAAATATAATTTTAGTAAAGCCTTTATATGCTTCAAAAAATCTTTTTTCTTTAAAATATTTTCTATTTATTTTCATAAAAAAATAATATAATTCATTTCTTCAACATTTAGAGAATTTATTTAAAAATGAATGTAATTTTTAAATCAACACTTCAAAATTATATTAGAGTTAATTATTTATAATTTTATGAAAAAATTAATATTTCGATGAATAATGAAAATATTGTTTTTTATTAAAAAATAAATTCTCTTATAAAGAATTTATAAAGTAATATCTTTTTTTAAATTTTAATGAAAGTAATATTAGTTCAATAATATTTTCAGTAATAAAATTTTCGTCCTTCAATTTTATGTCGAATTTCGATATAAAAATATTTCAATAATTAAGAAATCATTTTCATTGGAAACCCATTTTTCATTTCATTTTTGGGGTTAATATTAAATTAAAATCATATAAATTATATAATTTGAATTTCATACGATTAATTACATATTTAGAATCAACATAGTTAAAATTAGTAATAGGATTTTCATAATTTTTACATAATATATAGTAAAAATAGTAAAAATTTGTTACCATGGTTAATCTTAAGATAGGGTTAACAGGGGTAAAAATAAATAAAGAAGGTTTAAAATAAAATAAAAACTCGTCTTAATTATATATTTTGGCCATATTTCGACCCTATATCATATATGATTTTTTTGATCGTCCATTTTGGAGCAATTTTGTTGGAATAATATGTTTATATATTCTATTCTTTTAAAAAATTCCAAGTGTGTCATTAACATAGAAAATTTTTGTGAATATATTATGTGTTAATTAAATTGTTTTAAACCCACCTTATTATAAATTTAATGGGAAATTATCACATATTTTTTTGAACTATTTTGAGCTTAAATGAAATATGGCCTAATTATGGATTGTAATATATTATCATGTGTTTAGTAATACAATCATATATTTTTAAATTTTTATCCAAATATTGCGATTCATTTTTCTTGAAACATTGATTTGTTTCAAAAATCAATTTCAACTGGATCAGAGCTTGATTCGAAATTCTATGGCCCTAAGAAATCATTCTTTGTGGAAGGTTTTTTTGAATAGCGTTATGGACCCTACATAACTAATGGAGCCATAACTATAGATACACTTGTCAACATTTATGGATTATACTTGTGTTGGGAAAAAAACTATGAAATGTGCACCCATGATAAATTTCAATTAAAAATTAGTTCATTAAGAAATTTATTCAATGGGTCAAAAGGAGTAAATTTAGGAAACGTTTGGACCATAAAGTGTTTTTCTGTAATTAAATCATAAAAATATATCTGAATTATTAAATGACCTGAACATTTTAGGGTCAATAGAAAATTAAATTTCGAATGAATCGCAAGAGGACACCAGAGGATGATTCTCCTATTCAAGTGGGATACATGACGTGTAACTCATGTACATGTCGTGTACCTGTCGATGAGAAAAAATAAATGAGTTCGAAGCGAACACAGCGGAGGAGAACCACAATCTGAGGTATATGTCATGAGATATGGGTATTTTTCATGAAAGGATTCAATGTCTTCAAATGATATTTTCATGTATTGGATATATGATAAAAACACGATGCAGTATAGGGCATGTACCCCTGTACACATAGTCAAAATGTATGGACGCTAATAATTTCATGCGATGATGCAAGCTCTCCGTGGGATTTCACTTATAAATAGATTCTTATGTCCTTCTTTTAAGGCATTAAAATGAATCCTAGACTATAGAGGAGAGCCTGAGGATACTTTTTACGATGTTTCACATTCATTATTTTCATTTTTGTTTTATTTTAATGTAACACATAGTTATTTTTGAAAGTGTTTTGCTATACATATTCCACCACTAATATAATTACTATTTCTCTTCAAAATTTCTATAAGGATATCTACTCACATCTCCATGGAAAATGACAATCCCGAGGCTTGGCCCTGGGGCAGGATTCACAATGTTCATTTTTATTGCACTTTAATTAAAAATGTTTTTATTTTATTTGTGATGGATGTTGGAATATTGCCCGGGTGCGGCAGTCGTCTTCCACGACACTATTTCTAAATCAATTCCTATTCTTTTATTAGTCATTTTCCTCCAATTTGTTTTAGGAAAACCCATCATACGGTAGAGTTTTGGTATCCATAAGGGTTAAAATAACATACGGTGGAGCTGAGTCTTATATGAATAACATTCTCAGTTGAGGTTTGACCCTACATTACTAATGGAGTTGGGGTGGTTTGGTGTGCCAGAAGCATGATAAAATCTCACACTCAACCAATCATGGGAAAGTATTTTTCTAATGAGTTTTCATAAAACAAACAATCAAAAATAAATTTAAAAAATAATTAATTAATTAATGAACCCGTGTTAACAACCCTAGGACCAAGAACTTTCTTTATAATATACATTTTGTCTACATTTGCCTTTAGATTTATATTGCACAGTGCATTATTAAATATTTTTCAAAAACCCAAACTGGTTTATATTAGGTGAATTAGAATTTTTGATGGATCCAAATATGACACTAATCACATGACATGACCCTGGTTAGCCACTGTGCTTCACTAGAAATATAATTTTTATTTTTCCATTCCCTAGCAATGGAATGTGTCAAAATTGGCACCGTTTCCAGGGAACTAACCAGTTATTTAGATCACTTTTTAAAATTAATATTTTTATATTTTTATTTGTTTTATTAAAAACATATAAAGAACAAAACCCCTTTTATATGATTCACTCAAATTAAAATTATTATGCATGGAACAATTACTCAAAGGTCCTGGAAGAAGAAACTGTCTACACTGAGGAGGCCCTCCAACGAAGGGTTGATGCTATAATGATAACTTTCAAAGAGAAGGAAAAAATTAAATGCAACATGAATCTCACTTAAATATTTTATATCCATGGCCTATGAACTCAAAACTAACATTAAAATATTCATGTCTAATAAGGAAGCCCCATAGTTCTTCCAAGACTTCACTGAAGACATCCATGAATTTAAATCCAATATCGAGGTGGAGGAGCCTGACTACCTACCTCAATCTAGTTATAATCAACACCAAGAGGCACATTAAGCTCAAGAAGAGTTTAAAGATGAAACATCTTATGGAGTTTAACATTTCCCTAACTATATATATTTTGGTTTTATTGAATGTGAATTTTATGTCACTCTATCTTGTTTAAAAGAATCAAATAGTCATTTTTATGCCTCAGTGGATGAAGAAGAAACTGGAAATGCACCTATTGAGGAATATATAGAGCTCCCTAAAGGGATTTAATATCTACTAGAGGAATCCCACAAATAGATACCGATGGATCCACCTAAAAAACCAAATACAAATATGGAGGAACCACTAAAAGAAGAGAAGGATAATGTTGTATAACCAGAAATAAAGGATGAGGATGATCCATACTTCATCTTATCCCTGCCATTAAAATTTTACCTAATTTTGATGGGGGGATTTGGTTTACTATATCCATGGTTCACTCCTCAACAAGAACCAAGAAGTGAATTCTAATAAAATCCACATGTGGTGGTTCCAGATAAAGAAACTTCAACCACCATAAGACTTCAAATAAAAGGTGGTACTTCCCTCTGGAGGTAGTATAAGAATCCATGTCCCACTTAGGGGATCATACCCTGATTTATCTATATATTATTTCTACAAATTTTGATTTTATTTCTTAGGAATTATTTAAAAATATAGCCAACTCTTTCTATCTTTTTTAGGTTTAGTGACCCGATCAATGTGCTTAACTATGTAATTCTATTTTGAATGATAATAATGGAAGAAGGTATACTTAAACAAAAGGAATAGAAATAATCTTCATTTCAAAATTAAGTTCACTTTTTGTTTTTAAAATTTTACAATCCATAAATTTGTTTCCATCTACATGTTTTGAGCGTTAAATTGAAATTTCATTCTCACACTTGAATTCATGTTTTACTTGACTTATCTTAGAGACTTGATTTTCTTAAGAATATAGTGATTCCATGTTTTAGATTTCAATATTAATAAGATTTAATGATTAAAATGGAGAATTTAATTTTTAAAATGAATCTTGGATATTAAAATAATGACTCATTATTTGAATGAATTATTCAATTCATGTAAATATAATTTCTCTTCCATCTCTCATGCTTTGAATTTCTGAATTTCATGTGAATTGATTTATTATAATTAGTTATTCCAAGAGTGACTTTCCATTTTTATATTCCCCATTCTTGAGAGGATTTCCAGACCAATTACTTCTTATTTATCTTGAGAATATTTCTTGAGTGATCTTGGGACATGTCACCTTTCAGAACTTGTAATGGAACTTGTCTATGCTATGACTGTGAAAAAACATATTTCAAATGATTTAGGAATCTTTTAAAAAACCATTATCCTAAAATACCACCTTTACATTAATCCTTAATTATCTTATAGAATCCATGAATGAACATTATAGGAATAAGACACATTTCAAGCCATTTTTATCCATTACTACCCAACTCTTGGTATTATCATGATATTTTAATGTTGAATTGTGGGAGTGAATGGAATCCTCGTGGAAGGGATGTTATACATTATAAGGAATAAGTGTTGGGGTTCTATTTTTGGGCATTGAAAAAGTTAATTTGATTCATTAATTGAACAATTTATGTTTTTATCCTCTTGAAAAAAATATATATAGAAAAAAACAAAAATAAAAGAAATAAAAAATGGGTTTTGATTTCAGAAAACCAATAATCAATAATTTTCAGACCGATGATCTCAGGATCATATGAGGTTCGCTGATGGATGTAAGGTTTTATATAATCCTAACATTAGAAAAAATAAAATAAAATAAAAAGCAAAACATTTCAACTGGGTGAACAAATCATTCATTATGCCTTATTTGATCATGACATGACATTGAATTTTGGGGAAAGTTGGTGTTGCTACATTTAAGGGGAAAATTTCATTACACTTTAACTTTTGATATCATGAACTATACTTAATATATTATCCTCCTCCTTGAGCCTTAATTTTTAATACATAAAATCCAACCAACCATAAACCTTAGAGTCATTTGAACCTTTATTTCAAGTTCTCACGATTTTAAGTGCCTTCTATATTTACAAAGTGAAGAAAGTAGTTCATTGGAATGCCTATGGACAAGGAGAATGTTCTCATGATATGAGTATAGATATACTGGAATATTATAATGGTAGATGAGAGAAAATATTCATGTCAGATAAATCATTACTTATCATGTTTAATAATAATGAATTGAGGATCATGAATTGATGAAAGGAAAAGTTCCATCAATTTTGAAAGAGGAAAAGTAAAATACATGAATTTATTATTTCATTGAAAAAGGAAGAATTAAATAGATACTTCATGTGAACTTCGAAAATTTTATTTTAGATTGATTTTTTTATTACATTGGAATTTGAATATTGGTAACATTTGAGTCCTATGAATTCTATGTTGAGACCTTATGATTGAGGACATGCACGGTTTATGTGTGGGGGTATTTGGAAGAGAATATTTATGTGCATATTTTATGTGTTAATTAAATGGTTCTAAACCCACCATAGTGTAATTTAATGGGTATTTATAACATATTTTGGTTTTTCAAGTATTTTGAGCTTAAATGAAAATATGGCCTAATTCTGTATTTTAACATATTTTCATGAATTTAGTTTTACAATTATATTTTATTCAACTTTGATCCAAATAGTGTTATTCATTTTTTGTTAGAAACTTTGATTTTTTGTAGATAACTATCAACTGGATCAGAGGTTGATTAAAAATTATATGACCCCCAAAACATCATTCATTGTGTAATGTTTTTCTGGATAGCATTTTGGACCCTACATCACTAATGGAGCAATAACTAAAGATAAAAATATCCAAATTCACTGAGTCCACTTCTGTTGGAAAGCCAACTAAGATATTTACAACCATGATAAATTTAAATTAGAAATTCGTTCATTACAATGTTCATTGAATGGGTCAAACAATGACTAAATTTATGAAACATTTTGACAGAAAAATTGGTGTTTTGTAATTAAATCATAAAAATCTAACCACATTTTCAAATGAACTAAATAGGTATAGTTGTTAAGCACATGTTTTAGTATTTTTATTTTTCTATATCTATATAATTTTTTTAAAATTATTAAAATCTAATAAAAAATTATATTAAATATAATATTATGTTATTATGATAACATAACAACCTATATCTTTTTCCTCTTCTGTGAAATGGGAAATGAAACAGTGGATCATGTGTACGATAGAGTATCACCTCGTGAATCGATGAAATTCATTTTTCGTCACCCCCTATCATAGTTTGATCTAATTGTGTATTTAATGTCTATATATATATATATATTTTATATTTATGGAATAATTATAATTTATGAAATATTATATCAAAACTAACTTCTTTCCTTCTTATATTTGGAAAATGATAACGTCACTCGTCCATAGTGAGGACTGCCACCTCCGTGAAGGGAAGCGATTCGATTATGACTATTTTTACATGGATTTTATTAAGGATATATTTAGCATATATATATATATGATATATATATATTATATAAAAATGATTATATAAATTAGAATTACTATTCAACATTCTTTTTTTTTCATCCATCAAAAAATTACAAAAACATTCATTAATACGTGTGGCCTACCATTTATATGAATCATTCAATTCATTTTTATATCTCTAAATTTTATAGATGAATTTGAATATGTATATAATGAATACATATGATATTTATATAATCAATATAATTCTTTAGGTGATATAACCATTATCAAAGTACAAGGACAAAAACTACCAAACCCAAACAAACCTGAAAAACAAAGTACTTATCACTCAGAATAATGATTTTAATAATGAATTATTAATAAATGAGTTATAAAATTTAATAATTAAATCATATATGGTATGATATTTAATATTTTTGTTTTTAAATATATCTATAACAAATATATATTTAATATACAGGAGGTAAGATCATGTATGAAGGATGTAAGACATGAGGTAAGAAGTTTTTTTACAATCTCATTATCATTAGAGATTGTTTATGTTTTAGTATCCTTTGGTATTGTTATTGGATATTTATATAATAAAAAAAATTAGTTTTCTTCTACAAAAATTATTTACATAAATCAAAAAAAAATTTCGTCATTTTCCTATATTTAATCACTGAAGATAATGTATTTGTGTTTTAAGGGAATCCAACCATGTATTTTCTTCTCATGAAGCGATATTTTTCCTATGTGTCCATATTTTAAATAGAATGTATAAAAATGTTATTATACTTATGAAATAATTTATTAAATAAATTTTTACCCATGTTTTATATTTTAAAATATTTTTTAAAAGTAACCTTTGTTTCATTTTCTGAATGATGTTCTTTTTGATCTTTTTAAAAAAGTGTGAAAAAATATATTTTTTATATTATTTGGAATGAACATAATTTTAAGACATCATGAAACCAATTTTTTTATACTTCCTTTAAATTTATACCAGTTTCAATTCAATTTAATTTTTTCCTTAATATTTAGGAAATATTTTAGACATTGAATAAGTGATTTCAATGTGAAAAGTGTATTTCCATCATGAAATACTAAGGTGATAATTTTATAGTATTTAAATCAATGGAAAAATATATTATTCAATCTTAAGTAGATGATATAAACTAATTATAATATTTAGAATATTTATCTTGATGTATTTTAGTTATCTTGATTATGTAAGGAATTGATATGACCTATTCTTGTTCTTCTAATATGAACAATTATTAAGTTTTAACGCATATAAATTAAGTTATATTAGTTTTTTATATAATGAATGCATTGGAATTTTTATGTGATGGTTGGGGTGAAAAAATATATATCTCCTTGATCAATTAGTATAACTCCCGAGACAATATAAACCAGTTATTTGGCTGAGGCCTTACCCATTTATATAAGATATCTTAGCACAAGGCCTCACCGGTATGTTTTTGATGTTTGAAAATTATGAAATCCATCATTATTAAATAAATTATTGAAATAAATTTTTTTTTATTTTAAATGTTATGATATCAGGGATAAGATTCAAAATCATATGAATATTTATATAACATTATCTTATTATCATTTATTTCTAAAATATTAATCATTCTTTATTATATTATGATTTACACATCAAATTATTCATTATTTTAGATCAATGCTTTATTAGGATTATTTTCCCTAGGAATCTGTGAAAGTGTATTATGATTGATATATAAGGATATTCTAAAGGTAATACTGGTGTTCTCAATTAAAATAATTTTTTTTGTATTTTTTTAAAATGTAATGTGAAATTCAAGTGTTTTTCAATTTTTCTAAGACTAGTAAAATATTCGTTCCTTAGTGATTACATTAATTGTATATAGTTATAATGAAATAAATTTAACATCATGTCTAGGATAATAGGTTCAGGGTATTTGTATTTGGTATCAGAGAACATTTAGTAGAATCAATGGAAACTATATTTTGGAAAATTGTGATTCGATAATATATCCCTATAACTATATTTGTCAATAAGTATAAGAATTTAATAACATGAAATAGTTTTGGTAAGGTATATATTATTTAGTTTTTATGTCAATACATCCCTTTATGGATACTAAAACTTGATTATGTTATTTCACTATTTCATATAGGGGTAATAATCCTGAAAAGAGATGGTTTGAGTATATCTTTTATATCATTCTATTGCATGCTGAGTGGGCCATTATTATACACCCACTTTGACACTCCTAGGGTATATTCATGATTTAATTAAAATTTTATTTAAAAACCATTAATAAGGATTAGAAATTTTTTTATGATTTGATAATATTCACTAGGATACCATGTTTACGATTCAGAGATTAGATATGAATGATTTTTTTTAATTTTTGATTACTGCATCACTTTTTTAGAAATTTTACATTATGATTCATAATTTTATGGTCAAATATAGCGTGTGAAAATTTTTTAAATATGGTTTCTAATGGAATGGAAACCATATAAATACATGTAATCCATCTATGCATTTCCATCATGGGAAAGATAATGAAGATAGAGATGGAATTGTAGCTTGATCTATATAGATCATTACTATAATGGGGTAGTTGACTCAGGTTATGTCTAATAACCTTGCATATGTGGATAATCCTACTAATACACAATGTGTTGTATCAATGTTATACCTCTTTATGTGTCATTAACACCTATTATTAAATTGGAAAACAAATCCATATGCATATAAGAAAAGTATATTTTCCATAGAGAATATATTTCTTGATTTCGGATGTAATGAATATGAGAAGGTTATTATGAATGTTTATCATATCTTAGGGGATGCAGATCAGTGGTGGACATTTATTCAATAAAATATAGATGAATAGGATATAACAAGCATAAAATATATTGGTTTTAAGAAAATTTTATTGAAAAAATATTTTCCCCATTAACAATATGAGAATATAGAGAGGCAATTATTGAGTATGAGATAAAAATGGGAAAATTGTTTCCAAGAATAAATATAACATTATAAGGATAAAAATTCTTGTTGAAAACTATTTACATAATCCAAAGAGAATGATTGAGAATTTTTTTTGCTGTGATTAAGATAATCCATTGAAGGGAACAAGTATCTAAAAAATTATCATCATATGAATACATAATATCATATTATATCAATACATAGAAAAAATTAACTAGGTCTTATGAATTCGAAGTAATGTAAGAGAATAGGAGGACACTAGAGAAAAAAATCATTAAGGGGAATAAGAGAAAGGGGAATATTCTAACATGCTATATTTTTTCTAAAGAAAAACTTTTGGTACATTCATAGATGGAAAAGGAATTTGCTTCAAATATGTATAAAAACCCATTAGGCTCATGATTGAAAGTGTAAGGGAAAATCCAATAGTCTATAGTTATTTGAATTTAAGAATAAGGGGAATAATTTTAGTTAATTCCACATATTTCAGGGTAACATAGCACAAAATAATCTATGGGGATAAGGATAAAATTTTGAAATTACAATGGCCAAAGAGGAAGTTCGTACTGATGTGGTGAAAGGTACAATTATCATCCACTCCCGGATTGAGAATTTTTTTTGATTCTAGTTATACCCCATCTTTTATTTATGAAGAATATAATAATGGTACCACATCATCTAATAAATGTTTTGATATTGTGTTGGTAGTCAAAAATCCTAATGGTTTGATAATCACATCTCACGTTTATAACTCATCGCCAATATAAACATCTGGAATGATTATCCCGTGGAGTGTTGTTATTCTTCCTCCAATGAATTCAATTTAATTTTGGGTATGGGTTGGCTCTCTCATTATGGACCCCATATCAATTGTTATGGAAGTGATGATATATTAATTTTATATTTCGAATCAACCTTAAATCTTCCAACATTGTGAGGATGAACATGAACACCCATCAGAATTTACTTCCATCATATAAATTTTTCTACCTATTCATGGGGGATTTTATCTCAAATGGTTGGGAGAAACACAATATTTAATATGTGCCTATTTTATTGGAATATTCTGATGTGTTTCCCAAGGAAATTATTATCCTTCCATATAATTTTGAAGTTGTGTTTTCAATAGAACTCAAAACTGGTGGTACACATATTTCAAAGACTCCATATATAATGGCCCTGATTGAGTTTCAATATTTAAAGAAGAAACTATGGGAGATTATTGATAAGGGATTAATTCATCAATGTTATTTTCCATAGGATTCCCCACTTCTTTTTGTTAAGAAGGATGATTTGTCAATTTTTATATTCATTTATTATCATAAACTGAATCAAATCACTATTATGAATAAGTATCTGCTACCCTGTATTAATGATTTGTCTGATCAAATACAATGATATATATACTTCCATGATTAAACATTGATCATGGTATCATTGGATAAGGATCAAGAAGGGGTATATAAATTATAAATCCTTTCGTTTGAGGTATGTCATTAAGAATTTATAGTATTTACATTTGGAGTTACAAATTAGTCTACTATATATGTGAATTTAATATATAACTTTTTAGAGATTATCATGATCATTATTAGTAGTCTTTTCAAATGATATTTTTATATATTTAAATAGGAAGGATGAACATGATAATCATATCATAATTTTTAAGAAGACCATGAAGAAGGGTATGTTTTTATTAAATATATTCAGTAGGAATTTTTTCATTTTATAATATTACTCTAGAGTTGTATAATATCATGTGATGGTATATTTTTGGATAATTAAAATATGAAAGTTATAGAGAAATTGACTAGAGATACTATTATTAAAAACATGTAGTTTTATTGGGTTGGAAGGATACTACAGATGTTTTCAGATAGATTTCTCATGAATATCTAATATACTAACCAATTTGACTCATAAGGAGTTTATATTTTTATAGTTATATGAATGGGAAGAGAGTTTAAATGAATTGAAGATAACAATGGTATGTGTTGGGACCATGTTTTTTGAATCAATTATGATGATGCTTTAAGTATTGTATTTTGTTGATAAATGATAATTTCAATTATTTTTTGGGCACATAAATCAATTTAAAAATCCAGATGATTGTTGAACTAGATCAATGTTCAAAATACATATGTCAATTGTGAAACATTTTTTAAAACAATGAAGTTGATTCAAGTACCATCAATTTATGGATGAATAGACATTGAAGATGTTATTTGGAATTGATATTCCAAAATATAAAGATATGGAAAGATAAATAGGTGTCTAATTTATGTGTTGATTTGGTTTTTATTATGATGAAACATCACATAATATTTATTCTAAGGGGTTTTTAGAAATTATCCAACCATTTACAAGCCAAAGGGCCAGACAATAATCCCACTTAAGGGACCCTAGGTTATCTACATGGGGAGGTCTAGTCCTTAATTACTTCATAGGGGAATGAATATGAGGTCCATGTATAAAAAATCCCTATGTGGTCCCATGTCTATAGAGATCATTGTCGAGGCTAGGCATTAGTTGGGAATGAAGCCCGTGAAGCCTATGGAACACAAGTGTCACAGCTCGTGTGGGAGTGTAGTGTAGTGTCAGCTGGGAGCTGACCCTAGTGTCGCTCAAGTGGTGAGTAGTCATTGGTTATATTATAATGTGTTAGAGAGTTTTGCTGAAGATTCAATGCGGAAAACTCATAGTTTTCCACTACTCACCCATCATTTAAATTATGGGAAAATAATTGCCGACATATCAAATGGATCATTGTTGTTTTATCTCTCAAAAACATATGTTAAAATATGAAGCATCATGTTTCTCCTCCCACCACTTGACGACATCATTGATTTTCTAGAGAAGATTTAAAACCACTAAAAATCAATGTAGAGGCTATTATTATAATTATGAGGTCGAAATAATGAACTGAACATGATCAAAAATATCATTTAACGTTGTTTTCTTGATTTTGGTAATAATGGTTTGGCCAAACATCAAACATAGTTGTAGGAGGCCATTTGAGTGGTCAGGTTCCATGAATAGACTTCATTCATCCATGAATATGGGTCACATTAAATTTATGAATGCAATAATGTGAGGATACCTCCACAAAGGATAATCCTAATCGTGAATAAAAAAATAGGTTTCTCGGCATAACATAACCTGTAATTTAAAGTAGTCAGTGCTAAGAAATTCATCTCTTTTAAACAGACTTTATATGTAACGTGTTGTGGGGATTAATTTTAGTGACTAAATGACTATTTGTGGTGATATATAACTATAAAAGTAGACCACCCTTATTTGAGTGTGATTTCATATCATCTCTAAATAACTCTCATTTTATCAGAAGAAAATAGAGCAATGTGGAAATTTGTTTCATGAAGATAAAAATCTACAAGCCTCATTGGTTGTGATAAATAAGTCCAGGTGGAATTCAACTTGTGTTTCAGACATTAAGGGATTTTATAATATCATGTTACATGAAACCATTTGAGTTTTCATGAGTCACATTCATGGAGGAGAAAACTCGTACATTAAAGCATTCAGTTCTGTGCAAGACTCTTGCATGATGGTGAAAACATCTTTCATGAAGGTAGTGGATTGTTTTAACATGAACCTAGTATATACATATTGTTTTGCAATAAATAAGGTATAGGTGATTGTGGAGTGTGTGATAGGATCACACATAGTGTGAGAAGGCAATGTATATAGTATACACATTGACACAAGAAATTCCATACTTATATTTGTAAAAAATGAAGGCCTATTTAGTAAAGATTGAATAACAGTCATGTGATTAAAAATCACTATAAAATGTTAAAAAAATTAATAAAATCCTTAAAATAATATAAAGTGGACATAAAAACAAATATAATAGTATATATATTCTAGACTAGGTTTGCTGAACTATTAGTGTGAAATAAGTTCTTGACCGCTTCTAGTCATGAAAGTAAAAGAAAAATAATAATAAATAAGTAATGGAGGTGTAATTAAAATCAAAGAACCACACTAATGACATACTAATTCCTATTAGTGAAGGTTTCTTATAATTATTATAATACATTGTTACATCTTCTATCTATGAAAATAGCACATTCACTATTAATTGTTTAAAGTGCATCATAAGTGTATAGGTAAATCCAAATTTCTATAACCACACTTAAAGGACTTCCTTATTGTTTTTATGTGGTGTGGATTATGTCCAGACCACACCAAGGACTGTGTAATATTATTGAATAGTGATCCTTTTAAATACATGTGTTCCAATAGATTTTCTGGTGTTTTTCCCAGAAAATTCATCTCTCTTTAACAGTAAGGGAATGTTGTTTATCATGAATGAATGTTAAATAGAGATCACTAAATTATCTATCCCCCTATTAGTGATCATTATAATCATATTTTTTTTCAATTCGTATCAGTGCCATTGTTCCCTCCATCGACTATTTTATATGTTTTGTTGGAATAATAAACTGCTATGGATATTAATAAATCAATAAATAGTAAGGGGATTACTATCTTCGATGAGAAGAAATATCATATATAGAATGATATAATTTTTCCATACCTTATATCAATTTTTTATGAAGTTAGTGAATTTTTTACAAATGTTTTTACTCCTCATACAAAATTTGATTCATTGATAGTTGCTGAAAAAAATATTGGTGGACTAATGTTCAAGAGAGAAATAATATACTTTCCTCACTTTATGATAGTGAGTTTCAGATATTAAAAGGAATAGAAATTACCAAAAGTATCAAGGTTCAATTGAATATCATCTATGAGAGAAATAAAATGGTGAATAAACCTATGTTACAAATATGTAGGTTGATGTATAAGGATCTTAATATGGGTGATAATGATCTATGGGAAAAAAATTTAAATTTCTATATTACATTATGAGCACAATAAGATGTCTTTTGAGGAGTTTAAAGATTCAACTATTGTTGAAAAGTTTATACAAATTCATCCTAAAATTTTTTAGGCTAACATTTCATCCCCAGAATATATATATCCCGAGATTATATCACTAGATATTCTTCTCATAACATTCACCAAATATAAGATGAGAAGAGAAATGGAGATGAAGAACAAAGTAAAGGATGATCGAGAAATTAATTTCAATGTTGCCATGAATATGAACTCAAAGTAATATATTTAAGATGAAGATATTGAATGTGACACTAAAGATGAGGTTAGTAAACATTTTTATGAAATTATATATTTGTTTTCTAAAAATACACAACTAGGTACTATAGAGTAAGATGGAAAATTACATTTGAAGTGTTTCGATTGCGGACCTATTGGAAATTCAAAAAAAATCCATAATGAAAGGATTATAAATAAGGTGATTAAGATGATATTCAAAGAAGAATATCATTCAATAATAAGCTATAAAAATCCAAATCCTAATCAAAGGGAAATAATAAGAAGTCCCATAAAAACAAAAGGAGAAACTATCTATATATGTGTGTTGAATACAATGGTAGTGAATACGAAGCCGATAACAATAGTTACAATGCAATCGAATAGAATCTAATTGTAAAAGTAAATGATGGACAATTAACTAGTGATGAAAGGAGTATCTCAAAAGAAGAAGAGACCCAGTTGATGCTTCTGATGAAAATAGCGTTGAAATATTGTCTTAAAAAGATCTTAAGACATGAAATAGAAAAAAAGAAGTTAATAAAAGAAAATATTTTCAATAATAATCCATAATAATTTCATGAATAAAAAAAATTTCTATGTGATATTTTTTTGGAAATCATTTTTTTGATGAATTTAATAATTTCAATATCAAGCATGAAGAATCTTTGAAAAAATGAGTTATATCTTTCTCAATATATTTTTAAAATTGGATTATGGGATTCTAAACATCAAATACATCATTACAGAAGTTGGTAAAAGATCAAATATGTATAAAACTAACAAATATGTAGAACATCTTAAGAATAATCATGCTAAGAATATGAATTTTATTGCTAAAACAATGAACGATGAAAATAATATGCTTCTGTGGTTTCATCGTATAAATTAAAATAATCTAGAATTTGATTTTGGTATGATATAAAATATAAAATAAAGAATATAATTTAAGGTGTTGATGAAGCCTTTGGAATGAAATATAGTTCTAAATAACTAAATAAGAATTTTTATGAAATTAGATATAGAACTCTATATAATATGAAAGCTACAGAGGGAAATATTCATTCTATGATTTCATATAGAATTGTGGAGGAATTTTGATGAAACATATATGCTTTTGTTTAATAATAAATATTAAAACAAACCCATTAGAATGTAGAGGCATTTTCTTAGAGGGATTCAATCCACCAAAGGAGACATCCTAAAAAAGTCAATCTAAAGGTTGAAAATAGATTCTTACCCTTGGAAACAATTTGTTAAATATGTGAATGTATAATACATCTTCTAAAATTATTTATTGTCATGATACCCGAAAAAATAAGGTTATACAATGAATATCAAAAATAGTATGAGAAGATATGAAATATCAAGGAAATATCCTTAGTTATTGAAATTTCTCTCATATAAACAAAATAAGGATGACCCTGGATTTTGTATAGTTGGTGTTCCTCTTATATGAAAAGGGAAATGAAGTTATTAAATAATTATAATGATTATAAAGAAGGTATAGTCACTTTTGGAAATGATGAGTCACTCAGAATAAAATGAATTGGATCTGCTCTGACCAGGGAAGAATGGTTGAAATCAAATAGAGCCTTGTTTGTTGATGGTATAAAATACAATATGTTGAGTGTTTCACATCTCTACCATGAAGGTATAATTTTTTTAATAAAATATGGGAATTTTTTCAGAGAATTGAATACAGGGTAGTTTTTTTGAGAGGACAACGAATAAAGGAAAAATTATTCTATATGGGTGATGTAGAAAGATCATGCCATCAGAGCATGATACAAGAAAATCAGACATGGAATAAAATGTTGATGTAAATGTGATAGAGGAATATTATAAATATAGCCATGAGAAAAATTATTTGTGACATTACTTATATGAAATGTTTAAGAGACTAGTATTTTCCCATATTCTATAAAGGTAATATTACAAGCTCACTTCATAAGAAAGTTGAGATACATTTAACTCTTCCTTTAAAGTTGATTCAGTCTGATATTTTTTGGGCTGCTGATAAAAATAAAGATATGTAATTTATTTATTTTATTTATGAATTTACTATAATTAGATGTATTATTATGTTAAGATATAAATAAAATTCTTTCAATATTTTTAAGAGTAATAGGAGAAGATTAGAAAATAAATGTGGAATATCTGGGAAAAATATTTGAACTTATAATTGTAGAGAATATACATGTTGTATATTCAGATAGTATCTAGAATAGCATGGCATTTGTCCTAAGTTCAATGCACCATCCACAACAAAATAGAACATTTTTATCTTCTAAAATATAGAATATAAGTTTAGGGAAGATGACCAGAACAATGATGATTGAGAATAATACTTCTGGATGATATTGTAGAAAAGCTATTGAATCAGAAATATTTTGTCAATAATCAATTTTTTTATGGAGTGGTCTCTGATATGACTTTTTATGAGATGAATTTAAATAAAAAACCATGTTTTAAAACCCTACTGGTATTTTTAATTCCTAAATTATAAAATTAATGGGTGAGAATGTTGGGAAGTTTTATTAGATAGGTGTTGTGGGAATCTTTCTTGGGTACCCTCTTAATGGTAGAGGATACATGTGTTATTAGAAAGAAAAAAACTATTTTTGACTCTTTAGAAGTGAATGTTGTTGAATATGCTGATAATAATGTCTCATTGAAAGATATATATGTTCTATTAAAGAAATATGAGGTGATTAAAATTGATTAATGTGAAAAATATATTAATTAAAATAATGATGTTGAAGATGTTTGAATTGAGTATTCTGACTCAAGACTCACAATTTAGGGGGAAATACGTTAATCATCACATTCTAGGATGAAGAAACAAGTGGGAGTTAAAAATATAATTAGTTATCAACCACAATAGGTTAAAACATGAAGAAACTCAATGTCAGTTTCAGATACTTCTTCAATTCAATGGGTGATCCATAAAATATTGAGGAATATTTTGAGAATCAAGAGTGGGTTAATTATATGAATAAAGAGGTTAAACATATTTAAAATAATTATAATTCGTATTTTTTATCCAAAACCAATAAGAATATTATTGGTACAATGCGAGAGTTATAAAATAAGTTTAATGGGGAAGATGATGTGATAAGAAACAATGTACAACTTATATTCCAAGGTTACTCACAAATTTAAGGAAGTCATTTTAATCAAACCATTTCTCCCATAGAAAGATAATAATATATCAAAATATTTATTTCTATTGCTACTCAAAAAATGTTAATGAATTTTCCAATTGGATGTCAATTTATTTTTTTTAATGTAGAGATCAATGAAGAATTTTATGTTGAACAACCATGTAGAATCATCATTGGAAAGGATGATAGTTATGTGTGTAAGATGAAGAATGAATTATCTGATTTTATTTAGGTTCTAGGAGCTTTGTATTCTAAATTGGATACTTTCTTACGGAATGTGAAATTCATGAAGGGAATGGTTTGTAGGAATGTCGATATAAAAGAAAATCCATAGATCTCTATTATTATGATTGTTTAGATTAATGAAATCATATTATAATTTAGTGATGATGAATATTTTGAGAAGTTTGCTGAGGAGATGAAAATGATTTTTGAGATATACATTAATGGAGAAATCAAATATTTTATTGGTATAAATATCTCAAAAAAGAAGAAATATGTTTTCCTATATCAAGAGATGTATAATAATGAACTTTTAACGAAGTTTATCATGGATGATTTAAATCCAGTTTTCGCACCAATTTATATAGGAATTAAAATTTCAAAATATGGAGAAGGAAGGGAGGAAAATCCTAATGAGTTTAGAAAATTGATTAGAAGTATATTATATATCATGACATTTAAACTAATTATAGTTTATGTTGTTACACTTTGTTCCAAGAATCAATTTTATCTAAAATAATATCATATCATGGATAGAAATATAATTCTAAGATAGATCAATGGAACAACAAATTTTGGGTTAATATATAACAACACATGAATGACTGATTCTTTGGCAATACATATACATATTGGGTATAAACCTCAGATCATATAAAATCCATATTTGTTAGAGTTTTGTTCTTTCTATAATGATTTCTTAGTTGGAATACAATGAAATAGAATTTGGTGACTCTTAGTACAAAATATGATGAGTATGATGCTTCCACTCAGGATGTAAAACAACTTATGTGGTTGAAGACATAATTGGTAGATCTGTTTGTTGATGTGAGGATTCCCTTTATATTGGGATGTGATAATCAATGAGTTATAAATATCAGAAAAAATAAATTTCTAAATTTCTATTCCAAGTATACTAATATCAAATATCACTTCATCAAAGATCATGTATGGAAGAATGAGTTGAAGTTAGAGTTTATTCCTAAAATGGACAAAGATGTTAATATTTTCACCAATACATTACTGAAATAATCATTTAATAAGATGATGTTGAGCATTGGTGTAAAACCTCTCCAAATTCAAGGATATGTTTTGTGTTTTTATCCCCTCTATATCGTGCATTTGGATAGTGGTTTGAAGGGGGAGAAAAATGTAACATAAATCTATCCATTTGTATGAATTTTACCTCAAAATTGAAAGGATGTATTTATCAGGATTTCTTAAAAGGGTTAATATTTTTTTAGCATGTGTCAATTGTTTTAATAGTATTTTGAAGCCTATATAGAAAAATGTATTCTCACAGGACAATGTCTTGTTGTGAAGTGGATCAAAATGGTTTCTTAATAGGTGTATGAAATAGGTTTTTATTCACTTCTTAAAGAAAGCATGGTATTTTTTTTAATATATATTGTTTCCAACACTGAGTTCACTCACGTTGGAAATGAATTTTTTTCTAAAAAATCCATTGAATCAATTTCAAATTTTATGTGATTTACATTCCTTTGTTGATAACAAATTCCAAAGGAGGAGATTTTTGGGACCGTGTTTGTTGAAATAGTATTGAAGATTCATTAAGTATTTTCAAATGTTGATAAATAATAATTCTTTCGCATTTTTTGGGAACATAAATCACTTTAAAAATTCAATTTTTAAGTTGTTATATGTTCAAAATACACTAGTTAAAAGTTATACATTATTTAAAAAAATGAAGATGAAACAAGTTATATCCATTAATGAAAGAAGGGATGTTGAAAAAGTTATTTGGAACTGATATTTCAAAAATTACAAATATTTTAATATTATTAACTTGTTATGTGGTGGATGGATATGTTTTTAATACTAGTATAATTCACTTAGAATTTATTCTAAGTGTTCGTAAATGTTTTTCCAACTATTTACAAGCTAAAGAGATTTCCCATCAAACCCACTTATGGTAACGAAGGTCAACCAAGTGAAGGTTTTTTTCATTAAGGCCTACATGGAAACATGTATAGAAGGACCATGTATATAAAACCATCGGTGGGACCTTGTCTATAGTTAGTACGGTTGAGGCCACATATAATTTGGGCATAATGCTCATAAAGCCCATAGACCGCATCTGTTGTGGCCCGTGTGGGTGTGATGTGCAATTTCATCCTAGTGTCGACCTCAGTATCAGCTGAAGTGATGAGAAGTCAACACTTTTCTTATAAGTAATAGGGTATATTGGGTGATGTTTTTATCTGGGACACATCTAGAATTCCATTTTTCACCCATCATTTAAATGATTTACAAAACTATAGACTTTGGATCAAATGGATTGGTGTCGTATGATCTCCCATCCACAAATGATTAAATGTGAAAAATCATCTTTATCCTCCTTCTACTAGATTAAAATATTGGTTCACCAAAGAAGTTGTTGGATCACCATTTATCAAGGTAGATGACACCATGATAGTTCTATGGTAGAAATTATGTGCTGAAAATTATTGAAAATATCATAAAAATTTGTTTTCATGATTAAGATGATGATGGTTTGACCAAACTGAAAATGTAGTTGCAGGAAGCCATTTCAATATATGATTTTTAGGAATGACCTTAATTCATTTTAGAATATGAGTAGAATGAATTTATGAATACATGAACATAAGGATACCACATAAATAAAAATCGTTGTCATTAATGAAAAATGCTTAGTTTGTTGGAATCACATAACCCGCAGTTTGAAGGTGTCAAATCCAAGAAATTCATCTATTTAAATTGGTCTTCACAGAAAATGTTATTTAGCGATTCAATTTAGTGATTAAATGAAGATAGGCAGTGATCAACTAATATAAAAATATAGCTCCCTTTTTCGAGTGTGGTTGCTGATCATCTAAGAAAAACTGTCATTTTCTCATAAGAAAATAGAGCATTGTAGAATTCTATTTCACTAAGAAGAAAATCTATGAGCCTCTTTATCCATGAAGAAAATTTTATTGGAGCCTTCAAATTATGATTCAAAATTGAAGCACTTTGTGAAGAGATATTTATGTGAAGACCATTGTGTTTGTGTGAGGAACTTCTATGGAGGAGGAAACCATTATGAAAAGGCCTTCAGTTCTATGACTACCTATTATGTGAATTTACAAACATCATTTGCAAAGATAGTGGTTTTGATTATCATAAACATAACCAAAATAAAAATCATCTTCTTTATTGAAGAAGGGAGAGTTGATTGTGAAATGTGTGATAAGTGCATTCATTGTGTGGTAAGGTAGTGTATATAGTAAACATGTTGACACAAAAATATACTGAATACATTTATAAAAAAATGCTTCTTGGAAATTAGAATTAGAGAACATTCATGTGATTATCAATCAATGACCACATGAAAAAAACAAATGAGGAAATCCATAACAGAATATAAAGTGTACATAAAATAATATACAAAAGAGTATATAGGTTATAGACCAGGTTTCAAGAGTTATTACTTTGAAGGAAGTTCATGATTACATCTAGTCTAGATAGTTAAAGTTATAGAATTTTCAGCAATAAGCACAGATATGAAGAAAATATAAGTAGGACAATAAAAACATATTGATTTCTCTTAGTGATGTTTTATTATAGTTATGAAAAGAAATTATTACATCTTTTATATTTATTGAGAGAACATGCTATATTAATTGATTAATATGCATCAAAAGTGTAAAGGAACAATTTACTTATTGTACCCACATGTAAATGATTTCTTTCTAGTGGTCATGTGGTTTGGATCATTTTCAGACCATTCCAAGAACTATCTACACTTATTGAGCATCGAATCTTATAAATACCTATGTTCATATGGATGTCCTTATTTTTTTCAGTGAATTAATATCTCTATAACATGTGGAATTTTTTTTAATATGAAATAAATATAAAAAGGGATCATTGATTCACCCCTCCCCCTCTCAGTGATCACAATGATCCCATTTGGGAATTTTAGTCAGGGTGTATATTCTTACATTAAAAAATATTGGAGAACGGATTATGATATTTAGTGAAGCATCAAATTAGGGATCGAGACGTTTCTTCACAAAAAATGACATGATGATATTATTTTCCTCTCTCCAATTAAAAATTCAAGTGAAAAAGTACACAACTCATTATTTGGAGTTGGAATCAATATCTTTTGAATTGAAAAAATGGAGGAATTATCTATATTGTGAATGGTGTGATTTATATACTCATAATAATATCATGAATTATATGTATACATACAATGAGTTAAACATGATCCAATTAAGATAGATTTAGTCGATCGAAGATTATGATTTTTTGATACATTACCACCTTGTGAAGGTGAACATGGAGGATTCAACCCTATATTGGGAAGTCTATGCTAGTTTTTCCATGATGGGGATTGAAAAAGATCAAATATTAATGGATTTTCAGAATACGTATCTTGAAATCATGAGGAAAGGGGACAAGTATTATATTTATCATATAAATATTAAACCATATATCCATGATAGTATTAAGATGGTGCATAAGAAATATATTAAATTACAAAGAAAGGTGAGGAATGTTCATGATTTAAATCATCAACATACAATAATAATAAGGTTTATGAATTGACTATGTGTCTAATCTATATCATACTTGAAGACAGAACTATTGAAGAAATATTATATTTCATCATTATCTATTCATCGTGGAAGTATAAAGTTGTAAAGTGATATAAAATAGTAATTATGATAGGACAACATTAAGAGAGATATTATAGAGTATGTATCTTGGTTCCTAGTATCAAAATAAGTTAATGCCAAGACAGTTAATTCTAAGGGAATGTTTAACTATTACCCATACAAAATTTGAAATGGGAAAAACATAAACATTGATTTTTTCATTAGACTATCCAATATATCAAAAGGATCTATATTTATCCGGGTTATAGTCGATCACTACAGGAAAACGGAATATTTGCGATGATATCCGGTCGCAAAAGACCATTTGCGATGGTGCTCCGTCGCAAATCGCCCACCGCCGAAAACGGCGTCGCAAATAGATGTTTTTGCTGCAGTCCCGTCACAAAAATAGTATTTGAGATGGTATTTTTCCCCCGTTTAAAATTGGATTTTTTTATATATAAAAAATCTATTTGGGATGGGCCATCCTAGATATATTAGTTCTGACGGGTTTCTGACGTGTCACAAATAGAAAATTTAAATAATATTTGTGACATAGGTATTTGCGACGGACCATCACAGAAATAGTTTTTACGATAAGTATTCTTCCCGTTGAAAATGGGACAGTAAAAAAAATTATGACGGGGCATCCCGTCGCAAATACTCCCCTGGAAAATACTAAAAAAATAATAAAATAATTAATACAAATTTTATAATATTATATAAAAATAATAATATTATTAATAATATATAAAAATTATATTATTATAATATAAATAAATAAATATATATAATATAATAATGTTACTAATTAGAAATGAAAATATATGCATATAGGTAGGGTGGTAAATCAATCATTGAATAGAAAAAAATGTGATTGACCGCTCATCTACCTCAATTTTCATTTCATGTGTGTGTTGAGGGTGATAGGAAACTTCTACCTCCATATGTAATATTTCCTTTTACTGTAATAATTATAAACCTCCTCACCTCTATATTGGTGAGGAGGTTGATAATTTTGACATTAAAAGCCAATATTACATTTAGAGGCAGAAGTTTCCTGTCAAGCCTCAACACACAAATGAAAAAAAAAATGAGGTAGATGAGTGGTCAATCATGCTTGCTAAATTTCCTAATTCTTTTTAATTGTTTCCTAATTATTTTTAATTGTTCCCTAATTCATTTTAATTTTTTTCTTAATTCTTTTTAATTGTTTCCTAACTCTTTTTAATTATTTCATAATTCTTTTTAATTGTTTTCTAATTATTTTTAATTGTTTCCTAATTATTTTTAATTGTTTCATAATTAATTTTAATTGTTTCATAATTTTTTTAATTATTTCCTAATTATTTTTAATTGTTTCATAATTAATTTTAATTGTTTTCTATTTATTTTTAATTGTTTCTAAATATTTTTAAATTGTTTCCTAATTTTTTTTAATTGTTTTATAATTCATTTCAATTTTTTCCTAATTATTTTTAATTGTTTTCTAATTCTTTTTAATTGATTCCTAATTCTTATTAATTTTTTCCCAATTATTATAATTTTTTTCTAATTATTTTTAATTTTTTCCTAATAATTATAACAGTTTCTTAATTATTATATTTATTTCCTAATTATTATAATTGTTTCCTAATTATATTTAATTGTTTCCTAATTATTTTTAATTGTTTCTTAATTATTTTTAATTGTTTCCTAATTATTTTTAATTGTTTCCTTGTTATTTTTAATTGTTTCCTAATTATATTTAATTGTTTCCTAATTATTTTTAATTGTTTCTTAATTTTTCTTAATTGTTTACTAATTATTTTTAATTGTTTCCTAATTATTTTTAATTGTTTATAAATTATTTTTAATTGTTTCCTAATTATTTTTAATTGTTTCCTAATTATTTTTAATTGTTTCCTAATTATTTATAATTGTTTCCTATTTATTTTTAATTACATCCTAGTTATTATAATTGTTTCCTAATTATTATAATTGTTTCTTAATTATTATAATTTTTTCCTAATTATTATAATCGTTTCTTAATTATTTAATTTTTTCCTAATTATTTTAAATGTTTCCTAATTATTTTATTTATTCTAATTATTTCTAATCAATTAAATCTAATTATTTCCTAATTATTTAATAATATTTTTAATTAAATCTTATTAAATCTAATTGTTTCTTAATTATTTGTTAATAATATAATTATTTCTAATTAAATATTACTATTTCTATTTATTTCTAATTAAATATATTTATTTCTAATTATTACCAAAACATCCTCCGGGAGTGTCAAACCAAGCGTGCAGCAAGGCCAGTTGTTGTGTACCAGGTTATCCCAAGCCAAGCTCGAAACACCTTGTCAGACTTTTCACTCCAAGGTACATCTGTGCCAGATCCTCCTCTACTTGTTCATATCTAGACAAGGATTACTTGGTACAACCACTTAATCTAATTATACTATATAGCTACTAAACATTCTATTAAAAAAATTAACAATTAACAATTAAAATAAAATTAACAATTAAAAATAATTTAACAATTAAAAACAATTTAATAATAAAAAAATATAAATACCTTTGATATTTTGAAGTAATTTTCGGATTCTAACTCCTCTCCTCTTCTTGTAAGAAAAAATTAAAACGAAAGAAATTTTCTACTTAGAACTAGAAGTTAGAGAGAGAGAGAGGAAGAAAGATCTGAATGTTTTGGAAAAAAATGGGTGGGGTGTATATATAGGTTAGATATTTTGTGACGGGATACTGTCGCAAATACTAGGTATTGTGACGGTATCCCGTCGGAAATACCTTCGCCCACATTAATTACGGGTGGCTGTTAAAAGGGTTCTTGCGACGGGCCCATCGTAAATAGCTTCCTGGTGACTGACTATTAGCGACAGATAGATATCCCCGTCGCTTATTCCTATTTACCACCACAGGTATTGGCCACGGGCCCTGTCACAAATACCTTCACCCACATTAATTACGGGCGGCAGTTAAAAGGGTTTTTGCGAGGGGCCCGTCGCAAATAGTTTCCTACCGACACACCATTAATGACAAGAGGATATCCTCGTCGCTAAATCATATTTACCTCTTCCGGTATTGGGGACAGGAACCTTCACAAATAACACCTGCTGAATATTTTTTTGCGACGAGACAATTTACCCGTTGCAAATATTATTTACCACTGCCAGGTAGTTTCAACGGGTAGTAGCCGACCATCTCAAATAGGATTCCCGCGTTTTGGTGTGCAAACCGCGCCATAGCTATTGCGATGGGTCCTGTATTTCTGTCGCAAATAACTTACCATTTGCGACAAGAATATATTCCCGTCACAAATACGCTTTTCGTCGGAGGTTTTGTGATGGGAATAAAGCCCGTCGCAAATACCCTATCGCAATAAGCAGTTTTCCCATAGTGGATCACCTTATGAGTCCATCAAAATTCATTTCTATCATAGTATATTTCTCTCTTAAAAAAACTTCTAGAATATAAATTAATAAAGATGTAGGGTATTATGAAGTACCACATTATATTATATTTAATTGATACCCAATGTTAACCTCATTGTTTTAGAAATTATTCAAGGAGCCATGGATACAAATGTGATTTTCAGTACCACTTATCATCCTTGGATAAATGATCAGTTTGAGAGTAAAATTCAGACTCTAGAATTCATTTTGAAATACTTATCTATGTATTTTAATGGTGATTGAATTCACCACATTCCTCTGGTTGAATTTTCTTATAATAGAATAATTCAATCAATCAATTATATGTATACTTATGAATCCCACTATATAAATAAATGATGATCTCTAACGTGTTTGGATAATGATGGGAAAAGAAATCTTTTGGGATTTAATATAATGTAATAAATGTTAGAGAAGGTTATATACACTCAAAAAAGCATAACGGTAGCTCATATTTGAATTTTTTTTCTAACAATCAATAATGAGATATAGAGTTTAAATTTGGTGAATAATTATTCCTATGAATATATCCCCAGAATAAGTTAATGTGATTTACGAAGAAGGGAAATTTCAGCCATATTCATATTTCCCCCTTCAATATTATTGACTGAATCAAGATGGTATCTTATCACTTGACACTTCTTCCAAATATCTATAAAGTTCATGACGTGTCCAATGTATCTTTCTTGAGGGTGTAAATACATAATCATTCACGTTAAATTAACTTAGATTATATACCATTACTGAAATATATATCTTATAAGGAACAACCAGCGGATATTATTGATCAAATCAAGTAAGCGCTAAAAATATCCCATTCACTGGGTCAATGTTTTGCGGAAAACCATAAATTTGAGGAAGCTATTTGGAAATATGAGGATGTGATAAGGCCGACGTATCCTATGTTTCTTATATCCGAGTGACAAAATTTAAATGCTGAAATTATTTTTATGGGGGCCAGAATGTATCACCCTGATACTATTATGATATATATTTCGTTATTAAATAAATTTAATCTCTTCAATTGCATCTCATACTTGTTACCCCGTGTCTATATGAACCATAATATTCTATATTATTATAACCTAGAAAATAAATATGATTCATTAATAGGAATAACCACATTTAAAAATATTTA
The DNA here is from genome assembly GCA_963277665.1 of Viscum album. NCBI lineage: Eukaryota > Viridiplantae > Streptophyta > Magnoliopsida > Santalales > Viscaceae > Viscum > Viscum album. Next base: position 1,261,639,340 of record OY728140.1, on the reverse strand, counting down.
TAATGGTTCTACATATTATAAATACATTTTTACTAATTTCTTTAAATGAATAAAAAAATACATTTTTCTCAAGATAATTTCAATTTATTTTTGGAAGAAAATAATATAATTACATTTTTCAACTTTTTGAAAATTTATTTTAAAAATTAAAATTTTTTTAATCAAGATGTCCATATTAAATTAAATTTATTATTTGATAATTTTTTGAAAATATTAATTTATTAAGGAATAGTAATAAATACATATTTTTGTGAAATCATTTATTTTCATTTAAAGAATTTAAATGGATAAGTTGTGTTTTTTAAAAAATTTAAATGAATAATAAGTTGAATTATATTATTATTAATCAAATTTTGGTAATTTGAATTAGTTTTATATTGATTTTTTTATAAAATTGTATTACTAGATAGAGAAAAAGTAAACCTGCATCCCATTGAGATGTGTGCAGGCCTTTATAAGGATCAATTAAGAACCATCAATGGTGGATCAATGGTCCACTATTTTAATGAATTATATATATATATTTTAAATTATATATCTTAAACATGTTGTAGTTCTAAATCCACTTAGTAGAGTCTCTCAACCACACCATGTATATAATAAAAACAACATAAAGGGAAACATACAATATTTAAAAGGTTTAATAGAAAATTGTACTCCTTTCCATGTTAATTAATCACCCCAACATGGATTATCCACCAACATAATATGGTAATTGTTTATACACCCCAAATACAGTCATTATTTGACTATTTATACACCCAAACATTTCGTCAACAATTTTTTATGCCCCTTAATTTCAAACTCCATCAATGATAGGATACACTCCACAACCACAAGCATCCAGTATCCAATTACACATCCTATCCAAAATCTCCTTAATAAAGATGATCCTATTAAGTAAGATCTTATTATTCAAAGTGTTTTCCTCCGTAATCATATTATATCTCCGCTGATTTTGTGAAACATCACCAAGAACTGTACCCGAATATCCCGAAGGCATTATTTTTATTGATTTTTTATAACCCCCCTTTCAAGGGATTAGGGGAACCCTTGCAAGGCCCATAGGTTTAGAGATTACATGAACCGTAACAATTAGGGAAATATATAGACTGTAACTACTTGGAACTGATTCTCCCTAGATTCTTCATTGTGATGTTATCTCTCCACCTTTACATGACTTGTTCGGATATGATTCCTATGCATGAATAGGCTAGTCCAAATAGTAATTCCATACCCTCTATTTCTGAAAAATACACTTAGCTTCTGCTCTGGTGAATACCCCTACTCTGAATCATCATTTGGAGACTGCTCCTTGCAGAGTTTGTTTAGTCATTAAGCCAAAATTTAGGTGGCATGAAGGTCTTGAGGTGGCTCAAACTCCTTACCGGCCGGAAGTCCTTGGGAGTCACAGAGGCCTTAAAGAACCTGAGGCCCAAACTGATTGCCCGAAAGCCAAAGAAGATGAATATTTCTATCTTCTATACTACCGAATAGTGCATACTATAGTACATGTACAATACGGCTATAGTACCTAGAAATTATTTCCCCACCTGGTTTTTGAACTCAAGTCTTTGGGATGCACTTACCGAGTCCTCACCAAGTAGGCAAATTCTAATGTGCATCTAAAACATTAAAATCATTCAGAAGAGTCTTTTGGTCTTGAATATTCATCTGAATATTAGATGATGTGGATATAATAAATATTCTATATTTTGGATCTTTATGTCTTCTTCCATAAGATCATCATATTTTTGAATTCTTTACATATAGTTCCTCCTTTTCCTAAACATTTTTATTCTTGTTCGTTATACCTCCTTTGAACTAAATTTACATATGATGAAAGTAGGTTGAAACTTAATTTCTTAATATATTCTTCTTAGAAGAAATCATTATCTCATTGTCAGTATTTTCTCAACTTCTACACTCAGCTGATGTTTTTTCACTATTTTTTATAGAAAATATTCCTATGATTGATATGGGTAGTGTGTGGGATTAAATTTTACTTTACCACCATGTAAATAATATAATACCCTTACTATCTTTTGAAGATAATTGGATTTGAATTCATCAGAGCTCTCATAAAAACCATCACCAACTATATTCAAATAATCCTTAGAGCAAGGCATGAATCATTGAATCTTCATCCATGAATATCACATATTTAACTTCCTATTCATCGTCATAATAATGTTTAACAATAAAATAATGTATCATACTTATTCTATCTTCCAAAAAAAAATTTTCTGATGTTATCAATAAACTAACTATTGTTCCTCATTTTACTAAACTCATAATTCATTAGATGTAAATATTTTGAACATTATATATCATTGTACAAGTTATTTTGATGGTATAAATATGATGAACCATTATATAGTTCCAACATATGATTACAACATATTATTTTTCTTTTAATAAACTCAACTGACAATCATTATTACGATCAATTATATCTTTTTCCTATAATTCATCATTCAAAATATCTATCTTTTGTAGATTCATAATATGGTAATTAATCATGAATTATGGTTTGATCATCCTAATATGAATAATCTTATTAAGAACCTCCTCATTATTTTATTTCATTCATCTATCATTTCTCTATATTCTAGTGTCTTCAAAAACTCCGTGTTGAGTTACATCTAGACTCAACTTCTACTGAGTATGATTTTTTAATTTCACCTTAGCTTGGATCACTACTGGGCTTTTACTATAGTGGTATTAATCTGTTAAAAAATAGTTTAGCATCATCAAAATTTAATTTTTTCAAAAATATTAGTGGTTTAGGTTTTTGAGCATGTGATTTTAGAAACATTCACCTTTACACTGCACCTACTACATTGAATATCATTGGTTAAATCATAACAATATTTTAATAGTATCCTTTAAGAAATTCCTTTTCAAACTCCTTATGTTACCTTTATTATTCAAACCAAATATTTTTATCCTTCCATATTTCCAACAATTTAACTTTTAAATCTTATTCAAGAATATAAACATCACCATCTTAGATTATAAAATATGTTCTTTGAACAATGTCAACTAGGTTATGGAATTTTTGTGATTATAATTTTTGTTAATTTGAAGATCAACATAGAATAAGAAGACATAATATTGTCTATTTTTTCACACTAATAACTTTTAACTTAACTTCTACATGAAATTATTACTTCAAACACATATTTACATATTGACAAAAAATGCAACAAAAATACAATGTATATAATAGAATAATCGGAAAAATTTTCTAATGAAATAAATAATGGAATTTAAAACAAACATTAATTAAATAATCATGATACATACTTTAATTATTATGTAAAATGTTTAATATAGTGGTTTATAATTGAAAATTCATAAAATAACATTAAGATACAATGAAAATACTAAAAAAGTGATAAAATTTCCCTAAAATTAGATAACACCATTAGTTATACATTATGTAATAATCATGATGCTATGGAATGTATGACTGTATGATCAATAAAAATCATTAAAAATAATCCTTTATAATATCATAGAATGGATCCATCATGGAAGAATATGAATAATTTTAGAATGATTGATATATCCTATCATTAAATTTTTTTATCATTCAAATATGATAGAGTATCCCTCTGAACAATTCAAATGTGATCCCATCTCCAACCAAACTTCTGCAATTCATTATAGACTAATATAGTCATGTATTGCGGCCATATTTGTAATGTTTTACCTATTTATTAGAATTTATCCATTTGAATCACAAAAAGAATCAAAATTTTAATGATAACATCATATTCATTCAATTGTATTTTTTGGAGTAAACATTATTGTGTCAGAACATCCCTCATGGTGTCGGATCTTCTTTGTATAATAAAATTAATATCAGAAATATCCATTTGGGTACCTAGTTTTTATCTATAGAAAAAATTTAATTTGACATAGATCTATTAATTTATTCATCCATAGACCCATCATAAGGTAGACCATACTTTAATGGTGTACTGAATCCTTCGCAAATCCATTGAGAAACTCATTTATCGTACCAAGAAACTAGTCTCCATGAGTTATTATAAGATAGGTGGTATTAATATATATATATATATATATTACATGGTTTAAAACATCAAAATATATGTTTCATTGTAGTTTATATGGTAATATCGGAACATTATCCTCTATTCAACATAAGTTATTCACTTTCACACAACTATGGTGTGAGGAATACAATGTTTGGAATGGTTTCTCTCTCTTTTTTTCTTTTTTTTCACGCATTTCTCATTCATATATTTCATCTCTAGATCATTTCATGATTACTTATTAGATAAAAAACACCAATTTGGGGATCAACTCAACCAATTTATGATAACACTGGTCTAAATACGAAATTTATATAATTTCTCTAAATTTCACAAAAACCTCTAATTGGTCATCCAATAACCATTATTCAAAAAATAATCATTAAAAATAAAAAAAATTAGGAAGTATTGAGTCTATTAAATAGATACATCTAGGATATTTTTCTTTATATTTTTAGGTACTATAAAGAGTCATACAAATGTAAATATAATAAATATTTTCCAAGACCTGATATCCTTCACTTATAAATGATATTGATTGATAATGTTTGCTTATTTATAAAAATTCATTAATAGGTATATTCTATTTTATTGGTTTTATATATTTATCCAATGATGGACTATAGTTGAATCTTAGTAGTTATTACTTCATTCATGTTTGGGGGTGGCTCTAGGATGTGGGAGGCTATGTGACTCACTGTTTCTCAAGAAAACAAATTCTCTCACATATGATGATGTTTTATAATTACTATCTCTATTGTATCTATTGAGAATTTATATTCACTCTTTCATACTCAGTGTCTTTATCTCCATGTGATTATTTATTTAGTTTGGTCAAACATGTATGAATGTGTGATCCTAATGAAAACTCATGATCATGAAAATTTAGTGGGAATAAGGCTATATAGTGTTATTTGGGGTCTAAGATCTATTATCAGTTAACTATACACCACTACTAAATCAAACTGCATTTGGAGTCTCTCCCCTATGTGAAAAAATTCCTCACCACATTCATAAATATTATTGAATTGGTTGACACTTACATCCAAATGGCATATTAGGAATATCTTATTAAGGATCTAATTGGTTATGGTCATTTCCACTATTTAGGGACCCCTTTAGACCTAGAGGTTCTATAAAAATATTTATTCCTAGTTTCATAAAACATGGTATTGATGAGAAGGTCCTATGATGGGTATTTCAAAACTGTACGTCATAGGGGAACTATATCTCCTAATGATATCCACATGATGCCCTAGTTACCTTAAAAGGGATCTTTGGTAGACTTGGTGTCAGGATCCCCCCCCCCCCCATTCAGTTAAATCTCATTATTGAAAAGTTCAAACCTATGAAGTTATTATCAAAAAGTTCATCCATCATGGTCATTCCTATAAAAAAATACTCCATATATGTTTCTACCATGGACATGCTAATAATTATAGAGGCCCTGGCTTTGTACATTTTCAAGATACTAAAAAATGAAACAACTCCAACAATTTCTCAAATAGAAGACCAATTCATGGGACTGAAGAAACCATAACAATATATCAAACACACCCTAAAAACATTAATATATATATATATATCAATAAAATAATTTGATGTCAACTCCATGATCAAAATGACATTATTAGTCCGAGTCTAAACTATTAAATCTAACAACAATCTAGCTTGTGGATCCCTCCATATCTATAAATACATAATCATTATAAAATATCCTTCTAAATTCAAAACTCATGGAATGAATACTTTCATCACCCACTGACATCCTATCACCCATAGTGGACATCCAAAAAAAGAAAATATCTTCTATCCCATCATTAGAGTATTTATCCCTTAGTGAGAAATAGGTTCCCTTTAGAAGATCAACCCCACCAGTCAAAGAAACATGGAATTGGCTAGTTTGTTTAAAATGAATCGATGAATAATATTTTGAAAGTGATGCATTACCAAATGAGATCCATGAATAGTTAGTTATGGATAAAATATCAATCATGTAAGGGAAATTTTATACCTATAATTTTGTAGAACCCAAAGTGATAGGGCAAAAATTATTCCATAATTCCAAATAATTATTTTAAATACCTTGCATAATTTCAGTTACCAAAATAATACATATTTACAAAAATAGTGCATCTCAACATGATAAATTTATAATTAAAGTAGGAAAACCTTGTTGTGATTTTATTATTAGGGATCCCATGATCTATTAATAATCATAAGAATCTTTATAATTTCAGAATGGAAAGCCCTATAACCATATGAGGAGTGATTGAGGACACAATTAAATTTGTTTTCATTCAAGGGTGGGAGAATTATTCAACAATTAAAATCAACCCTCTTGTTCAACAATGAGAGGATTTAGAATAATTAGTGAATAAACCATCTATAAAATAATTGATAGGGTAGTAATGAAATATTATAACCTCTTGTGGAACCCTAAATCTAATAGAAGAAACCTATCATACTATTACACCACATCACACAACATCATTGGATAAAAAGAGATGATATTAGTGATATAGATCCTATTCTAGGATCATTCAAAAAAAATTCAAATATAGAGCGATGATGAAATAAATAGGGAAAACCCATAATGGATAAACCACCCCTATATTTTACTCCATTAAGTTATGTTGGAGACACCATTGACACCACTCAAACAATCCCTTCATAAAATTTATCCCAAAATAATTGATTTTGAGGTAAAAATAGTTTCTTATATGACCTTAACTATATCATGTAGAAATATCCATCATATATGGAAAGAAGACCTTTTTATCCCAACCATCATCAATACTAATTCCCACTATGTAAATAAATATAGGATTGATAATGTTATATTCACAATGTAAATTAGCGTTCTTTTGGATAGAAGGGTCTTAATCATAGATTTCCTGGTTCAGAATCATTATTTTCTCTATTTCATTATATATGATGTGGGACACTCTCTGAAACATGTTCTGTGATTAAAACTATAGATTTATAAAAAATTAACAACCTCAAGAAAAGAAGAAACTTCATAGGGACCACAATGTGGTGATATCGTCTCATTAAAAAATTTACTTAACTGAGTGAGAAGAGCTATATGAAGTGTATTCAGATTAAGATGAGACCAAACACTTTATAAATAGTGATAGTGATAAATACCCTCAAGGTATTCCTTAATAAATTTCATCAAGGATAGGATTACTAAACGTAACATTGATAATAAACCAAGATAAGAAAACCCCCTAGAATAAGATTCTATACACACTATGAAATATGTGTAAGGAGTGTAGACCTGACATCATTGTCAGAAAAAATAGTTAGGGTCCCCTCCAAAAATCCCCCTTACCATTAGAAAATTTTCTTTCTTAAAGGGTAATGTAAAATGAAAATTTAAATCCCAAAATATATCCATTTTTTATTATTATTAATATAAAAAACATGGGGAGGATCTTGGAAGATAATACTTAAGGGATAAAATGATTAAATAATCTAATAATGGGAACTCTCTGGGAAATAATCCTACTGTTTACATATTTCAATAAGAATATTAACTCCCATATATTGGTGACCCAACTCATTATCAATGAACTTCTTATATAAGTATAATAAATAAACTATAATACAAGACATCCCAACAACCTATCTTCACCACCTATGGACTACTAGAGTTTCATATCTCAATATATTATTCAACTATAACCTAGTTTATCTGACCATGTTTTACTCATATGGAATGATTAAAAATGGTGAAAATTGAATTTATGATGTAACTAATTAACATTAATATTTCACAGAAGAAAGAGAAAATCACTACACCTAATGATAAGGTTATATCTAATGCTGATAGATTATATTTCATTACTAATAAAATTTAAATACAACAATTTATAATCATTCATTTGTATAAAGGATCTATTGTAACATCTTATCCACTTCCCATTCTAATGTGTCCCTATGATAAAAGCATATAAACCATAAGTAACAGTAAACCTTTAGTGTTTTTTCCATACCATATAAAAGATAACCATACTTTTATAGAAAAATATTCAATAAAGAGTGATCTATTAGTGGGAATACCTCCATCAACAATTCCTATATTTGTTCAACTACATGGTAAGTCGAACAAGTATCACCAACATATGTAATAGGAAAAAATGGAGAATGAGATGACTTAAAAAATTATTACCTATTATAGGAGTTTTTAATACTCCCTAGAGATAAAACTACCATGATTTTATATTTTTAAAATATGTGTGGTGAATTTTATGATGAACCAGTCACTAAAATCATCCCAGGAAAATATCCTAGATGATTCTCAGAATTTAATGACAGGGAATAATATTTTGTGGATGCACTCTATCTATCCAAGTAAAAAACATAGTGGATACTACCTTCAAATAGTAAAATGGATAGAAATGAATAAATGAAAAGTATCACATTCAGGAAGATGACTATGCATACCCTAATTCAAATGCTTGATATGTTATAGGATACAACTCCACCTAAAACCTCAAACTTGATAAAAACATTTGTACAGAAACCCATGGAAAAAAGATTATCTCGTTGGGAAAATTTGTCATGAAATTGAGGTTAGAAAGAGAAGATTATACATTTTTTGGTTTGATAAAGTTACTATATCCTTTATATTTCTCATCTATAATTACTTGGTCATATTAATCATGAATTGTAATCCAATTTGGTAGGTAATGGTGATTATCCAAACAATTTACCAATTTATCGTATTTTGTGTATCACTCTCCTATAACACTTCATTTTCAAATAAATCCTCTAAAAATTATTTAACTACTGAAAATTTAATTTCCAATCTTAAAGGACACACATAAAATAAATGTCCACCATAAAGTTTGATAAGTAATGTGAGCTGTAGAATGTGCCAAAACATTCACATGAGATAGAAAATAATATCCCTTGTAGGTTGGGTATTCATGATCATGCCATTATCAAGGCATGACTAAACTGAATAATCATAACCCTAATTATATAGGTTCCCCCAATGTCGACATAAATAGTTTTATAAACCACTTATATTTGGAGACACCATCAAAGAAGTTAAAAGAAGCTTGATTAGAATCCTTGAAGGTCCCCAAACCAATGTTGTCCCTTATGAAGTTGATGAACTCAAAATAAAAAAGATGGGAACTACCCCACCAAATAGAATTATCTTATGATTCATAAAATAAATATTCTTTATCCAATATTGTTTAATTGAAATTCTTCTATTATGATAAATAATAATTATATGAGTTACATAATTATCAGTACCCTTAAGATAGAGGCCACCAAGGTTGAGATCGAAGAACATATATTTGAGGCCTTCCAAGGAAGTATGATATGATCCCGGATGAGGTCATATATATACTATAAAATAAGTGAAATGAAATGTGGTGATCCCGACTGAGGAAGAAATAACTAAAAACAAGTAATTATAACATTATGAAAAGTAAAAATCGTATCTCTTGAATCATTTCCTAGTCAATATCATATCCAAAAATCATACATATCTTATATTGAATATTTTATAAAGATTTCATTAACCAAGAATATGAGGGTTTCAATAACTCTACACTTGAAACCTATCTCACCTCACACATGAATATCGGTTTGTAGAAGGAATTTTTGGCCACAGGTCTAGAAATATGATATGTTTAGACATCATTAAATAGTACAAAAATACATTTTCTTATTGGAAACCCTTTTCTTTAATAATGAAAATGACTATTCAATTATTGAAACACTAAAAAAATAATCATTTGTTTCAAATTGATGTGGATGTATATAATGTTTATCATAAAGTGAATGAATTTAATATCCTCCGCATAGTGATTTTCAATATATATAAATACCTAGGGATTATTATTCATGTGAATATTGAGTCCTTCTAAATATTTAGTAAACATAATGAATTTTATTTTCACTGGGTTTTGGTTGATAATGGTTCCAGTAATAATCACATCTTATCCTGAACCCTTATATTCCTTAGTTTAAACATGGATGACATGAACCAATTTGGACTGAAAACCCTGCTATATGAAATGATAAAGAGGAAACCATTAGAAAATTCACTTATAATAAACCCATTTGGGGGTATAGTTTTTACTATTAAAATTAGGGTTATTATCATAGTATTCTTTAAATTTTAATCTTTCCTGACCATGGATATTTATACCTAAAAAAATTTCATCATCATATCACTTATCTATAATGATCACTATATATGAAAAACAGAGTTCTCTATGATGATATTTTACCCATCTCTATAAATAAAGAAACATATATTAACATATTTTAAAAAAAATAGTGGAAATAAAAATAAAAATGAGTATGTAGTACAAATATATGTACTAAAAAGATTTTAATCCACCCCTATTAATCCATGATATTATTTTAATGGAAAATTTATTTTCCCCATTCACTGTGTTAAGAAAAAAGACCCAAAATTTAGAATCTTATGAGTGATCTTAAAAAATTTGGTATTACACTAAAACAAACTATTCACTAATTAGGAGTACTTTAATTTCATCCTTAAACCATCCAATCTTGTCAGAAGAAAAATCTAGGCCATAAAACCCATGAAAATAATATGTCAGATGATAATAGTTAACTAGAAGATCATAATTACTAACTTCTAACTTACACAACCCATGATATTTAAGGATATAAAATATCCTCCCCAAAAGAAGATGAAATTTGTAGAAAGATTTATCACCATACATATAGTCTATATGGGATTGAAAATCCCATCATCATACCTAATAATAATGTTCCAAATGATAATGTCCCTTGTGAGGGAGTAATAATGTAAATATCCCAACCAAAAGATGAAAGGATGAGATCAATCCTTCATTAATTATGAATATAATGAGGGGGAAGCTAATGATTCACAATATTATTTTGAAGAGATTTTGAAGAAAATAATGTTGACATTGTATATATAATGAATGATATTGATAAAGACACATATCCCCATTAATTAGTGTGTCTATGAATCTTAAAGAGTTTGTGTAGTATATTTAATTTCTTAAGGAGTGGTGAGAAATATTTTCATAAAATTACAAATAGAATTTAAACATAGGGCACTATGTTACCTGACCTAGATTCCTTCTACTGTATATATATCTTGTTTAAATACCCAAGCATAATGTACATAGACATTACATAAAATTATCAGAATACATAAACATTATAGAAAAATATTCCCAAATACCATAATAGTTTAGTGCTTTTGGAAACTGGGAAACATAAAAAACCAGTTCATAAAACATCAACATCTTCTGTTTCTTTATCATTCATAACTAGATCACCATTTGAAACACCTTACTTAATTCCGTTATTCAAATCATAGGGAAAAGAAACATAAAATGTGGCAAGCTTAGATGCTCAGTAATGGTAAACAAGGGTGATATGTAAACATAAACATGATCATAAAGGTTATAATAATGCAATCATATCATTATAATATCATGACCTACATATCAATGGAAAAATTGAATCATAAGGAAAAATAAATGATCATAATACATAATATCATAAGTGTAATAAAATTCATGAAATTGTTGTATACACATAAAATTATAACTTTTTGAACATGTATAAATAGTAACAAGTTCACTAATTAAATCAAGGATATAAAATTAGACCCCTGCATAAACATATGGACATGGAAATGAGGTCCACAAATAAAATTATTGACAAGAAAACCAGATCCACAGCTAGAATTGTGAACATGAAATCTGGTTTACAAATAACATACTTAACTCATGAGTTATCCATATTTACCCAATGCAATGGAGGGAGATATAGATCACACCCATCTCATAATAAAATTATTCTTATGTGTGCTACAGAAATATAAATCATTCAACATATCATATCCCGAGAAATATAATTGGTTTTTGAAACATCATTCCATCATAACATAATCCATATAAAATATTATTCTATCATTAAAAAAATCAAATCATAATATTAATATGAAAACACATAACCCTTTTAAAGAGTATCATCTTAGATGCAAAATAATTTTGATAAAACACTAGAATTTTAAATCTTGAGAAAAATATCCATTATTCTTTAATTTTTTTATTTTCTCAAATTTCCATTAATTTTAAAATAAATAAATTTATTTCAAAATTAATATGAAATCAGGTAAAGTATTTTTCATGAAAATAAGTTGTTATGAATATGTAAAAAATACGATCATTCCATATATGTTTTAAAAAAACATTTTCCTCATACTTTTGCTGGATAAGTTAAAAAATACCTCATATAGTAAACAAAAGAATGATTCCTTCCAAACCATTAAGTAAAAGTAAAAAATGGGTAAAAATGATTTTAAATATACATATAATAATATTAAGCATTTCATAAAACCATTTTTAGAAAACAAGGACATGGATGATAAGTATACCCCCACCAAATACTTAGGATTAAACAAATATCAAATAAAAATGACATCATAAAATTTATCCCATACCAATTATAATCAGTTGAATCAAATTCCTCTTAAAATAAATAAATTTTATGACTAATTAAATATCATAACCTTCATAATAACAATCATAAAACATTCACGAGAAGCATAAAAACCACACAAATTGAATAGGTGGTGTATAAAACATATGTAACATAGGAATAAAAGTGAGACAAAATAATCCATTACCTTAGGTCTGATATGTTTTGTATGTGTATGAACCTCATGTACAATGACATAAATAATGTTATAGACTTATTCCACAATCATAGTCATTTTTATTATATCATATATGATTATATTTTCATTTGTTTGTTAGTAACATTTCATTGTTACTCACTATTAAGGTATTTACTTCATTATTTTCTTATGACTGTTATTTCAAATAAGTTTTTATTTGTTTTATTAGGTTATATTAATGAATATCATGTATAATGAATCACATTGCATAATTGAGATCGTAGACTAAAAGAACGTATGCATGAGTGATGGTATCGTTCCTATAGTTGTTGAAAGGTATTAATATGGATGTTGTATAATATTTCAGAATCAATATCATTTTATAATAACCATATATAGGTAATACATCCATCATTATGAGAATCCAAGTAATTTGGTGTTGAAAAACATAATACAGCACAACTTGGGGATAAAAAGTCATACATACGCACATGTGGTGATTTCATTTTTCATAGGATCGATAGAAAATAAAATATGGCAGATTAATATTAATAAAAAAATATCAGTATACAAGTGATACTAGAGTTATTATTAAATAGTGATACAACTCACAAATATAATGTATAAAAAGAAATAAGTTTGATAGAATCGAAAGAGGAGATTACCTCTTCTGTGACGTGATTCCTCTAAATATCCTCTTAGAAGACTAGACATGATCTTTAAAGAAGAAAATAACTTCTAAAATTTTACTAGGGAGGTTTATAAGGGATATTTTAAAGGTATTTCTATGCGTGAAGGCTCAATGTGAAGTGAATAGGTGAGGTAGGAGGTTTCCTTTTAAAATTGAGGTAAAGGGCACTTTAGGAGAGTCTTAAAAGTATTATTTTATTATAAATTGATTTTTAGTTTCTAATAGTCCCAAACTCATTTATTTAGAAGATAAGATGATTTTGGGTTGTATAGCCATCATTAACGTAAAATTAGTTAAGTTTGGAATATTTTTTATCCCTTATCTTGTTAGTTTAACCATTATTATACCCTTTTTGATCTTATCATGATATTTTATTATTTACACTATTGTGGGTGAATTTAATTACCATAACATGTAAAAAGACCCAAAAAGAGCCATTTATGACATATTAGGACTTATAAAAACAATTTTGATGAATCATAGATTTTTATTAATTTTATTACATTTAATAAACTATTTTTAATCTTAAAATACCAATAGTGTCAACTTTCAAACTATTTATTTCATAACATTCTAAGAATAACATAAAAACAATATATCTTCCAAAAAAATTATTTAAATCGTCACTTAAATATCACATTCATCCATAAAAATATTTTATGCCATAAATTATCTTAAATTATATTTATTTTAGTATTTACAATATCATTTATTTGACATTTCTCTTAATAAAAAAACTAATGTATCACTATTGTTTCAATATTTATGGAAAATATTTAACCTCTAAAAATTATAAATAAATTCAAATGTTGTATATAATATCATTATAATTATTAACAATATTTTTTTGGTTCATCATGTTAATCACTACATTATCATTATTATACTTATAAGAGATAATAGGCTTACATTTTGTCACTATCTTTTATTTTAATAATAATTATATCACTGTCATGGAAAAAATTCCATTATATGAGTCCATTAGAACCCCTAAGTTATATGTGTGAAATCTTGGTAATAAAATGTGATTTTTTAGGTTTAGGTTAATTTTGGTTTCCTTAACATATTGTATTTACCCAAATTTACCAAATTTACCATTAATTGTGGAAAATAAATATTACCAGAGTAACTATTCATAATATAAAAAAATTACCTATTTACATATTTTGGACCCACTGACTCCAAATATGGAATCTATTTTTGAAAATTTACAACACATAAATTTTAGTAATTAATTTACAAATAAATCCTGTTGATAAAACCATAAACCGATTTTTATGAAAAATAATAAACCATCAAAATATTAACATTTGTTTATATCCAATTTCAATTTATAAATAATTAAAATTACCAAAATTGGATTAAATGAAAAAATATAAATCTAATTATAACATAAAAAAATTAAAAGTACATTCTTACTATATAAATAAATCAAACAAAAAATCTGTTTTTAATTAAAATTCAATATTTTTCTCTATTCATTAAAAAATAATTTTTATCTGAAAAATATAAAAAAATTAAACAAAAGTTAATTAAGAATACCAATTATAAATAAGAAGTTTATTTTTAAAAATAAAAAATAGAAATGTTTCCAAAACTAAATTTAAAATTTGTGTGCCATCAAAAGATGGTAAAAGAGTATTTTGTTGAAAAATACTTCTTTTACCTGAAAAGTTGAATTTATTTCTATATTATGAGTAGAAAAAATATATGATGAATTTTAAACATTAAATTAAATATATTACATATATATTTTATTAATAAAATCCATAAACTGTCAATTTATTATTTTATAGACTCATTTATTTTCATTTCAATAGTTTTTGAAAAAAACTTTTTAAATTAAAAATTGATTTATTTTCATTTATAAATAATTATTCCGAAATTAATTAATTAAACACATGTGTAAACAACATTTTCATAAATAAATTACTATTGTTCATTCCCAACAATTTAATGTTGAGTCAATAAGGTTTCCTTATGACTTTTCCATTCCTTCATGATTGGGGTGATTATTGAGTCAATAAAGTTTCCTTATGAATTTCCCATTCCTTCTTGTTTTTGAAAATAACAATCACCATATCTTAAGAAAAATCCCTTTTTATCTATGCTTTACATTTATAAGGAAAAGTTTCCTTCCCCAAGGAAATTTATCCTTACCATGTTTTTCATTGTTTTTATTTTTTCTATGTATAAAAATCAGTTTCATATCCAAAACATCAGTTACTTATATATACTTAGATATAAAGCATTCTATTTTCAGGATCTGAATTCTGGTTCCAAATTCTTCAAATTCAGACTCCGAAATCTTATGAGTTCTGACTCCGAGATCCTAGAATTCAGACTCCGAACTCTTATGTGTTCTGACTCCGAGTTCTCTGAATTCAGACTCTGAACTCTTATAAGTTCTGACTCCGAATTCTCATGAACTCAGACTCCAAATCTCATGAACTCAGACTCGAAATTCTCATGAACTCAGACTCCGAATTCTCATAAACTCAACCTCTAAATTCTCATGAACTCATACTTCGAATTCTTTTAGACTCAGACTCTTAATTACTATGAATTCAGACTCTGATGTCTATAGAATTATAAATCTGAATTCCAAGATAAAAAAATCGAATATCTAGGTATTATAGACTTTGAATAATTTTTGGTTATTCTCTGAACATTTATTTGTGCTTAGACTTAAAAAAATAAATTTTCCCAATAAATCAAACTTTATTAATCCTTGATATCATTTGAAAACAATTTCATACTTTCTGTTACTAACTATCTTTTGTTTGAGTGACATATATACACGTCCCTCCGAAATTCAAGGTAAAATCTGACTGTTGGAGGAGGGAGCCGAACATTGAAGATATTCCTATAAATATGATATCATTTGAAAGAGATCATAACAAGTTGATTAATCTAGTGATTACATGTTGCTGAAGTGATTTATAGATAGAAATATTGCATTACTTTGTGCGTATTGAACACCTTGTTCAGAATTGTTTTGTGCGAATCCGAATGTTATTGAGTACATCTGAGGGCTTCTAGGGATAGGAAGATAGAGGTGCAGACTACCTCGAAGTTGAGGGATTATGGGGATTGAAAGATAGATTCTGATCTTCGTATCAAGGGCTTACCCTGGTGTGGGTATGACAGCCCTTCATGAAACTATAATTCAAGGGACCTTTATGCAAGGTTGTTGGATACCCTTCTTTTTGGGTTAAAATATTTACTACATGTTACTTTTATTGTTTCAAGTTTTTCACTACATTTTTATTATTGAAGAAAGTATAAATATATTATATGTCCTTATACTTGTAATCTGATATAGTGATATTCTGTACACTTTAAGTTAGAATCTTTATCTTTGTAATCTTTTGATGAGTTTTATTTTCAGAATTACTTTTCCATAATTATATTCTTGGAATCACATTTCTGTAATCAAGAAAGATAGTAGAAATTAGAGGCATTGTGAATTTACATTATTTAATTTTTTTAAACAATATAACTCTTTCTAACCAACTTTAAAAGTTCCCAATGAATTTTTAAAGTATATTGTTCACCCCCCTCTCACCTGTATATTGAGAATCTACATTATCATTTCGATCTTACAGTTGGTATCATTGGAGAATATCATACTCCAAACCAAACTTAAATTTTTTTATCAAAGATGGTCTCTAAAATATTTATACTCACATATATGATTTCTCGATCAAATTTTTCATTGTTCTATTTTTCCATGCTTAGGATATTATTACCCTTATTTACAATTTTTTATTACAAAATAGTTTGTGCAGAGATATTTTCATTAAGATGGAAGGAATCAATGTTGGTTCCATAAACAACCTAAATCCTACTAGACCACATATTTTTTATGGGAATGACTGCGAATATTGGAAAGATAGGATGAAAACATTTATTATCAATACTGGAGGAGACAATTTTTTATGCTTATTGGCGGTTATAAAATCCATGACAAGGATGTTAGTACTTTCACCAACCAAGAAAATCATGAATATCAACTGAATTATAAGGTATCAAATACATTGCTTTGTTCTATGACTATAAATATATATAACCAAATTTCATCATGTGATGCAGGAAATTGTATTTGGAAGTTTCTTGATGTTACACATATTGGTACTTCCAATGTTATAGAAACTAGAAGATCCGTGCTCAGAGCTGAATATTATGGTTTATGCTTTCCTTATGGGGAACCCATATGTAATGTGAAATAGTTATTAATGAATATTGTTAATAGTTTACAATATATATTTGATAAAATATTAAATGAAGAATATATTGTAGACAAAATCATAGACATCATGCCCAATGACTGGGAATCCAAGAGGACAACTATTGATGAGAATAGAAAGGTTACTCAGATTTATATTGATGAACTTTTTGGAACTCTTCATCAACATGATACTATAATTAAGATAGATTATGATAATGTTAAGAGGATGAATGGGAACGTCAGTGTTGATTTTACAACAACATCAAATCATATGAAATCCATGACTCCTAAGAGAGTTATAAGATCTAAATCTAAGAAGGTTGTTATTCAATCTGAATCTAGTGTAGGTGAATCTTCAGAAAATGAATTATCCAATCTTTCTCGATTGATGAACAAGATTATTTGATAGAATAACATTTAATCTAGATAAAAAAAAGAAATAATGGATAAGAATGATTCTGGGGTCACATGTTCTGAATGAAAAAGATCTAGATATGTAAGTCTAGATTTTCCTATGTTTAAGAGAATAGAATGAATGTAAAAGCATTATGAAAGAAATTAAAAAAAGTACTATAAAGATAAAGTGAAGAATGTTTTGAATGCTAATGAAACTTGGAGTGCCAGTGGTAGAGACTCTTCATGTAAATCATCAGATTACGAATCATCTTGGTAGAAGAATCTTGGTTTAATATCCAGATTACCCAATGAAAATCGTTGCTTAATGGCTAAAGTACACAATGTTGAATCCGTCACCAATGTATCCTTCAATAGTAATAGTAAATACTATGAATCCTTGGATACAGAATCTTCTTCTTATGAATATAATACATTACCTACCTATGAATAAGTTTCTACGTTTTCTAAGCTACTAAATAATGAGAATTAAAAACATAACAAAAATCTTGATAAGGCATACTATAGGAATATTATTATTACTGAGGCAAATATCAGATCATTCTAAAGATCATGATAATAAAACTCTTTATTTTGAAATTATTTCAAAAAATCCATGAGGATGTTAATTCTGAGAAGGATAAACTTTCTAAGGATATAGAAAATGTAATTTCTATGAAAAAGGTTTTCGAGCCTAACTATTGTTCAGAAAATAATGATTTGGAAGCTAAGAACTTTGTTATTAAACTCAAGTCAGCAATATTTTCTTTGAGGAAGTTTTTGTAAAACGTTACCTTACCTAAGGAATGTTTTGATAAGATTTATTCTCAAATCCAACCTCAAAGGAAGAACTCTGGTTTTGGTTATACTAGTTCAAAACCAATTTTTAGTAAGAATTATTTTCTTTATCAAAGTGGTATATTCTTCAATAATTGTATGTGTGGTGGACATTGGGAAAAAAATTCTCTAAACATAACCTAGTATTTCAGATTTCATAATGATTATTTATCAATGAAAATGTAGATTCCTAATATTTTTCTTTCTAAAATTTCTGGATCCAAGAATTTTTGGATTCCAAAAGTCTAAATATTTTATGTTTAGAAAAAAAATAAAAGAAAAAATTACAATACATGGTACATGGATAGAGGATGTTCTCGGCATATGACTGGTAACAAAAACATCATTAAAAATATTATCAATAAGAATTGAGGAAAATTAACATTCTGAGATAATGATAAGAGAAGAATTAATGGTATAGGTAACATCGTTATTCATGAAGAAACATTTATTTAAATTTATTTATTTGATAAGGGTTTTAGGACAACCTTATTAGTATAAGTCAATTATGCGATGAATGTTACCTTGTAAATTTTAGGAATGGCAACTTCCTAGGACATAATTCCAAGGAAGAATTTATTTTTTCTGCCCATAGGCACGAGAATGTATACACACTAAACATATAAGACCTTAGGAGCCAAGATCTACCTTTCCTTAGTGCAATGGAAGGTCATTCCTGATTATGGAATAGAAGGTTAGGAGACTTTAATCATAAGAAACTATGCAAACTCTCTATGAAAATACTAGTAAAGGATCTAATAGAGCATAAATTTGATTCTTCAAAAGATTTTTATCCTTGTTAATATGAAAAGAAACATAAATCAAATTTTAAATCCGTTGGTGAATTCTCAACCACTAATGCATTACAGTTAGTGCAAGTGGATCTTTTTGCTCCAACACAAACTAAAAGCTTTAGAGTCAATTATCATGTATTTGTCTTAGTTGATGATCACACTAGATTAATGTGGGTATATTTTCTAGGAATGAAATCTGAAGCGTTTTCTTATTTCAAAATTTTCAATGCTCATTTTAAAATAAGAAAAAACCTTCCTTTAATAACTATTCAAAGTGATCATGGAGGAGAATTTCAAAATTCAGATTTTGAGACTTTTTTAGTAGATAATGCATTACTCATAACTTCTCATTTCCCAGAACGCCTCAACATAATGGTTTTGTTGAAAGAAGATATAGAATTATTCAATAGATAACAAGAACCATGTGGAGTGAGTATTCTATAGCCAATTATTTTTGGGCTGAAGCTATTTGTACTTTTTGTTATTCTGTAATTTTTTTTTTGATTATACCTTTTCATAATAAAACTCTTTTTGAGTAATGGAATAGTAGATAACCTATACTTTCCAACTTCATGGATTTTGTATTCATGTTATTTATTCGAAATACCAAATATAATCCGCAAAAATTCACCCCAAAATCATTTGAATTAATTTTCATAGGCTACCCCACAATTTTTAAGGATTATATAGTTTTCAAAAAAAATACTTTTACTGTTGAAGAAACTGTACATGTTAAATTTGATAAAACTGATCATTTTGTTTTTATGAAACCTCAGCCATTATCATCAAATGTGTTTTCGAAAACCGATTATCCACCCTTGATAGAAGATCCTTATGATAATGAAATTGTCTAAGTAGATTTTTTTTAAACATTTACCCATGAAGACTTCCAACCTTATGTTGATGAATAGGTTTTACAAAACCCATATTAGTTTTCTCTAAAGAACCATCCCAATGATAGTATCATTGGTGATGTAAATCAACATGTGGGGACTAGATGTTTCTTAAGAAATGAAGTAGATCATCTAGCATTCCTTTCCAAATTAGAGAAAAAAAGTACTGATGAATCTCTAGGTGACGATGATTGGATAAAATCTAGGAAAGATGATGTAAATGAATTTGAAAGGAATAAAGTCTGAACATTGGTTAAAAGACCTAGGGAAACTTCTGTTATCAGAGTTAAATGGGTCTTGATAAATAAATGTGATGAAAATGGAATCATTGTAAGAAATTAATATTGATTGGTTGCTAAAGGGTATAATCAAAAAGAAAGAATATACTATGATGAAACATATGTTGTAGTAGATAGACTTGAATCTATTCATATTTTACTTTCCTATGCAGCATTCATCAATTTCAATCTTTTTTAAATGGATATTAAATGTTCATTCTTTAATGGTTATGTTCAAGTGTAAGTTTTTGTTGAACAACCTCTTAGATTTGAAGATACAATAATCCTAAACATGTATTCAAACATCCCAAAGTTTTGGATGGACTCAAACAAGCCCCTTGAGTTTGGTATGATAGACATACACGATTTTTTATTACAAACAACTATGTTAAGGGAAATGAGAGTCCAACCTTTTTTATAAATAAATAGATGAAAACTATTTTCATTGTTCAAATTTATGTTGATGAAATTATATTCAGTTCAACTCATCAATCCTTAAATGATTCCTTAGTGAATCTAATGAAATCTGAGTTTGAAATTAGTATGATGGGTAATTTATCATTTTCCCTAGGTTTTCAAATTTATCAAAACCTAGAAGGAATCAATATATCACAACATAAATTTATTAAATATCTTTTGAAAATGTCTGGATATGAAAACAATAAGAGTATAAGTACTCCCAATGGTACCTCAAATTCAGCTGATCTAGATGAAACTGGGAAACCAGTAGATCAAACATCTTTTAGAGGTAAATTAGGAAGTCTACTTTACATGATAGATAGTCGTCGCGACATAATGATCTCGGTATGCTTATGTTCAAGATATCAACCCAATCCTATGGAATCTTATTTAAATGTAGTGAAAATAATTTTTCGCTACTTAAAGGGAACCATGGATCTTGGAATCTTTTATACTTCTTGAAATAATTTTGTTTTAAAAAAAAATTCAGATGCTCCCCTTGGTGGATGTAGAATAGATAGAAAAAGTACACCCAGAACATGTAATTTTTTTAGTGATTCATTAGTTTCTTGGTCATGAAAAAAGCAACACTCAGTAGTGATTTCCACTGCTGAAGCTAAATATGTAGTAGATGGAAGTTGTTGTGCTCAAGTGTTTTCAATTAAACACACAATCACAGACTATAGTATGTGTTTTAGAAAAAAAACAGATTTTGTGGGATAATACTAGATCCATTACCCTTATTAAAAACCCTACACATCACAGTCATGCAAAATATATAGATATTTGGCATCACTTTCTTAGGGATCACACACAAGGAGGGGATATCATTCTTCAATTTATTGTAACAAAAGATCAACTTGTTGATATTTTCAGAAAATTGTTACCATTTGATTGATTTGAATACATTAAACAGAAGCTAGGAATGATAACCATATAGTAATCTTCTTTTTTAACAGTTTTTTGAAACCAATCTCTTTATAGTGAAAAACTCCTTTTCATAGGGGGAGAACATTTGTTTGATATATTTCTAATTTTTAAAAAAAATAATATCATAGTCTAAATTTATTGTAGTCCTAAAATTTTCATAATGATGATTTTATAAATTTTCATAATAAAGATTTTCTAAATTAACCTAATAGTGATTTTCTAAATTTTCGTAGTATGTTTTCCAAAAAAAAATTTATAATCAAAATTTTTCGGTATCTAAAGTTTTTCAAGAAGAATTTTCCTTAATACGAATAATATTCCAAGAAGTCTAGAAAGGTATGTTTTCTTTCTTAAATTTTTGTATTCATCTTTTACTTGTTGGTATTTTCATTTTTTTTAAATTTTTGTATTCACTCTTTCGTAAATTTGAATGATTTTATTAAAAAAATCTCGAATGATCTAATTATATCAATTTTTTTTTTCCGATTATCATCTTAACCATCAGATCAGATCAACAGTTTTTTTAACCATTGGATTATGATTGGATGTTGAACCATCCAGTCTAACACCTATATAAAGGACCATTAAATTGTTGTCCGACAACGATTACAAATCATTCGCATACTAAAGTGATGCATGTATACTTAATCTCGTTCTGAACTTCTCAGACCATGTTAAAATTCGAATGTCTATCAATGAATCTTCTCAAAAAGACATATATACTATCAAGCCAATCTTAGAGTGGCTAGTGTGTAGAGAAAGGCTGTTTCATCCAAACATCTTTGTAAAGTATGATTCCATCATCTCAAAGAACATCAAGCTGAATGGATGGGATAGTGTTTGCATATCGAAGCCAAGATCTCATGATTTAGTGTACCCAGATTCGCTAGTTGAATTTTATGAAACAAGGAGCTTTTTAAAGGAATAAGGCAGAGATAAGTTCTCTTTCAAGAGATATGTGAAGAATTATGCCCTTTCATACACCAAGGCTGCTAGTTTGATTGGAGTTCCCTATGAGGGTGAGGCATAATTTTTTTCACATAAGTTTCTAAATGTCCAAGGAAGTTTTGTTAAGGTGAAGGCTATGGATTTCCTCAGTCTTATAGATGTTAAGAATCCGAAAATTGTAAAATTATTTACAATTTTCCAGATTTTTGAATTCTAGGTTCAAGGATTCATCATTCCGAGGAAAGGGGATAATGATACATTGAAGAAGAGTGACATGTATATATTGAATTTCTTGGTGAATCTAAGGAAAATTAACCTGGTCAAGCATATTCTCATTATGATCGAGAATATAAATAATGGAAATCTGAATGCTTAGATCATTATGTATCCAGCCACTCTTTCTAAGATGATTGTTTGAGGCATTGAGTCTTTCAAATTTCCATATAGTTGAATGACAAGAAATTGCAAATTCTTGATGGTAGTTGATGACACTCTGAAAAGGATTAATGTTGGATTTTATAAGGAATACGATGAATTTTAGGACTTTCTAGAAGAAGATGTTGAATCCATGTTGATGAAACTGGAGTTGGCTGAACCGTCTAAGAAGGCGGGAAGGAAGAGAATGGTGAAGGGAGTAGAAAAGAAGGAAAAAGTTCCTGCAACTAATGAAACCCAATCCACACCACCAAAGCCTAAAAAACAAAAAGCTTATCTGGATGAGGTAGTAACAATGTGGAGGGTGGCCAAGAAGAATAAAAATGTAGGGGAGCCAAAATTTGTGTTGGATCCTTTGAAAGCTAATGACTTAAAAGATAATTCTTCTGATGAGATTGAAAATCAAGATAATGAAAAGAAGCAAAAGAATAAGATGACTGATGACGATATAGTGCAATCACTTCAAAAGGCTACTGAGAAAGCATCCGAGAGTATCCTAGTACCAATATCTTCTTTGGTAGAAGATTTACTTGAGACTCTGAGTAGGAAATTCGTCACTCTGGAAAAAGTCCATGAAAAACATGTTCAAGAAAAAAAGCTATCAATGAAGTTGAACAAGAAGAAAGTACTGGTGACACTGAATATTTGGTTATGAAAGTTGAAGATTTCTATGAGATGGAATGTCCATATGAGATGTTCTTAATCCAAACTTTTGAAGATAAGTCTTCAAAGATTGATACTCTTGGTAAAGATGGGAAAGTAGATGATGAGAAGGGTGAAGATGAAAAGAATATGTTGTCTGAGGAAGAAAGTTCTAATCATGATTTCATTCATCCTAAACATGTTAAGGAAAGATGTCAGAGGTAAGAGGTTTATAAAGATTGAATTGTTCAATTATTTGAGAGTGAACATATATCCCCTAACCAATAGAAATCTATTTAGATGATTGATAAGTGAAACATGTGGTTTTTGAAACACCTATTAAAGTCATTGTGAAGAAGAAGGAAGCTGGTGGATCATCAAAGGGGAAGGTTTATGAGTCAGAGAAAGAGCCCTCAGCAAGTAAAATCTCATATTCAGAATCATCATCCATTGTACATGATTTTTTTGTCCAGTCTTTGAATAATCATGTTAGAACCATTCCGATATTTCCAAATATTGACTCCATATAACAGATGCTTCAACACACCTTGAATCAAAAGATGGATTCAGTATCCATGGTGACAGATAAGTTTGTAAAACTGGAGGTATATTTCAACACTTTCTCATAGGCTATGAAGTTCACAATAGATCTTTAAAGAAGATAAATAGTTGGTCAATGAAAACTATTAATGAGATGGGAATCCTTGATTAATTGCAAGAAAGTTTCAAGGATGATTTTGACACCGAATTTGGGAAGATCAAGGATCTCATGAATAGCTTTGAGGAAAACTAACTCCTGAGAAGAATACTCGGATGCACGAAGTGAAAGATCTAAATGGAATACTATACTCAGTTTCCCAATGTTATAAGAGAGAAAGGGATCTTCGGATTGATATTGAAGAATAGTTTGCTAAGAAAGATGAACTATTGAAGGCTTACGCAGAGGCTCTCAAGGATCAGGAAGAAAAAATCAAATCCTTAGAGAATAAGTCAGAAGATCAGGATCATCTTCTAATGTGATAAGAGGAAGATCACAAGGATCTCAAAAATCGGAAAACCATTTTGAATAAGTTGATGCGTAAGGATAATGAAGGATGATAGACCCAATCCGATCTTTTGTTTTACATTCAGTCATGTATAAATGTTTCCAATTTTAGTGAAATTTATTTGGTTGCCCTTCATATATTTTGTTTTCTAGTACTAATATTTTAGGTACAATATTTTCTTTTCTATTCCATTTAATTATTTTTGAAAATCAAAAATGGGGAGAAAGGAAAAATGAATACTAAGTAAAGAAGAAATTTCCCCAAGGGGGAGTTCAACTAAGGGGGGGTTGTTATACAAGAAGATTTCCGTATGCAATAAAATTCTACGTCCCATTACAGAAATATAGAATATGATCTTTAGTGTGTCCAAAGCCTAAGGAGGAGTTAGTCGTATTCATATGTGCCCATGTGTTATGGGAGATAATTTTTACTTTCCGAGTTCAGAAAAATATTTTCTAATGTACTTATATTATTTTCTGTAAAGATGGTTGTGCTTTCCAAAAAGGGGGAGATTGTTGAGTCAATTATGTTTCCTTATGAATTTT
Organism: Viscum album; assembly: GCA_963277665.1. NCBI lineage: Eukaryota > Viridiplantae > Streptophyta > Magnoliopsida > Santalales > Viscaceae > Viscum > Viscum album. The sequence goes on along the minus strand of OY728140.1, from coordinate 1,261,613,492 downwards.
CTATTCTTACTTGTTTGGGGTGATTGTTGAGTCCATAACGTTTCCTTATGACTTTTACATTCATTGTTTTTTTGGAAATCACAAACACCTTATTTTAAGGAAAATCTCTTTTACTCTATGATTTACATTTATAACGAAAAATTTCCTTCCCCAAAGAAGTTTATCCTTATCATGTTTTTCTTTGTTCATATTTTTTTCTAAGTAAAAAAGTGGGTTTTGTATCGAAAACCTAGGATTATTATATATACATATATATAAAGAATTCTGTTTTCTTGATCCGAATTTAGGTTCTGAATTATATGAATTCAGACTCCAAACTCTTATGAGTTCTGACTCTGAGTTCCCTGAATTCAGACACTAAACTCTTATGAGTTCTGACTCTGAGTTCTCTAAATTTAATCTTCAATCTCTTATGAGTTCTAACCCAAAATTCTAATGAACCCAGACTCGAATTCTCATGAACTCAGACTCCGAATTCTCATGAACTCAGACTCTGAATTCTCATGAACTCAGACTCTGAATTCTCATGATGTCAGACTCTGAATTCTTATAGACATAGACTCCGAATTCCTATGAATTAAGACTCCAATGTTTGTAGAATTTGAAATCTGAATTCTTTGATAAAAAGAATCCAAATATCTATGTATTATAGATTATGAATAGTCTTTCGTTATACTCCAAACATTCATTTTTATTTGACTCCAAAACATTAATTTGTTCAAGCAATCATACTTTTCTTATCCTTGATATAGGTTCAAAATGATGTCATGATTTCTGTTACTAACTAACTGTTTTGAGTGACACATGTACATGTCCCTCATAAATTCAATGAAAAATATGATTGTTGGAGGAGGGAGCCGACTGTTGAAGATGTCCCTATAAATAGGAGCTCATTTGAAATAGATCATAACATGTTTATCAATCTAGATATTACATGCTGCTGAAGTGATTTCTAGAGAGAGAGACTTTATTTCTTTGTGTGTACTAAACACCTTGTTCAGAATTGATGTGTGCGACTCTGAATGTTGCTGATTATATTCGAGGGCTTCTAGGGATAGGAAGATAGAGGTGCCGACTACCTTGATGTTGAGGGCTTACCGGGATATCAAGACAGACTTTGATCTTTGAATTGTTGGAATACCCTGGTGTGTGTATTACATTCTTTCTTGAAAGCATAAATCAACGGACCTTTATCCAAGGTTTTTGGATACCTTTCAGTTTGGGTTAAATGATTTACTACTTATTACTGGTATTGTTTCATGTTTTCAATGACATTTTGATTGTTGAGGAAAGCATAACTTTCTTATACTTCCATATACATGAACTCTGATATAGTGAGATTATGTAATCATTATGGTAGAATCTTTATCTTTCTAAACTTCTATTGATTTTTTCATCCAGATATACTTTTCTAAAAATACATTCTCTGAATCATATTTCCATAATAATGCTGGTTAGTAGAACATAGAGGCTTTTTCAATTTACATTCTTTAACCTTGTTAAACAATATAAAGATTTCTAACCATATTCAAATGTTACCAATGTATTTTTAAAGTATAAATTCCCCCACCCCCTATTGTATATTGTGCATCTAAAGTATCATTTTATTCATACAATTGGTATCATTGGAGAATAACATACTCCATACCAACCCAACATTTAATAGTTAGGTTATAATACTATTTAGTTAGAAACTTATACATGGTCTTGCGTGAAATGAATTATATCCAAACAACATGAACATGTATGTATCAAAACCTATGAATAATGATACATATACTACATTCTATGATGATATTGTGTATTTCACAAGTTTATCATGGTATAGAGTACAACAGAAGACATCAAATAAATTAAAAAACCCCATCTCATAAAAATTGTGGGGGGTTTCATTCTACCCCACATCAACTGAATTTATCTTTCAAAATTCATCATGTTTATAAAAGGTTTACTATTTGAATGTTTCCTCCATAGAAACCCTCATCATAAAAAAGAAAAAACATCATTTTAAAAAAAGAAATTTATTAACATAATGGTTACCCAAAGTAACTCATCAACGGGTTCACACATAGGATAACATATGTGGGAAGCAAAAACATGGATATGGAAGAAAAAATATAATAATCAAGTTATAATAAATAGTGGTAGGGAACAAGGATAAGAAAAATTTAAAAATCAGAAAGCCACAAATTTTTGATGATTTAAGGGACCATCTAATTCCTTGGATAAAAATTTTCTATAATATCATATTTTTTTTCAAGATCCTTTTCCTAATGTTGAAGAACATGAAAAAAATACATACTTGATTTTAGTACAATCTCATCATTTGTCATGCCTTGAAAATTTTCCAATTCATCTCTTATTCAATGAAATGATGTTGAATTTTTCATTCATAAAGTGTTATAAGAACATGTGATCCATAAATAGAATGATAGGTAATTCCATCTATCTTAATCAAAAAAAGGACTACATAAGTTATCAAAATACATAAGTCCATCTATAGTGATGTTAACTATATATGGTTCCAAAAATGGTCTTATAATTAATCTATCACATTGAAATAAAAGAAAAAAAATTTATACTGACCATGGACTTATCGTAGGCCAGTGGTATGTGATAAAGGCCAATCGCACATCAGTTGTGGGTATGATTCATGTAGCCTTGTTCGACGTGATGGTTTATCTCTTGACCCGCGGGTTCTTTTTTTCTAAAACTATATTATTAACATTTAAAAAATAATATTAAAAAAAATATTTTATCCATAAACAATACTATCCAATGTCCAACATAATCCATTCCAACTCTTAGGATTATCAAAAATACTTCTTTCAAAACTCAATGTACAAAAAAAACAATTACAATAAAGTTCATATAAAAATCATTTGAAAACCTTAATTTATCTCCCATATATCATAAGATATATATTGTTGGTCACATTAAAAAAATTTGAATGACTTTATGATGCATTATCTGGAGTTATGGTAATAACCTAAATTACCGCATATCCTTATTGAAAACATGCATGTTTCTTTATTCCAAAATTTATTGGATATATTCCCAAAGTCCAAAAAAGTTGTATACTTCATTCATGATAGCATAACACACATTTCAATAACTCCATAATTAGTTACCAACAAACTATCATCATCAAATTTACTTATTCAAATCCAATATATCTTTATCAAAAAATCATTATTTAAACATAAAAGACATATTAAGGGTTATCTTTCGATTAATCATGTGTTATCCAAGTATATCACCATACCCTTAAATCACATTTTTTGGATCCTAAGAACTATTCAATATATCCTTTTCAAACTCTAATGAAAAACTTATACTATTAACACTTAAATATTTCATGATTTATATAACATAGTATTTGAATTTTGAAACATATACACCTCAATCATCTAATTTTATTCTTATACCATTAATTAATATCGACCATCCACATTATTACTAAAATATGAATCATGTATTAAGGTTTACATCCTCAAGATTCTTAGGTTTAATTTTAAAAAATATTGAAAGAACATCACATACCTTTCAGTTATCATTTTCAATGTATTTATCCTCTATATTATAAACAATACTCCTACCATCATCATAATTCTCTTTTTGATATTTACCCTTAGGAAATCAATCTTTATAATTACCCTAATTCCATATAAAAACATACAATGGATAAATATATTATATGTGGTTCTGGATATTGAATAAGGCCAAAAATAAAAGTGTGATGAATATATATCAGAGATTAAAACCCCATAAGTAAGGGAAATTATTTAAAATATTTCAATCTATGATATCGTCAGTTTTACCCTAGGATAGTAATGATTATAAAGAAACCCTTGGATTTTAAACTATACTTAGACTTATCTTTAAGAAATCCCTATACATATCCTTAAAATTTTCTCTAGGGATTTCACTAGTGTTTTTACATCGTAACTTCCAAAGGTTGACTAATCCTCACTCTGATGCCAAATATAAAGACCCATGTTTGATGTAAATTGAAATTACATAACATTTGAATAATAATTAAAAATTATAGAAAAATATTCCCGAATACCATAATAGTTTAGTGCCTTTGGAAACTGAGAATGATAAAAAACTCATTCATAAAACATCTACATCATCTCCTTCTTTATCCTTCATAACTAGATCCCCTTTTGACACACGTTACATAACACCCTTATTCAATCCTGAGGAAAATAAACATACAAATGGGTGAGCTCGGATGCTCAGAATGGGTAATCACGGTTGATATATAAACATAAACATAAGAAAAAAGTTTATTATAACATGATCATAACATTAGAATATCATCCCCTCTAGATCAATGGAAAACATGAATCACAAGGATACATCAATGATCATAATACATAATATCATATCTATAACATATGTCATGAAATTGTGGAATAAACATAAACTTATATCATTTTGAACATGTATGAAAAGTAATAGGTTCAGTCATTAGATTAAGGACATGGAACCAGGACCTTGCATAACCATATAGACATGGAAATGAGGTCCACTGATAAAACGAGGTCCACTCATAAAACGAGGTCCACTCATAAATAAATATAAGAAAATATCAATGGATAACACATAATATTTTCAAGATATCACTCTGAAATATAGTGTACTTATATGTAGATGATAAAATAAATATTTTATATTGGAGCTACAGACATTTTATACTATAAACTATATTTCCATACTATATAAGAATTTATAGTAAACAAATCCCCTGAAATAATGTTTTCAAATATCATCTAAAAATTTCTTGGGGTTTGCATTTGTTACTGAGGTAATGAGGTATATCATATAATGATTAAACCCCTTTATGACTTGTCTCCTCCTCACAACATCTCTGTGTAAAGAGGCATTAATATAAATCATTATTATATCATCCAATTTATTATAAATCTCATTTAGAAAATATACCCGTTAAAAAATTGAGGAATAATGTTAAATCATATCATAGGTATGATGAATGGAATATTGATTTTTTTATATTCAAGTAGTGATTATCCCACCTCCAGTAATAATGCATCTTGTAGAAGGAAAAAATCCCATCATCTATGAGGTAGTCTTAGAGCATTCTCATGATGTGAAATTATTGTGAAAGAATGATGAAAGAAATAAAACAAATCTATTAACTTGGCAACACAATTATGAATATTCAAAAAAGATAAGTAATGGTTGAAAATATGATCTTATGTTTATCATTGTTGTAAAAATGTTTCAAAACAACCTAAAATAACATGTGGCCTATCTGGTTTCAAATATAGATCTATTGAAATATATCCTTTGTCATCTAATGTTTAATTGCAATATGGAATATTGAGAAGAAAGAATATAGTAATTAAGAATTAGATTTTATCTCAATAAGATACATAGTGGTGTGAATCTCAATATTTCATAGATTCCCATGATTTAAAAGAAGAATTATGTATATAAATGTAATTCCAAATAAAGATATTTTTATTATATAAGAATCCCTCCCAACTTGGGAGATATATTTTGATGTTTCATATAGGACCCCACCTGTTAAAATAATTGAGGACCTTTAATTGATCAAGTTTGACATGTGGATTGTATTCAAATACCTTCCAAAGTCACAACTATTGTACTCATTCTTCCTCTTATAGGGATGCACAAATAATTTGGTATAATATCATGATCTAATTTGTTGGTTTATAACATTCCTTGACCATCCTATTCACTATCAAAAAATTAAATTTTACTAAGAGTTTGTGACTAAATAATTCATTACAGAATACTATATTAATAAATTGTAATTGAATCCCCTCCTCTTGAATTATTAAAAAGTAATGGAATGGTTTCATATAGAACATTTTCTTTCATTCCTTTTATAATAACATAATTTCATAGTTTATTTTTTAGTTTACATATATTCCACATTTACCACCTTGTATCAAAGTGAAACACTGATCTCTATAGAACATGAAAGAGTAGGAGCTCATTTATACAATGAAACAATTATAATAGTGAATTAAATCTATACAAATCCACTATGAGAGAAACCACTGATTCCATATCAAGATTCTCAATTATCTATTTTGATATCCTAAAAATGGATTATGACCAATATAGGTCCCTTTAATAGGATCAACCAGAAAGAGAGGATATCTATAGGTGAGAAGTGAATTCCATTATCTATCAAAACATAGTCTCCCATGAAATGATTTATAGTGATGTCTTGATTGAATCCTACTCATGTGTGTTGAAGGATGAAAATTCCATTTTTTTATATATGAAATCTATGAAAGATTATATGGGTCTCATTAGAAAAATTCAAAACAAATCTATTAAATAATAATTGTTTGTTACTTCTATTTATTAATTATGTTAGATTATGAAAATTTTTAAACTAAGTGTCACACATTACCGATCCATAAAAATTTCATACATCTACCCTAAGGATGTTTAATATCACAACGCACTGCTAGCAATTCACTATAAGGGGATTATATTGTATGGGACAATATAGTTCAGAAACATCACCACAATATATGTTTATGTTAACTATAATTTAAATCTTCCCCAAATTGGGTATATTTTTACCCTTAATAATGGTTGGGACAAATGTCAGGATCACTTTCATATGTTTCAATATATTCACTTTTATTAATGCTCCTAATGTTACCCTTATAGATATTTGAACAATTATCTTTTTACATGAGATTAAAAAATTATAATGAAAATAAAATATCCAGTCCAACCAATTTTACAAATATCATGGAGTTAAAAATTGATAGACAAATGCATTCATCAAGACCATATCAAATATCCAAAAAAGAATGGTGAATTGGAAAAAAAGTACTATTAGATAAAATATAAATTTTTTATAAAGATATTTAAAATCAATGTTCACCCCTATATAGGAGAATACATTGTTTATTGAAAATGGGATATAGATGGCCATTACAATTTAGATTTACAAACCTTCACTTAGAACTTCCATCTCTGACAAATTGACAAATAATGAAAACTCACGTTTTTCACTGAATGTGTTATAATGTCTTGATGAGAAGTTTATATAAGCCCTACATAACACATAAATTTAATAAATAATTATGAACTAAGACATAATAAATTAGTTATTCTCCAATCACTAATTCATGGTGTATTAGTGAAAGTTCAAATAATACAAATGACCACGAAGAGGAAATCTCTAAAATTAAAAGCTAGATGGAATGGGCCTCACATCATAAAAAAGGTATATACTAATGAATAATATTTATTAGTCACCATATTTTGAGAAAATATCACACCTTTAATAAGTGATAATTTCTAAAATAAATGTAATACTTGATATCATCCAATAACAGGTAAACATTACATCCCTAGAATATTTCTCAATTTAAATCTTCTTATTTTATCATTATAATATAAAAAATTCATTTTTTCATTAGAAGAAAAATTTAAAAAATTTAAATATTTAATTAGATAAAATAATTAATATTTTTGAGTTTATGGGGAAATATTTATATTATAGTAAATTTTTGGGATTTTTTATAAATTGTTGAGTTTTGGATGAATAGTGACAAATTACGATTTTCGAAAAACTATCTTTTATTTTATTTAAATAAATTAATTTGAAAGTACAAAAAAGTACTGAATTTTTTTCAAATATAAATAATATAAATTTTAATAAAAAATATAATTAATTTCACATGAATATATTTTGTATTTTTTTAGTTATATGATTACTTTTTTTCCATAAAAACACAATTTTCTCAAAAATTCTATTTTTAATTGAATTTTGCACAATTTTTTTAAAATTATTTTCTAGCACTTTTAAAAATATTATATTTAATAATGGTTTCCATATTTTGGATCATTATGTTTTGATTTAATAATGAGATAAATTTCATTTTGGTGATTGTGAAAAGAAATTGCTAAAAAGGATGTCCCAAAGTAAAGAGGTAAACAAATGAGTTAATGTTAAAACTAGGTGATATCGTGATAAAATATCATATTAATTATTATAGGATGATGGTATTTAGACCTTTATAACATTATCAATGAAATTTAATTTTTTACGTTCCACTAATACATGTGTAATTCACATATAATATTTATTTATTAAGTGTAAATATGATAGTACCCATCACCTTACATATAAAAGGACACTGCTATCCTATTTTCATTGTAACTCTTAGTCAATTTATCTAGAACATAATATACTCAAATAAATTCCCAAAATTTATTCCCAATTCATAGAGGTACTTTTTTAGAAAAATAGAACTTCAAAAATGATTAAGCTGTAACATAATAGAGGTTTCATAAAGAATAAATATAACTCTTAGCTAGGTGTTTTTATGTTTATTTATTCTTCAACATATTTAAAATCATTTATAAACATGATGATATAACAATAATAGTATATTACATAAAATAAATTTTTATTATTTTTATAGCACAACCCTTTATCATCTTTTTTTCTATGCTATGGAAAATGAAAACATCGCATGTCTGTACGTATAACCTACTATCTCAACATAGCGGCATGATTTTTTTTTCATCACCAATTTACATGGAAGGTTATATAAATATAAATTATGAATATAAATTATATTTAGGACATATTTATGATTATATAAATATAACATATCATCTACCTCTTTACCCTTCCACTAGTTAAAAAAAGATAGCACCGCTCTAGTGTACGTGTGCATTGCCACCTCCATGAAGCTATTTGACTCATTTATAATGACTAAATTTCATAGATTATTAAAATTTGTTTTTAATGTATAAAAATTAATATTATTTAATAAATAATAAATAATATAGAATTTAACCATGACCCCATTGACCATGGTAAATATACCATTGTTATTTTGAGGTTATAAACTAAATGACCCTAAAATTCACAACATGAAAATAAATAATTTACTAACTATATATTACATGATAATAAATTAAATAAAAGGTATTATGTAAAATAGTAAACATGAAAATATTAATTAGACATGTTAATAATTTATATAATTTTTTTATATGGGAGTTACAGTATGTTTGTGGAAAGTTGGACTCTGGGTAAGGGTTTATTCTATGGTCTCATTTTTATTTAAGATTGTTTTTGTTTAAAATTATATTAAAAGAAATTAAAAGAATATTTTCTTTGAAAATATTTACAGTTTATTTTTATGTGATTTTATATGGAGTTTCATCATTTCCTTTATTTTCCCTCTCTACGATACTTAATACATCTAGGGGTTTTATTTTGGTAGACATGCCTTATTTTTCATTTAGTTCAAGAATCATTCTCCTCCTATACATGTGTTGTGTAATATTTTCAAAACTGTTTTCACTATGATATCATGAGTTTTTTATGAAATTTTAATCTATATTTTAATTTAGATAAACATGATTAAATTGGATATTTTTACCAATTTCAAAACAATTTACTTTTCAACTTTTTACCAAAATCTTGAGGGGAATATTTGTACTACCTTTACCGAATGATTAAATTTTTTAGTTTTCATAACTGTTATTTTTATAAGGCTTCTATTATATGTTTCCATGGTTATTTTCAAATAAATTAATTTTATCTATCAAATTCAATTTTTTAGTATAAATGCTATCAAAATAAAATAATATTTTTACCATTTTTCAAATAAATGTTTGAATGTTCTTTCTGTGGAATTTTAATCCTTGGCAACACAATTTGATGATTATTATACAATAATATGGATATAATTTAATGATACCATCCACCATATTTCTTTGTATGTCCTATGATAATGTTGTATTGTTTTTCGAGCAGGGAAATTAACATTTCATATGCAAGTTATTAAGTGCAATTGATTATATTGATCATGTATTGAATTGTTATTTATTTTGTTCATATGATGAATTCATTGGAAATATTATGTAATAGTCATTCCACTATATAGCCCCATGATTCATTAATAGGTCTTATTAGGAAAAATAGTTTTGTTATTTGGAATACACATTAACTATCTATATATTATCTCTTCGAAGGAGACTATATTCAAAGATTATGATTTTTGGTATTATGAATTATATAGTTATTAGTGTAGTATATGTTATCGATACGATTATATATTTTTTAGGACATCAATAGATATATTCCAATTTTATGATATTATATTAATGAAATATTTTATTAATATTTATCTCTACCAAATTAATCATGCTTTAGTAATTCTATGATATCTTTTATTTTATTCTTTCCATTACTGAGCATCTAAGATCACCCTCTTTTATGTTTTACATTCCATAGGATACCAAAAAGAGAACTATGAATGGTTTTAGAGATATCAATAAATAATAATAAACATCTCACTATAATTTTATCTTTTATTTTATGTTTTAAAATGAAATGTGAGAATAATGTATGTATATAGTCTCCCATGACTCTTAAACTATTCAATTCATTGAGATGTGATCACATGTATATCATTTAGATTTATAATGATAGCCACAGGTAATTATATTAAAGGTGATATAGTTGGTATCAAGAGAAGTTTATTATAAACCATAAGAACTAGATTTATGTAAACATAGATTTGAAAATATATCCCAATTGCAGATTCTAAGGATAAATGTGTTTATTAGATGAAATCATAATGTTCTATTACAGTAGAAAATGTATAGTTTCTTAATAATGAATCCCTAGTATGGATACTAGCATGCGGATGTAGCTATGGAATAGATTCATCTAGGGGTAAACACTATGAAAATGGTTGGATGAGTATCAACTAAATCAACATTTGTATGGTGATGAGTGGGATTAAGATGAAAACATTTTCTATAAACACTGAAGGGATATGATTTAAACAATAAAAAACATTTCAATGGATGTCATATATGCAGATATTTATACCATAAAAATGATAATTATTATAGGGCTGGAGATGAAAAAATTAACACTATATTGGGGTATCTCACCCGGTTTATATCAAATAACCTTTACTATATAAAGAAGACTACTGATCCACAAGATGGTACTATATTTTCAAAATGCATCATGTGATATAATTCTCCATCATTAAATGGAGATACTAATTCATTAGTATTTAAGTATAAGATAAATTCCCTAGAGAAGATATTTCTTACATTTCAAAGTATTGAACGACTGAATGTATCATGATAGCTAATCATATTAAGGGAGATGTGGGTCAATGGTGGTAACTGATCTAGAACACTATGGTATTGAAGGAAATATATAGTATGGAGTAGAATTCATTTATGGATAAATTATTTGAACAACACATTCTTCATAATCAAGGAGATGAAAAGGACAGGAAATTCTTCAATTTAAGGCAAAAAAGAGTAATTGTTTCCCAATATGATTCTATGTCTTTAATGTTTATAACTCTTTTTTTGAATAATATATATATATTATAAATAGTAATATTGAAAGCTTCATTAATTGGCTAAATCATAGACTTTTAAAGGAATTATTCCCTCAGACATTAAATGTATAAGAGGATACAATATAAACATCCCTCAAGATTGAGATTGAATTCCCCATGTATTATTTTTTCTTGGGAAAAAATTAAATGAATAGGATGTCTTAGTACTATAAAAATTGAAATATTTAAAAGATAATATAAGAAGGTTTAAATTTCTAACTTGTAATAATTATGGAAATAATAAACATGGAAATTTTTTAACGGGAATTAGAGATTTCTTCATGTCCTAAGATATTGGAAATGATTCTCATGATTTCAATAGAAGGAAATATGCTTCCAATGTAAAATGATTCAAATGTATAGATATAGGAAATTATTCAAATGAATTATGTAAGATTGAAATGAATTTGGTATAGAAATGGGAAATAGATAAAAGTTATGCTTATATGATCACTAAATGTTAGGGTGATATTCATAGATATGTGGTGGTAGGTACTTTGATCATATCCTCAAATTTATCTGATTCTCTATTTGATTCTTGAATATTTTCACCCTTTGATATCATTAATGTTTGACAAGAAAAACAATTTTTCCCTAGAACCATAATTAGGAAATTTTCAATCAGGAATCATAATTGAAATATTATTACAATAAGGATATGTCAGTTTTTTCCATTATGACACATGGACATACCCTATTTGAAAACAATATTAATATTGAAGTTTTGTAATTTTTTCTAATCCTTACTGTGGTTTAGTTATAACATTTTAATGTGAAAAATTATATCATATATAAGGATATTAAGATTTATGATGGTGATGCAGAATCCGTTTTATTTATAGGGGAGACTATATAATCTATATCATTTCATCATCCACCTCTTGTGGCATAACACTATGAGTTTTTAAAAAATAATATTAATTATGATAATGTATATGACACGCAACACCAAGCCTAATTGAAAAATGGAATATCATTAATTAAATATCGTCATTATATTATATAATTTGAATTAGTGATATAAATAATATCAATTACTTTTTGAAATATATATAAAGGTCTTGCTCGTATTTATATCTTCTTATTAAATATTCACTCAATGTTTTGTAAATTCATTTTATTCTTTGAAATTATGTATTCTTCCAGAATGATTTTTTTAATTATGAGAAAATATAATAAATTATTTAAACAAATTTTATAATGATATTTTATAAAAAAGAAATAATTTTTAAAATATGTATATAAAAATTATCTATAGGTGAAATTTTGAGTTTTTTTAAAAAGTGTTATTTTTTAGTGAATAGTTAACATACCGCTTTTCATAAAACAGTCATAAATTTTCATAAATTAATGAATTTAAAATTAAAATTATGATTTTAAATTTATTTTAATGAAACACATGTACTATATAAATATATATATTTAATTTAATTATCTATATTTGAATCGTATTTTTGCTAAATTTTTTTAAGTTTGTTTTTTGGACATAAAGAAGAATATTTCTGAAAAATAGTTTTCAATCTATACTCAAAGGTGTAATTTTTAATGGAATTCTAAAAATTATATCAATTTAATCTTGGAAAATGGATTCCATATTTTCAATTATAATGTAATAATTTTGTTAATTTGGTTATTTTATTTTTAGTCATTATGAACAGTAACTATTGTAAATAATTATCACCACTATAGGATTAAATCAGGTAATTATGGTTAACTATAATATGATAAATACTAAATATTGACCCCCGTAGATTCTTTTATTCTACTAGATGATTGGGTTTTTTGTCATTTACATCATATTTATGAATATTTGGACACATGGTTCAATATTTTTTTGATTTTGAACACTATTATTTTTAAGTAAAATATAAAGACAAAAATGTCACTTTCATTCCTTTAATATCTACAATATTATGTCATAGGGTTAAAAAAATTAAATGTAGCTATAAATAATAATTTGGATGGAAAAAATTATTTTTTAATCATGATCACCTATTTATGATCTTTCTAATGAAATAATTACCTTAAATTTTTGCACAATAGAGACATAATATTTATTTAATTTATAGAAAAAATAAAAAATAATATTAAAATACTAAAAGTAATATAATTTGTAAGAGATATTGGGTTTCAACAATGTTTTCAGAAAATTTTTACATATTCTTGGGGAAATTTATATATTTTAGTTACACTTTAGTCTAGTTATTTTTAAATTCAAAATAAGTAAACCATTCCAAAAATGAAATTAATGTTATTTTATAATAAATAATATTTTATTAAATGATTTATCATTCCTAAAAAACCTATATCCATAAAAAAAATATTTATGTTTTAAAATATCATTCATTTTCCATTTATGGGACAATTTCTCATATATATTAACTATATTGACCCCTAAAAAGTAAAAAAAAACAATGTTATAGATATAATCATAAAAAAGGGTTAAGACATGTTAAAACCAAAAGATAAGCGTAAAAAACCACCTGAACTTGTCTAAATTTTATTAGATGATATTATTTCGACTCATCATTATCAAATCATCATGTTGTATCTTTTTGTATTATTTTTTAAAAGAAAACAAAATTATATTAATTTAATATTTTAGGTAATCCCAAGAGTTCTCATCCCCTCACATATAAAAGCGGACCTCCTCTCCTTTTTTATTATCACATAAAAAGCCATTTTTATAAAAACTCAAGCTTCTCATATATAGATATTACGTATTCATTGATTAATATTTATTAAATTACAAAAAAAAACCTTCTGGTCTATAATAGATTAGTGACTTTGGAACCCTAGAACAATATATTCTTAAATCATGATTGATCTTCAATGTACCCCATAAAGGTCTTACCCTTTAATACACCTATATAAAAATATTTATTCATAACCTAGTGAAATGAAACATACGAAAGGGTGAGATAGAATGCATAGTAATGGTAAACAATGAAGATACATAAGCATAACATGCTCATAAGGGTATGAGAAGAGGAGCATAAAATTTGAATGCCATATCCTGCATAACAAAGATTATAATATTGATTCATGGAATAATGATTGATTGTTCATAAGAAATGAATCATAAGGGAATAAAATAAAATGATCCATGATAGTATATAATTGGAATAAGACATGGTATTTTGGAATACACATATGCATTGAAAATATTATGTAAAGGTTACCTGCCAAAAAATTCATTACATGTTAGTCTTGTGATGATCGACGGTGTACCTACTTTAATATTATGTTAACCACCAATGTACCATCCATTTTAATGGATACACCACCTAGGATGGACACATCACAATCCCCATTGGCAGCTATTTCCTAATAGTGGAATGAGTTCACTCCTAAAACCATCATGTTAGTGAAGGTTCACTCCCAAGACCATCATAGTGGATAGAGCCCCTTACGAAACCAAGTTCACACCCCATTCTTGTCCTATCTATCTCATAAGATATAAATAACTAACCAATTCATTATAGAGAGAAAAATTACCACCTGTCATTGGTTATATCGTAACCACCATCCCTATTAATATGATAACCACCATCACATAATGAAAATCATACATACGTGTTCCACAAGATTATAAAACATTCATCATATCATAACCCACGAAATTAATAGTGTTTCATAAAAATTCCCTCATATCATAAACTATTAAAAAGGGACAGGTTTCATAATCATTTTATTATTTAATTATAGAATAATATGTGAAAATAAGTCGGTTTTATAATAGTTATATCATAGTATAAGCCTTGGAATAAAAATTATTTTCATAATTTTTCTATGATCATAATCATAAACCATTCGTAGAATGAATTTTAATGATTTCCTTGGTTTATATCCACAGTAAATCATAAATTATACAAAGGATGTAAACATAAATAGAGAATTATTTGAAAATATCACATGGATAATTTAATATGGGAAAACATTTCTTATAAAATAAATTTTTAAAAAATTAAAATAGTTTTAAAAACCATTTACTTGAAAATTAAATTGAAAACTTATAAATAATATTATGAAAAATAATTTAAAACATATCTTGAGAAAAATATCATTTCCCGTTTGAAAATTTTTTCTTTAACATAAAATTTTTTGAACATCCATTTATTTGAAAATAACCATTAAAACTTATGAATTATTATTTAAATAAAACAATGTTCATGGCAATGAGAAGCTTCTTTCATTCCATACATATTAAAACAAACATTCCTTTTACATTTTCGATAAAATACAAACTGGATTTGTTTTGGAATGTGATAGGAAGATTCATTTTGATTTTTTTAAAAAATTTCAACATGATTAAAATTCCTTTTTTAAAAAAATTTCAGTGTAATAAAACATTTTTGATTTTTTAAAAAACCTAGTTTTAGAATAAAATAGATTTTTTACTGAGAAGATGAATTTTTCATAAAAATGTAATTTTTGAAATATTGAGTACATAATGAGTATTAAATATGTGGGAAACATTTAATCTCATGAAATTACAAGATGAGAATAAAATTATTGAGTTTTTTTAGAGTTATTTAATATTTTTTATCATTGGAAATATTTTTGTAAAAAATCCTTATAAATGATGTGATTAAAACATAAAATCATTACCACTTTGTTAACATCAAAATATAAGAACCATGATGGAAAATAAATAAAATGCAAAAAATAATATCATGATGTTAAATAATAAAATAGTATTACATGTAAATGAGGATGTACATAAACCCTTTAAATTAATAAATTCCTATAACAAAACAAATTTCTCAAAGAATGAAAATTGAGACAAGAATGCCTTATCAATTTATCAACTTTTGAACAGTAAACACCATGAAAGATAGATCCTAAAATGGATATGTAAAATCCATTAAATTTTAGGATAAAAATAATAATATAAATTCATGAAAATTATATACCCCATAAAAAATAAATAGGTGATTAATATGTCATGTGTTTAAAAAAAGTAAACATTGAGACTGGAATCCCTTACTGAAAGTATCTACTTCCACACACTTGATCAAACCTCCTATACAAAAAATATAATTTTATCATAAATTTTTTATATACCCATACACATATATAATACAAATTATTACTTACTTATGTCCTTTTATTACATATTTTTTTACAATTACATGTTAAAGTCACATTTCACTTAATAACCTCTTTATTTTTCATATATTTATTGATTTATTATTTTCAGACCTCTTACATTGATCATGGTTCCATAAATTAAAATAATAATAATAATGAAATTAGTATAATAATTATACATTAAATATAATTTTAATATTAATAATTAAATGTGGATTGGAGAAATGAAGTATTCTATGATCATAGAGATGATTTGTCATACATACATATGAGAAACATTTCAGTTTTTAATGATCATTATAAAAATGAGGTAAGTAAAATATTATCTTTACATAATATTAATAATATTAAAAACAATATATTATTTATTAATATTTTTTAAATATCATACATGTGGTTTGGTGATGGAAAAATAATTAAGTCTCTTCTTGAAGGCGGTAGTCCACACTACCTGAGTGGTGTTATCATCTTTCATTGTGTGAAAACGTAATAAATTGAATGATATATATTATATATTAATAATGATAAATATTTAATAAATATCATAATTATGTCATATATATCACATATAACCATTAAATGTACCCTTATCATATTCCATCTAAAACGTGAACAAATCACATCGCTTCGTGAGGTGGTACTCCACCGTACACATGAGTGACATTATCACATTCCGCCCACAAATGATGATTTCATAACCCATTTTATGTATGTGGAGAAGGTTGTAGGTAATTAAATAATAATAAAAACATCCAATTATATATACGATAATGATTTTATTATAACTATATGGTTTAAAAATGTTAAGGCAGAGAAGAAAGAGATTTAATAAAGACACTTGTTGAAGAACATTGTTACTTCTTTGGGTATCTTCCTTAGGTTTTCTCTAAAACATCCTAAGTTATATTTATGTACAAAATAAGAATTCTTATATGAGAGAAGGGATATTGGAAATTTTTTTTAGGGATTTTACAATCCAAATAGGTTTGATGGTGTGAATAAGAGATGATAGGGAGTAGCCTTTATAAGTGGGGGAGAGGACACAGAAGGTATTTTGTAAAAGAAATAAGTGATCCCAAATTTTTCATATATTAGAATTGAAAAACATAGGAAATTATATATCCTTATAGGTGAAATGGTATAAATATTTCTAACTAATAGTTTTTATGCTACATTATAGATAATGTTTACCATTTTCTTCGTAGTTTAACCCTAACTAAACCCATATTTACTTTAACTATGGTAATTAATATTTACTGCTTTCACTATTAATTTTGATAAAAAAATTATTTTACTTTATTAGAAATTATAAATTAGTATGATTCAAAATATTTAATCCATATTTCGAAACTATATTCATATATGTAGAAAATTTTAATTTGAAATTAATCCCATAGAAGTGACGAGAAAGCATGTTTTTAAACATAATATGTCCAAAAGAATGAATTTTTTTTAATCAAAAATCAATATAAAATAAATGAAATGACCTAAATTGGTTTAATTTGTATAATACTGAAAAAATTTATTTTAAAACTAATTAAGAATGTATTCTACCATTATAATGAATTTATACAAAAACGTAGTTTTAAATTAAAATACAAAATTTTTCACAACTCATCAAAAAATCAAATAATTCAGAAATCTACCAAATCTCCAACCACAAATAATAGTGGAATGTTTATTTTTAAAATTATCTTTATTTTATCATACAAAATTTCTATGAGTATAAAAAGTTAATTTTATTATATATTAACAAAATGTGACAAAACATATTGAAAAAAATAGTGTTTTTAATCATCAAATCAGATTAACTTGTATTTTTTTCTAAAAAACAAATAATATTAATGTTACACATATATGGAATATATAAAATATAAATTTAATTAAATACATTAACTAAAATTGATTTTGATAATTTATTGATATAAAACACACTTGTGAGAATAAATATAGTTTTCAAATAAATATTTCATTTTAATTTCAAAAGTGTTTTATTATTTTTTATAATTTATTTGATATAAAATAATTAATTTTATAGACATGTGTAAAACATATTTTAATAATTTAGTTAAAATTATTTAAGAACACTATTTTAATGTATATATGAAAAATATCATAACAACATTTTATTAATATATCATGATTCATTTAAACTGACTGTTTCATGTAATGAATGGTATTCTCAGTGTTGCATGAAACCCAAGAAAAACTTAGTTTTTCATCTAACTCAATCTAAATTTAGTGTAGTTTTTAAATAAAATTATTTAAAATACCTAAATAATTTTTTAAAAAATATATTTCACACTACAACAGGGTGTAACATTCCAAAATTAATTTCTCACTCAAAATATTTCATGGTCATAAAAGGTTTCACATTTGAAAATTAAATGATATAACTCTACATTATAAAGAGGTTTAATAAACCATTCTCCTGAAAATGAAATATTCATATAAAAAATTCATTTGGAATAACACATACATGTTTTTAAAATGATAGAGGATTGGTGGGAGGTGAAAATATGAAGATAGACGTGAAAACAAACACCCAAGTAGTGATAGTGACTGATAGAGAACACTGATCAAAAGAATGTGAGTGATCCAAAGAAGGTTAATAACTGTAAATCCATAAACCAAATAAATGTGAAAAGTTTATTGATATTATAAAAAATAATTATAACATGAAAAAATTTATTTTAATAATTTTTACAAGAAGATATACTTATTGATTTTATTCAATTTTATAAGAACAATCTCAACCTTTGGTTACACCTCGTTCAATTTCCACATCAAATATTACTCCAAGAAATGAAAGTGAATTTTTTATTGTTGAAACACTAATGGATCAAATGTTCCATAATATAATGATAATTCATTCCTTCTATCTCTCATTAAAAAAAGTTAACTCTTGTTATCCAATATAGAAAAATAATCATATAGTGATGTAAATGTTTATATTTAAATCCTCATCCAAAAAATAAACTTAAAAAAATTCTATAAATGGTTATCCATATAGCACTTATAAAATATTTTAATTGAAAATATTGTAAATAAGGTCTCTAATTTCCCAATATCAATTTATCATTAATCCCTCATACAATATGAAGTGGATATTCATTTTTAAACGCCAAATATGGGAATACATTCATCATGTATTATTTTGAAACATGTTAATAACCTAAATTACCATAAATCCTTATTCAAACCACACATCCTTTAACATTCCATGAATAAGTCCACTGATTATCTAAATTTTACCATATATTTAATATCGTTTTAAACTCAATCAGTGATAACACAAACAACTTTTTCAACAAATATTTTATCAGTTTTGAGGTCATAAATATGATCTATGTTATTATATACATATAAATAATCCAATTATCATAGATAAACTCTATTTTCTTAACATAAAGAACATATTAAGTGCTATATTTCCATAATCACCTGTTTTCCAGAAGAAACCATTAAATTAAATCAATTTTCATGGTCATAAATACCATTATATATTTTCATTTAAATACATAATGATATTCATAAACTTATTAATCCTTATATATCTCATAATTCTTTTGTTCAAATACATAAAAACATAAATTATTTTACCTCAAACATAATCCCTTAACTAGGATTCCTCATCTTTCCCCCAAATACTTCTTTCTATTGAAATGAAATTTTTCATCCCTTCATCACCAGTAGAGTAATAATTTCTCTTAACACCTTGATAATTTTCATCATGATCATTCCCCCTCATACATCGATTAACATAATGCCCTTAATTTAAATATTTAAAACATTGAACAGTCGATGATATCATAGGAAGAATAATATTACCATTCATGGAATTAACTAGAAATTTCATTTTCCCATTGTAGTGTATATTTTGGGTCCCACTTTTCCACAGTCAAAAAATATTCTTTTTATGATTAGACATTCACGTTGGTGAATATTTCCACATTCATAACATATATGAAACTAAATATTCACACCTCCATAGTTATCATAACTAAAACTCTTTGTGAAATCTTTCCATTTCTTTATTGGTGATTCTGATAGTCGGTTAAGGTATACATATTTAATCATGTTCAATGAAAACAGATTAGGCATAATCAAAACATCATTTACAGCAATCATCAACCCATTTAAATGATCATTATCAAATCATACCACACATTAAATTTTATTCTAGCTACATCTGTTTTAGTCCATTTATTAAGACTATAAATCATAGTGTGAGAAAACCTAATCATAATGTTAAATCACAATGTCTGAAAAATTATTTAGTATGTAAAAAACAAGGCACAATATATTTAATCTACGATACCATATGTTTATATAATGCCATCCATAGTCATTATCTATTTTAATCTTTTATGAAGGTTCAAAAAGTGTTTTTGAATTGTAAAATATTATCTGTCGTTAGTGTCAAACCAGTTGTACATTAAGGATCATTTTCATGCACCAGTTCCCAATTGACTATAGCTCAATATAGTTTTTTTATGTTTGTTTCCCCTTGATAAATATGTGCTAGAACCACATCCGTTTATAGTATCCAGATAGGGGTGTAATTTGTTTTAAACCCCTCACTGTATCCTTTAAAAATATTATATAATATTTTTCTATACTTTATCTCATTATTATACATATCCTTAGAGACATCCCTAGATATATCATTAAAGTTATACCTAGGGATCTCACTATTTTTTCCTCATCCAGGTTTCTAAAGGATACCTTAACCATTTATCTTATACTAAAATAGTGACATAGGCTTACCATACATGGATATTAGATTTTTTTAGATGAATATTTGTTAAATTACACAAACAAATTCCTAAGGAACATTATATTTGAGTTCATTTGGAATCATGGAACAAAATCATCTTAATTCTTGAATGTTATGCATTGTATCACATAAATATCATCTCCATTAGTACTACTCAAAAAATTTTCTTCATAACTCGGGGAAAGGATAAATAAGAAAGGGTGAGGTTAGATACTTTGTAAGGGTAAAAAGGTAGATATATAAGGATAAAATGATAATATGGGTCTGAGAACCTGAACATGAAATTTTAAAACCATATCCTATATATCAATGATCATAATCTTGATTCTTGATATAAATATTCACTGATCATAAGATAGAAATCGTAAGGTAATCAAATAATATAAACCATGAGTGCATAGAATTGGAATAAGACATAAAATTTTAGTATATAAATAAGTATAGAAAATATTATGTCAAGGATACCCACCAAGACATTCAAAACCTGTTAGGAATGGGCTAACTACTCATGCACTTATTTTTGGCTTCTGCTAACCAACATGCAACCTCCTCTTTAGTGGATACACCTCCTAGGTAGGCCACAACACAATATCATGTGGAATCACTTCTTTCATAGTGTAATGGGTTCACTACCTAAACAATCATGTTTGTTAAGGTTCACTAATAAGACAATAATAGTGGAAATATCCCCTTAATGAACCAAGTTCACTCCCTATTCTAGTCCTACCTATTTCATGAGATATAAATTTTTTTCTAATATATTGGATGGAGATATAGATCCCAACTATTATTGGTCAAAACATAACCACAACTCTTGAGTATAACTTATCATTTTCCACATAATTAAAATCATACATATTTCTCATATAATATCATAAAAAATAATCATATTATAACCCATGAAATGAAAAGAGTTTAATAAATATTTTATCAGATCATAAACTGTGGAAAAGTGGCAGGTTTTATAATCATTCCAACATTTCATCATCACGTAACCCTTTAAAAGAACAGGTTTTCAAAAGAGTAATATCATGGTATAAATTTTGGACGAGAAAAGAGATTCATAATTATATTTTCATCAAAAACATAAACCATTCAATTAAATAATGGGAATCGTATCCTTTGTTTATATCTATATTAAAACAAGAATTTTATCTTAGGATGTCACTATATATGGAGAAGGATTTTGAAATGTCACTTGGAATACATATTATAGAAGATAAAATTCATTTAAAATCACTTTTTAAAACCTAAAATATTTTGAATATACGTTTCATTGAAAATGACATTACAAACATAGAAATAAATATTTGAAAAATTATTTAAAACATTTCTTGATGAAAATATGATTTCTTCTTTAAAAAATACTTTTTAAATCATAAAACATTTTGAAATTCCATTTCATTGAAAATAAAGTTTAAAATTTAAAAAATATTCTTCATAGAAAATAACGGTTAAAAATAAAGGTAGTTATTTTTCATGTGTTCATGTTAAAACAAATATCCATTTAACCTTTTCGATAAAATGTTAAAGACCATTTTTTGGAAAGATACACAGGGAATCCATTATTTTTATTAAAAATTAAAAAATTGTTTTAATTTATTTATTAATATAATATTATTGTAATAAAACATTTTTGAAAACATTTTTAGAACACCTGGTTTTTGAATAAAACAGATTTTTTATAGAAACAATTGTTTTCTTAGAAACATTTTTTTATTCTCATGAATATATAAAGAGAGGAAAATTAATAAAAAACATGAATTATATTTAAATTACTATAGTAAAATATGATTCACTAGTTTCCTGATATATGGATCATAATACTTTATCATTGAAAACGTTTCCATAACAATCATGATAAATGGTGAGATTGAAACATTAAATCCTTACTTTCTTTGGAAACCTTGAAATGTAAGCCCCAAAAAAAATTAAATCAAATTAAAAATATATTAATGATAAATTAATTCATGATATAAAATTTGAAATGGGATTCATATACTCTTCTTAAAATAATATAGGTGCATAACATAAATTTTGACTCATAGAGGGAGAATTGAGACAAACAACCCTTACCGATTTGTTAGAATTGGAAATACACACCCCATAGAAGAGTGATAATAAAATGGATATGTAAACCCAAATATATTTTAGGAGAACAATAATAATATATGTTCATATTAAGTATATAAAACACGTAAAATAAATAGGTGGTGAATATGGGATGTGTCTCAAGGAAGTTAAAAGTGAGGTGAAAATCCCTTATCGAAAGTCTCAACTTATTTGACACTATATCTAAACTCATATAAAATAAATATAGGTTTATTATATATTTATTATAGATTAAATATTATATATATAATACTATATATTATTAACATATTTTATTATTACCAATTTGTTAACAATTCTATATTTAAGCCACGTTTTGTGTAATAAATGGTTTGTTTTTTCATATATGTTTTGATTTGTAATTTTTGATCCTAATAATTTTATCATGGATAAATTACTTTCATAATAATATTAATTATATAATTATCATATTTATACATAAAATATATTTTAAAAACCAATCATTAAATATTGTTTTGAGAAATGATGTATATATCAATAATAGAGATGGTAGTTTGTACATACAAATAAGTAACGTTTCAATTTTTTAGTAATAATTATAGAAAAGGGGTAGTAAATATCATATATTTAAATAATTATAGTAATAAAATAAAAAATATTAGTTAATAATATATAGTTATACATATTACACATGTGACATAGTGATGAAAATAGTGTCACATTGCTTCGTGAATGCGGTACTCCCTAGACGAAATAGAGGGCCCTAAGTGGCGTCACCTCTCCACTTTCCTGGCATCTAGGGTTTCCCTCGATCTCGTGATCCTTCCCTATCTGTACTATTATTCCCGTGTCTCCTTTCTTTGGATCGTCTCGACGGCTTGGTCGGCTCGGCGTGTCGTTTGACTCGGTCAGCAGGAGGATGAGGCTTATTTCCATTGAAGGTTGACGATGAATCTGGAGCGGCATAGGGAGGGGAGGACCTTGTTTCCTTTTTATTTATGATTTTTTTTCAGTGATGAAGGTTTTCTCTTGGGGGGTAATCGTTCGTGCTTGAAGGGATTGCTAGGCTGGGGTTCATCCTGTCGTCGTCCCCTCAATGTGGTTGTCTTCTTCGGATGCCTCTGGTGCCCTTTGCGGCAGTTTCGTGGATCCTCCAGTGGCGATGCGCTACGGGCTTCTACGGCGTTGTTGGTCGGTCCTACGGGCGTAAAACCGGTTTGTTTTCACAGGGATACTCTTCGGAGCATCCTAATTTCCTTATCAGCAGCACATCGATGTCCTGTGGTGAGTCTCATGGGGGTCACCTTCTGCGGCGGTTTTTTACCTGAGGTTCTGTTTTGGCCATCTTTGGCAGTTGGGGTGGCGGAAATATGTGTTTTCCCTAGTTGAGTTCTATTTTTCTGCTGAAATGACTTTTTGTTTCATGATGTATTCGGCATGGTTGTTCATGGACCATGGCGGGTTGTATTTTTAGAACTGAAATATCGATGGTGGTGAAGACAGATGATGGTGAAGCTCATCAGAGTGTTTGATGAAGAGATCAGGCTTCGGCGACGACCATGACGGATGGTTCTTCCGGTGTACTGCTAAGAATGGTGGCGCGTGGAGAAAGAGTCTAGATCAAGATGCGGTTCGATGGTTGATGTGGACAGATGAGCAGACAGGTTCGTGGTAACAGGGTTGGTGCACTGTTCGAGGAGTCTCATGATTTCTGTTTTGGGAATTTGAAATTTGAGTTTTGTTGTTGAACCAGTTGGTTTGAAGTAGTGAATTGGTAGTGGTGAAGTCTTGTACTGGGTACCGTCAACCCTTAAACCGGCCTTTATAAAATTAAAAAAAATGATTTGCGGAATGCGCTAGTCCACACGTACATGAGAGGAGTTATCATCATTTCTTTAGTGAAAAGGTCAGAAATAAAATGATATATATTATATTTTAATAATGATGAATATGTAATTAATATAATATTTTTTCTATGTATATCACATATCATCATTAAATTTACCCTTATCACCTTATATGTATTATGTGAATGAATCATATCGCTCCATGATGTGGTTGTCTTTTGTACATACAAATGACATTATCATATTCTTAAAAAATATAAATCATAATTTTATGTGTCATATAATAACTGAAAAATAATAATAATATCAAAACCATAATATATAAAAAATAAATCCACACTATGTCCTATTATTATAGGTTGTAATGGAAAAAATGGTATCAGTTAGCGACGTTGTAATCCACTTTACAAACAAATAATGATTTCAAAAAACATTTGATGGAAGTGGAGAGGGTTGTAGGTCATGAACACATTATAAAATCATCCAATTATATCTATGATAATGATGTTATGATATTAGTAAGTTTTAAAAATAATTTTATGTGGTGGAGAAATAAATAATATAAAGAAGCTTGTTGTAGAACATTACCACTTCTTTGGGGGTCCTCTTTAGGTTTTCACTAAATCCTTCCTTGGTTATAATTATGTCCAAAATATGTCTTCTGTGATTTGATTGGGTAATATTTAAATTTATTTGGGAATTTATTTTCTAAAATAAATAGGTTTTAAGGTGTGAATAATATAGGAGAGGGGAAAACCTTTTATAAGTGGTGGAGAGGAAACACTTAGTATTTTGGAAAAGAAATAAGTTTTCACACGTTTTTAATATTTAACAAGGGCATAATTATTGTATTATGTAACCTTATAGGTTTATGATTCAATATATTTTCCAAAAATAATTTTTATACAAGTTTATAGGTCATTTTTACCCTTATTTTTAGTTTAACCCCCGATAACCCATTTCTACCTTGATTCAAGTAATCGATTTTTACAACATTCACTATTAATATTGGTAAACATAATTTGACCCTATTATAAATTATAAATTAATGTTATTAACATTATGACATACATTTCTCTAAATTCCATTCACATAAGTGGACAATTTAAAATTAAAATTAATCCCACAGATATAATAAGAAAACATGTTATTAATGAGAAAAAAATCAAAAACGTGAAATGTTATTATATAAAAAATAAATGTGAAATTGATTACAATGAAATAAATTGGATTAAATGATATAAAATTGAACTAATTTTACCTTAAAAACCAATTAAATATATAATTTTACATCATAATAATTAAAATGAACAGATTGATTTAAATTAAAATTCAGTTATTTTTTATCCATAAAATAATAAAACTTTTTAGAAAAAAATAAGATTAATTATCCCTAAGATATTGTGGAAATTAGAATTAAAAAATGAATTTTATTTTTACAAAATGAATTTAAAAAATCTTTTAAAAATTAATTTTATTTTAATTTCACAAAAATGTGATAAAATTGTTTCAGAGAAAAATACAGTTTTTAAGTATAAAAGTGGATTAATTTTTTCCTTTATCTAAAAAATATCTGATGGGAATTTCAAACAATTGTTTGAGTATATAATATATAAATTCATTAAAATCATTAATCAAATGTGTTTTGGTTAAATTATCACTATAAAACACACTTATTTTCATAAAAATAGTTTTTTAAATAAAAATTTCCTTTTATTTTTAAAAGGGTTATATTTTTAGTTATAAATAATTAGTCACAAAAAAATTTCATTTTATATACATGTATAAAACATATTTTCATAATTTAATTAATCTTATTTATAAATTCCAGTCCAAATTCTAGGTGACAACAATCTTAAAAATATATTAATAATATTTCATGTTTTATTTTAACTCAGGGTTTCATGTAAGGAAATATAAGCTTGGTGTTACGTGTAATGTAAGAAAAAAAATTTCTTCCATCTAATTCAATGTAAAATTATTGTTGTGTGTAAAGTAAAATATTAATAATATAAAATTAATATGAAAATATATATTTCACCAAATATCCTTATGTTACAATTTTGATCAACAGATACCTATATAAATTCATTCCTAAAATTCCCTCCCATGTACTAGTGGCCTTGTTTGGATTTTAATGTCCTCCTACAAAGGACTTTGAGGTAATCCTTAAGAGGATTTCCAAAGAAGAGATTTCATTCTTAAAAAATCATTTTTATTTTACTTATTCTATATCGTTAAATATATTATTCAACAATGATTATATAATAACATTATTATATATACATAGATGTTATTGTATTAGTGGAGTAATGGAAATCTTTCTCCTCTTCCATAAAATTTGACATGAAACCCTTGTTCGTGTGAATGGAGGACTACCTCCATGAGAACCTATGAAATTCATTTTTCATCATCACTTCTCCTAGATGATTATAAATATGAATTCAATGTATATATATTATGTTCATGAAATATTTTTTATTCTATAAAAGTAAAATACCATATATTTTCTTATCTTTTCATTCATTGAAAGATGATAATGTCGTTCGTGTGAACATATAGATTACCACCTCCAATGATTGATTTGACTAATGTTTCATTAGATTATAAAATGTATGGTATATATATGTTTATTTAAATAAATAATATCATTTAATTACCAAATTATCATTGTGATAAATTGAAATAACATGTACCTTATTTCCATTATATTTTATGAAAAATAGAAATGTTACTCATGTGTACATATGACCTATCATCTTCATTATTTTAACATATTTTATTATTCATAATCCTATTTAATGGTTGTTTTTATAATTATATTTGAGGTTTAATATTGATTAATATGCAATTATTATTATTATTTATATTTTTAAATAACAATCACTTTCAAATTAGTCAACTTAGAAAAGTGATTTTGAACATAAGAGGGGAGTATGTTCAAAATATTTGACATGAATCTAAATGATAATATAATTTAACATAACATGATAATAAATAATATAAAATTAATACTAATGTTAAATTTTTTCTTTAAAAATTTAAAAATTTATATAAATTTGTTATTCAGAAAGATAAATAATGAACATGATGAGTCAGACTCAAGGTATGTGATCCCTCTCTAAACTGATAATTTTTTTGGATAATGAATTCCCCTTATATAACTAACATTATCTCTATATTTAATGGTATATATGTTGATCATGTATTTTAGCAACAATACTTTAAAAATAGTATTGATTTTTATGCTCAAAAATACTCTTGTTTGTTTTACTAATGATATTACTTTAAGTGTATTTTAGAAAATTAATATTAATTGAAATGTTTATTCTGTAATTATATTCATGATTTTAATTCACAATGAATATACATTGAAGTGTTCGAAATTTGTTTTATTGTGTTCTGGAAACATTGTTCATACCCTACATTGATAAAAATAACATATACAATGAACCCTATGCTTGATAAAAAGTGTAAGGAATGAACCCTATGTTCAGAATAGAATATATGGATCATCAACCATACGTTATCAGAAATGTATGGTTAAAGAAATTTATATTTGGATAAAACCTTATGTTTTTTAAGACAAGAATGTGTGGTTAAAGAACCTTACGTAAGTATGGAAAGCTATGTTTGAGAGAAAAACATATGGATCTTCAGACATAAATTTATGGTCAACCTTACACTGTCAACAATATGTTTAGAGAAGTAACTCTATATAGTTGAACCCTATGTTTGGTTTTTTGATGATTTATGAAGGAACCCAATGTTTGACTATTCAACATTAGAGATTTAAATCTACGATTTTATCTATGTTTTCATTAATGGTCTTGATTGAATTATAAGTTGATTAAGAGACTATTTACAATCTATTCAAAGTCTTTTATGATTGATTCAAATCACATTATTTAATAGAAAAATCCCTCATATTCTTAAGGGAAGTTATGACTCCCTACAATTATTTTGAATTATAATATCCATGTTCTATCATGAAATTTTCTTGGATCTATAATACATTATCGAGTATACTATGTTTTATATTCAACCTCTATATATTTTCATTAAATAGATATATATTTAATTTGTACATATTTTGGTATACTTGTGAATATATTTTACAGATCTACCATAATAATTGCTCGAACATGTTATTTGAAGAAGAGTATACACTTTGGAGATATATATATTTCAAACTCCTACTACTATAAGATTACTACTACTAATGTTTCCTATTATTATTATTGAAGATAATTTGAATCCACGATTACATCAGAACTATTATTTTTAAATTAATTTCATTTATAAAATTTAATATCCATCTACCGTCAATTGATATGTCTATAATTGTGAAGTTTAACCTGATCCATCAAAAAATCCATTCTATTTTGATTTATTGGAGTATAAACTGCTCCTACTCAGTTATTGATTTTGTATCAGCTTTTTATTGTAATCTATGGATAACCAGTTCCATATTAAATAAATAGAAGGATCTGACAATCCTTGATTGTAACGGTGTCAACTTCCTTCACTTAGTTATGGATTTGAAGGTCTAGGGATATGATGACCTTTCTAGTGAAATTCACCAAGCTCAGAAATATAATGTTGGTGAAGTGGATTAGGGGAAATTGTTTCCCTAAAAAATATCAAATTGATATGTTAATTCATTTATTTTATCCACTAATTATATTTCTTATAGAATTAATCACTACATAACTACAAGAAATCTAAATGTATTTAATGAAATAATCTTCCATGATTTATGGAAAGACACAATTCACCCCCTCTTGTGTTAACATTATATTATTCTGAACAATCAATTGGTATCAAAGGAGAGATATAGTTATAAATCTATAGCAACCTGAAAGGAATATGGTCTATACAAATCATATTGAAATTAATGGTCTAACAGAAAGAATGTCTATGGTTTATGCTCCATACTTTAATGGTAACATTTATGGATGCTGGAAATCTCGAATGATTATCTACCTGAAAAATCTTGGAATCAAAGTATATTCAATGATCATTACTCCTTATATAATTTTTGAAAAACCAGATACTTGGACTATTGAAACAGAATCTAAATATAATATTAATTCAAAATCAATAATTTTTATTATTTATGAAGATAGTCTAGATGTGTTTAATCACATATCATAGTGTCATACTACCTATGAGATGTGGCACACAATAGTTGTCACATATAAAGGAAAAAATTACATCAGATAGACGATATATGCTACTTCCAAACTAAAGTTAGACACTTTCATAATGTTTGATGGTGAAATAATCACATTGATTAATGGAAGGTCAACTAAGATTTCTAATAATATTATTTCCCATGGAGATCCTATCAATCAATATAATCACGAACTAAAAGTAGTCAGAGTACTACCCTCTTAATGGAAGGCATATCTATGGTTATCCAACAATCATCAACTATTAAGAATTATACAATGAAAGAACTCATTGGAACATTGATGATATATGAAGAAGAAATTCAATATGAAGCTTAATATCACAATATTATAGTAAAATGGGAAACACATCTGCTAAAGTGACATTTGAGAAGCATAAAAAAAGAAAAAAAAGAATTCATAACAGAGTAAAATTTAGAGTCATGATATTTTCAAATGAAACTGGATGAGTTACCTAGAATGTTTAGTGAATTATACAAAAAAAATTTTATTTAAAAAATAATTTAAGAAGGATAAGAAAGAATCCTGAGAAGTTTGATGCTATGAATGATAAAATTTGGGGCACATTAGACCTGATTTCCCTCAATTGAAGGATGAAATAAAAAATCCAAAATAAAATATCATAAAAATAATGACTATGAGCATAAAGGAAAAATAGCAATGAACGCCACATGGAGTGTATCTGAAGTGTCCATTATCTCCTACAAATCTGATTTATAGAAAGAGCTAAAAAATCTCAACACTGGTATATTTTTTTGTGGATAATGAATAAAAAGAGGTACACAATTATTATTGTCTTACCACTATCTCTGATAGTTTCTCCAATATTAAATTGGATACCTACTGTTAAATATTACAACAGAAATATGATTCTTTATTAAATAAATATAGTTCATTGATAATATTCACAATTATGTTTTTGGTGAAAGAGACACAATGCTAATAAAATGTCAAAAATTAATTGAAAAGGTTAATTCATCAATATCACACTATATTAATCATAGAAATAATATAAAATAATTACTGGATTTAGTAGAATCATAGAAAATCGATTCCCTTATTTTTAATAAAGGATAAATGAAACTAAAATAGATTCTTTGAACGAATTTTACTAAAAGAGAAAGATTTGTAATAGGATGGAAGGGTAAAAAATATAAATTATATAAGAATTATTTTGTTCCCAATTGAAAACTTGATACCTATTATTGTGGAATAAAATTCCATTTCACTAACAACTATTAGTTGAGAAATCCTCAAATCAGTGGCATTAAAAATAATTTTTTATATAAAAAAATCGACGAAGAAACCAATATAAATTTTCATTAGATAAGGAAGACCTGGATTCACTGATTATTACCTGTTGACATTGCTAGACCCAAGATAATATGGGTACTAAAAAAAATATTTAATTACTTTTGTTGGAAAAAGGTCACAAGAATAAAATGTCAATATAATATATATACAATGACTATTCTAGACAGATGAGTGAATACTTTTCAAATTTACATACATTGAATCATATTAATAGAGGACTAGTCACATTTTCTGTCAATTCGAAAGGAAAGATAATTAGATTAGGAAAAATTGGAAATCCAAAGACTATCCTAATAAGCAAAGTAATGTGTGTGCAAGGGTTAAATCACAACCTGATAAGTATCTCTCAACTCTATGATGATTATTTTTATGTTCATTTTTCTAACAATTCATGCCCTATGTTCAATGTTAAACTATTTAAATTTAGTGCACCATGAATTTAAAACGTCTATACTTTTGTTTTAAATTCCTTATATAAATAGAAAGTGGATTTTTTAACATCAAATAAAAATGAGTCATATATCTAGCATAGGAGAATTAGTCATTCTGATATATTTTATTTAAATTAATTCGCTAGGACAAAATTAGTTTCAAATTTTTCTTTTCATAAATATTACAATGATAGATTCTATGATGCATTCAAAATTGAAAAACCAAATAAATATTTTTTCAAAGCTACTAACAAAATTGCTACATCAACATCATTAGAAATCATCCATGTGGATTTGTTTGGACCATCTAGATTAGAAATTTTGGCTAGTAAATTTTATTTCTCTATTTTATTTGAGGATTATTCTTGATTTACTTGGGTATATTTTCTAAAACTCAAAAGTGAATATTCACTATTTTTGAATGTTTTTACAAAATTTTTCAAAATAAAAAAGGATTTAAAGTAAGATCATTTATAAATTATCATGGTGGAGAATTTGAGACACAATAATTTAATGCTTTTTCTCAAATATAGTTATTAAACACACATTATCTTCACAAAGAACACCTCAAAAAAATGGAATTGTAGAAATAAGAAACAAAACTATTCAATTAATTATATTAACTATTCTAAACGATTATAGTACTATTACCTATTTTTTGTTAGAAGCTGTAAGAAAAACATGCTATATCCTAAATAGAATTTTAATAAGGCATATTTTTAAAATAACACCCTATGAACGTTTGAATAACAGAAAACTTAATGTAAAGTAATTTTAAGTATTTGGATTCATGGTGTATATAGTTAATAATGAGGAAAAACATGATAAGTTTGATCCTAAATATAATGAAGATATATTTTTAGGATATTCTACTCCCAATAAATCATTTAGATTGTTCAATAAAACATCTAGGATTATTGAGGAATCACTTCATCGGTGTCTGATGAAACATACCCTTTCATTAAACAGAGGGATTAAAAAGATGAAGTTAAAAACATAATTCACAACATGATATTTTAAACCCCTTAATCTATTATTTAAATTGATAATAATAAAATTTAGTCCAGTCATGAATAACATGAAAATGAATAACATGAAAGTGTCTTAGGTTGAAAATATTCAACCATAAAGATCCATCATGTAGAAACTGTCATAGGAAAAATAGGCATAGTAATTAGAACCAGAACAAACATAGAAAAAAAATTAATTCTCTACCTTTATATCTTAGTGAGAACCTAATTCTATGGAAGAAGATTTAGAAGCTTATGGTTGGCTATTAACAATGTAAAAAAATAATTAAATCAATTCAAAAGTAATGATGTTTTGTATTTAGTAGAACGACAATCAAATTATCTAGTGACATGAACTAAGTGGGTATTTTGAAATAAATAGGATGATCAAGTGATTATAACTAGAAAAAAATATAGATTAGTCACTAAAGGATATAATCTGGAATAAGTTATAGATTATAATAAAACCTTTTCCCCAAAAAATAGACTACAGTCCATTAGAATCCTTTTAGCATACAAATATCATTTGAATTTTAAATTATTTCATATGAATGTTAAATCATTCTTTTTAAATGAATATTTAATGAACGATGTTTTTTTTGAAAAGCCGCTAGTTTATAAAACCCTCAAAAACGAAATTATATTTTTATACTCACTAAAGCTCTATATGGCCTTAAAAAGAAACCTCAAACACGGTATGAAAGGTTAAGGTATTTTATTTTTAAAAATATAGTTACTATTGGATTGAAAGAACCAATAATTTTTAACAAAACTATTTATTCTAATATTTTATTAGGACATATTATATTGACGATATTATTTTTGGTTCAACAAAAAAAAACTTGTAATGATTTTTCAAAACAAATGAAAAATTAATTTGAAATGAATATGATGGGAGAGATAAATTTATTTTTTTGAATTCAGATTTATCAAAAACATTATGGAAATGTTTTAATTTAAAGAAAATATATTATTGATTAATTGAAAAATGTTTGGACTTAAGAACAACAAGACATATACATCTCCCATTTGTACTAATGTAAAAATTGAATTGGATAAATCTATAAAAGAAGTTGACAACATGTTATATAGAGGTATGATTGATATTTTATTATATCTTACTGCTAGGAGAATAGAAATTACATTTTCCATATTTTTATGTTCTATATTTCTATCAAATCCAAAATAATACCATCTTACTACTGTTAAAATAATTTTAATATATTTAAATTTAATAATTTTTTAATCTCCTCTATATCTAGAAAATTCTGATTTTAATTCAATTTAATATTCAGATTCGTAATTTAGAGGGTATAGATTGTTTTGAAAAAGAAACTCAGGAACCTATCACTTTTTTAAAAAATCATTAGTATCATGTTCTCATAAGAAACAATACTCAGCTTCCCTGTAAATAGTCAAGGAAAAATATGCATCGACTGCCAGTTGTTGTGCATTATTATCATGGATGAAAAACACTCTACTTGACTATAATCTAAATTTTAATAATATACATATTTTATGTCATAATACTAGTGTTATTAATATTTCAAAAACAATCCTATAATTCATTCTAGGAATAAAAATATTGATATCTGGAACCTTTTTTTAAAGGATCTTGTTCTTAAAAAGGATGTTTTTTTAGAATTAATATATATGAAATATTAATTATATTATATTTTCACCAATACACTTCCCATTTGATGATTAGATTTTATTAAGGGAGAGTTGTATTTATTTAATTTTTAATACGTGTTTTTAAATTTATTTAATTTAATGTATTTATATATTTAATTCATTTCAATTTATTTAAGTAATAATTGTATATTGTCTTAATTTATTTACATTAATTCCACTGTTAAAGTAGTATCTCATTTATTTTCTTAAATTAAATTTTTCTAATTTTTAGTTTTAAATCACATGTTTTAAAAACAAAAAATTAATTATTTCCCCATGTAATAAGCATGATTAACTATTCCATGTATCTCTCAGGAACTCCTTCAAATTTCTTTACCTTTTCATTTTTGAACATTTTCACCTCATAGAACCTTCAACATTATCCTAAACCCCAGAATCCAAATAACATTAACCATAAAAATTTAAAAAATTATAATGACTAGGAAATTAGATTAAATTGAACATTGTGATCCAATGTTTTAGCATGTTACCTCAAGAAATATTTTTCAAGGAAATGTCAAAGATTTTGAATAGATGTATCAGATGAACCTTCTACTCAAATAGGCTCTAGTGTTTCATGGTTTGGAGTTTCTATTCAATGTCGAAAATATAGATTTCCCATATGAGATATAACTAATTCACTATTATAGAAATGTTCAGTCTAGTTTTGGTGAATCAGAAGATATCATATCCTATCAAATTAAAAATAAGTAATTTTAAATTTCATTAGTTGAAGTTGATAATATTGAAAAATCTGCTCATGTTAGATTATTCCACATTGGTCTTTGATCAATTATAAATCATATCACCAGTTAGAGGACATCATGCCATTTCTATTTGGTTAAAAATATATAAGAAAAATGTTTTGAATATTTATTTAGGTAGATCAAAAGGTTTTAATAAATTTCATTCAAACTGATATTTCTTTAAGGGTTGATGTGAAGGAGAAAATTTTATATATGGATATATATATTGATTTTATTTATCAGTGACATAAAGATGAATTTTAACAGATATATGATGACATATTTGAGTTATTATTTCCATTTAGTTATAATAATGTCATTATACCCTTATACAAGGATCATATATCATATTCTATTTAGGAAATATATGATTCGACTTTTTTATTATTCAGTTATATGTCATCACATCAATGTATTTAATGTTTTATCTATAAGGAAATTTGGTTTCGTTTGGATTACAATAAAAGGTAATATGATTCCTATTAGTGTGGATGAAAAAAAAACAAATCTAGATCGTTGCTTAAGGGGAGAAACTAAAATTATGGAATGGAGAAGTTAGAGAGTCTAAAATAGATGGTATTTCTCAGCCTACCAAGAGAATTCTTTGATATGATGAGAAAAATATTTACGAAGAAGGTTTAAAAGAAGAAGTTTTTTATGAGAAACGTTTTTTAAAACCATGTAATAGGGATAAACCAAAACATGAGGATCTAGTGTTAGGGTATTGCGAGGAAACTCATTTAGATAATTTAGAAGAACCAGAAAATTCCAAGGATCAACATGTATAAATTCAGGATCAAGTGCTACAAGTTTTTCATCAACCATATCACCGGTAAAAAGATACTCATGTATTTCAACAGGTTTATCAATTAGTTACTCATACAACTGATATCACTGATAATCAGACTATCTATGCCATTGGTCCTTCTATAAAAATAACAACATCTATTTATGGAGAATGGAAAAAGGTCCTAAATAGTATATCATGTTCAATTGATATGTCGTGGTTAAGTATCATGCAGATACATTATCCATTATGTAGGTTTCTACTCAGTGAAAGATTCTAGATGATGGAATTTCTGAATCTTATAAAATTTATATTGATGACCTGGGTGTAAAGTTAATAAAGGAGCAAGAAGTGAATTCAAGTCCTTGACTGGAACTGGAAGCTTCCAGAAAATATTTTAATGATTTAAGAAAATAATCTATTCTAAGGATGGAATTAGAGTATATTCAAACTCATCTTCAAGAAATCATATATACTTATATGTGAGAAGGATATTTTTATATGTTTAAAATAGAGATGATAGATCACATTGGTATGCGCAAATTAGAATATGTTTCTAAAATAGATTTTTTAGATTTGAAATGGTACATGGAAAGTTAGTTCGAATCTATCATGGGGAATTTCAATCAGGAGAAAATTTCTACTTACTCCACGTTGACTTTACTAGATATAATCATAATATTTCAAGCTATCACGTCGTTAATTGTTTATATGAATGACAAGATTTATATTTTTTAGTGCAATAGTGCACCCTTATCAGCCTTGTTAAAAAATTTGGGATATATTTTTGAGAAACTCACTTCAGGTGAACCTAACATCTCACTACTCCTCAATAAATTCAGTGTCATGTAATATGTGTTAGTTTAGACATAGTATAATGTACATGATTTTTGAAATTTCAATGTGATTGAAAATCTGAATATGAGTCAATATTTGAGGGTTAAGATATCGAAGTTGGAATAAAATCTTTCAAAAAGGTTACAATATTAGTTGGAAGAATTGAAAGAAGTTTTTCAGGAATATGATGTTTCACCAAAACCAGTACCAAAACATTCCACTGACTAAACTCTTTCACATTCTTCTAGTCCTGTTGTCTATACTATTTCCCAAACCAAAACCTCTATTGTATTTATACATTTATTTTTAATAAATATTTCTTCTGTGTACTTCATTTCTATATTTTAATGTATTTCTTTCTCAACTTCTAGAAAACCTATCTTATTTATACCAAAAAACAAAATAATCATTCATTTATTTTTTAGTGCAACATATAAAGTGTTATAATCTTTTGTATTTTAATTTATTTTGTGTATCAAAAAAAGGGAGTAAAAAATGGGAAAAAACACCATTTTATTCAACATGTCATTAAAATATATTTTTAATCTAAATAGTACTATGAAATTGAAATTGTATTTCATTTATTTATTTAAACGTGTTTATAAAATCTTTTTATTCTGTTAGTAATTTTAGGTGGTTTTTGATAATAAAAAAGGGGGAGATTATTGGGCATGTATTGTATCAACAAAACTATATAGATTATATTGATTTTGATGCTCACAAATTCCCTTGTTAGTTTTACTAATGATATTAGTTTAAGTGTATTTCATGAAATTAATATTAATTGAAATATTTATTTTTGAATTATATTCATGAATTTAATTTTCAATGAATATCTGTTAACATGATCAAAATGTGTTTTAATATATTCTATAATCATTATTAAAATCATACATTGGAAAACATAATATAAGAAATGAACCCAATGATTGAAACCGACACATAAAAATGTATCCAACATACAGAATAGTACGTATAGATCATCAACACACCCTTATCAGAAAAGTTTGGTAGGAAAACCATACATTTGAATGGAACCTTAAATTTTTTAGGAGAATAAAGTATGGTTAACCAACCTTACATAAGTATTGAACCCCGCATTTTAGATACAAATGTATGAATCATAAAAATTTTGTTTATGATCAACCTTACATTTTCAACCTTACATTTAGAGAAAGAATGTTACATTGATGAAACATGTGTTTGGTATTATTTCATTTTGTAAAGAAACCCTACATTTGACTTTTCAACGTTGGATATTTAAATCCATGATTTAATATGAGTTTTCTACAATGGTATTCAAATATTTTTAGGTCGATAAAGAATTTTGTATAACCGATTAAATGTCCATTATTATTAATTCAAA
The DNA here is from genome assembly GCA_963277665.1 of Viscum album. Classification (NCBI taxonomy): domain Eukaryota; kingdom Viridiplantae; phylum Streptophyta; class Magnoliopsida; order Santalales; family Viscaceae; genus Viscum; species Viscum album. The sequence goes on along the minus strand of OY728140.1, from coordinate 1,261,574,921 downwards.
TAATTGTATTCAATAGAAAAAATCACTCATATTCTTAAGGGATGTTATGACTCCCCTATATTATTTTGAATTTGAATATCCATGATTTATTAAGTGATTTTCGTGGATTTGTAATACCATATCAGGTAGTGTACGCTATATATTCTACCTATATCCCTTTTAAATATACAGATATATACGAAAAACATACATACGACTGTATACTTGTGAATATATTCTATAGATCCGCTGCAACAAACAATCGACTCTCATATTTGTAGAAGAGGATACACTTAGGACATATACCTATTTCAAACACGTATATCTATAATAATACTGCTACTACGGGGTTTCTTTTGTTATTATTGAAGATAATTTGCAACCAAGATCAATTCAAAACAATTTTTTCATGATTAAATTAATTTATGAATAAGAAGAACCATCTACTGTTGATTTCCACAGCTTCAAATATGAAGTTAAACCCAAACCATCAATGAATCAAATATATTTTTAATTATTGGAGTATCAATATCTCATACTCTGTTATGGAATAAGTAACAACATCTTATTCTATGATGGGATAATTGGTTCCCTGTTAAAGAACTGGAATAATTTTCTTAACCTTGATTGAAAATGTGTCAACTACCCTCACTCTATTGTGGATATGAATGTCTAGTGATAATATGAACTTTTTAGTGAAATCCACCAAGCTCATAGAGAGGGTGTTGGTGGATTGGAGTAGGGGATCTTTATTCCATAAAATAATATAAAATTATTATGTTCATTATTCCTATTTATCCAATGCTCATATTTCATAAATAAGTAAACACTATATATCTGCATAAATCTCACACGAAGTCAAAACTAGGAGTCTCCCAAGATTATTTAAAAGAGATAATTCACCCCCTCTTGTATTATCTTTATATTATTCTGATCTAACAAAGTAATTTTTTTAAATTTTGTTTATATTTATATCCCATATATACCTATATTATTTTAACTTCCCTTGACATGGTAATATATTCCTTATGTTCACTTCTCAAATTCCTTCTTTAAGAAATTCCTTTTGATTGTGATATTAGGAAATACTATAAAACCCATTTTCTTTCGATGGAATATTCACGTCTTTAATAATTATGATTTATTTTCTTTTTTACAGAAAACATAATAATGAACATGTTTTTTGGGTTCACCAAAATAGTTCTTCAATGCATTTGGTAAATCTTTTGTCTCACGAGATGCTATGTATGGGATTAGGGAGTAAACATAATCCATTATATGCCTTTTTCCAACATATTATATGATTTTGGATGTTATCCTAGCCTTATGATTATGTCATGTTTTGTGTTACTACTAAATTTCCTATTTTTCCATTATATTGGGATAGCATGTTATTTATGTTATGCTCCCATCTGATTACTCATGATCCTTCTCTTTTATGTTATCATGTTATACCTTTGTCTGACACATTATGCTTCCTTGTCATGTTAAATCCCTTACTCATCTTTTTAGCACTCCCCTTTTGTATATATATTCTCGAGGTTATCCCTTACATATTTATGATGTTTAATGTATTTAGTATCTCATTATGTAGATTAATATAATGATGATATTCTTCCATATTAATATTTAATTTACCAAGTGTTCCAAATACTCTATTACATTGTTGTCCTCATTTTTTAGTAGTGTATATTTATATTAAATATCATGTAATAATATGTTTAAATTAAAATTGGGTCAATAGTTAATTCTAAATGATAGTCTAGTTATTTTTGGGGATTAGCAATAAAATATATTAATGATAACCATAGGGATAAGTCTATGTATATGGAAATAACCTGGAGTTTTAGTAATGTATAATTTTTGTGGAATACACAGAATTACATCCATGTATGGATACAACATGTAGATGTGGATCTAGTATAGTTTTACATGGGGAAATAACCCTGAAAATAACGTATTAGGAATTGACTTGATAATCACAGAGTACATGACAATGAGGCCATGATCAACACATAGTTTGACACTCTTGGGGGACACCCTTTCGAAATTCATAAACATGTTACGAACCATTATGAAGGACTTAAAAAAATTTAGGTTATAAAATGTAATAGTAATCATTACCATAGATAACATAGATTAAAACCAATATACTCATAAGTTAGGATATACTTATCATTTATAAGTTATAACATTTGTGTTTGTAACTTTCACTTTCCTATGATTATTAATTAATGTGTTCTTATCTTTTTTCCCTTATTTGTTAATGGAGGGAAATTATATGAACCATGAAAAAAACCTATGTGATAGAAAATGTTACGATTTCCCTAATGATAAAACTAACCTTATGGGAGTGGGATCAGAGAAAATTATTACAGTACATTCTCAAATTGATCATGTTTTTAATAATAACATGAATAATGTGAGAATCCATTTTTCTCCTCAGAAATAGAATGTTTTAGTCTTTTCATGTATGAAATAAATGCATCATACCATTATTGGATATTTTGATCCCTTAAACAAGAAAAAATAGATTAACTCTTTTGAGAATATATTCTATATCATTACATTCTTAGAATAACAAAAAAATTGCAACCAATTTATCACACAGATGGGGAAGCCGACCAGTGGTGGATGACGATCAATAACATGAATTCCTAAGATAAAATTCATTATATTGAATAGGAATAATTCATGAAATGTTATTTCAATAATTATTTTCCCCAAACCATCTATCATAAAATTAATTGGGTGATCCTCGATTCTGGCAACAGAAATATGATTATATCATGTTTCAGGAGGAAATCATTATAAGCCTTCCACGATATGCTTTTGGATTTTCAAAAAAAACAAAATGTATTTTGTATGATTAATTTAGCAAGTAAAAGTCAAGTCAATGGAAATAATTGTTGGACCAGTAATGCTCCCGACAATGGACTGGAACCACACAGAGCCCACTCACTGGGGATGCACTCAACATGGACACTAACTAGGCCAGGTTCTAGAATTGACCCCCTTCCAGTGGGGGATTTAATCTCACCTCCCCAAAGATTCGAACCCGTGACTGACTGGCATAATAGCCACTAGGGATCATCTCTGGTACCACAAGGCCATTGGAATAGTGGTACCAGAGATTCTCCCCGGTGGCTATAATTCCAGTTAGTCACGGGTTGGAATCCATGGGGAGGTGAGATTAAATCCCTCACTGGAAGAGGGATAGTCCTTGAACCCGACCCAGTTAGTGGCCCAGTTGAGTGCATCCACAGTGAGTGGGATCTTTGGGGTCCTTTTCTGTTGTCGGTAGTGTCATAGGTCCAACAATTATTTCCATTTACATGACTTTAACTCGCTAAATTAATCATACAACTTACATTTAGTTTTTTTATATAAAAAATCATATCGTGGAAGACTTATAATTTTTTCCTCATAATACATGATATAACCATATTTCTGCTTCCCAAATTGAGGATCACCCTAATAATTTTATTAAAGAGGTTTTGGGTAAAATATTTATTGAAATAACTATTCATGAATTATTCACATTCCATAGAATCAATTTCTTATTTAGACATAATGTTCTTGATCGCTATCCACCACTGTTCGGCTTCCCCATCTGTGTGATAAATGGGTAGCACAAATTTTTGTTATTATAAGAATCAAATGATAGAGAATATATTCTTAATAGAGTTAATCAGTTTTTTCTTGTTTAAGGGATAAAACAAGCTAATAATGGTATGATTCCATTATTTTATAAAAGACTCGACTAAAACATTCTATTTAATAGGAGAAAATTAGATTTTCACATGATTCATGTTATTATTAAAAACATGATCCATTTGAGAAAGTAATGTAATAAAGTTCTTTGATCCTACTCTCATAAGGTTAGGTTTATCACTGGGGAAATCATAACATTTTCTATCACATAGGTTTTCTTCATGGTTCATATAATTTCCTTCCATTAACAACTAAGGGAAAAAAGATAAGAACACATTAACTAATAATCATAATAAAGGGAAATTTACAAACACAAATGTTATAAATTATAAATGATAAGTATATCCTAACTTATGAGTATATTGTTTTTAATCAATGTTGTCCATGGTAATGACTCCTATTACATTTTAGAACTTTAAAATTTTATTAAGTCCTTCATTATGGTTCGTAACATGTTTTTGAATTTCCAAAGGATATACCCAAAGTGTGTTAAACCAGGTGTGGATAAAGGCCTCTTTGTCAGGCACTATGTGATGATCAAGTCAATTCCCAATACCTTATTTTCAGTGTTATTTCCCCATGTAAGACTCTACCAGAGCCACATCTACATGTTGTATCCATACATGGATGTAATTTCTTGGATTCCACTCATATTATACATCACTAATACTCTAGGATATTTCCATATACATTGAATTATTTATATGGTTACCATTAATATATTTTATTGTTAATACCCAAAAATAAATAGACTATCATTTAGAACTATCTATTGATAGCCATTTTAATTGACACATATTATTACATGATATTTAACATAAAAATTCACTAATACAAAATGAGGATAAAAAAGGAATAGAGTATTTGGAACACTTAGTACATTAAATATTAATATGGAAGAAAATAATTACTATATTAATAACCTTAATGAGATACTAAATCCATTAAACCTCATAAAAATGTATGGGATAACCTGGAGGATACATATACAAAAGGAGACAAAGGCCTATGATGGATTATGTTTACTCCCTAATCCCATACATATCATCTCATGAGACCAAAGATTTACCCAATGCATTGGAGAGCTATTTGGGTGAACCCACAATACATTTTCATGATCATGTTTTCTGTAAAAAATAAAATCAATCATAATGTATAATCACGTGAATTTTCCATGGAACGAAAATGGGTTTTACAGTCTTTCCTCATATCATAATCAAAAGGGATTTCCTAAAGAAGGCATTTGATAAGTGAACTTAAGGAATATATTACACTGTCAAGAGAAGTTAGAATAATATAGGTATATAAGGGAGATAAATATATACAAAATTTAAAACAATTATTTTGTAATATCAGAATAATATAACGAAAATACAAGATTGGGTGAATTGTCTCTTTTCAAAAATCTCAGGAGAATCCTGGTTTTGACTTCCTTTTAGATTAATGCAGATATAAGGTGTTTACTTATGTATGAAATATGAGAATTGGATAAATATAAATAATGAAAAAAATAATTTTGTATTTGTTTACGGAATAAAGATCCCTAGTCCACTCCACCGACACTCTCTCTGTGAGCTTGGTGAATTTTACTAAAAAGTTCATATTATAACTAGACTTTGATATCCACAATAGAGTGCAGGTAGTTGACACATTTTTCATCGAGGTTAAGAAAATTATTCTAGTTCTTTAACTGGGAACCAATTATCCAATCATAGAATAAGATGTTGATACTTAATCCAAAACTGAGTGTGAGTTGTTGATACTCCAATAAATAAAAAAATATTTGATTAGTTGATGGTTTGGGTTTATATTTATAATTGAAGTAGTAGAAATTGACAGTAGATGGATCTTCTTATTCAGAATTGAATTTCATCTTGACAGAATAGTTTTGAATTGATCATGCTTGCAAATGATCTTCAATAATAACCAAAAAAACTGTAGTAGCAGTAATATTTTAGTTGTACGAGTTTGAAATATGTATATCTCCAAAGTTTAGCCTCTTTTACAAATATGAGAGTCGATTGATTGTTGCGGTGGATCTATAACATATATATTCACAAGTATTCAGTCGTATGTATGAATTTTGTATATGTCTGTATATCTAAAAGGTACACAGGTAGAATATATAGCTTAGACTACCTGATACGGTATTTCAGATCCACGAAAATCTCTTAATAGATCATGGAAATTAAAATTTAAAATAATATAAGGGATTCATAAATTCCCTTAAGTATATGAGTGATTTTCTCTATTGAATAAATTTTTTTGAATTAATAATAATGGACTTCGAATCGGTCATAAAAAATTATTGAATCGACCAAATATACTTTTATGACCATTGTAGAAAACTCATATAAAATTACAGATTTAAATCTCTATCATTGAATAGTCAAATGTAGGGTTTCTTCACCAAATGAAATAATATAAAACAAATGGTTCATCTATGTAACATTCATTCTCCAAACGTAAGGTTGACAATGTATGGTTGATCATAAACAAAATTTTTATGATTCATACATTTGTATCTCAAATGTGGGGTTCCATATTTTCGTAGGGTTCATTAAATATGCTTTCTTCTATTATCAAATTTAAGGTTCCATCAAAATGTAAGGTTCATTAACCATACTTTTATGATAATGTTGGGTTGATGATCCATACGTACTATTCGGAATGTTGGTCACATTTTTATGTGTTGCTTTTAATCATCGGGTTCATTTCTTACATTACGTTTTTCAACGTAGGGTATGAACAATGATTCTAGAATATATTAAAACTCATTCCGAACACATTAACAAATATTAATTGAAAATTAAATTCTTGAATATAATTTCATGATAAATATTTCAATTAATACTAATTTACTTAAATACACTTGATGTAATATCATTAGTAAAACAAACAAGGTAATTTGTGAGAATCAAAATCAATATAATCTATAGAGTATTGTTGATACAATACATGCCCAATAATCTCCCCATTTTTGAGTATCACAAACCCCATAAAATAACTAACAGAAAATATATGATTTTATAAACACATTTAAATAAATAAATAAAATATGATTTCAATTTCATAGTACTATTTAGATTAAAAATATATTTGAATGAAATGTTGAATAAAATGTCGTGTTTTCCCATTTTTATCTCCCATTTTGTGATATCCAAAATAAAGTAGAATACAAAGGATTTTAACACATTCAATGCTGAAAAAACAATAAATTAATGATTATATTGTTTTTTTGGGATAATTAAAATAGAATTTCTAGAAGTAGAGATAAAAATATAATAAAATATAGAATTGATGTTGAGAAAAGAAAATTTTAATAGAAAAATGTGTATAAATAAATTAGAGGTTTTGGCTTGGGAAACATTATAGACAACAGGTCTGGTAGAATGTAAAGAGTTTAGTTAGTGGAACGATTTGGTACTGGTTTTGGTGATACAATGAGATACTTGAAAAACTTCTTTTAAATTCTTCCAACTAAGATTGTATCCTTTTTGAAAGATTTTTTTGCCAACTTCCGTATCATAATCCTCAAATATTGACTCACATTCAGATTTTCAATCAAATTGTCGTTTCAAAAGTCATGTAGATTATACAATGTCTAAAGAAACATAGATAACATGAAACTGAATTGATTGAGGAGTAGTGAGATGTTAGGTTCACCTAAAGTGAGTTTCTCAAAAAGATATCTCTAATTTTTTTAACAAGACTAATAACAGTGCACTATTGCACTAAATAATCTAAATCTTGTCATTCTTATCAACCATTAATGATGTGATAGCTAGAAATATTATAATTATATTTGGTAAAGTCAAAGGAGGGTAAGTAGAAGATCAGTCCTGATTGAAATTCCCCATGATAGATTCAAACTAACTTCCCATATAACAATTGAAATCTTAAAATTCAATTTTAGAAACATATTCTAATTAGAGAATCCCAATACGATCCAACATCTCTATTTTAAACATATAAAATTCTCCTTTTCAAATTTATGTATATGCGATTTCTTGAAGATGAGTCTGAATATACTTTAATTCCATCCTTGGAATAGATGATTCTCTAAAATAATTAAAATATTTTATGGAAGCTTCCAGTTCCAGTCTAGGACTTGAATTCTCTTCTTGATCCTTTATTAACATTATACATAGGTCTTTAATCTTATTTTTATGATATTCAGACATTCATTCATCTGGACTCTTTTACTGAATAGAAACCTCCATAATAGATAATGTATTTGTATAATACTTATCACCGACTAATCAATTGAACATGATATAATATTAAGGACCTTTTTCCATTCTCCATAAATAGATTCTGTTATTTTTATAGAAGGACTAATGGAATAGATAACCTGATTTTCAATGATATCAGTGTTATGAGTAACTAATTTCTAAACTTGTTGAACTACTTGAGTAGCTTTTTACTGAAGATATGGTTACGGTACAACTTTTAGAACTTTAGTCTGACTTTATTCTTGTATATCCTCTGCATGTTCTGGTTATTCCAAATTAACTGAAAGAGTTTCCTCAGCAGATACTAACATTGGATCCTCATGTTGTGGCTTTTCACTATTACATGGTTTTAAAAAAAGTTTCTCATAAAAATTCTACTTTTAAACCTTCTTCGTAAATATCTTTATCATCATATCGAAGCATTATTTTGGTAGGCAGAGAAATAAATTCAATTTTGGATTCTCTAATTTCTCCATTCATTGATTTGATTTTCTCCCCTTGAGCAAAAGATCTAGATTTTTTTTCATCTACACTAATAGGTATCATCATACCTTTTATTTTACTTAAAAAGAAACCAAATTTCCATATAGATACAACATTAAATAAATTGATGTGATGACATACAAATCAAGAATAAAAAATTGGAATCAAAAATTTCTTGAATAGAATATGATATAGGATCCTTTTATAAGGGTATAATGACATTATTGCCTCTAAATGAAAAAAAAAACTCAAATATCTCGGCATATATCTGGTAAAATTCAACTTTATGTCACCAATAAATAAAAACAAGACATATATATACATATATAAAATTTTCTCCATCACATCAACCCTTGGAGAAGTACCAGTTTGAATTAACTTTTTTAAAACCTTTTGTTGTACCTCAATATCCTTCAAAAAAATTTCTTAAATATTTTGAACCAAAAAATGACATGATGTCCACTAACTGGTGATCATGATTTATAATTGATCAATGTGCAAAGTGGAATAAACTTATTTGAGGAAATTTTTCAATATGATCAATTTCAACTAATAACATTTAAAATTACATATCATTAATTTTAGAGAATATGGTATCTTCCGATTCACCAAAACTATACTGAACATTTCTATAAAAGTGAATTAGTTATATCTCATAAATAAAATCAGTATTTTATTTATTGAATAGAAACTGAAAACCTTGAAACACTAGAGAGTATTTGAGTATAAGGTTGGTTTGATACATCTATTCGAAATCTATGACATTTCCTTGAATAATATTTCTTGAGGGAACGTGCTAAAACATTGGACCACTTTGTTCAATTTCATCTAATTGTTGGATGTGTATAATCTTTGGGAATTTTAAGGTTAATGTTTTTTGGATTCTATGGTTTAGGATAAAGTTGAAGGTTCAATGAGGTGAAACAGTTCAAAAATGAAAAGGTAAGGAATGTTTAAGGTGTTTCTGAGAGATGATGACATGGCTCGATTTCTCATGCTAATTACATGGGTTAATTATTAATTTTTTGTTTCATAACACATGTGATTTAAAACTAAAAATAAGTAAATTTTATTTAATAAAATAAATGAGATACTAATTTGATAGTGGAATTAAAGTAAACAAATAAAGACAATAAGCAATTATTACATAAATAAATTGAAATAAATTTAAAATATAATTTCATTAAATGAAATAAATTGACAAACACATATTAAAAATTTAATAAACATAACTCTCCCTCAATAAAATCTAAACTTGAAATGGGAAGTGGTTTGGTGAAAATATCACGTAATTAATATTCAGTATTTATAAATTCTAAAAAAACATCATTTTTAAGAACATGATCCTTTAATAAAAGTTCCCAGATATCGATATGACTAATATTAGAATGACTTATAGGATTTTTTTTTTGAAATAAAAATAACACTAGTATTATGACATAAAATAGATATATTATTAATATTTAGTTTATAGTTCGGTAGAGTTTTTTTTCATCTATGATACCAATGCACAACAACTGGCTGTTGATGCATATTTTCCCTAGACTATTGACTGGGAAATTGAGTATTGTATCTTATGAGACCTTGATTCTAAAGATTTTCCTAAAACGTGATATGTTCCTAAGGTTCCTTTTCAAAACAATCTATAGCCTTTAAATTCAGAATCTGAATATGAAATAAAATTAAAATCAGAATTTTCTGGATATAGAAGAGATTGAAAGATTATTTCTTTTGAATAAATAAAAAATCTTTTAACAGCAGCATGATGGTATTATTTTGGTTTTGAGAGAAATATAGAACATATATATATATATATAATATAATTTATAGTCTTCTATCAGTAAGATATAATAAAATATCAATCATACCTCTATATAACATGTTTTCAACTGGTTTTACAGCTTTATCCAATTCATGTTTTACTCGTGACGCTTCCGGATGGATGCTAAGCCTGAGGTCTCTGGTTAGAATCATGTGGGAGACATTTTAAAACCTGGTAGGGCCTGGGTACAGTAATTTCCACTATCCCGGAGTGTGGTATAGATGTGCCCAGTACCTGAGTTAGGGGTTGGGGGTGCACGGCCTACGTCATAGTTATTCGAACATGGTTCACTAAAAAGGAACATTTTTTGTTGGAATCATGATGCTCCAGACAATTGATTAGAACCCCGAAGATCCCACACTAGGGATGCAATCGACTGGGCCACTAACTGGGCCAGGTTCAAGAACTCTCCCCCTGTGAGCGTGGGATTTAATCTCGCCTCCCCAGAGGTTCGAACCTGTGACTGACTGCCACAATAGCCACTGAGGAGAACCTCTAGCACCACTATCCCATTGGCTTATTGGTACTAGGGATTCTCTTCATTGGTTATTATGTGAGTCAATCACGGGTTTGAATCTCTAGGGAGGTGGGATTAAATACCCCACTGGTAGGGGGACAGTCTTTCTTACCCAGCCCAATTAGTGTTCTAGGCGAGTGCATCCCCAGTGTGGGCTCTACGGGGTTCTGGTTCGTTGTCGGGAGCGTCAAAGGTCCAAAAATAATTAGTTATTCCATAATTTGATAACTATGAAGAGAATGACTGTTGATCCTTCAAAGTAGAGATGGATATTAGTGATACTCAGTGTTCGAATGGTACTGCTGTTAAAAATCAAAAATTGGAGTTTTTTATTAGATGATTATTATATAAATATAATTATGGAATGAGAACCCAATATCCAGTGTGTCAATGGTTTGGAAGGAGGTACCCTGAATTATATCTGATGGGAAACAATATTTTTTATATATTGATTCTATTCATTTTTTTCATATCTAATAATTTTACAAGAAATATTCAAACACCACCTAAAAACATTATCGTTGAGCTATATGAGGGAATAGAAAATGGTAAAATTTTTGTATATGAAGTATATTAATCTTCCCCAATGAATTTTTGTGGACTAAATCATATAGAAAATCTCAAATTTCTTCCGATGGAGGAGTATAATTCTATATTGGGTTTGAATGGGTTGTCATTGTATGATAAAAACATCAATTTTGAGAGCGATAGACTAGTTCTCGTGTCCCAGGTCATTCGTTGATTCTAGTCATGTGTAAGGAGGATGATTAATCTCTAATGTAATCTTCTTCTCAAAAATGGATTTTATTTACTCATAAGAATGAATATATTTCTAAAATTATTGATACATAAGAGATAATTAATCTTGTTGACATGACCATCATTAGGAATTATACTTATGTATTCCTTGAAGAGTTTCATGGTCTTCCTCTTGACTAAGAGGTTGAGTTCTCAATCGAACTTATACACTGTACTTTCCCATATCTATGAATACATATATAATGAAAAATGTTGAGTTGGAATAAATGAAAAAAAAAAGTTAAAAGAAAATTATTCAAAGGGTTTTATACACCCTAGTGTTTTACTATTTGGTTCGACGGACCTCTTTTTCAATAAGAAGAATGGGTCAGTTCCCATCTGAATTGATTTTTGAGAACACATAAAAAATCTCGATAAAGAACAAGTATCCCCTTACATGGATAATTAACTTGTTCAATAAGCTATGTGAGTCTCAATAATTCTATAAGGTGGAGCTTTGGTTTTAATATCATCAATTAAATTTGAATAAGGGATATATTCCCAAAAATGTATTTCAAAAAATTTATTGAAACTATGAGTTCATATTGATTTCTCGTGGAGTCACTAATGCTCCCAATGTTTTTATGGACATGATGGATAGATTTCCTAGAGATTAACTTGATTTTTTTATAGTATTTATTGATGATATTATGATATAATCTAAATAAATAGGATCATGTGAAGAATTTTAATACATTGAAAAAGAATTTGTGAAAAAAAATCTAGATAAAGATTAAAATTATTGTGAGTTATAAATGAAGATTCATTATAGCAGTATGTAATCACCTACAAAGTGATATATGTGGACACTTCTTAGAAAAATGCAATTGAGGCGTGTCCAATACTAGAATATGAAATAGATATCCATAGTTTCTATATACTAGCTGAATATCACCAAATATATGTGAGTATATTATCATTATTGTAAAACTGCCTACCAACTTGACTTGAATGGGGATAATGTTTGTATGGACCAGTGAATGTGATGAGAGAATTATAGAGTTAAAAAGTGGATTATTATTGCAGTTTTACCCACACTACCCACAGGTGGGAAACTCGTTATGGAATAAAGGGATGCTTCAATGATGGGAATATACTGTTAACAGATGATAAATTAAAAAGTGATAGTCTATATCTCAAGGCAGTTGACGGTTCTTAAAATGAACTACACAACACAATATAATGTCAGTTGTAGAGATTTATGTGTTGACAATCTTATAATGTTATCCCTATGGTGAGATGTATGAGACATATACAGATTATATTAGCCATAAATATTTATTCACATACATGGAGCTTAATAAGATCTAGTGTAAATTGTTAGAGATAATCCCTCACTATGAATTATCAATCCATTACCATTCATGGAAAGAAAACTAAGTGGTAAATTCTCTATGTAGAAAGTATTTCATAACATTATCAATGATGAGCATGGGAATCAGAATGAATGAAACATCATCATATTTATATCAAATGATTTCCCAACCATCCCTTTTAGAGAAGATAATAGATGTTCAATAAATTTTTTGGAAATTAAGAGGAAGGTGAAATCTATATGAAATGAGAATTCCTTAGTTTTAAAAAATGACAATAATGGAGTTGTATGTTTTGGGCCATGAATATGTAACCCAAGAAATCTTGAGATAAATAACTCGATATTAAATGATACACAATGATATACCTTCTTAGTCCACACATGGAGAATAAAGATGTATCAAGATATCTGAGATCACTACTATTGGGAAAATATAAAGAAGGAGATCATAGAATGTATATTAAATTATCTGGAATGTCAACAAGTGATGTTTTATTGGAGAATGTATAAGGGGATGGTGGATCCATTCACCATAACTATATAGAAATTGACAAAAATCATAGTGGAATTTTTCATTGATAATATAAATAAAACAAATAGGATATAATTCCATATAGGTTGGGTGAATCATATTAAGAAGACTTATCACCTCAATATAATTCAATAGGTCATATCACTCTATCAACGTGAGTGGATATACATCATAAAGGAAATGAGGATGACTTGAATGCTGATATCAATTATATCTGACTGAGATACATGATTTAACTCAATGTTTAGGAAGAGTCTTCAAAATACTCTATATATGAGTTGATATTCATCATTGAATACCACCCCAAAACTAATTTTCAATATGATCTAACTCTTTATAAAATAGATTATATGTTGACATAATTCTTGATGTAATTAAAAGGAGTATGAGATCAATATATTCTTGTGGTTGAGTTCTCATACAATAATAAAATTCACTCAAGTATCCAAATTTCTTCTTCTGAAACCCTCTATTGGAAGAGATGTTGAACACCTATGTGATGTGATAAAGTTACAGATTGAATGATATTGGGACATGAATCATTTTATGAAATGGTAGAAAAGGTTAATAGCATTCATCTACAAATATGTGATTCTAAGAGTCTATAGAAGTGTTATGCTGATAATCATCTAAGAGAACTTTAGTTTGACGTTAGGGATAAATTTTTTATCCACATATATCTATGAAAAAAAGTCAAGAGATATGGGACGAAGGAAAATAGAATCCCCATCAACATTGAATCCATTAATATTATTGATTTTAAGGGAGCTATGGCTTTTTGACTAACACTCCCACCATCCATTTCTTAAGTACATGGTGTATTTCATGTATCCCTCTTGATAAAGTACATACTAGATCCCTCACATTTATTGAATTTATATAGGTAGTACAAATGGATGATTATATCCCCTATAAAGACTATCCAATGATGATATCAGGTTATAGAGATAATGTTCTTTGGATCAAGTCAACTAACCTAGTCCATGTAATATGGTAGAACCACAAATACAAAGAGGTAACTTATGAAACAGAGGAATCCACGAAGTAGAAGTACCCTCCCATGTTTTCACCTTATTATATAATATACAAAATATTTATAGATAATTTTTTAACGGTGGTAAGTATGTAACAGTCAATGTTTTTAAAAAAGAAAATTATATTCAATAGTGTATATGATACACAACACCGAGCCTAAACAAAACATTACATATTATTATTTAAACATGAACTTTAAAAACCGACTATTTAATTGATGTGTATTCAAAGGATTAAATGATAATTGAAATATATGTAATTTTACTACTCTGTATTGATAGCAATATAGTAATTAATCAGTAAATTTTTAGTAATTTTATTTTCTTCTCCAAAAATATATTTTCATCAAAAATGTTTTTTATTTTTTTGTGAGTAAATATTTTAAATAATTTATGTAAATTTTAAAAATGGTTTTTATAAAAATGGTATCATTTTTCAGATCATTATATCATAATTATTTTAAGGTGAAATTTTATTATTTTTCTTTAAATAGTGATTTTTCGTTGAATATTGGAACTACAACCTTATTGTAAAAATGTCATTTATTTTTAATAAATGATGTAATTAAAATGTCCTATTATTATTTTAATTTAATCTCAACATAACATAAAATTTATTTCTTAAAATTTATTCAAATTAATTATAGTTGAATAATCATTATATGAATTTTTATAAGTTCATTCAGAGACATTAAAATGGATTTTTCTAAAGAAATAAATTTCATCACGTACAATGGGTATAATTTTAATTTTTAATTATGCTACATTATTTAATTGAATCATAAAAAACTGAATTCAATATTTTGAATCAAGATTTCTAAATTTGGTAAATTTTTCCCTTTTAATTTTTATCTTTATGAATCGTATCGATAAAAAATAAGGATTAACAAACTAAGGAAATATATAGTAAATATAATTAAAAATAACATGTTAAGGACTAATAATTTTCCCGAACACTTTCCTTTATCATATTATATTAGTTTATTACATTAGTTTCAATACATTTTTAAAATATATGGCACCTTGGGGACATATTGAATTTATTTTTATGTTTATAATATTTAAGTAAAGTATAATGAAAAAATGACACTTTCTTGATTTTAATATTTATAATATTTTACAACAAGGATTAAAAAAAACTTCTATTTGGATATAGATATTCATATAAAAGATGCAATTTTTGACATGGTAATTTATTTCTAATTTATATTGATGAAATAAATTCATTAAATGCTTGTACATTAATGCAAAAAAATTATTTAATTGATATAAAAATATAAAAAATATTATTATAAAAAATATTAATTGTAATATAATATAAAATAGTTATTTTGTTTCATAAATACATTAGATTAATATAACCTATTAGAGATGTGAGAAAGGATAAAATTATAATTTCTATGTTTTCATGTTGATTTCAATTAAAAAATAAATAAATAATTTCAATGATGACATTATTGTTATTTCATACTAAATAATATTTTATATTGATATAAAATTTAAAAAATTATTATATTATGAAGAGTGAATTATATGTGGTTTCAATATCATCCAAGGAAATTTTTTTGTACATTTTTTATTTTACTTTAAGTATCTTTTCCCATAATGTATAAAAAAATTATTATAATTATAATCATAAAAAAGGGTCATCATAGGTTAAAATCAATAGATAATGGAAAACAATTCATCTAAACATTATTTAGACCCATAATTATTCTATATTGGAATTATATCAGTTTTATAGTTTTTTCTTTGAATATTAATTTATGTTAATTTAATATTTTATGAAATTTTAAGAGTTCCCCTCCCCTCAATTATAAATTGTAACCACCAAACAATTTTAATCACACATTAGGAAATAATTTTTGGGAAATTTACTAAAAAAATAACGTCCCTACTTCATTATCACTTATAATAGGAGTATTTTTTATTTTAAATCTTTCAGAGAGAGGATTTTATTGAATACGTAAAGTGGATGTATAAAGAAGTGGTATCATTCTTAACCAAGGGTTTTTTTATTTCTTCAAAAACATAAATAAAACCTTATTACAAAAATGTGAAATAAAAAAATTAGTACCATAAAAAAATTGAGATGTTATTATTTTAATGTTTATATCTTACATCAATCTTTACATTCATCAAATCGGAAACAAAATCACCATTCATATGTATGGTGGACTACTACCTCGTGAACATTTGTAATTCATTTTCTATCATTAGATCTCATGAATTTTTATGACATTGAATTGAATTTATATAAATATATTAGATTAATTACATTTTTATAATTATATTGAATTAATATATTATATATATTCTTACCATTTATATTATTATAGTATATTAATGTCGTTCTTGCATACATGTGGATTATCGATCCCACGAAGTGATGTGATTCATTTTTCATAACAATATCCAATGGATGGTATTTATAATTGTACTTAAAGAAATAATATGATATTAATGTTTTAATTATCTTTCTATAAATTATAAATACCACCTTCCTTTTTCTCATCTTGATGGTTGATAAATAGAAACATTACTCATGAATACATATGACCTACCATCTCTATGATTGCAACATAGTTCCTTTTTCATAATTATATTTCATGGATTATTTTAAAATAATAGTTAATTTTTGAAAAATATAATTATGTAATGATTATTATTATATTGATTATGATATAATAATGTCTTTGACCTTAGTCAACATACCAATGTGATTTTGGACATATGAGCTGAATAACATCAAGACATCCGACATGAATCTAAATGATTAAGTAATTGAAAATGACTTGATAAAAAATAAAATAAATGGAATAATAAACATGAAAAGGGTTATTAATTAATTAATTACACTTTTTTTTATTTTTTAAAATTATTAACATACATGATGAGTCAGAATCAATGTAAGGGATATATCTCTGGAACACCTTTTTTGGGTAGTGAATATTTTCTCTCTAACTAACATTCTATATCGTTAAAATCATGGAATGGTTCTATGTTTTGTATATATTTCACTCAGATATATATATATATATATGTAGCTTATTCTCCAATTCATTTATTGGCTAATACATGCCTTATGATCACTTCTCAAATGCATTCTTTATGAAATCAATTTTTATTAAGATATGAGAAAAGATTATTAAACCTATTTTCATTCAATTGGTAAATCTTATTCTTATACCTTATAATTGACTTCATTTTTGTGGAAAATATAACCAAGAACATGTTATTATATGTGTTTCTAGATAGGATTCTAGTGAATGATGTAATTTTTTCTCTCTTGAGACGTTATTAATATGATTAGAAAGTAAACAGAATCAATTATGGGACTTCATCCACTATGTGATGATGTATTTCAAATTGTCCTTGAATTATGATTATAACATGTTATGTGTTTCTAACACATTTTATATGATTCCATGATATTCTGATATAAAGTTCTTTTATATTATTCACTGATGTTATTATTTATAATCCTTCTATTTTATGGTAACATGTTATGCCTTTGACTCACAGATTATGATTCCATATGATATTTATTCCCTTGATATGATTTTTTGATTACCATATTCATCTATTTATTCCCATGTTTTTCAATGAAAATTTTTATATTCAAAAGAATTTAGGATATAATTATGGATATTGAAATAATAATTATTTATTCTCATGTTGATGTTTTATAGAGAAATTATTATAAAGACATGAGTCCCTTTTGATATTTATTTTTTATTAATAGACATTTTTGCTAAATAGACATGGAATAATATATTTTAAAAGGGTACGGTATCTATAAGTAGCTATTAATAATGAAATTAGCGGAGATCAAGAGTAAGATCAACCTATTAATGTGAAATATGCCCTTAAAATATAATATGTTTAAATCGTTAAAAATTACATTTGTGAATTTCATAAAGAAATCCTTAGAAAGACACTATAATGTGAAGATTAGTTTTGATTGACCTAATCCCTAATGAAAAACCAATATCTAATAATCCATACTGAATTACTATATTTGAATTAATTGAATATATGATAAAACTATAGGGGTTGTAAAATTGGAGATTTATACATGCTAGTGTTTCACCATGGAATTATCCTATTGTTTTTGTTATGAAAAAAATATATGAATATGTTCTTATGTATTCATTATAAGGAAATAAATGATATTAAATTAAATTATAAGTATCCATTACTCTACATAAATTAATTATTTTATTTAATTCAAGAAGATCAATATTATTCAATGATTTATCTCGATTTTGCGTATCAACAATTTCAAATAATGAAGTAGAATATTCCAAATAAGACATTTCATATGAGTAATGGAGAATATGAATTAATATTAATTCTTGTAGATTGAATAATTTACTCTATATTTTTATGGATCTCATGAACATGTATTCAATTATTATATTGAAAATTTCGTTGTGGTATTTATTAATGAAATTTTGTTATACTATAAAATCTAGGTAGTGAATAAATTTTATTTTAGAGACTCATAGAAAGATGTATTTTTTAAAAAAAATATCTGATAAAAATTATTGATTCAAGAAGTTTCTTTTCTTTTC
Organism: Viscum album; assembly: GCA_963277665.1. NCBI lineage: Eukaryota > Viridiplantae > Streptophyta > Magnoliopsida > Santalales > Viscaceae > Viscum > Viscum album. Next base: position 1,261,555,915 of record OY728140.1, on the reverse strand, counting down.
CATATTGTTTATAAGGATTAAATAGCAGTTCACACTTCAAAGAATAATGAATTTATGATATGAACAATTCCAACAAATATAATTGAAAGACATAGTGTCCTTGAATTATCAGGATACAATTGATGATTTCTTCCAAATTATTCCTAATTAAATAACCCATTAATCATGTTGAGACATAAATCAATTATGTTCACATAGTTTGAAGAATGTAAATGATGTTTTTATGAATTAATTATGAGATTAGATATTGCATAGATGTTGAATTTACCACTAATAATGGATAGATTTAGGATATATAGTTATTCATGAAAGAAGGAACCATAACGGGTCCTTATAAAAATGATATATTTTTATTTTATGCATTATAGTACTTAAAGAGTCTTGAACAGAATTATCCAACCCATGATCATGATTTGGATAACTTAATCATTATAATGACGATATGGAGAAATTATTTTTATGGGGAAAGATATGAAATATATATGGATCAAAATATTTTAAAATATATCTTCTTACATAAAGATATCATAATGATTTAGAGATGATGGTTAGAACTACTGAAGGAATATGATTTCCCGATACACGACCACCCTAGGATGGAAAATAACATGGTTCATGCAATGAGTTTGAATGATCATGATGTTTAGACTAAATTAAGGATTGAAAAAATTATATATTTAAGGATTTAGTAATGTTGTGTATGGGAATCATTAAGGATGGTGAAACACCACATTCATTATAAATAATTTCAAAACATTTTTTTTTGAGAAAATAAAAAGCTCTCAACTTGGAAATTATAATATTCAAATGAAATTAAATGTCTATAATGATATTAGGTTTGTAGAAATATTTTATGAATTTAGTATATTATAAATCGAAATGTGTTTTTGTGTTCAATCCAAGCCTATGTTTAGAAAATAATTATTAAATGAATCTCAAAACTCAAATTTTTGAATACACCCTGGTATCACAAAAATGTATTGGGATTTGAATTACCATTGTTCGGCTAATATAAAATGGGAAATTTGATAGTATGTATCAAGATGCCTGGTTTTTCAATAGTTTAATTCTAAAAAACAACATCCTAAAGGATTCATGAATCCTCTTCCTATTAAAGTAATGAAATAGTATTGTATTATTGGGAAATATTTCATGATTACATATTGGTTTTTCTTTATTTCCTTACCATGTCAACATTATTTTCACTATAAGTGAAAATAATCATCTTAAGTACATAAAACAACACTATATTAATGAATTTGTGAGGAATCATGGTTTTTATAATTTTATTGTATTTGATCATGACCCATTGATTACATAAATATTATAGAAGGGTCTTTAAAAGGATGTTGACACCGAGATACATATCAGAAATTCCAATCACCCTTAAATTTAAGGGAAGACTAAAAGGATTATTGAAACATTAGAATATATTTTATAGTGACGGTCAATTTCCTTCCAAGGTATGCAAGATCAGTGTTTTAGTTTTTTGTAATTTCAATATAATAGTGGCTTCTATTATATAATTAAAATGGCACCACATGAATTATTCTATAGAAATAGGATTCATAATACAATGTGTTGGGATGAATTTGGTGAAAGGATGCTTATTAGCCCTAATATCGTGGGAGTAGTTTTTTTGAAATAGAATACTATTTGAAAAAAATAAGGTAAAATAATATATAAAAAATATATATTCATAAAAAATGAAGGATTTATAATTTCATTTCATAGATCATGATTTCATGAAGGAATCAATGTGGAAGGGTGTTATATGGTATTGAAAGAAAGGGAAGCTGAGTTCTAGGTACGTCAATCCTTATAAAATTATGGAAATAATTAGAGCTGTGGATTTCTGTTTGGAAATGCCACCCTAACATTATTTAGTTGGTAACATTTTTTATATATCATTATTGAGAATGTACATGTTTGAACTAATGTATATGGTAACCTATGAGAAAATATAAATTGAACCAGATTTATCTAATAGTGAATGTGTAATGACCCATAATTTATATGTAAATTATTATTTTCATAAATACATGGGAATTTTAGGTGTCTATGAAAATTGATGATGCCCGATTCCAAGGCACGATGTGCCTGAAATCATTTTATGAAGTTTCGTTCGGGTGCGTTCAGAAAATTTATGAGCAGGTTCTTCCATCCTTTGAACCAGTGCGTGGAATTGAAATCTAAGGGTACCATTGAACTCACAGTGCTGATATTTTCTTAAAGAGACATTCACCTCGACGACAGTTGGTCGAGGGTGAAAGTTAGTTTTTGGGGTTTTCGTGGAATAAATAAAATAAAATAAACACATGTTTTACTTTATTTTATCTGTTTTAACCACACTTTTGGAAGTGAGAGGTGGGGACCACCACACCTTAACCTACCATGAGATGTTATAGTGGTGTAGATAACCTCACCTTAACCACCCATGAGTTATGGTGGTGGGGACCACACAAGATTTATCTCTCATAATGGGGCAGAGGAAACCTCTCAACTCCCTCAATTAATGTTATTTGTCAACGTAAAATTAGATTCTTTCAATTTAATACTATGTGTCAACGTGAAATTAAATTCTGTAAATTTAATTTTATGTGTCAACATAAAATTAAATGAAATCAATTAATTTTAGGAGTCAAGATAAAATTAAAAGCTATCAATTAATTTTATGTGTCAACATAAAATTATATTCTATTAATTAATTTTATGTTTCAACATAAAATTAAATCCAATCAAATGTTTTGAAGTTGGATATTTCATTTCCTTCATGGTGGAATTTGGGAAAGGATTGGATTTAGAGAATTGCGAGGAGATCTTGGGAGAAAGCTTCTCCAATGAAGAACGATTCCTCCATGAAGAACACATTCCACTGACGAAGAATGCTCCAACGATGAAAAACATCGACAACGACATCGAAATTCTTCCTCAAGACTACCTCTAACATGGCCTGACCCCTCGGCCGATCTCTTCTGGTTTTCTTCGCGATGAAGGAGGAAAGAAACCTATGTGGAGGATCACAGGAACGGATGCTGGCACCACCATCGGCTGTGAAAAATTCAACGGCGCATTGCTCCGCTCTACGGCACTACCTCACCACTGTGCCCTCGTGGGAGCCCCGGCCGAGCCACGCACACCCTCGCTGTAGCCCCCGGCTATGCCACATGTGGCTTCAGAATGCTTCGTGTGCCACACGGCTCCGCTGTCTATGCCCCCCACAGCTCCACCACCTGCCCGCCGCATGCACCCCATGGCTCTGCGCACTCCGCATGCCCCGCCCACCCAGCGTCTCCGCCATCCACGCGCCTTGTGAGCCCCACGCCGCTGCTCGTCGAACCGGCGCACCGGCCTCCCGAGCCGCCCTGAGTAGTGCCCCTTCGCAGCACCATCTGGGCCGAACATCCCATGTGGTTCCCTCCGGGATGAGCCTCCCGCTCACAACGCCCTACGGGCTGAACCACCCTTGCACCGACCAGCAGCCAATCCGCACCCTCGCGACCGGTCCACACCCTAGCACCCCTCCGTGACCCCTCGCGGCCAGCTAGGCTGGGCACTGTGAGTCGGGCCGAACGTAACAGGACTACCCATTGAACGCGCCTAGATAGAGCAAATGGGTTAGGTGGGGTCGACTCAAACCGTGTTGGCCCAGACTGGATTGGGCTAGGTCGGACCGGACATAGGCCCACTAGGGCCCTTTACCTTCTTTTGACCATATCATTGGAACTAAAATTCCTTTTGATGAACATTCTATATCGCTGGTAATCCAGGATTATGACAGTCCCATTGAGTACATCCCACTGGAGTTTGGGGTATTGCTGAGATACGGTCAGGTTGGATCATTCATGAATCCAACTGGGCCCTCTAAACTAAAATGTAAATAACTCATAGACAGGGCGTCAGATTAACATGTCGTCTATTGCGTTGAGACCCCTATGACGTGAAAAACCTTTAGGATACTTATTTTTGGGACTTCGTGATATTGAATCATCAACCAATAGCGTCTGGAGTGAATATTCCGAAGATGAGTGAGCTTTTCTGCGGGAGCTTAGTAGTTGGATGAGACTTGATGACTAATGACCATTTGACTCAGAGTGACTCGACATGACTTGGGAGGAGCGCCAAGTTGTGGCGGAAGACCCACAGTAGAGGGGCACGTTTGGTGATGTGGCAGAACCACAATACATGATAAGAGGGGTACCTCTGCAGGCTATTATAGGGAGCGCCTGGGTGTGGTAGTAGACCCATGGTGGGGAGCGCCTATGCGTGACGCAGCAGTCCCACATTACTCGACAGGAAGAGTATCTCAAAAATCTAAGGTTATTTGCAAATGCATCTGTGTGACACGTCAGGCCCACCACAATCGATTGATCAGGATTTCTGGAGTAGCCGAGGAATCGATAATGTGAATAAAATCCTTGTTGTGTTGAGTCAGTTTTTCTGTGTTTTCCTCATGATTGAGATAGATCACTTGATAAGATATGTATACGTATGGTCATATAACTATGAACGGTTATCTGTTTATTTCTTTATCGTTTATCCTTGTGGGATTTTGTGAGACCTGGAGTGTCTCGGGGTCCCAACTGAGTAGCATTATACTAACCCCTACACAGGCTATGCCCGCACCTCTTTGTGCTGGATGCGGACGACAGACAGTGCTGATCGAGGATAAGTGTACCACGATTGGACAGTAACCCGAGGGGGACCATACAGCCTATCGGTACACGGAAGAGGCGGACAAAAGAGGAGTGATGAGGAGGTGATATGTACCTACCCTTCAGGTAGGAACCTGGAAGAAGACGCAGTAGATGTTTTCCTTTTTCTTCAATTGTACTTGTTTTTTCGTTGTACTTTTACTTTCTAGTTGGGTGTGTATTCTTGGCCATTTTTACAAACTATACTCACTTGTTGGTTATACAATTTACTAATTTTTATATATTTTTATCCTTGTTTATAGTTTATAAATGAAATGTCTTCCCTGTTTTAGAGAAATACGTTTTTGGTGCTAGTCGTCAGCCCCTGGCCTATGGAAGGTGGGCTTGGGGTAGTCACCACACGGGCCCTAGGGAACGGGTTGTGACAGAAGGGACTATAAGGATTTGTGAAACATATGAAAATTTGTTTCATAGATTGATAATGGAGAGACCCAAAGCTTGAAGTACATGGAAATTACATCACATTTGCGGAATAATTATTACATAACAAAAACAGAAACATAAGGACCGTAATAGTTTAGTGTCTTTGGAAACTCGAAATATAATCTTCTAATCATGGATTAAGATCTTCAACATCTCCCATAAAGATCTTCCCCTTTTTTATTACCTAAAACCATACTTTATATCCTGGGGAAAAGAAAACATAAAAGGAGAGAGCTCAAATGCTCAGTAAGGGTAAGCATAGAGAACATAAAACAATCCTTAGACATTTGAATGTAAAAAAACATGATCATAAAATCTAAACATAAAAATCTTGAGAAATGACATAAAATATGGAAGTACGTAAGGAATAGATCATGAAGAAACATTAATCATGATAAATTAGCATGGGAATAAAACTTGTAATTGTGGAAACCATTATGCACATGATATGATTTCCATAGTAGCCAATGCATTTCTGCCAAGACCATCTTAGTGGACAAAGTCCCTTTTTGAATCGGGTTCACTCCTCATTCCAGTCCTGTATTACTGAACTAGTTTAACTTTCTCTTCCATCCATGTCTATCTCATGAGATACAAATCTTTACCCAATGCATTGGAGGGAGATATAGGTCCTACCCATCTCATAATGAAATCATTCTTACTTGTTCCACAAAATAAACTCAAAACATTCATCATAACCCAAAGAATAAAATGGGTTTCATAAACATCATCCCATAATCTCATAATACATATATAACAAATGGAAATTTCATCATAAGAAAAGTGAAACCATGTAAATCATAGAGACATAAAACATGAAACGTACACATGAAATAATGTCATCTTAAGTGGAAAATGGTTTTGATAAAACATTTGAAATGAATTCTGATGAAAATATCTTTACTTCTTCAAAAACCTTTTATTTTCAAAAATGATATGCACTTTTAAAAAAAAGTATTTTGTTGAAAATAGTCATAATCTCTTGTAGAGTAATCTTCAGGAAAATGAGATGTTATGAAACCATAATTTTTTTTTCATGCCGTATAAGTTAATAATAACATTTTTCTCGTACTTTTGTTGGAATAGTCAAAAGTACCTCCTATGGTATTCAAAAAAAAGATTCCTTACATACAATGTAGTAAAAGTAAAAAATGGGAAAAAGGACTTTAAACATATATGAAAACATTTTTATAAAACTTGGACATTGATGATAAATATTACCCCAGTAAATACTTACGTACATGCAATGTAGGATAGAAAATAATTGAGATTTCAACATAATCCCTTAACTTAGGTCCGATATGCTTTGTACGTATCCGAACGTCCTGTGTAATGATTTAAATAATTTCATTGGCTTATTATAGAATCATATTCATTGTTATGATATCATAAATGTTTCACTTATGACTTTATATTACCCGTTTTTTTATAAATTTAATGTTAAAGCATCATTTTGGGTAAAATCATTTCATTTATCATATGTGTTTCGACTTGTCGTTCTTGATATTATTTCTTATATCCTGATTTACATAATTCCAGAATGTAAAACATGATATATATATATATATAATATATTCATCATATACATATATATATTATAGATTGATAAAAGGAATGAAATACACAGTTCATGGAGAAGGTAGGTCGTACGTATGCATGAACGTTGTTTTCGTTTCCTTATTGAATTGAATGAAACTAAATAGATGACATAAATATATATATACATAAATTTAGTAGCATTATTATTTCATATATTTCATTATTATTCATTATATAAACTTTTTGATCATTCATGTATGGTTAACATGGAGAATGAATCTCATCGCGTCGTAGAGACAGTAGTTCGTACATAAGCACGAGCGATGATATCATTCCCATAATTATTGAATATAATTGGAGTGGATGGTATAATATATCAGAATCAGTATGATGTTATAATAACCATATATAGTTATTCTTTACATCATTATACCCATCCATGTAAGGTGTTGGTGGAAAAATAGATTTCACCACGGCGTGGAGACAATATTCCGTACGTACGCACGCTTAGTGATTTCATTTTCCTTATGATGGATAGAGAGTGAAATAGGGTTGTTTAATAATCATAATAACATATCAGTATATGAGTTATACTTATGCTATTACTTCATAATGAAACAACTAAATATGAAATAATGTTGAAAGAATCGGTAACGGACATTACCTCTTCTTTGAAACGCCTCTTTGAGACCTCTTCTTAGGGAACTAAAATTGGTCTTTGAAGAAGACCAAAACCTCTAGGATTTTATATGGAAGTTTATAAGATACTTTTGTAGGGGTTGGCCGAGTTTGAAGGCTCAATGTCGTGTGAGGATGGGAGGGAGGAGGTGCCCTTTTATAAGGGAGTAGAGGGGCACCTTTCGAAAAACAAAAAATATTATTTTATTATAAAGTCATATTTGGATTTTAATAGATCAAAATTGATATATTTTGAATCTAATGTAGGTATGGGTCTAAATCCTCTCATACAATAGAATTTAGACAAGTTTATGTTTCTAATTTAACCATATCATTTAGATTTATCATTAAGTTAAATAATTTTACTTTTACCGTGTCTTCTTGTTTTCTTACACTATAAGGTTAATAAACTTATTATAACAAGCCAAAAGAACCCCAAGTTGTTTTTTATTAATATATATACCATTATCTAAGTCATTTGACTGAAAATTATATTTTTAAAAATAAAATAACAATTAATAATATAATATTTGTTTTAAAAACTATTTTATGTCAATTTTGACACTATTTGGTAATTGATTTCTGTGAAAATTACAACATAATGATTAGTTCAAAAAAATTTAATTAAATCAAAACTAACATGTGATATTAACCTAAACAATTTTTGAAATTCATAAAAAGTCTCAAATTAAATTTTTTGGGCATTTATAACATCAATTATGTCAATATTTCATTAATAAGATAATTACTGCCTCATCTTTGTGTCATAACTAAACTATATTATTTAATGTATAAAAATTATAAATAAAATACCATTATGTAGGAAATCGTTTTAGATTTATAGTGAATATTTATAGTCGAATTTATCTTATGTATAACCCTATATTAAAAATGATTTACTAATTAAACATTGTTTTTGACTATTTTAACCCTTCTTTAAATAAATTAATATTAAATGTCCTAATCTAATCCATGTGGGCCTAAATGGCTAAAGTTTATTCCTAAGGTTGTTTTTGGTTGAATTAAACTGATCCAGTGGAATTAAGACATGTGTTACACTAATAATAATATAATTTTTACACTTAATTATCCTATTTACTTTTAACCGTGGTAAATAAAAGTTAAAAAGTTACAATTCACCAAAAATTATGTTCATCACATTGACCCACATTTTATTCCTTGATATTAACCGTGTCTCTCGGATTTTTGAAATTCAATTCACATAAGTTGTAAAATTTATTTTAAATTAAAAAAAAAGTCAGTTTTTTACCTACCACTAAGTGGTTTCACTATTCTTCAAAAATTGATGTTTTTCAGAAAAATATAAAAAATTCAGCCTAAGAATTATTTGATATTATGAATTAAAAATTGATATCTATTTTTCCAAATTCATAACATATAAGTTTAATTAATTAATTTTAAAGTTAATTCCCGTTATCAAAGAAAATAGCCTGTTTTTAAGAAACAAAAACAATAAATAGAATGATACTTGTTTATATCCAATTTCAAAGTGAAATTAATTCCAAAGAACAAAATTGGATTAAATGGGAAAATTATATTCTAATTACACTTTAAAACCAATTAAATAGATAATATTACCATATAAATTATTGCGATGAAAAAAGTAGTTTTTAACTAAAATATAGAGTGTTTTAACTATTCATTAAAATATTAAAGTTATCAGAATAATATGAAAGATTTATCCAAAGTAAATTTTTATATCCTGATTACAAAGAAGAATTTTATTTTGTGAAATTCAACTTATTGACATGTAAAAAACAAGATTTAAGGTGGGTGTGTCATTAAAAGGCGGGAGAACTGTAATTTTTGAAAAATACATATTTTACACGAAATATTTATTTTGTTCTCATACCATATTCTAGAAAATGTGTAACATGAATAATAATGTTATAAAATTAAAAATTTAGTTAATAATATTCATAACGACTAGTTCATAATAATATTGTAACAATATATCGTTGTTTAATGAAACCTGGTATTGCGTACAACACACACTATCGAGGAAGGTCGTCATTGCGTGTAATGCAAGCCAAGTCAGGGTTGCATGTTGTGCCAGACTCCTCTGTTGTTCTGTATAACAAAATACAACCATATATCATTTATACATTAAATATATATATATATATATATACACTCAGTGTTTCATAGAATAACTACTATCAAAATTGTGTGTAACATGATCCAAGAATAGTGTTGTGTATACTGTAAGCTCATATGGTGTTGCGTATAGCGCAAGGCTATCTTGTTGTAGCTTACAACACAAGACATCAATGAAATTAAAAGAATATTTTTCATAAAATATCGTGGTGTTACATTCTACCCCCCTTAAAATGAATTTCACACTCGAAATTCGTCGGGGTTATAAATCGTTTACTATTTATAGAAACCCACATCATAAAAAGGAATAATAAAACTTAATTTTAAAAACTAAAGTATGAAATTTAACGATTACCCAAAGAAACACATCTCCGGGTTTCCATATAGGAGAACATAGATGAAAATATGGATATGGAAGAAAAATATAACCACCATGTTCTGATGGAGAGTGGTAGAGAACATTTCTATAAAAAAGCCATCAATCACAAAGCCATAGATTTGTGATGATCTATGGTATCATCTGATTCATCGGATATAAGGGAAATATGACAACATTTTTGGTTTTCAAGATCATTTCCCTAATGTTAATGAAATTTTAATTAGAAGAAATACTTTTGTGACTTTGGTACAGTCTCATCATTGGTCGTTCTTTGGGCAATTTCCACTTTATCACTTAAAGAAATGAAGTTGAATTTGTCATTCGTGAAGTGTTAGCAGATAATGTGATAGAATGATGGGTCATTCCATCTGTTTCAAACAAAATTATATAAAAGTTATCAAAAAATACATAAGACTATCTATAGTGAGATTAATCATATATGGTTCCTAAAATGGACTTATACTTCATATATCATACTACATAATATAATAAAACTAGTTTCTACTAAATAAGGACTTCATGTAGGCCAGTGGTAGGCAATAAAGGCCAGTTACACTTCGATTGTGGGTTCGATTCCCACACCCTTGTCTGACGTGATGGGATGTCACCCATCCTGTAGGATGTCCTTTTTCTAAAACTACATTACTATAACATCCCATAAATAATATCGAAAAAAATTCTATCCTTAAACAATATTATCTTATGTCCAACATACTCCATTCCAAACTTTAGGCTTATCCATAATACTGTAGTCCACTCTCATATTATAGTGAAAATGATTACCAGAGATTTCATACAACAAGCATGTTAATAACATCGTTGATCCCCATATATCATAAGATATGTCTTGTTGGTCACATTCCAAACATTTGAAGGCCTTAATCATGTTTTCTCTTGAAAAATGAATACCCATAGAATCTTAGTGAAAACATGAGTGTTGTCAAAATATAACTCTTTCCACATACCAAAACCCCAAAATTCTATATACTCAAACCATGATATAACTATTTCCTTATATCAGTCATGAGCTCATGAATACTGTCAAACATTTCATTTTCTCCTTATCCCTTTATTATGCGCAAATCATTTTTTTTCCAAAAATATCTCAATCACTTTCCATGGTTACTGGTACCATAAAATTGTTGAAAACCACAATAGACCAATACATAAATATTCAAATATTCCACGATACTATATACAACATTGTTTTGGAATCCCATTACATAAACACTTAATCGTTCCACCACATCGTTGTCATATTCAACATCACCAATAGTGATCGCATGTAACTTCCCTTTTTCATTTTCCTTAAGTGGTTGCTCATGTCGATCATCACTAACCCTTGGATTACGGAATTTATTAGCATAATTCCCCATTTCCTTGCACATGAAGCATTGAAGTGTTAGTGGTGTGTTCTTTGCAGTCTTTTATTTATTCACATCATTAGAAACCCTTTTTCCATTACTTCGACACTCAGCTGCTCGGTGACCTTCTTTTACACAATTAAAACAGTTTCTACTCCCTTTATGACAATATCTACCATGCTTCTTTCCACACATTGAGCAAAAGGAAACATTCATCTTATTTTCACAATTATTCTGAGATTTCTCCATGAACTCCATCTTTCATTTCTTGTCAAAGCCATGAGATGGATAAGTAACACCAACTTCCATTTCTACCTTGATATCACAACGCACAATTTCTTCATAGCTAATGAAGCCTCTTATAGATAATGACCTTCGATGATTTGGTTTTAAGCCACTGAAGAATCGATCAACATTAGTTTCAGGTTGGATGATAAAGCCAGATGCCTACCTTGCAAGCCTTGAAAAATTCACTTTGTATACACCAATAGATTCATCATCTTTTTTCTTTTGTTCAAGAAACTCCTTCTCCATCATTTTTTGAAGAATATGATGGAAGTACTTATTTAAAAATACGTTCTTGAGCTCGTCCCATTCCATGGACTCAATTTCATCTCTTGGCCTCGTAATCTTGATAATATTCCACCATTGATCAACTTCACCTTCCAAACAATATACTGCTAAGATGAATTTATCATGTTCAGGACATTGACGAACTGAAAATATCTTTTCAGTGGTTCTAATCCATTGTTCAGCAACAAGTGGATCAGAAGACCCTCTAAGAGAAGGTGGATGTTGCCTCATGGAGGACTCAATAGAATATTGTTCCCCTCTCTGCTCATTTGGAAGTCCAGGATAATTCATAACATGTGTATGTATAGCAATATGATTTTTCACTCCATCACCCATAACATTTGTTTGCTCAGGAGGAAAATCAATGCATTGTCCATTGCATTGATCAACACGTTTCCTTTGGGTTCTGACAATCGTCTAAAACCGAAAAAGAATAGTGTGAGAGGAAAAAATCATGCTAGAGAAAACAGCATAATAAAGGGGGAGTACCTTCAATATCTAACATCTTAGGTTTAATTCTATGATCGTTACCATAATTCTAGGACTATAACCTATACTTATACGTAACCTTAGGGACATCCCTAGACATACCATAGAAATATATCTAGGGAACTCACAAAAGTTCTCGCATCCTAGTTTCCAAACATTGACTAAAACATTCCTCTGATACCAACTGTATAGACCCAAAGAATGAAATACATGGACATTAAATTACTTTTGCAGAATAATTATTACATAACAAAAACAGACACACAAGGACCGTAATAGTTTAGTGTCTTTGGAAACTCAGAATATAATCTTCTAATCATTGTGAAAGATCATCATCATATCCCACAAAGATCTTACCCTTTTTTTCTTACCTAAAACCTATCTTTATATTCTAGGGAAAATAAAACATAAAAGGGGTAAGCTCAAATGCTCAGTAAGGGTAAGCATAGAGAACATAAAACAATCCTTAGGCATTTGAATGTAAAAAAATGAGCATAAAATATAAACATCAAAATCATGAGCAATGACATAAAACATGGCAGTACGTAAGGCATAGATCATGAAGAAACATCAATCATGATAAATTAGCATGGGATTAAAACATTTAATTGTGGAATCCAATAATCACATGATATGATTTCCATAGTAGCCAAGAACATCTTAGTGGAAAAAGTCCCTTTCTGAATCGAGTTCACTCCTCGTTCCAGTCCTATATTACTGAACCGGTTTAACATTCCATTCCAGCCATGTCAATCTCATGAGATATAAACCTTTACCCAATGCATTGTAGAGAGATATATGTCCCACCCATCTCATAATGAAATCATTCTTTCATGTGCCATAAAATAAACATAAAACATTCAACAAAACCCAAAGAATAAAATGGGTTTCATAAACATCATCCCATCATATCATAATCAATATAAAACAAATGGAAATTTCATCATAAGAAAAGTGAAACCATGTAAATCATGGAGAAATAAAACTTGAAACATAAACATATGAAATAATGTCATCTTAGATGGAAAATGGGTTTGATAAAACATTTGAAATGAATTCTTGAGGAAAATATCCTTACTTCTTGAAGATCATTTTCTTTTCACAAAATTCCATGCACTTTTAAAATAAAAGTATTTAGTTGAAAATAGTCATAAAATCTTGTAGAGTAAGCTTCATGAAAATGAGGTGTTATGAAACCGTAAAAATCTTTTCACGCTGTATACGATAAAAATAATACTCTTCTCGTACTTTTGTTGGAAAATTCAAAAAGTACCTTGAATGGTAATCAAAAAAATTCTTTAGATACGATGTAGTAAAAGTAAAAAATGGTAAAAATGACTTTAAACATACATGAAATTTTTTTTATAAAAGTTGGAAATGTATGATTAATATTACCCCAGTAAATACTTACGTATAAGCAATCTCGGATAGAAAACAATTAAGATTGCAACATTATCTCTTACCTTAGGTACGATATGGTTTGTACGATCCGAACCTCCTGTATAATAATTTAAATAATGTCATTGACTTATTATAGAATCATATTCATTGTTATTATATCATATATGTTTCACTTATGACTTCATATTACCCTTTTTTTGTAAATTCCATGTTAAAGCAGTGTTTTGGGTAAAAAAATTTCATTTATCGTTTGTGTTTCGACTTGTCGTTCTTGATAATATTACTTATATCGTGATTAAAATAATTCTAGAATGTAAAATATGATTTATATATAATATATATTCATAATATACATATATATATTATATATCGATAAAATGAATGAAATACACCGTTCATGAAGATGATAGGTCGTACGTACGCATGAACGCTGTTTTCGTTTCCTTATTGAATTGAATGAAACTAAATAGATGAAATACATATATATATACATAAATCCAGTAGAAATATTATTTCATATATTTCATTGTTATTTATTAAATAAACTTTATGATCATTCATGTATGGTTAACATGGAGAATGAATTTTATCGCATCGTGGAGACAGTAGTCAGTACGTACGCACGAGCGATGATATCATTTCCATAATTATTGAATATAATTGTAGTGGATGGTATAATATATCAGAATCATTATTATGTTATAATAACCATATATAGTTATTATTTACACCATTAAACACATCCATGTAAGGTGTTGGTGGAAAAATAGATTTCACCGCGGCGTGGAGACGGTATTCCGTACGTACACACGCGTGGTGACTTCATTTTTCGTAGGATGGATAGATGGTGAAATAGGGTTGTTTCAAAATTATAATAAAATATCAGTATAGTTTTTATACTGATGTTGTTACATTATAATGAAACAACTAAAGAAGAAGAAGTGGAATATGAAATAAAGATGAAAGAATCAGTAAGGGACATTACCTCTTTTTTGAAGTGCCTCTTTGAGACCTCCTCTTAGAGCACTAAATTTCTGTTTGAAGAAGACCAGAACCTCTATGATACTTCTATGGATGTGTAGAAGATAATTTATCAGGGTTCTTCCAAGATTGATGGCTCAATTTTGTGTGTGGAAGAGAGGGAGGAGTTTCCCTTTTATAGGGGAGGAGAGGGGAACCTTTGGAAAAACTAAAACTATTATTTTATTATCAAGTCATATCCGGCTATTAATAGTTCTAAATTGATTTATTTTGAAGATAATGTGGGGTTGGGTCTAATTAATCTCATCCAATAGAATTTATACAAGTTTAGGTTTCTATGGTTACCTTATTATTTAGATTTTATCTTAAGTTAAATAATTTTACTTTTACTGTGTCTTCTTGTTTCCTTACACTATACGGTTAATAAACATTCAATAACAAGACAAATGAACCCCAAGTTGTTTATTATTAATATATATAACCTTATCTAATTCATTTGGATGAAACTAAGATTTTTAGGAAAAAAAATAATAATTAATAATATAATATTTGTTTTATATACAATTTTATGTCAATTTTGACAATATATGGTAATTGATTTTTGTGGAAATCATAACAGAATTATTAGTTCAAAAAAAGTTAATTAAATCAAAACTAAAATTTCATAACAACCTATAAAATTAGTTAAATTCATAAAAATTCTCAAATTACATTTATTTGGGTATTTATAACCTCAATTATGTCAATATTTCATTAATACGATAATTACTGCATCATCAATGTGTCATAAATAAATTAATCTATTTAATGTTTAAAAATTATAAATAAAATACCATTATGTAGAAAATATTTTTATCTTTCTAATTAATATTTATAGTCGAATTTATCTTATGTATAACCTTATATTAAAAATGATTTACTTATTAAACTTTGATTTTGAAAATTTTAACCCTTCTTTAAATAAATTAATATTAAATGTCCTAATCTAATCCATGTGGGCCTAAATTGTCATATATTATTCTTAAGGTTGTTTTTGGTCGAATTAAACTTATCCAATAGAATTAGTACATGTGTTAGGGTAATAATAATATCATTTTTACCCTTAATTATCCTATTTGCTTTTAACCGCGGTAAATAAAATTTAAAAGTTATTATTCACCAAAAATTATTTTCATCTCATTGAACCACATTTTAGTCATTGATATTAACTGTGTCTCTTCGATTTTTGAAATTCAATTCATAGAAGTGGTAAAATTAAATTTAAATTAAAAAAAATCCAGTATTTTAACTACCACTAAGTGGTTTCACTATTCATCGAAAATTGAAGTTCTTCAGAAAAATACCAAAAATTAAGACTAAGAATTATTTGATATTCCGAATTCAAAATTGATGTCTATTTTCCAAATTAATTACATATAAGTGACATTAATTAATTTTAAATTTAATTCTTTTTATCAAAACAAATAGCGTGTTTTTAAGAAAAAAACAATCAAAAGATTGATACTTGTTTATATCCAATTTCAAAGTAAAATTAATGTCAATGAACAAAATTGGATTAAATGGTAAAAATATATTCTAATTACACTTCAAAACCAATAAATAGATAATATAACCATATAAATTATTGTGATGAAAAAAGTTGTTTTTAATTAAAATATAGCGTGTTTTTACTATTCATTAAAATATTAAAGTTATCTGAATAATATGAAAAAATTTCGAAAGTAAATTTTTTTATCCTAATTCCAAAGAAAAATTTTATTTTGTCAAATTTAACTTATAGACATGTCAAAAACAAGATTTAAGGTGGGGGCATCATCAAAAGGCGGGAAAACTACAGGTTTTGAAAAATACATATTTTACACAAAAAAATTATTTTGTTCTAATACCATATTCTGGAAAATTTGTAAGATGAATAATAATGTTATCAAATTAAAAATTTAGTTAATACTATTCATAACAGCTATTCCATAATAATATTATAACAATATATCATTCTTTAGTGAAACCTGGTATGGCGTACAATACACGCTATCGAGGAAGGTCGTGATTGCGTGTAATGAAAGCCAAGTCAGGGTTGCGTGTTGTGCAAGACTCCTCCATTGTTTTGTATAACAGAATCCAACCATATTTCATTTATACATTGAATATATATATATATACTCAATGTTTCGTAGAATAACTACTATCAAAATTGTGTGTAACATGATCCAAGAATAGTGTTGTGTATACTGTAAGCTCATACGGTGTTGCGTATAGCGGAAGGAAATCTTGTTGTAGCTTACAACACAAGACATCAATGAAATTAAAAAATATTTTTCATAAATTCTCAGGGTGTTACAGATAACTTAGATAGTGAAGATTCATTGGAGAAATAAAGAACTAGATGAGGTAAAATGGGATTCAGAAGAGGCTAAGAGGAAGGATTAACAACATTTATTTATTAATTGAATTTTATCTCAATTTCAAGGATGAAATAATCTTACTAGGGGTGAATGTAATACCAATGATCATCCTATAATAGGTAAAAATTACATCCCTAGATTGTTTCCTAATGCACATACTATTATTTTTTAATAATAATAGAAATAGTCCATTACCACATTTAAGAGTTAAATATAATATTTTTAAAAATTGAATTAGATAAAAAGTAATTCATTTTTGAGTTTCTTGGGTTGAAATTATCTTAGTCTGGTTGTTTTATTTTTAGATATTTTTTTTGATTAATACTATAAAACTCTAATTTATTCAAAAATATAATTTATTTTATTTAGATACAATAATTTTATTGTCTAATTATATTATTAATTTGGATTTATCGTAACAAAATATCCCACTTAATAAATATAATCTAATGAATTAAATATGAATCAAAATTATATTTTTTAAATTACTAATTTTATTCTTAAAAACACTTTTTTATAAAAACAAATTTTTTCATTTCATTTTGAACAATTATATTAAAATTAATTCCTTCCTCTTATAAAAATTCAATATTTGAAAATGTATAAATTATTTTAATTTAAGACGTTTAAATTTAGTTGTAAGGATAAATTATTTTTTGATCATTTATAATTTTACCATTTTTAAAAATGATATCACCATGGTAAATGGGTAAAATTGGTAAATTAAGGATAAAACTGCGTGGTGAGTTCATAAACTGTTATTTTAATTCCAATTATATGAGAGTATTTTTAATAGTGTCACTCTATCATCAACATTGAAATATTTATATTCAACTTATCAATGTGTATAATAGTTAAAATATTTAATAGTTATTAATAATCACAAGTGTGTCACTAACCTCACTTATAAATGGGAACCCATAACCTCTCTTATTCACACCACTTAATGCCATTTTTCTTAATGATGGTCTACTAAAATACCTTCCCTAAATCCCTAAACACATCGTATATGTAATTTTATCACACACAAAACCACTTCAAGAAGTCTTAAAGTGTAATCCAAATAATATTTCTCAAAGAATTGGTTTAACTCTTAACCAAGTGTTTTCATGATTATTTCTTTTTCCACCTTCTTCAAATATTCAATAAACAGGTATATATAATAAAATTTGAATATTCTATATACTTTAATGTTATTATGATTATGGAAAAATCGATTATTATTTCCATTTACAACCTATGTAAAAAGAAAAAGCACACATGTATTTGTTTAACCTATCATCTCCACAGAGCTTTCTTATTCAATTTTATCATTACATTACTATGATTATTATAGAGATATAACAAATTAATATATATGATATTTATGAAAAAATATGATTCTTTAAATATAATACATCTTCAACATTATTACACTTACACTTGTTAAGAAATGTTAACATCACTCGTGTGTAAGATTAGACTACCACCTATATAAACAAATGTGATTACTTTTTCATGCATGACCTTTATGAATAATTACCAAATTGATCTGAATGTATAAAAATATTAATTATGAAATGATTAATACATTTGAGATAATGGAACAATAAATCCTTTGATTATGTTCAATTAATCATATTACTGGATATTGAACATGTCTCTAAATGGGTGGAATCAAAGGCCACCGGGACCGATTATTCTCTGGCTATTGTTGATTTTGTGAGAACACATATTTTTAGTGGGTCTAGTTTTCCATATATCATCATTAGTAATCAGGGATTACATTTTTTCAATCGTAACATGAAATAATTTATCTATAAATACGGGGTTGATAATAAATTATCCACTAAATATCACCCCAACACCTACGGATAAAAAAATTGAAATCAGGATGTTAATAGAATCATGAAACAAATGATATAACCTAATAGTAAATATTGGAGTTTGTGTTTTAATGATGCATTGTTTGTGTACTTTACAACCTTTAAAACACCGATCAAATTTGCACCATATAAAATGGTGTTTTGAAAATATTTTCACCGGTTGGTGGAGGTAGAAAACCGTACATATTGGGATATTAAACAATGTAATATAAATCGTTGAGATACATGTGAGCATAAAAATTTGTAGATTCAAGAGTTGGAATAAATTCACCATGATGAATATGAGAACACTAGAATATATAAAGTGAAGAAAAAGATTATCCATGATGGTATTATTCATTAGCTAAAGTTTCATATTGGTTAAAAGGCCCTCATGTAAAATTCTAGGAAACATCTCTACCCATATATGCTTTGTTCTTTAGGGATCAGTCCTTTAAATATTACTAATGTTTACCATTTTGGTGGAATACTAGTTTTCATGACCATAGTGGATAAATTATTATCATAAAGGGGAATATTCTTAAGCACTTTATTGAGTATTTTTCAAAGAATTCGGTGAGTGAAATCACCATTCCATAAGACAAATACCAGTGAATCCCATCAGGTTTAAACATTACTTATAATATTTTATTTCATTTTAGTGACGAAAAATCACACTCTAACTATGGTGGGGGGGTACATTCTTTGTTTTGTTATGATTTTCATCATATTTTTTTTTTTCTATTTTTCTCTTGATGAATATTATTGTTACTTCTTTCCCCCTTTATGAATTATTTAGTATTTGAATCATATTTCTTTTTTCTTCTCTTTTTCACATACTGAATAATATTTTTATCTCCCCCCTTATACCCATATGATCATGGAAATAACTAAATATTCATATCAACGTTCATGATTCGATGTTATTTTAACATTTACATAAAATTTGTCTCAATTATGGAATGTGGAATTTAATATGAATTTAAAATTGAGGTGTTATTTTCAGTAAATTAGTTATTTTTCAATGATATGAATGTTTGTATCATTACGAATTTGCTGATATGAATGATACCCTTTTTGTGATTAGTTTAAGTGAAAATTGTGTTACTTAATATCTCCATGCATATTTACACCAAAGAATGAAGCATGAATATTTATTATTTAATACAAGGAAGATATACATTAGGTAAATTTTTATTAGCTTTATAAAATGATTTTTCCATACATTCATTTATTATCCGATCTCTTTCATTACTATATCAGGTTTACCTATGTGTGTGTACTTGTTATATGACTATTGTATTCCCAAAATAATAATAATAATAAATATTAATGAAGGGTGTGATGAAATGAAAAAAATATGGGGATATCTAGGTTGAAAACTTTTGGTTTGACTTGTAAATGCATATGTGAGTGGGTCTTGAAATTTGATATCAATGGACATAAGGAATGTTCAGTGGAAATAATCAGGTAAGTAGATAATTTTTAAAGAACCTATATTTAACGAATAATAATTGGAATGAATAACATTAAATGGTTTTTATGCACACATATTGTGAGTTTTTGACATGGTTGAATTTTTAATTCCTTGATCAGATTGGTATCGTTCATCTTTTTGAATTTCATTATGATACAAATTACTAGCCATATTTTTCCATGATCCCTAGGAATAAATCCTTTTTTCTGTTTTTTATTTGATCATGCTACTATAAAAAATTAAAATTTCAATGAAAGTTAAATAATCATGATGATGAATGTCTAACACATCATTTTTTATTTGATATGTTACTTTTCCTAGAATTCAATCTCTTTAGGTGTGGGGTTAGGATTATATAACAGTTCATGATTTATTTCAACCCTTAGGCCACTATTTTATACTTTTTGTGTATTGAAAATTCAAAATATTATAATAAATAGAACATATTGTTTGATAAAATAAATTTTTTCACTATCAAATTGGGAAATTTTACTTGTTTTAATGATTACCTTGTAAGAGGTGGTGATTTGGAGATCCCACGATGGAATTTAAGCAAAATAGGCCAAACTATGCAAGATCCTGAGAAAAATTGTGGGTTTAAGTATTTATTATTGGATAATAACTAAGGATAATTAGGCTGAAAATTGTTACAAGAGTATAAACATATGTGGGATATATTTTTTAGAAGACCATGGAGCCCAATTTATTCATTTAGAGGCCAAAACGTGTCCCAAAATATAAAACTGTTATGAGAAGGCGTGATTTGACCACCCTTCTATATTTGATCCATAATGGAATCCTATAACCAAAAATATGATTAATTTTACCTCCATTGGGTAGATAACTCAAATAAAAACCTATCAACAATGTTTCATGATAATTGAACACATTTGGTTAGTCATCCATCTGAATAATCTCGGGGAACAAATATGTCATTAAAAAATCACCTACACCCATAGAATATTGAATTTTCATGGATCCAACTTGACAAATTTCACATTAAAATAACTCTATAATTCATTGAAAATGTTTTCATGAAAATGGTTAAGGATGAGTCTAATTTTAGAGCTTCCTTCATCCATTTTCATCCTCTTAAACATCGTGTACATCTCAACGACTTAGTGGTCACTTTGGGGGGTGTTTTTTGTTTTGACACTAATCTCCATGCTCATAATATTTGGATGGTAATTGAAATTTCCTGTTTTTGGTCTACTGTTTTTTATTTATACATTCTGATTTTTTTATTCTAGAATGACCACATATAAATTAATTAAATATGAATCCTCATTCTTTCATGCATATCTCAGTTCTTCTGATGATTTGAGAACATTTTCCTCTTTTCTCACATATTTTCATTCCTGAGTGTGCTTATGGATTTCATTATCTGAAGAGATACCTATGTTATATCCAATGATTGTAAATTTTATTACCTTGATAAATTTTTTGAGATGGTCTTCATTCTGGACATGTCATCATGTTGTTGATGTGATTCCATGATTGAGTTTTCTTCTTACATCGATATATTTTAATTGATTGTGAGTGGTTGATGATATTAAATATCATTAATAAATTAAATAATAGGTGGTAACAATGTTATAACAAAAAATAAAATAATTTTCCTAGTGTGTATAAATAAAGGAATCAAGGATCTGATCTACTACAATTGATACTGATGAATGATGAGATTCTAGGGTCACTCACCCAAATTGATCATGATTTCTCTAACCAAATTATCTCACATAGTAATATAGTTCCATTTTCTATTTCAAATTAAAAAAAATTCATATACAATTCCCATTTTATTTTCATAATTAAAAACTTATTTTAAAATTAATTATGTATTTCTTTGTTTAGATATGACCTAGGGTTCCTTCTATGCCTTAAAAATCTAGTTAATGTAAAAATATAATGTGACTTTATCAATAACATGATCACTCCTCCAACATGGTGTAACTTTTAAATATATTGGGCTATAGATCCTAGATAATACATATACATCTCAATATTTTTAGGACCTAAGAAATGGAATTCGTTTAATTATTAATCATTTAATATAATCATCTTAAAAAATGATACAATCCCTCCCTCATTTGAGCTATAAATTTGACACAATCCCCAATAATTTTTTTACTGGACCACATCACCCATGTCTGTTTTAAACCATCCCTTATTGTTAGTTATTGATTTTTATAATTTAATCAATAGGGATACTCATACTAATGTGTCCTCATGTACAATGGATGGGAACATCGTGCCCAGTAGACTGCTCTTCATGACTTTAAACCTCATAGATAT
Organism: Viscum album; assembly: GCA_963277665.1. Classification (NCBI taxonomy): domain Eukaryota; kingdom Viridiplantae; phylum Streptophyta; class Magnoliopsida; order Santalales; family Viscaceae; genus Viscum; species Viscum album. Next base: position 1,261,533,237 of record OY728140.1, on the reverse strand, counting down.
TCTCTTAGTAGTACAACATTAAAACGAATGATATAATGTTCATTAATTAATGATATTAAAAGGTACCAAAATGATACTTTTTATATGACTATAAGATGTATGATGATCCATGTTAGATCTAATTGGACTATCTAGGTTTTGATTCACATTAGAAGGATATATAATAAGATAACTTCATGGGAAAAATCCCACATTTTACTCAACCTTGACTTATTTTTTGTGATGATATAGTAGATCCATCAAATAATGGATGTTCGATGACACAGACCCATCCAATAGTGAAAGGATGGTGATATCCATCCATCCATAATACATTTTCCAATAGATTGATCCACCAGTGAAATTTTGGTGAAATCCATCTATCAATTGGTGACTGTAGGGTAACATCAATCCATTCATTGGTAATGATACAACATATCCATATATCTGTGAAAATATTCAAACATCCATCCATCCATTTCCAATGAGCCAATGATTTCATTTATTGGTGAGATTTTCTGTGAAACCCATAAATCTGTTGGTGATATTTTAAAAAAATCTATCCATCTATTGTAGAGGATCTAATTGATCCACTCATTGATAAAATACGGAAAACATCCATCAATCCATTAATGTATTTTCAATGACATCCAGCTATATATTATAGAAAGTTAATATATCTATCCACTAGTGATAGGTCAAAAATATCCATCCATTCAATGGTGATATACTAGAAATATCCACCCATATATTTTATATGTTCAATTTAATACATCATATAGTTATTGATCAGTGATACCCACAATTTTTTGTAATATGATGACAATGTACATATATATGTTAGTGAAATTTCAATGGATCCATAGACTAGTCATAGATAGGTAACATCAATAAATCCACCAATTATTATCTAGATAATCTAAAATATTCATTTTGGTGATGTGTTCTGACCTCAATTGCCTCCCTATATGCTGATACACTTATGAATTCCCCTATTACATGGATTTAAACCATGGAATCATCACACAAACATTTATTCATTATTTGATAATGAACAATTGTAATTTTATTGCATCATATTTTTTAAATCTGTTATTATATCATAAGCATTTAATGAGTATTCATCATATTAATATAACATTGGTTATGAAATAAAATTCTACTTTTACAAGGAATTATTTATTGAATATGAATTAAATATATAATAATTTACCAAACTAGTCAATAAATCCCCAATGAGATATGTATTTATACACAATGTTTTGATATATATCATCCTACGATTTATTAAAACTTCTCTAACAATACCCCACATTTACAATGCATGCCTTCAATAAAACCAGATGTGAATATATCTGAAATTGAGTGATATATAATGAATATCCCCTTATATTTATGACCTTTTTATTAACTCCATCATGATCATTATTTTTATAATATATTATATTATTATAAAAATTTTAACCATCGTCAACATTTTTTATAGAACTGCATGAATATAAATGTTCAATCTCCATCAATGAGTTTAACTCCAACTCATATGCCAAAACACCAATGCAAGATAGAAAGAAAAATTCTAATTGGTAAGACACCATGATATATTCAAAAATTTCCTATAAAATATATATATGAAATAAAACCGAACGAAATGTTTGTTTTTAACATTTCATAATATTTTGTCTTCTATTTTCCATGAGTAAAAAATTTCTAGTTAACTATTCTACAGCTTCATACACCAATCTTCATAACTGTTATAGTTATACCACATTTTATTTCATTTATCCCAATAAACTGGTGAATCTATCCTTATTTCAACATATATATATTCAATGTTTTCTATAACTCAATCCCTTAAACTATCGTATATTTGATTCTATAGAAAACACCATTAACTCTCTAGTATAACCTCTCTCTACTAATGTCGTTATATTAATCACCCCATGATTCCTATACCATTCAAGACAAATCCACAATATATATTTATGTTTCCTTGATTATTATCCATCCCCATCATAAATATCTCCCAAGGGGGTTATTATATATCTTTCATCATTGGGAGAGTGAAACTGTAGACTTTTCAGTGGAAAAACATTCTCTAGCATAATGTGAGAGTCATGTGTTTGTACACTAATTTACAAATAATTTCATTATTCGGTGTAAGTGTAAGTGTAAGTGTAAATAAGTTGTAATAGTCAACATTCCAACCCATAATCCATTTATTATAAAACAATAATACTATATCCATCATTGAATGAGAACTCAAATTCCCAATAATGATTAAAATTAAAAAACATCCAGTTCAAAAATTGACCTAGAATAGATAGTTTTTGATCAGTAATCATGAAATATTTATCAAAATATAATTATTGAATGTCAAAAACTCCGAATAAAATAAATAATAGGGAAAACATAATATTAATGATGAAACTTTATTTTAAAAAATATGAATCATGATACCCCCACTCATTGATTTTTTATTTGATGTAAACTCAACCTTGAAGAATGATATATAAATTTTAATTAGCTTTATATATCTATGGTTTTGTAATTAATGGAAAAAATATTTGGGATAATTTAAATGATACTAATTTAAATTTTTAATGCTTGGTAAATTATTTAAATATTTAAAAAGAAGCTCAAACTAATACACTAAATCCAACTAGATATTTCTAGTCTCTTAGCTAAAATCCCTTGTATTGAGTATAAATGTTATTTCATAATTTTACTCCATATCTTATTAGAATATATATCATTAATCACAATTATTTGATATATATTTTTATTTAATAGAAATTAATGATTTATTAAAAATCAACTATACTAGAGTTTTACCAAGACACATCTGGGTAGGCAGGACCATGTCCTCAGATCAATGGGATGATCTAAAAAAATTTATAATGATAATTACAATATAAAATATTCTATTTTCAACCTTTCAAACCATTAATTATCAAAAAATCAAAGTAGATATATATTGTTCTTCATGAAAAAATCTGGTATTAACATTCACCCATCCATTAACATTTTATTCATAAAAAATAAAAACAAATGTTAAAATATGAATCTCACAAAAAACATCATTTGAAAGGATATTTATACTAACACATGAATTATTCTCTTTTGGAGTTTAATTTTTTAAGAAATCCTGGAAAAAAACTGATAAATAAATATTCTTCAACACCTCTATTCATACTCACAAATTTGTATTTCACATTTCTATAGGAATGATCAGATAAATTCCAATTTTGACCAATGCGTTAATAAAAACATGTGATCTTAATGTGAATTTTAAAATAATTTTTCTCAAAAAATTATTCCCATCCATAGACCAGTAAATATAATAGTGAAAAGAGAAATATAAAAATATTAGAATCCATATGAGATTGAATCATCATCATAGAAAACATCTTGTGAGAGTGTTGTGATCACCACCATTCAGGAGTAATCCGTATGATAGTCTCAGAAGAGTAGTATGTCTATAGAAAACTATACTATCATGAATAATAAGGAAAATTATACACTTCATATAAAATAATAAAAATATAACATGACTCTTGGTGATTTCTTCCACCCTTCCTAGTCTCATAATAAATCTACCAAACTTAGATCTTTATCACAATGTGAAAGGAAAATAATTACATCTCTATTACTCTTTTTCTTATATATGGAAACAAAAAATATATTCCTCTAACTCTAGAAAATATTTCATAAACTAAAAAATGACCTATATGGATTTTTATGACTACTTTATTTAATCTATTGACAAGAGCATCCTAAAACAACACCATCCTCCTAAAACTACATAGAAACTAGCCAAATCTCATCAATGTCCCATTATACACTAATCTAAAGTGAACATTCCTTAAAATGCATATGACTATGCTTAGTCATTGACATGAACCATTATATAACCTTTGAGAACGTGGGTAGTAAAAACCATGACCTATGGGAGATAATTCTATTATTTGAAGATATATTTTCAACATGATGTATATAATATAAAATTATTTAAACATACACAACTTATGACTGATTCTATATTAGAGGAATAGTTCTTACAACCATCAAATAGTGATACCCATTTTGAACATCAATCCAATACTGATATTATTCCCAATAAAAAGATGATATAAGTTCGAACTTATATGAATCTATTAGGTATATCACCGAGGGATATTTGATTACTTAATAATTATTAATTGATATCTCTATATTAGGCTCACTCATTTAGTGAAGACATGGGGGGATAACCATTGATCAAATGAAATGTATATCTATCCATCCTATCATATCAAAAACATTATGTTAATTAATCATCAATCACAATTATTACATAGGAACTAAATTCCTATAAAGGGAATCAACTATCTTGATATTATTATGCTAGTATTATCATATAAGATTTTTTACCCTTGAAATAAAACAAAGTCCAATTACTTACTCACTCTCCAATATTACATTCTTTAGATGAATAGATCTATCAATTCCAAAACTCATACAATGAGGGTTTACAATACAATTGATGTTCTCAAATAAATCCTTTAAAAAACCCCAAACACTAATAATGGTGTCCCTCTATATCATCTCAATCAAAATTATAACCCATGAATACCACCAAAAACATTTACATGAGTTTCTATAAAAATAATGGTGGAATTTAGATCTCTTAATGATATCATTAGGATCTGTTAATGATCATAAGGATTCCTTAATCCTCTCTATAGATCATACTCTTCAAAAAGAAAAATTTAATGAAATTATTACCCATATGTTGACTTAAAATAACTATTTCACTAATTTCTATTATTAATATTGGGCAATTTTTTTTTGGACAAATGTTCTTCTAAATTGTTCTATCCGACCAAACTAATTACAACTTGTGTTTAATTGTCATTCGAATATAGGATATAAGGTATGATTCCAGTACAAAAAGTCACTATATAATTTATATTATTTTAAATATAAACACTTGAATACCTACTAAAGAAACCTTCATTCACCTTTCCGCCACTATAAGAAACCACTCCACTATGACCATTGTTCATAAATCTATCCACACCAACGAGTGGGTTATTAGAAGTAAAACATATGATGTTGGCCCAATTCATATTACTATTCTCCTCTACTCATTGTTTAATTTAATTCTAGAACAATCCTCCCATCTATATACCACTTTAAAATAAACAAAATACATCCAAAATTGATTTTGGATAAAAAATTCAAACCATAGATGATGTCATAGACTGTTATATCCCTACAATGAAATATTACTAAATAATCTCTCTTAAATAAGAATAATATCACACTATCAAGAAATATTATCTAGAGAGTAATTTCCACAAACAAGGGTCATGAACTAAAAATTTATAAATAGATCACTATAAAATCCTCCAACTATCAACCCCATGATATAGTTAGAAAAGAATTATATTAATGAAAATGAATACATGTGTAAATATTAAAAGAACACAGATCATATTTCAAAGCACATTTTTTCTTGTCCATTAATGTTCCTTTATGACCAATGATCTTAGATATAAGTGTGGGTACAAGGGTAAAACTCTATATTAAACTCTATACATACCTCACTAAAGCTCTTAAACCTGGATAATTCGACTAAAAGTTTCATCACAAGAGTGCCCCAAAATATTCCCAAACATAATCACATGATTGAACATGATCTTGGTGTCCTACATATAGTCCAAGACCTATTAAATTTGAAACATAATTAATTAATATAGATATAACTCCACAATAATTTCACAATGTAAATCAATGTTAAAGTAGTTATATTATGAGTTTGAGTAAAGATATGTCTACAAATTGTTTATCATGTTGTGTGTCTAACTCTATGGTAGTATCACCATATAAAAAATATTTTTCCAAACAATATAGAACATGTGATTCATTTAAAAAAACCATTTCTGTATTTTATAAGATTATACTCATTTGAAAATCATGGAGACCCATTCCATTATAACTCTTACAACAAACTCAAATTATGTGTTGACTTCATATACTTATAGAGACAAAAATATGAATTACATGATGGGTTGGATTGTGAAAAACTAGTTGATGTTGAATAATTTTATTTTTTAGGTAATAAATACCTTAAAAATGGATCAGTGATTCCTTAGAATATTGATTAACTAATTAGTACTGAGAGACACGAACACTAGAACTTGTTCATCATGTTGATTTATCCACCATAGATTTGCCTAATATGTGATGTTGTACATCAATCAACCAGAAGAAACCATGGTAATTGAATCATGTGTTAGTTAGAATACATAGGAAAGACATATAAATTCCTAATAAACCATCATAAAATATATGTACCATCAGTAAAAACACTATAACTGATGTCTTAGAAGTTTAATTAAACATATATATTATCAAGGTCTTAGTGATTGGATATGTTAGTTTCTTTACTAACACTAAGTTATCTTCTCTAAAAAAATAAATTCCCTCTAAAAACATTTCCCAAATTTCCCAAACCAATCCTCACATAGCCACTAACTCTATACTCCATCATTCTAAATAAATCCAATATAATACCTTTCTATCATTATCTAATCAACTTGGATCCCACTTTGGATTCTAGTATGTTGTTTGTTCAATGATAATTACTGCCCTAATAAACCATGTGATATAATCTAGCACCATGAGATACTTTATCTATAATATCATATAAAAGATATAAGGAATAATATATATTTTCAAACAATCATAAATAAAAATGTATATAAATGAACAAATATAAAAGCCAAATAATCATTAAGAAAAAATATATCCAATAAAATGATTCTTAAAACATTACTAAAGGAATACCATTAAAAATGATGATTCTATTATGATCAATTAATATATTTAAATGGAAAAAATCTTCTCACGATGTCAAAATTTAGAGAGTCATAACCACATTATTTTCCATCATAATAATAACGAACATAAACAAAGAATTATATTCAAAAAATCATTAGTAATTCTATATTCATAATGATCTCTCTAATATTGTGCATTATCTCCCTTACACAACATGTGTGGGCTTGAAATACAATATAGTGGTTACTATAAGTTTTTTTTGAGTACACACCTAAAACATAAATGAAGATGTAAATAAAAGTTCTTTTCAAATATCTACATCATGAGGGAATCCATAAAAAACTATATATAATTTTCATATAGAAATTTTAGAGATATATAAAAGTCCCTATCATTATATCTCAGTCTTATAACTCTCATATTCACATCATCAATTATTGAACTTCTATTAAAACCATAAATTATTAGAATAATAGAAAACACAAAGGCCATAAGTTGATATATAAAATTTGTATTATATCCTAATGGTTAAAATATAATCCTAACATGTAATTATAAATAAAACATCTAAACTATACCTATGTCATAACTAACATGTTATGACTGTATAATAATTGTGGTGGAAAAACAATTCACAAATATGTGGATATAAAGGAAGGGGGTTTGTAATTATCAAGTTGGATGACTTTTGCCTCATTGCACAATGAAAATACCCACTCCATTTGACATGTGATGGAACCATACCTTGTCGTGGTAATTTTAATGTAAAATTGGAGTATTATAAAACCTTATTGATGACTCATGCATTTTTTAGAACTAAGGGGAACTGAATATAGGCCCACAATGACATTAATTGAGGAAAAAATCCATAGAACTATTAGTGTGTGTAATGATTCCATGATAGAAATATAAAATCCATAACCTTCCTTATGTGTTCTTAAAAGGAGGGTTTCTAATGCCCTACACATTCAAAATAACATTCCAGATCCTATTCATCACATATATAGAGATATTATCCTCACCATGTTATATAATGTAATAAAATATCCACTATTTTAAGTAAGCACTATTACATCACATCTTTTAAGAACAATGATTGTGATGACCAATTATATTATTTGATTACATCACCCAAGTGAGAAGATATAAAAAATTCCAAATATCACATGATACAAGGAATTCCATATGGTAGCCAAAAAATATAACCGTTTAATAATAGATAGACATATATTTTCGTCATCATTACATGTATGATATGTAATTTCCTTCCCTAGTATGAAATCACAGAGTGATACATATATCAAAGGAGTTCTCACTAGGACCTCAATCATGCCTTCCCATATGCCAGTCTATGATGATTAGTAGTGGGGGTCTAGGTTAGTACCATGGTGGGACTATACCCCCATATCACAGTGCACAATAACATATAAATATAAAAAAAATCTAACAAAAACCCATCATAATATGTGGAATAGAATATATAATAATGATATATCAAATATAATGTGGAATTAATAAATCATATAGACTAAAAATCATATATGTCTTACAACATGTGACTCCTTCTTGGGAGAGTGAATATACATCATGTAAAGGAAACATAAATAAAATGAGGATCTACTAGCACACCCAATAATAAATTCATAATATTATCAATATCTAGTATGATATATACCACAAAATAATGATACTATGCACCTATCCGTATCCTGAATATAGAATCTTTGAGCTCATCTTAGGTACATAACAATCATGGAAATCTGAATACGGTGTGAGTAATGCTCAGTCAGGCCCCAAAATCATTATATATATAATAAGTATATATTTTTATTCATGTGAAATTCTTATAACATAAATACACAAAATGTTAAGAATCATATGATAATACCCATTGTCTATCAGGAGTCTAGCCTCAAACTCCAGATCGGCCAAAACATTATTCGACTAGTGTTGAGGTGTCTCTTATAATGTCACCAAACCATGCCTAAAAATATTATTCCAAATAGTATATTCCTAGTATAATATTATAGTAAATCTTAATCATTCCTAAAGAAAATTTTATCCAACATATAGGTTATACATTATTAGAAAAACACATCATTTGAGTCTAGCTGTGTGAATCCCCCTATCAAACGTCCCATCATCAGAGTCTACAGGTGAGGTTCCCCGATCATATATAACCTCAGAATATTGTGAATACCACCACAAATAATCATTTATAATTTCAATGGATTCATAAAATGATAGTATTTTTATTTCAATGATTTTGTTCTATGAAATAAAAAATCATATGTAAACTCAGGGGATTACACTCTCTAGAAATCAAGTCATTCGAAAACATAAGGGATTACCTTGTTGGGAAAACATATCATCACATATATTGAATTTTTTTTTAATCCCTTCCCATAATTCCAATCTTGGATCAAGGGAATTCCGTACAAGGAAAATTGAAATATGAAACTCAGGGACCACACTTCCATAAAATCATAGTATCATGAATGATTGGTGGATCTAAAGAGAAAATCCATGGCATCCAATGTATACAACATATTATGGTTGATAGTGAATACCAACTAAATACCATAACAATATCCTTAAGGGTTTTCAAACCACCAAAATTCATCCAATAAAATGATGTTGAACTCCCTAGTTCATGAAATACCATTCACATGACCATAACTACCAGAAAAAGTTGATTTGGGTTTTTATGGTGACACATTCAATTATTACTACACAAATCCCATCCATAAAGTGAAAACATCTTTAGGGAACCCATTAATACCGCTAGGTCTCATCAGGAATGAACATTATCCACGATTTCCCACCTATAACACATAACGTTACTTGACATCCATCAGTCCTAGAGAATATGATCCCTCAACATAATTAATGTCCCATTTAGGAATGACTGGAATCCTATTAAATTACCTTACAGTATATGGAATCAATTCCATTCCATTCCCTAGTAATCATTGGGTTAGTCCTGACAACCAACCTATCCACTAAGTCATACCCTATAATGACCTATAAATTTATCAATGGAAATTCTATTCTTATAATTATGTTATGAAGTATAAGAACAAACATCACATAGAGAAAGAAATAAAACATTTTTTTCACATAAATGATGTATTATAAATTATTAATAATATAAACCTTTAATAATTATAAATATTATATAGGTACAATAAAAAGAAAATAATATATTAAGAAGAGAGAAACTTGGATATGTTCGAACCACCAGAATGACCACACTCGCGAACAAAGATATATAAATAAATCATAATTTAAATAATAAAATGTTCATTCTAAAGATGAATATATATATAAACATTACCTGAAGTAGGTTTGAAAAAATATTGAATTAAATAAAAGGTATTTATTAGAATTATTAAACTCATATAATAGTTATAAATCAGCATATTGGAATAGTTTCCTAACATTTAGAATAGTAATATGGCTATTAGAAATTATAATATGACCATTATAATAGTAACATAAATATTAGAAAATTAAAATAATATTTAGGTATATTATAAAATTAAAATATGAGGCATCCCACATTGAGTGCAGAGAATCATATGCCATAGGCATATATCTAATGTTTTCCTCAGCTTCCAATGTTTAACACATGGTATACCGCATGCTTAACATCCAATGGAGATGGATCGGGCAGATCGGAACACTAGCTGGAGTGGATCAGATTGAGGAATTCCCCTTGAGGGAACACCGATATCGGATCTAGCCCATGGGAAGCTTCCCGAATGCTGTGAAGGGGAATGGGGTGGTGTGACCTCACCAGGATGTGGTGGCCCGGACATGAATCAGGATGGATGATGGTTGGATGAATGATGTGAAGGGGGAATGAAATGGGACCATCACGAGGGTGACGGTGGAATTGGGCTTGAGCCTTTAAGAGACCTCCTATGTATCCATGTGGTAGGGAATCGAATTCAGCATAGTCCAGATTGGATTTGTGGGTCTTACACTCTAAGCTGCCCATAGTGGTGGAAGAACCGACATGAATGTGGTTGGAATGACTGGGTGGTGGGCTTGAACCTCATGAGGCTTCCTACATACCATGCCTTAACATGGATCAATGTCCATGTAGTTCGGGTTGAAAACGGGCTGTTGAACTGACATGAAGGGATGTCGGAACTACTGGATGGTAGGGTCACAATGGCTTACTGCTGGATTGGGATGCAGTTTAACATCATATGGGATGAGTGCGTGTCGGAGAACAGATGTGAAGAAGGACCTTGGTAAAGGTGGATGGTGGGCTTGAACCTCGTGGAGGCTTCCTACTTACCATGCCTTGACACAGATTAAAGACCTCGTTGTTGAAAAGGGATGTGGTTGCCGGCGAACCGACGTGATGAAGGACCTTGGTCTGATGGGTGACGGGCATGAACATCGTGAGGTTTCCTACTTACCATGTCTTGACGTGGATCAAAGTCCTCGTAGTTTGGGTGGGGTTTCGTCAGTGAACCGACGTGAAGATGAACCCAGAGGTCCACTAGTGGTGGGCTTGAACCTAGTGAGGATTCCAACATACCATTCCTTGGCTTGGATCATAGTCCACATAGTTTACGTGTGTTGTTTAACGTCATGTGAGATGGGGCATTTGGGGCTTATGCTCTAAGGCGGCCCCTGGTGGAGTTTTGTGAACCGACGTGAAGGAAGTCGGGACGACCAACGAGTTGTGGACTTGAAACTCGTGAGGCTTCCTACATACCATTCCTTGAAATAGATCAAAGTCATCGTAGTTCAGGATGAATGATAGAGTACTGACGTTAAGAGGGACTGGGGGTCCGATGGGTGATGGGCTTGAACCTCGTGAGGTTTCCTACGTACCATGCCTTCACATGGATCAAAGTCCTAATAGTTCAGGTTAGTCACAGCGGCTTACTATTGGAATGGAATGTAGTTTAACATCATGTGAAACAAGGATGGAACCTGATGTGAAGAAATGACCAGAAAGTGGGCTTGAACCTCATGGATGCTTTTAACGTACCATGCCTTGACACGGATCAAAGACCTCGTAGTTCATATTGATTTACAGTTTAATGTCATACAGGACTACATATAGTTTAACATCATGTTGGACGGGGGTATGCAGTTTAACGTCATGCTGGACAAGGTATACAGTTTAACATAATGCTGGACAGGGCATTTTCATGTTCAATGCTTCCTCTAAGCCCATGTGAGTCATGCTCGGTGTGAGAAACAAGAGGCAGTAGAGACCTGATGATCACGTCGTGAAGGGTGCGTCTGTGAGAAGCGAAGAGGGGATTACATGTTGAGCGACCCATGATGTCGGGACATACCCCACGATAGAGGCCCAAGGGCAACAAAACACATAGGAAGAGTGGATTTCAGACCTAAGAGAAGAAGTGCCTCGATCCCTATCACGCCCTCCACTGGCCCTGGCGGTGGAGAAGTATGGAGGTGCATGGGTGCTGCCTTCCGTAAGAAGGACTAGGGGCTTAAACCAAGGAATTTTTTGTTCCCCTATGGACAAACTCCACTCCAAGAAGGTGGATATCATCCCATGTGGGGGGTGATTCCATCCCAGTAGAGACGAGCAGCGTAAAGAATATCTGAGCTGGGGGGACCCTTTGCGTGAGGCACGGGGCTAGATCACAGTTTAATGTCATGTGTTGCGGATGAGGTGCTTGGAAGTTTAGCGTCCTATAGCTTAGACGAGGTGGGTTTACTTCACACCCCTAGGTATTACATAACCAGTACCCCATGCTCCTAGTGGGAGGGAAGGTACCGGCAATGCCGTGTAGAAGGGGGTTGCGGAGCGAACCAATGAGGGGTCCACATTAGCATGGCTATGCAAAGAAGGAATAGCCGTTTGCGTTCCTATGTGAAGAAGCATTAGGCAAAGAAATTCCATTGGTGGTATCATCCTGGGAACTAGTGCAAACCTGTAGGGTCGCACGGGAGAAGGAATTGTCATGCAACGGGGTCCACAGGTAGGGGCCTTGCGGAGCTCAGTTTCTTTGCGAAGTGGAGGCCACTTGCGAAGGGGTGTGCTTTGTGAAAAGGGGTCTCTTGGCCTTAGTATGGGGCGGAGGTGCATGCAGGAGATTCTTCGTGATGTGGACGGGGTTCGCAGAGCACTACCACGTGAAGCATAGGTGCCTCGCGGAGCAAGGTGCTGTGAAGCAGTGTGCTTCGTGAAGTTCAATTACCCTACCTAGGCATGTGGATCACGTGTACACAGTGGGTGTTTTGTGAAGCATAAACTCTCCACGACTACCCGAGTCCCCTTGGGGATCCACTTCCTTTGCGAATTCCCTTAGGCTTCGTGAAGGGAATCCCTCTCGGAAGAGTGGCTCAAAAAGAGACAAGGCGGAGGCCTCTTGTGAATAAAAAATACCACGTAGAGCTCATGATTCCCAGAGTGATGAGTGCTTCGCGATTTGGGAGCTGTGAAGATGAAAGATCGGATTGTCCATCCGTAGAGCACAGGAGGATCTCGGTATTTATAAGCATGAGGTGCCGCAAAACAGAGCTCACACAGTGTAGATGGGGCTTGGGTTGCTCCGCGGCGGGTCGCGAACGTCAACCAGTTTCGCGGATAGTTACCGCCTCCCAGGCTTCGCGGCGAGTTCATGAACGTCAGGGGTATTCACGGAGAGTTCCAGCATCCTCTTCTTTGCAGTGGGTTCACGAACGTCCGGGGTGTTCTTGGAGAGTTACCGCCTCACGTGCTTCGCAGTGGCCACATTGCTTGGGGGGGCTCCACGTCGGGGCTTCGTGAGCCATAGCACGTGCCCCATTTTTCTTCTCTCTTTTCATCAAATAGTTTGGTGCCAACATGTATAAAAACCTAATTACAACTGTAGGTATCTTGTTTTGGATAATCTATAAGGTTAGATGAGAAAACCCTAGAATTATTGAAATAAGGTTCTTCCACCCTTCTTTCGCGAATTGATATTAGGTGATCAAACAATAACTAAATCAAGGTGAATCGAGGTGCATCAAATGAAAAAAATATTCTCCATAATTAGAAGTTTTGTTATTCACCCAGGTTTGATTGAAATCATGTAAGGAATCATTATTAGTGGGTTTCAACCTCTTGATAAAACTATTTAATCATATATTGTTAATCAACTTATTGATCTGTGATTAATTGGATGCTTTTCCAGAAAACAATGTCAAATAAATTTGTTAAATCAATTTGTCTACCCATTTTTCTAGTAAATAACATCGTCCAATCCCTAAAATATTGATTGTTATCCGATAAATGTTTTTAGTGATGGTATCACCATAGTTCTCATTCCTTTTCCCCCCATATATTGTTCACATTCATTATCGTTGGACTATGGGATCATGATTCGACAATTTTAGTGTGGGTCTTAGTGTTATCAATCCCCAAAAATTCATGGTGGATGTGTGAAAAATGACCAGATTGTAGTTTCATAGATGAATTAGTGTGGATTATGTATAGAAGTGCTGGATTATTTTATATGAGATGGAGTTAGAAACAACATAGGGGGTTCTCAAGGCATGTTTGGGTTTTGAATTGGCTAAATAAAATTTGATTAATATCCACTATAGGGTCAACATTGATGAACATAGGAATTTCCCATTCAATTTTTGTGTACAACAAGCATGATTCAAAACAAAAAATTCATATTTAGGGAAACACATGGAAGACTTGAATTTCTATGAAAATGTGAACTACACATTGTGTAGTATGGATGAACACACAAATTTTTCTTCAAAATTATATGACCCTACAGTTTCCCAGATCATAAGTATGAAATTCTATTTGATAATACCATAGGTTGTGTTACTCAATACTGGAATACTAGCATCTAATCTGAATGTAAATGGATGCAGGAATGACCAAGCACACAACATGTACCATAACATGACTAATGTACACAGACATGGCTAGGAGAACACGACTAGGCCTTGGGGTCCCAAGACACACATTGTAGACCACTTAAAAGTAACAAGGAAAACAGTCTATATATTAGAGAGGGATCATCCAGACAATAGAGAGGGACCACAATCCATGTAATTACTATTGAGTAATCTTCTTCCACTCGTATCTATTTTATTTGGGCTCTAATATTGGTCTGCAAGTGGCCTAACCTATGTGTCTTTCCACATAGATCGTGACGGTGTAATTTATAGTGGATTTTATGATATGATATGAGATGTTTTTGGTGTGATGATTCTTTTAATGAAATATGATGATAGATGTGATCAGGATGGATCATCACAGTGAATAGAGTGAAACCCTTTTACTGGGATAGGGATTGGGTCATTTATCTACCACCAGAGTGAAACCCTTCTATTTGGATAGGTCCCGGGTCCTCTATATACCATCTATGTGGAATCTTCTTATTGGATTAGGGAATGGGTTCTCTACCATCAGAGTGGCATCCTCTAATTGGATAAAGGCATGGGTCCTCTATCATTAGAGTTGAACCCTCCCACTATGTCAGCAAATTGGTCCTCTACCATCAGAGTGGAACCCTCCTACAATGTTAGGGAAAGGATCATATACCATCAGAGTGGCACCCTCTTGTAGTGTTTGTGTATGGGTCATCTAAAATCAGAGTGGTATCCTCCTACAGTTTCAGGGCATGTGTCCTGTACGTACATAGTTGAAACCTCCTACAGAGTTAGGGAATGGGTCCCCCACCTACTGAGTTTCACCCTAAATTGGAGTCACAGTATATATCCTCTACATACTGAGTGTAACCCTTGGGTGGAGTTAAGGCATCGATCCTCTATCTTATGTGTGGAACCATCCTACGAAGATAGGGCATGGTTTCTCTACTAATTGAGTGGAAACCACATATTATTCTAAGGAAAGGGTCATATATTTAGATATTATTCCTCTTACATTATGTGAAATAGCAACAAGGCATGTACCTACATATTTACTTATTTAGATAGATGTGTGAGATTATGGTCATCATTGGTGGAAATTTTTGGAAGTTATGGAAGATTCATTATCCTGAGATGGGCTATGAGATGGGGATCTAATTTTTATTTCATTTTGGTTTATTTTATGATCATAAATGTAAATATATGTATTGGATTTCATTATTCTCTAGTTTTGGGGTTTTTGTTAAACTTATATCATTTCTCCTAATAGCCCCTTATTTTTTTCAGGGCCCACTAATAGGTTTTTATGTACCCACCCTTTCATGTGATTTTCATGCATGTGTGTGTCTTATGCAGATGACAGATAAGTCAACAAAGATATTAGAGGATTATAGAAATATCCTAGGGAATTTTACCACATCTGAAGGTCATATCATGTATTTTTAAAGCTAAGATCTCTTAGAATTTATTTTTTTAGTTATTTTAGTTTGGAAATTATTTCTGGTTGAGCTTTAATTTTTCCCCTTACATTTTAGATTAAATTTATATACTCTTGTATTACTTATTGGTTATTACATGAATGAGTTTTAATCCAAATTGTCACTATGATTTTATATTAATTTCCCTACACTTATGAATAGAGATGGTTGGGTCTGTACAGACATGTATATTTAGAAAATGCATCCCATATTAGTTATGCATTTTTGTGATTTTTTTCCACCCCTATACAATAGAGGCCAACTTTTGGTAGGTTCGGTTCAACCTTCAGCTGACTAGGAGGGACCTTATGGGTTAGTTCATGACAAGTCTCCTCTTCCAAAGATAAATAACTCATTCTACAAACTATGTGGAGAACAAAAATTCTATATGGTGGATCATTAGTTAGGAGATTATCTTGTAATGGTAAAAAATGATGATGTCCCCAAAATTGGTTTTTATACAAGGTATGAGCACTATGAGTTCACATAAATTCAAATTCGAGTCATTAATGATCTGGCTCATTTTATGGAATTGATTAATATAGTATTAATGGATTACCATGATAAATTTCTATAGTCATTATAGATGATATTCTTATCCACTCTAAAATCAAGGTTGAATATTATAAGACTTTAAATACTATACTAAAGACCTTAGAGAATGATATATTATATGAAAAGTATTGTAAATGTCATTTTTTGTTAGATAAAGTGACTTTTATGGGGCATGTTATCACCGAAAAATAATATCTATGGATTTAAAAAATCGACTCAATCTATGGATGGCCCAAACCAACATCTATGACATAAATCTGTAGCCTTCTTAGATTACCTGGGTATTATTTTCGATTTTTGATGAAATTATTGAGATTTTTATGTTCATTAACCACAATTACATGTATGGGAGTGATGTTTTTTTCATATTTATGAATGTGAATAAAGATTTAAAGATATGAAAAAAATTAATAACTTCACATGTGTTCAAATTACTTATCAATGGGGAAGTATTTTTTAAATACAAAGATATATCCAAAAAAGGATTTTTATGTACTCATGAATGATGAAAAGGTGATATACTTTGACTCCCAACAATTAATGATCAAGTATAATAACTATCTAATTCATTATATATAATTACTTGTAGTTATCTTCATATTAAATATTTCACAACTTTATCACTACAGAGATAAGTTTGACTTATATACAAAACATAAAAACCACAAGTATATATTCATACCTAAGAAGCTTAATATCATCCAATAAATGTTGTTAGGGATGATAAAGTATTATGTTTTTTCAATATATCACCATCATAGGATGGAAAGGAATGTGTCATATGATATAAGATTACTGGATCCTATAACCCTATATATGTTGAGGATCCTAAGGGATCCAATCTCTTTATACTTGTAGGTGATGAAAATAGGAATACAAAAGGATATTTATCTTACATTTCCAAAAGAATGTCTGAAAAACCAATTATTTTGATGATTGAGGAGGTAAAAAATGATGATGATTTTTTACAAAATAAGGTAGTGAATATTCTATAGTTTAGTATTACATAAGAATACTATATATTGTATGGAACCCAAATATTTTTCCCTTAAAAACCAAAACTGAAGAGGGAACTTCTAGATGATTTGCATCTATCTTCCTTCTCTATTAATCTAGGAAGCACTAAAATGTATAAATATATGAAGAAAAACTTTTTCTAGGATAACATAACGAGGGAAATTTTAGAGTTTTTATCTTAATCATTATATTCCATGAGGTCCTGTCCGAATATGAAAATTCTATATGTTTGATGCAACCATTTCCATTACCTCTATGAAAATGGGAAAACATAAAACTGTATTTTTTTCTTTCGACACCCTAGGAATCATAAAGGAAATATCTACATTTGGGTAGTATTAGATCTCCATAAAAAGTCGACACATTTCATTAATATCATGGATGACTTATCTCTTGACCATAATTCCAAGATATACATAAGGAAAGTGGTAAGACTACATGGATTTCCAATCTATATTGTATTTGATCGAGATATTAGGGTTTCCTTGATATTCTGGAGAATCCTTCATACAGTGGTGTATATATAATTGAGATTTATAACTGATTATCCCCCTCAGATAGATTTTTTTTCTAATAGAGCCATTAAAACTGTATAAAATATGACAAGATCATGTTGAATAGATTTACATGGAAGTTGTGATCAACACCTTCCTCTAGTAGAGTTATTATATAAATATAGATTCAATTCATGCATTCACATGACAACATGTGAGGCTATGTATTGGAATAGGTGTTGGACTTCAGCATTCTATGATAATGTCAAATGGAGGAAGCATATGGGAACTAATATTATCAATGATATGATAGTTATGGTTCAAAAAATTCAGTGACATATGAAATCATAACATATTTGATAAAAAATTGATACTGATAATATAATATTAAAATAGAAGTTTGAGGTCAGAGATAAAGTGTTTCTTTATATATCACCAAGGAATAATTTCATGAGGTTTAGGAAGAAAGGAAATCTAGTCCAAGATACATAAACACCTCTGAGATCCAATATCAAATTGGAGCTATAGAAATTCGATTAGCACTAACACATATAATATATCAATAACTCAATGTGTTCCTTATATCCCTCTTGGTTGAGTACAGAAAAATCCCAAATATGTACTCAATTTAGAGGTGGCTCCAATGGATAATAAAATATCATATTAATATTTGTTGGTGAAGATCTTTGTTCCAAGATATAATGTTTAATGAAATAAGAAATATATTCTAGTATATGTGTTGTAGTGGAAGCACATGTTGGGAGAAGCAACATTGGAACTGGATGTGGCAATGAAACAGACATAGAATCATCTATTTTAGTGTATAAAATGGAAATTTTTATGGGGGAAATTATGATGGGGTTGTTAATATAGTTACATGAAATTTTATAAATAAATTTCACTTGTTAAATTATTTATTTCATTATTAAGAAATGAAATTATAGAAAACACGAGAACTACTAGTGTTATCTATGACTACTACATGGTGAGTAAAATTTAAATTAAAATTAAGAATCTTAACCATTGATAATGTAGGCATTTTATAGTGACCATTAATATTATTATATTAAGGGTTTTGATAAATTACATATCACATATATGGAATAAATTCTGGCATGAACCATTTGGAACAGACAATATGAAGCCCATTTATCAGAGTTTCTATGGGAGATTTCATCAGTGGGATTTACCCTTGAAAAACCCCAAGCTCAGATTCAAGAACATAAGCATGATAAATACCATCTACGAGAGAAGTCCAAGATCATAGAGATCTTGACCCAGAAAATTTTTCCTAATCCACTCCATTAAAATCCCACCATCACACATGATTCCATGATTTAATTCACTAGTGTAATAAAAGGATTTATATCTAGACCATAAAATTATGATTTTTTATATTTTATTTCCATAAAATAATGATTGTATTTATTTTTTATTATTATTTATAAATAAATAAATAATGTGTTTGGTAAATATTATGGATTAATAAGACACAATTGGAATTGGGCGTTTAGGATATATATAGTTTTAATTAAATCACCCCTTTTGATGAAATACTGAATTTTTTGAATAAATAATATTTTAATAAAATATTAGGAAAAAATATATTTGATAATATATTTTGTTTGAAGACAAATGTAATTTTTACAAGTGATAGACAACTATTATTTTCAAAAACATTTATTTTTTAAAAGATGAAGATTTTTTATTTAAAAATATAAATTCATATATTTAGATATTAATTTTTTTAAAATAAATATTATTTTTAAAATTATAACATCAAAAGTATACTCAAATTACTATTTCCTAATTTTTGTTGGCATTAACATTTTGGGTAATCATTAATTATAGTATATATATATGTATATTATATATTATGAAATCATTATGTCCCAAAAGTAATGTAATATATTTCATAAAAGGTATTCGGGACAAGATATATTTTCACCTTAAAAATAAAGTGTTTTTATGTTATTTGATTAATTTTATAAGCATGTAATGATTCCTCCAGAATATATTATATATTTTACGATTCTAAAATCAATTCATTATAAGCATGACTCACTTTCACATCACCACGGAAATTATTTTAATGAGTATTGTTATCATCCTTACAAATTAATTAAATACACACCCCTTGGTAGAATCCATGGATATTTTTATGGCGTCAAATACTTTACCATAGAGAGTCCAAAAAAAATGTTTAGAAATTAATGAATAAATCTTCTCCATTAATCTATATAAACCTAATGAAAATCCCATTTATCATAACTAAAATCACATTGGTTTATGAATTACTCTTCTCTTACCTCTATATAGCCCTCCAATATTAACCCATTATCTTAAGAAGATCCTCCCATGATTTTAGAATCACCCTCTCAATGTGTGGTGTCATCTCCTTCTAACCTTTATTCAAAGACCTACTTTATATCATTCATTTTTTATTTCCAATTTCCCAAGTTGGGATATGTTTTAACACATCATTTTACATTTCATATGATTCCCAAGTAATTAGAAACCCATTTATTTCTCCTTCATCACTTATATAATCATTTGTTTACACTGGTTTTGCTGCTGAAATTATCCTACTATTTTCTATGCCAAACATTTGGGTAGTGAATAACCATATCCATGTCCAATAAAGGGTATCCACCTAGTTATACCATCCTTTATTTATTGGAAATTTACATGTATATAAGTTATACTCCTTCATCATGGGGTTAAAATTGATGAAATACATCCTAATGTTGTTTGATATATGTGGTTCACTTATGCAAGTATATGATACAAATGTGATGGGTGGTACCTAAATTATATAGCCCACCAATGATTTGGGTTATGTTTTAATCTATTTATTTTACATGTTTGGATCAAAACAAGTAATCCTAAAAACACGATGTTTTGTTTTATTGGGAGTTATAAGAGACTTATGTTTATCTTCTCATGTATTATGTCATTTCCATATTCCTATGTTACTGTTAAGTTATAATGTTATTTCATTCCTCATTGTTCAAGATTATGATTCTAACAAATCTTATATTACCTTGACATTACACTTGGATAACATGTACTATTTTACATAAATATATTTTTTTTAATCCCTTTTTGGGCTTTATATCTTACCCATTTATTATGTACATTCCCAGGTTATCCTATTCTACTTTAGAAGATCCAAAGAATATAAGGGCAAGGTTTAGATCTTATTTATTAATGTTTCAATTTGTTATTTTATTTACCTAATTTCCCAATGTAACTATGCCTCACAATATTATGGGGTTATTTTATGTGTATCATTATGTTATAAATCATGAAAATAGTGTATTTATATATGGGTTCCCATAATAATGCCAAACATGCTTCCCTTGCACATGTACAAAACCAATAGTGTTGAAATCCGTCATAATTACTTATAAATATCAATTATCAGTAGTAAAATGACATGATTGACATAGATTACATCTCACCACACCCAAATATGTATGAAAATATTGGTCTAAATCCAATAATAATCTTTATATTTGATTCAAAACTAAATTAGATGAGCCTCCTTTTCCCATTCACATGATCCACATGCACTATATTTTCCTAAACAAAGTTACAAAAAATCCTTAAAATACACCCATAATACCAATAAGATACACCATATACGGTTTCATTCCACTACATTTAATCTCACAAAAACATAACAATCTGGACCCCTATGGACAAAAAATTCCCAATGATGTCTGGCCCTGCCCACCAATGTGACCTAAATAGATAAGCCTTGCTTAAAATCAACATTTTTACCAACAACCCCAAGAATAGGGTCCCACCCAAACCTCTCACAATCATACAAAATTCCATTACATCATAGAATATTTTTCATCCCATATGATACCATCCCTATAATTCAACATATTATTACCCCTGAATCACATTATGAATCTCTGTTTACCACCTGAATAATGTAGTGGATCATGATTCAACACATGAATCATGTCACCAATCACTGTTTGAAAGCTATGAATTATCATTAAAACAATCCAAAACATCCATGAAGCCAACTCTAATGCACTGAATATAACTAAAAACAATTTGAGAAAAAAATTGTTCTTCATTAAGGGACTAGAAAACATTATATTCACCTCCACACTAGTATCCAACTAAAACAATGATCATATGAAAACCAGTTTTATTACAACCATGATCATACCCACACAAGGTCAATCCACCATGAATCACACACAATCCATTATCACACATAATGACTAGATATGGTTGACCCTCACATAACTGAGTACCAATACAAAACCTAAATTTCACATTGGTCTAAAATAACTCTAAAAAACATCTTCAAAATACACTAAAATTTTATCTATAACGAGGGTCGCACCCTCCAACAAATAATAGTACACTCCCAAATACATGAATTAACTTTTACTACCCCAAAAGAAAAATATGAACCATTTCAATCGTCAAATGTCTTTCTCTCATCCAAATAAACACTCCACTCATCCCTATAATCACATTTCCAAGATCTATTCTAGGATGAACTATACTACCACAATAGATACATTTATCCAAGAAAACCTCACTATAAAGGGAATTATTAATTTCATTGAATCTTCTTTAAACAATTTGGGAAATTAACTCATTTATTACCTCGTTCCTCATCTCACACCCAAAAAATAACTGATCTAAAACATAAATAGAATCACATGTAAGTAGTGCACACTAGATCAATATCGTCCCTTCCAAGAAGAATTAAACTCTAGTATTGTCCAAATCCACAACTTGAATCACTATCCGGTGATTCATACATCAATAATACTAGGCTCATTTATATAATCATTAAATATGATCTTATTGCATGTCATATTGTCTACCCAAAAATACCATCAGTCCTCATCATCAAAATCATGAATTTCACCTATAACAAGGTTTCTCGCAATGATTTATAGCAATAAACATATTCACAAAAATATAAGTGTCTACCCACACTATATCAATCGAAGATTTGACCATTTAGTATTTATGTTAATCATATTATCTAAAAACCCAAATAAATAATGATCAACACCATACCAATATATCCCTATGAAATGCACCTTGATAACAGTATCAACATCACTCACTATTATTTATCTCACAAAATACCAGGAATCTCCATGCCCATACCATATACTTGATAGCTCCTCACATGAACTGATATCAAAAGATAATAATATATCCATATTTATAATCCATAATAAATTAATTATCACATATATGGTATATGTTATTAATTTTAATGACTTGTGATGATCTTATTTGGGTTCAGGATGTGTGAGATGGTTCATAGTGTATTTCTTTGAAAATATGGAATTTTTAAGTTAAATACATGTAATAGAATGTTGTGGTGTATATTGGGTATTTAATATAAAATACATATGTGAAAAATGTATTAAAAAATTCCTAATGAAATTGTGTGGTCTCAGGAATGAGGAACTGAGTGTCTTCCTATATTCCTAGGATAGAATAGCCTCACCACAGAACCGTAAAAGGCATTGTGGGTCTAAAACTAAGGGGTTTTTTCTCAATGTCATGGAGTGTCTCTATGGGGGATTCCTTACTCATGGTATAATCAAATACACCATGGTCATGGTGGGAATTACCACATAATGGTGGTTACTATGAATATTACTGGAATTTCCAAATTGACTGCCTAATCTTCAATGGGGTGCTACATCCTTTTTTTTGTGTGTGAGATATTTAAGGGATTTTAATTAATGAATCATTGACTTTATTTAATCACTAAAAGCTCAATATAAATCCTTATTTTCTATAATTTATGTATCTGTATTATTATAGAGTGTGTTATAGATAACTTTTATTCATTCATATAACTTCCTTTGATGGTGTCCCTCTTCAGGGTCTCTTCTAGTTGACTTTTTTTTCATGCTATTGGACTAGAGGTTCCCTCATTCCCTTCATCTTTTAGATATCAATTGGTATATGGAATTTTCATGTTTTTGGATTCTATATTTTTTAATGTAATTATTTTTTATTATTTCAAGGTGATATTTTTTCAATTAAATGAATCCAATTTTCCCCTTTGACATTGTTTATGAAAATAGATCTCAAAGCATGAATTAATGTGTTACAAGGACTTCATAATTATTTCTAAATTAATTTACCTTTAAATACATTTTATCAGTAATTTAAGGACCGCAAGTGAGTTCTATGGAATAATGTAACATTTTATATATAGTATGGGGATGGATTTGGGATAATCATTCAAGGATTATTTTCTGATACATAGCATGGATTTATGTTAAAATTGTAAAAACTATGTCATGAAATTATATTTTATTATTGGGGTGTTCTCTAATCCAATGTTTCATTATTCTAGTTATATGTATCCTCATTGAAATCTATTCAAGAAGGTGTGAGGGTCCTAGATATCTTATAACTAAAATATCCTATGACTTAGTGTTCATGATAAACTCTATTTGAAATTTTTAAATGTATATTATTAAAAAGTTTTTATATAATATTTTATTGTAAAATATTATATAAAGGTTGATTTAAATGTTTTGTTTGAAACTATGAAAAACTATATTTCCTGACTTCATTTTCATTAAATGAGAAATTTTATTTTATTTATTAAATATAATTTAGAAAAAACATTGTGGGATCCTACTACACATTATTTTATAACACCCAAGGTAGGCCTTTGGGTGTATCTAGGCCTTATTTGATTTGATGTTGAAAAAGTGATGTTTCCAAATGGTGGTGGATGGTATTCATGATAGTGAGTTCGTAGAGGATTATAGAGACATGGTGGGATGTTAACCCACGTATCACATAGACAAGGATGTTCATTTGTCTCATGTGCTTTGGTTTATTTATTTGGTATTAACACTTGTAGTTACCTTTATGTCATTGCCTTATGCTTTCTAAATTTGTAATGAAATATTGAATATATTCTATTATTTATTACATTTCATTTTTATTTGTGGAAAAAATCATTCTCAAAATCATTTGTTGATTCTAAGGTGCTTATCACTATCCGATATGGATCAAAAATTCTCTTTGGGCCTTATGGAAGGACGACATGAGTTTCTGATATAGGGATGAACTATTTGGTTCTTGGTGAATTATTATTTGGGGGGGTTGGTCCTCATGTATTGGGTTGTTTTAGTAGACAAGAGATATAATTGGTGAGGATTATGTGGTATGTTATGAGGGAGTGTCACGTAAGCACTCATTATTACAAGACTTCAATATATAGGGAATGAATGTTTTTATATCATTTATGTCGAGTTGTTAATTAATCTAAATTATTTTATTTCTCCACATAATCTAATTGATATTTTTCACCTATCTCAATGTCTCATTACATTCTTTGATATATTACCATGCTCTCCAGATGTGTTCTGAGGTTTCCCCAGTATGGTTCTATAGAAAACGATCCAAAGGAAAACATGTTCGTTGATCATAATCTCATTGAAACTTTAGTACATGTTATTCGGGCCATGTACATGGGTTATTCCCTATTATAGATCATTCTATTTAATTGGAATTAGAATAAAGATGATATTATAACACAATGGTATTTATGACATATTCTTTTAATTAAATTTAATTACTCCAATACCTTTCATTACACAATCTCCATGTTTAAAAAGCCAATATATGAATTTTTTTTATTGTTATAACCTATAATTACTAATCAATATAAATTTATAAAAAAATTTGTAAATAATCAATCATTTTTAGTAAAGTAATTTTATTCATAAAAAATATATTTTCTTCAAGAAATATTTTATTTGATTTTGTGAAGGAATATTATGATTAATTTAGGTAAATTTTAAAATATTTTTTCAATAAATTCATCATCCTTTTTGAAATCATCATATTAAAATTTTCATTGGATGAAGTTTTGAGAGGTTTTTGAAAATGTTGATTTTCTAATGAATACTGAGAAATACTTATTTTTTTTGAAAACTAGATTTTTTTCTTGAATGTAAAAAGATACATTTTTTTAAATTGGTTTCACATTGAATAAAATTCTCTTATATTTCAACTAATACAATTATGTTCACTGGATTCATTTTTATATTAGAATTAAGTATTTTTAACGTAAAAACATATTTTCTAGAAAAACTATTCTAATGTGTTTAACTAGTTTTATCATTGTAAATAAAATTGATCCCTACTGCTAAATTATTTAAATTAAATTTGCATAATATTTTCTCTTATTTTATTAACATTCATGTAATATATTATTATTCATGATATAAAATAAAATCTATTTTATGATTAAAAACTCTATTTTTCTAAAAAGAGGTTTTCATCATGTTTCATACACATATTTAAATATTAATATATTTCAAATATAAATAATGAATTTGAATAAAATGGATTTAATATTTTTATCCAAGAGGTTATAACTTAGAAAATAGTCCCCATTTTTCTTAATATAAATAGTAACTCGTGTAAAAAGATTCACCTTGGTAAAGGTTGAATGAATTTGATTTTGGTTAAAAATAACTGAAAAGTAAATAATTTTACATTATAATTTTTATTTCATAAATTTATAACTAAAATTATCCCCATAGTTTAAAAATTGAGTTGTTTAGTGGATAAATTTCCTTGAAAATGTCTTACGTAATATGTAAGGTAGAGAAAGTTACAAAATTTCAATCTATATGTTTTAAATATTATATAAAAGTTCATATTTGATAAATACAAATTCAAGAGAAAATATAAATATATATTTAGATATTAATGAAATTTTATTCATAATGTATGTTTATTTCAAATTATTTACAATTATATAATTGTGTAAAATGCTTGCATAATGCTAATACATTATTTATTCAATTATTAGAAAAATAAAATAAATAATTTTAAAAAAATTAATATTAATATATTTTGGATTAGTTATAGTGTTACATGAATTTAATATATGAATAATACATATTAGTTTTGTTCTATATTATTAAATTATAAATAATTTATTTTTATTTCTTTTATGTTAAATTAAATAAATAGTATCTATATTGACATTAATGATGTTTTATGATAAATAACATTTTATTAAATGTTTTTAAAATACTAAAAATATTATCATTGACCAATTTACTTTAATATGTTTGATAATATCATACATGTTCCATTTGTGATTCAATTTTCAATTTATGATAGAATTCTTAACCATTTATAGAGAAAATAGTTTCTATGGTGGTTATGGTAAAAAATAATTTACTAGAGGGTTAATCCAAAAGATAAGGTTTAAAACAACATAAAAACATAAAAAAATATTATTAGTTGATTTTATTACAAGAATATAAAACAATATATTTTAATATTATTCCATTTGGATGAATATTTATTAATAATAACTATATTATAATTTGATCTTTTAAGAATATTCTATAAATTCCCCTCACCTCTATTATAAAAGGAAACTTCATCCCCTCATTTATTCACACATTTTGAGAATTATTTCAATAAATAAAATATGAAAATACCTTATAAAAATACTTAACCATATTCTTGTGATATTGTACTTCCATAAAAATATCATCTTATGGATTTTAAGAGGAGATCTGATGGAGTGGTTTTAACGGCGAGGTAATCACCATAATTGATCTCATTATTTTTAATTATAGTTTTAATAACTATAAATATATTATATTATTTAGATAATATAAAATTAAATATCCCAAATATAATTAAATTTTATTATCTTTATGAAATCACATTTATTCCCCCGATTTCAATCAAATTGGATGTTAAAGTATCGCTTGTGCTTACATACGACATATAATCTTTACACGGCGATACGACTCAATTATCATCACCTTATTTTATGGATGAGTATTTTGATGGTATTAATGACTATATATAATAATAATGAAATAATTATACCTCTGAAATCATAATAATGTTTCTATATTTTTCTCTTCAAAACAATTATTAATTGATAATATTAATTTAGCCTTAGTGTGGACTACCACCTCCATGAAGTGATGCGAAGCGAAGCGATTTTATTCCATTTATTTTTTTAATTGGATTTTAATGAGGATGAATTTAATGAATATAAATAATAATTATTATATAATAATTATTATTTAATTTTGAGTTACTATTTACCTTTATTTCATCCCATCTGTTGAAAAATGAAAACAGTGTTCATGCTTACATACGATAGACTGTATCCATGAAAAGTGCATTTCATTATATATATATATACATTTATTGATGACTATTAAGAAGAATATAAAGAATATATATAATATTTATATAATTATTAATAATTTCGATATTATTAAACCATTATTAAAGTACAAGGTCATAAATTTCTGAACCATAATATACATGAAAACTAGAAGATATCAACCGAAACAATGATTTTAGTAAATAATTGTTAATAAAAAGTTTATAAAGGGTTACAATTAAAGTACATATAGTATCTTATATATTGTTATTATTTAATATATATATATATACAATTAATTACAATTTATTGTATATTGGTTTCCAACTCGTATGATGGAAGTCAGACATAAGTACGGGATTTTAGTCTCACTTTCATTTTTATGAGATATATGCCACATTCACCACGTATTTATTTTATTTTGTGTCTATAATTCCCATCAATGATTTTTATGATTATTAATATGAAATTAATTGTGATTTTAAAATCCACAAAAGGTTATTATTTTCATGTGTTTTACTATTCTAATATTACTAAAGCTATAATGGTTTTATGAGAAAACATATTTGATTATTAGGATTTTTTATAATTATGTTTCAGATGATGAATTATTATAATACAATTCATAAAAAACTTATTAATTTTAGTCTCGTAAGTTAATTTATTTAAGATAAAAAAATTCTATTCATTTTTCTTAACTAATAAACCCAAGATACTTAAATTATGTTTTTAAATAAAATTGTTTTTATTTATCTATTCTGTAAACAATATTTTTCCCATATATATGATTTTGAAAAAATATTAATGATTTTTTTACTATCATTATATTATTTTTTAATTTTAGTTTTCCATATGTATATTTAAAAAAAAATTGTTTAGAAGAATCTTCATGTAATTTTTTGAATGGGATATTCTTTTTATTTTTACAAATAATGTAAAAGGAATGTTTTATTTCAACTGATATGACATGAATAGAATTTCTCACCATCAGGATGGATTAATACTATAATGATTCCATTATCATTTTCTAGGTTTATTTTCAAAGGAAATTATATTGAAAATAATTTGTGAGGTTTTTGTTTTTAAAAATTAATTTTCAAAATTTGAATGATATTTTTCTCATAAATGTTTTAATGAGTTTATAATTTGATTTCTATTCATCAATGAAAATATACATTGATTTCAATTATTATTATACTTGAATATGGTCCAAGTATACAATAATTATTCTTTATATAGATATTTTATGTTTATTATTATATGCTTTTTATTAAACATGTTACTTTTCTATGGGATATACTACGTTGAAAAGATGAAATGATAATAAAACATGTTTCTTTTACATTAGTTATACTATGATGAAATGTTTATGATTCCCATTTATTTTCATGGGATTATATCTGATGAATGGTTTATGATATTTTGGAAAACATATGTGTGATTTTATTTTTATGTTTTGAGTGTGACCTAAATCTCCATCCAATGAATTTGGTAAAGATAAATATCTTATGAGATAAACAAGATCTAAATGGAGAGTTATCCTAGTTTGGTAAGGTAATTTGTTCCCTAGTGTAATATTTAGAGTGAACTATGAATACTGAGATGGTTTGGATAGTAAACCAAATCCACTATTATAGTCTTTATAGCAACCCATTGACACTAAATGGTATTGGGATAAAACCAATAAAACACGAAAATCATGGTAGTGAGCATTGAAAACTAAGTGATTTTTTTTATGGATGTGTGTATGCCATAATTCCTTATCTTATATCTATGTTATTGTTAGGTTTCTGGAACCCGTAGCAGAAGACAATAGGCTATTTATTTTAAATTTTTTTCATCGGCCGGATGACAGAACTTATCGTCACCGACTATCCGAGCCCCATAGATGTCCGGGGATCTAAGGTAAATTATAAGGAGCACAAAATTAAAATGAAAACATACCCGTTTCAAGTCCAAAGGAATTTTTGACTACAACAAGTCGATGGTGATCCTTTCTTGATGTATACAAAGAATGATCCTTCTAGATTATCCACACATTCTCCAAAAATCCAATTGAACTTCGATCATCAATCTCCGGGTGCTAGCGCGGCGATCTGATGATACTTTCGACATCCCAATGATCACCGCATCGAGAAGCCTTTGATTCATGAGGGATATATTGATGTGAGATTCTTGGATCTGGAGCTTATCTCTCTAGAGAGTGGGAGGAGAGAGAGGCTCTCAACATTCATTACATAAAATGAATGAATTGTGATTTGCACAACCAAGAGAGAGAGCCTCATCTCTTATTTATAGAGACGTTTATAAATACCTGGTAGGGTTTCCTGGCCCCCGTTTATTTCAACATTCACTAAATAAATAATTTTGATGAAGTTAACTTCTCCAATATTATTTATTATTTTTATCACATACTTATAATACATATGAAATATATTACGTGATAAAATCTGAGCCATTTAACTCGACTCGCACTCCCGCTTAATATTAAAAAACCTTGAGTATTAAAATAATATTTGTTCGATTAATATTTTCTAGTATTATCTGAAATCATAAATACATTAAATAAATTCAATCCCAAATATTCGTAACTTGAATATTAATGAATTTTTAAAGTTTATTGATGATCGATAACTTGGAAAATGCTCAGAACCCCATGGAGAGGCCCACTATGTCCATATACCTATTCAGCTAAATAGGGAAAATTCGTGAATATGGTATTCTTTGTGACCCTCTAGGCCCTCATCTCAATAGCAGTGAATAAAATCCACAGACCACGAGCAGAGACAAGAAACTCATCATGGCCCCTGATGAGATAAGGATTGTAATAGCAAGGACTACCATCCTATTAACACTGACTGTGTGCTATAATCACTATGTCATTAAATCTCTCATGAAGAAGAATGCACTCTTCGGTCATCGTCCTTATCTTGCATTATAATTTGTTGATCTATCCGGAAATATTTGCCTTTCTACAGCTTTGGCCAAAGACTTATGATGTCATCACCATCCTGATCAACCAGTCCTGAGATATACAACTTCCTGAACATGGAAGCGAAAAATTATTTCCTGACCATTCAACTAATGTCATACCACCAACGACGCACCCAACAAAAACTACCTCTCCACGACATCACTTCCATGGTTATCATCTTGCATCAATGTACATAATCAAATGATATATATTGGTGATGGTCTCATGTCAAGTGACCAATACACATGTCCATAGATAAGAACAACCAATGGCACCCAAAACATATTGTGTTCCTATTTCCTGGTCTATCCTCATGATCTCACTACTACAGATCACCAAGTGAGAACTTCATGACAAGAAGTATCAATGCTTATGCACCCCCATCACCTGATTGTGGGACATCTACTGTGTCCAGTCAGTAAGATGTATCTATACTATAGAACATATATTTATGATCAATGTCATTGTATCTCGAGGTTCTCATTATAGCATGTGATCTGCTATAACCTCTAGACATGACAATTATCCTTTGGACATTACCATTATTATAGTGGATGCAGAAAAGTTTTAACTATAATGGTAAGATAAAATCATGAATATCTATCAGTACACATGATATGATAATCAAAATTACTACATAGTAGGGTCTAGGGCACCAACTATTTCAACACTTCCACTTGCACTAGAGCCAACTTGCTAACTAATCATTCTAGATACTCACATGATAAATACCATGCTTCTTCTAAGTAATGGATGTAACTGCTTGGCCTTCTATGTTTTTTTTGTGTGGCATATCTTCTATACAGGACCTCTTCTACTTATGTAAAAATTCTCAAGATAGGGTATCCCTGAGTATATCACTTTTTCTATTGTCATAACTTGACAACATGGCTAGTATTAATATCATAATTCTCTTTATGATAATACTTTTTCTCACTATGGGTGAATCGAAGAATTAGAAAAAATCATTGCAATTTGTAACTGATTCTTAGCTTCCATAGAAGCTGAAACATACTCGATTATTGTAGGTATGGAAACCAAAAGCTTTTATGACCTTGACTCGCTCATCTCCTTTTCCAAAATGCAACAATAGATCAAATTGATCTAGGGATCACTAGTTTGTGTTCCAATAAAACAAGTATACATTCCTCTCCATATTCGGAGTACATATCATTTGTTCTTGATGAATTACAAGATGATAGTTCTGACTGCATCACTTACAGTGCTCTGGTAAATAATTGATATCTGCCTATAACAAATTATAATATTGAAGTATCAATTATTGTACATATTATGGAATATGGGATTGATCAGTCACTAAAGCATATGGTATCAATTCACAACATTAATCTCTTCTTATGTTCTGAACATGTCAACATGACGAGATTAAGCCATGTGGAATATGCAACAATTCTTAAATTGAATTGTTACAACATGTATTTTTCAATACAATTTCACTATATGTATGATTGACTAGGACTAATAAACCTTTGGATCTACCTCAGTAGATCCTATTATCTAGAACATAGGTTTCTACTTGAAGTCAATCATTGGAGATTTTCTTTTAACCAGCCGTTATCTAATTGTAAGATCAAAATATATCTACTATATTTTTCTGCACATATTTCATTTGGAAAACATTGGCCCTCCCACTAACCTTTGGTAGACACAAGACAAAGATTCATTAATAATGAATTCTCTAAGATCATGTTTCTTACTATAATCTAGAACAGGATTTTTGTTACTTGAAACCTTCATTGGAATAAAATGATTTCATCTCCTCTTTCTGGTTGCATCGTATAGACACCTTCCATGAAAGATGATCTTGACATCCATTGACCAATAAAATGATCATAGAAGTTCAGCTATGACAAGTAAAATTCTAATAGATTTAGGCATACCAACATGGTATAACCAATCGAGCCTTATTTGTACCATACATATACCATCCATGTATCATTTCATTTGAATACTGACCATAGTATTAAATTAATAAGCCCCTTTTCAATTTCATACATGGAATCCCTCATTGAATTTTAGTTGACCTTGTCAATCTTATCTCGTTTAAATATACTGCTTACTTATAGGATTTATTATTCGTAATGAATAATTTATCACTGGCCATGGTGAATATAAAACAATCACAATGGTTTCATTATTCCTACATATTATGTGTCCCTAGAACATGACTATTACACATGTACTAGTGGAACATATTCCATATGCCAACCATTTGTGCGTCTCGGGCATTTACTAATTCCAATTCAATTCATATCCCACTATCTATAATAGAGATGTGCACCCTTGTATATAAATTTAGTATAATACTAGACTACAATTTTTCTATCTTATGGATTTAGGTAATATCTTATGCAACTATTAGGATAATTACCTCAAATGCACAACGTGTTTAACTTGATGCGTGTTCATTTAAATCCTAAAAAATTCTTTCCATCTAAACATGTCCTATGACATAATGGATTTTCCATCATACTATGACTCGTATGATAACCATTAGTCATTTTAGTTGGCATATTGGTTATGGGTTTAAGCTGTTATTTGCAAAGCACATCCTGATATATAATGTATTTTTCTACTGGTTGTAAAATTGATACAACTTAAAAAATAACTTTTATGTATAAAATGGGTGTTTAAGAATTTCTCCACACTAAATTTTGTTGATCTATGTTAATATGCGAGACCCATCATCGATCCTCCTTATGAACATCAATATGGTGATGTAGATAAGGTGACATGCATTTAAGAATTACTCCACGCTACATTATCACGATCAATGATTGTTTGGTCAAGATATTATTTAGAATGACAATATGAAGAAACTCGTATCTTCTTACTAAACATATACTTCACTATTCCTTAATGACTTAAACGAAACTTATAATGTATCTTTACCTCTTGGTTTCTTTGGAATAGTTCAAACTGTCTTGTTGAACTATCCTCGGAATGATCTGTGGCATACCTTTATTTCTAATGGTTTCATTGTCTTATATAAGGATGTCAATAATACCAAAGGTTTTAATCTATTCCGAGCCTAAATACCATATTGGGTATATAGTTGACATCCACTTTTAGTTTTACTTGACAAAAATCACATTGCCACAATTCGGAAGGTCTTACATTTTATATTCATCATGTATTGTTATTGATTCAGGTAGAAGGGATCTATTTGTTGAGTATGTTAACACAAACAACATTCATTCAAAAACCTGGAATAATGTCTCATCATGTCCCAATGGTCACATGAGATAAATGTTTTTGGTTACACTCTACAACTTTTTCGATATGAATCAATCACTTGGAAATTAGATGTTATGTGGTTCTCACCACTGAATTAGGAATCACCGTTTCTCAGCTTCTTGGAGAAGACACATTACTTCTAGTAATGTTTCTCTACTTACTTTGTTATTGTATTTCAATACTTATATGTGAAAATCGTATTGTATTTTAATACCTAGGATGCATGTGAGATAAAAATACTTTAATTTGATGAATGTTAACTGAATGAGAAGCGGGTACTTGATTCTTGTATTTGTGTTTTTAAACATCCATGAATTAAATGTGATGAAAATAACCTTCTGTTAAATAACCACCCACTTTTTATTGAAGGACACAACGAAGGTGACTTTGGCGTAACTTTCCATAAGACATTTCTCCTTGTCATTCAATATATTCTCCATAAGTATAAAATATGGCATTATCTCCAATATTCTTATCACATGGTGAATGATACCATAATGGTATGAAGACCATACTCTATAACGTTCATTCGTATCCTTAAACAAATCAAGAGTAATTGGGTGTAATAAGGTATAAGAATGGGATGACTTGAAATATTGTGAATTGTCTTTCAATTTATACAAACCCAGTGCAATCACCACATTCAATTCTTTCTTCACATTCTTCTTGGAAACTTCTTGTATATGAGACTACATGTAACATCATCTATGTCTTGATGTAGAGACCCCAACTCACATCATACTTTTATGATTGCATTATGATAGAACCATCATATAATTGATTCATGAGTCTCCTGTAAGCAGTTTTACACCCTCTCTTCTTGAGGTGTATTAACAAGATAGACAAAAGCACATTGAATTTTCGATATGGTAGTAATGTGTGCACATTTCGTGGTTTTTTGGACATTAAATTTGTACAATGTTAATCACAGTTTTATCATGGTATTAATTTCCATTATCTACAAATATACTTTAGCAGATTTTACATTTATGTGATTACATAATGTGAAATTACTCATTATTTAATCATTTAATGTGTCCCACTAATTTTCCGAATTCATGGAACCCTCTGTACTATAATCAAAATACTATTGAGTATTCTAGTGGAAATTATCCCTTAACCTCCCTCATAGTCTACAAGATATGGCTATCCCACTACTCAGAGGGTCCATGGTAGGATTTTTTCTGGCCAACCGCATTAACTCGATGTTCCTAGATCTGTTGAGTGATGTCCCAGCTTCAAAAATCATTTACTGATTTACTCAATGCATTCCTTTAAAATTACAACAAGCTTGCTAAGATGTTTCATTGCTACAATTTTAGTTAAGTCAACCAACCACACGAATAAAACTCCCCGGTAGTAAGTGGCACCTTCAGATAAGGCATGTTCGACACCTCGAACACTCGGGTTTGTTCAAACTTGAATGATGGAAGGCTGTTTGTGACATAATATTTTAATTGAGGGTTTTATTAGGTTTCTCTCTCGATGAATGTAATCAATTTCTATTAAACCTGTTTGTCTATGTTGTCTCTCTCACAACTGAACTTTAATAGAAAAACATACGCCGCTTCATTATGAATTTTATTATCTATTATTTTATGTATTTTCCCACTGTTATAGAAGGCATAAAATAATTAATAAATGCATAATGGTAAACTACTAATCGATAGGTCCTGAGAATCCAAACGACTTAAGATCATCATACCTGAGTTGTATGCTTGACTGTTGATGCAGCTTTCCCTGTCATGTATGTTCACTGGTCTTCTGGAGTATCGCCATGTCTTGGCGGGGTCGATGTCAAGTCTTCGAGTACCACCTCATCTTGGTGGAATCCATGTGTCTTCTTGCACCATCGTGCATAACCTCATCTTGGCAGGGACTTCACCGCTTTTCATATTCATCAGAAGTACAATGATACTCACACTCAGTCACGGGGGACTCGTGTATAAATGTACATCATATGAATACTGGGCGCGCATGCCCATATACATTTTAACCGAAACATAAATATGATGCACAAACCATCTATTTTATTAATTACAATCATTGCATGTAGTTAAATAATTAATTAACTAATTAATTAAATGCAGACATACAAGGGTCGATGCTCAAGACCAGACAACAGGTAAAATAAAGCATGATAAAAATTAAAATGAAATAATTGAGTACGAGGGGTTTTTTAATTAAATTAAATGAATTAATAAATTCAAATAATTTAATTAATCATCCGTCCTCTAAACAATTTAATATTTTTGAAAAAATTAAATTAAAAGAACTTAATTAAATTTAATAATTAAATTTAAATAATTTTATTCGGGTATTAAAATAAATAACCAAAATTAATATTAATTCATTATATTATAAAAACTAAAATTAAATTAATTAATTTTGATTAAATTAAATGGTGGTCCCTGAAACGTGACGGCAGGGCCTATGCGGGTTGGGCCAAACCCGTACAGGTCCATACCAGGCCATGAAGGGAAAAACTAGGATGGGAGGATCTGGCCGGACCGTCTCATGTACTATTTTTCCTAGTGGAAACAATTGCAGGCAAAATAAATATACTTCCTGGGTGTCAGAGGAATCTAACGGGGCCACGGTTCTAGTATGGTCTATCTAGTGAATCCTAGTCCTACGAATGGGGTGGAGCGGTCATATTGGTGCGGAGCCACGGGGCAGGAGGTTGTCACGCGGCTGAGCGGTCAGTTTTGGGAGGGTGAGATAGTAGCGGGCAACACAACGTCCGAGAAGTCTCAAGGTGGAGGACCCCAAGGGGAACACTGCTGGGAAACACTTGGTAGCTGGTGGGTAAGCGGCCGGCTAGTTGTAGGCTGAAGCCGAAGGGGGAGTTGCAGTATTGTTCTGGTCTAGGAGGCGGGTTCTATGTAGCAGCTGCATACCTGGAGGCAGGCGATACTGGAGGCATGCATGCGACACTTCCTGCATGGAGGTGTTGCAGTTGGCCTCGGCAGAAGGTGGCCTACTGTGCGCCGTAGTCGCAGCCGGAGAAGGATGAGAGGATTCTCCAGGGGTATGGAGGGCGACGGCGGCTGGGCTGGGCATCTTGGGCAAGGTTCTGTGAGTGGGGCAGGCTCCTGCGCGTCCCGCGGAGAGGAGAGGTGGAAGCATCCGTGCTGGATAGCTGGGGCGGTGCGCTGGGAGAGGAGGAAGGTGGCGGCTGTGCGGCGTGTGTAACACCCTGAGATTTTATGAGATATATTTTTTTATGTCTTATGTTATATACACAACACCAAAAGAATCTTTCACAACACACAATACTGACTTGGCTTGCATTACACGCAATCACGACCTTCCTCGATAGCGTCTGTAGTACGCAATACCAGGTTTCACTAAACAACGATATATTATTATGGACTAGACATTATGAATATTATTAACTACATTTTTAATTTTATAATTTTATTATTAATCTTACACATTTTCTAGAACATGGTAAGAGAACAAAATAATGTTTTTAGGTAAAATAAGTATTTTTCAAAAAATGCAGTTTTGCCGCCTTTTGATGTTGCACACACATTAAATCTAGTTTTGACATGTTTATAACTTCAACATGAAAAAAATAAAATTCTTCTTTGGAATCAAGATATAAAAATTTACTTTGGATAAATTTTTGATATTTTTATGATAACTTTCAGATTTTGATGAATAGTAAAAATACGCTAATTTTTAATTAAAAACAACTTTTTTCGTTGAGATAATTTATATGGTTATATTATAATATATATTGGTTATAAATAGATTATATTTTTACCATTTAATATAATGTATTTCATTAGCATTAATTTCACATTGAATTCATAGGTAAAAACATTTCAATCTTTGGAAATGGTTTAACTTCTAAAACCAATTTTCTAAAAAACATGACTATTTTGAAATTAATTACTGAAAATTATGTGTTTTGAATTTTTAAAAATGGATTCCATATTTGGAATCAGTGGGTCCAAATTATGTTAATTGGCTACTTTTAATTTTCGGGCATTATGAATACTAACTACGGTAAATTTTATTTACCATAGTTAAAGTTAAATCTAGTAATTAAGGGTAAATATAAGATTATAAAATTACCCTATCAGCATCAAAAATCCTATTGGATGACTAAACGTAGACCCATATCACATAAGGGTCGGATTATATTCATTTAATATACTTTTTCCATAAATATAATTTAATTATTGTTAAAATGAAAGAAAGTGACAACATGTCACTTTCTTAAATCGTATAAGTATAATAATTTTCATTTAGTGATAAACATAATGAAAATTCAAACATAAATAGTATTCAGAAAGATAATAAAATTATCTACATCATATGAATTTATTTAGAATTTTTAGGGATTAAATAATTATCATTACGTATGACACAATAGTGATGTTGAAATTATTTTATTAATTCAGATATCAAATAAATGATTTTAAAAATATTAAAATAAATATTATATGAACTATTTAATGTGCTCCACTAATTTTATAGATACATATGACATTTTATTAATTTATTAAAGCTTTTAGTTCAAACATATATTCTGTATATATTTTATTTAAATTCAAAAAAATTAATAGTGTCAAAATTGACACAATTGTTATTTTATAAAAATAACATATTATAAATTTTTTTAAAAATAAAAAATATATTAAAAAAATATAAATTAAAATTTATATGGTCTAAAATGTCATAAAATTTTAAATTTTAGATAATTCACAACACATATGTTATTATTTATAATAATTTAAAATTTAGAATATTATTACCACAAATAAAATTAAATTGATAAATAAGGAAAGATCAAGATGATAATGTTTAAAATAAATTCCTAACATGTCTAAATATTATTTTATGAGGATATTACAACCCTATCTCATCTATTATTCTGATGTGAGTCATTTTGAAGTTTTTATGTGGGGTTGGGATTTAATATAAACTAATATTTCTTTTATTTCCAAAGGTGCCCCTCTCCACCCTTATAAAAGGGCACCTACTCCCTCTCCTCCTCACACCAATTTGAGCCTTCATGATCGGCCGAACCCTGCCCATTTCACTTACCCACTTCCCTAGAAACATCCTAGAGATCCTTTTGTTCTTCAAAGACCAATTTTAGTGCCCTAAGAGGAGGTCTCAAAGATGCTCTTCAAAGAAGAGGTAATGTCTGTTACCGATTCATTCAACTTTATTTCTTCTTCTACTTCTTCTTATTTAATTGTTTCATTATGAAGTAATAACATCAGTATCAATCATATACTGATATTTTGTTATAAGTATGAAACAACCCTATTTCACCACCTATCCATCCTACGGAAAATGAAATCACCACGCATGCGTACGTACAGAATACCGTCTCCACGCCGTGGTGTAATCTATTTTCCACCACCACCTTACTTGGATGAATATAATGGTGTAAATAATGACTATATATGATTATTGTAAAGTGATATTGATTCTTAAATAGTATACATACACTCCGATACAATTCCACAATCATAGGAACGATATCATTGCCCGTGCGTACGTACGGAATACCGTCTTCACGATGTGATGAGACTCGTTCTACATGATATTCATTGAATAATGATTTTATAAATGAATTTAATGAATAAATATGATATATATTACACTAATAAAATTCTTTAAATGAGGTGTCTATAACCTATAAGGTGGAATAAGAATTTATTCGTCAAAACACACATATGAACATAAAGCAATAAACACCCGAATAACAGGTTGCAATGAAATATTACTAATATGAAGCTAAGAATATGACCATATATGATACCATAAAAATAATTACGATTCTGGAATAAGTCAATGACATTATTTAAATCAATATACAGTAGTTTCGGACACTTACGAAGAAAATCGGACCTAAGGTATGGGAAAATATCGCAATCTCATTTTTATCTGAGATTGTTTATAAGTCAGAATTTACTGCTGAATATTTATCATCCACATCCATGTTTCCTCAATATGTAATA
The DNA here is from genome assembly GCA_963277665.1 of Viscum album. Taxonomy (NCBI): domain Eukaryota; kingdom Viridiplantae; phylum Streptophyta; class Magnoliopsida; order Santalales; family Viscaceae; genus Viscum; species Viscum album. The sequence goes on along the minus strand of OY728140.1, from coordinate 1,261,492,624 downwards.
TTTATATCCTTCTAAAGATTGTTTAAATCCAATTTTTCCCTTCTGTGAGTTTTTAGTAAAAGATATGAAATAAATCTAATTCGTTTTTCGTACGAGTTAATTTTTTGACTTTTCCGGCCAAATTACGAGAAGAATGTTTTTTTAACTTATAAGGAATGAATGGATTTTTAAAACATTATTTCAAAGAATATTCCTTTACATGTTTTCATGTTTATTTTTAATCAACTTATTTTAGTTTAAAATTGTATGACATGTTAAGAAAGGAAAAGTGTTTTTGAAGTATAATGGATATTTTCCTCAAGAATGGAGTTCAAGTGTTTTATCAAAATTATTTTCCTTCTAACATAATATAGGGTTCTGTTTCTATCCCTATTATTACATTGATTTCATAATGTTGTGATGGAATTATTTTAATGAATTCATTTATCATATATTAATTGTTTAATGATTTCGCGATGTTTAAGAATCCAATTTTTTTACATAGATTATGTTATGATGTATGGTTTATGATTTTGTGTCACACATAAGAATGGTATCATTATGAGATGGGTGGGAAATATATCTCTCACCAATGAATTAGGTAAAGATTTATATCTCAGGAGATAGTCATGGATGGAACACCAGGTTCAACCGGTTCAGTAAAACAGGACTGAAACGATGAGTGAACTAGGTTCAGAAAAGGACTTTGTCCGCTAAGATAGTCTTGGCAATGAGTCTTGACTACTAAGAAATGATTTTCTATGATTATGTGTGTATGCCACAAAGATTCATTTTTTATGTTGTGATAATTGGAATTACATTTCACATCTATGATTTATCCCATGTTATGATCTCTTTTGCAGGATATGAATTTCAAAATGTTATCTTCTTATAAATATGATATGTTAGATATTTCTTTTTGTACCCTTATTGAGCATTTTAGCTCACCCTTTTGTATGCATTCTTTTCCCTGGGTCAGGAAGATGGATATTAAGTAGAACATTCCAAAAAGGGACTCTATATATGATGAAATAAATAGGAGACAATGTAGATGATTTATGAACCTATTGTTTATGATTCCCAGTTTCTAAAGACACTATACCAATACAGTCCTTTCATGGGTTTGTTATATTTTTGTAATAAGTATGCTTCAATTTTGAAGTAATAACCATGTATGTAATTTATGGGTCGTTATAGTTGGTATCAGAGGAAAGGTATAGTCAACCTTTGGAAACTAGGATGTGAAATCCTTAGTAAAAAACCTAAGGATATGTCTAAGCATAGAATACAATCATAGTGTTTTAGAAATGGCCATGAACAACCTATGATAAGACCTTAAGTGTGAAATTTTATTCTTGATTATGTGGTTTTCCTATTATAATTCGTGTTTCTCACATTATTCTTCAAGGTTTTATTCAGTGGCTGGAACTCGATGGAACCGTGTTAATGTGGAATGTGACGGGCAATGCAATGATTGTCCCCTTGAGCAACCAAAAATTATGGGAGCTGGAATGAAAAATATTGTAGCCATGGTCACACAACATTTTCAAGCAATGAATCATGCAGGACATCCAAACGAGCAAAAGAAGGACCAGCATTCTATTTAATCCTTCATTAGGCAGTGTCCACCTTCATTCAGTGGGTCTTCTGATTCATTAGTGGCTGAACAAAGGATCAGTACCACTAAAAAGATATTTTCAGTTCTTCAATGTTCAAGACATGATAAATTCATCTTAGCAGTATATCATTTGGAAGGTGATGATGATCAATGGTGGAATCTTATTAAGAATACGAGTAAAGGGGATGAAAATTGAGTCCATGGATTGGGACGAGTTCACGAACTTATTTTTCAATAAGTATTTTCCTCATATTCTTCGAACAAAGATGGAGAAGGTGTTTCATGAACTGAAACAAAAGGATGATGAATTTATTGGTACCTACAAAGAAAATTTTACAAGACATGCAAGGTACACTTCCAGAATTATTATCCAACCTGAGAGTATGATCGACTGATTCTTTAGTGGCTTAAAACCAAGACTTTGAAGGGCGTTAGCCTTAGGGACTTCAATAGCTACGAGGAAATTCTACGATCGGCTGTCATGGTTGATATAGAGATTGGTGTAACCCATCAGTAACATGGGTTTGAAAAGAAGAGTAATATGGAATTCAATGGAAATTCTAAAGACCACACTGAAAAGAAGATGAGTTTTCCCTTATGCTCAATGTGTGGAAAGAAACATGGAGGAAATTGTCTTAAGGGGACCAGAAAATGTTATAAGTGCGGAAAAGAAGGTCATCGGGAAATTGAATGTCGAAATAATGGGAAGAAAATGTCTAATGGTGAAAACAAAGGAAGGGATGCATAGAATGAACCTACTACACTTCAATGTTTCAAGTGAAAGGGGATAGGGAATTATGCCAATCAATGCCCAAATCCAAGGGTTGATGATGATGATCGACGTCAACAAACTCTTAAGGCCAAAGATAAAGTAAAGTCACATGCAATTACTATTTGAGATGTTGAGTACGACAACGAAGTGGTGAGAGGTACACTTATCATCTACTCTAATGTAGCAAATGTTTTATTTGATTATGGATCCACCCACTCTTTTATTTCTGAATAATTTTCTAAAGGTATCACTGTATTACCTCAACAACTAGATGTTGAGTTGGCTGTGACAACTCTTAATTTCACAACAGTTGCATCAAAAGTTTATAGTTATTCTCTGATTAAAGATTGTGGGAAAGTGCTTCTTGCAAATCTTATGATCCTTCCTATAGTGGAATTTTATGTGATTCTTTGCATGGATTGGATTTATTTATATGGAGCTCATATCAATTTCCAAAAATGGGAAGTCACATTTCATATTCTAGATAAATCTATGATCATTTATCGATGCATGGATGAACATAACGTTCCAGTGGAAATTTCTTCCATCATATGGGTCTTGATTCCACTAATTGAAGGTTATTTATCTAAAATGGTTGGAGAGAAACTCACGATTAATTATATTCCCATTTTATGGGAATTTGATGATGTCTTTCCGGAGGAATTGCCAGGTCTTCCACCAAATCATGATGTTGAGTTTTCAATAGAACTCATATCGAGTGCTATGGCCATTTCAAAGACACCTTATAGAATGGCCCCAATTGAGTTGCAGGAATTGAAGAAGGAACTCCAAGAGAATATTAATAAAGAATTCATATTCCCCAGTGCATCACCATGGGGAGCACCAGTTCTGTTTGTTAAGAAGAAAGATGGATCAATGAGACTCTGCATTGATTATCGAGAACTTGCCAAGATCACTGTCAAGAACAAATATCCTCTCCCACACATTGATTACCTATTTTTCCAACTACACGGAGCTCAATACGTTTCAACGATTGATCTTCGTTCAGGGTATCATCAATTAAGGGTCAAAAGGGACGATATACCAAATATGGATTTCCGTAAAAGGTATATACACTATTAATTTATAGTGATGTCATTTGGTCTTACTAATTCCCCTGATATCTTCATAGATATTATGAATAGATTCTTTAGAAAATATCATGATCAGTTTTTGGTAGCCTTTATAGATGATATTCTTGTCTATTCACAGAGAAAAGAAGAACATGAAGATCACTTGAGAATTTTATTGAAGACCCTATGAAAGGAGAAGATTTATAACAAATTTAACAAGTGTGAATTTTTGCTTCAAAAAGTATCATTTTTGGGTCACATAATCTCAAAAGTGGGGATATCTGTGGATCCAGCAAAAAGAGAGGTTATCGAAAGATGGTTGAGACCAACAACAGTAACTGAGATCCAATGTTTTCTTATTTTGGATGGATATTACGGACATTTTGTGAAAGATTTTTCAATGTTATCTAACCAACACACCAAGCTGACTCGGAATGAAGTTAAGTTTTCTTGGACAGAGGAATGTGAATAGAATTTCAAAGAGCTAAAAAGAAGGTTAGCCAGTGCACCTATGCTCACACTACCTTGTAGTGGAGAAAGGTTTGTGATCTACAGTGATGCATCCAAGAAGGGATTGGGGTGTTTTCTCAGGAAAAATGATATGGTGATAGCTTATTCCTCACCACAGTTGAAAATCCATGAGAAAAATTAACCAACTCATGATTTGGAGTTAGCTGCGGTAATCATTTCATTAAAAATTTTGAGGCTTTATCTTTATGGAGAAAGGTGTGATATTTATTCTGATCATAAATGTCTCAAGTATATTTTCACACAAAAGGAGCTGAATATGTGCCAAAGAAGATGGTTGGAGCTGATTACGGATTTCGACTGCTCAATTCATTACCACCCTGGGAAAGCAAACAAGGTGGCAGATGCATTATGTCGAAAAGACCATGCCCGTTTATCCATGATGAGGAACACAAAAGATCCAATATTTATGGATTTACAAAGGAGGGATCTTGGAATTATAATGGAAGGGAAAAAATTATATCTTTCTCAAATGAATGTTCAACCATCTATACATGTGAAGATTAAAGAGGCATAGAAAGAAGATGTAGAGTTACAAAAGAAGGTGAGAAATGTTCCTGAATTCAACCTTGATTGTGATGGGATAATAAAGATCAGGAATCAGGTTTGTGTTCCTCCCATCCAAGAATTAAAGAACGAGTTGCTGGGTGAGTCTCATAGTTCATCATTCTCTATTCATCCTGGAAGCACGAAGATGTATAGGGACCTGAAAGAGTACTTCTGGTGGGAAGGCATGAAAAGAGATGTTGCTGAATATGTCACTCGATGATTGGTTTCTCAGTAAGTTAATGCTGAGATACATAAGTCTAATGAAATGTTACAACCATTACCCATTTCAGAATGGAAATGGTAAAACATCACTATGGAATTTGTCACTGGACTTCCTAAAACATCCAAAGGCAATAATGTTATATGGGTTATAGTTGATCGTATTACGAAGTCGGCACACTTCATTCCTATTAGAGAATATTTTTCTCTTGATCAGATTCCCACGATATATGTAAAGGAAGTGATAAGATTTCATGGAGTACCACTTTCTGTTATATCTGATCGGGATCCGAGGATTACCTTGAAATTCTGGCGAAGTCTTCAGCATGATCTAGATAATGAGTTGAGTTTTAGCACTACTTACCATCCTCAGAAAGATGGTCAGTCTGAGAGGATAATTCAAACTCTAGAAGACATATTGATAGATTTCTCTATAGATTTCAAAGGTGGTTTGGATCAACACATATCTTTGGTGAAATTTTCATATAATAATAGATTTCACTCCAGTATTTAGATGGCTCCTTATGAAGCCCTCTATGGAATTAAATGCAGAACCCCATATGGTTGGGATGAAGTTGGAGAAAGAAAGCTATTAGGACCTGATCATGTTGATGAGATGGTAGAAAAGGTCAGATCTATTCAACAACACATAAGAGCAGCTCAGATTCGACAGAAAAGCTATGCCGATAACCGAAGAAAAGACCTAGATTCTAAAGTGGGTGATAAAGTGTTCTTACGAATATCTCCCTGGAAGTGGGTCATGATATTTGGAAAGAAGGAAAAGTTGAGACCTAGATATATCTGTCCTTTCAAAATACTTGATCATGTTGGGATGGTAGCTTACCAATTTGCGCTTTTACCGAATATATCTCATGATCATAATGTGTTCCATGTATCTCTCCTGAGAAAGTACATACCCGATCCTTCACATGTACTCAACATAGAAGTTGTACCAATAGAGGAAGATCTTTCTTATGAAGAAGAGACGATAGAGATTCCGGATCGTAGCGAAAAAGTCCTATGGAACAAGACAACTTTCTTGGTGAATGTTTTATGGAGGAACCACCGATTAGAAGAAGCTATAAGGGAACTTGAGGATATAATGATGAAGATTTATCCTCATCTGTTTGTAATGAAGTGACGAATTTCGAGGACGAAATTTATTTTAAGGGGGGTAGAATGTAACACCCTGATATTTTATGATAAATATTTTTTATGTTATACGCAGCACCAAAGGAATCATTCACAACACAAAATACTGACTTGGCTTGCATTACACGCAATCACGACCTTCCTCAATAGCATGTGTAGTACGCAATACCGGGAATCACTAAACAATTATATAGTATTATGGACTAGCTGTTATGAATATTATTAACTAAATTTTGAATTTTTTAACATTATTATTCATCTTACACATTTTCTAGAACATGGTAAGAGAACAAAATAAATTTATCAGTTAAGATAAGTATTTTTCAAAAAATGCATTTTTGCCGCCTATTGATGGCGCATCCACATTAAATATAGTTTTTGAAATGTTTATTAGTTCAATTTGAAAAAATAAAATTCTTCTTTGGAATCAGGAAATAAAAATTTACTTAGGATAAATTTTTGATATTTTTCTGATAACTTTCATATTTTGATGAATAGTAAAAATACGCTAATTTTTAAATAAAAACAACTTTTTTCATTTAGATAATTTATATGGTTAAATTATAACATTTAATGGTTTTAAACTATTTATAGAATATATTTTTACCATTTAATAAAATTTATGTCATTAGCATTAATTTCACATTGAATGCATTGGTAAAAACATTTCAATCTTTGGCAATGTTTTAACTTCTAAAACTCGTTTTCTTAACAACGAGATTAATTTTAAATTAATTACTGCAACTTATGTGTTTTGAATTTTGAAAAATGGATTCCATAATGGAATCAATGGGTCCAAATTATGTTAATAGGCTTCTTTTTATTTTTGGGCATTATGAATAGTAACTACGGTAAATTTTATTTACCATAGTTAAAGGTAAATCGGGTAATTAAGGGTAAATATAAGATTATAAAATTACTCTAACACCTGAAACAATCCTATTAGATGACTATAATAAGACCCATATCACCTAATGGTTGTATTACTTTCATTTAATAGACTTTTTTCCAGGAAAATTATTTAATTATTATTAAAACCAAAGAAATTGACAACATGTTACTTTCTTAAATCTTATAAGTATAATAATTTTAATTTTGTGATAATCATAATGAAACTTCAAACATGAATAGTCTCTAGTAATATAATACAATTATCTACATCATTGGAATTTATTTACAATTTTTAGGGATCAAATAATTATCAATAAGTATGACACAATAGTGATGTTGAAATTAATTTATTAATTAAAATATCAAATATATGATTTTAAAAATATTAAAATAAATATTATATGAACTATTTAATGTGCTCCAATAAATTTCATGATACATATGAAATTTTATTAATCTATTAAAGATTTTAGTTGGAAGATATCATCTCTATATATTTTATTTAAATTCAAATAAAAGAATAATGTACCAATTGACACTGTTGTTATTTTATAAAAATAACATATTATAAAATTGTTTAAAAATAAATAAAAATTTTAAAAATTATAAATTCAAATTTAAATGGTCTAAAATGTCATAAAGCATCAAATGATGGAAAATTTACAACACTTATGTAATTATATATAATAATTTAAAATTTAGAATATTATTACCACAAATAAAATTAAATTGATAAATAAGGATTAATCAAGTTGATAATGTTTAAAATAATTTCTTAACATGTCTAAATTTTATTAGTTGATGATATTACAACCCTATCTCATCTAATATTCGGATATGAGTCATTCTGGAACTTTTTATGAGGGGTTGGGATTTAATATAAACTAATATTTCTAATATTTCCAAAGGTGCCCCACTCCTCCCTTATAAAAGGGAACCTCCTCCCTCTCCTCCTCACACCAATTTGAGCCTTAAAGCTCGGCCAACCCCTGCCCATTTCACTTCCCCACTTCCCTAGAAACATCCTAAAGATCCTGGTCTTCTTATAAGACCAATTTTAGTGCCATAATAGGAGGTCTCAAAGAGGCGCTTCAAAGAAGAGGTAATGTCTGTTACCGATTCATTCAACTTTATTTCTTCTTCTACTTCTTCTTCATTAGTTTATTAATTATGAAGTAATAATATCAGTATCACTAATATACTGATATGTTATTATAAGTATGAAACAACCCTTTTTCACAACCTATCCATCGTAAGGAAAATGAAATCACTGCGCGTGCGTACGTACGGAATACCGTCTCCACGCCGTGGTGTAATCTATTTTCCACCACCACCTTACATGGATAGGTATAATGGTGTAAATAATGACTATATATGATTATTGTAAAGTGATATTGATTCTGAAGTATTATACATACACTCGAATACAATTCCACAATCATGGGAACTATATCATCGCTCGTGCGTACGTACGGAATATCGTCTCCACGATGTGATGCGACTCATTCTACATGTCCTTCATTGCATAATGATTATATAAATTAATTGAATGAATAAATATGATATATATAACACTAATACCATTCTGGTAATGAGGTATATATAACCCAAAAAGAGGAATGAGAATTTTTTTGACAAAACACACATACAAACATAAAGCAATAAACACCCGAATAACAAGTATTATGGAAATATTACTAATATGAAGCTATGAATATTACCATATGTTATATCATAAAAATATATATGATTCTGGAATAAGTCAATGACATTATTTAAATCATTATACAGGAGTTTAGGACACTTATGAAGCAAATCGGACCTAAGGTAAGGGAAAATTTCCTATCTCGTTTTTATCCGAGATTATTTATACTTTAGAATTTACTGGTGAATATTTATCAAACACATAAATGTTTCCTCAATATATAATATTTATATCCTTTTACAAATTTTTTAAATCCATTTTTACCCTTCGGTGAGTTTTTTTTAAATATATGAAAGAAATCTTTTGTCGTTTTTCGTATGAGGTATTTTTTGACTTTTCATGCCAAAGTACGAGAAGAATGTTTCTTTAACATATACGGCATGAATGGATTTTTAAAATATTATTTCCAAGAAGATTCCTTCACATGTTTTCAGGTTTATTTTTAATAAACTTCATTTAGTTTAAAATTTTATGACATGTTAAGAAAGGAAAAGTGTTTTTGAAGTATAAAGGATATTTTCCTCAAGAATGGAGTTCATGTGTTTTATCACAATTATTTTCCATCTAAGATAATATAAGGTTCTGTTTCTATCCATATTATTACATTAATTTGATTATGTTGTGATGGAATTATTTTTATGCATTCCTTTATCTTATATGATTTGTTTAATGATGTCACGATGTTTAAGAATCCCATTTTTATGACATGTGTTATGCTATGATGTATGGTTTATGATTTTGTGGAACACATAAGAATGGTGTCATTATAGGATGGGAGGGACCTATATCTCCCTCCAATGCATTGTGTAAAGATTTATATCTCATGAGATAGACATGGCTGGAACGACAGGTTAAACCGGTTAAGTAAAATAGGACTGAAAGAGGAGTGAAATCGGTTCAGAAAAGGACTTTGACCGCTAAGATAGTCTTGGAAATGAGTCATGACTACTATGAAATGATTTTCTAGGATTATGTATGTATGCCAAAAACCTTCCTGTTTTAAGTTATGATTATTGGAATTACATTTCACTTTTCTGATTTATCCCATGTTATAACCTCTTTTGCAGGATAAGACATTCAAAATTTTATGTTCTTATAAATATGATATGTTTGATATTTTTTTGATTACCCTTACTGAGAATTTGAACTCAACCTTTTTAATTTTTTCTTTTCCCCAGGCCAGGAAGAAGGATATTAAGTAGAATATGCCAAAAAGCTACTCTAGATATGATGAAATAAATGGGAGACAACGTAGATGATTTATGAACAATCTGTTTATGTTTCCCAGTTTCTAAAGACATTATACCTATACGGTCCTTTCATGGTTTTGTTATATGTTGTAATAAGTATGCTTCAATTTTAAAGTAATAATCATGTATGTAAAGTATGTTTCGTTATAGCGTGGGTGCGCCGTCCTGTTGTGCATCATGTGCTTGCGGCGCTACAGTGCGCCACACGGGAGGAGGGGTCCAAGGGGACCCCTGCATTTATTTTTTTGCTTTTGCTTGACCCACACAACCATCCTCCCATTGTTTTACATTAATTTAAAATCGAGACTTCTTTTGAAGATTTCGTTGCCCCCACCTTTTTTTGAGGTCTTCTTCCACCCTTCCATTTTTTTGGGTCAAGTCCATCTCCAAAAATTCTAAAGGCTACTCAATAGATTTTGGATTTAATAATATTAAATTTATTATATTAAAACAAAAATTTATTGTTATTTTATTATTATAATAATAAAATTATTATCATAAAATAATATTTCATTATTATTTCACTCTATTAATAAAATTATTATTCATATCATAAAATAAAATTATAATTTTCACACAATTTTATTTCTTCTAAGATGAACTAAATCAATTCAAGAAATCATGATTACTTCATCGGAATGGAAAAATTAAATACCCGTGATAAAACTACGAATTAGATCCAATCTGAAAAATTAAACTGACCATAACATGGTAATTCTGCATCGGATCTCTGGGCAGTTTGGACAGTTGGAACCATTTTTGAACCCACTACTTAATTTTATAAAAATTAATTATATTTGGTTCAGAAAATTTATGAGATTCCCTTTGATACCACTGTTAGGTTTCCGGGACCGCAGCGGAAGACGGTGGTCCGAGGTTTTAAAAGTTTTCATCAGTGGGATGATTGAACATGTTGTCGTCAATGATCTGAGCCCCAAAGAGGTCTAAGGATCTCATGTTAATTATAAGAAGCATAAAATCAAAATGGAAATGTACCCGTATCAATTCTGAAGGCACGGTTGGATGAAAGTAGTCAATAGTGATCATCGCATGAAGGATCCAAACTAGGATCCCTCTAGATCGTCCACAGTCGCTCCAAAAATCAACTGGAATGTTGATCATCAAATTCCGAGTACTAGCGCAGTTATCCGACAATACTTTCAACTTCCTGACGATCATCGCATAGAGAAGCCTTTTATTAATTAGACGGATCATGATCATAGCTTCTATGATCGAGAAATTCTCTCTCTAGAGAGTAGGGGGAGAGAGGGTCTCTGAACTCTCATTCCTTTAAATGAATGAATAGTGATTTGTAGGCCCAAGATAGAGAGCCTCATATCTTATTTATAGAGACAGTGAGAAATGCCTTGAAGGGTTCCCCGACCCCCGTTTGTTTCAACATTCACTAAATAAATAATTTTGACTAACTTATCTGCACCAATATTATATATATATTTTTATCACATTCAAGTAATATATATATAATATATTACATGATAAAATACAAGCCATTTAACTTGACTCTTTATCTCGCTTAATATTAAACAATCCTTGAATATAAAAATAATATTCATTCGATTAACATTTTCTCATATTTACTGAACTCGTAAATACATTAAATAAATTCAATCCCAATTATTCGTAAATTGAATATTAATGAATTTATTTAATTTATCGATGATCGATGACCTGGAAAATTCTCAGACCCCCATGGAGGGGCCACTATGCCTATATACGTATTCAACTGAATATGGTAGATTCTTGAATATGCTATTGTGTGTGACCCTCTAGGACCTCATCTCGATTGTAGTGAATAAAAACCACAGAACAAGAGCAGAGTCAAGCAACTCATAATGGCCCCAAATGATATAACGATAGTTATAGCGATGAAAACCATCCTACGAACACTGACTATGTACTATAATCTCTTTATAATTAAATATCTTACAATACAGGACACACTCTTGTGTCATTTCCATTATCGTGATTTATTAATTGTTGATATATCCAGATGGATTTGCCTTTCTACTACTTTGGCCAAAGACTTATGAACGTGGCACCATCCTGATCAACCAGTCCTGAGATATACAACTTCCTGAACATGGAGGTGACAAATCCTTTCATTACCATTCAGCCAATTCCATTCCACCAACGACGCACCCAACACAAACTACCTCTCCATTACATCACTCCGGTTGTTTTCATCTTTCATAAAAGTATGTAATAAAATGATATACATTGGTGGTGTTCTAAAGTCCGGAGACCAATACACATGTCTATAGATAGGAACAACCAATGAAACCCAAAACATTTGGTGTTCTTATTGCCGGGTATTTCCTCATGATCTCACTACTAGAGATCACCAAGTGCGAACTTCATGAAAAGAAGTCTCAATCCTTATGATCCCCCAACAACTGATAGTTAGACTTCTACTATGTCCATTCAGTAATATGTTTCTAGAATATATGACATATATTTAAGATTAATGTCATTGTATCTCGAGGTTCTCATTATAGCCTGGGATGTGCTATAATCTCTCGACACAACAATTAACATTTAGTCCATACCATTTTTAAATTGGACGTAGAATACTCTTCACAGTAATGGTAAGATAACACCATGAATAGCTAGATGTACATATGATACTGTAATCAAATATACTACATAGTTGGGTCTAGGTCACCAACTATTTCAACAGTTATACTCTCAATGATCATGTTAATTTATTTCATTAATATTCATGTCTAATGAACTATCATGAATTGTTCAACAACTCAATATTAAGATCAATTTTATATAGGATATGGTTTTAAAATATTTTGATCTGGATATCATAATCTTGTTCTAATGCCATGATTATGTAATCACTGATATCTCTATTTTTCCCTTACGGCAAAACATTTCGCACAATTTTTTATATTTTCATTCCCCAAGTCATGAATAAAGGTTTTAGGAATGATATTTCTTTGAAGTGTGATATTTAACATAAGTAGAAACACTTATGAAACTGTTATTTATCTGTCTAGGTTTCCAATGATACTAGAACTATATGATTCATGGGTAGATCATTATGATATGTAATGAATGTTCATATAAAAATATTTAATATCCATGGATAAAAATTATGGGTCACTATATAAGGAATTAGGGAAAAGTTTTGTTATCCATTGAAAACATGGATGAGAATACATTAGTAATAACATCAAGGATAAGTATATGTATATGAAAATATCTTAATGTTATTGTAATTTTAATGGATAAAATAATTTAGATAAAATGTTTAACATATTGTGAATATGGTCATGATTTAGACACCATTTGAATAAAATTTTAGGACTATTTGATAGATTACTCTAATTATTATAATTTAACCTTGATGTGTTTTTTAGTAAATGGATTGAACCAGGAGACATCATGAGACTAATGAATGTGATGTATAATGATAATATTTCATTCCACACTTATGAAATTATAGGTTAATTAGAGGGTTAGAAAAAGTTATTATTCTTAGTTTTTATCATGATATAAAATTAATAACATAAAATTATGTGAGTTTCAATGAATGTAAAATAAGAGGAAAATTTATTTTTATATAAGTTCAGGTGGAAATGATCATGGAGGTAAGAGTTTATATTTTCATTCTTATCGAGAATGTTGGAATAATAACCTATATTAATATCTCAAATGGTGGAGAAGATCATTCTATGTGTAAACAAAGGGAATAAGGTAATTAATTTATAAGGATTTCAATATCTAATATGTGCGGAACATGGGTATTATATGAGTCAATTACCTTTTCTAAATTATAACACTTTTGTCAAGGAACGACCAATGATAGACATATATTTGAATGTATTTAAGTGGTTATTTGGATTCAAAAAAATTATCAATGATAGTTTGTAGATAATAATCATGAACCATCTACGAAATGTTCCACATTAGTTTTCTATAAGGATTTGAAAACATATATGAAATGGTACCAATATATAATTTTTTTGATAATGTTTAGTTTGGATAAAGAGGTGACATATATTGATAAGATAATCTTGGCGAGCTTAAAATTTATTTCTTGTTGAAAAAGTTATACAGGTCATACCTGATAAAGTTTATTGCATTTAGGGAATTATGGAATACATTAAATGATCATTGATTTAATTTTGGGATTTTTTATTGTGTTACTATTTGTAGCTTATATATTTTCATGATATGTTATCATAGGAGTTATAAATAACATCATCGTCTTATAGTTAAAATGATGATCATTAGTAAAATGCCTTATACACTTTTTTCTGAGTTCATAAGTGATGGTGTTTTGAGGTGATTTGAATATTTTACAAGGATAATACTCTTTGGTGGATTAAACTATCATTGGGTTTAGTATATTATTGGGTGTAAAATTATTTTTTGTGTATTGGATAGTGTGATATTGATAATCTTGACAGATGAAAATCAATTCATTGACATGTTTTTATTTTTGGAGATATTGTTGTTCGAGTTAAGGATTGCCTTTTATGGTAGTATGTAAATTTTATTCATGATATATTGGGGAATTTTAATACATTGAATGATTATATAGTGATTTATCATAGAGACTTGTAATATTTTTGGGAATTTTTTCATTGGGTTGGGGTACATGTAACAGTTAGGTTTAACATGCCTTTTATCATGAATGATTTTTTAAGAAACATGAAATTAAATTTTTGAGGTTGTATGCTGATGTTTATGATATGAATTTTTTTCTAAAAATATTCTTTAATGTGGAGGTTATTGAGGTAATTAAGACTTTAGAGATTAATATTGTATTTCTTCCAATTAAGGATTATTAATTTTTGGAATTATCTTACCATGTGCAAAGAATTATTTTTTTGATTATTTAATAATTACATGAGTAATATCATGATATAAAATTTACCAATTACAATTTTATTTTTGTGATTCTGGAAAAAAATATTCACATTAAATACTCATAGAATGGAGAAACATATTAGAATGTGGTGAAAATTCATTAAAGAATAATATTATACTTTTCTAGTAAGTATTTTTTATTTAATTTCCTAGTTTAGATATTAGATAAATTCCCCACCTATAGTAAAACGATCATAATAAAATAAATGATGTCTTATAACCACCAATTTCGAGGATTTGATGGTCTTTTAACATCCCACTTTTTTATGGTTTTGGGGTCATTAACATTGTCCTCACGATGTTCTATATCACTCCCTTTTACTCATTGGGAGTTAGTTTTATATTCTGTATCATTATTTTCATTCCAAAAAATGTTTATCATATTCATATACTTCATAGTTTTTCATTTAAAAAGACCATCATATTTCTTATTCATCAGTATCAAGAGGTTGATTTACTAACCCATTTTATGATGTGGGTTTCCTGAATGAAATTTTTATTTGTAGAACCTTTTATTTAAGATTATAAGAAAAACTTACGAGAGAGAATTTTTTTTACCATGGTGAAGTGTAACATGAAAATATTTTAGGATTTTTTTCATTTAATTAAATTTAATTTTTTAGGTACCTTACGTTACACACAACATTATGTTTAAATGTACAACGTTATATTATTATTTAATGTGATAGTTATAACATAACTATTAAATTATATGGTATGAACAAGATTAATTAATTAATGAAATATATATAAATTCTATACTAAATATAAATTTGTTGATATAATCTTAGTAAATAATCACTCAATTTGTAGTGGTGTCGTTTTATTCTTCAAAAAATATGTTTTCCACAAAATTTATTATTATTGGTATTGTAGAAAAATTATTATGATTAATTTATAGACCCATTATAAATTTTATTTTACATAATTAAAATCATTTTTAAATTGTAATATTTGAATAATCTTTTGATGAAATTTTAAAATATTTAAAAAAAATAGATTCTCTGTGAATTGTGAAAAATATAGATTTCTTTTTAAAACCATATTTTTTCATGCAAGTAAAAATAAACATTTTTCTTTGAAATGGTATCAAATTAAAAAAATTATTATATTTAATAAAACTAAATTATTATTATTATAATTAATTTTATGTTTTAATTCGGTATTTTAATCTGTAAAAATGCATTTAATTTAAAAACGGTTTTTATGCTTTTACTCTGTTTTATCTTTATAAGTAAAATTCATTAAAAAATTTCAATTTTTTTATTGAAATTTATAAATTATGTACTAAATAAAATGTTAAGACATTCATCTATTATTTTTCATGTCATCAGATAAAAATAAATTTGATTTTAGGCTTTAATTATTTATTTAAAAAAACGACTTTCATCAAGTTTTGAACACTTATTTTACAATTTATTAACCCAAATTATAGGTATGGTATTTTTTAAAATTGATACCATATTGAAAGTCCTGATTTTATGTTTTTTTTAAAATATACTCTTTTTATTTTTTGTCAATATGAATAGTAACTATGGGAAAATGTATCACCTCGGTAAATGGTAAATCAGGTAAATCAAGTTTATAAATAAGTTATAAGACCATATGTTTTCATTTTAACTATTATTTGATGAAGGTAATTCTACCATTATCTCTTTATGCTTGAAATATTGTTTTTGATATTCAATTATCCCTGAAAATGACCTATATAATATTTAAAGAAAAGAAGGTACAAATTTCATTCTCTTAGTTTTAAATATCTCTTATGAGTAAATATAGGGAAATAAGAAAGTTATGAATGAATCTAAATTTCTATTTTGAGATTAATGATATTATTTTATGTTTTAAATTTATTTCTAATTGTTTAAAATTATATAATTACTTTGAATACCCACGGAAGATAAATTTAAAATTTATTCAAATATTATAAAAATAAAATTAATGATTTTAAAAATATTAAAAGTTATATAATTTAACTTATTTATATACTTAAAAACTTTTATAGGAAAATAAAACATATTATAATTTCTTAATATTTTTATTATAATTTAAAGTTTGTTTTTATATCTTTTAAGACAAATTAACTTAATTGTGTCTTAATTGACATTAATGATATATTATGTTAAATTATATTTTAACAAAATATTTAAAATGAATAAAATATTAACTTCATCCACGTGACTAGAAAATTATTGAACACATCATCCAAGGTATAATTATGATTTAATTTTCTATTTATAGGGACATCCTTATCCTTTTATGTTTTAGATTGTTGTAATTGTGGGTAAGGTAAAAAAATAATTATCAAAGTTAATATTCCAAAATTGAACGTTTAAAAAATCATTTAAACCCACCCAAATTCCATTTTTTAAAGGATTTAAACCATATCCATAATTATATTTGAATATATGTTTATGTTTATGATTTTTTATTGAAAATTTCTTCATTGAAATTTAATCTTTTATGATATTTTAAAAATACCACTCACCTCCATTAAAAAAGTGAACTTCTTCCCCTAACTTAGTAACACATTTTTATCCTCATATATTAACCACCCACTGTAAAAATACATTTTGAACTTACTTATACACTTTATACAGTTGTCTAATTCATAAAATACCAACCCTCGAATCCTTACGATGATATCTAAAGGAGTTGTTTCAAAGGAGAGGTACTTTCCCTAACAAATCACTTTGTTTATAATTTATATTTTCACTCTTAAAAAATTGTTATAGTTTTTATAAAATAATAAATTATTTATACTAAATATACTGAAATTTTATTATTATAATAAAAAAATATAATATTCACTTTCTTTCCATTAAATGATAAGTGAATATATCGCTTGTTCATACGTACGACATACCATCTCCACAAAATGATACAATTCATTTCTAATCACAAAATTTTATAGATGAGTATTTTGATGAGTATAATGTTTATATTTAATAATTATGACCTAATTATATCTATGAAATTATAATATGATATCTGACTTATTATCTTATAAAACATTGAAAAACAATAATGTCGATCGTGTGTACGTGTGGACAACTACGTCTATGAAGCGATGTGCTTCATTTTTCATTTTCAATTTTCAATTATGGTAATAAAGATGGATCTAATTAATATATAAATATATATGATATAATAGTTATTATTTATTGGTGAGTTATTATTTACCTTTATTTCATTCAATCAATTCAAAAAATGAACATCTTTCATGCGTACATACAGTCTACCATCTCCATGAACAATGTGTTCATTTTATATCTATGATTTTATGGATAAATATAAAAACATATATAATAAATATATATTATATTTATATAATAATTTAAATTTTGGAGATAATTCAACCATGATAAATTTACAAGGACTAAAACTGCTGAACCAAAACATAAATTAAAAATGAAGCAGATTTATCCCAAAATAGTGAATTTAATAAAGAATTGTTAAAACATGTAATAAAAAGGGAATAAAAAATAATATTTGGTATGATATATATTTTTATGATTAATTAATTAATTTATAATAATTGTATATTTATATATATGGTTATCTAACACATATAATGGAATTGTGATCTATGAAAAGGTATTTTTATATCACTTTTATTTCTATGATATATATGCGACATTCCCCTTGTGATTATTTTAGGGGGTTTGTATAATGGAAATGATTTTTTATGATGATTATTATGAGTTAATTGGGATTAATAAATCAAAATAAGGTTATTTATTTCATGTGGATTATGAATTAAATTTTTCTAAAGTGGTAGAGGTATTATATCAATATAATTATTTTTCAAGATTGTATACTATCAATTTCATATGATGAAATATTAAGATCCCCATATCAAGAAGACAATTGATTTTATTCTCATATAGTTATATCTTTAGGAAAAATATTTTATATTCATTTTTCTCACCATAAGTACTCTATTTAATGAAAATCTATTTTTAATGTAAATGAACATTATTTCTCTCTTTGGTAAAAAACATTTTTATTCCATTTCCATACTTTTAAAAATGTATTGGATGTGGTTTTTACATTTCTCCTACTATTTTTAATGTAATTTATAAATTTTTTACATTTTATAAATTGGATTTAAAGGAATATTCTTTTCATTTTCTAAAAGCGAAACATGTTTAATTTTTACAAATATTCGAAAGGAACATTTCCTTTTAACTTATACGGAATGAACTGGATTTTCCACCTTTATAATAGATCAATACAATAAATCATCCATTATAATATACAAAGAATATTTTCAATGAAAATTATATTCAAACTATTTTGTGAATTTATAATGTGTGAAAAGTGATCTTCAAAAAGGAAAGTGTATTTTCTCCAACATTGATTTAATGATCTTGTGATGGTATTTCTATTTATAAATGACAACTAAACATTATTTCATGTATGTTATATTGGATATATGATCCAAGGATACCATAATCATTGTTTATATGTATTTTATATTTTTATTATTAAATTATATTTATGAAACTCATTCAGTTTACATGGGTGATGATATGATGAAAAGTTGAAATGTTTATAAAACCACTTTCTTTTACACGGGTTATACTGTGGTGGGATTTTTTTGGAACCTATTTATTTACACAGGTTCTGATATGATGAATGATTTTTGTTATTGTGGATAACATGTGTATTATTTCAATTTTATTATGGGTGGAAATTATATCTCCCACAAATTATTAGGGAAATGATAGATATATCACGAGATAAATTGGAATAAAATGGAGAGTGAACCTATTCTATTATGGAATTTTGTCCACTATGATAGTATTTGAAGTGAACCTTCAATACTATGATGGTTTTCGGTGTAAATCCAATCCATTAAGATATTCATTGAAGTTATCCTTTACTATTATAGTGATTTATAGATTTATCCCAATCCATTATGATTGACTTGACAATGAGCCTTGACTATTGAGGAAATGATTTTATATTCTTATACATATACCATAATTCTATGTATTATTTTTATGTTATGATC
This sequence comes from Viscum album, assembly GCA_963277665.1. Classification (NCBI taxonomy): domain Eukaryota; kingdom Viridiplantae; phylum Streptophyta; class Magnoliopsida; order Santalales; family Viscaceae; genus Viscum; species Viscum album. The sequence goes on along the minus strand of OY728140.1, from coordinate 1,261,472,963 downwards.
TCATGGATAATATTATTTTTTTATTTTAGGATTATTGTATTATTAACTCTCAATCGTTGTGACATGACTTAATAATATGATCTATGATGTGTTGGGTATGGATTTCAAATTATAAGGCCATATTCTCATACACTTATTCTCATGTTTCCATTATATGATCTTTGATATCTTTTATTGTTTAAACATACTAGGAATATGATCTAACCCTTTCTTATGTATCCATTAATTAGGTAATGAATAATGGTTTTAGGAATGATATTTCTAAGAAGGATTCTAGTATTAAAGAACTTAACGCGGGAATCTTTTGATCCAACTATTTATTTATCTAGGTTATAAAAGATATACGACCAATTTTATTCCCGAATTGATTAGTATAATATTTAATGATTTTTAATCTAATATGATGTAATTTCAATTCATTAAAAGTATTGTAATTTAGATAGATAATGGTAGATCCTAATAATTCATTTTCTATAATCTTTTGTCCGTTCAGTAGATCCATAATCCTAAAAATGTAATGGACTGATTGGAGAATAATAAGATGATTTTTGAGTTTTTAGAATATCCAAATTTCTTCCATGTAAAACATGACCCTTTTAATCATCAATGACATAGAATGAGGTGATGGTACCCAATAGTTCTGATAATATAACATAATTTTTTAGATGGGTAATACTTAAGAACATATTTTTCAAAAAAAAATCTCAGAATGTTTTAAGATGGACAAATCCCTGGAGTTCTTATCCTTTTAACATAATGATTAAACTATAGATGAACATTCTAATAAGTTCATTAAACTGGTTCATTTTTTACCCAATATTATATTGAATGATAAGGTAATGTCTTAATGGTTTTAGATGGGGTTAAATCTAGATATTTGATCTTAGGTCTTCCTGAATAATCATACCTTGTATGTTGATATTGTGGATATAGACATGATGGAAAAATTTGACATTGAATTATTTTTAGGCTAGTTTGGATTCCCATTTTTCTAAGTGGTTATTTCAAAAACCCCTATAATAACAATAATTATTTAAACCTAAATCCTAAGGGTGGTAGAATTTACTCCCTATAGAATACATATACCACATCATTGTTAGTATATTTAAGCAGAGTTTTAACATGAATACATTGTGGAAATGAAAGGCACATGAGGATTTGTTTCCCCAAACCTACTGAAATCAATAACAAGAGTGGATACAAAATTCATTTATAAAATTTATGTTAGGACTTTTTTTCATTATGTTATATTATAATCTCTTTAAAACCAAAAGGGATTGGGGTGAATCTTTATATTTCAAAATTATAAAGTTTTATGGAAAAAGGTATCCAATACGAAGAACATACATGAATTAAAAGAGTTTTATATGGAAGTTGATGTGATCCCTATAACTTTTTGAGGTTATATATTTGTTTCTTTTCCTTAATTTTCATTTATATATCATAATAGCCCATATCATTCCTATATATCATCTCTATTTTTGAATGTATTAAAACATCCTATTGTACTCCTTATTTTTATTATTGTGTTTGTGACACGTCATGGAAGGATGGTGGAGAATATTTTTATATATCACCAATGTTCTCTTCTAAGATTTGAGTTTGGGTCATTTATTTCTAGTTCATTAATTGGATCAGATTAATTTTATCCTTTTGATGGGATGGATTTTTTCTATAAATTAAATATTTATTGTAATCATCAATGGTTGTTCATTCCTATATCTGATGAAACATTCATCGTTGTTTAATGAGAGTGGGATTTTAGTTTTTTGTCGAGTAGGAATTCTTATACAAGAGAAAAGAATAATAATTTACTATATTTATGTTCATCATGGGGAAAGACCTGCTGGTTGTGATAATAATTTGGTGGTTAATAAATTTCCTAATGTTTTTAATGACAATTTCTCTATTTTTCTTTTGAGGAGGGATGTTTGGTTTTTGAATTATTTATTTTCAGGAACTCAACCGATATAAATTCTTTTATACCATAGGGATTTTATGGAATTGAAATAATTGGTTCCTAATTTGGATGATTTGGAATGTAATGGCTTCATTCCTTCTATTGTATCACTAAGGGTATCCCTGTTCTTTTTTTTCAATATGTTCTGATGGGAATATCTATTTTTGTGTTGATTATCATATGATTAATCATGTGAAATTTATGAATAGGTATCCTTATCCCTAAATTGGTGAATTATTAAGTAAATTAAATTGAGAAGGGTTGTTCTTGAAAATCATCATTTGATATGGATATCACTATCTGATAGTTAAGATGTTATATTTTCCAATGACCACCACTATGTGTGAGTATCTTCACTTTGAATATCTCGAATTATAAGAAAGTTAAAATCTATATTTTGTGTGGTAGAGACAAAAAAATATATATTATATTAGAATATTCTTGGGTTTAGTAGCATATTATCAGTTGTTAATGAAGTATTACCTAATACTATCATCACCATTTAAATATCGTACCATGAAATAGGTGACATTTTTACGGGTTTAGTGGATTGGAAGATTTATTATGAGGTTAAATGATATATAACTTCATCTCTTATATTGATTTCTCAATTATTCATATAGGGATATGTGGTTATAGTTATTATTTAGTGTATTCCTGGGATGTGTTTTGATACAAGCAGATCATATGGTTTCAGAGGGATCTTACTAACTTTAGTCTCATGAGAATATACACACCACCCATGATATTGATCATGTATAAATTTCTCATACTCAAATTTGTTGGTGAAATTACCCATTTTGTGAAAGTTTCACCATTTATTCTAACTATGAGAATTTATGTTATATCATCTCTAAAAAATATGTGACTTATAGATAAAGGAAATGGGTGGAGTATCTTTATAATTTTGACATTGAAATTCCTCACACAATAAAAAAGGGTAATTTTGTATCCAATTAATTCAGTAGGAAACACCCATCTCATGATTTAATAGAATCTAATAATAAATGAATCCTCAAACAATATTTTGATCGGATTAACCCATAAGAGAGGTAATAAGGGAATGGTATCATATTGGGTAGTGCACAATTGAAATATTCTATCCTTAAGTATATTTCTAAAGAGAATTACTATGTATCTGAGTTTAAATGTATCATGTACTTAGTATATAATGGTTATAGAATAAGTGATTTTCCTCTCGCTTTTAAGGGCGTGCTTGGTATTATGAAAAAATTTAATGTTCATGTGTCTATAAGGTAGGCTAAAATATATGATTGGAATTGTTATCTTCACCAAATATATCTATATAGGTATTATGATATTAAATTTCAATTTTCTTCTTTTTATAAATGGAGACATAGATAATTCTTTATCTAGTGGATATATTTTCAATCAAAGTAAAATTAATAATAATAATCTATTTTGTTTATTCTATCATTCTCCAATGAAAATTTGGAAATAAATTATGGTATCCAAGGATATTATCATTAGTCTACAATGATGTACATGATGTAATAATTCTATATTTGAAGTGATTTATTAATAGAGAGAGTAATCTCATTTCAGTTTGATTTTTGACACCACTAAGGTTGATGATTTGGGAAAGCTATATTTACAAGAAATAGTGAGGTTTTAACATGTTCTATCTACCATAATTTCAAATAGATTCCCCTAGTTGACCAATATATTTTGGTATGTCCTCCAGGATGTGATGGGAACTCATGTAATGTTCAGATAGAATTGTAGTTCCTAGATATATGGACAGATATAGAAAGAAATTTAAAATCTAAAATACATGATCTATGACTTTGTTTTGAATTTTTTTGGAAATAGGGATAATAATTTGGGGATGGATGAGTTTTATTATAAAAAAAATTATCATTCATCCATCAAAATGGACCCATCTAAGTATTTATATTTTTTTCCAATCAAATAACATCTTTATTGGATAAAGGTGGGTGAGATTTCTCTTATTGTACTAAAAATTATTTTTGAGATTCTGTTTACGATTAAGACCATTATTTAGTGGTTATTAATGATACAGGGTTAGTATAAGTATTTTTCATATCTTCAACACCATATTTTGGGTGTTTTTTGTTGGTGACCATGAATTTTTGAATGGTTCGATATGTTTGGGTTATCGTCATCTTGGGAAGTAAGGGAAACTAGCACTATGATATATATGATCTTTGGGATCATTGAGTAGGTTAGAAAGGTGTTTTATTAGTTAGATTTACTATCTCAGTTGACGTGGATTCTCAATCTGTATTATGTGTCTTAGCATACAAAGTATCATCCTTACCCATCCAATGTTTCGAAATAGTTCGAGCAAGATTTTGGATTTTTTTTATTGTTGAGTACCTGGTTTTTATTTTTGATTATTAGGTATAGAACCTATGTGGGGAAAATATTCTATTGGTTTGAGTGGTTAGGAAGCATGGAATAGATTTTAATGAGACATAGGAGGAAAAATATGATTTTAGGGATCAGTGGTTTTATATATTCTTAGATCAAATTTGTTAAATGTGACTTTCTGGGGATATAAAGTGATATTGTGGGGTTTATTGTGACTTCATAGGTTTAAGGTATTAATTTTTAATACTTATAATGTTTTTTTGTTTATGATATATCAAATGTTTACTGGAGTTATTGGATGGAAATTTTACATTTTCAGGGGGTCCATGGATAGGATCATACTGTGGTTGAAGCCACGTTTCTCCTATAGTTTCCCTATGTGAACATGGGTGACAAAAAAATTTAATGGATAGGTGTGGTGATAGGAATTAGGATCTAGGAGTCTCTATACACGCTAAAGATAGAATATCCCCACTACGTTTTAGTGCAAGGCATGGTGGGACTAAAAAGGCCAAGAATTTTACACCACATCATTCAGTGTTTCTATGGGGTATTCGCGGCTAATTATGTTGTCAAAGATACTACAATGATGATGGGAACCACCATGTCGTTATGATTATTGTTCTAATATTTTTAATAGTTAAATCATCTTCCAAATATTCAGGGGGAGTTATTCATATTTATGAGAGTGTGTGATATCATTAATGGAGGGTTATTATTGAACCCTAGACTCATTTTATTCTTTTAAAAAAAGTCAGCATTCCAAATTTTCTAGATTTTATTGATCAAGATGATTCTAGGGGGATTTATAGAATATTTTTGTCCATTCTAATGGAATCTATATATGATCTATCACTGATATGTTTTTTCTAAATGATTATTAATTGTTATTTTAGACAAGAAGAGACTTATTTCCATTTTACATGTTGATTCTTATTGGATAATGTAAAATAAATGCGTTTTAGGTGGGTGTTTTCATAAGTTTTCATTGCTTTATGATCCATTATTTCTTTATCATGTTAAATTAGTTTCCAATTATTTAATGGGTGATTTATGATTTTTGAAAAGTGATATTTTATCTAAATTTATGAAATGAATTTTACCCTTTGACATTTCATGTGAAAATATGCTTTAAAGAAAGTTTTTTTTGTGTTATATGTTTTATATGATTATTGATATGTTACATTACTTAGAATTTATTTTAATTTTAAAATAGAAGCACCGATGTGTGTGATATGATATATGGTAACCTGGGGTACTTATATGGGGTATGGATATGGGACAAGCATGCTAGAATGGAGTATGAATATGTAGTATGGATTTAGGCTATAACTTATTCTACGATATGTTATGATAAGGAATTTACTAGTTTTGGTGTTCACCTATCCCCATGCCCATTTTTTAAAAATTTAGGCATATTTGTTGCTCTATTCAATGAGGTATGAGGTCCCCAGCTAGATCAGACTTAATATACTATATGACTCCATTTCAATGTTTATCTAATTTATATAGGGTTAGATATATATGCATTGAGAATTGGTTTATTTGGTAATGTTTTATAACCTATTTTTTAAATGGTCCTTTCCATTTTTTGTTTCAAGCAATGAAAAAAAATTTCCCTTCCTATATTTCATTAAATTATAATAACTGGTTTTTTTAGTAATGATTTCTTATGAAACACTATATGGGAACATGTTCGAAATGTTTTTCTCTCATACTAAATATGACTTTCACTATATATATGGATTATTTCATAAGATATAAAAAAAGGAAATGAAAATCATGGTGGTAGTGGGTCTCCTTGGTAGTGAGGTATGGGAGTATGATGGTTACATGGTAGGATGTTTACCCAAATATCACAAGTAGATGGGTTCTAATTTATATCATGTACTTTGATTTTCCTTTTTATGATTACAACTTGTATTTTACATATACTCTTTTTATTCTTTCATATGACTCTATAATTGTATTTTAGATTTAGTTTATATATGACACTATAGACCCCTTTAGTTTTTCATTATGAAGAAAATAATTCCCAAATATATTTCTTAATTCCCAACATCATGTTCCCGACCCATGGGAATTGATAATTCCCTTCATGATTTTTATAGGATTTATAGAGTTTCTAGTAAAGGGATGACCCTGGTTAGTTCCTAACATTTAGAGTCTCATGCTAACACTCCTCTAATTTAACACTAATACATATCACAAACCATTTCAACCATAATATGTAGTGCACTACTCTCTAGAGTTGCAACTCAAAGGCATTAGGCTCTCCCTTATAACATATATATCATATCATATATAAACCACAACTCACGAGAAACACCTCTCTATTCCATTCCAAAAATTCACATATAAAATCATGTTCCAAATGAACCACTATAGGATTCTTTTATACACATAAATATAATGCATAAAATTCAAAGTGATTATTCAAATAGGGAATTTATTCTCATCAGGCATCCTCATATTGAAGTACCCCCCTCAAGAATCATGATCTCAGGTTGATTCCCTTCGGGCCTCCAAGTATGGATGTCACCCCGTTGAGTATCAAAATTTCATCTTTCATCATATACATATATAAAAGCATCTCTCTACCATGGTCTGTGTTGAGTATCCCATAACTACAAAGTCCAATTAAATAAAATTAAATCACCATGAAATATGTTTAAATAATATATATATTGTTAATGACACTATAAATATACAATAAAATTTTCACTTTTTAAATCTTTATTAAAAAAACATTGGGCTTCCACCTCAATGGAATCTAATTCATGTACTTACCTACAAAGGGTCTCTATACATCCGATATACTGAGGGAATCATTTGCCTTCATTAAGAATCATATCAAAAAATATCTTCTTGACTTATCCATCACATGAAATAACATGTTTATCATGCGAATATTCTATTTCAACATGATGCATGAACACTTTCTCCTTTTCATTATACCAAGAGGAAATAACCATAAATAAATATTAATAAAATAAATTGCAGAGAAATATAATAATTCCCATCAAAACATATCAACTATATCCAAGGAATACCATGCTAGGAAATCACATTATATGAGCCCAGGGGTATGAATCTTCTGTACTGGGCATCACGTAATTTGATTATATGGTTATGGTCCCCCGTATTGGATATCACTATAGTAGACTATCTATCCCAATATATAAATCCTTGGTGTTTTCCAATTCATCCCAATCTAAACATATAAGATTTCAATGAGTATATCATAGGAAATCCAAACTGATATAAAAACATAGATGATTTCATTTCCATGAAATAAATTCATTTCGAAAATCAATTGATTACACTATTAGAAAATAACATCATCACCTAGAGCAAGGGTTGTGTCACTCCTATATCAAAAATCACTCAAATAGTTCTAGGGGGTACCTTAATAGGAAAAATTCTTTTTGAAACTTTGTGTATTTACCTGTAAGAAAATTATTGTAATAAGAATAAAGGTTAGATCCATAGAGATAATTCAAGGCATTCGATATATCCAACATATCACGGTAGGTAGAGAGTCCCACCCAAATAATTCCATAATAAAATATTAATGGGTTGTTGGTCCTCTCAAACCCATCAGAAAACCAATTTTTATGATTCTCAATGAATGAAAATCCATTTTCACAACTATAATAGGATAAAATATTTGATTAATGTTATATGGTGTCACACAAAATAATCATTACCTATTTACCATATACACCCTATATCTAGGTTCAACGTATTACTAAGTCACAAATTGAGGTCCTTATGTCTAATAAATAATATTATCCCATCATTTATTCTAACCTAAATAATTGGTATTAGGTAGACATCCAACAATTAGGGGGGGATAATATCCCTAAAAATCACTAATGTCTCTTAAAAACATTATTGTCTTAATAAACAAGTCTGTCAAGGGAGATGTCCTCAAGACCTTTCCCTTAAAAAGTCATTATTAGGCAGATCTGTGAACCAATTATATCATTCAATTCCTTCCAAGATTTTACCCACCAAATTAATCACAAATAGATATGGGAGGGATACTCTACCCATGGTCATCCTACATTTCCCAAGTCTCTATAAAATATCATGATACAACTGTGGCCTACTTAGTACAATCAATATTATTCTATCACATATGTCTACCCAAAGGTCTATAAGCAACTTATAATAAGGGACACCAATCTTATAAAACTTAAAATTTACACATGTCAAAAATAATAAGAATATAACCAAGGACTTGGTCATAAGAAATAAATAAAAACCATCCAATTCCCAAATGTCCAATGTGGCCACAAGAATAATGTACAGTTATAGTCATTTAATTTATAGTAATATATATATAATTAATATAGACAATATCTCATTGTTCCAGGTCCACATAACTCATAAAAAACATACATAATTAAGGAATGTACCAAAAGGTTATGTATAAGGGACCATCATCCTCAATCTAAACTATTTCCTTTTTTTATTTCACCACCTAACAACTATGAGAAGGCAAATAAAACTCCATCAGGCCACTTCCCATCTACGAGAAGACCAAACCAAAACTAACACATCAATATAATTAATTATTATCATATTAAAATTAATTAAACTGGTGAAATTAATTTTTCAATTAATTTTAAAATTTATTTAAAATTTATTTCAATTAGGCATGATGCCTAAAAACACATTGAGTTCTCTTGACACACCAAAACCACAAGCCAAAACCTATTTCTATTTGTGGATGGTTGGTTAAAATTAAAAACATTTTCCATCTAAAATTTTACACCAAACTGCATTAAATATTATCCATAGGGTCACATCACATTATTTAAAACATCCCATAAAACTGTTGTATCAATTTACGTGTGAGACAAACTAATATAGGGGTGAATTAGTTTGTAAAGTTATATAAATTCCATTTTTTATCTCATGCTTATTTAGGAATTAATTCTCTAAATTATCAGAGATGAATATAGAAATAGACACAAAAAATTTAATACTGTTGATCACCTCTTTTTAGGATTATGACATCCCCAGTGTGTCATGGTTATTATCTAACTCATGAAATCCAATTTATAATATAAATAGTAACTCAAGAATGTGTTGTACCTTTATCTCATATAATTGATGGCACAAATCAGTTGCAATCATCTATCTCCAGAATAAAATACCTTGTGAAAGATATTAAAATAATTTCTAAGCTTATACATACACTCCATATAAGGCAATCCTTCTACTCTTTCATGCATACTAAACTCCTCAGGTTGTTATACCATTATTTTCATTGGATATAATAGAATTACTATATATATATATTATCTTTATTATAATTCCCTATATATTTATAATTTTTTGAAAAATAAATCAATATTGTTTTAATAATTATTATTGAAACAGCCTTTGATTTTAGTACTCTTCGACTTGTTTAATCAAAAAATATTTGATTCAAACCTTAATTCATTATCTTCTTAAATATTTGTATGATGAATTGTTTGTTTCCTTTTTATGATATATGGATTATCATGGTCATTATTGTTATTAAAATCCATTTGAATTCACCTTATGTATTTATGATTCTATTGAAATTTTGTATTAACTTAATGAATTAATTGAAAAATCATAAACTGAATATATCAATAAATCATGATTCTTAATTTACATTAAATATTTTCAAATTCATTTTAGTAGGTATCGTTTCCATGTGGATCTACAGTTAACTATGTGGATGTCCTCTCACCTTCCTTTAAAATTTATTGAATAATAATTCACATTATAATAATGTTAAATTATTAATATAATTACACTAAAACTTATTGAAAATTATTGTTTCATAATATATAAATTCTGGATACTATGATTTTTATCTTATAGAATCTTTCAGAAGTATTCGGAGAGTATTGTAGTGAACATACCTTTCAGAATCAATTTTTTTTCTAGAGTTACCATATATACAAACTAAACTGACCATGAATAAATAGAACACATTAAGATATAGATTGATTATATGTTATTATCAACTATAATAATTACTTTGTATTGACCATATGCTAGGATCAACCATTTGATCAAACATAACCAATCATGCTGTAAAAGTTATTATATGATGAATATGATCAATGAATTTATCTTATGAGTAACAATTTTATGTATTATACTAAAAGCTCTATCATTCATGTATTTATAAAAGAGTAATCATCAAACCAGCACCTGAATATCTGATAACATCATCCAATAGAGGGATAAAACCTTTATTCCAATACGAGTTTCTTATACACATGGAAAATCCATCATCTATAATATATTGGATATAGTATATCCACTTCACAAGTAATTTTATTTCATATTAACAATAGTTCATAAATCCTTAGAAATATCCTATATTAAAATCAATAAAACACCATCCTCAAGATAGTTCAACAATATCACCCATTGTATTTGTTATCAATATCCTTAAATTCTGTCTCGCCTTATTAAAAATAATGCCAATGTGAAAAAAAACTCAAAAAGAATATTCCTGATGTAGTAATTTCTAAATCCATTTGAACTATATAATTTTTGGAAAAAAAGTGTGATTAAATAAATAATCAATGCTGCTTATAAAATAAATCCCCTAAACTCTATCAAAACATGAAGCATACCCCACAACAATCTGTTAATAGAATATTTCTTTGAATATTTATTACATATATTAGCAAAATTATTAAAAATACTCAGAAAAGAGGATATCAATTTTAACCCCCTAAAAAATATTCTTAATGTATTTTAAAAGAAATGATATGGGAGGAAATATAAAAATTATTAAATAATTCAATGATAGATGGTTGTTAGTACTCTCATTTACTGATTTGAATTCTGAAACTAGTTAATCTTGAGAGTTTTTATTTCATTATCAAAAATATATTCTTTATTTTGTATAAATATGAGCTGCAGAATACCCTGTTTAACTATTTAGATTATAAAATTCAACTTCATATCAATATTCATGAACCTGGAATGTTGTATTGGTTATTGGATAGGTTTACAGAACCCGGAGTTCCACATCCCATAATTAGAGGACCGGTTCCATCGACACCCATTATTTTTAACTATGTATTCATAAATATCATATATATTGTATCTTTTAATGCAGCAAAATATTTATTATTATTATATATTAGTGTCATTTATTTTTGAATCATTGACTGCCAAAAAAATCCTTCTACTGAAAAAAACTCCACCAAATGCGCAATTTATTTCATCAAATACCCCAACCCACTCACTATTAATAAATCACATCACATAAAACTCAGTTTTAATATTATACATCAACATATGATTAAGATTGTTTGAGAAGTATATAATTATACCCTTTCTCCTAAAATTTCTCTTTCAATTGGATTGAATTGATAATGGAAACAAGGGGTGATAAAATATAAAATGATTGGTCTTGATGTTGTCAAGAATAAAAGACATCCAATCAAGCTTATGAATGGATTTTAGTCCACTATTATCTCTTCAATTACTAAATTTATACACAATTTTATTATTGTGTACACTCTTCTAGATTCCTAGATATCATTCTTATTCAGGATCACCTTTTAAAAATTTTCTTATTATGTACATATATGACCAACTTCATAGAAAATTATATATCCCAAAGATGAATCTCATTTCCCCCCATATTTACATTTCAAAAATTTATTTCATGTACCTTCACAAATAATCACATAGAAACTATTCACCATAATAAAATATTTATTCATCATCTTATATAATCATAAAGAGTAATGTGGTTTTGGTCTTTTTCACATATAGTTTATTTTCCACCTACTTGTTTGGAAACACCATTCTTTATAGATAGTCATCAAGAACAAAATTAAAATTTATTCTAGACTTCTACAATGTATAGATATATTTTCTTATATTCTTTACGGTGATATTATATTAATCTAGAATAAAATATTATGGCTATTACATGTACACTTAATCTTCAAGACTACCATTTAGGTATTATGATATAATATCCATCTAAAATATTCATAATATTCTATAAGATATTTTAGGAAAGAATATTGTGAAGGTATCATGTCTATCGATTACTAAAATTGTTTCATTAATGTTGAACATTTTTATTTCTATGTACCCATAATATAATAATCAATCATTGTTTATAGGTACGTCACTATTATCATCAATCTTATTTCTATAAACCAATTTGGTTCCAATCGCATTCATTTTATTCAATATGTGAACTAGGTACCGAGTTTAAATATTTCTAATATGGTCTAATTCATCATTCATTTAATTAATCCACTACATATGACAGAATCCATATCAACTTTACGATGTTTAACTTTTGAAAAAGGCTGGTATGTTCAGTTTTCATGATCTTCCTTTTAGATTTTACACCTTCATTCTCATCCTCAATAAATTTAAAAGTATAAATATGTTTTCAAATATATGTATTTTTCCTCTTTAAACTCAAATTCTATATCTTCATCAGAAGAAAAAATAATTGGGTTCATATTTTATTTAGATCTATGTTTTAACTATATTTTGGTCTACTTGTTCAGAAATGAAAACAACAAAATCATCATCTATAATACTAGTCTTCATAGTTCATTCATAATTTTAAAAAAACTAAGTTATCTGGTCTACTATAAATTATTTTAAATTTCATTTTGTGACACCTATAATTTTTTTATTTGGACTATACTAGAGAAAAAAAAATTATTTATCCATAACATAAAACATTCATTTGTTTCTATAAATTTTCATGAGAAAACATGGACTTAAAAACAAAAAATAATAATAAATCTTACGATTTTTTTAACACAAATATCTATGTGGGTCATTTTAGTGTTTGTACTTAAGAGAAATTAGTTCTTAATTAATCACGTATTTTTCATGACCCGTAGGTTGTTATATCTTATGGTGTAATATTCTACATATGTATTTCTATCCATTTCAACTAGATTCATATTATTCCTTCCATCCAATCAGTTTATTTTGAGAAGTATTTTGAGAATTGAATTTATCAATAATTCCATTCTTGTTCGTATTTTTTTAAACTAAATATCTTCATATTCTCTACCATTTCTAACATAAATCTCTTAAATTTAAAACCCATTTTCTTATTTGAAATTATTATGAATCTTTTTAGTTTGTTCAAATCAAGTTATTTTTTTCATAAACTTAATGTATTTAATTATAGTGAATAATATATGAATGTGATGGATTATTTTTCTATAATTATCATCCAATCTATCATAGGGATATAAAAATAACGGTGAATCAGTTTAAGAGTAATGAATTTTTGAATATCAAATACCTTATGTTATTTTTCTTCATAATTTTCACATTTCTGAGAATGTTACAAACAATGATGGTGTCTTCTTTTAGTAAGGGATAATTTTTCATTGATTCTTCTTAGATCAACTTTTTCATATTCTATTGCAAAAGGATACAAATACTTTCATTAAATAACTCATTTTATATTATTAAACTTATTCATTATCATATATTTTCTAAATTAACTTGAAAGAGATTTTCTTGTGTAGTCAAATTTCTTATAAAAACAACATCATATTTCATTATTTGGACTATACCACATTTTTTCCTAAAAATAAAATTTTTTCATTGAAAAAAAAATTATGATAAACTCAAAATATTTTTATTTAGTTCATTAAAAAATTAAGCACTATCTTTATTGATTGGACTTTTACCAAAGTTCGTTATTCCAATACAATTGATCATTAAAGAACTATAAGTAATAAATCACACAATTACCCCTTTATATTTCTCCACATTTTAAATATTTATCATCACATATCATTTGATATGAATTCCCTTTATCAATTATCAAATTATTTAAATATATCTAACATTTAAATACATCATTAAAAATCTATTCATATAACCCAAAATAACATTGACTGTAGTTGTTATCAAAAAATTAAAATAGATTCAAATAATATAGTATAAAATAAATATATATATATAAGGTATTCCATTCTTGATGAAATATTCAATAAAAATTTTCTAATAATTTAATATTTTTTTCTACTTTAAACATTTTATAAAAATAGTTTATGCCATGGATGATTTTGTACAAATACTTGTTGTCTCCCTACTGTTTAATGTTTTATTCTATGTCTAAGAAGATAAATATTACAGAAAAAATTATAATTATGACAGACCAAAATTTTATAACAGTCGATTTACCCATGAAAATCACCTATTTTGATAATAATTTTTTTACCAAATGGGCCACTATTTTTCATTATATTTATCACTCGAATCAGAAGATCATAAAACGTACATTTAAATAATTATTACTTAAGTATTTCTTTCTATTAATGGACCATTTTTTTAATTTTATTCCTTATATAATTGAGTAGATTTGTGTATTTATCTATTAAATTATTATGTTCTAGGTTACTATAAGGCTCCAGCCTTAAACCTTACTTAATTGTGAGTTATTACAAGATTACACAATGAGGATCTTTTCAAGTTTATAGTTTTAGAGAATTAGAACATAAAACTTGCATTACATTCCACATATAAACAAAGTGGTTACATAAAGATAGTATTCATTTTTCTCATCAATGGAAACATATTTAAAATAAAACATGGATTTATTCTTGACACTTCCTTGACACTATCATCATATCATGTACCTTTCCCTTGACCTGTGAAAAACATTTCAAAAAAAACATGGGATGAGAATAAAAAGCTCAGTATGGGTTATAAAAATATGGAAAGGAAACATAATTTCAAATATACATAAGAATGAAATCATACTTTACCCGTAAAACATAACCACTTTAACAAACCACATCAAATCATGAATAAATCATAGAAATCATTAGACATAAAGGTAACTTGAGGCATTCATAACATTCTTACATAGAGAGTAACCCTATTAGTTATGTTTGCAATACCTATAACAGTATATTCCCTAAATATCTTCAGAGAAACCTTAACATTTAACTCTTTCGCGTTACCCAATGCATTGGAGAGCTATATCGGGCTCACCTGCCCTTAGTTTATCACGGAACCACCCGTCTTCATAATAATGCCCAAGAACCTCAACACAATCGTATCACATAAAACATGCCTAAAGAAAACATAACATTTCCACCATTCAATCACAAGATATCAATACAAAACACTGATATAAAAACATTATGAAAACCATTTTCAATACCAAAATAAATGAAAATTAAAACATTGTATTTATTTTTCTTTTTTTTAAAAAAGGTATGCCTTGTAGAGGAAGCTGAAACTCAAAAAATGGTCACGGCGGCGAGAAGTCATTGTCACCACATACGTATGAAAAAAACTTTCCCTTTTGTCCTTTAGTAAAACGCTTCGTATAAAAAAGATTCCTTTTGGATAAACATAATAGTCAAAGGGGTTTATACACCGTATAAAAGAAGGTTGTGTATAAAACAAAATTTTCTTCAATGAAAGGATATTGAGACGAAGTCCCATACCTCGGGTCCGACTTGACTCGGTCGTTCTTTAATCTCCTGAATAATAAACTTGAGTTAATTTCTACTTATTTAAGAACATTTTTCAAGTTCATTATTCCTTTTATATAACTTATTGCCATGTCTTGAACACTATGTAGTTATTTAAGTTAATAATGGTCGTTTTAACGATCATTGGTACTTGAGTCAAAAAATAAACCCTTTATAATTACAGGTTTTTCATATATCCATTATATCCATAATTATAATCATGATTTATATATCATATATATCATATATATAGATTATATAATTGCATTTATAATATTACATAATCATTTATAGGTATGAAATGAAATGCACCGTTCATGGAGACGGTAAGCCGTACGTACGCATGAACGCTACTTTCATTTCTATTTCATATTTTATAGAATGGAATCATAATGATATAAAGTAATATTATAATTCCAGTGTAATATCATATATAATATCATAACACCATCCTTTATATGTCCCACATATTGTATTTAATGAATCAAATCACTTTGAGAGTGTGGTAGTCCGCACTTCCTTAAATGAAGATATCACGTTTACCCATAATGGAAACCAGAAAGGTATGCCCAAAATGAAAAATAAAGAAGCTTATGGAAAACATAAACATATTATATATCATATATATATATAGTGTCATCTTAATGTCCACCTTTGAAGGTGTTAAAAGAATGTTGAACAATCATCATTTCGGGAGGCATAAATTCGACATCCACGGAAACAGTATGTTCGTTAACCATTAGATGTAGGTGTGTGTAAGTGTAGTTAGAATAATTCTTATAAAAACAACCTAGTATAATGAAGATACTGGATTTTTTACAAAATAAGTGAATAAAAAGAGATTAGGGGGTTGGATAAGTAAAATAAAACAAAAGGACTCAAGTGAAGACATTACCTTAAAATCGGGTAACTCCCTTTGGTTTGAGCTCAAAAGCTTCCTTGGGAAGACTTCTTCCCAAATTGAGGCTTCAAGGAGTAAGAGAGGGAAGTGGAGAGACAACATGGGCAGGGGTTGGCCGAGCCAAAGGCTTTGGAAGTGTGGGTAAGGAGGTAGAGGTGGGGGCCTTTTATAAGAGGAGAGGAGGGGCACTCTTCGAATGTAAAGAAATGTTACATTATTTTAAGATGAGTCTCGGATTTAAAAGGTCCCACATTGATATAATTCCAGGGTAAGGTGATACGTGTTAGAAATATACCAATAAAATAGATTTTGGACATGTGAAGTTCATAGATTTTACATTATCCTTTCATTTTATTTAAATCTTTTATTAATGAGGTAATCACTACATCATCATGATGTCATAAATAATTTAATTTATATAAAGTATAAAATTATAAAAGAAAATACCATGATGTATGAAATCTTTTTATCTTTCTAATTAATATTTATAGTCAAATATCTGACTTGTATAACACCATGTAAAAATTGGTTTTGTAAAACAACTCATTATTGTGTCATTTTTACTTTTACATTAAATAAAAAGTTATTTGTGTCATTTCCCAACCAAATTGGCTACATGGGGTCCCCAAGTTGACCCATGGATTTTCATGGTCGGGAATGTCACATCCAATAAGGGTAAGACATATGTAAAGCTCATCTCATATTATTAAAACATTATTTTTACCTTAAACTACACTAATTACCTCTAATCGCGATTAAGAACTTAAAAGTTACTATTCACCAAAAAAATTATTTTAATCTCATTGAACCACATTTTACTTCTTAATGAAAACCATGTATGTAGGATTTTTGAAAACCAAATCAAAAAAAGGGAAAAGTTTCATTTAAACGAAAAACTAGTTTCTTTAACTACCAATTAGTGGTTTCGCTATTCATCAAAAATTGAAGTTTCTCAGAAAGATACCAAAACTTCACCCTAAGAAATATTTGATATTCCAAATTCAAAAATGTTGTCTATTTTAAAAAATTCAAAAAATATTAATTGAATTAATTAATTTAATAACAAATTCCCGATGTCAGATCAAACAACGTGTTTTTATGAAACAATAAGTATCAAAAGTTTGACACTAGTTTAAGTCCAATTTCAAAGTGAAATTAATTCCAATGACCACTATTGGATTAAATGGAAAAAATATAATCTAATTTAACTTTAAAACCAATTCAAAAGATAATCTAATCATATAAATAAATTAGATTAAAAAGCAGTTTTGATGTAAAATGCAGTATTTTTCACTATTCATTAAAAAATAAACATTATCAGAAAAATACCAAAATTTCACACAATGCAAATTTTGATGTCCTGATCAAAAAGAATAAGTTTATTTTGACAAACATAGATTATAAAATTGTCAAAATATAGATTTAAAAATGGTTTTCCATCAAAAGGCAGTATAATAATCTTTTAAAAATATTAGTGTATTCCATGATTAAGATTAGATTTATTTTCATTTAAGCCTCTAAAACAGTATCTAATTCATTAATAGAAATAGATAAAAATATCTATTTTTCATTACTTACTTGGGATGTTACATCCTTCCCCCCTTTAGAAAATTAAATCCCCACAATTTATTTACTTATCGAATAAATGGGGGTACTTATCCCTTATTGCATTTTCAGATTCCCATGTTGCCTCTTCCATCGTGTGGTTTTTCCACAAAACCTTTACCTGATTAATCAACTTATTCTGTAACACTTGCTCCCTACGGTCAAGAATCTGGACCAGTTGTTCCTCATAAGATAGGTTCTCTTCCAGCTGAACTACCTCTGGACTCAAAACATGAGATGGATCTGGCATATACTTTCTCAACATAGAAACATGAAAAACATTTTGTACCTGAGATAAACTCTGAGGTAAATCCACATGGTAAAAAACTGATCCAACTCTCTCCAAAATTTCATATGGTCCAATGAACCTTGGACCCAGCTTTCCTTTCTTACCCAATCGCATCACACTTTTCCATGGTGATACTTTGAGAAAAACCTGATCACCTACCTCAAAAGAGAGATCCTTCCTCCTGTTGTCCGCATAACTCTTCTGCCTACTCTGATCTGTTCTCATTTGTTTCTGAATCAGCTAAACGTTTTCTCCCAACTCTTCTACCAATTCTGGTCCCATCAGCTTTCTTTCACCCACTTCATCCCAAAAAGCTGGAGTTCGACACCGCTTCCCATATAATGCCTGAAATGGTGCCATCTGTATACTGGAATGAAAACTATTATTATAAGAAAACTCAACCAAAGAAAGATGTTGGTCCCAATATCCCTGATAATCCATCGAACAAGCTCATAGAATATCCTCCAAGGTCTGAATTTTTCATTCTGACTGCCCATCTGATTGCGAATTAAAAGCTGTAATAAAATTTAATTTAGTACCCAACGACTTCTGAAGGCCTTTCCAAAAGTTAGAAGTAAACCTGGGATCACGATCAGATACAATGGAGAGGGGAACCCCATGTAACCTGAATATCTCTTTAAGATACAAACGGGAAGTAGATCTAGGGGAAAAGTATCTCGTATAGCAAGGAAATAAGCATACTTGGTCAAGTGATCAACAATAACCCAGATTGCATTATTACCTCGAGGGGTCTTCGGAAATCCCACACCGAAGTCCATGGATATATTCTCCCATTTCCACTCTGGCACTGGTAAAGGCTGAATCATCCCTTTCGGTAACTGTCGCTCTGCTTTAACCTATTGACATGTCAAACACTTCACAGTAAAATCAGCAATATATCTTTTCATTCCATCCCACCAGTAATACTCCCATAGATCTCTATACATATTAGTACTGCCAGGATGAACTGAAAATGGAGAACTGTGAGTTTCACATAACAACTCTCTCTTTAACTGTGAATCACATGACACACACATTATCTTCCCAAATCTCAAAATGCAATCATTATCAATGTTGAATTCAGGCAACATACCTTTCTGAACCAGCTCTACCTTTTTTCTGCAACTCACTGTCTTGCTTCTGTGCTTTCCTGATTCTGTCGGATAGAGATGATCTCACTTATACCTGAAACAAAACAGAAGAACTTCATACTCCAACAACTTCTATGCCAATGTTCATCAAATCCTTAACCAAAGGATCACGCTCCAAACGCAACATTGTTAATGAAGAATTACTATTTCGACTCAAATCATCAGCCACTTTATTTTCTTTTCTCGGATGGTAATGAATTGTACAAGCATAATCCTTGATTAATTCTAGTCATCTCCTATATCTCATGTTCAATTCATTCGAAGTGATTATATACTTTAAACTTGTGTGATTGGTATATATTTCACACTTTACTCTATATAAATGATGCCTCCAAATTTTTAAAGCGAAAACAACAGCCGCTAATTCCAAATCATGTGTAGGGTAATTTACCTCATGAGTTTTCAACTGCCGTGAAGCATGAGCAATTACCCGATCATTCTGCATTAGTACACAACCAAGTCCTTTCATTGAAGCATCACCATAGATAACAAACTCACCATTCCTGGAAGGTAGTGCCAAAACTGGAGCATTCACCAATCTTCTTTTCAACTCTTGAAAACAATCATCACATTCTTTTGTCCAGATAAACTTAACACCCTTCCGAGTTAGCTTAGTCATTGGACTAGATAACCGTGAAAATTTTCTAACAATCCTTCGGTAATAGCCTGCAAAACCAAGGAAACTACGAATCTCTGTTACATTTGTGGGTCTTGGCCAGTCTTCCACAACGTTTTTTATGCAGGATCAATAGTTATCCCATCTTTTGAAACAATGTGACAAAGGAAATAAATTTGTTGCAACCAAAACTCATGCTTTCTAAATTTCTCATACAATTTCTTTTCTTTTAAGGTTTTCAAAATAACCCTTAAATTTCTTTCATGCTCCACTTTAATTTTAGAAAATACCAAAATATCATCAGTAAACACAACCATAATTTATCACCCGATTCAACTGATCCATCAGTTTAGTAAACTACTCAATTCTAATTCTGACCATCTCTGGTTACTGATTTGAAAGGTCCTTATACTTTGTATGCATTCCTATAAAATCTGCTCTATTTCCTCTATGGAAAACCATTATTATCACAAAAATATCTTAGGCGAAGGAACATGGTAATCTTTAAATGCTATATCATTTTCAATTTGACGATAGAAAAATATTTTTGGATAATCATTTAATTAAATCATAACTCCTGAAGTTATCTAAACCGACCTCTGATACCAACTATAAGGCCCCAGACATAAACCTTACTTAATCTTGAGTTATTACAAGATTACACATTGAGGATCTTTTCAGGTTTAGAGTTTTAGTGAATTTGAACATAAAACTTGCATTACATTCCACATATCAACAAAGTGGTTACATAATGATAGTATTCAGTTTTCCCATCAATGGAAACATATTTAAAATAAAACATGGATTAATTCTTGACACTTCCTTGACATTATCATCATATCATGTACCTTTCCCTTGACCTGTGAAAAACATTTCAAAAAAAACATGGGATGAGCATAAAAATCTCATTATGGGTTATAGAAATATGGAAAGGAAACATATTTTCATATATACATAAGAATAAAATCATAATTTACCCATAAAACATAATAACATTAACATACCACCTCAAATCATGAATAAATCATAGAAATAATAAGACATAAAGTTAACTTGAGGCATTCATAACATTCTTACGTAGGGAGTAACCCTCTTGGTTACATTTGGAATACCCATCATAGTATATTCCCTAAATCTCTTCAGAGAAACCTTAATGTTTCACTCCTTCGCGTTACCCAATGCAGTGGAGAGATATATCTGGCTCACCCGCCCTTAGTTTATCACGGAACCACCCGTCTTCATAATAATGCCCAAGAACCTCAACCCAATCGTATCACATAAAACATGCATAAAGGAAACATAACATTTCCACCTTTGAATCACAAGATATCAATACAACACATTGATATAAAAACATTATGAAAACCATTTTCAATACGAAAATAAAAGAAACATAAAAAATGGTATTTATTTTCCTTTTTTTTAAGTCATGGCCTGTAGAGGAAGCCAAAACTCAAATAACGGTCACAGCGGTGGAGAAGTCTTTGTCGCCGCATACGTATGCCAAAAACATTCCCTTTTGTCATTTTGTAAAATGATTCATATAAAAAATATTCATTTTGGATAAATGTAAAAGTCAAAGGGGTTTATACACCGTATAAAAGAAGGTTGTGTATAAAACAGAATATGCCTCAATGAAAGGAGATTGAGACGAAGTCCCATACCTCGGGTCCGACTTGACTCAGTCGTTCTTTAATCTCCTGAATAATAAACTTGAGTTAATTTCTACTTGATTAAGAACAGTTTTCAAGTTCATTATTCCTTTTATATCACTTATTTCCATGTCATGAACACAATGTAATTATTTATGTTAATAACGGTCATTTTAATGATCATTGGTACTTCAGTCAAAAATAAACCCTTTATAATTACAAGTTTTTCTTGTATCCATTATATACAGAATTATAATCATGATGTATATATCATATATATAATATATATCCAGTATATACATGCATTTATAATATTACATAATCATTTAGAGGTAATAAATGAAATGCACCGTTCATGGAGACGGTAAGCCGTACGTACGCATGAGCGCTACTTTCATTTCTATTTCGTATTTTATAGAATGGAATCATAATGATATAAAGTAATATTATAATTACAGTGTAATATCATATATAATATCATAACTCCATCCTTTATACGTCCCACATATGGTATTTAATGAATCAAATCACTTTGAGGGGGCGGTAGTCCACACTTCCTTAAATGAAGATATCACATTTACCAATAATGGAAACCATAAAGGTATACCCAAAATGAAAAATACATAAGATTAAGGAAAACATAAACATATCATATATCATATATAAATATATTTTCATCTTAATGGCCACCTTTGAAGGTGATAAAAGAATGTTGAACAATCATCATTTCGGGAGGCATAAATTCGCCATCCACGGAAACAATATGTTCTTTAACCATATGAGCTCAAAGGCTTCCTTGGTAAGACTTCTTCCCAAAGTGAGGATTCAAGGAGTAAGAGAGGGAAGTGTAGGGACAAAATGGGCAGGGTTTGGCGGAGCCAAAGGCATCGGAAGTGTGGGTAAGGAGGTAGAGGTGGGGGCCTTTTATAAGAGGAAAGGAGGGGCACTCCTGGAAAGTAAAGAAATGTTACTTTAATTTAAAATGAGTTTCGGATTAAAAAGATCCCACATTGATATAATTCTATGGTAAGGTGATAAGGGTTCTATATATACCCATAAAATAGGGTTTGGACATGTGTAGGTCATATATTTTACATTATCTTTTCCTTTTATTTAAATCCTTTATTAATAAGGTAATCGCTGTATCATCATGATGTCATAAATTAATTAATTTATTTTAAGTCTAAAAATTATAAAACAAATATAATGATGTAGTAAATCTTTTTATCTTTCTAATGAATATTTATAGTCAAAAATATGACTTGTATAACCCCATGTAAAAATTGTTTTAGTAAAACAAGTCATGTTTGTGTCATTTTTACTTTTACATTAAATAAAAAGTTATTTATGTCATTTCCCAACCAAAGTGGATCCATGGGGTCCCCATGTTGACCCATGGATTTTCTTGGACTTCCATGACACATACAATTAGGGTAGGACATGTCTCAAGCTCATCAAATATTATTAAAACATTATTTTTACATTAAACTACACTAATTACCTCTAATCGCGATTAAGAACTCAAAAGTTATTATTCACCAATAAATTATTTTAATATCATTGAACCACATTTTACATCTTAATGAAAACCATGTATGTCAGATTTTTGAAAATAAAATCACATAAGTGGCAAAGTTTCATTTAAACGAAAAATCAGTTTCTTTAACTACCACTTAGTGGTTTTCCAATTCATCAAAAATTGATGTTTTTCAGAAAGATACCAAAACATCACCCTAAGCTATATTTGATATTCCGAATTCAAAAATGATGTTTATTTTAAAAAATTTAAAAAATATATGTTGCATTAATTAATTTAATAACAAATTCCCACTGTCAGAGAAAATAGCGTGTTTTTATGAAACAATAAGTATCAAAAGATTGACACTAGTTTAAGTCCAATTTCAAAGTGAAATTAATTCCAATGGCCACTATTGGATTAAATGGTAAAAATATATTCTACTTTCACTTTAAAACCAATTCAAAATATATTCTAATCATATAAATAAATTAGATTAAAAATCAGTTTGGATGTAAAATGTAGTATTTTTCACTGTTCAATAAAAAATGAACATTGTTAGAAAAATACCAAAAATTCACACAAAGTAAATTTTGATGTCCCAATAATAAAGAATAAGTTTATTTTGACAAACATAGCTTATAAAATTGTCAAAATATAGAATTAAAAATGGTTTTCCCTCAAAAGGAAGTAAAATAATCTTTTAAAAATATTAGTTTATTCCATGCTTAAGATTGGATTTATTTTCATTTTATGCCACTAAAACAGTATATAATTCATTAATAGACATAGATAAAAATATCTATTATTCATTACTTACTTGGGATGTTATAGTTACAATCTATCATACCATTCATTAGTAAAATTTGTCCCCCATTGAACATGAACATCTGTAGAATTTTCCTTTTCAAATACATTATCACTCATAAAAGAATCTACTAGATCTATGTTTCTTAAAACATTATAATATTTATCCAGACTTCATGATCTTGGTGTATTTACTTATCTCCTATCAATCCTCAGTTTTATCATTATTCATTGGGAGTTATTTTATTTCCCTATTCCCCATGATCAGAGTGGATGTCTAGTCTTTAATTGTTTGAATTTTTTATAATATCATACATAAATATCCTTTAATTTACATGATTATATTTTTAATCTTGAAGATTACTTTTATTATTTGATCGATTATTTAGATGAGTGTTGACTTATCACAGCCTACCAATTTTTTTGAAGCACAAAATAATCCCCACAATTATTGTATATTATTTTTCATCCCCTTATTCATATGAGTAAAAATAAAGATTTTATTTAAATTCATCTATTGTTGCGTTAAAATATTATTCCTCTTACACCATGTTCACTATTTGGTAGAAATAGATATAATCTTATATATTACAATTATATTTACTCTTACACACACCTTCTTCATCTAATATTCTTTTTATTCTATAAGAACTTAGAGAAAAATATTCTTTCCTTTTGATTGCAAAAATAATGGATCTCTAATAATTGTTTTATAGGAGGAATCATAAATATTATTTTTCCATTTAAATGTAATAGGAAAATTCATAAAAAAAATTCGCAACTATTCCAAATTAAAAAATATATATGGTAGTTTACATTTATACATACATATTCCTCCTTTTTTGAAGAATCGTTATATTAGAGAAAAAGTTTAGAATAATCATTCTTATCATATCATTCATTTGAGCTTTCATTCTTCTCCTTTATCTTCATAAATTTTTGAGATTTAAAGGAAAATCCATTTTCATCCATTCCTTTGAGATAAATGTTATACCTCCCCCCATTTAATAGTTTATAAGATTATTTTTGAATTATTTAATGATGAACCCATTATGATATCTATCTTTGAGAGTGGAGAATATGACATAATACTTATCAATAATGATCCTCATTGTAATTTACCATAGTAAAGTCATATATAGGTTATCATAACCATTTGATTATGTTTATAACTTGATTTAAACTGGTAAAGATGTCATTAATAGTTTCATCCTCATTTATCCTAGTGTCTTAAAACAACTATGAATTTATTTGATATTGTCCTTATTTTACCTTTTTATTTCCTTCAAAAATGATGTGAGGATTCTTACAAATAAATTTTTACTTATTTATCTCATGCTCTATGGGATATCCTTGTTAGATAATTATGATAATAACAAATTTATAGGCTTATCGTCATTTTCAATGTTCTTTTTTAGGATTGAAACTATGATTCTAATTCAATAGGCATAATAACTATGTGTTGAAATGAATCAAGAACATCAGTCCATAGAGAGATATTACAGAAAATATTCATTTATTAAATAATTGAAACCTATTTCCATAAAACAATGGGATTAATTTTATTTACATATAATATTGTGATTCATATTATGTTTTTCAGGTAGACACTATAGATTAGACCTGCTATAATACCAATTGTTTTATTACTTGAGGGATGATAAAAGCAAAAAACGAGAGATTAGTGTATAAAATTATTTAAATCAATATTTCATCTCATTATTAATTATAAATTATCTCCCTATATTCCTGAATATTCATATAAAAGTAGTAACAACACGTTTTATTTTGTAAATTTTACCACTTTTATGGATAAATAAATACTCAATGTGTCATGGTTATTATCCAACACATGCATTCCACCAATTATTATCAAATGGAGCTTAAAAAATGGTTTGAACATGAAACCATATAACTTCTAGCACATTGTAGTTATAAATTTTCACCAAAAACATGGATTCACTTAAGTAATGATATCCAAATAATTTTTTATCCTCTATGTATACTCTATAGAAGGGGATCTTATTCCCCATTCATGCATTCAAAACTCATCACACAGTTCTCTCAATGTATTTTTAATACAGATATATATATATTTCTTTCTAATATTACTATTGATATTCTTCCTTTCTAAATAATTCTTGAATATTTTTCCCTTGATATTAGTAGTCTTTTAACTCATTTAATCATTACATTTTAAGTCAACTAATTATTCAAGATCCTCTAGAAAGTCCAGTAGAAGATTTTGTTCCTTTTTTTTGTGATATATAAATTTTTATGGTAATTATTTTTATTCAAACCCATTTAAATTCCCTTTTAAAAATACTTTTTTTAATCTCATTAAAACTTCATGTATTAACTACAATTATTATTTGAATAATAGTTAACTCATCATGTCCACCAATCATACAAATTTTTTACTTATGAATATTTATACATGTATGGAAACATGATATTAACAACAAATATCTCTTACTTATTAACATAAAATCCTCTCAACATAATTTTTTATTTCCTAAAAGATAATACCCATCATCATGAGGAAAAATTATGACAAACACTACAATTACATCAACATAAAATTCTTTATTTGAAATATATATCTTCTAGAATCTTAAAATATCAACCAATATAATCCATTATAAAAATTCAATATCTATTGATGGGACTACACCTTTAAGGATAATGTTTATTGCTAGATAGAATATATAAACAATTTCAACTAGCCATAAATATGGATTAATAATTCAATACATGATAAACTGTATAATCCACTGAAGATCAATCATAGGCCAAGATTGATTAAATGAAAAAAACTCAATTGACCATGTGGAATAAGTGTTCCTATGGTATAAGTGGTTAGTGAATATAAAATATTAAAAACAGACCATATATTAGTTGATAAATCTAGAAATGTTTCTTTTTGAACCAAGTCATCATCAAACCTTCATAGGATCATATCAGAACATTTTCAAAGAGTGTGATGATGCCTTCATTAATTGACCCAGTACATTCAAACTAAGAAACTACAATATTCTATAATATGATGTATATATTACTTTCAATTCATTTTAACATGTATTTAACATGATGAAATGTTCATCTATTATCATAATTATCATATATTTTTCATCAAATTTAAACATTATCCACTATAGTGTTCAAGAAAAATACCCCAATAATCTTCCATAATTTGTTCATCCTCTATAATATGGAGATATAACATCTTGATTCATCAACATACTCATCACTACTAACCAAAAAAATTGATATTTAAAATACATTGATCAAGGTGGGAGAAAAACATTGTGGGATTTTGAATAAAAAAACCACTAGCATTAACCAACTACTATTTTCTATATCAACATCATTGGATTATTTTGAGGTCAGGTGCAAGAGTGAGGGGAAAAAAGGGATGATGGTTAGAGCGTTATCTAGTCACCCATTGACATGAATTTATAACAATTAAAAAAAGTATAAAATTTATATATTAAAAAATAACAATATATATGATATTCTATAACGAGTAACAATAAAATATATACTATAGGATAATTAATGAATATAAAAAACCAAGAATAAAAAATATTAGTGTAAATAAAATTTCATACTCATAACATTATGGAGAAAATGATAATGTTTTTTATATGGTCATAGGAATTTTTTTAATGTCAACTCATTCTATAATAATTTTTTCCAAGTCCCAATTATAGAAGCATCTCTAGAATTCATATCACCAATGACTACCAAACCAAGGTAGAAATATAAAAATTATATTAATAACACTAAATTACGTTTATCTAGGTAAATAATTCAAATACTAAAACATCTATCATAATAGAAAGACCACACCCAATCATGGATTATATTTCTCATAGAAAAAACTCCAAATCATTAGAAAACTACATTTTTGAATATTCATATGGGGAAGAGTAAATGATATATCACTATTTTTATGTATGCTATAATTTGTTTTATTTAATAAAAATAAATATCCCTAAAAATTCATCTTAATTATAATTTCCCAAAAAAACTTGAGGTCATACTCCTTGTATCATGATGGGATGATAAAAACAATTATGAGAGACTTTATTAGGGTAAACTTACCATGTTAACCTTTTTAATGGTTATAGGCTTCAATGCCCCAAAATTAGCTATTATATGATTGAGGAAAACACAGAGTCACAATAATAGTTTATTAAGTGTAAAATGAAAATAAAATTTTATGATATAAATATTTCCTTTGCAGTCTTGATCTTTTAAATTTTTAAATTTAAAACTCAATAAATTTAATCCCTATTAATTGAGATGATATCTATTCATATATTTTCGATTGAATATTGAATTATTTAATCATATGGTCTGTAAAATTATTATACCATTATAAATTTTCAGACATTGAATTTATTATAGTGTTATATAAAAACACCATATTACAAATATAAAACAATTGAGAATTCTTGATAATTAAAAAAATATATAAATTCATGTTGATAAAAACCTAAAAATTACTAATTTAGTATGTTTAAATTATTTTAGAAGATTCACGTCCCTGATACAATAAGATCACTAGATTTTAGTGAAATTTTTAAAACACGAACAACCCGAGTTCACTTGTTAAACGCATGAAATGATGAGCATCAAGCCTATAATGGTAGAATAACATTCAAACATGTTAGGATTCATTATAACTTATTTTCACTATATGAAAATAAATAGGTTTTATTTTTAACATTGATATACAAATTGATTTTATAACATTTAAAATTTATAAATGTGTAGATAATTATTTCAAATTAACAGTTTCATTAGAGATTAATTTTGAATATCAATTTTTGAAATTTTATTTCTATCTATTTTCCCAAATTATACCACTATAGATTTTTTTAACCTTGCTTCATCAAATATATTTCAAAAAATAAAAACTGGGATTCATATTTTGAAAAAAATATTTCATAAATTCATTTTCTCATTTCATCAAATATGTTATTTTAAATCCATTAATGAATTCTCATAATTTAAGTGCCACCACGAAAGAAAAAAATATTTGATATTAATAAATTTATTGATAACACATAGAAGGATTCATCATGACTATCTTATAGAAAATTAATATATATGGTCATAATGAAAAAATTCTATAATTAAAATGAATCATTATCCACTTTATAATCACTTTTAAGGTGCCCCAGTCATATATTTTGAGGAATGATTTTGATGAGGTGTTTTTCAATAGGAAAACCATTTTAGATCACTACTGGATTAATATTGGTTAATAAAATGTAAATTTTATTTAAAAAATTTCTAATATATCATATCATGACAATGAATTTGCAATTTAAAGATAATAAGTCTTTATCTATGAGTGGTAAAGGAATTATTTATGAAATTAATACTAAAGATAATGTTTAATGTGACTTGTTTAAATATTAATAATATAATCTAGAGATAAAACTTAATTCTTCCGAAATTTTGGATCTATTTAAAAAATAAAACATAGGAAATTTAGGGTTGAATAGTGAATGAAAATGAATTTTATTCAGATGCGATTATGATATAATTCGGACTTACTAGGATCATGTGTATCATAATATTCTTGCTAAATACTCTGTATATTTGGGATTCTCTACCCCAAACTACTTATCAGATCCCAAGATGAGGTCTTCACATTACTCTAGGTGGGAATCCCCATACACAAGAGGTAGTAAAATAGTGTTGACGTTCGAATACATAAAATGTTCTGACTTTTCACTCAATAAGAGTTATACATGATATAAAAAATAAAAACATGTCAGAAAAAATTCATAATCAATAGTTTATATAGAATTAATAAATAAATAATCACATATGATAAAAAAATTTCCAATCATACAAAATAGTCATTGATTTCCCACCAATAAAATAGTATGGAAAAACAAACCAATATAAAACACACACACACTGACCCTACTACCATTCCCAGAAATCATCCCAATATCATGAACCAATTGATATACTCTATCCGGATTATCAATATGTCCAAATAACTGATATTAAATTAGTATATATTGGTTACATGTGAATTGGTGTTACCATTCATGGTGTGAGCATAAAACATAGTAGTGTATTTCCGAAACTCCTATTATTCCCCATTTTATGCATATGTATTCATGATGAAACAAATTATAAAATTAAACGTGATCACCAATTCATTGTTTTCTAATGAGCCTACCATGACACCAGATATGGTACACACACCCTTAGAACGTTGCGTGCGATTAGGACACTATAGTTCCTG
Organism: Viscum album; assembly: GCA_963277665.1. NCBI lineage: Eukaryota > Viridiplantae > Streptophyta > Magnoliopsida > Santalales > Viscaceae > Viscum > Viscum album. The sequence continues at coordinate 1,261,442,333 of OY728140.1, read as the reverse complement.
ACCATACCTTATTCAGTGACATATATTAATCAACTCATTCCATTGTTCAACTATATCTAGTGAAAAAATATAAAGAATGTAGGAAAGGTAATATTTAGACCATGAAACAATTCCTTAGGAACTAGGAAATAATCAAATGTTTATTTCATAACCCACAGTCCAGTCACAATAATAAGGGTTCATTAGCATGTGTCACACTATTCCATGGCATAGATTCCAAGTTATTATTTGACCCAAAACTACCCAAGGAAATGTGTAATTCAATAACACTGAACTATCCCTACAAAATTTGGGGAGGTCACGTCTCACACCAACCAATCCATACAAACTCTAGTGTGGTCACCTCGATCTCACCAACCCATCACTATGGACTATAGGGAAGTCACTCCATGCACAACTTCTCAATAATATAAGGAAGGTTCAAAGAGATCCTGACCCAAGACACTCTCAACAACGTCCTCCACCCAAGCCTCCAAATGAAAAGGTCTGGTAAGAACATGAAAAAACATATGGGTATTGGTCACTACACACATCATTGGAAAATCCAAGGCCACTATTCACTAAATATATATCGTATCATTGAAAAAAGTCCCAACTCACCCATAAGGGGACCCACTATGTCCTCCAGACCCTTTAAAATTTATACAAATAGATACCTTTACAAGTCATCCAAATTTCAATGACATTACATCTCGATGCACTACTGGAAACAGAGGATTTCCCAACGGTTCTAAACCGTTGGGAAAGGCTGCAGAACAGTTGGTATATGTTATACCAATGGTTCTACAAACCGTAGGGAAGTAAGCCGTTGGGAGAAGTTTTTCCCAACGGTTTACAGTGAACTGTTGGGATTGGGGGCTGAAAATTACTATATCCCAACGGTTCTGGAAAACCGTTGGTATACAAGCACATAATTATCATGTTTTTCCCAACGTTTTGAAAAACCGTTGGAAAAAACCCAACATATCCTCTTTCCCAATGGTTCTAAACCGTTGTGAAAAGAGTTTTACCAACGGTTCTATGAACCGTTGGTAAAAAAGGCCTAATCATTCTATGCCAACAGTTTTGAACCGTTGGCAAAGCCTCTGCTGGGAAAGTTGCACAGAAGCTCTGCGATTTGCCCAACAGCTCTCCAATTTGACCACCTGCTACCCAATTTGCCCACCAAGTCTGATTTTTTGGGTTCCCTCTCATTTTCAATCCAATTATTGTACCTGCAATAACCAACTAACAGTTACATATAGAAAAAAAATTCATACACATTTAACATATAATGGTGGAACTATACACATCCATAATTAAATTAGAATTCATAACGTAATTATAAACATAAATAATTCATTTAGAATTAAATTTAAAATTTAGATGACAATTATATGTGGAATCCGTAAGTCAATTCATAATTTGATCGGTTTTTTGTATAACATATAATTTTACTTGAAATAATGTCCATTTTAAACATAATACATACACCTGGAGAGCTACCGGCCACACCGTGCCTCAGATTGAGGCGGGGTTGACTCATACACGTCACATATGACCCATGGATCGTTGTGTTAATGTATTGACACAATCTGAATGTGTTTGGTCGGTTTTCCGTATGCCAGCTGATGTTTTTCAATTAAAATGACGTACTTTTGAAACAAAAGGCAGACACTTTGAGTGGTGCTGCCACACCGCACCTCGGATTGAGGCGGAGTTGTCTCTTAAACGTCACATATAACCCATGGATCGTTCTCCTAATGTTTCAATGGAAACCGAATGTGTTTGGTCAGTTTTCTGTATGTACTTAAATTGTGATCCATTTTAATCAAAAGACAGACACTTTGAGTTGTTGGCGGCCACACCGTGCCTCGGATTGAGGCAGGGTTGACTCGTACACATCACATATGACCCATGGATCATTGTGCTAATGTATCGACACAATCCGAATGCGTTTGTTCAGATTTCCGTATGCCAGTTGATGTATTTCACTTCAAATTATGTCCTTTTGAAACAGAAGACAGACACATTGAGTGGTAGCGGCCACACCGTGCCTCGGATTGAGGCGGAGTTGATTCGTACACATCACATATGACCCATGGATCGTTCTCCTAATGTTTTAATAGAAACTGAATACGTTTGATCAGTTTTCTATATGTACTTAAATTGTTTTCCATTTTAAGAGAAGGTCAGACACTTTGAGTGGTGGCGGCCGTACCGCACCTCGGATTGAGGCGGGGTTGACTCGTACACATCACATATGACCCATGGATCGTTGTGCTAAAGTATCGACACAATCCGAATGCGTTTGGTCGGTTTTCCGTATGCTAGTTGATGTATTTCACTTCAAATTATGTCCTTTTGAAACAGAAGACAGACACTTTGAGTGGTGGTGGCCACACCGCGCTTCATATTGAGGCGGCGTTGACTCGTACACGTCATATATGACCCATGGATCGTTGTGCTAATTTATCGACACAATCCGAATGTGTTTGGTCAGTTTTCCGTATGCCATTTGATGTTTTTCAATTAACATGACGTACTTTTGAAACAAAAGGCAGACACTTTGAGTGGTGGTGGCCACACCGCACCTCGGATTGAGGCGGAGTTGACTCGTACACGTCACATATGACCCATGGATCATTCTCCTAAAGTTTCAATGGAAACCTAATTCGTTTGGTCGGTTTTCCGTATGTACTTAAATAGTTGTCCATTTTAAGAAAAAGACAGACACTTTGAGTGGTGGTGGCCACAATGTGCCACGGATTGAGACGAGGTTGACTCGTACACGTCACATATGACCCATGGATCATTGTGCTAATGTATTCACACAATCCGAATGCGTTTGGTCAGTTTTCAGTATACCAGTTGATGTTTTTCACTTAAAATTATGTCCTTTTGAAACAGAAGACCGACACTTTGAGTGGTGGCGGCCACACCGTGCCTCGGATTGAGGCGAGGTTGACTCTTACACGTCACATATGACCCATGGATCGTTGTTCTATTGTATCGACACAATCTGAATGCATTTCGTCGGTTTTCCGTATTCCAGTTGATGTTTTTCAATTAAAATGATGTACTTTTGAAACAAAAGGCAGACACTTTGAGTGGTCCTGGCACACCGCGCCTCGTATTGAGGCGGTGTTGACTCGTACACGTCTCATATAACCCATGGATCGCTCTCCTAATGTTTCAATGGAAACTGAATGCGTTTGAATGGTTTTCCATATGTACTTAAATTGTTGTCCATTTTAAGCAAAAGAAAGAAACTTTGAGTGTTGGCGGCCACACCGCACCTCGGATTGAGGCGGGGTTGACTCTTACACGTCACATATGACCCATGGATCATTGTTCTAATGTATCGACACAATCCGAATGCGTTTGGTCGGCTTTCCGTATGCCAGTTGATGTATTTCACTTCAAATTATGTCTTTTTGAAACAGAAGACAGACACTTTGAGTGGTGGTGGCCGCACCGTGCCTCGTATTGAGGTAGCGTTGACACGTACACATCACATATGACCCATGGATCGTTTTTCTAAAGTATTGACACAATCCGAATGCATTTGGTCGGATTTCCGTATGCATGTTGATGTTTTTCAATTAAAATGACGTACTTTTGAAATAAAAGGCAGACACTTTGAGTGGTGACAGCCACACCGCACCTCGGATTGAGGCGGCGTTGACTCGTACACGTCACATATGACCAATGAATCATTCTCCTAAAGATTAAATGAAAACCTAATTCGTTTGGTCTGTTTTCCGTATGTACTTAAATTGTTGTCCATTTTAAGATAAAGACAGACACATTGAGTGGTGGCGGCCACAACGTGCCTCAGATTGAGGCTGGGTTGACTCGTACACGTCACATATGACCCATTAATCATTGTGCTAAATTATCGACACAATCCGAATGCATTTGGTCGGTTTTCCGTATGCCAGTTGATGTTTTTTACTTCAAATTATGTCCTTTTGAAACAGAAGACATACACTTTGAGTGGTGGCAGACACACCGTGCCTCGGATTGAGGCAGGGTTGACTCTTACATGTCACAAATGACCCATGAATCATTGTGCTATTGTATCGACACAATCTGAATGCGTTTGGTTGGTTTTCCATATGCCATTTGATGTTATTCAATTAAAATGACATACCTTTGAAACAAAAGGCAGACACTTTGAGTGGTTCCGGCCACACCGCACCTCGGATTGAGGCGGCGTTGACTCGTACACATCACATATGACCCATGGATCGTTCTCTTAATGTTTCAATGGAAACTGAATGCGTTTGGTCGGTTTTCCATATGTACATAAATTGTTGTCCATTTTAAGAAAATGACATACACATTGAGTGGTGGCGGCCACACCGCACCTCTTATTGAGGCGGGGTTGACTCATACATGTCACATATGACCCATGGATCGTTGTGCTAAGGTATCGACACAATCCGAATGCGTTTGGTCAGTTTTCCGTATGCCAGTTGATGTATTTCACTTCAAATTACGTCCTTTTGAAAGAGAAGGCAGACACTTTGAGTGGTGCCAGCGACATCGCACCTAGAATTGAGGCGGAGATGACTCGTACACGTCACATATGACCCATGGATCATTCTCCTAATGTTTCAATGGATACCGAATGTGTTTGGTCGGTTTTCAATATGTACTTAAATTGTAGTCCGTTTTAAGAAAAAGACATACACTTTTAGTGGTGGCAGCCACACCGCGCCTCGAATGGAGGTGGGGTGACTCGTACACGTCACATATGACCCATGGATCGTAGTTATAAATTATCGACACAATCCGAATGCATTTGGTCGGTTTTTCGTATGCGAGTTGATGTATTTCAATTCAAATTATCTCCTTTTGAAACAGAAGACAGACACTTTGAGTGGTGGCGGCCACACCGTACCTCATATTGAGGCGGGATTGACTCGTACATGTCACATATGACCCATGGATCATTGTGATAATGTATTGACACAATCCGAATTCGTTTGGTTGGTTTTCCGTATGCCAGTTGATGTTTTTCAATTAAAATGACGTACTTTTGAAACAAAGGCAGACACTTTGGGTGGTGTTGGCCACACCGCGCCTTGGATTGAGGTGGCGTTGACTCTTACACATCACATATGACACATTAATCATTCTCTTAATGTTTCAATGGAAACCGAATGCGTTTGGTATGTTTTCTGTATGTACTTAAATTGTTGTCCATTTTAATCAATAGACAGACACTTTGAGTGGTGGTCACACCGCGCCTCGGATTGAGGCGGGGATGACTCGTACACGTCACATATGACCCATGGATCGTTTTTCAAATGTATCGACACAATCCGAATGCATTTGGTCAGTTTTCCGTATGCCAGTTGATGTATTTCACTTCATATTATGTCTTTTTGAAAGAGAAGACAGACACTTTGAGTGGTGGCGGCCACACCGTGCCTCGGATTTGAGGCGGGGTTGACTCCTACATGTCACATATGACCCATGGATCATTGTTCTAATGTATCGACACAATCCGAATGTGTTTGGTCAGTTTTCCGTATGCCAGTTGATGTTTTTCAATTAAAATGATGTACTTTTGAAACAAAAGGCAGACACTTTGAGTGGTGTCGGCCACACCGCGCCACGGATTGAGGCGGCGTTGACTCGTACACATCGCATATGACTCATGGACCGTTCTCCTAATGTCTAAATTGAAACTAAATGTGTTTGATCGGTTTTCCGTATGTACTTAAATTGTTGTCCATTTTAAGCAAGAGACAGACACATTGAGTGGTGGAGGCCACACCGCGCCTCGGATTGAGGCGGGGTTGACTCGTACACGTCACATATGACCCATGGATTGTTGTGCTAATGTATCGACACAATATGAATGTGTTTGGTCAGTTTTCCATATGTACTTAAAATGTTGTCCATTTTATGAGAATCCTCTGTGCGGGGGTTGTTCGGGGTCCAAGGAAGAGGGTGGGGGGCCTGTCTGGGGGGCTGTCTGGGGGCTGTCCGTGGGCTGTCCGGGGGGCTGTTCGGGGGGCTATCTGGGGTCTAGCGAGGAGGGTGGGGGGGCTGTCCGAGGGGCTATTCGGGGGGCCGTCCGGGGGCTATCCGGGGCTGTTCGAGGGGTTGTCTGGGGTCCAAGGAAGAGGGTGGGTAGGTTGTCCGGGGGGATGTCGGGGGGCTGTCTGGGGGGTTGTCCGGGGTCCAGGGAGGAGGGTGGGGGGGTGTCCGGGTGGCTGTATGGCGGGCTGTCCGGCGGGGCTATCCGGGGTCCAGGGAGGAGGGTGGGGGGATGTCCAGGGTCCAGGAAGGAGGGGGGTTCCCAAACATACAACCACTAAAAGAGAAAAACATCCATAAAAACAAATAATATAAAAAAAATAACTCAACTCCAATACTATACTACGAGTCTAGATAAAACCAACAACTAGAATATATTAAATATCAAATATCAGTAATATCAGTCAAAAATGTAATGGATTAACTTGTCCCATATAACCATAACCATCATCACCATCATCATCATCACCCTCTTCCATTTCCCCATCATCATCCTTGCCCTCGCCCTCCTCCTCATCCTCGCCCTCCTCCTCGCCCTCGCCTCCTGCCTCGCCCTCCTCCTCTCCCTCCTCTTCCACATCAGACTCCTCGCCATCATCATCATTAAGTTGTACATCATCCTGAACACCACTAGAACTGCCACCTAGTTCACCGTATATAGAACTTATCAACGACATATACTCATCAAAATATGGGCTGGCCTCTGCTGGAAGTGTAGGACGTAGAACTTCAATAAATATCATAAACGCATTGTTTTCCCTAGAAGATTATTCTACCGTCTCTATGGCCCTTTTCTCAGACTGTTCTGCCTATGCCCTAACTTGCTGCAGCTCGGTGGCACTACAGCTCGTACTTGAGGAGGGCCAATACCTCGTCGGGGATATCCTAGGTTGGCAGCGTACTTTTCCAGAATGCTCCTCTCCCAACACCTGATATAAGTGATCTGTTGGCCCAAAATTGACTGATTCTTGGGCATCGAGGGCCTCTAAAGCAGCCTATTACATATATAAATATATCATTAAGTTACAAAATAGATATTAAAAAATAAATTCAACATATTAAAACTTACAATCTATTGCTGAGTCACTTTGTTGAGGGCACTTCCATCCTTTTCCCGTCTACTCGAGCAAAATAGTTTTTCTCGAGGTATGCGTCCTTCAATATTTTGTATTTTCCTCTACAATGACATTGAAAACTAAAGTTATATGAAAACATTAACAAACTATTAAATAATTGAATAAACAAAAGAATGTGTAAGTTGTAAAGAAAACTTATAAACAATTGTTATACCTGCTTCCTCTCATGATCAGGCATCGTAGTGCATCCCAGTGTGTGGAGATATTTTTTTGCATCAATGTTCTTTTTATTTTTTCCAGATGATTCATAAATAAAATTCGAAAATGCAACAAATAGTATTAATGAAAAACATGAAAGTCAATATTTAAATACCTCAAATTTTATTCATACCTTAAACTGGGTACTCGTTCAATGAGTAATCATCTGATGATACTGCTCAATAGGACAATAATCCACCACTGGTACCACCTCTAACTCAGTGCCAACTCCAGAAACCCATCCAATAAACAACTCATGCTTGTAGGCTATCCAAAGCTAGCCTAAATCCTTTAGACGTTCCGATCATGCCCCCTCACCATCAGGAAAATTAAATCGAAGCTGAAATCAAAATATTAATTAATATAAATACAAAAATAATTCATGGAATTAAATAGAACAATTTTTTTACCCATATCCATTCCCAAGCTCTATCCTTGACCTCATGTGGAAAATGTCTCCATGATAGCAGGCTGACGGGAATGATGTCGGAGTATTTGGAAAGCGTCACCAAAAAACTCCGACATTGCTGCACTGTCTTCTCAACCATTTGGTTGTCTTCATTATAATCCACCATAAACTGTGTGTGGCAGTTCCACACCGAACGCATGCGTGTATGATCCCGCCCACGCCTCCTTTCAGTAGATGTATCTGTCATGAAGGAAAAACAAATATTTTATCAAAACATGTAATAATGAAAATAAAAATTTCTATAAAAATTTGTTAGGGTTCTATAAATATACCTATGCTGGTCTGATTGCTGAGTGCCACTAGATCCACAGAAACTGATGGAACACCCTGTGGTGGAACAATATTCGAAGACAATGGGATATAGAAGCTCGGAGAGACAGAAGTAGAAGGAAAAGAATATGGGACGGTTGTCTGGCCGGATGCTGACTGAGGAGTGGGAATCATCATGGGATGTGAAAATGATGGGCCAGAAGATGCAGAAGGTAGCGAAAACAAGGGAGGCCTAAATATCCCGTGTGTCTCTAACGACACACTGGGATCAGAATGTGGGAAGGATGACATGTCAATGGGAGGGGCAGGGTCTAGTCGGGTACGCGCAGCTGCTCGTCCACCTCTGCTACGAACCCTCCTCGTACCACCGGCCTGATTACTAGGACCAGTACTAGGCTCCTCGTCGAATAACTGTCGACGTATAGATGGATTGTACAAAAATGTTTACAGAAAAATTAATCACATGACATTATATATTCTTTAAATATATCAATTTGAAATAAATTACTCACTATAGGCACTAATGGTGGAACGCCCATCTCCATCATTCGATGATTGTTGTCCATCATTTTTTTCCTTATTCTCTCTTCAATTGGCTTCATTTCCTACTTTTGAAAAAAAAATATGTAATTAATTAGAAAAAGAAGACTAATGTGTAACCCAAAAAACTAAATATATGACGGAATAAGGGATTCATAGGTAATTTAGCTATCAATTGTTTTAGAAGAACTTGAATGGATTTAATAAATCATACAAGTTGTAATGTTCACCAAGTTAGAAATATTGTTTGACTATGTTTGAATACAGTTCAATTCCAAATTAGAAAATGCATTTCAAATAAAACTGCAACCAATAAACATTGAAAATTCACATAACGGTCAAGTCCGCTATCAATTGTTTTAAAAGAGCTTGAATGTATTTAATAAATCATACAAGTTGTAATGTTCACCAAGTTAGAAATATTGTTTGACTATGTTTGAATACAGTTCAATTCCAAATTAGAAAATGAAATTCAAATAAAACTACAACCAATAAACATTGAAAATCCACATAATGGTCAGGTCAGCTAATACATATTTGTGATCAATACTAAATCAATTTGAATATTACTAACCTTATCAAACCAAATCGAGGTAAACCAAAAGAATTGAGAACATGGATGAATGATTCTATATATTTTCAACCACAACTTCAGGTTCAAAATCAACTCTGACAATTGAGCTATTTGAGTCATCAAAAGAAATAAATGGGTTGAATCTAATGGAACTAGGGACAGTGTCAATTCCATCATCACCACCATCAAAAATATGTCTTGGAATTACTTCAACTATGACACCAAATTCAGGTCGAAGTTGGTCTTTGACATAAAATACATGTTTATCCATTGATGCCAACACATATGGTTCTTCGGTAGCAAGAGTGTGAGTCATATTAATTACTTGAAATCCACAATCATCAATAAATGTGCCATGTCTCGTCATCGAATCAAACCAATGGCATTTCATCATTGTGACTCGTCCATGAGAGTAATAATCCAATATTATTATTTTCTCAACAACTCCATAATAACCCACATTTTCAAATCGCGGTCTACTATCTGATGCACTGGCATGACAATCCATTGTGGCAGTAACCATAACAACATCATGTTGTGTTCTCATGTTCTTTTCTCGTTCAGTGACAATAAATTTGTACCCATTGATAACAATTGATTTATAGTCACGAACCATGGTATTAGGACCGATAGTCAAAGCTCTTATTTACTCAGAGACAGAGTCAGCAGAAAAACTCAATACCTGCAATTTAAATGACTATTAAAGTTAATTAAATATTGATATAGTTATTTTAAACATTAATTTTTTTATACATTCAATTTTAACCAAGCAGAAAACTCTTTTCTATGCAAAGTCTCTCTCTTTCTCAATGATAAAGAAGGATGCTTCCTATTTATCATTGTTTTATCTTCCCTATAGATAAAAAATGTTAATAGTTTAACATATATATATAAGATATGCATAATCAATTTAGTTACCTGATATAGTCATCGAACAAATCACAGTTGAACAAAACTGTGCGATGTGCCATCTCCCGCTCTTCATGGCTTAATGTATTCAATGTATATGATCCAGGAATTCCTCCTATTTGAGGAAGTGAGGGAAAACTGGGTTCAATATGCTCATATGGTTTTTCTTCATTTCTCATTGGTCTGTTCAATCTTGTAGTAAGATCAGACAAATACATCGAGAACAAATCCATACATTTTTTAGGCAAGTAACCATTCACAATAGAACCTTCGAGATGATTTCTTTTTCGGACATAAGACTTTAATGTGAACATATTTCTTTCAGTTGGATACATCCAACAAAAATAAACAGGTCCTCTGTGAAGTATTTCAGTGGGAATATGGATTGTCAGATGCAGCATGCATGTCAAAAATGATGGAGGAAATATTTTCTCCAACTCACACAAAATTAATGGGGCATCTGTCAACATTTTTTGCAAGAAAGACTTGGACAACTTCTTAGCACAATGATCTCTAAAAAATGTCAAAACCGAATAAAAACCACCCTTACATTATTGGACAAAAGATGACGGATTGCTATTGGAAGCAACTCATGCAGTAGAACATGATAATCATGAGTCTTGAATGATTTTAGCTTCAACTCTCTTCTGTTGACCCGTTTAGATAAGTTGCTTGAATAGCCATCAGGAACTCTAATAGTCTTTAATACTTCCAGGAATTGTTTTTTTTTTCACAACTGTCATCACATAAGAAGCACATGGAAGATTCCATTTATTTTCACTGATACACACAGGATTCAATTCTGGTCTGATGCCCCAATCCACCAAGTCACGCCGATATCGTAAATCATATTTTGTATTCCCCTTGACATTTATAAGAACCAAAATCAACATTTCACATATATTATTTTCAATATGCATTACATCTAAGCAATTAAGTAACAAATTGGTTGACCAATAAGACAAATCAAAAAAGATACTCTTCTTCCTCCAATTGTAACAGGTTTCAGTGGAAACATTCTTTCTCTTTCCAGATTTCATTTGACCCTTCCCGAATGAAAAACTGAAATCTTTCAATTCATTAAGCACATCAGTTCCAGACATATGCTAAGGTGGATCATCGGTCTCTATGGTATTATCAAATCTTCAACGATTCATTCTATATGGAGGATCCTTTGGCAAGAATCGTCGATGTCTCATAAAACAGAAACTACAGCGATGTTTCAGTCTTCTGGATTGTGTATTCTTCATACAAACTGTACATGACAGTTTTCCCTTCGTGCTCCATGCATACATCATTGCATAAAACAGAAAATCATTGATCATCCATATAAGCTCAACACACATCTGAAATATGTCTTTTGAACATGCATCGTATGTGCGCACACACACATCCCAAATAAGTTTCAAGTCTTTTATTAATGGTTGCATGTATACATCAATATCAATGCTAGGATCAGAAGGACCAGATATGAGTATACTCTTGAAAGTGAAAGTTTTTTTCATACCCAAACATGGGGGAAGATTATAAATATGTTTAAAAACTGGCCATGTTGTGTGCGAAGTAAGAATCTGCCCAAACATATTAAAACCGTCACATGAAAGACCCAGCCTCACATTACGCACGTCAGCTGCAAAATCAGGATGTCGAGCATCAAATCTCTGCCATGAAAATCCATCTGCAGGATGAACCAACTCATCATTAGTCTTCTTTCTCTCGGTATCATGCCATCCCATTTTTATTGATATGTCATCAGACATAAAAAGATTCTGAAGTCTGTGGATCAATGGAAAGTGCCACATTACTTTTTGTGGAATGCGGGATGGTGTTCCATTAGATTTTGAATTCCAGTAGGATGTGCCACATTTTATACAATCATTTCGTTCGGCGGTTTCCTCCCAAAATAAACTGAAATCTTTCGGGCAAACATGAATTTTGTTTCTTCAAAATCCAAGTTCCTCACCTAAATTCCATGCGATATAGTGGTTTGAGGGAATATATGCATCATCTAGAAGTAAATCATTCAAGAGGGTAAGAATGTAATCGATTGCTATATTATAAATTCCATACATAGTTTTCCCATGAAACAATCAGATTAAAAATTCCATCTTTTCCATTTTATCGGATTGTCGATATACTGGAGTCAAGGCAACATCATTCAATTTTTTCACCCTATCAATATCATCATTTTCACTAGATGCATCAGCTATCCTCATATCGAATTATTCTTGATTCGAAATACTTTATTTTTCATGATGAATAATAAATAGAAACCAGTCATCTAATAAATTATCCATTCCAGTCCTTTCATTTCGATCATCACCAATTTGAGATTTCATTTTCTCCCCATTGTGATACCACACAGAGTAGTTTTCTTGAAAACCATTTTTGGTTATGTGGTAGCTGACTTCTTCAAGGCTAAACCAAGGTCTACCAACACAATTGGAACATGGGCAGTGTATGCGACCACTATCTGAAGCATTGTGAAATGAAAAATCTATAAATCTCTCCAAATTGTTTTGAAAATCACTTGAGATCTGATCGGTTTCATACATCCAACTTCTGTCCATTCTGTAAAAAGAATTTATATAAGTCATTTTCTCATAAACAATTCAATAGGATTGATCTTTAATAGAAAATAAATTTAATTAAATTATAAAGGAAGAAAATAATCAAGGTATCCACTACACATGTGAAAAAAACATACAAATGTGTTATTGAAAAAATGTAAAACCAATAAGAACATAATGTGTTATATCACATCACAACATGCCTCATCCCATAACCATATTAGTAGGGTGTCATGAACATGAATAACATCATACTTGTGATATCCTCTGGCCCTACATGACCCCAACCACATGCCATATCTTATTATAGCCTTATCACATCACACCTCACCAGAAAACACTAGGGAAATCATAGTACATCTAACCTGAAGACCCGTGGACAATCACGTCGCATCTTGCCTAAAAAACACATGGTCATTCACTTTTGAAGGAAGAGTAGGGAAGACATGGTAGCTATCCAACCATATAACCACCATCCTAGATATTAGAAAAAATACCCATAACTCAAAACCTCTGATCGTTGGTATGTTTATCCAGCTCTGGTTGGGAAGGTGTAGAAATAACAAAAAAAATGCATGATATATAGATATCACAAAATACTCAACCTATGGGTTCACAGTAACTACATAATCACACACTTAACTACTACCATAAAACACATAAACCACACCTCCACCACATAAGAAGCATAACATTTCTCACTTTCATTTATAAGCCACTTAATTCACACTTACATTGTCTATTCATTTAATGTTAAATTAATTAAATCCATTTTCCACACATCCAATTCTATTCCATCTCATTTATTTAATATCTTGTTGTTTTGTTTTAACAACATAATTTACTCCATAGATAACCAGGAAACTAATAAAACCACCACACAATAACTCACCATCTCACAATAACCATCAACGCCATGTTACATCGACCAACCATCTCACCAAAACAACCATATATCACAACAAAAATATTGCACATCACAAACCACCGCACAACCAAAACCACCTCACCACATCATACACCACAAATTCATCACACAACACCTCCACACGACACAACACCACCACACATCATCACTATCATACAACTTCACATGTCACATCTATACCCACTAACCATCACATTACAACCCCACATATCACAAAGACCAACTGGTCACCTCAATCCCCATAAAAAACCCTACAACATACAATGAAACACAACAAAAAACCTCTCATAGAGGCAACATACACCAACTTCCACAATTTATTTATTCAATTTATTTTATTACATTACCCCATTATTTAGCACGGACATTATAACACAACTGATATTCCAGGGGAAACTAATTAATTGACAAAATATTCATTCATTTCCCTATTTTTTCATGGTGAAATCACATAAAAATACAAACTTAAAACTAAAATATTAGATAAATAACAATAAAAACAAGGTACCATATGTGTATAAAGAATAAAATACCTGATTTGAGATGATTCAGATGGGTTTTCACCTATTCGGATGGGGGAGTTCGAGAGTAGCAGAGAGCTGGAGCTGTATTGATAACTTAAAACTAAAATATTAGATCAATAACAATTAAAATAAGGTAGTATATGTGTATAAATGAAAAAGTATATGATTTCAGATGGGTTTTCACCTCTTCGGATGGGGGAGTTCGCGAGAGGAGGAGAGCACTGGAGCAGGATGAATTTAGGGTTCTGTCGTGAATGGGGGACAGCAGCACCGCGGCTGTATTTGGGGGAAATATTTCCCAACGGTTTTAAAAAACCGTTGGGAAGGAGATGTTCAGGGTACCCTTTCCCAACGGTTCTATAGAACTGTTGGAAAAGGGAACCTAAAACACCCCCTTACCAACGGTTTCTTAAAACCATTTGCAAAGGGTGACATTTCCCAACAGTTTTAGTGAACCGTTGGGATAAGCTTCCCTAATCCGTCAACACCAACGGTTTAAGCAAACCGTTGGTAAACACCTGTTGGTAAAAACCAGAATTCCAGTAGTGATGGACAATCCCATTGAACAAGATCTCGTGGTATAATCAAATATAAACAATTATGTCTTCACTATTGGCCTCAATAACCTTGGATAATCCTAATACTCCATGTTGTACTAGATTATTTGTAATTCCCCAACCCCAGTTACCCAGATTCAGTGCGTTATTACATAACATTGGAATGATCACAAAATATATAGTCTTGAAAGACAGATTATTTTAGTAGCCTTGAAATCACTAGATACATTCATAAGGATTACATTACATCATAAAGTGAAAAATACAACAACATCTTGTCTCCACAATCATATCACCATATACTATCCCAGCAGGTCATTCATAAAATACTTCTTCACATCATGGAAAAAAAACATAGAAAGGGGTGAGCTCAAATGCCCAGTAAGGATAACAATATAGCGGAAACTTTCATAAATAAGCGTAGACTTTTAAGGAAATGTATAACCAAACCACAATCCTTTTAAACTTGAACTTCAACATAATATGGCAGAAATAAAATTCAATAAATCCATTTACTTATTTACATTGATATTCTACTAGTTGAATAATCACATTCAATATCAATAACCACTTTCATAGTGATGGAATGCGTAATTCCAGACTATCATAACCACATAGTCAAGGCCTTGTGCCAAGACAATAATTAATATTTTTCCAAGACACTAGTTTGTCTCATGAGACCTACTGATGAATCCAGGAGCTATAACGGGCTCCACCCATCACTTATTATGTCCAGTCCAATTCTAATATGAACAGGTTTAAATATAACATTCTTATTAAAACTAGCATGTGAAATGTCAATATTTTCTCCATAAACCATGAATGGTAAAAAAATAACACATCCATAGTCAAACATATCACAAAACATTCAATACAATATGGATGTTTTGTATCATAATAAATCAACATCAAATAAACCAAAAATCCATAAAAAGATGTTGACTTAGATGAAATCAAAACAATTTGAGATAAATATATCTTTCTTTTGAAATCATTTAAAAGATTCATAATTATAAAATAAAGCATTTACATAGAAAATATCTCTATTATCTTGTAAGGGAGGCTTAAAAGATTTCATAACAGCGGAAAAAGCCGCACCCGCCGTATAAGTTAAAAAAAGACATTCTTACCTTAATTATGTCGAAAAGGTTAAAAAGGAC
Organism: Viscum album; assembly: GCA_963277665.1. Lineage (NCBI taxonomy): Eukaryota > Viridiplantae > Streptophyta > Magnoliopsida > Santalales > Viscaceae > Viscum > Viscum album. The sequence goes on along the minus strand of OY728140.1, from coordinate 1,261,426,462 downwards.
CTTGTTTGGAAAACGGCAAAAATATTCCTTTATAAACTTCTTATAAAAAGTCATACAAGGGAATGAATTACTTTAACCCATATTCTGTAAAATAGTAAGAATGATTTGAAATACATTTTTAAGAAACATGGATTTGGATAATAAAGAGGTCCCAGTAGATAATTACATATAAAAAACCTCGGATAATGAAGAGATTGTGAAATAAATCCCTACCTTGTACTTTTACTTGGTTGTGGGTAGTTTAACCTCCTGTATAATTGTGAAATAATTTTTATTAAATTATACAAGAATCACATACATTAATATGATATCATATATGATATTTTAACATTGCTATGTTAATAATATCATAGTATTATCATCGTTTCTGGTGATGACATACTTGTTTTCTTTTATATATTATGTTACATAAGTCATGTTTGTTATGGATAAGTTGTATCTTATTCATTAACAGAATGATATCAAGTCCTTAAACATTATTTTTAATCATGAAATGATCATTAGACATGCATGGATACGATGGGGAATGAATCTCATCTCGTTCGTAGAGATGGTAGTCCTCACATACGCATGATCGACAACGTCATTCTTTTGATATATAATTGGATGGTATGCCATATATACATATCATTTTCATACCCATCCAAATAATAATGTTTTGAATAACAATTACACCACGACGTGGAGACGGTATTCCTTACGTACGCACGTATGGTGATATGTCATATAAAGGATTGATAAAATACTGAATATGGTTATACCATATTTATAATAACATCACAGTATATAAAAGATACTGAATTTATTATTTTAGAATGGGAATAACAAATAAAGAAGAAGTTGAAGAAGAAAGGAACTTGAAAAAGGGTGGTCAAACCATTACCTATTCTTCGGGTTCTTCCTTATGATTTGATCAAAAGGGATACTTAGGATGGCTTTCTGATCAAACTAAGGCCTTCAAGTTGAAGTCAGGTTTGTTGAGAGAATATTTGGGCAGGGGTTGGCTAAGCCAAAAGTCTTTGAAGGTATGAATTTGAGGGAATAGAATGTTCCCTTTTATAAGAGGGGTGAGGGGAACCTTAGGAAAAGCTAGAAATATTATTTAATAATAAATTCATATTCAGTTTCTAATGGCTCTAAAGTGGATTATTTAAATTTTATGGAGGGGATAGGTCGAAAACCACTCATCCAATAGGATTTATACTTGTTTGGGTCATATATTAACCTTGTCTTTTTATTTTAACTCTTAGTTAATTAGTTTGACATTTACCATGTCTATTTTTAGTTTTATATTTTATTGTCAATAAACATACTATAAACATCCATGAGACCCTCATGTGGTCCCTTAATAATACACCTATCATTATATAAGTTCTTCGGCCAAAACATATATATTTAGGAACAGAATATCAATTAATAATAAAATATTTGTTCTAAAAACTCCTTTATGTCAATTTTGACACTAATTAGTATAATGATTTATCTAAATTTATAACAGCATTATTACTTAGAAAATAATTCATTTAATCAACCCTAAAATGTTATATTGGCCTATAAAATTCGTGGAATTCATTAAAAGTATCAAATTATATTTAGTTGGGTATTTATAATATCAATTATTTTAATATTTCACTAATAAGGTAATTACTACATCACCATTGTGTCATAAATAAATTACATTTTTTAATTTCTAAAAATTATAAATAAAATATCATTATATAGGAAATATTTTTAACTTTCTAATTAATATTTATAATAGTATTTATCTTATGTATTACTCTATATTAAAAATGTTTTAGTTATTTAACATTGATTTTATCTCTTTTAACTCTTCTTTGAATTAAATAAGAATAAATTTCCTAATCTAATCCAATTAGACCAAAGAGGTTCATATTTTATTCATAAGGTTGTTTTTGGTCGAATTATACTTATCCAATAGAATTGGGACATGTGTTAGGGTAATAATAGTATCATTTTTACCCTTAATTATTCTATTTACTTTTAACCTAGGTAAATTGAAGTAAAAAGTTACTATTCACGAAATATTATTTTTATCTTATTGAACCACATTTTACTCCTTGATATTAACTGCGTCTCTCGGATTTTCGAAATTCCACTCACATAAGTGGTAAAATAAAGTTTTATGTGAATTTCAAAATTCTCTTAGGAGATGGATAAAAGACGGTGAAATGTTCAATACAATTTTTATATATCTAAAATTATTATAAACTCAATCCAATGAATTAAATTGACCATATATAGGTATTATGTATCTATTTTGACCTAGATTAAATAAAATTAAATAAATAATTATTTAATAATAATTCAGTTTTAAACTATAACTCAGTGTTTTTCACTATTCATTAAAAATTGAAAGTTTTCAGAAAAATACCAAAATTTCACCGTAGGCTGATTTTGATATTCCAAAGCCAATAATGAAGTCCATTTTGTAAAATAAATCATATAAAATTCTAAAAAGTGGGTATTACTATTCATAACAGCTAGTTTAGTTGGTTCTGGTGTGTGTTAGAACTCGAAGATGTGTACAACACTTGCTACTGTATTATTCAAGGAGAAGCGTACTGTGGAAGCTTGGGGTGTTACATTATCCCCTCCTTGAAATACTTTTTTCCTCAAAATTTATAGAATACTACTTCATGAAAAGACTCGGATGATTATTCATCATATGTTCCTCAGGTTCCCACGTTGCCTCTTCCATCTTATGGTTTCTCCATAGAAATTTTACCAGACGAGTCGTTCGGTTTCTCAGTAATTGTTCTCTCGTATCAAGAATCATTACATGCTCTTCGCAATAAGACAGATCGGGTTCCAGTTCTAATTACTCATAGGTGAGTACATGCATAGGGTCATGCATTTATTTTCTCAACATTTATATGTGGAACACATCGTGAACTTTGGAGAGACTTGGCGACATTGCAAAACGGTATGCTACATCCCCAATTCATTCTAGAATTTCAAATGGTCCGATATACCATGGACTCAATTTTACATGATTACCGAAAGGTATAACTCCCTTCGATAGAGATACCTTTATGAAATCATGATCACCTACCTGAAATTAAAAATCCATCCTTCGGTTATCGGCATAGCTCTTATACCTACTTTTAGTTGCTTTGATGTGGTTTTGGATTACCTTCACCTTTTCCATCATTTCCTCCACCAGTTCTGGGCCTACGATTTTTGTTTCGCCAACATCATCCCAACAGGTTGGTGTGCGACATCTCTTTCTGTATAACTCTTCATATGGTGACATCTGAATACTTGAATAGAAGCTATTGTTATAGGAAAATTCTACCAGAGGAAAATATTGATCCCACATACCCTGAAAGTGAAGTTAGCGTAATCTCAACATGTCTTCTAAGGTTTGAATAGTCCATTTTTATTGTCCATCTGTTTGATGGAGGTAAGAATTGATCAAATGAAGTTCAGTATACAGGGCATTCTGAAGACTTTTCCAGAATCCTGAAGTAAAATGGGGATCACAATCTGAAAAAATTGATAGGTGTTCTCCATGAAGTCTCACAACTTCATTAATATATAGTATTTACAGACTTTCAAGTTGTAAATCTTCCCTTATAGCAAGATAATGTGCTCACATGGTAAGAAGATAAAAAATGACCCATATTTCATTGTTCCTTCTAGGAGTCTTTATTAGTCCCATGACAATGTCCATCGTGATATTATCCCATTTCCACCTAGGTATGAGAAGTGGTTGCATGAATCCTCCAGGATGTTGCCTTCCAACATTCACTTGTTGACAAAAATACATCTTGACACAAAATCAAAAATATCTATTTTCATGTTGTCCCACAAAAAATGTTCCTTTACATATCGATACATTTGGGTGCTCCTGGGGTTACAGAGAAATTGGATCTTGGAGCATCGTCAAACAATTCCCTTTTTAGATTAGGTATATTGGGAACACAAAGTCTCTTCCTGAATTTCAAAATTACATCTTCATACACAAATTCACTCAATCTCACATCATTCACAGTTGTAATCATGTTTTGAAACTCTTCATAATTGGTCTGGGAACTCTTAATCCTTTCTAGTAAAGTTGGTTTGGAAACCACTTGAAAAAGCATTGATGTTTCACCTTATATGGTTATTCCCATGTCCATCTTCACTAGATCCATGAAAATAGGATCCCTTTCAATTCTCATATTGTACAAAAATCCATGATCATTTCTCCTCAAAGCATCTGCAACCTTTTTTCGTTCATCGAGTGGTAGTGTATCGTGAAATCATAATCCTTGAGTAGTTCAAGCTATCCCCTTTGCCTCATGTTGAGTTCTTTCTATGAGAAAATATACTTCAAACTCTTATGATTGATATATATCTCACATTTTCACCATAGAGATAATGTCTCCGTATCTTCAATGAAAATACTACAACAGCTAACTCAAGATCCTGAGTAGGATAGTTTTTCTAAAGAATTTTCAGCTGTCATGATGCAAATGCAATAAATCTATCATTCTACATAAAGACACAACCAAGTCCATTCTTTGATGCATCCCTAAAAATAATGAACCCATCATTACCCAATAGTGGAGTCAAAATAGGATCATTGACTAATCTTTCCTTCATTCCTTCAGCACATTCTTCACACTCATTTGTCAAAACAAATTTAACCACTTTACAGGTGATATTTGTTAATAGGTTAGCCAACCGGGAAAAAGTACGGATGAAACGTCGATAAAAACCTGCTAAACTAATAGAACTGCATACCTCAATTATACTCGTCAGTGCTGGCCATTCTTGGAATGATCTTGTCATAGAAGGATCAACCGAAATTCCATCCTTAGGGATAATATGGCCAAGAAAAGAAATCTCCTGATGCCAGAATTCACTTTTGCTAAACATCCCATATAATTCATGTATTCTCAGAGTCTTCAATATAATGAACATGTGATTCTCGTGATCTTCATAGATTTTTGAGTATAATAACATATCATCAATAAATACCACTATAAAATCATCACGGTATTCCTTGAAATGTTTGTTCACTAGATCCATGAAAACAGAGGGTGCATTAGTCAGCCCAAAATGCATTACTATAAACTCGTAATGCCCGTACCTGGTTCAAAATTTAGTCTTTGGAATTTCTTCCTTCTCCATACACAACTGATGGTATCCAGATCGAAGGTCAATATTTGAAAAGTATTGAGCTCCATGCAATTGGTCAAATAAATCATCAACGCGAGGTTGGGGATACTTGTTATTTATTTTTATAGCATTTATCTCCATGTAGTGAATTCTCGACCTCATAGATCCATCTTTCTTCCTAACAAAAAGGATAGGGGCTCCCCATAGAAAAACACTAGGGACAAAAATCCCTTATTACTCAATTCCACTAGTTATTTTATTTAGTTCAACTAATTCCACAATGGTCATCCTACAACTAGACATCGATATAGGCCTTGAAACATGAATTAAATCAATAGAAAACTCAATTTCTAATTCAGGAGGATATTCAGGTAAATCATCCGGAAACACAACTCCATATTATTTTACAATAGGTACATCCTCTATTTGAACATTCCTTTTATCACCCACAATTATTTCATTCTCTTCCTCCCTGATAATTGAATTTAGTTGAGCTACTGGGTGTGGATCTGGATAAGAATTAGGGGGTGACGATTTTTCTCTAATGATAACGTGTTCTTTATCATCATCATCAAAAATTTCATCCTCCTTCTTCTTACAATAAATCATCACATCATGGTCAGAAAGCCAATATATACCAAGGATTATATGAAATTCAATCATAGGTATTATGATGAGATCAGCGGATAATGAACATTTTTTTTCTCTAATGTGGACTTATTCGCAAAACTTTGTTGCAATGATACTTCCCTGAGGAGTTTTAACTGACAACTCATTTGTTAGTTAAAATTGGAAAAATATAATTTTCTTGTAAAACTAGGATGATATGAAACAATGTAATGATCCAGAATCAAATAGATTATTATCTAAACATGAGGAAACCATTAAATTACATGCCACCACGTCTTTTAGAGCATCTACCTCAGCATCAGTGATAGAATAAGCTTGGCCTTGATCCCTTGGCCTTTTTTCAGGTAAGTTCCCTTGATGTATAGTACATTCATTTGCATAATGTCCCATGTCCTTGAAATTGTATCATTGAACATCAATAGCTTATTTCTTCCCCTTGCAATCACGAGCTTGGTGGCCCTTTTCACCACACTTGTAACAGACTCTCATTCCCATCAAGAAAGTACAGGGGTGTTTCTTCTCGCATCTACTACAGGATTGATATTCAACTTTTCCTTCTTCCCATTATTTCCATTTCCAGAGTGATCAGAAGAACTCTTATTCTCTTGCTTTGATTTAAAGTCATAATACTTAGAGAATTATTTTTCTGTCTTGATAGCACAGGAGACAATATCTTCGTACAATGAGATGGTTTGTGAGACTAATGCTCGAAGGTGAAATGGATTTAACCCATCAATGAAACGATCAATATTACTTATTGGTTTACGTATATAATCTGCATCATGCCTAGTTATCCTTGTAATGTTATCCTCACACTTTGTTACATTCTTATCCTCCTTTTGTCTCAGACTAAGAAATTGTCTTTCCATATCTGCTCGATGGTCATGAGGAATGTTTTTTTCTAATAAAATATCTTTGAACTCCATACATTCCATATTTGATACTTCATAATATTCCTTTATGTTTTGAGTCAATGACCACCATTGATCCGCATCTTCAGTGAGGTGGTAAATTGCCATGACAACTTTTTCCCTTTCGCTACTCCCCAAGGAATATAAGATTTTCACTAAGGAATTTATCCATTTCATAGCTACTAAGAGATTTGAACTCCCATTTAATGTTGATGGTTTTATCCTCATGAAGAGATCTAACATTGATCCCCCACACTGCAGATCAGGGTTCTCTATATGAGTAAGGATATTATTCATAACCTGAGTGAGTTGTCCCATTGTGGTGATTAGCTAATCAGCACCAGTTGAATCACCAACTCCTCTATAATTATCTTGAGCAGGAGGCCAATCACTAGATGGATTGCGTGCATTGATACATTTTTCATTTCTTCCACTAGGCACCATTTCTAAACAATGGAAAAAATTAGATCAGTTTATGAAACAAAATACATAATTCCATACTTGTAAAACACATTACATGAATTGAACTATTTATTTATATAATCCATAAAAATAAATAAATGTTTTATTTGAGGAATTATATACTCATAACCCCTTCATAATGATTTTTAATGAAAATGAGAATTATCCTAAGCATATCTCCCTGGGGTGTCGTAACCAAAAGTGTAGCAAGGCCGGTTGTCGTGCACCAGTTACCATTCGATTCTAGCTCAAACCATTCTTTTCGGGTTTTACCCCTAGTTACATCTGTGCCAGAGCCGCCTCTACTGGCTCGTATCTAGAAAGGGATTTATTTCTTGGAAAACACACAAAATATCTACAATACCAAAATTCTAGGAACTTCTTGTTTACTAACCCTCAAAGTCTCTCTTATGGATATGTGTTCTAATCAGAGTTTATCTAAATCTATCTCCCATGGTTTTTACTAAACATACTATGATACCAACTATAACGCACCAACCCCAGTTACCCAGAGTTGGTGCATTATTACATAATGTTGGAATGATCACAAAATATCAAGTCTCGAAAGACCGATTAGTTTAGTATCCTTGAAATCACTAGACACATTCTTAAAGTTTAAATTTATTAATAAATTGAAAACTAAAACCACATATTGTCTCCACACTCATATCCCCTTATACTATCTCTACAGGTCATTCATAAAATACTTCTTCACATCCTGGGAAAAATAAAACTTAGAAAGGGGTGAGGTCAAATGACAATTAAGGATAACAATATAGCGGAAACTTTCATAAATAAGCATAAACATTTAAGGGAATTTATAACCTAAAACAAAATCCTTTTAAACATGAAAATCAGAATAATATGGAATAAATAAAATGAAATAAATCCATTTACTTATTCACATGGATATTCTACTAGTCTAATAATCACATGCAATATCAGTAACCATTTTCATAATGATGGAATGCATAATGCTATACTATCATAACCACATAGTCAAGGCCTTGGGCCAAGACTAAAAATAATATTTTTCCAAGACCTAGTTCCAAGACAATAGTTTTTCTCATTAAACCTACCAATTCATCGAGGAGCTATAGCGGGCTCCACCCGTCACTTACTAAGTCCAATGCATTCCCCGTATGAACAGGTTTAAACATAACATTCGTATTAAAACTAGTATACGAAATGTCAATACTTTCACCTTAAACCATGAATGGTATAAAAATAACACATCCATAGTAAAAAATATCCCAAAACCTTAAATACAATATGGATGTTTTGTATCATAATAAATCATCTTCAAATAAACTTAAAATCGATCAAAGGATGTTGACATAGTTTAAATCAAAACTATTTGAGATAAATATCTCTTTTTTGAAATCATTTAAAAGTTACATAATTATAAAATAAAACTTTTACTTTGAATATATCATTATTATCTTGTAAGGGATGCTTCGAAGATTTTATAATGGTGGAAAATAGCTGCACCCACCGTATAATTTAAAAAGAGACATTATTAACTTAATTCTGTCGAAAAGGTTATAAAGGACCTTGTTTGGAAAATGACGGAAAGATTACTTTATAAAATTCTTATAAAAAGTAATACAAGGGTATAAATGACTTTAACCCATAGTCTGTAAAATAGTAAGAATGATTTGAAATACATTTTTAAGAAACATGTATGTGGATGATAAAAAGGTCCTTGTAGATAATTGTGTATAAACAACCTCAGATAATGAAGAGATTGTGAAATAAACCCTTACCTTTTGCTTTTCCATGGTTGAGGGTAGGTTAACCACTTGTATAATGGTGAAATAATTGTTATTAAATTATACAAGAATCATATACATTAATATGATATCATATATGATCATTTAACATTTCTTTGTTAATAACTTCTTAGTATTATCGTCGTTTCGAGTGTTAACATACTCATTTTCATTTATATGTTTTGTTACATAAGTTGTTTTTGTTATGGATAGGTTGTATCTTATTCATATATAGAATTATATCAAGTCCATAAACATAATTTTAATCATAAAATGAGAATTATACATTCATCGATACGATGGGGAATGAATCTCATCGCCTTCGTGGAAACGGTAGTCCGTACGTACACCAGAGCGACAATATCATTCTTTTGATATATAATTGGTTGGTATATCATATATACCGAATCATAATCATGTTATATTTATTATTTAAATCAATTACACATCATTATCATACACATCCAAATAATAATGTTTTGAATAACCATTATACCACGACATGGAGACGGAAAGTCGTACGTACGCACGTATGGTGACATGTCATTTAAAGGATGGATAGAATACTGAATATGGTTGTACCATATTTATAATAACATCACAGTATATTGAAGATACTAGAGTTATTATTTTATAATTGAAAAAAGAAAGAAAGAAGAAGATGAAGAAGAAAGGAACTTGAATGACGGTGGTGAAAACATTACATCTTCTTCGGGTTCTTCCTTTTGATTTGAACAAAAGGGATCCTTAGGTTGGCTTTCTGATCAAACTAATGCATTTAAGTTTAATTGAGGGAAGTTGAGAGAATATTTGGGCAGGGTTTGGCAGAGCCAAAAGTCTTTGAAGGTGTGAATTAGAGAGAAGGGGAAGTTCCCTTTTATAAGAGGGGTGAGGGGAACCTTAGGAAAAGCAAGAAATATTATTTTATAATAAATTCTTATTCGGTTTCTAATGTCTTGAAAGTATATTTTTTAAAGGTTAAGGTGGGGATAGGTTGAAAACCTCTAAATCAATAGGTTTTAGACATGTTTGGGTCACTATATTAACCTTATCATTTAGTTGTAACTCTTAGTTAATTAGTTTGACATTTACCATATCTCTTTGTTTTTTATATTATATTGTCACTAAACTTACTATAAACTTCCAAGCAACCCCCAAGTGGTCCAGTAATAATACAAATATCATTATTTAATTACTTTGGCCGAAAATTATATTTTTAGGAATAGAATATCAATTAAAATATAATATTTTTTTAAAAAACTCTTTTAGGTCAATTTTGACAGTATTTGGTATTTTGGTTTTTCTAAATTCATAACATCATTATTACATAAAACCTAATTACTTTATGTAAATTGTGTCATTAATAAATTACATTATTTAATGTCTAATACTTATAAATAAAATATCATTATGTAGTAAATCTCTTTAGCTTTCTAATTAATATTTATAATCGAATTTATCTTATGTATAACACTATATTAAAAATGTTATAGTTTCTTAACTTTGATTTTATCTCTTTTAACTCTTCATTGAATTAAATAATAATTAGTGTCCTAATCTAATTCATGTAGACCAAAGAAGATCATATTTTATTCATAAGTTTGTTTATGGTGGAATTATACTTATCCAATAGAATTAGGATATGTGTTAGAGTAAAAATAATATCATTTTAACCCTTAATTGCCCTATTTACTTTTAACCATGGTAAATAAAATAAAAAAGTTAGTATTCAAAAAAAAATATTTTTATATTATTGAACCACATATTACTCCTTTATATTAACTGTGTCTCTCAGATTTTCAAAATTCCACTCACAGAAGTGGTATAATTATGTTTTATTTGAATTTGAAAATTCTCCTAGGAGATGGGTAAAAGACCATGAAAAGTTCAATAAATTTTTATGTATCTAAAATTATAATAAACTGACTCCAATGAATTACATTGAACTTATATAGGTATTATGTATCTATTTGGACCTAAAATAAAATAAATTAAATAAATAATTATTTCAATAACAATTCAGTTTTAAACTATAACTTAGTGTTTCTCACTATTCATCCAAAATTTAATGTTTTCATAAAAATACCAAAATTTCACCCTAGGATAATTTCTATATTCTGAATCAAAGAGTTAATTCCATTTTTTAAGATAAAATTAAAAAAATTTCAAAAAGTGGGTATTACTATTCATAACGGCTAGTTTGATTGGTTGTGGTGTGTGTTAGAACTCGAAGTGGCATGCAACACACACTACTGTATTATTCAAAGAGAAGTGTACCATTGAAGCTTGGGGTGTTACATTTTTCCTAAAAATGGTAGGTACATCTACTACAAAAAACCCCTTGTAATGGCAATTCCAAGCCTCAAAAAACACCCATTTCTCTTACATGATTTTTTTCTAACTTCACATAAGGGATACCCTATGGCCATTCACCTAGATTTAGACCCTATTCATCACACACACCAAGTCATAAATGACTCATCTTACTCTAATCATACATCATGACACTCCTATAATAATTGAATGGTGTTCATCATCATTCACTATACATTCTTATTTCATTCCCATCATTACTCAATCCCAAGCCTCTCATGCTTACCAACTATCCCTAAGAACCCAAACTAAGCCATCCTATATATAAAATCACATCCTAGGATCTCCAAGAGGTCACTTGTTAGATGAACCAAATCCATTTTCCATTTGAAATATAGTTTTTTGGAAATTAAAATTCACATAAGTTTTTAAAGGGAACATAGCTACATTCTAGGAGGGAAAAGTCCACACCGTATTATCACTTAAGGAATAAACTAGTCCATTTACCCATTTCCTAAACCCATGAAATTATGTAACAATACAAACCCATGAATAGAAAACATATGAAGTTTTATCATAGAAACCATTTAATTGGAACAAGCATTTAATCCAACATTGATCTAGGCCTCACTAGAACCAAGCCAAAAGATCCATGTCCATAACAATGGGAACCTATTTAAAACTATGACACAAAAATAAATAATTAAAAACATTTATAATAAATTATTAAAAAAAACCAAAAAGTTATATATTATTAAAATATTATTAGACATATTACTCTTAGTAAAACATTGAAAAATGAGGTGTTTTCTGCTCTTATAACATACCCACGCTTAGGACACATAAAATAGTTAATCTATAAACCCATTCCATTGTTATATTTTTTTAAAAAAATTAAAATCATAAAATATCATACACAATCACAACTTCACTAAAATAAAATTTTACTTCATGCATATACAATATTAGGAAATCCTCTATGAAATCCCAGAAAAATCACAATCGATCAAGATGAATTCTATCATGCTCCAGTGGAAATCGACAAAAATTCCTAAAAAAATCATAATTATGGATAGAACCAAGGAGACATTAAAAGAATAAAATAGAGGGTGGAACATACCCATAATTTCTATCATATTACACCAATAAACACCATTGAGTAAGTGGGAGGGTAGATGGAAGGGGAATCACTGACTGTAATCCCCTCTTCATACATTCTCCCTTGTTCAAAAAGCAAGTTGTTTTAATCCACATTATAATTAATTTAAAAAAACCCATCTGAACCCTTTCATGGTATGAAAATTATGTTAATTTCATGAACCTTTTATATTGGGGTCCCCTATCCTCTACCCAGAACATTAATGTTGTGAAAAAATATTTACACAATGAGAGGCTCTTAATGTTGTTTTTCAGTATCCTCAGCCTCTCACCCTTCCTTATATGCTAACTCAAACACTCTAGGCCTCCAAAAAACACAAACTCTATCCAATAACACGTTTTGGATCTTTTAAATGATTATATTTCCATTTAGTGTTTCAAAGAAAATTAAACTCCCATAAGATCAAAATTGATGCTCCTTATCAAAATAACAACCCTAAAATATTCAAGTCATTACCAACATTCCACCATATGGAATCTCATCCATGAAAAGTATTTAGTAGTCCATCTTAAGTAAATATTTCCAACATCAAAGACTAGAAAACCACCAAATGACCGCATTCCACTCCAAATCACCAATTATATTATCATTACAAAATCATGACACCAAGCTCCAATCCAAAATTCCCTTAAAAGGTGGAGTTGAGATCCATATACCACCACAAATTCTTCATAAATGGTGTTCCAAATATTTTGTTTCACTTCAAAACATCCAATTCACTGTCAAAATTTATGTTTTACATCCTCTGAATTATTTTCCCAAAATATTTAGTTATATATTCTAATTCATCCTCAAATGAAACACCTGACTCCAACATAGTATTATCACTACACCCTAAAAATAGGGTCCCACTAGTAACATACTCTATTTTGAAAACATCCCTTACATTCCCATTAATTTACATCTCAATAGAAACCATCCCTACTTTTCACTTCATGATTCACCCCCTGAATCACTATATGATTTGTGGTTTACCCAAGAATCTTATAATAAATCATGGTTTTCCTATTGAATCATTTGAAGAATCATGTTTCAACCCAAGAATCAGTTTAAAAATAAATTTTTATCCAATAAATTGGCATATGATTAAACTAGCTTCCAACACTGAGCCATTTCTCCCGTGGATTCAGGTCATCCTCAAATCACACCAAAACCATCCCAATTCTGATTCCAATGGAAAAAATCCATCCAAAATACAATCTGAATGTCAAATCCTTATTTACTCAAGGGACTAGATATCAATATATCTTTCCAAACACCCGTACACAGGTTTAACCTCAACCATCCACTAACTGATCTCACTAACTCAAAAAACCTACATATATATATATATGGGTTTTTCAACATTGAAACATACAATACTCCCCACTATTGGAGTTTTATTACCATCACCCATTGAACCAAAAACCAAAATCCATAACCCATTATCTATCCATTATAGAATATATCAACTGAAATTATTATTCTCTCTCATAGTTGAGTGCCATAACTAAACATAAGCCTCTCATTCTTAGCCTACCAGCAATGGCGTTCTCCATTAATAAATGGTTCCCACCCCATCAAATAGATATTCATTCACCACTCTCTAAGAACAAACCACAGTGAGTCCCTATATTATAAGTATGTCTCTAATCCCTATCCACACCCATCTGCCACACCATCCCTAGACACCCCCTATAAGGATCAACCATTCGGCCATAAATGATCTTTCTATGATATCAAAAATCATCGAATGGACATCACATTTTTTTCATGGAAATCCTCAGGTGAACCAGATCAAAAATTTATTATAGAGAACATGAATTCCCACACATATAATTTTTCCAAAAACTATCTCTGACATTCATTATTCACCACCAAAGCTAGAGTGATCCATCAAATACCCTATCAAATGTTCCCTCTTAATATCCCACTCTATATCACCAGATCAAAATGATTTAATTCTCATATACACCCAGTTGGAAAATTGTATTAACACTCAAATTATTAATGTCTTACCGAATAAGGGATCACGTGCCTAAACCACTGTACATCCCCTATATGAATTCTATTCTCACCCAACATCCCAAGGCATTTTATTAGTAAAATGGATAAACACATTATCCCCCATTACACAAGCATAATTAAAAACCAAAATAATATTACCATGATCCCACTATAAAACCAAAAATTGAATCAATTATACACCATGATAGGAAAACAACTAGTTAACCCCTCGAAACTATGAATGATTCTAAAAACTCTCCAAGTGAGCTGTGACCAAAACCCCAAGGCATTTTAGATCCCTTTCAACAATTTTGTGACTTAATAATGTAAAATAACACTATTAATCTATATGGGAAAATAAATATAGGTTGTTTTTACACATTTAATAACCAAAAATCTGTCCCAACATCAACTAATAGTCCATCATAATCAGGGAAACTCATTCTCATCCTTGGATCACATCTTAAGAACAAACGATATCAATTCATTGATAGGCCATCAAGGCACATACCGACCCATGATGAGTTTCTATACATTACTTTGAAAAGGGACCATATTTCCATCAATAAAAAACCTCCATCCAAATAATTCACATGAACTACCATAAAAAAGAAATATACTTTGGTCCAGATGAGTCTAATTATAGAAAAATTGTATATTTGAAAAATTCATAACATTTGTTAAATATACTTTGTCCAACTAAACTGTAACAACCTGAACTTGTATGAATAAAATTCCTTTTATTTTAATGTATTATGTATATAGAAAGCACATGAAATGTTTTATTATTATTATTGGTTTTAAATAACCATTATGTATCATTATCATTGATAATATATCCATTTAATAGTGATCACATGACTGATATAAAAATAAGGGTTTTAAAAAAAATATACATTCGACACAAACAAAAGGGAAAATGGCCTCATCCAATAGGCTCGTGATGTAAGAAGATCAATTTTTGGATCTCATAAAGGAGGTAGCGTTTCGGGGTTTCGATCTTAACCTAGCCCAATCCTAGCCTCAACACGATACGTTTTAACAGAATCACCTAGACTAGAAGTACAAGCTAATAAAGATTACCACATAGGCGATGTTATATGAGCCACCCCAATAGTCTTTCACTATCACACAACTTACTCGTAGTTCTTATGTGTGTGTTATAAGGGTTTATTTTACAAGGTATTAGTTATTTTGTAATACATTTTTATAAATAAAAGTCATATTACATCAATTCCTTTATGAGAATAGTCTTTCATAAAAAATGATAATTTTGATAATTTTTTCAGTTAAAATGTTACTTTTTAGAAATATATAAATTATTATATTAAATTATGGTTTTATTAATAATTTTATTATTATTATGTTTTAAGAACACTTGTTTTAATTATAAATGATAAGGATATTTATTCTTTATTGTAATTACTCTATAAATGAATAAGTAGTAAGTTTGATAAGAATTAAAATTTTATATGAAAAAACATAAATTGTATTTTTAATTAAAGAATTTATTTTTTATAATTAATTAATTTTTGGAATATATAGTATTATCATAAGATATTATTATCTTATATTTTTATTAAATATAAATGATTATATAATTTTTATGAAATCAAATGTGGCATTTATTAAGGTTTACAAATTATCTTTTTAAATCCATCAATTTCCAATAAATAATGGTGTTTATTTTAAATTTGAAAACTTAAATATTTAGAAAATTATTTAGATAAAATAAATATTATTGTTTTGAATCAGTTTATCAAAATAATCCAAAGATCAATTTTTCATAATTATCTGAGACAATTGAAGTTTTGTATGAAAATTAAATACTGAATAAATATATAATGTGATTTATGACCTCATAATGGCCCACCAATGATGTAATAAACTAGTATAAATGAGATATTCTACCAATATATGTTTTTGCATTAAAATAATTAGCTTATATATTTTTTGATTAATTTTATAATGCCTTAGTGGACCCTCCAAGACTTATAAAATATTTTAACAATTTAAATTGATATCATTGAGAGTGTGACTCACATACACATAAGGATGGATAATATTTTAATATGCTCTACCCTTGGAATTATAAAATATTTTAAACCAATCCCTTATTCTTGAAACAATGGGAAAAATCCATGGGATTGTATTTGGTTTTGATTAGTTTAATGTTTAGTGTCCAAAACATAAATAATAAACAATTCCATCCCATTTCCTATATAAACCCATCCAATATCCCATTACTCATCACTAAACCCATTTTTATCTCAAAAAAATCATAACCATATTCCCTAGAGTCCTCCCATAGTGCCTCCATTCTCCCAAGAAGCCTCTCCCAAACCATTGAGATCACACTACCAGGTAAGGTATCCTCTCTTTCTTCTCCTCCATTAATATTCAAGCATCTTATTTGAAAGTAGTTATCACAATTTTGAAAGGATATAATGTCATTATTTTATAATTATTCTATGACATTCCATTTTATTTTTTTAATGAGGTATTATTTATCCTACCTCATTTTTACCCTTACCTAACCCGTTACTATGGCAAAATTTTGTAAGGGATGTCACTCTTCTCATTCCATTCAAGCTACTCTTTTACATTATGCTTCTTATGTTCCATATTTATATGTTGGGTTATGATCTTCCATGACCCCCATTCATTCCATTTTATTTATATATTATGAGATATTCTTTTAACACTCATCAACCCCTCCAATGATCCATTGAGAACACATGTTACTATGCTGAATTTCTATAAGGGATTCTTGGCATTCTCATTTTTATCCAAGTCACTTTTTCTTGTTATACCATTTTAGTTTCAATTAAAATATACTGGGGAATGATTTATAACCTCCCCATACTTCCCTCCTTATTTTTTAATGATGAGATGCCACTTTATCTCTCATTAATTCCATCCATGTACACCCGTTAACCTGCCAAAATTTTGTAAGGGATTTCTATCTTCTAATTTCCATTCAAGTATTTATCCCAAATTATGCATATAAATTTCATTTCACATGTTGGGATATTATATTCAATGATACCCTTACTGTATATTTCACGTATAAATGATGAGATACCCCTTTCTCTCTAATAATACCAGTTTATGAATTGTCATATGACTACGTTATGCTTTTGAAATTGCACCACGATTTTCAAATCCAAAATCATCGTGGAATAACTACCATACACATATCTCTATAATGGTTTATGCACATATAAATATTTAATGGTACATACAACTACACATTCCACATTCCTTAATTGTGTAATAGCATATGGTGTTGACTTATTCTATGTCATATGATTTATATGACACACTTATGCATGAAATGAAATTTTTATAAAAGGGTGTGCTCTGATAGTGCTCCAATTAGTTTGGTAATATTTAGTATCATGATACCCCATGTTTAGTGAGGGTTTACTAATGCTAATTCAAGTGTAATGAGGGTTTACTCGTTCTAATTCAAATGAAATGATGATTTACTCATGACAATTCATGTTCAATGAGGGGTTACCCATGATAATTTATGTTAAATGGGTTTTAATCATGCTAATTGAAGTACAATGAGGGTTTACTAATTCTAATTCATGTTCAATGAGGGTTTAGTCATGCTAATTAATCTGCAAAGTGGTTTTAATCATTCTAATTCATGTGAAATGTAGGTTTTCTCATGCTTATACATGTGCAATGAGCCTTGGCTCATAATAATATCATGTTCTATTTTGTTTCCATATTTCCATGTTATGATAATCATCTTATATCATGCTTTAATTTTCATGTTTCTCTTGTGCTCCATTGATATGCCAATTCCATAACATGTATTGCATCAATTATGTTATTAATTATTTACCCCCTTAATTTTCTTTATAGATCACCATTTTCTTATGTATGTCCTGAGGTTATCCCATGTAATTATATGTATGAATGAATGATGTGGTCATGTTAAAGAAGTTTTCAAAAAAGTTGTTTTATTTTATTTATTATGTTTTCATGTAATGTTCGTAATTCACCATGGCACAAGCCCTATCTATCCTTGGAGTTTTATTATGTGAATGTTTATCTAATAAATCATGTTTATATATTATGTAAAGATTAGGGTTGTTATAGTTGGTACTAGAGGGTAGGTTTAGTTATTTTTGGGATTATGATTAAAAAACCTAGTGAAAGACTTAGGGTTAAGACTAAGTAAAAAACATCCCAATCTTTTCATGAGTATAGAGTAAGTGGTTTCATAAGAAAATACATCCCTATTTGGATATGAACAAGTAGAGGTGGCTCTAGAAAATATGTATCTAGGTGTAAGACTCAAAAATGACCATTTGAGATATACTCAAATGAGAACTGGTGTATAACAATGGACTTTGATGCACTCTTGGTTCAAAAATCTCCTAGGATATGCCTTGGAAAATTCATAATCATAGTATGAACCATTATTAAGGGAATAAAAATGCATTTAAGAATATATTTTTTGAAGTAGATCATTGATAAAAAATATGGAAGCCTATAAATTTATAAGTTATAGAGATAAATATAATTTATATGTTATCACATTAATGTCATTGTATTCCACTTTATGTGTTAAAATGTTAATGATACTCATCTCTAATATTCATTTCATTATAGCCAATGGCTGGTAATATGAAGAATGTGGATAAAAATAGATACAATGGGTAACATGATGAATGTCCCAATGAGATTCCCAATCAAATGGTAGCTCATGTAGGACATATCATGATTATGCCAAAACAGCTATCAAAAATAACGATTAACAATTTTCACTTTGTTTAATGCCTGAGAAAATCAACGAGGAAAAATTAGACATCTCATGAAATTTCATCTAATAAAGGTGATAAGGGAAAGAATTCTCAATTTACATCATACAACATGTGTGGAAAGAGGCACTGAGGAAAATGTCACAAAGGGACAAAGAGATGTTTTATGTGTGGAATGGAATATAACACATTATCCAATTTCCATGTCAAAATGTATAATGTGATGGATGGAAAGAATGTTCCTTCTAATTATTCTTACATGGTTCTATTTCATAAATGTGGAGAATTTTGGAATTATCGAAGATGGTGCTCTATTGTATGTGCTGAGAAGCATTATGAGAATCAACAATCTACATGATCAAAGGAGCATGAGAAGTCTTATGCTAAGATGGATAACCACGAATTAATTACATGTAACCACTACTTCAAATTAGAGAATGTTGTAATGTATTTCAATTCATGTCCTATTATTATATCTTTTATGTTTTCTATGACATTTGAGTCCCAACCAGAAACGATATTAAATAATTATGGGAAAACTTCTATAAATTTTTTATCACGTGTTGATGATTGTGGGAATGTTCATCTTGAAAATTTTATAAGTATCCATTTGTTGGAATTTGAGTAAAAATGATAAAGTCATTGCCTATGTCTCAAGGCTCGTGAACGTTCATGAGTAAAACTATCCAACACATGATCTGGAGTTAGATGTAGTAATCTTCTCTTTGAAAATTTTGTGAAATTACCTATTTGTGGAAAAGTGTGAAATATATACATATCACGAAATACTCAAGTATATATTCACACAGAAAGAGTTGAATATGCACTAATGAAGATGGTTAGAGTAGATCAATGACTATTACTGTTCAATCCATTACCACCCTATGCAGGAGAACAAGATGGCAGATGCTCTAAGGAGAAAGGACCCACCGAATCAGTCATTGATGAGAATTGAAGAGGATCCAATATTATTATATTTGATGAAGGCGGACAACAAAATCATAAATAAGGGAACATCATCAATACTTTCACAAATGATTTCTCAACCATCTCTTTTGGAATGGTTAAAGGATTCTCAAAAGGATGATGTGGGAATTCAAAATAAAGTGGAAACTATCAAAAACCATAAATATTCAAAGTTCAATGTAAATGAAGAATGAATTGTGATATTTGGGTCAAGACTACATGTTCCATAAAATTAATAGTTAAAGAAATAGATTTTTGATGACGCACATAGTTCCAATTTCACCATTCACCCAAGAAACACAATGATGTATAAAGATCTCTGAGACAATTATTTGTGGGGATAACATGAAGAAGAAGATCACAGAGTATTCATCAATGTGCCTCGTATGTCATTAAGTGATAAATGAGAGGCATAAGTTTAATGTCATGATTCAACCATTACCCATACAAACATGGAAATGAAAAAACATCATCACGGAATTTGTCACCGGACTTCGGAATACATCTAAAGGATACAATGCTATCTGGGTTGTTGTGGGATGTCTTACAACGGTTTCACAGTTCATTGAAATTTGGGAGGCTTTCTCATTGAATAAATTGGCATGGAGTTAAATCTGATAAGTTGTAAGGTAGCATGTTTTACCACTATCAATTGTATCCGATCAAGATCTAGGGTTCACCTATATGTTCAGGAAGAGTCTCCAACACACTCTGAATACAACGTTGAACATCAGTATGACATAAAATCCTCAAACTGGTGGCCAATATGAGCAAAGTATCCAAACACATGAGGACATGATGAGATCATTGTCAATGCATTTAAATGGTGGATAATATAATTATCTTTTTTCTGGATGAGTTCTCTTACAACAACAATTTCCACTCAAGCATCCAAATGGATCTTTATGAATCTCTTTATGGGAATAAGTACAGAACACCGACATGTTGGGATGAAGTTGGGGAGTGAAAAATTCTTGGTCTATAAATGATCGAAGAAATGATAGATAATGTTAAGACCATCTATAATCACATCAAAGATGCTCGGTGTTGAAAAAAGTGCTACGTTGACAACCTTCATTGAGACCTAGATTCTAATATTAGAGGTATGATTTTCCACTACATATCTCTATGGAAGAGAGTGGTGATATTTGGGAATAAAGGAATTATTGGTCCAAGTTAAACATCCCTCTTCAGATCCTTTATACCATTGGAGGAGTGGCCTATTAATTAGAACACCCACCAAACCTGTCTCAAGTACATTATGTATTCCATGTATCACTCTTGAGTAAGTATATACTTCACCCATCACATGTACTCAACATATAGGTGGTACCATTGGATAATGAATTATTCTATGAAAAAAACTAGTGATAAAATTAGATCATAGAGAAAAATGTTCTAGTAAAGTGGAAGAGGAACATCTATAAAGTGTGATGGAGAAATAAAAAGTTTGAAGGGAAAACGTGGGAACCAAAGGAAGTGATGAAGAACCATTACCCTCATCTGTTTTAGTATGGAATAAGTAAATTTCATGGAATTTTTTATGAAAGGGGAAATTTTGTTACAATTTGAACTTGTATGAATTCAATTCCTTTTCATTTAATGAATTACAGATTTAGAAAATACATGAAATTTTATTATTATTATTATTGTTGTTGTTGTTTTTAAATGACCATTAATTATAATTATATTTTATAATATATTCATCTGTCAGTGATCAAACGATTGATATAAATATAAGGTTTTTGAAAAATTTTGATTTCGACTCAGTCAAAGAAGATGATGACCTCATCCATTAGACTCGAGTCGTACAAAGCTTATTCATTGGAGCATGAAAAGAAGGTAGTGTCACTAGGATTCTCTCTTGAACAATCCCAGAAAGATCTTCAACACGTTAATCATGAATGTAATCTCATATGGGATAATTACAAGCAAATAGAGACTACCACATGTGTGATGTTATCTGAGCTGCTCCCAATGTTTGTCACCATCACACACCTTACCCTTAGGTCTTAGGAGGGTGCTATAAGAGGTTATGTAACAAGGTATTAGTTGCTTATTTTGTAATACCATTTTATAAATAAAATTCTTATTCCATCAATTCCTTTATTAGAATATTTTTTCTTAAAAATTGATAGTTTTGATAAATTTATTTTTTGGTAAATGGTGCTTTTAAAAAATATATAAATTATTATATCAAACTACGGTTTTATTGATAATTTTATTAAAATAGTTTTATAAGAACACTCCTTTTAATTATAAATTATTGTTATATTTATTCCTTGTTTTTTTACTATATTAATAATAATTTGTTATGTTTGATAAGAATTATATTTTTATATCATAAAACAGAAATTATATTTTTAAATAAAGAATTTATTTTGATGAATTAATGAATTTTTGGAATATATAATATCTTAAAAAAAATATTATTTTCATATAATTTCTATTAAATATTAATGATAATATAATTTTTATGAAGCAAAATGTTCTTTTTATTAAGGTTTAAAAACTATTTTTTAAAAAACACATCAATTTTCAATAAATTCCTTTTTTTATTTTTAAAGTGAAAATTCACATATTTAGAAAATTATATAGATAAAATAAATATTATTTTTGGATCCAAGATGTCAAAATTATCTAATGAGGAATATTTCATAAATTTTTGAGACAATTAAATTTTTATGTAAAAATTAAATACCAAAAAATATATATATTTTGTTTTATGAAAACATATGACCTAATATTTATTTAATGAAATACTATAAAATGTATATTCGGAAAATATATTTTTAAAATTTAAAATAACAATATTTTATATTTTCCTTAACAATTTTATAATGCCTTAGAGTACCCTCCAAGACTTATAAAATATTTTAAACTTTTAAAATAATTTCCTTGAGAGTGTGACTCACCTACACATAAGAAAAGATAATATTTTAATATGTTCAGACCTTTTCCTTATAAAATATTTTATACAAATCCCCATTTCCAGAAACCATGGGCAAAAACCATGGAATAGTTTTTTGTTTTTTATTAGTTTAATGTGTAGTGTTCAAAACGTAAATAAAAAATAATTCCATCTCCTTCCCTATATAAACCCACACAATATCCCATTCATCTACACTAAAACCATTTTTAGCTCCACAAATCTATAACCCATAATTCCTATAGTCCTCCCAAGTCATCGAAAAGCTCCCAAGATGCTTCTCCCAAGCCTTTGAGATCACACTTCCAAGTAAGGGATCCTCACTTTTCTCTTCTCCTTTGAAATTCAAGCATCTTATTCAAAAGTAGTTCTTGAAATTTTGAATGTATATAATGTCATTATTTTATAATTATTCTATTACTATCCATTATATATTATTTTTTATGATGTATTATTTATCCTCCATCATTTTTACCCTTACCTAATCCATTACTATGCCAAAATTTCTTAAGTGATTTCACTCTTCTCATTCCATTCAAGCTACTCTTTTAAATTATTCATCTTATGTTACATATTTATATGTTGTTTTATGATGTTCCATGACCCCCATACTGTACATTTGATTTATATATTATTATATCTCCCTTTCACTCTCATCAATCCCCCATATGATCTATTGAGCACACCCGTTACTAGGACGAATTTTCGTAAGGGATTCCTTCCTTTCTCATTTTTATCAATGTTTATTTATGTTGTGATACCAATTTACATTCAATAACAAATGTTTTAGTATGATTTCAAACTACCCCATACTTCCATACATAGCTATTAAGGATCATAAAACACTTTATATCTCATTAATTCCTTCCATATTCACATGTTACCATGGAAATATTATGTAATGGATTTCTCTCTTCGTATTTCCATTCAATTATTTCTCCAATATTCTGCATCTAAATTCAACATCATTTGTTGGGATATTATGTTACATGATCCCCTTACTGTCTATTTTATTTATAAATTATGATATACCCCTTTATCTCTCATTAACCCATCTTATGAATTTCGATATGATGACGTTTTTCCGTTGAAATTGCACTGCGATTTTCCATGCCAAAATCATCGTGTGCTGAATACCACATCCATTTCTCTATGAAGGGTATTCACTTTAATTCACATATACATATTTAATATTACTAAAATTTAGGTATTCCAAATTACTTAATCATGGAATAGGTTATTATTTTGAATGATTCCATGTTATATGATCCATGAAACACACTTATGAATGAAATGAAATGTTAATAAAAGGGTGTGTCATGATAGCACTCCTATGCATTGGGGAATGTTTACTTTCATGATAATCGATGTGTAATTAGGGTTTACTTATTATACTTAATCTTCAATGAGGGTTAAATCATTATAATTCAAGTCAAATGATTGTTTAGTCAAGCTACTTCATTTGTAATGATGTTTTACTCATGCTACTTTAAGTACATTGATTGATTAATAATGCTAATTCAAGTAAAATGAGGGTTTACTCATGTTAGTTCACATGAAATTATAGTTCACTCATTATAATTCAAGTGAAATTAGGGATTAATCATACTAATTCAAGTGAAATTATGTTTTACTCAGGATAATCCATGTCCAATGAGCCTTGATTCATGCTAATATTATATTGTATGTTGT
Organism: Viscum album; assembly: GCA_963277665.1. Taxonomy (NCBI): domain Eukaryota; kingdom Viridiplantae; phylum Streptophyta; class Magnoliopsida; order Santalales; family Viscaceae; genus Viscum; species Viscum album. The sequence continues at coordinate 1,261,401,734 of OY728140.1, read as the reverse complement.
TGCTACATTTCCATATAATGATAATCATGCTATATCATGTTTTTATGTTCATGTTTCTCTTGTGATCCATTTATATTCGTATTTCCTATCATGTATTGTATCCATCATGTTATTCCTTGTTTAAACATTTAATAGGATTTATAGCTCACCCTTTTTATATGTATGTCCTCAGGTTATCCCATGAAATGCTAAGTACGAAGGAATGTTGTGGTCATGTAAAAGATGTTTTCAGTAAAGATTTTGTATTTTATGACTTATTTTGTCATTTCGTGTTATTATTTTTCCAATACACTATAAATCTAGATCCTTCGAGTTGTCTTATGTGCAAGGTTAGGTAATAAATCATGTTTAAATATAATTAAAATAGAAGGGATGTTATATAAACCTATCATCATAATGAACATTGGAAATTATACATATATTTGAATTCATAAATTCCTACCATGATGAGAGAAAACTTGCTCATTCAAATGGATGATGGTCAAAAATCATAATAAATCATAAATCCAAAACTCAAGAGCCTCAACCATTGAAAAAACAGACCACTATAGCATTGAAAACAATGAAAAACTGTCCCATACTAAGGAAAAATGAAATTCCAATTAAGAAATGTGGTCCAGATACAGTAGTTATATATACATCATAAGATCTGACTGATTCCATGATCACCTATCTATAATTCCTAAAAATCATAAAAACAAGATGCAATGCCATTTCGGGATACGCTGCCCCAAGCCACTCATCAGTACCCATGAATTGCTCTCCACATAAAATCAAGTACACATCCCCATATCCTAAATATTACTGACTAGTGTTAAGGGAATAATCAATAAAATAGATGGAAAGTTCCCCAATATTAAATTCATAAAAACCATTGAAAATAATTAATCATTATACACATCCATAAACATCATAGTATAGAAAAAAAATAATCAACAAATATTATATGAGAACAAATGATATCGTACTATAAAAACAACACTGATCACCCACTAGGATGATACCATTTTGAAAATAATAAAAAATATAATAGACAAATGAAAAAGTAATCCTTAATATATTCCCAAATCCCATTCCCAATTTTTCATATCCATTGATATTCGCTATCCAAATCCTTTACACATCATATCCCCAGATATGAAACAAATACATATGGTATTCACAAGAATCATGATTCTCTTGTGGGTTGGGAGTATAACACTAGGTATGGCCTAAAAAAACCCATGATATATGCCATCACATGATTGTTTATTTATGAGGAAAATTAATAATGAATAACAATATTCTTATGTCATCCAATCCTATCTATATAGCCACGACACCTGATGAGGTACACATGCTTATCGAACCACCATGTACTAACTAGGTTACTATACTACCTGACAATACCTACTATGATTCCATCATGAAATCCACTAGTTGACTCATTCCATTTAATCTGATACCCATCCCATGCCCAATGATTTATGGTAGGTTACATCTAATCCTTGATCAATTACCTAAGGATATTGGGCATTAACATACATTCACATCTCTACCCAATACCTATTCATTCAAGGAAAGGTCCATTATCATGTATCACATAATACTACTTCACATCCTCTATTGTGATCCTCAACCCGAACATACACAATGAAAGGTTCAATTCCAGATCATCGACACAACCCTATATACTTTGGGGAGGTCATATCTCACACCAACCCATCCATTAAAACTATTGGAAGGCCCCATCGATCTCACTGACCAATCCTTATAGAATCTAGGTAGGACACATCAAGAACACCCTCCCATGTCTCTAAGGACATGTTACCTAAAAAGGTGCCTAATCCACCTCACGAATGATCCATAAACCATGAATCTTAATGGAAATAATAAAAATAACATGTAAATGAAATAGGGTTACAAACCACCACATATATCACAAATTGATCCCGGGTGTGAGTTGCTTAAGCCTTATACCCTATCCAATAAACATCCCTACATACATATCAGGGTTCCCAATTGGTCCCACATACCCATCATAGTCTCTGATCATTGATACCATCACGTGATCAACACCCTTCTATGAAATTTCTGCCCGATGGCCCATCCTAATGACCCATATCCCATTCACTATTCAAATAACTCTAAAGTCCCTCATCACACATGGTCCATGTACCTATGTAATTTTGAATGTTTTTACATTCTATAAAACCCTATAATCTATAGTATAGCTACAAAATTTATCCATAAACACCCACAATATCCCAATATTATAACCTAAACAACTCCCATGAACCTCACATCGGTCCCATATCAAATTTCCTATGGGAAACCCCAGATCTTTTCACCCATAGGAAACCCATCTTTTTCAAATAAACCATGTCCTAAAGGACTACTCTCAATTCAAATGAACTTCAATTGTCAAAAAAATCATTATAATTGAGTAACTAATCACTCATAAAAAGAACACATATCTTTCACCTTGTAACTCAGCCCCTAGATCTCATTCCATCCCATTAAAACTAGGAACCTAGCTTCATCCATCATGTATATAATATCACATCTAAGAACCTCCAAAATTTCTATCATCAACTCTACCCATGTGCTAAAGTGAAATTTCTCACATATCCATATTCTTACAGTAACATCATCATCTCACATTAGGACTCTAGGATTTCACGTACTCCCCTACTGACCACAAGATATTATTTAGGCATGAAAAAATTATTCATAAACAACAATATAAAATTATATTATAGGTTAAACCTATATATAACATAATAACCCATTATGATCCATTGAGTCTTATATCGACCAAATAAAAATTATACATTATCTAGAACACCTATTTCATGATTTTATATAATAATTTTTAATTATATTAATTAATAATTAATTATTAAAAATTAACCATCTAGGAACAAATTGGTAAACACTCATATGACATATTACACTTACCAAAACCTCGGATAATGGTTTGTGGTCCACTCCTAACATACACAAAGATGTATGTAACAAAAAACCCTAAATATATAAACTTGTTCAAACTTCCAATTTCTGTCAAAGTTGATGAAAAGACTAATAAAATTCATACATCGACCTAACTTCTATGAAAAAAAGTTTTATTATGTCTAGATTCCACCTCAGGATTTCCTCCTTGGAAACGAATAAAAATATCATTCGTTTGGGATGATTTCTACCATGATTGGGAAGAAATATTTAAATAAAATTAAAAATAATATGGGAATAGAGAAATAAACAAGGAATAAGGAACATAAGGTAAATGTGAGATGAATAAATAAATAATTTTTCTCTTATCAAACCTATAACCACCTTAGATTAATGGATCGGAATGGTGGGGGAAGTTTTGACCATAAGACCCTTCCCTTGCAAAGCTTATCTACTAAAAACAAAGAGAACAAACCTTATTTTTTATAAAAAATAGAGATGTACCCATTTCATGACATTAATATTATTTAAACATAATTATCCACCTTGTAAAGTGACCCCCTTCTCTCAATATTTATAGTTTGGACACTTTTACATTCTATAAAGGAAAATAGATTCTAATTTTCAGTAGTCTCAGTCACCAATAATTCTTCCAATACAAAATAAAACCCTTGAAAAACCTATAAAACTTAAAACCACATCCACTTACATACTTATTAGAATATTAAATTTTAATAATCTCATTATGAGTATATTTTCTCAAAAATAGCATTGCAGCATATCAAAATTCAAGTTATTTATAATAATGATGACCTAGAAATGTATTGTTTATTAAAATTTATATATTGATAATTTTATGAAAATGAGTATTCTTTCAAGACATATAGATATTGAAAATATAAATTTTTATGGCCTTTATGTTCTAAAATTCCATGTTATTAAATATTATTTTTAAACCCATCTGTGTGATGGTGAGGATTATCATTTTTATATTAATAATGATGGTATTTTAAAATTGAGATCATGTATATAATTGATTTATATGTAACTGAATTAATAAATTAAATATCGTAGCTGCTAAGAAATTATGAAAGGTTTTATTAGATGATCATTGTAAAATATGATTATATCCATGTTTTATGCACAAATTTTTCCATGAACATATAAAGTACTGTATGAATTATAATCCTAGTTTGTTTATATTGTACAAATCATAAAAACACGATTCGTATCATGATAATTAGGGGATTCATGTATGATATACAAAACAAAGGAATAATGTTTTATACTGCCTTATTAAAATTTAGAGGATACTTCTTGTAATAAAACGTAATAATTGAACAAATTTTATATTAATTTGTTTTGGTGGTCTATTTTTTTATTAGAAGGCATTAGAAGAGACCTTTGATCATCAATGGGAAGTTGATCATGTCCTGAAATGAGTTTATGTATTGATTAGAATGCTATGATATTTAATGGAATGGATTAAAAGAAACATTTCTGATTCTTATATAAAAATTAAACCTAATACAATGGGTAAAAATCCAAAGGTTTATTAATTTATGGAATAAGTGAAAAATATTGAAAACTATATCAATAAAAAGAATAAGGTTGAGTAGATGAGTTGCATAATTACTTCATTTTAAAAAGACATTATGATGATTTTTAATACATTGTAATTCATGGTAATTGATATACATTTAATAAAAGAGTTTACACCAACATTGAATTTGAAGTATCTAAAAGAAATACTAAATCGTTGTAAAAATTAGGTAAATCTTTTATTAAACATGTTAGATTAGTATTGTTTTAAAAGAATGTTGAAAAAATTCATTGATGAATTTTTATACAAGTAATGAATCTTAGAATAAGTTAGATTAATATGTGGACAATCTGATAAGAAACACGAAGAATAAAAAATATATTACACTTATTACACTAATTAAAAACGAGTCTCGATGAAGGAAATTTGTACATTAGGTAAATTATCCATTTAGAAAGAAGAGACTTAGGGTGACCTTTGCTAAATATAATGATATAGAACTAGATTTTTTCCATCAAATTCCTAAATCTATAGTAAGGATCACTTCATTATCAATGAATGTAAATATTACTATAACCAAAACATATATTAGTATTATTTATCTAATAATTAAATTATTTCAACCATCTAAAAATAGTGGATAATTCAGACAGTCAAGGATCAAAATCACGGAATAACTAATGTATAATGTCTGTAAAAAAACATAATGTGAAAATAAAGAATTATTTAGCATTAATGAATTATAATGACACTTATAATGATCTTAAAAATTAATTATATTAAATATATATATAATTCAAAAATATTAATTTTTTATATATTATATTTAAATATGTTTATCATGAAATTATAAAATATAAGTAGGATTTCCAACCTAATCATAATTTTCTAAACCATGGATTATATTTTTCAATGCTCTATCTTGGTTGGGGGTGGTGATGGGTCAACATTAAGTATGAAAGTTTAAATTACATACGTAATTGAATGTTTTCTATATAAAAATGTTTTTTAATTATCATTATTTTTGAATTATTTTTATATTGGATAGAAAATAATTTTCATTTTATTTATTTTTTAAATATTACAGACTCATTTATTTTATCATATCATAATATGGTATAGTTTTTGATTCATAATCAATTTCACCTTTACTCGATGAATACAACCTTCATTATATTTAGATACCTGAATTATTTATTAGTGTTTTTTTTGGCCAAGGGTTGAGTTATGATTAAAACTTCATATCCATAGAATGAATTATGGTGAGAATTTAGCTTACATGAATTGTATATTATATATTTTTCTAGATCTATATCAAGAACATTATTCCCCTTACATAACAATTCCTCATTGTCCTATATTTTATCTCAAATTATGATGTTTGTATTCAAGTGATATGTAACCATATTTTAACGAAAATCATTTTCATAATGGTGATATATTTACATATTAACAAAAATAAATAGCATTTCAGAAAATAAATGATAGGTATTTATTATGAATCCATAGAGAGGAATAGTCAAGATTAGAGAAATTGCATAAAAATGATGTGTATATAATCTTGATGGAAAATTATAGAAAAATATTAAACACATCATGCTATTATTTATATTTTATTATATATGTTAGGAAAACATGGATGATTTACCACCATGCCACAATACCACATGTATAATGAAGTTCATAGTATTAAAAAAATGATTCTGAAAGTATCATGGGGTTAATAATGTATGAAAAAATATAACATGAGATATATAAAAGTGATGAATTACATGAATTGACCATGATGACCCATAAATTTTGGGTTAGAACTATTTCCTAACAAGTCCAGAAGGATGTTGCTGATCCCCACTAGATAGAGACAAGAACTCATGGAATAAGAATAATCTAGGGAATTATATACACGATATATATAAAACAACCATTATGAAATATAAGATAAATATTTAATGAGTTAAAACAATAGAAAAGTGATACATAATTGGAATGAAAACCCATAAAATTGGTTCCTGATCCAAGAGTAACTAAATTATATAGTTTAATGACTACACTCTCTAAATTAAAAGTAAAAAATATCCCACTTTCTCACCACTAGATTATTAAAACCATCAGACTCAAATACCAAATTCCCCACTACGGTTCCTTTCCCATTCATGCATCTGGTAAAATGTGGTTTACAAACACCCACGAGTGTAAAAAAAATAAGACCAATGAGATCTCACCATGTTTTCTATAACAATAATTGTTCAATAATCCACATATGATCATTTTAAAATAAGAAAGAGATTATATAAAACATACAAAAACTAATCAAAAATAAAAAAATGTACACTTTTATATAGTTTATGAAAACTTTATTGTAAAATACTTTCCACAAAAAATCTTACTTAATGTATATATCATTGTAAAAAATAAATTGTAATGACTCATTAAAAAACACAATGGAAATTACCACTAAGATAAAATTTATTAGAGATGGTTAGGATCATCAAACCATGTGATCAATAATGACTACTGTGCACTAAAGAAGTCCTTGATATAATTATATAAGGTGTAGAGGAATGCCTTGATGTGTGGGCCCCACTATGATATCATGTAAATAAATCCTCAACGTGATGACATAGGGATAAGAGGAGCACCTTGACGTGTGAACCCCCTATGATTCATGGAAACAAGTCCCTATACAACCACCCTTCCTATATATCCTAGTATCCCATGTGATAATATTTTAAAATAATTTTAAATCACTTTTTTATGTTATATCAAATTTCAAAAATCAAATTAGAAAACCCTTTTCACAACAAATCCATGCTTTGGAATCCAATTATCCCACACAATAAAAAAATTCATTTAAATCAAACATTTTTTTAATATAAAAAATAAGAAAAACCTTTTATATCAAAAATAACCATATACACATTTTAATAAATTAACTATCATTACATTAATAGTTCGTAAATCTTGTATAGAAATGAGAGTTCATGAATAGTTAAGTATAAATGACTCTAGATTAAAGTAGCCATGTCAAACAATTGGTACTCTAATAGTTCAATGGGATTCATAGACCAAAGGGGATGATATATCTCAAAATTAATAATCATTTACTACAATATGAATATAATGAAATAAAATTCATATTAAAAAATACTAGTGTATATAGTGAAGAGGTAGATACCGCTTACTGTGAAGATCAAAAATATTGGAATAATGATTAACAAAGATCCAATGAATTCAAGCTTTTTCAATGACTTATCTACTTGACAAATAACCAAATTATCCAATTAAGATACATCTCATTAAAACAAACATAATCAAAGTTTAATCTCATGAGAATTAGGAGTGGTATATAATAAAGAATAATAACAATAATAAATGGAGACATACCTTTGAAAACCTAGATCCAACACCCTTGGATTCATAAAAATTGATCATGAAGAGATATGGAATTTACAAAAACTCAAAAATGAGTACTTTAGGTTAATATATTATTCCATCAGATGTGTAATAAGACCAAATAGAGTTTTTTTGGGTATTAATGTAATTTCGATTAATTAATTAACACTTCATGGTTGGAATACATGGTTTGGATGTCCATGATACAAAAAAGTGCACATCTCCGTGTTACTAGAGGAGTTGGATGATATTTCTTCATTGTTCAACAAACCTTGTGATTACAATGTGAACATATTATGTTCTATTTTGAATGGTTTGGAGAGAAGGTTTCATGTTTATCTTAATAGTGTTTCATTCTCTATGTATATCAAACCAACTACAATGTTTCTAGGGTTGACCCACATGATTTTCCATAACCATCTTACAACCCTGAAAATTACTAGAAATCTATAAAAACTCAAAAATTTCACCATAAATAACTAAAAAAGATAAAATCAATAGATTGTAAAACTAAAAATAATACCCATACCTTTAATTTATATCAAGATGTGACAATTGTCCTCACAATATCACTTTTATCCACCACAATGTCAAGTCACAGAAGGATGATCCAAAAGTAGATAAGTCCATTACTACCTCCTCAATGATTCAAACTCCTAAATCTCATGAGAATAAATACCAAGATTTGAAAACACTCAAAACAATGAAATAGAACATCCACACATGAATTTCTCCTAAAACATTTCATCTTGCACTGGTTCTTAAAACACAAACACATCTATTTCTAGTTCGAAAAATTTGAAGGATTGTGATGATATTTCTTATGATGAGATATGTATTATACATAATATCTAATAGTAAATTATATTGGAAATTATAACAGATATTTCACCTTCCCAACATGATTAATTATATTAAATGGTCCAACATTTCTCAAAGACAACTTATACTAATTTACAAGATGACGGTGACCCAACCAAGGTGATACTTTTGATAGGACCTTATCCCCAACTACGAATTCAAATAAGCCACATCGAAAGTCTATATAAGTCGTATTTGAACTGTTGTATTTCTAAAATTAATGATGAATTAAATGAATATTCACCAACATCTCATAGAAAATGTTCAGTCCCAGATGTGAACCCTCACCCACCACCAAACAACAAAGAAGATATTAAAAACATTAAAAATAAAGGGCTTTTAAAGGATCCCTAATAATTGATCACTGGTGAATTTTTTTTATAAGAAAAATCAATCATTCTCGTAAGTCTATCACAAGATCCTTTGAATCCCCGAATGGAGACAGAGCATATCCAAAAGGATATGAATAGTTCACCATACTTGAATATCTATTTGAGGATGGTTTATCATACTAAATCTTAGTTGAGTCTCTATTTTCTCCTAAATACCCTTGATGAACAAGTATGTAATCATGGGATCCTCATCTAAGATAATAATACAAGTCACTCCATGAAACATCAAAATCATATTCATATACAAGTTTCTATAATACTAATAATTTTTGTCACCTGACATCGGAATGAATTGCACATATTTTTTCAACAAATAAATCACCCCAATGATGAAATTTATATATAGGTAATTACATGGTAACCCGATGATGAAAAACATGTTTACTCCATCCTAATTTAAAATTGGCATATGAGGAGGATGAAGTTGACTTAATTGTTTTTGGTTCTCATCCTTAATATACTTTTATGTATAAAAAAATGAAACAAACTGATCTATACCACACTACATTCCCAAGTACTATAACCAAAACTAAATGTCATAATATATATTTATAGTTTTATTATGAATAGTCCATGAGGAACTATGAAAAAACTATATCACGGTCTTCTTAACAGATACTTGGATGATGAACCAACTCCAAAAAAAAATATTCCCTATCATATAGAGAATCACAATGAAAATGGTCTCCCCATCAAATAAAGATCCATGTATTTAACTAAAATCATCATCCTACTACACTTCTGAAAAATCAACATGATAATAGATGATATAAATTCTTATATAGATAGATTCATACATATCTTATCCTATATCGACTATATGTGTATCTGAGAAAAGTGTCTAATGAGATTCCACTCCCCCTTAGATTCAATGATGGGAACCTCAAAAACTATCTTAAACTAACCAAATAATGTAGTGAGATGTGAATGTGACATGATTAAATGAAATAGATAATTAAACTAAAGAACACAAAAAAATTAAATAACCCACTACCTAAATTGGTCAGATGTTGGAGTGTCTCTAAGAATGTCATGATGACTGTACCTCTACAATATCACAACCTCCCAATGGGAATAGGTGTATTCTCGATTCCATCATTGACCATCATGTCCACAGCACCGATCATAAATTCCTATTTAGAAAATGTCTGAGTGTCTCTATCTAAGAGGTTTGCATTAGGGGAACCATTATCCCCTCACTTGATATCCAATGCCCACACTATCATCATTATGAGTGGAAGAACCTAGGGAATCACTAAGAATACCTCATGAACAATCTATTTGTTTGAACCCCATAGTAGTATTTGGGAATTATTGCTATTAGGTCAATGCCTAATTACCAGGGGAGGGAGGACACAAAAAATCCTATAGACATTGGCTTGAAATATTCCTTATGAACCATTATATCAAATGGAATACCATCCCTATCTCTTATAGCCAATTTCTTGGGAATTCAAAATCTCACAACTCATTAGCTAAACCATTTCTGGTGGATGCACCCTATCTCAAGGATTTTATCATAGGCATCAATTGATGTTATCCAAAATTCACCCTTATGATGTAAAACTCCATTATTGGATAATATTCTCAAAAAAATACATTATACATCCATTAAAATCACAGTCTGTATAGGTATTCACAATGGTTTAGTGGTATCATTATTTTAATCCCATCACATAGGCTTTTATAATGGTGCCATTGTATCAAAGGAATACATGCCCTATTAGGAAATCCTATATACATACATAATCTCTTCAATATAAAGCTAGATCCTAGGTATTATCTATGGAAATCCAAACATATAACACCCAAACCTATGGATTATATCCAGGATGGAATCCACCGCAAAAATTCTACGAGACCAGAAGAAATAAAATTGTTCATGCTACGCTATCATCCATCTCCCCAAGTGATTCCTAAGAATATTAGTGAATCACATCAGTGCAAGGATCATTGGAAAATCTTTAGGAATACTAATAATAAGACAACATTAATTAATAATCATAAACCATGATGAATATATTACCAAGGGTATATAAATTCCCATGTCGTTCATTGCCATCATAACCCCATCTAACTTATATATTGGTTCAGGTTTTAGGTGGATAACCACAACCAAACGACCCAACACCAACTCCTAGGTAGTTATTCATTAGGGAACCAATTTGTGTCCTCTATGACATATAATCAATTCGTGACCCCCACATGGGTCATCAATCATTAACATAGTCTCCGATCAAAACTCAAAGCTCTCAGGATGTCACATTCTATGCCATTATAACAGGACTGGATAACCTTTCCTACTACATATGGTACTCCATATAGGATACACAGTAAGTGATAACACATTACCCATATTAGAATTCTTGGTTTCACTAAATATGGTTTCTCTCCCAACCAATGTTCATTCTAAATTATGACATAGATCACCCCTCAGGGTGATGGTATCAAAGCTAACATAAAAATTGTTTACTTCCTCAACCATTAATGGATGAGGTATATAGATAAAGATAAAGAGACCTTCATGGCCCGTGGAACTATATTGGGTCCATATAAACTAAATTTAAAAAATAAATACCTAATTAATAAAAATTATCCATTAATCTTAGGCCACTAACTCAAAACTTTAGAAGGGCACCACCTATAGTGGAGAGCCGACACCTCACTTTCAACTGAACAAAAACATAACACCAAAAGAAAACATATGAAATACCTCCCAAAATAATTATATATTTTACCATTCAATTGAAATTTTAGGTCACTCCCCTTAGACCTAACAAGATCTATTCATACTTTTCACAGACTGGATTCATAACTGAGCTCCTAACTCACTCCAAGAATCTGAAATGTTTTATTTATTCAGAATATAATTAATTAAACAATTTATTTAGAATTAAAAATATACATAGAAAACCCACAATATAACTATTTCATATAACAATAAATGCCAACAAACCATGGGAGGACTATCACAAATATTTGGTAACAACCTGATAAAAACCCAAACCACTAAAACAAAACCCATCATCAATTTAAATTAACTCAAATGAAAAATACAATGTATTTCTATGGTGTGAGGTACATTTCATGATTTGATGAATAGATACAACCCAACATCATCGCGGGATGTCCTCAATATAGGATGCATGAAATTTTAAATGAATTTGGTGTTTACAAAATTATTTTGTGAAATAATCATTTTTTGACATAAAACCAAACCACAAGAAATTAGTGGAAGAAGGTAAGAAGAAATAATAGATTAGTGAAGAAAGGATCGTATCATTATCCACAAAAAAATCCTCGAATACCCCCAAAACCCAGAGGGGAGAACAAAAGGTGGTAATATGGTAGGTGTGAATTCACCAGATAACAAAGATAAAAAAATGAAGTGGCCCTTCTTAGGTATTATGGAGGGATTTAGTTTTTTATCCTAATAATCCCATCTCAAATATGATAGAGTCAAACAGTTGGCCAGTGGAACCTACTATCAAACTAGTGGTTTACTATAGTATCCACTATAAAAACTATCATGTCCCATACTGGGGACCTCATGATCCCTCTGGAGTGTTTGGAAATATCAAAATTCACCACAAAATATGAAATTGATATCTCTAAATAGCTGTAATAGCGTATCAAATTATTTTTTATCACTGAAACATATACTAAACTAAAAGATACAAATTCCCATTGAAATATTCCATATTATACAAACATGAGACAATAAAAACTCCTTAACATAATATCTATTGTACCTAAGAATTTATATATTTTATCCAACCACATCATTCATCCATCTTTGGTCATCAAATTTCATCCAAACCGATACGTTCTACCCTAGAACCCCCAAAAAAATATGCAAGAATCAACCTATATATGAAATTGATAAAACCAAAAAAATTGATCCAATGTCTTTGATAATCACTGAATCATTGAGATGAAACATTCTTAAGACCTTTCATTATGAAATATTATCACCATGTCTAGCTATTCACCACTGGACCTATGGTTCTCCCAACAATAGAACTTATGTCATAAAAGACAATTCCAATGCCATTGTTATTTTAAAACTGAATTTCCCATTGAAAATAATCAATATTGTTCTATCTATGTTTCCACCATGTTTTCAAAAGAATCATGAAAAAACATATGCAAGAACACCATTAAAAATTCCAATTCTCTTTACCAATAAAAAAAGTCATGCCTCAACCATCCAGAGCATGCCATAATTTCATTTAAAATCATTAACCAAACATTGAAACAAAAATATGATTTCTAAATTGATGCATCCAATTTGGTTTTAGGATCATAACATCAAATCACATTTACAATGACAAGTTGACCCACCTATGGATGACCACCCTTAAAATAGATTGTCCAAATATCCAACATGCTATACAAAATAGATGTTCACAATTCGTTTAGTCTTAGAGACAACCCATTATAATCTGAACATGTTCACCAAATTCGAATACCCCCTATCATTTTATTTCATGGATTAGATCACAAAACAATAAAATCTATCATTATTCTCTATCATGAGTACCAAATTACTCATGATCCAAATAACCCTCCTACCATCCCTATTCATACCAAACCTAATGAAAATGATTAGACTCCACTATATATAATAATTTAGTTTACAGTGGGAATTCACAATGGATTCAAAAAGGATCCTATACCCATCTACCCACTAACATTGAATCTAAAAATGCCCATCTAACAGTTAATCCCATACTCTATTGACCATTCTATCATGAGTGTCTATAACATCCCAGATAAATAATGGATATTAAACTTTCATATTTATTAATATTTGTGAATAAAATATCAATATAACTTTTAAGGTGATGGTATGTTCGATGGCGTTCCCAACATGCAACAATGAGTTTCTTTGAAATCGTACATTGCACACTAATAATATAATAATATTATTCTAAATGGTAGTTAACGCCTAGCCATTATAATGGAGAGAATGAAAAGAAATAACTCAGAAATGATTATATATGTTATTCAAATATTTTTATTTTTATCCAATAAATTTTATATGCCTAAAATTCAAATTAATCCAATTTTAAGAATAAATATTCTAATATTCATTAGAAGGCCGATTAACCGCCTTTTTGATGGAGAACCCTTTTTAAATCTACTTTTCGTCACTTTTATGTGTTATATTTGACAAAACTAATTCTTCCTTTAGAATCAAGACATCAAACTTTACTTTGTGTAATTTGTTTTTATTTTTCGATAAAGATCATTTTTAGTGAAAATTGCGGTATTTTAATTCAAATCCTCCATTTAATCTAATTTATTTATATTGTTAGATCATCTTTTTAATTGGGTTTAAAGATTAAATAAAATATATTTTTATCTTTTAATCCAATGGTTGTCATTGCAATTAATTTCACTTTGAAATTGGACTTAAACTTATGTCAATCTATTAATAGATATTATTTCTTAAAAACACGCAATTTTTTTACAACGATATTTAATTATTAAATTAATTAATTAAACTTATATTTTTTGAATATTGTAAAATAGACATTTTTTTGAATTCGGAATATCAAATATAGCTTAGGGTGAATTTCTTGTATTTTTTTTAAAACGTCAATTTTTGATGAATAGTGAACCCACTAAGTAGTAGTTAAAAACTGATTTTTCGTTTAAATGAAAAATTACCACTTCTATGATTTTATTTCCAAAAATCGTAAATACATGGTTGTCATTAGGATGTAAAATTTTGTTCAATGGGATGAAAATAATTTTTTGGAGAATAATAACTTTTATGTTTTATTAATCACGATTAAAGGTAATTAGTGTAATTTATGGTAAAAATAATGATATAATAATATGAAATTACCTTGAGACATGTCATACCCTTATTTGATGTGTCATGGCCGACCAAGAAAATCCATGGGTAAAATTTTCGACCCCATGGAGCAAATTCGGTAAGAAAATAAAATTAATAACTTTTTATTTAAAGTTAAAACAAATGTCACAAACATGTATTGTTTAACTAAACCAATTTTTACATGGGATTATACAAGTCATATTTTTTACTATAAATATTCATTATAAAGCTACAAAAATTTCCTACATCAATTTTTTTTTTAATTTTTGGAAATTAAATAAATAAATATATTTATGACACCATGATTATGCAGCGATTCCCTCATTAATGAATTATTTAAATAAAATGAAAAGATAAGGTGAAATATAAGACATAAACATGTCCAAAACCTATTTAATGGGTTTATTTATATCCCTTATAACCGTATATTCAAAATATATTATCTTGGGACCTTTAATATCCGAAAATCATTTTATAATAAAGTAACTTTTCATGACTTTCCAAGAGTGCCCCACCTCCCTCTTAGAAAAGGGCCCCAACTCTACCACCTAACGCACACCTCTCAAGACATTTTCTCGGCCAAAATATGCTCATTTCATCTCTCCACATCCCTATCTTCATTATAGAATCCTTACCTTAGGTATAAATCTCTTCAAGATAAGCTTTTGGTTCAAACCATGAGGAGTTACCTGATTTAAAGATAATGTCTTCTCTTATGTTCTTTTCTTTTATTCTACTTCTCCAACCCCCTAAACTATTTTTATTCCTTTATTTTCTAACAAAAACAGTATATTAAATATACTAGGATGTTGTTATGAGATGGATTCGAGCGACACTTACACACACCTCCGTCTATTGGTTAAAGAACATACAGTTTCTGTGGATGGCGAATTTCTGCCGCACGAAATGATGATTATTCAATATTCTTCTAACACCTTTCATGATGGCCATTAAGATGTCATTATTTTTATATATGATATATATTATTTTTATGTTTCCAATATTCTTCTGTGTTTTTCATTTATGGGATCTCTTTATGGTTTCTATTATGGGTAAACACGATATCTTCATTTTATGAAGTGTGGACTACCGCCCCCTCAAAGTGATTTGATTTGTTAATGCCATATGTG
Organism: Viscum album; assembly: GCA_963277665.1. Lineage (NCBI taxonomy): Eukaryota > Viridiplantae > Streptophyta > Magnoliopsida > Santalales > Viscaceae > Viscum > Viscum album. The sequence goes on along the minus strand of OY728140.1, from coordinate 1,261,385,636 downwards.
GGATGTATAAAGGATGGGGTTAATGATATTATATATATATTATATTATACTGGAATTATAATATTACTTTATATCATTATGATTTTATTCCATTTAATAATAAATCGAAATGAAAGAATGGTTAATGCGTACGTACGGCTTACCGTCTCCATGAACGGTGTATTTAATTTCATGCCTCTAAATGTTATGTAATATTAAAAATTAATTTATATACTATATATTTATGATATATATGATATCTACATCATTAATATGTTTCTGGATATGATGGACATTTTACCACATGAACAACATGTAATTCTAAGAAGTTTATTTTTGACTCAAGTACCAATGATCGAAAAAGCAACTGTTATTAACGTAAATAATTACATGATGTTCATAAAATGGAAATAAATGATATAAAAGTAATAATTAACATAAAAATTTTCTTATTCAAGTAGAAATTAACTGTATTTTATTATTTAAGAGATTAAAGAATTATCAAGTCAAGTAGGACACGAGGTATGGGATCCGACCTCTCTCTTTCTTTTCAAGTACTCTGTTTTATGTAATTTATTTTATGATCCATGTTCTTATGTTAGAGAATGTTCTTTTATATTCACCATACTGTAATTTTTATTTCCATATGATGAGAGACCCTATCTTACTCTCATAAATTCATTTTAAGAATTTTTATGTGGTGTCGTTATACTGCCGAAGATTCATAAGGAATTTCTTATCTCACTTTCAATTCTGTGAGATTTTCACTGTTCGCCACTTATTTATTACATGTGGTGTATTGTGTACTGAAATTTCATATATTTTATCATGATCCTATTTATATTCATGATATTATGTGATTCATTTGGTGTTTATTATCTTGTGTTCATACGACTCGATTGATTACCACGAGGTAAAGAGTTTTTATCTCACATTTTGTTCCCTTGAAATTAATGTAAAATTTTCCACTATTTCCTTTTGTGTTTTAACACCCCAATATTGGATTGTGTGTAATTTATTCAAAATAATTCAATAACATGAACTACACGCAACACTGAGTTCAAGCGCACTATGACTTACCGAACAAGCCGTTCAAAAGAGATTATGAATAGTATTAACTAAATTTTGAACCTTATATAATACTTATAATTTTATAATCCATATTATTAGTTTCTTAGACATAATTTAAGAACAAATTCCTTTTTTCAGATAACAGAGGTATTTTTCAAAAATGCACTTTTACCAACTTTAATAGTGAACCCTATTTAAATCCAATATTTTAAACTTTTATATATTTAATTTGACTAAAAAAATTTATTCTTTAGAAAGGGGACATAAAAAAATTTACAATGTAACATCCCAAGCTTCCACGGTACGCTTCACTTTGAATAATACAGTAGCGTGTGTTGTACGCAACTTCGAGTTCTAACACACACCATAACCAATCAAACTAACCGTTATTAATAGTAATGCCTACTTTTTGAAATTATATATATTTTATATTTCAAAATTGACTTCATTTTTGGATTTAGAATATCGAATTTAGCCTAGGGTGAAATTTCGGAACTTTTCGGATAACACTTATATTTTGATGAATAGTGAAAATTACTAAATTTTATTAAAAACAACTTTTTTAATCTAAATAATTTATATTGATAAATTGTTAATTTTATTGGTTTTAAAGTATATTTAGAATATATTTTTACCATTTAATATAATTTCGGTCATTGTACATAATTTTACAATTAAACCGGACATAAACATGTGTCAATCATTTGATAGTTATTATCTCTTAAAAACACGCTTTTTGTTTTAACAACAAAAATTAATATTAAATTAATTTCTGCCACTTATGTGTTTTAAATTTGGAAAAATGGATTCCATATTTGGAATCAGGATGTTCAAATAGTGTAAATAGTTAACTTTTATTTTTATACATTTTGAATAATTACTTCGCTAAATATTTTATTTACCATGGTTAAAGGGTAATTCCGGTAAATAAGGGTTAAAAAATAATGTTATAATAATAGAAAAATACCCTAAAACGTGTCCTAACCTTATTGGTTGATACAAGTTCGAGAATAGGCATCTTTGGGTCGATTTTGGTACCCCATGGTGCCACTTGTAATTGATAGAGACACTTTATTTTAATTAAGTTAAAATGATTACAAAAATGACACAAGCATATATCTTTTAGGAAAACAATTTTTACATAGGGTTATATATTTTGTATTTTAGACTATAAATATTAATTAGAAATCTAAAAATATTTCCTACATAATGGTTGTTTATTTATAATTTTTAGATATTAAATAATTTAATTTATTTATGACACAATGATGATGTAGTAATTACCATAATAGTAAAAAATTAAAATAATTGATATTATAAATACCAAAATAAATATAATTTGAGAGTTTCTGTGAATTATAATAATTTTATAGGTTAATATGACATGTTATGATTTAATTAGTTGAATTTTTTCGAAGTAATCATTCTGTTATGATTTTTACAAAAATCAACTATTGAATAGTTTCATATTTGACATAAAAGAGTTTTTAAAACAAATATTATATTATTAATTGATATTAAATTCCTAAAAATCTAAGGTTCGTCCAAGAAACTTATATCAAGATAGTTTTATAATTAATGGAACACTTGGGGGTCTCTTGGATGTATATAGTATGTTTATTAACTATATAATATAAAAATAAAATGTGACATGGTAAGTGTCAAACTTATTAACTAAGAGTTAAAACTAAAAGATAAGGTTAATATAGTAACCCAAACCTGTCTAAATTCTATTGTTTGAGTGTTTTTTGACCCATACCCACCTTAAGCTTTAAATAATAGACTTTTTAGCCATTAGAAACCGAATATGAATTTATTATAAATTAATATTTCTAGTTTTTCCTAAGGTGCCCCTCACCCCTCTTATAAAAGGGAACTCCCCCTTCTCATTAACTCACACCTTAAAAGCCTTTTTATTCGGCCAACCCCAGCCCAAATACTCTCTCAACTTCCCTCACTTCATCCTAGAGTCCTTAATTTAGTCATAAAGCCATCATATGGAGCCCTTTTGATCAAATCAAAAGGAAGAAGCCAAAGAAGACGTAATGATTTCACCACCCTTTTCCATGTTCATTTCTTCTTCCACATCATCATCCTTTGTTATCACCATTCTAAAATACTAAATCCAGTATCATATATATACTATGATACTATTATAAATATTGTACAACCATATTCAGTATTCTATCCATCCTTTGAATAATATGTCACCATACGTGCGTACGTACTGCTTACCATCTCCACGTCGTGGTGTAATTGTTATTCAATAAATTATTATTTGGATGTGTATAATAATGATATGTAATTCTTGTAAATAATAAATGTAACATGATAATTATTCTATATATATGATATACCATCCAATTATATATTATTTTAATATAAAAATAATGATATTGTCGCTCGTGCGTACGTCTGGACTACCGTCTCCATGAACGCGATGAGATTCATTCTCCATCATATCCATTCAAGTATAATTCTCATTTGATGAGTAATAATATTATATAAGGACTTGATATCATTATGGATACTATTAGGATACAACCTATCCATTACAAACATTGCTTTCGTAACAATAAATATAAAAGAAAACGAGTAAGTTAACACCCGAAACAACGATAATACTAAGATATTATTAACAAATCAATGTTAAAAGATCATATATTATATCATATTAATGTATATGATTCTTGTATAATTTAATAACTATTATTTCACCATTATACAGGAGGTTAACCTACCCCAACCAAGGAAAAGTACAAGGTAAGGGTTATTTCACAATCTCTTCATTATCTGAGGTTGTTTATACGTAATAATCTACTGGGATCTCTTTATCATCCACATCCATGTTTCTTAAAAATGAATTTCAAAACATTTTTACTATTTAAAAGAATAAGGGTTAAAGTCATTTATACCCTTGTTTGACTTTTTTTAAGAGTTTTATAAAGGAATCTTTCTGTCGTTTTCCAACAAAGGTGCTTTTTAACCTTTTCAACAGAATTAAGGTAAGAATGTTTTTTTAACTTATACGACGGGTGCGGTTATTTTCCGCCATTATAAAATCGTCGAAGCTTCCCTTACAAGCTTATAATAATAATTCCAATAAAAAATTTTTATTTTATAAATATATGACTCTTAAATGATTTCAAAATAGAAGCGATATTTCTCTAAAAAGAGTTTTTATTTCATCTATGTCAACATCCTTTGATGGATTTTACGCTTATTTGAAGTTGATTTATTATGATAGAAAACTTCTATATTGTATTTAAGGTTTTGTGATATGTTTGACTGTGGATGTGTTATTTTTATACCATTCCTAGTTTATGGTGAAAGTATTGACATTTTGTATTCTAGTTTTAATACGAATGTTTATGTTATGTTTAAACCTTTTCATATGGAAATTCATTGGACTTAATATGTGACGGGTGGAGCCCGCTATAGCTCCTCTATGCATCGGTAGGTCTCATGAGACAAACTAGTGTCTTAGCACAAGGCCTTGACAAAATCTTATTTGTAGTCTTAGCACGAGGCCTTGGCTATGTGGTTATGATAGTCTGGCATTATGCATTCCATCATTATGAAAGTGGTTATTGATATTGCATTTGATTATTCGATTACTAGACTATCCATGTGAATAAGTAAATGGAATTATTTCATTTTATTTTGCCATACTATGTTGAAGTTCAAGTTTAAAAGGCTTTTGTTTTAGTTATACACTGCCTTAAATGTTTATTCATATTTATGAAAGATTCTTCTATATTGTTATCCTTAATGGGAATTTGAGCTCACCCCTTTTCTATGTTTTATTTTTCCCAGGATGTGAAGAAGTAAATTATGAATGACCTGCAGGGATATTATGAAGGGATAATAGTGTGGACTATGGAGAAAATATGTTGTTGTTGTAGTTTTTCACTTCATGATGTAATGTAAAACTTTATGAATATATCTAGAGTTTCTAAGGCTACTTAACCAATTGGTCATTCGAGATTTGATCTTTCTTGTGATCATGCCAAGGTTATGTAATAATGCACCGACTCTGGGGAACTAGGGTCGGGGTATTACATGTGTTGTGTATGTACTTCCAATTATTGTATTATTTGGGTAATATACATTATTTTATGGGTAATTACATCTTCATTGTATGACCCTTCTTTCATGGGGTGTACGTTTAGAAAGATACCCAAATCGGTAAGGGAATCTTTCACCCTCCTTTTATTTAAAAGACTTCTCTTGTTATGTCTTTTAATTTACATCTTATTATGTTGGGATATGTTCTTATATATCCTTATTGATTAAAATTTTAATACCATGTGATGAGATACCATTTTCTCTCTCATCAACTCATTTTCTGAATTTTAAAGTGATACTGTTAGGGTGTCGAATTATTGCAAGGGAACTTCTTTACCCAATTTCAATCCTTTGGGTTAAACTTGTACTCCTCGAATATGTCATTATAGGAATATCTGAGAACGACTCTGATTATTTTACATTTAATATCCTCTTATATTGGGTATATTTATATTTGTCACGCATAAATTATGTAGTTGATTTATCCTTCTTTGAGGATACCGTCTTTGTATGGGACTTCTTCTCAATATCCTCTCATTGAGGTATATTTTGTTTTATACACAACTTTATTTTATACGGTGTATAAAACTCTTTGACATTTTATTTTATTCAAAAGAAATCTTTTCTCTATGAATCGTTTTACTAAACGACAAAATGTATGTTAATTTTTTTAACGTACACAGTGACAATGACCTTTCCACCACCATTAGTATTATTTGATCTTTGGCTTCCTTAACATGCCATAATGTTTTTAAAAGGAAAATAAATACCATATACTCTTTTATGTATTTATGTATTGAAAATGGTTTTTATTAATGGTTTGATTATAACAATGTGTTTTAATAATACCTTGTGATTAAAATGTGGAAATGTTATGTTTCTATTCTGCATGTTTTATGTGATACGATTGTCTTATGGTTCTTGGGAAATGTTTATGAAATAAGGTGGTTCTGTGATAAACTAAGGGAGGGTAAGCCCGAGATATCTCTCCAATGAATTGGGTAATGTGAAGGGGATAAACTCTATGGTTTCTCTAAAGAGATTTAGGGAATATACTGTGATGGGTATTCGGAACGTAACCGAGAGGGTTACTCCCTACGTAAGAATCTTATGAATCCCCCAAGGTACATATATGTCTTATGATTTCTATGATTTATTCATAAATCTTATGATTTAATGAGGTATGTTAAAGTGATTATGTTTTATGATTAAAGTATGATTTCATTGATTCTTATGTATGCATGGCCTAATGTTTTCTTTTCGTATTGTTATAAACCTTACTGAGCTTTTTATGCTTATCCCATGTTTTTGAAATGATTTTCACAGGACATTAAGTGGAATAGGGTCAAGGATGGGATCATGGAAATGTCAGGCTATCTAAAACAAGGAAATATACATGAATATTTTGTTCAAGAGTTTTTATTTTGTGAAAAAATGGAAACTGGGTAGATGTGTCTACTTTGTAATTTTTGAGATGTAATAATTATGACCTAATTCTCTAAAAATCTAAACCTAAAAAGATCCTCAATTTGAATTATTCATTTAATTCATGATTATGTAATGTTTTAAGGCTAGGGGCTTATAGTTAGTATAAAATATCGGTTTACATAACTTTAGAGGTTAGGGTATTCTTTAAGAAGAAGTGACATTACCATAATGGCTAGGATTTCAGAAAGATTCACAGTTTTTAGATAAAGTGAATGAGTAATTATATCTTAGTGTTTATCTTCCTCATTAGTACATGATGATTTTGTTGATATACTCACATTGACTTTTTTGGTTTTAGTAAATGGATGGATCTAGTAGGCACCAAAGTGACTATGGGTTTGAAAGAAAATGTGGTGGTTCCTTGATTAAGAGAATAGATGAAATGGGGGATTCAATAATGAATCTTCTGGTTATTCTTAACCAACTATCAAGGCTTTATGTTAAACCACTTGAACCATGGGGTGTTCTCTCATGCATCATGTACGAGAGAACCTACTCGATGTGGTAGTTTAGGTAATAATTTTATTGGTAACAATTAGCGTTTAAATGATCCTTACTTTTGAGGTATTTGTGGGTAACTATATGTTATGATAGAAGATGAAAGGAAAGAGATAAAATTGAGTTTAATTATATTATGGTTATTTTTGAAGATTTTATATCTTTTTTGGGAATGTTTTAAGAATTATATTGTTTTGGATAAAGGAAAACACACAGACCGTGTGACAACCCGTTGCGTCTGACGATGATGTGGGAATCGAACTCACATCCAAAGCGCAACTCGTATTTATCGCCTACCACTGGTCTATGTAAAATCCACGGTTAGTTTGACTAAGTCTTTTCAGTTAGTTGATTTTAAGAATTAAGAACAAGTTTATTTTGGGTTATCTATGGAAATGATTAACCTATTAGAGAGGATATGTGATTAGGATAATTACTTTTAAATATGAGACTTTAAGAGAAACTGATGTTATTTGGGGATAAATACCTTGGAAGACTATGTGATTAAATCCTTCAATGATTTGGGTTTCAATCTTAGTGTGGTTTACTTTGAAGAATTTTACGAAAAATTGTTTATTGAATGGTCTTTTTTGAACTTTGGGTTTTGTTGGACAAATTTTGGAGGTTAAGAATAGATTTTTTTTATAATGGATTATCTATTTTGGGGAATATCAGATCGTGTACTAACCTTTTTTGTATTGGTTTTGGATAAGGTCTAAAGACATGGGAAATATATAGTTATCTTTTTTGGATTAGGTGATTCTCATGAAGTTGATTATAGTACTCTTAATGTGAGAAAGTCTTCCTAAATACTCGTCTTTTGGAGAAAATATGAGTTTGTGTAAGAAATCTAATAAAATTTTAAAGTCAAAATGATATATAAGTTTGTTTCCTTATGTTTTAGTTAATTTCATTAATAAATTCCTCAATGAAAAGTAACTTGAAATAAAAATGTTGTCTCTTAATTGTTCCTACTGGGGAATCAAATACCGTTTAACCCAACACATGTTTGTGATTATCTAGTGGTTAACTTTGTCATAAACATGTATTCTATCACTCACCATCAGAACATGACACTTTGTTTTCTCTTCCATGTCCATGTTTTCCTACATGTAATCCTAGTATGGGTTAGCTTGGTTGACCTTTATACTTCTCTCTCTTTATTTTAATGTGATAGTTTTTCTTACTCTTGTTCCAATGTGGGACATTCAATGAAGTTACTAAGACCAATTTTAAAATTTCCAGGAAGGAATTCCCAAAGGGGGGGAAGGATATAACATCCCAGATAAATAAAGGATATTAAATTTTCATATTTATTAATATTTTTGAATAAAATTCAATATTACATTAAAGGGGATGCTGTGTTTGATGCCATTCCCAATACGCAACAATGAGTTTCTTTGAAATCATACGTTCCACACTAATAATATAATAATATTATTTTCAATGGTAGTTAAAGCCTAGCCATTGTAATAGCGGGAATGAATAGAACTAACTAAAAAATGATTATATATATTTTTTTCAAATATTTTTACTTTTATCCAATAAATGTTAGAGGCTTAAAATGAAAATGAATCCATTTTTAAGAATAAATATTCTAATATTCATTAGAAGGTCGATTAACCACCTTTTTTATAGAGAACCCTTTTTAAATGTACCTTTTGTTACTTTTATATGTTATATTTGACAAAATGAAATCTTTCTTTAGAATCAAGAAATCAATATTTACTTTTTGTAATTTTTTGTTGTTTTTTTGATAAAGATCATTTTTAGTGAAAAATGCTCTATTTTAATTCAAAACCTCCCTTTAATCTAATTTATTTATATTGTTAGATTATCTTTTTAATTGGGTTTAAAGTTTAATTAAAATATATTTTTATCATTTAATCCAATAGTTGTCATTGGAATTAATTTCACTTTGAAATTGGACTTAAACTTGTTTCAATCGTTTAATATATATTATTTCTTAAAAACATGATATTTATTTTGAAAACGGGAATTAATTATTAAATTAATTAATGAAATTTATATGTTTTGAATTTTTATAAATAGATATAATTTTTTAATTCTGAATATCAAATATAGCTTAGGGTGAAGTTTTTGGTATTTTTCTGAAAAACTTCAATTTTTGTTAAATAGTGAAACCACTATGTGGTAGTTAAAAAACTTACTTTTCATTTAAATTCAAATTTACCACTTCTGTGATTTGATATTCAAATATATGACATACAAGGTTGTAATTAAGAATTAAAATTTGGTTCAATGGGATTAAATTAATTTTTTAGTGAATAGTAATTTTTAGTTTTACTAATCACGATTAAAGGTAATTACTGTAATTTAAGGTAAATATAATGTTATAATAAGATGAAATTACCATGACACATGTCCTACCCTTATTGGATGTGTCATGTCCGACCACGAAAACCCATGGGTCAACTTTGGGACCACATGGATCCACTTGGCTAAGAAAATGACATTAATAACTTTTTATTTAAAGTTAAAAAAAATTTCACAAACATGTATTATTTTACTAAAACTACTTTTACATGGGGTTATACAATTCATATTTTTGACTATAAATATTCACTAGAAAGATAAAACGATTTCCTACATCATAGTATTTTTAAATAATATTTGGACATTAAATTAATAAATTTATTTATGACACCATGATGATGAAGCGATTATCTCATTAATGAATGATTTAAATAAAATGATATGATTATGAAAAATATAAGACATAGACTTGTCCAAAACCTATTAGATTGGTGGATTTCGAACCCTTATCACCATATCCTTGAAATATATAATTTTGGGACCTTTAATATCCTAAAATCATTTTACAAAAAAGTAACTTTTCATGACATTCCAAGAGTACCCCTCCTCCCTCTTATAAAAGGAACCCACCTCTACCACCTTACCCAGATCTCTCAAAACATTGGCTCAGACAAACAATGAACATTTAATCAATCCACATCCCTCTCTTCATCATAGAAGCCTTACCTTAGGCATAAATATATTCAAGAAACCCTTTAGGTTCAAACCAAGAGGAGTTACCCGATTTAAAGGTAATGCATTCCCTTATGTTCTTTTGTTTTATTTTTCTTCTCCAACCACATAAACTATTTTTATTACTTTATTTTGTAACAACACCATTATCATAAATATACTAGAATGTTGTTATGAAAATTATTTGACCTACACTTACACACACCTCCGTCTAATGGTTAAAGAACATAATGTTTCTATGGATGACGAATTTCTGTCTCACGAAATGATTATTGTTCAATATTATTTTAACACCTTTCATGGTGGCCATTACGATGTCACTATTTTTATATATGATATATGTTATGTTTAAGTTTCAAATATTCTTCTTTATTTCTCAATTATGGTGACCCTTTATGGTTTCCATTATGGGTAAATGCGATATCTTCATTTCAGTAAGTGCGTACTACCGCCCCCTCAAAGTGATTTGATTTGTTAATTACATATGTGGGACGTATAAAGGATGGGATTAATGATATTATATATATGATATTATACTGGAATTATTATATACATTTATATCATTATGATTTCATTCCATTAAATATTAAATAGAAATGAATTTAGCATTCATGTGTATGTACGACTTATCGTCTCCATGAACGGTGCATTTCATTTCATACCTCTAAATGTTATGTAATATTATAAATGAATTTATATACTGGATATATATGATATCTAAATCATGAATATGTTTCTGGATATAATATATATTTTACCACATGAACAACATGAAATTATAAGAAGTTTATTTTTGACTCATGTACCAATGATCGACAAAATGATCGTTATTAATATAAATAATTACATGATGTTCATAAAATGGTAATAAATGATATAAAAGGAATAATGAACTTAAAAATGATTCTTAAGAAAGTTTAAATTAGCTCTAGTTTATTATTCATGATATTAAATAACGATCGAGTCAAGTTGGACACGAGGTAAGGGATCTGACCTCTCTCTTTCTTTTCAAGTACTCTCTTTTATGTCATTTCTTTTATGCTCCATGTTCTTATTTTGAAGGATGTTATTTTTTATTCACCATACTGTAATTTGTATTTTCATATTATTAAAGACCCCTTATTACTCTCATCAATTCATTTTAAAAATTTTTATGGGGCGCCATTAGGCTGTCGAATTTACTTGAGGAATTTCTTATCTCACTTTTAATTCTGTGAGATTTCCATTGTTCGCCACTTATTTATTACATGTGTTGTATTGTGTAATGCCATTTTATATATATTATCATGATCCTATTTATATTCATTGTATTATGTGAATCAATTGGAGTTTATTCTCTTTTGTTCATACGACTCGATTGATTACCACAAGATAAAGTGTTTTATATCACTTTTTGTTCCATTAAGATTCATGATAAATTTGCCTCTTTTTTGTGTTCTGTATGTACTACCCATGATTTTATTATTTGGATAATGTACATTATTTTATGTGTAATTACATCTTCATTGTATTACCATTCTTTTGTGGGGTGTACGTTTCGAATGTTACCCAAATCGGTAAGGGAATCTTTCTCCCTCATATTTTTAATAGATTGTTTTTGTTATGTCTTTTAATTTACATATTATTATGTTGGGATATGTTCTTATATATCCTTATTGATGTAAATTTTATGTCCAAGTGATGAGATACCATTTTCTCTCTCATCAACTTATTTTATGAATTTTAAAGTGACAGTGTCAAGCTATCGAATTATCGCAAGAGAACTTCGTAACTCAGTTTCAATCCTTTGGGTTAAACCTTTACTCCATTAATATGTGATTCTATGAATATGTGTGAATGACACGGATTGTTTTACATTTAATATCAACTAATATGGGGTATATTTATATTTTTCACCCATAAATTATGTAGTTGATTTATGCTTAATATAAGGATATCATATTTGTAAGGGACTTCTTTTCAATATCCTTTCATTGAGGTATATTTTGTTTTCTACACAACTTTATTTCATATGGTGTATAAACCCTTTTGAGTTTTGATTTTATTCAAAAGAAATCTTCTCTCTACGATGTGTTTTACTAAACAACAAAAATTATGTTTCTTTTCTTAACGTACGCGGTGACAACGGCATTTCCACCACCGCAAGTATTATTTGATCTTTGGAATCCTTAACAAGCTGTAATGTTTTTAAAAGGAAAATAAATACCACATACTCATTATATGTATTTTGGTACTGAAAATGTTTTTTATAAATTTTTTGATTACATAAATGTGTTGTATTGATATCTTGTGATTTAAATGTGGAAATGTTATGTTTCTTTTCTGGATGTTTTTTGTGATACAGTTGTGTTATGGTTCATGGGAAATGCTTATGAAATCTGGTGGTTTTGTGAAAAACTAATGGCGGGTGAGCCCGAGATATCTCTCCAATGCATTGGGTAATGTGAAGGGGTTAAACGCTATGGTTTCTCTGAAGAGATTTAGGGAATATACAGTGATGGGTATTCTAAACATTACCATGAGGGTTACTCCCTACATAAGAATCTTATGAATGCCTCAAGTTACCTTTATGTCTTATGATTTCTATGAGTTAATAATAAATCTTATGATTTAATGAGGTATGTTAAAGTGCTTATGTTTTATGAGTAAAGTATGATTTCCTTTATTTCCAAAGGTAGTGACTATAAAATCTCAGGATAATATCTCATCAACCTTCTTCAGAACATATTTCAAGCTTCTACTTCAGCATTCTTCATGTCTTCCACATTCCTAAAATACAAAAAAAAAATTCTTACAACCGCTCCCAGAAACAATTAGAATAGTTCAGACACATATATGATGGATTCACAGCTTACCCACAACTCCCTTTTTATGCATGCATCTATAAGGATAATTTTATGAAACCATTCTACCCCTTGAAAACACAATGCAAAGTAAAAATGAGAGTAGGGATAGAAACACATAACATAACCTAGATGTGAAAAAGGTTGGACACCCTTGTTCAACCTCAATTTTGCAAACAGTTCTTTCAGTAATGGTTTTCTTAATATATCAGCAACTTGTTCAGATGTAGGAACATACACCATCCTTAATTCCTTTTTCTCCACTTTCACTTTGATGAAGTGGTACATTATATCAATGTGTTTTGAACTAGAATGTTGTACCACATTTCTTGTAAGATTTATTGTGCTCTTATTATCACAAACTAAGAGCAATGGTAGCTTTACATCAACAAGTATATCTTCTAGCTGAGTATTCATCCACATTAGTTGAGTTGCAGCTTGAGTAGAAAGAACATACTCTGCTTTAGCTGTGATAAGTGTTACTGAATTTTGTTTCTGGATATGACAACTAAAAAAACTTTACCCTAGAAATAAAACTCCACCCGATGTGGATCTTCGATCATCAACATTTCCTACCCAATCAGCATCAGAATACCTATAGCATCCCGTCTTTTTATAACATAACTTTCATTCCATTACACGGAACTGAGGATCTTTAAGGTTTAGTGTCTTGGAAACAAGGAACATAAAACATGAAACAAAAACAAAACATTCTTCTTAAACACTTGAAAGGCTTCTCCTCATGTTCACCCTAGGCTCATTACTGCATCTCATAACCTGGGGACATACATCAAAAGGAAGGGTGAGCAGAAGGCCCAGCAAGGGAAACAAGTGAAACATTTTACATATGAACTTGAGATACATCAATAAAGTCATGAAAAGAACTTTAAGGCATGAAAATGAAATCATGAGGCATATCATAATAAAAATAAAACTTTTTCAAAACTTGAAGATGTGGCTACATCATTTAACATAGACAATCATGAACATATCACCAAGGTCCATCCACAAGGTGTCATTTTAAAATTACCAAGGTTATTCACCAAGGTATCGTGAAAATTGTAATCTCTAGTGGTTACATCATTACCCAATGCATTGGAGCGCTATCAGGGCGCACCCTTAAATTTGCCTTTATTATCATGTGAGCCACATATATCATCATCAAACATTTAATAAATAACCCATATAGCATAAAGGAAATGGGTTTCATTTCATAATCATAACTTTTTAAAAACTGCTTCAAAGACATGATCTTTATATCACTTTAAAACCCACAGAAAAGGAAGGTGGGTCTCATGTATGTAAATACCAGAATTTAAAATAGAACATTTTGGTATATATGTGAATACCCCTTTAGAAGATAGAGCTTTGAGTATTCACTTAATAAAATAAAAGAACTTTAGAAAAAGAGATAGACATTTTGAGACAGAAATTCTGCAGCATAACGGCAATGTTCCGAGGTTTTAGAAGACATTAAAAGAGGGGTAAAATGGGTCGAACATTCATAAATGACCCCATAAAATAGTACATGGACAGAATAAGAAGGATACATGATCATGGTAATGAAATTTCAAGGACATACCATTTGAAATGAAAAACATGGAAGGAAGAAAAAAAATTAGATTTCTCTTATGAAAGTTCGGCAGCCTAACGGCGTTACTTAAACATCAAAAAAATGATTTGAAAAGATCAAATAGGGTCTCTCATCATGTGAACATAAGAGTTCAGTATGATAGATATAGAGATAATTACCCAACATAACAAAAAGTAACTTGAAAGAATTGACATGAAAGTAGAAATTCAAAACGAGAAGGGTGAAGAACCACTTAAAAATTCGGCAGCCTAACGGCGCCACTTAAAACATCAAAATACTGAATTGAAGAGATCAAATGGGGTCTCTCATCATATGAACATAATAGTCCAGTATGATATATATAGAGATCATACCCCAATATAACAAAAAGGAACTTGAAATAATTGACATGAAAGTAGAACTTCAAAACGAGAAGGGTGAAGAACCACTTAAAAATTCGGCAGCCTAACGACGCCACTTAAAACATCAAAATACTGAATTGAAGAGATCAAATGGGGTCTCTAATCATATGAAAATAAGAGTCCAGTATGATATATATAGAGATCATACCCCAATATAACAAAAAGGAACTTGAAATAATTGACATGAAAGTAGAACTTCAAAACGAGAAGGGTGAAGAACCACTTAAAAATTCGGCAGCCTAACGGCGCCACTTAAAACTTCAAAATACTGAATTGAAGCGATCAAATGGGGTCTCTCATCATATGATCATAAAAGATCAGTATGATAATTTAGAGATCATACCCCAACATAATAAAAAGGAACATGAAAGACTTGAATGAAAATAGAACTTGAAAACGAGGAAGGTGAAAGAATCCCTTAAAAATTTGGCAGCCTAACGGCCCCACTTAAACATTCTTAAAACGAATTGATGAGAGCAAGGGGGGGTCCCTCATCATATGAACATGAAATATTCAGTAGGATGAATATAAAAGAACATCCTCCAACATAAGAACATGGATTATAAAAGAAATGACATAAAAGAGATTACTTGAAAAGAAAGAGAGAGGTCGGATCCCTTACCTTAAAATGTAACTCTTAAACCTCAAAGGTTGGGACCTTGAGGGCTTGGGGGCACCTTGTGAGGACTCCTTGGGAGGTAATGAGACCAGAAATTCGTTGGGAATGAGTGGGGAGTCGAATGGATGAGAGGAGGGCTTGGTATTTATAGGGAAAGTGAGGGGACAAAGCATTAATGGCCAAGGGACACCTCACATGTGCTTTTCTCAAACCCATGTGCTCTCCCTTTGCATTTATCATGGAGTTAGGCCACATGGGCCCCCCAAAACAATAACTCATCACCCTTGGCCGGCCAACCCTTAAAAGATCTCATGACATCATCATGACACAATTATGATGTCATTAAACATACCGAAACCCTAAAACTGCATTTTTACTATTCACTGAAAAATTCATCTTTCTCAGAAAAATCCCAAACTTTCACCTTAACTAAATATCAATGCTCCGATTTCAAAAATGAACTCCATTTTATAAAATTAATTTTCTAAATATTTTTAATTTTATTTTTAAATAAATACACTATTCACCGAAAATTCATTTTTTTCAGAAAAATCCCCCAAAATTACCATAACATAATATCGATGCTCTGAGTTCAAAAATAAAGTCATTTTTATAAAAATAATTTTCTAATTATTTTTAATTAAATTTTTAATTAAAAAACACTATTCATCCGAAAAAACTAATACTTGAATAATAATTTATGAAACCGTTATTTAACCATTTTATTGAATCACATTACTTAATCAAAGTGCCTAGCTTATTTTAATACTTTATTTAAGTGAGATTACTAATCCATTTGGACACATTATTAATCCTAATCATAAAATCACTATTCATAATTTACTATTCATCAAAAATCAAGTTGATCTTATTAGACTCTAAATTTAGTACTGAACATAATTGCAGAAGACCACTTTTTGAAAATCATTACACATTTTTAATTATTTAGGTTTTACATAAACATATTTAAAATATCCTTTATCAAAAATTTGCATACTATATTTATCCGGTCATTTGAAAATTCATAAAAGAAATTGAAATTTTATTTAAAACAAAGGATTACACAAGACAGTTACGGTCTCCTTACATAGCCCCTTATCACACCAGCATAGGACCTAAGTGTAAGGTGTGCTAAGGTGAGAGAATCCGAGGGAGGCTCGGCCAACATCGCACGAGTAGTAATTTCTATCAGTTTTAACTTCTCGCGAAGGCGATCCCGTTCTAGATTTATACGATGAATTTCAGCTTGGGTTTGGTCCAGAGCAAAGCCCAATGGTGCTACCTCCTTCCCAAGTTCTGTTAGATGGGCTTCGATCGGTCCAAGACTACTGGGTGAGGCCATCGAATCTTCTTTCTATATTAATTAACCAAGATTGCTTGTATTTAGAGACAATAGTCAAAATGTTTAGTTTCCAGCGGTCATATTGACCAATGGTCAAATAACAGTCAAAACCCAACAGTCTCATTTTAATTATACTCATGTTACCAAATGAAACATTTTTGTTGAGTATAACAATAACACATAAAATTAGGAAACAAAATTTATTTAAAAATTTCGGGTCGTTACAATCTTCCCCCCTTAAGAAATTGTGTCCTCGCAATTTTAAAATTGGGTTTTGAAATTTCATTGAAAGTCCCACATCGAAAAAGGAGTCAGTAAAACTATTACTTTAAAATAAAGAAAGGGAAGTACAAAGGTCACCCGAGTTAACCCACACTAGGGTTCCATGTAGGAAAACATGGACATGGAGGAGAAAACAAAGGGTCAAGTTCTGAGGGAGAGTGATAGAGAACATGATTAGGAGAAAGTTAACCATGAGAAAATCCCAAACTTATGATGTGTGTAAACGGTCTTTGATTACCTAGTAGGAAACGTAAACCAACAACATTTTTGTTTTACGTTTCTTTTCACAATTTTGAGGATTTAATTTACTACATAGAACAAAAACATAAGAAAATATACCTACCTTCAAGTAGAGTTTCATCCTTTAACAAGTCCCTACCAACACTAATCTTTTCTCCAAATAATGAGAATTCAAAAACACTTGGTCTCATAAAAGCACAAGAATCATCTTCTATAGAATCACATAATCTACAAAATATTAACTATCTATTTCTTCTATCTTTAAACATTATCCCAAAAATAGAAAGGTTAAGGTAAAACAACTCTTCAAAAAGAAAGAATCCCATAGGAATGGAAACTACTTTTAAATCATCAAAGTTCCATGGTACTACCCAAAGTTCATCATAGACCATTCCATAAATAACGGTCCTTCAAATTCCTCAAAACAAACCAAACTAAGATTGAAACCCAAATACAAGAAGGATTTGATAACATAGTCTTCCAAAACAACTTCATTGTTCATCTCCAGACAACATTAACCACTCCTAACATCTTATAAAAAAAGTAGCTAACCTAAACATATTTTACCCAAGATAGGTTAGTCATTCCCATAAGTAACCTAAATTACTATAAGTTCACCTTAAATTCATCGATTCTTCAAAATATAAGTGAACCTTACACCTCAATGAAAATACCGTAGTAATCTATTTACCTCGATCAAATATGGTTCCCAAAATAATGAACGTCTTCCAAAATAATAATCATATTTTAATCCCCTAATCATCCCTGTCATATTAATACTAAAATCGTCGCATTTCCTATCACATTGGTTGTCGGAACATGTTCTTCCATTTCCCACCATTAACTAAGAAGAGAAAGCATAATTAGGGGCTTAAGTACTTAGCTAATAATCATGAAAAGGAACTGAAAGCATATAAGAATAACTTGTATATGAAAGGTATACCCTAACATGTGATCTCCTAGGTTCCCATCTAGGTTATGAATGATCATATATTCTTATGTGAACCTTTATTTTATTTTATCTTTGTTCCTTTAACAATGGTTCATACCAAGCTTATGAATTTACCAAAGCATATCCCCCGGGAGTGTCGTAACCAAGAGTGCAGCAAGGCCCGTTGTCTTGTACCAGTTCCCGTTCGAGTCTAGCTCAAAGCGGTGTTTTCGGGTATTACCCCTATGTACATCTGTGCCAGAGCCACCTCTACCTGCTCGTATCCAGACAGGGATGTATTTGCTTGGCAACCCCTTACTCAATACTCACCAAAATACCAGGAAGATTTCCTATATTAAACTTTTCTATAGGGTTCTTCCTAGAGTTTTCATATCCTAATTTCCACAAATAACTAAACCATCCTTTGATACCAACTATAGCATCCCGTCTTTTTATAACATAACTTTCATTCCATTACACGGAACTGAGGATCTTTAAGGTTTAGTGTCTTGGAAACAAGGAACATAAAACATGAAACAAAAACAAAACATTCTTCTTAAACACTTGAAAGGCTTCTCCTCATGTTCACCCTAGGCTCATTACTGCATCTCATAACCTGGGGACATACATCAAAAGGAAGGGTGAGCAGAAGGCCCAGCAAGGGAAACAAGTGAAACATTTTACATATGAACTTGAGATACATCAATAAAGTCATGAAAAGAACTTTAAGGCATGAAAATGAAATCATGAGGCATATCATAATAAAAATAAAACTTTTTCAAAACTTGAAGATGTGGATACATCATTTAACATAGACAATCATGAACATATCACCAAGGTCCATCCCCAAGGTGTCATTTTAAAATTACCAAGGTTATTCACCAAGGTATCGTGAAAATTGTAATCTCTAGTGGTTACATCATTACCCAATGCATTGGAGCGCTATCAGGGCGCACCCTTAAATTTGCCTTTATTATCATGTGAGCCACATATATCATCATCAAACATTTAATAAATAACCCATATAGCATAAAGGAAATGGGTTTCATTTCATAATCATAACTTTTTAAAAACTGCTTCAAAGACATGATCTTTATATCACTTTAAAACCCATAGAAAAGGAAGGTGGGTCTCATGTATGTAAATACCAGAATTTAAAATAGAAAATTTTGGTATATATGTGAATACCCCTTTAGAAGATAGAGCTTTGAGTATTCACTTAATAAAATAAAAGAACTTTAGAAAAAGAGATAGACATTTTGAGACAGAAATTCTGCAGCATAACGGCAATGTTCCGAGGTTTTAGAAGACATTAAAAGAGGGGTAAAATGGGTCGAACATTCATAAATGACCCATAAAATAGTACATGGACAGAATAAGAAGGATACATGATCATGGTAATGAAATTTCAAGGACATACCATTTGAAATGAAAAACATGGAAGGAAGAAAAAAAATTATATTTCTCTTTTGAAAGTTCGGAAGCCTAACGGCGTTACTTAAACAACAAAAAAATGATTTGAAAAGATCAAATAGGGTCTCTCATCATGTGAACATAAGAGTTCAGTATGATAGATATAGAGATAATTACCCAACATAAAAAAAAGTAACTTGAAAGAATTGACATGAAAGTAGAACTTCAAAACGAGAAGGGTGAAGAACCACTTAAAAATTCGGCAGCCTAACGGCGCCACTTAAAACATCAAAATACTGAATTGAAGAGATCAAATGGGGTCTCTCATCATATGAACATAAGAGTCCAGTATGATATATATAGAGATCATACCCCAATATAACAAAAAGGAACTTGAAATAATTGACATGAAAGTAGAACTTCAAAACGAGAAGGGTGAAGAACCACTTAAAAATTCGGCAGCCTAACGGCGCCACTTAAAACATCAAAATACTGAATTGATGAGATCAAATGGGGTCTCTCATCAAATGAAAATAAGAGTCCAGTATGATATATATAGAGATCATACCCCAATATAACAAAAAGTAACTTGAAATAATTGACATGAAAGTAGAACTTCAAAACGAGAAGGGTGAAGAACCACTTAAAAATTCGGCAGCCTAACGGCGCCACTTAAAACTTCAAAATACTGAATTGAAGCGATCAAATGGGGTCTCTCATCATATGATCATAAAAGATCAGTATGATAATTTAGAGATCATACCCCAACATAATAAAAAGGAACATGAAAGACTTGAATGAAAATAGAACTTGAAAACGAGGAAGGTGAAAGAATCCCTTAAAAATTCGGCAGCCTAACGGCCCCACTTAAACATTCTTAAAACGAATTGATGAGAGCAAGGGGGGGTCTCTCATCATATGAACATGAAATATGCAGTAGTATGAATATAAAAGAACATCCTCCAACATAAGAACATGGATTATAAAAGAAATGACATAAAAGAGATTACTTGAAAAGAAAGAGAGAGGTCGGATCCCTTACCTTAAAATGTAACTCTTAAACCTCAAAGGTTGGGACCTTGAGGGCTTGGGGGCACCTTGTGAGGACTCCTTGGGAGGTAATGAGACCAGAAATTCGTTGGGAATGAGTGGGGAGTCGAATGGATGAGAGGAGGGCTTGGTATTTATAGGGAAAGTGAGGGGACAAAGCATTAATGGCCAAGGGACACCTCACATGTGCTTTTCTCAAACCCATGTGCTCTCCCTTTGCATTTATCATGGAGTTAGGTCACATGGGCCCCCCAAAACAATAACTCATCACCCTTGGCCGGCCAACCTTTAAAAGATCTCATGACATCATCATGACACAATTATGATGTCATTAAACATACCGAAACCCTAAAACTGCATTTTTACTATTCACTGAAAAATTCATCTTTCTCAGAAAAATCCCAAACTTTCACCTTAACTAAATATAAATGCTCCGATTTCAAAAATGAACTTTATTTTATAAAATTAATTTTCTAAATATTTTTAATTTTATTTTTAAATAAATACACTATTCACCGAAAATTCATTTTTTTCAGAAAAATCCCCCAAAATTACCATAACATAATATCGATGCTCTGAGTTCAAAAATAAAGTCATTTTTATAAAAATAATTTTCTAATTATTTTTAATTAAATTTTTAATTAAAAAACACTATTCATCCGAAAAAACTAATACTTGAATAATAATTTATGAAACCGTTATTTAACCATTTTATTGAATCACATTACTTAATCAAAGTGCCTAGCTTATTTTAATACTTTCTTTAAGTGAGATTACTAATCCATTTGGACACATTATTAATCCTAATCATAAAATCACTATTCATAATTTACTATTCATCAAAAATCAAGTTGATCTTATTAGACTCTAAATTTAGTACTGAACATAATTGCAGAAGACCACTTTTTGAAAATCATTACACATTTTTAATTATTTAGGTTTTACATAAACATATTTAAAATATCCTTTATCAAAAATTTGCATACTATATTTATCCGGTCATTTGAAAATTCATAAAAGAAATTGAAATTTTATTTAAAACAAAGGATTACACAAGACAGTTACGGTCTCCTTACATAGCCCCTTATCACACCAGCATAGGACCTAAGTGTAAGGTGTGCTAAGGTGAGAGAATCCGAGGGAGGCTCGGCCAACATCGCACGAGTAGTAATTTCTATCAGTTTGAACTTCTCGCGAAGGCGATCCCGTTCTAGCTTTATACGATGAATTTCAGCTTGGGTTTGGTCCAGAGCAAAGCCCAGTGGTGCTACCTCCTTCCCAAGTTCTGTTAGATGGGCTTCGATCGGTCCAAGACTACTGGGTGAGGCCATCGAATCTTCTTTCTATATTAATTAACCAAGATTGCTTGTATTTAGAGACAATAGTCAAAATGTTTAGTTTCCAGCGGTCATATTGACCAATGGTCAAATAACAGTCAAAACCCAACAGTCTCATTTTAATTATACTCATGTTACCAAATGAAACATTTTTTTTGAGTATAACAATAACACATAAAATTAGGAAACAAAATTTATTTAAAAATTTCGGGTCGTTACAATACCCGAATAGATCAATATTTTTTGATCCATAATACCGCATTCAAAAAAATTGTGTGCCATTGATATATATGAGAATTATTTTTCCAGTAATCAAATGTGATTCTTTAGGAGCACTCTGATATCATGCACATAAAGTGATAGCATAGATCATGTTGGCACTTGAGTCAGTCAAATACAATAGACTTCCAATCATCTGTTGAAACTCTTTTTTATCAACATCCATTCCTTCTCCATCTTTAGAAAACATAGTTCTCACTGAAATTGGTATGGAAACTTGTTCTGAATTTTCAATGCCAAAATTTTTCAAATTCGGGTCACCGTTCATGCTTCAGATTTGGTGTAAGTGGCTCATTTCCCATTTTTTGTACCGCTACACAAACCTTCCATAGTGAAGAAACGGTGTTCCGATTGCCTCCTGTGATTCTCTACCTGTTCCCAGACCCTGTTTTCTGTGTTTTAGAGGGAGTCGAGCTTCATTCTCTACTCGATTTCTCTTTGAGGTGTAACTCCAGCCTCACAAGGGGTCCTATAGTCATTCTTGTTGTCGTCATCCTTCATCGGTTCCAGCTCTGTGATAGGGAGGGGGTTTCCATATCTCATGAATCTCAATCCCTATTAGCATTATTGATCTGAGTGTTCTTTTTCTCGAGACATACACCAGATTCTGAGGAATTTATAACCGTAATCACAAATCCATTTCAGCTTTTTGGCACGAGAGGTCATTGTCTTGAGTCAATAAACTATGTTCTAGGAATTACTTAACCTAACTTCATTTCATAACATTTTTTCGAAGATAGGAAGTGGTGTGTGGGTGGTTTTCCGATTCCACATTTTGCAATGTTTTCACCACGTTGAGAGTTCACGAAGTGGCCACCGCGATGTGTCTGATTCGCGAAGTACCGACACTAAGATTCAACCGTGTTGTGTAGACACTATGTTTCTTCCCTGGGTTCTTTCTCCGCGATGAATTAGCATGCGTTGTGAGATTATGAAGTGGTTTGATTCGCGACGCACCTTCCGTGAAGTTTTGAGGCATTCTGAGATCGTGAAGTGGTAGTCGCAACAGGTCTGGTTCTGGATGCGCCTTCGCATTTCATTAGTCATGTTGTGAAGTCGTGAAGGTTCTGCCATGGGGTGTTGCTCTGTGAAGACTGGGGGGAGCACGATGCGGGTTTCTTGGGCGCGACCACTTAAGAGGCAGTGATGATCATAAAGGTCGTGGTGCCTGTCTCAGTTTAGTGGACCGCGTAAGGGGGCCGAGAAGAGGTGTCCAGACCAATGACCTTCTTGTTGGACATGAACTTGACTCATGTGAGGGTGGACCGGGTCGGCCTAGTGCACATGGAATTTCTGGAGCTTTAACATAGTTCCTATGTTACGTGATTCAGCGTCATGGGTATTTCAAGGGCGTCGGTCCTTAAAGAAGATAGCGAACTCAACTTTTGGATTTTCTCTATGGATGCTGATGTAGTAAATAAATGGAAGCAGTTTTACTTGATAGAAAAAGAATAGGTGGCGATCGAGGTATGGTGAAATGAAGACCCACTCATGGAAAAATGCATGTATCTGCTCGTTGTGGGAATGTTCATTGAAAACATTTCAGTAAAACAAGGTGCTCTCAAAAACACTCTACAGAACATCTAGAAACCTGATGCAGGAGTGGATATTCGAGAAGCAAGGATCAATCACCTCATCTTTGACTTCCATAATGAGAGAGATAGGGAAAAAATATTTCATGGAAGATTCTGGTCCTTCGATAATCAACTCCTCCTCATGGAAGAATAGAAATGGGGAGACGATTTCCAGTGAGTGAATTTAACCTGCTCCCCCTTCTTGATACAATTTAAAGGAATCCCCTTCCATGAAATAACAGGATGAATCATGAGAGAAATTGGGGACAGTATAGGCCACTTTCTTCACTGGGATTGCTCAGACCCAATACAATGAGGCCCCAAGGTTCGGAACATGGTGGAAATTGAAGTGTCTGAGCCCATAATGATGGGAAAGTTCTTGAAAATCGAATACGACCAACCTTGTATATCATTCAAGTTAGAGAAATCCCAATCTTCAGCATATTTTGTGGTGACCTTCGGCATCTGGAAAGAATGTGCACCATAAAACATAAGAGTGGATCTGGTACCATCATCCTCCAATATGACCCTTGACTCTGTGCCAAAACAAATAAATATGCATTCATCCCTGAGATGGAAAAACAAAAGGATTATGACCGTCTCATGTTGGCATATACAGGTCAGGTTGAACCCATATATGGAAAGGCCCTTATTCTTGGACCATTGGATTTCTCTAATGTTGACTATCCGACACAAAGAGATGCTGGAGTTCATCCTTACCCCCTTAATGAAAATTCTCAAACATCCAAAAGGTCGGAGACAAGGAAAAAAGAGACACCCGGACAATTATCAAATCCAATTCCAATGCACATCGAACCACTAGATCCGGGACCTGACTCGCAATCGTCCACAATAGACATTATAAAAATAGACGCCCATTGAATGACAGGAACCCCAACGCTGGGCCCAATTACTAGTCGAATGTGAAAAAGGGTGCAATGAAGATAATGTGAGGATCATGCCGAAGACCCTAAAACCAGGGTCAGGAAAAGACAAAATGAAACATTCCAATTAGGGAGGAACCCCACCAAGGGATGGAAAACAACAAGTGGAGAAACAAGTCTGAAGGAATCAAAGGAGGTAGCGGGCGAGACCCAAACCCACCGAGAGTAGTGATTGTGTTATGATGGAACTTTCGTGGGATTGGAAACCCATGAACGGTTCGCATGCATCAGCGCAATTTCTCGCAAAGTCGCTCCGATATGGTTTTCTTGTCCGAAACCATACTGGAAAACAAGGACACCAATGGTATTACTCTGAACTGTGACTTCTAAGAATGCTTCCCAGTGCCCAGACAAGTCCACTCTGGGGGAATCTGTCTCCTTTGGAAGGACAATATCAACGTAAACATTTTGTCCATCTTCTTGCACCACGTGGCAGAGACTATTCAAACTAACTTTCACCCACCCAGGACTTTTGTGGGATTCTATGGCTGGGCATCCCATAATGATAAGGTGAAGTCATGGGATATTTTATGCATGCTGTGAAATGACTTATTGAGCCCTATTTTCATCGATGGTGATTTCAATGAGATTGTGTTCCATAAGGAAAAGAGAGGCAGAATCATCCAACACTCCGCTTAGATGTCAAACATCAAGGACACAGTCTCTTGGGAGAACCTGGTCAATCTGGGGTACACACGTAATCCATTTACTTGGTTCCTCGGCAACACTGAAGGCACCTGCATCGCTGAGAATCTTGATAGATTTATTTGTTATACTGATTGGATTAATCTGTTCAACATGTTTCATATAGGCCACATATCCATTAACTGTTCACACTACTACCCAATTCTCATTGATTCTACAAAATGTGAATGAAATAAACAATTCAGCAGACCCATCAGATTTGGAAGCTTCTGGTCAAAAGACCAGGAATGCGATGAGGTGGTCTGATCAAGATGGACGAGTTCTCATGATGATGTTGGCCTTAATCTCCAACAGGTTGCATCTGGTCTGAGATCATGGAGCAATAAGAAATTCCACCACCCTGATAGGCATTGTGATGTCCTTGAAAATAAATTTCACAACTCTCTTAGGCAACCCCCATCCAATTTCAATCTCTCCACGATTGGTTCCACTCGAAGAGATTTGGACGGGGCCCTGCTCGTTAAGGAATGATTTTGGGCTATGAAGGAGCAGGACATCCACATTAAAGAGGGATACGCTAATACAAGGTATATCCACCTGAATGCTTCAGCTAGGCAACCGAAAAATTCTATCATGTGTATATCACAACCTGATGGAAGCTATGTTTCTAACAACAGTGGTATTCACGAAGCATTGATATTCTATTTACAAAACCATTTCTCTTAAGAATCTTTTTTCATGACTCCTGAAGTGGAAAAATGCATCAGACCTACGATCACTGATGAGATCTATTGGAAGCTTACCAAAGATGTGACAAATGACGAGATGCGCCTGGATTTGAAACATATCCACCCAACTAAGTCCCCGGGACTAGATGTATTCCTCGTCGTTTTTTTAAAAAATATTGGCACATCATTGGTCCCGACATATGGCAAATGAAAAAAATATCTAGGGGGAATACAACCATTTCATCCATCAACGAAAATTTCCTCGTCCTCATTCCCAAAATCACGAAAACTCTAGAAATCCCTGATTTTAGCCCTATCATCCTCTGCAATGTCTCTTATAAGATCTTCTCAAAAATCCTTGCCAATCGGCTATGCCCTTTGCTTACTGATATTAACTCTGAAAACCAGTGCGCCTTTATGGCCTAGATACTGATTACAGATAATGAAATTGTGTCCCATGATGTGTTCCATTCTATGAAGACATGCTCCATCGTGAAAAAAGGAACTGTGTCCTGGAAACTAGATATGACAAAAAGTTATGATAAATTGGAATGGTAGTTCATAAGAGTTGTGATGCTGAAAACAGGTTTTTTCACTAAATGAATAGATATTGTAATGCACTGCATATCAACCGTCTCCTTCATAATCAAGTTCAATGGGGAGCTCACCAAGGGATTTGACCCAACCTGAGGCCTGCACCAGAGAGATCCCCTCTACCCATTTCTTTTCATCTTGGTGGCTGATGTTTTTTCTATCCTTATATTCAGGGTTGCATCCTCTAGGTCTCTTCATGGGGAAAAGGAATCCCGTGAAAGCCCACCAGTGTCACATATCATCATCGCCAATGACTGCATCCATTTCTCCATAGAAACTATTAATGAATATCAGGTGATCATCCATGCGATATAGAAGTATGAGTGGGCATCTAGACAGTCTATCAATCATGGTAAATTGGAAATATCCTTCAGTGAAGGGGTGCCTCTTTCCAAGAGAGGTGAAATTTGTGAATCAGTAGGCATCCATATGGTAGATAATCATCAAAAGTATCTTGGGATTCTCAAGTTGATTGGACGGTCCAAAAAAAGAAATATTTGCATCTCTGGTGGAAAGGATTGAGAAAAAAATCAAAGGATGGACACAAATATGAATCTCCAAAGTTGGAAAAGAAACCTTCGTTAAAGATATCATCATGTCAATCCCTAGATATTTTATGTCACTGTTTAAGATTCCGGTTTCCACCATCAATCAGATCCATTCACATACTTCAAACTTCTGGTGGGGAAAATGATGGAAAGAATAGACCCCAGTGGATGGTCTGGGAGATATTCTGCAAACCCATGTCGGAAGGAGGGATTGGATTCTAGAATCTTCTTCTCTTCGATGATGCACTGTTGGACAAGAAAGTATGGTGCCTTATTAACAATCCATCATATCATTGTGTGTGGGTACTCCGGGCTATGTACTTTCCCCACACAGACTTCCATGTTTCCTCTCTTCCCCCCCCCCCCCCCCCCCGTCCTCGCTTCCTCTGGAAAAGCATTTGGGGGACCCAAAGTATCATGAAAGAATTGTTGGCCTGGAGGATTTGGAATGGCCCATCTGTCAGAATCTAGACCGATACCTGGAAAATTGCTAAGGATGGTGTGCGGGCTACATCCCGCGCCCAACCGGGTCTTGAAGACGCCACTGTCAACTGCCTCCTTTCGGACCAGGGCCCCGTGTGGTGTCTGTAAAAGAACCATGAATGGTTTAATAAAAGAGACCAAAGAATTATCTTGAGCATCCTTTGGGTCCCAGATGCAGGCCCTGACCATCTATTCTGGACCAATGACTTTTCAAACGAATACACGGTGAGATCTGGGTACAAACTGGCTCTTGGTATCCACTCTGTCAACCGTGAAGAGGGACCATGGAAATCTCATTAGAAGATCAAAATCCCCCAAAATATATGATAATTTTGGTGCAGGTGTGCACGTGCACCCTCCCTACCATGATCCTTATCATTTAACGATATGTGGCCAGTTATGAGTCCTTCCCTTTTTACCCGAATATTCCAGAAACTCCATTCACGCCATCATTCACGGCCCGAGAGCTAAAAAATTTGGAATAAATGGGGTACAACTTCAGATGCTTCATTGGACATTGCCTCTGACCTCCCTGATCTTCTGATTCGTTGGTGTTCTTCTCCTTCATCAATTTATGCAGCCTAAATTTGCACCCTAGTTTGGATCATTTGGGTTCGGTGTAACGATTCAGTTTTTCAACACCTTCATAAACCTCTCGAATTCTGGATTGAACGGGACATTTCATTGATTGAGGTCCAGAAGGACTAGAAAGGACACTCTATGCCAGTTGTAACCCCCTCTTGTCCCCCACATTGGAACCCCCAACGGAAGGAATTCTTAATCATAACATGGACATGTCTCCCCCCAAGGATGGGATTGTTCGTCTCAGTCTCCTAGCCCTAAAATCATTTGGGGAAAATCATTGCTACAAAATATGAATAACATCATGCCCTCTTAGAACCTGAAGTCGCTAAGGCATCATCCATCCTTGTAGGTATGATGATCGTTGTGGAACGTGGATGGGTTGATATCATCATTGAGTATGACTTCCTCACTGTGATCGATGTTACAAACCACAATGACGTCGAACTCCAGTCATTTGGCTTCATCATCAGGAGAATTCGCTCGCATCGCCAAGGCTTCTGTTGCGGCACCTTCTCTTTTACCAAAAGGGAAGGAAACGCTACGGCCCATCACCTGGCAGCCTCAGGCCCCTTTGATGAAAACCAGCTCTGGCTGGAAAATATCTTTTCATGGATTTTCTTATGTATGGATGCTGATCATTGTCATTAATGTTATCTGTCCTTTTTTTCAAAAAAAGTTCCTTAGCATACTTTTCTTGAAACAAAAAAACGTGATTCTTCTTCTGTGAAATTTTTAGCCCAAGAAATTACATAATTTCTCCAACCATGGACATCTCAAATAACTTCTTCAACTCCTCAACAAATTTTTTACATGATCTTTCATCATTTCCAGTAAATATAATATCATCGACATAGGCAATAATGATCAGTGAAAACTCTTGAAATTCCTTGATGTAGAGATTGCTGACAAATCTCCCTTTCTTAAAGTTCTTCTTCTTTATGTAAGTATCTAATTTAGAATACCATCCTCTCAGAGCCTATTTTAGCCCATAAAAAGACTTCTTCAACCAACACACGTAACTTTCATCCTTTAATATAACAAATCCATAAGGTCGGTCAATGTAGACTTTCACGTCAAGGTCACCATTCAAGAATGAAGTTTTTACAACCATTTGAAAGATTTTGTAACCTCATTGTATAGAAAAAGAAAGAATGATTATGATTGTTTCTATTCTTTCCACTAGAGCAAAGGATTCATCAAAATAAATTCCTTCAATTTGTTAATATCCTTTGAAAACCAATCTTGCTTTGTTTCATATTACTTTACCTTCTTCATTCATCTTATTCTGGAAAACCCACATAGTACCAATAATGTTGTTGTTGGCTGGCTTGAGTATATGTTCCCATGTATAATTATTCTCTATCAGATCAATCTCTTCATTCATAGAATGAACACATTCTAGATTCTCAAATTGTCCATTTACATTATTTGGTTCAACTTTCCAATAAAGAGAAGTATGTGATATAGCATTTGTTGTTCTTATTGTTTGAAACCTCTGATGCTTATCTCTAATAATGTTCTGATCCTCCACTTGTTTCTTCAACATAGGATGAGTTGTTTAAACTTTATCCACAACACTCGAGATTTCTGATTCGGATTCCTCTTCTTGAGTAGGATTACCACAGTCTACATCATTATAAGAATCGTTAACAAAATTTTCTCTATCCTTCTAAATATCCATGTCAACATATGAATTATTGTTTTCTCATCATTTTCAACTACTTTTACATATGAAGAATCAATAATTCTTCCTGTTTCTTTATTGAGGCATCTATATCATTTTCCTTCTAGAGCATAGCCGAGTAAAATTTTGTCATCTCTTAATTGCTCAAACATTCCAAGGATTCCACCTTTCTTACTTATAATGCATGGACTCCCAAAAACACTCAAGTGTATCAGACATTGGGTTTTTTCATAGAACATTTCAGATGGATTCATATATGAGTTTTTCCTATAGAAACATCAGTTCTGAATATACATAGTAGTACTCATTGTTTGCCTCCAATAATAATGAGAAATACTATGTTCATGTATCATAGTTCTCCCCATTTCTACCAGACTTTGATTCTTTCTTTTTGCTACACCATTTTGTTGGGCGTGTGTATGGTGAACTGAACTCATGTTGAATTCCTTGTTTCTCGAGGTAAAATTCAAAATATTCATTGTTATACAGTCCACCATTATCATTCCACAACTTTTTCACTTAATACTCACATTATTTCTCTGTTATTCTCTTGAAACTCTTAAACATTTTCAGAACATGTGACTTATGTCTCAGGTACAAAACACAATTAATGCGATTAAAGTCTTCAATGATAGTAATGAAGTAATTATCTCAACATGTTGATTGCTTTCTCATTGGTCTATATATATTAGAATGTATAAGTTCCAAGGGTTGTTCTGATCAAATTTCAACTTTCTTATGAAAAGAGTTTGTAATCTTCCCTTTTTCACACATAGTGCAACACCAATATCTTCTTCATGATAAATCAGGCATATCCCAGACACTGTCTCGTATTGATAACTTACACATGTTTCTCTAACACATATGTCCCAACCTTTTATTCCATAACAAATTTTCATCCACCATACCCATGTAACTAGAATAGTGTTCATCAACAACTTCGAACAAGTTTCCTTTTGTAAGTTTGCCTCATGTTACTATATTTCCATAATTTTCACATTTCACAACAAACCCATCATTTCTGAATATAAATTTTTTCCCTCATCACAGAGTTGTGAAACACTGAGAAGATTATGTTTCAACCCATTAACATATAATGTTTTCTTAGATTTTATTTTTTCTTTTCTGATGATGGATTATCCAACACCTTTGATTCTCATAGATTCATCATTTCATAATGTAACAGTTCATTCATTGAAGTCTATCACATTCTTCAGCAACATTAAGTCTCCTACCATATGAGAAGAACACCCACTATCAAGAATCCTTAGACCTTATCCTTTTGTAGATTTCAAAGAAGTTTCAACAAAAATAACTTTTTGTTATTCCTTTTCCATCCCTTTCTGGTATGCTTCCTCCAATTTCTTAGCTTGGTCAGTGTGTTCTGGCCAGACAACCATGCACTCTTTCTTTCCAATCTTATCAGACCTATTCCTTTTAGCTTTTAAAAACTCGTTCATTTGAGAATTATTATGAATATTTTTTTCTCTGGTAACATTCTAAGGCAGGCCTTTCCAATTTTCCAGGTCGATCACATCTTTCCCAAATAGTTTCTAGTGGTTAGAACCTATTCTCAACTTTCACACCAGTCTTCTTAGATATCTTCTGAAATTTATTTGGATACTTTCTCTTTTGAAACAATTGACTCCCCCTCAATAATTTTCTTTCAATACTTGTGTAATAGTTAAAATATTGTTGGTTGATAAAACACATATTTTCCATGTGTCCCAATCCACCACAATACCAGTAGTAACCATAGAAAAAAACTTTCCTCTGAAACATCTATACTGACCAGATTTTTGAACAAACTTCTCAATAGCATTCTTAATAGAACTGTGCTAACCATAATCCTTCATGTTTCAATTTGTAACTCCCTTTATCATTTCATATTTAACAGCACCAGAAGTATTAGTAGTCTTGCTTAACTCATGATTTTTATGCACTTCTGATTTTTCATCATTGCTGACTTTGACCACATACATTGTATTTCCAGCATTGTTCTTATCAGAACTAGTTCTGTATTTTATTTCAACCTTTTAAGGTAACCTTTATGGATCCTTGATTAGTTCATTATTACTAGAACATTCACTAACTTTTGAGAAATATTTTTTGAAACTGATATTCATTTCCTCAGCTTTATAAAGTTTCTATTGGATAATTTCAAACTCTGATTATTTTGCCTTCAGCTTTACATCAAGATGACCATTACGATTCATTGTATTCTCAAGAGAATTTTTCAGATCATCAATCTCCTTTTCCATCCAAATTTTCTAATCAATAAAACCTTGTTGATTTTTTAATGTGTAATTTTCATTTATCTGCTTGTTTTTTTCCTTCTCAAGACTTCAGATATTCCCCAAGAATTCTTTCAACTCTTCTTTCAGATGATATTCATGTTCAGTTTCTTCTTCTTCTAAACTAATGCTCTCGTACTCTTCATTATTCACTACAACAATAATGGTATTCTCTCTAGTTTTTTCAGAAAATAATGTCTCGAATTCATCTTCGATTCCTTCTTCATCTTCATCTTTAGATAAAAAGAATATTCTTTTTGATTTGTATAAATTTTTATCCACCCCTTTGAATAATATATATCTTTGTCATCTTGTATCTTCCACAACCTTCTTGGCCTACTATTATCATCATCAATGTCTTCTTCTTTATTATTTTGAAGATTGTTAGTTGTAAAGTGACAATCAAATCCAAACTCAAAACATTTCAAAGGATGTTTACCATTTTATTTCCATGCACCTTTTTTCACATTCTTACAAAACAAGGATAAAATTTCATCAATATTTTTACATTCCTCATCTTCAGAATCAGATTCACCAGAATCATCTTCAAGAAGAGACTTCTTTGACTTCACTCTCTTTGTATCCTTGAATGAAATTTCTCTATCTTCATTAGGTTTGACCTTCATTGTCTTCTCCCTTATCATCTCATATGTAATGAGAGTGCTTTTCAAATCATCCAAAGATAATGTTTCAGGGTCTCTATCTTCTAATGAATACACTTTAGCATCAATCTTGTTAGGAAGAATTCTCTAGATCTTTTCATCAACTGTAGAATCCTCCAACGTTTCACCATGACATCTGATTGTACAGACAATATCATTTATCCTGGTAAAAAAATCCCCAATAGATTTAGATTCTCTTATTTCATGTCATTATACTTCAGTCTCTAGATTTTTAGTTTAGCATTCTACACTTTTGTATTTCTTTCATAGATGTTCTTCAGTATGACCCAGATTCCTTTGGTTGTAGGAACACCTTTCACTCTTAAAAATTAACTCTCATAAAGAGATAAGAGTAACACATTTTTAGCTCTTCCATCACTCTCATGATTCTTCATATCGACAATAGTAAGAGGAACATTGTCATCAATAGCAGGAAATCTATATGTTGTAGTTTCAAGAACTTCATATCCAAGAGACATAAGATAAGGCATCATTTTGTCCATCTAGATGTGATAGTTCTTCCCATCAAAAATCGTAATCCTATTATTATTCATGAAATTTAGATTCTCCATCACAAATTCTCTTCACCCACTTTGGTTAAGAATAAATGAAGGGAACCTTCCTCTGATACCAATTGATGTTCCCAGTCAGGATCCAAGTATCACTGAGAGGGGGATGGGTGAATTAGTGATATATTTTTTTATGTTTTCTTCTTTTTGAAACAACCTTTGCCTCCTGTTAAAGAGTTTCCACCCTGCTGAACACACAAAACCACATGAACAAAATATTTACAAGGTTCACTACTCAACAAGAGTACCTACATTGTTGGTATGGTACAGAAACAATCCAATACCACACAATCCACTATAAAACAATCCTTTGATGTGGAATACAATGATTAGGATATATCATTATACTCCTCTAGCACATAGAAAAAATCCAATAGTTCATGTCCTCCCTTTTAGCACAAATTGGGTAATGTAATGCTTCTGTGCATCTTAATGAACTTTCAAGAATAAAATCTTTCAAAAAAATTCTTCACATTCCTACCTAGAAGTTGGTAAGAACATACTGGTGCAAACAGCTTATGCGCCACTCCCTACTTTCATGCCTCCCTGACTGCACGCCACTCAGCTTTCACGCCACCTGCTTTCACGCCAACTGCTTGTGCGCCACATTCTTTTGCGCCATCTTCTTGGGCGCCACTCTACTTGTGCACATACCTTTGGCTTATACACTACACAGTTCTTGGACACACCTCCCATCTTGCGCGCCTCTGAAAACATGGGTGCCACTTCTGCATGTGTGCCACTCTACATGAAAGCCAACCTAATTTCATTCCTTATAAGTAACCCTCAACTAGTGTTCCACTTCAGCTTGGATAACACTTTCTAATACTTATGCGATTAGAGTAAAAATTTTCTCTATTGTGTTGATCCTGAAAAAATAACGAGGCTAGTCTTCTATTTATAGTCATTTTGTTGACTTGAGCACCATTCCTACCTGTGCGCCTCTTTCTCACTTGCGCGCCACTGAACCACTTGCGCGCCTCTCCAGCACTGGTGCACCCATCCATCACAAGAATGCCACTTTCTTTCCTATGTCATATTTTTGATATGATAATGCTGAAATATGACTTGAGCGCCTCTTATACTTATGTGCCACTTATATTTCTGCGCCACATAAGTGAGCCCATTATACTTGTGTGTCACTTTTTGACTTGTCCTCCAATCATTAACTTGTGTGCCACTTTATTTCCTTTTTCATATTACTGATGGGATGATGTTTAAATATGACTTGCGTGCAACATACACTTGCACGCCATATATACTTGCGCGCCACACTTGCGCTCCACTTTTAACATTCTTTCATTATTTTGCCAAAAAACACTTCTTTACTCCCCCTATACATTATAAGGATTGAATCAGAAGTTCTCAAAACTTCTGTTATTTGTGAAATACAAATCAGTAAAGCATCGTCAATGTTTCTGCTCCTTTTACAAAGTGAATTGATTTATCTTTTTCGACAATAAAATACAACACTATGCAAAGTCTAACTAATCAAACATTCTTCTCCATCCATCTTGTTGCCAACAATAAAGAAAAAAAATATTATGGTAAGTCATAACTATAATTCCAGCCTAAGATTCTTGCTCAATGATTCCACATATCACTCATCTAGAGAACACACATCAGAGTCTGATAGAACTATTGATGTCCTTCCAAGAGGTAATGCTCATAGGGTCTTATTATAGGAATTACATTCTAAAAGTACAAATAGAAAATATAAATAGATAAGGATTACACCAAAGGACATAGGGTATACCAACAACTCAAACTAGATTAACTCACAATGTAGAGGATATGTGAAAGCATAGTGTTGTTCACGAAGATAACAAGAACATTGCATGGGGAATGAAGATGAATGGAGGGTCTCACTCTGGGACTCATGAAAGGACTCTAACAACTCAATCAAATATTTACTACAAAATGGATCTATGACCTAAGAGTAGGATGAAATCCCAAAATAACCTTCCAGGGATATATTTGAGGTACGCACCTTAGTAAAATTCATACCAGACACATAAGTCAATGGACTCAATCCAACTTCATAACAGTACAAGATTTTTATTAGGGTTACACTCAATGTCCCTTTGACCTCGAGTCTTTACCATGTAAATGACCCATTCCAATGTCATTGTTCGTTCCCAGGTAAAATTACATTGAATAATACAACCTGTGTAGGATTATATGGTGTGCTCGTTCATGTGCTCTCCATCCTATTCCAATATACCTTTATTGGTACACCCGCAGATACAAGGGAGAGGTCACACACTGTGTGATAGTGTCACAGGCCATGGGACAAGGTCACATGTTGTGTGATACTTAAAATTATTATGAATCCCTAACCATTTCTCCGAGGTACCCACATGGTGTGTGGCTTCAGGTTACACAACATGTTTTTTTGGAATTTTACAGAATTCTAGATATGGAATCCTCGTTCGTTCCCATGACTCCAGCTATCAATCTAGTGAATTTATTCCTAGATAATCATGAATCATGTATAAATGTTTCATTCCATAACCCATTAACATGTCATGGCCATTTTTTAGAAAATTAATTCTAATGTGTTTGTTAATTTCATGACAAAGGATACATAAACAGGATACCAAAATTATTGGGTATGTTGTCATTTTCCTAATTGTACCACCATCATTTCAAATCAATTCTATATCTACAAAATCAGATTGTTGTGCTAAGAAATCGGCACATGACTATTGATTCCTTCGGATATGTCAACCCTTCGGCCAAACAAAGAATTCCTACAATGAATGGAGAATTGGGGGGATAAAATGAGAATAACAATAACAAGGAACAGACCTGGATCAATGCTAATGTTGACCAAAATTTTCTTCTATTATAAATAAAATTAAAATAAATAATCCTGAAAAAATTTCGTAAAAAATACTATAAACGATTCGTCCCATTATATGATGATATGTGACTCAATCCATTAGTTGATTGATTCACATTCAACATATAAAACTAATGACGAGGAAAGAATCCAATCAAAAAAATGTCATGTCTCAATTTAGATCGATCACTATAGAAAAAAATGTTATGTTGTGATCATTGGTGAGATCCTTTGAATTCGTGTCACACCATTTATTGATATCTAATATGATCATATTCCTCTAATGGAATCTACTCCCGTGGATCCAATGGATCTTTTCAATTTATGGGGTTATGTGAATAATCCTAAAAAATTTCCATTAATGACTATTTAAAGATTAAAATCAGGTAGCAATGTCAAAAAACAAGTAAAATTATTTTATTAATTATTTTATTCATTTTTTTCATGTGATGAATTTAATAAAAACTCCTATTGTTGACCAAAGTTATGGAGCACCTAGAGAAAACCCCATTATATATACTGAATGGTACCCTCAGATTCCTGATCTGAACAACCTTTTAGAAGATATTTCATTTGTTTAGGAAAGATACCTTTTCATGCTATTTAGTATATTTAATATATTTCAATCATTTTTTGGGAACATCGAGCCTCAGAATCATGCACCGTCTTAGTACCTCATTTCATAAATAATCCACACAATATTAAAAAATAATACAAAAAAACTAGAGTTGCTATATAATGATTTCAAATCAACATAGAAACTATTATGTTAAGAAATCATACATCCATGAACTTTTTATTATTTTCAACAACAAAAGATCTCCACCATTGATCAAACATTATTTGTTTTGTGGATGATAAGTGGTATAAAAAAGTGTGCACCTTTAAATACAATGTAACAACCCCCCCCCCCCCCCAAAAAAAAATTCTATCGATAGAAATATAATCAAGAAGATTCAACATCAAAGATATGATTCTACTGCTCTCTTATAAGTACCACAAGCTCCTAAATATCATGAAATTCAGAACCGTGTTTCCAAATCATAGTAACCCAAGGTACCATCTTCCCATGAAGAATCGTTTTCTTAGAATCAAAAATCAAGAATAGATTTTTAATCATGTATAAACCAGATTTAACATCAAGGTATTAGTATATCAGCAACTGAGAATGGTCATAAATATACTTCCTGATCTATAATACATGACAATCATTATTTATCCAAGCCAAATATAGTGGATAACCCAAATGGAAAACCACTTTCTCTACTAGATCATCAATCTACAAAGGACCCACAGACCTTTGTGCAAGCTTTCCTTTTTTCCCAAGGGGTCTGTGTCCAAACTATGGTGAAAAACACCAGAACACCTAGTAACCTAATGAAAAATACAACGGTCATTGATTAAAATAAAATAGGATATATATTGGCTCTGCACAATAAAAATTATCTAACGAATAAACAAAATATTTGATGTCATTTCTTGGACTGACTTGGTCCAGTCAGGGAAGCTACACCAATATTTAACTAACATAACATTGATCTAGAAGGTCAGTAAAAAAGGATTCAAAAGGATAAATCTTAATAATATACAAGTATACATTATTTTATATGAGCTCAATCTATCCTAAACGGTCATCCCATGATCCAAAAAAATCATTAATGCAGGTACGTAGAATATACTCAATATTTTTTATAACATTTTATTTTTTTATATTTTTCTGTGGATGATATTACATTCTCAAATGAACTCGAGATCCAACGTCCTCCTAGAGACCTCTCCAAAAGGAATAAGTCAAATGAGGATCCCTATTAGAGATAATAATATATGGAATTCATTGAAATATGAAAATTTATTTTATATAGATACTTCCCAATTCTGCAAAATTGTTTTTATTTTCAATAGGTATAAATTGATCTTATTTTGATAGCCTATAGATAACCACAAATATCACATTCTCCCCTTGAGTCATATGCAATAACCCAACCACAAATTCAATATAAAAATATTTCTACTTCAAAGATTTCACCGGAAGTGGATTAAGAAAACCCAAAGTTATCTTGTGCTTAACCATGAATAGATGGAGATATAGAAATGAGAGGCAATGCCAGTGTTGTATCACATCATACATGGCCACCAGAATTATAAAAAAAACATCGAACAAATCCATCGTTCTTGGTTTTACTATCCAATGTGAGTTATGAAGATACCCCATTTGATCCTATCATATGGTAAATGGTACAGTATATCAGTTCTAAAAACATACGATAACATCAATGGAAAACAACCACACAAAATATGCCTCTACAATAAATAAAATAATTAATTCCACAAAATTCAACATCATTACATTAGTCATGAAAATTTTTCTTGATAAGATAGGAGGTCAACTAAACGTTTATGAAAATAAACATATTCACATCCACATAGGCTCAGAAATGGAACTATGTAGAGAGATCCACTAGATTACACTCTTTTAATGATTTTTTATGGAATGGGTTTGAAGTTTTATACTCAATTCAATAGAAATGAAATTCACATCACTATTTGTGTATGAGATTTCCACATCAAAATATTATAGGTACTCGACCCAATGCATAGGTTGGAGAGTGAAATCCTTTAGAGAAAATATATAAATCAATCTTTTTATCAGAATAAATGGAAATCTGTTCTCTAAAAAGGTAATATCACCCAATCTTAAGATCATTAATAATAGCTATGAGATCGAGACCATGGGTCATATAATTCTTCTCATGTGACCTAAGATGTTTGGAACCATATGGTAACATGTTATTACCATATATTGGCACCCAACCCAAACTTGGTGTGTCAAAAAAACTATATAGCCATGC
Source organism: Viscum album (assembly GCA_963277665.1). NCBI lineage: Eukaryota > Viridiplantae > Streptophyta > Magnoliopsida > Santalales > Viscaceae > Viscum > Viscum album. The sequence continues at coordinate 1,261,346,188 of OY728140.1, read as the reverse complement.
CCGACCCCTATTAGAGTTAACAGATGTGTATGATTCAATAGAAATTTAATCACATCAAAATAACTCTAAAATTTCTCATCCCAAATGAAATTATCTCCCTTTTCAGTGAGTGCTTTCATTAATGAATCCTTATTCAAGATATCTTTAATGAATCTGGGGAAATATCCTACCAATACCAAGAATCTCCACGTATAGAAAATATTATGCTATTGCTATGATGTCATAACATATATTAACTTCTCCGGATCAAATGCAATACCACATTACAAGAGGAAATTTCCAATGAACATAAGTTCTAGAATCCAAAAGAACACTTTGTATGATTTTTATAAACATGGCGATTAATCAAATATCAAATGATTTATGTGGTCCTCCGTAGACTAGGAGTAAACTAGGATGTCTTCCACAACTAATACCATGTAATAATCACGGTAATCAGAAACATAATGTTCATATACACCATAAATAAATGTATTATAACTATTTAGACCAAATGGAATAACTAGATACTCATAATGGTCATACCTACTCTTAAATGTGGTATTCATAATCACAGATTCTTTAATTCTTGGCTGGTGATAACAAGATCAAATATCAATCTGTGATAACCACTTCACCCATTCCAACTAGTCAATATGATCACCAATCCATGGTAACTAATTATTTTTGTTATTAATATATTTATTGAGTTTTCTATAATCAATAGAAATTTGTAGTGTCTCGTCAAATTTCTTCACAAATAGAATAAATCCTGGTTAGGGTTCCATGCTTCGAAATACATTTTTTTCCCAAAATATCATCAAATTCAATCTTAAACTATTTCAACTATTCTAGTTCCATATGTTAAGAAGATATATACATTGGATGATTACAAAAAACAAAATAAATCGAAAATTCCAACTCCCTTAAAAGTACAAAACCCTAAAAAATTTATAAACATTTTGCGAAGCACAATGATAACTAGAGGGAATTTATCTATCAAATACTTCCTATCTAAGTCAAAATCACAACTAATATCAGCCTACCCAACTCTAAAAAAATATCCATCTCTACTCAATATTGATTAACATTCTCCATGAAAAACATGACACACCCCATCAGACGTGGTAAAGGAGACCCATAGAAAATAAAATCCAATTAATTATTTATGGAAAATCATATAAACCATCAAAAAAAATATTTTATGTGGTTTCATATTTTGGAATATAGAAATTTAAGTAATATAAATCACTCATAGAGAGAAAACATAAAAAGAAAATCGTGACCCTACTCTCTCTTCATTCCACGGGATGCAATAATATCCATCACATAAGAAAAAATATTTATAAGATGGTATAGTATGTTCACAAAACATGTTGATATAAAATAGTGTGATTAACTAGTATCAAACAAAGAATTCATTAAACATGATGATATAGTGATGGTACCTTTGACATTTTTTGGACCTCCAACAACTTCTTTGTGATATTTTTCAACTATATGAAGATGATTTATTCCAGATTTTTTTGGATGGATCACAATAGTAATTGAATAATATGATTTTCCCTAATATTATTTGGTGCTAAGAGAATATTCCACCACACATATATGAACAGACATTTCATAACTTCTATAAGTGAATTAAAGATCCAAATGAACTAGGGTTCTTGGGTTCCTTTGTTCATAAAATTTTGAAATGACCCACCTTGAAACATTGAATATAAGTTAATGGTCCACTTTCTCGAACTGTAGCATTTATAGATTAAAATAGATATTAAAAACCACCATTAGGATTATAACACATTCAATTTCCCTATAAAGAGGCCAATATAAAATTCAGTATCAGGAAAGCGAACTCCAATAAAAAATAACTTAACATTTAGGTCAAGCTCAACTATTAATTATCTATCTTATATATCAGCATAAATAGTGATATTTAGCATGAAAACCTATTATTGGATATGAGTTCAAAGACCCATCTCTAATCGTTGATCCCTCATCTTCTGATCGGATATAACCTTTAGAGATATCTTAATAAGGTAGTTTTTTTCTCTTACTATCTAACAACCCTATCACACAGTTAGAGGAATGGTAACTCTATATACTTTTCTAAAACAGTAAATTTAGGATATAAATGATCATTTAAAGGAACTCTAAAGTCATTCCACTCTAAACCATCACGATTCTTCACCATCACCAAAAAATCAAACCATATTTTAATAAGTCCTTCAATCATGAAGGAAACACATTTATCTATAATAAAATCATGAATTTACAAGAACTCAAAAAGAATATATATCTATATAAACCAATCATATGCCTACTGAGGATCTCTTTATCCTATAAATTATTATAGATTTCTATGAAGAAACTCTTGAGTAAGAACTGTCGATTCATCCCATCCAAGTTTCCCAACTAGAGACTATACTGTAATGGGTGTAGTTAGCTATCCGAAATCATGTGCATCACATGCCACAATTTGAAATACATTAATACCCACTAGTATATTTTCATACTATAGTTCACCGGTATCTTCCTCCTATAGATTACTCCAACAACTTCTTAGAAGATTGATGCTATAAAAAATCAACAAACCACACTTAAATATCATAAATGATACAGAAATCGTAAATTTAATTAAGATCTATAAAGAAAATCATTTCATTAAATAAAATTAAATATTGGTATTTTTCAATATAATCAAATCAGAAATATATATTAAAATACTAAAATCAGATCAAAACATTTATCTAAGACACTTTTTTAGAAAACCCATTGTGACTTAAGGTGAAATATGATGAGAGATAGATAGAAAATCACTCATAACAACCTATTAAGTCCCACAACTCACACCTATTGTCATCCAAGACAACCAAAATTCATTTTAACTTGATTTATTGATACAGAACCTGTATATTTGAACATAATTTTATGAGAAAAATACTGATTACCCTGAAACCCTGATATTTTAGTCATCTCGGACCTAGAATGAAGTGTCTTCTCAATCCAAATGGGTTGGGGACTACAACATTGATTCATTAATAACCTCCACTACTCAGATTCCTATAGATCATGAATAACCACCACCTCCATGTGGAACTTTCCCTTTTCTTGGAACAAATAATTAAAATTTTCAAACGTCTGACGACAATGATAGAGAGTGAGTTAAATAGCCTAATAGGGTCTCTCTAAGTGTCACATATGCTATTAAATAAATATTAAAAAAATTATTCTTTAAATTTAAATAAAAATAGTACTAACATAAAAATTTAATTTTTTTTAAAAACATCTTCCAAATCAAAAATAATGGTACATATATTAACACAAGATTATTTGAAAATTTTATATAAAAAATTTACATAAATTAGCTGGCATGAATAAAAAAATCATCAATCAATGACTTGTAATCCTCAAATAAAATATATTGTAGAACCATGTAATAAGACATGTGGTACATTAGTTTCTTGAAATGCGATCCTCACACCACCTAATCAATTATCCTGGCTCAATGTGTGCACATTTCTATCAACATAGATCATCAAGACTGAAATCCCCATCCATGTAATCATGCTAATGTTTGTTTATATCAATATTGTTCTCAACAATACATTTATATGGAGTTATATTCTAGCATTCTTGTCCTAATTACCCACTAATTACACAATATCACATTTTATCTAACAAATAAATAATTCAATCATTGAAAAAATAACATGGGAATATAAATCATTTCCAATCAAATTAAATTAAAATTACCCAATTTCAGTTTTCAACATGACATTCTCATTAAAAAATATGGTTTCGTGAACTAAATATATTTGAACTCATCATTAAATTAAATCACTTTTATCTCATGGTTAAACATCAAATCATTTAATCAAATAAATTCCCAAATAATGAAAAAAAAATCTCATTTATACATGATAATTTCAATTTCACTAATATTTGCAGGTTTTTAACTATTTCCAATACCTTTTAAAAATAAAAAATTATTAATCAAATGTATGGTTTTTTATATTATTCTAAACTAATTTCATATCAATCAATACCATTTATAGTTTATATTATTTGGAAAATCATACAGAACCACCTACCATTATTCAACTATCAAATACACACAAACCATGGGATACATTAAGGATGAACGAAGGTTAACGAGATCAATAAAAGATTCATATGTAAAACATCATCAAGATAAAACACTGATTCAATAATAAATCATGATATCACACCACATTAACTGATGGATTGAGGGAGGAATGGGAAATAAATATCATTGAAACTCATCGGATAGAAAATTCTTAATAATGATTTCAAGGAGGGAAGGAGTAACTCACTATTCATGTAAGGAATCTTATGTTTCTCTAAAGAAGAACATTTAGATTAATAGAAGAAATTAAGAAGTAAGCACACATAAAAAACTAATAATAAGGGATTTATGTTATAAACAATTTTTTTAGCGTATAATACACCATATAGTGCATAATCTAATTTTTTTCTTTGGGTTATATATATCAACTGATGAATTTATGGTGTATGTTTATCTTTTACTATGTAAATAATTTTACATCATAAGTGATTTTAATTGTGTAATTTTATCTTTTACTAGTATCACCCCCCTGCATAATCACACCTAAAGCTTCCAACTCAACCTGATATCCATTAATTCAAACAATCATGCATCCCAAAAACATTAAATAATTTTCCCTAATGATATCTCCCCATTTGTGAGCAAACATTCCATGATTTGGGGACAATAAGAGGTATAAAAAATGTTCATACATTTAACTAGGATGTTACAATACCCATAATACTATATATAGTCTACTTATAACATCATATCAACAATTCACGAATAATTTTTCATCATTATCCTCATTTTGGGTGTTAATTGATTTTTTTCATATATATTTTAGTATGGTTATTGTGTCCCTTCTACTTTATCATCTTTCTTTCATCTAAAAAATTTTATTCATGATAAAATTATTATATATATTCATAATATTAATAATTATAATCATTCATATAAAGAAGTGAAAAAGATGAATTACATCACAAGCCCGAAAGAGTAGTCTGTAGGTACACATGAGTGATGTTTACTTTTTTGATGAATGGAATAAAAACGTTTAATATTAATTTACCATTAAAGGATAATTATTATATAATTAATATCAATTATATACATTTTTCTAGCATAATAACCACCCAAAAATTATGGGTATGGAAAGTGAATCATATCAGAACATGGAGGTGGCAGTCCATACATACACACAAGCGATAATTTCATCTCTTATTTGACGGAGAAGACATGGTAAATAGTTGTAACATCACCATAATAAAATATATGTTTATATGATATTTTATTTATCATTATTTTATGGATAAAATCATTTCATAGGATGTTTAAGAAGAAATAAAATTTAATGATCATTGTTATGATCTATACCTGTTCTTATAGAGACCTCTATTAGATTACAACATAAACCATGATGGATTTATCTTAGGAGAAAAAAAATAATATACAATATTTAGGGAATGAATCATGTACAGTTTATTAGTTGGGTTTTATTGATAGGTGTATCAAATGGTGTGTATAAATGAGGGTAAGAGCTTCCCTTTCATAAGTGAGGGGATGGAAACACATGGACTTACTTATATAACTTCAATGATATATAACGAATTTAATTGGACAGTGGATTTAATTGGACATTTATTAGAAGTTATCACGTTATGATATTTAAATATTAACAAATAATAATAATTAAATTTCTTTTAGTGGAAATCCCATCCTTATATCTTGATTTATCACCATTGAAAACCCCATTTTATGCTTAACCATGGTAACCCAATTTTACTATTTTTACAATTTTATAAGACCATAAATTAAGTTAATCCTTTTAAAATATATTAATTATTATTTTTAAAAATATTGAATCCATTTTATTATATGAAATTTCTATAATTTGTATAACTTAATTTTATATATGTACACAACTTCCAATGAAAACATTTTTGTGAAGAATGAATTTTTAATTATAAAACCTAATAGATATCAATTCTATTCTTTTTAATAACTATAAAGATAATTTTAAAATATAATATTGAGTATATAATCTATAAATTTAATAAAATTTTTAGGAAATATAGATTAATGTAATTTATTATGATAAAAAATCAGTGCACCAAAAAGTAGTTTTAGAAAAATGTGTTTTTAACCCAAGAAATGAACTTACATAAAATTCATGTACAATGATGATGAATATGTAATAAATTATATTATTTAAAATTTAAGAAAACTTAAATTACATGAATATAAAATTCAAAACATAATGAAATATTTAATTAGATAAAAATGATATCTTTTATAAAAATTAGTAATTATCAATATTCACTGAAAAATAAATCATGTTAGAGAAATACTAAAAATCCACCGAAACATAATATTTGTACGATGAATTAAAAAAATAAATTAATTTTATAAATTAAAATATCTAAAATTGTTATATGTTAATTAATATTCATGTGAAAAAATTTGATAATTTTTTTATGAAAACATATTCTTAATGTATAAAATGACTAGACCAAAAATTAAGGACATAATTATAATGATTTAATCACTGCATTTGTAATATTTAATAACTTTATAAATAATTTTCATCAAGTGGATATTGAAATTAATATATCTCTATTTAATATAATGGTTATAATGGTATACTATATATGAGTATATTTATACTCTTGGTACCATGTAAATAACGATGTTGAATACTCCATGTTTATTTAAACGGAAATACAAATGAACTTTTGGGCTGTTACTTTATTCCCACATGAAAATTAATTTCTCCCTTGAAATTCTATAAATATGATTTGAAGAAATGGAAATCTCTCTTCTTTATCACATCCTCAGGTTCCAAATAATCTTTATCAAAATTTTTATTCTTCCAAATATCTTTAACTAGATAAGTATCCTTTCTCCATATAGATTTATATATATGATACAAGATCTATATATAATTTCTTCTCTAAATGAATGATTATTATCTACATGTATAAAATATATTTTTATTATATGTGATGGATGATCTATATAATTCATCATGATAGATACATGAATCACATTGTGAACTAGATAGAGGTTTTGTGGGAGTGAAAAGATATAACTTACCATCCAAATATGATCAAAAATCTAGAGAGGAAAAATATACCTAGGTCTTAGATATCCCATATTTTAGAATTCAATAACCTTCTTGAACATGTAAATTCATAGTAAAATTTTGTCACCCAGATCAAATTATAGATCTCATCGATTATTTTCCGCATAAATATTCTATACTCCCTGTTGCGTTAATGTGTTGCAGAATGGATCTGTGCTTATCTTCCATTTACTCATCTTGTTCAAGTCCAAATGAAATTCCATGTCTACATTCATCTCATTAAGTCAAATTTCTATAATTATTTTCATATAGGGCTTCATAAGGTGCCATTTGAATTTCAGATTGAAAGACACTGTTGTTAGAAAACTAGAAGAGAGGATGTTGTTGACCCAAAAAATTTTGAAAAACAAATAATACGATCTAAAAATAATTTCCAACTCCAGAATGTCTCTCATAGATTTACCATATATACGAGGATGATATGAAGTAATAAAATATAACTAGATATCTAGATCATTTATAAGATTTCTATAGAACATTGAGGTAAACCTGGGATCCCGATCAGATAGAATAGAATGAGGAAACCCATGTAACCTTACCATTTTCAAAATTTATATCTTAGAAATATGCTCAAGGGAAAAATATTTTGTAATAGAAAATTGTAATTATAACATAATATAGTGATCGACTACAACCTGAATACCATTATGGAATTTATATGTTTTAATGAGTCATATGATGGAATATACAGTGTTGTTTTACATTTTCAATTTTACTATGGGTAATGGTTATTTTATACCATTAGAATTGTGTCTCTTTGCCTTAAATATTCTAAAAACCCAATAATTGAGATACATAATCTGTAATATCAATCTTAACATTTTCCCCCTAGAAATATACATTAAAATCATAATATAGTTTTTTACTTCTATAAGAAATAATAAATTATGAGCTAAAATATTCTTCAAATATTTCCTTCTTTTATTATGTTATTGGTAGGGTATATGCACTATTTTTGAAACTTATTATTCCATCATAATCAATGATGAACTGAGGAACATTTCTCACCTTCTTTTTCAGCTCCACATGCTCCTTCTTCACATTTTTAATGATTACATAGATATATGGTAGAAAATTCATTTGAGGAAGATAATATTTATCCCATTTCATTAATATTTAAAATTTCATCCTTTTCAAATTAATAAATATTATATCTTTTGTTATCCTCATCATAGATAAGATAGATTGATCCATATTACTAATAACATCAACCACCATGTTATCTTTTATTTGGTCATAATATATTGAGCCATCATAATCATTAATAAACTATAAAATTATTCTATTGTGTATATTTAACTCTTTTTTTGAATGTATACGTTAAATCTTAATGCTAAGTATATATATAACACATTTATCAATAAATATAATGCCTACATAACATTAATAAAATGAATACAACTTCTAACTTCAAATCACAAATAATGTTACTTTCTCATGAACCTTCAATTGGTGTGTGGCATAATCATTCACCATATTAAACATCATAATTACACACAACAACCTATTTTTTGGTACATCACCATAAATCACATACGCTTCTCCACTACAAGGTAGTGTGAGCACATGTGCATTAACCACCCTTCTCTTCAGGTCCTTAAAATATTATTCACATTCCTCAGAATAATGGAACATAAATCCCTTATGAGTTAAGTTACTGAGTTGATTATATATTCATGATAAATCATTGAAAAATAATTTATTGTATCTAGAAAATACAAGAAAACTATAGATCTTATTCACCACAATTGGCCTGATCCAATGTTTAATAACTTCAGTCACTGATGAATCCTCTCATATACCCTCAATGGACATTATATGACCCCAAAATGAAATTTTATTTACCTAAAATTTGTAGTTTTATAAGTTATCCTTATATAGTCCCCGTAGAATAATTTTTAACAGATATTCAAAATATTCCTTACTCATGAAATATAGAAGTATTTCATCTATAAGTAATACCATAAACTAATCTACATTATATTTGAAGACTATATTCACTAAATTCATGAAGATAATAAAGACATTAGTATGACCAAATGGAATGATTATAAATTCATAGTTTCCATAAATTGATCAAAAGTTTAGTTTAGGTATGTCATCATTTTAAACCTCAATTGATAGTATCCCGATTAAAAGTATATCTTTAAAATATATTGAGGTCATCGTAATTGATCAAATAAATTATCAATATAATGAAGTGGAATGTTATTCTTGATCACAATCTTTTTTATTCCAAAAAAAATTACAGTCACACTAATCAATATTTTTTATTAAGAAGATAGTAGGTCCACCCCATGGGGATATAGATGGACATATAAATCACTTATAAAAATTATCCTCAAGTTATATCTAAACTTTATACAACTCACATGGGGAAATTTTATATGGACTCTTTGAAATATGTGTAGTATTGGTTTTGAGTTCTATTAAAAACATGACATCCTGATTTGGAGGATGTAACACCCAATGAGTATCTTGTATTAGATACGTTTATAACACGTGACCCCATGAACATAAGGGAACATAATATGCCATGTATTTATATTTACGACTTTAAATAAATTAAATATATTCTATATATTTGAATGTATGGGACACTGAGTAAGTATATGTCACACAAAACTACAAGTTTCTTCAATGGATTACGTTACACCCAAGAATAAATTTTACCGAACAATAAAATTTTATTAAAATATTTTTATTTAATATAATAATAAAAAATCTCACAGATTTGAATATTATAATATAACTTATGTAAATATATTTCTTTCAAAAATATAATCTGAAATCATTAGTTACAAATTAATTAGAAATGAACATGAAACCCGATTGAATATAAAGGTAATTATTATTATTTTTATGCTCACAATGTTGTCTTATCGTAATAAATTTAATTAATTAAAATTATTGAGTGATATTAATTTAATATATATATTATATATTCAATCAAATATTTTTTATGTTCATATAATATATTTGATAAGCATAAGATAAAAAAAATCCAAATTTACACACAAAAGCATATATTTTTATTAAGGCAGTTTTACCACCTTTTAATGGGGGTCCAATTTTAAAATACATTTTTGGAGATTTTATAGATTATATATGGAAATATAATGATTATATTTGAATAAGAAGAAAATAAATTTAGTTTGGGTGAATTTTTGGTATTTTTCTGTGATGTTTAGTTTTTTTAATAAAAAGTGTACAATACTGAATTTTAGTTCAAAAAATATTATTCATATAATATATTTATAAGATTAAATAATATTATAAAATTTTTTAAAGTATAATTACATTTTTTTTTTCAAATTAATACCATTTAGTTCATTGGAATTTATTTTTCATTGAAATTGTCTATAAAAAACAATGTAAACTTTCAGTTGTTTTTACTTTGAAAACCAACACTATTTTTCCATCTATGGGATTAAATTTAAATTAATTTTGTCCACATGATTGATTAAAATTTGGAATAATGGAATCTATATTTGGAATTATAACAAAAAATTAGTTTGAATAAGATAAAGTATTTTTCTACAAAAAAATTAGAAAATTTTAATAAATTATTAATAATTATTAATGAAAAATTAAACATAATAAATCACAAAACTTTCACTTAAGGGCCAAAATGGCCTATCCTCATCTCAAAAACAAATTTTACCGCCTTAAATAATTCATTAAGCTTCCACCATTGATATTTGTTTCTATTTTTTAGGACTTTAGATAGGTAAAAATGTGGGTACACCTAACTTTTTTTCAAAAATACTTTGTGTGTCCTTTTCCCCCCTTATAAAACAAGACCACATCTCCCACTTCCTAAAACCTCTATAACCACATAATTTATTACAATATCTACTAAAATAGCTATTAAAAATCCCCACCTTCATCATATTTTACTCCAATTAGGCAGGATGAAATCCAAGGAAGAATTTTGGTACAAACCAAAAATAGTTTCCTAATTAAGTGGTACCATGTTTCATTAAACTCTTTAGTTTTATTTGAATTCTCCACTACCTAAAATATTCTTATTACATAGTTTTATAATGAAAATTTTATAATTAATATGATAGGATGTTTTTATATATTGTTTTATACCAAAACATACCCACACTCCCATTTAATGGGTAACAAACATTTTATATATGTGAATGGAGAACTATTACCTCGCAAAACGATGATTGTTCATTCCGGCTTTACCACCACTCATGGTGGTCATAATGATGTAAAAACTATATATATTTGTTTATTATTATATATAAAATTTCTTTATACTTATTAAATTAATTTATAACACATATCTCTATGAACACTATTTTTTGGTAATATGATAACATCATTTGTTGATGTATGGGCTCCCACCTATTATAAGTGATATGATTTGATCACACGATACATAGAATGTATAAAGGGTGATTATAATTAAACATATGAGAAATAAAAATTATCAATATTATATTAATCACACAATAATGTTTTTTTTAAATATAATACATATCATTTTCTTTATTTCCCTTTCACACACTAAAATGTGATAATCTATGTCATGGTTGTGTGGATTATCGCATCCTCGACATGATGTGGTTCCTTTTACATAAAAATAATTATATATATAAGAATATATAATTAAATACCATGGTATTTATGATATAAGTATCATTATGTAATGTTATTGTGAAACTTACCTTCTTTATATAATGATCATTGATAAATGGTAATGTTACTCTTGTGTACATAGGACCAACCATCTCATTGATTGTAACGTTGGTTAATTTTCCATAAAAATATTTAATTATCCGTTTTAAAAGTATAATTTATGTATACATATGATAATTATGTAAATATTATTATTTATTATATGCTATATAATGACCCCTTTGACCATAGATGCCCTACAAAAGTTGTTTTTAACACCCAAACTGAATTGGGTCAAAACAACCATTGTAACCTTAATTGATTTAGTTGTTATGTAAAAAATGGTAATATAAAAAATAAACTTTAATATAAACCTGAAATTGTACACAATAAATTAAATAATTAACATATTTTTATTATATAAGAAGTTAAAGGACATTCACCTAAAAAGAAATGCAAGGTAAGGGATTCATGTCTCACTTTTCTTTCTATGAGAAATACTTTATTATTATCCACCTAATTTCAAATATATGGTCCACATAGTAACACATTGACCAGTAATATCAAAAATTATTTACTCTTAATGGTATTTAAAATTTTTAGTTGATTATTGTTACATTTTTGTTTTCCAATTCATATGTTACGACAAATATAAGGATTTTCATCTCAATTTTCACTTCCAAGAGATAAATGTCATATTCTCCATTTCATAATTTTTTTGGTGTATCTACTACCCCTTTTGATATATTATACTAATAATCCTTTTATATTCATGGTATTTAAATCTTTCATTTAATTTTATTCCTTTGTAAGACTTATAATTATAATGATTCAATGTGGTATGAGACACATTGGAATGTTTAGGGATTATTTTACTCAAGTTTAATTTTAATGATATTTCAATAATATTTGAACTTAAAGATTTTATATGAATATTGTTCAATAAAACATTTCAATTTTCCCGCCCCCTTGTTGTTAATGACCATTTTATGTAATATTACTATTTTCCCACACATTAGTACTCAAAATATTTTAGAAATTGTTTTTAAGAAAAACCCACTTCATTTTTATCTTTAGTCGGAGAATTAGTTTTCTTCTAAAAAATGCAATTGTATAAAAAGTATTTCAAATTTTTTTATCAATATTTTATAAATTCAATTTTACAATTTGTTTTATTAATAATTTTTTAAAAATAATATTCTTGTCGCTTTTTGAATAAGAAAATTATCTAATCTTTTACCGTGTAAAAAGAATGTTATTTTTTATATCATGTAGAATTATGGACTTACCATATTTCATTTCTTTTATGCATAATTTACATGTTTAAAAGGTTAATTTCTAATAGAATATTTTTCAACTGTGATTTTTAATGAAATTTGTTTTCAAATGGTTTTTCAAAACAAAAGGATATTTTCTTCAAGAATATTTTTAAAATATATTATTATAATTTTTCAATTAATCAATGAAAGAAACCCTTCATTATACTCCAATTGAAATATGTTGTATTGATACCATCCTTAATATTCCTTTACAATGTTTATGATTGATTTGGCCAAGGATAATATTCAAATTTACTTCCTTGATTCATTTTTCTATCCCCATAAAATATTCAAAATCTTATTATCATTGAACATTGAATTTACCCTAGATTTTTCATTTCATTTACACAGATATTACTATTTCCTAAAATGTATTCCATTTTACGTACGATGCTTACTTTTAATGTTATTTTATTATTTAGGGAAATATTTATAATTTTTTATTTTTTATTTCATATAGATATTTGATAAGTCATATTGTTTAATAATAACATCTATTACTCGATATGAAGAATTATTTGGACAAGAAATGACAGGTGGAGCCCATATGTTATATAGATCATTGATATATCGATATATTTTCATGATAAAAATATGTTTTGAAAATTAAATGAGTTAATATCCATAGTTTTAAACTATCTAATGGAAGTAACTTGATAGTATATGTCTTCTTGTACATTTTAAATGACTCCCAATAATTAATAATTTCATTCAAAGACATTTCATTTTGCTTCATTATTTATTATCCATGATATTTTTATATGATAAACTAAATGGATTCATTTAATTATCAAGTAATTGATTAAATGTAATGCGTATCAGTTTATTAAATTTATGTATTTATTTTTTCTTATATATTTATTAGGATGTCACATGTTTCTATTCATTACCTTGATATATAAATATGGTGTTGATAAGGTTTAATGATAGTGTTTTTATACCTAATTAGTTTTTCCAAAATATGATTACAAACATATACCGTTATGGACTCCAAAACTCACGAAAGAAGAGAAGAATGGTGGTTTTTAAAAGATAATATGATGGAGACCATAGAGAGAGGATTAATTTATCTCATGCATAAAATGTGGAAGGATAGACCTATGAATGTGTCTCAATTAAATCAATAAATTCATTATATATAGGAAATAAAGACATAATGAAAATAATTTCCAAGGAAAAATGAAGAGTGTAATGGAAGGAAATGAAACTCACCCTAAGTAATGTTGATAGTCAGTTGTAAAAAATGTTTTGTACCTTGACATTAACATGCTCAATGAAATCGTCTAGGGGAAAAAATCAATACCAAATAAGGATCTATGTGACAATTAATAAATGATGAATTAATGTATTAGGGTTGTATTTAAAACCGTTGTAAAAATGATATTTAGTGATTAACCTTGTTTCAATGATTTTCATCATATTTATTTTTTGGAATTATATTAAATTGGTTTTAGAAAAGGAAATTTTTTATGTCTGGTGACAACTAATGATGTCCAGTAGGGCCACGAGGCTTGAACCCATGACCAAAGGATGATATGGGTTTGATTCCAACCACTAACATATACAGTTTCTTGGTCAATATGTCATTGTTTTTAGTTGAGTAATTTGATGAATATATACTATTGATAAGGCAATGGTGTTAATTTTTAGTTTTAGATATTAATGTCCTTAACAAATCTGTTTTTGGAAATATTTTGAGGCATATTGATGGACACTTCACTCATTTATGGGCCATATGATCCATTAGAAATGTATTTTAGAGATTTCGGCATGAAAAACTATTTTTTGAATGAATTGGAACATTGATTGAAGCATAAAAAAAATTCAGAAATTCTGTTTATAGAAATATATTATGTAAACATAAGTAGTAAAAGAATTCCTCAACATTAGAAAAGTATCTTTAAATTTTTTTTTGTCCCAATACCTTAATTTTTGTTGAACAAATGGGCTTCTAAATAATCAAATATTTATGGATTTGAGTATTTCAACATTCTATTTCTCATATAATAGTTTTTTATTGATGACCTCATTCTCTCCCTCTAAATATTTATGCTTTTCCTCTAGGTATGTATCTCTACCTTCCACTAATTTCCACCTACATAGAGTCCGAGATACAAGTTATTCCATGGGACAATTTTAATTCTCATTTTAGCATTTCTAGAATATGTTTTATGAACCATTATCATGATAATGTATTTTAAAAATATGAAATATTAAACAATATATCTCTAATATTGAGTTTAAATTGTGGGGATGTAATTTATTTAAGGTATAAAAAATTTAACACCCCAAATATTCTAAAAGAGTAACTTTTATTTGTTGACATGTATTACAGGTGACAACAATCACACATTGGAATATAATATCAAAAGTATTTATTTTTATTACTTCGAATAAATTCAATATTATTTATATCCTTAAATTCAGGCGACATTGAGTTAGTATATTTCTCACGAAACAACGAGTTTCTTAAATGGCCTATATTACGCACAAAACAATGTTTTACCAAACAATAATATATTTTTAAAATATTATTATTTAAATTAATAAGACATAAACTAACGATTATTAATATTGTTAAATAACTTGTGAAAATATATTCCATACACAAATACATAATTATTTAATCAAGTACAAATTAATTATAAATTAAAATGAAAACCGATTGAATATAAAAGAAAATATTATTATTTTTTATGCTCAAAAGCAGTTTTATCTTAATAAATTAAATTAATGTCAATTAGTGAGTGATATTAATGTGATATATATATATATATATATTAGGTTAAATCAAATTTTTTTATGTTCATATAATAGATTTGATAAGAATAAGACAAGAAGAAAACCAATTTTTTTTGTATATTAGATTTATTTAATTTTTATTTATGAGTGACATTTCATTTTTTAATTAAAGGTGAAAAATCTTGATATTTAGTTAGAAACTAATTTTTCAACTAATTTATTTATAATATTAAATAAAAATATATTTTTTTTAATTTAATAATATAATAATTGTATCTATTAATCCAACATAGGTCATTGGAATCAATTTCACATTGAAATTGACTATAAAACAAGGTAAACTTTCAGATGTTTTTACTTTAAAAAAATGCATTTTCGTACTATCTATGGGATTAAATTTAAATTAATTTATGCCACATCTGTCATTTAAATTTGAAAAAATGGATTCTATTTTTTTAATTATAATAAATTTAAATTAGTTTTTTACTAAAAATATTACTGAAAGAAATTAATATTGATTTCAATTATTAAAGATTCATTGTGCTTAATATATGACTAAACCTTCATATTCCGGGCCCAAATGACCTATACAATGGTAAACATCCCATTATATATCCATAAATCTCCCATGATCCTCCAATTATTTAGTTGGAAGGTTTTTATGACTTTTCATAGGTAAAAACATGGGTACCCCTAACTTCTATTAAAAAATACCAAGTGAGTACCTTTCCTCCCTTAAAAGGCGACCTCCGATCCCCCTTCTTTACACCTCTAAAAATAATTTATATCACCCAATATATTCCCAACTATCTCCTAAAATACCAAACATCATTTTGTAATCTAACCCTTGGCAGGAAGCAATCCAAGGATGCTTATTGGTACTAACCAAAAGGAGTTACCTGATTAAGAGGCAGCACATTTCCTTAAGCTCTTAAATTTTATCTCCATTCTAAAACCCCTAAAATATTATTATTCTAATATTATAGGAATTTGTTTTAATAAATATGATATTATTTTTTTATTTTAGGGTTTTGAAATTAACTTATTCACACTCCGATCTAATGGGTGACAAAAATATTATTTATGTGAATGGTGAACAACCGCTTCATGAAATGTTGATTGGTCGTATTTTCTTTACCACCTATCATGATGTTCATTATGATGGAAAATATGTTCATATATGTTAAATATTATATTTACAATGTATTTATACTTTTATAATTCATTTATAACATGTAGCTTTATAAACACCATTTTTTGGGAATATGATAACATCGTTTATGGAAGTGTGGACTATCGCCTCCTAAAAGAGATGTGATTTGATAAAACGATTGATGGAATGTATAAATAATTATTATAATTAAAAATATGGTACACATAAAATTATATTCCTGGAATGAATACCTTTCTGTAAATATATTATATATCATTCTCTATATTACCCTTTCACATACTAAAAAGTGATAATGTCAGTCATGGGTGGGTGGAATACTGCCTTCTCAACATGATGAGATTCCTTTTACTTCACAGGAATTCTATATATAAGTAAATATGATAAATTAACATGGTACTTTTGATATAATTATCAATCTATAAATATAAGATTTCACTTAACTTGTTTCCATAACGATCTTTGAAAAATATAGTTGTTACTCATGCATAAGTACTACCTACCATATCAATGATTATAATATTATTAATATTTTAATAACTATATTTAATTATTGGTTTAAAAAGTTTAACCTATTTATAACTAATGATAATTACTTCATTAAGTAGTTTTATCGAAAATGGTAACAAATGAAATAAGAGTAATGATAAAAATGCAAAAGGTTATAAAAAAGTAAACAATCAACATAAGTTTATGATATAAGAAGTTAAATTATTTTCACCAAAAAGGAACCACTTGGTAAGGTATTCTTGTCTCACTTTTATTTTTGTGAGGAAAACTTCATTGTCGTTCACCAAATTTATTATATACGGTGTACATACTAGCACATTTACAAGTCATATCCTTAATATTATTATATTTACGGTATTTAAATGTTTAATTTTATGATTACTACTTTTGGGATATCTAATTAATATGTTAACATCGTTTTAAGGGGTTTTCATCTCACTTTTTACTTCCATGAGTTACATGTCATATTAAATACCCACTCTTTAGTGTGGTGTATCAACTACCTCTTTTTATATATTATATCATTAATCTATTTATCTTTATGGTATTCAAATATTTTAATTAAATATATTCCTTCATGTGGATTATGATTAAAATTATTCAAGAGGTTACGGGACACTTTTAAATGTTTATGAATTATTTTATTAAAGATTAATTTTAATAATAATTCAATGGAATTTTCATTTGAGGAAAATATTTGACCATTTTTCAATAAAACCAATCATTTTTTCCATTCCTATGGTAATTTGTGAACATTTTTATGTAATTGTACAATTTTCCACTCTCTTGTACTCAAAATGTTTTAGAAAATGCTTTTAATAAAACATGATTTAATTTATCTCTTTAGTTTGAGAACCTATATTCTTATAATAAATAATTTCTTCTAAAATGGTTTTCAAAAATTATTTTAACATAATTTGGAAAAAACATTATTTTTTTTTCATTTACCCATCTTTTCAAATGAATCTTATTATATCATTCTAAACAAGTAATCTTTATATAAATTTACCATTTTAAATGAATGTTTTTTGACTTCATGTGGAATAGACGTATTTACCCAACATCAATTCTTAAAATCATCATTTTCACATTTAAAAGTTTACTTGTAATTTATTTTTTTCAAAATTTATTTTCAAGGAAAACGTTTTTAAAACTAAAATGAATTTTTACTCAAGAATATTTTCAGAATAAATATTTATAATTGTTCCATTTATAAACAATAATAAACCATTATTTTACTTCACTTTGGATATGTTGTATTGATACTATCCTTAATCTTACTCTAGATGGTTTATGATTAATTAGGTTAGCGATAATATTCACATTCACTTCCTTGATTCATTTTTCAGTCCCTTTGAAATATTAAATCACTCATGATCATTTAACATTGAATTTACAGTAAAATATTCACTTCATTTATCATGAGTATTACTCTTCCCTGAACCATGTACCATTATTTATATGGTGACTACATTGATAATAATTTTATTTTTTAAGAAATATTGATAATTCTATATTCATAAATCTATATGGATATTTGAAAACCCATATTGTTTAATAATTATATCAATTACTCGGTATGAATAATGATATAGACATGTCATGACGGGTGGACCCCGAACATTTTATAGCCCATCGATTCATCTATACATTCTCATGAGGAATATACTTTTTCAAAATGAAAAAGGATTCTATTAATATTTTTAAACTATCCAGAGGATGGATCATAATAGTAATGGTGCACATTAGAGTTAGACATGATTTACAATAATTAAGAATTTCCATCATAGATATTTGATTTTGATTAATTATTTATTATCCATGATATATTCATATGATAAAATCTATGGTTGAACATAATTTGTAGTTAGATGATTAATTGGAATTTTTTTTAGTTTCTTACCTATCCATATTTATTTTTTCTTATCTTTTTATTGGGATGGCATGTGTTTCCATTTATTACTTTCCATA
Organism: Viscum album; assembly: GCA_963277665.1. NCBI lineage: Eukaryota > Viridiplantae > Streptophyta > Magnoliopsida > Santalales > Viscaceae > Viscum > Viscum album. Next base: position 1,261,326,647 of record OY728140.1, on the reverse strand, counting down.
TTGATTATATACTCCCTTCTCAGTTATTGATTACATTATATGCGAGTTTAGTTATTTACCATGCAATAAATATTATTCTCATTGATTATATATTTCTTCTGTTATATATTACCCTTACTAAGCATTTCACTCATCCGTATTTTTTTCCTTTTCCCTTCGATTTTGGGAAGTGAACTAAGAATGATATACAATATTATTCTAGATGGAATAATTTTATCCTCGAAGACATTTAAAAAAATTTATGTTATAATTAGTGTATTTATATTTAATGAAATAATTATGTATGTACCAAGTTTACCATGGTTACAAAACTCTCTGTCCTTAAAGATTTTATTAAATATAATCCTGATAATAAAATTGATAGCAGACAGTGGCTCTAGGCCTTTAGGGTTGGGTCACTATAGGTGAATTCTAGGAAACTCCTCCATAAATACATCCATAAACTCTAATAAAATTTGTCGATATTCTATATTTGGTTTCTCCCAATATTTCTATGATAGATACCTTATGTTCATAATAATAAATACTTATACAATTGATGTAATATCCATTGGATGTTCAAATTTATCATTAGAGAGATCAATAATAATATGTTTGTTATGAATATTAAACTCTACATATCTTCCTTAGAAATTGATACGATATTTGTATAATGTAATCCAGTTCATTCTTAAAATAAAATCTAATTCTACTTGAGGAAGAAGAAAATTATTTATAGGGACAAAAATCACCAAAATATTAATTACGGAAGATTCATGGACATGTTGTGTGATAAAAATACCAATAGTATTTTTTACTATTATTTAAACTACTTGTAATGTGGTAATATGATACCATTAGAAATTTTTTCAGATAAAAATGACTATGAAGAAACAGAATCAAATAATACCTTAACATTTCTATATTTGATGGTAATTATACATTTATCTACTTTGTTATCAAACATCACTTTTTATCACACACCACATTTTAAAAAGTGATTACATAAGATTTCCCTTTATCTCTAGTCTTAATATTTTGTTTATGTTGACCATGACCAATAACCCTCAGATACAATCACAAGTGAACATAATAAACATACTCATTATAGTTATATCATTGAAGTGTGGGGGTGTATTCTTTGGTGATTTCCCTATATTTTCATCATTAACTAACTTTTACCCATTGTGTTGGCATTCAATTTCCCATTGGTCTTGTTTTTCTCACATAAAAAATTTACCAGTACCCTTAATAATATTTCCTCCATGCTTATTTCCAAACGTCTAGCATAAAGTAAATGTTATCTTATTCCCTCTATAGTTTCTGTTATTACAATTTCCTCTTAATTCAATATTTTTTTCATACCATATCAATGATATTTAGGGGCTAATCGAATCTTTATTTATACATTGTTTCAACAAAACAATATTTCATCATTTTTTTAGAAGACTATTATGTCTAACACCCACCATGGACTTGGTTTTAACACAGTTAAGATTCAAATATTTCTAATTTCAAGTTGAATAATAATTTGATATGGTTACCTCCCAATTATTTTTATATTTTCTTGATAAATATATACTAATTCATCATCATTCTTTTTAAGATCAATAAATTCCATCTCAATCTTTATATAAATAACATGTTGCAAGTACTTATTGATAAATAACCTCCAATACTCATCCCACAACATGGATTAGGTATCATCCATTTGCCTCATATTCTTGATAAGAGTCTAACATTGATCTTATTCTCTGTCCAAATGATAAAAAACTAAGATATGCTTTTTATGTACCAAGAATTTGAGAATAAAAATATCTTTTCAGTTGTATTAATCTTTCTTTATCATGAATTTTTGGATTAATGGAAGTAATAAAATATGGGGAATGTTTCCTTATAAAGAAATCAATTGTACAGTATTCATTCCTTCTCTAATGTGGATGTTCTACATGATGTATATCTTTATAAATTTAAATAATAATTGTATAATTATTTTTCATTCCAGAACCCATACCATTATGTTTATAATGGGGAAAATCATGGGATTGTACATCACATTCATTATTAACATGGTTTCTTCTTGGTCAAAAAATTGAATAAAATAAAAATGCATTTTAAGATAAATAATAATCATAGTGGGAAACCATGTAATCATGAAAATATTTTATATGATGTCTAAATCATGATAAATTATTTTAAATCTATGAAAACATTAGTTTCATCGATGTTATACATGGTCATTATCAATTAAAATCCATCATAGTAGATATGAAATTAAATTTCAATTTACCTTATCATATCCATTAGGAGTGTCAAAACATATGCACAGTAAGAGACCATTCGCCTTATACTAGAATGATTGTGAATAGATACTAAACTAACTATTTTTGAGGTTATCTCCACTAGATGAATATATATTGAAACCACACCATGTTGTATCATTCAAAAATGGATGTATTTTATTAGGAAACCCAAAATCCTATATTTACAATTACCATATATTTTATCTTATATGTAGGTTTATCCTATGGGTTTTCACAAAAAATTCCTCATCCTAGATTCCAAAAGTTACCAAAACATTCTCCAATACCAACTATATTGTTCAATATATTCAATACATAAATACTAAATGTCACACCCCGACCCGACATCATGCTGTCACAGTTTCTTTTAATTATATTTGTGTCTTCTTTTTCAAAAAGATAAAAAGAAAATATAAATATTAAATAAAAAATTGAAATAAAATAAAATAGATTGAAAAAAATTTAATAATAATATTATTATTATTTTGGTTAACCTTTTATTTATTATTATTATTGTTATTGTTATTATTATTTTATGTTTTATTTTTTTATTAATTTTTTCCCTATTTTTCCTTCCCTCCTAGTGTGTCGCACAAGAGGGGCGCCTCCCCATCTGTCTCGTCGCGGCACACACACCCCTCTCCTAAAACCCAACATCGTGCACTGATTCCTTGGCCAATCTGCCGCCATCTCCCTCCCAGCCAACCAACCTCGGCTTCTCCCACATCCCACTCCCTTCCTGTAACACCCAAAGATTTCGTAGTATGTTATCTCTTCAAAGTAATTCTATAACATGCGTTACACAACACCGAGTTTGAGCTCATCCTGACTTACTAAACTATCCGTTCAAAAAGAGGATATGAATAGTATTAACAGAATTTTGAATATTATATACTCTATATAATTTTCACATTTATATTATGTGTTTTTTAGACATAATATAAGAACAAATTAATTTTTTTAGATAAATCATGTATTTTTCAGAAAATTTAATTTTTCCGCCATTTAATGGAGAACCCTGTTTAAATACAATATTTAAAACTTTTATATATTAAATTTGACAAAATAAACATTTTCTTTAGAATCAAGTCATAAAAATTTATTTTCAATAATTTTGTTGTGATTTTCTGATTACTTTCATATTTTGGGGAATACTGAAAAATACTAAATTTTAATTGTAATAAATTTTTTGAATAAAAATTATTTATAGTGTTAAATTATACATTTGAATGATTTGGAAGTATAATTAGATTATTTTTTATCATTTAATAAAATTTAGGTAATTATAAATAATTACACATTTAATTTTGACATAAACACATGTCAGTATTTGGATAGTTTTAGCTATTTAAAAAATATGATTTTTGTGTTTTGACAACGGGAAATAATTTTAAATTAATAATTTAAACATCTCTGTTTTTATTTTGGTAAAATAGAATTCAATTTTTAATTTGGAATATCAAAATTATCTGAGGGTGTATTTTTGGTATTTTTCTAAAAACATTCAATTTTTTATGAATAGTGAAAACCACTTCGTTTTTGTTTAAAACTAACTTTTTATTTAAATAATTATTTATTTTATTAAATTTATTTTAAGTAAAAATAGAAATAAAATACCTAAATAAGTTCAATGTAAATCATTGGAGTCATTTTATAATAAAATATATGTATAATAATTTATTGAATGTTTTAACATCTTTTACCCACCTGCTTTGAAAAGTTTTAAATTTGCATAAAACGTAATTTCACTACTTCTGTGAATTGAATTTCAAAAATCAAAGAGACATGCTTCAATTCACTAAGTAAAATGTTTTTCAATAAGATAAAAATAATTTTTGGTGAATAGTATCCTTTGACATTTATTTACGACGGTTAATTTTAAATAGGGTAATTAAAGATAAAAATAATATTATAATTACACTAACACATTTCATAATTATATTTGATAAGCATATTTTGAGCAAACAATACTTAGTAATAAAATATGATCCTTTGGGTCCACTTGAATTAGATTAGGACATTTATTATTATTTTTTTTAAATTTGAGTTAAATGTGTAAAATTCATATATTAATAAGTAAATCATTTTTAATATACAGTTATACATAAGATAAATTTGAGTATAAATATTAATTAGAATGATAAAAATATTTTCTACATCATGGTAATTTATTTATAATATGTATTCATTAAATAATTAAATTTATTTTTGACACAATGATGATGCAGTAATTAACTTATTAATGAAGAAATCAAATAAATGGTATTATAACTATTAAAATAAATATAATTTCAATGTTTTTATGACATCCATGAATTTAATAGTTTAATATTACGTGTTAGGGTTGATTAAATATATTTTTTTCTAACTAATCATGTTGTTATGACTTTTTAAAAAACAAAATAGAAAATAGTGTTAAAATTGACATAAATGACTTTTTAAAACAAATACTATATTATTAAATTATATAATAGTCCTAAAAATATAAGGTTCGGCCAAATAACTCTTATAATGATATATATATGTAATTAATAACTCATATGGGGTTCTCTTTGAATTTTATAGTAATTTTAATAACTATGTAATATAAAAATACAAGAAGTCATTGTAAATGTTAAACTATTTAACTAAGAGTTAAATCTAAAAGATAAGAATTAAATAGTTACCCTAATTTGTCTAAAACCTATTGTTTGAGATGATTTTGACCCATAACAACCTAAGGCGAGAAATAATTTTAATGGGAGCCACTATAAACTGAAAATTATTTTAAAATAAAATAATATTTCAATCTTTTCGTAAAGTGACCCTCACCTCTCTTATAAAAGGGTACTTCCGCTTTTTTCAAAATCACACCACCAATGCCATTTGACTCAACCAATCCATGCTCAAATGTCCTCCCAACTTCCCTCACTTCAACCTAGAGGTCTTCCTCAAAATGCCAACCATAGGAGCCCTTTTTCTCAAATAGAAGGGAAACACTCGAAGAAGAGGATGTTAAACGTACACTCGACTAATGGAAAGTACCCGGTAAGGTTTAATTTGTTAATCTCATTATTATTCGAGACTATTTGTGTAAGAATTTTTTGGGAAAATTATATTATCTTTGTCCATGATTCTTAAAATATTTTTCAAAATTATTCTTTCAAGGTAATCTTTAACTAAAATATCATTTTAAATGTTTAAAAAATTTATACTTATAAATCTTTCTAATTAATGTACATGATTTCAAACTAGTTTTCAGGATTTATTTATATGGACATGAATGTTTTAAAATGTTAATTCCTTTAAATAGATTCAATTTTGTATGGGACACTTTGATTCAAAAATATCATATAAATGTCATCCTTTATTAATTGTGAGACTTTTAAATGATTTCATGTAAAAGAGGTATTTTACTCAAGGAGTTTTACTAATCATTTTAATCTATATAATCATACTCTACTAGATATTATTCTTAATTGATGTTGATTAATTATAATACAATTTTCTATATTGTATTGAATGAGTTATGATATGTTTTACTGTGGATGTGATATTTTTTATACCAGTTGTGGTTTATCTAAAAATTATTGACATTTTGTATAATAGTTTTAATAAGAATGATTATGTTATGTTTCAACAATTTCATATGAGGAATGCAGTAGAAATAGTAAGTGACGGGTGGAGCCCGCTATATCTTTTCAATACATCGGTAGGTCTTATGAGACAAACTAGTTCTTGATAGATGTCCTTGACAAAAATATATTTTTAGTCTTGGAACGAGGCCTTGAGTATGTGGTAATGATGTCCGACATTAGGAATTCATTTATTATGAAATTAGTTATTATAAGTGATTATTATACTATTAGAATATCTATGTGCATGTTAATATGGTGATTGTTTATTTATTTATTCAATAATATGTTAAAGATTATGATTAAAAAGGTTGTTGTTTTTATTACACATCTTTCCCTAAAATTTTATAGCTTCTATTAAATTATTTACCATTTCTGAGAATCCGAGCTTACCCTTTTCTTATGTTTTATTTTCCCAGGATGTCATGAAGTGTATTATGATTTATATATAGGTATAATAAAGAAGAATAATAGAATTTTCAAAGTATTATTTATTCCGTATTTTATATTAGAAATTGTAATGTAATGTTCATGTATGTAATCTATTTTCGAAGACTGCTAAACGGATCGGTCCTTATAGACTTCATTCCTTATAATCATTCCAATGTATTAAAATAATGCACCAGTTTCGGGATATTGGTTTCGGCGCGTTACACATACTGTGAAGCCCTAGTCCGACGTGCACCCCCTTCTAATCGTGACCCTTTCTGGTGCACCCTCTTCTAGCCAACCATATCTAATGTGCCTCTATCATTTACATAGATTCTTTTAGTGACCACGACCCGGCCGACGACCCCTCTTTCGTCGCGTCTTTCTTCAATGATTCCCTCCTCATCTTCCTTATCATTTCATTTTCTCATATGGATATGATTTTAGGATTCTATTTTAATGCTTTAGGGAGAAATTTCCTGAATAAGTGTTCTCCTTGGGTCCCTTGTCATGCATTTGGAAAGAAATTGATGTTTTACACCGAGATGTTGGGTTTTTGACCTCAATGGAAGGGGGTTCTATGCATAATCATTATTTGATGATTTATTTTTCTTGATAAATTAATTTATCATGGTCTTTGATTAAATTGTTTGATGTGAATTTTGATTTAAGGTAGTTTAATATGTTTTTGATCCATTTTTTAGCATGTTTATATGGAGTGGTGTGAATTTGTGATGAAAGCCCACATTTTTTAATTTTATTCGAGTTTTATTCGGTTTAATAAGGGATGTGAGTGCTGTTTGGACATGTTATTGGTGTGCGTTTTTTCATAGAAGATGTTTTTGGGTGTGCTTTTTTGATCAATGTCTTGTGCTACTTCTTGAAGTTGTTTCATAAAAGTTTTAGTGGTTTATTAAAATCTTATAAAGTGTGGGAAACATGTTTATATATTGTTTTTTGGAGGGTATTTTTTCAAAAGTGGGTTTGAGTATTAAAATGGGTTAGGTGTGTAATTTTTTTGTGTTTAAAGGGGATTTCCTTGTAAAACGGTGTGTTTTAGTTTTATAAAGTGGGGATGGGGTTTCCCTTGATTTATGTGATTATGCTTGGAAATGTTTATGCCATTGTTCAGAGTTGTGTTTGAAATTTTAGATTGTTTTGGAATTGGATTTTCAAATGTTTATGAAATGGGTCAAGGGAGAGTTGGAACTTTTGATGTGATATTGATTTCCCTTGTTGAACTCTCATGTTACAGATGATGATTATGGTTTATGTGATTGATTCTTGTGTTATAACAATTGGTTGTGTTGTTGGTGTTGACCCTTGGTGTGATATTTTGAAATTTTTTTAGATTGTTTGAGGGTTTAATTATTTTATTTAATTACATGTGTAGTGTGCGGTCCTTGCTTCTGGTTTTCAGTCATCATGTCTAAGGAAACTCACCTTCATGTGCATAGATAAGTATATATGTGTGTGTGTGTCTGTGTGTGTATGTGTGGGTTAACCCACTACATGTATTTTCATCCATGAAAGTGAATATGCATGTAATGGGCTATGTGTGAACATGTATATATTTGAAAATGCATACATATGTGAGTGGTTCCTAGTATATGAATATAAGCATATATGTAAGGTTCCCCGTGCACATGTTCATGGCCATGCATGTGTGTGAATAGGGGCTTGGTGCCTTTATTTGTATGTTAATGTCCATATATTTTTAGGGGGGGAGCAGTAACATTTAGTTCAAAAGTTCCAAGAGCCGAAGTGGACAGTTTGGTTACACCTTGACGTAGGTCCCATGTGCCCTGACCTTTAGTTAGAGTTTCAATTATTGCTTACTATTTTATTGAAAGTGAATTTTATCTTCATCATGAAAGACATATGAAATATATATATGTGTGTGTGTAAACGGTCTTGATTCTTGAAAAGATTTTTATTTTATGTTTCAAACAAAATATGGGTATTTCCAAAGACATGTGGTCTTTTGGCCAATTTTGTTGTAAAAGTGAAATGACACGTTTTTTTCCAAAGAAGATCCAAAATGATATCCAAAATGTGTTTTGGGTGAACATTTTTTCTAACGCAAAGTCATTCTTGTAGAGTAATGAGGATTTTTGGGATCCTTAAAAATTAATTATGAATGTGAAAACCCCCTCTTAAGCTATGCCACATTATTTTATAAACAAATGTGTATTTTAAATTATTGATTTGTGATATGTACCTAATGAAGAGGATTATACGATATTATAAGACATGAAAAGGGGAATGCACTTAAAGAGGTAGAAGGGTAGGGAGAGGTTGAATAGTTTTTTGATAATGAAAATGTTATGTTCATTTATGAGATTTAATAAAACCTCACCACCCTTTGATATATAGCACATGGGAAACCTAATGTAACTATGTGGTTGGACTAGGACAATTAAGATAGATGATACATGAGTGGTTCGTCCTGGTTTCGTCTAGTAATATTTGAGATTACAACAATAACTAAAAATTATGATATTTGGATACCACTAGGTTATGGGTGTGTTCCCTTCTAGTGGCTCCTATATGAGAATGATGTTCAGTGTAGGTACTATTCAAAATTTCACTGCGGTACGTTGTCTTTAGGGTCCCACTTGTGCTAGTTACCAATAGGGATTTTATATTATGCTCGCTTTTGACGTGGTTATTGTGACATGATTTCCATTTCGGTCATATCATACTTGATGTGTTATTTTGGAACACCTAATATTAATCTAAATTGGTTATTTTTTATTTTCAAATGTCAATGCATGATTGGAACCTATTTTGAAAATGTTGTGGGTGTGAAATGATTTTCATACAAGTGAAAACTTGATAGTTGAACTTGAAAATAATGAAAAAATTGTTTTACTAGGTCTTGTTTTCCAACTAGCATGTTTTGGATTTCTAATCAATGGAAAGGTCATAGGGATTTTTTGTATCTCAGTATTCCTAATCGTCTCGGTGCTCACACAAAATTTTCATTTCAGTTTCAGGATACTCTAGTTTTGGATCTCCCTTGGAGCGTGTGTAGCTTATGTTCCGTTGTGACCCATGAGGTCACCTGAGGTATGTCTCGTTGCTTCGTTGATTCCTTTTTTCCTCTTATAGTTTGTTTAGTTTATTTTATTTTGTTTATCTATTTTTTCGGTTTATGATTATTTATTTGTATTTGTTATGGGAAAAATCAGAATCAACTAGTTTATCTCGATGTCCGACAATAGTTCCCAGCCCTTGGGGATCGAGAATGCCTTCTGGTCCATGTCACAGACCGACTCATGTGACCAGTTTAGGGTTGACCTGGGATGGTTCGTGATACTAAATATTATTAGAAAAAATATCAATTATATATAAATGAAATTCATTCCATAAATATAATGGTTTAATATTTTTTGAATCATTGATATATAATGAATATGTAAATTAATGAAATACATCATTTCTCATTATGTTCGTCACAACTAGCACTCTTTTAAGACATAACATAGCTATATCATTTCACCATAGCATAGAGATAGGGAACACAAGAGATGGTAAGATTAAATGCCTATAAAGGATAAAAATAAGATATATATATCAATTATTATAAGTTATTATATGATAAGAATAATGGTATGATAACATTAAATTAACATTATAAAATCATACAAATCAATTCATAGATTATAATCATGAAACATGGCATAAGGTTTTATAAATCAATATAAATAAGACATATGAGTGAAAAATCATCCACAATAAATCTTGAACCCTGAGAAAATATCATGAGAATAAAAAAATAATTTTTTGGAAAGCACAAGGGCATAGAAAATTATTTCAATTTTCTTGTATCACTACAAATAATATAATATTAGATTGGGTTCACTCCCCATTCTATAATTTCCTTAATAAAATTTCCACTCTCAAGAAAATCATATTGGAAGAAGCTAATTCATATTCCATGTTCAAAACCCATTCCATTATTTTTTATCTATTTAGATATTATTGATGACATAATTAATTGTATTTTCATATTATTCTACGCTCATTATTCACATAATGAAAACCATATATATGTATGAAAAAAACAATAAAACATTCATCATATCATCAATTCGTCACCCATAGAAAGGATTCGAGAGTGATAATCATTTCATCATCATAATATTAAACTATCCCAATAAAAAATAAATATTTAATCATTGGATCGAATCCCCATTAAATAAATATAAACATCATTGGATATTATTTTAGTTAAAAATACTTTTAAAAGATGACTAGAATATTTTTGGAGTAATAGACCCAATTTTATTTGAAATTAATTAATTAGTCTATAAAATTCAATAAATTATTAAGGAAAAAGTTGTATATCAAATGAAAAACGGAATATTATAATGAAATATTAATATAAAATAGTATTTATGATGGTGGGGAATGTTTTTTAATTATTGTATGTTGAAAAAAATTCCATCCACATTTTATATAAAAAGTAAAAATTTCAACGTTTATAAAATGATATGAACCATCCTTTTAATCCATGATATGGAAATTAGAATATAGAAAAAAATAAGAGTATGTTTATTTGTGGAATAGTAAAATTATTCGTGAAATCATTTTAATGAAATTATAGACATGGAAGATAACACACATGATCGATGAGAGAAAAAAGGTCAGCTTTCCTTGAAACATTTTCTCGGTCTATATAGTACATCAATAGAGAAACATTAAAAGAAAAATATAATAAAATAGAAATATATAGTGGATAAAAAAATAAATATTTTTAGGAGTGATATATCATATAATTTATTCATTAAATTAGTTAATCGTAATCAATCATGATAAAAATTATATTTGTAAAATAAAACCCTTACTTCTAGTAAGTTTTGATTTATAAGAACTCTAAATTCATTTATTAAAAATTTAAAATTAGTTTGAATTATATACCATAACTATAACTATAAAAATAATATCATGCATGGTTTAATTGTAACATCTTATCACAAGTTTATTAACTATCATTCATTATCATCATAATTTTTGTTGCTAACTACTACATTTTTCATATTTATATTAATTCAGTAGTTATAGTCTTTGAAAATTGGTCATGGTTAATTAATATATAGAATTTTTATTAATATTTAAATTAAATTTATATTCATTATAAATATAATTTTCACCATTCATATGAAGTAATTATGAAGAAGTATTTATATCACAATGTGATGTCCATGGTCTTTATGTTCACAAAAAGTGATGTATTCATTTTTTATTGATGGAATGAATCAATGTTAAATATCAATTCACTTTTAAATGGTCATTATTATATCCTAAATATAATATATATTAATTAAATGTATTATAATAACTTACCACTTAATATGGTCCAGAAAAATGAATCATATCACTACATGATGGTAGTAGTCCACAGTTACGAATTAGCGATACTTTTATCTCCCATATGATGGAGAAGGGTTAGTAAAAGGTTGTTAAATTAATATAACAACATGTTAGTCTATTTATTACTCTTTATTAATCTTATTTTTATAGATTATTTTTTATAGGATGTTGTGGATGAAATAAAATTGGAAGATCTTGGTTAGGATCTATACCACTTATTTGAGATACCTCCTTCAGACTACTCATCAATCCTTCATGTATGTTTGTTGGGTGAATAAAATTATCTCTAGTATTTAGATAAGGAACATGGAATTTTTTTTAGATCATACTTTTCTAATAAAAAATGCTCAAATGGTGTGTATTATGAAAGACAATAGGTTCCATTTTATAAGTGTGGGGAGAGACGCACATGGAATTTCTTGAAATATTTCAATCATATAAGGTCACTTTCATGGGAAAGTCAATACTAATGGATTATGATTAAAAATTAGGATTAAAATTTCTTTATCTAATATAATTAGATATATGGGGATTGTAATCCTACACTTATCTCTTGGATTAACACTTGGTAATCCAATGTTAAAAATAACTGTGGTAATTTTTCTTACTTTTTTTACAATTCACTATGTGTAAAATTTAAGATTTCCACAAAAAATATTAATTATACTCTTAATAATTTTTAATAAATTTTATGTGATTCAATTTTGTCTGTGGTAGAATATAATTTACATAAAACGTGCAACCCGCAATGAAAACTTATTTTTTATGAATGAATCATTAACCATAAACATAATTTACATCAACTATTTTACACATAAAAGCATTCAAATGTATGATAAAATATATTATGGAATATATAACCATTAAATTTTATTAAAACCATTAATAAACAGATATTAATTTATCTTTTAATGTATTAAACAACATCATGTACACAAAAACAGTCTTTTTGAAAAATATGTCTTTAAGAGAAAAAATTTATTTATATCCAAATATTAAATATTGATGATTCTTATGTAATAAATTTTATTATTTTTATGTAAATTATAATTTTTTTAATTTAAGATATTATTAATATGATAATGTGAATGTTAATTGAATAGAAACATTAGTTTTTATGAAAATTGGTGTTTTCAAAATTCACTCAAGAATAAATATTTTTAGGAAAAATATAAAACTGTACAGAAGCTAATACTAATATAATTGTTTTATAAATTTAATTAATTTACTAAAATATATTTCATGTAAATTATATAAATTAATTATAGTATTCACATATTTTTTTGATTAAAACCATATATGAGGAATGTATATCCTTGAATCCTAAAATGACTTATGAAAATAGATTACTTAATATTTTTACATTAATAATACATTTTCACTAATTAAAATCTTTATAATTGCTAGGTATTAACAGTTTACTCTATCATTGTTTATTTAGGCTCAGGGTAGAATATAATGTAGATATCAAATACAACTTTCTTATTTCAATGGAAATATATATATATAAAATCCTAGATTTCTACACATGATAAAACCTACAATAGTACCTGAGAATTATCAATATCAGGTTGACATTTGATTCGTTGGATGGGGAGGCCCTAGAAGATCTAATACATAAACGCATGATTGATTCCTAGGAGAACCAAAAATAAAATTGAATACCTTTCCTATATCCTACAAATAGTTTAATGGGAATCTAATATCTCATAACTCATTCTCTAAAATATATGTAACGCACTGATGTAATCATAGGGGTATTCTAGAAATCAATTTATAGGTTCTAATAGTCTCCCAACAGTCAATCATATGAATTTCAACATCCATGCATGGGAATATACACCCTCCTAACCCACTATAAAACCATTTGAATCTCAAGCCTCATGTGATTTTCTAACGGTTTAGTGTTATCAATAATCAAATATCAACACATAAGAAATAGAAAATGTATTTCTATATCAAAGGAATACCTACTATCTTGAGCATTCCTATACATACAAAATCACATATTTTTGATTTTGTATGTTTTGTACCCCTACTAGGTATCCTCTCCTACCACATCGACACTTTTGGCTGGTATTCAGGCATGGTATTGACCACCAATATAAATTAGAACTGAATCAAAAACATATCATGAAATGTAAGGTCTCTTATATCTCATCAACAAATTCATGACCATCCTAAGAATTAACAAAAGAGTTGGTAACAACTTCTGATACTCATTTATCATAGTAAATCCCACACTATATATTCATAATCATAAAAAATAAAAATCTATTACAATTGATGAAAAAATACAATACTCATCAATTCCATCACATCCCCAACAAACATACATGTCAGTTTGGGTTCTATGGTGACACTCACAATCATCATTAATCAAGAACCACTCTAGGACAATCACTCATTGAGGAACCAATAGGGGCCCCCTTGGCCATAGAATTATAGAGTCACTCCCACACAGGTCTTTAATATTGAACTAGGTCTCATGTCAACACCTAATACTATTAAGAAATCACATCCCATGACATCACCATAAGACATGACGACCCTAACCACTACAGCAAGTATTACATGGAGGAAACAACTAATAATATAGAACATTATGGATGTTAGAACAAAAGGATTCACTCTATCATCATTTTATCTCTACACATGAAAATTCAAAATTTAAAAAGGAGATCCACATAGCTAGTATCAAGGCCGTCATGAAATATGGGCAGGACTACTAACATCAGTGACCATGTAATTTGGCCAATTTTTAGGGGGCATTATTGAACTATGTATCTATATAGGGTTTTATAGAAACTAATTAAATAATTTAAAAGATAATTATTTATAATTTTTTATTATTCATGGGAAAAGAATCATATAATTAGGAAAAGGATGCATACAATACTGAGCCAACAACTCACTTTTCCAAAGTAAAAAACATAAATACCAAGTGGATCATACAAAATATAAACTAAATCAATTCAAGAATTTACAATTTATATTATATAGATGTGAGCTCATATTACAACCACTACTATACATCTGTATCTTGTATAACTTCATACTAAAAAAATTGATCCTAAGTCACACCATGAAGCTCAAATGAATTAATTAAATCGAATATAATTAATTAAAAAATTTAATTATAATTGTACATAGTCAATAAGAACTCACCACATTTTCATGACACACTAGAACTAAATCTGTATAGTCATGGGAGGCCTACTATAATCTTTCAGTACAAACCCAGTTCAAACCACCATGTTCTAGAACCAAACCAATCTTCAATTTAACTTTACCTAAATAAATACCCTAAATTATTTCTATGACACCACATACCATTGAATAATCTATGAAAAAACACACCAGAACATCATCAAGGGACATAATATGGATATAATACAAAAATGGTACAATAGAATGGAGTATTTCACCATTCCTAAGGGAATAAATCATTTTCGAACAAAAAAATCATAATAAATTAGTGGTAATGAGGAAGGTTAAATAATATCAGAGGGATGAGATGATTATACCTAAATATTCTACCATAAACGCATATAAAACACCATATCACTACAGGGTAATAAGTGATGGCAGAATGGATAGAGAGTCATCCATATGACAAAGCTAATGGAAATGAATTGGGATTCCCATATTTATTAGTCGGGTGTAATTTAAATTTCCCCCGTAAGGAACCCAACGGTGATCTAGTGATTCGCAACATCAGAAGATGTAAAAACCACCACAACCCCTCCTTGGGATCTCCAGATCCCCCATGACACCTACCAAGGCTCGAAACTCATCCCAAAATATGATATTCATATCTGGAAACTTATGAAATGGTGTTCTGAAGCCCAATTCTGGAAATGAACCATCCAATAAACATGAATTTTCGAATCCATGTGAGATTTTCCCATGTTGTAAGGATGTATGGAACTAAAAAATTATTTTACACTTTCTAAGGGTATTGGTGATTAGATTGTCAGACATCTAAAGGTATTCAACCCATTGCATCTTCTATACATTCATGTAATCCTATAAGAAGATGTATCCCAGACTCTTATTATAAGAATAGATAGTTAACCTCTCAACAAATGGTAGTGTTTTAAACAATTGAGAGAAATCTTAATTATAGTTATTTCAATATATTGAGTTTTATATTTCATTTCATGTGGTTTTGGATGAATATACCCCTATTCTATGACATGGTGTCCTTATGTAAGCACAAAACCCAAACGAGAACATGAATGATAAAAATACACTATATACCCCTAACCATCATTCGGTAAAATCATGTTAGAATCTGAGGTCATATGCCCTTTTATTTCATCAATATAAATATACCATTCTTTATCCCATAATAATTTTAACCCTTTCTTAGCTATATTTTTCAATATTTAAGCATGTTTTTATAGTTATTTGATAAAATAAAAACAATAACTAACTAAAAATAAAAATATTCTTATCTTAAAGGCATTATTTTTCTCCTCAAATGACAAGAAAATAATAACCTTCTTCAGATCAACATAGATTCCCTCTTTTGAAACCGTATATCTTAAGAAAGTCCATTCTTGAATCCAAAAGTATCATTTTAATAATGATGAATAACATTGGTTATTTCTCAATATTCTTCAAATCAATAAAATATTTTGAACATTTTTCTCTTATGATTCTAAATAAATTAGGATATCACCCAAAAAATACAACAACAAATTATTTTAGATACTATTGGAATATATTATTCATCAATTCCATAAAAACTATAATAGCGTTAGTAGGAAAAAAATATAATAAAAATATATTCAAAGTGGATATACATTAACCTGGAAGAATTCACCAGGATATCTAACTTAATAACTATGATATGATGATAAAAAATTATAGTTCAATCTCTAATAAACAAATTTCACAATTTAACTAATCAAATAAATCATCAACATGAGGAAAATTATTTTTTCTTAGTCATTATATGGTTAGGATTTAAATAATTAACACCATGATGGCAAATTGCGTATGATTTTCTGGAAATAGAATAGGGTATTCCCAAGTAGACACACTAATTAGAATAAAACACATCGTATGAAATCATCAAATAGAACATTCAAGTCATTTAAGACAACTGGTTCGACATGACAGAGTGGAAAATATATTGGCTTATTTTGAGGCACCAGATCGAGAGAAAACTCCACCAATGACTCTATATGAATACTATAGATTTTTTATGGAACAATTTAAAAACAATCCAAGAACATTGAAGGAAGACCACAACTAGAATAATTATTCCCAAACTCAATAGAAAAATAGGATATTAAATTACCAAATTATGGAAGAATAGGTCTTTATTGGATAAACCAAAGATCTCGTTCTCCAAGAAACATGAAATAGTTTCCATCAAAAGTAGTAAATGAAATCCAATGATGAAAAAACCAACCTTATCTCGATGGGAAATCACCTAATATGAACAAATGGTAATGTAACATAGATCTAAGTGGAGAACCAGAAAATATCAAAAAACCACAACATCATAGGGTTAGAAAAACATTTTGAGAATTAAAAAACCTATTCATTTATTTTCCCTACATGCTTCTCCGGATCACTAAAAACTTTCATGAGTCCCACTAGACATTTCAAATGAATAAAAAAATATAATTCAATTTAATGAAATGTGAGGAACTTATATAGAATAGAATAGTTTTTATAGATGATCCAATAAATATGATACCTATCACTTCACTTTTCCTATGTCAAATTCCACCAGAAACTCTGCTACTGCATGATTCTACTTCACAATAGAGGCATATTTTAGGAGCACTATTGAAATAAAAGCTTCCTCGTATGCCATGGTTACCTTGGGAGCTGTATATCTCTAGATATAACAAGTCGTACAAAGGAACTGATGGAACATCTATTAATGAACTTGGAAAACACAAGATCTAAGACTTTTTGAAGGTGCAAGTCAATAATTATTTGTGAAAAATATCATTCCTCACCTGATCTATGTAAAATGAACACAAACATTAGTTAATAATGCTATGGTGTAGGAATTCTACTGATAGAGATAAATTCCACCTCTATGAGTCTGTTGGCACTTACTCTTCTTCCAATGTGAGATAATAATGATTCCAGTAATCACAGGAGGAATTGAAGTGAAACCTGAATTTTCTTTTAGATCCATTTTTACATGAATCCTATATTTACTACTATAAAATGGGTCTATACTTTTATAACAAGAACAAATAATGAATGTCCATTCAAAAACGCATCTGGAATCTCTTAGCCATCAAATTTTAATTTTCTACAAAATAAAATGAAAAAATGGTCCAATTAATAAAAAATTAGAATTTTTATTCTTGGATCAATTATCATTTAAAATATAGATAAACACCATATAAATCAACATTGTAATTTATTTTGGGATGAAATTATGAAATAAGATGCTCATGATTTCATTCCACCCCATGACCTCATGTTTCTTAGCCTAGATCACTATATCCCAGCACAACTTTATAGGTCCCTCAAGAATAAAAGTATCACACATCACATTAATATATTTTGGAGTCTTAATAAAATTAATGTTATAATTAATCTTATCCCATTGTTCCCCCACATTCTGATGGTCATTCGTCCCCTAAAAGGATAGATTCTTATTGGAGAGGAATTCATGATCTTGATCATTGTATCCTATGTAACCTATTTTCACCTCACTATATTGATTTAAAGTAAATGGTAAAATTTATTTATCCACATAAACATATCATACAAAATCCTCAACAATATACTAATAAAATATAGAGTTTCCTAAGGGAAAAAATATATAGTTCCCTCTCAAGAAGTAGATGAGTTCTCCCAGATGGTATGTTACTATATCAAGTAAATAATGAGACCATTAAACAACGATGAAATATTAGTTTGAATCATTAGAACATATCCCCTAACAGAGGTTATATAAAAACCCAACATAAAATACCTATTTTTCAACATCCCATTTTATATTATGGTTCATTACAATGAGATATGGCTTGGAGATTTCTTATAGAATCACCCATAAGTGCTGGAAACCCTATATTCTTTCTACCAAACATATCAAGACTTGAACACTTGAGAAAAAACTACCTTAGATAACATATTTTTCGAAACCGACCAGGATTTTCTATAAATATAAGTTCCAAACTAATTTTTCAATAAGATATGAAGGGTATTCTTGATCCCCATAGGGTGAAGAAAAGAACATGAGAAATAAGGATATCATATGGAATAAATGCTCCCAACCAGATACAAAAACTAGTATGACATATACGTAAAAGATGGAACATATTCAAATAGAATAAAAATGATACATAATTTGGAAAAAATTCCAAAAACCATGTGTATGATCCAATAGGAACCAAAGTAAAAAAAAAAGACAATGACCACTGTCACCATATGAAAAATGGGAAACATACCATTACATCACCACAAAAGTCCAAAAAACACATAACTCAAATACATGATTCCTCCCTACGGTGTCTCCCCCTTTCCTACATCATAAAAAATATGGTCTATACACACCAAATGGAGTTCATGTAAGGTGTATAAAAACAAGCCTATATGTATCACACCACAGTTCCTATCACTAGCATATTAAATAATCCACACATTCTCATTTTGAATTAAAATAAGGCATGGTATATAAAAGTTAGAAAATAAATCAAACACATATAAATTCACCATATTTAATAGTTTATGAAAAATATCATATAAAACAATGTCTAAATCCCTTTTAAATAATCAATTTATCATTTATGAATCCTATATCATAAATCTACATGAACAAAAAGAATAATGGGATATAACCCTAGGGAAATATAGTTCTGGGATATATTGGATCCTCACGCCATGTAATAAATAAAAACTAGGTTGAACCAAAAATTTCGAAATTATGATGTCCGAGGGAGTAGAGGAACAACCTAATGCATGAGCCCGCCAACAATTACATGTAAACTAATACATGACCTGATAACCTAGAAATAAAAGAAACACCCTAGTGAGTGATCCTCCCCATGATTCATAGAATCATTTCCCCATATGATTTACATCTATGTACCCTATAAACCCTTGTGTTAAACATTTAAAATCATTCTTAAATGGTATATCAAATTTCAAAAATAAAACCAAAAACCTTTTTCAAATCAACACCATGCTTTGAAATTTAATTTTAGTAATCATGAAAACAATACATTAAAAGAACCACTATTTTTTAAAATATATTATGTAAATTTTTTTATATCAAAAACCACTATATACACATTTAAATAAATTTTTGGTAATTAAATTAACAACTTATAAAATAAATTTTAGAATTGAGAGAGAATATGTAGTATATATGAAAAATAAGTTTTATGAAACCAAGAAACTCAAACACTTGGTACTGCAAATATTTCAATGGATAAAAAAGATTAGGGATCTAGGAATCAAGAAAAATAAAGTAGACTATGAATCCCAAAACATCATTTTCATATTCAATTATCCTAATGTTAATGGAGAAGTGGGAGAGACCACTTACCATGATGATCTCAAATGATTTACAGAATAATGAACGTGGATCAAATTAATTATACCTATTTTAATGAAATATCTAATTGAAAAATCATTATATATTCAAACAAATGATATTTATATTTAATACACATTTTATTTAATATTAATTTGAAGATAAATAGGATAGATCCAGGAGGATGGGGAAGAACACTAATAAAAAGAGACATACTATTGAAAATCTGGAACCAATACAATATGATAAATAAAAATCATTCAAATAGTGGCATGTAATCTCCAAAATATCCCTAGAGAGTATCTTAGTTCAATAACATAATCCAGAATAAGAATAATTAGGCAAAATAAAGGTTTTTCGGGTCTCAAAAATAAAATTATGATTAATTAATTAATTTAGAATGTTTTGGCTGTGTAGATTGGAAAACTATTTACTAATCTTGATCCTTATTTTTGTATAATGGTAGGGCTACATGGTTTGGGAATATAGTTTGGCATACTCAAAACTGACCAGGTGAAACACATTTATAAATTGATGAATAGTTTTAGGATAAGGCTACATGGTTTGGCCTAAACATTCACCCCCTTTTTGCAATCTTCTGCCACTCCAAAACTAGTTTTATGGTTTGATTAAATGACCCTAATTATTTTTAATTAATATTTTTAGCTATAAATAGGATCAAGAAACTAAAAAAATTTAAAAAATTTCTATAAAACAAAAAAATAAAACCTCAAATTATGATATTAAAAAAGGATATCTAAACATGAATGTGATGTTGGGTTGTGACAATATCTCAATACCAAGACTCAACCCATT
This sequence comes from Viscum album, assembly GCA_963277665.1. Taxonomy (NCBI): domain Eukaryota; kingdom Viridiplantae; phylum Streptophyta; class Magnoliopsida; order Santalales; family Viscaceae; genus Viscum; species Viscum album. Next base: position 1,261,305,603 of record OY728140.1, on the reverse strand, counting down.
TGTAAAAGTATAGATAACACTATATTATTTAAATGTTTATATATATGACAATATAATTTTTAATTAATATTATATATACTATATACCTTAATGATTAAAAATAAATAAAAAACTCTTAACTTAGGAAAACACATAGAAGACAGTTCTTTTAAGGACCCAACATATAAATAAAGAATAAGAAATGAATGCACATATAACAGATTAATAATCAATTAATACGTTGGTTTTAGATTTTAGTATTATGACACCCATTATTTCATACTCAATTAAATGTATATTATTTTTAGGATTTTCCAATTTGATTGATATAAAAGCAGGTCCAGGATCCGAAAAAATCCCACCCCTTACAAAAAAAATTAAAAAACCGAAAAAGTGGTAGTGCAAGGGGGTTTACAAATTCAAGAATAGAGCATACCATGTGCATCCAAATCAACAAGATGTGATCAAAATTACGGGATGAGAAAGGACCATCGTGATGAGACCTCTATGACCGTCCTCTTGGATAGAGCATCAGCAACCTAGTTTTCTTCCCTATAAACATCACTGACTTCCAGTTGTAGATGCTCAAGGAGAAATAAGATGTTATCCACGATGGGAGAATACTCCAAAGAACATATCTAGACCTTTCTTAAAGAATGTGCACCGCTGTACTTGAGTCAAATTCGACCCATATGTGCCTCCAACCATGGCAGACAACATAGTTGACATCTTTAATCGTAGCCTATAATTCAGCATCAAGTGAAGAACCAATTCTGATATAATGATAGAAGCATCCCTTAATGAAGCCCTGATGGTTACAGAACACCCCACCACACCCAGAAAGATTTTGTGTACTAGATGTCTCACCATCAACATTCACATTCAACCATGATGAAATAAGAGGAATCCATCTAATCGATTTTAACATCAAAGGTTTCTTGACCCTACATTAAACCCCAAGTGTTTTAATCATTATGAGATCAGAAATAATATTATTCATTGTACGTGTTTGTATCATGGAAGAAGCTTTCACTTCCCTATAAACAACAGTCAAAACAGCCTTTAAAGAGGGCGTGCAGCTTTCAAAATTGACATGATTTCACGCCATCTAAATCTATGGAAAAGCTGCCGTAATAACAGGGAGAAGAAGTGCAGAAACCTGGTCACTTTGACCAGATGTAGTGACCGAGTTCATGAAATGGTAAATATTGTTCAATGATAATAGAGTCCCAAATATCTCTTGAATATGTTCCCAAAATCCGCAAGAGAGATTGCAGGCAAAGAAAATATGGTGAATTTTTTCTTTAGACTGGGTGCACACATAGCAACAAGAGGATATGTGCATTCTTGTTCTCTATAGAAGATGTTGAACATGTATCCTACCATTCCTTGTCCGTCATAGTATCAAGTAATTGGAAGGGAAAATGAAAGGTTTTTTAAAATTCTGCAACCATAAGGGAGAAGTCGTGTTGTTGCCACATTATTGTTTATAATAATCCCTTGATGTGAACCTGCCACAGGTTCTGGGTGTCCAGATCAATGTGTCAACATCCATGACGTTATAACACTGCATAGCCATACTAGTATGATATGGCAGACAACTCCAAAGATCCTTATCTCGGTGCATGTCATCAATTGAGATATCCTTCAACTTCGAAGGGATATCCATGAATTCTATGATGGGCCTATCCATCCACTTTGTTGTCCAGAAATTAAGGATGGATGCATTAGAAACCATCCAGGGGGAGAAGTATATGATTCCAATATAAGCATGTTTAATGAAAGGCCATATAGAGGAGGATACATATGCTGAGTACCCATTATGTAGCTTGGATATGAATCACTATGCAAGAATATATTGGTAATCATTATTAGAAGTTCTCATGTTCCATGTGAGTTTACTTATAAGAGCATCAGTGAATCCATTTTGGTCCTTAACACTCATGCACCTCATTTTAATGGGTTTGTTGCAATCTTTCTAGGAAACAGTGATGTGTTTCTTCTCATGTATGCACCCGGTCCATATGAAGTTCCAGATCAAAATTCGATGTTCCTTGATAGGGGCATGTGGCCACCGATAAACCGAGAAAGCATAAGTAACCATTTAAGTGATAAACGAGTTCACAAGGAAAATTCTTCCTACTGGAGAGATTAATTTCCCTTTCCAGGTAGACAGTTGACTAATAATTCTGGAGTATATGGATTCAAGATATCATATTTTCACCCTTCCCCAAAAAAGCGGTACTCCAAGTTACATAAAATTAAGTACACTTCTCCTAACTCCAAGATGTGTGGAAATTATTTTCTACTTGGAGACAATCATTCCATTCCCAAATTCTACAAAGGATATATTTCAGCATACCCCCTTCCCAGAGACATCCTCATAATGAGGAATGATTTTCTGAATGCAAGATAGTGTACCTTTGTTGGCCTATCCAAAAATAAGAATATCATCAGCATACAAGAGGTGTGAGGTAGTGAAGAGATCCCATCCAACCTTGATTCTATTATAATGACCAGCTTGAACCATATCATTCGAGAAAACACACAAATAATCTTCAGCCATAGTGAAGAGGATTAAAAAAATGGGTCCCCTATCTGACTCTCCTAGAGCATTGGAAATAACCTCTGGGTGATCCATTGATGATAATAGAAAGTCTCACATTATGGAGAGTTGTCTTGAAAAGTCTGTTGAAGAATTCAGAAAATCCATGTTTTCTGAGAACCTTGAAAATAATTCTCCATTTCAAGGTGGAAAAGGACTTAGAAATGTCTAGCTTGAGGGAAAAGCATCCATTCCTCATATTTTTCCCGATGGCATTGACACATTCTAAGGCAGTGAGAAGGCAATTCTGAATATGTCTTCCAAGGACAAATCCAAACTGATTTGAATTAATCTCTGTGGTGATAATGTGGCCTAGCCTTAAGGAAATGATCTTGTATATAACTTTTGTGATGGTGTTTTGAATATCCATAGGCTTGAAGTCTCTGATGTCCAAGGAATTTTCATTCTTTGGAAGCAGAGAAATGAAGAAAGCATAGGCACCATAGTGAATGGCTGTATGGATGAAAAACTACCATAAAGAATTAAAGACCTCATGTCTCACAATATCCCAATAAAACATGAAGAATTTATTGGTAAACCCATCTGGTCCAGCCACAATATCAATGATTAAGAAGAAAAGATCATATTTGATTTCCCTCTCAATTGGGGTTTCCACAAGTAACTTGTTCTGAAGTGTGCTGACTATTGGTTGAATATTGTCCATCAAGAGAGAAGTTCCATAAAATCCCTTCTTTGAGTACATCTCTTCAATGTATTTCAAAACAACATTGAAAATTTCTAGATCTGATGTATAAAGAGAACCATTTACTTCAATCGGAGAGACCCCTCTCTGATACTTCTTTTCTCTATGTATGTAGTGAAAAATCCTTGAGTTCCTATCTCCACCATTCATCCATTTGATATTGTATTGGATCCTCAATATGCATTCCTTCAACAGGAGATGATCATCAAGATGAGCAAGGGAATGTATTTTATCCCTTAAGGGGATATACAGATTTTATCATGTATTCTGGAAAAGTATAAGCTGCTATTCAGCAGCATGGATTTCATGCTCCATGTTAGAGAAAGATGCTTTGCTCTAGTCTTTGAGCATTTTTTTGGTGTTTTTCAGATTTCTGGTCATTATTGTAAGAGGGATTCCAATTTCTTTAGTCTCCCAATCCTTAAAGATGTCCTCCCGGCATCCAGGAACTACAAAGCCATGCATTGTTGAACCTGAAAGGAAGAGGAGATGACCACATCCTACAAACATATATATCCACATCGATCGGATTATGATCACAGTGACATTTGGGCAAGGTGCGACCAAAAGTGGTGAGAGAATCATTCCTTTCATTGATCTGAACAATGAACCTGTCCAATTTACTTTCTTTGCGTCCATTAAAAGTGTACCTACACCATGTGCACTCTATTCCAAAAATTGGGACTTCAGACAGATTACATTTGTCAATACACACAGAAAAATCATTTGTAGCCAGTTTGTTGAAGTGAGAACCGGTCTTTTCATCAGGTATGAGGATAGTGTTCATGTGACCTAAGACCACACAGCTCTTAGCCAACCGTTTAGAAACAAAGTCAAGATCCATCCAGAGACCCCAACTTTTAATATTGATGTTTGAGGCATAAACAAACAAGATGTAGATGATATCTCCCTGAAATCCAATATCCATAGAATCAACATGGGGCATCTTGGTCATCGATTGAATGAAAATATTGTTGTGTTTAAGAACCCAATGTGACCCAGCCCTGCTATCACTTGAGTTTTGAGAAACAATATAGTACCCAAGGAAGTCCCATCTAAAGTCTTTCCAGTTTTGACACTTGATTTTAGGTTCGGCTATTGCAACCATCAAAGGTTTATTGGTCACAATAAAATGTCTCAAGGCCTTGATCATGTGAGAGATCCCAAGCCCATGATAGTACCCAAAAGAAATCTTCCTTTGATGGTAGATTTTCCCCTCATTTGAGGCCCCACTTTCTGTATTGGTTCCACATTGCTCTTTTTAGCCTTTCCATTTTCTTTCTGTTTTTCTGGTTTCTTAACCTCAGAGGGAGTCTTAGAGATTTCATACTCTTCACTACATTCAGACCATAATCATCTGCTAATTGGAGTATATTTATTAGGAGATTGATCAATGCCCATGGGAGAGCCCTGGCGTGTTCTCCTCTTGGCAGTTTTCACAGAAGTGACATGCTGGAATTTTTCAATAATCCCATGATGCCTCACATCAACAATACCGTCTTGTCTTTGATCTATAACCTGCTTCATGCCATCAGTCTGGGTGTCTATAGATACCTGTTCCTACACTAGCTCAAATGGTGGTACCCCTGAGATATACCATGAGACAAGAACCAGCTCATGTGGAGTTGGAGAGAACTGATTCATGCAACAAAACTGTGAGTCTTCACTTACCTACTTCTCCACCTACATAGGCACAAAAAATCAGGGCCCCTGCTCTAGTGGAAATGATTTAGTGGTCTGATGATACATTAGCACAGTAATATTCTGAGTAGGTCCATCTTCATGAAATACCCCTTCCTCCTTCTCCCATGAAATCTACTTGTTGTGGGGGATTTTGGGTGAGTATTGAGTGGAGCTCTGAACAGGTTAGTCCCCTGCACTGCCATTAGTTGAATCCTGAGCATTGCACTGGCAAACATGCACATCTATAGACATAACCAGGTTAGCACCTGCATTACTAGAACACATTGCCATGTCCAGTAAAGAGGCAGTAGTGATACAACTGGCATCTCTTTCTACACACACTCTCTGTAAAATGGGATCCATGTGCATCATCTTTAGTGATGTATCAACATGGGAAACATTGAATTCATTTTCAACCTCCTCAGTTTCAACCATGATATCAATTGTTGCTACATATTTTTCCCGTTCAAGGGCTTCATCAGCATCAAGAGATGGGTCAGTAGCTCCCATGGACTGAGGGTCCTCCCTAAAAGAAGCGACAATAGTCAAATTATTTTCTATTTTTCCCTTGCCTTTATTATTAGCCCTCTGGAATGCTTGGCTGTCATGACCTTTGATATTTCAAATCATTCCAACCTTATATTTATTACATTCAAGGTCCACATGACCAAAGACATTATACTCCATTCAAAACTTGGGTTTCATTTCATATAGGATTTCCTGTTTGAAACTATCATCCCTCGAGGTGAGAACAACCTCTTCCACTAACGTGTTGGCCATTTTGACATCCACCAATACACAATAATAATTTCCAAAACTAGGATTGTCTGTTTGGTTATCAATTCTAATGGGATTTACCATGGATGAAGTGATGTACCACTGAATTCTAGGATGCCAATACAACAAATAAATCCTACAAATCCGAATCCAAATATATGTATGAGGGTTCTTCACATTCAGTGGATCAAAACTTTGATCCCACTCTTGTATCCTAAGCACTCCATGTTTAACGCTGATGGCACTAAAGCTCCAACAACTCCTTTTCCACTCATCAGAGGGGAAAATAATATGGGAGTATCCTCTTCGCATAGAAGTCATTCACCAGTCCCCAAAGCCCCAGAGTGCATCTATTATTTCAAAAAATCACATTAAACATCCAGAACATCCCACCCTTCATAGAAAAAACTCACTCAATAATGTAGAATTTGCATAGATTAATTCTTTCCTAAACCACATCTTCGTTGGAAGAGACATGACCAATCCTACCCTTCCTTATGATGTTTCCCAGAGAGGGAATACCAATTCCTAGAGTGGTATTCACAGCTAGTTTCACAATCTCCACAAAATTTCACATCATACCGATGCATTCTGGGCGGATCCTACTAGTACACACCAAACTATCCCATTTTCATTGATGTTCAAAAAGAAAATTTTATGTTTTTTGAGAAAATTCTCATCTTGCATGGTTACTGTGCTCACTTGTTATATCTATACATATAAACTATACATGTAAACTATTGATTTATATCAACTAATGTATATTTGTAAGATAATTAGAATAACTATGAAACTAAACCATATTGGTCAATAAATGTAAATAAAAAACATGTCACACATTTTTTGTATAGTAAACTAAACTATACAACCAAACCAAAAATCCAATTTTAAAACTAAATATTATTTTTAAATTTTCATTCCAAATGGGATACCCCTCTTCTAGACACATTATTTTGGGGGGAAATATCTAGAATATTCAAAAGTAATTTCTATATTAGATCCATGATCTAGAATTTATTTATTTTTATAAGAACATAAAATTCATTTTCTTATAGGATTTTCAATTTCAGATCACAATGGTTATGGGTTTTTGGATATGTGGCCTTCATCTTATGATGTATTGTATTTGGGATTAGATTTTTATTTTTTTTCCTAGCAGTGGTTAGTTATAGTATTACATCTACGATGATAATTATGGGTTCTTGGTTTTCTGGTTCGGCATGTTGTTCACATCACATTATTTTTTGTTCTCTTGGTGATTGATCTCTGGTAGAGTTCGGTGGTAATTCTGATGGATATTGATTACTATTGAGGCCTTCATCCACTATTTACTCTACTATTTATCAAGGATTTCATCTCTGTTCTCCCATTCCGAATTTCACTGTGGTTTTTCATGTTGTCTAGGGAGGTGGGTTTGAGCTGCCCTTCACGTTCCCAGAGGCATCTACCATGGTGTCTTTATCTCTATTTTGGTTCCCCCTTGGTTTTTATGTTAATGTCTATTATGATGCTTTTTTTAGGCTCAAATTCTTGTGGATTATGTTTTATTGCTGATGATGGTTTCATTTGGTTGATTTTGGTATGTGTATTCTATGTTATTTTTTGTTTTGGTTTGATGGAGGGGATTATATATGTTATTGTTTTCAGTTTCCAATGATATTGGTTGAGGCCGTTGGCGTTCTATTTCCAGGGATGTGATGGTGAAAATGGTGTAGTTTAATGGGAATGATGGTGTGGTGGATGTTGACTTGATCTGACAGACATTGAAGATGGTGATGGATTATGGCCTAAGGTGGTTGGTGGTTCTAGGTTGAGGTTCACTTTTTAATTTTGAATTCACATATTTTGGTTCGTTTGGGTACTATTTGTATAAATTTTTATTTTGTTTTCCTGCTGATTATATTTGGTTATTTGTAGATGCGGTTTGGATCTATTTGGTGTTTGGTATGTGTTGTTCCCACTAAACCCCAATGTAGATTTATGAAAAAAAAAATAAAACAGATTAGGGGAGTAAATACTTGTGTTTGGAAAGCGGGAATTACCCATGAGTTTTAAGTTAATACAATATTTGAGTGAATATGGGAAATGTTATAAGATTTATCTATTTCAGATACAACATATCAAGTATTATAGGATAAGGTTAAAAACTCAATATGGTGTAATAAGTGATGTGATACTTTCATTTATAATTTTTGTGGATTGGTCATATTATTATGATTTAAATGTTTACATAACATGAATAAATAGTATTCCACATTGTTTCAATAGATTATTATGTTTTACTTAATATATATTTTAAAAATATACTATGATACTACATATTTTTTTTGAGTAAGTTAATGAAACATGAGAAAGTGGATGCGTTTTAATCAAAAACTATAGTAAAAGATATAATATGGAGGAATGTATATAATAAAAACATTTTTTCTTTTATGGATGTTGGTTTAAGATTATCTAATATGTAATATGGATTCATAAGTATAGACTAGAGGGATAATTTTGAAATTATGTGAAGATTAATGGAATTAATCTCGGTTAGACAATAGTTATTTTCTAGGATGTTTTACGATTCTATATCACCACAAAAACAAACCATTGTAGACCTATATTAGAAATATTAGTAGATATACCAAATTATTATGTTTAATAAAATGAAAAATAATTGATGTTCCATCATTATATCAAGAACAACCATAATATTAAAACAAATGGAGAATTCATTGTTCTTATATGGATAAAAAAATTATCAATCCATATTCAATTACATACTAATTACTTGATATAAACTATGTATGATATCATTATGTTTCTTCTTAATATATTGAAAGGGACACAATGATTCTCTAATTAAGGCTACAAAAATATGATATCATTAATCAAACCTATGGATACCTCAACACTTAGAAATACATATCACATGTACTATTGAGTAAATAAATTTCGAAACATCATGGATTTTGCTGGGAATGCAATTTCAGAGAATAATTATAAAAATATGAGAAGAAATATTTTAATATTTATTTATTTATTTATTTAGATCAAATATGTTGGGATTATGTAGTCCCCTTCCTTGAAAATTACACTAAAAACTATGTAGTGTGTTCTGAATTCTTAAATCAATCAATCTTCATTTTTTAATTTGGGTCATATTATTTTTTATTGTATTTTCATATCATTTTCCCTTGTGATTTAATTATAATTCAGAATATTTTATATGAACAAAAGAATAGAATTTTTTTCTTATACCTCTATAAATGGTATTTTTATTATAATTTGATTTTATAACTTATCGTAAGGAATTTTTTCTAATTAGTTTCATCTATATTATAAAAGGCATATTATTATTGCATTGTGGATACCCAATAAAATACAATTTATTTTATGATATAAATTATTTAGGGAGTATAAACCTTGTTAGGGATAAAAATAAATGTATTTATCTAAAAAAATAAAAACAATGTTATAAAAGTTTTATACATATTAAATTTATGTTTCAATTATGTTTCATCAAAATCCTTATCGACATATTTTTGTGTCATAATCTTGGATACAAATTGGTATTAGTGTGTTGAAAGTAATGGATAAGTATTTTTTTTACTATCCATACTCTATAATCTATAAATTTTATAAGAAATATCATTATTTCATTAATGTTTAATGTTTAAATTATTGTTATATTCTAAAAAACAGCCTTTGCATTAATGGAAATTATTATAAGTGTATTTAAACAAAATGAATACCAGATTAATTTAATAATTGAGAACACGACATAAATGGTGAAACCATACAAATTTTCATTGGTAGATATTGATTCACTTCCTATTAGTGATACAACTAATTATATTATTAAATAAAAAACACTAAATATTATATAATGATATATTAATAATAATAATTATTCATGTGTTTTTTGTATGATGAAATATTAAATTTGGAGGCTTTTATAATAATCTCACTACAATAATGAAAATTTAAAGAGTAGAAGTTAAAAATTCATTAAGGGGAATACCATGACATCAATATTCATTAAGAAGATATATTAAATAAATTCACATGAATTTTCTATAGAATAATCATACTAGGAGAATATTTGGAAAATACCATTATAGTATAAATATTTCTTATAATTTTACCAATACCATGTCATTCCTAGAATGAAGCCATGATGAACATAAATATTTCAAGGATTATAGTTTGGTTGAGCTTATTTGATATCTATTGAAATAATAGTTGAATATAAATACCTCCTTTGAGGAGAATACAAGAATAATAAAAGGTGTTTCTTTTAAATCTATATTTTTTCATAAAGATTCTTATGATTGAGAAAAAATTAAAGGGAAAATTATGAGGTGGATAAAATATTAAATGTATTATATAATTACCTGAAGGTAAATAATGTTTAAATAAAGTGGGTACCAAAGGAATACTCTTCCCTGACCTGGCTAAAATTTAATAGATAAACCAGTAATGTTTCATTTATTCAAGATAAATATCTATTATCCATTTTTATTCAATAAAAATAGAGACAAAAGGCCCAATATAAAATATGATTTAGAATGGGAAGGGAATAAGGATTAAAGAAACAAATTAAATCCCTCTGTAAAAGGGTTATTCTTACTAAAGGAATCATCATGTTAGCAATAACCTTTGCATAATGTTGAGAAATGGAGGGGCGGTGTGGGTGGAATTCACAACGGACATAGAGGGACCTATATTTCTTAACATAGATTGCATTTTTTGCGAGTTAGGGGTTACTAATTATAAGATCTCAATGGTTGTGGTATGTTACCAAACTACTTGTATCAATTATTTACTCCAATATAGAAATTTAATTATAGAAAAAGAAAAAAATTCAATGCCTCTCTATAGGGTGAAAATAGAATTTTGATGGAATGATTCAAGTTATCAGAAATGATGAATAAATGGGATAGATCAACAAAAAAAAGAATTTTCATTGATGGTTTAATGAATGTGGTATGATCCAAGATGAGTTTATCATGACCCTGAATAAGATATCTTATTTCTTTTAGGACCAAATTAATATTGATTATCCTATGTTTGTATCATATTCTATTGTAGTTTGGTGTTTCTATATTGGTTAACACTAACCGAAAAAAGTTCATGATCCTAAACTATTTAAAAAATAATTATTTAATAATATAAAATATTATAAAAGGCATTATAATAGAGGAGATATAAAAAATATTTATAGTCCCATTTTTTGAAGCTCTATAGGTAACATTTTTTGATTATAGAAAGAAGGTGAATAAAAAATACGACTTTCCAGGGATGGAAAATGAATGAAAATAAAAAATATATATAATTAATAAGAAATATGAATTTGATTCAAAATAGATCTATTGTAGATGTATTTATTTCACTGAGGTTTCAAATATAGAGGTTTCTAAAAAATTATTTCTAGTAGAAAATGAAAATGAGGTATGTTATTATGGTTCTAAAACTGATTATTATTATAATTATCATAATCCTATTGTAGATAATTTGATTGAAAATTTTGAACAATTTTCAAAAGATATTGTATTTTTTTGTATTATACATAAAACTCAATATGAGTTATAAAATTGTTGGTGAAGATAATATGTTATTCACCATAGAGGAAGACCTGTTAGAAATGTTTTCATCAATTATTAAGCCGTATGATTCATTAAATTTTGAAAAACTGAAGGAGGATTGTGAAATTTCTAATGAGGTATTCACTATATTTAGAAATGGTAAAGATAATAATTACATATTTATGTTATTTAATATTGTGAAAAATTATAAAGATAGCATTTTTTATAATTAAATGTTTCCCAAGATGTTCCAAGATATATTTTTAAATATTTTTGAAGGTAATATTGATTGTGTTAAATATATTAATTACTCAAAATCAGGTAACTATGCTAATGAATTTTCTCTCAGACCCCCTCAATCTTTGGGATATATTGAATCATTAAATTCTAAATCGTAATATTCTCACACCACTTTTTTATATTATTAAATCTATTTGGGTACCTAATGATGGTAGGTCTAATCTAGATGGATGTAATGAAATATGGTTATACAAATATCTTATTATCAAATATTTTTAATAAATTATCATTATCTGTCTCAAGAAACAAATATGGTACCTAAACAGTGTATCCACACATCTAAAGATTCGGGGACTATTAAATTTTAAGACATTCCATATATTTGATGGAGGCACTTTCAATTTTATTATAAATTAAATGGAAATTTATAATTATTTGATGGGATTGGTTTTATATTATATTATTATTAATTGAGAATTATATGTTAAAACATTTCAATATAACTACACTATAATGTATCAATTTTTTATGATGAAATACACGTTAAATTTATAAATGATAAAAACTATACTATTAAAAATCAATATTTTATTATGAAAAAACAAAGATGATGTCTATTCCATAATAATTGATTTTATAATAATATAACATGTACTTTTTTAAATTTTATATTTATATAATTAATCATATGTAATATGAGGCTTCATCATGTTAATTTTATAATTTTCTATAAGTAAGAAATGTTTCAAACAGTTTCGAAGCTCTCTAAATTAAATGTAAAAAAGTAACAATTTCAAGATCATTTTATAAAGGGAAAGAAGAAAAGTTAATATTTCACATTAATCAAGCTTGTTAACACCAATAAAACACTCTAGTTAGTGAATATTGGACTATTTGTGAAAAAAAATATCTATTCATTAATGGAAGGAGTGTAGTTTTTTTATTGTGTATAAATTCAAGAGATTTTATTTTGTATATTTCTATTCTAACAAGAGTGATCCTACTTCAAAGTTTCCAATATACTATAATATATTATATAATTAGATATTTAATTTGAAAATATCAATAATAAGTGATAATAGAGGTGATTCCAAAAATCACGAGTCAAAATGATTCTATGAATTGAATTTCAACTCTAAATATTTCTATTAACCAGTAACTACATAATAAATATAATAACAAAAAGAAATAATTTAAAACATCATGAAATGATAGGAATTGAAAAATTGAATATTTTAATGAAATATCCACTGATTAATTTTTTTACATAGGATTTTAGGATTAATATAGTATTCTAAAAACACTAATTCTAAAGAAATCACTATAAGGTCTTTGGAATGCAATAAATATGATGGATGGATACATTAGATTGTGTAGGTGTATGGTTTTCATACTCAAAAAAATTATAATTTGAATAATTTTGATGATATGTCTGATGAAGTTTTATTTAGCGTTATTATATCCTTAGTAAAGCATAAAAAATTATAATAAGAGAACAATGATAATTGAAGATTAAATTCTTGTAAAATATTATAAAATAATAATGAAAAAAATCAAATTTTATGGATCAGTTTAAAAAACTATTTTCAGATCATAGCCCATATGATTTGTGACTAGTTATAAATTTTATTCAAATATATTATGTGCATATTAATGGGGGAGTATGATCTTGAAAAACTATAAATTTGTATAGATATATTGATAATCCTAATCATAATGTAATTGGATATGTTGATTCAAGAGATAAAATGAGAAATAAAATAATGAATATTTGTGAGTGGTGTTCATTAATTTAATGGATATTTGTAAATAATGATTTAGATGCTTTAACGAACCCATTATGGGTGTTTTAAATGAAATAAGTGTTAAATATATTCACAAGAAACACTTTATGGTTGATAGATGGTCCAATAGATAATACAATAGAAATTGTATCAATGAGAATTTTCTAAAACCATATTGATGATAATGGATAAATACTAAGTAATAAAAAAAGTTATTGACATATGGATATAGTTAAAAAGATGTTTTAGACTATGGATATATTCTTCTTATGTATCAATGGTGGAATACATTCATATTATAATGGATTAAAATTTTATTATATAGATATAATAGTATCATTTTGGAGTGGGTTCATTTCAGAAAATACCTATATAATGGAATAATATGGTTTTAATCATAAAAATAAATAAAAATCATTTTTTAATATCACTAAATACTTATATGGATTTAAAGAGCCACCATTTTTATTGAATTATTGATTTTTATGGGTTGTTTTATAGAATTAGTTTTATAATAGAAATTATTTCTAGAATTATTCATCAAAATGTACTATAAAAAATTATTTATGTACATTTTTAAATAGATAACATAATTTTTTGTTAATGTGGACATTGTATGTATAAAGAGTTATCAAATTTCATTTAAAATTGTTACAAAATTAATCTTATGGGAGAATTATTTTTCTTTCTAGAATTTATTAATTTTAGATAGGTAATTGTAATTTTTATAATTAAAATAAATTGTCTAATGATTTTGAGAAAACTTTTGTTTTGGATTTGTGTAGGAACATGTGTAAACCAATGATTAATATATGTAGGTTGGATAAAGATCATGTTTATCGGTATATTAACTGTAAAAATATTAATAATAGGATTGGGCTTCCACTATATCCTACTAAATGAAAATAGATCCAATGTTTAGTGTGTTCATGTGTGAATGATTTTAGATAGATCCTAAGGAACATCAGACCAAGGGAGAAGACTACACGAACCAATATTAATGACATTTATGCACACGATGCCTGAGAACATCATACATAGGGAGAATAGAGTCACCCCATGAGTGAAACCCCTGATAATTTCATTAAGTTCCATGATAAATATCTTTGGGGAGTAGAGGAACACCTTATAAGTGAACACCCCAACAAAAAAATGGTCGATGGAGCTAATCCACACATTGTTCCCATGTATCTAATGATTCCTATGTGTTGTAATTATCAAATAAATTTTCGAAGGTATTTTCACAATCAATCATAGAAATCCATTTTGAATAAAAAAAATTATCGAAAACCCATTTCACAATTCATTGAAAACCCAAATTATCATTTAACCAAAACCAAGGAAAACCCATATTTTTATTAAAACCATTTTTTTCTTCAAAAATATTTCAGTCACAAAATTTTATTTATATAATGATTTATAAGAAAGAATAAAAAATGAATAATTTAATAAATTATAGGGACAGAACCACCAATCTCAAACTTAGGTCAGACAAACCCAAAAAATTATCTACCAACAATTAATGGAATGGAAATAAAACCAGGTAGGCCATATACTTGTTTACCATATCTTAAAAACATATTTAATAACAAAAAAAATTTAATGGTTTGATAAAACATACCTTGATAAACACAAATGATGCACCCTAACCAATATGAGGTTCAACCCGTTGGAGAAGATAAAAAACCAATCTATAACAGATAAGAAGAACATAACCAAAGGTTGATCGTTCTATAAAAAAAAGGTGAAACACAACTATAATAATAGAGAAGTGATGATCTATAAATTTCTCTTAACAGAGATTATAAATTCTACTACAATAGAGGACAAACATAGAACAAAAAAAATATGAAATGTTAGGAAACATCAAAAATTTCTGAATGATCTTAGTGATTGAGATAGGGAAGAAAAAAATGAATGATATAAGGGATATGCACTAACTTTCATAAAACCAACTGGATAGAATGGATTTAGGTTTAAAAACAACGATTTATTGTGTAAAATCACAATCAAACACAATGACATGGGATAATAATACTGAATGATTTATTTATGATGTAATATAAATATTTAAATAGTAGAACCATTTTATATCCTAATGAGCATTATAGCCTTCCTAATATCATTTAAACTAGATGGCATATCCAATGCTGTAAAAATGTCCCACTAAACATACTTGGGTTCTTCATAAACACCCAAAAAACTCTCATTCCCTGTGAAACTAAAATATTAAATCAGAGAAATAACGAGCATATATTATAATACAAGATGTTAAAATACCCTCACCATGGTACTTTCCATCCATGGGAAGTCATGTGGAAGAAGGATGCTCAGGAAAGAGGTGTTATACTCAGGTGAATATATAAAGCCTATAACTATTAGGATCGATGTTTGGTAGCTGTTATTATAGGTTCACTTGATTAGTCCAAGATTACTATCACATGATCATCTAAAATTAAATAAATATGAACATATAATAGCCTCCCAAATTTGGATAACATTATCTGTACGACCATTCTTCTATGATTGGAATGTTATAGTCAACCAAAATTCAGTCCCCATTACCTAATGGATACTCATCCAGGACTAAGAGGTAAACCCAAGATTCATATTTGAATCAATTGTAAAGGGGACCCCATGTAACCTCACAATCTCTACTACATACAAATTTCCATGATCTTTATCCTTAGTGGTGTCCCTGATCAAAAAGAAATTATTTAATTTTGTCAACCAATCAACCACCACCCAGATAACCTTCTTCCCATGGAGAGTCCGTTGTAATAAAAAAAACTTTCTGTGGATACCTCTTGCAATTTCTATACTACTATCGGACAAAGTTCTGGAAAACCAAAAGGATTCTAATGATCTGCCTTTATCTATTGGAATTTCATATATGAGGAAACATAATTATAAATATCACGCTTCATACACGACCACTACTTACAAAACCCATTGTTAGAATACATCTTCATAGTCCCCATATGAACATCCCACGAAAATTATTTTTTAAAATATTTAGATAATGTTGATGATTCCACATGGGTTCCCAAAAAATATTTTAATGGTAATCATTATATTAATCAAATATTTATTAAACTAGAATATTATCTATAAAAACTATGACAAAGGTGATGAGATACCGATGGAATATCTTGTTATCTAGGGCCATAAAACCACAAGATAATTATTTTTACCAATTCACCCAAAGACACTCAAATATCCATACATACTACTGAATGAAATCATTGGTGTATCAAACATACAAAACACGAGTTGATGATAATCTGACCAAAGATCGATATTCAAATACCATATCTCATCCATTAGTTGATCAAATGAGTCATCTATATGGGGAAATTATAACTTATTCATAATAATCACCAATTTAAGCTTCTGAGTATACAAAAATAATTATAGTGAACAATCCATGTTCATAGAAAATAGAATTTGGGAAATCCATGATTAAATAATACGGTGAACGAATTTTTTTTCCACATGACCATACAACTGGATATTGATCGTTTCCAGGTGCAACTATACCATATGAAAAAAAAGGTATTGAGACCAACTACATACCCAATACCAGGTCAATCATAAACTATAATTTTTTATCTAGAGGAAGATAAGACATTTCATCTAGGAGGAAATCAAAAACATCCATAACAACCATGGGAAGATAATCAAAAAGAGAAAACCCATCTGGGACAAATGAGTTAGAAAACAAAAAAACCCAATGTTATTGGTGGGGAGTTCATTCATGAAAAGACAACAGATCACACTCTCCTATAAAAACACAAAAATTCCCATTAGTAATAAGGAAAATAAAATTATGATGATAAAAATGAATCATAGAAGGGTGAGAAACAATACAATCCATCCTAATAATAATGTTAAACAAGTAGAGATCAAGAATGAGGAAATACCAAACTAACTTTATGTTAGGTATCAATACGGAATAATAATGAAATTAAAACCCATATTCCTTTATCTTACTAAGAGGCATCACTAACTCTAGTAAAATGATATCATACATATTATATGTTTCAACACATCAATAGAATGGGTGGATATAAATGAATGAGATACATGTTCATTAAATAAACAACTCACTAAAGAATATTCAAAAAATATGGTACCTATAACTATAATATATAATGTAGAAAACACTTTTGGAGACTCATCAACGACATGATATTGGTTTCTACTAAACCCTTTGGATGGAGACCAATATAATTTAGTGCTTCTGACTAAACCATGATGGCCTTTCGAGCTGTGATGCCTGACCATAATGAGGTGTGGAAATGGAATGTAAGATACTCTATAGATTTCCATAGTGTCCAAAACCATTGAACATATTTATGGGGATGGGATAAGGACAATTGGTATTCCTGGCGATTCCACACTAGTAGAAAGTTTAGGGAATACTACAGGTAACTGTTGACTGTTTAAGGGATTATCATTACTTAGAACAACCTATACCACTCTTGATATTAACATGTAAATTAATATTATTCTCATAGAGAACACTACATATTCCACTAGGTTTATGGGATGGATCGTAATATCTTATATTTACCACTATATACATCTCTTCTATAATTTCATTTTATATCCTCTATCAATAGTTAAAATTTTGAGTATAAATACATCCGTTTTTATATCTTGTTGAAAACCCTATAGGTAATTATATGAATTCAATAGAAATATCTTTAACAACATTGGATCAAAACAAAACAGCTTCAAAAACATACTGGGGTACTCTGACACTGAGAAATATCCCTTCTGGAAGGAGAGTAGCTGTTAATACTTTTCCATCATCAAAGACTATAAACAAATTTTTTGGAATATGAGGGAATTGCAACACTTTCAATCCAAGCCCACATTCAAATCTTCCCATACCATAGAATCCATCCAACACATTTTCATACCCTAAAACCAAAAAACAATGAAACTTACTTCTATTGAATCTGGTGTATCTAGGATTTAGTAGATATGATTGATATTTTCCACCCATTCCTCCACCTATTGGGCTTCATTCAAGCGTTTAAATGATGGGGGACTTGGCATGTGAGAACTCTCAATATTGATAAATGATTTCTTCTTATCATAGATGCATCTTAAATTTTTTTTCTATACATGTTGTAAATTTAGTTCATGGGATCATACTTCTCAAATGATAGCTTCGATAATATTTCAAACCAATGAAGATTGTTATGAGGAATATCCACTGCAATCTCATAGGGAACCTATAGGGAATAACTCAGTGGAATATCAATGCACATTTAAAATATAAAAAATAATATGACAACATGATAATATCATTTAAAACCAGACATCCATTGGAAAAAACTATGAAATGGATTATAAACTCAACATATGAGATACAAATATGAAAATCCATGGTAACTTGAGTCTCATCATTGAAAGGCATAGCCATGTACTCAGCATAATTTATCTATTTTATTCAAACAATCCAATATCTAGATGAGAAAATATCCTCAGACAAGGAATTTTGGGGAAACCATGTTTATATCCATCTTGTAATGAACTAATCTATGATACCGAAACAAATTTTAACTCGACTTGATCCACTACATACCGAAGAATGTCCCCGATCTTAATGGAAAGGTTATCAGAACATGGGGATAAAAAATACAATGATTAATTTCTCCCAAACCGAACCAGATGATATAGAATATATACACCAAATATAAAATGAATATTTAAGAACAACCTGAAGAAATAGATTGCACAAATTAAGAAAAATAGGAGAATCTATACAATTCAATGGATTTAGAAAGAACAAAATGTAAAAGTCCAATATATAAGTTAAAATAAAATAAAAACAACTAATATATTTGATAAATTAGAAAATATCTGACCATATCACCACCGGAAACCATTAAAAATTGATAAAAAAACCCCTCACTACATTACTGTCCTCCTTTCCTATTCCCCAAACAAAATAAATTATGAAGACTACACACCGCTAAAGGGGTGTTTAGGGTGACAACTAAATTGGATCAGTAAGATACTACCAAGGCGATCCATATAAACTCTATATACAATCATTACCAATATTCTCATTAATAGAAAATATGGCATGATAATCATAAAAGTAGTTTGATATCAATGTGTGGTAAATATTTCCCCTTTTAATGGTTTAAATCGGGGTGGGTAGAATATTTTCAATGAATTTTTACAATAAATACTTATCAACATGGAATATATTAACAAGAACCATAAAAATCTAAACAATAATGTTATATAGAACAAAGTATAACTAGATTATAGGTTAAAAGAATACTCATACTTTAATAGATGAAAACTGCACACACAAGGCCTTAAACAATAGGTGTAAGGATCAATGGAACAACCCATGAGTGAACCCCTTATAATTGCAATGAAATACATAGAAAATAGGACTAGGGAGTCAAAGAATGCCCCATTATTGATCCACCATAAAAATGTAAGATTTCTCTAGGGTAAAGCATTATCCTATGTACCAATGGATTGAAATGTTCTACAATTTTCATCTAAATATTAAAAAGAATTTAGATACTCAAACCTAAAAAATTATTTTCCTTTCAATAAAAATCTTTAGAAGAATATTTTATAATTATTTGAAAACACACTTTTTCATTTTCCAAACACCATGGGAGAAACCATGTTTTTCTTAAAATAAGTTTTCACCCACAAAAATAAATTTATCATTCCATTTTAGTTATTAAAAAAATTATAAAATATGACCATTCATGGTTAATTAAACCAATACTAAAGATGAAACAACCTACCTCAAAATTGGTTCACACACACCCATTATTGGATCCACTAACCCTAGAAGGCATGAAATGAAAACTAACGAGGACCTAGAATCAATTCCCATATCTTTAAATCATATTAAATTTCAAACCACATCTAGTAGGGAGGTAAAATTGAACATACCTTAATAAAAACACCAAACACACATCAACCGACATGGGGGTTGACCACAAAGATACGATCAGATAAACTGTCTAGAACAGATTAAAGAAAAATCCCCTCAAGGTTGATAGATCCAAAAATGAAATTTAATGATTCAATCATTATAGAGATAAAAAAGAAAAAATGGTATCTTATAAGAGAGAGGCGATGTAACAACCACAGAGTTCAAGCATTAAAGGATGAAATCTGAAATGAGTGGATACACCTAAAAACTCCTTGAAAATCCGGTGTTTTTGGTATGGAATAAAAACCTAAATTGGGGAATGGTTAGATGTGAAAATTATAAACCCTACTAGGATGATTGAATTTATGTCACAAACTAGATATTTGTGGAATATAATTCCTTATAACTTATTTGTTCTTAAAAAGGCACATTAGGATAAAAATATAGACATAATATTTTTTATGTGAAACATATATTTATCCAATAAAACCATTTCATGTCTTGATGTGTTTTAGGGTCTTCCCAGTGACATTTAAATCATAATCTATGACATATGATGTACCAACATCTTGCAGGATACAACTAGCCTAGGTTCTATAGAAAAATATCAAAACAACTCTCATTCTCATAGAAACTGAAGGAATGACTCTTAGAAATAATATAGAATAACATAAGATGTAAGATTCCATGACATCAATATTTTTAATGAAAAAATTGCAGTTACGAGACCTAAATCATGATTTAGATTATTTTTCTCATTAATTTTCAATTGGTATGAGGAATTGGATATAAAAATTTCATCCTCTATAATGTCTCATCACATTAAAATATTGGATGAATCACCATATATCAAATACATTAATTTCCTGATATCCAAAAGAATGTTATGTTTGATATAATATACAACATACAATATCAAGCCTAAACAAACCATAAAATATTATTATCTAAATATGAATATTAATACCTAGCCTTTGAATTAGTTGGTATGAATTGAAATAACCACATTATCAAAATTATATGAATGTAATATAAGATAAATATTCATTAATTCTTAGGTTAAAAACACTCAAAGGTTTAGTTATTCTAATCTTCAAAAAAAAACACCATCATAAAAAATGATTCGTATTGTTTTTTTTCTGAAAAAACTAATATAATTTCTACATAATAAATTTATAAAATTTATTTGATAAAATGAAAATATTTTCTTAAATCAGTGTATATAAATTTTATGAGGGGGTATTTTTTCATTTTTATTAAAAACATGATTTTTCAACTGATAGTCAGAATAATGACTTTTATTTGTGATTTTGCTTTTGTTTAATGAATTTATAATAATAATTATTGAATTAAAATGGTTTCAATGAGATATTTATTAAATTAAATTATTAATTAATCTAGATACAGTATTTATAATTAATTGTATTCTTCATTTTAGTATAAAAACATTTTTATACATAAAAGGCATTTTCTTGAAAACCCATTTTCATCATATTTTACATGCATAAAATTAAATTAAATTCATCTAATACTATAATTTTTTTTACAAAATTGATTAAATATTCGGAATCATCATGTAGAAAATATTTATGAGGCAACTATCATATATATCTATAATTATTAGTAAACAAAAAAAAATCACTCAATTTAAGTTGAAAATATGTTTTCTTAGGTGTGAAACTAATGAGTTAAGTGTTAATTGGACCAAAAAACATTCATAATTTATATTTTTGGGAAATATTTATATTCTATCTCATAAAATAATTTTAAATTTTCATTTTGTAGAAATTGTTATTCTGTAAGACGTTAATACTTTTTTTAAGAGGTCAATGTTTATCCCCTCCACTGCTTATAAAAAGGCACACCTCCCCTCTCTTTGTTACACTCTATTGATCCATATATCATTGTAAAAACCTTCCAAAATCACATCTCAATATCCTTTTCCACGTTCTATATCTACTTTTTGTTCCATTAGATCAACCTTAAGGCCATTAAGAAGAGATATAAATGATGTTTCTCTAAGAGAAGGTAATCATCTTAATGATGCTCTTCCATTTTACTTATTTTTTATGAAATTAAATTATTCTCTAAAAATTTCAATATATTAACACATTTATATATTATTTACTAAGATGTTATTATGTTGATAGAATAATATTTATCCATGTCCTTCTCCATTAAATATGATACAATACCATCACTCGTGTGTATAGGGAACTGAAGCCTCTCGAACCGATGTCATTTATTTTCCCTCACTGAATCACATGTAAAGTAATAATGATCAAAATAATGAATAAATATGATAATTTTGATATAATATTTATTCTTAAAATTTTATTTATCACATATTTATTTACCTTTCACCAAAAAAATAACTGAAAATGAATCTTGTGCATATCTACGACCTACCATCACCACGAAGTAATGTGATTTATTTTACATGAACAACATTAAGAAGGATTAAATAATTTTATGTAATTAATAAATGTTACATTTATAAAATTAATATCATTATAGATATTATACAAATACACCAAATTCAAAGAAAATATAACTTTTGTTTAAAAAATTCATGATAAAACATAACAATTTACATCTGAAAAGATTGTCATAATGATATATTATAAACAAATAGGTAACAAGATGTTATAAGAGTTTAATATATGATATTATAAATATTAATATGTTTTTTGAAATAAAATAAATAACAAATTTAAGACTATTATACATGTTTTTAATGAATATTCAATTAAATCCTTGGATAAGGTAAGGGATTTCATATCAATTTACCACCCATTAAGATATATTTATTATTATGAACATATTAACAATTATATGGTCTATATATAGTCCAATTGGTGAGTTTATCATGAATTAATTTTTATTCATTAATATCAACTTTTCAACTAATTTATATTCTTTCAAGGGGATATAATTTAAAATTGACCAAAGTGGTAATAATTTATTTTATAATCTCACTTTTTTTGGAGTTTCATTTATTTCTGTTGAAGAAATAATACAATTTTCCTTCATAATAATCAATAACATTATTACCCTATATATATATTAAAGGATATTCCATGCTTTATTTAGCTATTTCCTTTTTTGTACATTAAAAATATAATAAATGTTTTAAAATAAAAACCACTATTCTTTCTCTTTTAAATGAATAAATGTTTTCTCCATGTCCATGTTTGTAACTTTATTTTCAAAACACTTTTAATAAAATCAATTTTTAATTGAATTTTATCATATAATTAAATTTTAAAATGGTTTTATAGGAATATTTATAATTTTTTCTAATAGGTTCACATTGAATTTACTTTACAAAATGTCAAAATTAAGGTTCTTTTTTAACATATATGGCATCAAATCACTTCATGACCACCGTAACAATTTTATTAAATTTTGATTCATGTACACATTTCCTATTGATTTAAAAAATAATAATCAATGAAATATTTTTTAATAAATTATTTTTATTCAATATATTTTTCCAAAGGATATGACTTTATTACAAAACCTATATTCACAATTAACTAATGTTAAGATGTAGTCTTTTATTAATTTTGAGATCCTAACATTATCATGAAAATCATAATTTATTATGATTCTTATAAATTTATTTTCACTTAAAAATCTATATTATTCATCATTAATATGATTATTTCTTATTTTTTATTTCATTTCTAAATATAGTGTTTTCCATTGAATGTTATTTGATTTATTGGGGAAATATTGATATCATGTGATCCATATTCAATACAAACAGTTATTGATAATGAATAGTTTTAATTAAATGAATACATCATTAAATATTTGAGAAATTAATTGGTCATGTAGTGACTGGTGTGTCCTGGTTAATGATATCCCCCCCCCAATTCTTTGATATTCTTAATGAGATAAAGTAGTTGGGAAAATTATATGGGTTATGGTGTATAACCACCCTTCGTTTTAAACTTCCTAAGAAAAAGGGATTAAAAGAATAGATATCATGATGTCTTAGATTATGATGTTTAATATTAATCATTTACTACATTGATAATTTTGTTATTATTATCCATGATAGTTTTCCTTTGATATTATCCGTTCACAGCTCCAGAATTGCTGCCCCCTTTCCCATGGATTAATCCTTTCCCCAGGGTTCCTGACCTACTTGACGGTTGTCCGAAGCATCATCTATCGATCTCGGATTTTAATGAAGCCTATGATTTGCATAATCTGACCTTGGTTGCTCGATTCCCAAAATGGCGTCCCCTAGTGGATGTTTTTGAAAGATTTATCTTCGAATTTTGGGATTTTCACGATCATGCTACGGTAGGTCTTGTTGACAGCTATCATATTCTGATTCGGTTTGTGTCTGGGGACGATCATATCCCTACCTGGTCTTTTGATCCCTGGTTTTGCGATGGTGCCCTATTCTCTTTATTTCAATGGAGTTTTGATATTAATTTACAAAGTCATTTACCAATGGTGGAAAACTGGGTTACGTTTCTGGAGCTCCCTCTCCCCTTCCAAAACATGTCTATTATCTCTATATTGGGGAACTTGGTGGGAAGGTTCCTTTTTGTTAATAGTAGGACTCAGGCTCTATTCCACCCAGTGGCTCCGAGTGATTTTGTTGTGGTGGATGTTTTGAAAGAGATGATAGACTTTTGTGTGGATCATTGTTGGAAAGGAGCTCCGATGGACGCAGTCAGTGATCTTTGCAACCTGGGTTGATTTCTGTTCCTCCTTCCAACATATTGGGCATGTTGATCGGGCCTGCAGGAAAGGTATTAAAGGGTATGATGCTTTGAATGTGTCTTCTGTGGGGCACGACATAGGATAGGTTCCTACCAAGGCTTTCTTGCCTCCTCATCCAAAGGTATGGGTCATTTTTGCACGCCTGAGGGCTAACCTCAATTATAGTGGTGAGAAAGAGGCAAGGATAGGTTCATGTGTTTTGGGGTTGGAGTCTCTGAATTAGTGTAATGGTAAAGATGATGGCAATGCAGTGGTTGCGAATATTTCGGATCGTTTCAATTGTGAACAAGTTAGAGGAATGGAGTTGATCTTAGGTGGGACCTCCCTGTATAATAGGTTTGAGTGCTTGGTCCCTGTTGCTCCTGAGGGTGAAGCTGCGGTACAGGGGGTTCTGGAGGAGCAATGGATGAGAACAGATCAGGGAATGATGGATGGGATAGGGGAGGGACTCTATTGTGTTCAGGAACAGAATGAGATTATTAGTCATGGTGTGGTAGAAGCTGAAATGCAGGATTTGAGCTGTGGTGGAATTAAAGATTATGAGTTGCAGGTTTTGGTAGAATGAAATAATGTAGAGGTTGGGAAGGATAGTGTCAAAGGTTTTACTGGACTGAAAACACATGGGGTGTTTCTTGATAAAGATGCTGCTGGGGATTTCTATTTTGTAGCCGGGAAGGAGAAGGTGGTTGACAAGGGGGCGCTGGATAAGAGTCAAGTGGTGGCTGAGTAGGGGGAGATCTTGAGCATGTGGTGGCATAACAGGAAGTAATGGAGGTGGCCAATCAAGGGGAGTTATCTTTGCATGAGGATCTGGTGAATTAGGGATTGGTGGCATGTGCTGAGACATAGGGGAAGATGATGCACACGGGGTTGTGGCTGAGCAGAGGGTATTTGAAGAATAGGAAGAAGTCTTCCTAGTGGTGACCAATGTGGCGGTGGGGGAGGCTTGTCTCGAGAGTGTGGCTGATTGCAGGTTATCTGGTTGACAGTCTACTAGACTGGAGTTGAATACTCCTGAGGTGGTGGTTGAGGGGCTACTAGTGATGCTTCATACCATGTGACTGAGCAGGGGGGATGGAGGTGCAGGTATCAGTGTCTCAGTTGTAGGAGGTGGCTGGGAAGTAGTGGGGGCAGGAGGAGGGCTCAGGGAGACGGTATGAGCATGGGGCATGAAATGCTGTTACATAGGGGGAGGGGTTGGATATAATTTTGGAGGGGCATGATGATTCCCCGACTGATGGGGGTTCCTTCACCAGGTCTTTGACGAATGATCCTGACTCTCATGAACCACTACCTATTACAGTGGATGCATCAGAGGATCTCTTCGCCTTTGGATCAGATGATGCTAAGTTTGTTGTAGATGGGATGATTTGGGACAATGAGGATGGGAACTCCAAATGTTTGGTTGTGAAATAAATGGCTTTTGAGAACCCTAATATGATGAATGTACCTGTGTATATTACTCTTTTGTAGGAGGGAATGAAATACTAGTGCTTGATGTTTTGGGGGTATGGCTCTGAAGATGATTCTAGGATGAAATCCAACATGGCCCAGATTTTGAAATAAAAGGCCATTCTAGGGGATTCTTCCTCTTGTGGGAAAGAAAACTTTTTTTGGGGGCCTGTCCAGGGAGAGGCTTCCACCTCCCTCCTCTTGTTTTCTCAACAAATAGGACACTGTTAACACTGTAGTCCTAAAAGGGAGGAAGACAAGGAAGGACTACTCTTCCTTGCCGAGAATGGTTTCTACGAGGGCTTCCATCAAAGCTTCGAAGAACTCCTATAGAAAGGGGGGGAGGCCCTCTAAGAAGAAGCTGAATGTGGAGAAATATAAACTAAGGGAATATTACACCTACTTCTTGAAGCAATATGACTCTTCTGAATGTGAGTCAGCAGACACCGATGTGGCCTCCACTTATGGTGATTAGGGAGACCCCCCTTGTGCGGATTATGATGATGATGGTGTTGGGGAAGGCTGGTAGACCCTATGCTGGTGGGTTTCCTTGTTTTTTTTTTCTGCTTTCTTCTCTCCTATGGACTTGTTCTTTCTCTTTATTTTCATTTTGAGGCTTTTCTGGTTATGGGTGGATTGACCCTACCCTACCTCTGTCTGTTGCATATTTTTCTTATTAATAAACTTTTGGTGGTCGGGAATAGCCTGGCCTCACACATCTTCTGGTAATTTTTTTACTAGGTTATATATTTATCCCCTTTATCAAACTAGCATTATGCACAAATTTTTCTATCCCTGAAAAATAGAATGATTGTTCCTGTGGTATTATATCCCTTTTATCAATGCCAATGTAATAAAATAAAACCAACTCGGGGATATTGGAGTTGGGGTTGTTACTGTTCCTATCAAAGTATGTTTATTAAAAACCTTCAAAACTAGATTTAGGAAATCATATTTTAGGCTACAAAACACGATGATAGTCATTGAATATAATTATATAAAATATCATAATGTATTTTTATGAATTATATAATTTTTTTCCATTTAATTACATCAATGTCTATATAATACAAGTGGATGAGGATTTAATATAGTTGTTCATATGAGTAATAACTCTAAAACAAAACATTGGGAAATGAATTGATCATCACCTCGTGCATGGGAATGATCCTTCCAAAACTCATAGTTTATAACTCCTATGGGATTTGATTTGGTTAATTATCAATTTATTTAAAAACCATTATTAAGTGTCTGAATGTATTTTTATGATTCAATGTTATTCCCATAGAAAGCGAGTTTATAATTCAGAAATTAATAGTGAATAAATTTTCAATTTATGTTTAGTATACACAAGATTTATAATTATCTATTAAAAACAAAAAATCATAATATTACATAATATTTAATTATAATTTATTTTTTAAAAATTGTTCATGTATGAAATAATGGTTTCAATAATTGTGGTCAATGAAGAAATCCTCTTATTACAGAAACCAATAAAGCTGGTGTTGGAGATGAGATAATATTGTCTGTATTAGGACAACAAGTTCATATTTGTTTTATAAGGTGTAAGCCTCAATATTTTAGTGGAACTGAAAATCTCATGGTGGATTAACAATGGATTAAGTATCTTGAGATGACATTTCTACTTTTAGGATATTATGAAGAGGAAAATGTTACACTTTAGGTATATTTTCATAGTAGTGTATATGATTATGGATGGTAATTAATTTAGAATACTATTGAGGAATAAAAAATAAAACATACAGAATGGAGATATTTTAAATTAAAATTATTTTAAAAAAACTAACCTTATAAGAAATAAACTCAAATATTGGGAGGGTTACTTAGATAAATGTAGAAGGAAGGAGAAATTATAGCAGAGTATAATGATGCATTTATAATACTATAATAATATAATATATATTACACACATAATACAAAAATTAATAATGTTGATTTCCTTGATGGTATTAATAAAAGTATTTAAAGGAAACTGTTTTTATAGACTTTTTCATCATATGATGAAAAATTATTATTTTCCATAAAAAATTGGAAGAATGATATGATTTCAATATATTAAATGGAAATAAGGAAATTATTAGGACTTATGAATAATAATAAAAATGGAATGTTTCAATGAATAATAAAAATATAGATAAATTCCAATCATGTAAAATTTGTGGAAAGAAACATCCTAGAATCTTATTCAAGGGAATAGGGCTTTATACATGTGGGGAGAGAAAAGATATTTGAATACTAAATTTATGGTAATGAAAAAGATAAATTCTATCTAATGCCTTGGTTAAAAATAAATGATGCACTATTTAATCCAATGTCCCAAGCATTAAGGGATTCTACCATAGAAGAGGCTAATGGGATATGGTAAAACTTATACGATCACTACAACTAAAGTATAAATTACTAAAGATATAGTGGGAGGTAAATTAACATTTTTATAATTCTTAGATATTTATTTATCCAATTTTCGATCCTAAAAATATTTTATATTAACCATGTAGTCCAATACAATTAGATATTTATCATAGACCATATGATTCAATTTTTTAGTGAAAACTCATAGTGGAAACCCCAATGCAACAAGGATGTGTTAAAAAATTATTATTATGACACATAATAATTCCATATATGTGGTCTTTATTATCATACCAATGGTTACCTTTGATATATTTCATATAATGTAGTAGCTTTCAAAATATGATGAAAATAATTATTTCAAATAGATGTAAAATTTGATATGCAATGGAGATATGGAATAATTTATCATTAGAGATTATAATTTATCATTTGATTCATTTCCAAATCCATGCGTAGTATCACTTATTAATGATATTCATTGGGAAATGAATAAACACAATCTATTGATGAAAATGGAAATAATCATATAATGTATTTACCTGTTATATAGAAATAATTGTATTCATTTCCTAATGATTTATCAGGACACCGAACAAAAAGTAATGTCTAATTTTCCATTGATTTAATCCATAATGCAAGACATATATCATGGAATCACTATACATCAGCCATTTTGTAATTAGTGGATTTAATGAAACAACTAGTGGATCGATGTAATAAAGGATTTAATCGCCCTAGTGTTTCACCTTGGGGAGCCCCTATTCTTTTCATTAAAAATAAATATTATTCTATGTGGTCGTAAATTGATTATACTAAAAATAATTGAAATTATGATAAATAAAATGTTTTCTTTTCCACTAATTGATGAATAATTCAATACAATTCATAGAGATCATTATTTTTCATATATTGGCCTTTGTTATTGGT
Source organism: Viscum album (assembly GCA_963277665.1). Classification (NCBI taxonomy): domain Eukaryota; kingdom Viridiplantae; phylum Streptophyta; class Magnoliopsida; order Santalales; family Viscaceae; genus Viscum; species Viscum album. The sequence goes on along the minus strand of OY728140.1, from coordinate 1,261,275,827 downwards.
ATAATCAATTAAGAGTAAAAAAAATTTATTTTGATGAAAAAATTTTAACTGTGGTATGGACATTATGACTTTATAGTAATGATATTTGGATTAACAAATACTACATATTTTTTATGGATCTAATGAATATATTATTAAACAATTATTTTTTTAGTTTTTGGCAGTATTTATTGATAATAAAATTGTATATTCTAAAATATATGAGACCCTTCGAAATCACATACAAATCATTATTTATTCTCTTAAAAGAAATGTGTTATATGGAAAATTTATAAATTCTTATTTCTATATTTAGAAAGATTATTTTATTGGAAATACAATCTTTATGGATGGAATCTCAATTGATCCTATAATGGAAAATGTAATCAAAGAATTACCTACACTACAAAACAGAATTGAGGTATGTAGTTTCATTGATTTACGAGGTTACTATCGGTAATTCATTCTAATTATTTATAAATTGGATATCATATTTACCATGAATACATGTAAATGATTTATTTCCATATGAAAAATGAAAAGGGAATAAATTTTTTAATAATTAAAGAGTATTTTTTTCAATGGTTAAATTTGGAATCTACCATATAAAATAATGGATTTGTGATATATATCGATGCATCAGAGAAGGAACATAGTTTTTTCTCATAAAAAGTTAAAATATTAATGAAAATCAATTTATATAGTTAGAAAATCATTAAAAACTATCAAACTCATGATATTGTGATAGAATAAGTTATATTTTCACTGAAGATATTGATACAATATTCTTATTATGAATGATGTCAGATATAAAATAACAATAAGAGTCTAAATAATAATTTTCATATAATGTGTTAAACAATAGATAACGATGATGGATCATGCTACTCAATGATTATGATTAACAGACATGGTATCACATAGGGAAGGAAAATAACGTAGTAGATTCATTGAGCATGAATGAACATGGAGTTTTGTTCAAAATAAGGACTGATATTGATCCTTGGGTCCTAGACATTGAAAATATGGATGCGTGAATAATTAATGAATATGACACACTATTAATTTGTCATATGGATTTTAAACCTTCTCTATTAGAAAATTTAAACAATTCTTAGTTTAATTATGATAATTTTAAGAACAAAATTACAGCAATGAATGCTGGTAAATAGGTAAACAATATATATTAATTTGGATCTGTGGAATTTGTAAATAGAATATATCATCATTCTATAATGATTTTAAAATGGAATTGGGAGATAATTATCATACCTAAAATTTCTCAATACACCATAGTGTAACTATGATGTATAGGGGTTTGAATTAATTTTTTATGGGATTATATGAAGTGGTTAATTAAGGACAATTATTCAATATACATAGATCTTTAATAGGTTTAGGTTGAGATACATCATCCTAGAGGAGTCATGAATCCTCTAATTATTTATATATAGAAATGGGATGATATTATTTTTTAAAAGATCACTAGATTATAGAAGATCCCGAGAATGAATCTTGCAATTTGGGTTATTTTTTACCACCACACCAAATATGAACACTAACATGCTATAAGAGAATATTTAACGCTTGAGCACCTTAATTTAATCTATATCAATAGTGTTGTTACACTTCATGGTGATCCTATATTAATTTTTTCTTATCGCAATCTTGGATTAACAACAAATTTTTTTTTTTAAATTGTTAATAATAATCTAGATACTAAGATTCATTTGAGCATTACCTATCAATGTGAAATTAATAGATAGTTCATAGGAAATATTCAAGCATAGGATATTTGTTTGGGTAATGATCATATGAAATTCATGTTATGTAGGATCATTAGTTACCTTTTGTAGAGTTCACTATAATAATAGCATCCATTAATGTAATCAAATGTAACCATATAAATCATTATATAGATTGATATTTCATACTCCAACTTGTTGGGGAGAAATTAGTGAAAAGAAGAATGTAGGCCCAAAACATTTTGAGAAGGAAACAAAAAAGGTAAAGGATATTTAAGATCATATTAATACATCGTAAAGAAGTAAAAATAATTAAGTTTATAACCAGATGAATAATTTTAAATTTAAATTGAGATATAAGATTTTGATTAATGTATATCCACGGTAATATGTTATAAGTCCAATTAGAAAAGGGAAGTTAATCCCCAGTTATATCTGACCTTTTGAAAATTTGGAATGTATTGGGACTACGACCTAGAATTTGGAAACTCTATTGAGCCTTTGTAAAGTACATGATGGGTTCCATGTATATTGGTTAAGGAAGTACAAGCAAGAACCAACACTTGTTATCACCTCTAAAGATATATAATTAGAACATGATCTATCATATTGTGACGATTCAATCCATATTATTTACACCAGAGAGAATGTATTGGGGAATCGTATGAATTGACTAGAAATGGTATATTGTATATAATAATAAAATAAAAGATGAAAAGTTGATACCTAATGATATTATGATGAAGAGACACCCTCATTTTTTTATAATTTAATAACAAATAAATTCAGTAATGAATTTTTTATAGGAGGAAGGAATATAATTACATGATAATTTGAAAGAACATTATGTTCGGTAGTGGGTACAACATATAACACTGAGTATAAACAAACCAAAAAAATATGTCCATTTATGTAGGAAAAATATATACTAACCATTGACACAGTTAGTGTGAATAACAATAAAAAATTATTAATAATATTTAAATAATATATTCAATAAAAAGTCATTAATTATATGGATATAAACACTCAATTATTTCTAGTAATTGTTTTCCCAAAAATATACACTTTCTTCAAAAATGTCATTTTGGAAACATACTATAATTAATTATATGAACATTTATTGCATTTAATTGTTAAAATTAACATTATTTTTTATAATAGTTTTTAAAAATTATCTTATTGTAATTATTTGTGATTATTCTAAAATGTTTTATTTTTGATTGAATAATAAACATACTGATTTGAAGACCATCATTTCATTTAAATAATTTATAAAGTTCAATTTTTTAGAAAATGGATTTAAATTTTTTTTTCAATTACATTAATAATATTTCAATTATTAATTTTTTTATGAATTTAATAGTTTAAAATTTTTTAAAAACATATATCTGCTTAAAAAGTCATTTTTCTCTATTAAACCATTTTCATCATTTTTGGATTAAATGTAAATTAAATTATCAAAATTCTATAAATTGAATTTTATAAATTTTATTATATATTTCTAATTACAAATTTCTAATTTGGTAATAAGTCCACATTCATTTTTTCCATTGTGATTTGAAAAAATAGTATAAATTTGTCACCATAGTTGTGGTTAAAACAGATTTACCTTGGGGTTAAACAATTGTTATATTGGTTAAAATGAAAAAACATTATTTCTATTTTCTATTTTTTGGGTATATTGCAACAATATATCATCTAATAATTGAAAATTGTCCATTTTAGACATTTTTATTAATTAAATCATTAATTTTTTATTCTTTTTTTTTAAATTACAACTGTGTCCTCTCTGCTAATTTTAAAAGGATACCCCTCCCATATCATCATTAAAAAAATTGAGAAACATATCATGACCAAAACCTTCTAAAATATCCTCTCAAAATCCTTAACCATGGTATAGTTCTTCTTATATTCTAATTAGACAAACCCTAATTCCATTGTGAAGAGACAAAATGGATGTATCTCCAAGAGAAGGTAGTCATCTTTCAAAGCTCTTTCATTTTACATCTTCTTTTACAACATTAAATTATAAAATAAATAATAAAAAATATTAAAAATAAAATCTCCAATAGGGAAATATTTTATTATTATGATTATTTAATATTTATCCACCCTTTTATTCATTAAATATGAAAAACCATAGACCATTTGTACCGCGCATTAACAGCTCGAGAAACGAGGTCATTTATTTTCCATCACTGACTCACATGTATAGACATAATTATATAACCAATGAATATATATGATTATAATGAAATAATATTGTTTCTATAAATTTAATGTATCATAAAGGTCATTTCCCTTTCACCATTATGTAAATGATATGGTCGCTCATTTGTATGTACGACCTACTATCCCCACAAAGCAAAGTGATTCATTTTCCATATGAAACATTAAAAAATTATTCTAAAATAATATATAAAGAATTTGAAATTTTTGGATACTTCATTATTTGAGGAATGCATTTGACGTGACGTGATGGGTGGGTCATAGTTATAGGTAGACCCTTTATGTATCGAAATGAGTTATATGACAAATCATTACCCCAAATTAGATGCGATTTTGATGTATTACTACATATAGTTTTATAAATTATTGGTGAATGGTTTTAATGGTAAAAAACATGATGTTTTAGGTCACGATTACCTATATCAACAATTTCCTTAATGATAATGCATTTATTATAATATATGATATTTATTTTCTTTGATAATATAAAATTAATCATTTCATTATAATGTTATTGATTACATGAAATGTCTTTTTAGTTATTTTCCTTACCATTTGATTATTAATTATATAATCATAATATGTTTTTTTACATAAACCATACTGAGTATTTGGTCTCACCCTTATTTTGTTCATTTCCTTATGATATGTGGAATAATTATTTGATGGATTTCAAGGATGTTAAATTTTTTCCATTACTATGTTTTATATTTCATCTTAAATGTATAATGGATATCATGTATATATATAGCTCTCATAATCTATTATATTAATTGATTCTTCAAGATTATATCCCTTTTATTTATGATCATATAATAAAATAGATACCCACTATGGGTTACTATAGTTGGGGTTGTTACAAAAACCATTTCCCACCACAGGGTTCTGTAATAACATATTATCTAAATTATATTGGTTTCTTTACCTTTAAATATTACTCACATTCATCAGTCCAAAGGTACTTGGATCCCTTCTAATTCAACATTGTCATTGGATTAGACATCCATGTGAAATCCCCCAAAAAGTGTCAGTAGTATTGATCCAAACAATGAAAACATTGGATCATATCCACTATTGTTGGTCTTGGATATTGATCAATAATATCCATATTTGAAGGATCCAACAATACACACTCTATTCAAATTATATGACCCGAGAATAAACCATTATTTAAATAGAATTCTCAGATGATGAATTTTTCTGAAATATTATCCTTCTCTATAGTGTTTAACAAAATCTTAAAATTTTCTTCGTGTTGTTCCTTTTCATCTAAGTATAAAATAAAATCAACTAAAAGAAACCGAAAAAACTAATCAATGTAATATCTAAATACTCAATTCATTCGATCCCCAATGATAGATATGGAGTTCGTATGTCCAAATGGAATCACAATAAATTACTAAAGACCATACCTGGTATAGAATGTTGTATGAGGTTAATAGTCCATATTAACTGAAAATTATTGATACCAAAAAAATGATAAATATTTGAAAAGTATTGAGCTCAATTTTAGTAGATCAAACATTTCATTAATACATGGTAGATGATTCATGTTCTTGATAGTTATCCTATTATGTTATTCTTAATCAATTAAAATATGCATTAGAAAATAATTATGGTTAATAAAAAGAATAGGTTCACCCCATGATGGTGCAATTGGGTGTATAAATTCCTTATCAATATTCTATTGGAGTTACTTATATAATTACACATATCATTAATTCCATTCCACAAAGAGTATTTGAAATAGTCTTACCACCTAATATGAGTTCTATTAAAAACCCAACTACCTAATTTGGGGGAATATAAGGAATTCCTCCCAAAATACATCACCATATTCCCAAAAAATAGGAATATTGTAAATTTTGAGTTTCTTCCATTACATTTAAGAAAAATACAATTGTTAAATAAGTTTTGAAATCCATTAAATTAATATTATTTAAATAGGAAGTTCAAATTCATCCACCCACAAAATGATATTCCATGGTTTATTTGGATTATTAAACATGATTTCGTTATTCTATAAATTTATTTGGAATAAATATAGAGAGATATAATAAATGTTAAAAATCACATAAAATTACCCTAAAGGATGAACAATAATATTTACATACTGCCCATTCTTAAAAAACTTAACTTGACATCCCCAACTCTATAGTAGATGATATGTTTTCCTTAACAGTGTTGAACCACTTCAATGATTGAAAAAACATATTACCTTTCCTATTTTAGGAGTTATAAATTATATTATACAATTGACTCAGATAATTTTCATATTCCCCATACATATGAAAATGAAATAAAAATGTTTTCATATGATGTAATTTATTTCCCTATATAAAACACGTAATTTTCATATAGAAATATTGTTCTTAATTCCATTATTTTCCAAATATAAACATATTCAAATGAATTTGAGAAATTTACCATAGTGCTTACTTTTGTATTATTGACATGTAAAGGGATGAATCTTTTTTCCTCTATGACCCACATCAACTGAACTATTATGAAACTCTTTTTTTATTATTAGGTATGTTAGGAAACTCACCTATGTTGAGGCTGTTAATCATATATTGATAAATATTGTTAGGAATAATCACAATATTTATATTTCCCACTAAAACATAAATTTATTTCTTTCAAGGAATTATATTTCTTTATCCATCAAATTCATAATTATCATTATTCATCAAGGTTACAAAAAATTAATAAAACCAGAAAACATAATGTGATTAATAATAATCATAATGATAAATAATATAATCTTGAATAATCATTAATATGATTTTTAAATCATGAATAACTATTTTCAGTTTCTCGCAACTTTGGTTTCATATTGGTTTATCATTTCCACAATATTTTCAAATAAATCATTATTTTTCATAATAGAAATGTGAATTATCCCAAGAGTATCCCCTTGTTTTTTTACCACAATCTCCAGTCTAATAGGATACTCATTATGCACTAATAAAGATCATGTTATTACCCAATACAATGATTTCATAGTTCATACCCACTATAAAATCATTGAATCTATACAAAAAATTTCCATTTTCCATAATCATGATATGTATTTTTTTTAATGTTGGGGATGAAGCCTCATTTTATTATTAAAGCATAGCTATGACCTATTTTTTAACTGGGTAGATGGAGACACATTACGTAGTCAAAAGGCCCAGTGGGCATGTAGCACATTATAAAGCCCGTAGGGCCAAAATATTATTTGATACCAACTGTGGAGTCATGGGAATATCATGCATAAATATTATATCATTTTATATTAATATTAAATACATATCAAAATTATATAGTCCCCATAACCATAAAAGATTGGTATATTTGGATATTAGATACATAGAAAACTATTTTCATGAATGAACATAAATATATCATTAAATATTCTTCTATCACTGTATCATTTTTAGAAAAACCCTAAATAAAAACATTATTCAGATCATGGGAAAATTGAAAATTAAGAATAGTAGTTCATGTATTATATGTTAAGGTAAATACGAGAGACATATATCAATGATCTTGTTCTAGTATAATATAATATTAAGCTTATGATATCCTGATCATAACATAAAATTTCCATAACCTGTTTTTCATATCTCATAAATCACAAGTCATATTATAAAATTTTAAATTTTTTAAAGAAAATGAGTCATAAAACTGATGAATAACCATTAATTAATCATGATCCCTAAGATCGTATCATAAACATAAGAACATGTTATATGAATTGTATAGAAGAATAATATGTATATAAAATCATACTAATTTTTTCATAAATATCACATTTATGTTATAATCACCTAATAAATACAATACCATCATTATATTAGTAGTAACTTTTATCTTGTTATGTCCATCATCTATTAAAAGTTGTTTAACTCCCTAATCTCTTGCGAGTTTCTTAACACCATCACCCCTTATGAGATTCTTAACTCTAGCATCATTAACTATTTCATTAGAGGGATATAACAAACCCACCAATCCTTGGATTATATTATCACCACCCATCCATGTTCTATAATGGAACCACCTTTTCTTGTTTTATAAAATAACCTCCAATAATAAAATGAAAACCACATATATCTGTGCCCCAATATTATAAAACATTTAACATATCATCACTACATAACTGATGGAAAATAATTTTTTTCAATATACATCTCATCATAATAATCACAAACTATCCAAAAGAAATAATAAGGATGATATCATTGGATCGTAATCCCAATGGACCATAAGTAACATTTATGGATAATATAGTTAATGAAAAATAACTTGATAATATAAATGGAATATTTCTTCAATAAAACAGACTTTTTTATTTTTTAATTAATTATTTAATATAAAAATATTAAAAACAATTCGAAAAATATATTTTTAATGAACCACGATAACATGTAATGGAATAATAAAGTGACTGAGTGTTCCTTACTACGAGAAAATCTAATTAAGTCATAATAGATAAAAAAAATTATTTGGTTCACACCTTCAGTAAAATGTAGTTTTTTTAGAAAAACAAAAAAAAAGATCAATTTTAATCCAATTTATAAAAAGATAAAACTAGGTTAAAATGAATTCTATTAATAATTGGAGAATATAAACAATTATTCAATACATTTTAAGGAATTTTCTTCCACCAGAAAAAAGATTCCCAAAATAATAGGAAATACTTTCATCATATCTAAAAACAGTTTTTGGACAATTTCGAGTTCCAAAGTAAGGGGAATAAAAGTAAAATATAAAAACAATAAATATAACCAAATAATAATAAAATATGTGCTTAATGGATAATGATCATATAAATTCCTTCAATTTAAATTTATCATATTCAATACTAAAAATATATTAAATTTTAACATAAATCACATACAACATTTTTAATCATTGAATCAAAATATCATGAAACAAATAGAATAACTTGGATTTTTAAGTCCCCATAATTTTCTTGATGAGCATACTAAAAGAAATTATTCAGTGGTATATACATAAAAAATAATAAATTATTTAATATTAAATATGTCACAAATAAATAAAATAATTATTATAGTCTATTAAATTAAGTATCATATTTCATCAAATGTGTTTAAACCTCCCCCACTTCAAGATACGGGCATTTTATTACTCTTTAATCCTTCATAAGATGGTCTAAAGAGAAGAAAATAAGAATTAATACATGTGGAAGTATTAATGGAAAGAATTATTTTAGATATTAGAAAAGGTAGAGTGCCCAAAAATTATTAATGAATGTGGATAAGAGGTTCCCTCTAATATGTTAGGTAAAAGAAATAGTTGGAATTAGGTAAACTATATAAGTATAATATATATCATAATCATTTCATACGTTACTAAGGAACCTAGAATTCATAGATAATATTTGATAGGGTTGTATTAAACTAAACCAATCACATTTAGTCAAATCATGGAGATATTTTATGCCTTATCTTTTAGTTAAACAACTTTTACCCAATATTAACCTTAACCATGACAAATTAGTTTTTTACCCCGATCGTAAAACTGTGTGATTAAAAATATAAGTTGAATCATAAATTTTTTTTCTAAATAATTATTAAAAATATTTAAATCATTTTACTATATTAAATTTATATTTTTGGAAGAAATTACAATAGTTATAATAACACAATACAACTAATTACTATATTTAGAAGAATTCTCAACAAAAGAGTAAATATCATATTTTGCTTAAATAAAAAAATATAGATTTCTATTATTTTATAATTTTATAAATAAATTATGTTTTCTTAATTTTGTATCACGATAAAACTAAATTAAACCTTCAAAATTTTTCCATTAATGGTCAAGACCAAAAGATAATATTTAATTTGAATAAAATATGACATAATTTCAAAAAATATTCCTTGTGTTCCAAAATTAAAAATATTATTTTCAAATTAAATAATTTACTTCTTTAGAAAATAATATTTTTAGAAAAATGTTTCAATCATTATGAAACCATTCTTTCATAATAATAATTTCATAAAAGTGATGGTTTTTGAAAAATTCTTATTTTTACTATTCACCCAAAAATCATTTATTTTAGAGAAATATAAAAAATTCATACGAAGATACATTTGATATGATGAATCCAAAAAACTATCAGTTTTTTAATAAAATTTGAATTTTTTTAAAACTTAATTATAATATCTGTACAGAAAATTAAATAAATACCATTTTTGATGAAAATTTATTTTCGAAGAAAAAAACTAATTTATTGAAATATGAGTACTTATGTATTATAAATTAATAAAATTTATTTTATTTTATAAATATATAATATTTTTTCATATTTTGTTAATATTATTAATTTCAAAAATATTAATGGATAGTGTATAGTATATTATAGTTTGGTTGATGCCCGTTGTTGGGAAATAAGAAATCTATTGAACACTAGAATGTTATTAATGGATAAATACGTAATGAAATCACAGCATGTTTCATGTTTCACTATGACATTACATTATAATTATCTAGTGACTAGCCTTTATTTTAAAGCTTCATATTTGATGACTTTATGGTCTTCTATTATTAATTATTAATTATTGGATTTTAAATTATATTTTATTATTTATTGTCTTGTGATTGTGGTCTCTATCACTCTATATAATTTATTATCCATTGTTTTTCTACTTCATATCAATATTTTTTTATATTAAAGTTATATTTTTAATTTAAATATTGTATTAATCATATATCATTTCTACATGAAATTGTTGTTAAAGGAATATTATTTTTAATGTTATTTCATTTACTAGTGAAATATTTATGTCCATATTCTTGATTCAATTTCAATATTTATTTTTTGATAAGTCATATTTTTAATGTTTTTATTATTGATTCAATATATAAGGAACTTATATCACATATGTAACTAATGGGTTCAAGAAAATTATAGATAACCTCTCGATTCATGGATATAGTATATGAGATAAATAAAAATCCAAATTAGTTGGGAATTTCGTGTGTTCTTACCCAATCATTAAAAAATATTGGAAAAAGTATTTGAGAGTTTGGTTCGTGATATATTTGAATGAGGAATTGATGAAAAGCTCATGATATTTGGATTTATTTATAGTGACCAAATATAGACACATCATTCTTTTACTTCGTTTATATAGAAACATGAACTCTAGCGACCAACAGTCAGTGTCTACATTAGTATATTTTCATAAGATATAAGGGATCATATCACCAATTATTCATCAGTATTGTATTCTTGAAGAAAAAGATATAAACATATTTCCCAATTTATGTTGGAAATAAAATATAAATCATAGAATAAGAAACATTGTAACATACTTGATATTATATATAATATTAATTTTCATATCCATGGGAAAGGAATGAAAATAAATTGTGATCATAGATACACATTATGTTTTACATATAGAAAAATCCAGCCTGAGTAAAAAATTCATAATCAATACAGAAATGTAAATAACTAAAAACACAAGTCATTTAATCGATAACTTCATGACGAAATGCATCCTTGGATAATATCAATTCAACAATATTATTGATAGAAATATCTAAATTACCAATGTATAAATATATTAATGCTGTATGTAAGGATCATAGAAGTCATGATATCTTTACAATCTAGGCCTTATACCAACATAGTCTAGTCGATTGGTATTTATAAACCAAAAAAACTTTTAATAAATTTGGCCAATTGATTTTCCTCATGAGACCTTTAAATGCATCGATGTACTATCTATAACTAGGACCCACTAGATAATTATTTTCCAATTTAATAATTATAAATTTTTTGATCAATTTTAAAAGATAATAAATATTTTATATTATCAATTATCTATATTGAGTAATGAATATAGAATATTAAGATTACCCAATCAATTAAATAAATTTCATCGTAAAACACCGTATGATTAAATGATATATAATTTTGGAAATAATAATATTCATGACACAAATAATATAGAAATTTAATAAAAATAAAATGACTAATGGAAAATTATCCCATGAATGTGAATGTTTCATGATAGATTTATTGAAAACAAAAATCAATAAGAGATAAAATATGGCCATCAATTCATCTGAAATATAAATTTTATTAAAAAATCGTGTCATTTTGAGAAATAAGAAAAATAGAAGGGAATCATTAAAATAGTATTTTATTAATGTGTTTTTCTTTTTAATACCATTTAAAAAATTTAGATAAATCAAGATAGTTTTAAACAATTATAGAAAATGAAAAATCTCATGGTATATGTTAAAAATAAAAATTAATTTTGAATTTTTGAAATAAAAGTAGGAAATGAATCTTTAGGATATAATTAAAAAAATTTATTTTAAATATGTAAAAATTCATGGATAACAGAAAATTTCTTTCATAAATTATTTTAGTTAATAAAATGGATGTTTTTAATTATTTTTGAAAAGTATGGAAACTAAATGAAAATATAGCTACCAAAAAGATAAATAAGATCATATTTTATTTTAAAGTATTAGTAGATTGGTTCTAGTGAAATGAGAGGAAAATATGGATGAAATCATATGGAATTTATAAATATGATGATGATAATAAAATATAAGTATTTTATGAATAAATTTTTTTTATATTCTTTCAAAAATATATATGCAATCCTAAAAGAAATGAGATTGTAAAGTCAGTTACTACCAATTTGTAAATTTTTAAATTTTTACTCCATGAATGAGTACAAATTAATTTAAAATTTAATAGTTAGGGATAATAAGATATTAATGTTTAATAAAACAAATAGGTAGAATATAAACCAAATTAAATTAAATAGGGATGTAATACCAAGTATGCCTCAATGGATTGAAAATTAAGATGAAATCCATTGCAATGATCATAACACTAGTGTGAGAATTAATAAAATATGTATTTATGAGTGAAAAAATTCAATCCACATATTATAAGCACATATAAAATATAGAAAAATTAATGGTTACTTATCACATAATCATTGAATAACATAATCCATAATGAAGTGATACAACCGAATGAATGGAAATTGACTTAAGAAATCAATTACCTCAGGTTTTTATTTCCTCATAACTTATTTTAATCTCATGTTTAATAAACTTTTATCGGTTATAATAATATAACATAACAATATAAATATATATAATATCATATATTATCCATTGATAAAATCTTATTACCTATTTTTTGGAAAATCATTTATTATTATCATTGTTTCATGTGTTAATAGCTTCATTTTTCATGTATGTTTTGATTATGATGTTATGGTACTTATACATAGATCATGATTAAATAATCTCTAGAATATTATTTATTTTCAAATCATCAGTAATATTCAATTTATACATATTTAAAATCATCTATGATAAACATAGATGAAATATTAATCACATCTCTTCAAGAAGATGGTAGACCATACATATGAATGAGCGACGTTGTCATTTTTTAATGGATGTATGGTTAAAGGGGTATATGATATAGTATAAATTATGAATTAAAATTAAATATTTACATTTTTCAAAATTAAAATCCTTGTGATGCAATAATGAAAAACTAATTACATGAGTTCATCTGGTGGTAGTCCGTTGTATACACGATGAATGTTTTTTACAATTTTATAGAGAAGAATGTTTATAAATATTAATAAATAAAATTAATAATATCTTATTGTATTTAATACACTAGTGTAATTTTTATTTTAATAGTTATGATATAATTTTAGTTACAATATTTATAATAAAAATGAAAGTGCTCGGTGAAAATGATTACCACATTTTTGAAAGACCCCATCAAGATTTCCTGTCAATGGACTTAGGCTTAGACTTAGAGGTTGAATATTACCTCAATAATTTGGATTAAGAGTTTTTAGTACTATTTTATTAGGTTTTGGCCAAGATAGTTTGCTCTATGTGGAATCTATAAGAGAATAATGATGGTTCCCTTTTGTAGTTAATGAAATGACACACCTGGAATTAATAAAAATAATTAAATATACTAAATTCATTTTCATTTTAACATGAAACAGTGTATTTATAATTTATTATCTAAGATATGATACCGTTTAAATACATAGAAATAATAAATTATTATAGGTTTATTTGGTATTTCAAACCATATCTTTAGGAATAACCCTTTAGTTAAACATTTGTTTACATTAATTGGAGAAATAATTTTTTTAGTCATAAGGGTTATAATTTTATATATAACATAATAATTAAATCATAAATGGATATGTGATGACATTTAAACCACTTATGATCCTAATTTTATTATTTAAAAAAATTAATGATTTTTAAATAACTAAAAAATTATTTTTTTTTCATAAAATATGATTAATGTAATTATTGAAACTATTCATTTAATTTGACATTCAATACACCATGAAAAATATGAAATTATAATATAATAATATTAAAAACTAATAATACATTCATATTATCTATAATAGTCTTATAGAACCACATTTTATCCCAAAAACAATAGTTTTATACTTTTAAAAATATTTAATTTGATATTTCAACCATTTCCACAGGCACTTTCTCTGTATTACAACTCATTTACGGGAACAATTTCATCAAAATAAATTAAAAATAAATTAACATAAAAATTTAATTATTTAAATTTATGATAAAAATTATATTCATTCATTATGTATATTTACTCACATTTATATCATGAAAACTTAATTATAATGTTATTTTCAATTTTCTAGCCTTACAAATTCATTACTATATAATTTATATATGTTACTTGTTATATAAATCAGATATATATATATATATATATATAATAAAAAACTTCATATATATTTTAAATTTATATAAAATACATTTTGCTTCTAAAATATTATCATTAGTACACCAAATCATACATTTCAATTAGTGCGCAAGCATTACATCTACATTAAAAATGACTTTCATATTTATTAAGAAATAAATTTTAATTTATATTTTTTAAATTATCTTAGATTAATATTTCTATTATATTTTCATTAATTATACATTAAATAAGTTTACTAAATTTTTATATCATATTAATATCTTATAAATATCAAAAAAAATATAGTATTTCATAAAAAACATATTTTTTTACAATTCCCCAAAAACTTATCATATTCAAGAAAATATAAAAAACATATTAGGATAAATGTGTAATTATAAACCAAAAAAATATTTTAATTTCATAAAATTGAATTCCTCTAACTTATAAAATTTTAATTTAATATAATTTTATTAAATTTAATGAATAACAATCTTTTGTGATAAGAATTCTTAAGAACAAAAATTCTCATATCAAAATCAAGTATAAAGCTAATTTACATAAAATTAATATTATTATTTCAAACTAATTTAGATTAATACTAATTTTAGATCAACTTCACTGCATATTCATACATTTTAATTAAAATTAATGACATTTTTACAAGGATTAGTATTTTCAATCTTAACTGAAAAATCAATCTTTTAAGAAATAATTTAAAATTTCAAACTATGAAATTTCATTAAAAATAATATAAATATCACATAATTATATTTAAATATAATTTTTTTTCTTTTGAAACTATTTTTTTTCATTTAAATAAATCTATTAAAGATATTTTATTTATTTAGTGATAAATATATTATAAAATATCATTGTGTAACAATTTCTATAAGATAAACATTTATTCTCACAAATATTCTCAAAATTCCAATAATATAATGTTTATTATTTATGAGGATCAGATACATTGGATAATTATTCCAAAAAAGTTTTGAAAGTTTCTAAAAATTTAAACCAAAGTTGACCCACTTATTGACATCTCTTACATTATACTCATCTCTTTAACCTAGGGAAAAACATAAGAATGGAATGAAGTTAAATAATTACTAATTACAGAAATATGAAGTTTTTATCAATACTTAGACAATAATCATATGGGAAACATGGCCATGAAGTGAATATATTATTAAATGAATATAGAATAATAAATTTTTCCACATGTCTTGTTGGAATCCAATTAAATATCAAATGAAAAAAAATATATCATCGAAAAATAGTGTGAAATTAGGATATTATTGACCAAGTCCAGGAAGCATAATCATAGGCATATTACATGGAAATGTAGCAGGCCCTATAAAACTAGAAAAAAAATAATTTTGGAATAAAAAAATGCACATGGAAATTAAAATATTGTTAAAAAAATAAAATGTCCATATTTAATATTATAGAAAAATAAATTGAATCATCTTTATATTTTGAAAATAAAAAATTCCCACACTTCATGTTGTGAAAATGAAAAATTACCACACATCATGTTATGAATAGATATAATTTTTCTGACTCATGTGGTGAAACAATGTCAATGATTTTTTTGACGCCAACTCATGTAAATTGAAAATTGGAGTTTTAAATACATGAAGTTGGAATATCATTTTCCTACAAAAATAAAAGAAAACAATATTGTATTGGGGTGAAGAACCTAGGTAATGTGATTATGTAACACCATCAGAGACGATTAATTTCATAACCCATAATGTATCATGTGATTCCTCGAATAATACTTGAGTAGTTTTTCTATGTTATGGGTTACATGTCAATGAATGCTTTATCGATGGTCACACAACACCATATTTTCCTATCATGTATCTTATTACATGATAATTGGGTTATATATGAATGGATTATTTTATTCATGTGATTGTATACTCCTAAAAATGTGACACCCTTATGAACAAAAATCATGAAAATCACTTTAGGGGTCATATGGTAAAAAGATGTAAACGATGGTATCCTTACATGATGGAATGTACACTCTTTTCACATGAAAAGCATAAAAATATTTTGTGATCAGTTTACAGATCATAATAAACACCTTATACATGTTAGTTTGATCATGTAGAGGCCCTTCAACATGTCTACCTGATCACATGAAGTCCCATTGACATGTCTTCCAAGAGCATCATATGATCACCCCTCGAAGTCTCATTATCCGCACCCTGATAATTAGGTCACTCGATGATATAAAGAAGTCACTAATAATGCATAGATCATCCCTGAGATGGATGTGATACGTTGTTAGCTTATGTTGATGGTCCTTGAATTGACATAACCTAATGTACAATAATGAATCATCATGTAATGAATAATAGATATAGGAGGTACAATTCCTTCAAAACTTATCATAGTAGAAAAAAAGAAGTATATATATATGAGGAAACATCCAGATCTAACTGATCACCAAATTGCAAGAGTCTTCCACCTATGCTTGGTGATATTCATAAGAGATGTGGAAATATTGAGTGGTGTAAGGAACAATCGAAAGATTACCTATTGATCGTGTTATAGGAATGTGATCGCAAGACCAACTAGTGATCATGTGATAGGTAGAAAAGTTTAAGAAAAATCACTGGTCACAGGATAACCATATGATCTTGTGATGGAATCTTGTTCACACGACCAAGCCATATGATCGCACAGCTGCTCATCAGTCATGTACCACACACCCTCACGTCATTTCCCATTCTCATGACTCTAAATTGATAACATGAAGCATGATATCTCATACCCTTTAAATGAACCACAATACCATCACACCATAATGTGGTTTCCAACGTTATTCCCTATCATTTTATCATGACATTAATACCATGATGAATGGTGTATGCTCTCTCTCTCATTCTCATTAAATTGAAACTAAGAGGTCACAAATATCACGCAACTCTATTTATATCATGTGAAGTGTGTGGTTCAAAATGTATAACACAAAGTTGATGACTACAATTGTATAACATAAATCACAAGAATATGAAAGGATCATTCAAAACATTTTACTCTAAAGGGGTCAATCGAAACATCTTACCCCGTAGTTTTATGTAGGGTCAATGACTACATGGTTTATAAGTTTTTCGTATAAGTTATCATAATCCCTTGTCCTCCCATAAAAAAACATATTACATTAAATAATACCCAAAACTACCTAACTCAAAGGACCAATATGTCTATAATCCCATCCATGATTCCTTGATCGTCAATGGGAAATAGAACATTTAACAATTAAGATCTATAATTCATGTAATAAGGCAGATAAATTTGACACATTCTTAAGGACCAAACTGCATATTAGTCACAAATATTATTTCATTTCATGTGGGGTAAAATTATTGGAATCATCAAATTGTGTAATCCTGAGATTAATATTCTTCTTATTAAGAAGGACATAACCCTGATGAAGATAACATCAACGATGACTCAATTTTTAATCCATTCTCAAATATTATAGAAACCTCAATGTGTATACCCCATAACAGATTAATATTATGACGTGATATAATGTTTCTAAATACATTGATATCTCTTATTTCTTAATTTGGAATCTAAAAAGTAAAACATGAGATTTTTAATTTTTTCTTTTCAAAATTCATCCACAATTTTGGATTTTGACACCAATTATGATTTATACTGATATAAAATGTTTACTTATGTAAAATGAATATACAGTAGATAAATATAAATAAATGAAATTAATTTTTATAGTGTTTCATAGCATAAAGATCCCCTAAACCACTCTACCAATCACTCTCAATATGATCTTGGTAATTTTCACTAGAATGGTCCTCCTATCACAAGACCATGAATTCACAATTGACTGTAAGAAGTAGTCACCTTTACAATATGACTAATAACAAATCCGTATGGTTCAATAACTCTAACATCTCAGGTAAATAAAGAATATTACATTTTTTTATTTATAAATATTTGTGAATGAAATATTTATTTTTCTTTAAAGGGGAATCTATGTTCGATATTGTACCTAATACACCACAATAGGTTTATTTGAAATATTATATTGCACACAACATTGAGTTATAATGAAAAATAATAATGTAATTTTATTATAATGAATTTTTGGTATTTTTCTAAAAAAAATTAATATTTGATGTATATTGAAAACATTGAGTTGTGGTTATGAAAATGTATTTTTCTATTAAATAAAAATTTACCACTTCTGTGAATTGAATTTTGAAAATACAACGTAATTGGTTGTTATAAATGGATAATAGATGATATTCCATGTTTTTATGGAATCCTAGTATGGGATATCTCAGGTTGAACTTTGTATATATCTGTCAATATTTTAAAGTGATAGTTTTATTTACTCTTTTTTTATGTTGGACATTCATTGATGTTTACAATCCCAATTTTTAAATTGCAAAGATAAAATTTCCTAAAGGGGGAAGGTTGTTACATCCCATGTAAATAAAGAACATGAAAGTTTCATATTTATTCATATTTTGTGAAATAAATACTATGTTTACATTAAAGTAGATGTTATGATCGATGGCGTATGAGATACACATCAATGAGTTTCTTTGAAATCTTATGTTGCACACACCATTGAGTTCTACTGAAAAATAATGATATAATATTATTATTTTAAATAGTAGTTAACACCTTGACATTGTAATGAAGGGAATGAACATAACTATGAAAAAATTATTATATAGGTTTTTTGAATATTTTTACATTTATCCAATAAATTTTAGAGGCTTAAAATAAGAAATAATCTCATTTTGAGGAGAAATCCTCTAATATTTTATAGAAAGTATTTTTACCTCCTTTTAATGGATAACCCTTTTTAAATATAGTTTTTGTCACATTAATATATTAAGTTTGTCAAAATTATATTCTTCTTTAGAATCGGGACATCAAAATTTACTTTTGGTAAATTGTTTATATTTTTCTAATAAAAATTATTTTTTAATGAATAAGTTAAAAGTACTGTATTTTAATTCAAAACACCCTTTTAATATAATTTATTTATATAGATAGACCATCTTTATATGTTTTTTTAATGTCAAATTATATTATATTTTTACCATTTAATCTAATGTTGGTCTTTGGATGTAAATTCACTTTGAAATTGGATATAAAATCGTGTCAATATTTTGGTTGTTAATATTTCTTAAAAACATTCTATATGTTTTAAAACATTAATTAATTTTAGATTAAATAATTAAACCATTATATTTTTAATTTGGTACAATAGGACTAATTTTTTAATTCGGAATATCAAATATGGCTTAGGCTGATTTTTTTTTATTTTTCTGAAAACTGTAAAAATTATTATAAATAGTGAAAACACTTAGTAGTAGTTAAAAACGAAAATTTTCCATTTAAATGAGATTTCTCCACTTCTAGGAATAAAATTTTAAAAATATAACATAAATATTTTTTATCAATATTTATAATGTGGTTCAATAAGATTAAAATAATTTTTAGTGAATAATAACTTTTGATTTTTAGTTACCTTGCTTAAACATAAATAGAGTAATTCATGTTAAAAATAATATTATAATAATATTAAATTAAACTGACATGTGTCCTAATACTATTGGTTGATACAAATCTGACCATGGGCATCCTTGGGTCGATTTTGGGACCCCCTAGAGCCACTTTAAAGTGATAATGACTAATTATTTTAATTAATTTAATGTAAAGGCAAAAATGAAAAAAACATATATATTTTAGTAAATAAATTTTTACATAAGATTAATTAAGTTATCTCTTCAGCTATAAATATTAATTTTAAATTTATATTTAATTCCAACATCATGGAAATTTTTTATAAATTTCATTCATCAAGTAATTAAAATTATTTCTGACACAATAATGATGTAGTGTTTACATTATTAATGAACGATTTAAATAAATAAGATTATAAAAATTAAAACAATATCCCTAATCTATCCAATCATTATTGGATGATTTTATTTCAAACAGGAGTCATCTTACCATCACCGTTTGTGAGTTTTGGTCTTTTTGAAACCGAAAATCATTATATAACAAAGTTATATTTTCAAACATTCGTAAAGAGCCCCTCCTCACCATTATAAAAATACCTCACCTCAAACCCATTACTCACACCACTCAAGACCTTTGGCTCATCCATAATATGATTAATTAATCTCCCTACATCCCACTCTTACAGTTAGAAGACTTTCCATAGGTAGAAGGAACCTCAAGAAATCCTTTTGGTTCAAAACAAATGGAGTTACGTGATTTAATGGTGACATCTTTTCTAAATATCATTTCTTTTCTTTTAATTCCCCAACCCCATAAACTCATTTTAGTTCTTTCTTTTATAACAACAACAGTATCCTCAATGTACTTGGTTTTTGTTATTATAAGGACTGAAACTACACTTACACACACCTCTATCTAATGGGTAAAAAAATTACTATTTCTATGGACAACGAACTACTGGCTCACGAAAAGATGATTGTTCAATATTCTCTTACCACTTCTTATGGTATAAATTATGATGGAACTGTATTTATATGAGATATATATTATATTTATATTGTCTATTTACTTATCCATTTTTCATTTATATCATACATTAATGGTTTCCATAATTGGTAAAAGCGATAATTTCATTCATGGAAGTACGGACTACCGCCCCCTCAAAGTTATATGACTCGTTCATACCATACGTGAGATGTATAAAATATGGAGTTAGTTGAATTATATATTATGTTATACTATCATTTTAATATATCTATGTATCATTAATTTTTCAATCCATTAGAATACGAAATAGAAGTGACAGTAGCGTTTATGTGTACGTACGACTTACTGTCTCTACAAACAGTGCATTTCATTTCTTATCTCCAAAATGATATGTACTGATATAAATGCATATATATTCTGGATATATATGATATATATGAAATTTAAATAATGAATTTTATTATTGATATAATATTATTTTGATCACAAGGACAATTTGTAATTATAACAAGTTCATTTTTGGCTCAAGTTCTAAACATCGACAAAATGTCTGATATGAACTCAAATAATTAACTAATTTCTATAGAAATGTAATAAGTTATATAAAAAGAATAATAAAACATGAAAAATGTTCTAAATTATGTTGAAATTAAATTATTTTTTTTTCAGGAGGAACATGGAACATACAAGGCATGTTGGAATTGAGGTAAGTGTTTTCTTATCTCACTTTTAATTCTGTGAGATTTCCATTGTTTGCCACTTATTAATTGAAAGTGGTGTATTTTATACTTTCATTTGATATATATTATCATGATTATATTTATATTCATGGTATTATGTGATTTATTTGGTGATTATTAACGTTTTTCCATTCAACTTGATTGATTACAATGTAGTAAGGGGTTTTCACCTCACTTTTTATTCATATGAGGTTCATGATATATTTAACACTCTTTCCTTTTGTATTGTGTGTGTAATGCCTATGATTTTATTGTTTGTGTAATATAAATTAATTTATGGGTATTTACACCTTCATTTTATGATCCTTCATTCATGTGGTGTATGTTTCATATGTTACCAAATTGGTAAGGGAACCTTTCACCCTCTTTTTTAAAGATTTATTTATCGTTATGTCTTTTAATTTATATCTTCTTATGTTGGGATATGTTCTTCAATATCCTTATTATTTTAAATTTTATGTCCAAGTGATGAGATAACCCTTTCACTCTCATGAACTCATTTTCTAAATTTTAAAGTGACGTCGTTAGGATGTTGTATTTTTGTAAAGGAACATCTTCACCCATATTCCATTATTTGGGTTAAACATCTACTTCTTGTTTATATTGTGCTATGAATTAGTGTAAATGACCTTTTATTTTTTTCAAATAATATCCACTTATAGTGGGTGTATTATTATTTGTCACACATAATTATTTCATATCTTTATCCTTAGTCCAAGGACACAATCTTTGTAAGGGACTTTGTCCCAATATACATTCCATTGAGACTTATTTTTTGGTATGAACCATTTAACTTTTATATGGTGCATGTACTACCCTTTAACATATTATATCATGAATGTTCATATTCTCATGATATTTTAATCTTTTTTAATATTATTTAGTAATTCTTTTTATTAATGTATTTTCTCAAGTGGTAAGGGACTTCATCTCAATCTTCTTTCTTTGAGGCATGTTTTGATAATATACACATATTTCTTTTATGCGGTGTATAATAAAACCCTTTGACAATTATTTTCATTAAAATGGAATATTTTTTATACAAATCATTTTACTAAACGTAAAAATGATTGTTTTCAACATTTGCGGTGACAATGACCTCTCCATCGCCATAATAATTATTTGGATTCCTCAATAAGCCCTTCAGTTTTGGTAAATAAAAAAGAAAACCCCTTATTTGTTAAGTGTTTTGGTATTATAAATTATTTTCAAAATGGAATGATTCATTTAATATCTTGAAGTGATTTCTTGGTATTTAAAATGAAATGTTAGTAGTGACATGTTTATATTTTAAATATTTTATGTGTAATGATTTTATAATGGTACTTTTACATTTGATTGGTGGTTACGTGATAAACCAAATGACGGGTGGTGCTGTGTTAAACTATGATGGGTGGTTATGTTATAACCTCCAATGCATTGGGAATTGAACTCGGTCGTATAGATATTTCATTTAGTGATATGTGCGGAAGTTGACCATATGGTTACTCAATTTTAGTATGTTTATGTCGTAAAATACCTTTACATGTTATGTGTTCTTTATAATGGTTTTATGGTAATCATTGGGTTACAAAAGGCTTAGATGTGTTATTTTATTCTACGAAGAGTATTTAATAATTCCTAATGTTAATAAGTATTACTTAATATAATGTACTCATGGTTTACTTGTTGTATTGAAAAACTAACAGTTTCCCTTACTGAGATTTTTTTCTCATCCCATGTTATTGAAATGTTTTTCATATGATATAAATTGGAATAGTGTCAAGGATGGTATAATGGAAAATTCTTGTTGTCTAAAACATTGAACTAGACATGATTCTTTTTAAGAGTTTTTTTAATGAAAAAATGGATATTGAGTAGTAGTGTCTACCTGTAATACTCAAGAAGATATATAATATTTGTTTCATAATTCTCTAAAACTATAAAACATAAAAGATCTTCAATCTAATTTTTGGATTTCACTCAATATTATATAATGTTTTAAGGCCGGGGCCTTATAGATTCTATCATAGGTTGGTTTAGATAAAATTAGAGGTTAGGGTGTTATTTAAGTATAAGTGACCTATCCCTAATGGTTAGCATATTAGAATGATTCATTGTTATTTTAGAAGTGATAAATCATTATTACATTTAGGAGTTCAAAATGAAAGGTTTTAAATAACTTTTGAGGATAAAATATGTTATGGTTATTTTTGAGGAATTTATCTCATTTTTTCGGAATGGTGTGAAATTATATAAATTTTTTGAAAAAGGAAAACATGAAGACGATGTGACAACCTGTCAAGTCGGATAATGCTATGGGAATCGAACCCACAACCAAAGAGCGATTGAGAACTATCACTTACAACTGGACTACATGAAGTTCCTGGTTAGTATGACTAAATATTTTTAGTTAAATGATTTTATTGATCATGAATATGTAGATTTGGGATATTATGTTTTATCAAAATATATATCCATTGTATAGAAAAATGATTTGATGATTACGTGATAATGGTTATTTTGGAAGACGTTTTCTCTTTTGGGAACATTATATACTTAAGGTAAATTAAATACTATGGGATATAATTTGTGGATTAATGGTTGAAATATTGTTTTGGAAGAATATATTATTTATTGTTGAAATAATTTGATTTGGGATATTTATGGAATTGACTAACATATCAAAGAGAATATGTGATTTGGTTAATTACACTTCAGTATGAGACTTTATGAGTAGTCGACGTTTTTGGAGATAAATGTTATGATTTACTATGGAAGACTGTGTGATTAAATCCTTTCGAGTTCTGGGTTTCAATATTTGTTTGGATTATTTTGAATAATTTTAAAGACAATCGTATACTGAATTGTCTTTCATGAATATTGGGTACTTTGTGTTGAATTTTTGAGATTAAGATTAGTATTTCTTTTTATAACAGATTATCCTTTTGGGGATTATCTAGTCCTATACTGACCATTTTGTTTTTGTTTTATGTCAAAAAATGAGGGAAATATATATTTTATCATTTTTTTATTATGTGGTACTATAGAATTTTTTTCTAGTGCTTCATGTGTGACCATGTCATATGGAGTACTCATCATTTGGAGAATAGATGAGTTTGTGGTAGGAATTTAGTAAAGGATCAATGTCTACAAGAAAAGTAAGTATGTGCCCTTATATTTTTTATTTAAGATCATATATAAATTACTAAACATTATGAAAAGTAACTTAAAATAAAAACATTTTTTGATAACCTTTCCTACTGGGGACTCAAAGGTCGTTTAACCCATCACATGTTTGTGATTTTCTGGTGGTTAACATTCTCTAAATCATGATTTCCATCACTCTCCATCAGAACTTGACACTTAGTTTCTCTTCTATATCCATATTTTCATGTAATCCTTGTATGGGTTATATCAGCTGACTTTGTACATATATTTATTTCTTTTAGAGTGATAGGTTTATATACTCTTTTTCATTGTGGTACATTCAATGAAGTTTCCAATCCCAATTTTAAAATTGCGAGGACACAATTTCAAAGGGGGGAAGGATGTAACATCCCAAGTAAATAAAGATTATGAAATTTTCATATTTATTAATATTTTTGAATTAAATATTAATTTTACTTTAAAGGGGATGATATGTTCTATGGAGTACCTGATACACAATAATAGGTTTCTTTGAAATATTAAGTTGTATACAACGTTGAGTTATACTGAAAAATAATAACATAATATAATTATTTTAAATGGAAGTTCACGCCTAACTGTTGTAATGGTGGGAATTAACAGAAATAACAAAAAAATTTATTTATACATGTTTTTTAAGTGTTTTGACATTTATCAAGTAAAATTTAGAGGCTTAAAATAAAAACGACTCTGATTTTAAGCATAAATACTCTAATATTCTATAAAAGCTTGTTTTTACGTCTTTTTGATGGTGAACCCATTTTAAATATTTTTTTGACTCATTAATATATTATATTTTAAAAAATGTAATTCATCTTTAGAATTGGGACATCAAAATTTACTTTAGGTAAATTTTAAGTATTTTTCTGATAAATTCCATTTTTTATTGAATAATGAAAAATAATGTATTTTAATTCAAAACTGCCTCTTAATATAATTTATTTATATAGTTAGATTATCTTTTAAATGGATTTAATTTTAAATTAGATTATATATTTACTATTTAATCCCATTTTTGTCATTGGAAGTAATTTCACATTGAAATTTGACAAAAACAATTGTCAATCTTTTGATAGTTATTATTTATTAAAAACACTATATTTTGTTTTGACAACAAGAATTTAAATTAAGTTATTTAATACAAACTATATGTTTTTAATTTGGTAAAATACACATAATTTTAGAATTTGAAATTTCAAGTATTTCTTAGGCTGAATTTCGGATATTTTTCTGAAAACATTCAATTTTTGATGAATAGTGAAAACACTCAATAGTAGTTAAAAACAGACCTTTTCATTTAAATTCAATTTTACCTCATCTGTGAATTGAAATACGAAAATCCAACATACATGGTTTTTATTAGGAAGTAAAATGTGGTTCAATAAGATGAAATATTTTTTTATGAATAATAACTTTTAATTTTTATTTTCCATGGTTAAAGATAAATAGTGTAATTCATGCTAAAAATAGTATTATAATAATATTAAATTACCCTAAATGTGTCTTAATTATATTGGTTAATACATGTTGGACCATGGGAATCCATTGGTCAATTTTGGGACCCCATAAATCCAAATAAAAGTAATAATGTCAATTTATTTTAATTAATTTAAAATTAAGACACACATAACATAAAAATATATCTTTTAGTAAATCAATTTTTACATGGGGTTATAAAAGTTATCTCTTCGAATATAAATATTCATTTGAAATATAAACCAATTTAATACAACATGGTATATGTTTTAAAAAAATTTATAAATCCAATAAATAATATTATTTATGACACAATAAGGATGCAGTGTTTACCTCATTAATGAATGATTTAAATAAATAAGATTATAAAAATAAAACAAAATAACTAAAACCTTTCAAATTATTACTTTATTATTTTATTTTTAACATGATTCATCTTATCATTGACTTTAAAGAGTTTTGGACCTTTAGAAACCGAAAATAATTATAAAATAGAATAATATTTTCAAACATTCCTAAAGAGTCCCTCTTCTCCCTTATAAAAACCCCTCACCTCTAACCCGTTACTCACACATCTCAAGCCCCTTGGGTTATCCAAACGCTTCCAATTAATCTCCATGCATCCCTCCATTTCACCTAAATTCCATACCATAAGAATATGGCACCTCAAGAATGTCTTTTGGTTCAATCCAAAGGGTGTAACCTAATTTAACGGTAACATCATCTCTTTAGTTCTTTTATTTTATTTACTTCTCAAACCACTATAATCTTTTAATATCATTCTTTTAAAACAAAACCATTATCATCAATATAAAATTTTGTTTCTATGAGAATAATTTTAACTACACTTACACACACCTCCATCAAATATGTAATGAACATACTATTTCTGTTGAAGAAAAACTACTGCCTCAGGAAACGGTGATTGTCCAATATTCCTTTACATCTTATTATCGTGTCCATTTTGATGGAATTTTATTTATATGGGATATATATTATATTTATATTATCACTTTACTTATGAATATTTCATTTATAGCATTCCTTTTTTGTTTCCATAATGGGTAAAAGCGATAATTTCATTTGAGGAAGTGCGGACTACCGCCCACTCAATGTGATATGACTCATTCATGCCATACATGGGCCGTATAAACGACTTATATTGTAAAAATTATATATTATATTATACTATAATTGTAATATACCTATGTATAATTAATTTTTCAATCCATTAAAATATGAAATATAAATGAATGTAGCATTCATGCGTACGTACGACTTATCATCTCTATGAACAGTGCATTTCACATCTTATCTCCAAAATGTTATGTTATATTATTAATACATATATATACTGGATATATATGTTATGTATATGTTATTTAAATAATTAAATTGATTCTAGATATAATATACTTTAGACCACATGAACAATTTGTAATTATAAGAAGTTCATTTTTTAGAAAAGTTTCGAACAACGACAAAATGTCCGATGTGAACTCAAATAATTAACTAATTTCTATAAAAAGATAATAAGATATATATAAATAATAATAAATCATTGAATGGGTTCTTAATAAATTAAAAATTATCTTGAGTCAATTATTTAGAAATAATAAGGAACATACAAGACAATTCGGACTTGAGGTAAGATGTTTCTTATCTAACTTTTCATTTCATGAGATTTCCATTGTTTGCCACTTATTTATTTAATGTGTTGTATATTTGTTCTTCCATTTGATATATATTATAATTATTCGGTTTATATTC
Organism: Viscum album; assembly: GCA_963277665.1. Classification (NCBI taxonomy): domain Eukaryota; kingdom Viridiplantae; phylum Streptophyta; class Magnoliopsida; order Santalales; family Viscaceae; genus Viscum; species Viscum album. The sequence continues at coordinate 1,261,247,445 of OY728140.1, read as the reverse complement.
ATGTTATTATGTGATTAATTTTGTTATTATTAACTTTTTTTTCATATCACTCGATTAATTACAATGTGGTAAGGGGGTTTCACTTCACTTTGTATTCCTGTGAGGTGCACACTATATTTACCACTACTTCCATTTTTGTGGGGTATGTACTGCCAATGATTGTATTAATTGTGTAATATAAATTAATTTATGGGTATTGAAATCTTCATTTTAGGATCCTTCTTTCATGTGTTGTATGTTTCGTAGGTTACCAAATCGGTAAGGGAAATCTTCACCTTTTTTATAGAATTATTTTTGTTATGTCTTTTAATATACATCTTCTTATGTTGGGATATGTTATTAAATATCCTCAATGATGTATATTATATGTCAAAGTGATGATATAACCTTTTCTCTCTCATCGACAGATTTTTAGAATTTTATTGTGACGTCGTTAGGATGTCGAATTTCTATAATGGAACATCTTCACCCAATTTCCATTATTTGGGTTAAACATCTACTTATTGGTTATGTTGGGCTATGAATATATGTGAAAGACCTATTATTTATTTACACTTAATATCCACTTATATTATTTTTATTCTTATTTTTCACACATAGTTATGTCACTGATTTATCCTTAATCCAAGGATACGATCATTGTAAGGGACTTTGTCTCAATTTACATTCCATTGAGACTTATTTATTGTTATAAACCAACTCAACATTATATGTTTTACATACTTACCTTTGACATATTAGATCCTGAATATCCTTATTCTCATGATATTATAATATTTTTTAATATTATTATGTAATAATTATTATTCGTGTATTTTCTCAAGTGGTAAGAGACTTTCTCTCAATCTCAGTTCAATGAGGCATGTTTTGATAATATACACCTCCTTCTTTTATAAGGAATATAATCAAATTCTCAGACATTTATTTTCATTCAAAGAGAATATTTTTTCTATGGAATGTTTTACTAAATGATAAAAGGAATTTTTTTATAGTTTACGGTGGTAATGACTTCTTTGCCGCCATAATCATTATTTGGATTCCTCTATATGCCTTAATGTTTTTTAAAATGAAAAAAGAAACCCCTTATTCTCTTTTGGGTGATTAGTTATTGAAAATTATTTTCGAAATGGATTGATTATTTCAATATCTTAAAATAATTTCTTGTGATTCAAAATTAAATTTTATTAGTGAAATGATTATATATTCCATATTTTATCTATTATGATTTTATAATGGTACTTGAACATTTGACATGTGGCTATGTGATAAACAAAGGGTGGGTGGTGTCATGAAAAACTAGGACGTGTGGTTATGTTTCAACCTCCAATGCATTGGGTATAAAGTCTATAATATGGCTATTCCATTTAGTGATATGTGTGCAAGTCGACCATATGGTTATTCCATTTATGTATGTTTATGTCCCAATATTCCTATATATGTTATGCGTGTTTTCTATGGCATTTATAGAAATATTTTGGTTACAAAAGGGAGAGAAGTGTTCTTTTAATAATTGATGTTTATTTAATACTTCATAAAGGTGAAAAGTATTACATATTATAAAGTATTCATGGTTATCTTTTAGTTGTGAAAAAATAATAGTTTCCCTTCTTTGTGTATCCCTTACTGCAATTTTTTTCTCATCCCATGTTTTTGAAATTTTTTTCATCGAACATTAAGTGGAATAGGGTAAAGGATGGGATCAAGGAAAATTCATATTGTCTAATACATGGAACAAGCAATTTTTTTTAAAATATTTATTTTATGAAAAAAATGGATACTGATTAGTAGTGTCTATGTGTAATTTTCAAGTTGAAATGTTATTGTTATAGCCTAATTATCTAAAATTCTAAACCCAAAATATCCTCATTGTGAATTCTTGATTTAAGTCATGATTATATAACGTTTTATGGCTGGGGACTTATAATGAAAAATAATCAGATATTCAAATATTATGCCTAGAAGATTATACACCCACACAAATGAGTATGAGTAGTTGAAATTCCAGTAAATTAAAATATTGATTTCAAAGGTTAATGTTCATCTTCCCAGTTCCAGTAGCAAAAAGAAGAAAATTTATGGATCTTATTCTTCAGAAAATAATATCTTCATGAATGAAATATTCTGAATCAATCCTTGTTGATAAGTGATCATTAATAAGGTAGAAACTAAACAACAATAGTAATTTGAGGATGAAATATGTAGAACTTTAAAATCATAGCCTCTTTTTCTAATAACATAGATTTTATCATTAATTGTAGTAGTAATATAAAAGATAGTTTTTGAAATTTAGTTTTATATGTGAATCGATATCACACAACCATATATTTTAAGAGATACTCTAAAGGAATGTTTAGAACAAATAGCTTTCATCCGTATTTCAGATCCAAAAGAATATCCTGATTTACCTCAGAAATTTAAATTTCAATTGACCAGGGGAATCATAATGTACCTTAAGAACATAAGATATTTTATCTGATGAATATGGTCCTTTCAAAAAATCATAACAATCCTTGAATTTATATTCAATTATAACTCGAACATTTCAGTAATTTCTAATTGAAACACGGTATAAAAACATTTCTGTTGTATACACAACATAGGGTTGAACTGCATAGTGTAGGTTTCCTTCGCATATCGTAGTGTTCCTTTGAGTATAATAGGTAAAAAAAGTAGTATAGGGATGATAACTTATATAGTAATCTTTTTATCATAATATACCAAACATAGAATCGATTAACCATATGTTCAAATTCCCAAAAACAAGTTTGATGAATCATAATACCAACATCCAACGTAGGGTTGCTGATCCATAATCATGTTGATTCACCAAAATTAAAGATGAAGATACAAATGTAAACTATTTTTCATAATGTAAGGTTGATACAATATGAAATAATTAACATTCCAGCATAATGCAGGTATGATAAACCATGTGCTCATTTTCTGAATGTTGTGTTTGAAATAGTGATTCTAAAGTAATTCCTATAAAATTAAATTTTTTCACCAAGATATAAATTCATAAAAACTAACTCAATAAAAAATCATTATAAAAAAATCAATGGTATTTTTGAGCGTCAAAATCATCATAAATTACTGAGTACTTTTGAGATAATACATTTTCTACAATCTCGCCCTTTTTGATTATCACAAAACCCATAATTTATTTTTATAAAAGTGAAGTATTTGGAAACATACAAATATATATATAATTTAAATTTTGATTTCACAGATGGATTTTGATAAAGGAAAATATATACTTGTAAATTGTAGATAGAGAAGAAAAAAGATAAGAAAAATTTCGAATGAAATGTTGTGGTTTGAAAATATTCTCCCACATCTCCACCATAGTATTCATAAAAATTCTCTCTATATATTATTCCTTATAAATATTCTCCCCTTTAATATATATTCTACAGCTTTTTGTGATATAAAAAACACAGTTTGAAAGAATGAATGATATAATCCACAGTTAATGTAGAACAAAAATATAAATTAATAGTTTATAAAAACAGATAAGAGAACTAAATTTAGGATTTTCATTTAGGTATTTAAATATAATAAATAAATATAAATCTGAATAAGAATATTGAGTTTGAAAAGAAATTAATTTTATTTGATAAATTTAGTACAATCCTTTGTCAATAAAGGGTCTTCAAAAAGAGGGTATAGGTTGAGAATTGGGAGGGGCAGAGGGTGTATTAAGAAGAGGAATCAATTAGACAACATAATTAATATCAATAAGCTTCTAAGGAAATATTTGGAAATGGTTGATGAAGTCTTCTGACCTCTTTTGATGAAGATAAATCGAAGGAAGGCCAATCTTTTTATTCTTGACCAAATTAACTTACACTATCTCATTCATGCCTTCCGCTGACTGACAGAACGAAATAAACTTTTCCTTAACATGATTAAAGAAATAATCTCAATATGGTTTCATTAGAAGTATGTTGGCTAACCAGATTCCTTTTTTTATCTTTAAAAACACATAAACGAGTACTATCACACAATAGAGTGTGAAATCTATCCTTGAAATCATCCATCACTGAATTAATAGCTAGAAATATTATGATCAGGTGTGGAGGGGACTATTAAGGAGGGGGGGTTGTGGGTCAATTGATTTCCTTTAGAGATATAAATTATATCCCTATCATAAGCTTAAACTCATAAAAATCATACTTCCTGATGGATTCATCTTACAATAAATTTAACCTCCTAGACAATTTTATGATAAACTCTTGAAGGAATCCAACGAAAATATTATTTTCATTGAATTGACATAGATTTAGATTGTGATCCTCAAACTCAGATCTTGGCACTGATCAACTTTTAAACTATTCAAAAAAAAATTCTCAAATTCAAACTGTTGTCTAAGAATGATGTTCTGATCCTAAAATAGATTTAACTTTATAACTAAGGCTTCATCATAAGACTTAGAAGATTAAAGATATTGACTTCCCGGTTTAGGGATTTTATCCTTGTTATGAGGTTCTACTAAGGCCAAACATGTCTCTCCATTACTGACAAACCTATCTCTTATGTAAGATCCTAAAAAAGCATCATATTTCGAAACAAAAATAGATTGAGATTGAAGATCATGAATATATTCATTGATATTTTCTTGACTGGGATCCACTTTCTAAACATTCCCAACCACTAGAGGTTCATGCATAGATGATCCTGGTGTTTCATCTATAATATCTAAAATATAAACTATAAACTTTATTCTCCATATAGGATTCACTTTTGGAACATATTTGACCGCTTTATTTGGATATTGATTAATATATCCAACCAAAGGAATCATTCATTGATCCCCCTAAGTAGTTTTCATAAGCCTTTGAGGTTGTTCTACATAAACATATAAGAGACTGTTGTAAGAATTGCTACCATAAAAATTAAAACTTCTTTAAAGTCCTATCATTTAAATAATTATTGTGATGACATGTTTTAACAAAAAATATATTAACAATTTTTCTAAATCATTATAATAAAAAAGAAATTATCCTTCCATATGATTAAACCCCATCTTGGAATTCTTTAGGTAGAAATGTTTTAAATACATTATCATAAACCAATAGGAATTGAACGTCAAATGGTTCAAGACCAAAAACAGGACATACATTTCAGGATATTTCTCTTTCTCTAGCTCAATAGTTCTTTGAAAATATCATATTAAATAAATATCATCATAACTAAGTGATCTAGAGTATGTTTTTTCATTATTACTTACTTAATAGTTCTCATTCCGAAAAATGAAAACAAAATTTCCTATGAAAATTGTTTTCCATTACCTATATTCCTCAAATATAACTGAACCCCTCTCCCCTTATGGGGAAAGTGAAATATTATATCCATTTACACATACGAAAAAAAACAAGTATGATTAATCATAGAGACAATAATATCTTCATCAAATCCAAGACTGAATGAAACATTTTTAAAAAATTCTTTTACATTAATTTCTTATACTACATTCATTTTATCTTTTTCAAAATCATAAAATTGGCCTTCAAATCATATTTATTACTATAGATAATGATTTTTAAAATATAAATAATCAAAATCAATTACCTTTTCATGGATCACTTTATGGGATTTACCTGATGTGTTAATAGAGGTGTCCAACATAGCATCTTCAGATCTTCGAGAGGATTCTATAAATAGAAATTTTGAGTCTAAATGGATTTAAGGATTAGGATTTAGACAAATAGAAATTGAAAGAATGAGAGAGACACTCTATAAACTAAAGAGACGTGAAGGCTAAAAGAGGGAGATGATATGTGGTTTTCTCATGTCGACTGAGGATATACTCATTATGTTTTTAATTAGAAAATAAAAATAACATAAAATTATTTTAAAATTTAACTAACATATAACTTAATAGAATAAATAATGATAAAATATTGATTGAAGCATATACAGTACTTAAAATATTAATAGACAGATAAAATAGATAAAATAAAACATTCATTCAAAATTTAATAATCATAACCCCCTTAATAAAATCAAAACATGCATTGGGATGTGGATTAGTAAAAATATCTTCCAATTGATATGTAATATTAACAAATTACAAAGAAATATTCTTTTTAAGGACCTGATCTCTTTGAAAATGATGCCTTATATCAATGTGCTTTTTCCTTGGATGTCCTATAGGATTTTTTAAAATATTTATTGAACTAGTATTATCAAAAAATTGGTATACTATTAAAATTTAGTCTATCATCTAGTGGGGTATTCTTCATCCATATAAATTTCATGCATCAACTATAAACCGACTCATGTTATGCTTTATTAGTGATAGGGAAATTGAGTGTTGTTTATTACTAAACCATGATACTAAAGATTTTCCAAAAAAGTGATAGGTTCTTAATGTAATTTTTCTTATATAATCTAAATCCTCGAAAATATGAATTTATATATGAAATAAATTTAAAATTAGAATTTTTAGGGTAGATAAGAGATTGAAAAACACTTCCTTTTAAATATAAAAAATATTAAAACATTAATATGGGATTCTTTTGGATTTGATTGAAATCAATAAAATAAACAAACAAAAAACATAATTTCTGCACTTCTAATACTAATATATAGAAATATACTAATCATACATCTATATAACTTATTGCTTATTGGGTTTTTAGATTTATCCAAATCATGTTTTATATTGGAATACATGGGAATTGTATATGTATTATTGTTTTAATGTCAAAACATTTTCAGTAATCAATAATATATTTATATTTATTTAAATATTTTCCATAATATTTTTTATAAATATGAAATCCTAAAAATATATTTAGTCCTCCCATAATATTAATTTTAAATTATTTTTTCATTAAGTATGAAAAATAATTATGAAGCATTTATTAGTGGAATAAAAAATAACATAATTAATAAAATATTAGGGAAAAAAATTCTTAAAAATCATTGGTTATGCCAATCCAACAGTAAATCCATTTTTCAAAATAAAATTACTTTATCATTCATTCCATGATCTGGGTTCATATTTAAGTCCATAAAGGAATTTAGTATGTTTAAAACACATTTGGGTTTTTTGATGGTTTTAAAACTATGAGGTTGTTCAATAAAATCTTCCTCTATTAAATAATCGTTTTAAGGGGAATATTTAATGTCCATATGATATATTCTAAAATTTATATAAGATGCATTGGCCAAATATATTTTAATTTATTTTAATCTAGGTATAAGGGATAATGTCTCACCTTAATCTATACCTTCTTTCTGATTATATCGTCTAGCTTATAATATGGATTAATTTCTTGTAATGATCCCTAGATAATCCTATTTATTTCTAAAGTCCCACATAGTACCGAGAGCTTGATAATTGGTTGGTCATTATATAAATTACCAAACCTTATTCATCATAAATTGTACTATATCATATTCCATTTCTAACATCCAACACTCATCTTCAAAGGCTTCTTCTATAGACATATTTTATAACTTAGATAGAAAGGAAGATAATTCAGTTAGGTTTCCTACATTTCTTATTGTTCTAATTACTATATCATATTCTTCTATAATAGTTTCTAAAGGATGGTTTTTAGAGTCTTGTACTGTCTGTGCCGAAAAATTACAAGTTCATTGTTATCATGTTCATTTGAATTGGAATGAACATTATTAATTTCATTTTCCAAATCATTGTTATAGGATTCAAGTATCATGTTTTCAAACAGGGTAGTAAATTCATCATATTGATCTTTTTCTTTAATAAAAGGGCCATCTTCATCAAACATGATATGATCGAATTCTTAAAAAATCCATTAAATTTTATTAAATACTCTATAAGTTTTATGGAATACAGAAAATCTGAAAAATATTCCTTCATCACCATTTGGATCAAACATTCCATGTTTTTCATTATTATAAAGATATAAAACATTCATAAAAAAACATTAGAGTACTTTAAATTCATTTTTCTAATATTCTAAGGTTAATAGAGTGTTCTTAAGAAAATATTCGTTATTAAAAATTTAATCATGATATAGTAGGATAAGCTTACAGCTTCTTCTGAGAAATATATTTTGGAATAAATTATTCATTCAGCATAGTCCTATCCATTTCTTGAATAGTTCTATTTCTCATTTCAACCATTCTATTTTCTTGATGTGTTCTTTTTGTAGATAAGGTTTATTTAATACCAATATTTGAACAAAAATAATTAAATTCATGATTCTAAAATTTTCCACCGTGATCACTTCTCAAAGAAATAATTTTAAAACCTTTTATATTTTTAATAATTTTATAAAAACATTCAAAAATAGTTATACATCAAATTTTAGTTTTAGAAAATAATCCTAAGTAAATCTAGAAAAATAATATATCAATACATAAACATATAATTTACCATCCAAACATTATACTCTTATTGGTACAAAAAAATACATATAGATATGTTATAAAGGTATATATGTAGCAATTTTGTTAATACATTTGAAAAAATATTTTTCATGCTTATCAATTTTGAAAGCATAACAGAATCTATCATTACCAATCTTAAGACTAAGAAAATAAGAAACAAATTGTTTTTAGATGATTTATGTAAATCATATATATTAGAGTGTCTAAATATTGTATTCCAAATCAATGATTCATTTTCCATTGAAGTTAAATTATTCACATTTTTTTTACATGAGTAATTAAAGGATAGTGTATAAACATTATTAATTCTAGGTGGTTACGATTTTAGAAACCACCCTTTAAACATAGATAATGAATTGTAAAAAAAATAAAACATAAAATCCATCATCATATTTCCGATAGATAATTATATTATTGTGCATTAAACCTTACACAAACAATTATTTTTTGATTGTGATAGTCTTTGGATCTTCAAAAGTTCTAACTCTAATATTTTTTTCTTTGGTATTATCGCGAAAAGAAACTAGTCGTCCATTTAGTTGAGTCATCTTATGGATGTTTTTGAGTATCCAATCATATTCTTGGAACAACCTCTGTCTATATAACATATAGATTTTCATTTCCTTTGATATGTATCCTGGAAATGTATTTATGAAAATATTTATTTTGGTACACATATCTTCTTGGGTCTAGCATTGTTATTAAGCAATGATATGGGAATTCAAATCTGCATTATTTTTCCATTTTTCATATCAATATCTTCATAAAATAATTTGGAAAAAAATTTATTTGAATTGCACTAATTTAAATATTTTTCAAATAAAAATTATTGGTGACATTACCTTTTATTCTATAAAAATAATAGGTATCTTTTTTTGAGATAGGCAGAAAATAATTTTAATATAATTTTGACTTCTCACCCTTACTATTCCAAATCCTTCAATTTAATGAAATTTTTTATAATAAATTCGTTTAACATATTTTATCATTTAGTAAAAATAATATCAACACTCTTATAAGATTATAAATCATCTTGTAGTAATTTAATTTTCTTTTCGTAATTGATACTTTATAATGAAAAGGAATTGAATTTTTCAAGTAGATCCTGATGTTGTTTTATCATGGTATCTCTTTCTCCAAAAAACTGTATTATGAATGTATTTTCAATGATTTATGATTCTTTAATACAGAATCATATTTTTATTCAAGCACATAAAAGTAAATAGCTAGTTAATTATTTGAGCAATAATTAGTCTCAGAATCATAAGATTAATATGTTTTTTCATTTTCTTCTTTTGACATAAAGAATATTTTGGTTTCGGATTTTATTCCTTCTTCTATGAATCCAACTTGGAATGGATGCTAGAGTCTTTTGATACACTCTATACATCTTTCATTTCTCTCTTGTCTTTGTGCCCATAATCAATATTCTTATTATAATTATTTTATATCTTTTTCATTTCATCATTCATCTAAACAAACTCATGTCTAATATGACCCGATTTCTTGCATTCATAGTATCAATATTCTTTGGGTTAATTTTTATCATTTTTAAATGATTTTATGAAGCCTTTTTTCTTCTTGTAAAATTTTATGATCTTTCTATCTGGATGAGCTATTTCCAATTAAACATCAATGGAATATAAATTTCTATCTATTTGACATCTTTCATTGTTCTCTTATTATTCTACTATGATGTCACCTCAAGAGTAGCACTTTTGTTCATTACTATAATTTTATAATCATTAACATCAAAATACATTTCTTATTTATACATCAATAGTGTTACAATTAGTTCTTTCATTTAAAAACCCTTAAAAGTGATGATTGAAGTAGAACATCATATATTCCATTCCATTTTATAGATATTACTTTGATTACTTTCAAGCCTTTATCAGATAGTTTGTTGGTTTATCTTAAGGTAGTTATATTGTTGACAATTTCTGTAAGACATCCCTTAATCTGTGTGATTATTTCTATTGAAAACATTATAAAGGTGTCAAATTATAGTTTTTTTGTAACAAACCAGATCTATCTAACATTATATGTTCCTTCATATGAAACTTTTATAGTCATCCACATTTCATAGGCATTTGAACATTGTAATAAATTATTGAATTCATCTTTTTCAAGACCAAAAATAATAGCATTCGTTGATTTTGAATTGATATCATACTCATCTTATATTTTAGTAGTCTAAGTTTTGGGATTCTCATAAATCTTATAAGGATTAATTATTTTTAGGTATTTATTGAATCAATTATTTTTTGTATAGATAATCATCTGAGATTTCAAGAATCCTTAATATTCCCCATTAAAATACGGATCTTGTGCTGGAGATATTACTATGCTTGGATCAACCATTTCCATTTTGTGTAGATGGTATACTTTTAGCATACTATAGATTAATTATGAAAGAACTTATCTAATACCGATTTTTTGGTTGAAATATACATAGTAACATAATATAGGGATAACTAATATATTTAAAAAAATATTCCAAAATACTATCTTTGGACACCCACTATGATTTAAACAAATTTGAAGTTTTTACTTCAATAAAATGAATATGCAGTAGATAAACATAATTAATGAACATATATTTTTATTATGGTTCAGGGAACAATGATCCCCTAGTACAATATACCAATCACTCTATCTAAAAGCATAGTAAATTTCACTAGAATGGTCCTCTTTTCATAGGACCTTGAATTCAAAAATAAGTGTATGTAGTTGACTCCTTTACAATAAGACTACTAAAAAATCATTATGGTTATATAATAGATACTCAGATATCCACAACATAAATCGGGAAGCTGATAGTCCACCACAACTATGTACGAGCAGTTGAAACTCTAATAAATAAAAAGATTTATTTCAATGGTTCAATTTGATCATTATAGTTTCAGCAGTAATAAATTGAAAATTGTTGTATCTTCTTCTTAGTAAATTAATATCTTCAAGAATAAAATAGTCTGAAGTGATCCTTGTTGCAAAATGATCTTCTATAATATTGAAACTAAACAGAAGTAATAACATGAGGTTGAAATATATTGAACTTTAAAAGTGTATCCTCTTTTGAAAATAATAGATATTTGATAGTTTTTTGAAGTACCACTATAAAATGTAATATAAATGATATATTCACATATGCGAATCACTTATCACACAAATATTGTTGATGAGATACTCTAAAATAATATATAGATCAAATAACTTGCTTCGGTATTCTATATCCCAAATAATTTCATAATTGATTGGGAAAATAAAAAATCTAATTGACTATGAGAGTTGTAATTTCCATTAGGTACAAGAGTTATTTTCTCTAATTAATATGATTATTTGAAACAATCATGACAGCCCTTGAAGTAGTCTTCAATTATGATTCAATCATTACAGTAATATCTGATTAAAAACACGACATAATAATCTATTTATTGTAAAAATGACAAATTTTTGAACTCTGTAGTACACAAAAAAAAGTAAGATAGGTATGATCATCTATATATTCACTATTTTAGTGTTATATCCTGAATGAATAATTGATAAAACAAATGTTCAAATTTTTAAACATATAGTCAATGAATAGTAACACCAACTTCTAATATAGGGTTGCTGATCAATACGATTGTCAATTCTCCAAATGTAACGATGTTGATCCAAATGAAAACTGTTTAGCGTAACATAGGATTGATACCATACATAAGCGTTAACATTCAAATGTAATGGGGGGATGATGAAACATACACTCATATTTGGAACGTAGGGTTTGAAACTATGTTAAAAGAGTAATTCCAATTACATTAAATTTCATTAACCTAGATATAAATTCCTAATAACACACTCATGAAAAAAACATTAGAAAAAAAATGAGGGCATTTTTTAGAAAAAGGAATCATCAGAAATTATTGGGTGTTGTTCAGACAATACATTCCCAACATTATTTACTACAATATTCATAACTATTGTAGGCTTCGATATTGGCGATAATTATTCAATTATCATGGGACTAATTCTATAATATGATCCTCCATTTGGTGTAATCATGATTACATATTCGCTTCACTCAAAGTCTCATGCATATAATGAGACAGCTCATGGATTCCATAAATACATTATCCCTACTCAAACCTCTATCATCACACATCTTATAAGACATGAACTTGTAAGAGTTGAACTATGTGGAAACACTTTCAGGTCGTAAACATGATATGTAGGAAACATTCCTAAGGCTATGATTCATATCAAATGCTTATATTCCCCCATATACACACATCCCACATGATGTTTAATTTCCAAAAATGCTCTTATACAATTTATATTTTGGTTAATTTTATCAAGAGATAAGTAAGACACCAAATGGATGTTCCATACAATTCCAAAGCACCAATCTCCTCCCTGGATGATATTAGATTCTAAAGTTACTATTCATAATATTTCAAAAAAAATATTACCTCATTGTTAATTAGTAATGGGAAAAATATGGAGAACCTATGATACCTATATATGTTGTCATTAGTATAACACACTCTATATTGTACAAATATTTAACAACCTGTCATTTTTTAGGGTAAATAGCCCCATACTAGAATTTGGAAAAGATTCATGAACATATAATACATTTAATATAGATTATTAAAGAATGAAATCCACCCCCCCCCCCCAAACGGTGTGAGGTGACCAACATCCCATCCTCTTGACCATTATGAATTATTATGTTTCATTGGTAAAATCCTCAATGAACACCTACCTTTGGAATTTAAGACCATAGATCATTAAATATTTGGGGTATATTGGTTGTTCAATAGATAAAACCTACTGAAAAAATTTAGTGTGAATCTTTTTTAATCCAATCATAATAAACCATTGAACTAAATGATCTTTATGAAACAAAATGATGAACATGATGTGAATATTTCAAAAACTAAACATACTGATTTCAACATGTTGGTCCATTATGTTTTTAATCTCCTAAAAAACAAAAATGGTGATCCTAACAAGAATATTTCAATATTTATATGAAAGTGTGTTTCTAATGGGGAATGAAAGATAAATTTTAATATTATATGAAGAAATGGACAAACTAACAATAAGAATAATCAAAATGATTCACCATGTATAACTAATCATTTTTATTTATTATATGATATTTTATAATAATCAGTGACCTCATTTATTTTTTTCCTTACAATTAAATTTACTCTACTCACCAAATTCTCTGTAACTTGATACCATGACATCATCATGAAAATATTTTGGATCCTCAACTATAGTGACAACACCCGTTGATCATGAAATAAGATCATTTTCTGGAATCTATTAGCATATGTTTAAAAACTCAATGATCAAAGAGTAAACATATCATTATAAAACAGTTAAAATTGAGTCTACAAAAAGGGGTCTCCATGTTCTAAATCCCACAAACCCACCTCTCATTAGAAATGTTGTGATACAACTCGTTATGCATGTCACCAATGCTAACCTCTTTAGATTAAAATGCTCAAATAATGATAATTATAACCTTCCTATAATTAGGTAGGTGGATCAAGGAGTCAATAAAAACAATATCCTTGTTTTTGATCCTTCCACGTGGGCTTCTGAGAATCACATCCACCACCATTATCATACTAATACTATGTGTCTCTAGATAATAGAACTACCTAACAAGTTAACACCCAAGATTCGCATACCCATATAACAAATAGATTACATCGGATGAGGAAATATGTTGACCAAAGATTTAATGCTCTTATCTTTTCATGCACCAATGAAACTCTCTGGAATATCCTAGATACAACGAGGGAGCATGCCCATATAATTTTTCACCCAAATGATGTTTACTGGCATATATCAGTAGAAATAATAGTGGAGGCATCAATCACATATTTATATTATGATGGTTTAAGAAGGAAATGAGTGATTATATCTCACTGTATTAATCAAATTCATTTTATAATTTTTCTTTTATAATGGGAACATACTTTATTATGTACATGCATACATGATTCTAACATTCAACTACTTTCTAGTAGCGATAGAGGAACATCTCTAACATATTTCAGTAATGATATAGGGGCATGAACATATTTATCTCCCAATATCCTGAGTAACATATAGTCTTGACCAATAAGAAAAGTTGGATACTATAGAGAAAGTTCATATTATTCCTTATATCGACGAGAATTATCATTATATTTTGATGAAGGTCATGAAATAGGTTTGGGATTATAGTATCGTTCTGATTGGGGTTCATCAACCATGTTTGGAAATTATCTTAGGACAATACATACCATTTTCAAACAAGGCCTGCAATGTAATGACCCAAAATTTTATCAATTGAATTTTCCTTATTATGCCATTAAAATCATACATCACATAGAAAAACTAATAAAATCATGATTATCGTAATTTAATAATGATACATTATTTATTAAATAAACCAATAATAATTCCATGTATTACATCCAAACAATAAATATGAAATAAGATAACTATAATGGGAAAAATTGGATCTGTTTGTTCCCCTATAATAACTAAACTCATGGAAAATACTGTAGAAATAAAACATAATGTTAGTAATAAAATATTCTTCTCATATATGAATATATATATATATATATAATCTTAATAGAAAATATAAGATAATGAAAATATGAATGAAATAAGAGATATTTATTGAAATTAATGAACTAATACCATATGAATAGAAACATGACTGTTGGAATAGTAATATAACCATTAAGAATAGTTATCTAGAAATTAGAATAGTATCCACCCCTATTAATGTAAAAAAAATATTTCGGTATCATATGAATAATAATATGATGGAATTGTAACAAGGTATTGGTAAATAAATATTTTAAAAATAATTAATTTTCTGTTGGATTCATTATTAAATAAAAATGTTTATTTACATTTTTATAATAATTATAATGATTTAAATTAGAATTTATTTTACTAAAATTGATTACCAAATTAATATATTATTTTATTATAATAATAAGATAATTTTATATGAACTTTATTCATATTTTAAAGTGTTATAAAATTGATTATAAATTTAAAGTTAGTATTTTTCAATCAAATGATGATTTTAATTAAAAATTAAATTTATAACATATAGAAAATTATTTTCATAAAATGGATTTTATTTCTGATATATACATTGTGAAAATTTGTTATGGTGATTCTAATATATTTCTAAAAGAGATGGTTTTTTGTGAATAATGAAATATAATAATTGATGGTATTTCACATTATAAGATAAATACATGAATATTTGAGTCATTTCATATTTAAGAACACATTATCTTGAACCATACTTTACTATTTACTATACATAGTCATATGGGTAATCATTGTCGATATTCTTGAGCCAAAATATTAAACAAATGAATATAATAATAAAAAATACACTGTCTCCCACATACAATTACCACACCTACCCATCGCTTCTCCAAAAACCCTATAATCCTTGTATCTTGTATCAATTATACGAAATATTTTTCTTAACACTCTTTCCCACATATATATTCATTTTTTTCACAAAAAAATATCAATTCTATGTACTTTAGGGGTTCCTTCATAGAGGTGATTTTCAAGAGGTAACTTTCTATAACAGCCTCTGCAAATGTTTTTTCATCTTCTACCTTCTCATTACCTACTTCATCCATCATATCATAACAACACTAGTATCATGTATATATTGGAATGTTATATTTCTATTGAAATATATTCTATCCACCCCTTTTTTCATCTCATCTTATCTAACAATATGAAACCATCGTCAAAATTATGGAGATTTACAATCTCCATGGATAATGAGTTTTTCTTTTACCATTACCACCTTAAAGGATAGTCATAAAACAATTATTATGGTTAGAACATATATCAATATTTATATTATAATTTTTTACTATTCTTGAATAAATATACATACATAATATTAAATAAATAGAAACTAGTTATTGATGGTTTGAAAACCATACAAAATGAAATAAACAATTTTCAATATCATTTTATTAAATGAATCATCCTATTTCAGGAAAAAATGATATATGACACCATTTATAATTTTCTATGTGAATTAATATGACATAATTACACTTTATGGTAATTATTCCAATTTTAATACTACTTTAATAATTATATACAAGTAAACCGACCATGAAACCATGGAAATAGACTGCCACAAACCAACATGGGTTGACCCTAAACTAGTCACCCCAGCCTATCTGCCTCATGGCCTGAAGGGTGTTCCCGATTCCCACAGGCTAGAAACTAATGTTGGGCATCAAAAGAAACATTTGGGAATGATTTAGACTAGAAAATAAAAGACTGATAAATAGAAATAAACCAAACAGAATAGGTAAACACTAAGATTAAAAAGTAAAATAATGATAAACAGCTAGACATACCGCCATGTGACCCTATGGCTCACCACCAAACATAGAACCATGCTCGTCCAAGAGTAATCCAAGTATAGAACCTGAAACTAAATGGTAAACTAGAAAGTGGCATTGAGATGCTAAGTAGGATATCCAAGGAATAAAAATACCCTATTCACATTGCCTTAATAAAAACCCAATCATACTAATTTTAAATTTAGGCTTATTCGAATATCTTTTTCATTATTTTAAATAAATTAAGTAACGAGATTAAATTCTCAAAAAAAATATTTCCATTCCACTATGTTTTCTAAATATAATCCCAGCATTCATTATAATTCTAAAATGAATGGAAGGAATCTTATATTATGATTTGCTTTTTATTCCAATGATACATCAATTGGGAAACAACAAAAATGGAATCTTATATAAAAAACATGTAAAAATGATCACCATGAGAAATCATTATAGGTAACTAGGATAAGTGGGACCCTAAAATCTCACATCTCAGTGAATAGTAACCATAAAAATTATATAGTCTCATGTATGAGCCACTAGTTGGGAACATACCCATAACCTAGTGGTCCCCAACCTAAACATAATAGTTCAGTTAGTGTTGTAAGAATCAAACTTTCTAAGTGAAACAAATGGACGATACGACTTAAAATCACTAGTGAAATAGTTCTAGTTCACCAACCTAGATACCCAGGTTTCCCATGTGCTTTATTTTAAATGGTGATGAGGTTTTTCCAATGATATTAAATGAACATTACACTTTCATTATCCAAAATTCCTTCATCATCGCACCCTCGTTCTCTCTCCTTAATCGCGTTCTCCTTTTTATGTCATATAACATCGCATAAGACTCCTCATTAGATAGATATCACAAACCACACATTTATCATAGTTATCATGTTTCTAAAAAAATGGGGCATGTCATAAGAGGGGGTTTTCACATTCAAAAATAATTTTCAAGGTTCCAAATGGGCCTCATTACTCCACAGTAATGACTTTACATTAGAAAATATGTTCAACTTTGGAAATCACTGTGGAAGTCATTGTAATTAAAATTGGTCATTACCCTTTAAAAAATCTTCTAAAAGTACAGGCATATTTAGAAATACCGGTTTGACACAAAAAACATCCAGAAAAATAATTTCAAGAACCAAAACCATTAACATATATATATATATATATAGCATATAGAATTCATATAAAATTATTAAACACACTTTCAAAAGAACATTATGCATTAATGGAAATTCTAATTAATTATTAGGGAATTGGGAACCTACCTCAAGTGAACCAAGCCATCCACTTCGACTCTTGGTCCTCTCTAGCTAAAATCATCTACTCCCCCAATAAAAATATGTGCCTTCACATATTTTCAAGGACACATATCCCCTATGAATACATTTTTAGGGCATATGATCATGTGCAAGGGGATCCATACAGGTATGTTTAAACACATATACTAATCTCCACACACCTACATATGCATTTTTATATATACACATAAGAAAAACGATTTCTATACATGTATATTCAATGTCGTGTATGAATATACAAGTAACAGGGGAACATACATGTATATATTTATATACCAACGCACATGCAGGTGAGTCACCCTTGGATCGGCGACTCGAAACCACTCGGAACAGTCCATCGCGCCACACAAAAATTTGAATGAACATAAAAATATCAAAAGAAACCCATAGATATATTATGAAACCAACTAGTGGTATAAAATTATATACCTCATATGGAAATGACGAACCCAAATATCTGAGACTGCCTCACCTTCGGTGGAAGTTGATGGAGTCCACAAGAATAAGTCTCGGGGGACCATTCACACAACCCTAAACCACATGAAATCACAAAACCTGAAACACACCCTAACCTAGGTCTTTGATAAATTATTTTATAAATAGTTCTATCAATTAATAAATCCAAGACACCCAGAAGCACAATAAAAAGATATCAATATCAAAATCATCAATCTCATTAATAGCATTAACAGCATATACAACAAGAGGGTTCTATAAGGGAAAACCAATATTACATCACACTTTACAACTAGGCCTTCAATCATTTCATAACAATTAGAAAAATAATTTCTAAACAATATGGGATTTCAAACACAATTCCAAAGGAATGGATAAGCATATTCAAGTGTACCAACATAATTCAAGGGAATCTTAATATCTATTTTATAAAACCAAATGCCCTTTTTAAATTATGTAACCCCATTGAATTAAAAGGCAACCCACGCTAAAACTAATTTTGCGTAAATTCCAATAATCAAGTGCATATCACAATGAAAAATTTTATTGTAATTTTTATCAAACATAAATAATGCATAAAACCCCATTTCAAAACAAAGCTCCAATATGCAATGAAATCCACCATTTTAAATAAAAGTAAAACCCCCCTTTGAAATCATTTGAGGTCGCACATCAATTTAAATCTAGATTTCCTTTTTAAGACTTCATTTTCACCCAATGAAAACCAAATTGGTCCAAGTCACATTTCCCCACCTTAAAACTATTAAAAGGACGCAAATTCATTTCTTGGAAATCCCATCATAATTAAATATTCTAAATTAAATCATAAAACTATGCCTCCTGAAACCAACCATTTATTTTAAGGCCGAGGAATACCAAAAAAGGTTCAAATCAAAACTAGGATAACAAATATATTTTTACTTGCATCAAAGGGAAATAATTCCCAAGAATATTAGAATTCAATAGTAAGAAAAGTGCACAGACACCTACCCTAAAGAGGTGAAGACCTATCTAGAGAACTTCAATACATAAAACCCTTGACGAAGGTCACCCCGCACTGGTACACACATGAATTCATATATATATATATATATATATATATATATATATATTCCCTTAATCTATTATAAATTTCCCTCATGTCATGAGGGGAAATGTGCACAGAAGGTGTATATATTTATACATATATACAGATGTACCCATAATTGTGAGAGAAACACATCAAGGAGCCAACAATATTCTACAAATCTATTGAAACCCCAAAACATTAGAGGAACCCAAATGGATTGTGTGAAACACAACAATGAAATAAAACCTCTACCCCGAGTGGCATAGATGAGTGGAGATGATTCAATCTACTATTCCTTCGGCGGAGAAAGTCCATAAGCACATTAAGGGGTCTCAGGAGAGGCACTTCACACCATGGTACCATGAAAATAAAAAACAAATACATTAAACACTAACCTATGGGGTTTGACCAAATTGAAAAGGTGTGATGGGTAGCAATGAATCCAAGGGAAACAAGTAGAAGATGGGAAAATGACCATACCTTTATCGACCGAAGAGGAAATATAGAGGAGGAAGGGTGAACACTATGGGGGGTCCCACATCAAGGGGGTTTGGCCAAAGGGGTTGTTCTATTAGGGTTTGAGGGGGAGCCAGGAGAGTAGGCCATAGTTGTTACGGCGCACTACGAGGAGAGGGAGGTGTGCCATGGAGAGAGGAGCTCGATTGGAGGTGGTGCATCATGAACCCAATAGAAATGGGGGAGATCTCCATCGTGTCAAATGAGAAGGGAGGGGGAAGATGAGAGATGCAAGGGGAGAAGTATGGGATAAAAAATGATATGGGAAAAGAGAGAAATGAAATAAGAATGAAAATTAATAAAAAAATAAAATAAAATAAACAATAAATAAAACAACATAATAATAATAATAATAATATTTTCCCAAAAAATGTTATAAATAAAAATAAAATACAATGCTCCATGTTAGGGTGAGATAATTCTTTCCACCATGACACTTTCTGCCCATAGAATGTCCTAAAAGACCCATCTTCTCAAAGCATAGAACAAGGAAGCAAAAACTCTCAAAACGAAACCCCTACCACTTCAGAATCGAACAAATAAATTTCTACTCAAGACCTGAAACCTTAGGACCCCAAAGGCAAAGCTGAACCAACAACAAGTGACTCAAATTTTCAAACAAAACCACAACCTAGAACACATCTACCCCTAATTTATAATTCCCTAGAAACCTATTAGAATCTCCCATGAACATTCACCATTTAATCCATCATCTGGGCTAACCATTTATATTGATTAGGGTCGGGTGGAGCAGAGGAAAATAGTTTCCCTGACTAGAACACCATGAATACTATGTTCTTTGAAAATTGTTCCTATGGTGGTCTCACCACTATATTAGGACTCCATCCAAATACTGACATTCCCAAATCGACATAAAGAAGAAACCAATAAAGGACCATGAAACTGGAATGAACCCTTAACGTCCCAAGTCACACTAGACCAGCTTGGGGGAAGACAATAGAAAGACCCATAGTGTGTCTCCCTACAATATTAGAAACCTAGTAGTCTAATGGAACTGACATGGGAACCCTCAATTCAGTTTGTAAGTATAGATATAATTTCCCATCATGAACCCAATGACTCACTATGGCCCCAAACACAGGGAGTAACATCAACATAGACCAGCCTGAAGCCCATTGTCCAAGGGGAATCCAAAGAAAAGAGACACTTGAAAAACACCAAGCCAAACCATGATTATTATTATCAATAACCCACATATATCTTCAAATGAGCATCCCCGAGAAGCTGTAATTGATCCAATGAAAGACAAATATTAAAATTTTACACTAACAAGACCCTACCAATGAAATTCATGGAGAAAGTAGCAATCACCATTCTATATATCGAACATGACCCTTCAAATAAAACCAGGAAAACATTTCATTTACTACATCTGTAGTTCCAAAAGACCGTAGAAACACTCGACATCCTCAAATTAAACCGCAACCCCTATCTATTTTCAACCACCATAAAGAAAACTAGAAGAAATTAAATGAAAATAACCCCACCACTCCCCATGGGATCTGGGTAAAAATAAAAAATGAAAATGACCCCTTTGGGACCTATAGGCATTTATGGGTGTCATACATTAAGTAATATGAATGAAACCCACCTATAGAATATCACAAAACAATCCTCCACATTTAACCATAAATCATTAACTCAAAATCACAATATAACTTCAAACTTAAAACACCATCTTGAAAAAAAATCATCAATCCCATAGACTAATTCATCACAAATCCCTACCACAACCAAAAATATATCAACCAAAATAATACCAAGAAACATCACCAACCAAGCCTAAACCCAACATTCTTAAATGAACATTTTCAAAACCATCCAATTTCAAACCATTCAAATGATGAAAACCCCTTATACAAACCCACTTTCATTTTTAAAATATCTTAAACAAAAATCATCCCAAAAAATACACCCAAAAAAAACTAAACACCACACCAAGAACATCCAAGAGCAACAAATTCACTTGATAAATCATGATTTCAAGTTCTCAAATATACAACGACTACACACAGCTTGGTCACACGGTTTGGAAGACCATGCACCATCCGAGTGAGCACATAGGGGGTCATCAGATGTAATTCCATGGTCCACAAATGTCTTTCTAGGACATGCACAATAACCATGAACAGCTATAAAATCCCCACAAAATTTCAAGACTAATTATAAACACACAACCAAGACAGAGGGTCTTGAAAACAATCGAAAGACAAATACAGACATCGAGGCAAGACCATCCTAGACCACCATGGAAATTAAATTATCATCGTGAATAGGTGGTGATCAAGCATCTACATGAAATTGACTACTTGAATTCCCACACTCGTAACTCCAAACTATTGAACATCTCCAAAGTACTTCGGATAAACCTCATCGGATACGATTTTGTCACAAACCAACCCTGGTCGACCCTTAAATCAGTCACCCGAGCCGGTGTGTAGCATGGCCGAAAGGGCATTTCCGATCCCCACATGCTGGAAACTAGTGTGGGGAATTTAAACAAGGTGTTGGGAATGACATGGACTAAAAAATAAAAGACATATAAATGTAAATAAACCAGAAAAAACAAGTAAACACTAACAGAAGAAAAATAAAATATAGAGAGCTTGTTAGAAATGCCTCCAATTGACCCCATGGGTCACCACCAAACATAGAACCATGTTCGACCAAGAGCGATCCAAGACTAGAACCTGAAATTAAAAATTAAAGTAGTCATGAGCATCGGGTTGCTTAGTAGGAAATCCAAGGAAGAACAACGCCTTATGTCCTTCCTTTGAATGGAAACCCAATCATAATAGATTGAAAATAAGAAATATTCTAATAATGGTTTCATTCTTTTAAAAATCATTTAAAAAGTATTCATTTTGAATAAAAACATATCTATCCCACTACATTTTTAAATAGGATCCAAGCATTCATTATCATTACAAAATGAAAGGAAACGAACTTAGAGTACGATGTATTTTTTTCGAATGAGACATCAAGTGAGATAAAATTGAAATGAAAACTAACATAAAAAACCACATGACACGAATGAGAACCATGGGAAATACTTATAGGTAACTAGCACAATTGGGAACTTAGAACCTCGTGTCTCATTGAAAATAAACCATAACAATTATTCATTCTCATGAATGATCCAATTGTAAGGAACATATCCATAACCTAGTCATCCCAAAAAAACATCATAATAGTTTAGTTAGTGTTGTATGAGTAATGATTGCTATGTGAAATAGGGACGATACCACTCTGGATCACTAGCGCACAAGTTATAGTCCACCAACCAAGATACCCATGTTTCCTATGTGCTCTATTTAAAATGATGAGGAGATTTTATCAAAAGAATAAAAATGACCATAAAACATTCTTTATCCAAAAATAATTCATCCTGTCACCATTGTTATCCCTCTTTAATAACATTCCCCATTTCACATCTCAAAACATATCACTAGCCTCTTCTTTAGGTACATATCCCAAATCATACATTTATCATACACATCATGTTTCTAAAACAATTGGGCATGATTTAAGAGGGGTTTTCATATGAAAAAAGAATTTTCAAGGATCCAAAAAATCCTCATTACTGCACTAGAATGATTTTTCATTATAAAACATGTTCACCTCTATAAATCACTCTGGAAAGATTTGGAAATCAAACAAGTCATAACCATTTTAAAACCAAATCGTCAGAAAGGCCACACTTCTTTGGAAATACCTATTTCACATTCCAAACATCTAGGAAAACACTTTTCAAGAACCACAAACTTTACATATAAATATACATATATATATAGAGCGTATAAAATTAATATAAACGTATGAAACACACTTTCAAAAGAACACTAAGAAATAGTGGTAATTCTAATTAATGATCAAGGAATTGGGAACCTACCTAAAGTTGAACCAAGTCGTCCTCTTTGACTCTAGGCACTTTCTAAATAAAATTTACTTCTCCCCCACTATGAATTTGTGCCTACGCATACATGGAAGGATACCTAGACCCTACGTACACATTTTTATAGTCCATGAACATTTTCAAGGGGACCATTACAAGAATGATTATACATATATACCAGTATCCACTCACCTGAGTATTCAATTTTTATATATACACATATGCACACCTATCCCCATACATATAAATTAAATTCCATGGATGAATATACATGTAGTGTGGGAACCTACCTATATATATTTACTTACCTATGCACATGCAACAGAGTGTCCATTGGGCCAGCGACTCAAAACCCTTTGGAACAGTCCATTGCACTACACAACAATTATAATGAACCTTAAAACATCAAAAGACAACATAGATCAAGTGAAAAACTAAACAGTGCTATAACAATCTATACCTCAAATGGAAATGGGGAACCAAAATATCCAGAACTACCTCTCCTTTCAGGGCGGTTGGTGGAGTCCACTAGAATAGGTCTCGGGGGACCATTCATACAACCCTTAACCAAAGAAAAACTCAAAATCCAAATCAAACCCTAACATAAGGTTTCAATTAATAAATTATTATATCATTCTTTCATTTAATAAATCAAAGTCACCCAAAATCACAATAAGAAAAGATCTATAGCACAAGAATCAATCATAAAAACAATATAAACCTCATACACAACAAGGGGGTTCAATAAGGGAAACCCAATATTACGTGGAAAGTTCAAACTGAGACTTAACTATTTTCATAAACATTGGAAAATCCATTTCTAAATAATCTGAAATTTCTATGAAAATTACAAAGGAAGGCATAAGCATATTCAAGCATACCAATATAAATTAAGGAAAACTTCATTTCTATTTTATAAAACCATTCACCCTTTTTAAATTAAGGAAACCCATCAAACACAAAGGCAACCCACGCTAAAACCCATTTGGTCTAAATCCCATAATAAAGTGCATTTCACAATGAAAACATTTATTGGCATTTTTATCAAACAAAAAGAATGCATAAAACCCCATTTCAAAACCATGTTCCATTTTGAAAAGTAATCAACCATTTTGTAAAAAAGTGAAACCCCCATTTAAAATCATGTGAAGTTGCACCTCAATTTAAAACTAAATTCCCTTTTTAAGACATCATTTTCACCCAATGAAAACCAAACCGGTCCAATACCAATTTCCCCACTTTAAAATAATTAAAGTTACCCAAATGCATTTCATGGAAATCCCAATAAAATTAAATATTCCAAATTAAGTAATAAAATTTGGACTCACAGAACCAACCATTTATGCCAAGGATCGAATATGATAAAATGGGTTATAATCAAAACAAGCTTATCAAATATATTTATAATTGAATCAAAGGAAAATAAATCACAAGAAAATCAGAATTCTATAGGAAACAATGTGCATAGACACCTACTCTAAGGAGGATAAGACCTACCCAGAGAACTTCAACACTTGAAACCCTTAACGAAGACTTCCCCACACTTACACACACATGCATTATATAGATATATATACCCATAATCCGTTATAAACTTTCCTCTCATCATGAAAGAAAAATTTACAAGGAATTTATATATATATACATAAACACACACAAACACACGTACCTATACATGTAAGAGCAACAATTCATGGAGCCACCAACATTCTACAATAATTCTAGACACCACAGAACATCAATGGAACAATAATAGATGGTGTAAAACACAACATAATAATAAAACCCCGAACTCGAGTGAATTTGATGAGCCGAGAGGAGTCACTCTACTTCACCATCAACAAAAAACATGAAATCTCATACGAAGGGGTCCCGGGAGAGCCACTTCACACCCAGCGACCAAAAAATTCAACAAAAATGGATTAAACCATATCATAGTGGATTCAAATGAATAGAAAGGGGAGGATGGGGAGAAACTAAACCCTTGAAAAAATGTAAAGGATGGGAAAAGGGAATATACATCACCGGAACGAATAGAATATCTATGGGAGATCGGGTGCACACTACAGGGGGGTCATGCATCTATGGGGTTTATCTAAATGGGTTGTGTCTTGTGGGTTTGAGGGGGAGCCGAGAGAGGATGTCGCAGATGGTGTGACACACTACTGCGAGAGGGAGGAGAACCCTAGAAAGTGGAGCTCAGATGAAGTTGGTTCATCATGCAACCAAGAGTAAGGGGGGAGGGAATTGTCGCGTTGAAGAAGAATAGAGGGTGAAGAGGTGAGACGCGATGGGAGAAAGATGTGATAACGAAGGATAAGGAAAAAAGAGAGAAAAGAAAAAAGAAAAACAAAAAATATAAAAAAACATAATAATAATAATAATAGACCAAAAATGTAATAAGTTAATTAAACACAATTCTCCATGTCATGGCCTGACACAAACACTCCATTCACGACCAAAGTGACCAATATAACTTATCAAACATTCCATAAATTTATAAAATAAATTTATAATAAATAAAATAAATTTATAATTGGTTCATCAATAATTATTTGACTAATCTAATTTGATTATATAGGACTTTAAGTGAATTTTCATAATACATTCCAACAAATGGTAAGAGATATTTCTTAACATCAATATTTACTTTATGTTATGTTCTTTTTATCTAAGACACAATTTATCACTTCAATATTATTATATAATTATTCTATACTCTTTGTCAATTTCTCAATTATATATACCATGATTATTTAATATTAATTTTATGGGGATATACAAGTATTCAAGGTTACATTACTAATTCCTTCTAAAAATTCGATTAAAGGGAACTTCTTTATTTTCATTCTCTCTTCTAATGTACCACTCAATGAGATTTTTTAAAATATCTACAATTTATATAGAAATCAATCTTAGTTTTAAAATAATTTTATTTAAGTTAGTGTTTTTGGTAAATTATTATTCTATTATCCCTTTTATGTACTCTTTAACCATTCTCTTAAAACACTTCTCAAGAGGAAAATTTCCAAAAACACATTACCACTCAATTTAAATATTTTCACTTGAGTTCAAAATCATTTATCAGGAAATAAGCATATTTTTTCCTTTCAAAATTTCCAAGTATGATTTAAATCTAATATTTAATGGATAAAATTATGATAATCCATTTGGTTATGCCTTATAACATGATTTTGATGCTTATTACATTCCATGGGTTACTCTTATGATTATTACTTATGTTATATTTCATATTGAGGAACACATAATCCTGAATTAATTACAATGGGTATACCTAGATAGTGACCAATGAATTGGGTAGTTTTTTGTCTAATGAGTGGTCATGTATGAGATTAAAGAGTAATCCTAATCCATTATATGATTTTTAATGCATGGTATATAGTCTTAGAAGTTAGCATTGACTCATAATTATTTCATGTTATATATATCACTGCCATTTGAAAATTGTGATGATTATACTATTACATGTTATATATGTTATGCTTCCATATGTTTATTAATGATCAATTACTTTGATGCTATCCTATTATGCGTAGTAACTCATATGATATTCTTTACTCCCATTTTAATTCCTTTTCTGGTCTTTTAAGCTCATATCTTATGTTTGTGTATTCCCTAGGTTATCATATAAAGATATATTATAACAAGGGATTTAGGAGCTCATTATAAATACTAATAAAATGATGTTTTATTATAGTATATTTTTTCTAATTATTAATATAATATTACAAACACACTATAATTTTTCATCATTGGTTTTTATTTAATGGATAATTATGCTTACAACTATGTAATAATATATGTTAAACGATTGGGTCAATATAGATGGTATTCTAAGATTCTATAGCTATTTTAAGTGATTAGGATTAGAATAAATTCATAATAATTCTATGTATAATTATATCACTTTGAATAACATATTTTCAATCTTATGGAATCGTTTCATAGGATATACATTTCATTTATAATTTGTTGATTTTTATTTTATGGTTTCCTTTTTATATTATCAATAGATAGTTATTGAATAATCCAAATTGTATTCATTTTCTCTCTATTTAGGTGATATAAGGAAATATGAGAACCTGTGGTAAAAAACCATTGTGATAGGCAATGTTATGATTTCCCCAATAAAATTCCAAATATGATGTAAATAGGAACTCAAAAGATAATGAAAGTGCTATCTCAAATGGCTCATGTTATAAATAATAACATGAATCATGTAGAATTCCCTACTTATCTTAATAAAGTGAATGTTTTTGTTTAATCATTTTTGTGACAATGACCTCCTATCAATAGAAGATATTATAATCCCTTCATCATGGAATAATGGATTTAATCTATTGAAAATATACTCCTTGTTCTATAATGATCAGATTAAGAGAAAGTCATACTAGCGGTCAATCATTTTGATGGACAAACAAATTAGTGGTGGAAATAGATCAAAAAAATTAAATTGGAAATTTATTCCGTGAAATGGGAGGAATTCTAGAGACTATTTTTTAATAAGTATATTCCTAAAAATATTTATCATAAGATGGAGGGGGAGTTCCTCCAACTAAAAAAATGAATATTAATATATTGGGGTGTGTGAGTAAAAATATTCAAGGCTTGAACAATATGACTATGACATTATAATGACAACTAAATGTATGGTTGAATTATTATTTATTGGATTTATGTTGATTATATACAAATACTTGGGGATTAGAGGCTTTGGAAACTATGAAGAGATTTTATGTTGTTCCCTTATGGTTGAAATAAGGATAATAGAATCTCAGTGGTCTCATGGTCTCTGAAATTAAAATAAGAAAATTGAGTTTAATATGGGATGATAAATAGGTAAATCCCATGATGGAATGAAAACACAACATCCCACATGTCAAAATGGTACGAAGAATCATCCCAAAACATATAAAATAGAACTAGGAGATACTTCAAATTTAGAATAGAGGGGAATTAGCATAATTATTGACGAAGAGATTTAATGAGTCCCACTAATATAAAAGTTGAAAGGAAGGTCCAAATAAACACTAAACTCATATTTCAGTGCATCCAATGCTAGTAACGTGGGAATTTTGTGAGATAATACCCCTAGGCAAGGGTTTTCGATGGAAATAAACAACAACACCCTCCAAGGTAGTAAAGAAGATAATATTCTATCACTATTATTGTTGGGGACCCGTAAATGATGTGGTCATTGGTAGGATAGTCATTCACTAAATAATAGAGAATTTACTATCTGATTATTATTCTACACATTATTTCATGTCATTCAAATTTAGTATACCTATTCACACACCACCTAAAAATACGAAGGATGAGTTGTCTATGAGAACAATGAATGGAGAAATTATCACATCTAAAGTATATAAATCATCCCTAGATAATGTTTTTGGATGGAATGTCCCATTATATACCATATTAATTCTTTTTGTGGAGTTTCGTTTCATATTTGGAATGGATTTGATATATTTATAAAAACCCAACATCAACTTTTAGGAAGGGGACATCACACTTCACATCCCGAGGAATCCCCCAATTCAGTACCAGAATAAGGAGAAGGATATGTCTCCATTATAATCATCATCCCAATTGTGGATATTATTTCTTTTTGAGATAACATATATTTCTCAAATGATTTAGATAAGGGAGAGGATCACGTTAAAAGTAATTCCCATTATGAGGGACTGCACTAATGTGTTCCATAAAAAATTTCTTCATTTCCCTCATGATCAAGTGGTTGAGTTTACAATTGATCTTATACTTATATTTATACATATATCAAAGTATCCTTATATAATATATTCCATTTAGTTGGATGAAATGATTACTATGTTACAAGATAATATGGAAAATGGTTTCATACAGTTGAGTTCTTCACCATGGGGTCCGCCAGAACTTTTCAACAAAAAGATGGATGGATCAATGTTCCTCTACATTGATAATCATGAGCTTATAAAAATCAGGATAAATATATTTATCCCCTACCAAAGATATAGGAATTGTTCGATTAGTTACATGAATCCAAGTGTTTCTATATGGTAGAGCTTCGATCGAGATATAACCAATTAATGGCGATGAAAGAATATATTCCCAATACTACCATTTGAATGGTGTATTGAAATTATGTGTTCATAGTGGTTCCCTTATGACTCCCTAATTCATCTTTAATTTTCATAGATATATTTAATATATTATTTAGATTTCACCGTGATATTTTTTTTGTAGAAATTATAGATTATATTTTGATATACTCTCCGATAAGGGAGGAACATGGGTAGAATTTAAAAACTATGCAAATTACTTTTTGGATGGAGAAAATATATGCATTATATAGTAATTGAGAGTTCTAGATGGATGACATTCATTATTTGGGAATTTTATTATTATCATTTGAATGTATGTGGAATACTCTGAAATGGAAGAAATTGAGGAGTGCCCCAGACCAACATCTCAAATGGAGAACCATAGATTCCTTGTTCTAGATATGTACAATTGAAGATTTATGAGGTACTTATCATGATTTTCAAACCCACTAATCAATCTAACATGGAAGGGATAATTTTTTTCAAATATGGAATTTGAATTCTTCATTAAATATATTAAGGAAATAGTGTTATCACTACCATAGTACATGCACTAGCGATAATTGGGAACTGTTTGAGGTATATAATGATGCCCAATAGAAATCCTAGGCTACTTACTTATGGAAAATGATAAAGTAAAAGAATATGCCTTAAGGCTACTGAACGTTCCTAGGAAAAACTATTCCAAAAATGATATGGAGTTAGTGGGTGTGATATTCATATTTGAAATAGGACATCATTATATAAATGTGGATATTTTTTTGATATATACTAATTAGAAGGTAATAAAATATATACTCACACTAATGGACCTTAATATGCATGAGAGAATATGGTTAGAGCTCATTAAGGATTATTAATACTCAATCCACTACCAAATTAGTAAAGTGAATAAAGTGGATGACTCTCTATGTAAAAAAGATCTTGTATCTTTATCAATGATGATAATTCATAAGGTTCCAATATTCTTATAATTGCAATGGATTGACATGGTAATCATAAAGGAAGTAAAATAATAATTCTTTTCACAGATGATTTCACAACCATCCCTTATAGAAATGATATAGCGATCTAAAATAAATGAAATGAAAATTAAGAAGAACGTTGAAGCTATAAGAAATAGGTAATCCCCACTCTTCAAAATTTATGAGGAAGGAGATGTAAAATATGGACTACAACTACATGTACCATCCAATATGAGGGTAATGAAAAATATTCTGAATGATTCACATAGATCAACCTTCTCTATCCACATAGGGAGAAAAAATATGTGTCAATATCATTGATAGATTTATTGGTGATGAAATATTAAAAAGGATATCACTTATTATACATAAATGTGTCTAGTATGTTAGAAACATAAGGCTTAAAGGAATAATTCTTAGTTAGTGACGAAACCATTAAACATACATACATAGATATAGAAAAAAATTCATTTTTGACTTTGTAACTAGAATTATGAAGAAATCCAAAGGAAATATTGTTGTATGGGTTATAATGGATCATCTTATAAATATTTATAAATTTATTGTGATTCAAGAGGTCTTCTCACTCAACCAACTTGCCCAGATATACATCAGAGAAGTAGTGATTCTGTATTGAGTACAATTATCGATTATATTTTGTTGTGGTATGATATTTTCTACCATGTTCTATAAAATCATCTTTCATTCTATTAATTATAATTTGAACTTTAGTATAGGATATCACCTCTAAAATAATGACCAATATGAGTGGACTATTCAAACATTGGAGGATTTTTTGGGAGAATTCCCAGTGGACTTTAAAGGATTGTGTGATCAACATATTACATTGGTCGAGTACACATACAACAATAGTTTCCACTCAACCATCCAAATGGCACCATATGATGTTCATTATGGAAAAATATTAATAGCACCATCATTCTGGGATGAAATTGGTGAATATAAGGTGTTAGGACCTTAAATGGTTAAGAAAATGGAAAAATGTTTATGACCATCGAGAAACGTATCTGAGATATCCAAACCCAAAATTAAGATATATGAAAATAATAATTAGTGTGACATAGATCGTGAGGTTGATTAAAATTTAATCATCTACACATATCCATGGATGAGGGTCATGAGATTTGGGAATAATGGAAATCTATTTCTTAAGTACATTGTCCCCTTTTATGTTATTGATTTTCTTGGAGTTATGGGATACCGACCATAACTTCTACAAACCACGTCTTAATTACAGTACGTATTCCTTGTATATCTATTGAGGAATTATACACTACATTCCTCACATATACTAAAATTATACGTGATATGTTTGGAAAATTATCTCTCTTATGAGGAGCATCCGGTGAAGATTTTGGATTGTGGAGACAAGGTTATACATAACAAGACTACACAATTGATCAAGGTAATATGGAGAAACCATAAGTATGAAGAGATGACAAGTGAACTTGATGAATCTAGGAAAGATAAATATCCCCATTGGTTTTCACCATATTATGTCAAACAAAATTTTTAGAGAACAAATTCATAATGTGGGAATAATGTTAGGATGTGTAATTTTATCGATGTAATTTTCTTTCTTCTGTCATAAGAAACATACATCACATTGAGAACCCCATAAAATATTATTATCATAAATTAGTAATGATACATCAGTAATAAAATATAATTATAATAATGAAAAATATTATAGTGGGATAATAAATAAAAAATAATATAACAAGAATGTGATAATTTGGATCTCCTTGATCCACATGAATAACTGCAATCAGAAAAAAATATTTAGAAATCAAACTAAATGTTAATAATAAAGATATTCATTTTAAGATAGATGTTTAAATAAATCCTAAAGGTAAAATAAAATTTAACGAATGATGAATGAAATAATATGTCTTTATATAAATTAAAGAACATATACCATTGGAGTAGAAATGGGTATATTTGAAAAGTAATTTGATTTTTAGGACATGTAATATGGTTGTTAGAATAGTTACCAAACCAATTAATGTAAAAAATAGAATCTATGAATGTTATGAATTAAAAAATGATATATTGATATCATAGTAGAAGTAAATAAATGTTTTTAAAATAATAAATTATGTGTAGGTATTTTTTAAAAACTAAAATGTTTATTTAAACATATATTACTAATAAAATATTTTAAAATAATATTAATTATTGTAAAATATATTTATAAAAGAAAATAATGTTTACTTTTGTGACCTTCATTATGTTTTCAATGGGACAAAAAAATTATTATAATATTAGAATCGATATTTTTAGATAAATTGAAATTTTTTTAAAAAATGAAAATTTTAATAATTAGAAATTAATTTTAAAAATATCAATTAAATTTTTTAAATCTACTCATATAAAAATGGTTACTGTGAATTAATTTTATTTTTCTACAATAGTTTATTTTTTAGTGAACAGCGGAATACGATTATTTACAGTATTTAACATTATATGCTAGTTACGTGATTTTCTGAGTCATGGATGATATATGAACACATTATCTCGATCCCTACTTGGATATTTTCCTTATTTATTTATATTCATCAACTCTGTTGATATTGTTTACCCAAAATAATAAACCAATGAATATAATAATAATAAACACACCTCCCCTCCAAAATATATACCACCACTTATACTAACAACATATAAGAATTTTTATTCACTAGTAATATTCCAAAATCACTTAATAAGACTCTTATCCACATCTAAATGCTGATGGTATTAAAAAATTCCACTTCCATGTTCCTTAAGGGGTCCTTCAAGGAGGGGATATTAAAGAGGTATCTTTCTTAAAAAACATCTTTTAATTTATTTGCTTCATCTATGTTATCCCCACCTCATTAATTAATGAAATAATAATAAATATTTTTTCATTTATATAATATAATGTTATATTTATATTATAATATATTCTATCATACCATTTTCTCATTTTCTCTTATTAAAAGAAATTAATATGTTGTCCAAATTATAACAATTTACCGTCTCCATGGATAATTAGTTTTTAATTTTACATTAACTTTTACAAGGTTTGTTATAAAACCATTATCATGGTTAAAAATATTTATATATATATATATATTATAATATATTTCATTTTCTAGAATTAATAAATATACAATAAATAACATAAAATTAAACTAGTTCGAGAGGGTTAGAAAAACTGCCAAAATAAATTGAGCAATTATCTTTAACATTTTACCAAATGAATAATACTCATACTATAAACCAATAACATATGGGAACATCTATAATTATATAAAACAATTAAAACTATATAATATAACTTCTATAAAATTATTCTTATTTGAAAATAACCTCTATAATTATATACAAGTGACCTGACCATGACACTCCAAAAAATGAACATTCCCGACATGATGAAGTTGAACTTTAAACATGTAAAAATAGTCATAAATATACTTAATATAATTTTAATAAATAAAATATATGTATAATATGTTATATGATAAGTAATTAATGAATATTATTTGATTATATTGGTCATCAAGTGCAAGTAAAAATTCATTCGGATATATGATAAGGGATCTCTCTGAACCTCCATATTTCTTTTATCTTACATTCATTATCTATCTGACATAATGTATTACTTAATTTTTATTATATAATTCTTATATGTTCTTTTAATGTGTCTGTATAAAAATATAACATTTTTATTTATTCTTTCTGTTAATTTGGATATACATGTATGAAAGTATCCATTATTAATTAGTTTAGAAAAGTTGTTAATGGGGAACTCCTCTTTTTTTCATTGTATCTTTTGAAGTACAACTAAATTAAAAAATTAAAACATATTTGATTTATAAAAAAACCCTCTTTAATTGGAAAAAAATTTATTACATTTTTAGTTTTACGTATATTATTGTTCTCTTACACCTTTTTAAGACTCTTCACCTTTCTCTTAAAACCCCCTTAAGCAGTACACTTCCTGGGTCACATAACAACTCTTTTTACTTTTTATAACAATAGTTGGACATAATTTATCCTGATATATGAATATATTTATTTCAAAATGGTCTATGTATTATTTGAATCCCTTCTTTCAAGGGTACCATTGTGATATGGCCATCAGTTATGCCCTATCACTTGCTTACGATGCCCATTTTATTCCATGGATAACTCTTATGTTTATTTATTATATTGAATTTCTTATTGTGACACACATATTCATGAACATATTATTATGGGTTATCCTTGATATCACTCCAATTAATTAGGCAATGTTTAGCCTCCTGAGACATCATGTTTTGGATTAGAGAATAAACATAATTCATTAGGGGACTATGTTTACTATGTGTTATAGTCATTGTAGTTAACTTTGACACATGTATATGTCATGTAATATATTTATTACACAATATAATATTTACTTTATCATATGATTTCATGTACTATATGTTTTTTTCTATATTATTGTTCCTGATCCAAGCTTTTTATGTTATCATTTTATTCCTTGTAACTCATGTGTTATGATGTATTCCCATGTTTATTAACGTATTTGGGTTTTTATATCATCACATTTATTTATGTATTACCTTGGTTATCAAATGTTATTATAATATATCAAATAAATTTATAAGATAATTATGGTTTTTAATAAAATTATATGTTATTATAGTTCTATGTTTTCTAATTATGTACCTATTCTTCGAAAAACACTAGACTTTTAGACCCTTATTTGTATTTCATTGAAAATTACTCTTAAAATCATGTAATAAAATGTATTATAGGATTGGGTGGATATAAGTGACATATTAAAATGGAAGGCGATCAAGAACAAATTCTCTATCTAACACAGAACCATCAATGTAGCAAGGCAGTCACCTCTGGGAAGGCTCATAACTCTTCAGAAAAAGATACACGGTATATTTAAATGGAATACTAATGCCTGATGTAAAGTCCAGCTCTTTCTTATGAAATGATTCACCAAAATACTTAATAGTCTATAAAATGGGTGGTCTATATCCCTTGTCAAATCCAAGGGGTTCGTCATTATATTATTACAGGGAATGAAAATTTTAACATGGATCATTACGATGCATTAACCAGGAAGGGATAAAATATTACAACAACCACACAAAGGTAGGTTCATACCCCCAATAATGATACATTAGATCATTGAAATAATCCACCAAATTCTCATTAGTGGTATCATATTACTATGTTAATATATGGTCATTATCCAACTCGTATGACCACCATGAAACATGCTCATATTTCTACTCAACCAAATAGGTAGATCAACATTTTCTAACCATGGCACATGATGAGTCTCATATTCTTACTATGCTTGAATCCAATATCCTTAAAGTTGTACAATGAGTAAATATAATACATCAATGGTCTATTGACTCATCATCCTTATTAAAGGAATAAAAATCCATGATTTTAATCCTCGCTATAGAATAGTGATGGATTACTTGGATGAAACACCTAACATCCACTATAGAAAACTTCCTAAAAATGATACCTTGCACATATAAGGAACCCCCACCCCATTAAGATAACATAATATATAGAGGTACTTGAAAACCCATGGTTAACAAGATACTATATATTTTCAACTACCAATGATACCTCCCCTCAGTCAGTAGGCGAACGAGAGAGGTAATCTATGTGGTCTGACCATGTGGAGGAATATTACTCTGATGAAGGAGAGTCTGAAATGGATATATGTATATAGATGGATGAAAATAACCTCACACTATTTTTTGGATAATATATAATTCCAATTATGAATTCACATATGTTCTAAACATGAAATGGATTTGTTTCAAACAAAATTACATCTTGGAAACCTTTCATCAATTGAATGATAGAAACCTCCCATATCAAGAATAAGAGATTCGAATCTGTGACATAAACATGCTCAGATGTAAGATAGAGCAGGCCATTTTCTCCATCTCTAAGGACCATGGATAAAAAATATGTAGTAATAGCTTGCAAAAATCATTCTTCCACAGCCTAATGACCATCACATAACTACTCACCAATGCCCCGTCAGATGTCTATATTCAAATATATTGATAGTAACATGTATCTAACTTTACCGCATACCCCTGAAAATAAATGTCAGCATCTGTGGCATCATGAAAATTAATATCCCTAGGAGATATCATGTGACCAAATATTTCACGATCCTGTCATAAAATCTAGCCGACCTCCCCCTCTTCAAAAACACAAAATCTATAAGAGTGGGGGGAGAGGACTACTAATATGATCTTAAGTTAGGATAATCAACAAAAAGGGAATCTTTGTCTATTAAGGAAGATAAATTTCTGTGTTTATTAATGGATCCCATTTGAATGTATGTACCACAATAATTAGAAAATATTGCTTGCCCATGTGAAAGTAAAACCACAGTAAATAAGGAAGACAATGATGATAGTCAATATGGCAGCCATCTAGGAGAAAAACCCATCCCATAACAATGGGGGTATTTTTACCAACACCCCAACCCCCTAAATTCATTAAACCCCAAGAAGGTATAGAATAAATTGATTTTGGCTCTAAATAAACCCCATATAGTAGTTATTGGGGATGGTTTATGTCATCCACAATCATATGAGTCGTTAGGTCCTCAAAAACATGATCGTGGAATAACAATGATGGACCCAAATCAAACCCATAAAATAGTTATAGGTGAATTTTTGTCATCACTAAAATCAAACCATTCTTTTATAGGATATGATGTAAACACTAACAGATAACATTCAAACATTTCCCCTATAAAGAGACACAACCCTTTCATTTGGGGCCCTCTTGGTAAGATAATTAAAGTATTTCATCCATGTCATTATTCAAATGTCTGAATAGGGGGTGTGTCGTAATGAAAATCTAACCCTTTAAGGTTAGTGATCTAATATTTACCTACAAGGTAATGGGAAAAACAAAATACCCTTATATAACCCTCTAAGGATTATCACATAGTATTGGAAATCCACATTAGCTAGAGAATTATATGGGGATCAATAACATCCGATATTACTTAGAGAATGTTTTAACCATTAATATGGATTAAGATACAAACAAAAACACATAGGATGAGGGGAACAATGTAAAAATGGTACATTGAATGGAAAGTGATATTAATGCAATAACTGATGCTATATATACATAGAATCGTATTTAAAACTAGGACCCATATCCTTTATCTAGTGAGTTACATCCTCTTAGTATACTTATCACTAATGATAATGGGAAATGCATGGATACATCTCACTCACCACCTAGAAGGGTGAAATTCCATCCATTTTGGAACAACTATCACAGTATGAGAGTATGATATACATCCATATAAATATCAATAAGTAATTACATAGGGGAAATATTCCCATTGGATACCTACTTCATGTGGAAAAAAATATACATATCCCAACCAATAGGGGCAAATAATCTACCTATGAGGGTGGAATTTTAGCATTAGTCGAGCTTTGGATCAAGACCACCAATTTAATTAAATGTGGTAATTGGGGTGATTGTAATTTTCCTCTATTATTGTTAATACTACCTCCTTATTAGGAAGTTCTTCAATCTCCAAAATAATATAAAATTATAAGTATATAAATGCATGTAAATTACATTAAGCCTCCCCCACTACCCATGCATCAGAGGTGGTACATATATTGGTACCTCCAAATCTCCTCAATACCGTTGAGTTCATAGCTATTGGATGGAATCAATGGTGGCTCTATGAGCCCCCATATATATTAAGAGGAGGACTTACATTCAATGTGTGGATGAAAACTATCCCATGACCACTTCCATTAATTATATCTTTTCAACAATCTATTCCATGGGGATATATAAAAAAATCTCATTCACATCATTTCTCGATATGGCCTTATGAAGGTCCCTCAAACCCAATAGAAAATTAACATGCATTCTACAAAATATACTGGGGAAAGGCTTCATTTGGTAGAATAATGTACCAATAAGATCTATAATTCAATGGAAAGAACGTAATCCTTATTTACACTTTAAATTTGTCTCCACACTAAAGAAAACAACGATTGTTGATCTCAAAAATTGTAATCTTATTGAAAATTATTCGGTATTTGACTTTATACATAGATAGAAGGTTTTATCATACACCCTCGTAATCCCACAAATTTAAGAGAAATTTATAGATCATTGTACTGAAAACCTAGGAGATGAGTTGAATATTCATTTTATCTTGGTGAAATACCTAGATGGATTCCATGAATGTCTATAAACCAAAAAAGTTATGAGAATATTTAATTTCTTGAACTAGGTCCAAATGTTGATCCATACCCATAAAACAGTGGAAAATTCCTAGAAATGTATATGATATTACTATCATGCTCAATAATGTAATGATTCTTATTAAAACACTTTGAATTTCCCGAATCACTCGGTACCTACTTCTTTGTGGAATTAGCAGTAAAACCACCCATGAATAGAGGTAATGTTTGACATGTGATCCCATTAATTCAAGGGATTGAATAAAATAATACATTCCATGTGAAGTGAACATCTTCCTAGTAATTTCTGTGCAAATTTGGATAATAAAACCATTATGAAACCAAATCCATAGAATCCTAAGGATGTTGGTGTCACTGAAACCCTGACTATTCATATTTTTCTAGGTGATTGGGCTAAACCATCCATGAATTATTCATATTCAATGATATACTTTGGAAAATTATTGATTCTCAATAGGCGATACTTGGAAATTTTTTGGTGCAAGTGAAATTTCTAACCACCACCCAACTGGAAGGAGATGTTAATTAGAAGAAAATAACTTATAAGAATCAATAAATGATTCAAATATAAATTAATTGAATGATAGATGGAAAATATCACTCCACAATTTGGGAAAAAATCTAATCCATTCATGATACTAGATTATAATGAGGAACCGTTGAATCCACCACCTAGAGGAATAATTATCACTAGAAGTAGGAAAAGGTTCTTGGGAAAGAGTCTAATTCAACAATAATACATCCTTTAACTCTCACAAGATATTACTTTAATCAAAATCTTATAAATGGGAAATAAATAACCAAATAAAATCCAAATCAAGAAGAATAACACATTTTTCGGCTCTATCAATTCTTTTCACCCAATAGACTCATAAATCGATGATAAATACACCCTTGAATAGGTATCACCAATACCAGACTACGGAGATAGATGTTGAGGTTTTATAATAAAATGTTAAGGGGATGAAGCAATAATGACCAAACCCAATTTACCTGCCACATCCCTTCCAATTCTATATATGCGATTAATATGCATGAGATATATCTTAAGAGAACCCAATAATATAATGAAGATACCTCATATAATTTTAGTGGTCCTTCAAAACCAACAATTTTAACGATCTACTATATGGGGTGAAATTATTTTGTTAGTCCAGACAAATGGGTGGAATAGTAAATTCAATGCAATTAGAAAAATATTCACCTTCATCAAATTCTCAAAAATCAGACTTCTTTACAATAAGAACTCCAAATCTGAAGAAACATTCTAATCATAATACCTACATCGGGAAGCGTATTCCTGTAGTACATGAATATGACATTCTGTGACAGTTGGTCGTTGTCCCAACCAATTTTTCAATCCTCAATTCTCTCTTTATTTAAAAATTATTTATAGATGAATTAATTGAGGCCCTTTTAAGAACCCAG
This sequence comes from Viscum album, assembly GCA_963277665.1. Classification (NCBI taxonomy): domain Eukaryota; kingdom Viridiplantae; phylum Streptophyta; class Magnoliopsida; order Santalales; family Viscaceae; genus Viscum; species Viscum album. The sequence goes on along the minus strand of OY728140.1, from coordinate 1,261,206,603 downwards.
TTGATTTTTATAGAAGTAATTTTTTTTAAGGTTTATCAAGTGGAAACCTCTCATGTAGAATTTTATACCACCATATCATTCACAGAGAATGATTAGGAATAATCTATATATGTAAATATTATACTCATGTTTGTTTTATGAAATATTAAAAGTGTTATAATTTGATAGGATCATGTTGACAAGGGTTCTAGGATCAAGCTCATCCCAAAAAGTAAACTTTGACATTTTTGATACAGTGAGGATGCATTGTCTCCAATGAAGCAGACCAATCATGTTTACAAGAAAATTGACTAAAGGACCCTTGAAAAGACCAATCTCAAGGCCCAATTTTGGTAAAGAAAATATAATACTATGTTCATCTTTATCATGTAAAACAAATAATAAAATTTTCTTTTAAAAAACAATTCTTTCATTTCCATGTGGAAATGCCACAAAAATTTCATCAATTTTTCAGATACCCAATTTATTTAACAGTTGGAATAAAATATAGAGATTGTGCCCCATCAAATCTTCTTAATCTCAATATTTGAGGGAAGGAAAAACCAATGAAATAGGTTTATATGTAGTTTTCCCCCAATGGCTTCAGAACCAACCCTTAAAATCCTTTGATCCTTCTCATTAGTTATTATATACTTCTAATAAACCTAATTAAGAAAATAAAAATTATCTTAATAATCCATTACATATTAATAAACTTACTATAACATGACTATATGATAAATGTTTTTCATCTGAAGTGGTTTTGTTAAAGGATAATTATATTATTTTTCTCTCAGGTTCATAAAATTACCTCACGCCATTAACGAAAATTGAATATTCTCCCAGTATATTCAATGAAACTTGATATGTGAAAAACTCTATTTCCCTATGTAGTATAATAAATAGAGGAATGAATCGCCATAATATCCCTATAATGAATCTTGTAATCTAGGATGTCAATGCATCTTTTTGTGTCCCCTTATACCGTTATAGATATAGAGATGCTCAAAGTTATCCATCATTCCATGATATTCCCCCACTAACCCTTATATAGATGAGGATGTGGATGAACTAATGAATAGCCCTCTTAAATTTTTGGAAGGTATTTCAACCACCATCAATGAGCTAAGGTTGTTGAATTTGGGAATAAAATAAGACCCATAACCAATGATGTTTTGTTTTCTCAGGCATATAGTGGATGTAGATATGTATATTTCCTTTCTAAAGTTTTATCAATATTTATTTTTTTGGAAATATATTTAAATGTATGAAAGGAACCATAATGTGGGTACTCATTCTCTAGTCTTTCCAAATTAAAATAAATGTTAGAAATAGGCATATAGAAAAAATGCACCCCTCTCACCCTAATAAGGTAGAATCTCATGTGACAAAATGATCAAATCATAATTTATTTGATTGGTCCAGTACAAATTTTTTTGACAACAACATTTATGTCAATAAAATGTATAAGAAGACTAGGTTCTGATTTGATTTCATGTAACTTAATACATAATACCCAAAATATAATTTCTTTGTAAGGATCATGTAACTTTTTATCAAAGAAAATATCAATTTCTTAGACAATTCCTTTATTGATGTGTATTAAGTTTATAACCAAATAAATATGGTCCCTGAAGATGGTGATTCAACAGCCTTTAGATAACCAAAGAGATTGATATATTACCAGGTCATGAACATTGTCATAAATAATAATAGAACCACGTATAAAATTTCCATGTATCTGTTGACACTCCTTTCCGTCACAGAGTCTAACGACTGAAAAAAAGGAAATAACTCAGTCCAAAGTGATTCATCCTTTGAAAGAAACATCAAAAAATCGACAAAGGGATGAACAAGGAGAACACTTCCCATAGGTTGCACAAGTTCCCTCATGGTCGCGCAAGTACACATTCATGCCGCCTAGTGGTCGTGCAAGTACTTGCGCGCTACCTAGTGGTCGTGCAGGTATACTTGCGCGCCGCCTCATGGTCGCCCATGTGACTTGCGCGACCTAAGTGATAACCACCTGGTAACCGCCCTGGGTCTTCTCCTGCCTATAAATAGACCATGTGGGCCCCCCATTCGAGATGATTTTTTCCCAAAAACTCAGATTGAACCTGCCGACGCCCAAGTCTCTTCTCAAAGCTTCTGGAACACTTCTAAGATAATTTCTTACCTAGAACAGAAGATCTAAAGAGAGGGAGGATGGCCTAAGTGTTGAAACTCATCAACACTTGCACGCCTGAGTGGCTAGCCCTTAAGGGAATTGGTCACACTTGCGCGCCGCCTTACTCCTTCGATAGAACCTGCGCGTCCCTTTTCTAGAAGAACCTCAAGAGGATTCTAAAGGCTTTAATAAAGAGTCACTAAAGTATTTCAATGCTGGTTGACCATCACGAAAGTACACCATGTGTCGCGTAGGTATACCTGCGCGACCAATACTTGCGTTCCCATGTAGTACTTGCGCGTATTCCAAGACTTGCATGCCCCTTCCTTTTTGGGTTCCTTTCTTTCCCATTTCACCCCTCTTAAGCCATTTTACATCCTTTTCAAGATTCAGTCTTCAAGACACTCTTCAAATCCATTTATGGAACGATTTTTTGATTTGACTTCCTTAACTGAAAGGAATTCTATGGAATATCTCTCAAAACATAGTGATTTAAATATCTTTATGTCACTAAATATGGAGAATTCATTCATTCAACCTCATCCTTTAAGATGAGAGAATCCATAACCTAGGTCTCCTTTTCTGGAATAATCCCCAGTCATAAGTCCTCTAATATTGGCATCCTTTTCAGGAGTAAGCCCCAAACCTCTAATTTGGGCTTCTTTTTCAGGAGTAAGCCCCAAACCATAATCCTTAACCTGGGCTTCCCTTTCAGGACTAAGTCCCAGTCATAAATCCCTTAACCTGGGCCTCCTTTTTAAGAGTAAGTCCCAGCCATAATCTTGGGTTTCCTTTTCCGGAATAAGCCCCAAGTCCCTTAAATTCTCTTTAACTAGTCCTAATTTTCGTTTGATCTGGGATTCCTTCTCGGGAGTAAAACCCAGTTATCAATCCTCTTTTGATTTGGGTTTCCTTATCAGGAGTAAGTCCCAAGTTAGAGTATTTAAATCTCCATGAAGCACATATACCTTTATAGACCATGTTCCTGGATTTTCTCCCTAAAGTAAATCCTAACCTTCATTTATCTGGGAAGTCATATATACATAAGCCCCAAACCATTTCTTATGATTTCATATTTCATGGCACAATTGAATAATTTTACCAATACCTCTTGTTTCTCAGACCGAGCATGACTCACGTGAGCTTAGATTATAAATGTAATTGTGACATCCTTCTTTGAGCCATCAATCATAAACATCATACTCCTTTACTCGAAATACGTGCTTTCTGATTCCTTTTCCAAAACAAAAGATACGTAGGTAACCCATTTATGGGCTCGATCCCAACTCTAAAATAATTCATGTACTTCTGAATGACAATAAACTTCAAGTGCCCCACTGAGTGGCTTTAAAACCAGCCTAGTCATCATAATGACAAAGATACTTTTATATAAATGTTTTGAAGGATACCATTGACCAAGAATCTCAAAATAAAAATAGATGATTCTCTATTGATGAAGAACCTCGAATACATATAAAAGATTCTCTAAATTTCTTACATTTTAAATCATTGATTGTTAAACTGAAGGAATCCTCATTTCAAACTTGGTAATGTAATAAGGATTCACGAACATAACGTAAATCTATAAAGATAGTCCTGGAATAGACAATAATTCCCCTCAAAAAGGTGTGATGAGTCCGACCTCCCATCCTCTCGACCAATGAAAATTCCTAAGCCTCATCAGTCCACAAGCTATTGACCGCCTACCTTTGGAAAGTAGGTCCAAATGGATGTGGAATCATTGGATGTTTCCGGTTCTACGAACAAACCCTCTAGAAACCGATTGGAACGTTTGAATCTCCCATCCAGGAGGTCATCCCCGAATTCCGAGGGAAACAAAAAATGTTGAACCCGACGTGAATCCTTAACCAAGTTAAAATGATGTTTTACCTATTTGTTAAGCCCCTATTTATAACTCAATAACAGAGCTAACAAAAACAATCATTGACATGTGTGCTCATCCGAAGGATGAAGTGGCTGAATTTTATCTTGATTACGTCTGTTATATCAAACATGCACTCTTTTCCAAGATCTTATGTATTTTCATAATGGTTGCTCTCAAATTCACATATGTGAATACTGCTGTTGCAAATACCACTGCTGCTATTCCTACTGGATCGTCATCCGCTCTGAGGATGACATCACCTACTCAGCGTCTTCAATGCTGGGTATCAAATGCGCTGGTTAAGGAGTACCGTCAACACGGTACCATCCCAACTTTGGAGGCTGCCCGACAGGCCCTCCAAGTGAACAAATCACACAGGTCGTCTAGACAACGACGACCAGTGATCAAGAGGCAGGCGGTGCTGACTACCGTCTCCAACCGTTTCGGGTCGTTATCCCCGGAACGCAATTTCCATTCGCTCCCTTACTCTGAGGAAGTGAATGAGTAGGTCCCTTAGGGCCTTAATTCAAAAAGACAGGAGTCCTTCCCGAGGGCTCCCATCATCAATCGCCGCTAGAATCGTGCGGCAGTGCGCCCTCAACATGATGAGGGTACCGACTCCAAGCATTCAGCTCAGGTTCCTCGAACCCAAGCAGGCAAGACGAACCTCCAGAGACGGAATCCGGTTAACAATGGGCAGGTTTTCATCCCTACCATCTCTGGAGAAGTTTACCAACCTAACTGGGTGGCAAACAAAGAGCAGGGACACACACCTGTCCGTTTTAATTCCGCTGTCCAGCAGACTCTTCTGGCAGCATCACGCCAATCCCGCCAGGCAATTCCGGCAGAGTACTATAGGCAGGAACATATACCTACTTATACATCATCAGTTAGTCAGTAGGCTCGCCTGACTAAATATGATGGATCTCGTCAACCGCGTTTGGCAAAGTGTAATCAGCAGGCACATACACCTGCTAGTACTAATCAAGCCTACCAACAGTCTCGCTTGGTAGCACACGGAGAAGTCAATCGGAAAGCTCAGACGACAAACAGGAGGCAGAATCAACTTTCTGCCTCCACACTTGAGTACTGTCAGGATTCACTGACAAGAAAAGGAGGACAGGAGCAGGCACATACACCTACTCCAAGCCCGAAATGGATGTATATCCCCGTTCCGGCAGCTGAAGTCACCAAACATATTTTGTCACTGGTGAAAGAGCAGAAGCAAATTCCTGCTCATATTCTAGATGCTTGCTGGGATATCATAACAGCTTCAGCATCATCTCATTGACAGACACATAAATCTATCCCTACTAGTGGAGTGACGCATCAACGATTCACTTTGCAATAGACACACACATTTGTTCCAGTCCAAGAGGGTTATGGGGAATACTCCCCCATATCATACGGACAGCCAAGTCAGGCACATACACCTGATTTGAGTGGAGATCGTCAGCCTAACCTGACCATCTTTCCTCATTAGGCACATACACCTGCTCAAAGTAACCACTTTCGTAAACAAGTGGTTTCCAAAGCGAGTAAGAAGGCATCTAAGAAAAAGATCCGCCCAACACAGTCAGGAGATCAAAGGCCAATCTGCAACAAGGCTTTGCTCGATGCTGGAGTTCTTGAAGCCCTCATACATTTATCTATTGGAATTCAAGATTCTACTCCCTCAGTTCCCAATAACGGGAACAGTATTTCCAAAAGTCTTCAATAGAAAATTCCTCATGAAGGCTTTCTTCATGATAATTTGGTCAATCTTGAAGTTTCTTCTTCAGATGAGAGCCACAAGAACCCTTTGTGTGGTCAGAAGACCAAGGAGCAAGAGATATCATCTTTTGTTGTATCCCATTATGGTGGTCCTCCCCATGATGATGAATTTTGCTGCAAAATTCTTCTTCGCAGTAGTGATTCACATTGCCTAGAAAATACTCCAGTGGACAATGTAGTGCCGAGAAAGCCCTCTTATCTTGAGGAACGTGCAAATGCGAAACCAGTCATGTCTGATGCTTTATCGCTAGCAAGTGAAATAATTTCTCAATCAGAAGAAAGCCCGGGGTGTAGGTCATTCTCTGAACCACCCCTAAGTCATGCATCTTCTAGTTTGATCAATGATCTCTATACCAATCTTGTTGAATCCGATGAAGCAACATGGAAACACCAAATATGGTCAAAACAGGTAGAATAATCTTAATTTAATTATAAAGAGGAAATGCTGAACATGAGGAAAAAACTGGCGAAAAGTGAGGTACCATTCATGTTTTGGCCTTTGGCTAACTCCCAGTATGATATTGCAAAGATGTTGATGGAAGATGGAGTCCATGATATTCGTCTCAACATATGGAAAACTCTTTTTCAATTGAAGAAGAAGGTATTATCTTATGATGAATATGAAAATAATCTTAAGATAATAGAAGGGATACAACTTCAGATTGATTTGGCATCTCAATTTGTCTCTCAGTATCCGAAGGCTGAAATGCAACAGAGAACCCTTCAATGTTCATGCCTTGGCGCACTAATAAAATTGCGTCAGTTAATTTCCAATGCTCCATCTGGTGTTCATATTAGAGGATGGGGTGTTCACGGAGCACTACATTTTACAGTGCTTTCCAGTCAGCAAAGCCCGCCGAACATGGTCTCATGCAATGTTATTGCCCATGGCCGGCCACAGTCAATGGGATTTTTTCATAATCAAAAGCTTGCTCAAGAACAGGATTCAACTAGTTCCTCCCAAAATCAAGCATATAGAGAACAATTTTTTGAATTGCTCCTACATCAAGCAGGAGAGAATATTGCACAAGCCTCTCGTATGGAGCAAACACATCATCAAATGAAAGAAGTTTCAGAAATCATCCAACGGTCTGTTGAACCAGGTGATAAAAGTGGATACAGGCTAATGCATCCAGCTAATTTCCGAATTAAGATTCGCAAGATCAAGAGATCTTTTAAGAAGGTCTCAGACATAGCATGTCAAGAGCCACCCCAGCTTGTCAGACTGGGGACTCCTTTAACCCAACCCTCAGAGTCAACAAATTGGATTCAAGGAGTTGAGCGGAAGCAGTAGGAACATCCCCAGTTCTCGAGACTGGGGACTCTTTCAAATCATCAATCCCCTTCTCAGAGAATATCAGTCTTTTCTTGATTGGGGAAGAAGCCCCAAGAGGAACGAAGAGCCAAATTACCAGGAGATTCCCTCCATGTTATAGCTCGTCAAGATGTTCCTAAAAGATTAAATCAACAAAAGGAAATGTCTCATCAAAGACATGAAAGAAGACAATATCACAAAAATGATGATAGAACGGATGTGATGCCTTATACATCAATCAATGTCATCAATTCCGTTGTTGCTAATCCACCAGAGGAGACTCACTCAGGGGACTCAGATGAAGAGCGTCCTGCTCAAGAAAATGTACGCGCTGATACAAATGAAGAAGGTGTGCGTACACGAAGTCAAAGGATTACTCAGAACCTAGGTAATCCACTTCCTTCTCTCCAAAAAGTATCCAACAAAGGGAGGGGAAAGAATCAGGTTACATATCCTTCTTCTGGATAAGGTCAATCACACTCGTTAGAGCAAAGGTTTGCACAACAAGTGGAAGAAATGAAAGAATTAAGAAGGTTTAATGCAGAACTACTTCAGAGTAGTCTTCTTCTTATGAATGATGAAGTCCGACAGCCGAAGGAATTTGTTGTAACTACTGAGATGGATCAGGAATATCCTCCTTTAACAGTACACCCTCAGAGGTCTAATCCCTAGGGTCAAACACAACAACAGTTGGAAGTGCTACCATCAGTTGCAGCACCAATCACCACATCTATCCAAGCTCCATTCATTGCACCTACCCAAGACCAAATTCAACTGGATGTTTCTCAAAAGTTAATAACTACTATTGAGTCATTAACAGCTTGGTTAGAAACTATGGAAGGGAAACGGGTGCAAGTTCAACCAGAAAAGAAAGTTTACCCTGAATGGGTAGATTCAATTTCTCCTCCATCTAGTTTTGGAAACCATGTTTTCCCTTCTTTCAATGGATCAGGCGACCCTGAAAAACATTTGACGCATTACGTGTCTTGTTGTGATCCTATGATGGGAACTCCAGAGCAGCAAGAAGCAGTGAAACTCAGATGCTTCGTGCGAACCTTGCAAGGACCAGCTTTTGTTTGGTATACAAGCTTGCAATCCCGGTCAATCATCGGATGGGAGGATCTTCGTCAAAAATTCCTTCTTCAGTTCAGCTCAACTTTTCCAAAAACGACAGTTTTCGATCTTACAAAGTGAAAGAAAACGGGGAATGAAAGAGTCTCTGATTTCATTGCTCGCTGGAAGGGATTAATGTATTCCCTGAGTTTAGCACTCCCTCGGGAAGAGCTGTTTCCAATCTGTGTGGAAAATTTGCGTGACGAATTACGCACGCTATTGATCCCTGTGAAATACACATGAGGGTTTCGAGACATTACTTCAATCACTCAGCAGATTGAAGATTCCCTAATACTGGCTAAGGTTAAATCTTTTGTAATTCCATCAGCTCCAGGAAGGAGAATGGGTAAAGCAGAAAATGCTACAGTTATGCTTAAACAAGCACCTGTACCTATTTCTACATCAAAACCTTCATCTTCCCGAAGGGCTCCACCTCCTGAACGCCAACAACAAAGGATGTTTCGTCCAAATGATCAAAGAGATCAATGACGAAAACAATTTGAGGATTTAAACAGTAAAACATACTCTTTCTGAAGTGAGCAAGTTCCTGGTTACTTCATTTCAGCTCTGGAAAATAATTTGGTTCAATTACCAGTGCCCAAGAGGCCAAACAAGGAAGGAGATGAAGACTGTCCCAATTACTGTCCCTTTCATCAAATATTGGGGAATCTCATCCAGGAGTGTTTTGTCTTTAAAGACCTCCTGCAAAAGATGGTTGACTTGGGACGAGTCAAGTTAAATGGTTCTTCGACTCAGATAGCATGTGTTACTGCTACAATTCTAGAGGAGGAAGGTGAATGGCAAGAATTCAAAAGCAGAAATGCACAGAAATATGATGATTGGATGGTCAGAAAGACAATCAATTGGACTCATTCCATTTTTCGAACACAATTAAAAAAACCAATTGTGTCTTCTACCATGAATATTGTGGTAAAACCTTCTTTGTCAGAGGGAAAGTCCTCAAAGAAACGGTTTGATTCAAAGAAGGAAAAAGATTCAGAAGAAAATGAGTATGTATCAAAGCCTAAATTGTATTTGACTCTGGCAGACTTTATCCCATATACTTCAAAACAACGGGCACCGCCCCATCAAACAGCATAGCCTAAATAGGCTAGTCAGGAAGAGTCTTTATTAGACGAAGAATTAATCTTCAGTTCTGTTAATATGATTCAACTAACAGATCCGTATTCCAGTCGTAATTTCAATTTTGATGAGCCTGAATTCCCTGTATCAAATAAGGGAATCCGAGGAAGTTCCTGATGTTCGGGATACAGGGGAATACATGGATCTTTCCGAAGCCACTACTCCAATTCTACCCCTGCTAGCACTGTGTATGCAGCAGAAACTCATGGTAGAGCCCTTCAGCGAGCTCAAAAAGAACAAGCAGGTTCTTCTGCTAATAGCCAACTCAGTCATGGCACAGTTATATTAGAAGACCAATTGAAGGTTCCATCTTCTTTATCTCAGCAAGTAAATGGATATAATCGGTCTAATCTTCCAAAACCAAGGATATTGACAACTTCTATACCAATACAAGATGCATCAGCTTCCAAAGCATCTACTTCCAAGGTACCTGCTAAACCACATATTCCTGTCGGGAAATGCAGACCTCTAGATCAAAAGTATGATATATTGAAACACTTGGCCCAAGTTCCAGCCAAGTTATCAACTTTTTATTCTTTGAATCTGTCAAAAGATCTTCGGGAAGCACTCATCGAAGCATTGTCAAGTCCTCAGGAGTTTGAAGCTGAAATTGCTGCAGCTGAAGTCTATCACATAGAGAATAATTCTGCAGAATGCCATTCAGTGATATCTTTTACTGATAAAGATGAAGATGATGTTGTGCATGGGCACAGAAAACCTTTGTACTTATCTGGAAAAGTCAATGGTGTAGATATCGGAAGAGATTTCATTGACAATGGTTCAGGAGTCAACCTCATGCCCATTCGTACACTTCGTCATTTGGGCCTCACGGAATCCGATTTATCTCCTTCTACCATGATGTTACAAGGATATTATAAAAATGAACAAGAACCACTGGGCGAAGTTACACTCAAAACTCAGTTTGGAGACCTTGTATCCAAATCGGATTTAATGATTGTTGATCAAGACTTAGCTTTCAAAGTCTTGCTTGGAAGACCCTGGCTACATCAGCATGCAGCTATTCCTTCATCATACCATAAATGTCTCAAATGCTGTTTCAATGGTCAAGTTGGAACATTGTATGGTGATAAGACCCCGTTTAAGACTTGTGAGTCTCAATACATTGAGGCAGAATTTTATCACATGAAGGGAAGAGAAAAATCTACAATGAAGGAAATTACCAAAGTTAATGCTTCATATGGTTTGGAGAAATTTCCAATAAATCCATTTACACTTTTGAGTACAGATTATGTGTTACCTATCAGTCAAATTGACAAAATCGTCCCAAATCAAAATACTCTTATGGAAAGATCCATAATGTCAATTACGGCAATTGAGCCAGACAACATGGGAGAAATTGGTAACCTACCAAACAGTGATGAAAGCACAAGTGGTGACATCTTCATTTCATCTGCTAAAATCCAACAGGTCTATACTTCGCCAACCAGGCCAGAAGAAGTTATAGCAACATCGGAGGTGAATAATGATGTCAATTCTCAATCCATCATCTCCTCTTTATTTCCCAAAGTTGTCCCTTTATCATCAATAGGGTTGGAAATGGAAGCTTCTTCTTCAAAATGTGCAAATTTTGACATCTCTTCTGATCATGAAAATTTCGTTTTGTCATCTACTATGCAAGTAGAAATGGAATAAATAGCACATGATGAAGAGGAAGAGGAAGATCTTAGAGATGCTCCTCCAGCATTTGAATAAGGTATCTCTACCATTGTGGATGAACTCAAAGAAATAAATTTGGGTACAGAGAAAGATCCACGCCCCACTTTAATTAGTCCTTCCATGACCCTTGAAGAGCAAGAGATGTATATTTCTTTTATAAAGAAAAATAAAGTCATTTTTGCTTGGAAATATACAGAAATGCCTGGGCTTGATCTTGATATTGCTACTCATCATTTGGGTTTACCAAAAGAACATCGAGGATTTAAGCAAGCTGCGAGAAGAAAACACACAACTTATTCTTCCAAAATTGAAGCTGAAGTGGATAAGATGATCAAAGATAACTTCATCAGAGAAGTTCATTATCCCAAGTGGTTGGATAATATTGTCCCTTTAAAGAAGAAGAACGGACAAATTAGGGTTTGCATCGATTTCAAAGATCTTAATCGGTATTATCCTAAAGGTGATTTCCCAGTTCCGATTACAGAACTCTTAATTGATGCAACCGCTGGCTATGAAGTACTTTCCTTCATGGATGGATATTCCGGATATAATCATATCCGAATGGCCCCAGATGATGAGAAATCTACAGCCTTCAGAGCCCCTCAAGGTGTGTTTTGTTACCGGGTGATGCCCTTTGGTTTAATGAATCCAGGTGCAACATATCAACCTGCCAAGCATCGTATCTTCAAACCTTTCTTAGGGAAGTTTGTTGAATGCTATGTAGATGATTTGGTGGTTAAATCCAAACAACGTTATAATCACTTGGATGATTTGGAAGTCATATTCCACAAGCTTCAACAACATAATTTGAAGATGAACCCCTTAAAATGTGCTTTTGGGTTAACCTCAGGAAAATTCCTCGGCTTTGTTGTACGCCATCGTGGTATTGAAGTTGATCCTGAGAAGACCAAATCAATCCTTGGTATGTCACCTCCTCAGAATTTGAAATAATTAAGAGGACTTCAAGGACACTTAGCCTATATTTGGCGTTTCATCGCCAATTTGGCAGGCAAAAGTTTACCCTTTACCAAATTATTGAAAAAAGGAGTCACTTACTAGTGGACTGAAGAATGTCAAGAAGCGTTTGATGTTCTCAAGAAATACCTCTTGAGTCCACCAATACTCATGCCACATGTTGAAGGTAGACCACTTATCCTCTATGTGATAGCTCTAGAGTGATCATTGGGTGCCTTTTTTCGCTCAAAAGAATGATGCTGGGAATGAAAATAGCCTCTACTATCTCAGTAGAACTATGCTTGAAGCAGAAACCCGGTATTCAAGTATTGAGAAGTGCTGCCTGGCATTAATCTTTGCAGTTCAGAAAATGAGACACTACCTGCAACATCACGAGGTATAATTGGTATCTCGCAATAATCCGCTCAAATTCATCCTTAGTTGTCCAATGCTTACAAGACGTCTAGAAAGGTGGGAAGTTATTTTGCAGCAGTTCGACATTCAGTATGTATCTCAAAAGGCAATCAAGGGCCAAGCTCTGGCTGATATCCTGGCTGAACATCCTTCAGTGGAAGACACGTCTTCAGATATTGAACTCCCTGATGAGGAATTTTTTTCTATTCAAGAGTGTCCTCAAACATGGGAAATGTATTTTGATGGTGCTTCTAGAAGTCCAACAGAGAAGAAAATGGAAAATCATAAATTCAACAAAGTTGGTTTAGGAATTGTAATCCTTTCTCCAGATAAGGAATTGTTACCTTATTCCTTTTTATTGTGGGAAGGTGGTACCAATAATGAAGCCAAATACCAAGCTCTTATCACAGTCTTGGAGTTAGCACTTCAAGCACAAGTGAATCACATAAAGGTGAAAGGTGATTCAGACCTGGTAATCAAAAAAGTCAATGGGGATTATGCCATTAGAAAAGAAGAGTTAATCCCATTGTATGATTACGTCATAAAGTTAATGGCGGAATTCCCTTTAGAACCGACATTTTCTTATGTCCCAAGATCACAAAATGCTCAAGCTGATGCACTGGCTAATATAGCCACTGCTCTAGAAGATCCAAATCGGGACGAGACAACCATCAGTATTGCCCACCGTCGTGCAATTTCACCTTATGTTCAAGCCAAAACAGAGGAAATTAATGAAATTAGTCCCATTCCTGAACCGTATGGTCATACTACAGGATGGATGTCACCTATCAGGGAATACCTTCAAAATGGAACACTTCCACCTGATAGAGCCGAGAAAGATCAAATCCGGTGACGTGTGGTCAATTTTACTCTTTATGATGGCCCAAACCACCTAGAGAAAATTCTCTACAAACATGGTTTTGATGGAGTTCTCTTCAGATGCATTGATGGTGAAGAGACAATGGCTGTCATGGAAGAAGTGCATGCAAGGGTATGTGGTGCCCACCAGTCTGGACATAGACTGTCTAATCAAATTCGAAGGCTTGGATACTTTTGGCCTTTAATGATACAAGATTGTGTTGATTTCACAAAGAAGTGTCATTAATGTCAAGTACATGTCAACTTCATTCATCAACCTCCAGAGTTGCTTCATACAGCTAAATAATCATGGCCATTTTCCACATGGGGAATGGATGTGGTGGGACCTTACCCTTCATCTACGGCCAAGCAGTTTAAGTACATTCTTACTGCTACTGATTTCTTTTCCAAATGGGTAGAGGTAGTACCTCTCAAATAAGTCAGTTCTAAATGCATTGTTAGCTTCATCAAGTCTAACATCATTACTATATTTGGTGTCCCTCATACCATATTGATGGACAACGGCACCAACTTCTGTTCTTCTGAGGTGAAGAAATTGTATCAAGAATACAACATTAAATCCAACCATTCATCTCGGTATCATGCGGCATCCAATGGCCAAATAGAAGCCTTTAACAAGATTCTTTCAAATATACTTCAAAAGATGGTGGATAAAGATAAGAGTTCATGGCCTGATAAACTCTTTCATGCTTTATGGGCTTATCGGACTACCACCCGCAATGCAACATGGTCAACTCCATATTCGTTGGTATATGGAATAGAAGCAGTCTTTTCAATTGAAGTTAAATTGCCCTCACTCAGAGTAGCCATTTGTGATCAGTTATCTATAGATGATCAATCCCAAAAGCGATTGAATGAATTGGAACGGTTAGATGAGAATTTATTGTGCACTTTTCACCACTTGGAAATCTATCAGAATCGAATAGCACGAGCTTTTAACAAAAAAGTTCGTCTTTGTTCATTCATTCAGGGAGAATAGGTATTAGTTCATAGAACTCAAATGATACCAGAAAAGAAACCTCCCATGCTTGAGCCAAAATGGGAAGGACCTTATTCAATACATAGGGTCTACTCCAATGGAGCTTATTCATTAATCTCGATGGATGGAGAACTCATTACTACTCCAACTAATGCCAGATTTTGAAGAAATATTTTGTATAAAATTCAAAGTATTCACAAGATGTCCCCGCAACATGACACTAAACTGTGCAGCACCAGTTCGTCCTTGCTATATGACATTAAACTATACAGCAATGGTCCTATATGACCTTAAACTGCAACTTCGTCCCACATGACGTTAAACTGTGAAAAAGCTCCCTAAATGGTCAAGTATGACCTTAGACTGCAACTAGGTCCTATATAACCTTAAACTGCATCATCAATGGTCCATGCATATGACCCTAAACTATTTGCAAGTCCCTTACGTCTAGCAAGATGTTAAACTGTGACGTCCTAACTACATGACGCTAAACTGTATAAATGTCCCTTACGTCCAGCAAGACGTTAAACTGTGACGTCCTAACTACATGACGCTAAACTGTATAAAAGTACCTTACGTCCCGCAAGACATTAAACTATGACGTCCTAACTACATGATGCTAAACTGTATAAAAGTCCCTTACGTCCAGCAAGACGTTAAACTATGACGTGCTAAATACATGACGCTAAACTGTATAAAAGTCCCTTACGTCCAGCAAGACGTTAAACTGTGACATCTTAACTACATGACGCTAAACTGTATAAAAGTATCTTATGTCCATCAAGACTTTAAACTGTGACGTCCTAACTACATGACGCTATACTGTATAAAAGTCCCTTACGTCCAGCAAGACATTAAACTATGACGTCCTAACTACATGACGCTAAACTGTATAAAAGTCCCTTACGTCCGGAAAGACGTTAAACTGTATAATCATCAAAGGTCATGTATGACCTTAAACTACACCACCGTGCAGCATGACATTAAACTACACCATCCAAGGTCCATGCATATGACCTTAAACTATTCACACATTCGTTTAACATGATGTAAAACTATGGGAAAAAATCCCCAATGCATCCAACATGACGTAAATGGTGTGTTATTTTGTCCTTACTGCATGACATTAAACTGCGCAGTCCCCCTTTCGTCCAACATGACGTTAAACTCTATTGTCCCCATCGTCCTACCTACATGATGCTAAACTGTACAGAAAATTCATGATACGTCCTACATGACACTAAACTGTATTTTGTCCCTGCTACATGACACTAAACTGCGCAGCATCAATAATCCTAACTGCAAGACTTTAAACTGCATAGTCCCTTTATATGTACTACATGACATTAAACTATGCATCGTTAAGGTTGTTTTTACCTCATGTTTCTCACACCAAGTATGACTCACGTGAGCTTAGAGAAAACCTCAATCGTAACACTCTCTTTGGGCCGCTAACCATGTATAAGTCCCAACAACATTTTTTTTATTTAGATCGTTGTCCCCAAGAAGAACTTGATCATTAATTCATTCTTTAATTTAACTACACAGACTTTGATCCTTGCCCTCCAGGCTGGGAATGTAGTCAACCTCCCAGGGTTCAAGCCCAAAAAAAATCTCTTCACATCGGCTCACCACCATCTCATATGATGTTGATTTGTGAAACCACCCCTAGAATCAATATCATTACACTGATTCACTTTCGTCCTTGTTATATGACATTAAACTATGTAACACTTTTGTATGGTACGACAATAAACTACAATACTTTTTGATTTCCTCATTTGAGAGAGAACTATTATTGACATTGATTTTTCAATCATGTTTTTCATTTCAAAAGACTATGTGCATACATGGTAATACCTAAACTTTTTATCTCAGGTTAAACCATCATTGCACTAAAGTCCCCTTTCACCCTTCACATGTACGAACCAAATTTGTACAAAGGGTAGTTATAGAACTACGTGGGCTTGATTCCCATCCTTATGGGATACGTAGGAATGTTCGAGTATCCCTCGAATCCATCCCCAAGGATTTTTGGGCCTAACCCGAAATTTCACTTTCAGCCCCTTGGCTGAAAAGTCCTCTTGAAAACACACACTGTGTATTCATTATTATGGTCTGAACTCTATGACCCTAAACTAAGATCTCTCATACTTTCATCCTGCACGACGTTAAACTGCATTTCAAGAACTACGTATGGCTTGATTCCCACTCTTATGAGATACGTAGTGAAGTCCAAAATTTCAATTCAGGACCCAGACACAACATGATTATGGTTATCATTGACCTATGTATCTCTATATACATTGGACAATACCCATTTTTATGTGTTATAATCCTAAACTTAAATATTTTCAGATCTTTATAACCCTTTTCATGACTTTTAGTCACAAAAATGTCAAACTTCTGAGAATTCTTTTGCCTGACTATGCAGTACGTGCCCTTAGGTGGCCTTGCATGACCAGTCCACATAACAGACTTGTTAGCCAAAAGATACCATTTTATTTAACTATGCAGCCAATGCCCTTAGGTGGACCTGCATAATTCAACCCCCTAACTGGTTTGTTAAATGATGGTAACTTCATTCTTGGAAAGAATGCCTCTTTTGTCTTTATTTCTATTAAATAACAGTATGTAGGGATCCGCAAAAAATTAGCCATCCTTAACATATTTGTCCCATATCCTTTTTCATGATCTGAAAGTATTCAAGTATATGGTTTATTCTTCTTCCCTATGTTTGGGACAGACCTTCGTAGGAGTGATATTCATCCAGTTCTTCGATAATCTTGTCTGGAAATATCTTCTCCATATTCAAGTACCTCATTCCATACAGAAAACTCTATACTTTAGAAAATTTGAATCTCCATAAACTTTCACTGGCTTTTAGCACTAGGAAAGTAAATTTCGGAGAGTTCTTTTTCCAGACTATGCAGCATGTGCCCATAGGTGCCCTTACATAAACAGTCCACAAAATAGACTTGTTAGTCAAAAGATGCTATTTATTTGACCATGCAGCCAATGCCCTTAGGTGGCACTACATAAATCAACCCCCTAATGGGTTTTGTTAAATAATAGTAATGTCATTCTTGGAAACTACTTCTTCTAATGCCTTTTAGATCTTTTTCATATCATTCCTCAGATTCAAATATTCTTAAGTCATAGTTTACATAATTTCCCTCATACTTGAGTATGGTAATATGTTTTCAGATGAATTTTCAAGGAATTGTGTCAATCATAATCTATTTTGGTCAAATATATTTTGACCTTAAACATTAGCCCCTTTATGTCCGACATGCATGACTTTAAACTGCCATATTTCTTGTTTTTCTTTTCACCTCAGAGTCAAATTCTCTTTTCTCTCCGGATCCAACTCTGAGGGGGGACTTTTGTTGATGCTCCTTTCCATCACAGAGTCTAACGATTGGAAAAAAGGAAATACCTTAGTCCAAAGTGATTCATCCTTTGAAAGAAACATCAAAAAATCGACAATGGGATGAACAAGGAGAACATTTCCCATAGGTTGCGCAAGTACACTTGTGCGCCGCCTAGTGGTTGTGCAAGTACTTGCGCGCTGACTAGTGGTCGTGCAGGTATACTTGCACGCCGCCTCATGGTCGCCCATGTGACTTGCGCGACCTAAGTGATAACCGCCCGGTAACCGCCCGGGGTCTTCTCCTGCCTATAAATAGACCCTGTGGGCCCCCCATTCGAGAATATTTTTTCCAAAAACTCGGATTGAAGCTCCTGACGCCCATGTCTCTTCTCAAAGCTTCCAGAACACTTTTAAGGTAATTTCTTACCTAGAACGGAAGATCTAAAGAGAGGGAGGAAGGCATAAGTGTTGAAACTCATCAACACATGCGCGCCTAAGTGGCCAGCCCTTAAGGGAAGTGGTCACACTTGTGCACCGCCTTACTCCTTCGATAGAACTTGCATGTCCCTTTTCTGGAAGAATCTCAGGAGGATTATAAAGGCTTTAATAAAGAGTCGCTCGATTATTTCAATGCTGGTTGACCATCGCGCAAGTACACCACGTGTCGCACAGGTATACCTTTGCGACCAATACTTGTGCGCCCACGCAGTACTTGCGCGTCTTCCAAGACTTGCACGCCCCTTCCTTTTTGGGTGCCTTTCTTGCCCATTTCACCCCTCTTAAGCCATTTTACATCCTTTTCAAGATTCAGTCTTCAAGACACTCTTCAAAGCCATTTATGGCATGATTTCTTGATTTGACTTCCTTATCTGAAAGGAATTCTATGGAATATCTCTCAAAACATAGTGATTTAAATATCCTTATGTCACTAAATATGGATAATTCATTCATTCCACATCATCCTTTAAGATGAGATAATCCTTACCCTGGGTTTCCTTTTCTAGAATAATCCCCAGTCATAAGTCCTCTAATTTGGGCATCCTTTTCAGGAGTAAGCCCCAAACCTCTAATTTGGGATTCTTTTTCAGGATTAAGCCCCAAACATTAATCCTTAACCTGGGCTTCCCTTTCGGGAATAAGTCCCAGTAATAAATCCCTTAACTTGGGCCTCCTTTTTAAGAGTAAGTCCCAGTAATAATATTGGGTTTCCTTTTCAGGAATAAGCCCCAAGTCCCTTAAATTCTCTTTAACCAGTCCTAATTTTCGTTTGATCTGGGATTCCTTCTCAAGAGTAAAACCCAGTTATCAATCCTCTCCTGATTTGGGTTTCCTTTTCAGGAATAAGTCCCAAGTTAGAGTATTCAAATCTCCATGAAGCACATATACCTTTATGGACCCTGTTCCTGGATTTTCTCCCTAAAGTAAATCCTAACCTTCATTTATCTGGGCATTCATATATACATAAGCCCCAAACCATTTCTTATGATTGCATCTTTCATGGAAAAATTGTGTAATTTTTACCAATACCTATTGTTTCTCACACTGAGCATGACTCGCGTGATCTTAGAGTGTAGAAGTAATTGTGACATCCTTCTTTGAGCCATCAATCATAAACATCATACTCCTTTACTCTAACTACGTGGGTTCTGATTCCTTTTCCAAAACAAAGGATACACAGGTAACCCATTTATGGGTTCGATCCCAACTCTAAAATAATTCATGTCCTTCTGAATGACAATAATCATCAAGTGCCCCACTAAGTGGCTTTAAAACCAGCCTAGTCATCATAATGACCAAGAGACTTTTATATAAATGTTTTGAAGGATACCATTGACCAAGAATCTCTAAATAAATATAGATGATTCTCTATTGATGAAGAACCTCGAATACATATAAAAGATTCTCTAAATTTCTTACATATTTAATCATTGATTGTTAAACTGACGGAAAGCTCATTTTATACTTGGTAATGTAATAAGGATTCACGAACATAACTTAAATTTATAAAGAGAGTCCCGGAATAGACAATAATTCCCCACAAAATGGTGTGATGTGTCCGACCTCCCATCCTCTCGACCAATGAAAATTCCTAAGCCTCATTAGACCACAAGCTAGTGAGCGCCTACCTTTGGAAAGTGGGTCCAAATGGATGTGGAATCATTGGATGTTTCCGGTTCTACGAACAAACCCGCTAGAAACCGATCAGAACATTTGAATCTCTGATCCAGGAGGTCATCCCCGAATTCCAAGCGAAACAGTATCATATCATTAAAACATTCTTAGAATGATCCAAGGAGTGATATATTAATTATCTTGTTGTTAAATATAAAATGTGTTATGATCAACTCACATGGTAGAAAAAAATATTTGAAAAGTTTCAATGGAATTTCATGAATACAAATCCTATAAATTTTTCATTTGACAAAATGTTAGTAAATGATTCATATTTTTTGGAATGTCTTAGATTAATTTAGGATAATAAAGAAAATACTAGAAATTTTTAGAAGATTCCACCTCATCAGAATATTTAATATTTTAGGGGGATCTATGGTTACCATGGTTATATGAGGAATTGTATGGCCCAGTTACCTAGCTTAAGTTTCCCCCACACTAAGCTGGTAAAGAAGAGATTCATCTACGAGTGGGATAAGTAATTCCATGAATTTTTTGAGATCCTAAAGTATTACATGTTATATTTATCTTTCCAAATTCCACCATTATAAGGAAACCTAATCATCTTATATGTAGCCACTATGGAGTGATTGATAAACACCATCCTTATTCGTAAAAATGATACAAGGAATGAAAAAGTTCAATTATCTCATCCAAATGATACTATATACTAAGAATAATTATTATGATATCAATAATTAATTCTTCTCACTCATATTTACACTACAAAAGATGAGGTATTACTTATAGAATAATGAAGTTCACTTGGTCTCTCTTGTCGACTGCCTCATGTATATTATCAAATTATGAATCATAACTAATAATTTAGAACAATGGGTGGTGATTTTGAAATAGTATGAAATAAAATTTGGGTTATATAAGGTTCTATAAGGGAAGGAAAAATTTTATTTCCTTAGGGGATATCCCGCCCTAGAATGCGAGCATGTAGATATCAAATATTCAGCCAAAGAGGCATTTTCTACCCAAGATAACCCCCTCAAACACGACAGATGATTTTTTATGGCGCCTGGTAAAGTCATATTTAGTGGAAATTTAAAAGCATACATCAAAACAATGTTTTTCTAGGGATTTCATTTATTACCTAGATAAGGAAATATTTTCACTACTCTTTTTTGATGTTTGAAGGTCAAAATAATAATGAGGAAGAATACCAAGACCTTGTTATAAGAATGGAACTATCTATTTATCTATAGTTAGAGAATTTAAATTTTAATGGTTACTCAAATCTAGTTATCAAATTATTAAAATATGAATATTACATTAAGAATGAAGAATTATCCCCTATAATTGGTTATAAGAAAAGATGGATGGAAAAAAAGCCATATGAATCAATGTGCAATAATTTCCCTCAACAATGGGAGGACTTCTTCGATGCACCAGATAATGAAGCCACAGTACTAGCTGATCCTGGTCAGGATGAGGTAGCATTATGCATCACACGATATTCTCACCAATCATAGTGTGTGATTTTCAGGAAATCCATCAAATCAAGGATTCTCCAGAGTACGATGAGATGACATCCACTAATGGATGAATAGATCCCATTATAAATTACCTCTAAAATGGGGCCCTTCGATTTAGATTGTTCGAAAACTGAAAATAGTTAATGTTGGGTAGAAAAATTTACCCTTACGTTTGGTTTGAATGGATAGAAGTACCTCAATAATTGAGGCTTTGATGGTTTCATTCTTAGACGTATTATAGAGAGAGATAACTAAACCATTGTGAATGAAGTCTATGAAAAATAATCTAACAATCAATAATCTAAAACTAGGATCTCTAACTAAATTACAAGTCCTGGTTAATGCATTATGAAAATGATATATGACTCTGTGTAGTTCTGATGATGTGTGTGTTGGTTCTGGGTGCAAGGGAAGTGAGAGACAAGTGGTGCCCGACTTTTTTTTCCATATTCGATGATCAATACAGGATATATATGATGTTTATTCATAATGTTCAATGGAATTGAATCAAATATGAACAATATTAGTAACAATAAAACTATAGAGAGAGTAGTTCAAGACATATTTTTTATAATAAATTTAATTAGATTTAGAATTAACTCTAAAGAATTATTTCATCAATGATGAGCCTAGAGAAAGATCTATAGTAAAACATATTTTAATTGTAGAAACAAAGTGTATATTTACTCTAATGGTGATCAAAACAAGTTCCTTGAATCTCCATTCATAACCTATGGAGTCTCTGGGTGCTAGCATATATGATCCATGCACCAATATCATCCGCTTTGATCCCCTCGAGAATCGCTTCCAAATAATTCACCTTGATCCAGTGTAAGAGGGTTCCTAAACATTCTTGGGGGAATTATTAAAGAATATATCTCTATCTGCTTGAGATAATTCTCCAAGACTATTGTGCACAACCTAATAGGCTGATGATAAAACTACATAATTGGGTATTTTTATTACTAGGGATAAAATAAAATAATTTCAAAATTTCCTTTATTATTTATTTAATCCTTGAAAAACCCCATGTCAAATAATAATAATAATATTATTATTTCTCAAAATGCGATGAAATTTCTAATTATAATTATATATTATTTAATTTAATAATATTTTATTAAATAATATTCAATATTATCATTTCTTATCAGATCATTAAAATCGATTCTCCATTCCTCCACAAATATTTATCAGACCTCTACTAATGTCTATTGATTTAATAAATAAATATCAATGCATTATAAACCAATAAATAACTAAATATTATATTCAAAAAATATAAAATAAATATATCATTAATATTCCGCTCACAATATATTCACTCGAATGACTAGTGAAGAAATAAATGTGATAAATAATACATGAATAATTGTTAATCCATGTATGGGAATATTATTTATTCAGCCTCTAAAATAGTAAATACTAATATCTTTTCTAATTGAGATTCTAGACACACTTAGTGTGTGGCCCTCCAAGCCTCTTTCTTTGTGGCATTTGTAAATGTAGCCTAAATTCCAAGTTTAACTTCTACATACACACCAAAGCACCCATATAAAATGAAGTTAAGTCCATAATGACATGTTACCTCAACGAAATGCATAATAGGTAATACAATACATTTATCATAATATATCTAATCGAGAAAGTTGCATTCTAGTACCATCAACCAATATGATATATATCTCTTTAATTGACTTTCTAGATATAGAATTTTCCTACTGATCATCATGTCCATGGATTTATTTACACTATATAATTTCCATCAAATGGCCTGAGATATTATCATTATTTAAATAATTAAAAGGATAAATAGTTTCTCACATTATTCATTAATGAAATATTACTTGTGATGCACCCAACATATCCTATCTCGCTGTGAACATTTGTTCTCATGGTTACATATAAGTGTATAACTCATAATACTCATTAATAATAATATTAATTTCTATGGAATAATACACACAGCCATAGATAAGAACATCCAATGACACCTAGAAATGTATATTTCTTACTGGCGGGTCATGTTTTATAAATATCTAACTGAATATTACCAAGGGTGTACACCATGATAAGGTGGCTCAATGTCCTATGAACCTCTACCCTAATAGCATGTATCATTTTTGTCCATAAAATGATATCATCTGTCTACGGAACATATATTCAATGATAGTGTCACAACAGTTATGGGTCTCATCGTAGAGGGAACTCCTATGACCTTTTTGCGGGACAACCACTCTTATAAAATTATCACATACTCTGTCATGAAGAAAAAAACTATGATGCGATAAATAGATTATTAATATTCAGAATAATGAATACATGTTTTCAAAAAGTAAAAAGAAGTTGGTTATAGGGCACCAAGTCCAGAAAACTCACACTTTCACTAGATCCAACTACTAACAACCATCAGTCTACTAGATATCACACAATACTCATGATTTTTTGAGATATTCCTTTAGGTAAGGATCCTATTATGTTATCTTATTCGGGTACTCTTCTTACTAAAACATCAACCCTATGATATAAATCCCTCAAGTGGTGATACTTATGGAGTATATTCTTTGTCCATTGGTGTAGCCTTTTCAATTTTTCAAGAGCCACCACTGTAGTATTATCCTAATAAAATGTGATAGTTTTTGTACTATTAAGAACCAAATAAAGCATCTAGACAATATTATGAATACAAATAGTGTCTTTAGCTGCATCAAAAGATCTTATATATTAAAAATCCATTGTAGAATCAGTAAAAACTAGCTGCTTTCAATTATTCCAACTCATAGAATTTCCTGTGAGACATATAACATATCATGATTGCAGCTTTAGATCATTCTGATCAGTATAAAAACTAGAATCAGAATAACATTTGATGACCATCTCCTCATCTCTTCCATGTACTAGGAACATATCCTTATTTCTTCTCAGATTATTAAAGACATGTGTAATATTAGTCCATTTTTGTTCTCCAATATATACTTGATATCTTCCAACCATGCTTTGTATAGAGGGATCCTTAATTATGTTACATAACATGGCCTAAATGATTGATCGTATCACTTGAGCATATGGGATCTTACACATTATCTCATTCTCATGTTGTGTTTGAGGGAACATTTTCTATGAACGATGTAAACCATGTGAGACTAGACCTAATTCCCAGTTGGATTCTTCCATACTTAATATCTTTATTATATAGTTAACTTATGTTCTTTGATGTAGTCCAAGAAGCCTCTGGGGTCTATCATGGATTATTATGATCCCTAGAATATTGGCTCCATTGCCTATGTCCTTTATGGGGAAACACTTTCTTAACCAGTCGTTAACTGACTATAATATAGATATTCAATTTAAAATAAATAAAATTATAACACCATATACTACTAGGATAATGACCACATTCACATTAAACTTCTAGTAAAAACATGGATCAATTTAATTCTTATGGAAACCAAATTCTTTTATGGACTCCTCAAATTGAATGTTCCATGACCTGGATGTTTGGTTTAATCCATAAATGGATCTCTATAACTTGAAAATATTTTTGGCATCACATGGAGTCACAAAATCTTCTGGTTGTGTCATGTACACATATTATTGAAGGTTACCAATAAGGAATCTGGTTTCGACATCCATCTACCAAATATAAAAGTCATGGTAAGATTCTAAAGAAATAATGATTCTGATGGATTAAAACATGGAATATGGTTAAAATGTTTCGTCATATATTATTAATTGATGTTTTTTGAACCCTTTAGACACTAAACCTATTTTATAGGCACTTACTTTAACATTAATTTCTAGTTTATTTTGGAATAACCATTTTCATCCAACAAGACTTACATCAACTGATGCATCAACCAGGACCCAAACAAGGTTATGATACATGTAATCAACTGGTGCATCAACTAGGACCTAAACATAATAATGTTAAAGCACTCTTAAGGGAATGGAGCAATGACAATTTTTCTAATCATGAATGTGAGATCATGGATGCTGAAAATCAATTGGCTAGTCACAAAATTAGCAATCAGAACCATGACATCCCCTCACACGAGTAAAATCACTCACTAGCATGGCCTGATGATATTTTGATTTTCAAATAAAGGATGGAGCATAATCAATTTAATTTCATGTGGCTGAAAGATAGTGACAAGAATTCTAAATTTTTTCATTGGATTCTAAAAGAAAAAAGAATCAGGACGGGTCTAAAGGCCATTAAATATGAGGGTTGCCACTACACCTATGAAAGTGATATTTCAAATGCAGTTGTGAAATATTTCATAGGTATGTACTCTGATGATGGTGTGGAAAACACAAAGGAGATGATTGATAACAATTCCCCTTGTATTGAGCCACATCAAAACCTTTCTCTCACAAGGGTTACCTCAAAAGAAGAAATAAAGGAGGCCTTTTTTTCTCTCAACAAGGATAGTACAGTTGGACCGTATGGATTTACCAACTAGATCTTTATCTTCTATTGGAAAATTGTGTAATATTACCTGGTTAGTGCAATAAGGGATTTTTTTTGTTCGAAGTTATATTCCTTATGTATTCAACTCCAACTTCATTGCCCTGATTCCTATGAAGGAGAATGAAATAGATGTGAAAGATTTCAGACCAGTTGCAATTGGAAACACGACACCAAAAATCATTAGTAAAATATTGATGAATATATTGGGGTGCTTAATCAAGGAGCACATCTCTCCTAATCATTATGGAATCATACCAAGCTAAAACATTCAAAACATTCTTTTCACTGCCTCAGAGACCATCAATTTGATGAAAAAGAAAGCAACACATGGAAACATTGTCCTTTAAATTAATATCTCCAAGGCCTTTGATACCCTTAAGTGGAGCTTTATCTTTGATATACTCAGGTGATTTGGTTTCTTGAATGGTTTCATCAACCTTTTCAGAAGTATCCATACATCTACAAGGCTGTCCATTTTAATTAATGGATCTCCCAAGGGTTATTATCATTGCACATGAGGAGTGTGACAAGGTGATCCGCTTTCTGGGCTGCTTTTTTCTATTGCTGAAGAATATATGAGTAGATGTCTTAATGATCTCTCTCAAATTGGTATTTTCATATTGATAAGGTCATAGAGGGACAACCTTATCCCATCTCAGTTATTATATGCTGATGATATTCTGATTTTTGGGGAAGCCGCAAGAAATTCCATATCAGCTATCAAAGCCTTATTCTCAAACTATGAGACTGTTGCTGGACAACATATAAATTGTATTAAATCCTTCATTGTTTTTGGAGATGGGTTTACTGCTGGCAAACAAAACAGGGTCACCTGATTTCTCGGAGTAAGAAAAGTCACCCTGCCATTTATTTATCTTAGAGTTCCACTCTTTTGTGGTAGGATACGTAGGCACCACCTTGATGGAATTTCCTTGGGTATCATGAACTAGGTTGCTAAATGGAAGGGTAAATCCATGTCTCAAGGTGGAAGGGTGTGCCGCCTTAATTTGGTCATTACATCAATGTTTGTATACTCCTTTTCCATTTATAAATGACCAAAAACTGCTCAATGAACTCCAATTCATGATGAGGAATTTTATCTGGATAGGCTCTATTAATGAAAGGAAGTAGTTCACTATTGCTTGGAATGACTGCATCAAACCTATTGAGTTGGGTGGTCTTGGAGTCAAGGACCTTCAGCGGTTTAATAAGGGACTTATTAATAAGTTCACAAGGAATCTTTTAACCTCCAACGACTCATCCATGGATTTTAATGCATGCATATTCAAAATGAATCAATTAATGGCTACCATAATTATATGTTGTCATCGGTGTGGACTTCCCTGTAGCACTCCTTCAATGATGTGATTCAGAACTCTAAATGGCTTGTCTAGAGATTATCTGATCTTAACTGTTGCAATAATCCCTTGCTGGATAGACCCTTATATATTGGAGATATTCCCACCCCCCATCCAATGGAGACGTCTATTTCATATTTTCTAGATATTATAATGGCCTTGAAAACATGATCACTTCTCAGGCCAAGCATGAAATTCAGACCAACTCTTTGATGGACATTGACACTCTGGTCTGGAGGCCTAAGAGGAATGGACATTTTAATCTAAAATAATTCTACAACATTCATATTTTTGGATCCACACAAGATCCCCCTTGGATTCTCACATTTAAAGTGCCTTTTATCCACCCCTCCCGGCTTCTTCTTATCTGGAGAATGTGGAGAAACCGGTTTCTAACACACGATCAATTAAGAAATCCTGGTCAATGTATTGTGTCTGCTTGTTATTTGTGTCTAAATGAATCTGAAACTACAAAACATCTTTTTATCTGTTGTCCTTTTGCTTAGAATCTCGGGAAATACATTGGAGTCATCTTCAAAATGGACCTCTGCTCATACAGGTTGCTGGAAGACTTGATGGTGTTCATCTCCAAGTCTAGAAGGAGTGCGTAGATTCAGAACATGCTATTGGTTGCTGCAGTGGCTATTTTTCATGCCACATGGACAGCCCAGAATAGCATCTTTTTTGACAACAAGGCTCCTTCCTTTCATGCAAGCACAATGCTGATTCATCATGACATACATGCTGCTAATGCGATACAAAATGGTTTCATAGACAATACCTGTACAGATTTAACTGCACTACGGATGCTTGGAATTTAAGGTATAATAATGAAGCCATTGATGGTAAAGTATATTTGATGGATACCAGCAATTTATCCATGTGTTAAGGTAAATGTTTATGGTGACGCATTTGGTGTTCCGGGTAGTTTGGGATGTGAGGGTGTCTACCGCATGCATCGTGGTTTCTTCAAGGGTTGCTTTCATCATTTTATTGGGACGGGAGTTGCATATGAAGCAGAATTATGGGCCATTATTTATGTTGTGAATCATGATGTATTTCTTAACTGGAACATATTATGGATTGAAACTGACTCCGAACGTGAGGTGCCTTCTCTCAAAATGAGAACTCGGGATGTTCCATGGAGACTTATACCTCAATGGATCAGATGTCTTAATCAGGTAGAACATCTCAACCTGGTAATCACTCATGCATATCAGGAGGCTAATAAACTAGTTGATTCCTTGTCCAAGAGGGAAGTCATGGAGATGACTACCATGTGGTCCTTCCAAGATCCGGATTTTTGTGCATCTTTGGTTGAGGCTGATATGAGGGGAGTCTCCCACTCCAGGCTCTATAAAACCCCTTGCTCTGTCTACCTGTGTAAATTTACTTTTTCATGAATATTTTTGGGGGATGGTTTAACCGAACCCGACTCTTCTGGTACATTATTTCAGGTACACTATGAAACATTATATGCATTTCAGAATTCTTATCTTCTAGAAATCTTCTATCTTCAGAGATCTCTACAACCTAATTTTAAGATAATGGTTTATAATTGTCAAAAAATAATGAGTCACCATCCATAGTGACCAAAAAACTATATCTGTCTAGTTATCTTACATCTCTTGTTCTCCTACATAGTATATGTGTTTCAAGAACTACTTCTTCCATAGGGACTTATGAAATCTTTTCCTATACCAACTCATGTGTATGTTAAGAATCATCTTCATCGAATTAAATCATACCCCCAATATCTTTTTTGAGGATAATATCCCTCTCAAGAAGGATGGATTGTCTGAAAAAATTCACATTCTTATCTAAGGGGTTGTATAGGTAACATACTTCATTTTCTTTAGGATGCCCTATAAATATACACATTATGCCCAAGAGTGCTATTTTGTTGCCTGATAAGGCCTAAATAAATGACTCACATCCCCATACATGTTTATACAATAAAATTGGTTTCATTACACTCTATTACTCAAAAATGGATTTTCATTTTCATCATTAGTTGGTACTCAGTTTATTGTGTATGTTGTAGAGTGTAATGAATATCACCAAAAAGATAATGTAAGATCTACATGACTCATCATCGACCGTACCATGTTTAACACGGTACTATTTCTCCTTATTCTAACAACATTCTATTGTGGTGTGTAAGGTTGAGTGAGTTGAGATAAATCCCCAACTTTTGTAGAATGTAAATGAACTCTTTGTTAAGATTTTCACCGCCTGGATCTGATCAAATATTCTTTGTCTTTATAGGAATCTGATTCTCTAATTCATTATTCAATTCCTTGAAGTTTTCAAAGGACACATACTTGTACCTAATTATGTAGATATATCCATATCAACTCATGTCACAAGTAAATGTTACAAATAATGCATATAAACCTCATGTTTATGCTAGAAATGGTCTACACGCATCAGTGTGTACCAATCCTAGAATGCCTATGGACCTTTCACACTGTCCACTGATTGATTGTTTGGACATTTTCATCTCTGCAAAAAAATTGACATATATTGTGTGGTTTTATCTTAGAAGAGTAAAAACAACAATCTTGGTCAAGATTTGTCAAACGATTCTCATTTACATGAACAAGATGATGATGGCACAACTAGGTGTTATATTAGTCATGTGAATCTCATTTTTTATCAATTTACAACAACTAGTTTTGTAATTTAATACATAAAAATCA
Organism: Viscum album; assembly: GCA_963277665.1. Classification (NCBI taxonomy): domain Eukaryota; kingdom Viridiplantae; phylum Streptophyta; class Magnoliopsida; order Santalales; family Viscaceae; genus Viscum; species Viscum album. The sequence goes on along the minus strand of OY728140.1, from coordinate 1,261,176,765 downwards.
TTATTAAAATGCGCTATTTGATAACATATGTTGTCCTTATAAAAGAAGAATGTTTTATAGTCAAATTTAAAAAGAAATCAATATGTATCTAAATTAGAGGCAAAAAAATTTATTGGTAACTAAAGGTACATAATAATAATATCTTAAAAAAATCATTCGTGTTGGAAATGAATGATGGTAGTCACCAATGGGAAGGACAGATGACCTCACTCCATTGGCTGCTCTTAGATATACCTCTCCTATTTAAATCATTCAAAATCATCATGGTTACTTCATTTAGATATAGATATGAGAACCACATGCATTGTCTAATGTCCAATGTGTAGAATTAAAATATTTCACTTGATAAAAAATACACATTTAGATTTCTTTTGCATTTGGGTACAATTCCTCTTCTAGTTGCTGGACTTTTCACATGAAATACAAATCACATCCTTTTTCTTTCTCTGTATATGGATATTATTCTTCTTGGTGGGATAGTGCATGCGAGCTTTAGACTATTTATAATTATTGGGCCCCATTGCCTGGTCCTTCCTTTTATTATTCACCATAAGGAATGTTGGTTTTTCACTCTCTATGTCCTTATCTACTTAGTAAATCATGGTCAGATAATCCAAAAGGACTCTTCTAATTATTTCAAATATTAGAATTCATAATAAAGCTGGAGAAGGTCTTGGTAAGTTATTAAAGTATGAGACTTGTATGAAACTCATATAAACATTTAATCTCCAAGATGTCCAAACATTCAATATATATAATAATATTGGATACATGAGACCAAGTTGTTTTAGATTCTCCGAGAATAGTTGTGAATAAAGAATTAGATATCGTATACCTCTATTTCTTCACCTTATCTTGATAGAAATCACAATGGAGAGACATCAGGCTATAGACAACAATATCCTCATGTTGATTTAAAATATAATTTGACATGGATGATAGAATATAGAAATAAACATTTGAAGCATTATATAGACTTTTATCATAGAGAGATAGTTAATAGTCACTTACCTCATTTACCGGCATAACTGATGAAGGTTTTTCCAGCATATACAGTTTCTTTTCTTGGTGGAGGATGAAACATATGAACCTTTACGACTCTTGAAAATATTTGCTGGTTGGAAGGCTTTCCTTCTAATGTATGTATCACAATGATACGTTCAATGTCATTTTATTTGTGTTTCTAAAAAATAAGATTAGAGGATTTGTAGTACATTATCTAATAAATTTATACAAATAAATTAATATTATATTTATTCAGCTCCCACTATTTTATTGATACATAATAGCCCTCACCATTGGATTAAGATTATTGTTTTACTTGGATATTCTAATGGTTAGGATCCATATTCCCCTTTATCATTACCCCGTCATTGGTTGATTAAGAAACTTCATTGGTTTTAGGTAGGCATTCCAAATGATAATGGAATTAACTCATAGTTCTTTGATACAATGAGTGGAATCCCTAGTCCTAAAATCATTAATTTAGATTTACTCAAAATTTTCCTCAAATTTTACCCAAGTCCTTATTTGGAAGTCAACACTTGATGTGAAAAAAGTTATGTCAACCCAAACCCTCATGTTAGAATTCCTCATTAATTGAAATCAACCCAAAATTTTCTAGTCAAGTACTTCAAATATGGTTTGATTTTAACTAATGTAATTTAATGACATGAAGACTTAATATTTTAATAATTTATTTTATCATTTTATGATTAAATTACTAATTATTAACTTTATCACATTGTTGATAATATTAAGCATGATTAATTAAGTGATTAAACATTTCTTTGATAATATTTACATAGAATTCAGTTTATTTTAGTTATATCGTTCATGATTATTAATTCATTAATTATGTGATCGCAACAATAAATCCATAATGAAATAACACTAAAACAGATAGAAATAAAATAAATGGAATGATCATCAGATTATACTAATGGTTAGTTTTTATAGTGTTTTATAAACTAACCATTGGCCTAAGGTAGAAACACTTTGTACCAATTGAGGTTCATGTTTATTACATTCCACTTGTCCACATTTATATCTCCTTAGATTGGTTTCACCTCAAATCCAAACAAAAACTTCCTCCACCAGCATGGGAGCTCCATCCATTATATATTTATTTTACTCATGCAAAAGTGAGGGGAGAAGGGTTTTACATAAAAGAACCCATTGGAATTAAATACATACAAAATAATGAGGAGATTAGGCACACATATCAATAATATAATTTAATAACAAACTAAATGAAATCAATAACATGAAAAAGATCTGGTCTAACTCGTGATCATAAACATGCCTGAAAAGAATTACATATTTAATTAAACATTATTTTATTCTTAGTTGTTATTATTTAAGATAAATCACAGTATAATCAATTAGTTCTTATCTATAATTAATCAAACCTTTTATCTTACTCCTTATCTAAATTTCCTTTAGATTATCATCCATTATAATTTTTAAAAAATTAAATAAATTCATATAAAATTAACCTTGTAAATACATGTACATTAGAGGAAAAATAGAGAACATCTTTCCAAATATACCCAACATTTTTTATACTCATATACTGTTTTACACTTGTTACATATGGAATATACGACATATCATATACTTTAATGAAACACACATCATGGATGATTACACGAATTACATGATTTCTCAGTCATGTGTAATGCTTCAATTCAGGTAGAGTAATAACTTATAAAATAACTAATAAATGATATTTAGGTATGAACATTGTACTAGGATTAATTAAAGATATATATATATATATATATATATAAACCTATAAAACAGAATGAATCATCTTTATGTCCACATGAAATTACAAGTCTCAAGGTTTATACTTTATAGTAAATAAATTTAAAGTATGCATAACAAATTAAATTCCACGGAATGTAGATCCGATATACACGATGTTTACATCTCTCACCATATATTCATGAAATACACATAGGGACTCGGTGGGTAGTATGTGACTCTGAAGAATTAGAGTACATGATGTGTCCAACAGGTCACAAGCTATGTTGACTCTATGTTACACGGTTACTGGTTGGGTAGCCGTGTATGGAATACACATTCCATCTCTTACATAAAAGGACTACACACTATGTCCAATGGGCCACACATTGTGTGGTCTAGTTGAAAATGTTCCATTTAGTCATGGTCAACATGCGGTGTGTATTAATTTTGTAATTAATGCGGTAATTAATGCATAATATCGAATTGATTTCTAAATCAATCATGAGGCGTTGAATGTGACTACACAAAATGTAACTCCGGTTACATGGTCTATATTCTAGTATTGTTAAACTACTAACCTTGGAACATTAGGTTGAGTTCCATAATATAATTTTAATTAGATAACTAATGATTTCTATTAGATCGATACGAAATGATAGAGGAAGAAACAAATCAAGAAATTCGATTAATTGAAAAACTAAACATGAATTGAAATACTAAATTACAGATTATTAAATCACCAAATACTTTTAAATAATTATAAACAATTACGTCCCTGGTCTAATATCAATTTTAGGTTCTGGGTGTAGTGGAAGCGACAGAAGGGTGGCTCCCAACATTACTTTTTTCTGAAGTCGATGAAAAATAAAAGATCAATATTATGTTTAATCACCATGATCAACGGAATTGAATCAAAGATAGAAAATATTAATCATGGTGGAACCAAAGATAGTGGAAAAGAAAATATATTGTTTATAATTAATTTAATTTTATAGAGAATTAAATATAATGAATTATTTCTTCATTAATGAGTCTGACGATAGATCTTCAGTGCACCATCACCGCGTTGTAGAAAACAAGTGTAGATTTCCATTAGTAGTGATCCACAAGTGTTCCAGGAATCACCAAAGATTGCCAAAAAAGTCTTAGGGTGCTAGAATGAAAGAACCTTGTGCTTACGTCGTCCTCCTTGATCAGCTCAATAATGGATTCAAAAGTGTTCTTGTTGATCCGATAGAGGAGGATTTCTCACTGTTCTTGGGAATGTTATTCAAGAAGTGAGTTCCTATGGCTTGATATAATCCTCCAAGATTGATGTATAAAACCAAATAAGCTAATGAGAAAATTATATAATTGGGTAATTCTATTAATAGGGTTAAAATAAAATAATTTCACAAGTGACCTTGTTATTTATTTAATCCTAGAAAAACTCAACGTCAAATAATAATAATATTATTATTATTTCTAGGCATGTGATGAACATGATAATTTTAATTAAATATTTTTAAATAAATAATATTCAATATTATCATTTCTCACTAGACCATTACACTCGATCCTCCATTCCACCACAGTATTTATCGGACTGTGAATAATGTCTATTTATTTATCGAATAAATACCGCAACATTATTCGCTAATAAATACGTAAATATTATATTCACTAAATAGAAAATAAATATTTATTAAATATTCGACTCAAAATATATTATATTGAATAACTAGTGAATTAATAAATTCCATCATGAATACATGAATAATTATTAAACCTCATATGATATTAAAATTTATTCAACCTGTTAAAAAATAAATAACAGTGTAATATTTAATTTATATTATAGACACGCTTAGTGTGTGAGCCTCTAGGCATCTTTCACAATGGATTCATGAGAATCAGCCTAAATTCCCAGGATAATGTCAATCAACATGTTACAAAAAACATAGATAATGAATTTAATGCTACAATAACATGTCACCTCATATGAATTCATATAGTGTAATATATTCCCTTTTTTAAAATATCTTTAATCGAATTGATTTCATTCCTGTGCCAATAACATATATTCTTGACATATCATTCATTGACTTTCAGGAAATAGAACATGTCTATTGATCACCATGGACATGGATTAATTTAGTCCATACCATTTCAATTAAATGGCCTGAGATATTATCTTCTATAAAAGAACTGAATGGATAAATGCTTTCTTACGTTATTCAGTAATGTAATATTAATCATGATGCACCCAACATATCCTACATTTCCACAAACATCTCTCATAACAGTGGTTATCATTTCATCAATGATCACAACTCACAATAATCTTTAAGTGTAATATTAATGTATAAAGAGCAAAAAACATGTCCACTGATAGGAACATCCATTGACATGTAGAATAGTGGATTTCAAACTAGAGGGTCTAATTCTTATAACATCCTCTTGGATATTACCAAGGGCGTACACCATGATAAGGTTCCTCATATTCATATTAGTCTCTACCGTTGATTGCTTATATCGTTTTTTCCACAAATGATATCATCTGGCTATAGAATACGTATTCAGGAATATTGTCACAACACTTTCGAGTTCTCATCATAGTAAAGAACATTTATGACATTTTACTGTGATTGCTACCCTTCAGACATTATTGCATACTATGTCACATAGAAGAACTATCATGATGTGATAAGTTGTTTATTAATATTTACAAATATAAATACATGTTTATCATACAGTACAAAGAAGATGGTTCTAGGGAACCAACTCCAAATTTGTAATGCTTGTTACATCCATGACAATAATCATCCCTCAAATCCTAGATTTATTTAATATATCCAGATATACCTATATGTTTTCTATATGAGGAATAGTTGTTTTGGAATAATATACCTCAACTAAAGAAAAGTGGTTTCACTAAATCCATACTACTGCAGATTTATTTCCCAATTGGTCTCAGGACATACCCCTTAAGGATGTTTGGATAGAGACTATCTTCATCCTCATGATGGCTAGTATCACCAACAGATTAGGTTTCCCTCATATGATATTTATATACAATTACACCAACACCTATTATTTTAATTCAAAGTGGATGTATCATTAGTGTTAAATTGTGTTCAACCATTTGTCTCACTATTATACTGTGTCAAATGGATAAATTAAAAGGTTTAATAAGACTATGTTAAATACAATCTAGAAAATAGTTGCAAAACAAACTAATTGTTGGTTGAATGAACTGATGAATCCTTTATGGGAATACCATATCGCAAACTGCACTACCATTCTTGTGATTCCATATTCATTATTCATTGGATCATAGAAAATATATTCAATCAATGTCTAGTTTTCGTCACTCTAACCATCTATTAGTGGAAAAATATCAAATGATGAGAAATAATATAAGTGCCTTGAAGAGTTAGAATGACTCTATGGGAAAAGTTTGTGTACATTGGACATAATTTTATTCCATAAAAATCAGATTTCATGATCCTTGAATAGAAAGGATCTCCTCTGATCATTCATTTAAGAAGAATTTTTTATGGTCCTCCGAACATGGAAGTTTCATAACATTACTAGAAAATAAGATCATAATAAAATATAATATCATATTAGGATAGGGTAATTCAATTTCAAAAGATTATAATTTGAGTGGTGTGATTAAATCTCAATAAAAATAATTGATTCAGTAAACCCTGTTGCAATATAAAATTATTATATGGATAATCGAGGATTAATTTCGATAGAATGATAACTATATAAAAGAATTATGGAAATTTTTTAATTAGAGAGAATGATTTCCTCTTATAATGTTTGAATGATTATTAAAGTAAATGGGTTTATTGTGGACACATGTAATCCTAATTAGAAGGAATTGAGATTTTCCTTTCATAAAATAAGTACTTGAATCAAAAGGAGGAGGAAGAGAACCCTTACATTTCTATGTATATTCTTAATATTTGTGTTGACACCTTAGAACTATTGGAACTCCTTGGGATAGTCTTATAGAGGGGATCAGAAATTAAATTTGTGATCAATGACTTCTGGGTAGAGAGGGATATGAGAATGGCTGGGAGTGTGATCCTTTTATATGAAAAATAGGGTTTTGTTAGGGAACCAAAATTTTGGTCAGGTGTGAGAATGGTATCACATGAGTGTTTGGTGTGTTATGAGAGCTTCGTGAATTTGGTAAATAAATGTTAGTTGAGATATATGGGTATGGCAATAATAACTAATATGGATTTATATATTGTGTAAGCAACCTTTTAATTATGAAAAATGGGATACTTTCTTAAACCACTTTTACCCTTATTAATATTTCTACTAAATTTCTCCATCGTAATTACGATAAAAATAAAAATATAAGATGACCATTAATATAAAATTTCAAAATGACTAATTAGTTATTTTTCTCTATTTTAACTATTTATATTTATAATTAGTTTAGAATTAAATTTTTAATTAGAACATATAATATATAGAATAAATTATTTTAGTAGAGTTATTTTGTTTTAACCATTAATTGTTATTAATCTTATTTAACATTGATTATAAATAATGTTAGTGATAATTATTTTTTAAATATTTTTAAACATCATATTAGAGACTAAATTTAAAATATATAAATTCAATTAAGGAAAAATACACAATATTTAAAAAGGTATCACTATTTAAAAAATAATCTTTTTAGGGTAGAAACATATATTTAACATGGAAGAAAAATTTTATTCTTGAAAATGAAATTCACCACCTTATGTAATTTTAGAAATATGATAAAAAATAAAAATATTTATATCTGATTCAATTTCAAAATGATTAAAAAAATTAATTTTAGTATAATGTATGTATATTTTATTAAAACAATTGTTGATGAAAATATAACTTTAGATCTAAAATTTCAATTATCGGATTGCAAATTATAATAACTATTTTAAAATGTATATTTTATATTATAAAATATCAATATTATCAATAAAAATAGTTCTCAAATTTATATTTTTTATTTATATATTATTAATGACATCGATAGTCATAGTATTATTAAAAATAGTATATTTCACTATTCACCTAAAAAACATTTATCTAGAAAATTTTAATAAAACACCCAAAGATAATATTTACATTCATAATTCTAAGATGAATTAAATTTTATCTAATTAAAAATAAAAAAAAATTTATATTTAAATTTGGACGGAAAACACAAAACACAAGGATAAACTGCTCTAATTAAAAAATGGTATTTTTAAACATTATGTGTTCTTATTATGAATTCATATCAATTTTTAATTTAAATAATGTTAATATATTGGTTCATAGAAATATTATAATCATGGTAATTTAAATTATTTAAGATAAAATAAACAAAAATTATTTATCTGATTCTTTGAATAATATGACTTTTATACTAAATCTAATTAAACAAATAATAATAAAATTATTTTATTATATTCAAAGTATAATTTTTCTTTTATTATGATATTGATATTTTTATTTTAATTTAATATTTAGAACACATAATATTATAATAGTAATAATTTTTATATTTATAGAAAATTCATATATATATATAATATTTTAAAATTATTTTTTCATTACGAGTTATATTATTTTAAATTTACTAATTAATGAAACACAAAATTAGTATACCAAATGTTTATATGAATATCAAGACACCATATTGAAGATGACAATATTTACATTGAAATTTTTTTATGAAACACATTTAAAATGACAAGATTTGATTCATATTTATAGAGTTATTAAATCCTTCATTCATCCCACTCTAACTTTTCAAGGCATAGTTCTTATATCACAATATATATTGTGAAAAATTATTTCCCGTTTTTTTCATATTTCTCATTATAGGTTTTTAACGAAATTTTGGATCATAATGGGTGAAGATTATCAATTGGATTTCGTAGTAATGAATATTTTATTATTTTTTATCTAGTGTCTCCTTGTGATTTATGAGAATTTAATGAAAGTGTTCATCCATGTTCAGTAATAATATATGGTGTGAAATACATATTTTTATGAATTTTTTATCATTTCCCCCCCTTATTAATGAATAATAGGCCATTCTACAAGTTCATATCTTGTAGAACACACTAATTAATAATGTTTCAATCATTTTTAATGAATAAAAAATCATTCTCTAAAATTATAGACATAGAATAATATCAATGGCACTTAAAAAATATGGAATTAAATTCCCACTTCAACAAATTGTGTCCTCACAATTTTAATTATCACATACTCATAACAATATATACAGTTATGTAATGAGAATCATGACATAAGATACAACTTATATGAGATATACACCATTCTATAATAAGGAAAACATGGTAACATATCTTTTACCTCCTAATAGAAATATATTAACATTCTAAACTATTTATTCCAAATATACCTATATACATTTTTATTTGGAGCTTCTAGGAACCAAACATCCCTGGGTTAAATTTCAAGATCATATTTCCACTTATATATTAAAAAATAATTATTATAATATCCCACTAAATTAGATTAGATGATTATATTAATACAAAATCATACGAAAAGATGTCTACTCTAATGAAACTTAAATTTCAACTTATGAAAATTTTATTTGAACTATGTCACTCATTTTTTATCATATAAAAATATTGTTTCATAATATGTTTCTTCATATCATGATTTGTTATACATCTTATCCTAACGACTTAATGAAAATTGGAAATATATCTTTTATAGTAGTTGATAATAACTATACGGTGAACCAAAGAATATCCCTTGGGAGTGTCAAACTAAGAGTCTGTTTGGCCTCATCTTCTTTCACTATGTGATGTTGGAGTTAATACACAATATTCCCTTTTATGGTTATTTCCCCTAGGTAAATATATTCTAAATCATGACTCATATTTTAGTATCTATTAAATGGATCTAATTTCAAGGATAAATTCACAGTCTATACATTATCAAAAAAAATTATGTTAAACATTACATATGAATTATTTATATGGATTTGAATAAAGATCTCTAAAATAAAACATTAAAACATTAAAACCTTCACTAATTCTAACTATAGATAACCAATCTATAGAGATCATCATTTTACATAATTTTAATAAGATAATAATTAAATATTATAAATAATCTCACAATCCCATTAATTTAAGGATTAGTTTATTTATGGATTGGCTATATACGAATATTTAATAATACATTGGAAAATTTTAACATATTCAATTCACACAACATCCACTTCTATAAATATCATGGGTCATAGTCATATTTATAATAAAAGGAATGAAAACATAATAGTGGTGTTATATTGAATACTTAGTAGGGGAAGGCTTATTATCATGTTATCAAGGCTTAGATTATTCCAATTTTAGAAAAAAAATGAGTAGGGTCGAAATATTTTATTAAAATAACTTGAAACAACTACAGATTTCCACAAGATGTGATTAAAGGAAAATAAATATAAAATTAAATAAAATTTAACATGGAAAATGGAATGAAATGTAGATATAATAGGAATGATTCATGGAGAATAATCTTAGAATTGTGGGTTGTAAATGTATCATTCCCCAAAATGATGTTATAATAAATAAATATGGAATTCCCATTTTCATAGGGGAATTATAAAATTGTAATCAAATAAATTTGTATGATTAATATTGTGACAATAAAAGACTCACATGGTTTATGTTGTGAAAAAAATTAACATGCTTCATTTTGTAAACAAAATAAAATCCCAGACTTTTAGTTTTGAACCAAAAAATAGCATTGATTCAGGTTTTAAATGAAAGAAATTCCCTCACATCATTCTAGAAAAAAATGGCCACATTTAATTTTTTGACCAAAAAAAATACCATACATCATGATGTGAACAATCAATTTTCCCAGACATGATATTGTAAAAAATATATCAATTCATAACATATGTGTCTGATTATATTTAAATCTATAATAACTGCATTACAGTGTGATATAAGACCCAAACCATCATCATCAACGCATATTGATTCTATATAATAATAAAATCACACAATATATTATAAAAAAATAGCGGGAAAAATGGGTTTTATTAATTTTTTAAATGTAAAAAATTAAGACCATTTTATACCAAAAAAATGATCACCCAAAAGAGTATTAAAATAGAGAAAATATTGGGTGATTTATAAACCATTAATTCATTAGAGAATAATCCTTTGAAAATAAAATAGAAATAAAAAATGTGAATTTTTTTCTTTAAAAATATCTTCTCAATATCGCCTTAAAAGGTTCGACATTTATGTCACATTCGAGAACCCATTTTTTAATCTTGAATAGAGAAATTCATAAAACATAACTTCAAAAAAATAAATTCAAAAAATAGAACTTCATAATAAATAAATATTTCTCCAAATTTAAAACATATGGGAATATTATATGTTTAAGGTGACGAAACTCCATTTAAATATTTTAAAATCCCATTATTGAAAACCATAATTGTTAAAAGGATAATGAATACAATTATTTAAAATAAATATATGGGAATACAAGTATAATTAATGGAAAAAATTTATGTTTCCACTAGAGAGAGGATAAAATTATCATAATCTAAAAATAAGGACCTGGAGAAAAAAATCCATTAAATGATATTGATAGAATTTATAATAAAATTACATTTTTTATAAAAAAATATATTCGTTAAGGATGATGACATTGGATGGAAATATGTATTCAATAGAAAGGGTATATAAATACAAAATAACATTATAATAATGTATTATAAATTAATAATGAAGGATTATAGTTTAACTGGAGTGATTATGACTGAAGAAAACATTTAGAGTCAAGAAATACACATACAATATGAAAATATTACATGGAAAATCAATGGGAGATTTCAGAATCATGAACGTTTTGAAAAAGGATAAAGCAAATTACATACTGAAAGAGAGGTAAAGTAGAAAATCAATTAGGAAACAATATTATATTAAATTAGTGTATTATGAACACATTGAAGTGATATCACAATAATTAAAATTTTCTATTGAGAAGAAAAAAATTAATCATATCAGAATGAGGAGGAGAAGAAACATTACTTTTCTATGTATATTTTTATTTATTATGAGTAATCCTAAAATCCATAGGAACCCATTGATAGGGTTTTAGAGTGGTTGTTGGAATCAAATTCAAGAACAATTCTTTTTGGGTGAAGTGGAGAGAGAGAATAGTTGGTAGTGAGCTTTTTTATAAGTAAAAATATGGGATTTTTCCTAGAATTTATTATTAGGTGAGGGGTACGAATGGTGCCATACTGGTTTTTGGAAGGTAATAATGGTTTGGTGAATTTTGTGGATAAATAATAGGTTTGATATTTGTGTTTTAATTTAATACCTATAAATTAATTCAATATTTTTTATATTACATTTTAATTATCACTAATATGTTATACCTTTTTACGCACTTTTAACTTTATTAGTCTTGATTTGAAATTTAAAATTGTAAATATTTTATTATTATAAATATAATATGACCCTTCATTCCAATATTCTATTATATGAATCACAATATGGGAATTATTTATTTTAATTCAATATATAATTGTAAAACAATTATCCTTTAAATTAAAATATTTTTTGTGAATAATTGTTTTTGTAGAAAAAAAATGGAGTGTTAACAGTTAAGTGTTATTAATATTATTTGACATTGGTTACCAATTATATGAGTGTTAATTAATGTTAATATATCATTAAAAATTATATTATATGATTAATTTATACTTGATATAATTTATTTTATAAAACTATATTAGATTTAAGATTGTATCGTTCTTTGATAAAGAGTTATTTTAAAAGATTATCTAATATTTACCATGGAAACATAATATTTAGCCTAAAAATGAAATTTAATATCTTAAATAATTTGGTCATTATGATTTAATGTAGTCATAGCCTTTTATATAATTCAATTAGTTTTTACAAAATAATTATAATAATTGAATTTGTAATGTCTTAAAATAATTTATTAGATAAATATTATTCGTGTTCTAAAATATAAATTACAATTTTTTCAAATATAGTATATATTTTAGAAATTATAATGTAATATATAAAAGTAGACATTTTTTTAAATTTTTTTAATGAATATCTAAGTCAAACTTCTATACTAATAATTTCACAAAAAGGCATAGTATTTGTAAAAATGATATATTTCACTATTCAATGAAAAATAAAATTTTTATAAAAGATATAAATATTTCTACCTAAAGAGAAAATTTAAATCCTAAATTAAAAGATATTATTCATTTTTTATATTACAAAATAACGAATTAATAATTTTATCTTTTGAATGAAGAAAAAACATTGTATAAGGGTAAACTGCCATTGTTCAAAAATGGTGTTTTTAAAAATTATTTTTTCAAATTATTATTTATAATCAATTTATAATTGAAATAATGTTAATATATTAGTTATTAATAATATTTTAAAATTCAAATTTCAAATTTTTATGAAGAAATATAGCACACTTAATTAAATTGTTCTTTGAAAAATTTTACTTTTATACTAAATATGCTTAAACAGATACAAATAAAAATAATTAATTATATTATAAAATTTACGTTATTATAATAGATTGATATCGATATATTTATATGAATTTTATATACACAAAATATTATATTTTTATTATAATTATATTAATATTAATATACAATATATATATTTTTAATATTAAGTTCTTAAATTAATTTCATTATGAATTATAACATTTTTTGTTTTGTGGATAAAAAAAATAAAATCATTATAAATAATAGATATATGTATATCCAATTACCAAACTCTCTATGAAATTTTATCATAGGACCATATTTTTCGTGAACATATTTGCAACAGCCGGATTCACTTCCTATATATGGACTTATTAAATCCTTCCTTCATTCTACTCTCACATCACGAGGCACAATCCATATTTAATATTGTTGGTCGGAGTGGATACTCTAGAGGGGGGTGAATTGAGTTCCAATTAAAATTTCTTTTAAAAACATTTCTCTTAAAATCCCCCTATTTTAAAACATGGTAAACTGTAGTGAATTTATACCGATTGTAATAGTTACATTAGCTTCTCAAAGAATGATTAGGCCTTAGTTTATTCAATCAAAAGATAAAATTGAATTTTGAAACTAACTTATTGGTTCAAAATAAGTATAAACACTTTCTAGTTTATTTATCAAAGTAACTTTAAAACAAATTCTATTTCAAATTAATTAGTAGCGGAATATAAAATATATAGTAAACTTTTGACATAAAAAAATACACAGCAGATGTAACCAAGAGGTTTAGTCTCAAGTCGAGACTTAGTCCTCTCAAACAATTTACATAAATATGATCCACACCCTATATTGAGGTAAACAATGTTGAAAACACTATCCAGGTACAAAGACCTCTACCACAGTTCTACGTGGGAAAACAAACAACTGCTCACAGGATGTCCAGGTCTTAATTGACCTCTACCACTATCCACAGTGGGGTACAAGGGAGTTATAGTGCTTGAATGAGGATTTAGAAATCCTCCAGCTTATCACAGGAGACAGTGTGTGTAATAAATATACAGAGTGTACACACTACTCAAAATGTAAATAAAATAATTACTAAGATAGTAGATAAGAGTTTATGATTCTCTAGTGATGTGAAGTGCAGCTCTGGAATCTTTTGATTTATCAGAAATGCTTATGAGTCCTTCTCTAGTTATTGTCTTGAAAAAGAGAGGGTTGTTTATGTTTAATAAGCTTGAGTTTATGAAGCGCTCATTGTAACGCTTCACTCCTTGACTAAAGTCCAACTTGTGTTCTTCTTTAGAATGAATGCCTTGGTGTAAGTCCAGTACTCTTCCAATATGAATGTAGATTTTCTTTTCTGTGTGAATGTGCCACTTTCAAATGCTATTCAGCCCTTGACTTTTTTAACCCTATATGTGCCTTCTTAGTTTCATCGTCTCTTCTGCCCGGTCTTCGTCCATACATTTATAGCTCTCAGCTCCAGAAAAAAGAATGATTACTTTTTTATGGGTACTAGGTACGATTCCCTCAAATTCCAACAACTATCATTAAATAACATTGATTGCATTAAAAACATCAAATATGACCGTTGCATAATAAATAAATAATATTGAGAGAAGTAGAGTTTGACTGGTGAGTATTTCATTCGTAGCATCTATTGGTAGATGTGTAATGGTGGACTGTTTAGAAGTGACCTTTTATTGGTAGCTCTTTTAACTTGTATCAGTAGCTCCTTGATCATGTATCGGTAGCTCCTTGTATCGGTATATCTATATACCGGTGACTTCATTCTATTAGTAGCTCTTAGTCAATTGGTAGGTCGCATTGTATCGGTAGACTCACTCTATCAGTAACTTTGGTGTAGTAGTAGCTTCTATCAGTATACTTTTAGTCTATGCATATCGGTAGCTCCGTTCGGTTCTGGTGATGTATATATTGATAGACTTATGCATACCGGTACACTTGTTATATCGGTAGCTCAGCTTCTGTTGGTAGCTCTCTATATCAATGGAGTTGATCTATGTGCTTACCGGTGGACTTATACATATCAGTAGCTCTACGTATCGGTGAACTTAGCTTATCAGCAACCCTGTTTATTGGTAGACTAAGTCTATCGGTAGGCTTAGTACCGTAGGTCTTTATCATTATCTATAAGCAGATCAGTGACTTAATAATTATCTATTTTTTGAAGAACATATCCGATTGAGTTAAAATACTTCAAAAATCATATTACCAAATATAAATATTTATTAACATATTACAAAGATTAATTTAATATTATTTGTTAAATTGAATGTCCCAGATTGAATGAATTAGAATATAGATAAACATTAATTGGGATTATCGAAGTATGTGAAAGAATAATTGGGATTATCAAAATAGGTGAGGTAAAAAAATATCTCCCTTTTGGATTATCACAACTTATGATATTATATTCTCAAAATAATGAGTAATTATATCATAGGAAATATAAGTAAATCCAATTGTAGCAGAGAAAACAGGTAAAAAGTAAGATGTAAAATGTGAAATGTATGAGAGGTAGAATTAAATGAAATGGTATAAAAGGTGCAGGTTGCAGAACATAGTAGCTCTCCCCCTTTGTCATAAAAGTAATTATTCCCATATATGTTTTCCTAAGACAATATTTCTCCCCCTTTGTGATAATCAATAAGTGGGAAACAAAAAAGAATAAAGAAACAAAATGGGAAAGAAGAGAAATCCATATGTATTTCATGTTACAAAAAGGTACAGGGAAATAAAACAATATACAAGGGATTACTATCAAATATCTTAGCCACCTATTCAATCCAAGTCCTCAATGTGAGATTTTCCCTTGGGATCAGAAGAGGATTCAGGCTGTGTGGATGCAGGTGAAGGCTTAGGAAAACCAGAAATGATCACAGGAGGCTGAGCGTCTGAAACTATTCCTGGCCTGTTCTGAGGAGTTCTCTGAGTGATCATAAGAGTAAGGCTTCAGATGGATTGGGTTGGAGTCATCTAAATGAGAGAAGTATTAGAGGTAGAGGCAAGTAAATCTGGAGGTACAATCACTAGCATTTCATCTACATGCAAGAAAGGCAACAAGAGAGTTCTAAAATCCATAATTATTCCTCCTCCTCTCTCCATAGAAGATATTAAATCATCCTTGTTCTCCATGAATTTGTCCATGTTTGGAGTCAGTTACCTTATCTTTCTTACTTGCTCTCTTATGGCTTGATTGACAGGAGGTAACTTCAGGTTTTCTAACAGAAGTTTGAAATGGTTGTTGAGTTGATGTTTGGAATAAATCCTTTGTAAATAGTAGTCTACCTTATCTTTTACTTCCTTTTGAGAGGCAGAAGCTTCTCTCATAAAGTCCTGAACAATCTTCATTATCTCCCTAGTGGTATCTCGAGTAGAATTCACCAATTTGGTCAGATCAGATGAGTCCACAGATCCACTGGTTGATGCTGAACCAAGTTCCACTTTCATCACAGCTCGAATGTGATTTAGTTATATTGATGGTGTGGTGGCAAGAGAACCAACAGATAAAGATACTGCTTACTAGAAGTTTTTGGTCAACCCACTAATATGATTTTTGACTTGGGAATCCTGAGGGTTGACATGATCTTTCATGGAAGTTTTAAATCCTTCAAAGACTGATACCATTTGGCTCACAACACCTTTCACATAGGCTAAATCTTTATGTTATTAGGATTTAGAACTCATATAAGATTCTTAAGATATAATATATTTCTTTAGAGCTTCAACCTCCTCTTCAATTATAGATACTCGAGTTTGGAAAGCTGTAAATTCATCCACTATTTCTGCCCCAAAGGTTGACACATTACAACTGAGAGAGAGTTCAAAAGATTTTTCCAAATTGCTCATTTCTTCAACAAAGAAGTACTTCAATTCTTCAACTGAAGCACTAAAAGACTCTTTCATATCATCCTTTAAGGATTCAAGGTCAGCCGTGGGGATCACATCAGTAGGTGAAACCACAACAGGTGCTCTTTCAGATACTATACTGGACACTGAGTCATTCATAATAGATTGAATTGTCACCACCAGTGAAGATTCCATTTTCCTAATCTCTTCCACAAAAATGATTTTGAGACCAGACTTGAACTTATCCAGATCATGTATTCTGACCACATCTTCAGGTAACAACTCATTCGGAATATAATAATTGATTTTTGGTCTGTTGAGGGATGCCTCATTATTAGAATCGGGATAGTCTAATCCACAAACCAAAAAACCTAGGTCTTCGGCCCAATCTTCAATTTCAACAGCCAATAAAACAGTGCCAAATCCAGTTTGATGATCCCCTCAATTGGTGAATTCTCTTGTACAACAAAAGCATTCTTAGCAGGTCATTATTCCTCAGAATAATCTTCTGCAATCAACTCCACCTCTGCAACACCAAGAGGATCCTCTGTATTAGGCACATGTCCCTCCATCTCTCCCACTACATCCTTAACAAATTCAACTGAGCTTCCAATCAATAGACTCAGACTTAAGCAGACAGAGTCAGAGGATTCTGATTCATTCTATCTTTCTTCTTCATTGACTGGGCCTAGCTGGTCTTCTTCATCAGCAGGTGTCTCTTCTTCTAATAATTTTTCCTTTCCTGATGATATAATTTCAGCAACAAGACATGGAGGCATGTTCGGATCCATTCCATCAGCCATATAAGTCTCCTCTTCATCAGTCTCATCACTGTACATAGGATCTTCTTCATCAAGACCTACACCTATATCCCTCAAATCCTTAGGCCTTGACGGATGATCTACATGATTGAATTTATCATATACATTCTTGTCATCATTAACCAACTCTCTTCTCCATGGGTTCCAGTTTATTTTCATATATTTTCAAACTTTTCTTTTGACATAGATGTTCTTCCTTACTACCACAGTATCATATTGAGATTCGGCTACGCCTTTTACCTTAATCATTACTGAGATCAACATGGTAAAGAATAAGACATTGGTCTTTGAATTTGGCATGGTCATTTCCTCCATCTGAATTATTAGCAACCTGCACAGATTCACTTTTACTCCATGTCTCAACAGATTTAGAAGACAGATATCCTGATATCTTAAATTCGCAAATTCCCCTCTCCATAGAATTAAGACATGTTGAAAAAACTTGAACAACAATCTATTATCTCTATCCATTTCAGTAGCCACCACTTGTCTTTTATTACCACTACTAGTGATCTCCTCCAAGGCAGTCTCATAATCAAATATATCTCTTGTTGGTGGTATTGATTTCAAGACATATCCAGAAACTCCTTCGTGTGGATCCTTCAGGAATTCAACTCACTCCACAAATGAAAATTATATCTCTTATCCATTCACGAATGAAATCACTCGGTTCTCATCTTCTGATTTCCTAAAGTTCACAAACTCATAGAACTGTTTCACTAGCTTTGTGTAGTAGGGAAAATTGTTGTTTGATATGAAATCTACCCACTTCTGATCTTCCTGCACATTGAGAACTAATGATTTACTATCAAACATCCATTCCACACATAGTTTGTTTTCAATCACAATAAATCTATTTTTCATATGAGGGTTCACTGGTCACCTCCCCGACCGTGTTTTACCAACACTACCACTTTCTTTTGGCTTGGACTTATGCTTCTTCGCATTCGGCTCAACAGTGTCATATCTGATGGTAGGGAGATTGGTTTTTTCCATCTATAGTTTGATGAACTTAGGGTTTCGATAAGTTCGGGAACTAAGGCTTGAGGGTAAAGGATTTGAGGATCGGTGGATTGAGAAGTAACTGAGACGTTGTTTTATCATTTAGGAATCATAAAATAAATAAAACAATGAAAGTATAAATGATACAAATTCTAGCGGCAGATATAAGTTGAGACAGGGTATATTCATCGGTAGGGTTTATCGGTAAGAATTCCTATTAGTGAGGTCCCTCAGTGAGGTTTCACATCGGTGAGGTTTTACATCGGTGAGGTTTTTTACATCGGTGAGTTTTTTAAATCGGTGTGGTTTTTCAAATCGGTGAGGTTTTTACATTGGTGTGGTTTTTACATCGGTGAGGTTTTGACATCGGTGAGGTGCATCGGTGAGGTATCACATCGGTGAGGTCCATCAGTGAGGTATCACATCGGTGAGGTATCTACTAATTAATGTTGATCATTCCTAACTCATTTCTAATGTAATGTAACCTATCCGAACATAAATGTTTGATGAAAATGTCTACTAATTGATGTTTAGTACCTATAAATTCAAGAGTAATATCACATTTTTAGTAATGATCTCTCAAAAAGTGTTGCCTTAAATCAACGTGTCTTGTCCTAGAGTGAGATACAAGGTTCTTTGAAATATTAATTTCTCTAGTGTTATCACAGTTAATTTAAACATGCTTGAAATCATATCCATAGTCCAAAAGAGTGTGTTTCATCCACATAATTTGTTAACAGTAATTACCAGTAGCTATATACTCTGCTTCAGCAGTGGACAAAGCTAGAGAATTCTACTTTTTTACTACACCCAGATACTAAGGTTTTTCCAAATAAATTACTTGTTCCATATGTGATTTTTTTCTATCCAACTTGCAACCAGCAAAGTTATCATATGAATAACTCATTAGCTCAAAAGATTGTCCTTTTGGGTAAAACAGACCTAAATTTATAGCGTGTTTAAGATACCTAAAAATTCTTTTAACAGCAAGTAAATGAGATTATTTTGGATTAGCTTGAAATCATTCACACATAACCACACTAAATATAATATCTGGTCGACTAGCAGTAAGGTAAAGTAAGCTTCCAATCATACCTCTGTAATTGGTTTGATCCACTGGTTTCCTAGTTTCATCTGCATCCAATTTACAGACTGTACTCATAAGAGTATCATTTTCCTTAATACTATCCAAACCAAAACGTTTTAAAATATCCTTTTTATATTTACTTTGATTCAAAATAATACCATTTTCATTTTGAAAAACATTAAATCCAATAAAATATTTGAGTTCTCCCATTAAACTCATTTCAAATTCATTTTGCATACTCTTTGAAAAATTAGTACATAAAGAATGTTTAGAAGAACCAAAAATAATATCAGCAACATAGATTTGTACTATAAAAACATCTTTAGAAATTCTTTTAATAAAAAGAGTTGTATCAACAATCCCTTTAGTAAACCTTTTTGAAATAATAAAATTACTAAGTCTATCATACCAAGCTCTTGGAGCTTGTTTTAAACCATATAACGCTTTATAAAGTATGAAAACATGATTTGGAAAATGAGGATTAGTAAACCCAAGTGGTTGTTCAACACAAACAACACCAATTATAAAACCATTTAGAAAAGAACTTTTGACATCCATTTGATATAACATGAAATTAAGATGAGAAGCATATGCAAGTAAGATCCTAATGGATTCTAATCTAGCTACAGGTGAAAAGGATTCCTCATAGTCTATACCTTCCTCTTGAATATATCCTTGTAAAACAATCCTTTCTTTGTTTCTAACTATATTTCCATATTCATCAACTTTGTTTCTAAAAATCCACTTAGTGCTTATGGTCAAAGTGTCCTTGGGTCTGTCAACTAATTCCCATAATTTGTTTATTTCAAATTGATTTAACTCTTCTTGCATAGCTATTACCCAAAATTCATCATTTATTGCATCATTTATATTTATAGGTTCTAGTTGTGAAAGAAAGGCTTGATGTTCAACCTAGTTTCTTAGAGAAGCTCCAGTCTGTGTCCCTCTATCAAGATTACCAACAACAACACCCAAAGGATTGTTATTTAAAATCGAAGTTGATCTAGTAAAGGTAGGGATATAAATTTCAGGTTCCTCTAAAGGTACGGGTTCAACAGAAGCAGATTCTGGAATATGTCCAGAACTGGACACCTTTACAGTAGTTTCTTTGGTTCTATCATTAAGGTCCAAAAAAGATAAATCTTCTTCAATATTTTCAAGAGAAGGATTGGGTTCATGTGGATCATTTTCCAAAAATTTGATGTGAAAATATTCTTCCACACATTTGGATATTTTGTTAAAGACACTATAGTCTTTTCTAGTTAAATAATAACCATGAAAAATTCCTTCATCACTTTTAGAAGCAAACATGTCAAGATTATCCTTAGTATTGAGAATAAAAACATTAAAACCAACAACTCTAAAGTAGTTATCCTTAGGTTTTCTATTATTCCACAATTCATAAGGGGTCTTCATAAGAACTGGTCTAATCAACACTCTATTAATAATATAGCAAGCTATATTTGTAGCATCATCCCAAAAATAAATATGCAGGTCATACTCATTAAGATTTGTTCTTGAAATTTCTAGAAGGGTTCTATTTCTTCTTTCTACTACACTATTCTGTTGAGGTGTCCTTGTGGTAGAGAAATTGTGACTATAATCATTGTGTGAGAAATAAGATTCAAACTCATGATTTTCAAACTCACGACCATGGTCACTTCTCAGGGTCTTAATCTTAAGTCCACTAAGATTTTCTACTGAATTGGAGTATTTAATAAAGTAAGAACATTCTTCACTTTTGTGAGCTAAGAAGTATACCCATGTATATCTAGAAAATTCATCTACTAGAACATAGACATAGTCCATCACATTTAAACTAGAAACTCTAGAAAGTCCAAACAAGTCCATGTGAACCAACTCGAGAGGTTGAGAAGTTGAAGCTTTTTCTTTGATTTAGAAGAAACATTATGTTACTTTCCCTTTTGAAAGGGATTAAAAACATTGCCTGATAGGAATTCATGATTAGGTATGTATCTAAATAAGTTCTTCCTATTATTTTTTCTATGTGAATGAATTTTGTAGTGTCCTAATATTCTATTCCAAATACAATATTCTTTATTAAAATCATTTAAACAAGTGACATTTTTCTTTGCTAAAGAATTCAAATCAACAGTATAAACATTTTCATTTCATAAAGTAGAAAATACTATAAAAATTTTTAGAGTTAAAGACATTAAAATAATCCTTTTCAAACATAACATTGAATCCATCATCACATAACTGAGAAATACATAACAGATTATATTTAAGTCCATCAACAAATAAAACTTTAGAAATTAGAACTGAATTAGTGTTACCAATCTGTCCTAGGCCGATGATATTTCCTTTAGAGTTATCACCAAAGGTGACATGGCCTCCATCACCTTTTATTATGATTTTAAAGAATGAGTTATCTCAAGAAATGTTCCTTGAACATCCATTGTCCAAGTACCATACCTTTTTGTGAGAACTCTTTAATCAAGTCTCCTTCAAAACATGTTTAAATAGAAAATGATTTTGGAACCCAAATCTTCTTGGGTCCAGACAAGATTGAAAGTAAAGCTTTAGGTACCCAAATTTGTATTATGGGTCTCAAATATTCGACAAAATCAATATATTTTTAAAGATAAATTTTATTTAATCTAAAACCATGTGAATACCTAGTTGATGAAAACAAATTTCCAGAACTAGAATTGGCAGTATTCTACCCAGATTTAGAAATAAATCGAGTTTTAGTAAACTCTCTCTGTCCAGGCGGATAGCCTATTCTAGTGGTATATTTTGGTGCCACTTGTTTTCCAAACATTTTTGTAAGTGTATCCTTTCCATTTGTGAATTTTTCTAAGCCCTTCCTTAATTTCTCATTAGACATCTTCAGTTTAATATTTTCCTTAAGTAATTGAGAATTTTTTTCCTTCTCTGCATCAACAGAAGATTTTACAGAGTAGTTTAGAGCATGATATTTCTTTAAGGTTTTATACTTTTCCTTCAATTAATTACATATATTTTCTAGAATATTACAGTATTCAAATAACGCTTCACTAGACATATTTTCAGATTCATAATCAGATTCAACTCCAGAATAATATGAATTTAAAGCAACAGTGTCCAGTGTTACCTCAGATGTGTTTGTCATAAAACACATATTATCTTTATGAAAATATTCTTCATTAGCAGAATCAGAATCACATGAAGTTTCTTCTAAATCACTCCAAGTTTCTTTCATTGCTTTCTTATACTTTTTGTCCTTATAGTCATGTTACTTATTGAACATGAATTTGGGACAGTCATCTTTAATGTGACCTTTTCTCTTGCATTCATAGCAGATAACTTCGTCACCCTTATCAGCTTTCTTCCAATCCTTTTTCCAATGACTTTTATTGTAATATTTACATTTTTAGTTTGATTTTCTGAAGAATTTATTCTTCCTATATAATTTTCTTATATCTTATTGCTATTTGAGACATCTCATCATCACTATCAGATTCCGAAATTTCACTTGATGAGCTGTCCGTAGGTATGTGAACTTTCTCCTTGTCCTTTCTCCTTGAGGTAGTAGACTTAAAATCCACTATCATTATTTTTGGTTCATCATATTCTTCCTTATTCAACTTGAGTTATTCTACTACATCATAATCTTACCTATTAATTTTCTAATAGGGAGTGTGCTGATGATGCAAGATTCTCTAATGGAAACAGATGTGCCTCTCCATCTTTTTGGCAAACATCTTAATATTATCATGATCTGTTCTTTTGCAGGAACAGCTTTACCAAGAGAGCTCATGGTGCTGACAATCTCATTGAACTTGAGATACATGTCATAAGTGGGTTCATCATGCTTCATCATAAAATTATCATATTTAATAGTATCAGTATTCAGCCTCATTTCCTTAACATTGGTTGTTCCCTCATGGTAAATAGCTAAAGTGTCCCATATTTCATAAGCAGTTTTACATGAAGAAATGAGATTGAATTCTTCATCTCCAAAAGCACAGTATATGGCATTCATAGATTTATAGTTATTACTATGTGCTATTTTATTATGTTTATCCAATGTAGTTCTTTTAGATTCTGGAATTTTATATTGAGTCTCTATAGAAGTCCAGATATCAAATCCCATACTTTCTAAATGAATTTTCATTTTAAGTTTCCTCTGGGCATAGTTTGTACCATTAAAGAAAGGTGGCTTGTTGGTAGCAGTACCTTCTAGTTTATTTTAAATAACTAGATTTTAGAAAATATATATAAAGAGATTAAATTTAGAAGTAATAAAAATTTACGATCTTTAAAGATGAAACTAAAATCATAGTTGAAAATAGAGTGTTTTAAAATCGTTTATTAATAAAAACAACCATTGATAACAAATGTTGGTCGAAGTGGATACTATAGAGGGGGGTAAATTGAGTTCCAATTAAAATTTTTTTTAAAATATTTCTCTTAAAATCCCCCTATTTAAAAACAAGTTAAACTGTAGTGAATTTATACAGATTGTAAAAGTTCCATTAGTTTCGCAATGACTGATTAGGTCTCAGTTAATTCAATCAGAAGATTAAATTGACTTTTGAAACTAACTTACTAGTTCACAATTAGTATAAACAATTTCTAGTTTAACTATCAATGTAACTTTAAAACAAATAGTATTTCAATGTAATTAGTAGCGGAATATAAAATATATAGAAAACTTTTGACTTAAACAAAAATGCACAACAGATGTAACCAAGAGGTTCAGTATCAAGCCGAGACATAGTCCTCTAAAAAATTTATATAAATATGACCCACACCCTAGATTGGGATTAAACAACAGTGAAAACTCTATCCTGGTATAAAGACCTCTACCACAGTTCCACATGGGAAAACAAACAACATCTCACAGGTTGTCCAGGTCTTACTTGACCTCTATCACTATCCACAGTGGGGTACAAGGGGGTTATAGAGTTTCAATGAGGATTTAGAAATACTCCAGCTTAGCATAAGAGATAGGGTGTGTAAGAAATACATAGAGTGTACACACGGCTCAAAATGTAAATAAAAGAATCACTAAGAGAGTAGATAAGATTTTAAAATTCTCTAGTGATGTGAAGTGCATCTCTGGACTCTTTTGATTAATCAGAAATGCTTCTGAGTCCTTCTCTGGTTTTTTTCTTGAAAAACATAGGGTCTTTTTAGTTTAATCAACTTGAGTGCATGAAGAGCCCGTTGTAATGCTTCACTCCTTGAATAAGGTGCATCTCGAGTTCTTCTTTAGAATGAATGTCTTGTTGTGTGTCCAGTACTTTTCCTGTATGAATGTTGATCTTATTTTCTGTGTGAATGCACCACTTTCCAATGTTATTCATCCCTTTCCCTTTTTCACCCTTTATGTGCCATATTAGTTTCATCGTCTCTTCCACCCGGTCTTTGTCCTTCCTTTTATAGACTTTAGCTCCAGTAAAAAGAATGATTACTTTTTTATGGGTACTAGGTACGGTTCCTAGACATGACAACAACTATCATTAAATAGCATTGATTGCATTGAAAACATCAAATACGACTATTTCATAATAAATAAATAATATTGAGAGAAGTAGAGTTTGACTGGTCAGTATTTCATTCGTAGCTTCTGTTGGTAGATGTTTAACGGTGGACTGTGTAGCAATGACCTTCTATAGGTAGCTCTTTAATCTTGTATCGGTAGCTCCTTGATCGTGTATCGGTTGCTCCTAGTATTGATAGCTCTATATACTGGTGAATTCATTCTATCAGTAGCTATTACTCTATTGGTAGCTCTCTTTGTATCGGTAGACTCACTCTATCAGTAACTTTTGAGTAACAATGGATTGTATCAGTAGACTTTTAGTCTGTGCATATCGGTAGCTCAGTTCAGTTCCGGTGAAGCATATATCAGAAGAAATTTACATACCAATAGACTAGTTCTATCGGTAGCTCAGCTTCTTTCGGTAGCTGTCTGTATCGATGGACTTGATCTATGATCTTACCGATGGACTTATACATATCAGTAGCTCTGCGTGTCGGTGACCTTAGCTTATCGATGTCCCTGCCTATCGGTAGACTAATTCTATCTGTAGACTTAGTACCGATAGGTCAGTATCAGTAGCTATAAGAATATCAGTGACTTAATACTTATCTATTTTTTGCAGAACATATATGATTGAGTTAAAATACTTCAAAACTCATATAAACACAGATAAACATTGATTAACATATTTCAAATATTATTTTAATATTATTTGTTAAATAGAATGTCACCGATTGAATGAATTAAAATATAGATAAACATTAATTGTAATTATCAAATTATGTGAAAGCATAATTGGGATTACCAAAACAGCTGAGGTCAACAAATATTATATATTTTTCATAACTACTTCTCTATTCTTGGTTAAATTCCTTATTATATGTTTTTTTGGTGTTGGTGTTCTTAATGGTAGAAGATGATCCATGGTATTTCCTAGTAGTGATGATTATATTCTTTTATATCTATTATCCCTTATTGATTTATGCACCTTGAATGGATGTATTAATCTATATAGAGTAGTAGTACATGGTGTGTAACACCAACTTTTATGTGATTTTATTTTAGTCTATGTCTTATGAATTAATAAGGTTTCATTAATTTGGTTCTAATATTTTGTGGAAGATTTTCAAATCATGATTCATTCATTTCTAAAGAGTAAAGGAACATTCAATAAAATTATATATAGAAAATAATTTTTATAATAATAAAGTATTCTAAAACCTAGTACATTACACTATGAATTTACTTCATTAATATTTTAGTTATTATTATGCATGTGATTGTTATGGTGATATTTGTAGCTGTATATTTTGAATATAATGTTTTTTATTACATGAAATACGTATAGATTTTTAAGTATTTCATATTGTTACATCCTAATCTACTACTAATACCTTCCGTAATGTGATTTTCCTCACTAATAATCTTAACACACACTTCATTATGCTTTAAATTCCATGGGATTTTAATAACTAATTTGTGAATGATTTTTATGGATGAAAAAAAGATTTTAGTGCTTGTTATTACATTAATTTCGTGATCCCTTGTATCTTGTGCCAATATATTAATGTAAACACAAAATCATGGTTAGTAGCTTTAGGTTCATTATAGGATAATCCATTGAGAAAAATTATATTAAAATAGGTAAATTAATTTATGAGAAAAACATTTACACTGATATTCTTTTCAAATTTTTATAATAATACTAAAATTCAAATGTGAATAAGAAATTTTAAAAATTCATTTAATCTTTTTTATCAAAAATAAATTACAATTGGAACTGATTAAAAAAAATTAATAAAAATAATATTCCAAAAACAATATAATTAATTAAAATATAGTAATAAAATATCCAATAGAAAGGAACAGAGTTATTTTTAACATAATAATTTTATATATGTTTAAATATAATAATGAAGAATATTTGGATGCAGACATGTAATTTAAATTAAATTGATAAATAAAATACATTATAGAATTGAAAATTGTTATAATTGAAAAATATTTAATAATACAGTCAAAAAAATAATTTCTATGACCTAGTGAAAATGAAATTGACTTAATAAAACACTTACAACTATAGGTATTTCATGGAATAAAACAACGTAAATTGTAGATCATATAATGAATTGAGATTTTATAACCTTCAAAATATGTACTGTGTACTATAACTTATGTCACACACTAAACCAATTTTAAAAAAATACATTGCATATTAATAATAATGTTTTAATAAATCTATAATGAAAACTAATATGGTAAACAATTTATAATTATTAACTTTAGATACTGTATAAAAAATATTATTTCATATTGGAAATATTGTTTTCAATAATAGTTTATTTATTAATGTTAAATATTTATTTAGAAAATAAACATTTACAAAACTATAATATTGAATATTATAATAAGAAAATAATTTTTTAATTTCTGAAAATATGGTTAGCTTCAAATGAATTTGTAGGATTTTTTAAAATAATTAATATTCTTTTAAATATGGAAAATACAGATTTTATTAATGTTATCACATTTAATTTATGAATACATTAAATGGTTTTCAATCCTTATCAAAAAACATGATATCTTATAATTTATAATAATTAATTTTAAATCAATATTTTAAATTTAAAAACCCATGCTCATTAATTTGAATTTTTATAATGTGATTTAATAAAAATTATATTTATACTATTTTGTTTTATTTATTATAAGATAGTAAAATCAAGTTTTTGATTTGTTTTATTTTTAAATAAATACACATTTAATTTTCGTGAATATTTTAAATTCATTGTAATCCCTGGAATTTATATGTCCCTCTTATTCATAAATTTTCATTCTTAAAAATAAACTTGTAAAAAATGGGGTTTTAGGCATAACAAGTTCTACTATTATGATTAATTTCCCTAAATATACATACCTATTTTGATAAAATAATTATAATATATGAGATTATAATATTAATATTATTTAATATCTCTAGTATCAATTTTGTGTAATTTTTTTATGTAATGATGAATTCTATTTTCGATGGTAATTTTGAACCCATTATTTGTGAAATTATTATTTTATTAACATCAATGAAATTATAAAAAATCAATTTAATTGAAATAAATTAATTAAAATATATTATATTTTGTATAAAAATATAAATACATATATTTTCACCAATTTAATTGTTAATGGATACAAAATGAGATTATGAATCCCTAATGATCAAGTTGTCATTTTTCTACTAATATGGTTTTTCCCATTATATATTTTATTTTAAAATATAAATTTTATAATATTAATTAAGTGATGGGATTTAATATATGTTTAATTTAAATCCATGAAATCCTAATTTGGATATATGTTTTTCATATATTCTTAATAAAACACAAAGACAATTAGTGAAAAACTAGTTTTCTATTTTAAATATAAAAGAGTAATATGTAAAAACATAATGGTAAAATACATATAATATTTTTTAATCATGTGAGTGAATATTTTTATGAGTCTTAATTGACCCAATGACACTCTAAAATCAATAATGTTGAAAAAATTTAATCATTTTCTTCAATATAGTGTCTAAGAATTATAAAAATACAAATTGTGTTTCAAAAATATGTCTCTTCCTCTATTATGAAACAGGGTAACCTACACCCTTAATAACACTCAAATAATATACTAAATTTTTCTGAACATATGACAAAAAATTCACTCATAGTATTACCTCAAACCTCTTATATCCCATAGCCACACTAGGTTGTCATATGCCCTTTAATACTAAAGAGTTTTCCAAGGAATGATCAACTCTCTAATGTAAGTAGTATCCCATTCGTGAGTTTTTATTCTTAATAATAATCTACCAAATATCATATATATGTATATATAATTAAATAATTATAATAATTATAATTATATGTTATTATTTTTATTTAATATCCATTATTTATTCCTCCACATCATTTTGGAAAAATAAAAGTGTCGTTAGTGTATTGTGCAGACTACCTCCTCCACAACGAGCCATTGTATTTTTTTCATCACTATAATTAATTGAATTTATAAATGATATAATGGATGAATAAATATGATATATTTAACATAAATATGATCATTATATATCAAAAGTTATTTTACCTATATTCCCACTCATTAATTGAGAAATGTACACATTAATCATGTGTACAATTGAACTACCGTTTCTACAAGCAATGAGTTTGATTTTTCATCAACACCCATCCAGGTTTACATTAGAAATGTATTAAATATAAAAAATTATTTAAATAGCACTGATGATATTATTTATTTTATAAAACTATTTTAGAATGCTTCCTACCAAGGTCATCTTACATAATGAGCGACAAAGAAATTGATCGAACAATATCAAGTAAGGGACATATGAAAGAAAAATAAACTATAAACAATTGATATATTATAATTAAAGGACCTTGGAATATGATATATAGTTGAAAAAATTTATTATATATATGTATATAAAATTAAATCATTTTAATAAATCAGAAATAAATATGAGCATGCCAAACTCTTTTGGGAAAAGGTATGGGTTTGGTCTCAAAACATTTTAATTTGAGTTACATATTATTTTATGAACCTAATTTATTTTAAATGGTATTTACCATGATAATTATATATATAATATTACATATTATATTTAATCTTGATATTTTAACTATAACATAAATCTCTCTTTCCTTCGTGGTTTTTTATTATAATATTCCTTAAGCAGTAAAGGTATTTCCATCTTAAATCCCTCTCATTAGGAAATATTTTAATGTTATGACTAAATTTTTTATTTCTGTTTTGTATATAATGACAACTAATTCATTTAAGAATAATAAATTATTTAATTATTTATTCCCATAACCATTTGAATTTCAAGCTACAAATTACTATTTATTGATAAAATTACTAAATTTTTATGGGTTTTTATCTCAAATCCACCCCTTAGTGAAATGATTAATATTATTAATCTAATTCAATTTATGTGATTTATAAATGTAATATTTGAGATTTAATATCCTGAATTATCTTTTAATAATGGTATATGACTCTCAATTTCAATTCTTCAATTCCAATATGTTTTGCTAAAAAATTTACATAGGTCATAAGGGTTTTTTCCTTCAAATTTGACTCTCTTAAGAAATTTTGTTGATATACACTGTATTTCCTATAAAATTGTGTAAAAAACTGCTTATTTTTTTATCATAGCCCTAGTATATTTATATATTTAAGATATTCTATTTAAGGTTATACCTCTCTTGGGGGTATGATTCAAAAGTTTTATACTATATAAGGTGTTTTCTTGATTAAAAATCATTCCCATAGGTCATAATTACTCTAGATTAAAAATAATTTTACAATATTCACCTATTATATCATATTATGATGTTTAGTGTTATTTGAAACCTCTATTATGTGAAATCATGTTTAACAAAAAATCATTTTTCTTTAATGATTACATTTTCCTGTTAAAAATAATGTTCATAATAATGATTTACAATAATTCTAATGGATTTATATTCCATATATACATTTTATTTTAGGAACATGTTCATTATCCATAATATAAACTCAATTTACTTATTATAAAAGGGTTTTATTTATTGGATTTCAATAATTTTATTTACCTTTATAATGATATGAGGTTTCAGACATAGGAAATATCGAAATTTTTAATATTTTATTCAATCAATTCAAAATAAATAGGTTCCTCAAAAGATACCATATAAAAGTGTAGTACTAGTTGGAAAAAATGCAAAAACAATAGCAATGGAATAAGGGGAAATAGAAATTAAATTAAGATTCAAGGAAAATGTAAAGGGTGTGGGGTGATCAATTATGACCCCAAGGAGACTTTCCCATTAAAATCCTAGTTAAAAAGCACCAAAAAATGTTATCACTCCTTTGATAAGTCTTACTTTCCTTAATTCAAGAACACTAGAAACACATGCATAACAATGCTAGTAAAAACTAAAATTAGAAATTAACTTCCCAGGGGTACAATAAGGAGGATATTTACAGCCGAATAAGAGGAATACAAGTCAAAATACATATCCCACATTAGTCTAAATCTTATCCCAAGAATTTGACTTTGTTTTCTGATGTCTATTTCTTTAGGGGGAAAGATATCTTCAAATAGGTATTTTTAGAACAACCCAAATGACATTGAAGATTCCCCCCATGACATTGGAGACAAGGGGCCAACCACTTTGTGAATTTGGATATATCCTCCATTTAAGTGGATTAAAATTCTTGGAAGCATTTGGGTGGGCCATTTAGGTTCACTTTTGGGATTTAATAAGTGTGATTAAATGCACATTTTCTCCTCTCATGAATGCATCTTGGGCCTCCTATTGTAATTTCATAATGAGGCCATGTAACACCTCTTTCATCCTCCTCATTCTTCTTATTGTACTTGAGCCACCAATCCCATTAAATGTGTCTTGTACATTTATTCCCCTTCCACCACTTGTGCCCTGATTACTATCAAACCATTGAAACATATGTTCTCCTTCATTACCTTCATCCCCTCCCTCTTCAAAATGATTCTTCATCGAATCTTTATATTCAAAGGGAGATAGATCAGAAATATTAATGTTAGCACTCACATTTCCATACCCACTCTGAAAGTTAATCTTGTTGGCATTATAATTTATACTTTATAAAACATAGAAATGTACATCACCCCATTGATGATGTTTTTATTTTCATTGATCTGAAAACCTTTCCTTCCTAAAATATACATACACCCAATCAATGTTTTCTAGTAAATCCTTATTCCGACCCTTGTATTCTTTCTTCACATATTGTTTGTTTATTATTTCAATGTTGTATTTCAGCTTGGAATATAAATACCAAAGAAATTTTACCTATCAAAACCTACAAGATCAACATCCTCATTATTAGTTAGTGAAATAATATCAAAAAAAGTCATTGGGTTAAAGATATACAATCTCAAAAGGTGAGATGTAACACCAAGTGATTTTATGAGATATATTATTTTTAATTTATTTGATGTCTTCTATTTTACATTACACCAAAATTAGATTGTAATATACGCAACACCGTATTAGATAGGAGTATATGCAAAACTATTGTTGGCTCGTGTTACATTCAATTTCATGTTCGTTTTGTGGAAATTATTCTACGCGGCATTAAGAATAGATTTTGATTAATGTATAAATGAAATAAGTTTTCATTATGTTATATGCAACACCAAAAAGAGCTTTCACTACACACAGCCCTGACTTGGCATGAATTACATACAATTAAGACCTTCCTCTATAGAGTGTGTAGTACGCAATACCGAGTTTCACTAAACGAGATATTATTATAATATTATTATAAACTAGTTGTTATGAATAGTAATACCCACTTTTTGAAAATTTATAAATTTTATCAGTCAAAATGGACTTTATTTTTGGATTTGGAATATCGAAATTATCCTTGGGTGAAATTTTGGTATTTATCTGAAAACTTTCAATTTTTGATGAATAGTGAGAACACTATGTTACTATTTATAAAGCAACTTTTTATTTAAATAATTATTTATTTTATTTAAATTTATTTTAGGTCAAAATGGATACATAATACCCATATAAGTTAAATTTAATTCATTAGAGTCATTTTATAATAATTTTCGATATATAAAAATTTTATTGAACTTTTCACCGTCTTTTATCCACCTCCGATGAGAATTTGAAAATTTACATAAATCTTAATTTTACCGCTTCAATGAGTGGAATTTTGAAAATCCAAGAGACATGGTTAATATGATGGAGTAAAATTTCATTCAATAAGATAAAAATAATTTTTATTCAATAGAATCTTCTTAATTTTATTTACCACGGTAAAAAGTAAATAGGGTAATTAAGGGTAAAAATGATATTATTATTACCCTAAAACATGTCATAATTCTATTAGATAAGTTTAATTATACCAAAAACAATCTTAGGAATAAAATATTACCCTTTAGGTCGACATGGATTAGATTAGGACACTTATTATTATTTTATTTAAAGAAGAGTTAAAATAGTTAAAATTGAAGTTTAATAAATTAAACATTTTTAATATAGTGTTTTACATAAGGTAAATTAGACTATAAATATTCATTAGAAATATAAAATAATTTCCTACATAATGGTATTTTATTTATAATTTTTAGACATTAAATAATTTTATTTATATATGACACAATAATGATGAAGTAATTACCTTATTAATGAAATATTAACATAATTGATGTTATAAATACCCAATGAAATGTAATTTTAGACTTTATATGAATTCCACTAATTTTATTGGTTATATATGACATGTTATTATCGATTTAATTAATTATTTTTGAACTAATAATGTTGTTATGATTTTTCCAAAAACTATTTACCAAATAGTGTCAAAATTGATATAAATTGTTTATAAACAAATTCTATATTATTAATTGTTATTTTATTCCTAAAAATCTAAGGATCAGAAAAATGACTTAGATAAGGTTATTTATATTAATAATGATCCACTTAGGGTTCGTTTGGCTTTTTATAGTATGTTTATTAACCATATAGTGTATGAAAACAAGAAGACAAGGTAAAAGTTAAATTATTTAACTTAGAGTTAAATCTAAATGATAATGTTAAAATAGTAACCTAAACATGTCTAAACCCTATTGGTTGAGAGGATTTTGACCCATCCCGACTTTAGATTCTACATAAATCAATTTGGAGCTATTATAAACCGAATATGACTTTATTATAAAATAATAATTTATGTTTTTCTTAAGATGCGCCTCTCCTCCCTTATAAAAAGGAACCCCTTCCCTCTTCTAATCACACCCTTTTTTGTATTGAATATCAGCCAAAACCTTCCAATTCCTCTCCTAAACCACTCTATTTATATCATATAGGTCCTGGTATTCTCAAAATACCAACTCTAGTTTCATAATAAGATGTTTAAAGGAGGTGCGTCGAGGAAGAGGTAATCTCTTCTACCGACTCTTTCAAATTTCTTTCTTCTTCTACTTCATCTTATTTAGTTGTTTCATTATAAAGTAATAACATAAGTATTAATTATATACTGATATGTTATTATAAATACTAAACAACCCTATTTACCCTTCTATCCATCCTACGGAAACTGAAATCACCGCGTGTGCATATGTACGGAATATCGTCTCCACACCGTGGTGTAATCGGTTTTACCACCACCACCTTACATGGATGGGTATAATGGTGTAAAGAATAACTATATATAGTTATTATAACATCATACTGATTCAGAGATATTATATCATCCACTCCAATTCTATTAAATAATAATGGGAATGATAGCATCACTCGTGCGTACGTACGAATTACCGTCTCCATGACGCGATGAGATTCATTCTCCATGTTAACCACTCAAGGATGATTATAAAGTATATATAATGAATTATAATGAAATATATTACATGATAAATCTACTGGATTTATGTATATACATATATTTCATCTACTTACTTCCATTCATGTCAATAAGGAAAGGAAAACAACGTTAACACGTATATACGACTTACCGTCTCCATGAACGGTGTATTTCATTTCATTTAGGTATCTATTATATATATATACTGAATATATATGATATATAAATCATGATTTAAATTCATTAATTAAGTAAATCATGATATAAGTAATAATAATATCAATAAAAACAAGTCCAAACACATATGATAAATAAAACAATTTTAACCAAAACGCTGTTTAATATGGAATTTACAAAAGAACATGTAATATAAAGGATTAAGTGATTAATATATGATATCATAACAATGAATATGATTCTGTAATAACTCAATGATGTTATTTAAATCATTTCATAGGAGGTTCGAATACGTATGAAGCATGTCATACATAAGGTAAGGGATAATTATTCCAATCTTGTTCTTATCCGAGATTTTTTATTCATATGTATTTACTAGGGTTATTGTTATCATCCATGTACATGTTTTCTAAAAGTGTTTTTATGTATTTTTAAAGTCCTTTTTACCCATTTTTGACTTTTACCACATGTTATGAAATGAATATTTCTTTTGTTTACCATACAAGGAACTTTTTGACTTTTCCGACAAAAGTAAGAGGATAATGTTTTTTTAACTTATATGGCATGAACGGATTTTTACGGTTTCATAACACCTTATTTTCATGAATCTTACTATACAATATTTCATGACTATTTTCAAAAAAATTCATTTTATTTTAAAATTTCTTGTCATTTTGTGAAAAGAAAATGATTTTGACTAAGAAAGGATATTTTCCTCATGAATTTATTTCAAGTGTTTTATCAAAATCAATTTCCATCTAAGATGACATTATTTCATATGTGTATGTTTCAAGTATAATGTCTCCATTATTTACATGGTTTCAAATCTCATATGATGAAATGATATCGATTTGTTTTATATGGATTATGTTATGATGGGATGAGGTTTATGAAACCCATTTTATTTTTTGGGGTTATGATGAATGATTTATGTTTTTGTTGTGGCACACATAAGAATGATTTCATTATGAAATGGGTGGGACCTATATCTCCCTCCAATTCTTTTGGTAATTAATTATATCTCATGAGATAAACATGGTTGGAATGACAAGTTAATCAGGTTCAGTGATACAGGACTGGAATGAGGAGTGAACTCGATTCAGTATGAGACTTCTTCCACTAAGATGGTCTCGACATCAATGCCTTGGGTACTATGGAAATAATAACATGTGATTACTGGGTTCCACAATTACATGTTTTATTTACATGATATTTTATCATGATTTATGTTCCATTATGATCTATGACCTACGTATTGCCATGTTTTATGTCATTGCTCATGATTTTGAAGTTTAATCATTATGTTCATGTTTTTATGTTCAAATCTATATGGTTTGTTTTATTTTCTCAATGCTTACCCTTAATGAGAATTTGAGATCAAAATTTATATGTTTTCTTTTCCCTAATATATAAAGAAGGGTTTTAGGTAAGAAAACAAAAGGGGAAGTTCTTTATGGGAGATGTTGAAGATCTTTCACCATGATTTTAGGATTATGTTCTGAGTTTCCAAAGACACTAAACTATTACGATCCTTGAGTGTTGGTTTTTGTTATGTATTAAGTATTCCACAAAAGTAATGTAATGTCCATTTACGTCATGTTTGGGGTCTCTAAAGTTGGTATCATAGGAAAGGTTTCGTTAACCTTTGGAAAGTAGGATGTAAAAACTTTAGTGAGATACCTAGAGATATTTCTAAGGTATGTCTAGGGATGCCCCAAAGGTTTAGTATAACTATAGGTTACAGTCCGAGAGTTATGTTGACGATCATGAATAACCTAGGGTGAACCTAAGGTGACATGGATTAAAAAATGTGTGATAAGTTAGACATCTCTTAAGTGAGATTTAATGATTATGTGGTTCCTCGTTATTTTAACTATTTCTTACACTAAGGGTTCTGGTTTTAGTAAATGGAGGGAACGAGAAGGAATTCATTTAACGTTTATTCTGATGGAAAATTTGGTGACTATGATCAAAAAAATTGTGTAATGCCTATAGAGAAATATATAGTGATTATTCTGAATCAGTCATCACGATATATGATTAACAAGGTGAACGTTGGTGTTATTCCTAAGTCATTAAATAAGAGGACTATGGAATTTTATATAAGTTTTTATGGTGAGGAGCATAGAGAAAGGAAGATTGAGATTTCTAAAGAAGGGAAAAATAACCTTGAGGAATACATCGAATGGAGGGGAAGATGATTTCTATGTGGAAAAAAGGGTCATAGGTTGACAGACTTTTATGGAGTTCAATGACTTATTTGTGGAGAACATGGGCATTACCCAACTCAATGCCCTGACCTAAGAGGTTACTTCTAAATCAAGGAAGGACTTCTTCAAGGACAAACATTGGAGAGGATGGATTTACGTGTTTATGTATAGGTATTCAAGAATAATTTTTTTGAGGTACTTTTATGGTATATTGGAATATTTCCGTATTAGTCTATTGTTGTTTTCAATAATTTTATGGTACCAGTAACCACGAAAAGTGATTCAAATATTTCGGAAAGTAGATTATATGTGCATAATGAATGGATAAGGAGAAAATAATATGTTTGATAGTATTCATGAGCTCATGATTGATATAAGGACTAACTGATATCATGGTTTGAGTATATATAATTTTTGGGATTTTGGAATGTGGAAAGTGTTAACTTTTAACTGCATTCATGTTTTCACTATGGTTCAATGGGCATTTATGTTTCAAGAGAATATGTGATTAAGGCTTTAGAATGTTTTTAATGTGACCAAAAAGACATATGTTATGATATATATGGATAAATGATGGTATCTGCATGCTTGTTATATGAATTATCTTGTAATGTTTTTCACTATAATATGAGATTGGACAACAGTATTTTGGATTAGACTAAATATTGGAATGAATTAAGTTAGACATAATATTGTATTGATTAAGGTTAGAACTTTTTTTTGAAATTATTGATTGAATTTTATAATAATGTAGTTTTAGAAAAAAGGACAACCTGCAGGACGGGCTATAACCCATCGCGTCGAACAAGGTTGCGGGAATCAAACCCACAACCGAAGTGTAACATGCCTTTATCACCTTCCACTGGCCTATAGAAAGTCCCTCTTTAGTAGAAACTAGTTTTATTATATTAATCAGTATGATATATGAAGTATAAGTCCATTTTAGGAACCATATATGATTAATCTCACTATAGATGGACCTATGTATTTTTTATAACTTTTTCTAACATTTTTTTAAGATATATGGAATGACCAATCATTCAATCTCATGATCTAATAACACTTGATGAATGAAAAATTCAACTTCATTTCTTTAAGAGATAAAGTGTAAATTGTCCATGGAATGACCAACAGTGATATTGTACCAAAATCAAGAAAGTATTTCTTCTAATTCCAATTTCATCAACATTAGGGAAATGATCTTGAAAACCAAAAATGTTTTCCTAGTGACCTTATATCTGATGAATTATATGGTACTTTAGTTCATCAAAAATTTATGGCGTTGTGATTATTGGATTTTTCATAGCCATGTCCTCTACCACTCCTCATCAGAAGTTGATGGTTATATTTCTCTTCCATATCCATATTTTCACCTATGTTGCCCTTTGTGGAAACCCATTGCTGAGTTACTTTGGGTGACTGTTATGATTCTAACTTCCCTTTTTTAAAATGATGTTTTAGTATTCCTTTTTAAAATGTGGATTTCTATGAAATAAACTTTCAAATAGTAAACCATTTATAACCCTGGCGAATTTCGATGGTGAAATTCATTTTAAGGGGGTAGAATGTAACACCCCGAGATTTTATGAGATATATTATTTTTAATTTCTTTGATGTCATATATTATACATTACACCAAGATTTGCTTTTACTATACGCAACACCGTATTAGCTTGCAGTATACGCAAAACTATTATTGGCTCGTGTTACACACAATTTCATGTTCGTTTTGTTGAAATTATTCTATGCAACATTAAGCATAGATTTTGTTTAATGTATAAATGAAATATGTTTTGATTATTTTATACGCAACACCAAACAGATCTTTCACTACACTCATCCCTGACTTGGCTTTCATTAAACGCAATCAATACCTTCTTCAATAGCATGTGTAGTAGGCATTACTGAGTTTCACTAAACGAGAGATTGTTATAATATTTCTATGAACTAGTAGTTATGAATAGTAATAACCACTTTTTAAAATTTTATAAATATTATCTTTCAAAATGGACTTCATTTTTGGATTCGGAATATCGAAATTAACCTAGGGTGAATTTTTTGTATTTTTATGAAAACTTTCAATTTTTGATGATTACTGAAAACACTGGGTTACTATTTAAAAACCGACTTTTTAATTAAATAATTATTTATTTTATTTAAATTTAATTTTAGGTCAAAATTGATACATAATACCTATATAAGTTAAATGTAATTCATTAGAGTCATTTTATAATAATTTTGGATATATAAAAATTTTATAGAACTTTTCACCGTCTTGTACCCACCTTCTAAGAGAATTTGAAAATTTACATAAAACATAATTTTACCTCTTATGTGAGTAGAATTTTGAAAATTTGAGAGACACGGTTAATATCATGGAGTAAAATGTGGTTTAATAAGATAAAAATAATTTTTGGTGAATAGAATCTTTTTACTTTTATTTACCACGGTTAAAAGTAAATAGGGTAATTAAGGGTAAAAATGATATTATTATTACCCTAACACATGTCCTAATTCTACTGGATATGTTTAATTCGACCAAAAACATTATTAGGAATAAAATATTACCATTTAGGTCTAGTTGGATTAGATTAGGACACTTATTATTATTTTATATAAAGAAGATTTAAAATAGTTAAAATCAATGTTTAATAACTCAAACATTTTTAATATAGGGTTATACATAAGTTAAATTCGAATATAAATATTAATTATAAAACTAAAATTACTTCCTACAAAATGGTATTTTATTTATAATTTTTAGACATTAAATAATTTAATTTATTTATGACATAATGATGATGCAGTAATTACCTTATTAATGAAATATTTACATAATTGATGTTATAAATAACCAAATAAATGTAATTTGAGACTTTTAATAAATTAAACTTATTATATAGGTTAATATGACATGTTATTATTGATGTAATTATTTGTTTTCGGACTAATCATGCTGTTATGAGTTTCACAAAAATCAATTACCAAATAGCGTCAAAATTGACATAAATTGTTTTTAAAACAAATATTATATTATTAATTGTTATTTTATTCAAAAAAATATTATGTTCAGACAAATGAAATAGATAAGGTTATATATGTTAACAATGAACCACTTTGGGTTAGTTTTTCATTTTATAGTACGTTTATTTACCTTATAGTGTAAGAAAACAAGAAGACACGGTAAAAGTTAAATTTTTTAACATAGAGTTAAATATAAATGATAAGGTTAAAATAGTAACATAAACTGGTCTAAAACGTATTGGTTGAGTGGTTTTAGACTCTTCCACTCTTTATCATCGAAATAAATAAATTTTGAGCTATTATAAACCGAATATGTCTTTATTATAAAATAATATTTTATGTTTTTCCTGTAGTGCCCCTCTCCTCCCTTATAAAAGGGCACCCTTTCCCTCTTCTCTCCTTACACTTTTGAGCCTTGAAGCTTGTCCAACCCCTAAAAATTACTCTAATAAACCTCTCTAGTTATATCATAGATGTTCGGGTCTTATAAAAAGACTGACTCTAGTTCCTTAAGAAGAAGTTTAAAGTAGGTGTGTCGAGGAAGAGGTAATCTCTTCTACCGACTCTTTCTTGTTTCTTTCTTCTTCAACTTCCTCTTCTTTAGCTGTTT
Organism: Viscum album; assembly: GCA_963277665.1. Lineage (NCBI taxonomy): Eukaryota > Viridiplantae > Streptophyta > Magnoliopsida > Santalales > Viscaceae > Viscum > Viscum album. The sequence goes on along the minus strand of OY728140.1, from coordinate 1,261,135,786 downwards.
CATTATAAAGTAATTACATAATTTTAAATTATATAATGATATGTTATTATACATATGAAACAACCCTATTTCACCTTATATCCATCATATAGAAAATGAAATCACTGCACGTGCGTACGTACGGAATACCGTCTCCACGCCTTGGTGTAATCCGTTTTTCCAGCACCACCTTACTTGGATGGGTATAATGGTGTAAAGAATAACTATATATAGGTATTATAACATAATACTGATTCTGATATATTATATCATCCACTACAGTTCGATTAAATAATTTTGGAAATGATATCATCACTCGTGCGTACGTACAGATTACCGTCTCCATGATGCGATGAGATTCATTCTCCATGTTAACCACTCAAGAATGATTATAAAGAATATATAATAAATTATAATGATGTATATTACATTATAAAGCTTCTATATTTATGTGTTTGTATATATATGTCATCTAATTTCTTCCATTCAAGTAAATAAGGAATGGAAAACAACGTTCATGCGTATGTACGGCCTACCGTTTCCATGAACGGTGTATTTCATTTCATTTAGCTATCTATTATATATATATACTGAATATATATGATATGTAAATCCTAATTTACATTCTACGAGTAATTAAATCATGATATAAGTAATAATAATATCAATAACATCAAGTCCAAACATGTTCGATAAATAAAACCATTTTACCCAAAACGCTGCTTTAACATGGAATTTACAAAAGAAAGTGTAATATAAAGTCATAATAGAACCATATATGATATCATAACAATTAATATGATTCTGTAATAAGTAAATGACATTATTTAAATCATTATACAAGAGGTTCGGATACGTATGAAACATATTAGACCTAAGGTAAGGGAAAATTATTCCAATCTCATTCTTATCCGAATTTGTTTATTCGTAAGTATTTACTGGGGTTATGTTATCATCCATGTCCATGTTTTCTAAAAGTGTTTTTATGTATTTTCAAAGTCCTTTTTACCCATTTTTTAATTTTACCACATGTTATGAAAGGAATATTTCTTTTGTTTACCATACGAGGAACTTTTTGACTTTTCTGACAAAAGTACAAGGATAATGTTTTTTTAACTTATACGACATAAACAGATTTTTATGGTTTTATAACACCTTATTTTCATGAAGCTTAATCTACACGATTTCATGAATATTTTCAAAAAAATCCTTTTCTTTTAAAATTTTATGGAATATTGTGAAACGAAAATGATTTTGAATAAGAATGGATATTTTCCTCAAGAATTTATTTCCAGTGTTTTATCAAAACCATTTTCCATCAAAGATGACATTATTTCATATGTGTATGTTTCAAGTATAATGTATCTATGATTTACATGGATTCAATTCTCTTATGATGAAATGATATCCATTTGTTTTATATGGATTAAGTTATGATGCGATGATGTTTATGAAACCCATTTTATTCTTTTGGTTATGATGAATGATTTCTATTTATGTTGTGGCACACGTAAGAATGATTTCATTATTAGGTGGGTGGGACCTATATCTCCTTCCAATGCATTGGTAATGATTTATATCTAATGAGATAGACATGGCTGGAATGGAAAGATAATCCGGTTTAGTGATAAAGGACTGAAATGAGGAGTGAACTCGATTCAGTAAGGGACATTGTCCACTAAGATGGTCTCGACAGCAATTCCTTGGCTACTATGGAAATCATAAAATGTTCTTAATGGTTGTCACTATTACATGTTTTATTCACATTCTATTTTATCATGATTGATGATCCATTATGATCTATGACTTACGTACTTCCATGTTTTATGTCATTGCACAAGATTCTGACGTTTAAACATTATGTTCATGTTTTTAATTTCAAATGTATATGGTTTGTTTTATTTTCGTCGTGCTTACCCTTACTGTGCATTTGAGCTCAACCTTTTATATGTTTTATTTTCCACAGGATATAAATAAAGGATTTAGGTAAGAAAATAAAAGGGGAATATCTTTATGAGAGATGTCGAATATCTTTCACCATGATTTAAAGATAATGTTCTGAGTTTCAAAAGACACTAAAATATTACGATCCTAGAGTGTTAGTTTTTGTTATGTATTAAGTACTCCAAAAAAGTAATGTAATGTCCATGTAGGTCAAGTTTGGGGTCTCTACATGAGAATTTAGTAGTGGAATTCACTAATAAGTTATATGAGAACTCTCTATATGGAAAACATTTTTTCCAATCATTTAAATTTTTGGAATTATTGAACCGAAGAGGGTAGAAAGAGCCATATTCACCTCTTCAATTTTCCCATCAGTTTGAGGATGTGCCATTATTGGAAAAAATATTTTTGTTCTCCATTTATTCCACAATGTCCTCTAAAATTGGTAATGGAATTTCACAACCCTATCACATATAATGGTGTTGGGAAGTTAATGTATTCTTACAATTTCATTGAAAAATAAATTTACTATATGAATTGTGTCATTAGTTTTTGACTATGAAATGAAATGGGCCACTTTGATAAATAGATTCACAAAAAAAATGTAATCATTTTTCTATCGTGATCGAGGAAATCCCTACAAAAAATTCTTATATATGTCGGTCTAATGAAAGGATGGAATGAGAAAGGGGGAATACAATCTCATAGATTGATCCTTGGACTATGAATGCTTACCATTGAGATACTTTGGAAAATTTTGAATTTCATATTTTCTAATTATTCTCCAATAAAAATGTTCATGAAAAGTAGCTAGTGTTTTATCAACCCCAAAATTCTCCATAAAACCACCGCAATGAGTTTCTTTTATAAGAAATTCTTGAGTAGAACAATTTGGAATGAACTGTTTACCGATTTTGAAATGAAACCCATCATTTTTGTAATAATCATTAAGTCTATGTTTTTTCTCAAGTTGCCTAAATTTGAGAAAAATATCCATCATTTTCATACATACCCTTCAACAAATCATGTTTAAGTAATTCAGATTGAATAGATATAATAAGTTCATACCACAATGAAAGAGCTTCGACAACCACATTTTCCTTACCTTTTTTGTGCTTGATCACGTAGTGAAAGGTCTCAATGAATTACAACCAAGATGCATGTCACCAATTCAAATTACCTTGGGACTTCAAATACTTATGTCTTCTATGGTTATAATGAATAATAAGCACTCTAGGACATAATTAATATTTCCATGTTTTCAGGGTTCGTTTCAAAGACTAAAGTTCATTATCATATGTTGAATAATTTAATGTTTACCCATTAAATTTCTCCCTAAAGTAAGAAATTTCTTGTGAATCGTGAGTCAAAATAGCACCAATACTAACTCCCGATGCATCACACTCAGTTTCAAATACATTATTAAAATACTGTGACCTTAAAAGGGGTGAAATGAATAAAAAAATTGAGTGTGTTAAAAGGTTTTTCTTATTTTTCACCCCATATAATGACCACATGTTTCATTACAAGTTCATTAGAAGGTGATGAGAATAATGAAAAATAATTAAAAAACCTCTTCTAGAAGCCTTCAAATTCATGAAAACTCTGAAGCTTGGTTGCACTATTTGGTATTGGCCATTGTTGAATTACTTTAACTGTTTCATAATCCACAAGGATTGCCTACTCTGCTACAAAAAAGCAATGAAGCAAAATATAATCCATGAAAATAAAAGAACCTTTATGAATATTGGAATAAAATTAGTTATATTTAATGGTCTCACACACATAATGCAAGTGTTTAACATGGTTGTCTAGAGATTTACTATACACCATGATATCATCAAAATAGATAACCAATAATTATACAATGAATGAATAAAGGACATGGTTATTTGAGATCCAGAATGTACTTGGTGCATTAGTTAAACTAAATGGAATAAATAACCACTCATAAAAACTGAAAATAATTTTAAAAGTAGTTTCCCAATCATCTACTTCTTTAATTCGAATTTAGTGGTATCCAAATTTATGATAAATTTTTAAAAAAAATGAATGCACATGTTATTAATTAAGCATGCCATCAATTATAGGGAACAGATAATGGTACACAACTTTTATTTTGTTGATGGTGCGGCAATCCACAAATATCCTCCACATTCCATCATTCTTGTGTATCAGTTTAACCAGACCTGTGCATAAACTCATAATTTCCATCACTAATAATTTTCTCATTAGTTCTTCAAATTGAAATTGGATATCTATATTATCTTTTATATTAGCTCTATATGCTGGCCTCTACTGAATTTCGGCACCAGGTAATAATTCAATCTTATGATCAATGCCTCTTAAAGTGGGTAATCTATCAAGTGTTTCTTCTGGAAACAACTCACCAAATTCGGGTAGTAAAGACCCAACACATAAAGGAAAATTATATTTAATTTCATTATTTTCAAGGTAAGAATGATTACTAATGAGTAAGAATACTTTACTGCTCAATAAATCACAATTCCCTTAACATTCAATTTTTTTAAATCCTCTCACACTCTTTCTATTTTTTTTAATCTCTAAAATGGTTTCTCATACTTTCTAGCATAACAAATTGGTTCCCTCAAGTTTCCATAAATTTAATCAAGATGAATATTAATAAGAAGAAATAAACTCATGGATATCATTAAAAATTAGAAATTTTAGAATCATTTGAAATAAGGGAGTCCAACAAAATCGGAGATAAAGAGATATAGGAGAAATTGTTATGGTCGAAGGTTGTATATAGAAGAAAGAACAAAATTTGGAGTATAAAATTAGAGAATAAACTCACTGGATTTTTGATAAAAAACCAACACAATGTGTCATAATTTTAGTAGTTTTTTTCTTTTTTACTGATTTATTTTTTAAAAATAATTCAACTAAGAGGGAGGGAACAGCGATTTGATGTTAGTGTGTGTCTTAGAAAAGATGTGAATATATCAAAAGAACAAATCCAATCAAAATTATTCCTAAATGATGAGAAATATAATCTATATAATTTATATATAAAATAATCCTTCAAATGAAAGATTCAAAAGTGATTGGATTTATGTCTCAGAGATTTTCATATTTCACAAAAGAGAATCTGTAGCACAAATAGATTCAGATATAACTTCAAATATATGCATCAGAATTTAGTATTTTCGAATAGAGACGTAACATGAGGTTCTGAACTATAAAAATTATAGATGACCTATAAAAAAACTCAATGAAAAATTATAAGAAAATGTAGTAGAATGTTTCGGCCAAAATTGGGGATGAACGAAAATGGATGACGAATGAGAATAAGATGGGAAAAATAGAAAAAATGATATCACCTGGTGTCCATTTCGAAGATTAGATACCAAATTATAAGATTCCTGTATGGGTGTGGGGTATCCATTGGCCAAATGCAGAAACACAAGCTATGGAAGAAGGGGAAATAGAAAATAAAAGAAAATGAAAGGAAAACAAAAGGGGAAGTGGGTGATCGATTATGAACCCAATGATACATTCCCATTAAAACCCTAATTACAATTTTCCATAATGGTTCTTCACTACATGGATTATACTTACATGCATTATTTCATGAACATAAGAAACAATAGAATAATATTACTAGAAAACACTAAAATTTGACATTAACCTGTATGGGGTACAATGATGCAACTATTTTTATCCAAATGAGGGGAATAAATGTCAAAATACCAATCCCACAAAATAATAAATCATATCCCATGAATTTGACTTTGTTTACACATTTTCATGGATTTAGAGGATAAGATATCTGCAAATAAGATTTTTAGAACAACCCCAAAGACATTGATGATTCCCACCATCACCTTAGAGGCAGGGGGCCCACCACATTGTGACCATAGAGATTTCCTTTATGCAAGTGGATTAAAATTCATGGAATCATTTTGGTGGGCCTTTTTTGTTCAGTTTTGGGATTTAATAAGTGTCATTAAAGGTATATTTTTTCCTCCCATGGATGCATGTTGGGCCTCCTCTATTATTGTCAATATAAGGCCATGTAAAGACTCTTTTATCCTCCTTGTTATTCCTCTTATCATTGCGCCACCAATCCCATGAAATGGGTCTTGCACAATTATGGTTCTTCCACAATCTGAGCCATGATTTCCCTTGTCTCCTCATTAGATATATGATCCTTCATTCCCATCAGTTCTATCGTCTACTCCGTGTTTTATTTTAATGGCCATTATGTTTTTTCACCGCTCCAAAAATAAATATTCTTTTTAAAAAAACAAATGTATTCAAATAATTTCCACTTCCCCTTTTTAAAAATAATTGTTTATTTCTTAATTAACTATTAATAGATATTCCATTTAGAAAAAAAATCAATATATTTTTATATCTATATTATTTTAACCATTTTATATTTATAATGATTGTTTATTTATATATATTTGAAATAATATTTTACAAAAAATAAATTATTCTACTACCTCACTCAATTTTTTTATGATTGGTTTACTCCTCTCATTTTAATACAATTTCAAAAGGGGTTTATTGAAAAAAAAAATCACTTATATTTATCCTATAAGGTTTATCATTATTGATTTGATTTTTTAATCCATCATTATATGTTACTGTGATATGAGTTCATTTGGAGAATACATGTTTGGATATTCAATTATTTTTTATGCTCATGTTGTGTATTGTTTTTAAATGTTTTAAGAATTCCATTCTATTTCCATGGGTTCAATATGAGATGATGGATGTTTTATTTTAATGTGGATGTAAATTTTATTAATTATGATATGGTTTAAAATTTATATATAACCCCAATAAATTGGGTAATTACATATATCTAATTATAAAGAAATGTTATATAAAATAGTTAACAATAATCCTTATTCACAATGTGTAAATGTGATGGTGTTAAGATATAATCACAATTTAACATTTGAATAGGTTAAAAATGCTATTGAGTCTCTTTTTCATTTCAGAGACCAACAAAGGGAAAAGGGGAATACCGTAATGACAATGAGGGTCACCCTTTGAAGAAAATCAAAAATTGACTAAGGCATGGACAATGAAACCATTTAGAGGGAGTCGCACAAGTTACCTGCATACGGCGCAAGTCACTTGCGCACCACATATGGGTCACGCAAGTCACTTGCGCACCCTATACCTTTTTTCGTCCAAGGTTCCATGTGGCCTATAAATAGCCCCTCTGGGCCCCCCATTTCAAAGACGAAATTTCCAAAACTCAGATTCAATCTCTGGTCACCCAAGTCTTTGATTGATGTCTTTTGAACACTTCTAAGGTAATTATTTACCCAGAATAGAAGATCTAAATATGAAGAATAAGGACTAATATTATAACTCATCAATACATGAACGCCTAAGTGTTCAACCCTTAAAAGAAATGGAAATAGTGTTGCGTCGTCTTGTCCTCTCAAATAAACTTGTGTGCCAACCATCTGGAATCCTATAGGGATGATACTAAGGGCTTGAGTTCAAAGTCTCCCAAGTATTACCCTATAGATTATTCGTCGCCCAAGGTGACTCGTGTCGTGCAAGACTACTTGCGTGACTAGAACTTGCGCGCCAGAACAATACTTGTGCGCCTCCTTCCTAGTCACCTACTTTCCTCAAATTCACCACTCTTCTTCAAGAAACGGCCTTCAAAACCCTTTTCAAAGCCATTTATGGCATGGTTCCTTTTTTGCCTCCCGTATCTAAGAGGAATTCATTGGGCCTCCTTCTCAAGAGTAAGCCCCAATCAGAATTTCATTTAATTTGTAATCCTTCTCAGGAGGAAGCCCCAATGATAATTTCCTTTAATTGGGCCTCTTTCACAAGAGTAATCCACTATCATAATTTCCTTTAGTTGGGCCTCCTTTTCAGGAGTAAGCCCCAATAATAATTTCTTTTAATTGGGCCTCCTTCTCAGGAGTAATCCCCAATCATAATTTCCTTAAATTTGGACTCCTTCTCAAGAGTAAGCCCCATTCATAATTTCCTTTAATTAGGCATCTTTCTCAGTAGTAATCCCCAATCATAATTTCCTTTAATTGGGCCTCTTTCTCAAGAATTATCCCCAATCAAAATTTTCATTAATTGGGCCACCTTTTTAGGAGTAAGACTCGAGTTAAAATTCCAAATCACCATAAAGTAAAAATACCTTTATGGACCCTGATCCTGGGATTATTTCCTAAAATAAGTCATGGTCTTCATTTACTTGGTCCATCATACATACTTAATCCCCACATAATTTCTCATGACTAGATCTTTCTTGACATAATTTTCAAGTTTACTGATACCTCATTTTCTCACAACGGGCATGAATCACGTTGTCTTATAGAGTAAAAGTAATAATGACATATCTTTTTTGGACATTAACCATGCATAAACCACTCCCAAACTACGTGGACATTGATCTCTGACTTAAAAGTAGAGTACGTAGGAAGACTTTATAAGGTTCGAGCCCATCTTTCATTAATTATTTCCCATCCCATATGATGTTAAAATATACCATTCTTATCAAAAAATGTGGATTATAATCCCTTTTTAATGAGGATACGTAGGTAGCCCATCTGTGGGTATGATCGAAACACTGAAATAATCTCAGTCTTTCTGAATGACAATAAACTCCAAGTGCCCAACTGAGTGGCCTTAAAACCAGTATGGTCATCATAAGGACCAAGATATTTCTATATAATATTGATAAAACACTATTTTGTTGAATATTTTATTTATTATAAATGATATAATTTCCTCACATTGTGTTAAATATGTTTAATTAGGAAGTATTTAAGATTAGATCATTTATTTGAATATTTGATGAAAATTCCAGTTTTACCCTTTATAGTTCACCGTAGTATTTCGAAGATAAATAATTTTATATTCATTATTTGAATTTTAAATTTTGTAATAGTGTTCCTGACATAATTATATACAACTGTTTTTCAGGACACTAAATCTAAAGAGTACAGTTGGTTGTTGAAAATGGTCCATGAAATCAAAGTTGGGTTGGACTCTCCAGAATGGAAAAACTTCTGTATTTCAGCCATACCTCCTTCATCTGGGCTTGGATTAATCCCCAATTTTTATAGGAGATAGAGGACCCATATACTCACATATTATCCTTATCGAAGGCCGGCCAATTTATGCTTTTTTGGTCAAATGTGGGGGTTCAATTTTCATTAAAATATTTGTCCGAATTTCCACATTCACTATTGAAACCACTTGCAACCTCTCCTCCCCTCCCCTCTATAAATTAGAGTTTTTCTCATTTTTAGGGGTTGGGACGTGCATTGGGAAGTTGAGGGCAGAGGAGAACTGGATCCACTCCAATTATCCAACAATTTCAATAAGGGTAGCTCTTGAAGCAAGGATCCCTTTAACGAAGCCTTCTTCTTCTCCTTCATGTTGTAATGATTTTGTTTGTCTAATAAACTTCTTTATTATTGTTTTATTTTTCTCTTTTCTTCAGTTTTATATAAATTTATGCTTCTCTTAATCTTCCTCTATGGGCTGGAATTCTTGAGTAGAATCATTATTGGGTTATACCCACTATAAACCTTTGCACATGCAAAATGCTTCTACGATGATTACGCCACCCATGGAAGAGTAGTATTTTAGTAATTGATCTATCTTCTACCCTCTTCATTTAAATATTTTGAATCAATGAGATACTGTAATTCACATAATATGATCCATGAATTGTGTTTTTAAATTAAAAGAAACTAAGCAAGAAATTAAACAATTAACACAAAAACACGCGAGGTCGGGATTTTGTGTAAATTGTGAGAGCGTAATCTTATTCGGTAATACAAGACCACACGGGATAAATTTGTAGAGTTCAAATATAATCCCTAAACACAATTAATCCTCATTTACAGAGTGGATATGTGATATAATTAACCACTGACCATAGTATATCCTTATAACAACAATCAAAGTAGGGTGCTACGATTGCGTGTTCCGAAGCTAGCCTAGGGTTTAAGTAATCTCATCTTTGTGGTTAAGTTAACTCTCGTAGGGTTCGAGGGATAAAAAATTAGGGGATCATAATTAAGTGGATATTGATTTAAATGATAATGATTATTAAGTGAATTAATAGGTAGAGTTAGATCGATTATGCCTTTTAAAATAGATTTCTAAAAAAACATCTTCTTGTTGTGTCATTTTAATCGAAATTCATTTCAAAACTAAAAACAAAAAAAATATATACAATATTCTTCCTGCAAAATTCTTCTAGATTAATAAACTATAAAAAACCCCAATCCTTTAATGTAGTGTTTTTATTTTATTCTATTTTATTTTATTTTTAGAATAACTTTAATAAGTTGATAAATTCACTTCCTCCTTTGAGAGACGACCTTGGTCAGCCACTCTGCTGCACCTAAGTACCCCAAAATCACATTAATCATTTGAGGGAACCCACGACAGCGCTCTTTCAAATTGGCACTATTGCCGGGGAGGCAAGTAATTATTTCAACCAATTAGAGGTATTTATTTTGTTTTACATTTTAATTCTCTTCCTCCCTTCTTTCTTCCATCTTTACCCAATCTGATTTTTTTCCCTTCTTCTTTTATTTACTTCTACTTATTTTAAGACAATCAACTAAAACTTCTAATTTTAATTTTACTATGGTCCACATTCTTACTTCTCATATTTCATTTATTGATGACACGAACTAATCCCGAAAAACTCTTAGATCTTGACCCTGAGATTGAACGCATCCTTAGGGCACGAATCAGACACTCTCAGTCTACGGGAAGTTTCAATATTCAACCAGTTGTTGAATTCATATCTTCTGGAAACATTGAAATTGGAAGCAATACAAATTCAAACATAAAATAAGAACCAATGTCTGGAAATAATAGAAATTAACTTAATAGAACCATTTGAGAATTGGCTGCACCTGATATTAAGTATCAACCAAATTGTATTGCATAGCCAAATCTCGAATCGGACATTGAACTGAAATCTGGGTTAATTCACTTACTTCCAAAGTATCATGGCCTCTCTGGTGAGGATCCTAATAAACATTTGAAAGAATTTAATGTTGTTTGCTCAACCTTGAAACCAATAATTGTATCTGAAGACCAAATCAAATTTAGAACATTCCCATTCTCAGTTGATGGAGCTGTGAAAGATTGGATGTATTATTTACAACCCGAAGATGTAACTTGTTGGAACGATTTGAAACGTCATTTCTTGCAGATATTTTTTCCAGCATAAAAGACAAAATCCATTCGTATGGAGATATCGGGGATCAACCAAGCACAAGGGTAGTTAATGTATGAGTATTGGGAGAGATTCAAGAAGTTGTGTGCAAGCTGTCCGCATCACCAAATCAGTGAGAAACTCCTCATACAATACTTATATGAAGGACTCACACCCATGGAGAGGAACATGGTTGATGTTGCAGAAGGAGGAGCATTGGTGGACAAGACACCAGTAGCTTCACGTGTGTTGATCGACAAGATGTCCCAAAACTCCAAACAATATGGCGATAGAGGTACACCACATGTCAGGGGAGTACATCAGGTAAGTCCTTCTTCTCTTGAACATCATTTGATTGATACCAAGTTGGGAGAATTGAACACTTTGGTGAGGCAGATTAAATTGGCTCAAAAGATATCCCAACCCCCTCCTTCAATTCCTTGTGGCATTTGCACTAAGACAAGCCACCCAACTGATTATTGCCCACAAATAAAAGAGACAGAAGATTCTGCAGCAGTGTTCCCTGGGAGACCATATCAGCATCAACAACAATAACCATATCCCCCGATAAGTTTGATTAATTTGCTCCAACATACAATAAAGGGTGAAAAGATCATCCTGACATGAGGTATGGCTCTGAAGAACATGAAAGGACCCCCTTTCAACCAAACTTCCAGCAGCCTCCACCTTACCAACAGGGTTTCCAACAACCCCAAAGGAGATTTGAAGCTCAAACATCAACAAGTCAGCAACAAGGGAATCCACCACCAAAGGTAGATTCTGATACTGATGATCTTTTGAAGCAAATTGTTCTTAATCAACAAAATGAGCTAAAGAGTCAGGGTTCGGAGATGAGGGAGTTAAAGACTCAAATGAGCCAGATTGCGACCGCCCTCCATGAACTTGTAAGTAAGAATTCCGGAAATCTACCTTCCCATCCCATTCAAAATCCAAAGGGGAATTTTAGTGCCATCACATTGAGAAGTGGGAAGCAAATGAACGATACATCTGTACCTACCATTCCACCGGGATTCACCTCAACTCCGGAGAAGCCTCATTCCAAACCAACTGATGAGCAATCCAAGGAGAAAGATAAAGGTAAGAAAAAGATTGATGATGTTCCTCCTAAACCCCTTCCTTTTCCAAACAGGGTTGTTCAAACAAATAAGATGGCTGAAGAAGCAATACAAAAGGAGGATCTGGACACATTCAAGCGTGTGGAGATCAACATTCCTCTACTTAAAGCCATTAAGAAAATCCCAAGGTATTCCAAATTCTTAAAATAACTCTACACCAATCGAATAAGGATCAAGGGAAATGAGAGGATCAAACTTGGAAGGAATGTCTCGACACTCATTACACCAACTCTAGCAATGCCAAAAAAGTGCATGGATCCCAGGACATTCACCACCCCATGTACCCTAGGGGAGTTGCACTTTCCTGATGAACTTTTTGATTTAAGAGCTTCAATAAATGTGATTCCTCACTCTGTATTCTCTTCTTTACAGGTTGGTGAGTTGAAGCCAACAAGATTAGTGGTGCAATTGGTGAATAGAGCCACGACATATCCAGCGGGAGTCCTTGAGGATGTACTTGTCCGGGTAAGAGACATGATCGTTCCGGCAGACTTCTATGTGCTTAACATGGAGGATGATCAAGTATGTTCTCATGCCCCCATTATCTTAGGTAGGCCCTTCCTCAAAACTTCAAAAACTATCATAAATGTCAGTGAGGGTACACTTTCCATGGAGTTTGGAGCTGAAGTAGTGATATTTAATGTTATGGATTCCATGAAGTACCCCTCAGAGGACCATTCTGCTTTTGTTATCTCCCATTTTGAACCACCAAATAAAAACTCCATAGAATTTGATTGTCCTATTATTAGGGAGATTATGAGTATTAGTTCGAGTTTGATGTCTAATAGCACTTCCACACATGTTTCTGAAATAAAATCCTCTCTTGGATTTAATTTTGATGTGGATTAATATTCTGTTTTTGATCATGTTAACTCAGATTATGACATGGCTATTGAGTATGATGATGTATTTGATGCATTATTTTCTAATTGTGATGATTTTTATTCTGATACTGATGTTCATTGTGCAGATATGTCCACTGCATCAATTTCTCCATCTATACATCACCGCCCTACATTGGAACTCAAGCCATTGCCCCCAAATCTAAAATATGCATACCTGCTGAGTGGTGATAGATTACATGTTATCAATGCTAATAATCTCTCTTTTGAACATGAATAAAAACTTTGGAATATTTTGAGAGATAACATTAGGGGAATTGGTTGGACATTGGTAGACATATCAGGTATTAGCCCATCCATTTGCATGCACAGGATTCTCTTGGAGGATGTGGCTAAATCGGTGAGGCAACCACAAAGGAGACTCAATCCAACACTTCTGGAGGTTGTTAAAAAATAGGTTGAAAAAATTCTCGAGGAAGGTATACTTTTCTTTATTTCCGACTCACAATGGGTTATCCCTGTCCAGGTTGTACCTAAGAAAACTAGTGTTACTATTGTTAAAAATGAGAAAGATGAATTAGTTCTAATGTGGGTACAAAACAGTTGGCATGTGTGTATTGATTATAGGAAACTAAATCATTCCACTCGCAAAGACCATTTCCCCCTGCCATTTATTGATCAGATGCTTGAGAGACTTGTAGGCAGGACGCATTATTGCTTCTTGGATGGTTTCTCTGGCTATTTTCAGGTTCCCATTGAAGCAGAGGACCATGAGAAGACGACATTCACCTGCCCATTCGGTACATTTGCATATATAAGGATGCCATTTGGACATTGAAATGCCCCAGGTACCTTCCAGAGATGCATGGTGAGTATTTTCTCATATTTCATTGAGACCTTCATGGAGGTATTTATGGATGACTTTACAGTTTATGGTTCCTCATTTGATGAATTTCTCTCTAGTTTTTGTGATGTGTTGCATCATTTTATTGAGAAGAATCTAGTCTTATATTTGAAAAAAATGTCATTTCATGGTCGAAAAGGGAATTGTATTTGGTCATATAGTCTCACAACAAGGCATTGAAGTTGATAAATCTATGGTAGAAATTATTTCATCCCTCCCATATCCTACATGTGTGCATGAGGTTCGATCATTCCTTGGACATGCTGAATTTTATTGACGCTTCATCACAGATTTTAGTAAGATCACTCTACCCTTATCTCGATTTCATCAAAAAGATATTGACTTCAATTTTGATGATTCATGCAGGGTATCATTTGATGAGCTAAAGAAGTGTTTGACAACTCCACCGATCATATAGCCCCCGCGGTGGGACCTTCCTTTTGAACATATGTGTGATGCCTCCAACTTCGCAGTTGGAGCGATCTTATCTCAGAGGGGAAGGGACGTTCACATGTGATCGCCTATGCATCGAGGACACTGGATTCAGCCAAGTCAAATTACACAACCACAGAAACAGAGTTTCTTTCTATCATATTTTCTTTAGATAAATTCCGTTCATATTTATTGGGCTCTAAAGTAGTTGTTTTTTCTGACCATGCAGCTTTGAGGTACCTCCTAATGAAGCCATATGCAAAGCCACGACTTATCCATTGGACGATCCTTCTAAAGGAATTTTATATTGAGATAAAGGGAAAGAAGGGATCAGAGAATTTGGTGGCATACCACATGAGTAGGCTTACTCATAGACTAGAGGATAACACCTTGGACCAGGTACCACTTCGGGACACTTTCCCCGATGAGCATCTCTATACCATCTCAGGTACGCATCCTTGGTATGCTGATTTAGTTAATTACATTGTTGCCTCTAAAATTCCAGTGAATTTGAAGAATCATCAAGTCCAGAAAATAAAAAGTGAGTCTAGGTATTATGTGTGGGATGATCCTTACCTCTGGTGCATGTGTAGTGACCAAGTCATTAGGAGGTGTGTTCCCGATCATGAGTTTGAGTCTGTTTTCCATTTCTGTCATACACTTGCTTGTGGTGGACACTTTTGACCCCAACGGACAGCTAGGAAGGGTTTGAACGCTGGATTATATTGGCCTATATTGTTCCATGATGCCCATGTGTTTTGTAAGTCATGCTCTCGTTGCCAACACACTGCGAATATTTCTAGGAGACATGAGATGCCCCAACAACCCATACTATTCTGTCAGATTTTTGATGTATGGGGCATTGATTTTATGGGTCCTTTTCCTAGAACATTTGTATTTTTGTATATTTTGTTTGCTGTTGATTATCTGAGTAAATGGGTGGAGGCCAAGGCCACCAGGACTGACGATTCTCATGATGTTGTGGACTTTTTCAAAGCACATATTTTTTTGTAGGTTTGGAGTACCAATGGACATCATCAGTGACCAAGGGACACACTTTTGCAATAGGAATTTTTATTCTCTCCTTCGAAAGTATGTGGTGGCACACAAAACATCAACACCATACCACCCCCAAAAAAATGGCCAGGCTGAGGTTTCAAATCATGAGATGAATCAAATATTAGAGAAAACTATGCAGCCAAATAGGAAGGATTGGAGCAAGCACTTGGATGATGCATTGTGGGCTTATAGAAAAGCATAAAAGACACCCATTGGTATGTCCCCATTTAGTATTGTTTTTGGGAAAGCATGTCATCTCCCAGTGGAAGTCGAGCATCAGGCATATTGGGCTATAAAGAAATGCAACATGGAATTAGCCCAAGATGGAATTCAAAGGAAGTTGCAAATTTAAGAGCTTGAGGAGATTTGACTGTCATCATATGAGAACTCAAGGATCTACAAGGAAATATCAAAAGAATCTCATGACAAAATGATCCAATAAAGGGAGTTTCATGTTGGAGAGAATGTCCTTCTCTATAGTTCACGGCTCAAGATGATGCCTGGTAAGTTGCGTTCCAGATGGTTAGTTTCTTATATTGTGACTAATGTTTTTCCTTATGGTGTAGTGGAGATCACACAAAAAGACAGTCAAAGGAGCTTTACAGTCAATGGGAAACGTTTGAAAAGATACATTGTGGGAATTCCTACTGATGCAGTGGATTTTATCACACTACATGACCCCATCATCAATTGATCACATCAGGCTATTCCTAACCCTTTCACTTTTATATTATTTGTCATATTTAAAAATCCTACATTTCATGCGCATATATCATCTCATGGGTTCACATTGAGGACAATGAAATATTTTAAGTGTGGGGGCAGGAACCCTTTAGTTTAGTAATTTAAATCGTTTTCCAATTTTAAAAAAACCCAGAAAAGTTTTTGTGTGTTTTTCAATTTTTGTGTGTTTATTTTTCAATTTTCTTTGTGTTTTTTCAAATTTTGTGTGTTTATTTTTCAATTTTCTTTGTGTTTTTGAAATTTTTAAGCTAAAATGATTCTCAACACAATTTTTAAATTCATGTCAATGAGTGAGACCATTTATCCCATGAAACTGAGCTTAAATGAATGCTGAAAATGACTTTGTTTCATGTTAAAATATTTAGTAATTTCATGGAAAGTACACTGAATTTTGAATCCCATGCCACATCTCACTGTCTTTATTTTTGAAATCACTTTTTTGTGAGGCTTCTGACCCATTATTTTCATATTCTTTACATTCACCTCACTTCTTGAGAGAACCAAACCATGCTTGATTTAACTAGAATTTGATTTATTCCTGTCAAAACTTGAGGGTTTGAGGTGCTTATGTTTAAATGATTGAGGCATTTGTTTGGTATTAAATCCCCTATTTCAAAGAATAATTTTTTTATAATGGCCTACCTTGAATATTTAATCCTTGTAGCCCTTAGAATCCATGCACAGCCTGTTAGGTTAGCCACATTACAAGCCAATTTTCCCTATCCAACCAACTCTTGAAGTGAAATTGCATAATCTAGTTGAGCTTAAGTATGGGGGAAGCTATCTTGTGTTGTGCCACCACATTCTGTGAAAATTTGGGTAGAAAATTAAATTCTTAAGAGATGTGTTTGCTGCTGTAGAAAGTCATTATATTGAAAGTTGTGTCTTTTTTACATCTTTCATGACAAGTGAAGTTGTGCCTTTTCTGGAGCTTCTAATTGAGGTGGAAAGTTGTGCCTATCTATAGCTTTCAAGAAAATCATGTTTGAGAAGATTGACATTTTTGATGCTAAAATGATGAATGGTATAAACTTTTCATGTCTTTTCATGATGTTGGAGCTGAATTGATACTACGGGGATTAATGAGGAGGCAATATTAATGTGAAAATTAGATTAATGAAATTTTGCTTCAAAAAGAGTCAATCCCTCCTTATTTAGCCTCAGAATTTTTCACATCTAAATCCTACCAACCAAAAGCCACAGAACAAACCTGAAAAGTCCTCATGATAAAAATATTTCCTTGACTCACATCGGGTAGCGATGTAGGAATCTATCAAGCCTATGGTGACCCTTGATTGAGTTTGAATGAGAAAGGCTTTGCAAAAAAATTGATATTTGAGTGATGAGAAAAAATTCAAGCGAGGTAAGTGTTTTGTGAATGGGGGGATAAATGAGGTGGAAACATAATGAATGATATAAATGTTGAAATTGAAATAATTGTTTTTTATGAGGCATGATATCTTTTGTTTCTTGGTGTGTAATTGTTTGATCTCAAAGATATGTGTTTTAAAATTGGTTTTGATTTGATATTGATGTTTACTTGATATGAGGTTTTGCTCAGGAGTACAAAAGGCTAAGTGTGGTAGAGTTGATAAAACACTATTTAATTGAATATTTTATTAATTATAAATTATTTAATTTCCTCACATTGTGTTAAATATGTTTAATTAGAAATTATTTGGGATTAGATCATTTATTTGAATATTTGATGAAAAGTTCAGTTTTACCCTTTATAGTTCACTATAGTATATCGAAGTTAAATATTTTTATATTTATTATTGGAATTTGAAATTTTTTAACAGTTTTCCTAACATAATTATCTACAACTTGTATTCAGGACACTAAAGCTAAAGAGTGCATTTGGTTGTTGAAAATGGGCCATGAAGTAAAAGTTGGGCTGGACTCACCAGAATGGAGAAGCTTCTATATTTCAGCCATAACACCTTCATCTGGTCCTGGATCAGGACCAAATATTTAGAATAAATATAGGACCCATATCCTCACATAATATCTTTCTGGAAGGCCAGCCAATTCAAGCTTTTTGGTGGTCAAATGGGAGGTGAAATTTGAATTAAAATATTTGTCTGAATTTCCACATTCACACTTGAAGTCACTTGTATCCTCTCCTCCCCTCCCCTCTATAAATTAGAGTTTTTCTCATTTGGAGGGGTTGGGAGGTTCATTGGGAAATTTAGGGGAGAGGATAAGTGGATCCACTCCAATTCTCCAACCATTTCAATAAGGGTATCTCTTGAAGCAAGGATCCCTTCAACGAAGCCTTCTTCTTCACCTTCATGTTGTAATGATTTTGTTTGTGTAATAAAATTCATTGTTCTTCTTTTATTTCTTCTATTTTATTCTGTTTTGTATAATTTTATTCTTCTCTTAATATTCCTCTTTGGTCTGGAATTCTTGTGTAGAAGCGTTATTGGGTTATACCCATTATAAACCTTTGCACATGAAAAACGCTTCTAGGATGATTACACCACCCATGGAAGAGTAGTCTTTTAGTAATCGATCTATCTTCTACCCTCTTCATTTAATTATTTTGAATCAATGAGCTAATGTAATTCACATAATATGATCCATGAATTGTGTTTTTAAATTAAAAGAAACTAATAAAACAACTGAACAATTAACACAAAAACATGTGAGGTCGGGATTTTGTGTAAATTGTGAGAGCGTAATCTTAATCAGTAATACAAGACCACATGGGATAAATTTGTAGAGTTCAAATATAATAACTAAACACAATTCATCCTCATTTCTAGATTGGATATGGGCTCTAATTAACCACTAACCATAATCTATCCTTAGAACAACAATCAAAGCAGGGTGTTGCGATTGCGTGTTCCAAAGCTACCCTAGGGTTTAAGTAATTTCATCTTTGTGGTTAAGTTAACTCTCATAGGATTCGAGGGATAAAAAATTATGGGATCATAATTAAGTGGATATTGATTTAAATGATAATTATTAATAAGTGAATGAAGAGGTATAGTTAGATCGATTACGCCTTTTAAAATAGATTTCTAAAAATACATCATCTTTTTGTGTCATTTTAATCAAAATTCATTTCAAAACAAAAAACAAAAAAAATTATACAATATTTTTCTAGAAAAATTCTTCTAGATTCATAAAATATAAAAAACCCCAATCCTTTAAAGTAGTGTTTTTATTTTGTTCTCTTTTATTTTATTTTTAGAATACCTTTAATAAGTTGTTAAATTCAATTCCTCCTTTGAGAGACGACCTTGGTCAACCACTCTACTGCACCTAAGTATCCCAAAATCACATTAATCATTTGAGGGCACCCACGACAGCACTCTTTCAAATATATTGAAGGATACCATTGACTAATAGTCTCTAATACATATGGATGATTCTCCATCAATGAAAAACATAAAATACATATAAAAGATTCTCTAAATCCTATACATATCAATCATTGATTGCTAAATCTAAAGAAAAAATCATTTTCATACCATGTGAATTAATAAGGATTCGTGAACATTACTTAAATCTATAAGAGAGTCCCCGAAAAGGTAATAATTCCCCTCAAAAAGGTGTGATGAGCCTGACCTCCCATCTTCTCGACCAATGAAAATTATTAAGCCTCATCAGTCTACAACTAATGAGAACCTACCTTTGGAAAGTAGGTCCTAATGGATAATGAATCATTGGATGTTCTTGTATCTATGAATAAACCCGTTAGTAATCTATTGGAATGTTTGAATCCTAAGTAAACAAGGTCATCCCCATTTCCAGAAGAAACAAAAAAATTGTGTACCCGACGTTAATCCTTAACCAAGTTAAATTATGTTTTACTTGTTAGTTAGGACCCTATTATACTCAATATGAGGGCCAACAAATCAATCAACAACATATGTGCTCATCCAAAAGATGTAGTCTGGAAAAAAATATCTTGATTATGTTTGCTATATCAAACAGGAGAACTCTTATTTAAGATCTCTTTGCAATACGAAATGGCTTCATTAAAATGCTCACATGTGAATGCCTCGGCTGCTACTCATGTTGGATCCTCATTCGCTCTGAGGATGACATCATCTACTAAACGTCTGCAACGCTGGGGATCAAATGCATTGTTGAGGGAATACCATCGACACGGTACCATCCCCACTCTGGAGGCTGCTCGATAAGCCCTCCAAGTTAATAAATCACCCTGGTTTTCTGGAAAGTGACGACCAGTGTTCAAGAAGCAGGTGATGCCAACCACCGTTTCCAACTGTTACAGGTTGCTATCCCTGGAACACAACAACCAGTCCCTCCCCCATTACAAGGAAGAGATTGAAGAGGTCACTCAAGGCCTCAGTTCAAGAAGACATGAATCCTTCCTGAGGACTCCTACCGAAAAACACTGCCAAAATCATGTGGTAGTGTAGCCTCAACATGATAAGGGTATTACCTCTTGGTGTTCAGCTCAGTTTCCTTTGACTCAGGAATGCAAGACGAACCACCAGATGAAAAATTTGGTCAACAGGGAGCAGGTTCTTACATCTCCCCCTTCTAGAGAAGTCCATCAATCTAAATTGATGGAAAACAACGAGCAGGTATATACACTAGTCCGTCCTCATTTCATTACTCAGCAGACTCGTCTGGCAGTAACACACAAATCCCACCAGGCAATTCTGGTGGAGTACTATAGGCAGGCACATACTCCTATTTATAATTCATCACCCAATCATCAGGCTCGTCTGACTGCATCCAATGAAGTTAACCAATCTAATATAATGGCAACTGGTAAGCTGGAACATACACCTTTTTATAATCACCAATTCTGTCAGAAATCTCGTCTGCCAGTATTGAAGGAAACCCATCATTCATACATGATGGAGAATACACTGAAGGCACATACACCTGCCAAAAGTCTTGTTTGGTAGCACCGGGAGAAGTTAGTCAGAAAGCTCCGTCGACAAATCTAGAGTAGACTCAACTCTAGGCCCCTATGCATAATTATTATCAATATCCATTGACAAGAAATCAGGTACAAGAGCAGGCACATACACCTACTTAAAATACGGAATGGATTTATATTCCTATTCTGGCAGTTGAATTCACCAATCAAATTTGGAAAATGGTGAAAGAGTAGAAGAAAATCCTTGTCCATATTCTGGATACCTGTTAGAATATTATAACAACTTTATTGACATCATAGGGAAAGAAACATAAATCTATCCCTATCAGTGGTGTGACTCATCAACATGTCACTTTGGAGCAGACACAGACCTATGCTCCAGTCTAGGACGGTCGTGGGGTATACTTCCCCATGTCAAGCGGACAATCAAGTCGGGTACATACACCTGATTTAAATAGAGATAATCAGCCTAACTTGGCCATTTTCATGAGCAGGCACATACACCAGCCCATAATAACCACTTTTGTCAAAAAGTGGTTTCCAAAGTGAGTAATAAGGCATCCAAGAAAAAGACCCATCCATCACAGTTGAAAAATCAAGAGCCAATATGAAATAAGGCCTTCCTTAGTGCTAGAGTTCTTGAAGCCCTCAGACAATCGTCTGTTTCAAGTCATGATTATACTATCTCATTTCTAGATTATGAATGTAAAAATATAATTTTTAAGGTCTTTATCATAAACTTCCTCATGATATCTTGCTTCATGACAATTTGGTTAATCATGGAGTATTATCTTTAGATGAGAGCCACAATATCCCTCTGAGTGGCCAGAAGGCCAAGGAGAAAGAGGTTTCATCTTTCTATATAACCCACCATGCTGGTCATACCTATAATGATGAATTTAGCTGTGAATGTCCTCTCCGCAGTAGTAATTCTCATTGCCTAGAAAATTCATTAATGGACAATGCGGTAACGAGAAACTATCTTATGTTGAGCCACTTGCCAATACGAAGCCATTCATGTCTAATGCCTTACCTCTAGCATGTGAAATAACTTCGAAATCATAAGATATCCCAGGGTGTAGGTCATTATCTGAACCACCCCTGGTTCATTCATCTTCTAATTTGACAAATGAATTCTCTACCAATCATGTTGAATCTAATGAAGCAACAAATAAGCAACAGATTTGGTCCAATCAGGTAGCAGAATATTCATCAAATGAAATATATGAAGTGATGAATACGAGAAAACAACTATAGAATGGTGAAATACCAGTCATGTTTTCACGTTTGTCTGACTCTCAGTAAGAAATTCCAGAAATGTTGACAGAAGATTGTATTCATGATATTCGTCTCAACATATGGGAAAATCTTTGTCACTTAAAATAGAAAATTTTATCTTATTATGAATTTCAAAATCAAGTCAATATAATAGAAAGGTTGCAATGCCAAATTGATTTTTCATCTCTCTCTGTTTCCCGACATCCAAAGGTTGAAAAGAAGGAGAGACCCTTCAGCATTAATGTCGTGGTTCATTAAAATGGTGTCACTAGTTAATTACCAATGCCCCATCTGGTATTCATATCAGGGGATTGAGTGTTCATGTAGCACTACATTTCACTATACTCTCCAGTCAAAAAATCCTCCCAAAAGTGGTCTCATGTAATGTTATGACCCATGGCTGGCCACAACAACCTAGTTTTGTGTGTAATCAAAGGCTTCCTCGAGAACATGATTCAACTAGTTCATACCATAGTCAGGAAAATATTGAACAAGTTGTATAATTAATATTGCATCAACCAAATGAGAATATCGAACATGCTTCTCGTTTAGATAAGGCACATCATCAAGTGACAGATGTGTCAGAAATAATCCAACAATCATCAGAGCCAGGCGATTTTAGTGGATGTAGGATGATGCATCTAGCCAATGTTCGGACTAATGTTTGAAAAATCAGGAGAGATTTTAAGAATTTTTCCGATGTAGAAGCTCAAGAACCCTATCAAATTACCAAACTAGGGACTCTATTAAATCAACCCTCAGGATCGAAAGACACGATTCAAATATATGATCAGGAAAAACAGAATTAGTCCCAGTCCACCAGACTGGGGAATATTTCAAATTCTCAATTTCTTTCTCAGCGAAAGTCAGTCTTCTGTCGATTACGGAAGAAGCCAAAAGAGGAATGGAGATATGAATTATCACGAGATTCCCTAAATATTGTGGTTCATCAAGAAGTTCTTAATGGATCAACCAAACAAAAGGAAATGTATTATAATGGACATGGAAGAAGACATTATTGAAAAAGTGCTGACAGAAGGGCTGCAATGGGTTATGCATCGATAAATGTCATTAATGTAATTGCCATTGATCCCCCAGAACAAGATGCTCACTCAGAGGGATCAGATGAAGAAGTTCAGGTTCAAGCGGTTGTGCACATAGAAACAAATGAAGGAGGTGTGTGTACTAGAATATAAAGGGTTCCCCAAGGGAAAGAAATTCCTTCGGGTAATGCCCTTCCATACTCCAAAAAGGAACATGACAAGGAAAAGGGTAAAAGTCAGGTTACACCTCACCATACCTCTATAAAAGGACAATCACTCTCATTAGAGGAATGGTTTGCATGGTAATAAGATGAAATGAAGGAATTAATAAGGTTAAATGAAAAACTACTTCAAGGTAGTCTTCCTCCTAAGATTGATGGAGTTAATAAATAAAGGGAATTTTTTCTGCTACTGGGATGGATCAGGAATATCCCCCTTTACAATTAAACCCTCATAGGTTCAATCCTATGGGTCATACGCAACAAAACCCGGCAATACTACCATCAGTGGCAGTCCGGGTCGCTACACCCGTCCAAACTCCAGTTATTTCACATGCTTAGGTCCAAGCTCAACCAGATGTTTCTCAAAAATTAATGACTATCATTGAGTCATTAACATCTTTGTTGGAAGATATAGAAGATAAGCATGAACAAATTCAACCAAAAAACAGAGCTTACCCGGAATGGGCATATGCAATTCCTCCCCCATTAAATTTTGTGAGTACAACATTCCCAATTTTTAATGGATCGGGAGATCCAGAACAACACAGAACAGATTTTGTTTCTCGTTGTGATCCTAGGATGGGAACTCCTCAACAAGAAGATGAAGTTAAGCTCAGGTGTTTTGTACAGTCATTACAAGGGGCCTCTTTT
Source organism: Viscum album (assembly GCA_963277665.1). Taxonomy (NCBI): domain Eukaryota; kingdom Viridiplantae; phylum Streptophyta; class Magnoliopsida; order Santalales; family Viscaceae; genus Viscum; species Viscum album. The sequence goes on along the minus strand of OY728140.1, from coordinate 1,261,111,472 downwards.
GTCTAGTATACAAGTTTGTAATCCTAGTCAATTACTGGGTGAGAAGATCTCTATCCAAGGTTCCTTCTTCAAATTAGCTCAACGTTGCCACATAAGATATTTTTTTATCTTACGAATTTTAAGAAAAATGAAGATGAAATATTTTCAAATTTTATTGCTCGCTAGAAGGGATTAACATATTCCTTAAGCATAGCACTCCCTCAAGAAGAATTGTTTCCAATCTGTGTGGAAAATTTGGGTGATGAATTATGCACACCATTGATCACTATGAAATACACATGACGGTTTGGAGACCTTACATCAATAGCTCAGTATATTGAAGACTCTCTTATGATTACTAAGGCTAAAACATAGGTAATTCCTTTAGTTCTAGGATGGATAATAGGGAATGCAGATACAGTTACCGTTACACTTAAACAATCACATGTACCTTCTTCCATTTCAAGACCTTCATCGTATCAAAGGGCTACACCTCCTGAATGTCAACAAAAACGGCCGACTCATCAAGAGGATCAATAAGATAAAAGGCGGAAATAGTTTGATGATTTGAAGAAAAAAATTTATTCATTCCAGAATGAATATGTTTCGGGTTACTTCATCTCAGGTATGGAAAACAACCCGGTTTAGTTTCCAAGGCCCAAATTTTTTAAAAAGGAATGTGATGAATACCTATCCAATTATTCCCCATTTAATCAGATGTTGGGGCATCCCATTCATGAGTGTTTTGTCTTCAATGACCTCCTACAAAATATGGTGGATTCTGGGCAAGAAAAACTGAAAGGTTCTTTATCCTAGGTATCATTTGTTACTACTACTGATCCAGAGTAAGGGGGCGAGTGGTAAAAAGTCAAAAGTAAAAATCTGAAGAAATATGATGATTGGATGGTCAGTAAAAAGATCAACCAAACTCATGCCATTTTACGCACACAATTGAATCAACCAATTGTGTCTTAAGCTATGAATACCACAGAAAAACCCCCTTCATTAGAAGAGAAATCCTCAATGAAGCAGCAAAATTTAAAAAAAAAAGAGTAGTCAGAAGAAGATGAGCTCGTTTCAAATCCTATGTTGTCTTTGACTCTGGAAGATTTTATTCCATATACTTAAAATGAACGGGCACCTCCCCGCAAAACGGCGCATCCAGAATTGGTTCATCAGGCATAATCTTCATCAGATGAATAATTGATCATTAGTTCTATCAGCATGATTCATTTAACAAATCCTTATGCTAATGATAGTTTCGATTATGATGAGCCTAAGTTATCTGTATCTAAATGAGGAATTAGAGTAAGAGACAGAGATCTAGGATACAAGGGAAGAAATGGATATTCTAGAAGCCACTATTTCAATCCTACCACTATTATCATTGTATATGCGGCAGAAACTCATTGCAAAGCCCTTAAGTGGGCTCAACATGAACAAGAATGTTCTTACACACATGGAAGATTCAGTCCTGAAAACTTTATTTTAGAAGTCCATTTAGAGGTCCCATCTTCTTCCTCTCAGCATGTAGATTGACCTATTCGATCTAATCTACTGAATCCAGGAGTGTTTTTAACTCCAACCCTGATAGGGGATCATCTACTGCTAAAGAATCAGCTTCTAAGGCACCTGAAAAACCGCATTTTCATGATTGGAAACACAGACCATTGGACAAAAAGTATGATTTCTTGAAACATTTGGACCATGTACCAGCCATGTAATCAATTCTGGATGCCTTGAATCTATCAAAAGATCTTCAGGAGGTTCTTATTGAGGCTTTGTCAAGTCCTTACAAATTCAAAACTGAAATTGTTACAGCTGAAGTCTACCATATAGAGAATGATCCTGCAAAATTCCATGCAGTGATATCTTTTAGAGACGAGGATGAAGATGATGTTGTACATGGACATATCAGACCTTTGTGTCTATCTGGAAAAGTCAATGATATAGACATCCGATGGGAATTCATTGATTATGGATCCGGAGTCAATCTCATTCCTATTCATACAATTCGTCGATTGGGCCTCACCAAATCTAATTTATCTCCATCTACTTTGATGTTGCAATGATATGATAAGAATGAACATGAACCTCTAGGTGAAATTACACTCAGAATTCAGTTTGGAGACTATGTATCTAATTCACATTTCAATGTTGTTCATCAGGGCACAACCTACAACATTTCTCTTGGAAGACCATGGCTACATCAATATGTGGTGGTACCTTCGTAATACCATCAATGTCTCAAATATTGTTTCAAAGGTAAAATAAAGACATTGTATGGTGCAAAAGCCCCATTCAAAACATGTGAATCTCAACACATTATGGTGGAATTTTATCACATGGATGGAAAGGAAAAATCTACAGTGAATAAGGTCACCAAAATTTATGCTCCATATGGATTGGAAAAGATTGCAGTAAACCCATTCATACATGTGAGTATAGATTATGTGTTGTCTATCAGTCAAATGATGGGATAGACCCAAATCCAAACACTCTTATTGAAACTTTCATAATGTAAATTACGGCGATCGAGCCATACAACATGGGGGAAATTGATTATTGGACAAGCAATAATGAAAGCTTAAATGGAGATGTCTTCATTTCATCTGCTGAAATCCAGCAATTATATACATCATCAACTAGGCCAGAAGAAGTTATAACAATACCAGAGGAAAATAATGATGTCGATTCTCAATCCATCATCTCCTCTCTCATCAACTGAGGAAGACCCTTCATCATAAATAGGGTCAAAAATGGTAGCCCCTTCTTCAAAATGCTCAAATTTTATCATCTCCCTTGTTTTGGAAATTCTTCTTCGTCATGTACTATGAAAGTAGTCTCAGAAGAATTAATACATATTGAAGAAGATGAGGAATATATCATAGATGCTCCTCCTGCATTTGAAGAGGGTGCCTCTACCACTATGGATGAACTCAGAAAAGTAAATCTCGGTACAAAAGAAGATACATGCCTCACATTGATTAGTGCAGCTAGGACCCTTGAAGAGGAAGACATATATACATAATTTCTAAAGAAAAATAGAGATATATTTACTTGGAATTATACAGAAATTCCAGGTCTTGATCCCAATGTTTCCAGTCATCATTTGGGTTTTCCAGAAGAACATCGAGGATTCAAGCAAGAATCAAGAAGAACATGTGAAACATATGCCTCCAAAATTGAAGTTGATGTTGATAATATTATCAAGGCTAACATATTCAGAGAAGTTAAATATCCAAAATGGCTAGCCAATATTTCCCCTATGAAAAAAAATGAATGGAAAAAACATGAGTTTTCATTGGCTTCAGAGATCTTAATCGACACTGTCCCAAGGAATATTTTCCAGTTCTGATCACAGAACTCGTAATTGATGAAACAGCTGGATATGAAGCACATTCCATCATGGATGGAAATTATTGGTATAATCAAGTCCAACTGGCTCCATAAGATGAATAATCTACATCTTTAGATCCCCTCAAGGTGTGTTTTTTTATCGGGCAATTCACTTTGGCCTGAAGAACGAATATGCAACGTATCAATGATCCATGCACCATATTATTAAACCATTTTTAGGGAAATTTGTTTAATGTTATGTGTATGATTTTGTGGTTAAATCCATTCAACGTTCTAATCACATGGTTGATATGGAAATCATATTCAACAAACTTTGACAATAAAATTTAAAGATGAATCCCTTGAAATGTGCTTTCGGGGTAACCTTAGGAAAATTTCTCAGCATTGTTGTACACCATTGTGGTATCGAAGTGGATCTTGATAAAAAAGTAAATCCTTGGTATGGAACCTCCTAAAAATTTGAATTAATTAAGTGGAATTCAAGGAAACTTGGCCTATATTTGGCATTTCATGGCGAATTTGGAAGGCAAGTGTTTACCCTTCACCAAATTAATAAAGAAGGGAGTCACCTACCAAAGGACTGAATATTTTCAAGAGGCATTTGATATCCTCAATAAATATCTCTTGATTCCACTGATATTAATGCCCTTGTGGAAGAAAGACCACTTATCCTCTATGTGACAATTTTAGAGTGATCATTGGGTGCCTTCTTTACCCAAAATAATGAAGCTGGGAATGAAAAAATCATTTACTATCTCAGTCAAACTATGCTTGAGGTAGAAACTCGATATTCAAGTATTTAAAAGTTCTTCCTAGAATTAATCTTTGCATATCATAAATTGAGACACTACATGCAATATCATGAGGCTTAATTTTTATCACGCAATAACCCGCTCAAATGTTTCCTTAGTCGTCCAATTCTTACAAGACGTCTGGAAAGGTGGGCAGTTATTTTGCAGCATTTTGATATCCAGTATATGTCTCAAATGGAAATAATGGGCCAAGCCTTGGCTGATTTACGTGCTGAGCATCCATCCACGGAAGATACATCATTTAATACTGATCTTCATGATGAAGAGGTTTTTTCTATTCAAGATAATCCTCAAACATGGGAAATGTACATTGATGGTGCATCTAGAAGTCCAATAGGGAAGATAATTGAAAATACTAAACTCAAAGAAGTTTGATTTGCAATAGTTCTTATTTCCCCAGAAAAGGAAATATTTCCTTATTCATTTTTATTATCGGAAGGTGGTACAAACAATGAAGCAGAATATCAAGCCCCCATCGCAAGATTGGAATTGGCGCTTCTAGCACGGATGAATCACTTGAAGTTAAAAGGTTATTTAGATTTGATAATCAAACAAATCAATGGGGATTATTCCATCAGAAAGAAATATTTAATCCCTTTTCGTGATTACATCAGAGAGTTAATGGAGGAATTTCCCTCAGAACCGACATTTTCTTATGTCGCAGGATCACAAAATAAAAACGATGATGCACTGGCTAATGTAGTCATAGCCCTGGAAGATCCAAATCGGGACGAAACAATCCTCAGTAGTGCCCACCGTTGTGTAGTTTCACCTTTTGTTCAAATCAGAACAGAGTTAATCAATGAAATCAAACCCATTTCTGAACCACATGGTCATACTACCGGATAGATGACACCTATTAGAGAATACATTCAAAATAGAACACTCCCACCTCATAGAGCCAGGAATGAACATGTCCAGTGACATGTGGTCAATTTTACTCTTTATGACAGCCCAGATAACCAAAAAAATCTCTATAATAGTGGTTTTGATGGAATTATATTCAGATGTATTTATGGGGAAGAGACAATCGTTATCATTAATTAAGTACAGGTAGAATTTTGTGGTGCCCACCAGTTTTCACATAGACTTTCTGGTCAAATCCGAAGGCTCGGATACTTATGGCCTTAAATTATGCAAGATTGTGTTGATTTCACTAAGAAGTGTCATTCATTCCATGTATGTGCTAACATCATTCACCAACCCCTAGTGTTGCTTCATATAGATAAATACTAATTTCCATTATATACATGGGGAATGGATGTAGTAGGACCTTATCCTCTAGCTACATCCATGAATTTTATGTATATTCTTAATGCTACTAGCTTATTTTTCCAAATGGGAAGAGGAAATAGCTCTCAACAAATTTAGTTCTAAAGGCATTTTTAGCTTCGTCAAGTCTAACATCATCACCATATTTGGTGTCCCTCATACCATATTGACTGACAATGGAACTACATTTTCTTCATCAGAGGTGAGAAAGTAGTATCTAGAATACAACATCAAATCCAACCATTCATATCGGTATCATGCAGCGGCCAATGGAAATATAGAAGCCTTCAATAAGACTCTTTCAAACATACTGCAAAAGATGGTGGATAAAGATTATAAATTAGGGTCTGATAAACGTTTTCATTATTTATGGGCTTATAGGACCACCACCGGCACTGCTATGCAGTCAACTCCATATTCATTGATATATGGAACAAAAGCTGTCATGCCCATTGAGGTTTAATTACCTTCTCTCAAAGTAGCCATTTGTGATCAGTTATCTATATATGAACAATCTCAGAATCTATTCAATGAATTGGAATGATTAGATGAAAAAATATTGTGTACCCTGCACGACTTCAAAGTTTATCAGAATCAAATAGTGCGAGCAGTCAATAAAAAAGTTCTTCTACGTTCATTCATTCTAGGAGAATTGGTATTCGTCCTCAGAACTCAAATTATGCCCAGAAAGAAACCTCCAAATCTTGATCCAAATTGGGAAGGACCTTATTCAATATATAAGGTCTAATCCAATGGAGCTTATTCATTAATCTCAATAGATGGATAACTCGTTACAACTCCAACCAATGCATGATTTTTGAAGAAGTATTTTTTGTAACACAAATACACCCTTTAGTCCCCACTGCAAGACTTTAAACTGCATGGTCCCTTTATTCCTCACTTCATGGATTTAAATTTCATGGTTCCTTTAGTCCTCACTACAAGACATTAAACTACATGTGCCCTTTAGTCCTCACTACATGACTTTAAACTGCATGGTCCCTTTAGTCCTCACTGTAAGACTTTAAACTACATAGTCGCTTTAGTCCACACTATAAGACTTTAAACTGCATGGTCCCTTTAGTCCTCACTACAGAACTATAAACTTCAGGGTCCCATTAGTCCTCACTGCATGACTTTAAAAAACATGGTCCCTTTAGTCCTCACTGCAGGACTTGAAACTGTTAGTCATCATTGCATGACTTTAAACTGCATGGACCCTTTATTCCTCATTGCAAGACTTTAAAATGCATGATCCCTTTATTCCTGACTGTAAGACTTTAAACTGTATGGACCCTTTAGTCCCCACTGCATAACTTTAAACTGCTTGGTCCCTTTAGTCCTCACTGCAAGACTATAAACTATAGGGTCCCTTTAGTCCTCACTGCAAGACTTTAAACTGCATGGACCCTTTAGTCCTCACTGCATGACTTTAAACTTCATGGTCCATGTTGTCCTTTCTATAGGACATTAAACTACATATCCTCTATATCATCCAAGATGACGTTAAACTATGTCCCCTTTATCATCCAACATGATGTTAAACTGTGTCCCCTTTATCATCCAACATGATGTTAAACTGTGTCCTCTTTGTCCTCCAACATGACGCTAAACTATTCGTCCAAGCTACAGGACATTAAAATGCCATGCACCCCATGTTTGTGACACAAGACATTTAAATTGTGAAATAGTCCCTTATACATCCTCCATTATGTTAAACTGTGCACATGTCATGTAGGATGTTAAACTACAATATGTCCTAGCTACATGGAGCTAAACTGTATAGCACCCATTTTGTCCCACATGTAGTTAAACTATGCATCATTAGGGTTGTTGTTATCTCTTGTTTCCCACATCGAGCATGACTCACATGATATTAGAGTAAGCTTCAACCATAACACCCTCTATGGGCCGCTAACCACACATAAGTCCCAACAACATCTTAAAGTTATCCCCAAGTACAACTCAATTACCAATTCAATCTCAATCGAACTATGTAGACTTTGATCCTTGCGTTCTAGGCTAGGTACGTAGGTAGCCGTCCGAGGTTCAATTCCAAAACCAATATCATCATGTCGGTTCACCTCCATCTCATACGATGTTGATCTATGAATCCCCCCTAAACCAATATCTTTACATTGGTTCACCATCATCCTACTTGACATTAAACTATGTACGTCCATTTTTTCCCTCGTACATGACACTAAAATGTGCAGCACCATCATACATGCTATATGACGTTAATCTATATCGTCTCCAATTGTCCTAACTGCATGACATTAAACTGCATTGCAATACGTCCTAGCTATATGACACTAAACTGTGCAGCACCAGTCCATGCATATGACCTTAAACTATTCACACTTTTGTCCTGTTTGAAAATAAACTACAACAGTCTCTGACACCCTCACCTAAGAGAGATTCATTTATGACATTGATCTCCAATCATGTTATATTCCAAGGACTATGTGCATACATGGCAATTCCCGAACCATTAATCTTGGATCCAACCATCATTACACTAAATTCCCCATTCACCCTTCACATGTACGAACCAAATCAGTATAGAGGGTATTTCAAGAACTATGTATGGATTTATTCCCATCCTTATGGTATATGTAGGAATGTTTGAGCATCCCTCGAACCTAGCCCCAAGTCTTTCGGCCTATCCCCAAAATCCACTATCAGTCCCTTCACTTAAAAGTTCCCCCTGCGAGCACATGAATGTAGTATGAAAACCCTGATCTTTATTCACATCAGGTTTATATCAAACACACAATGTGTCTCCCTCATTATGGTCTGAACTCTACAACCCTAAACTATGATCTCCTACACTCACGTCCCACATGACGTTAAACTACATTTCAAGAACTACATATGTCTTGATTATCATCCTAATGAGATATATAGTGAAGTTCATAATATCAATTCAGGACCCAGCGACAAAATGATTATGCTCAGCATTTGACTATGTATCTCCTTCATGCATTGGACAGTACCAATTTTTTTGTGTGTCATACTCTTAACCATAAATACTTCCATATCCATAACCTTGTTCTTGACTTATGTCACAAAATGTCTGATACCTAGGAATTATTTTTCCTAACCATGCAGTACGTTCCCTTAGGCGGCCTTGCATAGGTAGTATACATAACGGAACTGTTAGCCAAATCATGCTACTATTTGACTATGCAGCCAATGCCCTTATGTGGCCTTGCATAATTCAAACCCCCTAACGGGTTTTTAAAAAAGTGGTAACTTCATTATTGGGGGGAAACCTCATTAGACCGTATTGGTCTTACCAACGATATGTAGAGATCAGCAAAAACAGCCATACATAACATATTTGTCCCATGATCATTTTCATGATCTGAAAGTATTCATGCCTATGGTTCATATTTCCCTTCCTTGTGTTTAGGTTAGACCTTCACAAGAGTGACATTCATCCAATTCTTTGATAATGTTAATTGGGAATATCCTCACCATATTCAAGTACCTCTCTCCATACAGCAAACTCTGTGCTTTGGAAAATTTGAATTTCCATAAACATCCACTGGCTTTTAGCAATTGAAAAGTAAAATTTCTGAGAGTTCTTTTTCCTGACTATGTAGGACATGCCCCTAGGTGGCCTTGTAAAATTAGTCTACATGATGGACATGTCAGCCAAAAATGCAATTTTTTGACTATACAGCCAATTCCCTTATGTGGCCCTGCATAATTCAACCCCCTAACGGGTTTTTCAAATAGTGGTAACTTCACACTTAGGAAATACTTCTTCTAATGCGTTTTTAGCCATTTTTCATATTATCCCTCGGATTCAAAATTTCTTAAGTCATACTTTACATTTTCCCCCATACATGAATGTGGTAATATGTTTTCAAACATATTATCAAATAATTGTGTCAAATTTAATCCATTTGGTCAAAGCTATTCAACCTTAAACATTAGCCTTTTTATGTTTGATATCATGACTTTAAACTGCAAATAAAAAGAAAGGGTACTCATTAAATTGATAACTGGTAAAAGTAACTCTAAACAAAAGTCATGTCCCAACTCGCTAAACATACATATTTTATGATTTAGGCAATATTGATCTACAAAAGATGCAACGTTTATGGGGTTGTTTGTATAATCCGGGAAAAAATATAACTATTCTTACCAGGCCAATTGGATTAGGTAAAAACCAAATAATATATAAGTAATTAGAATGAGAACGCAGGTACAAATTATTGAAGATGAAATGTCTTCTTTATTGATTCAAATGATTAGAAAAACATCCACGGATTGGAGTATATTCTCTTTTTCAAGACTTACAAAAGGAATTCAACATAACTTTTCATTTATTTTACGGCATTCCGAGCTTCATTAGCAGCCACTTGATGTTCATTAACTTTACCTATTTCACTCTTTTTATCATGGTGGAGTTCCTTCATGGAATCTGTGATGGCTTTCACACAATTCATTTGGACCTCTTCTGATTAATTTTTAAGCAGGTCAAGTTCCCCAGTAACAGAATATAATTGTTGCTGAAGGTGCATCTACTAGACAAATTTCTCTGTGATCTTCTGCTTTAGCTCCATCAGCTTTGTAGCATGATCAGCCTCATCTCAGGACACCGCAGCCTCGCATTCACCAATATTGGTCAGCATCCTCGCTCTGGTCAGATCATGATGTCACTTTTTCTCTTGCTCCCTCTTTGAGATAACTTGTTTCACCGCGGTATGGATCTCTTGACTGCAGTATGGATCTCTTGATATCCAAAACCGCAAAGTCCCAGCAAGACAAACAACGATGACAGTGGTAGGATATTCAAAGATAGAACTTCAAGAGGCACATCAGATATGATCTTCCATATATTCTTCTATGTCCTGCGATGTGAGAATTGGAGCATCTTTTTCACCTCTCGATCTGATTCCGCATCACAATCATAGAGAAGAATACATTCTGGGAGTAATGAAATTATGGAAGGGTCATGTTCTGCTCCTTCCCCCTGATCCCTGGTTTCTCGTTTTCCTCATATTCAAATCCTCATTCCTTTTTCGAATCCAACTCTGAGGGTGGGGGGGACTTTTTCTGATTCTCCTTTCCGTCAAAGAGTCCAACGAATAGAAAAGGTGAATACCTTAAACACAATGAGGGTCACCAATTGAAGAACATTAAAAATTGACAAAGGCATGGACCATGACCCCATTTGGAGGGAGTCGCACATGTCACTTTCATGCCACATATGGGTCGCACATGTAACATGTGCTCCCTATTCCTTTATTCGCCCAAGGTGCCTAGTGGCCTATAAATTGCCCCTATGGGCCCCCATTTCGAGGACGAATTTTCCAAAACCCAGATTCAATCTTCGGTCGCTGAAGTCTTTGTTTGACGTCATCAGAACACTTCTTAGGTAATTCATTACTAGGAATGGAAGCTATAAATAGGAATAATAATTCCTACATATTAGAACTAATCAATACTTGTGTACCTAAGTGTTCATCCCTTAAGGTAAATAGAAACACTTTCATACCACCTTGCCCTCTCAAGGGGGCTTGCACGCCAACCATCTAGAAGCCTCTAGGGATGATACTAATGGCTTGAGTTCAATGTCACCCAAGTATTACCTTATAGATTCATCACCGTGCAAGGTGACTCTTGTCATGCAAGTCTACTTGCACAACCAGGACATGCGCGCCAAAACAATACTTTCATGCCTCCTTCCGAGTCACCACCATTCCTCAAATTCACATCTCTTTTTCAAGACATGGCATTCAAAACCATCTTCAGATCCATTTATGGCACGGTTCCTTTGTTGGATCCCTTATCTGAGAAGAATTCGTTGGAACTCTTTCTCAGGAGTAAGCCCCAATCATAATTTCCTTTAATTGGGCCTCCTTCTCAGGAGTAATCCCAAATCATAAGTTCCTTTAATTGATCCTCCTTATCAAGTGTAATCCCCAATCATAATTTCCTTTAATTGGGCCTCCTTCTTAAAAGTACGCCCCAATCATAATTTCCTTTAATTGGGCCTCCTTCTCATGAGTAATCCCCATTCATAATTTCTGTTAATTGGGTCTCCTTCTCAAGAGTAATCCCAAATAATAATTTAATTTAATTGGGCATCCTTCTCAAGAGTAATCCCCAATCATAATTTCCTTTAATTGGGCCTCCTTATCATGAGTAATCCCCAATCATAATTTCCTTTAGTTATGCATCCTTCTCAGGAGTAAGCCCCAATCATAATTTACTTTAATTGGGCCTCCTTCTCAGGAGTAAGCCCCAAGTTAAAATTTCAAATCTCTATAAAATACTAATACCATTATAGACCCTGCTCTTGGGCTTCTTTCCTGAAATAAGTCATGGCCTTCATTTACTTGGGCCATCATACATACGTAAGCCCCGCATCATTTCTCATAACTGCATCTTTTGGGGAACCATTGTGAAGTTTACTGATAACTCTTGTTTCTCACACTGATCATGACTCATATGGTTTAGAGTGTAAAAGTAATAATTACATCTCTTTTTGGGCCATTAACCATGCATAAACCTCTCCCTAACTATGTGGACTTTGATCTCTATCATAAAAGTACTGTACGTAGGAAGCCTTTATAAGGTTCATGCCCATCTTTCATTAATTATTTTCCATCCCATATGATGTTAAACTATATCCTTATTATCTAACTATTTGGGTATTGATTAATTTTTAATGAAGATACATAGGTAGCCCATTTGCGGGTTCGATCCCCACTCTGAAATAATCTCTATCTTTCTGTATGACAATAAACATCAAGTGCCCTACTGAGTGGATTTAAAAGCATTATGGTCAACATAATGAACAAGAGATTTATATATAATGTATTGAAGGATTCTATTGACTAAGAATATTTAATACATAGGGATGATTCACCATCAATAAATAACCTAAAATATATATAAAAGATTCTCTAAATCCCATACATATCAATCATCGATTGCCAAATATAAATGAAAACTCATTTCCATACCTGGTAAATTAATAAGGATTCGTGAACATAACATAAATATATAAGAGAGTCCCAGAGTAGGTAATAATTCCCCTCAAAGGGGGTGATGAGCCTCAACTCCCATCCTCTCGACCATTTCAAATTCTTAAGCCTCATCGATCCACAACTAATGAGCACCTACCTTTGGAAAGTAGGTCCAAATGGATATAGAATCATTGGATGTTTCTGGTTCTATGACTAAACCCGTTAGAAATCGTTTGGAATTTTTGAACCATAAACAAACAAGGTCATCCCCATTTCCAGAAAAAACAAAGATTCTATGTTTAAAAAGGATGCGTGTGATGGAATTAATCAGTAATGACATTTTTTAAATTTGAATAGTTTTACTAGTCAATAGGTTTAAAAAATAGTGAGTGTGATTATGATAAGATCTACATTCTATTTTATATGTGAATAGAATAGTGATATCTAGTATCCCAAATGCTGTGTTATATGGCATTTAGATTTGCACAAAATTTTATGGTTGATTGTGTTTTCCAGTTTCCCGGTACACAAAGATATAAAATTCAATGTTTATGATTTTTCCACTCTCATTCTAACATTCCATGCACATCATTTTACTATTGATGTTTTATATTATTATTCCATGTCAAATGTGTTACTTTTTTATATTGAATTTATATCATTCATTATTATGGTTAATTTTTTTTATTTACGTCCATTTGAATTATATATTTTACATTATTAATTCTGTTCAACATGTTTATAATCTAGCCATTATAGCATTTATAATGTGACCTTTTACTGAGTTTTTAAGCCTAACCTTTCCCAAGATACCTTTACCCACATTATGAATATAATTATACCATGTGAGATATATTGGGAAGGGTATAAAGCATAATGATTATGGAGAACTATTCAAAAGAGTGGTAAAAGAAGCTGTTTATGTAGATAATATCCATGATAATCATCCTTTTGATATTTTTAATCATTTAATATCTATGATATTTATTATTTAAATCACGAGAATAATGTATTATTCATGTCATTTATATCATGGGTCACTTTAGTTGATATCTGATTAGGGTTTAGTCATTATTAGATATTATTTTATTTATTTTTTAATATTAGTATAATTAACTTAGGTATTATGGTTAGGGGATCATATAAAAAATACAAGATTGGTTCTATGTATATGATGATATCATAGAATATGCGTAAATATACATGTGTTGAAGGAGGCCATCATACATTAGACTTTCGAGGGATAATGAGTTTTTTAATTAACATGCGGATGGAGATATAACATATCCAATGGAACCACTAACAATTCAATTTCTATTGTGTGGATAACAAAAGATGTATTTAAGTAAATGACCTAATCTAATGAATTTAAAGTATAGTAGGAATCCAAAACCTTCTAAACCCAGGGATGAAAGAATAACATATGCATTAACAATCAATGATGTGGATATTGGTTATTAGGTTTCACAAATCATCCACCATGAAATTGTTAATGTATTATAGTTCTATCAACCATATTTTATCTATGGTGATTTCTATGAAAACTAACTCACTACCATAAATTATATTTATTTTAAAGTGAATAAATTTTTTTATTATTATTATGTTGGTGGAAATAATCTTTGTTCAAATCGTTATAACCAACTCAAAAAATATATTCTATTTTTGAAATAGAATATCTATCTTCCTGTTGAATTATCACCGCTTTTTTAGAATATTAAAAAAAACAATATAAATCAATAGGTACCATATTTTAGTGAAAGCCCAACTATGAATAATCTATAAAGAAAACTAAATACTTCAGTTTCTGATTCTTTTTCTGAGGTGCACATCCATATGTGGGGATGCGCAGATTGTTTCACCACATTCCCGATTACAAAAGGTGGGTGGAATCACTCACTTATTCATGGACATTTTCTCCTTGATCAGAATGGAGTGATGGGATGTCGGTCCCTCAATACATGGATTAATCCTCATAATTAATCACATAGTCGAGGTATCCCTCATAGATTTAATACGTTGTTCTTGAATCTCATTCCTAGTTCCATATCTTTGTGGATGCTGGTTAATTACACTACTTCTATCAGGACATTCCAACAGGTTATGTTAAGGAAAAAAACAGTATTCAGAGGAGTAGTATTTTTGGACATCACTGGAATGCATGGGTGTTAAAACCCTAGTACACTGATATTTGTTCCCCTTAAGATAGGAATTCTTAAGGGTGAGGAAGCCTGCGACATCCCACATCGAGTGCAGGGAGATGAATGTTATAGGCATGTATCCAAGGTTTCTCTCAGCTTCCCATGTTTAACACAATTTATTCTATGAGTTTAACATCTATCATAGACTAATTAGACTGATTGGAACACTGATGGGGGTGTATTGGATTGTTACATCCCTTGGAGGGAGCACCTGGGAGGTTAACTTGATAGGTTGATCAAGACGCCCAATGAGGACCGATCTGAGGATGATTTGGTGCCGACAAAGGGTACCCCATGGTTTACTATTGGATGGGATTAAACCTCATGGAGGTATCCTACATACCCTGTAAAGAAGGAAGGGATCAGAACCCATGTAGTTTGAGAGGGTTAATCATGGGATCCAAGTGTACACATTGGAAAACAACCCAATTAAATTTTGGGGATTTTGTGTGGTTATTATCCCTTATGATGCTAGGAGTAGAAATAAAGTGGATGAAATTATCTCACATAGATGTGGCAGCCAGGGAAAAATTCGGATGGATGATTTGATGATGTAGAGGATATAAATGGAATGAAAATGACATGAAGATGAAGGTGGTGTTGGGATTGAACCTCAGGGAGGTTTCCTACGTATCCCCGTAGGTGAAAATCAAGGTCCACATAGTTCGCTGGTGCAATAAGTGACCTATGTATGCGACTCTTGAGAATGGATTCATGAATGGGACTTGAAGAATGTAAAACCCCAAGAATAAGGCATGACCTTCTAGGAACACAATGGCCCAAGGTAGAGACCAAGATGGGATAGGGGTAACTGTTTTTTACATTAGAGAGGATTCCTACATACCCCCGTGGTGGGGAATCAAAGTACACATAGTTCAAGATGGGCATTGAATCATGGTGTACCCAAAGGACAATAGACCGAAGACGTATTGGATCTTATGCGTGTTTAATATCCCAACAGAAGAGGGGATATATTTGATGGAGGAGTATGTGTTGAGTGTGGGTATTATGCATGGTTAGCATCCATAGAACTGGTCATACACTAGTAAATAGTGAACCATGGATGTGGGTCCCAATAAGGGAGAATGCCAATGTTTACCAGTGTTTGAGGTTGAACCTCAAGGAGGATCCCCATATACTCTATCCCAGGAGGTAGGGGTCAAAACCCATGTAGTTCAGAATCATACAGTTTAATGTCATGTGGGTTGAGGGTTATCCAATGTGAAGTGGGCAGGGCCGATGAGTGATGAACATGAACTTCAGGGAGGCTAACTATATACCTTTACTAGAAAGTGAATATATCAATGCCTATATACTTCTTTTGTGGGGGATGTGGATTACATAGTAATGTGTCACATAGTGGGTTTCAGGGTTGATACTTACTCTATGTCAACATGAGTCATGCTTGGTGTTAGAAACAAGAGGAAATAAGGACATGTCGATCACATCATGAAAGGTGCGTCCTTGAGGAATGGAGTGGGGATTACGCCTGGTTAGTGGCCCAGGGATATAGAGATTGGTACTTCCTCTAGAGGGAATCATGATTTGAGGTTCAGATGTATGAGGAGGATATGTCCATCGTACATGAAGAATCCCATCCAAGGGTATCAGTGCTTACGTGGAGACTACCGGAGGTGTGTATGGCGACAAAGCTCAGAGGGATAGTAGAGTGAGAAGGAATTGGGGCTCATTCCCTTCACGGTCCTCTATGGACTTATTGAATATGAATTGATCATAGTTTAACGTTATGTGTCAGGGATAGGGGTTCTAGGGAGTTTAACATCTTGAATCTCATATGGTGAGGACTCTCTCCTCACCCGTAGGACTTACATAACATTATCACTTTGACCCTGGGAGAAGGTATGGATTCAACAATTTTGTGTGGAGATAGTTTTGTGGAGTGATCCATTTAGGGGATCAAGATAGTGTGGCTATTAGAGGAAGAAATGGTTGTTTTCATGACTATGTGAAGAACCATGAGGCGAAGCAACAAAACATGAAGCACCACCCAAGGTAGTTTAAAATAAATTCATAAAAACCTGAAGGGTTGTATGGGAGAAGTATGTGAAGGACAAGGGTGTCCTGCATAAAAGGGGAACATACATGGTGCCTTAGGATAATGAGGACAAATGAAGAAATGATGGAAGGTCACATGGAACTTTGAAGGGGAGCACAAAAGTGGAGGAGTTGCGCGCAAGATTGGGTAGTTGCACAGCAAAGGAGTGGATGCGCTTACGATTGGAACGATAAAAAAGAACACTTGCAATCAAGAGGAATCATTTGAATGAAAATTCCAGGGAGTAAATAGAAAATGGAGAGTATCAACCCTGGTGGGCCTACCAGAAGGTGGAACCTAGGAGACCTGTTTCTCAAAATCCAACACCTTGATGCCAAGTCTTTTGTGCAGTCACAGAAGGGTTGTTTGTCGCACCATCGAGCATCATTTTTTCTTCTCTAGCCATCTTCCGAAAAGCTAGGGTATATTTCTATTTATATCCAAAAATGTTGGTTGTAGTGCCCAAGATGTGTTATGCGAAAGTGGCATTTTGATGTCGCATTGGGTGCAGAAGATCTTGCACGCATTTTTAATGTTGCGCGCAAGCCAATTTTTTTCACCATTGACTTGGATTTTTTATAGATGGTCACCATGGAAGATTTTATTGACATGTCAATGGGCGCACAAGATCATGCATGAAATTTTAAAACATGCATGAATTCCTTGAATCTTTTCCACACCTCCCTTAGGCCTTTCTGGATTGGCCACTGATTCAATATATGATTTTTGTTTTCTCAAAAAAGTATTTTCATGTACTTATCTAAAATTCACCACATAAAAAAACACCCTACAAATAAGATATGAAGGGGGACCCAAAGGTTTTATTTTGAGGGACATTCCATGAAGCAGAGATCCTGACTTTTGGTGCATGAAGAACTGGCCATTCGTCATGTAATCCACTTTTGTGCCCGTGAAAGTTCCAATCTCCACCTATAAATGTGTCGAGGTCCCCCTATGTCATCACTTTGACGATTCTTTTATGAAAAGTAACATTTCTATCATGCATGAAAAATATTCATTTTTCTGTGAATGGACTCACATTTTTTTTATGTTTTTTGTGCACCCTTAGAATTTTCATGTCAATTTCAATTATTAATCCCACCCGACTTAGCGGTATTTTTTGTGCGCCCTTGGATCATCTTGCGTGCAACAAACTCTTGCATACCAAAAAAGATTTTTTTGTGCAGGTTACTTTGTGAATTTTGGTCATGAAATTAACATCTACTACATATACTAATGTTGATAGGTACGCTACTGATGCCACAAGGGATACACAGTTGATCAAAAGACCTTAGATTTTTTATGTGAGAGTAGTCGTGTCTGATAATCAGATTCTTTTTGGTTTGTTGATGCAAGCTAAAAATTATTATGTTCTAAGTGATAATCTACCTATATAGAAGATTAGTATTTTAGAAAAGGTGTTGATGCCAGGATTTGAGACCAATACTCTAAAACCACATGTAACACGTGAGGATAGCCTTCCACAGTTCAACATTGCGAGAAATAGTCACTCTGCTAGAGAAATAAAAAACATGTCAATTTACATCTTGAATTCGAAGACCATCAATGTTGTAGGGAGTGATCCAGGTCCTTTGTAGTATCCAACTCAATATGAGAGGACCTTCATAAAAAGCATAATTGATGAGGAAAAAGGCTGGAAAGAATGAGTCATTATGTACTGGGAAAATTTAACAAGTGAACAGGAGTGGGAGTATTGGGTACACCAAACATACGGGGATTTCATGGTAGTGCTTTGGTCTATCAGGATAATTGAAGTTGTGTGGACATCATAGTTTCACTACTACCATAAACAAGACCTGGTACCTGAGCTATTTAATCAGTGGCCTCCTGACATGAATACCTTCCACCTCCACCACGGTGAGGTAGGAATTAGTCTATGGGACGTTCATTTCATTGGGGGAATTCTTCTATAAATGTACTAATTTGATGTGTTCCTTCAAACATAGAATGTTTGGGGGGATATGACATGTACCATTGTTCTAACATGAAACATGTTAGAGATGGATAAAGAGAAGTTGCAAATCAAGCACATAATAAAGGGTATTTCCTATTTGATATGGTTCAGTGTGTTTCTAATGCCAGAGAAGGCCGGTTAAATGCTAAGAAGGGGGATGTAGTTCCCAAACACATTGTAGAGGGGTAAGGAGGAATAATGATTAATGTTCATGGTATCAGATGAGTACTGATCATGGGGCTTTAGTCTAAACAAAATCTGGGTCCCAAATGTAAGATATTTCGGGTTACATGCTACATTTCAGAGTTAATGGCTAATTCTAGTGAGTGAAATGATTATTAGGGTTCGTACAAGAATTCTGGAGATGGTCGGAACCATGTATTCCCCAAACAAGTTTAATACGGGGGTGCCCATATTAGCCAGATAATACAGCATTCTGGGATGCATTTCTAGAGGGAGAAAGCCTAGGAGGATTTGCAGACCATTCTATATTCATCATGGCAGGGTTACAACTCATTTTAGTGGGTATGACTTCACAAACTCCATTTTCCCTCCAGGTAAAAAAATGTGACTATACTTAATGAAAATTTATGCAATCCACTCATTGATGGTTAAATAGTAAGGGATCAAACTCATGATAAAAAAAATCACAAAACTTCAACTTTCATCCATTTAAGAACCATTCTGGTTGGATGGAAAATGATGGATGTATCCCATTAGATTATAGGGAGTACATGCATAGTGATTGCGCTATCATGACGTGGCAAATTGATTATGATTTTAAGGTTGACTTATAGTATAGGGATGAACCTAGGTCATCTCTCAAGAAGCATTGTGGGATTTAGAGAGTGTGTTTTTAATAAGAAATACTTCGATAGGGGGTGGATTTGAAAATAGTTTTAGGATGAAATGACTTAATTAAAGTGTTTAATAGTTGGAATGATAAGGTGATGTTATAGTAATTATGAGTGAAGAAGAACATTTTAAGTTCACTACACATCTTGGATAGTTCATTGTAATGAAATTTTAACATGGTTTTGGTTAAATCTTTGGTTGAAGGTTTTCGAGATCATGAATCCCCTTTTCCCCCTTCAAATGATGCTTCAAGTACCACCCCTAGGCACAAAAATCATGTTTCCATGAATTGGTTATCAAACATAGAATAAGATTCCTACCAAAGAATACTTAAATCTTATGTATGTGTGAGATATATAGGATTATTGTGTTGTCCAATCATAACAACACAAGATTCCCACATGAAATCTCAACCCAATCAGTGTTGAAATAAAACGTGTTCCACTTAATTATGTCAAATGAAATGTAATCAGTGGAAAGCATGTCAAGAAAAAAATAAGGTAAATATTCGACACAGAAATTATAAAAGACCAGTAAAATAACACATGCTATAACTCTCTCCCATATTTGTGTAGCTTCCCTGAAATTATCGTCCACCGTTTAGATCTCCATCGAGAGGAGGAGGAGCCTCGGTTGGAACTCCCTATTAATCATTGATTCACATATGGGAATATGGGCCTCCAGAACTCCTTGGATGATTAGAGTAATTCTTCGTGTCTCCAAAATACCAGAGCTTTTCCTCCTTGTCGAACTTACAAATGAGGAGCCCAATGTGCCATTTTATATGAAAATGGGAAGGTGGTTTTGAGCACACAGAATTCTTAAAACCACTTGTCACAGGTGTGTTGACCTCCGTACATCCTTATCAGGATTTGGAGAAAAATAAATAGTTGTATCCCAACCGCTTTGATTTCTACAATGAATGTGTGGAATAAATTAGACACATATAGCCCAAGATATGGACAGATCGCAACACATAACTTTTGACATTGTTCAGATTCAGTGTTATGGACAGATCACGTTGGTTGGACCACTAGATGGCTGAATGGGTCTTGGGTTCCTTCATAAGAAATGTATCCCAATTAATTATGGAGATGTTCAAAATAGCTAAGCCCAATTTTATTCATGGTAAAGTAGAAATGGGAGGATTAATACACTGGTGTTCTTGGATCCTGCGCAGCATGGTCCATTTTTCTTGGACATCATCATGGGCTCTCCAAATCACCTACTCCTGCAATGGAATCATCAAAAGGAGTATCGTTTTCCTTTTTAAAAGTGATAAAAACAAAATTTATGATTCAAAAATGTAACACAACTTGTCATTATTGTTATAATTTTAAATATAAAAAATTTTCAATGAAGTGGTGTAAAGATGAAAATTTCACAGTAAAACGTGGTATGATCACAACGCATCATGGGTGGTGTGTTGGTACCCATATTGATGGAATTTTTTTAAGAAAACTGTATGTGCCGAAAATGTTTTCCAAGAAATTTGGGTGAATGCAGTGGATTACAAAGAAATGATATCTAGAGGATTATGAAGAGAGACATCCATACATACCTCATCAATTGTGTCTCATGTTCACGACTGCTTGTTTTGGGGAATTAATCACCCTTCACCATACTGATGTCAATAATGGCTTATAAATTGAGTATTACACCCATTGGATAAAAGTATACGAAGAGACAATTCAACAGAAACACATTACACAAATAAAGGCAGTCATCGTAGATTCAGGATAATATGGAATCTGACAAAGAACCACTAGATATGTGAGACAAAGAATAAAAAAGAATGTTAAAAATGTGCGGTCTAGTACATCATCGGTAGGGGTGTCATGAGGAAATATTTCACCTCTTCCATATAAAGAGTCGTGGTCTCATGCGTGACCACGTGGTCATGCTAGGAAACTCTTTGTGTAGAAATTAATTCATCTTATAAAGCCAACCACTAATGACATTTTCCCATATCTATGGTATTCCTGAAGGACACTGCAATAATAAATGTCTACCAAAGAGCAATGACGGAGACTGGTACGCACTAGGATTGAGTTAATAGACATATGGAACATTCTAGTGGTGGATAAGGTATGATTTCTATGCTGACATGAATACCTAACATCCATGTATATGTACACATGCTAATGAGGGTTGTATGGAGAACCATATCTCTTGGTGAAAGTAATTCTTGGATAGGAACATGACCTAAAAAAGATGTCAAATGAGGATGATGATGAAAAAGAAGAAGAAGAGGAAGGGTAAGAATAGGAGGAGGAAGAAGAGGAAGAGATGGAAGAGGGATAATAGGAAGAGAGGGAAGAGTAGGTTGGAGGTGAATGTCCTTGAGGTAAGACACCTCAAGAAACAACCAACCATCAGGGAATCCCATGTGAGAGTGGCGAGATCACTGGATTTGATCCAAAACTGACCAAACATCTCAAGGAGAGTCCCAACTCTTATCTCAACTGGTTTTTCTCTTTTTATAATTCACATCAACTGACCAAACATTTTCCGGTTCAAGAACACAATGATGGTGATAGATATAAATCCTTCCTTATAGTGGATGAAAATGTACCAATGGATGTCAAAGAACATCCTCGTGAGTTTTTATTTAGTATTGAGCAAGGAGGGGAACTTTACTAGGGTTGAAGAAGTCGAAGGACCATGCACGATTAAAGTGGGAAGAGATGAACTAGAGGGAAGGGATGAAATGGCAACCATAGTTTCTCATGCTATTCTGACTGTTCAAAAGGATCCAATGATGATTATTGAATCAATAAGTGCTTATGGGTATCCTATGATAAAAAATCCTACGGTAACTCTGGCACTGGACACCACTGCTCTTGGATCATGTAAGTTTCTTCCTTTATAGGATCACATCTTTTATTGGAGGACTAGACTAACCAAGATACTAGTTCCCAATGTAGTGATCACAATGATGGAGTCTCAGAAAACTATTGAGTCTTGAACATCTACGGGAGCTCTACCAGTGATTACAACGACTCTCGCAGAGCCTACTATTGAAGATGATCCTTCCCTAGGACTCTATGAGTAAGAAGATGCAATCATGGGTGATGCTGCAACCCGGGGTGAGCTCTAAGCTGGTCGGGGTGAGGTTGCTGAGGAGGAAAGAGTCATATAATAGGACACTAATTCTTAACTCGTTGTTATTTTTTATGGATTACATGCCTACAAATCCTCAGGAGATGGATGAATATAATCCCAACATGGCCGAGGAGAGTCATATGACAGGGCTCAAGGTGTGGAAGTTCATCAAATGCTTTATAATCTATTCACATGCAGAATGGATTAGAATCATAGGGTCACATTTCACATGGCTATGCTTTATCTTTGCTGGAGGGGTGGATTCTCACTGGATTTATATAATGATATGTTATTATATGGCTGAGAAGATACAAAAGAGTATCCAATTCCACTATATTTTTCAATTTCATAAAGAATCCGAGAATATAAAAAAGTACCTTAAAGATAAGGAAGAACTCTGAAGCCTTTAAGTGAAAGAAAACAAAATAGAAACATTTATTGTGAGTCATTCTGAGCTCATTGAATAGATAACGGATCACTTGGTGGATGCCCAGCAGAAATTAGTGCAAGAATGTCGTCAAATGATTCAGTTTTAATATGACAAAGCATGAATGAAAGATAATGATAATGAGTTCCTCTATGCATCTGATGACGAAGAGTGGTAGATCAAGGATCGTAAAGAAAACATGGATTATAAGATCCCAAAAGTGGAGGCACCGGAAAAATTTCTCAATTGGGATGATCTATGAGGTCTATGTTCGGGATAAACTCATAAACATACCCCCCCCCCCTTTTATCTCCTATTCCGAACTGCATGCATGGACTTATTATTTTATTTCGTGATTATTTTTGTGCATTTTGACCATCACTGTGAAGTCATTTGAGATCAATCCCTATGCTCAAGTAGGACATACCTAATGTGATAAACAAGGGAAGACTACATAATTATTCACTTTTTGTATTAGAGAGACAACTAAACATTCAAAAACATGGGTTCTGGATGACCACCCAGTATTATTCAAAAAAAAGAGGGGTTCTGACTGAAGAATATGATCCTCAGAACATCAAAAATGTTCTTTTTAATATACTCTAGTGCACGAGAGGGATGACATAAGGGGTGTTAGAGAAAAATCTGATCAAAGGGGAATGTATAATGTGAATTATGATACCCATATTTTAGAACAAATTGAAGTGGACATGAAGAAATAGGATAATTTTTGGGAAACTTTGAATCAAATCATCTGTATTTCAATATCCTGAAATAGGAATAAACAAATGAGTACTTTCTACAGAAAAAAATCAAAAACATGGGGCCAAACTCGATGTTTCATCTGATGTCCTCTGGAACATTGCCCAAGATGGTAGGTGATCCCTAATGCCTCGTGTCCTAAACATTAAGGGGTTACATAAGAAATGGATGGGAATGAGGATCCAAAGTAGATGGTATGGAATGTGTGGTGACGGAATGACGAGATGTTTTAATAGATTCTAACACTCCTAAACTTATGCTACCATAATGAACGTATAGTGGGTGAGAATATCGGTCTGAATTGAGATCAGGCCTATTTCCGGGCCCTACTGACGAGGACCTAGAATTTTCTATAGTTTTAAATCGTCTAAATGGGTAAGATATTCATGCATATTATCATAATATGGAGAGGAAGATGCATCAAATAGTTTAACAATGTATAATTATGATGTTGCGGATAGTCTAAGGTCATGTCGCCTGGACACTACTCAATAGTCTAATGACATGTTACATGGACTGGGGACTCATTATTTAGAATCATATAGTTTGAAATTTAATTTAATGAAAATAACCAGACATGATATGGTTCTCTTCAATACGGATAACCTAGGGCTAGGCTCGTGGTGAAATGATTGGACATCTTTACATATCCCATATGAATGAGAATCAAGGCACAATTAGTTCATGGAAAATATATGGTAAGTATCCAATACCAAAAGTGGAAACGTCTTCTTGAGTGAAGACATCGAATGGCTAGTTAATTTATCATTACACAGCCTGGATGGGGAAGAAGAAGATTAGAATCATACGATAAAGTCATAATATATCTTAATTTATGGACACATAGATTGGAAAAAAATGGGATGATTTCCAAAGAAAAAATATGTGACATGGTTCCATAAAGCGTCCCAGTGTGAATGAGGTATAAAAAAATTTTGACTATACCAAAAATTTCCGTAAGAATTAATAATGTTTAATGTTATGATGCTTGGACTATGGTACCAAAGATCCTAGTTTATGGTCATAGAGTTTGGACCAAAAAAGTGTGGTTCTTCTTTGTATGCACAAAGCATACCATATCTTTAACACATGTGATCTATTCATGATGTGGGAAACTAGGGTAGAGATGAACTTAAATACATATAGAATACTTATCTGGAAGAGACGATGTGTAGTCGAAGATGATCTTCATGATGCAGATTCACCGTCTTTAACGTGCATAGGCGCATAGAGGGATAACACCAAGTGTATTGAAATTCAACTAAAACATGATGGAGTGGAAAGGGATGTAAATCATGTGACCAATATTTAATTCATAATTGGGATAGTGTAATAATGAAGGATAACATTTGACCATGTTAGAAACAAATAATCCATATTGTGTGACCTGAAATGGGAATCAACATATGAGGGTCGACTACAGACCAAAAATTGAAACAAATAACTTGTCTTATAATGTCATTTAAAATCCCTTGAGTTGTTGTCCCAGTGTAGTATTTGATCTATAATTTTGAAAATCCATACCGTATGGGGGTCCTTTTGGATGTGAATGATTATGGAAACCCAAATAATGGGATATTTGAAGTAGGGGAACAGATGTAAGCATGTCCATGTAGAATCCAACACTCTAATTCCTAAACAACAGTGCATCTAAGAGGGTTGGTGAGGAAAAATATAGGTCAAAAAGTCCATATAAGTAGGGATAAACATGGTTGATGAACCTAGGATTGACCTAAAGATGAAATTTATGGGAATTCCTACATATCCCATGAGGATGGGAATTAATCCATAGGCAGTTCCTAAAAATTTAGTGTAGTTTAACATCATGTCGTAAGGATGAATAGAGAATACAAGGTAGATCCCCAAAGGGAAGTATGAAAAATTGTTATTATAATTACAATGTGAATAAGGACCTAAGGTCACATATGCCACACCACATGCTTCCGATAGAGTTTGGGCTATGGGCCGAAAAGAAGGAAAGATTTTAGGTATCTGGGCTGGAACCATATAAGAAATGTATGGGCATTCTTACTCATTCCATGAGGATGGGAATCAACCATATCTATTTATTGAAGATGACATGGTATGGTACCAATTCTATGTGAAATATTGTCATGTAGGTCTATCCCATGCACCAAAAGAAGTGGAATTTGATGGATCTTTTTTGTTCTTTAGTGTGTGTGTGTGTGTGTGTGTTTTTATTGGATGCAAAAAACCCAGGGATGAGAATTTGGGAATCACCATAGGAATAAATCCAAATGTAGGCCTTGAAAAATGGAATGGAGGATAGCTGATACCAAATATGTTTTCCGTTCAGTTGAGGAAACCACAATGTAGTGTGGGTTTTCATCATGTGACCAGGATGATAGTGTCAAAATTTAAGGTTATTTAACAGGACCAAACCATTCATTTTAACATCGTGAAAGAAATATGCAACAATTTAATGTCATGTTGTTCCATTAAGCATAGTTTAACATCAAATGGATTGGAGGCATACATAAGAACAAGGTTATAAAGGGAATGTAAATGACATGATAAAGCATACTATATAGGAATGATGACATTATTCAACAACACACCATGAACGATCCTAGGGGGACGGGACCTCAGGACAAGCGGGCAAAAACTATCCACTGATATAGGGGGTAACCTGAAGTTGAAATATCTGGGAATTCTTATATATCTTATGAGGATTGAAGTCAAGCTATACGTAGTTCTAGAAATTCCCTACAGTTAAACGTCATGTGGTAGGGATGGACATGGGTGTGACTAGACCATAAGTGGAAGTATGTGGTGAGGCTATTACAGACCTGACGTAAATTAGGATAGAAGTCCACATATGACACACTACAAAATCTAGCTTGAATCTGGTCCAAAAGACCAAACAGAGGAGATGATTAAGAGATCATGAGTTAGACCTGAAGACGAAATGTTTAGGTGTTCCTATGTATCCCATAAATATGGGAATCAAGACATTCATAGTTCTCAAAATAAGTGTATCTTAATGACATGAATTAAGGATAAGGTGGTATTAGTTTAAGGTCGTAGATCTCAGACTAAAATAATTGAGATTTCTCCAAGTGGGTGCAATTGTTGACCATGTCCCAAAACCCACGTGATCTACACTTGATAATGGAAATAAGGGCGGACAAGATTATAGAAACACATGGAATACACCAAAAGAGGAAATGGTGTGTAGTCAAGGTTGACATCAGGAGGTTGATTCATCCTCTTAACGTACAAATTATCGTGGAGGTATAGCAGAAGGGTTATTGAAATTCCACTTGATCATGATGGAATGGAAAGGGATGTGAATCGTGAGAGAAATATTTATGCTTCAATAGTGGAGGAAAAATAATGGAGGATAACTTATGAACATGTTCGAAACACACCACCCACACCATGTAACCTAAAATGGTAACTACAAATGGGTGTTGATTACTAACCATATATGAATCACGGAACCTATCTTATAATTTCATGGAAAATCCTTCGGTAAATTGTCCTAGAGTAGTAGGGGAGCCATAAGGATGAGAATCTATACCATTTGGGGTCCTTTTGGATCTAAAAGATGATGGAAACCCATATAATGGGAGATGTGAATCGTGAAAATAGAGGAATGCATTCCCATACAGAATCCAACACTCTAGGTCATAAACCAAAGTGCATTTGACCACGTTGGTGAATTACCCAAAAAGGGTTGATGGGACCAAATGAGAGTAGATAAATTGAAGAGATGAGTGTAGGAAAGGCGAATTCCAAGCTCTCAAGAGAGAGATATGTGGTGTGGTTATTGAAAACATGACATGGATGATGATATAAGTCCACACCACACCACACACTCACTTGAAGACCTAGGACAAGGCTC
The DNA here is from genome assembly GCA_963277665.1 of Viscum album. NCBI lineage: Eukaryota > Viridiplantae > Streptophyta > Magnoliopsida > Santalales > Viscaceae > Viscum > Viscum album. The sequence continues at coordinate 1,261,083,808 of OY728140.1, read as the reverse complement.
TAAAAAGAAGATAAGGTTTCTAAAAAGTGGATAGACCCATAAACAAAATGTTTATGTGTTTCTACATTTCCCATTAGGATAGGAATTAAGAGATACATAGTTCTCAAAGTCCATATTGTTTAAAGTCATGCGTTAAGGATGAGGGGGATCTTATATTAAAATTGTAGAGCACAGACTATGCAGTATATTCACAGTTTGTAGTTTATCTCCATGTATGATGAGATAAATCTTAGTTTAGCATCATAGAGCTTGGAGCATTTACTGTTTCACTTCTTATAAGATGAGGAAATACAATTTAAAGTATTTCATGACGATAATATTGTTTATCATCATGCGGGACAAGACTCCCACACGTAAAGTACTGTTAGAGGAATTTGGCATTTGTGGGAGGAGTAAGACGCTCACCATATATATTGACTAGAGAGAATATACCATTGGGGTAAACCATGTGAAAAACATACGGTCCCTCCCATTTGGCCTCTAAATTCGTTGGCTTTATGCTTGGTATCCTTTGAATTATCAGGGCCAATAAAATTTCACCATGTAAGAAGGAGAGGATGTGAAAAATCTTATTGAAGGCCTTGGATATCTTGTTTTGATGTATCTCCATATTTTGAATATGTGTCGCCTATTTTCATTAAGAACTTCAATTTCATCCAGATAGATTTCTTCTACATTATATGGTTCCTTATGATCATATATGGTGGTGCATAATAAGGGTAGATGATTCTCGATGGGTAGTACTTCCTCTATTCCATACACCATGGAATATGGAGTCCCATTAGTGGAATTACGAGTCTTCATATTTTAATCCCAGAGGGAGTGGGAGTGTTTTTTCAATATAATCTTCTTGTTCTGACCAACTATCTCCCTGAAGATGTTATTGAGGGTGTTATTGAATTCCATGATCTGCCCATTTTCATGGTAATTATAGAGATAGGTATGATTATAATGGATATTGTACTTGGTGTACAATTTCTTCTATTCGGCTTCCTGAAAGTTTGTTCAATTAACTGTGAGAATAGTGTGAGAGACACTAAATAGATTGATGATATTAGAGCTCATGAAATTTACAATAGAACGATACATGACTTCCTTGAGTAGAATATCTTCATCCCACTTCTAAAAGAAATCTATATCGATCAAGAAGAACATGTACTGACGAGCTATTGCAAGTGGATATGTTGTCGTGACATTGAGTCCCCATACTGGAAGGGGCCAAGAATACTTCGTGGTGTGGAGAGGCTTTGGAGACTGATTCACAAAATTATCATGGATCTGACATTCATGGAATCTCATGGAAAAAATGATACAAACACATATCATGGTGGGACAAAAATACCCGAATATTTGGATATTATGAGATATTTTTTCCCTTGTGTGACGATCCCCACAGTAACTGTAATGGACTTCCTGTATTACCTGATAAATCTCACTTCCATGAATTCAGCATAGGATAATCCCATCAAAAACCATGTCTATATAGGACCTGATCAAGACTGGGACCACTCTATATGGTAAACTGTACTGCACTCCAATAGACTCACTCAAGTTTGGATCGGTCGGTCTGGAGATTACCATGATGGAGACACCCGATAAAGGGACTCATCCAGTCATGGGTCCCTTCCAACACCATGGATGCGGGACATGGAGGTCCTGATGTGGAGGTTCCAAGGGTAAGGTAGAATACCCAGGGGCTGTCAACATAGTCCGGAGTGACGATAGTGATGAATCTTCAATTCACCACATGGATAATCAAATCATCATGTTCATGCTCTGCAAGAGAAGTGGAATGTCTAGCCAGGGCATCATCTCCATCCCTTTTTATCGAGGGATATGAGTAACTTCTATTCGAGAAGGGAACTGGGTCTTCAATTGGTGATTACTCTCTAATAGGGGTATGATCTCTAGATTCCTAACAACGTAGTCAGTGTTTATCTGCTTGACAACCATCTCATAGTCCCCCTTCACATGAAGGTGGGGAACATCAATCTCTAGGTCCTACTCGAGACCAATGATGAGGATCGTATACTCTACCTCATTGTTGGTACAACCTTCTGACAACAAGAATGAATATGACATGACCGCTTGTGCCAGAATTAGGAAGATGATACCCAGACCTACTCTGTTGAGTCTGGGATTATTGATTCTCATACTGATGGGTAATTGGGATGAACTATCAAAGTGGATTTTACAACATATAATGGGTTGATCCGCAGAGAGGATTTCCACATCTATAAATTTAGAATCTAGAGACTGATCTGCTGGGTCCGTATGGGTAGTGAGAATGTCATCCAATGTCATTCCCTTGATAGCATTATAGGCAAAAAAATTATGTCGAACTATTTGAGGATCATTTCCCACAAAGCTAGAGGACCTATCTACATGGTGTGGTTCAAAATGTACTTCAATGTATCCACTCGAGACACTTGCTATATCTATTGGTGTTGTAAGTAATGTCCCAATATCTCCACTATGAGTACCAGAATAAAACATCTCTTCTTGATAGAGTAATATATGGTCCCTTTATTTTGGATCATGCAGCTGAAATAGTATAAATTGTTCTCTGTTTCGTCATTCATTTTCTGGATGAGAAGAGCGCCAATAGACAACTCTATTGTGGTCACATAGAGGACTAACTACTTTTCATAAATGAGCGGCATCAAAATAAGAGGCTATAGAAGGTATTCCTTAGTTTCCTAAAATTTATTACGACTCTCTACATCCCCTTGATAATTGGAACCTTTCTTCATGTGATGAAAAAAGTGATTACACATTCCATCTTGATTTGTGATGAATCAGTGTATGTATGCTATGTGGCCTTGAAATTATTGGAGATCATAAATATTTCTTGAGATGAGACATCTGGATGATGGCCTTGATCTATTTCCAGATCGATCTCAATGCCTCTCTATAAGAAAACGAAGCTAAGAAACATGTATGAGGTGACCCCAAAGACACACTTCAAGGGATTTATCTTCAGATGGTGGGAAATTGTGAAAGTCAACACATTATAAAGATCTATGATATTGTACAAATGCTAGTGGGATTTAATCTCTAGATCATGCACATATAATACCATCAATGTGCTACTAATCGTCTTGAATATGCAGTGCATGACACGCTGATATGTGGAAGATGAATTCTTTTGACCAAAATGCATTACCTAGTTGAAACAATTTCCTTGTATTTCCCTAAAGGTGGTATAATTTTCATCCATAGGGGACATTAAGTTTTCATTATATCTAAAATACCTATTCACAGAGGGGAGATCCTAGAACCCATCATTGGCATTGATCAATAGTTCTGTCATATGAATGGGAATTCCATCATTGAGACAGTGATAGTTGAGATCCCGGAAGTCAATATAGTGTCTGATCTATCTATTTTTCATTCAGACATGCATAATGTTAGCTAACCAATTTGGGTACTCGACATCTTTGGTAAATATGTATTTTAAAACATTATCGACCTCTGCCTCGACCATGGAAATGTGTGATTGGTGCATCTTTGTAAGAGGTTTTGTGATCCCACGATGATGTTTTTGAGAGACTGATATGGTGGAATGTGACCTGAGGATCAAGACCATGCCTCTCATCATAACTCCAGGAGAATACACCAGGATGCTGCTTCTGTAAATCCATGTATCATTGTCACTCTTCTACATGCATAGTGGTGCTGATCAATGTTTGTTTTAGATCTGTATCAGTACTGAGGTTCACCTGTACCAATTCAACAACCATAGTGGAGACGCCCACATCGAATACAGGAGGAGTATCTTCTAAATCCCATTCTTCTTCCACGATGAGAATATCATTAGTAGGAGGAAACTCTATTGAGTTGATAGATACTAGTGGGAAACTACTGCCAGCCTGAGCGGTAGTGGAAACCTCATCAGGGAACTCCTGCACTGCTGAAACCATGGCGAAGAAATCTGTCGACCCGATCCTATCTGGACTTTGACCCAAGGATCCACATTTGATAATATCAAATCATTAGTGGTGAATTTTCTTGAGCCAGTTTATCTAGGACTAGAGAAACATGAAATTATGATGTATCATTGTTTCAATGTGATAGTTACCCAGATACCCTATAAGAGTAGGGGGCTCTTGGATTACCTGAGCATGACATGTGTAGGAATATGAGGTGATCTCAAAACATTCCTTAGACCTGGGAACTTGTGTCCCCCTCATTCCAGAGACAAAAAATAATTATCCCCAATCTAGTGTTATGGCCTATAATCAGTGAAATGGAAAATTATAGGCGTCATCCAGGTCTATCCACGGATCAGTCATAGATGTTGTGTGTTCAACCCCCTTATCTGGAATCTTCTTATCTTTTCACTTGTAATAGTTGACATCCATGTATTGGGATTCAGAACAGGACAAAAGAGACACATCACCTTTGATTACACCTACTTGACCCTTAATGTAGTACTTAATAAACTGGGGATATGAGGAAAGAAGTGCCACATAAAGGTGGAGCGATGACCTACCCATAAACGCATTGTAAGATGTGTCTTGTTAGGCAACCATGAATTTAGTGCTAGAAACTAGGCCACAAAACTAGGTCTTTAAGAGATTTTTTCCATCCAGAGTATGCTATGTCCTATTATAACCTTTAATTTTCTTGTTAGAGGGACTAGGATCTATTTTAGACAGAACTATCTTGTGGGGAATCTTGCTCGGGATAAGGTTGGTCCTCGTGCCCTTATCGTTGAGACGTCAACAAACCTCTACGCCATTGAACTTTCTACTGATGTACAATGAGAGGATGTGGACCTTTATAGGAAAACCATTATCTTTTCCATATAAATATATGATTGGATGACATTATGCATGCTCGAATATCTCATCATAGAAGGCTTCTATGGCTACTACTTCTATCTCAATATAGAGGGGGGTTCTTAATGTAATACCCCGAGCCTAGTTACCCAAAGTCGGTGCATTATTAAAAAAAATTGGCCTGATCAAAAGTTATCAAGTGTTGAAATACCAATTAGTTTAGTGGCCTTGAAAATATTAGATACATACATAAGTTTTACATTACGATATGAAATCTAAAACTACAACATTGTGTCGCCTTTGAACACACTCATATCCCTTAGCTGGTTCGAGTAGGTAAATCGTAATATACAAATTCACATCCTGGGAAAAGGAAAACATAAAAAAGTGGTGAGAAAATATGATTACTATGAATTAAAATATAGAAAAAACTATCAGAGATTATAATAAACTATTATCGAAATGTATAAGACTAAAACAACATCCTTTTAAACTTCAAATTCAGCATGATATGGAAATGATAAGTCAAATAATTCCTTTTAATTATTCCCATGGATATTCTACTAGATGAATAATCCCATGTAATATGAATAGATAATTTGATAATGATGGAATTCATAATTCACGACTTCATAACCATATAGTCAAGGCCTCATGCCAATACAGAAAATATGATTTTGTCAACATCTTGTGCCAAGACACTAGTTTGTCACATCAGTCCAGCCAATGAATAGAGGAGCAATAGTAGGCTCCACCCATCATTTACAAAGTCCAATGCATTCCTCATATGAAAAGGTTGAAACATAACATTAACATTCTAATAAAACTATTATACGAAATGTTAATACATTAACCATAAACCTTGAATGGTATAAAAATAACACATCCACAGTCAAACATATCACAAAACCGTAAATACAATATATAAGATTGTATCATAATTAATCAACTTCAAACAAGTTTAAAATCCATCAAAGGATGTTGACATAGATGAAATCAAAACTATTTGAGATAAATATCTTTTTCTATTCTGAAATCAATTAAAAGTCATATAATTATAAAACAAAACAATTATTTTGAAAATATTTTTATAGTATTGTATGGGAATCTTCATTTTAATTATAATGACATTAAATAGTTGCACCCACCGTATAAGTTAAAAACATTCTTATCTTAATTTTTTGAAATGTTCATAAAGCACTTTGTTTGGAAAACCGCGGAATGATTTCTTTAAAAACATTTTATAAAATGTAAAACAAGGGTATAAATGACTTTAAATCATATTATTGGAAATAGTAAAAATGGTTTCAAATACATTTTTAAGAAACAAAAATGTTAATGATAAATAATTCCTAGTAGATACTTTTGTAAAAACAACCTAGGAAAAAAAGAGATTGTAAAATTAACAATTACCTTGTACTTTTCCTTACTCAATGTTAGGTTAATCTCTTGTATAACGGTGAAATCATTGTTATGAAATTATACAAAAACCACATACATGGATATGATATCATATATGGTTTTATTATATTGGTTTTATTTATGATATTTAATTAGTATCATCATTTGGGTGTTAACTTATTCGTTTTATTTTATATGTTTTGTTATGTAATTCTTTCTTTTTATGAAAAGGATGTTTTCAATTCATATCAAAATTGATATTATGATCATTAACATTATTTTTAATCATAAAAATAAATTTATTCTTGAATAATTATGATGGGGAATGAATCTCATCACATTCGTGGGGACGGTAATCCATACGTACGCATGAGAGACAATATCATTATATTGATGGTGATATCATATATAATTGGAGTGTATATAATATATAAAGAATCATTAACATATTATATTAATTATTTTAATTAATTATACTCACTATTATACCCATCTAAATAATAAAGTTTCAAATCACAAACTACACCATGATGTGGAGAAGGTAAGCCGTATGTACGCACGTATGGTGACTTTGTCATTTATTGGATTGATAGAATAATGAATATGGTTTACCGTATTTATAATAACATCATAGTATTTAGAAGGTACTGGAATTAATATTCTAGTATGTAAACAACAAATAAAGAGGAAGTGGGAGAAGAATAGAACATGGAAAGAGGTCACGAAAAAATTACCTCTTCTTCGGGTGCTTCCTATTGATTTGATCAAAAGGACTCCTTCGGTTTGATTTCATATCAAAGTAATATCTCTATGTTTATGTGAGGGTAGTTGGGAGGATATTTGAGTAGGGTTTTGATAATCCAAATGGATTTGGAGATGTGATTTTGAGAGAAGGGGAAGTACCCTTTTATAAGAGAGGTGAGGATCACTTTAGGAAAATCTTGAAATATTAATTTATTATACAATAATATTAGGTTTATAATGGTTCAAAAATGATTTATTTCCAGGATAAGGTGGGGATGGGTAGAAACCATTAAACCAATTGGATTTACACAAGTTTAGGTCACCATATTAACTTTATCTTTTATATTTATCTCTTAATTATGTTGTTTAACTTTTACCATGTCTTCTTGTATTATTATAATATTTGATTAATGAATTTACTATATACGTCCAAGATAAACCCAAGTGGTTCATTATTGTCATATATATAATTATATATGTTCTTTGACCTAACCTTATATTTTTAGTAATATTATATCATTAATTAAAATATTATTTGTTTTAAAAACACATTTATGTCAATTTAGACACTATTTAGTATTTGGTTTCATTAATAATGTAATTACTGCATCCTCATTATGTCATAAGTAAATTTAATTATTTAATGTATAAAAATTATAAATAAAATACCATGATGTATGAGACTTTTTAGCTTTACAATGAATATTTAAATTCTAATTTATCTTATTAATAGCTTTATATAAAAAATGGGTTAGTTATTAATATGTTAATTTAACAATTATAACTATTCTTTAAATAAAATAATAATAAATATCCAAATCTAATCAAAGTGAATTAAAAGGATCGTGCTTTATTCATAAGGTTGATTTAGGTCTAAGAACACTTATACAATAAATTTATTTCATGTTTTAGGATAATTATAATATTATTTTTACCTTTAATTACCGTGTTTACTTTTCACTGTGGTAAATAAAATAAAAAATTTAATATTCACCAAAAATTATTTTCATCCTTTTGAACAACATTTTTTATACCAATATCAACCTTTTCTATAGTATTTTTGAAATTAAATTCACAGAAGTGTTAAAATTACATTTTATACAAATTTGTAAATGTGCCGAGAAGGTGGGTAAATGACCTTAAAATTTTCAAAAAAAAATTTATACATAGAATTTTATTATAAAACAACTCCAATAAATTACATTGAACTTATATAGGTATTATTTATCTATTTTGACTTAAAATAAATTTAAATTAAAAAATAATTATTTAAATAAAAATTCTGTTTTAAATAATAACCTAATGTTTTTCATTATTCATCAAAAATTGAATCTTTTTAGAAAAATACCAAAAATTCACCCTGAAATAATTTTGATATTCCAAATAAAAAAAATGCCATCCATTTTAAAAAATAAAATTTTTAAAATTTCCAAAAGTGGGAATTACTATTCATTATGACTAGTTTTTTTGGTTGTAGTGTGCTAAAACTCAATGTTGTGTGCAATGAATGTATGTGAATTATTCAATGAGAAACATACCGTGGAAGCATGTAGTGTAAAATTATTTCATCCATAAAATAATTTCGTTATCTAAATTCCTAGAATAATAATTCCTACATTGATTTGGGTGGTTCTTCATTATAAGTTCCTCAAGTTCCCATGTTTCCTTTTCCATCTTCTGGTTTCTCCATAGAACGTTTACCAGACGAGTCGTCCAGTTTCTCAATACTTGTTCTCTAGTATCTAGAACCCTGATATTATCTTCAATATAAGACCGATCATGTTTCTTTTCTATTTCAACATAAGTGAGTCCATGTGTTGGGCCACGTATGTATTTTTTGATCAGTGATACGTGGAACACATCATTAACATTGGAGAGACATGGAGGCATTTCCAAATGGTAAGATACTACTACAACTCATTCTAGAATTTTGAAAGGTCTGATGTACCTGGGACTTAATTTACCCATCTTAATTAATCGTATAACATCCTTCCATGGAAATACCTTTAAGAAAACATGATCTCCTACTTGAAATTACAAATCCTTCCTTTGGTTATCAGCCTCTCTCTTTTGCCTACATTGAGCTGCTTTGATGTGTGTTTGGATAATCATCACATTTTCAATTGTTTCTTCAACAAATTATAGGCCTATGAGTTTTCTTTCAACAACATCATCACAAAAAGTCGGTGTGCAACATAACATTCCATATAATGCTTCTTATGGTTCCATTTGAATACTTGAATGAAAGGTATTTTTATATGAATATTTTACCATAAGTAAATATTGATCCCACATACCTTGAAAGTCATGTGAGAAAGTTCTCAACATGTCTTCAATGTTTTGAATAATTTTTTCAGACATTCCATCAGTTTGAGGGTGATAGGCATTAGTCCAACAAAGTTCACTATCTAGTGATTTCAGAAGAATTTTTTACAATCTAAATGTGGAACATGGATCACAATCAGAAACAATCGATATGGGTACTCAATGAAGTCTTCAAACTTTATTAATATATAGTTTTTCTAAACGTTCAAGTGGAAAATCTTTTCTTGTAGCAATAAAATGTGAAGACTTGGTAAGAATATAATAATGACCCTTATTGCCTCATTCCTTCTAAGATTATTTGGTAGCCCCATGACAATGTCCATCATAATATCAACCCATTTCCACCCAGGTATGGGAAGAAGTTTTATGACTCCTCCAAGATGTTGTCTTCTAGCCTTCACTTGTTGAAAAACCATACATCTTGACACATGATTAACAATCTCTCTCTTCATGTTGTCCCATAAAAAAATGTTCCTTCACATCTATATACATCTAAGTTCTACGAAGGTGTATAGAGAAATTGGTTCTATGAGCCTCAACCAACAATTCCCTTTTTAGAATAGGTATTTCCAGAACACAAAGTCTCTTCCCATGTTTCAAAATCCAATCTTCATAATGAAGTCCATCAATCTCCCATCGTTCACAGCTTTAATTTTATTTTAAAACTCATCATCATCAGTCTAACAACTTTTTATCCTTTCTTATAAAGATGTATTGGAAACCATTTGAAAAAGTATTGATGTTTCACCTTCTATGATTATTCTCATATCCATCTTTACTAGTTCCATAAACATATGATCTCTTTTAACGCTGATCTCATTCAAAACTCCATGATCCTTTCTGCTCAATGCATCCGACACCTTATTTTCCTTCCCTAAGTGGTAGTGTATAGTGAAATCATAATACTTGAGTAGTTTGTGCCATATATTTTTCCTCAGGATGAGTTCTTTTTCCTGAGAAAATATCCTCCAATCTATTGTGATCAATATAAATCTCACATTTTTACCATATAAATAGTGTCTCAATATCTTTAGAGTAATGATTACAGCAGCTAACTTAAGATCATGAGTGGGATAGATTTTATCCTGAATTTTTAGTTACTGTGATGCATAAGAAATAACCTTATCATTTAGCCTAAGGACACTACCCAATCCATTATTTGAAGCATCACTATAAAAAAGAAACTTATCATTCCCCGATGGTAGTGTCATGATAAGACCATTGACCAATATTCTAAAAAATTCTTCAAAACATTCTTAAAATTCTTTCATAAAAATAATTTTAACCCCTTTACGTGTGAGTTTGGTCAATTTGTTATCCAATCGGCCAAAATTCTAGACAAATTGCCGAAAATAACCTGCTAAACCAATAAAACTTCATACCTCAGTTATACATGATGGTGTTGGAAATTATTATATTTCCTTGGTATTTGAAGCATCAATAAAGATTCCATCCTTAGAGAAAATACAGCCAAAAAAGGAAATTTTCTAATGCCAGAATTTACACTTTCTAAACATCCCATAAAATTGATTTCATCTAAGGGTTTTCAGAATAGTGCACAAGTGATTTTCAGGATTATCGTAGATTTTTGAGTATACCAAGATATCATAAATAAATAGAACAACAAAGTCATCATGATAAAGTTTGAAATATCTATTCATTAGATTCATGAAAACAGAGGGTGAATTAGATAGTCCAAAAAGCATTACTGTAAAGTCGTAATGCCAGTACATGGTTCAAAATGCTGTTTTTTGAATGTATTCATTCCCCACACACCACTGATGATATCCAGATCTAAGATCAAACCGTGAAAAATATTGATCTCCATGAAAATCATCGAATAAATCCTCAATGTGAGGTAGAGGATACTTGTTGTTTATTGTTATAGCATTGATCTCCCATTAGTCAATTCACAACCCCATAGATCCATCTTTATTTTTAACAAAAAGAACAGGGGATCCTCGTAGAGAAAAATAATGGAAAGTATACCCTTTATTACTCTAATGGTAATGTTTATTATTCAGATCCACTAATTCCTCAGTGGCCATTCTATAAGGGGTCTTCAATATAGACCTTGAACCAGGAATTAAATAAATGGAAAACTCAATTTCTTGTTATGGATGATTTCAAGGTAAATACCTTCGAAAAGCGATAACATATTATTGAACAATGTGTACATCCTCTATTTGAACATTCCTTTATTCACCCATAGTTATTTCAATCTCATACGCCCTAATAATCTAATTTAGTAGAGCTATAGGGGATGGATCTAGATAAGAATCAGATGGTGATGTTTATGGTCTAAATATATGGTATTCATTATCATCATCAAAAATTGTAATATCCTTCTTCTTACAATAAATTTTCAGATCATGGTCTGAAATCCAATCCATTCTGAGGATTTTATCAAATTCAATCATGGGTACGACGATGAAATTATCAAGTAAATAAAGTTATTATTACCTAATGGGAACTGATTCAGAAAACATTGTGTCAATGATACTTCCCATAAGAGTTTTGACTAAAAATTCCCTTGTTAAATAAAATTATAAATATCTAATTTTCATAGTAAACTGGGGAGATATGAAACAATGCAATGATCCCGAATCAAGTATATTGTTTTTTAAATTTTAGGAAACCATTAAATTACCTTCCAAAACTTCATTTGGAGCTTCAAACTCAGATGTATTGATCAGATATACTTGGCATTTCTCACTTATTCGTGTCTGAGGTATGATTTCGTGGTGCTTACAACATTCATTTTCATAATGCCCCATTTCTCTACAATTGTAGCATTCAACATTGAAAGACTCTTTCGTTCCCTTGCAATCACAAGCTAGGTGGCCTTTTCACCACACTTGTAATAGAGTCGCATTCTATTTATGAAAGAACCAGGGAGTTTTATCACACATTTACTACAGGATGGAAATTCAACTTTTTCCTTCTTCCCCTTATTTCCATTTACGGAGTGTTTAGAAGATCTCTTCTTCTCTTGATTTTCTTTAAAGTCATCAGACTTAGATAATTCCTTTTCTGTCATGATAGAAAATGGGAAAATATCATCATACGATGCTAAGGATTGTGAGACCAATTATCGACGAAGATATGTCTTTAACCCATCAAATAATAGATCAATATTACTCCTTGGGTTACATATATAATCTCCTCCATGCCTTTCTATCCTTGTAATGTTAGCCTCATACATTCTCCATTCTCATCCTCATGTTTCCTTTGATATAGAAATTGTCTTCCCATATCCGCTAGATGGTCCGGAAAGAATTCTTTTTCTTAGAAAACCACTTTAAATTCTCTCCATTCCATATTTGATATATCCTCATCCTCCGTTGTGTTTTGAATTAATGACCACCATTGTTCTACAACTCTCGTGATGTGGTAAAATACCATGAAAAATTTTTCCCTTTCTATACTCCCCAAAGCCTGAAATATTTTCTCTAAGGAACATATACATTGGTCAGCTAAAAATGGAATTGTAGTCCCATTTAATGTCAGTGGTTGTTTTCTAATGAAGCCATTTATCTTTGATAATCAGTGTTGTGGATCGGGGTGATTCTTATGGGTAAGGTTATAATCCATAACCCTAGTGAGTTGTCCCTATATGGTTATAAGTTGTTCATCACCAAATGCATGACCAGCTCCACTATAATTATCTTTAGTATGATGTAAATATTTAAATGGATTATGTTCATTGATATGGTTTCCATTGCTTCCACTAGGCACCATTTCTAAACAATGGAATACAATAGAATAGTTTATGAATTACAATACAAATTTCCAAACTAATAAAATACCTAACATAAATTGAGCAGTTCAAGCATATAATCCATAATAAGAAAATTCTTTGAAGAAGTATTTATCATAAATCATTCATAATGGTTTATAATGAAAATGTGAATTTAACTAATAATATCCACTAGGAGTGTTATAACCAAGAGTTCATTAGGCCCACTGTTGTGTACCGGATACCCTGGGTCATGCCAAAAACTACTTATCAGAGTTTTCAATCCTAGGAACATTTTTCCATAGCCTTCTCTATATTCTCGCATCTAGATATGGATTTATTTCTTGGAAAAATCGCAAAATCTATACATCAACAAAATTTAAGGAATTTATTCTATTCTAATCCTCAAATATTGTCTTAGGGTAATGTACTCTAATAAATTTTTTTATAATTCTAGCTTCCAAGGTTTGTACTATACTTCCTTTGATACCAACTGTAACACCTTGACCCTAGTTACCCAAATTTGGTGCATTATTACATAACATTGTCATTATCACAATAGATCACAACTCCAAAGACTGATTAGTTTAGTAGCATTGGATGTACTATATACAAACATAAGTTTTACATTATATTATGAAATGGAAAAACAGCAACATTTTTTCCCCTTTGAACACACTCAAATATCTTACCGTATTTCCACAGGTTACTCATAATACACTTCTTCACATCCTGGGAAAAAGAAAACATAAAAAATTGGTGATCTCATATTCTCATTAAGGATAACAATATAACAGAATATATAATTAATAAGAATAATCATTTAAGGCATTGTATAAAACTAGAACAAAAGCCTTTTAAGATTAAAATTCAGTATAATATGGATAATATATGTCAAATAATTCCATTTACTTATTCCCATGGATATTCTAAAAGCCATATAATAAAATTTAATATCAATATAAAATTTCCTAATTATGGAATGCATAATTATAGACATCATAACCACGTAGTCAAGGCATCGTAACATGAATACAAATAATATTTTCTTTAGGTCTTATGCCAAGACACTAGTTAGTCTTATGAGACCTACTGAAGAATTGAGGAGAAAAAGTGGGCTCCACCTGTCACTTGCAAAGTCCAATGCATTCCTCATTTGAAAAGGCTGAAACATAACACAAACATTCGTATTACAACAAGTATATGAAATGTTAATAATTTTACCATGAACCATGAATGGAATAGAAATAAAAATCGACAGTCAATCATATCACAAAACCTTTAATACAATATAGAAGATTGGGTCATAATAAATCAACTACAAACAACTGTAAAATATTTCAACAGATGTTAACATAGATGAAATAAAAACTATTTTAGAGAAATATATCATTATATTTTGAAATCAATTAAAAGTCACATATTTATAAAACAAAACATTTCATTTTAAAATATTCTTATAATCTTGTATGGGAAGCTTCGAAGGTGTTAAAATTTTTGAAAATAGAAGCACCTGCAAAATAAGTTAAAAACATTCTTAATTTAATTTGATGAAAAGGTCATAAATTAATTTGTTTGGAAAATGACAGAAATATTCCTTTTATAGTTTTTCATAGAAATTCAAAAAATGTTATAAATGACATTAACCAAAATTCTAGGAAATAGTAAAAATGTTTTGAAATACATTCTTAATAGACAGGGATGTGGATGATAAATACTTCCCAGTAGAAACTTTTGAAAAAATAACCTCAGATAATAAAGAGATTGTAAAATTAACACTAACCATGTAATTTTTCATTAGTTGAGGATTGGTTAACCTCATTTATAATGATGAAGTCATTTTTTTTAAATTATACATGAATAGCATACATAAATATGATATCATAAATGATATTCTAACATTTCTTTGTTAATGATATATCAGTAGTATCAACATTTTGGGTGTTCACTGATTTTTTTCTTTTATATGTTGTATAACATAAGTCATGTTTGTTATGGATAGGATGTATTTGATTCATATCCAAAATGATATTTACTTCATAAAAATTACTTTGAAAAATCAAACTTAATTTATTTTGGAATGGTTATGATGGGGAATGAATCTCAACGCGTTCATGGAGATGGTAATCAGTTTGTACACACGAGCGACAATATCATTCTATTGATTGTGAAATCATATATAATTGGTTGGTATATCATATATAAAGACTCATTAACATACTCTATTTATTATTTAAATCAATTATTCTTATTATTATATCCATCCAAATAAATATGTGTTGAATAACAAACTACACCATGATGTGGAGATGGTACGTCGTACGTACGCACATTTGGTGACATTGGCATTCATCTGATGGGCAAAATAATGAATATGGTAGTACCATATTTATAATAACATCATAGTATGTAGAAGTTAGTGGATTTATTATTATTTTATGTAAATAATAAAGAAAGATTATGGGGAAGAAGAAAATAACTTCGAAAGAGGTGCTGAAATAATTACCTCGTCTTCAGGTGCTTCCTTTTGATTTGATCAAAAGATATCCTTAAGTTGGATTTCAAATAAATGTAAGGCCTGTCGGTTGATGTGTGAGTAGTTGGGAAGATATTTGAGGAGGGGTTGGCTGAGCCAAATGGATTCATAGGTGTTATTTTTAGATATGGTGAATTACCCTTTTATATGAAAGGCGAGGGTCACTTTAGGAAAAGATTGAAATATTAATTTATCATACAATCATATTCGGTTTATAATTGCTCCAAAAGGATTTATTTCTAGGATAAGTTTGGGCTGGGTCTAAAACACCTCTACCAAGTGGGTTTATACATGTTTAGGTCACATTATTAACCTTATCATTTAGATTAACTCCTAGTTAAATAGTTTAACTTTTACCATGTCTTCTTGTATTATTATAATAAATTGTTAAGAAACTTTCAATAAATAGCCAAGAGAAACCCAAGTGGTTCATTATTGAAATATCTAACTTTATCTATGTATTTTGGCCGAACTGTTGATTTTTAAGAATATTATATCATTTAATAGAAAATCAATTTTTTCAAAAAAATCATTAATCCCAATTTTGACACTATTTAGTATTTGGTTTTTGTGAAAGTCATAACAACTTTATCCCTTCGAAAAAAATTTATTTCATCAACCCTAACATATCATGTTATCCTAGAAATTTTTTTAATGCTTTAAAAGTCTCAATTTACATTTATATTAATATTTATAATATAAATTATTTTATGTTTTTTAATTAATAAGGTAATTACTACATTATAATTGTTTCATTCATAAATTTACTTATTTAATGTCTAAATATTATAACTAAAATTCCATGATATAGGAATTTCTTTATGTTACCAATTAATATTTATAGTCAAATTTATCTTTTGTATAACCCTATATTAAAAGTGTTTTAATTATTAAAATGTGAATTTAACACTTTTAAATCTTCTTTAAATAAAATAATAATTATTGTACTAATGTAATCCAAGTGGATCAAAAGGATCATATTTTTTTCATATGGTTGATTTAAGTTGAAAAACACTTATCCAATAGAATTATGACAATTTTTTGGTAATTATAATGTATTTTTTTCTTTTAATTACCCTATTTACAATTAACTATGGTAAATAAAATTCTAAAGTTACTATTCATAAAAAAACTATTCATCATACTAAACAACATTTCACATATTTATTTCAACAGTGACTCTAAAATTTTTTAAATTCAATTCACAGATGCGGTAAAATTATGTTTTACGCAAATTTGCAAATCTGCCTAGAAGGTTGGTAAAAGACGATAAAATGTTCAATAAAATTTAATACATTTAATTTTATTATAAAATGACATGCAATGAATTACATTGATCTTATATAGCTATTATGTATCTATTTTGGCTGAAAAAAAAATTAAATATAATAAATAATTGTTTAAGTCAATATTCTGTTTTAAACAATAACGTAGTGTTTTTCACTATTCATCAAAAATTGAATGTTTTGAGAAAAATACCAAAAATTCACCCCAAGATAATATCCATATTTTGAATCCAAAAAATGAAGTCCATTTTGAAAAATAAAATGTATAAAATTTCAAAAAGTGGGTATTACTATTCATAATTTCTAGTTTGATTGGTGGTGGTGTACTAGAACTCGAAGTTGCATAAAACGCAAGCTACTGAATTATTAAAAGGGAAACGTGTTGTGGAATCTTAGGGTGTTACTATTAAATCCTATAAAAGGGATTCACACATATCTACTGATATGTGAGGTGCATCATGGATAGAGACCATTGCAAGAATGCTGGAAAGATTCTTGAGAACGTCATATTTCTATGCCAGACATACAATTATACTGATAAGAGTTCGCTCAATGGTAGGAGGTTTGATAGACACTGATGGTTGAATCGGTGGATTTTCACTAGTGTTGGGAATGTCCCCCCACTCACAAGTTGAACCACATAGTGTCGCTACTATTAATCGGCCAGATGACTAATGTCCATCTAAAATGGAAGGTGGTTGATTAAAGCACAATCATGGTGGCTCTGCCTGATCAGGTAGTTCAAAAACGACGGTGGAAGAGAATCCAATGAGATGATATGAGAAGGTTGTGCATGTGGAGATCTACTCTGGGCATATTGTCTGATCTCGGTGGCATGCATAGATTGTCTATAAGTACTAACCAATGAATTATGGCGTTTCACAAACCCATAGCTTCGATGATCATGGCATCAATTGAGGACATTGTGATGGTACTCCTAACATAGTATATCATTAGGAACCATGTAAGGCTTTACCAGCTCCACATTAATGACTAAAGGGTTATATGATCATCACATGAAGAATCATCCATCACTGGGTATATTCTCGGGGAAATCACCATACCCTAGGGCATGAAATTGCTGAGATATTGGGAAGACAATGGCATCGGTTGGGCACTTTTCACCCCATTGCGTCATCGATGCCTCCCCTTATGGGAAGATTTTGGCAGATATGTTGATGGAGAATTAGAGGATACATGTAACACCAATAATTTTGAAGGCTCATGTCGATTCAAACATGCATGGAAAATACCATGGTTATAAGAGACTACATTTTTAAGCCATCCGGTCATCATATTTTTGAGACCCACGGTTAGAAACCTACTTCTATTCACCATCTCTATCGCTATCAGGATTTATAAACACACATGCCATTTGTTCCGGGGCTACACCCAACTTGACTGTATTTTTATTGACCTGGTCTTGGATCCAGTATTTAAACAGATAGAATGGCTTGAGGGTGTTCCCATGAAACTGGTGATAGGGGCAGTAATTTGGGTGATAAATTGAGTTCCGCCACTCGGGCCTCCAGATTTCTAAAAACCACAGGATTTCCATATCCAAGGCACTTCGAAAGTAATCAAGAACCTGGGCCTCATTAAATTAGTAGGTATAGATCCTTATGTCCAGGATGGGGGTTTTTTGGATCCTATCTCTAACGTGGGGCTGGTAGAGCCTGAGGGGAGGAGGAACCAGATGATGTTTCCTATGTGGTGGTGGCATGTTAGGCAAGGGCACCTGCCTATTCTGAGGCATGCGCTTCTAGGCTATAGGCTGCACTTGAGGTGGTGGGCCATTATATAGATATGGAGGTGGCTCTACCAGTAACAATTCCAAGTTCTTGGGGACCTCTATTTGTGATGTCGCATGGGCTCGGACATAGAGGCTCTTGTTTCCAGAACCACAAGAGGCAAGGGACGTTCATTTTTGGATTTCTTCAAGGCTTATTCCAAACGTTGAGAAATATTGGTGAAATCCCAAAACCAACATGGTATGTTCTATGTGATGATATAAGGGACCCGTTTAGTCTTCACATTCCCCATGCATTCCATCAATAGGTACTCTTGGGTTAGTGGCATATTAATTGAGTATGTAAGGCCCTTCCACTTGGAAACAAAGTCTTTGACGCACTCCTCAGGGCTCTTCTTTAACATGAAGAGGTCTGCAATACATATATTTTGGGTTTTAGAATTGATATGGTAGAGAAACTACGTAAAATGGTCCTCCAAAAATGATACTGACCTAATAGGTAAGTAGTTGTTCCAAAAAAAAATGTGGGCTCCTCCAATGTTTTCATGAAACACTAGTGCTTGGCGGACTCCTACTACGATGGAGCTCTAACCATGGGTCCAAACCTTGATATGAAGAAGGCCAGATGTTACAGTAGATTTCAATTCCCATTAAATGGGGAGAAAATAGGATTCACGAAACTTGGGGGGTGCTGGCATATCATCAACCCATACCGGGTATGGCTTGCCATCAGGTGATATTGCCACCTGTCTAGTTTCTAGGGCCTCAAGGTGAGCAATATCTGATGCCATTATATCATTTGTATGAGGATTCAGGTCATGATGAGGATATCATCCCACTAGTGCGTTGGTAGGTTCTTCAACATGGTAAGAAAGCCCATCAGCTCATGGATCAGTAGGTGGGATGACATAGGTGACTGTCTGGGGGAAGACCTATGGCGCAACTGGGGATATGTGAGATGGGTCCCCAGGAAGGTTATAACGGATCTTTGGTGGGTTTGGGGATGCATGTTTCACCCACTAACTATAAACATCAGACTCTACTCTGTCTATTGAGGCATGATGGTCAAGGTTACCAGGAGGAAACTCACTAAGGGGAGGGTGTACCTACCCTTGCAGCCCCAACAAAGGATTATTGTAATCCAGTTTCCATTACACAAAATGTTCAGTGAGAAGGTCATCGACAATATTATTTATGTTCCGTAATCTTTTAACACAATGTTTCCTTTTCAAGGTCATATTATGTTTTTTTCACTAATTAGATGGGTCAGAGGGTTGGATGCTCCCAACGTTCTCTTCGCCCATATTGGGGTATCGACCAAAGGACAATGAATCAGAAGGTGCCAGAAGGTTCAGTACGTTTCTTTGCTGGAAGGTAACCCTATCCAAAGGATCCATAAGTTGTGGAACCACCTTGTTTGGTAAGTTCTATTCAATGAGTCATAGGTCATTCTCATTCTCTAATTGGTTAGGCATGTTCAATGTGACTTTGACTAGAGGCATGTCCTCACTATCACATAGCATGTTTGGTTGGCATGAGATATGACTGAAATGAAGGGAAACATGTTTCCCCAGTCATATATCTAGACTGGGGGGGAACCCTCTTTAATAATTATGTGTAGAACTATAAATCTATTGATGCATCGTTGTAGGAGGGTTTGATGATGACAAGGGGGATCAGGGTGCTGATCCATAGGGATCAAACCAAGTTGACCATGCAGCATTATTGGCCAATGTCATCGATGTGTTCATGGATATAGGGATAAGATAACCATCAATGACCTAAATCAAATTGTGTTTCCTAGAGAGTTTGGAAGAAGAACGTGACCTCCTCCTGGGTGAGAGATTTAGGCTTGCTAAAGCCTGATATCAGAATGGGCCAAAACATCTTAGGGAGATGATCTACGGTGAGAAGGTTCTGTAAAAAAACTCATCTCAGACTCAGGATCCGACCCTTGGTTTCCCCATTCAATGATTTGGGGATGTTTAGCGACTAGTAATTCCATTGAAGTAGACAAATACCATGGTAGACTGTCTGGTGGAGAGATCGGCGTGTGCGCAGACAAGGCACTTCATCTTGTGGTATCTTTTGAATAATTCATTGATTGTGCAACCACATCCCTATAAGATGAAATAAAACCACTAAATACTATTCAAGGGTTTAAGACCTGGGTGGTGGGTCACATTGTTTCTCATACTCTATGGGTCCCTTGAACAAATCCCCATGATCTCTTGTTGAGGTGGAGAATGTTCCTATTCATGATAATGAGTATAGCAAAGCAAGGCTGTGGAAATGAGACTAAGCATCCTCATACGGTATGAATCTTATGAGGGTTGTATGGATCCTGTGGGACTCAATTTCTAGAAGGACGATTATTATACGCCTTGTTCCTATCCCATCCCACGACACTGATGTTCAGGGTGAAGGTTCCCTAGCCAAGACAAACTCTGCCTCAAGTTCTGAAATGTAGATGAGTTTTATTTCATTTTAAAGCTTCTAATGAATCTTTCTTTGGAGGTGATGAGCCACTATCTTAACCTGGGATGGTTATTCAAGAGAGGGTATTTTTTTGACAAGGGAAGGTCCTACATGAAGATTGGTGCTTGATCGGGGAGGATCTCAACCCGCACTATATGGTATATGAGGAGGGCCTTCATATCGGTTATTGATGACACGAGGAGGACCTATGCTCTGATGAGATGGACATATTTCTATTGTAAAACGTGGATGACCTCTATATTTGACAGTTCTTGAGTGTGAAGGGCCTCTTATAAAGTTGGTAAACACATGGGGAGGACCTCTATGGTGGTTGTACATAGTACAGGGAGGACCCTTGCATTATACATCCCTAGCTACAAAAGTACAAAGAGAACCTACATACAGAGTATACTGGACATGAGAAGGACCTATGTGTTCTCCATTGATGAAGTAGTGAAGGAATCACCTTTGGTGATTGCTGGCCTAGGGAAGACCTCCAACAGAATCTATGAGCATATAGGGAGGGAATCTATGTCATTTGGGTGACTTAACAAGGAACACCCTCACGTTGAGAACCTAGTATGTGAGGAAAATTTACATACCTAATATCGAAGGCATGTGGAAGAAAATAGTTCCTTTCGTTAACAAGTGGTGGGGGACTCTACTTGGGTTAATGATAGTGGTATTGGAATGAACTCCATTCCAAAAATTTATCTCACAGGATTTCCTGCAATGACCTTTTCATTCCATGGTATGTAGGAGTTCCAATTAGACATTCTAACAGGGTGGATGGTGCTTAAACTATGGCCATGATTGGAAGTGAACCTACTAGGTAACTGATATGTGCTCCTATAAAATGGTGATAGGGGGATGATAGTACATGTTAGTGGTGGCTCGGGCCACTACAGTTGCATAAAATTATGCCCCTAGTGAGAATACTCTAGATCATGAACCCGGTGTTGATGTTAGGTCATTGGGACAAGTGTCGGCTATTCAAGGGTATAGACTACCTAATATTCATTATATAGGACCAACTGGAAATGATGACACAGTTGGGTGGGAGCCTTCCACGGTGGCTCCCTAACTAATGTCCTGGCTATGGGTAATCATAAATCCCTTTCTTCATTAGGATAAGGGAGTGAGTCATAAGATCCATCTAGGGATGGGATCCTAAATCTATTTAAGGTCAGATTGGGGAACAACAGCTCCCTGGATAGCCCTTGGGGGTAGCGACGTTGACCGGGAACTGATGCCTCCAGGAATTGGTGGGACAAGCCCCTAGTTAGGATTACCCCTTCTTATTCATATTTTCAAACAAGAGAATCAATCACCCTCCTCTGAATAAATTTAGAGGGTGAGATGGGGAATGAACACATACTATCCATGGGTGTGGGAGCCATCATAGAGGAGATTAATCCATGGGTAATTGTCACATTTGTACTACTCATTCCCCTTGATCCATGTGAGGGAGATGATCAATTTTATGTATCTTGAGCATGGGTCCTGTAAAGGAGGAGAATTCACTCATTTGTACAGAAAACTAGAAAGCAATGCACAATGGCCCAATGTCATACAATCATCACTTGGAAGATAGAAAAATTCATGTTGACAACATCGCATACCAGAATGGTATACCATTAACTATCGGAAACATTGGTGAGTTTCTTGCCAGGCCCACTATTTTCGTGGAAAGACCTGGCACTAGATAGCTAGATCTGGTGACACGCTTATCAGTCAATGTCTCAAATACTGTTAATCTCCATATTGAGGATAAAATTAACATCAGGTTCACCGTTTTTTTCTTGACACTTTCACTAGGATGTTCATACATCCATGGGAACGTGTTTATTATTGTCCCACATTCACTCTTTCCAAAGGTGGGTGGCATCCGTCGATTATTCAGGGAAATTTTCTCCTTGACTGAAATGGGATGAAGGGATGGTGGTCCATCCTTTTGTTGATTCCTCCTCAGAATTCATCACCTATTGGAGATATCCCTCATATATTTAAAATGTAGTTTGTGTATCTAAATATTTTTTCCATATCTTTTTGACCTCTGGTTGATTGCACTTCTCTTTTAAAGAAAATCCATTGGGTAAAGTCAGGGATGAACCCATCGGTTAGGGGAGTAGTTGCATTGGACATCACTGGCATGTCTGGACACTGAAACACCTATACACCTAGATTTATTCACCTATGATAGATCTTCTCGAGGGAATGGAAGCCCAAGGAATCTGACACTGAGTGTGGGTAATTGAATGTCATATGTATGTCTCCATGGTTTTCCTTATCTTCACATAATTAACATGGGGTATGAAGTGATTTTAACATTTAATGGAGATGGATCAGGCTAAATGGAACATTGATGGGGGTGGATCATATTAATGAATCCCTTGGAGTGAGAACTAGGGTGGTTTACTATATGGGTGGATTTAGACACCCAATGAGGACGGATCCAAGGATTATTGTGTCCTGATAATTGGGACACAATTTTTTTCCATTGGTTGCATTAATCATCATGGATGCCTCCAATGTACCCTATATAGATGACAGGGATCAAAACCCATGTAGTCTGAGAGGGTGAATAATGGGATCATGTTGTACACAATAGAAAGAAACCCAAAGAAATTATAGAGATATGAGTGACTATAATCCCATGTTCTTCTAGGAGTAGCGAGGAAGTGGATGGCATGATCTCACCGGGATTTGGAGGCCTAGGTAAATCCAGGATAGATGATGGATGAAATGATGATGTGGCTCAGATAAATGGGATTGAACTAACAAGAAAATGATCGTGGTGTTGCGATTGAACCTCAGGGAGGTTTTCTATAGAACCCCATTGTTGGGAATCAATGTCTACAAAGTTCGGTGGGGCGATGAGTCGCCTAAAGAGGTGGCACATGATAATGGATGAATGGATGGGACGCAAAAGAAGTATAACACCCGGGTTAAAGAATAACCTTACCAAAACATAAAGGCTTAGTGGAGACACTATGATGGTACATGTTTGATGGACTATAACATCATTTAGGCTTACTACATACCCCAATAGTGGGGAATCAATGTCCATGTCATTTATGATGGGCCATAAAATCAGGGTGAACACAAAGGACAGTAGGTCGAAAAGATTTTAGGAATTACATTTGGTTAGAAGTCCATCATTTGAGGGGAAATATTTTTTTATGTGTATGTATTGAGTGTAGGTCTTACGCAAAGTTAGAATCCCTAGAACTGTTCAAAAACCACTAAACGGTGGACCAGGGATATGGGTCCCAACAAGGGGGAACACTAATGTTAACTAGTGTTTGGGGTTGAACCTTGAAGAGGATCCCTTCGTATCCTTTCCCAGTATGCAGGGATTAACACCCACATAGTTTGATAGAAAATAGTTTAATGTCTTGCAGGACGAGGTGAGGTGGCGTGAGGTGGTCCGGGCTGATGGGTGATAATATTCCACCTTAGGGAGGATTCATACATACCTTTTCTGGAAAGGGAAAACATAAATTTTTTTGTAGTTCAGTTGTGGGGGATGCGGATTACACACTAAGGCAGCCCATAGAGGGTTTCATGTTCTATGCTTACTCTAACCCCATGTGAGTCATGCTTAGTGTGAGAAAAAAGGGGCAACAAAGACCTGACAACCATGTCAAGAAAGGTGCATCCGCTTGGAATTTAGTGGGGTTTATATGTGGTTAGAGGCCTTAAGAGATTGATAGTGGGACTTACCCCAGAGGGAAGCCCGAGCAGGGGTTCATATATACAAAGATAAAATGACCATCACACTTTAAACATCCCATCAGAGAGTTTCTAGACTTACGTGGAGAGTACTAACGGTGTGTTGGTGATAAAGCTCTGAGGGAGAGCGAAGTTGGAAGGCACTGGTGCCTGTCCAATTCACGATCCTCTTTAGACATACCGTTAATGTGGTGATCACAGTTTAATATCCTATGTTAGGGACATGGTTTCATTGTAGTATAACGTCATGCATCTCAGATTATGATTACACACTCTTCACCCCTAGGACTTATGTAACTGGATCACTACAACCCTTGGTGAAGAGAAGGTACCAGCAATGCTTTGTGAGGATGAGGTTGTGGAGTGATCTGTTGAGGGGATTATGTTATCATGTCTATGTGATGATGAAAAATATTTATGTGTGCCTATGAGAAGATGAATGAGGTAATCCAGCGCAACATGAAGCACCACCCAAGGGACCTTGAAAAAACTTCTTACAAACTGAAAGGGTCGTACGGGAGAAGTATGCGCAAGACACAGGTGTCGCACATAAGAGGGGATCAGACATTGTGCCTTAGGGTAATAAAGACACATCAAGTTCACAAGGAGGGGAACACACAATGCTTAAGGGGAGCGCACAAGATGAGGGGTTTCACACAAGATTGGGTGGATACGAACAAAATGTGTTGTTGCGCACAAGGGGAGATGTCGTGCCAAAATTGGCATGATGCAAGGGAACACTTGAATGTAAGAGGAATAATTTGCACAAAAATTCCTTGGAGAAAGGGAAATGGGAGAGGATCATGCCCTAGTGGGCCCACCAAAATATGAACACCTAGGAGACATTTCTTGCAAAATACAATACCATTACGCAAAGTTTTTGTGCAGTCGTGGAAGGGATATCTTTCACGTCGTATATTGTCAGTTTGTCTTTTGTAACCATCCCTTGAAGTGGGGGGGAGGGGGTTTACATTTTGATTTATTGATGGAAAATTTTGTGGCGACACACAAGATGCATTGCATGTAAGCCTCATTTTGACGACCCAATGGGCGTAGAAGATATTACACTCATTTTTGAATCATGTGTGCTAGCCAATTTTCTTTCATGATACAAACATGGATAGTTATGAGAAGGTCTCCACAAAAGACTCTATTTGACATCACATTGGGAGGGTATGTTCTTGCACACAATTCTCAGACTTTAGCGTATTCTTTGAATATTTACAACACCTATATTGGGCCTCTCAGGATTTTCCACCAATTCAAAATTTGATTTTGGTTTTCTCAATAATGTCTATTCATGGCCTTTTTTTAAATTTGGCACCAAAACCTTCATGTGGGACTTAATACATAGATATGAGATACATTTACATGAATAAGTTAGGTGGAAATAAGCGTTTCATTTTTTTTCCATTTAATAGTGAATTTAAAATATTATTTGAGATAAATCATGATGAATGAAAATATTTTTCCCACATTTAGATATTTCTAAATATAAATTATAATTACATTATGAGGATGCAATTTATTTAGGGGTAGAATGTTACGACCCATGATTTTTTATCCTTTAAAATAAAAAATATTTTTTAGAACTTTTGTCATGGGCTCAACCCATCATAAATAAATACAATATATTAAGAATTCATTTTTAATAAATATATAATAAACACTAGTATGGTTAACCATTAATATTTATTACCATTATAAGTTAAAAAATTAATATGAGTTAATATTAAAAAGAATTAATAAAATTGGATTTCATTATAAAATATATATTATTTTTATATAGAAAATTTATAAATTTTGAAATTTCAATTTGTTAACGTAAAATTAATTTCTTTATCCCGGAGTAAATATTTTCTTAAGATGATTTTTGATATTTTTCAAATGTAAATATTTGAAGGTGAATAATGAATATGCAAATTTTATTACTCTTTAAAATTTTATTACATTAATAAATTGAATGTTTTTGAAATGTTTCCCTAAAAAATTATATGTTATAAGTTAGAAGGGAATATTTCTAAAGTACTATAATGAATTTAAAATCATATTATCAACATTTTAAAAAACCAAGTGATTTAATAGGAATTGTTTTTTGACTATTTTTGTTAATTAATTATAAAATAATGGTTTGAATGGTTTTATTTATTTATTTTTAAAATATATACTCTTTTAATTATAATAATTAATTAAAATTCAATGGAATCAATGTAATTAAAAATTATAACCAAACTTAAATATGACTGCTGAAAAATATTATTTTTGAAAATCAGGGTTTTAGTTGTTGCATGCTTTAATGTTAAGAATAATTTCCCAACACAATGAATCATAATTTGATAAAATTATTATTATATTTGATATAATAATTTTAATATTATTTACTATTAACCATTTCATTTTAGGGATATAAATTTTATATTGTTATATTTAATGGTAATTACCTAAGAAATAATGAAACAATAATTCTTAAATTTTCATTTTATTAGAGTTAATGAATTTATAAAACATAAATTAAATTGATAAAAATTAATTAATTAATTTTATATTATATATAAGAATATATATATATATATTCACAATCATTTAACTGGTAATCAATACCAAATTTGATTATAAA
The DNA here is from genome assembly GCA_963277665.1 of Viscum album. NCBI lineage: Eukaryota > Viridiplantae > Streptophyta > Magnoliopsida > Santalales > Viscaceae > Viscum > Viscum album. The sequence continues at coordinate 1,261,056,413 of OY728140.1, read as the reverse complement.
TCTATAATATCGAAATTTTCATTTTTATAGACAAATAGTTTTTCTACACAATAACTATTATAATTTGAAATATAAATTTATAATATTTAGAAATTGAATTGGATTCAATATATAATAAATTTATATCTACTAGAGCTAAATTTAGTTATATGGATTATTATTAATTATTAATTAATCATCGAAAGACATAATTCAAAACATGTTACATAGCTTAAAAGTAAAATATTGAACTGTCAAAACATAATTTTGAAAACTCTATAACATGTTTAAAACATGTGTGGAAAAGACTTTTTTGAGTGTTTATTTAACCAAAAACTCCCCAAAATCCATTATTTTCAATTATTTTAACTAATAACCATGTAATAGTGTAATTTCATTTCTAAAATATAAAAGTTGTTTAAAAAGGATTATTTTTCCTCCCATATAAAAGGGGTTCAATAATACCCTTTCAAGAAAAACCCTAAAAATATAAATTTCCATTAAAATATTATATAATAATCTATCCATGAAGACTCTCAGACTTTATAAATCCCGTAGTCACACTATCTTAGCCTAATCTATTCAACACAAAAGTATTTCCAATGAATGATCAAACCTCAAAAGTATGTATTGTCTCATTATTATGTTTTCCATCTTAATATTCCACTTAAAAACCTTTTATATCAATAAAAATTTATGGATAGAAATAAAAGAATTATATTAATATTTTATTAATGTAATTTAATAACCATTTTTTTTCATCACTATACATTAAGAAATTTTTTTTGACATTTCTATGTCGTTCAGACTACCACGTTTATAGAGCAATGTATTTTTTTCATTACTATCATTAATGAATGATCAAAATGATAAAATTTATGAATATATATATATATAACATAAATATGATTATAAAATATTAAATTATAATTTTTATTCTTTCTCTATCATTCGTTTGGAAAAAAAGACATTAATCATTTGTACATGTGAACTATCATCTGTATAAAAAATGAGACTAATTTTCCATCACCACCCATAAATATAGATTAAAAAATATATTGAATATAATAAATTTTTTTATATAACATTATTAATATTCTGGATATTATGAAACTATTTTTTAATGCTTCAGACCATAGTCAACAGACCTGAGGAGTTATGACCAAATTGAAAATAAACCTCAAGGAACTGACATAGTCATAGAAAATATATTATAAATAAATAATATATGACGGTCAAAAGAAATATGAATATCAAATATAGATAAATAGGGTTATTTTTTACCTTTATAATGAACCCAATTGAATTATTCTATATTTTATGTGTATGTTTAGAATTCATTCAAGCATAGTTACATGATTAATATAAAAACATCCTACTTAGAGGTACATTTTATATTAAGAAAATAATTTACATTAAATGGTATTTATAATAATAATTAGTTATAAAATATCATTTATTTTCATAAATAAATGATATTTTAAATTCAAAATAAATCTCTATTTATTATAATGTTTATTATTATAATATTCCTTAAGTCGTAATGGTTTTTTCATGTCAATTCCTTTTTATAGGGACATGTTTTAATGTATTGAACACATGTATTGATTTTATGGTGTATATTCATCCCTAGAATGCATTTTTAAAAAATATAATATTTAATTAATGGGATTTAAATATCTATACTAATTTCATTATTCCATGTTCTATTGTTTCAAAATGATTCTAAAATCATTATTATTTTCGTCTCACATTCATCTCTTTGAGGAATGTTTGGAATTATACAAGTAATTGCCTTCATGGGGCATATATAATACCTATTTATGATATAATAACATTAATTAACTTGTATTCACTATATATTACATTCAATGTTATGTTCTAACTTTCAATTAGTTTTGATTTAAATGCCACTCAAGCTATAAGGTTCTCATTGTCTCAAATTTGAATCCAATTAGACCGTCTTAGGATATAAAAAATGATTCTTTTAAAATTATATTAATAAAACAATAAATTATTTTTTTTAAAATTTTTATATTCTAGTTCTTGATATTCAATTTTCTATTCATGTTTTTACATGACATGGTGTTTTTATTCAAATGTTACAAGATCTATAATGGAGTTTCCCGACTAAAAAACGTGTCATTGATTCTAATTATACATCTTTGAATATTATCTTAATATATTTATATAATATTAGATATGATGATGTTATATTTTATTTTAATTAAATATTATTTTTAAATCATGTTTCACTCCAAATTCTATATCCTTAATGACACTATTATTCATTAAGATACATTTTTTATGAATAATTCCCAATAATATTAATGGAACATTCGTTCATATACATGTTTTTAATTCTCACCAATCTTATCATATCCTAGATGTAATATGTAATTTTTATCTCCAATATTCATTTATAATTAATTTTAAATGTATTTTTTTTATCCTTTTAACTATGTGTGTTTTTATATAAAGTCGTCACAAAAATGTTCAAAATCATTTTCCATTCTTTGAAAAAACTAGTTTTATCATCCACATCACATTTTATATTGATAAAATATATTCATTTTTCACATTTCCATTATTAATTATTTTTATTAAAGTAAATGATTTAAGTGAATTTCCAAATACTTTTTCGGGAACATTATTTAATTCCCAAGTCACCTTTAAGAAATATTATTTTAAAAGTAATTGTTTTCAAATTAGCTTCACTTATTATTTATGATAATACATAAATATTTTCATGTAAAATAATTTCTATGTCTTTATAATATTTAAGTGAAATATTTATTCAATTTCATTTCTCAAACAATTTAAAGAGTAATTTAATGTTTTTTAAGATAATATTTAAATGGTTTTTTGATACCTTTTTTATTTCACCACTATTTTACCTCCAAGGTTTATATTTCTTGAAGCTGTGTTTAAATAACCCTTTATATGTTATTATGATATGAGTGTTTTGATATTCTATGATTTCTTAAGTTTATGTTATGTGATATTTTGTAATGGTTTAAGAAACCCATTATTTTTCATAGTGTTCTTTAAGAGATAAGGAATGATTTGTTATCAATTGTAAAATATATATAGATAATGATATTAGTGGGACATATATCTCACTCTACTAAATTGGATAATGGTTTATATATCATTAAATAAAAATTTATGAGAATAGTTTAGAGAGTATCTAGGTTTATAAAGGGTTAGTGTGATAGAGTTAAGTTGTACACACGATATTACATGTGATCAGATTATCATATATCCATGATTATAGTGGGTTAATCTGATTCAATTAATATATACCCATAATTTCATATTTGAAATTGGTAGAATGTATTTAGGTTTGTAAAGAGTAACTATGTGGGTGTTTAACATTTCTAACAATTATATTTTTGAACTGGTTAACCAGTGGATAACCTCAAAAAGTATGAGTGGGGTGAAATTTATCTCTACTAAAAATTTTATGAGTGACTCTATTAGTCGGTATCTAGGTTCATAAAGATAATAAATCATATTCTTATTAATATTCAACATTATTTATTAAGATCAATTTCTCATGTTTTAGGATTCATGATTTTATATTTCATTCCATAAAAAATGTTTTATCATTTTTGAGATGATATTTCTATATTTCATGATTATGGTTAGCCATTATTGACTTGTGTTTTTGTAAATTAGTTATTTTTCCATTTTCATTATTTTTATTTTTTTTATCATATAATAATCATATCATTGTTTTTATTACCCCTTTCTATTAATTTAAGATCGCTTATTTGTAATATTTTCATTTCCCAAGTTATGAATATTATTATATCATGTGATATAAATTAAAAATGGTATATATGAGGATTATTATAATTACATGCTTGTAATTGTAGTAAATTAAGATACTTGTGTGTAAAATATGAAACAATCAAAACCTTTTTTTCATTAGGTTGTGTGGCAATTAGTGAGATGTATTATTTAAACATGTGATTAATGTGTTATTTTTTTCATGTTTTTATTTGGTCACATTAGATCTCATTTTAGAATTTAAAATATAGTGGAATGAAAAAATAAAAAATAATGATAATATTATTGTAATTACACCATACAAAAAAATTCTTGGTGCACAATATGAAAATTTTCCAATGAATTTACATATAGATGAAAACACATTTTTTAGACATTGCATTTTTGAAACATGCTCAAAATACATATATAATAAACTAATATATTTTATTAATTAATTTCATAACATTATTCATTTTTCAACATTATATGTTACACTTTTATATTAATTTATTACATAAATATTTCCAATTTTTAGTTTATATTGATCATCTGTTGTTAGTAGTTTGAACTATTCATTTTCGTTTATGGTATAACAATATTGGTCATCAATATATATTCCTGATTTATTAATCCCAAGAATAGTTAATTTACATGAATTGATTATTTATAATTATTTATAAAGTTTCAAGTTCATTCAACTAGAGTTCCTGGTATGATTCTAAAAGATTAAATCCATGTTTTGATAATTTTTTTGTATAAAAGGATGTAAAAAATGACAATGAGAATTTTAATACCATATTTCATTTTCCAAAAAAAAGATCAAAATTCACATATTAGTATTATATATTGAAATTATTTATGTTTTAATCGTCTTCGATGTTAGTAATTTATGGAATTATTTATATTGATCGTTAAACTAAGTCCAATAAATACCTGTTATAATCAATGTATTTGTATGTTTATAAATTAACACGTGATAAATTTGTGAGTAAGTCCACAACCAAAAATATGTAATAATGTTTCAAAATCATTGGTGGAAAACCATTGGAAAAGTCTTTTTACATCAATTCTAGTTTTTGGACTGTAATATGTAATGATGTCTATAATTCAATTGACTATTGTGCTCTGTGTAGACTTTTTGACAGATAAAGCATTCCATTAAGATAAAAGCCTCTCATTATTCCATGATTGACCAAGAAAAATAGATCCTTATTTCCTTTTACATATTATGGTTTCATGGATGAATTACCCATTTATAATGATAATAATATATATGAATATGTTTTTTTAATGTTAATAGAACCACTAAACAATTTAAAAAAGTGTTACACTATGTTACCACCATCTCTCTATCAGACAAGGGTCTACCAACAATTATGATTTTTACAAAGGGTATGAAAACCAGGATCATATATTTGAGAATATTCAACCTTCTAAACTAGATAAGTAGTAATATTTCATGTTAAAAATGATATGATAATTGGAATTTGTAATTTTAATTCTTTTTTGTAGCTGGGAATTTTTTGAAATAAATTGACGATATATGTACTGTTTTATATAAAACTATCATATAACATTACATTTTCATAGAAGTGTTTATGGGATGTCTCAGTTTCATTCTATTGAGTTTTCATACTTACTCTCTATATCTTAACTTTTTTCCCTCATAAAATTCTACTTTAGTTATATATGAAAGGGATAGATTTAGTCCTTTTCTGGTGGAGTGTTGTGATGTTGCATTCAAGTTGTATAGGATTTTGATAATGGAAGTCATTATAGTAGAGTCATAATAATTTCACATTGGTACATTGGATACATTCATGTACTTATTTTCCATACCTTGTTGGTGAATATTTGTTTCTTCTGTTTATCTGATTATCATTTTTATTATATTATTTTATTTTTTTAGGTTCATGTTAGGAATAATATAATGTCATTTCTTGTTTTTTTCATGATATCTTCTTATGGTTAAATGTACCTAAAATTTTGGTAATGTCTATGTAATTTATTTTCAACCATTTATGTATTAGTGATGTAACCTATGGTCAGTTCCATTCCCTCCTCTTCCCAAGAAAATTGGTTTTGGTGGTATGTTATAGTTATTCATTCACCATATAAATTGATGTGTTTTAACTTGTTTCCACTAGGATTGAGGTACATATTTCTATGAAATTTCATTAAATTACATTAATGAAAATTATTTATGATTAAACTCATTTTTTCATACATTTTATTATATAATTAAAAATTTTAATCATACTAATTTATTATATATTAAGTAATTTCCATATTTTTAGGTTTTTTGGAATAATATTAGATTAATTGTGAAAATTTCTTAATTATTTATTTTTGATGTATTGAAAATTATTTATGTATTTATGACATAAATATTTAAACATTAATAAAAATTATGAATTTAATTTTTTATATACTTATATGATTAATGAGAAACAATTCATTCTTCAGGAAAAAAAATTATTTAATAAAATATTTAAGGCCCAAAAGAATATATAAAATATAGTGTTGTAATCTGTGCACAATTAGGCTGAAATTTAAAAATAAGGTAACATCTCATAAGTTACTACTCAAAATGAGCTAAATTATCACAAGATAAAGAGGATCGATAAATATAAAATTTACTAAACCTTGTGTTCTCTAAATTCGACCAATATCAATGTCATAAATTATTGTGAATTTCATGCATGATAATTCAAATAGTCTCCTGGATAGATATGTATTCCTAATCAATTATATATTAAATTCGGCTACACATGTCCAAATATATTGAAATAATTTTAGTTCATTTCTAATACATTGGGAAAAAAATTAGAAGAAAAAATTTGATGACTAATCCCATTAATGAGATTAAAATTTTCTACGTCTTGGTGGAAATTTTTTGAGTGAAAATTATGCATCTCATTACATATAAAGTTTTACCTTCTCTTTTATTGAAGAGGGTTGATAATTTTCATTATCTAGGGAAGGGTTTCTCTAATGTAATTTAATTATACATTATTATATATATATATATAACTATAAGATTATATTTTATGTTCTCCCACTATGACCTTTTTTATTCCATATTAATGGTGAACTATCTTGTTTCATGGAGGGGGGGGGGGGGGTCGTGTCCTGCTTTGAGTTCATTGTGCATCATTATTTACCCTTATTTTATTATAATATTCTCTGGTGGCTAAATTTAATAGGTTATGTGGTTTATCCCTTTAACTTAGTATAGTTTTGTTCATCCTTGTTCAGGAATAATCCTTACAATTATAGTCAATGCCATTCATATGGTGGATTTTGACCTTGGATGCACTAGTTAGTGCATAGTTATTCTTCTTGACTTCGTCAAGAGTATAATTAAAAATATAATGTTTTAGTGTGGTGTATTAATAATTTGAAATGTTTATATTAAGTAATAGGGTTGATAAAATCATTAGATAGATTATTGGGACCATTTTAATGGACAATGAATGCCATCACGATAATCGTTATGGAATGACATCACTTATCTTCTTTCATTATTCTTCTCTACCTTATTTATGTCTTGATTTTATTTAAATATTTATTTTCAATGTAGATTTTAATATGTTTTTACTATGTTTGAAGATTTAATGGGTTTTGTTTGGTTTTGGTATCTGGTCCTTATGAGGTAACCACTCATCCAAAAGGATGTTTTTTTAAATTAAAAAAAGGATTTGGAGGAATAACATTTTAAAATATTAATTTCTATGTGATTCGCCCATAATATAATATGAAAAATCAATACCACTCTACATATAAGTATTTTTTATGAATAATGAACAAAATTATTTTAATTTTAAGAAAAATTTTAGGATATGGACTACCTACATGAAACATAAATATTCCAACTCCAATAGGAACTAGGAAATGAATATAGAGTTGAAGGAATAATTACTCAGGGAAATAATATTTCATTTAACACAATTCATTATGTCTATATTTAAAACTAATTTTGAACTATGCCTCCTTGTTTAAATTTTCTTATTCATAGAAAATGTTTAGTTACATAGATTATGAAGAACAAGATGAAGATGTATAAACATTGACCGAGTTACTAGATTACTCCTTGAGAAAAAACCATGGTTATTCACTTTTCTGCATTCATATATTAAAATGAATTTACTAGGCTGTGATTTATAAAAAACATTGTATCACGTGATTTTTTTTAAATACAACTTTATAAATAAATATGTAGGTATTATATCCTTTATGGGTGTATAAATTATCTTCAAATTATATCTATGCTTTACGTGGAAGGTTTTTATTGAATTTTATAAAACAAATCATTAAAATTTTCTATGGCATATATTTTGGGAAATGCATGATGGGATCTTTCAAATGTATTTTTGGGATTTTAAAGTGGTTCACAGGGACATTTTATTTTTAAAAGGAATGTTCATGGTTTTAAAATGATAGTTTATAGAAATATGGTGTATGGTAAAACACTTTGTGGTTTTAGGAATTATTAGATTTATTACATTTATTGTGATTTAAAAGTGAAAAGGAGATTATTTCTATATTTATTTCAAGGATTTATTCAATGGAATCATTTTAAATGGTAGATAAAGTGGGTTAGTATTAGAATTATGTTTTAAAAGTATTATTTGTTACATTGTTTTGAAAAATTAAATTCAAATTTTATAATACATTGTTTGAGACATTTTGCTATATATTTTTTATTGTTTTGGATTGTGGCCCCAATGGGGTAGCTTAGTACAGATACATATGCATGAATATAAAAGGTGTTGTTTCTTTTGAATGTTTTAGACGTGATATGTGGTTTATATCAAATATTTTATTATAGATATATGTGATGATATTTAGTTTTTATAAATTCTAACATCAGTTAATTTATCTGATGGAATAAATAGAACTTTTATGAGGATTTGGATTAGTGTTACCATAGTGTTAATTGTGCAGTGACTATAGATTGTGGGTTGATGATATTATGCACTCCTAAGATGTGTTGTGTCATATGGATGTCAACCACCCATGGGATGTGTTAAATATACATGATAGTCTAATTTGGATTTTGAGACTACATAGATGTTATTTCGGGTTAGTGAATTTTCTTATTCAGTATCTCAGGTTTTTGTTACTTGAGTCCTAGTGAGCTTCACATTACACATAGTTCTTATTGAGGGTTTTCATCAGATCATACATCTTTCCATATTTATATACCCTTTATTTGATTGTGTGGAATCATTTATATATTTTTTAATATATTTTCATTTATAATAATTATATTAATGTCATTTTTGTTTATTGGGTTTTCTAGATATTGTTAAGGATTATATTCAGACTGTTTTGTAAATTGTTTTGAAGCTATGGATCACAATTAAAAGAAATGTTATTTTATAATTATGACATATGAAATTTTATAAAATTTGATTATATTTAAAATATGCAGTGTTTCTTATGGAAATATAATTTAATGATATATTTTGGGTGGAATGATGAATTTAAAATAATTTTAATTTGTTTCATGAATTGTATATGTCCTCATTCTACGGTTTTGAAATATTTATTTATCATATTGGTTAACAGTTTTCTTAACTGAAATTGGGAGATGTGTTACAAAAATGGTTACGACATGTTACTTTGATTCCTTATGAATACATGTGGAAAAAATAATTCCATAAATCATTCACAAACTATTATTTCTGACATTAATTATAACAGGAACTACATTAAAATTTTAGTGAAATAAAATAAGGAGTATTTTTCACACAACTTGAATAAACAATGGTTTGGGTCTCTCTATATGTATAGTATTTTTATTTTTTCTCTGGTTCAAAATATTTCATTATGATCATTAATATTAATTTAGTCTCTGTCATATGTAATTGGGAATTTTTAGTGGATGTAGGTTATCTGGTTGTTTTTTTAAATTATTAGGTTTTGTTTTATTTTTGAGATGTTGTATTTCTTAATTAAACATTGTATATATTAAAAAAAATTAATCATTGTATCATCTTATATTGTATTTTATTTTATGATCCAGTAGAATATTGTGGGTTTTTCTTTATGTTATTATTCCCTGTTTGGTTGTTTTATTTATTTTGACCTTATTATTGGAGAAGCATGGATGTCTAATTTTTGGAGAGTTCATGCTGAATTATTAGTTATTTACACTACTTATTTACATTTTATAACAGGATTATATGAATTATAATTGTGTATTAATGGGAACCAAATACTAATTTTTATCCTCTGAGGATTGTGATATCACTTAATGACAAATAGTAATCCATGATGGTTACTAATTTGGTGATCACCCACGATGGTTCATTAAAAATTTGTATCATAGGGTTTTTCCTCAAAATAGTTATGGTTCTAGATATTTCCTCCGGTTATTTTTGAATTATGGTCTGTTTTATTATTTGGAATGTCTTTCAAACATGATCGGAATATCATGAGTAGGTTCTAATTCATCCAATTTGAAGAACAAACATGAGTTATTTGGGTTTTTATAGATTTGTATTTTATATTTCATATTTTAACAGATTTTGAATTCCGATAATGGGGTTTTGATCCTTAGTTTAATAGTATGAGTTTTATTTGGGGGTCTTTGGGTAAGGAATTCATAATGAAAGATGATTTTGTGAAATATTGAATTTTAACACATCGTGAAGAACTATGTAGATGATGGAAAATTGTTTTAGGGAATATTTAGATACTATTTCAAGATTAATTGATGGATTTTTCAGATAAGGATCCAAGTCATTCATTGTTTTCTATCCCATTTTCATTTTGACATTTAAAAATACTTTTAGTTTTCCAATATTGGTGGTGAATCCAAGGTAATTTTTATTGTGCATTTATGTTGTTTGATTTGAATTTATTTGGATGTATGGTATACAATATTCATGAAATTGTTGTGAAAATTGGTTTTTTTGTTTGAAAAATATTCATTTCATGAAAAAAGTTTGCAATTAAAAATTATTATTTATGGACTGTTGTAAAATAAACTTTTTATTTTTGATATGTTTTTAGAAGTAATTTATTTAGTTATATAATCTTAAGAATATTCTTGATTAAAAAGTACTATTATTTTTTCATGTGTGTAAATCTATGATCATAATACAATGTGTTTCCAATAGAGAATATATTAAATATAAAAATCAGGTGGTGTTTAAAAAATTTAATTTAATTTTGTAAGAGATTTTATGAAATGAAAATAAATTTTATGGAATTTTTGTTTTTATGATTAAAATAAATGATTCAATTTGGAATAATGGATAATTTGGTTATATTTAAGTGAGCTTTTTATTTTAAAGAAATTTTGGATTTCAATTAAATGTTAACATTTTTAATACCCCTATATTTATGTTAGGAATTTACATTGTGAATTGGTTTCTGGTTGTTTTTTATAGGAAGGAAATTTCATTGATGTTGTGACTTAATTTTGTAAAATATTTTTTATGAAAATTTTTGATGCATCGTTTTAAAAGAATGATTTTTTGGAAGTAATTTTTTCCTTTAGGAATTGGTATTTCTTGTTATTGATTTTTTAGATGGAATTTCTTTATGGACATGTAATGAAGGTATTAGGTAGTCTAATTGCCCGTTATATTAAAGTTATTTCTCTTAGAAATTTTATGATGAAATATATAATGATTGTTTCATAGGATGAACCCTATGCTGAACACTATATTTTAATAACTATGATCCTCTAAGATGTTATATTGTCCCATACACTAAATAGAGTATAAGATAGAATTTTTCTAACTCATCATGTTACAATACATCATGGAGACCAATTCAAGATTGTGTTAGTTCAGTGGAATTATCCTGATATCATATAGGTGGATATTCCATTGAGTTCTTGATCACTATTTCTGGTTGTGCATTTGGTTATTATACAAGGATTTTTTATTAGATCATTAGATGTAGTCCTTATTATAACCTAAGATCTATTTTTTGTGTCTAACCTCTTCAATTTTAATCATTTCTGGGTATTAATTATTAGTGCAGATATAGGTGTCTATTCAACTCATTTTTGGTAACATGTGTATAGATATTGGGTGATAAAATTGTAGAGGCCCTTACAACATTCTCTTGTATGATTGGTGGTAATTTTAGCGACATTAATATCTTGTGTTTTGATGATTATCATTTTCAATTTCACATGGTGTGGACCATGGGTGAGGTAGTTTAACTGGTAATAGGAATATTCTTGGGTGTGTATTGAGGTACGTAGATTAGTAATTGGTTTTTTGGTCAAACTATGAGTTTTATATTTAATGTATTTTCTATAAGTATAAATGAAATTTTGTGTTCCCTTGGTCAAGCCTTTAATTACCATTACTTTTATTTTAATTTCAAGGCATATATACCATATTATTCTAGGTTTTTTCATGTTTATGTTGTTTATTTTTCTTATATTCTTAGGTGATGTTAATTATTTTTGAGTTTCGAAATATTTTTCAAGGATTTTATTCTATTGTGTATTTGAGCTACACTTTGGGTGGTTTTCACTATTATTATAGAGTATTATTTCTTATAATGTTATGATCTTTTTTCATCTTTGAGGATTGAATAATCCTATAATATCTATTAATTATTATTGAAAGCATAACTATTTTTTTAAATGTTCCTTCCCTTCGGTGTTCTTATATATTTCTATATAATATTAATTGATTTTGAAATAGTGAGGACTCCTACTATTAATCTCCATATTATTATAAAATATTATTGGTTGATTGAATCAGGGGTATTGTTTGAGGAAGTTTATTGATTTTTTTGTATTCTTCTTGTGTACATATAGGTTTTTTATGATGTTTGGTATTCCATTATACAGGATCTTCCTTGGTTTTTACTAAAACTCCCATAACATTCTTCTATGAATTGATGTTTTGTATTTATTATAATTATACATTTTCAAATAGTTCATAGTGGTAAAAATTAGCATTATGGGGAGAATTTTGGCACCCCCTATCACTATTTTATTTAATATTACTTATTTGTTCCCTATTTTGTGGTTTCTAGGTATTCATGGTGATTTTTAATTGTTTCATGAAGTAAAACTAAGTTGAAATTAGGAACTATAGGATGATACAATGTTTCCAAGGATAGACACAGAGTAGATTTCCACCTAAAATTGTGAATTATTCTAGGCATTGGGAGTACATGCTACAAGACCATGGCAATTTTGTTGAAACGAGCCATCCTAGTGGGCCCCATGTCATGACTACCCCAAGCCCACCTCTGATAGGACTGGGGCTGGTGAGTTGCACCGAGTAGGAAAATCTCAAAAATATGAGGCCTTAATTTAAGAACATGTACCCAAACATGGGTCTCTAGGCCCAAAAATCTAAATGGAAGGAATATACCAGTGACGATGCATGAAAACCACTAAACATATAAGTAATAAAAGTAGAGTGAAACTTGAATGTAAAGTGAAGTACTACAAACCAGTAAAGAATACAAGCCAAAGAAAGAAAATACAACTACAAAGTCTGACCTTCTAAAAAGGGTACTGAATTTGCGGTAGATAGTTATCAGGAACGCCTCGACCCATATGATATCACAAGGTATCACCCCATACAAACCCTAGTCCACTTTCACCTAGGACATCATCAAATCATTGGTCATTTTCACAAGACATGAAATGTGTAGGCAATGCCCATATAGGGGTGAGTGAAACAATACTAAATAGGACACCCAAAAACCAGAAAGGATGAACCCCAAAATAATGCAGAGTTAGCTCAAAATAGGTATACACCTATTCATATTCCATGGACATATAGATATTTTCAATTACCAGACCCATGGTTGAAGGATAAGTCACAACCACTTCTTCCACAATATTTTGTTAACATGGGCCCTTTCCAAAGTGACGATGCTGTCAAGGGTCATAATATAAAGATATAGGATTCTCATCAGATAATACTATGAACCCAATATGTATTACCCTACAATGTAAGGGATTCATTGAGAATACTATGAATCCTATGATGTGGCTCGTATCATCCGGAATTTCTAAGGATACTACAAACCCTATCGATATAACCAACTAGATGGAGGATTAACACCCTTCCATTGGAGGTCACATCAATTCCCAATGAACTCCATCATGGGCGATAGAGTATCTCTCCAGTACCAAGGATGATTCCACAATTCAATCTAGGTCTCTATCACTTGAGTGGATTTCCATGAAATGATAGACTGACTAGGTCTGGTCCTAAGGAGTTTGTTGGGTATTCCACCTCACCAACTCTGTCTAGAATATGAAAGGGGCAGATGAACCTTGGAAACAACATGTCTCATTGACCGAATCTAAGCAAAACCCATAGAGGTGAGACCCAAAGGAAGACATTGACTCCCTCCCTGAACACCAAGGGACTCCATATCCTATTATTGTGAGGCTTTTATCATCTTTATGCAGTCGTCATCCACCACTAGATGATATGCACCTTCTCAGTGGTAGCCCACACAGACTCTAGGCCCCCAAGTGCTGACTCCTCTTAGTATGTCTAGTACATAATGATATGAAATATCACCCACAAAAGTCCTCGAATGGTTCCATTCCAATGGTGGAGTTGTATCTATTGTTGTACGCAAACTCAAAAAGATGTAAGCGGTCCTCCAAACTACAACCAAAGTCAACGATGCAAGCATGAAGAATTTCCCCTATCACCTGGACGGTCCTCTCTGTTTGACCATATTTCTGGGGATAAAAAATGTTTTTAGCCAAAATTGCATCCAAAAATCCTCCTATAAACCCTCCCATAGCTAGGATGTGAAAAAATAATCACATTTTGAAATGACCATAAATGGAACCCCATGAAGCTAAACTATCACCAGGACGTAGTGGTGTCTCATGCTCTCTACAAAACACTACTCTCGAATAGGTATGAAGTGAAATGAAATGGTGATTCAGTAAATGATCACCCAGATTGTATCATGCCTCATTGACATACATGGAAAACCCATCATGAAGTCCATTGATATCCCATCCCACATCCACTATGGAACCTCGAGTGGCTGAGTCATGCTCGCAAGAACCTGGTGGTTTTTTTTAACTTGCTGATAAGTGAGGCATTGAGAACCAATCTATACCACTACGTTATTTATTCTACGTCACCAAAACTATAGTTGAAGGTCCTAGAAAATCATTTTCGCTCCTAGATTTACTACTAGGGGTTTGTGTGAATCTTCTTCAACACCTCCTCCCACAATTCCACTTGCAAGATAGTACTCTATCGGATGATAATGACATGATCCCATCCTATTGAATATTGGCCAGGGGCCAGCTTTGTGGATAAATTTGCACACTGGCTCTCATAGTCAACATCCCTATTATGGGCCTCCCTAACTCGTTCTATGAGGGAAGGGGAGAAATCCATCAACTTTAGATAAGTTGTTCCACCATCATCTGCAAAGGATATCTGTATCATGACCAATGAATTTGATTCTTCACAAATCAACTACAATATGGACCTCCTGCTGAGCACATTCGCCACTATGTTCACCTTCCTAGCAGTATATAAAATATCGTAGTCGTAATCCTGGAAAAACAATAGCCACCGCCTTTATATCAAATTCCAGTACGGCTTAGAAAAGATATACATGGGGATATTGCAGTCTGGATAGACATAAAAACTCTCCCCCGTTAAGTAATGATGCCACATTTTCAAAGAGAAGACCAAAACCACAAGTACATGATCATTGGCCACATAGTTCTATTCGTGTTACCAATGTTGGCATGAATCATAGGCAATAAATTCTTTCCCATGAATTAGGAAAAATTTAAGTCCAGTCTCTAATGCATTGCAGAATATCACATATCCAACACCCTCTTCTTGTAAGCTCATGATGATAGCACTAATAGAAGCACTATTGGAATTTTTATTTCCACATGAAGGGATATATCTTTTGTGTCCTGTCTATCTAGGGTGTTTCTACCCTAGGAATGTTTGGAATGAAAGTCCAATAATACCCACCCAAACCCCAGAAACATCATAACATGGTCACACTCCTCGTTGACTCCCAAGAAATCCCTGCCACAATCTTTACCATATCCACTGCACCTTGATCCTTCGAAATTAAATGTCCTAGAAAGTGGACCTCTCGAATCACGAACCAAAAAATAAAGAGCGTACAATACATTTGGTTCTCTTGAAGTGTGTCCAGTACCGTCATAAAGTGTATACTATGCTCTTCCGTAGATGCCAAGTACAACAAAATGTCATCAATGAAGGCCATGATGAACCAGTCAAGGTATGGATGGAAGATCTTGTTCACGAGTCCTGTGGACATGGAAGGGTAATTGGATACACTGAAAACTATGTAATAATAGTGGCCATACTGACACCTGAAGTATGTATTTAGTATATCCTCATCTCATACATGAAGATGACGATAACTTGATCTGAGGTCTTTCTTTGATAACCACATCACTCGATTATGTTGTTCGAAGAGGTGGAAAATTCTCCTAAGTGGATATATATTCTTCATGGTCGCCTAGTTCAGGATCCGATAGTCCAGAAAAATCTCAAGCCTCCATTTTTTTCTTGGAAAACAAAATTGTGGATGTCCATGTTGAAACACTAGGCCTCACAAAGCCCAACCAACAAAGATCCTCCAGCTATAACCTCAACCCATGAACTTCCGCATGAGCTATCTGAAATGAGATAGTATATATCGGTGTCATTCCGGGGTTTAGTTCAATCAACAAGTCAACCTCCCTATGAGGAGGAAATCATGGAACATCCTTGGGAAATACTTCCTCATACTCATTCACCACTGTCGAAAACTGGGGAATTCCCTTCTCCACCACACCGAGGATGGGGCTAGCTGAATAGTGAGTGATTAACTACACACTCATCTGAGAATTCCCCCACATTGAGGCATGTGTTTCCATTTCATTGGTAAACGAAAATATGGTCCCATCCCTATGGAAACACCACACTCTACACCTAAAACATTTTATCTGAGTATGGACTATGAATGACCATTATATACTGAAATTGACATCGTAAGTCCTCAAAACTGCTACTAGGAGATCCCAGATGAAGATATATCCTTCAAGTGTAAGTCATACTTCTAGAAACAATGTTTAATACTCAAATCCCATAGAGTAGGAGTCTCTACTTGTAAGGATATATCCAACCGCTCCATCGAAATCTCTGAGCCACGAACATGATTCATAGAAAAGAATTATTGACTAGAACATGTGTCTAAAAGAACTTCATCTATGGTATAGAAGAAACAGATCATACCACTAATCATCTATAGGGAAATGGGATCATAAGTCTCTATTTTTTATGTTGGCCTCACCCCTTTCTAGTGGATCCCAATGCCCATGGTGGACTACTCAGGTGGTTGTGGTGGCAGTACCTCGTACCACCCTCCAACATCAGTTGCGTGTTCTACAACCATACAACATCTTACTATCCACGGACTACCCTGCATGAAACTATACCTCTAACATAGCAATTCCTTGACCACCCACTGGTCATATGCATGGTGTGGCATACAATCATGAGTTAGGTGCCACCAACTTCCACACAGAAAAAATGTCTGACCATCGTCTATACCACGCTTCCCCGAGATCCTTTCACTACTATTCCCATATATTGGGATTGTCTCATGAAGGACCTGGCTCACTTGGGCCCCTTCATCTACTGTCTAAATCCCACCCATGATAACATAATTACCTGGTGCCTACTGGTAGCTCCAACTACTGGCGTCTGATCCTCCAGAAATACCTCTATGAGTAGGGCTCGCTCTAGTACTCCAGTTTGAGCATGGATGCTAAGGGAAACCGTGGACATCATGATCTCTCGACATAGTCCATGCTCAAATTCCTCAACCCTGAATAATGGGTCTCACACCATTTTTGTGGGGTAGTCATAAATATCGGTGAATCTCACTAATTACACTACAACTTTAATGCTACCATATTGTAGGTGCAATAGATTCTATATACGCATAGAGTGTAATGTTTCTGGAAAGAACTCCTCCATTAAGAGGTACTAAAATTATGCCCTAGTGAGGGTTGCCTCATCATGCATCAAAATAACTAATATCCGAAACCATCTTGTTGAGCCTTGAAGAAGGCTCACGACTAATACTACCATCTGATCAGGCGATGTCCTAAGAAGGTATAAGGCACATTTAACTGCCTCCAGCCAATCCTCAGCTATCTGTGGCTTTGTCTCACCCTTTAACCTAAGAGGTTGATGCCTCTAGAACTCATGCAATTAACTTATCCTTCATGTATTCTATTCCAATATAACTGGTAGAAACTGTTGCTCAATAAGTGATACTGCAATTGGAATACCACTTGGGGGTTCCATGTCTGGAATAATCCCAATCAAAGATGCCTCATCGCTAAGTGAATCATACTCATGATCACACATCGGTATCCTACATTACTATATATGTGGAGGAATTATGAAATAGGTCATGGTGTACAATAGTAAAAAGAGTATATCTGGAGAGCTGAATCTAGAAGGACATGGTAAAAACAAACAATTATTATATAATGCATGTTCCATTCATTTTCCTACAAATACTGTTTTTATACACTGAGTCAGAATGCAAATTCCCAGAGTCGAAATGTTTGGATACATCGGCCACCACACCAACACTGGATTCCTTATCCTGAATGCCGATCTCAAAGCTCTAAACACAATTTCCCAAAAGCAATACAATTGACTCTCAGTCAGAAAGTGGAACTGAACATTCCCTTCGATACCACTCAATCACGACCCATCTTGGTGGGGCACATGCCATGACCACTCAATGACCATCTCTATTAGGCCATGGGATATATACTAGAACTGAGTAGGTATATCTCACAAATGGGAGACCTTAGCCAATTTACTTGTATACACGCACACATCTCACTGAACACAAATATAAACGTAAGGTGAAACATGAACCACCATGAATGAAAACCCCTAAATGTAAAACTAATACAACCAAAGTACAATCCGAATGTAAAGTGTAGTACGGAAAACCCGGCCAGATTACAATTCCAAAAAGCAAACAAACTATAGTGAATGACCTACTAACATGGGAACTAAAGTTGTGATAGTTCTCTTTTAGGAACACCTATTCCTATTTAGTCCCACAAGGAACCGTTTGGTCATAGCCCTAGTCCTACAACACCTTGGATTCCATCAAAGCATCTGTCGTCTATACAATACACAAAACATGTGGGTAATGCCCCTGCAAGGGTGAGTAAAACAATAGTTATTAGGTCACCCAGAAACCACAAAATAAGAACCAAAAAATAATTAATAGGCACCTCTATATAGGTATACACCCATACATATACAATGGATATCCATATATTCTAAAAAAATAGCCACATGGTAGAAGGATAAGTCACATCCTCTTCTTCCAAAAGATTACACTAACTTGGACCCCATCCTAAGAGAAGACACTTGTCATGGGACATAATATAAAAATTGGGGATTCCCCATAGAGAACTTCATGAACCAAATCTATATTACCCTGCAACATATGGGATTCTAATAGAATACCATGATCCCTACGATGAGGATCATAACATAGGGAATACCAAAGGCTACCACAAACCCTTCAGATACGAACCACTAAATAGTGGATTAGCACCCTCTGACTAGAGGTCACTCAAATACCCAATGAAATCTATTAGGGGTGATATAGTAACACTCAAATCCCAAGGAGGATTCAATAATTCCATTTAACACTCTATCTCTCGAGGTTATTTCCATGAAATGTTGTACCGAGTACATGAGGAAGGAACCAAGGGGAAGAATCGCACCAATACTATTACTGAAAAAAATTCATCTCTTATAGACCGCCTCGTGGAAAGGGTACCAACGCTATTGAAAACTTTTCAAACAGACATAGGGTTTTTATGTTATGGTTATTTTGTAAAAATGGGTTGGTTGTGTCTAAGAACTGCCCAACCCGGTTGGACCGACCCAAGCTGACATTGTCCACTAAGCCTGTCCTAGACCAGCTGGGTCTGGAACGGTCCACTATGCTTTCTCAACATGTTAGATGGGTCTGGAAAGAGGTGAGGAACCTAGAACGCCTCTCTAACCCATCTTGCTGGATCGGGCCTCTCTGTTCCACCCGCCGGAGTGGGTCTGTCTATTTCACCCGAGACACGGCTGGTGTATCGTATAGGATTCACCCTATGGGTGGTCGTGGGGTTTGCCACTATTGTACAACTAGACTGCCACTCTTCAGTCATGTGATTTTGCGTAGCTGCTGCGTATGCCTACACCACCACGATCGTCAATCTGCAGCTCCCCATTCACCACCTATGGCCTCCTACCTCCTCCATTTCTGCAGTGTGTTACCTCCCACACCGCCGCAGCCACCGAGATGTGTCATTCGTTCTCTACCACCATAGCCTACCTAGACATGGCCTCTGCTCGACCATGTAGTCCCCACCTAGACTATGAATCACCGCCGCCATTGCAATCTTGGATTTCTTTCAGGATTGTGTTGGGGATGATGATCAAAAAATTAAAATAACGAGGGAGGAATAAATTCACATGAACACCCCAGGTGGACGGATCGGTCCTTGTTCGTGTCATCATTAACCCTTCCATGATAGAGTTTATTAATGGATAAAAAATCAATAAAAATCGTAGGTTCATCATAGATCCTATTTCCTAATGATTATCCCATAATCAAACCCATACCACAATAGTAAACACATTCTGCGAATCAATCGATTCATCAATTGATTCACATTTATCGTCGATATTATAAAATAAGGAAATATAAATTGAGTCAAACAAATGAACAACCTCTAGGATAGATCATTCAATGATTAATGTTCCCATTTGACATTTTTCTATCCATCGTTGAGTGATCTTATTCCTCAAAACATCATTTGTTACATGCCAATGCCTCCTGATATGAATCCATCTCACCATAGCTCTTAAGAATATCTCAATGTCATAATTGTAACCCAAGACCGCTGCCTCTGGGTTTAATAAAAAGAAAACTGAATCTTCATTATGCCAGAAAAATATTTTTACTAAAATATTGTTAATAACGTTTATGTCCCAATATATATATTCTTCATCTAGCCCACATCAGATGATGTTATGTCATGCCAAAGTTAAAGCCACTATTTCAGACATAATGGTGGCCTCATATTTTTTATCCGAGTATATATTTGTGTGTAATTAAAATTCAAATTTATCCACTGAGTGTTTTTATTTTAAAAATATAAAATTATTCAAATATTTATTTCAGAAACACTAGGACTTCGAATGTTGTTCCATCTCAACACATGGTCATAGTATTTTCCCAATTAATTTATTTATAAAATTTGAGAAATATACGAGTCATTACACACAGGATTAGTGATTCAAAATGTGGAAGGGATAGATTATATCAAAGAATACGGAGTATTAGTACGTATGGTTATACCTTATTTAGGTGATACCCATCAAAAAATAAATGGCCCCACCATAGTTTATAGGTTCCCAAAAGATCAACTCTGCATAATAAAGGTTACCACAATGTGAGCCAAGAGCTAAGTCATGCTGGTAGTTTGCTGAGGAGAACCACTCCCCAAAAAAAAGATCCTAAACAATGGTGGCTGTCTAACTGAGGGTGTTGTGACATAGTGAATTTGACCACAGAGTGGATAATCCTCCCACCTACTTAATATTTATGATTTTACCATTTTATCTAATTGAATTTTATGTTGTTTTATTCTTATTTCATTGTTTTTATCTCAGGTAATCTAATGGGGTTATACCATGGTAACTACCTTTTTACTCCTCCAAAGATCATGGGTCCATTCATTTAGATTTATTGGTATTTTATGTTATTTTTCTTCCTAATTCTTATAATTTCATATCTTTATACTTTCCCTCAAATTCATTGTATATCTTGAAAAATATTCATTTTTAGGTTGATTAAATTTTAAGGCCCAAGATGTTTAGTTTTTAGAGGGTTGGAGGGAGTCTCTTATATTTTTGGATGATCTTTATCGAAGGTGATATATTTGAACTTTATTCATATATGAATCATGGTAGGTTCATCTATATAATTCATTTATATTATATTCCATCAAATTATCATGTGTTTCTAAGAACCCTCTTACTAAATATATTAGTACTTTTCATGGATGATGGGTATAAAAATGGGTATAAAAATAAATAATACTTAGCACATAAATAAATTTAATGAATTTTCTATAGTTTTTTTGGATTGAAATGTTTAAATTCCATGTGTTTGTGAAAATTAATGAGAGGTGCTTCAGAATTGATCAAGGGGTTTAATATGGTTATTGGAAGTGGTTTATTTTAATATGAGTAGCTTGATGTTTAAAAATAATGTAATATAAAAAGGTGTGTTTTGGAAAATATTTCATGGTTTTATAAATTATTAGTATTTTCATATTTCAATTTGATTTCAATGAGAAAAAGTGTTTATTTTTAAATGAATTTAATATAATTATTCCTTGGAGTGATTTTAAATCATTGATATTGTGGATTTTTATTCTATCAGCATTATCAAACTCTTGTGTTTCACATAGTTAGAAATTTTGATATGAAATTATCGTTATCATCAATTGATCCACATTTCAATATTGTGAATATTATTGTGTATCATGGCTCTAAGGGGTTGTTATTTATTGATGCATTGTCATGAACCAAACCGGGTCGACCCTGAACCGGTCACCCGAGTCGGCCCGTGACATGGCCCGAGGGGCGTTCTCGATCCCCAGAGGCTGGAAACTTGTGCCGGGCATCAAATTTAAACAGGAGGGAATGATTTTTCCCAAAAAAATAAATAAATAAAGAATCTGAAATAAAAAAACATCACAAAATAAATAAAGAGAGAAAAGTTACTAAACAAGAATAGAAGAAAATAAAACTAACCGGAAGAGACAACCACTATCACCGTGTGACCTCACAGGTCACTCTCCAACTCACGACCAAACGTCACCCAAGGAGAACACACCCAAGTTGTAGCTTGCACAACACTAAAAACAGGAAAAAACAATAGGCGTGAGTATAAAAACATAGTAGGCTAGCCCGATATCTATTCCCAAAGCACTACCTTTAAAAGAAGAATTTACCAATTTCAGGTTTCAAAGAAATTATATAAAATATTAGTTTTCACACACACACTTTCATTTCAAAAACAAGTATCAGCCCATTGCCCTTTTTTAAAACAAGTTTAATGCTTGAATGGAACAAGTGTATAGCATTTTAAATCATTTTGCGAACAATTTAGAAATCCAAACTTTAGTTGCTAGCCAAAGGGAAACCACACACAACATACCACACACACACTAAGGGCAATGGAAAAGAAGTGGCACACAAGGGCCAGCTACTGAACTAGACCTCTCAATCGTCTGCCACATACAAAAAAACACTAAAAGAAACACGGGTCAAACCTAGGGGATCATGAACAATCCAGAACATACTATACATCTGACTCATCCTGAAGGCATGCCCTAACTCGATGACATCATAATGCCTATACTACTACCCGGAATAGCCCTGCATGGCCTAACCAAGGGGCCCAATCCCCATAGCAGCAATAACTCAGTATTCCCCTGCTATGGGGACAATATCCAGTGTGTATTCTAAACTAGTGCAGCAATCGTTCTCAGAAAATTCACTCAATATGCCATGTTCCCATGTCAACACATATAATAAAAAGGGGTGCGTCCACAATGTAAATAAATCATTCACGATGCACAGACATCACATACAGCTCACGCAATCAACGCACACAAAAGATCACCCCTGAATGGCTTTTCTAAAATAATTTATTCTATTAAAGTGCCAAATGGGCCTTCACAAATTTTAAAACAAAACCTCATTTATCGAGAAAACCCAAAACACTTGTTCAGAAGATATAACTTATCTTTAAAACTAGAAGTAAATTTGAAATTCCATGAATTATATTTAAAGTCCAAATGGGTATTTTTTCAATACTGGGTGTCCGCTCGTCACGAAAATGTTTCAAGTGTTCGGTATAAAATAAACGGCTCTTTTCGCACCAAATAATCATATAAAAATTAATTATATTATATTATTTACAATTTATTAAAATTAATAAAACATCAAGCAATTAATAAATTCTAAATCTAAAGGTAAGTGAAGTGGGGGACCTACCTTGACTCGCAGCCCAGTTACAACGACGATGTGGTACGTCCCAACTTGTGCACAAGTACGTGCCACTTGCCGACGACCGCAACATCACGGGAAAACGTTTCCAATGCGCTGTAACAATGCAAAGCATCTAAAAACATAGAAACAATTTCTTAAAAAAATAAAAATGAATAAAGAGAGTAAAACCCACCTTGACACCGGTGTAGACGAAACGAAACGAACTCAAAACATGCGGTAAAACCAAAGGCCCCCCGTAAATAGCAACGGACAGTCCGAATCAATCTGAATCACTTCGCCTTCAGCGTCGACCGATGGTGCGCGATCCGATGTGACCCGAGACACCCTTTGTGAACCCAAAAACACCCAAAAAGAACAAGTGGAAATTTACAAACACAACAAGAAGCATTAATGAGGTACCATGAAGATGCATAGAAAGATAATAACATAACGAAAACCTCAAGAATCAAGGACGAGTAATGGAAAGTAAATGCATGGATTTTCCTTCCTCAAGGAAGTCCAGACGAAACATCCTAACTCAAGCAACACCTCGCTTGCAAACGCCCGCACACTTCCATATATATATATATACATCTTTAAACTGATGCGCATGTTCCCCGCGCCATGAGGGAACACGCACTCAAGAGGCATATATATATATATATATTCATACCTGAGAAGATACGTGTGCGCACTTAAAAATGATCTCGACTCCCTGCAACAAGTCCCGACACCTAACATTAGTGCAGTAAAGACCATCGCACATCCAACAAGACACCAAGGACTCACATAAACCAATTGCACAAGTCATAAGACACAACCAAACACTACCCAAGGATTTATATCTGACACACCCTAATATAACCAACAAAATCATTTTAAATGAATGATGACAATTAATCTACACCAAAAGGTAAGGCATTTACATGCGCATGAAAGAACGACATCAAAAAAAACTAATTGCGATCAATTCCGCCAATATGAAAACCCTACCAAAAATTAACACAGTATGTAGTAAAAGTTCGAGACATGATTTAGAAATTAAATAATGACAAAAAATCACCACATGACTTGAAATTGGGAGTGAAGGGCATGAAACGTCTACCTCAACACGTGTGAGAGAGACAGAACCACAACAGAGAAAAGTGCATCGCTCTGCGGCCTCATTGAAACCCCTAGACACTAAAGAAGACGCGCGAACTCAACCCGAAGCATTTAGAATTTGGGTGAAAAAATGTAGAGAAACACCAAAATAATGAAATGAGGTTATACCAAGGGGTCGTCGCGCTGGGTAGAAAAACCACCAAGTGAAGGGGCTCTTGTCGGAGCTGGTTGGCCGGGCGGAGGGAGTGGGCCGCTGTCGGAGGGTCGCACCAAGAAGAAGGGGTAGGGAACTGGTGCTGGCTGAATAGGGAAGGGGGTTGATGTGCTAAGGAGGCAAGGCCGGAGGCGTACGGCGAGACAAGCCAGATGGGGGAAGCTCGGCTGGGGTCCAGAAAGGTTATCGTCGCTAGAGTAGGCTGGACTCGGGGGAAGGGGAGTAGCTTCTTCCGGTGGATCGCAGCAAAGGAAAAAAAACAAAAGACGGTGTAGGGGGGTCTCACGTTGGCTAGAAAAAAATAGAGAGGGTCGGCTGGCGCACGACCTGCAGGAGGCGGGAGGCCGGGTCCCGAGCCGATGTGGAGAGGCAATCATGGAGGGCGAGCCGGAAAGGGAGGCGAGGTCCGGCCGAGGGGGGGGTGCTGTTCTGGACGGGTAGAGCGGTGGGAGATGATCCGCAGTTGGGGGAGATGACACATGGCGGAGTCCGGAGCATCAGGAGGTGAGGGCGAGCACTGGGTAGGGGCTCGAAGCGCGGAATGGTGAAGGAGAAAGGGGGAAATAGTGGCGGTGCACAGGTGCACAGCGCGAAGGAGGCCGCAGGTCCGGGGGAAGATGAGGGATAGTGGGGCGGATTAGTGTTTCAAAGAAAACAATAATAAATTATAATAATAATAATAAAAGAAATAAATATTAATAAAACAAATAAAAGATATCATCTATTATCCATTTTATTTTAAGTAGTAATAATAATAATATCAATAGCGAAGTAATAAAAACAATATAATTGACAACAAAAGAAATTAATAATAAACGTAAAGTTAATAAAATGATAATTTTATTAAGTTTCATTTTAAATATTAATTATATTTATAAAATCTTAATAATAATATTATTATTTCCAGATTAAATAATAATAAAATAACCATTTGTGCGGACATATTTTCATTATTATAATTTAAACATTAACCTTGTTTTATTGATATAAAATTTTATTTTGCTTCCACATTCAATTATCATAATTAACTTAATTAATTTATTATTTATTTGAAGTGTCGCGCCATCGCGCAAACACCAGGACCAAATGCACGGTCACCGCTAATGGTGTGGTGGCCGTACATCGCCCAAAGACCCACCAAAAACACCAAACTTCGGAAAAGTTCAAACAAGGACCCAACTAAACCCCGTCCAAACAACGCGAGACCGATAAAAGAATAAAATAAAAGGTGTCTGTGGTCGGGGTGTGACAATTCTCCCCACCAGAAACACTTTCTACCCCTATAAAGTCACCAAGCCGACAGTTGACACAACTCAAGTCCATGCCCAGTAAAAACAAAATAAAAACTATGAATCCCGGGATAACCTTACTCTCAACAGGTCACACCTGACCAATTAAAGAGAAAGCTGATGCCCGAGGTTGAGGGGATAACATGGGAGGGTTCTCCCCAATACAAGAATTTACTAATATGGAAACCTTGAAACTCGATCATACCACCCCCAAGGGGGCCAACATGGGAACTCCCAAACCAAACCCAATTAATATCTCCACATGGACTGAACAACATCCAGAGATTTAAACGAAAATCTTGCTAGGAAACGACCCAACAACATGAGGATAGGGAATTAACTCAACCCCTCACACACCAACCGAATAAAATCCTCACCGCAACCAAAGACTAGGAAATTCCTAGCCCGAACTCAGAAAGGGCCTCGACACACCGCACATTAATTTCAAAAAACCAAACATCCCCCAAATGAACAAAATTGAGGCCCAATTCAAATTAGAACGACCCATTTATTCGTGGCCCCAACACCCTTCAATGGAAAACGAACGATTTGAAAACACACTGAGAACAGATAAGAATACCTAGACTGCGGTAGAACATGTTCATCACATCACCACAACTATAATGAGCTTACAACGGTGACAAGAACAAAACAAGGAAACTTTGGATATTTCTCTCCCAAAGATGAAAACATTAATCAGACCGAGGTTCCCAACACCCTCAGATACTCCTGACTGTGCGCGAGCTTCACCCCAAGACCTGTGGCTAGGGCACTGATGGCTGAAGCATCTCCTGCCTCATTGTTAGGCATTTTCATCTTCTGGTCTATAACTCCTTCCATTCGATGATTCAAACAACCATGATAGTCATACATTTTCAAAGGGATGCAACATGATGGCTTAGAATGTCCGGACTCGTCATACTGGTGACGCACAAGGGAGCGGTCCAACAAACTAGGAGCCAGTACCGATGAGGATGGATTCTTGGAGACAGGTTCCACCGACCCACACTCCTTGCCAGGTGGGGAACCTTCGCGGAAGTCGACCATCGTTAATCACACCCAAAACTCCAATGATGATGAGACATCCCACCTTTACTAGTCCAAAGCTGAACCCTCTACTAACTCTAGGACGGTACGAACCTCAACTATCCTGGGAGTTCCCAACAAACTAAAGACACACTATCTACATGGACCTTACAACTGCCTCTAACAGGCTTCGACTACCTCGAAAAGTAAGAAACACACAAAACGAACTGAGAATTGAGCATAATTCATTAACAACTTTTGGAGGCATTCTAGGCGGCATACTCATGACAACACGAAAAACACCATCGAGACCAGCATCAAGCCAAAACTCAATCAATGAAACAACACAAGCCAGGGAAAAACATTCCCATAATCCAATCATACACAAACACAAGAAAAAATCATTTTTCCAAAACCATCATTTCTTTAAAATTCTAAAACCCACCTATGGAACCTTATAAATAGTCACATGTGCATTCATTCAATATCTCTCACATCATCTGCAAAGAAGTGCCCATACACCCTCTCTGTACATACCCACGAACGTGTGACCCTCCATAAAGAGTGCGAAGGTTCAAAAAAAATTCCTTACCAAATCCAAGCACATGCCAAGTTTATCCAAAACAAAACACCTTCTCTTTAAAAACCCACTTTAGTAATTTCAAAAACAATTTGGAAGAAACACTTTTCCATTTAAAAACCAATTTCACCTTTAACGCGCAGTCAAATCAACTAAGACTGAAACAACACATGAGCCGTAATAACCCACTGTAATGAGGAACTAGTGAATATGTCTGACTCAGCGACATGGTGGTGAGTCATGCCCCAAGTAAAGCATAACAATAAGAGGACCTGAAACCGGACACTTGGACTCCACATGGGTCACCACCCCATGTGAGGCCGCAAGTGAACTGATTCACCTCCATTGTCATCCCTCAATCTGAAACGACCAAGGGAATGTTGCTCAAATCCCGGACTAACCATGGAAACTCAGGTCTCGTCACGAGTAGTGTTGATTAGGCACCAACCCGTAACCTACCTCCTGAGCCACGACAGTCCTAATCTTCATCTACCGGACATCCCAAATATTTAAGTGCACTCTGAAAAGCAAGGTCCGCTAAGAGCCCACCTCCTCTAATACCATTTTTCACGAACCAACCCGGCTCGACCCTGAACAGGTCACCCGAGCCAGCCCGCGACATGGCCCGAGGGGCGTTCCCAATCCCCACGGGCTGGCAACTAGTTTCGGTCATCAAATTTAAACAAGAGGGAATGATTTCTCCCAAAAAAATAAATAAATAAAGCATCTGAAATAAAAAAAAAGCGTAAAATAAATAAACAGAGCAAAGTAAATAAACAAGAACATATGAAAATAAAACTAACCGAAAGAGACAACCACTATCACCGTGTGGCCTCACGGGTCACTCTACAACTCACGACCAAACGTCGCCCAAGGCGAACACACCCAATCTATAGCCTTCACAACACTAAAAATAGGAAAGAACTATAGGCTTGAATATAAAAACTCAGTAGGCTAGCCCGATATCTATTCCCAAATCACTACCTTTAAAAGAAGAATTTACCAATTTCAGGTTTGAAATAAATTATATAAAATATTGGTTTTCACACACACACTTTAATTTCTAAAACAAGTATCAACCCATTTCCCCTTTTAATTTAAAACAAGTTTAATTCTTGAATGTAAAAGATGTATTGAATTTTAAAACATTTTTCTAACAATTTAAAAATCCAAACATTAGTTGCTAGCCAAAGGGAAACCACACACAATATACCACACACACATTAAGGGAAATGGAAAATAAGTGGGACACAAGGGCCAGCTACCAAACTAGACCTCTCAATCATCCGCCACATACAAATAAACACTAAAAGAAACATGGGTCGAACCTAGGACATCGTGAACAATCCAGAACATACTATACATCTGACTCATCTTGATGGCATTCCCTAACTCGATGACATCATAATGCCCATACTACTACCCGTCATAGCCCTCCATGTCCTAACTGAGGGGACCAAGCCCCATAGCAGCAATAACTTAGTATTCCCCTGCTATGGGGTCACAAGCGAGTGCGTATTCTAAACTAGTGCAGTAATCGTTCTCATAAAATTCACTCAATATGATAGGTTCCCATGTCAACACATATAATAAAAAGGGGTGATTTCAACAATGTAAATCAATCAGTCACGAAGCACAAACATCACATACATCTCACACAATCAATGCACACAAAAGATCAACCCTGAAATGGTTTTCCAAAATAATTTATTCTATTAAAGTGCCAAATGGGCCTTCACAAATTTTAAAACAAAACCTCATTTCTCGAGAAAACCCAAAACACTTGTTTAGAAGAAATCACTTATCTCTAAAACTAGAAGTACATTTGAAATTCTGTGAATTATGTTTAAAGGCCAAATGGGAATTCTTTCAATACTGGGTGTCCGCTCGTCATGAAAATGTTTCAAGTGTTCTGTATAAAATAAACGGCTCTTTCCACACGAAATAATCATATAAATATTAATTATATTATATTATTTCAAATTTATTAAAATTAATAAAACATCAAGCAATTAAAAAATTCTAAATCTAAAGGTAAGTGCAGTGGGGGACCTCCCTAAACTCGAATCCCAGTTACAACGATGGTACGGTATGTCCCAACTTGCGCACAAGTACGCGCCACTTGCCGACGACCGCAACATCACGGAAAAACCATGCCAATGCGCTGCAACAATGCAAAGCATCTAAAAACATAGAAACAATGTATTAAAAAAATACAAATGAATAAAGAGAGTAAAACCCACATCGACACCAGTGCAGCCGAAAAAAAAACGAACTCGAAACTTGCTATAAAACCAAAGACGCCCCGTAAATAGCGACGGACAGTCCCAATCGATCCGAATCGCTTCGCCATCGGTGGCAGTCGATGGTGTGCGGTCCGATGTGACCCGAGACACCCTTCGCGAACCCAAAAACACCCAAAAAGAAGAAGTGGGAATTTACAAACACCGCAAGAAGCATTAATGAGGTACCATAAAGATGCATAGCTGGATAATAACATAACGAGAACATAAACAATCAAGGGTGAGCAATGGAAAGTAAATGCATGGATTTGCCTACCTCAAGGAAGTCCAGTCGACACATCCTAACTCAAGAAACACCTCTCTTGCACGCGCCCGTGCACTTCCATATATATATATATATATATATATATATATATTTACATCTTTAAACTGATGCATGTGTTCCCCGCGCCATGAGGGAACACGCACTCATAAGGCGTATATATATATATATATATATATATATATATATATATATATTCATACCTAGGAAGATACGTGTGCACACTTAGGAATATTCTCGACTCCCTACAACAAGTCCTGACACCAAACATTAGTGCAGCGAGACCATTGCACATCCAACAAGACACCAAGGACTCACAAAAACCAATTGCACAAGTCATAAGACACAACCAAACACTACCCAAGGATTTATATCTGATGCACCCTGATATAACCAACAAAATAATTTTTAAATAAAGATGAAAATTACTCTAGGCCAAAAGGTAAGGAATTTACATGCGCATGAAAGAATGATATTATAAGGCCCCAGCCTTAAACCTTACTTAAAATTGAATTAAATGAATAATTCACATTGGGGATCTTTTCAGGGTTAGAGTTTTAGAGAAATAGGACATAACTATTACATCTCAAAAGATTACAAAGTAGTCTCTTCTACTAAATTTCCAAAAAATAAAAACTCTTAAAAAGTAACATGTATAGTTTCATGTTTTAGGTAGCATGACTTTCCCTTGATCCCATCCTTGACCCTATTCCACGCTAAGTCCTGTGAAAAACATTTCAAAAACTTGGGATGAGCATAAAAACTCAGTAAGGGATACACAAAGAATAAAAACTGTTGGTTTATCAAAACAAAAAGTAAACCATGTATACTTTATCAAAGTAATACTTTTCACCTTTATGAAGTAGTAAAAACTCTTCACTGAATAAAATATCATTACTTACCTTTTTGTAACCAAAGGGTTACCATAAAACCCTTATAAAGAACAGATAACATATATAAAGGTAAATTGGGACATAAACATACTTAAGTGGAATAACCATACGGTCGACTCCCACACATATCACTTAATGGAATAGCCATACAGCCAGTTTCCATACATACTTAATGGAATAGCCATACGGCCGACTTCCATACCCAATGCATTGGAGGTTATAACGTAACCACCCGTCCTGGTATTCACGGCACCACCCGTCATAATGTCCAAGTACAATTATTACACATAAAATATGGAAAATATAAACATTTCAATAACAATATTTCATTTTCAATCACAATAAATAATTCCCAGATATTGAATTAATCAATCCATTTTCAAAAACCATTTAAAAGAGATTTTTGAATCAAAGTGTCCCATACCACTTTGAATCTTTTAATGGAATTATAATATTAAAACATTAATGTCCATATAAATAAATACTGAAAACCATTTTGAAAACACAGACATTAAAGATAAAGATTTAGAATAATAAATCTTTAAAACATTTAAAATGATATTTTTGTTAAAGTGTTTTTAACAAAATGAGAGACTCTTGAATACAAATAATAGCGGAATAACATTTAATCCGAACTTTATAATATCATGAGAATAAAAAGATTCATGATATAATATGTCAAAGGACAGTATACACACCATATAAGAGTGAATTGGTGCATAACAACAATAATTTCTCAAAAGAAAAGTAAAATGAGATGAAATCCATTATAAAGAAGGTATCCTTAAATTAAGGATAAATCAATCTCATAATTATGTGTCAAAAATATAAATACACCCAATATAAGTGGATATTAAGTGTAAAACAATAAAAGGTTATTCACACATATTCAAAGGATGATATATTCAACAACTACATGTTGAACCCAAAGAAATCGAAATTGGGTTAAGAAGTTCCCTTGACAGCCTAAAGACATCACATCAAAATGAGTTGATGAGAGATAAAAAAAACTATCTCATCACTTGGACATAAAATTTAAATCAATAAGGATATATGAGAACATATCCCAACATAACAATATGTACATTAAAAGACCCAACAAAAGAAGTCTTTTAAAAAGAGGAGGGTGAAAGGTTCCCCTACCGACATGGGTATCTTTCGAAACATATGCCCCGTGAAAGAAGGACAATACATCATTGATGTAGAAAATCATAAATGAAAGAATATTACACAATGAGTAAAATAATGGTCAGTACATACACCACTCAAAGGAAATTGTGGCAAATGTATCATAAGTCTCACGGGAATAAAAGTGAGATGAAGAATCCCTTACGAAAACTCAGCAGCCTAACGGCGCCACTTAAAACTTCCAAAATGGATTGATGAGATCAAATAGAGTATCCCATAATATTACAATAGAATTTAAAGTAAGAGGAATATAAAAGAAAATCCCCCAACATAACAAAGAGGAGCTTAAAAGAAGTGATACAAAGGAGAGTACTCAAAAAGAAAGAGAGAGGTTAGATCTCTTACGAAAATTTGGCAGCCTAACGGCGCCACTCAAAACTTCCAAAATGGATTGATGAGAGAGAATAGGGTCTCTCATCACATGAACATAAAAATTACAGTAGGAGTAATATAAAATAACATCCCAATCATAATAAAGATGAGCTTTAAAAGGAATGACATAAAAGTGTGTACTTAAAAAGAAAGAGAGGAGTAGGATCCCTTACCTCGGGTCCGACTTGACTCGATCGTTCTTTAATCTCCTGAATAATAAACCTGAGTTAATTTATACTTGATTAATAAACTTTTTAAAGTTCATTATTCCTTCTATATCACTTATTTCTATGTTATAAACATTATGTAATCATTTAAGTTAATAATATTTGTTTTGTCGATATTTGGTTCTTAAGTCGAAAGTGGAATTCTTACAATTGCATGTTGTTCGTGTGGTCAAAGGTTCTTTATATCCAGAATGACATTCCTGATTTGGATATCATATATATCATATATATCCAGCATATACATGTATTTATAATATTACATAATCATTTAGAGGTAAGAAATGAAATGCACCGTTCATGGAGACGGTAAGCCGTACGTACGCATGAACGCTACTTTCATTTCTTTGTCATATTAATGGAATTAAAACTAAATGAGAGGTATGTATATTTTAATTACAGAATTATATTCATCATTTAGATGTATCATTCATCATATATATCCATTATATACATATACTTATAATAGTACATTACATTTGGGGATAAGAAATGAAATGCACCGTTCATGGAGACGGTAAGCCGTACGTACGCATGAACGCTACTTTCATTTCTATCTCATACTTTAATGGAAAGAAATAATAATGATATAGAGGTATATAATAATTCCAGTATAACATCATATATAATAACATTAAATACATCCCTTATACGTCCCACGTATGGCATTAACGAATCACATCACTTTGAGGGGGCGGTAGTCCGCACTTCCTAAAATGAAGATATCGCGTATACCCATAATGGAAGCCATAAAGGTAAGGCAAAAATGAAAAATACAGAAGTATAAGTAAAACATAAACATATTATATATCATATATAAAAATAGTGACATCATAATGGTCACCTTTGAAGGTGTTAAATGAGTATTGAACAATCATCATTTCGGGAGGCAGAATTTCGCCATCCACGGAAACCGTATGTTCTTTAACCATTTGATGTAGTTGTGTGAGAGTGTAGCTCGAATAAATCTTATAAAAACATCCTAGTATATTGAAGATACTGGTGTTGTTACAAAAGAATTAAATAAAAAGAGTTTAGGGGTTGGAGAATCAAAATAAAACAAATGAACATGAGAGAATGAATTACCTTTAAAAGTGTAACTCCTTTTGATTTGAGCATAAAGGCTTCCTTTGAAAGGATTATGCCCAAAGGAAATCCTCTAGGATGAGGAGAGGGATGTGGAGATAGTAAATGGGCAGG
The DNA here is from genome assembly GCA_963277665.1 of Viscum album. Taxonomy (NCBI): domain Eukaryota; kingdom Viridiplantae; phylum Streptophyta; class Magnoliopsida; order Santalales; family Viscaceae; genus Viscum; species Viscum album. The sequence continues at coordinate 1,261,021,873 of OY728140.1, read as the reverse complement.
GGTTGGCCTATCCAAAGGCTTGAGGAGTGTGTGAAATGAGGTAGAGGTGGGGGCCTTTTATAAGAGGAGAGGAGGGGCACTTGTGGAAAGTAAGAAATATTACTTTATTTGAAAAATGTGTTTTGGTTTTAAAAGGTCCCACATTGATATAATTGGTGGATAAGGTGTTAAGGGTTCGAAATCCACCCATACAATAAGTTTTGGACATGTGTAGTTCATAGATTTTACATTATCTTTCCATTTTATTTAAATCGTCAAATAATGATGTCATCGCTTCACCATTAATATGTCATAAATAATTTAATTTATTTAATGTCTAAAAATTATAAAAAAAATACTATGATGTATGAAATCTTCTTATCTTTCCAATTAATATTTATAATCAAAAAGATGACTTGTATAACCCCACTTAAAAATTGTTTTAGTAAAACATATCATGTTTGTGTCATTTTTACTTTTACATTAAATAAAAAGTTATTTATGTCATTTCCCAACCAAAGTGGATCCATGGGGTCCCCAAGTTGACCCATGGTTCTCTTGGTCGGCCATTACATATCAAATGATGGTAGGACATGTTTCAAGCTCATATCATTTTATTAAATCATTATTTTTACCTTAAACTACACTAATTACCAATAATCGCGATTACAAACTTAATAAGTTACTATTCACCAAAAAATTATTTTTATCCCATTGAACCACATTTTACTTCTCAATGACAACCATTTATGTCGGATTTTCGAAATTCAAAACACAAAGATGGAAAAATTTCATTTAAAAGGGAAAATCAGTTTTTATAAGTACCACTTAGTGGTTTCACTATTCATAAAAAATTGATGTTTTTCAGAAAAATCCCAAAAATTCACCCTAAGCTATATTTGATATTCTGAATTCAAAAATGAAGTCTATTTTACAAAATTCAAAACATATAAGTCAAATTAATTAATTTAATAATTAATTCCTGCTGTCAGAGCAAATAGCGTGTTTTTATAAAACAATAAGTATCAAAAGATTGACACTAGTTTAAATCTGATTTCAAAGTGAAATTAATTCCAACGACCACTATTGGATTTAATGGTAAAAATATTTTCTAATTTCACATTAAAACCAATTCAAAATATTATCTAATCATATAAATAAATTAGATTAAAAAGAGGTTTTGAATTAAAACACAACATTCTACACTATTCATTAAAAAATTGAACTTTATCGGAAAAATACCAAAAAATTACACCAAGTAAAATTTGATGTCCCGATTCTTAATAAGATTTTTATTTGGTCCAAAAGAATGTATAAGAGTGATCAAAACTATATTTAATGACAGTTCTCCATTAAAAGGCGATAAGTGAACCTTTAGTGAAAACTAGGGCATATACACCTAAAATTTAATTCTTTCCGTATTTTAAGCCTTTAGATTTTATTTGATAAATGTAAAAACATTAAAAAACATATATAATCATATTTTAGTTATTTCTATCCATTCCCACCAATACAACGGCTACATGTTAACAACCATTTGAAATAATATTATTTTATTATTAGAGTGCAACGTAAGATTCTCAAGAAACTCGTTGTTGCGTGTTGGGTACGCCATCGAGCATAGCGTCCCCTTTAAAGTCATATTAATATTTTATTCACAAATATGGATAAATATGAAAATGTCATATTCTTTATTTACCTGGGGTGTTACATCCTTCCCCCCTTTTGGGAATTGCGTCCTCACAATTTTAAAATTGAGCTTGGAAACATCCTTGAAAGTCCCACATCGGAACAAGAGTCGGTAAAACAATCACTTTAAAATAAAGGAAGATAAGTACATAGGTCACCCGAGTTAACCCATACTAGGATTACATGTAGGAAAACATGGACATGGAGGAGAAAACATAGGGTCATGTTCTGATGGAGAGTGATAGAAAACATGTTTAGGAGAAAGTTAACCACAAGAAGACCACAAACTTGTGATGGGTTAAACGGTATTCGATTCCCCAGTAGGAAAAGTTAATAGACAAATTTTTTGTTTTAAGTTACTTTTTATTGAGGAATTTATTCATAAGGAAACATAATCAATTATCATTTTGACTCTCAACTTTTACTAGATTCCTTAATCAAACTCATATTTCTTTCCAAAATACGAGTATTTAGGGAGACTTGTTCACATTAAGAGTACTATAATCAACTTCTAGAGAATCACTTAATCCACCAAATAGAACTATATACATCCCATGTCTTTAGGCTTTAACCAAAACCAAAACCAAAAAGGTTAGTACAAGGTCAGATAATCCAGAAAAGGATAACCCTTTATAACAAGAAAATCTATTCTTAACCTCCAAAATTTGTCCAACAAAACCCAAAGTTCAACGAGGACCATTCTATAATCAATTTGTCCATAAAATTCTTCAAATTAAACCAATATAAGATTGAAACCCAAATATTTTAAGGATTTAGTCACATAGTCTTCCAAGTTAAATCGTAACATTTATCTCCAAACAACATCAGTTGCCCCTAAAGTCTCGTATTGAAAAGTAATTAACCTAATCACATATCCTCCAAGATAGGATAATCATTTTCATAAATAACCCAAAATCAACTTACTTTTAATTCATAAAATCATATAACTAGAAAGAATAAGTCAAACTAACCAGGGACTTCACGTAGTCCAGTGGTAGGCGATAAATACCAGTCTCACTTTGGTTGTGGGTTCGATTCCCACAGCTTTGTCCGACGCGACGGGTAGTCACACGGTCTACGTGTTGTCCTTTTTCCAAAACTATATAATTCTTAAAACATTCCCCAAAATGAGATAAAATCTTCAAGAATAATCATAACATATTTTAACCTCAAGTTTATCTCATGCCCTTCATTTTCCATTATATCATATAATAACCCATAATTACCTCAAAAGTAAGGATCATATAAACCCTAATGGTTACCTTAATAATTATTACCTGAATTTCCACATCGAGTTGGCCATCTCGTACATGATGCATTAGAGAACTCACCAAGGTTTAAGTGGTTGATCATGACTCCTTTATTGTTGGTTTAGAACAACTCTGAGATTCCTCATTGAATCCCCCATCTCATCCAGTATCTTAATCAGAGAACCACCACAGTTTCCTTCAAACCCATTGTCACTTTGGTGCCTGCTAGATCCAGCCATTTACTAAAACCAAAAAGGTCAGTGTGAGTATATCAACATAACCACCATGTACTAATGAGGAAGATAAACACTAAGATATACTTACTCATCACTTTATCTAAAACTAGGACTCTTTCTGAAATCCTAACCATTATGGTAATGTCACTTATACTTAGACAATACCCTAACCTCTAAAGTTATCTAAACCGACCTTTGATACCAACTATAAGGCCGCAGCCTTAAACCTTACTTAAAATTGAATTAAATGAATAATTCACATTGAGGATCTTTTCAGGTTTAGAGTTTTAGAGAAATATGACATAAATATTACATCTCAAAAGATTACAAAGTAGTCTCTTCTACTAAATTTCCATAAAATAAAAACTCTTAAAAAGTAACATGTCTAGTTTCATGTTTTAGGTAGCATGACTTTCCCTTGATCCCATCCTTGACCCTATTCCACGCTAAGTCCTGTGAAAAACATTTCAAAAACTTGGGATGAGCATAAAAATGCAGTAAGGGATACACAAAGAATAAAAATTGTTGGTTTATCAAAACAAAAAGTAAACCATGTATACTTTATCAAAGTAATACTTTTCACCTTTATGAAGTAGTAAAAACTCTTCACTGAATAAAATATCATTACTTACCTTTTTGTAACCAAAGGGTTACCATAAAACCCTTATAAAGAACACATAACATATATAAAGGTAACTTGGGACATAAACATACTTAAGTGGAATAACCATACGGTCGACTCCCACACATATCACTTAATGGAATAGCCATACGGCCAATTTCCATACATACTTAATGGAATAGCCATACGGCCGACTTCCATACCCAATGCATTGGAGGTTATAACGTAACCACCCGTCCTGGTATTCACGGCACCACCCGTCATAATGTCCAAGTACCATTATTACACATAAAATATGGAAAATATAAACATTTCAATAACAATATTTCATTTGCAATCACAATAAATAATTCCCATATATTGAATTAATCAATCCATTTTCAAAAACCATTTAAAAGAGATTTTTGAATCAAAGTGTCCCATACCACTTTGAATCTCTTAATGGAATTATAATTTTAAAACATTAATTTCCATATAAATAAATACTGAGAACCATTTTGAAAACACGGAAATTAAAGATAAAGATTTTTAATAATAACTCTTTAAAACATTTAAAATGATATTTTTGTTAAAGTGTTTTTAACAAAATGAGAGACTCTTGAATACAAATAATAGCGGAATAACATTTAATCCGAACTTTATAATACCATGAGAATAAAAGGATTCATGATATAATATGTCAAAGGACAGTATACACACCATATAAGAGTGAATTGGTGCATAACAACAATGATGTCTCAAAAGAAAAGTCAAATGAGATGAAATCCATTATAAAGAAGGTATCCTTAAATTAAGGATAAATCAATCTCATAATTATGTGTGACAAATATAAATACAACCAATATAAGTGGATATTAAGTGTAAAACAATAAAAGGTTATTCACATATATTCAAAGGATGACATATTCAATAACTACATGTTGAACCCAAAGAAATCGAAATTGGGTTAAGAAGTTCCCTTGACAGCCTAATGACGTCACATCAAAATGAGTTGATGAGAGATAAAAAAAACTATCTCATCACTTGGACATAAAATTTATATCAATAATGATATATGAGAACATATCCCAGCATAACAATATGTACATTAAAAGACCCAACAAAAGAAGTCTTTTAAAAAGATGAGGGTGAAAGGTTCCCTTACCGACATGGGTATCTTTCGAAACATACGCCCCGTGAAAGAAGGACAATACATCATTGATGTAAAAAATCATAAATGAAAGAATATTACACAATGAGTAAAATAATGGTCAGTACATACACCACTCAAAGGAAATTGTGGCAAATGTATCATATGTCTCACGGGAATAAAAGTGAGATGAAGAATCCCTTACGAAAACTCGGCAGCCTAACGGCGCCACTTAAAACTTCCAAAATGGATTGATGAGATCAAATAGAGTATCCCATCATATTACAATAGAATTTACAGCAAGAGGAATATAATAGAAAATCCCCCAACATAACAAAGAGGAGCTTAAAAGTAGTGACACAAAGGAGAGTACTTAAAAAGAAAGAGAGAGGTTAGATCTCTTACGAAAATTCGGCAGCCTAACGGCGCCACTCAAAACTTCCAAAATGGATTGATGAGAGAGAATAGAGTCTCTCATCACATGAACAGAAAAATTACAGTAGGAGTAATATATAATAACATCCCAATCATAAGAAAGATGAGCTTTAAAAGGAATGACATAAAAGTGTGTACTTAAAAAGAAAGAGAGGAGTAGGATCCCTTACCTCGGGTCCGACTTGACTCGATCGTTCTTTAATCTCCTGAATAATAAACATGAGTTAATTTCTACTTGATTAAGAACCTTTTTAAAGTTCATTATTACTTCTATATCACTTATTTCCATGTTATAGACATTATGTAATCATTTAAGTTAATAATATTTGTTTTGCCGATATTTGGTTCTTAAGTCGAAAGTGGAATTCTTACAATTACATGTTGTTCGTGTGGTCAAAGGTTCTTTATATCCAGAATGACATTACTGATTTGGATATCATATATATCATATATATCCAGCATATACATGTATTTATAATATTACATAATCATTTAGGGTTAAGAAATGAAATGCACCGTTCATGGAGACGGTAAGCCGTACGTACGCATGAACGCTACTTTCATTTCTTTGTCATATTAATGGAATTAAAACTAAATGAGAGGTATGTATATTTTAATTACAGAATTATATTCATCATTTATATGTATCATTCATCATATATATCCATTATATACATATACTTATAATAGTAAATTACATTTGGGGATAAGAAATGAAATGCACCGTTCATGGAGACGGTAAGCCGTACGTACGCATGAACGCTACTTTCATTTCTATCTCATACTTTAATGAAAAGAAATAATAATGATATAGAGGTATATAATAATTCCAGTATAACATCATATATAATAACATTAAATCCATCCCTTATAAGTCCCACGTATGGCATTAACGAATCACATCACTTTGAGGGGGCGGTAGTCCGCACTTCCTAAAATGAAGATATCGCGTATACCCATAATGGAAGCCATAAAGGTAAGGGACAAATGAAAAATACATAAGTATAAGTAAAACATAAACATATTATATATCATATATAAAAATAGTGACATCATAATGGCCACCTTTGAAGGTGTTAAATGAGTATTGAACAATCATCGTTTCGGGAGGCAGAATTCCGCCATCCACGGAAACCGTATGTTCTTTAACCATTTGATGTAGTTGTGTGAGAGTGTAGCTCGAATAAATCTTATAACAACATCCTATTATATTGAAGATACTGGTTGTGTTACAAAAGAATTAAATAAAAAGAGTTTAGGGGGTTTGAGAAGCAAAATAAAACAAATGAACATGAGAGAATGAATTACCTTTAAAAGTGTAACTCCTTTTGATTTGAGCATAAAGGATTCCATTGAAAGGATTCTGCCCAAAGGGAATCCTCTAGGATGAGGAGAGGGATGTGGAGAGAGTAAATGGGAAGGTTTTGGCCGAGCCAAAGGCTTGAGGAGTGTGTGAAATGAGGTCGAGGTGGGGGCCTTTTATAAGAGGAGAGGAGGGGCGCTTGTGGAAAGTAAGAAATATTACTTTATTTGAAAAATGTGTTTCGGTTTTAAAAGGTCCCACATTGATATAATTGGTGGATAAGGTGTTAAGGGTTCGAAATTCACCCATCCAATAAGTTTTGGACATGTGTAGTTCATAGATTTTACATTATCTTTCCATTTTATTTAAATCGTCAAATAATGATGTCATCGCTGCACCATTATTATGTCATAAATAATTTAATTTATTTAATGTCTAAAAATTATAAAAAAAAAATACTATGATGTAGGAAATATTTTTAGCTTTCCAATGAATATTTATAATCAAAATTATGACTTGTATAACCCCACTTAAAAAAAATTTTAGTAAAACATATCATGTTTGTGTCATTTTTACTTTTACATTAAATAAAAAGTTATTTATGTCATTTCCCAAACAAAGTGGATCCATGGGGTCCCCAAGTTGACCCATGGCTTTTCTTGGTCGGCCATTACACATCCAATGAGGGTAGGACATGTTTCAAGCTCATATCATTTTATTAAATCATTATTTTTACCTTAAACTACACTAATTACCACTAATCGCGATTAAAAACTTAATAAGTTACTATTCACCAAAAAATTATTTTTATCCCATTGAACCACATTTTACTTCTTAATGACAACCATGTATGTCGGATTTTCGAAATTCAAAACACAATGATGACAAAATGTCATTTAAACGGAAAAATGAGTTTTGATAAGTACCACTTAGTGGTTTCACTATTCATCAAAAATTGATGTTTTTCAGAAAAATCCCAAAAATTCACCCTAAGCTATATTTGATATTCCGAATTCAAAAATGAAGTATATTTTACAAAATTCAAAACATATAAGTCACATTAATTAATTTAATAATTAATTCCTACTGTCAGAGCAAATAGCGTGTTTTTATAAAACAATAAGTATCAAAAGATTGACACTAGTTTAAATTTGATTTCAAAGTGAAATTAATTCCAACGACCACTATTGGATTTAATGGTAAAAATATTTTCTAATTTCACTTTAAAACCAATTCAAAATATTATATAATCATATAAATAAATTAGATTAAAAAGTGGTTTTGAATTAAAACACAACATTCTACACTATTCATTAAAAAATGAACTTTATCGGAAAAATACCAAAAAATTACACCAAGTAAAATTTGATGTCCCGATTCTTAATAAGATTTTTATTTGGTCCAAAAGAATGTATAAGAGTGATCAAAACTATATTTAATGACAGTTCTCCATTAAAAGGCGATAAGTGAACCTTTAGTGAAAACTAGGGCATATACACCTAAAATTTAATTCTTTCCGTATTTTACGCCTTTAGCTTTTATTTGATAAATGTAAAAACATTAAAAAAAATATATAATCATATTTTAGTAATTTCTATCCATTCCCACCAATACAACGGCTACATGTTAACTACCATTTGAAATAATATTATTTTATTATTAGAGTGCAACGTAAGATTCCCAAGAAACTCGTTGTTTCGTGTTGGGTACGCCATCGAGCATAGAGTCCCCTTTAAAGTCATATTAATATTTTATTCACAAATATGGATAAATATGAAAATGTCATATTCTTTATTTACCTGGGGTGTTACAGATATAAAAAAACTAATTGCGATCAATTCTGCTAATATGAAAACCCTACTAAAAATTAATATTGTATGTAATAAAAGTGCGAGACAAGATTTAGAAATTAGATAATGACAAACAAGCACCACGTGACTTGAAATTGGGAGTGAAGGGCATGAAACGTCTACCTCAACACGTGTGAGAGTGACAGAACCACAACAGAGAAAAGTGCATCGCTCTGTGGCCCAATTGCAACCCCTAGACACTAAACAAGACGCGCGAACTCAACCTGAAGCATTTATAATTTGGGTGAAAAAAATGGGAAAAAACACCAAAAAAATGAAATGAGATTATACCAAGGGGTCGTCGCGCCGGGTAGAAAAATCACCAAGTGAAGGGGCTCTTGTTGGAGCTGGTTGGCTGGGTGGAGGGAGTGGGCCGCTGTCGGAGGGTCACGCCAAGAAGAAGGGGCAGGGAACTAGTGCTAGCTGAACAGGGAAGGGGGTCGATGTGCTGAGGAGGCAAGGCCGGAGGCGTGCGGAGAGACAAGCTAGAAGGGGGAAGCCCGGCTGGGGTCCGACAAGGCTGTCGCCGCCGGAGCAGGATGGATGCGGGAGGAGGGGGGTAACTTCTTTCGGCGGATCGCAACAAAGGAAAAAAACAAAATAAGGATCATGGGGGTCTCACGTCTGTTGGAAAAAAAATAGAGAGGGTCAGCTGGCGCACGACCTGCAGGAGGCGGGAGGCCGGGTCCCTGGCCGACGTGGAGAGGCAAGCATGGAGGGCGTGCCGGACAGGGTGGCGAGGTCGGGCTGAGAGGGGGGTGCTATGAAGGATGGGTAGAGCGGCAGGAGGCGATCCGCGGTTGGTGGAGACGATTCATGGAGGAGGCCGGGGAATCCGGAGGTTAGGGCGAGCACTGGGCAGGGGCTCGCGGCGCGGAACGGTGAAGGAGAAAGGGGGAAACAGTGGCGGCGCACAAGTGCGTAGCGCGCAGGAGGCCGCAGGTCGGGGGGGAAGATGCGGGATAGTGGGGAGGATTAGGGTTACAAAGAAAACAATAATAAATTATTATAATAATAATAAAAGCAATAAATATTAATAAAACAAATAAAATATATCATCTATTATCCATTTTATTTTAAGTAGTAATAATAATAATATTAATAGAGAAGTAATAAAAACAATATAATTGACAACAAAAGAAATTAATAATAAACATAAAGTTAATAAAATGATAATTTTATTACGTTTCATTTTAAATAATAATTATATTTATAAAAACATAATAATAATAGTATTATAGCCAGATTAAATAATAATAAAATATCCATTTGTGCGGACATATTTTCATTATTATAATTTAAACATTAACCTTGTTTTATTGATATAAAATTTTATTTGGATTCCACATTCAATTCACTTAATTAACTTAATTAATTTATTATTTATTTTATGTGTCGTGCCATCGCGCAAACACCAGGACCAAATGCACGGTCGCCGCTAACGGTGCGGTGGCCATACATCAGCCAAAGACCCACCGAAAACACCAAACATCAGAAAAGTTCAAACAGGGACCCAACTAAACCACGTCCAAACAATGCGGGACTGATAAAAGAATAAAATAAAAGGTGTCTGTGGTCGGGGTGTGGCATGCGTGGTCATGGATGTAAAAGGGGTAGTTTCATATAAGTGTATCAGAGGCGAGATGAGATTTATTTAAAAATAATTGATTATTAATCCATGTGATTATTATGTGTTCATTTACAAACTCATATCCATCGATTAATGTCATGAAAATTCAATGAAATTATAAAATGAAATAAATGGGTTAGCCCCTATAGTAGATTTTTCACTTACTAGGGATTGTGGTCCATGGATATTGAATAGTCTCATTTTGGATTATCAATCCTTAATGTTGTGTCCCCCTGTAATGTATTATGTGTATATTCTAGTCTAATTAAACTAGAAGGATAGTAGAATGGTTACTTAGGGATTAAATTGGGCTATAATATTCACTTATGGTTTATGTTAGTTGAGTCTTATGTAGGATCCCATGGTGGTGAGTTCTTATTCATGATTTTTTAGGTTTTTATTCTTTATATAGTTTATATCACATAACATTTATTTGTAAGAAACCATTTGTAATTTTCATATTATATAGATATGCATTTTGTATACATTGATGTCATTTTTACTTATTTTCATTTGTATGTAGAAATTATTTTTAATCACACATCAATTAATTATATATTTTTCAAACAGTGTTTATAAAAAACATCATGGTTATATTATATAAATTTTTAATGAAATGGTTTTAGTGTTTCATATGATTAAAATGTATTATGATTTTTTGAATATTATTTTTTAATAATGTATTTTAAAAAATATGATATCTAAAAAGTTTTTATTTGTTGTTAATAATTTAAATGGTATGATTTCTATGTGCTAAAATATATTATTTTGTAATTTTATTTCTACCATTTCTAAATTGAAATGTTTAATGGAATTATAAAAATTGTTTATGAAAAGTTATTTTTGTTCTTTATGCTTACATGAGGGAAAACTATTTTCATAAATAATTTTCAATATTTCATTTTAGGAATTTATTATTAGAATAACTATATAGAATCTTTGGTTAAATTGAAGTATGCATTTTTTCAATCCTTTCATATACACTGGGGGTGTCCAAGTCATATATATATATATATTTATATATATATTTTCTATCCGGTGACCAATATTTGATCATGTTCACTAACTTGTGTTTAGTGTACTTTTGGAAGAATTGGGATGCGGTGAGTGGCTATGGGTCAAGTCGATGATTTGTTTGAAATATTTGGTTGAATTTTTATTTTTAAGATCTTGCATCGACAAATTGGTCTTTGTGAATTTTATATTCAATCCTCGTTAAATATATTGTTGTTGTATTTTACTTTATTATCAAGTTGTTTGTATTGGAAGGATGTGTATATTATTAATAACTTTTGGGATTGTTTATTCATTTAAATTTTTGTATCTGATATTTATTGAAATAAAATATATGTACTGGTCATTATGAATTTCCAACAGTTTTTTTTCATATTTAATATGTTTATATAATGTTGAATGTTTTTTCAATTATGAATACTAGAAAAATATACAATAGTTTCGAACCTATGGCGAGTGAGGTCACCATTTAGTCTATGTGAAAATCTAGGTTAGGTACTGTTTTAATGGATGAATACATTGGTTCGTTTCATGGATAATGAAGATAAATGAAAAATAATGATGATCTGTTATTAAATACGTTGAATAAATTGTTTCTCCTCTTTGAGTCCTTCTTAGTTTTGATTGAATTAGGAAAACCTATATTGACCATAAGTAATCAACTGTAGAATAAATTTTTTAATAATGAAAATATGGTAGATTATAGACATGAATTCTAATTTTATGTGTTACTTCAAAGGGAAAATGGATGTTTCCTTTTATAAATGAGGTGATTGTAACTTTTTTAACAAATTTTTAGTTAATATTTAAAGAAATTTTTTTCATGGAATGTGGTTCCAAATTTTAAATATAATGAATATTAGATGAGGGGATGTTGAGAGATCCCCCATAAACGTATTTAGAGATAATGTTTATGATATTTGAGGTCATTAACAATTACTTTAATATTTTACATATTTTACACAATGCTGTAGTGAAAAATAATTATATTGGTATCTTAGATTGATGAAGAAAAATGTAATATGAGATTTTATCTATTTTTAACAAAATGATTAAAAATATGGAATCCATTGTATTATATTCAATTTATAAATTTTATAATAAATTAATTAAAAAATTAATTTTATAACTCATAACAATAGTTTTTATAATAATACATTATTTAGAATAAAAAGTAAATTTAAAAAAAATTAATAATAGTATTGATTTACAAGATATTTACTTATATATTATTAAATAATAGATATTTTTGTGACTTTTAAACTGATCTATAACATATTGTAATTTTTTAATATGTATTTAATCAAAAAATAGCAAAAAATATTTTTTTATTAAAATAAACTATAACATAGGTTTCAAAATGTCAGCATAGGTTTTTAAATTTAACATATCATTTTTAAATATATTATTTCATTTCTCAATTAAATATTTTTAATGTAGAAAGTTAAAATTATTTTTTAAGCATTGATTATATCATGATGATATAATAAAGTTATGATATTTCGAAAAAAATATGTTTTTAAAATTATTAAAAAATATTATTTATAGAAGAATATAAAAAAATTTATGATATATTTCATACATCTAGAATTAAATAACTATATTTTTTTAGCTAATTCAATTTATAAAATTTGGTAATTTTACATTTAAATAATAAAATAAAATATAACAATTTGTTTTCTTCGAAATATGACTTTTTAAATAGTAAGTGTTTTTAGTATTATTTTATATCATTTACTAATAAACTTATTATTAATATATTTTTCTGTACAATAAAAATATTTGTTAGAATAATTCATTCAAATTTATAAATAAAAATATATTAAATAATGAAATAAATATTATTTGAAAAGTAAAACTTTTTTACATTACAAAAATTCAATCACATCGCATTAAAATTAATTATTTATATGTTATTATTCAAATATTCATCCATTCATTGTTTTTATAATACTTGAAATCATAAATAGTTTTAATTAATTAAATATTTTTTATAATAAATCATTTTAATTATTTTTTATTCATTTATTTACATGTAGTTTTACTGTTATTTAAATTTCAATATGTATATTTTAAATTGTATTGTCATAATTTTTTAATGCTTATAGTAAATTATATTTAAATATGTTGTGGTTTATTTTCATATCGTTTTCTGTTTAACAAAATATATTCAATACCATATCTATTTATGGGAAAATAAATACTAAAATATCTTAATATTAAATTCAAACCCCTTAAATTAATTGAATTCTAACAATATTAATTATCACTAATGAATTAAAATATATTTGGTAATCCATAATAAATAATTGATTGAATTAAGAATTTCTATTGACTTATCATCTAGAGTATCTTACACATAATGAAAAATGTTTTTCGTTCTTGATAGACATTTCTGTAATATTAAATTTCACCCCAACCATTTAAGCTAAATACCCCTACAGATGGTTATAAATACTCATATATTGGATGGATTTTCTATAAGATGATTTAAGATAACTATAAACAAATAGAAAATGATGGGTTGGTTTAGTATATGATGTGTGATTTTACCCATCACAAAAATTAATATCACCACAATGAATTGATATCCAATCAATGCTCTAAATCAAACCAAATAACACTAACTAAAGAATAATATTTATAAGAATAACGTTACCACATAATTTTATTAGATAATAGTTATATACATGGGATGTAATCATAAAAAAACTATCGATTTTTAGTGGTATATTTTTATCTATTCATTAAGGTTGTTATTTTATAATCATAGAAACATTTACCTATATAAATTAGTGGATATAAAAAAATGGTATTTTTTCAAATCTATATTAATTGATGAGTGTATATTAAACATATTTTTGCGATGCATTTTATTTTTTATTTCATATGTTTTCCTTTCCCCCATGTTCTATGAGGTTGTTACTTTATATCATCATCACTAAACTATGTATTGGTGAACATGTTTGAATAATTCATTAAATTATAAAATTTTATGTAGTTATGTTTGTGTAGTGAAATAGTTCAGACCTATTTTTAATGGAACAACCAATTCGAATATTATTAATAGTTATGAGATCATGGTCCTACCTTAAAACACATGAAACATTTACTTGTTATTTTTTAGAAAAAATATGACCACTTATTTTCATATTTATTACATTTTGGTTGGAATTTTTTCATTCCTCCAGGGGATTTTCTAGTCTCATTTCTAATAAAATATATTTATATTTTATTATCACATAATCCACTGTCAAAATGAGAATCCACATTTCTTATTCCTCTTTATGTGTATGTTATGAAATTTTATAACTCTTACTGATGTCCCTTATGGTTATTGACTAAGGAAAACTATGTTGTATTCTACTAATTAAATAACCAATAATCCATTTAGGGAAAATAATAAAACTAGATGAATAAATTTAATGTATTATAAATTTTTCATTATCTCCATCAATCAATTTAATATCAATTTGTTTAAGATCATGTAAATAGTTCTTTATCTTAGCATAAAGAGTATAGAAAATATTTGTTGAAAAAAACCTTCATAAACTCATTCCATTATAAGAGGGTGATTTCTTCCTATTTCGTAATATTCTAAATAAGATTCCACCATAAGGAAACATCACTTTTCAAATGATAATATGATAAAAAAACCATTCCATTCTTATGGTACTAGGGAAGATAATATTTTTTTCAATTGTGTTGATCCACTAATCAAAAATTAGTAGATCAGAAGAACTACTGAATTGTGGTGGTAATTGAGAAATGGAAATTGTAATAGCTAGATTTATCCTTCGGGAGTTGGGTAGCCTATGTAATGATGTGGCCATGGTCCATTACACATTGGATTCATCTAGTACCAGTATTAGGTCCATTAATGGGATATGGGACAAATGGAATCCACCTAGTATGGGGTTAAAACTCAACTCTTATGGATCAAGCCACTCGGGCTTGATGCGTGGAGGCGGAGTAGTTCACAATTCTCTTGGATCTGTGGTGGGGGATTTCATAGCTCTTTTTCAATGGCGATTCTCTTCAAGTGGAGTGTTATGCCTTACTCACTAGTTTTATTCTTTGTAATCAAAGGGATATTAAAATTCTAGAGGCGGAGGTTGAATCACTCATCATCATCAAAGCCATGTCCAGCCAAGTTTCAATCCCTTGGAGCATTCAGTACTTGATTAGTGGATAAAAGTCATTTTTTGATAGTAACATGTCTATCATCTACACCTAGCGAGAGGGGAATATGGTGGTAGGTTTATTGGCCTTTAAATCTATGATTAATGTTAACTTGTTGTTATTTCCAATTCTCATATCCTTTCCATGGGATGGCTCTATTTTTTAATGGGCCGATGCCCTTGTACCGCACTATATCCGGACACTCAGTCCCCCATTTTTTCTCCTTTCTCATCTTTCCTACCACTCATTATTAATAAAATAACATGATTTTTTCGGCTAAAAATAATGTTTTGATTATTAATAAATAGTAATTCTTGTAAGAAATCATTTGATAAGAAAAATAATCTCTATTTGTTCAAAATTATGACACATTAATTTCATCCAAGTACATTTTATTTTCATCAAACATCACTTTTGATTTAACATGTGATATTTAAGATCATCCCTCCTATTATTCATTACCTAAAACAAAATGTAACTAAACCCTAATTTAATAGAAACTGAATTATTCTAGACACGTACGCTTAGATAAATTGAAAAAACAAAAACATTACTCGTTTGTTTTGGAAACAAGGGTCATGAACCAATTAAGAAATGTGAATATTTTACTTCAATTACATGAATACTCATTATATCTCACTAATAAACACATAATAAAAATATATATTATTAGTTTCTACTGAGATTATAATTATTATATTCTTAAATCACAATAATTCATTAAAATTTTGACCTAATATTCTATTCATGTGATTCCAATTTAGATTAATCATACCTAATATTCTATTTAATGAAATAGGTAAACAATACATATGAAATAGGTGAACGCAAACACCCAGTAAGGGTTATCATAATATATATCAATATATTATTTTATGTTATCATAATATGATGATACAAGTGTGATAATAAAATAAAAAATTATAATGATAGAGGATCATATAGAAAAATATATCATAATTCATTGGTCATTGTGTACGTATTTGGAAAAACATACGGCTTTTAGTACAAACTTAATTATAGGATACCATAACAAATTTAATGTAACTAACCATAATCAAGTCTATAACAAATATTATGATTATAACAATAGTATACATGCATATAGTAGTGAATATAACAATGATATCTATAAATATGGAAACAAACATAAAAATAATGCCAATACATAAGTTGTTAGCATTAAAATAATAGTTAATGTGAGTTATGGACATAAAAATAATGACAACAAATGGTTTTTTCTCATAAAACTAATTTCCATGTATAGAAATATTAAATCAATAAGTATAAAACTCTACCAATCAAATAATAACTTACCCACCCACAAAATAACTATAAAAATTGAAAATATTAGTCAAAAGAACTTTAAATCGTTCATAATTACCCTATTTTATTATTTATCCAAAAAGAATAAAATACATTAAATAATGATTTACATAAAACATGATCATAATCCATCTAAGGGAAGAAGTTTTTGGTATCATTAAAACATATCCCTATTGAATCATAAATATTTTTGGATTATTTTTATGATGATAAAAATAAATTTTATATGAAATTGGGATAGATAAAAGTTTTGGATTGAATGAAAATCAAATCGGATCAAGAATTAGATAATCAGAATAAAAATAGTTCAATTTTCCCAAAATAATATGTGTTTTCATATAGAAATATGTGAAATATAACTACAAAAAATATAAATCATTATGCATTTTAACGAAAAAATATATGGGATATATTTTTCATTGATTTCATGAAATAAGGCCGTAAAAAAATATATCATATAATAAATCCATATTAATGGGAGGAAAAGTAGAAATTGAAAAGCCTAATTATAAATAAAAATTTAAACATATAAATCATGATAATAAGTGAAATTAATGATGATAAATGTGGTTTATATTTTAAACATTAATAAAGGTGGAATGAAATTCATTTAAATATTCTTATAAAATAGTTACTCATGTTTTTAGAAGAAAATTTCAAAAATAAATTTGAATTAAAATTACTTTAGAAAACAATGATAACATAAATGGTCATATTAATTGTAATTTGTTTTATCAATTTATGGAAATTCATTCTTATAGAAACCATTAATGTTGTGTTTCTTTTTAGCCTTTTGTGAAGATTATAAAAAATGTCTCATGCATTAATAATTTAAAAACGTTCCTCTTAATCATCTATAATAAAATTAAAATATTGTTGAAATTGATCCCAAATAATCATATATGTATAGAATATAAGTTATTTTATGAGTATAAAGAATATATATATATTGTTGAAATCAAGCCATTAGAAAGGATAAAAATTATTCTATTACATCATAAAATTTTGTAGAGGATGGAATGTATTAAATAAGATGATTTTGATATTAATATGTCATTTGTCCCATATATATATATAAAATACAATATTTATTAGTGATATATAAGAATAAAGAAAATACAAGAGAGTATTTTCATGGAAGAAACATTAAAATCCAAGGAAAATAAATTACATTTTAAAAATCCCATTAAACATTTTTAATTGAGTGAATAAAATGAAAAATAAATTTGGATCAATATATGGTTGTTAAAATATCATAAAATTATTAAGTTTTAATATAAATTAGAAAAATAGTTATGTAATTATATAATGTAAAATAAAACATGTTTTATAATAAGGAATATGTCTCATAGAATTATACTTAATTCAAATAACACTTAGCTAGAACTTCCAATTGGTTGGAAGAAATATAAATACATTTATAATAAACTCAAACTAATTAATAATATAATTTTATAACTTTTTTACTGTATACTACTGTCTCAATTAATCATTTACAGTCATTTGTTTCATTGTTAATACTTGTTCTCAATTAATACTAATCCAATTTTGTCAGTAGTTTTTCTTGTTCATTGACTATTTTGGTATTACTATTTTGGTCATCATTTGGTTATTATGTTATCACCATGTAATAAATAATCATGGTAATATAATATATGATCCCTAATTATTCCTGATTCTCTTGGTTTGTTCCATTGGGGTTTCTGATACTGATCTCTATGAGGAAATCCATAATGTTCTTGTTTCAGTTATTTTTTTGAATAAATTATCATATATTTAAAATGAGTTACATGTTAATACTATAAATAAATAAAAAAATTATTTAATTATTAATATTGTATCTTACTAGTTACTAAAAATATACTACCGTATACCATAGAAAATTATTGCAATATTCATATAGGTTGTTAAACAAACCCAAATAAATGAACATAATAATCAATGGATCAGTATGATTATGATGTGGTTACATTATAATATCATAATTATATAATTATAAAGATATTATTTAGAGTAAATTAAATAGATAAATTATAATTTTAATAGCTTTATTATGTAAATAAATAATAAATTATAGGGATTCTTTACATTGAAATAAGACATTATACCTCCTCTTGGAAACCTTTTTGGTTTTGGAGTAATTTATGGTATATATAAAGATTAGATGTTATGAAAAGTGTGAGTGGATTATTAGGGAAGTGAATATTTATGACTATAGAGAATAATTCAAATTTAAAATTTGGATTTAAAGGGGTGGGGGGTCCTTTTTATATAAGAGGTGTGGAATTTTTGAAATACTTTTAACATAATATTAAAAGAAAATTTATTTTCACAAAATGATGATCTATATTTGAAAAGTGATGAGAATAAGATGAGGCTAGTTATACATTGTCCTAAAAAATATTTAAAAGATAATTTTTATTTTTATGAGGTCATTATCCTTTTATTTTCCTATTTTAATAACTTTTAGTCTTCATCATGGTTAATTTTTTTTAACTAGGAAATTTATTTTTATGACCAAAAATGAAATAGATCCATTTAAGTAATTAAAAAATTCAGATTCCAAATATGAAACCTATTTGATTAAATGAATATATTAAATATGATAAAAATAAATTCTAAAATACTAAAGATGTATCTCATAATTTGTTTTGAAAAAAATATATTTTTTAAATGAAATTATTGTTTTCCTAATATTATAAATCATATTAATTACAAAGATATTTAATGGTTTATAATTTAATAATAGATAGTTACATTACTTTAAAAAGATGGAAAAAAAATGTAATGCAGGGAACACATAATTTAATGAAATGGGTAAACTAGTTATTTATTAAATAATGTCTAACTTTGGTGTCAGACTATGATAATTCAAAGAAAGAAAATTTTATTTAATAAAATATACGATACATAACACCGACCATAAATGAATTAAAAATTAAATTATTTAAATACAACCATCATAAAATACCCAATAAAATCATAGATATGAATAAAAATAACTAAATTATGATTATTATATGCTAAACATAGTAAAATCAAAAATTCACTACTTATCAATTTATTATAAATGAGAATAAAAATCATTTGAAAGTAGAATAATTTATTATTGCAAAACTGTTTTTATGCACAAAATGTGTTTTTAGATTAATAAATTAAATTTATCACTATTTTTAAATAATTTTAATTAAATTTACATAATATATATTAAAAAAATTTCATTCATATAATATTTTTTCTCACCACTAGATTAGAATAATTTCAGTTTTTTGCTGAAGAGATGAACTTTTAAAAAATATAGTTTTGTCTTATTTTTCAGGCATATTAAATTTTAATTTATGAAATAGTTAAAAAATTCATTAAATTGAAATTAATTTTTTTATCATACTATATAAAAATTGAATTTTCATTCTGTCATGAAAAATCAATGCGTTGAAGCTTCCATTTGTAAATTAATAAGGTTCATTTCAAATAAAATGTATGTTTCTAATAATTTGGAATTTTTGTTGTTTTTAAATGTGACTTTCATAATAAAAATTTTATTTTACTCAAGAATGTTTATAATGATATAGTTTGGTATTTGTTTCATCAAAAACCAAAACCATTTATTTTACATATAATTCACTAAGGTTATGTTAAAATGATACCATACTTAATCTTTTCCTGGATGGTTTATGATCATTTCGATTATGGAATGTATTTACATTCCCTCTCTTGATTAATTTTTATACATTAACATTACATTTAAACTCCAATTTCATAGGATATTTTTGAATTTAATTTCTATTAAATATCAACATTATTTTTTATTATCGATATGATTATTTCCAAAAAGATATACCATTTTTAAACATTGTTTTTATTATGAATTTGTTTTGACCGACTTGGGTTAATATTGATAAATATACATTCTTTAATCAATATGGATATTTATTAACTAGTAATATTGTTTATAAAATTTATTTATCATCAAATATATGGGGAATAAATATAATATATAGTGATGTGTGCATTGTTTTTATAGATAGAACCGTGATTCAATGATTGGTCAGACATAAGAGAATAGTAAGTGAAAATTAAATGAGTTTTTGTTTATTACTTCTCATTATTTAATTAATTTATCAACATGGAATAATATGAAAACATACCATAAAACAATTTATCATCTTTTCATCACATATACCATTAACTCATTAATGTAATGCCAAATTTCTCATAATTCTAGTAGTTAATTAATTTAAAATCACATTAATTAACTAATTACATAAACCAATTAATAAAAAAATCAACATTAATTTTATCAACCAATTCCACTTTCAAAACATTCCATTAATTATTTTACTAATAAATTAATTAAAATCCACTAATTTCATAATCATATTTACCAAAATTCAATTTCACATTATTCAACTCATTATGTAATCACATGGAAAATCAATTAATCAACATCATAATTCCAAAGATTAATTAACGAAATAATTTATTGAATTAAATATTATATTATCAAATGTGCTAGTTGGAATTTCACAACACCTGCACACAATTTGAATTCAATTCTAAAGGAATTGAATTTATACCACCTACCTCATGATTGATGACAAACACTCACAAACAGAAGTCCCCAATTGTAGTTAAAAAATCTAAACGACAAAGACCAATAAGATGTTTAACCAAAACCTAGATCCAAGATAGAAATAATAATAATCCATAAAACCTAGATATATATCCATTAATAATTTAAAAAATTCACCCCTTCTTAACTAAAGAAAGATATATGGGATTGTCAGAAACCTAATCAAGAAGACCCTGCATACCTAAAGAGGTGTAAATTAGTCATTCCAGACTTCATTTTGTCATGAAAAGTGTTTTAGAGTCATATAAATTCGTTCAAATAAATTAAATAAGTATAGGAATAGGATAGGGTCGAATGGGGTCAACATTGGGTGATCTCATAAGGTTGAGGCATTTATAAAAAACTAAGAATTATTAAACTCGCACACATAGTTTCCTTGCAAGGGGCACACTGTTTACCAAACCATGAAGCTAAACAGTTTTCATCTTCTATGTGTGTGTGGGGGGTCATGATTATTACTAAGAGATTTAAAGGTTTTTCAAACCATCCAGCAGCTGTAAAATCCTTCTCTATATGGGGTTTCACGATTTACTTGGGTAGGGAACACAAATTGGGAAACCATGTGGAAACTGTAAATTTTCCAAATCCCTCTAAAAACATCCAAATTTAACCCAGAAGAACCCAATATAAAATTAGAAAATGTATAATAAAAACAAGTATAAATAATAACTATAAATGAGATTAATACATCTCCAGATATAGTCAGGAGCTTACAATCTCACCACCTTAAAACTACTTTTCCTCAAGATGTAATTTGAAGCATCACAATGATTATAAAGAAAGAATAGGGTGTCATTGAGCTCACACATAATCTTATCTCTCCAATGTTTCCTCCAAAACATACCCATGTTTACACAATACATGAACTAATGACAAAATATTTCCACAAAATACTTTCTCCCATAGATCAAACACATGTGTTAGATGATCATCAATGGACCCATCAGTCTCAAAATTAACATAGTACACATATATCACAAGATAATGGTTGGGGTAATATTTCCAATTATGTGGTATGTTAAAATCATTATTCATATCACTATGTCTCTAGGGAATATCCAATTCGTACACCTCTGGACTAATTATCCCCACAACCTCAAATGGTATAACAAACATCAGTGCCAAAATTCCCTATCTCTAAATCCTATGGTGACCCAATCTAGAAAAAAACTAAAGAAATATGTGATCACCCACTAAAAACTCAAGGGGTTATCGATGAAGATTAGAGTATGAAATCTATTTACTCTAAACAACAACAATCTGATTCTGAATTAGCCAAGACTTTTCCAACATCTCTTGTATTAGGCATGGTCCCAACAGCTCTGATTAACTATCCTCCATCCAATAGAACTAGGATTTTCATGGCCGACCATAATGTGTCTCATATGATTACATCTGATTAGTTTATTGATAATAATTTTCATAGGAAACTACAACCAATTCTTGGTTCTTTTTCTATTCAGCAACGAAGTTAAGAATTAATTTCTAAATCATATACTCCAAAACAAATATATTACATTCTGACATCCCATCTGTATGTTTCTAGATAGACATAGTCAATAAATAATTTACACCATGTTCTATCTATAAATTTTCCAATATGTGAAAATTGAAGCATGATTTACTCTCTGAAAAAATACTCTATGACACCCTATTTAGGTAGAAAATATCCTCAAAATACAAATATCTAAATAGGTCCACTGAGAAAGCCATGTTTATAGATAATAAATTTGATACTTTCTTCCGTCATTACATTACCACCAAAATATTTTCATTATTCTGAGGCATCCTCAGGAGACCCATCAAAAATTCCATAGTAACATCATATCACTTCTTTCTCGTAATGGGAAACAACTATATTAAACCATTGGGTTTTTGCTTCTTGATTTTCACATGTTCACAAATGTATCATGTCATCACAAACATATTAATTTCCTTTTTCATTCTTGGCAAAAAATACTTTCATCAAATGTAACTAAACATTTTTACTCAATCTTGGATACACCACCCACTTTGAGACATTAAATTCAAACATCATCTCGTCCTGAATACTAATACACACAACAACCTGAATCTTGAAATAGACGATAACATATTCATCTATGGCCCAATATAAAGAGGGATCACCATCATCATGGATTTACCTCATGAAAAAATAGTCCAGATACTCATACCTCCTCTTTTTAATCTTCCTAAAAGTATATAATCCACTAAAAATGACTTCGTATTTAACTTCTCATTACTCTATTGTGCCACAAAATGCATCTCATCTAGTAAATTTTTTATTGTAAACTCGTCAATAAACTCAGGCCATTCCTCAGTCTAAATATTCCTTCTTAGAGTGCCAACAAAACGGTTTCCCTTCTCAGGAATATATGTTATCCCAACATCAAATGAAGTCATATACATAACACCACTCCACTTAGAAAGATTCAAATATCATTCAAAATATATAATTAAATATCTTGTGACTAGTAACCATGAAAAATGTTTCTCCCAATAGATAATTCATTAAACCATTAAAATATTAAAACATTGTAGCCAACTCAAGGTTGTGTATAGTGTAGTTGTATTCATGTGGACTAATCTTCCATGACCCATCTGTAAAAATGGATCTCCTTCTATCAAAACTATTCCAAGCCTGATCCTAAATGCATAAAAACACCATATACTCCTCACATGGCTCGGGTAGGATTAATATTGGTTCTATTTTCAAGAACTTATTAAACTCTTGAAGGCATAATCACCTAATCCAGACCATACAAACATTATCCCCTTATTTGTCAACACAAAAAGAGGTTCTTCCATATGGTAAAATTATTGGATGAACCCCTGATAATACCCCGCTAAACCCAAAAATCTATGGATTTCTAAAACCTTATTGGGATCATCCCAAGAAATCAATTCCTACCCTTTTTATGGGTAAATTGACACAAATTTTCAACAGCCCATGTGACATAATATGGGTACCAGATCAATACAAAACTAACACATAGATATCATGGAAGATAATTCAGTCCCTCTTAGTATACTCAAAATGATGTCAAGACATTGTGAATTATTTTCTTGTGTCTTAGAGTACATTAAAATATATTCCAAAAACACTACCACAAACTGATCCAAGTTTGGGTTGATGATTCAATTCATCATGTCCAAAAACACTATGGGGCACTCTTCAACAAAAAAAATCATCACAACAAACTCATAAAGTCCATAGATACTTCTGAAATAAGTCTGAGGGATATCAAAAGGTCAAACTATCAACTGATTATACCATGTTCTCAAGTTGGTCATGGAGAAATTTGAATCTCTCATGAACTGGTTAAAAATAACATCAATATGTGGAAGAGGACAATAGTTTCTCACAATAATCTGGTTCAACATTTTTATATTGACCCATAAACACAATTTTTTTTCCTAATTTTTATAAAAAAAGTCTATAGAACCACAAGAAGATATTCGTGGATAGATAAAAACCTTATATATAAACTCTTATAATTGAATCTTAAAATATTTAATCTATGTTGGTTCCATTATGTATGGTGCAATATAAATTGGTTCAACACCGTAAATATGATCAATTTTCAATTCCAAATCCCTCTCAGGGTGCAGCCCTGAGAAGTATTCAGGAAAAGAAACCAAAAATATGTGCACTATGGGTGGAAATACATCTTGGTTTACACCCCCATAATCAAGAAACATATTATAATCATGGGTGGTGAGATCCCTATGTTTCTAATGAAATGACCCTTCATGACTCACCAGGATATCCCACTCTACAAAGTTAATATAGTTATCACCCCTAGGAGACATGAAAGTACCTCTCTGTTGGTAAAAATCTATGTGGGTTAGGTTTTCTACTAAAAGTATACACACACATATTTAGTTCAAATACAGATATATCAAAAAAATTGGGATCCTTAATAAAACGATTGTCTCTAGCCTCTAGAGAACACCCCATACACATGCATATATCTATCAACCATACTACCAGATGTGTATCTATCATTATAATCCAACTATTGACCACCAACACCATGTTCTAAATATTCACAATTTTTAAATATACAAAGTAATATGAGAAACACATATCAAATAAGTCACAAGATAGCACAAATGCTACAATGATATTAACTCTTATTATAGATGTTATAGATTTTATATCCACATGTGTAGGATGAATCGAATGAATCTATCCTACCCATCCTCCATGATATGTAGTATGATTACAATGAGTAGCCCAATTTTTCTGATTGAAGAAATGTTTCCTAGATATAACATGTCCACTACCTCTACCACCATGACTAGTAGATCTCAAATGGCTAGACTGGTACAATGTAGAAGATCCATTTCCTGTATTTTGGTACTACCTATATGTTCTATCATTATCCATATTTCATAAGTTCTTGTAGTACCTCTATATATGTTACATCCTACCATATGACCGACACACTACTGGTGGTCTGGCGAACTACATTCAGAATTTACCCAACCTACCACACAGGTGATAGGTCACCCATGTAATGTCCTATATAAATAAAATTCCCCAAAAACCAATCTTCTTTACATTTATCTATTCAACATTCTAAATATTATTCTTATTACTCTAAAAAAACATACCTCATGAATGTCCAAAAGATGTTACCTATCCACCACCGAAAGCCTTTTTCATCTTTTCCTAAGATACAAGAGTCTGATTTCCCACCTCTAAATACTATTTTGGTTGAAATATATTCACTTGGGACCTAATTTAATATTTAATCCCATCCTGAAATTATCTATCTAACAAATCTTCATCTCATGCTAACACTGGAGGAACCCTTAAAGATATGTAAAGTGATTGGTAGAGATCACAAAAAAAATACTATCCTGATTCAACTTTAGAAACTCAGACACTTTCTCCTGCATGAGTGTCTTAGGGTAAAAGTGTTATAACAGTCTCTCCTAAAATCCTTTCCAATCCATATTATATATATGTTAATCTCAGTAATGTATTTCCCACACAATCTTTTATTGACCATGTATCATCTAAGCATCAAATTTTACTCTCTTCTTAACCGGATTCTCTACGTGGTCATGTAATGTCTGGATAAAATCAATCTGGAACTCAGCTTCCCCAAGTATAACCTAATTGGTAAACATCATAGTGAGACATTACAGGAAACCCCATTTTATTTTAGAAATATTTTTTCAAAACCATCACTCTATCTCTTTTCTTAAATGGAATGAAGAGAGAAAAGTAATAATAGAACTTATTACCAATGTCCTCCCCTGACACTTCTGGTTCCTTGGGTTATACTAATGGTGGATCACTTCCATCCAAAACCCCATATTATCCTCTCAAACAGAATTATCATGGGGGAATATCTTTACAATTTTAAATAAACATATTTAGACACATAAAAAATCATTAACACGTTTATGTAAGAGGGATTTACAATAATCTTTAACAAGTTCTTCTGTTGAACACCCCCACATGGTCAAAACCAAAGTGATATCACTACCCATAACCATCACTCATATGGGTCATGCCTCAGGTAGTGTAAGAAAATTATCGTTTTCCACTTTTCCATTATTCACTCAATTATTCACAATTTTCATCATTTTACATCTTTCAATTTACATTAGGAACCAATTTTAGTTCTATTACAGAAGGAAAAAAATAAAAAAAAATGCATACACAAAAACATATTAATCTAATGCATTTCTAAAATGATTCATTTCACTTAATAATCATAAGATCCTATAATTCTTCCTTCATATTGAAATCATGTTAAATATATAGAATTGCATCAAATATATGAAAATCACATAAACAATATTCACATCAGATAATAAGTTTGTCACTCAAGGTGAATTACCATCCAACTCTAACAACACACATAAATAACAACCATCCCCCCATGGGTACATAGATTTTATCCTCATTCATTTTTTATCTATTCTCATACATAACCTATTAACCATGTTTTGAATAATTATATTCAAATTTCTACATTTCTCCTGTAGTAAGATAAATTATTAGAAAATAAATCCCCTCTAATACCAATATATAAATTCCCTACTTGGTTACCACACACATGTTCCCCGATCTGGGGGGCAA
The DNA here is from genome assembly GCA_963277665.1 of Viscum album. Taxonomy (NCBI): domain Eukaryota; kingdom Viridiplantae; phylum Streptophyta; class Magnoliopsida; order Santalales; family Viscaceae; genus Viscum; species Viscum album. The sequence goes on along the minus strand of OY728140.1, from coordinate 1,260,994,492 downwards.
CAGAACTCAGACACAACTACCTGTAATCTAGAGGATACTAACTAAGAGTGATGATCCAACACTGATCATAGGGATACAATACCATGTTTATAAATGTAGAAAAATAGTGGAAGTAAATAATGAATATCCAAAATAATTCCAGTAACACATGATAATAAACACTGAATACAAAATCCCAACTAAAATAGCAGATATGTCGTGCCAAAGAAGTTACAAGAGTCTAATGAAAAACCAAAATAAAGACACACTGAAAATTTCAAGAGGGTCCTAACTCTATGTCTTGTTCTCTCATCCATTATCCCTCCCGATAGAAACATGTACCATTATAATCTTTTTCTTATTGTATCCTATAAATGTGAATTTTATTCGGGTGCTGATCAAGAAACCTAATTAGGGTGTTAGTACAACTAAATTTTCTACCATCAACAACGACTAAAATAAAATACATTCAATAATAGTGTATGAATTTATATAAATAATATATTACAATTCATAAAGCAGTCATTTATGACATTTCATTGTTATTTAATTATCCATAAAACCCCTAGGTTCCTAAAGATGACTGAACCCACAATAACTACTCCGTCCCAGGTCAAAGCCAAAAAAATATAACAATTACATGGTTATATATTAACATTCCAATTCAATTCATATCAAAACGAATTGGAACAGTAATATAATGTCAAATTTTTGGTCCAAGAAAGCCTGTCTAGGGCCCCATGAACATTTAATGCATCTATTCTTGTACAACAAATCGCTTATCCCTATGAGATTTTGATGCATTCATCCATGTCCCACACACATATATCTTTTAATAACATACATGATTTCAAAGCATCAGTCCATGTACCAGACACATATATCACAAAATCACATGTATCACAATATCATGCATATCAAAATTTCATAAACATCATAGTTAAGCATCATTAACCTTCTTATAAACAATTATCTCAATTTTATACCATTCACATTATCCAAAAAAATCAAGATTAAACACTTTATTCACATGGAATAATATTAAAATCCACCATTAAACCATTTATCAGCATTTAATCATATATCCAATTAATCCATTAAGGTTAAGCCAACCATATCATATTTACCATTTTGAATTAATTTAAAATCACATTAATTAATTAATTACCCAAACCCATTCATTAACCAAATCAGCATTCAATTAATCCATCAATTGAATAGTCAAAAAACTCCATTAATTTATTTTTTAATTAAATTATAGAGTTCTAGTAGCATCATAGTCACAGTTACCAGAATTAAAATTTTCTATATTCAACTAATTTTATAGTCACTTGAAAAATCAATTAATCGACTCCACGATTTCATAATTTAACTAACCAATTAATTTATTCAATTCAAGATTCAATAGTCAAATGTGATAATTGAATTTTTAAAAACACATACACAATTGGAACTTAAGACTATTAGAAATGAATTTTTACCACCTACATCATTATTGATGATGAATGATCACCAATAGAACTCCCAAAATGAAGCAGAAGAGCCATGTTCACAACAAAGACTGAGATCTATAACCCATAGTTAGATCCACGATCATAAGTCTCATGATATGTAAGTCCTAGATCAAGATCCATTTCGAAATGAGGAAAACAAAACACTTTTAATATAGAGTGAGATATTTGAGTGAGATAAACCTAATCAAGAAGAAACTTCATACCAAGAGAGGTGATGATCAATCAATTTCACATTGGATTTATCTATAATGATGTTTGCGAGGCCTAGAAATATGCCGGGATGCCTCTAAAAATAAGATAAATCTGATAGGTTAAACTTTTGTTGAAATTGGGTGAATTTTGGGGGGGTTTGGAATATTAAAAATCGTTTTTGTATTAATTAAATCCATGTTCACAATTTCATGGGTAGGGTGCATGGTTTTCATAACCATTCACCTCTTCTAGGGGTCATAGTTAATCATAAGAGGGATCAAATTTCAAAATACCATGAACCCCCTATGGAATACCTCGCTATATATGGTATAACGGTTTTCTAGGATATGGGGAGTAGTTTGAAAGAACAATTCAATAATCATGCATTTCCCAGAACCCCTCTAAAAACATCCAAATCTCACCGAATCAAACCCAAGATGAATACCCAAACAAGATATTCTTAGAACATGGAAAAATTGTAATTGTAAACGAGATCATGACATCTATGTAAATGTTTAGGATCATAAATTAGATTAATTATATTTTTAAATATCAAATTTAATAAATTTTAATTAATTATAGTTGAATTTTTATATGAAAACATATTATATTTAAGAGAATGTTTTCTTTGTAAAACCAATTTTCATCATGATTACATGTTTAATTTTATTTTATATTCTTTAACTCCTATAAATTTATTTTTGTAAAATAGAATCCATATTTAGAATCATAATAATTAATATTTGTTAATAAGTTAAACATATTTTTTGATCATAATTAATATTAAAGAGAGTAAAGTTTATTTACCATGACTATTGTTTTAACTGGTTTTTGCATGTTACATAAACCATTGATAAAATTAATTTTCCAAACCCATAGGAAGTTTATTTTATAAAATTTATTTAATTATTATAATGTATGATTAAATATTATTTAAAAGGTATCAATTATTTATATTATTAAATGAAAAATTACCTAGGTAAATAAATAAATATTTTCTCTACTGAAAACTAAAATGGTAAAAATAAATAAATATAGATGATTTTTGTGTAAAATGTTTATAAAATGGTTTTTTTTGTTGCAACTATGGATCAACCTTACCATCCATTCTATTTAATATTTATCAATTTTTTAGGAATATTGTTTGATATTTACTTCCTATTGTTGAATAGTTATTTGTATTTAAAAAACCCCCTCTTCCTCAATTAAAAAAGGGAACATCCTCCCCTCACATATTATCACCTATTAAGACAGATATATAAAATAATACACTCACAAAATCTCTTCCAATTGTATTTTTTCGTTCTATAGGGATAATGGTTTTACAAAAATACCAACCCTGTGGTGTTTAGTAAGAAATCCAATGGTTGTTTTTTCTATGAGAAGGAAATTATTCTTACTATGTTGTTTCTTCATACACATTATCTAATCACCATAACTCATGTCTTAATAATTATAATAAAATAAAAATAGTACATATAGTATATATATATATATATATATTTATCATGTTTTTTCATAACTATTATCAATATCAACTTCTATTTCTCGTTTGTACACGTGGACTACTTCTTCCAAGAAGCTATGTGTTTCTTTTTTCCTTCCAATTCAAAATGGAAAAAAATAATAGTTTTGTTCAGAAAATAATATTTATATTATATATAAATTATTTTTTAAATGTGAAATATTATTTAAATTTCATTCATTACATCCTTCAATGATTAAAAATTGTGTTCATGAGTATGTATATCATGCCGTCTCTATGAACATAGTTTGTAACACACCGAGATTTTATGAGATATATTATTTTTAATTTCATTGATGTCTTCTATTATACACTTCACCAAGATTATCTTGTACTATACGTAACACCGTATTAGCTTGCAGTATACGCAAAATTATTTAGGGCTCGTGTTACACACAATTTCAAGTTCTTTTTCTAGAAATTATTCTACACAACATTAAGCATAGATTTTGTTTAATGTATAAATAAAATATATTTTTATTATGTTATAAGCAACACCAAAAGGTGCTTTCACTACATGCATCGCTGACTTGTATTTCATTACATGCAATCAATACCTTCCTCAATAGTGTGTATAGTACACAATACTGAGTTTCACAAAACGAGATATTATTATAATATTATTATGAACTATCCGTTATGAATAGTAATACCCACTTTTTGAAATTTTATAAATTTTATCACTAAAAATGGACATAATTTTTGGATTCAGAATATCGAAATTATCCTAGGGTGAATTTTTGGTATTTTTCGAAAAACATAAAATTTTTTATTAATAGTGAAAACAGTGGGTTACTATTTAAAAACCCACTTTTTATTTAAATATTATTTATTTTATTGAAATTTATTTTAGGTCAAAATCGATACATAATACTTATATAAGTTCAATGTAATTCATTGGAGTCATTTTATAATAATTTCGGATATATAAAAATTTTATTGAACTTTTTACCGTCTCTTACCCACCTCCTTGGAGAATTTTAAAATCTACATAAAACATAATTTTACCGCTTCTGTGAGTGGAATTTCGAAAATTCGAGATACACGGTTAATATCAAGGAGTAAAATTTTGTTCAATAAGATAAAAAAAATTTTGTGAATAGTAATTTTTTACTTTTATTTACCACGGTTAAAAGTAAATAGGGTAATCAAGGGTAAAAATGATATTATTATTACCCTGACACATGTTCTAATTCTATTGGATATGTGTAATTTGAACAAAAAAATATTAGGAATAAAGGTTTACCCTTTAGATCCACTTGGATTAGATTAGAACACTTATTAATATTTTATTTAAAGAAGAGTTAAAATAGTTAAAATGAAAGTTTAATAACTAAAACATTTTTAATATAGGGTTATACATAAGATAAATTAGACTATAAATATTCATTAGAAAGATAAAACTATTTCATACATAATGGTAGTTTATATTTAATTTTTTAGATATTAAATAATTTAATTTATTTATGACACAATGATGGTGCAGAAATTACCTTATTAATGAAATATTAACATAATTGATGTTATAAATACCCAAATAAATGTAATTTGAGACTTTTTATGAATTCCAAATATTCTATATGTTAATATTACATGTTATTATTTATGTAATAAATTTTTTTCGAACTAATCATGCTGTTATGAGTTTCAAAAAATTCAATTACCAAATAGTGTCAAAATTGACATAAATTGTTTTCAAAACAAATATTATATTATTAATTTTTATTTTATTCCTAAAAATATATGGTTCACCAAATGACTTAGATAAGGTTATATATATTAATAATGAAGAACGTGGGGTTCGTTTTGATTTTTATATAATTTTATTAACCATATAGTGTATGAAAACCAGAAGACACGGTAAAAGATAAATTATTTAACTTAGAGTTAAATCTAAATGATAAGGTTAAAATAGTAACCTAAACATGTATAAAACCTATTGGTTGAGAGTATTTAGACCCATCCACACTTTAGATTCTAAATAATTTAATTTTAAGATATTATAAACCAAATATTACTTTATTATAAATTAATATTTTATGTTTTTTCTAAGGTGCCCTCTCATCACTTATAAAAGGGAACCCCTTCCCTCTTCTCTTCACACCCTTTTTAGCCTTGCAGATCGGAAAAACCCTGCCAATTACTCTTCTAAACATCTCTAGTTATATCATATAGGTTCTGGTCTTCTCAAAAGATCAACTCTAGTTCCATAAAAAGAATTTTAAAGGATGTGTGTCGAGGAAGAGGTAATCTCTTCTACCGACTCTTTCAAGTTTCTTTCTTCTTCTACTTACTCTTATTTAGTTGATTAATTATAATGTAATAACATAAGTATTACATATATACTGATATGTTATTATAAATATTAAACAACACTATTTCACCTTCTATCCATCCTACGTAAAATGAAATCACCGCGTGTGCGTACCTACGGAATACCGTCTCCACACCGTGGTGTAATCAGGTTTTCCACCACCACCATACTTGGATGGGTATAATGGTGTAAAGAATAACTATATATAGTTATTATATCATCATACAGATTCTATGATATTATATCATCCTCTACAATCCAATTAATTAATTATGGGAAAGATATCATCGCTCGTGCCTACGTACAGATTACCGTCTCCATGACGCGATGAGATTCATTTTCCATGTTAACCACTCAAAAATGATTATAAAGTATATATAATGAATTATAATGAAATATATGACATTATAAAGCTTTTGTATTTATGTATATATATATATATTTCATCTACTTACTTCCATTTAAGTCTTTAAGGAAAGGAAAACAACGTTCATGAGTACGTACATCCTATTGTCTCCATGAACGATGTATTTAATTTTATTTTGCTATCTATTATATAAATATACTGAATATATATGATATATAAATCATGATTTACATTCTGTAAGTATGTAAATCATGATATAGTTAATAATAATATCAAGAACAACAAGTCCAAACACGTACGATGAATAAAACAATTTTACCCAAAACGCTACTTTAACATGGAATTTACAAAAGAACGGGTAATATAAAGTCATAAGTGAACCATATATGATATCATAACAATAAATATGATTATATAATAAGTCTATGACATTATTTAAATCATTATACAGGAGGTTCAAATACGTACAAAGCATATCAGACCTAAGTTAAGGGATAATTATTCCAATCTAGTTCTTATCCGAGATTGTTTATTTGTAAGTATTTACTTGGATTTTTATTATCATCCATGTCCATGTTTTCTAAAAGTGTTTTTATGTATTGTTATAGTCCTTTTAACAAATGTTTTACTTTTAACACATGTTATTAAAGGAATATTTCTTTTGTTTACCATAGGAGGAACTTTTTGACTTTTCCGACAAAATTATGAGGATAATGTTTTTCTCACCCTATATGGCATGAACGGATTTTTACGGTTTCATAAAACATTTTTTTCATGAAGCTTACTCTACAATATTTCATGTATATTTTCAACAAAATCATTTTCTTTCAAAATTTCATGGTATTTTGTGAAAAGAAAATGATTTTGAATAAGAATGGATATTTTTCTCAAGAATTTATTTCAAGTGTTTTATCAAAACCATTTTCCATCTAAGATGACAATATTTAATATGTGTATGTTTCAAGTATAATGTCTCTATGATTTAGATGTTTTCACTTCTCTTATGATGAAATGATATCCATTTGTTTCATAAGGATTATGTTATGATGGGATGATATTTATGAAACCCATTTTATTCTTTGGGTTGTGATGAATGATTTATGTTTATTTTGTGGAACATGTAAGAATGATTTCATTATGAGATGGGTGGGTCCAATATCCCCCTCCAATGCATTGGGTAAAGATTTATATCTCATGAGATAGACATGGCTGGAATAGAAAGTTAATCTGGTTCAATGATACAGGACTAGAACGAGGAGTGAACTTGGTTTGGTAAGGGACATTGTCCACTACGATGGTCTCGACAGCAATACCCTGGCTATTATGGAAATAATAACATGTGATTAATGGTTGACACAATTACATGTTTTATTACAATTCTATTTTATCATGATTGATGTTACATTATGATCTATGACTTACGTACTCCCATGTATTATGTCATTGTTCAAGATTTTGATGTTTAAACATTATGGTCATGTTTTTAAGTTCAAATGTATAAGGTTTGTTTTATTTTCTCCATGCTTACCCTTACTAATCATTAGATCTCACCATTTTATATGTTTTCTTTTCCCCAGGATATAATGAATTCTTTTAGGTATGAAAACAAAAGGGGGAATATCTTTATGGGAGATGTTGAAGATCTTTTACCATGATATAAAGATTATGATCCAAGTTTCCAAAGACACTAAACTATTATGTTCCTTGAGGGTTGGTTTTTATTATGTGTTAAGTATTCCGAAAAAGTAATGTAATGTCCATGTACATAATGTTTGGGGTCTCTACAGTTGGTATCAGAGGAAAGGTTTAGTTAACCATTGGAAACTAGGATGTGAAAACATTAGGGATATCTCTAGAGATATTTCTAAGGTATTTCTAGGGATGTCCCTAAAGTTTCGTACAACTATAGGTAACTATCCTGGAGTTATGTTGATGATCATGAATAACCTAGGGTGAACCTAAGGTGTTATGGATTAAAGAATGTGTGATAAGTTAGACATCCCGTAAGTGAATTTTAATGATTACGTGCTTCCTCGTTATTTTAACTATTTCTCACACAATGGTTTCTGGTTTTAGTCAATGGAGGGAATGATAAGAAATTCATATAACATTGATTCTGATGAAAAAATTGGTGACTATGATCAAAAAAATTCTGTAATGCCTAGAGAGAAAGATATTGTGATTATGTTGAATCAGTCACCATGATATATGATTAACAAGGATAACATTGGTGGTATTTCTAAGTCATCAAATAAGAGGAAGATTGAATTTTATGAATGTTCGCATGGTGAGGAGCATAGAGAAAGGGAGATTGAGATTTATAAATAAGGGAAGAAGAACCTTGAGGAATACCTCAAATGGAGGGGAAGATGTTATCTGTGTGGAAAAAAGGGTCAAAGAGTGACAGACTGTTATAGAGTTCAATAATATTATTGTGGAGAACATGGGCCTTACCAAACTCAATGCCCTGACCTCCGAGGTTACTTATAAATCAAGGAAGGGATTATTACATGACAATCATTGAAGAGGATGTATTTAAGTCTTTATGTATTGGTATTCAAGAATAATGTTGTTGAGGTACTTTTATGGTATGTTGGAATATTTTTGTATTAGTCTATTGTGGTTTTAAATAATTGTATGGTACCGGTAACCATGAAAAGTGATTCAAATATTTTGGAAAGAAGATGATATGTGCATAATGAATTGATAAGGAGAAAATAATATGTTTGATAGTATTCATGAGATCATGATTTATATAGGGACTAAGTGATATCATGGTTTTAGTATATATAATTTTTGGGATTTTGGTATGTAGAAAGTGTTAAATTTTAACTGCATTAATGTTTTCACTAAGGTTCAATGGGTATTCATTTTTCAAGATAATACATGATTAAGGCCTTCAAATGTTTGGAATGTGACCAATAAGACATATCTTATTATATATAGGGATAAATGATGGTATTAACATTCTTGTTATATGACATCTCTGGTAATATTTTTCACTATAATATGAAATTGGACAACAGTATTTTGGATAAGCCTAAAGATTGGAATGAATTAAGTTAGACTTAAAATAGTTTTGTTTATGGTTAGAACGTTTTTTCGATATTATTTCTAGAATTTTATAATAATATAGTTTTAGAAAAAGGGACAACCAGCAGGATGGGCGACAACCCGTCGTCTCGGACAAGGTTACGGGAATCAAACCCACAACCGAAGTGCGACATGCCTTTATCGCTTACCACTGGCCTACAAGAAGTCTCTGGATAGTATAGACTAGTTTTATTATATTAAGCATTATGATATATGAAGTATAAGTCCATTTTAGGAACCATATATGATTAATCTCACTAAAGATGGACTTATGTATTTTTGATAACTTTTTCTAACCTTTTGTTTGAGACAGATGGAATGACCTATCATTCAATCACATGATCTGTTAATACCCCACGAATGAAAAATTCATCTTCATTTCTTTAAGATATTAAGTGGTAATTGTCCAAGGAATGACCAACGGTGATATTGTAACAAAATCAAGAAAGTATTTCTTCAAATTACAGTTTCTTCACCTTTAGGGAAATGATCTTGAAAACAAATAATGGTATCCTAGTGCCCTTATATCTGATGAATTAGATGGTACCATAGACCATCACAAAAATATGGCATTGTTATTGTTGGATTTTTTATAGCCATGTCTTCTACCACTCTTCATTATAAGATGATGGTTATATTTCTCTTCCATATCCATATTTTCACTTATGTTGTCCTATGTGGAAACCCAGTGCTGAGTTACTTTGGGTGACTGTTATGATTCTAAAATCCCTTTTTAAAATGAAGTTTTAGTATTCCTTTTTACGATGTGGGTTTATATGAAAGAAACATTCAAGTAGTAAGGCATTTATAACCCCGACAAATTTCAAGGGCGAAATTCATTTTAAGGGGGGTAGAATTTAACACCCTGAGATTTTATAAGATATATTATTTTTAATTTCTTTAATGTATTTTATTATACACTAAACCATGATTATATTTTACTATATGCAACACCGTATTATCTTGCAGTATATGAAAAACTATTCTTGGCTCATGTTACACACAATTTCATGTTCGTTTTGTGGAAATTATTTTATGCAACATTAATCATAGATATTGTTTAATGTATAAATGAAATAAGTTTTGATTATGTTATACACAAAAGAAAACAGAGCTTTCAATACACGCAGCCCTAACTTGGCTTGCATTACACGCAATCCAGACCTTCCTTGATAGCGTGTGTAGTACGCAATACCGAGTTTCACTAAACAAGATATTATTATAATATTATTATTAACTACTCATTATGATTAGTAATACCCACTTTTTGAAATTTTATAAATTTTATCATTCAAAATGGACCTTATTTTTGGATTTGGAATATCGAAATTAGCCTAGGGGGGGTTTTTTGCATTTTTCTGGAAAAATTCAATTTTTGATGAATAGTGAAAACACTAGGTTACTATTTAAAAACCGACTTTTTATTTAAATAATTATTTATTTTATTTAAATTTATTTTAGGTCAAAATTGATACATAATACCTATATATGTTCAATGTAATTCATTGGAGTCATTTTATAATAATTTTGGATACATAAAAATTTTATTGAACTTTTCACCATCTTTTACCCACCACCTTGGAAAATTTGATAATTTACATAAAACATAATTTTACCGCTTCTATAAGTAAAATTTTGAAAATATGAGAGTCATGGTTATATAAAGTAGCAAAATGTTGTTCAATAAGATAAAAATAATTTTTGTTGAATAGTAACTTTTTACTTTTATTTACCATAGTTAAAATTAAATAAAGTAATTAAGGGTAAAAATGATATTATTATTACCCTAACACATGTACTAATTCTATTTTATAAGTGTAATTCGACAAAAAAAATCTTAGGAATAAAATATTACCATTTAGGTCCACTTGGATTAGATTAGGACACTTATTATTATTTTATTTAAAGAAGAGTTAAAATAGTGAAAATCAATGTTTAATAACTAAAACATTTTTAATATAGGGTTATACATAAGATAAATTCGACTATAAAAATTCATTAGGAAGATAAAATGATTTTATATATAATGGTATTTTATTTATAATTTTTAGACTTGAAATAGTTTTTTTATTTATGACACATTGATGATGTAGTAATTACCTTATTAATGAAATATTAACATAATTGATGTTATAAATAACCAAATATATGTAATTTGAGACTTATTATGAATTAAAAATATTTTCTAGGTTAATATGACATGTTATTATTGATGTAATTAATTTTTTTCGAACTAATCAAGCTGTTATGATTTTCAAAAAAATCAATTACCAAATAGTGTCAAAATTGACATAAATTGTTTTCAAAACAAATATTATATTATTAATTGTTATTTTATTCATAAAAATATAAGGATAGGACAAATGACATAGATAAGGTTATATATATTAATATTTAACCTCTTTGGGTTCTTTTGGATTTTTGTAGTATGTTTATTAACCATATAGTGTAAGAAAACAAGAACACACGATAAAAGATAAATTATTTAACGTAGAGTTAAATCTAAATGATAAGGTTAAAATAGTAACCTAAACTTGTCTAAGACCTATTGGATGATAGGCCTTAGAACCATCCCCACTTTATCTTTGAAATAAATCAAATTGGAGCTATTAAAACCAAATATGACTTTATTATAAAATAATATTTTATGTTTTTCCTAAGGTGACCCTATCCACCCTTAAAAAAGGGCACACCTTACCTATTCTCTTCAGACCCTTTTGAGCCTTGATGCTTGGCCAAACCCTACCAATTCCTCTTATAAACCTCCATAGTTATATCATAGAAGTTTTTTTATTCTCAAAATACCAGCTCTAGTTCCCTAAGAAGAAGTATAAAGGAGGTGTGTCGAGGAAGAGATAATCACTTCTATAGACTCTTTCAAGTTTATTTCTTCTTCTACTTATTCTACATTAGTTGTTTAATTATAAAGTAATAACATCAGTATTAATTATATAATTATATGTTATTATAAATATTAAACAACCCTATTTCACCTTCTATCCATCCAACAGAAAATGAAATCAGCGCGTGTGCGTACGTTCGGAATACCTTCTCCACGCCTTGGTGTAATCAGTTTTTCCACAACCACCATACATGGATGGGTATAATGGTAAAAAGAATGACTATATATTGTTATTATAACATCATATTGATTCTGATATATTACACCATCCACTCCAATTCAATTAAATAATTATGGAAATGATATCATCTCTTGTGCGTACGTACGGATTACCGTCTCCACGACGCGATGAGATTCATTCTCCATGTTAACCACTCTAGAATGATTATAAAGTATATATAATGAATTATAATGAAATATATGAAATTATAATGCTACTGGATTTATGTGTATATATATATGTCATCTCCTTACTTCCATTCGAGCCAATAATGAAAGGAAAACAATGTTCATGCGTATGTACGGCCTACCGTCTCCATGAATGGTGGATTTCATTTCATTTAGCTATCTATTATATATATATATATATACTGAATATATATGATATATAAATCATGATTTACATTCTGGAAGTAAGTAGATCATGATATAAGTAATAATAATATCATGAACAACAAGTCCAAACACGTACGATTAATAAAACGATTTTGCCCAAAACGCTGCTTTAACATGGAAATTACAAAAGAACGGGTACTATAAAGTCATAATTGGACAATATATGATATCATAACAATGAATTTGATTCTTTAATAAGTCAACGACATTATTAAAATCATTATACAGGAGGTTCAGATACGTACAAATCATATCATACCCATGGTAAGGGATAATTATTCCAATCTCATTCTTATCTGAGATTGTTTATTCGTAAATATTTACGGGGGTTATTGTTATCATCCATGTCCTTGTTTTCTAAAAGTGTTTTTATGTATTTTTAAAGTACTTTTTACCTAGTATTGACTTTTACAACATGTTATGAAACGTATATTTTTTTTGTTTACCATACGATGAACTTTTTGACTTTTCCAAAAAAAGTATGAGGATAATTTTTTTTACATATACGGCATGAACAGATTTTTACGGTTTCATAAAACTTTATATTAATGAAGCTTTCTCTACAATATTTCATGAATATTTTAAAAAAAATCCTTTTCATTTAAAATTTAATAGAATTTTGCGAAAAGAAAATGATTTTGAATAAGAATGGATATTTTCCTCAAGAATTTATTTCAAGTGTTTTATCAAAACCATTTTCCATCTAAGATGACATTATTTCATATGTGTGTGTTTCGAGTATAATGTCTCTATTATTTACATGGTTTCACTTCTCTTATGATGAAATGATATCAATTTTTTTATATGGATTATATTATGATAGGATGATGTTTATGAAATAGATTTTATTCATTGGGTTATGATGAATGATTTATGTTTATGTTGTGGCACACATAAGAATGATTTCATTATGAAATTGGTAGGACATATATCTCCATCCAATGAATTGAGTAAGGATTTATATCTCATGAGATAGAAATGGATGGAACAGAATGTTAATCTGGTTCAGTAATATAGGACTGGAACAAGGAGTGAACTCGATTCAGTAAGGGACTTTGTCCACTAAGATGGTCTAGACAACAATGTCTTTGCTACTATGGAAATCATAACATGTGCTTAATGGTTTCCAAAATTACATGTTTTATTCCAATTCTATTTTATCATGATTGATGTTCTGTTATGATTTATGACATACGTACTGCCATTTTTTATGTCATTGCTCATGATTTTGATGTTTAAACATTATGTTGTTGTTTTTAAGTTCAAATGTATATGGTTTATTTTATTTTCTCCATGCTTACCCTTAATGAGAATTTGATCTCACCCTTTTATATGATTTCTTTTCCCCAGGATATAAAGAAAGGTTTTAGGTAAGGAAACAAAATGGGAATATCTTTATGGGAGATGTTGAAGATCTTTCACCATGATTTAAAGATTATGTTCTGAGTTTCCAAAGACACTAAACTATTACAATCCTTGAGTGTTGGTTTTTGTTATGTATTAAGTATTCCACAAAAGTAATGTAATGTCCACGTACGTCTTGATTGGGGTCCCTAAATTGTATCCCATTTTTCTATCTCTAAATATAATGGAATATTATGAATAATTATATAATAAATACATATGATAACAAGATAATTATTATAATATTATATATTATGGAACTACTATCAATGAACATGGATAGAAACTACTAAACCAAAACATACATCAAATTTGTAGCTGTTATCACATAAAATAGAAATTTTAATAGATAATTGTCTATAAAGTGGTGAGAAAAGATACAATTAAATAATATATGATATTATATATATGATTATGGTTGATTAATATATTTAAAATAAATATAAACTTATTATACGACTGTTTTTAGATGTAATATGTAAATCAGCACTAAAGTAAGGGACTTCGTCTCAAATTCAATTCACTGAGGAATGTTTTGATGTTATACAACTAATTTTTATTATATCGTATATATAATTCCATTTTAAAGGTAATATAATGATTTTTTATTAAATATTGATATTTGAAGTTGAAATTAAAATTATTTAATTCCATGAAATTTGTCTTGAATGTTAAAAAATGATAAGGTTTTTTATAGCTCAATTTTTTTCATTTGGTTATATTACTTCTTCACTGCCTTTGATATTATAAGATTACGTGTGTAACAAGTTTATATTTTTTATTTTTTATTTACAATTGTTTTACGTTGAATTTAATTTTATACACATAAACAATTAATTTATTAATTCTAACATCAAGTGGTTGATATTTGTATGACATATCATTTCTTTTTCCACTAAATTGAGGTATATTATGTATTATGAACTTATTTATTTTGGTGAGGTGTATATACTAACCCATTTAAATTATATATCAGAAGTTTATTTATATTATTGGTGTTTAATTTTTTCATTTTATGTTATTTAATTCGTGTATGTAATGATTCAAATGTTACCCAAGAGGTAAGGGTTTTTTGCTTCGATATCATATTAAACATAAATTTATCATGCATGAATTTAAATAAGAGAAAAATATATTACTATTTTATAAATAACTGATATAATTTTCTTCTTATATGGTTATTTATGAATTTGTATTGTAATATTACTATATTATACTTCCTGGTTCTTAAAATGATTGCGAATTTTTTTCTTATGAAAAGGAAAAAAATTTCTTCTCGATGAGAAATACATTTTCTTCCAGATCTGTGTTTTCTAAAAATGAATTAAAGAATGATTTTAATAATATCCTGTTATTTTTTATACTAATTTTATCCATGTTTTACTTTTTACAATTATTTTTAAAATGAATCTTTTCTTAATCTTTGAACAATGTGTTTTTTAATTTTTTATTAAAAATGTGAAAGTAAAAGTGGTTTTAATGTACTCTTCATGAATTGAATGTTACCACCTTAATGAAAAATCATTTCATTAAATGTTCCTTTAAAATTATACAAGATTCTATTAAATGAATTTTTTTCTTATATTTTGGAAATTTTTCGTTTTAAAAAGTAAATTTCAATGTGAAAATAATATTTTACTCAATAAAATTTTAAATGATATTTTTTTGTATTTTTATTCATTAAAACAAAAAAAATTAATTTACTTATAGTACATTGAGAATATGCCTAAATGATACCATCCTAGTCAATTATATGGATGGTGTAGGATGTTATTGACTATGTAAAGAATTTAAATTCACTTTTTTGAGTAATTGTGTATTCATTAACTTTCTCTTGAATCATTAAATTTCATGATTCCATTATACATTACATTTCTACTAATTATCCATATTATTTATATCGTGGATATGATTATTTCATAAAACATATACCATTTTTTCTCTTAAATATCCAAATTATTTATGTCATGGAAATTATTATTTCCTAAAACATAAACTAATTTTACATACTTTTCTTTATTATGAAAGCAATTTGATTGGCTGGAAAATGTATTGATAAATCCATATTTTTTACTCGGTATAGATACATATTGAAATTGTAAATTTTTTATGAGTTGAATTTATCATTCTATATATGAGTAATGCATTAGAAATATGGAGATGGGTGGGGATTGGTTATATATAGACACTAAATTCATTGATTGGAATCCTGAGAAAAATTAGTATGCCAACATTAAATGTGTTTTTTGGTTTACACCTACCAATAAATTGAACTATCTTGGGGAAAGGTATTGATGGTATATATATTATGTTGTCTGGAATAACAACATCTGATATTAAGCTTTTCCTTCATTTAAAATTAAATTACACATGCTCGTGTGATTATTTTATTAGTTATGATACCCGAGGATAAGCTTCAATCCCAAGTGATTATTTATATGAAATTATTTGGTCATTATTTATTCCTATCATATTATTATTTATGCTCATTGTTTTGACTAATTGACATTCATTTTCAAATATTTACCTTTTCATAATTATTATTTCTTATTTATTTATGGTATATTTGGTTGTATTATTCCCCTTAATGTGAATATAAGCAAACCCCTTTCTTATTTTTCCTTTCTCTAGGGTACCAAGACGTATTTTATGATAGATATAATAGGATATTATATATGTAAAAATGGGGGTCTCAATAAAAAAACAGGGTTTTATTTTATGTTCATAATTGTAATGTTATATTCAGGCATGTATCTATTTTACCATGGCTAATAGACTATTTGATCCTTTGGTATGTGATCAATTGTATTTTTTTCCAATATAATAATGTGAAAATTTATTTTGGGATACATTGGTTGGGGACATTACATTACGTTCCAGAATACCAATAATATGTTTCTTAATTTAACATATCATTTTTAAATTCATTAAAATACTATTTAGATAAATATTTGTTTTATGAAACTAATGTGTAAATTTTTAATTCATGCTTATGTCATCATGCGGTCAAAACTATACACCATTTGTAAAAAATATGTTTTTACTATTCTGCCAAAAACAAACCTTTTTAAAAAATTTACAAAATTACACACAATGATTAATTTGAAATCTTAAATAAAACAAAAGAATTCCTTTTTAAAAATAAAAATCATACTTTTTTAATATTTCTTTTAATTAATAACATAAAATATAGTGATTTTTTATTCATATTTATACAAATGAATTTTTAATCCTTAAGTATTATAAAGATTATTTAATGCCAATTTCAAATAATACATTTGTTAATATATATTTTCAAATTAAGATATTCTATTATATAGTCCTTTAAAATTGATCATGATACCAAAATAACTAATTATTTGAAAAAAATTCTGTGAAAAATAATACATTTATACATCAAATAATTTTATTACTAAGCCATTAAAATTATAAATTTATCTTATAAATACTAAATTTTAATTAATTAATTATTATTATAGTATATAAATTAAATATTTAATAATAATAATATAAAATTTTTTAAAACACATGTCTTTTGGAATAAAATATTTTAATTATTTATTGTCAAATTATTTACTTTAGATTTTCACTTTTTTTGTTTTCATAATATTTGTTTTTTACATTGTATTCTGAAAACTTACCAATTTATATATCAAATGATAGTAAAATATATTATGATTCAGTTTTTGTATGTGTTGTCTATGTACATGATATTTAACATAGTATTTATTTAAGGAAAAATATTTTAAAAATCAATTGGTGATGCATATACTAATGGAATGAATGGTTGTTTCATATATTGAAATCGCTTAGATAATCCAAAATTACTTAAGAGGGAATCTATTAAAAAATTATGATCTGATAGAACATAAATGAAAATATTATTTTCATCACCTACACCTTACTGTGAAGGTTTGGAGAATAAAAAAGGATTCCCAAACCAAAAGTTAAATGGGTTTTATTTCGAACATATATTAGGATAAAAAGATAATAATTATGTTAGAATAATTTATTAAGTTGAAGATTGATAAATTTAATAATAGTAGAAATGTATAATATTATATGTTCCAAAATGATAAGAATATCGATATTAAACTAAATAAAATTCAGTTCAATGTGGAATATCATTTGAACCAATTTTTATAATTGAATAAATTTGTATACTAATTTACAAATATCATAGGATCATAGTATAAAAAAATGTAAACTTGTCTAATTATACCAACATTAAAAAATAAATATTTCATATTCATTCTTTATAGGCCCTTACAACCCACTAGAAAGGTTTATAAGGATGAGGTCAAGGAATATCATATGACATTTCAAGAGGAATATAAAAAACTCATTATTAATGTTAATGAAGTTATCCTATTACTCTAAAGAAAATTAAATAATCGAAAAATTAGAATGAAGCATCTTAAAAGTGTGTACATTGAAAAAAATGAGCTTAGATTAAACACTATAAGATATGTATTTTAGTGATGTATATGTTGTTAAGATGTAATGAAAAGAGGGAAATCTAAATTGAATATTTTACTTAAAATATACACAATATATTAAAAGGAAATATGATTAATGTTATACATTAGACTAAATTTTCTAATAAAGGCAAGGGAAGATAGTGTATTTCACCAATAGTTAATATTTATATTGATAATATAGTTCCCATATTGGTTGTTATTCATAGTGGTAGTGATGAAGGGAATGAAATTTACTTCTACATTCATAAAATAAAAAATATATAGTGAATATTACACCATAAATATGTGTATCCTCTTGAAATATAGGTTATATTATTATAAGAACTATGATTACAATATCCCAATCAGTTATATCATCTTTTTTTATTTGGACACTAAAACTATTACTTGATGACAAGTTAGAACAATCTATTAAAAGAAGTCATAAATTGACCAACTATTTTTTATCACATTGTTGGAATTAAATAGTGAGTAAAAATTATACCTACATATAAATATTTTCAGAATAATTTCCTCCAATTATAGAATCATTTGAAATAGACATAAAATAATAAAATGTAGTTGATGGGTTAGATGATTTTCCCATTAATGCATTATTATAAGGATTGGGGAAGGGTAAATCTATGTTAGAAAGGATAAATCCTTCTTAAAAGTGTGATGGATATTTGTAATGTATTTTTTCTCCAACCTTTTATTATTTTCACTATTTATTTTTTTCTTCAATTCCAAATATGAAATAAATTTCCCTTTTTCTTGAACAATTTTCATTACGTACTTTTTCTTCAATAATTAAAAAGGTAGATTGTATTTTTTTAGAGATTTAAATTAGAATGATTTGATTTCATCATATATGGGTATATCGAAATGATTTTTCAATTTACTTATTTTTCTAAAAAATTAAATATTGGTATTTTTTTAGTTTTATTTATTAATTATTTACTCTAATTCTATCAACCTTATCAACAATGACGATAATATTGCTTCGATGGAAAAATAAATAAAGTGTTTTTATATGTTCAATAATTCATGTTAATATTTTATTCTATGTCCATCTATATATGTATGAAGATATGTATTTATATATTAAATGTTTTGATTATGGTGTAAGAGTAATATGGTGTTAGAGTAGTGTGAAGGAGGACATATAAAATAATTTCAATTCAGAAAAATGTTAATGGTAATGTAATAACTATTAGTAGGATATTTTATACCAAACCCAATGAACCACTTGTTAGTGAATAATGATATCACTACATGAAAATATCATATTTCTGTGATTCTAAACCATGAAAATAACTTCAAAATTATTTCAGAAACCCAACTCGTATAATTTTCATAATAACTACTTGTATAGAAGTTAGTTTATTTATTTATAAATTTAAATTATAATAATATCTATACACTAACATGGTTTTATAACTATGTAAATAGGATGTTTTACATAAAACAACAATTTCCATATTTTGAAAACCATGGAAAAATGTGTCTTTTTATATGGGTTTATCAGTTTCTATCCATTTGATAAAACAGTGAAAATTGATAAATATTATCATTTTTAACATTTTAAACAGCTATCCACAGGAAACTATCCAAATGACTAAAGAACTCACTTAAAGAATATTTTTTTGTCTATCAAAAATATTTTAAAATACATAGTATTAAATATTAAATATTAAATGTTATGATATTTGTTTTTTTATGATTATATCATTAAAATAATTCATTATATGGGTGATTCATATTTCCATGATTTACTGAAACCATTGATATAGAGTATATCATCGTGCCCATACAATCATGATTCTTGGAACTATAGGAATATGGGATATATAAAGCATATATTGACATAGTTATCCAAAATCAAGGAAGTATGGGGGTTGTCATTCCTTACTCCAGGAAAGCTGATGAAATACTAATCACATGGATATGAATATGGTCACTATTCTAATAAATATGTAAATATGGTTTATATAGCCATTTATTTTTTAATCCTTGTGAAACAATTGTATTAGTGAGAGAAATTTCTTTTAAGGTATAATCATAATGATCCACCCTATGAATTTTTACCCCCAATTTTGGAAAATAAGTGGTTTTCTCTAATAATTTCTATTTAACTATTTAACTAATTTTAATACATTAATTTTCATTTTAATAGAATATATTTTGTGTAACACATTATATTCTTTTATTAAAGGTAAACACAACGTCCCTGAAATTATTACACAATGCACATTCTATTACATCATTTCTATATTATAGTCTAAGAATATTTTAGTAATAAATATATGTTATGTTCATATTTATAAATTTTAAATTTTAAATTTTAAAAAATGGACATCATTTTTAGGGTTATGAATATCAAATATAACATATAATTTATTTTTGAAAATTTCCTAAAAATTGTTTTTTAGTGAATATATTTTTTTAATATTTATAATAAAATTAATTTGTGCCACATTTATAAATTTAATAATTTGAAATGGAATTAATGTTTTGAATTATAATTTTTATTATTAGTAATTAAGTTCATCATGATTTTTTTGAAAAGAAATAAGTTACCACAATATAAATTTATCACCATAGTGAGGGTTCAAAAGGTTAAAATGGAGTTAACCTAGTAGATAAGGCCCCAATATTCTCTAAAAAATATCCAAATTGGATTATTTGACTATATTTAAATCATACATAATCATTTATATAAATATTTTTTATTTTTCTTCTGATTTACTTGAGAATGGAATTTATTATATTTAAATGTTCTTAATATTTACAAGGGGTCACTCATGACACTTATGAAAGGGAAATTCCTACCTCCACTTATATAAAAACTATTTGAATCATAGAAAAATAAAACTATACAATAAACCCTCCCTGAAACACTTATCCATTTCTTTGAGAAAGTTTTCTCATTAATGGGTCAGATATTGATGTCATAAAACACTTAGTAATGGATCCTTCTAAAAAGTATTGTGATTTCTTTTAATTATTTGTTTTCATTTATATTTTCTTCTTCTGTATCTTCTAAATTAATCATAGCCATGTAAATAAAATAATACCCATAATATAAATTTAATAATATTTTTTTCTAATGATATACACATTATCTACCATCTTTATTTTTTTTCTAAAAAATGGAAATGTTTACCACATTATATGTATTCTAAGGCCCTTATATTCAGCATCCATTATTTTTATCACCACCATATTTGTATGGTTATATATATAAATTTAATGAATAAATTATAAAATTATGAAATTATTATTATTTTGTAATTATAATTTAATAAAAATATTAATTATATAATCATAAAGTAGTCATTGTAGTTTTAACCTCTTATAATTGATGTTTTTGAGACATATTTAACAATTAAAATATATATTGATAATATCTTTAAATTTATAAATATTATGTAAAATGAATGATAATATAAATAGAAATTATAAATTCACTGATATTATGAAAATATTTTAGAACTCATTTGAGCACATTAATCATAATGAAGTAGTATGAGAATATTTAACTAAATAACTCCAAATGGATGATAATAGTTAAAACTATGACATACATGATTTAAATATGGTGATACATGTACCATAAAAGTGATATATATATATATCTTATTTTAGTATTCAATATATGTAATTTGGTTATTCATGAAGATAGAAACATAAACCATATGACTCGAGACATGAGGTATGGGAATTATTAACACAATTTCCTTCTGTTGATATATAGTTATCATTAATATTAATTTCTAGTATACCTTTTCAAGAAATTATTTCCTTTATTAGTTATATATTATTCAGTTCATCTTTTCAGGGTTTTCATAATGTATTGAATTTTACAATTTTTTGTAATTATTTTTATTTTAAAGTAATAAAATAAATATATGTTTGTGTAATCCTCTTCTTTTCATCCAAAAATATTTTTACTACAATAGCATCTGAATATATTTTCCAATTATTTCCATGATCATCAATAAATGGTGTTATTTTTCATTTTATATACATATAAAGAGATATTATTTTATTATTGTCATTATAAGACCTTTATAATATATAGATAATCTCAATTATTAGAGGATAACTGAGGAATGATTAATAAGAGATCAACCTATAATTTTGGTGTTTTCCTAACAATACATTGCATTTGAGATAAAAATAAGAGGATGTAGGATCTGGTATAGATGCACATAGGGGTAATGAACCAGAAAACAGTTAGCCGATTAATAACTCAATATTTACTCATTTCACAACTAGTAGGCTTAACAAAACACTTGGTTAGACACTCTTGCAGGTTATACATTAAATATTTCACATGTTTTTTTGTAATCTAATATGATGTATTTGAATGTAATTATATGCACAACCATGTAAATTATGCACATGGATGCTTGTTTTGTATTGAATTAACCACATACCAATTACTATATAAGGTGTAAGAACTTTAAAAAGTTAAGGTTTTATTCAAAGAAAGTTATTTTATTCATTTAATATAGAATTATAAAATATATATATTATTTTATTTATATTATAGGAATGCATTAATCACTAAACAATAGTGATTATATATTTTATAATCATTCCATTCATATGACTAATGCATTGGATTTCCATACGTGGAACGTTGGGTACAAAATTACTTATCCCCTTGATACATTTGTTGGTGTCCTGAGACAATTTGGGTTTTGTACATGGAAAATGCCTTACCATTTAAGTATGATAGTTTGGAATGATTCATTGATGGTATATAAAATTGGTTAAAATGATTCAATGATGGTTTTATTAATATGTGCATCATATTAATTCTATCACTATATAATTGGTTATTATTATTTTAATAATATTTTAATTTTTTTGGATATCCTAGAGGCCCATGTTAATAGTTTTACAAAATATTAAATTATTTTTTATTCATTATGTATATATTGGTTTGAAATTATGTGATAGATTTAATTTGATGATATATTTTTTATGATCATCTAAGATGACCCCTTTATTAGGTAAATTCAAGTTTCATTTACATAAATATTACATTTTTTTATGAATATATTATACATATCATAATAATAATTTTTCCAAAACCAAAATGGTTTACTGTATTTTAAGAATAGATAGGTAATAATATTATTTCATGAATTATTTTCAATATTTCCCACAAAGTTCTTCTCACATAGTACCCTTTTTTGAAATATCCTACATAGTACCTTTCTCTAGAAGCTCCAAAATGTGCAAGCTTAATAAAAGGGGTAATCTAATGCTCAATAAGAAAAATATATGGAGACCTCAATTGAATATGATAAGTTAGAAACATATGATCATAACGAAATGAGATCTTGAATATATCATATAAAATTAAAATCCAATCTGACATAGATCTTAAATCATAAGTCATGGAATAAAACATTATCAAAGAAAAGATACGAGTAATAAGAGTTCAATATAATTAACAATCAGTCATGATTCATAAGATCATATGCTTAGAAAAAGAAAACATGGTAGGAATATGTGGAATAATGATAAGCTTATAAAATCAATTCATTATTCACGTATCACTCAAAAGACCATTATAAAAAAGGTTATGGAGTCTTATAATGTATTATGATCACACCATATTATATGTTATTTTATTATGGATAGAGTAAAATATTTGATTGAGTCCAATCTCCACTCCCATTTATTTTATCTCATGATATATAAATATTTATCAAATATATTCTGTAGATATATAATTCTAAAAAAACATTTATATAATTAAAACAATAATTAAGTGCTCTATAATATCACAAAAACATTCAAAATTTTATAACAGCATTACACCCATAAAATATTAAGGTTTCATAAATATTTATCAACCAAAAAAACATAATCCATTAATATATAAAACCCTACGGTATCATTATAGAACAACAATAGTGAATCGTATAATTCCATAAAAGATGTTTACATAGATGAAAAATAAATTTATAATAGTATTAGAAATATTCCAATAAAGTAATAGAATAATCATTTAATTTATATAGATTTTAAAAATTTACAATTTTCATAAAAAAGTATAATAATATTTTATCTATAAAACTATTGAAACCATTAAAATAATATTAAATTTAAACAATGCTTATGATTTTTGGAAAAAATTTTCATTCAATACACATTAAAGATGACCTTTTATAAACTTTTATATGAAATTATAATATATCCCATATAAAAAACATTATAATATTTTTTTTTAAATATTGGAAAAAAGTTAACTGTTATTGAACATTACAGTACAAAATCATCTGAGAATATAAAATAACACTCTATGAATATTTGAAAAAATATTGATATGGAATAATGTTATTTTAAAAACAAAATAATATATAAGATTGGTTTTTTATTAAATACATTATATTTTTATTTTTTAGAACAAAAGATGGGGGAAATATAAATAATACATGAAACCACATAAATTAATATAGGGAAAGAAAATATATTTGGGGGGGGGTAGAGAAAACAATTTCTCAAATTTTTATTTAAACATGAATAATCCCTATTAAAAATTAGGTTCTATCACAAACCATTACCACAAGTCTTGACTTGAATTGTACATGACATGGCTTCTTTTATAATAAAATTATATTTATTTTAAAATAATATCAGAATAGTATTACAACATTTATTACCATATATGACCAATTCAAAATTTCTAATCAGTATTTTATTAGTAATTCTCTAGTAAAATAGCATTCTGGGTTTTAATTGTTTCATTTTTTTATGCATGGTTCAATTTATTGATTTTGACCTATACACCCAAATCATATATTAATGAATATTTTATTATTAATAATTTAATTATTATTATATTCATTAATTATATAAAATGTTAGTAAAATGTATATTATGTGGTGATGAAATATGAATTTCATCACTTCATAAAGGTGGTTGTTTTCACGCATGCAAGATTTATTCATTGATTTTTTTAATAGATGAAATTAATGGAAGGAAAATAACAATTTAGCTTTTAAGAAACTTTTTTATATCATATAATATATATATATATTCATTATATATATCAATATAACCATCAATGTGAGGAGGTGATGAATAATAAAACATGTCACATTATAGAGACGGTAGTCCGTACATAAGCTTGTGACCACTATAAATTTCCATTAGATAGAAAGGATATAGATAAAGGCTATACCATTAAAATAAAAAATATTATTATATTTCCAATATAGATTTCATTTTATTAATATGGTTATATGTTTTTTAGTGGAGGTGTAAAAATAATAATTGATAAAATCGATTAATAAGGATAATTGCTTCTTATATGGGTATATTACATTTTATTACACCTTATACATTCATATGATGGTCACCTGGTGGAAAAAGACCTCTAGGATGTGGCTATAAAATTTGAGAAGTGATTTTAAAATGGATTTGATGAGTAATGTTCGTTAATGATTATGGACATATGAAAAGTTGAATTTTACTTTTGTAAGTAAGGGGAGTTGAATCATTGTACATACTATTATTTTCAAAATATAATAAATTAATTTCATGGGAATATGTCTCCATAAAATAATTTTTTGGATAATATTATTTATTACTTAATATAGTCTACAAATTAAGTTTATGCATGTTTAGTTATTGTAGCTTCCCACTGCAAGTACCTCTGAAAACGGTCAATAAGACATTGGGCCATAAGCCATCAAGCACATCTCCCCAAACTCCATAGGCAGCCAAATAGTAGAGAGATACATGGGTAAGTCCATGAGGGATAAAATTACCCCATAAGAAAAAGGTATTGAATGTAGGAAGGGATAATATAATCATGCAAGTAGTAGAAGCAATAAAAAAATAAACTGCCAATAGTAGAAAGAGATAAATGACCCAACAGAAAAGTATATAATAAATTTAGAGGCTAAAATCTCAAAAGTGCTACCATTATTATTTCAATGTATGATGAAAAATGTAAATATATAAAAAGAGTAGCGGTATGGGGTACAACAATACACTGCATGCTCACAAAGACTCAAAAGACCAAATAGAAACTTCCACCTATATTCTTGAGTGTGGATCGATATCATTCCCCCAAATCTCCATCAAAAATACTAAATAAATAAATAAATGGTAGTGAACCACTTCATTGTATCCATACAAGTGAACATAAATTTTAATTAGGTACCAAATGGCTCTATAAGAGGGTGTGAGATATAATCTCAGTAGGCAAAAAGCCAAGGTATCTAGGGATTTCCATTTTGTGCAGAAAAAACTAAAAATGTGATGATGAATAGTAGAAGAAGGAAACTCAAATAATAAAAATATATAACCAAGTTTTTGTCCCAAGGTGGGAAGACATCCCATACCACCTACATAAACCTATAAAAAATGTCTAAATGAGATACTTGGTAAAGAATAATATATATAGCAAGGCCTACGTAACATGAATACTGAAGGAAAAGTGCATACCCCCAATCGTGTGTTTTGTATTAGGTTCTAAAACATTTTTCAAAACCATGCACACTAAGAGTACAAGAAAGTATCATATAGAATAATTAATCATCTATGCTGCATTTATAACAGCATCTCAAGCATTTATATTAAAATTGACTAGTATAGAGGTAGAGTCCGAGACCATCCCAAAGGTATTACTATAGTACATCTAATCAATTATCCAATGAAACCATGCCAATCCAAGGTGATCCAATTTTTAATCCTAGGTATCTCTTGTGATATGATATCCATGAGTCCATACCAAGTATCACATAAAAGTGTCCGAGTCTGAATCGAGGCTTGGTGTAGCCATCTTGCCAATGGTTCCGTCCACAGTTTCCCATAAGGGAACCAGTGTCACTCAATAGTATATGAAATGCCTGGGGGATCCCATGCATGGAGATCCTAAAACATCGCTTCCACAACGAATCATTTTATAACCTATCAAGCATTGTGAGTCCCATTGTGGTTCTTAAAAAAGAACTCACATTCTCTCACCAGCCTGATTACCTGCAATGAACAAGATTGGCACATATACATATATTCCTGAGAAAGCATTCATAATTATAGCCATTTAGGAAACCAATAAATTCCAATATCAAAACTCAATTGAAAATGATCATGGAATTTATCAATGTACAGGTTGGAAACAACATTTAAATAAAATAAAGGAACAAAAAACCTTATAATAAACTTATTTAGTCAAATAGCCCCCCTTAAATAATTTTATTCAATTTAAACATCAACCTAAAGTGTCAAAAACACATGTAGTTTATAATTTAAAGAATCATGGGTAATGGTAAAGACAATATGATTATGTAGGCACACCTGAAAGGGTGTCCAATGGAATGAAAATAACCTAGGAAGGGTTCACATTATGCAAAGGTTGTAGAGAACTAGACTAAGTAGTTTAATTAAATTAATATGGTTTAATTGTGATTCGTCGATAGGCACTGAGGAGTGTAACAACAGTGTGAATTTAATAACATAACAAAAATAAGGGAAATATAAAAAATTCCCTACAAACTAGTTGTAGTATCTCCAAAATTATACAACAAACATTGATTTGACATAAAATAGAATAAATGCTGTGATTTTAGGATAACCATAATTTAGTGTAAAAACATTCAGCAGAAAATTCTACAAAAGAGAGTATATGAAATGGTAAAATTATTGGTTTAGAATATTGTTTTTAAAAAGAGATTAACTTCACATATTATGGTTTTAACATAGTGAAGAGACGGAGTGGTAACGAGCTTCCTAAGGGACAATGGAGGATGAGGTTGGGGCACTTAAAGGGTGGAACTATAGGGGGAACTGAACCAAGGGGAGTGGAGAGGGAGTTTAAAAAAATGAATTGAATGAAATAATATAAGAAGGAAAAAATTTAAAAAAAAATTGAAAAAAATGAAATAAAATAAAAATAAAATAATAGGGAATTGAAGAGAAAATAAAAAATAATAAAAATGGTTAAATAGATTTTAATTATTTTTACTCTTTTCGTGAATTTTTTTTATTTTATTATTTACGTTCATTCAATTTTAATATCTTTTAATTTCATTCAATTTCATTTAATTACATGTAATACCTTTTTATTATGACAACATGAACATTGTGTAAGGGTGAGATTTATTATATTACAAAAAATCTCATGAAACTATTTATATAATTTAATATTTGTTTGAGACTTGCAACAAGATTTGTGGGCGCACGCTCAGTGTCAGTTTAAGGATTTCAAATAAAACATTTAAATTCTCCATTTCTTCATTATAGCCATGATGTTACAACATTCTCACTTTAAGAGAAATCTTCCCTAAGTTTCCATTCCGAGGGTAGTGGAACATCATCTAAGAAAACATCTGGTCACTATTCACATACAACAGTCTCCTATTCCCAGGTCTCATCCTAAATACATTCTTGTTTCCAAAACTCCTGGACCAAAATAACTGACTTGACTCAAAGAACCTTCTTGCAATAGTCCGTGATACATATCAAATGCTCCTCGAAGGATGCATTAACATCAGTTTGATGTCGTCAGGATTAAATGAATGAGATAGGTCTAAATTATAATGTATAAGAAGGGATAAATGGATGACATAGTGCATGTAATGGTACCTTTGAGGTAACAACAAATGATAGGCTACCAACATTAATCTATCCACTATCTCGAATGTCCCAACATATCTTAGTTAAGACATTCCATGACATCTGATTCACATATGAACAAATCTCAGTGAAACCTGAATAATGACTGGATATCCTACCTAAAACTCTAGAGGTACATGAAAACTATTAGTATAAGACTTATGTCTAGATATAACATTATCCACACACTACATGAATTTTCTAGACATGCTCAAAAGTCTCCTGAATGTGATGAGTACCCAAAAGATATTCCTCACATATATCAAGTTGGAATAGAGTTGAATGACATGGTATTCTATTGTAGACTTCCTATGGATCCATTTGAATTATTTTATAGAAGCTGTTTTCATAGGAATACTCAATTAGAAGAATATGTTTCTCCTCAGGGAAACTAAAATCATGGATACAAGCCTGAAAGATATCCTCGAGCACCAGAATAGTCCACTTGGACTACCTATAATTCTGGGGGTGATATGTAGTACTCAAAAGTACCTTTGAGCCATGTTCATTCTGTAACCCTTGCTAGACTCAGGAAGTGAAACATGAATCTTAGTCTGATATGATAGAACATGGTACTCCATGAATTCAAACTGTCTACCAAATATAAATTCCCCTAATTCATCAATAGAGAAGGTCTCTCGAATAGCTAAGAAGTGCATGACCTTGGTCAACCTATTGATGATCACCCATACTGAATATCTAACTCAAAGAAATCGTAGGTATCATATAATGAAATCTATAGTGATGTCATTCCATTTCCACTTAGAAATGGATAAAGGATGTAGGAGACCAATAGTTCATTGATGCTATACCTTCACCTGCTGATAGGTGGTCCATCGAATAATGAAACCTACTATTTTATTCTTCATACTTTCCCCCCAAGACCGACGATGGATATTTCAGTACATCTTGGTATTTTCAAGACGAACTACCCAAATAGAGTCATTAGTTTCCCTCATCTGCTCATCCCAAATACCATAAGGTACCCATACTCGGCAAAAGTAGAGTAGAGTTTCACTACTATCAACAACCCAACCAGGAGGTGGGTTTTCTTTTGTGACATTTTTAATAACAATTATCCCCTATAGATCAGATAACTATCGCCTGAGGGATTAATTCAAAAAAGATCACATCACTATAAGTTATGCTAGAACTAGATTTCTGCTTTGATCCTTAACCTCCAGATGCATATCAGAAAACAAATTCATCATCTTCCACTCACTGATGGAAGCTTGGACGGCTTGTGTCTGAGTCTTTTTTATCAATGAGTCATTTAAGACATTACGCTTTCATGGGGTATAATAAAGCTCAAAGTTAAACGACTGTAGGAATTAGACCTACCAATACTGCCTCAAATTCATGTTTCATAGTGTGGAGATATATTTCAATCATTTATGATCTGTGTAAACAATGAACCACTCAACCAACAAGTAGTGTCTCCAATAGTGCAGATATTGAACTACAATGGCTAATTCGATGTCAGGTGTAGGATAGTTCTGCTCATGTGGCCCCAGTTCGTAGGATCAATAAGACATGACTCGATCACCCTACATCATGATTGTACATAATCTAATTCCTAATAAATCAAAATAAATAGTATATATTTTACCTGGCTCGTAGAATCCGAATTAGAGCTATCCTAAGTCTTCCATTAACTCATGGATATCTTTTTCAAAAGCATCATACCAGATGAACTGAAAAACGTTCTTTTTCATAGCCATAAGTGGCACTTCTAAGCTGGATATGTCCTGGATGAATCCTCTATAATATCCAAAATCCAAATGAAAATGTGTATGCCAAAAATATTCATGGGATACTCTCAAAACTGCTCCACTATGGTTATCTGGGTCGACTGAAAATACTGTCTTAGATAAGATATGACCCAATAAGTGAATCTTGTTGATCCAAAAGTGGCATTTTTTTATCATCATGTATATTTGGTGCTCTTTCAGCATACTTATCAGGATATCAAGAATTGTTTCATAGTCATGTTTGGAGCATGAATACACCAAGATGTCATCTATGAAGACTACAACAATGGAATCAATGTACGGGTGGAAAACCCAATTCATCAGAGAAATTAAAACCATTGTTGTGTTCGTAAGACAGAATGGAATAACAAAAAAATCATACAAGTCATACATGTTCCAAAAATTTCTTTGTGGCATATCTAATTTTCGCGCACACACCTAATGAAAACCCAACATCAGATCGATCTGGGAGAAAACTGTTTCTCCTTAGATCTGGTCTAATAGGTTGTCTATATGAGGAAAAAAATATTGATTCATTACCCTAATATGGTTGGGATGATGGTAATACACACACAATATGATGGTACAGTCCACCATCATGGTGAAATGTTCTAGTGAACCACATGATGATGTACTAGGTCAGATGAAAGCCTTCCCCTCAAGATCTTGATGATACTTCTTGAGTTTGTGTATCTCTGTTGGATCCATCCTATAAGGAGTAATGGATACTGGTTTCACACATGTAACTAGATTGATAAATAACTCAATATCCCTTATAAAAGGTAAGTCAGTGAAATATCCCATGAATACATCCCTAAAATGACCCACAATGGGAAGAAACTTCACTAACTATATTCATCATCAGACATAGAGAGACTTACATGAAGAGTTGTCACCCGCCTAGCCCAGAACACATGGGACGAGCTCGGTCTTAATCAATATTTATTCTCCCTTGTGTATAAAATTTATTCCCTCTAGTGTTTTTAAAGACACATAATGATGATATAAATCCACTTGGGCATGATAAATAATGAACCATTCCATATCAAGAATCACATAAAATTCAATAAACTTGTGGCTATAGAAATTCTAGATGAAATTATACCTACCTATCTCAAGTGGCATTCATGGAACTGGACTATGCACTCTATTCATACCCCCAAAGGACTGTTGAGAAAAATAACACTACTGATGTAATCGATGAAAAACTCAAACTTTATATGAGATTCTATGGCAGATGAGGTAAACATGTAATAGAGTAGAAAGAAAAGGGAAGGTGTTGGGACTCCTAGGTAATGTCAAGTCAAACTCTAACATTCCCACTAAATGTGACTATTTAATCCTAATTGATAGTACACAATTTTTATTTATAACTTTCATGTACTATAAAATATTACAACAGAACACAGAGTCACTCACATATAAACATGCAGATGCATCTTGATAATAGATATGACATGACAATATACATGTTATTTAAATTCCTATGGAGCATAATATGGTGCTTGTTAATGAAATTATATCATATCATTGGGCTAAGAAAATCATAATTTATCATCTCAATAATACTAATATCAGTTAAAACATAAAATAATTGTTTCACCAAATGGTTAACTCGTATCAACAATAAATGGTATAATCAATAATTGAGTTCCCAATCTAGGAAATTCGAGTTTCCTTGGTACAAGGATTAACTGCATCCAAACATAGGGTAAGTTCCAAATAATGATATCCTAGTCTCTTGTCTTACACATACTGCAAGAAAAAAGGAAGAAATAAATCCCTCTCTAGCCATAATGTAGCATCCTACCCAGAGTGCCTATGTAAAGGGGCCTCGAGACGGTGGGATACAATACCTCAAGTGAATCTCCCCAAACAATAGAGGATGCCAATTAATATAGAGGGTACTGGTAAAGTCCTTTGTGAGACAATTCCCCCAACGAAATAAGTTATATTATGGATGATGGAATAATATAATAGATCATGTAGAACAAACAATATGAAATTCCACAGATAACGGAAGAAAGAGATAAAGAACCCAACAAAAAAATATAATAAATGAGAAAGGTTAAATGTCATAACTGATACAATGATGATGTCAATGTATGATACTAAATTTAAATAAATAAATTTTTAGGGGTATATGGTATAACCATAGACATCATGCTGACCAAGACTCAAAAGGCCAAACATAAACTACAACATGGCATATCGAGCATGGATCAATCCTCTACCCTTGAATCTCCATCCAAAAAAGCGAAGTAATCAAGCATCGTATGTGGAACTCTTCCCTATATCCATACATTTTAACATAATGTCTCCTTAGTTACCAAATTGTGCATAAGAGGGGTGTGAGATATACTCTCAGTATGCCAAAACCCAACGTATCTAGACCTTTCCATTTCATGCAGAAAACAAATAACAGTGTCTCAATGTATAATAAAAGCCGAAAATTCAAATAATAAAAAAATATTACTGGGATTGGGTTCCCAAATGGGCACTCATACCATAACACCTTCATAGGCTTATATCATAAGTCTAAACAAGATACCTGGTAATGATGTAAATATATAGCAAGGCCTACGTAACATTGCAATTGAAGGAAAAGTGCATACATACAATCTTGTTCTTTTGATTAAAGTCCGAACCATATGTTGAAACTAACCACACTAAAGGCACAATAGAGTATCAAAGAGCAGAAGAAATTATATATAATGCATAAATAAAATTATCTAAAGCATTTATATTAATATCGGAATGTATAGAGGTGGAGTTGGATCTTGTCCCAATATTAATATCGGTATGTATAGAGGTGGAGTTGGATCTTGTCCCAAAGGTATCTCTAAGGTACATCCAATCAATAATCCAATGTCATCAATCCCATCCAAGGCGATCCAACTCAATATCCTAGGTATTGATTGGGGTATGGTAACCATGTATCCGTACTATGTATCACACATAATAGACCAAGTCTCAATATAGGATTGGATTATACATCTTGCCAATGGGTCTATCCTTGATTCCCCCTAAGGATACCAGTGTCAATTATTAGTATATGAAAAGACCAAGGCAGTGCATGCCTAGTGAGACAAAAACAACACTTTCCTGACGCATCGTTCTATAACCTATCAATTATGGCGAGTCTAATAATGAGTTCATAATATGAAACTCACATTCTCTAACCACACTAATGACATACAAAGAAAAGAGAGGCACATATAAATATATCCCATAAAACTCATTCTTAATTTCATCCATTTAGGAATCCAATAAATTCCAATATCGTAACTCAGGTCACACAGAACATGGAATTTATCAGTGCAAGTAGAGGGAACAATATCTAAGTAAATGAAAATAAAAAAAATCCTTATTATCAAAATATTTAGGAAAACTATTCACCCTATGAAAATATCTTCAATTTAAAATTCAACCTAATGTATCACAAAAACACATGTATCAAATTATATAATCCATCAAGACAAATAGTAACAATAATCTAATTATGTTGGCACACCCACGGGTGTGTCAAATAGCATGGATATAACAAAGGAATGGTTCATATTAATCAAAGGTTGAAATGATCAAGGATTATTGGTTTTATTAAATTAGTAGTATTTAATTGAGATTCACCAGTAGTCACTAACGAACAGCACAACAGTGTGAATTGTTTAACATAAAGAAACAACCAGAATTGACATAGAATACCTACCTCGTAGTATTATTATCTTCCACATCACAAGAAATTATTAAATTTTTCCTAAAATAGAGGAAATCTTGTGATTTTAGGATAACCCCAATTTTGGGTAAAAACATTCCCCAGAAGATTTCTCTATGGAGAGTTAATGAAGTTAAATTATTCGTGGTGTGGAGGATTAGCCTTACCCAGAGCATCACATCACTTTTGATGGAATTTAAAATGGAGAAGAGATGGACTCGTATTGGGCTTCTTAAGGGAGAGAAGAGGAGGAGGACGAGGCGTAGTAAGGGGGTGCTATAGGGGGAACGCACCAGGTGGAGAGGCGAGGGAGAGAAATAAAAATAATAAAGGATTATAAAAAAGATAAATAAAAGAAATATAATGGAAAATAAAAAAATAAATTAAATTTAAATAATGTGAATGAGTGGGAAAAATAAAAAATAATAAAAATGGTTAAACACATTTTAAATTATTTTTACTTTTCTCATGTCTGATTTTTATTTTATTATTTATCTTCATTATTTTTTTAAAAAAATTAATTTATTTTTATTTAATTTTATCCCTCTTAATAATTTTTAAATATAATAAATCAATAATTATCTAATGGAACAATGTATTATTTTACATAAATCCCACAAAACTATTTAAATTATTTAATAGGTTCTTAGGAATTCCTATAGGTTGAACGTGCATGTGCTCTCACTCAGTTTAAGGGTTTGGATTGAAAAAATTAAATGGTTTATATATTGATTAAAGCATGGATGTAACCATTATAATTTAATCCTTAATAGTTAGTCTGACCCCCTACGTAACTACTTTTAACACTAACTGTAAGACCCTGAACCTTCGTAAAGTTAACTGTCTATGTAATGTTTTTCCCAGATGAAGCCCTATAATAAATATATTCATTATATTTAAAATTTATTATGGTTTTATAGGGATCTTAGTTTTATTTTGTGTCTTAGGAAGTGGTCGGGGTTTGTAACAATGTTGTTCTAGCACCATGGGCTTGCAGTTAGATAGACACTGGATAATGAGGGGAAATAAGTATCCTTGCTTGGGCCTATATCAAAGACCATCTTGTGAGCCAAAACTAGATGAAAACTAGGTAATCTGATCACTAATTGGGGACATTGCCTAATCAATGGCCACAAATTTTCTTTTTAAATTTGAAAAAGACTTGTATTTTCACCCAGGCTACCCCTTAAACCCCAACCTGAGGATTTTTCTCCTCACCATTCTTACTAAAAAACCCTCACACCCTTCACACTATTTTCATCCATATAGAGGATATAACTCAATAATTGACCAATTTGAGTGTCCTTAATATTGATTAAAGATATAGAAAAGGCTAAAACTCTTTTATTATCCCTTTTTTATTTCTTTTACAGTCAAGCGACCTCTCATAATTTTTTTTTCTAATCTCGGTATTTAAATGGTATTTTATATTTTCTCATTTTCTCCAATTTTATCTCAAACTAAAAGATAGTTTTGGGAATATAAACTGTTATGATTATTTTGTGGGTGGTACCTAAACATTTAAAAATGATATCTTTTTAATTTTCAAGATCTAGTGTATTGTGGTCGTTGTAGCTGGTCATACAGTGAACATGAATATAATTAAAAGACTCAATATTAATCACAGCAGGGTATATCTTCTACATAAATTATATAAATGAACCTAAATGAATGTTGATTCCTATGAAATAATAAATCAAAATATTTTTTTTAAATTTTTAGGTAAGAACATTTGGCCTCCCATAAATTCAAAGTGGTACATAAAATATTATTGTTTTAATAATAGTTAAATGTTAATTATAAGAAAATTACATGGTATATTTGAAATATTAAATAATTATAATAATGCTTTGATAAGGTAATTATGAATTGAATTGTTTGGTTATGAAAAGAAAACAATAATAGATTTATTAAAAAAAATTAATGGTTTAGTAAATTTAGTGGAATAAGTGAATTGCTTGTTTATATTTTTAGAAGTATAGAGGGAATTTTAAAATAATGTTTTTAAATGATGATTAACCATATTCTTTTAAATTATTAATATCATAATTGGGAGAATTTTACTTACCCGGATAATTTTTATAAATGTGTAAAAAGCCTTAAATGTTTGTTAAAATAATGAATATTCAGTTCAATATTTTTGGTGTTCAACACTCAGTTATTGTGAGATTCTTGGGCATACAAATTCTTGATTAAGACTGAATGAAAATATTAAATAAATTATATTATGAACACTTTTTAAATTCTAATTAATTTAATAACTCAAAAATGAAGGATCATATGAGAAATATGAGGCTACCAATGTGTTATAAAGGATAATTTTACCCTAGGCATGGTCTAACATTTGTATGTGTTGGGAATTTGGATGCCTCACTCGTAAAAATAACCCTTTTAATTAATTATTTGATTCATTTTTTGAATATTAACGAATTAATATCTCCCAAATGGTGTATCAAATGAGAAATGAAAGACCACCAATGGGTCTAGAATGAGTAATTTAACCTAAAGAGGGTATAATATTTGTAAGTGTAGGATATTTGGATGACTCGCTCACAATAATAACATATTCCTTTTGAATTAATTATTTATTCCATTTTTACTTAATTAACAATTAATATCTCTCAAATGATGTGTTATATGAAAAATCTAAGACCCCCATTAGGTTTTGAACAATGGTTTTACCCAAGATGAGGCATAGATTCTCTTTCAAACAAGCGTTTTATTTTTAAAAAAATATTATTATGTCAAATAATTAATTCTAATAAAAAACATATTTCATGAGCTCATCTTCAACTCACCATTGAAAATCTATTAAATCATTAAAGATTTTCAAAATC
Source organism: Viscum album (assembly GCA_963277665.1). NCBI lineage: Eukaryota > Viridiplantae > Streptophyta > Magnoliopsida > Santalales > Viscaceae > Viscum > Viscum album. Next base: position 1,260,957,177 of record OY728140.1, on the reverse strand, counting down.
ATTTTTTCTCTATTGTTTTGAATAGTTTCAGTTTCAACACCTTAATGAGGATGAATAAATGACTTCAAACTGTTTTTTGGGTTGAATAACTCTGAAAATAGGGTATTTCAATAACTAAAATGATGAACTTGCTTTTAGTGTTTTATTCATAACCAAACCAATAATTTTTTTTCATGGTGGATACAATCAAGTGAGAATGACTCGATCTACCCTTTTATTATTGGGTTGATTTTTCTGGTTCGATCTCAAGCATCCCTAATCGCTCGGCCTCCTATTACCTTGTGCGCCTCCTAGCCAATGAAGAAGGAGAATTTTTATAATTTTTTTATTGGTTTCAACATTTTCCATTCTATAACTTCATCATTATTGATCGGAATGACATGTCATCGATGCTATTGAATTATTCTTGATGAGAAGTTGCAAAATAATATTTTTGTTTTGAAGGCACCAAGCTATTTCTCAATTCGATTTTTCACATTTTAAATGGATATTTTGAAATATATTATCCATAGATAATATTTTTGTTTTATCGTGATATAAATTATAATATTTTCATATGATAATTGATTTGAATTAACAAAGGAGAATGAAACATTTAATCAAAATTAATTATGAAATAAATTATTAATGGATAATTATAAGGTAATTATCATGTGACCTAGAATATCGAAATCATCATGGGATAATTACATGTTTTATCAAATAATAATTATTATAATTTTAAAATTACAATATCATAGAATTATCAATGATAATCCAACCATAATCAAAGATTCATTTTAAATAAAATTATCAAATTGTGTTTGTCATATTATCACATTAATATTTTAAATGATAAATTCGAAATTATATAAGAGAATGAATATATCATCAAATGTGGTATCTTATTTAATTTCGAAATAAACAAATATGTATAGGTTCATGGATCCTCTAACGAATGTTGACAATGGTGTATCGATGCTTATGAAAATAAATAGAGTTGTGAGGAGGTATATAGAACAACACATGGTGGTTTATCTCTACTGCTAACATCGATGACATAGAGGTTGCTGGTTCCATCCTGATTATCCAAATTTTTTAACCAAAAATTACTTTATTTACTTCAATTTTTTATTTAAATTCAAGTGCGATAAAATTGTTTCAATTGATTTGATAAAATTTGAATCTAGTGGATTGGGAGAATTGAAATGGTTTGGGGAAAAACATTCGTGGAATCCACGAATTCCATTGAATTAGGGTATGTTTATGTAGATTGATTGATTTAAATGATTGAATATAAATTAATGATTTGATGTAAATAATTGAAATTATGTTATGGAATTTAATTTGGGATGTAAAATATAAAATTATGTAATTAGTTTTGAATGGATTTCAAACATGTGAAAATGGAATAGAATTTTCGATAGAAACCCAATTGTTTTTGATTTTTAAAAAGGCATTTTTTTCTTAAATTTTTTTTGTTTTAAATGGAAACTATTATTTTAAAATGGGTGAATGGGATTTAATTTTATTTTAAGAAATTTTAAAATAAAATGACCATAATTTATTATATAAGAGAACCTGTGAGCCTTGGGTAGATTGTGAGTTATGTGGGGACACTCTACGATTATAAAATATTCTAAAACAAACATTCAACAGTTCACATCCCATAGGTGATGGTGATGAGTCATCTTTGACCAGTGTGTAAAGGACATATGTGTAAACATGTTTTCATGATCACTAAGTGATTGCAGAGTCCAATATCTTGGAACTTTTTTCCTATTTAATAAATGAACATGATTCTCGCTTATTTATATTTGAGATATAAAATGTATTCTGATGTTGCTAATTTCTTTTAAATTCTTTTTCTAAATATAAATATACTTTTCACATTAAAAGTATTATTTTATCCATTATATTAGATATATTCAATCACTTGTAATGTAAATATTGTGCTTCATGTATCTTCCATCATTTGGACTGTATAACATGATTTTTTTAAAATATGCAATGAAATTTGAAACATATTTACATTAAAATTGTAAGCATTATATTAGTTAATCATTCATTGGAATATGTTACAGAATCCTGGGTGAGACCCTACTATAATTTTTAGCTCGCATCCTAATTTTTCCTTCAGGTGTTCAAAGTCTATCTTCTTCTAGGTTTGTGAAAGAGGATATGATCACCTGGTTGTAGATCTAGATGCTAAACCTTGGTAGAGTGAGTTGTGTCATTAGAGACTGGGGTTGTTTCCCCCTGTTTTGGTACTTGAGTTATAGTACATTGAGATTGTTTATGCCTTTTTTTATTCTGGTACACCACTCACAGTAGAGTTATTTTTTATGCATAATATATAGCTTATTTTTCATCTTCTATGTTTTTGTAAAAATAATTACCACTTACAATTTTTAAGAATCTATGTGTTAGTATCTGGCCTGTGGGGATTGGGAATTCCTTTCGGGATATATTAGGTATGGTTCAGTTATAAGGTTACCAATGTACCCAGGTTGGTTCATGAAAATGTGGTATCATATAGAGGAAGTAATTTTGACATTAAGTTAGAATGCGTTTGTGAAATCTTTTCGGGAATTTAGAGGTAGTTGTGATTGAGTACCTATTTGGCTCTCACCACAATGAACATTATGTTACCTAGAGGAGGTTAGGGAAAGTATACATATGGATTAGTTAGTGTATTTTACTTATTTTTATTTGGATAAATTAAAATTCAAATCTTGATGGTTCTTTCTATTGATATTAATTTCCTTAAATTCTCTGATTGATCACTACCAAATGTCAAAAATATTTTATACTCATGTTGTGTAACATCATGAAACCAAGAAGATGTGTGTATCAGATCTAAGAGGCGGCTGCTATATAAAATCAGGGACATAATCTTGTAGTGGATCCTAATGTAGTTGAAATGATCGTGCATACTCTCCATGCTTTGGGACAAGCACCTCACTAGTCCCCATGCAGTCTCTAGTTGTGGATCCTTAGTGGGATGTTCTTCAAAATCATTCTCCAGAGTTACTTTTTAAGAAACCTATAATTTTCAAATGATCCATAAATCCCCAACACGATGAAGAATTATTGGGCTAGATAGAACGTTTGTTTGAGTTCATGGAGAAACCAGATGAGATCAATGTGTTGTATGCCACCTTCATGCTGAATGGACCAAGAAGGAGATGTCGGGACATGACAGTGATAGAAATGAAATAAGTGCCCTTAAAGTGGAATATCTTCAAGGTTATTTTCAATGACTAGTTATATCTAGATTCAATGGAGTTGGAAAAGGATATAGTGTTTTTCAAGCATGAGAAGACTGATAGAACTATGACTGAATATTCAAATCTATTTTTTGAGTTGGTGTAGATTGTTCCCAAGAATGTATCTAATTAGAGGACGGAGGCTCTAAATATTGAGTTAGATATTTGATCAGATATCCAATCTCATTTTTATTTCTAAAGCTTACCACATTTTATGATGTGATGAATAGGGTAATGATGGTTGATTTGGAAAAGGATAAAATTTTAGGGTTGATGTGAGTTTATTTTTATCCCAGTTGTAACATGAGTACATTTAAAGTAAAAGGGATGTGTGATGACACTCATAGAGATTCTCGACAACAGGGGTGTTTTCAACCTCTTGTATTTCCTGGCAGAAGCCCTTTGATATGTTACCAGTGTAGTCAACCAATGTATTAAAAGAGTTTATGTACTGAGGAACCCAAGAAATGTTGCTCCTATACATGTTTTGGGATATTAAAGAAGTTCTGACACAATGATTCTAGTATATATAGAGGAATGAGATTACCAAACCCTCCAAAAACTATGTTGAAATAAAATTAATCATGTATAAATGGGTTCTATCCATAGGAATATGGGATAATGCTTTTTTGGTAGTGGAGGAGTCTATATAAGAAGGTGATTTGGGTCCAGAAAACGTGAGAGGTACAATTACTACAAATTTTTCATCACTAACTACACTATTTGATAGCAGTGCATCACACTTGTTTATTTCAAAACAATCCATTAATCTTCTTTTTCTTCTTAAAGAGTTGTTATAGTGTGAAATGGATATTACTACACCCTATGGTACATAGATATAGAATAGTCTCCATGTCTCTACTTGTGTCTTCTCTCTATCTGATGTCAAGATTTCTTGGATTTTTCTGGTTCTCAACATCAAATATCATGAAATCAAATTCAGGATGGACTGGAGCATTGCAATTAACAGTTTGTAATGATGGTTATCTTCAACGGGTCTACCTTAATACACCTGGTGGTGTGCCTCTTGAACTTCCATTTGAATGGGACCCATGTTTAAGCAGATTAGTATATTCTTATCTTGAGTTGGGTATTGAGATATCAGTGTTTCTATTGATCTAGTGTGGGATTCTATGAGTGGTAAACTCCTTTTAGTCCTCGTTTAGTTTCCAAATGTGTTTTCTTCTAAATTCTATAGTTTTCCACTGGCATGGTAGAATGATATTTCTATTGACTTAATACATGGTACTCAAATAATTTCAATTCTTTCTTTCCTCATGAGTGATACCAGTTCTCTTTGATTTGAAAGATGGTGTTTCTATTCTCAAATGTATTAACTACCAAAAGACCAATAAAGTGAATGTAAAAATTTAGACATTAACAAAGATTTTTTGCCTTTTGTATTAGTTTAAATGGTAAAGGAAATGCCATTGCAGATGAGTTAAGAAGGAAAATTTCAAACCAGTCTATGAATGAATCTTCAAAAGAGTGGATTTTGATGGATTTTCTGAATATTTTCATATTATAGTTCCGGAGAAATGGGGTGAAATATATTTATCCAGATTTCAATTGAAATCTACATTTCTCAATAATATTATTTAGGAATAATATATTGATGAAAAAATCCATAGCATTAAATAATCATTAGGGTGGGGAGACCAATAACCAATGTTCTTTCTCCAAAGAGGGTGTTATGTGTTATCATAATTGTTACATTGTACCGTTATTTGCAAGGAAAGATTTAATGGAGTATTTACATAATCCCTTGGGGTCTATGAACCCCAAAACAACTAAAATTTTATACAACATAGTGAAGGGGTTCTAGTAGTCAGGTATGAGGCAAGGCATTGATGATTTGGTTTCATGTTTCTATATATGCCAATAGGTGAATGCCAAGAACCCAAAACCAACGAGTTTTGATCAACCACTTCCAGTCCCTTCTTGGAAATGGTATTAAATCTCATTGTATATTGTGTTTGGTATACCTCATACCCAGGGGATGAATAATGTGATATGGGTTGTGATCAACAAGCTATCCATGTCGGATCACTTTATACCCATTCACGATATATCCAAAGTTAAGGAACTGGAAAATATCTATGTGAAATAGTTTGTTTCTTTTCATGGAGTTCTATCTGCTATATCCTCAGAAAGGGATCCTTGGTTTACTTATCACTTTGGGATAGGCCTTCATTTGGATCTAGGATCCCAAGTCTGTTTAATTATGAACTACTATCCACAGTCAGATGGAAAAATAGAGATTTATAAACATCCTTGAGGATATGATTTATGCTTATGTTGTCGAATTTGGTGGGGAGTTGGGATGATCATTTGGGGTGGATGAGTTTTCTTGTAAAAATAATTTGTAGTTTTCTATCAGAATGAATTTATTTGAGGCCTTATATGAATGTCCTTGTAAATCTATATTTTGTTGGTCAGATATTGGTGATAGTTCCCTGGTTGGAGCAAGTTTTGTCCACGAAATGAAAAAAATAGTTAATTTTTCAGAATATGATAATAACACAGAGCTGATACTAGTCTTATGTTGATCGTCACCGAATGAATTTTTAATTTTAAGTCGGTGACCAAGTATTCGTGATGGTTTCACCATGATTTGGACATCGACGACCTAGGAATATAGGGAATATTTCTCATCATTTGGTCGGACCTTTCGGGGCTATTAACATAGTAGTTAATGTTTCATAACATTTATCAATATGACCATAACTGACACTAATACAAAACATGTTGCATGTTTCATAGTAGTGAATGTATCTCTTTAATCCATGTCATGTTTTGAGAATGACTGATCTTGATATTAAACGTGATTTATCCTTAACATTATGATTAGTGTGGATAGTTGATTCTGAGACCAAGGTACTTTGTGGGAGGACAATACCTTTGGTGTGTGTTCTATGGTATCTTTATTAGGATAATTAAGAGATTTGGGAGCATGAGAATGATGTTCAATATCTGTGGTCTGTGTTGTTTCAGAAATACCACAAAAGATAATTCTTGAGGATGAGAAGTTGATAGAGGGGGAACTTGTAATATCCCTTTTTTACCATGATTATAAAACCTCTTTTGTTAAATTATTAATATCATAAGTTGGAAAAATTGATATTTCAGATATTTTTTGATAAATGTGACAAATTCCTTAAATGCCTATTAACATCTTGTAATATTCAATTGAATATTTTTTGGTGTTTGACACTGAGTTTGTGTAAGATTATGAGGCCTGAAAAGACTCGGTGAATACAAAAGAAAAATATTAAATAAATTTATTTAAAACATATTTCTAATTCAAAATAATTGAATAAATACAAAATGTTGCTTCGTATGAGAAATCTAAGACCACTGATGGGTATATAATGAGGGTTTTACTCAAGACAAGGTATAACATTTGTACTCTTCGGGTGTTTGGATGACTCACTCACAAAAATAACGATTTTTATTTTATTTAATTATTTGATCAATTTTTTGAATATTAAATAATTAATATCTCTCAAATTCTGTGCCTTATGGAATATTTGAGACCAACACTGGGTTAATAATGAGGGGTTTACCATAGATGGGTTATAACATTTGTAAGAATAAAAAGTTTAGATGGATCACCCGTGACAGAAAATGTCAATTACTTAATTATTCCATTTTTTAATTAATAAATTATTAATATCAACCAAATGGTGAATTGTGTGAAAAATATGAGATCATCATTGGGTCCATAATGGGATGTTTACCCTTGATGGGGAATTACTTCTATAAACAACATGAGTTGGATGTTTTTTTAATTTCTAGGTGAAATAATTAATTTTAATAAAAAATTAATTAAAGACTTCATCTTCACGATTTGTTACAATTTTTGATTTAAATTCAATTTCTCAAACATTATTTCAATTTATTTAATAAAAACCATTTCAATTGTATTGGGATATTTGAAATTGGTTTGGCATGAGAAATAGAAAAAACCAAAATTCCTTTGAATTGGGGTATATTTATGGAATTTTTTTGATTTTTATTGTTGAAATTAATTTATAGATTTGATGGACATTGATGAAATTTAGTTCATTAATTTAATTTTGAAAAAGAATTGTGAAATTATTGAAATGGTTTTTAATGGATTTCATACTTGTGTGAATGGCATAAAATGTACTTCTAGAAATCCATTTTTTATCTTCTTAAAGAGGCAAATTTTTTATTAAAGCATGTTTTTATTTAAAATAGAAAATTCGCATTTGAAATAGGGGAATGAGAATTAATTGTATTTTAAATTATCTTAAACTAAATTTCCCATTATTTATTATGTAAGAGCACATGAAAATCTTTAGTATATTTTGAGTTATTTGGAAATAGTATACAATTATACAAAGTTAAAAAATATACTTGTTGAATGTCACATACCTTAAGCGATAGGGATAAGTCCTCTTTGAATCGTGTCCAGAGGATGTTTGTGTACACATATTTCCATGATCACTTTGAGTGTGAGGAGTCCTATAGCCTAGAACCTATTTGCGTACTTCGCATATGATCATGATGGTTTCTTGATTGTATTTCAGATATAAAATATATGATAATGTTGCTAAATGATTTTACATGCCCTATATGAATTTATATACACTATTTTATATAAAATGTTTTATTTAATACATTTTTTTAGAAATATTCTACCACTTGTAAAGTAATTAATATTCTTACATAATTTTCCATTATCCTTACTATATTTCATGATTTGTTTATTATATGATGATAAATGATAGACCTATTTATAGGAAAATTGGAAGCATTATTTTTATTAAAATTTTAATCGAATCTATTATAGAATCCATGGTGATACCCTTCATTGATTTTTAGCAGACATCATTTTTTTTCTTTCTGGTGTTTGTATACTTTCTTCTTATTGGTTAAAAAAAGGGGATATGATCTTTTAGAGGTAGATAAATCTGTTGAACCTTGGCATGGTGAGTTGTGTCTTTAAGGAAATGGGCTATTTTTCCCATGTTTTGGTACTTGGTTTGTTACAATTTGGGATTGTTTATGCCTTGTTGTTTTCTGGTATAAAAATCTTAATGGAGTTTATTTTTTTATGAATTCTGTCTTTCTAGTTTTTATTTCTCCTTTTATTGGAAAAACCATTCCCAATTACATTTTGTATGATCTGAGGTGCTAGTCCTTGAACCGTGGTGATGAGAAACACCGTTTGTGCTATATCAGGGAAGCATAGTTATCAAGTTACCAGGGTAACCAAGAGGGTTCATGACAAGAATTATAATTGGTTTTTTTATAGGAAATTTTAAATTATATTGAAAAATACCATTTTTATTTAATGTGACAATATATAGTGTGCATGAAACAACGTGACTTGTAAATATTAAATGGATATTTTTATAGTTATGATCATTAGTGGAAATAATTAATTGAAATTGTAAACAGTGATGGGTGATAGGATTTCAAATAGAATTATCATGTTGAATGGTAATTACAAATTTATAAATTGTGTTTATATAGAAAAATCCCAATGAATTGGTCATGAATTATATTGTTATGAGTGGTTATGAAAACACCCCATGTTGTGGTATTTCATACTCATATGGAAAACACACTACAACATGGTCATGAAAACAAATATTGTGATGTGTTTTGAAATCACCCTTTGGTGTGTTCATGATTAATTAATGGAAAGAACCTTTAAGGGTGATCATAATCATATAGTTTGAATATAAAAAATGAAATTCTTTAAGACACCCAGGTATAGCCTGAACTAGGTATAGTAGATTGGGGTCATGGACCTATGTATAAAAGATTGTATATTATGATATCAGGTTTCAACATAAATCCCAGACATCGATGATTAATATTATGTAATTAGATTATATAAAATATTAACTCACAGTACTCTATTTGTAATAATTTTATCATATAACTTATATTTAGCGACATAATTTTTGGTTTCCTACTGAGTTATATTCAAACACTACCCAGACTTCCATGTATGTTTGGTTCCCGCGTAGACGATTGATGGTAATAGTTATTGACCGAGGAAAGGCCTGATGCATGATGTTTTCCCTAGAATATTGAGATAGAGTGTCGATGATAGTACCTGTCAAGACTCAGGATCTATTTGATAGGAGGCTTAGATTCATTTTATTTTATCTTTATTATCCAATGTATTTTTTATTCCCCCAAGGTTTCTACAGTAATCTGTATTACAAATAAATTATTGTAGAATATTGATATATTAGTTACTTTTGGATATTTCTTTGTATTATATATAATAATAATATGATGTTGTATAAATTAATTTTTAATATTTTAGTTGAGATGGTACTATGAACAAATGGTATAGCCTCCCAAATTTATCCTCAAAGACACTCACCACTTTTTAGGAGATATCAGTGTATCGGGAGGTGAGGATGAGATTTTATAGACTACCAGACTAGTTCAGTGGTTGTGTGGATTCCAGGTGGGATGTTATAATGTGGTTTTTGGTTATCCCTTTGTCAAACCATTAAAATAGAGACATGTATTTATTAGGGATGGGTATGGATATATTTTCTTTGGATTGGGTCCCCTACGTCCAAGCTAAGAACATGTTTCCGGGGATGGGATTGTTATTAATGTTGTTCACTAATTCTGTTAACCCGTTTCACCTAATGTCAAATACATGATTATTAAGTAACTGATTTTTATTATATTATTTCTTAATCAGTATGTAATTGGGGATTTTATTCTTTTATCAGAGAAGACACATAAGATTTAGTTGAAATTTTCATGATTTTATGTGATAGATTAATTGATTTCCTATACAATGATAAGGGTTATTTATTTCATGTGTTTGTAGACATTTATATAGTTTTTCCCACATAATTTTATTGAGTTATCTTAGTTATATGATCTTACAAATGTATAAAATCATATGAAATGATACTTTCCATTGATCATTATAAGGTCGAAACTATGTAAAATTCCATTTACAACTTACAGGTAATTTTCCTCTATAACTTATTACTAGATTTTCATTTAAGTGCTCCACTACTTTGAAAATATATGCGTAAATTAAAAGGTTAAATGAGAATTATTTGATCACTAAACATGTTTATTGTGTTATTTAAACTAAATGAAATACCAATTAAAAACTATAAATCATTTTCCTTTATAACTTTTAATACGTATTTCATTTAAGATAGACTTGGTAATGAGAATTTTCAGCGACATAAAATATTTAAATTTGTGAATTACTTATATGAATGATATGGATCTAATGGTTTATTATTGATTAATACTATTAATATGTAGTTGGGGTTATTGAAATCACTAATTTTATATGATTATTTTGATGCGGTGTGAATATAAAATAAGGTCATTGTATCTTTTATCATTACACATATGATTTGTTGTTTGGAATCTTTTTTAGTGGAGCATGACTTATTTTAGTTCATAGTTTTTAAAATAGTATTGGGAACGGGTAAAGGGGTATTATGTGTGATATATAGTATATAGGCCACTATGATGTGGTGTTTATATGATAATAAGATGTTAGTAATTGTTTGGCTACAATTTGTATTGTATCCTATAGTTACTATGTAGTTTGACTGCATGTGAACCTTGTGGCTTGGGATTGAATTGAAAGGGTGGGTAAGGTATTATACCTAAAACCAGTGTTTGAAAATCATACAGTATATGGTGTAATGTAATCAGAAAATTTATTGTGTGAAGATGAAGTGCATAGATGATCTGATGTTGAGGTTCTTGATGTGTGGGTGAGAAACAATTCCCTGAGGGTAGCCACATGTGTATATTTCTAAAAACGAACAGTGATTTGAATTGTATATTATGTTGTAAGATTATTATATTTGAGAATTATTATTTTTGGAACCATTTAGTGGGTCGGTGGACTTGTAATATTAGATTTTTTGCGTATTGATAGAGGATAAGGAGAACTTATCATGAGTTTCAGTTTAGATGTGGCTTGGATTATAGAATCAGGATTCAGAATATTTAATCATTTTAAATGTGATTTAGGATAGCGGTGATTGAGTATATTTTTCATGATATAGTGTAACCCATTTTAGGGGTGAGAAAGACACATAATTTCTATATGGACATGAATCATAGAAAATTGATCATGTTTTATATAGATGCATGGAAGATCTGTTTTTGTGTTGTAAGGTCTCTTGAGACACCATGAGAATGTTCAGGCCTATATTTTCTTATATATCATGATTTATATGGATGGTTTTTATTAAAGGTGAAGTGAATACCTTCTGATTTTCTGGAATTAGGAACTATTTTTGGTTGTAGGATGATTTTCATGTTCAACTTTATCGATTGCTGGAGAAATTATAGAGAGATGGTTAATGATGACTATATGTGATAAAATATTGGGGTGATATTCTATACGCATCATATTTTTTAATACTTATTAATTGATGGGTGACCAAGTAAATTTTTTTAGTAGGGTGAGATGATTAGGTTTTGAATAGTGTTTAAGTTTATTTCACCTTGTTAGACCGACATGTAGTGGAAGAATAGATAGTTAATTTAAAAAAGGATCGTATATTCCATGGGATGTGACTCACCGTAATTGGAGTTACTAATTCAAGATTAGATTTCATAGGATTATGAAACAAATTAGATTCCAATCAATCAATGGGCCATGTTCATGTGGTATTATAGTTGTGTAATTTGGATTATAAATTTGATCTTATGGAATTGTTCTCATGTTATTCTTAAATGAGAATGTAGCCATTAATTTAGGTAATGGAATGATGATGATTCAGTAAGTGGATTGCATTCATAGTAAAGAAGGGCTTCAGTTAAGAATTATAATGGATATGTAGTGATAATGAGAACATAGGGTGGTTAATGTGTGGTGGAATAGTAAATCCGTGATTGACCCCTATTGTTTGTTTTTGTAGTGGATGAAAATGGATCTATATGAGTGAGACAGATTTATGGAAGATACAAGTTGTTGTTTTTGTTCTTGAGGAATTATATGAGTGAGTCCATATAGAGGGAGGCCTACAATAGGATTGTTAATGGTGTAAACATCATTGAGAATGTAATTTTGGATAATGTTCCAAATGATGTTTCTAGTATTGTGGAATTTGGTGGTAGTTAGTGTTTCATTATATTTCTTAGGTACTAGAGGGGTCCTCACATCAATTTATTGCATGTGGAAATGGTAGGATGCTATAACTTGGAACATGGAATATATTGGATGTGCACTGATAAGGTTACTCCAATTTTTGGGGGCAGCATAGAATAGATTTTTCTTTCATAATTTGAGCCACATGTTAAGGGAGAACCATTGATGGGGTGAAGAATAAGTTGATAGTTTAGGTTTGAGTGTTTTTTCATGTTATTTATAACTTCTTGATATGGATTAATGTTAATTTGATATGTCTGATTGTATTTTTTGATGGTTGGGTAGTATAGTGTTCAGTTATGTGAGGAATCAATGCTCAAGGGAGAGCCTATTGACCCAAATGATGATTGAGGACTATTATTATTGATAGTCTCATTATGAAGATGGAATATTTGGATTGTCTGGGAAAGTAGGAATGGATATAGAGGTGGGGTATTTTTGTGTTGTTAGTTTAACTGATCAGTGTCGTGATAGAAGTAATGGTGATGTTTTTCATAGTGGAGTTGTGATGGTGTAAATTTTAGCATGTCCATGACTAGTGAGAGGCCATTGAATAAACTTTGATTGGATTGAGTATGAAATATGAGACCTGTAATTTAATTATATTGATCTAATACCATTATGAAAACATACTTGGGTATGTAATGGACATGTATAGATTTATACAACTTAATTCTTAGGGTTGAATTCAATGATTGTGTTTTTTCGGGTGTCTTTAAATTAGGGACACTTTCATGTATAGTTGTAACGGAAACATTTTCCTAAGGTGGGGTATAGTAGTATTGTTTTATAGTTATTGGTTATAGGGCTCTATGATACTCATTAATACATATTGTTGATGTGTATTTATATAGTGGCAAGGTAGTAGGACCCTAATCATTCACAATGGTCTGGGTTTGTTTTTGCTTATATTTATCCTTATTAAATCATATAAAGTCATTTATTATTCAATTATTGAAGAATTTTGTGGGTTTATATGGATATTTGAGGTATTCAAGTTCTTTGGAATATGTTGATGCCTACAAAAAGGTATTTGAAGTTCCATTGGCCAGCCAATAATAATCCACCAACTAGGTAATGGGAAATGAGTAGTCAAGAACCAATCGACCACTAGACCATCGACAATTTTATGGCGGACTACAACTAGCTGGTGGACTCTATGAGGTTTATTAAATGAGTGGTATCCCCATAATTTCATCAGGGATACCCATTTAACCCCCATCATTGGAATTTTTGTCACTTCATACCCAATAGAATCCCATTACTCAACATCCCATTTTTTCACTATGGAGGATCCCCCTTGTTATTTTTCATTTTTTAGTGTAATCAATGTGGATTCAAAAATCAAGGAAATGATATGAATTTCTTATTTTACCTACATCATTTCCTTAACTATCAAGAGTTTTCCAAATGTTTATGTCTAATACACACTATTCGATGGTCATTTTTATATTCATTACATTTCATTGGATTTATTTTCAATATAAGGACAATATTTTGAGAGTAGACACTTATAATTATATGATAGGTGGTCCCTAAACATTGACCAATAATATGATTTTTTGGAAGTGCATGCATAGTGTTGTTGTGCTGGTTTTCCAAATAGGGACCATTAACCTAATTGAAATCATTAATATGGATTTATATTATCTGATTGATTTAGATAAATGAAATTTATAAACTTGAACAATGGAAGATTCCAAGGGGAATCCAAACAAAAAATGTGATATTTTTTTGGGTAAATGGATATAAAATCTAGGTTTTCCTCCCAGAAAATGGAATTTGAGACATAAAATATTTTTTAACTAATTGATAAAAAAAATTATAAATAGATAAATGGAACAGATGTTTCGATATAGAAAACCAGCTAATAAAAAAGGGATGTGTGAATCATGAATTGAAAAAATATATCAAATGGAAGTAAGAATGGAATCATTGAAATGAATTAAGGTTTGGTAAATGGATTTGAATATGGAAATTAGTTGTTTATGTTTTTAAATGTCTAAACGTGGATTATAATTTTTTCTCTTATCGTATATGAGGCAATTGAATTTTATATTGAAAAATACCATTGTGAGATGATTTTAATAAAGTTAGTGAGCATAGAGAACATTGAATTTTAAAATTTTAATTGATATTTTTATAGTTATTTGCCTTTTGGAAATTTATTAATTGAATTAGTAAACCTTGAAAATATTTATGATTTGAAATAATATTATTAAATATAATGATATTAGAAAAATTATAAATTGGCATTATATGAAAATCTCCCCACATATTGGTCATGAAAACTCTCTATAGATAGTTCATAAAAATTTGATTATAGGAGGTTATGAAAAGACCATACGGGGTTGTTGTGATACTATTCTGGAAAAAACCTATGGGGATGTCATAAAAAATCGTATTATTTGAGGTACTGAAAAAACTATATGAGGTGGATGTGATACGTATATGGAAATCCCAAAGACACTATGAAATTATGAAGGATGCCTCAATACAAGAAAACGATGTTATAGATGATCAAGGTTATGGAATCAAGTATCGATAATGGTATAGTCTAATTTCAAGTGTCTCCAAATAGAATAAGCATCAGTGGTTGTTTTCTTCCTTTATTTAAATTGATATAATATTAGTTTAAATCACTCCACATTCACTTATTTAATCATAATAGTAATATTTTTTGTTGTAGTTGGTGGTGAAAAAAAAATTATAGTCAAACCATACAAAGGACTCCACAGAACATTGGTACATAATCAAATAATACTTTGTTCTAGATTTTAGCTCTGAATGACTAGATTCTTGAGTTTTTTCTTGGCATGCTCGAATAGACCATGGATGATGTTTCCTTTCCAAAATTGAAACTAGTTAAGGATGAGTCAAAGATTAAGTTTATGTGATCAGTTTTCCTATGTATATTATCGAACTAATGGTGATCCACTGTTACATGAATGGAATAACTATTTTTAAACTACTGTTATTTTCGGAACTTATCTTTTCATGTCTACATTATTCATCAGATTTTGTTTTTAGGATCACTTATTATTGGTACTATTTCACCTATTATGACTAGATGGTACAGTCACCCTAATGTTACAATGTTGACAGACACAAGTAATTGAAATCCTATCATTTTTGGGAAGGTGGGCATATTAATATATAGCATATGGGACTACCCTTCTAGTTGATTGGAATCTGGGTTGGGAAGTTACACTTACCATGCTGAAAATATTTTATACATGGTGAGTATTCATTATTGAAGAAAAATTACATTATATTATTATATTATATTTATTATTCTTATTCCAAATGTTAAATTTATTTTTTAATATTCACTTTATAGAGTTTATAGACATTAATTATAATCTCCATTAATAAAACATATTTTAACCATATTATAAAATTTTGTTTTTATGTACATAAATAATTATATTCTCATTACATTATTAGTAAAAATTACTATATTAATATAAATTAATTTGGTTTAATTTATTATCTTATATTTTTATTAAAATCATTCATCAATTGTGATGAATATAATTTATTCACATAATAAAAATTGATATCATAATGATAATTCTATAAAAATATCTATTCTTACCTTCTACATATTATATCTATATATCTAACCATTTCGTAACAAATGTATCAATAATCACTCATTTGTTTAGTCAAGAAGAAAATTATTTTCAGTAAGTGTAATTCTCAAAATAAAATAATATAAATTTCCAATAATATATATACCAATAAAATAATGCTCGTAAACAAAACTGTATCATTTAACCAATAGTTAGTAGAATAATAGTCCCTATAATTATTTACTATTTCATTAATGTTATTTAAATTATTTTATTAAATTAATTTTATCAATTTAATTTAACTTTAATTTAATGTACTTCATTTTTAATTATTTATAATGAATTATTCACATATGATTATAATTATGTGTATCAAAATCTATTGAATGCATTGAATTTATTGAGGATATATATATTCAAAATTATCTGGCAGTTAACATCTAATCCCCTTGTAATAATTTCTATCCATAAATTCCAATATTTCAATGGAAACAGATAAGGTTAATCCCA
Source organism: Viscum album (assembly GCA_963277665.1). Taxonomy (NCBI): domain Eukaryota; kingdom Viridiplantae; phylum Streptophyta; class Magnoliopsida; order Santalales; family Viscaceae; genus Viscum; species Viscum album. The sequence continues at coordinate 1,260,940,699 of OY728140.1, read as the reverse complement.
CATCATTATTTACATAAGTTCCCATGTATCCTTATAAAAATAATGACTCATCTAGAGAACCTTAACAATTTTAGTTTTCTTGTTCCATGACAGTTCTTCTATACGATTGAATGTTTCAACTGGTCATTCCACCAAAAAATTATCATTCTCTAGTGGTATAAAATATTACTAATGTACATGTGAATAATTAAAAGTGAACATAATAAAAATATCGACAATTAATTCATCATAAAAATTATCGATGTTCTATTTAATAACAAAGTGATAAACTATTATCCTGATATGATCATAAATCTCCAAAGGACCAATATATTTGGGCCATAATATCCCATTCTTTGAAAATCGCAAATCCTTATTCACATTATATATCAATAATAATATATACTCTTCAATTTAAATCTCTAGGTATCATTAATGTTTATTTTCATCCCAATTTCATCGACTATGATATAGCCTGATGTAATTTTCAAAAACCCAAAATTTTCCTTCAATTTCCATAAAATTCTAAATTCCCAATAACTTTCATTATACACTGTCATCCTATCATGTTGGGGTTCTATAGTTATTTTAAAATAGGTATTCATTAATAGACACCTTAATTCCTATGTTAATGTCATTATTTAGAGAAATATAAAATAGATGATGGTGTTAATCCCAAACATATATAAAATCCAAAGATAAGTCTCTCATTATATCTTATAACGGTTGGATAGTTCTCTCACATTAACCATCTATTTGACGATTCAATGGTTCAATAAATGTTTAATCCTTATTTAATTATTTCTGAATACATCTCTATAACATTAAGGTAATCCATGAATCATAATAATATATAATTGAGATTGGTGCTCCACAAAACCATATCACTTCCCTAATTTATGTAGTCGAAAGTTTTTTCGAGATAAATATTCTCTAATTGAGATAATTTTAGTTAACTTCATAAGGCTATTGACTATAAAAATAATATATTTATGGCATATATATTGTTTTTGGATTCTTATATTGAAATCAATTGTGGTGTTTTCACATTTACGTGGATGTATGTGTAATAGTTGAATCACCCCTATATACTTCTTAATATCATCATTAACTTATTAACATATATGGAATTGAGATAAATATTCCCCAATATCTATATTTATGTTTTCTCACCATAAATTCTCTATAAGATCCCTATACGAGTTTGAAATCAAATGATATAAAAATAATTATGAGTTATTTGCTTCAACCAATATCCCTTTATTCATTTATATTTTTTTTACGAAACATACATGTTTCATTCACATATTCATTCTAACATTATCACAGTTGAATTTTGAAAAGTTCATCACATTTTTATAAAACTCCACATCTTTATTATACTTCTCCTTAGTCTTTACATAAATGGATGGGTGACCATTCATATAAATAAGATAGGGTTTATTCCCGTACAAAATTATTTCCAGATTCATTCCCTATAAATCGATCAATATTCAATGTCCTTTATTCGTAATCATAGACAATATAGTAGGGTAATTCTAAATTAATGCATTAATCACCTTATTACTCATTCGTATGCGGTCATATATTGAGTAACTATAATATTAATCAACACAAACCATCTCCTTTTGTCAATATTTAACTCTTTATTTTTGAATATATTATTTTTTTCGATCAGTATATATATCCCAACAATCACCAAAATGATAATAGATCCAAATAATAAATGAAAACAATACAATATCCTGCTAAAAATCAAGTGTTGTTGAATTTTTATCATGAACATTTAACCATTTCATTATGAATGGGAACATATCTCAATCCCTTATTTTGATCATTCACTATAAATTACAATCACATATCTACTACTATGTAAAGTGAGAAAATGTGTACTTAATGACATTCTCTTAAGTTCCATTCAACTATATTCAAACCTATCAGAATAAAACAAAATGAAACTAATCATTGTCAACATGGATAGTAGGATTGATAATAATGGTATATTTTTCACAATATGCTAATTGTTTTCATCCAATCCCAGAAAAAAATATACATAAGTCACCATGGTTGGTTTTGGATAGTTTCCAATAATTTTTATATTGGATGGATCAACAATTTGAATAATAAACTTGATCATTTATTATTTTTAATTATTAAAATAAATTTTATATAGACATAAATGATGCTAATGTTGTACATTATTTTTACGTCGGATTATATAAAACTAAATTAAAACCAAATTTTAGTATTGGTAATTATATTAAATGATGTCCAAATATCACTAACATATTTTTTGGATTTAATTATTATTATAGAAGAAATGTAATGATGCATTCGATGTTGGTTATTATAATAATAACAATTCAAATGGGAATATTTTTTGAATATATTGAATAACATTACTCTATTGGAAGAAAAGATAAAAATTATGGACTAGAAAATTACTAAAATGAAATGCGAAAAATTAAAAATAACGAAAAATATTTGAATTAATTTTCCATCATGTTTTAGTATTATTATAATATATGTTCTTTATACTATTGTTTACTTTATTTTTTGGAACATAACCATTATGAACCTATAACTCTGAATAGTAATGCATTTTTTCCTTGTTCGGAAAATAAAAACTTATAACTTCATTTATTTAACATGAATAGAGGAAGAATTATGTGAAAAAGAAAAAGATATCTATGATTTATAAATATGGATAAAACCATTCATAAAAAAATTAAATGATGATATTGTAATGATAAATACCATATTTCAATAATTGAATGAATAGCTAGTTCAATAATGATACAAATTGAAGAGAATAATATCATAAATAAAGAAATATGGGGACTAAGAATTTATATATAAAACATGATTTTTTTTCAATTGAATAATAAATTATATGCAAGATATTTGAAATTAAATGTATGGATTGAAAAAAATAACACACCCCTCATAAAAATATGGATTTGAAATTTTCATATATTTTTAATAAATTCAAAACAGTATCTTTTTTACAATTTGTTTTTACAAAAAAAATCAGGTCAAAATCATTTTAACAATAATTATTTAGAATCATATTTTAAACCCTAATGTGGATGATATATTTCTACTAGCAATCCAATTATGTTCCCTTCGTTTTAATTATATGTCCCAAGAATGATACATTCTATATAAAGAATCTATATTTCCAAAATTGGGTATACAACTTATCCTTTCTCAAGGGTGTCAACACATTTTGTAATTTATGTTCATCATCTTCTTTGATGAGAGAATATATGAAAATATGGTGTATAATTAATACAAAAAATTGATCAAGGTAATCGCAACATAATATATTGTTTAGATTGATAAATATATAGGGGAAATTTTCAAGTCTATAGGACATAACTTAAAATTCAAAGAGTCCATACCTCATACCGAATATCAATCATGACAATCCTTAAAAATATAATTGACATTGGATTTATTTTTATAGATCTATTCCAATATCATAATCAAATAATGTTTATGTAAAGTAATAATAACAATAATTTATTAAAAAAAAATCTTGTAAAAACTATTGGAGATGAGATATAGCCCTAGTATTTTATAATCACACCATTTAGAGCTTTCTTTTCTAAATCAATATAAAATCATTGAGAAAATGAATTGATACTAAAATAACATTATTTAAAATATAAAATAGTTGGTACATCTTGAATATAATATGAAATTATAAATTTTTAATGTGTATGAAATGTACATAATTTAGAACATCATTATAATGAACCACTTCAGAGGATTTTGTCAAATTAATATTCTTGTCATCTGTTTGATTAAGATTTTTTTTATCACTGTGTAGTTTCATTAACCCATATATTCATATGGATTTTGGTATAATTTCAATAATCTGTGAAATTAATTAATTATAGTTTTTATTGTTCATTCATACGAGATTTATATACATTAAATTCATTAAATTCCCTCTTCACATTCATTTGGTATTTGTTTTCATGATGGCCTTCCAATACAAAATTAAACAAATTACCATCCACCTTAACGAAATTTATCACATACTACATCCACACATTATATATGAAGGTGGATTAATTTTACTTCATCCAACATTTACATTATTTAAATTTCCTTCCAAATATATCATTATCTTCTTGCCACCTATAATTAGAGAATAATTAGTGTATCTTGTATACATTTCTTCCCACATCATGGAGTAAATTTATTCATTTTTACTTATATAAATAAAAATGTTACACCATTGAAATTATTCGACTTATAAATGATAAATATCCAAGACAACATCTTCATACTCTAGGAATTAGATAACAGAAAATATATTTTTTGTGGAGTTGACCCTTTTCATAAAAATTATTGGTTTGGAGGACCGTTGAAAGGAGGATGAATATTGAATCATAAATAGATCAATGGTATAATTGTCCTATGGTCAATCATTTTGAAGATAGTCACGATTAATTGCTTTAGAGCATTATAAAAGTGTAAGAAAAGTATTTTCCATTCCATCCCATATTTCATTAGGATCGTCATGAGAAAATTTTATTTCCCACTTCATTTATTTTTAAAATCATTCTTCATTGTTTTTATATAGAAAAAAAACAAAAAATAAACATAAGGTAAGAATAAACAATTATTAATCAGATTGACAAATCATATTATCATGAAATTCATTTCTAATATGTAAAAGATTATGAATCATTTTTATCAACCTATTCCACATTATATTCATCTTATTCCACTGTCAATTAATCATTGGTTATCTTATGTAATTTCCTCATTTTATTCATGACGAATTCTTTATAAATAAATAAACACTTTTGATACCAACTCTAGGGACCCAAGAATCACTTATGTATAAATTATGTCAGTTTAAATGAAAATTTAGTAAATCTTTCTACAATAAACTCTATATAATAGTAGTGGGTTAGTTTCTTTGAATAATAGATACACATCCATCTTATTTCATGAATAATTTTAAATATCTACCACAAATTTCAACTCACATAGTTACACTATAAGACATAAACTTCATAATACATTTTTATTAACCTAGGGAAAATGGAAACATAAGAAGGTGTAAGATCATATGATTAGTAATGAAAAATATGGGAGGCATCAATCAAATATAAAAAGTTAGAATAAGGTAATATTAATTATTATATAAATTGATCATAATTTAAAAAAGTATACATAGTCAATCAAAGATCATAAATCATAAATGGTGGAATAAAATGTTATCATAGAAAAATAGAGGAGCCACAAAAGTATGGAATCATTAATAATAAATTATGATCCATAGGATTATAACATAAGTATAAGTACATTTTATAGGAAATCGAAAAATAAACATAATAATAGAAAATAATTTCATTAGTCATTGATCACTACCAAGACCATCATAACAATGTAGACAGATTCCCATTGTGAATCAGGTTCAATCCTTGTTTCATTTTCATTCATGGTGGATATATTCCCTTATTGTATTTTTTCCACTCTCCAATCCCATTGATTTTTTCTCATGAGATATTAATATTTAACTAATTAATATAAGGGATTCATAATATAGATCCCAACAATAACATAATAAAATCATTACTTATGCATTCTATAAGATCATAAAAACATCATAAGTTCATTATAACATAATAAGTGGAAAAAATAAATTTCATAATTATTTATTCATCACATAATAATAATATATTTAGATAAATAACATAGGTATTTAAATTATATGATATTCATATTGAAGTATAATATTCTTTAAAATATGTTTACAAATGTAAAACTATTTTTATAAATGCATTAAAAATATTATTTAAAAACAAGAGAAAACATCCATTTTCTTTGTTATATTTTAAAAACTAATTATTAAAAAACAATTAGAATAATAAATTATTTGTAAATATTTGGACAGTTGTGAAGCAATATAAAAAAAATAACATTAATCATGGTGGTAAAATCAATTCATTTGGTAATTGTTAAAAATTGATCCTTTAAAATATCATTAAAAAGTAATATGTAAACCATACATAAAACACTATAAAATTACTTTTTTAAACCATTAATATGATATTATAAAACCTTAAAAAATAAATTAATATAATCATTGGATACTGAAAACGAACATTCTTCAATCATTTTACTGATTTTGGACATGGAAGAAATTGATTCTCAACCGGAAAGGAGGATTAAGGTCAAATTTTATTTTGAAATAATATTTTTGAAACATTAACTACCAATGATTGGGAAATTAGAATAAAGAAATTAAAATCCATGAAATAAATATAGAAGGTGAAAATATATATTCTTAGGGGAGATATATAATAAAATATCAATAATTATTATTTATATAAGAATGATAGTGATACAAATTGGGTTATCATATAAATCCTTACCTCTAGTACCAACATGTTCGGTACACATTATAACATAATTTGTAATGTTTTTTATTATAGCTATATATTATAAAATCATTCAAAATTATCATACCATATATTACTCACACCAAATTTCTAGACACTTATTTATTAAATGTTCTCTTCTGAAATCAATATTCAAGGTGTTATTAATTTTATTTTTCATGCATGATTCATTTTGTAAATTATGGTACATGAAACAATGTAGAGTTTTCAAAATATATTTAATATTAATAATGTAATAAATATTATATTTATACATTATATACATAGTTAAAAAAATATATGTAATTAGTTGATAAAAAATTAATTACATCACTTTTTGGAATAGGTAGTCTCCATAATTTCAAGAGTGATGCATTAATTTTTTACAATATATAGAAATAAGAGTAATAATTATTTAATTAATATCATTAAAATTTATTAAATACATCTATATGACTATCTATGAGGAGAGGTTATAAAAAATGAAACTCACCATTTCATTAAGACATTAGTTCATATGTATGCATCATCAACATTTTTTCCATTTAATGGAAACATGATAAGAAATATTTTCACCATTAAAATAAATACATTTATATATAGTATACATAATGATTAATTATAGAAAAAGGGTATAGAATATTTTTTATTGGGTGTAAGAATAAATAATATTTAAATAAATAGGTAAATTTAACTATCCCTTTGTTGAGTATATTCCCTTTATCTTACAACTTAATCCTTCAAAATATGTCCATTTGTTCATCTAGGATCTATAGGACAAGAGAAAGAAGGTATATAAAATATTACTATCTCCAAGGAATTATAAAATAATAACATTTTATTCGATATCATATGTTATGTTCAATTCAAAGCTTAAAAAACCACAACAATATATTTCATTAATTTAAATCTCTTTGATAGCTTGTAAAACATCCAACCCTGGGTCCAAATGAACCATTATATGATATACTGTTAAAACACAGCTATTAAAATGAATTTTATTTATAGTAAAATATAAATTATAAAAATTATGGTTATTTAATGATTATAAATAAAACATTCATCATTTAAAATAAATAGAAAAGATATATATTAATGTTTATTTTTTAAAAAAATGTTCTAGTCGTTCCATGCACACATAATTTAAAATTAATTCCTACCTCTTTTAAAAATATTATTTGATAAATAAGCATAATTTTTGAATTAATAATATCATAATTATCTTAGAGTAATTTATTTGTAATTTTTTTTAAATATTCACTTTTGATGAATATGAAAAAATACATAATTTTAATTGAATGTTTCTTTTTCATTTAAATAATTTTTAATTTTTAATCACATTTGTAATTGTTTTTAAACTAAAATTACTTTAATTATATATAAGTTAATAAAATTTAGTTCATTGAAATAATTTAAATATTTAATTTTATTAAAAAACTCTATAAACATTAGAATATTTTCTCTTTAAAAACATGATTTCTCGTCATGTCTATATGGCTATTTATAATTTACATTCTGAAAGTTTTATGAAATTAATTTTATAAAATGTATTCAATATATTTAAAAATAATAATTATAATATTTTAATAGGTTAAAAATAAGATTTTGTCAAAATAATTATTAAAGAAAATAAAAATTAATCATTATAGTTATGGTAAAAATTGGTATTTTTTCATTCTACATGTGCTTTTGTTAAAATTATTTATCAACACATGATAATTTTTTTGAAAAATTGGATGTCATATTTATAATAATTAGGTAAAATTTATATAATAGCCTTAATTTTTGACTCTTAATTATTTAATTACCTAAGTGAAATAAACTAATTGTCATTGTGATAAATAATGCGGTAAAAAAATGAGTAATCTTAAAGGCTATGGAAAGAAATTTTTAACAAATGTTTTTATTTTAACTTAGTAGAGGTTTATATAGATTATATCATCCATAAAATATATTATTTATCAATTTTTTAGCTACATATGTTGAAAGTTACCTCCTATTATTGAATACTTTTGGGTATTTATGAAAATGACACTACTACTCAATTATAAAAGGGCAGTCACACCCCAAACTTATTCATACCTATAAATCGATTTGTATTGAAAAACACATGCCCAAAAAACCACAAAAATTCCCTCCTATCATACTAAAATCCATATTTTTTTCATTAATCCATATTTTCAATGCATCTTATGCAATTGTAAGCAGTTTACCAAAAAAATATGTAGCATTCTTCAATGAGGTTTATTATTTTATTTCTTTATCCTCCTCTTTCAAATATTATTAATCCATTATGATATAATAAACTTAGTATATAAAGACCCGTCCTTATAACATTACATAATCATGAATTAAATGGATAATTCACATAAAAGATCTTTTCAGGTTTAGAGTTTTAGATAATTAGGCCCTAAGTTTTACATTTCATTTCAAAAAAAATACAAAGTTGACACTTCTACTCAGATTCTGTTTTTTTTTCACAAAATAAGAAATCTTTGAAAAAAAGAGTCATGTCTCGTTCCATGATTAATAAAAAATGACTTTTCCTTGATCCCATACTTGACCCTATTACACATTATGTCTTGTGAAAAACATTTCAAAAATATGGGATGATCATACAAATCTCAGTAAGGGATACACAAATAAGGAAAACTGTAAGTTCTTCAGAACAACATGTAAACCATGAATACTTTAACATAAGTGATACTTTTCACCTTTATGAAGTAGTAAACACTATTTACTAAATTAAAGATCACTACATAGACTATTTTTACCAAAAGATTACCATAAAATCCACATAAAGAACACATGACATATAAAGGTGACATGGGACATAAGCATACATAAATGGAATAACCATACGGTCTCCATCCACGTTTATCAATAAATGGAATTTCCATACGTCTGACTTCCATACCCAATTCAGTGGAGGTTATAACATAACAACCCATCCTGGTTTATCACGGCACCACCCGTCATTTGGTTTATCACATAACCAACCGTCAAATGTCCAAGTACCATTATAAAATCATAACACATAAAAAAATATAAAATAAAGGAAAAATTTCCACATTTCAATAAAAATATATAACTTAAATATATTTACATAAAAACCCATTATCAAAACCATTTTCAAAACAAAAATACATAAAAATTAATATGGTATTTATTTTCCTTGAAAAAAAACATTATGACTTGTTAAGGAAGACAAAGAACAAAAAATACTAATAGTGGTGGAAAGGTCATCGTCACCACTCATGTTAAAAGAAAAATTCATTTTTGTCGATTAGTAAAAATATTTTTTAAAAAATATTCCCTTTGAAAAATCAAGGATGTTTATACAACGTATAAAAGAATGTCGTGTACTAAAACAAAATATACCTTAATGAAAAGAGATTGAGACGAAGTCCCTTACCATGTGTCCGACTTGACCCGTTCGTTCTTTAATCTCCTGAATAATAAACTAATGATAATTTATATTTGCTTAAGATAATTTTTCAAGTATATTATTTGTTTTATATCACTTATTACCATGTTATAAACATCATGTAATCATTTAGGTTAATAACGTTTGTTTTGTCATTATTTGGTACTTGAGTAAAAAATGAACACCTTATATTTACAAGTTTTCCATGTTGTCAACAGTAAATTATCCCCATAATGATATTCACTATTTATATATTATATAAATCATATATATCTAGTATATATATGTATTTATAACAATACATAACATTTTGGAGATAAGAAATGAAATGCACCGTTCATTGAGACAGTAAGACGTACGACGAATGAACGCAACTTTCATTTATATTGCATAATTTAATGGAATTAAAACATAATGATAAATAGGTTTATTTTAATTCCAGTATAATATCATACATAATATCATTAAATATATCCTGTATACGCCCCACATATGGCATTAACGAGTCATATCACTTTGAGGGGCGGCAGTCCGCACTTCCTCAAATGAAATTGTCATGTTTAACCATAATGGAAACCATAAATGTATGCTATAAAAGGAAAATAAAGAAGCATAAAGAAAACATAAATATATCCTATATAAATAAAGTGCCATCATAATATCCAACATGAGAGGTAGTAGGAGATAATCAAAAAATCATCGTTTTGTGAGGCCTTAGTTTTCCATCCATAAAAATAGAATGTTCTTCAACCATTAGATTGAGGTGTGTGTAATTGTAGTTCAAATAAATCTCATAAAAACAATCTAGTATATTTTGGATACTGCTGTTTTTATAAAATAGAGGAATAAAAAGATTTTAGGGGTTGAAGATGTAAAATAAAATAAAATAAGTTAAGAGAAACAGTTGCCTTTAATTTGGGTAACTTCCTTTGGTTTGAACCAAAAAGAAAATATTGAAGTGCCTTATGCCTAAGGTAACTCTTATAGGTGGAGGAAAGGTATGTAGAGAGATTAATTAGATAGAGTTTTTATGTGACAAAAGGCTTGAGAGGTGTGAGGAATTGGTTAGAAATGGTCTCTTTTTATTAGGGGGATGAGGGGCTTTTTAAGAAAGTGTGAAAGTATTATTTTATTATATAATGATATTCGATTACTAAAGGTCCAAAAATCATTACAGTCAAAGTAAATATGACTCATGGTCGAACTAAAATCATCCAATAAAAATTGGATAGGTTTTGAATGTTATATTAATATTTATAATCTTATTTATTTGAATAATTTATTAATGAGGTAAACATTGCATCATTATTATGTCATAAATTATTTAATTTATTCGATGTCTAAAAATTTTAAAATAAATACCATGATGTAGGAAATATTTTTTTCATTAAAATGAATATTTATAGTCGAAAAGATAACATATATAACACCATGTAAAAATTAATATACAAAGAGATATTTTTTTATGTTATTTTTTGTCGTTACTTTAAATTAAGTAATCGAAAATGTCATTATCATTCATAAGTGGCTACATGGGGTCCCAAAATTGACCAAAAGATTCCCATGGTCAGAAATTACTCATCCAATAAGTTTAGGACACTTGTTAAGGTAATTTTGAATTATTATAATATTCTGTTTAACTTGAATTACACTATTTACCTTTAACCGCGGAAAATGAAAGTCAAAAGTTACTATTCACAAAAAATTATTTTCATCTTATTGAACCACATTTTACTTACTAATAACAACCATGTATTTCAGATTTAAAAAATTCAATTCACAGAAGTGGTAAAATTTTATTTAAATGAAAAAGTCAAATTTTTTAACTACTACTAAGTGGTTTCACTATTCATCAAAATTTGATGTTTTCAAAAATATACGAGAAATTCAGACAAATATATATTTGATATTATGAATTCAAAAAAAATCAATTCTTTCAAATTCAAAACATAAAAGTGGCAATAATTAATTTAAAATTAATTCTCGTTGTTAAAACAAATAGTGTGTTTTTAAGAAACAATAACTATAAAATGATTGACACTTGTTTATGTCCAATTTCAAAGTCAAATTAATTCCAATGACCAAAATTGGATTAAATGGTAAAAATATATTCTAATTACACTTTAAAACAAATTAAAAAGATAATATAACCATAAAAAATAAATTAGATTAAAACACATTTTTGAATTAAAATACAATATTTTTCATTATTCATTAAAAAATAAACTTTACTGGAAAAATTCAAAAAATTTACAAAAAGTAAACTTTGATGTCCCTATCATAAAGAAGGATTTTATTGGTTAAATAAAATGTATTAAAGTGACCAAAAGTAGATTTAATGAGGGTTCTCCATTAAAAGGTTTCAAATCTACCTTTTAGCGTAAATTTTGATTAAAATTAGATTCATTCACATTTTAAGCTTCTAAATTTTATTGGATAAAAGTAAATAAATTTAACAAACATGTATAATCATATAGTAGTTAGTTTTATTATTTCCCACCAAAACAATGACTATGAGTTAACTTCCTTTTAAAATAATAATATTATATTATTAGTGTGCAACATATGATTTCAAAGAAACTAATTATTGTGTATCGGGTACAATATCGAACATAGAAACCCTTTTAAAATAAAATTAATATTTAATTAACAAATATTAATAAATATGAAAATATATTATTTTTTATTTACATGGGATGTTACATTCTCCCCCCTTTTGGATATTGTGTCCTTACAATTGTTTATTCACTTATCAAAATAAGTGGGGGTATTTATCTCTCATAGAATTTTCAAATTCCCACTTTTCCTCTTTAACAATATGGGTCTTCCAGAAAACCATTACTTGGTGAATTACATTATTCCACAACCCATGCTCTTTATGGTCAAGAATCGAGACTGGTTGTTCTTCATAACAGAGATTTTCTTCCAACTGAACTACCTCTGGACTCATAACATGAGATGGATCTGGCATATACATTCTCAATATCGAAACATGAAAAATATTGTGTAATTTTATAAACATGGAGGTAAAGCCACTCTGTACACAACTAATCCAACTTTCTGTAAGATCTCATAAGTTCAAATGAACTTCGGACTCATCATTCCCTTCTTACCAAAACACATCACCCTTTTCCATGGAGAAACTTTGAGAAAGAAAATATCACCTACATTAAAAGAAATATCCTTCCTCTGATTATCCACATAAATTTTCTATTTTCTGTAAGTTGTTCTCATGTTCTTCTGAATCAATGGAACATTCTCTTCCATCTCTTCTACCAATTCTGGTCCCATCTGCTTCCTTTCACCTACTTCATCACAAAAAGCTAGATTTCGACAATGCTTTCTATATAATGCCTCAAATAGAGTCATCTATATACTGGAATGAAAACTATTATAATAAGAAAATTTAACAAAAGAAATATGTTGGTCCCAACATCCCTGGTAATCTAGTGAAAAAGCACATATCATATCCTCCAAGGTCTGAATTGTTCATTCTGACTGCCCATCTCACTGAGGACGTAAAGATGTACTAAAATTTAATTCAGTACCCAAAAACTTTTTATGGACTTTACAAAAGATATAAGTAACATGGGATCATTATCCGATACAATGGAGAGGGGAACTCCATGAAACGTTACTTTCTCTTTAACATACAACGAAGCAAGTTGATCTCGATGAAAAGTATCTCGAATAGAAAGTAAATTAGCATATTTAGTCAATCAATCAACTATAACCCAGATTGAATTATTACCTCAAGATGTCTTTGGTAATCCCACAACAATGTCCATTGATATATTATCACAATTCAATCTGGCATCGGTAATGACTGAAATATTCTTTTCGGAAACAGTCACTCTGCATTATCATGTTGACAAGTAAAACAATTCCCAGAAAAATCAGCAGTCTCTCTTTCTATTCTATCCCACCAGTAATACTCTTGAAGATATTTGTACATCTTAGAACAACAGGATGAACTAAAAATAGAAAAATATGAGCTTCACATAACATAGCATTCTACAATTATTAATCACAAAGTACACATAATCTCTTCCCAAACCTCAAAACACAATCATTATCAATGTTAAAATCAGTCAATGTACCCTTCTGAACCAACTTTACCTTTTTCTACAACTCACTGTCTTCTTTTTGTGCTTTCTTTATTCTTCCTGATAGAGATTATTTCAATGATAGCTGAAACAAAACAAAAGAATTTCCATCACCCACAACTTCTATGCCAAATTTCATCAAATCAAAAAACCAAAGGATCGCGTTCTGAACGTATCATGGTTAATGAGACATTACTTTTTCGACTCATAGAATCAGCAACATTATTTGGTTTTCCGAGATAGTAAAGGATCGTGCAATCATAGTCCTTGATTAATTCCAACCATATCATCTGTGACATAATCAATTCATTCTGAGTGAATATATATTTAAAACTTTTTGGATCAGTATATATATCACACGTTACTCCATACAAATTATACCTCCATATTTATAAAGAAAAACCAACAGCTGATAATTCCAAATAATGTGTAGGGTAATTTAACTCACGAGGTTTCAACTCACGTGAAGCATAAGAAATTACCTGATCATTCTGCATAAGGACACATCCAAGTCCTTTCAATGAAGCATCACTGTAAATAAAAAACTAACCATTTATGGAAGGATGTTCCAAAACATGAGCATTCACCAATTATCTTTTCAATTCCTGAAAACAATCATCGAAATCTTTTGTCCAAATCAACTGAACTCCTTTTAGAGTTAACATAGTCATTGGACTAGATAAACGTGAAAAAGTTTCAGCAAACCTACATTAATATCCTTCCAAACCATGAAAACTACGGATCTCATTTATATTTTTCGGTCTTGACAATTATTCAACAACTTTTGTTTTAGCAGGATTAACAGTTGTACCAATTTTTGAAACAATGTGACCATGGAAAGAAATTTATTGTAACCAAAAAACACACTTTCTGAATTTCCCATAAATATTATTTTATTTTAAGGTTTGAAAGACAACCCTTAAATGACTTTCATGTTTCTCTTCACTTTTGGAATAAACCAAAATATCATTTATGAACACAACAACAAACATATCCCAGAACTCACGGAAAATTTTCATCATATGATCCATGAATACAACATGTGAATTGAATATGCTATAAGACATAACATCAAATTCATAATGGCCATATCTAGAATAAAACACAGTCTTCAGAATGTCCGATTCTTTTACTTTCAACTGATAGTACCCTGATCTCAAGACAATCTTTGAAAAATACTGAGCTCCCTAGAGCTGATCAAACCAATCATTGATAGGAGGCAAAGGATACTTGTTCTTAACAGTGATGTTATTCAATGCTCTATAATCAATGAAAAGTCTCATTAAACCATCATTATTTTTATCAAACAAGATACGAGAACCCCATGGTGATGTGAAAGGTTGAATGCAGCCTTTATATAATAACTCCTGGAATTGCTTCTTTACGTTTAAAAGATTAATTTTCACCATTCGATAAGAGGGTTTTGAAATTGGGTTAGCATCAAGAACTAAGTCGAAAATAAATTCAACTTCCCAGTCTGGTATAATTCCAGAAAAATAATCAGGGAAAACATCAAGATTCTCATTTACCATTAGCACATCATTAATTTGAACAGTTATTTTATTTTCAACAATATGTTCAAGATAAACTTTCATTTCCATCTTTTACTAGTTTCTCAACTTCCTAATATGTTATCAAAAAAAGGGCTCATTATTTTACACAAGCTGTAAATATTTATGAAATGAAACCTCTTTAGCTCTACTGTCAATATTAGCATGATAAATAGACAGCCAATCCATACCCAAAATAACATCAAACTATACTAGAGGAAAAACAATAAGGTTTGAAAGTAGGTTATTCCCGCACACAAGGACATAAAAGTTATTTTGTTTTATTTTTATCTCAACATTTCCTCCAACTGTTTTTACCATATGTTCTGTATTCATATCTTGAGATGGAATTCCCAATTTATTAGAAAACTTATTAGAAATTAAAGAGTGTTCAGACCCTGAATCAAACAACACATTGGCATAAACTGAAAAAACAAACAGTGTACCTGATACTACTTCGTTTAATGGCCCAACATCTGCTGAAGTATTTTCAAATGATTTCACCACCCCTTTCTGCTTGTAGTTTGGATGATTTCCCTCATTTGAGTTATTCACTGGACACTAATTCTCATAATTACCCATTTCATTACACATACACATCTTACTGATGGATTTTCATTGCCTACTTTATCATCTTCCTTACAGTAAAGAGCAATATGACTAAACATACCACACTTGAAGCACTTTCCAGACTATGATAAGCATTCTCCAGGATGACTTTTACCACACTTATCAAATGTTGGATATTTAATTTTTTTCCCTCCAGGATTCGTTGATGAATTCTTTCCCTTTTCCTACAAACTGGTCATGTTATTCTGTTTTTTGTCAAAGAACACCAGATCATCGGCAAACACCATTTCCACCTTATTTGCACATTAAACATGTTTTTAATAACTTTTGAACTCACGAGAGGCTAATGTAATTCAATATCGTGGCTTTAATCCTGTGTATAAATGATTTATCTTAATATCATGATCTCGGACGAAATTTGATGCATACCTTGATAGTCGAGTGAACTTAGATTCATATGCAGCCACTGATTCATCCTCCAGCCTCAATTCTAGGAATTGTTTTTCCGTCCTAAGATGAACCACCTTAGGAAAATATTTCTCAAGAAACATACCTTTGAATTCATCCCAATCAAGAGCATCAATTTCCTCACTATACATGATTTTTTTAACCATCGACCCCCATGGATCAACTTCACCTTCAAAATGGAAAACAACAAGACTATCCTTTTGATGTTTTGAATATCCCATAACATTGAAAATCTTCTCATGTTCTTTAATCCACCCTTCATCTAGAACATAGTTAGATGATCCTCTAAATGTTGGGGGATGTTGCCTCATTAAATGCTCCACTACTGAATTGTTCTTCTGTAGTTGATCTAGATGATCTTGTGCATGGATACCACCACCATTTATAGCCTGAGTCAACTGTTCCATCACTGCAACAAACTGTTCAGTTCCAATTATGACAATCCCTGGTTCTGATTTGGAAGTTTTTCTTCCTCTTGATTTCATCCCAACATAGCTTCCTTAT
Source organism: Viscum album (assembly GCA_963277665.1). NCBI lineage: Eukaryota > Viridiplantae > Streptophyta > Magnoliopsida > Santalales > Viscaceae > Viscum > Viscum album. The sequence goes on along the minus strand of OY728140.1, from coordinate 1,260,923,688 downwards.
TTCCTCTGTAGAAAACCATTCTGACGCATAAATATCTTAGGCGAAGCAACATAGTAATATGTAAATGCTACATCATTTAAATATTACTATATATTAATTTATGGACATTTATTTAACAATACCATAACTCCTAAAGTTTTATAAACGTACATATGATACCAACTATAAGGACTCGACCTTATAACATTACATAATCATGAATTAAATGAATAATTATCATAAAGAATATTTTCAGGTTTAGAGTTTTAGAGAATTAGTCCATAACTATTACATTTCATTTCAAAAAAATATACAAAGTAGAAACTTCTACTCAGTTTCTGGTTTTTTTCACAAAACAAGAACTCTTTGAAAAAAATAGTCATGTCTAGTTCCTTGTTTATGACATCATGACTTTTCCATGATCCCATACTTGACCCTATTCCACATTATGTCCTATGAAAAACATTTCAAAAACGTGGAATGAGCATAAAAAGTTCAGTAAGGGATACACAATGAAATAAATCATTTAGTTTTTCAGAACAACATGTAAACCATGAATAATTTAACATAAGTAATAATTTTCACCATTATGAAGTAGTAAATACTACTCACTAAATAAAATATTACTAATTACCCTTTTGTAGCCAAAATATTACCATAAAACCCACATAAAGAACACATAACATATAAAGGTAACTTGGGATATAAACATACATAAATGGAATAACCATACGGTCAAATTCCACGCATATCTCTAAATGGAATATCCATACAGCTGACTTCCAAACCCAATGTATGGGAGGTTATAATGTAACCACCAGTACTAGTTTATCATGACACCACCCGTCATTTGGTTTTTCACGTAACCACCCATCAAATGTCCAAGTACCATTATAAAATCATAAGACATAAAACAAATATAAAGGAAAGAAAACATTTCCACATATTAATCCCAACATATCACTTAAATATATTAACATAAAAAATCCATTATAAAAATCATTTTCAGTACCAAAATACATAAAAGAGTATATTGTATTTATTTTCCTTGAAATGAAAACATTACGACTTGTTAAGGAAGCCAAAGAACAAAAAATACTCGTGGCGGTGGAAAGGTCATTGTCACCACTTACATTAAAAGAAACATTCATTTTTTTCGTTTAGTAAAAAAATTCGTAAAAAATATTCCCTTTGAATATTCAAGGTTATTTATACAGTTTATAAAACAAAGTCATGTATTAAAAAAAATATGCCTTAATGAAATCAGATTGAGACAAAGTCCCTTACCACGTGTCTGACTTGACCCGTTCATTCTTTAATCTCCGGAATAATAAACTAAAGATAATTTCTACTTTCTTATGAGAATTTTTCAAGTTTATTAATCATTTTATATCACTTATTACCTTGTTATAAACATCATGTAATCATTTATGTTAATAATGATTGTTTTGTCGATATTTGGTACTTGAGTAAAAAATCAACAACTAATATTCACATGTTTCCCATGTGGTCAATAGTCCATTTTCTCCAGAATGATATTCACTATTTAGTTATTATATACATCATATATATCCAGTATATATGTTTATTTATAACACTATATAACATTTTGGAGATAAGAAATTAAAAGCACTGTTCATGGAGAAGGTAAGCTGTACGAACGCATGAACAGAACATTCATTTATATTTCGTACTTTAATGGAATTAAAATATAATGATACATAGATATATTATAATTCTAGTATAATATCATAAATAATATCATTAACTATATCATTTATATGACCCACATATGGAATTAATGAGTCATATCACTTTGAGGGGGCGGTAGTCCGCACTTTCTCAAATAGAATTATCACGCTTACCCATAATAGAAACCATAAAGGTATGCTATAAATGGAAAATATAGAATCGTATTGAAAAAATAAATATATCACATATAAATATAGTTCCATCATAATGGACACCATGATAGGTGGTAGGAGATAATCGAACAATCATCATTTCGCGAGAGTTAGTTTTCCTTCCATAGAAACAGTATGGTCTTCACACATTAGATGGAGGTGTGTGTAAGTGTAATTCAAATACATCTCATAACAAAATCCAAGTATATTAAGGATACTGGTTTTGTTATAAAATAAATTAATAAAAAGAGTTTAAGGGTCGGAGAAGTAAAATAAAATAAAATAAGTTAAGAGAAATTATTACCTTTAATTTGGGTAACTTTCTTTGTTTTGAACCAAAAAGAATTATTGAAGTGCCTTCTGCCAAAGGTAGGGCTTCTAGGTGGAGAAGAGGGATGTAAGGAGCCTAATTGGGAAGAGGTTGGACGAGCCAAAAGGCTTGACTGGTTTGAGGAATTGGATAGAAATGGCCTCCTTTTATAAGGGAGAGTAGAGACCCTTTAAAAAATTGTGAAAATATTATTTTATTATATAATGTTATAAGGTTTTAAAGGTCTCAGAATAATTATAGTAGAAGATAAACTGACTCAGGGCCAAAATAAAATCATCCAATTAAAATTGGATAGGTTTTGGATGTTATTTTAATATTTATAATCTTATTTCATAAATTGATTTATTAATAAGGTAAACAATACATCATTATTGTGTCATAATTAATTTAATTTATTTGATATATAAATATTATAAAAAAATACCATGATTTATTAAATTTATTTAGTTTTTCAATGAATATTTATAGTTGAAAAGATAACTTATCTAACACCATGTAAAAGTTAATTTAAAAAGATATATTTGTTTATGTCATTTTTGTCATTACATTAAGTTAATTAATATAAAATGTAATTATCATTCATAAGTAGCTCCATGGGGTCCCCAAATCGACCCAAAGATGCCCATGGTCGGCCATTACTCATACAATAAGTTTTGGACAATTTTTAAGGCAATTTTTAATTATTATAATATTCTTTTTATCTTGAATTACACTATTTAACTATAACTGCAGTAAATAAAAGTCAAAAGTTAATATTCACCAAAACTTATTTTCAATTTATTGAACAACATTTTACATACTAATAACAACCATATATCGGGCTTTTGAAATTCAACTCATAGAAGTGGTAAATTTTCATTTCAATGAAAATGTCAGTTTCATTAAATACTACTAAGTGGTTTCATTATTCATCAAAAATTGAAGTTTTTCAGAACAAATACCAAAAATTAAGACTAACCCATAATTGATCTTCCAAATTAAAAAATTATGTCTATTTTTTCAAATTCAAAACATTAAAGTGGAATTATTTAATTTAAAATTAATTCCGTTGTTAAAACAAATAGCGTGTTTTTAAGAAACAATAATTATCTAAACATTGACACTTGTTTATGTCTGATTGCAAAGTGAAATTAATTTTAATGACCAATAATAGATAAAATGGTAAAAATATATTCTAATTACACTTTAAAACGAATTAAAAAGATAATATAACAATATAAGTAAATGAGACTAAAACACAGTTTTGAATTAAAATACATTATTTTTCACTATTCATTAAAAAATAAACTTTATCAGAAAAATTATGAAAATTTACATAAAGTAAATTTTGATGTCCCCATTCTAAAGAAGGATTTTATTTGTTCAAAAAAAATGTATTAATGTGACCAAAACTAGATTGTAAAAAGGGTTCGCCATTAAATTTTGGTAAATCAACCTTTTAGTGTAAATTATTCTTAAAATTATATTCATTCACATTTTAAGCCTCTAAATTTTATTGGATAAATGTATATACATTTAACAAAAATGTATAATAATATTGTTGTTTGTTTTGTTCATTCCCACAAGTACAATAGCTATGAGTTAACTTCCATTTAAAATAATAATATTGTATTATTAGTGTGAAACGTAAGATTTCAAAGAAACTTGTAGTTGAGTATCGTGTACGCTATCGAACATAGAAACCCTTTTATAGTGAAATAAATATTTAATTCACAAATATTAATTAATATAAAAATATATTATACTTAATTTAACTGGGGTGTTACACATTATCATCTATATAAATATATATTTTAAGTTAATTACCCACGTTTATCCAAACTTCCTACAAATTGCTTATAGAGTAATTGTTTATGTGTACGAACAATTATCTCTTCTCGAACTAATGAAATTAATTTTTTCCCTTAAAATCTATACTAATGGGGTATGATGATGGATATATAGAATATATATATATATATATATTATATTATATTTTTAACCAAATTATACTTCTATAGTCATTATATCATATATACCATCTACATTCCACTTCTTATGACATATGATAACATCGATCTTATGTACGAAGGACTATCGCCTAAGGAAGTGATGTGATTTTCCTTTCACTAATAATTTACATGGAAGGTGATAAGGATAATGTTAAGGATTATATTTTTCATTAATTATATAATAATTATATTTATTTTATAATTATCATTCTTCAAATATAATTTATCAATTTTATTAATACGTTTTTACTCCCTAAAAGATAATGACATTGTTCACTTATGTGTCAGCGACCGCCTTCACATAGTGATATGAATATCTTTTAATCACCACACCAAATGGATGATATATATAATTCTATTTAAATAATTAATATTATATTATGATAATCCTAGAATAGTAAAATATTACTTTACTTATTTTCATAATGATTGTTTAGAAATAGAAACATTTCTCATTCATACATACCACATACTCTCATCATGATCATCACATAGTTCATTTCTCAAATACAGCTTAGCAGATTGGAGTTAAAATTACAAATAATGTATCAATACTAAAACTAGGTCATGATTTTTATTCTATATATAATGAAAATATAAAATATTCTGAATAACCAAAATATTCATGATTCAAAACGGATGTGAAAATAAAGAAATTAACTCCTAACACAAAAACAAATAATGAAATATTATTAATGAAAAAGAGATAAGATACTATTAAAGGATCATGTATGACATTATTGATATTAATACAGTTATGTTTAAAGTTAATTAAATGTTTAAAAATGATATAAAATATGTTAAATAATGTTCAACCAAAAGGAAGTGTGAGGTAATATATTTTAACTCATATTACATTCCGTTGACACATATATGTTATTATGGAAGAATCCACATTTATGTGGTGTATACAAAGTCACATTAAAATTTATTATAATGAATCATTAATAATTTAGTGTATTTAATTTTTTAAAATAAATTATTTTATTTGCAGAGATTTGAATTAAAAATTATTAAGTGGTAAATGTTATTTTGCAAACTCACATTACTTTTTCATTGTTAAATTTCTCTTATAACAATCACTTTCTTGTCACACTTTTTGATTAAACAGTAAATTTATCTTCAATATCCACATTATTCCATGATGAAAATGATTATTTCGTAAATAGTATATCATTTTTACATATTTTCATTAAATTAAAAATTGTTAGATTAATTGAGGGAATATTTATATATATATATACTTTTATCATTATGGATATTTGATAATAGAGTATGTTGATTCAAGGATTAAATCTATTATTAAATTTGCATGGAATGATTTTTACCTAGAGTGAAATGTGGGGAGAAATACAATATACCTCCTCGATGCATCTAAAAGTCTTGTGATTCAAATTAGTTGACCAAACTAGATGAGATTACACCCCTAATTATTTGAATATATAGGCAAAACTGGATGATTTAGTACCCAATAGATTGAAATCAGTTGATCAAACTCTATGAGTTTGTACCCGATAGTATTAAAATTACATTTGGATAGATCTTGATGGTAGAGGTATCATATTCTTAAGATAATATTTCTAATAATTAAACAATTCCTTCATGATGAATTTAGTTACCTTATTGTATGTGAGATTTTCTTTATGACATTTTCACTCAACATATTTCATTCTTAGTTTATTGATTACATTGACTAGGTTTATAGTTATTTTCCTTTACATAAATATTATTCCATAACTTATGGTGATATTTTATTTTTTTAAATAGAATGTGTGTTCAGTTATTTACATTTCGATGTTTATTATTCTGAATGATTCGGCATAACATCTATTATACTTAATGAGTACTGAGAATTTGAGAATTCCCTTATTTTATTTCATTAACCCATGATATATTAAAGAATATTTGGAATGATCTCATATATTCCAAGTTTTATCCTTTTTGTATTGTTTGGATGATATATCCTTATATTAAATGGGTATCATATATCTATCTAGTTCTCTAAAACTAAATAACTATTTGGTCCTTATGAATGTTATTACTTGTATATTATACCAATGTAATTAAGAATACATAAACTCTATTCTACTTTTGTAAGGGTCAATATAGTTGGTATGAGAGGAATTTTAATTGAAACCTTGGAAGCATGATTTAGGAAAGTTTAGATTATTTAACATATAATTATGAAAATCATGAGGATATGTATAAAAGAATATCCTAATGATTTGGAAAAGAAGAGATTATATGGGTTTTTAAGAAATACATTTGTTTCTGGATACTACCAGTATACATGATTCTATCATAGAGGAACATTTTTTTCATGACTCCAAAAGGGTGCATCGGGCTTGACCTGATCATATAATAGTAGACAATAGAGGTCCTTAATGTGCACCTAGTTTGACACTCTAGGGATATATTTTTTGGATAATTCACATTTCCCTTAAAACTGATCATTAAGGTTTTGAAAATCAATATATCACCAATGAAATAATGTTAATGGTTCATAATTTTAAAAAAATTTGATCAGTGACATAACATAATTATAATTATAATTAATTATTTAAAACATCTAATTTTATGAGATAATATAGTATATTTCATTGTTTAGAAATTGAACCTGGAATGAAGAAGGTTATCAAATATCATGTCCAGTATATAGATTTCAATGTTGTGTAATAAAATATAGCTGGAATTGGAACTATGTAAATTATGGCTATATTAGGGAATAATAATCAAGTTATGGAAAATAAAATTACCCAGATGGAGAAAACAACAACATAAAGAGATTCTCCGATGTTAGATTACTTTATGGGAAAGGCCACTGTACTAGTGATTTTAAGAGAAATAAATAAATTAAAAATATGAAATATTTCCACTTTAATGATATGGGGCACTACGTAAATGAATCCCATAGGTATCAAGATAATATAACTTATAAAATACTAATAGATCATTATCATGATTATACTATTGATACAACCAAAATGCAATGATTAATTTGATTTTGTATTTGGAAATAAAAAATATATTGTAAAATTAGTTTATTGATGATACTCTCCTTATCAAAATCATGAAATGTATAAGTATTTCACTATATTACTTATTCAAAAAGGATATGGAATCATGTGTTGAATGGTACTATGAAAATTGATTATGTGGAAAGCTTATCATTTTTGAAAATAGGTGATTAAAGGAAAATAACCCATAATATGTTCTCCGTGTTGAGATAATAACGAAAATGATAGGTTTATGGAATAGTATTTGTTATAGGTAAATTGGGAAGTTATAATATGATCTATGTTATGTTTTCTATATTTTACTACATGTTTGGATCTATGGAATATACTTGATAACCGAATATATTATTCTTAGAAGAATTCTTGTTTTCATTATGTTTTTATGGTGATTAAGCTATACAAATATTTAATATGTGGCATTAATAGCCACTTTAAATTTCATGGGGAATATAATGTTGAGTTAGTGACTATCCATCTAAATTTAGTTTTCCACATTTCGGATGAGTCTCATTATCATCTTTTTATAGATGGGATTAAGTTAAAAATCATGTGTTTTTGGCTAAATTATTCTACTTTTTTTTACTAATTACATGAATAATAACATGATACAAAATATATGGCTATATGAAAAAAATTAATTTCAGTCCTCAGGGCATAAAAAATATGTAATTTTATATTCAATTATTTCAGTAAGAGGTGATGTATAAATTGATCGATGCACAATAAGATTATAAATTTATTTCTATAGAATATAGTATATTTCCATATATTATTATAGAGTGAACGAATTCCTGAAATATATGGAAATGATATTGAAAAATTTCTATTATATTCTTTTTTGATGATATCAAGAAAAATTTTCATACCTCTGTTTAATTGATTTTTGGTTGTTTAGTTTATCTTGGACATGTTCTCTAACAATATCCATAAATATTTTGGTGTTAGTTTTCTATTATATGTTCAATTTATCCATTTCCACCTATGTTATCCTATTTATTAACCAAGTTATGTGTTATTAAATAGGAAATTTTTACATACCTTTTATCTATTATAAAAAGGATATTTTATTAACACTTAATGATGTGGTATTTTCAAAAATGGAATTTCCCAATGTCAAACCTTTCATTTCTATAATCATGTTTAAATTTTCGTTACGGTGGGGAGATGGTGAGACCCCAAAATTATAAAATATGAAAATATTATTCGATAGTGTATATGACACATGGAACCAAGATTAAACAACCCCTAAAATATATTTCAAAAAATTTATTCATTTTATATCTTGTAGAACACACATCCTTGAGTGGAATTGTACTATAATATGATTTACCATTATAAAATAGATATTAAATTGGTTTGTATGAATAATAGTAAAAAATTTAAAAAATTATGGTTATAATTCGATTAGAAATAAAATAAGAATCATTTAATTGAAAAATTAATTTTTTATAAAAACAAGTTTTTTTTCTAAAATATGTTTCAATCACACTTCGCACACATATATTAATTTTTTAGAACTTTTAGTAACATTATTTTTATAAAATACCCATAATATTTTAAATACTAAAATAAAGGTTATCTTACACTGAATTTTAATGATTTTTTTGAGAAGATTCGTTATTTGATGAATTGTGAAAAATACTAAATTGTAATTAAAACATCATTTGTGTTTAAATTTTATATAATGATTAATTATTTTTTCAATTATTTTTAAAGTTAAATTATATTAATTATATTTTTATTATTATAATTCATTTCATTGGAATCATTTTTATGTTTATTTTTTATATAAAAACATTATTAGCATTAAGATATTTTTTCACTGATAAACCACTTTCTTATCACATTATTAGGACTAATTTTTATTAAAAATTTCAAATTCAATGAAATTAGTTTGATAAAATTGATTACATATTCTTAATAATAATATTTAATATTGTGTAATAAGTTCAAATTTAATTTTTTTCTAAATAATTAATAAGTAAAAAAATATTAATTGCCATAGTTAATGTTAAAAGCGGTGTTTTTTCATGTTGCATGCACTTCTGTTAAAATAAATTTCCATTATATATAAGATTTTTTTTTTGATATTTTTTATATATATAGTAAATAGTTCTTAATTTTATAATAAATATATTTTTATTTTATGATTAATTAATTATTTATTTATGCTATATAATCTAATGACTCTTGTAGAATCTAATGTGGTAAAATGGGAGAAAACATAAAGGATAATGAATGACATTTTTAAACTATGTGTTTTATAGTATAGGTTTTTATCGACCATATAATCACTTAAAAGTATTATTTATCAATTTTTTAGACACATTATATGAATTTGATCTCGCATTATTGAATACATTTTAGTATTTACAAAAAAAATTACTCCTCCTTATATAACAAAGGGAAGTCACTCCCCTAACTTCACTACCCCATGTAATCCATTTGGATCAACCAAAAAATGAAAAAAATAACATACAAAAATCCATCTTATAATTCAAGAATACTTATTTTTGGAATAAATCAACCCATTAAATGATTTTGGTGAAACCCTTAGGAGGTTACCCAAAGAAGAGGTGACATTCTTCAATGACCATCTTCTATTTTATTCCCTCTTCAACAACCATAAATTATTATTAAACCATGATTATATAATAATTTTAATAAATTAAATATAATGAAATGTTGTTATATTAAGAGAATTACCTAAAACCATCCTCATTTCCATAAAATGGGTTATGAAATCATCTTTTATGTGTACAACATACTATATCCTCTCAAACTGATGCTATTAATTTTTCCATTACAATATATCATAGTTGTATATTGTGACAACACAAAAATTTGACTAATATTTTTTTTCATGAATTTGTGTGTTATTTTATTTTTTACTAAACAATACTATATATTTTTAGTAAGGAAGTGAGTATAATTAAAATAATATAATTGGGTTTTGAATGATATATGATAGTTGGTCAATATGATTGTTGGAAACTAAACTCTTAATGATATGATTATTATTTAAAAATACAAATGATAAAGGTTAATTAATATAGAAAGAAGAGTTGATGACCTCATCTAGTAGACTATGGCCATTTGAAGCCCATCTCTCAAAGCTAGAGATGTAGGTAGCATCATTAGGATTTGATCTAGACCAAGCCTAAGCTGAGATCCAGTATGTTAAGCTTGAACAGAATCACCCATAGGAGAAGTTCAAGCAGATGGAAACAACCACTTAGGAAATGTTGTTCGATCTGCCCCATGATTCTATCACCATTTTACACCTTTCTCCTAGGTCCTATGGAGGTGCTATTATGTCATATGTATTGAGGCCTTAGTTACATTGTGTAATCCTTTTTTATAAATAAAATAATTATTTCATAATTCTTATTTTAAGAATATCTATTCTTAGTAATGAATAAGTTTAATTAAAACAAACTTGAAAGAATTATTCTAGGAGTAAAAATTTTATTTTATTATATATCTCATACATGAGAATTATTATTATAAAATAAACATCATTTTTGAATTTCAAATGTCAAATATAACCTAGGATATGTTTTTAGATGTTTTAAAAAAAGTTTCAATTTTATGAATAGTGATTTATGAATAGTGTTCTTTGATGGATATTATTTGACGAATAGTGTTTTTTGATGAATTGTAAATAAATATTTTACTCTTGAATAACATTTTTCGGTGAAATGATTTTAAAAAATTGGATATAAATGGTTGCAATTTGGGTGAACATTTGGTTCAATAAGATCAAAATAATTTTTTGGTGAATAGTAAAGTTTGACTAGTAATATTACCCTTATGAATAGTAATATGCCCAATGGGATAGTATCCTCATTTAGGTAAGTATAAATATAAAATGGCCATCTTGAATGGTAATGTGATATAATAGCATAAGTAAATAACTGTTTTTGAAATTAGTAATTAAGTATTATTATTTTTTGGGTAAATAGGGATTTTAAATAAAAATTAAATATATCATATTTATAAAATATTTTTCATAAAATGGAGTTCATTTTTTAATTCATAACATAGATATTAGGTTTGCGTGAATTAATGACATTTGTATAAAATGTTTTGTTTTTCGGTGAATAGTAAAAATACAGTTATTGAGTTTTGAGTGTATTTTATGATATCATATTAATGTAATATGTAATTTAAAATATTGGTCAAATAATTTGGATTAAAATATTATATGATGTGTCCCATGTGGATAAAAAACATGAAAATACCCTAGGCAAGCCCATGGTTTTGTGAATACAACAAATGAGGTGTCACTTGGAAATTAATAAAATATTCCCCCACTTTTGCTATAAATACCATCACATTCCATAATTCATTTTAGTACACATTTCCTCTATGAAAATATCTAGAATTTTTACCTCCCAATTAGTCCTCCAAAGGTTCCCTAAATCCCACAAAGGTCCCAACCTTTACGTTTATGAAGGTACTCTTCAATGTAAAGGATCCTTTCACCCTCCTCTTTTTGTAAACACTTATTTTATGTTATGTATTTGAATTTCCATTTTATTATGTTGGGTTTTGTTTCAATATATCTTTATTTCTGTCTATTTTATTTCAAAATGATTAGAGACCACTTTTTCTATCATTAACTAATTTTCTAAATTTTAAGCGATGTCGTTAGGCTGCTAACGTTCCGTAAGGGAATTGGCAACTTCTCCCTTTTCCATTGATGTTCTCTTTTAAGTGGTAAAAAATTCAGGATTCAATACCATGTTATTATTTATACTTTATTATATCTCTCTACTTTATTTCAAGTCATTTATGGATGGGAGACACTTGTCTCATCCCTTTTTTAATGTTTTCTAAAACCATGTGGTATAGCCGTTATGATAAAAAAAAATCATCTCAAAATATTTCTATTTTTTCATGAAATTATCTTATTTTATTTATGGGAATACCCAAAACTATATCATTTCTAGGGGTATTCATCAAGACATAAAAATGATATATTTTATTATATAATTAAAAATCATAAAACCCTCATTCTCGTTCCATTATTTATAAATGACATAAGGATCTTGTTTTTAAGAACATTTTAAAACCTCACAATTTTGATATGAAACCCATTTCATTTATTCGATTTGGATTATTTATGAATTATTTAATTATTATCTATGTGGACCACATAAAAATAAATACATACCAAGGATGTTCCCTGATTGTGCTCTAATGCATTGGGTAATGAAATTAATCTCCAGAGATGGCATGTTTTATGATACCTTAATGAATAACCTTGGTAATTTTTATGACACTATAGGGATTGACCATTGTGATATGTTTATGAATGTACAAATTAATTTTTGGGTCCAAATTTTGATGTTATGTTTAATGTTATTATTATAATTTATATACCTCTTTATTATACATTTTTTATATTCCCCATGTTGTTATTGATATCGCTCAAGTTCACATGTAAACTGTTTTACTTGTCTTCCTTACCGAGCCTTCTAATCACACATTCCTTTGATGTATTCCTCCAGGTTATGAGATTCATCAATTGTTCTTTGGGTGAAATTTTCAGGAATCATCTCAATAGGTTTAAAATTTGGTTATATGTGTATTATGTACTATATTCCCAAGACACTAAAATCTAAAGATCCCCAATTCTAATATTGAAATGACCAACTTATGTAATAAAAAGGTAGGCTTCCACGGTTAGTATTAGAGGTAAGTTTATATATTTTCAGAAATTATGCTATAAAAACATTAGAAAAAACCATATAGAAAATATTAAATATTGGAAAACATCCAGGTATTTTGGTTTAATATTATGTAAGTGGTTTATGAAAAAATAAAACCATGTCTGGATCCAAACAAGTGGATGTGACTTGGGCACATATGTATCTAGAGGTAAAACCAGGAAACATTGCTTTGAGAAAGACGCAAACGAGAACTGTTTCATGAAAACTGATCTTGTTGCACTCCTGGTTTGACAATCCTAGGGGATATGTTTGGTTAATCCTAATCATTCTATGAATCAGTATGAATGGATTATAAAGAAATGTATGTTTGGATAAAGAATAATATATTTAAGAAATAATTTTTAGGAAATAAAAATAGTTTATAGTTAAAATATTTTTAAATGAAATAAGATTCGCACTAAGGTTTTATTTTTTTATAAAATGGAGAGAAACAAGAGGAACCATGAAAATGGTAACCGCAATGGACTATGAAGTGACAACCATCCAATGGAAGACGGAATGGAAACATTCATGAAAATAATGATCTAAAATACTCATGTTATGGGAAATAACTTGAATCACATTGAAAGTGAAATTTATCCTTCAAGGGAACAAGTTTATATTGAGACTTTATGCGTCAATGACAACCAACCTTTAGTGGATCAACTGACCCATTGATTTATGAATAGTGTATCATCTATATTGAGAAGATCTTTTTTGTGATCTGATGTTTGGAACAAGAAAAGGCCACCCTGGCAGTTTATGACTTAGATGGAGAATATGGTCAGTGGTGGGAAGTGATTAAAAACCAGATTCCATGCTTAGAGGTTGAAGCTATGGAGTGGGAAGAGTTTTGAGGGATCTCCTTCAATAAGTATTTCCCTCGTTCGATGAGAAAAAATGGAGAAATCGTTTCTCGAGCTGAAGCAGAAGAATAATGAATCTTCTGGAAGCTACAAAATAAACATCACAAGAAATTTATGTTACACGTCATTCTTTTTCATGGATCTGAATAGGAAGGTAGGTATATTTTTTGGTGGTCTAAGACTTCATTTGGAGAATAATCTAGCCAACCAATACTATGATAGCTATGAAGAGATATTGCGGAGTGCTATGAAAGTCGAAATGGAGTTTGGTGAGACATAGGGGTCGCATAAATCCAATGAAATAAAGAGATCAATAGATGCAAGAATAGTAAGGAGATTTTATCATGGAAGAGGAGTAAAGAAATTTAAGCATTGCATGTGTTAAAAATGTAGGAAGAATCATTCGGGGAGCTTCCTGGTTGGGAGCGAGAAGTGTTATATCGCTGGAAGAGATGGCCGTATCACATGGAATTCATCTAGTGAGGTAAAGCCTCAAATTCCCAACACTAATGATAAACGGAAGATGGTGCAGACCCTAACATGTGTCTAATGATTCATGTGTAGATAGTGAGGGTAACTTTTCCAATAAATGTCCAAATACAAAGGCAGTGGAGGAGAATCACCGTCAGCCTCAGCAAAGGCCAAGGGGGAAAGGACGTTCTTTTTCTATCATGACAGCTAATGTTGAAGATCCAAATGACGTGGTGGAAGGTACTTTGGTTGTTCTATCCAAGATAGGATGTAATTTGTTTGATTCAGTTACTACGCATTCCTTTATTTCCACCATGTTTGCAAGGAATTTTTATTTAACCACTTAATTACTAAAAGTAGTGTTATCAGTCAAGACTGATGATGGTATTATCCAAGAATTTTCGAGTTTTAGAAACTCTAGTATTTACTTTAGTGTGCAAAATATTATCCTTTATATAATAGAAATTCCCATGATAGATTTTGACATTATAAAAGGGACGGCCATGCTCTCAAAGTAAAATGCTAAGATCAAATGTAGAAGCAAGTAAATATCAGAATTATGTAATGATTACCCTATAGTTATCTTCCAAGGAGAGATATCTCAACCTAATCATTGTCTAGAAGAACCTCCTAAAGCCTAATATATGGTGTTGATTAGTGAAAATGTAGAAGTAAATTAGAGTATAAGGATATAAAATTTCCCCATTATCCAAGAATACATTGACATAATTCTGGAGGAGTTACCCAGACCTCCCCTAGAAATAGGGATATATTTGTACATTGAACACATACATGGATCTCATGCAATGTAAAATACCATACATAATATTAAATTGTAGGGCTGGATGAATTAAAGAAACAAATCAACAATCTTTTGGATAAATGGTTTATCTTACTGAGTGTGTCTCCTTGGGATCAACTGTTCTTTTTGTGAATAAGAAAGATGGATCAATGCATCTATGCATTGATTATAGAGAACTGAAAGAGATAACCTTGAAGAACAAATACCCTCTTCCAAAAATTTAGAACTTATTTCACAAACTTCATGGGTCCTAATTATTCTCCAATATTGATCTTCGATTTGGTTATCAGCATTTGAGGGTGAAAAAGAAAGATATTGTGAAAATTGCCTTACAATCAAGACGTGGGCATTATGAGTTTTTTGTTATTCCATTCAGACTGACTAATTCACCGATTATTTTTATGGATTTGGTGAATAGAGTCTTTAAGTACTACCTTGATAACATTGTGGTTGTTTTTATGGAATTTATTCTAATATATTCCAAATGTCATGAGGAGTATGATGATCATTTAAGGATTATTTTATAAACACTACAGAAAGTGATGCTTTTTGAAAATTTCAACAAATGTGAATTTTTGTTACGACATGTTTCGTTCTTGTTGAACATTGTTACCAATGAAGGAATCACATTTTTCCTAGAAAAGATAAAGGATGTAGAGGAGTGGCCTCATCCAACAAAAATACCTAAGATTCGTAGTTTTCTTGGATTAACGGGATATTATATGAGGTTTGTGAAAAACTTTTGATGAATTTATAATCCAATAACCAAGTAAAATTGAAAATGGTTCAAGTTTATATGTGCACAAGAGTGTGATGAATATTTCCATGATCTAATGTAGAGATTGGTTTCTACACACATGTTAATTGTAACCTCATTTGGAGAAGGTTTAGTTATTTTTAACGATTCTTCCCTGAAAGGGATTGGGATAATCCTCATGAAAAATTACAAGGTGATTTATTGTGAATCTTAATAGTTGAAGACTCATTTTTAGAAATATCTTACGCATGGTCATTAGTTGGATAGAGTTATGTTTATTCTGAACATATGGAGGCAATATATTTATGGGGATAAATGTGATATAGACACATACCATCAATGGTTGAAGTATATTTTCACATAAAAGGAATTGAACATAAGATGTACGATATGGTTGGAACTTCTTAATGAATATTATGGTTCAATTTATTCTCATCCCGGAATATCAAAAAAAATCATTGGTGCATTAAGTATGAAATACCCAGTTGTTCTATCGATGGGGACGATTAAAATAGATCCTTGGATCAATGACCGTGTAATGACAGAAATGGAAATTATATGGAAAGGGACATCATCAAACCAATCCCAAATGATTTATCAACCAACATTACTAGATAATATAAAGAAATCTCTGAAAAAAGATCATTTGTTACGAAGGAAGTTTGAGGTTTTGAAGGTATGGATGTTTCATGATTTCAATGTTGATCAAGACAGTATATTGAAATTTTGTACTAGACTATGTGTTCCATATATTCTATAAATAAAGAAGGAGCTGATGGATGAAGCTTGAAGCCCTAATTTCTCAATACATCATGGAAGAATGAAAATGTATAGGGATCTTTATGATCATTATTGGTTGGATAATATGAAAAGGGATATTACCGACTACACCACAAGCTTCCTGGTATTCTAGGAAGATAAGGCAGTGTGACAACTTCCTAAATGGGTATTATAACCACTACCCATTACAGCATGGTAGTTGGACAATATCACTATGGACATCGTCATTAGTCTACCAAGAACGTCCAAAGGAAACAATGAAGTATGGGTTAAAGTGAATCATCTCACCAAAAATTAACATTTAATCTCTATTCATGATGATTTATCTCTTAATAAATTTCCAGGATTTATGTGGGGGGAGTGATAATACTGCATGGAGTTACACTTTATATTGTATCTGATCATGATCCAGGGTTCACATCAAAATTTTGGAGAATTCATCAGCATGCTCTGTGTACCAAATTTTATTTAAGTATGGCCTATCACCCCCAAACTAATGGCCAATCAAAAATAACTATTCCAATAGTTGAGGACATTATGTGAAAATGATTATTTGAATTTAATGGTGGATGGGACCAACATATCCCATTAATTGATTTCTCATACAATAATAGTTTCTATTCGAGAATTCAAATGTCACCTAATGAAGCTTTATATGGGAAGCGATTTAGAACTCCTACTTGATGGGATGGATTTAGTGAGAGAAAGATTCTTGGGAATTATCTTGTGAAAGAGATGATAAAAAATGTTCTTGCCATCCAAAAGAACATTAGGGATGCTCAGAGTCATCAAAATAGTCATGATGACAATCCTCGAAGGGATATAGAGTTTGATTTTTGGTGACAAAACCTTTCTTCAAATCACACCATGGAAGAGAGTCCTGAGATTTGGGAATAAATGGATGCTTCGTCCTAGGTACATTGGTCTCTATGAATTCTTTGATCACGTAGGAGTAGTGGCCTATATGCTTTCATGTCCTCAAAATCTTTCACAAGTTCATGATGGCTTCCACGTATGCCCCTTGATGAAGTACATACCTGACCCATCACATGTACGAAATCTACAGGTGGAACAATTGGAGCTTAGCCTATCTTATGAGAAGAATCTGTTGAAGATCACGGATTGTAGGGACAAGGATTTAGGATACAAGACTACCCACTTTGTTAAAGTGTTGTGGACGAACCATGAATATGAAGAATTTAACTGGGAACCAGAAGAGTCTTTGAGGTATAAGTACCCACACCTTTTCTATTCTAAGGGTACGAGTGATAATTTTGGGGACTAAATTTTATAACGGGGGATTAATGTAACAAACTGAACATTTGATTAATATTTTTGTTTCCTGAATTTGTGTGTTATTTTATTTTTACTCAAAAAAGATATATCATTTTATTAATGAAGTTTGTATTATTAAAACAATACCGTTGGTTTTTTACTATTAACTGACCGTTGGTAAATATTACATTTTGAAACTAAATGATTAACATTATGATTAATGTTAAAAAATAAAAATGATCATGGTTAATTAATACAGAAAGAAGAGTCAATGGACTCATGTAGTAGACTCAGGCTGTATGAATCCCATCTTTTAGAGCTAGGTAAGGAGGTATCATAATTTGGCTTTGTTCCGGACCATGCCCAATCTGAGATTCAACTTATTATCCTTAAAAAACTCACATATGATAGAAGTTCAAGATGATAGAAATCACCACTAAGGAAATGTTTTCCGAGCCAACCCAATATTTTTTCACCATTGTACACCTTACTCTTAGGTCATATGCTGGTGTTATAAGGGGCTATGTAACGAGGGCATAGTTACTTTTTGTATTAATTTTCTACAAATATTTTTTTTCCATAATTCTTGTTTTAAGAAAATATTTTAATAGTAAAGAATATTTTTAATGAAGACAAATATTAAAATGTATTTTAGAAGTAAAAATTGTACTTTTTAGAGATTTCACATACATATAGAATTATTATGGTAAAATAAACAGCAATTTTTAATTTCAAATTTCAAAACTAACCTTTAATCAATTTTTAAAAGTTTTATAAGAAGTTTCAATTGGATGAATAATGATTTATAAATAGTGTTTTTTGATTAATAATATTTTATGAGTAGTTTTTTTGATGAATATTAATAAATAATTTATTATTCAACAATTTTTTCTGTGAAATTATTTTAAAAAATCGAACATACATGGTTGTAATGGGGGTGAAAAATGTTTTTCAATAAGATCAAACTAAAGTTTTGGTGAATAGTAAATTATGAATAGTAATATTAACCTTATAAATTGTAATATGAATAATGGAATAGAAACCTCACTTATGTATGTATAAATATATCATTGGCATCTTGAATGATAATTTTATAAAATAGAATATGTAAATTACTGTTTCAGAAATTAATAGTTAAGTATTAGTATTTTTTTCATGAAAATGGTGATTTTAAATAAAAATTAAATATCTCATATTTAGAAAATAATTTTCTTAAAATGGAGTTCATTTTTTATTTCAGAAAATTGATATTACATTAGGGTGAATTTATGAGATTTTTATAAAATGTTTTGTTTTTCATGGAATAGTGAAAATATTGTTTTTGAGTTTTCGGTGTGTTTTATGAAAAAATAATTATTTAATATGTAATTTAAAATTTTGTTCAATAAATTTGGATTAATATATTATAATAGGTGTCACAATTGTCCACAACCATAGGAAAATAACATAGGCAAGCCCATGGTTTTGTAAATACTACTAATGAGGTGTCCCATGAAAATTAATAAAATATTCACCCAATTTTTTTATAAATACCAACCCATTACCTAATTTAAAATTCCTCCATAACAAATATATTGTATTTTTACCACTCATGGAGTCCTTCCAAGGTTCCCTTAACTCCCCCAAGGTCCCAACATTCTTTTTTTTTATGTTACTTTTCAACGTAAAGGAACCTTTCACCATCCTATTTTAGTCATCACTTCTTTTATGTTATGTGTTTGAATTTCCATTTTATTATATTGGGGTATGTTATTATATATCCCTATTTCATTAAATATTAGGGAAAAATTATTATAGAACTTTTTTTCTCTCATAAAATATTTTTTTGAATTTTAAGCAACATCGTTAGGTTGCCTATTTTTTATAATGGAATTCTCAACTTCTCCTTTTTTCCATCCATGTTCTCTTTTATGTTTTATAACTTTTATTTTTACATACCACGTTATTATATTTATTTTATTCTATCCCCTACTATATTTTGAATAATTTATTGATGGTATACCCTTTTCCTCTCTATTTTTAATTTTATCTAAAACCATGTTGTATAGCCATTATGCGGCAGAATTTTCATCTCAAAATCTATCTCTTTTCTCAAGAAATCCTCTAATTTTATTTATGATAATAAAAAACTATTTCATTTATAGGGGTATTCATAATTAAATAAAACGTATATATTTTATTCTATAATGTATATACATAAAACCCTCATTCCCTTTCCATGAGTTATAAATGACATAATGATCTTGTTTTAAATAACTTTTTAAAACATCATGATTTTTAAATGAAACCAATTTCATTTATTCTCATTGGGTTATTTATGATTTTTTTATTATGATCTATTTATATCACAAGAAAATAAATACATATTAGGGGTGTTCCATGATATTTCTCTAATACATTGGGTAAAAAATTTAATCTATAGAGATTACATGTTTTATGATACCTTGTTTAGTATCCTTTGTAATTTTTTATGACACCTTGGTGATATACCATTGTGAAATGTTTATTAATGTCTAAATTAAATTTTGTAGACAAATTTTTAAGTTATGTTTTATTTTATTATTATTATCTATATGACTCTTTATCATAGCTTTATGATATTCCCTATGTTCTTATTGATATCACTCGTGTTCACATGAAAACTGTTTTATGTGTTTTCCTTAACGGTCCTTCTGCTCACCCTTTCCTTTGATTTATGCCTCTAGGTTATGAGATGCAGTAATTGTTCTTTTCATTAAAATTTTCCATAATTAATTCAAGATTATTATAAGATTGTTATATTTTTTCATTTATTATGTGCCTTATTTCCAAGACACTAAACTCTAAAGATCCTCTATTTTTTAAATTGAAATGAAAAAGTTATGTATTAAAAATGAGGGATGACATATGTATGATAATTTATCTAAACAATATATATGATATTTATAAAATAATTATACTTATTGAGCAATTATATCAGTTATATACCTCTTTGTTTTCATTCCATAGAAGATACGATAACATCCCTCGTGTGTACGGTGGACTACTGCCTCACAAAATGATGTGATTCTTCTTTAACAAACACTATACATTGATGTCAGTAAGGATAAATTCACTAATTATATGAGATATAAATGAAATAATATTTATAGTTAAGACATTAATATTATTCAAAATAAGTAATATATAATTTTATTTATAACCTTTTCAATTACTAAAAAATGAAAACACAATTCATGTACATGTGGTCTACCGCCTTCACGATGTGATGTGACTCTCATTTAAACTTTACACCACATAAGTGATATGTATAATAATATTTAAAAAATATATTAAAATATGGTCATTATGTAAAGGTAATATATTACATACCTAGTTTCCATAATGATGTTGAAAAATGGAATTGTTACTCATGCATACGTACAACCTACCATGTCCATGATAATAATATACTAGATTTGTCAAGAACAAAAATAATTATTGGTTATAAATGTGTAATTGATTTAACCATAAGATAATTATTTTTATTATTTTATAATGTATATAATGAAACTATATAGTATAAATAAGAACAGATAAATTAATGTCTAAGAATTTCCCATAAAATAAGGAAATTAACAACTGAAATAGTAAAAATAATGTACAATTGTCAATGAAAAGGTGATACAAAGTTTGAAAATGATCACATATAATAATAAAAATATTAATATAGTTAATATGTAAGTTAATTTCATGTTTAAAACCACTATAAATGAATATATATTGTGCTCAACCAAAAGGATTCATTATTTAATGGATTTCGTCTCAATTTACATTCCATTGAGACTTATTTATTATTATGCACCAATTCACTTTTATATTGTGTATAAAATAACCATTTAAGATGTAATATCATGATAAATTAATAGGTAATGGTATATTATGTTTCAATTTGTATCATTTCATCCAAGGGTATTTGACATTAAGACTACCAAGTAGTATAATTTGATCCACAATCTCAATTTATTTTAAAATTGTTATCTTCTTCCTGAAACAACCACTTTATTATAATAATTTTTTATTTGAAATTTCATTTCATTTAAATATATATATTCTTTCATGATGTATATTATTATTTCAAAAACCATATTCAATTTTTATAAATGGTTATTACATAGACATAATTTGAGAAACTATGGAAATATTGATAAATCCCCATCCTTTAAACAGCACAAATATTTTATAATATGGAAAATTGATTCATGTATAAAATAATTAATTCAATATGTTAGTAATTCGTTGAACCTATAGTTATAGGTCAGTCATGATATAGTATATCATATTTATTCATTTACAAGTCTCAGAAGAAAAATTATTTGTCCAAACTCTATGAGTTTCTATCCAATAGTTTTAAATTAATTGTAAAACCAAGATTGATTTATAAAAATTAGTTTTAAATTAGATTTCCAAAACATGCGAGTTTATAGAAATTAGTTTTAAACTATATTTTGGGTTGATCTTGACGGTATAAATATCATGTTCCTCAGACATAAAATCAAATAATTATGTTTTTCCTTCATTTGGAATCCAATTATATTATTTTCCAAGATATTCTATCAATGAAACGTTTTTTGGATTTATTTCATTCTATATGTATTGATTATATAGAATGTGTTTTATGTTATTTAATTTTATATATTTATTATGTATTTTCATATCATGATGGTCATATTGTTTAAATGTCATGTTTTTTGTTATTTACCTTTCCATTTTGATTATACTTATTGTTTGAAGATAAATACTGATATAATTAACTATTACTATGAATTTGAGATTACCATTATTTTGTATCCTTTATATAGAACATGATATGAATTCTTGGAACAATTATAAGGATTCAAGGTGTTTTCCTTTTCTATGATTTTAATATTATATCCACATATAAATTGGATATAATTTATGTCTCTGGTGTTCCAAAAATATAGTACTATTCGGTCATTAGAGATGTGATTTCTTATATATAATGAGAAAATAATAAAACATGAACCCACTCTAATATACTGGGATTAGGGGAACTATTAAATTTTTGTAGGGTATATCTGATATAGAGTTTATAATGTATGTGAAAAGTGAGAAGTTGTTCTGCCCTTTTCAATGGAAGTGGAGTGGAGCACTTTTAAATATTAATAACAATAAAATATATAAAAGTCACCATAAGTGAAATGTGGAACCAAAACATACAATTTCAAAATATAATTTGATATATTTTAAATTACACTTAACCATTGAAATTTCAAAAAATAGTGATAAATTAATATTTATCTCTTTTTTTAACACCCTCATCGACCCCCTTTACACTTACTGTGGTGACATTGGTTTTACCATGGTAGTAATTTATTCTAGAAAAACCATATGATAATTCAATGGAATAATGATAATAATAATTAGATGTTTAAATATGGAATTAATTTTTGAATATTCATTTTTTGAGGTGGGTGAAATTAATTCTATTATATGTGCATAAAATGTAAAAAATAATTTTTTGAAATGAAATTAATTTTCTTTATAAATACCGTTTAATTATAAATCAATTTCGAATAATAACCACTGTCATAATATTAATTTAAACTATTTAATATATTTTCAAAATATATTAATAAAATACTTTATAAATATTTTTTAATTTAATTTATCAACACAAATAAATCCATGTACAAAAATAGTTTTATGAAATTTTTTTATTCTTAACAATCAAATAATTTCATCTTAATTTCGAACCATTTAATAATAAATGTTTGAATGATCAATCATTTTTATATATTTTTAAATAATATGTTTTTATAATTTTAAAATCCAAATAAAATAAAATATATTTTCAATACTATATAATTAATAAAAATAGTATTTTTAAACAAAATATTTCTCTCCAAGAATTTGTAGATTTACATTCCTTATACTTTATCAACTATATCATGAATTTTGTAACATGATTTTTTATTGTAATTTTAGAAATTTTATTTAATTATAAATATATGAATTAAATTTAATATTTTTAATATAGAAATATTCAATTATGTTCGGTGTTCACACATTACAAGCTATCGAAGACATTTAATTTATTAAAGAGAAATATATTCTAAAACATTGGAGTGTTAAATTCATATCTTATTATTTTCCAAAATAAACACAGAGGATAACTTATTTTTCTATGGATATGATAAATTGAATAATTTAGTTCCCCATAATAATTAAATATGAATTTTATAGTTTCTAATGTATTGTAATATCATGTAATGTACCCATTCTTCCCAGACTGCTACACTATTTTATCATTTGAAATGTGATTTCTTGTAATATGGACTATTGATGTAATATGACATCTTATGCTAGTCTATTGGAATATGGTTTTTTTCATTTAGTTACTTTTTTAATTACCAAACCCATTGAAACACGTCCTAGATTCTATAAATTAGGATTCAGGAATGGTAGTAAAATAATTATTGGGGAAGTGGAATATAGATTCTGGTGTGAATTTATAGAGTGAACATGTGGATATAGTGTATAAAAATATATTATTGGTTCATTTATGAAAAATTATACTCTAATATTTTTCATGGGCCAAAATTAAGGTATGAATGTACTCTGGGGGATTTATTTAGGAATATATTGCATCATAAATATGATAAATATGATAATATCATTGAGCACCAATATCTAATCAATAACTTCATTGTGATGAAATAATTTTGAGAATTATATTATATCAATTTGATATAAATTATCATTACAACATGATAGTGATTAAAAATTTATTATTACAAAATCACTCACTTATAGTTAATATTATATTTGGTAGAGAGTCTATTCATCAATGATATAATAATAAAGGACATAAGAAGGAAACATCATTTATATTGAAAATAGATTCACCAATATTTTGAAAGGAAGAGTTAATAAACAATTGATTAAATAATATTCTACGAATCAAGGATCTATGATAGAATACTATTATAAAATGTTATTTCTTAAATAAAATTAATAGAATTAAATCAATAATGATTGAATAAATATTTCATTTTTCTATTGTTTTGTTGTTTAAATCACTTTATTTATAAATCCTTCATAAAAAATCCATGTGGTGCAGTTATATTACTATAATTAATTGATAATAAATATTTTAATAAAATATAAACTATTTTAGTTTATATTTTAATAAAATATAAACTATTTTAGTTTATATTTTTCTACTAATAATCTATAATTCATTAAATATAATTATTTTTTGGTATTTTTCTAAAAAATTATGTAATGTACTTTTTTGACTCCATAAATGATTTGTCCTTTGTCATAAATTCTTTTACCCAAACAAAAGTAAAAAGCTATAAATATTTATACATCTTTTAGAAAATGATACTAGTAATACCATTTTTATTCCGCCAAAAATATAGTTTACAGTGTGATCGACATATCGTGAATAGTGGAGAGGTTATTAAGTGATGATGTAGGATGATTTTTATCTAATTTACTATAAAATAAATATGAACTGATTTAATTCATCATGTATTTATTTTTAAAATATTTTTATTCATCTTACCCCTCATGACCAATGTTTACCAAATTTTCTTGGTTAACAACCACCATGGATCTTAAACATTTTCTACCATCATTATAAATTTTTATTCCAAATTTTTTTTGATTTTTTATATGATTTATTATAATAAATTTTCATTATATTTTTCTTCCTTAATAATCTATTTTTTCAATTTCCATGGAAATAGTATACAAGGGATAATTTTTTGGAATTATAATGTGTGATTTTCTTATATTGTAACAAAAAATCTCCATCTAGAATCTATTATCTTATCATTTGTTGGAGAAAAAGATCAATTTTAATAAATTTAACTCTTTTTGTTAGGTAGATTTTTCTTAATTCCTATATTTCATAAACCGTAAAATATTTTTATTTAAAACTGAATTTTGTTTATAAAAACATCTATATTTTAAATATACCTTTATGTTTTCCCAAATAATTTATAATAATAACTTCTTTAATTTTTTCTATATTTATTGGTTTCCATAATGATAAAAATTAGTCTGCAATAATATTATTTCTCATCAAGTTGTTTTTTAAAATTTATATTGGGATTTGTAATGAAATTAGTGGAAAAATATCAATGATTTTTTTTAAGAATTATAAATTATTTTTATAAATTATTTCAATACTCAAAATTATCTATTATCTTAATATAATTAGCTTTATGAAAAGTGTTATGATTTGGTTAAAATACCCCTACTTTTTTTATAAACAATTTGTTATGTCATTTATGGATTGTATAATTAATGATATTGACTACTTCTTGTGTTTTCCTTCAGTTATTTAAATCACATTGTTTTTTATAAAATACAAAAAGAATACTTTGTGTACTTAGTATTAATTATATGAATATCACTATTCAACTTATTCTGAATCATTTCCTTGAATACTTTTTTAATGTTGTGATACGATTCTAATAATAGTAGACTACTTATTATTATAATATTACTTATTATATTATTATATCATAGCTATTTTAGAATTCTATATTGGATAGAGAATTTGTTTACAAGTTTATTATTAGTCTTTTACTAGAATCCAACGAGAAGTTTGATATTAATATTATTATGGATAAGAATAAAATAAGGATCATAGGTTTCCATATCTTATTCTTCTGGGTTTTATCCGAAGATTATTTTTTAAATTTATTTTCATTTATTTTATTGTGCCACTACATATTTAAATTACTATACAGTGGTGATTTGATTTATCTTAATGAAATATTTTTAAACTCGTTTATTTTATTTATTCTACTTATAAAACATGTACATTAATAATTGTAGATAAAACTCCATAAAATAGTAATCTACGTAATGATTTTATATAGACCATGTGTAGGATTGATATATGTATTTTTATTTCACAAACTACATAAACACATTATAAATCTTTAAATTTTGTTTTATTGGTTAGAGGAAAATGTTTGAATATTTTTTATGGATTCATATTTATTATCACATGTTATTATGATTCCGGGTAGTGATAGGTTAATGGGGATCACTTATCAAATGGAAATAGGTCACGACAATATTAAGGTTTTGTTATATTTTTTGTATATTTTAGTGGTCCCAAATACCTATCCATATAGAAAATCATTACAATTAATAAATATTTAGAGATATATTGTTTCTGTATATGTCATAATTTGATTTTGGATCTCATATTTAATATTTTTGTGTATTAATCATGATATTATTATGCCTCATTAATATAAAGTTTTTATTTCATTTTATTTTATTTTATATTTTAATATGTTATATATTCATATTTTATTAGGAGTATATAATACTAAGATATAGGAAATTCTGGAAAAATATATGAAATGAATCCATTGTTTAAGTTAAAATTAATGAAGTGCAATCATATCCAATAGAGTATGTTTGATGACCAATAAAAATGTTTTACCCAATGGATATTGGTAATTCTCTTTAGGTCATGTGGATAACATGATAATGTATCGTGTTGGGGTATCCTAATTACTTTTAATTAAAAAAATTTAGTAGCTAGTTTTTTATTGTTATCAAGGAAGTCAAGGATAAAATGTGATTGGATCATTAGAGTTGAAGTGGTATTGTGTGATTAAGTTTCTTTCCAAAATTTATTTTTATGTGTCTTGAGTTTCTATTGGATTTATGAAATATAAATTTATTGTTTTATGATTGATTTATTAAATATTTTCTCAGAATTCATGTATTAAAAATGAAATTAGAAGGGAATTTCAAAGGTGTTTGGTTATTATAAAAGTGATTTAGTTTGATCAGAAATAGTGTAACCAATTAAGGATTTTATAATTTTTTATTCATTTTTGAGAATTTTTTGGGTGACAAGTAGAAAAAATGTGAATCCAAATCCTATGTGTCTATTGAGTTGTTATTTTTACTTCATGATTTGGGAAACTACGTATCCCCACCATGAAATTTGAAACGAATATTTTTTAATTCCCCATTGGATTTCTTTGATCTTTTATATTCCATATGCGATGTTTCTAGTTTAAATTAATGATTAAATTTTTTTTAAAATTTGATATCAACGTGGTTTATGATTTTTTTTCATTATTAAATTTCATTTTACCAATCCTCCCAGATAAGTCACAATGTATATACGAAAAGTATTGGTGAAAATTTCTATTCCAAGTATTAAATAGATTGATTTTAATTTTTGGAGGTTTTTTTGTTTACAAAAGAATAAATTCGAGATGATTTCAACATCGTTATATTCCCATGTATATATAAATATTAGGAGTTGTTTTTATGATCCTTTTTTCTCAAGAACCAAACTTACTCAAGAAGATGATCATTAGTTAAAAACTATTAAATGTATTTTGAAATTACCTTAATATTTGAAATCATTTAAATTTAATTTCATAAAATTATACATGAAAGACGTAGTTGAAATCTATAAGAGGCAATTTTTCAGGTGAAATATATGAGAACATAGAATGGAAATATTTTAATACATTGTTTATATGAAATTATAACCTATGAAAATTATTTTTCCAAAACTTTTGAAATTTATATTCCATTATAATGGAAATTATATTGTGATTTTGTATAATAATAAATTCATATATATTACTAAATTTACACTATAAATGGAAATTAATTTTATATTGAAATCTCTATTGTTTGAGATTTTTCCCTACATTAAAATTTGATCTAAATCTGTCCTTTTCATGTTACAAAAAAGTTATGATGTTGTGAATGAAAATTTATATTGTTTGATGACTATATATTTTTTTTATCTTTGGATAAACTTTTTAGAGTATATATTTGTCTAATTTTTATTATGTTTTGATAATAATTAACTCTTTACTCTAGTTGTGTAATTCGATATAAATTTTAAATAATATATTATTATTATTATTATTATTATTATTATTATTTAGAGTATTGGTTTTTAAGAAACACAAAATATCATATGATTTTGTGCTGTATTATATTTCTATAATTCCCCTTGTTTTAAAATTTTATTACAATTTAATAATTAAAAATCAAATTTTTAAAATGTATAACATTTTATGAAGTATTAGATATTTGTAAAAGGAAATGAAAGTATCTACATTTGAAATAATATTATGTTTATTAATTTACAAAATGTATGAAGTCTTACACACTTTTATAAGCCATGCAAATTTTTGGATAAATTATCATACATTTTTATAATTAGTCATAATTTTCATTATATTTCTAAAATATTTTCAATTAGTATTAGGAATTTTTATTTTCATAAGTAATAATGTCAGCATATCAAAAAACAAGGTATATTTAATTCATGGTATATAGAATCCACAATCTAATGATATGATATATACTTTATGATATCAACTCTACAAAATTATCGGTTCGAGATATTAATAAAATGAATGTTGTTAATAGAACAAAATCGAGGATTATTATTTATTTAAACTTACATCATATTGCATGTAGAAATAAGAATGTGTTATACTATTTGAAATGATCAGAATCCATGACCTGAATCATTTAGTTTCATAATCTACGTTGGGAAATAAAAGATAATTTTGGCCACTAGAAAAATAAAATAATAGTTTTAAGATAAACATGATACTAGAGGAATAAAAATCACAAAAATATAAATTAACTCTAGATTATAATTTACAAATGATTACTCAAAATTAAGAGAGACTGTAATAGGTTATACCAATTCAATTTTAATTGGGACACACTATTTCAAAATTATTTTGGCTAATTAATATTTTTCAAGTTATTATTGTTTAATCTGTTTGATTGTCAATTTATAAATTACTTATAAATGAAAATGTTGATATTAAATGAGGTTCAAATAGACTGATAAAGGAATAAATAATTAATTAGATGGTTTCCATGTGCATTATTCTATAATGGTCAAGATGATGGTGAGGTTTCATCATATTAGGAGATAAAGAAGGATATAAAAGCATGTTAATAAATTATTCATAAAGAACCAAAAAAATAATTTGAAGTCATGGAATTATCAAAAGTACAATAAGGATGTATCAAATGAATAAAATATTTTGAAGAACCACTACTAGACTGTATATAATAAAAATTCATGTTAATGATATAGAATGCATGAATTATATTGTTAGTATATGTGAAATAATTAAATAAATGAAATAGTAATATTTTCATATTCTTATATTATTCTAACTATTATAGTATGTGATAAATATTTTTTAAACAAGTATTTGAATGATGATATTCGAGTTTGGGATGAATCAATTAGTCATTAGAACTAATATATAAATCATGGTTGTAGTACTGAAGTACAAACGGATGTATTACAAGATAAATAAGTTCTCTATAGTTTGAGAGATACAGTAATCCAATACTAATATTGGTTTTATATTTTATTCTAGATCTCATATATAGAATAATTTCACACCCATACTAAAGGGTCAAATTATCTTGTCCCTACAGTAACATCCACTTTTTCAATTTTCCAATATTTAATTGTTTTATGTTTTATTTATACTACATTGTCATCATTTTTAATGTTATCGTCATGTAATAACACATATCCCACATAGTTGTACCTCCTGTAAATGTTAGATTATATATTATGATAACCTAATTAGAATGAAATATCATATTGGGTTTTCCATGCCCATGGAATTTGGAAGGAGTTCTTATTTGTGCATCTAGATGTGAAAAATACATATCTCTCAATTCTTCCAATATTTATTAAATTATAAGGAGATGAGATA
This sequence comes from Viscum album, assembly GCA_963277665.1. NCBI lineage: Eukaryota > Viridiplantae > Streptophyta > Magnoliopsida > Santalales > Viscaceae > Viscum > Viscum album. The sequence continues at coordinate 1,260,893,043 of OY728140.1, read as the reverse complement.
GCCAAGAATAGTATCCACAATGCTATGATAAAATTATAACATTGGTACTAGATACATTGGATCGTATCCCAAAGGACTCAAAATTATAGTAGTCTTGGAAAACTTGATACATTGTTAAATATAACGTCACATTTTAAACACAAAATAAAAAATATAATTTTATTTTAGAACATTTTCATTAACTCTGGAATATAATTATATATATGAAATAATATATACCCTATAATCCTGAGGAAAGGAAACATAATAATAGAGTGATCTTAGATGATTATTAAGGGGATCAGTATATCAGAAGGTTACATGAAAAAATAAGGCGTGATTAATATGGAAGGAATAAATGATTTCCAAATAATTCCATATAACTAATCACATGTTCATGAAACCTATTGAGGAAAATCATAACTATTTCTAAATTAACAGGAAAATAAATAACTGATTATAAAATATGGTATGTATAATGTCATAAAAGTTAAACCTACTATTGATGAGTCATTCCAAGATAACTACATAAATTGGTAAGCTCTTGGAAAAATAACGAACTAGTTTTTTTTCATGAGACCATCCATTGTTTTCAGGTTATATAAAATTATGATCACATCTAATCACATAATATTTACAATTAATTAACATTATGAATAAATAATAAAACGTAATCAAAATTCTATAACAATAAATATAAATACATATTGGAATAAATAATTTAATAACAATCAATAATTTTCTTAGTCAAACTGACAAAAACACATAAAGAGAAATACAATGGGTGATATAATTAGAATATTTCCTTATTAAATCATAATATCCAACAAATATTATTGAATAAGATTAAAATACTTTAAAAAGATCACAATAAATTATCTTGATAAAAAACACAATTACCTTTGTTATCACATATTCCAAATATATACATTTCCCAAATATTTGGTATAATATTTTCATTGAAATAATAATTTCATATTTTTTAAGGAAGATTTATATAATTATTTGTTCATAATATCAAGAAATTCCATTAATGTTATATATTTTAAAATAAATACCCCTTTCACATGTTTCTTAAATTGGTCTGAATACCTCATTCAGAAAATAAAAATAAAATTACATTTTTAGTAAATATAAAATCATGTGTAAAAATTAATTTAATAAATCATTAGGGAATAATATATAACATATTTAATACAATTTAAGGGAAATATTAATCTTGATGAAAAACCCTGGTTGCATTGAAAAGATATTTTTTCATAAAATCTTTTTTTATTTATCATGAATTATTAAATAGTGGAAAATGAAAGGATAAATGTTAATTTATATAAATAACCATAGGATAATAAAATATATGGTGTTTAAGATATAAATATAAAATTAGTCCCCCAATTGTGAAATAAAAAACACTTCCCAAATATTGATGAGATTATGAAATAAAATTTGACCTAAGGTCTGTATCTTTTGAATGTGTTATAACATATTATATAGTAAATTAAAATATATTATACATAAATTATATAACCAATTAATCATATTTAATAACATATGTTATTTACTTATAAAATTTTATCTATAGTTTCTCTATAATTATATTTTAACATCATAGTGTTAGGTGAAATCTACATAGTATTTCATGAATGTTTTTGTCTGATTGTTCTGGTCCTTATAGTTTGTTCACTATCCATAATATTAAAAATATAATATCATGATATAAATATAATATATATTATTATATATATATAATCATCCATAAATATTATAGATAGAAAATTTAGTAACACTGTTCAAAGAGACGGAAGGATATACATAAACATGAACACTACCTTCACCTTTCAGTGGGGGAGAAATAATGATAAAAAATAACTAACCATTATAAAATCATTATTATATAATTTATTTTGATTATAAATACACTTATTAACATCCATGTTAATTGTACATGAAAAATGAATCATCTCATTTCATTGAGGTGGTAGTCCACACATATAAAAAAGTGATACTATCATTTTCAACGGATGCGAAGACATCATGGTAGGCATGATATTATAATTAAATAAGAATTAATATTTCATATCTATAATATATTAAAATTAAACCCATCATAAAAACCATCCATGAAATTTTGTTGTGGACAACAAATCATATTTCTACTTGGATGAAGTAGTCTCTATGTATGTACCAGAAATATTTTCACATCCTATTTGATGGAAAAGATGAATTATAATGGTCACTTCATAATCAATATAAAATTTTAGTGTATTTTGGATACTTATTTTATTATTTTATGATAAATAAAACAAAATTATTGGGTTTAAAATAAGAGGTAAAAAATAATGTTATGGGTTAAGGAGTTTACCTCTTCTTCGAAAAACACCTTTGGACATCCTCTTAAGGAAACTTGGGATGGTATTTTAGATGAAATAAACCACTAAACTATGGATAATATGGTTTGGGAGATATTTTTAAATATTTTTAATGATAAAACGATCAAAATTTTGTATATAATAATGTTGAGGGGTTTCCTTTTAGAAGTGGGGGAGTGGAATCAAACATGATTTATTAAAATATTATGTTTTTATAATGTATTTTTAATGGAAATGGAATAAATTGGTAATAGATTAAAATTTGGGATTATAAGAGGTGATAATATATCGTTAAAATTATATTTATTCATGTTTAATTAAGAATCATAACCTTATATATTGTTCTAAACCCTGATAAACCTGTTTTGACTGTAACCGCTCTGAAAAAATTATAATGTTTTTAGTATTTATTATAAAAATAAATTAAAGAGGCCTAATTTTAAAAAAAATAACATTATTATTAGAAATATATAATCCAATGTATCAAATTCAATTCACAAACCTGTCTAGATTTAATTTAAAAATAATCCCAAAAAATGTTATGAAAATATATTTTCTCGAATAAATGATTTCTTAATTGTTAAATGGTTTTATGATAAAATTCCCAAAAATTTTATTATAATGATAATAATTTGATTAATAATAATATAAAATATCTATTTTTACTACTATTTTTTAATAAATACATAATATTTTAATGTATATAATGAAATAAATATATTCTATACAACTCATTATTTTTCAGTATTCAATGAAAAAAAAAAATTTATAAAATTAAAAATAAATCACTATAAGATAATTTTTACATATATATTTTTTAAATGAAGAATTTTTTTAAAATAAATTTTATTGATGCGAATTAAATTAATATTATTATTTTTTCATAAATAGAAATACTGCCCACTTTGCTGGAAAAAGTATTTTTTAACAATATAATGACTTTAACAATAAGTGTACAAATTTGTCAATATATTTTAATTATATAAAACCATTTAACATTTTAAATCAAATTTTTGTTTTCTCTATATAATAATGACCAAGTGAGTGGTCTTGTTCCATATCACTCTATATCTATGATCCAAAATCTCCATCGGATTTTCCTAATAAGAGAGATCTTTTTATAGATGTATGAACTCATTTTTCAAGGAATTGGAATATAATTACTCAGGAGAGATACATGGAACACTTCATTCACTTGATAGATATTTTTTTGAGGTTACAATCGATAATCTATACTCTAATCATGATCATGAATTTTGAAGGGGCATATATTTCTAGGTCAAAACTTTTCCTTCTATCAAAATCTAATTACATTATTCCACAGATATATTCATATGAATAAATTGTAAATATAATTAAACTATAGATATCATTAATGATTGTTAGCATGTCTGTTATATTGTCTTTGAGCATCCAATTTGTATTGTTGAAGGGATATAAAATTTATTTACATTTTCTCAACTAAATCATTTCATAATGTTATTATTTATATAACTTCAATACCTCAGGTTAGAGTTCACCAAATATTGATATTGTGGGATTGTAAAGAGCGATATAAATTTTTTACTCAAATAAATTGTTTTGTAAAAATTATACCAAATGAAGGTGTTGATCCAAGCATCCATTGAAGTCCACTAAGAAAGATCTAAACTTGTATTCAGTAATTTTCATGGTCCTCTAAAAATGACTATATATTTGAGGATGATAATTAATATTGAAACTAAAATCCATATTTATAACCTCTTAATGAATTTTCTAGATCATTTAGGCAAACAGAATATCTCGATCAGAGAAAAATGAGATTTTTACTCCATACAATCTTACAACTTCATTAATATATAACTGAGTATTTTGATCATGATATTAATCTTATCTAATGGAACTAAAATGCATATATATCATAATGTGTTAGAATAAAAACCAAATAACAACATTCCCCTTATGTTTTTAAGGATTATGAAGAATAAATCAATGTTATTTCCTTCCCATTTGTATTTTTGTTTGGGTAATGATGTATTATACCCTTATACTTTGGTATCTAATCCTTAAAATTTAGACATACTAGGATTTGGGATATATACTCTACAATATCATTTTTCTTGTTATCCCCCTAAAATACTCTATTATATCTCTATACATATTTTCAATTCTAAGAAGAATAATGAATGATGAAATATGATTTTCCTGTAATAACTCTTTATTCATGTATGGTATTGATAGGACTCATAATAGGTTTATAGGAATTACCATTCCATCATTATCATAATTGAATTTAGTAACATTCCTCACATTCTTCTACAATTCCAAATTCTTTTAATTACCCTTCACACACCTCTCATGGATAAAAGGTTTAAAAATCATCAAATGAATATAATATCTATATATATCCCTTGTGATTTCAAAATCTATTTTCCTAAATCAATTACTTTTATATTCCATTAAATCCTCATCATGGAAAAAAATAATGGTATTTATATATCAAATAATTACCCACATTTTTCTCTAAAGCAGGGTCATTTTTTATTGGGGAACAGTTATCTTTGATAAAATTGAATAATAATATTTAGAAAAAATTAAACTACTTATATGTAAATATAAAAATCATGATTTTTTGGTAAGTATATATTTAACTTGTTCCACTATATAGATTGTGTCTCCATATATTTAACGTAATAATTATGGCTAATAACTTCAAATCTTTTTTTGTTGAATTTTGTTAGTGGGTCATCAGTTGGCATTAGACATTTTATATCACTATGTATTCATGCATGAGGATGCATCCCAGTTCCTTCCATGATGTATCACTACTGAACACAAACCAATATGAATTGTAGGCTAGTGTAATAACAGAAACGTTTACCAACCTTCTATTCATTTTTTGATATTACTTCCACATTCATTAATCCATAAGAACATCACCCCCTTAGGAGTAAACATAGTTACTGTATTAGATAGATATGATAAATCTATCACTAAGAATTGTTAGTATCAAAAAACACCAAGAAAAGATTTGATTTTTGTTACCATTTATTTTCTAGTAAATTGAACAATAAATTATCTATTTTAAGGTTCCATCTATGTACCCTAAAATGAGGCTGTATTACCCATGAATGAATCATTTTGAAGCCCAAAGTCACACATAGTAATGTTTTCATATATCTTCTTTTTTCCATAAGTATTTACACAATTATTGAATTTTCATCGTGATGTATCTTTAAAATCAAATATATAACAATATGATCAATAAATAATACCATAAACAAATCAATGTAGTCTCAAATTAATCTATTCTTTTAATCCTTTATGGTAGTTGTAGGATTGGTAAATCCAAATGTTATTACGAAAAAATCAAAATCATTATGCCTCTTATAAAATGTTGTTCTTAGTATATCCGACATCTTGATTCTTGGATGATGATATATTGATCCAATATCAATAATGAAAAAACATAGAGATTATATTAATAGATAAGAAAACTATCAATACATGGTAAATGATACAATTTATTGATAATTATCTTGTTATGTTCTTAATAATCAATGAATATGCACCTTAAACAACCTTTCTTCTTAAGAAAAAGAACATGTGCACCCCATGGTGAAACACATGGAAAAATGAACCACTTATATATATATATATTCGTATAGTTTCTTGTTATAATAATATAAATAAATAGGGTAATTCTATATGGATTCTTTGTAATAGTCATATAACCATGTATTAGTTCTTTTGAAAACACGACTTCAAGATTTTGGGGTTGATCGAGATATTTTTTAAGAAATACATAACCATATTCATGATGAATATGAGAAATTTAAATGTTTATTTTCTCCCCATCCATTTAGGATACATGAAACTTATGAATTGGTCGAAAAAAAACATGATGGAATTAATTCCCATTGCGTTTTTAGTTTCATCCTCACACTAATAGATTATTTTATATTGATTAGAAAAGAAAAATTTAACATCTATTCCTCAAATATTTATGTGTGATGTTTGCTAAGAGAGAATATACATATCCCAAATTAAATAAAATTCAAATAAAGTTAGAATACTAATAATAAATGTAAGAACATTCCTTCAAACTTCTATTATAGTTGAGATATAGATTTGAGACTTGTGCCCCCTACAATTTGATGTTTTCACCACCAAATCAGTAAATGACCATTGATGTGTAATTAAATAATCTTATAAATTTATTCAAATAAAAAAAGTGGGTAGAACCAAAATCAAATCAAAAAAATTATATTCTAGAGCAGATGATTAGTGTACTTTTCCCCGCATGATAACAAACTTCAACTTTAGCTGTAATAATTTCATAATCTTAGTCTTCTCCCCACGGATTATTTTATGCTAATTTAAATGGATGTATGGAGAATTATTTTTTATAATTCATCATTGACCTACTATTAAAGAAATATACTTTTATTTATTATCTATTACCATTCAATTTATGATCTTTATGGCCTTTTACAACACATATAATGAAAAATCCAATTCCTTTTGGGCACATTCCAAGGTATTTCCTTCTACAAGTATCACATATTCGAAAATTACCCTTTCTTATATTACCCTTGTCTATGTTTGTTTTATTTTCATATACATACCTTAATTTTCATTTAGTAGATAATTCAAGTATAATTAATTCTTTATATTCAGATCACATGATATTATATCCTCATATGATGATAATTATTTTGAGGTTTAAGTCTTTTCAATGGATTTAATTAAGACCAAGAAAGAAATAATTAATAATTATATTTTTATTAAGTATATAGTTGAAGTCATTATTTTATATCATTGTAAAGTTATCATCATATATAGAATCATTTTACCTTACTTTATTCAGATACATTGAAATTGTCTCTCCACATTCACTCATTTTTACAAGGAATATATTTTTCCCAGAAGGTACCACAAAATACGTCCACTCAATGATTTTTATTTCCTCCTGAAAATTATTGTATTAAATCAATGACCACCATAGATCAGCATCCCCCATGAGAAGATAAAAATCAAGAAAACCATTTCCTTTTAATTACTATACAATGTAATAATATTTTGTTTCTATGGAACATATCCAATAATGATCTACTGAAAGATTTGTGTTTTTACTGAATGATTATGGATTTTTTAAATGAAACTATCTGATATTATTAGACCCTATTTAAGATAAATATGATTATATATAAAAGAAATATTATTGGTCATAACCTTATTCAATTTCCCAAATATAATTATAATTTCATTAGTTTTAGCTTTCACTACAGCTCGTCCTTCATTATCCTTCACAATAGGGATATTCATGAATGTATCACATATATAAATTCAGTTTCAAATACTTCATGTAGGAACTATTTATATAAAATGATATAAATAATATTAGATAACAATACTTTTAATAAAAATATATAATATTTAAACTACTGAATCACATAACATAAATTAAAAATTTATGTACAACATTTATCAAAATAAAAAACAGAGTTTTTTTGTAATATTTTCAAATCATAAAAATATATTTGAATCTTACATAATGGATTATGTAGAAAATGTTAATTATCCAATTCCAATCCCCCATCTATATCAATATTAGTGTGTTGTAATAGAACCCCCACCATGCACCAAAATATTGGTGGAGATATTATTTAACATCACTTTTGAGGTTTTTACCTATTGATGGATTTGTGTTAAAACCATTTCCACTTGTATTATTACAGAAATGATGCATTTACAAGAAACCCACATGATATCTATTGTAACAAAATATTATGATGTTGTCTTATATAGAGACTTATCCACAATATGATTCATAGTTTTATTCCCCCAAACATATATATTCTTAAATATACATCCTAATGGTTATATAAAAAATTATCATATAAAAAATGTAAGGACACTAAACCTATTACTCTGGAGCCATTAGTTAATTTATTAAAATGTTACAATATTAAAGTTATCTTACCCAAAAGAACCAAATTGTTTATAAGCCTTAAAAATTAAAAACAAAAATAAATCCCACATTACATTTGAAAACATAAAATAAAATATGGTAATTTCTTTGAGAATATAATTATTCCATCTAGAATATGCATACATATTAATTACAAAACACTTTCTCACATCATAGGGAAAGGAAACATGAGAAAGGAGTGATGTGATCGGTTAAGGTGATTACTTATTGATTGAATAACAACATTTAGATATCTTCTCAAGAACCCTAGTGTTATTCTTTTATGAAAAAAATACCTTTAACACATGGATAATGATCTTTAGAATAAATATTTGTATGTTCTGGTTGAGTTAAATGTCTCAAAATGGTTTATGGAAAACAGAGTATGGGTATCCATTTATAGTATGTGTGGTGACACACTGTATATTTCTTGAAAGATTAATATATTGATATTTTATGGAATATAAATTATTCTAAACGGATATAGCATTGAATTTGGAATATGTTGAGGTTTAAATATGGATAAAAATTATATTTTGTCAAATTCAATTAGTACATCTACTATTATCTCCAACCTTAACTCCACCTTCTGGTAAACCAGTTTTAACTTTAACCATTATGACATGTCTTTACTATATTAAATATTCATTATAAACAAAAAATGAAGTGGCCTAATTCATAAGTATATAAATTATAATAATAAATATGGAATCTAGTTTGATCAAATTAAATTTATGGTAGTTGAAGAATACTGTTTAAAATTAATCCGAAAAAAATTGATGAAAATTTGTTTTCTAAAAGAATATTTTATTATGTATAAAATGTTTTTATAATAAATTACACATATAACAAATTCTAAATACCATAATTTGATTAATAATAATATAAATGAACTAATTTTATTTTTTAAACAACATTAAAATATAATTTATTCATGTATATGTTTTAAATTAATATAAAAATTTCAATATTTTTTTATTATTCGTCAAAAAAACAATATTTTTAGAAAATTCTCAAATATTACATCTAAGATAATTTTGAGCTACTGATTTAATAAATTAAGATAATTTTTCATAAAAAATCTAAATTCTGAATAAAATAAATATATTATCTTCTCATAAAAAAATTTAATACCCATTTGTGGAAAAAAGTATTCCTTTTACCATATATTGACTTGAAAAAAATTATTACATATTTTTTTATATTTTTGTTATATAAATTCCTTATCAATTTTTTTTATTAATATTAATACATTCAATTTAATTTCTATTATGTAACTGTTAATTTGGACTTATAGTTGTGTCTATTGTAATCAATCGAAGAAATAAAATTAATTTGAATAGAAATATATAATAATTTTTTTGGGTATTATGTTTTGATAATATCTAGTGAAATTAAGAATATTAATTGCATTGTGAGTCTATTAAAAAGTGAATTTACAATGGAAAATCATATATAAAAATTATTTAGAGTGTGTGTTTAGAGTTGATTTAGGATCACATTGATCAAAACTACTATAAATCCATGTATTCTACCTTTATTTAATTTTTTTCATACACTCTTCAATCTTTGTAGAATATGTTGTATTGAATTTTCTTATCATAACCACTGAATTTCAGATTACTATTTTAGTTACTATGATTCTTTTTTGATTTAAAATTCTCTTATCCTTTTCTTCTTTTTGTCTATATCTCGTATGAGAAACACAAATGTTATCAATGCCTTTGGCACATGGGATATATATTGTTTCTACCATTATCTGAAACTAAAATACCTAAATAGAAGATAACAATATTTATTGAATATAAAAACAATAATGATTGGTGGATTCAACAAAGACCCCCATTATTTGATACAAATGAATATGGATATTGGTAAGCTTGAATGAAATCTTACCACATGTACCTTAAAATTAAACACTAGAAATATCTATAAATCATTAAAAACTATTCTACTCTAATACATATTCCTTAACTGGTATGCACATGGTATATTATGAATTCAATTATAATATTATGAAATTTATTTAGTACACAAAAACTCAAGGAGTCTGCCAAAACTGGTAATAAGAGGATTTATTAAAAAAAAGAGGAGAAGAGTTTGAAATACAAGGGGTTATTATAATGCTGAGAGTGTATAACCGCACACATGTATTCCTCGACCATTGGGGAATAATAATAAAGGTCCTTGAAAGACGACATCATATCTATCATCATGATTTCCTTTTTGAAAAATTAAATCTTCCCCTTTATTGGCCTCCTTATAAGAATGTGAGATTGAAAAATTTAAATGAGTTGCCTGATTAAGACAATAGACCCACTCAGGTAAAAATCTCTATGGAACATTACTTGTTTCTGTTTCCAAGGGATGAACTGCAAGTTGAGATTACGATTCAATCCAAAGCACGGTTCAATTATGTTGTACAACATACTTGATCGCATTAAATATTTCCCATCGCTTAGATTAACTTTGGGAAACAGGCTGATTGGGGGTATCCACCGACTATACATGAATATTCAAGGATTCCATGACTGGCTAGAAAATCCAAGTAACTAAATTGTACATAAATCAGAAATAGAGTTATTTATCATTCGTGATTGAACCCTCGAGGGAGAATAAACTTTTTTATGGATTTCCACCATTGAACAATGTATAGGGATGCAACTGATTTCAAAAAACATTACATTCCAGGAATCCAAAATAGACACAATAGCAGCTTCTACAAACCCAAGTGGTAGATTACCTAGCTATTTCCTCCAACCATCATGAGGCATCCACGCAAGTAGGTCAAGTAGGAGCCCATTCTGATCAAATTCCATCCCAAAAAACACTCCAACATATGCCCAAAGATGCCTGTCTTAGGTTCCCTGAACAAACTGGTGATGGATATTTTCGTTGGCACACATGAATAAATAAAAGATTGAATAAAACTGCACTCTATCCCTCTTTAGTTGGTATTGAGTAGGCATTAACGTTTTACAGATTCTTCACATTAGAAAAAATATTGACGGCTGAATAAACTATGTTCTGAAATACATGATCCAGGTAGGTACGAGACAACCCACACAAAACAGCAGGTATTAATCCTTTCATGTAAACATCCCACTTCTATTATGCCCTTATAAGTGAGTATCACAATCCATGAAATTGTATGATTGAATTTCCATCCTCATATGAGAGTGAACCATGATATCAAAATGATGTATACTGGATAAAAATTAAGCAATGGAAAGATGTCTTCCACTATGAGGAATGACTATATTGTCTAGAAGAAGCCTCTCACACCACGTCGGTCTCCATCAATTAAAATATGAATCCCAGAAAAGCAGTCTCTTTGTTTCATGATTGATCTACATAAAATAGTGCTTGATAGATTTCAAAATAGATGATTCAATATACTTTTTTAAACATTATGTAACCTTCCGTTAAAACTATTTGTAAAAAAATCACCAGAATCATCTTTGAAAATCTGACCCCATGTAAACTTCCCAATAATACCATCATTAAAAGTCCTGACATCCTTGACTCCAAGACCTCCCAATTCAACTGTCTTGATACATTCTTTCTAGTAAACAATGACAATATTCATCTCTAGGACTGACACTACCCAAATGAAATTTCATACAATTCATTTTAGCTCCTTGAAGAGACCACTAGACTATATATATAGAGAGAAATAATAAACAAACCTAGATATTAACACTGAGATAACAAGAAAAACCCTCCCATCCATGGGAATTGCCTTCCCTTTCTAGCTAGAATGTTGATTCAAAATACTAAAGTATATTCCCTCCAAATGCTGCCTATTAATGTTAACCCAAAATAAGGGAACACCAAGATATTGGAAGGTAAAAGGTCCCTTTTTAATCCCAATACATCTAATTATCTGTTTCTATTTCTCATCCATTATTCCATTAAAAAATACAATGATAGACTTCTCCCATATTATTACTTGATGATCCACCTCTTCGTAATGTTTAAAGAGGGCCTTGATGAAATAAATGTTTTTATTTTAAGATTTACCAAGAAGGAGGATGTCATCAGCATAAAAGAAATGGGATGGAGAAAAATAATTCTTACTAGCATTAATTTTTTTATAAATGACCATGTGAGCATGTTCATTAATTCATCAACTATAGTAGTCTTCAGAATTCGAAAATAAAATCCCAGATACTGGGTCACGTTGTTGAAAACCCATGTTGTAAGGAAAATCCTTTGGGTGAATTATTTATAATAACAGACAACCATTATGTACATAGAATAATACTGCTCAACTTAATGAAAACTTTAGAGAAGTTGTACCTTTTAATAACATCCATAAGAAAACTCCATTTTAATTTTTTAAAGTCCTTTCAGATGTCAATTTTGAATTCAAATGTTCCTTCCTTCATTATCCTCCAAATGAGACTGACACTTTCTGAGGCGGTGAAGATACTATCACAATAAATGAAATTATTTCAAATAACAGATCTTTAGATAAAATCTATGGTTGAAAGAGATATTAGATATTTAATCATGAATAGGAATACCAAGAATGTCTCCATTGATGAAAGAAATAATTACATGTAATATATATTTACTAAGTTTGTAGGATTTATTTTACAGTTGTATCTTTATGTGAAAAATTGATGTTAATGAAATTTATGAGAGGAATAAAGGAATTTTATTCAAAAATTGATGTAACAATTTCATAACATTACAATAATGAAAAAAGTTCCTTAGTTATGGTAAATGTTTGAATATTTATAGTAATGAAATGAGAATAAAAATAGATCACAAGGAATTATTCCATGTGAGAAATAATGAAGACTCTAATAGATAATAAGAAATGTTGGAAAAATGTGAATTTGAATAATTTTTTATCTTACATGTTATGGTTAGAATAAGAGTGGACACATCAAGATAAAATTTCAAATGATAATGCATCAAAGGAGACTGAGAAATAAGAAAGAATCCGAAAAAAGTAATAAATGATTAAAAAAGTTATAATTTTATTGATTCTTCTCATTATTCTTTAGGTGAATATAAATTTATTAACCTTTTTATGGATAAAAATTGTAATATATAATTTTCAACTAATCAAATTTTTTATCGCGGTAAATTTGATTAATGTATAATGTTGGAAGGAAATAAAATTAATGGAAATAATATATGATATTTATACCTCTAATTATAATTTGGAAACCATCCCTAATTCTAGAAAAAATATACCAATTTTTAAATAGATTAAAGTAAAAATTGATGAGTTTAAAGAATGTTTTCTTAGTATTGGTGAAGAATATGTAAAATTAAATAAGGGTCCTAAAATATTGATTTTTATTGAAAAAATATATATTTAGGGATATAAATGTTCAAAAAATAAATATGAAAATATGAAGAATAATACATCTTGATCTAATAAAAATTTTTGTGATGATTTATATGTTGTTAAAAATGGTAATAGTAACACAAAAGCATAAGGATAATATTATAATGATACACTTTCAATGTTAATTATTTAAATTCAATATTTGGATAAATATATGAGGTTTTAACATATTTATAGAATTTATAAAATTAGGGACTATCATAATTTTAATTTTATATTATGACAAATAAACAATAAAATATTTTTAAAAGGATGAATATGTATATTTATTCTGATAATTGTCTTTTTATGATGTGCTTTCCCATTTTTAATAATTTTTTTTATAACAATCACTTTTTCATATGGAATTTCAATTAAAATCATATACAGTTTTGAAGGACTAATTATTTGGAATCATAACGAGATAAAGTTTCTTCAATTAATTCAATTATAACTATTCTTGGAATATTTTTAATATAAGTTTTTATTTCAATATTTCATTAATACTCATTCTATATTAAAAATTAAAGTATGTGGTCTTGATCGAATTTTTTATTTATTTTATAACCATAGACCACACAATTACTTCTTTTTTTCATCGTTTATAGCGTGCATGTGATATGTAGTTATTTTTCAACTAACATCACATCTATTTATAAATTTTTTAAAATAAATAACCATGTTGTGAATCCTTACTATTTTATATTATATTACCAATTAGTAGTCCATAACATTGTAAAAATGGATTTGGTCATTCTGGAAAGTGAGAAACCATTAATTTAGTGGGGGATTTCATTTTAAAAATACTTTAATTACCTGTAAAATAGGTTAATATATATGAAATTTCTTTGGGGAGTCTACCATTTTACTTCTGAAGGATTAATAATAATGAACTATTTTAAATATTAAATTTGATAAATTTGTGATGTTTAAAAATTTTAATATATCATGTGAATCCTTAAATTTTAATTTTTCATTTTTAAATAATTTTACTTCAATTTCAATTTTGGGAGTGATATTTGTGATTTTTTTGAAGTGTGTGGTCGATTATAAATTTAAATTTATTTTGAGCGTGATCAGTTATTTTTTCTATTTTGATTAATTAGTAAAATTATGAGTGTTTTTGTATTTATGATCAGTATTTGAATTTTGTAAAAGTGGATATTGATGAAGTGTAACCTCGTATAGTTGTTATTGTGTTTTTATAATTACAAATTTGTGAATATATTTTTCTTATTTTTTCATAGTTTTCATATATAATTATTATTATTCTTTTTTGTTTAATTTTTATGCATTGGTTTTTAGAATAGTTAATCGTATATTGTTTTTTAAAACATCATAACTCCTGTAAATTCCCCCAATTTTAATGATATAAAATTTTCATAAAATATAATTCATTTTTAGAATTGGATTCAATGGTTTTAAAATGTATTACATTTTTTGATGTCATAGATATTTCTAAAAGGAAATAAAAGTCATAAAGAATAAAAGAATCCTATATTTAGAAATTTTCACTAAGTAGTTTGTTATACACTATGAGATTTCAAATGTATTTTTATAATATGTATTCTATTTTTAACATATTTCATTTGTTTTTTGGAATAATCCTTATTGTTTTTTTGAATTTAGAGTATTAGTATATCAGAAAACTTGATACAAGTGGTCTGTAATATTTATAATCTATTATATAATAATTATCTTCCAAACTAAATATATCTAATCAAATAATGTTTCACATAAAAATATCATCCAAACAGAGGTTTTGAACCCCAATTGATTTCATGGATACAATTTATCAAAAATTATATCACATAGTATATAGAACATACAATACGTTAAACTATATAACACAATCAGATTCCCTGAATCGATTAATACATTACCATGATATGTACTGGACAATAAAAGATATGTTGTTCAATATAAAAATATAGTATATTGATTTATAATATTTATGTAATTAGAAGGATTATATGAAAAACATGAATAAATTCACATGAGTTTTGGATGTTCCAACATGATCTAGATTACTAGAAATCTAATACAAGGTTGCATCAATATATTTTGAATTTTCAAAAAAAAATTCCATGATGGTTTTGATTTTCAATATTATACTATTTGATATGATTTATTCTATTTTATTAATCAATTAAACATTAATTATAATAGATAATGATGATTTTATAAATGGATTCAATGAGTTTTATAAAGGATCAAAAAAACTATTTAATGGATTCCATGAGCATTTTTGTGATTAGGATGGGTGTATGTTCAAGAAATAACCCATGTGGAGTTAAAACATGATATAAAATCACATTAAACTTTTTAACATGAAACTATATGAGAATAATTTTAAGGATAACAATATTTTAATATTATACTGTGGATATGATTCATGTATTACATGTTCTTAAGAACCACTTCTCGAATAAATTTTAGGTTAGTCACCATAAATTACTAGAATGTATAAATTATATTATCAGTATGTGAAAATGATTTAAACGAATTAAATGGAAATATTTTTATATGATTATATTAATGATACCATTGTAGAATGTGATTATGATTTTGAAAATAGTCACATAAATAATGATAATAGATATTCCTCTATAGAAATTATCCCTTGAGATTTATTTATAAATAAATATTGAACCACTCAATAATGAATAAATAATTATGACTAACTAATGTATATTAATGTTTTCAAGATATATAGTCCCAAAACTATTCTAATTTATTTATTATTCTAGATCTCCCAAATATAACTTTTTTACATGAATACTAAAGGGTTCATAATTAAAGTCTTTTAAATAATGTCCCCTTTTTCATATTTCTCTACCTTAATAGTTTTACATTTCCTTTTTATAGTATAAATATATTTTCAACATTTTAACCATGATTCAACATAACTCAAACACTCACGTGACTCTATTAAATGGATGATTATTTGTTATGATAACCATATAAAAAATAAAGATCACATATGTTATGCCTTCTCCCTATTAAATGAAATGAATTATATATTATTCATTCATGTGAGGTTAAATTAGATGACTCGGACATGATTCTAGGTGTGAAAAAAGATATGTGTTTTGTTATTAATTTATATTATGATAAAATGATTCTAAATGGTTTTCACACTTAATAAAATTAATGTTAAAATGGATATACAGACCTCTCTATGATTTTTAGTGTGCTTACATAGAATATATTGGATCACTTTGTTCGGAACACCTATAAATCATTATGTTATATATTTTTTACTTTTTTATATTAAACATGTAATCACCCAAACATTCATTAATGAAAATTCCTCTCAATCTAATTAAATATATTATTATGTAAAATGTTTATAAAACATATGAACTTCATTGGTTTTATGTTAATGGATTTTATAATACCGTTAATAATTTTGACCATTGCTAATATAGATGTTGAATAGTTATCACAAGATTAGTATAAATATAGATCTTTAACCAATCCAATTTACTTAGACAAAGGATGTTATGGAACCATCGAGTAGAATTTCTCCATAAAAATCCCATTTTTCGTAACTCGTAAATGTGGTTGTGTCCCTAGGATTCTCTTTTGACCATGCCCATGCAGATCTTCAACACATTAAGCTTGAGCGAAACCACCTTGGAGAGAAGCATAAGTTAATTAAGATTACCACCTGAGATGTGTTATCTGAGCCTCTCCAAGAGTTGGTCATCATTACACACCATACTATTCAATATTATGATGGATTTATAAGCGTTTATGTAACATGAACCTAGAAATATGATTATGTACATTATTTTATTATAGATAATATAAATTTATTTTATTATTGTTACTTTATATATTGTTTTTAAAAAAAAGTATTTTTAACTAATATTAAATTAATAAATCTATTTTTTTGAGTTAGTATATTTTTAATTAAATAATATTTTAGTAAAATATTATTACTGAATTACTTTTTATGAACAAAAATTTATCATATAATTTTTAGGAATATAATTATAATTTTTATTATGATTTGAAATGTGTGTGTGCCAAAATCCTAGAATTTTCATCAAATGACAATTTTTATATTAAAATTAAAAATTAAAATATTTAGAAACTTATTTAGATAAAATGAATATTATTTTTCAAATTAGTACTTCGAAATTATCTAATGGTAAATTATTCATGATTTTCTCTGAAAATCGAATCTTTGGGTAAAAATAAAATACCATTTAAATATATATTGTGTTTATGACATCATAATGACCCAATAGTGATGCAATAAAATTAAATAAAAGTTAATTTTTGGAAATATGTGTTATAAATTTAAAATAATGTGGTTTAATATCTGATTTATTAAATTTTTAATTCCATAGTGGACCCTCCATGACATATAAAATAATTTATATTTTTAAATTATTTTTTGAGAGTGTGACACCCTTACTATGATTTATAGATCACCCTTTTTTATACATCTCCTTAGGTTATCCAGTGAAATGCTATGTATGAAGGAATTTTGTGGTCATGTAAAAGAATATTTCAATAGAAATATTGGGTTTTATGATCAATTTTTTATTTAATCTTACTAATTTTCCAAGACACTAGACCTATCGATCCTCAGAGTTTTATTAAGTGTAGGTTTATTAATAAAAAATGTTTATGTTTGAAATAATGAGCGAGGTTGTTATAGTTGGTATGAGAGAATATGTTTAGTTATTTTTATGATTGGTATTAGAAAACAATAGTGAAAGCCTTAGGGATAAGACTTAGTATAATAAAAACATCCCTTAATTTTGGATAGTATTGAATAAGTGTTTTTCAAAAAAAAATACATCGTTGTCTAGATACGATCATGTAGAGGCGTCTTTGACACAGATGTATCTAGAGATAAAACGTGAAAACACCTCTTTGAGCTAGACTCGAAGATGAACTGGTGCAGAACAACATGATATTATTCACTCTTGGTTATGAAACTCTTAGGGGATATGATTTCGTAAATTCACAAGATTAATATGAACCATTTTTAAAAGGAATAAAAACAATTCCCCTAAGAATATATGTTTGGAAGTAGATCATAGATAACATATATTGAAGTCTATAAGTTAATTAGTTAAATAAATAAAATTAATTTATAAGTCCTCTATTTTTTCATTGGATTACCATTTATGGGTAATGCCCAGCATTCCTTTTCCTCCGTTAAATAGCTGGTAATAAGAGGACTCGGGCTAACAACCAATGCGAAGATCAATGTGACGACTATTCTAATGATATGCCTAATCCTATTGGAGCAAGAATCGAGAACATTGTCACAATACTCTATCAATTAACTCTTGTTTTGAATATAATCATGGGTTAAGAGTCACATTCAACCCCCCCCCCTATGAAAGAAGAAGTCACAATCTAGAGATTCATGATAAAAATTCCATATACTTATAATGGATAATATGATCCCTTAATTGCCGAACAATGGATCAATACCATTGAGAATATCTTATCCATAATTCAATGTTCCAAACATGTGAAGGTTCATCTAGCTACTTACTTAATTGAGGGAGAAGATGATCAACGGTGGAAGTTGAACAAAAATACGAAGCCTGAGGAGCAGATCGAGTCATTATAATGGATGGATTTGTAGAAAATTATTTTGATAAATATTCTCCAAGAGCCCTCTAACTTAATATGGAAAGGGACATACATTCCCTCAAGAAAAAATACGGTGAATCCATCGGAGTGTATGAGGAAAACTTCACAACGCCTACACGATACACCTTTTTCTTTTTTTCTACTCTCGAATGTATGGTTTACTACTTATTTGGAGGGCTAAAACCTATCCTATAGAAATCACATGTGATCCTAAACTTTGAGAGCTATGAGGAAAATGTCTGATGTACCCTCATGGTGTAAATGTAGATATGTAAATCTCATGGGTATCACGAGGATAAGAAGTGTATAGTGGACTTTAATCCTAGCCGTCTGATGTACAAATCCAATGGTGATAAGAAATTATTGCACCCCACTTGCCAAAGGTGTGGAAAGAATCACCCTATAAATTACCTAATGGGGACTATAAATGTTATAAGTGTGGAAGAGATGGGAACTTGGACATTAACAACTAACATGAAAAAAACCCACGGCTATGAAAAAGGAGAGGAACACTCCGCTCCACCCTCAATATGTTGTTCATTTCTTTGTCAACAAAGAAACTGTACACTTTCTAAACTTGTGCCATAAGCCTAGGGGTTTTTGAGGCAACCAATGAACTCTTAGGAAGCAAGGGAAATATTTTTCCATCATTACCACTGAAGTGAACCCTCACTATGAAGTGGTGATATGTAATCTTGATATTCACTCAATAATAGCGAACTTATTTTTTGATTTTGGTTCAATGCATTCTTTTATATCCCGCATGTTTTTTAGAACAATGCCAACACCTCCACAAATCATGGAAGTAAAGATGTCGGTGATAACAGAAAATGCGGCAATCATTTCCAACCATGAATATAATTTCTCCATAGTAATAATTTGTGTATTTAATATCCCGATCAACTTCATCATACTCTATCTATTGGAATTTGATGCAATTATTCACATGGATTGGATTTCCTTGTATAAAGACAAAATAAATTGACATTAGTGGGAAATCACTATCCATATAAAGAATCAACCACCAATTATGTACAAGTGAAAGGGTGAGGATGAACCTTCTTTAGCACCATTATCTCAATAATTTGTATTACTTCCCTCTGAGAATGCATATCATGTTTTTATTATTGAGTCTATGTAATCTACTCTCCTTGAAAACATTTTTATTGTGAGTAAATTCGCAAAGGTGTTTTCCATGGAATTTCATGGTCTTCATTACAGAAGTTATGTAAAATTATCAATTGATATTATACATGGTGAATTTCCCTTATCCAAGACTTTGTATATAATGGTTGTTGTGGAGCTTGAGAAGCAGAAGAAACAACTACATGATAATATAGATAAGAAATTTATATGTCCATGTGATTCACCAATGGGTGAACCAGTCCTCTTCATCAATAAGAAGAATGGGTCAATACACCTTTTCATTTATTATCATGAGCTCAAAAAATCATGATAAAGAACAAGTATCTTCTGCCACAAAATGATGACTAGTTCGATCAGCTACATGGAGAACAATACTTCTCCACAATGGATTTGTGGTCATGATATTACCAAGAAAGGGTGAAGAAGGTGTATATCACCAAGACTGTTTTTCATACAAGATATGTTCACTATGAATTCATAGTAATGACATTTGGAATCACTAAAACGTCATCAATATTCATGGAAATGATTAATAGTGTTATTATATATTACCTAGAATTTTTTTTAACTTTATAGACTATATTTAATATACTCGAAAACCAAGAAGGAGTATCTAACCAAGGTACTAAAAAACCTTACAAAAATAGAAGCTCTAGAAAAATTATTTCAAGTGTGAGTTATGGTTAATGTAAGTCTCATTATGGGGTCATATAATCACAAGAAATGGGATATATGTGGGTCCCTCCAAGACAGCTGCAATTGAGTGATGGTCTAGACCAATATCGGTAACAGATATCCGTAGCATCCTGGGGTAACCTGGATATTATTGTCAATTTGTGAGAAATTTCTCACGATTGCCCAACCCTCATTCCAAGATAAATCAGAAGTTAGTAAAGTTTTCTTGGATTGATGAATGTGAAGAAAGCTTCAAGGAGTTGAGAAGGGGGCTTATCACTACGCCCATGCTCACACCACCCACAAGTGGAGAACATTTTTTAGAATTTAGTGATGCTTCGAAAAAGGTAACGGTTGTGTGTTGGTGAAAAATGAAAAAATTATTGCCAATGCTTCATTAAAATTAAAAGTTGATAAAAAACTATCCAACACATGATCTAGAGTAGTCTACAGTAATCTGTGTTATGTAAATTTGGCGGATTTACCTCTTTGGGTAGAAGTTTGAAATATACACGGATCACAAAATCATCAAGTATATATTTACATAGAAAAATATGAACATGTCATAACAAATATGGTTAGAGATGATCAAAGACTTGGAATGATCAATCCATTACCACTCTGGGAAACCAAACTAGGTGACAAATGCACTAAGTAGAAAGGTCCCATTGATTCTATCATTGATGAGAATTGAGAAGGATCCAATCTTATTATATTTGATGAAGATGGATGGGGGAATCATAAAGAAGGTAACATCATCAATCCATTCCCAAATGATTTCTCAACCGTCTCTTTTAGATAGGTTAATGGATGCTCAAAAGGATGACGTGGGAATTCAATAAAGTGGAAAATATCTGAAAAGAGAAATCCTTGGAGTTCAATGTTAATCAACAAGTAATTGTGATATTTGGGACAAGACTATGTCTTCAATCAAATTTGGAGTTAATGAATGAACTTTTGGATGATGCACATAGTTTAAATATATCCACTCACCTGGGAAACACAAAGATGTATCAGGATCTGTGAGTGTATTATTGGTGAGATAACATGAAGAAGGAGATCGTTTTGTATAAATCAAAGTGTCTGGTATGTTATAAAGTGAAGGATGAGAGGTAGAAGTATAATGGTTTGATGAATCCATTACCCTTACGAGCATTGAAATGGGTAACATCACTATGGACATTGTCACTAGAACATCAAAGACATCCAAAGGAAACAATGTTATATGGGTTTTTGTGGATCATCTTATAAATACTGCACAATTCATTTCAATTAGAGATTATATCTCATTGAATCAACTAGAATGGATATATATCCGATAATTGATAAGTCTACAAGGATTAACATTATCAATTATATCTGATTGAGATCCAAGATTCAACTCTATGTTCTGGAAGAGTCTTCAACATGATATGAATACTGAGCTAAACTTATGTATGACTTATCATCCTCAAATTAAAGGCCAATATGAGTGGACTATTAAAAAACTAGAGTATATGTTGATAGAATACTCAATGGAATTCAAAGTATTGTGGAATCAACATTTTTCTCTGGTCGAGTTCTCTTACAATAATAGTTTACACTCAAACATCCAAATGGCTCTTTATGAAGACCTATATGGGAAGAGGTTTAGAACATCATCATGTTGGGTTGATTTTTGGGAGTGGAAACTCCTAGGTCCAGAAATTGTCGAATAAATGGTGAAGAAGGTTGATACCATCCTATTACACATTAATGATTCTCAGGGTAGAAAAAAACGAGCTATGGTGACAAATGTCTATGAGACCTAGAGTTTTATGTCAAAGATAATTTATTCCTCCATATATCATCATGGAAGAGAGTATTGAGATTTGGGAAGTAGGGAAAGCTTATTCCAAGTTACTTCTTCTCTTTTGAGATCCTTGATTGCAATGGAGCATAGGCCAATTGACTAAAATTCCCACCTAACCAACCCCAAGTACATGATGTATTCTATGTTTCACTCTTGAGGAAGCACATACCTGACCCATCACATGTACTCAATCCAGAGGTGGTTCCATAAAATAATGATGTCTCATATGAATAAAATCTTGTGAATATCATATATCGACGGGAAAAAGTTCTATGAAAACAAATTCCCCTGGAAAAGGTGTTTGGATAAACCAAATGTTTTAAGAAGAAACATGGGAATCATAGGAAGTGATGAATCATAGTTACCCGCATCAATTTTAGTATGGGAAAATGTACTTTTAAGAGACAAATTTGTTAAGGGGGGAATATTGTAATGACCCAAAATTTCATTAATGAAAATTCCTTTTCAACTAATTACATTTCTTATTATGTAAAATAGTTCTAAAACATTTTCACTTCTTTGGTTTTATATTTTTGGATTTTAAATTACCATTACTAATTGTTATCGTTTCTAATATAGTCGTTGAACAGGGATGACATGATTAGTATAAATATAGGGCTTTAACAAATCCAATTTATTTTGATAATGGAATTGATGGCCCCATCTAGTAGATTTTATCTCTAAAAGCCCATTTGTCAGAGCTCGGAAAAGAGGTGGCATAACTGGGCTTCTATCTTGATCATTCCCAAGATGATTTTAACACATTAAGCATTAGAGGATCCTCCTAAAAGAGAAATGGAATTTAATAGACATTACCACTTGAGAAATGTTTTCTATGCCTCTCTAAGAGTCTGTCACCATTGCACATCTTACCATTCAATCTTATGTGGGTTTTATAAAGGTATACATAACAATACCCTAGCACTATAATTATGTACATAATTTTTTTTTAGATAATATACATTCATTTTTTTATTGTTAATTTGTAAATAGTTTTTAAAGTAGAAATAGTATTTTTAGTTTATATCCAATTATGAAATATATTTTTGATTAATTAATTGATTTATTGATTAAATATTATTTTAATAAAATATTATTACTAATTTAATTTTCTTAATATAAATTATTTTAAAAAATTTATGAATACAATTGTAATTTTTATTAAGGTTTGAAATCCATTTTGGTCAAAACCCATGAATTGTCAATAAATGTCGGTTTTCATTTTAAAATATAAAATTCATATACATAGAAAATTATTTAGATAAAATGAATATTATTTTTGAAATCAGAACGTCGAGATTATATAATGGTGAATGTTTTAAATTTTTTTGAGAAAGCCGTTTTTTGGGTTAAAATTAAATATCGTTGAAATGTATAATGTTTTTTATGGAATCATATTGACCGAACAGTTATGTAATAAAATACTATAAATGTGAATTTAGGATAATATATTTATTTAAAATAATGTAATTGTAGAATTTCTTGTTTAATTTTATGATGCATTCATGGACCCTC
The DNA here is from genome assembly GCA_963277665.1 of Viscum album. Lineage (NCBI taxonomy): Eukaryota > Viridiplantae > Streptophyta > Magnoliopsida > Santalales > Viscaceae > Viscum > Viscum album. The sequence goes on along the minus strand of OY728140.1, from coordinate 1,260,868,603 downwards.
CCTGACTTATAAAACATTTTTACTTTTAAAATTATTTCTTTGAGAGTGTGACTCACCTCCACATAATCAAGCATAATATTTTAAGATTTTAGTCCATTTTATTTATAAAATACTTTTTTGCACTCCCCTTTAAAAAAAACATGGGAGAAAAACATGTGTTGGATTGTGGTTTTGATTAGTTTAATGTGTGGTGTCCAAAACCTAAAAAATAAAGTAATCCCTCTCTTTTCTATACAAACCCACCTAAGATCCTACCTCCACTTCACTCAAAAACATTAGAGATTGAACAAACTCTTCCATAGTCTATCTATAATACTCCCAAGGCTCACCAATATCCCAACAATACTCTCTCAATCCTCTCCCATGCCTTTGAGATCACACTTTCATGTATGAGAATTCTTCCTTTCTCATTTTTGTCCAAGATTCATTATGTTACTATACCTTTGTGTTTTCAATTACAAATTTTGGGGTATAATTTTTCAACTCCCTTATACTTCCATTACTATGATTTAATGATTCAATATCCCTTTATCTCTCATTAATTCCTCCAATGTACACCCGTTATAATGCCGAAATTCCGTAATGGATTTCTTACTTTCTCATTTTGACAAAATTTCATTTCGTTGTTATACTAATTTATTTTCAATTAAAAATGGTGGGGTGTGATTTCAAACCACCCCCATACATCCCTAGTTATGTTTTAATGATGAGATAACCCTTTATATCTCATTAAGGCTTACCATGTAAACTCGTTACAATGCTGAAATTCCCTAAGGATTTATCTCTTCTCATGTATATTAAAGAAATTATTTTGTCTAATAAATCTATATTACATTACTTATGTTGGTACATGTATATATATGACCCCATGACTGTCCATTTCATGTAAGTATTATGAGACATCACTTTATCTCCCATAAACCATTTTTATTAATTATTATGTCACATCGTTATGCTTCTGAAATTGCACTATGATTTTCCATGCCAAAGTCATTGTGTAGTGAATACCATACCCATTTCCCAATCCAGGGTATTCACCTTTATGAAAAATTACTTATTGATGATATAGTATTATATATTAATACTAATTTCAATTATTGTGTAATAAATTGTGATGTTTAACTAATCAATTTTAGATAATCCACATGGCACACTTATGTATTAAATTAAATGATTAAGAAGGATGTGCGCTGATAGCACTCTAATGAATTGGGTAAATATTAGTATCATGATATGTCAAGTGAAATTAGGGTTTAAAAATACTAATTCAATTGAAATGATGGTTAAATCATTCTCCATTTTCAATGAGCCTTGTCTAATTCTGATATCATGTTAAAATTCGTTGTCACATTTCCATGTTATAATAATCATGCTATATCATACCTATATGTTCATGTTTCTATTATGATCCATTGATGTACGTATTTCCTAACATGTACTATATTATTCAGGTTATTCCTTGTTTACTCTATTAATTAGATTTATAGCTTACCCTTTTCTTATGAATGACCTCAGGATATCCCATAAAATGCTAAGTACGAAGGAATGTTTTGGTCATGTAAAAGAAGATTTAAATAAAGATGTTGTGTTTTATGTTCAAAGTTGTTCTGTATTGTTCCAAATTTCCCAAGACACTATACCTATCAATACTCATAGTTTTATTATGTGCATGTTTATGTAACAAATAATTTGTATGTTTCAGATAAAGAGCAGGGTTGTTATAACACTCCTCCCTCATTTCAATATTTTTTGGTTTGAATTGTTTTTTCTTAACAGTGTGAATTCCACAGTACTGTTTTAATTACTCATATTTCATAATATTAAAAATTCACCCATACCTCATAATGTATTGTAATATCACATCTTGGACGTTATATTTCTTCCTCTTACATCTTGATTAAATTTTATGGTTATTTTCAAGATAATAAGTGGATGTGGGATGATGGTATGTAGAGAAGTATAAGTGTATTACGCATTCATATCAAGTAGAGCATTAAATTACATGGTGGATATAGATTATTATACCACAATAAAATATTTTTAGATATACTTTTCCTTAATTCCAATAGGATAGATAATTTTCTATTCTCCTAAATTAAAATGTAATCCACAAATATTCATGGGGAAAACCTTTTCAAATATGTGGTGTAGGTTATCTTTCTAAATATTGATTCAACGTAAATTTTTATTACATAAAGTATCAAGGTCTAATCCTTATAATCAAATGGATAATGTCTATTTTTCGCATGGAAATATCTGTATATGGATTAACATAAAACATAGTGAATTATCACATACCCAGCCCTAATCAGGTAACCAAATATCTCTGGTCAACCTTACTATAAATTCTAAATCCATTCCTTTTATTATGCACTATAACTATTTATTCATCTATTTATACCAATTTATTGGATATTGGTACATCCAAAAAACATATATCTAATGTGTTCTATATGTATTTAATTAAATTTAAAAACCAATGGAATATATAATTGATATATAAACTACTCATGGATCAAAAAAGGAGATGACCTTTTCATGTTTATTTTTTCTTATCACTATATCATAAGTACATATTGAATGAAATTTACTTATCCTAAAAATGGGTCATTTTAACTTAATCCTTAAGTTATAATTCATGATTGAATTAATATATAATATATTTTACTATAATCAAGGTTTGTTCATCACCTATTTATTTGGAGTTCTCGTTTATTCCAATGTTAATGAGGTACAAGATAGAGTAAAGATATACAACATCCCCATTTATTTTAACAATTAAAAAATTAGATTTTGTCTCAAGTTTTAGATGTTATTGAGGAAAATTTATAAAATGTGAATCAATTCATAGTGAGAGACCTCCCTAATGATTTTGTGGAGGATTTATATGGGTTTCCTCTAGTGATGGTAGTTTAGTTAGCTATTGATTTTATCTTTGGGACACAACCAATATCTCTACCATATTTTATATTGGTTCTAGATTAGTTAAAGATGTGAATAATTTAATTTACTTTCCTGAATTAAAATGGTTTAATCATCCCAATGTGTCACTAATGGTATTATATACACTCTTTGTAATGAACAATAGAAAAAACTGGAAATTGTTGATGTTATTTAACTATTTATTAATTTTTTAAAATTTATATAAAATTTAACTAATTTTTCATTATTTATAGAAACAACATTTAAATAGTGTTTATTATTTATATAATGAGGCTAATATTCCGTATTTGTTTAAAAACTATATCCAATTAGCAATGTTTTTTTGAAATATTACTAATTTTCTATGCTTTATTAAAAAAAATTGTAATTTATTTTCTTATTAATTATTTATAAAACCTATATTGTTTCTTAAAAATTATCTTGAATAGAAATTAAAAAAACAAATTTAATTATCAATTTTACCTTTACAAGGTGAATTATTTAGTAATGTGTTCTTTAAATTGTTTTTCATTTAGCTGATTATTCATATAAATTTGTCTTATATATATAACATGTGTCTTGTGAGGTTATATAAATACTATATCAACCAATTATTAATTTATATACATTTATTAGAATATTATAATGAAAATATTAAAATAGATTATATTATCAATAATGAATATCACAATTTTTTTAAATATAAATAATAATTTTTTTTGTGTGTTTGTGTTTTCATGCATTCATTAATTTAAAATATAAATATATAAACAAAAAATAATAAATCACTCATAAAATATATATAAATATATTATTCAATAATATATATTAGCAGTATATATATATTATAATATTAAAAAAATAAAATATTTAATATTTAATATTTATATAATATATATATATATATATATTTATTTATTTATTTATTTATTTATTTTTGTATGTTTGTATGTAAAAATAATACATATATTATGAAATTATATTTAATGTATATAATTTATAATGTATAAAATAAGAGTGAATTTAAATTTTAAAATACATTTTAATTTAAATAACGTGTCAGTGTGGTTGTTTATATGAGTTTATATATATATATAAACACACTAATGTTTATCAATGATAAATGAGAATATATTTTCAATATACATATGTTTTAATATTTATTTTGTAATAATTTTTATAATATTAAAAATAATATATATATATATCTATCATAATTTCATAACAAATATTTCAAATTTATATAAGAGATGTTGGTGTATTTATTGGTAATATTGTAATATAAACATATATATGTATATATCATGTAGTTGACAACGCACGGTGTTTGCGTGTTTTTGAGGTATATCGAGGCTCGAAAGAGGGTGTGTTCTGGCTTTGAGGGAGGAGGAATATAGTTAAAAAATTAAAAAGTAACGTTTTTAGTTATAATGTACTTTTTGTGATGTTTTAAAATTACTAAATAAAGAAACATATCTATACTTTTTACTTCATTCTGAGAAACTTTACCCATATTTTTGTAAACAATGTGTATATTAACCACATCGAAAAACCCATGATTTTAATTATAACAAATTAACTTTGGTTTTTGAAAAGTATATAATCAGAGATGTTTTAGTAATCACTAATAATTACCTCTCTTTCATGAAATTTTACTGATTAAATTAACATTGTAAAACCCCACTAATAAATGGTGTTTTAAAATGTAGCAAATATAACCACACATCTTTTAACAATATATTCAAAAAAATTGTGATAAAGTAAAAACAATTATATACACAATTAAAAGAAAATAAATATCTACTATGTGTTTTTCCTATTCTGGGTACTTGATGGGGGTCTAGGCCTATAAATTCATAAAATAAATCATAATCAATAGACTATAATTAATAAATATCATATTCTCTATGGTTATTTATTTTTTATCAATTTTAATTGGGTAAGTCGTTCTCAATGATTTACCTCGGGTCGGGGAATCACTATTATAGTGTTATGTATATTTGATATTCCCATGACCTCTTTGCAAAGCATGTGTGGTCAAATTTAGTTCTTTTTTATTTCATTTAATTTGACTAATGTTCCAATAATATTTATGTCTATAATGTATCAATTCATTCATTGATACTACATTTCATTTATATTCAGTTTTATGGGTGGTATAATAGTCTATTCTAAATCCAATGAACTGTATGGGAAAACATAAATATTTTTTTAGTACTTATAGATAACCTCCATGATGAAAATCACTGTAAGATTAACTTATTGATTCAGGAAGTGACGTTAATAGGGAATTTGTTATATAAAATATTATTTTCAGTTTATTTTAATAATGTGAATGTTGTTATGTCATGAAAATTTCAAAAAAAATTAAAATAAATTGTGTTTTACATCTAGTTAGATATTATTAGTCATTCAAGAAAAATATTTTAAATCTGGAATGACCTCTCATTCCCACACTAAGATAAGTGTGAAGATATTGTTTAATTTCAAATGTTAAACATCCTTTAATTAGTTTAGATGAATATTGATATCGAATCAAGTTTTTATTTATCTTCATTGAATAGTTGGATACATAGTTTACAATGATTGCTTAAAAATATTTCTTATTTTATTTTTCATTAATAATGACCATATGGTGTGTATGGTTCATTCCTAATTCATTTATATGAAGTAAACTACTCAACTAATATACTCAAATTAGATGCAGTCATACATGCCTTGAAATATTGGTAAATTTATCATATATTTGGAAAGATAATGGTTCATATCATCTATATAACTATCATATAAAAATTATTTCAATGGTTTTTAAACAATATAGACTACTGAAGTGTATAATATGAAAAAAAAATTATTATATCAATCACATACATATAAAAATTATAATGTAGTTCTGAATGTTGTTAGTAAGGATTTTTCCCCACAACCATTAAATCAGTGAAGTGATGAATCTAATATTATTAGAATATTTGTATAAGTAATTGCTAAAGTGATGAAGGAAAATGAGGTGAATCTTGCCTTTAATATTCTGCATACACCTTCTTATCTTGAAATTATTCCAAAAGGGAAACTAGAAGATGATTATTTTCAATGTATCTACATAATCATTAATAGTGAGGAGAGCACTAGGGATTAAAACATGTATTTAAATAATCCTAATATATTATTGATTTTTATGGGTTCCCACATTCTATAATATAGGAAATGATTTAATATTTTCACCATGTTTAGTTATATCTTATTTCAGGAACTACCAAAATTTATAACAATAAAACATGAAAATATAAGTGGATTGGTAGGATAAATAATAAATATTACTATGTGTCTCATTTCATCCCCTAAAAAGGTTAAACTCTAGAACAAATGTTTTTTGGTATTCTTTATACATTTCATGTTCCAACCTAGAAATGGGAAGGAATATTCATATATTTCATTATTATTTTACTCACGTGACTGATGTGAATAATTATATCTTTCGGATTATTATTAGACTTACAAAATTTGACAACTTCATTTTCATCAAGGACAACATGAAAGTAGAAAAGACTAGACATTTTTTTATAAATAGAAAATTGAATTTGATATATTTAAATTAGTGATCATATCTATAAATGATAATTTCTTCCATTTATGATTTTCAAATGACCGTCAAAAGATTATAAGAATATAGGTGAAGCAAAACACAATATAAAAATGTCAAATTAATAGAAAATATGAAGGAGATTACAAATTTTAAAGAATTTAATTTTGTAATTCATTAATATTTTATTCATATCATTGGGTAACCATATATAATTTATTGATTACTCATATAAAAATTAATATAATTCCATGAAAAGGATTCTTATTTTTAAGCATTGAATATTCAATGTAAGATCCTATCTCTCTCCAGGTGAATACCTGTAACACCCTAGGTAAATAAAGAATATGACATTTTCATATTTATCCATATTTGTGAATAAAATATTAATATGACTTTAAAGGGGACGCTATTCTCGATGGCGTACCCAACACGCAACAACGAGTTTCTTGGGAATCTTACGTTGCACTCTAATAATAAAATAATATTATTTCAAATGGTAGTTAACATGTAGTCGTTGTATTGGTGGGAATGGATAGAAATAACTAAAATATGATTATATATGTTTTTTAATGTTTTTACATTTATCAAATAAAAGCTAAAGGCTTAAAATACGGAAAGAATTAAATTTTAGGTGTTTATGCCCTAGTTTTCACTAAAGGTTCACTTATCGCCTTTTAATGGAGAACTGTCATTAAATATAGTTTTGATAACTCTTATACATTCTTTTGGACCAAATAAAAATCTTATTAAGAATCGGGACATCAAATTTTACTTGGTGTAATTTTTTGGTATTTTTCCGATAAAGTTAATTTTTTTAATGAATAGTGTAGAATGTTGTGTTTTAATTCAAAACCTCTTTTTAATCTAATTTATTTATATGATTAGATAATATTTTGAATTGGTTTTAAAGTGAAATTAGAAAATATTTTTACCATTAAATCCAATAGTGGTCGTTGGAATTAATTTCACTTTGAAATCAGCTTTAAACTAGTGTCAATCTTTTGATACTTATTGTTTTATAAAAACAGGCTATTTGCTCTGATAGCAGGAATTAATTATTAAATTAATTAATGTGACTTATATGTTTTGAATTTTGTAAAATAGACTTCATTTTTGAATTCGGAATATCAAATATAGCTTAGGGTGAATTTTTGGGATTTTTCTGAAAAACATCAATTTTTGATGAATAGTGAAACCACTAAGTGGTACTTATAAAAACTGATTTTTCCGTTTAAATGAAATTTTGCCATCTTTGTGTTTTGAATTTTGAAAATCCGACATACATGGTTATCATTAAAAAGTAAATTGTGGTTCAATGGGATAAAAATAATTTTTTGGTGAATAGTAACTTATTAAGTTTTTAATCGCGATTAGTGGTAATTAGTGTAGTTTAAGGTAAAAATTATGATTTAATAAAATGATATGAGCTTGACACATGTCTTAAACTCATTGGATGTGTAATGGCCGACCTAGACAAGCCATGGGTCAACTTGGGGACCCCATGGATCCACTTTGGTTGGGAAATGACATAAATAACTTTTTATTTAATGTAAAAGTAAAAATGACACAAACATGATATGTTTTACTAAACCAATTTTTAAGTGGGGTTATACAAGTCATATTTTTGATTATAAATATTCATTGGAAAGATAAAAAGATTTCCTACATCATAGTATTTTGTTTTATAATTTTTAGACATTAAATAAATTAAATTATTTATGACATAATAATGGTGCAGCGATGACATCATTATTTGACGATTTAAATAAAATGGAAAGATAATGTAAAATCTATGAACTACACATGTCCAAAACTTATTGAATGGGTGTATTTCGAACCCTTAACACCTTATCCACCAATTATATCAATGTGGGACCTTTTAAAACCGAAACACATTTTTCAAATAAAGTAATATTTCTTACTTTCCACAAGTGCCCCTCCTCTCCTCTTATAAAAGGCCCCCACCTCTACCTCATTTCACACACTCCTCAAGCCTTTGGCTCGGCCAAACCCTGCCCATTTACTCTATCCACATCCCTATCCTCATCCTAGAGGATTCTCTTTGGGCATAATCCTTTCAATGGAAGCCTTTATGCTCAAATCAAAAGGAGTTACACTTTTAAAGGTAATTCATTCTCTCATGTTCATTTGTTTTATTTTGCTTCTCCAACCCCCTAAACTCTTTTTATTTAATTCTTTTGTAACAACACCAGTATCTTAAATATACTAGGATATTGTTATAATATTTATTCGAGCTACACTCTCACACAACTACATCAAATGGTTAAAGAACATACGGTTTCCGTGGATGGCGAAATTCTGCCTCCCGAAACGATGATTGTTCAATACTCATTTTACACCTTCAAAGGTGGCCATTATGATGTCAATATTTTTATATATGATATATAATATGTTTATATATTACTTATACTTCTGTATTTTTCATTTTTGCCTTACCTTTATGGCTTCCATTATGGGTATACGCGATATCTTCATTTTAGGAAGTGCGGACTACTGCCCCCTCAAAGTGATGTGATTCGTTAATGCCATACGTGGGACGTATAAGGGATGGATTTAATGTTATTATATATGAGGTTATACTGGAATAATTATATACCTCTATATCATTATTATTTCTTTCCCTTAAAGTATGAGATAGAAATGAAAGTAGCGTTCATGCGTACGTACGGCTTACCGTCTCCATGAACGGTGCATTTCATTTCTTATCCCCAAATGTAATGTACTATTATAAGTATATGTATATAATGGATATATATGATGAATGATACATATAAATGATGAATATAATTCTGTAATTAAAATATACATACCTCTCATTTAGTTTTAATTCCATTAATATGACAAAGAAATGAAAGTAGCGTTCATGCGTACGTACGGCTTACCGTCACCATGAACGGTGCATTTCATTTATTACCTCTAAATGATTATGTAATATTATAAATACATGTATATTCTGGATATATATGATATATATGATATCCAAATCAGGAATGTCATTCTGGATATAAAGAACCTTTGACCACACGAACAACATGTAATTGTACGAATTCCACTTTCGACTTAAGAACCAAATATCGGCAAAACAAATATTATTAACTTAAATGATTACATAATGTTTATAACATGGAAATAATTTATATAGAAGGAATAATGAACTTTAAAAAGGTTCTTAATCAAGTATAAATTAACTCAAGTTTATTATTCATGAGATTAAAGAACGATCGAGCCAAGTCGGACCCGAGGTAAGGGATCCTACTCCTCTCTTTCTTTTTAAGTACACACTTTTATGTCATTCCTTTTAAAGATCATCTTTCTTATGATTGGGATGTTATTTTATATTACTCCTACTGTAATTTTTATGTTAATGTGATGAGAGACCCTATTCTCTCTCATCAATCCATTTTGGAAGTTTTGAGTGGCGCCGTTAGGCTGCCGAATTTTCGTAAGAGATCTAACCTCTCTCTTTCTTTTTAAGTACTCTCCTTTGTGTCACTTCTTTTAAGCACCTCTTTGTTATGTTGGGGGATTTTATTTTATATTCCTCTTGCTGTAAATTATATTGTAATATGATGGGATACTCTATTTGATCTCATCAATCCATTTTGGAAGTTTTAAGTGGCGCCGTTAGGCTGCCGAGTTTTCGTAAGTGATTCTTCATCTCACTTTTATTCCCGTGAGAGTTATGATACATTTGCCACAATTTCCTTTGAGTGGTGTATGTACTGACCATTATTTTACTCATTGTATAATATTCTTTCATTTATGATTTTTTACATCAATGATGTATTGTCCTTCTTTCACGGGGCGTAAGTTTCGAAAGATACCCATGTCGGTAAGGGAACCTTTCACCCTCCTCTTTTTAAAAGACTTCTTTTGATGGGTCTTTTAATGTACATATTGTTATGCTGGGATATGTTCTCATATATCCTTATTGATGTAAATTTTATGTCCATGTGATGAGATAGTTTTTTTTATCTCTCATCAACTCATTTTGATGTGACGTCGTTAGGCTGTCAAGGGAACTTCCTAACCCAATTTCGATTTCTTTGGGTTAAACATGTAGTTATTGAATATGTCATCCTTTGAATATGTGTGAATAACCTTTGATTGTTTTACACTTAATATCCACTTATATTGGGTGTATTTATATTTGTCACACATAATTATGAGATTGATTTATCCTTAATTTAAGGATTCCTTCTTTATAATGGATTTCATCTCATTTTACTTTTCTTTTGAGACATCATTGTTGTTATGCACCAATTCACTCTTATATGGTGTGTATACTGTCCTTTGACATATTATATCATGAATCCTTTTATTCTCATGATATTATAAAGTTCAAATTAAATGTTATTCCGCTATTATTTTTCTTCAAGAGTCTCTCATTTCGTTAAAAACACTTTAACAAAAATATCATTTTAAATGTTTTAAAGATTTATTATTCTAAATCTTTATCTTTAATGTTCGTGTTTTCAAAATGGTTTTCAGTATTTATTTATATGGACATTAATGTTTTAAAATTATAATTCCATTATAAGATTCAATGTGGTATGGGACACTTTGATTCAAAAATCTCTTTTAAATGGTTTTTGAAAATGGATTGATTAATTCAATATCTGGGAATTATTTATTGTGATTGCAAATGAAATATTGTTATTGAAATGTTTATATTTTCCATATTTTATGTGTAATAATGGTACTTGGACATTATGACGGGTGGTGCTGTGAATACCAGGACGGGTGGTTACGTTATAACCTCCAATGCATTGGGTATGGAAGTCGGCCGTATGGCTATTCTATTAAGTATGTATGGAAATTGGCTGTATGGCTATTCCATTAAGTGATATGTGTGGGAGTCGACCGTATGGTTATTTCACTTAAGTATGTTTATGTCCCAAGTTACCTATATATATGTTATGTGTTCTTTATAAGGGTTTTATGGTAACCCTTTGGTTACAAAAAGGTAAGTAATGATATTTTATTTAGTGAAGAGTTTTTACTACTTCATAAAGGTGAAAAGTATTACTTTGATAAAGTATACATGGTTTACTTTTTGTTTTGATAAACCAACAGTTTTTATTCTTTGTGTATCCCTTACTGGGTTTTTATGCTCATCCCAAGTTTTTGAAATGTTTTTCACAGGACTTAGCGTGGAATAGGGTCAAGGATGGGATCAAGGGAAAGTCATGCTACCTAAAACATGAAACTAGACATGTTACTTTTTAAGAGTTTTTATTTTATGGAAATTTAGTAGAAGAGACTACTTTGTAATCTTTTGAGATGTAATAGTTATGTCCTATTTCTCTAAAACTCTAAACCTGAAAAGATCCTCAATGTGAATTATTCATTTAATTCAATTTTAAGTAATGTTTAAGGTTGGGGCCTTATAGTTGGTATCAAAGGTCGGTTTAGATAACTTTAGAGGTTAGGGTATTCTCTAAGCATAAGTGACATTACCATAATGGTTAGGATTTCAGAAAGAGTCCTAGTTTTAGATAAAGTGAATGAGTAAGTATATCTTAGTGTTTATCTTCCTCATTAGTACATGATGGTTATGTTGATATACTCACACTGACCTTTTTGGTTTTAGTAAATGGCTGGATCTAGCAGGCACCAAAGTGAAAATGGGTTTGAAGGAAACTGTGGTGGTTCTCTGATTAAGATACTGGATGAGATGGGGGATTCAATGAGGAATCTCAGAGTTGTTCTAAACCAACAATCAAGGATTCATGATCAACCACTTCAACCTTGGTGAGTTCTCTAATGCATCATGTACGAGATGGCCAACTCGATGTGGAAATTCAGGTAATAATTATTAAGGTAACCATTAGGGTTTATATGATCCTTACTTTTGAGGTAATTATGGGTTATTATATGATATGATGGAAAATGAAGGGCATGAGATAAACTTGAGGTTAAAATATGTTATGATTATTCTTGAAGATTTTATCTCATTTTGGGGAATGTTTTAAGAATTATATAGTTTTGGAAAAAGGACAACACGTAGACCGTGTGACTACCCGTCGCGTCGGACAAAGCTGTGGGAATCGAACCCACAACCAAAGTGAGACTTGTATTTATCGCCTACCACTGGACTACGTGAAGTCCCTGGTTAGTTTGACTGATTCTTTCTAGTTATATTATTTTATGAATTAAAAGTAAGTTGATTTTGGGTTATTTATGAAAATGATTAACCTATCTTGGAGTATATGTGATTAGGTTAATTACTTTTCAATACGAGACTTTAGGGGCAACTGATGTTGTTTGGAGATAAATGTTACGATTTAACTTGGAAGACTATGTGACTAAATCCTTCAAATATTTGGGTTTCAATCTTATATTGGTTTAATTTGAATAATGTTATGGACAAATTGATTATAGAATGGTCCTCGTTGAACTTTGGGTTTTGTTGGACAAATTTTGGAGGTTAAGAATAGATTTTCTTTTTATAAAGGGTTATCCTTTTCTGGATTATCTGACCTTGTACTAACCTTTTTTGTTTTGGTTTTGGTTAAAGCCTAAAGACATAAGATGTATATAGTTCTATTTGGTGGATTAGGTGATTCTCTATAAGTTGATTATAGTACTCTTAATGTGAACAAGTCTCCCTAAATACTCGTCTTTTGGAAAGAAATATGAGTTTGATTAAGGAATCTAGTAAAAGTTGAGAGTCAACATGATAATTGATTATGTTTCCTTAATAAAAAGTAACTTAAAACAAAAATGTTGTCTATTAACTTTTCCTACTGGGGAATCGAATACCATTTAACCCATCACAAGTTTGTGATTTTCTTGTGGTTAACTTTCTCCTAAACATGTTTTCTATCACTCTCCATCAGAACATGACCCTATGTTTTCTCCTCCATGTCCATGTTTTCCTAAATGGAATCCTAGTATGGGTTAACTCGGGTGACCTCTGTACTTATCTTCCTTTATTTTAAAGTGATTGTTTTACCGACTCTTGTGCCGATGTGGGACTTTCAAGGATGTTTCCAAGCTCAATTTTAAAATTGCGAGGACGCAATTCCCAAAAGGGGGGAAAGATGTAACACCCCAGGTAAATAAAGAATATGACATTTTTCATATTTATCCATATTTGTGAATAAAATATTAATATGACTTTAAAGGGGATGTTATGCTCGATGGCGTACCCAACACGCAACAACGAGTTTCTTGGGAATCTTACGTTGCACTCTAATAATAAAATAATATTATTTCAAATGGTAGTTAACATGTAGCCATTGTATTGGTGGGAATGGATAGAAATAACTAAAATATGATTATATATGTTTTTTTATGTTTTTACATTTATCAAATAAAAGCTAAAGGCTTAAAATACCGAAAGAATTAAATTTTAGGTGTATATGCCCTAGTTTTCACTAAAGGTTCACTTATCTCCTTTTAATGGAGAACTGTCATTAAATATAGTTTTTATCACTCTTATACATTCTTTTGGACCAAATAAAAATCTTATTAAGAATCGGGACATCAAATTTTACTTGGTGTAATTTTTTGGTATTTTTCCGATAAAGTTCATTTTTTTAATGAATAGTGTAGAATGTTGTGTTTTAATTCAAAACCTCTTTTTAATCTAATTTATTTATATGATTATATAATATTTTGAATTGGTTTTAAAGTGAAATTAGAAAATATTTTTACCATTAAATCCAATAGTGGTCGTTGGAATTAATTTCACTTTGAAATCAGATTTAAACTAGTGTCAATCTTTTGATACTTATTGTTTTATAAAAACACGCTATTTGCTCTGACAGCAGGAATTAATTATTAAATTAATTAATGTGACTTATATGTTTTGAATTTTGTAAAATAGACTTAATTTTTGAATTCGGAATATCAAATATATCTTAGGGTGAATTTTTGGGATTTTTCTGAAAAACATCAATTTTTGATGAATAGTGAAACCACTAAGTGGTACTTATAATAACTGATTTTTCCGTTTAAATGAAATTTTGCCATCTTTGTGTTTTGAATTTCAAAAATCCGACATACATGGTTGTCATTAAGAAGTAAAATGTGGTTCAATGGGATAAAAATAATTTTTTGGTGAATAGTAACTTATTATGTTTTTAATCGCGATTAGTGGTAATTAGTGTAGTTTAAGGTAAAAATAATGACTTAATAAAATTATATGAGCTTGACACATGTCCTACCCTCATTGGATGTGTAATGGCCGACCGAGACAAGCCATGGTTCAACTTGGGGACCCCATGGATCCACTTTGGTTGGGAAATGACATAAATAACTTTTTATTTAATGTAAAAGTAAAAATGACACAAACATGATATGTTTTACTAAAACAATTTTTAAGTGGGGTTATACAAGTCATATTTTTGATTATAAATAGTCATTGGAAATCTAAAAAGATTTCCTACATCATAGTATTTTTTTGTATAATTTTCAGACATTAAATAAATTAAATTATTTATGACATAATAATGGTGCAGCGATGACATCATTATTTGACGATTTAAATAAAATGGAAAGATAATGTAAAATCTATGACCTACACATGTCCAAAACTTATTGGATGGGTGTATTTAGAACTCTTAACACCTTATCCACCAATTATATCAATGTGGGACCTTTTAAAACCGAAACACATTTTTCAAATAAAGTAATATTTCTTACTTTCCACAAGTGCCCCTCCTCTCCTCTTATAAAAGGCCCCCACCTCTACCTCATTTCACACACTCCTCAAGCCTTTGGCTCGGCAAAACCCTGCCCATTTACCCTCTCCACATCCCTCTCCTCATCCTAGAGGATTCCCTTTGGGCAGAATCTTTTCAAAGGAAGCCTTTATGCTCAAATCAAAAGGAGTTACACTTTTAAAGGTAATTCATTCTCTCATGTTCATTTGTTTTATTTTGCTTCTCCAACCCCCTAAACTCTTTTTATTTAATTCTTTTGTAACAACACCAGTATCTTCAATATACTAGGATGTTGTTATAATATTTATTCAAGCTACACTCTCACACAACTACATCAAATGGTTAAAGAACATACGGTTTCTGTGGATGGCAAAATTCTGCCTCCCGAAACGATGATTGTTCAATACTCATTTAACACCTTCAAAGGTGGTCATTATGATGTCACTATTTTTATATATGATATATAATATGTTTATGTATTACTTATACTTCTGTATTTTTCATTTGTGCCTTACCTTTATGGCTTCCATTATGGGTATACGCGATATCTTCATTTTAGGAAGTGCGGACTACCGCCCCCTCAAAGTGATGTGATTCGTTAATGCCATACGTGGGACGTATAAGGGATGGATTTAATGTTATTATATATGAGGTTATACTGGAATTATTATATACCTCTATATCATTATTATTTCTTTCCATTAAAGTATGAGATAGAAATGAAAGTAGCGTTCATGCGTACGTACGGCTTACCGTCTCCATGAACGGTGCATTTCATTTCTTATCCCCAAATGTAATGTACTATTATAAGTATATGTATATAATGGATATATATGATGAATGATACATATAAATGATGAATATAATTCTGTAATGAAAATATACATACCTCTCATTTAGTTTTAATTCCATTAATATGACAATGAAATGAAAGTAGCGTTCATGCGTACGTACGGCTTACCGTCTCCATGAACGGTGCATTTCATTTCTTACCTCTAAATGATTATGTAATATTATAAATACATGTATATGCTGGATATATATGATATATATGATATCCAAATCAGGAATGTCATTCTGGATATAAAGAACCTTTGAACACACGAACAACATGTAATTGTAAGAATTCCACTTTCGACTTAAGAACCAAATATCGGCAAAACAAATATTATTAACTTAAATGATTACATAATGTTTATAACATGGAAATAAGTTATATAGAAGGAATAATGAACTTTAAAAAGGTTCTTAATCAAGTAGAAATTAACTCAAGTTTATTATTCAGGAGATTAAAGAACGATCGAGTCAAGTCGGACCCCAGGTAAGGGATCCTACTCCTCTCTTTCTTTTTAAGTACACACTTTTATGTCATTCCTTTTAAAGCTAATCTTTCTTATGATTGGGATGTTCTTTTATATTACTCATACTGTAATTTTTATGTTAATGTGATGAGAGACTCTATTCTCTCTCATCAATCCATTTTGGAAGTTTTGAGTGGCGCCGTTAGGCTGCCGAATTTTCGTAAGAGATCTAACCTCTCTCTTTCTTTTTAAGTACTCTCCTTTGTGTCACTTCTTTTAAGCTCCTCTTTGTTATGTTGGGGGATTTTCTTTTATATTCCTCTTGTTGTAAATTCTATTTTAATATGATGGGATACTCTATTTGATCTCATCAATCCATTTTGGAAGTTTTAAGTGGCGCCGTTAGGCTGCCGAGTTTTCGTAAGGGATTCTTCATCTCACTTTTATTCCCGTGAGACTTATGATACATTTGCCACAATTTCCTTTGAGTGGTGTATGTACTGACCTTTATTTTACTCATTGTGTAATATTATTTCATTTATGATTGTTTACATCAATGATGTATTGTAATTCTTTCACGGGGCGTATGTTTCGAAAGATACCCATGTCGGTAAGGGAACCTTTCACCCTCCTCTTTTTAAAAGACTTCTTTTGTTGGGTCTTTTAATGTACATATTGTTATGCTGGGATATGTTCTCATATATCCTTATTGATTTAAATTTTATGTCCAAGTGATGAGATAGTTTTTTTTTATCTCTCATCAACTCATTTTGATGTGACGTCGTTAGGCTGTCAAGGGAACTTCCTAACCCAATTTCGATTTCTTTGGGTTCAACATGTAGTTATTGAATATGTCATCCTTTGAATATGTGTGAATAACCTTTGATTGTTTTACACTTAATATCCACTTATATTGGGTGTATTTATATTTGTCACACATAATTATGAGATTGATTTATCCTTAATTTAAGGATACCTTCTTTATAATGGATTTCATCTCATTTTACTTTTCTTTTGAGACATCATTGTTGTTATGCACCAATTCACTCTTATATGGTGTGTATACTGTCCTTTGACATATTATATCATGAATCCTTTTATTCTCATGATATTATAAAGTTCGGATTAAATGTTATTCCGCTATTATTTGTATTCAAGAGTCTCTCATTTTGTTAAAAACACTTTAACAAAAATATCATTTTAAATGTTTTAAAGATTTATTATTCTAAATCTTTATCTTTAATGTCCGTGTTTTCAAAATGGTTTTCAGTATTTATTTATATGGACATTAATGTTTTAAAATTATAATTCCATTAAAATATTCAATGTGTTATGGGACACTTTGATTCAAAAATCTCTTTTAAATGGTTTTTGAAAATGGATTGATTAATTCAATATCTGGGAATTATTTATTGTGATTGAAAATGAAATATTGTTATTGAAATGTTTATATTTTCCATATTTTATGTGTAATAATGGTACTTGGACATTATGACGGGTGGTGCCGTGAATACCAGGACGGGTGGTTACGTTATAACCTCCAATGCATTGGGTATGGAAGTCGGCCGTATGGCTATTCCATTAAGTATGTATGGAAATTGGCCGTATGGCTATTGGATTAAGTGATATGTGTGGGAGTCGACCGTATGGTTATTCCACTTAAGTATGTTTATGTCCCAAGTTACCTATATATATGTTATGTGTTCTTTATAAGGGTTTTATGGTAACCCTTTGGTTACAAAAAGGTAAGTAATGATATTTTATTCAGTGAAGAGTTTTTACTACTTCATAAAGGTGAAAAGTATTACTTTGATAAAGTATACATGGTTTAATTTTTGTTTTGATAAACCAACAGTTTTTATTCTTTGTGTATCCCTTACTGGGTTTTTATGCTCATCCCAAGTTTTTGAAATTTTTTTCACAGGACTTAGCGTGGAATAGGGTCAAGGATGGGATCAAGGGAAAGTCATGCTACCTAAAACATGAAACTAGACATGTTACTTTTTAAGAGTTTTTATTTTATGGAAATTTAATAGAAGAGACTACTTTGTAATCTTTTTAGATGTAATAGTTATGTCCTATTTCTCTAAAACTCTAAACCTGAAAAGATCCTCAATGTGAATTATTCATTTAATTCAATTTTAAGTAATGTTTGAGGCTGGGGCCTTATAGTTGGTATCAAAGGTCGGTTTAGATAACTTTAGAGGTTAGGGTATTCTCTAAGCATAAGTGACATTACCATAATGGTTAGGATTTCAGAAAGAGTCCGAGTTTTAGATAAAGTGAATGAGTAAGTATATCTTAGTGTTTATCTTCCTCATTAGTACATGATGGTTATGTTGATATACTCACACTGACCTTTTTGGTTTTAGTAAATGGCTGGATCTAGCAGGCACCAAAGTGACAATGGGTTTGAAGGAAACTGTGGTGGTTCTCTGATTAAGATACTGGATGAGATGGGGGATTCAATGAGGAATCTCAGAGTTGTTCTAAACCAACAATCAAGGAGTCATGATCAACCACTTCAACCTTGGTGAGTTCTCTAATGCATCATGTACGAGATGGCCAACTCGATGTGGAAATTCAGGTAATAATTATTAAGGTAACCATTAGGGTTTATATGATCCTTACTTTTGAGGTAATTATGGGTTATTATATGATATGATGGAAAATGAAGGGCATGAGATAAACTTGAGGTTAAAATATGTTATGATTATTCTTGAAGATTTTATCTCATTTTGGGGAATGTTTTAAGAATTATATAGTTTTGGAAAAAGGACAACACGTAGACCGTGTGACTACTCGTCGCGTCGGACAAAGCTGCGGGAATCGAACCCACAACCAAAGTGAGACTGGTATTTATCGCCTACCACTGGACTACATGAAGTCCCTGGTTAGTTTGAATGATTCTTTCTAGTTATATGATTTTATGAATTAAAAGTAAGTTGATTTTGGGGTATTTATGAAAATGATTAACCTATCTTGGAGGATATGTGATTAGGTTAATTACTTTTCAATACGAGACTTTAGGGGCAACTGATGTTGTTTGGAGATAAATGTTACGATTTAACTTGGAAGACTATGTGACTAAATCCTTCAAATATTTGGGTTTCAATCTTATATTGGTTTAATTTGAAGAATTTTATGGAAAAATTGATTATAGAATGGTCCTCGTTGAACTTTGGGTTTTGTTGGACAAATTTTGGAGGTTAAGAATAGATTTTCTTTTTATAAAGGGTTATCCTTTTCTGGATTATCTGACCTTGTACTAACCTTTTTGGTTTTGGTTTTGGTGAAAGCCTAAAGACATGGGATGTATATAGTTCTATTTGGTGGATTAGGTGATTCTCTAGAAGTTGATTATAGTACTCTTAATGTGAACAAGTCTCCCTAAATACTCGTCTTTTGGAAAGAAATATGAGTTTGATTAAGGAATCTAGTAAAAGTTGAGAGTCAACATGATAATTGATTATGTTTCCTTATGAATAAATTCCTCAATAAAATGTAACTTAAAACAAAAATGTTGTCTATTAACTTTTCCTATTGGGGAATCGAATACCGTTTAACCCATCACAAGTTTGTGATTTTCTTGTGGTTAACTTTCTCCTAAACATGTTTTCTATCACTCTCCATCAGAACATGACCCTATGTTTTCTCCTCCATGTCCATGTTTTCCTACATGGAATCCTAGTATGGGTTAACTCGGGTGACCTCTGTACTTATCTTCCTTTATTTTAAAGTGATTCTTTTACCGACTCTTGTTCCGATGTGGGAATTTCAAGGATGTTTCCAAGCTCAATTTTAAAATTGCGAGGACGCAATTCCCAAAAGGGGGGAAGGATGTAACACCCCAGGTAAATAGAGAATATGAAATTTTCATATTTATCCATATTTGTGAATAAAATATTAATATGACTTTAAAGGGGACGTTATGCTCGATGGCGTACCCAACATGCAACAACGAGTTTCTTGGGAATCTTACGTTGCACTCTAATAATAAAATAATATTATTTCAAATGGTAGTTAACATGTAGCTGTTGTATTGGTGGGAATGGATATAAATAACTAAAATATGATTATATATGTTTTTTAATGTTTTTACATTTATCAAATAAATGCTAAAGGCTTAAAATACCGAAAGAATTAAATTTTAGGTGTATATGCCCTAGTTTTCACTAAAGGTTCACTTATCTCCTTTTAATGGAGAACTGTCATTAAATATAGTTTTTATCACTCTTATACATTCTTTTGGACCAAATAAAAATCTTATTAAGAATCGGGACATCAAATTTTACTTGCTGTAATTTTTTGGTATTTTTCCGATAAAGTTCATTTTTTTAATGAATAGTGTAGAATGTTGTGTTTTAATTCAAAACCTCTTTTTAATCTAATTTATTTATATGATTAGATAATATTTTGAATTGGTTTTAAAGTGAAATTAGAAAATATTTTTACCATTAAATCCAATAGTGGTCGTTGGAATTAATTTCACTTTGAAATCAGATTTAAACTAGTGTCAATCTTTTGATACTTATTGTTTTATAAAAACACGCTATTTGCTCTGACAGCAGGAATTAATTATTAAATTAATTAATGTGACTTATATGTTTTGAATTTTGTAAAATAGACTTAATTTTTGAATTCGGAATATCAAATATATCTTAGGGTGAATTTTTGGGATTTTTCTGAAAAACATCAATTTTTGATGAATAGTGAAACCACTAAGTGGTACTTATAATAACTGATTTTTCCGTTTAAATTAAATTTTGCCATCTTTGTGTTTTGAATTTCGAAAATCCGACATACATGGTTGTCATTAAGAAGTAAAATGTTGTTCAATGGGATAAAAATAATTTTTTGATGAATAGTAACTTATTATGTTTTTAATCGCGATTAGTGGTAATTAGTGTAGTTTAAGGTAAAAATAATGACTTAATAAAATTATATGAGCTTGACACATGTCCTACCCTCATTGGATGTGTAATGGCCGACCAATACAAGCCATGGTTCAACTTGGGGACACCATGGATCCACTTTGGTTGGGAAATGACATAAATAACTTTTTATTTAATGTAAAAGTAAAAATGACACAAACATGATATGTTTTACTAAAACAATTTTTAAGTGGGGTTATACAAGTCATATTTTTGATTATAAATAGTAATTGGAAAGATAAAAATATTTCCTACATCATAGTATTTTGTTTTATAATTTTCAGACATTAAATAAATTAAATTATTTATGACATAATAATGGTGCAGCGATGACATCATTATTTGACGATTTAAATAAAATGGAAAGATAATGTAAAATCTATGAACTAGACATGTAAAAAACTTATTGGATTGGTGGATTTCGAACCCTTAACACCTTATCCACCAATTATATCAATGTGGGACCTTTTAAAACCGAAACACATTTTTCAAATAAAGTAATATTTCTTACTTTCCACAAGTGCCCCTCCTCTCCTCTTATAAAAGGCCCCCACCTCTACCTCATTTCACACACTCCTCAAGCCTTTGGCTTGGACAACCCCTGCCCATTTACTCTCTCCACATCCCTCTCCTCATCCTAGAGGAGTCCCTTTGGGCAGAATCCTTTAAAAGGAAGCCTTTATGCTCAAATCAAAAGGAGTTACACTTTTAAAGGTAATTCATTCTCTCATGTTCATTTGTTTTATTTTGCTTCTCCAACCCCCTAAACTCTTTTTATTTAATTCTTTTGTAACAACAACAGTATCTTCAATATACTAGGATGTTGTTATAAGATTTATTTGAGATACACTCTCACAGAACTACATCAAATGGTTAAAGAACATACGGTTTCCGTGGATGGCGAAATTCTGCCTCCCGAAACGATGATTGTTCAATACTCATTTAACACCTTAAAAGGTGGCCATTATGATGTCACTATTTTTATATATGATATATAATATGTTTATGTTTTACTTATACTTCTGTAATTTTCATTTGTTCCTTACCTTTATGGCTTCCATTATGGGTATACGCGATATCTTCATTTTAGGAATTGCGGACTACCGCCCCCTCAAAGTGATGTGATTCGTTAATGCCACACGTGGGATGTATAAGGGATGGATTTAATGTTATTATATATGAGGTTATACTGGAATTATTATATACTTCTATATAATTATTATTTCTTTCCATTAAAGTATGAGATAGAAATGAAAGTAGCGTTCATGCGTACGTACGGCTTACCGTCTCCATGAACGGTGCATTTCATTTCTTATCCCCAAATGTAATGTACTATTATAACTATTTGTATATAATGGATATATATTATGAATGATACATCTAAATGATGAATATAATTCTGTAATTAAAATATACATACCTCTCATTTAGTTTTAATTCCATTAATATGACAAAGAAATGAAAGTAGCGTTCATGCGTACGTACGGCTTACCGTCTCCATGAATGGTGAATTTCATTTCTTACCTCTAAATGATTATGTAATATTATAAATACATGTATATGCTGGATATATATGATATATATGATATCCAAATCAGGAATGTCATTCTGGATATAAAGAACCTTTGACCACACGAACAACATGTAATTGTAAGAATTCCACTTTCGACTTAAGAACCAAATATCGGCAAAACAAATATTATTAACTTAAATGATTACATAATGTTTATAACATGGAAATAAGTGATATAGAAGGAATAATGAACTTTAAAAAGGTTCTTAATCAAGTAGAAATTAACTCAAGTTTATTATTCATGATATTAAAGAACGATCAAGTCAAGTCGGACCCGAGGTAAGGGATCCTACTCCTCTCTTTCTTTTTAAGTACACACTTTTATGTCATTCCTTTTAAATCTCATATTTCTTATGATTGGGATGTTATTTTATATTACTCCTACTGTAATTTTTTTGTTCATGTGATGAGAGACCCTATTCTGTCTCATCAATCCATTTTGGAAGTTTTGAGTGGCGCCGTTAGGCTGCCGAATTTTCGTAAGAGATCTAACCTCTCTCTTTCTTTTTAAGTACTCTCCTTTGTGTCACTTCTTTTAAGCTCCTCTTTGTTATGTTGGGGGATTTTATTTTATATTCCTCTTGCTGTAAATTCTATTTTAATATGATGGGATACTCTATTTTATCTCATCAATCCATTTTAGAAGTTTTAAGTGGCGCCGTTAAGCTGCCGAGTTTTCGTAAGGGATTCTTCATCTCACTTTTATTCCCGTGAGACTTATGATACATTTGCCACAATTTCCTTTGAGTGGTATATGTACTGACCATTATTTTACTCATTATGTAATATTCTTTCATTTATGATTTTTTACATCAATGATGTATTGTCCTTCTTTCACGGGGCGTATGTTTCGAAAGATACCCATGTCGGTAAGGGAACCTTTCACCCTCCTCTTTTTAAAAGACTTCTTTTGTTGGGTCTTTTAATGTACATGTTGTTATGATGGGATATGTTCTCATATATCTTTATTGATGTAAATTTTATGTCCAAGTGATGAGATAGTTTTTTTTATCTCTCATCAACTCATTTTGATGTGACGTCGTTAGGCTGTCAAGGGAACTTCTTAACCCAATTTCGATTTCTTTGGGTTCAACATGTAGTTATTGAATATGTCATCCTTTGAATATGTGTGAATAACCTTTGATTGTTTTACACTTAATATCCACTTATATTGTGTGTATTTATATTTTTCACACATAATTATGAGATTGATTTATCCTTAATTTAAGGATACCTTCTTTATAATGGATTTCATCTCATTTTACTTTTCTTTTGAGTCATCATTGTTGTTATGCACCAATTCACTCTTATATGGTGTGTATACTGTCCTTTGACATATTATATCATGAATCCTTTTATTCTCATGATATTATAAAGTTCGGATTAAATTTTATTCCGCTATTATTTGTATTCAAGAGTCTCTCATTTTGTTAAAAACACTTTAACAAAAATATCATTTTAAATGTTTTAAAGATTTATTATTCTAAATATTTATCTTTAATGTCCGTGTTTTCAAAATGGTTTTCAGTATTTATTTATATGGACATTAATGTTTTAAAATTATAATTCCATTAAAAGATTCAAAGTGGTATGGGACACTGTGATTCAAAAATCTCTTTTAAATGGTTTTTGAAAACGGATTGATTAATTCAATATCTGGGAATTATTTATTGTGATTTAAAATGAAATATTGTTATTGAAATGTTTATATTTTCCATATTTTATGTGTAATAATGGTACTTGGACATTATGACGGGTGGTTCCGTGAATACCAGGACAGATGGTTACGTTATAACCTCCAATGCATTGGGTATGGAAGTCGGCCGTATGGCTATTCCATTAAGTATGTATGGAAATTGGGCGTATGGCTATTCCATTAAGTGATATGTGTGGGATTCGACCGTATGGTTATTCCACTTAAGTACGTTTATGTCCCAAGTTACCTTTATATATGTTATGTGTTCTTTATAAGGGTTTTATGGTAACCCTTTGGTTACAAAAAGGTAAGTAATGATATTTTATTCAGTGAAGAGTTTTTACTACTTCATAAAGGTGAAAAGTATTACTTTTATAAAGTATACATGGTTTACTTTTTGTTTTGATAAACCAACAGTTTTTACTCTTTGTGTATCCCTTACTGAGTTTTTATGCTCATCCCAAGTTTTTGAAATGTTTTTCACAGGACTTAGCGTGGAATAGGGTCAAGGATGGGATCAAGGGAAAGTCATGCTACCTAAAACATGAAACTAGACATGTTACTTTTTAAGAGTTTTTATTTTATGGAAATTTAGTAGAAGAGACTACTTTGTAATCTTTTGAGATGTAATAGTTATGTCCTATTTCTCTAAAACTCTAAACCTGAAAAGATCCTCAATGTGAATTATTCATTTAATTCAATTTTAAGTAAGGTTTAAGACTGGGGCCTTATAATACCATTGTAATTTTTTGATCAATACTCATTGTGTTTGGTTAAATAGCATTAATAAACAGATTTATAATAATGTTCATGAATTAATAAATTATTTTAGAATATTTCAAGGGATTTTTGATGATGATATCATAGAGGATTGAAATAAGTAATAGTTGTCGGTATGTTTGGAGAAACTATATAACAATTGGGATATCAGTTGACTACTTGGTACACTGAAGAGGATGCATGATCCCTAACAGATATATGATGGAAACCACTAGGAAACCATTGGGATATAGAAATAAAGGGCATCCTATATGAGACCCACTGACCATCCAATGAGGATCCAAAACCTACAGGCTTATTAAAGGGT
This sequence comes from Viscum album, assembly GCA_963277665.1. NCBI lineage: Eukaryota > Viridiplantae > Streptophyta > Magnoliopsida > Santalales > Viscaceae > Viscum > Viscum album. The sequence continues at coordinate 1,260,842,814 of OY728140.1, read as the reverse complement.
TTCATTGGTTACCCAGTGGTCTATGGTTCGACTATTTAATTTTGGGGATATCATGAAATTTTACTCCATGAAAACCCTATTTAGCTTCATGAAATAGATAACATCCACTATAATATGATATTATTTAACTTTTATTGATTTATAAGTCTCCAAAGGATTCTCTATCTCTTTTCCTTTTCCACTAGATGTGTTCTTTGATATGGACCAAATATAAATTATGATTTCTTCTCAAGATTCATTTTTCTCTACAACCTTATCTTGGATACCCCTTCTGATTTTATTTATGGTATAGATATATTTATATCCATATAAAAACTTATAGTTTCATCTTTGACCTGTGCTCGGATATGGATCAATGTTTCTTTGTTCTTGAGTTTGGGGTGTATAATTACTGCCTAGCATCTATTTCATTTTTCTTGTCTGTGAAATAAGAATAATGGTGAGGGAACACCTTGTTTGAAACTGAACCAAATTATAATGATAAATTTTTTTATGAAATGTATATTCATTGTCCTTTCTTGGATTCTATTGGGTCTATTAGTTCTAATAAAGGGGCTCTTGACTACTCCATCGGTGTCCCACATTTTGAAAATTTGTTGGAACTTAGTTTGGTTGAACCTAGAAAACATTGATGAATTTTAAATTGATTGATTATTGGATTAATATTTTTAAATCTATTAATATTAAGATTTTTGGGTTTGGGTTGATTTATAATAAAAAGTATTGAAATTTTTTAACTATCATATAATTGGTATTACATCATCAAAAGATGGAAGATGGTTAGATAAACATCTAAATGGTAATTGGTTATATTTGATACAAGTAATGGAAATGTTACAATTTTTTTGACAATGGGTAATGTGGAATTAATTAATAAATGTTTTGTTAATTGAAATTTATGATAATTAACCAATATAAATTGTATTATCATCTCTGGTATATCCTTTGAATTCAAATGAATTGGATATTTTTAATTTTTTTATGAATTTTTAAATTAGCCTTATTATTTGAATTTTTATATGTTCTTTTGTCCACATAGAATATAACTTTCACTAACACTGAAAATCCAAATTGGTGATGTGATAAATTTTCCCCTACTATGGACTAACACCTTGGTAACACATAAGCTTTTCTAGATTGATAATTCATATAGATCCTAGTATGATATGGTTACTTTTTCTCTTGGTATGGTATTTTACCATAGGAACATGTAAGAATATCAATCATGGTAATTATCATACATCACAGTATGATATGGTTTATTTTCCCTTTATCATGGTCTTTCTCCCATGGAATGTGTAAGTGGTTATAACATGGAAATTCACATAGATCTCATTAATGATTTATTATTTGATGAATGGTGGTGAGATTCATAGTTACATGAAAATTTATATAGGGTATTTATTATAGGTACGAAAATCCACCAATGATTTGGGGATCATTCCAAACCAGGTTAATGCACCAATTCAGAGATATAACAGGCATCATGAAGAAGAATGTTTGGATGACCCTATGTGTGAACCTTATAGTAACTAGTAACTTTTACAAGTATTAAAAAATTAATTCTAAACATAAATATCTAGAAATTATAACCCAAAATATCTTGAGGCATAGTATCTTTGTAGTACTATGTTCAAAATACAAAAAATTGAGACTAAAATAAAATAAATTATATTCTCCATAATGATCTCATAAATCAATTTGATCTCCTAAAACAATATATGATAACCTAGGTAATACATAGAAAAAAAGTATGATATAGAAATCCCAATAAGGGAATAAAAATGATAATGAAACATAACATTTGATTAAAATATATTGCATGATATCACCAAAAAGACAGAACAACAATAATCACTTTGAATCATAACATTATGTGTTATAATATGTTTATTTCATCATACTAAACGTGTAATAAACATATAACATGATAAAAATATGAGTATAAGATAACTTCTTAGATAATATCACATGGTTTAAAAATTCCTATAATGGATTATGTTTTCTCCCTAATCCCACACATAGACCCTCATGAGACTAAAGAATTACCTAATGCGTTAGAGTTCCATCTATGAACACCCATAATAACATGTTCATGATCTATGTATTCCACAAAAAGTAATTAAATCATAAAATACTACCTTAAAATTTCCCATGTAATGCAAATGGGTTGGATAATCTTTCTTTATATCATAATCGAATGAAATTTCAATATTATGGAATTTTAGAATTGATGTTAAGCCATGTTTTACCTAATAAAATGATGTTAAAATTATCTATGTATATATTTTAGGGAAATTATTTAGTGTTTATAAACATTCCATATCATTAATGGGAGATAAAGTGAGTTAGAGAAAGAGTGTCCAGAACCTGAAAAGTAGGGTGGAATGGAAAGATCCCTTACCTTGGGCTCGATTAATCACATGAATTCTTTATCACAATAAATAATAAAATTTGGTTAATTATTAACCTTCTTAATAATCTTTTTAAATTTTATTATTCAATTTTTTTAAAATATAATATTCAATTACATGAACAATTATTTTCAAAATGTTGTGGTTGATGATAATCAGTTCATATGTCCATAATCACGTGGAATATCGAATAATATAAAATAAATCAATAGTTAATCATATCTACAATGGTAGTAAAAGAATAATTATAACTTTTTAAAATTAAATTTTTCATTTAAAAAAATCCTTAATGAAAAATTTAATAAGTTACAATCATGGAGATGGTAGGTTGTACATGTGCACAAGTAACATTTCCATTTTTCAACCATCTTGGTTGAAATGTGTTAATTGATAATTTATCCAGAAATATTGAAAATTATAACATTAATATCTTATAATTTATTTAAATAGAATTAAATAAAAAATCCATGTGATTTGATAATAAAAATAAATCACAACGCTTCATGTGGTAGTAGTCCGCTAGACACACAAACAATGTTATCATTTATTAAATGAATGATGAGGTAAGATAGTCTATGATATATTTCAAATAGAGACTTATTAATATGTCATTAAAATAAGATATGACCATCAAATTAATCCTTATTACCTTCCATGTAGAGAGTAATTGTAAAATAAGTCACATTTCTTCAAGAGGTGGTACTCCACCATACACATAAGAAACATTATCATATTCTCTATGGAATGTAAAGCTAGAAAGTTTATATGGTATAAAAATTCTAAAAGTAAAATTATATCAGAAATATAACATATAAATATTCTATGAATTATTAAATCCATCCATGATAATGGGTGATGGGAAATGAATTATGTTGGTTAATGTGGTTGTAGTCCGGTGTACGCATGATCTAAAAATTAGTTTTCCAATTGATGTAAGATGATAAAAATTATTGTAATATAGTTAAACTAAAAATATAATTTTATATAGAATATTCTATGAATATTATATCATCTTTTTTTGATGATATTGCAATTAGGTAGAAGAAGAAATTAAAAAAATTCTCTGTTAATAAATTAAATATTTTTCGGAAAACTTCTATATAATTTAACTAATAAACATTATAGGATGGATTTATCATCGAAAATAAGACTATTGAATGAGGATATGGAAGTAAAGAATTGATTTTTTTTAATTTTATGAACTTAGGGGTTTATTATGTGTGGAAGCAAGAGGAGAGAGGGTTTACTTTTATTAGTGGGGGATAAGACAAAGATTGTAGTTTTTGAATGAAATAATTACAAAAATGTTTAATAGATAATAAAAACATAAAAAATTTCTTAATTTTGAACAATATCATCTAAAAAAGAACATTATATATATATTTTACAATATTTGGGTCATTGTTAACACATATATTTGTAGTTTAACCCCCCGGTAAATCCATATTAATCATAACCACATTAAAGAACATTTAGTATTTTTAATATATATTATCTTAAAAAATTAATTTTACCTTTCTATATAACAAAAATTATATTGATTAAAAATATATAATAATTGTTTCAAAATTAAACTCACATAAGATTAATAATTTCAATTAAATTTAGACTTACACACGTGTCAAAAAAAGTTTTTCATTAAACTCATTTTTGGAGAGTAATATGTCTTATTACCACTAAATAAAACATAATAATAGATAAATTAATATCATTTCACATATATATATATAATCTACAAATTTAATTTAGATAATTCTTCATTGGGTGAATTGTTAATTAATTATGTTTGAGAATCATTTTACCTTTTAAAATAGTTTTCAGAGAAAATAATTTTTAAGACTAATAGTAAACTTATACTGAAATCCAATATAAATATGATTCAAATGTAAATAATTGATTTAAAATAATTAAATAACATGTATGTTAATTTAAAATACATGTTAGTTAATAATGACACTTCAAAATTAAATAGTTTATTAAAACAAATTGAATGTTTTATAAAAATAAATATTTCTCTGTTTTCATTACAAAATAAAAATTCCTTGAAAAATACAAAATTTTAGAATAGTTAAATATTAATAAGCAGAGTTAAAAAATTAATTCCATTTAATAAAATATATTTTCCAAAAGTGGGGATAAAATATTGTAATATTTCCCAAATTAAAAAAATTAAAAAAATCAATTTTTACTTAAAAAATATTTTTGATGAGTACTGTAAATTTTATTAAAATTTAGAGACTAGTTCTTTATAATTTATAGAAAATTAAATTTGATTAGATCCTTTTTACGAATTTCATAAATTATTTAATTCTATTCTTACTTTCTAATTTAACTTATAGTTTTAAATGAAAATATCTAAATAAAAATATTTTAATAATATGTTGTTATTCCTTTAAACTTGGGGTAATGTGTTGAATATAATAAAAAAATAGTGTTATTTTAAAATCATAGGGTGTTACATTATACCTCTTTAAAATATTTCATCCTCACAATTTTAACTTATGCTCAATAATCGGGGGGTTTGCATTTGATTTTTTTTTCTGAAAATCCCACATCATAATAAGGACTACTAAATAATTCTCTTAAAAAGAGGGAAATTGATAAAGGAAATTCGTTACATAATTAGGTATTTATATAGAAGAACATTAGTTTCAAGTGATGATATGGAAATATATGAACAGTATAAATTATTATATATAGTGGTAGAGATAACTGATCATAAGAAAGTGAATGATCATAAGAAATTAAATATACATAAATCCATAAATCTATGATGTATTAATTGACAATTGAATCTTCATATATAATGGGAATTTGATAAAATTATTATTTCAAGACCCATTTACTCTAGTAGTGGCATAATTTTACTATCAATATATATAACACTATAATATATACTTGAAATATGTTTTATTTCAAAAACAATATTTCTTCTTTTGTTTGTGCTTCAATTACATTCTTCTTAACCTATTACCCTATGGAATGAATAAAAGATAAGAAATTTTTGTATTCTTGAATCACCAAAATTTACTTTAAATGTTTTATAATATCCAAAAAAGATAAATTTTCTTTTACTCATATAATTATTATAAACAAAATTTTTTTGAAAAGGTAAGATAATATTGAAGATGGATAAAAATATATTAATCTCCAAAATTTGACCAATAAAACCTATAATATAACCAATATCATAAATAACCATATATCTGAAATAACCTTAATAACCCCAACATTATATATGGTATTAAAATCAATATTTATATCATAACCATTCAACTTACATCTCCATAAAAAAATGTCATTCTTATCAAATAAACCTTTATGTTGTACCTAAATGTTATATATATATTAACATGAAAAAAAAACATTTCCCAAAATATCATGAGTCACCTCAATGTACAAAAAAATTATAAAACAATTCAGACTCTAATATATTTCATAAAATTAACAAAATATTTATCCTACAAATAAAATAACTAAGAAAATTTCATATGGACCAATAAATTACATTGCCTAGTGTTAGCCAAAATAAACTTATCGACCTTTAGTTGTGGGGTCAAGCCACAGTTTTTTAAAATAAGATGTTTTGTCACCCAATATGTGATTTTTCCTTATTATGAAATTATAATTCCCATAATTTACTCGAAAAACTTGACAAAAATATTTTAAATAAATGATAATCATCAAATCAGTTTTGTACCACTATGGTTTTCTATATAGTTTATTTTTTACACGACATCAAATAATCATAATTGATTATTATTAAATTATCATGAATTATATGGTAAAACCCAAATGACACCAATACCATTATTATTGAGTCAATAAAATATAATTAATTCCACAAAAAATAACCTTTTCTAGAAAAAAAACACATACAACACCCTACGATTATATTCTGATAAATGTCTCAAAAAATACTATTAAACATCGTAGAATTATGTATCTTAAGACATAAAAATGTGTAATTAAGGCATTGTTATTATAAATAACATTTGAAAAATCAATAAAATATACATTAGGTTTAACCTATTCTATCCATTATTATTGTCCATTCTATTCCATCATGATAGTCCGTAAAGATTCATGTGAATTTCCAAAATAAATCGTAACAGATTATTAAACTAGGTGTGTAGAAGGGAATGTAGTCGTGAACTAGGTTATGATCAAGTTAATATTCATGTACCATTTATTTAGTTATTATCCTTAGTAAAAACTATTCCATAGTGACATACACAAAATATTTCAATAAAAGGAAATAATTTCATGGAAACCCCTAACTCTAAAATTCAGAAAAAATTCTAGGTTTTTTTCCTATACTATAACTTATATATATAGTTTTCCATTAACATATCCATAGAGTTATCATTGATGTTTTATCATCCTATTTTCCAATGTTTAACTAATCCTTTTCCCAAATTCGAACTACACTGAACATGATTTTTTAAAATATTATTATATTTTTTTATTTTTATATATCCAATATCTAAAAAACTAAATATCATGAGGCCTGGTATCATTGAAAGACTAAGTCCATAAAAAAATAGTCAGGAAAAAATATATGTTTTTTATTCTATATAGTGAGATATTGAATTCATTTTATCTCCAAAAACTTCATAGTATAACCTTTGGAATAAATTGAAAATATGGGTTAGCTAAACTGTCTATTAAAGGAATAAACATAATAATGAAGAATAAAGTGTGAGATAACAATATATCGTGACATCATAAAATATAATTCACATGAGTTATCACATGGAATTGTTATTTATATACTATGGTTTCAAAAGATCATGTTATCATAGGGAATTTGGTATAAACATATAACATGACCTAAGAATGAGTAAGGTAAAGATTTATTGATAATATAACATGGTGGAAAATTCATATAATATATTAGGTTTACTCATTAATCCCATACATAGAGCCTCATGAGACTAATGATTTACCCAATGAATTGGAGTGATATAGAGGTTAACACATACAAATATATCCCTAACATATATATTCTACATACTGTAAATGAATCATAAGGCATAATATAAGCATTTCTCATTGAATGAAAATGGGTTACATAATATTTCTTCATTTCATAATCATAGGATGTTTCAAAATAAAGGAATTTGAGAGATAATCACAAGTGACATATTTCCCCATAAAAGAAAAGGATAATAGGATAGGTATATATGAGATATATAAATAGTATATTTAGGCATTCCAAGATTATAAATAGAGATAATTTGTATTAGAGAGTGGTTTCCCATAACCTGAAGAGAAGGGTGGGTAAGAAAGATCTCATACATCTAGAATTATTTAACTCATGTGTTACTTATCATACTAAATTATAAAAATATGATACCTATTTAATTTATAATAATTTTTTTCATGTTTATTATTTATTTAATTTTATTTGTTACTATATCATATTAAATTACATAACTAATTAATTTAATGTCTTTTGTTTTGTTGATAATTTGTTCATATGTACAAAAACACATAGTAATTTGACTAAGGTTATTAAAATAGTTATTTAATAATCTAAATAATTATTATAATGACATAATTATTATTTTTATACAAAAATTATAATCTTAACATCATTTATGAAATATCATCATGAAAAATGAAGTACAACACAATCATAAAGATGGTTGGTTGTACGTACGATTTAGTAACATTTTCATTTTTTACATTATTGATGGAATGAAAGAATGTGTTATTTGTTCTAAAAATTACATAAATTATATCATAAATATCATATTTTATCTTTAAATACCCTTAAATACACCATTTATGTAACATGATATTAAAAATGATTAACAACACTTCTTGAGGTGGTAATTCGTTGTACAGACAAATGACATTAACATTTATTGAACAGATGACAGTGTCAATGAATATATATCATATTTAAATTATATAATGAATAATATTTCGTAAATTTCATATATAAATATAAATGAAATTACCATTACCTTTCATTTAAAGTGTATGAGAAAATTGAATGACATTGCTTTGTGAGGCGGTAGTCCCCGATACACATGAGCGACATTATTGTATTTTAAATTTAATGAAAAGTAAGATGATATGTGTGATATTATATTTACTAAATTATACTTATAACATTAATAAAATATATAAAAATTACATAAATAATTATATCCCACTATGAGACGAGATTATGAAAACCAAATCACATCAGTTCATGAGGCGGTAGTCTACTATACACATAATCGACATTTTTCCATTTGAGGTAGGAGGATATCAATGTAGTTTATTAAAATTAAATAAAAACATATAGATAGATAGATAGATATATATATTGTGGTTTTCATATCAATGTGTTTTGATAATATTTTTTGGCATCTGATTATGAAATAAAAAAATGATCAGTTAAGGATGTTACTTATTCTTTAGACAACATCATTATTTTGTCACCAAAATCATTTATAGGATCCCTTAATGATAAAAAAATGTATTGAGGATTTTTTTGTGATGAAATTAAGTATTTTTTTTATGTTATGGATTGATCAAAATAAATTTTTTTCTAATTGTCTAAAGTAGAGGAATTAAAGAGGCCTTTTATATATTAAGAAGATGTCACAATTAAAATTTTAAAGAAGAAAACATTTCACCATTTTTTTCACATGTCCCAAACCTCCAGAAATGAAAATTTTAGTTATATAGATACTAAAAGGTTAAAATATTACCATATAATTAAAAAATACATGTTTTAAGTCATTTTTTACCACACTATTTTTTAGTTTAACCTTTCGTAAACATGTTTTTACCCTACTGTAGTAAAACATATTAACAATTTTCATAATATATTATGGTCAAATATTACGTTTAACATTGTAGATACTATAAATATTTATTATTAAAAATATTTCAACAATTTTTAAGAATTAATTATCATAGAAGTTGAATAATTTAATATAAAATCAAAACTGTAGATGTGTCGAAAACATTTTTTCAACAAATTCATATATTCAAGTATAAAATTATTTTTTGTAATAATAATAAGAAATTTATTATTGAATAATGGAATTTAAATTCAAATTTATATAAGTATAATTTATACATATTATTTAAATCACTCCCCCTAAGATGTTTGTTTAATTAATTAAATTAAAAAAATAAGTACTTTAAAACTTTTTTTAGGAAAAAATTTATTTATAATAGTATTAAACTTATACTAAAATCTTTTATATTGATTATTAAATGTAATTACATGTATTTCATATATTTAAATGAAATATATGTTACTATTGGATCAAATATATATAATAATATGGATTTTATATTTCTTAATTGATTGAAAATAAATAAAATTTTTATAAAAATGTGTATTTTCAATACGCACTTAAAAATTAATATTTTCCAAAAAATCACAAAATTTTACCTAATTAAATATTTATAAAAAGTTCAAATATATGAAGTCCATTTTCTCAAATACATTTTTTAAAATTTAAAAAAAATATTTATATTACTTTATCATACAAATTAGTAAAGATCACTTTTTCAGGAATACATATTTTTGATAAATAAAAGAGATTTTCTTAAAATTGGCGAACAAGTTAATTTGAATTCATAAAATAAATTATATTCTATAGGACCTTTATATGAATTTAATATTTTAATAAATACATTTCATAAACTACAATTTTATGTCCATTTTATAATGATCTTATTTAGATAAATATTTTGATAATATATCATCATTCATTTGCACTATGTATTGTGTGTTGAATGGAATGTCGAATATATGATTTTTGTTTAAATTATCAAGGTTTTATGAAACTAGATGTCAATGGTGTAAAGTTTTATTTTATGTTCTACATTATTTTCTGAATTAATTACCCTATTTAAAATAATATTTCATACACTAATTTTTCAGACTGCATTTTTAGACACTATGACTGTCGGCATAATTAGTTGTAGTCACACCATATTCTAGAATTATTTGGTACGCAGAAAGGCTTAATGGATGCATATATGGACAAGGTAAAGGGGATTGATACTTTACAGATTACATTACTATATAGAATTATAGAAAATAGATAGGACCACACTTGGGGTTCGAGATATAGGTTTTGGAGTCTTTTATTATGAGTCTATTTAGTATTTTACATGGGTGTCTTAATCACCACATTTGGACTGGTATATGGTATGAAATTCCTTGTTTTATTAATATTATTTGAATTTTTTATTCTTTATCTGTGTTTTTGGAGATGGTTATGTTTACTTATCTATTGGTTTATTTTATTATTATATTACCTTAATTACAATGATATTAAAACTCTTTTTTGTAGTGTATAGTCTGCCCAATGTATTCATTACACCCTCATAGGTAGTTGGAAGACTCCAGCATATGGGGATGTATTCTGGATGTTTCATACTTAACTAACATAATGACATGAGGGATAACAAACCCTATGAAATTAAAATGAATTATTAAATCACATGTATTTTTAATTTCACTACTATTTGGTGAAGGTATACATGATACTGGGGTGTGTAGGGTATTAATAATAAGCTAATTGATGGGGTGTCTAACTCATATGAGGGGGAAAACAAATGATCCTTTGAATTGTATTGTTTTTCATGATGTTATCATGTTAAAGATGTGATGTTATTCCAAATTGGGAGATATAATTATTATATATTGTTACTATTTATGATATTTTCCTCATGGGATAGTACAACATAAGGGGACTATTTATGAATCATGGTATGTGTTAATGTAAATATATTGACAATACTTTTTCATGCTGGTGGAATTTTATTATCACATGTAACATATCTACCTATCTAAAATTTGAAATTTATTCCCTCGACGTATCTGATAAAAAAGAATAAATTGATCTATTATGAAAAATTTATTAACATAGTAATTATAATTTTAATGTAAACTTGTTTTAGTGGCACTTTTTTATTGTATTGACCATTTGTGTTCGGTGTTGTCATGTATCCAATGATCTAAAGATTCTTTTTATAATTATTAGGAAAACTCCTCTGGTTCATCATTGAGTTGCAAACTCAGAGAGTGTTGTTCTCTATACTCCTCACAAAACATGTTTGGAAAATCTTAAGTCTTTAAGGATTGAGAGAGACAATCATCTCAACCATAATTTTCTATGGTTCATGTTAGTCATGTATATAGAGAGAGATCACACCGTACCTTTGATGTCTAATCTAACTCGATTTTTATAGTTATAGAATCCTCCCACATTCATTAGGGAGGGAGGCCTCTAGGCAGTTGTGTTCTACATTAATTCAGTTAACATGTTTGTTAACATCCTAGATACACATATGGATAGGAAGATTAGTTGTGCTTCTAACATGCAACGAAGACTATCCATGTGCTTGTGGGACATCTTGGAGAAGGTTAGGAAGACAAGGGATATATATTGGAAGGAATTAAATTATATATTCCATATTCCCTTTAATCTAACAATGTTGATAGATGATAGATATTGAGAGTTCATAAACCTGATGGTCAAATTGATTATTCTATACGTTTCACTGAACTGCATCATTTTTCTCCATAGTTGGTATTAGTTGATATTTACAAGGATAATTTCTTCTTGTTTGGGATTTATTATGATAAAAAATCATAAGTGAACATAATTTGCATATAAAACATTATAGATATGACGAATAATGATCTCATTATATAAGGACAACTAAAGGAGGCCCCAAGTGGAACGAACCCATTGTAAGAAGGACAATCAGGGTGCTCTTCACTTGGTAGAAAGAAGCACCGATGTGAGTGGTACCACTAGGGAATTAGTGGGAACAGATTACCTTGGATTATATATCAACAACAAGGCCGAAAATAGGGGAAGTTTTTCTAGTTTCGTAGTTATAGCCAAATGTGCTTTTAGTGTCCCTTCTATATAATGGAGGGTTGTTATTATGGTGGTTTTGGGCATTTAGAGAATTTTTTCTGAATAAATATGTAGTGGAGTGGTGGTAGATGATCTGGACCAACCCTAGAGTCTAGGAAGGAGTTAGAAACCCCTCATCAAATAGGTAGCTAGAGCCCCACAGGATGCTTAGGTCGAGGTATGAGATGTGGACCCTGACCAAAAGATTTGATGTACCAGTCTAAGGGATGGTCACAAGGGAGCCAAAATAGAACCTAAGGAAGAGTTTAGGTCATGTTTCATGAAATAAATTCAACTACAACCATCCTGGATTCCTAAAAATTGATGGTTATAGGTATTATTCTAGGATCCTCTTCTTTTTTGTGCAATTTTTGATACATTATCATCACATTCATTCATATCTATTCATTTTTTCAATAGCTTTTGTTTATTAATAGAAATCCCATATAGATTTATGACAATAGAAAAATTATTAATGGGTTATATTAAAGAGTATGTGATGTGTTAAGAAGTATACTATTGAAATTTTTGTCTACCAAATCCTTTGGGTGACTTTTTTTCTAGAAATTGCATGATTGGATATGATTTAAGGTATGAAATTTATAATTTATAATAGGATCATATCAACTAATATCATATGAATGTGACTTTTTATATCTTGAAATGGGAAACTATTTTCACTAGGGTGAATGAAATATACAAGTTGGTCATGCAGAAAAAATTCCACAAAGGATATATTTTTTCTAATGTCTCATATAACCGACCATATTTTGGATGATGGTGGGTTACATTAGGGTACTTTTCATTCAATAATGAATATATTTCAGGATTTCATTTTAAATGGTTCCATGGATTACCACATGAGCATGATATCAAGTTCATTATTGAGTGAGTGTGAGGAGATACCCCAAATTCTAAACTATCATACAGGATGTCACTACTAGAGATTAATGATTTCAATGTTTTATTGTAATATATAGAAGTTAAGAGATTTTTATAGCCATGTCAATCATTGTGGGGTAATCATGTGATTTCCCCCAAGAAAGAAGAAAATCAATTTATCTTATATGTGGATTATCTAATATTTAACTATATGGTTTTCAATTAAAAGTATCCATTTTCATGCATTGAAGATCATTTCAATTAGTTTAAGGGTTCCTACATCTTCTACATGATTTATATGAGGTTTACGAATCATTAGTTAAGGTCTATACCACCCAACATACCCCATATTTATTTCATAAGAAACTATAGCCTCAATGAGTTTTCAGGGATGTAAATCAATATGACCAACCAAATAGTTGTATTTATATCCTTGAAAAATCATATATTCCATCAATTTTAGGATCTATTTGATGTGTTCTTTATCAATGAAAAATTATTTTACTCATAATCTACATATAATCATTCCTAAAATCATTAAATAATCTTATTTTCACTGAAGGTCAGTCATATATAAACAAAGCTATCTATATATTACTTCTAGAATGACAAGGTATACTTATTTGGTCATATTAAATTAGAGGTTGGAGTGTCGAGGAACACATAGAGGGTTACAGTTATGGAATCATGGGAGCAGCCCAAGTGCCTCATCGTGATTTAGAGATATCCTAGACTAGAATGTTATTACAAGCATATCATCTAGGGAATATCTTATCTACCAACAATACTGTTGGGACTAACAAATAATTGGTTGAATATTATTTGGACATATTCCTATAAGGAATATTTATAGTATTTTAAGAGTAGTTTGACCTCAAAATGATACTCATCATACCTAATATAAGTAATGAATATTCCTTGTTTTATAAATCATCAGGAATTAGAGTTAGGGATGTTCTGATGTAGGAGGATTGATTGGATGCTTAAAAATCCAGATAGTTGATGTTGCATGAGAGGAATTACCCTAATTAAAATTTCTAGTTTTCATTGGAGGTACATTCCGTAAGATACATGAGGAAAAAACACTTGGTCCTTTGGGTTTTAGTATCACATCTCATAAAACCCTATTATATATCCTATAATTGTGGTACCTAAACCTTTATCATAATAGGTTGATCGGGTATATATAGTCTTTTGAAATCAAGTTTGCCACATCATAAAACTATGGTATTTTGTGACTCTTGTGATTAGTGGCCACCAATATCACCCAATAGTGAAATGTATTTGGATGTTTCTGAATCATAACAATAAGGGACTCTAACATTTATATCATTGTTTCAAATAAAACTAAATCAGGTCAACAAAGAACATTTATTTTATATAGAGGGATAATCTCTATGGAGAATATTTTATGGTGGAGAGATTCAATATATATTTATCATAATGGGGGGAATTTTTTATTATCCATGTCCATCTATGGGTTCTTAAGGGTTTATGTTATGATATTTTGAGAGAAATTCATGCTTCCTGATGGGTGGTATAACTTGGACAAAAAAAGATGTATAATTTTCTCTGTAGGAAATACTGGTGTCCAATGATAAATATGGAGGTAGTGATCTTTTTATAATTATGTTTCTCCTTTCAGCAGGAAATTTTTGAAAATTAAAGGCTTTCAATATTGTTATATCATTATTATCTTCCAGAATATAAGTGGGATTATGTTACCTTGGATATCATGATTGAATGACCTTGGGAAACATGGAAAATAATGTAGTATGGGTGAATGTGGAATGACTAAAGAAGGCATCCCAAATCATTCCATTATGAGATATAATCATGATTCATGGTCTGGGTATTATTTACATGTAAGATATAGTTCTATTACACTTTGTTTTGAGGGTTATCATTTCTAATTTAGACCATTCCTTCACATAACAGTTCCAACAAGTCCATTAAAACGAGGTGGGATTATAGGTTCATCTGAGCATAGAAAATCATCCTCATATAGATGTAAAATCTAAACAGAAAACTCTGATTATATATGATATTTTATAATCCTATATTTCTTATTTTGATGGTTCTTGGAGGTATAATATGACACTTATGGAGTTCACATGTAATAACAGCTTCCAAACATCGATCGAAATGGATATTTATGAGGTATTGTATTTAATTATTTTTATTTTGACTTTATAATAGTTAGAGGAATGTTAGTTAACTCTCATTGAACCTAGTCTCATATTGAAGACAAAATAGAATGTATTGTTGATCATAATGAACATATTCATCATGTAGATCCTCTAGGAATAGTATACTAACCATTAGAGAGTACCTCAATAGTTGAATTTCGATGATCAATGATTTTATTGAGTTTCTTCCATGATTATGAATCATCGTATCTGGATGTAGGGAAAGCTATTTCTCAATTTTTTCATTCCGGTTGAGATACTTGGGAGGGTTGGTAAAGTATCATACCATTTGGCCCATCAAAATTTTAATAGGCATTTTTCTAATGGCTTTCACGTGTTATTACTTCATAAATAACACCATAATCCTTCACATATGATATATATTTTTGATTTTGATCTTGATGTTGATGTGTCCTTTACGGATAATATTTTCCATATTGTGTAGCACCATGATAAAAACCTCTAGGAGAAGACTATTCATATTATACATGTGTAGTAAAAACATGGTTGTGTTTTTTACAATAACTAGGTGTATGAGTTTGATATATATGTGTAGTGGTACAACTTTTTCATTAATAACCCAGTGGGCTTCTTAGGAGAATAGCACATGGATGAGCTACTTTATTATGGAGGATGTTGTAAGTTCCCATATCTTTTTAGGTCCATTCCTTTTAAAAAAAATTAATTAATCCTCTTTGAATATTATTAAAATTCATTAAACCATGGATTTTGATCCCTTCTATAGATTATTTCTTTATTTTTATGGTGGTTGGGTGGTCAAATATATTTTCTAGGAAAATATGAAATATTATAGTTGTGGTGTTTATGTTTATAGAAACTAATGAATCACTTGAAATTATCTGTTTACCACTAGATAGTTGTTGGGATCACGATTTGTTGGGAAAGGCCACAACAACCCCTCCGTTCTGGAGATACACACCAGCCATCTAAAGGGATATGAATAGAAAGGGAACCCATAATGATTTCCATCAATAAGTTGGTGGGGTTATAATCTATACATTCTTTCTAGAGGCCACCATCGTCTAGACAATGGTGCCAGCAAGCTACCTGATGGTGATGGGATATGTCATTTTCGTGAGGGTCTTTGAGGTCATTTTACACCTCACTGCACCCATTTATCACTTTTTAATACCAAATTTTGACCCTAATTGGGGATTACTGAATTATTATAGTTACACGTGGCTTTCTAGTATTCTTTAATGTGCTTCCCTTTCCACATGATCTATTTTAAATATGAAAAATAAGAAATTGCAAGTTCTTCTCGATTTTGATGTTTCTCTATTGTATTCTCTTGCACCCCCTTCTTCTATCCATGATGATATAGATATTTATTTTTCTATAGGTGATCATTGTGTTGAATATTTATCAGGTTATTGAACATGGATCTATTCTTCTCTATTTATGATGTGGTTGGTCTAAAACCAATCCCAAACATCTGTTTTAGTTGTTATGTAAGTTCATTAAGTGATATTGTACCTTCGTTCCATCTGAATGACCTATCCCAATTGGAAACCCATATTATTATTGAAATACGAATGATTATATTTCCGATGGATCTCAAAGGGTGCATTATCCATGAGACATGTACATACATCTATTAGAGAGGTGTTACAACCGTAGATCATAAGTTAAAACATTGTTTGGTTGAAATTAGATCCCAATGATGAATTAAAAATTGACTGAGAATTGGATAAATAATATAAATTTTCGTAACATTACACATTTTGGTGATTGGGTTGATATAGATTCCATTGTCTTAAAATTTTTTAATTTCAATGTACTAAACATGGCATGAAAACATAATGGGAAATTGTTAGGTTGAAATCTAAATAGTAATTGGGTTTATTTGATACAAAAATGGAAATGTTATAATCATTTTTCATAATTTTTGATGTCATTTAATTGAATAAATTTGTGTTAATTGGTAATTCAAGACCAAAAACCAGTGTATAATTTGTTTTCATGACCAGAATGGTTGATTAAATGAAATTCATTAAAAACTGTTATATTTTTTTGGATTTTTAAAATTACGATTATGATGGGAATTAAAATAATTTTAGATTTCCTGTTATATGATAAGTTCCCCTAGCATAGCTGGGTTTCTATGATAATAATTCCCATAGAATGTTCTTTCACTCTAGGAATATGTTCAATGATCTAGAATAGGAACTCACATAGATCCCAATATAATATACTAAAAAATTCCCTTAGCATGGTCGCTCACCATGGGACCAAATAACCATCTCTAGTATGTGAATTTTTATAGTAACAAATATTTTATATTTATTTTTATATTTTCATTTTCATTTTTTTCACTCAAGGAATGCATAATAGGATTTAGCATGGGTAATCACACAAAACCCTGTATTTCCTAGTTACATTATTCTTTATGGTGATATACATGGCTACATGATAAATAATATAATAGATTAATCATCAGTAGGGTTATCTTTCAGTGACATGGGTAATCTATTCTAATTAAGAGGATCAACCACATGGCGGTGATATTTGGCATTGTGAAGAAGAATGTTTGGGTAACCCCATGTGTCAATATAGAGCTCAAGGGTCATCGGGTTTATTTCATGATCTATATAAATTAATTAACAATTATTTTACCATAGAATTTCATTAACTATATATTAAAAAAATATTATTTAAAAATCATGGGTGTCAACCTACTAATTTTTAAACACACCCTATGCAGGAATTGTTTGGTACTTATGAATAATTCATGGATACATGAATATAAAAGATAAAGGGGACCTATACAAGTTTGATTTATTTTCTAGGTTGTATTGGATAATATATATGGGACTAGGTATGCGGTTTAAGACTAGGGGTTTGTATTGTTTTATTATGAGTTCATTTATCCTTTTACCATTGTGACTTCAAGTGGACATTTAGGCTATCATAAACTATAATATAATATGGTTTATTATTATTACATGGGTTATTTATTTAATGTCTACTAAAATATTTTATTATGTAAAATACTTATCTAATGGTTTATTTTACTATTTTTATCTTATTTTTATTGATATTGAAATTCTATTATATAGGGTATAGTTATCCCGCAATATTTCATGGACACTCATTGCTAGTTTTCGGACACTTGTATGAGGAATGGAATTCATGAGCTATTAAAGTAAAACAAATTTGTCACATGAGGTGGAGCCATTCTGGGACTACAACACGCATGTTTTAAAAATAATAATATGCTTGATATCTTTCTTAAAATGCAACCTCGGGAATTATGTGAGATGGGATATAGAATAAAAATTCTCTTATATATATGTGAACATTATTACAATGCCATTGAATTGGTGTGTATTAATTAGATTATACTTTTTAAATATATATAATGTTTCTAGTCAATATAAATTTATTTATTAATTCAAATGATATAAGCCATCAATATTTAGTAAATTCGTTTTATTATTCCAAAAAAGGATTCATCAATTAAGTTCTTATAAAATTTTGTGATTCAAGAATATAATATATTTATGAAATATTATGAAATTATATTTCATAATAGTTATAGAAAATTTTGAATCATAATTTAAAATATATATTATAGAAAATTGTTTGTATTTTTCTAAAAATATTGATTTTCTATTTAATAATAAGAAATACTTTTTTATTGATATATATATTTTTATTCCTTGAATTTTAAAAGTTAAATTTTATTTTTAACTATATTAAAACTAAAATTAGATCCATTATATTGTTATCAATCCTAATAATTTCATTGGAATTAATTTTATTATTTAATTTAACAATTTTACATTAAAATTTTGTTTGGAAAAAATATCAATTGTTTTATTTTTTTTAATACTAAAATATTTTATTCCACTTATAGAAATTGAATATTGAAAAATTTATTTCGTGGTTGGAATTATGAGGTCAAAATTTGGAAAAAAATCCATTTATATTTTGGTCATTATTAATAGTGTCTTTTTAAATTGTTTTCATCATGACAATGGTAAATTGGAAAATTAAGGGTAAAAATACTATGATAAGGAATAAATATTACTATTAATATTTCATTTATCATATTAGATTATTGGATCACTGATATTTATATTAAAAAATTACTTTTTCTTATTAAAGGAATATTTCTTCATTTTTTTAACTTTATAATATTTATGTAATAGAAATTGTCAAAAATGTAACTTTATAGTTTTTATAACTATAATATGTTTTACAAGGATAAAATAAATGTGTGTTCAATACTAAATTTAAATTTAAAATATAAATTTTTGTTTATCATATAAATTTATTTACAATATTTTGGGATGAAATAATTATAATTTACTTCATGGAACACAGACTATTGATATTGAATATCTCTTACGGTGGGTATAGTATGCCCACAATATTCCATGGGCACTCAAGTCTAGTTGGCAGCCACTGGTATGCAAAGAGAAATTCTTGAGGTATTTAAGTTACTAATATTTTTCACATGATCTAGAAACTTTATAGGACTACAAAACAACATTATTTAAAAATAATACAATGGTTGATAGAATTTTTAACAGACATCCTTGAGATTTATGTGAATTCAGACATAGTACAAAAATGTTATTTTTAAAAAGCAACTGTTATTACCAATCCATTAAATTGGTTTGTATTAACTAGATTATATATATATATACACAATGTTCTTAATCAATACATTTGTATTGATTAATTCATAACAAATATATACTCTATTTTTGTAAATTAATTTTATTATTGAAAACTATTTTTTCTTAAAAGAAAGGTTTTGTTACATTTTGGGATCAAATGTTATAATTAATTTATAAAATATCATGAAATTATATTTTATAAGAAATATATTTCATTAATAACACTATAAGATATATCTTATAGTGATTTTTTTTATTTTTCTAAAAAGATTGACTTTCTAGAGAATAATATGAAATAATGATTTTTATTGACAAATGTTATTTTTTTTAAAGAATCTAAAAAGTTACATTCTATTTGAAATGGATTAAAATTAAAATAAGTTATATTATATTGTTATAAATTCTAATAATTTCATTAGATTCAATTTAGTGGTTGATGTTTTTAATAAAAATTACACATAAACAATATTTTTTTGGATAAAAAATTTCATGTTGCATTTTTTGTTTTAATATTAAAATAATTTATTCTACTTTTAGAAAAAGAATATTGAAAATTATATTCCATATTTTTAATTATGAGGTCCAAATTTCTAATATAGTTCCCTTTGATTTTTTTAATTATTAATAGTGAACTTGTAAATACTTTTCACCACGATAATGGGAAATTGGGAAATTAAGGTAAAAAATATTATGATAATGAATAAATATTACTCTAACACATTCCTTTATCCTATTATATTAAGGGATCTATTATATTATTATTAAAATTTTGAATCATTGACATCTTGGCGGCATATTTATTTATTTGTGACCTTTAAAATATTTATGTAAAAGATAAAGTCAAAAAAAAGTTGTCTTGTCTTTTATATTTATTATATTTTATGAAAATGCTAAAAACTATATATTATCGGCTTTAAATTATTATTTTATATATAAATTTTTTATTATGTTTCTTAATTTATAAGTTTTGGTGATTAAATAATTATAAAAAATGTAATGGAATACCGACATAGTTTTTATTCTATTAATTGAAAAATAAAATAAATAATTTTATAAACATTAAAATTCATATAACATAAATAAATTATTATGTTCATAAAATTTTATGTAACTGTAACAGAATTTTAGATTATTATATTTTTATATTAAAAATAAATATATTTCATGAATACTTTCAAGTTAGATTAAATTGATAGTTCTAAAAAATATAATTAATTATATTTAATTAATAATATTTTATTGAATGACATATTATTCATTAAAATAATATATTCTAAAAATAAATTGTTATATAGTTTTAAATATAAATCATGGTCTATTTATGCGATAATTTTCCATTAATAGTAACTGTATTAACCAATAAAGAAACAAAATTATGTTATTGTTGTATTTGTCAAAGAGGGTTAACAAAATTTAAAATAAAGATATAAGGGTAAAAAATAATCCAAATGGTACTAAATAATTTAATTATTTTTCCAACCCATTCTAACCATATATTTTAATTATACCATTTTAGATCCATTAATCCATGAAAATTAATTTATATTATTTTTCTATTATAATTAATTCCCAGAATGATCCACCCCTCTCTTATAAAATAGAAAATCATCTATTATATTCTTCACATTTCAAAATCATCTCCTTCAAGAAAAAAAATTACATAATAAAATCCCTACCCAAATCATATAGGACTTTTTTATCATAAATACATCCTGGGAATTCTTTTGGTATATTATTTAAGAGGTTGTCCGAAAAGGAGAGATAGGTCTTAACCAAGTGGTAGAATTTTTGTTCATCATAGAACTCTCTCAAAAATTCTCCAAACATGAATAGATAAAAAAAATTATATTATTTATACTAATTTATTTTTATATTAATTTAATTAATTATATCTATTAAGTCTTCCATCAAATGGAAAAGAAAACCATCATTCATTTTTACGGTAGAGTACCACATCTTGAACCGATGTAAAACATTATCCATCACCACATATCATGAATCATTATAATGAAGTGTATAATGTATATAATTATATATTATAATAGTTAAAAATATATAATTTTATTAAAATAAAATATCATATATTCTCATAAATTTAAATTTATTGAAAAAAATATAATGTTGTTTTTGTGTACGTTTAGATTACCACTAATACAAAGTGATGTGATCCATTTTTATTACATTATCATATGGGAGTTATATATTAATACATATCAATACATAATATTATATTTATTATATAATTTTCCTTCCATAAATAAGAAATAATTCACATATTCTTTTCATAATAATCTCTAAAAAATGTAAGTGCTGAAAATTTCAATGTATGTGCTATCGTCTCAATGATCGTGATGTAGTTCTGTTTTCATAGCCATATTGCATTACTAGAATTAAAATATCAAAATATATATAAATAAATAAGATAATTATTTCATGATAATTTTTATTTAGATTCTATAATAGTGACATATTTGACCCTTGTCAACCTACCGATGTCATTTCAGACATATGAGTGAAAAATCAACTTAACATATTATGTGAAATTAACACTTTAAGTAATTGATTATGAAACTCTAATAAAGAATGGGAATATTAAACATGAATATTTTTATACGGAATGCAACTAATTATTAAATTTTTTTTATTCATAATGATGAAGAGAATATGTGACATTCCCAACTCATGGTCAAAGACCCTTTAGTTTTAAAATATAATTTTAAAACATTAAATTATTTATTTTAAAAATAATCTTCTTCCATGTGTATATTATTTAAATTATTTTATATATTTATAAATATTAAAATAAATTAATTAAAAATAAATATTATTAATCATTATAATTTCCATCAATGGGTTTCAAAATTAATTTTTTTAGATATTTTATAGTGAATTGATTGACAAAAATAAAAAAGTAATGTTCTAATTTATTGTATTCAGTGTTAATGGGAATTCATTGTACTCTATCCATTTTTTCATCTTTGGATTACATTATATAACATGCATCACCTGAAGGCCTTCTTTTTATTTTTATTATGGATAATCCCTCTTTTAAGGGTTGAAGGGGAACTCGTACATGACTAGTAGCCCTAACGCACAAGGCCCGAAAAACATCCAATACATGACCTGAAGGCCCAGAGGCATACCATGCCCAATACGTGACTCGTAGGCCCAAAACACTTGAACTGCCCCTCCCCAACTTTATGTGTCATTGATCACATATCTACCCACCTTGCATTGCTGATCGGTTATCATTTAGTCATACAAAGTTGCACGGTACCTGGTCCCGATGGCGGCTACCATACCCTCTCATTCTTCCAATCCGATAAGCTCTACATCTGGTGGTTGTTACTCCTGTTTCTCTAATCCACTTCTTAGTCCTATTCATTGGGAACTGGTCTACTACGTGGTCTACGTGACCCAAAGCCCAAATGCCTTTGATGACTCTATGGATTTGGAGACCTGTTGGCCCAAACTGGTGGCCCGAAAGCCCAAATTGGGTGAATAGTTCCTGCTGCTACGGTACAAGAAGTAACTGCTACAGTACAAAACATTAACATCTACAGTTCTGAACAATAAATTCTATAGTACTTCTATATTGAATGCTACAACACTGCTACAGTACCCCCCGAAAATTCCCCTCCACCCAGTTTTGAACCCGGGTATCTTGGATGCCAAGCAGGAGCCCTTACCACTCTGGTACGAGCTCGTTGTCTTGGATTACATTATATGATTGAATATTTTCGTGAAATAAAAAACCAATTCCACTATGTTCGGGACAATTTTAATTATAAAAGTCTTAAATGGATTAGATATTTCGATATATGGAAATAGTTTTCTTATAAGAATACAAGTTTTTTTATCAGTATCTAAGATTTCGAGAATCATGATTTTGTTATGGTTCATGAATATTATTTATGATGGTGGTTTCTTCTATTATAATGTGATGAAGGGCGGTCCCACTATAGACTCAGGATGGGTGGTTTTTTTATAAACCAATGACTGAGGATTACATTATAAACAAAGGATGGTTGAGTCTATTATAGCCCTCAAATGCATCGAGTAATGAATATGTTATCAAAAAAAGTATTATGGATGTTGACTGTATTGGTCATTTCATTAGAAGAGTGATATGGAATATGATTTCCTAAGTAACCTGCATGATATATTTATCCTTCCTATGGTTTTTATTGAAATATCTTGATTTTTGAGGTTAAATTATTCAGATTATGCTTAAAGGAATGTATTTTCAACTTCATTATGGGTGAAAATAATAACTATATGAATAAAATTTCTTTTGTTTTCCAAGACTAAAAAGAAAACATTATGAGTATTAATTTCCATTATGATTTCATATTATTTTATTTAAATACATGTCAAATAAAGATGATTAAAAGGGAATGGAAATGTTTTTTTCAACCCAAAGTCAACATTGATGAAATAAAATATTTATATATATTTCAAGGACTAATGTCATTAATCCTTTTTAATATCTTTTAATGATTTTTTTATTCTCATAAAAAAATTTAAAATATTTTTCATAGGTTCTATGTATGAGTATGGATAATGTTAAGGTCTAGAATAAAATTTGGATGATAATTCAAGAAATTAATATTAGTAATAGTATAAATGTATTGTTTTGTGAAATAATTGATACTTAGTGGAACTACCCAATTTTTAATGTAATATTTTGTATGAACTAGAATATTTTTTTAGGTATTTGTTATTTTCAGGTGTTTCGAGGAAAAATAGGAGTTTTTGGAAATTTTATGAGTATACGAAGTGTACTTATAAGTACACATCCTGTACTCGGTTTACGTAGGTAGCTGTGTGTTGGCAGTGTAATGGTTGAACAGATGGCTGTGTGGGTGACCTACAAACTGCCTAAAGTGGATCCTGATAAAGGTTATTACACTCATTTTAGTTTTAAAAGACATGTCATGTACTTTATTTTATATTTATTTAAATGGACCAGGGTCACGTCTAATCGAATGAACACCCTTCTTCTAGGTTTTACATGTCCAAGAGTATCTGTGGCTGATGATTCTTCTCTGAGCACCTGACTCGCCATATATTCTCTGAATCGACCAAATTCAATTGAGTTGGAATCCCCACGATATGATCTTCCTTATTCTTGATCCTCATTTCCTGATTTCTCTTCATTCTTGATATATCCTTAGTTGAACTTTTTAATCATTTTTTGTAGATCTACGAAATCCTAGGGAAATTCAATGTCTGGGGTTCAGGTATATCATCCGTAAAAATCCGAGGTAGGTTTTTTGTGCCTTTCCATAGTTAGTCTTTGAATTTTATGTCAAAAACATTTCAATACCCTAAAAGGGGGTATTGCGTGTTTAGGGATTTTAGCCCTGTTAATGCATGTTATGCCTTGTCTTCCTGAGTTGAGGTGTCTTGATTGTGAATAAGGTTATTTTCCATGCTATGGATATGTTTCCAATGATTGTATTAATATTGAATATTTATTCTAGCTTTTCATGTTAGGATGCTTTCTTTCCAAGCCTATTATTATTAGAACGAAGTGATTTTCTCTAATATTGTGGTATGCCTTGTAGATATTTATCCAATTAGTGATTTTTGGTTTACATTGGCTATTGAACATCGTTTGTGCATGATTTCTGAACACATGGGATTTGGGAACCCAGTGTAGTGAGACCATAGGGGGAATTAACGTTGAGGGAATCCCCAGAGTGTCTATTATATCTTTATCACACTGCGAGACCACAAGGAATAATGATGTTGAGTGCCCCCTCAGAGTGTATATAGTTACTGTTACGAGACCACAAGGGGGATTTGACGTTCAGTGCTTCCTCAGAGTGTTTGTAGTCTATTGTTAAAAGGCTATAGGGGTAATTGAATGTGATTTCTTTCCCTAAGAGTTTTATTTTCATCAGACCCAATGGGTTAGACCGTGTGAGCTACCTTGTAGGTCATTATATCCTTGTATAAGTTGAACTAAAGGGGTTAATCTGTGATAACATAGTAGAGGGTTACTTGAGACTGTTTGGTTGAACCAATGGGGATAGGCTATGAGAACACCCCAGAGGGTTTATTTTTTTATTTTCATTTAATAATTGACAAATGTAAATGAATCAAATTGAAATAGTAGGACTGTGTACTTTTAAGCACTTTGTTGTTTATTTCTACATTTCCCTTATTGCATGCCATATATATTCACTGACTGTTAGGCACAGATCATTGGATGGGTTCCTACTATGATTAATCTCACACCCTGTTTGGGTTATACTTTTGGGGCTAATTAGATTATATTGTTGCATGTATAGATAAGGGCAAGCACCCTTCTACTTGAGGTACTTGATTGTTGTGGAGTTATGGAGCATGGGTCCAAACTGATGCTTGCGATGCTGGTGGAGTTTATTTTTTTCTATTTTTTAAATTGGTTTAGTACTGTATTCATGCATTGTGACATGTTTGGCTGATTTCCTAGACATATGTATCGCGCATCATTTATATATGTATAAATTTGTTTATTACTTTGAGTCTTCCACTTTTTACATTTTATGGTATTATTACTTCTTCCACTATTGTTATCTATTTATTTCCACTTTATCACTCTACCAATGAGGGAATTGTTTCCCCATTATCACACCAAAGGCTCTCACTCTTAGTCACATCATCTGGATTTCGGGGAAATGTGTTTGAGGCCATGTGACCAACCGGGTACGGGGCACCTTTGGGAAACACATGGAACCAAGATGTTACAAAGTTGTATATAAGAAGATTCCTTATTTATGAATTATTTTTTGGATCCTATAGCCATGGATAAAATTTAATAGTTACATAGTAATAAGTTGTGCCTAAGAGTCCCATGTAAAGGGAAAAGGTGATTTACCTCGTATATTTCTATTTTCTAGTTTTAAAATTATTACAGTTGATTTGATTTCACCATTGGGTGATTCACATGTTTTGTGATATTATCATTGATATTACATAGGTTCTATTTCTATTTCAACCCGATGATATGTGGGTATGCCATCTAATGCATCATATAGGCACTTTCAACAAATCAGATGTCATTCATTTTTTTCAATCTATTTAGGGTGCATTAGCATTTTCAAGTTGTTGTGATAGATGTTGTGGTAGATATACATGATTTTGTGATAGATGCCTAGATAAAATACCAAATTTTTTATAGGATATTAAAGTGTGTAAGGGTTTGTCTGAAGGAACACCAATCTTTGGTTCTTGAGGTTTTATGGGCCCTCATGGATCAGAATTTGGAGGATCATCACTTTGTTATGCTTCTGTATGACTTTAATAAGATGTAAAACCTTTATTTGTGGGTAGTATAGGCCCTCACATATCGTAATTTTTCACTTTAATGTTTTTTTAAGTGTTATTCTAGGTTCTAGAGTAGTTTATCAGGATTACTTTCCAGAAAAACCCAGAATACACGACATGTGATTATAAATACATGCCAGGTATATTTCTTTTCGGGGAGAAACTGTTTTTCTTATGTACATGCCATGTAATATTTGTACACACTATGTAGTCTCTAACCATGTAACTGGATCTTTGGGAAGAGACACGGGGTTAGGAAATATTTCATTGGACACATCGTGTATCGGATGTACATGCCATGTTGTGTAGACCATGTGTCTACTAGTGTGACTAATGACATGGATGGATAAACCATAGTTTATACATGCTATTTCAAGATTGGACATGCCATGTAGTATAACCCTTGTTTTTAGTTGTGTAACAAACAACATAGGACAATAGAAATCCTTTTAGTACACGCCATGTCTAGATTAAACACAACGAGTAGAGTCAGTCATGTTTCTAACTCTGTGACTACCAACACGAGATGTTGAAACCTAAGAGGTACACGCCTTGTCTAGCGCAAACATTCCATGTAGTCCTGTCCTAGTAGAACAGTGTGGGTTATTCGGGTAGAATAACTCAGGTATGGGAAAATTATTCAAGTACACATCGTGTCTTGGAGAAACACATCGTGTATAAGGGGTGGTACATTACCAGGTTGGACAGATGTACGTGCCCATGTGAAGGAGTAAAGAAACATGTCATGTTAGGGTTATACACACCATGTAACCTTGTTTTAATAACATGAATGCATCCCTTATCTTATTCCTTTATTTCAATTCTACATTTCAGTCCTTGATAATATAGATCCTATGGTGTTAACCTGACCTCGTAGAGTCATGCCACCAAGACATCATCTGGTTGAATGCCAGATACAAGTTAGTGATCAGACACCGAACATGACTGATCCTGGAATTCTAGTTGATATTTTTGTAGTGCCATTTTTGGAACCAGTCATTATCCTGGATATAGGTTCTGATGCATAGTTTCAATAGGGATTTATGAGTATTATGCATACCTTCTATTTAAGACAGTCTCATACCATGTCGATAGAATAATTGACCTGTGTTTTCTAGCAGCAGCATCCTCCAACCTTCAAAGGGGGCGAAGGACTTCTGGATGCATATTCATGGTTAGAATCCATGTTATATATCTTTCACCATCTGGAGACGCCTCTAGAGAGGAGGGTGAAGCTCTCTAGGTATACGCTTTAGTATTCCACCTAGAGATGGTTGGATGTGATCTCACGGGAAGGATGCCAGTAGGGTATGGATTGGGATGTGTTTTAGTTTACCTTCTACTATTACCTCTACATGGAGTCCTTGAGGGCCGATCGAGCTAGAGAGTTCACGAGTTTGGAGTATGGTACTCTTTCAGTCATGGAGTACTCTTCTCTCTTCACAGAGTTGCATCACATTACTCTTATTACAGGAGGTGCTGAGCTATTTCTAGAAAAGGATTTTGAGGATGGTATCAGGCACGACAACTGAACTTAGGTGAACATCTTTAGGTAGACATCCATCACCCCAATAGTCAACCAGGAACTGATCATAGAGAGAAATATGAGGGATTATCGAGCTGTGAGCCAAGGTGTCTCGACATCTGGAGTTTGTACCCCTCATACTAACAACAACAAGCGCCATAGAGAGACTACGTGTGGGGATCCAAGGAAGAAGGATACTTTTTATTGTGGCTAGGTGGTGTGATATCAGTTTGGGAAGAGTGGGAATGTGATACCACTTTCCACGAGGGACTAAGTGGAGTGAAAAAAATTGGAAACATGGGTCTTCTCCAGCGATTCAGTCAGATCTTCCCACCAGCAGCAGGTGACATAGGTTATATTATGACTCCTCATTCAGGAGTAGGACCAACAGTTTCTCATCAATATTGGAATTGGTGTTCTTCTAGCCATTCAGACCGAGGTGGAGGTCGTGGCTGTGGTATCCACTCAGTAGGCTTTCAGCAACCACGAGGTGGATCAGCATAGGGTGGTCAGGTTGGGTCACATGGCCACGGTACAGGTCAGACATTTTTAGTGGAGCATACCTAGTATGAGCAGGATCCCAGACCCTCTATAGTTATAGGTTCTATTATTGTATCCACATTTTTTTCTTCAACTCTATCGATACAGGGGTTTCCCATAGCCTTATATCTGTTGTTGTTGTAGAGAACCTTGGTCTATGTATCTTTTCTTCAAGTGATATCCTAAAATTTCCTCTCCTTTAAAGACAATAATGACTAGTGTACGTCAGTGCATGGAGTAACCTCCTGAGGTTGGTGGGTGTCACTTCTTTTGGGATCTCTATGACTTAGAGATGATAGGTTATGATGTCATACTAGGAATGGACTATTTAGTTCCCTTGCATGTTTTTCTTTATTTCTATCACCATAGGGCGAGTTTTACGTCACCAAAGGGTAGTATGATTCCACATAATGGTGAGTGGGATGCCAAAGAGAGCAGAGTGGGACCAGAGCATCATGGGGTGGGAAGAGATTCATCCCAGATTACTAGACATTATCTAGATGACCATAGGACTTCACAGATGGACATTCCTCTAGTGGTGGATCATTTTATAGATATCTTTCTAGTGGAATTTTTAGGTTTTCCTCTAGAGCGTGAGGTAGAAATTTCTATTGAACTTTTTTCAAGTGTGGTACTGGTGTTTATTCCTCTCTATAAGATAAATACACCATAATTAAAACAACTTTATAAGTAGTTGGAGGAGTTTCAGGAAATGGGTTTCATCTGACCGGGTACTTCTCCTTGGTGTTCGATTGTCCAGTTTGCGAAGAAAGAGGACGGAACCCTTAGACATTGTGTGGATTATCAGAAGTTGAACCAGTTGACAGTCAGGAACATATATCCCCTTAATAGGATTGATGATTTCTTTGATCATCTTTGAGGATCCCATGTGTTCTCAAAGATTTACTTGAGATGAAGTTACCATTAGTTGCGACTGAGACCATCTAATACACCTCTTACATCCTTTCGGAGCGGGTATGGGCTATATGAGTATGTGGTTATGTTTTTTGGTCTCACGAATGCACCTGCAGTATTCATGTCACTAATGAACCATGTGTTTCATCCATAATTGTATTATTTCATGGTAGTCTTCGCTGATGATATCTTGGTGTACTCTCACACTCTACATGACCAGGCCACACATCTTGAGATCGTTTTGAGTACACTGGGAGAACATAGGTTATATTATAATCTCATAAAGTGACACTTTTGGATGGACTAGATTCACATATTCGGTATTTTTATCTTAGAGACAAGAGAATCAATTGACCCAGAAAAATTGAAAGTAGTAGTTTCCTAGGAGCAACCAAATAATGACATTGAGGTAGAATGTTTTCTAGGGATGGAAGGATACTACAGACGTATCATACATGACATCTCATGCTTATTAGTGCCACTGACGGGGCTCACTAAGAAGTTTGTGAAGTAATTATGGTTAGATTCGTATGAGTTATTCTTTTAGGAGATGAAATGGATGTTAACATCATCACAGATACAAGTATTTCCAGAGTTGGGAAAGATCTATACTTTACTTTGATGCATTAGGTGTTGGGCTAGAAGTAGTGCTTACGTGGGGAGAAGGAGTCGTTGTGTACAGGTCTTGACATCTTAGGTCACATGAGAGGAATTACCCAACACACAATCTCAAGATGGCTGTTGTTGTTCATTCTTTACGTTGTTGGAGAGATTATCTATTGGGAGGGCATTTTGTGATTTTTTACAATCAAAAAATTCTCAAGAATATATTTACACAGCGTGATTTTGAATTTGAGACAATGAAGGTGGGTTTGGTTTCCTTCAGTCTTTTGATGTTGTTTTTTCCAACATGCCTGGAAAAGGGAACACAGTGGCTGATGTGTTGAGACGAAGAGCTCAGATATGGGATGTTCAGAAACCGTGTAGTGAAAAGAAGCTTATGGATCTGTTCTCTGAGATTCATTGGGAGTTGCATGATAGACATGGGTAGACGTTTCTTTCTTCTGTGGGTGTTACCTATACTCTACTTGATCAAGTACAAATGAGGCAGTTATCATATTCTATAGGCCTAGTATTACATGAGAGTATGTCAAGAGAGGACCCTATTTATAGATAAACCATATGTAAGGATGAGATCTAGTGTTTTCCGTGGTGCATCTGGGTGTCAACAGATATACATGAGGATATGGTTTCTGATTTTCATTCCTTAGTTTGTGTAGTTCATCGTGTTGTCACCAAGATGTATTGTGATCTACATCATCAGTGATGGTGACTAGGTATGAAGGGAGATATTTCTGGTTTCTTCATGAGGTGTTCCACCTATCAACATGTGAAGGTGGACCATCAGCAACCCGTAGGTCTTTCGCAGCAGTTACCCATTCCTGAGTGGATGTTGAATAATGCTGCGATAGACATTGTGATACGTTTAACGAGGTCACCTTGAGGGAATGATGTATTTTGGGTTTTCTTTAACAGACTCATGAAGGTTTCTCACTACATACCAATCAAGGATACCTTCTGTGATGATGAGTTTGGAAGTCGATTTATCTTTGATATTATATATCTACATGGGGTTTCACACACCAATGTTTTAAATAAAAACACATCTTTTACTTCTCGGGTCTGGCATGGACTGTATAGGGATTTGGGAACAAAGTTTCTTGAGAGTACATCTTACCATCCCCAGACGGATGGTCAGTCCAAGTGTATGATTCAAGTGCTGGAGGACATGCTGAGAGAATGCATCCTTAATTTTGGATGTTCTTATGAGAAGAACATTCCTATTTAAGATTTTTCCTACAATAATAGTTTTCAAGAAACTATTCAGATGGAGCCTTATGTGTCATTGTATGGTAGGCCATGCCAATCACCACTGTGTTGGCTAGAATTTATAGAGGCTGTGATGTTGAGACCTCATCTTTTCTAGGAGACCGCGGAGCAGGTGGAGTTCATTTGAAAGATGATGGCTAATGCACAATCATGACAGAAGTCTTATGTTGATCAATGTTGATGACCTCTAGAGTTCGAGGTCGAAGATACAGGTTTTCTATGTTTCACACCGAGGTTAGGACACTAGAGGATTAGAAGACAAAGAACGATTTCACTGATGTAAATCAGACCATTCGAGGTATTGGAAAGGGTTGGGCGGTTGCCTATCAGTTGTAGTTAACTCTGAGGTACCCGGCTATGCCCAACGTCTTTCACATTTCCCAGCTACAACATTATTTGTCTAGCTCGTCTCATGCCTTTTAACCCGATGAGGTTGTGCTTGAGGTGGAAACATCATTTGAGGAGTATCCTATCTGAATTGTTGATCATAATGAGAAGGTTATTCATGAATGAACTGTTACTCTGGTACAAGAGCCACGGTTGCATGGGTGTGTATATAAAGAGACTTCGGAGAGGGAGGCCGATGTTCGATCACAGTGGTTGGAATTGTTCGAGGATTCTTCTTCTGTGCCTCCTTGCTAGGAAAATTTGCTGACAATAGTTTTTTGAGGGGGAAGTTTTTAAAAGCCCAGATCTTCTTTTTAAATATGTCTTGTTTTCAGGTGTTTGGAGAAAACGAGGAGTTTTTGGAAATTTCATGAGTACACATCGTGTTATTATAAGTAAAAGTTGTGTACTCAGTTGTCGCGGGTAGCCGTGTGCTGGCTATGTAATGATAAAAAACATGGACGTGTGGGGTGACCAAGAGACCGCCAAATGTGAATCTTAGTAAAGGAAAAAATACGCAATGTGCATTTAAAATAAACACCATGTAATATTATTTTATTTCATTAAATGGACCAGAGTCATTTCTAACAAATAGAACACGCTTCCTCTTGGTCAGACTCAACTAGGAGCGTCTATTGCTACTGATTCTTATCCAAGCCTCTGACTTTCCATCTGTTCTCCAAATCGACCACCGTCGATTGCGTTGGAATTGCTACAGTAAGATCTTATTTATTCTATAGCCTCTTTTCTTGAATTTTCCTCTTTCACAAGATATCATCGGTTGAACATTTTAAGAGTTATTGTAGATCTAAGACATCATTAGGCAACTCAAGGCTTTAGGGTCGCATATATCGTTCGTACAATAGTAGGTTTGGTGGTTTGTTCTTTTCCATAGTCAGTCTTTGAATTTTATATACAAAAGTTTGCAATACCCTAGAACAGGGTATTACGTGTTTAGATAATTTATCCCTATTAATGCCTGCAATGCCATGTGTGCTTGGGTACAGGTTTTGTGATTGTGGAGAGGGTTATTTTCCATGCTATGGAAGTGTTACCATGATTGTTTTGATATTGACAGTTGGTCAAGCTTTTCCTGTTAGGGTGATTCCATTTCTATGACAATAATTTTTAGGATGGATTGATTTTATCTAATTCTATGGTTTTCCTTATATCTATTTCTCCATGTAATACATTTAGGTTTACTTTGGATGATGAACATCATTTGTGCATGATTGTTGGACACCTGGATGTGCGAACCGGGGGAAGTGAGACCATTGGGGAAATTGACGGTGAGGGATTCCCTTGAGTGCCTATTATTTCTTTATCATGCTGTGAGACCATAGAAGACATTCAAATTGGGTTCTCCTCCAAGTGTCTATAGTTACCATTATAAGACCACAAGGGGAATTAACGTTAAGTTCTTCCTTGAAGTGTCTATTGATTATCTTTAAATAGATATAGGAGGATTTGACAGAAAGTGATTCCTTAGAGAGTCTTTTTTTGAATCAGACAAAAGGGGATAGACTGTGTGAGCTACCAATGAGTCGTTATATCCTTGTATAAGTTGAAACAAAGGGGTTAGGCTGTGAGAACATACCCATATGGTTACCTGAGACTGATTGGCTGAACAAGAGGGGATAGGATATGAGAACATCCTAGAGGGTTTCTTGTTTTCATTTGGTTGAATAATTGACAAATGTATATCAATGAAATTGAAACTATAGGACATTAAACTTTTGATCACTTCCTTGTTATTTTTTCATTTTTTTATTCCCTACCATATATATTCACTAACTATTAGGCACAGATCTTTGGGTGGTTTCCTATTGGGATTCGTCTCACACTCTGTTTGGGTAATAATTTAGGGCATAAATTGATTATATTGTTGCAGGTATAGATAAGATCAAGCACCTTTCTACGTCAAGTACTTGATTACTGTGGAGATAGAGAGAATGGTTCCAAGATGTTGATTGTGATGCTACTGGAGTTTATTTTTTCATTGTACTTTGGTTTTGTACATTATTCCAGCATTGTGACATGATTGGATACTTTCCTAGACATATCTATCATGCATCATTTATATATATACCGTATGGTTTATTACTTTTATTCTTCCAATGTTTAACTTTGTATGGTATTATTATTGCTTCTGCTATTGTTATCTACTTATTTCCACCGCTTCACTCTGCCAATGAGGGCACAGTTTCCCCACTATCGCACCCAAGGCCCTAACTACTAGTAGATAGCCTCTGGAGTTAGGGAAAATGTACTTGAGGCCATGTGACCAACTCGGTATGGGGAACCATTGGGTGGCACCCAGAACTGGGACATTACATATTTAATTATGAAAGGATGATGACCAAATTATATAAATCTCATAATCAAAATGGTCCTGAAATTTAGGAAAATTAATTCATAACTTCAAACTAATGATTATATAATGTTTAAGGTCCATTATATGTATGTAAAATTCATCATATCCTCTCACCACTTTATGGAAGTAATGTTAGTAAAACACCTATAGTTGAATTCTGCATTGTATAAGAAATGGTGGGAATGATTAATTTTATCAATAAATATAGGAAAATATCATAGAGTTACTATAAATAAAATATTGATCATTAGTGTAGTCCAATGGAATTTTATATTGGTGGTAATGAATGTATAAAACTGTATCGTAGAGTGGTTCTATGATAACTAAAAATATAATGACTGATTTTTCAATATATAAACTTTTTTTTATAGTTTTAAAATAATTAGAAACAAT
The DNA here is from genome assembly GCA_963277665.1 of Viscum album. Classification (NCBI taxonomy): domain Eukaryota; kingdom Viridiplantae; phylum Streptophyta; class Magnoliopsida; order Santalales; family Viscaceae; genus Viscum; species Viscum album. The sequence goes on along the minus strand of OY728140.1, from coordinate 1,260,807,446 downwards.
AAAACTTATTGTATTTACTTCTGTAAATGATTTTAATTCATAATTTTTTCCACATCTCTCAATTAGAAAATTGATATCTAAATCATTCCCATATTCGGAATTGATAAAATATGGAGTTAATTGTTGATAATTTATTGGGTAAGAAAACAGTACATATTCTTTATTCAACAAATAATTTTCAAAAAATAAAATCATTTACTTCTGTTTTAGATTTTTGGGAACACAAAAGAGTTATATATATTACATGGGAGAGGGCATTACAAATGAGGGAGTATTGGCCTCACCTTTTAAGATATTAACAGTACACATTTAGATATTCAAGAGGGACAAAGAAATATGGTTGGGGAAATTATAACACCTATTATGTCACATTGAGTTTTATGATTTTTATTTTTTTTTTAATTTTATTATTAGTTTTACAAGGAAAAGTTAAACATTTTGAGAAAATTCCTAGCATGCACTATTACGATGTGTGATTATGCTAATCCTTCTAGTTAACTATGCATGGAAAATTTCATTGTCTATTGTTGTGGCACAATGTGTTTGTATGTATAGTCTAACCAAGCAATGAAAGAAAATAAAATAGATAAAAAATTTAAAAACCGTTCACACGTTTTGTTCATAATTATCAACGTTATTCATCTAAATCAAATATCCCATTAAAAAATATGTATTTTATCTATATAATTTTATTCTAAATCAAAATCTACAATTTTGGGGAATCATATCAATGAATAACATTAATGAGATTCTAGGTTGACCCCAAATTGTATCTAATTCCATTTATTTATCCATTATTAGTTTTTACTCAATATGATTATATTTTCATTTAACTTATCATAATATCCTTCCATAATATTTTTATTCCATTTTTTATCTACTATTATGGACATGGTGTCTTATACATTATTTATATTCTGTTATAATATATTTTTTTTAATAATATGATTTCCAATATTCATATATGAATATCCCTATTTTCATTTGTTGGCTAATTAGTCATTGTCAATGGATTCAATAATTTCATGTACATTGCACTATACCAAATCCTTTACATCTAAATCCTTGAATGTGTTTTTTTTATGTATGATTTGGATTATATAAATTTCATATGTTATATAATTACAGTTTCTTGTCAATAATATATAATTTTCATTTTTTTGTTATATATCATGGTGTTGTATTTCAAAAATGTGTGTAAATTATTCCCAAATAGCAATGCTTGAAATAATGTTTTTATTGAAATTCTAATTTCAGTTTTGTAATAAATGTATTGAAAATTAGTCAATTTGTTTTTTATAAAAATTAAAATGTATTGTGAAATTAATTTTATAATTAATTTCCATAGTTTAAGTGATTCTTTGAATTATTTATTTTATTTTTCAAATAAGTAATTTCTATGTTTACATGCCTATGTATTTATTTTCATGAAAGATATATTATTTCAATAAGTAATATTGAATAATGAATAGAAAACGTTATTATGTTTTTTTGATTAATTAGAACTATTAAAGTATTATAATGATTATTGGGATTAAAATAGGCCTATATAATGGTTTCTATGGAATTATCATATTCTATGTATGATTCCACTATATACAGATTATGCTCTTCCAGTTGTGATTCATCTCTGACTAGTATCGACTAGTCATGATGCTACTATGACAAGTTAAATTACAAGATCACCACTAGTTTAACATTCCATTGTGGCAGGTGGATATGATAAAAAAATTATTCTCAATTCACAAAAATAGTATGTTAATTTGATTACCATTATGGTTTAATATTTAAAAAATATTAGGATCCAAGGTTTCCTTTCCATGGTTCTCTAGTTACATTGAGATGATGTTTTTTGTAAAATATTATCGATTTATGAACATATAATTTTACATGATATTTTATAATAATTTGATAACATGTATTATTATTTGAAATATATTTTCAAATTTTTATTTTGTTTTTTTAATTTGAAATGTAATTATAATAATATTTGATCAAAACAAAATATTATTACTTCCCAAATAGCGGTATAAAATAGGGAATGGAAAGGAATAACAACAAGATTATTACCTCTCATCCTATAAAAACACTGTGTGTATATGCATTTGGTCTAGAATAATGTAGGTAATGGGAAAGAAATACCATATGTTATAAAAATCATGATAATTATTTATTGGGGTTTTAGGAGGTGAGAGGATGAAATAGAAATGTTTTGCGGTAGTTATTATTCTCTGTTATATTATGGATGGTGATTTTGGTATTCTATAATTAATTAGTCATATCATATTATCATCTCCTTCATCGCATATTTTTTATATATCTTTAAATTATATATATAATTTTTTGCTGATGGAACTCAAGATAAATATGGATTAATGCTTAACATAATGTAGTTATGTTTCATAGATGTAAGATTTTCTTTTTTTATCTCACACATGGTCATTTTTTATTTTCCAAACTATTTATTTTTGGAGTGCAACATAGAAATATAAATGATGTTCATAAAAAATCACTAAAATGAAACTAATATTTAATTTTATAAAATAGGTTTAAATGTTCCCAATTAGAAGAATGTTATTCCCTAATAGTAGTTTCAATACCATTTCAATTGGAAACAAGTATTTTTCCATGTGGTGTACTAGATGATGTATCGGGTTATGGTATTGTGGGATTCTTTGTGACATATACTAATGGTGTTCCATGTAAATTATCAATATAATGAAATTATTTTTGTTTATTTTTAATCAAATTATATTTTTTAATTCTATTTACTACTATGTTTTTAATATAAATTGGTAAATTCATTATCATATAAATGAATTTTTATTGTAAAAGGTGTTAACTCCTTAAATGGTTCATTGTAATTGATTCTACCACCAAATACAATGGTAACACTATTTAGATTTTATGTTAAATCTAAAAATTTAAGTCAAATTGGATTAATATAAAATATTAAACCCAAATATCATTTGAGTTTATACCCATACTTCTTGATTAGATGAATTCCGTATAATGAGTTTATTATGTTCAAATTCAACATCTCCTCGATAAATATCTATATAAATAATTTATTATTTTAATCAATTTTAATTGTTGTAATTACTAATCTCAAACATATTGAATATCATATAAATAACAACTCGGAAAAATGTGTTTTCAAATAATGTTATTCCTTATTTATGGGAGAAGGTGACACCATGTAAAATATTCCATAAGAAGAATCATAGAGTAAAATTATATTCAGAATTTGGATGTAAGTGTTATATTCTCATCAAATATAGAAATAAAGTAATGAATTTAAATTGACCATACTGATGATACATGGGAATATAATGGAATCAAATGGGACAAAGATTTAAGAATTTTCATTTGTGATCAGTATAACTACATCATCACAAACAAATCGTAGCCTCTTTAAAAGTTTAAGGAACCCGCATGATGAATTTAAATCAAAATAAACTGAGAAAAGTTATGATTTGATTTGAATTCGTACTCCACATACACTTATCACTAACAATTGTTTCATGAATAATCTGAGTTATAAACCCTCTAGATATTCCAAATTATCTTTGAATGTATATGGGATCATCAATAATTTAATTATTTTAGCAATAATAGGGATTTGATGAAGCCTTCGACATCCTAACAATCACTATAGTGATGATCCATCGATATGCGAAGCAGAATTTAGATCAGGCAGTTAAATCAGCTTTTTCTCTCTATATGAAGTTACAGATGATTGATAGACTATCATTATTTGTGTGATGAATATTTCTTCATGTGTGATCCTATCCTACTTTATATATAGAGATCCTCAAATACTAAAAAAGGATCCTCGGTCCCCAAGTATTTATTATTAACTATATACTACATCTTATGACTTTGTTACTAATTCATAAATTTGATATATATTTTTATCACATAATTTTAAAAATAAATATATTATGTGACAAATTAGATCCATTAACGTTGATAATAGTTCCAATAAATATTAATCAAACATAAATATTATAATAATATTCATTCATATACTATTTTCCAAGTATTTCCTTTAATTTGTGAAAATCAATTAATAAATAAATTCAGTTCTAAATATTATAAACCCAAATAATGTGAATTTATTTATTCCTTGGTGACCGTATATTCTCATACATCAATCAAACCTCTATGGTGGGGCCCAGCATGTCCTTAACTTGTATTCATTATATTATGGGAAAATTTCTAATATATTTAGTGTGTGACCCTCTCAGAAAATATTATTATTTTATTAAATACTATTTATAGACTAGGAGTGGATTATGGAAACCCTTAAAGGCCTTTAAAGAGATATGGATTTTTCATAGAAATGAAATCTTCCTATAAACACACACTATGTAATATAATGTCTTTGTATTGCGATATCTTATATACCAGGATGTACACTAACATCGTCACCAATATTGATGTATTATTAATTGGCCAACCTATAAAAAAATAAATTTTTCTATCATGTGCATGGATTTAGTGATGGTATTACTATCATGGTCAAATAGGATTGAGATATCCTTTATTCTACGATGTGAAAAAATATATCATGATTATTAAATCGATATCACACTAACATTGATTCACCCAAAAAATCATCCTCAATAAAAATAATATTGTGTAGTTTTTTCCTTGAATCAATGTACATGATCCAAAAGAATACATTGATAATAATCCCAATTCTGGAGACCATTACATGTGTTATTTGATAGGAACAACTAACAACAGCTAAAACATATGGTTTTAATATTTTCATGCCATTCCACTTGTTCTCATCTACTCAAGATCACTAAGTGAAAACATCATTAGAAGAAATATCAATTATTTTGAGCCCCCAACACCTAATTTTCAAACATCATGTTTTCTCAGATAGTGTGATGTATCTAGAAAATTAAAAATAAGTCAAAAGATTAATTCAATATTATCTCATGGATCTCATTATATTCTATGAACTTCTAAAATATTTTTATATGAAAAATAATCTATGTAAAATATCATGCTAATGGTTTATAGAAAATTATCAAAAAAATTATGGTAAGAGTATGTCATGCATAACTCATTATATATATGATATGGTAATATAAAAGTAATATGCATACTTATTCTAGGGAACCAAACTTAAAAACTACTCTCACTTGAACTATAGACATCATGATATTGAACCTTGTAATCTATCACATCATTAGATCACGTTTCAGTGGAGTAATTTCTTTAGTCATTGGTCTATCCAGACCTATAATGTGCAGAAATTCAACTCTCTATGAACTCACCACCATGAGTAATACTCCTCAAGAGATGACATCTTCTAGTAAATTCCTTTCTTTACACATTAAAAGCATGACATCTGGGCTAGTAACTATAATATAATTATCATAATTTTGATTATGATATATTTTGTAAACTAGGTGTGATCATATGAACAAGAAAAAATGATTTTGTATTATAAACTACTAATTTAGATTCTGTAGAAAGATAAAACAAACTCAGTATTTAAAGATATGACTAAAAATAACATAAATGGGATTCCCTTTTCTATTACCTTATCATGAATCTGATATTATATCATCTTGATCTTAAGGAACACTAGTTTTAATCCCCATAAAAGTTGTGTCCCTTCATTTCCAAATATCAGGTATTTATTTCATTGTAGTTTCAAAAGTATTATTTTTACATTTAGTACTTCAATCCATGTATTTAATCATGATATAAATGATATTTTTCTTGAACAATGTATATATTGGTAATATAATGTATATTACATAGCATGAGATATGTGGTTTATCTATAAAAGAAGCATATGGAATAAAACGCACCACATTAATCTCTTCTTATGTACCATTCATGTCTTCCTAGAGAGATAATGTCACATGACATTAGAAACAATTATCTCTCAAATTATTCCTACCTATATTTATCAATATATTTTTTATACTATTATTGGGTCTAATAAACCATTAGATCTACCTTGATTGATCCCATTCTAGATAAATTAGGTTACAAAATTATGTTAATCTCAATATTTTTAATTTCATTTCGTTTTGATTTGATTATAAGGATAATATATATTTTTTATATGTGATCAATAATATTTTACATGAAAAAATATTTCTTCTCCCACTAAATCTTATAAAATTGGAAAAAATTAATTCCAAATAATATTTTATGATCTTGTTGCTTCAATCCAAAAATGGATTTCATTAACATATAGCCCTTATTGTAATTAAATAGTGTTAATAACCCTTTATGGTTGTGTCATATTGATACCTTCTAATATTGGTGGTCTTCATAACCAATTTCATGTTTAATGATCATATCAACTGCATATGACAAGTAAAATTATAATGGTTTTAGGCATAATGTCTTGCTATTTCCAATGGATCTTTTTTGGTATTATGCTTCTACCACCAATGAATATTATTCATTGAATTTCCAGAATTCTATTCAATGTAACAAGTTGAGTTTTCATGAATGAAGGAATCAATTATTGAATTTTAATTAATTTTTTAAATATTATCTTTTTACCATTTACTACTTACTTATAGGACCAATTATACCCAATTTATAATTTATCACCTACCATGATGAATGTAAAAAAAATTTGTGTTTTTTTTCCAACAAATGAAATATCTATCTCTTGAATATTCCCTACCCATAGTCTTGTGTTGAACATCATCGTATGCCATCAACATGTTCATCTTAGTCAATATCTAAAATCAATCGATTCATTCAACAAATATCTCAAATAGAGATTTTAATCCATTTATAAAAATAAAGTCTATAACATTACTATATATTTTTCCCATCATGGATTTTTATAACTCCTATGAAATTTTTTGGATAACTATTTTGATACACATTGTGTTTTCCTTGATACATGTTTTCTTAAATACATAACAAACTATTTTCATCTAAACACATATTGTTAATAAAAAAATATTATAACATACTACAACTTAAAAGATAATATTTTTTCATTATAGTGTGCATATGTTTATTTGATAATTCTATATTTTTAATGAATTTCTTCTTAAATAATATATGTTTATACAATGTATATGTGTATCAACATAGATACTACTCTTTCCCACATCTTGAGCCTTTTGTGTACAGGTAAATAAGTGGTTAGAAATTGCTCCATGAAAAATTTTGAGTAACATTATCAAGTAAGAATCAATATCGATCCTCCAATAGTAACATAAAAAATCTAATTTATATAAGTAAATTTCCATAAATTAAATACTACATGCTATTTTTTATTTGATCTATGCATGCTTGGTCAATATATTCTTAGACATGTAGTTATGACCGAACTCATTTTTTTTTCTTTTTCCGGACATCACATTAATATTCATTAAAACAATTAGTGTAATATTATGATGAATATTTACTAATAGACATACAATCTAAATGTCTATAAACTCAATATGAAATAATTCCAAAATATTTTTGACTAACCATTATTTATATAGGTTTCTTTTTCCGAAACATAGTATGTAAGTTTGTTAATACAACACATGGTCCTTAAATCCAAAGTTTCTCAAACCATAATTAGTACAACATTAAATAATACATAGTTTACCTAAAAAATAATAACCATTACATGACTATACATATATTATCCTTATATATTTTATTTATCATTGATATAAAATGATTCAAGTGTTACAGAACAATTAGTTGAGTATTTGATTCCACAAACAACATTTATTACAAAATAGAATAATATATACTTATGTCCAGGGGTCATGTTAATTTATTATTTTAGTACTAATATTTAAAATTTAAAATATATTCATTAAAAAGTTAAATTAGATGTTTTTTCATCACAATTATGACTTTAGAATCAACATTTCTTAGCTTCTTGAAGAATTCACCATAATTCTTATTACTTTTCTATTCATACATGGTTTTTATATTTATAAACACATATATTATGGGAATATTGGATTTAATATCCAATATGTTTAAAAGAAACATTACATAACATCAATAATTATACACTATTAATAAGTTTCCACTTACTTCTTTAATTTAGTTTATACCATTTTTTATTCGACAATATTATCTCATGACATGCGAGGAAAAAAACATAATGTGTAATAATCGACCTTAGTTCATTTAAAGACATTTTGGAGGTTCATTTGGAATCCTGATTTTCATTTTATTTCTCTACATGTCTTTTAACATGTTCAACAAATGAAATAATGATTAAAATTTTATTAAGTTTTTTTTATTGGTAAACCTTACCCCAAAAAAATGACATGTTTTCTCTATAATGATCACTCTGTAATGTCAAATAGAATTAGATAATTATTATGATAACAATGGTATATATTTAAATACCATGATTCACCATTAAAATTACACATATATAATGAAAACATCACAAATTTTTATCAAACTTATCTTTCTCTATGAAAAAATCATAATGATGATACAACATAAGAAATCATCCATGTCCTTATGATGTATCTAAAAATAATTGGATTGTGATGATAGATATTTTATTATAACGTCAAATACATCATTCATGATTCCTTTTGATCAAATGTCACAACCTCACTTCTTGAGGTATCTTAAAATGTATTTGGGTCTCCAGCACCATTAATTTCTTATGGTGTAGTACTTTGTGAATATACCTATAATAATATTTAGAAAATCATTCCATCTTGGATAGGTTCTTTTCCAAATAGTAATTACAGTACATGTGTGGTGTTACCTTCCTTTTTCTTCAAAAATAAATACAACCATATTAGTACTTTTATCTTGATTATCGATTAAAAATTATATATTAAATAATTAAATATGCCCCACTATTTTATCAAAATCTAGTAGCCCTTCCAAATAGATTCATATTGACCAATCATTATAGTGTACTAATAAAAAGGTTCCCTATAACCTATATAATTATTTGTTCTATAGATACACCACTACTCCAAGAGTTTCTAAGTATTAATTTGATTAGATAACTCTATTAACTCAGGACTCATTGTACTATATAGTAGAGTCCTAACATTAAGAAATCATAAACTGTATTTACTCAACAATTTTCTTCTGAAGTGGGAAAATCTATTTATGGGTACTTATTTTCTCTTATATTCAGCTATGTGATCCCATCACTCTCATAAAAACTTTATAATAGAAGGTTTCACCCTTAACTATGGCTGAAAATCTCCCCAATCACTTATTATTTTTCAAATTTTAATGATAGAAGGAATTTAACACATTATATTTCTTTGAGGGAATTTAATTAATTCTGGATGAATGAAATCATTTTCAATATTATATAATCACACTATGTGATCTCACTAATAAATGACTATTAAATAAATATAAAACAATACTATTGTATAAATTATATTTAGTCTATACATTAATTTTTTTATTTTATGTGATTGTGTAATATTTCATATTTATAAAAAATAATAAATGATTTTAAATTAATTAAACATCATGATAAACTTGGGGATTTTATATTAGTTGATATATTTAATCTCAAGGGATCAACCATGAACCTAGTATCAAAGTACATGAGATTTATCAAACATGTATCAAAACTTTAACCTTGGTATAATTTTACTCTATATCATTTTGAATTTAACCTCATCACAGGATGGCCAATAGATCACAATTATCTAACCCATATTTATCATAATACAAGAAATAACTTATACACATGTGTGGGGTTTTTAGATGTGTTTATTATATGTAAATAACATTTATCTAGGCCACCATTCCCCGATAATTAAAATAATAGGTAATGATGATTCAAATATATTTTATTTAATTAAATATTAAATTCATCGTATTATGTTTCAATAAAAAATTAATTTAATTAAATTACATACATACAATAGAAAGTCATTTCTCAAGATCAGCCAATGCATAATGAAATTGACTATAAAAAATAAATATTGTAGTAAGTTTATATTCATATAAATTGAATTAAATAAAGTAAGTCAACTAATTTCCATTATAATATAAATTATTTATCAATCCCTATTAATTGTTTTATTTCAAAATAAATAAATTTTGAAATATTTATATATATACACATCTCCTCTTGGAAATTTTCTGGACAAGGATTGGGCTGGAATGTTTGGGTGGAACCCGACCTGGCGTGTTATGTGTTGGGTTGGATACATCATTTCCCATTATTTGTTAGTATTCGACATCAATTTCCCATTCTTACTTTGGATGTTTAGGTGGGTCTCATGAATGGTGGTTTTGAATGTAAATGATAGGATCTAGCCTAAGGGGTTCACCCGAGCATGTGATATAGCCAACAATGGATAGTGTGACCTATACTGGGAGGCTCATGGGAGTGGGGGATATTTGATCTAACTAGATGATCAAGAAAATATGTAGGTCTACCAAGGGATGGAGACATGAAAATAAGTGGATCCCCATAGGGAATCCATGTGAGGTGTCCCTATATGGGGAGGAGAGGTCAAGTGTTAGGGTGTATCTAGCCCACCAATGTTTCTGTGAGTGGGATGGGAGGGGACCAGTGTCACACGGTGAGATGTAGCTCAATGGAGGCATGATTGTGGAAATGCACATAGGGTGACTTGGAAAGGGATTGTGTGGGAGTTAGTTTGGGTGATCGATGGTTGAAAACAGTTATTGAGATGGATGATAGAGAACAAGACTGTGTTATATCTACAATTCATGGTTTGGTAATGCACTGCAACTTGGGTGAAGCAATGGAATTGGTATAATAAGGATAATTATAGATTTGAATCCATGTGTAAGGGTAGGAGTTCTTATAGATAGTGGATCAACTTTAAAAAAATTAGAATTATATATTAGAGTTTTATAAAATCTTCTTTGAGATACCTTGGGGTTCTTCTTAAAAACATTATTCTTTTTGTCTCATTCACATTCAAGAACTCTATGATTCATGTGACCCACCCCGTTTTATCCTAAATATTGTTTTATTCGCCACTTTCAAAAACCATATGTGTAGGTATTTTAAATAATAAATAATTTTTTTTATACATCAGAAATATTTGAATTATGGTTTTTATAAAAAACTTATACTAGATGAAAATATTTTAAAAAGTAGGGGGTTACCAAAAATGAATCCACCAATGGGTTTAGGTTAAAAGCATATATATAAATATGTATGTTTTTCACATTATAATCAAAAACACAAATATGAAACTGATCATAAAACATATGATGGTCTCAAAATACATATCTGTTGTCAAATTAAATCACCTTCTATAGCATTGGGACCATTGGGATGCCCTCTCCAAAAATATAATGCCAATATAAATTTTTCATGGTGTAGATCATCAAGTTATCACTCTATTTCATTTTATAGTAAAGGGGTGTGCAATATAAGAATATATTCTAGGTATTCAAAAAAATTCAGTTTATAATTAAGTAACTACATCATCCCAATAAAGGCACATCCATAATAAATTCTAGGGGATCTTACATGATGAATTTAAGCACCAAAATTGACTGAAAAATATTTTCTTCAAGATAAATCCATTATCTTCATCCACTCATAATTGACATTACAATTTTCATAAATGTGAGGAGAATCCATATATATCATCCACACATTATTTGAATGAATATAGAAGCATTTATCATAGAAATTGTGGTGCAAGAACTAGGATCCTAAAAAGGCTATGATGTCTAGACGATCACTGTAACAATGATCCACCGATTGATGAAAAAGAACATTGATCTGGAGCTCTGATAAGCTTTTTCACTCTATAAGAAGTGGGAGACATGGTAGAGGCTCTCATATATTGTGTGATGAATAGTTCTATATGTGTGATCATCTACTCATATATATTGTGAGATCAACAAATGCCTGAAAATGGTCCCTTCTAGCCAAATATTTATTACTCACTATAAATGATATCATATGACTTCTTTACTATGTCATAAATATAATTTATATTTTTATCAATTTATTGTAATAATATATATATTATGTGTTAAAACCCATCCGTTTACATTACTCATCATTACCACAAAATATAAAACATTCCATCACTATAATAATAATATTCAGTCATATAATATTCTCTGTGGATTTAATTTAATACTTTTAAATATATTCATTAAATACAATTAGTACCATTTACTCAAAATCAAATAATTTGAATTTAGATATTTATTGATTATAATATATTCTCATATGTAACTGAAACCCCTATGTTGGGGCTTACAATGTTCTAAACTCATATGCATCACAATGTGAATGACTTTTGAATAGGTGTAGTGTCTAACCCTTTTGGACATTATCTAAATAGAAGTGAAGATAATTTATTACCTTGAAGAATACTATAGAAACCCAAAAAGGAAGATAAAGAGATAATATATAGACATAGAAACAAAAAATTTCCTATAAACACACTCCCTTTAAAATAATATCTTTTACTCATGATATCTCATAAAGTTGGATGCACACTCGTGTAAACATCCTTTCATGATTTATTATTTACTAAACTAACTAAATAGACATACCTTCATGTAATATGGATATGGATTTAGTGAAGTTACTACCATCCAGATCAACAAGGTCAGTGATTTCACTACATTTAAGATGCATCAAATTCCATCTTAATTATTAAATTGATGCCACACTACCAATGAAACACCCAAAGAAGGATAACTCGCTTCAAATTCCATGCCATTTTTTTAATTTCATCAAATTACGTGTTAAATTTTTAAAAATTTAAAATAATATCAATTTAGGAGTCCATTTCACATTTTCACATATAGAATGTACCAATGAATCTAGAATCTTGTGGTGCTTCTATTGGCAGATTAGTCATCATGATCTTATCTACTCGAGGTCACCACATTCTATATTCATGGGAAGAAGTATAATTTTCTATGATCCTATAATACTTGATATTGTAACAATATATATGTGCAGTATGTTAGATGTATCTAGCCCTTATGATATATGTTTATGATTAATACCATAGTATCTCGAGGTTCTCATTAGTTTCCAAGAAGTTCAATAAATGTTTTATATGAGAAATGATCTATTGGAATTACATTGTAAGTGGTGTCTTTATAAATATGAACACTATTATGATAAGAGTAAAAATGAAAATATAATTATATATATGATATGGTAATAAAATTTTATTTTTCATGTTTGGTATAGTGAACCCACTTCTACAAAAAAGATAATCTCATTTTCATTGGTTAATCATTCAAATTTAAATTCCTAGAATGTTATAGTAATATAATTTATCAAATCATGTAGAGAATGTATTTTACTTGGGATGATTTTTGAAAAGTTAAAAATAAAAAGTACAAATTAATATGAAAAAATATATATATTCCAATGAACATTAGTGATATTTGATGATGAATATTTAAGAACCATTAATGAAGAAACCTCATCAAACTCCTAAAATATATAATTTATGAAATGATACTAAAAAGGAGAAAATATTATTCAACAAAAACATTCTTTTTTAAATATAATAAATTAATAATATTAATGATACCCAATAATTATCTTAAATTGATCAAATTAAATACAACAAATTTTCATTGTATGAATATTATAGGTAATCCATGAATGATGAATTAAACTATTGAATGAATCAAATATTTTAAAGTGAGTTCCAAGTCCTTGAGATAAAAATATAAATAAAAATTAATTATAAATGAATAAAAAAGTAGAATAGATAAGAGAGAATTTATAAGTCTTGGTCGAAGTGTAAGGAATATAGTCGAATAGATATATTACAAAATGATGATACATTTTATCCTATGACTAGTTTGGATGTTATCAAACACTTTTCTTCCAATATTTTTCATTTTTATTAAATAAAAAATATTATTCATGAGAAGTATATATTTATCATTGGATTTTTACTGGATGAATTCTTCCCAGATTTTTACTTTTTAAAAAAAATAATGTCGGATATTAAAAACAACTACAAAGTTATAAAGTATTTATCTGTATTCAAGTAAGTACCCAATACAAAGAAAACGAGACACTATGTTTTTTTAAGTAGTTTATGTTTATAAGACTATGAGTATATCATAATTTATATATTATGATAGACTATGATTTTATTATGATGTTTTCAGAATATGTAGTTGATATTATATTTATATTCTTGAGAGATAGTAATTATGTGTATTTTCTTGAACTCATGAATAATAAAATTAAAATTTACTCCATTATAGATTTAACATTAAATATTTAGGTTAAAAATAACATAGAAGAATAAATCCATGTTATTATAATAATATAAAAATATCAGTGATATTTTTAATAGGATTCACATGGAATATTTTAATTGAGTGGGTACCCCAAACACTACTCCCATGAAATTGATTAAGGGAGTTGTTATAAAATTTTTAAAAAATATTTCAATATATAAAAATTAATGGGATATTTTTTAACATGTTTGTATCAAGGACTAAAATTGTCTCTGAATAATACCTTATTATTATGTGTTATATAGTACATAAATTGTGTAGTGTAGAGGATTCAAAAATAAATGTATGTTATATTTTATGAATAAATATTTTATTTTTTTGTGATAATACACATTAAAGAAATTAATCCTTTATGTTATAGATGTGGGTTAGGATCGACCAATTGATCGAAATAATTCTACCTGAAGAGTAAAATTCTATTTTGTATGAAATGTGTTCCATGATAGAGTATAAAAGAAGTGAAATTTTTATTGATAACTAAAATTATAAAATACATTACTATAACTCATTATTGTTCATAGATTCCATGGATGATGCAATAGTTGATCAGTTTGGTTGAATAAGTTAAGATTCAAATATAAATCATTTTTACTACAATAATTTTATTAATATAAATGTGAATTTTTCCCAATAATCTAAAATTAAATTAATGTGCACAAATTGACTTCATTAAGAATACACTTAAAAAACTATGAGAAAAAACATTTATATATTGATGACAAAACATATTATATCCTCACAAATTTAATTATAAAAAAATTATGCGAAAAATTATGTAATCATAAGATTTAAACCTGTAATTTACATCTATTATGGATTATTTTAACACTCCCCTCCCTAATATGTTTTTATTTTTAAATTTAAATTATTCCATTTCATGAGTATTTTTTCAAGGAGGAGTGTGATAGTAGTGTGTTTTAATATTATTAATGAGATATATTGAATATTTTATTACATTGTATTGTTTAATTCATTTATCGTTGTGTATGTTGACTTAGATTTGGTTATAAATATTTTTTATTTAAGAATACAAATTTTCTTTTTGTAAACAATGTTTGGTAGTGGTTGTTCCTAAGAGGAGTTCAATGGTGAAATGGTAATGTTAGACAATAATTTATTTTGATTCATAAAAATCCAATGGTTGAAATTGATAGGCAGCAAGGTATATTAGAATTATACTTTTTTGATGTTTTTTTAAAATGTTTATGTTTTATTCCCTAATAAAACAATATGAAAAAATTATTATATACATTATGATCAATTTGATTGTAGAAAATAATAGTTTTGTGTATATATTATAGATAATTATTAATGTTTATCATTATTCAAGTCAAACATATGTTCTTATCACTTTTAAAATTTTATTTTTGTCACCACACATAAAAATAGATATATATGATAAACATCATTTTACTTATGTTGTTTCCCATTCTAAGGATATATATGTATCATAGTGTGTGTTTCACATTTTTTTCATCCCATATAAAATCATATAAATAACTATCATCTATCATACACAATGACATTGGTGATCAAAATACATAAATGAATTAATCAATGAAAAAATATACGCCTCTATATTCAATATATTTTGAAATAAATATCACATAATATATCATAGAAAAAATGTTGATAAGATGTATTATATTATATTTAATAGAAGATTATTGGATATTGGACATGAAATTTGTGATATCATTGACAATAATAATTTTATAATATTATATATGTAATAATAAAAGGTTTTTATAAAACCATGTATAGTGGAAAATAAAAAATTATGGAATTAAAATTAAAATCAATGAAATTTTATGTGGGATAAGGTATTGAAGTTCTCATTATAGAATATTGAATTTTTTCATAAATTTTATTGATAAACATAGATATATAAGTTAATATTAATTGAGACATGGAAAATTTTATAATTTTTCGTAATAATATGTTATAGAACCCTCAAAATAAATTTATCATATAATGTGACCATTTTAAAACAAAAAAAAATAGGAGGGAAACTATGATTTGTTCCTAGTTATAATTCATTTGTGAGTTTTTATTTTTTTACTATTTTATTCAGTGATACTATTCACTTGTGTTATTGATATGTTGTTTGAGGCTGATTGAAATGAAATAGATAAAAATAATGTTGATAAACCGTCATATATATCATGACAATCCATTGAAATGGGCAGATTGTAAGATCAAAAATGGGTTTTGAAGAGTTATATGGGAAATAGATATTTTCATATACATAGTCTCATAGTGGTTTTGTGGTAAAATATGTGGAGGCACAAAAAAACAAATTTAATCTAGCTATTATGTAATAGTGAATCAATCAAACACCCATATCAGGGCTCCATATAGTTTTATGGAAGACCCTAGATTGCTCAAAAGAGTTTCCAATGATAGAAAATTGTAAACTAAACATGAAATTGTAATACTAAATTCTATAGAAAATCAATAGATATTTGTGAACCAATCATTCCAGTTGAATTTATATATAATCTATCAATTTCAAGAAAGATATGGTGGATTGTATTCTATAGTTATACTCAAAAAAATTCAAGTATGGTTGGAGATGGATGACCAGAATCTATATCAATAAAATAATTATATTGGGAAATTTGAGTTTATGTTAACATTCTATATGGAATAAACAATCTATATAACTCGATCAAAGAATTTTAAGATATATAGAATCTTTAAAATCACTTCAGAAAATTGGGAGATATGATTTTATAGTTTTCCATATAAAATATATCCTTTGGATGTCAATATGACAATAACCATTTTGGGATTTCTTATGTTTTGGTGGTCCTCTATTTATGAATAAATGTTTCAATTATTATATAAATAGTTGATTGAAAATATTGAGTAATCATTGAGATAATATCCCTCACATTGTAGTGATTATTCAAGATATATTTTGGATTTGAGTGAGTTTGAAAAAAAGGCTTCTAATGTGTTGAAAATATTAAAGGAACTTGTGGGTGGGATGTTAATATTGATCAGATTTTCAAATATTATATTCTATTCACATACTTATAATTTAGGAAAATAATCATAATTCATTAAATTTATTTCAATTTAATATGATTATAATGTGTACAAATATATTGAAACAAATATTAACACAATATTTTTAACATGCTAAAATGAGTGTGTTAACTATTAAAACCCCTGATGTCATGTGTGTTATTTTACTATATATATATATATATATATATGTATGTATGTATTTATCTACATCACATCATTTCATTCATGTTTGAGTATCACAATCTTGTGATGGGAAAATGATTTATAGAATTATTTTTTTGTAAACTTGAATCCCCCCATATCAATAGTGGTCTACACTCACCTAGAAATTACATTTTGTATCAAACCATTCCTAATGTCGCTCTATGTGCTTTCCCTTTGATCCCAAATTTTTTCAATTTCTAAAATATTCTTATTAATATTATCTATAGAGTTTATTAATACAGTCAAAAATAATCGGATTCCCATTTTTGATGGGAAGTGATTGTATAATTGGAAAGAGTGGATGGTTCCATATGTTCTTTCTCTTGTATTGGACATTCATGAAATCAACAATAATGGAGTAAATATTCATGAGGTTTTTACCACCTACAATTTGATTATTAAGAATATAATTTTATTTTATGGGAGTTTGTGAAATCCTATAGAATTATCTCTCCTAATAAAATATTCAACAAGAGTTATGGGTATAAAAATACTGATTTGATGATAAAAGAAACCACATGATATCAATATGTGAGATAAGAACTATAAATAATCCTAGTTACAAAAAAATTTCTATAAATTTGAGGAAAACTACATGGGATAATATCATTTGGTTGATGATTTGTTTTTCCATATGGACAAAATGTCAATCTAAATTTGATTCAATGGGGAAACTAATGATGATTACATGGTGGTAATAAAATTTATTTGGATTTTTTTGGATAAATTTTATCTAATGATTTATTCCATTGATTAACATGATATTGATGAGTGGACCACTGATAAGATGAAGATGATATTTATTATCTATTAAGTAATGGTAGGGATGATGTTAGGAATATATGTAAAATTTTATGACGGTATTTTCAAATGTTCTAATGGTTCAAAAACTATTAATTTTAAAAACAAATTTAGGGATGAATTAAAATTTAAAGTTACATTCGTGATTTTTTTAAACATAAATAATTATTTTTAAAATCCACATAATTAGTAAATTTTATGTATAAGTTTAAACCACCATTTATTTTTTAAAATTATTGACAGATTAATATCATTACATATGTTTCATTAATAAGATAGTTAAATCTATAAGGATGACCACTCACAGAGGTCATCAAGTTGAAATATAATAGAAGAAAGTTTTAAAGGATGAAATTATTTTATACGAAATGGAGTTACCATCACATCAAGGAAAATGAAATTTTTCTCAAAATAGGTTGTTATATATTATAGTAAGGAATGTAAATAAAAGATAATAAAGACTCACTTATTGGGAAGAACTATTTATGGATAACTCAAATCAGCCCAAAGATCATTTTAGTGAAGAAGAAGAAGGAACTAGTTGAGTGGAATGATGTGTCAAGTATACACTAAAATAATTCCAATTAATAATTATAGTTTTGGTAAGAATTAAATTAAT
The DNA here is from genome assembly GCA_963277665.1 of Viscum album. Classification (NCBI taxonomy): domain Eukaryota; kingdom Viridiplantae; phylum Streptophyta; class Magnoliopsida; order Santalales; family Viscaceae; genus Viscum; species Viscum album. The sequence continues at coordinate 1,260,788,542 of OY728140.1, read as the reverse complement.
TAATAATATTCACATAGAACCATGGAATAAAATAATATTAATGGATCATTCTAAAAATATATTGATGAATGAAATTAAAATACATATGTCATGATGACTGTGTAATTTATATTATTGATGTGTAATCTCAACAAAACCCATGATTATATGGATATTATGCATGATTTCACTGAAGAAATATTATCATCTACTTTTTGTCCTAGAAAATAGTAGCACTCAGTGGGGAATTAATCTGGGTATTATAAATTCTTTAAAAACCCATTTCTATTGATCCTTACCATGAGTTAATAGGGAAAAGATGTTTTATTTATATTATGATTAATGAAATTTAATAAAATAGTTAGTCACATGATTTTTTATTTGATTACCCCAATAATCCAAATCCAAGGGGAATGAAATGTTCTGATGAAAAATAAAATCTACGATCACGAATTTTTATTTTACAATGTAAATATGTGGCAATGGTCCAAAATTTTAATTATATTCAACAAATAAATGAATAAAACTGTGTGATTCTTATAATTTAGAATTAATTTAAGAAAATATGAATCATTTTAACATCCACTAATTACATTTATAAATAACACTATATTTTGTTAAGCACATAGAAATTTGTTTTGATCCTCTAATGAGATACCTCTTAGAAAACCAATTTTTTCTCCACCAATGTCTTAATTCAATGCTTGAAATCCCTCAAATACCCTTAAATATTTATTATATTAGCATGGAATACTTATTCTATTGTTTCAATTTTGGAATAATATAACCCTTATCTATATGCATAATAACAGTCAACATGATTCCTCTTTTATTTTATTTTTTCCATTTAACATTTAAGTCAATAAATATCTTTTCAAGAAATATTTGCATATTTGTAATTACAATGTCCAAAGTTAGTATCATGGATTCCTCGTATATTAAATAAAATACATTTATATAATAGAAATAATCAACTCTATAATATTAATCCAAATTCTGAATTATAAAAAACACATTATCCTACTATTTTTATCTCCAAAAATTCGGTACACTCTATGTTTCATGCTTTTAGAAAAATAATCAATCCCCTAAATCATGGTCAATAAAAGATTATATCATTTTTTTAAACATATGAATCCACCATTCATTTAGCCATGATTCCCTCAACATGCAATAGAGGAAACACAAATATCATATTAATAATAAACAAAATAACATTTAAACTACCAAATTCCAATATTCTAAAAAATTACTAAGAGAATTATTCTCACCAAATTATCCTTTACTCTGAGATGACTCATATGGAGTGCTAGAAATGTCTCTTATGGTTTTCCAAAATGACACTTTTGAGGTCTAAAAATGAATTTTATAGATATGATTTTTCCATAAAATGAAACTTAATGAGTCAGATTGACTCTTTCAAAATTAAAAAACAAATATTATATTTTCCCAACACTTTATCGTTTCACAACATCCTTAATATAATGAAATTTATAAATAACCTTCATTTTTTCCATTTCCCATGTTAAAAGGTATATGCTTACAAAATAACTCCATAATTCTTATGGCCTTTTTGTTATGAGTTCAGTAAGAATCTTAATGTTGTATTGTATGCACTATTAATTATCTTTTACAGAAATATGACCCAAGAAAAAATAAAAGTGGATTTTGTTTTAAAAAAAGTATCACCCATGTTGTTGGTTAACAACCTCAAAATAGATTTATCCCTTCACATCGACACTATAAAAAATTATATCTAAACAAAAAATATTTCTGAATGAATTTCTATAAAACAGTGTATAAATGATGTTGAGTCAATAATGTTTTCCTTATGAATTTTCCATTCATTCATACTTGAGGGAGACTATTGATTCAATAAGTTTTCCTTATGACTTGTCCATTCCTTCTTGTTTTTAAAATCACAAAAATCTTATCTCAAGGAAAATCCCATTTTACCCTGTGTTTTACTTCTATAAGGAAAAATTTCCTTCCCTAAGGAAATTTATCCTTTCCATGTTTACCACTGTTCATTATCTTGTCTAGGTGTACAAATAGGTTTCATATCTAAAACCTTAGAATCATATAATACTTAGATAAAGAGCATTATTTTTTAGGATCTGAATTCTGACTCTGAGTTCTCATGAATTCTGACTCCGAACTTTCTATGTTCAGACTCCGAATTCTAGTGTATTCAGCCTCCAAACTTTGTAAGTTTAGACTTTGAAATATAATTAATTCATACTCCGAACATTGTATGTTCATGCTCGGAATTCTCATGAATTCTGACTCTGAAATTTGTATGTTCTGACTCTGAATTCTCATGAATTCTGACTCCGAACTTTGTAATTTTAGGTTATGAATTATTGTGAATCCAGATTCATAATTTCATTGAAATTCACACTATGGAATTCTATAAAGTTCAGGTTCCAAATTCACTATGAAATATAATCCCAATATCCTCACATTATAGACTTTGAATGTGTTTTTGGTTAGACTCTGAACTTTTATCGGCTTACATTCAGAATATTTGATTTTGGTTAAGTAACAATTTTTTTTCTTACAAACTTTTTTGATATAAAATGATTTCGTGCATTTAGTTACTAACTAACCGTTGTTTGATCGACACATGTACAGGTCCCTCTGAAATTCAAGTAAAAATATGACCATTGGAGGAGGGAGCTGATCGTTGGTGTTGTGCCTATAAAAAAGTGCTCAAATGAAAGAGCTCAAAAGAAGTTGATCAATCTTGAGATTACATTATGATGAACATATTTCTATTGAGAGAGGATTTATTTATTTCTATGTACTAAACACCTTATTCATATTCTCTTTGTGAAACTCCCCTTGTTGCTGTGTAAAATCGAGGGCTTACGGGGATAGGAAGACAGAGGTGCTGACTACCTTAAATTTGAGGGCTTCCTTGCTGAGAAAGACAGAGGTTCCGACTACCTTGAAGTTGAGGGCTTGTGAGGATAGCAAGACTGATTCCGATATTTGTATCGAGGGCTTACCCTGGTGTGGGTAAGATAGTCTTTCTTGAATTTAAAAATCAAGGGACCTTTATCCAAGGTTTTTGGATACCCTTCTCTTTGGGTTAAAAGACTTACTACTTGTTAATTGTTTGTTTCATGTTTTTTGCTTTGTTTTGTTTGTTGAGAAAATTATAACTATCCTATAATTCCTTATACTTGTACTCTAATTTAGTAAGATTATATACACTTTAAGGTAGAATCTATATAGATGTAAACATTCATTAAGTTTCCTATTCCAGAACAAACATTTCGTAATCAATTTCTCAGAATCATATTTCAAGAATCCATCAATTGTGTAGAACTAGAGGTTTTCTGAATTACCTTGTTAAACTTTTTTAAACATAATCATATTTAAAAGATCCAAAATAATTTTTTAAAGTATACAATTCACTCCTCTTGTATACTGATCATTATTAGATACTTTATTCGGTGTCTATATTATTTTGATCCTTCATTTGGTACTATAAAGTATATCATACTCCACATACCATCTCCAAAATTGGTTTCAGAGGAAGGTTCCTAAAATACATATATTCACATATAAGTTTTCCAAGCTTAGTTTTCATTGTTCTATCTTTTTTTGATAAGGAATATTTTCCTAGAATACGAACTATTTCTATTAACAAGGTTTGTGGAAATAGTTTATCTTTAAGATGGCAGGAATCAATGTTGGTTCCATTGACAACCTAAATCCAACCAGACAGCCTATTTTTGATCGGAATGATTATGAATATTAGAGAGATCTCATGAATATATTCATTATCAATACTGGTGTTGATAATTTTCTTATGATCAGGGGAGGTTATAAAAATCCTGGCAAGGAAGTTAGTACTTTCACCTACCAAGAAAATCATGAATACCAACTGAATTATAAGGTACACAATACATTTCATTGTTCCAGGACTAGAAACATATATAACCAAATTTCATCTTGTGAATCAGAAAATTTTATATAAAATAATATTTAAGTTACTCACTTTTTAACTTCATAAGATATTGATTCTAGAAGAGCCATGCTTCTAGGTGAATATCACGGTTTCTACTTTCCTTATGGAGAACCCAATTTAAGGTGATACAGAGATTCATGACTTCTGTTAATAGATTACAATACATGGGTGATAAAGGATTGAATGGTGAATCTCTTGTTGATATGATCATAGGCATCATGCCCAATGAGTGGGAGTCCTACAAAAATGCTATTGATGAGAACAAAAATGTTACTGAGATTTCTCTTGATGAACTTTTTGGAACTCTTCTACAACACGAGGCTAGAATGAAGAGAGATGCTGATAACATAAAGAAGAAGAATGGAAATTAAAGTGATACTTTTACTAAAACATAAAATAATTTTAAATCTAAGACTCCTGAGAGAGTTACTAGATCCAAATCTAAGAAAATTGTTATTCAATCTGATTCTAGTGGGAGTGAATCTTCAAAAAAATGAGTAATCAAATCTAGCTCGAATGATGAACAAGATTTTTGGACAGAAGAACATCCAATATAGATACAAAAAGAAATAAAGGAATGATAATAATGATTCAGAAGTTACATGTTATGAATGCAAGAGAGATGGACATATAAGACCTGATTGTCTTATGCTCAAGATAAAATAAAGAAAAAAAGCATTTTGAGATAAATATAACTGCGTAATGCAAAGTTAAAGCAAAGAAAGTTTTAAAATCTAATGACACCTCTAGTACCAGTGGTGGAGACTATTCAAATGAATCATGAGATTACGAATCTTCTGTACAGAAGAATCTTGTACTAATAGCCAAACTACGTATTGAAAATCATTGCTTAATAGCTTTGGTACACAATGTTGAATCAATGACCAATGTTTATTTGAATGCAAACAATAGTGATAGTAACTACTATAACTCTTTTGAGAAAGAATCCTCTTCCGATAAAGATAATACATTACCTAACTATGAAGAAGTTTTTATGTTTTCCATTCTCCTTGAGATTGATAATTTAAAACTCTTGGAAGGATTGGTAAGGAAAATTCAAGAAATATTATTCTTACTAATGAAATATCAGATCCTTTTAAAGATCATTATTTGAAAAATGTTTATTTTGAAAGTATTTCAAAAAATCTTAAGGAAGTAAATTCTTAGAATAATAAACTTTATAATGATCTAGAAAATTTAATTTATAAGAAAAATGTTTTCGACCATAACTCTAGCTCAAAATCAAATGTTTTGGAAGACAAGAACATAGTTATCAAACAAAAATCCGAAATTTTTTCCTTAAAGAAGTGTTTTTCAAACTTTACCTTAGTTGATTTTTTTGATAAAATGTGTTCTCAAATCTGACCTCTAAGGAATAATTTTGGATTTGGCTATACTTTTTCTAAACTAGTTTTTAGTAACATTTATCTTGTTCCACAAAGTGATCCTTTCTTTACCAAGTGTCGGTGTGGTGGACACTGGGAAAAAATTGTTCCTTAAACAAAACGCAGTCTTTTGGATTTCATGAAGCCAATTTTTCTATGAAAATGTGGGTGACTAAAATTTTTCTTTATTAAATTTTCGGATCAAAGAAAGTTTGGATTCTGAAAGCCTAACTCTTTTATTTTTAAGAAAATAGAGAAATTTCCAATAGCAATGCATGGTACATGGATAGTATATGTTCCTTACATATGACTGGTAACAAAAACTAATTTTAAAACATTATCAAGACGAAAAAAGGAAAAGTAACTTTTGGAGATAATGCTTAGGGAGAAATTATTGGTATAGGTAATATCATTCTTCTTGAAAAAACATTTATTTTAGGTGTTTTATTTGTGAAAGTTCTTATGCAAAACCTAATTAGCATAATCCAATTATGTGATGAAGGCTACCATGTAAATTTTTGGAACGACATGTGCTTTGTACACAATTACAAGGAAGATTTTATTCTTTCTACCCACAGGCAAGATAATGTATTACACACTAAACTCAGAAGACCATAGGAGCCAAGACTTACCTTTACATAGTGCAATAGAATATCATTCTTGGTTATGGAATAGAAGGTTAGGAAATGGTAACCTTAAAAATCTATGCAAACTCTCTAGGAAAAGACTAGTTAAGGATCTACCGGATCTTATATTTGATTATTCAAAAGATTATGTCCCTTGTCAACATGGAAGGAATCATAAATCTAGTTTCAAATCAATTGGTGAAGTCTCTACTACTTATGCATTACAGTTAGTGCATATGGATCTTTTTGGCCCAACACAAACTAGAAGCATTGGTGGAAAATATTATGTATTTGTTTTAGTTGATGATTAAACTAGATTTACTTGGGTCTATTTTCTAGTAATGAAATATAAATCTTTTTTTTATTTTAAAAGTTTTAGGGCCCAAGTTAAAAATGAGAAAAACCATCCAATGAAAACTATTCATAGTTATCATGGTGGAGAATTTAAAATTTCTGATTTTGAGTCTTTTTATAGTAGAAAAGTTATTACTCACAATTTCTCAGCACCGAGAACTCCTGAATAGAATGGTGTTGTTAATGGAGGAAATAGTATTCTTCATGAGATAACAAGAACCATGTTGAGTAAATATTCTATAGAAATAAATTTTCCAGCTGAACTTGTAAACACTACTTGTTATACTATAAATCGAGTTTTAATTATACTTTTTATTAATAAAACTCTTTATGAGTAATGGAATTGTAAAAAACATAGAGTTTCATACTTCAAGGTTTTTGGATGCAATGTATTTATCCTAAATACTAATGATAATATATATAAATTTCAACCAAAATCTGATTAAAGAATTTTCTTAGGCTACTCCACAAATTCTAAGTCTTATAGAGATTTCAATAAAACACTTGTACTATAGAAGAGACAGTACATGTTAAATTTGATGAAACATATCCTCTAGTTTTTAAACAACCCCAACCTACATCTTCATATGTGTTTTCAAAAACTGATTATCAACCCTAGATAGAAGATCCCTCTGATAAGTAAAATTTCCAAGAATATATTTCTGAAACATTTTCCCCAAAAGATTTCATACCCTATGTTGATGAACAAGTTTAAAAAAAACCCAAATCAGGTGTCTCTTAAGAATCATCCCAGTGATAGTATCATTGGTGATGTGAATTAAACTGTTAGGACTAGATGTTTCTTATGAAATGAAGTATAAAATCTTGCATTCCTTTCCCAATTAGAACCACAAAGCACTGATGAAGCTTTAGGTGATGATTATTGGATTAAAGCCATGCAAGATAAACTAAATGAATGTGAATGGAATAATGTCTGGACTTTGGTTGAATGACCTAAGGAAACTTCTATCATTGGTGTAAAATGGGTCTTTAGAAATAAGTGTGATGAAAATGTAATCATAGTATGAAATAAAGCCAGATTAGTTTCCAAAGTCTTTAATCAACAAAAATGAATAGACTATGAATAATCCTATGCTCCAGTAGCTATACTTGAATCTATTCACATTTTACTTGCCTTTGCATCATTCTTCAATTTCAAAATTTTTCAAATGGATGTGAAATGTGCTTTCCTTAACGGTTATGTACAAGAGGGTGTTTTTGTTGAATAACCTCTTGGTTTTAAAGATACAAAACATCCTGATCATGTTTTTAGACTTACCAAAGCTTTTTATTGACTTAACAAAGCCCCTCAAGCCTGGTATGATAGACTTAAATTATTTTTTCTTAAAAATAATTATGTTAAGAGAAATTAAGATCCAACCCTTTTTATAAATAAAGATAAGAAAAATGTTTTGATTGTTCAAAATTATGTTGGTTAATTTATATTTTTTTTAACCCATCAATCTTTAACTGATTCCTATTCAGATATAATGAAATTTTAATTTGAAATGAGTATAATGGGTGAGTTAACATTTTTCCTTGGTTTTTAAATTTCTCAAAAAACTATAAGGAATCAATATATCCCAACATAAGTATATTAAAGATCTTCATAAAAATTATGGATATGACAACACTAAGAGTCTAAGTACTCTTATTGGTACCTCAAACATACTGGAAGTTGATGAAGCTGGGAAACTAGTAGATCAAACATCCTTTACAGGTATGATATGAAGTCTACTTTAACAAGGAAGATTACCTTACAGTTACCCTCTGATAGTTTTGAATACATTGAAACGAATTTAGGAAAGATAACTGTAAGGTAATCTTCCTTGTTAAACTTTAATTGAAACCAATATCCTTAAATTAATAAATTGTTATTCATAGGAAGAGTACATTAGTTTTTTAGTTTTTCAAGATTTTCGTAATTGAAATTTTCATAAAGAAGTTTTTCGTATATCAAATTTTGGCAATGACAATTTTCGTACTTGAAATTTTCGTAATAAAGATTTTTGTAATTCAAATTTTCCTATTGAAGATTTCCGTACTTGAAATTTTCATAACTGATATTTTTGTACATGAAATTTTCATAATAAAGATTTTCAAACTTGAAATTTGTGTAATGAAGATTCTCGTAATTGAAATTTTCATAATGAATATTTTCATACTTATTTTTACGGAGATTTTCATAGTCAATTTTTTAAAAAAAAATCTAACGTTCTTCAAGAAGAATATGACCTATTATGAATAATATTCTTGACAATCCAAACATTATGTTTTCCTTTCTGTAGTTTTAGTAATAATCGTTTACTTGCTGGTATTTTTATTTGTTTTAAAATTTTTTGGGTTCTCTTTTTCATAAATCCGAATGTTTGTATTAAAACCCTCTAAAGATTAGATTCATGTTTTTCTTGCAGATATCATATGAACCTTCAGATCTAATCAGATGACTTCTCAACTGTTGTATTGACTTTGGAAGTTCAACTGTCGTGTCAAACACCTATATAAAGGACCCCCAATGGTGATCCCACATCAGATTTCAAGGCTTTTCATGCCGAAGATCTACTCCTATTTCAAAAGCCTGTTCGGAATCTTTCAAATCTTCCTCAAATCAGAATGTCTGTTGATGATCCTTCTCAATATATGTATATTATCAAGCTAATTCGAGAATGGAAGATATATAATAAAGGCTGGTGAATCCGAATTTCTTCAACAATTTTGATTCTATTATTTCAAAAAATATCAAGCTAAATAGATGGGAGAGTGTCTGGTTATCAAATCCCAATGCTCAAGATTTGGTGTAGCCGGATCTTCATATTAAATTTTTTGATTTAGTAATTTTCTTTAATGAAAAAGGCAGAGAAGTTTTCATTCAGAAGATATGGAAAGAATGTTTCTCTTTCATATATAATGGCGTCTAGTTTGATAAGAGTTCCATTTGAAGGGGAAGCTAAGTTCTGTTCCCATAAGTTTAAAGATGTTCAGGGAATTTTTTACATGGTGTAATATATATAGTTTCTTAGTCCAACTGATGTCAAGACTCCGAAAAATTCTCACCTCTCTACAAATAATCGGATTCTTGAATTATGGGTTCAAGGTTTTATCATTCTGAGAAAAGGTGATAAGGACACCTTGAAAAAGACTGACATGTACATCCTAGATTTTCTAGTGAATCTGAGGAAGATAGACATGGTCAAGCACATTCTAATTACAATTGAGAATATTAATAATGGGAACTTTAAAGCTTAGATTATCATGTACCTGGCTATTCTTTCAAAGCTAATTGTTCGGTGTTTAGAGTCTTTCAAAATACCTTACTGTTTAAAGTAGAGATATTGAAAAGTCATTCTGATTAGTGATGGAACTCTCAATATTATGAAAGTTGGTTTTTCTAAGAAATCAGTAGAATTCAATGATCATCTATCAGAAGAGGCTGAAGATGTTCCGAAGGAACCAGAACTAGCTGAAATATTGAAAAATGTTGGAAAGAAGAAAATGTTGAAAGAAGTATAAGAGGAAGAGAAAAACCCAAAGAAAATGAAGTGCAATCTGCACCTCCAAAACCCAAGATGAAAAAAGCCTATCAAGAGGAAGTTGTTGCAAAATGGAGGGAATACAAGAAAAATCAGAAAGAAGGAGAGCCATAGTTTTTCTTGGATCCTACAAAAGCTAAGGATTTAAAAAAGAAGACAATTGATGAGCTTGAGAAGGATGATAAAGAGAAGAATCAAAATAAGAATTTGTCTGAGGCTGAAAGTTTTCAATCCCTTTAGAGGGATACTGAGAAAGCGTCCGAGAATATTTCAGCACCAAAATTGTTCCTGGTAGAGGCCTTACCTGAGACATCGGGGAGGAAATTTCTCTCTCAGGAAAAATTAAAAGAAAACATTATTGAATAAAAAGAAGCTATGAAAGAAGTGGAAGAAGAACAATTGAGTGGTGACATAGAAGACCTCATAAATAGAGCTAAAGACATTCATGAGATGGAATGTGCTTCCGAAAAATTGTCAATATGAACCTCTCAAGATAGATCTTCAAAGTTTGCTACTCCTGGGTTAAATGACAAGCCTGAAGATGAATTAAACAAATTATCTAAGGAATAAAGTTATAATCAACATTCCATTCATCCTAAAGATGCTGAGGCAAGAGATGATAAGGAGAAGATATATGAAGATAGAATTGTTCAGCTGTCTGTTAGTGAAAATGAGGCTCTGAATGAAGAATTTATTCCAAGAACTGACAAGGTGAAACTGGTGGTTGTGGATACACCTATAAGATAAATTTTATGTAAGAAGGAAGATGGTGGATATTCGAAGAGGAAGCATGTAGAGAGAGAGAAAGAGACGTCACCAAGTAAAGTCTCCGACTTTGAATCATCATCCCTTGGACATGATTTCGTCATTCAATCACTGAAGAATCTTGTTGACACAATTCTGATCTTTCCAATCATTGACTCGAGATGTCAGATGCTCCATCACACCTTGAATCAAAAATCGGATTCAGTATCCATGGTGATGGATAAGTGTGTAAAGGTTGAGGCTGATTACAAGATATTCTTCATTAACTACTATGCCCACAAAAAATCATGTAAGAAATTGATTAGCTAGTTGAAGAAAATAGTTAAATATTTTAGAGAGCTTGATGAGTTTCAACCTAATTTTAAGGAAGCTTTTGATATTAAAGATAGTAAAATAAAGGATCTCATGACTAATGTTGAGGGAAAGCTAACTCTTGAGAAGAATACTCAAATTCAAGAGGTAATGTATCTGAGTGGAAATCTATATTCTATTTCTCAATGTTGGAAGAGGTAAAGGGATATTCAGATTGAGATCGAAGAAAAGCTAGTCAAGTAAGATGAACTGATAAAGGCTCTGGCAGAAGATCTCAAGTCTCAGAATGAAAGAATTATAGCTTTAGAGATGAAATCATAGTATCAGGATCATCTCCTAAAGAAATCAGAGGAAGAACACAAGGAACTCAAAAAGATAAAAACCATAGTGAAAAAATTTATACCCAAGGAGAAGGAAGGAAAATAGATCCAATCTGATTTTTTTTTGTATTTTCTTTCCTTGTACAAATTCTTCCTATCTTAATAAAATTTTGGTTACTTGTTTTTGTTTGGTTTCTTTGTAATAATATTTTAGGTACTGTAATTTCTCATCCATTCCCTCAAATTCTTATTGAAAATCACAAAGGGTGAGAAAGGAAATAAATAATATGTAAAGAAGAAATATCCCTAATAAGGGGGAGTTTATCTAAGAGGGATTTTTCATTAAAAAGATTTTCGTACTCAAGATAATGAAAACTATCATACCAGAAAACATTAATATGCCCTTAGTGTTCCAAATCCTAAGGAGGAGTTAGTCGTATTCATCTTTGTCCATTTGATATAGGAGAGAAGTTTTATTTTCAATATCTAGAAAAATAATTTCTAAGTCCATTTACATTTTAGAAAGGATATCTGTGATTTCCAAAAAGGGGGAGATTGTTGAGTTAATAAGGTTTTCCGTATTACTTTTCCATTCCTTCATACTTGAGGGAGATTTTTGAGTCAATAAGTTTTCCTTATGACTTGACCATTCATTCTTGTTTTGAAAATCACAAACAACTTATCTCAAGTAAAATCTCATTTTAACCTATGTTTTACTTCAATAAGGAAAATTTCTTTCCCCCAAGAAATTTATCCTTACCATGTTTTTCATTGTTCATTATCTTGTCTAAGTGTAAAAATTAGTTTGATATCTAAAACCTCTGAATCATATAATACTTAGATAAAGAGAATTATGTTTTTAGGATCCGAATTTTGTCTCCAAATTCTCATGAATTCTGAATCTGAACATTGTATGTTCAAAAATTGAATTATAATGAATTCAGACTCCAAACATTATAATTTCAAACATTGAATTCTAATGAATTTAGATTCGAAAAATTGTAAGTTCAGACTCCGAGTTCTCATGAATTCAGAAACCAAACATTGTATGTTCTGACCCTAAATTCAAATGAATTCTGACTCTGACCTTTGTATGTTCAGGTTCCGAATTATTGTGAATCCAGATTCTGAATTTCATTGAAATTCAGACTATGGAATTATATAGACTTCATGTTCCAAATTTCATAGCAAACCGAATCTGGATATCATAAAATATAATAGGCTCTGAATGTGTTTTTGGTTAGACTCAAGAACTTTTATTTTCTTACATTCCGAATATTTAATTTTGGTTATGTAACTATTTTTTTCTTACACTCATTTTTGTTATAAAACAATGACATGCATTCAGTTACTAACTAACCATTGTTTTAGTGACACGTATACAGGACCCTCCGAAATACAAGGAAAAATATTGCCATTGGAGGATGGAGATGACCGTTGTTGATGTTCCTATAAATAGAAGCTCATTTGAAAGACCTCATAATAATTCGATCAATCTTGAGATTAGATACTTTTGAAGTGATTTCTTGAGATAGAGAGAGGATTTATTTCTTTGTTCATAATGAACACCTTGTTCAGATTTTATTTGTGCAACTCCGATTGTTGTTGTGTACAATCGAGGGCTTCTAGGGATAAGAAGATAGAGGTGCCGACTACCTTGAAGTCGATGGCTTCCTTACTGAGGAAGACAGAGGTGATGACTACCTTGAAGTTGAGCGCTTGTGGGGATAGCAAGAGAGACCTCGATCATCTTATCGAGGGATTTCCCTAGTGTGGGTAAGACAAACTTTCTTGAAAGTATAAATCAATGGACATTTATCCAAGGTTTTTTGGATACCCTTCTCTTCGAGTTAAAATACTTACTACTTGTTACTTGTTTGTTTCATGTTTTACACAGTGTTTTTTTATTGAGGAAAGTATAACTATCTTATACTTCCTTATACTTGTACTCTGATTTAGTAAGATTCTATAGGATTTAATGTAGAATATTTATCTTTGTAAACATTCATTAAGTTTCATTTTCTAGAACCAACTTTTCAGAATCACTTTCTCGGAATCATATTTCTAGAATCCAGCAAGTGTGTAGAACTAAAGGTTTTGTGAATTACCATATTTAACCTTGTTAAACATAATCATCATTAAAAGTTCCAAAATAAATTTTTAAAGTATACAATTCATCCCCCCTCTTATATATTGATCATTATTAGATACTTCATTTGGTATCTGAATTATTTTTATTCTACATTTGGTATTATAGAGTATATCATACTCCACATACCATCTCATCAAATGACTTACGTAACAGCTTCTCGAAGACCACTTGAGTTAATTATGTTGTTTAAATAAACAATTAAATTAAAATATCCTCATGATAAAACTTTTTCTTTTCATTATTCTCATCAACTTCACAAAACCTACTCCCCAGTTTTAAAAATATAAATACTACCCCCTCATCAATCACAAAAGAAAATTATTACTCTTGCTTTTTCATTTTGAGACAACACTCTCAGCCCACATTATTTCAAAACATTCATAGATTTTATAATGTTATCCACAAGTAATATTTTGACATGTTATCCCACATTATCAAACAAACCCATGTAAACCTATCAAAATGTTCATAAGATAGGTTTATAAATCTAAACATTTAATAAAATATAATTACCATACCTTTTTATAAATAGAATCCATAGGGGAGTGGGGGTATCTTGTAAAATCATTCTAGCTAGAGGCAGTCAATTGGAATTCAAGGTCCCAATGATACATATCAAAATCTACATTATGTAGTTCCATTTTCATTATATCCATAACTTTATTTTGAGTTGAAAAATAATTGGTCTTCATTAGTCATTTCCCAACAATTTTCTTTAATGGCCTGGTATAGTATATCGATGTTCATTCTCCTTGAATGATGGATATAATTTTTGGTAATATTAATAAATATAATGTTTTCACATATGATTGAAATATTAGATCCCACATCAGCATTTATATCCACAATATATTGATTTAATCATAATAATTTGGTATATTATTGAAGGAGTAAATTATTTATCCTTTTTAATGCTTAGAGAAATGAACAATTGCAAAGTACACATAAAATAAATTAATTAGCTTCCAAAATGGAAATCACCACCTGATGATGACTTTATTTCAACAACTAAACCATTCCAATACACATATGCATATACCAAAAATTTTGTTAGGATTTTCATTGATACAATAACCTAAAATCTATCAAATTATTAATATTCAAAATTAACCTATCAAGTTTTTGAATGTGGGTTTCCTTGGAAAATCATTGTTTCCATCAATACTATGATATATAAAATATAATATCATATTGTTTTATTATAAATTATAAGAATATTTCTATCATCAGTCCGAACACCTTTATATTTACCTCCATTCCATCATCGCTTTTTAACAATCTCATCTGAGTATAAATTGAATTATTACCATCTTGGAATCTTCCATTTAATATTATTTGACATACTCCATGGTATAATTTCATTAATAAATTAATGTATCTTATATTCTATGATTTACCTATAAAAAAGGGTTGATGTTTAAAATAGAATGATAGAAATAAAACATTCATGACACAAGTAATCAACAAAAATCTCACATAATCCAATTTTTTATCCTTAAGAATTTTCTTGATAAAGAATAACCAATATCCATTGATATATTTCCATTATAATATATTGGATCTGATCATATCAATGAAATTTAAATTCATGTTTTCTCAAATATTGTTCAAACCTAGAATACATATCCCTAGATGTTTTTTAAACTATATAATTCTGTTATCTTCCTGTAGACCATGATCACATATACATTCACAATAAGGAAATTTGGTTATGCATTTTATAACATTTCGTTAACAACTCCATTATGAAATGTAATCTTGACACCATTTATTAAACCATAAAATTAATTTTTCTCACAAAAAAACATTACTTTATCCCAAGTCTCCTTTATATAATTATTTTTTTATTCCTGAACGTCAACATAGTTTCGATGAAATTGTTATAATTTGTTCCTTGAACAGTTTTCTTGGTTTATCTATTTTCAGTTTGGAGAGGTTATTAATTCAAATACCTAAAAAAATTTAAATACTTGGAATCTTATTAAATAATATTATTCAATAATTTATATCAATAATTTATTTCACTGAATATTTAATTCTATATGTTTTCATTAGAGCTCTCTAATCCATGATAATTTTTCTTTCATCGATATCGTCCCTATATAATCCTCTATGAATAGTTTTGTACCTAATATATTTTACATATAATCAGTTACCTCATGATTTTATTTTATAGTTTTATATGGTCCCCCATAGATACTCACATTAGTACCATCTTCATAAGTTGTTTTATCCTAATTATGTGACAAAATAAACTAGTTTAATTTCCAAATGTTCTCAATTTTAGCAATAGTTTCATCATGGATTTAAATTTTTATCTTAAGAATAATGATTTTCTATTTTTATGAAATAATTTTGAATAAATATACAAGTAAAATAACACAATTTTCCTAGATATTAAAACTTATTATTCATGAAAATAAGTTAGTTTATTCTGAAAAGTTGATTGTACTTCTGTGTTAGAGTCTTCCCATACCACATCCCATTGGGTTTCATTTATTTATTTAGATATAAAAATCATTATCAGGTATTTATACTTATATAAGAATAATATACATCAATTAAATATATTTTATATTAATTTTAAATATAATTTTATAACCAATATTGCTGAAAATTTTATTCCACCTCGTAGTGACTGTTTTATAGAGGAGTCTAAATTAAAAACACATAGAAATTAATCCAAATCATTTTAAGGTAATCTCACACTTTATTACTGGTTAATTATTTAAAATTATCAGACTTTGCCTTCTGAATTTTAATCCAAACCATCATCAATGCTAACCTCAAATAAAAAGTAATATATTCATACAACTATAATTCACGTATAATAGTTATTAGTGAATCTATATGAATATAAACATTAATGAACAAGATATAATAAAAATTTCCATTCAAGGACATTTGTTTCATAGAAACACATACGTATATAAACACTAACTCAATAATTCATATTTATATTTTATACCTTTACTTGAATTTTTTTTTAAACTCTTCCTTTTTGACATGTATCACATGTGTGAGTTAGATCAATGGACAGTTTAGGGATATATCAGGAACATTATTTTTTACCTAGTGCCATCAAATAAAATTGACTCAAATACCGAGATTATATATTTGAGAATTCTTTTCATTGATGGATAAAAAACAAATATTCTCTTCTCACTAATTTCATATATGGTAGCTTTTTTTCTTCCCAGCATAAAAATGGAGTCATCTCATACCTTTATAATGAATTTATATTGTTTAAATTAATCATATTCTATGATTCACATAGTTTACTAACACATAATATAATAACACTGAGGTCGTTGAACAACAAGAAATCCATTTTTCTCCAACCATATACCAAATTTTTTATCTCTTATATAGTCAATAATCTTTAACCATTATCCATTTCAAACAGAGAAGATGTGTTTTTTCATAAATTATACTCATGACATGTTGTTAATTTAATTTATTTTGGTAATTAATTTTTTTTCAAATTCTCTAATAGATATTTATTTGTTACATTATGAGAAATTTTAGTGATGTTGATCATATTTTCATTTCCTTTTATGATCATTTTTCACATCTCTCAATCTGTTGGTGTTGATGGAGAATGCTATACTTTTAGTTCCATCATTTCATCCTCAAATTACAATACTAAGAAGATATTCTCAATTATTTTACAACATTATAATGCTTCAGGTAGCTTTTATGTCCTTTTTGGAGTCACTTATTGTGTATTCCTTGTACTCTTGATATGAAATTCATGGAGTTGTGTTTAATGAATTAAAAAATATATATTAAAAAATATTGGTCATGTGAAATTATGATCATCTATTTTTATTTCTCCTTATCTCTATTATTAACATTTACTATAGATTATAAATATTTTTTATAACCTAACATTCAAAAATAATAACACCAGATATAAATTTTATTTTTGTGTTCGTTCGATTCTTAAACATTTTTTTTATTTTTTATGAGTTACTAAAGACAACATTATTTCAAGGAGTGAATTATTGTGGTTATGTAATGAATGCACCTATTTTTTAATAAACTTAATGCATGTAACTATTTATATTTATCATTCAACTAATTAACTTGTCTGTATATAATAAATTTTATTATCCCCCCAAGTACCTCATTCACTTCATTGGAAGTTGGTGCACTCGAATTTTTGAAGCTCATGTCAGCGGTTAGAGGTCTATCATAGTTAAAAAGATTTCATCTGATCATCTGATGTTTCCCTTTATGTTTCTGAATTATAAAAGCATGTTATTTCACTAAAGCAGTCAATCCCCATTTATTTTTTTAATATTATTAATTTTTTATTCTAAACACATATTTTTCTAAATGTTTTCAAAATATAAATTTTTGAGTTGATCAACCACAACATTCCAAGTAGAATTATCTTCCACCATCCACTATAAATAATGATTAGAGAAATATATCACTGAATTTTTATTCATTCCCATTGTCCTCTAAATAACATTATTTCAATAAAAGGTTCATGTTCTTTCTTAAATATGATTCTTCCCATAACATCAACATCATCATTATAAAAACCATTCACTTGTGATCTATATATGATAGTCATGTGACCTACTTATCTAATTCATTTATAGACCTAAAATTCATATAGAACCATATCATTTGAGGGAATATCTTCAAGAGAATGAAAATTCATTATTTTGATGATATTTTGTGGCCTTATTTTTCTTTTTCCACACATACATGTTTTCTTCATCCAATTTTATTCCTCATCGCCGACTCAAAATTTCATTGGACATATTTTTGAGATATAAATTTTTTTTAGATATTTTAATAATGAATGTAAAATCATATTTATGAATTTTAATATTTTTATTTTTGTATTTTATCTTAAAAATTACATCACGTTATCGCCATATTTATCCATTAGGTCATCTAATATAGTAATATGCATCATTACATTAAATGAATCATCCAATGAAATTTCATTTACCATATATTCATTATAATTTCTCCTCATCTCAAACAAATAATTAGATTTATTAATACTACCCATCATCCCCACATTTTTGACATTTTCATTAATGACTGAGACCGTTGTGATAAATCTTGTTGGGAATCTTCTTAGGATCCTCGTTATATTTTTGATGAGTTTTCTGTTTTCTCTCAATCCTTACATATCCCCAAATATGATGTTCTCACAATAAAATAAGGAATCAAAATACTCATTTAGGAACTCCTCATACATTTTTTAATGTATCTAAAACTTTTCCTCACAGAAAATAATGTCACCATCAAAAATATTAAAATGTTTTCAGAAATAGGATTTTAGGTCTTCTTATCATCGACATCATGTTTGTACCTCTAGATAATTATCCACCCAATTCATTCAATACTTTTTTTTAAACATATATATCCCTTGTTTCTATTTCAGTATTGTTATTCTTTCCACTTTACCAGAAATCAAATTAACATTATCTTTTTAGACATCCATTCCCATTCAAATTGTATAATTTTGTATCTGATATTTACACTAATAAGAATTGCTTCCATTAACGATTCGAATTCAATATTATTTAATAAATACTTCTGTTATGTTATAAAAAAAATAACAAAAATAAATGAATACACTTTTTCCACATATGTGTTCCCAACAAGGTGAATATCCTTAGAGTTAGGGTGAAATAGAAAATTATAAATTCTCTAAAACATACTTTCCAATGACCTTGTATTATATTTATTAGGGGTCCTCTATATTCTTTATATTCACTATAATGAAATAAATCTGTTAAATAAATAGGGTGAGGTTTTTTATTTGGTCACCCAAAATTTTTTATTCCTAGAATAAATAAATGGATATTTATCAATTTACCAAAAACATTGAGTTCACTATATTTTTTTTAATGTGATGGGGTGAAACTGATCATCCGAGTTTACCACCTCCACCATATAAATATTGATTATATTACCCTTTGTACAGTATGGAATACACATCTATATGTGTATTGTAATTTTAAATCTAAAAATGTTATATATAAATTCTACTAGGGAAGGTGTATAAATTTCCACAACTATGGATATACATCTATTGAGTTGCCTCATGGAATTCCTTCTTTCATATTAACCAAAATTTAACTAATAATCATTGAATCCATCTTTTTCCTCTAAAAACATGTAGTGCGAGACTATAATCCTTCATTAGTCCTCTAATATTATGAATGATATCTCCCACTTTCATACAATGAAACATGATAACATTGATTCCTCATTTTTTATATTATTTTTTTAAATTTTTTATTCAATAAATAACTATGCACAAAAAATTCCAATATTTGAATATGAAAACTCCAAAATCAATACTCTAATTTAATACTATATTCAATTTAAAAAAATACCATGGATTATGGAAATAATAAACTCTATAACAATTATCTAAATAATGAATTTAAAAATATTTGTGATCTTTTTATTGTCATATCTAAACCATTTATCACATCTTTAAAATATGTAGATTCATAAACTACATGATCCACTAGATTTAAAATAATTTGGAACATAAATTAAGAAATAATAATAAAATAATACCCATTTATTCTAGGTTTTATTCTCACGACTTGATGTGGTCAAACCACTAATAACATATTAATAATTCGTAAAATAACATGTAAATTTATACATGATGACATCCTCTAATAATAAATAATTGAAAAACTCTTTTCAAATTATCTTCAATACTAAGATGAATCATATAGAGTTCCTAAAATGAAACTTATTTTTTCCCATAATGACTTCTATAAAGTCCATAGTTGAATGATATAGATAATTAATTTATCACATAATTAATATTATATATTCCCAATGACCCTTCTATAATTCCAAAATGAATACTTCAGAGTAACAAAATAATATCATTCTCTATAAACACAAAGAAAATGACTCCTACAAAATCGTTTATTTTCAACTTCTCATTCATAATCTCATATTCTTCTAGAATCATTGAAAAATTCTTATATCCTTAAACACATGCCTTATATAAGAATTAAAAATCACATTATGATTTTTTTTAATTTTCTTTTTAACAAAAACTACCCAAAATATATTATAAGGTTATTTTTTGAATAATTTAGAATTAAGTATCATGAAACATGGAATCCAATTTAGTGGAAGATTAAAATTACTTGAGATAATTTCATAGTTTAGAAATTAAGAATTATATGATGTATGTGGGTAAATTATTTAAATTATTAAAAAAAATTGTATTACATCTATGGAAGTCCATTAATTTACTATGGTACCATGAAATGTTTATTTGGGACCTGACCATATTTCTAAAATGGTTGTATTTATGACAAAAAATATTATGGTAGTAACATTAAATATAAAATTGAAAACACTTATTGTTATCTTTGATTGATATTGTTAAAAAAAATCAAAAAACAATAATGTAAGGAAATTTAAGAGTGTTTAAGATAAAACAAAGGGAAAATAAAATGTAGTGGAGGACTTGTCTCATCACAAGAAGGATGGAAATTGATACCATATTTCAAATTATATGGAAATTAAAAATCAATATTTTGAATATCATGATTTATATCCCCAAATTTACAATATAATAAATTTGTTGGTTCTATTTAATGTGCATGAAAAGGTATTTAAATTTTTATACAACATGTCAATCCATTAATTGAAGAGAGTACATGGATCAGGGATGATTCATGTTGAAAATAGTATTAGGTATCCATGGAAACGTCTAAAAAATAATTATCAAGGGAAATTTCTTTTTAATTTTTAGAGGAAGTTCATGGGAGGTGTGATAAAGATTATAATTATACCAATAAGTGTTTCTCAGGAATAATAGTTTAATAAAATAAAAAAGAGTACTATAAATATATTAATATATAGATTCATCATGAATATTTTTAGTGTGTTAGTTGACATGAAAGTCAAGAAAAGTAGAAAATACTTAGATATTTAATAGTAGTGTCTCATCACACATATTCAGGGGAAATAATTTCTAGAAAGATATATAATTGTATGGTGTAGGAGTTCCAACATTCGGAAATTATCGTTCACTTAATGTTAAATTTTTTAGACTGATATTAATTGGTGAGAAGAAATATTATACTTTTTTCCTTCTCAATGTAATGAGGAAACATTATTTGAGATTATCATTAGATTGAGATAAATTGAATTAGGTTATCTTTTATAAGATTCATTATTTCATTAGGAGATTAATTGATTTGACTATCATTATAAGTGGAAATTTAACATGTGGTGGTCTATTTCAAATTACCAAGGATTAATATACTTATTACATCGTAATGAAGGATGAAATTAAAATTTGGTATACGTTACTATTCTCTTTGGGTGAAAATAATGTGGCCAAAATAATCATGTATGGATTTGTATGGATTATACCAACAATTAATAATGAATGGTTCAAGAGTTATGACACATATTTTGATGTAAATAAAAAATACAAGAGTTATAATGAATTATAAATCTAGTTCAATAAACCACCTTAGTTGCTATACACAGATGTGTGTGAACATGTATGTTTTATATCAATCAACAATGATGTTCATTTTATTAGTTTTATTTTTTATTTTTGTCATATAAATTATTCCTATATTATTTTGAGTAAAAAACAAATTCTTTTGATGTATTTAAAGTTTTTAAGGACTATTTGGAATCCTAAATAATGATATGTCAATAAATTAAAGTCTGAAAATGGATCTAAATACAAGTATAAGGACTTAGAGGTATAGCATAAGATGTATGGAATATGTCATAAATAAAGATCCCTATATTCAACATAATTAAATTTATTTTTCTGTGAAAACATATAATCGTTGTGGTCATTGGGGGATTCAAATAATTAGAGTTTGACACATAAATACACTTTTAGGGAAAATGTACACAATAAGTACTTGTATTAACAATTGATGTATACTTCGACAAAATTCAATTAATGTTCCCTCTAATATGTAGTTTGGAAAGAAGAAATTTTTTATATCTCTGATAATATTTATAATTCATTAATGAATCGTGATCTAAGGAAGTTATTTAATAAAAAAAATTGAAGGAGTTGATGATGATATATTCCTCAATAATAATCATGTGGGGAGGAGTTATTGTTGTTATATAAGAACATGCAGAAGATCATCAATAACATTGAATTAAATTTCTTAGAAATTAATAACCTATTTGATCCTTCATTATATATTTATAATGAGATAGTTGATTATCATGGGGAATGTGTTGGATAGAATGGTTGTGATTGTGTTTCACACAAAATTTTTCATGAATATTGTGATGATTTTAAAAAACATTGATATATAAAATTTCAAGAGAGGAAAATTTATATATTATAAACTCAAAGAAAACATGTTGATAATGATAAATAATTACATGTTATAAGAAACATTTTCAATCATTTATATGTCTTTGAATTTAAAATCTATAATTCATACATTAAAAAGATAAACTAATGTGTATTGAAGAATAATTTCATCACGGGGACTAGATCGTTTCAATACAATAGAAGATTAACGAGATTGAGAATAATGAATAATGATTATTGATTTCATGACACAAATAATTGAGTGGGATATATATATATATATATAATATTGGTTTTAGAAATATACTCAATCAAAATAAGAATGTATAAAATAAAAAATAACTCTATGTTTTTTGTTGGATATCCTCAAATTGAAGGTAAATACATTGATATAAAATTTTCCCTTTTCTCAATGCCTGAAAATATATGTGTATTTCTTAAAATATGCTCTAAAAACATCATAAATTATTTCACATGTAAATTTCCTGAACATTCATTAAGGTTGATGATAATTAAGATTTTTTTATTAAACAATTAGAATGATTTATTCATGATGGTGATGGTTCTACTGATTAAAAGATAATTATTATTATTTGGTTTTAAAATGAAACACATTATTTTATTTTAGTATTTATAGTTTCAAGTAGAGAATTAAATTAATTAAATGATATACTGATTAAAATATATATATCATGGGGGTATAAAAACAACTTATTATGATTTTGTATGTTTATGACATTATTTTTTCGAGAGTAAAATAGGTTTGTGATGTTTTT
This sequence comes from Viscum album, assembly GCA_963277665.1. Lineage (NCBI taxonomy): Eukaryota > Viridiplantae > Streptophyta > Magnoliopsida > Santalales > Viscaceae > Viscum > Viscum album. The sequence continues at coordinate 1,260,765,042 of OY728140.1, read as the reverse complement.
GATAACTTAATGAGGAAAAATATTTATGTTTTAATGATATGTGACTGTTCCCATTTCATAATCAAACTATTATCATTTTCCTCTAACACATAACTCTTTTAAAAAGTAGGCTATTTGCTGGGATCTTACCAATGATGATTCAGGTCTGAATTGGTTAATAGGATGGTTGGATAGTATCATCATGTAATGTTTGGGAAATTATTTACTAATCTAGGGAACTCTCATAGATTTATAATATATTGATTAATCCTTCCCCAATCAAAGTGCATGAATAGTTACTAATGCTTCCGGTATCAATTTAAACTAGGTGTCAATGTGGGGATCTTTATATATCATATGTTGTTTCTAATGATTGTTTTAGATAATTAAACAATTTTTTATATAATAATATTTTAAAAATTCTAATTTATATCTATTTAGAGAGAATGTAGGTGTTGTGGACTTGGGATTAGGCCCATGAGGGAGGATTTAAATACATTATTTTCATGTGAACAAGATCATGCGTAGTTATTTTTTGGTTAATGTGACATATATTACATTTTATGTTCATGTGATGAGGATTGGTGGTGTTACCTATATTTTCATTCATCCGTGCCTATGTGAATTTAATTTTAAGTTCATGTTTCAATTATATTGTCAATATACTTTTATAATAAAAAATCTATGAATTATGTGGAATTTTAATTGATCCCTATTGATGTGTAGTATGTATCCTTAATAATATTAATCATGGCCTGCATAGTTTAGCTAGTGTTGTTTATAGATTTATGACACAACCAATCAGTAAATTTTTATATCTTGTAGTGAGGATGTTATATAATACAATTTAATGTCATGTGATTGAGACTGCTCTGTAAAAATATTTAAAAAACGGTTCTTTTTGGAATTACACATGATAGGACCTTTATAGTATAACTAATTTATTAGTACCTAAATTGGAGATGGTACGGTTAGGCTCTAATGGAATTTATCATATTAAGTAAGAGTGAATTAAGGAGAATATATCACTTCCATATAACACTGCATCAAAAGGAATTATTTTTGAATTTCACATGGGTTTCTTAGAAGGAAAAATAACCATATGCTTACTACATTAAATTATACAATGAATGATGTCTAGAATCATGTAGAATATGGTCCTATATGGTGGGATGTTTAGATTTAAAGTAGTAAAAGGAAATATAATTACCTAAAAATATAATGTATACATGTGGGGTTTAGGTGTATGTAGTCCAAATGTGATTAACATTAATGGTGACTCTGGTAGAGGTGGATATTGGAGACTACACAAAATAAGATTCTCCTGATATATATTAATGTTATTATGTAAATAAAATGTGTTGAGAAGATAATTTCTCTAATTTTATGGTGAATAAGGTTCAACTATGCTATGAAATATGAGTTGTGGGGGGTTCACTTATAAGCTCAGAGAGGGGACCCTCATTATCAAGGGAATTAATTATTGGTATAATTATGAGGTTCTTATAAATCTTGGGGGAGACACATGAAGGAAGTTTTATATTGGGAATATGTGATCAATGGTGTTCCTAATGGTGTTTTAATATATAAGATGTATTTTAATGATTACTAGGGGAGACTTAATGTCTTCTAGATTATGTAGGGGTCTTGGGAGACAGTGACAACTATGTAGGAGACAAGGGAATATTTGTGCCCATGTATGAGGGTATATTTAAAATGGTTATATCATGGGGAGACGTGGATAATTTTCAATGTAGTGGTCAACATAGGTGGTGTGTTTCCATGTTATAGGTTATAGGGAAGTGATCTCCAAAATATGGGATAGCGAGATGTGTTCCACCTAAAATGGGTTAGTGAAAAGTTTTCAAACAAATATGGGAAAGGGGGTTGTGGTCACACTAATTCCAGGTTTTGGAAAGCATTAACCATGTTAGGGACTCGAATAGTTTGTTTCCCTCAGCCAAATCTTTTGTATCCTTGGAAAGTAAATATTTTTTTATAGTTTATGTTTTGAAAATAATAGTGTGATATAATTATCCTCCATTTTTGTTATTTTCATATGTTTTTTCCTAATATGCTTCGAGAAGGTGTTATAGTGTTTCGTTTGTGGAAAAGTTCTCTATCTCCCGAGTCCATATATTGTGTCTATTTTCGTAAAACGCGTGACATAATGAGTACCTTATATGCCCATTTTTATTAATATATGGGGATCAGGGTGTACAAATGCTATGGGGGAAGCTATTCAATGCATGATATCTTGGGAGAAAGACATGGGGGGGATATGGATTCTAAAAAAGATATCTAGGTTTATGATAAGTTAAACATTTGAGAGTGAGATGTTGAAGGATAAGGGACATTGAATCCATATAAGGGGACCAATGAAAATTTACAAAGGTATTCTTAGAAAATATGACTCCATTGACCACACCTTATATTAATGAATTTTATTTACCAAAGAATTCATATGACTTAATAAAATGTAGGACAATAAAATCTCCTCACCTTGAAATAGATTTGAAAAAAATGAAATAATTAAATTATATGGTAAAATTTATCTTTGGATTGATGTTGGAATAAAAATAGAGAATGGGTTCTGATGAAAAAACAATTCATGGAATGTGTTTCTTCAGATCATGTTTCGTGGAAGTATCTAGGTGATATGTGCTACTAATGTGTCGTGGTAGTTTCCATGAAAACATATATATTCCTAAATTAATAATGTGTGACTACCCCCAGTACCATTAAACATTAATACATTATTAAAGCCTAAAACTGTAAAATTATTTTTATCAAATCATCATACAATACTCAAAGTAACCTATCAATCATTCATCCTATCATTATCCATTAATGAAATAATTATGAGATCATTGGATTCATGTATCTACATTACATGGGTGAAATGAAATGATTATGTGGTTGGGTGAAGTTATTTTTGAATAATTGTTTGGGAAAATATGCATTAAAAAAATTAATTTATCAAATTATCATCCAATTTATTTTGTTGATTGTCCTGTATTCACCCTTCGGTATTTTAATATTTTTATTCCATACATTTTAATAACATCAATTTCATTTATTTTTATAGGAATGGAATATAATTGAAACACATTCTTAAATGTTAAATCCTCTTCTCATATTGAATTAATGTTAAAGTATGTAGAATTAAGAAATAACTTACATTATTTGTCCAACATTCCATCCCTTATAAGAATCCTAACTCTTAACCAAAAATTCTACTCATTATCCCATTTTCATAAAATATGTTTAAATCATATTGGTGGATGGTTACATCCTGAGAATATCCAAAAAACATCTGTAATCATGGATCTATTTTTAAAAAATCCCACCATAACAACATTCTTCTAAAAGGGTAATTATATTAAAGATGTGTAAACTAGACTGGAATTCATATTCCATAAATCCAAATAGGCCTAAAAACCATTCACACATAAAATATCATTATTCATGTTGTTTCAAATCTGTATTCCTTGAATCATACAGTTATTATTCATAAGCATAGAATAATGATTGTGATTTATAGAAACATGGTGGTATAAAGCCTAAGTGTATGTTAATGTATTGGGGTATTTGGACATGCATTAATTCTGATGGTCAGTTATGGTTTTGGTGGTCTATGAATCCAATAGGATATCATAAATTTTTTAAAATAAGAACAATTTACTAAAATATAAGATTATATTACATTAAATCTCACAAATAACCACATTGTATTTAGCAAGGAGAAAATTGGAAATTATTCAATGGGATGTTATAAATCCTCTAGTTAAATAATAATGAAAGTTATGTATGAATAATTTCTCACCCAAAAAGTTATGTCGTAATATCATATGAGAAAAATATCACTGGTAAAAAACAATAAGGGATGAAACACTAAAATGAAGAAAGAACCTCATCTATTGAACAATATTGATATTGAAATATTGATGAATGTATTCCTAGTGACTCAAAGAAATGTGCCAACTAGAAAACAAAAAATTGGAAATCTAATAATACTGATTTATAAAATACTTATTATATAATACCTAATGTTAGAGAAATTAAACTATGATGAGTTTGGATATGATTTTAATCCTTTGATGATTCCCAAAAATGGCTAGATGGATTTCTTATTACATTGTGGAGAATATTTATAATTTTTATCTAAGTCTCCTGCAATGTCTCAAGGACAATTACATTTTTAATGGTGGAAAATAAATTTTTGGGCCCCTATTAGGTTAATAAATTTTTTTGATTGAAATTATTCATCAACCACTGCTAAACATTTATATAGGGAAGACCCCATTTGATATATTACAGTCATTATATTTACCATGGGAATTTATTGTGGAACACATTAATTTTTTTTCATATAGTGGTGGGGTATTAATCCAAATGGCCAGCTGGTGATTTATCAGGTATCCTATGGTATCCATGAATTTTTTGATAGAGAGTATAACTCTAATTCTTTTAAAAAAACAATTTGAATTCAAAATCATACCACTCAATGATCTTATAATGCAAAAAATTATTAATGATGGCCATCGTAAATATTATGTGTGGTCATACATGATGGTCATCAGGTAAAATTTCATAGTTTTTTTGGATGACTGTGAAATCATTTGTGATGTCTATATTATTTTTTTTAGATATAATTTTTGGTTCATGTAATAGAGAACAATGGAACTGGAGAAAGATATTATGATGGAGAATAATGATATCATGGTGAAATATCTTAGAGTGATGATATCCTATAAGACTATTCAATTAATGGTCAACCAACATTTCCAAATAACTTATACCAAGGTAAATACAAGAGATACCCACTGTAAAGTCCCTTGTTTCTGGACTGGGCAAAAATAATATTGTTTTTGAACTTTTTCTTTCACTGCATTGTTTGGTTTTTAATCCTAGGATTTGAAATAGATTTCCTGATTTGGGTTCTATAAAAGTGTTCATAACAGACTTGGGTAAAGGATTGAGAAGTTTCTTGGATGGCAAGATGGGTTTTGGGGGAAGCATATTTGGTAGCTACATTTTCACGGCCTTCGCACGGTTAGTCGAAACTGTGCTGGTCAGCCGTGCATAATAAAGCATGTGTCTAGAAGTGGGCGCATGGTCTACACACAGTCTGTTAGAACGTGCATGTCAAACCACGCGATCTATCCATTTTTTTGTTTTAGGTTAAATTAATTTAATTAAATTCTTGGTTGAAGGGAATTTAATTAATTGAGTTATTGGGGGTTTCATTTAATTAAATTGAATATTGAGAGAAGTTAGTTAAATATCATGAGTTGAAGAATTCATTTAATAAAATTCGGTTGAGGAAAATTGAATTTAATAATGTGTAAATGAGATTTCAATGATTATTAAAGGGGTATAATATTAAAGGATAATAACAATAATAATATGTTTGTTATTATTGTAATTATTAATAAATTAATTATTATATTTTAAATTTTAATTTTATTTTATTAAAGGGAGAAATTAAGAGGAAGGATCACCTCTCCCTCCTCTTATAGGGGGCATGCTGCACCCATAGTGTAACACCCAAGGGTGGTGCACCACCCTCTTCTCTGGTACCAACTTCATGTGGATACCTCCTCTTATATTCTTCCCAGAATATATCAATCTCATCATTGTAATTATTTCTATACATGTTTTATTCTTCTCATCAATAAACTCATCGCTCTTTCTATCGGGTTCCATTGGGATGAAACCTTCGGTTCGAGATTAACCATGATTTCTTGTTTCTTTTGATCTTAGGTGGTGTAGAAGATCTCTCAAGACATATTGGGTCGTATTTCAACATCCATCATCAAATTTGCTTCAGTTTATCTTGATTTGGTTCACTTTTTTTCATTTTCAGGTAAGGCTGTAAACATGATAATTGGATCCGCACAAATTAAATTAGATACATATGGTGTATTTTAGTTCCGGTGGATTAATTGGAGGTGTTTGGTTCCTATTCACACTAATTTTTGGTGCCGGTTATTGTTGTATGGTTATGAGATCAATTCTAAGTAATCTCACATTAATGTGAAAGTGTGTATTCCTGAGAGGGTCATAGTTTGAGATATGAATCTTTCACTCAGTCAAATTCATTGAGGTAGGGTTATATACTTTTCCTAATTAAAAAAATTAGTTTTTTGATTTATTTATTTTCGTAATTTTGATTGGAATTTTGGATTAAATTTTATATTGGGGTAATGAAATGATTAATTATTAATCAATTTTTTTCCTTGACGTTGTGAAACAGACAATTAATCAGGAAAAAAATTATGAGTAATTAATTTGGTTGAATTGATAAAATTAATTACAACTTATTCATGTGCTTTGAAATTATCATTAATCAGATGATTAATTATGAGTAATTAATTTGGATATGTTGTGATAATTAATATGGAATTAATTATGTTCTTTGAGATAATAATAAATCGAAGAATTGATTAGGATATATTAAATTGGTTAAGTTGAAATAATTAATTATTAATTAACTAGGTGTTTTAAAATGAAAATTAATTACGGGATTAATTATGATTATTTAATTAGGTTGTGTTTATATAATTAATTATGAATTAATTATGATCTTTGAGATGATAATTAATCGAGGGTTTAATTATGAGTAATTAATTTGGTTATGTTGAGATAATTAATTATGAATTAATTATGTTCTTTGATATGATAATTAATTGAGGAATTAATTATGATATATTAATTTGGTTAAGTTGAACTAATTAATTATGAATTAATTGTGTGAGTATAAATGATAATTAATCATAGGATTAATTATGAGATATTAAACTTGTTAAGTTGAGGTAATTAATTGTGAATTAATTATGTGTTATGAGATTATAATATAGATAATTAATCAGGGGTTAATTTTGAGATATCAATTTGGGATATGTTGATATAAATAAATTTCAAATTTATTATGTTATATTTAAATAGTTGTTTTGAGATAATTAATTTGTGAATTAATTATGGGATATTGAAATGGTTTCCTAAGAGAAAATTTATTTGTGAATTTATTATTCGATATTGGGATGGATTTCTTGAGATAATTATATTGTGAATTAATTATGTAATTTTTATATGGAAATCATGTGGTAATTAATTATAGAATTAAGTATATTTTTTTGGGATTTCTTCCTTGTTATTATTTATTTATTAAATTAACTTGATAAATTGACGATATTAATTAAAGGTTGAATTAATTAATGTTATATTTATGATTTCGTCAATTTTCGAGTTAATGAATGGAATTTATGTGTTTAACTAATTGGTGAGTTAGTTGTGAATGTGATGTTGTTAAGTAGTTATATAATTCATTAACGGACTCGATTAATTAATTTATGAATTATTTAAAAGAAAATATCTTATAATTGAAGACATGACTTTCTACACCAATGATTAATATATATGTATGATTCATAAATGTGTTGTGAGATAGGGACTGATGCTCCAAATACTCACGGGGTGCATGACATGGACTTCTATATCAATCATGCATGCACATATTCTTTTATGGGACACAGACAGATGCTCCAAAAATCTATGGGTTGTGAGACATGGACTGATAAACATGACGTTCTACACCAATTAATTGACATAGGTTTATGGGTCCAATTAGTCATACATGAAAGAAATTAAATGGTTGATTAAAGTTGATGTGATGTAATGATTTCTGAATTGAATATGGTGATTAGTACAGACTCCAGCAAGACTAAGATATGTATTGAGATACCAGTGTCCTGGGGAAATCGTGATTAATATGGTTAAATAAAGAATATAAAATAATGATAAACAGTTTATTTATGCATTATATATATATTTCTTATTCAAACTATTATATTCGGCTACGATCAAATGTAGGTATATCTATCACGTATCCCTTAGGATCTTGGATAGGTTGTAGTTTATTTATTCAATTCAGTTGTTACATCGTAATACCTGCACTCTGTTTGTTAATATTGCATTATCCAGATTAAGCTAGACACTGGTGGTCATGGCCTACTGATATTTATATCTCACACCATACATATGCCACCGTTGAACAAGGGAGTCATCGTAGACTCAACATGTTTTCATGACCTTGGGTCTTGCTTGTTTCCATTTTCTTGTACATGGGAGTTAGGAGGAAATCACCGAGTAGGGGCTCGAGATGCGTATGAAGAATACCCTTGGGGATTTGAGTATATTTCTTATTTCTATAATGACATTTAAATGATACTTTCTTGTTTGCTGCATTTAGTTATGTATCACAATGACATGTAGGCATTGTATCAATTGGCACTGCCATATTCATTATTCAACCGAATATTTCATTATAATTTCTTCTATTATGGTCTGAGTTTATTATCTCTTTCTGCAGTGCACTCTGAATATGAGGGTATTGTCTGTCGGCTGACTATTCATAGACCCATATTGCTAGTCGGTAGCCTCAAGCGTATGGTGAGACATGCTTTAGGTCATGTGACGATTGGTCCAGCTATCCAATTGAGGGTAAGATGGGTCGAGATGTTACAAAGTGGTATTTGAGGATTACGGTTTTATTTTTTTCATACTTTTTATTTCTGGTATAAGATTGTATAAAAAATACTAGGTATTTGTCAGTTCTCTGTTAATATCCATGCCTAGGATAGATCACCCCACATATTGAAAATGACAATGTGGTCAGAGATGGGAATTGATGTTTATACTATTTGTGGTTACAGTTGATATGATTTCACATCGAGTGAATGCAATATTTTATACTGCTTATTGATTTCAGAAAATTGAAAATTTTCCTCAGACTAATATTCGAAGAAAACTGCATTACATGAATCATCTTAGTCACTTAGATATCCACATACCATGTATATGACATTCCTTGTAGATGCATTAGTAGGATGCCAACTAATTTTGATTATGTGCCTTAGATGAAATGCCAGGTTTGGATTTGATTTAGCATTCTCCTTTATATAGCATGTTTTGGTGATAGATATAACTTTATTGGGTGTTTATATTCCTTGATTCATATTTATTAGCTTGTTTTTCTTGTTTCTCTAGGTTTCTAAGATATAACATGTTATTATGTTACAACTTCTGAAAACATTTCAGATATGTTTTAATATGTAAATGGCTGCATGAGTAGAACATTGATTTGTTGAGTTTATAAAGGGACCCAATTTCAATTGTAATGTGTATGGCTGCCCTATAACTGGGAAAATAGTAACCAGTGTTTTCAAATAATTGAAAAATGGTTGCTAATGTTAAAAGGTTAAATGGGAATTTGATGTGATAAATGGGATCCAAATGTCAGCGGTAAGGTGTATAGGACCTTAAATTTGTGTTCGGTGTTTGGGAACACAATGTGATCATTCAAATGATACTTCATGATCTTGGTGGGTTTGCTAGTGATGTAGTAGCTCCCAATGGCTTATCAAGGATGTGATGTTTTTAGGGTGTGTAAATTGTAAAGACCAATATTTTTGGACTGGGCTAAAATAAGAAGGTTTTTTAGCGTTTTTTTAATCGTGGTTTGGATTAAAAAAATATTTAGAATTACGATTCGTGAGTTGGGTTCTTTTAACATGTTGATAAAGGGATTGGGTAACATCGTGAAGAGTTTCCCTAATGGCGGGATATGTTTCGAGAGAACTGGACTTGGCAGTGATGTTCACATGGGCTGCGAACGATTAGTTAAAACTGTGTGGGTCAGTTGTGCATAATAAAGTTGTTGTCTAGTAGTGGATGAACGGTCTGCACATAGTCTGTAAGACCATGCATGTCGAACCACACGGTCTTCCTAGTTTTATGTTTTGGGTGAAATTAATTTAATTAAATTCTTGGTTTACAAGAATTTTATTAAATGTGTAGTTAGTGGGTTCTTTTAATTAAATTAATGTCGAGTAAATTTAATTAAATGACATTGATATGAAAAAGTTATTTTATTAAATTGATATGAAGATAATTAAATTTATTTTAAATGATAATGAGCTAGAGTCTTTATTTAATTAAATTAATAAGAAAGGAATTTAATTAAAATACTGGTAAATGAGGTGTTGGGGTTATCATAGATGGGAAATATTAAATGAAAAAAATTAAATTATGTGTAAATGGAGAGTTTTGGTTTCATTTAATTTAATTCAAGGCAAAGAGTGATTTAATTATTTAATGAAAATATAAGTTTTATTTAATTAAACTAATGTATAACAAAAATTTAGTTTTTCGTTGGGAAATGGGTATTTATTATTTAATTAAATTGATATTGAGAGAATTTAACTAAATAATGTTGATGAGTTAGAGTTTTTAATTTAATTAAATTATGTTTATAGAATTTAATTAAATGACATGAGTTGGAAAAATTATTTAATTAAAATTAGATATAATGATTTTAATTAAATTATATTTAATGATGTGTTGAGTGATTATTTAATTAAATTATGTGGAGATAATTTAATTAAATAATAATTAGTTTGAAAATATATATAAATAAATTTAATTGTGAAGGAATTTCATTAAATGGTCTCTTAAATGTGGAGTTCGGGTTTTATAAATTTAATTCAATGTAAACATTAATTTAATTATTTGATTAAAATGGGGGTTTTATTTAATTAAATTTTATAAAGGTAATTTAATTAAATAGCAATGTTATGGAGAATTAATTAAATTAAATTAATTGATGAATAATTTAATTAAATGATATGTTAAATATGGATTTGGGGTTTTATCTAATTAAATTCTAGGTTAAAGGAATTTAATTCTTTGATAAAAACTTGGTGGTTTTATTAAATTAAATTATATTGAGATAATTTAATTAAATAATGATGTGTTAGATAATTTATTTAATTAAATTCATTACAGATGAATTTAATTAAATGATTTTTAAATAGAGTATTTTGAATTTTATCAAAGAAGAGTTTTACTAAATTATAATAATATTATTGGTTATTATTATGGAAATTTTATTTAATTAAATTCAGGTTGAATAAATTATTTAAATTAAGAGAGATGGAGGTTTATATTTAATTAAATTGAGTTAAATGGAATTTAATTAAATGATGTGAAATTGGGGGTTTATTTAATTAAATTCATGGTTAAGAAAAATTTAATTAATTGATGTGAAACAAAAGTTTTATTTTAAATAAATTAAAATTTGAGAGAATTTAATTAAATAGCATGAGTTGGAGAATTTATTTAATTAAATTCAATTGTTGAAAATTTAATAAAATAATATGTCAATGGGAGTTTGGAGTTTTTCAAATTGATATAATGTTAAAGGGTAATAATAATAAAAAGGTTATTATTTTCATTATTTTTATATAAATTTTAAGATTTTAATTTTAATTTTAATTTATTTAATGGAGAAAAGAATAGGGAGGTGCACCTTTCCCTCTTCCTATAAGGGGCATGATGCACCGATGGTACATCACCCATGGGTGGCGCACCACCCTCCTCTCCAGCTCCCTCTACACGTAGCTATCTCCTCCTAGAGTTTTCACATAAGTTTTCTACCTCGTCAAGGTATGCCCTTATCTGGATGTTTCATTTTCGCATCGTCCATTTCAGCTTTCCTTTGATAGGGTTCCATTGGTCTAAAGCCCTTGGTTTGATATTTACCCGAATTTTGGTTTCTTCTAATCATAGGTGGTGCAAGAAGATATATCAGTACTAGTTTGGTTGTATTTTGACAATAGTCGTCGAAGGAATGGCGGTTCGACTTGATTTGGTTCACCTCCGTCATTTATGAGTAACTCTATAAACCTTATAATTTGGATCACAACATTTCAATTAGATTCTTATTGTGTATTGGAGACACTACATCTTTGGTGAAAGGTTTACAGGTTACAGTTACCACTAGAGATTGAGGTATATTTTTTCTTAGCGTGATTTTAATCAAGGGATGTAGAGATGGGTTGATTATATGTAGTCTTTTCATTTTGAGATGGCATAAACACTCGAGAAATTAAACAAACTGAATGGCGCTCTGAGTAGTAAAACTCCAACTCAGATGGTTTAGGAATCTAGTACGGATTGGAGGATGGTGTTGTTGCTAGCTGAGATGCTTGTTGAGGTTTAGGAGAGACAAGATCATATGACACTCATGTTAGTTGTAGAAGAGTATACACTTTTGAGATAGATCATGCACATGCAGTATTAGGAAACAGAGATCAAGGACTTGAATGAAATGTATGAAGGTGCGGAGGCACCTTTGGACATGAAGATGGATTAGGATGGGATAATTTATGTGAAAAAATAGGTTTTTATTCCTAATAGCATGCAAGAGGAGATCATACAAAAATTTCATGACTCAAAATGGGCAGTTCATCCCGCAGTGACAATAATGTGCCATGGCCTATGACAACAGTTTTAATGGCCAGGGATAAAGGACATTATAGGGTTCATGACACGATGCTTCACCTATTAGAAGGTGAAGGCAAAGCACAAACGACCTAGATTTTTATTGAAACTATTTCCCATTGTAGAATAGAAGTGGGATGACATGGCCATGGACTTTTTGGCAGGTCTTCTGAAGACATTGAGAAGGAATGATGCTATTTGGGAAATTTTTTATCAACAGAAAAAAGTAGCACATTTCCTTCCTATAAGGGAAACCAATACAATAGAGTAGTAGGGAGAGCTATATGTATGGGAGATAGTTCATTTTCATGGGGTTCCACAACTATAGTTACAGATTGTGATTGACACATTACATCATTCTTTTGAGAGGGAATTAAAATGTCAATTTGTACACAAGTTTTATTGAGTACAGATTTTCGCCACAAATAGATAGACAATCAGAGCATACAATACAAGTGCTAGGGGATATGCTGAGAGCATGGGTACTTGACTTCGGTGGGTCATGGAAAAGGCACTTGGATTTAGTGGAGTTATCATATAATAGTAGTTAATAGGAAAATATTCAGATGACATCATAAGAGACTCTTTATGCTAGGCCATGCAGATCACCTCTATGTTGGATGGAAGCAGGTCAGTCGGTGTTGTTGGGACTGACTTTCATGCATGAGATGAAAGAGAATCCTATCGCAGATTCAGAAACATATTGGTATGGTTCAGAGTAAGAAAAAGTCAAATTATGATATATTTATATTTACTCTAGAGTTTATAGAGGGTTATTGGGTGTCACCTAGGTTGGGACACCACAGGATATAGAGATAGGGAAATTTGGCACCCATGTTTGTTGAACCTTTTGAGATCATGAAGATAACTGGGTCGGTAGCATACCGATTTGTAGAGACCCGAAGCTTAACATACATAGACATTACATTACTTTAGTGGAATACTTAATACATAACAAAAACAGACACACAAGGATTGTAATAGTTTAGTGTCTTTGGAAACTTGGAACGCAATCTTCTAATCATGGGGAATGATCTTCAACATCTCCCATAAAGTTCTTGCCATTTTTTTCCCTTACCTAAAACCTTTCTTTTAATCCTGGGGAAAAAACATAAAAAGGGTGATCTCAAATGCTCAGTAAGGGTAAGCATGGATAATATAAAACATACCATATACATTTGAACTTAAAAAAACATGAACATTAAAAATCATGAGCAACGACATAAAACATGGAAGTACATAAGGCATAGATCATAATGGAACATAAATCATGATAAAATAGCATGGTAATAAAACATGTAATTGTGGAAACCATTAAGCACATAATATGATTTCTATAGTAGCCAAGGCATTGCTGCCAAGACCATCTTAGTGGACAAAGTCCCTTTCTGAATCGAGTTCACCCCTCGTTCCAGTCCTATATTACTGAACCGGTTTAACTTGTCGTTCTAGCCATGTCTATCTCATGAGATATAAATCTTTACCCAATTAATTATAGGGAGATATAGGTCCCACCCATATTATAATGAAATCATTCTTACTTGTGCCACAAAATAAACTTAAAACATTCATCATAACCCAAAGAATAAAATGGGTTTCATAAACGTCATCCCATCATTTCATAATCCATATAAAACAAATGGACATTTAATCATAAGAAAAGTGAACCATTTAAATCATAGAGACATTAAACATGAAACATAAACATATGAAATAATGTCATCTTAGATGTAAAATGGTTTTGATAAAACATTTGAAATGAATTCTTGAGGAAAATATCCTTTCTTCTTCAAAATCATTTTCCTTCCAAAAAATGCCATTAAATTTTAAAATAAAAGTATTTTGTTGAAAATAGTCATAAAATCATGTAGAGTAAGCTTCATGAAAATGAGGCATTATGAAACCGTAAAAATCCATTCATGTCGTATAAGTTAAAAATAACATTCTTCTCGTACTTTTGTCGGAAAAGTAAAAAAGTACCTCGTATGGTAAAAAAAAGATTCAGTACATACCATCTAGTAAAAGTAAAAATGGTTAAAAATAACTTTAAACATACATAAAGACACTTTTATAAAACATGGACATGGATGATAGAAATAACCCTAGTAAATACTTACGAATAAGCAATCTCGGATAAAAATGAGATTTGCCAAATTATCCCTTACCTTAGGTTCGATATGCTTCATACGTATCCAAACCTCCTGTATAATGATTTAAATAATGTCATTGACTTATTACAGAATCATATTAATTGTTATTATATCATATATGGTTCACTTATGACTTTATATTACCTATTCATTTGTAAATTCATGTTAAAGTAGCGTTTTGGGTAAAATCGTCTCATTTGTCGTTCGTGTTTTAACTTGTAATTATTCATATGATTACTTAGATCATGATTAAATATATCCAGAATGTAAAACATGATTTATATATAATATATATTCAGAATATACATATATATAATAGATCGATAAATGGAATGAAATACACCGTTCATGGAGACGGTAGGTCGTACGTACGCAAGAACGCTGTTTTCGTTTCCTTATTGAATTGAATGGAATTAAGTAGATGAAATACATATATATATACATAAATCCAGTATCATTATTATGTAATATATTTCATGATTACTTATTATATATATACTTAATAATCATTCATTAATGGTTATTCATTGAGAATGAATCTCATCGCGTCGTGGAGACGGTAGTCCGTACGTACGCACGAGCGATCATATCATTCCCATGATCGTGGAATTGTATTCAAGTGTATGTATAATATTTAAGAATCAATATCACTTTAAAATAATCATATATAGTCATTATTTACACCATTATACCCATCCATGTAAGGTCGTGGTGGAAAATAGATTACACCACATCGTGGAGACGGTATTCCATACATACGCACACGCGGTGATTTCGTTTTCTGTAGGATGGATAAATGGTGAAATAGGGTTGTTTCATTCTTATAATAACATATCAGTATATGAGTGATACTTATGTTATTACTTCATAATGAAAAAACTAAAGAAGAAAAATTGGAAAAAGAAATAAAGTTTAAATAATCGGCAACGAACATTACCTCTTCTTTCAAGCGCCTCTTTGAGACCTCCTCTTAGGGCACTACAATTGGTCTTTGTAGAAGAAAAGGACCTCTAGGATGTTTATATGGAAGTGTAGAAGATAATTTTTCAGGGTTTGTCTGAGCTTGAAGTCTCAAATCGGTGTGAGGAAGAGAGGGAGGCGGTGCCCTTTTATAAGGGAGGGGAGGGGCACCTTTGGAAATCATAAAAATATTAATTTATAATAAATCTAACCCCACTTAAAAATCTCCAAAAATGACTCATATTAGAATATTAGATGATATAGGGTTGTAATATCATCAACCAATAAAATTTAGACATGTTAAGAATTTAGTTTCAACATTATCAACTTGATTTATCCTTATTTAATCAATTTAATTTTATTTGTGGTAATAAGATTCTAAATTTTAAATTAAAACAAATAATTATTTATTTGTTGTGAATTCTCCATAATTGGATAATTTATAACATTTTATACCATTTAAATTTAAATTTATAATTTTTAAATATTTTTGTGATTTTTAAACAATTTTAAAATATGTTATTTTTATAAAATAACAATAGTGTCAAATTTGACACTATTCATTTATTTGAATTTAAACAAATTATATAAAGAAGATATCTTCGAAATAAAAGATTTAATAGCTTCATAAAAGGTCATATGTATCTATAAAATTAGTTTATCACATTAAATAGTTCATATAATATTTATTTTATTATTTTTAAAACCATTTATTTGGTTTTTCTCTTAATAAAATAATTACTACAACATTTGTGTATAATTATTTGATATACATATATGTTTCATAAAAATTAAAACTAAAATACTATGATGAAGATAAATCTATTAAATTTCAAAATAATATTTTTACTCAAATTTATCATCTTAAAATCACAATAGTTAAATTGTTATATTTATTAAATTATGCATGTGACAACTTTGACATCCTTTAAAATAAAATAATATAACTGTCATAATCACCTTAATAAGGATCCAAATGGTCACCAATTCGGAAAGTGGATGATTAGGGTTTATATATATACTAATAATAAGTTTTTTTCAGATTTTTGGGCCTTTTTATATGTATTAATATTTCAATAAAAACTATATTATTGATTTTTCACTAAATAAATAATTTCTGCATCATTAATGTATAAGAAAATAAGGTAATTAAATAACTCTTAAAAATTACAAATTAATTACCATGACAAATAAAAACATTTTATATTTCAAATGAGTATTTATAACCGAATTTATATTCTGTATAAACTTATATTAAAAATACTTTAATTATTAAAGTTGAGTGAGACATATGTCACTTTCCTTTAAATAAAATAAACTAAAGGTCTTAATCACCTCCAAGTGGGTTCTAATGGATTCCATTTCGACCCAAATATGACTTATGATAAATTATAATCATAAAATTGTATTAATACAAGTATTAGTGTAATTTTATAATATTATATTTACCCTTAATTACCCAATTTACCTTTTACTATGGTAAATAAAATTTACCGTTGTTACTTTTCATAAAACCCAAAAATAAAAAGTAGTCTATTAATATAATTCAGACCCACTGATTCCAAATATGGAATACATTTTTCCAAATTCAATACACAGAAGTTGTAGAAATTAAATTAAAATTAATCATGTTGTCGAAAGAAAACGGGTTTTTGTTTAAAACATTACAAAAGATTGAATTTATTTAACCTGTGAATTCAATGTAAAATCAAGGCTAATGAAATACATTATATTAAATGGTAAAAATATATTCTATTTATACTTTAAACCCATTAAATATTATTATTTAACCACATAAGTTATTACGATGAAAAAAGTTGTTTTTAATTAAAATATAGCGTGTTTTTACTATTCATTAAAATATGAAATTTATCATAATAATATGAAAATTTTATCCAAGGTAAAATTTTATACTCTGATTCCAAATAATAATTTTATTTTGTAAAATTGTACTTATAAACATGTCAAAAACTAGATTTAAAGTGGGTGCGCCATCAAAAGGCGGAAAAACTGCATTTTTTGAAAAATACTTATTTTACCCAAAAAAATTATTTTGTTCTTATACTATGTTCTAGAAAATGTGTAAGATGAATAATAATGTTATAAAATTCAAAATTTAGTTAATACTATTCATAACGGCTAGTTTATAATAATATATCGTTGTTTAGTAAAACCTGGTATTGCGTACAACACACGCTATCGAGGAAGGTCGCAATTGCGTGTTGTGCAAGAATCCTTCGTTGTTTCGTATAATAGAATCCAACCATATTTCATTTATACATTGAATATATATATATATATACACACACACATACTCAACGTTGTGTAGAATGACTATTATAAAACGAACATGAAATTGTGTGTAACACGATCCAAGAATAGTGTTGTGTATACTGCAAGCTAATACGGTGTTGCGTATAGTACAAGATAAACTTGGTTTGCTATATAATAGAAGACATCAATGAAATTTAAAGAATATTTTTCATAAAATCTCGGGGTGTTACATTCTACCACCCTTAAAATGAATTTCTCCCTCGAAATTCATCAGGGTTATAAATCGTTTACTATTCATAGAAACCCACATCATAAATAGGAATACTAAAACTTAATTTTAAAAACTAAAGTATGAAATGAAAATAATACCCAAAGTAACTCATCACTGGGTTTCCATATAGTAGAACTTAGGTGAAAATATGGATATGGAAGGAAAATATAACCATCATGTTCTGATGGAGAGTGGTAGAGGACATGGCTATGAAAAAGCCAACAATCACAATGCCATAAATTTGTGATGATCTAGGGTACCATCTAATTCATAGGACAACATTTTTGTTTTTCAAGATCATTTCCCTAAAGTTGAGGAATTTGAATTAGAATAAATACTTACTTTATTTTGGTACAATCTCACTGTTGTTCGTGCCTTGAACAATTTTCACTTTATCTCTTAAAGAAATGAAGTTGAATTTATTATTCGTGAAGTGTTAGCAGATCATGTGATAGAATGACGGGTCATTCCATTTGTCTCAAACAAAAGGTTAGAAAAAGTTATTAAATATACAAAAGTCGATCTATAGTGAGATTAAACATATATGGTTCCTAAAATGGACGTATACATCATATATCATACTGCTTAATATAATAAAACTAGTTTCTACTAACCCGGGACTTCCTGTAGGCTAGTGGTATGCGATAAAGGCCAGTTGCACTTCGGTTGTGGGTTCAATTCCCACAGCCTTGTCCGACACGATGGGTTGTCACCTATCCTGTAGGTTGTCCTTTTTCTAAAACTACATTATAATAACATCCCATTAATAATATCAAAAAAAAAGTTCTATCTTTAAACAATACTATCTTATGTACAACATAATCCATTCCAATCTTTATCTAAAAACCTTTGGTCCAAGCTCATAGTATAAAGAAAACGATTACTTGAAATGTCATCAACCAACCATCATTTATCCCCCATTATCTTGTTGGTCACATTCCAATCATGTGAATACCTTAATCATGTATTCTCTTTAAAAATGAATACCCATTAAACCATAGTGAAAACATGAATGCTGTAAAAAGTTAACTCTTTCCACATACCAAAATCCAAAAATTCTATATACTCAAACCATGATATAACCTTCTCCTTATATCAGTCATGAGCTCATGAATACTATCAAACATTTAATTTTCTCCTTATCCCTTCATTATGCGCATATCATCTAGTTTCCAAAAATACTTTTACCATTCATCACACACTTTCAAAACTTAAGGAAAGACAAAAGTGTAACAATCCTTATATGTCTCTCTATTCCATATTACCATGAGATTACTTATACAACATTACACTTGATAAACATGTAATCATTCCACTACCTTCTTAAACCATTGACCGAGCTTCAAGAATTATTTCATCTCACATATCATTTGTAGTCTCTTCATCATCATCAACATAAATATTAACCATACGACCATAATGATTCTCTTCATGAGGCTTTACCTTAGGGCATTGGTTTGCATAATGCCCGTACATTCCACATTTAAAATATTTAACCATTGTTGATGTCATAGCAATACCATTCTCCTCATCCATGGTGTTAACTGAACCTTTTCATTTGCACTTACTGGCTTTATGTCCTTCGTTTCCACACCCAAAGCATCTTTTAGTTCCTTTGAAACATTCTCCTTGATGCCTCTTCCCACAAGATTTACATAGGGGAAATTGAACTTTCTTTCCTCTATGATCATCATGAAACTCCATCTTTCTCTTATTAGCTAAGTCAGGAAACTTACCAAATTTGAGTTTATTGATCATATTATGAAATTGATGATTCAGAATAATAATGATGTTTGGACTTCCAAATCTAGTTTCATTTGGTTTCTCATGAAGAATATCATTCTGTTGTCTGTTATATCCTCCATTATTATGAATCTTCCTATTTCCAGCCATTTTCTAAAACCCAAAAAGAATAGTGTGAGAGGAAAAAATCATTCTAGGGAAAACAACATAGTAAAGGGGTAGTACCCTCAATATCTAACATCTTAGGTTAAATTCTATGATCATTACCGTAGTTCTAGTACTATATCCTATACGTATACTTATCCTTAGGGATATCCCTAGACATACCTTAGAAATATCTCAAGGGATCTCACTAACGTTTTCACATCCTAGTTTCGAAAGGTTGACTAAACCTTTCCTCTGATACCAACTGTAGAGACACGAAGCTTAACGTACAAAGACATTACATTACTTTAGTGGAATACTTAATACATAACAAAAACAGACACACAAGGATCATAATATTTTAGTGTCATTGGAAACTTGGAATGCAATCTTCTAATCGTGGTGAATGATCTTCAACATCTCCCATAAAGATCATCCCTTTTTTTTCCTTCCTAAAATCATTCTTTTAATCCTGGGGAAAAATACATAAAAAGGGTGAGCTAAAATGCTCAGTAAGGGTAAGCATGGATAAAATAATACATACAATATACATTTGAACTTAAAAAAACATGAACATTAAAAATCTTGAGCAACGACCTAAAACATGGAAGTACAAAAGGCATAGATCATAATGGAACATAAATCATGATAAAAGAGCTTGTGAATAAAACATGTAATTGTGGAAACCATTAAGAACACGATATGATTTCCATAGTAGCCAAGGCATTGCTGCTAAGACCATCTTAGTGGACAAAGTCTCTTTCTGAATCGAGTTCACTCCTCATTCGAGTCCTATATTACTGAACCGATTTAACTTGTCGTTCCAGCCATGTCTATCTCATGAGATATAAATCTTTACCCAATTTATTGGAGTGAGATATAGGTCCCACCAATCTCATAATGAAATCATTCTTACTTTTCCCAGAAAACAAACTTAAAACATTCATCATAACCCAAAGAATAAAATGGGTTTCCCAAACATCATCCCATCATTTCATAATCCATATAAAAGAAATGGACATTTAATCATAAGAAAAGTGAACTGTGTAAATCATAGAGACATTAAACTTGAAACATACACATATGAAATAATGTCATCTTAGATGGAAAATGGTTTTGATAAAACATTTGAAATGAATTCTTGAGGAAAATATACTTTCTTCTTCAAAATCATTTCCTTTTCAAAAAATGCCATGCAATATTAAAATAAAAGTATTTTGTTGAAAATATTAATAAAATCATGTAGAGTAATCTTCATGAAAATGAGGCTTTATGAAACCGTAAATATCCATTCACGTCGTATAAGTTAACATTAACAGTCTCCTCGTACTTTTGTCGAAAAAGTCAAAAAGTTCCCCATATGGTAAAAAAAAGTTTCATTACATACCATCTAGTAAAAGTCAAAAATGGTTAAAAAAAACATTAAACATACATAAAAACACTTTTATAAAACATGGACATGGATGATAGAAATAACCCCTGTAAATACTTACGAATAAGCAATCTCGGATAAAAATGAGATTTGAAAAATTATCCCTTACCTTAGGTCTGATATGATTCGTACGTATCCAAACCTCCTGTATAATTATTTAAATAATGCCATTGACTTATTACAGAATTATATTCATTATTATTATATCATATATGGTTCACATATGACTTTATATTACCCGTTCTTTTGTAAATTCACGTTAAAGTAGCGTTTTGGGTAAAATCGTCTCATTTGTCGTTCGTGTTTTAACTTGTAATTATTCATATAATTACTTAGATCAGGATTACTTATATCCAGAATGTAAAACATGATTTATATATAATATATATTCAGAATATACATATATATAATAGATCAATAAATGGAAATAAATACACCGTTCATGGAGACGGTAGGTCGTACGTACGCATGAATGCTGTTTTCGTTTCCTTATTGAATTGAATGGAATTAAGTAGATGAAATACATATATATATATATATATAAATAAATCCATTATCATTATTATTTCATATATTTCATGATTACTTATTATATATATATATATACTTTATAATCATTCATGAACAGTTATTCATTGAGAATGAATCTCATCGCGTCGTGGAGACGGTAGTCCGTACGTACGCACGAGCGATGATATCATTCCCATGATCGTGGAATTGTATTCAAGTGTATGTATAATATTTAAGAATAAATATCACTTTAAAATAATCATATATAGTCATTATTTACACCATTATACTCATCCACGTAAGGTGGTGGTGGAAAATAGATTACACCACGACGTGGAGACGGTATTCCGTACATACACACGCGCGGTGATTTCATTTTTTGTAGGATGGATAAATGGTGAAATTGGGTTATTTAATACTTATAATAACATATCAGTATATGATTGATACTGATGTTATTACTTCATAATGAAACAACTAAAGAAGAAGAAGTGGAAGAAGAAATAAAGTTGAAAGAATCAATAACGAACATTACCCCTTCTTTGAAGCGCCTCTTTGAGACCTCCTCTTAGGGCACTAAACTTGGTCTTTGAAGAAGACCAGGACCTCTAGTATGTCTATATGGAAGTGGAGAAGAGAATTTTGCAGGGGTAGGCTAATATTGAAGGCTCAAATTGGTGTGAGGAAGAGAGGGAGGAGGTTCCCTTTTATAAGGGAGGGGAGTTTCTCCTTTGGAAATCTTAAAAATATTAAATTATAATAAATCTAAACCCATTTAGAAACCTCCAAAAATGACTCATATTAGAATATTAAATGATATAGGGTTGTAATCCCATCAAAAAATAAAACTTAGACACGTTAGGAATTTATTTTCAACATTATCAACTTGATTTATCCTTATTTAATCAATTTAATTTTATTTGTGGTAATAAAATTATAAATTTTAAATTAAAATAAGTAATTACTTATTTGTTTTGAATTGTCCATAATTGGATAATTTATAACATTTTATACCATATAAATTTAAATTTATAATTTTTAAATATTTTTGTTATTTTTAAACAATTTTATAATATGTTATTTTTATAAAATAACAATAGTGTCAAATTTGACACTATTCATTTATTTGAATTTAAATAAATTATATTCAGAAGCTATGTTCGAAATAAAAGCTTTAATAGATTTATAAAAGGTCATATGTATCTATATAATTATTGGATTACATTAAATAGTTCATATAATATTTATTTTATTATTTTTAAAACAATTTATTTGGTTTATCTCTTAATAAAATAATTACTACATCATTTGTGTATAATTATTTAATATACTTATATGTTGCATAAAAATTAAAAATAAAATCATATGATGAAGATAAATCTATTAACGTGCACAATAATATTTTTACTCGAATTTATCATCTTAAAATAAAAATAGTTATATTGTTATATTTATTAAATTATGAAGGTGACAACTTTGGCATCATTTAAAATAAAATAATATAAGTTTCATAATCACCTTAATAAGGATCCAAATGGTCACAAATTCGGCCAGTGGATGATTAGGGTTTATATATATACTAATAATAAGTTTTATTTAAGATTTTTGGGCCTTTTGATATGTATTAATGTTTCAATAAAAACTATATTATTGATTTTTCAATAAATAAATAATTTCTCCATCATTAATGTATAAGATAATAAGGTAATTAAATAACTCTTAAAAATTACAAATAAATTAACATGACAAAGAAAAACATTTTATATTTAAAATTAGTATTTATAACCGAATTTATATTCTGTATAAACTTATATTAAAAATACTTTAATTATTAAAGTTGAGTGAGTCATATGTCACTTTCCTTTAAATAAAATAAACTAAAGGTCTTAATCACCTCCAAGTGGGTTCTAATGGATTCCATTTCGACCCAGATATGACTTAGGACAAATTATAATCATCCAATTGTATTAATACAAGTATTAGGATAATTTTATAATATTATATTTACCCTTAATTACCCAATTTACCTTTTACTATGGTAAATAAAATTTACCGTTGTTACTATTCATTAACCCCAAAAATAAAAAGTAGTCTATTAATATAATTTAGACCCACTAATTCCAAATATGGAATCCATTTTTCCAAATTCAATACACAGAAGTTGAAGAAATTAAATTAAAATTAATCCCGTTGTCGAAAGAAAAAACGGGTTTTTGTTTAAAACATTGCAAAAGATTGAATTTATTTAACCTACGAATTCAATGTAAAATCAAGGCTAATGACATAAATTATATTAAATTGCAAAAATATATTTTATTTATACTTTAAAACCATTCAATATTATTATTTAACCACATAAGTTATTATGACGAAAGAAGTTGTTTTTAATTAAAATATAGCGTTTTTTATTATTCATTAAAATATGAAAGTTATCAGAATAATATGAAAAATTTATCCAAGGTAAAATTTTATATCCTGATTCCAAATAATAATTATATTTTGTAAAATTGAACTTATAAATATTTCAAATACTATATTTAAAGTGGGTGCGCCATCAAAAGGCGGCAAAACTGCATTTTTTGAAAAATACTTATTTTACCCGAAAAAATTATTTTGTTCTTATACTGTGTTCTAGAAAATGTGTAAGATGAATAATAATGTTATAAAATTCAAATTTAGTTAATAATATTTATAACGGCTAGTTCATAAAAATATTTTAATAATATTTCATTTTTTAGTAAAACCCGGTATTGCGTACAACACACACTATCAAGGAAGGTCGCGATTGCGTGTAATGCAAGACAAGTTAGGGTTGCGTGTTGTGCAAGAATCCTTCATTGTTTCGTATAACAGAAACCAACCATATTTCATTTATACATTGAATATATATATATATATACACACACACTCAATGTTGCGTAGAATGACTATTATAAAACGAACATGAAATTATGTGTAACACGATCCAAGAATATTGTTGCGAATACTACAAGCTAATACGGTGTTGTGTATAGTACAATATAAACTTGGTGTACTGTATAATAGAAGACATCAATGAAATTAAAAGAATATTTTTCATAAAATCTCGGGGTGTTACACGATTGGCCCTCCTATATGAAATATAGTAGTATTCACTTTATTTTCCATGTATCACAACTATGAAGATATCACCCCAACCCTTCTCATGTGATTAATGTGGATAATGTCGAGCTTCAGATAGATGCAACCATTGAGGATCATCATATACATGTGTTGAATCATATAGAGATGTTGTTAAGGGGAATGACTATAGCGGTAGTTCATGTATTATGCAAACATGGATGCGTGTAGTAAGAGACATGGGAAAAGGAGACAAATATGCAGGTTCAGTGGCCTGATCTTTTTGTCTCAAAATCTTAGAGACTATTGGGAGTACAGCTCGAGGATGAGCTAGTATAAGGTGTAGAGGTTGTATGATTCTGTGCTTTTCCCAAGTATGTTTTCCATTGATTCATTTCATTATGTATATTATAAATATAGTATATGAAAAAATATTATATTGGTGAAATGAAATAATAAAATTTTAAATTATTTTCTTATGAAATGATGTCGAGTTAACACATTGTAATTTTTTTGGAATGTTTTTGAAGTTAGACACTGAGAATTGTGAGATTTCGAGCCCGTAAAGGTTCAGCATATGTGAAATAAAAGTATTAATTAAATTATATTAAACATGAATAATTAATTAAAGATTATTGAATAA
The DNA here is from genome assembly GCA_963277665.1 of Viscum album. NCBI lineage: Eukaryota > Viridiplantae > Streptophyta > Magnoliopsida > Santalales > Viscaceae > Viscum > Viscum album. Next base: position 1,260,739,492 of record OY728140.1, on the reverse strand, counting down.
CTCCAAAATGGTGAACTTCATGAAATCACGGTAAGATCTGAAACATGTTTTTTACCCTAGGCATGGTATGACATATGTAGGCGTTAGGCATTTTGATGCCTCTCTCTTGAGGTAAATATTTTAAGTAATATTTACTATATTATTTTATAATAAATAATTACTTATCTACAAAATAGTTAATCCTCTGAGAAATCGGAGATGACCAATGGGTCCAAAAGGAGGGTTTTACCATAGAAAAGGTATTACATTTGAATGCATTGAGCATTCGAATTCCTTGCTCAAAGATAATAACACTTTTTATTTTAAAAATATTTGTGATCCTTTTATTGTCATATCTAAACCATTTATCACATCTTTAAAATATGTAGATTCATAAACTACATAGACCACTAGATTTACAATAATTTGGAACATAAATTACAAAATAATAATAAAATAATCCCCATTTATTCTGGGTATGATTCTCACAACTTGATGTGGTCAAACCACTCATAACATATTAATAATTAGTAAAATAACATGTAAATTTATACAGGATGACATCCTCTAATAATAAATAATTGAATAACTCTTTTCAAATTATCTTCAATACTAAGATGAATCTTATAGAGTGCCTAAAATGAAACTTATTTTTTCCCATAATGACTCCTATGAAGTCCATAGTTGAATCATATAGATAATTTATTTATCACATAAATAATATTATAGATTCCCAATGATCCTTCTATAATTTTAAAATGAATTCTTCAGAGTAACAAAATAATATCATTTTCTATAATCACAAATAAAATGACTCCTACAAAATCCTTTATATTCAACTTCTCATTATTAATGTCATATTCTTCTAGAATCACTGAAGAATTATTATATCCTTAAACACATTCCTTCTATAAGAATTAGAAATAACATTATGAATTTTTTTTAATTTTCATTTTAACAAAAACTACCCAAAATATATTATAATATTATTTTTTGAATCATTTCTAATTAAGTATTATAAAACATGGAATCCAATTTAGTGGAAGCTTAAAATTACATGAGAAAATTTCATAGTTGAGATATTAATAATTATATGATGTATGAGGGTATATTATTTAAATTATTAAATTGTTTGTGTGTTACTTCTATGGAAGTCCATAAATTTACTATGGCACCATGAAATATCTATTTTGAGACCTAAAAATATTTCTAAAATGGTTGTATTTATGACAAAAAATATTATGGTAGTAACATGAACTATAAAATAGAAAACGCTTATTCTTATCTTTGATTGATATTGTTAGAAAAAAATTCAAAAAACAATAATGTAAGGAAATTGAAGAGTGTTTAAGATAAAAAAAGGGAAAATAAAATGTAGTGGATGACTTGTCTCAACACAAGAAGGATGGAAATTGATACCATATTACAAATTATATGGAAATGAAAAATCAAGATTTTGAATATCCTGATTTATATCCCTAAATTTAATACTTAATAAATTTGTTGTTTCTATTTAATGTTCATGAAAAGGTATTTAAATTTTTATACAACATGTCAATCAATTAATTTAAGAGAGTCCATGGGTCAGGGATGATTCATGTTGAAAATAGTATTAGGTATCCATGGAAACGTCTAAAAAATAATTATCAAGGGAAAATTCTTTTAAATTTTTAGAGGAAGTTCATGGGAGGTGTGATAAAGATTATAATTATACCAATAAGTGTTTCTTAGGAATAATAGTTCAATAAAATAAAAAAGAGTACTATAAATATATTAATATATAGATTCATCATGAATATTGTTAGTGGGTTAGTTGACATGAAAGTAAAGAAAAGTAGAAAATACCAAGATATTTAATAGTAGTGTCTCATCACACATATTCGGAGAAAATAATTTCTAGAACGATATATAATTTTATGGTGAGGGAGTTCCAACATTCGGAAATGATCGATCACTTAATGTTAAATTTTTTAGACTGACATTAATTGGTGAGAAGAAATATTATACTTTTTCCTTCTCAATGGAATGAGGAAACATTATTTGATTTTATCATTAGATTCAGATAAATAGGATTAGGTTATCTTTTATAAGATTCAATGTTTCATTAGGATATTAATTGATTTCACTATCATTATAAATGGAAATTTAACATGTGGTGGTATATTTCAAATTACCAAGGATTAAAATACTTATTACATCGTAATAAAGGATGAAATTAAAATTTGGTATACGTTGCTATTCTCTTTGGGTGAAAATAATGTGGCCAAAATAATAATGTATGATTTTTTATGGAATATACCAACAATTAATAATGAATGGTTCAAGAGTTATGACACATATTTTTATGTAAATAAAAAATAAAAGAGTTATAATGAATTATAAATCTGGTTTAATAAACCACCTTAGTTGATATACACAGATGTTTTTGAACATGTATGTTTTATATCAACCAACAATGATGTTCATTTTATTAGTTTTATAATTTATTTTTGTCATATAAATTATTCCTATTTTATGTTGAGTAAAAAACAGATTCTTGTGATGTATTTAAATATTTTAAAGACTATTTTGAATACTAATGAATGATATGTCAATAAATTTAAGTTTGAAAATGGATCTAAATACAAGTATGAGGACATCTAGGTATATCATATGATGTATGGAATATGTCATAAATAAATATCCCTATATTTAACATAATTAATTTCTTATTATTTGTGAAAAAAATATAATCATTGTGGTCATTGGGAGATTCAAATAATTAGAGTTTGACACATAAATACACTTTTAGGGACAATCTACACAATAAGTACCTAAATTAACAATTGATGTATACTTCGACAAAATTCAATTAATGTTCCCTCTTGTTTGGAAAGAAGAAATTTTTTAAATCTCTGATAATATTTATAATTCATTAATGAATCGTGATCTGAGGAAAATATTTAATAAAAATTTTGAAGGAGTTTATGATGATATATTCCTCAATAATAAACCTGTAGGGAGGATTTATTGTTGTTATATAACAACATGTAGTAGATCATCAATAACATTGAATTAAATGTCTTAGTAATTAATAACCTACTTGATCCTTCATTATATATTTATAATGAGATAGAATATTTTCATGGGGAATGTGTTGGATAGAATGGTTTTGATTGTGTTTCACAAGAACTTTTTCAAGAATATTGTGATGATTTTAAAAAAAATTGATATGTAAAATTTCAAGAGAGGGGAATTTATATATTATAAACTCAAAGAAAACATGTTGATTATGATAAATAATTACATGTTATAAGAAACATTTTCAATCCTTTATATGTCCTTGAATTTAAAATCCATGAATCATACATTAACAAGATAAACTAATGTGTATTGAAGAAAAATTTCATCATAGGGACTAGATCGTTTCAATATAATAGAAGATTAACGAGATTGAGAATAATGAATGATGATTATTGATTTCATGACACAAATAATTGAATGGGATATATATATATAACAGGGGTTTTAGAAATATACTCAATGAAAATGCGAATGTATCAAATAAAAAATATCTCTATGTTTTTTTGGATATCCTGAAATTGAAGGTAAATACATTGATTTAAAATTTTCCCTTTTCCCAAGGCCGAAAAATATATGTATATTTCGTAAAATATGCTCTAAAAACATCATAAATTATTTCACATGTAACTTTTATGAACATTCATGAAGGATGATGATAATTAAGATGTTTTTATTGAACAATTAGAATGATTTATTCATGATGGTGATGGTTCTACTGATTAAAAGCAAATGATTTTTATTTGGTTTTAAAATGAAACACATTATTGTATTTTAATATTTATAGTTTCATGTGGAGAAATAAATTAAATAAATGATAGACCGATTCAAATATATTTATCATGGGGGTATAAAAACAACTTATTCTGATTTTTTATGTTTATGACATTATTTTTTTGAGAGTAAAATAGGTTTGTGATTTTTTTGATAACTTAATGAGGAAAAATATTTATGTTTTAATGATATGTGACTGTTCCCATTTCATAATCAAACTATCATCATTTTCCTCTAACACATACCTTTTTTAAAAAGTAGGCTATTACTGGAATTTTACTAATGATGATTCAGGTCTGAATTGGTTAATAGGATGGTTGGTTAGTATCATCATGTAATGTTTGGGAAATTATTTACTACTCTAGGTCACTCTCATAGATTTATAATATATTGATGAATCCTTCCCCAATAAAAGTGCATGAATAGTTACTAATGCTTCAGGTATCAATTTAAACCAGGTGTCAATGTGGGGATCTTTATATATCATAAGTTCTTTTCTAATGATTGTATTAGATAATGAAACAATTTTTTATATAATAATATTTTAAAATTTTTAATTAATATCTATTTAGAGAGAATGTAGGTGTCTTGGACTTGGGATTAGGCCCATGAGGGAGGATTTAAATACATTCTTTGGATGTGACTAAGATCATGTGTGGTTATTTTTTGGTTAATGTGACATATATTACATTTTAAGTTCATGTGATGAGGATTGCTGGTGTTCCCTTTATTTTCATTCATCCAGGACTATGTGAAGTTAATTTTAAGTTCATGTTTCAAATATATTGTCAATATACTTTTTTAATCAAAAATCTAGGAATTAAGTGGAATTTTAATTGATCCCTAATTATGTGTATTATGTATCCTAAATAATATTAATCATGGCCCGCATAGTTTAGCTAATGTTGTTTATAGATTTATAACACAACCAATTAGTAAATTTTTATTTCTTATAGTGAGGATGTTATGTGATAATATTTAATGTCATGTGATTGAGACTGCTTTGTTAAAAGATTTATAAAAATGGTTATTGTTGGAATTACACATGAGAGGACCTTTCTAGTATAACTAATTTATTAGTACCTAAATTGGAGATGGTACCATTAGTCTTTAATGGAATTTAGCATATTAAGGAAGGGTGAATTAAGGAGAATATATCACTTCGATATAACACTACTTCAAAAGGAATGAGTTTTGAATTTCAGATGGGTTTCTAAGAAGGAAAAATAACCATATGCTTACTATATTAAATTATACACGGAAGGATGTCTAGAATCATGGGGAATATGGTCCTATACGGTGGGATGTTGGAATTTAAAGTAGTACAAGGCAATATAATTACCTAAAAATATAATTTCTACACGTGGGGTTTAGGTGTATGTAGGCCAAATGTGTTTAACATTTATGGTGACTCTGGTAGAGGTGGATATTGGAGACTACACAAAATAAGATTCTCTTGATATATATTAATGTTATTATGTAAATAAAAAGTGTTCAGAATATAATTTCTCTAATTTTATAGTGAATATGGTTCAACTATGCTATGAAATATGAGTTGTGGGGGTTCACTTATAAGCACAAAGAGGGGACCCTCATTATCAAGGGAATTAATTATTGGTATAATTATGAGGTTCTTATAAATCTAGGGGGAGACACATGAGGGATGTTTTATATTGGGAATATGTGATAAATGGTGTTCCTAATGGTGTTTTAATATATATAATGTATTTTAATATTTACTAGGGGAGACTTAATGTCTTCCTCATTATGTATGGGACTTGGGAGATATTGACAACTATGTAGGAGACAAGGGAATATGTGTGCCCATGTATGAGGGTATATTTCAAATGGTTATATATTGGGGATACGTGGAGAATTTTCACTGTAGTGGTCAACATAGGTGATGTGTTTCCGTGGTATAGGTCATAGGGAAGTGATCTCCAAAATATGGGATAGCGAGATGTGGTCCACCTAAAATGGGATAGTGAAAAGTTTTCAAACTAATATGGGAAAGGGTGTTGTGGTCACACTAATTCCAGATTTTGGAAAGGATTAACCATGTTGGGGACTCGACTAGTTTGTTTCCCTCAGCCAAATCTTTTGTATCCCTGGAAAGTAAATATTTTTTTATAGTTTATGTTTTTAAAATCATAGTGTGATATAATTATCCTTCATTTTTTTTATTTTCATATGTTTTTTTGTTAATATGCTTGGAGAAGGTGTTATTGTGTTTCATTTGTGAAAAAGTTATCTATCTCTCGAGTCCATAGATTGTGTCTCTTTTCATAAAACTCGTGACATAATGAGTACCTTATATCCCCATTTTTATTAATATATGGGGATCTGGGTGTACAAACGCTATGAGGGGAAGGTATTCAATGCATGATATCATCGGAGTAAGACACTGGGGGAAAATGGATTCTAAAAAAGATATCTAGGTTTATGAAAAGTTAAACATTTAATAGTGAGATGTTGAAGGATATGTGACATGGGATCCAAATTAGGGGACCAATGAAAAATCAAAAAGGTATTCTTAGAAAATATGACTCCATTGACCACACCTTATATTAATGAATTTTATTTACCAAAAAATTCATAGCCCTTTATAAAATTTAGAACAATAAATTTCCCTCACCTTGAAATAGATTTGAAAAAAAAATATATAGTTAAATTATATGGTAAAATTTATCTTTGGATTGATGTTGGAATAAAAATAGAGAATGGGTTCTGATGAAAAAACAATTCATGGAATGTGTGTCTTTAGATAATATTTCGTGGAAGTATCTAGCTGATATGTGCTACTAATGTGTAGTGGTAGTTACCAAGAAAACATGTATACTCCTCAATTAATTATGTGTGACTACCCCCAGTACCATTAAACTTTAATACATTATTAAAGCCTAAAACTGTTAAATTATTTTTCTCAAATCATCATACAATACTCAAAGTAACCTATCAATCATTAATCCTATCTTTATACATTAATGAAATAATAGATCATTGGATTCATGTATCTACATTACATGGGTGAACTAAAATGATTTTGTGGTTGGGTGAAGTTATTTTTGAATAATAGTTTGGGAAAATTTTCATTAAAAATATTAATTTATCAAATTATCATCCAATTTATTTTTTTGATTGTCCTGTATTCACCCTTCAGTATTTTAATATTTTCATTCCATACATTTTAATAACATCTATTTCATTTCATTTTATAGGAATAGAATATAATTGAAACAAATTCTTAAATGTTAAATCCTCTTCCCATATTTAATTGATGTTCAAGTATATAGAATAAATAAATACCTTACATTATTTTTCCAACATTCCATCCTTTATAAGAATCCTAACTATGAACCAAAAATTCTACTCATTATCCCATTTCTGTAAAATTTGTTTAAATTATATTGGTGGATGGTTATATCTTGAGAATAACCAAAAAACATCTGTAATCATGGATCTATTTTTACCAAATTCCACCATAACTACTTTCTTCTAAAATGGTAATTATATCAAAGATGTGTAAACTAGACTAGAATTTATATTCCATAAATCCAAATAGGCCTAAAAACTATTCACACATAAAATATCATTATTCATTTTGTTTCAAATCTGTATTCCATGAATCATACAGTAATTATTCATAAGTATAGAATAATGATTGTGATTTATAGACACATGGTGGTCTAAAGCCTAAGTGTATATTAAAGTATTGGGGTCTTTGGACATGCATTAATTTTGATGGTCAATTATGGTTTTGGTGATCTATGAATCCAATAGGATATCATAAATTTTTTAAAATAAGAACAATTTACAAAAATATAAGATTATATTACATTAAGTCTCACAAACAACCACAATATATATAACAAGGAGAAAATTAGAAATTATTCAATGGGATGTTATAAATCCTCTAGTGAAATAATAATGAAGGATATGTATGAATAATTTTTCGCCCAAAAAGTTATGTCCTAATATCATATGAGAAAAATATCATTGGTAAAAAACAATGAGGGATGAAAGACTAAAATGAAGAAAGAACCTCATCTATAGAACAATATTGATATTGAAATATTGATGAATGTATTCTTAGTGACTCATACAAATATGCCATCTAGAAAATAAAATATTGGAAATCTAATAATATTTATTTATAAAATACTTATTATATACTTCCTAATGTTAGATAAATGAAACTATGAGGAGTTTGGATATGATTTTAATCCTTTGATGATACCCCAAAATGTTTAGATGGATTTCTTTTTACATTGTGGAGAATATTTATAACTTTGATCAAAGACTCCTACAATGTCTCAAGGAAAATTACATTTGTAATGGTGGAAAATAAATTTTTGGGCCCCTATTAGGTAAATAAGTTTTTGTGATTGAAATTATTCATCAACCCCCAATATAAATTTATATATGGAAGACCCCATTTGATATATAACAGTCGTTATATTTACCATGGGAATTGATGGTGGAACACTTTAATTTTTATGCATATAGTGGTGAGGTATTGATCCAAATGGCCAGATAGTGATTTATCTAGGTATCCTATGGTATCCATGAATTTTTTGATAGACAGTAGAACTCTAATGCTTCTAAAAAACAATTTGAATTCAAAATCATACCACTCAATGATCCTATAATGAAAAAAGTTATTAATGAGGTCCATCGTAAATATTATGTGTGGTCATACATGATTGTCATCAAGGAAAAATTTATAGTTTTTTAGGATGACTGTGAAATCATTTGTGATGTCTATATTCTTTTTTTTTGAGACATAATTTTTGGTTCATGTAATAGAGAACAATGGAACTAGAGAAAGATATTATGATTGAGAATAATGATATCATGGTGAAATATCTTAGAGTGATGATATACTATAAGACTATTCAATTAATTGTCAACCAATATTTCCAAATAAATTATACCAAGGTAAATACAAGAGATACCAACTGTAAAGTCCCTTGTTTCTGGATTGGGAAAAAATAAGATTTTTTTGAACTTTTTCTTTTACTGCATTGTTCGGTTTTTAATCCTAGGATTTGAAATAATTTTCTTGATTTGGGTTCTATAAAAGTGTTGATAATAGACTTGGGTAAAGGATTGAGGAGTTTCTTGGATGGCAAGATGGGTTTTGGGGGAAGCATATTTGGTAGCGACATTTGCATGGCCTTCGCACGGTTAGTCGAAACTGTGCGGGTCAACCGTGTATAATAAATCAGGTGTCTAGAAGTGGGCGCACGGTCTACACACAGTCTGTTAGAACGTGCATGTCAAACCACGCGATCTATCCATTTTTGTGTTTTAGGTTAAATTAATTTAATAAAATTATTGGTTGAATGGAATTTAATTAATTGAGTTATTGGGGGTTTCATTTAATTAAATTGAATGTTGATGGAATTTAATTAAATAGCATGAGTTGAAGAATTCATTTAATAAAATTTGGTTGAGGAAAATTTAATTTAATAATGTGTAAATGATATTTCAAAGCTTATTAAAGGGGTATAATATTAAAGGATAATAACAATAATAATATGTTTGTTATTATTTTATTGTATTATTATATTAATTATTATATTTTAAATTTTAATTTTAATTTATTTGTGGGAGAAATTAAGAGGGAGGATCACCTCTCCCTCCTCTTATAGGGGGCATGCTGCACCCATGGTGTAACACCAAAGGGTGGTGCACCACCCTCCTCTTTGGTTCCAACTTCATGTGGTTATCTCCTCTTATAGTCTTCATAGAATATGTCAATCTCGTCATTGTAATTATTTCACTACATGTTTTATTCTTCTCATCAACAATCTCATCTCTCTTTCTATCGGGTTCCATTGGGATGAATCCTTAGGTTCAATATTAACCACAATTTCTTGTTTCTTTTGATCCTGGGTGGTGTCGAAGATCTCTCAGGATAGATTGGGTCATATTTCAACAACCATCGTCAAATTTGTTTTCGTTTAGCTTGATTTGGTTAACTTTTTTCATTTTTAGGAAAGGCTATAAACATGATAATTGGATTCGCACAAATTAAATTAGATACATATGGTGAATTTTAGTTTTGGTGAACTAATTGGAGGTCTTTGGGTCCTATTCACACTAATTTTTGGTGCCGGTTATTGTTGTATGGTTATGAGATCAATTCTAAGTAATCTCACATTAATGTAGAAGTGTGTATTCTCGAGAGGGTCGCAGTGTGAGATATGAATCTTTGACTTAGTAAAATTCATTGAGGTAGGGTTCTATATTTTTCCAAATTAAAAAATTAGTTTTTTTGATTTATTTCTATTCATAAAGTTGATTGGAATTTTGGATTAAATTTTTTATTGTGGTAATGAAATGATTAATTATTAATTAATTTTTCCCTTGACGTTGTGAAATAGACAATTAATCAGGAAAATAATTATGAGTAACTAATTTGGTTAAATTGAGGAAATTAATTACAACTTAATTATGTGCTTTGAAATTATCATTAATCGGATGATTAATTAGGAGTAATTAATTTGGATATGTTGTGATAATTAAAATCGAATTAATTATGTGCTTTGATATAATAATAAATCGCGAAATTAATTAGGATATATTAAATTGGTTAAGTTGAAATAATTAATTAATAATTAACTATGTGTTTTAAAATGAAAATTAATTAAGGGATTAATTATGATTATTTAATTAGGTTATGTTTAGATAATTAATTATGAATTAATTATCATCTTTGAGATGATAATTAATCGAGGGTTCAATTATGAGTAACTAATTTGGTTATGTTGAGATAATTAATTATGAATTAATTATGTTCTTTGATAAGATAATTAATTGAGGAATTAATTATGATATATTAATTTGGTTAAGTTGAACTAATTAATTATGAATTAATTATGTGATTAGAAATGATAATTAATCATAGGATTAATTATGAGATATTAAACTTGTTAAGTTGAGGTAATTAATTGTGAATTAATTATGTATTATGAGATTATAATATAGATAATTAATCAAGGGTTAATTTTGAGATATCAATTGGGGATATGTTGATATAAATAAATTTCAAATTTATTATGTTATATTTAAATAGTTGTTTTGAGATAATTAATTTGTGAATTAATTATGGGATATTGAAATGGTTTCCTAAGAGAAAATTTATTTGTGAATTTATTATTCAATATTGGGATGGATTTCTTGAGTTAATTATATTGTGAATTAATTATGTAATTTTTATATGGTTATCATGTGGTAATTAATTATAGAATTAAGTATATTTTTTTAGATTTCTTCCTTTTTATTATTTATTTATTTAATTAACATGAGAAATTGACGAGATTAATTAATGGTTTAATTAATTAATGTTATATTAATGATTTCATAAATTATCGAGTTAATGAATGGAATTTATGTGTTTAACTAATTGGTGAGTTAGTTGTGAATGTGATGTTGTTAATTAGTTATATAATTCATTAACGGACTCGATTACTTAATTTATGAATTATTTAAAAGACAATATCTTATAATTGCAGACATGACTTTCTACACCAATGATCAATATATATGTATGATTGATAAATGTGTTGTGAAATAGGGACTGATGCTCCAAATATTCACGGGGTGCATGACATGGACTTCTATATCCATCATGCATGCATATATTCTTTTATGGGACACAGACTGATGCTCCAAAAATCCATGGGTTGTGATACATGGGCTGCTAAACATGATGTTCTACACCCATTAATTGACATAGGACTGTGGGTCCAATTAGTCATACATGAAAGAAATTAAATTGTTGATTAAAGATGATGTGATGTAATGATTTGTGAATTGAATATGGTGATTGGTACAGACTCCGGCAAGACTAAGATAGGTATTGAGATACCAGTGTCCTGGGGAAATCATGATTAATGTGGTTAAATAAAGAATATAAAATAATGATAAACAGTTTATTTATGCATTATATATATATATTTATTTATTTATTTCTTATTCAAACTATTATATTCGGCTACAAGCTAATGTAGGTATATCTATCAGGTATCCCTTAGGATCCTGGATGGGTGGTAGTTTATTTATTCAATTTTGTTGTAACATCATAATACCTCCACTCTGTTTGTTAATATTACATTATCCAGATTAAGCTAGAAATCGGTGGTCATGTCCTACTATGATTTATATATCACACTATACATATGCCACCATTGAACAAGGGTGTCACAGTATACTCAACATGTTTTCATGACCTTGGATCTTGCTTGTTTCCATTTTCTTGTACATGGGAGTTAGGAGGAAATCACCGAGCAGGGGCTCAAGATGCTTATGAAGAACACCCTTGGGGATTTGAGTATTTTTCATATTTCTATAATGACATTTAAATCATACTTTCTTGTTTGCTGTATTTAGTTATGTATCACAATGACATGTATGCATTGTATCAATTGGCACTGCCATTTTCATTATTCAACCGAATATTTCATTATAATTTCTTCTAATGTGGTCTGAGTTTATTATCTCTTTCTACAGTGCACTCTGAATATGAGGGTATAGTCTGTCGGCTGACTATTCATAGACCCATATTGCTAGTCGGTAGCCTCAAGCGTATGGGGATATATGCTTTAGGTCATGTGATGACTAGTCCGGCTATCCAATTAAGGGTAAGATGGGTCGGGATGTTACAAAGTGGTATTTGAGGATTAAGGTTTTATTTCTTTCTTACTTTTTCTTTCTGGTATGGGATGGTATATAAAATACTTGGTATGTGTCAGTTCTCTATTAATAGCCATACCTGGGACAGATCACCCCACATATTGAAAATGAAAATGTGGTCAGAAATGGGAATTGATGTTTATACTATTTGTGGTTACAGTTGATATGATTTCACATCGAGTGAATGCAATATTTTATACTGGTTATTGATTTTAGAAAATTGAGAATTTTCCTCAGACTAATATTGAAAGAAAATTGCATTACATGAATCATCTTAGTCACTTAGATATCCACATACCATGCATATGACATTCCTTGTAGATGCATTAGTAGGATGCCAACTAATTTTGATTATGTGCCTTAGATGAAATTACAGGTTTGGATTTGATTTTGCATTCTCCTTTATATAGCATGTTTTAGTGATAGATATAACTTTATTGGATGTTTATATTCCTTGATTCCTATTTATTAGCTTGTTTTTCTTGTTTTTCTAGGTTTCTAAGTTATAACATGTTGTTGTGTTACAACTTAGGAAAACATTTCAGATATGTTTTAATATGTAAATGGTTGTATGAGTGGAACATTGGTTTGATAGGTTTATAAAGGGACCCATTTTCAATTGTAATGTGTACGGCTGCCCTATAACTAGGAAAATAGTAACCAGTGTTTTCAAATAATTGAAAAATGGTTGCTAATGTTAAAAGGTTAAATGGGAATTTGATGTGATAAATGGGATCCAAATGTCAGTGGTAAGGTGTATAGGACCTTAAATTTGTGTTCGGTGTTTGGGAACACAATGTGATCATTCAAATGATACTTCATGATCATGGTGGGTTGTCTAGTGATTTATTAGCTCCCAATGGCTTATCAAGGATGTGATGTTTTTAGGGTGTGTAAATTGTAAAGACCAATGTTTTTGGACTAGGCTAAAATAAGAAGGTTTTTGAGTGTTTTTTTTAATCGTGTTTTGGATTAGAAAAATATTGAGAATTAAGATTCGTGAGTTGGGTTCTTTTAACTTGTTGATAATGGGCTTGGGTAACACCGCGAAGAGTTTCCCTAATGTCGGGATTGGTTTCGAGAGAACCGGACTTGGCAGTGATGTTTGCACGGGCTGTGAACAGTTAGTTAAAACTGTGCGGGTCAGTTGTTCATAATAAAGTTGTTGTCTAGTAGTGGATGCATGGTCTTCACATAGTCTATCAGACCATGCATGTCGAACCACACGGTCTTCCTAGTTTTCAGTTTTGGGTGAAAATAATTTAATTAAATTTTTGGTTTACAACAATTTTATTAAATGAGTAGTTAGTGGGTTCTTTTAATTAAATTAATGTTGAGTAAATTTAATTAAATGACATGGATATGAAGAAGTTATTTTATTAAATTGATTTGAACATAATTAAATTTATTTTAAATAATGATGAGCTAGAGTCTTTATTTAATTAAATTATAATGAGAGGAATTTAATTAAAATACTGATAAATGAGGAGTTAGGGTTATCATAGATGGGAAATATTAAATGAAAAAAATTAAATTATGTGTAAATGGAGAGTTTTGGTTTCATTTAATTTAATTCAAGGCAAAGAGTGATTTAATTATTTAATGAAAATATAAGTTTTATTTAATTAAACTAATGTATAAGATAAATTTAGTTTTTCATTGGGAAATGGGTGTTTATTATTTAATTAAATTGAGATTGAGGGAATTTAACTTAATAATGTTGATGAGTTAGTGTTTTTAATTTAATTAAATTATGTTTATAGAATTTAATTAAATGAAATGAATTGGAGAAATTATTTAATTAAATTTAGTTATATTGAATTTAATTAAATTATATTTAATGATGTGTTGAGTGATTATTTAATTAAATTATTTGGAGAGAATTTAATTAAATAATAATGAGTTTAAAAATATATATAAATAAATTTAATTGTGAAGGAATTTCATTTAAAGATATGTTAAATGTGGAGTTCGGGTTTTATAAATTTAATTCAAGGTAAAAATTAATTTAATTATTTGATGAAAATGGGGGTTTTATTTAATTAAATTTTATAATGATAATTTAATTAAATAGTAATGTTAAGGAGAATTAATTAAATTAAATTAATTGAAGAATAATTTATTTAAATGATATGTTAAATGTGGATTTGGGGTTTTATCTAATTAAATTCTTGGTTAAAGGAATTTAATTCTTTGATGAAAATTTGGGGGTTTTGTTAAATTAAATTATATTGAGATAATTTAATTAAATAATGATGTGTTAGAGAATTCATTTAATTAAATTCATTGCAGATGAATTTAATTAATTTTTTTTAAAATAGAGTGTTTTGAATTTAATCAAAGAATAGTTTTACTAAATTATAATAATATTATTGGTTATTATTATGGGAATTTTATTTAATTAAATTTAGGTTGAATAAATTATTTAAATTAAGAGAGATTGAGGTTTATATTTAATTAAATTGAGTTAAATGGAATTTTATTAAATGATGTGAAATTGGGGATTTATTTAATTAAATTCATGGTTAAGAAAAATTTAATTAATTGATGTGAAACAAAGGTTTTAATTTAAATAAATTAAAATTTGAGAGAATTTAATTAAATAGCATGAGTTAGAGAATTTATTTAATTAAATTCAGTTGTTGAAAACTTAATAAAATAATGTGTCCATGGGAGTTCGGAGTTTATCAAATTAATATAATGTTAAAGGGTTATAATAATAAAAAGTTTATTATTTTCATTATTATTATATTAATTTTAAGATTTTAATTTTAATTTTAATTTATCTAAGGGAGAAAAGAAGAGGGTGGCGCACCTTTCCCTCTTCCTATAGGGGGCATGACGCACCCATGGTACATCAACCATGGGTGGTGCACCACCCTCCTCTACAGATCCCTCTACACATAGCTATCTCCTCCTAGTGTTTTCACATAAGATTTCTGCCTCGTCAAGGTAAGTCCTTATCTGCATGTTTTGTTTTCGCATCGTCCATTTCATCATTCCTTTGACAGGGTTCCATTGGTCTAAAGCCCTTGGTTTGATATTTACCAAAATTTTGGTTTCTTCTGATCCTAGGTGGTGCAAGAAGATATATCAGTACTAGTTTGGTTGTATTTCGACAAAATTCTTCGAAGGCATGGCAGTTCGACTTGATTTGGTTCACCTCCATCATTTCTGAGTAACTCTATAAACCTTATAATTTGGATCACAACCTTTAAATTAGATTCTTATTGTGTATTGGAGACACTACATCATTGGTGAAGGGTTTATAGGTTACAGTTACCACTAGATCTTGAGGTATATTTTATCTTAGCGTGATTTGAATCATGGGATGTAGAGATGGGTTGATTATATATAGTCTTTTCATTTTGAGATGGCATATACACTCAGGAAATTAAACAACTTGAATGGCACTCTGAGTAGTAAAACTACATCTCTGATGGTTTAGGAATCTAGTACGGAGTGGAGGATGGTGTCGTTGCTAACTGAGATGCTTGTTGAGGTTTAGGAGAGACAAGAGCAGATGACACTCATGTTAGTTGTACCAGAGTCTACACTTTTGAGATAGATCATGCACATGCAGTATGAGGAAACAGAGATCAAGGACTTGAATTAAATATATGAAGGTGGGGAGACACCTCCGTACATGAAGATAGATTATGATGGGATAATTTATATGAAAAATCAGGTTTTTATTCCTAAGAGCATGAAAGAGGAGCTCATACAAAAATTCCATGACTCAAAATGGGCAGTTCATCCCGCTGTGACAATAATGTGCCATGGCCTATGACAATAGTTTTTGTGGTCAGGGATAAAGGACATAACAGGGTTCATGACATGATGCTTCACCAAATAGAAGGTGAAGGCAAAGTACCAACGACCTATATTTTGATTGAAACCATTTCCCATTACAGAATGGAAGTGGGATGACATGGCCATGGAATTTTTGGCAGGTTTTCCGAAGACATTGAGAAAGAATGATACTATTTTAGAAATTTTGTATCAATAGAAAAAAGTAGCAGATTTCCTTCCTATAAGGGAAACCAATACAATCGAGTAGTAGGGAGAGCTGTATGTACGGGAGATAGTTCCTTTTCATGGTGTTCCACAACTATAGTTTCATATTGTGATTTACACATTACATCCTTATTTTGAGAGGGAAAGAAGAAGTCAATGTGAACACAAGTTTTATTGAGTACGGATTTCCACCACAAATAGATAGACAATCCAAGCATACTATACAAGTGTTAGGGGATATGCTGAGAGCATGGGTACTTGACTTCGATGGGTCATGGAAAAGGCACTTGGATTTAGTGGAGTTTTCATATAACAATAGTTATATGGAAAATATTCAGATGAAATCATAAGAGGCTCTTTATGATAGGCCATGCAGATCACCTCTATGTTGGATGGAAGCAGGTCAGTCGGTGTTGTTGGGACTGACTCTCATGCATGAGACGAAAGAGCAGCCTCTAGCAGATTCAGAAACATATTGGTATGGTTCAGAGTAAGAAAAATTCAAATTATGATAGATTTATATTTACTCTAGAGTTTACAGAGGGTGATTGGGTGTCACCTAGGTTGGGTCACCACAGGATATAGAGATATGGAAATTTAGCACCCAGGTTTGTTGAACCTTTTGAGATCATGAAGATAACTATGTCAGTAGCATACCGATTGGATCTCCTATAAAAATATAGTAGTATTCACTTTATTTTCCATGTATCACAACTATGAAGATATCACCCCAACCCTTCTCATGTGATTAATGTGGATGATGTCGAGCTTGAGATAGATACTGCCATTGAGGAACATCATATACATGTGTTGAATCATATTGAGATGTTGTTAAGGGTAACTACTATAGTGGTAGTTCATGTATTATGGAAACATGGATGTGTGCAGTAAGAGACATGGGAAAAGGAGGCAAATATGCAGGTTCAGTGGCCCGATATTTTTTTCTCAAAATGTTAGAGACTATTGGGAGTGCAGCTCGAGGATGAGCTAGTATAAGGTGTAGAGGTTGTATGATTCTATGATTTTTCCAAGTATGTTTTCCATTGATTCATTTCATTATGTATATTATAAATATAGTATATGAAAAATATATTATATTGGTGAAATTAAATAATAAAATTTTAAATTATTTTCTTATGAAATGATTCCTAGTTAACACATTGTAATTTCTTTAGAATGTTTTAAAAGTTAGACACTGAGAATTGTGAGATTTAGAGGCCCATAAAGGTTTAGAATATTTGAAATAAAATATTAATTAAATTATATTAAACATGAATAATTAATTAAAGATTTTTGAATAACTCCAAAATGGTGAACTGCATGAAATCACGGTAAGATCTGAAACATGGTTTTTACCCTAGGCATGGTATGACATATGTAGGCGTTAGGAATTTGGATGAATCTCTCTTGAGATAAATATTTTAAGTAATATTTACAATATTATTTTATAATAAATAATTACTTATCTACAAAACAGTTAATCCTCTGAGAAATCGGAGATGACCAATGGGTCCAAAAGGAGGGTTTTACCCTAAAAAATGTATTACATTTGAATGCATTGAGCATTCGAATTCCTTGCTCATAGATAATAACACTTTTTATTTTTATTATTTATTTATTCCACTTTTTAAATAATAAATCATTAATATCACACAATTCATGTGTCTGATAAAAAATATGAGACCACAATTGTGTCCAGAATGGGGGATTTACCCTTAATAGAGTATAAATTTTATATGTAACAGACATTCGATATTATTTAATAATTATGTTAAATAATTAATTGATAATATTTATTAAAATAATTAGATTTTATTTCTTAACATTAAGGTCATCTTCTTCAATGGGATAACTCTATTTTTGAAAAATATAGTATTCTAAAATCATCACATATCACGTGTGTTTGACCGTTTCAAACACCAATTCATTAATGTGGTAAATTAAAACCCCACATCATCAATTTTATTTGAAATAGTGGATTAATATAGGTTTTTAATTCTTAAGATGATGAACAATATGAGGCTTGGTGTTCCTTATACCCCAAGCATTTGGATGTGGATTCATTAAGATCTAGTCACTTCCAAGAAACTCTAGAACCTCTTTTTCACACTTTAGAAAACCCCTTTCGATCTATTTAGCAATCCATACGAGCGTGGAATTTGTTCTTCCTCATGTGCGGTGTGCAGGTAAAGTGAGTACCTTTTATTTATTTATTATTTTTTTCTTTCTTCTTCCATAAAAAATTTAAGAACATAATGGCTGAATTTGATAAACGTTTTAAACAATAACTTATTAAAGATTGGTTTTTTAAATAAAAATATTAGAAGACAGATATAAAAACTTTTAACACATAATTTCATGAAATTATTGAGTGATAAATATGATGAATTATCAAATCAAATTTTCATCGAATGATTAATGATAATTTCACCATGTTTTTCAAATGATATGTAACAAAAAAAATTCTCTCACACATTATTATTTAATTAAATTTTCATAATTAAATTTAATCAAATAAAACCTCCACTTTTAGTCAAATAATTAAAATAATCTTAACCTTGATTTTAATTAGATAAACCTAAAACTCTACATTTAACACATCAGTTAAAAAAATTATTTCTAAATGAATTTAATTAAATAAATTATTCAACTCATTGTTATTTAATTATATTCTCTCCACATAATTTTGAAAAAAAACCCCAAAAACTCATTAATCATCATTTAATTAAATTCGTTCCAAATAAATTTCAATAAATAATTTCTCCAATAAATTTTATTTTATTAAATTCTCTGAACACAATTTATCTAAATTAAAAACACAAACTCATCAACATTATTTATTTAAATTCTATCAACCTCAATTCAATTAAATAATATACACCCATTTCAAAAAGATAGATTAAATTATTTTTAACATTGAATTTAATTAAATTAATCCTTTATTTATAATTAATTAATTAAAATCCTCTTTTCCTTGAATGCAATTAAATAAAACCCAAACTCATAAATCACACATAATTTAAATTTTACCGTTTAATATTTTCCTTCTTTAATAACCCCCAACACCTAATTTACTAGTCTTTTAATTAAATGTATCTTATATCAAATGAATTAGGTAAATTCTCATGCTCATCATCATTAAAAGTAAATTTAATAAAATAAATTCCCTGTCTCATTGTTAGTTAAATAAATTCAATCAACTTTAATTTAATTAAATAAACCACCAAAACCTCATTTAATTAAATTCCTTTCATACATGAATTTAATTAAATTAAATTATCCTGAAACTCTAAATTGGGTAGACCATATGGTTTGACATGAACGGTCTGATAGACTGTGTGCATATTGTATGTCAACTTCTGGACATTGTCGTTATTATGCATGACTGACCAGCACAGTTTTGACTAACTGTGTGCATCTCGTGTGAACGTCATTTCCTAGTCTGGTTCTCCCAAAACCCATCCCTCCATTCAAAAGACTCCACAACCCTTTACACAAGACCATTATTAACACTTTAAAAGAAACCGACTTTCAAAACTTCTTTCTGAAACATGGTTTTAATACAGAACTGTGGAGTAAATAGGAAAGTTCAAAAACCTTCATATTTTAGTCTGGTCCAAAAACATGGGACATTACACCCACTCTTACAGGTACATATATTCTTATATAATTCTATCATGATTTGTTCCCATGGTGACACATCTCTAGCACTCGACGAGGGGAAATGGTTTTCCTAGGATTATGATGAGGAACATGCAACAAACAATAATCCTAATCCACCAAATCAGTCTTAAACACATGCTATAGACAAAAATTGCATCATTCATATAATTAATATCAAATTTCGTTCAATACGGACCAAAATTTTAAAATCAGATGAGTCCCTGGTTGAATATGAAAGTGTAAGAAAAAGGTGATGTTAAAAGAGAATGGGTTATATTCAAATATCGAAGGAGATTTATCTAATGAATCTTAAAATTGTGTATATCCCATGTCTATCAACTTATTGGTTAGATAACCATTGGATAAATAATTCGTAGGCTTTTATTCACATTTTCTATTTGGAATTTACCACCCTCCAGATTGAAATATGAAGACGCTTCAAGATTTTAACACTATGTTTTGACTCATTGAGGATGGAAAATGTATATGAGAGTTGTAATTGAAAGAATTAATAAAAAATGGTTTTGTCCAAATAAAATAATGATTTAAATATTTATAAAATCAAGGAATCACCCATAGGGTAATAAAATAATCAATTGATGATGAATGGTATGAGATCATCGACCCCATGGATGTCTGTCAATGAAACTAATTTAAGAATATGGTTTTTAAATTTAAATTCATGTATGAAAATTTCTATATTTCCCCTCCTTTAAATAACATTAGCGATAGATTTTCACATTTATTCTCTAGTGTATATCACTATTGTATCCCAAATTAGTATAGTATGATTCTATACCCTAGAATAATAAGAGATTTCACATTGTTATAGAAATACTAAGTGAGTCAATGTATTTAAATATATTTTATCTTTATAATATATAGTACCCTCTTCTCTTGATATGAGGTAGAATATTTCATCACGTTTTTCCAGACACTGGTGGAATCCTATTATACTATCAAATAAAATCATTACTAGGTAGACTGGTCACTCTAAAGGCTTATTTTATTCTTCAAATTTTTGAATATATATATAAAACCAATTATAGATTTCATTATTCCATATGGATAATCTTTCTCCTCCATAAAGGATCCATTTTAGGTGACCCTTAAGGATAAAATATAAGAAGTTTATAATGAACCCCCACCTCCCATAATAGATTCAGTTTCACTAATGGTTGTGGGAGTTTACATAGGACCTTCTCAGATACCACTCAAAGTGGAAAAATATATGGAATAAGTATAAAATTTTAGTGAAATAGTCTAATTTCGCATCAACATCAAGAAATTATTTTTGTTCAAAAGGATCATTACATTCAACTATAAGAAAAATATATAAAATTTTTATTATCATCGATATATTTTTTCACCACCGTGATGAATTGAGAGATAGAAAAATTGTGTTTGATGTGTAGAATTTACATTTGAAATATTTTTCTTTAATCATATGACTAAATGTTATTTTTTTTTGAACCCCCTATCATTATGTTATTTCTATTAAAATATTTCTATATTTTCAGCCATCATTGATTGATTTAAATCATCTTTCATCCCTAGTTGGTTGTATCAACAACCCAATAGTCAATAATGTATTTTCCCATTAACCTGCATGTGGTGGTCTATGAAAACCCACCAATGGTTCACCTCATTAACATATTCATACATAGACATTTTTTGAAGAAACATCCATGGGAGAGTCAATATATATAACCAAATCTAGACCTATAAGGGGGGACAATGATGATCCATGAATTCCCCATAATAGGGTATTTTTAGTATATTATATCTCTATCAAGATAGTTAGGGAAAAACCTTCCATAGGACAAACTAATACTGCATCATTGGAATATGTGAAATTTGGTGACAAAGATCATACTCCTTTGGAAAAATATTAGTATCTGTATCACATTCTATTGAAATTGGTATCCACTGGTTAATATGCACATTTTTATACCACCTACTAAATCTACATCTCTAGTGGAAGAGAGCACAGAGCATGACACTATTCTAAAATAAAATTATCCAGAGTACATAGAAACTAATACTGTATTAAAACCCATAAGCCCAATGGTATATAAATAGAAAATACCATATAGCCATCCATTTATATAGAATATATCAATATTTAGAAGTGACTATGAGTTAGATTAATAACCTATTAGTGTTTTTCTCACATCTCAAAGGGTTATATTTAATGGAAATTGGAAACGGATATCTAAGACCCACATGGAGGGTCTCTATAATAAAAAAATGAGTTTCATAACATGTTCAAAATCGTTGATGGTGGGTTCAATTACTAGGTTAGCAATGCTTCCATGATGTAGATTGTCAAAGAATATAAATTTTATA
This sequence comes from Viscum album, assembly GCA_963277665.1. Taxonomy (NCBI): domain Eukaryota; kingdom Viridiplantae; phylum Streptophyta; class Magnoliopsida; order Santalales; family Viscaceae; genus Viscum; species Viscum album. The sequence goes on along the minus strand of OY728140.1, from coordinate 1,260,716,950 downwards.
AACATATTCAATATAAACCTCCCCCAAACTAAATTGAAATCACAATCTATGGGTATCATAAGTGCTGATGCTTAGGATGATTCTAAGTCACGATTGTGGTAGTTAAGAATCTAGAAAAAATTAAATATTCAAGGGAAATTGTAGAATAAAATATATAAGAGATAGGGTAATATTATCTAGAGCTGGAAACCACTAATAAGAAGTTAAAGGGTTATTAAGAGCATGTCAAGAAATTTTAAAACGTTGTAATTATTTTCCCAACAATTTAAAAAATGTTTTATCCTCATGAGGAGGCTGAAGATATAATATTTTCTTAAATGTGTCAATATATAAAAAACTATATAAATAAATTACCTGAATTTGAGAGTCTATTAAAAACTCCTTGTAGAAAATTGGACACTTGTCATTCCTTTGTATATAAAGATAGAGAATGAATAATATTGATTATTCTCTCTTTTATTATTATTAATCAATGGTAATACCTTTTTAATTTTAAATTTATAAATTCATATAATTTTCATGATATTCTAAATAACACCATTGATAATTTGTGAAACTATAAAAGGGTAATTCATTGATAAATGAATCCACTTTGACACTATGTGAGAATGGATCATGTAAATTGTAATACTAATTTTATTGATTCCATTATAAAATCTAAATCAATCAATTTTCCAAAAAAAAATATACACTCATATAGATATAGACAGGATGGATATGGAGGATATATTAAATCATGACATGTTACGTTAATTATCTTAGATAAAGGATCATGGTTCCAATTCTCCATAAAATAATTTACACATAGAAATATATTGTACATATAGATTTGTTATAACATAAACAATCACTTTAATAAATTTTTTGATAACTCATATATGTGATGTGGTTTCTTATAAAATGTGTTCTCTTAGATGGGTATAAGTAGGCACAATATATAAATATATGTAACATCACTATACACTACTCTTATTCGATTTGGATATGGGTGATGGGTGATTCGATAATGTGAACATCATAAAGGGGTAATTTTGAAATGATTATTTCAATGTTCACTATTTCTCAAATACCATGAAGTTACATATTAATGCATTTATCATGGATTATCTAAAATAATAATTAAGAATAAAATAATGGGGATTTATTTTTTTTGTATGATTGGTGTGTTTTCCAACATGGATTGCATTTTTTATGGTCATATGTTGCACGCCAAAATATTATATTCTTTTACATTGTCCTTATAGTTTTCTTAAATTTTGGATATGGAATTTATAACTCATTGAAGATTTTATATCTCTTAGGAATATTTTTAACCATACATAATTTTTTCATTTTCTTTTTCAAACTCTCTATTTTTCCTAAGATTCGAGAGGTGCATTCCCAAGGCTAGAGACATGAAAATTACCATGGTTTACCATTATGGGATATCAACCAGGAGAGTTTTTTTTATCATTAAATGTAAGTTCATTTATTTTCACCCAAGGATTTATGGATTTCATTTTAAGAAAAATTTGAACAAAAGGTGAGGTGTTATTTTTTTTATAAATTGGTAATAAAAAAATGACATGAATATTTGACTCATTTTCACTAATGATGAAAATACTCAATGAATTATTTACATAATATTATGTTATAGTTTTCATACTAAATATTTTTTTTGTTTAAGGTCAGATAGCTTTAACCAAAGGATGAGACAATATATCTGATAATCATGATATAGTTCAATTTGAATGAAAATACCAATTCTCATATAATTGTCCCCATAGAGAGATGTATGTAATTTATTTTTTAATTCATTGACTATTAGGTCATTTATGTTAGGCCCACATGAAAATAAATATTAGAGGTTCATGAATAGGATTTCATTTTTTCTCCCTGAAAAATGGTTATGATACAAAAATGTCTAACAATAAGCGTATTCTCATCCACATGAATAGTTGGGTTATAGAATGTTTAAATCATAGATCAAGAGTGTTAAAGACAATGGTAAATATATAGAGGTGGGAATAAGTGATGCTTTAGTAATGGAGATACTATACACACATCATTATTAAAATATTTCATGTGGACTAAGTTGGTCCCCTTCCCCGAGACCAAATCATCTCCTTGGTGTTTCGTAGAAATTTAAAGTTATTATGGAAATTCACCATTCAACAGGTGTTCTATTTGTATGAGTCAAGAAAGGTATTGCCAATATCAATGAAAGAAGGAACTAATAAGATTCAGTAAAGGTAATTAATATGCTAAAATAATAAATGTATATAAAAATTGTGTTCGTAATGATTTTTCCATTAATGGTATAAAGTATGTTCATTGAAAAAACTATTATCCCTGATGGTTTTGACAACCAAAAATGTTATTCCATCATGTACTAACAACATTCTCAGAGAGAATTTATATAACATGATATTTTAGAAAAATCATATGGGATATAATATATAGGGCACACTTTAACATATTCATTGATCTATCATTCCAACGAGATTAGTTTGTCTTTGTCATGGGCCATATTTTGTGAACTAAAAGCTTTTTACAATCATAAATATTTCACCCTAACTTCTACAATGTCATGAAAGGGTTTGGGAATTTTATGTCATCATGCCCAAGGACACAATATTTAATCCTCAACACAATATTAATAATTGGAACCAAATTACATTTAACACTACATTGATTTTGATCTCATGTATAGGACAAATAATTATAATGGTTTTAAGGATAATCTTTCTATATTGTGGTCATGTTATTTAGTTTCATTTTATTGGGAATTGGGTTCTATAGGGGTTAGGGCCATATGATGATGAAATCTATATATGGTATCTACCCGAGTTTAGCTTGTGTGATGAAATTAAAATGACATCACATCCATGTGAAACCATGAAGGTACTCCCATAATTAATGAGTGGGTCCATATAGCTGGAAATAGAAGATATTTTTTATAATTTTTGGTTTCTCCAAGGATATATGAGTCAGGTTTCATTACATATCTTCTAATAGTAGGAGTCGGGGAATACAAAGTTCTTGAAATTTCTTATCATATGGTCCATTCAAGTAAACATTATGTGAATCAAGAGGACATAATAACTGGGATGTGTATGTGTTATGGGGGTAGAGTTTTTTATTATTCAAAAGAAATATTTTATTAGAATCATTACATATTATAAGAAAATTGGAATCTCTCTATGTATAGTTCTTCTTAAAGAGGATTGAATTATTCTAAACATTTATTAGGTATACTATGAAACTATGGGAGGAAAATATTTCAATGAAAATTGATTACTCATGGGTGTAAAAGTGAACCATATATAGATCAATATCTTCCATAGTGGGGGTGAATTTTAGATCTAGGTGATATGGAGTAAACCCTTCAATATAGGTTATGATCAAGTAGGATTGACTATATGTCATATAGTTTAACTTCAGGAAATTAGGACACCTTGTTTTTTATATTATAATATCATAGTTAAATTATTGGAATAGAGTGATAAGATGTTAAAACATCCTTCATTAGATTCCTCTATAAAATTCACATTCTATTTTGGGTCGCCCTTAAACATTTATGAAATTCACATGAATATACAAACTGATACCATGTTTATTTACCCATAGGTTAATTATGTCGCTTTTTAAAAATGATGGGTTACCATCATATAGTTGGATATGATGTGTGAGTTTGGTCGATTTGGAATCATTAAAAGATTGTGTGTATTCCATGAAAAAAAACTATACGGTAAACCTAGGTTTGTCAAAAAAAAATGTTTCTTATGATTATAACATAATCCATCATGACCTAATCCCAAGAATAATATTATTTTAGTCACATAAGTCATCATATTCTCATAATATATAGAATCATATACTCATCATGGATTGAATAATTTTCTCAAAAAATTTAGTGGGTATAATATTATACCCATACCCTAAAGGGGTAAAAAATGGATAATATTACCATTACATTGTATTCTTTTGATTATCATGTAAGGGACATCAATCTCATCAAAAAAATTATCATAGGATTGTTACCCAATGTTACGAGGGCTCATGAAGTAAGACTCTTCATGCTCATGACATAATAATATTTTTTTGATGTTTAATTGATGATAGATCATAATATTTTCATCATATAGGTTTTCTTATGATCTTAACATAATGAAAGTACCCACTTAAAATCATCTTGTAATGGCAGCAACAATTTTATTTTCCTATGAAGGCACCCTCAGTTTATAGATTAATTTAATCATTGGGTGGTTTCGTAAGAGTTAGGCTATACTACATGAAGAATATAAGCCTTAAATTATATTTCCTCTTGAGAAGAACCATATGAGTGGTAAAAATAGGATTGAACCTCAATGAGACTTCTTATGTATCCTACTAGTAAAAAAACAACATACATGTATTTCATGTTTCATATCTTAAGGTTGTGATATTTTACATGTTTTTCAGTTTAATGTTATTAATTAAATAAGTATGTTTCAATAAATATGGGAATTGAATGGATGGAGTGAAGATTATACATAGGATGTACCAATTGGAGAGTATATATCATAGAGAAAACAAGGATTCAGAGTATCAATCATTAAATGAATATGAATTATCTGTAAGATGATTCCCCCATTATATATGTGATAATGAAGAATATAGTATATGAATTATGAATATGTTTTGTTTCATAGCATATTCTTGGTATAAACAGTCTGGGATACTTCCCAGCACATTCTTTGGGTAGATATTCTGAAGATAAGGGAGATTATTTTTTGAAGTAAAAAATAATTAGATACCCTTCCCTTTATTTATCATGTGGGCTGTAGATTAATGTCGATGATTTTATCCATGTGTGATGATTTTTTCATAAATGAATCCTAAATTATTGAGTTTAAGGACCCTTGAAGCATTAAAATTATTATTTTATGATAGAAACAAATATGGAATTCAGATGGATCTCCATGATATGGGTTTCATGTATCTTTTGTGAAATATGTAATTATGAAAAGTACATGTCGGTTGGAATAACAAGTGTTCTTAATGTATGGGTATTTCAGGAGTAAATATCAAGGAGAAGACAATACTTTGAGGGAAATTCATTATTTAATTTAAATATGTTCTTCCAATTTTATAATTTACATGTATTTTATGATTGTGTGAAAAATAAAACATGGATTGATGTGAGTAGTGTGCTCTAAAATTTGAAATCCAATATGAGGATCTTTATAATTAAAAGTCGATGTGTATTTATAATCCCATAAATTACAATTTTTTTCTAGTTTTGGGAGATTCTATAATATTCATGAAATATATGAATTCATGGGGAACTGTAGAATTTAATAAGGCCACAAGTTATGGTTTCTATGATCACAAAATCTTGTCTTGTTAAATAAACTACACAACTGGCTACATGGTTCCATCATTGTAGGTATTTTTGGAGTCTATAATGTTTCCAAAAGACCCTAGAAATATACTTTATGGATTCAATGTTATTTTTTATCCCTTATATTTAATATTTAAAATCAACATATTCCCAATATAAAATTAGTTATGACAAGTATATGGATGTTTTGGATAGTCAAATTCTAAGGTAAGTGCTTAAAATCAATATCCTGGAGTTCAGTGTATCTCAATCACATCATTGAAGAAACAAAATAACAACTTCAATTCCCACATGTTTTATGCTTGATGTAATAAAAAATTGTTAATAAAATACTATCCACCGAACATGAGTGTGAAAAATGAATGGAAGAGACGAGGATCAAATATTAAATATAAAACAATTAGAAACATGTGAGAATAGGGTAAATGGGTTGGTGTGATTCTAATTGATTTATTCACTATCCCACATATATTGCATAGAGGTACCAACTATGTTATAATTCGACTTGATAAAATAGAAAATAGTGAAAGGGATATCGTGAATATAATAGTCTGAATTTATTGATAGAGGATTTATATTTATTGATGGTTACCATAGACCTCATTTGTGAATAAACTTCCATCAAAATATTTTCGGAAATGTTTACTCTTGGATGTGTATCATGGATCGAGTAAAGAACATTTTATTTTTCTTCCATCATTATTGGTGGGTTTTTTCATTATTTCTGGTTGAAGTTCATATGTTATGTGTATTATTAAATGGATTAAAGACATTCAAGTGTTGTTCTATCACTGTTGGAGAGTTTGTTAAAAAATTAATGAAAATTTTGATCCCTACCCATGAACATAATGTGTGGATGTGAGATAGATGGAAGCTTAGGATGAGTTCATGAACTCATAGTGGTATTCCATCATATATTGGGAATATCAACTAGAGATATCATAAAAAATGGATTGAAATATGGATTTTGGGACATAAGCATATTCCAAAAAACAGGACCTAAGAATGAGGTTTGAATGTGGCATAAATAGGAATATAATGTGTTATAAGTATATTTTAGTTTAAATGTAATTTAGATTTTACCAAATTGTATTTAATGGTTTTAGGTCACACATCCTGGACTATAGGGAATTTACTTTTATGGTTATGAATCTAATATTAAATAATAATCCTTATAATGTCATGAAACCAGCATCACGGGGGTGACACTAAAATTTTTACAACAAGGAATAATGGGTTAGATAATAAACATAAAGATAGTAGTAAAGAAAATATGATATTATCTGATAGTGTTAGGACAATTAAAGCTATATTAGATGCTGTTGGACATGGTTTATAGTCATGATCATAAGAACATGTGTGTTTTTAATGATTAAGGTCAAAACACGTTGACTAGGGAATTCCCTTTAATATCATACAACCGTGACCAAGGGATAATGTATTCGACTATCTTGAAACATTTAATTTTGTGAACTAATTTGTTATTTCATATTTATAGGGGATGGGTAATATTCATTAATATGATTCACCAATAATGTATTAGTAAATTAAATATTGGAACCCCTTATCCTACATGAGTCATGTCTGGTGTAGGAAATAAGGGTAAAAACTGTCTTATATGAGAGTGACTAGAAGGAGAAGATGAGTTTGGTATGAAATTATTCACTATCATCATTGTGAAACCCATGAAGATAGGCATGTCTAGTTGGTAGTCAAACCAAAAATCCTATTTTCTTCATCAATGTTAATAGATTCTCAAGGTGGTTATAACGAGGGTGTTAGAGATTTTTATTTCACAAAAAAAGTAGGTGGGGTGGGATAAATGTTTTCATAAGTGTTTCATAAAATTAGCTTCATGTAGTTATAATATAGATGAAAACTGAAAATTATTTTTAAAAATAGGTTACATTACCATACTATGATAAATTGTGGATAAGGTATATATTAACTTCAAACCACATCTTAATCATACACATGTTGATTCCAAGAATCCTTTGGTATATGTACCTAATATAAGAGGTGGGAAGTTAATAACATGTTTCATCACAAGAGGAGAGTTATTTTACAAAATAATGGTCGGTGAGTATTAAAACCTAGGAAAACCAAATTAGGATTGTGAGAAGAATATTTAAGATAGAAAATAGTTTCTACACTCTAGGAAATATGTACTCAAACATTTTTCATATCGATAGGGAATATTGATACATATTTGGAGGCATGTGAATTGATTTTATTAATTCCATTGGGGGTAGGTTGGTTGCTATAGATTTTTTGTTTACGGATTAATAATATACAAATATGGAGTTCTGGTGCTTTATTTCATATATCTTAGACCAAGCGTCACATAAATTTATAGTAATAAATCATCTATTGGGATTATTTTTAGTTCAAAATGTAAAGACCCGACCCCAGTTGCCCGGATCTAGTGCCTTTTTACCTTATATTGGAATGATTACATGAAAGTTGTATCCCGAAGAAATGAATATTTTATTCAGTTTGGAAATATAGTTAAAAACACATGTTTAACATTAAATCATGAAATAAAAAACAATATAAAAATTCCATTGAGAATATCCACCACTCTAAGATTTTCCTGGAAAGTCAATCGTAATATTCATCTTCATGTCCTAGAAAAAAGTTACATAATAAGGGGTGAGCTCATATGATCAGTAGGGTTAAATAATAACACAAATTATTTCATACATATAAACATCTATCATGATAAATAATGGAAAATGACTTTAAAAATAATAAACATGAACACATTATGACAGAAATATGAGGTGGGTAAACATTTCCATAATAAACATAATCATGGATATTCTACTAGTATAATAACCACATGAACATTAAATTTATAGCTACATAATTTGGGACACAAATATTGTGGGAATTTTGAAATATACCATTGAGGCCTCAGCGATGAATTTTAAAAATTATTAAGGCCTCTTCCAAAACCTTATATAAAAATGGGCATAGCCTTGTCTAAGTCAATATATTATTGTCTCATGAGACATATTGCTGCATCTAGGGGCTATATCTCACCACACCCATCACATAATAATATATATTCATTACTCTTATAAATGTTTATAAACATACAGAACATATATATTCATATTGAATATAACATATGAAATGTAAATAAATGTCCCCGAACAATAATCATAAACATTAACCATTCGGAGTAAAATAGTGAATAATTTTAATATATCACATCCACAGTAGAAATAATCATAAGCCCTTAAATTAAATATATTAGATGATATAATAAAATATTATTTTTAATTATACGTAAGAATAAATAAGAGTGTTGAAATAGATAAAAATACTCTTATAAATCATCAAGTAAATCTTGATATAAATACTCTTTTACTTTGAAAATAATAGTTCTTTTGGAAATTTCATTGTATAAAACTATAAATTAAGTAATATTGTATTTTAAAATAAAATTTTTGATTTTAAAATGTTAATGGTTTCTAAAAAATGACTATATACTACCCTATAAAATTTATAAGAATTTGAGAAATTCACATGAATTGGGATTGTATTTCGGGAATATTTTTCAAAATATCATTTTAAAACATATAACTCCACCGAACTGAATGAATGATTATGGTTGGAAAAAATATATAGAACATTAAAATAGAACTTTTTATGAGTATATATGATGTAATTATAATTTAATTAAGGTAAGAATAAAATAAAATAACAAGGATGAAAATGGAGGTTTATAATGAAAACCCTTACCTTATGTTTGATGGGTTTCCTCATTTGATATTAACGACCGGAATAATAAAATTTAGGTTCATAAATTAATAATTCCATAACATCATATACATATAATTTATTTATAATAACCTTATTATGTCAATTCATAGATTTTTATGGGTTAAGAGATTCAATTTCATTTTTTTGGGAGCGTTTTCTTCCTCGGTTTTCCTGATTGGATTACTTATATTCATGTACAGATAAACATGTAGAATGAGAATGGTTTTCCAGAATATATATTATATGTTATTAGTGAACATTTAGAAAATTACATGGTTATATAATTCATTTGGTCATTGAGAGTGAGGATAAATCATTATTGAAAACATTAATGATAATTGTTTTGGGTTAATTGGCTATTTTGGAATCACAATGAACTCATTTAGATTTTTAAATTAATTTCATGTGTAAAAAAGGATTACATAATACTAAATATGTTATTATACATATATTATAGTATGTTTCAACCATACATATTGTTTCAGGACCAGAATTAATGATGGTAATAGAAATTGAAAACCCGTCTCCCTTAAATGTGATAAATTGACACATCATAGATGGTGTTTTCATTTCTAGTATGAAATAAGGGGAACAGAGAGATGATGAATAATTATTATTTTATAAAAACAACATTCCATTACATTTAAGGTACTGGATTAATCATATTATTTGGATAAAATTAGTTGAGTAATGAAAAATAAAAGAAGGGAACTTGAAATAAATGAAATGAAATGAGAAATGTTCCTCTTCAAGTAATCTTCCTTGAGAGAATATTTAATGGAAAGGTTTTGGCCTTTTCTTGTGATAAAGGGATGCTAGACGTGGGGAAGGAGATTGGGAGGAGATTTGAGAGATTATAGAAATGTAAAAAGGCTTTAGAGGAGTGAATAGGGGAGGGAGAGTAGGGTGGGTTATGGTGGATGAGAGGTGTGATTTTTGAATATCTTATTCATTATTTAATTATATCCCTCAAGACAACCAACAATGTTGATTGATATAACCAATAATTGTAATAAGGGCATGTGATTTCCAACCATGTTTTATTACATCATCCATGATGCTAGGAATAGTGAATTAAATTGATAATCTATATATACTATAAATTATCATTGTTACTATTGATAAAAAATTCACATATTTTAGAAAAATACCAAAAATTCACTCAAAACATTTGTTGATGTGTAGAATTAAAAAAATAACTCTATTTATTTTAAAACAATTTTCTAAAAATGATTAATTTAATTTTTAAATGAAATCATAATTTATTCAAAAATTAACAATTTTAAAACTATAAATTATTTATATCACCTAGAAAATTTAATCAAGTATCATTATCTGCTATCCTTAGGAAAATAAAATAATAATATGATTTACTATTCCTAAGGGTCATATTACTCTTCATATTAATATTCATAAGTGTATGATACAATTCAAGAAAAAGTTTTTTTCCTTATCAGACTCTATATATCACACGGAATGCAACTATGTATGTGAGTTTTTTGAAATTCAAATCACAAAAATAGAAAAATTAAATTTATTGACTAGGTTATAATAAGTTTTATTTTGTACATTCTCAGTGTTTCGTGAATTCAATATTAAATTTATTTTTAAATCCTTGGGTTGTTATATTCTCCCCACCTTATAAAAATTTGGTCCCCAAAGTTCATATTATGTTAACTCATGAGAAGATTTGGGTATTTCATTATCATAAGTTTCTCAGGCTTCCATGTCGTGTTTTCGATTTTATGATTTCTAAAAATTACCTTTACCAGTTGAGTTGTCTAATTCCTCAACACCTATTCTGTAGTGTCTAGAATCCAAATATTCTCTTCATAGAAAGATAAGTAATTTTCAAATTTCATACATTCAGATGTGAGGACATGAATTTGGTCTGGAATGTAATTTATCAACAATGAGGCATGGAAAACATTGTGTACATAAGACAGGCTAGGTGGCATAACCAAATGACAAGAAAAAACTCTAGTCATCTCTAGTATTTCAAAATTTCAAATGTACTTAGCTATTAGTTTCCCATTTTCCCAAATCTTATAACACTTTTCCATGGAAATACCTTCAGGAAAACATGATCTCATACATGAAATTCAAAATCCTTTCTTTTATTACCAGTATAAAACGTTTTACCGCATTGTGCTGTATTGATGTGGGTTTAAATGGTAATTACATTTAATGTTGTTTCGTTTACCAGATTTGGTCCCATAAGCGTCCTTTCTCTTACATCATCCCAATAAGATGGTGTAAAAAAGGTTTTTCCATAGAATACCTCATATAGTGCCATTTTAATAAGTGAATGGATACCATTATTGTAGGAAAAATCCACTAAAGGTAAATATTAATCTCACATATATGTAATTTCATGTGAACATGATCTCATCATGTCTTCTAAGGTTAAAATCATCCTCTCGAATTTCCCATTAGTTTTAGGGTGATAAGCGGTACTCAATCGAAGCGTGGTATTCAAAAAAATATGAAGATTTTTTTCATTATTCTGATGTTAATAATGGATCATGATCAGATACAATTGAGATAGGTTCTTCATGAATTCTCCCAAATTCATTAATATAGATTCATTCATGGATTTTTAGTGGAAAATCCTCCCTTATAGTAAAAAATGTGAAGATTTAGTATGTCGATGAATAATTACCCATATCACATTATTCTTCCTTGGTTTTTTTGGTGATATATTGAAAAAATCCACTATGATGTCATCCCATTTCCATATAGGAATTGGTAGAGGTTGTCAGAATCCTCATTGATGTTGTGTTTCAGCCATTACATGTTCATAGAATAAACATCTTCATACATAATCATCAATTTCCAATTAATGTTATCCCACTGAAAATGGACCTTCAAATCTATATATATTTTAATGCTACTAGGGAATACATAAAAATTAGAGCTATGATCATCATCTAATAACTCCCATCTCAGCTCAGGTGTAGAGGGAACACATATCTTCTTCCCATATTTCAAAATTCCCTCTATGCACATTTAGTCATCCAAATTCCCATTATTCACAACATTAAATTTTATTTGAATATTTTCATCATCATACCGTGACGTTTTAATCATTTCAAACAAATATAGTTGGGAAACCAAATGAAAAATTAGTGGCATTTCAACTTCATTTATAATTATTATATCTATATTTACCAGATCCATTAACACATAATTTCATTCAATCCACATTTTTTTAGGACTCCATGATCCTTTTCTCTCAATGCATCAGCTACCTTATAGGCCTCTCATAGGTGTTATTTTCTGGAAAAAATAAAAATCCTTGAATAGTTCAATCCATCACATTTACCTCATGTTGAGTTCTTTCTATGAGAATATATATTTCAAGCTATTATAAATCGTATATATCTCATATCTTTATCTATAGGGATAATGTTGACCTATTTTATAAGAAACGATTATAGGTACTATCTCACGGCCCTTATTAGGATAGTTTTGTTCATGAATTTTTAAATGCCTTCATACATAGAAAATAACTCTGTCATTCTTCATAAAAACACAACTATGTCCTTTCTTTGATGCATCATTACATATCATAAATCGTACATTCCTCAATGGTAGAGTCATGATCAGAGAATTAACAAATATCCACATTAATTTACTTAAGCATTCCTCACATTCTTTTTCACATACGAACATATCACCGTTACATTTAAGCTAGTTCATTAGGTTACATAAACTAGATAATTTCTGAATGAAATACCAATAACAACCTACTAAATCAATAAAACTATGAACATCATTTATATTCATTAAAGTAGGACATTTCTCTTTATCCATTTTCATTATGGGATTAGAAGATATGATATCCTTAGAGACAATGTGGCCATGAAAAGAAACTCATTAAATCCAAAATTCCTACATTCTAAACATACCATCTAATTCATTTATTCTAAGAGACTTCAGAATAGTGTGAAAATGATAATCATGATCTTTTTAGATTTGGAAGTATACTATGATATCATAAATAAATATCCCCTAAATTTGCAGAGATATTCATTGAAAACACTATTCATTATATTCAAGAATTAAACAATTCATTGTCTATGTTTGAGGAAAAAATTAAAGCACCTTCCACCATGCCATTAGTTACTTCAATATTAGTGGTTGTGATCACATATGCATGTCCCTGATTCATTGGACGTTTTTGTGGCACGTTTCCTTGACTCTTTGGAAAATCATTAGCAAAATCTCTCATCACTCTACAATTATAGCATTGAATATTAACAGCTCCTTTCTTCCCCTTGTAATCAACATATGGATGGCATTTTTTCAACATGTATATCACATTAATTTTCCTTTAATTTATACAAAAGGGTGTTTCCATCCACAATTATCATCGGGTGGAAAGTCAACACGTCCCTTCTTCTGCATTTCCTTATTTCATTTTCCAATTTTTTCAGCAGTCCTCTTCTTCCATTTCATTCCATTCTAGTCATAAGACCCAGATAACTCATTTTCTATGTTGTTATCACATGATACTACGTATTGGTATGATGAGAAATGTTGGTAGACTAGTTCCCATCATAAGAATGGATTTAGGATATCAAAAAATAGATCAATCATGCTCCTTGGATTAAATATGTAGGCCACAACATGCATTACTAACCTTTTGATTTTAGCTTCATACTTTTCAATATCATCATATTCCTTTTGTTTAAAATCCATAAAATACCTCTCCATATCCACTCACTATTGATGAGAAAATTATTTATATAAGAAAATTTCTTTAAATTTACTCCACCCCATGTATCATATTTCCTTTTCCTCCATTTTGTTTTGAATTAGTAACCTCTATTGATTCAGTATATCTCAATAGAGGATAAACATTCAACACAAAATTCTCCCTTTTGTTACACCCCATTGTGAGATATATCTTCTCTAAGGAAATTATCCACTACTCTACTACAAATGGGTTTATATTCCTATTAAATGATAGAGGTTGTTGTCTCAAAAAGTGATCTAACATAACACCTCCATGTTTGGATCTAGATGCTCTATATGGGTAAGGTTGTTATTTTGAACCTGAGTAAGTTGTACCAATATAGTTATATGTTTATCAGCCCCATTCACAGCTCTAGAGTAAACATCATTATCTTGTATATGATGAAAATCTCTACACAGGATATTCACATTTATGTAGTTTCAATTATATACAGTATGTTACACTTCTAAATTATGGAATGCACTAGATTAAGTTATAAATAACAATTTACTATCTGAAATTTGAAATAATACATAACAAAAATTAAAATCATATGTATGGATAATCCCATAATCATAAATATTTCTTATTTGATGAAAAATTTAAATTTAAATCCTTCATAATGGATTTTAATGAAATTTTGAATTTTCATAAGAATATCCCCCAATAGTGTCAAAACTCGTGTGCATTAAGGCCCATTGTCATGTACTATGATTCCCCAGGTCATGCTAGAAACTCCTTTTGGTGTTTTCACTCATAGGTACATCTGTGCTAGAATAACATCCACTTGTAGTATCCATACTGTGATGTATTTTCTAGAAAGACCCACATATTATATTCCTTAACAAAATTATATGATAATCTTATATACTAATCCTCAAATACTATCTTTGAAATTTTTTTCTATAATTTACATTTTATAAATCAAGTTTCCATGGTTTCTAATAAATTTCCTCTAATACTAACTGTAAAGATTCACCCCCATTTTCTTAGAGCATGTGCCTTGTTACATTAAATTGGAATTATTATAAGAATATCATATCTAGATGTAATGAATAGTGTATTAGATTTGGAATTCTAGATTCATACATTATCTTAACATTACAATTTGAAATGAAAAACAACATAAATTTTCCATTAGGAATATCAACCACTCTAAGACTATCCCTACAAGTCAATCATAACAAACATCTTCATGTCATGGGAAAAATAAAATTAAGAAGGGTTGAACTAGGATTCTCAGAATGAGTATACTATATAGCGATGATATAATAAACATAAACATTAGGCTTGATGAATAATAGAAACACATGCCTTTCAAATTAACAAACATCAACACATTATGGTTGGAATATAAGATAGGTGAACATTTCCATAATAAAAAATAATCATGGGTATTCTACTAGTCGAACAACTACATGAAATATTATTTTCTTGCTTCATAATGAGGGAAATACATATTCTAAATATTTTAAAACATACCATCAAATCCTCGACCAATACATTCAAAAATTATTAAGGCCTTAGTGAAATCCATATCTGAAAATGGGCAAGGCCTAACCCAAGTTCATATCTATTTGTCTCATTAGACCTACTGATTCATCAATGGGATATAGCTAGCCCCACTCTACAAATAATAATTCCAATGTATTCCTCTTATTAATGAGAGTAAATATAAATAGCATATAAATTTAAATTGAAACTAACATAAATAATATTAATTACTTTCCCCAAACATTGAGCATAATCACTAACTATACAGAGTAAATTGGTGAATGATATTAAGATAGAAATTATTTAGAAAAACTAATCATAAACCATTAAATTAAATATATTATATTATATAATAAATTTATAGTCATAATAATATATAAGAATCCACTAGAGTGTTGAGTTAAATGAATATACTCTTATAAAATCACCAAGAAATTATGGAGATATATACTCTTTTACTTTGAAAAGAATATATCTTTTCAAAAAGTCTTGGTATAAAATGATAAATGAAGTAATAAAATATTTAAATAATAAAATAAATTATTTTCTAATGATATTGGTTTTTAAAAATAGATTATAACGTTCCCTTGAAAATAGGTAGGAATTTGAGAATTTCATTGATTCAGGCATGTATATCGGGAAGATTTTTTTAAAGATCCATTAAAAAATATAACTCCCCATAACTGAAGGTAGGATTATGGTTGGTACACATAAATATAAAATTCACATATTTTTTATGAGGAGTAAAAATAAATTATTAAGAATTTGATTGATTTATGTAGATAATAAAAAAACCAGAATAAAAATGGAGGTTCGGGCCGAAAACCCGTACCTTAAGAATGACGGTGTTCCTCAATTGATATTAATAACCTGAATAATAAATTTTAGGATAGGAATTTAATAATTCCAAAACCTCATCTACATTTAATTTATTTATTTTAACCTTATTTATTATATTCATGGCCTTTTATGTGTTAAGAGATTAAATTTCATTTTTTTGGCTGCATTTTCTTCCATTGTTTTCCTGATTGGTTTACTAATATTCATGTACGGATAATCATATAGAATGATAAAAATTTTTGAGAATATAATTCTTAAGTAATTAATTAAAATCCATTAATTACATGGATATAAATTTTTTTGGTTATTGGGAGTGAAGATGAATCATTATATAAAACACTAATGACAATTGTTTGGGTTAATTCATAGTTTTTAAATCATAATAAGTGCATTTTGATTTATAAATTAATATAATATGTAAAAAATTATTAAAGAACTTTAAATCAGTAATAATACATATATTCTATTCTGGTTTAACCATCAAAATGGTTTCATGACCAGAATTCAATACCATAATAGAAATTGAAAACCCATCATCATTTAATGTGATAAATTAACATATCTCATATAGTCTTTTCATTTCTAGTATATAAAAGGGGAAATAAGATATAAATATGAATTATTCCTCAATTATAAAAACATTATTTTACATGTAAGTTAATGGATTCATCATAACATTTTTATGAGATGAGTGGAGGAAAGAAAAATAAAATAAAGGAACTTGAAATAAAAGAAATGAAAAGAGGAATTTACATGTTGTAGTAATATTCCTTAAGAGCATCTTCGGGTGAAGGGTTTTGGTATTTTTATGAGAACAAGGGATGATGGATGTGAGGGAGGATCTTGAAAAGTTATTTGGGTAGAATTTATAAAATGCAAAAGGCTTGAGAGGAGTGAAGATAAGAGGAAGTGAGGGCAGGTTTTTATAGTGGATGATTGGTGATTTTTGAATATTTTATTTATTATTTAATTATATCCCTCAATAAAAATAATAGTGTTGATTCACATGACTCATAATAGTAATTAGTGCATTTAGTTCAAACAAAGTGTTGTTACATCAACCATGATTCTAGGAATAGTGAATTAATCTGATAATATATATACATTAATTACAGTATTTTACTACTCATTAAAAATCATGTATTTCAAGAAAATCCATAAAATTCACCGAAACTATTTTTTTATGAGTATAATTCAAAAATGAAATATATTTTTTGAAAATAAAATTCTAAATATGATTAATTTAATTTTTAAATAAAATAATAATTTATTTTAAAAGTAACAATTTCAAAATTACAATCTATTATATATCACCTTTAAAAATTAATCATGATATCATTATCATATAAACTTAAGATAATAAAATAATAATAGTATTTACTCTTAAAAAGGGTTATATTACTATTCATATTAATATAAATAATGGAATGTTACAATTCACCAAAAATTATGTTTGTCTTATCAGAATCTAAATATCTTAATGAACATAATCGTGTATGTCATTTTTAGGAAATCAAATCACAGAATTAGAAATTTCTTTTTCATTTAATATGTTATAACAATTTTTTTGTAGAGACTTACTATTTTATGAATTTAATATTAATGTTTTTTTCAAGTCCTTGGGGTGATAAAAAAACATATAGATAAAATCATAGGGTGTTACTTTAAATGTCATGAAACAATAACTATATTAATTTTGTTGAAAATCATAGAGTGTGAATAAAATGAATCTTAATGTAGTCTACATGCCAATAGGGTAAAAGGAAAACGCTAATTTGGATTTGTTCTTGAACTATAATTTTGGGAAACACTAAAATTAATAGACATAATACATGTTCACAAGGCTTTAACTAATGTTTATAGTTTAATGTTGTGGAACATGGACCTTCCACCTGGCAAGATGGACTTTTTAAAGATCAGGTTGGAATAGGAAACTCTATATAGAGCCAAATTCTTAGGAAATGTGTAAGAAATAATGTGTTTGTTGTTATTAAAATGAAAATAAATAATATCATATCTATATATATTGTGATATGAGAATCAAGCTACACATAGTTACTAATAGTGAAATCACTCAGTGTAGATCTATCTCATGTAAAAAATAAGAGTAGAGGGATGTCAATGATCTGGTGGGAATGATAGAAAATGAAATATCATTAATTGGGATGTGCCAATCCACTGATATAGAAAAAAATATCATTAATAGATTATACTCATACATAGGGAAGGAGAAATCTTCCTTTAGTTGGTGAGTTATGGGGATAAACATCAGTCAAAGTAGAAGCATGGTTTCTAGGAAATTATTTTTTGGAATTTTCATCTGGGTGTATGATGTAGTGTCTACATGTTACATTCTTTCCCATGATAAAGAAAATAAATACATATAATGTTTCAGTAAGGAGGATTGGTTGGTGATCAACATTTTTGGGGTTTACCTATCAAGACAAAATGAAAAATAACATAGTTTTAGGTAATGTAATAGGGATAGTGTTATATATTTTAACATTATATGGAAGAGATGTGGTTCATGGAATTTAACATGATACAATGAGAATGAAAATCAAGTAGTATAACAACATGTAGTGAACACAATAATCTCATAGATCTAAATTTTATGGTTTGGATGAAAAAGGGAGGAATCAGTCTTTATAACATGGAAACCTATCAACACTACAAGGATCATGTGACTAATGATCTACAAGGTAAACAAGGGAAAATGGTAGTTAACATCAATCACATGATATTTCATTATTATGATTGATCGTTTGAGTTATAATGTTATTTAAAATCCATGTGGAACTCATGAATGTTGGGAAACCAGACATGTTGTTTTGTAGGACTATCTTATCCTATCGAAATTTCCTAAGAAATGAGATGATATACTTGAGGGTGTTACAACTCCATGCAACCAAAAGGGAGTTAATGATGGAAAATCCTGGCTCCCGGAATTAGAATTTCAATGGAGGATAATTCAATTATAGGGATAGAAAATGAAATTTTTTGAAACATAGATTCTACATCATTATAATAATTAATTGAGGATACAAAATGATGATTCCACATTGACCAAGTCATTAAAAATAGGCACATCATGATTTTTCCATGAAATATTCCTTAGAGATGGGTACCCTAGATAAGGGGTGGAATTGTTAAGTAGTGTGAAATCATTATAGTTGATATTATTTGGAAATGAAATTATAATATTTCAATTAATACTTTGTGGTAAAATGTATATAGATAAATTAAAATAATCAAGTGGAGGTATGGGAACCCTAGGACAATAAAAATTTTCATCATGTATATCGATATATTTCACCATACCCGATGGATTACAGATCTCAAGGGTTACATAATAGTTGATTAATAGTGCCTCAAAGAATATTTTGTTATTCTCTAATTATCTAGAGTTTAAATTCATATAATAGAGACAAAAATTTGGGCTGACTATATAGAACTAGATATAGAATAAAATGATGTGATTTAAATATTCTCAGAGTAACACAAACAACCGTAAGAGAAGAGACACATGGTTGAAGGTCATGGTATACATACTAAGGTTGTAAGTTTTATCGTAACATAACTTGTTACACCTAATAATTTTATGAAATAATTTCAAAATAAAATTTTAAATTCTTTGATAACTAGCTTATATCCAACACCATATTTAAATGAACCTCAATATAAAATTATTTAACATTATACATATAACCTATTCTTTTAATTTTCATCTTTGAATAATAATAACTAAATTTTTAAATACATATAAATTCCTAAATCAATATAAATGTATTGATTAATTCTTAAGAAATAATTAATTCATTTTTTAAAGAGATTTTATTCATTAAAAAACATGTTTTCAGAAAAAAAAATGTATTTGTTTTTTTTTTAAATATTACGATTAGTTTAGGGATATTTCAAAAACCAATTCTATAGAATGTAATATTTTTGGAAATTATAATATTAAAATAATCAGTAGATTAATTTTTTATAATTTTTGAAAAAGATTTATATTTCCGTGAATAGTGAAGAAAGATTATTTTTATTGAAAATGAATTTATGCTTCAGGTATGTAGAAATATTCTTTTTGGTTTAAAATGTACTCATAGTCAAATTAGTTGACTTATAATCTAATTTATCCAATTAAGTTTATTTGAGTCATTTTTACTTTTTAATTTAGTATTTTTATATATATAATGGAATTTTCTTGAAAACTAGTTGTTATGTGCGCAAATTATTTAATAATAATATATTTAATTGACCTACACTAGTGTGTCATGTTAGTGAAATATATATATTATGTACTTAATGATGTTTTTTAATATTCATATAATATTTCTCTAGGGTTGGGTTATGAATAAATTATTTTTATGCTTAAAATTTTAATTTTTTTAAAAATCAATTTTCATCTTGATTTGTGCAGATATTTTAAAATTCAATGCTACCACTTATAGAAATTGAATTTGATAAAATTGGAACCAAATTTCTGAAATATTCCCCTTTTATTTTTTTTCAACATGAATATTAACCTTGGTAAAATTTATCACCTAGGTAAGGGGTAAATTAAGTTAACCTAGGTTTGTAATTCGTTATAAAAAAACATGTTTTCATTATACTAATAATTAGATGTATTTAATTTGACCCTTATCCCCATATTCTATAAATTTAGTTACTTAATTGAAACATTTTCATGATATATATCAATATAATATTTAAAAAAGTTAATGTTACAAAATGTCACTATCTTAGTTTAAAATATATCTTTTGTTCCCACATAAGGAAAAAGTTATTAATTAATATAAATTCCTATTTTTAACTTAATGAAATTAATTTCAATAACTAAATTTACTTTTATTTTTTGTAAATTACATAATTACCATAAATTCTTGTACAATGTTAATTCATTATTTATACAATTATTATAAAAATAAAATAAATCATTTTAAAAATATTAGATATAAATAAAATTGAATCAGTTAAATTGTTTGAAGAATTTTATCGACTAATTTGACATTTTATATGTTGTTTTAATGAATTATCTTTTAATTTATACTTTTTTATGAAATTTATGTAAAATTAAATGAATAATATCTAAATTTACAAAAAGGATTATTTATTACAATAATTAATTATTTGAATTATTTAATATTTAATACAATTTTATCTTAAGACATAGGATAAAAATATGGCTAAACATATCATCCAAGGTCTATTTATTGGACATTATTCCATTTATGGTATCATTCCTTATCCTAAATTTAAAAAAGTTTTGTTACCATGATTATAGTCAAAAACAATTAACAGAGGGATTAATCCAAAAGATATGGTTTAAAACACATTATATACATATCATTATTCTATTTTTTGTTGTGATTACAACCATATTCATAAATTATAATCACATTTTTGGAAATTTGTTTAGTTTTTTCTTGAGAATGAATTTATTATAAATTATCTTTTATGAAACTCCCAAAATAATAACTCACCTCAATTATAAAAAAAGGGACATCCTCTCCTCACTTATTCTTATATTTGGAACCATCTTGCTCAAAAATTACATAATAAAATACATTATAAACTTCCGTGTACACATTTTAGAGGTTTATTTTATCCCAAACTACTATCCTTAGGATATTAATGAGATCCATATATGTCCGTTCAAATGGGATGTAATCACCTTAACTGGTCACATTCTTCTCAATTCATCTTTTTCCTCGTATAAATATATTATGTTATTCATAAATAATATTTTTGGTATCATTAATATACTAAAATTTTATTATTATGATAAAAATTCTTTTATTCACTATATTTCAATCACATGGGAAGTGAACCTATCGCTTATGGGTGTATACAACATACCATCTCCAAAAAAACAAAACTTATTTATGATTACTATATTTTATGGATGTGTATTTTTATGTATTTAATATATAAATATAATTATTATTATATAATTATAATTCAATAAATATAATATCATTTCTGTCTTCTTAACATCCAAACAGTTGGAAAATTATATAGTCGATCAAGTGTACATATAGAAAACCACCTCCATGAAGCGATGTGATTCATTTTTCATTTTTTTAATTGGATGATAATAAGGATTAATTTAATTAAAATATATTATATATTTTATGTAAAAAAATTATATATGGATGAGCTATTATTTAAAATTTTCTTCAATCCATCCATTGAAAAATGAATATAGTGTTCATGCATACATATAACCTACCATCTCCATAAAAAGTATATTCCATTTTCTATATCTAATATATTTTATGACTATAAACATGTATATACTAAGTATATATATAAAATATATCATTACTAACATTATGGATATTATAGAACTGATATCAATATACAAGGATGAAAACTACCAAACTAAAACATACATGAAAACTGAAGATGATATCTCCTATGACATTAATTTTAAAAAAAAATTGTTAATAAATGGTGGATAAAAAATTATAATTATATAATATCTAGTATGATATATATCATTAAAATTCATCAATATATGAATAATAAATTAATATTTATTATATAAAAGGTACTAATGTGTTTGATGGATGTCAGACCTAATGTATGATATTTTAATCTCACTTTTATTTCTGTGAGACATATTCCTTATCCACCACTAGTTTCTTATTTATGGTTAATACAATTTCCATGAATTTATATTATTATTATTATTATAAAAATTATGGGCATTTAAAAATACATCAATGGTTCTTTATTTTTTGGGCCTATGATTCAAATGTAACCAAAAAGATGAGGGTTTTAAGTCAAAATCTCATTATTTATGATTATGTTTCAGATTTGGAAATATTATGATCCACCTCTACAGAAACGCATTAATTTTTTGTACACTTAGTTATTTCATGAAAATAGAAGTTTTAAATTATACTCATGGAAATTACACAATAAATCTAAATTATGTGTCTATGGAAGGTTTAAATTATTTATATCTTAGGCCAAAAAACCATTTTATTTTATAACCATTTTTTCTATAACTTATTTAAAGAATTTTTTTACTATTTCAATCTAATTTTTTAAATAAATGTTTACCCTTTAAAATTTTCAAAAAATTTCTAAAGTGAATACTCTTGTCCTTTTCTAAATAAATATTTTTATTTATTTTTACAAAAATAATTGAAATGAATGTTTTTTTTCTATTAATATGTCTAGAAAAAAATTTCCAACCATAATGACCGATCTATACACTGGATATTACTTTTTAGTCTATAAATTATTTTTTAAATAAATTATATCTGAAATATTTTGTAAAATTTTATTTTATGAAAATTAATGTTTACAATGTAAAGGTTGTTTTCATAAAGAATGTTTTAATTATCATTTAATGGTATTTAAATTCATCAAAACAATATCCTTTGATTTCACTTATGGGTTTAATGGGATTTGATTCAAGTATACCGTAATTATTATTTCTCTAATTTTTTTATGTTTAGGATGAAAATATTTTTATAAAGCTTGTTCCTCTTCCATTGGTTATGCATTGATTAAAAGTGTTATTTTAAGGAAATAGTTTCTTTTCCATGGTTAATGCTATAATGAAATGTTTCTAAAACACATTTAATTTCATGCCGCCTGATTTGATTAATGTGTTATGATATTCAGGAACATATGTGATTTATTATTATTATGTTATGGGTGGGACCTATATCTCCCTCCAATTCATTGGGTAAAAATAGATATCTCATAAAAGAATTTATTGAATGGGGAGTGAACCCAATTCAATAACGCATTCAATGTATTATGATGGTTTTGAGAGTAAAGATTTACATTAATTATTGTTTAGGGAGTGAAAACAATATGAGATCATAATGTGGGGAGTGAACCATGAATTCTACTATGGTTTTTGGATTTAACCCAATTCACTAAGATAGTTTCTGATGATATCATTGATATATTTAGAAATGATTTTGAATCGTCATGTGTATAAAACATTTACATTTATTATACCTATGTTATGTTCCCATGGCTCATGTAATGTGATTTTATTTTTTTGGGTCTTATGAACTCTCATAATTTGTTTATAGAATCAAGATTATTATTATTTATTTCGAGTTTATGGATTTCAGATGTCATCCTCGTGTTCTTGTACCCCAATGGACATTTAACACATATGTTATCATTGATCTATACCTTGTTTACCATTACTGAGAATATGAGCTCACCCGTTATTATTTTCCATTCCTCATGTAATGAATATTTTTTTAAGTAAATACATGCGTAACAAGGGTTATAGTGTTGAAGTACTTAATTAGAGAATATTATGATCCATTTTTTCTTTATAATATGTTTCCAATGATAATATACTTATATGATACTGGTGTAGAACATTGTGAGATGCAATGAATATTTATTTGATAATAAGAAATTTTTTCTTATTGAAATGTATGGGTCTCCATAATTTATATCAGATAAAGTTATAGTTATAATTTTGAGACTACAAAGATAAATAATTAGTATAAATCCTATAGATAAGTTTATATATTGAATAAGATCCTATTTATTTGTAATAACCAGGTATTAGATATGTTATATAGAAGCCTACCTAGATTAAGAAAGAGGTTTAATAATGTAGACATTATTTGAATAATATATTATAATTATTTTAATGATTACTATAATTATTATATTTTTACATGTATACATTTTTTTTTGGTTTTACTCAATGGATTAAACTAGAAGACACCTTGCTAGTAACGATTATAATGGAAAATACAATGATTTTCCTAGTGAGAAAATGATTGAGGGTGGAAATGGAATGAAACCCCGTATGGTTATTCCTAATAAAATTTCATGATATATTATTTACTAAATAGAATTGGTGAGTTTAATAGAAATGGAAATTTGTGTAAAATTAAATTTTAGTGATGTTTAGGTGGAAACAATCATACATGTAAGAAATATCATTTTCAATATTATCAATAATGTGGGAAAAATAACATAAAAAAATATCTAAAATGGAGGGTAAGATTCTATAATTATGGTTATAAGTGAACTATAAAAATTAATTACCAAGGAATTTAATGTATTATATATGGGGATGCTGGGAATTAACAATGTTAGTGCTACATTTCAACTGTTAACTCCAATGAAAAGGAATGACTATTGTAATGCTAATATTTAAAGGTATTTAATTTTTTATTCATACCCAATAATTATATCAAGTATTTTTATGTAGAATAATCCTGAATCATCTTATGATTATTCCATAGTAGTTTTATTTATGTATTCGAAATCAAATTTTAAATAGTATCAATAACTAAGATAATTGATAATGTTTAGTGGGTATAAAGAGATACTTGAAATTGATAAGATAATATTGGTGACCTAAAAATTGAATTGTTTATGATAGTGTGATTGAATTAATTTTTCAATGATGTTTATTTTTTTTGTATTTATAGAATACATTCAGCGATATGTTATTTTATTTGAAGATTTCTAATTGTGTTACTTCTTGGGTTCTTATATATATTCTTGGGAGGATAACTTAAGAGTTATAGATATAATCATTAGTTTAGAGGTTTAATGATTTTCATTAATTAAATAGAATTGAAGTCCCCTTTGAGGTTTTAAATGATTTTATTTTGAAGTGATTTGGATGTTTGAAATATTGAATACTCTATTGAGGTTTTAATAACCTTTGTGTTGGTATATGATTTAGTGTTAAATTAATTTTGGTGTACCCAATTGTAGGGTATACATAATCTTGATGGTTGTAAATTGATTCATTGACAATGTGATAATTTCAGAAATATTTATTGTTAAGTTAAATATTACCTTTCATGTTAGTATCTAAATTTTATTCATGATATTTTGTTAAAAATTGCAATATTACAATATTACACTGGGATTTATCAAAGTGATTAATGATATGTTGGGAGATGTGTCCATAGGTTAACATACATGTTACTGTTAGTTTTTACAAGTTGTTAAACATGAAGAATTATTTGGTTAAAAGTAAATTAAATTTTGGAATATCTATGGTTAAGGGCATAAAATGGCCTTTTAGATTAAAATTTTATTTACTATTGATGTTATTGACGTAATTACAGCATTGGACATTAATTTTTTATTTATTCGAATTTTGGTTTACTCATTTTTTGAATTTTACCAGCTTATGATAAATAATTTTTTATTATTTTAAAAATACATGAGTAATATATTTATATCCTTTTTATCTTATAGATATTTATTTTACTGCTTCTTGCATGAAAAAATCGTCTCAAATACTCAGTGTTTAGAGTTGTTTCATAGATTGTTGTGAAAAAAAATTATAAAGGAATTTTAATTTCCATGTAAGTAAATTTCTTTTTGTTTTTATTATATATTTTATTATAGTTCCTCAACACTAGGAAAAGTATCTTAAGGTAAAAATATTAACTCATATGACCATCAATTCTAATGAACCGATGGAATTTTAACTCATCACTGATTTATGGTTTTTTGGTCATTGGATTTGTTTTAATAATGTTATCTATCAATATATCTTTGTCATAAGGAATTATATTTTTATTTAATATACATATTTCACTTCCCCTTGATGTTCTACAATTTAGAGACCTCATTTTTTATTATTCCAAAATACTTTTCTATTTCTCATTCTCTTCAACTAAGAAAATGTTTTACTAATGCTATTTATGATGTTAGTATTTACAAAGAAATTTTGGAATATCACCCCTTTCATGATATAGTTATAATTGTCAGGATATAATTAATTAAAGGTATGGTAATGTGAAACCCATATACTTTAAGAATTATATGTTTCAAAAAAATTATTTTCCTTGATAGATTGCGTTACACACCACAAGATTTTTAAATAAACAATGATATACAATAATTTAATGTGACATCAATATCCTAAACCTAAAAATCGTTTTTTTGAATATGATTAACTATTTCAATAAATCTATATATTCGCTAATAAATATAAATATATGGATAAATAATTAGTAATTAATATCTCAGTTTTCTATAATGTCACATTATTCTTCAAATGTATGTTTTCAAAAAAAAATTAAATTAATTTTTTAAGAAAATATTAAAATTAATTTATTTAAATTTTTGCAATTTTATTTTTTAAAAATAATAGTTTTTGGGAATAATAATTTTAAAATTATTGGAGGATTATGTTTAGAAATTTTTATGAAAAGATTGATTTTGTAGTGAATAGTGAGAAATATTTATTTTTATAAAAAATTAATTTTTTCATCAAGATTGTATAAATTTAAAAATAATTTTAAATGTGCCGCAATGTAAAATAAGTTATATTATATTTTAAATAATTCAATTAAGTTTATTGAAATAAATTTTCCATTTGAATTTATTATATCTATATGTAAAAAGATTTGTTAAGAAAAATTATTTTTATACACGCAATGTGATTAATCTTAATAGAATAAATTGATTACATTTTGTGATAGATTTTAATGAAATGTAAATATTATATGATTAAAAAAATTAATATTAATTTGATATTTTTCTAGGAATGATATAAGAATAAATTCGATTATACACTTAAAAACTGTATTTTCTAAAAAAATCCATATCATTATGTTTTGTGCGCATATTTTAAAATTAATATTGGTGTTTTATTGTAATTATACATTATAAAATTGATTACATATTTTGAAGTAGGAGGACCAAAATTTTTAAATCAACCCCTTTTATTTTCTGCCAATATGAATCGTAAATATAGTAAAATTTATTTTCTTATTAAAGAGTAAATTAGATTAATATTTTTCAATATTAAGTGATAACGGCATAATATTTAGTCCTAATTATTATTGGATTAATTTAATTAGATCAATATAGTGTTAGTATATAAATATAGTTTTTTAGTGGACACATTTACTTTTTAATGATCTATTTTATATTTAAAGAAAATAATGATACAAAATGTCAGTCTCTTAGTTTTAAATAAGTCATTTGTGTCCAAATGTTTTTTTTTTAATGAATAATAATTTATAATTTTACCTTAATAAAATTATATTAATAATATTAATTTATTTATATTTATTAAAAATAATATAATTACCATAAATTCTATCACAACGCTAATATAGTATTTATTCGTTTATTATAAAAATAAACCAAATGTTTTTAAAAATATAAAAAGTTATATAATTTGAGTTATTTCTGGTGTCTTGTGATTTTTATAGATTAAGGTGACGTGAAAGTGATACATTAAATTTATTAGATTCTAATTCAAACTATTTTTCTATGCCTATTAATTGAAATTAAATGATTAGAATCTAAATTGTCCTTAATGATATATTATGATAAACAATACATTTTTAAAAAAATTAATCTTCATAAAAATATTATCAGAATATATGTGAATATAATATTATTTATCACATAAATTGTCCATTTATGTGTCCCTTGAACATTTATGGTAACATTATTAATCCTTAAAGGTTAAAATAGTTGTTACCCCGATTAAGGTAACATATTTTTAACCGAGGGATTAATCTAAATGACAAGGATTAAAAAACACATAAACTGATATAAATTCTATTGTGTGATGGTATTAAAATAATTTACTACATTTTCTTCTAATATATATTTATATAGAGGTTTTACTCATTAGAGCAACTTTATTATAATTTAATCTTCTAGTAAATAAAATAAAATTCTCCTCACTACAATTATAAAAGGAAACTCCTCCCATCCCTTATTCGAACAGTTTGAAACTTCTATCGCAAAAATTTCCTATAATAACCTATATATATTTCCATAGACACGTTCTAGATGTGTTTTTATACCCAAAATACTGACCCCAATATCATAAGGAGGTGATTAAAGTAATTATTTCATAGGAGAACTAACCTCCATAACTGATCACATTATATTTAATTCTTTTATAAATCTAATTAATATAGTATATTAATAATAAAATCATTAAATTAGAATACAAAATATAAAAAAAATATTATTATTTTCAAACTATATTTATTCACCAATTTCAGTCAAATGGAAATGGAAAGAATTTATTGTATGTAATTACCATTTACCATCTCTATATATATATACAATTCATTTCTCATCACCATATTTTATAGATTAGTATTTTCATGGGATTTATATTTATATAGAATTATTATTAAATAATTATACCTCATAAATGATAATTTTATATCTATATTCTTACCTTCAATACTATTTGAATTTGATAATGTTGGTCATGTATGTGAGATTAATACCACCACCAAGAAGTGTTGTGATTCCTTTTTAATTTACTTTTTTACATGGATATTAATAAGGATGAATTAAATGAACAAATATGATATAATATTGATTATTTAAATGTGAGTTATTATTTCCCTTTCTTTTTTTTCAATTGGTCATAAAATTAAAATAGGGTTTTTGTGTACGCTCAACATATCATCTCCATAAATAGTTAATTTTATTTTAGTACTCAAGGACAAAAACTACTGAACCAAAACATACATAAAAAATTAAAACAGTGTTTCAGTGTCCTCAAGAGAAGAGACACTGCTCTGGGGAACGTCGCCAACGACAACGAATCTTCCTTTGACATCAATGGAATCGACACCGTTCTTCCTCGATGCCCGACCACCGCGATGTGGATATCAACCGAAAATATAAAGTAGATATCAACCATAAAAATGAAGTATATATTAATCGTTTTTCCTCCATAAAAGTAAAACAATGTTTTGGTGTCCTCAAGGTAGGAGACACCGCCGCGGGGAACGTCACCAATGACTACGGCTCTTTCTCCGACGTCAACGGAATCGACACCGTTCTTCCGTGATGCCTGACAACCGCGACGTTTGTCTTATGTGGTTCGACGACATGTAGCGTCTTTATGAGGTAGGGTAATTTTGGAATATTTTCATATATGTGATCTATACCCTCGAACATGTGCGTTTATTTTTTGGGTGATTATTTGAACCACTAACGCGGTGGGTACGGGCTAATGAACAAGCCTAGACCCACTGCCATATCTTTCATGATGCGTGGATTTCTTGGCAATGGGTGAATGGAAGGGCAATGAAATTTTTAGGTCGTCACAGAGAAGAGAGGAACCCTATAAGGTCATAGGCGCAGAAGGGAGCTTAAAATGACCACTTAATGACTCCATAAGAAAAAGGTCGCGGTGGTCAAGCATCGTCAAACCGTGGAAGACAAACGTCTTTTCATACAACGTATTTTGGATCGATGTTAATGGAATCCCCTACCTCATAAAGATGTCTCACGTCATCAAAACGTGGAAGAAAAACATCGCGGTGGTCGGGCATCACGGAAGAACGGTGCCGGTTCTGTTGGCGTTGGAGGAAGAGCTGTCGTCAATGGCGACATTCCTCGCAGTGGTGTCTCCTTCCTTGAGGACACTGAAACACAATTTTAATTTTATGTTGGAATAACGGTTGATATCTACTTCATTTTTCAATCATTCATAAAATTAAAACTGTGTTTCGGTGTACGCTCAACATATCATCTCTATAAATAGTGTATTTTTTTTAGTACACAAGGACCAAAACTACTGAACCAAAACATACATAAAAATTTCAAATAGTGTTTTGGTGTCCCCAAGGGAGGAGACACTGCCACAGGGAACGTCGCCAACGACAACGGATCTTCCTCTGACGTCAGTGGAATCGACACCATTCATCCTTTGTAGTACTCAAGGACCAAAACTACTGAACCAAAACATACATGAAAAATGTTGTAGATATCAACCAAAAAAATGCTTTTCATAAATAAATATTTATAAATAGGTGATACAAGGTTATATGTAAATCCTATAGCATGATATATGTGAGTATGATTCTAAAATATATTTATAATAAAAATATATTTATTACATAGGAATTTCTAACACTTATGTTGGAAGATGGACATAAGGTAATATATTTTTCATCCCAGTTTCATTTCTATAAAACATATACCATATTCACCAAAAATTTCTATTATGTGGTTTATATGAATCCCATGATATTTTTAGGAATATTTTATTAAATTTAATAGGATTTCAAAACCCATATAAGTTAATTTCCATCAGTGGATTACGACTCAAATGTTATGAATGTGGAAAGTGATTTATTCTAAAATATCATTATTTTTCAGTATTATTTAAGATTAATTTTATGATGATAAAATCATATAATCCACCTCCCATGAAACTCTTGAATTTATTATAATAATATTATTTATTGAAAATACATTTTTTTCTATTAGGTTTCCCACCATAAGTATTCATGATACTGGAAATATTTATTTAATGTCAAACTAGTTTATTTCTTTGTTTATTCGATTTGTTTCTTATATATCATTGATTTCTAAAAATGATTTAACAATTTTGTTCAATAATATCCATTAATTTTTAATGTTTGATTTACATATGTTTTTATTTTTACAAATTGGCTTAAATCGAATCTTATGTTTTTTCTAAACAAGTATCTTTTCAACTATTCTATAATAATGTGAAATATGTGTTTTATTTTAACATATATAGAAATAATTGGGTTTTCCACTACCCTGGCCGCTTGATAATATAAATCATTAAATATAATTTTCTGAGTTTATTTTTAAATAATAATATTTTTATAATAAATTGTGATGTTTTAATTTTTGAAAAGATATTTTCAAAATGGGATTGGTATTTTCATCAATATTTTGTTAATGATATTGTTATGGAAATATATTCATAAAATAAAACAACCCTTGTTTTCACTTATGATTTTTAAATGATATGATCCAATGATACCATCCTTATTCATTTATTTTATTTTATTTTCATATAATTACAATATGTTAATGAATCTGAAAACTTTTCAATAGGAAATTATATGATTGAAAGATTAAATATTTATGAAATCAATTTATTTTCATATGTTATTCTATGATGAAATAATTATTATACACATTCATTTTCATGGGATATAATATGATTATTGTTTTATGATATTTTGGCACACAAGTATATGATTTCCATTATGTGATATGTGGTCCGTATATCTCCCTCTAATTCAATGAGTAATGAAAGACATGTTATCTAATAAAGGGGATTGAAATTGGGAGGGAAACCATAATAGTAAGGGAATATATCCATGATAATAGTCATCCGCATTAACATTGAATACAATAATTCTTTGGGGAGTGCATATAATCTGCTATGATATTTTTGAGAGTGATCCTTGATAACTACAATGGATTGGGGATCAATCCTATTCCACTATGATAGTTTTTTCATTGAGCCTTGACAAATAAGGAAATGATATTTTATGATTAGGTGTATTCCAAAATTCACTGTATTATGCCTATGTTATGCTCTTATGGATCAAGTTTGGTTTCATCTTAACGATTCATGTATTATGAACCCTCTGTATTTGTTTCATGACTCAAAATTATTATATACGATATACAGGGTATTGATTCCAATTGTTCATCTCATGTTATCATATAATTATAATATTTTTATACTTATTTGGTCATTATATCTCCTCTAAAAATAGTTACTGATCATATGATCTCAACCTTTCCTATTTATTTTATCCATAGGTTTTGACAAAAATATTTAGGAATGATTTGTCTATGAAGGGTGCTAGTTATGGATAACATAATGAGAATTTATTATAAACGATTTATTTATGTATCTATTTCCCCAAAGACACTACAAATATACGATTCTGGATTGTGTCATTATGATATGAGACTAATATCAATCTAATAATATGTAATTTAGATGAATGAATGTTAAGAGTATCTATAGAACTCAAACTATGAATTGGAAATTTAAAGGTCATGAAACCATAATATGGAGTAGAAAAGTTCAACATATCATAGGGGACAAGGTGAATCCAATGTAGTCAAAAATTACAAGTCTAATCTAGATCTATACCATGGATGGGTGGATATATTTTAAATTCATGATCCTTTGACCAAGGGACTAATATTAATGTTTCACAGTTGATGGTGTACTTAATCAAATCTACAAATCATCTTGTATGAATTGAAGGGGAGATATCATTGTAGTCACCCTCCATCATTAACTCTCTTCTTTAAGGGTCATAATTTATTGACCAAGGTAAGGATTTCTTATGTAGAAAAAATTTCAAGGTATATATGATATGAAATAAAGGGATAAAATAATAATATGAATAGATACTATGTGTAAAATCATATATTTTAGGATTATGATGCATAAATTGTGTATGAAATTTTATATCTATAAATATAGATGCGGTAAGCACAACATGAAATATATATCCATGTGAAAATATAATTTGAATATGATTGTGGGATCAAAATTTTTATGGTTTTGATCTGTGTACTAAGGGTTGGAGTATATGGTATTATACCATAGACCATATCTTTATGACAATACCACTACCTTGGTATAAATAAGTAAATGCAAACTCGAAAAAAAGTCATCGATAACCAATATATGTTGTTACAAATTGGTAGATTGTGGATAGACCAAAGATAAGAGGTTCGGGTGTCACCACATATCACCGGATTTATAAATAAATCCACCCATGGTTTTATATGGGAGTTTTATGCATAGATATAACTGATGTATTGAGGAGGGATAGAAAATGGATGGGTTCTCTACTAAGAAGGAAAATATAAAACCAGATAGAAACTGATGAATGTATCATTATTGGGAGAAAAAATTATGAAGATATAATTTTTTTGGCTTGGGGAAGATAAGGGGTCATTTTCCAACCATATATCTCATATATTGGGAATAAATCCGCATCTTGTTCTGGAAGATAGTGTAGAAGGTGATCAAAAGAAAAGTACTAGAGGAGTCCTCTTAAGAGAGTAATCAAGATGAATCTTGTAGTTTAAACATTCTATAGAAATATTTTAGCTATGTATTTTAATTCCATAGAGCTAGGGCAAAGACCAATGTAATTTTACCTCATACATAAAGGATATAGGTTAAGTACTTTAATATCGTATAATGAGAATGTTATACCAGTTAAAAATTTCAGTGAAATATAAATTCCATGAACTATGACTGAATGAGGGTTGTGTTTTTTAATGTTTTGTAGCTAAGACGTAATTTGATTTCCAATAATAAATTAATTTTTTCTAAATCACTTTGGGAAACATTCCACTAGTACCATTTTTCCCATATGAGAAATTATTGGTGAGTGAAACATGAAGTAAAAGTCAATCGATATTCTACTATTAAATACACAGAGTTATATCATGAACATGTGAGTAAATTATTTAAATAATGAATGCACATTATATTTTAAAGAACTATGATTTTAATACATACATGTCTTTATCTCATGTTTTTTGAATTATTATTCTATTTTTGCAACTTTCATTTTTCTGTTGCTGTAATTCATGTAGATCATTTAAAACCAGGGTCTTAAAAGCATTTATTTCGTACAAAAATCTTTTAAATTAAAAAAGTATCAATTATCATTAAATTAGTATGGAATAATTAATTTAAATATATTTCTCATCAAATAAGTTAATCTTTATGTCTTAGATTATCTGATTCTCATACTCTGTCAAGGTGGATGTTAGCTTCTCAAACTAAGATTTGTATTATGAGGTTTTCCAAACAATGATATTTTTTCTTGTAAAGTTTCAAAATTCTACA
This sequence comes from Viscum album, assembly GCA_963277665.1. Classification (NCBI taxonomy): domain Eukaryota; kingdom Viridiplantae; phylum Streptophyta; class Magnoliopsida; order Santalales; family Viscaceae; genus Viscum; species Viscum album. The sequence goes on along the minus strand of OY728140.1, from coordinate 1,260,682,114 downwards.
ATCATTTGTGGAGAGATTATCCAAAGAGGTCTTATATATTTAATATCACCGAACTCATTAAGAGAGTGTTGGTGGATTGTACTTGGTGATCATTGTTCCCTAAACCACCTAAAAAATAATTGTCTTCTTCTACTCTATTTTTCCACTCCATGAAATGATTAATGAAGACAAATTTTCATATATTATAATATACAAAGTGGGATAATATTTATATATTTAATATTTTAAATAGGAAAAAATTTACTCACTTTTTATCTTTGTATTATTTCAAAATAAACATTAGTAGTAGAGGATTGATTTTTCATGAATTCTAATATAATGAAGAAAAACTTGGGAAAAAGTTTATATGAATACAGATGTTCATGGAAAAAATGAAAGAAATTATTTACTTGATCCACACTCTTCACATTAATGGAAATAGTCATGGATATTGGAAATATAGCATGATAGTATATTTTAGAATCATAGATTCAAATTTTATATGTAGATCATGAAGCCTTATATGAAAACTAGAAAACCAAAAAAGTGGGATGCTTCGAAGGAAGATAAGTATGATGTCAATTCAAGACCCATCAATACTATTATATGCAGACTTCGTTTTGATGAATTATATTCCAAATCATAATGTACTACTACCTACGAGATATGGGAAAATATCGTTTTTAGTTATGGAGGAGCTAAATATGTAGGAAAATAAGAAACCACACTATAAATTTCAAATTCGATACTTTTAAAATGTATTATACTGAATGAATCACTTGATGAATTATATATTAACTAAAATAGTAAATGGTGTTACTACATTGGGAGAATAAATAAACAATTAGATTATGATTTAAATGTTCTAATAAAGTTTTGCTTTAAATGAAATGGGATATGTTCTAAAATATGAAAATCCAATACTATATTCAAATTTAATATGATGTAATTGATTAGAACTATAATTATGTATGATATAAAAATAAAATTAGAATATTCAGATCAAATAATGATAAAATGGGTAAATATTGGGCTTAAAATTACTACTCATAAATATAATAAAAAGAGGATGTTATTTTTTATAATTATTCAGAATGATGAGTTTATAGAATGGAACTAGATCATACAACTAGAATATTTAGTAAATTTTAATAGAAAAGGATTGGTTTCAAAAAGTCCTTCTATAGTATCATGAAATGTTTTTGAGGATGTAAAGAAGTAATGTTCCATGAATTCAGGAAAATTAGACATATGAGACCTCGTTGACCACAACTAAAAGAAGATAAAAGAAAAATGGAAAAAGTTAAACAGTATATTTTATGGGAAATGATTATGAGAAAAGTGGTAAAAATCCTATGAAGGATATATAAGGTGTCTATGAGGACCCCATTGGTAAATATAAATATAATTATAAATGAAATCCAAAAAATATAAAAAATATATATTTTCCTTATTCATATATAAGACTTAATGGTGCAATCTAAAAATTATTCTACCTATAATTTATTGAGATGTATAATAGTAAATTATTTTCCTATTGTTTGATGCTTTAGTAAAAGAGTGAATATATAATAAGAATCCATAAATCAAAAAAAAAAAAAATTTCTATTAAATGGAAAATATTTCATTATAAAAAAACATGTATAATTTAAAAAAATTAAAAAATCTTCTTCATATTTTACTATTCATGAAAAAACATTAACAATGTTACAGGAAGAAGTAAATTCATTGAACAATGATACTAGTATATTAACTAAAGGGGTGAATCTATAAATCAAATTCATTGTAAAAATGATAGTAAAAATGAGAAATATGGAATATTTAGAAATAAAATAAACTAAAAAATTTATAAAAATTAGTTTATACATAGTTCAAATAATTACAATGTATCAAGAGTCACAATTATTTACTGTTGAATTTAGGGCCACTATTCTAAAAATTTATTTTTTGATAAATTGTCAAATCAGTGGAATATGAAATGATTTTTCCTAGAAAAACTTCAGATCATAGATGTATGAATTTAAAAAAATGAGTAAAATGTAGTTACGTAGATCTTTTCTTTCCAACACAGTGAGACCCATTAACATTAGAGTGCCAAATGAATATTTTATTTAAATGTTCTTAAATGAAAATATTTATATGAAAAAATATAGTATATTATACTCATAGTTACAACTCAGTAAAAATTATTGTGTTCTCCTCCAATATTTAAACCTTTACAAAATTATATGTTGTCATGATTACCTTTAGTGATAAAGAAAAAGAAAAATAGTTGGAGTTGGAATAGTTTGAGATTGAAAATCAGTTTCAATAAAAAAATGTACTATATATTCAATGGTTGAATCACAATATAATAAGTATCAGTCAACTATGAGATGATGGGTTTTATGTTTAATCCTAAAATAATTCCTTTTCTATTTTAAATAAAAACTTCAAAAACATAGATCACCTAGAACTAGAAATGATTATAATTTAAATCATAATTACTCATGTGAACAAAATATGTAATGTTTAAATACTGAGACAATTGAATACAATAATTATCATAAGAGACTTGGAAACATTAATTTATTAAAATTTCATAAATTATCTAAGAAACATTTAGTTTCAAAATTTCCTCATCTTAACTATGATAGTGTAAATTTTTGCAATTCATGCCAAACAAGAATGAAACAGAAGTCATCCTTTAAATCAATTAACATGGTTGATGAATCTAAAACACTGGAGCATATCAACGTGATATTTTTTTCGAACATTAAGAGTATAATGATTTTCTATACGATTTTATGTTTTGTATTAATTTATTAGTTTTACATTTTTAAAATTTGTTTATTTCTTAAAACAAGAATGTTAGTTTTCTTATATTTTTGTAAACTGTTTTTAAAACTGATCATATTGAAAAACTTTTTAAATAAAAGTTATTATGAACATATCATGCTGGAGAGTTTTAAAATCATGAACTTAATTCTATTTTATCAGTCCTAGGTATTAATAAAACGTTATTTTATTTAATAAACCCTCACATAATGGATTTATAGAATGATGAAATAAATTTTTTGAAGAATGGTAATGAACTATTTTAAATGAATATATTCTTCTTATATATATATTTTTAGAATCTTTCAACACAACATTCCAATTAATGAATAGAGTTTTAATAAGACCATTTTTGCAAGACACCTTATGAATTATGAAATAACATAACAATTTTAAAATAATTTAATGAGAATGCATTTAAGGTGTATATCATTAGTACTAGGGAATAAATATAAAATTTGATCCTAAGTGTGAAGAATGAATATTTTAAGGATACTATACTAATTATAAGTATTATAGAGTGTATAATAAAAATTTAAATAATGTTGATGTTTTTTCCTCTAATTTTTTATGAATGTGATCCTTTTGTTGACAACCAAAAGTAGATAGTTGAAGTCACTAATTTTTCAAAAAATGTGAGAACTAAATCACTTAATAATGATTTTGAATAAAAATAATAATATTATCAATTTTGTTATAGTATATTAGTACATGAAACCAGTGAACCAAAATGTATCTTATCTATACAACCTTGAAATATAGAGGATAGTACATTAGAAATTATAATAAAAAATTTAGATACATGATTTAGGAATAAAAGGAATGTAGTAAATCTATAGGAAGTCACTACATTATTATCCCAATTAGAACATAAATATGTATATAAATCATTAGAATATAAAACATGAAAAATATAAATTCATGTAGAACTTATATATTTTAGTATAAATTGATTTTGTGAATTGGTTGATAGGATATCCAATCATCCAATAATAAGAACCACGTAGGTTTTTAGAAATAATATAAAAGAATAAGGGGTAATTACAAGAAATAAATCATGATTATTTTTTAAAGGATATAATCAAGAAGAAGTAATTGGTTATAATAAATCCTTTTGAAGAGTTTTTATATTAGTGGAAATTAAAATCTTTTTATATTATACATCATATATGAAATTTAAATTATATAAGATGGATGTAAAATTGGAATATATAAAAATATATTTAGTGGTGGAATTATATGTTGAACAACCATCGAGTTATGAAAATCCCTATCTACTATATTCAGTTTTCAAACATACTAAACCTCTTTATGTCCTTAAACAATCACTAAGGAATTTGTATGAATGGTTATGTTCTTTTCTTCTAAAAAGATCATTCTTATTGGATTGGAATATCCTAATCTCTTTATGAATAATATTTTTTATGATATTTTATTGGTATAGATTTTTGTAGATGATTATATCTTCGGTTCAACAAATACAAATATTTGAAATTATTTTTCCAAACATATGAAAAAATTAATTTTAAATGAGTTTAATAGGAGAATTAATTTTTTTCATGGTATTTAAGTATATCAAAAAGATTATGGGAATATTTTAAATAAAGTTAAATATATTTTATATTTATTGAAAATTATTTAACAAGAAAACAAAAAAACTTATACAACTCTTTTGTGTACCATTATAAAACATGATTGGTATGATGTTTGAAAACCAATTGTCAATAAGTAATATATAGGAATAAAGGGAACTTTATTATTTAATGCTACTAGAAGACTATATATCATGTTTTATATATTTATTTGTAAAATAACTCATTCAACACCAAAATAATATCTTCAAAATTCAATTGAAATAATTTTTATGAATTTTAAGGGAACAAAATTTCAATATTTAATTTACCCAATAAAAAGATTTAAATATAATCACATATTTAGATGCTAATATTAATTTTTGTAAGTTAGATAGAATGTTTACATTAAGAACCTTTCACTTTTAATATAATTTCATAGTTTCATGGTCAACTAATAAACATCCTTGGTTAACTTTTCAATTATTGAAGTATAATATATATCTTTTGGAAGTTGTTGTGCACAAGTGTTTTTTATGAAACATACACTACTATACTTTTCAATCAATTTCAGTAATATTACTATTTTATGTTACAATTTAAGTGCATTTAATTTTTGAAACAAATCATGTAATTCACTCAAGGACAAATCGTAATGATATAATGAGTACATTTTTAAGAGGTCATATACTAGAAAATGATATATCTCTAGAAATTTTTATTATTGATAATCAATATTCTAATATTATCTCTAAACCACCTTCTAATACTAGTTTTGAAATTATTAAAGTGGTCTTAGGTATATTTAATTTTAAATAAATATTTTATTGAATTAATTTAATTTTTATATGTGATTATATATTTTTATTCTATATTATGTTTAGATATTATTTATTTACTAGTAATTTAATAAATTATAGAATTAGTACTCGTTTCAAAAAATAATCAGTTCATGATTAAAATAAATAATGATTATGCTAAGTATTTTGGATCATGAAACAGAACTGATATAAAAAACCATCACAAAATGACACACTCTCATACCATCAATCATGATCCCTTTAGTTTTCAGATCTCTTGATTTTTCTTTAAAATCATAAAACTAGAACCTCAAACCATCTAGTTTTTAGTATTTTTATAGATAAAGAGAATATAGTAAGAAAGTACAATTGTATCTATATTCTACTTTTTATCATTATGTAATAGAAGATTCCATCAAATTATGGTTATCGACATTGATTGGCAATTTGAGATGAACTTATTACTAAAGGAACATATATTATTTCAAGGATAATAATTTATTTTGAATGGTAAAATAGAATTCATGTTCTCAGTACATATGAAAATGAGTTTTATTAACTCACCAGATTTAATTTTGGTGACACAGAGGATGTTGTCCCAATGAAGGTAAATAATTTGATGTTTTCAGTCTCTTATATAGAAATAGAAATTATATTTTAGTGCCCTCATGAGGGGGTTTTTTATCATTAATCTTCAATATATTAGGGATTAAAATAATAAATATAATGATATTATATATTTTCATTTTTTATCTAGAATGGTATGAGAAATACTTGTCAAGGATATTGAAGCTGATGATATGGTACTGGTCAAATTTTTTGAATTTGAAATAGTGGAAATGATTTTGGAGTTAGATAAAATTATATTTCCTGATATGTATGTCATGTAACTAATTTTAAGTGAAACCATGTTGGATTTCAGTACAAATATAACATATTTTATGAAAAATTGTCATTAAATGGAGGTTAAAATGCATTTTTATCTTAATGGGAGGATTTTTTATCCCCCTATATATCAGAAGAATAATATCAAACTACTATAAGATATATCCATTATTCAATTAAATACCCCTCAATAGAAGCTACCAATGAAGCCCTTGGTGTAAGTAATAAATTAGAAGAGCATGTGGTTCAAGAACACATGGATGATGTTGCATAAGTTCAACAACCAGTGATTATAGTTGAAACAAACACTTTAGTATAAAGGCTAACTAAAAATAGAAAATATCATTATGATTTTGAAGAATATTATGTTTAAAATAATGCTAGAGATGATGGTAAATTGACCAAAAATGTGGTTGAAAGTACAAAAATAATCCAAAATTTGATACTCTCTACATCTGTAGAACCTTTGGATAATTATTTTTGTGAATCAAGTGAAACAATAAATTTTCTTGGAACCTTTTTATCCTCTTCTAGTGATAAAATGGAAGGTAATACCCTATGATGATATTGAAAAAGGAAATCCATCATTAAATAAACAATAGGAATATAATATTTCTATTAGTTCTAAAATTATTTAATTTCTTTTCAAATATAATCAAATTAATGATGACAATACATCCTTGAAGTGGGAGGTTGAAGTTTATAAAAATAATTAGGAAGTATTTAAAATATCAAGATTTTCAAAAGTAGAGTTATACATTGTCTAATATCATCTGCGCAATCTATGTAAAAAAATCTCTTTGTATAAGATATTTTAATACATTTCATTGATAAGTGTCAGAAAAACATGGGAGAAATATATCATAATCATCATCAAAAATATATTTTTGAGAATTAAATAAATACCAAGGAACTAAATTTGATTCAACAAGATTTTTTTCATGTTCAGAATGTGTTTTTACTTCTAGTAATCCCATATCTCTGGATTTGATAAAAATTTATTAATGTATTACTTTGATTTTATCTTTAGTAAATAATCATATTCAATGTATTCATTTTGATATTTTTTGAATTTTAAATTTTTTTTTTGTTTTATAGGATATTTTTATACAAATTGAAATCTTATTATCATCATATTAAAACCCCATTAAATACGTGAAGTTATATTTTATAGAATTTTATTCCATCTCTAAAAACTGTCCCTAAGATTTTGATGCTCAATTTAGTTGAAAATTGTAAAATGAAACATGAGTAAATTTTTTATGGAAAATGTAGGATGAGATGTATAGTAATATATTTAAAGGAAATATGCACGAGCTCAAGGATTTTCATCAAGATGTTTATGATTCATTCAAATTTAACACCTTATTTATTCAAGAACCTTCGCCATTATCTCATCATACATCTTGATTTGTTTGAAAATGATTCAAATAATCAAAAAATAATAATTCTTTTTATCATTATAATTTTGTTTATTTTTTTCACCTTTAAAACTCTATTGACTATATCAGATTAATTTTTTAATTAATCTAAACAAACATTCACAACTAGTTTTATGCTATATTAAATTTTTTATACCATTTTTGATACAATCATTTTGGAATCTCATAAGGGGAAGAAAATGGGTAGAAAAAAAATCTTATGAATATAATATAAAAATAATGAGAATAATATAAATTTAAATAATTTAAATATATAAAAAAATATATCATTAGTTTGGTCCATACTTGCTTTTATATAGTTATTTTTTATTCATATTATAGAGACCATTAAATGAGAAATATAATTTTATATATCACTTTGAAACTATATTTTATTTGTTTTTAAATTTCCTATATTATTTGTATTTTTTAATATATTGGTAAAATGATCATTAAAAAGGGGGATATTTTTGAAATCCTATTACATCAACCATACACTATGGATCTTATTGATATTGATTATCACAATTACCATTTTTTTTAATTTATGATGTTATATTATGTTTTTTCATATGATATATTTATTAAGGAATTTATCTTAATTATGTGTTATTGTATTTTTCTATAGTGTTCTGGATATTTTTATACATTTTCCAGAAACATTGTTCATACCCTATATTTGTTTGGGAAATGGATGGTTTTCAATCCTAACGTTTATAAATAATGTATGAATAAAATACCATACATGATTATAAAATAATAGATCAAGAATCAAAATTTTGGAAGGAACCATATTATATTGAATCTAATTTATGGTTATAAATCCAACATTTTCAAGTTTACCATACATTTTCAGCCTTACATTCAGAGTTAACTGAACGTTTGACTTGGTCAACTACATAGATGGAATTCCTGATATTTTTCACGATTTTTACCATTGTCTTGATGGGATTATTTTTATAACATTTAATGATACTTAAAGATAGATTGGGAGGATATTTTTAGTTGAATAATCATCCATATTTATTTGGGAAATTATGAAATTATATTAATGTTTCAAATTTATATACTTGTGATTTATTATAAGGTATTTTTGGTTTGTTAAAAAAATAAAATTGAAATTTTCTTCATAAATTCCATGTGTTATATAAATTATAGGTGAAGTACCATTAAAAATATGATTGTATCTGTTATTTTGAAGAGCCACACATATGAGACATAAATTTTTTCAACTTGTACTTTTGAAGGATTGTAGAATTTTAGATGATTCTATTATTCTATTGCTAAAATTATTTTGAATAGTTTACAACTAGGTTCTCTTAAAATCTATTCTTTCATTAAGTCACTTTACATTGAATAAGAATATCAATTGTCTATATATTTTTGCTACAACTGTGAGATATATATATTTCCCATAAAATCAATTAATCCTTATTTCTTAAAGTGTCGAACACTCATATTCAGTCATGTTGGAGAGTCACATTCCCACACAAAGAGTTGTATTAAGAGGTTTTCTAAGAATTAACATATTGTGTTTAATGGTGTAATGTTCTTTTACTCGATTGTGTTGGTCTTATGATAAGATCATCTATCTATTGAAAATCACAGAACTCACTAAGATATTGTAGGATGAGTGGACTAGAGGATCTTTATTCCATGAACCACAATCAAAATTGATGTTTTTTCATCTCTATTTGTCCATTATATAACTTACTCAATGAATATAACATTGATTATTTTAAAATATAATAAAAGGTATAAAATTTAAATCTTTCAACATTCATAAAAGGACACAATTAACACCCCCCCCCCACTTTTTTTTCTCCATACCATTCCTACCTACATGGGGTTTTGTCCCCACAGAACAAGTTAGTGCATCATATGTGGATGATAAGGTCATAGAGCACATGAATTACAAATATATGTTAATATAATAATGATTAAAAGGGATTGAGTAATTTTGAAGAATAACAGAAATGAATTCATTTTATTCTACAATTATAATGAATATGGTAATTATTCAAAAAAAAATCACTGAACCCATATTTGATGTAAATAAAAAACAGTAGCATCCACCATGAAAAATTGAACAAGAAAATACCATGAAATCAAGGAACTAAAGTCATGGATCATGATTATTAAAGAATAAATATCCTCCACTCTATATTAGTGGATACCTTTTTTGAATATAATTCTAGTAACTATATTAGACATTTGATGTTTTTAAAAAAAATCCACACCCCAATGATTTTATGATATTAAAAAAACTCTAATTATAGTATCCCAATATGATTTTTTTAGATTATTCTTCGTGAATTTTTTTTATCCCTCCTCTAGATATATTTTATTTTATTTTTTAAATGTATGGAATCTAAAAATATAACGTATAATAATTAACAAAATTATGATATGAAATTTAAAATTTCAAAACAACCTATAACAATATATCAATTACATCATGAATATGATTTCTCTCAAAAAAATAATTATAGTATAATAGTTATGATATCTAATCATGAGATATTTTTTTCTCAAATTATTTGAGACAAAATGGGATTGTCTTATTTTAACGAAAAATGAGATCTATCTTTTGTTTGTTGATAGAATTCTATAAATTATATCACAATTGAGATCTATCTTTTAAATACCATTAGTTAGTTTTACTTGTAATTGATAACGAAAATTATGAGGATGAAATTTAATTAATGTCGGATTATATAACACCATTATATTAAATAATATACTTCCTTAAATGAAATATTTTAATGATATATATCTACACATGAAATGATGAACATAAATTACAAATAACCGTTAAAAACTAGTCATTTATTAACAATAATGAATATAAGTAACCAAATAAGTATGGGAATAATGAAAATAAATTCTTCTTTTAATACTAATGAAATTCAATTAGTATAGCTAGAAAAAAATTGAGGAAATAATTTTATATTTAAAAATATGTTTTTCAAAAAAAAATTGTATTATATTACAATAAATGAGTTAAATTACCATTAAATAATAATTAAATATATTAATAAAATGAATTATATATTACTAATAAATTAATTATAAATTTATAAGAAATAAAAATAGGGAATGATAAACATTTAAAAATCTAATTTCACATATAAACACCTTCCTATTATATTTGGAGGTTTTACTTAAATAATGAATTCATATATTTTAAAATATTATTTTTTTAAAATGAATATAAACTTTTAAGAAAAATAATATTATATTCTTAAGGTTACTTTTTTGTATTATTCTAAAATAGCTTATTTTTAGGTGAATAGTGTATAATACCCTATTTAAAAATATTGTTCCATTTATGAAATCACATGGATATATTCATATCCTAAAACATATAAAACCATTTTCTTTGACAAAATAATTGTCTTATAAGTAAAATTATATATTTTAAAATATTATTTTTTAATTGTAAACCTATATTTGACATCTAATAATATTCAAAATATTTTCTAAAAAATTAATTTTATTAAATTTTAACTTATTATTATAAAATAGATTTTTAAATTTAAAAATATTTATAAAATTAAATAGTTTTAAAGTTTCTAAATTTTCAATATAAATATTATAATAAGGTCCACTTTAAATTTAGTCATAAAAATTTGTTACCTTTGGTAGAAACTATTTAACCTAAAAAATTCATAAATGGAAAAAGTAATAATTCAAGGGGAAAAGGCTTGAAACATGTTAAATAAATTATCTAATTGGGTTAATGGGTTGTGGTTCAACATTATATATTGATGTATATATTATTTATCAATATCTAAATCACATTCCATGATAATAACTTACCATTAATGAATTTTTTTGGGTATTTTAAAAAACTCATTCTTATTTAACGTATAATAGGGGAACTCCAATACTAAAATTACCTCACAAAAAACCAATTATATTTCATGAATAACTATCCAAATCTTTCCCATAATCGCTTTTATAACATAAGGATCTTCTATTTTTTTCAAAATACCACACATCAAATGTTTAATCACGTTTATAATTGAGATAATCCTAGTAATAAGGTGCATATTTCTATCACTCCTTCATATTTTCTATTACTTTATGTGATTTCGTTATTCATAATAATTGTTTTAATAAATATATAAGGAAATAATTTCATTATTTTTATAATTTTATGTTATTATAATTATTTTAAAATTATTATTCACAATGCCATTTTCTATTATGAAAACTAAAAACTAGATTCAACTATTTTGGATTATCAATTCCATGATGCAAAGTGTTTCACATTCCTTCACAACATTACTAGTATTGTACTAATACAGAATTTATTATATAATTATGTTATTTATGAAATATATTTTATAATTAAATGATAAACCATAATACATCTATTCTACATTTTATGGAAACAAAATCATTATCCATTGGAATGTGTGTACTATCACCTCCATGGAATGATCAATTTCTATTTTTCATTTCATCACCACCTAACATGGAAGGTCATGAAAATGTTTATAAAGTATAAATATGATGATTATTTTATGAATAGGGTTCTAAAGGATAAATATGATGATTATGTTGTGAATATAGTTCTATTGATACAAATTTATTATCTTATCAATGATATGAATTATAAAAAATCAATACAAAATTTAACTATCCTAAACAAAGAAACTACGAAGAAAAAAAATTAATTTATTCTTATTTTATAATATTTTCAAATCCATTACATATATCATAATTTTCACTAATTTTGAAATATCACACTATATAACGGTATTTTTCATCACTATTCTTCTGGTATAATTATATTACAACTAAATGTTTTCATAATCATCCTTTAATCATGGTAGATTCATGTTCAGGTCTAATTAGAAACATACATGATGAAAACTATAAAATCAAATCCTGGAGGAATTTGAAAACATAATTAATGTTATAATGTGATAGATATATTTTTATAAATATTTTATTTGGGTTCTATATAAAATTCATTAATAATTAACTCAATAATTAAGTAAACACGTTTCATTGGTTATAGAAATCATATAATTATGTATATTGTCAATTTCATTGTCTTGTATAATGAATATAAAACTCATAAAATGTAATTTATACATCATGAATAAATTTAATTAAAAAATTATCATAACATTAATGAAGTTTTACTTATAATCTTTTATAGATAAATTAATACAGACTCTATTACAACAAAACTAAAAGAAACAGTCAAAACTATAATTACATAATGTGGTAAAAAGGTAAAATCTAACTAATATACATGCATATAATGTATATAATTGAAAATTTCAAATATTGTTATGTATTATTATGGTTATGATATTATAAATTTATATACATAAATTTTTATAAATTATTTTAAATCACTTCCATAAAAATTGAGAGTAGGTAAGGGTTTCATTGTCTCATTTTCAACTTTATGGGATATATTTGACATTATGAAGAATAACTTCATCTAAATTGTATATTTATAATCAATTTTTATTTAGATATTAAAATATAATCTATTTCATTTTATTGTAATTTTTATTTCATGACCTTCCTCACAATCTCTGTTGATTCCTTTGATACCAATTCTATTGGAGTTTTATAGATTCAATTTCAAATTAATATGGTAATTTTATTTATAATTTAAATATAATTTTCTATTTTTTTGATCCTGTAAATCCCCATTGATTAAATTATATTTTCTATTTTTATATAGATAAATTTCTTCTCATCATAAGTAATAACTTATTTGATAAAATTTCATCCAAAATAAATGTGTAATGTGGGTTAGAATAACTCATACTCTTATCGATGAACCTTCTTCCAATTTATTTATTTTCTATACCGCTAATGTTTACCTCTTTTTTGGTCACTATTATATGGATTATTTTATATTATTTTCCAAACTATATTTAAATATTTTTAAAATTAATTTTTAGTACTCATGTTATTATGAGTGGTTTCAAAAAATATATATTTATAAATTCTAAGGAAATAGGGTTACTATTTTTAAAAAATTAAATGTATTATCTTAATATCCAAATATATTATAATATAAATTCCCTTTAAAAGATTTATTTTGATCTTTTATAGTAATTTTTTCAAAATTATTCTATCTACTTCCAAAAATATGTTTTTGAAAGTAATTTTCACTTTTATGATAATGTATTGATGGTTTTGTGAAAACATATATAATTTCACCTATATTTCTCCTCAATGTTTTATAACCCATAAAGTGATGATTTGATCAGGATATATATTTTTTATTATTACATATTTTCATTAGGGAAATTTATTTCTATTATACTATAGGAGGTTTTATGTTTATGTTATGTGATGTTTTGGATTGTTTAAAGAACCTATTTTTTCCTTTCGTACAGTAAGATGTGTTTATAATTTATTTTGAGTTGCACCCATAGGTATGGATGACGATGGGTGAGGACCTATATTACCATCCAATTCATTAGTTTAATTTTATGTATCATGATCTAAATTGGTACACATTCAGATTTATCCCAATCCAAAGGGGTACAATAAATTATTTTCTTTATGACAAAGAGGTATACCTGAGGTTTCATCCTAATCCCAAGGGTAAAATAGATGATTATCCAAATCCTAAAAGGTACACATGTGGTATCCCAAGACTATAATATAATATATTTATTAGTGTGTATCCTTGGCATATGGATTATATTCTTATATTTATTAAATAATATTTTATAATAATCTTATCTCTAAAATTATACTCTATGAATCATGTTTAATGTCTCATGATTCAGTATTCTTTTTTAGGGAATATATTTATTAATTTGAGATTACATGTACTACTATCAATACATATAGAGAAAACATATTATTCCATGTTCTTTATAACAAATTTCTCCCCTTACCATGTTTATTCATACACATAAAATATTACCCTTGATGACATGTTGATACATTTTCCATTATTGAGTTTTTAAGGACAACCATTTATAACTTTTTTAATTCATTGCATCATGAAGATATGTACAACCTATGGAAATTCTAGATTATTTTCATGGAGTGTCTGATTATTCTGAAATGACTATTGATTAAAATGTTTATGTATCTAATCTCCAAGACACTAACCCTTTGGGTAATTTTTTTGTGTGAATGTCTATGGGATGTATTGTTTTATTAATTGTATTAATGTAATAATTACATTTTTATTGGTCTTGATCACCTTAGTAGATATAAGAGTAGAGTTTATTTATTTTTGATATTAGTGTATATAACATTAAAATAGAATATATGGATATGTCTATGGTGTAGGACAATGTATTGGACTACATCACAATGTTTTTTGGTAAAATAGATATTATGTGATTCACCTAGAAATTAGATCATTGACTAGATAATTCATTTGGATATAGGCTCTAGAACAGACACAACTAGGGTTAATAACCCATTAAATTTTGTTTTGTGTATTTAATAAATCTTTATTGAGTTCATTAAAGAGAGTACTAACTACCCCCAAAGTCTCACAAAAAGTAGTAATATAATTTTTCCAATCCATATTTCTATTATGATTAATTATTGATGATTTATGTAATAAACTATATCAGTTATAGAACTGATTTGGGTGATAACCATGGATAAAAAAGATTAAAAACTATGTTTCCATATGTTGTGTTATATTTTTAATTTTCATGTCTTTTTATATATGAAAATTTTTTATTCTATACATTTATTATTTTCTCATTTAAAACTATACAGTATTTAATCAATGATTGTATCCAAGAAGAACTCAGTCATTAATTTGTGCAATAGAACATGTTGGTATTTTCCAGAAAGTAAAATGACTCAGAAGGATAATGGGGGAAAAACTTTCATGATTTTTCCCATTTTATGTAATATGTTGAAAACCATATGGAGATCACAAACACATCATGGAATTTTAAAATTCTTATTGTGTTTCTCATCCCTCTAAGACCACCGATATTTGGTGGGTTTCCGAATACACTAATTTATGAATAATTTATCCCTGTAGTAGAAAATATATTATCGATTATTTTGATTTTAGACAATCAAAATGATTATCTAACTATATATCATTCGGAAGGTGATGTCGATCAATAGAGGACACTAATCAAGAACACTAGGAACAAATAGTGAAATTGGTTCCATGAAATGTTAATATTTAAGAGATGCATTATTTCATAAATATTCTCTCCAAACTCTCCATACAAAAATTGAGAGAGAATTCCAAGAGATAAAGAAAAAAATGAGTAATCCAACAGTAACTATAATGAAAACTACACAAGGTATTCAAAGGTACACCTCCAATTGTAGCATTAGTAATGAATTTATGTTTAATCATTTCATTATTGGTTTAATGAGAATCCTATGAAAATTAGTGGCTTTAAGGGGTTTATTAATATAGGAAGAGATTGGTTGATGTGAACGTAAGGAGTAAATTGAAACTTGAGACACTTAATATTTTCATGTTTTAGGTGATACTAATAGAAAAATGGATTACCATGGATATTCATGAGTTTAAAAGAATGGAGGAGATAGAATTCATTTTCTTCATAAAATAATGTGGGAAGAAGAAAATGGGGGACTATCTCTAAGAAAAAAGTATGAGCTTCACTTGTATAAGAGACTGTCATCAAACACATGAATCCTGATGAGATATGAATAGACAAACTATTGAAATCAATATATGTATTTCCCAGCTTAAAGTAAAATTATTTATTACAGTTATAAAATTTTAATCTGTATATTTATTATAATAACATGTGCACTGAATCAATGGTTGATGGAAATAATCAATGTCAACATCCTATATTACAATATAACATAGAAAATTATATGAAATCACCATGAATGAAGTATATTGTGTAAAAAAAGTAAATTTTGATATTCAAATAATACAGATCCTACACTATATATTTTTTATGTATTATATAATTCAAATTATAGTAAATTGAATATATCATATATGTTTTATAAAATCCTCAAATCAACACCGTGATGATTTTATGCTATCATAAATATAAAACATCACTTACCATTGTATCCAAAGTTTTGTTTTATGGAATATTCTTAATTAATGATTTATTATCCCTCAATTAAATGAATTCAATTTAATTTTAAAATATAATGGATATCTCCACCAATAAACTATAATAATCAACTAAATTAGTAAATAAAATTTTATATGTACATTAATAGAAACTGGGCCTATAGTGACCGCCTTGAGACTGCTAGTGGAGGTCACATTTGGCCTGTCGTTGTAGGGATATAAAAACTGCCAATGGCGGTCTCTATAGTTAATCGTAAATTCGGTACACTATGGCTGCATGGTGGTCGTTGTTGGGTGGGTCTAGAGCAACCACCATTTGCGGTCACAGTAGGCATTGATCGCCAATGGCGATCAATATTGGTATTGACCAATAGTGACTGATAAATGGCGGTAGCAAACCTAGAAAGTTTTTTTAAAAAAATTAATGTATACATCTCATATACAACAATAACAAAAACAATTGAAACAGAGAAGAAGAACTTGTAAAATGAAAATCAAAAACAATTCAAAACAACATAATCATCAGATTCCTCAAAAACAATAAATGAAGGACATACTTCTTCACATGCAGTGATCCAAAAAGCTTTAATCCATTAAAATCTTCTGTTTTAATAAGCCAACAATAAGATACAAAAGAAACAACTAAACAAAGTAAATGAAAATTTCACATATTTATTAAGTTAGTATATATATATCTATATATATATCGAATTGGGTCATTAGATCAATAGGCTAATATGTCATTTTTCCATTTGGTCATTACGGTGTTACACTAATATGCCATTACGGTGTTAGGGCGGCGTTAGCGAGTTAGTCCCCCCCCCTCACCACAAACATCCCCTGACACCCCCCCCCCCTCACCCTCAAAAATCCCCCCACCCCCCAAACTGCCACCACCCCCCAGAAAGCCCCCCCCCCACCCCACGAGTTTACATGTCGTAATTAGCCAAAACATGTGTCAAATGGTAAAATGCATACCCAACGACATTATCATGATGTGAAATTACATGAGAACACCCAAATTATTATTTGTGAGACGAAATGTCATTCGGACGCAAGGTTTGCGAGACACGGCTGAATATGTGTTTTTTTTTTGTGTTTAGCATGCTTGAAAAGCATCCGTGGGGTGGTCCAAACTGGCAGAATGACCTCATAATTCCATGAAATCATGCGAAAACAAAGGTTGGGGTAATTGTAAAATGGTCGGGCATATGACACGTCAATCGGAGGTGTTGCGTGACTACAGTTACCGAACACACACTCCGCATTTCGTAAATGGCCAAATCATGTGTTTAACGGTAAAATGCATACTGAACAACATCGGCAAGAAGTGAAATCACATGAGAATTCCAAAGTTTTTATTGGAGATATGTACGAGGATACGACACTTAATTCCGATGCAATGTTTGCACGGTACGACTGAATATGTGTTTTTTAGGTGTTATGCGTGCTTGAAAAGCATCTGTGGGGTCGTCAATACCAGTCGAATGCCCTCAGAATGCCATGAAATCACAAGAAAAAAATGGTTGGGTGAATTGTGCAATGTTTGGGTATATTTCACGTCAATCGGAGGTGTCGTGTGACCACGGTGATAGAAAACGAACTATGCTTGTCGTAAATGGCCAAAACATGCGTTTAATGGTCAAATGCATACCGAACAACATCGGCATGACGTGAAATCACATGAGAACACCCTAATAATTATTTTCGAGGTTTATGAGGAGATAGAACATCATTCAGACACAAAGTTTGTGCGGCACGGATAAATATGTGTTTTTAAGTGTTTGGCGTGCTTACAAAGCGACTGTGGGGTGGTCAAAACCAATTAAAAGACCTCGGAATTCCATGAAATCGTAAAAAAACTAAGGGTGGGTGAATTTTGAAATGTTCGGGTAGAAAAAACATCAATAGGAGGATTCATGTGACCGTGGTGACCGAAAACGCACTCCGCCTGTCGTAAATGGCCAATACATGCGTTTAAAGGTCAAATGCATACCGAACGACATCAGCGAGACGTGAAATCACACGAGAACACCCTAATTGTAATTTTTGATGTGTAAAAGAAGCAGACCCATCATTTGGACACATGTTTTGCATTTCATGTCTAAATATGTGTTTTTTAGGTGTTTGGCCCTCTTGAAAAGCGTCTGTGGGGTTGTCAAAAACAGCCGAATTACCTTGGAATGCCATGAAATCGGACGACAACAAAGGGCGGGTGAACTATGAAATGCTTGAGAATACGTCCTATCAATCGAGGGTGTCCTTTGACAGCGGTGACCAAAAATGAACTCTGCGTGTCATAAATGGCCAAAACATGCGTTTAACGGTCAAATGCATACCAAATGACATCTGAAAGACGTGAAATCACATGAGAACACCCTAATTATTACTAGTGAGGTGTACGAGGAGACGACACATCATTCAGATGCAAGGTTTGTGTGGCATGGCTGAATATGTGTTTTTTGGTGTTTGGTGCGCTTGAAAAGCGTCCGTGGGGTGGTCAAAATGGGCCGAACAACCTCGGAATACCATGAAATCGGACGAAAACAAATAGTGGGTGAATTGTAAAATGGTCGGGCAGACGACATGTCATTCAGAGGTGTCATGTGACCGCATTGACCGAAAACACACTCTGAGGGTCATAAATTTCCAAAAAATGTGTTTAACGGTCAAATGCATACCGAACGACATCAGCATTACGTGAAATCACATGAAAAAACCCTAATTATTAATGGTGAGGTGTACTAGGAGATGACACGTCATTCGGATGCACAGTTTGCGTGGAATGGCTGAATATGTGTTTTTTTGCTATTTGGTGCCCTTGAAAAGCGTTAGTGGGGTTGTCAAAACTATCCGAACAACCTCATCATTCAATGAAATCAGATGACAAAAAATGGTGGGTGAATTGTGAAATGGCCAGGCAGATGACACGCAATCGGAGGTGTCGTGTGACCGCGTTGACGGAAATGCACTTTGGGTGTCGTAAATGGCCAAAACATCCGTTTAATAGTCAAATGCATACTGAACGACATCGACATGATGTGAAATCACATGAGAATTACCTTATTGTTATTATTGAGGTGTAAGAAGTGAAGACACTTCATTTGGATGCATGGTTTGTGCGGCACTACTGAGTATGTGTTTTTTAGGTGTTTGGCATGCTTCAAAAGCGTCAGTGGGGTGGTCAAAACCGGCTGAACGACCTCAGAATGCAATGGAATCATACGACAAAAAATAGAGGGAGAATTTTGAAATGGTCGGGCAAACGTCACGTCAATCAAAGGTTTTGTGTCTCTGCGGTGATCGAGAACTCACTTCGCGTGTTGTAAATTGAAAAAACTTGTGTTTAACGGTCCAATGCATACCGAACGACATCGACATGATGTGAAATCACATGAGAACACCCTAATTTGTATTGGTGAGCTGCAAAAGGACACAAAATTTCATTTGGTTGCAAGGTTTGTACAGCATGGCTGAATATGTGTTTTTAGGTGTTTGGCGCACTTGAAAAACATTTGTTGGGTGGTAAAAACTGGACGAACGACATCGGAATTCCATGAAATCGGATGACAACAAAGGGTGGGTGAATTTTGAAATGGTCAAGAAGACGACATGTCAATCAGAGGTCTCGTGTGACCGTACTGATAGAAAATGAACTTCACATGTCATAAATGGCCAAAACATGTGTTTAACAGTCAAATGCATACCGAACGACGTCGGTATGATGTGAAATCACACGAGAACACCCTAATTATTATTGGTGTGGTGTACAAGGAGACATCACATCATTACAATGTAAGGTTTGCATGGTATAGATGAATATGTTTTTTTAGGTTTTTGTTGTGCTTGAAAAACGTCTATGGGGTGGTCAAAACTGGATGAATGACCTCAGAATGCCAAAAAATTAGACCAAAAAAATGGCTGGGTGAATTATAAAATGGTCGGGTGATGGCACGTCAATCAGAGGTGTCATGTGACCATGGTGATCGAAAACGCACTTCGCATGTCGTAAATGGTAAATACATGCGTTTAATGGTCAAATGCATACCAAACGACATCATAATAATGTGAAATCACATGATAACACCGTAATTATTATTTTTGAGGTGTATGAGGAGAAGACCCGTCATTCAGATTCAAGGTTTGCACGACACTTCTGAATATGTGTTTTTAGGTGTTTGGCGCTCTTGAAAAGCATTTGTGGGGTGGTCAAAACTTGTCGAACGACCTCGAAATTCCATGAAATCAGACGACAACAAAGGGGGGTGAATTTTGAAATGTTTAATTAGACAAAATGTCAATCGTATATGTCGTGTGATTGCGGTGACAAAAAATGCACTCCGTGTGTCGTAAATGGACAAAACAAGCATATAACAGTCAAATTCATACCGAATGACATCGACATGACTTGAAATCACATGAGAAAATCCTAATTATTACTGGTGAGGTATACAAGGAGACGACATGTCATTCGGATAGAAGTTTTGCGAGGAATGGTTGAATATGTGTTTTTTTGGTGTTTGGTGAGATTGAAAAGCATCTGTGGGGTGGTCAAAATTGGCCGAATGACCTCATAATTCCATGAAATTGGATCAAAACAGATGGTGGGTGAATTGTGAAATGTTCGGGTAGACGGCATGTCAATCAGAGGTGTCGTGTGACCCCGGTGGTTGAAAATGCACTTTGTGTGTCGTAAATGGACAAAACATGCGTTTAAATTTCAAATTCATATCGAAAGACATCAGCATGACGTGAAATCATAGGAGAACACCCTGATCATTAATTGTGAGGTTTATGAGGATATGACACTTCATTCAGATTGATGGTTTGCACGGTATGACTAAATATGAGTTTTTTAGGTGTTTGGCGCGCTTGAAAAGGGTTTGTGGGGTGGTTAAAACCATCCGAACGACCTCAGAATTCCATGAAATCGAACGATAAAAAAGGGTGGGTGGATTTTGAAATGTTCGAGTAGAAATCATGTGAATCGGAGGTTTTGTGTGACCACGGTTGTTTCGCGCGGAATCCGGGGATGACCTCCTGGACGGGAGATTCAAACGTTCCGATCGGTTTCTAACGGGTTTGTTCGTAGAACCGGAAACATCCAATGATTCCACATCCGTTTGGACCTACTTTCCAAAGGCAGGCACTCATTAGCTTGTGGGCTAATGAGGCTTGGGAATTTGCATTGGTCGAGAGGATGGGAGGTCGGACTCATCACACCTTTTTGAGGGGAATTATTGTCTACTCCGGGACTCTCTTTATAGATTTAAGTTAAGTTCGTGAATCCTTATTACATTACCAAGTATAAAATGAGCTTTCCTTTAGTTTTAAAAATCAATGATTAAATATGCAAGAAATTTAGAGAATCTTTTATATGTATTCGAGGTTCTTCATCAATATAGAATCATCTATATTTGTTTAGAGATTCTTGGTCAATGGTATCCTTCAAAACATTTATATAAAAGTCTCTTGGTCATTTTGATGACCAGGCTGGTTTTAAAGCCACTCAGTGGGGCACTTGAAGTTTATCGTCATTCAGAAGGACAGAGATTATTTCAATGTTGGGATCGAACCCATAAATGGGCTACCTACGTATCCTTTGTTTTGAAAAAGGAATCAGAACCCACGTAGTTCGAGGAATGGGATATGATGTTTTATGATTGATGGCTCAAAGATGAATGTCATAATTACTTTTACACTCTAAGCTCACGTGAGTCATGCTCGGTGTGAGAAACAAGAGGTATTGGTAAAATTTAGACAATTGTGCCATAAAAGATGCAATCATAAGAATTTGTTTTGGGGCTTATGTATAGATGACTGCCCAGATAGACGAAGGTTTAGGATTTACTTTTAGGGAGAAAATCCAAGAACAGGGTCCACAAAGTTATATGTGCTTCATGGAGATTTGAATACTCTAATCTTGGGGCTTACTCCTAAGGAGGATGCCCAAGTTAGGAGGGGACTTATGATTGGGTTTTATTCCTGAAAAGGAAACCCAAATCAAAGGTAATTTATGACTGGTTAAGAGAAATTTTAAGAGACTTGGGGCTTACTCCTAAGAAGGATGCCCAAGATTTATGACTAGGACTTATTCCTGAGAAGGAAGCCTAGGTTAGGGGACTTGGGGCTTACTCCTGAAAAGGAAGCCTAAGGTTATGACTGAGTCTTATTCCTGAAAAGGAGACCCAGGTTAGGGATTAAGGTTTGGGGCTTACTCCTGAGGAGGATGCCCAAGATTAAAGGACTTGATTGGGGATTATTCTTAAGAAAGATGCCCAGATCAAAGGTTTTTATAACTGGGGATTTATTCCTGAAAAGGAAACCCAGGTTAGGATTCTCTCATCTTAAAGGATGAGGTTGAAATGAATGAACTCTCAATCTTTTGTGACATAAAGATGTTTAAATCACTAGGTTTTGAGAGATATTTCACAGAATTCCTTTCAGATAAGGATGTCAAATCAATAAATCATGCCATAAATGGCTTTGAAGAGTATCTTGAAGACTGAATCTTGAATAGGAAGGGTGAAATGGCTTAAGAGGGGTAAAAATGGGCAAGATGGGCACCCAAAAAGCTAGGGGCGTGCAAGTCTTGAAAGGCGCGCAAGTCCTGCGGTGGCGCGCAAGTATTGGTCGCGCAAGTATACTTGCGCGACATGAGGGGTACTTGCGCGATTTTCAACCAGTATTGAAATGCTTGAGCGACTCTTTATTAAACCCTTTACCATCCTCTTGAGGTTCTTCCAGAAGAGGGACGCGCAAGTTATATTGAAGGAATTAAGTAGGCGCGCAAGTGTTTGATAAGTTTCAACACTTAGGCCTTCCTTTTACTCTTTAGATCTTCCGTTCTAGGTAAGAAATTACCTTAGAAGTGTTCTGGAAGCTTTGAGAAGAGACTTGGGCGTCGGGAGCTTCAATCCGAGTTTCTGGAAAAAGATCCTCTTGAATGGGGGGCCCACATGGTCTATTTATAGGCAAAAGAAGACCCCTGGCGGTTACTGGGCGGTTACCAGGCGGTTACCATTTATGTCACGCAAGTCCCTTGCACGAACATGAGGAGTCGCGCAAGTATTGAGGCGGCGCGCAAGTGTACTTGCGCGACCGAGAGGGAACTTGCGCGATATATGGGCAATGTTCTCCTTTTTTATCCCTTTGTCGATTTTTGATGTTTCTTCAAAGGTTTAATCACTTTGAGCTCATATATTCCCTTTTCCGATCTTTAGATTCTGTGACGAAAGGAGCGTCAACAAAAGTCCCCCCTCAGAGTTGGATCCGGAGAGAAAATGAGGATTTGACTCTGAGGAAATCGAATCCTTCCAAAGGAAAAGGGAGGCGCGCAAGTTTTCAGTACGCACAGGGCGGCGCGCAAGTGTGCGTCGCGCAGGCCTTAATTGCTCTGGGTACGGCGCGCAGGTAGGCTTCCAAGCCTATAAATACACGGCCTCACCTCCGTACAAGTATCCTGATTTCCAGACATCATCCCTTCTCGAGCTCTCGCCGCGCAGGTCACCTTGACCGCGCAAGTTGCTCTGTTTTCTAGGGTTTCCTCGATGTCGCGCCACTGTAAAGGTATTTGTACTTGCGCGGTTTATACTTGCGCGTCAAAAACTAGCGCGGTACACAAGACACTTGCGCGATATCTCCATACTTGCGCGCCTTAATGCCTTAGCCATTTTTCCCGAATTCTTTCACAAATTTTATGAAAAATAAACCCATTTAAGAGTTTAATTTGTTCAACTTTTGTGCAGATTCAATGGTTCCCAAGGGAATTGGAACGGCTGATGAACTGGCTAGCAAGCGGATTGATGATATGATGAACATTATTGGCCATGATTATTATGATATCTGCGACAGCACTCTCCCAGATTTGGCTAAGTACTTGAAGAAATATCATCCTATTTTTCCACAGAGCATCCATCTGCTTCTGTGTGGTCATGGTCATCTGCAAGGAGTCAATGTTCCAAATGCAAACAATTATACACCTGAGATGCAGCTGCGCTGCTACTCCTCTATTTCGGTTATGCTGTGCATTAAGAGCAACAACAATGGTGTGAACTATCAAGTTCTTCCTCTATGCCATTTCCTTGCAGATATGAAAATGAAAAACCCATGGGCTGAAATGTTTTCCACTACCGGTTGGTGGAGAGAAGACAAACATGGTATTAGAGCAATATCTGAAAAGAGTACTCTCTCCAAATGGCTCTTTACTTCCAATGCTCCATTCTCAAATCCATGTATCCATCTTCCAAGTCTCTTGGATAGAAACAGAGTCACTGTTTGATCAGCAGAAAATTTTCTCAAACCGCACTCAAGAACATCCTTTTACAATTGTTCCAAGAAGGGCTAGTATCACTACATCTCCTATTGTATCCAGTTTAATGAATGAATTCCAGGTGGTTGCTGATGAAGCTCGGGATGACGCAAATCAAATGAAGTGTTATGTTGAAAGCCTCTTGTAATTCTTGAAAAAGAGAAGAGATTCCAGTCTGTGGATGTCCTTCTAACTCTTGTGTATCAATGAAAAACACTTTTGTCTTCAATCATTTGTACTTGCATTCTTCCATTACCTGCTTCAAATTTACTTAAGCCAATGGGCTTAGTAAGCATAGTTTGATTTTTACTAGGATTATTAAAAATAACCCTACAAACTTTGAACCTTTTAACTGCTCAATATTACCTAAATCATACAAAAAAAATGTATATTTAGTGAGCTGGAACTTGACTTTTATTCAGAGTTCCTTTGTCTTTTGTGTGGGCAGTTTAAAGTCATGCACGCCGGACATAAAGGGGCTAATGTTTAAGGTCGAAATAGCTTTGACCGAAAAATGGATTAAAATGGATTCAATTTCTTGACAATTTATCTGAAAACATATTTACCATACTCAAGTATGAGGGAAAAAAATGTAAACTATGGCTTAAGAATATTTGAATCTGAGGAATGATATGAAAAAGAGCTAAATAGCATTAGAAGAGGTAGTTTCCAAGAATGAAGTTACTATTATTTAACAAAACCCGTTAGGGGGTTGAAATATGCAGGGCCACCTATGGGCATTGGCTGCATAGTCAAATAAAATAGCATCTTTTGGCTGACAAGTCTGTTATGTGGACTGTTTATGCAAGGCCACCTATGGGCACGTGCTGCATAGTCAGGCAAAAGAACTCCCAGAAATTTACTTTCCTAGTGCTAAAAGTCAGTGAAAGTTTATGGAGATTCAAATTTTCTAAAGCATAGAGTTTGTTGTATGGAAAGAGGTACTTGAATATGGAGAAGATATTTCCAAACAAGAATATCAAAGAACTGGATGAATATCACTCCTACGAAGGTCTAACCCAAACGTAGGGAAGAAGAATAAACCATAGACTTGAATACTTTTAGATCATGAAAAAGGATATGGGACAAATACGTTAAGGATGGCTATTTTTGCGGATCCCTACATACTGTCGTTTAAGACAAATAAGGACAAAAGAGGCATTCTTCCCAAGAATGAAGTTACTATTATTTAACAAACCCGTTAGGGGGTTGAAAACATGCAGGGCCACCTATGGGCATTGGCTGCATGGTCAAATAAATAGCATCTCTTGGCTGACAAGTCTGTTATGTGGACTGTTTATGCAAGGCCACCTATGGGCACGTGCTGCATAGTCAGGAAAAAGAACTCTCAGAGGTTTGACATTTTTGTGACTATAAGTCATGAAAAGGGTTATGAAGATCTGAAAATATTTAAGGTTAGGATTATAATACATAAAGATGGGTATTTTCCAATGTATATAGAGATACATAGGTCAATGAAAACCATAATCATGTTGTGGCTGGGTCCTGAATTGAAACTTGGACTTCACTACGTATCTCATAAGAATGAGAATCAAGCCATACGTAGTTCTTGAAATGCAGTTTAACGTCGTGCAGGACGAAAGTATGAGTGATCTTAGTTTAGGGTCATAGAATTCGGACCATAATAATGAATACACAGTGTGTGTTTTCATGAAGACTTTTCAGCCAAGGGACTGAAAGTGAAATTTGGGGTTAGGCCCAAAAGACTTGGGACTGGATTCGAGGGACACTCGAATGTTCCTACGTATCCCATAAGGATGGGAATCAAGTCCATGTAGTTCTAGATCTACCCTTTGTACAAATTTGGTTCGTACATGTGAAGGGTGAAAAGGGGACTTTAGTGCAATGATGGTTTTAACCTAAGATAAAAAGTTTAGGCATTACCATGTATGTACGTAGTCTTTTGAAAAATGAAAACCATGATTGAAAAAAGAATCAATGTTAATAATGGTTCCTTCTCAAATGAGGAAATCAAAGAATATTTGTAGTTTATTGTCGTACCGGACAAAAGTGTTGTATAGTTTAACGTCATATAACAAGGACGAAAGTGAATCAATGTAAAGATATTGATTCCAGTGGTGGTTTCACAAATCATCATCATATGAGATGGTGGTGAACCAATGTGAAGAGATTGTTTTTGGGCTTGAACCTTTGGGAGGTTGCCTACATACCCAGCCTGGAGGGCAAGGATCAAAGTCCGTGTAGTTCAATTAAAGAATGAATCAATGATCAAGTTGTTCTTGTGGACAATGATCTAATAAAATAAAAAAAAAATTGTTGGGATTTACACATGGTTAGTGGCCCAAAGGGAGTGTTATGGTTGATGTTCGCTCTAAGCTCACGTGAGTCATACTCGGTGTGAGAAACAAGAGGTAATAACAACCTTAACGATGTACAGTTTAATGTCATGTAGGACATAAAAAAAGGGACTTTCTGTACAGTTTAGCGTCATGTAGTTAAGAAGATGGGGACAATATAGTTTAACGTCATATTGGACGAAAGGGGGATTGTGCAGTTTTAATGTCATGCTGGACTTTTGATGATTATATAGTTTAACGTCTTTCCGGACGTGAGGGACTTTTATACAGTTTAGCGTCATGTAGTTAGGACGTCACAGTTTAACGTCTTGCTGGACATATTTGCAAATAGTTTATGGTCATATACATGGACCAGGGATGATGCAGTTTAAAGTCATACGGGACCATTGCTGTATAGTTTAACGTCATATAGAAAGGAAGAACTGGTGCTGTACAGTTTAAAGTCATGTAGCTAGGACTAAGGTGAACCAATATGAGGATATCAGTTCTGGGGATTTTTTACAGTTTAATGTCATGATGGACGATGAAAGTGCCACACAGTTTAATGTCATGTTGCTAGGACACAATATAGTTTAATGTCATCTTGGACAAAATATAGTTTAATGTCATCTCGGACATATACAGTTTAGTGTCATGTAGGACATATTAGTAACCAATGTGACAGTTTAACGTCATGTTGGACGATAAGGGAACTGACATAGTTTAACGTCATGTTGGACGATGAAAGTGCCACACAGTTTAATGTCATGTTGCTAGGACACAATATAGTTTAATGTCATCTCGGACAAAATATAGGAACTTCTATACAGTTTATTGTCATGTAGGACAAAATCAGGGACTATGCAGTTTAAAGTCTTGCAGTTAGGACTATTGGTGTTGTACAGTTTAGTGTCATGTTGCAGGGACATAAGTGCGAATAGTTTAAGGTCATATGCATGGATCGTACAGTTTATCGTCATGCTGGACGTATTATAGTTTAATGTCATCTCAGACAGAAGTGTGACACAGTTTAATGTCATGTTGGACGAAGTTGTAGTTTAAGGTCATAGTGGACCATTTCTGTATGAACCAAATGTAAGAGTCTTGGTTCTGGGAACAATATTTTGTGTTTATACAAAATACTTCTTCAGAAATCTGGCATTAGTTAAAGTCGTGATGTGTTCTCCATCCATTGAGATTAGAGAATACGCTCCATTGGAGTAGACCTTATGTATTGAATAAGGTCCTTCCCATTTTGGTTCAAGCTTGGGAGGCTTCTTTCCTAGTATCATTGGTGTTCTGAGAACCAATACCAATTCTCCCTGAATGAATGAATGAAGACTAACTTTTTTGTTAAAAGCTCGTGCTATTCGATTCTGATAGATTTCCAAGTGGTGCAAAGTGCACAATCTTTTCTCATCTAACTGTTCCAATTCATTCAACCGCTTTTGGGATTGCTCATCTATTGATAACTGATCACAAATGGCTATTCTGAGTGAGGGCAATTGAACTTCAATTGGCAAGACTGCTTCTGTTCCATATACCAATGAATATGGAGTAGACCGCGTTGCATTGCGAGTGGTAGTCCGATAAGCCCATAAAGCATGATAGAGTTTATCAGGCCATGACCTCTTATCTTTATCCACCATCTTTTGCAGTATATTTGAAAGAGTCTTGTTGAAGGCCTCTATCTGGCCATTAGCCGCTGCATGATATCGAGATGAATGGTTGGACTTAATGTTGTATTCTTGATACAATCTCTTTACCTCAGAAGAACAGAAGTTGGTGCCGTTGTCTGTCAATATGGTATGAGGGACACCAAATCTAGTAATGATGTTAGACTTGATGAAGCTAACAATGCATTTAGAACTAACTTCTTTGAGAGGTACTGCCTCTGCCCATTTGGAAAAGAAATCAGTAGCAGTAAGAATGTACTTAAACTGCTTGGCCGTAGCTGAAGGGTAAGGTCCTACCACATCCTTTCCCCATGTGGAAAATGGCCATGAGTATTTAGCTGTATGAAGCAACTCTGGAGGTTGATGAATGAAGTTGGAATATACTTGGCATGAATGACACTTCTTTGTGAAATTAACACAATCTTGTATCATTGAAGGCCAGAAGTATCCAAGCCTTCGAATTTGATCAGACAATCTATGTCCAGACTGGTGGGCACCACAGACTCCTGCATGAACTTCTTTTATGACAGCCATTGTCTCTTCACCATCAATACATCTGAAGAGAACTCCATCAAAACCACGTTTGTAGAGAATTTTCTCGAGGTGGTTTGGACCATCATAAAGAGTAAAATTGACCACACGTCGCCGAATTTGTTCTCTCTCGGCTCTATCAGGTGGAAGTGTTCCATTTTGAAGGTATTCCCTGATAGGTGACATCCATCCTGTAGTATGACCATATGGTTCAGGAATGGGACTAATTTCATTAATTTCCTCTGTTCTGACTTGAACATAAGGTGAAATTTCACGACGGTGGGCAATACCGATGGTTGTCTCGTCCCGATTTGGATCTGCTAAAGCTGTGGCTATATTAGCCAGTGCATCAGCTTGAGCATTTTGTGATCTTGGGACATAAGAAAATGTCGGTTCTGAAGGGAATTCCGACATTAACTCTCTGACGTAATCATACAAAGGGATTAATTCTTCTTTTCTGATGGCATAATCCCCATTGACTTGTTTGATTACCAGGTCTGAATCACCTTTCACCTTTAAGTGATTCACTTGTGCTTGAAGTGCTAACTCCAAGCCTGCAATGAGAGCTTGGTATTCAGATTCATTATTGGTACCACCTTCCCACAACAAAAAGGAATAAGGTAACACTGCCTTATCTGGAGAAATGAGCACAATTCCTAAACCAACTTTGTTGAATTTAGGATTTTCCATTTTCTTCCCTGTTGGACTTCTAGAAGCACCATCAAAATACATTTCTCATGTTTGAGGACTCTCTTGAATAGAAAAAACTTCCTCATCAGGGAGTTTGATATCTGAATACGTGTCTTCCACTGAAGGGTGTTCAGCCAGGAAATCAGCCAGAGCTTGGCCCTTAATTGCCTTTTGAGACACATACTGGATGTCGAACTGCTGTAGAATAACCGCCCACCTTGCCAGACGTCCTGTAAGCATTGGACGACTAAGGATGAATTTGAGTGGATTATTACGAGATACCAATTGGACCTCGTGATGTTGCAGGTAGTGTCTCAGTTTCTGAACTACAAAGATTAATGCTAGGCAGCATTTTTCAATACTCGAATACCAAGTTTCTGCTTCAAGCATAGTTCTACTAAGATAGTAGAGACTATTTTCATTCCCAGCATCATTCTTTTGAGCGAGAAAGGCACCCAATGATCGCTCTAAAGCTGTCACATAGAGGATAAGAGGCCTACCCTCAACATGTGGCATGAGTACTGGTGGACTTAAGAGGTATTTCTTGAGAACATCAAATGCTTCTTGACATTCTTCAGTCCACTGGTAAGTGACTCCTTTCTTCAATAATTTGGTAAAAGGTAAACTTTTGCCTGCCAAATTGGCGATGAAACGCCGAATATAGGCTAAGTGTCCTTGAAGTCCTCCTAATTCTTTCAAATTCTGAGGAGGTGACATACCAAGGATTGATTTGGTCTTCTCAGGATCGACTTCAATACCACGATGGCGTACAAAAAAGCCGAGGAATTTTCCTGAGGTTACCCCAAAAGCACATTTTAAGGGGTTCATCTTCAAATTATGTTGTCGAAGCTTGTGGAATATGATTTCCAAATCAGCCAAGTGATCAAAACGTTGTTTGGATTTAACCACCAAATCATCTACATAGCATTCAACAAATTTCCCTAGAAAAGGTTTGAAGATACGATGCATGGCGCGTTCATATGTTGCACCTGCATTCTTTAAACCAAAGGGCATCACCCGGTAACAAAACACACCTTGAGGAGCTCTGAAGGCTGTATATTCCTCATCTTCTGGGGCCATTCGGATCTGATTATATCCAGAATATCCATCCATGAAAGAAAGTACTTCATAGACAGTCGTCGCATCAATTAAGAGTTCTGTAATCGGAACTGGAAAATCATCTTTGGGACAATACCGATTAAGATCTCTGAAATCGATTCAAACCCTAATTTGTCCGTTCTTTTTCTTTACTGGGACAATATTAGCCAACCACTTGGGATATTGAACTTCTCTGACGAAGTTAGCTTTGATAAGCTTATCCACTTCAGCCTCGATTTTGGAAGCATAGGTTGGGTGTGTTCTTCTCGCGGCTTGCTTGAATCCTCGATGTTCTTTTGGCAAACCCAAATGATGGGTGGCAACATCAGGATCAAGGCCAGGCATCTCTGTATAATTCCAAGCAAAAATATCTTTATTTTGCTTTAGAAAAGAAATATACATCTCTTGTTCTTCAAGGGTCATGGCCGCACTAATTAAAGTGGGGCGTGGATCTTTCTCTGTACCCAGATTTACTTCTCTGAGTTCATCCACAGTGGTAGAGATACCCTCTTCAAATGCTGGAGGATCATCTCTAAGATCTTCCTCTTCCTCTTCATCATGTGTTATTTCTTCCGTTTCTACTTGCAAAGTAGATGAAAAAACGAAATTCTCATGATCATAAGAGATGTCAAAATTTTCACATTTTGAAGAAGAAGCTTCCATTTCCGACCCTATTGATGAAAAGGGTCTTCTTTGGGAAATAAAGAGGAGATGATGGATTGAGAATCGACATCAACATTCACCTCTGGTGTTGCTATAACTTCTTCTGGCCTGATTAGCGAAGTATAGACTTGTTGGATTTCAGCAGACGAAATGAAAACGTCACCACTTATGCTTTCATCACTGCTTGGTAAGTTACCAATTTCTCCCATGTTGTCCGGCTCGATTGCCGTAATTGACATTATGGATCTTTCCATAAGAGTATTTCGATTTGGGCCTATTTTGTCAATTTGACTAATAGGTAACACATAATCTGTACTCACATGTGAAAATGGATTTATTGGAATTTTTTCCAAACCATATGGAGCATTAACTTTGGTAATTTCCTTCATTGTAGATTTTTCTCTTCCCTTCATGTGATAAAATTCCGCCTCAATGTATTGAGACTCACATGTTTTGAACGGGGCCTTATCACCATACAATGTTCCAACTTGACCATCGAAACAGTATTTGAGACATTGATGGTATGATGACGGAATAGCTGCATGCTGATGTAACCAGGGTCTTCCAAGCAAGATATTGAAAGCTGAGTCTTGATCAACAATCATGAAATCTGAATTGGAAACAAGATCTCCAAACTGAGTTCTGAGCGTAACTTCTCCCAGTGGTTCTTGTTCATTTTTATCATATCCTTGCAACATCATGGTAGAAGGAGATAAATCAGATTCCGTGAGGCCCAATCGACGAAGTGTGCGAATGGGCATGAGGTTGACTCCTGAACCATTGTCAATAAAAGATCTTCGAACATCTATACCATTGACTTTGCCAGATAGGTACAAAGGTTTTATGTGTCCATGCACAACATCATCTTCATCTTTATCAGTAAAAGATATCACTGCATGGCATTCTGCAGGATTATTCTCTATGTGATAAATTTCAGCTGCAGCAATTTCAGCTTCAAACTCCTGAGGACTTGACAAAGCTTCGATGAGTGCTTCCCGAAGATCTTTTGATAGATTCAAAGCATCCAAAATTGATAATTTGGCTGGTACTTGGGCCAAGTGTTTCAATATATCATACTTTTGATCTAGAGGCCTGCGTTTCCCAATGGGAATATGCAGTTTAGCAGGTACCTTGGAAGCAGATGCTTTGGAAGCTGATGCATCTTGTATTGAAGTTGGCAACATCTTTGGTTTTGGAAAATTAGACTGATTAGATCCATTTACTTGCTGAGATAAAGAAGATGGAACCTTTAATCGGTCTTCCAAAATAACTGTGCCGAAGCTGAGTTGGCCATTGGCAGAAGAACTTGCTTGTTCATTTTGAGCTCGCTGAAGGGCTCTACCACGAGTTTCTGCTGCATATACAGTGCTAGCAGGGGTAGAATTAGAGTAGTGGCTTCGGAAAGATCCACGTCTTCCCCTATACCCTGAACCTCTAGAACTTCCTCGGGTTCCTTTATTTGATACAGATAATTCAGGCTCATCAAGACTGGAATATGAATCTGTTAATTGAATCATATTAACAGAACCAAATATTAACTCTTCGTCTGATAAAGTCTCTGCCTAGTTAGCCTGTTTAGGCTGTGCCGTTTGGTGGGACGGTGCCCGTGGCTTTGAAGTAGATGGCATGAAATCTTCCAGAGTCAAAGACAATTTAGGCTTTGATACATACTCATCTTCTCCTGATTCCTCTTTCTTCTTTGAATTGCGCTGCCCTTTGAGGATTTGTCCTTTGATGGAGGCTTTACTGCAGCTTTTGTAGGAGACAATTGGCTTCTTCAATTGTGTTCGCAAAATGGAATGGGTCCGATTGATTGTCTTTCTGACCATCCAATCATCATATTTTTTCGCAGTTTTGCTTTTGACTTCCTGCCACTCGCCTCCTTCCTCTAGATCTGTAGCGGTAATACACGCTACATGAGCTGAAGAACCCTTCAATTTGACTTGTCCCAAGTCGACCATCTTTTGTAGGAGGTCTTTAAAGACAAAACACTCCTGGATGGGATGTCCCAACATTTGATGAAAGGGACAATAATTGGGACGGTCTTCATCTCCTTCCTTGTTTGGTCTCTTCGGCACTGGTAATTGAACCAAATTATTTTCCAGAGCTGAAATGAAGTAACCAGGAACTTGCTCACTTCGGAAAGAGTATGTTTTACTCTTCATATCCTCAAATTTTTTTCGTCGTTGATCTTTTTGATCATTTGGACGAAACAGCCTTTGTTGTTGGTGTTCAGGAGGTGGAGCCCTTCGAGAAGATGAAGGTTTTGAAGTAGAAATAGGTACAGGTTCCTGTTTAAGCATAACTGTAGCAGTTTCTGCTTTACCCATTCTTCTTCCTGGAGCTGATGGAATTACACGAGATTTAACCTTAGCCTGCATAAGGGAATCTTCAATCTGTTGAGCGATTGAAGTAAGGTCTCGAAACCCTCCTGTGTATTTCACAGGGATCAATGGCGTGCGTAATTCGTCACGCAAATTTGCCACACAGATTGGCAACAATTCCTCCTGAGGGAGTGATAAACTCAAGGAATACGTTAATCCCTTCCAACGAGCAATGAAATCAGAGACTCTTTCATTCTCCCTTTGCTTGCAGTTTGTAAGATCGAAAACTATCGTTTTTGGCAAAGTTGAGCTAAACTGAAGAAGGAATTTTTGACGAAGATCCTCCCATCCGATGACTGACCGGGATTGCAAGCGTGTATACTAGACAAAGGCTGGTCCTTGCAAGGTTCACACGAAGCATCTGAGTTTCACTGCTTCTTTCTGTTCTGGAGTTCCCATCATAGGATCACAACAAGATACGTAATGTGTCAAATGTTGTTCAGGGTCGCCTGATCCATTGAAAGTAGGAAAAATAGGGTTTCCAAAACTGGATGGAGGAGAAATTGAATCTACCCATTCAGGGTAAACTTTCTTTTCAGGTTGAACTTGCGCCCGTTTCCCTTCCATAGTTTCTAACCGAGCTGTTAATGACTCAATAGTAGTTATTAACTTTTGAGAAACGTCAGGTTGAACTTGGTTTTGGGTAGGTGCAATGAATGGAGCTTGAACAGCCGTGGAGGTTGGTGCTGCAACTAATGGTAGTGCTGCCAACCGTTGTTGCGTTTGACCCGTAGGATTAGACCTCTGTGGGTGTACTGATAAAGGAGGATATTCTTGATCCATCTCAGTAGTTACAACAAATTCCTTCGGCTGTCGGACTTCAGCATTCTTAAGAAGAAGACTACTCTGAAGTAGTTCTGCATTCAACCTTTTTAATTCTTTCATCTCTTCCTCCTGTTGTGCAAACCTTTGCTCTAATGAGAGCGATTGACCTCCTTCAGAGGAAGGGTGAGAAGTAACCTGATTCTTTCCTTTCCCCTTATTGGATCCTTTTCGGAGAGGGGGATGTGGGTTACTTGAAGGAATACCCAGATTTTGGGTAAGCCTTTGATTACGTGTGCGCACACCTTCTTCATTTAGGTCTGTGTGCGCAACTTCTTGAGCAGGAACCTCTTCGTCTGATCCCTCTGATTGAGCCTCATCTGGTGAATCAGCAGCAACGGCAGTGATGACATTAATGGATGCATATTGCATGGAATCCTTTCTATCAGCATTTCTGTGATATTGTCTCTTTCTATGTCCATGATAAGACATGGCATTCCGTTGACTTGATCCCTCAGGAATTTCTTGGAGAACCGTCACTTGGAGAGAATCTCCTGACATCTTGGCTCTTCGTTCCTTTTGAGGCTTATTCCCTAATCGAGAGAATACTGACTTTCTCTGAGGGAGGGATTGAAGATTTGAAAAAGTCCCCAGTCCGGTGGACTGGGGGTGTTCCTGTTGCTTCCGCTCAACTCCTCGAATCCCATTCGTTGATTCTGAGGGTTGGGTTAGAGAAGTCCCCAGTCTGGCAAGCTGGGGTGTCTCTTGACATGCTATGTCTGAGATCTTTTTAAAATCTCTCTTGATCTTGCGAATCTTAGTTCGGAAATTAGCTGGATGCATTAACCTGTATCCACTTTTATCACCTGGTTCAACAGACCGTTGGATGATTTCCGAAACTTCTGTCATTTGATGACGTGTTTGCTCCAGACGAGAGGCTTGTGCAATATTCTCGCCTGCTTGATGTAGGAGCAATTCAACAACCTGTTCTCTATATACTTGACTTTGAGAGGAACTAGTTGAAGCTTGATCTCGAGCAAGATTTTGATTATGAACAAAGCCCATTGACTGTGGCCGGCCATGGGCAATAACATTGCATGAGACCATTTTCGGCGGGCTCTGCTGACCGGAAAGCACTGTGAAATGTAGTGCTCCGTGAACACCCCATCCTCGATATGAAAATTAGATGGAGCATTGGAAATTAACTGACGCAATCTTCTTAGTGCGCCAAGGCATGAACGTTGAAGGGTTCTCTATTGCTTTTCAGCCTTTGGATACCGAGAGACTGATAGAGATGCCAAATCAATCTGGCGTTGTAACCCTTCTATTATCTTAAGATGATTTTCATATTCATCGTAAGATAATACCTTCTTCTTTAATTGAAAAAGAGTTTTCCATATGTTAAGACGAATATCATGGATTCCATCATCCGTCAACATCTTTGGAATGTCATACTGTGAATCAGCCAAAGGCCAAAACATGACTGGTACTTCACCTTTTGCCAGTTTTTTCCTCATGTTCAGCATTTCCTCTTTATCATTAAATGAAGATTCTTCTACCTGTTTGGACCAGAGTTGGTGTTTCCTTGTTGCTTCATCGGATTCAACAAGATTGGTAGAGGAATCACTATTCATGCTGGAAGATGAATGACCCAGGGAAGGTTCGGAGAATAACCTGAACCCCAAGCTATCTTCTGATGGAGAAAGAGTTTCACCTGCCGATAGTAAAACTTCAGACATGACTGGTTTTACGTTTGCAAGTGCCTCGAGATAGGAGGGATTTCTCGTCACTACATTGCCTTCTGAAGAATTTTCGAGACAATGTGAATCACTACTGCGGAGAGGACTTTCGCAGCGAAGTTCATCACCATGAGGAGGACCTTCATGATGGGTTACAGCAAAAGATGAAATCTCTTGCTCCTTGGCCTTCTGACCACACAGAGGGTTCTTGTGGCTCTCATCTGAAGAAGAAACTTCAAGATTGACCGAATTTTCATGAAGAAAGTTTTCATGAGGAAGTGTCTGTTGAAGACCTTCGGGATTAATGTTCCTGTTATTGGGAACTGAGGGAGTAGAATCTTGAATTTCGACAGATAAATGTCTGAGGGCTTCAACAACTCCAGCATCGAGCAAGGCCTTGTTGCAGATTGGCCTTTGATCTCCTGTTTGTGCTGGGCGGATCTTTTTCTTAGATGCCTTCTTACTCGATTTAGAAACCACTTGATGACGAAAGTGATTGCTCTGATCAGGTGTATGTGCCTGATCAGGAAAGATGGTCAGGTTAGGCTGACAATCATCGCTCAAATCAGGTGTATGTGCCTGACTTGGTTGTCCATATGATATGGGGGAGTAGGCCCCACAACCCTCTTGGACTGGAACAGATGTGTGTGTCTGTTCCGGAGTGAATTGTTGATGTGTCACTCCACTGCTAGGGATAGATTTATGTGTCTATCCCTGAGATGATGCTGAAGATGTTATGATATCCTGGCAAGCATCCAGAATATGAGCAGGAATTTGCTTCTGCTCTTTCACCATTGACAAAATATGTTTGGTGACTTCAGCCGCCGGAACGGGGATATACGTCCATTCCGGGCTTGGAGTAGGTGTATGTGCCTGCTCCTGTCCTCCTTTTCCTGTCAGTGAATCCTGACAGTACTCAAGTGTGGAGGCAGAGAGTTGAGTCTGCCTCCTGTTTGTCGTCGGGACTTTCCGACTGACTTCTCCAGGCGCTACCAAGCGAGACTGTTGGTAGGCTTGATTAGTATTAGCAGGTGTATGTGCCTGCTGATTACACTTCGCCAAACGCGGTTGACGATATCCATCATATGTAGTCAGACGAGCCTGATGACTAACTGCTGATGTACAAGCAGGTGTATGTTCCTGCCTATGGTACTCCGCCGGAATTGCCTGGCGGGATCGGCTTGATGCTGCCAGACGAGTCTGCTGGACAGCGGGATTAAAACAAACAGGTGTGTATGCCTGCTCGTTATTTTCCACCAAGTTAGGTTGGTGGACTTCTCCGGAGATGTCAGGGATGACAACCTGCCTATTGTTAACCGGATTCCGTCTCTGGCGATTCATCTTGCCTGCTCGGGTTCGAGGAACCTGAGCTGAATTCCTGGAGTCGGTACCCTCATCATGTTGAGGGCGCACTACCGCACGTGTCTGGCGGTGATTGTTGATGGGAGCCTTTGATAAGGACTCCTGTCTTTTTGAATTAAGGTCCTGCGGGACCTGCTCATTCACTTCCTCGGAGTAAGGGAGTGAATGGAAATTGCGTTCCGGGGATAACGACCCGAAACGGTTGGAGACGGTAGTCAGCACCGTCTGCTTCTTGATTGCTGGTCGCCGTTGTCCGGACGACCAGGTAGAATTGTTAACTTGGAGGGCTTGACGAGCGGCCTCCAGAGTTGGGATAGTACCGTTGCGACGGTACTCCTTAACCAGTGCATTAGAAACACAGCGTTGAAGACGCTGAGTTGGTGATGTCATCCTCAGAGCGGATGACGTTCCAGCAGGAGTAGCAGCATTGGTTTTCACAGCAGCAGACCTCACAGTAGAGGTGTTCCCAGCAGCAGTATTCACAGGGGTAAATTTAAGGAAAGCCATTTTTGTAGAAGATCTTGAAAAAAGAGTGCCTGTTCCATGTAACAGACATAATCAAGATGAATCCGGCTACTGCATCTTTTGGATGATCATATGTCAATGATTGCCTTGTTGGCCCAAAGGGCCTAACAGATAAGAATAACATCACTTTAACTTGGTTAAGGATTCACGTCGGGTTCACCATTTTTTGTTTCGCACGGAATCCGGGGATGACCTCCTGGACGGGAGATTCAAACGTTCCGATCGGTTTCTAACGGGTTTGTTCGTAGAACCGGAAACATCCAATGATTCCACATCCATTTGGACCTACTTTCCAAAGGCAGGCGCTCATTAGCTTGTGGGCTAATGAGGCTTGGTAATTTGCATTGGTCGAGAGGATGGGAGGTTGGACTCCTCACACCTTTTTGAGGGGAATTATTGTCTACTCTGGGACTCTCTTTATAGATTTAAGTTAAGTTCGTGAATCCTTATT
This sequence comes from Viscum album, assembly GCA_963277665.1. Classification (NCBI taxonomy): domain Eukaryota; kingdom Viridiplantae; phylum Streptophyta; class Magnoliopsida; order Santalales; family Viscaceae; genus Viscum; species Viscum album. Next base: position 1,260,643,082 of record OY728140.1, on the reverse strand, counting down.
AAATTACCAAGTATAAAATGAGCTTTCCTTTAGTTTTAACAATCAATGATTAAATATGCAAGAAATTTAGAGAATCTTTTATATGTATTCGAGGTTCTTCATCAATATAGAATCATCTATATTTGTTTAGAGATTCTTGGTCAATGGTATCCTTCAAAACATTTATATAAAAGTCTCTTGGTCATTTTGATGGCCAGGCTGGTTTTAAAGCCACTCAGTGGGGCACTTGAAGTTTATCGTCATTCAGAAGGACAGAGATTATTTTAATGTTGGGATCGAACCCATAAATGGGCTACCTACGTATCCTTTGTTTTGAAAAAGGAATCAGAACCCACGTAGTTCGAGGAATGGGATATGATGTTTTATGATTGATGGCTCAAAGATGAATGTCATAATTACTTTTACACTCTAAGATCACGTGAGTCATGCTCGGTGTGAGAAACAAGAGGTATTGGTAAAATTTAGACAATTGTGCCATAAAAGATGCAATCATAAGAATTTGTTTTGGGGATTATGTATAGATGACTGCCCAGATAGACGAAGGTTTAGGATTTACTTTTAGGGAGAAAATCCAAGAACAGGGTCCACAAAGTTATATGTGCTTCATGGAGATTTGAATACTCTAATCTTGGGGCTTACTCCTAAGAAGGATGCCCAAGTTAGGAGGGGACTTATGATTGGGTTTTATTCCTGAAAAGGAAACCCAAATCAAAGGTAATTTATGACTGGTTAAGAGAAATTTTAAGAGACTTGGGGCTTACTCCTAAGAAGGATGCCCAAGATTTATGACTAGGACTTATTCCTGAGAAGGAAGCCTAGGTTAGGGGACTTGGGGCTTACTCCTGAAAAGGAAGCCTAAGGTTATGACTGAGTCTTATTCCTGAAAAGGAGACCCAGGTTAGGGATTAAGGTTTGGGGCTTACTCCTGAAGAGGATGCCCAAGATTAAAGGACTTGATTGGGGCTTATTCTTAAGAAAGATGCCCAGATCAAAGGTTTTTATAACTGGGGATTTATTCCTGAAAAGGAAACCCAGGTTAGGATTCTCTCATCTTAAAGGATGAGGTTGAAATGAATGAACTCTCAATCTTTGGTGACATAAAGATGTTTAAATCACTAGGTTTTGAGAGATATTTCACAGAATTCCTTTCAGATAAGGATGTCAAATCAAGAAATCATGCCATAAATGGCTTTGAAGAGTATCTTGAAGACTGAATCTTGAATAGGAAGGGTGAAATGGCTTAAGAGGGGTAAAAATGGGCAAGATGGGCACCCAAAAAGCTAGGGGCGCGCAAGTCTTGAAAGGCGCGCAAGTCCTGCGGCGGCGCGCAAGTATTGGTCGCGCAAGTATACTTGCGCGACATGAGGGGTACTTGCGCGATTTTCAACCAGTATTGAAATGCTTGAGCGACTCTTTATTAAACCCTTTACCATCCTCTTTAGGTTCTTCCAGAAGAGGGACGCGCAAGTTATATTGAAGGAATTAAGTAGGCGCGCAAGTGTTTGATAAGTTTCAACACTTAGGCCTTCCTTTTTCTCTTTAGATCTTCCGTTCTAGGTAAGAAATTACCTTAGAAGTGTTCTGGAAGCTTTGAGAAGAGACTTGGGCGTCGGGAGCTTCAATCCGAGTTTCTGGAAAAAGATCCTCTTGAATGGGGGGCCCACAGGGTCTACTTATAGGCAAAAGAAGACCCCGGGCGGTTACTGGGCGGTTACCAGGCGGTTACCATTTATGTCGCGCAAGTCCCTTGCACGAACATGAGGAGTCGCGCAAGTATTGAGGCGGCGCGCAAGTGTACTTGCGCGACCAAGAGGGAACTTGCGCGATATATGGGCAATGTTCTCCTTTTTTATCCCTTTGTCGATTTTTTATGTTTCTTCAAAGGTTTAATCACTTTGAGCTCAGATATTCCCTTTTCCGATCTTTAGATTCTGTGACGAAAGGAGCGTCAACAACGGTGACCGAAAATGAATTCTGCATGTCGTAAATGGCCAAAACATGTGTTTAACAGTCAAATGCATACTGAACAACATCAGCATGACATGAAATCACACAAGAACTCCCTAATTATTATTGGTGTTGTGTAATAAGAGACATAACGTCATTCGGACCCAAGGATTGCGTGACACGGCTGAATATGTGTTTTTAGGAGTTTGACGCGCTTGAAAAGTGTCTGTGGGGTGGTCTAAACTAGTCGAATGTCCTTGGAATTTCATGAAATTGGAAGACAACAAAGGGTGGGTAAATTGTGAAATGGTTGGGTAGACGTCACATCAATCAGAGGTATCGTGTGACTGTAGTGACCGAAAATGCACTATGCATGTTTTAGATGACCAAAACATGAGTTTCATGGTCAAATGCATACCGAACGACATCGGCCTGATGTGAAATCACAAAAGAACACCCTTGTTATTTTATGATGAGGTGTAAGAGGATATGGCATGGCCTTTGGATGCAAGGGTTGCACGGCATGGATAAATATGTGTGTTTTAGGTGTTTGGTGCGCTTGAAAAGCGACCATGGGGTTGTCAACACTGGCTTAATGACCTTAGAATACCATGAAATCTGACGACTACTAGGAGTGGGTGAATTGTAAAATGTTCAGGAAGACGGCACGTCAATCAAAGGTGTCGTGTGACCATGGTGACCGAAATGCACTCCGTGTGTCGTAAATGGACAAAACATGTGTGTAACAGTCAAATGCATGCTGAACGACATCATCATGACATGAAATCACACGAGAACACCCTAATTATTACTAGTGAGGTGTACTAGTAAACAAAATGTCATTCGGAAGCATGGTTTGCACGGCACGGCTGAAAATCTATTTCCATCTCTCTTGGGTAGGTGGATTCTGAGTACCTATTGAAGGATTTATGTTTTTGCAATATGTTTGAGAAATTCATGGGAACCACCAGTCTCAATGTTATAAAAATTTGAACACCCCTTCCACCCACCCAAACAGCCCACTGCACCCCTGGACAACGCCCCCTCACCCCCGAAAATCCCCCCCCACCCCGGACAACCCCCATCCCCAGGATAGCCCCCTACCCCCCAGACAGACCCCCTCCAAGTGGACTATATCTATTCTAATAGTTGACCCTTTTCAATGTAACTCCCACCCTCAAACACTAAAATAAGGATAGATTCATTAAGCATACATACCATAAGAAGAAAGTCAAAGGACTTACCTGAAACCAATAATGATAGCCCAATAGAGATAGCATGACAGAGATAGTGAAACCTCAAGAAACTATAGTACAAGATTGAATCCCCTTGTTTAGTAGCATTCCACTTCCCCTAAACCATATTCTTCAATCATTACATTTTCCTCTACGATGTCACATATCAGGACCCCCGTTATGTTTTTTCTACTCCACTAGTGATGATATGTGGCTTTGTGACCCACCTCATCAAGTCAATTTATTACCGCATTTGTTGAACACTCATTCCACATCAGAACATGGGAAAAATGGGATTATTAATCCTTCTTTCAATATTGGAGGAATCTAAGTAATGGAGGGTGTTTTGTATGCTTATAGGTCATCCAAATAGCCCCCCCCCCCTCTCACCCCCAGACATCCCACCACACCCCCGGATATCCCTGCCACCCCCAGACATCTCACCACACCCTCAGACACCCCCCCCCCCCACCCCCGCCCTCAACCCGGACAACCCCCTTCACCCCTGGACATCTATACCACTCCCCGGACAGCCCACCTTACCCTCGGAAGCCCCCCCCCCCACCCCCAGACAGTCTCCCCTCATAATGGACAACCCCCCCCCCCCCACACACACACACACACACACCCTGGAAATCCCCCCTCACCCCACTGACAGCCCCCCTCACCCCCCATTCAACCCCCTCACCCTGGATATCCCCTCCTCACCCCAAACACCCCCACCCTCGGACAACCCCCTCACCCCATATAGCCACCCACCCCCCGTAACCCCCCCCCCCAAGACAGCCCCCCCCCCCCTCACCCCCGGACAGCCCCCCTCACCCCCTGAATAGCACACCCCCCCCCCACCCCAACCCCACAGAGCCATGCCACCCACAGACAACCCCCCTAACCCCGAATAGCCCCCCCCCCCCACCGAACTCGGACATCCACCCTTCACCCACCTGACATCCCCCCTCACCCTCATACGGTCCCCTCACTTTGTACATCCCCCCACCCCCCGTACCGCCTCGCCAACCCCGGACAGCCCCCCTCAGACCTCGAACACCCCCCCCATCCCAAACCCGGGATAGCCATTCCACCCCCCCGGATAGCCCCCCTCACCCCCGAACACCCCCCCCCCTTGTCAAAAAAATTTACATTTAAATTTAAAAACTATATGTATCATTAATTCAATAATAAATACAAAAGAAACACACCTCGTGAATATGATTTGTAATGCGCGGTCAGGGCTGCTAGCTCCATCTGGTGTGTCAAGTTCCTACAAAAAATAAAAATTATACGGATTTAATAATGAAAATAACATAAAGTAAATAAATATGTTCAGAATAAACCTGCATCGTATGATCTCTTGTACCAGTACCCGAATCGAAATATTCTCGTAGTGTTCTAACCTCACTGATCAATTGCGCATTTATCACCATAGGAGCACACAACCTTGCCTCAAAATCTAAAACTGATGAGTCATATGAGAAGAAACATTCCAGAAAACCTCAACGTGTGATTCTACAGAATGAGTAATCCTCGTTCCATATGTTAAACTAAATCCATGACCGTCATGACCAATAATGTGATTGATGATCTCATCCCTTTGCGTAGGAAGTTGTCGTTGATCCTATGGCAGCTATTCTAACACAGCTTCAAATTGAGAATATGAAATATTTAAATATATATACATATATATGTTTATATACAGATTCATGTAAGTACTGGTAATGAGTACAAGCACTTCCTATAAAAGATGAAGCCTTAGGATCATTCCGTTCTCAAATCTGCATCCACACCGACATTTTATCTATCGGTTCAACATACTCTCATAACTGTATAATAATAAAATATAATAGTATAACACAAAACAATAATAAATAATAAAAAATGAGCAATAAATACCTCATGTTGGCTCTGAGACATGTGACGAGTCCTGAGCCTGTGAGGTTTTCCCTACAACGATCGATTCTCAGAATAGTGTGTTGACAACTCCAACGTACAATTAATTCAAATTTCATGAAAATAAAATGTTACACATTCTTGAAAATATATATAACCAAATAAATATACTAACTATGATGACCTTAGTGTTCTAATATGCAACTAAGTCACGCCACTCAGATGAGAGAATACTTCTCATGTCTTTTTCTAGAATGTCTGCGACACCAATATTTGGTACCTAGTGCTCCCTATTCACATTGACTTTATAATCATTCAACATCTTACGACATTTTATCCTACACACAGGCTGAATCTCATCGGGGAAGCCTTTTAGATTATTCTATTTAAGGAAACAAAATCACACATGTTAGTATTTTTTTGAACAGGGGGAAGAGAATAAATTGGTCTCTTTACCTTAACATCCCTCCAAAGCTGATCTAATGTATCCTGAGGGATAGAAGTCCAATCACGTGTGGAAATTTGAAATAGATGTGGGTCACATATTATATGACCCAATTGATGAATAAATTCAGGGTTAGTTGGTACCATAGGATGAAATATATCGTCAAATGAAACATCATAAATCGTGTTAGAATTCTATGATAAAATCCCATGACTAGGGCCTCTTTTGCGAGAGGAAGAAGTAGTCAAGTCTGATACTATTAAAAACAAATTTATATATATTTTGACATATGTGGATATATATATATATATATAGAAATTAAATAGAAAATTATAAATAGTTACATTCAAACATACATCGACCCTGAGACATAGATGGATCAAATGGATGATGTGGATCTGCACTCTGACATGCATTTGATCATACAAAACATTAATAAGTGGACCATCCATAATGTAAAAAAGATAAATTGTATTGTTTTTAAAAAAATCAAAAAATTACAATAAGAAATCAAACAATAAGGTATAGAATAATTAGTTGTAAATTTATTTTAAAAAATAAAAAAATTAACAAAACATGAAATAAAATTATGTAAAAAAGGCTTGTATTTAGAGGGGTGTTGTGGGGCTGTTTGGGGTGGGGGGGCTGTCCGGGGTTGGGGTTGACCAGGGGTTGGGGGGATATCTAGGGGGAGCTGTATAGGGTGGGTGATTGGGGGATGTGTGGGGTGAGGGGGGTGTCCGGGGGGTGGGGTGTCTGGGATGGGGGGGGCTGTTCGGGGGTGGGGGGGATGTTCGGGGAGTTTCCGGGAGTGGGGGTGGGTTGTCCGGGGTGGGGGTTGTTTGGCAGTGGGGGGTTTGTCAGGGGTGATGTGGGTGTCTAGGTTGGGGGGGAGAAGTCCGGGGTGGGTGAGCGTGGGATGTCCTATGTGAGGGAGGTTTTTCGAGGGTTGGGGGTTGTCCAGGTGTGGGGGGTTATCCGAGGGGTGGGGGGGATTCCGTCACGGGGGAGCTGTTTGGGGGGGGGGGGGGTTGTCCAAGGTTTGGCGGGAAAAAATTATACACATTTTATTAAACATGAAAATTGATCGTTTCTCCTTCAGCGGATGCTCTGGCCTAGTAAATAGTTTCTTAACGTTGAACTATAGTATGTTGATCATGCTATTGGGCAACAAAAGATCAGTCTCGGGTTCATCTTGTTCAAACAGAAACACTCCTTGCCGGGACATTTTCACAACCACTTTCCAACTAGGATCCAAAGGCAAAGTAACGAAGAATACTTGTTCCGCTTGTGATGTCAAAATGAAAGGTTCATTGTCAACTCATTCATTTTTGTATAACATATTGTTAAAAATCACCATTGTAAACTAATATTGATTAACTTTACTTCCATGCACTGGATCAACCCAATTATAGTTTAAAAATATTTACTTCAACCCATGTGCGTATAAAACATCAATGATATCTATCAATTGACCATAGTAATAACCAGAATTGATGAGCCGTTATAAATGGACACTCAACTAGTTGGATAAATTCATCAGTTAGTGTGGGGTTACATAACTCCCTCAGCTTATGAACCTACATAATTCACAGAATTAAATACTAATTTCTGCAAAAATAAATTATTATAATACTTCACTCATAATGAAAATCAATTTATATGAAAAAAATCGTTGAACCAATCATGAAATGGAACATAATGGGATTATTGAATTTGATAATCCATCACACAACAAATCTCTTCTTTTAGGTCATTAATGTGTTTCTTGAAAATGAACAATCTCGATGTTTAAATGAAAAAACATATGAAAAGAAAACTTGTAAAAGTTAAATTAATAAATTAATAAGACACATACTACAGTAATGGTTAAAATGATGGAGTATTGAACATGATGGATTGAAGTGCTTGTATCCACTCGATGTTGTCCATATAAAATGTGGTTCGTTATCCAACTGAACCATCATGAATCCGAGAGGGCTTATCTAATTTTGTTTAAACATTCTTAAGATATTCTTCACCAAACGTAGTACACTCATCCAATAAATAACCATTGGCTATTGATGCCTTCGGACAATCTCTGTTGCATACAAATCATTTAAATGTATTCAGATAATGCTCAATAGGATACATCCACCTGAATTTCACTGAACCAGCTGCCATTACTACTTCAGTAAGTTGCACTGTTAGGTGAACCATAACATAGAAAAATGAGGGGGAAATAGTTTATGAAAGTGACAAAGTGTAAGTACAATTCGGGCCTACAAACTTTTTAAATCACTCATTCATTGATTTTTTAAACAAATATGTCTAACAAAAATTAATCATATAAATCAATGGTTCAACAACATTGGGGGATAAACAATCACAAATTGCGATTGGAATCAACTGCTGAAGTAGTATATGATTTTCATATCTTTTAAACCCTTCAAATGTATTGCTCTTAAAATTCACACACTTTGAAATATTATAAAAGTAACCATCATGAACCTTGAGCATATTTACAATGGAATTAAATGCCTCTTTTTCCATTATAGTCATTTTATACAATGCATCAATAATATATTCCTTTTTTCCCTAAGATTACTGTAAATGAAATTGTTTCCTTAAACCCATTTCTTCCAAATCAAGATTTGCATTAACATGGTCCTTTGATTTTCCACTGACACCTAAAATGGTCTACAATATATTATCACAAACATTATTTTTCAATGTGCATGACATCAAAATTGTGCCTTAGCATGTTAGTTTTCCAATAGGGGAGATTGTAAAAAAATACTTTTCTTTTTCCAATTGTGACTATGTTGTCTTCACGCACCATCAATATTACATAATGGATGAGCCACTAAATCCTAAAATTCATATGTTGTGTGTATGTTTTCTTCCTCATTTTGTGATAACATTTCGACTCCTATAATGATATTTGATGCTGAGTTGATCTCTCTAGAACCATCAAATGTCACTATGTCCTTTCTGAACCTATTCTAAAGGGGGATAAAACATTTGTGACCCTTGAATTCCAATTTTTGGAATGTTTAAGCCATATATATTTTTTACTTTTATTGCAACAAGGGCATGAAAATTCAACTTTCATACTCCCGCCTGAGAAATTTGCATAAGGTGGGAAATCATTGATTTTCCACAATAAAGAATCCTACAATTTGAAAATTTCATTCATTTAACAGTCATAAGTCATCACACCATCGCCCCAAAATTCATTCAACTCATCAATCAATGGATGACGGTAAACATCAATCTTATCCCCTGGTCTTCTTGGTCCATCAATAGGAGTGGAACGTATTATAAATTAATCCTTCATACAAATCCACGAAGGAAGATTATATGAAACCAACACCATGGGCCATGTGCTATGAGTTTCACCAACAATAGACATGAATGGATTGAAACAATTTGTTGCTAACCCCAATTAGACATTACGAACATTTTTAGCAAAGTCGGGGTGTCTCTTTTCGATATCCCTCTATGCACCAGAGTCTGCTGGGTGGGTTAACATATCACGTTCCTGATTCCTTTATGCATGCAATCTCATTAAATTAGAAAATTTAGATGACATAAAAAAACTTTTCAACCTCAGATTTAGGGGAAAGTAATGTATTTTCTTTACAAAAATCTGTTTTCCCAGTTTCACAGTCTGACTTTGATGAGTCTAATTTCTCATGTTTTCATTCCTCTTGGATGTGCCACAGACCATCGAAATATCGAAATACGCAGTTTCCTTTCTAAACAACATACAATTGTTTTCCCATGCATCTATTGTCTCATATGTAAAACCTATGTTCTATGTCAACATACGAGCATTGTAATATGACTCAGGAATCGTAGCATTGATATCAAGATCCTTTTTCAATAACGCCAACAGTATGTCGAACGATGGGTGTGACCACTTATTAAAAGTATTCAAATCATACATATCCATGATAAACAACAATTTATTTTAAGTAGTATATCCAAGATATAATTCCTCTTTCACATCTTCAAGTACTTCATAAAACTATTTTGATTCATGATCTGCACCAGAGCGCAGATTTATTTCACCAGTCTCAACGTTCTGAATTTCAATGCTTTTAGGAGCCATCCCATGTACCATTTTAGTAAGAATTTCATGCATTAGATCAGTCATCCTAACCCAACATTCATCTGAACTACATCTATATTTTGAAAAACAATATATTATTCCCCATGAAGAGTCCAACTCTTATAATTTTTCAGAAATCCGTTCTAGAATTTTGGCTCTCTCATGGTATCTCGTGTGAATTGATATCTATTTGCACATTTTCGTCACTGACAACTAATATAGTCACTTTTATTTCTTCCAGTGAACTCAATGAACTGCATAAAGCCTTCATCAAGACATTCAATTTGTATGATCAATCCATCTCTTATCCATGATAATATTGGTATAACAAACATTTACAAAAATGTGGTCAAGCCTCAAACATTTTATCATGGGATACACACACATACTGAAAAATTATATAAATCAAATAACAACACAACTTAATATTAATCCAGTCAACATATACACGGAATTTAAATTGTATGTAACTTCCAACCTCATGTAAAGTGTGATTTCTTATTACACAAACACTATTAACACACATTGTTACATGATTCTTCATGCACACAAGCCCATATACATATGTGATTCAATTTCCAAAATTCATATTCACACACAATATTCATATAATATTTATGCCTGCCAACTTTGTGATGTAAAATGCTCAAAATCAAAACTATTAAAAAGAAGTTAGTGTATACCTGATAACGCTACAAATCTGGAAGGGAGGGGAGCTGGAGGTGGTGCTGTGAGAGAGAGGAGGGGCAGTGGAGGGGAGATGGAGTCTGAGGCGGTGCGGTGAGGGAAGGAATGGGAAATGGTGGGAGTTCGGAAGCATTCGTGCGGCGTAGACAGTGACTGGTGACGGGTGGCGGTGTTGCAGTGAGGGAGAGCATAAGCTGTGGGTAGGGTTCAGGCACGAGGGGGGTTCGATCGCGAGTGGGGGCAGTGTCAGTCGTGTGGAGTCGGCGGTGTAGTGTTAATAGATATTAGTGATGGGCTTCAGTGGTGTGGCGAGGGAGAAAAGGTATTGCAGGTAGGGTTCGGTAGCGAGGGTGAGGGAGGGTGTGGCGGAGGTAGATTGCATCAGTAGTGCATGGAATGGTTCCGGCGGCGACGGTCGGCGCTACGGGGTATGGTTTCGGTGGCACAAGGGGGTGCACGAGGGGAGTTCGAGCGCGAGTGTGTGGGGGGTGAGCAGGGAGGGAGGGTCGGATGGTGTAATGGTAGCTAACGGGTGCGAGATCGACAGCAGTCGGCCCGAGGGCAGCGGCATTCGGTGATGCCGGGTAGGGTTTTGGTGGGCGCGAGGGGGCTTTGAGCGCGAGGGGGCGTGGGGGAGGGGGTGCAGATGATGGTTTATTTCAAGCTGAGAGACCGTCAATGGTGGCCACCCGTGTCAGTGGGGCTCCAAAATCCCTATTTGTCTAGTAGTATTTAGACCAAAATATGATCATCCATTTGTGTAAATATTATGGTGACCTCTCTGAGGGAAAAAATTATTTTACAGGAGTTATGTTCCATAATCATGTTGGATGTTTAGCAAAAATTATTTTAGAAGATATCACTATTATGATTCTATAATTTGGGAAAAATTATAATTTTCCTTAGTTTATTGATAACACTTTATAAATTATATCGTGAGTTGAGTCAATCTCTTTGATACCCTTTGTTAGCTTCCTAAGTAATTGTATATAATAATTGTGGGGATGTAATGTATTTAAGTGGATAAGTAATAACCTGATATCTTTTAAAATATTGATTTAGATGAATTAATTTTTAATAGTTTTCTCCACAATCAATAAAAAACTGATATGAAAACCATCATACATTTAGATAAAGAACTATGTGAGTAATATGACTATTAAATCATAGTTGTTGAACTAATAGAAATTAATAAATAGTAACCAAATTATGAATTATGACTAAAGTTAAAATATATTTATGGTTTATTACTAATGAAATTTTATATGTATAGTTTTAAAAACAAAGAAAATCATTTTATTCATAAAACAATTTCAGAATTGGTATTTTATTAAACTAAAATAAGTATACCATTAATAAATAATAATAAATTATATTTATATTATTAATAATATATTAAATATAAATTATATAGTGATTTCTAGTTAATAAGAATAATGAATAACGAATACATTGAAAATTACATTTTCCAATAAAAATAGTTTTCCACTATGTTATGTGATTTTATATTAATATCAATTTATAAAAGTTTAATATTTCATTTGGAAAAAATAAATTATTTTTTTATTAATAATAATAAGATAATATTAAGATAGAATTTATTTTTTGTTCAAATATAAGTGATTTTTAGGTTAATTTTGAATAATTCAATTTTTGAAACTACCATGACTTCTCTAATTCACATGGATATTAGAAAAGCATAAAAATTATGAAAATATTTTCTCAAAATATTTATTATATTGTAAGTATAATTATATATTTTTTTAATTATGAATTTATATTTTATATTATATAAAAAAAATAATATATTCCCAATAATTGTTTTCAAAAAATTGTAGTGTTTTATTTTAAAATAAGTTTTAAAATATTTTATATATTTACTCAAATGAAATTGATTTAAAATTTATAATTTCTATGACTAAAATATGTAATAGGGTCTACATTATTGTTATTCATAAATATTTTCTTATACTAGTTAAATAATAGTTACCTCAATAATATCACAAATTGAAAAAATAAAAATTCAAGGTGTAAAGGGCTTGAAACATGTAAGAAAATGTTTCAAATTTAGTGTTTTAGGGTTTTCTAATTTTTATCACCTATACTATAAATCCTTTAAACAATTCTGATCCACTTCTATTATGAGTTACCTAATATAATTGATAATGCTTTGTATTTTTATAAACCCATTAATTTTCACTTGTAAAGGGGTACTATTATACTTATTTACCCTAAAAACCCCCTTTAAATTTATCTGCAAATATACATGATCATATATTCAACAATCATATACCTATTATTTATTTTATATTCTCCAAAAAGGACTACCCATCAAATGATTAATCCCCTTTAAAATTGATATAATCCTAGTATTAAGGTAATGATTTGTAGCTGCTCCTCTCACATTTGTATTTATTTAGGTGCTCTTATGTAGATTGAAATTTATTTTCCCCTTATTATAATGATATAATAAGTATAATTATTAATTCTCATATTTTTACAAGTATGGTAAAATTATTAACAAAACCTTATTTTTTCATTAATAAAAATGAAAATGTGAATCATATATTATGAAGACTGCCGCCTCCATGAATAAATGTGTTTTATTTTCTTTAAATGACTCAAATTTATAGACCTAATATATAATATATTGCATAATTTTTCTAATTATGAAAAATATTATGTTATTAAATGATACACCACATTATTCTTTCTCCAAATTTCATAGAAAATGAAATCATTATCCATGTGTACGTGTGGACTAGCGCGTCCATGGAATGATCAATTTTCAATTTTTGTTTCATCCCCCCATTACAGGGTTGGTAATGAGATGGTTTTAGAGATAAATATTATTATTATGATCTCAATAATGTTATTTTCCTACCAACTAAATAAAAAATTATTTATATAAATAAAAAATAGTCCTTATAAAATTAATTATCTTAATCATTAAATCAAAGAAGTAAAAGAACAATTTATTTACATTTTTTAATATTTTCATATCACTTAATTATTCATAAATTTTATCACAATTTTGTTTATAAAAAGTTATTTATAACACTTATGATAATTATTATTTCTATCTAGATATATTTCAACAAAATCAACATATAATAATTAATTAATCATGGTATGTTCATGTTTGGGATGATTTGACCACCAAGATAAACACACACAAAAATTATATCATCGGTTAAAATGAATTTGTAAATAATGGTATAATACAATATATATATTAAAATAATAATGTTTTTTATATAAAGGTTAAAGAAATATTTAAATCAATAATTAGGAAAACAACTCTCATTGGTTATGAAATTCACTAAAGTGTGAAACTTATCAATTTCATCTTATAGGATAAATGATGAAACAATCATCAAATGAAATTGAAACTTCATAAAAATTTAAATTTAATAAATAATATTATAATTTATAAAATTCTAATTAATAAATATTTAGGAAAAAATAAACCAGACAATTGTCAAACAAAACTAGTCTAACTGGCCAAAACTGTAAACACTTGATGTGGGAAAACATGTTCAATCTGAATTATATACATGAAGATAATTAATAAAATAGAAATTAGAAATGCTTTTAGTTATTAATATAATAATTACATTATTTATAAGGATAATTATGTTTTTTATACATGTGGTTTAAGAACATCTACAAAAATCAAGAGTAATTGTAAGGGTTTTATTGTCTCATTTTATACTCCATTGGATATGATTGATATTAGACACCATAACATCAGTTATATTGTCTATTCACTGTTAAAATTATTTTATTTATGAAAATATATTTCATTTTAAGATATCTAAATTTCCATTTTTTACCTTCCTCTCAATATAATTTAACTATATCATTACAAATTGTATATGATCTTATCAACTAAACTTATGATTCTTTGGATTATAGTATTTCTTAGTTGAATAAGAATTTCATGTATTCATTTATCTTAATTATAAAATATTTTATATATTATATCATTTTTCCTCCATATATATTACTTATAATCATAAATAATAAATTATTTGATTAATGTTCTTCAAATTAAGTTTAAATGTTTGTAATAATAACACCCATTCTACCAAAAAATATTTCCTTCCATGTATATAATTTTACCATAATAGTTTCCCTATATTTTTGGGAAATTTAATATGGATTTTAATATTATATTACAAAAATTATGGTTTCCCAGTTTTGAATTATATGTTCTATAATCGTTCTATGATGATGTTTTTGAAACAAATATATATAAAAATATTAATGAAAATTTTTTCTCTCTATAAAAAATAATTTCTATTTCATTCACTCCACATTTTCTAAAACCATTATTAATTTTAAAGATTAGATATTTATAACTATTTTAAATATTCTTTTAAAAATTCCACTTTCTCATCCTAAAATATTTTTAGGAATATAATTTTTAATTCATAATTTATCAGAATTTCATAAAGGATTTGTTCCAAAAAATTAGTTTCTAACATATTTTTTCTCCAAGGATTATGTTTCATGAAGTGATGTTTTGATCATATTATATATTTTATTATTATATTATTCACTTTAGAAAATATGATTTTTCAAATCTTATGATCTTTAATGTTTATATTAGGTATTATTTTAGGAATTTTTAGGAAACTGATTCTTTTTTTCATTAGTTCATTTCGATTTTTTATGATTGATTATAAATGTAACACATATGTATAGATGATGATGATTGGGGAAATTTATTAAAATCCAATGAATTGGATTTATGTTTATGATTCATGATCTCCATTTGGAAAAAAATGGTTTATACCAAGACAAAGGGCTCATGGAATGATTTATCCAATGCCACAATGGTACACAGAAGGTTATATCCAAAGCCCCATCGTACATGGGAGGATTATCCCGGTCCAAAGAAGGTCCATGGGTGTTTATCTCAATCCTAATATGTGATAATTTTTTTGGTTGTATGACTTGAAATATGGTTTATATTCTTATGTTTATTCTTCCTACTTATGTCAGAATATCATGTCTATGATTTTACCAATTGATTCGTGTTTAATGTCTCATTATTTATCTCATTTTTTTCTGGGCCTATGCTTTTACATTTCAGATTACATGGAATTTTATCATTAATTATAGAAAATTATTATTATGGAATGTTATTTTAAATAATAAATTTCTCCCCTTCCCATGTATTGTCATATTGATATGATTTAACCCTTTGGGGAATATTGATAGGTGTTCCATTACATAGTTATTAAGATAATCTATTTATTTTGATTTCTATTCCCTAGGTTATGAAGATACGTATGACTTATGGAATGTTTAAAATGGATCATAGATGAGTTTCACAAAAGAGAAATGATTATATATTAAGATGTATATACATATAATCTCCAATACACTAAACCATTAGGTCCTTGGGTAGTTTGATTTCTAGTGACATTTATTATTTAAATCATGACATTAATGTATCATTTAAATTATTTTTATGTTGGGTACCTTTCTTAAATATTCATATATGGATATCAAGATCGATGGAATATTAGACTTATAGGGTAGGACTACTTTGGAACCATCTACAAGGGAGTAATGAATCACCTGGGTGGATGTCTCAGTTTTTATCTAATACCAGCTCTAGGCATTACAGATCTTATCAAGAATGCATGTATTATTTGATGTAGTATCTTCTATAAATTGTAGGCAGAAATTTATTCCATTACATAATATATAAATTTTATAAATATTTAGGGAGGTTTGTGTTGTTGGACGAGGTTTTGTACTTGAGAAGAAACTTCTTCATATTAGTGTCTTAGAACTTAATGTTATTGTACTTAGGAATAGTGGGAAGAATCCCAAACTCATGGATGATGTTTTATTTTTTGTACTTAGTCATGAAATATGTTTTGTCCACATAGAAGGGTGATGACACCATCCTACATAAAGAATGAATAAACCTTATTACGGATGAACTTAATCTACTGGGTTTTCACGAGCGAGTTGGTACCCATGACATGTAACGACCCAATCTTTTTGAGTAGTATATTAACTTACTCTTAATGATTTAATAAGATGTTAATGGTTAATGCAGAAAGAGGAGTCGATGGCTTCATCCAGTAGACTCGACCCTTATGAAGACCACTTATCAGAGCTTGGGAAGGAGGTAGCATCTGTGGGCTTCGCTTTGGACCAAGCCCAATCCGAACTCCAGCATGTCAAGCTTGAACGGAAACGCCTACGGGAGAAGTTCAAGTTAGTAGAGATTACTACTAGGGCAATGTTATCTGAGCCTCCCTCAGATTCTCTCACCATAGCACACCTTACACTTAGGTCTTATGCCAGTGTTATAAGGGGCTATGTGACGAGACCCTAGCTTCCTTGTGTAATCATTTTGGGTGAATAAATTGAGATCTCTTCCTTTAGTGATGTTTGTGGAATTTCTTTTGTCCGGATAATTTTAGGATATATTTTATTGATGGATTTTTGAAAAAGGGATATTTTAAAACATTTATGTAAACCCTAAATAACTAATGATGTGTAATGATTTTCCAAAAATGGTCTTCTACAAAAGTGTTCAGTAAGGAATTTGGAGTCTAATAAGATCAACTTAATTTTTGATGAATAGTAAATTATGAATAGTTATTTTACTCTTAGGATTAGTAATATGACCAAATGGATTAGTAATTTCACTCAAAGAAAGTATTAATATAATTTAGACACCTAGATTAAGTAATGTGATTCAATAAAATGGGTAAATAACGGTTTCATAAATTATTAGTCAAGTATTAGTTTTTTCGGATGAATAGTGTTTTTTAATTAAAAATTTAATTAAAAATAATTAGAAAATTATTTTTATAAAAAGGGCTTTATTTTTGAACTCAGAGCATCGATATTATGTTAAGGTAATTTTTGGGGATTTTTCTGAAAAAAATGAATTTTCGATGAATAGTGTTTTTATTTAAAAATTAAATTAAAAATATTTAGAAATTTTTTTTTATAAAATGGATTTCATTTTTGAAATCAGAGCATTGATATTTGGTTAAGGTGAAATTTTGAGATTATTCTGAGAAAGTTGAATTTTCAGTGAATAGTAAAAATACAGTTTTAGGGTTTCGGTATGTTTAATGACATCATAACTGTGTCATGATGATGTCATGAGATATTTCAAGGGTTGGCCGGCCAAGGGTGATGTATTATTGTTTTGGGGGCCCCATGTGGCCTAACTTTATGAAAAGTATCATGAGAGAGCACATGGGTTTGAGAAAAACACTTGTGAGGTGTCCCTTGGCCATTAATGCCTTGTCCCCTCACTTTCCCTATAAATACCCACCCTCTCCTCCTTTAGTTCTCACTCCCAACTCTCCCCCAATGAATTTCTGGTCTCCTTACCTTCCAAGGAGTCCTCCCAAGGTGCCCCAAGCCCTCAAGGTCTAAAACATTGAGTTTCAAGAGTCACGTTTTAAGGTAAGGGATCCGACCTCTCTCTTTCTTTTCATGTAATCCTTTTTATGTCATTCCTTTTATGCTTCATGTTCTTATGTGAGAGGATGTTCTTTTATAGTCCTCTTACTGCCCTTTTCACGTTTATATGATGAGATATCCCCTCTTACTCTCATCATTTCGTTTTATGAATGTTTAAGTGACGCCGTTAGGCTGCCGAATTTTTAAGGGATCCTTTCACCCTTCTCATTTTTCAAGTTTGATTTTCATGTCAAGTCTTTCAAGTTCCTTTTTTTTATGATGGGGTATGATCCCTATATCTATCATACTGATCTCTTATGATCATATGATGAGGGACCCTATTTGATCTTGTCAAATCATTTTCTTTGAAGTTAAGTGACGCCGTTAGGCTTCCGAATTTTCATAAGAGAAATCTTGTTTTGTCTCACTTCCATGTTTTTCATTTCATATGGTATATATTTCAAATTTCATTACCATGTTCTTAAATCCCTTATATTCTATCCCCCTACTGTTTTATGGATCATTTATGAGTGGGTGACCCATGTCCCCTCTCTTTTCAATGTTTTCTAAAATCTTGTAGCATAGCCGTTATGCTGCAGAATTTTCGTCTCAAAATGCCTCTCTCCTTTCTAAAAATTATTTAATGTTATAAATTGAATACTCAAAGCTCTTATTTCTACAAGGGTATTCACATATATATCAAAATGTTCTATTTTGAATTCTGGGATTTACATACATGAGACCCTCTTTCCTTTTCCATGGGTTTAAAGTGACGTAAAGATCATGTCTTTAAAGCAGTTTTTAAAACGTTATGATTATGAAATGAAACCCATTTATTTTATTCTATATGGGTTATTTATGAAATTTTTGATGATGATATATGTGGATCACATGATAATAAAGGCAAATTTAAGGGTGCGCCCTGATAGCGCTCCAATGCATTGGGTAATGATGTAACCACTAGAGATTACAATTTTCACGATACATTGGTGAATAACCTTGGTAATTTTCAAATGACACCTTGGGGATGGACCTTGGTGATATGTTCATGATTGTCTATGTTAAATGATGTAGCCACATCTTCGAGTTATGGAAAATGTTATTTTTATTATGAAATGCCTCATGATTTCTTTCTCATGCCTTAAAGTTCTTTTCATGTCCTTATTGAAGTATCTCAAGTTCACATGTAAAATGTTCCTCTTGTTTCCCTTACTGGGCCTTCTTCTCACCCTTTCTTTTGATGTATGTCCCCAGGTTATGAGATGCAGTAATGAACCTAGTATGAACTTAAGGAGAATCCTTTCAAGTGTTTAAGAAGAATGTTTTATGTTGTTTTCATGTATTATGTTCCTGGTTTCCAAGACACTAGACCTTAAAGATCCTCAGTTTTGTGTAATGTAATGAATGTTTATGTTATAAAATGGCGGGATGCTATAGTTGGTATCAAAGGATGGTTTAGTTATTTGTGGAAATTAGGATATAAAAACTTTAGGAAGAGCCCTATAGAAAAGTTTAAAAATAGGAAAACTTCCTGGTATTTTGGTAAGTATTGAGTAAGTGGTTTATCAAACAGATACATCCCTGTCTGGATACGAGCAGGTAGAGGCGGCTCTGGCATAGATGTACATAGGGGTAAAACCCGAAAACACCGCTTTGAGCTAGACTCGAACGGGAACTGGTGCACGATAACGGGCCTTGCTGCACTCTTGGTTATGACATTCCCGGGGGATATGTTTGGTTAATCACAAGCTTTTTATGAATCATTATGAAGGAATTATAGAAAAGTGTAATTGTCTAAGCATGAAGTCTTAGTTAAAAGATCCATAAATGAAATAAGTTTCTCACTAAGGTTTTATTCTTTTAGAAAATGGCGGGCAATAGGAGGAACCGTGCCGATGGTGACCGCAATGCACCTTGTGTGACGGCCCTCCGATGGAAGCCGGAATGGAAACATTCATGCGAATGATGAACCAACTGACTCATGTTATGAGTAATAACATGAATCAAGCTGAGAGGCCGACCTCACCATGAAGGGAACAACTTTCTGTTGAGTCCTTCATGCGTCAACGACCACCAACATTCAGTGGATCTACTAACCCATTGGTTTCGGAACAATGGATAAGCTCCATTGAAAAGATCTTTTCCGTACTTCATTGTTCGGAACAAGAAAAAGTCACCCTTGCTATTTACCACCTAGAGGGAGAAGCTGATCAGTGGTGGTCACTGATCAAAAACACGAAACCACGAGGAGAGATGGAAGCTATGGAGTGGGAAGAGTTCCGGGGAATATTCTTTAATAAGTATTTCCCTCGTTCGATGAGAACGAGAATGGAGAAAGAATTTCTCGAGCTGAAGCAAAAGGAGAATGAATCAGTTGGAACCTACGAGATGAACTTCACAAGGCTTTCCCGTTATACCTCAATCTTCATCATGGACCCTAATGGGAAGGTTGATAGATTCTTTGGTGGACTACGACCTCATCTACGGAAGAATCTAGCCAACAGGGACTATGATAGCTATGAAGAAATTGTTCGAAGTGCTATGAAAGTTGAACTAGAGTTTGGGGAGACACAGTGGTCTCACAAATCTAATGAGAAGAAGAGAACTCTAGAACCAAGCCTGGGAAGAAGTTTTGATCAGGAAAGAGGTGGAAAGCATATGCAACATGCCACATGAAATAAATGTGGGAAGAAGCATTCGGGGAACTGCTTGATCGGAAGTGTTAAGTGCTATAGGTGTGGAAAAGAAGGCCATATTTCTCGGAATTGTCGTAGTGATGTGAAGCCTCAACTTCCCAACACTAACGACAGAGGAAAGATGGTTCTGGCCCTACCCGAAGTCACATGCTTCAAGTGTGGATAGCTTGGGCACTTTGCTAATCAATGTCCGAATCCGAGGGCGGTGGAGGGGAATCACCATCAACCTCAGTAGAGGCCAAGGGAGAAAGTTCGTGCTTTCGCTATCACAAAAACTGAAGTTGAAGTTACGAACGATGTGGTAGCAGGTACTCTTGTTGTCCTCTCAAAACTAGCAAGTACTTTATTTGATTCTGGTTCTACGCATTCCATTATTTCCTCCAAGTTTGCAAGGAATATAGAATCAATCCCCGAATTTCTAGAGGTAGAGTTGTCAGTCAAGACTCCAAGTGGGATTATCCTTGCATCAAAAGTATTTAGAGACTCTAGTGTTTACTTTAGTGAGCACAATCTTATCACAAATCTAGTAGTCATTCCCATGTTGTAATTCGACGTTATACTAGGGATGGAATGGCTCTCAAAGTATAATGCTAAGATCAAATGAAGAAGTAAGGAAATCCCAGTAGTCTTGAATAAACGACCTACAGTTATCTTCCAAGGAGAGATATCCCGAACTGATCCCTATCTAGAAGCACCTCCCATAGCATTCTTTATGGAGTTAATCGGTGATGATGACGAAGGGAAAGGGAGCATACAAATTAAAGATGTTCCAATTGTTCAGGAGTACATGGATGTATTTCCTGAGGAGTTACCTGGACCTCCCCCAGAAAGAGAGATAGAGTTCTCCATTGAACTCGTACCTAGGTCCCAACCGATATCAAAGACTCCGTATAGAATGGCAAATGTGGAGCTAGAAGAGTTAAAGAAACAACTCCAAGACTTGTTGGAGAAGGGGTTTATCCGACCGAGTGTGTCTCCTTGGGGAGCACTAGTTCTCTTTGTGAAGAAGAAGGATGGATCAATGCGGCTATGCATTGATTATAGAGAACTGAACGGGATCACAGTGAAGAACAGATATCCTCTTCCAAGAATTGATGATTTATTTGACCAACTTCGCGGGGCTCAATTCTTCTCTAAGATTGACCTTCGATCTGGTTATCATCAACTGAGGGTGAAGAAGGAAGATATTCCAAAGACTGTCTTCCGATCAAGATATGGGCATTATGAGTTTACTGTTATGCCTTTCGGCTTGACTAACGCTCCTGCTATTTTCATGGATTTGATGAATAGAGTCTTTAAGGACTACCTTGATAACTTTGTGGTAGTCTTTATTGATGATATTTTGATATATTCAAAAAGTCGTGAGGAGCATGAAGATCATCTGAGGGTTATTTTGAAAACTCTACGGAAGGAGAGGCTCTTTGGGAAGTTCAGCAAGTGTGAGTTTTGGTTACAACAAGTGGCTTTCTTGGGGCACATAGTAACCAATGAAGGAATATCGGTTGACCCTGCAGAGACAATGGTTGTGGAGGAGTGGCCTCAACCCACAACAGTAACTGAGATTCGTAGTTTCCTTGGTTTAGCGGGATATTATAGGAGGTTTGTGAAAAAAATTTCACGGCTTTCTAATCCATTAACCAAGTTGACTCGAAAAGGGGTTAAGTTCATCTGGACAAAGGAATGCGAGGAAAGTTTCCAAGAGCTGAAGAATAGATTGGTTACTGCACCTGTGTTAACACTACCCTCTATCGGAGAAGGATTCGTTATTTTTAGCGATGCATCTCTGAAAGGGTTTGGGTGCGTCCTCATGCAAAATGACAAGGTAATTTCTTATGCATCTCAACAGTTGAAGATTCATGAGCAGAATTATCCTACGCATGATCTAGAGCTGGCGGTAGTTGTTTTTGCTCTAAAGATATGGAGGCACTATCTTTATGGGGAGAAATGTGATATATACACTGACCACCAAAGTCTAAAGTATATTTTCACACAGAAAGAATTGAACATGAGACAAAGGAGATGGTTGGAGCTTATTAAAGACTATGATTGTTCAATTCATTATCACCCTGGAAGAGCAAACAAAGTCGTGGATGCGTTAAGCAGGAAAGATCCTGTTGTTCTGGCAACAATGATAATCTTAGGAGATCCTTTGATTAAAGATCTAGTAAAACTAGACATGGGAATTATAAGGAAAGGGACATCATCAACCCTATCCCAAATGATTTCTCAACCTTCATTACTAGAGAAGATCAAGAAGGCTCAAAAAGAAGATCCTTTGCTACAGGAGAAGTTCGAGGCTGTAAAGGATGGTAAGTTCCCTGATTTCAATGTTGATCAAGAAGGAGTATTGAAATTTCGTACAAGACTATGTGTTCCATCTATTCCGGAGATAAAGAAAGAACTGATGGATGAAGCTCATAGCTCTACTTTCTCTATACATCCTGGAAGCACTAAGATGTATAGAGACCTTCGTGATCATTATTGGTGGGATAACATGAAGAGGGAGATTGCTGATTACACTACAAGGTGCCTGGTGTGTCAGCAAGTAAAGGCAGAACGACAACTTCCTAAGGGGGTATTACAACCGCTACCCATACCAGTATGGAAGTGGGATAATATCACTATGGACTTTGTAACTGGTCTCCCAAAAACATCCAAAGGAAACAATGCGATATGGGTTATTGTGGACCGTCTCACCAAGACAGCCCATTTTATCTCTATTCGGGAAGATTTCTCTCTGGATCAGCTTGCCAAGATATACGTGAAGGAAGTGGTAAGGCTGCATGGGGTACCACTATCCATCGTATCTGATCGTGACCCAAGATTCACATCAAAATTCTGGAGAAGTCTTCAACATGCTCTGAATACTGAATTGAATTTTAGTACGGCCTATAATCCTCAAACTGATGGCCAATCTGAAAGGACTATTCAGACACTCGAAGACATGTTGAGATTATGCTCAATGGAATTTAAAGGTGGATGGGATCAACACCTCCCATTAGTGGAGTTCTCCTATAACAACAGATTCCATGCGAGTATTCAGATGGCACCCTATGAAGCTCTGTATGGAAAGCGGTGTAGAACTCCTACTTGTTGGGATGAAACTGGTGAGAGGAAGCTTCTTGGGCCTGATCTCGTTCAAGAGATGACGGAACAGGTCCATGCCATCCAACAACACATAAAAGCTGCTCAAAGTCGGCAGAAGAGCTATGCTGACAATCGTCGAAGGGACTTGGAGTTTGGTGTTGGCGACAAAGTCTTCCTTCGAATTTCTCCATGGAAGAGAGTCATGCGGTTTGGGAAGAAAGGGAAGCTCAGCCCAAGGTACATTGGCCCCTATGAAATCCTTGATCGCATAGGAGCAGTGGCCTATCGTCTATCACTTCCACCGAACCTAGCTCAAGTTCAAGATGTCTTCCATGTATCTCTCTTGAGGAAGTACATACCCGACCCTTCGCATGTACTGAACCCAGAGGTGGTACAACTGGAACATTACCTCTCTTATGAGGAGCATCCAGTGGAGATCTTGGACCGTAGAGACAAGGTCCTACGAAACAAAACTACCCACCTTGTGAAAGTGTTGTGGAGGAATCATAAATATGAATAAGCGACTTGGGAGCCTGAGGAAATAATGAACCAAAAGTACCCTCACCTTTTCGACTAGGCCTCATGTGTAAATTTCGGGGATGAAATTTCTTAAGGGGGGAATAATGTAACGACCCAATATTTTTGAGTAGTATATTAACTTACTCTTAATGATTTAATAATATGTTAATGGTTAATGCAGAAAGAGGAGTCGATGGCTTCATCCAGTAGACTCGACCCTTATGAAGCCCACTTATCAGAGCTTGGGAAGGAGGTAGCATATTTGGGCTTCGCTTTGGACCAAGCCCAAGCCGAACTCCAGCATGTCAAGCTTGAACAGAAACGCCTACGGGAGAAGTTCAAGTTAGTATAGATTACTACTAGGGCAATGTTATCTGAGCCTCCCTCAGATTCTCTCACCATAGCACACCTTACACTTAGGTCTTATACCGGTGTTATAAGGGGCTATGTGACGAGACCCTAGCTTCCTTGTGTAATCCTTTTGGGTGAATAAATTGAGATCTCTTCCTTTAGTGATGTTTGTGGAATTTCTTTTGTCCGGATAATTTTAGGATATATTTTATTGATGGATTTTTGAAAAAGCGATATTTTAAAACATTTATGTAAACCCTAAATAACTAATGATGTGTAATGATTTTCAAAAAATGGTCTTCTACAAAAGTGTTCAGTAAAGAATTTGGAGTCTAATAAGATCAACTTAATTTTTGATGAATAGTAAATTATGAATAGTGATTTTACGCTTAGGATTAATAATATGACCAAATGAAATAGTAATTTCACTCAAAGAAAGTTTTAATATAATTTAGACACCTAGATTAAGTAATGTGATTCAATAAAATGGGTAAATAACGGTTTCATAAATTATTAGTCAAGTATTAGTTTTTTCGGATGAATAGTGTTTTTTAATTAAAAATTTAATTAAAAATAATTAGAAAATTATTTTTATAAAAAGGACTTTATTTTTGAACCCAGAGCATCGATATTATGTTAAGGTAATTTTTGGGGATTTTTCTGAAAAAAATGAATTTTCGATGAATAGTGTTTTTATTTAAAAATTAAATTAAAAATATTTAGAAAATTATTTTTATAAAATGGATTTCATTTTTGAAATCAGAGTATTGATATTTGGTTAAGGTGAAATTTTTGGATTATTCTGAGAAAGTTGAATTTTCAGTGAATAGTAAAAATACAGTTTTAGGGTTTCGGTATGTTTAATGACATCATAACTGTGTCATGATGATGTCATGAGATATTTCAAGGGTTGGCCGGCCAAGGGTGATTAAATATTGTTTTGGGGGCCCCATGTGGCCTAACTTTATGAAAAATATCATGAGAGAGCACATGGTTTGAGAAAAACACTTGTGAGGTGTCCCTTGGCCATTAATGCCTTGTCCCCTCACTTTCCCTATAAATACCCACCCTCTCCTCCTTTAGTTCTCACTCCCAACTCTCCCCCAACGAAGTTCTGGTCTCCTTACCTTCCAAGGAGTCCTCCCAAGGTGCCCCAAGCCCTCAAGGTCCAAAACTTTGAGTTTCAAGAGTCACGTTTTAAGGTAAGGGATCCGACCTCTCTCTTTCTTTTCATGTAATCCTTTTTATGTCATTCCTTTTATGATCCATGTTCTTATGTGAGAGGATGTTCTTTTATAGTCCTCTTACTTCCCTTTTCACTTCTATATGATGAGAGATCCCCTCTTACTCTCATCATTTCGTTTTATGAATGTTTAAGTGACGCCGTTAGGCTGCCGAATTTTTAAGGGATCCTTTCACCCTTCTCATTTTTCAAGTTTGATTTTCATGTCAAGTCTTTCAAGTTCTTTTTTTTTATGATGGGGTATGATCTCTATATCTATCATACTGATCTCTTATGATCATATGATGAGGTACCCTATTTGATCTTGTCAAATCATTTTCTTTGAAGTTAAGTGACGCCGTTAGGCTGCCGAATTTTCATAAGAGAAATCTTGTTTTGTCTCACTTCCATGTTTTTCATTTCATATGGTATATCTTTCAAATTTCATTACCATGTTCTTAAATCCATTATATTCTATCCCCCTACTGTTTTATGGATCATTTATTAGTGGGTGACCCATTTCCCCTCTCTTTTCAATGTTTTCTAAAATCTTGTAGCATAGTCGTTATGCTGTAGAATTTTCGTCTCAAAATGCCTCTCTCTTTTCTAAAAATTATTTTATGTTATAAAGTGAATACTCAAAGCTCTTATTTCTACAAGGGTATTCACATATATATTAAAATGTTCTATTTTGAATTCTGGGATTTACATACATGAGACCCTCTTTACCTTTCCATGGGTTTAAAGTGACGTAAAGATCATGTCTTTAAAGCAGTTTCTAAAACGTTATGATTATGAAATGAAACCCATTTATTTTATGCTATATGGGTTATTTATGAAATATTTGATGATGATATATGTGTCTCACATGATAATAAAGGCAAATTTAAGGGTGCGCCCTGATAGCGCTCCAATGCATTGGGTAATGATGTAACCACTAGAGATTACAATTTTCACGATACCTTGGTGAATAACCTTGGTAATTTTCAAATGACACCTTGGGGATGGACCTTGGTGATATGTTCATGATTTTCTATGTTAAATTATGTAGCCACATCTTCGAGTTATGGAAAATGTTATTTTTATTATGAAATGCCTCATGATTTCTTTCTCATGCCTTAAAGTTCTTTTCATGTCCTTATTGAAGTATCTCAAGTTCACATGTAAAATGTTCCTCTTGTTTCCCTTACTGGGCCTTCTGCTCACCCTTTCTTTTGATGTATGTCCCCAGGTTATGAGATGCAGTAATGAACCTAGGATGAACTTAAGGAGAATCCTTTCAAGTGTTTAAGAAGAATGTTTTATGTTGTTTTTATGTATTATGTTCCTGGTTTCCAAGACACTAGACCTTAAAGATCCTCAGTTTTGTGTAATGTAATGAAAGTTTTTGTTATAAAATGGCGGGATGCTATATGACATATATTACACACATAGAAAATGGACAAGAGTACTTCAAAATATATAGAATCACTAGGTTTATGTGAATTATTTTTCTATGAACCTATAATTCATAAAACATATTGGGGAATACTATACAGAAAAAAATTAGTTGGTTAAATTTAACACATTCTTCAGATATAATGGGAGACTTTTAACCCCCATTTGTTAGTCTCACATATCATAGCATGAATCACCATTGAGAATTTTGGATTTTACTTCCATCGAAAAAAGAAGATATTTATTCCATAGTAAATTATCTCAATGAATAATTTATCTATATTTGTTCTTTTATAGAGGAAATAATTCACAATACATCGGTGCATTTTCTCTCCCATGGATCATGTTGATTGAAGAATCTATTTTTGAATGTACTCGATAATTGGAGTCATCTAATTGAATTATTATTCTATCAAAAGGGAATTTGAGGTCCTTGTTTGGGGTCACTTTTTTAGTGAGTTGATTCACCTCTTGTCTTTACTCATTTAGCGAAATGGGTGTGATCAATTTCTTATACACCTCATGGATTACCAAATAATCCAAGACCGGGTTAGTTGTGGATGTATCCAAGATTTATAATTATTATTCATGATAATTATAGGGGCCATCAGACAAGATACACCATTAGATCGAATGTGAATTGATCCATCAGCTTATATATTTTTATTAGTTAGTGGATGCGGTCATCTTTTTTAATAGTGTTGTCGACATTTAATATTTATCAATAGATTGGGGTTTACATTCTTTTGAAACCATTGAACACAAATCATGAAGTCCAAATAAAATCTTGTGATGAGGTATTGGTATTAAAACTCAATGTTCGTGCACTAATCTTTATAGAGGAACATGTACAACATGTGGTCTATTAAAGGAGTGATAAATAAAAATATAATGTTTTATCTATTTGGCTATGGTTTTATTATCATAATTCTAGTTAGGCTTTAGGATAAATCTTCAATGTATATCTACTAACATTGAATGGATTCATAGATATAGAAAATAGCCCCATATGGGAATTCAACTTTTTTGGGAATATCCCTTGAGTCTATCTTCATGGTAAGAAAATATAAAATTTCGTTTTCCATGACATCATTATAACGAAAAAATTCTAATATCTAGGTGTTTAAGGATCACTTCCCATTATTCCAATCACCCATTAAGAAATTAATGTTTAATTCATTAAATCATGTGATCAAAATAGTAGATCAATTTGATCCCATGATGCTGCATATTTTCACTATTGGAATTATAATATATACCAAGGGTTTGAAACTATTGGTATATGCCTCATAACCGTTGGTATACTATATACAAACAGTTTTGCAAATCGTTGTCTAGTAAGATGTTTCAAAAGGCCAATACCAATGGTTTTCCTCTAACCTTTGGTATATGGCACTCTAATGTTCAGTATGCCAATGATTATATAAAACCCATTACTATATGTATTACCAACGGTTCATTAAAACCGTTGGGACAAATATTCTAGAAAAACACTATAATGACGGTTCAAAATTGTTGGAATAGTGTATATCTAACGGTTTATTTAAAACGTTGGTAAAACTATTCTCCATAAACACTTTAACTATGGTTTAAAACTATTAGTATAGTGTTTTTCTAGAAAACAGCACAGAATCCACCATCCACCCATTCCCTCCCCTGCATACACCTGCAAACACAAGTTGTACTGTATACACCTGCAAACACAGCTAAAAAAACACTCACTTTTCACTTAAAATGGAACATAAAAACACAATACTTAAAACGAAACAATTTAAACGTAAAAAAGAACAAAAAAAACACCTGAAATATCACATAAAAAATAGTAGACTTTTCCAACCATGACATGTTCCATGACATATTCTTCCCCATTTCAATCTTCACATGACAAACACTCTTCCAACTAACCCATTTTATTTTCTTTGGTGGAGACATCTTATAATGGAGAGAGGAAAATCACATTTCTATGAGCCCATCATAGTGAGAGTTACATACACCATTAACAAAATTAACACATAAATTATAAGTAAATCAAATACATAAAGAATTAAATTCATAATTCAGGTGGTTGGGTCTATTCAGGGGTTTGGGGTTGTTGTCCAAGGGGGGTAGGGGTTTCCAGAGGAATAGGGGTGTCTGGGGGGATGGGGGTGTCCTGGGGTGGGGGTGGTTGGGGGGTTGTCCAGGTGGTGGGTAGAGTCTAGGGGGGTTTGTGGGGCTTTTTAGGGGGTGGGGGTGTCCGGGGGGTGGGTGGTGTCTAGGGGGTGGAGGGGGGTGGGTCTAGGGGGGTGTCCAAAGGGGTGGGGTAGTGTCCACAGGGGTGGGGCTGTCTAAGTGGGTGGGGGATATCCAGGGGTGGGGGTGGTCCACGGGGGTGGCGGGGTAATCTAGTGGGTTGGGGTGTCCAATGGATGGGTGGGTCTGTCCACGGGGGTGAGGGCTATCTAGGGAAGAAGGGGGTGTCCATGGGGTGGGTGGGCTATCCAGGGGGTACGGGGTGTCCATGGGGTGTGGGCGGGACATCCATATGGGGTAGGGGTGTCGAGGGGGTGGGTGGGATGTCCACAGGGGTGGGGGCTGTCCACGAGGGGAGGGGCTATCCAAGGGGTGGGCGGGGCTGTCCAGGGCATGGGAGGGGCTTTCCAGGGGTATGTGTTGTCCAGGGGGTGGGGGGCTCTCCATAGGGGGAGGTGCTATCCAGGGAAGTGGGCGGGCTGTCCATGGGGGTGGC
Organism: Viscum album; assembly: GCA_963277665.1. NCBI lineage: Eukaryota > Viridiplantae > Streptophyta > Magnoliopsida > Santalales > Viscaceae > Viscum > Viscum album. Next base: position 1,260,613,293 of record OY728140.1, on the reverse strand, counting down.
GGGGCTGTCCAAGAGGGTACGAGGTGTCGATGGGGGTATGGGGGGGTTCCATTAGGAAGTAGTGGTGGAATTCCTAGCTCAATCATGCGATGATTGTTGCCGATAATCTATTTTCATCACCTATCTTTAATTGGTATCATTTCCTGCATTTGAAAACTAATATGGAAGTAAATAGAAATGGATAACTAATTTTTAACCCAAAAACCAAAATAAATGAGTGGTAATAGGGGGATTCATAGATAAATTAACTAACCATTTTTAGGTGAACCTAAACAAATATATAAAGAATTCAATAAACTATACAATATGTAATAAAGAAATTTAAATTTTTGTAGGATGGTTATTTACTATGTGTCATCAGTCTATTAAAATCATGCAACATTTATGTAACACCCTGAGCTTCCATAGTACGCTTCTCTTTGAATAATATAATAGTGTGTCTTGTACGCAACTTCGAGGTCTAACACACACCACGACCAATCAAAGTAGCCATTATGAATAGTAATACCTACGTTCTAAAATTTTAGAAATTTTATCTCTCAAAATGGACTTCATTTTTGGATTCGGAGTATCGAATTTATCCAAAGGTGAAATTTTGGTACTTCTTGGATAACATTAATATTTTGATGAATAGAAAAAATTACTAAATTTTAATTAAAAACAACTTTTTTAATAAAAATAATTATTAGTGGTAAATTATGAGTTTTAGTGGTTTTAAATTATATTTAGAATATATTTTTACCATTTAATACATTGTTGGTCATTGTACTTAATTTTACAATTAAACCGGACATAAACAAGTGTCAATCTTTTGATAGTTATTATCTCTTAAAAACATGCTTTTTGTTTTAACAATGTGAATTAATTTTAAATTAATTTCTGCCACTTCTGTGTTTTGATTTTTGAAAAAATGGATTCCATATTTGGAATCAGGATGTTCAAATTGTGTAAATAAGTAACTTTTATTTTTAGACATTTTGAATAATTACTTCGGTAAATATTTTATTTACCATGGTTAAAGGGTAAATCCGGTAAATAAGGGTTAAAAAATAATATTATAATAATACTAAATTAATATAAAACGTGTCCTAACCTTATTGGTTGACACATTTCCAACCATGGGCATCGTTTGGTCGATTTTTGGACCCCATGGAGCCACTTGTAAGTGATAATGACACTTTATATTAATTAAGTTAAAATAAATATAAAAATGACATAAGCATATATCCTTTAGAAAAACATTTATTACATTGGGTTATATATGTTGGATTTTCGACTATGAATATTTATTAGAAAGATAAAACTATTTCCTACATAATCATAGTTTATTTATAATTTTTAGACATTAAATAATTTAATTTATTTATGACACAATGATGATGCAATAGTTACCATAATAGTGAAAGCTTAAACTAATTGATATTATAAATACCCAAATAAACATAATTTGAGACTTTTAATGAATTACACTAATTTTCAAGGATAATATGACATATTAGGATTGATTTAATTAACTTTTTTTGAAGTAATCATTATTTTATTATTTTTACAAAAGTAAATTATTGAATAGCGTCAATATTGACATAAAAGCGTTTTAAAAAAAATATTATATTATTAATTGATATTAAATTCCTAAAAATCTAAGGTTTGGGAAAGAGACTTATATCATGATATTTTTATCATTAATGTTCCACTTTGGGGTCGCTTGGATGTATATAGTAAGTTTATTAACTACATAATATAAAAATACAAAGTGACATGGTAAGTGTCAATCTAATTAACTAAGAGTTAAAACTAAAAGATAAGGTTAATATAAGGACCCAAACCTGTCTAAATTATATTGGTTGAGTGGTTTTAGACCCATCCCCACCTTAAAATTTAAATAATCCACTTTGGAGCCATTAGAAACCGAATATGAATTTATTATAAAATAATATTTCTAGCTTTTCCAAAGGTGCCCCTCACCACTCTTATGAAAGGGCACTCCCCCTTCTCACTAATTCACACAATAAAAGCCTTTTGGTTCGGCCAAAACCTGACCAAATACTCTCTCAACTTCCCTAAATTCATCCTAAAGGCATTACTTTAGTCAGAAATCCAACCTAAGGAGCCCTTTTGATCTAATCAAAAAAAAGAACTCGAAGTAGAGGTAATGATTTCACCACCTGTTTTCAAGTTCCTTTCTTCTTCCAATTCTTCTTTCTTTGTAATTACAATTCTAAAATAATGAATCTAGTATCTAATATATACTGTAATATTATTATAAATACGGTACAACCATATTCATTATTCTATCCATCCTTTGAATGACATGTCACCATACGTGCGTACGTACGGCTTACCGTCTCCACGTCGTGGTGTAATTATTATTCAATATATTATTATTTGGATGGGTATAATGATGATTTTTAATTCATGTAAATAATAAATATAACATGATAATGATCCTTTATATATGATATACCATCCAATTATATATTATTTTATCAGAAGAATGATATTTTCGCTCGTGCATACGTACGGATTACCGTCTCCACGACGTGATGAGATTCATTTCCAAGTTCACCATTCATCGACGATTATAAAAATATATATTACTAATAAGTATTTAATATATGACATAGTAATGATACTGGGGATATATATATATAAGGATTTATGTACTTACATATATCTTATTCACTTACTTCCGTTCAATACTATATGAAAATAGAAACAACGTTTATGCATACGTACGGACTACCGTCTCCATAAACGGTGTTTTCCATTTCATATATAAGACTATTATACATAATTATATTTTAAATATATATGATATATTTATCATTTTTTATATTCTGGAAGTATTTAAATCATGATATAATTGATACAACTAAAAGTGACCAGTTAAAACATGTACGATAAAGAAAGTGATTATTACCCAAAACGTTAACTTAACATTGAAATTTTAATTAAATGTGTAATATAAAGTCATAAATGAATCATGTATGATATCATAAATATTAATATGGTCTTGTTATAATTTAATAATATACTACAATCTTCGTACTGGAGGTTAAACGTACCATCGACTAAAGGAAAGTGCAAGGTAAGGGGTTTTCATCTCACTCCTTATTCCCGTGAGATTCATGCCATATTTCCACTATTAACTTTTATGTTGTGTATGTACAGAATATAATTTTATTATTTGTGTAATACACTTTAATTTATGTGTATTTACATATTCATTGTATGATACATCTTTCATGGGGTGTATGTTTCGTATGTTACCAAATTGGTAAGGGTTTATTTCACAATCTCTTCATTATCCGAGGTTGTTTATACGTAATTATCTTCTGGGACCTCTTTATCATCCACATCCATATTTCTTAAAAATGTCTTTCAAAAAAAATTTACTATTTAATAGACAATGGGTTAAAGTCATTTATACCCTTATTTTACTTTATATGTTTTTAAAAGAATCTTTCCAATGTTTTCGAAACAAGTTACTTTTTAACCTTTTTGACAAAATTAAGGTAAGAATTTATTTTTTTAACTTATATGGAGGGTGCGGTTATTTTCTACTGTTATTACACCTTTGAAGCTTCCTTCACAAGCTTATAAAGATATTTTCAAAATAAAGTTTTTCTCTATAATTATGCGACTTTTAAATGATTTCAAAAAAAGAGATATTTCTCTCAAATAGTATTGATTTCATCTATGTAATCATCCTTTGATAAATTTTTCACTTGTTTCAAGTTGATTTTTTATGATACAAATCATCCATATTGTATTTAAGGTTTTGTGATATTTTTTACTATGGATGAGTTATTTTTATGCCATTAATGGTTTATGATTAATGTTTCAACATTTTCTATGTTAGTTTTAATATGAATGTTTATGTTATATTTCATCCTCTTCTTAAGATGAATGTGTTGGACTAGTATGTTCCGGGTTGGGGACCGGTAAAAGTAAGCCCTCTGGGTTGGGGTCCGGTTACAGCAGACCCTCCGGGTTAGTGTCCGGTTATTAGAGGCACTCCGGGTTGGTGTCCGGTTATTAGAGGCACTTCGGGTTGGTGTCTGGTTATTAGAGGCACTCCGAGATGGAGACCGGTTACATAGGCTCTCCGGGTTGGGTTCCGGTAATAGTTATCCATTAGGTCTTGGCACGAGGCCTTGACACATATATTAAAGTTCTTCATCATGCATTCCATAATTATAAAAGTGGTTATTGATATTGCATGTTATTATTCGACTAGTATAATATCCATGTGAATAAGAAAAATGCATTATTCCTTTTATCTTGGATATATTATGCTGAAGTTCAAGATTTAAAGTCTTTTGTTTTAGTTATACGTTGCCTCAAATGTTTATGCTTATTTCTGAAAGTTTCCACTGTATTGCTTACCCTTACTGAGCGTTTGAGCTCACCCCTTTCTATGTTTTATTTTTCCCAGGATCCCACGAAGTGTATTGTGATTGATATTCATGGTAAATACAAGGGAATAATGGCATTCATAAAGGATTATTTATGTTGTTTTGTTTGTTATGAAGTGTAATGTAACATTCATGTATGTGATCTATTTTTCCAAGATTGCTAAACTGGTCGGTTCTTCGGGACATGATTCCTTGTAATCATGCCAATATATTAAAATAATGCACCGACTCTGGGTAACTGGGGTCGGGGCATTACAGTTGGTATCAGAGGAAGCTTAGAAATAACCTGGGAAACTATATTTAGATCAACTCTGATTAGAGAACATATCCCTAAGATAGACTTTGAGGATTAGTATAGAAGAACTTCCTAAAATTTTGGTATTATAGAGATTTTGTGAGTTTTACAAGAAATACATCCCTGTCTGGGTACGAGAAGGTAGAGGCGGCTCTAGAACAGATGTACCTAGGGGAAAAACCTGAAAACACCGCTTTGATCTAGACTTGGACGGGAACTGGTGCACAAAAACGGGCCTTACTGCACTCTTGGTTATGACACTCCCGGGGGATATGCTTAGGATAATTCTCATTTTCTTTACAAACCATTATGAAGGGATTATGAGTTTATACTTACTCAAAGAAAATATTTTTATGATTATGGATTATATCCATAAACTGTTCAATTTGTGTTAGGTATTATACAAGGTTGGTAATTATTCATTGCAATTCATAAACTGAACTAGTTTATGCTATTGTATAGAAATGGCACCCAGTAGAAGGAATGTGAACTCTAGTAATACGTATGATCCAAAGAGTAAGAATGATCATATCTTTTGTGGTCATAAGCCGGAATTTAGAATGGAAATAGTTTCCCATGTATTATCATCATATGAAGAAATAGTATCATGTCTTGATATGGTGAGTAAATAATTCTCGGAGTCCTATGGCTTTAAAGGGAAGCAAGAGAAGAAAATGATGGAAGAGAGAAATATGGATAAAGGGAATAGGGAAAAGAAGAATTTTCCCATATGTGATAACTGTGGGAAGAAACACCCTGGAAATTGCCTGAAAGGAATGAAAGTTTATTATAAGTGTAGGGAAAAAGGGAACAAAGTACGTGACTGCAAGGGTAAGAAAATGGTTTCAAATGTACAATGCTTCATTGGCAAGGGGTTTGGACACTATGCGAACTAGTGTCCTAGTCATCAGACTATGCCGCAAATGATGCTATTGGATAATAATAAAGTTGTGATACTACCATAGATGAAGAGGAATGACTAGTGTTCTTATGTTTTTATTTTAGAATTATTTCATTTAAGTGTTGTATCAATGATGTTTTGGAAATAAATAATGATTGTACTGCATTACTATTTATTTATTGATTTGAGATTTTATGGTACTAAGAAAAGTGATTCTACAGCGAGTTAATTTTTTTGGAAATTACATGGTTGAAGGAAAGATAAACCTTAATATGGTCCTAATATTGAGGTATTGATTTTGGGATAAGATATGGTTGATTTTTGTAATTCAGGATGTTTTAGTGGTGTAAAAGAATATATAAGGAAGGCGTTCACATGTTATTACCTGGCAAAAAGGATCCTCATTATGTTTAAATTCCTTGTAAATTTTGGACTGTGAGTTTAGATAATAGTATTTTGGATAATTCTAATGGTTGGAATGGATTAAGTTTGAAAGGTTATTTTTTTGGATAAAAGGACAACACAAAGACCGTGTGATGACCCGTCGTGTCAGACAAAGCTGCGGGAATCGAACCCACAACCATAGTGAAATTGGGATTTATCGCCTACCATTGTGCTACATGAAGTACCTGGATGGTATAATGTAGTTTTTTTACATAAAGGGTCTGATATGTGAATTATAATTTCATTATATTTGAAACCCTATACGATTAGGATAAATAGAGTAGTTTTTAGTTGTATTATGTTTTAGGGTGAAAGATGAGTTTGTGGTAGAAATTTATTAATGGATAAAACTCTAATTATAAAGTAAGTATATCTCCTTATGATCTTAGCCAATCTCATAAATAAATTCCTCAACATTAAGAAAAAGAACTTAGAACAAAAATTTTGTCCTACATGGTACCTTAGATCATCACTAATTTATTGCTTTAGGATTTTTGTCCTTTTCATAGCCATGTTCTCTACCACTCGCCATTAGTTAATTGATGGTTATATTTTTCTTCCATATCTATATTTTCCTAAATGGAAGCCTAGTATGTGTTATTTTCATAATCTTCATACTTTCCACTCATTATTTTAAATAGAAGCCTCATTAATTCATTTTTCGATGTGGGATTTAAACTAAGATATTTTCAAACGTCAAAAATGTGTTATCCTAATACCTTATGTTTTGTTGAACCGATGGTATTTTAAATCATCATAGATTGATGAATTTAAGGACCTCAATTTTAAACTTGTTTGAGATTGATGACCTCAATCACTACCTATAAATATTTACGCTTTTCCTCCAATTATATGTCTACAATTGACACCAATGTCCTTTTAATCAAGATCATATTTTTTTGGTGACCCTTTCATTTCTCTTTCATCTTGTAAAGACTAAATTTTATTAACCAAATTTCTGATGTGGGTTTTTCTACAAAGATATTTTCTATTTTTAACCTTTATTTTCAAAGAACAATATCAAATTGCAAGGATGAAATTTATTTAATGAGGGGATAATGTAACACCCCGAGCATCCATGGTACGCTTCTCTTTGAATAATACAGTAGCATGTCTTGTACGCAAATTCGAGGTCTAACACACACCACGACCAATCAAAGTAGCCATTATGAATAGTAATACCTACTTTTTAAAATTTTAGAAATTTTATCTAACAAAATAGACTTAATTTTTGGATTCAGAGTATTGAATTCAGCCTAAGGTGAAATTTTGGTACTTTTCGGATAACTTTAATATTTTGATTAATAATAAAAATTACTAAATTTTAATTAAAAAAACTTTTTTAATAAAAATAATTATTAGTGATAAATTATGAATTTGAGTGGTTTTAAAGTATATTTAGAATATATTTTTACCATTTAATAAAATGTTAGTCATTGTACATAATTTTACAATTAAACAGGACATAAACAAGTGTCAATCTTTTGATAGTTATTATCAATTAAAAACACGCTTTTTGTTTTAACAATGGGAATTAATTTTAAATTAATTTATGCCACTTCTGTGTTTTCAATTTTGAAAAATGGATTCCATATTTGGAATCAGGATGTGCAAATTGTGTAAATAAGTAACTTTTATTTTTAGACATTTTGAATAATTACTTCGGTAAATATTTTATTTACCATGGTTAAAGGGTAAATCCGGTAAATAAGGGTTAAATAATAATATTATAATAATACTAAATTAACCTAAAATGTGTCCTATAATTATTGGTTGATACATGTCAGACCATGGTCATCTTTGGGTAGATTTTTGGACCCCATGGATCCACTTTGAAGTGATAATGACACTTTATATTAATTAAGTTAAAATAAATACAAAAATGACATAAGCACATATCTTTTAGAAAAACATTTTTTACATAGGGTTATATATGTTTGATGTTTGACTATGAATACTTATTACAAAGATAAAACGATTTCCTACATAATTATATTTTATTTATAATTTTTAGACATTAAATAATTTACTTTATTTATGACACAATGATGATGTTGTAATTACCATAATAGTGAAAACTTAAAATAATTGATATTATAAATACACAAATAAAACTAATTTGAGACTTTTACTGAATTAAACTAATTATCTAGGATAATATGACATATTAGGATTTATTTAATTAACTTTGTTCAAAGTAATCATTCTGTTATGATTTTTACAAAAGTCAATTATTGAATACTTTCAAAATTGACATAAAAGAGTTCTTAAAACAAATATTATATTATTAATTGATATTAAATTCCTCAAAATCTAAGGTTCTGACAAGAGACTTATATCATGATATTTGTATCATTAATGGACTACTTTGGGGTCACTTTGATGTATATAGTAAGTTTATTAACTATATAATATAAAAATACAAAGTGACGTGGTAAGTGTCAAACCAATTAACTAAGAGTTAAAACTAAAGATAAGGTTAATATATTGACCCAAACCTGTCTAAATTCTATTGGTTGAGTGGTTTTAGACCCATCCCCACCTTAACCTTTATATAATACACTTTGGAACTATTATAAACCGAATATGAATTTATTATAAAATAATATTTCTAGATTTTCCAAAGGTGCCCTTCAGCCCTCTTCTAAAAGGGCACTCCCCCTTCTCACAAATTCACACAATAAAAGCCTTTTGGTTCGTCCAAAACCTACACAAATACCTTCTCAACTTCCCTCAATTCATCCTAGAGGCATTACATTAGTCAAAAATCCAACCTAAGGAGCCCTTTTGATCAAATCAAAAGGAAAAACCCGAAGAAGAGGTAATGATTTCACCAACTGTTTTCAAGTTCCTTTCTTCGTCCAATTATTCTTTATTTGTTATTACCATTCTAAAATAATGAATCTAGTATCTCCTATATAATATAATATTATTATAAATATGGTACAACCATATTCATTATTCTATCCATCCTTTGAATGACATGTCACCATACGTGCGTACGTACGGCTTACCGTCTCCACGTCGTGGGGTAATTGATATTCAATATATTATTATTTTGATGGGTATAATAATGATTTTTAATTCATTTAAATAATAAATATAACATGATAATGATTCTGTATATATTATATACCATCCAATTATATATTATTTTATCAGAAGAATGATATTTCCGCTCGTGCGCATGTATGGATTACTGTCTCCACGACGCGATGAGATTCATTTTCAAGTTCACCATTCATCGACAATTATAAAAATATATATTACTAATAAGTATGTAATATATGACATAGTAATTCTATGGGAGATATATATATATATATATATATATATAAGGATTTATGTACTTACATATATCTTATTCACTTACTTCCATTCAATACTATATGAAAATAGAAACAACATTTATGCGTAACTACGGACTACCGTCTCCATAAATGGTGTTTTCCATTTCATATATATGACTATTATACATATTTATATTATAAATATATATGATATATTTATCATTTTTTATATTCTGGAAGTATTTAAATCATTGTATAAGTGATACAACCAAGAGTGACCAGTTAAAACACGTACTATAAGGAAAGTGATTATTACCCGAAATGTTAACTTAACATGGAAATTATTATTAAATGTGTAATATAAAGTCATAAATGAATCATGTATGATATCATAAATATTAATATGGTTCTGGTATAATTTAATAACATACTACAATCTTCGTATAGGAGGATAAACGTACCCTCCACTAAAGGAAAGTGCAAGGTAATGGGTTTTCATCTCACTACTTATACCCGTGAGATTCATGCCATATTGCCACTATTACCTTTTTTGTGGTGTATGTACTGCATATAATTTTATTCTTTGTGTAATACACTTTAATTTATGTGTATTTACATTTTCATTGTATGATACCTCTTTCATGGGGTGTATGTTTCGTAAGTTACCAAATTGGTAAGGGTTTATTTCACAATCTCTTCATTATCCGAGGTTGTTTATACGTAATTATCTTCTGGGACCTCTTTATCATCCCCATCCATGTTTCTTAAAAATGTATTTCAAAAATATTTTACTATTTAATAGACAATGGGTTAAAGTAATTTATTCCCTTATTTGACTTTATATGTTTTTAAAATAATCTTTCCAACATTTTCGAAACAAGTTACTTTTTAACCTTTTTGAAAAAATTAAGGTAAGAATTTATTTTTTTAACTTATACGGCGGGTGTAGTTATTTTCTGCCGTTATTACACCTTTGAATCTTCCTTCAAAAGCTTATAAATATATTTTCAAAATAAAGGTTTTCTCTATAATTATGCGACTTTTAAATGATTTCAAAAAAAGATATATTTCTCTTAAATATTATTGATTTCATCTATGTCAACATCCTTCGATAAATTTTACACTTGTTTAAAGTTGATTTATTATGATACAAATCATCCATATTGTATTTAAGGTTTTGTGGTATTTTTGACTATGGATTAGTTATTTTTATGCCATTAATGGGTTTTGATTAATGTTTTGACATTTTGTATGTTAGTTTTAATACGAATGTTTATGTTATATTTGATCCTATTCTTAATATGAATGTGTTGGACTAGTATGTTCCGGGTTTGGAACCAGTAAAAGTAAGCCCTCCGGGTTGGGGTCCGGTTACATCAGACCCTCCGAGTTGGTGTCCGGTTATTAGAGGCACTCCGGGTTGGTATCCAGTTATTAGAGGCACTCCGGGTTGGTGTCCGGTTATTAGAGGAACTCTGGGATGGAGTCCGGTTACATAGGCTCTCCGGGTTGGGTTCCTATTATAGTTATCCCTTAGGTCTTGGCACGAGGCCTTGACACAGAAATTAAAGATCGGCATCATGCATTCCATCATTATGAAAGTGGTTATTGATATTGCATATGATTATTCGACTAGTAGAATATCCATGTGAATAAGAAGAAGGCATTATTTCTTTTATCTTTTCTATATTATGATGAAGTTCAAGATTTAAAGGCTTTTGTTTTAGTTATACATTTCCTCAAATGTTTATGCTTATTTCTGAAATTTTCCACCGTATTGCTTACCCTTACTGAGCATTTGAGCTCACCTTTTTCTATTTTTATTTTTCCCAGGATTCCACGAAGTGTATTATGATTGATATGCATGGTTAAGACAAGGGAATAATGGCATTAATAAAGGATTATTTATGTTGTTTTTTATGTTACGAAGTGTAATGTAACATTCATGTATGTGATCTATTTTTTCAAGACTGCTAAACTGATCGGTCCTTCGGGACATGATTCCTTGTAATCATGTCAATGTATTAAAATAATGCACCGACTCTGGGTAACTGGGGTCGGGGAATTATAGTTGGTATCATCGGAAGATTAGAAATAACCTTGGAAACTATATTTAGATAAACTCTAATTAGAGCACATATCCCTAAGATAGACTTTGAGGATTAGTATAGAAGAACTTCCTAGAATTTTGGTATTGGAGAGATTTTGTGAGTTTTCCGAGAAATACATCCCTGTCTAGATACGAGCAGGTAGAGGCAGCTCTAGCACAGATGTACCTAGGGGAAAAACATGAAAACGCCGCTTTGAGATAGACTCGAATGAGAACTGGTGCACAAAAATGGGTCATTATGCACTCTTGGTTACGACACTCTCGGGGGATATGCTTAGGATAATTCTCATTTTCATTACAAACCATTATGAAGGGATTATGAGTATATACTTACTCAAAGATAACATTTTTATGATTATGGATTATATCCATAAACTGTTCAATTTGTGTTAGGTATTATACAAGGTTGGTAATTATTCATTGCAATTCATAAACTGAACTAGTTTATGCTATTGTATAGAAATGGCACCCAGTAGAAGGAATGTGAAATCCTGTAATACTTATGATCCAAAGAGTAAGAATGATCATATCTTTCATGGTCCTAAGCTGGAATTTAGAAGGGAAATAGTTTCCCACGTATTATCATCATGTGAAGAAATAGTATCATGTGTTGATAAGATGAGTAAATAATTCTCAGAGTCCTATGGCTTTGAAGGGAAGCAAGAGAAGAAAAGGATGGAAGAGAGAAAGATAGACAAAGGGAAAAGGGAAAAGAAGAATTTTCCCATATGTGATAATTGTGGGAAGAAATACCCTGGAAATTGGCTGAATGTAATGGGAGTTTTTTATAAGTGTAGAGGAAAAGGGAACAAAGTACGTGACTGCAAGGGTAAGAAAATGGTTTCAAATGTACAATGCTCCATTGGCAAGGAGTTTGGACACTACGCGAACCAATGTCTCAATCATCATACTATGCCGCAAGTGATGATATTGGATAATAATCAAGTTATGAAACTACCACAGATGAAGAGGAATGACTAGTGTTCTTATTTTGTTATTTTAGAATTATTTCATTTAAGTGTTGTATCAATGATGTTCTGGAAATAAATAAGGATTGTATTGTAGTACTATTTAATTATGGATTTGAGATTTTATGGTACTAAGAAAAGTTACTCTACAGTGAGTTAAATTTTTTTGGAAATTACATGGTTGAAGGAAAGATAAACCTTAATATGGTCCTAATATTGAGGTAGTGATTTTGGGATAAGAGATGGTTGATTTTGGTAATTTAGGATGTTGCAGTGTTGTAAAAGAATATATGAGGAAGGCGTTCACATGTTATTACGTGGCAAAAAGGATCCTAATTATGTTTAACTTCCTTGAAAATTTTGGATTGTGAGTTTGGATAATAGTATTTTGGATAAGTCTAATGGTTGGAACGGATTAAGTTTGAAAGGTTATTTTTTGGATAAAAGGACAACACGCAGACCGTGTGATGACCCGTCGTGTCAGACATAGCTGTGGGAATCGAAACCACAACCATAATGCAATTGGGATTTATCACCTACCATTGTGCTACATGAAGTTCCTAGATGGTATAATGTAGTTTCTTTACATAAAGGGTCTGATATGTGAATTATAAATTCATTATATTTGGAACCCTATACGATTAGGATAAATAGAGTATTTTTGAGTTGTATTATGTTTTGGGGTGAAAGATGAGTTTGTGGTAGAAATTTATTAATGGATAAAACTCTAATTATAAGGTAAGTATATCTCCTTATGATCTTATCCAATCTCATAAATAAATTCCTCAATATTAAGAAAATGAACATAGAACAAAAATGTTGTCCTAGATGGTACCTTATATCATCACTAATTTATGGCTTTAGGATTGTCGGCCTTTTCATAGACATGTTCTCTACCACTCTCCATTAGTTAATTGATGGTTAGATTTCTCTTCCATATCCATATTTTCCTACATGGAACCCTAGTATGTGTTATTTCTGGTAATCTTCATACTTTCCACTCTTTATTTTAAATAGAGTCCTCATTAATTCATTTTTAGATTTGGGATTTAAACTAAGATATTTTGAAATGTCAAAAATGTGTTATCCTAATACATTATGTTTTGTTGAACCGATGGTATTTTAAATCATCACAGATTGATGAATTTAACGACCTCAATTTTAAACTTGTTTGTGATTGATGACCGTAATCACTACCTATAAATATTAACATTTTTCATCCAATTATATGTCTATAATTTACACCAATTTCCTTTTAATCGAGATCATTATTTTTTGGTGAACCTTTCATTTCTCTTTCATCTTGTAAAGACTAAATTTTATTAACCAAATTTCAGATGTGGGTTTTTCCACAAAGATATTTTCTATTTTCAAAAATTGTATTCAAAGAACAATATCAAGTTGTGAGGATGCAATTTATTGCAGGAGGGGAGAATATAACACCCCGAGCTTCCACGGTACGATTCTCTTTGAATAATACAGTAGCATGTCTTGTACGCAGCTTCGACGTCTAATACACACCACGACCAATCAAAGTAGCAGTTATGAATAGTAATACCTACTTTTTAAAATTTTATAATTTTTATCTCTAAAAATGGACTTCATTTTTGGATTCATAGTATTGAATTTATCCTAAGGTGAAATTTTGGTACTTTTTGGATAACTTTAATTTTGACGAATAGTAAAAATTACTAAATTTTAATTAAATACTACTTTTTTAATCAAAATAATTATTAGTGATAAATTATGAATTTGAGTGGTTTTAAATTATATTTATAATATATTTTTACCATTTAATACAATTTTGGTCATTGTACAGTATTTTTCAATTAAACCGGACATAAACAAGTGTCAATCTTTTGATAGTTATTATCTCTTAAAAACAATCTTTTTGTTTTAACAATGGGAATTAATTTTAAATTAATTTCTGCCAGTTATGTGTTTTGAATTTGGAAAAATGGATTCCATATTTGGAATCATGATGTTAAAATTTTGTAAATAAGTAACTTTTATTTTTAGACATTTTGAATAATTACTTCGGTAAATATTTTATTTACCATGGTTGAAGGGTAAATCCGGTAAATAAGGGTTAAAAAATAATATTATAATAATACTAAATTAACCTAAAACATGTCCTAACCTTATTGGTTGATACATGTCCGACCATGGGCATCTTTGGGTCGATTTGGGGACCCCATGGAGCCACTTGTAATTGATAATGACACTTTATATTAATTAAGTTAAAATAAATACAAAAATAACACAAGCATATATCTTTTAGAAACACATTTTTTACATAGGGTTATATATGTTGGATTTTTGATTATGAATATTCATTAGAAATATAAAATGATTTAATACATAATGATATTTTATTTATAATTTTTAGACATTAAATTATTTACTTTATTTATGACACAATGATGATGCAGTAATTGCCATAATAGGGAAAACTTAAAATAATTTATATTATAAATACCCAAATAAAAATAATTTTAGACTTTTAATGAATTATACTAATTTTATAGGATAATATGACATATAAGGATTTATTTAATTATCTTTTTTCTAAGTAATCATTCTGTTATTATTTTTACAAAAGTCAATTATTGAAGAGTGTCAAAATTGACATAAAAGAGTTTTTAGAACAAATATTATATTATTAATTGATATTAAATTCCTAAAAATCTATGGTTAGGCCAAGAGACTTATATAATGATATTTGTATCATTAATGTACCAATTTTGGGTCTCTTGGATGTATATAGTAAGTTTATTAACTATATAATATAAAAATACAAAGTGACATGGTAAGTGTCAAACTAATTAACTAAGAGTTAAAGCTAAAAGATAAGGTTAATATAATGACCCAAACCGGTATATATTCTATTTTTTGAGTGGTATTCGACCCATCCCCACATTAAACGTTAAATAATCCACTTTCGAGCCATTAGAAACCGAATATGAATTTATTATAAAATAATATTTCTAGCTTTTCCAAAGGTTCCCCTCACCCCTCTTATAATAGGGAACTCCCCCTTCGAACTAATTCACACAATCAAAGCCTTTTGGTTCGGACAACCCCTGCCCAAATACTCTATCAACTTCCCTCACTTAATCCTAGAGGAATTACTTTAGTCAGAATGCCAACTTAAGGAGTCCTTTTGATCAAATCAAAAGGATGAACCCAAAGAAGAGGTAATGATTTCACCACCCATTTTCAAGTTCCTTTCTTCTTCCAATTATTCTTTCTTTCTTATTACAATAGTAAAATAATGAATCTAGTATCTCTTATATACTGTAATATTATTATAAATATGGTACAACCATATTCATTATTCTATCCATCCTTTTAATGACATGTCACCATACGTGCGTACGTACGGCTTACCGTCTCCACGTCGTGGTGTAATTGTTATTCAATATATTATTATTTGGATGGGTATAATAATGATTTTTAATTCATGTAAATAATAAATATAACATGATAATGATTCTGTATATATGATATACCATCCAATTATTTATTATTTTATCATAATAATGATATTTTCGCTCGTGCGTACGTACGGATTACCGTCTCCACGACGCGATGAGATTCATTTCCAAGTTCACCATTCATCGACGATTATAAAAATATATATTACTAATAACTATGTAATATATTACATAATAATGATATTGGATATATATATATATAAGGATTTATGTACTTATATATATCTTATTCACTTACTTCCGTTCAATACTATATGAAAACAGAAACATCGTTTATTCGTACGTACGGACTACCGTCTCCAAAAATGGTGTTTTCCATTTCATATATATAACTATTATACATAATTATATTCTAAATATATATGATATATTTATCATTTTTTATATTCTGAAAGTATTTAAATCATGATATAAGTGATACAACCAAGAGTGACCAGTTAAAACACGTACGATAAAGAAAGTGATTATTACCCGAAATGTTAACTTAACATGGAAATTATTATTAAATGTGTAATATAAAGTAATAAATGAATCATGTATGATATCATAAATATTAATATCATTCTGGTATAATTTAATAACATACTACGATCTTCTTACAGGAGGATAAACGTACCCTTGACTAAAGGAAACTGCAAGGTAAGGGGTTTTCATCTCACTCCTTATTCTCGTGAGATTCATGCCATATTGAAACTATTTCCTTTTTTGTGGTGTATGTACTTCATATAATTGTATTATTTGTGTAATACACTTTAATTTATGTGTATTTACATATTCATTGTATGATACCTCTTTCATGAAGTGTATGTTTCTTAAGTTACCAAATTGGTAAGGGTTTATTTCACAATCTCTTCATTATCCGAGGTTGTTTATACGTAATTATCTTCTGGGACCTCTTTATCATCCACATCCATGTTTCTTAAAAATGTCTTTCAAAACATTTTTACTATTTAATAGACAATTTATTAAAGTCATTTATACCCATATTTTAATTTATATGTTTTTTAAGGAATCTTTCCAACTTTTTCGAAACAAGTTACTTTTTATCCTTTTTGACAAAATTAATGTAAGAATTTCTTTTCTTAACTTATACAGTGGGTGCGGTTATTTTCTGTCGTTATTACACCTTTGAAGATTCCTTCACAAGCTTATAAATATATTTTCAAAATAAAGTTTTTCTCTATAATTATGCGACTTTTAAATGATTTCAAAAAAAGAGATATTTCTCTCAAATAGTATTGATTTCATCTATGTCAACATCCTTTGATAAATTTTACACTTGTTTCAAGTTGATTTATTATGATACAAATCATCCATATTGTATTCATGGTTTTGTGATATTTTTGACTATGGATGAGTATTTTTATTCCATTAATGGGTTATGATTAATGGTTTGACATTTTGTATGTTAGTTTTAATACGAATGTTTATGTAATATTTCATCCTCTTCTTAAGATGAATGTGTTGGAATAGTATGTTCTAGGTTGGGGACTGGTAAAAGTAAGCCCTGCGGGTTGGGGTCCGGTTACAGCAGACCCTATGGGTTGGTGTCCAGTTATTAGAGGCACTCCGGGTTGGTGTCTGGTTATTAGAGGCACTCCGGGTTGGTGTCCGATTATTAGAAGAACTCTGGGATGGAGTTCAGTTACATAGGCTCTCCGGGTTGGGTTCCAGTTACAATTATCCTTTAGGTCTTGGCATGAGGCCTTTCCACAGAAATTAAAGTTCAGCATCATGCATTCCATCATTATGAAAGTGGTTATTGATATTTCATGTGATTATTAGACTAGTATAATATCCATGTGAATAATAAAAGGGAATTATTTCTTTTATCTTTGCTATATTATACTAATGTTCATGATTTAAAGGCTCTTGTTTTAGTTATACATTGCCTCAAATGTTTATGCTTATTTCTGAAAGTTTCTGCTGTATTGCTTACCCTTAATGAGCGTTTGAGCTCACCCATTTCTATGTTTTATTTTTTCCAGGATTCCACGAAGTGTATTGTGATTGATATGCATGGTTAAGACAAGGGAATAATGGAATTCATAAAGGATTATTTATGTTGTTTTGTATATTA
Organism: Viscum album; assembly: GCA_963277665.1. Taxonomy (NCBI): domain Eukaryota; kingdom Viridiplantae; phylum Streptophyta; class Magnoliopsida; order Santalales; family Viscaceae; genus Viscum; species Viscum album. The sequence goes on along the minus strand of OY728140.1, from coordinate 1,260,595,290 downwards.
TGAAGTGTAATGTAACATTCATGTATGTGATCTATTTTTCTAAGACTGCTAAACTGATCGGTCCTTCGGGACTTGATTCCTTGTAATTATGACAATGTATTAAAATAATGCACTGACTCTAGGTAACTGGGGTCGGGGTGTTATCATTGATTCTACAAGATTCATAAGTGGGAAAACAGTTGTCAAAAATAATGAAAATTTTTATTTATTTAGCCTTGTTAAATGATGCAGGTTGCAATACCTGTTTTGCAGAAGAATAAAATATATAATATTGATTACCTGTTAAAATGTAAAAGAGTGGTCTTAGAGTAATACAAATTTTATACAAATCACATTTTAAGCATAGAAATGTTCAAAAAGTAAGAAATATTGGTTTCGTAGGTTTGAATATAGTTCAATTCCAAATTAGAAAATATAGTTCAAATATAATTGCATCCAATAAACATTGAAAATTTTTAAAATGGTCAAGTTAGATACAAAATATTTGTAATCAATATTAAAAAAAAATTAATAGTACAAACCTTAACATCCCAAGTTGAGGTAGACCAAAAGAATTGACAACATGAATGGATGATTTTATATATTTCCCACCACAACTTCAAGTTCACAGTCAACTCTGACAATTCAGATATTGGTGTCATCAAAATTAATAAATGGATTTTTTCCAATGGCAGTAGGGATGGTGTCGATTCCATCATCACCATAATCAAAAATATTTCTTGGAATTACTTCAATAATGACACCAAATTCAGGTCTAAGATCCACTTTGACATAAAAAATTTGTTTCTCCATTGATTTCAATACATTTGGTTCATCAGTAGCATGAGTGTGAGTCATATCAATTACTCGAAATACACAATCATCAATAAGTGTTCCCTACGATGTCATCGAATCAACCCAATTACATTTCATCAGTGTGACTCATCTATGAGAATAATAATCCAATATATTTATTTTTTCAATGACTTCGTAATCACCTACATTTTCATATCGCAGTCTACTTTCTGATGGTTTATCGTAACATCATGTGGTGGTAGTAACCTTAACACCATAATTTTGTATTCTCATGTTCTTTTCTCATTCAATGATAATAAATTGGTACCCATTGATAACAATTGATTTACAATCATGAACCACGGTATTAGGACTAAGAGCCAAAGCTCTCATTTCCTCAGAGATAGAGTCGGTAGAAATACTAAATACCTGAAATATAAATCTATATTAATCATAATTAAGTACTTTTTAAATTATTTTAATCTTTAATATTACTACCATCAATTTTAACCAAGCATAAAAGTCTTTGCTATGAAAAGTCTCCCTCCTTCTCCAAGATAAATTATGGTGATTTTCATTTATCATCGCTTTATGTTCCCTGTAGATAAAAATATGAATAGTTTAACAGATATTTATATATAACATATAAATATACAATTTACTTACAAGATGAAGTCATCGAACAAATCACAATTGAACAAAATTGTGTGATATGCCATCTCCCGCTCTTCAATGCTTAATGTCATCAATGAATAAGATCCATGAATTCCTCCTGTTTGAGTTAGTGAGGGAAAACTAGGTTCAATTTTCTCATACTTTTCTTCTTCATTTCTCATTGGTATGTTCATTCTTGTAGAAAGATCATACAAATACATAGAGCATAAATCCATATATTGTTGATCCAAGTAACCTATCATGATAGAACCTTTGGGATGATTCATGATACGGATATAAGACTTTAATGTGTACATATATTTTTAGTTTAATACATCCATCAAAAAGAAATAGGTCCTTCGAGAAGTATTTTAGTTGGAATATAGATAGTGAGATGCAACATGCATTTGAAAAATGATGGAGGAAATATTTTCCCTAACTCACACAAAATTAATGGGGAATCTGCCAACATTTTCTGCTAGAATAACATGGACAACTTTTAAGCACAAAGATCACTAAACAAATGGCACAACCTAATAATATCCACCATTAAATTATTAGAAAAAAAGATGAAGACTTTCTATTGGAATCAACTCATGCAGAAGGATTTGATAATCATGAGTCTTCAATGATTTTATCTTCAACTCTCTTCTGTTGACCCGTTAGGATATGTTTCTTGAATATACATCATGAATATTAATATTCTCTATTACATTCCAAAATTGGTTTTTTATAGGTGACATCACATAAGAAGCACATGGAAGTTTCCATTTAATTTCACTTATATGCACATGATACAATTCCAGTTTTATGCCCCAATCCACCATGTCACGCCGAGACCGAAAATCATCTTTTGTCTCTCCCATAACATTTAGAAGAATTGAAAGAAACATTTCACATATATATTTTTTTCAATGTGAATTACATATAAGTAGTGATGTAACAAATTGGTAGACCAATAAGGAAAATCAAAGAAGATACTTCTCTTCTTCCAATTGTATTAGGTTTCACTGGAAACATTCTTTCTCTTTCTAGAATTCATTTGACCATTCCCAAATAAAAAACAAGAATTATTTCAATTCATTAAGAACATCAGTTCATGACATACGATGAGGTGGATCATCAGTCTCAATGGTATTGTAAAATCTTCAATGATTATTTCTATATGGATAGTCCATTAGAATGAATCGTTGATATCCCATAAAACTGAAACTATAAAGAAGTTTCAGTTTTATGGATCTGGTATTCATAAAATAAATAGGACATGATAGGATTTCCTACGTGCTCCATCCATACATCATTTCATAAGCAGTAAAATCATTCATTGTCCACATAGGTGCAACACACATCGGAATTATGTCTTTCCAATATGCATCGTATGCACGCACACCCACACCCCAAAGAAGTTTCAACTCTTTTATTAAAGGTAGCATGTATACGTCTATATCTTTGCCGAAATCAGAAGGGACAAATATGAGTATACTCTTGAATGTGAAAGGTTTTTTCATACACAACAATGGGGGACGATTATAAATGTTTATAAAAATAGCCCATGTGCTTTGTGATGTAAGAATATTACCAAACGGATTAAAACTATCACATGAAAGACCCAAACTCAAATTACGCACGTCAGCTGCAAAATCAGGATATAGAGCATCAAATCTCTACCATGAAAATCCATCTGTATGGTAAACCAGCAGATTATTATTATCCTTTCTTTCAGTATCATGCCATTGCATTTTTATTGATGTTTCATTAGACAAAATAAGATTCTGGAGTCTGGGGATTAATGGAAAGTGCCACATTACTTGCTGTGGCACACGGAATGGTGTTCGATCAACTTTTGTCTTCCAATGGGATATACCACATTTTAAACAGTCATTTTGTTGAGAATTTTCCTCCCAAAATAAACTGCAATCTTTTGTGAGAGCATGAATTTTATTTCTTGAAAAATCATGTTCCTCAACTAATTTTCATGCCATATAGTGGTTTGAGGTAATATCTGCATCGTATGAAAGTAATTCCTTCAATAAGGTAATAATTTAATCGATGATATTATGATAAATCTCATACATAGTTTTCCCATGAAACGATCAGATTAAAAATTCCACTATTTTCATTTTACCACATTGTCGATATACTAGAGTCATGGAAGCATAATTCATTTTTTTCACCCCGACAACATCATCATTTTCATTAGACGCATCATGTGTCCTCATATCTAAATTATCTTGGTTCGGAATCCTATCTTTTTCATGATGAGGAATAAACCAAAACCGGTCATATAACAAAGTATCCAATCCAGTCATCTCATTTGGATCATCAACAATTTGAGATGTCATTTATCCCCATTGTGATACCACATAGAGTAGTTTGATTGAAACCCATATTTGGTTATGTGGTAGCTAATATCTTCACAGCTCAACCAAGGTCTTCCAACTCACTTGTAACAGGGTAAGTGTATGTGACCACTATCTGAAGAATTGTGATATGAAAAATCTAAAAATATCTCCAAATTGTTCTGAAAATCACTTGAGATCCGATCGGTTTCATACATCCATCTTCTATCTATTCTGTACAAAAATTTATAAGTCATTTTTTTCAAAATAAATTCAATAAGAATGAAGATTTATGTAAAATATATTTATATAAATGATAATTTTTCACTATATATGAAACCATAATTGACACACTACTCTATATGAGATTCATAATATAAAAGACAAAAAAATACAATATTTATAACAAAATATCATTGAAGAACTATACATGAGTGTACATGATCATGTACACTTATGTAGGACAATTATTCACGAGTTTACTAAATTTTAGATCAAAGAAATTTTATATTTTAGTAGATAATTTGAGTGATCACATACATTGCCCATGGGGGTGGGGTGTCTAGAGGGTGTGAGGTGTCTAGGGGTGGTCGTGTTGTCCATGGGGTCATAGGTGTATAGGGGTGGGGTATATCTAGGGGGTTGGGGTGTCTAGGTGGGTGGGATGTCCCTGGGGGTAGGGGGCAGTCCAGGGGGGTACAGGGTGTCCAGGGGGTGGGCAGGCTGTCCAAGGGGTGGCGAGGTTTTCCAGGGGGGTCGGGGGTGTCTAGGGGGTGGGGGCTGCCAAGGGGGGTACGGGGTGTCTAGGGGGGTGAGAAGGATACCCATGAGGTGGGCGGGGTTGTCCAGGGGGTATGGGGTGTCCAGGGGATGGTCGGGTTGTCCATAGGTGTGGTGGGGATGTCTAGATGGTATGTGGTGTCTAGGGGGTGGGCAGGCTATCTAGGGGGGTGGGTGGGCTGTCCACGGGGGGAGGTCAAGCTGTCAACGGGGGTGGCAGTGTTGTCATGTTGGGTCGGGGTGTCAAGGGGGTGGGGGGCTTTCTTGGGGTGGGGGCGTCTGGGGGGATGAGGGTGTCCAATGGGTGGTGGGCGGTTGTCCAGGGGCGTGGGCGGGCTGTCCGTGGGGCTGGTGGTGGGGGCTATCTAGTGAGGTATGAGTTGTACAGGGGGGTGGGTGGGATAACCACAGGGGTGGTGGGGTTGTCTAGGGGGTCAGGGTTTCTAGGGGGTTGGGGGGATTGTTAGGGGTTGGGGTTGTCCATGGGTTATGAGGTGTCTAGGGGGTGGGTGGGTTGTCAGTGGGGTGGTGGGGTTGTCCGGGGGGTACATGGTGTCCAGGGGGGTGAGCGGGATGTCCAAGGTCGGGTGGTCGGGCAGTCCACGAGGGTGGTGGCGTTGTCCAGTGGGGTCGGGGTGTCAATGGGGAAGGGGGAGATTTCTATGGGTGGGTGTATCTGAGGGGATGGGGGTGTATGGGGGGTGGTGGGTGGGTGTCCGATGGTGGGGGTTGTCCATGGGGGTGGGGGGGATATCCATAGAGGGAGGAGTTGTACAGGGGTATGGGAGGGGTGTCCATGGGGTGGAAGGGCAGTCCAGGGGGGTTGGGGTGTCCAGGGGTGGGGGGATTTCTAGGGGTGGGGTGCTCTCCAGAGGGTACAAGGAGTCCAGGGGTGGCCAGGCTGTCCAGGGGTGTGGCGGGGTTGTCCAGGGGTTACGGGATTGGTGGGAGGACTATCCACGGGGGTGGTAGAGCTGTCCAGGGGGTACGGGCTTTCCAGTGGGTGGGTAGTCTATCCACAGGGGGGCATTCCAGGGGGTACGGGGTGTTGAGGCAAGTGGGCGGGTTGTCCACGGGGGTGGTGTGGTTTTCCAAGGGGTGGGGGTCCAATGGGGTGGGGTATTTCTAGGGGTGGGGGCTCTCTTGGGGGTACAAGGTGTCCAGTGGGTTGGAAGGCTATCTAAGGGGGTGGCGGGGCTGTCCAGTGGGGTATGGTGTGGGTGGGCCGGCTATCCACAGGTGTGGCGGGGCTGTCCAAGGGGGTACAAGGTGTCCTATGGGGGGTTGGCGGGCAATCCATGCAGGGTGGGCAGGATATCCAAAGGGTTGTAAGGGGTTTCCAAGGCGGTGACAGGGCTGTCCATAGGGGTTACAGGGCTGTCCACGGGGGTGGAAGGGTTGTCCAAGGGGGTGGGGGTCTGTCCAAGGGGTGGGGGTGTCCACCCCCAAACTAGGGTCATAAAATCCAATCATTATCCAAATGTAGGATTATTTGAAGCATATTATACATAAACAAGAAGACTGTTTGTGTAAACCATGAATATCATACATATATTTCACAACACAACAAATTTTAAACACACCACCAAATAACATACGTGAATCGGATATTATGAGACATGGTTCGATGGGACACTACTCATAAGAGTATGATCATTGTTATATCGTTAGGTGATATGGATTTGTACGAATGTTAATTTTATATGAGATCAATATGGATAGTGGATAAGAACCTAAGTGATATTTCATTGGAGATATCACTTCTTCTTGGAAGGGTAAGAGTGAGTGTTGGTATGGAACTTCAAGAAAAGGCTTAACGTGTGAAAGTATCTATACATTTGTTATATGTGATTTATATTTTTTGTAGAGTATCAGAGTGGACAACCCACCCCCTCTCTAAACATCCCACCTACTGCACCCCTACCCCCCCTTCACCCCCCACCAGGATAGTCTCCCACCCCACCTAGACACCCCCCACCACAACTGGACAACACACCCCCTCCACCCTAGACAACCAACACCCCCCTCCCCCACTGAGATAGCCCACCCCCACCACCCTTGGATAACCCACCCCCTTGATAGCCCACACCCCCCTCCCCAACCTAGAAATCCCACCCACAACCACCCCTCGCTGGACATCCCACCCCCTCCCCTACAGCCCCCTACAGTCACCCCCCCCCCACTACAACCCCATGGAAAGCCCCCACCCCATGGAAAACTTATACCCCCTCCCCCTACCTATATAGCCCCCCTGGACAGCCCACCCCCTCCCTGGATAGCCCACACCCCCACTCCCATGCATCCCCCCCTCCTTGGACAACCCATACCCCCTCCCTCACCAGGATAGCTCCCCCCCCCCCCTCTTAGGACAGCCCACCCCCTCCCTGGATAGCCCACACCCCCTCACCTCGATCCCCCTCCCCCTGATATCCCCCCCCACCCCACCACCCACATGGATAGCCCACCCCCACCTAGACAACCTAACCCCGCCCCCCACCTGGACTACCACCACCCCACTTGAACAGCCCCCCTCCCCCCCCCCACCTGGACATACCACCCCCTTGGACACCCCACACACCCCTCCTCTACCTTGAAACCCAACTGTAACCACCCGGACAGCCTACACCCCTCCTTGAGTAGCCCATACCCCCCATCCCCACACCCCTATAGCCCCCTACCCCCCCCCCCCTGCACCCCCTACCCCTTGTACCACCCACCCCCCACCGGGACATCCCCCCACACCTGGACAACCCCGTACCCCTCCTATACCCCCCCTAGGGTATTTTCATTTAAAATAATTTTATTCATTAAGAAATCCAAACTATCATGCATTCGCCATTTCATTCCAAACAACCAATCCAATTTTTCAAAACATTACAAATTCCATTTTTCAAAACATGAATAATTCAATTTATCAAAACATGACAAATTCAATTTATCAAAACATGAAAAATTAAATTGATAAGGCTATATGGGTCACTTAGAAAATGTCATTCGGAAAAGGGGGAATCAACTACATTTTTAATTCAAATTTGAAAATTGGGTTAACCACTTAAGAGGTGTGATGGTGTCTAGGAGGTGTGGTGGTCTTCAGGGGGGGATGTCTAAGGGGGTGGGGGATGTCTAAGGGGGTGGAGGGTTTCTAGGGGGTGGGGGTGCCGAGGGGTGGGGGGTGTCTAGGGGTAGTGGAGGTGGTGGGGGTGTCCGAGGGGGTTGGGGGTGTCCATGGGGGTGAGGGGTGTCCAGGGAGGGTGGGGGTGTCCATAGGGGTTGGGGGAGGGGGATATCCAAAGGGAAGCGGTGTCCACAGGGGTGGGGGATTCCATGGGGTGGGGGACGGTGGTGTCTAATGGGTGGCCGTGTCTAGGGGTGGGGGTGCATGGGGTGGGGGTTGTCCAATGGAGGGTGTCCAGGAGGGGATGTCCAGGGGTGGGAGGTGTCCAGTGGGTGGGGTAGGGGGTGTTCACAATTCCAATCCATCATCCAACCAACGCCAAAATCCAAATCAAATTTTCAACTAAACTGAAGTTCAAAAAACATTAAAAACCCCCTTTACCCCCTGTACAAAACAAACCCCATAATCAAAACCTTTACCATATTTGAAGTGTAGAACAAAAACACATAAAACTACCCAAAGGGTTCGGTACTCCAAAGACAAGAATAAATCTAATTCAAGAAAAATCAAAATAGAAAATAGAAAAGAGAAGAATAAGGACACTAAAACTAAGGAAACACTTAGTAAATTGAAGTGTAGAAATAAAAATTTGTTTCATTGAAGGAGTATCCACATAAGAGAGGTCTTTCTCACCAGAGAAGACTTTGGGGGGATCTCTGTATTAGGTCTGCAATTAGGCTGAGGGGGATCTGGGGCACTGGGTATTTCAGGGAAAACATTCTTAACGATTTTTAAAAACTGTTGGGAGAGCATCTTGTTACCAAAAGTTTAGTGAAACCGTTGGGATGTGTATGAGGAATTAAATCTTTCCCAATAGGTTTTCCAAACCATTGGGAATGATTAACTATATTTACACATTTTCCAACGGTTTCTTCAAACTGTTGGTATATATCCTCTGGGAAAACCACCATTTCCAGTAGTGGGTGAGAAAAATTCTCTAAGGAAACCCATTATCAGACTCACAGGTCTAGTAGTAATTACATTTTCTAGACACATTTTTAAATAAATGGTTTTGTTGATATGAAAATGTGAAAACATTATATTGAAATAAATATGTAATTAGGAACATTAAAGAATAATAGTTTTCTATAATCCATGATATCAAGACATGCAATCATCAATGATAAAATATATACCATGGGATAAGAGTGTGGAATAACGATTCAGTAAACATGATCCATGGTTAATAATAATAGTCTTTATGATATGTCATGTCATGGAAATGAATCATAATAGTAAACTATTGAACTAACATAGGAATATAAACTATATAATCATGGATCATAAATTACTACCTATTTCCAATGATACCGTAAAGCAAGAATCACTACCTGATACCTATAGTAGAGTAGGCATCCCTACCCGATCCCCCTAAATATATTGAGAAATAAATCATTATCTAATTACCATAAAAAATACGAAACACGCATCGTATCTATATTATCATAAAAATAGAAAAGTCGGATTCAATACCTGATTCTCATGGAAATTATAGTAGATCAACAAATTCGTGATTCCCATAAAAATAGTATATTAGGCATCACTTTTAGATTCTCATAGTGGAGTGCACATCAATAAATAGTTTCCATAATCGCCACATGAGGTATAAATCAATATCTAATGTATTAAAGGAATATATTTGACGGTACTCATCAATCATCTATACATTGGTCTTCCTAACTTAAAAATTCATTAATCAAATCATAAGCAATACATATAATGAATAATGGGAATTGCATCATTTCTATTTTCTATCAGATAAACATAACTCAATAATGTAAATGGTTTATAACAACAATTAAGTCAATATAAATGAGTATTTAATAAGAATATTGAGATGGTGGTTCATGAAAAATAATTTTCAAAGAAATGTAGACTTTATATATGGTAGAAAAATCATAAATGAGTTTTATAAAAAAGATTATAACATTGGAGTATGTTATGAAGTTACAGGTCACTATGAAAAGTAATTCAAAAAAAATTCAAAACAAATAACTTTAAAAGATATAATTATCAAAATATAAATGTTGAAGAAATATAATTAATTAATCCATATAAAATACATAACGTTTGGAAAAGGTTGATTTAGTTTTTTCATCAATAGATTAATTTAAAAAATAATTATCAATAATGGATCCCTAAAAAAGACTTAAATATTTCAACATGGTGAGCGAAAACATTATGAATTTTTTTAAATTTGAAAATAATTTTGAATAATAGAACACTGAAAAAATAATTATTCTTTGAAAAATGATATATGAATGATTGGGAAAACAATTATTTTATAAAATGAAAAAACAATATTAGAATCTTTTTAATTATATAAATGTTTTAAAAAAGAGTATAGAGTGGAATATAAGAAATTTCATTTAGAGAGAATAGAAGACATTTTTATCATTTTCATTAACATTTTTCGAAAAACCATGTTGTAGAAAGTGTAACAAAAATTTTTTAATACAATGGATATAGGAATCATAATGGTAAACTAAAATAATAAATAATTGGGTATATAATAATATGTATTGCATTATTAGGGAAAAAATATGGTCATGGGGAAAAGCTCTTAAAGTGGATATAATTTATTCAAAAAAATTATATAATTTATATGGGTATTAAATTCATTGGGTTGGAATATTTGAATTAAAAGATTCATTTCTCTTATATAGGAAAGAGAATTTACCTGAAATAAAATATTGTGGTTGATGAAACCAATCTTAGGAGAAAAATAATCATAAAGAATCATGATAACTCAAAGAAGTTAGTTGAGTTTAAAAACCATACAACATAGGTATATTTTTTATAAAAGTAAATTGAAATAAAAAACTTGATATTAGTATTAAAACCTGATAAATTAAAAAAATGATAGAATTAATTCATTATGAATTAATCATACCATGTAAAACAAATAATTTTGTGAAATATCATAGATGTCTCATAGATTTGAAAAAGATACAACAAAATGAAAACCTAATTCATTACTACATATAAATTTCATGAATATCCTGTAAATAACAATAATTATCTAAAAAACATATTTCAGAACCATAATCATATTATTGATCTTTTATAAACTTCATTTATAATTATTTTCTAATTTTTTATTATTTATTCATTTTTTGTTTTTAATATTGGATTTGTGTGATCTTGGTCAATTTGTACTAGTTTCATCTTAAGGGTTTTATTGATCATTATTAGACAAAATTTTATCATTAATATATCATAAATGGTACTAAAATTTATTTATTATTTTTTTTACTCTTATTATTTCATTATATATAGATTTTGTAATTATAATTAAAATGAAATATGTTATTATCATGTTACAATGATTTGTTTTATAAAGAAACATTATTAACTAAATTAATTACATTAATATTAATATTACCATAATAGATATAAAATGAAATCATTATTTACATAGTTATATAATATCTTACCATTAATTAAATTCTAAATTCAACCATGATATTATTTTATATCATTTTGAAGTAGGTTTTGAAAATGACACAGACATGAACATGCATTAAATGTTTTGGTTATGATTATGAAAGTGGTATATTTTTAACTGATATCATTATTTAAAAAAAATTACATAGATAAATTTAATATGTTGAATCATATTTTAATTAATTTATTAAATAATAATGAAACTAGATGAAAAATGAGATTTGTTATTTTAGGGAGGTGGCGGTCTACAGAACCCATGGATAACATTTTCATTTATCAAAGAATGAGAGGGAAAAAGGTGTATTATAAATTTTATCTTAATAGTCATTATATATATAATAATTTTATCTAGTTTCAGCCTTATAACTAGTGAATAGAGGAAAAAGTGCAAACAAATTGTGTCTTTGTGGATGCGATAGTCAACACAATGCATGCATCAAAATTTCATTTTAATTATTGTAAAAAGATAGATGTGGTTAATAGAAATTTCATTTGGATAATAAAATTACGAATAAAATCTAAAATTATTTTATTATTTAGGAATTGGGAAATTAAAGTTTGGAAATTAACAAATAGAATCAATTAATTTATGAAAAAATTAGTTTTGTTTGGGACATGAGTTTTCTTTTAGATAAATCTTCAGAAATAGAAGGCTTTGGATAATTTTATCAGTCCAAAAAATTAAGGATGTCAAATATGATTTTATTGGATGTAATTAGGGTAGTTTTTCAGGATTAAAATTAAATATTTTATTAGATATTGTTGGGTGCTGAGAGGCCCATTTTAGAAGTGCTAAGAAGCATAATTTTGTAAATATTTCAACTAAATAAAGAGATCAAGAGTTTCACATGTTTAAAAGCCTCTAAAATTGATATTAGTGGTGTGGGGATATGTTTTATTTCATATAATCCTCAAAAACAAAATTCTAATAATTCTATTACCTCGTTATTGATATTACTCATTTGGTTAACCCTTTTTAACTATTTATTAGCTTTTAATGTGGTAATTAGTTTTTACCCAAGCAATATATTTTTATAACCATAAATAAAATTAATGTTACATAATTTAGAATAAACTACTATAAATATAAAATATATTTTATGAAATAAATTTTATATTTTTATGAGTTATTTAATTTATCAAATCATCAAAAATGGGTAAATGACCATTTTTTAAAAAGTATGTTTTTGAACTTAAAATTAATTTGTATTTTAAAATTAGCAATTTTATTAACATACAAGAAATAAATTGGTTTATTATAAAACTAAAAAATGTTTTTTGAATTTGAAAACAATTCAAACCCTATTTTTACCGTAATAATATTAAATTGAAAGAAAAGACCAAAAATTTATTTTATATAGGAATAAAATATTATGTATGTTTCAATAATTTAAAATATATTTTAGATTCATAATAAAATATAAACTCCCTAATTATAAAAAAAATAAAATTTTATTAATGAATTTTATTAATAAATTTTAAAATATTATTAATATAATGAAAAATTCATTTAATTTGGAATTTTGTTAAAAACTATATATTTTTCTATTCACTTAGAGATTACATATTTCAATAAAATTCCCCAAAAAACTATCTAGTTTTGACATGATGAATTATAAAATGACATTTATTTTTCAAATATAAATTTATAATATTAAAAAATATATTTTAAATGAAAATAGAATATATAAAGGTGAATTTATTTTGTTAAAAATCCTCTTTTAAATGTGTATATGATCTTATTTATATTTCATATAAATTTCCAATTTATATAAAAAATATTTACCACATGTTTTATTACTATTAAATCTTTAATTATATTTAAAAATATGTAATTACTCAATTTAGTTTTGTGTCATGTGTGAAAAAATATATCTAAACAATGTTTATTTAAAGAAAAATGTATTCTTAAATATAAGGGTTTTACTTTCTCCCAATTAAATTTATTATAATCCAAAAATTTTCATTACATCAAAATTTTATATAATTTATCATTTCATTGTAGTTTGAGGTGTTGGCCTGGTGGTTTAGATCACACTATAATATTGCATCTTGATAGGAACGATTCATGGTGACACAACATTGTGGATTTTTTAGGAACAAAATATTTTCTGGATGATGGAAACAATATAGAAGTGTCGACAGGATAGGTGATATGGCTCATGTAGTGTCCGATTATCATGAAAACAATTATACAATGGTGAGAAATAAATCTCTATCTGAATTTGTGGGTCTGTGTAGGAGTAGTCGTGATCAAGTATCATAGTGAGGATATTGATCGATGTATGTAGAGGTGGTGATATGGGTGTTTCTAATGAAAGGTGGTGATGGATAAGGCACATGAAATATCTATGATCGTAGCATCGGTGTATGGTGAGAGATGTTCAGATAAGGCAGACATGTAGGGTAGATAATTTGTTTATTTGGGTGTACCTTTAGGATTGGGGCCTTTCGGTAATTTTTTCAAAGACTTTATCACCCACAGGGACTATGGGTAATGTAATGGGGTCCCTTGACCTGTTTAAAAAAAAATTTAACATTTTCATCAATATATACGTGACATTGGATTTTATTTATTATGAAATATATTCAGTATTATATTTTGTGATACTATAAATGTGTTGTCCAAGAGATGCCTCATTTAAAGTTTCATGATACATAAAACTTGTAGCTTTATTTCAACAATCTTATTACTGATAAAATATTTAATTCAAAATGGGTAAGAAAAAATCCAATAAAATGAGAATAAATGGGCTTAGGAAAAATATTACCTAAGATGTATTATCTAATGGAATATTCATTTCATCCAATGATACTTTAATTTATACTATATCATACACGGATCAACATACCAATAATTAATTTTAACCAAGGTAGTCCAAAGTCATATTTCTATTCAGGTTTTTAAACTAACGCATCTTTGAATTGTAGTATATTTAAATATTTAATAATGGTGTAAAGAGAATGTGACTGACCAAGTCTAACATCTTTGTATTGTCTTTCCATGTCTATAGGATTAGGCTCACTCGTCATACACCAAGTAAAGATTTAGTTCATAATCAAGTAGTCCCTTTTAGTGTAGTTTCCCCATAGTATATCTATTCCAAAACTATATGCAATTTTCAGTGTCTAGATAGGTATGTAATTTATAGGTGAACCACATAATATCTACTATATCAAAACATCAATATGTTACCTTATTAAATGATTTTATTAGTTTTGAATTACAAATTGGGTTTTCTTTAATTTTCACTAATAATTATCCAAAAATATTATTAAAAAAATTCATAAAAATAACTAATCTATTATCTTATTAAAATTGAGTTTCCCTAGACCCTTATTCATGGGACTGGTGCTAAAACACATTCTTCATGCAATGGGTTTGATACAATTTCATATGAATATATCATTATTTTACAAAATTTCCCTACATAATCATGGATACTCATAAATTATCTCACAATCCCAATTACAGATGATTTTTTTAGGACAAGTTGTGTGAAGGAACAATTTTGTGAAAGGTGTAAATGTTTCTCCATAAAAAACTACCCTCAACTCCCTACTAAACGTCTCAGAATTTATACTAATCATCATAACCTTGGGAAGAGAAACATAATAAATGGGTGAGATAAAAAATTAGAAATATATAAACTCATCAACATTTTTTCAATTGTTAGAACATAAGAAAAAGAGAAAAATAGGTTTTTGATAAATATATTATTAATATAACATTTAACAATAATAGTGGTCTATAATACAAGATATCAAGAAATGTAATATCAAATGAGAAATCATATTGAATGGAATTATAGTATAGTATAATGAGATAAAAAAATTATCCAAGGAGTATAATCAATTGAATAAATATGGGGAATTTCATGGAAATGAAGTATAATAGTAATCTATGGAACTAACATAGATATAAAAATAGGAAATACTGGAATGATAATAACTACCCTTTTACCATAACATTGTTGAATGTGAATCACTACCTGATTCCCATAATGGATCAGGTATCACAACCTAATTCCCATAAACATATAACCTGAAGCTTCACATCCCGACTTCCATAAGTATATTGGATAAAGTATCATTATTTCATTCACATAAACAAATTCAGGAAGGCTTCACAACCCGATTACCCAAATAGTATGGAAGTATAATCCCTTATTGAATCTCAAAAATAGAGTGGAGTTTGAATATCTTCCTAATCCCCATAGTAGATCACATATTATTACTTGATTCCCATAACAATCTAATGATTTAAAAAACTGTAACCAAATAATTAGATGAGAATATAAGACCCCACCCATAAATTTTATAATCATGTGTGTTCCACCTTAAAACAATCTTAAAAAAAATCTTAAAAACTCCATGGAATGTAAAATATATTTTTAATAAAATTTAAATGGTTTTCCCAAAATATATATAAACAATCAAAATGGTTGAAATAAAAAATTAAAGCACCTCAAAAGATTATAACATATAAGCATTCATTAAGTTGTGTATGAAATCTATGTTCCATACAAATAGGTTATTTATAGATACTAGATAAATCATAAATATGTTTTTAGATAATGATTTTAACATTAGTGTAAGTGTTGATGCTATAAGACCCTTTGAAAAGTCAACTATAAACATGTCATATTTTGGAAATTGAAAAGTGTGTATTTTTAAAATCCATATATCTTAATAAATTCCAATAATGAATCCTTGGAAATGCAATAATGTTTCGAAAATGTGAAGTGTAGTTTTTATAAAACATTTAATTTCAAAATGAATCATCAATATTAGAGACTTGTAAATGGCATAAAGGTTTAAAAAAGAAAAAGTAAAACACCATTAAAATAATTTATTTTAAAATATTAATCAATAATATTTCCTAGAAAAAATACATAATTGTCTTAAAATAGTGAATTGGATTTTTATTAAAACTCATATTTGGGAAAATAAACATTAATAATAGATCCTTAAAATGAAATAATGTCAATTAAAATAGAGAGGGAGTATAAGATAAATAATTTTATTTCCATATAGTAAATTATTTTTCATATTTTGAAAAACATTTCTAAAAACATATATCATAAAAATTGTAATAAGGAATCCATATTAATTATTAGAAGTGGGTAAATAAAAAATTTCAACTACTATAACACATATATGGGTGTCGGAATAAAATGGATAACATTGGTGGGAATGTAAGACATAGATAAAGAGGAGAATAAGATTTCAAAAATGATGGTAATTATTCTAGTTAATTATACAATTTTTATGGGGGAGAATTTCATTTTGGATTAATATTTTAATCAAAAATACAATTTCCTTATAGTTTATAGTAATTTTCATTGAAATAAAATATTAATGTGTACAAATCTAGTTTTATATAAATTAAATTTTAACAATAATAATTATAACTCAACAAAGGAAGTTGATTTAACAAAATCCCTCAAAAAAATTTCTTTTTGAGTCGAAGTCCATTAAAAAAACATGATGTGTATTTGATCACTCCATGAATTACATGAATATGAGAAAAATACATTCATTATGAATTAGTCACATCAAATAAGAGAAACATTTATGTAGAATATCATACAATAATCATGGATTTCAAACTGAGATAATGAATCCCAGGCCATAATTCATGACTTCCACTTGTTTCCAGAATTAGTTTTTTTAAAAAATTATCTATATTAATAAGATATTTTATAACCTTATTCAAATCTAAATCCTTTTATAAAATTAGTTTTTCATTATTCCGTACCTTAATATCAGTTAGTTTTTAGTTATTTTTAATATTTTGTGTGAGTAATCATGATCGTATTAAACTAGATTCAAAATAGTGATGTTGTTATTTTTTATTCTTCAAAATTAAATCAATAAATAATCTAATTATATAGTATAATTTATGATCTGTAGATATTTATAATGTTATAATTTCAGTCTATTATAGTTTTTTTCAATATTTTTAAAATGACATTAATGACAAAAATGCTTTGAGGATTGTTAAAGAAAAAATTTTGGTCTCACAATAACTATGTTTGATAATATTATTATCATTATATATCCAAAATATAATATATTTTTTATTTATTTATTTATTTATATCATTTTTATCAGTTATTAAGTACACATTGTCATGTATGATCTTATTTTATATCGTATTTCATGTAGGTGGTATGATATACACAAACATTAACATACCATAATTAGTTCATTATTATGATTAAAAAAGTTGTTTATTTTATGAAAATATAATTCATAATAGAGACAAATGATACTATTTAGATAATTTTTTAGTGGTGAATGAAATTTAAAAATAATTTTTTAAATAATATTTAAACAATATGATAAACGAGATATATAACTTCATTGAGTTGGTAGTATATATAATGCATGATTACCGATTACATTTCAAGATGAAAGAGATTTAAAAATGTGGAATTAAAAATTTTATATCCATAAAAATTTTATATATATACATATATGTCAGTATTCGCTAATTCATTCCTTATAACCAGTAAAGAGAGGTGGTGTTGAGAAACGGAAGATGTTTCATTATGGATGTTGTAGTTCATGCAAAAAAAATATAGGTTTCATTTTTCATGATGGAAAAAAATAAAGTTTGTTAATTGTTTTTCCAATAGTATTATAAAATTATATATACAAACAATTATAATGTCATTATATATGGTTAATATTTAATTCATTATTATTCAATGTATTACATGAGATTTTGGAATCATCATCTTTCGTTTGTTGACTTTTATTATAAAAAAGTTTTCATTCCATTACACAGATGGAACCATTTGAGGTAGTATATAGAAATTGGTATTAAACACAATATTTTTCGGTTGAATTAGAGGAAATGAAGTTTATAGTATCACATTGGGTACCGTAAATAGATGGAAATGTGCAATTTATTCATCTGCATATGATAATTGATTAAATTGGGAATAAAATTTATATGTATAATGAGATGAGAGATATTCCTTTCAAAGAATGTGAACATGTATTGCTCAATGTATCACCATGGAAAAATGTTACACATTTTTTGAAAATCTAAAAGTTAATTAAATGGTTAAATTTACCATATTAAATTCTATATATTATGGGATTAGTTTCTTATAGAGTTCCTTTACTATAGATATATTCCTAGGTACATAATGTATTTACGGTTTCAATGTTAAGGAAGTATGTTTTAGATTCATCTCCAGTTTTGTGGTTGGAAGTCGTTTAGTTAGAAGGGAATTTTTCTTATTCTTAATAGCCTATTAATATTCCAAAACATAGATATATTTTGTTTTTGAATAATTAAATTCATTATGTAATGGTTTTATGAAAAAACTACATGGTTGCAAATCCGACATGGGAATATATAAATGCATTGGGGGAAAGATATACCCCATTGTTTAATAAGTGAATAAGATTTCATGGAAATAATTTCCAAAATGGAGGTGTAATGTAACAACACATTTTATTATAGCATGTTTTATTTTCATGTTAATTAATATAAATTAGATAGTTATATTCATTATGAAAATAATTATTTAATTTTTAGATGAAAAAGTAAGTAGTTTTAATTAAACTCTTTTATTATAATGTTTTTTAATAAATTAATATAAAACAAATTTTGAATTTTAATACATTAATTTCCTTTTTTAAATCATCATGTCAAAATAAACCTAGGGTAAACTTTTTAGATGTTTCAGACAATATTGATTTTTCAGTGGATAGTGAAATACACCGATTTTTAAAAAAATGTATTTTCTATTTAATAAATTAAAAAATATAAACTTCCAAATATGTTTAAAATATTATTTAAAGTAACATTAATATAATTAATTAATATTTCATCCACATAATTACATTTTAATCATCATAATAGTTTATTTTTATATAAGTTCATTTTGTGGTTAAAAAATGGGTTTTTTCTGAAAACTATTTTACTGTGCATAATATTTCTCTAGTTTAATTTTTTAAAACAACCCCAAATGAGGAATTAATTAAATTTATATTATATAATATATATCAATAAATATAAATTTAAAACAATAAAATTATTATTACAACTCATAATGCTAATATTAAATTATCTTATGAATTAGACATACCTTTCTTGAAACACCATTTTTTCATCGCGTCTGTGGGTTTTATTTTCCGAATCAATTATTCCATTTATAAGAATATAATTTAGTTAAATGGATTTCATATATGGAATGGTAACAATTTATATTTTTTTATACTCCAGTTTTATATAATATGTAGTGAAAAGAGTAAATATATTTTATTGTGTTTAAGGTAAAATCGAATTTACCTAATGGTTAAACTAAAAACATTACTATTAAAATGATCAAAAAACATTCCAAAATTATATTTTATGGCCACATTTAGATTTATAATGTATAATTTTAGAAAATCATTTATTTTTTATTCATGTGACCAGTGAAAATTATCACTACACGTTATTTTATCTAAAATTCCATGTGTGCCATTCAACTCAACTATAAAAATCCACCCCCTATCCTCTCCACTGGTCACCATAGAAACAATTTCATTGTAAAATACCATCCCTAATACCTTCCCTAATTTTAAAAAAAATTACCCAAAACCTATGTTTTGATCATAAATCCATGTTATGATGGATTATTTCCTCACACAAGGATGTTTTTTGAAAAAGGGGTATTGTGGTCAACCCAAAATTTTTATAATATTTATTCTTACGGCTTCATCAAATATTCTAAAATAATGATGATACAATGAAAAAAGTATCTCTTTTATACTTATTTTTTATATGTTAATAGAAAAACCAAAATAAATGGCCACTTTCTTGAAATGATTAATGAATCCAAAATTCGTGTGTAAAATGGGCTTCCACTATAGAAATTTGGGGATATAACCGTAGACCAGTAGCCTTGGAAAATAAGGAACATGGCTCTAGATAATTTTTCCTACTATTATAATACTGCATCTAGCTGTATCCCACCCCTCTCTCTAATTTCTAAACCATGTGGCCCTCTTCTTACTCATGACCCTCCTCATACCCATGACTCCTCCTGACCCTCATTATTTGATGTTATTGCAATCCTCATCCTTAAGTATGACTACCCAACCTCCCCAGGATAATCCTCCTCTAATGTGGTAACCCAGCCTCTCCATCAAATATTTTATGACATGGTCTCTCCACCACCTCCTCTTATTTACATTGGTAGTATCCACCCCACTTCCCTATCATCCTCATTCTCTGGCATAGCTCCAAAACATCATTGATATAACTCTGAGACGACATAGATGCATCTACATCACCTCCCAAGAACCCCCTCCATTTATGCGAACACCCACAATTCTTCTCCTCCGACATAGGGACACTATCTTTCCAATTTGTCACTCGAATCAATCCCTACCTATAGGATCATCCTTCTCTAATGATTTATCGCTAATCTTATTCAACTGACCCTAGAAAAATTCTCTATTTTTCAATTTCTTAGGAATGATCCCTGCATCAAGTGATTCTACTAAACTGTGTCTACATAAAAATTTAGAGTTCCCCCAATTTCCCCTATAAATTGATTTTATTCTCCTATAACAAATATTTCATTAGAAAGTGAACCATATTTCTCCCATGAAAATACAATTTCATTATTTTTTCCTACCACAATGAATTATTTAGATCCCATTGTATTATTCTTAATAAATTTGATTTTCCATTATTTAGACATGATTAGAATATAAAAATGCATCACTTGGATATATTTCATATATTTCAATGTTCCTATTTTCTATGTTTATATTAGTGACTAATAATCATGTTTTGGATTCCCTTTTCATATCTGATCATACCTAACTTGAAATAGTTCAGATATTTTCTGACGTTTATAAGTATAAAAATGTTTCGAGTAGCTATTAATTGATCTGTATTTGGTCATAGTTTATTTGATATGACTTAATGAAATATTATTATATAATTTATCACTTATTGTAAGTGTTTTTACATGTGTTCCCATTGATGAAATACTTTTCCCCAAATTATTTATAAATATTTTCCGTAATAGAAAAGTTACTAATTAGTTTTTAAAGGATTATCATATTTGATAAGTTCATAAATTCTTTTTAATAAGTGCAGCCAAAAATACATTGAATATTTTTGTTTTATGTTGTTAAATTGTTTTAAATAAGTTTAATAAATTTTTTCAGGTAATAAAATATTAAAAATCTTGTTTTTTAATTATTTATTTTTAGTTATATTATGGTATATTTCATTCATTTTTTATAGTTTTATACTCTATTTTAATATATTTTTAACACAAATCCATACAATAGTATTAATTTTACATGCCATGAAATTTTACTTTTTTAGATCTCATGATTTATTAATTTTAACAATTATTTTTCCTTTTCAAGGATACCAATGTTTGTGGCATTTCATTAAAAATATAGAGAATGATTTTATATGAAATGAAGTATAATTTTCTTCATTAATAATTTTTGGGGATTAATTTTTTCGAGAATATTAAATTTTTTATGAACATTCTATAATTTTCATTTTTTATTCTTTATTTTAAAATTTTTACTCTTTAAATTTTATGATATAATATGGTTTGGGAGAATATAGTAGGAGTTCTATTAGAAGTTATATAATTTTTTCATATTCAAAACAAAACATAGGTGGCTCTAATTTCTATGACATTTTCATTCACTCACTAATGTTATTATCATATTGTAATGGCCAATTTGTGTGTTTGAAAATTGATGTCATTTTAACTAAAATGCAATTTATTTACCAAATATAGTTCACCCCATGTTACCAGGTGTTCTTTTCATAACATATTGGATGAAAAATTTATTATGATGAAAGAATAAAAGTTAGGGGATTATTGCTATTCAGTTATCATATTTTTGGAACTCAAAAATACAGTAATGTTGGTTTCTATTTGTGTGTTTATTTTGTGAGTGTAGTTTCAAATAAATGTTTTTATTTTTTCATGATTATATTTTATTTATTTGAATCCCTTTATAATTGTAATGTTATGTTGTTTTATATTTCTTTTTTATTTCAATATGAGGATTATATTCAAGAGGTTGACCATTTCAGATGTATTTAAATGGTTTTCAAATGATTTAATGTTAATTTATATAAAAAATCCCTACAATTTTATTTTATATGAATATTTTTATTGATTTAAACCTGAGACTAAGGATGAATATCTTAAATTTCCCAAAAGTAAGTATGGGTATTTTCTTACAAGATTTTATATTAGTAACTACTTCAAAACATCTGAGTGAAAAATACGAGTAGTTATATAATTTGAAATTATGGTTTATTTGTTTATAGGGTGTTTCTTCTAAAGACTTATCCCAAACCACTAACTCCAATAAATATATCAATTTCATCATTTTACCTAAAATTATATAATAATTTATACTATATATCATTAAATTCTATATAAAAACCACATTCAAAGAGATGCCTTTCACTTTGTATTTATGTATATTTGTTGATATATTAGTGATTTCATATTAAACATGTTAAATAAAATATGCGTTTATATATAAATTTTATTTAATTTATTATTATTATATGGTAAAAAAAAATAAAACATCAAAAGATAAATTCTATACAGTTTATATGTGACTTTTATTAAACAAGTCAACATTCAAATAACCATATGAAACTATTTAATTATTTTTGTATTAACATAAAATGTTTACAATTTATAAATTGATTATATATATATATATTTATAAGTTAATATAGTTTATTTTTATATAATATTATATCTTTATAATGTATCCAAATTATATATTAATATAGTTTATATGTTTATATTTCAATAAAATTTGATTTTTTCATAGCTATAGGTCTGAGAAAACCAGACCCATAGGTATCAAGATCGGATTTTTGTGTTATATATAAAAATATAGATGTATAAAAATAATCTCCTAGGAATATTTAATCACATGGAATCTAGGTATATTTTTTATAGTGATAAAATTGATTCTTTAAAATCATATTATTATCAGGTTGATCATCTTTATTGGAATTGTTTTGAAATTCACAAAAATTATAATGAAGTGACCACCATTAAAGATTTTGAATATTGAATTGGGTCTAATGATATTATTCAGACCAAGGAAATGTTAAAGGATACATATTCCTATTTCACTAAAGTTATGAAAACATATAATGTTTTTAGAAAATAATAACCAATTTAACCAAACTAATATTTATTTTTTATTTTTTTCACCGCTAGTAAAATCATATGTGATAAAAACTATGAAATATTGATTGTGTGTTATTTATTTAGTGTGATTAATTGTGATTTAAATAAAACATTATTTTATGTTTAAATTTCATTTACTTAATTGAGTGTTTGAGTAAATTTACTCGTAGTTTTACCTTTTTATTTATCAGTAGCTAAACACTTGGATATTATCTTATTAGGAAATATGGTTCTATCATTATAGTTTAGTTATATTATTATACATATAAAATATTATAAGTTGGGATTCTTATAGAATTGGACACTACCATGAGGGAAATATATTGTGAAAATTATTATAGCTAATGTAGAAGTTATTATGTTGGTAATTGAACTATGAATTTAACAATATCCATCCACTTTTTAATAAAAAAAAATTAATATATAATATTTAAACTATTTCTTACTCATTCAATGTTTTCAAATATATATTCTCATTAAATATTTTATAATTATATAATTTTTTTAATTATTTATTTAATGCGAGCCTTACTATAGAAATAACATATCAAAAACAATTTCTGAAATCTCACCCCAAATAATTCATAGGAAAGTCATTATTATTTATCAATAATCTAATTTTTTATCATCAATAATAATTATATTCACTCATCAAAAATATGTTTAAAATATTCCAAGAATACATAAAATGGAAAAAGAAATAATAAATTGTAATATAATTCAGTAAATAATATATATCTAAGGATATAAATTAAAATTACACAATTAAATAATTCATTAATATGTAAAGAAGAAAAAATAAATAATCAATTCAACTATGAAATTTCCCATACATTTTAAACATAGTTATAATTTTCAAAGAATCATTTATGTATTTCGATAATTATCATGATATGAAATTTTTACATATATCCTAAGAAATATCTCTATCAATGTTGTAATATTTTTGACCCCAGGGATTATTCATTGGTTCAACTGTACTTTTTTTAAACTTCCCAACATATATACACATTCCCACACACGTAAATATATTGTAAATCCTAAAATATTTATATGTTTCACTTTATTTTCACTTGATTGTGTATGATTCAAATAAAAAATAAACACCATATAAGTGTCTTAAATATCATAATCTCTTCATCCCTGAATCCACTATTTTTTAGTATAGGAAATACCTTCCTTTTGCAAATCAACATTTAAAATCTCTTTAGGGAATGTTCTTAAAATTATTTTCACACTTAGAAGAAAAAAATTATTCCATATCATTTTTACGAAAAAATTTCCCTTCATGATATTAAACATTATTTATATTGATGATTTTGAGGAATAATTACATGACTCTAAATTTAGATTTAATGTTGTGGGATATTTTTTTATTCTCCCAAATAAATTTACTATCATCATGAAAGTAATTGAATTTTTGGATTCATCATATTTTCAACTAAATTGATCAACACTTAACAAGGTTTTTTTTTATATTTTATTTAATGTCAATATTATTGATACTATAAAAAACCTGGACCATTAATGGTTATATAATGAACAATAAAAAATGATCTATATATTTTCTTCCAAAAAATGATTCTTTAATATATGTTATTTCAGTTTAGTTAAATCAAAATAATATTCAAAATATGGATGAAAATTATTTGAAGAATATTAATAAAATTTTTAGTCATCTAATTTATGTTATCATTAACACTATCAATGGACATTATCCCTCAAATTCTTATATATATTAAGTGGATGTCCAAAATCCCATATCAATATTATAATAGATTAATAATGTTAAAGATGGGTTTTCTCATAGTGAATTCTTTGATGACCCCATTCTTACTATTTTATATTATATATAAAATTTTTGGATGGTGACATAATGAATTTCTTAAATAACATCAATCATTTATTCAAAAAATTGTAGCTCCAAGTCCACACGTCTCTTTCCCCATTACAATTTTTTCATCTATTGTTAATGCTTCCCCTATAACCTATTTTCCCTGTCAATATCTCCTCTATTAATCAATTTCATCTTTTTTTAAGAACCAAATAAATTAAAATATTCTTAATAAATAATATTCAATAATTACTCCTGGTGTAATTTAATTTTCATATTTATTAATATAACATTTCAAATGTGTATGCATAAATTAATACACATATTTCAATGTATGTTTATAAAACATTTCATATGTATAAAATACCCTATTTAAAATTCAATTTTAATATATATAAATAAACACTACTCGTGTATATGCATTTGAATCGCTTACATACAACTCATTTTATAATTTTAGTTATATATCACATAGAAGAATTATAAGTTCTGATTCCTTCATGTATTGTATATTTTATAAGAAATTTTTTTACATTAAATGTACATTTCATATTATAATATATTATACCATCACAATGTCTTGGGCAATGAGACATATATAATTGTCCGCATTTATGAAATTCAAGGGCTTGAAATCTATTTCTAGAACTATTTTGATTACTTTCATGTGGTATTGTTATTTATAATAATACTTCCTTATATATTTTTTTAGAAATCTGACCACACTAATTAGTTTTATGGTATATTTTAATTCTTACCAGCTTCATGTCATCATTGGAATATCGTGTTTCAATACTGTAGTTTTATAATTCATGGTTTTAGTTATCTAGAAAGGATGGGACCCCTATGCTATACATATAGGATTTATATTTCATTCATTTATATTAATAAATATTAATAATATCAATAAATCAATATTTGTAATGTCTTTGAATAATATTATCTTTGTAGGATTGAGTATGAAGGTGGAAGATCACATTAGAAAAAAAACATTATTGTTCGGTACTCACATAGGATTAAACTAAGATGGAGATCATGTTAGATTAAATCTTCAACAGTGTGATATAATTAAGCCACCCATCAGCTAAAGTATTGGTATCCTAATATAAGATCAAAACTATGGGATGTTTTATGCCAAGTTTCCCTTTTTGACAGATTATTATCTTTCTTGATATATTAAATTCAAAATTTTTTTATGCCCACATGATATTAAACTAGATGAATATAAAACAATTATCTCTCATCCTAGAATCAAAATTACTCATTCTTATGGTTTACCCAAATCAAGAAATCACCACAAAACATCCACACAACATCCATCCAATTAAAAATGTATGAATGATATCATAGATAATGGTAAATAATTTCACATAGTAGGGTTGATTTTTTATTGTTCAAACATAGAGAAATCACACCCCTCATCTAATCCATGTTGAAGCAGGTCTATGGGTAAATATTATGGTACCATAGGTATTAAAATTCATGGGTAAAGAGTGGAATTTTCTATTATTCCTATTTAAAAATTTATAAATTCCATTAAGAATGATTGGGAACCATGGGATATGAATATGACTTTGATGTAGATTAGGTTTTTATATATTCTAATTTCTAAAATATATTAATATAATTCATTTTGTTCTTTATTTTATGTTTTCTTCCAATCTATGTTATATTTTTTCATTAAGACCTTCAACTCCACGATAATAGTGAGTTGACTAAGGGTTTTCACAGAGATAGGTTCTATGATATTCATCTGACACCTTATGCATTAATATTTTATTTTTTAGTTTAAACATCAAGGATTATTAAGGTTTCATGGATAACATGTATGTGAAACCTAATGTCATAATTATTTTACACATATTGCTTCCCCCACATGCAATGAATATCCCTTTATGTATTTTATTGATGTATGGTGGTATTAAGAGATTGGATGGGGGATGTTGATCCAGATAGTTTTATGGGAGTGAGTAGAGTGATGTCTTGATCAATTATAATTCAATTTATTTAATAAGAGATTGGTGAAAAACTACTGAACTCAAATATTCTTAGTTAATTTGGGAATTCACACTTCAATATTACAGAGATAGATGTTCATAAATATAATGGAGTGTGTGAATTGGTTTTTAATTAGACTACTAGACAGGGATGTGAAAAAATGATTTGTAATAATACTAATAGTATCACATTCATCCTAATACTATTTTTGTGAATGTAAATGTTTTTATTTTCATCATTTCATCATGCTTATGAATCCAATTATTTTTTCTCGTTTATTTAAAACACAAAAATATAAATAAGTATTAGATCTGTGGGTTTTTATTGGATCATCGTGAAACGAACTCATCCAAATATTTGATAATATTTTACTAAATTAGGTAACTTCATTGATTCCACCATTTTCCTGTCTTCTTCTCCCTATATATTAATTTTTTAGATTTTTTGGATTCACTTTGTAAATAGGTTTCATCCCTCTTTCTTTTTATTTATTCCTCTCATTTTTGATGATTTTGATAGAAATTTTAAATGTGGTTTCCCTAGATAATGGTTAAATTACATCATAATAAATGTTATTTTACTTGTAAGGGATAAATGATTATGAGATTAAATAATCATTAGAATTTCATAACATATATATTTTTATTCAATTATATGTAATGTTTTATATATTAACACAATTTAATATAAATTTCAACAAAATTCATAAAACATTCAGGCATAAACAAAAAAATGATTTAAAAAATTAACACATTAGGTTGATATAAAGTATAAGAAATAAAATGATAATTATAATATAAAAAAACTAAATACATACACGTTTTAAAATTCTAAAATATGGATGTAATGTAATACATAACTATCATATATATATATATATATTATCCATATTCGTATTTTTATTAAAATAATAAATTTGATACCGTAACAAATACTTTCATATAAATTTTTTCCACTCTCCAATATCCTCTCCTTATGCTCCAAAATATTCATACCCAAATATTAAAAGATATGTTTTCTTAAAAAATTGTAATTTATACATCCCAACAGATATTAAAAGGCCCATTTTTACTATTATTATACTAGTGATTGAATTTTAATATATAAACACAATAATACTGAAATATATATTTCTAGACAATTACTTTTGAATCTTTATATGCTAATTCTTATACAAGTATTGAATACATACCTTCATATTCTTATTCATGTGCCTATTATAATGATAAAACTTATAAAATTACTGAAATAAACACCTGTTAATGTATATAGATCTTGTTTTTATGCTTATTCTTAAACACTTTCTCCAATACAATCATATCATTAAATTATTAGTGTGAAAATAACTGAGTATTTTTAATGAAATTATTATAAAATTATTATAATACATATATAATTTCAAATACTATAATATAAATGTATTGTAAAAAATATGATAATATATAATGTATAGAAAATTCATTTCATTTTTATTATTCATAAAAAGAAATATTATTATAAATATATGTGTGATTTTTATGATCACAATTACACTAATATGTATACCAAAACATAAATAATACACATTTTTATGTTTATACTGAATATTCCTTCTTTTGTTTAATGATATAGTGTAATATATAAACATTGTCATGTTTAATGTTATTATTCTTATTATTAGGCTTCAAGACGTACTAAATTTTATACATGTTAACCTATACTGTAATATGTTATTTTTAACATTATGCTTATGGGTTACATTATATTAACATTCTTTAGATGAAAAATAAAAATTCTTGTGCATGAAAAATTCATCATGATATTCATATATGAAGAATTTTTTAGATTGAATCATTTTTTATAATGGAATTATTTTTTTCTTGTAAAGAGGTTTATTGTTAGACTTAAATGCTGACAATTCAATACAAATTACCCATGAGGGAAATTTATTTTTAACATGCCATCCATGTTCTATATATTTTGTTATCTATGATACATTCATCGAGTTAGATATTTATAACAACTCTTAATCATTATTTACGTATTAATAACAATAATGACTCATTTAACATGGAATATTATTCATAAATTATATTTCTCCAATTAATTCGATACATGATTAACAAACATTATCTTTATAATATTAAATTTTATTTTTAGAACGTAATGATGTTTATGAAAAAAAAATTAAATGAAATGAAACTATTAATCATTATTGATATTTTTCATTGAGATTTATGGAATATTTTTTTTCTTGTATATCTGATTAACAAGACTCATTAATTGCTTCAGTAATGAATGAATAATTATCTATATTTCCCAAATGACACAATCCACAAATCCCTCATCCTTAATATTTGTGATTGAATAAGAATCTATAGTGTCTAGACATACCTCCATCACATGAAACACATCCTATTCCTTTTAAAGATATTCCATGCCAATAAATTTTATTGTATCATCCTTCAATTATGAAAACCATTTAAATTATAGTAACCTAATTTCATCATAATACAATAGTTTATAATTCATAGAATCCTTCAGTAAAAAAATATATTCATGGTAAATTATCCTCAACCATCAATAAAGGTGATCCTTTATAATATAGTGGTGAAAAATGTTCGCATTGTAGTTAGTTCATCTTATATACCACCCTATTGTAAAACCATAATAAGAATGTTTTCATTCCACAATATAGACACCATGTTTTTATTATTCAAATAGATATTCCCCATTTATCATTAGAAAAAAAATCACTATAGAGATTATTACTCATTTATTAAATTAAATAAATCTTGTAATGTTTACATAAATTATAGATGTATTAATATTCAATATCTCAGAATCTATTCTTATGAAAAATTCCATGATACTATTTCTTATCATGAATATGAATGGGGTAATACCATTTTAACATAATAATTCTTTATATCAAATATGTGTATCAATAATAGTTCATGTAAATAGAAATGTGTTAAATTAATCATGCATATAGACATTAGGTGTAAAACAATTTTATTTTTTCATTAATTAAATTTTTGTAATTTATTTAAATTTAGTTTAAGAGAATTCTTCTACTCCTACCACTGATTTAGTTGTATATGTTGATGTAGATATCAATGATATAGCTGGTGTAATGAGAGGAGGGGATAATGATGTTGGTGTTTTTGTATGAGATGATGGTGGCTATGATAGTTTTGGTAAAAATTATATTTTGGTAAATTTCAAATATAGTTTTTATTCTATTTTTTATATAAAAGTTTTATATTAATTATCTTATATATATTATGAATTAGAGTAATATAAATTTTATTATGTATGAGTTGTGTTTATATTTTATTCTATTTTATTATATTAAGATTCAATGATTGAGTTATGTCTGAATGTTGTTGTAAGGGTCTAGATTTATGTGTCACAGGTTGTTTTATACATTTAATTCTGGGTAGGGTTTTTTGTAATTCTTGTGAAATATAATATATTATGATTGATCTTTTTAATATTTTATCCATTCATAAGATATATCAAGTATATATAATGTTTAGGAACCAAGGTCCTAAGGTGATAATCCTAAATAATAATCATATTCCAAATATGAAATTATGGTATTGATCTATTAAAAAAATCTTTGTAGTTGATAAATAGAAGAAACACACCACATATAAATATAATGTGTTTATCATTTTCATTTAACATTGTTCTTGTTGTGCATAGAATAAGATTTTTGACATCAAATTATACTGACCCTATTAAATCATTACCATATTTCAATGTAATTTTATTGAAGGAAAAATATTTATTTATAAAAAAATTAGGTATCATTGAAATATAACTGAATAAATTTTTTGGGTCAATGGTTATGGTACATATAAATTTTGTATTCATCCTTTTTATTCACCATCATTCAATTATGATATGGTATGTTTTGTAATATAAATTTATTTATAGGATTAACTAAATGAAACTAATATTATATTTTTCTTTATAGATAGGGAATCTATTTAAATAGAATTTTCTAAGCATTCAATATGAGGCATTAGCTTGTAACATTTCTAGGGGTGTAGGTTCAGATATTCAAATAGGGCTTGACTTTCTTTCCAATTTGGATTTGATGCCTTGAATTTTATAAAAGAGGTCATGGTGATATTGTATCATACAATGTTTTGATAATTTTGATCTTTTTGGTGAGTGATTTGATGTGAGGAATTTGTTTCCATTTTTTATTATACAATATAAAGGATGAAATTCAATTTAAAATAGTAAGGGAGAGTATAATTAGTAAACTATAAGAAATATTTTAAAATTAATTTTCTCATAATTTTTCTTTTTTTATTTCTGTATATTGGGAATTTTATTAGCTTTTATTATCTTTTTTGGGGATATTTTTTATCATTGTATTCCATTGATGTCTCCAAATTTTACAATTCATTATATTTTATATATGATATATGTAATAGGGTATTGGTTGAACTAGTAAAATCAATTAGATATCTATCGTCTGTCCGATATCTATATTCTAAAAAGGAAGGAAAGATGAGAAGTGAAGATGATAAGTTAATGCCCCATTTGAAAACACTCATTGAAAAAAAACTTATATAATCTATCAATTAAAATTAATTATTTTTTGATTAATTATTGAGAAATTTTAATGTTATTTATATTTTAGTCTTGTTTTTTTATTCTATTGTAATGGATGTCGTTAGAGTTATTTTGGATGGGTTAGGAGTTCTTCTTGTAGGTTTGAGTGTTGTTGTATATTTTTATTTAGTTGTAAACCCATACTCATTTTTTGAAACCATGTTTATAGGTTTACTTCCAATATTTCAAACCCATGGATATAGGTCTAGGTCCATTTTTTCCAACTATGGCTATAAAATACATCATTATTTCATATATCCACGGTTTCCAACCCTGGCCGTATAATACATTAGAATTACCTATAACCATGGTTGGAAATCAAGATTGCATCTATAGCCTTATTTCAATACCAATAAGACCATGTTTCACTAATCGATAGTTATTAACTATCTTCATAGTTTCATAACCTATTTCCATTTTTATAAATCATGGATATTTCTTGAATTTCTAGTGGTGTACCACCTCTTCAACCGATATGATATGTTTTTCATTATCACCTTTCATTTTTTGTTATAATGATGAATTTAAAGTATATTTAAGATATTTTTAAGATAATTATAATCATTTAATTATTATATAACATATACCTTATTAGTTTCTATTAATTGTGGGATAGAATAATTTTCATCATGTGTATAGTGGACTACCGCCACATAAAGTGATTGGGTTTGTTTTACAATAAAGAAATACATGGGAGTTAATAAGGATGATCATAATGAATATATGTGATATATATGAAACAATTATGATATTAATGAAAAATATATCATTATTAACAAAAAATATGTCATTATATTTCCTACTATTCAACTCACTAATAAATGATAATGTTGTTCAAGCATACATGTGGACTACTACCACCATGAGGTGTTGTGATTGATTTTCCCCCATCACCAAATCACAAGTAGGATATGTATTATTATATTGAAACTAATTCTATATTATTTGTTATATTAATATCATTCATGAATGATATAATATTTCTTAACTTCCTTATATAACAATCAATGAAAAATTGAAACGTTACCCATGCATATATATGACCTACAATCTCTATAATTATAATGTAGTTATTTTTTCATAACCATATTTCATGAATGGTTTTATAAAAATAAATTTTTTATATAAATATTATTTATTTAATAATTATTATTCTCAAGATGACTGAATTTTTTTTACTTTGACCATAGTCAACCTACCAATGTAATTTTTGAAGGACAAAAAGAATATCATCAAGACATATGACGTAAAATTAACTGATTAAGTAATATTATATAAAATGGTAATAAGTAAAATAAAAGAAAAAATAAATTTTAAGATAATTCTTAATCATTAATCTAATTAACATATGTTTCATAATTATGATGATAAATAATGTACTTGATGATTCAAACTCAAGATAAGGGACTTTGTCTCAATTTCCTTTCACTGAGGCATATTTTGATGGTATAAGCCAATATTATTTTAGAAGGTGTGAATAAATCACACTTTCTCATGTTATATTATGAGTTTTTATATTTTTTTGATATTTAATTATATTTTAGATGATTTTATTTCATGGGTCTTATGGTTTAAATGTTTACAAATCGTTAATAGACTTGATCTCAAGATCCTTTCATTGAGCTATATTTTGATGTTTTGAACGTATATTATTTTAAGAGGAGTTTATAAAAAACCCATTTTACCCATAATGTCATTAATTTATCTATTCCCTTGGTATGTAATGTTGTTTTGAATAAAATGGTTTTATTTGGATTAAAATTCAAATGTTTTCAATGTGGTAAGGGTCTTTTGTTTTATAAAATAATCATTTATAGTTTTCATGAAAAATATTTTCCTTCCATGTATAAGATTTTAAAATTATGTTATGAATATAAATATATGGAATTAAAAAATTTAGAGGACATTATTTTCATTCTTTAAAATGTTTTCAAAAATTTTCTTTTTACATAATGTTTGAATTTTCTAGAAAAGAAAAAAAAGGATTGTTCTATTTTAATGTATATGGCGACAATGAATTCTTCAACAACCATAACTCTAATTTGAAGTTTGTATTCCTTTCATCATTTCCTATTTCATTTAAATAAAACCCTTATTTACCTTTTCTATTAATTTTGGTATTAAAAATGGGGTTTTAAAATAAATGGGTATTTTGATATCTAAATGATTTATGTTTATTAGTTCAAAAAAAAAATTCAAAGGGTTTTATGATAAAAATGAATATGTATATATAATTTATTAATGATATGGTACTTTATCATTATTTATGGGAAACAAGTGATCCCAATAATTCTTATACAATGGGTTGGGCCCCATTATATCTCCTAGGGAATACCATTATAGCTTATAAAAAGGGTTTCTCCCCATTTTTGATCATGAAAATGGTTTATCCCAGTATATCTTATACAAAGTGACGAGCCCCATAATATGTAATGACTCTTCCCAGTGGGGTTCATTTCCATGAATCTGCTATCTCATATTCAATAGGCCAGTGGCTAGTGATTATAACCAAGTAGGTATATCACAATCATTGGAGGAATTTCCATTGTACCTATACATAAAAACATATATCCATGCTCAAAGATTTATGAACTATATATAAAACAACTAGGAAACATATTTTTGAATACTATATATTCCAACCAGGGTACGATAGAAATGATATGTTTAGTAAAGACAACTGAGCCAGAATACCAGACCATGAAAAAAGTATATAACCATACGTCCAATATGTAAGAAGAGTTAGTGGGACTGTTGTTTGTAATCTAAAGAACACCACGAACTGAATGATATCACAATGCACCATATGGTCCAATCCCACTAAATACTTCATTAAAAGATTTCCCTTCTAGAAAATACATGACATATGCATGAAAATCCCGTGCAGGGGGGAGTACAACAGTACTCATTATGACACCCCAAAATCGTAAAGAAAAACAATAATGAAGGAAAAACCATCTCTACATAGTATATGTATATGGTACATTCTATACGAAATATCAATATATAATATGTCCACACAAAAATTATGGGTTATTTCATAACCATTTCATAGAAACACTAGGGATTCAGTCCGTATAATCCATGAATCACTCATCCAAAAGAACACACTCTTGAGTCTAATAGCACTGATGATGTCTATCTCAGATGTACTATTCATTGGGATATATCATGACCGATATATTCTAATAGATATGATTAGAAATATATGATACCACATGAGAGGATCACAACTAGATAATTGGGCGATACTAATAACTCCATCTAGATTAACATTCTAAGTAGATTATTGATGCCCTATGAATTTGGTCGCCTCAATACTGAAGACGCTACCTCGTGCATGAATAATGAATATAGGATCCTTCTCGGGGCCTCTCGGGAGGGGAGGGGGGTTCCAAAAACTCAATCAACGAATAAATGCTAAAGGGATCATAGTCACATAAGTTTGAAATTTTTGTACCTAACCTAAGGAAAGGATAATGGAACAAACCCTCACAAAACCATTCCAAGATACAGAGGACAAGAGAATCAAGCCATGTAGAAATGTATACAACATGTGTTATAGGGTCACACATTATGTCCCATGACCCTGGGTACTACATTTATACAACATCCTATTTCATTCCAATTTGTTTCATGTAAAAGATTCCTTAACGACATGTAGATGAAGTCACACCCCCTATCCTTCAGTCTGGCATCCACCTGTGTACTCCCTCCATGGGAAAATACATGGTGTTAACCTATGTGTCTCTTTCTCTGTACCAATACATGAGGTAGTTCACATACCTGGTCCAAACTTAGCCATGTGGTGGGGTACATTCCAAGTAGGAAACCCATGTATTCCACACTATTTTTGTGTGAATCCAATGTTACACCCCATGTTTCGAGGATGGGCATACATTCCATATGATTGGTTCACATTCCATGTGAAATTTATCTATATTTCAAAACCCTAGATGCAACTCAGTTGGGGTTATACGTCGTGTAACCCTGGGTTACCCGCTATGTTCATTAGGAATTTTTATAATGTTTTGTTATTCCTCCACATACATCGACCAATCTTCTGAATTATAATTCTATGTTATGTTCAATTTTAAACTCTGGATCTAGGATCATTTCATCACCCTAACATCTAATTTTGGTGTTTCGAGCCGTTAATCGGCTCGGAAAAACATTTAAATCTATTCTGGCACAAATTGATCAAAGAATGGTTTCTTCTAATTCTCTCTGATTTGTCCTTCTCTATCACTTCCTCGCGTCTATTAGGTCATCCCATGTTTGGATCTTCAATTTTGGATAATTTATACAAGAAATGAAGGTACAATGATCATTCGTTCATAAATGCGCTGATAAACGAAGAACACATTTAGAATAAAGGGGATAGAAAAACACCAAGAAGAAATATAATTAATGAACCTCAAGTGTTTATTTCAACCACAATCTGTACCTATAAGAATAGTCAGCAAATCAATATCCATTCTCTATAGTAAAACCATGTAAATCCCACAAAATCTAACCCATCTATAAAGAACGACCAAACCACAGATCAGCCAGTTCATTGGTTGGTCTGCATTCATTTTTGAACGTAAGAGTGGGGAATGAAATACAAAATAATACATCCAACCTGGGAATTGGATAATTCACTTTTGGAGTCCGATTTCCCCTGGCGATACCTGTCATGAATGATCTCTAGTCTTTTTTTTCATCACCGACATCAAAATAAATTCTTTAAGGTCTCTCTCGAGAGCCTCTAGGGAATTTTCGGGTTATAAACCTAACCATGGATCCCTTTCTAAAGACTTAATTCAAATATGTAGTGTCGCTCCATCATTATGTCATTGAAGTAGATAATTAAAATAAACAATCAATTTATTTTATTCTATAAAAATTCAGAAAACCACTTTTCAAAACCGACCTATGCTGACTAATTTTAGGTCACTCCTAAGTTAATGTGGATGCAATGAACGCAATGGTGCCCTTGGAATTTTTATATGGGATCCCATTTAGAATTTATTCCATTTTTTCAAGAAACCCACAAGCACATGCAATTTAATATTTTAATATTATTCAACCATTTATTTGGGAAACAAAATGTCTCTGAATCGCTTGCCTCTCAGTTCCTTGCTTCAAAATTAATCCATTTAATAATTATAAACAATATGTGGAAAATTAGAGATAATACATTCTCCCCACCATGGGGATATACACCCCTAAAAATCCAAAAAAAAGGATACTAAAAATGATGAGGGTATTGAGGAAGAATATGGGCCTCCCACTCCCATGTGATCTCCTAGAGATTCTCGTGTTGCCACCTAACATGCACCAAAGGAATCGATCACCCACAAAGGATCTTGTCTTATTGATAGTCGATCTCCACTAGGTACTCCTCAAAATTCTCTCCATCCTCAATGTCCATATCTCCCTAGTAGATGACTTCTAAAAGTTCATGAACATACATCCTAAACTACAACATGTGGAAGACATCTTGTGCCAAATCTAACTACATAAGTAGATCTAAGAATTACGCCACCTCTCCAACTCTATACAATATCTTTAAAGGGTTGATAAACCTCAAAGATAACTTACCACCCTCGTTAAAACATCATAATCTTAATTGCAGTGAAACATATAGGAATACAAATTCTCCTTTATATAACTCCAAAGGCCTCTTTCCACCTTTCAAAATAAGACCTCTGAAAGCTCTGGGGTAGTCTTCTTCTGTTCCTACATGATTTTCACCTTCTCTATAGTATATCTCTCCAATTCTAAGCCAATGTGAAATGACTCTCCTAGTTATTCCAGCAGAGTTTCTATAAGGACCCAGCCTTAAACATTACATAATCTTGAATTTAATGAATAATTTACATTGAGGATCTTCTTAGGTTTAGATTTGTAGAGAATTTGTCCATAAATATTACATTACATTTCAAAAATTAAAAAGTAGATACTTCTAATCAGTTTACATTATTTTCATAGAATAAAAACTCATGATAAAAAGGGTAATGTCTAGTGTCATGTTTTAGACAGCACGACTTTTCCTTAATCCCATCCTTGACTCTATTTATCTTTAGGTAATGTGAAAAACATTTCAAATCATGGGATGAGCATAAAAAGCATAGTAAGGGTTATAAAACAAAGAAAGAACACATTTGTTCATTATTTCAAACATAACATAATCCCTTTAACGTACCTCATAAAATCATAAGATTTATGAATAACACATAGAAAACATAAATCAAAAAGGTAACTTGTGGAATTCATATCATACTTACATTGTAGATATCACAGCTACATAGGGAGTTACATTTAGAATACCCATCACAGTATATTCTCAAAATCTATTAGGAGAAACATTAATGTTTTCCTCCGTTACATTACCCAATGCATTGGAGAGATATCTTGGGCTTTCCCTACCTAGGTTTATCATGAAACCACCAGTATATGTAACAATTACCAAGAACCATAACATATGCGTAACACATAAAAAACATAAAGGAATGATAAAATTTCCCCATTTCAATCACGATATATTATTTAAATATATTAACATAACAAATACATTATCAAAACTATTTTCAATAACAAAATACATAAAAGATTATATGGTATTTATTTTCCTTTTAGAAACATTACGTCTTATTAAGGAAGCCAAAGATCAAATAATACTCACGATGGCGGAAAGGTCGTTGTCACCGTGTACGTTAAATGAAACATTAATTATTGTCATTTAGTAAAAAAGATTCATAGAAAAAGATTCCCATTGAATGAAATGAAAATTCAAAGGAGTTTATATAGCTTATAAAATAAAAGCGTGTATTAAAACAAAATATGCCTCAATGAAATAAGATTGAGATGAAGTCCCTTACCTCCTGTTTGACTTGACTAGTTTATTCTTTATTCTCCTAAAAAACAAACTAAAGTTAGTTTCTACTTGATTAATAATCTTTTTCAAGTTTATTATTCCTCTTATATCACTTATTACCATGTTATAAACATTATGTAATCATCTATGTTAATATCGTTCGTTTTGTCGATATTTGGTACTTGAGTCAGAAATAGATTTCTTATAATTAAAGGTTGTTCACATGGTCCAAAGTTAATTATTTCCAGAATGATATTCATGATTTATATATAATATATATCATATATATCCAGTATATACATGTATTTATAATAGTTCATAACATTTTGAGGTATGAAATGAAATGCACCGTTCATGGAGACAGTAAGCCATACGTACGCATTAACGCTACATTCATTTTTATTTCTTATTTTAATTAAATTAAAACATAATGATACATAATTATATTATAATTAATGTATAATGTCATATATACTATAATTAACTCCATCCTTTATATTTCCCACATATTTCATTAACGAGTCATATCACTTTTGAGGGGGCGGTAGTCTGCACTTCCTCAAATGAAATTATCATGTTTACCCAAAATGAAAACCATAAGGGAATGCTATAGAAGAAAATTACAGAATAATAAAGATAAAAAAATTCTAATATATATCATATATAAATGTAGTTTCATATTAATGTCCACCATGAGATTTAGTAGGGGATAATCGAACAATCATCATTTCGTGAGGTGTTAGTTTGTCATTCACTGAAACAGTATGTTCTTCACCCATTAGATAGAGGTGTGTGTAAGTGTAGTTATAATCCTTATAATAAAAAAATCCTAGTATATTTAGGATACTTGTTTTGTTATAAAATAAAAGAATAAAAATATTTTAGGTGTTGAAGAAGTAAAATAAAATAAAATAAGTTAAGAGAAATCATTACCTTTAATTTGGGTAACTCCCTTTGGTTTGAACCAAAAGGACTTCTTGAAGTGCCTTATGTCGAATGTAAGGCTTATAAGTGGATTAGATGGGTCTTTAGAGCTTATTTGGGTAGGGATTGGATGAGACAACGGGCTTGGGATTTGTGAAGAATGGGTTAAAAGTGGAGTCCTTTTATAACGGGGAGGAGGGGCTCTTTATGAATGTGTGAAAATATTATTCTATTATAAACCTATCTTTGGTTTATAAAGATTAAAACCCCATTAAATATAAATATAATATGACTAATGGACTAAATAAAATCATCCCACATGAATTGGACAAGTTATGAATATTGTTTTAATATTTATAATCTTATTTATTTAAATCATTTATTAATGAGGTAAATACTACATCATTATTGTGTCATAAGTAATTTAATTTATTTTATGTCTACAAATTATAAGAAAATTACCATAATGTAGAAAAAAAATTCATTCCAAATAATATTTATAGTTTAAAAGATAACTTATATAATCCTATGTAAGAATTATGTTACAAAAATTTATTTATTTTTAGTCAATTTTGTCTTTACTTTAAATTAATTAATCTAAAGTATCATTATCACTACCAAGTGGCTCCATGGGGTCCCAAAATCAACCCAAGGTAGTCCATGGTCGGCCATGACTCTTCCAATAGGGTTATGACAAGTTCTAATATAAATGTTTGTTATAATGATATTCTTTTTACCTTGAATTTATTTCTTTACCTTTAACCACTGTAAATAAAAGTCAAAATTTATTATTCAACAAAAATTACTTTAATATTATTGATCCACATTTTAATTAATAATAAAAACCATGTATTTTGTATTTTATAATTTCAATCCACAAAAGCGATAATGTTTCATTTAAATGAAAGTGTCAGTTTTTAACTACTACTTAGTGGTTTCACTAGTCATCAAAAATTGAAGTTTTTCTAAAAAATACCAAAAAATAAGCTTAAGATATATTTGATATTCCAATTCAAAAATGATTTCTATTTTACCAAATTATAAACATAGAAGTTTCATTAATTAATTTAAAATAATTCTTATTGATACAACAAATAGCGTGTTTTTAAGAAAAAATAAAAATCAAAAGATTGATACTTGTTTATGTCCAATTTTAAAGTGAAATTAATTCCAATGACCAACATTGGATTAAATGGTAAAAACACATTATTATTACACATTAAAACCAATTAAAAAGTAAATCTATCCATATAAATAAATAATATTAAAAGTCACTTTTGTATTAAAATACACTATTTTCACTATTCATAAAAATAAATTTTATTAGAAAAATACCAAAAAATTACCCTAAGTAAATTTTGATGTCCCGATTCTAAAGAAGAATTTTATTTGGTCAAATAGAACATATAAATGTGAACAAAACTATATTTAAAGAGGTTTCTCCATCAAAAGGTGGTATCTCGGCCTTTTAAAGTATACTATATTATTTATGCTTCAAATTAAATTCATTCATATTATAATCCTCTAACATTAATTGGATAAATGTAAAAAACATTTAAAACACATGTATAATCATATTTTAGATAGTTCTATATTTTCTCGCCAATACAATGACTAGGCATTAATAATAATTTAAAATAATATTATTATATTATTAGTGTGAAATGTAATATTTCAAAGAAACCCGTTGTTGTGTATCGGGTACGCCATCCAGCATATCAACCCCTTTAAAGTGAAATTAATATTTAATTCATAAATTTGAATAATTATGGAAAATGACTTAATCGTTATTTACACAGGATGTTACATCCTTCCCCTCTTTTGGGAATTGTGTCCCCTCAATTTTATTCCCTTATCAAATAAGTGGGGGTATTTATCCCTCATAGCATTTTAAGATTCCCACGTTTCCTTTTCAACCATATAATGTTTCCACAAAACCTTCACCTGGTGAATTGTGTTATTCCATACAACTTTCTCTCTATGTTCAAGAATCTGGACTGGTTATTCCTCATAAGAGATATTCTCTTCCAACTAAACTACCTCTGGGCTTAAAACATGAGATGGATCTGGTATATACTTTCTCAACATTGAAACATGAAAAACATTGTGTACCTGTGACAAACATAGAGGTAAATCCACTTTATATGAAACTGATCCAACTTTCACCAGGATTTTATAAGGCCCAACGAACCTCGAATTCAAATTTATCTTCTTACCAAAACGCATCAAACATTTCTATAGAGAAACATAGAGAAAGTCATTATCACCTACCTCAAAAGAAATATCCTTCCACTGATTATCTTCATAACTTTTCTTCCTACTCTGAGCTGTTTTCATGTGATTCTGAATAAACTGAACCTTTTTTTCCATCCCTTCTACCAATTCTTGTCCCATCAGCATCCTTTCACATACTTTATCCCAAAAAGTTAGAGTTCAACACCCCTTTCCATATAATGCCTCAAATAGAGCCATTTGTATACTGAAATAAAAACTGTTATTATAAGAAAATTCAACCAAATAAATATGATGGTTCCAACTTCCCTGGTAATCTTGTGAACAAGCATATAGAATATCCTCCAAGGTCTGAATTGTTCATTCTGACTGTCAATCTGATTTTGGATTAAAAGATGTACCAAAATTTAACTTAGTACCCAACAAATTCTAAATGCCTTTTCAAAAGTTAGAACTAAACTTGGGATCATGATCATATACAATGGAGTGGGGAACTCTAGGAAACCTGACTATTTCTTTAACATAAAACCATGAAAGTTGATCTAGAGGCAAAGTATCTCTAATAGGAAGGAAATGAGAAGATTTAGTCCACTGATCAACAATAACCCAAATTATATTATTACCTTGAGATGTCTTCGGTAATCCCACAACGAAGTACATGGATATATTTTCCCATTTCCACTCTGGCACTGATAAAGACTAAAACATCCCTTTCGGTAAATTTCACTATGCTTTAACCTACTGAAAATTCAGACACTTCATAGTAAAATCATTGATATATATTTTCATTCCATCCCACTAGTAAAACTCATGAATATTTCTGTACATCTTAGTACTATTAGGATGAACTGAAAATGAAGAACTATGAGATTCACCTAACAACTCATTCTTCAACTGTGAATCACAAGGCACACATAATCTCTTCCCAAACCTCAAAAAAATCATTATCAATGTTAAATTTTGGAAACTTACCATTCTGAACCAACTCTATCTTTTTCTGAAACTCGTTGTCTTTCTTCTGCGCTTTCTTTATTGTGTCTGATAGAGTTGATTTCACTGACACCTGAAACAAAACAGAATAATTTTCTGCACCAAAAAACTTTATGCCAAAATTTATCAAATCACAAACCAAAGGATCTTACTCATAATGTATCATTGTTAATGAAGCATTTCTATTTCTACTCAAAGCATCAACCACTTTATTTTCTTTTCCCAGATGGTAAAGGATCGTGCAATCATAATCCTTGATTAATTCCAACCATATCCTATATCTAATATTCTAATATTTCTGAGTGAATATATACATCAAACTTTTGTGGTCAGTATATATTTCTCATTTTACTCCATACAAATGATGCCTCTAAATTTTAAAAGAAAAAAAACATCAGCTGATTCCAAATCATGTGTAGTGGAATTTAACTCATGAGATTTAAACTGACGTGAAGCATAAGCAATTACTTGATGATTCTGCATAAGTACACGACCAATTACATTCAACGAAGCATCAATGTAAATATAAACTCACCATTTATATATGGTAGTGCCAAATCCGGAGCATTCACCAATCTTCTTTTCTATTCTTGAAAAAAATCATCAGATTTTTTTTACAAACGAACTTAAAACCTTTTCTAGTAAACATAGTCATTGGACTTGATAACCGTGAAAAATTATCAATAAACCTATGGTAATAACCCTCCAAACTAAGAAACCTACGAATCTCGATTATATTTTTCTATCTTGGTCATTCTTCCATAACGTTTTTTTAGCAGGATCAACAGTTATTCCATTTTTTGAAACAATGTGACCATGGAGAGAAATTTCCTATAACAAAAACTCACACTTTCTGAATTTCCCATATAGATTGTTTTCTTTTAAGGTTTGAAAAAAAACCATTAAATGAATTTCATGGTCT
Source organism: Viscum album (assembly GCA_963277665.1). NCBI lineage: Eukaryota > Viridiplantae > Streptophyta > Magnoliopsida > Santalales > Viscaceae > Viscum > Viscum album. The sequence goes on along the minus strand of OY728140.1, from coordinate 1,260,551,527 downwards.
TATTTAATTTAAGAATAAACTAAAATATCTTCAATGAACACTACTAAAATCTTATCCAAGAATTCACAGAAAATTCTATTTATAAGATCCATAAATACAATAGGTGCATTGGTTAAACCAAAAGGAATAACTAAAAATTCATAATTTCCATATATATTACGAAACACAGTCTTTGGAATGTTTGTATCCATTACTTTCAACTGATGTTACCCCAAACTCATGTAAATCTTCGAAAAATATTGACCTCCCTGGAGCTGATTAAACAAATGATCAATATGTTGCAAAGGATACTTGTTCTTAACAATGATATTATTCAATTCTCTATAATAAATGAAATGTCTTAATGAACCATCATTCTTTTTAAAAAACAAGACAAGAGCACCCCAAGGTGATGTGATAGGTCGAATGAAACCTATATCTAATAATACCTGCAATTTCTTCTTTAACTCTGAAAGTTCAATTTGAGTCATTCGATAAGGGGGTTTTGAAATTGGATTAGCATCAGGAACTAAGTCAACAGTAAATTCAACATTCCGATCAGGTATAATACCAAGAAACTCGTTAGGGAAAACATCAAGGTACTCATATACCACTAGTAAATAATTAATATGAATTGTTTCTTTTTTTTCAACAATATATGAAATGTAAAATTCACTTCCATCATTTACTAGTTTCTCAGCTTCTTGATATGTTATCAAAAGAAAGGGTTCATTCGTGTACACAAACTGAAAATCTTTCTGAAAATATACGTCTTTAGCTCTACAGTCAATATTAGAATGAAAAAGATAAAGACAATCCATACCCAAAATAACATCAAACTCTACTAGAGGAAAAACAATAAGGATTGTAGGTAGATTATTTCTTCACACAAGGACAGTAAGGTTCTTATAGTTTCTTTTTGTCACAAAATTTCCCCCCGCTGTTTTTACTATAAGATCTGTATTTATATCTTCATATGGAATTTCCAATTAACTAGAAAACTTATCTGAAATGGAAGAGTGTGTCAGCCCAGAATCAAACAACACATTGGTATAATCTGAACAAACTAATAGTATATCTGATACTACTTTATTTGATGGCTCAACATCTGCTGAAGTAGTTGAAAAGAACTTCACCACCCCTTTCTTCGTGTAGTCTAGCTTCATTCCCTTAGTTGAGTTCTTAATTGGACACTTATTTTCCTAATGAACCATTTCATTTCACTTATAACATTTTACTGAATGTAAATCATATTTTGTCTTACCATTAACTTGATATTTTTCAGTGCAATTACGAACCTTATGTCCCATTTTACCACATCAATAGCACTTACCAGAATTCAAAATACATACCCCAGCTGGCTTTTTACCACAATTATCACATACTGTAAACTTACATTTCTTACCATCATAATTTTTTGAAGAGTTCTTCCCTTCCGTCTTCCACCATGACATCTTATTCTATTGTTTTTCAAAGAACACCTGATCATCGGAAAAGTCAATTTCCACCTTCTCCGAACAACAAAAATGTTTTTCATAACTTTTGACCTCACAAGAAGCTAAAGACCTTTGATAATTTGGATTTAATCCTCAGTAAAAAATGGTTGAGTTTACTATCAAGATCTCATATGAAATTTTGAGCATACCTTGCCAGTCGAGTGAATATTTCTTCATAAGCAGTCACTGAGACATTCTCCTGCCTCAATTCCAAGAATTGTTTTTCCATCCAAAGATAAAACACCTTAGGAAAATAATTCTCAAGAAACATAACATTGAATTTATCCCAATGAAGATCATTTATCTCTTCACTATACCTGATATTTTTCACCATTGACCACCACTGACCAGCTTCACCTTCAAAACAGTAAACAAAAAGACTATCTTATTGATGTTCTGAACACCCCATGTCATCAAACATTTTTCCCAGTGCTTTAATCCACCATTCTGCTAGCACATTGTCAGATGATCCTCAGAATGATGGGGGATGTTTCCTCATGAAATGCTCCACCACTGAAATTTTCTTCTGTGGTTGATCTGGATAATCTCGTGCATGGATACCACCACCATTTATTGCCTGAGTCAAATTTTCCATCACTATAACAAACTATTCTCTTCTAATTCCAGAAATCTCTGGTTTCTGATTTGGAATGTTGACTTATTCCATATGTCGTCCTAACATAGATGCCTTGTTCCCTCTTCGGAAAACCATTCTGAACACAGAAATATCTTATATGAAGCGCAATGGTAATCTGTAAATGCTATATAATTTCAATATTAACATAAATTAATTTATGGATATTAATTTAACAACACCCTAACTCTTAAATTTATCTAAACTGACCTCTAATACCAACTATTAGTACTTTGACTTAAACATTACATAATATTCAATTAATTAAATAATTCACATTGAGGATCATTTTAGGTTAATAGTTTTATAGAATTAGGACATATCTATTGCACAAAATTTCCAAAATTAAAAAGTAGACACGTGTACCCAGTTTCCATTTTTTCATAAAATAAAAACTCTGGAAAAAAAGTGTCATGTCTAGTCCCATGTTTTATACAGCATAATTATTCTTTGATCCCATCATTGACCCTATTCATTTTTAGGTCCTGTGAAAAACATTTCCAAACATGGGATGAGAATAAAAAGCTCAGCAAGGGTTATAAAACAATGAAACAAAACAATGGTTCCTAATTTCATACATAAGATAAACTCTTTAACATAAATCATGAAATCATTAGATTTATGAATAAGACACAGATAACATAAATCAAAAAGGTAACTTGTGGAATTCATATCATACTTACATTTTATCTATCACAGATATGTAGGGAGTTACATTTAGAATATCCATCACAGTATATCCCCTAAATCTCTTAGGAGAAACATTCACATTTACCTCTATCATGTTACCCAATGCATTGAGGAGCTATATCAGGCTCACCCACTAGGTTTACCATGTAACCACCAATATATATAACAATTCCCAAGAACCAAAACATATTTTTAACACATAAAACAAACCTAATGTATAGATAAAATTTCCACATTTCAATCCATTATCAAAACCATAAAACCATTTAAAACCATTACAACCATAAAAAATCTATTATCAAAACCATTTTCAATACCAAAATACATAAAAGATTATATGGTATTTATTATCCTTTTAAAAAAATTATAGATTCTTAGGGGATCCAAAGATCAAATAATAATTGCAGCGGCGGAAAGGTTGTTGCCACCACATACGTTAAAAGAAACATTATTTTTTTGTTGATTAGTAAAACGCATCGTAGAAAAAGATTCCATTTGAATGAAATGAAAATTCAAAGTTTTTTATACAGCGTATAAAATAAAATCGTGTATTAAAACAAAATATTCCCCAATGAAAGGATATTGAGACAGAGTCCCTTACCTCGTGTCTGACTTGACTCGTTCGTTCTTTAATCTCATAAATAATAAAATAATGTTAATTTCTATTTTCTTTAGAACCTTTTTCATGTTTATTTTTTCTTGTCTGTCACTTATTATTGTGTTATAAGCATTATGTAATCATTTAAGTTAACAATGTTCATTTTCTCGATATTTGGTACTTGAGTCAATAATGGACTTCTTATAATTACAAGTTGTTTACATGGTAAAAATTTCATTATATACTGAATTATATTACTGATTTAGATATCATATATATCATATATATCCAGTATATACATGTATTTAGAATAGTACATAACATTTTCAGATAAAAAATGAAATGCACCGTTCATGGAGATGGTAAGTCGTACGTACGCATGAACGCTACTTTCATTTCTATTTCTTATTTTAATGGATTTAAAACATAATGATATATAGGTATATTATAATTCTAGTATATTATCATATATAATATCATTAATTATATCCTTTATACATCCCACATATGTCACTAACAGGTCATATCACTTTGAGGGGGTGTTAGTCCGCACTTCCTCAAATGAAATTATCACGTTTACCCATAATGGAAACCATAAAGGTATGCTATAAAATAAAAATACAGAAGCATAAAAAAACATAAACATAATATATATCATATATAAATATAGTTTCATCTTAATGACTTCCATGAGAGGTGGTAGGAGATAATTGAACAATCATCGTTTCATGAGGCGTTAGTTTTCCATTCACAGAAAGAGTATGGTCTTCACCCATTAGATGGAGGTGTGGGTAAGTGTAGTTCGAATCCTTCTCATAAAAACATCCTAGTATATTAAGGATACTAGTTTTATTTTAAATTAAAGGAATAAAAATATTTTATGGGTTGTAGAATTAAAATAAATGAAATGAAGTTAAGAGAAATGGTTTCCTTTACTTTATGTAACTCTCTTTGGTTTGAATCAAAATAATTTTTTGAAGTGACTTCTGCCTAAGGTAATGCTTCTATGAGGAGGATATGTATCTTGAGAGCTTATTTGGGTAGGTTTTGGATGAGCCAAATGTCTTGAGAGGTGTGAGGAATGGGTTAGAAGTGGTGTCCTTTTATAAGGGGGGGAGGGGCTCTTTAGGAATGTTTGGAAATTTTATTTAATTATAAACCTATCATTGGTTTATAAAGATAGAAAACTCATTAAAGATAAAGATAATATGACTAATTGTCAAAATAAAATCACCCAATAATAATTGGACATATTTTGGATATTGTTTTAAATTGTATAATATTATTTATTTAAATCATTTATTAATGAGGTAAATAGTGCATCATTATTGTGTCATAAATAATTTAATTTATATGATGTCTAAAAAATATCATAATTTAGTAAATCTCTATAGATTTATAAATAATATTTATAGTTGAAAATATAACTTATATAACTTTATGTAATAATTAATTTATTAAAAGATATTTATTTATGTCATTTGTGTATTTACTTTAAATTAATTAATCTAAAGTGTCATTATCAATCCCATGTTGCTCCATGGGGTTCCAAAATCTACCCAAGGATTCCCATGGTCGGCCATGACTCATCTCATAAGGTTAGGACATGTTTTATGTTGATTTTTTATTATTAGGATATTGTTTTTACATTGAATTTCCCTATTTACATTTAACTACGGTAAATAAAAGTAAAAAGTTACAATTCACCGAAAATTATTATCATCTTATTGGACAGAATTTTACTTACTAATAACAACTATGTATTTCAGATTTTTTAAATTGAATCCACAAAAGCAGTAAAACACCATAAAAATGAAAATTTCAGTTTTTAACCACTACTCAATGGTTTCACTATTCATCATAAATTGATGTTTTTCAAAACATTACCAAAAAATAATCCCTAGATATATTTAATATTCTCAGTTAGAAAATGATGTATATTTTACCAAATTGAAAACATAGAATTTTCATTAATTAATTTAAAATTAATTTCCATTGTCAAAACAAATTCCATGTTTTTAAGAAACAATAAATATCAAAATATTGATACTTGTTTATGTCCAATTTCAAATTAAATTTAATTACAATGAGAAAAATTGGATTAAATGATAAAAACATAATCTAATTACACTTTAAAAATAATTAAAAAGGTAATCTAACCATATAAATAAATTCGATTAAATGGATCTTTTAAATTAAAATACATTATTTTTAACTATTCATAAAAAATGAATTTAATCAGAAAAATAAACAAAATTTACCCAAAGTAAATTTTCATGTCCCAATTCTAAAGAAGATTTTTATTTAGTAAAATAGAACATATTAAAGTGACCAAAACAATATTTAAAAAGGGTTCTCCATCAAAAGGTGGTAAGTCAACCTTTTAAGGAATATTTGAGTATTTATGATTAAAATTAAATTCATTCATATATTAAGCCTATAACTTTAATTGGATAATTGTAAAAACATTTAAAAACATCTATAATCATATATTAGTTAGTTATATTCATTCCCTCCAATACAACGTCTAGGAGTTAACTACAATTTAAAATAATATTAATATATTATTAGTGTGCAATGTATGATTACAAAGAGACCGTTTGTTGCGTATCGGGTACGCCATCAATCATATCAACCCCTTTAAATTAAAATTAACATTTAATTCACAAATATGAATAATTATGGAAAATTTCTTATTCTTTATTTTCCTGGGACTTTATAGTTTCGACCTATAGGGTCACCCATACAAGGCCTCAAATGGTGTAATACTAATGGTGGAATGGTACTTGTAATTGGGGACAAAATCTACTAGTGGTAGGTGATCCTCCCAAAATTTGTGGAAGTCCAACATGAAAACTCATAACATGTCCTCTAGAAACTGAATAGTCCTCTCTGTTTGGAAATCAGTCTATGGGTGGAACACTATGATGAAGCATAACTAGGTCCAAAAATTCCCCTGCAATCCCTTCCACAATGAGGATGTAAAATGAACATCACGATCAAAAAAAATAATCAATGTAACTCTTTGGGGTAGAACTATATTCTGAACATAGAGTCATCCCAAGATCTCTACTGAACTCTGCTCTTGGATTTCTAAGAAGTGTTACGACTTGGTGAGTCATTCAATGATCACCCAGATGGAATTGATTCCCCAAAACATACATGGAAAACACATCAAGGAGTCCATAGATATTCAATCCCACTTTCATTCCAGAACCACAAAGGGTTGACCTAAACCTATTGGAACCATGTTATTAACTTTTACTTACTAATAATTAAGGCATTGAGATACAAAATATGCCATCCTTTTTTCATTCAGGGCCACTAATACTAATATCAGAGGTTCGGGTCCATCTTTACCAGACTAGAATGTACTGCCAATGGAGATATATGAATCTCCCTCAAAACCACCACCCACAATGGCACTTGTACAACTATATGTACTCTAAAAAGGATGATGTTATCCCCACCTTTTTCAATATTCATCATGATCATGACCTATAGATATTTGAGAACCGAGAGTCTCGTAGTTGTTATCCCAAAGCTATGCATTCTTGACTCACTTTAAGAGTGGATGGGTAACAACCATCGACTAGAGGTAGGATGCTCCATCTCCATACACTAAGACTAATTATAATAAGGCTAACTGCTCTGATTCCTTATTCAATAACTATGAACCAGATCTCTTACTATGAGCATCTACCTCCATGATCCCCTTCCCATGAGTATGGACAATATACAAGTCTAGTCCTGGAAGAACTCTATCCATTGCCACTATTTCAAGTTCAGATCCATCTGAGAGAAGATATACATGAATCTCTTGTGATAATAGTAGATGATAAACTATTATCTTATCAGGAAGTGTCACCACATTTTCAATTCGAATACTACTGATTCTAACTCAAGTTCATGGGTCACATAGTTATTCTCATGTGGTTTCAAATTCTACAAACTATAGGGAATCACTGAGAGCCTCTACATCATGACAAAAAATTCCCATATCTCGATTCATAGTGGAACACTATGTACTTGACACCCTCCTTTGACAACATAAAGATCATAGTGCTCATGAAACACCTCATCAACCACTAAAAAGTCTACTGGAACATCTCTTCCCACATGAAACACTGGCCCTTTTGAGTAAAATATTTCATAGGTGCTAATATCCTAGATAAAGAAGGTATTAATCTCTCGTAATTTCTTTCTAGCCCAAGGAAGCTCTGTATCTCCATCAAGCTCCTATGTGAATCCCAATATAACACTTCCTCGACCTTGGCGGAGTCCACTACCACTCCATCTGCTGAGATATCATGTCCTAGAACATGGAATACATATGTCCATTAATAGAACATTGAGCCTTTCCCATAAAGATGGTTCCCTCTGAGTATGTCCAGAACCAGCCTTATGTTTCTCTCATGCACATATTCCAACATAGAGTACACAATTATATCGATGATGAAGAATATCATGAACTAGTCTAAATAATGTTCCAAGATCTAGTTCTTAAGTACATGAACACTTCTAGGTCATTCTTTTTGAAAAAGGGCATCATGAAGTACACATAGTGACTGTAATTACATCTTAAGGCAGTCTTCGGTATATCCTCATCTTATACTCATAGATGGTGATATATTGATCAAAATTCAACCTTCAAGAACCATATTTCACCTCTCAACTAATCAAATAGGTCATTCATCCATGATATTTTATTTCTATTCTTTATATTCCCCATTTTCAGGCTCCGGTAGTCCACACACAACCTCTAACTCTGGTCTACCATTCTGGTAAACAAAACTAGGGCCACCTTGAAAGATCTAAACATAGAAAAATCATGGTGGTTCAGAGGTCCCAATATTGAATTTTCCATAATAGATGACCAATCCGGAATTAATAAGAAATTAAATGTCAGTATCCATAGATTAAGAATCAAAGATCTAGAAAAAAGAAGAAGATGTTGCCAGATCTTAAAGAGATGATCTAGCGCATCTTGTTTATATTTATTTTAAATATTTTCTGCAAATATTAAATACCTGGATCATCAATAAATTATTCATTGATGATTTTGATCTTCCAAAATGACCCTTCTAGATTTTTTCATTGCAGTGGAGAGGATCCAAACCAAAAGCACTCTAGTAGTCATCCACACATGTTCTGGTGGCCTCCGATTAGCACCACTCATTCACTGGGTTCTAGCACAGTCAAAGTGAGTATATTGTGTCTTTCATTGTAGATCTCATATTCTATAGTCCTAAAGAACATATCTCATTATAGAGAGGTTAGTTTAGAGGATTTGAGAGATTAATTTTTTTGGATCAATATTTCTTTCACCACTGGCAATTCAGTTTACCAGGCATAATGGTACAATAGACATACCATTAAATTTAATGACATGGGGTTTCAGTTATAATATTTAATTGTGTAATTGAAATTAAATACTTTTATAATCTTAGAGTAAAACCATGTTACAAAATAACAATAACAACACCATTATTTTTGCGGTGCCAACATCAAAAAAATTGAATCATAAATGAAATATCATGCCCATAATTATGACAACATTATTATTATTTTGTCTAGTGACAACTAGTTAAATAATTATTTTAAGTCTCCAAAATAATTATTTTACTATCATAATGGCCTTAGACCATTCAAACCCCACATTCATATATTGGATAGCATAATAAATATATAAATAATTTATTCTCTTAAATAAATATTTTATTTAAAAACAAGTAAGTAAATATTTATTAAATGTTCAATAAAATTTATAAACATATTTTATTTAATTTATGTAATCATTTTAAATTGGATAAACATATTCCATGGTATTTATAATAATATTTATTCCATTAACTAAATTCAAATAGAATTTAATTGATACCACAAGAAACACTTAATGTGTGACCCTATAGGATTATTTCTCATTGGCATTAGATGTGCTTGCCTACAGTCCAAGAGTATTATCTAGAAACAGGTCATGGAACCCAAAATAAAGAACATAAAGTCACAATAAAGACATCCACATATGAACACTCACTATTCAATATAATCTCTTTGTCACAATATCTCATCAAGATGGTTTCATGATAGTGTCATCAACCTATTTTCATGATACATCTTTCTTTTACTACATGAAATAAACTTGTCATTATACCATATCCATTGAATTTAGAGCGAACGTTCTATTTCAATAAAATGGTTGATATATCAACTTCCATAAATGGAAGAGAAATATCCTTCCTCAATTGATCCATTAATAACATGTCACTCATGACCACCCAATGTACCCGACATCCCTCCATTATATGGCATGATGGTTTTTGACAGTAAATAATAGTGTGCGGGTTGTGACATGCATTAATGATAACCTTAAATTACAAGGCCCATTACACAAGTTCACAGATAGTAATATCCAATGACTCTAAAACATGTGTAATTTCAACAAGCGGGTTTATTCTTATAACATCTCATCTTGAAGATTACCATGTGAAAACATCATGAGAAGAAGTCTGACCTACTTAAGATTACTCGAAACTAACGGTCTGTATACTATATGTCCCATCACAGAATTTAATAAAAACATTGAATTATATTTAATAATATTGTCATAACACTTCAATTTTCTCCTCAAAGAGGATAATAAGTATGAACTTGTCAATAAGACAAATAATCTAGAAAATTATTACATCATAGTTATGAAGAAAAATTAAGAATGTGTAATTAGATGTTTAATATTTAAATACATTAAATATTTATGTCATAAATTACAAAAAATTGGTTCTAGGACACCAACTATAATAATGTCCTATACACAATAGATCCAACATGCTACGAAATTCAATTCGCCAAACCTTATATGATGATAAAGTTTCATCTAAGTCAATGAGTTAGTCAAGGGGTATTCAACTTTTTCATCCACAGAAATTCTACTCACTGTAACATCACCTTTCATAGAAAAATCCCTCAAGAGATAATACTTCTGAATTAATTTTTTTCCCACTGATTTGACCTTGGATATTTTGTGAGAGTCATTATTGTAGTATTATCACAATAGAGTGTAATGTGATATTTACTTCTAGGTACCACATCCAAATCATGGATAATCATTCACATCCAAAATAATTCTTTAGAAACCTCAGAAGCTGTGATATAATCAGACTCTGGTGTTGAATCTATGACAACACTCTTCTTTGAGATCTTCTAGTATACAATAGCTTTATTCAATGTGAAGATGTTTCCCGTCTACGACTTCATGTCATCATGATTAGTTTGAAAACTAGAATCTACACATCCTGTGATGATTAGTTCCTCATATCATCCATAAACCGAGAAAATATCCTTAGTACACCTCAGATACTTAAGAACAGTCTTGACCTCCATCCAATGGTTATCACTTGGTTCATCTTGACATCTACATACTGCACTTAATGCATAGGTGTCATCTATCCTAGTACATAGTATGTCATACATGACTGACCTAATCACTTATGTGTATTGAGTCCTTTCCATTCTCTATATTTCCTCATTTTTTGAGGACACATATTCTGAGAAAGATGAACTCAATGTGACAATGAAAACAATTCCCTATTATATTGTTCCATACTGAATCTCTTCGTTATCATGTCAATGTATGTAATTTGACATAGGCCCAGCAGTCTATTGGATCTATCATGATGGATCTTGATCCCAAAAAATATATTCTACCTTACCTATGTCCTTTAAAGAGAATAAATGATTCAACCATACCTTAAAATACTTTAAGACGGGTATCTCATTTCCCAAATATAATATTTCATCAACATATACTATTAGAAAACATCTGCACTCCCACTAAACCATTGGTAGATTCAAGGTTTACATTTGTTCTTTATAAATCCAAATTCTGTTATGGCTTTATCAAAATGAATGTTCCTTGACCTGGTGATTTCTTTAATCAATAAATGGATTTCTCCAACTTGAATATATTATTGGCATTGTTTAGAGGCACAAAACCTTTAGGTTGTATCATTTATACATCTTCCTAAAGGTTCCCATTATATAATTCTCCTTCGACATGCATTATTCAAATATCATAGTCATAGTAAACAACAGTGTCCAATATAATTCTGATCAATTTTAGGATCGCAACTGGTGAAAAGGATTCTTTATAGTCAATGCCTTCATGATATTTGAAACCTTTTTCAACTAGTTGTGACTTATAGGTATTGAATTGTCCTTTCATGTCTAGTTTGTTCTTAAAGTCCCTTTTGCAATAAATACGATTGTCATCTACCATAGGATCTACCAATATCCCAATTTGGTTTTCGTATATGAAATCCATTTCATATTTCATGGACTCTTTCTACTTAGAATCATCGGTGCCACTTAGTGATTCCTTGTAAAATAGGGGATCATTATAATCAACTAATAATGAGTCAAAATCCTCAGTAACTAGAAAACCATAATGTTCAGTTTTGCTAACCTCTCTAGTATGCCTATAAATAGCTTGTGTCTCCTGAATAGATCATTCTTCGACGAGTCTTTTGTGAAATATTCCCATGTACCAACTCTTCTATACCATTTGCATTAACTTAATTGATGTTTATCTCACTCCTATTGTGTCTTTTGGAGATGTGATCACCCTCAAAGAATATGGTGTGTCATGATACTATAACCTTTTTGTGTGAGGGGTCATATATGTAATATCCCCTTGTTTCATTGGGATATCCTATAAATGAAAACCCTGTGTGTTGGGGTGAATGTTTGTTACCTGAAGAGACCTTAACAAAAGCTTCAATTCCACCACACATGTAAATTCGTTATCATGGACTTTCTTTCACACAAAATCTCATATAAAATACCATTTATTAATTTAGTTGGTACTTGGTTTAGTATGTGTGTTGCTGTTTGTAAGGAATAACCTCAAAATGTTAATGGATAGATTTCATGACTCATTATTTTTCTCACCATGTTCAACAAGGTGCAGTTCCTTCTTTCTCTTACACCATTCCACTAGTATGTGTAAGGAGGAGTGAGATGGGATGGTTTCCAAAATGCATGTAAGTAATCAATGAAGCCTGGATTAATATAATCTCTACCTTTTCAGAGCAGAGTTTCTTAATCTTCATACCAATATGGTTCTCAACTTAATTTTTTTATTCCTTGAACTTATCAAAAGAATCTAACTTATACCTCATTAAGTAGTTATATCCAAATCTATTAAAATCATTATGAGAGTAATTTATCATATTATCATCATCGTCATCATCAACGTTACCATTTTTATTCAAAGAAACAAGAAACAATTCAACACAACATGAGACCAAGATTGAAAAAGCTCAGGGAGGCCAAAAATAATGGAGACTGAGGGAATCCCCCCAGATCAAGTTCACCCCCTCTAGTTTAAGCAGAGAAGCATGGGAAATTCATTGAAACGGGATATCTTGGGTCACCATAGAAGACAAATAATCGTCCACCTTATTTGCATCACTCCATGTGTGAGTGACCCGAGTATTACCATTGAGGAGAGCTCTGCATTTATGGATTGTGTAGGTAATGGACAAGGGTATTGTACCGTTTCCATGCAAAGCCTCGCAAATTAACATTGATTCTGACTCCACTTGAGAGATATGGATCTCTCGTTGCCTACATAATGAGATACCCGAAAGAACAGCCTGCACCTCCGCCTGTAGGGAGTTAGCAACACCATAATGCGCTGTAAATGCTACAAACACACTGCCATTATTATCCTGAACCACACATCTGCCACGCATGTCGCCCATCACGCATGACCCATTTGTATTCAACTTGAGGCCAGCACCAGGGGGCTACCACCTCACCCAGGAACCCTGCTACCATGTTCCCACCTGTTGGAAAGAAGCCTACAGCGCGCCCCCTGCTGGACAGCCACCTGCTGCGTGCCCCCTGCTGGGCAGTAGCCTACAGTGTGCCCCCTATTGGACAACATGCAGCGTGCCCCTCTACTGCAGTGCGCCCCCTACTGAATAGCCTGCTCTACGCCCCCTGCTAGACAGCCTGCTGTGCGCCCCCTGCTAGCCAGCAACCTGCTGCACACCCTCATGCTGTACAGAAACCTACTGCGAACCCACCTGCTTGAAAAATGCCTACTGCGAACCCACCTGCTGGACAGAGGCCTGAAGAGTATACAGCCCACACAATGACTGCGTGGCCGACCAGAAACCCTCGAGCCCACACGGATTAAGCATATCGGATCCCGTGTTGAAGAAAATTTTGCATCCCGTGGTGCACACACCCTCATACCTAGCCTGGTTGTGTGAATTCCATAACTCCCAGTATCCCGTGCAGAAAATTAAGGCTCACACCGATCTCTCCTTTCCTACCATTGTCTCCCCCTGAAACCATCCCTCCAAAAAGTCCACGATGTTGGTCGCTGATGAATAGTAACATGTACCATTCCCGAAAAAAGCCCAGTCATGACTGGCCCACTCCCCATCGAAAAAAATGTGCTCGATATCCTCCTCCATTCTATTCTCACAGCAAAGGAAACCCGATGCCATACTAATTCCAAGCCTTTTTATATTGTCATCGGTTGGAAGGGACCTATGTTGTATCCACCATGTTAAGAAATTTAAATTGGTCATTATCTTCTTTCACCATACCTGACAAAACCAGCCCCCTTGTTGCCCCTAGTTAGAGCTGAGACTGTTGATGTCTTTTGCATTAAAACGCCTTAAATTGGAGGGAGTAAAACACATCGATCCGAATCCGAACTCAAGGTTAGGGAGTAGTAATGCTCCCGCTGATCTATGTCTAGGATTTCTCTAAAGAGCTGGGGGTAATGACACGCCTCCCTAAATGAAATCAATGGGGCTGGATAGCCAGGGTAACCGAGGACACATCCTACCCAAGTGTGTTGCCAGAATAGGTTTTTTCTCTCCCCAATGATCCACTACGATGAATTAAGTAGACTCGGGATCTTTCTGCACACCGAAGACTAAAGCAGAGTGTCCCTCCCCGAAGAAATTTGACCATTGACCCCTAAATGAAGGGCCATCATCATTCCTCATAAAGTACGCTCTTCAATCACCTCCCAAGCCAGCTTTGCATGCATGTACTTGATAGTACTCTCGAGACTTTTAACGTTGATCCCTCCCTCTGCAATAGGACGAGCCATCTTCCCCCATGAAACCCAATGACACTTCCCCTCTGAGGATGCATTCCAAATGAAACAGGAAAAGATTTTATCTATAGCTCTCATGACTACCTTCAACACATTGGTAGCCGAAAGGGCATGCACGGGAATGGCTGATAAAACACTATTCACAAGAGTGATCCGATCACCAATGATCTTAGTCACATTTACCTTTCCCAGTAAATGGGTCTTTGGTTATTTTTCCTTGTAAACATGCGTGATATACACCATGTGGTTTTAGTTTGAAAAGAAACTAAATATCCTTTTTGATGTAACTATTTTTGGTTTTTATCATTTACATGACCTAGTCGATGATGCCAAAGTTGCGTGTGGTATGATTCATGTGAAGTATCTTTGTTATAGATTGTTGTTACTTGTTCTATGTAATCCAACATGTAATGACCATTTTATAAATGTGACCTAACAAAACAAATTCTATCATTGTAATAAATGTAACATTCATTTCCAAACCTGATGAGAAATCCATTTATATCTAGTCTATATACAGAAATATTGCTTTTGGTCATAGAAGGCACATAATAAAAACCCATAACTCCAAGATCATCCCAGTCAGCAAAGTGAGGTGCCAGTACTCGATAACAATATGAGCAAGTCTAGCTCCATTTACTACTCATATATCTACCTCTCCATGGTCAATTTTCTTTAATCTAAATGCTTTTTGTATTTGATTATATATGTGAGAACCAAAAGCTATATCCAATAAACAATTTATAGAAATAGATAAATTCCACTGGATTTCCACATGAAAAATGAACAGCTTCATGTTCCCTTGCCTCCCCCTTAATCTTAAATTTCTTAAAAGTGTGTGAAGAATCATTGTTCATAAATCTCTTCACATTCCCTTTCCTCTTATTCACCAAAAGGAAAGAAGGATTTGTGTAATTCATATCATTATTCACTTGGAGAATGAGGTTAATAGGATCATATAGATACTTCTCAAAGTAGTTCATATTGAAATTAACAACAAAACTGGATAATATATGATGGAGTGATGCGAGAATGAGATCAGTACCTTGTTCTCTGAGGATTTTAAACCCTAGAACCTCCATGAGCACATTGTTTCTAATGAACATGACTACATGATGCCCAGGTGGGGAACCTTCTGCATGTTTAGTCTAAAAGAGTTCCTTGGATATCACAAACCCTTCCTGTCATTCGATATCCTAGTAAAGACCATGGAGGTGCTTGAGAATTCTATATGAATCAATTTTTTCCTAAGAATTCATGATTTCCTTAAACATTGATGAAAGAATTAAACATTTAATGTTTACCACATCATTTATATGTTTCATATAGACCAGGAAATTTTCATAACTCGCCTTTTTGGAAAGAAGATCATGTAATGCTGACTTCAGCATGTAAGGCTTCCAATCATGTCCTCGAACTACCTAAAGGCATCTAAACCATTCCTTAAAGTTACTGTTGGTGAGGATGTTTTCATTATCCATAATTGATCATAGGGATAGTGTGGTTGAAATTTTTATTTTATCATATAATTAAAAGAGTGGACTATTAGTACTTTCTAGATTACATTTTATGAGAAATGGTAAATTAATTTTATTATGTCTCCCACTATTTTATCATGTCCCAATGGACCTCACCATTGAACTAATCATATCTAGTTTCTTGTAAATTCTAGTTGAAAGGATCAGTATTCCCCTTATCATAGTCCCAACAAGGGTAGATCAATCTATTTTAGGTATTTAGATAGGTATGTCTTTGAAAACATTGGGATTGCAACTCCTTGATCCGTTGAGTGGACTCTAAAATCCTGGAATCCTACATTGAATTTCCTCAACACATTACTCCAATATTACATCCATATTAGAAATAGTTACTCCTCTTGAAGTAATATGGTTACGTCAACCCAAAACATTCATAAGGTTTTCCTGTACAAATGTAATTGTCCCTATAAGGGTTAGTCAAACACATTGTTTTATTGAGTGTTTCCCTTAATCAAGTAACATAAGGCTTAATATGACATAATATTTTATTGATGGATTTCTTATCTCTTATTTTTAATTTGTTTATTATCTTTATAAAATGTTTGATAATATTAAATGGAAATTACTTATGTGATTAACCATTCCCTGATAATATTTATGCATAATCCTAATTTATTTTAGATCCATCTTTTTTCTTGTTTAATTCATTAATTATGTGATCGTGATAACACATCCATAATGATAAACCATAAAACTAAATGAAATAAAATAAACCGAATGGTCATGAGCTTTTCTATTGGTTATTTTATCTATCAGTTGATAAAATAACCCTAACCTATGGTAGAAAAAACTTGAACCTTTTGGGTTTATGTATACAGCTTTACTCCTATCAACCATTGTATCTCTGGAGATTTGTTTCATCTCAGCTCCATCTTGATCCACCTCTAGTAGCTTCGGAGATCCATCCATTATATATGCATTTTAACTCACATGTAGGTGAGGGGTAAAAAGGGGTTTACATATAAGAATATATGGGCACAAAATCCATACATTTTAAGGATAATAGATCACTCACAGGCCAATAAAGTACTTAAAAGAAACCAGTCACATACAATGGTCTAGTCTGGCTCATGATCATCAACACACATAAAATTATTTATGCAATCAAAAAAACTATTATTCAATTAATTATTCATTATCATCAAGATAAATCACACTCACATCAGTTAATTATTATCTTTAATTAATCAATCATTATATCTTAATTCTATTTTTGAATTTCTAAGATATTCTCATCCTTGTACGTAAATATACCTTAGAGAAAACCTGGTGAATACATGTTTGAATCTACCCAGCATGTATTATATTCATAAACTATTTTACTCTTTTGACATATTGTATACATGATGAATCAATTCATAGAGTAACAACCTGTAGTGTAATTTATACATGATAAGTAGTTCTGAACAATACAAAAAAGTTAATGTTTTAGCTTTTTCTAATTTGGTAAAGTGCAAAACATGTTGTTCGGACTACATGGTGTGTACTAACTTCACCATATTTCATGAAGATCATGCTTAGGGACTTGGAATGTGAGGCATAATTTGATGTTTTTGAGTACACGATATGTATAGTGCGCTAGATGTCATATTGTCTCTACATTACATTGATACTAGTCAGATCAATTGGTGTATGGGATACATAGATTGGCCCCAGAGCAGGAGGGAATACAAACCATGTCTAGTATGCCACATGGTGTGTAATCTAGTAAGCATGTGCCAATATGTCCCAGTCAACATGTGGTATAAAAT
The DNA here is from genome assembly GCA_963277665.1 of Viscum album. NCBI lineage: Eukaryota > Viridiplantae > Streptophyta > Magnoliopsida > Santalales > Viscaceae > Viscum > Viscum album. Next base: position 1,260,533,701 of record OY728140.1, on the reverse strand, counting down.
TAATTACACCACATGTAATAAATGCACAAGGCTGCTGTAATTTCCAAATTAATCCCAATGTGCTGAACACAACTACACTGTGTGTAGTCTGGATTACCTAGTGTGTATTCTAGAGAAAACGGCATACAAGCCTGAACACATTACGTGATATTTCGTGATATTTCGTGTCACATGGAAAGAATTATCGACACATTGTAATGATTTCCTTGCTTTATTTTTAATCCAAAAATTATTCATTTTTGTTAGATCTTTGAGAAACGAAATACGAAGAACAAATATTGAAATCTAGATTACCAAAATGGTTAACATTGAATTTGAAAGCTAAATTATTTAATCGTAAATCTTAAAACATTATCTAAATAATTATAAATGATGATCAGCTACACCCTAATACTGCCTGAAGGATCTAAACACAGTGGAAGAATGGTGATTGGGAGGACCCAATGTTTCCTTTTCTTTAATCTATGACCAATCCATGATCAATATGATGATAAAATCTAGTATCCATGGATTAATATCAATGATCTAGAAAACAGAATAAAATAGTGTCAGATCATAGAGATAAGATCTTGTGCATCTTGTTTATAATTAATTTAAATAATTTCTACAGAAATTAAAAATTTGGATCTTCAGTAAATTATTTGTTGATGATGTTGATCATCTGAAATGACTTTTACAGATTGTCTTATTGTGCTTGTGAGAATCTAAACTAGAATCCCCGTAGTAGTGATCCACACGTGTTCTGATGGCATCCAATCAACATCACTCATTCTATGGGTGCTTGTATGGAAAAGAGAGTGTCTTGAGTCAGTCATTCTTGATCACATACTCTTCAGTATTGAAAAATGTCTCTCGTTCTAGAGAGGGTCGAGGAGAAGATTCATGAGAGAAATTGTTTTGGATCCACAATTCTCTCAACACCGGAAATTCAGTGCATCATGTGTAATGACACAACCATCGTACATATCTATTTAATGACATGGGGTTTCAGTTACAATATTTAATTTTCATAACCATAATTAAATACATTCATAGCCTTTGGGAAAACCCATTCAACATAAAAACAATAACAGCACCATTATTCATGGTGCACCAACTTGCACAAAATGGAATAAAAAATGATATGTCTTACCACATAATAATAAAAACGTTATTATTATTTTCTATTTTGAAAACTAGTTAAATAATTATTTACCATCTTGAAAATAAATATTTTACTACCGGACCAAACCTGGTCTGCTCAAATTCCACTTCCAACTATTGAACACCCGAATTAATAAATAAATAAATATTCTCATAAATAAATATTTTATTTACAAACTAGTAAATAAATAATTATTAAATGTTCTTCAATATAAATAAATATATTTAATCTAATATTTTCATTAATTTTAACTTGAATAAAATTATTATAATGTCATGAGAATAATATTTACTCTATTAATTAAATTCAATTAAAAATTAATCGATAAACAAGAAACACTTAGTGTCTGACCCTCTAGGATTCTTTCTCATTAGCATTATGAAGGTTTTCCTAAAGTCCATGTGTACTGTCTTGAACAAGTTAAGGAAATCAAGAAGAAGAAAATAAAGTCTCAATGATGAAATCCACATATGAAATCTAACATTGTAATATAATTCATTTGTCTCAATATCACATCAAACATGTTTCATGACAGTTCCATCATCCAGTTTACCTGATACGTCTTTCATTGACTACACGAAATATACTTTTTGTTACACCATGGCCATGTAATTTAGGGTGATGGGTCTTTTGAAATCAAGTTTTCGGGATACTAACTTCCACAAATGGAAGGGGAAAATAATTCCTCGACTTATCCATTAATAACTTGTATCTCGTGACACACCCAACAGACATACTTCTCACCAACATATGGCCTGACAGTTTTTATTGGTAAATCAAAGTGCACGTGTTGTGACATGTATTAGTGATAATATGAAAGTATTAGGGGAATTATACACACAATAAGATAGAAATATTTGATGACTACAAAACATGAGTAATTCATAGAGGCAAGTATGTTCTCATAACCTCACGTCCGGTGGATTACCATGGTAGAAATTCATGAGAAGAAGTCTAATATCATTATGAGTACTCACACCTAACATTTTTTATAATATGTCTCCCATAATTTTATTTCATCCTACCATAGATCTATATTTACTAATATTTCCAAAGAACATCATGGTTCTCATCATTGTGATGAATTTTAATGAACTTGTTAACGCAACAAATACTCTAGGACATTATTATATCATAGTCATGGAGAACAATGAACAATATATAACAAGATTATTAATATTTAAACACAATAAATATTTAAGTAATCAATGTTAAATCAGTAGGTTCTGGGGAATAAAATATAACACACCCATGGTTAGTCATTTGGTCTCACGAAGCCCTTCTTATACAAGTCCTCCAATGAAACCCTCAAACCATATAGCTCTGTGGGAGTCATCTGATATGCTGGTGTAGATATCGGTGTCATACCGGGTTTTAAATCAATGAAAATCTCTATCTCCTAATGATGAGGTAATCCAAGAAAATAATTTGGAAAGACGTCCTTCTAGTCTTCCACCACAATAAGAAATTGGTAAAAAATAACATCTACTACACCAAGGATCATGCTAGACAACTGATAAGTTATCATCTACACCCTCATATCCCTTATTCCATCCAATTCTACCAATGGTTTATTTTCACCGACAATAGAAAACCTCGTTCCATCACTACGGAGATTCCACAATCTTCACCCAAAAATAGTCATTCTAGGCATGGACTGTGGATAACCAATCCATACCAAGATTGATATTGTAAGGCCTCAACACTTCCACAAAGAGGTTCGAACTCAAAGTATCTCCTACAAGGGTCAGTTCACACTATCTACTAAAATGTGGGGTCATTGAGTCTTCTTGATATGGAGCCTCTAAACATAAAGGTAGAGTCAATGGTTAAACCAGATTCTCTAGGTCTCGAACAGAATATGTGGTGAGAATGAACTGACCAGAACTTCTGTCTGTTAGTACTGAGACTAGAGTAGAAATACATAGATAATGCCTCCAATCATTCAAAAATCCACTTGGTCATATTCCTCAACCATATGTATTTTTTTCCCAACCCATTCATCTTGATACCAGAGCCTGCTGTGGAACACCTGGGGTAGTGGTGGTAACAATTCAAAACCTCCACTACCAACTACTTCTCTCCCATCTCCTCTTCAATGTCTCCCACCATATGGATTCGCCTTCTACTATCACTATATCTACCTTGGGGGACCATCCACTACCTATCTGTCAGCAGTACAGCGGGTTAGACAATATATATAGAGATGTCCCCTATAGTCCAATGAATAGAACCACCTTTCCTTTGGATGATTGGACCCACCCTATGAACCCTAAACTATAGATTCTATATCATGTGACCTCATTTTGAAACTTTTTCCACATTAAACTCCCTAAGACTGATTTTGACTCCCTACTTCCAAGGTCTCTCCACCATCTAGTTCACTACTGACTATCACTAGCTACATATTCTCAACCAAAAAGATTTTAACCACCAAATTTCTCTCAAGAATCCCAATTATATAGGGATGGGTAGAGGGATAATATTGGATCTGATGTCTCTACATAGGCCTCACTCAATGGTCTGAACCCTGAAGTACATATCTCTATCCATATCCGTAGAGTAGCTTGAATGGTTTGTGAAAATCGGTGAATAATTAGCCACTATCATGCTACCATGATGGAGCTGATGAAGCTCATGTATACACACAACTCTCAGAATTAAGGGTGATAAATCCTCTCTAAAGTGATGCTTGAACTCTTTCAATGAAAGTGTCACCTCATCATGAGCCTGGATAGCCAAACTACACCATCTCCCTACTAAGATTTGAAGAATTCTTATCTCCAGGACCACCATCTGATTTTCTCATTACCTGACTAGATTCAAAACTAAGGTCCCCACCTCAATATAGTCCTCATCCACTTGCAGTTCAGGCTTCCCTCAAAATTTGAGGGGTTTATGTCTCAATAACTTATGAATCATTCTCATATTTTTCTCATTATATGCTAGTACTGTGGGTACACTGTGATTATCCATAGGTGTTGGTAGGCTTTTGCACCCCATGGTGGTGAAATCTAAGAAATTGGTTCCTATATCTAAGCCTTGTCACTTGGGGAGTGATCCTCATGATCTAACTACTTAATATAAGCTGGCATGTATCTTAGATGAATCTTGTCTGTAAACGAGATCTACAACAATCAATGAGTATATCTGGAGAGCTAACTCAATATGGACAAGGAACCAAACCTCTTTTCAATATTATGCATGTACAATTATTTACCCTACAACCAAGTTATCATGTACCATGTTAAAAAGAATGTTATCAGAGTCCTGGTGTGTGGATACGTCTTCCAATTCATAAAAACTGGAGTCCCTAGCCTGAGATCTAATCTCAAAACACTCAAAACTATTTCCCTAAACCAAAATCATAGTCTCTTGGTCCTAAAGTATAACTGACCACCTCTGCTACCAATCTATCATGATCCACCCTAGTGGGGCCTAAGCCGTGACTTCCCAATACTACCTCCAATAGGCTAAGGGATGATGACTTTCACTGAGTAAACATATCAATAACATGAGAGTCATTGCATATGTTCGGATACACGCACACCCACACACATCTACAAGCTCACAAAATGGTGAAATATATAAAACACTAAGAAAAAAATGCATGCAAACCACTATATCCCAACTAGAGTTTGACATGAATGTTAAGTCCAGTACTGTGAACCGGGATGAATACAATCCCACAAACAAAATTCTATAATAACCATTCCAACATGTAAGAAGAAATAGTTGGATTGCTATCTGTTGCTAGAGGATCACCTCATCCTGCGTGATCCCAAAAAGAACCCTCTAGTCCTGGTCTTCCTTGGACTCCCTCAAAAGCTCACTTGTCTTCACAAGACACGACATGGGTGAGAAAATCTCATGTAGGGGTGAGTATAACAATACTTTGTGGGATACCATGATTCCACAAAGAAATACATAAATTAAATCATAGTCATCTCTACATATAATATTGATAGACAACATTTAACAAGAGATATCCAAATATAATCAGTACATACCGCACAATATATGGTAATTCATAACCACTGTATACCATTTATAGGGATTCAGTTTGAAGATTTCTGGAACCAATCATCCTTGAGAACACACTCTTGAGTCTGATAGCACTGATAACGTCCATCTGAGAAGTACTATTCATTTGGAACTTTCATGAGAGATATACAGTAATAAATATGAAGAGAAAGATATGATACGACAGATGAGGATTTCATCTAGGGTCTTGGGGTGATACCAAAAACACCATATATATTAACTTGTTATGTACATGATCGATGCCCGATGAAGTTGGTAACATCATTACAAAAGAGTCTACATATGGAAAGAAGATTGAATAAAGTATCCTTCTTGAGGCCTCTCGGGGGGGTGGATTCTATCAACTCTATCTAATATATCCTACAAATGGGATAATATTCTTATGAGTATTAAATGACATGTACCTACCATCAGGGAAGTGATAATGGAATGAATTGTAACCAACTCTGTCTAAGTTATGAAGTACAATAGAATCAATCCACATACAATGTTATACATGGTGTGTAGTAGGGTCACACACTATGTACCTTGACCATGGGTACGGCCTGTGTATAATGGCCCATTTCATTCCAAATATGTTTTATAGAATATGGGGACACGATATATAGAATAACTCACATGTAGTGTCTTTCTATCCAGGGCCCACCAGTGTACTTAGTCTTTATCCTAGTACACGGAGTCAACTTTTGTGTCTCCATCCATGAATTAGTATAGAGGGTACTCTGTGTACTTGGTCCAAGGGAGGCTATGTGGTGTGGTACACAATGTGTAGGCAACCTAAGTACTCCACCCCATGTCCATGTGTCTCTCGAGACACTCACGGAGTCTCTAGAAAGGGCATACATGCTATGTGATAGGGTCGTATATCGTTTAAAATTTAAATATCACCTAAAACCATAGCTTCCATTCAATAGGGGCCATAAGCAATGTAACCCTGGGTTACATGCCATGTATATTGGAATTTCCTAGAAATTATGGTTCTTCCCCTGCACATTTCAACTGATCTTCTAGATTCTGATTCAAGGGTCTGTTATCCTCAAAACACTAGATATAGGATAATTTTATCACCCTTACAACGAATTGAGTTGTTTCGGGAAATAAATCATCTCAAAATGAATATTTAAATAAATTCAGACGCACATTTATAAAAGAGCGGTTTCTTTCGATTCACTATATTTTTTCAGTCATCATCGCCTCTACACCTCTGTTTTGTTTTCTTATGGTCATATCATCAATTTCAGATCATCATGCTAAAATAAAAAGGTGGAATGATAATTCCTTCATAAATGCACCAAAGAAAGCTAAACACATGTAGATAACAGGGGAGAGAAAAACACAGTGAAAAAAGATGAGGAATGAACATGAATCATTGTTCATTCTAGCCACGACATGTTCCCTTAAGAATGGTGGATAAATCAATATCAATTCTCAATAGTCAAGTAATGAAAATCCCACCAAATAAAACCCATCATGAAAGGAACTATCGAACGATGGATCAACCTGTTCATTAGTTGGTCCGTGTTCATTATTAAATCTATTAACAGGGAATGAAATCCAAAATAATTGAACCAACCTAGGAATTGGATCATTCTATATTGATGATCAATTGACTCTGGTGAGATCCACCAAGAACGATCTCTAATCCAAGTCTCTATCATTGCCATCGTGATAAATTCTCTTGTGTTTCTCTCGAGAGACTCTCGAGAATTTCTTGGTTCATATTCTAACCGTGGAACCCTGTCTAAAGGCATAATTAAAAGAAGAAGAGTCACTATATCAGTGAAAAAGTGAAATAATATAAATATTAAATTTATTTTATTAATTAAAAATTCTCGAAACAACATTTAATTTATGACCCAAACATAACAATGTTTGTTCACACTTAAGGTATTGAAATTGCTCTGAATGTAACGATGCACTTAGATTTCTGACCCGGACACCAATTTAGATGTTATTCTACTTTTTTAAGAAAATTTTATGCACATACTATTTAATATTTTAATATTATTAATACATTTATTTTGGACACACAAGGTCTCAGAATCAGGCTCCTTCTCAACACCTAACCTAGAGATTAATCCATATAATATTTAAAAATAATTCATGGAAAATAAATTTCATTATAATATATCTCATGAATAAAGGGTGAGGCTAATATATCTTATACAATTATAGATATTTAATGAATTGGGAACGTTTCCTTTTGATAAAAGGAATGAAGGAGAGAGTTACTATAGTGTTTCTCCAAAGGATTTATTTGGGCTATAGTAATTTCTAAAATGGGTTCAAAATTGTTTTGGAATATGGTCCTATAATTTTTATAAAATGGATATTATTTTATTTCAATGGGTTGTTTATGTTTTCTTGGAGAAAATTGTGTGTATGTTTTTAATCAAGAAATGGTTTATTTAATTATTTCTATGAAGAATGAGATATATGGAAAATTTTCATTAGTTTTCTTATTTTTAACTGGACTGACTGTTGTCATTATTTATATTTCCCTTTCAGAGAATTTTGTTATCATCCCACATTATTAAAAAGTTTTTTCATAGGTTTAATTATGTATAAAATAATGGAACAATTCAACATGAATGTCCTAAAATCCTGTTTTATTTTTAAAGTGTTTTATTTTTTTAAAAATGGATACTTATCAAAAATTTACACTTTGTGTTCTGCTTTTTAAGGTATGAGTTTTTCCCTAATTCTCTAAATCTATAAAGCTAAAAATATCCTCAAATGTTAGAGAATGAATTCATGACTTAAAATATAAGATTATTTAATTTTTAAGGTCATGTATTTATAATTATCAAGATTATAATATGAAATAATTGAAATGAGTTTCTAGTGGGAGGAAATTGTGAATAGATTTAAGAGTAAATTAAAATTTGGGAGCGATATTGAAGTGGTGTTGAGAGGACTTTTTTAAAAGTGGTGAGAATGTAAATTTTCTAAATATTCCCACTAATTGAAATAGGAGCATAATTTTCACATGTAAAAAAGAATTGAAAATGTAAAATAAATCATTGGAGATAATTTTAAGTCAAGGTTCTCCTTAACCACTAAATTATTAACATGTTTTCGACATGTTAAGCCTTTAACTCCATCAGTTGATCGTTTTTTTACCTGTTTCTCTATTTTTTTCATGGTAACTAGTTTCTATTTATATAATTAATTCTTTTATCTAAAAATAAAACAGACCTTGTTATATAATTTATTTCTAATTATTTTGGGTAAAAATCTATTTAATCAGGTAAAATTTATAAGTTACTAAAATATTAATATTACCATTATCACATGTAATGTGTTAAAAAAAATTTAGAAAAAGTATATATATACGATTGAAAATTATATATAAAAAATTTTCCAATTAAATCATCTTATATGATAGGAATTGGTTTATTATAGGGAAACAAAATATTCTTCAATATAAATTCCAAATTTATTTTTACCATAAAAATGATTGATTAAAATTAAATATAAAGAATTATTTTAAAATTTTCATTAAATGTCACTTAAGTTATAAATATTAAAAATAAGTTTTATAATTACATTATAATATTTAAAAATAATAATTTTACCTAACAAATAAATTATATATTAATTAAAAAAATTAATAAATTTAAATGTGTTTCTTATATAATGAAACGACATTTAATTTACAATTAGGGTAAATAGTGTAATTTTCACCATTCACATAAAAATCATATCATAAAGAAATATCATAATGTTTGACACAAAAATAATTTTGTAATTCTAAAGGTAAAAATTATTTTCATTTTATAACAGTAATATTATAAAATGTTTAATGTAGCTTTTAAATAAATGTTCTATATAAAAGATAAAACATATTTTACTGGATAATGACCTCTTTAATCATTAAATGTTCTTCATAAAATTATATTATCATTTATTATTCCTTAATTTTTTTTAAAAAATGATTTAATTAGTCTAAAATTTTAGTAGAAATATTTATCAAATAATTCATGTCCCATTTTAGTGTTGTAGTGACCCTACCCAAGATAGCCTGGAGTCGGTGTCTGATACTAATTGTATTGACATTATTATAAGGAATCAACCCCTAAAGAACTGATCAGTTTATTAGTCTTGGTAATGTATATGCATAAAAGATACTTTTATTACAAATTCATACAATAATGACAACATAAAATTTTCTTTTTCTTTATAAATAAATAAATAACATTAAGGACTACATTATTCGAATTATTATTTCCCATCATATCATTCATAGTATTCTTTTTGGATTCCTAGGGAATGAAACATAATAATGGTGAGATGAACTTCTCCATAAGGGTAGTTTATAGTTGAAGAAATAATGAATAAGTGAAATTAATAATAATTACCTAATAAATAACTAAAAACACATGCCATATAATCAATTAACTGATAAGGTACTACATAACCAATATGGAATATTAATAAATAGAAACAGATTTCATTATAGATAAGGAAATATCAACATCAAAATGTATTATGTTGAAACACATTCCAACTAAATTACTGAAATTTAAATTTATCTATACATATGTCGACGCAAAATCTCATGGATGTTTCATAATTAAAACTATGTGAGGTAGGTGCTTAATTATTGGAGGCCATGTTTCCTAGGTACATTGTAACTTAACAATCATCACCTTTCATAGGATTGGTTACGATATATAATGTGAAACCCATCTAGGGTATCTATTCAAATGACATATCCCATGAATCTACAAATTCATCAAGGGGCTACCTATAACTGGGCCCCACCTATGTCATACCTGCCCCAAACATTCCTCATATTGTATAACCAAACTAAATAATAAGCCTTATCAAATAAATATAATGTTTATATAATATAGTATTTTTAATATTTCAACAAATAATAAAATAACTATCAACGTATATATCATATGTAAAATGATATATGTTTTAGGAAATAGTAATATCCATGATTGGTGATAGGGATAATTGGGGGAAATTCAATGATAATAAGAGATTGAATATGTCATGGGGAATTCAAAAATTAATCAAGGGTGTGAATATAAATAATATCATTGACCAAAGAAATAAAAAACCATATATATAAGGATAATTATTTTATCAATACAACATACCCTAAGTTGAGTAAAATAAAAAGATATTGTCATTGATTAATAGAGATATTATAAAATATCTTCTAAAAAAATTCATCAGAAAAATATCCTTTTGTTTTGGAAAACATTTTTGAAAACCATTTTATTGAAATTAAATTTTATAAACATTTTATTTGAAAATTAACATTTTAAAAATTCAGAGGAAGCATCAAAGGAATGAGTATGGGTAAATCTGTACATGTCGTAAAATATAAAAACAATATTATGTTTGCACAGTAAAACGTTAAGAAAATTAATTGATCGAAAATATACAAAAATTTTCCATTTAAAAAATTAGTAAAACCAAAAGGGGAAAATTTCATTACAAAATCATTTTAAAAAATATTATTTCTAACACATGGGTTTTAAAGAAAAAAAGCTTCTCCGACTAAGAGTGGAATGAAGTTGGGTTTTATGGGAAACATTTTCAAACTTTTTTTAACAAAGAGTGTAAAATGGAACTAATACATGAAAATGGTCAGAAGTAACTATAATAATTAAATAGAAATATTTTATTAAACAATTTTTATATAATTTCTTCAAATATAAATACCATTAAAGGATCATTAATGCTAATATTGAGGAAAATAATCCTTAAACATTCCAAAGTGTCTCATACCACTTTGAAACATATTAAATCATAATAATTATTAAGGAATAAAATTAAATGAAATTTAAAATTACAATTAAGGTAATATGATAAATGATATAATATAATAACAGGGGTACTAGATGCACCTCACAAAATAGTAAGTGGTGAACATGACACTTATCTCATTATTGTAAAAAGTTATATTAGAATCCCTTACTGTGAGTTTCCTTCTGGGTGAACGCCCTTAAACATCTTGTATAATAATCCTATGTTAATTTTTTACTTTATTGATATTTTTTTCATTTTTATCATTACATTTATTTCACTTATTACTATGTTTTATAAACTACTAAAACAATTACATTTATATTGGGTGGTTTGACAAATTTATATTTGTGTGTCAAAAACCTCTTTGGTAGGTCAGCTATGGTAAAATGTGGTCAGAATATAACATATCCAAAATAATAATCATGACATGATTATTATATTTATAAGAAAATTATACATTCAAAAACAATCATTAAATATTGTTATGAAAAATTGATCAACATTGAGATCATGGAGATGTTTGGACGTAAATATGCATGAGTAACGTTCTAATTTATCAATAATAATTATTGAAAGAAGATATATAGATTTATATATTTAAAAAAGAATAATTATATCATAAATATCATATTAATAAATCATATATACTTATATCTTGAATTAATTTGTTGAAAAATGAATCACATCATGTCAAGGAGGTGGTAGTCCACACGTCCACAAATGACGTTATCACTTTTTAAGTGAGTGAAAAGGTAATAAAGAATATTATATATATTATATTTTTAAAAAGTTAAATATTTTAGTAATATCATATATATGTTTTTTATGTCACATATTTTTAATTAAAACCATCTTTTATGCATTCCATGTATCGTGGGAATGAATCACATCACTCTGAGTGAGAAGTAGTCCACACTTTCTCAAACGAAATTATCATCTATACACAAGATGGAAAGCATAAAGATATGTTCTAAAAAGAAATTTTGTAAAAATAATATAATTATAAATATAATATATAACATATATAAATAGGGTGTCTATCATAATATCCACCATGATAGGTGGGAATTGAAAAATGAATTGTCATCGTTTCGTGATGTCGTAGTTCGTCACACACAGAAACAGTATGTTCATTTCCCATTAGATCTATGTGAGTGTAAGTGTAGGCCGAAACATTAAAAATATCCTATTATATTTATGATAATGGATATATTATACAAAAAATATAATAAAATGATTTGAGGGCCTGTAAAATGGAAATGAAACTAAAAATCTTGAATGAAGACTTTACCTCTTAATTGTGTAACTTATTTTGGTTCATACCAAAAGGATTCATTGTAAGGATTTATTCCAAATGAGAGGATTAATGTTATAGTAGATGAAATTTTTGAATCAATTTGGAAGATCTTGGAGGAACATATGTGGCCTCAGGGGTATGAGAAATGGGGAGATGTGGTGGCCTTTTATAAGTGAGGAAAAGGACTCACATTGTATTCTTAAAAAAACAATGTGTACCCACGTTATTACCTAAAATAATCTATAAAAACAACCAATTATAATAGTGGAAGATTAATGAATTAATTACTACCATTAAATGGATTATGGACTTCTGAATAGGTCATTTGTTCATATAAGATAATGTTTTAGTTCTTTATTACGCATAATTTAGCCTTAATAATTGCCATTAATTTTAATTAATTTCACTAATGTTTTTGGTAATAAATTATTTCGGCCATAATAGAAATTATAAATAATGAGGATTAAGAATATGGGAAAATTTTTTACAAAATATATTAATATAAGTGCAAATAATTAATTTAAATTTAATCTCGCGGACATGAAAAAAATGTGGGGTTTTAATGTAAAAGGTCTGAAAGTTTACTATGTTTTTATAATCAATTTCAAAGTTAAATTGATAATAATGACATAAATTGTATTAATTGAAAAATATATTAAACAATTAAACATTAAATAAAATAATAATTATAATTTATCCTTATAAATAAATAAGTTCAAAAATAATATTTGAACTAAAATTCAGTATTTTTTATTATTCATTACAAATAGAAATGTTTTTGAAAATAATACACAAATATCCCTAACCGTAGTCATATTTTTATATTTCAAATATGTTTTTTATTTACCCTTATTAAATCAATTAATGTGTCAAAAGTGATATTTAAAATGTGTTCTCCATTAAATAGAGGCAACATTTCCAATTTAAAAATAAAGGTTTTTATGTGTAAAATTTGATTTATTATTATCTTATGAATATCAAAAATATTGGATGAATATCAAAAATATTTTATTGAATATAAAGAAAAAATATTTCATTAATATTGTTCCCTAATTATAATTAACTATATTTATTATTAAAAAACTTCCTCAAAATCATATAAATAATAATATTTCTTTTTTATATACAATTGGTTCTTATTTTTGTTTATCATTATTTGCTAACTAGTAAATTCATTTTATTTATATATAAACCATTAATTTTAGTTATTTATTTAATATTATTCATAATCACTAACATAACATCAAGGTTATATCATACTATATTAAATAATTATATTTTAATTATAAATTGTTATTTGGTGTACTTCGTATTACATGTAACAGAAGCTGTCATTGAAGGCCTCTCTTGAGTGTAACACATCCTATAAAAGTTTATCTTGTATGTAATTCATTATAACATGGAGTTTCTTGCCTTTAAATATGTAAAATATATTTTAAATAGTAAATATATAGTTCAATCTCATGATATTATATTTCCTTACACACTTGGTGATGTGTGTCAAACATGCCTTCAAATAAAATGTTGTACTTTAAAATTCTGGGAGTTATATTCTCCTAACATTAATTAAACAGTATCCTTGAATTTTAATCTTGATAATGGAAATTTAATTCCAAAATTGTTAGATGGTTTTGATAAAGATTATCTAGAAAATAAATAACGGAAAGTACAATGGTCATACAGAATAACAAATAACTAAGTCTCTATGTCTGAGATCATTAGTGGAATATAAATATACATACTTGGAGGAAAAGTGTAAATAAATATAGGGAGTGTATGTGGTCCTAAATCACAAAAAAAAATTGAATTACCAATTGAAATATGAGGGTCTCAATGCAATAAATCATTAAATTTTTATATGACAGGTAGTTCAATTGAAATTAATGTATTATGACAAGATTTTAGTTCTAATTCATTTTCCTAAAGTTGGGTAATTTGTTTACTAACCATGAATGTATGGAAATATTCTAACTTAATAGTCTCAATTTCCTAGGAGGAATCCTATATTTTTGTTTTGCTTTGATAAAATTCTATTTCATCAATTTACTCACAAAATTTAACTACCAATAATGAAATTTGTTATCCTAGAGGAGAGAGAAGTCTTACTAATTATCCTTAAATATATTCCAAAACCAATAAAGATCATAGATTAATATCTAATACAAAAAAATGATACTACTGGTTCATAATTAAAATTAATTCGTCAAATTTTTTAACTAAAACCATGGAATATTTATTATGATATTTGTGTAGGTTAGTAGTTATTGTAAAACCCTTGTCATTCTTCTGTAATGCATTCAAAACTCATGACCTTTCTGGATTTGATTTCATGTCACCAAACCAATATATTTTCCTTCTCTAAAAACATATTAGTATAATTTACAAAACAGATATGGTGGAAATCCATAAATTTAGGTTAATTTCTAAAGATCCTTGTAACTATGGTTTTGATTATATCCTCAATACATAAAAACTTTATCCATTTATTTCACATATGCTCTTACATGGTCTAAGGTTTATACATGATATCATTGATAGTATTTATGAATCATGGACCCATTTATTAAATATAAAACCCCTTCGTTGTGACCTAGATTATTCATTGTCAAAATCAGTCATAGTGGTTTGTAATGAAAATGTGAAATATACTCTAAATATACCTAGGGTGTGTAAAACTAGGTGTGTAGTAAGGCCCATTGTCATGTACCAAGTTACCAAGAGTCAGGCCAATAACACCTTGTCCGAGTTATTACTTCTAGGAACATCTATGCCAAAACAATGTCTACTCTTAGTATCCTGAAAGGGATGTATTTCTAGGAATACCAACATAATTTATACTTTACCATAAATCATGGGTGTTCTTTTATAATTATCAAACAATTATTCCTTTTTTTATGTTCTATTATATGTGTTAGCCTAAATATAGTTCTCAATGTGTTTAATAAACATACTTTAATCCTAACTATAGAAACCCATGCACATAAGGCCTAGATATAGTGTATGATATCAACCATATTGACATGATTACAAGGCGTCAAGTCTTAACGGATGAAGAGTTTATTATTCTTTGTAAATCATATAAACACACTTGTTTTATATTAAAATTTACTACACTAATTAATTTTGTTTATCTTTCTAAATAAATAAATAACATTTAATATAACTTTAATCCATCTAGTAAGTCACTACATATCGTTCATAGTATGCTTCTTTGATTCTTGAGAAGAAAACAATAGAAGGGTGAGCTCAAATGCTCAGTAAGGGTATTGTATATTGAATGAAATAATAAATAGTTGAGACTAATAGTTATAGAATGGTAAATAACTGACAACATGTAGATACACAAAGCTTAACGTACATAGACATTACATTACTTTTGCGGAATACTTAGTACATAACAAAAACACACACACAAGGACCGTAATAGTTTAGTGTCTTTGGAAACTCGGAATATAATCTTCTAATCGTGGCGAAAGATCTTCAACATCTCCCATAAAGATCTTCCTTTTTTTTACCTAAAACCTTTCTTTATATCCTGGGGAAAGTAAAACATAAAAATGGTGAGCTCAAATGCTCAGTAAGGGTAAACAAAAGAAATATCAATCACATCATATTCATAAGAACATATCTTTTGGAAATCTTAACCTGCAAAAGAGATCATAATTTCATAACATGGGATAAATCATAGTAGTGAAATGTAATCACAATAATCATAACTTAAAACATGAAACTCTGTGTCATACACATATAATCATAGAGAATCATTTCTTGTTAGTCAAGACTCATTGAAAAGACTATCTTAGTGGACAAAGTCCCTTTCTGAACCGAGTCACCCTCGTTTCAGTCCTGTTTCACTGAACCGGTATAACCTACCGTTCCAGCCATGTCTATCTCATGAGATATAAAATCTTTACCCAATACATTGGAGGGAGATATAGGTCCCACCCATCTCATAATGATACCATTATTATGTGTGCCACAAAATCATAAACCATACATCATTGCATAATCCATGTAATAAAAATGGGATTCTTAAACAACATGACATCATAAAACAATTCATATAAGATAAAGGAATTCATAAAAATAATTCCATCACAAAATAATCAAATCAATGTAATAATAGTGATATAAACATAACCCTATATTATCTTAGATGGAAAATAATTTTGATAAAACGCTTGAACTCCATTCTTGAGGAAAATATCCTTTCTACTTCAAAAACACTTTTCCTTTCTTAACATGTCATAAAATTTTAAACTAAAAGAATTTGATTAAAAATAAACTTGAAAACTTGTAAAGTAACCTTCTTGGAAGTAATGTTTTAAAAATATATTCATGCCGTATAAGTTAAAAAAACACTCTTCTTACTTTTGTCGGAAAAGTCAAAAAGTACCTCGTATGAAAAACGACAAAAGATTCCTTTCATATATTTTACTAAAAACTCACCGAAGGGTAAAATTGGATTTAAACAATTGCAGGTGTATGGAAATAATATTAAATATTAAGGAAACATGTATGTGGTTGATAAAATATACCCCAGTAAATACCAAAGTATGAACAATCTCGGATAAAAATGAGATTGTGATATTTCCCTTACCTTATGTCTGATATGCTTTGTATGTATCCGAACCTCCTGTATAATGATTTAAATAATTTCATTAACTTATTATAGAATCATATTAATTTTTATTATATCATATATGGTTCACTTATGACTTTATATTACCCGTTCTTTTGTAAATTCCATGTTAAAGAAGCGTTTTGGGTAAAATCGTTTCATTTATTGTAGGTGTTTGGACTTGTTGTTCTTGACATTATTATTATTACTTTTATCATGATTTACTTACTTCCAGAATATGAAACATGATTTATATATCATATATATTCAGTATATATATATATATATAATATATAGATAAATGAAATGAAACACACCGTTCATGGAGACGGTAGTCCATACGTACGCATGAATGCTGTTTTCCTTTCCTTATTTTCTTGAATGGAAGTAATTAGATGACATACATATATATAAATAAATCCAGTAGATTTATCATCTCATATATTTCATTATTATTCATTATATATACTTTATAATCATTCATGAATGGTTAATTTGGAGAATGAATCTCATCGCGTCGTGGAGACGGTAGTCCGTACGTACGCACGAGCGATGATATCATTCTCATGATCGTGAACTTGTGTTGAAGTGTATGTATACTATTTCAGTATCAATATAACTTTATAATAATCATATATAGTTACTCATTACACCATTATACCCATCCAATTAAGGTGGTGGTGGAAAATAGATTACACCACGGCGTGGAGACGGTATTCCGTACGTACGCACGCGCGGTGATTTCCATTTTTCGTAGGATGGATAGAAGGTTAATTATAGTTGTTTAATATTTATAATAAAATATCAGTATATAAGAAATACTTATGTTATTACTTTATCATGAAACAACTAAATAACAAGAAGTTGAAGAAGAAAGAAATTGAAAAAGATCGGTAATGGATATTACCTCTTTTTGACGCGCCTTCACTTAACCTCCACTTAAAGAATGAAGGATGGTCTTTCAAGAAGACCAAGACCTCTAGGATGATACTATGGAATTGGAGAAGAGATTTTGGTAGTGGTTGGCCGATCTTGAATGCTCAAATTGTTGTGAGGAGGAGAGGGAGGAGGTTCCCTTTTATAAGGGAGGAGAGGGGCACCTTAGGAAAATCTCAAAATATTATTTTATATTAAGGTGAAATTCGGTTTATAATGGTTAGAAAGGGTATTATTTCGAAGATAAAGTAGGTATGGGTCGAAATAATCTCATCCAATAGGATTTAGACAAGTTTAGGTTATTATTTTAACCTTATTAATTAGATTTAACTCTAAGTTAAATAATTTAACTTTTACCGTGTCTTTTTGTTTTCTTACACTATATGGTTAATAAACTTACCATAACAAGCCAAACAAACCCCAAGATGTTTATTATTAACATATAAATCCTTATCTAAGTCATTTGTCTGAACATTAGATTTTTAGAAATTAAATAACATTTAATAATATAATATTTGTTTTAAAAACTATTTTATGTCAATTTTGACACTATTTAGTAATTGATTTTTGTGAAACTCATAACACAATTATTAGTTCGAAACAAGTTAATTAAAGAAATACTAACATGTCATATTAACCTAAAAAATTAATTTAAGTCATAAAAAGTCTAAAATTACATTTATTTGGGCATTTATAACATCAATTATGTCAATATTTCATTAATAAGATAATTACTGCATCATCTTTGTGTCATAATAAGTGATAATTATTTAATCCCTAAAAATTCTAAATAATTTCCTATGATGTAGATAATTGTATTAGATTTCTGGAGACTATTCATGTTCGAAGGTTCATGAAGTTTATCACTAAATTAAAATTACTATACTTATAAGATTTAAGAAAGTGACATGTTGTCACATTCTTTGGTTTTAATAATAATTAAATTATTTTCATGGAAAAAAGTCCATAAAATTAATCTAATCAGACCCTTAGGTTATATGGGTATACTGTTAGCCATCCAGTAAGATTTTTCCAAGTTCTAGGGTAATTTTATAATCTTATATTTACCCTTAATTACCCGATTTACCTTTAACTATAGTAAATAAAATTTACCGTAGTTACTATTCACAATGCCCAAAAATAAAAAGTAGCTTATTAACATAATTTGGACCCACTGATTCAAAATATGGAATCCATTTTTCAAAATTCAATACACAAAAGATTCATAAATTAAATTAAAATTAATCCCGTTGTCGAAAGAAAACGAGTTTTTCTTTAAAACATTGCAAAAGATTGAATTGATTTAACCTACGAATTCAAGGTAAAATCAATGCTAATGACATACATTATATTAAATGGTAAAAATATATTCTATTTATACTTTAAAACCATTCAATATTATAATTTAACCACATAAGATATTACGATGAAAAAAGTTGTTTTTAATTAAAATATAGCGTGTTTTTACTATTCATTAAAATATGAAAGTTATCGAAAAAATATCAAAACTTTATATAATGTAAATTTTTATATCCTGATTCAAAAGAAGAATTTTATTTTGTCAAATTGAACTTATAAACATGTCAAAAACTATATTTAAAGTGGGTGTGCCATCAAAAAGCGGCAAAACTGCATTTTTTTAAAAATACTTATTTTACCCGAAAAATTTATTTTGTTCTTATACCATGGTATAGAACTGTGTAAGATGAATAATTATGTTATAAAATCCAAAATTTAGTTAACACTATTCATAAAGACTAGTTCATAACAATATTATAATAATATATTGTTGTTTAGTAAAACCAGGTATTGCGTACAACACACGCTATCGAGGAAGGTCGCAATTGCGTGTAATGCAAGTCAAGTCAGGGTTGCGTGTAGTGAACAACACCTTTGTTGTTGCGTATAACAGAATCCAACCATATTTTATTTATACATTGAATATATATATATATACACTCAATGTTGTGTAGAATAACTTCCATCAAACGAACTTGAAATTGTGTGTAACAAGAGCCAAGAAAAGTGTTGTGTATACAGCAACCTAATACGGTGTTGCGTATAGCGCAAGATAATTTTGGTGTGTAGTACAATAGAAGATATGAATGAAATTAAAAAGAATTTATCTTATAAAATCTTGGGTTGTTACATTCTACCCCCCTTAAAATGAATTTCTCCCTCGAAATTCGTCGGGGTTATAAATGGTTTACTACTCGAAAGTTTGTTTAATAGAAACCCACATCGTAAAAAGGAATACCAAAACATGGCTTTAAAAACTAAAGTATGAAATGTAACGGTTTCCCAAATTAACTCATCACTGGGTTTCCACGTAGGAGATCATAGGTGAAAATATGGATATGGAAGAAAAATTTAACCATCAAGTTCTGATGGAGAGTGGTAGAGAACATGGCTATGAAAAATCCAATAATAACAAAGCCATAGATTTGTGATTATCTAGGGTACCATATGATTTATCAGATATAAGGGCAGTAGGACAACATTTTTGGTTTTTCAAGATCATTTCCCTAAAGTTGATGAAATTAGAATTAGAAGAAATACTTTCTTGATTTTGGTATAGTCTCACTGTTTGTCATTCTTTGGACAATTTCCACTTCATCTCTTAAAGAAATGAAGTTGAATTTGTAATTCGTAATGTGTTAGCAGATCATGTGATAGAATGATGGGTCATTCCATCTATCTCAATCAAATGGTTAGAAAAGATATCAAAAAAATACATAAGTCCATCTATAGTGAGATTAATCTTATATAGTTCCTAAAATGGACTTATACCTCATATATCATACTGATTAATATAATAAAACTAGTTTCTACTAAACAGGGACTTCCTGTAGGCCAGTGGTAGACGATAAAGGCCAGTCTCACTTCGGTTGTGGGTTCGATTCCCACGGCCTTGTCCGACGCGATGGGCTGTCTCCCGTCCTGTAGGTTGTCCTTTTTCTAAAACTATATTACTATAACATCCCATCAATAATATCGAAAAAACTTCTATCCTTAAACAATACTAACTTATGTCCAACATAATCCATTCCAATCTTTAGGCTTATCCATAATACTGCAGTCCACTCTCATAATATAGTGAAAACAATTACCAGAGATTTAATACCATCGTTGATCCCCATATATCATAAGATATGTCTTGTTGGTCACATTCTAAACATTCAAAGGCCTTAATCATGTATTCTCTTGAATACCCATTGAACCTTAGTGAAAACATGAATGCAGTTAAACGTTAACACTTTCCACATACCAAAATCCTCAAAATTATATATACTCAAACCATGATATAACCTTCTCCTTATATCAGTCATGAGCTCATGAATACTATCAAACATTTAATTTTCTCATTATCCCTTCATTATGTGCATATCATCTACATTCCAAAAATATCCGAATAACCTTTCATGGATACTGGTACCATTAATCATACACTTTCAAAACTCAAGGAAAGACAACAGTGTAACAATCCTTCGATGTCTCTTTATTCCATAGTACCATGAGATTACTTATACAACATTACACTTGATAAACATGTAATCATTCCACTACATTCTTAAACCATTGACCGAGCTTCAACAATTCTTTCATCTCACATATCATTTGTAGTCTCTTCATCATCATCAACATAAATACTACCCATACAACCATATTGATTCTCTTCATGAGACTTTATCTTAGGCCATTGGTTTGCATAATGCCCGTACATTCCACATTTAAAACATTTAACCATTATTGATGTCGTAACAATACCATTATCCTCATCCCTGGTGTTAACTGAACCATTTCCTTTGCACTTACTGGATTTGTGTCCTTCTTTTCCACACCCAAAGCATCTTCCATTTCCTTTGAAACATTCTCCTTGATTCCTCTTCCCACATGATTTACATAGGGGAAATTGAACTTTCTTTCCTCTATGATCATCATGAAACTCCATCTTTCTCTTATTAGCCGAGTCAGGAAACTTACCAAATTTTACTTTATTGATCATATTATGATATTGCTGATTCGGCATAATAATGATGTTTGGACTTACAAATCCCATTTCATTTGGTTTCTCATCATTCCATTGCCCATCATATCCTCCATTATCGTGAATCATCATATTTCCATCCATTTTCTAAAACCCAAAAAGAATAGTGTGAGAGGAAAAAATCATAATAAAGGGGGAGTAACTTCAATATCTAACATCCTTGGTTTAATCTAATATCGTTACCATAGTTCTAGGACTATATCCTATACGTATACTTATCCTTAGGGACATCCCTAGACATACATTAGAAATATCTCTAGGGATCTCACTAAAGTTCTCGCATCCTAGTTTCCAAAGGTTGACTAAACCTTTCCTATGATACCAAATGTAGAGACCCAAAGCTTAACGTACATAGACATTACATTACTTTTGCAGAATACTTAGTACATAACAAAAACACACACACAAGGACCGTAATAGTTTAGTGTCTTTGGAAACTCAGAATATAATCTTATAATCGTGGCGAAAGATCTTCAACATCTCCCATAAAGATCTTCCTTTTTTACCTAAAACCTTTCTTTATATCTTGGGGAAAATAAAACATAAAAATGGTGAGCTCAAATTCTCAGTAAGGGTAAACAAAAGAAATATCAATCACATCATATTCATAAGAACATATCTTTTGGAAATCTTAACATGCAAAAGAGATCATAATTTCATAACATGGGATAAATCATAGTAGTGAAATGTAATCAAAATAATCATAACTTAAAACATGAAACTTTGTGGCATACACACATAATCATAGAGAATCATTTCTTGTTAGTCAAGACTCATTGCCAAGACTATCTTAGTGGACAAAGTCCCTTTCTGAATAGAGTCACCCTCGTTTCAGTCCTGTTTCACTGAACCGATATAACCTACCGTTCCATCAATGTCTATCTCATGAGATATAAAATCTTTACCCAATGCATTGGAGGGATATATAGGTCCCACCCATCTCATAATGATACCATTATTATTTGTGCCACAAAATCATAAACCATACATCATTGCATAATCCATGTAATAAAAATAGGATTCTTAAACAACATGACATCATAAAACAATTCATATAAGATAAAGGAATTCATAAAAATAATTCCATCACAAAATAATAAAATCAATGTAATAATAGTTATAGAAACATAACCCTATATTATCTTAGATGGAAAATAATTTTGATAAAACGCTTGAACTCCATTCTTGAGAAAAATATCCTTTCTACTTCAAAAACACTTTTCCTTTCTTAACATGTCATAAAATTTTAAAATAAATGAATTTGATTAAAAATAAACTTGAAAACTTGTAAAGGAATCTTCTTGGAAATAATGTTTTAAAAATCCATTCATTCCGTATAAGTTAAAAAAACATTCTTCGTACTTTTGTCGGAAAAGTCAAAAAGTACCTCGTATGAAAAATGACAAAAGATTCCTTTCATATCTTTTACTAAAAACTCACCGAAGGGTAAAATTGGATTTAAATAATTGCAGGTGTATGGAAATAATATTACATATTGAGGAAACATGGATGTGGATGATAAAATATAGCCCAGTAAATACCAAAGTATGAACAATCTCGGATAAAAATGAGATTGTGATATTTCCCTTACCTTATGTCCGATATGCTTTGTACGTATCCGAACCTCCTGTATAATGATTTAAATAATGTAATTAACTTCTTAAAGAATCATATTCATTGTTATTATATCATATATGGTTCACTTATGACTTTATATTACCCGTTCTTTTGTAAATTCCATGTTAAAGAAGCGTTTTGGGTAAAATTGTTTCATTTATCGTAGGTGTTTGGACTTGTTGTTCTTGACATTATTATTACATTTATCATGATTTACTTACTTAAAAAATATAAAACATGATTTATATATCATATATATTCAGTATATATATATATATATAATAGATAGATAAGTGAAATGAAACACACCGTTCATGGAGACGGTAGTCCGTACGTACGCATGAACGCTGTTTTCCTTTCCTTATTTTCATGAATGGAAGCAAGTAGATGACATAAATATATATACATAAATCTAATAGATTTATCATGTCATATATTTCATTATTATTCATTATATATACTTTATAATCATTCATGAATAGTTAATGTGGAGAATGAATCTCATCGCGTCGTGGAGACGGTAGTCCGTACGTACGCACGAGCGATGATATCATTCTCATGATCGTGAACTTGTGTTGAAGTGTATGTACACTATTTTAGTATCAATATAACTTTATAATAATCATATATAGTTACTCATTACACCATTATACCCATCCAATTAAGGTGGTGGTGGAAAATAGATTACACCACGGCGTGGAGACAGTATTCCGTACATACGCACGCGCGGTGATTTCCTTTTTCCGTAGGATGGATAGAAGGTTAATTAGAGTTGTTTCATATTTATAATAACATATCAGTATATAATAAATACTGATGTTATTACTTTATCATGAAACAAATAAAGAAGAAGAAGTTGAAGAAGAAAGAAATTGAAAAAGATCGGTAATGGATATTACCTCTTTTTGACGCGCCTTCACTTAACCTCCACTTAAAGAACTAAGGATGGTATTTGAAGAAGACCAGAACCTCTATGATGATACTAGGGAAGTGGATAAGAGATTTTGGCAGGGTTTTTCCGAGCTTGAATGCTCAAATTGGTGTGAGGAGGAGAGGGAGGAGGTGCCCTTTTATAAGGGAGGAGAGGGGCACCTTAAGAAAATCTCAAAATATTATTTTATATTATGGTCAAATTCGGTTTATAATGGTTCCAAAGGGTCTTATTTCTAAGATAAAGTGGGTATGGGTCGAAATCCTCTCATCCAATATGATTTAGACAAGTTTAGGTTATTATTTTAACCTTATCAATTAGATTTAACTCTATGTTAAATAATTTAACTTTTACCGTGTCTTTTTATTTTCTTACACTATATGGTTAATAAACTTACCATAACAATCCAAACGAACCCCAAGCTGTTTATTATTAATATATCTATCCTTATCTAATTCATTTGGCCGAACCTTAGATTTTTAGGAATTAAATAACAATTAATAATATAATATTGTTTTTAAAAAACTATTTTATGTCAATTTTGACACTATTTAGTAATTGATTTTTGTGAAAATCATAACAGAATTATTAGTTCGAACCAAGTTAATTAAATCAATACTAACATGTCATATTAACCTAAAAAATTAATGTACGTCATAAAAAGTCTAAAATTACATTTATTTGGGCATTTATAACATCACTTATGTCAATATTTCATTAATAAGACAATTACTACATCATCTTTGTGTCATAATAAATGATATTTATTTAATCCTTAAAAATTCTAAATAATTTCCTATGATGTAGATAATTATATTATCTTTCTGTAGACTATTCATGTTCGAAGGTTCATGAAGTTTATCACTAAATTAAAATTATTATACTTATAAGATTTAAGAAAGTGACATGTTGTCACATTCTTTGGTTTTAATAATAATTAAATTATTTTCATGGAAAAAAGTCCATAAAATGAATCTAATCCGACCCTTAAGTTATATGGGTCTACCTTTAGCCATCCACTAGGATTTTTCCAAGTGCTATGGTAATTTTATAATCTTATATTTACCTTTAATTACCCGATTTACCTTTAACTATAGTAAATAAAATTTACCGTATTTACTATTCACAATGCCCAAAAATAAAAAGTAGCTTATTAACATAATTTGGACCCAATGATTCAAAATATGGAATCCATTTTTCCAAATTCAATACACAAAATATTCAGAAATTAAATTAAAATTAATCCTGTTGTCGAAAGAAAACGGGTTTTTCTTTAAAACATTGCAAAAGATTAAATTGATTTAACCTACGAATTCAAGGTAAAATCAATGATAATGACATACATTATATTAAATGGTAAAAATATATTCTATTTATACTTTAAAACCATTCAATATTATAATTTAACCACATAAGATATTACGATGAAAAAAGTTGTTTTTAATTAAAATATAGCGTGTTTTTACTATTCATTAAAATGTGAAAGTTATCGGAAAAATATCAAAACATTATCTAATGTAAATTTTTATATCCTGATTAAAAATAAGAATTTTATTTTGTCAAATTGAACTTATAAACATGTCAAAAACTAGATTTAAAGTGGGTGTGCCATCAAAAGGCGGCAAAACTGCATTTTTTGAAAAATACTTATTTTACCCGAAAAATTTATTTTGTTCTTATATCATGGTCTAGAAATGTGTAAGATGAATAATTATGTTATAAAATTCAAAATTTGGTTAACACTATTCATAATGGCTAGTTCATAACAATATTATAATAATATATCGTTGTTTAGTAAAACCCGGTATTGCGTACAACACACGCTATCGAGGAAGGTCGCAATTGCGTGTAATGCAAGCCAAGTCAGGGTTGCGTGTAGTGAACAACTCCTTTGTTGTTGCGTATAAAAGAATCCAACCATATTTTATTTATACATTGAATATATATATATACACTCAATGTTGCGTAGAATAACTTCTATCAAACGAACTTGAAATTGTGTGTAACAAGAGCCAAGAAAAGTGTTGCGTATACTGCAAGCTAATACGGTGTTGCGTATAGCGCAAGATAATCTTGGTGTGTCGTACAATAGAAGATATGAATGAAATTAAAAATAATGTATCTTATAAAATCTCGGGTTGTTACACAACACATGACATATAATTAATAAAATGAAAGGGAACAATATAGACAATATATAAAGGTAATAACTAGAAACACATTCCATTCAAATAATGAGATAAGGAAATATTAACATGGAAAGGTAAGAAGCTGAAACACATTCCATCTAAATTACTGAAAATAAAATGTATCCATAGATATGTCGATGACAAATCTCATGTATGATTAATAACATAAAGTAAATATAGTATGTTATTAATTATTAGAAACCATATTTCCTAGGTACAAGCTATCTTTTCCATGAAGACCATTCACAAGATTGTTTACAACATATCTAGTAAAAACCCATATAAGACATATTTCCAAATGACTCTTTTTATGAGACTACCAACACATTGAGGCATTATCAATAATATGGCCCCACCCATGTCATACCATTTCAAAACATTCCTCATTTTTAATAACAAAAAAATAAATAATATTCTTTATCAAATAAAAATATTGAATAGAGAATACAGAATTATCAATATTTCCCCAAATAATCAAATAACCATCAAAGTAAAAACCTTATAGAAAATGGTATCTCCTTATTTGTTAAGGAATAATATTTATTTCAATTATTTAATATAATGACTGTTTTGGACTAGTACAATATGGGTGGGGCTAGGTTATTGATAACCCCTTTATGCATCTATATTCTCATGGGGTGAGGCATTTGGCTATCTGCCTTAGATGTGGTTTTACCCAATAGGTTATATACTATCTTGTGAATGTTCATGATGGTAAATGTACCATGTAACTAGGAAACATGGCGTCCAATAATTAAGAACTTAAATCATTTAGTTTTAGTTATTACTCAGCTATGACATTTTCTTGACATATCTATGGATACATTTTAATTTTAGTTATTTAGATTTCATGTGTTTCAACTTCTTACATTTCTATGCTGATATTTCCTTATCTAGTTATTTTAATTAAATGTATTTCCAATTATTACCTTTCTATATTATTTATGTAGTTCCTAATATGTTTAATTATTATATGGATTGTGTTTTTAGTAATTTACCGTGCCATACAAGGATTTTCTCCTCACCCTTATTATGTTTTTTATATATGAATCTAAGAAACATATTTTAATGATATGTTGCGATTTATTAGTTTCAATAAAGTTAGTTTGATTTTATTTTTTATTTAGAAAGTAGAAAAGAAATTATGTTGTAATTAGTGTATTCATTTATAATACAATACTCATTCATGTAACTGGTTTACCAAGACTACAAAACTGATCAGTCCTTCAGGGATTTATTCCTTGAAATCATAACAATGTAATTAGTAGCAGAAACTGGATCTGAGCTATCTAGGTTTGGGAATCTACATTCATAAGGTAAAATGGGTAAATTTAATGTTCAATGATCATGGGAGATTGAATATTTCATGGGGATTTCAAAAATGATTCTAGGGTGAGAACATAAATACTATACTTGACCAAATATATCAAAATATATCTATATTAATGATATGTATGGTATTAATACAAAATACAGCAATGTTGAGTAAAATAAAGGGATGTTTTAATTGATGAATGATAATTTTATAAAATTATCATTTCAAAACATTCTTGGGGAAAATATCATTTTATTTTTATTTTTTTGAAAAACTTTTTCATTGAAAATAAATTATTAAAAAAATAACCTTACAAAATAGCGTTTTAAAAATGAAAATTATTATTTTAAGGAATGATGGTGGGAAAATCCATATATTCCATACAAGATAAAAAATGAATTCCTTTTACATGGTAAAAGGTAAGAAAAATGAATTTTTTGGAAGGATATAAGAAGATTCCACTGCAAAAATTAGGAAAAGAAAAAATTGGTAAAAAATTCTTTAACAAAACATTTTAAAAAACATTTTTGAAAACCTTTTATTAAAACATGGTTTTTAGAAGAAAGCAGTATCTCTGACTATGAGACGAATAATGTTGGGTTTTCTAAAAAATGTTTTCTAAATGATTTTTTGTATTAAAAAGTGGTAAATGTTACTAAAACATGAAAATGGTGACTAATAACCATAGGATAAAAAATTAATGGTTTTATTGAACTATGTTCATAAAATTTCCTTTAATGGAAATTCCATTGAAAGATGATTGAAGTTATTGTGGTGGAAAATAATCTTTAAACATTCCAACATGCCCCATACATCAATGAAAAAATATAAAACATAATCCTTATAAAGGAATAAAATTATATGGATTTTTAAAATACTATTAAGGTAATATTATTAATGATATAATATAAAAAGGGGTAGTAAATACACCACACAAGAATGAAATCATAAAGGTAAGTTCTAAACAAAAATTATAAAAGCATATATAAATTATAAATATTATATAAGACATATATAAACAGAGAGTCCATAATAATTTCCACTATGAGAGGTGGTAAAGAAAAAAATGAACAATCATAATTTAATGAGGCAGTAGTTTACCATACACAGAAATAGTATGTTCATTAACAATCAAATGGATGTTTGTGTAAGTGTAAGAAAAAACAATAGCAAAAAAACCTAGTATATTGAGGATACTGGTTTTTTATACATTAATATAGTTATATTTTAGGTGTTGGAGAATGGATATGAAACTAAAAACCTTGGGAGAAGACGTTACATATTAATTAGGTAACTTCTTTTGGTTTATTCAAAAAGGATTCCTTGAAAGGATTTATACTAATAAGGTGGATTCAAGGTTAAGGGGTAGGAATTTTGGAAGATATTTTGGATGATCTTTTCCAAACCTAAGTGGTTCTATAGGTCTGAGTAATGGTCAAATATGGAGGCTTTTTATAAGGGAGGAAAAGAATCACATGGTATTTTTGAAAAGAAGATAGGTATACCTATTTTTACTTGTCAAATGTATTAAAAAAACTCAATAATTAAAGGTGAAGTCCAACGCATGCATAAAAAATGTATTGGATCCATTTTCTAAAATATAATCCAAGTTGTTGAAAAAAATTAATTTAAATTTTATCCTAGAGATGAGATGACTAAGTAGGGATTTAAAGTAAAAACGTTAAAAAGTATGCTATGTTTTTATAATATATTTCTAAGTAAAATAAATTATTATGACATAAATTATATTAATTGATAAAAATATTATCTAATTAAACTATAAATGAAATTTAAATTATAATTTTACCTTAAAAATAAATTCGATGACAAATTAATTTTTAACAAAAAATCAGTATTTTTAACTATTCACAAAAATTAAAATATTTCACAAAAATATCAAAAATTCACCCTAACCTAATTATTATGTTTTTATTTTAATGTTTTAGTTTTTTGACATATTATAATAACTAATGTGTCAAAATTCAAATTTAAATTGGGTTCACTATTTAATGGGTTTAAAATCTCCATTATAGAAATATTGGTTATTATGTGTAAAATAGGGTCTGTTTTTATCTTATGAATGCTACAAAAAATAGATGAATATATAAAATATATTTTTGGATATAAATCACAAATATGTAGTTAAAAAATTTTCACAAATTTGAATTAAATAGTATTATTAAGAAAAAACTCATTATGAAGCATATAAATAATAATAATTCCTTTTATATCAAATTGGTTCTTAATTTCATTTCTCCTTAGATGGAAACCAATTAATTAATTATATATTTATAAAAACAATAAATTTTTATAATTAAGTTAATATTATTCATAACCGATAACATAAAAGCTATCTCATTTCATATTATATTAAATAACAATATTTTAATAATAAAATGTTATTTGGTGAAACTGGGTCTTTCATGTAATGAAAGCTACCGTGGATGGTATCACTTGTGGGTAACAAAAATATTGAGTAAGGATTATATTACATCTATTTAATGCTTATACGATGTTTCATTCATTGAAATATATATAATAAATTTTAAATATTAAATATATAATGGTGTCTTCAGATATTATATTCTATTTCACACATGGTTGTATGTGTCATGCAGGCTATCGAATATAAATTTGTACTATAGAATTTCTAGTTGATACATATTAGTTTTTTGTGTGATATAATCTATCAATACAGTGTTTAATTAAACGAAAATATATTATGAAACCTCAGGGTGTTACATTGAATACTAAAAAATTTGAGAAGGGAAATTAGTTATTATGGGTGAATATATTTCCTCAATTTCTAGCATACAGTTTTGGAGGTAATATAAACTATTTAATTTCTCTTTATTCCTCTTCTCAGCTAAGAGGGAGATAGGGGATTTTTCTAAGGTTATCCCATAAAGGCATAATGATTTCCCATGGATAGTTATCATTATAACTGGAAGAAATATTAAAGACTTATTGAACTCATTGAATGTGGTCATTGATTATTTATACAATATATTAGTGATTAATTTATTCATTATATTATATAGGGACTTGTATTTCCCCAATAGGTTGCTAATAAACTGATGAATATAAGCCACATGACCTTGAAATACTCATAGATAATACAAATTGCATGGTGGATGAATTAATATAATAGTATTGATCTTTATTGGGTCAATCCAGATTCCTTTCAAACAAAATAATAATCTCAAAAACTTTATTTTTATAACCCAGTATAATCCCACAACAAGAAGAAAATTCATATTGGTACTTCTCTATGTGAACTATATTGTTTAAATATGTAAATCATGGATTATCAAAATATGATAGAAATAAAAAATAGTCCAACCACTCAAGGTGCTACATCATATCAGGTAGTACTAAATATTTTTTATTCCTCTAGGAATTTTACATGAGTGGTGGGTGAATAGACACCATCATCACTAGGAGTGTCACCCTTTTTCTACCATCAGACTGGTCATATGGATCATGAATGTGTGTAACAGTGATCTAAAGGTGGGTATTCACATTGATCTGATGTATGTGGATACTTGATGAAGATCAGACTGAGTCTAGGTTGAGTAGAGAAACCAACTTCATTCCTAGAAAATTTTACAAGGAGTATAAGTTTTCGGGAATTTTGTGTAAGTGTTATAGAGTCTTTGTGAACAAACAGGTATTCTGTATGAAATCCTATAAAAATCTAATAAGTGTGCTATATTTGTCCCTCAAGAATTTATATTAAAAAAGTTATTCTGGAATCGACTTCAATATCCTTGGAAAATTTAAGAGAACCAAAATATTCTTACACCCCCTTTCCCATTTTGGGGATTCAGCGAGTGTTTGGGACAAGTATCTCAGAAAGAATTTATGGTCCACATCCTATAACTTTTAATGGGTTCAGAAACTTATACAAGGGTTAAATTTTTAAATTCCCCTTGGTTGAATCCACTTAGCATGCCTTTTCACTTGTATCACTCTCTCGATTATTAGGGTATTCGACCACAAAATTTTCCATTATAGTGGTAGCTTATGGTATAGATTCAATAAATTCAATAGGTAGCTAGTCTTGAGGAATCTATCATCGCCACAAGAGAGTACTATACTACAATGTGGGTTACTAACTCAATCCTATAAAATTTACATTTTTTAATTCCTCTTACACTTTATAGTGTAGTACTATGATAATTTTAGAAAACACTAATCAGAAGGTCTAGTGATATCAACTAGATTCGGTATTTTGATCCACTAGAACAATTCAAGGATCCAAATTTTTGCACTTCAAATTGAAGGAGTAGAGTTTCTTGAAGAATTCTTGTTGTGAAAAATTATGGATCTAGAGGCCTTTAAACACATCCCATATATTCCACTAGTGATATGTTGCATGATTTTCAGAGAGAAATTATAAGACTGTGATATAAGAAGATTAATGTGACAATAAAAATAACAAAAATTAACAAGTGTCTAGGGATATCCCGAAACACTTATGTTCCTCCTAATAAAACCAGGAGGAAGATTCCTATTCTAAATCACAAAATTACTTCCAAATTGCAGGAGGGAGTGATGAGGTCTTCATTTGTTTCACATATCTGAGATGTAGTGATATCGATTAGTAAACATTTCCCAGGGATCAAAAGTTGTATACTAAGTCGTATGAGGCATTAGTGGTATTCCAATGGAGGTATGGATGTGGATAGTCTATCAAATTTTATTGGGGGGGCTTATTGGGTACTTTTGGCTTGTCCAGATGATACTCCTCACTTAAAATAGTGTTCTCATAACCTATCTTCTCTCTTATTTCCAGTGTATAAATAAGGAGAATACATTTAGCCATCTCTCATAATGATAATTTGATTGGTCATTAGAAGAAATCCAATAAATCATCTATATATCAATATTTTATAAGGAACTTGGATACCTTATGTTCCAATTCTTTGATATTAGTTATTCAAAATAAATAGGTGTATGCTTCGAGTTACAGTGGCCAAGGAGGAAACATTTCTCTTGAATAATTATAATACTATGATTTTAAAATACAGAGATAGATATATCATTGGTTCCCCATTTTATCCCACTAGTGGTAGTGTTGTTTTTACCAATTTTGGTCTACTAAGAGTTGCAATAAACCATCCCATACGCATTGATGTTGATATTGTGAGGGAAAACTCCATACTGATAGGTATACATTCTACCCTAGGGAAGACACACTGGGTGGTAGACTTCTTCATTATAGGGAGGATCTATGTGATGGTTAGTGATGGAGCCAATAGTTTGTATATTATACACATCACTTCAAGTGGGAGACTGGAATATCAATCATATTTTGGTTAAGATGTATCCCAATATATTGGGGAGGATAAAAGGGGTTGAGGAATTGACTAAATGACAAATATATCATAGAGTAAAAGTAGAAGCATTCCCAGGGTGTAGGTGGTTATGGTGTCTAATCTAGTGTGGGAAGAGTTGGGGAAGCTATGAATTTCGTGGTTATTGGCTAGGTTACCTTATGTATACATTGACTTCTATGGGTGGGATCCATCATTAGTGATTCATGAGTGGTAGTTGGGGTATTTTCATCTTCTATATCAACTAAAGTATTTATACAAGGGAAGGTGAAATTGATAGGCTCTGCAGAAAGGCTCAAAAAACAATTGGGAGTCGTCCTGGGGGTTTTGGATTTCCCCCTGTGAGAATTATAATGGGACTTTAATATGGTGTCACATCTTATAAGACTTTTGAATCCATATCTCAAGTGATAATGACTTTTTCATATTTTTATTGCTGTAAAATGTAAAGTTTCAACCTCCATATAATAATTTCTTATGGGGAATGTGGCAATGGGATCCTAATATCTATAGTTGAGGTCGCAACCACATCATTATAGTAGTGCGATATTGTCATGTGGTTGGTTCTTCTTCCATGATCCCTTCTAATGGTGTTTGTAAAATCTTTTTTGGTATATATGATGGATATAATCATTAATGTAATTTTTTCTAGCTTTATGCTTAACACCACATGATTTTATAATATATATTAATAAAATAACATTGATGTGTTTTATTTCTTATGAACCCCACAACCTAGAACATATGTGAATTATTATGATGCATTTTATTTTTATAAACATTATATTATTTTTCAGTGAAATTAAATTGTCAAAAATAATTTCTAACACACATAAGAATATATTACTTATCTTAATGGAAATTTCTAAAATATTTCATTTATGAATATTGTTTTTTCATATTTGTTTTTTCTAAATTGATTCAATGAATTAATATTATTAATACATATTTTTTACTCTTGTATAATACCAATTCAATGGTTATTAATGTAAATAACCTAACCTAGTACCCCATAGATGGTGGTTACATTACTTATTTGGAATAAGATACAAGAGATCTCATCCTGAAGGATTGTATAGTTTTTTTCATGTTAAAAAATATATATACCGGAATATCACATTAGATTTGAAAAATTAAGTTATCAAAAATAGAAATTAAATATTTTGTATCATTTATATCATTTAACAATTCCTTTTTCATATCATGGGGAAATGAAACAAAGCATGTGTGAGTTCATATTCTTAGTAATGGTTACATATAATTAAATCTATTAGAAATTAATAAGGTATAAATAATATGGAAATGTAAATATTTGAAAATGAATGAAATTTAATCAATAACATGATCATGATGAATAATATTGTTGGAATAAATGATAATAAAAATGACATATAAATAATCAAATTGTATTGATGTTAATATATAGATAATATAATTGTAGTAATCTAATGGAAGATAATACATGAATTCTAAAATAATGAAATCAATAATTTTGGATAACCTGATCACATACATTATGATATCTTTACTTAAAAGTACATCAACCATGAATGCTTAAAAATACGGTTAAAGACCCATTTAATTTTATCTTAATAAGTTTGGCCATTATACCTATTGATGCATCAAGGGAAAATATAATTCCATGAACCACTCATATCTGCATGTCTAATTCATTCTTTATATATCACATTATCGATTTAATACATGAACAATATTCCTTGTCAATAATTTGTGGGTTTAATAAAAAATATGGAATTCCAATATTTCCCCAGTAAATAAAATACATTACAAATTAAAACCCAATATGTAAAAATGGTATCCTTTTTTGAAAATAATAATATTAATGATTCAAAAATATGGATTTTTAAGAGAAATTTAATATCCAATATTCCCAAGAATTTGAATGTTTTCCTGAGAATGCTAATGACTACAAAATTAAACATTAAAGTGAATGTAAATAATTTCACTAGACAAATAGAAAATAAAACATCCATAAAAAAATAAATATGGTATCATTAAAATATATCCATAGTGGATAATTAGTAAAATTTAAGGGTTTTCTCCTTGAGGTAGATATTTCATAAAAAGATCATAAAAATATTTCTTAATGAAATATGATTTCAACATATACAATAGACTTTAAAAACTAAATATTTCTATAATATTGTGATATATATTATTTTTTTATAAATCCTTGTAATCTTGAGTTTGAATCTTCAATACAATGATCATTCATGAGAATTATAATATTATCTTCATGATGAGTTTGTTAAAATAAATATTTCATTAACTTCTTTTGTAAAAGTCAAAAAGTCCCTTTTTGGAAAAATAAAAAAATACATTTTAAATGGTTTTGTAAAAACATAAGCATGGATAAATATATTTTTTAAATGATCATACGAGAATTTTGAAAATATTATTCAAACTATTTTTTGAAAACAAGGATTTGGAAGAATAACCCTTTTTAACCGAAACAAAAATTAAATTTGGATTTTATTGAAAAAAATTCTCAACAAAATTAAGTATAAAATAGTTTAATTTGTTCTATTATCTAAAAAATTCATGTATTCAAATAGGATAATAAATTTCAAGGAGTCTTTTATATGAGTATAAAATTATTTATTTTAATGTAAATTGAAGGAACAAACCTGATTAAAATGGTAGTTAAGCATAAACCATTACTAATTTGGTAAATATTGAATGATAACCTCCATGAAAGAAATAATTTCAAATTAAAAATTAAATACCATAAATATAAAGATATTATTGATATAAAATATCAAATGGGTATTATATACACATCATAAAAATTAATATGGGTATAGTACCAAATATGTCTCAAAGAAGGGAAAATTGAGACGATATCTCCCATTTCGATCACTGTTGAATTGAGAATTGACCATTTAATTTATTATGTGTAATAAATTTCTCTCAAAATAAAATTATAGGAAATAAAAAATAAAATAATAAAGATTCATCACACACATAATCATATAAAACAAATGACAATAAAAAATCATATAACCAAATAAAAAGAAATTGAATTATAAAATTCATTATGGGTTGGTAACTTAAATGTAATATACCATGGATGATATAATTCAAATTGAAACATAAAATAACCTGAATTATTACGTATTCATTATATTAAATATCAAATTGGTAGTGTATTCACCATAAAATATAAATTTTTGTATAACATTAAAATATTTCTCAATGAATGTAAATTTAGATAGAATCTCTTACTTCACCTTTCATTTTGCTAAAAATAATTTATCCTAATTTACAATTTTTTATTCATTTAATTGATTTATAAAAGATCCATATTAATATTTATAACACCATATATTATCATCTTTTAATATATTATCATCCACTGAATAATAATCATTCTTTATTTTTATTTTTTAATGTTTTAAAAAAATTTGTTTCTCAGGTATGTTTTGTCATGGAAGTGTTTGTTCATGTGAATATGTTGTATATAAATGATATATAAAATTATATTAATTTTTTAAATTTAATATTTATTTATTTGATACATTTGTAAAAAAATTATAGAAATATTTAATTGTATAATGAATTGTATCACTTTCTAGAGACAGTATGTCGTATGTACGATGGGGAAAAGATATCATTCCAATGGTTGGTGAAAGGGAAAGGAACTGGATTGTGTATTAATATCCTAGAATATATATCATTTCATATATATCATATATATTTATTATTTACACCATTATGACTATCCATGTTAGGTGGTGATGGAAAACAAATTACACCAGTTCGAGAGGCGATAATCTATTATACACATGGGGGGTGACTTTGTTTCTCATTTGATAGAGAAGAAGAAATATAAATATTATACCATAAACATTATAAAATCTCATTATGTGTTTGATAGATGTTTTATTATAAGGTAACTATTATGCATAATTTTACCTGGAAAAAGAACTAGTAAAAAATGACCATAGGGAGGAAGATTACAGTCGCTTTGAAGAACATCATTTGGATATCTTATTAAGGAAACTAGGGTGGTAATTTGGAAATAACAGAAGATATATAATGTGTATAATACTTCATTGAGATATTTATTAGGTTTTGGATCATTTAAATGGCTTGATATGTGTGAATAAGTGAGGGGAGGGGCCTCCCTTTTATAATTAAGGAGTGGTTTTCTTTCTAAATAGCGAAATCTTTTCCATAATGGGAAGTCATTATCACCAAAAGTGACAAAAACATTATTAATAATGGATTTAAATAACATATATTTGATCCATACCTCCACAAAAAATAAAACAAATATATCTCAAACTTATTATACAATTATCCTATAATTTTACTTTGTTTTACCATTTTAGTTATTTATATGGTAATTGGTTTTTAAACTGTGGTAATTTATCCTTATGAATAAAATAAAATTATAAATTTTTTTAATTAGGTCCCAATAATAATTATTATAAAATAAAATCTATTAAAAAAAGTTATATGTGTCTAGAATGTTAATTTTAAAAGAATCACATGTAATGTGGAAACCCTTATTTTAACCTTATTTGAGGTAAATTAATTTTAATATCATTAATAATCATTAAAAAAAATATGTTTTAATTATTATATAAAATTAATTATTATGATTTAAAAAATGGAATCCTTTTTATGAAATTCAATTCAAAAAATGGTAGAATTTAATTTAAAAATAACGCCAGAAAACAAGTCGATTTTTTTTAGTAAATACATTTTCCCAGAATAAGATAATATTACATAAACTATATTACTTGTAATTATTATTAGATATATTTAAATTCAAATTTTTAGATATATAATCTATAAATATAATTTAATATAATTCTTATTATTGGTTAATTTAATTAATTAAAATTATGAAATAATGTTCACTTAAAACATTTTTCATAAATAATGAGGTTTTACGTTTAAAATATATTTATACCATAATCATGTATAAATTTGGATGAAATAAAATTGAATATATTAAATAAAAATAAAAAATACTTGTGTTACTTGTAATTGAAATTAAAATCATAATGGGACTTCACAATTACTTAATTTAATGGAATGAAATAACAAAAATTTAGAAATCTGTATTTTTTACTATTCATTGAAAAATAAACCTTTTTAGAAAATATCAAAATTTCACAATGAGAAAAATTTTATACAATGATTTCAAAAATGATACAAATTTTATAAAATAGTGTTTTTATATATTACAAATATTATTAATAATATCTCCTCACAAAAATAAAAAAATACCATTAATTAAGAAGACATATTTTCAAAGAATAAAATGGATTTAATAAATATTTGAGTGATTATTTATTAATAATTTATCAATGATATTTAATTTTTTAGAACCTATATATATATATATTTATTTAATTATTTGATTAATCTTATTAATGCACTCTAAGTCAAATTCTAGTTTAAAATAGACATATTTAAATAATATATTTTGGGGGTTGTTTAACCTTGTTGTTGTTTACCATATACGCTATTGAACCCAATGATATTATTTTAAAATATCATGGTATTAAATTTTAACAACATTCAATAAATTACATCCTCTCAATTTGAGCTCGTTCTAAAATATCTACGGTTTTATATTTGAAAATACATTTATTGAAAACCTACATTATAAGAAGGGTTAATAAAACATTATCATAAAAGAGAAAATTGGAAATATGATGGTCTTCTAGAATAACACAAAAATAGGTTTACAATAAGGAAGAAATTACTGAGATGAAAAAATATAGACATTGATGGAAATCATAAATAATTATAGAGAGTTATAGATATCCTTGATCACAGGAATTTCAATGATTAATAGATATTTAGTGACCACAAATCTATTAATTTTTTATCGGTTAAATGTCTATTAATAAATTAAACATTAAAATAATTTGATAACATTTTTTCAATATCCCTTTATTAGATTTGAGATACTATTTTACTATCAATATTGAGAACAATTTAAAATATAATTACTAGATATATTTTTATATCATATGAATAATTTCATTATTTGGTTGTTCTTTATCCTATTGATACTATATTTTATATTTCAGGAAATGAATATCCTAGATGATTTTTTTATGATAGATTAACTAAAACAAACATTCAAAGGATCATCTAATCCATAAAATAATATCAATTTATTCCTAATATTTTTATTACAACCAAAATAATTATAACAATGTATGATTATACCCAAATGAATATGAATATATTATTATCTAAAATTCAATAATAAAACCAATAGCTTAACATTGATCAATCCGTAAATAAGTTACCCCATATCTCAAATAACCTAGATGAAATTAACATAAAATAATGTTTTATCATTAAAATCTATCACATACCCTTCAATATATATCATTCAAAACACAACATAATTCTTCCAAAATAATCCATTATGTTAAACCTAAGGTTATATATATCTCAACTAAATATAACATTTCCCAAAATTTCATTACTCAAATGAAAATCCTATCACATAAACACTAAAAATGGGTTTCTATAAAATTGAATTAATAATCATCCTTAAAGTCATAAACCCATTATGGTGTCCATATTTCATGAATTATCCTTATATCTAGACATTTGTGTTCCATAAATTAGCATAGTCCATTGATGTTTCATGATTCCTTTAACTAAAATATCATTTCTAAAAATACTTCTAAAATAAAATTCTTGAATCCCAAAAATATAAATACATGATCCCTTTTAATTAAAAATTGGTACTTCCTCTGTCTATAGTTATCATTTCATATAGGAGATAATGTTAGATAATTCCTAGGTTACCTTTATTTAATACAACTAACTAGAAGTAGATCTTTAGGATGAAAATTATTTCTCTCAATTAGACTTCTCTTTTCTCCTTGTAATTTCAT
This sequence comes from Viscum album, assembly GCA_963277665.1. NCBI lineage: Eukaryota > Viridiplantae > Streptophyta > Magnoliopsida > Santalales > Viscaceae > Viscum > Viscum album. The sequence goes on along the minus strand of OY728140.1, from coordinate 1,260,493,549 downwards.
TTCATTATACCCTAATTTTCCAAAAATATAACATTTTGAATTTTATTTCAAAAATTATCATGGGTTCTTCATTCCACATTAATTAAATGATTTAAATTGAGCCTTCTAATTCTTATGGTCTCCACAATTTGTGATTTTAGCAGACTACATCATCATCTTCTTTGTTGGGATCGATAGTTGGTTGTCGTATATCTTGTTAAAAATATATCCATATAAATTATTAGGATTATTCATTATATATTTCACTCAAATAATCATCACATCTGGTTTCCCTTAGATATAGGGTCCCATGATTAATATATAAGGATATTACATCACTTTAGATGTAAATTCATCACATTAAAAAAATACATTGTTGGGGACCATAATTATAAGTACTCAACCTTAAACATTACATAATTTAGAGTTTTAGTTATGAAATTACTTTATTTCCCATTTAGTATCTTTTCATGATTATAGATTTAGATAATTAGGTCATAATTAATATATAAAATACCACTATCATACAAATAGGATACTTCTAAAATATTATACATTTCCTTAATAATATAAAACATTTAAAATTAAAAAAAATTATTTTTCATGATAAAAATTCATAACTTTCAACATGAAATCATACATTAACTTACCCATCCTTAAACTCAATGAAAAAAAATTCAAAATATGGTATGGGAATTAAAATCATAGTAAAGTAAATAAAAATAATGAAATACACCATTAGTCCATGAATACATTATACCCATGAAAGCATTTTCACAATGTTATAATTATCACCCATAAAACTTAAGCTCATTATATTACCTCGTGAAATTATAAGATTCCTATAAAACCCCTTAAAAAATAAAGAATTAAGTTAACATGTGGAATAAATTCAATTTCAAACTTATAGTATCATTCATGGCTACATAGGTATTATCCTTGATTGTTACATTTGGAATACCCATCATATTATATTCCCTTAATCTCTTAGAAGAAGCCATAAACATGAACTCTGTCTCATTACCCAATAAATTGGAGTTGTATAATTTTCTTAACCACCCATGGTTTATCATGGAACAAACCATTCTCATAACCAATTCTCAAGAACCATAACATAAGCACAAAACTAAAATAATTCATAAAAGAAGAATAACGGTTGAAATAACTTTTAATTTTTACAATAGACCCTCACTCAAAAACAAAAAAAAAATATTTTAAAATAAAAGTTTAAACATGGAATTGAAGAAAAAAAAATTATTTTTATATAAAATAGGTAAAATAAAATCATATCATAAAAGATAAAATAATTTTCCCTTTGACTTTTGTAAAAAGAGTTGGAAAATAATCATTAAATATGGGTCTTTAAAAGAAAGTCCATTACGTTGAGTCCAATTTTTCATATGTAATCCTTATATTCCTAAATAATAAAATTATTATGATTATTTATTTTCTTGATATGGTTTTTAAATTTTATTATTTCTTTCATATTACTTATTATCATGTCATAGAAATTACATACTTTTTAATGTTCATTTCCAACATTTTTTGGACATTCAATACACGAGTAAAAAATGTATTTGGTATTATGTCAATAGTCAAAGGGGTAATTATTAGATTATCTCCAAAAAAACATTAATGAAATGATTAAATATATTATACAAAAAATTTTCTTTTAAATCAAACAATTTTGTATGGTTATCAAAAAGATACTATGTTATAATCATGTAAATGGCAGGTCGTTTATACGCAAGACTATCATTTTCCATTTTTCAATTATCATTATGGAAAGTAGGTTAAATTTATTTTAGCGTTTTGGAATTGTAATTATATCATAAAAATAAAATTATTTATCTAAATCTAATTATATATTTTTTCTATGATATATGGTGATGAATAACGAATCACATCGCTTCGTTGACGTGACAGTTTACATGTACGCATGAACGAAGTTATAATTTATATATGAATGGAAATGTAAGATAATAAATGATATATTATAATTTTCTTAATGGTAAATATTTCATAAATATTATATATAATATCTAATTATATAATTAGAAATTATTATGAGATACAGTGATGGAAAACCAATCATACTAGTTCACGAGGTGGTATTTCAACTCACACACGAACCCAATTTCATTTCCCATTTTATGGAAGTGGAGATATATTTATGGGAATATAGTAAAATAATAACATCTCATTATTTTGAAGATATGGTAGTGACAATTTCATCTTTTTTGAACAAAATTTGATGGAAATGGAATGAGAAATCAAATAAAGTCACGTAATTACAAATGATACCCCTTCTTCGAAAGATCTCTTTTGATTAACACATTAACGCCTATATGGAGGGTGTCAGCCCTAAAATAAGGACTCTAGATTGTGGGAAGGGATTTTGGAAGGGATATGGGATGTTATTATATGAAATTGAATGTTTTTGAAGAGTATTGATATGAGAATAATGGGATCCATTTTATAGGAGAGGGGAGGGGCACTATTGGAATGTTTCAAAATATTAAATGAATATATAATAATTAAAAATTAAAAATATTTCCAAATTTATTTATTTATAATATTAAGTGAGTATGAGTTTAAATAAATTAATCAATAAAAAAATAGGTAGGTATTTATTATTTTTTCAATCATTATCTTTTTGTTTTAAACCTTATATCCCTTACTAAGATATCATGTAATTTACACATTGAAGGTTAATATAATTATAATAAAATGATCAACAACTAATAAATGATTCATTAATGGGATTATATGACTTATCTAAATTATGTTTCTGAATTTTATATATTTATAAGTTTTATATCATTTAATAAAAAAGTATTTATTTTAAAATATCAATAATATCAATTATGACACTATTCAATAATAAACTTTTTAAAAATAACATAAAAGAAATATAAATCAAAAAATGTACTTATAAAACATCACTAAAAGATCAATTACATATAAAAAAATTCTTGGATGAAATTAATATTCTCATAAAATATTTATTTTAGTATTTTTATTATCCTTTATTAGATTTTTTCTTTAATTAAACAATTACTGCATCAACATTGTATAAACCTTTAATTTAATTATATATTTAATAAATATTAAAAATCAATTATAATTATAAATAATACAATTTAGATTTCTAAATTCAATTTATTGTTGAAAAAAACCCATATATATCATTATATTAATAATATTTCACTTGTTAAAAACTAAATAGTGAAAAAATGACTTTTCTTTTAAATATAAAATTATAAATTTATAACTCTCATAAAAGGGATTTACATGGTTATAATTTAGAAAAATGATATATTAGGTAGAAAAAACACATATTATAAAATTATAACAATTCTTAGGGTAATTTTATAATATTTATAATAATATTTCCACCTTTAATTACCATATTTACCTTTAACCGTGTTAATAAAAATTTACTAAATTTTATATACATAATTTCAATAAATAAAAGGGTAATTTTTACATAAATTTTACATTATGATTCCAAATATTGAATCAATTTTTTAAACTAAAAAACTAATAAATTAAATAAATCTATTAAAAATTATTCTCATTGAATGAATGAGAAGATGTGTTTTTAATGTGAAAACACTCAATAGTTCACAAAGTGTTTATATAATATTTCTCTAAAAAATGATTCCAATGGCCTAAAAGGGATTAAATTATAAAAATTTAATCATTTTATACTTTAAAACCATTCAAATATATAATTTAAAACTATAAATAATTTTGACGAAAAAGCGGTTTTCAATTGAAATGAAATATTTTTTCACTATTCTTGAAATTGATATACTTATCTAAAAAATACTAATAATTCCCACAAAGTATATTTTCATATTATTATATCAAATGAAAATTTTAATATTTAAAATTATAATTTATAAATTTTTTAAAATCTAGATTGAAAACTAGTGTTCCATCAATAGGTAGAAAATTACCGTTTTTTAAAAATAATTATTTTATGCCGAAAATTATATTTTTTTTCTTATGTTATGTCCATAAGATATATAATATTGAAGTTAAATATTAAATTTAATAAATTATAAATATACACATATATATCATTAGTAGCTTTCAATAAGAGTGATTTTTTATCACACTTGTATATATTTAAATAGTATTTCCGAAAAAGATTTCATTTTATTTTAAAACGAGCTATATCTTCATGAAAAAAAATTGTATAGAAAAAAATTAATTAATAAAAAATGTGTAAACAATATTTTTATAATTCATTTTATCATGCTCATACCCAACATTCCAATGAATATGTGATAACTTACACATTAAACATTAACATTTCATTGTTCGTTGAAACATCATATGGGGTATCGTGTACGCTATTGAACATAATGTCTCGTTATTTTAATATATAGTTCATAAATATTAATAAATATAGAAAAGACATATCCTATCATTACCTAGGTTGTTATATTCCTCCCAGTTTTGGAAAATGTTTCCTTAAAATTTTATTCACATATTAAATAAATACGGATATAATTCCCTCATAGCATTTTCTAATTCACATGTTTCATCACCAAAAATATTGTTTTTCCAAAAATCCTTAACATAATGAATCAAACTTTTATGAAAATAACATTCTCTATAAGGTAAAGAAAATGAACTAACTATTCCTTATACAAAATTTTCCCTCCCAACTGAAGAGATTATAGACTCACAACATGAGATTGATTTAGCATATACTTTCATAACATTGTAACATGTAAAACATTGTGTACATGGGATAAAAGGGAAGAAAAATCCACTCAGTAGGATACTGATCCAAATTTCTCCTAGATTTCATATGATCCAATGAACCATGGAATCAACTTCCCTTTCTTACCAATATACATCACATATATATATATAGAAACATTGATAAATACATGATCGCCTACCTTGAAAGAAATATCCGAACTCTATTTATATGCATAACATTTATACCAGCTTTGAGATATCCTCTTGGGTCAATAAATCACATAATCTTATTTTTCCCTTTCCAATATCAATTCTGGCACCATCAACTTCTTTTCCATGACATCATCTCAAAACATTATATATCGACAACACATTCCATATAATACCTCAAAGAGTTCCATCTGTATACTATAATGAAAAAAATTGTTCTTTGGAACATGAACTAAAGAGTGATGTTGATCCCAACTTCCCTGGTAATCCATTGAACATGCACATTTCATATTATCCAAGGTCTCAAATGTGTTTTTTAATTTCCATCACACATTGGATAAAAGTGTATTCTTAAATTTAATTTAGTTCCCAATGAATAATTAAGATAACTCCAAAAGTTAGAAGTGAACTAAGGACCACAATCAGATACAATTAAGAGAGGGAATCCATATAACAAGAAAATATCTTTAAGAAACAATAGAGAAATTTTATCTAGAGATAAAGTGTCTAAAATTTGAAAAAAAATGAGTAAATATTTTTAATGGATCAAAAATTACCCAAATCACATCCTTACCTTTATAAGTATTTGGTAATACCACTATAAAATCAATAGAACAATTTTCTCATTTCCACTCTAGCACTTCCAATGAATGAAGCATAAAAATTGGTAAATGACACTCTGATTTGACATATGGAAAATTAAAACACTTCAGGATAATGTCATAAATATATCGTTTTATTCCATCCAACCAGTAATATTCATGAGGGAATCTATACATCATTGGGCTAGTAGGATGAAATGAAAACATAGAACTATGATCTTTACATAACAATTATTCCTTAAACAATGAATCACATAGAAAATATAATATATTATCTAATATCAAACCACAATATTTATCAATATTAATTCAATTAATTTACCATTTTTAACCAATTTTACCTCTTTCAATAACTCATGGTCTTACTTATATTATTGTCTAATTCTGTTTGATAGAGATTAATTCACTAACACCTAAATCAAAATGGAGATATTTTTTTCACAAAGAACATTAAATCCTAAATTCATCATATCATTAACCAAGGGGTCATCTTCCAAATGTATAATGGTTAATCAGGCATTATTTTTCCAACTCAATGATTAGACAATATATTTTCTTTTCTATGGTGGTATTGAATCGTACAATCATAGTCCATGATTAGTTCCAATGATCTTCTCTATCTAATGTTCAATTATTTATATGTAAATATATACTTGAAATGTTTATTTAAAGTATATATTTCACATTTTACACAATAAAAATGATGCCTTTAGTTTTTTAATGAAGAAATAGTAAAATTTAATTCTAAATCATGTGTACGATAATTAGAATCATAAGGTTTTAACTGAAGTCAAGAATTAACATTTACATGATCATTCGGTATTAGAGAACTACCAAGTCCTTTCAATTAATTGTCAATGTGGATAAAAAATTAACCATTTCAATAAGCAAAGGCTTGAGATAGAGCATTCAACAATATTCTTTTCAATTCATGAAAACTATCATCAAATTATTTTATCTAGATAACCCTAACACCTTTTCATGTTATCATATTTAGTGATCTATATAACCATTAAAGGTTATAAACAAACCTTTGGTAATAACCTGAAAAACCCAGAAAAATAATAATCATGGTAATATTTGTGGGTCTTTTACATTCTTCAACAAATTTCTTTATAAGAATCTATGATTGTTTCATCATTAGAAACAATTTGACTAAGGAATGAAATTTGTTGAAACCAAAATTCACACGTGTTAAATTATCTTCAAATTATGATTTCATTTATGTTTTTAGAAAGAACAATTATATGTATTTCATGAACCTATTTACTTTTAGAATATAAAAAAATTTCAACAAAAAAACAACCAAATACTAATCCATGAACTCATGAAATATTTTATTCATATATCCTCAAATACAACAGTGTATTAATTAACCCAAAATAAATAACTAAAATTTCATAATGGTTGTATCTAATATAGAATGTAGTATTCCAAGTTTATTCTTCCTTTACATTCAATTGATGTTACCCCAACGTCAATTCTACTATCAAAAAATATTTTTCTCCTTGGAGGTAATCAAAAAAATCACTAATATAAGAAAAATTATACTTTTTTAACATTTATTTTATTCAAGGATCTATACTCAATTAAAAGTCACATTGAACCATCGCTCTTTTTTACAAACAAAACAAGAGAACCCCATGGTGACATTCTAAGTCGGATGAATACATTATCTAATTCCTTATACAATTTCAATATGTTATACATGATCAATTTTGTAATTGGTTTTTGAAATTGGATTTTCATCAAGAACTAAGTTAGTAGTAAATTCAACTTCCTAATCAGGTTTAATACTAGGAAACTGGTTAGGGAAATTTTCAAGATAAATATTTTTTTTCAACAGTATGTGAAAGATAAAATTTAATATTATATTTTATCAATTTATCATTTTCTAGATATGATATCAATGGTATGGGTTCATACTTGTACACAAACTGAAAAAATTTCTGAATAAAACTACATTAAATCTACTGTATATCTTTCATTGTATATATAAAGACAATACCTACAATTAATAACATAAAACTACATTAAATAAAAAACAAAAAAAAATTAGGAAAATTATTTCTACATATAATGGAATTAAGATTCTTATAATTTTTTTAATAATTTCCCCAGGTGTTCTCACCATAAATTCTGGCTTTATTTCTGGAGGTAAATTTTCTAATTCACCTAAAATTTTATTAGAAACAAAATAATTTGTATACCCCGAATCCAACCATGAAATAACTTAATATGTATAAAAAAATACTTGAAACAACTTCATTTGATGGCCAACAAGTACTGAATTAGTTTCAAAGGATTTTACCACACCTTAATTCTTATAGTTTGGTTGCTTTCCATCATTTGGGTTCCTCTTCGGACACGCGTTTTCATAATGAAATATTTTATTTAATTTATAACATATCAATGACTATAAATAATTTTTTTACCACTACCATGATCTTTTTCACTACAGTTATGATCCTTATGCCGCATTTTACCACATCAAAGGCACTTCATAGAATTCAAAAGGCATTCCCCCCTTGGGTTTTTAAAAAAATTATCAAAAACATTGAAGACATTTTTCTTTCCATCACACTTATTTGATGAATTATTCCATTTTTCCTACCATCTTGACCTGTTTTTATTCTTTTTTCAAAGAAAATAAAATCAATGGAAAACACTATTTTCAAAGTCTCCACATATCAAACATGTTTTTTAACTCTTGAATTCAAAATAATCAAGTTCGATTTGATATTTTGGATTTATTTAGGCTTAATAATGATTTATTTTTCTATCAATATCCCAGATGTAATTTGTAATGCACTTTTAAAATAAAGAGAAAAAAATTCATATGAAGCCCATTAATCCTCCACTCCCCTCAATTTATAGAATTATTTTCTATCCAAGGTTAAACCTCCTTATGAAAAAACTTCTCAAGAAATATATTTTTGAATTCATCACACTCTAAAGTATAAATATCCTCATGATTACTAATATTATTTACTAAATTCAAATACTAATCGGCTTCACCTTTAAAACGTTAAATAGAAAAAAGAATTTTTTTGATTTTTTGTACATCCTCTAACATAAAAAATAATTTCAAGGTCTTTAGTTCACCCTTCAGCTACAACTAAGTTTGAAGATCCACTAAAAGCTGGAGGATATTCCCTCAAAAAATGATCCAATACTAAAATATTCCTATGTAGTTGATCTAGATGATCATGTGCATTGATACACCCACCTTTTATATCTTTATTCAACTGAGTTGTCACTACAAAAAAGAGTTCAATTATGATTTTGACTATCTTAGGATGCTGATTTGGAAGGATATTTTCCTCCAAATGTCTTTCCAACTGAGCTAGCCTATTTCCTCTATGGAAAACCCTTATGAATATATATATAATAGAAGATGAAACATTATAATATTCAAATACTATATCATTTCAACTTAACCAAATATAAGAAACATTTATCAATATTATTTTACAAAATATCATATCCCCTAATGTTATCTAACCCATCCTTTTGACACCAACTGTAATGACTAATCCTTAAACATTAAATAATCTTGAGTTTTACTCAAGAAATTACATTCATTCACATTGAAGGTATATTAAACTTTAAAATTTTATATAATTATTTCATAATTCATACATAACATCCCACTTTGATACAAATAGGATATTTTTAAAACAATATAAATTTCATTCATAATATGATAATTCGATAATAAATCATGATTTTTTTCCTGAAAAATATTCATAACATTAAATTTGACTCCCTTTATTATCTCAACCATAATTATACACTATTAAAAACATTTTAAAACATTGGATGATCGCAAAATTCTTAGTAAGGTACCTAAAAATAGCGAAATAAACCATTAGTCAACGAATACTTTAAACCCATGGAAATAATTTGACAAAGTTATGATTTTCACCCATAAAACATAAGATAATTATATTAACTCATGAAATCATAATATTCCTATGAAAATATCTAGAAAAAATAGACCTTAACAGTAACTTGTGGCATCAATTCTATTTGACACATATTTTGTCTTTCACAGCTATATAGGGAGTATTCTTTATGGTTATATTAAGAAAACCTACCGTAGTATATTCCTATAATCTCTTAGGAGAAACCCTACCAGTTAACTCTGTCTCATTACCCAATGCCTTGGAGAGATATAACGGGATCACCATCCCTATGATTATCATGGAACCACACATACTCATAAACAATTCTATATAACTATAAAAAAATTACAACACATAAATCATGCATAAAATAAATAAAAAACTTTTTAAAGAACTTTTAATTTTTACAAAGTGGGGCACTCATATATGAATACACATTATTTGAATGTAAATATATAAAAATGTAAAGGAATAATCATAAAATTAATGATAGATAAATTAGAAAATATAAATTCTTTTCATATATATTAAAAACATTCCCTTTGACTTTTTTAAAAATAGTTGGGAAAGGATCTTTAAATAGGTTTTTTTAAAATAAATCCCCTTACTTTGAGTCTGAATCATCATCCACAAAATTTATATTCACGAATAATAAAATTGGGTTAATTATTTACTATCATGGTATCCTTTTTAATGTTTATTATTCCTTGTATACTAATTATTATCATGTTATAACGATTACATAATTATTTATGTTCATTTCAGATGTTTTGTTGTTATTCTGTACATGAGTCTAAAATGACTTTTGTATGATGTCAATAGTCAAAGTGGTAATTTTTCCATCATCTCTAGAATAATATTCATGAAATTATTATCATTTTTATACAACAATAATACTTTTCAATTAAAATATTATGTATGGTTATAAAAATGAATTACTTTATAGGTATGGAGATAGTAGGCTGTACATACGCATGTGTAACGTTTTCCATTTTTCAATGATAATTATGGAAATATGTTTAATATAATTTTAAATATACGTAATTATAATAATATATTATGTGGAATATTTATTTAAATTAAACATACATATTTTATCAATGTAATATGGGGATGAATAACTAATCACATCGCTTTGTGGAGATGATAGTTCACACGTAAGCAATAACAACATTATCATTTTTCTATGTGTAAAAATGTAAGAAAATAAATGATATATTATATTTTCATAAAAATAAATATGTAATTAAAATGATATATAACCTGTAATTATATTATTATAACCATATGTGAGATATGTTGATGGAAAATAAAATATATCGGTTCATGAGGTGGTAGTTCTCCATACACAAGAACATCAATTCTTTTCTCGTATGATTGAAGTAGAGATGAATTTATGTGAATTTAATAACATAATAAAACAATTGAATATTTAATATATTGTAGTTATGTTTTCATCTATTTTAAATAATATTATATAGAAGTGGAAGATGACGTTAATTAAAAACACTTAATTAAAAATGATACCTTTTTCAGATGATCTACTTTTATTAACACCTTAACACCTCTAAAGTTGGGGTTATGACAAATGTAAGGCCTCTAATGTTTTTTAATGGTTCATATTAGGGGATATGAGATGATATTTTATGAAAAAAAATAGTATTTATGTTTATTAAAATGAGAATAATGGGTTTCCGTTTATTAGAGAGGGAGGGGTCCTCTTGGAATCTTCAAAATATGAAACTAAAATAAATTAATATTCTCTTAAAAATGTGTCAAAAGTTATTTAGAACAAATATAAGATGATTTTGAGGTGAAATAAATTCATGAAATCAAAATTAGACGAGTAATGACTATTTTTCTAATCCTTATCTATCTTTTTTAACCCTTTTAACTCTTGCCATAATATCATGTAATTTAATGATTTAGGGTTAATATAATTCATAAAAAATTCTTCAAGATAAATAAATGTTTCATTGATTAAATTTTAGGACTTATAAAAACTATTTTCCCAAATGTGATATTTTTATAAATTTTTTATATTTTAACAAAATATTATTTATTTTAAAATATCAATAACATCAATTTTCATACTATTCAGTAATTGAAATTTTAAAAATACTTTAAAATAAAGATAAATTCAAACCAATAATTTTAATACATCACTAACACATAAAAGTAATCAATTTTTTTATGATGTTAATATTCACCAATTATATTTATTTTAGTATTTTTATTATCATTTATTTGATATTTACTTTAATTAAATAATTATCGGTTCCTCATTATATAAGTCCTGAAATTAATTATTTATTAAAAAAATTACCAATAAATTATCATGATAAATATAAAGTTTTTCTATATCAAAGTACAATTTGTATTTTAAGATATCCCTTATATTACCCCACATTAAAAATATTTCACTTGTTAAGAACAAAACTGTGAAAAAATTAACCTGTCTTTTGAATATAATATTTTAAATGTATAAATCTCAACTAAGATGTTAAATAGTTATAAAATAGTAAAAATTATGTTCTAGGTCAACACACAGTCATATAATGAAATTTGGACATTTTTTACGGTAATTATATAATATTTATATTAATATTTTTACCTCAAATTACCTGATTTACCTTAAACCATGTGAATAAAATGTTAGTAAATTTATTATACTTAATTTCCAAAAATAAATGAGAAATATTCATATAAATAGTCCTTTATGATTCAAAAACATTAATAAATTTTTAAAATTTCATACAATATAAATTTCATAACATAATTAAAAATATATCTCAAAGATGAAATACAAAAACTAGGTTTAATGAAAAAATGTTTAATGGTTCAAAAAGTTTTCATATCCAATTTCAATGTCAAATTTATTCTAGTGACTTATAGTAGATTACGTGATAAAATAATTCTCTAATTATACTTTAATAACATTTAAATATATAATTTATCACAATAAATAAATTTTTTGAAAAATTTGACTTCAATTAAAATGCATTATTTTTTTACTACATAAGAAAACATGAAACTTATCAGGAAAACAAAAAAAATAAACTGAATTCAATTTTTATTTTACACTTTTAAAAAATGAATTTTATTTTGTAGAAAATAATTTCTTAAAGTTTCAAAAATAAATATTTAAAACAAGTTCATCGTTAAATAACATCAAAATAGCTTTTTTTTAAATATTTCTTTAATGCTAGAAATTAGAATTGTTCTTATATCATGTCTAGAAAATACATAATATGGATGTTAAATATTAAATTTAATATTATTTGTATATCAATGTATATCATTAATATAATCCAACAAGAGTGATTTTTTATTACACTTGTAAAAATTCAAATAGTTTTTTAGAAAAACATTTAGTAGAATTTTATAATGGGGTTTATCTATAATTATAATTAATTTATTAGTGAAGAATTAATTATATAATCTTTTCTAAGAAAATTTTTCATAATTTAGTTAATCATGTTCCTACCCTCCATTCTAATGGAAACGTGGTAATTTTCATATTTAATAATAATATTTAGTTGTACATTTATGATCAATGTGGCATATAATTTATGTTATTTAATGTATTTCCTATTTTAATTATTATATAATTTATAAATACTAATTTGTATGAAAAAACTTATTTTATCATTTCATGTGTAGTTACAGTAACAGTTTACTATCTTTAGAAACTTCTAAAAAAAATATTCTAACTTGGTGTAAGATAATTAATGTTTCCCATAAAAATCTTCCCATTTATTAATTCTACTCAAAAACATTCATCATAACTTATTGAGATGAAAAATAAGTATGGGATTATCTCATATGATAAGTGTGGTTAAAAAAATTGATACATATTCATAACATTAACATAAGTATTTCAGAAAATAATAATAACATTTGAATAACATTAACTACATATCAATAATCATATATATGAGAATAGAATAAATATTGGAAGATAAAAATACATGAATCATAAGGGAATCAAGAGCATAATCTATGAGGCCATAACATCGGAATAAGAAATATAATTTTTTCAAGACACATAACCATATAAAATTATTTTTGAAGTTTTTCTGGAATCATTTCCAAGGCCATCTATCTAGTATGGGATCACTCCCCACACCATATTGGTATCCATGGTTCACTCCCATGACCATCCTTATAGTCAAGGTTCACTCTCATGGCCATATTAGTGGACAATGTCCCTTACTAAATCATGTTCACTCCCAACTCCTACCATGTATGTCTCATTGGATCTAAATTGTTACCTAAATCTTTGAAGTGAGATATATGTCCCACCATTTTTATAACTGAATCATATATATATATATAAATGCTCCACAATATCTTAAACAATCAAATCATAAACCATGTATTGGAATGGGTAACATAAACATGTAATCATATCATAACCTATAGAAAATAGAAATGTTTCATAATAATTTCATCAGATCATAACTCATAAAAAGAAGAGGGTTTCATAATCATATAACCCATTAAAGTCAAATGTGTTTCATATACATCATTTCATCAAAACATAAATCATTCAAAGAAAGAATATGAATGGAAACACTGGATCATTTTCTATAAAGACATGATTATCACCAATATATGTCATCATAGATGTAAATTAATTTGAAAATAACCTTTTAAAAACATATATTGAAGAAAATATCCTTTCTTCTTTGAAATTTTTTTTTCTAAAAGAAAAAACATGTTTGAAAAACCATTTTATTTGGATATAGAATAAAAAATCTATAAATGTAGTATTAAAACCCATAAAAAAATTTACAATCATTTTTATTAAAAACATATAAAAGATGCTCGAAAATATTTTGGAAAAAAATTCCTTGAAAATATATAAAATAATATTTAAAAGTGTTCGAAAATATTTTTTCTTAAAAAATATAAAGCAATCACTAAAACATTTGTAATACCTATTCCATTTAATAAACTTTGAAAATTTATAAATTAAGGTTTTAGATCATTGAAATAATTATCTCTAGAAAAAACGTTTTGAAAACATATAATTGGAGCTTTAAAAATCATTTAACACACTTTTTATACGTAAATAGATATTTGAAAAACCTTATTCTTTGAATAAAATTTGAAACAAATTTTTTTCCAAAATATATGGGAAAAAATTAAAAATAACATAGTAATCATACAAATGAATCATCAAAGGAAATTATTGTCATTACGGCTGGTATGTCCATACATGCCGAATATTCCGTTTTCAACATGAATGTTTAGAAATGTGCATTGATCAAAAAATGAAATGATGGTTTCTTTTAGAAACATTTTTCTGAAGATAATACATGGGTGAAAATTTTCTTTAAACATCATAGGATAATGGAAAAACATTGTTGGAATAATTTTTAGAAAATGTGGTCTTGAAAGAACACAGATTTCTGACCCAAATGAGATATAAAGTCAAATTCTCATAATTGTTTTTATTTATATTATGTATCATAGAGTGGAAAAACAATACCATTAGTTTAATATAACATCGATAACCATAGTTTATGAAAATTAATGAGAGTTCATGAGAGATGGATAATATTATTTCATAAATGGAATCATAATCATAAAAAATCTTGATAAATAATTAGATTTTAGCAACAAAGTATTACAACATTGGTAAAATTGAATAATAATAAAATAGAGAGAATAAAAATACATGAATCATTAAATATCATTAAAATAATTATACTCATTATATAACATGTCAATTTCATTATATAAACCTCATTGAAAAATATATGTGTATAACCCGACATGTGTCTCAAGGACGGTAAATCGATACAGAATTAGTTTACTGATTTGGTAACTTTTGATTCATAATCCCCATGAAATAAATATCATAAAATGGATATATAAATACATTTAAATTTATGTATAATAATCATATAATAAATCCATTGTTATTTTAAATTTCACACAAAATAAATGAGTGTTTAATAAGGCATGTATCTCATGGAAATAAGAAGTGAGATAAGAAAATTGTTATCTTAAGTCTTGATATTATTAGTACTTTTAAAAACCTCATGTATAATATATATAAGTTTATTATATATATACGAGAGAACCAATTTATTATATATAACACCCTTTATGTATTTATATTACCCTCTTAATAACGATTCAATGATCATGTTAATGTTAATATATGATTTGTTTTTCATACTTGTTTTGACTTCTTATTCATGATCCTCTTAGTTAAATTAGGATTTACATATTCCACGAACATGATATAAATATAATATTTATTAATTTTATAAATATATATAGTTATATATATAATATTAAAATAATGAAATGGAATACACCGTTCATGGAGATTCTTGGTTGTTCGTATGCATGAACATTGTTTCTGTTTTATTGTTGTATTCATACAAATATAGTAAATGTTATGTGTGTGTGGGTGTGTGTATGTGTGTGTTTGTGTATATAGTATAATTAAATTTGAATTATTATTTCACATATATAATATATTTCTACCATACCCATCCTTAATATATTTTCGGTAGAGTGTGAATAAATTACATCACATTGAGTATGAGGTAGTCCACATATCCATAAACGAAGTTATCATGTTTAAAAACAATAGAAAACATGATAGTATGTTTAATATAATAATTATAAAAGAATAAATACATCATAAATATCATATATATCATATTAAAAATTATATTCCCTCATAATTTCAAACCATCAGATGTGGAGAATGAAAAATGGACAACATCGTTACGTGAGGTAGTATTTCTTCATACTCAAGAGTAGAAAGTTCATTAACCCTTAGATGGAATTTTTTTAAGTTAAGGTTACACACCTCTAATAAAAATATCTAAGTATATTCATGATAATTATTTAGTTGAATAATAATTGAATATTAATATTTTATAGAATGTAGAATGAATATAAAACAATGGAGATTGAAGAAATATGTTACTTATTCTTTTGGTAAATACTATTGGTTTTCCGCAAAGGGCTTCCTTAAGCGGATTTGTGCCTAAATAAAGTCTTCTAAGATGAGGTGGTGGATTTTGGGAGATTATTTAAGGTGATTTTGGTAATTCAAAATATATTTATAGGTGAGAATAAGTTGTCTTGTATAGTACCTTTTTATAATGTAGGAGGAGGGGCATTCTTGAAATTTATTCAAAAGTGATTTCCACAAACGTTTTCCCATTTCAAGTGGATCCAATAATGGTAAAAATTATATAAACTAGATTATAATGTCAATATATTCCAATAATAAAGATTTTGGACAAGTTTCTTGGTCTGTTTCACCCTTAATATTATGGTTTAGTCATTTGAAGCTAATTTTTCTCTCAATCGATATAATTAATTTCAATCACTTCCGCTAATATTTTTGATCAAAAAATTAATCCAAAATTATTAAAAATTCTTAATTATTATAATTATAAATATGAAATTAATTTTTCAAAATTATAATCATATTATTGGATGATATTAAAATCAATTTAATCATATAGGCGGGATGACAAAGTTTGGTTTTAATGAAAAAATGTTCAAAACATTGAAATGTTTTTATATTCGATTACAATGTGAAATTGATTCCAATGAACTAAACGGTATCAATGGATTTAGTATTTATTTGATTAAACTTTAAAACCAAAATAAATTATAAATGATTTATTTAAATAAATTCGATGAAAGTAGTCTTGAATTAAATTTCACGGTTTTTCACTATTCGTCTAAAAATGAATCTTCATAGAATAATAAATAAATATCACCAAAAGTATATTTGAAGATTATGATATAATAAATGAAGTTTATTTATTCATATTTAAAATATAATTGTACCAAATCACATATTTGAATATGGGTTCAATAATAAAAGTGGGTAAAATTACATTTTAGAATAATGCATTTTTCTATTCATAAAATTTTATTTTTTATTATCTTATATCTATAAAATATATTGGATGAGTATAAAAAATATTGAATAAGTAGATAAATTTTATTCATAACATTAATAAAAAGTGTTTTTTTAATTTATTGAGGAAAAATCGTTTTTATATATAGATTATAATATCTTCTTAGAAATGTAATTTCATTTTTTTCAAATAGTTAATTCATTCACTTCTACAAATTTATATCCAAAAGATTCATTTTATATAAATTTACATATCATATTTTTTAAATTTAATTAGTCTTACTTATGAATTATTTTCTTATTGCTACGTGGTAGCTATAATAATATGTTAATAATTCTAATAATATATTGTATTATGGTAAAACTTGACATTTCATGTAACATTAGCTATTGATGGGACTCAGTATGGTGTATAATACAAGAAAAGCATAGTTTTGTGTAAAACACAAGATAATATATGTTTTTTAGGTCACTCAAGATTAATTTTTTATTGTTCATAATAAAAACCAAACATATGTATTATAAATATAAAAATCTATATTTAGTTTTTTATGAAAGGAAAATTATTTCATTATTACATTAATTTGAAATGAAATTCCCAAAATCTCATGGTTATACATTTTACCACCCTGAAAATTGAATTCTCCTTCAAAATTCATTTGTGATATCATATGATTAATACTTGAAATTTCCTTTCATTGAAACCCTAATCGTAAAAATGAATACTACAAAAACTTATAAAAAAATAAGGTTGGAATCATAACAGTTAACCAAAGTAAAATATAAGTATGTTTCAAAATTAGGTAACAATGGATAAAAGGTAACATTGTACATATAAATTTTTTTTTAAAAACTATAGATATTGTTAAAGATTAATGGTAACCATATAGTGAATTATTAATGGAATGTTAAGGGCATTATAAACATAAATCTAGGATGATTTATTAGACCATATGTTCAACATAATTGATGGTATTATTATAAAAAATTTTCTATATCCTTTTCATATAGTTAAAGAGTTATTTTACTATATATGAGGATATATAAATATAATTAAATTATTTGATTCATTTTCGTACAAACAAACTCACCTTTTAGTCCTACTTTCCTCGATTTCAAGTGCATCTCTTACTCTATAAAACGAAGTTGAATTTTTTATTCTTGAAGTACTAATAGTTCCTGAGGTAAAATAAAAAGTAATTCTATAGGTAGTTATTTAAAATCATAGTAAAATGGTTAAAATATTTTTTCAATATGTATAAATACTAACATTGTGATATAGTAATTAAATCATATAATCTTCATATGATGTTTAAATTGAACCATTCCTGAAATGGATGACCATATAGCCCTACCAAAATATAGAAGGCCAAAACATTAGAAATTTGGCCTATATATTTCCCAAAAACATCTTTTAATTCTTCCCCCATATATCATAAAGTATCTACTAGTTGTCATATATCAAACATGTGTATACCTTCATCATGTATTCTCTATAAATATGTAATAACCAAAATTAAAACAAATATTTATTGAAAACATGCATGTTTCCATATTCCATAATTTATTTGATATATTCCTTAAATCCAAAAATTCTATAAACACCATCCATGATGGAATAGACGTATTTGTCAACAAATCCATTATAATTTCATAGTTAATCAACACCATCCAATTTACTTACTCAAATCTAGCCCCACATTATCCAAACATCATTATCTCAATATTAGGAACATATTAAGGGATGTCTTTCCCTTTATATTTTGTTTCCTAGGAATATCATCTTTCCATTAAATCACTTTTAAATCCCTTTAGAACTATTCTACATATTCTTGTAAATCCTTAACCAAAAAAACATAAATTGAATAGTACTTATATAATTCACAATTGATAATTATTGAATCCAAATACATGGACACTTCAATTATTCTAATTTATCCTCAATCCATTAACATGGCTACCTCATCCCATTACTTAATAACTATTTCCTTTCACATGTCATCTATAGTTATATAATTACTTTAAATATAAAAAATAATCATACAACCTTTCTAATTCCATTTGAGATCTTTCTGTTTTGGACATCGATTTTCATAATTCACATTAATTAGACACTTAGAGAATCTATGCATTGATGGTATCATAGTGAGGAAAATATTTCCATCCATTATGTTAACATAACAAATTATTTTTTCATTGAAGTTACATTCTTTTTGTCCTTCATTTCCATAGTCAAAACATCTTTGTATTCCTCTAATACATCCACGTCAGAGATTATTTCAACATTATTTATTGAAAGTAAACTCAATCTTCTTTCCACCAAGATCTCCATTACCCAAACAATCAGCATCATCCTTCATAATATTCTTTGGTGAGTTTGAGAGTTAGTTAAGGTACAAATTGTTAATCATGTTCCATGAAAAATAATTTGGAACGATCAAAACATCTTTCACTCATGTGATCATCCCATTTTACTGCTTATCAAAAAATAATCCATCACATTTATGATAATTGATTTCTTTCAGGTTCCCACCATTGACTAAAACTAGAACGCATACTCTAAGAATCACTTATAAAATTAGAAAACCATATAATCATGAAAGCATTAATTATGGGATATCTAAATAATGAAACATACATATTTAATCTATGAATCCTTAGGTTTATCCTAGGTTATTCATAGTAACATTATATTTAAATCATTCAGGATGGTTCGTAAAGTGTTTTTGAATTATGAAATAATATCACCCCCGATTGTCAAACTAGGCGTGCAGTAAAGACCATTGTAATGCCTAGTTCCCAATAGAATCTAGATTAATACAGTTTTTTCGAGGTTGTTACCCCTATTTACATTTCGTCCAGAGCCACATAAACATGTTGTATCCAAATGGGGATGTATTAATAGGAAAATACTCACTTTATTCTTTACCAAAACATCATGATAATTCCCTAAATATTTAATCATCCTTAAAACCATCCATAGAGACATCCCTATACAT
Organism: Viscum album; assembly: GCA_963277665.1. Classification (NCBI taxonomy): domain Eukaryota; kingdom Viridiplantae; phylum Streptophyta; class Magnoliopsida; order Santalales; family Viscaceae; genus Viscum; species Viscum album. Next base: position 1,260,473,220 of record OY728140.1, on the reverse strand, counting down.
ATGCATTGAAATATCTCTAGGGATATCATTAAAATTTCACATCCTAGTTTCTAATGGTTGACTAACCATTTCCTCTGATACCAACTAAATATACACATGCTTAAATTACATGGATTTGACTTTATTTTATATATATATACATCACATTGAAAAAATACATTCCTAAGAACCCTAATTGTTTAGTTTCTTTTTAAACATATATAAAAATCATCTATCTTGCTGAAATATGTTCAATATTTCCTCTAAGATCTTCCCCTGTAGTACTTATACTAAAAATCCTTATTCACAACCATGGGAAAGGAAACATAAGAAATGGGTGAGCTCAAATGATCAGTAAGGATAAACAAAAGAGATATATAAGAACTACATAAGCATTAGGGTATGATAATAATATAAACACATTAAAATACATACCTTGCATAAGAAAGATAATGTAAATGAGTCCTGTCATATGGATTGGTATTTTATAAGACATTAATCAAAACATAATCAAGACAATAATCCATTAGACCAAAAAATTGTAATAAGACATATAATGTTTTTTACACACTTAAGTATATAAAATGATTTACATAGTAGTTAATGCATTGCTTCCAATTCCATATTAACAGAATGGAGTCAATCTGCACACCATCTTGATATTAATGGTTTACTCCCATGACCATCTTATAAGTCAAAGTTCTTGACAAGGACCATCCATGAAGAAAAAGTCCTTTACTAAATAGTGTTCTCTCTCTGTTCCATCCAGTTTTATCTCATGAGATATTAATATTTACCCAATTAATTGGGCGGAGATATTAGTCCTACCGATCTTATAATGAAATCATATATACGTGTTCCATAAGACCACAAAAAATTATATCATATCCCATTAAATGAAATGGGTATCACAAACACGTTATCATATCATAAACTATGGAAAAGATATGTGTTTAATAATCTTCTCATCAGATAATAACCCATGAATATAATCAGGTTTCATAATCATATAACATGTAAGTGTGATATGGGTATCATGAACATCATTCCATCAGAACATAATCCATTTAGAGAATGAATATTACTAGAAATTTAAGATCATCTCCTATAAAGGCATGAGTAATACTAAAATATGTCATATTAGATGTAATTTAGATTGTAAATATCCTTTTAAATAAATTGTTTTGTGGAGAATATCCTTTCTCCTTTGAAAAAAAATTTTAAAACATAAAACATTTTTGAAAACATTTATCATTTAGGATATATTTGAAATCATATAATATAATATTTAAAACACATTCTTTTTTTAAATAAATCCCTAAAACATATAAAATAACATTTAAAACATTTTTGAAATAATTTTCTAAAAACTTCTAAAATAATATTTAAATAATTTTGAAAAACATTTTTATTGAAAATATATAAAATAATCTTGAACGAAAATTGATAACCTTTTTCCAAGAAAACATATAAACGATTATTTAAAACATTTTTGAAATTGTTTTCTCATTGAATATAAATTGAAAATTTTTAAAATAATTATTAAGATCATTTAAATCCTTTTCCTTGAAAACAGCATATTTAAAATATATAATGGGAGCTTTTGAAATAATTTAAACCGCTTTTTAAACATATTTTTTTTTGAAAAAACTATTTTTTTCAACCATTTTCAAGTAATATAATTATATGAATTTAGAGTAAAAATTTTTTTTAAAAAAAATAACCTTGTAAAATTAAAAAATAAACATCCAAGAAATTATGGTCATGGTGGAGGGTAAGTTCATTCTTGGTGAACAGTCTTTTTTACACCTTAAAAGTTTATAAAAGAATAGTAATTGTAAAGTGACATTAATATTCCATTTAAAACATTTTTCTAGATTAATACATTGATTAAAATTCTTTTTTAAGCTTCATATGATAATATTAAAACATTTTTGAAGATATTTTTAGAAAACATGGTTTTGAGACAACACTGATTTCAGAGTGAATAGAAAAATAAAGTCATATTTTTATTAAAAAAATTCTTAATTATATCATGTACCAAAGAGTGGGAAAATGGTACCATTATATCTACATAACAAGATTAAACCATGGGTAATAAGAGTCTTGTTATTTCTTTAGAGATGTATCATAATATTTTATTATTAGACACCTAATAATAAACAATCATTAAGAAAGATTAGATTGGAGCAAAATACTGTTACCAATTTGGAAACATTGAATCATAATACAACAAATAGAATAAAAATAAATGAAGTTTCAAATATCATGAGAATTATTGCATTCATGATATAATATTTGAATGGTAGTATATAATCCTCATAGAAAAATACGAAGGCATAACATTAAATTTGTCTCAAATAACACAAATTGAGACAAAATTACTTTGTCGATTTGGTAAAATTTGAAACCTAAAACCCATAGAAAAAAATTTAATCAAATTAAAATGTCTATAAACATAAATGTAATTATAATAATCATATAATACATTTTTCGGTAATATATACTCCACACCAAATAAATGAGTGAGGAAGAAGGACTGTAATTCATAGATATTAGAAGTGAGATGAGAAAACCCTTACATTGAGTCATGAATTTCTTTATTCACGTTAAAATATCCATTATGATAAATATAAAAATATTATAAATATACTAAATAACCATATTATTATACATAATACAATATATGGATTTATATTAGCTACTTATAAACAATTCCATGTAAATGATACGCTTCAGGTAATATATACTTTTTTCAATCATGATTTTATTTATTATTCTTGATTCTATTTCTAATATCATGATGTAATTATTTCAATAAAGGGATTTAAATATAATATATATTTGGCATAAAAATATTTATAATAATTTATAAAATATTGAAATATGAAATTGAATATACGATTCATGGAGATGATAGGTCGTACGTTTGCATGAACGATGTTTCTTTTTTATTTTAATATTGAAAGAAAGAAATTAAAATATATGTATGTATTTATATATATTATATCATTATAGAAAAATTATTACTTAATATATATCATATAATTTCAACAGATCCATTCTTAATTCATTACAGGTAGAGTGTTAATAAGTCACATCTCTTTGAGAAGGCAGCTGTCAATACACCCACAAATAACGTTACCGTATTTACAAAAAATGGAAGAAATGATGTTATTTTTTATATAATAATTATATAATCATAAAAAAATCATAAATATAAAATATATTATTTATGATACAGGTTTTCTATCCTATTTATGAACTATGATTGCTAGTGATGGAAAAACAAACAATATCGTTTTATGAGGTTGGAGTTTTTCATACACAAGAACGGTTAGTTAGTTACCCATTAGAAACAACTAATTATATTTATAATGCTTAGTTTATTATATAATAAATGAAAAATAATATTTTATGGGTTGTATAAGTAAAATAAAAAGAGTAGTTTGGGGAATGATTTTAAATATTCTTTGGGTAACTCCTCTTGTTTTTCACCAAAGGGCTTCTTTGGTTGGGTTGAATCGAAAAGGGAGGATTATATGATGAGGGGAGGGATTTTTGGAGCTTAATGAATAATTTTTTTGGTGATACAAATCCCTTGAGATGTTTGGAAAAGTATGAGATTGAGTTCCTTTTTATAGTGGTGGAAGAGTGGCATTATTTTAATTTTTTGAATAGGTAATTCCACCCATGTTTTTTCAATGTCAAATGGATGAATAATTCTCCAAATTTTAGAAAATAGATGATATGGTGGATATATTTCCATCAAATGGATTTTATTAAATGTTTCTATGTAATGTTTTTCTTATTTTTAAATTTTAATCCATTTTTATGATAATCATTTTAATCACTGTAATTATATCTAATCACTATCACTAAATTTTTTTGTCAAAATCAAATATAACCTTATTAGACGTTATAAATTATGTTGATTCAAAATATTTTATCGATTTTCCTAAATTCTAATAATATTGGTGGGATAAACTAATATAAATTAAATCTCGAAGACGGGATGACATAGTCGTTTGTTAGAGTCAAAATATTCCATATTTTGAAATATTTTTATATCCAATTCCAATGTGAAATTGAATAAAGTTACTTAAATTTTATTAAATGAGGAAAAAGTGATCTAATTAAACTCTAAAACAAAACAAACTCATTATTTTAATGTATAAATAAATTATATGAAAAATAAATTTTGAATTAAAATTCATTATTTCTCAATATTCATTACAAAATGAAACATCTCATAATGATACAAAAAATTCACCCAATGTAAATGTTAGTTTTTCAATTTATGAAATGATGTTTATTTTTTTAGTTAAAAATTATAAATGTGTAAACAATAAGATTTAAAATTTTTTCCACATTAAAATGTTGTACAATTACATTTTAAAAATATATATATTTTAATTGATAAAATTAGATTTATTATTATCTTATACATATCAAATAAATTGATTCAGTATCAATTTTTTTACTGAATATATAATTGTTTTTGAAAATTTTAATGACATGTGGTTTTTTTATTTACTGGGATAAAATATTGTTTGTACATAGAAATATATTTTTCTTAGAAAATTATTTTAATTATTTTAAAATAGCTTATTTATTCACTTCTACAAATTTATAACCAAATGAAAATATTTATATACATGTATAATTCAAATTTTTAAAATTTAGTCAATTTTATTTAGGAAATTCAATTCTAATGTATTTATGGTAGCTATAATAATATTTTAATCATTTTATTCTAAATATGTGGTAGTTTGGTAGAACTTGACCTTGTGTGCAACACACACTATAAAAAGGATCAAGTAGTGGATGTTTTTTGCCTTTTGTTGGTTTAAACTGCTGCTACATGGTTCTATATTGGTTTCAAAAAACCACCACTAAATCATCTGATAGAATCCAATATTTGTATATTTATTCCATTTAGCAGCAGTTCCAGAAATGTTTTCTTAGAAATCATATTGTGCGATGTTTCTTTTCGTTTTTGCAGTAGTTTTTCGGGAGGAAAAAATGATGATTTTGCAGAAGTTAAAACCACTGTGAAATCCTACAAGTTTTTCCCCAAAAAAACATCCCTAAACAGTTTATAACTTCCAAACAAAAATATACCTTATAGAGGAAATTTTAATTATCTAGAATAAAAATATTCCATATATAGAGACGGTTTAAACAGATGCTAAATTTTGATTAACAAATAAATTTCCAACAACAGATCATGCAACCCCAAAACTACCTTTAAAAAATGGAAATGAAGTGTATTACCTAACCGTAGCACAAAAGATCCATATCATAAGCATAATAAATCACACACATTTAAGAAATATGGAATCAAAAAACAATTATATTAGTTCGTATCGAACAATAAATTTTTTTCAGGTCTATGTCACAATTAATACATCAATAAACCCTCGCAATCAATATTAGCTAAAAATATAAAAAAGACCACTAATCACTACTAGATGAACTCCTCTCGTCATTGTCCTTATCTCCATATTCTTATTGATCTCTAATTCCTTCTACTGACACCTATAAGACAATTATATTGAAAATTAAATAGTGCAGTATATTTATATTTAAATAGAAAACTTATAAATGTTTGTGAGCTAAATGGTTTTGAAGTAGTTTCATTTATCTAGTCACCACCAGTCATTGCTGAAATTTCACCGGGGACATATCTTATCATATTTTGATATAAATCAACCAATTCTTTCAATTTCTACATTAGTTATATAACATCAGAGGGATCCCATTGCAGTAAAAGGAGAAAACTCTCTTTTTTCTATTTTGATTCCAGACATATGAACATTCCTTATTTTTATCTATAGTATCAATATTTCCATTATTAAAAATAATAATTAGTAGTATAAAAAACTACAATAAATTTATTCATATTAAAAATCTTTCATATAAGTGTCCCCCTCTAATATCCTCTTGAAGAACCAAGAGTGGCATGATTCCTCGATGTAGAGGGTCGATTGGTATCAATGTAACACTTCCTCTTTTTCATTCCTATCATTTAATAAAATTAAATTAAATTTAGAACATACATTTCAAATAAAATTTATGCTGAAACAAATATAATTGATAACATATGAAGAGTACTAACAAATAAAATATACACAACTATGATAATTAATGACTTCACAAATGATATAAGTGGTTGATATGATAATTGATGAATGCACATACAATCATTTTGTCATTCAATCATGTCATTTTTTACTCCATCATTACATCATCTACATAATCCACCCTTAAAAGACTAATATTATCAATATCATGATGGAAAAATAAGTTTTCTTTTTTTTTTTGTTGATGAGATTCAATGTTAGAGGTCAAATATTTCACTTCATCACCCATATCATACAAGTATCTTTATTTTACATGAGAAAATACACTCCACCCTTCACCCATGACATATTTAAAATATATATATAATTTTTTCTTATGATGATAAGATGTTTAGATCATGTAATTAATGGTATTGAAAAACCATAAAGCGATAGAAGTTCTCCAAAGTAAATTTCAATGAATCACTTTTTACAACCTTATCAAAATCTAAGTAATTAAATTTGAATAAAACTACTAGAAAATGACCATGGTAGTTTAATTAAAAAAATCATCCTAATTTGCACAGTATCCCACTTTGATGAACATAAATATAAAACTATTATATGTTTAAAATACCTCATCCCAATCTAGTGTATTCAATTTAAATCCATTCACATTGTAAGCGTCATACTTTCTATGCTGTTTTAGAGGACCTCATGCAAGAAACATCAAATCATCAGAAAACTCATCTCAATTATCAGTATTCATGATCTAAAAAAAGTAATATACATTTTTTATATTTTAAAAATATATTTTTATACCTCATACTTATGTTTATTTCAATAATTATGAACTTACATGTCATGAGGACCATTCTACAAGCTCTTTATTAACAAATTTTTTTATATCTTTCTAATTTCATATTCAGTCCCTCATTTGTTTCATTGTTTGTATCCTAAACTCTTCAATAAATGTATTCCCAATTTCTTTATTTATAAACACATATCAATGTGCTTGTGATAATTATATTTCTATCATTGTAACAATTCAACTCCTCCCAACTTATTGTCCAATAGTAAAGAAACATTTTTGAATTACAATGTACTTGAGATTTAGTCGATGTGTCTTCAACACGTCAAACCATATTGAATAGTTTATAAATAACATCAAAGTTTCTAGAACAAAAGTTAAAACATTCCTCTTATAAATGTATTTTAAAAATAGAGCCTTCAGGTTGCACTTTATTATTCACATATGATTTCAAATACTTATGATATCGATGAAATAAGTTAAACATAATTGTTTATTTAATGAAGTGCCAAAAAATTTTACAAAAATAAAAAACATATAAATAATGTAACACTTAATTAGATACATCCTTTGATAATGTATGGGTTTCCTATCTTATCTTACTCAACCAAATTCATAGTTAAATGTGTCATTATAGTAAAAAATGGATTATTGATCATCTATGTTACACAAAGTTCCAATACAAATATCTCATGAAGGAGGTCAAGCTCAAATGGTTCTATAGTTTTCTCACATAGTTGTCTGAAAAATGTGCAAAATTGGTGCACCAAAGTTGTATCTTTCTCTGGTAATAATGTATACAATGCCAATGGTAGAAACTACTGTAAAAAATTTCAAAATCATGAATTTTCAATCCAGGTAACCTATGATGCATTAAGTTAACACAACCTAAGATGTTACTTTAATACCCATTAGATACCTTGAAATATTTTAAAATTCCAAGGAATGTATCTTCACACCAATTTTTAGTTAAAAAAATTTATAGTGTACTTTCAATTCTCATCTAGCTAGAGACCAGTCATTATGTTCATTACTTATACAAATTTTAGAGCATTGATATGATCCTTAGATTTTCCATTTTCGTTAAGCAATGTTAAGATAAAATAGTTAAAAAAAATTCACAATATGCATCACATCATGATTTTTCTTCAAAAAATTTAATTCGTAATACTGAAGTTTGAAAAATATAATTTTATGCCTTGTTGTGTTGTGATTTCACTTGAAGATACACTTTGAATATGTTTACCACTATCATTCAAATGATACACCTTCCCAAATTCTGTAACATTATTTAAAGGTTTTGAAAATATTTTGAAACATATCAATTACTTTGGATATGGTCTACAATCAATAGAACCATTGAATTTTGAATTTTTTAACTGAAGTATATGAGACGCATCGAGAAATCATCGATGAATCAAGAAACACCATTTTCTACTATGAGGAAGTCATTCATGATCAAAATCATAGTTAAAAATAGGACCAACCAAACCCATGTAATTGTTCCGACCAACTAAATTCCCAAGTCTATGGAAGACATTAATGATCAAGATTAGAGAATCTTTCATTTGGAACATTTTTCTAAAAGATGCATCATATGTCTCAACATTGTTGCTCTGTAACTCTTGCAATTCTTCAATTAAAGGATGTAACTACATATCAATATGATTTCCAAGAATTTGTTTTCCAGGAATAATCAAGTAAAATACAAAATGTGTTTTTTCATATAGATCCATGGAGGAATATTGTTGTGAAATCCCAAACATCCATGGTATGCTTCTCTCTGAGTAATACAATTGTTTGCGTTATACACAACATCGGGTTATGGCACACCACGACTGATAAAAATAGATTTTATAAATATTAATACCCACTTTTGGAATTTTTATAAATTTTATTTATCAAAATAGACTTTATTTTTGGTTTCGTATTATCAAAATTAGCTTAGGGAAAATTTATGGTATTTTTATGAAAAAATTTAATTTCTGATAAATAGGGAAAAATAATGCGTCATTGTTTAAACCCAAAATATTATTTAAATAATTATTTATTTTATTTATATTTAATTTAATTCAAAATAGATACATAATACCTATATTTGTTCAATTTAATTCATTAAAGTCACTTTATAATAAAATTAGAAGTATAAAATTTATTGAGTTTTTTAACGTCTTTTACACACCTTCTTGGGAGGTTAACAAATTTTCAAAAAATGTAATTTTTCTTAGTCTATGAATTGAATTTCAAAAATCTAAGAGACACAGTTGATATCAATATGTAAAATTTTGTTGAATAGGATGAAAATATTTTTTGGTGAATAGTAACTTTTGAATTTTATTTACTGCGGTTAAAAGTAAATAGGAGAATTAATGGTAGAAAGGATATTATAATTATCATAACTCATGTCTTAATTATATTGGATAATTTTGTTTGATCAAAATCAACCTTAGGAAAAAAATTATGATCCTTTTGGCCCAGTTGGATTAGATTAGGACATTTATTATTATTTTATTTAAAGAAGTGTTATAAGTGTTAAATTCAATGTTTAATAACTAAATCATTTTTGAAAAATGGATATACATAAGATAAATTTGACTATGAATATTCAATTTAAATATAAAAAGATTTTATAAATTATTGTATTTTATTAATAATTTTTAGACAATAAATAATTAAATTTATTTATGACACAATGATGATGCAGTGATTACATTATTATTGAAAGATAAAAATAATTGATATCATAAATAATAATATAATTATAAAATGATACTTTTGATGTATTACAAGAATTTTTTAGGTTAATATTACATTTTTGGGTTGATTAAATTAATTTTTTTAAGTGATAAAATTGTTTTGAATTTCACAAAAACCAAAAACTAAATAGTGTCAAAATTGACATAAATGAGTTTTTAAAACAAATAATAATTTATTTATTGATATAATAATCCTAAAAATTTATGTTTTGGAAGAGGACTTATATAATAATATATATGTCATTAATGATCAACTTGGGGTTCTCTTGGCATTTCATAGTACGTTTATTAACCATTTAATATAAAAAAAGAAAATAAGACATTGTAAAAGTTAAACTATTCAACTAAGTGTTAAATCTAATAGATATGATTAATATGGTGACCTAAACCTATCTAAAATAAATTTTTTGAGAGGTTTTCGATCCATCCCCACCTTAGCCTAGAAATAAATACTTTTGGAGCCATTATAAACCGAATATGATTGTATAATAAAATAACAGTTCAAACATTGCATAATGTGTCCCTCATCTCTCTTATAAAAGGGTACTTACCCTTATCTAAAATCACACCCCCAAATACATTTGGCTCGGCCAAAACCCACTAAAATATCCTCCCAAATACCCCCACTTCAACTAATATTCCTTACTTTGATCAGAATCCAACCTATGAATCCATATTGATCAGATCAAAAGGATACACCAGAAGAAGATGTAATAATTTCACCACCTCATTCAAAGTTATTTTCTTCTTCCTCTTCCTATTTTTTTATTATTACCATACCAAAATAACGACTCCAGTACCTTATACATTATATGATGTTATTATAAAAATTTTACAACCATATTCAATATTATATCCATCCTATGAATGAAAAAGTCATTATATGTGTGTACGTATGGCTTACCATCTCCACGTCGTGGTGTAGTTTGTTATTCAACACATAATTATTTGGATGGGTATAATAATGGATATAATTGATGTATATGATAAATATTATATTGTAGTTATTATGTATATATGATATACCATCCAATTACATATGATTTCACCAACAATAGAATGGTATTGTCGCTCGTGTGTACGTAAGATTATCGTCTCCACGAACGCGATGAGATTCATTCACATCCTAACCATTCAAGAATAATTTTTATTTTATGATTAAAAATAATTTTTTATAATATAATATAATCATGTATATGATTAGAATACATCCTATTGATAACAAACAAGACTTATGTAACTAAACATATACAGGAAAACAAATCAGTTAACACCTGAAACGATGATACTACTAAAATATCATTAACAAAGAAATATTAGAAGATCTTATATGATATCATATTTAAGTATGTGGTTATTATATAATTTAATAACAATTTTTTCACCATTATACTAGAGTTTAACATACCCTTGTCCAATGAAAAGTACAAGGTAAGGGTTAATTTTACCATCTCTTTATTATCTGAGGTTGTTCATACGTAAGTATCTACAAGGACCTCTTTATCATCCACATCTGTGTTTCTTAAAAATGTACTTAAAACATTTTTATTATTTTCTAGACGATGGGTTAATGTCATTTATACCGTTCTTTGTCTTTTTATAAAATGTTTTCAAAGGAATCATTCTATCGTTTTCTAAAAAGGTTCTTTATGACCTCTTTGACATATTAAGGTAGGAATGATTTTTAACTTATACGGAGGGTGTGGTTATTTTCTACCGTTATAACACCTTCAAATCTTACCTTGAAAGATTATAATATTATTTTGAAAATAAACTTTTCTTTAATAATTATTTGACTTTTAAATGATTTCAAAATAGAGAGAGATATTTCTATCATATAGTTTTGATTTCATCTATGTCAATATCCTTTGTTGGATTTTTCACTTGTTTGAAGTTGATTTATTATGATACTATCATCCATATTGTATTGATGGCTTTTTGATATGTTTGACTCTAGATGTGTTATTTTATACCATTCATGGTTTATGGTTAAATTAATACCATTTCTTATGTTAGTTTTAATACAAATGTTTATGTTATTTTTCATCATTTTCTGATGAGGAATGCATTAGACTTAGTAAGTGATGGGTGGAGCCAACTATAGCTCCTCGATGCATCGGTCGGTCTCATGATACAAACTAGTGTCTTAGAACAAGGCCCTGACAAAATATTATTTGTATTCCCATCACGAGGTCTTGACTGTGTTGTTATAATGTATGGCATTATGCATTCCATCATTATGAAATTGGCTATTGATATTGCATGTGATTATTCGATATGTATAATATATATGTGAATGATTAAATGGAATTATTTGATTTATCATTGCCATATTATGCTAAGGTTTACGTTTAAAAGGCTTTTTTAGTCTTATACATTACCTTAAATTTTTATGCTTATTTATGAATGTTTCTGCTATATTATTATCCTTACTGAACATATGATCTCACCCCTTTCATAGGTTTTTTTTCTTAGGATGTGAAGAAGTATATTATGATTAAACTACAGGGATAAGCGAAGGATATTAGTGTGTTAAAAGGGGACAGAATGTTGTTTTTTTCCATTTCATGATATAATGTAAAACTTATCTATGTATTTAGAAATTCCAAGGCTACTAAACTAATCAGTCTATCAGGATTTGATCCCTTGTGATCATTCCAACATAATGTAATAAGGCACTGACTAGGGGTAACTAGGGTCGAGGAATTATAGTTGGTATCATAGGAAGTTTAGTAAAAACCATGGAAGCTAGATTTACAAAAACACTGATTATATAACATTTATCTAAGATAGACTCTAAGGATTAGTATAGAAGAAATTCCTAGAATTTTGTTAATGTAGTGATTTTTTGTATTTTTTCAAAAATACATCCCTGTCTACATATGTAAAGACCCGTAAAATTTGAGGGATTTTTTTTTCTTAATTTTCTTTTGGATTTGACGAGTACGTAGTTTCCAAGGGCACCTGATTCCGAGGCCCGGTGTGCCCGGAATCAATTTCCGAAGTTTAGCTCGAGTACGTTCAGTGAAACGAACGAGCGGGTTTTTCTAACTTTTGAACCGGTGATCGAAATCGAAATCTGAGGGCACCGATGAAACCGCAGCACCGATTTTTTCTTAAGGAGACTTTCTCTGGAGTTGCGGTTCCTCGGGAGGTGATGTTAAAAATAAAGTGGTTTAATTAATGTGTGAAATAAAAAATGTGCTGCAATTTTATTTCTACTCTGTATAATTATAACCTACGTATGGAAGTTGAGGTGGGACCCACTAAATCCTAAATATTCTAGATAGGATATTAGTGAGGTGGGCCCCACACAAGCCCCACCTTTTCAATTTCCTCAAACCTCCCTTAATGTTGGAAAACCTCCCCATTAATTTGTATCCCCTCAACATTAAATTACATGCCAATAAAACGTCTCATTAATTGGACGACGCATGTAAATTAATTCGGTGAATTCATTTCAAATTAATGTTGGTGTGTGTGTGTGTGTGTGAATAAAATAATACAAGGTCTTATTTTATTGTTGGTGGATTCGTTGTGTGGAATAGAGGAGAGGACTCTTGCGGTTTTGAAGAACTTCATCTTCTTTGCAAAGAATGCCGATTTTACGACGAAGAACTCCATCACCGCAAGGGGAGATCGCCGTACTGTCTCCTCTCCTCTCCACAGCTGGTCAAAGATGCCTTCTTCAAAGAACGACGACGTGCTGCATCCTTCTTCGGGCGAACACCGACGATGCTTACGAAGCCTCGTTCTGTGACGTCGTCTTCCGCGACGTCTTTTTCCCGCGATGATCCTCGTTCGACGACTTCTTCGAAGTAGGGGTTTGGTTTTGATCGTGAATATTGTTTGCATTCTTCGTTAAATATTTGGTCCGCCTGTTATCAATTTAATGGGAGGAGGTCGGACTTTCTAAACATGGACGATCCTCCTCCCCCTTTGTTGTTGAATTCATTGCGGCTCGAATGAAGGCGGAGCGGTGCAACGGCACCGCACGGAAACAAGGGGGGACGCAGCGAAGAAGCGTGACATCGTCACGCCGCGCTGTAGAGGCCAAAAGAAGCTGCGGCCGGAGTCGGGCTGTGGCGGATGGGCGCAGCGCTGTCACGCCATGCCGGTCGTACCAAGGCCGCGACCTCCAGCCGCGGCGAAGGAGGGAGCGGCGGCCAGAACCGCCGGCCACCGGCGCATGGAGGGCGGGACCAACCTGTCCCGCGTGGTACACTGGCCGGCCGTTACGGTCGGCAAGATCCGAAAAACTGAGGGTTTGAACCCCCAGTCAACACAGCAGGGCGGACCCCCCGCGGGTCCGTCGTCCGGTTCGAAGGGGGTGGCGGTCCCCCCCCCCCCCTTCCGCGCTCACGCAGAGCACGGCGCCCTCGTCGGGCCGACAGGCCGCGCCGGGATGGAACGGTCATGCCGGGTCGGGCCGCCCGTGCCGGGCGGGGCCGCACCTTAATGGGCCGGACCCGGACCCGGGTCTGGTCGACCCGGTTCGGGCTGACCCAGGGGGTCTCGGGCTGGGTCGGTCCGGGCCCAAAACCACCTAAAAACGAATAGGTTCGTTCAAACGCCCGTAACATGGGCTACAGACCTCTGATCGATGCACCGTCAGTTGAGATGCGATCCTTGGATCGAGGCGGTTGTTTCGGTATATTACACCCAAGGTTTCGTAGAACTTTGGGTACGGCCGGGATGGTTCTAACACAAAACCAACTGGGCCCTCCGAGCGGAAACGCTTATAACTTGAGCTCCGGATGTACGTTTGATGTGCCGACGACTTTGTTGGTTTCCTCTTAGTGAGACGGACCTTTTGTCTTACTTCGCTCGATGTTTGGATGCAGTTGGAGTATGGTCGGGTTGGTTTTGACTTAAAAACCAACCGAGCCCCTGAAACGAAAAGCCCAATAACTCTCAGACCGGGCGTCCGATTGACGTGTCGTCTGTTACGTTGTGTTCCTTTTGACGTGACAGAACTCTGCAATACATCAACCCTGGTCTATGTGATAGTTGATGTATCGACCTCTTGGCTCGTGGAGCGGACCCTCCTGGAACGAGCGTGTTGTGTGCGGAAACCCTAGAGCTGGCTGAGACTTGACGATTTCTGATCGATCGACTCGGAGTGTTTCGATAGCCCAGTGGGGAGCACTTGGTTGTAGCGGAAGACCCACAGTGGAGGAGTGCTTGGTTGTAGCGGCAGACCTGCGGTACTCAATAAAAGAAGTACCTCTGTAGGCTATGACGGGGAGCGCTTGGTTGTAGCGGTAGACCCATGGTGGGAAGCGCTTGGTTGTAGCAGCAGGCCCACAGTACTCGACAGGTGGAGTACTACAGCATTCCAAGGTTAGTGGGAAGTGCTTGGTTGTAGCGGCAGGCCCACTGTACTCGATAGAGGAGGAGTTCCCTAGCAGCTATGGTTTCGACATCATGAATAAAATCCTGGTTTGAGCTGAGTCTTGACTTTCAATCATTATCTTTGATGTGATTGACTTGATATCCTGTGTGGATTTAATTATGCTTTCCTGTGTGGATTGGGTCGTACTTTCCTGTGTGGATTATGTTTTACCTTCCTGAGTGGACTGGATTGTACTTGAGCTCGTGAGTTGGAGCTGAACTGGATTTGATGACTTAGGTATATCACTACCACAAAACTGGGCAAGGCCAGCGCCACCCATTTATCAATGTTAATGGAAAAGCGCTAATAAAGGGGGGGCCTTTATCAGCGCTCAAAAAATCATTGATCAAGGGGGCCTTTATCAGCGCTAAAAAAAGCGCTGATAAAAGTCCCCCTTCATCAGCGCTTTTTTTAGCCCTGATTAAGGGACCCCCTTTATCAGCGCTTGTTTAGTAGCGCTGATAAAGGGTCAACTTCAAAAAAAATAAAAACATTTTTATATATAAATATAGTTATATAGTTATATTTATATAAATAAAATATATAATTTTTAAATATATTTTAGATAAGTATAAATGTACATTTACACTTACTGTACTTAATATATATAATATTTAGTGAAAATGGATTCTTAAAAAATTTAAAAAATCTCTTTAATTAATAATTTTATGATTATTATGGAGTAATAGTCATTTAATAACAATTGGAAGACTAAAAAAATTAAAAAAATTAAAAAAAGATCCAAAATATGTTGAAAACGCAACTCAAACTTCAAACGGCCATAACTTTTGATCCGGGTGTCCGTTTGAGCTATACCACATATCAAATCGAAGCATGTGATGAGCTCTACGTCATTGTGATCCAGGGTTACCCCGGTCTAGCGTTTTTCAAGGCCAAAAGAGGCCCATAAGGCCTCCAAAACTGAGTTTTTAGTCGGGGTACCCATATTTTTTAACATTTTGTGGATTTTCAGCCTCATTTAAGGGGGTATTATTGGCTTTTTTTTGGTGGGTACTAAATTAATTCCAAGGTATTACATTCATATTGATATTATTTCTTTTAAATTTCATCCTTTATTATAATTCACTGCTATTTATAATCAAATATATAACTATATGTACATATTTTTTATATATTCACACCTAAAATTTAAATTTTTTAAATAAATAATTAAAAATATTTACATATAAAATATATTAGATTTATCTAAATAATAACTAATATCCATTTTATTTAAAATACTAATATATGAATATTAATATAACTACTATATATTAATATAACTATACATATATTAATATAACTATATATATATATTAATATAACTATATGTATATATTAATAAAACTATATATATATATTAATATAACTATATATATTAATATAAATATATATAACTATACGAATAAATATAACTAAATATATATATAAATATATATATATATATCATGAATAAGAGAACAAATCAATATAGGGTAGTGGCAAAGGCTTTGGGGGCACAGGGGGAGGTCTCGAGATCAAATCTGGGTGGAGGCACAGGTGCGCACGCAAGGTTGATTTAAAGGGCTAGCGATAATAAAGGGTGTAGGCGGTGTGGCCGAGCGCTAGAGGTGTGGTAAAGAGATGATAAAGGGGGGGCTTAAGAGGTATAAAAATCTCCCCCCCCCCCCGAGATTGGCAGTATTTTTTTTATTTTTTTTTATTTTTTTTTTAATTTTTATCAGTGCTAAAAACAAGCGCTGATAAAAGGGGTCTTTTATCAGCACTAAAAATAAAGTGTTGATAAAATAACCTTTTATCCGTGCTTCGTTTTAGCGCGGATAAAAGACCCCTTTTATCAGCGCTTTTTTTTATCGCTGATAAAAGGGGTCTTTATCAGCGCTTTTTGGAGCACTAATAAATGGGACCCCACCTTTATCTTCGTCGACATTAATAGCACTTTTTCTAGTGCTGTTAATGGACATTTTTAGCACTGATAAAAGCTATATTTGTTGTAGTGTATGTGTGGGCATATACCTAAGTACTGTTGGATGATATTTCGTGAGTGTATCTTTTATTTGTGGTTTATCCTTTGTGGATTCAGGGAGACCTTTGGAGGTCTCAGGGTCCCTACTGAGTATCATATAGTCACCCCTGCACGGGCTTCACCCACACTATGTTGTGTTGGTTGAAAACGACGGCCGTCACTGATCGTTGTTGAGGCTTGTAGAGCTGGACGACACCCGTAGGAGGATCTCACGACGAGTCGTTGCCCGGAGGTGGATATCACGTCGAGTTGGTGCCCAGAGGTGGATTCACGACAAGTCGGTACCCGGAGGAGACGGAAGGACGTGGAGTATTGAGGAGGAGATCTGTACATACCCTTTAGGGAGGAGACCGGAGGACGATCCAGGAGAGGCTTGTCACCTTTCAGCTGTTGTTCTTTGAGTTGTACTTTACTTTCAGTTGTATCTGTACTTTGCTGTTGGGTTTGTATTCTGGCCCACTTAAATTTCAGCACTTTATTTTGTACTTAGTGTTGCTTCTGATTTTACTCTTTGGTGTTTGTTACTTTTATAAAGGCAATGTCTTCCCTTTTATCGAGATTTACTCCTCTGGTGCTAGTCGCCAGCCCTTGGCCTATGAAAGGTGGGCTTGGGGTCGTCACGGCACGGGTCCTGAGGACGGGTCGTGACAACGTACGAGTAATTATAGGTGGCTCTATAATAGATTTACCTATGAGTGAAAAAACTAACAAGGAGTTTTAGGCTTGACCTGGGGTATTCTGGTACACAACAATAGGGCTTGGTGCACTCTTGGTTACCACACTCCATGGGGATATGATTAGGATAATTCACATTTTTTTACAAACAATTATAAATTATTTATGAGAAAATAATTCCTAAAATAAAATATTATTTTTATGGTTATGGATTATTTTCATTAACTGTTCAATTTAGGTTAGGTATTTTACTAATTTGGAATTATGTATTGTGATTCATAAACTAATTTGGTGTATGCCATTGTTTATGAATGGCGCCTAGTGGAAGGAATGGAAACCATATCAACGCACGTAATCCATGTAGGTATTTCCCGCCTACTCTAGATAATTATAGTGGAGCTGGTGATGCTACCAGTGTTGAACAACTTATAACCATACTGGGAAAACACATTCAGTATATGAATAATAACCATTCCCGTATGGAGCACCTAGATCCATATCACGGGGGATCAATGTTTGACCACTTCATGAGGAAACAACCACCAATATTCAATGGGACTACAAATCCATTTGTATCTGACCAATGGATATGTTTCATAGAGAAAATATTTCATGCTTTGCGGAGTAGCGAAACAGAAAAGGTTTTCATGGCAGTTTATCACCTCACGGGAGATGTAGATCAATGGTGGTCATTAATTTAGAACACAAAATAGGATACAGAAGTATAAAATATGGAATGGAGGGATTTTAATGAACTTTTCTTCAAAAAATACATTCCTTGTGACAATCAAGAAGATATGTAAAGACAATTTTTAAGTCTGAGGAAAAATGATGATGAGAATGTCACAAAGTATGAGGCTAGCATTACAAGTTTAGTAAGGCATGTAGCAGATTATATATGTTACCCAACGAGTAATACTGATCGATGTTTTTATGGGTTGAAACCATTTCTTCATTGAGAAGTAGTCCCACAATCCTTCTCATCGTACGAAGATATTTCCTCATGTGATATCAAGATAGAAAATGTGTTATATAAGTCTTAAGGCTTTAATGTAAAGCAAGAGTAGAAGAGATCTACTGAACACTCTAGAAATAGAAATAAGGGGATGAAGGGGAAATATCAATTTCCATCCCGTAGTATAATGTGGGAAGACACACCCTGGTACTTTCTTGAATGGGATGGGAGTCTATTAAAAGTGTGGTGAAAAAGGCCACCAAGTTCGTGATTTTAATGGAACGAATGAGGTTGTCAATATTGAATTCTCTAATTGAAGAGAAATGGGGAATTATGCAAATTAATGTCCTAAGAGCCAAAAAAACGTACCTCATAAAGGGAAAAGGGATAAAGGCCAATATTATTGTATCACTACTGTTGATGTTGAAGCTATGAATAACGTGGTGGTAAGTAATTTAATGGTTTCCTCATATTTATCCAATGCTTTATTTGATTCTGGATCATCGCATTGTTTCATATCTTCCTAGTTTTCTATGAAAAGTAGATATTTGCAATTTGATTTAACAAGGGAGTTTTTTGTAAAAACTCCTAAGGGAAGTACCATTGTAACAATGTTTTGTGAATCAGTTCCCATTAGAGCATATAAACATGCTTTATCTACAGATATCATCGTCATAACCATTATTGAATTTGATATAATACTAGGTATGTATTGGATTTCAGACCATGATGCAGTAATTAATTATAAAAAAAATAGGTTACAATTCTCAATGATGATAAAGAGTACCTTATCTTTAGATTATAAATATCACCATTTGACTGTCATCTAGATCCACCCCTATTAGATATACTAAATTCATTTATTGGGGAGGCAAAGAGTGAAATAAGTATGGCTGGGTAAAGGAATGTTCAAGTAGATGATGTACCTATTGTGCAAGAATATGTTGATGTGTTTCCAGAGGATTAACCTAAACATCCTCAAGAATGAGAAATTGAGGTTTGCATTGACATAATTTCTATTTCAAGGACCATATCAAAAACCCCTTATAGATTGGATAATGTGGAATTAGTGGAACTAAAGAAACAACTAGAAAAAATGTGGAATAAGGGATTTATTCTCCCTAGTGTTTCTCAATGGGGAGCCCCTATTTTTTTGTTATAAAGAAAGATGGATCGATGAAGTTGTGCATTTACTACATAGAGATCAATGCTATAACATTAAAGAACAATTATCCCCTACCTGGCATTGATGATTTATTTGATCATCATCATGGAGCTCAATATTTTTCAAATATTGACCTTCGATCTGGATTACATCAGTTGCATGTGATGAAGGAAGACATTCAAAAGAGAGAATTTCGTACCAGGTATGGGCATTACTAGTTTATAGTAATGCCTTTTGGACTAACTAATACTTTTTTTTTCTTCATAGTCTTAATGAATTTCTTTTTCAAGGAATATATTGATGACTTTTTGTGGTATTTATTGATGATATCTTGGTTTACTACAAAAGCTATGCAGATCATGAAAATCACGTTTTCTCTATTTTGAAAACACTCCAAGAAAATAAATTATTTGGGATGTTTAGTAAGTGTGAATTCTGGCTTCAGGAAATTTCTTTTCATGGCCACATTGTCTCTAAGGATGAAATCTCTATCGATCATTCAAAGACCAAGGAAATCCAAAAATGTCTAGCACCGAAGAGTATAACCATGTTACGCAATTTTATTGGTTTAGAATGTTATTATCTATGTTTTGTCCATTATTTTTCTTGATTGGCTAAACCATTAACCAAGATCACATGTAAATGCGTTAAATTTGTTTGAAAAAATGAGTGTGAAGAATGTTTTGAAGAATTAATGAAAATTTTTGTCAATTCTCTTATCATGAATCTACCATTGATGAAAGATGGGTTTTTTATTTATATTGATAAATCAAATAAAGGACTTGGTTGTGTCCTTATGTAGAATGATAAATGAATAATATGAATCACAAAATCTAAAAATCCATGAACAAAACTATCCCACTCATGAAATTGAGTTAGTAGTTATAATCGTTTCTTTGAAGATATAGTCACACTATCTCTATGGTGAAAATTTTGAGATATATACTGATCACAAGATTTTTATGTATATTGGTTTATATATATAACTTAACATGAGGACAAGACGATGAAATGAACTGCTCAAAGATTATGATTGCACTATAAACTACCACCGAATGAAGGAAAATATGGTGGCAGATGCTTTGAGCAGAAAGGATCATGGAGTTTTGAACAAGATGAGAGTTAGAAGGGATCCTATCTTTATGGATCTAGTAAAGAGGGATATGGGAATAACCTTGGAAGTTGAAACATCAATACATTTTCAAATGGTTTCAAATCCATATTTACTAGAGAGGATAAAATGTTCTCAAACTGATGATGAGGAGTTTCAAAAAAAATTAAAGCTGTGAACGATGGTAGATTGATCGACTTTGTATATGAAGATGGGATTTTGAAATTTGGGAAGAGACATTGTGTTGGCGTGTGTGTGAGGTGGGCCCCCCACGATCCCCACCTTTTCAATTTCCTCAAACCTCCCTTAAAGTTGGAAAACCTCGCCATTAATTTGTATCCCCTCCACATTAAATTACATGCTAATAAAACGCCACATTAATTGGACGATGCACGTAAATTAATTCGGTGAATTCCTTTCAAATTAATGTTGGCGTGTGTGTGTTTGTGTGAATAAAATAAGACAAGGATTTATTTTATTGTTGGTGGATTCATTGTGTGGAATAGAGGATAGAACTCTTCTGGTTTTGAAGAACCTCGTCTTCTTTGTGAAGAACTCCGAGTTTACGATGAAGAACTCCATCACCGCAAGGGGAGATCGTTGTACCATCTCCTATCCTCTCAGCAGCTCGTGAGAGTCGCCTTCGTCGGAGAGCGACGATGCGCCGTATCCTTCTTCGGGTGAACACCGACGATACTTACGGAGCCTGGTTCTGTGACGTTATCTTCTGCGACGTCTTTTTCCTGTGACGATCCTCATTCAAAGACTTCTTCAAAGTCGGGGTTTGGATTTGATCATGAATATTCTTTGCATTCTTCGTTAAATATTTGTGCCGGCTATTATCAATTTAATGGGTGGAGGTAGGACCGCCTAAACACGGACGATCCTCCTCCCCCTTTGTTGTCGAATTCATTGCGGCTCGAACGAAGGCGGAGCGGTGCAACGACACCGCACAGAAACAAGGGGGACGCGGGGAAGAAGCGCGACTCCGTCACGCCGCGTCGTGGAGCCCAAAAGAAGCCGCAACCAGAGTCGGGTTGCGGCGGAGGGGCGCGGCGCCGTCACGCCGTGCCGGTCGGACCATGGTCGCGGCCTCTGGCCGTGGCGAAGAAGGGAGTGGCGGCTAGAACCGCCAGCCGCCGGCGCATGGAGAGTGGGACCAACCTGTCCCGCATGGTACACTGGTCAGCAGTTACGGCCGGCAAGATCCGAAAAACTAGGGGTTTGAACCCCCGGTCTACGCAGCAGGTCGGACCCCCAGCGGGTCCGTTGTCCGGTTCGAAGGGGGTGGTCGTCCCCCCCACCCCCCTTTCGCGCTCACGCGGCGCACGGAGCCCTTACCGGGCCGGGCCACACCCTGATGGGCCGTACCCAGACCCGGGTCCGGTGGACCCGGTTCGGGCCGACCAAGGGGGTCTCAGGCCGGGTCGGTCCGGGCCCAAAACCCCCTAAAAACGGACAGGTTCGTTCAAACATCCGTAACATGGGCTATCAACCTCTGATCGATGCACTGTCAGTTGCGATTCGATCCTATGATCGAGACGGTTTTTTCTTTAAATTGCACCCAAGGTTTCGAAGAACATTGGGTACGGCAGGGTTGGTTCGAACACAAAACCAACCGGGCCCTCGGAGATGAAACACTTATAACTTGAGCTCTGGACGTCCGTTTGACATGTCGTTGACTTTGTTGGTTTCCTCTTAGTGAGGCAGACCTTTTGGATTACTCCGCTCGAAGTTTGGATGAAGTTGGAGTACGGTCAGGTTGGTTTTTGACTTCAAAACCAACCGGTCCCCTGGACGAAAAAGCCAATAACTCTAAGACCGGGTGTCCGATTGACATGTCGTCTATCACGTTGTGTTCCTTTTGATGTGACAGAAATTTGAGATACATCAAATCTTATCTACGTGATAGTTTATGTATCGACCTCTTGGCTCGTGGAGCGGAACCTCCCGGAACGACCGTGCTGTGTGCGGAAACCCTAGAGCTGGCTGAGACTTGACGACTGCAGATCGATCGACTCGGAGTGTTTCGATAGCCCAGTGGGGAGTGCTTGGTTGTAGCGGAAGACCCACAGCAGAGGAGAGATTGGTTGTAGCGGCAGACCCACGGTACTCAACAGAAGGAGTACCTCTGTAGGCTATGAGGGGGAGCGCTTGGTTGTAGCAGCAGACCCATGGTGGGAAGTGCTTGGTTGTAGCAGCAGGCCCACAGTACTCGACAGGTGGAGTACTATAGCAGTCCAAGGTTAGTGGGAAGCGCTTGGCTGTAGCGGTAGGCCCACTGTACTCGATAGAGGAGGAGTTCCCCAACAGCTATGGTTTCAACATAATGAATAAAATCCTGGTTTGAGCTGAGTCCTAACTTTAGATCATTATCTTTGATGTGATTGACTTGATATCCTGTGTGGATTGGATTATTCTTTCCTGTTTGGATTGGGTCGTACTTTCCTGTGTGGATTATGTTTTACCTTCCTGAGTGGACTGGATTGTACTTGAACTCGTGAGTTGGAGCTGAACTGGATTTGATGACATAGATATATCACTACCACAAAACTGGGTAAGGCCAGCACCACCCCTTTATCAGCGCTCAAAAAAGCCCTGATAAAGTGTGCCTTTATTAGCGCTAAAAAAAGCACTGATAAAAGTGCCCCTTCATCAGCGCTTTTTTTAGGGCTGATAAAGGGACCCCCATTATCAGCGCTTGTTTAGTAGCGCTGATAAAGGGGGGGCATTTATCAGCGCTTTTTTTAAAAGCGCTCATAAAGGGTCGACTTCAAAAAAAATTAAAAACAAATTTAATATATAAATCAAGTTATATAGTTATATTGACATAAATATAATATATAATTTTTAAATATATTTTAGATAAGTATAAATTTACATTTACACTTATTATACTTAATATATATAATATTTAGTGAAAATGGATTCTTAAAAAATTTAAAAAATAAATTTAATTAATAATTTTCTAATTATTATGGAGTAATAGTCATTTAATAACAATTTGAAGACTAAAAAAATTAACAAAATTAAAAAAAGATCCAAAATATGTTTAAAACTCAACTCGAACTTCAAACGGCCATAACTTTTGATCCGGGTGTCCGTTTGAGCTCTACCACATATCAAATCGAAGACTGCGATGAGTTCTACGTCATTGTGACCCGTGGGGACCATGGTCAAACGTTTCTCAAGGCCAAAAGAGTCCCAGAAAACCTCCAAAACTGAGTTTTTAGTCGGGGTACCCATATTTTTTTAACATTTTTTGGATTTTCAGCCTCGTTTAATGGGGTATTATTGGATTTTTTTGGTGGGGACTAAATTTATTCTAAGGTATTACATTCATATTGATATATAAATCTTTGAAATTTCATCCTCTTTTATAATTCACTGCTATTTATAATCAAATATATAACTATATGTACATATTTTTTATATATATACACCTAAAAATTATATTTTTTAAATAAATAATTAAACATATTTACATATAAAATATATTATCTTTATCTAAATAATAACTAATATCCATTTTATTTAAAATACTAATATATGAATATTAATATAACTACTATATATTAATATAACTATACATATATTAATATAACTATATATATATTTTAATATAACTATATGTATATATTAATATAGATATATATATATATATATATATTAATATAACTATATATATTAATATAATTATATATTACTATACGAATAAATATAACTAAATATATATATAAATAAATATATATATCATGAATAAGAGAACAAATCAATATAGGGTATTGGCAAAGGCTTTGGGTGCATAGGGGGAGGTCTCAAGATCAAATCCGGGTGGAGGCACGGGTGTGCGCGCAAGGTTGATTTAAAGGGATAGCGCTGATAAAGGGTGTAGGCGGTGCGGGTGGGCATTGGAGGTGTGGGAAAGCACTGATAAAGGGGGGGATCAAGCGCTGTAAAAAGACCCCCCCCCCCCACCGAGATTGGCAGTATTTTTTTATTTTTTTTATTTTTTTTATTTTTTTTATTTTTTTTATTTTTATCAGTGCTAAAAACAAGCACTGATAAAAGGGGTCTTTTATCAGCAATAAAAAGAAAGCGCTGATAAAAGACCCTTTTATCAGCGCTTCATTTTAGCACTGATAAAAGACCCCTTTTATCAGTGCTTTTTTTAGGGCTGATAAAGGGAACCCCCCCCCCCTTTATCATCGCCGACATTAATAGTGATTTTTCTAGCACTGTTAATGGCCATTTTTATCACTGATCAAAGCCATATTTGTAGTAGTGTATGTATGGGCATACACCTAAGTAGTGTTGGATGATACTTCGTGATTATATCTTTTCTTTGTGGTTCATCCTTTGTGGATTCAGGGATACCTTCAGGGGTCTCGGGGTCCCTAATTAGTATCGTATACTCACTCCTGCACGGAATTCGCCCCCACTACGTTGTTTTGGTTGCAGACGACGGCCGTCACTGATCGTTGTTGAGGCTTGTAGAGCTGGACGGCACTCGAAGGAGGATCTCACGACGAGTCGTTGCCCGGAGGTGGCTATCACGTTGAGTTGGTGCCCGGAGGTTGATTCATGACATGTCGGTACCCATAGGAGACAGAAGGACGTGGAGTGCTGAGGAGGATATCTGTAATTAACCTTTAGTTAGGAGACCGGAGGACGATCCAGGAGTGGCTTGTCACCTTTCAGTTGTTGTTCTTTGAGTTGTACTTTAATTTCAGTTGTAGCTGTACTTTTCAGTTGGGTTTGTATTCTGGACCATTTACCTTTCAGCACTTTCTTTTGTACATAGTGTTGCTTCTGCTTTTACTCTGTGGTGATTGTTACTTTTATAAAGGTAATGCCTTCCCTTTTTATCGGGATTTATGCCTTTGGTTCTAGTCGCCAGCCCCTGGCCTATGGAAGGCGGGCTTGGGGTAGTCACAGCACGGGCCCTGAGGACGGGTCGTGACAATATTCGAGCAAGCAGAGGCGGCTCTGGAAGAGATTTACCTAAGAGTGAAAACTCTAACAAGTAGTTTTAGGCTTGACCTGGGGTATTCAGGTACACAACAATGGGCCTTGGTGCACTCTTGGTTACCACACTCCATGGGGATATGCTTAGGATAGTTCACATTTTTTTACAAACAATTATAAAATATTTATGAGTAAATACTTCCTCAAATAAAATAATTTTTTTAAGGTTATGGATTATTTTCATAAACTGTTCAATTTATGTTAGGTATTTTACTAATTTTGAATTATGTTATGTGATTCATAAACTAATCTAGTGTATGCCATTGTTTATGAATGGCTCCTAGTGGAAGGAATGAAAACCATATCAACGCCCGTAATCCATATAGGTATTGCCCGCCTACACCAGATAATTATAGTGGAGCTGGTGATGCTACCAGTGTTGAACAACTTATAACCATACTGGGAAAACTCATTCAGTTTATGAATAATAACCATTCCCATATGGAGCACCCAGATGCACATCACGGGGGATCAATGTTAGACCACTTTGTGAGGAAACAACCACCAATATTTAGTGGGACTACAAATCTATTTGTATCTGGCCAATGGATAAGTTTCTTAGAGAAAATGTTTCATGCATTGCGGAGTAGCAAAATAGAAAAGGTTGTCATGGCAGTTTATCGCCTCACGGGAGATATAGATCAATGGTGGTCATTAATTTAAAACACAAAAGAGGATGCAGAAGTATCAAATATGGAATGGAGGGATTTTAATAAACTTTTCTTCAAAAAATATGTTCCTTTTGACCATCAAGATGATATGTAAAGGCAATTTTTGTGTCTGAGGCAAAATGATGATGAGAATGTCACAAATTATGAGGCTAACATTACAAGGTTATCAAGGCATGTAGCATATTATATACGTTACCCAATGAGTAATATTGATCAATGTTTTGATGGTTTGAAACCATTTCTTCATTGAGAAGTAGTCTCACAATCCTTCTCACCGTACGAAGATATTGTCTCATGTGATATCAAGATAGAAAAGGTCTTATATAAGTCTTAAGGATTTAATGCAAATCAAGAGTATAAGAGATCTACTAAACACTCTAGAAATAGAAATAAGGGGATGAAGGGAAAATATCAATTTCCATCCCGTAGTAAAATGTGGGAAGACACGCCCTGGTACTTTCTTGAATGGAATGGGAGTCTTAAAAAGTGTGGTGAAAAAGGCCACCAAGTTCGTGATTGTAACGGAAATAATGAGGTTGTCAATATTGAATAATCTAATTGAAGTGAAATGGGGAATTATTCAAATTAATGTCCTAAGCGCCAAAGAAACATACCTTATAAAAGGAAAAGGGAGAAAGGCCAATATTATTTTATCACTACTACTGATGTTGAAGCTCTGAATAACATGGTGGAAATTAATTTAATGGTTTCCTCATGTTTATCCAATGCTTTATTTGATTCTAGATCATCGCATTGTTTCATATCTTCCTATTTTTCTATGAAAAGTAGATATTTACAATTTGTTTTAACAAGGGAGTTTTTAGTAAAAACTTCTAAAGAAAGTATCATTGTAACAATGTTTTGTGAATCAGTTCCCATTAGAGCATATAAACGTGCTTTATCTACTGATTTCATCATCATAACCATGATTTAATTTGATATAATACAAGGTATGGATTGGATTTCAGACCATGATGCAGTAATTAATTATAAAAAAAGAGTTTACAATTTTCAATGATGATAAAGAGTACCTTATCTTTAGATTAGAATTGACACCATTTGACTATCATCTAGATCCACCCCTATTAGATATACTAAATTCATTTATTGGGGAGGAAAAGAGTGAAATAACTATTGGTGGGGAAATGAATGTTCAAGTAGATGATGTACCTATTGTGAAATAATATGTTGATGTGTTTCTAGAGGATTAACCTAGACATCCTCAAGAACAAGAAATTGAGGCTTTCATTGACTTAATTTCTATTTCAAGGACCATATCAAAAACCCCTTATAGATTGGATAATGTGAAATTAGTGGAACTAAAGAAACAACTAGAAAAAATGTGGAATAAGGGATTTATTCTCCCTAGTGTTTCTCCATAGGGAGCCCCTATTTTTTGTTATGAATAAAGATGGATCGATGAGGTTGTGCATTGATGACATAGTGATCAATGCTATAAAATTAAAGAACAAGTATCCCCTACCTGGGTTTGATGATTTATTCGATCATCATCATGAAGATCAATATTTTCAAATATTAACCTTCGATCTGGATTACATCAGTTTCATGTGATGAAGGAAGACATTCCGAAGACAGCATTTCGTACCAGGTATGGGCATTACCGGTTTATAGTAATGTCTTTTGGAATAACTAAGACTTTTTCTGTCTTCATAGTCCTAATGAATTTCTTTTTCAAAGAATATATTGATGAATTTTTAGTGGTATTTATTGATGATATCTTGGTTTACTAAAAAATCTATGCAGATCATGAAAATCACTTGTGCTCTATTTTGAAAACACTCCATGAAAATAAATTATTTGGGAAGTTTAGTAAGTGTGAATTCTGGCTTCAGGAAATTTCTTTTCATGGCCACATTGTCACTAAGGATGAAATCTATGTCGATCGTTCAAAGACCAAGGAAATCCAAAAATGGCTAGCACCGAAGAGTATAACCATGTTACGAAATTTTATTGGTTTAGTAGGTTATTATCTATGTTTTTTCAGAATTGTTCTTGATTGGCTAAACCATTAACCAAGATCACATGTAAATGAGTTAAATTTGTTTGGAAAAATGAGTGTGAAGAATGTTTTGAAGAATTAATGAAAATTTTTGTCAATTTTATTAACTTGACTCTACTATTGATGAAATATGGGTTTGTTATTTATATTGATACATCAAATAAAGGACATGGTTGTGTCCTTATGTAGAATGATAAAAAATAATATGAATCACAAAAGCTAAAAATCCATGAACAAAACTATCCCACACATGAAATTGAGTTAGTAGTTATAATCGTTTCTTTGAAGATATAGAGACACTATCTCTATGGTGAAAAATTTGAGATATATACTGATCAAAAGATTTTTATGTATATTGTTTCATAGATAGAACTCAACATGAGGACATGGAGATGAAATGAACTGCTCAAAGATTATGATTGCACTATAAACTACCACCGAATGAATGAAAATATGGTGGTAGATGCTTTGAGTAGAAAGGATCATGGAGTTTTGAACAAGATGAGAGTTGGAAGGGATCCTATGTTTATATATCTAGTAAAGAGGGATATGGGAATAATCTTTGAAGGTGAAATATCAATACATTTTCAAATGGTTTCAAATCCATATTTACTAGAGAGGATAAAATGTTCTCAAACTGATGATGAGGAGTTACAAGAAAAAAATTAAAGCTGTGAACGATGGGAGATTGATCGACTTTGTATATGAAGATGGGATTTTGAAATTTGGGAAGATACATTGTGTTGGCGTGTGTGTGAGGTGGGCCCCACACGAGCCCCGCCTTTTCAATTCCCTCAAACCTCCCTTAAAGTTGGAAAACCTCCCCATTAATTTGTATCCCCTCCACATTAAATTACATGCCAATAAAATCCCTCATTAATTGGATGATGCACGTAAATTAATTTGGTGAATTAATTTCAAATTAATGTTGGGGTGTGTGTGTGTGAATAAAATAAGACAAGGTCTTATTTTAATGTTGGTGGATTCATTGTGTGGAATAGAGGAGAGAACTCTCGCGGTTTTGAAGAACTTCGTCTTCTTTGCGAAGAACGCCGAGTTTATGACGAAGAACTCCATCACCGTAAGGGTAGATCGCCATACCGTCTCCTCTCCTCTCTGCAGCCGGTGAGAGATGCCTTCGTCGGAGAATGACGACGCACTGCATCCTTCTTCGGGCGAACACCGACAATGCTTACGGAGCCTCATTCTGCGACGTCGTCTTCTACGACGTCTTTTTCCTGCGACGATCCACATTCGATGACTTCTTCGAAGTAGGGGTTTGGTTTTGATCGTGAATATTATTTGCATTCTTCATCAAATATTTGGGCCGCCTATTATCAATTTAATGGGAGGAGGTCGGACCACCTAAACACGGCCGATCCTCCTCCCCCTTTGTTGTTGAATTCATTGTGGCTCGAACGAAGGCGGAGCGGTGCAACAGCACCGTACGGAAAAAAACGGGGATGCTGGGAAGAAGCGCAATGCTTTCACGCCATGCCGTGGAGCCCAAAAGAAGCCGCGGCCAGATTCGGGCTGCGGCGGAGGGGTGCGGCCCCGTCGCGCCGCGCCGGTTGGACCAAGGCTGCGGCCTCCGGCCGCGGTGAAGCAGTGAGCGGTAGCCGGAATTGCCGGCTGATGTCGCATGGAGGGCAGGACCAACCTGTCCCGCGTGGTACAATGGTCGGCCGTTACGGCCGGCAAGATCCGGAAAACTGGGGGTTTGAACCCCTGGTCAATGCAGAAGGCCGGACCCCCCATGGGTCCGCCGTCCGGTTCGAAGGGGGTGGCGGTCCCCCCCCCCCCCCATCCGCGCTCACGCGGCGCGCGGTGCCCTCATCGGGCCGGGCCGCACCCTGGTGGGCCAGACCCAGACCCAAGTCTGGTCGACCCAGTTTGGGCCGACCCAGGGGGTCTCAGGCTGGGTCGGTCCGGGCCCAAAACCCCCAAAAAACGGATAGGTTTGTTCAAACGCCCGTAACATGGGCTATGGACCTCTGATCGATGCACCGTCAGTTGAGATGCGATCCTTGGATCGAGACGGTTGTTTCAGTATTTTACAACCAAGGTTTCAGAGAACATTGGGTATAGCTGGGTTGGTTCGAACACGAAACTAACCGGGCCCTCGGAGCGGAAACGCTTATAACTTGAGCTCTGGACGTCCGTTTGACGTGCCGTCGACTTTATTGGTTTCCTCTTAGTGAGAGAGACCATTTGACTTACTCCGCTCGATGTTTGGATGCAGTTGGAGTACGGTTGGGTTGGTTTTGACTTAAAACCCAACCGGGCCCCTGGAATGAAAAGGCCAATAACTCTCAGACCGGGCGTCCGATTGACGTGTCGTCTTTCATGTTGTGTTCCTTTTGACGTGACATAACTTTGCGATACATCAACTCTGGTCTATGTGATAGTTGATGTATCGACCCTTGGCTCTTGGAGTGGACCCTCCTAGAATGAGCGTGCTGTGTGCGGAAACCCTAGAGTTGACTGAGACTTGACGACTGCTGATCGATCGACTCGGAGTGTTTCGATAGCCTAGTGCGGAGTGCTGGGTTGTAGAAGAAGACCCACAGCGGAGGAGCGCTTGGTTGTAGCGGCAGACCCACGGTACTCAACAGAAGGAGTACCTCTTTAGGCTATGAGGGGGATCGCTTGGTTGTAGTGGCATACCCATAGTGGGAAGCGCTTGGATGTAGCAGCAGGCCCACAGTACTCAACAGGCGGAGTACTACAGCAGTCCGAGGTCAGTGCGAAGCGTTTGGTTGTAGCGGCAGGCCCACCGTACTCAATAGAGGAGGAGTTCCCTAGCAGCTATGGTTTCGACATCATGAATAAAATCATGTTTTGAGCTGAGTCTTGACTTTCAATCATTATCTTTGATGTGATTTAGTTGATATCCTGTGTGGATTGGATTATGCTTTCCTGTGTGGATTGGGTCGTACTTTCCTGTGTGGATTATGTTTTACCTTCCTGAGTGGACTGGATTGTACTTGAGCTTGTGAGTTGGAGAAGAACAAGATTTTATGACTTAGGTATATCAATACCACAAAACTGGGCAAGGGCAGCGCCACCCCTTTATCAGCGCTATCAAAAAAGCACTGATAAAGGGGGGCCTTTATCAGTGTTCAAAAAAGCACTGATAAAAGTCCCCCATCATCAGCGCATTATTTAAAAGCACAGATAAAGGGTCGACTTCAAAAAGAAATTAAAAAATTTAATATATAAATATAGTTATATAGTTATATTGATATAAATATAATATATAATTTTTAAATATATTTTAGATAAGTATAAATGTACATTTACACTTATTATACTTAATATTTATAATATTTAGTGAAAATGGATACTTAAAAAATTTAAAAAATATCTTTAATTAATAATTTTCTAATTATTATGGAGTAATAGTCATTTAATAACAATTTGAAGACTAAAAAATTTAATATAATTAAAAAAAAATATCCAAAATATGTTGAAAACGCAACTCAAACTTCAAACAGCCATAACTTTTGATCCGGGTGTCCGTTTGAGCTCTACCACATATCAAATCGAAGCCTGCGACGAGCTCTACATCATTGTGATCCAGGGGGACCCTAGTAATGCATTTTTAGAGGCCAAAAGAGTCCCAAAAGGCCTCCAAAACTGAGTTTTTAGTCGGGGTGACCAGATTTTTTAACATTTTGTGGATTTTCAGCCTCGTTTAAGAGGGTATTATTTGCTTTTTTTGGTGGGGACTGAATTTATTCCAAGGTATTACATTAATATTGATATTATGTCTTTGAAATTTGATCCTTTTTTATAATGCACTTCTATTTATAATCAAATATATAACTATATGTACATATTTTTTATATATTCACGCATAAAAATTAAATTTTTTAAATAAATAATTAAACAAATTTACATATAAAATATATTATCTTTATCTAAATAATAACTAATATCCATTTTATTCAAAATACCAATATATGAATATTAATATAACTACTATATATTAATATAACTATACATATATTAATATAACTATATATATATTAATATAACTATATGTATATATTAATATAACTATATATATATATATATATTAATATATATATATTAATATATATATATTAATATAACTATATATATATATTAATATATATATATATATTAATATAACTATATATATTAATATAAATATATATTACTATACAAATAAATATAACTAAATATATATATAAATAAATAGATATATCAAGAATAAGAGAAAAAATCAATATAC
Source organism: Viscum album (assembly GCA_963277665.1). Lineage (NCBI taxonomy): Eukaryota > Viridiplantae > Streptophyta > Magnoliopsida > Santalales > Viscaceae > Viscum > Viscum album. The sequence goes on along the minus strand of OY728140.1, from coordinate 1,260,440,302 downwards.
GGTAGTGGAAAAGGTTTTGGGTGCACAGGGGGGAGGTCTTGGGATCAAATCCGGGTGGAGGCATAGGTTCACGTGCAAGGTTGATTTAAAGGGATAGCGCGGATAAAGGGTGTAGGCGGTGTGGGCGGGCGCTGGAGGTGTGGGAAAGCGCTGATAAAGGGGGGATCAAGCACTGTAAAAAGCCCCCCCCCCCCCCGAGATTGGCAGTATTTTTTTATTTTTTTAACTATTTATTATTTTTATCATCGCCAAAAAAAAGAGCTGATAAAAGGGTTCTTTTATCAGCGCTAAAAAGCAAGTGCTGATAAAAGAACCTTTTATCAGCGCTTCGTTTTAGCGCTGATAAAAGACCCCTTTTATCAGCGCTTTTTTTGGCGCTGATAAAAGGGGTCTTTATCAACACTTTTTGGAGTGCTGATAAAGGGGACCCCCCCTTTATCTTCGCTGGAATTAATAGTTCTTTTTCTAGCGCTGTTAATGGCCATTTTCATCACTGATAAAACCCATATTTGTAGTAGTGTATATATGGGAATATACCTAAGTAGTGTTGGTTGTTACTTCGTGATTGTATCTTTTATTTGTGGTTCATCCTTCGTGGATTCAGGGAGACCTTCGGGGGTATCGGGGTCCCTACTGAGTATCATATACTCACCCCTGCATGGGCTTCACCCGCACTACGTTGTGTTGGTTGCAGACGACAGACGTCACTGATCGTTGTTGAGGCTTGTAGAGTTGGACAGCACCCGGAGGAGGATCTCACGACGAGTTGTTGGCCGTAGGTGGATATCACATCGAGTTGGTGCCCGAAAGTGGATTCACGACAAGTCGGTACCCGGAGGAGACGGACGGATGAGGAGTGCTGAGGAGTAGATTTGTACATACCCTTCAGGTAGGAGACCAGAGGACGATCCAGGAGCGGCTTGTCACCTTTCAGCAGTTGTTATTTGAGTTGTACTTTACTTTCAGTTTTAGCTGTACTTTTCAGTTGGGTTTGTATTCTGGCTCATTTACCTTTCAGCACTTTCTTTTGTACTTAGTGTTGCTTCTGCTTTTACTCTGTGGTGTTTGTTACTTTTATAAAGGTAATTCCTTCCCTTTTTATCAGGATTTACGCCTTTGGTGCTAGTCATCAGCCCCTGGCCTATGGAAGGCGGGCTTGTGGTAGTCACGGCACGGGCCCTGAGGATGGGTCGTGACAACATACGAGTAAGTAGAGGCATCTCTCGAAGAGATTTACCTAAGAGTGAAAACTCTAACAAAGGAGTTTTAGGCTTCACCTGGGGTATTCTGGTACACAACAATGGGCCTTAGTGAACTCTTGGTTACCACACTCCATGGGGATATGCTTAAGATAATTCACATTTTTTACAAACAATTATAAAGGATTTATGAGTAAATACTCCCTCAAATAAAACATTTTTTATGGTTATGGATTATTTTCATAAACTGTTCAATTTATGTTAGGTATTTTACTAATTTAGAATTATGTATTGTGATTCATAAACTAATCTAGTGTATTCTATTGTTTATGAATGGAACCTAGTGGAAGTAATGGAAACCATATCAACGTACGTAATCCATGTAGGTATTTCCCGACTACTCCAAATAATTATAGTGGAGCTGGTGATGCTACCAGTGTTGAACAACTTATAACCATACTAGGAAAACTCATTCAGTTTATGAATAATAACCATTCCCATATAGATCACCTAGATCCACATCACGGGGGATCAATGTTAGACCACTTCGTGAGGAAACAACCACCAATATTCAAGGGGACTACAAATCCATTTGTAGCTGACCAATGGATAAGTTTCTTAGAGAAAATATTTCATGCATTGCAGAGTAGCGAAACAGAAAAGGTTGTCATGGCAGTTTATCACCTCAAGGGAGATGTGGATCAATGGTGGTCATTAATTTAAAACACAAAATAGGATGAAGAAGTATCAAATATGGAATGGAGGGATTTTAATCAACTTTTCTTCAAAAAATACTTTCTTGTGACCATCGAGCAGATATGTAAAGGCAATTTTTGAGTCTGAGGGAAAATGATGATGAGAATGTCACAAAGTATGAGGCTAACATTACAAGGTTAGCAAGGCATTCAATAGATTATATATGTTACCCAACGAGTAATACCGATCAATGTTTTGATGGGTTGAAACCATTTCTTCATTGAGAAGTAGTCTCACAATCTTTCTTATCGTACGAAGATATTGTCTCATGTGATATCAAGATAGAAAAGGTGTTATATAAGTCTTAAGGCTTTAATGAAAATAAATAGTAGAAGAGATCTACTAAACACTCTTGAAATATAAATAAGTGGATGAAGGGAAAATATCAATTTCCATCCTGTAGTAAAATGTGGGAAGACACGCCCTGGAACTTTCTTGAATGGAATGGGAGTCTATTAAAAGTGTGGTGAAAAGGCCACCAAGTTCGTTATTGTAAGGGAAAGAATGAGGTTGTCAATATTGAATGCTCTAATTGAAGAGAAATGGGGAATTATGCAAATTAATGTCCTAAGTGCCAAAGAAACTTACCTCATAAAAAGGAAAAGGGAGAAAGGCCAATATTATTTTATCACTACTGCTGATGTTGAAGCTCTGAATAATGTGGTGGTAAGTAATTTAATGGTTTCCTCATCTTTATCCAATGCTTTATTTGATTCTGGATCATCGCTTTGTTTCATATCTTCCTAGTTTTCTATGAAAAGTAGATATTTCCAATTTGATTTGACAAGGGAGTTTTTAGTAAAAACTCCTAAGAGAAGTATCATTGTAACAATGTTTGGTGTATCAGTTCCCATTTGAGCATATAAATGTGCTTTATCTACTGATATCCTCATCATAACCATGATTGAATTTGATATAATACTAGGTATGGATTGGATTTCAGACCATGATGCAGTAATTAATTATAAAAAAATAGGTTACAATTTTTAATAATGATAAAAAGTACCTTATCTTTAGATTAGAAATGTCACCATTTGACTGTCATCTAGATCCACCCCTATTAGATATACTAAATTCATTTATTGGGGAGGAAAAGGGTGAAATAACTATGGGTGGGCAAAGGAATGTTCAAGTAGATGATGTACCTATTGTGCAAGAATATGTTGATGTGATTCCAGAGGATTAACCTAGATATCCTCAAGAATGAGAAATTGAGGTTTGCATTGACATAATTTCTATTTCAAGGACCATATCAAAAACCCCTTATAGATTGGATAATGTGGAATTAGTAGAACTAAAGAAACAACTAGAAAAAATGTGGAATAAGGGATTTATTCTCCTTAGTGTTTCTCCATGGGGAGCCCTTATTTTTTTGTTATGAAGAAAGATGGATCGATGAGGTTTTGCATTTACTACATAGAGATCAATGATGTAACATTAAAGAACAAGTATCCCCTACATGGCATTGATGATTTATTCGATCATCATCATGGAGCTCAATATTTTTCAAATATTGACCTTCGATCTGGATTACATCAGTTGCATGTGATGACGGAAGACATTCCGAAGACAGCATTTCGTACTAGGTATTGGCATTACCAGTTTATAGTAATGCCTTTTGGACTAACTAATACATTTTCTGTCTTCACAGTTTTAATGAATTTCTCTTTCAAGGAATATATTGATGACTTTTTACAGGTATTTATTGATGATATCTTGGTTTACTACAAAGGCCATGCAGATCATGAAAATCACTTGTGCCCTATTTTGAAAACACTCCAAGAAAATAAATTATTTTGGAAGTTTAGTAAGTGTGAATTCTGGCATCAGGAAATTTCTTTTCATGGCCACATTGTCTCTAAGGATGAAATCTCTATCGATCGTTTAAAGACCAAGGAAATCCAAAAATGGCTAGCACCGAAGATTATAACCATGATACACAATTTTATTGGTTTAGTAGGTTATTATCTATGTTTTTTCAAGAATTTTTCTTTATTTTCTTATCCATTAACCAAGATCACATGTAAATGAGTTAAATTTGTTTGGAAAAATGATTGTGAAGAATGTTTTGAAGAATTAATGAAATTTTTTGTCAATTATCTTATCTTGACTCTACCATTGTTGAAAGATGGGTTTGTTATTTTTATTGATACATCAAAGAAAGGACTTGGTTGTGTCCTTATATAGAATAATAAGAAAATAATATGAATCACAAAAGATAAAAATCCATGAACAAAACTATCCCACTCATGAAATTGAGTTAGTAGTTATAATCATTTCTTTGAAGATATAGAGACACTATCTCTATGGTGAAAATTTTGAGATATATACTGATCACAAGATTTTTATGTATATTGTTTCATAGATAGAACTCAACATGAGGCCAAGATGATGAAATGAACTGCTCAAAGATTATGATTGCACTATAAACTACCACCGAATGAAGGAAAATATGGTGGTCGATGCTTTGAGCATAAAGGATCGTGGAGTTTTGAACAAGATGAGAGTTGGAAGGGATCCTATGATTATGGATCTAGTAAATAGGGATATGGGAATAATCTTGGAAGGTGAAACATCAATACATTTTCAAACGGTTTCAAATCCATATTTTCTAGAGAGGATAAAATGTTCTCAAACTGATGATGAGTTTCAAAAAAAATTAAAGTTGTGAACGATGGAAGATTGATCAACTTTTTATATGAAGATGGGATTTTGAAATTTGGGAAGAGACATTGTGTTCCAGAAACACATGATCTAAAAAGGGAATTGTTGGATAATGCTCATAGATCCAATTTCTCTATACACCTAGGTATCACTAGGATGTAAATATATTTGAAGGATGATTTTTTGTGGGAAAACAAAAAGAGAGAGATTTCTAATTATGTGTCAATATGTATGGTTTTTCAACAGGTGAAGGCAGAAAGACAACATCCTATATGAGTCATGAAATCTCTTCCCATACCTGAGTGGAAATGAGATAATATTATGATGAAATTTGTCATGGGGATTCCAAAAACTCCAAGAAGGAGTGATGTAATATGGGTCATTGTTGATCGTCTTACCAATTCAATAGATATTCATGCTATAAAAGAAGATTTACCACTTGAACGTCTAGACAGACTATATATTAATGAATTTTTAATACTTCATGGAGTACACGGATTGATTGTTTCTGATTGTGATCCTCATTTTACATTAATATTTAGGAAAATTATTCATAAAGCACTGGATACTGAACTTCTTTTGAGCACTTCCTACCACTCTCAAACAGCTGGGCAATGAACAGACTATTCCAACTTTAGAAGACATGTTGAGATCTTTCCCACTTGACATTCAAGGGATATGTGATCAATATTTACCTATGTTATAATTTTCCTATAATAATAGATACCATTAAAGTATTCATATGGCATCATATGAAGCGTTATATTGAATGAGATTTCACACACCAACTTGTTGGGTTGATGCCGATGAAAGGAAAAGGTGAAGATTATCCAAACCCACATCAAAGCAGATCAAAGTAGGAAAAAGTGCTATACCGATAATAGAAGTAATGATTTGGAATTTCAAGTAGGAGATCATTTTTTCTTAAAGGTATCTCCATGGAAAGGTGTTATACTATTCGATAATAAGGGTAAATTAAGTCCCTGGTATATCGTACATTTCAAAATTCTTGAACGAATTGGAGTTGTATCATACCATTTGGAGATGCCTCAAAGTCTCTCCAAATTTCATGATGTCTTCCACAAATCACTGTTGAGAAAATACATGCTTGACCCAATGCATGTACTCGCCTATCATGAAATAGAACTGGAACCTGATCTGTCTTATTGTGAAGTTCATTCCAAGAGTCTTGATACCTGGGAACAAGTGTTAAAAAACCGAACGAATCATTTGGTAAATGTTCTATGGAGAAACCATATGATGGAAGAATAAATGTAGTTACCTGGGGAACTTATGATGATGAACCACCCTAATCATTTTATGGAGTAATATTCTTGAAATTTCTAGGATGAAATTATTTGATGGAGGAAATAATATAACACCCCATTATTCCATGATATGCTTCACTTTGAGTAATACAATAGCCTGCGTTGTAAGAAACTTCGAGTTCTAGCACACCATGACCGATCATACTAGCTAGTATGGATAGTAATACCCAATTATTTAATTTATATACATTTTATATATCAATATGGACTTCATTTTCTTTTTGGAATATAATAATTATCTTAGGAAAAGTTTTTGGTATTTTTCTAAAATCTTTCAATTTTTGATAAATAATGAAAAACACTACATTATTGTTTAGAATAGACTTTTTATTTATATAATTATTTATTTTATTTAAATTTTTTTAAGTCAAAATAGATACATAATACCTATATTAGTTCAATTTAATTCATTCAAATAGTTTTATAATAAAATTAGAATTATTAAATTTTATTCATTTTTTAACATCCTTTACCGACATTCAAAGAACGTTAGACAATTCACATAAAATGTAATTTTACTACTTATGTAAATTTAATTTAAAAAATAAGAGATACATGGTTGACATTAGTAAGTAAAATGTGGTTCTGTAGGCTGATAGTATTTTTTGTTGAATATAAACTTTCGAATTTTATTTTCCACGGATAAAAGTAAAATAGGCTAATTAAAGGTAAAAATGATATTACAATTACCCTAACACATGTCCTAATTCTTTCAGATAAGTTTCTTTGACCAAAGTAAACATTAGGAATAAAATATTATCCTTTTGGTCCACTTTGATTAGTCTACGACGTATATTATTATTTTATTTAAAGAATAGTTAAAAGTGTTTAATTATAGTTTAGTAACTCAAACATTTATAATTTAAAACAATACTTAAAATAAATTCGACTATAAATATTCATTATAAATATAAAAATATTTCCAACATAATAGTATTTTATTTATAATTTTTAGATATTATATAATTAAATTTATTTATGACAAAAGATGATGTAGTAATTACCTTATTATTGAAATATTAAAATAATTGATTTTATAAATATTAATATAAATGTAAATTGAGAATTTTTATGTATTCCACGATTTTTTGAGGTTATTATGACATATTAGGGTTGATTAAATAATTTTTATTTGAAGTGAGAAAGTTTATATGACTTTCACAAAAACCAAATACTAAATAGTGTCAAAAATGACAAAAATGATTTTTTTTTTAAATACTAAATGATTAATTGATATAATATACCTAAAAATATAAGGTTCAGTCAAATGAATTATATAATGATATATATGTCATTAATTACCCACTTTGGATTCTATTGTCATTTTTTTATTAACCATGAAATATAAAAATACAAGAAGACATTGTAAAAGTTATAGTATTTGACTAAGAGTTAAATATAAAAGATAAGGTTAATATGGTGACCTAAACCTATCTAAAACCTATTGGTTGAGAGGGTTTTTACCCATACCTACATTATACTCAAAAAAATTGCATCCATTATAAATTAAATATGATTTTATAATAAAATAATATTTCATGATTTTCGTAATGTGACCCTCACCTCTTTTATAAAAGGGTACTTCCCCTTCTATCAAAATCCCCCATCCAAAGAAATTTGGCTTGGTCAACCCCTTATAAAATATCCTTTCAACTACCCTAACTTAAAACTAGAGGACTTAATTTGATCATAAGCCAACCTAAGGATCCCTTTGGATCAAATCAAAAGGAAGCACCTGTAGAAGAGGTAATAATTTCACCACCTCTTTCAAAGTTCTTTTCTTCTTCCACTTCCTCTTTCTTGGTTGTTTCCATACCAAAATAATAAATCCAGTTCCTTATACATATTTTGATGTTATTATAAATATGGTACAACCAGATTCATTATTCTATCCACCCTAGGAATGAAAAAGTCCCATACGTTTGTACTTACGGCGTACCGTCTCCATGTCATGGTGTAGTCTATTATTCAACACATAAATATTTAGATGTGTATATTAATAAGTATAATTGATGAAAATAACAAATATAATATGTTAATGATTCTATATATATGATATAAAATCTAATTACTTACGCTTTCACCATCAATAGAATGGTATTTTCACTCAAGCATACGTACGGATTACCGTCTCCATGAACGCGACGAGATTCATTCCAAAACATAACCATTCAAGAAAAATTTTCATTTTATGAGTAAAAATAATTTTTAAGAACTTAATATGTAACACCCCGAGATTTAATAAGATATATTCTTTTTAATTTATTTCATATTTTTTGCAGTACGCTAGACCAATATTGTCTTGCGCTACATGCAACACCGTATTAACTTGCAGTATACGCAATACTATTTGTGGATCGTGTTACACACAATTTCAAGTTCGTTTGATAGTAGTTATTCTACACAACATTGATTATATATATATATATTAAATGTGTAAATGAAATATGGTTGGATTCTATTATATGAGACAACAAAGGAGTTTTTTACTACACGCAACCCGGATTAGGCTTGCATTACACGCAATCACGACCTTCTTCGATAGCGTGTGTTGTACGCAATACCGAGTTTCACTAAACATAGATATATGGTTATAATATTATTATAAAATAGCCATTATGAATATTATTAACTACATTTTGAATTTTATAACATTATTATTCATCTTACACATTTTCTAGAACATGGTATGAGAAAAAAATAAATTTTTTCGGGTAAAACAAGTATTTTTTAAAAAATACAGTTTTGTCGCCTTTTGATGGCGCACCCATTTTAAATATAATTTTTGAAAATTTTATAAGTTAAATTTTACAAAAAAAAATTCTTATTTTTAATAAGGATATAAAAGTTTACATTGGATAAAGTTTTGATATTTTTCTGATAACTTTGATATTTTAATGAATAGTAAAAACATGATATATTTCAATTAAAAACAACTTTTTTCATCGTAATAATTTATATGGTTAAATTATAATATTGAATGGTTTTAAATTATAAATAGAATATGTTTTTACCATTTAATATAATGTATATCATTAGTATTTATTTTACATTGAATTTGTAGGTTAAATCAATTCAATCTTTTGCAATGTTTTAAACAAAAACCTGTTTTCATTCGACAACAGGATTAATTTTAATTTAATTTTTGCAACTTATGTGTATTGAATTTGAAAAAATGGATTCCATATTTGGAATTAGTGGGTCAAAATTATGTTGATAGGATACATTTTATTTTTGGGAATTATGAATAGTAACTACGGTAAATTTTATTTACCATAGTTAAAGGTAAATCGGATAATTAAGGGTAAATATAATATTATAAAATTACCCTCACACATACAAAAATTCTATTGGATGGATAAAATTAGAATCATATCACCTAAGGGATGGATTAGATTCATTTTATGGACTTTTGACCATGAAAATAATTTAATTATTATTAAAACCAAAGAAAGTGACAACATGTCACTCTCTTAAATCTTATAAGTATAATAATTTTAATTTAGTGATAAACATCATAAAACTTAGAACATGAGTAGTATCTAGAAAGATAATTAAATTATCTACATCATGAGAATTTATTTAGAATTTTTAGGGATAAAATAATTGTCATTAATGATGATACATTAATGATGCACAAATTATTTATTAAGTGAAAAATCAGTAATATAATTTTTATTGAAATAATAATACGCATTAAAAGTACCAAAAACCTGAACAAAAATTATTGGTAGTGTCTATATACACCATAATAATATAATGACCTAATATATAACAGTTTGGAGTCTTATAAAAGTGATTATGACACTTATATTATATTATTTTAAATAATGTCAAAGTTGTCACCTTCATAATATAATAAATATAACATTTAAAAAGTTGCATGTTTTAGAAGATAAATCCAACTAAATGTATTCTTATGAAGGATATAAGATTTATATTTATTCTAGTATTTTATTTTAAATTTTTATGCAACAAATATGTATATGTAATAATTATACAAAAATGTTGTAGTAATTATTTTATTAAGAGAAATATCAAATAAATGGTTTTAAAAATAGTAAAATAAATATTATATGAACTATTTAATGTGCTCCACTAATTTTATAGATTACTATAACATGTTAGGAACCTATTAAATATTTTAGTTTGAATATATCCTCTTTGTGGATTTTATTTAAATTCAAATAAATGAATAGTGAAAAAATTGACACTATTGTTATTTTATAAAAATAACATATCATTAAATTGTTTAAAAATCACAAAAATATTTAAAAATTATAAATTGAAATTTATATAGTCTAAAATGTAATAAATTATCTAATTATGGATAATTCATATCACATAAGTAATTATTTATAATAATTTATAATTTTGAATCTTATTACCAAAAATAAAATTAAATAAATTAAATAAGGATAAATCAAGTTGATAATGTTTAAAATAAATTACCTACATGTCTAAATTTTATTTTTTGATTATATTACAACCCTATATCGTCTAATATTTGAATATGAGTTATTTTTGGAGGTTTTTATTTGGGGTTAGATTTATTATAAATTAATAGTTTTTAAGATTTCCAAAGGTGCCCATCTCCTCCCTTATAAAAAGGGAACCTCTTCCCACTTCTCTTCACACCCATTTGAGCCGTGAAGCTTGGACAACCCCTGACCATTTCTCCTCCCCACTTCTCTATAACAATTCTGGAGGTTCTGGTCTTCTCAAAATACCAACTCTACTTCCTTAAGAGAAGGCTTAAAGGAGGTGCGTCGAAGAAGAGGTAATCTCTTCTTCTGATTCTCTCAAGTTTCTTTCTTCTTATACTTCTTATTATTTAGTTTTCTCATTATAAATTAATAACATAAGTATTAATTATATACTTATATGTTATTATAAATATTAAACAACCCTATTTCGCCTTCTATCCATCCTACATAAAACGAAATCATCGCGCGTGCGTACGTACGGAATACAGTCTCTACGCCGCGGTGTAATCTGTTTTCGACCACCACCTTACTTGGATGGGTATAATGGTGTAAATAAATAACTATATATTATTATTTTAAAGTGATATTGATTTTTAAATATTATACATACTCTTCAATACAATTCCATGATCATGGGAATGATATCATCGCCCATGCGTACGTACAGACTACCGTCTCCACGATGCGATGAGATTCATTCTCCATGTTAACCATTCATGAATGATTATAAAGTATATATAATGAATAATAATGAAATATATGACATAATAATGATACTGAATTTATGTATATATATATGTATGTCATCTACTTAATTCCATTCAATTCAATAAGGAAACGAAAACAGCGTTCATGCGTACGTATGGCCTACCGTCTCCATGAACGGTGTATTTCATTCCATTTATAAATCTTTCATATATATGTATATGCTGAATATTTATTATATATAAATCATGTTATCATTTTTTACATTCTCAAATTATGGAAATCAGGATATAAGTAATAATTTCAAGAACAACAAGTCGGAACACGTATGATAAATGAAACGATTTTACCCAAAACGCTGCTTTAACATGGATTTACAAAAGAACGGGTAATATAAAGTCATAAGTGTCCCATATATGATACCATAACAATGAATATGATTCTGTAATAATTCAATGACTTTATTTAAATCATTATACAGGAGGTTTGGATACGTACGAAGCATATCGGATCTAAGGAAAGGGATAATGTTGCAATCTCAATTGTTTTCTATCCAAGATTGCTTATACGTAAGTATTTACTAGGGTTATATTTATCGTCCATGTCAAAGAAATATAAAAAAAATTCATGTATATTTAAATTCCTTTTTACCCATTTTGAATTTTACTACATGGTATGTAAGGAATCTTTTTTTGTTTACCATACAAGGTACTTTTTGACTCTTCCAACAAAAGTACGAGGAGATTGTTATTTTTAACTTATACAGCATGAACGGATTTTTACGGTTTTATAAAGCCTTATTTTAATGAAGCTTCCTCCGAAATATTTCATGAATATTTTCAACAAAATCCTTTTCTTTTAAAATTTCATGACATTTTGTTAAAAGAAAATGATTTTGAAAAAGAAAATATATTTTCCTCAAAAATTCATTTCAAGGGTTTTATCAAAACCATTTTCCATCTAAGATGAAATTATTTCATATGTGTATGTTTCAAGTATAATGTCTCTATTTTTTTACATGGTTTAACTTTTCTTATGATGAAATTATATCCATTTGTTTTATATGGATTATGTTATTATGGAATGATGTTTATGAAACCCATTTTATTCTTTGGGTTTTGATGAATGATTTATGTTTATGTTGTGGCACAAGTAAGAATGATCTCATTATGAGATGGGTGAGACCTATATCTCCCTACAATTCATTGGGTAAAGATTTATATCTCATTAGATATACATGGCTGGAATGGTAGGTTAATCCGGTTCAGTGATACAGGACTGAAACGAGGAGTGAACTCGATTCAAAAAGGGAATTTTTCCACTAAGATGGTCTTGGCAGGAATGCCTTGGATACTATGGAAATCATAACATGTGATTAATGGTTTGCCACTATTTTATGTTTTCTTACTAGGCTATTTTATCCGGATTGATGTTCCATTATGATATATTCCTTACGTACTTCCAAGATTTATGTTTTTTCTCAAGATTTTGATGTTTAGATTTTATGTTCAAGTTTTTGTATTCAAATGTTATGGATTGTTTTATGTTCTCTATGTTTACCCTTACTGAGAATTTGAGATCACCCTTTTTATGTTTTCTTTTCCCCAGGATATAAAAAATGGTATTAGGTAAGAAAAAAAAGGGGAAGATCATTATGGGATATGTTGAAGATCTTTCACCATGATTAGAAGATTATTTTTCCAAGTTTCCAAATATACTAAACTATTACTGTCCTTCTGTTTCTGTTTTTTTAAGTATTAAGTATTTTGAAAAAGTAATGTAATGTCCATGTACGTCATGTTTTGGGTCTCTACAGTTGGTATTAGAGGAATGGTTTAGTTAACTTTTGGAAACTAGGATGCGAAAACTTTTGTGAGATCCCTGGATATATTTCTAAGGTATGTCTGGGGATGTCCCTAAGGTAAAGTGTATGTATAGTTTATAGTCCTAGAATTATGGAAACGATATTAGAATTAAACCTAAGATGTTAGATATCTAAGGTACTCCCCCTTTATTATGTTATTTTCCTAGCATGATTTTTTCCACTCACACTATTCTTTTTGGGTTTTCGAAAATGGCTTGAAACAGGAAGATTCACAATAATGGAGGATATGATGGACAATGGAATGATATTCTTCATGAGAAACCAAATGAAATTGGATATGGAAGTCCAAACATCGTCATTATGCCTAATCAGCAATCTCATAATATGATCAATAATATCATCTTTGGTATGTATCCCGACTCAACTAATAAGTGAAAGATGGAGTTTCATGATGATCATAGAGGAAAGAAAGTTCAATTCCCCTCATGTAAATCATGTGGGAAGAGGCATCAGGGACAATGTTTCAAAGAAACTGGAAGATGCTTTGGGTGTGGAAAAGAAGGACACAAAGCTAGTAATTGTAAAGGAAAAGGTTTTGTTAACACCATGGACAAGGATAATGGTATTGTTAAGACATCAACAATGGTTAAATGTTTTAAATATGGAATGTACGGGCATTATGAAAACCAATTCCCTAAGGGAAAGTCTCATGAAGAGAATCAGCATGGTTTTATGGGTAGTATTTATGTTGATGATGTTGAAGAGACTACAAACGAAATGTGAGATGAAAGAATTGTTGAATCTCGGTCAATGGTTTAAGAAGGTAGTGGAATGATTACATGTTTATCAAGTGTAATGTTGTATAAGTAATCTAATGGAACTATGGAATGAAGAGAAATCTAAGGATTGTTATACTGTTGTTTTTTCTAAAATATTTGAAAGTATATGTTGAATGGTACCGGTAACCATGAAATATTAATTCAAATATTTTTGGAAAGAAGATGATATGCGCATAATGAATGAATAATGAAAAAATAAAATAAGCTCATGATTGATATAAGGACTAAGTGATATCGTGGTTTGAGTATATAGAATTTTTGGGATTTTGGTATGTGGAAAGAGTTACCTTGTGATAGCATTCATGTTTTCACTATGGTTCAAGCGAATACATGATTAAGGTTTTCACATGTTTGGAATGTGACCAAAAAGATATATCGTATGATATATTGGGGATAAATGATGGTATTCACTTGCTCGGTAGATGACATTTCAAGTAATTGTTTTCTTTGTACTATGAGATTGGACATATGTATTTTGGATAAGCCTAAAGATTGGAATGGATTATTTTGGACACAAGTTGGTATTGTTTAAGGCTATAACTTTTTTCGATATTATTGATGGAATGTCATAATGATGTAATTTTAGAAAAAGGACAACCTGTAGGATGGGCGACAACCCGTCGCGTTGGAAAAAGATGCGGGAATCGAAACCAGAACTGATGTGCGACATGCCTTTATCGCCTACCACTAGCCTACAGGAAGTCCCTGGATATTAGAAACTAGTTTTATTTTATTAAGCGGTATGATAGATGAAGTATAAGTTCATTTTTGGAATCGTATATGATTAACCTCACTATATAAGGACTTTTGTCTATTTGATAACTTTTTTTAACCTTTTGTTTGAAAAAGATAGAGTGACCCATCATTCTTTCACATGACCTGCTAACACTTCACAAATGACAAATTCAACTTCATTTCTTTAAGAGATGAAGTGGAAATTGTTCAAGGCACCAAAAACGGTGAGATTATACCGAAATAAAAAAAAGTATTTCTTCTAATTCAAATTCTTCAACTTTAGAGAAATCATCTTGAAAACCAAAAATGTTTTCATAGTTCCCTTATATCCGATGAATCAGATGGTACCTTGGAACATCACAAATTTATGGCTTTGTGACAGTTGGCTTTATCATAGCCATGTCCTCTACCACTCTCCATCAGAACGTGATGGTTAGATTTCTCTTCCATATCCATATTTTCACCTATGTTCTCCTATGTGGAAACCCAGTGATTAGTTAATTTGGGTAACCATTACGTCTCATAATTTAGTTTTTAATATATTTTTTTGGTATTCCTTTTTACTTTCTATGAATAGTAAATGATTTATAACCCCGACGAATTTTGAGGGTGAAATTCATTTTAAGGGGGGTAGAATGTAACACCCCGAGATTTTATAAGATATATTCTTTTTAATTTCTTTCATATCTTCTACTATACACTACACCAAGATTATCTTGCGCTATACGCAACTCCGTATTAGCTTGCAGTATACACAATACTATTTGTGGATTGTGTTACACACAATTTCAAGTTCATTTGATAGTAGTTATTCTACGCAACATTGATTATATATATATATATATATATCTATATATATATATATATATTCAATGTATAAATGAAATATGGTTGTATTTTTTTATACAAGACAACAAAAGATTTTTGCACTACACGCAACTCGGATTTGGCTTACCTTACACGCAATCACGACCTTCTTCGATTGCGTGTGTTGTACGCAATACCAGGTTTCACTAAACAGCGATATATGGTTATAATATTATTATAAAATAGCAGTTATGAATAGTATTAACTAAGTTTTGAATTTTATAACATTATTATTCATCATACACATTTTCTAGAACATGGTATGAGAACAAAATAAATTTTTTCGAGTAAAATAAGTATTTTTCAAAAAATACAGTTTTTTCGCCTTGTGAGGGCGCACCCATTTTAAATATAATTTTTGAAAATTTTATAAGTTAAATTTTACAAAATAAAATTCTTCTTTTGAATCAGGATATAAAAATTTACATTGGATAAATTTTTGATATTTTTCTGATAACTTTCAGATTTAATGAATAGTAAAAACACAGTATATTTTAATTAAAAACAACTTTTTTCATCGTAATAATTTATATGGTTAAATTATAATATTGAGTGGTTTTAAAGGATAAATTAAATATATTTTTACCATTTAATATAATTTAGGTCATTATCATTGATTTTACATTGAATTCATTGGTTAAATCAATACAATCTTTTGCAATGTTTTAAACAAAAACCTGTTTTAATTCGACAACAAGATTAATTTTAATTTAATTTTTTGCAACTTATGTGTATTGATTTTGAAAAAATGGATTCCATATTTTGAATCATTGGGTCCAAATTATGTTAATAGGCTACTTTTTATTTTTGGGAATTTTGAATAGTAACTACGGTAAATTTTATTTACCATAGTTAAAGGTAAATCAGGTAATTAAGGGTAAATATAATATTATAAAATTACCCTAACACATGCCAAAATTCAATTGGATGGCTAAGAGTAGACTCATATCACCTAAGGGACGTATTAGATTCATTTTATGGACTTTTTACCATGAAAATAATTTAATTAATATTAAAACCAAAGAAAGTGACAACATGTCACTCTCTTAAATATTATAAGTATAATAATTTTAATTTAGTGATAAACTTTATAAAACATAGATCATGAATAGTATCCAGAAAGATAATAAAATTATATACATCATGATAATTTATTTAGAATTTTTAGGGATTAAATAATTGTCATTAATGGTGATACATTAATGATGCACAAATTATTTATTAAGGGAAAATCTATAATATAAATTTTATTGAAATAATAATACCCATTAAAAGGCCCAAAAACCTGACCAAAACTTATTGGTAGTGTATATATACACCATAAGCATACAATGACCGAATATATAAGCGTTTGGAGTCTTATAAAAGTGATTATGGCACTTATATTATTTTATTTTAAATAATTTCAAAGTTGTCACCTTCATAATTTAATAAATATAAAATTTTAAAGGTTGGGTGTTTTAGAAGATAAATCCAACTAAATGTATTATTATGAATTATATAAGATTTATCCTCATCCTAGTATTTTGTTTTTAATTTTTATGCAACATATAATTATATTTAATAATTATACAAAAATGTTGTAGTAATTATTTTATTAAGAGAAATATAAAATAAATGGTTTTACAAATAGTAAAATAAATATTATATAAACTATTTAATGTGATCCACTAATTTTCTATATTACTATGACATGTTAGGAACCTATTAAATATTTTAGTTTTAATATATCCTATGTGTGGATTTTATTTAAATTCAAATAAATGAATAGTGTCAAAATTGAAACTATTGTTATTTTATAAAAATTACATATTATTAAATTGTTTAAAAATCACAAAAATATTTAAAATTTATAAATTGAAATTTATATAGTCTAAAATTTCATAAAGTTTCTAATTATGGATAATTCATAGAACATAAGTAATTATTTATAACAATTTAAAATTTAGAATCTTATTACCACAAATAAAATTTAACAGATTAAATAAAGATAAATCAAGTTGATAATGTTTAAAATGAATTACCTACATGTATAAATTTTATTGTTTGATGATATTACAACCATATCTCATCTAATATTTTAATATGAGTCATTTAATAAGTTTTTTAAGTGGGGTTAGATTTATTATAAATTAATATTTTTTAAGATTTCCAAAGGTGCCCCTCTCCTCCCTTATAAAAAGGGAACCCATTTTCACTTCTTTTCACACCCTTTTGAGCCTTGAAGCTCGGCCAAACCCTGACCATTTCTCTTCTACACTTCCCTGGAAACATTCTGGAGGATCTGGTCTTCTCAAAATACCAACTCTTCTTCCTTAAAAGAAGGCTTAACGGAGGTGCGTCGAAGAAGAGGTAATCTCTTCTTCCAATTCTCTCATGTTTCTTTCTTCTTCTACTTATTATTCTTTAGTTGTCTCATTATAAAGTAATAACATATGTATTATATACTTATATGTTATTATAAATATTAAACAACCCTATTTCACTTTATATCCATCCTATGGAAAATGAAATCACCGCGCGTGCGTACGTACAGAATACCGTCTCCACCCCGTGGTGTAATCTGTTTTCAACCACCACCTTACTTGGATTGGTATAATGGTGTAAATAAATAACTATATATGATTATTGTAAATTGATATTGATTTTAAAATATTATACATACTCTTCAATACAATTCCATGATCATGGTAATGATATCATCGCTCGTGCGTACGTACGGACTACCGTCTCCACGACGCGATGAGATTCATTCTCAATGTTAACCATTCATGAATGATTATAAAGTATATATAATGAATAATAATGAGATATATGACATTATAATGATACTTTATTTATGTATATATATATATATGTATGTCATCTACTTAATCCCATTCAATTCAATAAGGAAACGAAAACAACGTTCATGCGTACGTACGGCCTACCGTCTCCATGAACGGTGTATTTCATTCCATTTATCAATCTATCATATATATGTATATGCTGAATATTTATTATATATAAATCATTTTATCATGTTTTACATTCTGAAATTATGGAAATCAGGATATATGTAATAATATCAAGAACAACTAGTCGAAACACGTATGATAAAATAAAGTATTTTTCCCAAAATGCTTCTTTAACATGGATTTACAAAAGAATGGGTAATATAAAGTGATAAGTGAACCATATATGATACCATAACAATGAATATGAATCTATAATAAGGGAATGAAATTATTTAAATCATTATACAGGAGTTTCGGATACGTACGAAGCATATCAGACCTAAGTTAAGGGATAATGTTGCAATCTCAATTGTTTTCTATCCGAGATTGCTTATACGTAAGTATTTACTGGGGTTATATTTATCATCCATGTCCAAGTTTTAGAAAAATGTTTTCATGTATGTTTAAATTAATTTTTACCCATTTTTTACTTTTATTACATGGTATGTAAGGAATATGTTTTTGTTTACCATACGAGGTACTTTTTGAATTTTCCGACAAAAGTACGTGGAGATTGTTATTTTTAACTTATACGGCGTGAATGGGTTTTTATGGTTTTATAAAGCCTTATTTTCATGAAGCTTCTTCCAAAATATTTCATGACTATTTTCAACAAAATCCATTTCTTTTAAAATTTCATGGCATTTTGTGAAAAGAAAATTATTTTGAAGAAGAAAGGATATTTTCCTCAAAAATTCATTTCAAGTGTTTTATCAAAACCATTTTCCATCTAAGATGACATTATTTCATATGTGTATGTTTCAAGTATAATTTTTCATTTATTAACATAGTTTAACTTTTATTATGATGAAATGATATCCATTTGTTTTATATGGATTATGTTATGATGGAATGATGTTTATGAAACCCATTTTATTCGTTGGGTTATGATGAATGATTTATGTTTATGTTGTGGCCCAAGTAAGAATGATCTCATTATGAGATGGGTGGGACCTATATCTCCCTCCAATGCATTGGGTAAAGATTTATATCTCATGAGATAGACATGGCTGGAATGGAAGGTTAATCTGGTTCAGTGATATAGGACTGAAACGAGGAGTGAACTCGATTCAGAAAGGGACTTTGTCCACTAAGATGGTCTTGGCAGGAATGTCTTGGCTACTATGGAAATCATAACATGTGATTAATGGTTTTCCACTATTTTATGTTTTTTTCCTAGGCTATTTTATCAGGATTGATGTTCCGTTATGATATATGTCTTATGTACTTCCAAGATTTATGTCTTTTCTCAAGATTTTGATGTTTAGATTTTATGTTCAAGTTTTTGCATTCAAATGTTATGGATTGTTTTATGTTCTCTATGTTTACCCTTACTAGGCATTTGACCTCACCCTTTTTATGTTTTATTTTCCCCAGGATATAAAGAATGGTCTTAGGTAAGAAAAAAAGGGAAGATCTTTATGGGAGATGTCGAAGATCTTTCACCATGATTAGAAGATTATTTTTCCGAGTTTCCAAAGACACTAAACAATTATAGTCCTTTTGTGACTGTTTTTGTTATGTATTATGTATTACGCAAAAGTAATGTAATGTCCATGTACGTCAGGCTTTGGTTATCTACATAATATCATTCTATATATGAAAAAAATACATCCTATCCATAAAAAACATGACTTCTGTAACAAAACATATAAAGTAAAACGAATCAGTTAACACACAAAATGACTATACTACTAAAATATCATTAACAATAATATATTAGAAGATCATATATGATATCATATTTATGTATATTGTTCTTTTAAAATTTAATAACAATGAATTCAAGATTATACACGAGGATAATGTACCCTCGACCGTGGAATATTACAAGGTAAGGGTTAATTTTACAATCTCTTTATTATCCGTGGTTGTTTATACGTTAGTATCTGCTAGTACCTCTTTATCATCCACATCTGTGTTTCTTAAAAATGTATTTCAATTTTTTTACTATTTCCTAGAATATGGGTTAATGTAATTTATACCCTTGTTTTACTTTTCATAAAATATTTTGAAAGGAATATTTCTATCATTTTCCCAGTGAGGTACTTTATGACCTTTTCTACAAATTAAGGTATGAATGTTTTTTAACTTATATGGAGGGTGCGGCTATTTTCTGTCGTTATAACACATTCAAAGCTTTCCTTACAAGATTATAAAAATTATTTCAAAATAAAAATTTCTTTTTATTATTATGTAACTTTTAAATGATTTCAAAATGGAAAGAGATATTTCTCTCAAATAGTTTTGATTTCATCAATGTCAACATCCTTTGATTGATTTTACACTTTTCTGAAGTTGATTTATTATGATACATTCTTCCATATTGTATTGAAGGTTTTCTGAAATGTTTGACAATGGATTTGTTATTTTATATCATTCATGGTATATGATTGAAGAATTAACATTCCATATTTTATTTTTAATATGAATGTTTATGTAATGTTTCATCATCTTCATATTATTAATGAATCGGATGCAGTAAGTGATGGGTGGAGCCTGAAATATCACATCGATGCATCGGTGGGTCTTATGAGACAAACTAGTGTCTTGGCCCACGGACTTGAAGAAATATTATTTTTAGTCATGGTATGAGGCCTTGACTATGTGGTTATGATGTCTGATATTATGCATTCCATCATTATGAAATTGGCTATTGATATTGCATGTGATTATTTGACTAGTATAATATCCATGTGAATAATAAAATAGAATTATTTGATTTTTAATTTCAATATTAAGCTAAAGTTTATGTTTAAAAGTCTTCTGTTTTAGTCTAATACATTGGCTTAAATGTTTATGCTTATTTATGAATTGTTTCCGCTATATTGTTATCTTTACTGAGTATCTAAGATCACCCCTTCCTTATGTTATATTTTTTCGAGGATGTGAATAAGTATATTATGATTAACCAATAAGGATATTCTAAGGATATGAGTGTTTTCAAAGTGGACACAATGTTGTTGACTTTTTCCATTTGATGATGTAATGTTAAACTTGTCTATGTATCTAGCACTTCCAAGGCTACTAAACTAATCGGTATTTTGGTATTTGACCCGTTGTGATCATTCTAATGTTATGAAACAATGCACTGACTCATTGTAACTAGGATCAGAGCGTTAAAATTGTAACAGATCAAAACAACCAACCAAAGGCTATAATTGGACCTCAAAGTCTAAAATGGGTTGAATCCAATGAAATCCAATCCCAATCGAACATTCAAAAGTTCATATGAGAAATCTATATATAATGAATCAAATATTTTCTATGATTGTGATTCTCTTGGATGTCACATTATCCCATTATTATTATTATCTACAGAATACCACTTCATCTATTTAGTGGTATTTTATGAATTGAATAATCATTGCAATTAAGGATTTAATGGAATGTAACGAAAACACTTTACAGGTGTGTTTCTTCTATGCTTCTTTATTGTGTCATGTTGATTCAGACTTCCAACATCACTCATTGACTTCCATGTAGAATAAGAACGTTTTTTGACATCATGTCTTCTTGAATCTCTTCCCCTATAAAGCATAAAATCCTTGGGACACACGAGTATTTTTTTAATAATTCAGACCCACTTTCTAACAACTATTTTTATATCATAAAAAACTCAAAAATCATTACTTCAAGAAATGCATCATGAAACATTTAAAATATCATGAGCATAGACAATTTTTTTAATTCCACATTTGAATTTGATATGGTACAACATCAGTAGAAAAGAATATTTTGAATATTTCAAACATCCACTATACTACTCTTGATTTCAATCATTAAATAAACCATATAACACATCGGTTTGCTCAGTGAAGTTTTCTCTTACATTAGACTCTATAGAATCAAGGGGAGGATCCAATGATATGTTACAGTCCTGATATGGTTGCCATATCGTCTCAAAAACATCATCCATCACGTTTCTATTTGTAGAACCCTCAAAAAGTTGTTCTGATATGTTTTGATATTGATGTTGTTGTCTTGTAATTTTGAATGCATTGTTAAAAATGATTATCATTTCATTTTCCATTTTCAACGAAGTAGGGGGCTCATTCTATCAATTGACATAAGTGGTCATACATTCTGTAATGTTCAATTTTCTATGAATAATCTATTAGAAATATTGAGAAGGCAATTTCTTCAATATCAAGTGTTTATAAACTTTATCTCTCTTCAACCATATTATAAATTTACATTGAGGTCGTGTACATCTTATTCTCCCATCAACAGATTGATTGGAAATTGAAAAATCTAAAAACTCTTCCAAAACTTTAGCATACTAAGGTGTGTTCCTCAGTAATGTGATCCATCTTTAAATAATATATATCGCAATGTGGCCACACATTATTAAAATAAATTAAAACACAAAAATATTACTAAATAGAAAAATTATTAATGGTAAAATCTTGTAATGTGGGAAATGATAATGAAGTTAATGAATATCCAAGTTTGAGAATTGAGGAAACCTGACATAAATGGAATGTCAATGCTAAGATGACAAAACCAGTTCAATCCTTCAAAAAAAACATAGGGAATTCTTGATATGATTTAGTAGAGATATAACCTCTTTGTAGAGGTTAAACATAATGATTGATTCTAAAAATTTGGATTAGAGGTGATATATTGGAATCAAAATGAATCCCATTGTAATTGGATTCAATACACACATGTTCTTGATATAGAATCCCCCTATACATATCTGATTTGTAAATATGAAGGAATGAAAGAAATTTATGTTTTGTATGGTGAGATATATGAATGAAACCATCATGGAATTAAGAAATCAATCATCACTATAGTATAACTAGTTATGGAAATGGAATAATTGTTTTATATATGACTTGATGAATATGACCATATCAATGAGAAAAGGTGAAACTTGTCGAATGACCATGAAATCAATTATAATACCGTACAATTAAAATTTTACATGAATGAACTCTTGTACTTATTTATTTAAGGGGAACATGTATGGTAATTGAGAACTCACATGATACCTTGTCAGAGAGCTCTGCTGATGGTGAGAAAATAGAAAGACCATGGTCTGTACATATAGTCTATACAAATAAATAATGTTACTAAATTTTAATTTATAGAGAGTATTTCATTCCTATCACAAATGAACGGTTTCTTATAAAATACATATCATAACAAACATCGTCCAAAGTTTTACATAAGCTTCCATAAAGACAATGATGTAGCTATATAATTGAATATTATAAAAACCGTTTATTATTATTGATTAAAAAATATATAAATATACATCAATTAAGAGGCTATGACTGTATTGTAGAGAAGTACAGACAAGGGCTTAGGGGGATTGGGATCTGAGGGCTTGGGATGAGGCCCAGCTGGAGAGGGCTCAGGCTGGCGAGATCTCGACCAATGAGGTCTTGGAGGGATCCAACTTGGGATATGTCAGTGAGGCCTTTGAAGGCTCAAGATATTAGAACATATTCTCTTCTAATGATGGATTTTAGGGCTTGGATTTATGAGACACCGAATAGGGCTTGGAGGGCTTGGGATTAGGATCCACCAGTGATAGATTTGATGGAACAGGCTCGGGCGACGCTGGGATGGGGGAGGCGTTGGCTAGGGTTTGGGGTCGTGGGAGTCATAGGGGGAGGGGGGGTCAGCGGAGAAGGAGTAGGGGTCAGGGGAAAAGTGTGTTTTTATTAAAAACTAAATATTTAGCCACTGTTTTTAAAAAACCTTGGTGAAATCCTATACATTTTTTTAGTAGCATTTTTGTGAACTGCCACTAAATAACGATTTTGGTGTAGTGACACGATATTGAAGGGTGTTAGTATTTTGTGTATTTCAATAAAAACACAGTATCTCTTGTATTGAAAGCTAATATATGTTTTGTTTGTGGACTAAGTTAATAAGGTATTTCATATTATGAGAGTCAAACATAGTTTTATATATATATATATATACAATCTATATTCAGTGTTTTGTGAAATGAAATTTTTTAAAAGATTAAAGTAATTAAAAAAAATAAAAAAACAATTATATGGGTATTACAATAATAAACACATATTCCATCAAATAAAATGTTAACATTGTTTCACCCGGTTTCAACCATTGACTAAAACCATGAAATATAGGAATAGAAACAATAATAATATTTCAAACCATACAATTGTTTTATAGGTGGTATAAATATAGATTCCTTGTTTTTAATCTAATATATTTTATGTTTAACCTATCTCTTTCAGTTTCATCATGTATTGAAATCATTTTTTATGGTTTTTAATAAATAATGAATTATCGTATTATCTTTTATGAAAATGGCTTCCTCTTTATCCCTGGAGAACGCGCCTTACGCGCCGCTGCTCATTTTAAATTTTCTAACCGATGGTCTTCCCTCGGCACGCCTGCCGGTGGTCTCCCATGCCATGGCGTCCCTCGGCCCTGAGGTCGGTGAAGGAGTTTTCCCTACTCCTGCTCCCCTTTGGTGTGGTTCGTTTAAGGAGGTTATTTGCGGGTCGCCAAGTGCTATGCTTCCCAGATGTTCGCGTCCCAGATCCGAAGGTTTCGCGTGCCGATGGTGGTCTCTCACTGAAGTTTCCTACCTCAGCTTTGGTGGAGGTGGAAGTGTGATTGAAGTGGATGCTTGTGTCTCGTTTCGCCTCAGCGAAGCCCTCCTTAGCTGTCTTCAGAAGCTTTTTTCTCTCTTGGGGCCTCCTATCTGGTGTTCAGATCATGGATTTTCACAGGAAGTCCTTCTTCCTAGTGTTGTCTTCGGAAGCTGGTTTCTTACACGCGTGGTGTAAGGCCCCACCTGTCTTCGGCCTTTGGATTTTTAATCTATCGTGGTGGTCTTGGGATGTTCATAGGGGAAAAGAGAATCTGATGGCTTCGGTATGGATCCATCTCCCGGGACTTCCTCTCCCGTTTCAGACTGGAGGGTTTCTCAAGGATATTGGGGATGCCCTCGGCAGCTTCTTGTGTTCTGACGCCAGAAATTCTAGCGGTGATGAAATTTCGGTGGCTCGCAATTGTGTGGAATTGGATACCTCTCTCCCTCCACCAAGAAAGATTTCGCTCTTTTTTCAAGATGTTCTCAGCTGGAATTAAGAGATCTTTTTCCCTAAGTTTCCCTGTTTTTTCCCTCATTGACTACTGCAGGGTCACTCCATTCAGGTTTGTCACAGGCGTCGGCAAGGAATTGGGAGTCAGTTTCCTAAGTCTTCGTCTCTCAAGGACAATTTGTGGGCTCAGTCTCCTATTTTTCTTCATTGTTCCTGAAAAGGGATCCCTTGGATACAGGGGATGTTATAGATTAGGGTCTTTCCTCTCCTGTTCAGAGGTGTGAGCTGTCTTCAGGCCCTGCCATTGAGGGGGATGTTGTTATGTGCTCGGCCTTAGTTCCTAGTGTTCTGAAAGGTGGGTTTTCCTTTCTGGTGGATAAGTGTATCGTTTCCCCCAGTTTCATTTCTTTTTCCCTGGAAAGGCTGTTCTCAGAGGCGTGTCTGTTTGGGTCAAGACCCTCTCCTTCTAGCCTTCTGGTTTTGGATCCCCTATTATCTGGGCTGCTTGTGGTCTCCCCGGATGTTCCAGTGGAGGCCTCTTTTGATGTTCCTTCTGTATGTTGTGTGCTCCCCGTGCCCCTTCCTCAATGGATAGGACCGGATCTACAGCTGGTTACCAATCCATGCTCCCCCTCGGCATTGAAGGAGCCTCCCTAATTTGGTTCCAAGACCAAATATGTGTCTAAATCCTGCCCTGCTGGATCGACATACTCGGTAGGTGTGAGGATGTTTACCAGTGAGGGAGATTTTACTCGTTCACATGAAAGGATACTCAAAGAGAGATCCTTCTCCCACTACCAACATGCTGTCAGTTATGGGGCCAATTCCAGTGCACTTTCCTTTCAAAGAATCCTATCCTTATATGGAATTCTCATGGACTAGGTGCGTGGGTGAAGACAGATTTCATTGCCTCTGTAATTAGGGAACATAAGGTTGAGTTTGTGTCCATTCTTGAACACAAGAAAAATCCTGCCAGGATTTGGGATTTTATGTGGATGATCAAGATGCACGGCTCTCTACAGGATTCTCCAAATAACAGTCACATTTGGTTATTTTAGAACAAGCATACTTTTGTGGAGATAGTTCAAGCGAGAGACTAATTTATTACTACCAAGGTGACTTCATGAGTCAGTTTTTTCTTCCTGACTTGTGTTTACAGGAGCTGTGATACTCTTCAAAGGACCAAACTCTGGAGTGATTTAAATGGATTTATCCCGGATAACTTCAAATGTTTTGTCGGAGGATACTTTAATATTATTTCTTCCCTAGAGTAAAGGAATGGTTGGGGGCCTTTCCAGAAGAACTCTAGTAGTGAGTTTAATCAGTTAATGGATGGGAAAGACCTTTCTGATCTGGGATACTCCAGGGATGATTTTACCTGGTGCAATAACCGAAGGTGATCTCACCGCTCGTGGAGCCGTATGGATAGGTGTTTGGCCAACATGGAATCCATCTCTATTTTCTCTACCTCAAAAGTGAGGCACTTGGTCTGAGGTATCTCTGACCATTCCCCCCTTCTACTTTTGATTTCTTCTGGGTAGGACTATCGAGAGAGGTTCATTTTTATGCAACAGTGGGTGACCAAACCAGGCTATCAGGAGCTGGTTCGTGATGTTTGGAATTCTCCGAGATAGGTTATCTTTTGGATTTCCCTTCATGATAAACTTATATGTCTTATTCTTTGTCTCCTTTCGTGGGAAAAAGATATACCTCAGGTTGATATTGAGATTGATGGGGCCCTTCGTGCAGTTTAAAGTCTCGAAGTGAGGCTGGAAGAAAATTGGGATGATCAATCTTTTGAGGAGCTTTATAACAGAATGGTTTCTCTTGTTGAGTCTCTTCTGGCTCAGGAACAGCAGGCCAGAGAATCCTCAAGAATCAAATGGATCTGAGAAGGGGATAGAAATACAACATTCTTTCATGCATGCATTAAAGAAAGAAAGAGACCTACCATTCCAAATATTATTTTGAAAGATGGGTCTTACACAGATGATCGGGATATTGTGGGAGGTATGGCCCTCTCCTATTTCAAGGATCTGCTGGCTGGACCAAATCTTCTCATGCTCAATGGGTACCCAACAAGAGAAAATGGGTTCATTAATGGTCTTCCCAAATGTGTCTCTTCCCAGGAAAATGAGAGGATGAGTTCTTTACCGGATGAAAAGGAAATCATCACAGTTATGATGAAACTTCATCCAGAAAGTGCTTTGGGACCTGATGGCTTCTCAGGATCCTTCTATAGAGCCTCATGGGAGGTGGTGAATGTGGATATCATTATAGGGATTCAATACTTCTTCAAGGTAGGTAACCTGTCGAGGGTTTCTTGTGCTACCACCATGGTTCTTATTCCTAAAAACCGGAGCCCCTCCTCAATCATGCAGTACAGACCGGTGAACATGTGCAATTTCTCGTCCAAAGTCCTTACGCGTGTGATTAATGATAGACTGTCCACTTATCTCCCTCAATGGATCTCCATGGAGCAGCCTGGTTTTGGGAATGGTCGTTCTATCCAAGGGTCCATTTCCCATGCTCATGATCTTATAAGGGATATTAACTTTAATACACGGGGATCAAATGTCGCTCTCAAGTTGGATATAAACAAAGAGTATGATCATGCGGAGTGGGGTTTCATCAACAAGGTGTTGGACAGTATGGGATTTTCTCCCAAGAATATTGACCTTATTTTTAGATGTTTCATCTCTCCGTGGATGGAGGCCTTCTTTATGGGAAAGTCCTATAGGTTCTTTAAAGGCCATTCGAGGCCTCCGTCAAGGTGATCCTTTGTCTCCAAGCATCTTCCTTCTCACCCAGCAGGTTCTGAGTCAGCTCATTCTTAGAAGAATCAATAATGGCGATATTATTGCACAATGAAGGAGTATGAGGGATATGATCATCTCCCATCTTATGTTTGCTGAAAATACCCTTGTATTTATTAATGCTAGAAAAATATCTATATGTGGTTTGAACAGGATTTTTGAAGAGTACTGCTACTGGAGTGGTCAACTTATCAACAAAGATAAAAGTTTCTTTTATATATCAAAAAATGATCCCCAAGTCAGATTTCTGATATTCAAATTCACCTTTCCATGAAAAGAGGATGTTTTCCCATGCACTACCTAGGGGATCCAATTTCCCATGTGAGACTACAGATTCGGGACGTTGACTTCCTTACCAATAAGATTGCAGAACACATTCACAACTAGAAAAACAGATATTTATCCTTTCATGGTCATATAGCTCTAATTAACAATGTGTTTTTGGTCACCTTAGTTCTTTCTCTTTCAGCAGGTAAGGCATAAAATAGTGTTATCTCCAGCATTGACAAACTTCTGGCCGGTTTCATCTGGGATCCTCCTGACAAAAGAAAAAAACACTGGACCTCTTGTAGTAAACTGGCTATGCCTTCTAGGGAAGGTGGTATTAATGTGCGTAGTTTGTCTGACACTCTCAGTTGTATGCAGGCTATACTGGGCTAGAAAATTGGGGATCAGAGTACCTAGTGGGGGAAAACTGTGCATCATCTGTTTTGCTGCCAATCCTCTGTGGAGGTAGCTAGATCTCTTTTATGGACTAATCTTCTGAAAATCATCTCTGAGCTTCAATTACACTTGCAATAGATCATAGGAAGTGGTGAAATTTCCTTCTGGGATCATAACTAGGCTGGGAGAGTGACAGGCTTCCCTGGTTTCCCTGCTCCATCAATCTCCTTCCGGGAAGCCCCCTTGTACCCAGGCCTTATTTACACGTTGCTGGATGAGGAGTAGAAGGCCCTTTTTAATCTCATCGCCCTTTCTCAGGACCCAGACTGGTGTGTCCTAACTCCTTCCTCTTCGGGGGTCTTTTCTACTTGGGACCTTCGACGAATTAGAAGCACCGTAGAAGAGAAAGATGACTGGAATGAACTTCTATGGAACAGAGCTATACCATATAAATACAATTACTCTTATGGAGGATAAGGTATCAAGCCATTCCTACTGACAATAATATTAAGCGCTACGGAATCTCGTTTTCTTCTAGATGCTCATGCTGCAAAGCCTCTAAGGAGGAATCAATTGATCACCTCTTCTTCTTGGGCAATTGGGTGGTTGCCATTTGGTGTTTCTTCGGAGACTTTACAGGGTATCATGTTCCTTCTCTGGAGGCCTTACCATTCTTGGAAAAATGGTTTCATGGAGCGGGAGCCAGAGGACCCGAGAGGATGGCCCGCTCTATGATTCTCCATGCGGGGTGATGGACGATTTTGCAAGCTAGAAACAAGTCTAGATTTGAGGGAACTCGAGCTTCGGGAAGGTTTATTATTACCAAGACGAAATCCATCC
The DNA here is from genome assembly GCA_963277665.1 of Viscum album. Taxonomy (NCBI): domain Eukaryota; kingdom Viridiplantae; phylum Streptophyta; class Magnoliopsida; order Santalales; family Viscaceae; genus Viscum; species Viscum album. The sequence goes on along the minus strand of OY728140.1, from coordinate 1,260,410,542 downwards.
TCACTGACCTGGTCTATCTTCACAGCAATTGGAGGGGCGCTCCTTCCCTCAGCTGGTTGGTTTCCAGTCCTCATGGAGCCCAGCCGAGTGTGAATCCCAACAGAGGTTTTTGGGTATGCTGGTCCCCCCCTCTGGGGCCTTAAACTCAACACTGATGGGTCTTGTTCCATGGGTTTCATGTGCAGGGGTGGGGTGATTCGAGACTCATGGGGTTTCGTCCTTCTTGCATTTTCCTCCCGGTTAGGCAATGACTCGTCTCTCCAGGCTGAAGCTAAGGCCATGCTCACATGGGTTACCATTTGTCATCAGAAGGGTATTGATCTTCTTGAAGTTAAAACAGATTCTAAAATTCTTAATGATGCCCTGACTGAAATATTCTCCCCTCCTTGGTCCACTCTCTACATTATCAGAAAGTGCAAAGATATGCTCGATAACAGAACCAAAATCAGTCACTCCTGACGTGAAGGTAACAAAGTGGCGGATCACCTTTTTTCTACGGAGGTCCTTCGTCTTGAACTGATTTGTTTGAATGATCTTTCAACCTTCAATCCTGAAGGGGTGAATTTGATCAGAGGGGATGCCCTTGGTTTTCACTACTTCAGTCCTCCTTAGGATGCTTGTTTCTCATGATTTTATGGTAGTTTTTTTGTCTAGTTTTTTTTATCATAATAAAAAAGTAACTTTGATGATGAATTGACCCAAACATTTCCCTCATGAGTGTCAATTCATGTGTGCAGGAAGACCTGTTTTCGTTCCCCATGTGACGATTAAGGTAACGAAAAATTTCCCCTTTTCATAGTTATTTACTCCAAGAAAAATTTTACTTGGTAAACCTAAAAATATAATATGATGATACGGGTGTATTTCTATGAAAATGAAATAATATCTACCTTACCATTAGATTAGGATGTTTTCATATACTTAGGATTATCATAAGAGTCAATCATAGTTCTATATCTCCTCATCTGTGTTTTCCTAAATTTAGTTACCAAGGATTATACAAACATTAATCTATACCCCGCATTAAAGACCTCGAACCCAGTAGAACAGATCAAGATGTTACATTACAACATTGAAATAAGATATAAGTGATCACAACCTAGAGGTATGAATAGTTTAGTAGTCTTGGTAAACTAGATACATACATGAATCTCATATTACATTTGAAAAAATAAATTATAAAAAAAGTGAAATAAAATATTTGTTGTTCTTGAAATCATTTAAATATTTTTTCTATATATCAATGGTAATGGACAAAATAAGGTGTTCACTAATAGTCATTAAGGGTTAAGCACTGTCAATGTTTTCATTAATCAATATGTCGTAAAAATATAAAAAGGTAAATAACTAAAAACACATATCATTTAAATAATAAAATTATCCTTAAGAATAATATTTATGTATTAAATGACGATTAAATAATTATATATAAATTATAACACGATCTCAAGACTAATGTATGAATAATTTAAAATTAGTAATCTAATGGATAACAAAAAATAGATTATGAATGATGTAAATCCTAACTATATGGATACCATTTTTTCAGACATCATGATATCTATAAATCATGACATTTTTGAAACATATTTTAAAACAATGGGTAAGGATCCAATAAATGATATCACTATGATTTGTCTCATGATAGATTTTTATGTCTCGGGGTGTAATAAAATTGAGGGGCCCACTCACGAATGCATATCTATTATATTCCTCATATATCAAATGATTGATTTATTCAAAAACATGTGCCTTAGCAATACATGTCATCAATTCATAATGAATATGGGTTATTACTATTTCCACAGTCAATCAAATAAACATCATATTAATCATTTTATGTAAAAATTGAATACATTTTAGGAAATTAGAATATTATTGATACAAATATAATGGATATTTGTGATAAATTTAATATACAATTATCACAATAAATTAAATGATTAAAATAAATAAAATTCCCATAACATAAAACTTGACTGTTAGTTTGAATACTTTATCTGGTGAAAACGATCATAAAAAATTTGTAGAAGAAATAAGGATGATATCATTACAATATATCACCATTGCAGTATATGTGAAATAACATGTTTGTTTCATTGAGGAATAGAAATACTGTAAAAATATAGTTAAAACATTAGTGAGGGAAAAAACTTTTAACATTGAAAATTCCCAATAAAAACTAAAAAATCCTCTAGTATTTCATAGAAAACATTCTTTTAAAAATATAATTGTAAAAATGTAATGGAATCTTAAAAAATTAATTTTCATGACAATAGAATTAACATATTCCTTCCATGTTTCTTAAAATAAATATTCCATTCACATTTTTAGTAATAGTAAAAAATTACCTTTTTAAAAATGAGAAGAATATTCCTTTTGATTTTTTTAAAAAATGAGTAAAATAAGGATAAAAATGAATTTAAACAATAATATTATACGATTGTAAATTTTAGTTAAAACATTTTTAGAAGACATATATTTGGAAGAATTAGGATTTTTGACCACCAAATGAAGTAATGTTGTATTTTCTTAAAAAAATCCTAAATAATTATAAGTACAAAAGAGAGTAAATGATAAAATTAATTGAACTGGTCATGAATAAGTAAAGTTGAATAAATTTAAATTTTTTTTATTAATTGATGATAATATTATTTCCTTCATCGGAAATTCAAGAACAAAAAATCCCAATTAAAATTGGATCAAAGAATAAATCTTTAATAGTTTTGTAACTTTTTGAATCATAACTCCCAAGAAATAAATCACATAAAATAAAATATTTAATAGCATGAAAATAAATATAATCATGATATAAAATATCCTTGTGGAAATATATTCACAATATAAATATAAATATTTTCAGAATACCATATATGTCTTAAATAAGTTGAAATTGAGACAACATCACTCACAAGGATCATTCCATTAAACAAATAATTAATCAATGAACATATTTTTTGTATAAAATGTAAATACACATAAAATAATTGGAGATAAAATGTAAAATAATCAATATTCATTCCTCATATAATTATATAATATTATATACAATGAAGAAGTAATATAAACGAGTGGAATGAAATTGGGTTATGAAATTCCATAACACATAGTAAAATTCAAGTCAAATTAAAATGGATGAAATAATTAAAAGTAAATATTAAAATACCATTAATTATGATGGTTTCATTAAATTACATGTAAAGGGTTGATTTTATACACCATATAAAATTTATTAGTATAAAAAATTAAAATATGTCTCAATGAATGGAAACAGAGACAGAACCACTGACCTCGCATTTCATTTAGTTGAATGTTATTTGACCTCTTATATAGTGGTTTTAAAAAAACTTAATTTATACCATAACCATATTAACATTTATAATATATTATCTTATCTTATTATAAAATATTATCACCCTATACTAAATAAAATTTATTTATGTCCATTGTTTTGGGTGTTAAATGATTTTTTCTTCTCATTTTTGTTTTTTAGAGATGTTTTTGTTCTTGTTCGTAGGATATAGATACAAAATATAAATAATTATATTAGTGTTATAAATATAATATTTATCCATTGGAAATAATTTTATATCCATTCATTAAATATATAATTGGAAAATGAACCACTTTTCTTTTTGAAGATGGTTGGTTTTTCGTTTGCAAAAGTGGCAATATCATTGCTATATTTGGTTAAAGGTTAAGTAAGTGGATGATAAAATATTTTTAAAAAATTATTATTTTTTCATATATATCATAAATGTTAAATATTTTCATCATTTTGAATTTCCATGTGAGTCGGTGATAGAAAAAATGGCATCGGTTTGTGATGTGGTAGTCCTCCGTACACATGAGTGGATTGAATTCCCATTTGAGGTAGAAGGATATATATAAATAATATGAAAATAAAATAATGAAATATTAGTATGTGGGAGATATTTTGTTAATATATTAGTATTTTAAGACATAATTTTCATTTCATAAGAAGAAGTTAAAAAGAAAGGGGCTTGGTGAAGGCAATTACCATCACATTGAAGAGCCTCATTTGGGTCTCTTATTAAGAATCAAAGGGTTGGTATTTTATGAAGAAAAAATTTTCTATAATGTTTATAAATATGTTGGGATGATATTTTATTAGTGTTTTTATAGATAATTGTTTTAGTTGAGTTGTATAGAGTGGAGTGGGTGCCATTTTATAAATGTGGAGGAGTGAAAGTTTTGTAATAACAAAACAAAATCAGTAATGGGAAGTCACTCTAACCCCATTTTGCTAAAATATTGATTAATCATTTATTGAAGGGAAGTTACAGTCTAGACAGACACTCATCATTAAAAATATATACATGTTTTAAACAAGTTATTCATTTATCCTCTATTTTTTACTAACTTTTACCATTTTAGTTTTTACCATGGTAATTTTTTTTCGGGAACTTTATCACATAAGCATAAAAAAATAACCTATAATATATATTCTATAACCAATTATTACAAGTATCAAATATAAATATCTAATATAAAATCAATTTCTGTGGAAAAATTAATTTTAACACAAGAGCATGTAACATGAAAAACTATATTTTGACATTAGTTATCGTAAATAAATTTTATTATCTTGGATAATCATTATGAATAAAAATTTGTTAAATAGATTATAAAATATTCATCAAATAGTTTTTAAATATTGAATAAATTTTATTAAATTAAATTCATAAAGTTTTTAGAATATAATTTAAAAATTAAACTACAAAACATGTCGAAAAACACCAATTCAAGAAATTCGTTTTCTAAGCGTCATATAGTCTTATATAAACCATCTAACTAATAATCCTAATTAGATTGTTTTAATTTCATATATTTAGTCATATTATATATAAAATTCATTCAAATCATTCCTCATTAGTAGTTATTTTAATTGATTAAAATGTTTATACATTCTGTACATATTTTTTAAAAAAAAATGTGTTTTAAGCCTAAAACTAATCCTATACCAAAATTGGGTATATAGATGATTAGAGTGATATTTGTTATATTAATTATAACTAAATAATTATGATTATTATTTTAAATCAAATTAAAATAATTAAGGGAATTAAAAATTACTTATTTTGATGAAAAGAAATAACATTGTTTGAAAAATAAGTATCATTCATTATTTACTAAAAAATAAATATTTTTAGAAAAATAAAAAAAAATTAAGTGTAATATTTTATTGATATAATTATTTAATATTAAATATCTATTTTATCAAATAATTTTTTATATGTTCTCAAAATAAATTATAATATTTTATGATAAAAGGAATTAAAATCCATTTTTGAAGAAATTGTATTTAGAAGAATAAAAAGACATAACTGTAATTTGTATTATTATTAATGATTAATTTATTAATATTTTTTTACTTATTGGGACTTATATATATATATAACAATTCAATTAATCTTATTTATTCCCACCAATTCAACAACAAGGTTATAATAGTCGTATTTAAATAATATATTTCACGGGTCCTTTAACCATGGAGTTACATGTCGTATACACTATCAAACATAATGATTATCTTTAAAAATATTATCATGTCACAATAAATAGGTTATAAATTAATATAAGATAATTTATTAAAAAATTATGTTTTTTATAAAATAAATTTTTTCCAGAAAATGTGTTTTTTCTTAAAGAATTAAATTAACTAATATTTATGTTTTATTTTAATGAAATGTGTAGATAATATTTTAGATAAAATATTTTCACTTTAAACTCTAGATTTTTAGTTGGAAAGAATATTAATAAATTCCGTGACATACTTAAAAATTAATTTCCCTAAAAATGGTTTTCAATGATATATTCAGGTTTAATATTAAATAAAATTAAACCACTTAATGAAAATGAATTTGATAAAATGATTTACATATATGGAATCAAAAATCACAAATTTAGAAAATAGGTAAATTTATTAAATAAATATAAAATATCATTAACAAATTGCTACATTTTATTGGATGAAACCCCTATTTTATATTCCAATTTGGGTTTCCATGGTTCCACTTTCACATGAATATGACTTTGTCATATTTTAATGTTTAATTATTTACAATATTTCCACCCACCACACATATAAATGGAAACCCCACCCCCAATAACATATTCGCACACTATAGGACCTCTAGTTCTGCCAAACCCTGACCAAAATTTCTACATAACATCCCTCCCCACATTCTAGAGACTTTATTTATCCAAAAAGACGAACCAATGAAGTATTATTTGGTAAATCAATTAATATTCCTAAAATAAGGGGATCTTAAAAATAATCTGAATAGATTATGGGTCTAAGTTAATTTTTTATGTTTCAATTTCATTTTTAAATTATAAATAATTATTATTGAATTTCCTTCAAGGTATATATATTATATTTATCTTCTAGAACCCATATATAATAATATATATGTCTTAATATAATGGTTTTAATGTATTAATTTTTTTATCCTCTCATTAATACTTAAAAAATTCCAAAAAATGAATAGAATCCATATTTTGTCATTAGTTGGTGAACATTTTTTCCATATCCATGATCATTAAAATTTTTTCATGAATGATCTCTTTAAAGATTCAATGATTATTTAAATTAATTTTCCATCATATTTTACTTTATTTTCCAATGATTTAAAAGAAAATTTTCAATTTTTTTCTATATCGGATATTTGATACATTTTAATAAAAATATAAAAAGAATTTTTGTTTTAACATTCACCCCAGAAACAAAATTTCCCACCTTTATGATTATTATTTTCTTTTAATGTTAAAATAAAATTATTTTTTCAATATTTTAGGAATTTTATTTTTATTTTTCATCACTAGAAATGAATGTTTTCTAATGTTTTTAAAAATGTTTCAGATGTTCTTTTAAATTTGTTTTTTATCAATTCCAATATCCTTTGATTTTGGTCATGGTTAACTGGGGATATTATTAAATGATACCAAACCTAATAATTCCCTAAATGCAATATGTTTTCATGATGTTGAAATACTTATAGTGTTATTTTATTTTCATCAGGTAATCTTATAATGAATTGGTGAATATTTTTATTTTCATATGGAACACAAATGTATGATTTTATTTATTTGATTCATGATTCCACTAAATCCCTCTAATGCATTTGGTAATTTTTGAGACCTCATCTAATCCTTTGACGAGTATAGAGAGTAAACCCATTTTAGGGATTAAATGAGTTTGGGGAGAGAACCCAATCAATTAATGGAATTTTTCCACTATGTGATGACGGTCTTGGTACTGATCCTTGACTAATGAAATTATTTTCAATCGTTATTAGTATGAAAAAATTACAATGACATATAACAATGTATATAATTTTTTGTGAGGAATAATTATAGATTAATGATGATTTTTAAATCATGTAACTAATTCCTTATATAATGATAAGTATTTATATTGTGACTCTTGATTTATAAACTATAACTAATGGGGTATAAAAGTTTAATGTAATGATCATCCTATTATACCCTTATGATTATCTTGTACTTTCTTATGATCATCGAATGATATCTACATTGTCTAACCTTACTAAGATTATGAGATAAAACTTTATCATGCTCTCATATTCATCAGTCTATTATGAAATGTGTTATCTCTAGTATAAAATTGATTTTTACTTATATGTTTTTCACATTAGTTATCTATAATCGATGTGAAAAATAAAATAGATTGTTTTTTCAAATTTTTTATTGAATAACAATTGATAAAAAATATTATTAACATTGGTTATCTACTTACCATAATGATATGATTTTTGTGATTTATTTTTGAAATTAGTTAATCATTAACCAACATGAAATAATAGATATCCATATTTTTAATTGAATAAACTATATGAAAAATAAAACAAAAAAATATTTTCATGTTTGTTATTCAGTAACTCACAAGAAAAATATTATTTTCTATATTGGTTATTGAACAAAGCATTTGAAAAGCTTTATAATGTTAATCAAAATTGGGAGGAGTAATTTTCTGTATCATTATTTTAGATGAAGTTTCCTTTTTGTCTCACGCGTCAAACCCTAATCGTAGAAATCATTGATACATGGGGTCAAATATATTCATTATTTGATCCAAGGTGTTGAATATATTTGTTTCTTAATCAATGGAATTCAATATAATTCATTTGGTATCCACTACCGCCATCCACCATCACCTATAATCGACCACCACTCAGAACGATTATCATTAGTGTCACTTTTCTAGGTTTATATATAAATTTAAGGGAACTATTTACTATTTCCATTTTACATTAAATCTAGATATTTCTTTAAGTATGAATTTTTACTTTATTTTACTTTATATTTTATTTTACATATATAATCGACATCCATTCTAAGCTGCTTCTTGTGAAATATTCCCTTTGGTTTTGGCTTCTCAATCATTATTGATATGATATAACTTTATAGTTTGTGCTTATTTTAATGATTTTTTATGCATTAATGTTATTTTCATTTGTAGTTGTGGTTACAAATATCCATTAATCCCACTTTATCTTTATGTTTTCATTTACCACCACCTTCCCCCATCACACATCATTGACCACCTCATGATTCTTTTTTCCAATGGTGTCACCTCTTCAATAATTCTAGTTCCAATAATAATTATGTGTTTGGTAATTATTGTTTTTATTCTCTATGAATCCAAGGTATTTTCATTTTTATATCCAGTTCCAATTTTCTATTATTTTTTATTTATCTTCTCTATTTATATTTTTAGTTTTTATTATTCACACAACTTTGATATTTTTTAATTTATAAATGATAATTTTAAGATTATATGTGGTGATTTTTTATAAAAAATTATAATTAAATTAGGTAAAATTTATAAATTTCTGAATAACATATTTTTTACATATTTTTTAAGTATCTTATAGTATTGTGTTCTTATTATTTATGAAATTACATTTTTAATTAAATTTGAAATTATAATATCATATTTTGATTTCATTGAACATTTTATAGACAATAATTAGTTGATTCTGGATAATGGTACTTTGAATATATCATGAATATGATGAATTTATCAATTATTTTTTGGAGTTTCCTAAATTAAATGTTTATGAAAAAAAAATATTTTTTTATCCATGACTAAAATGCTAATATAAAAAAATATTAAAATAAGATTGATTATAGATCTTTTAATTTTTCATGTTGTTAATATAAGAAACAACCCTTTGATTTTTTATGGTGAAACTCCATATAATATTAGATATATTAATGATGATGATTTTCTATATTATAAATTTGATGTAATTGAAAAAATTATTCATGATATTAAAGTTGGAGAAATTGAGAAAGAAACAAAAAATGAGCATATATACGGTAATGATAAAAACCATTTTCTCTATCTTTCATGGAATTTAGGGTTTTATAAATTGTTTTATTGTTAATTATCATGAAGGAAAATGGATGGAGTTTCAATAGGGAAAAAGATTTTTTACAATTGTTTTTAAAGTAAATTTTCCTGAAAGAAATGATCTTCTATATTCACATTATAATGAAAGAAAATATTATTCCTAATGGGATTGGGGTATAGAAAAATACACGACTTCCTAAAATAATTTGTTCTATATAAGAAGGAATATTAATTTCTATTAGAGTGTCCAAAATGTGTAATGTCACAGTATAAACTAAAAAAAATGACATGCTAATTTTTGAATTATAGTGTCTCCTATCACGGAAAATCGGTATCTTCCTAAAATTTCTCATTTAAAACATTTATTTTAAAATTCAAATGATTCTTAAATGGTATTATGGAATATATATTAGTGGTTTTTGATGTAAAATGATTTCATCAATCTAATTTTACATTATGGGAGAAAATTGATGAATTGTTTCCGACATTTGAAAATCATGTTATAAATATCATAGATTGTTTTTGCACATATGAAATTAATCCATAACAAATCCTTAAGAGAAAAAATAGTTTATGGGCTATTTAATAACCAATTTATAAATTATCTCTTTAAATTTTTATATTGTGAATATGTTCCATGTTGAGTTTAATGATATCTTAACCAATACAAATAACAGATTTTATGTATGTTATCTTATCAGCATTAAATGATGATTTGAAAATTTTTATATAAATAAGATATTAAGGTGCATGGATATTATAAAAAAGGAATATTTTCAATTTCATTCAAATATTATGTTCACTATGAATGACTTCTCATCGGTTGGATAGTTATTTAGATACAATGTTAAAGGCCTTAAAACTTGTCCAATTTTTGAACAAAAATTGTCATATTATAAACTAAAACATAATAGAAAAATAGTACACATGGGTTAATGAAGGCATTTTTCTATGGATGACACTTATAAAATATTAAAAAATTATTCAATATCTCACAAGAGTTTTATTTTCTCCAAATCCATTTTCCACTAATTAGTATTTTGAGAGGTTCAAAAATATTGATTTGACATTCAGAAAGACACAAAAATCTAGCAATTTAAAAAATTCTAATATTTGGTCAATATATTTTGAGCTACAGTATTGGATATTTCATGTGGTTAAACATAACGTTGATTTAATGAATTATGAAAAAAAAATATCTTTGAAAACTTGATTAGAACATTATCATATACTAAACCAATGTGTAATGATGGGTTGAATTTAAGATGCTGAATGAGTATTCTAAGAATCCATATAGACCAATATCATTTTTAATTGAGAAGTATATATATGATGAGGTTGGAGAGTTTTTATATTCTACTTTTACATAGTGTATAACATCATTTTTCCCACATCTCGTCCTATTAGAGTCTATTATGACAGAAAGTAGATCCATGGATTGAAAATAAAGACTTTTACATGTGAAATGGAAAAAAACATATGTTAATATATCTTTAATATCACTAATTATTCTCATCCATATATAAAATTTCATATTAATCTATAAAGTAATTTTTTCCAAAGATTAAAGATCTTTGGATTTCGAATGAGCATAAAACAATTATTGGTTTAAAGAAGTCTTTCTTGGTAGATCAGATTCACCATAAATATTAAGATTGTTAGTGGGTGGTCAATGTATAAATTTTATAACATTTTCTAGGTATGAAAATAATGGATATACATTTAAAAAAAAATTAAAACTAATAAATTTAGTGTTTTGAATTTCACTGTAATGGTGTTCATAAAATCCTGAAATTTTTTTAGTGCCAATGATAAAAAATTAAATCTCCATATAAAGATCATATTATTGATTCATTTAAGTAATACGGGAGTTTGATTAAATTAAATTTCGAGTTCTGGTGTTTAGATATAAATAGGTTTCCATTAACAATAATGTAATACAATATGAATTTGTAATGACATTAGTTAATTTAGATATACAGGAATAGAAAACTAATCATTTTATAATGGAAATAAATGAATGGAAAATTTCTTAGGTTTTTTATCAATCTTATATGAACTGATCTATTTTTTTAAAGAAAAAAATGTGTTGGTGATGAAAACTAGATGAAGGATTTTATTTATATATGGTCCCTATATCTGTGAAATTAATAACAAATAATATAGGTGATAATTTCATTTACATGGGTTGTTTAATAGAGAATGATCACGAGGAAGCAATTTAGGAGAAACATCATTCAGTAAATTACTAAAATTATATGTAATATATTTTAATTTTTGGTTTAGTTTTTAAAATTTCATAAAATTTTAGATATATTAGTATTTTTATCATTATTAACACACAAATTGTAAATAATAAGTTATATTGAATATTTATATTAGTTTAGTTTTGTTTACCTTTCTCTATTTACTATTACAAAAATTATATATTTATTGATTTTTATTGGAAAAATAATTATTTTTAATCTAATCAGAAAATTAAAAATAAAAATTGAATATAAAAATGTATTCAAATAATATTCTTTTTTTTATAAAAATAATACATTTCAAAGAAGCATATTAACAATTCAAAAATGTAATTTTTAATTTTTTTTCATTATTTTAAATATTATCATATATAATAAAAATTGTTAGCATTTTGTTACCTACTCTAAAAAATATGAATAAAAATGTGTTCTTTTTATTTTTTTGATCACTTTTAATAAATTCATGGAATATGTTTTTTTGTGTATAAAAACATGCATTATATGTTGGAAGATTTTTATTATTCACACAACATTTTTGGATTTATTTTCATTCATTTTTTCTTTTCATCACTCATCAATGTTGTCATCATTTGGGTTTGATATAAAAAAATATGAACTATAATTTATTTAGTTTTTTTTACTTTTTGGTTGAGCATTTTTTATATTATATTTATATTAATATGTAATTGATGGATTGGTATAATTTCATTCAAATTAATTTTACATTAACCTTTAGTATAATTGAATATAAAACATTTTACCCACCACATACTTCTAGGAAGGATCCTAAACATACATCTGGAGAGGACAATACACATAATCATATTGGTGATTTACCTGATCCTTCTATAAAATAGGAATATACATTAGTGAGGGAAAATGATATTAAGGGTTGGTAAACATAATATCATAAGATAACCAAAATTATCAGTTTCTAAGATCTAGGACTAGGGGATACCAATTGAATATGATTATAATGATATTATAATGGGTTCAAATTCAAAACAATTCATGAATTTTATTACAGTGTAGGGTAAACGAAAATTTAGTATTTTGATTATTGATCAAAGAATTATGGAAAAAGTGACAATAACTTAATTATGGGACATTGTTTTGGTATGATCATTTTTTAATTATTTTTAATTCCATGAAATATTTAAACTAATATTGTGTTATAACCATCTTATCAGATGTTATATGGTATACATGATAGTTGAGTAGTTAAGAGGAAGTTTTTATGGTCAGTAGATATGCTATAGAGAGACTTTAAATCAACCATAACATTGGATTTCAATTTTTCATATAGAAAAAAACAAAGGTAATGTGATATATATATCGATTTCATGATAAAGATACATGGAATAATTTTTTTGAAATGAGATGAAAAGAATAATTTTTGTTAAGTGAAAGGTTACCTTTAAGAATTTAATTTATTAATGATTTCATTTTTATTCATTTCTGGAAAATGAGGATCTCTCATCAGGAGATCCAATATAAAATCATATACCCTGATAATATATCTTGTGCAGGGTATGCGTTATTGTTCGAATAAATTTTAACTAAAAATCATCAGAAACTGAAAGCTGAGTCTTTATGTTTCATGGAGGTTCACCTTCCTTCCCCTCCCCCCATCATGTTAGGAAAAATGGAAGATGGGTTGGATGAGAAAAAAGGACTATATATTCCATAAGTTTCCAGGGGTTTAGATGATATAATTGAATATGTTTAATTTAAAAATTTATTTAATTTAAATTAATTATATATATATATTGGTATTTACAACATAGTTTTTATAATATTCAATATAAGAATATCTTTAGGGGGAGATTGCATATATGAACAGTATTTCTTATGACGAGAAGGATATTTTAACTATAGAATTGGGAAATCCTGAGTACTATGGTCAACTATGAGGTTACCCAATATGTGTATCGGTTAAAAAGTGTTTCTATGTTTTGAATCTCCTTCGATAGAGTATTTTTATTAAATAAAAATAGAATATTTCAAATATATAGTTAAGTATATTCAAATGATTATAGAGGAAATTATCATTGATTTGATACAATTGATGTTTTCTTATGTTCATATATATTTTTAAGATATTGATCCCACTCTTCCACCCCCACTTATAGATCATATTCCTCCTAATTATCTAAATACTACACTTCCTCCAAAATGTACCATTTATTGTGAGTAATATGTTGATGATCAATCTGAGAATATTATTTCATATGGGATGAAAAAATATATTGGTGATACCATTTATCATTTGTAGATATATATATATTATCAAACAATCACTATAAAGGATATTAAATATAGATCCGTAATAATTTCATTTTCTAAAGATTGGGTATGTAAAGTTAAACAAATTATCATTCTTTTTTTTAGTTTGTTTATATAAACTGGTTTAACAAATTTCACTAGTGGTATATATATATATTATATCCCTTATTTCGTCTTCCCATTAAATTTCATTAATAATTTTTTATTTTTAATAGGAATACATGAAAAGCTAATGATATAATGTATAGAAAAAATATATTTATTTTTGAATTAAAAAAAGTGTTCTACTATTCCTAATAAAATTTTAAAAATTTAAAATTTGTTTATATATATTTACGACATAACAATAGAAGTTGTAATATGTGGGAGTGAAATGAATATAATTCTATTTAAAATATATATCATGAATCTTATAAATGGTGATGAGTTGAGCATCAACCTGATGCATGTCTTTTCTAAATAAATCTATTAGAAAATATATTTCCATTACTTTAATTTATTGAAACTTGATACATATATTTATTTATTATTGGGTTTATCTATACATTTTTTACAAATCACAACATTACAATAGTATATGAATTTATAGAACCAAAATTTATTTCACCTATTGCGATATCGGTGGATGATGCTGAAAGAATAGTTTATATTGGTGAATGAATTCAAAAGAATCAAGTTATTCTGTGTTGGATGTTTCCATATATTCAATATTATAAACAAAATATATATCATAAGGTTATATAATATCTCTTAGTAGACTTGCAACTAACATTGTGTTTTAGTATATATTAGTGTACATTGGATTTTGGGTGTTTTTTGTCTACGAGATAAGATACTATACTAGTTATGCACTATCCATGGTGAACTGTCAAAAATGATTAATAATCTATTGAACATTTTAGTTGAATCATTTTAATAATTTTATATATTATAGTGATATTTTCATATAATTTATACATTTAATTTTCGAACAGTGTATGGGATAAATTTAGAGATAGAACCAGAAAGAATAACACAAAGATAAAATATGTAAAAGAAAAGGTTCCTTTTTATTTAAAATTAATACTTTCTAAAAGTAATTACATAAAATGATATTTTAAATTCATAAATTCATTTAAAATTCACTATTAATAACAATATGATGTAATAGAATGGGGATAATAAGTTTTAATATACATGTGTGAAATAATTTCAACTAGTCAGTTACAATGTTATAGAATGTTATTTTTTTTATAAACCATTCATTTAAATTTTCATTGATTTTATTCAATATATATTTCAAATGTTTTATTTTAAATTTTTATCTAACTCGTGATCATTTTCCTTATAGTATAAATGATATAATAATCATACAATGTGAATGGCATAGTCATTTCATGGTTTTGATTGTATTTTATTTTATTTGTAATATACATTGTAAAGTAGAATGTTCAAATTATTTGTGTTTGTGTTGATTTCATTCTGCTACTAATTTTATAAAATGATAATATTTTTCAACTGATGATGTTTCTTATGTTTTAGAGGGAATGAATTAATAAATTTTTATTTAGAAAAAATAATTTTCATGTTGTTTATTTTATAAATAATTTTAAAATATTAAAACATGATTTACCTTATAGGTTCTAAGAAAAAATAATGTGGTAAAAGGAATTCACATGAGTTTTTATATAACCAACATAGTAAACTTTGAATAATTTTCATTTCACAGTGTTTTTCATATAACTGATTTTAAATATCAAGCATGACATAATTTTCACATCATTTATGAAATCAATGACTACAAAAACTTCTTATAAAATATATCTATATAGTCCATTTTTACCAACCGACATAAACAACTTATTTTAAAATTTACATATAATAATTTCACAAGGTAACCTACATTAAAAACAAAATAGTTTATGTAAAAGATCCTATTTTAATTATTTTATATAAGATAAGTATAAAAAATGTTACATGAGAGAATAATTTTTTGGAGATGATAGATATCTTACATGAAAATGTTTATTAAGTATCTAGTTTCAGAAGAGGCAAAACCCTTGCAGTTCTAGGGTCCAAATTATTGTGTAATATATTATGTTTTTATCTAAAATTATATAATACTTATTTTTTTCCTTAGGTGCTGTTATCCATTAATAGAGAATGGTTTATTTATTTTTAGATATTTGGTTATGAAAAATGTGATAAAGTAAGTTTTTTCAATATATGATGAAATGTATGGGATATAATGTTATCCAAAAAGATTCATAGTTTGATATGAATATTTCATAATTTTAAAAATATCTATAATGACTTTAATTGTTGTATGATTTATCACTCTAATAATTATATTATAAAGATTACAATATTCTTTTCTAATTTATTCAATGTATGAAACCTAGGGGAATGATGTTAACAATGAATGTGGTGAAAATGAAATGATTTTCCTTTTAAAAAAAAATAATGTCATAAAATATTGAATGAAAGATATTGTTGTTATGATCATACAACTCCCAAAATACCTAAATTGTGTTGAGATTCCAAATGAGAAAAGGAGAGTCTAACACATCTTGAGTCTTTTATAAAGCAACATGAACACTATTTACATGGGTCTTTTAATCCACTGGCAGATGAGATATAGATCTATACTGCTAAAAATATATTTTCCATTATCTAGTGATAGAATAATGAACAATATTCTCAGTATGTTCATTGTTTTAAAGGTGAATAAAATCAATCATGGATGATTATTATGAATATGAATAAAACTGAAGAAATTTACTCCAGTGAATATGATAATTTTAAGAGGGTAATTTTCATTATGTTCTTTCCATGAACACTTTGAATTAAAATGGAAATTCAATTCAATGATATTAAATAGAAGGATAATGGATCTCTTGGCACCTACATAAAATTTTATCATATGTGAAAGGTATTATTCATGGTTTATCATTGACTATCGATAATTAATTAATATCTTTTTTAGTTGATTAAAAATATATTTGAATATCATCGGCCATAAGGTACCCTAGTAAATATAATGAAATAATTTTATAAACTCTCCATTTATAAATGGAAATTGTATATTCCGATCATTCTCATAATTCTTATATGTAGATAATTTTGGATTTATATGTAAATTATAACAACGAAACCCATCGACTAAATAAAATATATTTTCCTATATTCTAGATGCACAGAAAAAAACCTGGTGGAAATTGTATCCCAGGAAATCTTATATTTTTCAAGTGTGGAATTGAAGTTGATTGAGAAATGTAATGTTAATGAGATATAAAGAGGTAAGAAAATGAAATGAATGGGGATAAATATAAGCTAAATATGGCACCCACACACCATTTCAATGATTGTAAGGACTATGATAATTAGTGATTCAGTGCATAAATCTGAGGGTTAATGATTATAATCAGATTCAAAAACCCCTAAATCGAAGGTTAAAATGGAATGATCATGTGATAACAACATTCAAGGAGTTTTGGGATAATTAATTGGTGAAATACACACATATAATTAACTATATAACTAAAAATGTCATATTATATTCATTTATATACACTATTTTATTTCTAATGAATTTTCTATGGGTATCCCATCAACACCTTAGTTAGTAAATGTATAAATATGAATTTAAAATACTGATAAAAATTATCACATATCAACTCTATAGCTCCACTATTATATGTTATTGGGAATATTCTTAAAAATATCATCATTTTTCCTCTAGTTAAATTTCATGTTATTTTTTGATTGGATTGGATTAATTTATATAGATCTAATATCAATTTTCATGGTAGGGAAGCCACATTTAATATTCCAAATTAACCAAATATTTAAAATTAGTTTGAGGATGAAAATAAACTTATAATAGGAATTACATAAATTTTATGTGTCTTATAACCTATCAATGTGGATCTCTATATAAAAAGTTCTTTAAGAAACTCAATATTGATGATATGGATATTTTTTGGGAAAAAGATAATGTATTATGGGAATAGTTACATAGCCTTCCACTAAATATTGAATTTTTTAATAAGACTCATACATGATTTAATGCACATACCCCAGTTACCCAGAGCTATTGAATTATTTTAAAACAATGGCATGATTACAAGGAATCAAGTCCTGGAGGACTGATCAGTTTAGCAGTCTTTGAAAATAGATTAAATATATGAACGTTACATTAAACATTAGAAAATAAAACACAACAGAAATGATTCTTTGAGAATGTCATTAATCCCCAATCTTAACCCTACTTATCAATCACAAAAAACCTCTTGGAATCCTGGTAAAATAAAACACAAGAAAGGGGTGATCTCAAACACTCAGCAAGGATAACAATACAGCCGAAAATTTCAAAAATAAGCATAAACATTTAAGGAAATGTATAAAACTAAAAAAAAATTTAAACAAATACATATGAATAATAAGGCCAATATAAATCATATAATTCCATTTACCTATTCACATGGATATTATACTAGTTGAATTATCTCCTGCAATATCAGTACCCACTTTCATAATGATGGAATGCACAATGCCAGAATTCATAACCACATATCCAAGGCCTTGTGCCAAGACAACAAATAATAATTTCTCAATGACTAATAACAAGACACTATTTTGTCTCATGATACCTAACGATGCATCGATGAGCTATAGTGGGCTCCATCCATCACTTATTAAGTCCAATGCATTCCTCATATGAAAATGTCTAAACATAACATAAACATTTATATGAAAACTAGCATACGAAATTTCAATACATTATCCATAAAAATGAATGGTATAAAAATAACACATCCACAAAAAAAACATATCATAAAACCTTTAATAAAATATGAAATATTTGTATCATAATAAATCAACATCGATCAAGAATAATATCTCATAAAGGATGCTGACATAGTTGAAAATGTTCGGTAAATTTTTTTTAGAGAAATATCCCTTTTTGTGAAATCATTTAAAAGTAACAAATTTATAAAGGAAGTAATTTAAAATATATTTTTGAATCAAAGTGTCCCATAACACTTTGAAACTTTTAAAAAAATTTATTATTTAAAAACATTCATATCCATTTAAATAAATCCATAAAATCATTTTGAAAACATAGACATTAATTAAAATGATTTAGAAAGATAAATCATTAAATCATTTAAATGGATGATCTAGTTAAATAGACCCTTGTATAAAATCTTAAAATATTAGTTTGGAAAACAGTTTTATGAAATATGGGTATCTATGATAAATATTTCCCAGTAAATACATACACATAAACAATCTCAGATAATAATGAGATTGAGGAAATAACCCTTACCTTGCACTTTTCTTTGGTTGAGGGTACGTTTAGCCTTCTGTATAATGACCATTATATGTTATTAAATTATACCAGAATCATATTTATATTTATTATATCATACATGATTCATTTATGACTTTATAATAGCCATTTAATAATTATTTCTATGTTAAATTAACATTTCGGGTAATAATCACTTTGTTTATCATACGTGTTTTAACTTTTATTCTTGATCGTATCACGTAGATCATGATTAAAATACATCTAGAATATAAATCATGATTTATATCTCATATATATATAGAATATAAATAGGTATAGTTGATAGATATATTAAATGGAAAACACCGATTGTGGAGACGGTAGAACGTACGTACGCATAAACGCGGTTTCCGTTTTCACATCATATTGAATGAAAGTAAGTGAATAAGATATATATATATATATATATTAATTAGAATTATTATTTCATATATTACATACTTATTAAAAATATATATTTTTATAATCATCGTTGAATAGTGAATGTGGAAATGAATCTTATCGCGTCGTGGAGACGGTAATCTGTATGTACGCACGATTGAAAATATCATTATATTGATGGTGAAATAGTATGTAATTGGATGTTATATAATATATAAAGAATAATAAACATGTTATATTTATTATTTTAATCAGTTATACTCATTATTATACTCATCCAAATAATTAATTGTTTGAATAACAAACTACACCAGAACGTGGAGACGGTAAGCCGTACGTACGAATGTATGGTGAATTTGTCATTTATTGGATGGATAAAATAAAGAATATGGTTGTAACATATTTATATTAACATCACAGCATGTAAGAGTTTCTACAGATATTATTTTGGTATGGAAACAACAAAGAAAGAGGAATTTCAAGAAGAAAAGAACTTGAAAGAGGGTGGTGAAATTATTACGTCTTATTCAGGTGTTTTCTTTTTTAGTTGATCAAAAGGGATGATTTGGTTGGTTTTATAATCAAATTATGGAGAATAGGTTTATTTTAGGGAAGTTGGGAGGATATTTGGGCAAGTTTTGGCCGAGCCAAATGACTTTGGATGTGTGATTTTGAGTAAACGGGAAGTTCCCTTTTATAAGAGGGGTGAGGGTCACTTTATGAAAAGATTAAAATATTAATTTATTATAGAGTAATATTCAGTTTATAATGGATCAAAATGAATTTATTTAGAGACTTAAGTGGTTAAGGGTCTAAATATTTTCAACCCATAGGTTTTAGACTTTTTTAGGTTACCATTTTAACCTTATCTTTTAGATTTTACTCTTATTTAAATAGTTTTTCTTTTACTGTCTCTTCTTGTATTCTTACAAAATACGGTTTACAAACAGACTCTAAACTTCCAAGAGAACTTAAAGTGGTTAATTAATAAAATTTATAATATTATTTATTCCCTTTTTCCAAACCGTTGATTTTTGGGAATATTATATCAACCAATAATATAGTATTTGTTTTAAAATTTAATTTTTTTCAATTTTGACACTATTTGGTATTTTGTTTTTGTGAATGTCATAAGGACCTTATAACTTCGAATAAAAATTATCCAATCAACCCTAAAATGTCATATTAAACTCTAAAATTCTTGTATGGCCTCAAAACTTTTAAATTATATTTATTTTAATATTTATAATATAATCTATTTTAATATTTCATTAAGAAGGTAATTACTGCATCATCATTGTGTCGTAATTAAATTTTATTATTTAACATATAAAAATTAAAAATAAATTAATATTATGTTGTAAATATTTTTATCTTTCTAATGAATATTTATATTTGAATTTATCTTTTGTATAACCCTATATTAAAAATGGTTTAGTTAATAAACATTGAATTTAACACTTTTAACTCTTCTTTAAATAAAATAATAATAAATGTCCTAATCTATTCCAAGACGACCAGAAGGATCATATTTTATTCCTAAGGTTATTTTTTGGTCGAATTAGACTTATCCAATAGAATTAAGATATGTGTTAGGGTAATTATAATATCATTTTTACCTTTAATTACCCTATTTACTTTTAACCATATTAAATAAAAGTAAAATGAAACTATTCACAAAAAATTATTTTCATATTATTGAACCAAATTTTACATATTGATGTCAACCATGTCTTGATTTTTGAAATCCAACTCATATAAGTGGTAAAATTTTGAATTATGCAAATTTGAAAATTCTCCTAGAAGGTGTGTAAAAGAGGTTAAAAAGTTCAATAAAATTTTATACATCTACTTTTATTATAAAATGACTCCAATGAATTACATTAGAGTTATATAGGTTTTATATATCTATTTTGACTTAAAATAAATTTAAATAAAATAAATTATTATTTAAATAAAAAGCCGGTTTTAATTAATAACGTAGTGTTTTTAACGATTCATCAAAAAATTGAATGTTTTCAGAAAAATACAAAAAAATCACCCTAAGAGAATATTTATATTCAGAATTAAAAAATGAAGTCTATGTTAAAAAATTAAAAACATATAATTTTAATTTATTAATTTAAAATTAATTCCTGTTGTCAAAACCAAAAAACATGTTTTAAAAAAAATCAAAACTATCAAAAGATTGACATGTGTTTATGTCAAATTTAAATGTGAAATTACTTATAATGACCTAAATTGTATTAAATGATAAAAATATAATCTAATTATACTTAAAAACCATTTAAATTCATAATTTAACACTATAAATTATTTTGATTAAAATTTTTTTTAATTAAAACATAGTATTTTTCACTATTCGTCAAAATATGAAAGTTATCAGAAAAGTACAAAAAATTTATCCAAACTAAATTTTTATGTCTTTATTCGAAAATAGAATTTTATTTCATTAAATGGAATATATAAAAGTGTCAAATATTGTTTTTAAAAAGGGTTCTCCATTAAAAGGCGGTAAAATTTCATTTTTTGAAAAATACTTCATTTACCTGAAAAAATGAATTTGTTCCTATATTATATCTAAGGAAAACATAATATACATGTTAAAATCATATAGATAATTTAAGATTCAAAATTCAGTTAATACTATTTATAACCACTTTTTGAATGGCTAATTGGTTAAGTTGTGTTGTGCTTGAACTCGATGTTGTGTGTATCACAGGTTATTGATTTATATTAACGAGATAACGTACTATGAAATATTGGGGTGTTACATTCTCTCCTCCTTCAATAAATTGCATCCTCGCAATTTGAAAATTTTCTTCGATATTAAAAGGTTAAATATAGAAAAATACCCTTGTGGAAAACCCACATCAGAAATTGTGTTAGTAAAATTTAGTCTTAACAAGAGGGAAAGGGGATGAAAAATCACCACCAAAATATGATCTCGATTAAGAGAACACTGGTGGAAATTAGAGACACATAATTGGAGAAAAAATGTAAATATTTATAGGGAGTGATTGAGGTCACCAATCACAAACAAGTGTAAATTTGAGGTTCTCATAGGCATCAATCTATGATGATTTAAAATATCATTAGTTCAACAAAACATACGGTATTAGGGTAACATATTTTTGGTTTTAAGATCCCTTCCCAAAAGTTTAAGAATTAATTTATTAAAATAATAAGAGGAAAAAAATATACTTGACTTGTAGAGTTTCATCCTTCAACTAATTCCTACCACAAATTAATCTTTCACTTCAAAAGATAATAGAATTCAAAAAATATTCTATTTATCCTAATCATATATGGTTCAAAAAATAACGAATTTATAATTCATTTGTCAGACTATTTAAAAATTCTACATTATAATCACGTATTCCATTGATAGGTGATCCACCTTCATCGCCCTTCGGTTGTGGGTTGAACTCTTGTGGCCTTGCCGGACATGACGGGTTTTCACTTGACCTCTGGGTTGTCCTTTTTATGAAAATCCAAAAATAATCTCAAGAAATGATTTAACCTTAAAAATATTATCCAATGTCAAAATTAATCTATTCCAACCTTTAGACTTATGCAAAATACATATGTCCAAACTAACAGTCCAAAATTTATAAAAAAAGGCAAACAAAATGAATATCTTTCTTTCCATGCAATAACATGTGAATACCTTCATCATGTATTCTTTTAAAAACTATAACACATTGAATTACCAAAAACCCTTATTTATTACATTCATGATCCCTTATTCCTTATAGAATACTTGATATACTCTTTCTTCCCAAAAATGTTGTAAACTCCAACAATGATGGAATATACCAATCATTAATCAGTTTCAATGTACTCAAGAATATCTATCATAATTTATCCAAATCAATCATATATTATTCAAAAATCACCACCTCTGTATCTGAACCATATTATGGAGTTTTGAACAAGATGAGAGTTGTAAGGGATCCTATGATTATAGATCTAGTAAATAGGGATATGGGAATAATCTTGGAAGGTGAAACATCAAAACATTTTCAAATGGTCTCAAATCCATATTTTCTAGAGTGGATAAAATGTTCTCAAACTGATGAGGAGGAGATTGAAAAAAAAATTAAAGCTGTGAACGATGGTATATTGATCAACTTTGTATATGAAGATGGGATTTTGAAATTTGGGAAGAAAAATTGTGTTCCAGACATACATGATCTAAAAAGGGAATTGTTGTATAATGCTCATAGCTCCAATTTCTCTATACACCCAGGTATCACTAAGATGTAAAGATATTTTAAGGATGATTTTTTGTGGGAAAACATGAAGAGAGTGATTGCTAATTATGTGTCAATATGTATGGTTTTTCAACAGGTGAAGGCAGAAAGAAAACATCCTATATGAGTCATGAAATCTCTTCCCATACTTGAGTGGAAATGAGATAATATTATGATGAAATTTGTCATGTGGATTCCAAAAACTCCAAGGAGTGATGAAATATGGGTCATTGTTGATCATCTTAACAAGTCAACTGATATTCATGCTATAAAAGAAGATTTACCACTTGAACGTCTAGACAGAATATATATTAATTAATTTTTAATACTTCATGGAGTACACCGATTGATTGTTTCTGATTGTGATCCTCATTTTACATTAATATTTAGGAAAATTATTCATAAAGCACTAGATACTGAACTTATTTTGAGCACTTACTACCACTCTCAAACAGCTGGGCAATGAACGGACTATTCCAACTTTAGAAGACATGTTGAGATCTTTCCCACTTGACATTCATGGGATATGTGATCAATATTTACCTATGGTATAATTTTCCTATAACAATAGATACCATTAAAGTATTCATATGGAATCATATGAAGCGTTATATTGAATGATATTTCACACACCAACTTGTTGGGATTATGTCGGTGAAAGAAAATTCATAGGACTAGAACATGATGAGGAAACAATGGAAAAGGTGAAGATTATCCAAACCCACATCAAAGAAGATCAAAGTAGGAAAAAGATCTATGCCGATAATAGAAGTAATGATTTGGAATTTCAAGTAGGAGATCATGTTTTCTTAAAGGTATCTCCATGGAAAGGTGTTATACGATTTGATAAGAAGGGTAAATTAAGTACCTGGTATATTGTACCTTTCAAAATTCTTGAATGAATTGGAGTTGTATAATACCATTTGGCGATGCCTCAAAGTCTCTCCAAATTTCATGATGTCTTCCACGAATCACTATTGAGAAAATACATGCTTGACCCAATGCATGTACTCGCCTATCATGAAATAGAACCAGAACCTGATCTATCTTATTGTGAAGTTCATTCCAAGAGTCTTGATACCTGGGAACAAGTGTTAAAAAACTGAACGACACATTTGGTAAATGTTCTATGGAGAAACCATATGATGGAAGAGTAAATGTGGTTACCTGGGGAACTTATGATGATGAACCACCCAAATCATTTTATGGAGTAATATTCTTGAAATTTCTAGGATGAAATTATTTGAAGTAGGAAATAATATAACACCCCATGATTCCATGATATGCTTCTCTTTGAGTAATACAATAGCCTGCGTTGTAAGAAACTTCTAGTTCTAGCACACCACGACTGATCAAACTAGCCGGTATGGATAGTAATAGCCAATTCTTTAATTTATATACATTTTATATATCAATATGGACTTCATTTTTTGTTTTGGAATATAATAATTATCTTAGGAAATGTTTTTGGTATTTTTCTAAAATCATTCAATTTTTGATGAATAATGAAAAACACTACATTATTGTTTAGAATAGACTTTTTATTTATATAATTATTTATTTTATTTAAATTTTTTTAAGTCAAAATAGATACATAATACCTATATTAGTTCAATTTAATTCATTGATATCGTTTTATAATAAAATTAGAATTATTAAATTTTATTCATTTTTTAACATCCTTTACCCACATTCAAAGAACGTTAGACAATTCACATAAAATGTAATTTTACTGCTTATGTAAATTTAATTTCAAAAATAAGAGATACATGGTTGACATTAGTAAGTAAAATGTGGTTCTGTAGGCTGATAGTATTTTTCGTTGAATATAAACTTTTGAATTTAATTTTCTATGGATAAAAGTAAGTAGGCTAATTAAAGGTAAAAATGATATTATAATTACCCTAACACATGTCCTAATTCTATTAGATAATTTTCATTGACCAAAGTAAACATTAGGAATGAAATATTATCCTTTTGGTCTACTTTGATTAGACTAGGACGTATATTATTATTTTATTTAAAGAATAGTTAAAAGTGTTTAATTCATAGTTTAGTAACTCAAACATTTCTAATATAAAATAATACTTAAAATAAATTCGGCTATAAATATTCATTAGAAATATAAAAATATTTCCAACATAATAGTATTTTATTTATAATTTTTAGATATTATATAATTAAATTTATTTATGACAAAAAGATGATGCAGTAATTACCTTATTATTGAAATATTAAAATAATTGATTTTATAAATATTAATATAATTGTAAATTGAGAATTTTGATGTATTCCACGATTTTTTGAGGTTATTGTGACATATTAGGGTTGATTAAATAATTTTTATTTTAAGTTAGAAATTTTATATGACTTTCACAAAAACCAAATACTAAATAGTGTCAAAATTGACAAAAATGATTTTTTTTTAAAATACTAAATGATTAATTGATATAATATACCTAAAAATATAAGGTTCAGTAAAATGAATTATATAATTATATATATGTCATTAATTTACCACTTTGGATTATATTGTCATTTTTTTATTAACCATGCAATATAAAAATACAAGAAGACATTGTAAAAGTTAAACTATTTGACTAAAAGTTAAATATAAAAGATAAAGTTAATATGGTGACCTAAACCTATATAAAACCTATTGGTTGAGAGGTTTTTGACCCATACCTACATTATAATCAAAAAAATTCATCCATTATAAAGTAAATATGATTTTATAATAAAATAATATTTCAAGATTTTCGTAAAGTGACCCTCACCTCTTTTATAAAAGGGTACTTCCCCTTCTATCAAAATCCCCCATCCAATGAAATTTGTCTTGGTCAACCCCATATAAAATATCCTTTAAACTACCCTCACTTAAAACTAGAGGACTTAATTTGATCATAATCCAACCTAAGGATCCCTTTGGATCAAATCAAAAGGAAGCACCTGAAGAAGAGGTAATAATTTCACCACCTCTTTCAAAGTTCTTTTCTTCTTCCACTTCCTCTTTCTTGGTTGTTTCCATACCAAAATAATAAATCCAGTGAATTATACATATTTTGATGTTATTATAAATATGGTACAACCAGATTAATTATTCTATCCACCCTAGGAATGACAAAGTCCCATACGTTCGTACTTATGGCGTACCGTCTCCATGTCATGGTGTAGTCAATTATTCAACACATAAATATTTGGATGTGTATATTAATGAGTATAATTGATGTAAATAAAAAATATAATATGTTAATGATTCTATATATATGATATAACATCTAATTACTTATGATTTCACCATCAATATAATGGTATTTTCACTCAAGCATACGTACGGATTACCCTCTCCATGAACGCGACGAGATTCATTCCAAAACATGACCATTCAAGAATGATTTTCATTTTATGAGTAAAAATAATGTTTAAGAACATAATATGTAACACCCCGATATTTTATAAGATATATTTTTTTTTAATTTATTTCATATCTTCTGTAGTACGCTAGACCAAGATTATCTTGCGCTACATGCAACACCGTATTAGCTTAAAGTATACACAACACTATTTGTGGATCGTGTTTCACACAATTTCAAGTTCGTTTGATAGTAGTTATTCTACACAACATTGATTATATATATATATATATATTAAATGTATCAATGAAATATGTTTGGATTCTGTTATATGAGTCAACAAAGGAGTTTTGCACTACACACAACCCGGATTTGGCTTGCATTACACGCAATCACGACCCTCTTCGATAGCATGTGTTGTACGCAATACCGAGTTTCACTAAACATAGATATATGGTTATAATATTATTATAAAATAGCCATTATGAATAGTATTAACTACATTTTGAATTTTATAACATTATTATTCATCTTACACATTTTCTAGAACATGGTATGAGAACAAAATAATTTTTTTTGTGTAAAATAAGTATTTTTCAAAAAATGCAGTTTTGTCGCCTTTTGAAGGCGCACCCATTTTAAATATAATTTTTGAAAAGTTTATAAGTTAAATTTTAAAAATTAAACTTCTTATTTTGAATAAGGATATAAAAATTTACATTGGATAATGTTTTGATATTTTTCTGATAACTTTGATATTTTAATGAATAGTAAAAACACACTATATTTCAATTAAAAACAATTGTTTTCACCATAATAATTTATATGGTCAAATTATAATATTGAATAGTTTTACAGTATAAATAGAATATTTTTTTACCATTTAATATAATTTATGTCATTAGTATTGATCTTACATTGAATTCGTAGGTTAAATCAATTCAATCTTTTGCAATGTTTTAAACAAAAACACGTTTTCATTCGACAACGGGATTAATTTTAATTTAATTTATGCAACTTCTATGTATTGAATTTGAAAAAATGGATTCCATATTTGGAATCAGTGGGTCAAAATTATCTTAATAGGATACTTTTTATTTTTGGGAATTATGAATAGTAACTACGGTAAATTTTATTTACCATAGTTAAAGGTAAATCGGGTAATTAAGGGTAACTATAATATTATAAAATTACCCTCACACATTCCAAAATTATATTGGATGGATAAAAGTAGACTCATATCACCTAAGGGTCGGATTAGATTCATTTTATGGACTTTTGACCATGAAAATAATTTAATTATTATTAAAACCAAAGAAAGTGACAATATGTCACTCTCTTAAATCTTATAAGTATAATAATTTTAATTTAGTGATAATATTCATAAAACATCAAATATGAATAGTATATAGAAATATAATAAAATTATCTACATCATGAGAATTTATTTAGAATTTTTAGGGATTAAATAATTGTCATTAATGGTGATACATTAATGATGCACAAATTATTTATTAAGTGAAAAATCAGTAATATAATTTTTATTGAAATAATATTACCCATTAAAAGTACCACAAACCTGACCAAAACTTATTGGTAGTGTCTATATATACAATAATAATATAATTACCGAATATATAACAGTTTGGAGTCTTATAAAAGTGATTATGACACTTATATTATTTTATTTTAAATAATGTCAAAGTTGTCACCTTCATAATTTAATAAATATAACATTTTAAAAGTTTAGTGTTTTAGAAGATAAATACAACTAAATGTATTCTTATGAAATATATATGATTTATATTTATCCTAGTATTTTATTTTAAATTTTTATGCAACAAATATGTATATGTAATAATTATACAAAAATGTTGTAGTAATTATTTTATTAAGAGAAATATCAAATTAATGGTTTTACAAATAGTAAAATAAATATTATATGAACTATTTAATGTGATCCACTAATTTTATAGATTACTATGACATGTTTTTAAACTATTAAATATTTTATTTTGAATATATCCTCTTTGTGGATTTTATTTAAATTCAAATAAATGAATAGTGTCAAAATTGACACTATTGTTATTTTATAAAAATAACATATTATTAAATTGTTTAAAAATCACAAAAATATTTAAAAATTATAAATTGAAATTTATATATTCTAAAATGTAATAAATTATCTAATTATGGATAATTGAAAGCACATAAGTAATTATTTATAATAATTTAAAATTTAGAATCTTATTACCAAAAATAACATTTAATAGATTAAATAAGGATAAATCAAGTTGATAATGTTTAAAATAAATTACCTACATGTCTAAATTTTATTGTTTGATTATATTAAAACCCTATATCATATAATATTCCAATATGAGTTATTTTTGGGAGTTTTTAAGTGGGTTTAGATTTATTATAAATTAATATGTTTTAAGATTTCCAAAGGTGACCCTC
Source organism: Viscum album (assembly GCA_963277665.1). Classification (NCBI taxonomy): domain Eukaryota; kingdom Viridiplantae; phylum Streptophyta; class Magnoliopsida; order Santalales; family Viscaceae; genus Viscum; species Viscum album. Next base: position 1,260,380,822 of record OY728140.1, on the reverse strand, counting down.
TCCTCCCTTATAAAAAGGGAACCCCTTACCACTTCTCTTCACACCCATTTGAGCCATTAATCTCAGAAAACCCCTGACCATTTCTCCTCCCCACTTCCCTATAAAAATTCTGGAGGTTCTGGTCTTCTCAAAATACCAACTCATCTTCCTTAAGAGAAGGCTTAAAGGAGGTGCGTCGAAGAAGTGGTAATCTCTTCTTCCGATTCTCTCAAGTTTCTTTCTTCTTCTACTTCTTATTATTTAGTTGTCTCATTATAAAGTAATAATATAAGTATTAATTATATACTGATATGTTATTATAAATATGAAACAACCCTATTTCGCCTTCTATCCATCCTACGGAAAGCGAAATCACCGCGCGTGCGTACGTACGGAATACCGTCTCAATGCCACGGTGTAATCTGTTTTCGACCACCACCTTACATGGATGGGTATAATGGTGTAAATAAATAACTATATATGATTATTTTAAATTGATATTGATTTTTAAATATTATACATATGCTTCAATAAAATTCCATGATCATGGGAATGATATCATCACTTGTGCGTTCGTACGGACTACCGTCTCCACGAGGCGATGAGATTCATTCTCCATGTTAACCATTCATGAATGATTATAAAGTATATATAATGAATAATAATGACATATATGACATAATAATGATATTGGATTTATGTATATATATATATTTATGTCATCTACTTCATTCCATTCAATTCAATAAGGAAACGAAAACAGCGTTCATGCGTACGTACGGCCTACCATCTCCATGAATGGTGTATTTCATTCCATTTATCAATCATTCATATATATGTATATGCTGAATATTTATTTTATATAAATCATGTTATAATTTTTTACATTATGAAATTATGGAAATCAGGATATAAGTAATAATATCAAGAACAACAAGTCGAAACACGTATGATAAATGAAACAATTTTACCCAAAACGCTGCTTTATCATGGATTTACAAAAGAACGGGTAATATGAAGTCATAAGTGACCCATATATGATACCATAACAATGAATATGATTCTGTAATAAGTTAATGACTTTATTTAAATCATTATACAGGAGGTTCGGATACGTACAAAGCATATCGGATCTAAGGAAAGGGATAATGTTGCAATCTCAATTGTTTTCTATCCAAGATTTCTTATACGTAAGTATTTACAAGGGTTATATTTATCATCCATGTCCACGATATATACAAATGTTTTCATGTATATTTAAAGTCATTTTTACCCATTTTTACTTTTACTACATGGTATGTAAGGAATCTTTTTTTGTTTACCATACGAGGTACTTTTTGACTCTTCCGACAAAAGTACGAGGAGATTGTTATTTTTAACTTATACGACGTGAACAGATCTTTACAATTTTATAAAGCCTTATTTTCATGAAGCATACTCCAAAAGATTTCATGAATATTTTCAACAAAATCGTTTTCTTTTAAAATTTCATGACATTTTGTGAAAAGAAAATTATTTTGAAGAAGAAAAGATATTTTCCTCAAAAATTCATTTCAAGGGTTTTATCAAAACCATTTTCCATCTAAGATGACATTATTTCATATGTGTATGTTTCAAGTATAATATCTCTATTATTTACATGGTTTCACTTTTCTTATGATGAAAGTATATCCATTTGTTTTATATGGATTATGTTATAATGGAATGATGTTTATGAAACCCATTTTATTCTTTGGGTTTTGATGAATGATTTATGTTTATGTTGCGGAACAAGTAAGAATGATCTCATTATGAGATGGGTGGGACATATATCTCCCTCCAATGCATTGGGTAAAGATTTATATCTCATGAGATAGACATGGCTGGAACGGTAGGTTAATCCGGTTCAGTGATACAGGACTGAAACGAGGAGTGAACTCGATTCAGAAATGGACTTTGTCCACTAAGATGGTCTTGGAAGGAATGCCTTGGATACTATGGAAATCATAACATGTGATTAATAATTTTCCACAATTACATGTTTTCTTACCAGGATATTTTATCAGGATTGATGTTCCATTATGATATATTCCTTACGTACTTCCAAGATTTATGTCTTTGCTCAAGATTTTGATGTTTAGATTTTATGTTCAAGTTTTTGAATTCAAATGATATGGATTATTTTATGTTCTCTATGTTAACCCTTACTGAGCATTTGTGCTCACCCTTTTTATGTTTTCCTTTCCCCAGGATATAAAGAATGATCTTAGGTAAGAAAAAAAGGGGAAGATCATTATGGGATTTGTTGAAGATCTTTCACCATGATTAGAAGATTATTTTTCCAAGTTTCCAATGATACTAAACTATTATTGTCCTTCTGTTTCTGTTTTTTTAAGTATTAATTATTCCACAAAAGTAATGTAATGTCCATGTACGTCATGTTTTGGGTCTCTACAATTGGTATCAGAGGAAAGGTTTAGTTAACCTTTAGAAACTAGGATGCGAAATTTTTTTTGATATCCTTGGAGATATTTCTAAGGTATGTCTAGGGATGTCCCTAAGGTAAAGTGTATGTATAGTTTATAGTCCTAGAATTATGGAAACGATATTAGAATTAAACCTAAGATGTTAGATATCTAAGGTACTCCCCCTTTATTATGTTATTTTCCTAGCATGATTTTTTCCACTCACACTATTCTTTTTGGGTTTTAGAAAATGGCTGGAAACAGGAAGATTCACAATAATGGAGGATATGATGGACAATGGAATGATATTCTTAATGAGAAACCAAATGAAATTGGATATGGAAGTCCAAACATCGTCATTATGCCTAATCAGAAATCTCATAATATGATCAATAACATCAACTTTGGTACGTATCCCGCCTCAACTAATAAGAGAAAGATGGAGTTTCATGATGATCATAGAGGAAAGAAAGTTCAATTCCCCTCATGTAAATCATGTGGGAAGAGGCATCAGGGGCAATGTTTCAAAGGAACTGGAAGATGCTTTGGGTGTGGAAAATAAGGACACAAAGCCAGTAATTGTAAAGGAAAAGGTTTTGTTAACACCATAGACAAGGATAATGGTATTGTTAAGACATCAACAATGGTTAAATGTTTTAAATATGGAATGTACGGGCATTATGCAAACCAATTCCCTAAGGGAAAGTCTCATGAAGATAATCAGCATTGTCTTATGGGTAGTATTTATGTTGATGATGTTGAAGAGACTATAAATGAAATGTGAGATGAAAGGATTGTTGAATCTCATTCAATGGTTTAAGAAGGTAGTGGAATGATTACATGTTTATCAAGACTAATGTTGTATAAGAAATCTCATGGTACTATGGAATAAAGAGACATCTAATGATTGTTACACTGTTGTTTTTTATAAAGTATTTGAAAGTATATGTTGAATGGTACCGGTAACCATGAAAGATTAATTCATATATTTTTGGAAAGAAGATGATATGCGCATAATGAATGAATAATGAAAAAATGAAATGAGCTCATTATTGATATAAGGACTAAGTGATATCATGGTTTGAGTATATAGAATTTTTGGGATTTTGGTATGTGGAAAGAGTTACCTTGTGAAAACATTAATGTTTTCACTATGGTTCAAGAGAATACATGATTAAGGTATTCACATGTTTGGAATGTGACCAACAAGATACATCGTATGATATATCGGGGATAAATGATGGTATTCACTTGCTCGGTAGATGACATTTCAAGTAATTGTTTTCTTTGTACTATGATATTGGACATATGTATTTTGGATAAGCCTAAAGATTGGAATGGATTATGATGGACACAAGTTAGTATTGTTTAAGGATATAAATTTTTTCTATATTATTTATGGAATGTCATAATGATGTAATTTTAGAAAAAGGACAACCTGCAGGATGGGCGAAAACCCTTCGCGTCGGAAAAATATGCTGGAATCGAACCCATAACTGAAGTGCGACAGACCTTTATTGCCTACCACTTGCATACAAGAAGTCCATGGATAGTAGAAACTAGTTTTATTTTATTAAGCGGTATGATAAATGAAGTATAAGTTCATTTTTGGAATCGTATACGATTAACCTCACCATATAAGGACTTTTGTCTATTTGATAACTTTTTCTAACCTTTTGTTTGAAAAATATGGAGTGACCCATCATTCATTCACATGACCCGCTAACACTTCACAAATGACAAATTCAACTTCATTTCTTTAAGAGATGAATTGTAAATAGTTCAAGGCACAAAAAATAGGGAGATTATACCGAATAAAATAAGTATTTCTTCTATTTCAAATTCTTCAACTTTAGGGAAATCATCTTGAAAACCAAAAATGTTGTCCTAGTGAACTTATATCCGATGAACAGATGGTACCTTGGAACATAACAAATTTATGGCTTTGTGACAGTTGTCATTATCATAGCCATGTCCTCTACCACTATCCATCAGAACATGATGGTTAGGTTTCTCTTCCATATCCATATTTTCACGTATGTTCTCCTATGTGGAAACCCAGTGATTAGTTAATTTGGGTAACCATTACGTTTCATAATTTAGTTTTTAATGTTTTGTTTTGGTATTCCATTTTACGATGTGGGTTTCTATGAATAGTAAACGATTTATAACCCCGGAGAATTTCGAGGGTGAAATTCATTTTAAGGGGGGTAGAATGTAACACCCCGAGATTTTATAAGATATTTTCCTTTTAATTTCTTTCATATCTTCTATTGTACGCTACACCAAGATTATCTTGTGCTATACGTAACTCCGTATTATCTTGCAGTATACACAATACTATTTTTGGATCGTGTTACACACAATTTCAAGTTTATTTGATAGTAGTTATTCTACGCAACATTGATTATATATATATATATATATATATGTATATATATATATTCAATGTATAAATGAAATATGGTTGGATTTTGTTATACAATACAACAAAATAGTTTTTCACTACATGCAACCCGGATTTGGCTTGCCTTACACGCAATCACGACCTTCTTCGATAGTGTGTGTTGTACGCAATATCGGGTTTCACTAAACAACAATATATGGTTATAATACTATTATAAAATAGAAGTTATGAATAGTATTAACTAAATTCTGAATTTTATAACATTATTATTCATCATACAAATTTTTTATAACATGGTATGAGAACAAAATAAATATTTTGGGGTAAAATAAGTATTTTTCAAAAAATGTTGTTTTTTCGCCTTTTGAGGGCGCACCCATTTTAAATATAATTTTTGAAAATTTTATAAGTTAAATTTTACAAAATAAAATTCTTATTTTGAATCAGGATATAAAAATTTAAATTGGATAAAGTTTTGATATTTTTCTGATAACTTTCAGATTTAATGAATAGTAAAAACACGCTATATTTTAATTAAAAACAACGTTTTTCATCATAATAATTTATATGGTTAAATTATAATATTGAATGGTTTTAAAGTATAAATATAATATATTTTTACCATTTAATATAATTTATGTCATTATCATTGATTTTACATTGAATTCGTTGGTTAAATCAATACAATCTTTTGCAATGTTTTAAACAAAAACTCATTTTCATTCGACAACGGGATTAATTTTAATTTAATTTCTGCAACTTCTGTGTATTGAATTTAAAAAAAATGGATTCCATATTTGGAATCATTGGGTCCAAATTATGTTAATAGGCTATTTTTTATTTTTGGGAATTTTGAATAGTAACTACGGTAAATTTTATTTACCATAGTTAAAGATAAATCGATTAATTAAGGGTAAATATAATATTATAAAATTACCCCAACACATTCCAAAATTCAATTGGATGGATAAAAGTAGACTCATATCACCTAAGGGTCATATTAGATTCATTTTATGGACTTTTGACCATGAAAATAATTTAATTATTATTAAAACCAAAGAAAGTGACAACATGTCACTCTCTTAAATCTTATAAGTATAATAATTTTAATTTAGTAATAAACTTCATAAAACATAGAAAATGAATAGTATCCAAAAAGATAATAAAATTATCTACATCATGAGAATTTATTTATAATTTTTAGGGACTAAATAATTATCATTAATGGTGATACATTAATGATGCACAAATTATTTATTAAGTGAAAAATCTATAATATAGTTTTTATTGAAATTATAATACCCATTAAAAGGCCCACAAACCTGACCAAAACTTATTGGTAGTGTATATATACACCATAATCATACAATGACCTAATATATAACCGTTTGGAGTCTTATAAAAGTGATTATGGCACTTATATTATTTTATTTTAAATAATGTCAAAGTTGTCACCTTCATAATTTAATAAATATAACATTTTAAAAGTTGGGTGTTTTAGAAGATAAATACAACTAAATGTATTATTATGAATTATATAAGACTTATCTTCATCCTAGTATTTTTAATTAATTTTTATGCAACATATAATTATATTTAATAATTATACAAAAATGTTGTAGTAATTATTCTATTAAGAGACATATCAAATAAATGGTTTTACAAATAGTAAAATAAATATTATATAAACTATTTAATGTGATCCACTCATTTTCTAAATTACTATGACATGTTAGGAACCTATTAAATATTTTATTTTTAATATATCCTATGTTTGGATTTTATTTAAATTCAAATAAATGAATAGTGTCAAAATTGAAACTATTGTTATTTTATAAAAATTACATATTATTAAATTGTTTAAAAATCAAAAAAAATATTTAAAATTTATAAATTGAAATTTATATAGTCTAAAATGTCATAAAGTATATAATTATGGATAATTCATATAACATAATTAATTATTTATAACAATTTAAAATTTAGAATCTTATTACCACAAATAAAATTTAATAGATTAAATAAGGATAAATCAAGTTGATAATGTTTAAAATAAATTACCTACATGTATAAATTTTATTGTTTGATGATATTACACCCTATATCATCTAATATTTGAATATGAGTCATTTAATCAGTTTTTTAAGTGGGGTTAGATTTATTATAAAATAATATTTTTTAAGATTTCCAAAGGTGCCCCTCTCCTCCCTTATAAAAAGGGAACCCCTTCCCACTTCTCTTCACACACTTTTGAGACATGAAGATCGGCCAACCCCTGACCATTTCTCTTATCCACTTCCCTAGAAACATTCTAGAGGTTCTTTTCTTCTCAAAAGACCAACTCTTCTTCCTTAAGAGAAGGCTTAACGGAGGTGCGTCGAAGAAGAGGTAATCTCTTCTTCCGATTCTCTCAAGTTTCTTTCTTCTTCTACTTCTTCTTATTTATTTGTATCATTATAAAGTAATAACATCAGTATTAATTATATACTTATATGTTATTATAAATATGAAACAACCCTATTTCACTTTATATCCAACCTATGGAAAATGAAATCACCGCGCGTGCGTACGTACAGAATACCGTCTCCACGTCGTGGTGTAATCTGTTTTCAACCACCACCTTACTTGGACGGGTATAATGGTGTAAATAAATAACTATATATGATTATTGTAAATTTATATTGATTTTTAAATATTATACATACGCTTCAATACAATTCCATGATCATGGTAATGATATCATCGATCGTGCGTACGTACGGACTACCGTCTCCACGACGCGATGAGATTCATTCTCAATGTTAACCATTCATGAATGATTATAAAGTATATATAATGAATAATAATGATATATATGACATAATAATGATACTGTATTTATGTATATATATATATATGTATGTCATCTACTTAATCCCATTCAATTCAATAAGGAAACGAAAACAACGTTCATGCGTACGTATGGCCTACCGTCTCGATGAACGGTGTATTTCATTCCATTTATCAATCTATCATATATATGTATATGCTAAATATTTATTATATATAAATCATTTTATCATGTTTTAAATTCTTAAATTATGGAAATCAGGATATAAGTAATAATATAAAGAACAACTAGTCGAAACATGTATGATAAAATAAACGATTTTACCCAAAACGCTGCTTTAACATGGATTTACAAAAGAACGGGTAATATAAAGTCATAAGTGAACCATATATGATACCATAAAAATTAATATGATTCTGTAATAAGTCAATGACATTATTTAAATTATTATAAAGGAGTTTCGGATACGTACGAAGCATATCAGACCAAATTTAAGGGATAATGTTGCAATCTCAATTGTTTTCTATCCGAGATTGCTTATACATAAGTATTTACTGGGGTTATATTTATCATCCATGTCCAAAGTTTTATAAAAATGTTTTCATGTATGTTTAAATTCCTTTTTACCCATTTTTTACTTTTATTACATGGTATGTAAGGACTCTTTTTTTTGTTTACCATACGAGTTACTTTTTGACTTTTCCGAAAAAAGTATGAGGAGATTGTTATTTTTAACTTATACGGCGTGAATGGATTTTTACAGTTTTATAAAGCATTATTTTCATGAAGCTTCCTCCAAAATATTTCATGGCTGTTTTCAACAAAATTTGTTTCTTTTAAAATTTCATGACATTTTGTGAAAAGAAAATGATTTTTAAGAAGAAAGGATGTTTTCCTCAAAAATTCATTTCAAGTGTTTTATCAAAAAACTTTCCATCTAAGATGACATTATTTAATATGCGTATGTTTCAAGTATAATTTTTCTTTTATTAACATAGTTTAACTTTTATTATGATGAAATTATATCCATTTGTTTTATATGGATTATGTTATGATGGAATGAAGTTTATGAAACCCATTTTATTCTTTGGGTTATGATGAATGTTTTATGTTTATGTTGTGCCCCAAGTAAGAATGATATCATTATGAGATGGGTGGGACCTATATCTCCCTCCAATGCATTGGTTAAAGATTTATATCTCATGAGATAGACATGGATGGAACGGTAGGTTAATCCGGTTCAGTGATACAGGACTGAAACGAGGAGTGAACTCGATTCAGAAAGGGACTTTGTCCACTAAGATGGTCTTGGAAGGAATGCCTTGGCTACTATGGAAATCATAACATTTGCTTAATGGTTTTCCACTATTAAATGTTTTCTTCCTAGGCTATTTTATCAGGATTGATGTTCCGTTATGATATATTCCTTACGTACTTCCAAGATTTATGTCTTTGCTCAAGATTTTGATGTTTAGATTTTATGTTCAAGTTTTTGCATTCAAATGTTATGGATTGTTTTATGTTCTCTATGTTTACCCTTATTGAGAATTTGAGCTCACCCTTTTTATGTTTTATTTTCCCCAGGATATAAAGAATGGTCTTAGGTAAGAAAACAAAAGGGGAAGATCTTTATGGGAGATGTTGAAGATCTTTCACCATGATTAGAAGATTATTTTTCCGAGTTTCCAAAGACACTAAACTATTATGGTCCTTTTGTGTCTATTTTTGTTATGTATTAAGTATTCCTCAAAAGTAATGTAATGTCCATCTACTTCAGGATTTGGGTCTCTACATAATATCATTCTATATATGAAAAAAATACATCCTATCTATAAAAAACATAACTTCTATAACAAAACAGATAAAGTAAAACGAATCAGTTAACACACAAAATGACTATACTACTAAAATATCATTAACAATACAATATTAGAAGATCATATATGATATCATATTTATGTATATTGTTCTTGTAAAATTTAATAAAAATGAATTCAAGATTACATATGAGGTTAATGTACCCTCGACCGTGGAATATTACAAGGTAAGGGTTAATTTTACAATCTCTTTATTATCAGAGTTTGTTTATATGTTAGTATCTGCTAGTACCTCTTTATCATCCACATCTGTGTTTCTTAAAAATGTATTTCAATTTTTTTTACTATTTCCTAGAATATGGGTTAATGTAATTTATACCCTTGTTTTACTTTTCATAAAATGTTTTGAAAGGAATCTTTCTATCATTTTCCCAGTGAGGTACTTTATGAACTTTTCTACAAATTAAGTTATGAATGTTTTTTAACTTATATGGAGGGTGCGGCTATTTTCTATCGTTATAACACATTCAAAGCTTCCCATACAAGATTATAAAAATTATTTCAAAATAAATATTTATTTTTATTATTATGTAACTTTTAAATGATTTCAAAATAGAATGAGATATTTCTCTCAGATAGTTTTGATTTCATCAATTTCAACATCCTTTGATTGATTTTACACTTTTTTGAAGTTGATTTATTATGATACAATCTTCCATATTGTATTGATGTTTTTCTGAAATGTTTGACAATGGATGTGTTATTTTATATCATTCATGGTATATGATTAAAGAATTAACATTCCATATTTTATTTTTAATATGAATGTTTATGTAATGTTTCAGAATTTTCATATTATTAATGAATTAGATGTAGTAAGTGATGGGTGGAGCCTAAAATATCACATCGATGCATCGGTAGGTCTTATGAGACAAAATAGTGTCTTTTCCTACGACCTTGAAGAAATATTATTTGTAGTCATGGGATAAGGCCTTGACTATGTGGTTATGATGTCTGATATTATGCATTCCATCATTATGAAATTGGATATTTATATTGCATGTGATTATTCGACTACTATAATATCCATGTGAATAATAAAATGGAATTATTTGATTTTTAATTTCCATATTAAGCTAAAGTTTATGTTTAAAAGTATTCTGTTTTAGTATAATACATTGGCTTAAATGTTTATGCTTATTTATGAATTTTTTCTGCTATATTGTTATCTTTACCGAGTATCTATGATCACCCCTTCCTTATGTTATCTTTTTCCGAGGATGTGAAGAAGTATATTTTGATTAACCAACAAGGATATTCTAAGGATATGAGTGTTTTCAAAGTGGACACAATGTTGTTGAATTTATCCATTTGATGATGTAATGTTAAACTTATCTATGTATCTAGCACTTCCAAGGATACTAAACTAATCGGTATTTTGGTATTTGACCCACTGTGATCATTCTAATGTTATGAAACAATGCACTGACTAATGGTAAATAGGATCAGAGCGTTACAATTGTAACAGATCAAAACAACCAACCAAATGCTATAATTGGACCTCAAAGTCCAAAATGGGTTGAATCCAATGGAATCCAATCCTAATCGAACATTCAAAAGATCATATGAGAAATCTATATATAATGAATCAAATATATTCTATGATTGTGATTCTATTGGATGTCGCATTATCCCATTATTATTATTATCTATAGAATACCACTTCATCTATTTAGTGGTATTTTATGACTTGAATAATCATTGCAATTAAGGATTTAATGGAATGTAACGAAAACCCTTTATAGGTGTGTTTCTTCTATGCTTCTTTATTGTGTCATGTTGATTCAGACTTCCAACATCACTCATTGACTTCCATGTAGAATAAGAACATTTTTTGACATCATGTCTTCTTGAATCTTCTCCCCTATAAAGCATAAAATCCTTGGGACACACGAGTATTTTTTTATAATTCAGACCCAACTTTTTAACAAATATTTTTATATCATAAAAAAACTTAAAAATCATTACTTTAAGAAATTCATCATGAAACATTTAAAATATCATAAGCATAGCCAATTTTTTTAATTCCAAATTTTCATTTGATATGGTAAAACATCAGTAGAAAAGAATATTTTGAATATTTCAAACATCAACTATACTACTCTTGATTTCAATCAATAAATAAACCATATAACCCATCTATTTGCTCAGTGAAGTTTTCTCTTACACTAGACTCTGTAGAATCAAGAGGAGGATCCAATGATATGTTACAGTCCTGATATGGTTGCCATATAGTCTCAAAAACATCATCCATCACGTTTCTATTTGTAGAACCCTCAAAAATTTGTTCTGATATGTTTTCATATTGATGTTGTTGTCTTGTAATTTTGAATGCATTGTTAAAAATGATTATCATTTCATTTTCTATTTTCAATGAAGTAGGGGGCTCATTCTATCAATTGACATAAGTGGTCATACATTCTGTAATGTTCAATTTTCTATGAATAATCTATTAGAAATATTGAGAAGGGAATTTCTTCAATATCAAGTGTTTATGAACTTCATCTCTCTTCAACCATATTATAAATTTACATTGTGGTCGTGTACATATTATTCTCCCATCAACAGATTGATTGGAAATTGAAAAATCTAAAAACACTTCCAACACATTAGCATACTAAGGTGTGTTCCTCAGTAATGTGATCCATCTTTAAATAATATATATCGCAATGTGGCTACACATTATTAAAATAGATTAAAACACAAAAATATTAATAAATAGGAAAATTATTAATGGTAAAATCTTGTAATGTGGGAAATGATAATGAAGTTAATGAATATCCTAGTTTGAGAATTGAGGAAACCTGACATAAATGGAATGTCAATGCTAAGATGACAAAACCATTTCAATCCTTCAAAACAACATAGGGAATTCTTGATATGATTTAGTAGAGATATAACCTCTTTGTAGAGGTTTAACATAATGATAGATTCTAAAAATTTGGATTAGAGGTGATATATTGGAATCAAAATGAATCCCATTGTTATTGGATTCAATACACACCTGTTCTTGATATAGAATCCCCCTATACATATATGATTTGTAAATATGAAGGAATGAAAGAAATTTATGTGTTGTATGGTGAGATATATGAATGAAACCATCATGGAATTAAGAAATCAATCATCGCTATAGTATAACTAGTTATGGAAATGGAATAATTGTTTTATATATGACTTGATGAATATGACCATATCAATGAGAAAAGGTGAAACATGTCGAATGACCATGAAATCAATTATAATAGCGTACAATTAAAATTTTTACATGAATGACCTCCTCTACTCATTTATTTAAGGGGAACATGTATGGTAATTGAGAACTCCCATGAAACCTTGTCAGAGACCTCTGCTGATGGTGAGAAAATAGAAAGACAACGGTCTGTACATATGGTCTATACAAATAAATAATGTTACTAAATTTTAATTTATAGAGAGTATTTCATTCCTATCACAAATGAACGGTTATAATTGAATATTATAAAAACCGTTTATTATTATTGATTAAAAAATATATAAATATACATCAATTAAGAGGCTATGACTGTATTGTAGAGAAGTACAGACAAGGGCTTAGGGGGATTGGGATCTGAGGGCTTGGGATGAGGCCCAGCTGGAGAGGGCTCAGGCTAGCGAGATCTCGACCAATGAGGTCTTGGAGGGATCCAACTTGGGATATGTCAGTGAGGCCTTCGAAGGCTCGAGATATTAGAACATATTCTCTTCTAATGATGGATTTAAGGGCTTGGATTTATGAGACACCGAATAGGGCTTGGAGGGCTTGGGATTAGGATCCACCAGTGATAGATTTGATGGAACAGGCTCGGGCGACGCTGGGATGGGGGAGGCGTTGTCTAGGGTTTGGGGTCGTGGGAGTCATAGGGGGAGGGGGGGGGGGGGGGGGGTCAGCGGAGAAGGAGTAGGGGTCTGGGGAAAAGTGTGTTTTTATTAAAAACTAAATATTTAGCCACTGTTTTTAAAAAACCTTGGTGAAATCCTATACATTTTTTTAGTAGCATTTTTGTGAACTGCCACTAAATAACGATTTTGGTGTAGTGACACGATATTGAAGGGTGTTAGTATTTTGTGTATTTCAATACAAACACAGTATCTCTTGTATTGAAAGCTAATATATGTTTTTTTTGTGGACTAAGTTAATAAGGTATTTCATATTATGAGAGTCAAACATAGTTTTATATATATATATATATATACAATCTATATTCAGTGTTTTGTGAAATGAAATTTTTTAAAAGATTAAAGTAATTAAAAAAAATAAAAAAACAATTATATGGGTATTACAATAATAGACACATATTCCATCAAATAAAATGTTAACATTGTTTCACCTGGTTTCAACCATTGACTAAAACCATGAAATATAGGAATAAAAACAATAATAATATTTCAAACCATACAATTGTTTTATAGGTGGTATAAATAGAGATGCCTTGTTTTTAATCTAATATATTTTATGTTTAACCTATCTTTTTCAGTTTCATCATGTATTGAAATCATTTTATATGGTTTTTAATAAATAATGAATTATCCTATGATCTTTCATGAAAATGGCTTCCTCTTTATCCCTGGAGAACGCGCCTTACGCGCCGCCGCTCATTTTAAATTTTCTAACCGATGGTCTTCCCTCGACTCGCCTGCCGGTGGTCTCCCATGCCTTGGCATCCCTCGGCCCTGAGGTCGGTGAAGGATTTTTTCCTACCTCAGCTTTGGTGGAGGCGGAAGTGTGATTGAAGTGGATGCTTGTGTCTCATTTCACCTCAGCGAAGCACTCCTTAGCTGTCTTTAGAAGCTTTTTTCTCTCCTGGGGCCTCCTATATGGTGTTCAGATCATGGATTTTCACAGGAAGTCCTTCTTCCTAGTGTTGTCTTTGGAAGCTGGTTTCTAACATGCATGGTGTAAGGCCCCACGTGTCTTCGGCCATTGTCTTTGGAAGCTGGTTTCTAACATGCTGGTTTCTCAAGGATATTGGGGATGCCCTCGGCAGCTTCTTGTGTTCTGACGCCCGAAATTCTAGCGGTGATGAAATTTCGGTGGCTCGCAATTGTGTGGAATTGAATACCTCTCTCCCTCCACCAAGAAAGATTTCGCTCTTTGTTCAAGATGTTCTCAGCTGGAATTAAGAGATCTTTTTCCCTAAGTTTCCCTGTTTTTTCCCTCATTGACTACTGCAGGGTCACTCCATTCAGGTTTGTCACAGGCGTCGGCAAGGAATTGGGAGTCAGTTTCCTAAGTCTTCGTCTCTCAAGGACAATTTGTGGGCTCAGTCTCCTATTTTTCTTCATTGTTCCTGAAAAGGGATCCCTTGGATACAGGGGATGTTATAGATTAGGGTCTTTCCTCTCCTGTTCAGAGGTGTGAGCTGTCTTTAGGCCCTGCCATTGAGTGGGATGTTGTTATGTGCTCGGCCTTAGTTCCTAGTGTTCTGAAAGGTGGGTTTTCCTTTCTGGTGGATAAGTGTATCGTTTCCCCCAGTTTCATTTCTTTTTCCCTGGAAAGGCTGTTCTCAGAGGCGTGTCTGTTTGGGTCAAGACCCTCTCCTTCTAGCCTTCTGGTTTTGGATCCCCTATTATCTGGGCTGCTTGTGGTCTCCCCGGATGTTCCAGTGGAGGCCTCTTTTGATGTTCCTTCTGTATGTTGTGTGCTCCCCGAGCCCCTTCCTCAATGGATAGGACCAGATCTACAGCTGGTTACCAATCCATGCTCCCCCTCGGCATTGAAGGAGCCTCCCTAATTTGGTTCCAAGCCCAAATATGTGTCTAAATCCTGCCCTGCTGGATCGACATACTCGGTAGGTGTGAGGATGTTTACCAGTGAGGGAGATTTTACTCGTTCACTTGCAAGGATACTCAAAGAGAGATCCTTCTCCCACTACCAACATGCTGTCAGTTATGGGGCCAATTCCAGTGCACTTTCCTTTCAAAGATTCCTATCCTTATATGGAATTCTCATGGACTAGGTGCGTGGGTGAAGACAGATTTCATTGCCTCTATAATTAGGGAACATAAGGTTGAGTTTGTGGCCATTCTTAAACGCAAGAAAAATCCTTCCAGGATTCGGGATTTTATGTGGAAGATCAAGATGCACGGCTCTCTAAAGGAATCTCCAAATAACAGTCACATTTGGTTATTTTGGAACAATCATACTTCTGTGGAGATAGTTCAAGCGGGAGACTAATTTATTACAACCAAGGTGACTTCATGAGTCAGTTTTTCCTTCATGACTTGTGTTTACGGGAGCTGTGATACTCTTCAAAGGAACAAAACTCTGGAGTGATTTAAATGGATTTATCCCGGATAACTTCAAATGTTTTGTCGGAGGAGGCTTTAATATTGTTGCTTCCCTAGAGTAAAGGAAAGGTTGGGGGCCTTTCCAGAAGAACTCCAGTAGTGAGTTTAATCAGTTAATGGATGGGAAAGACCTTTCTGATCTGGGATACTCCGGGGATGATTTTACCTGGTGCAATAACCGAAGGTCTCACCGCTCGTGGAGCCGTATGGATAGGTGTTTGGCCAACATGGAATCCATCTCTATGTTCTCTACCTCAAAAGTGAGGCACTTGGTCTGAGGTATCTCTAACCATTCCCCCCTTCTGCTTTTGATTTCTTCTGGGCAGGACTATCGAGAGAGGTTCTTTTTTATGCAACAGTGGGTGACCAAACCAGGCTATCAGGAGCTGGTTCGTGATGTTTGGAATTCTACGAGATAGGTTAGCTTTTGGCTTCCCCTTCGTGATAAACTTAGATGTCTTATTCTTCATCTCCTTTCGTGGGAAAAAGATATCCCTCGGGTTGATATTTAGATTTATGGGGCCCTTTGTGCAGTTTAAAGTCTCGAAGTGAGGCTGGAAGAAAATTGGGATGATCAATCTTTTGAGGAGCTTTATAGCAGAATGGTTTCTCTTGTTGAGTCGCTTCTGGATCAGGAACAACAGGCCAGGGAATCCTCAAGAATCAAATGGCTCCGAGAAGGTGATTGAAATACAACATTCTTTCATGCATGCATTAAAGAAAGAAAGAGACCTACCATTCCAAATATTATTTTGGAAGATGGGTCTTACACAGATGATCGAGATATTGTGGGAGGTATGGCCCTCTCCTATTTCAAGGATTTGCTGGCTGGACCAAATGTTCTCATGCTCAATGGGTACCCATCAAGAGAAAATGGGTTCTTTAATGGTCTTCCCAAATGTGTCTCTTCCCAGGAAAATGAGAGGATGAGTTTTTTAACGGATGAAAAGGAAATCATCACAGCTATGATGAACCTTCATCTAGAAAGTGCTCTGGGACCTGATGGATTCCTAGGCTCCTTCTATAGAGGCTCATGGGAGGTGGTGAATGTGGATATCATTACAGGGATTCAATACTTCTTCAAGGTAGGTGTAAAGACCCGTAAATTTCAAGGAAATTTTTTTCTTAATTTTCTTTGGAATTTTACAAGAGCGCAGCTTCAGACGGCACCTGATTCCGAGGCCCGGTGTGCCCGGAATCAATTTCCGAAGTTTGGCTCGGGTACGTTCAGTGAACGGACGAGCGGGTTTTTCTATCTTTTGAACCGGTGCCCGGAATCGAATTCTGAGGGCACCGATGAAATCGCAGCGCCGGTATTTGCTTAGAAACGCCTCTTCCGGAGTTGCGTTTGCTCAGACGTGGTTTTTAAATTTTACGGCTTTAAGTCAGAAATAAAATAAAGTTTGTGCGACAACTTTATTTTATTTCACTTAAGCTGCTTGGAAGCCACTTGAAGTCACTTAAAGGCGGCTTGAACTGAGTTGAACTGGATAGGATGCTATCCAGAAATATCCTACCCCTTGGTAGGATATTTGTGAGGCTGGGCCCGCACGAGCCCCGCCGTTTCTTTCGCTAAGTAACGCACCCGCGAAAACCCGTCAAAGTAACTGAAAAGTCAACCGACGCGTTTTCTTTAATTCTTAACAGACCATTTAATTGGGCGGTTTATTTCGTGAATTAAATGGACTGTTTCTTCGTGAATTAAATGGGTCGTTTCTTTCGTTGAATTAATTCAACGAATTAATGGATCGTTTCTTAACCGGTTTCGTGTGTTGGCATGTTTATAAAATAAGACCAACCCAAAAATCCTTGGAAAGGATTTGAAAGAATCTTCGTTCCTCCACCCTCTCCGCGAAGAACGCGAAGAACGCGAAGAACGCGAAGAACGCCGGCGACCGGAATTCGACGACGCACACCAAGATCTGCGACGTCGACGAGATCTACCCGCGACGTTCTTCGGCGACGCCTCTTCTTCCGCGGCCGACCCTCGTTCGGCAACAAAGGTGAGAATCAGATCTTTTCTTCTCCCTTTTTTAATCTCAATATCAACGGAATTAAACTAATTAAATCCGTTGATCTTGATCCAGAGATTGGCGACGCGACGAGCGATTCCGCGACGACGCGACGATCTCCTTCCTCCGCGACGAGCAATCCCGCGACGATCCCTCGTTCGGCAACGATAGCTGCGAAGTAAGGGTTGATTGGAATATTTTTCCTTCCCGTGATTTATTTCTTTTAAAGTAAAGAACTTGATCTTCGAACAATTTTAACATTTAAAATTGTTGTTGATTGTTTTATTGTTCCTCCCGTGGATTATGACTAACGCGGAGGGTGCGGGTCTAACGAACAAGATCCGGCAACCCTCCGCCGATCTATTTTGTTGTGCGGATTTGGCGGACGTCGACAAACCGTGCGGCAAGGGCAATTTGTTGGTTCCGCAGTGAAGATCGTCCCCCGGGAGGAGCATCGGCGCAGACGGGAAAGAAATCGGGCCACCGGAGCATCTCCGGCGGCCCGCGGAAGGAGGCGGCGGCGCGGGTCGCCGGCGCGGCGGCGCCGGCGACCGGAGGCGGCGGCGCCCGGCGCGCCGCCGTGGAAATCTTCCGCCGCGGCTGAAGCCGCGGCGGCGGCGGCAGCCGGTTCCGCGGCCGCGCGGAACCGGGACGGACGCGGCGGCCCGGCCGCGTCCGCGTGACAGGCGGCCCCCCGCGGGGCCGCGGTTTCTCTCAAGCCGCGGGTTCAACCCCGCGGCGGCGGCAGTTCGGCCGCTCGGCCGAGGCCGAGCCGGCCGGTCCGGTCGGCCGGGCCGCACCCAGGCCGGACCGGACCCGGCCGAGCCGGTTCGGGCCGGGTCGGGCCGACCCGGTTCGGGCCGACCCGGTTCGGCCGACCCCAGGGGGGGGGTTCGGGCCGGGTCGCCCCGGGCCCAGTACCCCCGTTTCGGGCCCTCTACGGTCTTTCGCCCATATCTTGGGCCTGGGACCTCCGATTGACGAACCGTCAGCGGCTACGCGATCCTTGGATCGAGACGGTCGTTTTGGTATATTATACTCAAGGTTTCGGAAGACTTTGGGTTCGGCCGGGTTGGTTCGTACACGAAGCCAACCGGGCCCTCGGAGCGGAAACGCTCATAACTTGAGCTACAGACGTCCGATCGACGTACCGTCAGCTGTGGTAGTTTCCTCTAAGTGAGACGGAACTTTTGGCATACTCCGCCCGAGGATCGGATACAGGCGGAGTGCGGTCGGGTTGGTTTTTCCCTAAAAACCAACCGGGCCCCTGGGACGAAAATGCCAATAACTCTCAGACCGGGCGTCCGATTGACGCGCCGTCTGTCGCGTTGAGATCCTGTTGTCGATACGGAACTTTTGGATACATCAACTTCGGACTACGTGTCAGTTGATGTATCAGCCTCTCGGCTCGTGGAGCGGACCCTCCTAAACGAGCTCGCTTTGTGCGGGAACCCTAGCGCTGGCTGTGACCTCGACGACAGAGCAGAGATCCTCCGTGGACTGCGACGACGGAAGAGCAGAGATCCTCCGTGGACTGCGACGACGGCAGAGCAGAGATCCTTCGTGGACTGCGGCGACGACTGTGCAGGGACCTCAGTGGAATGCATCGACTACTGCACTCAGCGATCCTACGCGGATCAGTGCCCGATCCTGTGTGGGTCCTACTACCGGTTCTGTGTGAGCCACTGCCTACAGGTTCTGTGTGAGCCCGATCCTGTGTGGGTCTTCTGCGGGGGTTAGTACCTATCGATCCTTCGTGGGTCCGACGACTTAGACGGATCAGTGATCGTCTTTGACGTCATCTGAAAAAGTATACCTGGTTGAGCTGAATCTTATGTTACTCTCCTTTGTGGATTGTGTTGAACTATCCTTTGTGGATTTACTGTTTACTCTCCTTGTGGATTTGAGTCTTGCTTTCCTTTGTGGATTGAGTTGTTCTTGAGCTCGTGAGCAGAGCTAGAATTGGGGACTTAGGTATATGTATGGGCATATACCTAAGTCGAGTCAGATGTTACTTCGTGATTGCATCTTTCTTTTGTGCTATATCCTTTGTGGATTTCGGGAGACCTTCGGGGGTCTCGGGGTCCTTACTGAGTAGTTGTACTCACCCCTGCACGGGCTATGCCCGCACTTCGTGGTGTTGGTTGCAGACGACGGACAGCGCTGATCGCGGTTGGGGCGTGGAGCAGGACGGTACCTGGAGGTGGACCACTGGACGGGACGTGCTCAGAGCGGACGTGGGGCCCGAGGAGCTTGGAGGCTATCTGTACCCACCCTTCAGGTGGGATTGCCAGTGGACGACACGAGGCCGCCGTCTTTTCTTCAGTTGCTGTAATTTACTTTTCAGTTGTACTTTACAGTTGGGCTTGTATTTCCGGCCCCTTACCTTTCTGCACTTTACTTTCCGCTTGCTGACTCTGTGTGGTTGTTACTTATAAAGGCAATGCCTTCCCTGTTTACTGGGATTTTACGCCTTGGTGCTAGTCGCCAGCCCCTGGCCTATGGAAGGCGGGCTTGGGGTAGTCACGGCACGGGCCCCGAGGACGGGTCGTGACAAATTGGTATCAGAGGTGGTCGGTTCTACCGCAGACTCTGATCGTCCTTTCTTTCTAAGTGAAGCAATAGTGTTTAGTGTATTGAGTGTGGTTATCAGTTCAGGGAGCCCAGTGTTGGTGCGGCGGCCGACGTATCCGTACACCAGGACCCTGACTCCTGATTTCCGACTTAATGCATGAAAACATTGATTGCGTGTTTGTTTCAAGTTTTCTTTGTGATTACTTGTGTCAGCTCACCGGGTATACTGATCTGCTTTATGAAAGTCTCAAGTTTTCCTTGTGATTACTTGTGCCAGCTCGCCAGGTATACTATTCTGACTGTGGTGCTCTTGTTCTCCTTTTCAGGATGGCCCCGCGACGACTGCTAGCTAGGGTTCCGAGTGTTGGGCGCGATGGCAGCCCACCGAGCGACGAGGCCTCGGTGCAGGGCCCTTTGCCAGCAGTGGCGCCGGCGGTAGCTTTACCCGCCGAGCCACCGATGCTGCCAGTACCAGACGCTGACGATGCACGTCGCCTTAGGGCACTGCATGAGTTTCAGAGCCAGCAACCGCCCAGGTTTCGCGGTGAGGCGGACCCCCAGGCCGCCGAGGACTGGCTTGAGGCGGTGGTACGGATCTTCAGGCTAGTGAGGACACCAGCGGATCTCATGGTGATTCTCGCAGCGAGCCTCCTGCAGGCAGCGGCAGGACGATGGTGGAGCCTGATGCTCCAGGTTCACGATGAGGCATCCTTGCTCTGGGCGGACTTCGAGAGCCTCTTCCGCTCTGAGTTCGTCCCGGCCACCCTCCGAGCGGTGCGCATCCAGGAGCTTCTCCAGCTGCGCCAGGGCAGCATGACGGTCGCTCAGTACGCGGCGAGGTTCACGGACCTATCTCGCTACTCGACCGACATGATACGGGACCCCTTCTTCCGGGCCCGGACCTTCGAGCAGGGCTTGCGACAGGAGATTCGGGCGTCGCTGATCTCCCTCAGCATTCCGACCCAGGCGGGAGTGCTGGAGCGAGCCCTCCTGATCGAGAGCTTCCTGGCAGAGCCTTCTTCAGCGGCGAGACCTAGCGCAGGGCGGCAGGTAGCTGAGTCTTCGGCAGCAAGTAGCCGACGGATGACTCACGGGTCCAGGCAGACCAGACCCCCTCGCAGACGGCCTCAGGACACCGGCTCAGCGGTGCAGGGCACACAGCGGAGTGCCAGCCTTTCGAGAGGCAGGCTGTGCTACTCTTGCGGCGGGCAGGGTCACATGGCTCGTGACTGCCCGACTCGCCGACCAGAGGAGCAGCAGACGGTGGAGGGGCCACCCAGGCAGAGGCAGAGGGTCGACCGTGGCGGTCCGCAGGGAGGAGGCGGACGAGGCAGAGGAGCTGGCCGAGCAGCGGGTGGTGGGCGACGCTTCCAGGCTCTACCCCCACCACCACCAGGAGGGCCACCTCGACCACAGGGAGCTGGCGGGCAGAGACAGGCCCAGCTCCAGGCAGTGGAGGCCTACGACCCCGACATGCCAGAGATGATTCGAGGTACGATCTGTGTCTATTCCACCCTTGCTGCAGTCCTTATAGACACAGGAGCGAGTCACTCTTTCATAGCCTCTGCCCTTGTTCGGAGCTCGGAGATTCCGACTGAGCCGTTGGCTCGATCCTTACGGCTAGAGACTCCTACGGGAGCAGACTCGACGATTACGCACTGGTGCCGGCAGTGTGAGCTTACTCTAGGAGGCGAGAGCTTCGGCTGGGATCTCCTTGTAGCGGCGTCGAGGCCTTACGACGTCATCTTGGGCATGGATTGGCTATCCACGGTTCATGCCCAGATCGACTGTTTTAGGCGCAAGGTGCGATGTGTTCGTACCGACGGGAGCAGGTTTACCTTCACCGGCGAGAAGGGAACCTTTGCAGCACAGGATGGACTTCCGCGGAGGAGAGTGCAGCCCATCTCTCATCAGTTGGCTAGCCTCATCCTAGGAGCAGTGGACGTGCGGAGTCCGGCTTTTCCTGCAGTGGTGGACCAGTACGTGGACGTCTTTCCCGACGACGTTCCAGGGCTACCTCCTCGTAGAGAGGTAGACTTTTACATCGACTTGTACCCCAGGACAGCCCCGATATCTACTCCAGCATATCGGATGGCCCCCGCCGAGCTTCGAGAGCTGCGGGTACAGTTGGAGGACTTGCAGAGCAAGGGGTTTATCCGACCCAGCGTTTCACCCTGGGCTTCCCCGATTTTGTTCGCCAAGAAGGCGGACGGGAGCTTACGACTATGTGTCGACTATCGTCGCCTGAACCAGGTGACAGTGAGGAATAAGTATCCGCTGCCACGGATTGATGACCTCTTCGATCAGCTCAAGGGAGCGCGGTGGTTCTCGAAGATAGACCTCCGGTCAGGCTATCATCAGCTCAGAGTTCGAGACGAGGACGTGCAGAAGACGGCCTTCAGGTGTCGGTATGGCCATTATGAGTTCTTGGTTATGCCGTTCGGCGTAACCAATGCTCCAGCAGTGTTCATGAGCCTCATGAACAGGATCTTCCAGCCATACCTCGACCGATTTGTCGTTGTCTTCATTGACGACATTTTGGTATACTCGACGACTGAGGAGGAGCATGCCTACCACCTGCGAGTTGTGCTAGACACACTCCGAGAGCACCAGCTTTATGGAAAGCTCTCAAAATGCCAGTTCTGGTTGCGTGAGGTCCATTTCTTGGGGCACGTCATTTCTGAGGCGGGAGTTGCAGTGGATCCCGCGAAGATCGAGGCAGTGCTAGCTTGGGAGCCACCCAGGAGCGTGACAGAGGTGCGGAGCTTCTTGGGCCTAGCGGGATACTATCGGAGATTTGTGCCGAACTTCTCCAGAGTTGCGGCACCACTCTCAGCCTTGACGAAGAAGGGGAAACCCTTCGTGTGGTCAGACAGATGTCAGCAGAGCTTCCAGGAGCTGAGACAGAGATTGACCAGCGCACCTATCTTGAGGTTGCCTGAGGAGGGAGTTGGGTACGTAGTTTACTGCGATGCATCAGGGACTGGACTCGGGTGCGTCCTGATGCAGGAGCGGGCCGTGATCGCCTACGGATCACGTCAGTTGAGGCCGCATGAGCAGAACTACGCCACTCATGACCTGGAGTTAGCAGCAGTGGTCTTCGCTCTGAAGACTTGGCGGCACTATCTGATGGGCGAGCGCTTCACAGTCTTTTCTGACCACCAGAGTCTCAGGTATATCTTCTCTCAGAAGGACCTGAACCTGAGACAGCGGAGATGGCTTGAGTTCCTCCAGGACTATGACTTTGAGATAGTCTATACTCCTGGGAAGGGGAACGTGGTAGCCGATGCCCTCAGCAGGAGGACGGGCATTCAGCTGCTTGAGGAGGCGACAGAGCAGCTAGCCTCCTTGCAGATATCCTTCGTGGATAGAGACGGAGCAACCTTTCTTCAGTCTCTCACAGTCTCTCCTCCACTTCTACAGCGGGTCAGAGAGGCTCAGCGTGGGGACGCTGACTGTGAGACCCGGCGTGCACTGATATCCTCAGGTCAGGCGCCTGATGGCTTCTCCCTTGGAGCAGAGCACGACATCCTTTTCAGAGGACGTACCTTCGTACCAGTCGCTTTACGAGAGGAGGTGCTGAGAGAGTTTCACACTTCTCCCTTGGCGGTACATCCCGGAGTGGCGAAGATGTACCAGGATCTCAGACGACAGCACTGGTGGCCGGGCATGAAGAAAGCTGTGACAGAGTTCGTTTCACGATGCCTCACCTGCCAGCAGGTGAAGGCAGAGCACCAGGTACCAGCAGGCTTGGTACAGCCCTTGGAGGTCCCGGAGTGGAAGTGGGACGGCATATCTATGGACTTCGTGACTGGACTTCCACGCACTTCCAGAGGTCACGACTCCATTTGGGTGATTGTCGACCGACTCACCAAGTCGGCACACTTCTTACCCATCAGAGAGCAGGGCTCAGTGGAGAGCTTGGGACATCTTTACGTCCAGGAGATCGTACGGCTTCACGGTGTGCCATCGTCTATCGTCTCCGATCGAGATGCTCGTTTCACTTCCCGGCTCTGGAAGGGGTTGCAGGAGGCGTTCGGGACGCGGCTCCATCTGAGCACAGCCTTCCACCCTCAGACGGATGGTCAGACGGAGAGGACCATACAGACACTCGAGGACATGCTCCGTGCATGTGTTCTCGACTTTGGTCGCAGCTGGGAGGACCACCTACCCTTGGTGGAGTTCGCGTACAACAACAGCTACCACTCCACCATCGGGATGGCACCATACGAGGCGTTGTACGGCAGACCCTGCAGATCACCGTTGTGCTGGACAGACCCTGGGGAGTCAGCACTCGTGGGACCAGAGATGGTCCGAGCCACGACAGAGAAGGTCCAGATCATCCAGGAGAGGATGAGGACAGCTCAGAGCCGGCAGAAGTCTTATGCTGACAGGAGGTGGAGGCCACTAGAGTTCGAGGATGGCGACCACGTCTTTTTGCGTGTCTCACCTCGACGTGGTTTACGGAGATTTGGCCGAGGCGGCAAGTTGTCTCCACGCTTCATCGGGCCCTTCCAGGTCCTCAGCAGGATAGGAGAGGTGGCTTATCGCCTGGCTCTACCACCTCAGTTGCACCGGGTGCACGACGTCTTCCACGTGTCTCAGCTGAGGAGATACGTGCACGACCCGACGCACATCATCGACTTTGGGGAGCTGGACGTGGACGATGAGGCGACTTTTGCGGAGGTTCCAGTGGAGATCGAGGATCGACAGGAGCGGGTCCTACGTGGGCGGTCGATTCCTCTTGTGCGCGTCAGATGGCAGCACGGGAACCTCCAGGAGAGCACTTGGGAGCGGGAGGCTCAGATGCGTGCTCAGTACCCCCATTTGTTTCCCTAGTTTTTGATGTATCTTTACGGGGACGTAAAGCCCTGAGGTGGGAGTAATGTAAAGACCCGCAAATTTCAAGGAAATTTTTTTCTTAATTTTCTTTGGAATTTTACAAGAGCGCAGCTTCAGACGGCACCTGATTCCGAGGCCCGGTGTGCCCGGAATCAATTTCCGAAGTTTGGCTCGGGTACGTTCAGTGAACGGACGAGCGGGTTTTTCTATCTTTTGAACCGGTGCCCGGAATCGAATTCTGAGGGCACCGATGAAATCGCAGCGCCGGTATTTGCTTAGAAACGCCTCTTCCGGAGTTGCGTTTGCTCAGACGTGGTTTTTAAATTTTACGGCTTTAAGTCAGAAATAAAATAAAGTTTGTGCGACAACTTTATTTTATTTCACTTAAGCTGCTTGGAAGCCACTTGAAGTCACTTAAAGGCGGCTTGAACTGAGTTGAACTGGATAGGATGCTATCCAGAAATATCCTACCCCTTGGTAGGATATTTTTGAGGCTGGGCCCGCACGAGCCCCGCCGTTTCTTTCGCTAAGTAACGCACCCGCGAAAACCCGTCAAAGTAACTGAAAAGTCAACCGACGCGTTTTCTTTAATTCTTAACAGACCATTTAATTGGGCGGTTTATTTCGTGAATTAAATGGACTGTTTCTTCGTGAATTAAATGGGTCGTTTCTTTCGTTGAATTAATTCAACGAATTAATGGATCGTTTCTTAACCGGTTTCGTGTGTTGGCATGTTTATAAAATAAGACCAACCCAAAAATCCTTGGAAAGGATTTGAAAGAATCTTCGTTCCTCCACCCTCTCCGCGAAGAACGTGAAGAACGCGAAGAACGCGAAGAACGCCGGCGACCGGAATTCGACGACGCACACCAAGATCTGCGACGTCGACGAGATCTACCCGCGACGTTCTTCGGCGACGCCTCTTCTTCCGCGGCCGACCCTCGTTCGGCAACAAAGGTGAGAATCAGATCTTTTCTTCTCCCTTTTTTAATCTCAATATCAACGGAATTAAACTAATTAAATCCGTTGATCTTGATCCGGAGATTGGCGACGCGACGAGCGATTCCGCGACGACGCGACGATCTCCTTCCTCCGCGACGAGCAATCCCGCGACGATCCCTCGTTCGGCAACGACAGCTGCGAAGTAAGGGTTGATTGGAATATTTTTCCTTCCCGTGATTTATTTCTTTTAAAGTAAAGAACTTGATCTTCGAACAATTTTAACATTTAAAATTGTTGTTGATTGTTTTATTGTTCCTCCCGTGGATTATGACTAACGCGGAGGGTGCGGGTCTAACGAACAAGATCCGGCAACCCTCCGCCGATCTATTTTGTTGTGCGGATTTGGCGGACGTCGACAAACCGTGCGGCAAGGGCAATTTGTTGGTTCCGCAGTGAAGATCGTCCCCCGGGAGGAGCATCGGCGCAGACGGGAAAGAAATCGGGCCACCGGAGCATCTCCGGCGGCCCGCGGAAGGAGGCGGCGGCGCGGGTCGCCGGCGCGGCGGCGCCGGCGACCGGAGGCGGCGGCGCCCGGCGCGCCGCCGTAGAAATCTTCCGCCGCGGCTGAAGCCGCGGCGGCGGCGGCAGCCGGTTCCGCGGCCGCGCGGAACCGGGACGGACGCGGCGGCCCGGCCGCGTCCGCGTGACAGGCGGCCCCCCGCGGGGCCGCGGTTTCTCTCAAGCCGCGGGTTCAACCCCGCGGCGGCGGCAGTTCGGCCGCTCGGCCGAGGCCGAGCCGGCCGGTCCGGTCGGCCGGGCCGCGCCCAGGCCGGACCGGACCCGGCCGAGCCGGGTCGGGCCGGGTCGGGCCGACCCGGTTCGGGCCGACCCGGTTCGGCCGACCCCAGGGGGGGGTTCGGGCCGGGTCGCCCCGGGCCCAGTACCCCCGTTTCGGGCCCTCTACGGTTTTTCGCCCATATCTTGGGCCTGGGACCTCCGATTGACGAACCG
Source organism: Viscum album (assembly GCA_963277665.1). Taxonomy (NCBI): domain Eukaryota; kingdom Viridiplantae; phylum Streptophyta; class Magnoliopsida; order Santalales; family Viscaceae; genus Viscum; species Viscum album. Next base: position 1,260,353,595 of record OY728140.1, on the reverse strand, counting down.
TCAGCGGCTACGCGATCCTTGGATCGAGACGGTCGTTTCGGTATATTATACTCAAGGTTTCGGAAGACTTTGGGTTCGGCCGGGTTGGTTCGTACACGAAGCCAACCGGGCCCTCGGAGCGGAAACGCTCATAACTTGAGCTACGGACGTCCGATCGACGTACCGTCAGCTGTGGTAGTTTCCTCTAAGTGAGACGGAACTTTTGGCATACTCCGCCCGAGAATCGGATACAGGCGGAGTGCGGTCGGGTTGGTTTTTCCCTAAAAACCAACCGGGCCCCTGGGACGAAAATGCCAATAACTCTCAGACCGGGCGTCCGATTGACGCGCCGTCTGTCGCGTTGAGATCCTGTTGTCGATACGGAACTTTTGGATACATCAACTTCGGACTACGTGTCAGTTGATGTATCAGCCTCTCGGCTCGTGGAGCGGACCCTCCTAAACGAGCTCGCTTTGTGCGGGAACCCTAGCGCTGGCTGTGACCTCGACGACAGAGCAGAGATCCTCCGTGGACTGCGACGACGGCAGAGCAGAGATCCTCCGTGGACTGCGACGACGGCAGAGCAGAGATCCTTCGTGGACTGCGGCGACGACTGTGCAGGGACCTCAGTGGACTGCGTCGACTACTGCACTCAGCGATCCTACGCGGATCAGTGCCCGATCCTGTGTGGGTCCTACTACCGGTTCTGTGTGAGCCACTGCCTACAGGTTCTGTGTGAGCCCGATCCTGTGTGGGTCTTCTGCGGGGGTTAGTACCTATCGATCCTTCGTGGGTCCGACGACTTAGACGGATCAGTGATCGTCTTTGACGTCATCTGAAAAAGTATACCTGGTTGAGCTGAATCTTATGTTACTCTCCTTTGTGGATTGTGTTGAACTATCCTTTGTGGATTTACTGTTTACTCTCCTTGTGGATTTGAGTCTTGCTTTCCTTTGTGGATTGAGTTGTTCTTGAGCTCGTGAGCAGAGCTAGAATTGGGGACTTAGGTATATGTATGGGCATATACCTAAGTCGAGTCAGATGTTACTTCGTGATTGCATCTTTCTTTTGTGCTATATCCTTTGTGGATTTCGGGAGACCTTCGGGGGTCTCGGGGTCCTTACTGAGTAGTTGTACTCACCCCTGCACGGGCTATGCCCGCACTTCGTGGTGTTGGTTGCAGACGACGGACAGCGCTGATCGCGGTTGGGGCGTGGAGCAGGACGGTACCTGGAGGTGGACCACTGGACGGGACGTGCTCAGAGCGGACGTGGGGCCCGAGGAGCTTGGAGGCTATCTGTACCCACCCTTCAGGTGGGATTGCCAGTGGACGACACGAGGCCGCCGTCTTTTCTTCAGTTGCTGTACTTTACTTTTCAGTTGTACTTTACAGTTGGGCTTGTATTTCCGGCCCCTTACCTTTCTGCACTTTACTTTCCGCTTGCTGACTCTGTGTGGTTGTTACTTATAAAGGCAATGCCTTCCCTGTTTACTGGGATTTTACGCCTTGGTGCTAGTCGCCAGCCCCTGGCCTATGGAAGGCGGGCTTGGGGTAGTCACGGCACGGGCCCCGAGGACGGGTCGTGACAGTAGGTAACCTGTTGAGGGTTGCTTGTGCTACCACCATGGTTCTTATTCCTAAAAACCGGAGCCACTCCTCAATCATGCAGTACAGACCGGCGAGCATGTGCAATTTCTCGTCCAAAGTCCTTACGCGTGTGATTAATGCTAGACTGTCCACTTATCTCCCTCAATGGATCTCCATGGAGCAGCATGGTTTTGTGAATGGTCGTTCTATCCAAGGGGCCATTTCCCATGCTCATGATCTTATAAGGGATATTAACTTTAATACCCGGGGATCAAATGTCGCTCTCAAGTTGGATATAAACAAAGAGTATGATCATGCGGAGTGGGGTTTCATCAAAAAGGTGTTGGGCATAATGGGATTTTCTCCCTAGAATATTGACCTTATTTTTTGATGTTTCATCTCTCCGTGGATGGAGGCCTTCTTTCGGGGAAAGTCCTATAGGTTCTTTAAGGCCATTCGAGGCCTCCGTCAAGGTGATCCTTTGTCTCCAAGCATCTTCATTCTCACCCAGGAGGTTTTGAGTCGGCTCATTCTTAGAAGAATCAATAATGGAGATATTATTGCACATTGAAGGAGTATGAGGGATATGATCATCTCCCATCTTATGTTTAATGAAAATACCCTTCTGTTTATTAATGCTGGAAAAATATCTATATGTGGTTTGAACATGATTCTGGAAGAGTACTGCTACTGGAGTGGTCAACTTATCAACAAAGATAAAAGTTTCTTTTATATATCAACAAATGATCCCCAAGTCAGATTTCTGATATTCAAATTCACCTTTCCATGAAAAGAGGATGTTTTCCCATGCACTACTTAGGGGCTCCAATTTCCCATGTGAGACTACAGATTCGGGATGTTGACTTCCTTACCAATAAGATTGCAGAACACATTCACAACTAGAAAAACAGATATTTATCCTTTCATGGTCATATAGCTCTAATTAACAATGTGCTTTTGGTCACTTTAGTTCTTTCTCTTTCAGCAGTTAAGGCTTCAAATAGTGTTATCTCCAGCATTGACAAACTTCTGGCCAGTTTCATCTGGGATCCTCTTGACAAAAGGAAAAAACACTGGACCTCTTGTAGTAAACTGGCTATGCCTACTAGGGAAGGTGGTATTAATGTGCGTAGTTTGGCTAACACTCTCAGTTGTAGGCAGGCTATACTGGGCTGGGAAATTGGGGATCAGATTACCTAGTGGGGGAAAACTGTGCATCATCTGTTTTGCTGCCAATCCTCTGTGGATGTAGGTGGATCTCTTTTATGGACTAATCTTCTAAAAATCATCTCTGAGCTTCAATTCCACTTACAATAGATCATAGGGAGTGGTGAAATTTCCTTCTGGGATCATAACTGGGCTGGGAGAGTGACAGGCTTCCCTGGTTGCCCTGCTCCTTCAATCTCCTTCCAGGAAGCCCCCTTGTACCTAGGCCTTATTTACACGTTGCTGGATGAGGAGCAGAAGGACCTTTTAATCTCATCACCCATTCTCAGGACCCAGACTGGTGTGTCTTAACTCCTTCCTCTTCGGGGGTCTTTTCTACTCGGGACCTTCGACGAATTAGAAGCACCGTAGAAGAGCAAGATGACTGGAATGACCTTCTGTGGAACAGAGTTGTACCAAATAAATACAATTATCTCTTATGGAGGATAAGGTATCAATCCATTCTTACTGACGATAATATTAAGCGCTATGGAATCTTGTTTCCTTCTAGATGCTCATGCTGCAAATCCTCTAAGGAGGAATCAACTGATCACCTCTTCTTCTTGGGTAATTGGGTGGTTTCCATTTGGTGTTTCTTTGGAGACTTTATAGGGTATCATGTTCCTTCTCTGGAGGCCCTACCATTCTTGGAAAAATGGTTTCATGGAGCCGGAGCCAGAGGACCTGAGAGGATGGCCCGCTCTATGATTCTCCATGCGGGGTGATGGACGATTTTGCAAGCTAGAAACAAGTATAGATTTGAGGGAACTCGAGCTTCGGGAAGGTTTATTATTACCAATATGAAATCCATCCTCACTGACCTGGTCTATCTTCACAGTAATTGGAGGGGCGCTCCTTCCCTCAGCTGGTTGGTTTCCAGTCCTCATGGAGCCCAGCCGAGTGTGAATTCCAACAGAGGTTTTTGGGTATGCTGCCCCCCCCCTCTGGGGCCTTAAACTCAACACTGATGGGTCTTGTTCCATGGGTTTCATGTGCAGGGGTGGGGTGGTTCGAGACTCATGGGGTTCCGTCCTTCTTGGCTTCTCCTCCCGGTTAGGCAATGGCTCGTCTCTCCAGGCTGAAGCTAAGGCCATGCTCAAATGGGTTACCCTTTGTCATCAGAAGGGTATTGATCTTCTTGAAGTTAAAACAGATTCTAAAATTCTCCATGATGCCTTGATTGAAATATTCTCCCCTCCTTGGTCCACTCTCTACATTATCAGAAAGTGCAAAGATATGCTCGATAACAGAACCAAAATCAGTCACTCCTGGCGTGAAGGTAACCAAGTGGCGGATCACCTTTCTTCTATGGAGGTCCTTGGTCTTGACCTGATTTGTTTGAACGATCTTTCAACCTTCAATCCTGAAGGGGTGAATTTGATCAGAGGGGATGCCCTTGGTTTTCACTACTTCAGACCTCCTTAGGATGATTGTTTCTCATGATTGTATGGTAGTTTGTTTGTCTAGTTTTTTTCTTCATAATAAAAAAGTAACTTTGATGATGAATTGACCCAAACATTTCCCTCATGAGTGTCAATTCATGTGTGCAGGAAGACCTATTTTCGTTCCCCAAGTGACGATTAAGTTAAAGAAAAATTCCCCCTTTTCATAGTTATTTACTCCAAGAAAAATTTTACTTGGTAAACCTAAAAATATAATATCATGATATGGGTTTATTTCTATGAAAATCAAATAATATCTACCTTACCATTAGATTAGGATGTTATCATATACATAGGATTATCATAAGAGTCAATCATAGTTCTATATCTCCTCATCCATGTTTTCCTAAATTTAGTTACCAAGGATTATACAAACATTAATCTATACCCCGCATTAAAGACCTCGAACCCAGTAGAACAGATCAAGTGGTTACATTACAACATTGAAATAAGATATAAGTGATCGCAACCTAGATGTATGAATAGTTTAGAAGTCTTGGTAAACTAGATACATACATGAATCTCATATTACATTTGAAAAAATAAATTATAAAAAAAGTGAAATAAAATATTTGTTGTTCTTGAAATCATTTAAATATTCTTTCTATATATCAATGGTAATGGACAAAATAAGGTGTTCACTAATTGTCATTAAGAGTTAAGCACTGTGGATGTTATCATTAATCAATATGTCATAAAAATATAAAAAGTTAAATAACTAAAAACACATACCATTTAAATAATAACATTATCCTTAATAATAATATTTATGTATTAAATGATGATTAAATAATTATATATAAATTATAACATGATCTCAAGGCTAATGTATGAATAATTTAAAAGTAGTAATCTAATGGATAACAAAAATTAGATTATGAATGAAGTAAATCCTAACTATATGGATACCATTTTTTCATACATCATGATATCTATACAATCATGACATTTTTGAAACATATTTTAAAACTATGGGTAAGGATCCAATAATTGATATCACTATGATTTGTCTCGTGATAGATTTTTATGTCTCAAGGTGTAATATAATTAAGGGGCCCACTCACAAATGCATATCTATTATATTACTCATATATTAAATGATTGATTTATTGAAAAAATTTGCCTTAGCAATACATGTCAATAATTCATAATGAATATGGGTTATTAATATTTCCATAGTCAATCAAATAAACATCATATTAATCATTTTATGTACAAATTGAATACAGTTTAGGAAATATGAATAGTATTGATACAAATATAATGGATATTTATGATAAATTTAATATACAATTATCACAATAAATTAAATGATTAAAATAAATAAAATTCCCACAACATAAAACTTGACTGTTAGTTTGAATACTTTATCTGGTGAAAAAGATCATAAAAAATTCATAGAAGAAATAAGGATGGTATCATTACAATATATCACCATTGCAGTATATGTGAAATAACATGTTAGTTTCTTTGAGGAATAGAAACACTGTAAAAATATAGTTAAAACATTAGTGAGGGAAAAAACTTTTAACATTGAAAATTCCCAATAAAAACTAAATAATCCTCTAGTATTTCATAGAAAACATTATTTTAAAAATATAATTGTAAAAATGTAATGGAATCTTAAAAAAATTAATTTTCATGACAATAGAATTAACATATTCCTTCCATGTTTGTTAAAATAAATATTCCATTCACATTTTTAGTAATAGTAAAAAATTACCTTTTTTTAAATGAGAAGAATATTCCATTTGATTTTTTTAAAAAATGATTAAAATAAGGATAAAAATGAATTTAAACAATAATATTATAAGATTGGAAATTTTAGTTAAAACATTTTTAGAAGACATAGATTTGGAAGAATTAGGATTTTTGACTACCAAATGAACTAATATTGTATTTTCTTAAAAAAATTCCTAAAGAATTTTAAGTACAAAAGAGAGTAAAATGATAAAATTAATTGAACTGGTCATGAATAAGTAAAGGTGAATAAATTTAATTTTTTTTATTAATTGATGATAATATTATTTCCTTCATCAGAAATTCAAGAACAAAAAATCCCAATTAAAATTGGATCAAAGCATAAATCTTTAACAGTTTTGTAACTTTTTGAATCATAACTCCCAAGAAATAAATCACATAAAATAGAATATTTAATATCATGAAAATAAATATAATCATGATATAAAATACCCTTGTGGAAATATATTCACAATATAAATATAAATATTTTCAGAATACCATATATGTCTTAAATAAGTGGAAATTGAGACAACATCACTCACAAGGATCATTCCATTAAACTGAGAATTAATCAATGAACATATTTTTTGTATAAAATGTAAATACACCTAAAATAATTGGAGATACAATGTAAAATAATCAATATTCATTCCTCATATAATTATATAATATTATATACAATGAAGAAGTAATAGAAACCAGTGGAATGAAATTGGGTTATGAAATTCTATAACACATAGTAAAATTCAAGTCAAATTAAAATGGATGAAATAATTAAAAATAAATATTAAAATACCATTAATTATGATGGTTTCATTAAATTACATGTAAAGGGTTGATTTTATACACCATATAAAATTTATTGGTATAAAAAATTAAAATATGTCTCAATGAATGGAAACAGAGACAAAACCACTAACCTCGCATTTCATTTAGTTGAATGTTATTTGACCTCTTATATAGTGGTTTAAAAAAAATTAATTTATACCATAACCATATTAACATTTATAATATATTATATTATCTTGTTATAAAATATTATCACCCTATACTAAATAAAATTTATTTATGTCCATTGTTTTGGGTGTTAAATGATTTTTTCTTCTCATTTTTGTTTTTTAGAGAAGTTTTTGTTCTTGTTCATAGGATATAGATACAAAATATAAATAATTATATTAGTGTTATAAATATAATATTTATCCATTGGAAATAATTTTATATCCATTCATTAAATATATAATTGGAAAATGAACCACATTGCTTTTTGAAGATGGTTGGTTTTGCATTTGCAAAAGCGTCAATATCATTCCTATATTTGGTTAAAGTGTAAGTAAGTGGATGATGAAATATTTTTAAAAAATTATTATTTTTTCATATATATCATAAATGTTAAATATTTCCATCATTTTTAATTTCCATGTGAGTCGGTGATAGAAAAAAATGGCATCGGTTTGTGATGCAGTAGTCCTCCGTACACATGAGTGATGGATTGGTTTCCCATTTGAGGTAGAAGGATATATATAAATAATATGAAATTAAAGTAATGACATATTAGTATGTGGGAGATATTTTGTTTATATATTATTATTTTAAGACATAATTTTCATTTCAGAAGAAGAAGTTAAAAAGAAAGGGGCTTGGTGAAGGAAATTACCATCACATTGAAGAGCCTCATTTGGGTCTCTTAATAAGAATCAAAGGGTTGGTATTTTATGAAGAAAAAAATTTCTATAATGTTTTAAATATGTTGGGATGATATTTTATTAGTGTTTTTATAGATAATTGTTTTAGTTGAGTTGTATAGAGTGGAGTGGGTGCCATTTTATAAATTTGGAGGAGTGAAAGTTTTGTAAAAACAAAACAAAATCAGTAATGGGAAGTCACTCTAACCCCATTTTTCTAAAATATTTATTAATAATTTATTTAAGGGAAGTTATGGTCTAGACAGACAATCATCATTAAAAAAATATACATGTTTTAAACATGTTATTCATTTATCCTCTATTTTTTACTTACTTTTACCATTTTAGTTTGCACCATGGTAATTTTTTTTGGGAAACTTTATCACATAAGCATAAAAAAATAACCTATATTATATATTCTATAAACAATTATTACAAGTATCAAATATAAATATCTAATATAAAATCAATTTTTGTGGAAAAATTAATTTTAACACAAGAGCATGTAACATGAAAAACTATATTTTGACATTAGTTGTCGTAAATAAATTTTACTATCTTGGATAATCATTATGAATAAAAATTTGTTAAATAGAATAAAAAATATTCATCAAATAGTTTCCAAATATTGAATAAATTTTATTAAATTAAATTCATAAAATTTTTAGAATATAATTTAAAAATTAAACTACAAAACATGTCGAAAAACACAAATTCAAGAAATTCTTTTTCTAAGCGTCATATAATCTTACAGAAACCATCTAACTAATAATATTAATTATATTGTTTTAATTTCATATATTTAGTCATATAATATATAAAATTCATTAAAATCATTCCTCATTAGTAGTGTTGGTCGGAGTGGATACTCAAGAGGGGGGTGAATTGAGTTCCAATTAAAATTTTCTGTTAAAAAAATGTTGATTAAAAATCCCCCTATTTCAAAAACAGATTAAACTGTAGTGAATTTATACAGATTATAAAGGTTCAATTAGTTTCTCAAAGATTGATTAATTCTCAGTAAACTTAATCTTATGATTAAATTAACCTTTGAAACTAACTTACTGATCTATAATAAATATAAACACTTGCGAGTTTAACTATCAAAGCAGCTTTGAAAATAAATTATATTTCAAAGTAATAGCAGCGGAATATGAAATAAATATGTATAGTATGGATATAGAGTATAACTACAAACACAGAGAATTAACCAAGAGGTTCAGTCTCAAGCTGAGACTTAGTCCTCTCAAAAGTTTATATAAGAATGATCCACACCCTGGATCGGGGTTAACAACAGTGAACACACTGTCCAGGTCACAAGACCTCCACCACAGTTCTACGTGGGAAAACAAACAACAGCAGCCAGCTGTCCAGGTCACAAGACCTCTACCACAGTTCTACGTGGGAAAACAAACAACAGCAGCTAGCTGTCCAGGTCACAAGACCTCTACCACTATCCACAGTGGGAAGTGAAGTGTAAAAGGTTTGCTGAGGATTTACAGATCCTCCAGTGAAAGTACAGGAGTCAGTGTGTGTGTTTAATATGGCAGATAACACACACTGCTCAAAAAGTAGAATAAATAAATCACAGAGCAGAGATGTAGAGTTTAGAAATGGCTCTAGTGATTTCAATGTAGCACTGGACTCGTTTTGGAATTAATCAGAAGTGATTCTGAGTCCTCTTCTTGATTTTGTTTGAGAAGCAGAGTGTCGTATGCTTCAGGTTCACAGGCAGTGAGATGTAGTCGATGAAGCTCTTCGATATTCTTTTGTATGCACAGAACTCTTCTTGAGTAGGCTTGATTGTATCTTTGATTCTGTCTTGCTTGGTTCTTCTTGTATGGACAGAGCTCTTCTTGAGTATGTCGTATGTCTTCCTTGTCTCTGTTATTGTCATCTTTCTTCAGCAACGTCTTCTTGTATTTATGTCACGTGCTCCGTAGGACAGAAAAGGTTTCCTTTCCGCAGGTACGAGGTACGGTTTCCTGTCATCCGACAACCTTTATTAATTAATTGTCAGGGTATTAAAATATAACTAATATGACCGTTGGTTAGAATAAATAAAGATAAAGATAAAGAAATTCAAACAGTTGTTTATGACTGTTCAAGTGATCGGTAGGTCATCAGTATTAGAGTAATGATCGGTGACTCAGATAGATCAGCATCGGTCTGTCATCTGATCAGTGAGTCATTTTCATCGGTGAGTCATTTGCATCGGTGAGTCCTGATGGATCGGTGAGTCTGATGGATCAGTGAGTCTGATGGATCGGTGAGTCTGATGGATCGGTGAGTCTGATGGATCGGTGACTCTGATAGATCGGTGAGTCTGATGGATCGGTGACTCTGATAGATCGGTGAGTCTGATGGATCGGTGAGTCTGATGGATCGGTGACTCTGATAGATCGGTGAGTCTGATGGATCGGTGAGTCTGATGGATCGGTGAGTCTGATAGATCGGTGAGTCTGATGGATCGGTGATTCTGATAGATCGGTGAGTCTGATGGATCGGTGATTCTGATAGATCGGTGAGTCTGATGGATCGGTGATTCTGATAGATCGGTGAGTCTGATGGATCGGTGACTCTGATAGATCGGTGAGTCTGATGAATCCAGAAGACTTCCAACATACTTTGTAAGTCAATAAGCATAGACAAAAACATGATAACAGATTCACTTACAGATTGTAGTTAAGTTTATGAGAAATCAAACCAGATTAAGCATTAATGGTATTGTGATGATTTGTGATTATTAAAACATCAAACATAGACATGAAATAAACAATCTTCCAGAGGGCTCAACAATCTCCCCCTTTTTGATAATCACAAATCTTTATCATTAAATATAAATAATATGATGTATCATTAATAAAAACATAATGAGAATTAAAAGTGAAGAGACATAAATCTCCCTCTTAATTTATCATTCCCATATATATAGTATTCAGATTTCTCCCCCTGAGATATTGATCTCCCACTGAGATATTCACATCTCTCATATATATATATATATCATTCTCCCCCTTTCTCCCATTATATATATGATATATATCTTTCTCCCATTATATATATCTTTCTCCCATTATATATATCTCTCTCCCATTATATATATCTCTCTCCCCCTTTGGGATAATCAAAAAGGAGGGAAAATAGATAAGGGAAAGGAGAATTAGGGTGCATAGAGTATAGATCATAACACAAAGGAAAAAAAAAATTAGTTAAAGTCACAGAAAAGGATAAGCAATACATAGATCACCCTATCAAAAACAATACATGGCTATTGGTTGGGATGCAAAGGGGCTTTCCCTTTGTCTTTTGGATCAATGGTAGGTAAGGTGGAAGGCTTGGAGGCAGGCTGTGGTTCACGGAGCTGAAGTGGCGGTAGGAAAATTCTGGCAGGTGCAGGTGGAGGTGCCATAGAGTGTTGTTGTTGAGAAACAGGAGCTGATTGAGGAGCTTGCTGAGAGACTGGTCACAACTGAGATAGAGCTTGGGCAACAGACAGCTGATTTGGAGCTACATCAGAGGCACTGAGAGGTTCAGAAGTAGAGAGTACAATTGCAGTGGCCTGTGCATCCAAGTAAGGCTTCAACAGATGAATGAAGTCCTGAATGACTTCTGCTCCATACTTCATAGCTTTTTCAAAATCATCCTTGTTCTCCATGAACTGTGCTAAGGTTGGGGTAAACTCTTGTAATTGGCGAACTTGAGTGTTGAAGGCCTGAGTGACTGGAGGTAATTTCAGATTCTCTGCCAAGACTTTGAAGTTTGCAGCCATCTCATGTTTTGTATAAATCTTGGAAAAGTAAGTATCAACTTTTTCCTTGATCTCTTGTAGGGCTTTCTTAGCATCTGCTGAATATACTAAGGACATCTTATGACTATTATCACAGAGCTCTTTCATCCTCCTCAAATATTCTAAGTCAAGAATTTGTCTTACAGCAGCTAACTCTTCATGCACAACTTCTCTTAGAGCTTCTATCTCACGGGTAGTGATTTTGGTTACCTTGCCTGTACTGGCTTGGCCGACTATGTGAGTTAGTTCAGCTTTCAGCTTCCTCAGGTCAGACTTGTTGAGATGTTCAATCAGATTTCTTAAAACTTCCATCATACCAGAGATGGTTGATCTGAACTCATTTGATAGAGAAACTAAGCCAATTTGGAGATCCTTCAAGGTCTGATTTAAAAAGGCTATTTGCCTGCCAATAAGGTCACCAGTATTGGCTAGGTCTGGCTTCACAGCATTTGATACTCTCTGTGAGAAGGCTTCCAAATAATTTTCAGAAACTTGTAGAGACACTTGAGTAAGAGCATTAGAAACTTCTTCTCTAACTATGGTTCTCACAGCAGTTAGCAATTCAAACTTAAACTGATCAAGATCAGCTTGACTGATTCCAGAACCAGGTAAATTAACATTGGTAGGATCAACAGTAGAAGCAGACCTTGCTTCTCGTGGGAGGTTCCTCTTCACAGCTGCAGCAGATGCTAGCATTGCTTCTTCATCTTCAGAATATTCTAAGCCCAACACAACATAACCAGGGTAGTCATCCCAAACAGCAGCACACAGGGTGTATTTTGGTTTCTCATAGCTTGCTGTTCCACTGATTTTTGGTGAATCATCCTTGCCACTGATATGGATTTCTGGTACTGACTGAGGTTGTTCTACTTGATCTACAGCAAGACCATCCTCCGGTCTGTTAACACTATCAACAGCAGCTTCAACATCATCAGCATCATCATCATCACCATCATGATTGTCATCAGCATCATCTTGCTTATTATTACTCGGTTCAGAGGCTTCACTGTGATATTCTTCAGTATCAGAATCTTCTTCATCACCAAGAATAGGTTCTGACTCTGGTAGGGTTAAGGGTGGACTAGCAGGTCCAAATTCTATTCTTTTCTTGGGGCTAGCAGTGTCTGGATCACTCCTATCATCTGAAGAAGACACACTTCCTTCTGCAGTCGCAGCTTCTTCTTGCTCATCATCATCAGAATAAACTGGTTCCTCATCTGGTTTTAATCCAGGGTCTCTCAAATCCTTTGGCCTCTTTCCATGATCTATTGGATTGTAGGCTTCATACAATTTATCTTCATCTGCAACCCAGCACTTCTTCCATGGATTCCAATTTATTTTCATCCTCTTGCAGATCTCTTTGTTAAGACAGAAGGTGCGCTCTGTTTCAACAACTTCATCATCTTCATCAACACATTCCAGATTCTTGAGCATAGTAGATATCATTTTTGAATAAAACAAGGCAGTGGCTTTCTTGGATGGTTTCAACATACCGGCTATGTGGACCATCACATATCTACACAGGTTAATCTTTTCATGGGTTTTGAGTAGAAACAACAGGAAAACATCCTGATACTTTACAGCAGCAAAATCTCCTCTTCGAGGGAAAAGTTGGTGCTGAATAAACTTGAAAAGAAGTCTGCACTCACCATCTAATTCTGAAGCTGTGATTCTTCGTGACTCTCGGTTTCCTGTCAGAAGCTCCAGAGCTAACTCATAAGAGAAGTAATCAGATGTTGGAGGAATATTGCCAGCATAGTCCTCATATCGACCTTCATGAGGTACGTTTAAACATTCATCCCACTGCTTAGATGAGAAGGATATTTTCTTTCCTTTTACCACAGACGACATCCTAGCAGCTTCCACACCATCAAGAGTGATTTTCAGGTTCATGTAGAACTCATGTACTAGCTTCGGGTAATCTATTCGGGTGTTGTCCGAAAACCAGTCTATCCATCCTTGCGATTCAAGAACTTGTAGCAACAGAGACTTACTTGACAGAAGCCACGCCGAGTTGACTTCTTTTTCTACAGCAATAATCCGAGTTTCCAGGTTCGGATTTACTGAAATTTGAGTGGTACTGCTCGACTCGCCTCGAGCACGCTTTGAAGGTACAGGGCTATCTGGTCCTTTTCTTGGTCTCTTTTGCTTAGTCATTTGAAGATTTTGGAGAGGCAAGGAGTTCGAAGGTTCGAAGTAGAGGGGAAGAGAGGTTCGGCGGGAAATGAAAGGTCAAAGGTTTAGGGAAGATAAATAGCTGCGTATCATTTATTTTATCATTTAGGGTTACCATAAAAAGTAATTTACTAATTAATAAAAAGTAATTAAAAAAAATCGGTTTGACAGAACAGTGTGACAGATCGGTTCCACAGATCGGTTTTACAGATCAGTTTCACAGATCAGTTTCACAGATCAGTTTCACAGATCAGTTTCACAGATCAATCATACACAACTCTTGTTTAATAAATTTCATTCTTTCAGAGCATAAGGGCTTTGTGAAGATGTCAGCTAATTGATTTTCAGAACTAACAAATTCTAGAGAAATATCACCCTTCTGGTAATGATCTCTTAGAAAGTGATGTCTGACATCAATGTGCTTAGTTCTAGAGTGAGACAAAGGGTTCTTGGATAGGTTGATTGCACTAGTGTTGTCACAGTTAATTTAAACATGTTTAAAATCAAATCCATAATCCAATAAAGTGTGTTTCATCCACAGAATTTGTGCACAACAACTACCAGCAGCTATGTATTCTGCTTCGGCAGTAGACAATGCAACTGAATTCTGTTTCTTACTACACCATGATACTAGGGATTTTCCAAGCAAATGACATGTTCCTGATGTTCTCTTCCTATCTAACTTACATCCTGCAAAGTCAGCATCTGAATAGCTAGTTAGATTAAATGATTGTCCTTTTGGATAAAACAAACCTAAATTTACAGTATACTTAAGATACTTAAAAATCCGTTTAACAGCTAGTAAGTGTGATTCTTTAGGATTAGCTTGAAATCTAGAACACATACATACACTAAACATAATATCTGGTCGACTAGCAGTAAGATAAAGTAAGCTTCCAATCATACCTCTGTAATTGGTTTGATCAACTGGTTTCCCAGTCTCATCAACATCCAATTTACAGGTAGTACTCATAGGTGTATTACTTTCCTTAATACTATCCAATCCAAAACGTTTTAAAAGATCCTTTGTATATTTACTTTGATTTAAAATAATGCCATCTTTATTTTGAAAGATTTGAAATCCAAGAAAATACTTAAGCTCTCCCATTAGGCTCATTTCAAATTCATTTTGCATAACCTTTGAAAAATCAGTACATAAAGAGTGTTTAGAAGATCCAAAAATAATATCATCAACATATATTTGTACAACTAAAACATCTTTTGAAATCCTTTTTATAAAAAGAGTGGGATCAGCTACTCCTTTTGTAAATCATTTAGAGATAAGAAAGTTTGAAAGCCTTTCATACCAAGCTCTTGGAGCTTGTTTTAAACCATATAAAGCTTTAGAAAGTTTAAAAACATGATGTGGAAAATGGGGATTAGTAAATCCAGGTGGTTGTTCTACAAAAACATTTTCAATAATAACACCATTTAAAAAAGCACTTTTGACGTCCATTTGATATAACTTGAAATTCAGATGTGATGCATATGCAAGTAAGATTCTAATAGCTTCTAATCTGGATACAGGTGCAAAGGTTTCCTCATAGTCTATACCTTCTTCTTGATTGTAACCTTGTGCAACTAGCCTAGCTTTATTTCTAACTATATTTCCAGATTCATCTACTTTATTTCTAAACACCCATTTTGTGCCTATGGTCAAAGTGTCCTTAGGTCTTTCTACTAATTTCCAGACTTTGTTTCTTTCAAACTGATTTAGTTCTTCTTGCATAGCCATTACCCAAAATTCATCATTGATAGCATCATTGATATCTTTAGGTTCTAACTGTGAAATAAAAGCTTGATGTTCAACCTGATTTCTTAGAGAAGCTCTAGTTTGTGTTCCTCTATCTAGATTTCCTACAAAAGCATCTAAAGGATGGTTCTTTAGAGTCCTAGATGGTCTTGAAAAGATAGGGCTAGAAATTTCAGATTCATCTATAGGTTCGGGTTCAACAGAAGCAGATTCCGGAAAAAGTCCAGAACTGGATGTTTTTATAACAGGTTCTTTAGATTTATCATTAATGTCCAGAACAGATAAGTCTTCTTCAAGATTTTCAAGAAAAGTTTTAGGCTCATGTGGATCAGTTTCATCGAATTTGATGTGAACAGATTCTTCCACACATTTGGTTCTCTTATTGAAAACTCTATAAGCTTTACTTGAAATAGAGTAACATAGGAAAATTCCTTCATCACTCTTGGATGCAAATTTGTCAAGATTGTCTTTAGTATTGAGAATGAAGACTTTGCAGCCAAAAACTTTGAAGTAGTTAACCTTGGGTTTCCTATGGTTCCACAACTCATAGGGAGTCCTCTTAAGAACTGGTCTGATCAAGACTCTATTAATGACATAACAAGCTGTATTTACAGCTTCAGCCCAAAAATAAATAGGCAGGTCATATTCATTGAGCATGGTTCTAGCTATTTCTTGCAGGGTTCTGTTTCTTCTTTCTACTACACCATTCTGTTGGGGTGTCCTAGGGGCAGAAAAGTTATGAGAATAGCCATTGAGTGAGCAGTAAGATTCAAAATCTTGATTTTCAAACTCACGACCATGATCACTTCTTAGGGTCTTAATCTTGAGTCCACTAAGATTTTCTACAGACTTGGAGTATTTAACAAAGTAAGAACAAGCTTCACTTTTGTGAGCTAGAAAGTATACCCAAGTATATCTAGAAAAGTCATCTACAAGAACATAGACATAATGCTTCCCATTTAGACTAGAAACTCTTGATGGTCCAAACAAATCCATGTGAACCAATTCAAGTGGTTGAGAAGTCGAAACTTCTTTCTTTGATTTAAAAGAAACTTTATGTTGCTTTCCCTTTTGATAGGGATTACAAACTTTGTCTGCTGGAAATTCAAGTTTGGGTAAGTCTCTAACTAAGTTCTTCCTAGAAAGTTTTCTAAGTGAGTGCACATTGCAGTGTCCTAATCTTCTGTGCCAAAGCCAAGACTCTTTATGAAAAGCATTTAAACAAGGAATGTTCTGTTTAGCTAAAGAATTCAGATTAACAGCATACACATTTTCATTTCTTAAGGCAGAAAATACCAAAACATTCTTAGAATCAAAAACTTTGCAAGAATCATTTTCAAATTTAACATGAAAACCATCATCACACAACTGAGAAATACTTAATAAATTGTATTTAAGGCCATCAACAAATAAAACTTTAGAAATCAAAATTGAATCAGTGTTACCAATCTGGCCTAGGCCGATGATTTTCCCTTTTGAATTATCACCAAAAGTGACAAAGCCTCCATCAACTTTTATTAAGCTCTTGAAACATGAAAAGTCTCCTGACATATGCCTTGAACATCCACTATCTAAGTACCATATCTTTTTGTGACAGCTCTTCAGGCAGGTCTCCTACAAAACAGATTTAGATGGAAGATGATTTTGGTACCCAGATTTTCTTGGGTCCAGACAGGTTAGCCAATAACACTTTAGGTACCCATATTTGTCTAATGGGTCTCATATAATTTGTAGAATTGACAAGCTTTGAAAGATAAACTTTATTAGATCCATAGCTATGTATATAACTGGTTGAAGCATAAGAAGTTCCAGAATTTCCTTCATTCTGTCCAGATTTAGAAATGAATCTTGTTTTGGCAATTTTCCTTTGTCCAGGTTGGTATCCTATACCAGTAGTATATTTAGGTGCTACTTGCTTTCCTAGCATCTGTGTTAGTGTATTTTTGCCATTGGTGAACTTCTCTAAGTCATTCTTGAGTTGCTCATTTGACAGTTTCAGTTCTGTATTTTCCTTAAGTAGTTGAGCATTCTTTTCCTTTTCTATATCAAGATCAGATTTATGCTTAACACTTAAAGCATACTGTTTCTTTAGACCTTTATATTTATCTTTGAGCTCATTACATGTTTCTTCTAACATGTCACAGTATTCAAACAATTCAGATTTTGACATGTTTTCTGAGTCAGAATCTTCTCCAGAATAGTATGAATTAAAAGCAGGAGTCTCTGATGTTACCTCAGAAGTGTTTTTCATGAAACACATGTTGGCCCGATTCTTTTCAGAGTCTGAAGATTCAGCTTCACTTGTGCTGTCTTCTGAAGCACTCCAAGTAGCCTTCATGGCTTTCTTGTATTTGTTATCCTTGTATTCATATTTCCTTTTATACTTCAGCTTTGGACAGTCGGCTTTAATGTGTCCTTTTCTTTTTCACTCATAACAGACAACTTCATCAGTTCTGTCAGCCTTCTTCCAATCCTTTTTCCCTTTGCCTTATTGGTCATACTTTCCCTTGTAATTTGGTTTCCTAAAGAATTTCTTTTTCCTATAAAACTTTTTGAATCTCCTGGCTATTTGAGCCATCTCATCATCACTGTCAGAATCATTCTCACTTTCCTCACTGCTTGAACTTTCATTGATAGCTTGAAGCTTTTCCTTATCCTTATTCTTTGAGGTTGTAGTCTTGAAGGCAATAGACTTCCTTTTAGGTTCATCATCTTCTTCTTTATTTACTTTAAGCTCTTATTCATACATCATCAGCTTACCAATTAATTCCTTGACAGACAGTGTTCCAATGTCACAGGATTCTCTAATGGAGACAGAGGTTCCTCTCCATCTTTCAGGTAGACATCTCAAAATTCTCATGATTTGTTCCTTTGCTGGAACATCCTTTCCCAGAGAAGTCATTGTATTGACAATTTCATTGAACCTGAGATACATATCAGAAATGGGTTCATCAGGCTTCATCTTAAAATTATCATACTTAATAGTATAGGTATTCAATCTCATCTCCTTAACATTTGTTGTTCCTTCATGAGAAACAGCTAAGGTATCCCAGATTTCAAAAGCAGTTTTACATGCAGAAATTCTATTAAACTCTTCATCTCCTAGAGCACAGTACAGATCATTCATAGCTTTACAATTGTTATTGTAAGCAGTCTTTGTAGGTTCATCCCAAGTAGATCTAGCAGTAGTGGGAATTTTGTATTCAGCTTCAATGGCAGTCCAAATATCAAAACCTATGCTTTCTAGATGAATTTTCATTTTTAGTTTCCACTGAGCATAATTAGTTCCATTGAATAAAGGTGGCCGGTTAGTAGCAGCACCCTCAAGTCTATTATCCATGATATTACAAAAAAGAATTTTAAAGAGATAAAAATTTAGAAATAACAGAAATTTTAAGAACTTTAAAATACAACTAAAATCACAGTTCAAAAGCAGAGTACTTTTAGAGAGTATTTAATCCTCTAATACCAAGTGTTGGTCGGAGTGGATACTCAAGAGGGGGGTGAATTTAGTTCCAATTAAAATTTTCTGTTAAAAACAATGTTGATTAAAAATCCCCCTATTTCAAAAACAGATTAAACTGTAGTGAATTTATACAGATTATAAAGGTTCAATTAGTTTCTCAAAGATTGATTAATTCTCAGTTAACTTAATCTTATGATTAAATTAACCTTTGAAACTAACTTACTGATCTATAATAAATATAAACACTTGCGAGTTTAACTATCAAAGCAGCTTTGAAAATAAATTATATTTCAAAGTAATAGCAGCGGAATATGAAATAAATATGTATAGTATGGATATAGAGTATAACTACAAACACAGAGAATTAACCAAGAGGTTCAGTCTCAAGCTGAGACTTAGTCCTCTCAAAAGTTTATATAAGAATGATCCACACCCTGGATCGAGGTTAACAACAGTGAACACACTGTCCAGGTCACAAGACCTCCACCACAGTTCTACGTGGGAAAACAAACAACAGCAGCCAGCTGTCCAGGTCACAAGACCTCTACCACAGTTCTACGTGGGAAAACAAACAACAGCAGCCAGCTGTCCAGGTCACAAGACCTCTACCACTATCCACAGTGGGAAGTGAAGTGTAAAAGGTTTGCTGAGGATTTACAGATCCTCCAGTGAAAGTACAGGAGTCAGTGTGTGTGTTTAATATGGCAGATAACACACACTGCTCGAAAAGTAGAATAAATAAATCACAGAGCAGCGATGTAGAGTTTAGAAATGGCTCTAGTGATTTCAATGTAGCACTAGACTCGTTTTGGAATTAATCAGAAGTGATTCTGAGTCCTCTTCTTGATTTTGTTTGAGAAGCAGAGTGTCGTATGCTTCAGGTTCACAGGCAGTGAGATGTAGTCGATGAAGCTCTTCGATATTCTTTTGTATGCACAGAACTCTTATTGAGTAGGCTTGATTGTATCTTTGATTCTGTCTTGCTTGGTTCTTCTTGTATGGACAGAGCTCTTCTTGAGTATGTCGTATGTCTTCCTTGTCTCTGTTATTGTCATCTTTCTTCAGCAACGACTTCTTGTATTTATGTCACGTGCTCCGTAGGACAGAAAAGGTTTCCTTTCCGCAGGTACGAGGTACAGTTTCCTGTCATCCGACAACCTTTATTAATTAATTGTCAGGGTATTAAAATATAACTAATATGACCGTTGGTTAGAATAAATAAAGATAAAGATAAAAAAATTCAAACAGTTGTTTATGACTGTTCAAGTGATCGGTAGGTCATCAGTATTAGAGTAATGATCGGTGACTCAGATAGATCAACATCGGTCTGTCATCTGATCAGTGAGTCATTTGCATCGGTGAGTCATTTGCATCGGTGAGTCCTGATGGATCGGTGAGTCTGATGGATCGGTGAGTCTGATGGATCGGTGAGTCTGATGGATCGGTGAGTCTGATGGATCGGTGACTCTGATAGATCGGTGAGTCTGATGGATCGGTGACTCTGATAGATCGGTGAGTCTGATGGATCGGTGAGTCTGATGGATCGGTGACTCTGATAGATCGGTGAGTCTGATGGATCGGTGAGTCTGATGGATCGGTGAGTCTGATAGATCGGTGAGTCTGATGGATCGATGATTCTGATAGATCGGTGAGTCTGATGGATCAGTGATTCTGATAGATCGGTGAGTCTGATGGATCGGTGATTCTGATAGATCGGTGAGTCTGATGGATCGGTGACTCTGATAGATCGGTGAGTCTGATGAATCCAGAATACTTCCAACATACTTTGTAAGTCAATAAGCATAGACAAAAACATGATAACAGATTCACTTACAGATTGTAGTTAAGTTTATGAGAAATCAAACCAGATTAAGCATTAATGGTATTGTGATGATTTGTGATTATTAAAACATCAAACATAGACATGAAATCAAAAATCTTCCAGAGGGCTCAACAAGTAGTTATTTTAATTGATTAAAATGTTTGTACATTATGTACATATTGTTTTAAAAAAAATTTGTTTTAAGCCTAAAAATAATCCTATACCAAAATTGGGTATATAGATGATTAGAGTGATATTTGTTATATTAATTATAACTAAATAATTATGATTATAATTTTAAATCAAATTAAAATAATTAAGTGAATTTAAAATTAATTAATTTGATGAAAAGAAATAACATTGTTTGAAAAATAAGTATGATTCATTATTTACTAAAAAATAAATCTTTTTAGAAAAATAAAAAAAATTAAGTGTAATATTTTATTGATATAATTATTTCATAATAAATATCTATTTTATCAAATAATTTTTTATATGTTCTCGAAATCAATTATAATATTTTATGATAAAAGGAATTAAAATCCATTTTTGAAGAAATTTTATTTAGAAGAATAAAAAGACATAACTGTAATTTGTATTATTATTAATGATTAATTTATTAATATTTTTTTTACTTATTTGGATTTATATATATATTTAACAATTCAATTAATCTTATTCATTCCCACCAATTCAACAACAAGGTTATAATAGTCGTATTTAAATAATATATTTCACGGGTCCTTTAACCATGGAGTTACATGTCGTATACACTATCAAACATAATGATTATCTTTAAAAATATCATCGTTTCACAATAAATAGGTTATAAATTAATATAAGATAATTTATTAAAAAATTATGTTTTTTATAAAATAAATTGTTTCCAGAAAATGTGTTTTTTCTTAAAGAATTAAATTAACTAATATTTATGATTTATTTTAATGAAATGTGTAAATAATATTTTAGATAAAATATTTTCACTTTAAACTCTTGATTTTTAGTTGGAAAGAATATTAATAAATTTTGTGATATGCTTAAAAATTAATTTCCCTAAAATTGGTTTTCATTGATATATTCAAATTTAATATTAAATAAAATTAAACCACTTAATGAAAATGAATCTGATAAAATGATTTCCATATATGGAATCAAAAATCACAAATTTAGAAAATAGGTAAATTTATTAAATAAACATAAAATATCTTTAACAAATTGCTACATTTTATTGCATGAAACCCCTATTTTATATTCCAATTTGGGTTTCCTTGGTTCCACTTTCACATGAATATGACTTTGTCATATTTTAATGTTTAAAAATTTACAATATTTCCACCCAACACACATATAAATGGGAACCCCACCCCCAATAACATATTCGCACACTATAGGACCTGTAGTTCTGCCAAACCCTGGACAAAATTTCTACATAACATCCCTCCCCACATTCTAGAGACTTTATTTATCCAAAATGACAAACCAATGAAGTATTATTTGGTAAATCAATTAATATTCCTAAAATAAGGGGATCTTAAAAAAGAATCTGAATAGATTATGGGTCTAAGTTAATTTTTATGTTTCAACTTCATTTTTAAATTATAAATAATTATTCTTGAATTTCCCTCAAGGTATATATATTATATTTATCTTCTAGAACCCATATATAATAATATATATATCTTAATATAATGGTTTTAATGTATTAATTTTTTTATCCTCTCATTAATACTTAAAAAATTCCAAAAAATGAATAAAATACATATTTTTTCATTGGTTGGTGAACATTTTTTCTATATCCATGATCATTAAAATGTTTTCATGAATGATCTCTTTAAAGATTCAATGATTGTTTAAATTAATTTTCCATCATATTTTACTTTATTTTCCAATGATTTAAAAGAAATTTTTCAATTTTTTTCTATATCGGATATTTGATACATTTTAATAAAAATGTAAAAAGAATTTTTGTTTTAACATTCACCCCAAAAACAAAATATCTCACCTTTATGTTTATTATTTTATTTTAATGTTAAAATAAAATTATTTTTTCAATATTTTAGGAATTTTATTTTTATTTTTCATCACTAGAAATGAATGTTTTCTAATATTTTTAAGAATGGTTCACATGTTCTTTTAAATTTGTTTTTTATCTATTCTAATATCCTTTGATTTTGGTCATGGTTAACTGGGGATATTATTAAATGATACCAAAACTAATAATTCCCTAAATGCAATATGTTTTCATGATGTTGAAATACTTATAGTGTTATTTTATTTTCATCAGGTAATCTTATAATGAATTGGTGAATATATTTTTTTTCATATGGAACACAAATATATGATTTTATTTATTTAATTCATGATTACACTAAATCCCACTAATGAATTGGGTAATTTTTGATACCTCATCTAATCCTTTGACGAGTATAGAGAGTAAACCCATTTTAGAGGTTAAATGAGTTTGGGGAGAGAACCCAATCAATTAATGGAATTTTTACACTATGTGATGATGGTCTTGGTAGTGATCCTTGACTAATGAAATTATTTTCAATCGTTATTAGTATGAAAAAATTACAATGAAATATAAAAATGTATATAATTTTTTTGTGAGGGATCATTATAGATTAATGATGATTTATAAATCATGTAAATAATTCCTTTTGTAATGATAAGAATTTATATTGTGACTCTTGATTTATAAACTATAACTAATGGGGTATGAAAATTTAATGTAATTACCATCCTATTATACCCTTATGATTATCTTGTACTTTCTTACGATCATCGAATGATATCTACATTGTCTAACCTTACTAAGATTATGAGATAAAACTTTATCATGCTCTCATATTCCTCATTCTATTATGAAATGTGTTATCTCTAGTATAAAATTGATTTTTACTTATATGTTTTTCACATTAGTTATCTATAATCGATGTGAAAAATAAAATAGATTGTTTTTTCAAATTTTTTATTGAATAACAATTGATAAAAAATATTATTAACATTGGTTATCTACTTACCACAATGAAATGATTTTTGTGATTTATTTTTGAAATTAGTTAATCATTAACCAACTTGAAATAATAGATATACATATTTATAATTTAATAAAAGATATGAAAAATAAAACAAAAAAATATTTTCATGTTGGTTATTCAGTAACTCACAAGAAAAATATTATTCTCTATATTGGTTATTGAACAAACCATTTGAAAAGCTTTATAATGTTAATCAAAATTGGGAGGAGTAATTTTTTGTATCATTATTTTAGATGAAGTCTCTTTTTTCTCTCACGTGTCAAACCCTAATCCTAGAAATCATTGATACATGGGGTCAAATATATTCATTATTTGATCCAAGGTGTTAAATATATTTGTTTTTTAATCAATGGAATTCAATATAATTCATTTGGTATCCACTACCACGATCCACCATCACCTATCATCGACCACCACTCAGAACTCTTATCATTAGTGTCACTTTTCTAGGTTTATATATAAATTTAAGGGAACTATTTACTATTTCCATTTTACATTAAATCTAGATATTTTTTAAGTATGAATTTTTACTTTATTTTACTTTATATTTTATTTTACATCTGTAATAGACATCCATTCTAAGCTGCTTCTTGTGAATTATTCCCTTTGGTTTTGGATTCTCAATCATTATTGATATGATATCACTTTTTGGTTTGTGCTTATTTTTATGATTTTTTATGCATTAATGTTATTTTCATTTGTAGTTGTGGTTACAAATATCCATCAATCCCACTTTATCTTTTATGTTTTCATTTATCACCACCTTCCCCCATCACACATCATCGACCACCTCATGATTCTTTTATCCAATGGTGTCACCTCTTAAATAATTCTAGTTCCAATAATAATTACGTGTTTAGTAATTATTTTTTTTATTTTCTGTGAATCCAAGGTATTTTCATTTTTATTTACAGTTCCAATTTTCTATTATTTTTTATTTATCTTCTCTATTTATATTTTTAGTTTTTATTATTCACACAACTTTGATATTTTTTAATTTATAAATGATAATTTTTAGATTATATGTGGTGATTTTTTTATAAAAAATTATAATTAAATTAGGTAAAAATTATAAATTTCTGAATAACATATTTTTTACATATTTTTTAAGTATCTTCTAGTATTATTTTCTTATTATTTATAAAATTACATTTTTAATTAAATTTGAAATTATAATATCATATTTTGATTTCATTGAACATTTTATAGATAATAATTAGTTGATTCTGGATAATGGTACTTTGAATATATCATGAATATGATGAATTTATCAATTATTTTTTGGAGTTTCTTAAATGAAATGATAATGAAAAATACATATTTTTTTATCCATGACTAAAATGCTAATATAAAAAAAATATTAAAATAAAAGGGATTACAGATCATTTAATTTTTCATGTTGTTAATATAAGAAACAACCCTTTGATTTTGTATGGTGAAACTCCATATAATTTTAGATATATTAATTATGATTATATTCAATAATATAAATTTGATGTAATAGAAAAAATTATTCATGATATTAAAGTTGGAGCAATTGAGAAAGAAACAAAAAATGAGCATATATATGGTAATGATAAAAACCATTTTCTCTATCTTTCATGGAATTTAGGGTTTTATAAATTATTTTAATGTTAATTATCTTGAAGGAAAATGGATGGAGTTTCACTAGGAAAAAAGATTTTTTACAATTGTTTTAAAGTAAATTTTCTTGAAAGAAATGATCTTCTATATTCACATTATAATGAAATAAAATATTATTCCTAATGGGATTGGGGTATAGAAAAATACATGCCTTCATAAAATAATTTGTTCTATATAAGAAGGAATGTGAATTTCTATTAGATTGTCCAAAATGTGAAATGTCACAGTATAAACTAAAAAAAATCACATGATAATTTTTGAATTACATTGTCTCCTTTCACGGAAAATTGGTATCTTCCTAAAATTTCTCATTTAAAGCATTTATTTTAAAATTCAAATGATTATTAAATTGTATGATGGAATATATATTATTGGTTTTTGTTGTAAAATGATTTCATCCATCTGATTTTCCATTATGGGAGAAAATTGATGAATTGTTTCCGACATTTGAAAATCATGTTATAAATATCATAGATTGTTTTTGCACATATGAAATTAATCCATAACAAATCCTTAAGATAAAAAATAGTTTATGGGCTATTTAATAACCAATTTATAAATTATCTCTTAAATTTTTTATATTGTGAATATGTTCCATGTTGAGTTTAATGATATCTTAACCAATACAAATAAGAGATTTTCTGTATGTTATCTTATCAGCATTAAATGACGATTTGAAAATTTTTATATAAATAAGATATTAAGGTGCATGAATATTATAAAAAAGGAATATTTTAAACATCATTCAAATATTATGTTCACTATGAATGACTTCTCATCATTTGGATAGTTATTTAGATACAATGTTAAAGGCCTTAAAACTTGTCCAATTTTTGAACAAAAATTGTCATTTTATAAACTAAAACATAATAGAAAAATAGTACACATGGGTAAATGAAGGAATTTTTCTATGGATGAAACTTATAAAATATTAAAAAAATTATTCAATATCTCACAAGAGTTTTATTTTCTCCAAATACATTTTCCACTAATTAGTATTTTGAGAGGTAGAAAAATATTGATTTGACATTCAGAAAGACACAAAAATCTAGTAATTAAAAAAATTCTAATATTTGGTCAATATATTTTGAGCTATAGTATTGGATATTTCATGTGGTTAAACATAACATTTATTTCACGAATTATGAAAAAAAAATCTATGAAAACTTAATTAGAACATTATTATATACTAAACCAATATGTAATGATGGGTTGAATTTAAGATGCTAAATGAGTATTTTAAGAATCCTTATAGACCAATATCATTTTTAAGTGAGAATTATATATATGATGAGGTTGGTGAGTTTTTATATTCTACTTTTACATAGTGTAGAACATCATTTTTCCCACATCTCGTCCCATCAGAGTCTATTATGATAGAAAGTAGATCCATGGATTGAAAATAAAGACTTTTACATGTGAAATGAAAAAAACATATGTTAATATATCTTTAATATCACTAATGATTCTCATCCATATATAAAATTTCATATTAATCTATAAAGTAAATTTTTTCCAAAGATTAAAGATATTTGGATTTTGAATGAGCATAAAAAAATTATTGGTTTAAAGAAGTTATTCTTGGTAGATCAGATTCACCATAAATATTAAGATTGTTAATGGGTGGTCAATGTGTAAATTTTATAACATTTTCTAGGTATGAAAATAATGGATATACATTTAAAAAAATTAAAAATCATAAATTTATTGTTATGAATTTCACTGTAATGGTGTTCATAAAATCATGGAATGTTTTTAGTTCCAATGATAAAAAATTAAATCTCCACATAAAGATCATATTATTGATTCATTTAAGTAATATGGGAGTTTGATTAAATTAAATTTCGAGTTCTGGTGTTTAGATATAAATGGGTTTCCCTTAACAATAATGTAATAAAATATTAATTTGTAATGACATTAGTTAATTTAGATATACTGGAATAGAAAACTAATCATTTTATAATGGAAATAAATGAATGGAAAATTTCTTAGGTTCTTTATCAATATTATATGAACTGGTCTATTTTTTTTAAAAAAAAATATGTTGGTGATGAAAACTAGATGAAGGATTTCCTTTATATGAGGTCCCTACATCTGTGAAATTATTAACAAATAATATAGGCGATAATTTCATTTACATGGGTTGTTTAATAGAGAATGATCATGAGGAAGCAATTTAGGAGAAAAATCATTCAGTAAATTACTAAAATTATATGTAATATATTTTAATTTTTGGTTTAGTTTTTAAAATTTCATAAAATTTTAGATATATTAGTATTTTTATCATTATTAACACACAAATTGTAAATAATAAGTTATATTGCCTATTTATATTAGTTTAGTTTTGTTTACATTTATCCCTTTACTATTACAAAAATTATATATTTATTGATTTTTATTAGAAAAATAATTATTTTTAATCTAATCAGAAAAATAAAAATAAAAATTGAATATAAAAATTTATTCAAATAATATTCTTTTTTTATAAAAATAATACATTTCAAAGAAGCATATTTACAATTCAAAAATGTAATTTTTCAATTTTTTTTATTATTTTAAATATTATCATATCTAATAACAATTGTTAGCATTTTGTTACCTACTCTAAAAAATATGAATAAAAATGTGTTTTTTTTTATTTTTTTTATCACTTTTAATAAATTCATGGAATATGTTTTTTTGCGTATAAAAACATGCATTATATGTTTTAGGATTTTTATTATTCACACAAAATTTTTGGATTTATTTTCATTCATTTTTTCTTTTCATCACTCATCAATGTTGTTATCATTTGGGTTTGATATAAAAAAATATGAAGTAAAATTTATTTAGTTTTTTTTACTTTTTGGTTGAGCATTTTTCATATTATATTTGTATGAATATTTAATTGATGGATTGGTATAATTTCATACAAATTAGTTTTTACATTAACCTTTAGTATAATTCAATATAAAACATTTGACCCACCACATACATCTGGGAAGGATCCTAAACATACATCTGGAGAGGACAGTACACATAATCATATTGGTGATTTACCTGATCCTTCTATAAAATAGGAATCTACATTAGTGAGGGAAAATGAGATTAAGGGTTGGTAAACATAATAGAATAAGATAACCAAAATTAAAAGTTTCTAAGATCTAGGACTAGGGGATACCAATTTAATATGATTATAATGATATTATTATGGGTACAAATTCAAAACAATTCATGAATTTTATTACAGTGTAGGGTAAACGAAAATTTAGTATTTTGATTATTGATCAAAGAATTATGGAAAAAGTGACAATAACTTAATTATGGGACATTGTTTTGGTATTCTCATTTTTTAATTATTTTACATTCCATGAAATATTTAAACTAATATTGTGTTATAACCATCTTATCAGATGTTATATGGTATACACGATAGTTGAGTAGTTAAGAGGAAGTTTTTATGATTGGCAGATATGCTATAGAGCGACTTTAAATCAACCATAACATTGGATTTCAATTTTTCGTATAGAAAACAATAAAGGGAATGTGATATATATATATATATATATTAATTTCATGATAAAGATACATGGA
The DNA here is from genome assembly GCA_963277665.1 of Viscum album. Classification (NCBI taxonomy): domain Eukaryota; kingdom Viridiplantae; phylum Streptophyta; class Magnoliopsida; order Santalales; family Viscaceae; genus Viscum; species Viscum album. The sequence continues at coordinate 1,260,324,691 of OY728140.1, read as the reverse complement.
AGATTTTTTTTGAAATTAGATGAAAAGAATAATTTTTGTTAAGTGAAAGGTTACCTTTAAGAATTTAATTTATTAAAGATTTCATTTTTATTAATTTCTAGAAAATTAGGATCTCTCATCAGGAGATCCAATCTAGAATCATATACCCTGGTAATTTATCTTGTGCAGGGTATGCGTTATTGTTCGAATAAATTTTAACTAAAAATCATCAGAAACTGAAAGCTGAGTCTTTATGTTTCATGGAGGTTCACCTTCCTTCCCCTCCCCCCATCATGTTAGGAAAAATGGAAGATGGGTTGGATGAGAAAAAAGGACTATATATTCCATAAGAGTCAAGGGGTTTAGATGATAGAATTGAATATGTTTAATTTATAAATTTATTTAATTTAAATTAATTATTTATATATATTGGTATTTACAAAATAGTTTTTATAATACTCAATATAAGAATATCTTTAGGGGAGATTGCATATATGAACAATATTTATTATGATGAGAATGATATTTTAACTATAGCATTGGGAAATCCTGAGAACTATGGTCAACTATGAGGTTACCCAATATGTGTATCGGTTAAAAAGTGTTTCCATGTTTTGAATCTCCTTCGATAGAGTATTTTTATAAAATGAAAATAGAATATTTCAAATATATAGTTAAGTATATTCAAATGATTATAGAGGAAATTATCATTGATTTTATACAATTGATGTTTTTTTATGTGCATATATATATTTAAGATGTTGATCCCACTCTTCCACCCCCACTTATAGATCATGTTCCTCCTAATTATCCAAATACTACACTTCCTCCAAAATGTACCATTTATTGTGAGTAATATGTTGATGATCAAACTGAGAATATTATTTCATATGGGATGAAAAAATATATTGGTGATACCATTTATCATTTTTAGATATATATATATTATCAAACAATCACTATAAAGGATATTAAATATAGATCCGTAATAATTTCATTTTCTAAAGATTGGGTATGTAAAGTTAAACAAATTATCATTCTTTTTTTAGTTTGTTCATATAAACTGGTTTAACAAATTTCACTAGTGGTATATATATATATATTATATCCTTTATTTCATCTTCCCATTAAATTTCATTAATAATATTTTATTTTTAATAAGAATACATGAAAAGCTAATGATATAATTTATAGAAAAAATATATTTATTTATGAATTAAAAAAAGTGTTCTACTATTCCTAATAAAATTTTAAAATATTAAAATTTGTTTATATATATTTACGACATTACAATAGAAGTTGTAATATGTGGGGGTGAAATGAATATAATTCTATTTAAAATATATATCATGAATATTATAAATGGTGATGAGTTGAGCATCAACCTGATTCATGTCTTTTCTAAATAAATCCATTGGAAAATATATATCCATTACTTTAATTTATTGAAACATGATACATATATTTATTTATTATTGGTTTTATCTATACATTTTTTACAAATCACAACATTACAATAGTATATGAATTTATAGAACCAAAATTTATTTCACCCATTGCGATATCGGTGGATGATGCTGAAAGAATAGTTTATATTGGTTAATGAATTCAAAAGAATCAAGTTATTCTGTGTTGGATGTTTCCATATATTCAAGATTATAAACAAAATATATATCATAAGGTTATATAATATCTCTTAGTAGACTTGCAACTAACTTTGTGTTTTAGTATATATTAGTGTACATTGGATTTTGGGTGTTTTTTGTCCACGAGATAAGATACTATACTAGTTATGCACTATCCATGGTGAACTGTCAAAAATGTTTAATAATCTATTGAACATTTAAGTTTAACCATTTTAATAATTTTAAATATTATAGTGATATTTTTATATAATTTATACATTTAATTTTCGAACAGTGTATGGGATAAATTTAGAGATATAACAAGAAATAATAACACAAAGATAAAATATATAAAAGAAAAGGTGCCTTTGGATTTAAAATTAATACTATCTAAAAGTAAGTACATAAAATGATATTTTAAATTCATAAATTCATTTAAAATTCACTATTAAAAACAATATGATGTAATAGAATGGGGATAATAAGTTTTAATATCTATGTGTGAAATAATTTCAACTAGTCAGTTACAATGTTATAGAATGCTAGTTTTTTTATAAACCATTCATTTAAATTTTCATTGATTTTATTCAATATATATTTCAAATGTTTTATTTTAAATTTTTATCTAACTGGTGATCATTTTCCTTATAGTATAAATAATATAATAATCATAAAAAGTTAATGGCATAGTCATTTCATGGTTTTGATTGTATTTTATTTTATTTGCAATATACATTGTAAAGTATAATGTTCAAATTATTTGTGTTTTTGTTGATTTCTTTCTGCTACTAATTTTATAAAATGATAGTATTTTTCAACTGATGATGTTTTTTATGTTTTAGAGGGAATGAATTAATAAATTTTTTTTTAGAAAAAATAATTTTCATGTTGTTTATTTTATAAATAATTTTAAAATATTAAAACATGATTTACCTTATAGGTTCTAAGAAAAACTAATGTGGTAAAAGGAATTCACATGAGTTTTTATATAACCAACATAGTAAACTTTGAATAATTTTTTTTTCACAGTGTTTTTCATATAACTGATGTTAAATATCAAGCGTGACATAATTTTCACATCAGTTATGAAATCAATGACTACAAAAATGTCTTCTAAAATATATCTATATAGTCCATTTTTACCAACCGACATAAACAACTTATTTAAAAATTTACATATAATAATTTCACAAGGTAACCTACATTAAAAAACAAAATGTTTGATATAAAAGATCATTTTTTCATTATTTTATATAAGATAAGTATAAAAAATGTTACATGAGAGAATAATTTTTTGGAGATGATATATGTCTTACATGAAAAAGTTTATTAAGTATCTAGTTTCAGAAGAGGAAAAACCCTTGCAGTTCTAGGGTCCAAATTATTGTGTAATATATTATGTTTTTATCTAAAATTATATTATACTTATTTTTTTCCTTAGGTGCTGTTATCCATTAATAGAGAATGGTTTATTTATTTTTAGATATTTGGTTATGAAAAATGTGATAAAGTAAGTTTTGTCAATATATGATGAAATGTATGGGATATAATGTGATCCAAAAAGATTCATAGTTTGATATGAATATTTCATAATTTTAAAAATATCTAGAATTACTTTCATTGTTGAATTATTTCTCACTCTAATTATTATATTATGAAGATTTAAATATTATTTTCTAATTTATTCAATGTATGAAACCTAGGGGAATGATGTTAACAATGAATGTGGTGAAAATGAAATGATTTTCCTATTAATAAAAAGAATGTCATAAAATATTGAATGAAAGATATTGTTGTTATGATCATACATCTCCCAAAATCCCTAAATTGTGTTGAGATTCCAAATGAGAAAAGGAGAGTCTAACACATCTTGAGTCTTTTATAAAGCAACATGAACACTATTTATGTGGGTATTTTAATCCACTTCCATATGAGATATAGATCTATACTGCTAAAAATATATTTTACATTATCTAGTGCTAGAATAATGAAAAATATTCTCAGGATGTTCATTGTTTTGAAGGTGAATAAAATCAATCGTGGATGATTATTATGAATATGAATAAAACTGAAGAAATTTTCTCCAGTGAATATGATAATTTTAAGAGGGTAATTTTCATTATGTTCTTTCCATGAACTCTTTGAATTAAAATGGAAATTCAATTCAATGATATTAAATAGAAGGATAATGTATCTCTTGGAACCTGCATAAAATTTTATCAAACGTGAAAGGTATTATTCATGTTTTATCATTGACTATCGATGATAAATTAATACCTTTTTTAGTTGATTAAAAATATATTTGAATATCATCGGCCATAAGGAACCCTAGTAAATATAATGAAATAATTTTATGAACTCTCCATGTATAAATGGATATTGTATATTCTGATCATTCTCATAATTCTTATATGTAGATAATTTTGGATTTATATGTAAATTATAACAACGAAACCCATCGACTAAATAAAATATATTTTCCTATATTCTAGATGCACAGAAAGAAGCATGGTGGAAATTGTATCCAAGGAAATCTTATATTTTTCAACTGTGGAATTGAAGTTGATTGAGAAATGTAATGTTAATGAGATATAAATAGGTAAGAAAATGAAATGAATGGGGAGAAATATAAGCTAAATATGGAACCCACACACAATTTCAATGATTGTAAGGACTATGATAATTAGTGATTCAGTGCATAAATCTGAGGGTTAATGATTATAATCAGATTCAGAAACCCCTAAATTGAAGGTTAAAATGGAATGATCATATGATAACAACATTCAAGGAGTTTTGGGAGAATTAATTGGTGAAATACACACATATAATTAACCATATAACTAAAAATGTCATATTATTTTCATTTATTAAATCTATTTTATTTCTAATGAATTTTCTATGGGTATCCCATCAACACCTTAGTTAGTAAATGTATAAATATGAATTCAAAATATTGATAAAAAATTATCACATATCAACTCTATAGCTCCACTATTATATGTTATTGGGAATGTTCTCAAAAATCTTATCATGTTTCCTCTAGTTAAATTTCATGTTATTTTTTGATTGGATTGGATTAATTTATATAGATCTAATATCAATTTTCATGGTAAGGATGCCACATTTAATATTCCAAATTAACCAAATATTTAAAATTAGTTTGAGGATGAAAATAAAAATATAATAGGTATTACATAAATTTTATGTGTCTTATAACCTATCAATGTGGATCTCTATATCAAAAGTTCTTTAAGAAACTCAATATTGATGATATGGATATTTTTTGGGAAAAAGATAATGTATTATAGGAATAGTTACATAGACTTCCACTAAATATTGAATTTTTTAATAAGACTCATACATGATGTAATGCACATACCCCAGTTACCCAGAGCTATTGAATTATTTTAAAACATTGGCATGATTACAAGGAATCAAGTCCCGGAGGAATGATCAGTTTAGCAGTCTTTAAAAATTGATTAAATATATGAACGTTACATTAAACATTAGAAAATAAAACACAATAGAAATGATCCTTTTAGAATGCCATTAATACCCAATCTTAACCCTACTTATCAATCACAATAAATCTCTTGGAATCCGGGTAAAATAAAACATAAGAAAGGGGTGACCTCAAACACTCAGCAAGGATAACAATACAACCAAAATTTCATAAATAAGCATAAACATTTAAGGAAATGTATAAAAATAAAATAAAATATTTTTAAACAAAAACATATGAATAATAAGGCCAATATAAATCATATAATTACATTTAACTATTCACATGTATATTCTACTAGTTGAATGATCTCCTGCAATATCAGTACCCACTTTCATAATGATAGAATGCACAATGCCAGAATTCATAACCACATATCCAAGGCCTTGTGCCAAGACAACAAATAATAATTTCTCAATGACTAATGATAAGACAATATTTTGTCTCATGAGACCTAACGATGCATCGATGAGCTTTAGTGGGCTCCATCCATCACTTATTTAGTCTAATGCATTCCTCATATGAATATTTCGAAACATAACATAATAATTCATATGAAAACTAGAATATGAAATGTCAATACATTATCCATACAAATGAATGGTATAAAAATAACACATCCACAAAAAAAACCTATCATAAAACCTTTAATAAAATATGGAATATTTGTATCATAATAAATCAACCTCGATCAAAAATAATATCTCGTAAAGGATGCTGACATAGTTGAAAATGTTCGGTAATTTTTTTAGAGAAATATCCCTTTTTGTGAAATCATTTAAAAGTAAAAAATTTATAAAGGAAGTAATTTAAAATACATTTTTGAATCAAAGTGTCCCATAACACTTTGAAACTTTTTAAAAAAATTATTATTTAAAAACATTCATGTCCATTTAAATAAATCCATAAAATCATTTTGAAAACATATACATTAATTAAAATGATTTAGAAAGATAAATATTTAAATCATTTAAAAGGATTATATAGTTAAATAGACCCTCATATAAAACCTTAAAATATTATTTTGGAAAACATTTTTATGAAATATGGGTATCTATGACAAATATGTCCCAGTAAATACATACACATAAACAATCTCAGATAATAATGGGATTGAGGAAATAACCCTTACCTTGCACTTTTCTTTGGTTGAGGGTACGTTTAACCTTCTGTATAATGACCATTGTATGTTATTAAATTATACCAGAATAATATTTATATTTATTATATCATACATGATTCATTTATGACTTTATACTAGCCATTTAATAATTATTTCCATGTTAAATTAACATTTCGGGTAATAATCACTTTGTTTATCGTATGTGTTTTAACTTTTATTCTTGATCGTATCACATAGATCCTGATTAAAATACATTAAGAATATAAATAATGATTTATATATCAAATATATATAGAATATAAATATGTATAGTAGATAGATATATGAAATGGAAAACATCGATTATGGAGACGGTAGACCGTACGTACACATAAACGCGGTTTCCGTTTTCACATCGTATTGAACGAAAGTAAGTGAATAAGATATATATATATGTAAATATATATATATATATATATATATATCTTAATTAGAATTATTATTTCATATATTACATACTTTTTTAAAATATATATTTTTATAATCATCATTGAATAGTGAACGGGGAAATGAATCTTATCGCGTCGTGGAGACGGTAATCTGTATGTACGCACGATTGACAATATCATTATATTGATGGTGAAATAGTATGTAATTAGATGTTATATAATATTTAAAGAATCATAAAAATGTTATATTTATTATTTAAATCAGTTATACTCATTATTATACTCATCCAAATAATGAATTGTTTGAATAACAAACTACACCACAATGTAGATACGGTAAGCCGTATGTACGAATGTATGGTGACTTTTTCATTTATAGGATGGATAAAATAATGAATATGGTTGTAACATATTTATATTAACATCACAGCATGTAGGAGTTTCTACAGATATTATTTTGGTATGGAAACAACAAAGAAAGAGGAATTGCAAGAAGAAAAGAACTTGAAAGAGGGTGGTGAAATTATTACGTCTTATTCAGGTGTTTTCTTTTTTAGTTGATCAAAAGGGATGATTTGGTTGGGTTTATAATAAAATTATGGAAAATAGGTTTATTTTAGGGAAGTTGGGAGGATATTTGGGCAGGTTTTTTCCGAGCCAAATGACTTTGGATGTGTGATTTTGAGTGAACGAGAAGTTCCCTTTTATAAGAGGGGTGAGGGTCACTTTATGAAAAGATTAAAATATTAATTTATTATACTATAATATTCAGTTTATAATGGCTCAAAATGAATTTATTTCGAGACTTAAGTGGTTAAGGGTCTAAATATTTTCAACCAATAGGTTTTATATTTTTTTAGGTTACTATTTTAACCTTATCTTTTAGATTTTACTCTTAGTTAAATAGTTTTTCTTTTACTGTGTCTTCTTGTATTCTTACAAAATACGGTTTAAAAACATACTCTAAACTTCCAAGAGAACCTAAAGTGGATAATTAATGAAATTTATAATATTATTTATTCCCTTTTTCCCAACTGTTGATTTTTGGGAATATTATATCAACCAATAATATAGTATTTGTTTTAAAAATTATTTTTTGTCAATTTTGACACTATTTGGTATTTTGTTTTTGTGAAAGTCATAAAGACCTTATAACTTCGAAAAAAAAATTATCCAATCAACCCTAAAATGTAATATTAAACTATAAAATTCTTGGATGGCCTCAAAACTTTTAAATTATATTTATTTTAATATTTATAATATAAACTATTTTAATATTTCATTAAGAAGGTAATTACTGCATCATCATTGTGTCGTAATTAAATTTTATTATTTAATATCTAAAAATTAAAAATAAATTAATATTATGTTGGAAATATTTTTATATTTCTAATTAATATTTATATTTGAATTTATCTTTTGTATAACCCTATATTAAAAATGGTTTAGTTAATAAACATTGAATTTAACACTTTTAACTCTTCTTTAAATAAAATAATAATAAATGTCCTAATCTATTCCAAGTGGACCAGAAGGATCATATTTTATTCCTAAGGTTATTTTTTGGTCGAATTAGACTTATCCAATAGAATTAAGATATGTGTTAGGGTAATTATAATATCATTTTTACCTTTAATTACCCTATTTACTTTTAACCATAGTAAATAAAAGTCAAATGAAACTATTAACAAAAAATTATTTTCATATTATTGAACCACATTTTACATATTGATGTCAAACATGTCTTGATTTTTTAAATCCAACTCATATAAGTGGTAAAATTTTGTATTATGCAAATTTGAAAATTCTCCTAGAAGGTGGGTAAAAGAGGTTAAAAAGTTCAATAAACTTTTATACATCTAATTTTATTATAAAATGACTCCAATGAATTACATTGAACTTATATAGGTTTTATATATCTATTTTTACTTAAAATAAATTTAAATAAAATAAATTATTATTTAAATAAAAAGTCGTTTTTAATTAATAACGTAGTGTTTTTAACTATTCATCAAAAAATTGAATGTTTTCAGAAAAATAGCAAAAATTCACCCTAAGAGAATATTTATAATCCAAATTCAAAAATTAAGTCTATTTTACAAAATTCAAAACATCAAATTTTAATTTATTAATTTAAAATTAATTCCTGTTGTCAAAACCAAAAAGCGTGTTCTAAAAAAAATAAAAACTATCAAAAGATTGACATGTGTTTATGTCAAATTTAAATGTGAAATTAATTATAATGACCTAAATTTTATTAAATGATAAAAATATAATCTAATTATACTTCAAAACCATTAAAATTCATAATTAAACACTATAAATTATTTCGATTAAAAAGTTGTTTTTAATTAAAACATAGTATTTTTCACTATTCGTCAAAATATGAAAATTATCAGAAAAGTACAAAAAATTTATCCAAACTAAATTTTTATGTCCTTATTCTAAAAAATAATTTTATTTCATTAAATGGAATATATACAAGTGTCAAATATTGGTTTTAAAAAGGGTTCTCCATTAAAAGGCGGAAAAATTTCATTTTTTGAAAAATACTTCATTTACCTGAAAAAATGAATTTGTTCTTATATTATATATAAGGAAAACATAATATACATGTTAAAATTATATAGATAATTTAAGATTCAAAATTCAGTTAATACTATTTATAACCACTTTTTGAACGGCTAATTTGGTAATTTGTGGTGTGCTTGAACTCGATGTTGCTTGTATCACAAGTTATTGAATTATATTAACGAGATAACGTACTATGAAATATTGGGGTGTTACATTCTTTCCTACTTCAATAAATTGCGTCCTCACAATTTGAAATTTTTCTTCGATATTAAAAGGTTAAATATGGAAAAATACCCTTGTGGAAAACCCACATCAGAAATTGTGTTAGTAAAATTTAGTCTTAACAAGAGGGAAAGGGGATGAAAAATCACCACCAAAATATGATCTCGATTAAGAGAAAAATGGTGGAAATTAGAGACACATAATTGGAGAAAAAATGTAAATATTTATAGGGAGTGATTGAGGTCATCAATCAAAAACAAGTGTAAAATTGAGGTTCTCAATGACATCAATCTATGATGATTTAAAATATCATTAGTTCAACAAAAAATACGGTGTTGGGGTAACAGATTTTTGGTTTTAAGATCCCTCCCCAAAGTTTAAGAATTAATTTATTCAAATAATAAGAGGAAAAAAATATACTTGACATGTAGAGTTTCATCCTTCAACTACTTCCAACCACAAATTAATCTTTCACTTCAAAATATAATAGAATTCAAAAAATATTCAATTTAACCTAATCATATATGGTTCAAAAAATAATGGATTTATAATTAATTTGTCAGACTATTTAAAAATTATACATTATAAAAACCAGGATATCATGTATTCCATTGATAGGTGATCCACCCTCATTGCTCTTCGGTTGTGGGTTGAACTCTCGTGGCCTTACCGGACATGATGGGTTGTCACTTGACCTCCAGGTTGTCCTTTTTATGAAAATCCAAAAATAATATCAAGAAATGATTTAAACTTAAAAATAGTATCCAATGTCAAACTTAATCTATTCCAACCTTTATACTTATGCAAAATCATCTGTCCAAACTCACAGTCCAAAATTTATAAAAAAAGGTAAACAAAATGAATGTCTTTCTTGCCATGCAATAACATGTGAATACCTTCATCATGTATTCTTTTAAAAACTGTAACACACTGAATTACCAAAAACCCTTATTGATTACATTCGAGCTCCATTATTCCTTATAGAATACTAGATATAATACTTATTCCCAAAAATGTTTTTAACTCCAACAATGATAGAATATACCAATCATTAATCAGTTTCAAGGTATTCAAGAATATCTAACATAATTTATCCAAATCAATCATATATTATTCCAAAATCACCACCTCTGTATCCAAACCATATTATGGTTTATCAATCTTTTAACCATATATTTTTCAAAAAAATTATCCTTCTATTGAGTCACTTTTCTTGGTTCCACACAATCTCAAGTCCTTAATGAAATAATACTGCAAAAAATCCCTTTGTACTTTATAAATATTATAACATGTACGTCATTAATACAATAATCATATGACACAATACATTAATAACATAATAAATCTAATCATTCTTCTTCATCTTTAGTAGTATCATAACTTTATTATTATTCAATAGCAACATTTGGGGTATACACTGATGATTTGGACATTTCTTCATGTAGTGTCCCAAATCCTTCCAGATGAACCATTGTACATTTGAAACCTTTTTCCTATCATTGAAATCACATACTTGGTGTCCTTTTTCTCCAAAATTATAACAAACTCCCATTCCCTACAAGAATTTACCATTTTTATTCTTTCTAGAGTTATCACATATGGGAAAATCCTTCTTTACCTTCTTCTATTTATCAATCTTTCTCGCTTTCATCCTTTTCTTCTCTTGATTCCCTTCAAATACATAGGACTCAGAGAGTTATTTAATTATCTTATTATCACATGATACTATTTCTTCATATGCTAAGAATATGTTGGAGACTATTTCCCTTTTAAATTTTAGATTAATACCATGAAAGATATGATCCTTCTTAATCTTTCAATCATGCGTATTTCTGGAATCCTCACACTTTTTACCAGGTGATACTTCTAAACAATGGAATACACTAGGTTAGTTTATGAATCAGAATTCATAATTACAATATGGTAAAATACATAATGTAAATTGAAAATATTATGCATATAATCTATAATCATAAAAATATTTTATTTGAGAAAGTATTTACTCCCAAATCCTTCTTAATGGCTTGTAATGAAAATGTGAATTATCCTAAGCATATCTCCTGGGAGTGTCATAACCAAGAGTGCAGCACGGTCCGTTGTCATGTACCAGGATACCCCGGGTCAAACTCGAAACTCCTTGTCGGTGTTTTCACTCCTTGGTACAACTGTTCTAGAGCCGCCTCTACCTGCCTATATCCAAACATGGATGTATTTCTTGGAAAGTAAACAAAATATATACATTACCAAAATTCTAGGTATTTCTTCTATAAAAATCCTACAAGTTTATCTTAGGTTAATATACTATAATCCGAGTTTTTCTAAATCTATTTCCAAGGTTGTTTCTAAACATCCTCTGAAACCAAATGTAACTCCCCGACCCTAGTTACCCAGAGCTCTTCCGTTATTTTAACACATTGGAATTATTAAAAGGAATCAAGTCCTGAATGAGCAATCAATTTAGCAATTTTGGAAAATATATTACATACATGAATGTTACATTACATATTATAAAATAAAACACAACATAAAGGATCCTTCGAGAACTCTATTAATACCCTAGCTTAAAATTTCTTATCAATCATAATACTCCTCTTGGAATCATGGGAATATAAATCATAAGAAATGGGTGGACTCAAATACTCAGAAAAAATATCACTATAGCGGAAAATTTCATAAATAATCATAAACATTTAACGAAATGTATAAAACTAAAAAAAAAAGATTTTTAAACATAAACATATGCATAATATAGACAATATAAATCAAATAATTCCATTTACTTATTCACATGGATATTCTACTATCCGAATGATCTCATGCAATATGAATACCCACTTTCATAACGATGGAATGCATAATGCCAAACTTTATAACCTCATAGTCAAGGCCTTGTTCCAAGAATACAAATAAGATTTTTTCGAGGCCTTGTGTCAATACCTTAGATTGTCTCATGATACATATCAATGCATTTAGAATATATTGAAGGATCTTCCCATAAATTACTAAGTCCAATGCATTCCTCATACGAATAGGTTTAAACATAACATAAACATTCATATTAAAACTAGCATATGAAATGTCAATAAATTATCCATAAACCATGAATGGTATAAAAATAACACATCCACAGTCAAAAATATCACAAAACCATAAATACAATATGGAATATTTTTATCATAATAAATCACACTTGATCAAAAATAATATCTCGTAAAGGATGCTGACATAGTTGAAAATGATCAGTAAAACTATTTGATAGAAATATACTTTTTTGTGAAATCAGTTAAAAGTCACATATTTGTAAAGGAACTAATTTAAAAGATATTTTTGAATAAAAGTGTCCCATACCACTTTGAAACTTTTAAAAATAATTATCTCTTCCAAACAATCATTTTCATATAAATAAATCCTTAAAATCATTTTTAAAACATGGACATTAATTAAAATCATTTAGAATAATAAATCATTAAAACATTTAAAATGATGATCTAGTTAAATATAACCTCCCATAAAACCTTAAAATATACTCTTTGAAAAAAATTTATGAAATATGGGTATCTATGATAAATATTTCCTAGTAAATAAATACACAGAAACAATCTCGGATAATATTGAGATTGAGGAAATAACCATTACCTCACTCTTTCATGTGGTTGAGGGTTGGTTTAACCTCCTGTATAATGACCAGAGTATGTTATTAAATTATACCATAACTGTATTCAACTTTATTATATCATAAATTATTATTTTATGACTTTATACTAGCCATTTAATAATGATTTCAATGTTAAATTATCATTTTGGGTAATAATCGCTTTCTTTATCTTAGGTGTTTTCACTTGTTATTCTTGATTGTGTCACTTAGATCATGATTTAAATAATTTAATAATATATATCATGATTTATATTTCATATATATATATATAGAATATAAATATGTATAATAGATAGATATATGAAATGTAAAACACCGTTTATGGACACGGTTGGCCGTACGCACGCATAAACGTTGTTTCCGTTTTCACATTGTATTGAACAGAAGTAAGTGAATAAGATATATGTAAGTAAATATATATATATATATATATATGTATGTATCTACAATATCATTATTGTTTCATATATTACATACTTATAAATAATATATATTTTTATAATCATCATTGAATGGTGAACGTGAAAATAGATCTCATCGCGTCATGGAGACGGTAATCCGTAGGTATGCATCAGCGACAATATCATTATATTGATGGTACAATCGTATGTAATTGGACGGTATATCATATATAAATAATAATAATCATGTTATATTTATTATTTACATTTTTTATACTCATTATTATACCCATCCAAATGATGAATTTTTTGAATAACAAATTACACCACACCGAGGAGACGGTAAGCCGTACGTAGGCACGTATGGTGACTTTATCATTTATAGGATGGATAGAATAATGAATATAGTTGTACCATATTTATAATAAAATCTCATTACATTTAAGGTACTATAGTTATTATTTTGGTATGGAAACAACAAAGAATGAGGAAGTGAAAAAACAAAATAACTTGAAAGAGGGTGTGGAATTATTACATCTTCTTCAGGTGTTTCCTTTGGAGTTGATCAAAAGGGATCCCTTGGATGGATTTATGATCAAAATAAGGACACTAGGTTTATTTGGGGGAATTTTAGAGTATTTTTGGTTAGGTTTTGGCTGATCCAAATGGCTTTTTAGGTGTGATTTTTAGAGATTGGGAAGTTCCCTTTTATAAGAGGGGTGAGGGTCACTTTAGGAAAAGATTAAAATACTAATTTATTATATAATAATATTCGGTTTATAATGGCTGCAAATAAATTTATTTCTATCCTAAGGTGGTTATGTGTTGAAATACTTTCAACCAAAACGTTTTATACAAGTTTAGGTTACTATTTTAACCTTATCTTTTTTATTTAACTATTAGTTAAATAGTTTATCATTTACCGTGTTTTCTTGTATTCTTACAGTATATGGTTAATAAACATACTCTAATCTTCCAAAAGAAACTAAATTGGTTTATCAATGAAATATATAATATTATTTATTCCTTTTTGCTGAACCTTATATTTCTTGGGAATATTATATCAACCAATAATATAGTATTTGTTTTAAAATTTAATATATGTCAATTTTAACACTATAATGTATTTTGTTTTTGTGAAAGTCATAAAACCCATATCACTTTGAATAAAATTTATATAATAAACCCTAAAATGTCACGTTACTCTATAAAATTAGTGTATGGAATCAAAAATTATAAATTCTATTTATTTTAATATTTATAACATAAACTATTTTAATATTTCATTAAGAAGGTAATTTATGCATCATCATTGTGTCATAAATAAATTTAATTATCTATTATATATAAATTATAAATAAAATACCATTATGTAGTAAATATATTTATATTTATAATGAATATTTATAGTAGAATTTATCTTATGTATAACCCTATATGAAAAGTGGTTTAGTTAATAAAGTTTGAATTTACCAATTTTAACTCTTCTTTAAATAAAATAATAATAAATGTCCTAATCTAGTAAAATTGGACAAAAAGGATCATATTTTATTTATAAGGTTTTTTTGGTCAAATTACACTTATCCAATGCAATTAGGACATGTGTTAGTGTAATTATAATATCTTTTTTACCTTTAATTACCTTATTTATATTTAACCGTGGAAAATAAAAGTCAAACGTTACAATTCAAAAAAAAATTATTATATCTTATTGACCCACATTTTACTTACTGATGTCAACCGTGTCTCTTGGATTTTTGAAATTAAACTCACAGAAGTGCTATATTTTTGTTTTATGCGAATTTTCAAATTTTCCTAGAAGGTGGGTAAAAGAGGTTAAAAAGTTCAATAAAATTTTATACATCTAATTTTATTATAAATTGACTCCAATGAATTACAAAAAATGTATATAAGTGTTATATATATATACTTAAAATAAATATAAATAAAATAAATAATTATCTAAATAAAAAGTCGGTTTTAAATAATAATTTAGTGTTTTTCACTATTCATCAAAAACTGAATGTTTTCAGCTAATACCAAAAATTAACCCTAATGTAATTTTGATATACCAAATTTAAAATTTATGTCAATTTTTCCTATTTCAAAACATATAATTTGCATTTATTAATTTAAAATTAATTCTTGTTTGTCAAAACCAAAAAGTGGTTTTTTAAAAAGTAAAAACTATAAAATGATTAACATGTGTTTATGTCAAATTTAAATGGGAAATTATTTATAATGACTTGAATTGTTTTAAATGATAAAAATATAATCTAATAATAATTCAAAACCATTCAAATTCATAATTTATCACTATAAATTATTTTGATTAAAAAAGTTGTTTACAATTAAAACAAAGTATTTTTCACTATTCGTCAAAATGGGAATGTTATCAGTTTAGTACCAAAAATTTATCCAGAAAAACTTTTTATGTTACAAATCTAAATAAGAATTTAATCCCATTAAATTGAATATATAAAAGTGTCATATATTGGTTTTAAAATGGGATCTCCATTAAAAGGCGGTAAAATTGTATTTTTTTAAAAATACATCTTTTATCTGAAAAAATGAATTTTCTCTTATATTATATCTAATAAACATATAATATGGATGTTAAAATTATAAAGAGTATTTAAGATTCAATATCCAGTTAATACTATTCATTACCACATTTTTAATGGCTAGTTTGGTAAGTTGTGATACTCAAGAACTCGGTGTTGCATGTAGAACAAGCTATTGAATTACTTTAATGAGATAACATATTATGAAATATTGGGGTGTTACACATGATGTTATTACCAATTTAAATACTTCTTATGAAATAGCCCTAATTGAGATATAAAGATTAAAAAATCAACTCAATTGGAATATTGATAAGGGACGCATAGTACAAAAAGTTTCACTATTGGGTTTGCTAATTTTTTAATTTTGAAGAAAATTTAAAAATACATTTTTGCATTAATTATCATGAAATTAAAAATATTAATATTTAGAGAAAGAATACTCTATAATTTATTGAGGATTTTTTTGATATATAATGTTGAAGTAAATAATTTTCAAAGATTGATCATCTATCTATTTATCATATGTCCGGGTTAAAAAGGTGGAGAAATACAAGATAGCCTTCTGTATGAGGTATGGTTATAATGAATTTATATGTATATCATTTGGTCTTACCAATTACCCTACTATCATCATAGATATAATTAATAGAGTATTTATATTTTACTAGGGTTAGACTATTTCAATATTTATAGATTGGAATTATTTTATATTTAATGATAAAAGAACATAACGAAGACCATTTGATGATTAATTTGGAGACCCCGATAGTGGAGAATTTTTTTTAAAAAAATTATCAATTGGGATTTTTATCTATATAAAGTATAAACATTAGGTCACATATTTATAAGATATTGTACATCAATTTCTCCCTCAGAGATGAAAGATAATTAACATTGTCCTAGACTTACAATGGTGGCTAAAATCAATATTTTTAAAGGGTTGGTTGGATACTAATGATACATTGTGTGAAATTTATCTCCAAAATCAAACCCACTAAACATGTTTATATGGATTGGTCAAAATTTCCATGATATATGTTAATGTAGATAAACATTCATGGAATAGACTAGAAGGTAAGTCATTGAACCTTTTTCTGACACTAAACTGTAGTGTAAAAGGATTTGTGGCCCACAATGATTCATCCACGATTTGATTGGTAGGTTTTCATTATAATAATTAAATTGAGGTAGAATATGACCCTTAATAATTGGAGGTTCATGAAAAAAAATTATTACCCATTATTCAAATCTGTTGGTAGAATTTTGTTTCAATAAACATAAATATATATAATATTTATGATGAATGTGTGACATAAATGCTAATAATAACTTCACAATTTATACATACATTTAGAAAGGGATAAATATGCCCAAAAAAATATGTTAGTAATTGATTATTTATTATTATTTGTCAATACATAACCATCGAATGAATGTGAACAAGGTGGCTAATTATTTAAGTCAGAAAGGTCATGATTTGTCATTCATGAAGTGTATTTAAAGTTATAAAATTGTAATTAATTTGTAGATCATCATCCTTGGAATAATAAGAAATGTATAATTATATTATATTTCTAAAATAAATTTTCAACAATAAATTTTATTTATGATTAAATAGGTACATAATGTGGATCTATAACTGTAAAAGAATATAAGGATTATTCTAGAGTTAAACATTAACCCTAGTGAAATGATTTGATTCTAGAAACCAGTATATGTCCCCCCAATGCTATAACTTAAGAAGAATATGTTGGATGAAGATAAAAGTTCAGAATTATATTTTCATGAAAAAATTATGAAAATTTTACAGAGATTGAAATGTTTCTTCTTATGGGAAAATATGAAGTGAGATATTATAAATTTGGTATCACAATTTTGTTCAATTTAATATGTTACAGATATAAGAAAAAAGGATAAGGGATTCTTACAACAATTACCCATTACTTTGTGAAAATGTTAAAAAATTAATATATATCTCAATGTGTGACTTCAAATCATATCAAAAGGATGTGATTCTATTTGTGTTGTAGTTGAACTCTATATAAAATCATCACATTTATTTTTCATTAGAGAAAATTTATCACATGATTATCTCACAAGGATAAAGGATAAGGATGAGGTAAGGTTGTATATAGTACCACTCTCAATAATCTCTTATTGAAATATATGTTATAGGTATTTTTCATCACCAATTGAGTATAGATTTTAGCTTTAGTAATTCATATCATCCTCATGAAAAATGGTCAGTCTAAGAGAAACATTTAAAACCGAGAAGATATATTAAGCGCTTGATTTATAGAATGAAAGGTAGGTTTGGATCAACCCCATCCTATTGATCAATTTTCAGTCACTAGTTTCATTCACTAAAACATTAAAATATATCCTTATGAATCATATAATAGAAATATTTATAATACCCTATCAGGGATGGATGTATTTTGAGAACAAAATCCTTTAGAACCTGATCTAGGTGAAGAAGTAGAATACAACTACAAATAAATTTAGAAACATGCTAGTGAAGCTCATAGATAATAGAAATTTTATACTGAAAATCATCATATAAATATAAAATTCAATGATGTTAAAAGGTATTACTGTGAATATCTCATTGGAATGTGGTTGTTTGATTTTTAAGGAAAGGGAAGTTAAGCCCTAGATATATAGGTCCCTAAAAGATTCATGATCACATTGGGATGGTATATTAAGTCATGGTATTACATATAAACATCAAACATATTCATGATGTTTTTTATGTAATAATTTTGAGGAAGTGAATAAAATATCCTTCACATTCACTGAAAAAATAATTTTGGAACATTCGACTTTTTTATTTCAAAGGACGAGAAACAGATAATAATCATGGTTCATAGAGATAAAGTGTGATGGGACAAGATTAAACTCTAGGTTTAGGTTATATGGATGAATTAAAAATTCAAGAATGTAATTTGGGAACTCTTGGTTATGATGATTCAATGTTATCCTAAGTTTTTATATCATAGTTACTTAAATTTGAGGATGAAATTATTATAAGGTTTTAGAATTTAACATATAGATAATTTAGAATATATTTTTCATTAATAAATTTGATGTGTTTGATAACTTCTAATGTATAAAACAACATAATATTACGAATAATAGGTATAAATTAAAAGTTAAATTAAGTAATATGATATTTAAATGAAATTAAATTTTAACTAGTAATTTATTTTTTAAATATAAAATACTATTTTTAGTAGTGAACCCTATTGGATTTTTTATTTTATGTGCACTTTTTTATAATATATGTTTTATTAAAAAATTCATTCCGAGTATTAAACCTATAGAAAATTATTTTTTTTGTATAACTAACATGAATTCATTGGTAATAAATTAGATATAAATAAAAATAGAAATTTATAATTTGAAAATTTATTATTTTCTTAAAAAAATTATTTTATGCATGTAATGCTCATTTATCTTAATAAATTAAATTAGTAACAATTTTTAAATGATATTAATGATAGTTTTAGATAATATAATAAATAAAATATTTTAGCTTTAAACTAATGGTTTTTATTATGCATGTAATAATAATAAGTTATGGGTTATGTTTAAAAATTAATTTTCCTAAAAATGGTTTAATTGTATTTTGAACGTTTATATTGAATTGAAATTCACACATTTGTAGGATATGAATTTGATAAAATGGTTTTCATATATATAATAATGATGTTTAAATTTGTTTAATATTTCTATCTCATTATTTTTAATTGTGAATAGAAATTTTTGAAAGTAACTATTCCCCCTGATAAGGGTTAAAAATATAAAAGGGATGATAAAGATACAGATAATGAATAAAATATCAATAAATCTTTGAAAAAATTGATTGGTTAGTGGTATCTTGACCCAAACTTATATAATCTTCAATATTTATTTTCTTTGGTTCCACTTTATTGTGAATATGACTTTATTATTTTTAAAAATTTTATATATTTACAAGAGTGCTCCCCTGCAAACTAATAAATGTGATCAGCATATTCTCAATTTTTCACTCACTTTGAGCCCTTTATTTCATCATAGAACTACCCAAATATCATTTTAATTTCCCTCCCCATGTTTTTTTGATTTTGGTCTCCCAAAAAGACAATGAATTTAATGATTACTGAGTAAGGAAAATATGTTTTACAAAAGAATATGAGCTTAAAAATGACTATAAATAATTTTATCACATGATGTAAGGGTTTTTGTTGAGATAAACTGTTAATTTAATCATGATTATGAGGAAATATCTTTTGGGGGAATTATATGATACTTATAAATAAAAGGAAATATATTTTCTTATACTATTTTTATTTGTGAATCTTCAATGTTTCTTTTCATTTTTCTATATTTAGATCATAAAGTGATCAATAATTTTTCTTCATGAAAAAGAAACCTTATTTCCTCTAGGGTTACTGAACTTCTTCATACATATCAAGATCCATTAATATATTTTCATGAATATTATTTTATTTAATAAAAACATTATTTAATGTTATTTTCAACGATATTTTACTTCCATTTCAAAGGATTAAAAAGAAAAAAAATTAAATTATTATTATGGACATGTTATTTATTAATTATTTCAAAAAAGTGTAAAAGGAATATTTTTTAATGTTTACTACATGATAAAGTGTTAATACCTTCATTAAAATTATTTAGTTTAATTATAAACCTATATGTTTATATTTCTAATTTTAAATAATTTAATTTTATCATAATTGAAGAAAGATATATTTTAAAAATTATTTAAAAAATATTATTTTTTATCAGTTTTCCATGAACTTTTTTGATTTAATTTTAAAGGATTTAATCATCTATGTTAGCACCTTTTTTTGTCTCATATGATTCACTGTGGATATTATCTAATGATATAAACCTTTTTATTTATTCATATTTAATAGTATTATGTGATGTCTAAATATTTATGAAACCTATTTCTTTTCCTCATGTCATTCAATAATGAACTGATGAATATTCATATGAGCTTATGGAACACATATATATGGATTTCATTATGTATCAGCGAATTTATTAAATCCCTCCAAGTAATTATGTAATGATTTATTACTCAAGAGATAAAATAAAGAGGATTGGGAGTGAATTGATCATATATATAAAAACCTATTTGGTATTAAACCCAATCCATTATAAGAATTATTCAATTATGTGATGATTATATTGGTACTGAGCCTCAAATTTTGAAATAATTACCCTACACTTATGATTATTCCACAATTTTGATGAAATATTACTTTTCTTATAACATGCTCTCATGTCTCAGAGATTATTAATGGTGATCCATTACTCATATGAATCATAACATTTTAAATGCTAAGGATTTATTCCTTGATTCATGATTTATGATCTTTTTTTATTAGATATAAACACCATATGTAATGACCATTATCTCATACCCCCATCCTTATCTTTTTCATTCATATAATAATTGATTGATATCTCCCATATTTACCCTTACTAATCATATGAGATCACCCATTCTTATGATTCCATTTTCTAACAAGTTATGAAGAAAGGTATAATAATGAATTTTTAAGGACTATATGAAAGAAGTAATTTTTTGATATGTTAAGGAACATAAATGAAATGTTTTGGTTTTGTTTATAAAATCCAACGAAACTATACTATTACCACTCTCCTGAATGAATTAATGGCTAATATTATATTATTTCATCTAAATTCATGTAATATATATATATATATATATATTATCATGTATCATTTGTAAGTAAATGTTTGAGGATGAAAATGCCTACCATCCTAAAATTTATTGGCAACATGAAGTTAGATAATTCAAATGTTACTCATCTTTATAAATATTGGTGGTTAATAGACTCACATCGGGTTTACCATTCTCTTTTCTAACACCTATTCATAGATTAGATTCATTTACAATTTTACAATTGATGGTCATTATCCGTCTCTCACAATGTTTCATTACAGAGGCAGACTACCTATCACCGTTATGGCTGATGGTTTGGGCTAAAATATTAGAATAGGTTGAATACATATCATCACTTCATACTATGTATTCCTCTTTGGTGTTTGATTTCTAGTCTTGGTATACTTTACTGATTTAATACATTCTTGTGAATTCATTTCTCAATGCCATGTTCATTTGGATAATAGTTAATTATATCACATACATTCATATTATGGGGAAATTATGTTCCAATAAATTTTGAGTGTGGTGTGTATATAGGGTATTTTGGGACTATATTTTATCATAATTAAGACAAAAACAAGCAGGTATCCTATGTATTTCATATATAAAATATTATTCATTTCACCATAGGAAACTCATTATTTTATAACAATGAAAATCATGTTAATTAAATGATACATTTTTCCTAGCCAATATCAGAAATGTATGCTCATCACATAATAAATCCTATATTATTACCAAGGGAATCGTGTTCTCATCATAAAAGGAATTCAATTTTTATCTCATAGGGATGGGTAATTTAGGCTTATTGTATAAGGGTATGAAAGAGATATCCTATTCATATCACATTTTCTTATTATTCTCACTACGTAAATAACATCATGCTTGTAACACAAGAAATACCAGACTCTCAAAATAAGACCCCATAGGTTTATCAAATATTTCTCCACATTCATGAAATTTGAGGAAGGATGGGTTTTGATGCATCAAAAGAGTTACCTCATCATACTCTTATCATAGAGTTTGTCTTATTATATTAAAATAATGAATCATTTAACTTATTCTCTTCATGTAAAGGATTGAATAGATTTAATATCAAATATATATTACATTATTTTAAATTCTTATGGATAAATTGAGAGGTTTTGTGATTGGTTGAGTATACACTAGAAAGATAATTATGTTTCAGAGATATTACATCTCAAGGGGGTAGAGGAAATGTATTGTAGGGTCGATGGAGTATCTAAGAGGAGTTAAATTAATTATACTGAGAAATTATAATCAAAACCAATTTAAGTCAAGTAAAAAAAATTTAGGTCATGATATAGAACTAGTCTATATAGTTTAACATAATAGGATAAGGACACATTGGTCATGAAAGAGGTTACATAATGTTATGGAGGGGTATTACACATGTGAGCTACCAAATTGAAAATATGACTCATTTAATGTTATAGTGGTTTGGAAAGTAGCGAATAAATGATTAAGTCTTATACCTATAATTTTTTCATCATGGTACATTGGATTATGAAGGATATATGGAAGGACTTATGCATATGATGTGTTTTCTAACCCATGAATGGGAGAAATTAGAATCATTATTACCTAGACTGTCCATTTTGTAATAGTTATGAGGATAAGGAAGCTTATATTTATGAGTGATAGGTAAAGTAAATACCCATTCCATGATTTATTCAACTGGATTAAGAGATAATTTCAATAATTCATTTCATTTTTATATATTTTCATGTAATAAACCAATAATATATTCTTATGGGAACTAGGAAGAATTAACATTCACAAAAGTATGTTTATTAAAATGAGTACTTCTAGTGGATCTCCATTATATGGGAATTGTGAAACCTGATAGTTTTGAGAAAAAAAAACTGTTATTTTAGATAGATTATTATCTATGGAAGAGAGTTTCATGGGGAAACTTCAAGAAAAATACAATACATCAGAGGATTATCATGAGGTAATTCAGGTATATTTCCCATCTTTTAGAGTCCATGATGGTTTTGGGGTTACATACAACACAAAATATGGAGTTACCTATGTTGATATATTTTATATATGTATTCCATTTAAATGATCCTATTTTTTATTTTTTTTTATTTTTTATTTATAGTCCACTTAATATTAAATGGAGGATGTTATATGGAATATGAGTCAAAGGAATCTCATGTGTATGAAAGTTTTCACTTGAACAGAATCATGAGATACAGAACATTGGAACTCAATATTATAAAAACTCATTAAATATTATTCAGAATTTCTTTAGTTCCTTATCATTTTAGAATTATTATTAATGTGGGAAAGTTATTAATTTTATATTTCCTCAAGATATAAAATTTTTAAATTATTAATTTCCATAAGAGTCAAGAAAGAACATTTATATAATACCAAATTTTAATAGACACAACTTTTGATTTATAAGTTTATTTGGGATCCATGTGTAATAAAATAAATTCATATAAAACATAATTATGAACTATGATATATGGATACCCGATAAAAGGTGACTTCTAATGCCATAAAATTCCTAAATGATGTTGTAGAAGTATTTTTTTAGCTTTGACAAGTTTTTTTTATCATTTTTATTTCATTTTCTCAATATCAATAGTATGATCATAAATTAATAACCATAAGTCGGTAGTAATTATTTATATCTAGGTCATATATAAGGATTCCATGTATTGGGGGATGGTCTTATTTATGCTATTTAAGGTCATGTATGGTGGATTGTCTTGCAGATTTTATAAGGACTAAGATGACCTATAACTTTAAGGCTGTATTATAAGAACTCAGATGTAGGAGGTTCGATACAGATCTTACTCCGATTTATGAAAAAGTAGAATTAATTTTTTCTAGTGGTGAACTCATTGAGGGAGGAATAACATAAACTAGATTCCATAAGCCTCAATAATAAGTCAATATTTTATGGGGGTTTATATAGAATACTATTATAGGAGATACATGAATTACTATAAATCCTAATATTATAGGAATCAAAACACATGTAGTTCATGATATAGGTAATTTATACCATATTATTGTTAAACCATTGAATTTTTCTCATGTAATGTATCTGTAACCACAGAAAACACGAGGACTAAAAAATTAATCATATATGGATTGAGATCCCATATAAGGGATCGATATTTTAATATGGACCATCAAGAATAATCCTCTCCAATTAGTTTTTTATCATGTGAAATGGACCACTCATATGAGGTTAAATTCATCTAGGATGGACTATATTATATGTAGTTTAAGATTATTTTAAAAACATGTATATGACATTTTGTATATAGTCATATATCGGGGACCTTATGATGTGTGGTTAAGAGGCAAACAACAAGGATATCATTCTATGCCATTTAATTTAAATTGATAATGATGTTTGAACACAATAAAAAGTAATGTAATGTAACTTTTAAGTAACCATACCTTTGTGGAAGTATTAGTATCCTCTCAATAAATTTTTTTTTATAAGCTCTATTATAGTAATCCTTGTGTATATCTTATGTTTATTTACATTTTGGATCTAGTTTATATGGATTCATCGCAATAATCATTTTAATTCTCAGAGCTAGTACCAATTATCCTTTGAGTAATTAAAATATATGAACAATATTATTATAATCTAACTTTACGTGTTTCAAATGAACATAAAGGTTATAAATCCTGAATAACCTCTTCCCATCAAATGGCTCTAGCTCAGATAGTAAGATCTAAATTATATCATCTTCAAATAAAAAATTGTGGATGGTAATGTGAAGTGAGAAAAGTTAAATAAAAATAGGTGAGACTATATATATCCCATATACTAGAGAATATGTAATTTATTTCTTTGTTTTATGTAATTTCCTGTAATAAGGGTAATGAAAATATAGGTTTATTTCATAAGAATACATGTTTACCACCCAATAATATTTGTAAGAATGTTAGATAGATAATTATTGAAATATTATATCTATATATTCAGAAATTAATTATAGTAGAATGAATTTCTGGACATGATATTGAATTTAAATAATAAAATATTCAATTTGGAGATATTTAAATCAGTGTCCTTTAACATTAATCTTCAGTGAGGGACACCAAATCTAGTAATGATATTGGTCCTCAAGAAGCTGATGATATCCTTTCCCGTAACTTAAATGAGGTATTGATCTTGAACCTAATTAGATAAAAATACGATGATATAAAATTTAGGTTTGAACAAGATGGATTTAACAATGTGATATGGACCCATAAAAATATTCCAACCTTGTGAATAACCAAAATTTAATGGTGGTGTCCATCAATTATGGGGTTGATGAATGAATTTTGAATGCATCATAGAAGTCTAGAAATTATTTGTTATCTATATTAATTAATGAATCATTAATGGAAAAAGGGATCCAATCCTATTTATTTTAGGTAATATCTTCTCCCATCATTAATTAACATCATTGGATTTTTTATATACATAAAATATAAGGATGAGAGACTTTTATCCTCCAACACACAAGTGGGGGACTCCACTAGAACCTTATAATAAGATGAATTTTGGAAATTTGGTTCATGATAAAGTATATTTTTTTACTAAATGTTTCCTGATTAATTCCTTTATTACTTAATATAATAAATGTTTTTTTTTGTTTTGAGGTTAAACTACTATAGGAGACTTCCATCCAATCATGACCATAGTTGACAAGGATATGAGTTCGCCTTAGTGATGGTGATTATTTGTTTCATTTATCTCCTCGATATAAATATTGAGTAATGGTGAAAACACCTACAATGATTTATTTGAATGAAGATTTCATACTTTTCAAATTCAAACATGGTTGTAGCAATGTTGTGTGAGGAATATTTAAGGGTATTTTTAACAACCTGTAAATTTATCAACAGAATATTACATCTTCTATCAGAATAAAAATAGACCATATTTAGAAACCAATAAATACATTATTCTCATAAATAATTAATGATATAATAGTCAAAAATTAACCAATAACATTTCCAAATATTATAACATGATAATAAATAAAAAAAATAAGATATTAAGAATGGGAATATTTTGATTTCCTGGACTAATAGAAATGACCACACTAATGAACATTGTTATATAAATAAAAAATAATGTTTCTAATATAATATTCCTTTTTAATATAAAAATATATATTCTTGAAATAATTTAGAATTAATTGAAGAATGATTTAAATAAGATGAAATTATGTAACCTAAATGGACATTAAAAATATAACCATTATAATAGTGATCTGACTATTAGATATAGTAACCTATCCCTTAAAATACTATGACATCTCAAAAAATTATTAATTAAAATTTAGGTATCATATAAATAAACAATGATACATATATCCCAATATAAGTGAATAATTATTTTAAAAAATGATAAATTATGTGTTGGATTTTTTGAAAAAAGTAAATTTTTATTTACATATTTATAATTTATATAATTATAGAAAATAATTTTTTTTTCATAAAATATATTCATAAGTTAATATTATATTTTATTATAATTAGATGAAAATTTTATGTTAACTAAATGTATTTCTCAAAAGGTCAAAAAATAGATTATTATATTTAAATCAATATTTTTTGAATAATAGATGATTTAATTTAATAATTAAATTTATAATATTTAGAAAATTATTTTCATAAAATTGATTTCACTTTTAAAAAATACACTTCAAAAAATATTACAATTAATTTTTGATATTTTTCTAAAATAGTTGGATTTTTTATGAATTATGAAATATGGTAATTAATGGTATTTAACATTATAAGATAAATCATGAATTTTTGAGTCATATATGATTTAATCATAAATTATATCTAACAATCCTTCAATATTTATTGTATTTAGTATTAGGAATCAACACTATTGATAGTCTTGATTCAAAATAACAGACTAATGAATAAAATAATAAAAATCACACCCCACCTCACCTTAAAAATACCACCACTTCTCCTCACACCTTATAAAACATGTATCATGAAAATATTATTCCAAATTAACATTCTAGGCCTCTAACACATGTATACTAGTTTATTGTATCAAAAAAATACCAATTCAAATTTCTTTAAGCGGTCGTTCATGGAGATGATATCCATTATGTAACATTCTCAAACAACCTCTTTTAATTTCATTTCTTATTCTGTATTCTCTTAACTCATTAGGACATCAAATAATAATAACTCTTGTTTAAATTTTTACTATAATTTTATATATCTATTGAAATATATTTTGTAGACCACTTTTCTTATCACCTATTATTTAACGAAATGAAATATTAGTTCAAATTATGGGGTTTTACCATCACCATGGATAATGATTTTTCATTCTCCATTACCACCTTCAATACTAGTAATAAAACTATTATAATTGTTAAATAAGATATTAATTTTTATATTATAACATTTTTGTATTCTGTAACTAGTATGTAGTTACAATATAAAATAAAATAAAACTATATCATGATGGTTAGAAAAAATTCAAAAATGAACTAAACAATTATCAATAACATTTTATCAAAAACATTATCCCCGTACAAGTAAAATAATTATATATGAGAAAATTTATAATTATCTACTTTCATGAATACCACTTCATTTAACATTTTGAGAATTATTCCTATTTCACTTAAACATCCATAATTATATACAACTGATCTGATCCTGATTCCATGAAAATGTATACTCCCAGAATGATTAAATAAAACATTATAACACATAAAAATTGAAATAAATGAACATAATATAATTATAACTAAAAAAATACATGTATAATAGGTTCTTAATTACTTAATAAATAAATCTAATTTTATTATCTATGAAATTAAGTACAATTGTAGAAATAATTAGGATTTAAGGTATGTGATCTCTCCAAATAATCATTTTTCATTTGGGATATGATTTCTCTCTCCTTACCCAATATATTTCTTTATTATTATTATATACACATCATAAATTATATTTAATTGTTCCACACAGGAGTATATTTCTAAATTCTTCATTATCTTATGGGGAAATACATGTTTCCAGAAGGTTCATTTTTCAATTTCACTTGATAAGAAAACATGATTGAAGAGAACTTCATTTTTTTCATACCCATTATCCTGTACACATAATAATATTCTTAAGCTATAGGTATTTTTATAAAATCTCTTATTTTATCATTGATGACAATTTTATTTCATTTTTATGTTTATACAAACAAATATTCCATCATTCTCTTTGAAGAATCTTTAATATTTTCCCTGAAACCAAACTTAAGGGGCTCATTTCTAAAGTTTCCTAAACATTTTTTTCATGTATTCACTTCAGTTGGACAAAATTAAAAATTATATATTATGATTTTTGCTTTATTATTGTCAATAAATAACTTAATACCTTAATTAATGGATTCAATTTTGATACTCCCTTTTGTGATGCCTTATGACATGATTTCAAAATCCATTTCATTCTTGGGGAACCATTATGACTATTCATTATGATTTATTTATTTATGTGGAAAAAATATGCATGTAAATGTTTTCATGGGTGCCCCCAAATATTTCTCCAGTGCATTGAATAATTTTTACTCTCTTTAGATTAGTGTATGGGATTAATAAGGAATCCTAATCCATTTTGGGACTTTGTCCACCAAGTAATATCATCTTGGTAGTTAGCCTTAACACATTTTTATGGGATGTTATGTGTTGCTTCCAAATTCGTATATTTCCATGATAACATGAATATATTTCCTTTATTATATTCCTATAAATTATTTTTCATGTTCCATGTATTTCATGTTATTATGTTATGTCATCTATTTCATGTTTTATACTACTTTTACAAGTTTATTCCCTTTCTAGAATGTTTCAGTCATTCCTTTTTATCTATGTTTTCCTAACCATATCCTATGTAGTTTTAGGAGATCAAATAAATATTAGATATCATTATAGAGAATAATAAAATATTTTTTATTCTAGTTTCATGTTTTTAAATTATTTATATAGTGTATCAAAGTCACTATATTATTATATTTTATTTCATGGATAATTATTCTCAATATCAGTTTCTAATGTTGGAAGAATTATAAAGTTTCTATAGTAGGTGTTATAGTATTCAATAGTCATTTTTTGGTTTTTAGACTATAAGAAATTAGTAATAACTCTAGGGATAATTATATCACCATGAATAAGCTATGTTAAAACTTTTAGAATCATAACATAAGAAATAATTTTCAATTAAAAGTTTTGACTTCCAATCTTATTGTTGTGTTTTTATATTCACATTAGATTGGCATTAAAGCACCCTAATTTTATTCTTCTTCTCTCTATTTAGTTAATGTTAGGAAATAAGAGAACCCATATAAATAATTAATATCATAGTCTATGTGATGATCACCCTAAAATGATTCCAAAATGATGCAAAGAGTATCCTAGATCTTCAGGATATTAATGCATAAACTAGATTAATCAATGAATAATAAATTGAATCATGTGGATCACCCTCTTTACCATAAATAAGATCATTTTTTGGTTGAATACTTCATGTGATAAAGAACTCTTATTAGTGTAGGATCTTTTGATCCCCTCATCGTGGAAAAATGTATTAACTCTATTGAAAAGATGTTATCTATCATTCAATGCTCAGAAGAAGAGAATTTCATATTTTTTTGACAATAATTTTTAAGGGGATGGTGATTAGTGGTGGATACTAGTAAAAAACAAATAATTTATTAGGGAAATTAGTTCCATTAATTGGGAAGGATTTAAGAATATATTTTTAACTCGTATTTTCCCTAAACTCACCATATTAAGATGGAGAGGGAGTTCCTTGGATAAAAAAATGGAAAATGATTCTCTCAGGGTATATGAGGAAAAAATTAAAAGGCTTATACAATACACATCCATTGATTTATAGAACACTAAATGAATGGTGGATCACTTTTTACTTGTATTAATGTTGATTCTATCAAAATCCTTAGCGATTAGAGAGTTTGATAGTTATGTTGGGATTTTGTAATATTCCCTAAATGATGAGATTGATATTGGGGACTCTAGGTTATAATTTGGTTCTAGATATAAAAATAGGAAAATGAGTTTAATATTGGATGATCAATAAGTGCATCCCATGAAAGAAATAAAAAATGTAATCCCACATGTCAAATGTGTGGGAAGAAGCATATTGGAAACTATTTAAAGGGAACCACGAGATTCTTAAGATGTAGAAGAGATGGGCCTTGGGATAATTATTATCTTAGGTTTCTGAAGAATCCCACTAATTAATAAGTATAATGGAAGGTTAATATCAATGACCAGACTATAGTGAAGTGTACCAACTACAAGGATCCTGGAAATTCTATGATCCAGTGACCTAAGCCATGGGTTATAGGAATAAATCATAAATAACATCTTTCAAGGTAGTAAGGATGGTAATATTATATCACATTGGATGATGAGGAGAAAAAATATCTTAATCTTATAGGGATACTTATTATTTATTCAATAATGGTGAACATACTATTTTATTTTGGTTCTACACATTGTTTTATATATTGAATGTTTAGTATAAATATTGAAACACCACCTAAAAAACATTAATGTTGAGTTATCTGTGATAACAATAAATGAAGAAATTATTACATCTAATGTATATAACTTTTACAAGTTAATGTCTATAGAATGAACCTCTTTGAAAATAAAATATTACTTCCTTTGGTGGAGTTTGATTCTATATTGGGAAAATATTGGATATTTTTATACAAAGAAAACATCAACAGTTGGGAAAGGGTGATCACTCTTCATATCCCAATGTATCCCCTAGTTCTGTACAACTGTAAGGAGGATGATGAATATCTTTCTTAATAATAGTATATATTATTCAATTATTTCTTTAGGATAAATCATATATTGATCAAATTATAGAGACAACTTATAAGATCGTGCTAAAAGACATGCCCATTGTGACGTACTATAATGATATGTTCCTTGAATACATGATTGGTATTCCTTATAAGTAATAGGTTGAGTTCTCAATAGTTATTATATATGGATGTATATCCATATAAAATATTTCTTATAAGATGGACACTATTTAGTTGAATGAACTAAATAAATAGTTACAAGATAATATATACAAGGGTTTTATACACCTGAGTACTTTACTATGGTGTGATTTGGCCCACATCATCAAAAATATGGATAGATCAATGCATCAATGCATTGATTATACTGAACATAACAAAATCATGATTTTGAAAAAGTATCCCAAACTACAATTAGATTAATTGTTTGATCTACTACATGGGGAAAAGTAGTTATCTAAGGTGGGTCTTCTGTTAGGATATTACCAATTAATGGTGAAAGATGGAATATATTCCCATGAATTGATTTAGAGGAAGTTATGGTCACTATAATTTCTTAGTGATTGCCTTCATACTCACTAATAATCTGTCAATTTTTTTTTTCAGATGTAAGGAATAGTTATTTTATAGACTACCTCAAAACATTGTAGTCTTTGTATATGATATTCAGATATACTCCAAGATGAAGGAGGAACATGATGACCATTTGGATACTATTCTAGTGAATTTTTGAAGGGTTAAAATTTATGAAAATTATAGTAAATTTTATTTTTAGATGGAGAAAGTATCATTTTTTGTGGTATTTTATCACACAAAAAGGGATATATGTGGATCCCTATAAAACAAAGGCAATTAAAGAGGGGTGCAACCCAACATATATAATAGAGATCTATTGTTTCCTAAGTCTAGCTATTTATTGCCTATAATTTTTTAGGAACATATCATGATAGTCAAATACAATAAAAAAACTCACTCGGATGGGAGTAATGTTTTTATAGACCAGTGAATTTGAGGATTATTTCAATGAATTTAAAAAGTGAATTATCATTGCACCAGTACATACATAACAAATAACTGGGGAACTATTTATGGTGTACATATATTATTCAAAGAAGGTCTTATGTTGTGTACATACGAAAAATGATAAAGTAATTGCCTATAACTCAAGGAATCTGAATGTTCATGAGATAAACTATCCAGAAATGATCAATAGTTTTAGGATTTGATCTGTAAATAAAAAATACAATAGAATTATCCCTATATGGAGAAGTTTGAGATATATATTGATCATAAGATCCAATAATATATATTCAAATAGATGGAGTATTAAATGATCTATAGAATATAGTTTGAACTCATAAAGGATTTTTACTACTCAATTAAATATAATAATTATAATGAAAATAATGTGGGAAATTATCTATGTAGAAATGACCCATTAACTTTATTAATGATTTGAATTGAGAAGGATACAATCTTTATAGACTTCAAAAGGATGGATATGGGAATCATATAGGAAGTTTTATCATCATTATTTCCAAAATGATTCCCCGACCATCCCTTTTTCATATGATAATGTATTATTAATGTGATAATGTGGAAATTCAGAAGAAGGTGGAATCTATCAAAAAATTTAAATCCATATATTTCAAAATTGACAAGGAAAGAGATAAAGGATTCAGGTCATGTCTAAATGTACCATAAAATTCTAAGATAAAGAATGATATTATAAATTATGTACAAAGGTTAACCTTCTCTATCCTCATAGGGATCACAATGATGTATCGATATCTCTAAGAGAACTATTGGTGGGTCAATATGAAGAAGTACATAACTAAATATGCATCATTGTGTCTGGTATGTAGTCATGTGAAGGATAAAAGGAAGAAGTCTAAGGTGATTGTTATACTGTTAACCAAAAAATATTGAAATGGTAAAATACACTATATACATGGTAACTAGACTTTTAAAGACATAGAAAGGATATCATTTGATATCGGTAATTTTAGATCATATTACAAATTCTACTCATTTTATTGTGATTCTAGAGGACTTATCACTCAACCAATAAACATGAATATACATCAAAGTAGTGGATAGGCCGAATGGGGTTCCATTATTGATTATATCTAATTGTGATCCAATATATACCAATATTTTTTGAATAATTATTAAAAATTATCAAAATACTGAGCTGAATTTTAGTATAGCTTTTCTTCCACAAAAGTAATTCAAAATCTGAGTGGATTATTTAAACATTATAAAATATGATCAGACCATGATAAATAAAATTAAAAGGAGGATTAGATAAAAAAATTCCTCTGGTGGAGTTCTATAAAAACTATAATTTCAAATAAATCATAAAAAAGGATCTATTTGAAGCCCCTTATTGGAAAATATGTAGAACAACTGCATGCTAGGATGAGGTCAGTGAATGTAAGTTACTGGGACCATAAATGGTCAATTAAAAGGTATAAAAGTTAAAAACCATTAAATATAATATACATGATTTCTAAAATAAAAAATAAAAGCTATAATGATAATCTTTTATGGGACATGGAGTTTGAGGTTATTGATAAATTATTCCTCTGCATGTGTCCACGGAAGAGGTCCATGGGTTTTGTGAAGAAAGGAACGATAATTCCAAATAACTATAGCCCGTTGGGGATTGTTGATCTCCTCAGAGCTATAGCATATTGACTATAACTTCAACCAACCATGTCTCATGTATAATATTTATTTCACATATTCATCTTGGGTAATTACCTACTATATAATTCACAAGTACTAAAGTAAAAGATGGTAGATCTGGAAAATAGCCTCCCTTATGATGAGAATTTGGTGAAGATTTTGACCATGGAGACAAGGTTATATGCTATAGGATATCTCGCCTATTTAATGTAAAATAGAGAAACCAATTGTATATACATGGTAACTAGATAAAACAATGAAGGATAAGTACCCCCACCTATTTAAACCATATTTTATAAAATGAATTTTCAAGGAAATAATTTCATGAGGGGATATGAATGTAACGAGCCATAATTTTATAAATTAAACATACATTATTATGTAATAGAATACATTCATCACATAGAGAATAAAATAAATTAATTATCCTAATAAATTAATAATGATACATTAGTTAGAAGATAAATTCGTAAGTGGGTCAAATATTACAGCGGGATAATAAATAGAAAATAACACAATAAGTATTGGAAAATTTGGATAGGCTCAATCCAATAGAATGACTGCACTCATGAACAAAAAATTTATATTGAAACAAGATTTAGATAATATAATATTCACTTTTAAGTTAAAAAAATATATCCTTGATAGAAATTAGAGGTGAAGGAAGAATGAATGAAATCAGTGCAAATTAAGGATCATATTTGACGGTTATAAATTTGACAGATGAAATAGTAATTTGAATGATATGAATGGTAACATGGACATTAGCATAGTAACATCACCTATTAATGTATAAAATATAATTTTAGTATCATATAAATAATAAAAAGATATATTTATATCATGGTATAAGTAAATAAATGTTTTAAAATGATAAATGATGTGTAAGAGTCTTCGTAAAGCATAAATATTTATTTAAATCATTATAATTAAAATAATTATTTAAATGAAAATTTAGTTTCATAAAATATATTCATAATATAATATAATATTTTATTATAATTATAAAATACATTTAGATTACAATAATTAATTATTCAATAGTTAAAAATCTATTATATTATTAAAATCTATATTTTTTTGAATAAATGTTTATTTAATTTGAAAATAATATTTATAAAATTTAGAAAAATATTTTCATAAAATAGATTCAATTTTTAAAATATATACATAGAGAAATGGAAAGGGGTAATTATTTAGCTTTTTTAAATTAGTTGAATTTTTAGTGAATAGTGAAATACATTATTTTATGGAATTTAATATTATAAGAAAAATAAATGAATTTTTTAGTGATATATTATATAAGAAACCATTATATAGAACCCTAATTCATTTTTTATTTTATATATTTATAGAAATAAACACTATTTGTACTATTTATCCATAAATAATAAACTAATGAATATAATAAAAAAACACCATGTCTCCCGACCCTATGAATACCACCCATTACCACCTCTTCTACTCACACCTTATAAGACTTGTATCTTTTCAATATTTAACCCAATTACCTTCCCAATCCACTTGTACAAATCCAATATACTATTTAATTAAAAAAACAATTCTGAGTTCCTTAAGGGGTCTTTCAAGGAGGAGATATCCAAGAGGTATCATTCTCAAGCAACCTCATTTAATTTCTTATCATATTCTAACATCACCTCACATCATTCATTCATCAATGAATAATAATTCTAGTGTCATGTATATAATATAATTTTATATCAAACACTTTTCTTATCTCTTCTTATTCAATGAAATGAAATAGTTTCCCATATTATGGAAGTTTATCAAAACCATGGATAATGATTTTTTATTTTCCATTACCACTTGAATGGCTTGACATAGAAATATATGTATCATTAAAATAGATTTTAATACAAATATAATATCGTTTTTCATGTTCCTTATCTAATATATATACATAATGTTATATAAAAATAAATTACTTGGTGATTTTTAGAAAACTAGAAAAAATAAACTAAAAACTTATCATTACCATTTTATCAATTGAATTATTCTCAATCTAAAAAAATGATATATAGAAAAAATTATACATATGAATTTTAATTAATTAAACATCATTTCACTTCCATATCATTATTCCCATTTGACATGAACTTCCATAATTATATAAAAGTGAACCAATCATGAAATCAAGAAAATGAATGCTCCTAGAAAGTTAAAATTGAACTTTATTACTCATCCAAATGGATATAAGTGAACTTAATAAAATTATATTAAATTAAATACATGCAATTGAGGGTTTGGATCATGTAATTAATGAATATAATTATAATATACATGACATTAAGTGTAATTTTATAAGTCATTATGACATAAGGTAGTGGATCCCTCTTAACCGTCATTTTTATTTTTGGGAACGCTTTCTCTATATTTACTAAAATGTATTGTAAAGACCCCGAAATTCCATGTAATTTTTTTAAAATTATATTGAAATTTTATGTGTCTGTGAAAATTGACAGTGCATGATTCCGAGGCCATGTGTAACCGAAATGGATTTCTGAACTTTTTTTATATACGTTCAATAAGCATGTGAGCGGGTTTTTGTAACTTTTGAACCAGCGCTCGGAATTGAAATCTGATGTCACTGTTGAACTCACAGGGCCAATATTAGCTTAAAGAGACCTTCACCTCGACCGTAGTAGGTCGAGGGTGAAAGTTAGTTTTTGTGATTATTGTGGAAATAAAAATAGAATAAAAAACATCTTTTATTTTATTTTTATAACCTCTCTTTTTAAATTATGGAGGTAGGGACCACCCGAGCTGGAAAACCCCCAATTTAAATTCTTGGTGGTGGGGACCACCGAAACCCCTATTAATGTGGAAAACCTCTCAATACTATAATTAATAAATTGAGCCAACTAAAATTAATTAAATGTGTCAACATTAATTAATTGTTAGACTTATTTTTAATAAGTTGGCTCTTCATTTTTGTGGGGTTGGAGGATTTTGTTAGAAAAGGATCTTGGGAGAATTCTGGATAAACATTCTCCCCAACAAAAAAAATTTTCCTCTTCAACAAGGAACGTGGAAATGACCCCAAGCCCGGATTGGAAGCGCTTTGCGGAAGAAACAAATGTCGATGTTTTCCAATGACTGCATCTTCTATCTGTTGACTCCTCCAACGAATGAAAAGGTAAGGTATGTTATTTTCAGTACCCCTTACCCTTTCTTGATGTTCTTCATGATTCAAGACCAAATAAGCCGCTTGTTACCATTCTAATATGGAGGGTTTGGGCCAAATGAATACTGCCCTACCACTCTGCAACCATTGTGGATTGTGGTGGTTTTAAATCAATGGAGATGTCCCGAGAAGAGTGTGGAAGTCTACGGAATAAAGAATGGGACACCAGGGTGCGCCTAGAGACCCGAATAATGTCGACGGTGACCCGTTCTGGCGACCGACAACGGTGGGGATCGGGAGCGGCAACAGGCACTCCAGCTAGCCGCGAAGACGGCGGAGGTGAAATTACACCGCCAATGAAGGGTCGTGGAAGAGTTAGTGCGGTGTCCAGACCATTGCTGGTCATGGGACGGGGGTGGAGGCATGCATCCACGCTGCATATCATGTAGGGGGCAGGGCGCAAGGCCGCGGTGGCGATGGAGGGCAGGTCGGCTCGCTGCAGGCCGCCGGTAATGGCACGGCTTACGACCACGCCGTGCGGATTAGGTCTGGACATCTGGCCCACCGAAAGTGGAGAAGACCGCCCAGAAGGGTGCAACATGGGCTGCCAAGTGGGCCACCTATCAGGCCAGACCACGCCGGCATGCTGGGCTAGACCCCTCGGGCCGTGTCAACCTGAACCGGGTCGGGTCAGCCCGACCGAGTCGGACTGGACGAGGACCAGCTTCGACCCTTTTCTCTCTTTTGTCCATATCTTGTGCTACGAGCATCCGTTTGATGAACCATCTGCGGTTCTAGAAACCTTGGATCGATATGGTCCTATCTCTATACCCCAATTGAGTTTTGGATAATTTTGGGGGTATGGTCGGGTTGGACCATACACAGATCCAACTGGGCCCTCGGGACTAAAAGACCAATAACATACATACTGGGTATCCGATTGACGCATCGTATATTGCGTTGAGACCCCTTTTACATGTTGGTCCTTTGGGATACTTCTTCCTGGGACTTCATGGTAGTTGGAGTATCGACTTGTGGCTTGAGGAGTGGATCCTCCCAGAATTAAGAGAGATTAGTACAGGAACCCTATAACTAGCTGTAACTTGAGAAATGGATCCTATGTGGGTCTATGTTTTGGGATCCTACATGGGTCTGTGTTTTAGTATCCCTCTTGGATCCGCTCCAGGAATCCATGTGGGACTACTCTAGGATCCTATGTGGGTCTAATGTACTAGGATCCTATGTGGGTCGGATGATCTAAGATCCTACGCGGGTCTGATGATTTAGGATCCTACATGGGTCTACCTCTTAAGAGAGTAAGATGATTCAGTAGTTACATCTAATCATCTTTACTACCATACCTATATTATACCTTGTCTGAGTTGAGTATTTACCTTTTTGGTAATCTTCTATATGGATTACCTTTGTGGGACCTACCTTTATGGTGATACCATTGTGGTATTCTTCTGTGTGGCATTACCTATGTGGTACTTACCTTTGTGGTGTTACCCTCGTGGTAAATACCATCGTGGTGATACCTTTGTGGTATTTTTTTTGTGGTGTTACCTTTGTGGTACTTACATTTTTGGTGTTACCTTCGTGGTATTCTTTCCTTCGTGGAATAGATGTACTTTGGCTAAAAATTTGGGCCTTTATTTTCCTCACGAATGAGATGGGTATACTTGATAATGTAGGTATATTTATGTGCATATAACTAAGTAGGGTTGTCTGTTGTTTTCTTGATTCTTGGTTTATCTTTTGTGGTTTTTGTGAGACCATTGAGGGTCTCAGGTTCCCTACGGAGTATCGTTATACTCACCCCTGCACGGGCTATGCCCACACCTTGTTTTGTTTGGTGCAGATGACATACAACGCTGACTGAGGACGTGGGTACTAGGACTGGAGGTAGCTTGGAGGTGGACCTTAGACAAGTCATACCGTAGAGACGACGGTTCAAGAGTTGTACCTACCCTTTACATAGGATCCTTGGCTGGTGTTCATATGATCTTTTCAGCTTACTTGTACTTTCTAGTGTTCTTGTACTTTCCAATTGGGCTTGTATTCTGGCCCCTTTTACTTACTATACACACTCTTTTTACTATACAGTTTACATGTGTTCGTATCTTGTTGGGTGCTTGGTTGGATATGTTAATAGGATATAAATTTAATGCCTTCTCGGTTTTAGGAAATACACCTTTCAGTTCTACTCGCCAGCCCCTGGCCTATTGAAAGTGGGCTTGGGGTAGTCACGGCATGAGCCCGAGGGGACGGTTCAGGAAAAATTTGTATCAGAGGTGTAGGTTCTACCCTAGAACATTGGACTCTGATATTTTTAAAGAAAATAGTGTTATGTGTAGTGAGTGTGGTTATCATTTCATGGAATCCAGTTTTGGTGTGGCATCTGATGTATCCATAAACCCAGACCCTGACTTCAGATTTCTGACTCTGTGCCTGAAAACACTGATTGTATGTGTGTTTTGAAAAGTTTTCTTTGTGATATCTATGATTCATATCACAAGGTATAACTTTTTGACAGTGGGGCACCTGTTTCTTTTTAGGATCCCTCCACACAGACAACCGGATAGGGTTCCGGGTAGAGTACGTGATGATAGCCCACCAAGCGACGAGGACTCGGTGCAGGTCCCTTTATCATTAGAGGCACCAGTGGAGGCACCAGAAGTACCATTACCCGTTTCTCCATAGATTCCACCATCCCTAGAAGTAGAGGGTTCATGCTTCATGAGCGCATTGCATGAGTTCCAGTGCCAGAGGCCACCCAGGTTCAGGGGTGAGATTGATCCACAGGCAGCTAAGGATTGGCTGGTGGCTGTGGTGAGAGTCTTTCGAATGGTAGGAAGAACAGATGATCTCACAGTGGCCCTTGCTACCAGTCTTCTACAGGAAGCATCAGGAAGATGGTGGAGCTTGATGATCTAGGTTCATGATCAGGTGAAACTTCTTTGGGTAGACTTTGAGATCCTGTTTCAGGCAGAGTTCATCCTAGCGACCCTTCACGCAGTGCTCACACATGAGCTTATTCATCTGTAGTAGAGTAGCATGACAATGGCTCAATACATAGAGTGGTTCACCGACCTGTCACACTACTCCACTGATATGGTGGGGGAGACATTCTTCCGGGCCCAGACATTTGAGAAGGGACTTAGGTGGCAGATCAGGGCTTCCATTATTTCTCTTAGCATCCCGATGTTGGCGGGGGTGTTAGAATGAGACCTCATAGTGGAGAGTTTTCTTGCTGAGCAGTTCCCAGTAGTGAGACCCACCACAAGGGATCATGTAGCAGAGTCTTTTATAGCTGGCAGCAGAAATATTTCACAGAGGTCCCAGAGGACTAGACCTACAGGTGGACGACCGTAGGATTCCGGGTCGGTCGTGCGGGGCACTAGAGACAAAGACAGTCATGTGAAGAGCAGGCAGTGTTACGCATGTGGCGGGCATGGTCACATGGCCCGTGACTTCCTGAACGATTGTACGGGTGATCAAAAGATGGTTGAAGAAACGCCCAGGCAGAGATAGAGGTTTCACCGAGGAGGTCCGCAGGGATCAGGTGGACGTGGAAGAAGAGCTAGTCATGTAGCTGGCGGTGGGCGACGATTCTAGATATTACTACCACAACCACCTAGTGGTCCACCCCGTCCACAAAGAGCCGGTGGACATGGGGGATCTTAGCTCTAGGCAGTTGACGCCTACGACCATGGCACTCTAGAGATGATACAAGGTACGATCTGTGTCTACTCCACCTTATCTACAATACTTATAGACACATGTACAAGTCATACGTTTTTTTTCACTGCCATAATTTGGATCTCGAAGTTTCTGGTGGATCCATTGGCTTGATCCTTACTGCTAGAGACTCTTATGAGAGAGGATACGAAAATTATACACTGGTTCCGGTAGTGTGAGATTACTCTAGGAGGCAAGAGCTTCGGCTGGGATCTCCTAGTAGCATCATCGAGGCCTTACGACGTCATCTTGGGTATGAACTGGTTATCTACAGTACATCCTCAGATTGACTATATTTGGTGCAAAGTGTGGTGTTTCTGCACGGATGGGACTAGGTTTACCTTCACCGAGAAGAAGGGAGCCTTTTCATCATAGGATGGACTTACCCGGAGGGGAGTGTAGCAGATCACTCAACATTTGGCTATCCTTATTTTCAGAGTGGTTGATGTGGAGAGTTTGAGCTATCCTGTAGTGGTGGACCAGTACACGGATGTCTTCCCTGGTGATGTTCTGGGTCTACCTCCACACAGAGAGGTGGAATTTTACATTTATTTATACCACGGGATGACACCAATATCTACACCATCGTATCAGATGGCTCCCGCAGATCTTTGTGAGCTGTGGGTACAGATGGAGGACTTAAAGGGTAAGGGGTTCATCTGGCCCAGTGTTTCTCCTTGGGAAGCCCCCATTTTGATTTCCAAAAAGGTGGATAAGAGCTTGAGATAATGTGTTGAATATCAGCGCCTGAACTAGGTGACTATGAAGAACAAGTACCCATTTCCAAGGATTGATGAACTCTTTGATCAGCTGAAGGGAGTATAGTGGTTCTCGAAGATAGTCCTTAGATCAGGCTATCAAAAGCTTAGGGTATGAGATCAGGATGTGCGTAAGACGGATTTCAGATGTCAGTATGACCATTATGAGTTTTTGGTCATGCCGTTTGGTGTGACCAACACTCTTGTAGTGTTGATGGGACTCATGAACATGATGTTATAGACATTCCTTGATCACTTTGTAGTAGTCTTCATCGATGACATTCTGATCTACTCTGCAACCTAAGAGGAGCATGCCAATCATTTGCAGATAGTTCCGGACACAATCCGAGAGCACCGACATTATGGTAAGCTCTCAAAGTGCCAGTTCTGGATATGAGAGGTTCACTTTTCATGACATGTCTTTTCAGAGGCAGGAGTTGTGGTGGATCCAACGAATATTGAGGCGGTACTTTCTTGGGAGCCACCCAAGAGTGTAACAGAGGTACGGAGTTTCCTGGGTTTGGCCAGATACTACCTAAGGATTGTGCCATATTTCTCTAGAGTTACAACACCTTTATCAGCATTGATAAAGAAAGGGAAATTCTTCGTGTGGTCGGAGAGATTCCAGTGGAGTTTTTAGGAGATTAGGAAGAGACTAGATAGTGCCCCCATCATGAGGCATCTATAGGAGGGCGTTGGGTACGTATTCTACTACGACGCATCAGGGATCTGGCTCGGATGTGTCCTGATGTATGAGAGATCAGTGATCGCGTATGATTCTCGACAGCTGAGACAACATGAGAAGAACTACGCTAACCATGACCTGGAGTTATCAACAGTGGTCTTTACCTTGATTATGTGATGACATTACATGATGGGAAAACGTTTTACAGACTGCACTGATCACAAGAGTCTCTGGTATATCTTATCTCAGAAGTACCTAAATTTTAGACAACAACATTGGCTTGAGTTCCACCTGGACTATGACTTAGAGAAAATCTATACTCTTAGGAAGGGGAACATTGTAGCATATGCACTCATCTGGTGATCTGGTATAAATCTTCCAGGTGAGGTGATGGAGCAACCAACCTCTATAGAGATATCCTTTGTGGAAAGAGATGGAGAAGCTTTTCTTCAGTCTCTTACAGTCACTCCCCACCTCTTCAGTGAGTCAAGGAGGTGCAGTGTGGGGACACTGACTGCGAGGATTGACGTGTTCAGATAAACTCAGGAAAGGCACCTGATAAATTTTCTAATGGTGGGGAGCATGTCATCCTCTTCGGAGGAAATTCCATGGTAACAGTGTCGCTTTGGGAGGAAGTGTTGAGGGAGTTCCATATGTCCCCTCTAGCGGTATATACATGAGTGGTGAAGATGTGCAAGGACCTCCGAAAACAACATTGGTGTCTGAGAATGAAGAAAGTAGTAGTAGAGTTAGTCTCTTAGTACCTCACTTTTCAGCAAGTGAAGATAGAGCATCAGGTACCAGCAGGCTTAGTTCAGCATTTAGAGTTCCCATTGTGGAAGTGGGATGTTATTTCCATGGACTTTGTGATAGGACATTCACGTACATCCAGGGGAAATGACTCAATTGGGGTGATCATCAACCGACTCACAGTGTCGGCCCACTTTCTACCTATCAGAGAGAAGGGTTCAGTAGAGAGCTTGGGACACCTCTATGTGCATAAGATTGTGTGAATACATGAAGTAACCTTGACGATTGTGTTCGATCATGATGGATTTTTCACTTCCTGGGTATGGAAGGGGTTGTAGGAGGCTTTTGGGACGCACCTTCGTTTGAGAACCGCCTTTCATACTCAAACAGATGGCTAGACTGAGCAGAGAATTCAGACCCTCGAGGACATGCATCGTGCTTGCGTCCTCGACTTCAGTCACATCTAAAAGGACCACTTTCCCTTGGAGGTGTTTTCGTAAAACAATAGCTATCAGTCCACAATTGAGATGACACCATTCAAGGCTATGTATAGCCGACCATGCAGATCGCCTTTGTGCTGGACTTTCCTAGG
This sequence comes from Viscum album, assembly GCA_963277665.1. Lineage (NCBI taxonomy): Eukaryota > Viridiplantae > Streptophyta > Magnoliopsida > Santalales > Viscaceae > Viscum > Viscum album. Next base: position 1,260,280,681 of record OY728140.1, on the reverse strand, counting down.
GGAGTCATCACTCATGGGCCCAGAGATGGTACAGGATACCAGAGAGAAGGTGCATATCATTGAGGAGAGGATGAAGACTCCACTGAGTAGGCAGAATTATTATTCCGACATGAGATAGAGACCTCTGAAGTTTGAGGATGGAGGCCATGTCTTTCTACGGGTCTCACCTCGATGAGGTTTGCGGAGATTTAGCCAAGGCGGGAAGTTATCTCTAAGGTCCATCAGACCCTTTCTGGTTCATATCATAGTTGGTGTGGTGGCTTACCACTGAGCTTTTCCACCTCATCTACACTGGGTGCACGGCGTCTTCCATGTATCCCACCTGAGGAGATACATGTATGACCCTTTACACATCATTGACAAGGTCGAGCTGGACATCGACGATTGGGCGACTTTTATGGAGGTTCCAATAGAGATTGATGATCGACAAGAGAGAGTGTTTTGTGGGTGATTGATTCCTTTGGTGCGTGTACGTTGGCCACACAGGAACCTCCAAGAGAGCACATGAGAGTGGGAGGCTCAGATTTGTGCTCAGTACCCCCACTTGTTTCATAGTTTTGGTAATGTGGCTTTCAGGGATGCAACGCCCTGAGGTGGGAAGAATGTAAAGAAAGTGAAATTACATGTAATATTTTTAATTATATGGGTAATTTATGAGTCTATGAAAATTGATGGCATGTGATTCTGAGGCTGGTGTCCCCGGAATGAATTTATGAACTTTTTTAAGTACGTTCAGTATGCGTGTGAGCGGTTTTTTTTAACTTTTGAACCGATGCTCGGAATTGAAATTTGAGGAAACCATTGAACTCACAGCACCGATACTCTCTTAAAGAGACCTGAACCTCAACCGTAGTAGGTCGAGGGTGAAAGTTAGTTTTCATGTTTTTCGTGGAAATAAAAATAAAATAAAATAAAGAACAACTTTTATTTTATTTTTAGAACCTATCTTTTTAAATTATCGAGGTGGGGACCACCCAAGGTAGAAACCCCCCAATTTAAATTCTTGGTGGTGGGGACCACATGAACCTCTATTAATGGGGGAAAAACTCTCAACTCTCAAATTAATAAATTGAGCCAACTACAATTAATTAAATGTGTAAACTTTAATTAATTATTAAACTTATTTTTAATAAGTTTTCTCTTCATTTTTGTTGGTTTGGAGGATTACGATGGAAAAATAGTTTGGGAGAATTTTATAGAAACGTTCTCTACAATGAAGAATGAGGAAAAAACCCTGAGCCTGGATCGAAAGAGCTTTCTGGAAGCAAAAAACACTGACATTATTCAAAGACATCATCTTCTACCTCTCGACTCCTCCAACGAACAACAAGGTAGGGTTTGTTATTTTGAATACCCCTTACCCGTTGTTGACGTTCTTCACGATTCAAGAACAAATAAGATTCTTGTTACCATTCAAACACGGAGGGTTCGGGCCAAATGAACATGGGCCGACCACTCCACAACCTTTATAGATTGTGGTGATTTTAAATCAATGGAAACATCCCGATAAGAGTGTGGAAGTATATGAAATAAAGAATGGGCCACCGGGGTGCACCCGATGACCGGCACCGGTGGGGCTTGCGAGTGGTGGTCGGTCGTGTCGACAGAGGCTGCACAACCGTGCCCCCATAGAAGGGTTGCGACCCGTCGGCCGCGGTGAAGAGAGGACAATGGTCGTTGCACGGCTGGCCACAGGAAAGTGGTGGTAGCGCACTTTGCGCATCCCGACATGCAAGGGTCATGACGCAAGTTCGCAATAGCAATGGAGGGGCGGCTGGCTCACTGCCTGCTATTGGTGATGTCGCGGAGCGTGACTACGCTGCGCAGAGGAGGGATGGATGTCCGGCCAGCCGTGAGCAGAGCGGACCACCCTACAGGCCACCATCGCGGGCTGGGCTAGACCCCTCGGGCCTGGTCGGACCCAGTGGGCCAGGTCGACCCGAACTAGGTCGTGTCAGTCTAGGCTGGGTCGGTCCGACCAGGTTGGACCGGACCTAGACACACTTCGACCCTTTTCACTCTTTTGACCATATCTTGAGCTACAAGCATCCATTTGATGAACCATCTGTGGTTCCAGAAACCTTGGATTGAGATGGTCCTTTTGATATACCCCACTAGAGTTTTGGATAAACTTGAGGTATGTCAGGGTTGGATCGAACATGAATCCAATCGGACTCTCGAGACTAAAAGGCCAATAAATTACAGATCAGGCGTTTGATTGACGCACCGTCTGTTGTGTTGAGACCCCTATTACGTGGAGGTCCTCTAGGATACTTCTTCATGGGACTTCATGGAAGTTGGAGTATTGACCTCAGGCTTGAGGAATAGATCCTCCCGGAATCAAGCAAGCTTAATGTGGGAACACTATAGCTAGTTGTAACATGAGAAATGGATCCCATGTGGGTCTGTGTTTTGGGATCCTATGTGGGTCTGTGTTCTAGTATCCTTCTTGGATCTGCTATAAGAATACATGTGAGAATACTCTAGGATCCTACGTGGGTTTGCTGTACTAGGATCCTACGAGGGATTGATGATCTAAGATCCTACGTGGGTCTAATGATTTAGGATCCTACATGGGTCTACCTCTTAATAGAGTAAGATGATTCAGTAGTTACATATAATAATCTTAACTACGGTACCTATATAATACCTAGTGTGAGATGAGTGTTTAAATTTGTGTTAATATTCTATGTGGTGTACCTTTTTGGGAGTTACCTTCATGGAGATTCCATTGTGGTATTCTTATGTGTGGCTTTACCTATGTGGTACTTACCTTTGTGTTGTTACATTCGTGGTACTTACCTTCATGGTGCTACCTTGGTGGCATTATTATGTGTGGTGTTACCTTTGCGGTACTTACCTTGGTGGTGTTACCTTTGTGGTGTTCTTTCCTTCATGGAACAGTTGTACTTTGGATAAGGATTTGGGCCTTGAGTTCCCTCATGAATGAGATGGGTAGACTTGATAACATAGGTATATGTATAGGAATATACCTAAGTAGGGTTTTCAGTTGTTTTCATGCTTTTTGGTTTATCCTTTGTGGATTTTTGAGACCTTTCAGGGTCTCGGGGTCCCTACTGACTATCTTTATACTCACCCCTACATGGGCTACACCCACACCTTGTTGTGTTTTGTGTAGTCGACAGACAACGCTGACTGAGGATGTGGGTACCAGGACTGGAGGTAACTAGGAGGTGGACCTTAGATGTGGTGTACCGTAAAGATGACTATTCAAGAGCTGTACCTACACTTTAGGTATGATCCTTGGAAGGTGTTCAGAGGAGCTGTTCAGTTTACTTGTACATTCCATTTTTCTTGTACTTTCTAGTTGGGCTTGTATTCTGGCTCCTTTTACATACTGTACACAATAGTTTTACTATAAAGTTTACTTGTGTTCGTATCATGTTGTGTTCTTGGTTGAGTGTTTTTATAGAATATAAAGGCAATGCCTTCCCGGTTTTAGGGTATATTCCTTTTGGTTCTAGTCGCCAGCCCCTAGCCTATGGAAGGCGGGCATGGGGTAGTCACGACACGGGCCTTGGGGGATGGCTCGTGTTGTACCTATGTTATACCTGCTATGAGATGATTCATTACCTTTTTGGTAATCTTCTATGTGGATTACCTTTGTGGTATTTACCTTTGTGGTGATACCTTTGTGGTATTCTTCTACGTGGTGTTACATATGTGGTACTTACCTTTGTGGTGTTACCTTCACGGTACATGACTTCGTGGTGATACCTTTGTGGTATTCTTCTATATGGAATTATATTTGTGGTACTTATCATTGTGGTGTTACTTTCATGGTATTATTTCCTTCTTGGAATAGTTGTACTTTGGATAAGGATTTGGGCCTTGAGTTTCCTCATGAATGAGATGGGTAAACTTGATAACTTAGGTATATGTATGGGCATATACCTAAGTAGGGTTGTTAGTTGTTTTCATGATTTCATGTTTATCATCTATAGATTTTGTGAGACCTTTAAGTGTCTTGGGTTCCCTACTTAGTATCATTATTCTCACCCCAGTACGGGCTACGCCCGTACCATATTGTGTTTAGTGCTGAAAACGGACATCGCTGACTGAGGACGTGGGTAACATGACTGGATGTATCTCAGACGTGGACATTAGACGCGGAATATCGCAGAGACAACCTTTCGAGAGCTATAACTACCCTTCAGGAAGGATCCTTGGCGGGTGTTCACATGAGCTGTTCAGTTTACTTCTACTTTCTATTATTCTTGTACTTTCTAGTAGGGCTTGTATTGTAACCCCTTTTAATTATTGTACACACTCTTTTTACTATACAGTTTACTTGTGTTCGTATCTTATTGAGTACTTGGTTGAGTGTGTTTATAGGATATAAATGCAATGCCTTCCAGTTTTTGGGAATATGCCTTTCGGTGCTAGTCTCCAGCCCTTGGCCTATGGAAGGCGGGCTTGGGGTAGTCACGGCATGGGCCCCTGGGGACGGGTTGTGACATGTATTTCCAAAACCGTCTTATATACATCTACTAAATATAATTAAATGCTACACATATGTTTATATAGCCCAATTAATCTATCTTTTATGGGGATATACATATTCCAAAAGGGTTCCCATCTCAATTCCTATTTATAAGAATTCTCGATTATAGGGAACTCCATTTCTTACCCATTATAAAGTAAACTCCATAAAGTATTTTAAGATTCCAAAATTTTTATAAAATATATCATTTTATCATGAAAAAAAATATTTTTTTATTTATGGTTTTACACAATCAAATATACCTTTTTCTTCATAATATACACTTTAATATTTTCCCTTAAACCGATCTATAGTGGCCCATTTATAAAGTTTCCTATACACACTTTTTTGTGTACTTGCTTCAGTTGGACATCATTATTCATGATATATTGTTATTTTTAAATTATTACTATCTATAAATTACTTATAACCTTCTTTCATGGATAACATTTGGATACACCCTTTTTTAGGCCTTCTAATATGATTACGAAACCCATTTATTTCTTGTGTAACCCTTATGATTAATCCTTAGGTTTGATTTCATTATGTAGAACACATATTCATGTGAAGGTTATGATGGGTGTGCCTAGATAGCACTTCAATGCATTGGGTGATGTATAGTCCCAAGTGTAGTCTTGTATGGGAAAATGTAGTAAACCTAATCATTTATGGGAATTTGTCCACAAGGGGATACTATCTAAGGAGTTTTTTTACTCATTTTTGTGTCATTTTTTTTCAATTCTACCACATTCATACATTTCAATATAATATGATTCCATTTCTAGAATGATATTTTACTACTTGTTTATTCATTTTCCATTCCTTTCATATTATTATATTATTCCATCTGACTCATATATTATACTAATTTTCTCTGATTATTCCCTTAATGGGATTTTTAGTTCAACCCTTTTTGCTTAATAATTCTTTAGGTTAGTACATTTTGTTATTATGATATGAATTTTGAATAGATATTTTTATTTAATCAATAAAAAGGTATATGCATGGCCATTTTTTATCCCAAATTATGGTCTGGGTATTTTTCCTCATTGCGGGTGCATCATTTTGACAACATGATAGAATATAGAAGAATTTACATTGATATAGAGATAAGAATTATCCCTAATCCAACCCATTTATTCATTACATTTTCCTCTATTATTTTTATTAATATTATATAGTATCAATAAAATTATATCAGGTATATTTGGGGAGTGTTTTGGATGTATAAAACCTTTTGATCAGGGAGTTTTTTGATAAAAATGACTTTGTAGATATAGTGACCTACAAAAATAGGATATTGTTTGATCTTTGACTGATTTATGTGATTTGAAATAGATGAAAAAATATTATATGAATAATTCCAACCATATCATATTCATATTTTACATTCTATGGATGAGGATATACTTGAGAAGGCCAACATAATAGATGAGGTGAACCTCATGGGATCACAGTTAGATACATGGAATTTGAAATGTGAAAATTAAGGAAGTATTTATATTTTTTATGTTAATGTATCAAGAATAAGTATCTATAATTTTTCATTTATAGATAATAGAGGATGTTATCCATGATTACAACATTCATTTATGCACGGAATCCACCAATTGAACTCTCTAGGTGAACAACAAAGTGGATGAGAGGATTTTCTTCTATATACAACATAAATATCTATATAAGTAGGATATATATTTTAAAATCATTAAAGTATTTTTAGTTATATTACACCCATTGATTGGTGACTCTCATATTTTAAAATTTTGTGATTTGAAAACATTTTGAAATGTGGCTAGAAATGAAGTTCCTGGCATAGGGAATGATTCCCTAGAGTCCCCTTAGATCCATGAGATTTTACCTAGGTGGAATATACAAAATTTAATTAGTATTATTGGGATCAATATCGATACTAAGTTGGAATAAAAAATCCAAATAATTCCCCTTATTTTACCCTGAATTTTAATTTCATGGAGTTCATTATTAACTCATGCATATAGTGTTTATTTAAAACTGATACATAACTTGTAAAACAATAACATGATGTTGAGATTTGACCAGCATGAAATTCAGAAATCATTATACAGTATTCCATAGAATATAAATATTGATATGGTTTATAGTTCATTTATATATGTAACTGGTATTCTCAAGGAAAAATGGAATTACTTTAAAAAATACTCCCCTTAGGGTTCCCTAAAAGTATTGGACCCCACATCTTTTGTGCCCATCCACATATGGTAACATCCCAAATATGTAACCTTGGAGGATAGGTCCTAGACATAATTTGTTACATAAATCAATAGTTCATTGATCATTACTATGATATAATCCTACAAAAAATGATTATTAATATCCCTAATGTCGATGCCTACTATTATTTTACAGTTTGTTTCTTAACGGGCTCGATGATAGAAAACCTATTTGGGTCTTCTACTTCCCAAATAAAGTCTTATTTCTTGATATTTTCATTTTTATATTTTACCTTAGTTATATGGGTTTTAGGAATTATCTTTTCTTGCATATTATAACCACATTAGTAATATAAAAAACTCAAATAAATGGTATCCACAACGAATTCCATCCTATAAATTTATATATTTTTCCAAGAGAATATATCTCAGTTCTATTTGGGGAAGTATATATATATCACATTCTCTCCAAGGATCAGGGGGAATAATCAATATAGGCTATAAATATTACCCATATGCATTATTCACCTACTATATTTAATTAATAGTTATTGAGACACATTTCTTGAATGATGGATGGGAATATTTTTTATCATCTTCTCTATCTTCTTCCCCACTATTACCGAAAGAAAATGTGGATAATAATTTTTGGATATATAATAAAATATTAGAGAATCATTATATGATTAATTTAATATAATTTAATCTTTAGGATTACCATCATAATGACATCCTTATTCTAAATAGATGGCCTCATCTGATTAAATTCATACCATTATAGTGGGAGAAAATGTGCCAAATCCTATGATTTACTTCATTTCTTATGATCGATATCTACTTGGTTAAAGAGTCACCATTATCATAAACTATATTGATGTTCTATAATGCCAAATTAGAGTTAAGTTTTATTAGGTTCACAATGATTCTTATGGCCAGTTCCATAGTCATTCCATTACTTGTTAGTGATTACTGTACAGGGATTTTTTCTTGGATAGTGTATGAAATGAATGTTATTGGATGATTCCTTTTCTATCCAATGAATCTCATGTGACTTTATCACTACCATAATAATGATTAGTTAATGGTTTTTTATTTTTTGGGAACATGTAGTATTTTTTGTGTTCACTATATGGAAAGATGAGGGTCATCCTTAGACCCCTAGGAATAGAAATCTGAGTAGATAAATCTATAGTAAAATATTTACCATCCTTTTTAGAACCATGAATCTATGTATTATGATTCATAATAATAAATGGGATAATTATCACCATATATTAACCTAACATTTCCATTGAATTAATACTTGAGACATAGATGGTATTAAGGGGAAACTCCCACATGTATATAGATCCATAGAAACTCTTGTAGAGCATTGATGGCATTATCATGGTTAACAATAATGAATTCAATGTCAAAAATGAGATATCAAAAGACATTTTCGAGTGTGATCCTTGGAAAATGTTAGTTCTCAAAATTATTACAAACATGGATGGTTATATGGGAAAGATGCATGTCATCCATAATATAACACAACTGATAGAGTGTTAAGATCATGATTGGATTAATACCAGATCCATTATATATTATTGAATGATAAGCTTCAATATCATCAATATTGGTTGATGTGAATAGCGGTATGATGTCCCCCGATAAGGGTGCCTCATAGAATATCTTTGTTAAAATAATATCATGTGAAACTCAGGGGAACCAGTCTCCATTTGATATATCTCGGTGGCGGAAACCATAGCCTCAAACTCTATAAGGATTAAGATGAACTCAATGATGGAATCCCAATGTTCTGTCAATATGGAGAGGGGATTTTACATTTATATTTTAACTATGATTATGGAAAATAACATCAATATATATCACCTCTATAAAAATTATAATTTATTTCAATATTGAGTTTCCTCTTAGGATTGAGGCTTAGTTTTTTTACACTATTTTCACCACTAGGACCTTCCCTTTTACAGAATCGGGGTAACTATCATGATCTATAGGTCAATATGAGCTAGAAATCATACGTATTGATGCTTTATGGAAAATAAGATTCCTTATATTAACTCATATATTATAACTACGTTTGAGTAATTCTAGAATTATTTAGTACTGATTAAATGCTCTATTTTATCTTGTTAAAGTTCATTTTTGGTTTTTATATAGCATATATAGCTTCAATAGAAATGGTTCCTAATTTTTGGGATCTATTTTTTCATCATCCTACATAGGAACCTAAATCTTAATGACCTCTTCCTAAAATAGTTAAGTAAAATTAGCAACATATGTGTCTTCATCATCAGATAATAGGATATATATTTTGATGATATTAACTAAGCCATATTATAAATCTTCATTCAATGAAAATTGTGATTCATTATGTGCTTCCCATTATGTCATTTGGGGGGTTGGTAAATGTATTCCAAATAATGGGGGTATGAATTCCAAAATCATCCTGACTAGTATAGGTATTAATGTGGATTCTTTATCTTATGCCTTATTTTAAATGGGATTATTAATCTGACTCATCGATCACTTAGATAATGAATATAAAATATAAGAAACCACAATAGGTGATGATATAAATGATAATTATTTTAGTTGATACCTGAGAACATTATGTCCCCATTTGACTCTTTACCTAGTCATCCAATCCTAAAATTTTTATATAAACCCAATTAATATTTACTATAATTTCCTTTGTCTTACTGAAGTATCATAAATATGACTCTCATTTGTCAATGGTTTGACTAAGATGATATTTACAGAGCTAACCATCTTCTAGAGTATATCCTTGATGTAAAATTATTCTAGGATATGGCTTCATTGTATCCAATGGATGGATAAATAATCCTTACACTCATTTACAATTAATTTAATGGTCTTTCTGATCTCTATAAATTTGAGTAAGTTCCATTCCATGATCATGATGAAATTTCATAGATTCATCTAGTTTTTTGGAATGAATGGGTTTTAAATATTTTAACCCATGAATAATAGATGATTTTAATATTTCCCTAAATCCTATATATGACTAAATTGTTGATGTTTTTAGAAATGGGTAGTCACCCTGTGATATTTCATGGTTTTATTAGAAAGATCATTTGTTTGGGATGAATTTATCATAATGGTAATAGTCATAGTGTTTCTATATTACATCCCCTGGCCATTCGATGCTATCCAACATGATTAATTTGATCATCATATATCATCCTCACACTAATTTAAAATATTCATGATCTCCTAAAATTTATATGTATAGATTTGTGTAGTTAGAGGTTTCAAAAAGTCTTCATAAATGTAGTTAAGGAAAATATCAACCAGAAACAACTAAAAAATGTATGATTAATGAGTAGGCCATCCCCCTATACCATGTATTGAAATTTTTTACCCTCTCATTTTTAAAATACTTAGAGTTCGGTAGATTAAGGGTTATTATCATTATTTGTATAAATCCAATCCAATCGAGGAATTTACAAATGAGGTCTTACCAATTTCTAAAAAACTAAGATGGCAGGTTATTATACCTAATGAATGAATATACCTCTAAATTCTTCATGATGTATCTCAATTTGACACATCATTATGATCGATTGTTCTCATAATGGGGGAACATGAAGACATGAGGTGATTATTAGTTTTTAAATATCTCTAATTTTATTAGAGGTATTGAAGTTAATAATCTCCAAAAAAATTAGAGGCAAAATCACATCCACCCACTCAGGTTATGTTTTCTTCTTTAACTAAACTAGTGCACATCAATCATCCCTGAATTTGATCTATTTAGTAAGGTGGTGTCACATACATGATATATTTTAAAGGTATTTTTGTATTTAATTTACATTATTGCTTTTTTTGGGGGTTTTCAATGCATTTTTGAAGGAAATGGTGGGTTTCCATAATTTGGGTCAACTCGAGAGCCCATTTCCAGTTTTGACAATAAATTTTGTTTGTTTAATAACTCCATCGTTTTTCAACATTTTTAACTCATTAAACTTCCAAAATGACCTCAATTTAACTATTAAAACCACCAATGAATTTTGGCCCCCTTAAATATTCATTTGCATCTTGGATTTGGGTGATCAAGTTAGGTATTGGGCCAACCCGAAAGCCCATTTCCAGTTTTAAAATTATTTTGTAATTATTTCATAAAATATTCAATTTTTATTCTTTTTCGGTGATTACACCTCTCACCTTCTCCCACTGTACCTGGCCGCACCCTCAGCTTCGTTTCCCCCTCTTTGGAGATCGCATCTGTCGCGAATTAGGGCCTAACTTCTCTGGTTTCTAAAAACGTCCAGTTTTCTCAAGTAAGTGACTATCCTTCTAGTTCTCTCCTTTTCCTTGAGATTTATCTTTTTTTTTTCTTGAATACCCAAATTTCCAGAAGCTAGGGCTTCGTGCCTAGGGTTTCATTTTGGGTTTCATGGTTCAATCCTCTGGTTTTAGGTTTGATATCACTTCCTTGTGGCGCGGTGGTCGTGCGGTTGAAGTTCCGCACTAGGATTTGCGGTTCTTGAATCTTTTGGTAGGTGATTCCATTGTGTGTGCAATTCTTTGGGAATTTGCTTGCTGTGTTGAGGGTTAATTAATGCTTATTGAATTTTAATGTTTCTGTAAAAATTTGTTTTAGTTGCATTTACAATGCAAATGAATTTTATGTTACAATTTTTGTTGAAATTGAGGGTTTTTCATGCAAGTCTTTTATTGGTTCATTTTGGGATGAAATCTAATTACATAGTTGATTTTATTGAACTGTATTAGGAATTAAAATAATGTTTTAAATATCTATTCTTTTTGGTTGTGGCTGCAAAAGTTTGTTTAAATTGTGTTTGAGAAGCAAATGGGCATTAAGTGCCATGTTGGTGTGAAAATGGTGGTTTTTAAAATATATAATTTCTTGGTTCACATTGGGATGCCCCATAACTGAATTTTTGGTTTTATTAAATTGTGTTGAACTGAAATTTTGTTTTGATGACTTACAAGTGTTCACATACTGTGAAAAGTGGATATTTTAAAGAGTTTTGGGTGCAAAACAATGTGATGTTTTGAGAGGTTGTTTTATTGAAGATCAAAATATTTTATTGACTGTTTCAAATGATATAAAATGTGTGTAGCTACTGTACTATTTGTTTGTGACCAGTAGTGATAATTTACATGAAAAAGTATGTGTGTTGTTTGCTGAAATTGTTTGAGCACAAAAGGGGGAATCCCGGGTACTTAGGTGGGCGGATATGTACTAGTACGACTAGTGGACCGGATGGGTTGTGTCCCTGTTTCACTGAGAAAATGGATAACGACAACACTAACTGAACTATGTGGATGTTATTTGGGGACCACTAGGTTATGGGTTTGTTCCCTACTAGTGGCTCGTGCACGGGAAAGGATTGTGACTTGGATACTTTACACCGAGGTATGAGGTACATAGGGCCCGAGACTATCTAGTTGCCTAGGGGTGTTCCCAATTTATGTGCTCATTAGAATTGTAGTATTTACCCTTGTTGTGGGATATTTTGGCAGTACTTTACAGTATCTCACATGTTTATTTAATGTGTTATCATTCTGAAATTCTTGGATTGAAAACTGTTTTCATTTGAAAGTTTCTTTTCTTGAAATTTTTAACATTGTTTCACCTTGTGTGTTAAAATTGATAGTTTTGTTCCCATTGTATTGCATCCTCTTTGGAATCTTCTGGTGGTATCCTATTGGGCTTAGGCTCACACCCTACTTACACCCCTTGGGTGTAAGTAGAACTTCTTATGCTTGACTCAGGTAAAGGGAAGGCTAAGGGTGATGGCGCTCCAGGGTGTTAGTCCCCATCGTTGGGGCAGAGTTGTGGAGAAGGCTTGCGGGTGATGACACCCTTGTTGTGTGAAGTGATTGGGGATGTCTTGATGTTGTCATTATTTGTATTTGGACCACTTGTAGTGTCTTTAAACATATGTATTCAGATCTGGTTTTGTTAAGAATGGTTTAGTATGGAAATTTCAGATTCTTATTATTGATTGTTTTATTTGTTTTATGCTTTCATACTCGGGTAAATCGTTCCCAAATCATATTGTTTTATACCCGGGCACTTGTGCCAGCCCGTGGGGATAGGGAATGCCCTTCGGGCCTTGTCATGGGCTGGGTTTGGTGCCATTAATGGTGGCGACCAGATCTGGTACGTGACAAAATGGTATCAGAGGAGGTTAAAGTTTTTGGGTTATATTGCTATTTTGGGATGAGTCGGGATAGACAGGAGCTAGGACTGTCGGGGCTCGGGGTATTGGTTGTGAGTAGGGTGCCTGGCCCGCACCTCTCATGGCAGACCTTGAGTCACCAGAGGATGTTGGAATTTACTGATTGACTTCACTTCCAGGTGAGACGTGTGGGCTGCAGACCACATGTGGACATCAGGAAAATGTGGAGTAGTTGGTTATTTTATTACAAGAATGTGTTTAGTTTGTTTATATTTGATGTATTTGATTACAATTTTCAGAATTGTGGTATTGACCATTGTTTTGTGACTGTTGCATTTTGTAGCAACATGCCTCCCCGGAAAGCTCCCACGCACCCACAGGAGGAAGCTGGAGAGAGTTCTCCCACGCCGATTGATCAGAGGCTAGTCGAGGCCGTGGTCCGGGCTGTCCAGGCTCTTGGATATGGACCAGCTCCAGCTCCAGCTCCTGTTAGAGAGGATTATACTGGTCCTAGAAAGGAAAAGGCCCAGGAGTTCCTGAAAAATAAGCCTCCAACCTTCCGAGGCAGCTCAGAACCCCAGGAAGCAGAAGAATGGCTCGAGAAGATCGAGCTTATGTTTGAGTTCCTGGAAACACCCGAGGAGCTCAGGGTGAAGTGTGCCTCCTTCCTATTAGAGGGTCCAAGCCGTAAGTGGTGGGAGTCAGTGCTTCAGGCAGGGAAGAATGAGCAGATGCGCTGGGGTGATTTCAAGGCTGTCTTCAATGAACAGTACTGCCCTGAGGTATTGGCTTATGCAAGGTCTAGAGAGTTCATGGATCTTGTTCAGGGGAATCTATCTGTGATGGAGTATGCCAACCGTTTCGCTGAGTTGGTTCGATATGCTCTAGAAATTGTCTCTAATGAGCAGGCGAAGGCCCAGAGGTTTGAGAAAGGCTTGCTACCAGAGATATACTCCCAGGTGTTCTTGTTTAAGCTGAGGACCTATGCTGAGGTTGTTGATCGAGCGTGCATGGTGGAGATTGATAGGAAAGGCAGGGCTGGTTTCTATGGTTCAGTATCAGCAGTGGGAAGTGGTAGCTCCTCAGAGAAGAAAAGGAAGCGGGAGGATCATGTGAAGAAAGGAGGGGGCAGTTCAGGCCACTCTTCCAGGCAGTTTTCTTCTGCTGCTTCTGATGCAAGATCGGTCGTGTGCCACCAATGTGGGAGGCCTGGGCATATCCGACCAGCATGTCCACTTCCTCCGAAGCCTTGCTTCCAGTGTGGAGGTATGGGGCATTTGCAGCATTTTTGTGGTGTGGCACGTCCACTTCCGAGTGGGGTTGGTTCAGTGGCTTCAAAAGGAGTGTCAGCACAGTCTGAGCCATCGAGGACTGGGGGATCTCGATTTGGAAGTCGTGGTGGAAGGGTTGGATCATCTTCTGGGCAGAGCCAGTTCAGGGCACAGCCTCAGGCTAGCGGTCGTTCTCAGACAGATACTGGACACCTCCATGCAGTGGATCAGACACCAGCAGGATCAGAGGCGGGACCGTCGACAGTTCGAGGTACCGTTCTGATTGCATCTTCTATAACTACTGCTCTTTTTGATACTGGTGCCTCTGTTTCATTCATTTCTGGACATTTTGTGGACATGCTGAATTTGCCAACTTAGTTGATGTCTTTTGCGATGGAGTTGGTGACACCATTGGGAAAGAAGAAGGAGCAGGGCCTGAGGTGCCCCTCGTGTGCACTTTCTGTGTCAGGGGTCGAGATGGAGTGGGACCTCTTGGTCTTAGATATGGACCTTTTTGATGTTATACTCGGGATGGATTGGCTAGTAAACTTCCAGGCACACATCGATTGCTACAGACGGCGGGTGAGTTTCACATCACCTGATGGGAGTCGTCAGGTTTTTCATGGAGAATGGGATCCACGATCAAGTCGCGCAGGGCCTCCACTCCCAAAGTTGGGAAGTGTTATCTTCCAGTTATCTTCGCTCATGATAGAAGATGGTATTTCTTCTAATGGTTCACTACCTCATGTAGTGAATGAGTTTCCAGAGGTATTTCCGGATGATTTTTCGGGTTTGCCCCCAGAGCGGGATGTGGAGTTTTCGATTAATCTGGCGCCGGGAACATAGCCGATATCTCTTCCCTCTTATCTCATGGCCCCCACCGAGTTGAGGGAATTAAAGATGCAGCTGGACGACTTAGAATCCAAAGGATTCATTCGCCCGAGCGTCTCTCCTTGGGCCGCTCCTGTGTTGTTCGCAAAAAAGGCTGATGGATCCCTTCGTCTGTGCATTGACTACCGGAAGCTGAATAAGGTAACAATTAAAAACAAATACCCTTTGCCCAGAATAGATGATTTGTTTGACCAGTTGAAGGGAGCAAAGTGGTTCTCAAAGATAGACCTGCGTTCAGGGTATCATCAACTCAGGGTGAAGGAGTCAGATATCCCAAAGACAGCCTTTCGGTGCAGGTACGGCCACTTTGAGTATTTGGTCATGCCCTTCGGATTGACCAATGCTCCAGCAGTCTTTATGGCACTCATGAATAGGGTGTTTCATCAGTACCTCGATTCCTTTATTGTGGTGTTCGTGGATGATATTCTGGTATACTCTAGCTCTGAGGAGGAACACAAACATCACTTGAGGATCGTTTTAGGTACATTACGGGATCACCGCCTCTATGCAAAGTTGTCAAAGTGCACCTTCTGGATCAGAGAGGTGAGATTTCTGGGGCATGTGATCTCAGAGCACGGAGTTTCAGTGGACCCTGAGAAAATTAGTGCGGTTATGTCATGGGTGCAGCCGAAGAATGTGTTCGAGATCAGGAGTTTCCTTGGCCTAGCTGGTTACTACAGGCGATTCGTTCGGAATTTCTCTCGGCTTGCATCACCAATGACTGCGCTCACCCGGAAAGGGGTGAAGTTTGTATGGGGTCCAGAATGTCAAGCATCATTCGAGGAGCTGAAGAGACGGTTGACTACCGCCCCTGTGCTGATTTTGCCTGAGGCTGGGAAGGGTTATGTGGTTTATTGTGATGCTTCAGGTATGGGTCTTGGGTGCGTGCTTATGCAGGATGATCACGTGGTGGCTTATGGCTCTCGCCAACTCCGACCACATGAAAAGAACTACCCTACCCATGACTTGGAGTTGGCAGCGGTGATGCATGCTTTGAAGACATGGCGTCACTACCTCTTTGGCGAGAAGTTTGTGGTCTACTCTGATCACAAAAGCTTGGCTTATATCTTCTCGCAGAAGGACCTCAACTTGAGGCAACGCCGCTGGATCGAGTACTTGTAGGGGTTTGACTTTGACATTGTCTATACCCCAGGCAAGGGTAATGTGGTGGCCGACGCTTTGAGCAGAAGAGTTCCAGTGCATGCTTTGAGGAAGTCTAGTGATGAGTGGACATTGATGGGGCTCTTTTCTCAAATGCATGTGGAGGCTAGGGAACACAGTGGAGGGGCATTCTTGGCAAGTGTCCAGTTGACTCCTTCTCTATTAGAGTTGATTCAGCAGGAACAGCCCAGTGATGATCTTTTTCAGTGGTCTAAGAAGTTCCTTCATGGTGGGGAGACATCCTCTGATTGGTCTTCATCTCCCGAGGGCATCTTGTGCTTCAAGGGCCGTTTAGTAGTACCGTTATCTCTACGGAAGGCAGTGATGCATGATAGCCACCAGTCTCAGTGGGCTGTCCATCCAGGTGCCACTAAGATGTATTATGATGTCCGTCGGCATTTTTGGTGGCCTGGTATGAGACGAGACATAGCAGACTTTGTTTCGAGATGCTACACATGCCAGCAGGTGAAAGCAGAGCACCAAAGGCCCTCCGGTTTACTCCAGCCATTACCCATTCCTACCTGGAAGTGGGACGAGGTTGCCATGGACTTCATTGTTGGCTTACCTCGTACACCTCGGGGTAAGAATTCCATTTGGGTGGTGATTGATCGTCTGACCAAATCAGCCCACTTCATTCCGATCAGAGATACATCTAAAGTGGATGAGTTGGGTCATTTGTATCTTCAGGAGGTGGTGAGACTCCATGGTGTACCATCAGCTATTGTCTCGGATAGAGACCCCCGCTTCACTTCTCGATTTTGGGAAGGCCTTCAAAAGGCCTTGGGCTCTCAGATTAAGATGAGCACGCCGTACCACCCTCAGACGGATGGTCAGACGGAGCGGGCGAATCAGATTTTGGAGGACATGCTTCGTGCATGTGTCTTGGACTTTGGAGGTTCTTGGGATAGCCATTTGGGATTAGTTGAGTTTGCTTATAATAATAGTTACCAATCCTCAATTCGAACGGCCCCTTTTGAGGCGCTCTATGGTCGCCCATGTCGGTCCCCCCTATGTTGGGCTGAGGTAGGAGAGACTTCACTATTGGGGCCGAGCCTTGTGCAGGAGACTTCTGAGAAGGTCAAATTGATCAGGAAGCGCTTATTGACAGCTCAGAGTCGTCATAAATCTTATGCTGATCGGAGGCGTCGAGACCTAGAGTTTACTGTGGGTGATAGGGTATTCTTAAAAGTGGCCCCTCGTCTGGGCCATCGTCGATTGGGGAAGCAAGGTAAGCTGATGCCACGATATGTCGGACCCTTTGAGATCACCGAGCGTATTGGTAAGGTGGCATACAGGTTGGCCTTACCTTCTCAGTTGACATCTATCCATGATGTCTTCCACGTCTCCCAGTTGAAGAAATACAATCCAGATCCATCCCATGTGTTGAGTTGGGAAGATCTAGAGATAGAGCCTGACTTGTCTATCGTTGAGAGGCCGGTGAAAATAGTGGACTCCCAGGAGAAGATACTTAGAGGAAAGTCTATTCCTTTAGTCCGGGTTTTATGGCAGCATGGGAATGATACACATGAGACTTGGGAGCGAAAGTCATGGGTCGAGGAAGAGTACCCATTCTTGTTTACCAACCAAGAATCATGTTGACTTTCCGGGGCGGAAAGTCCTTCATGGTGGGGAGAATTGTCACATACATGATATATTTTAAAGGTATTTTTGTATTTAATTTACATTATTGCTTTTTTTGGGGGTTTTCAATGCATTTTTGAAGGAAATGGTGGGTTTCCATAATTTGGGTCAACTCGAGAGCCCATTTCCAGTTTTGACAATAAATTTTGTTTGTTTAATAACTCCATCGTTTTTCAACATTTTTAACTCATTAAACTTCCAAAATGACCTCAATTTAACTATTAAAACCACCAATGAATTTTGGCCCCCTTAAATATTCATTTGCATCTTGGATTTGGGTGATCAAGTTAGGTATTGGGCCAACCCGAAAGCCCATTTCCAGTTTTAAAATTATTTTGTAATTATTTCATAAAATATTCAATTTTTATTCTTTTTCGGTGATTCCACCTCTCACCTTCTCCCACTGTACCTGGACGCACCCTCAGATTCGTTTCCCCCTCTTTGGAGATCGCATCTGTCGCGAATTAGGGCCTAACTTCTCTGGTTTCTAAAAACGTCCAGTTTTCTCAAGTAAGTGACTATCCTTCTAGTTCTCTCCTTTTCCTTGAGATTTATCTTTTTTTTTCTTGAATCCCCAAATTTCCAGAAGCTAGGGCTTCGTGCCTAGGGTTTCATTTTGGGTTTCATGGTTCAATCCTCTGGTTTTAGGTTTGATATCACTTCCTTGTGGCGCGGTGGTCGTGCGGTTGAAGTTCCGCACTAGGATTTGCGGTTCTTGAATCTTTTGGTAGGTGATTCCATTGTGTGTGCAATTCTTTGGGAATTTGCTTGCTGTGTTGAGGGTGAATTAATGCTTATTGAATTTTAATGTTTCTGTAAAAATTTGTTTTAGTTGCATTTACAATGCAAATGAATTTTATGTTACAATTTTTGTTGAAATTGAGGGTTTTTCATGCAAGTCTTTTATTGGTTCATTTTGGGATGAACTCTAATTACATAGTTGATTTTATTGAACTGTATTAGGAATTAAAATAATGTTTTAAATATCTATTCTTTTTGGTTGTGGCTGCAAAAGTTTTTTTAAATTGTGTTTGAGAAGCAAATGGGCATTAAGTGCCATGTTGGTGTGAAAATGGTGGTTTTTAAAATATATAATTTCTTGGTTCACATTGGGCTGCCCCATAACTGAATTTTTGGTTTTATTAAATTGTGTTGAACTGAAATTTTGTTTTGATGACTTACAAGTGTTCACATACTGTGAAAAGTGGATATTTTAAAGAGTTTTGGGTGCAAAACAATGTGATGTTTTGAGAGGTTGTTTTATTGAAGATCAAAATATTTTATTGACTGTTTCAAATGATATAAAATGTGTGTAGCTACTGTACTATTTGTTTGTGACCAGTAGTGATAATTTACATGAAAAAGTATGTGTGTTGTTTGCTGAAATTGTTTGATCACAAAAGGGGGAATCCCGGGTACTTAGGTGGGCGGATATGTACTAGTACGGCTAGTGGACCGGATGGGTTGTGTCCCTGTTTCACTGAGCAAATGGATAACGACAACACTAACTGAACTATGTGGATGTTATTTGGGGACCACTAGGTTATGGGTTTGTTCCCTACTAGTGGCTCGTGCACGGGAAAGGATTGTGACTTGGATACTTTACACCGAGGTACGAGGTACATAGGGCCCGAGACTATCTAGTTGCCTAGGGGTGTTCCCAATTTATGTGCTCATTAGAATTGTAGTATTTACCCTTGTTGTGGGATCTTTTGGCAGTACTTTACAGTAGCTCACATGTTTATTTAATGTGTTATCATTCTGAAATTCTTGGATTGAAAACTGTTTTCATTTGAAAGTTGCTTTTCTTGAAATTTTTAACATTGTTTCACCTTGTGTGTTAAAATTGCTAGTTTTGTTCCCATTGTATTGCATCCTCTTTGGAATCTTCTGGTGGTATCCTATTAGGCTTAGGCTCACACCCTACTTACACCCCTTGGGTGTAATTAGAACTTCTTATGCTTGACTCAGGTAAAGGGAAGGCTAAGGGTGATGGCGCTCCAGGGTGTTTGTCCCCATCGTTGGGGCAGAGTTGTGGAGAAGGCTTGCGGGTGATGACACCCTTGTTGTGTGAAGTGATTGGGGATGTCTTGATGTTGTCATTATTTGTATTTGGACCACTTGTAGTGTCTTTAAACATATGTATTCAGATCTGGTTTTGTTAAGAATGGTTTAGTATGGAAATTTCAGATTCTTATTATTGATTGTTTTATTTGTTTTATGATTTCATACTCGGGTAAATCGTTCCCAAATCATATTGTTTTATACCCGGGCACTTGTGCCAGCCCGTGGGGATAGGGAATGCCCTTCGGGCCTTGTCATGGGCTGGGTTTGGTTCCATTAATGGTGGCGACCAGATCTGGTACGTGACAGGTGGTGTATGCATTCAAAAAGATATAGTCGTACTACTAGATGGGTATACACTCATGTAATATAAGCGAGAAGAGATTTATATGGTAATATCACCAATTATAATTGCTGATATCAAATTTCTTTTTTTTGTATGAATTACCCAAAATGGTGGCTGATTCTCCCCATGAAAAATAAAATAACAATAATATTTTTTGATTAGGCTTTTATACAATCATGTTCTGGTCCTATAGTAATTCAAAAATATGGAATACACTCTAATTATATTAATAAATACTTCTTATTGAATATGTTTCTGATGAAAAACATTGGTCTCTATCAAGGATTTGTACTCTGTTAGAATATTTTAACAAAGTACATCATTATTTTCTCATTCAATATATCTGTATCAATTTCATATTGTGATAAAGTCTCTTCAATGGGGAGAGGAATTATTTCCTTATGTGATGGGTTAGATATACCCCCCGCCATTCAAATAAAACCCAAGGTTTTAGGACCCATTACTATAATAATAGTTATTATTATTCATATTATTATTATCATTATGACTATAATTTTAAAGAACAATTTTATATTATTTAAAAATTATGGAAATATAATTAGAAATGTGCCATTCATTATATAAACCAAACAAAATTTACATTATTCATTATTAAGTAGAACATTATAATAAAAGATCATGAAACTAAGTATTGTATATGATTTAATAGTAGTCACCATGGATGAAATTCATCCATTAGAAGAGAAAAAATAAATTGGGGATAATCAACAGAAATAATAAAATCTCATTAACTAGGAAATTTTATAGATAATCTTTAAGCTTGATAATCACTAATAGTATAAAAAATTCTATATTGATGAGGATAACCATGAAGGTATAAATAATTATGAAAAATTTGAAATAATAACATAAAATTTTAAAATTAGAGTGGAATTAATGAATGAATTAATAATTATATATATATATATATGAATGAGATTTTGTCAAAACAATTATTTTCGTTCGAAATATAGTCTTTAAAATTATGTTCATTGGTCTTATATCTGATTGGTAAACTGAATTTGAGTAATGTTAAAGGGTAAATGTAAAATGATATAACTTATAATGAAATGAAAATGAGATAATACAATATTAAATATATTTATATATAGGTTATGTATAAGTAATAATAACATTGAAATTAAAATAAGACATCATGAACATATAAATTTTAGATAAATATTTCAATATATATTGAGTAGTAAAATTGTAAATTTAGAATATGAATAATTAATTAATGGTATTTTCTTAATGTTTACTTAGTATAAATGTATTATTATTATCAAAAAAAATATTTTATTAAGAATTGTATATTTTTTCCTAATAAACTAAATTAACACCATAATATATATATATATATATATATAAACTAATATATTAACATCACTTAAATCATTAATTGATATGAAATAATATTAATAACCCATAATGTTTAAAAATTAATTTTCCCCAAAATATTTTTTATAATTTATACTTTTGATAAAAGAAATAAATAAATTATAGAAGTTTAATTTTTTTTAAAAGAATTCAATTTTGAATTCAATATATCAATATTTTATGATGATGAATTTTTTAGATTTTTCTCTAATAATTGATTTCTAGATGTATACTAAAATACCAATTTTTTTAAAATATCACTTTGATAGTTTAACTAGATTATTTTAGGAATCACTTTTAAGGGATAGTTGGAAACTAAAAAATATCATTAAACCAAATGAAAATTAAACCACACATGAGGTAACTAGACCATTCCAATTAAATTTAAAAGATTTTTAATTCTTTACCCCATATAAGCACCATTCGATAGAGGAAAACTTTAAGTATAGATAATATCTGATGAGATACTCATAGTGGTTGGAAATAGTTTCATAGTTCTATATATATTCCTCAATATTTTTTCCCCTCATTGAATCCGTGTATAAATAACTGATTCTATTTATCCATCCAAAAATCCTATTATTCATTTAGATCCACTTGCAATAGTGTTTCAAAAATTCTATGGGAATCCTACATTGATAAATTAATCCAAAATGACTCTTCAAGAATATATTTATTAAAATGAAGGAGGTGATGTTTGAATTTTTTTTCTTTAACATCCTCTTTTTTATCTCCATTTAGAATATTTCTAATTGATTATATCATTGGATCTAGGATGATTTTTGTATCAACATGTGTTCCCAAAAACACATCATGAAGAGGTGTTCCTATTTCATCATTCAATTTAAGCACATGGGACTGAATTTTATTAGGTTCATAGAAACTATTACCTCTACTTTTAAAAGGGGCCTTTTGAATTTCAATATCTTTTAGAGTAGCCACAACATCAGAGAATTTACACTAAAATAAGATACCATTTATAGATAATATTATTTATTGGAGTACTATGAAAATTTGAGTAGTCTCACCCTTCCCATTATATTATAACATTCTTGATGAAACCCTTTGAATCAAGAAGGGGATTTTTTATTATCATTATTGAGGACAGATGACATTATTCTGATAGGTCCATTATATTTATCTTAGTGGATTTATATTCAGAGTTAGAATACTTATTTTATTAATTATCATAAATCCTACCTTCTATAGGAATATACCCTTTCATGTCATGCATCACCATAATTTCCTCCTTTGATTGGGTTATTTTCTTCATCACCAAAAAATAAGTTTTTCCCTTAACTTCTTATTCTATTGGAAGTGTTTTTAGACATCAAGCTAGACAGGACAATGTTAATATCTGTATCATAAATCTTAAGAAACCCCTCAATTTCTCATCCCTTAACAATGAGCATGATCATTCCACCAAAAGTAGATAATTTTTTCAAACATTCAGGTCTTTCCTCTGTCAATTTTTCTCCCAAACTCATTTATTAAATGTGGGATTGAATCACTATAGCCAAAAAAGAATCATAAAAAAAATTATTTCTATTTTTACTCTGAGGAGGATAGACCTCTGCATTTACAGTCTCAAATCCATCATTAACCTCTTTGAGCATTAAGAAAGCCTTATTCATTAATATAAATTCAAGATGGATGATTCCAACCGGATATCATCTCTAAGAAAAATTATGTCGTAAGTAGTAAGTAGAAAAATAGTAGGAAGAAGACTCAAAAATTACCAGATAAATTTTTATGTATTCTCCCTTGATCATAATTTAGATGAAATCTAGCGGGGTATAGATATCTAAACCAAAAAATAGATTCATGATTATATGGGATATAAGTACATTTCATTCATGATATCCAAAACCCTAATGTGAAATAAATGATTACCTAGCATCTGAAAATTGAGGGATTCTGGAAAGAGTTAAGCATCCCTATATGATGAACCCAAATTTCTATAGTCTCCAGCTTAAGATTCATGATTATATTAAATGGGACAGAAATTACAATGAAATGAAAACTATTGATAGTGAATTAGCCACTAGATAACTCAATGGCCATATCTTCATCAAAGACAAAAAAAATGTATCAGTGTTTTCTAATTGTTGAGCTATCCAACCATCGCACGATAATAAAGACCCCAATAAGTATTGACGAATTTATCGACTGCATATACCAAAGGCCTCTACTATCTGAAATGAGACACCAATGTAGGATTTATACAATATAATCTATATTTAACATATAATACAATTCATTTAAATAAATTTGTTTCATAAATAAAACTCATGTCTCACATTTTTGAATCTCAAGTAATATTTCGCACTATAAACTATTTTTATGAGATTATTATAGAAATTTTACTTTATAAAATTTATAAATTGAATATAATTTTCTACATATTTATCTTAAACTTGAAAATATTAGATAATTTTTTGAATTTAGATATTATTCACAATGATAATATTAGTAATATTATTGTTAATTTCCCCTATAAGGGTAAAACTGCTTTCTAAGAAATGGTTTATTTAAATAATTTAATATTGATTTAATAGATAATAATGTTACATATGTAATTAATTAACTACCTAAGGTTCTATTTTTAATTTATATCATGATTATTAACCATATCATGTATGAATACAATAAGACATGGTAAAAGTTAAACTATTTAACTAAGGGTTAAAGCTAAAAGATAAGGTTAATATGGTAAACTAAACATGTCTAAAACCTATTGGTTTAGAGTATTTAAACCCATCCCCACCTTATATTATAAATAAATCAATTTTTATCTATTTAGAAAATGAAAATAATTTTATAATAAATTAATATTTCAATATTTTCCTAATGTGCCCCTCAGCTCTCTTATAAAAGGGTACTTCTTCTTCTCTTAACTTCACACCTCCAAAGTCTTTTTTCTCGGCCAACCCCTGATCAAATCTCTTCCCTACTACCCTAATTTCAACTTAGAGGCCTTACACTGATTATAAAACTGACTTATGGATCCCTTTTGTTCAAATCAAAAGGAAGCACCCGAAGAAGATGTAATTATTTTATCCCTAATTTAAATGTTCTTTTATTATTGTACTTCCTATTTCTTTATTGTTTAAATAATAAAATAATAAATAAATTAACTTATATATAATGAGATGCTATTATAAATATGGTACAACCATATTCATTATTCTATTCATTCTATGAATGACAATGTCACCATACGTCCATATGTACGACTTACAATCTCTACATCGTGGTGTAGTTTGTTATTCAACACATCATTATTTAGATTGGTATAATAATGAATATAATTGATGTAAATAATAAATATAACATGTTAATTATTCTTTATTTATAATATACTATCCAATTACATTCTATTTCACCATCAATAGATTGATATTTTCATTCGTGTGTACATATGGCTTACCGTCTCAACGATGCGATGATATTTCATTCCCCATCATAACCATTCAAGAATAATTTTCATTTTAGGATTAAATATTAATTTTTAAGAACATAATATAATTCTGGATATTAATCAACTATATCTTATTCATAACAAACATGACTTACATAATGAAACATATAAAGGAAAAAGAATCAGTATCACTCGAAACAATGATACTACTGAAATATTATTAACAAATAAATATTAGAGGATCATATATGATACCATATTTATGTATGTGGGTATTTTATAATTTAATAAAAATTATTTAACCATTATATATGATGTTAAAGTACCATTTACTAAGGAAAATTACAAGATAAGTTTTAATTTTACAATCTCTTTATTATATTTGGTTGTTTATACGTAAGTATCTACTGGGTAATCCTTATCATCCACATCTATGATACTTAAAAATATATTTCAAAACATTTTTATTATTTCTTAGACTATGGGTTAAATTCAGTTATACCCTATTTTGACTTTTTATAAAAACAATTGAAAATAATCTTTCTGTCTTTTTCCAGATAGGGTACTTTATAACCTTTTTGGAAAATTATGGAATGAATGTTTTTTGACTTATACGACGGGTGTGGATGTTTTCCATCATTATAACACCCTTTCGAAACTATCCTTACAATATTATAATAATATTTTCAAAAATAAATGTTTTCGTTACATTTAAATGATTTCAATGATGAAAGATACATTTCACACAAATAGTTTTTGGATCAATTTCATTTATGTCAACATACTTTGTTGGATTTTATGCTTATTTTAAGATGATTTATTATGATACAATCTTCCATATTGTATTGAAGGTTTTGGGAATGTTTGAATGTGAATGTGAAATTTTTATACTATTCATGGTTTATAGTTAATGTATTAAACTTTCGTATACTATTTTTAATACGAATGTATATGTTTTTTTTCAACCTTTTCATATGAGGAATCCATTGGACATAGTAAGTGATGGGTGGGGCCCACTATAGCCCCTCGATGCATCGGTAGATCTCATGAGAAAAACTAGTGTCTTGGAACAAGGCCTTGATAATTTTTTTATTTTCAATCTTTGAATGAGGCCTTGATTATGTGGTTTTATGTCCAGAATTATGAATTCCATCATTATGAAAGTAGTTATTGATATTATATGTGATTATTCGACTAGTATAATATCCATGTGAATATGTAAATGGAATTATTTGATTTATTTTTAACATATTATTCTGAATATTATGTTTAAAAGAATTGTGTTGTAGTCTTATACATTGCCTTAAATGTTTATGCTTATTTAAGATAGTTTCTGCTATATTTTTATCCTTACTGAGCATCTAAGCTCAGCCCTTTCTTACGTTTTATTCTTCCCAGGATGTGTAGAAGTATATTATGACTGAACTGCAGGGATAGTCTAAGGGACATGAGTGTGTTCAAAGGAGACAAAATTTTTCTTTTTCTTTTCATAATGTAATGTAAAACTTATATATGTATTTATTAATTCTAAAGCTACTAAACTTATCAGTATTACAGGACTTGATCTCTTGTGATCATGCCAATGTTATGTAATAATGCACTGACATTGGGTAACTGGGGTTGGGACATTACAATTAGTATTAGAGGAAGTTCAGTAAAAACATTGGAAACTATATTAAGAAAGACTACGATAAGAAAACATTACTCAAAGATTTAATTTGAAGATTAGTATATAAGAACATCCAATAATTTTTGTAATGTAGATATTATGTGTGTTTTCCATGAAATACATCCATGTCTAGATACTACAAGTTGACGTGGTTCTAGAACCGATGTACCTAGGAGTGAATACTCAGACAACGAGTTTTGGGCATGACCTGAGGTATCCTGGTACACAAAAACGGTCCTTATTGTTCCCCTGGCTTGACACTCCTTGGGAAAATTATTAGGATAATTTATATTTCCACTACAAAATATTATGAAGGATTTATAAGTAAATACATTCCAAAACAAATCATTTTTTTGATTATGGATTATATGCACAAACTGTTAAATTTATGTGAAGTATTTTTCAACTATGGAATTATGAATTGCGATCAATGAAGTAATATAGGGTATTCAATTGTTTAGAAATGTAGAATATTGAATAGAATGGAAATTATGTCAATGCACGTAATCCATGTAGGAGTTTACCTCTTTTTCAAAATAATTATAGTGGACATGGTGATACAACTGGTACTGAACAGCTTATAACCATATTTGGAAAACTAACTAAGGTTATGAATAATAACCTTACCCCTATGGATCACCCTAATCTACAATGTAGGGGATCAATGTTAGAACACTTCATGAGGCAGAAACCACCAAAATTTAATGGGACTACAAATCCATTAGTAGTTGAGCAATGTATATGTTCCTTATTGAAATTATTTCATGCTTTGGGGAGTATCAAAAGGAAAAAATTCATCATTGCATTTTATCGTCTCCTAAGAGATGCATAAAAATAGTGGTCCTTAATTCAAAACACAAAGGAAGATGAAGAAGTATCAAATACCAAATGAGATGAATTTAAGGAGCTTCTATTATAAAAATACTTACCTTGTGTACATCAAGGGGATTTGGAAAGGAAATTTTTGATTCTGAGGAAAATGAAGGATGAGAATGTCAAAAAAAATATGATGATAAAATTACCAAGTTAGAAAGTCATGTTAAAAATTATATACGTAACCCAAGGAGTATCATTGGTCAATTCTTTGATAGGTTAAAACAATTTCTCTGTCGAGAATTAGTCTCAAAATCTTTTTCATCGTATGAAGATATAGTCTCGTGTACTATTAAGATAGAAAATTAATTCTCTATGTATTCTGACTTTAAAGTGAATCAAGAGAATATAAGATATGTTGTAAACTCTGAAAATGAAATAAGGGAAATAAGTGAAAAGTTTAATTTCCTTCCTATAGTAATTGTGGGATGAATCATCCTGGTACATTCCTAAGGGGTATGGGAGTTTGTTACAAGTGTAGAGGAAAAAGAAACCAAGATCTTGATCTCAAGGAGAATAAAGAGTTTTTTAATGGTTAATTCTACAAGTTTAATGAAATAGAGTATTATGAAAATTAATGTCCTAATCGTCAAGGAAACATACCTCAGAAAAGGCCATGGGAGAAATGACAAGCTTATGCGATCACAACTGCTGAGGTTGAAGTTATAAATGATGTGGGGCCTAGTAATTTAATCATTTTGACAAAATTAGCCAATTATTTATTTTAATATGGTTCATTTCATTCTAGAATATCTTCAATGTTTTTCAAGAAATTTAGATGTTTCCAATTTGACTTATTAAAGGAGTTATTATTTAAAACTCCTAAGGGATATATAATTGAAACAATGTATTTTCAATCAGTTACCATTGTGGAATATAACTATGATTTACCTGCTGATCTTATTATCAAACCCATGATTGAATTTGATATAATCCTTGATATGGATTGGCTTTCAGACCATAATGAAAAATTTATTGTAAGAAAAATATGTTACAATTTTTGATGATGATAATGAATCCCTTATCTTTAGAGAAGAAACATAACCATCATATTCTCATCTAGATCCACCCCGATTAGCTCTACTGAATTCAATTATAGGGTAGGAAGGTCATGAAATAACTATAGGTGAGGAATGGAATTTACAAATATTGTATTTACCTATTGTTCAAGAATATGTTCATGTGTTTCCAGATGATTTACCTATACATACTCTAGAATGAGAAATTGAGTTTTCTATTGGCTAAATTCCTTGTTCAAGGACCATTTCAAAGACCCCTTATAGAGTGGACACTATATAATTATTGAAACTAAAGAAACAACTAGATGAATTGAGTAATAAAGGATTATTTCTCCCTAGTGTTTCTCCATGGGGAGCCCCTGTTTATTTTGTGAAGAATAACGATTGATCTAGGAGGTTGTGAATTGACTATAGGGAGACCGATTATATAACAATAATGAAAAATTATCCCCTAACTCAAATTGATGATTTATTTAATCAACTAGATAAAGCTCAATATCTTTCAAATATTGACCTTCGATCTGGATATCATCAGTTGTGCCTGAAGAAGAAAGAAATTCCAAAGACAACATTTCAAACTTGGTATGGACATTTCGAGTTTATAGTAATGCCTTTTGGACTAACTAATGATCCCATTGTTTTCATGGAACTAATGAGTAGAGTTTTCAAGAATATCTTGACGACTTTGTAGTGGTATTTTTTTATGATACCTTGGTATACTCCAAAAGCTACGAAGATCATTAAATTCACGTGCGCACTATTCTAAAAACTCTTAGAAGAAATGAATTATATGGGAAGTTTAAAAAGTGTGAATTAGGGGTTCAAGATATTTCTATTCTTGTCCATATTATCTCTATGGAAGGAATCTCTATTAGTCATTAAAAGACAAGGTAAATCCAAGAATGTACAACACCGATGTAGATAACTGAGGTACGCCGTTTTATTAGTTTAACTTGATACTATCAGCATTTATTCAAGAATATTTCCATATTTGTTAATCCATAACCATGATCAAACTTAAATTGATTAAATTTTATTTGACAAAAGACTGTGATTAATTATTTGAATAATTGAAGATAAGACTAGTCAATGCTTCTATCTTAACTCTACCTTCAAGGAATGGTGGGATTGTTATTTATAGTGATGATTCAATGAAAGAAATTGAATGTGTCATTATGAAGAATGATAGAGTTATTTCCTATGCATCAAGGCAGCTAAAAATTAATGAACAAAACTATACTAGGCATGATCTTGAGTTAGTAGCTGTAATCGTTTCATTGATGATATGAAGATAATATCTCCATGGTAAAAAATGTGAATTATATAATGATCATAAGAGTTTGATGTATAATTTCTCATAGAAATAACTCAACATGAGGCAAAGGAGATGACCTGAACTACTCAAGGATTATGATTACACAATACACTACCACCCGTGGAAGGCTAATAAGGCATGAGATTCTTTGAGAAGAAAGGATCACAGAGTTATGAAGAATATGGGAGTTTAAAGGGATCCTATATAAATAGATACAGTAAATATGAATATGGGAATAATCATGGAACAGGGAACATCAATACATTATTAAATTGTTGACAAACCATCTTTACTAGAAAGGAAATAAAGTTCTCAGACTGATGATGAGAAGTTTCAAAAGAAATTTACAACTATGACTTATGGGAGATTGTTTGAATTCATATATGAAGATAGAGTTTTAAAATTTTGGAGGTGGATTTGTGTTCCCAACATTCCTGATCTAAAAATGGAATTTTTGGATAATGATCTTAGCTTTAGTTTCTTTATACACCCTTATAGCACTACGATGTATAGAAATTTGAAGGAACATTTTTTGTGCGGAAACATGAAGAGATATGTTACTGATTATGTGTCAAGATGAATGGTTTGTCTATAGGTGATGGCTGAAAGAAAAAATCCGAGAGGGGTTATGAAACCTCTTCCCATTCCTATGTGGAAATGGGATTATATTACGGTGGGATTTTTCTTGTGGCTACCAAAGACTCCAAGAGGGAATGATGCAATATGGGTCATTGTCAATTTCCTTACCAAGTCATCAAATTTCCTTGGTATAAGAGAGGATTTACAACTTGAATGTTTATAAATACTATATAATAATGAAGTTGTAATACTTCATGATGTACCCCTATTGATTGTTTCTTATCTTCACCCCCATTTAACATCATGATTTTGGAAATGACTTCTGAAAGAACTAGATATCGAAATTCTTTTGAGCACTATCAACCACCCTAAAACTGATGGAAAATCAAAACAGACTATTTAAACCTTAGCATACATGTTGACATCTTCCTCACATGACATTTACAGTGTGTAGGATTAGTATTTACCTCTACTTGAATTTTTCATATAACAATAGCTTCAGTTCAAGTATTCAGATGGAATCATATAAAGTGGTATATAGAATGAGATGTCGCAAACCAACTTGTTGGGATGATGTTGGTGAAAGAAAAATCATAGGGAAAAAACTTGTTGAGGAGATAGTAAAAATTTTGAAGATTATCCAAACCCACATCATCAAATTTCAAAGCATGAAAAAGAGCCATGCTGATAACCAAAGGAAGGATTTTGAATTTCAAGTAGGAGATCTTGTTTGCTTTGAAATTATCAACATGGAAGGGTGTTATAAAATTCAGTAAGAAGGGTAAATTAAGTCCCAGTTACATCGAACCTTTCGAAATTATTGAATGAATTTGAGGTGTAGATTACCGTTTCAAAATTTTTCCATTTCTCTGCAAAGTCCATGATGTGTTCCATGTATCACTGTTGATAAAATAAATGCATGTCCCAATGCATGTACACACCTATGAATATATTGAACTAGAACCTGATTTGTCTTATTTTGAAGATCCTATCATAGTTAATGATACTAGAGAACAAGTTTTGAGAAACCGGATGACTCATCTTGTAAAAGTTATTTGGAGAATCCATCAAATGGAAGAGGCAACATGGGAACCTGAGGAACATATGATGAAGAACCACCAGAATATTTTTATACAGTAATATTCTAGAAATTTTGAGGGAGAAATTATTTGACTGATGGAATAATGTAACACCCTAGGATTTTATGGTAGTCTTCTTTTTGAATAATAAAAAATCTTGGGTTGTACCAAGCATTGAGATCTAGCACACCACGACCATTCAAACTAGCCCTTTAAAAAGAAGTTAAAAATAGTTATAGAAACTTTTTGAAATGTTATAAATTTTATTTTTCAAAATAGACTTCATTTTTTTATTTAGAGCATCAAAATTATCTTACGGTGATTTTTTTGGTATTTTTTTGAAAACATTCAACTTTTGGTGAATAGTTAAAAACACTTCGTTATTGTTTAAAACCAACTTTTTTTAATTAATAATTATTTTTATTTACATTTATTTTAAAGTAAAAATAGAAACATAATAAATATATTAAACTAATGGAATTCATTGGAGTCTTTTTATAATAAGATTATATATGTAATATTTTAATGAACTATTTATCTTCTTTTACCATCCTTCTAGGGACATTTCCAAATTTGCATAAAACATAATTTTATCGCTTCTATGAACTGAATTTAAAAAATCTCAAAAACCAGGATGTCATAATTAATAAAAATGTGGATCAATATGATAAAAATAATGTTTGGTGAATTGTATCTTTTGAATTTTTTTACCACGGTTAAAAGTGTTTAATTCATGTTTTAATAACTAAACCATTTTAATGTATGTTTATACATTAGATAAATTAGACTATAAATATTCATTAAGAAGATAAAAATATTTCCTACATCATGGTATTTTATTTATAATTTTTTTAAAATATATAATTACATTTATTTATGACCCAATGATGATGTAGTAATTACCTTATTAATGAAATATTAAAATAATTAGTATTATAAATATTATAATAAATGTAAATTGAAACTTTTGATGAAATAAACTAATTTTAAAGGTGAATATGACATGTTAGGGTTTATTCAATGTATTTTTTTAAGGAATCAGTTTTTTATGACTTTCAGAAAAACCAAATACTAAATCGTGTCAAAATTGACATAAATGAGTTTTAAAAACATATATTTTTATATTAAATTATATAATAGTCCTAAAAATATAAGGTTCGTCCAAATTACTTATATAATGTTACATATGTCATTAAGGAACCACTTAACATTCTCTTGGCTTTTTATAGTATGTTTATTAACCCTATAGTGTACGAATACAAGAGGACATGGTAAAAGTTAAACTATTTAACTAAGAGTTAAATATTAAAGATAAGGTTAATTTGGTCACATAAAAATGTGTAAAACCTATTGGCTTAGAGGATTTATACCCATACCCACCAAATCTTAGAAATACATCAATTTTGGATCTATTTACAAACCGAAAATAATTTTATAATAAATTAATATTTCAAGTTCTTCCTAAAGTGACCCTCTCTTCTCTTGTAAAAGTGTACTTCCACTTCTCTAAACTTCACACCTACAAAGCCTTTTGACTTGGAAAACCCCTGCTCAAATATCCTACCAACTACTATAAAATAAAACATGAGGAATTACATTGATTGTAAATCCAACCTATGGATCCCTTTTGATCAAATCAAAAGGAAGAATCTGAAGAAGAGGTAATTATTTTATCACCTATTTCAATGTTCTATTCTTATTCCATTTCCTCTTTATTTGTTTTTTCCATAATAAGATAATAAATCTAGTGTTTCCAACATACTTAGATGTTATTATAAATATTTTACAACCATATTCATTATTCTATCCATCCTATGAATGAAAAAGTCACCATAGGTGTGTACGTACGGCTACTGTCTCCACGTCGTGGTGTAGTTTGATATTCAACACTTCATTATTTGAATGGGTAAAATAATGAGTATAAGTGATGTAAATAATAAATATAACATGTTAATGATTTTTTATATAATATACCATCAAATTACATATGAATATACCATAAATAGAATGATATTGCCGCTCATGTGTACGTATGGCTTACCATCTCCATGACGTGCTGAGATTCCGTTCCCCATCATAGTCATTCAAGAATAATTTTTATTTGATGATTAAAAATTAATGTTTAGGAAATTAATATCATTAGGGATATGAATTAAATACATCATATCCATTATAAACATGTCATATGTAATGAAACATATAAATGAAAATGAATAAGTAACACCTAAAACAATCATACTACTAAAATATTACTAACAAATCAATATTTGAAAATAATATATGATATCATATTTATATATTTTGTTATTTTATAATTTAATAAAAATTATTTAACCATTATAGATGCGGTTAAATTATGATCGAATAATGAAAATTACAAGGTAAGGGATAATTTTAGAATCTTTTTATTATAAGAGGTTGTTTATATGTTAATATTTACTGGGACATCCTTATCATTCACACTAGTGTTCCTCAAAAATGCATTTCAAAACATTTTTAATATTTTTTAAACACTGGTTTTTCGTCATTTATACCCTTGTTTGAATTTTAATAAAATGTTTTTCAAGGAATATTTCCTTGGTTTTCCAAACAAGGTACTTTGTAAACTTTTCGAAAAATTAAGGAAAGAATGTTTTTTAAATTATACGGTGGGTGCGGTTATTCTCAACCATTATACTACTTCAAATAATAACTTACAATATTTTAATAAAATTTTCAAAATAAATTTTTTCTTTACTTTTAAATTATTTCAATGTAGAAAGATATATTTCACTCAAGTATTTTTTGGATCGATTTCATCTATGTCTACATAATTTTTTGGATTTTACACTTGTTAGGAGAT
This sequence comes from Viscum album, assembly GCA_963277665.1. NCBI lineage: Eukaryota > Viridiplantae > Streptophyta > Magnoliopsida > Santalales > Viscaceae > Viscum > Viscum album. Next base: position 1,260,246,261 of record OY728140.1, on the reverse strand, counting down.
GATTTATTATGATAAAAACATCCATATTATATTGAAGGTTTTGTGATATGTTTGAATGTGGATGTACTATTTTTATGCCATTCATGGTTTATAGTTAAAGTATAAAACTTTTTTATTGTCGGTAGAATACGAATTTTTATGTTATATTATATCCTTTTCAAATAAGGAATACGAATGTTTATGTTATATTTTATCATTTTCATCGGTAGGTCTCATGAGACAAACATGGGTCGTAGGACAAGGCCTCGACAATATTTTTGTTTGTAGTCTTGGTACACGACCTTGAATATGTTTTTATTATGTCTGGAATTATGCATTCCATCATTATGAAATTAGCTATTGATATTACATGTGATTATTAGACTAATAGAATATCGATGTGAATAAGTAAATGTCATTTTTTAATTTATCATTTCCATATTATGCTAATGTTTTTGTTTAAATGGATTCTGTTTTAATCTTAAAAATTCTCTTAAAGGTTTATGCTTATTTATGATATTTTTCTCTATATTGTTATCCTTACTAAGAATCTGGCCTCACCCCTTTCTTATGTTTTATTTTTCCAAGGATGTGAATAAGTATATTAAGACTGACCTGTCGAGATAGTCTATGGGAAATGAGTCTGTTCAAAGGAGACACAATTTTTATTTTTAATTTCATAATGTAATGTAAAAAATATTAATGTATCTAGTACATATAAAGCTACAAAACTTATTGTTCTTTCGAGATGTGATCTCTTGTGATCATGCCAATGTTATGTAATAATGCACCGCCTCTTGGTAACTGGGGTTGGGGCATTACATGTAATCTATGGAATTTAGAAGCATGCATGTTTTCCAAAATGGATTTATGGTTATTAATGTTGTTACCATGTTCCAAGATAATTTTCCATGAGGGTAAACACATTTTTTGAATGTAAAAATCCATAGATACTATTTGATTTTTGGGGGATCAATGTTAAGCTGATTTTGTGACTCCCTTTCTACAGGTTTGGATTTTCATCACTGAAAAGGGTTATAAGGTTACCATTTTATGGAAATATTAAGTTACCCATTTGATATTTTTGTGAAAATGATGTATTATCTTAACACATGAGTATTTACACATATTAGATAACCTATTAAAAAAATATGTTGTGGATTATTACTGATGATTGATGTGATGGAATATCATGGATCTCATGATCTGTTACTGCTTCTCGAATGAAAAAGTTTCCTTCCTTTTTGGAGAAAGGAGTGAAGTGGATCAAGGAAAAATAAAGGGTGAGGTTTTCCTAAAGTCATGCACGTATTACTTTTAACAAAAATTCATCAACTTTATGAAAAAAGTTATTGAAACCAAAACTGTTATACTAGTACCTCCGTTTCCAATGAATTAGATAGTCCCTTAGTTCATCATAGATTTATGGATTTTATCATTGTTAACTTTCTCCTAATACTTTTCTCTATCACCCTCCATTAGAACAATATAGTTATATTTTTTTTCAATGTCTTTGTTTTCACTTCCCACAGATGGTCTCCTATGTGGACACACACTTATACGTTGCATTGGATATCTACTATGTTGCAAACCTTCTTTTTTAAAATAATTTTTTCAATCAATTTTTTCGATTTGGGTTTATATGAATGAAACATTCAATTTTTAAAACTTTTATATCCCATATGAATTTTGGGGGTGAAATTAATTTTAAGGGGGTAAAAGGTAACACCTTCATATTTTGTGAATTATTAATTTCTTAATTAATCTATCTTTTTTTTGATATTTTTCAATTCACATGACACTAGAAATAGTACTTTATATATATATATATATGAAATCACTAATGAAAACATTTTATTCAAATGGAACTGAATTTTCTTATGCTACGCATAACACCAAATTATATTTCACTTCATGAAGAGTCGACATGGCTTGTACTACCAACAACACCGACTTGACCTATATTTTATAGAATACAGATGTTTCTACAAAAAATCATTTTATTTTTATAATTATTTAAATTAGAACATTATAAAATAGTTGTGAAACATAGTTATATTAATAGTAATAAAAAAATTTCAAAAAAATTATAATTGTTTATATAGATAAATAATATTGATAATGAAGGTTATGATTTTTGGTAATGTCCATTAATTTTAAAAAAAATTATTATTTAGAATGAATATCTTTTAACAATTAATTTAAATTAAGATAGATTTAGAAATTTAATTTGATAAAATAAAATTCATTTTTTGAATTTATATTTTTGAAATGAAATTAGGGTGACGTTTTGCGATTTTTCTAAGAAACTTCATTTTTTGATTAATAGTGAAAAATACATATTTTGGGTTAAAAATAGTCTTTTCAATTAAAAAATTATTTATATTAAATTATATTTCAATTTTTTTATGGTCACATTAGATCGATTATACAAATATTAATATAATTTTGGTCATTATAATCCATTTCAATTTGAAATTGAATATAAACACTTAATAATATTTATAACTTATTTATTCTTTAGAGACCCATAATTTAATCCCCTCTACGGGATTAGCATTAATCTTAATTTTTCTTCTTCTGTGAATTAAATTTCAAAAAACTGACATACCCCATTGTAATAATTAAAATATTTATATTATAATTAGATCATGTTTACTTTTGACCAACCTGATTTTTAAAAGTTATTAAAATTAATCTCTTCATTTAAGGCCAAATTAAGCTTAATTAGGGACTAAGACATAATCCTAGGGGGCCAAATGACCAAGACTATAACAACCCTGCACATTATTTCACACTTAAACATAATTTTTTACATAAAATATTCACTTCATACAACATATATTATTGATAGGTATAGTGTCTTTGGGGATTAGGAACATTACATAAAAACCTAAAACATGAAATACATATCTTTATTGAAAAATTCTTCTGCATGACTGCACTCATTCCTTTGTACATGGCATTGCATGGGACAACCATAGGGATTCATAAGAAAATGGTGAGATATAAAGACCACTAAGGGACTAAACAAGGTATAAAATGAAAGATACATCACATGTTATGAAATATGCATATCAATAGAGCATAAGAGAAACATGAACATAAAGGAATTATATAGCATTAATATCATAACATTGAAATGTGGCAATAACATTTAACATGATATTAGCATGAGAAAAGGATCATTGCACATGGAGAAGATGTAAACCCTCATTTCACTTAAACTAGCATGCGTAAACACTCATTTACCTTGAATTATCATTACTAAACCCTCATTGAACATGACATATCATGATACTAATCTTTACCCAATTCATTGGTGAGCTATCAGTGCGCACCCTTTATAAACATTTCATTTCCTGCATAAGTGTGCCACATAGATCATATAACATGAATTCAATAAAGATGAAAGTTTATTCCAAGTATAAGATATTTTTAATACATAAATTAAATTCCTCAATCAACATGTAGATGTTCATAAAGGTGAATACCATTGATAGAGAAATTGGTATGGAATTCACTTACACGATGATTTTTGCATGTGAAATTTTACTGTAACTTCGGAAGCATAACAACATTAAATTGATATCATAAAATTTTTTGATGAGAGAGAAATAGGTATCTAATCATTTATACATGTAATGGATTTTAAGGGGTTCATTGAACATAATACACCAACATATGTAATGGAATTTAGATGCATAATATAAAATAATTTCTTGAATATAAATGAGAAGAGGGAAATTCTTTACAGAATTTTGATATGGTAACAGGTGTACATGTGAGGCCTTAATGACAGAGAAAGGGATCTCTAATCCTTAAAAATATTAGGGAAGTATAGGGGAGGTGAAAAATCATAACCCAACATTTTTAATTGAAAATAAAAGGGTATATAAATATAATGATACTTTCAAAAAAATGAGAGAGGAAGAAATCTCTTACTTGGAAGTGTGATCCAAAAGTATTGAGAGAGGCTTGACAGAAGATTATCGAGAGATGGGGGAGCCTTTTGAAGTTTCTAGAGATATGGGGGAAGGATAGATACTTGCTATAAAGTTTTTGAGTGAAGAGATGTGGGAGGTTGGGTGGGTTCATATATGGAAAGAGAGGTATGGTCTGAAAGTTATTTATTATTATTATTTTAAAGGATAACAAGAGGAACCAAAGAAAGCCCTTAAAGGGGGGAGAAAATGGTGAAGGCCAAGGTAATCCCCTTGAACCACAAATAAAAACTCCAGGGGAAGAGAATGAAGGCTATCATAAACCACAATATTGTCCTCCTGCCTGCCCAAACGAGCAAGTGAGTCAGCATCAAAGTTGGATTCTCTCCAGCTATGATGAATTAACCTTCCTTGACTTTTTTCTGACTTGCACCTTCTAATAATATAAGTCAAGTCCAAAGGAATCCCATAAGTTCCCTGAACAGCCCTAACCAGGACCTCTGAATCTGATTCAACCTCTGTCACCATCAAGCCCCTCCTCTTGCAAACCATAAAGCCAGAAAGGAGAGCTTGAGCCTCCACCCCCAAAGAGTTACCAGGACCATAAAATGCACTATAGAAAATGTACAACGAGCCCAAAAAGTCTCGTAGTAAACATCCTCCCCTCATCACTCCCTCCATGCAAGACCCATCAATATTCAGTTTCAACCCGTGGCTAGGAGGCTGCCATGTTACCCAGAAACCAACCCTCATTTGAAGCATGTGTGGTCTCTTAAGGAAGTTACAGAGAAAAACCGAATCACTCCCCCCTTTAACCAAGGATTCTAGTTCCACAACGAGATATTTTAGCCTAATCAAGAGAGTTAAATGAGATCTTTTGGAGCCTAGCCTAACCTGGTTACGCGCCTCCCAAATGACCCAGTAGATAACAATAAAGATAATGGTCCTAATCATTCTTTCCGTGGCCCTGTTCTGCATCCCTGAGAACCAAGCTGAAAAAAAGTCCCGACAGGTCTTGGGTTCACCATATTCAAGAAGAGGTGAGTCACATCTCAAGGAAATATTAGGCTTTCATATATGGAGGTGAGTCACATCTCAAGGAAATCATTTTAAAAGATAAAATGTTTTATAAGTCTTGGAGGGTCCACTAAAGCACTAAAAAATTAATCAAAAAAAATCTAAAATAAAATTATTTTAATGTTAAAACAAATATTGGATGAACATACTTTTTATAGTATTTCATTACATCACTTTTGGGTCATTATGATGTCATAAAACACATTATATATTTAAACGGTATTTAATTTTTACCCAAAAATTCGACTGTCTTGGAAAATTATGAAAAATTCACCATTGGATAATTTATAAATCCTGATTAAAAAAATATTATTAATTTTATCTAAATATATTTCTAAATATGTTAATTTTTACTTTTAAAATAAAAACTGACATTTACCAATAATTCATGGGTTTTGACAAAAACAACTTTCAAACCATAATAAAAATTCCAATTGTATTAATAAAAACTTATTCAATCATTTATATTTAATAAAATGTAATTTATTAATAATATTTTATTAAAATATTATTTAATTCAAAAATCCATTAATCCATAAAAATATTTTTCTTAATTGAATTGTAACTAAATATACTATTTTTTCTCTTAAAAACCATTTACAATGTTACAATAATAAAATGAATGTATATTATTTATTCTATAAAAAAATAATTCCAATAATCATAGTGATAGGGTATTGTCACATAACCCTTTATAACACCTGCATAAGACCTAAAGGTAAGGTGTGTGATGGTGACAAACTCTTGGGGAGGCTCAGATAACATCGCTCGGGTGGCAATCTCTATTAACTTATACTTCTCTAGAAGGTGGTTCCATTCGAGACGAATGTGTGGAATATCAGATTGGGATTGTTTAAGAGTAAATCCCAATGATTCTACCTCATTTCTGTTTTCTGAAAAATGGGCTCCGTATGTCTCAATTTTACAGGATGAGGCCATCACTTCATTTGTCTTAGTAAATTTGATTTTGTAAAGCCCTATATTTATTCAAATCATGTGAACAATTTCAATGAATATATTAAAAACGATAAAAATTATTAACTGTATTTTAAAATCCAAAAAACATAAAACCAACGAAGTTGATATGTCTTATATAACCATTTTACATAATAAAACAATTAATCAGATCAAGATGAATTATTATTAATAAATCATTGGGTCGTTACAATCTTCCCCCTTAAAAATTATCAGCATCCGAATTTCCTTTTCCCACACTACGACAGATGAGGGTAACTATGATTTGTCACTTCCTCTAATTCCCACACTTCTTCTTCAAAATCATGGTTTCTCCAAAACAGGTTGACGAGGGGAATTTTCTTATGTTATATAATTTTTCCCTATGATCTAATATCTTCACAGAATTCTCTTCATCGGAGATGTCATTCTCCAATCGTACCACCTCTTGATTGTTTACAAGTGATGGTTCTGGTATGTACTTCATCAAGAGTGATACATGGAGTATATTAAGTACATGAGATAGGTCCGGTGTGGGTACTAGTTGATAGGTAACTACTCTAATGTGATCAAGGATGTCAAAAGGGTCGATAAACCTTGGACTACGCTTTCACTTCTTCCCAAATCTCATATCACTCTTCCATTGTTATATATAGAGGAATACCATGTATCCAACATCAAACTATTGGTATGATCGATGATTATCATCATATCATTTTTTGTCGAATCTGAGAAGCTTTAATGGGATCCAAGATGGTCTTAACCTTCTCCACCATTTCCTCGACCATTTTTGGACCTAGGAGTTTCTGCTCCCCAACATCATCACAACATTCCAATGTTTTGACCCTCTTCCCATACAAGGATTTATAAGGATCCATTTGGATTCTTGATTGGAAACTGTTATTGTAAGAGAAATCCACCCAAGGAAGATATTGATCCCATCCTCCTATAAAGTCCATTTAGAATTCTCTCAAAATTTCATCAATTGTTTGGATAGTCTGCTCAGATTTTCCATTAGTTTGTGGATGATAATCCGTACTAAATTTTAACATAGTATTAATAGCGTGTTGGAGATTCTTCCAGAACATAGAGTTGAATTTGGGATATTGATCAGATACAATAGATAGTGGCACTCCATGCATCCTTACAACTTCTCTGATATATATCAATGTTAGTTGATCTAATGAGAAATCCTCTCGAATTTCAATGAAGTGTCTTGTATTTTTAAGATGATCTACAATAACATAGATAAAAATGTTCCCTTTATATGTCTTCAAAATTATTGTGATAAATCCCATGGAAATTTATTCCCATTTCCATAATGGTATGGGTAATGGTTGCATCATCCCTTTATGCATCTGCCTCTTATCCTTCACTTTCTAATATACTAGGAACTTTGTTGTATACTCAACGATCACCCTCTTCAGGGTTTTCCCCCAATAATCATCTTAGATATCTCAATACATCTTTGTGTTTCCTAAGTGAATGGAGAAATTCATACTATGTTCATCATCCAAAAGTTCATTCATTAACTGTAGATCTGATGGAACCCATAGTCTTGTCCCAAATCACAAAACCCCTTATTCGTTGACATTGTACTCGTGGATTTCCTTTTTCTGATAGTTTCCACTTTCTTCTAAATTCCCACATCATTCATTTGAGCATCCTTTATCCATTCCAAAAGAGAAGGTTGAACAATATTTTTTGAAAGGATTAAATATATTACCTTATTTATGATTCCCATGTCCATCTTTATCAAATATAATAATATTGTACCCTTTTTAATTCTCATCAATGATAAATTTTTTTGGTCCTTTCTACTTCAAGCATCCACTACCTTTTTCGCTTTCCTAGGGTGGTAATGTATTGGTATGTCATAGTCTTTGATCAGATCTAACCATCTTCATTGGCGTATATTAAACTATTTCTGTGTGAATATATACTTGAGTCTTTTGTGATCTTTATATATTTCACACTTCCCCCAAAAAAGGTAATGTCGCCATTTATTTAAAGAGATGATTACTGTAGCCAACTCCAGATATTGTGTTGGATAGTTTTTATCATGAACCTTCAATTTTATTTAATAAAATGAAATGACTTTGTCATTTTTCACCAACACACTACCCATTCCCTTATTCAATGCATCACTAAATACAAAAAAATGTTAACCACTTATGGGTAGTGTGATAACGGGTGCAGTGATAAGCCTCCATTTCAACTCCTTGAATATCTCTTCATATTCATCAATCCATGAAAACAGGAATCCTTTCTGAGTTAGCTTGGAAATATGGTCTTAAAATCATTATAAGTTTCTCACAAATCACCGATAATATCCAACTAACTCTAAAAAGCTACAGATACCAGTCACCGATGATGGCCTCAACCATCCCCAAATTGCGACTGTTTTAGACGGATCCACGGATATTTGATATTTTTTATGATATGACGTAAGAATGATACATCATTATAATAGAACTCACACATGATGTAATTTTTATAGAGATTCTTCTTTCAAAAGGTCTTTAGTACGGTGATTAGATTCTCCTCATGATCCTCCTTGGTTTTTGTGTGTATTATAACATCATCTATAGGGGCTACCACAATTTTTTTGAGGTAATCCATAAAGACTCTATTCCTCATGTCCATAAAGATTGATAGATGATTAGTGAGTTTAAAAGGAATTAATATGAATTCATAGTTCCCATACCTTGTACGAAAATAAGTTTTGGGGATATCCTCCTTCTTCACCCTTACATGGTAATATCCCAACCACATATCCACCATGAAGAATTATTTGTTCTCCAAATAGTTGAATGAACATGTCATCAATTTGGGGTAGAATATATTTGTTATTTTTCTTGATTTTTTGGAGCTCACGGTATTAAATGAAAAAGTGCATTGACCCATCATTCTTCTTGATGAAGAGGACTCGTGCACCCCACGTCGAAGCACTTGGGCATATAAACCGTTTATCCAGATTCACCTGCATTTGTTTCTTCAACTCCTCAAGCTCCACAAAATCCATTCTATACTGAGTCATGGATATTGGAAATTCCCCAGTTATAAGATCAATTAATAATTCAACATCTCTCCTAGGAGGAAGACTAGGATATTCCATGGGAAACACTTCAAAAATTTCCCACACAATAGGTATGTATTCAAGGATAGTTAATTCCATAGACTCAATCATCTGATAAAGATACACATTCTCATAGGGCTGTAATATCCACTATTGAGATAATGGTTCTAAAGAAGATTAATACCCCACCTTGAACCTGTATAGAATTGGGGATCGATTCTCCATATGGAGAGTGATTTCCCTCTCAGGAAAATTTATGTTGGATCTATATAGAGAAAGTCAATCCCTGCTAAGAATTGAATCAAATTCCCCCCAGAAGGAGTATGACAAGGTTTTCCAGGAAGTTCAAACCAAAAATTCTGACAGGGGGACTTTTATTCATGGGTTTCAATGATTACCCATTTTCCGTTCTCACCACCATCTTTACATCCAGGATTTGTGGGGGTTTTGTGATAGTTTTACTAAACATTCATAACATAAAAGAATTCATAAAACCATAATCAAAAGGTATGTTCGTTATTATTGAATGAATAACTAACATACCTTCCACCACTTTGTTTTTGGGGTTTTCTTCGACAATAGTGATGGAAAAATCCCTCCCTTCCCTCCTTGGAGATTTTTGGTGGCAACCAAAAACCACTGTCATAGGGCACTGGTTTGCAAAGTGCCCTGGTTCTTTGTAGTTGTAGCAAAAAACAGTTCATTAAGGGTTGAACAGTGTGTTCCTCTCCTCTATCACATCATCAGGTATTTCTTGTTGGTAGTTAATATCCATGTTCCCTTCTCTTCTAGACCTAAAGAATTTCCTCACCCCCTACATAAAATTTCTGGGGTTCTTCATTTCGCACCATTGGAAAGTAGGGTGCTAGAATTTCATATCACCATTGGATTAATCCATCAGACCTCAAGAATCTAATTCCACATTACACTTCTTATCCCAATGATACCCCTGAGATTTTACGATCTCCATTTCAACATTGAGGGCACATCGGGAAACTTCCTCATAATTATTAAATTCGTGGATCACTAGGGCTTTCTGTAGGCTAGGTTTTATCCCACCAATGAAGTGGTCAACCTTGAATTTGGGGTTAACAACAAAAATAGAGGAATATTGTGCAAGTATTATGATGTTTTCCTCATACGCTCTGATGGATTAATCATATTGTTTCTTGAGGTCAAGGATGTACATTCATATATTAAGTCTAAGGGTGTGGGGAAAATATTAATCGATTTTTTTTCTAAAAATCCTTCCATTCCAACACCTCGATCTTCTCCTTAGGATTATTATTTTTTATCAATGCCCACTATTGATCAGCTTTACCCTCTATACGATAATAATCTCGACGTACCATCTAATATTCTAAACATAGAAGGATGGAGAATATCACTTCAATGGAGTTAATCTATTGTTAAGTGATTGAGGGATTTGATGATCAATTAAAAGTAGGAAGACTTTTTCTCGTGAAGCTCTCGATTGTGGATTTTTCTTTCTTATGGGGGTTGAACATTCCTCTTGACCCCTATTTATATTCAGAACATGAGTTAAATAGGGGAGTACTATGACAATGATTATGATTCCTACTCCCATCAGATTGGAAATCTCAATAGAACAATCATCATATTGATATTTGCATCAGTTTTTAGCCTGAGGCTCCCTATTACCATCCATTGCTGGGAATAAAAGGAATGTTAGGGGTAACACATAAAGGGGGATGCAATAAAAAAGAGATAACATATAAATTACATTCCTTTCAATAACTTATCTATGTTATCCATGATCTTCATCCCAACATATATTATTAGGGGAATTTTTTTAATTACCTTAATAATTATTCATACTACGCTTATGAATTTACTAAATAATATCCCCCAAGAGTGTTGTAACCAAGAGTTACGCAAATCCCATTGTCATGCACCAGTTCTCATTCTAGTCTATCTCAAAGAGGTGTATTCATGTTTTACCCCGAGATACATTTGTACCAGAGTTGCCTCTACCTGCTTGTATCCTGACAGGGATGTATTCTCTTAATAAACCACTTACTCAATACTCACATAAATTTAGGGATGTTTTTATTATATATGGTCTTATGCCTAATATTATCACTAGGGGTTTCTTATCCCAATCCAAAAAATAACTAAACTTATCCTTTGATACCAACTATGACAACCCTTTACTTTATTTCACACATAAACATAACTTATTACATAAAATATTCACTTGATAAAACAAAGAAGATCAGGAGTTATTGTGTCTTTGGGGATTTGGAACATTACATAACAACATAAAACATGAAATAAAAATATTTATTGAAAACTTATTTTACATGACCACACACATTCCTTCGTACTTAGAATTGATTGGGATAACACGAGGGCATGCAAAGTAAAAGGGTGAGCTATAATGCCTATTAAGAGAGTAAACAAGGAATAACTTAAATAATGTATTATATTTTATGAAATATTCATACCAATGGAGAATAATATAGACATTAACATAAAAGAATTATATAACATGATTATCCCTCGAAATAATTTTTTTCAAAATTTTCAAAAAACCACTTTAAGGGATCAAGTTGGAACCTCAAATCATCCAATACAAACTAAAACATCTAGAACATATGAAATTATAAATCAATCAGAAGAAATTCAAAATTCACGACTTACAGACATCACATCAATGCCCCCAACAAATCTAGTGGGTTGCTCGAGGAACCCTGTACCGAGGATTTCATCATGGCATCACTGTCTCCATCATCACATCGCTGGTTCCATCATCACATCACCGTTGAAAACACCCAGGAGAATCCCACTACATAATCCATCAAAAAAATACCTCACCATTGATGCTTCACCGTCATCTTCACCGCTAAAGTTGATACCCTTCCGCACACTAGAAACAAAAATCACGAAAATCCACCGGGGATTAGCCGACCACCACTGAACATTTGAGTGCCTCTTGATGACGAAGCACCATAACCAAAAAGAAGAACAACTTGGAAGACCTAAAGAAACATAAGAAACCATCACAAGAGACACTCCCTGCGACATAGTCAGTGGTTTTAACTCACATCCAAAAACACCAAAAAAACCCACCGCACAAATCCAACTAAGATAAGAGTGGTGGAATTATAGTGCCAAAGCAGAGAAAAGAATAGACTCAGGAATTGACATAGATATTTTCATCATGTACACTCCAAGGTTAACGACAACCACCTCCACCACTATATATGTGGAAGAAACATCATAAGAGAACCCATCTTTACAAGAGAGAGCTGACTGAGACTGTGTTAGGACACTATCGATCGCCAAACCTTATAACCTGAAACCCGCATGTAACCACCACTCCAGATCTACCTTGTAGAGTCACATAGAAACGAGGGGTCAGATCCTTGGCATGAGTGGACAAGAGAGTCAACATCAAACACTTCATTAGGACCACCTACTTCCATCTTTATTGTTGGAAATGGTGAAATTCTAAAACACCGAGCACTGAATAGAAATAAAAATCTTTAAATTAACGAGGAATATGAGAAGAGGAGGTGAGATAAAATGAGGGTGTGGTGGGTTATGAACTGGAGGAAATACCTCCACACCCTCTCGATCACCACCAAAAAATAATCCCTAGGGCGAGAGGGAGAGGGATAAAACATCTCTCAATGCTATTTGATATAGCAAGATTATCATAACATGGAAATGTGGCAACAACATTTAACATGATATTAGCATGAGCCAAGGCTCATTTCACATGGATCATGAGTAAATCCTCATTCCACATGATTTATCATCATTAAAACCTAATTTAACTTGAATTAGATTGAGTAAACCCCCATTGCACATGAAATATCATGATATAAATATTTACCCAATGCATTGGAGCACTATCTGGGAACACCCTTTATAAACATTTCATTTCATGCATAAGTGTGCCACATGGATGATATAACCTGAATTTAATAAACATTGTGATTTATTCCATGAATAAGTGATATGGAATACATAAATGTATATTCTAAATCAAAAATTAAATGTTCATAAAGGTGAATACCCTTTATTGAGAAATGGTTATGTTATTCACTTACACGATGATTTTGTTATGGGAAATGTTGGGGTAACTTCGGCAGCAAAACTATGTCAAATAGAAATCATAAAATGGGTTGATGAGAGAGAAGGAGTATATAATGATTTATACGGGAAATGGACACAAAGGGGGTCATGAAACATATTATTACCACATATGTAATGGAATTTTTATTCATAATATAAAATAATGGCTTTAATGTAAATGAGAAAAGAGAAATTCCTTAAAAAATATTGGCATCATAATGAGTGTTCATGGGAGGAATTAAGAAGAGAGAAAGGCATATATCATCATTCAGACAAAAGTATCAAAGTATAGAAGAGGTGTGAAATGATACCCCAACATTTTTAATTGAAAATAAAGGGGTATTGTAACATAATGAAACATTGACATAGCTGAGGGAGGAAGAAATCCCTTACTTGGAAGTGTGATCACAATGGCTTGGGAGAGGCTTTAGTGTGGATTCATGGGAGATTGGGGTGCCTTGAGATTATTATAGAGAGGTTAAGGCATATTAGGGATTTTATCCATGGGTTCTTAGTGAAGATATGAGGGAGATACATTGGGTTTATATAGGAAAAGAGTGGGAATACATTATTATTTTAGTTTTTGACACCACACATTTAAAAAATCAAAACCAAAAACCAACCCATGGATTTTTCCAATGGTTTTTTCCCAAAGGGGATTGGGAAAAAATAATTTATAATTAGAATGTATGAACTTATTAAAATATTAGGCTTTATTATGTGGAGGTGAATCACACTCTCAAGAAAATCATTTTAAATGTTAAAATGATTTCTGAGTCTTGGAGAGTCCACTAAGGCACTATAAAATTATTCAAACCAATATAAAATCACATTATTTTAAATTTAAAACATATAGTGGCCAAAAAAACTTTTTATAGTGTTTTATTACTTCTCTATTGTTTCATTATGATGGCATAATACATATTATATATTTAAACAGTATTTAGTTTTTAACCAAAAATTTGACTGTCTTAGAAAATTGTGAAAAATTCACCGTTGGATAATTTTGATGTCCTGATTCCAAAAATAATATTCACTTTATCTAAATAATTTTATAAATAAATTAATTTTTCTTTTAAAATAAAAAAAATATATTTATTGAAAATTCTTGGGTTTTGACCAAAACTGCTTTCAAACAATAATAAAAATTACAATTGTAGTTATAAAAAATTATACAATCACTTATATTTAATAAAAATTCTTTTGGTAATATTATTTTATTAAAATATTATTTAATTCAAAAATACATTAATTCATTAAAATAGATTTCTTAATAGAATATTAATTAAAAATATTATTTGTGCTTTAAAAACTATTCAAAAAGTAAAATTAATAAAATTAATAAAATTAATGAATATTGTTTATTGTATAAAAAATTGACATAAAAATAGTGATATGGTCGTGTTACATAACCCCTTATAACACCTGAATAAGACATAAGGGTAAGGTGTGTGATTGTGACAGACTCTTGGGGCAGCTCGGATAACATTGGTCGGGTGATTATCTCTATTAATTTCCACTTCTCCCAAAGGCGCTTCCAATCAAGATTAATGTGTTGAATATAGGATTGGTCTTGGTCAAGAGTGATTCCTAGTGGTGCTACCTCATTTCTGAGCTTTGAAAAATGGGCTTCGTATAGAGAAATTCTACAGGATGAGGCCATCAATTCCTTTATCCCAGTTAATTGGATTTTTTAATGCCCAATATTTTTACTAATCATGTGATCATTGTTCAATGGCTATACTGTCGATGATAACAATTCATAATTTATTTTAAAATCCAATAACATAAAACCAAAAAAGTGGATATGTTTTATATAACCATTTTTCATCATAAAAAATTTAATCAGATCAATAAAAATTTTCATTAATAAAAGAATTGGTCATTACATAGATTCTTTAAAGACCCCATTTTCTGGACATATTATGTCCATACACTATCCATTATTTCTTTATGTTCATTTTTTTGACTTTATTAGGTAATATAATTTCAACACCTAACTTATTTTCAGAAATTCCATGTGAGTCATTTTCCCTTTCTATAAAAGGCCACCACCTCTCCCACTTCCTCAAAACACTAAAACCTCTTATATTTGGCCAATATCTACAATTATACTTCATATAAATCCAAAATTCCTCTTAGAATCATTTCTTTGAGAATAAGGAAATCCAAGGAACCATGTTGGCACAAATCAAAATGAGTTACTCAATTAAGAGGTAACACCTGCTCTCAAACTCCTTTGTTTTCTTTACCTTCTCCCCCACTCCACTATATTTATTCACTGATATAATTACAAAACAAGTAACCTCAATATTATAGGATCTTTATGCTATTTTTTAAACCTGTACTTGCATACACCTCCATCAAATGGATAACAAACATATTGCTTATGTGTATACTGAAATATCGCCTTACTAAATGACGATTGTTCAATTTTTCTTACTTCCTCTCATGGTGGACATTGTGATGGACACTATGCATTGATTTTTTATATATTATATATATTTTTTATTTTTTTACTTTTACAAAATATATCTTATTTACTTTTCGTTTGGTGTTAATACGATAATTTTTTTACTAAGTGTTTACTACCACCCCCTCAATGTGATATGATTAATTCATACACTACATGGATTGTATTGAGCATGGTTTTATTGAATAAATATGATATATATGTAATCTTAAATCAATTTTAGTAATGATATATATATATATATATATATATATGTATTTTACATTCTTTAATTCAACATGATAATTAGACGGAAGTTGCATTCAGCTGTACGTACAACCTACCATCTCCATGAACAATGTATGATATTTTTTACTTATATACTCTATAGATTATTATAATACACATATAATACCTATAAATCATATTTATATCTTAGTATACATTTTGGACTCATTTTATTTTTATAAGGACAAACAATATAACAGATTAAGATACATGCAATGAATAATGTGAATATTAGCAAAAGTGAAATCTATACCTAGGAATTTTAAAAAGTGGGTAATATAAGGACATAATAAAACCATATGGTATTATATATAAGACTATGGTTATCTATAATATGTATAATAAATTTATATTTTTTATATAGGTGTTTTGAATGAGTACGATGAAAGTCATGACAAAAGGAAGAGAATTTTATCTCACTTTTTATTTCTATGAGACACATGCATTATTCACCACCCATTTATTTGTAGTGGTATATGTAAATCCCATGAATTTATTATGTTTATATTATAAATTTATTTATTTTTATTTAAATATCCTTTCTATTATCTTTATTTCATGGGTTGAATGTTTCAAAAGTTACAAAATCGGTAGAGTATTTTTTTCCCAAATTGCATTCTTTGGAGACTCATGTTTTGGTATGAAGCTATGTTCTTCCACAAGGTATATATGCCTAAAATTGAAATTTTATATCATGAATATTCTTCCTTTAATGATATTTTATGATTCATGTAATTTTATTTTCTTTCATTAATTATATGGTAACAAGTAACCACGTGCTATGATTTTATTGAAACAATCTCATCAGTTTTCGAGAATGTTAGTTATTAATCTTATTTTGATGAAATATTATGATACAATTCTCAAGAATACTCTGGAAATTACATATCCTCTGTTCAGTGAAGATATACCCCATTATTAGTAAGATTTTCCAACTCATTAGTTCTTTAAAAAATAAGAATCTTTTTTTAATAAAAATATGATTGTATCTTTCTCTTCGGTTGGATATCTATTCTATTTTAGAACCATGTTATTAATAATGTTTTCACATTTTTTTCAAATGATATTTATAGATAATTTTTAAATAAGTGTGATTTTAAAAAAATGTTAATTATTTCTTTATAATTTTTCAAAGTTATTTTCAATTAAATGGTTTCAAAATATACTCAAGATTTCATTTTAAGTTTTCAATATATTTTAAATGAAATGGTTTTCAAAATAAATTCAAGATTCATTTATAAGATTTCTAGAAAAGAGGATTTCAAAACATTTTCAAGATTTATTTATATGTTTTCAAAAAAAATTAATGAAATAGATTTAAATACTTGTTCGATATTGTTTCGTATGTTTTCAATTAAAAAGGATTTAAAATCCTTTTCAAGCTTTATTTATAGTTTTTAATTTTTTTTTCAGAGAATATGGTAATTAAAATTTATTGACTATAATTTTATATGAATTCAAGGAAAAATGTTCTCAAAATGATTTAATGACTTCTTTATAAATTTTCATGGTATTTTCATTAAAATGATTTTCATATGGGTTTATGTATGAAAAGTATTTTTTCAAATAAGAAAAGATATTTTCATAGGGAACCGTTTTTTATATATATTTCAAAATTAATTTACATCTAAGATCATATCCATTGATGTTACTAATTCCCTTATAGTAAATGATCTAATGGTTCCATTAATATTATTTATCTGAATGAATTATTCTTAATGTCATGGTATTTATGAAACCCATTTTGCTTTCATGGTTTATTGGTTCATGAGATCATTTTCACATTCAGAGGTTATGATTTTGTTGAAAAGATTATGAAACTTGTTTCATTTTTTAATAGCTTATGATATGTTTAAAAGATCATGATACCCATTTCAATTCATGGGCTATGATATGATTTTTTATTATTTTGTGGTAGATGTATATATTATTTCACTATGAGAAATGTGGGACCTATTTGTCCATATAATTCATTGGGTGATGATTTATATCTAATGAGATAAACATGAATATAAATAGAAATGAAATCGATTTATTAATACAGGGCTGGAATGAGAAATTTAATTGCTTTAGTAATACATGGATGGAACGAGAAATAAACTCAGTTGAGTAATACAGGGCTAGAATGAGAAATGAACTCAGTTCATTAATACAGGGCTAGAATAAAGAGTGAACTGAGTTTAGTAATACAGGACTGGAATGATAAATGTAGTCAATTTAGTAATATAGGGCCAAAATGAGGAGTGAACTCGGTTCAATACTACATGGTTGGAATTAGGATTGAAATCGATTTAGAAATACGGGACTGGAATGAGGAGTTAACGTGGTTATGTAATACAAGGTTGGAACAGGGTGTGAACCCGGTTTAATAAATGAATTTTTACACTTAGATGGTCTTAGAATAAATTCATTGACTACTATGAAAATAATTATATATGCTTATGTGTCTTCCACAATTCCATGTTTTATTACTAAGTTATGATTTCATTTATTATGTTCTTTCTTTCCCTATGATTAATGTCTTGTGAACTGTTGTGCTTTTTGCCATGAATCATGTATATGATCTTTGATATGTATGGTATGATCTTATATTTTCATGATAATGTTCTCATACCCTTATTCTCATAATTATTTCTATATATATCCCTTATTTACTCTTACTATGTATTTTAGCTCACCTCTTTCTTATGTTTGATTTCCCCAGGTTATAGAGAATGTTTTTTGGTAGATATACTAAAGGTGGATATCATTGGGGATATGTTGAAAATAATTCACCAGGATATTATATTTTGTTTAAATGTTTCCAAAGACACTAAACTATTATATTCCTTGGGAATTTATTTTTGTAATGTACAGAATATTCATCTAAAATGATGTAATATCAATTTATGTCAAGCCTAGGTCGCTATAGCTGGTATCAAAGGAAAGGTTTAGTCAACCATTAGAAAATATTATGAGAAATATTTAGTGATATCCCTATATATATTTCTAATGATATGTATTGGGATGTCTCTAAGGATATGTATAATGATGATTTAACATTTAAGAAAATGTATTGTAATTTTAGTAAAGGATATAGTGTGTTTTTTCCTAGAAATACATCCATATCTAGATACTAAAATTGGATGTGGCTCTAATAAAGATGTACCTAGGGTTAATAACTCTAAAAATAAGTTTATGTTCTACCTTGGTGTAATCTGGTACAAAAAATGGGCCTTACTGGACTCCTTATTTGACACTATCAAGGGATATGTGTTGGGAATTCAAAAACTCTTCATAAACCATCATGAAGGATTTAAATATAAGTTGGATATGAATAACCAAGGACTAATCTAGGGTGACATAGATTAAGTATGGTATCATGATCTAAACATCCTATATGTAATTATTTTCTTGACTATGTGGTTTTCTGCTATGATATGTAATTCCGACACTATGCTTCTGGTTTTAGTCAATGGAGAAAAATAGATGGAACTGGATTAATGATGAATGTGATTGATGATTTTCTGATGAACTGTAAAGTTGTATGATCACTGGAGTGAAAGATTTTGTTATCTTTTCGAATCAGTTTTCATATAACATGATTAAATACATATACCTTAACCAACTCTGAGACTCACCAAGAAATGGAATGAAAGAGTTCATTGAGAGTTTGGGTAATGGATAACATTGAGGAAATTAAATTTTGTTTCCTTTGTGTCAAGAATGTGGAATTAATCACCTATGTGAATGTCTTAGTGGAACAAGAATTTGGTTTTACTATTGAATAGAAGAACACAATGTAAGTGATAGAAATAGAAAATGAATAGTTTACTTAACAAAATGGATGGTAAAGTTTTCCTTCGTAAGACATCATCGAAGGTTAAGTGTTTTATGTGTGGAGAAAATTTTCATTATGAAAATCAATGTCTAAATATAAAAGGTTCTAAAGGGAACCATTAATTTGGTTTGAGTAATGGTTATATTGCTGATGTCTAAGAGGCTACAGATGAAATGTGAAGGGAAATGGTATTTTTTTTAATAAGATGACATATCCTTGCTAATAAAATAAAATATTTAATGTCTTTGGATTCAATAATTATGTTATATAAAATGTGAAATATATAAGGATTTTCTAGTTTATATTTTTTCCTATGGATTTAAAAGAACATGTTGAATGGTTTTAATGGAACCAAAAAGTGATATAATGGCAAGGTGATGTCTGTGGAAAACACATGATTAAGAGAAAGATAACCCTTAATATATTCCATAGGTTATGATAATGTTGTTTGGATAAAGATATGTAGGATATGTATAAGTAAATTGGATGTTACAGATTACCTTGGAACTAATTAAAGACTCATTGAAAAGAAGATCATTATCTCACAGATGAAGTTTACAACTTCCTAGAATTATGGAATATATACTGTAATCTATAAAATACGTAAGAATGCATGTTTTCCAAAATGGGTTTTATGGTAATTATGGTTGTTTCCATTTTCCAAGATAATTTACCAAGAGGGTAATCACACGTTTGTAATGTGATAACCAAGAGATATATTATGATATATAGGGGATCAATGTTAAGTTGATTTCATGACCCTATTTCTGATCTTTTGGATTTTAATATATTAGAAGGGTAATATGGTTAACCATTTATTGAAAGATTATGTTAAATAGTAGATGATGTTTTTTAGAACAAAGTATTATATTAACATATGAGTATTTAATAGTACATGATAACCTATTATTAAAACATGGTTTTGATGATTATTGGTGACATATGGGATTGAATATCAGGGACATCATGATCTATTACTCGTAACGACCCAAACATATATTACTGAAAATTATTCTTGATCCAATTAAATGTCTTATTATGTAAAATTGTTATATAACATGTGCACTTACTTGGTTTTAGGTTTTTGGATTATAAAATACCGTTAAGAAGGGTTATCGTTGTTAATATAGTCAACAGTGATCACATGATTAGTATAAATATTGGGCTTTAACAAATCCAATTTACTCAGATAAAGAAATGGATGGCCTCATCTAATAAAATTTCTCTTTTCAATTCCCATTAGTTGGAGCTCATAAAAGAGGTAGCATCACTAGGCATCACTCTTGACCAAACCCAAGCTGAACATCAACATGTTAAGGTTGAACGAAACCGCCTACAAGAGAGGTGGAAGTTAATTGAAATTACCACCTGAGTGATGTTATCTGAGCCTCCCTAAGAGTCTGTCACCATCACATACTTTACCCTTCAGTATTATTCTTGTGTAATAAGGGGTTATTTATCAAGATTATATCCCTATGACTATGTGCTTTATTTTTATGTTTAAATAATATATATTCATTTTATTATTGTTAATTTGTAAATATTTTTTAAGCACAAATTGTATTTTTAGGTAATATTCAATAAAGAAATTTATTTTGATGAATTAATGGATTTTTTAATTAAATATTATTTTAATAAAATATTATTACTAAATTTATTTTTCTAAGATACAAATGATTGTATAATTTTTAAGAATACAATTGTAATTTTTATTATGGTTTGAAAGCCATTTTTTTCAAAACACATGAATTTTCCATATATGTGGGTTTTTATTTTAAAAGTAAAATTTCCCATATTGAGAAAAATATTTAGATAAAATGAATATTTTTTTTGGAATTCATTATGTCAAAATTATCTAAAAGTGATTTTTTCATAATTTTTTGAGATAGTCAAATATTTGGGTAAAAAATAAATATTGTTTAAATATATAGTGTGTTTTATAACCTCATAATGACACAATTGTGAGGTAATAACATACTATAAACATGATATTTGTCCAATATATGTTTTACCTTCAAAATAATGTGATTTTAGATTTATTTGATTAATTTTATGGTTCTTAGTGGACCCTCCAAGAATTATAAAACATTGTAACTTTTAAAATGATTTCCATGAGATTGTGAGTCACCTCCACAAAAGAAAGACTAATGTTTTAAGAAGTTAGGAAATTTTCCTCAAAAAAAAAATTTTACACTCCAATTGGGAAAAAAATTGTGAGAAAACCATTATTTGGTTTGGGGTTTTGATTAGTTTAATGTGTGGTATCCAAAACATAAATAATAAAGATTTCTCTCTTTTTCTATAAAATGACAACCCAGATCCCACTTTCTATTCACTAAAAACCATTGGAGAACTTATCTACCCATACCTCCTCCCTCTAAACTCCTCCCAAGGTGCCCTAATCTCCCAAGAATCCTCTCTCATTCCCCTCCTAAGCCTTTTGGATCACACATCCATGTAAGGGATTTAATCCTTTCTCATTTTTCTCCAAATTTCATTATGTTGTTATACCATTTTTTTCAATTAAAAATGATAGGATATTTTTTTTCCTCCCCCATACATCCCTACATATGTTTTAATGATGATATACCTCTTTATCTCTCATTAATTACTCCCTTGTACACCTGTTACTATGCTGAATTTCTGTAAGGAATTTCTCTCTTCTCATTTACATTCAAGCAATTCGTTTGTATTTTGAATCTAAATTCCATTAAATATGTTTGTAGATGTAACTATATTACCCCCTTACTGTTTATTTCATTTAAATATGATGATACACCCCTTTCTCCCTTATCAAATATTCTTATGAACTCTTATGTCAGGACATTATGCTGCCGAAATTGCGCCATAATTTTCCTAGCCAAAGACATTGTGTAGTAAATACCATGCCAATTTATCTATCAATGGTATTCAAATTTCTGAAAATTTAATTATTGATTACAGAGTTCCATGTATTAATTACATATTCCTTTATCATGGAATAAATTATGAAGTTTATTGAATCCATGTTATACAATCCATGTGGCACACTTATGCATGAAATGAAATGATTAAGAAGGGTGCGCCATGATAACACTCTAATGCATTGGGAAAAGATTAGTATCATGATATGCTAAGTGAAATGAGGGAATAATCATGAAAATTCAAGTTCAATGTGGGTTTACTCATGCTCCATGTGGAATGATCTTTGGATCATTCTAATTTGATGTTTAATGTTGATGCCACATTTCCATGTTATGATAATCATGCTATATAATGACTTTATGTTCATGTTTATCTTATACTCCACTGATATGCCTATTTCCTAATATGTACATTATTCTTCATGTTATTCATTTGTTTACATAAATAATGGGCTTTATATCTCACCCTTTTATTAAGAATTTCCCCAAGTTATCACATGCAATGCTATGTTCGAAGGAATGTGTGTGGTTATGTAAAATAAGTTTTCAATATAGAAGTCTATTTCATGTTTTAAGTTATTATGTAATGTTCCTAAACCCAAAATACACTTGATCTATCTATATTATATGTTTTATCAAGTGATGGTTTTATTTAATGCAATCTGTTTAAGTGTGGAATAAAGAGAATGTTTGTTATAGTTGGTAATAGAGGATATGTTTATTTATTTTGGGGATTGGGATTATAAAACCCAAGTGAAAGCCTTAGGGATAGTACTAAGTATAATAAAAACACACCTAAATTTTGGTGAGTAATGACTAAGTGTTTTATCACGAATATAAATCCTTGTCTAGAAATGACTAGGTAGAGGTGGCTCTGGCACATATATATCTATGTGTAA
This sequence comes from Viscum album, assembly GCA_963277665.1. Classification (NCBI taxonomy): domain Eukaryota; kingdom Viridiplantae; phylum Streptophyta; class Magnoliopsida; order Santalales; family Viscaceae; genus Viscum; species Viscum album. The sequence continues at coordinate 1,260,222,762 of OY728140.1, read as the reverse complement.
AACCTGAAAACACCGCCTTGACCTAGACTCGAATGGGAATCAGTGCATAAAAACGGGCCTTGCTATGCAATTTTTTATGACACTCTTGGGTGGATATGCTTTCCTAAATTCACAATCTTTGTATGAACCATTTTTAAGGGAATAAAAAAAATCCCCAAATAATATATTTTTGGAAGTAGATCATGGATAACATAGATTGAAGCCTATAAATTCATAAGCTAAGAAATAAAAGTAATTTATAAGTCATATGTTTTTGTCTTTGGATTAACCTTTATGTGTTACCCATAACATTCTTTTTATTCCAGCCAATAGCTGGTAATAGGAGGATTTAGGCTAAAAACCGATGTGAAGATCAATGTAATGAATGTTCTAATGAGATTCCCAATCTCATGGTAGCGAGAATCGTGAACATTATCACGATACTATCTCAGTTAACTCAAGTTTTTAATATAAACATGGGTGAAGATAAAAGTTCACCCCCCTCCCAAGAAATAACAAGTCACAATCAAGAACTTCAGGAAACAAAGGCCTCCTACTTTTAATGGATCATATGATCCCTCAATTGTCAAACAATGGATCTACTCCATGGAAAATATATTCTCCATGCATTAATGTTTTGAACATGACAATGTACTTCGGGATGCTTATTGTATAGATGGTAAAGTTGATCAATGGTGGACATTAATCAAAAATAATAATCCTGAGGAGGATATCGATGCATTGGAATCGAAGGATTTTCAAAAAAATAAATTCGATAAATATTTTACACACACCCTATGACATAATATGGAAAGGGACTTCCTTTCCCTCAAACAAAAAGATGACAGATCTATGAGATCACATGAGGAAAACTTTACAAGGCTTGCATGATACGCCTCTAGATTTTTCATTAACCCTGAATGCAAGGTTGAACTCTTATTTGGTGGGATATAACCTAGCCCATGGAAAGCCTTAGCGATTCGTGACTTCAAGAGATATTTGTAAATTGTCAGATGTTCCCTCAAAGGTCGAAATAAAGATAGAAAATTCTTAGGTGTATCATGGGGATAAGAAGTGTAAGGTGGACTTTAATTATGGCGATCCGATGGATAAATCCAATGTTTTTATGAAATTCCATCACCCCACATTCCTATGGTGTGGAAAAAAGAACCCCAAAAATTTCCAAAAAGGGACGAGGAAATGATTTAGGTGTGGAAGAGAAGAGAACCTGGCCATTAACTGTCGACAAGAAAAACTCACAACTACGAAAAAAGAAAGAACACTCCATTCGACCCTCAATGCGTTGTTAATTTCTTCAACTACAATGTACCATGGAACTTTGAAAAGTAGTTCTCTAAGCCAAGGGTATTCGGAGGTAACAAAAACCTACAAGGCAGCAGGGGAAAGATTTTTCCATCACTACCATGAAAGTGAACCCCGACAATAAAGTGGTGACAGGTACTCTAGTTATTTATTCAATAATAGTGAACGTACTTTTTGATTTTGGTTCTACACATTCTTTTATATCCCGATAGTTTAGTAGAACAAACCCAACACTAACATCGATCATGGATGTAAAGTTGTCGGTGAGAACAGAAAATGGGGAAATCATTGAAACCCATGAATATAACTCCTCCATTGTCATAATTTATGGATTAAACTTCCTGGTGAACCTCATCATACTTCCCCTGATGGAATCTTATGAAATTAGTGGCATGTATTGGACTTACTTATATAGAGCTAACATACATTTTCATGATAGGGGAATCACTCTCCGTATAGGGAATCAACCCCTGATTCTCTATAAGTGAAATTAGGATGATGAATCTTATTTGGAACCATCATCTTAAGAGTGGATATTACTTCCCTATAAGCATGTGAATCTTTATTAGATGATTGATTCTAAAGAGTAAACCATCATTGAAGATAAGATTATTGTGGGGGATTTCACGAAAGTGTATCCCGAGGAATTTCCTAGTCTTCCTCTTAGAAGAGATGTTGAATTCTCAATTGATCATATACGTGGGGCATTTCTAATATCCGAGACTCCGTTTAGAATGGATGTTTTGGAGATTTAAGAGCTTAAGAAAAAACTAGAGGAGAATCTTGAAAAAGTGTTTATACTCCCAATTGCTTCATTATGGGGTGAAACAGTCTACTTCGTTAAGAAGAAGGATGTGTCAATGAACCTTTCCATTGATTATCGTGATCTCAACAAAATCATAATAATGAACAGGTATCCTATACTCTGAATTCATGACATATTAGATCAACTACATGGAGAAAAATAATTTATGAAGGTGGATCTGTGGTTAGGATATTATCAAGTAAGGGTGACGAAGGAGGATATCACCAAAAAAATCTTTTCGTAAAAGATACAGGCATTGTGAATTTATAGTAATGCCTTTAGGACTCACAAATGCTAATAAATAATCATGGACATTATAAATATAGTCTTTAGAGATCATATTGTCAAATTTTAGGGAGTATTATAAAAGATATTATAATATACTCCAAAACTAAGGAGGAGCATGAGGATCATCTAGGGACTGTACTAGATACCTTGTGAAAGGAGAAGCTCTATGAAAATTACAATAAGTGTGAGTTATGGTTGAAGGACGTCTCATTATTGGGTCACATCATCTCAATAAATGGGATATATATGGATCCATCAAAGATATCTGCAATTGAGGGATTTCCAAGGCCAACAACGGTAATGGAAATCCGTAGAATCATGGGGTTTTCTGGATACTATGACCGATTTGTGATACATTCTCATGATTTTACAACCCTCTTACCAAGCTAACTCGGAAGGAAGTAATGTTTTCTTGGAGTGATGAATGTGAAGAGAGATTCAAGGAGGTGAAAAGTAGGCTTATCACTACGCCGATGCTCACATTAGCCAAAACTGGAGAACTTTTTGTGTAATTTGGTGATGATTCAAAGAAGTTCCTCGGATATGTGTTGATGAAAAATTATAAAGTCATTTCATATGATTCAAGGAAATTGATTGTTCATGAGAAAAACTATTAGATAGATGTTCTCAAATTGGTTGTAGTAATCATCGATTTAAAATTTTTGTGAAATTACCTCTTTGGGGAGAACTTTGAAATATATACGGATCGAAAAACCCTCAAGTATATATTCAAACAGAAAGAGTTGAACATGATCCAACAAATATGGTTAGATCTGATCAAAGAAATTCATTTCTCAATCCATTACAAACTTGGGAAAGTGAACAAGGTGTAAGATACTCTAACTCGAAAGGACCCAGTGATTCTATCATTAATGAGAATTGAAAAGGATCAAATCTTATTTGATTCGATGAAGATGGACATGGGCATCAAAAATAAGGGAACATGATCAATCCTTTCACAAATGATTGCTCAACCGTCTCTCTTGGAAAGTTTAATGGATTCTCAAAAGGATGGTGTGGGAATTCAAAAGAAAGTGGAAACTATCAAAAAAGGGAAATCTAACGAGTTCAACATTAATTAAGAAGGAATTTTGAGATTTGGGATAAGTCTAGGTGTTCCATCAAATTTGGAGTTAAAGAATCAACTTCTTGATGATGCACATAGTTCAAATTTCTCCATTATCCTATGAAACAAGTAGATGTATCAAGATCCCCTAGAGCTTCATTGATGAGATAACATGAAAAATAAGATTTCTGAGTATACATCAAAGTGGTTGGTATGTTATAAAGTGAAGATATAGAGGTAGAGGTCTAAGGAGATGATTCAACCATTACCCATACCAGTACAGAAATGGAAAAAATCACCACGGAATTTTCCACCGGGCATCCAAAGACATCCAAAATAACAATGCTATCTGGGTTGTTGTGGATTAGCTTACAAATTCTGCACACTTTATTGAAATTTGAGAAAATTTCTCATTGGATCCACTAGAACAGATATATATCAAATATATGGTAAGGATTCATGGAGTACCATTATCTATTGTATCCAATCATGATCCAAGATTCACCTCTATGTTCTGGAAGATTTTACAACATGCTATGAATACATATCTAAACATCAGTACGACTTATCATCCTCAAACTGATGTCCAATCTGAGAAGACTATCCATACACTTGAGTACAAGTTTATAGAATGGTCAACGTAATTCAATGGAGGACGGGAGCAAAATTTTCCTCTGTTTTAGTTATCTTATAATAACAGTTTCCCATGAAGCATCCAAACGGCTCCTTATGAAGCCTTGTATGGGAAGGGGTGTAGAACACTAACATCTTGGGATGATGTTCAGGACTGAAATCTCATATATCTAGAAATGGTCTATGAAATGGTGGAGAAGTTTAAGACTATCCAGCAACACATTAAAGCTGCTCAGAGTCGACAAAAGTACTATGCTGATAATCGTCAATGAGACCTAGAGTTTTAAGTTAAAGACATGGTATTCCTATACATATCACCATGGAAGATACTTATGAGATTTGGGAAGAATGGAAAGCTTACTCCAAGGTACATTGGTTCTTTTGAAAATTGGAGTTGTGTCCTATCGACTAGCACTCCCACCGAACCTATCACAAGTACATGATGTATTCCATGTATTACTCTTCAAGAAGTACATACCTTACCCATTACATATACTCAATCAAGCGTGGTACCATTGGAGACTGATCTCTCCTATGAAGAAAATCTAGTGAATATCCTAGATCCTAGAGAAAAAAGATCAACAAAAAATAACAATCCCCCTCGTCAAGATGTTGTGGTGCAATCAAAATTTTGAAGAAGAAACATAGGAATTGGAGGAAGTGATGAAGCAGAGTTACCCTCAGCTTTTTTAGTGTAGGAAAATTAAATTTCAAGGTAGAATATTCTTTAGGGTGGAAGATTGTAACGACCCAAACTTTTATTGATGAAAATTACTCTTGATCTAATTAAATGTCTAATTATCTAAAATGGTTATATAACAAATGCACTTCCATGGTTTTATGTTTCTATATTTTAAAATACCATTATGAATTGTGATCATTGCTAATATATAAATTGAACATCGATCACATGATTAACATAAATATAGGCATTTAACAGATCAAATTTACTCAGAAAAAGGAAGCGATGGCCTCATTCAGTAGAAGTTATCAATACATAGCCCATTTATCAGGGCTTGGAAAGGAAGTATTGTCATTGGCCTTTTCTATTGACCAATCCCATGTTGAGTTTGAATACATTAAGCTTGAATGGAACCTCCTATGAGAGAAGTGTAAGTTAATAAAGAATACCACCTGAGTGATGTTATCTGAGCCTCCCCAAGAGTCGGTCACCATCGCACACCTTACCCTTCAATATTATGCGGGTGTTATACAGAGTTACGTAATGAGACCATAGCAGTATGATTATGTGCTTTATTTTTTTTATAAATAATGTAAATTCATTTTATTATTGTTACTCTGTAAATAGTTTTCAATGAAAAAATAGTAATTTTAGTTAATATTCAATTTAGAAATATATTTTGATGAGTAAATAGATATTTTAATTAAATTATATTTTAATAAAATATTACTACTAAATTAATTTTTTATTAAATATAAATAATCAGATGATTTTATTGAATACAATTGCAATTTTTATTAATGTTTGAAAGCTGTTTTTGTCAAAACACGTGAATTTTAAATAAATGTCATTTATTATTTTAAAAGTAAAAATTCACATATTTAGAAAATTATTTAGATTAAATGACTATTATTTTTTCATTCAAGGCGTCGATATTATATAAAGGTGATTTTTTCATAATTTTCTAAGACAGTCGAATATTTGGGTAAAAATTAAATACTGTTTAAAAATATACTGTTTTTTTGACATCATAATGACCCAATAGTGATGTAATAAAATACTATAAACTTTATGTTTGGTCAATATATGTTACACCTTTAAAATATTTGGATATTATATTGTAATAACATAATCCAAAATCCTTCGGAAAATATTTCATTTTCCAAGTAAATGTAATCAACAAATTTCTATTTAGGGTAATATCACAACAATCACAACCTAAGTAGAAAAAAACAACACATATATATCCAATGCAAGAAAAACCCAAAATAGGCATGATTTTCAGTGAGGCATCAAGCCCATACAATACACTATATCAAAAATAATATCAAAACTATAAAAACATGCAAATAAAACTCCATTTACACCTTAAATTTTAATTTAACATATTTATCAAATATTTTTAATAAATAAAAACCCTAATACATAGGTAAAAAAAGAAAATACCTTATATGTGATTCCCAAATAAATATAAATAAGGGAATCCCAACTTTAAAGAAGCTTTTCAACTCGTTTTTCACTACAGGGTGAAGAATAAACCACCCAGAAACAAACCTTTCATTAGAAACATGTGGATTAACCTACACCACACCAAAGGGTGGTAAAAAAAGAAACCCAAATGAACCCCAAACTAATGAAACACCACCATAGTATAATCCAAAATAATAACACCATAAAATTAATAATAATGAGAGGATAACACAACATGGATCGATGATGGAAACCCTAGGATCATTCCACATCAAAATAAATATAAAATTCTCTAGGAAGGCATCACCGGACCTTCCATAATGAGAGAGAGAGGTTCTACTGTATGGTTTGAGAAATAGCATGAGCAGATAAAACCATTAAAATTGTACAACACTAGGGATTTATATGATGGTTAATGTCATTAAATGTCATGTAATCTAGGGATTCTAATTTCATTTAAAAAACACATCACTTTTTAATTACTTAACCACTAAAATATAAAATTCATGAACTATCCCTAGATAATATGTGAAACTAACTTTCACATAACATAATACACTTACATGACGTGTAGTTCCGGTAGAAGTTCTGATGTACCTCTAGATTATACAAAAAACTATTAGAACCTCTCTTTAACACCTCCAACACTCAAAAATAGAAATGTAACGACCTGAGAAGGCACAGACTTTTATATCAGATACCTCTCAAACTATTCTCACCCTTGAGAACCCAAAATCGATTATAGATTGAAAGGATTCCAAACAACTACCTTACGAGATACCTCTCAAGGATCTTGTCATACCTCAAACATTGCCAATAACTAAGCATGCCAAACCAAATGACCACAAACATCTCACACATACTCATCACCACGAAAGAAAAACTAGAAACTATCTCCTCAAAAAAAAAACACACCGTAACACAACCATTTCGTAAGAAACAAAACACACCATCCTGAACAGACAAATTAGGGAACTTCATCCTCAATGAAAATATATTATCATCTCTGGGCATCACTGAATCACCTGCATGGGTTTAATCACATCACAGTTAATGTGTATTCATTAAGAATTAGATGATTTCCATTTCATAAGTCAAGACGTTATCGCACATTGTACAACACACTTCATAAACCAAATAAAATAGATAATTTCGTAAAATAAGATTCATAAATCACATTAAAAATAAAAACATAGAAATGAAAACATTATACAACTCCGAGTACTGAGTAAAAATTTGTGCCTCTCACTTCCATGTAATCTCTTCCAGGACATCGCGCCTCCACAACACAAGATCCAATGGAATGGTCCATCCCTGTAGCACATTCTATTGATGATCCTGGATCTCAACTAGTTTCTCTATAAATTTTATGTCATCCTCGATATCTAATAATCCCTAGTCAGTGAAATATGAGTCATCATGAAGATGCTAATAAGGCAAAGAGACATGAAAGATGACCTGGACTAGGTCTAGTTGAGATGGAAGTTCCAAATGGAATGCTTCCATGCCAACTCCCCCTAACAACTCAAAGGGACCAGCAGACATGTGAGTAATCTTACTCCCTTTGGAAAAACTACACTGCCTACATTAAGGGGAAACCCTCAAGAACATGTAGTCCCCAAACTCAAACTCTAAGGGTCTCCTTCTATGATTGGCATAAGATTTTTTTCAGTCCTATGATTTTTTCATCATCTTGTGAACAAGCTAATATTTCTATGTTGTGCCTTGCACCAGATCGAGACCAAGAATATTTATCTACACAACCTTCCTTTAGAACAATATAGAACGACATGGTCTCCCATAAAATTCCTCAAATTGGGCCATTCCAATGTAAGAGTGAAAATAGATTTTATAAAAAACTCAACCAAGGGTAGGTGTCATACCCAAGATCCATCAATGTCCAAGACGCATGCTGGAAACATATCCTACAATATTTGGATAGTCAGTTCCATCTGCCCCTCAATATTATGGGGGAATATAGTACAAAGTCTTAACTGAGTTCCAAAAGAATGATGTAATCCCATAAAAAAATCATGAGGTAAAATGTGTGTCCCAATATGAGACATTGTACCTCAAAAATCTAAGAAAATACACCACCTAATCAACATAACACATAGAAAAATAATTCAGTACATCCTTGATCACTAATTAGTGAGATGATTATGTCAAAAAATCTACAAAAACCCTTATAGCATCAAAACCGCCCCAAGATCTGGGTAACCCAATGATGAAATCCATAGATATTTCATCCCATTTCTACTTGAGAATATACAAGGGTTATAACAAATCTTCCAGAATAGGATTCTCTACTTTTACCTACTAAAAAACTAAGCACCTTTCAACAAACACTTTGACTTCCTTCTTGATCTGGGCTACAAAAAATTAAACCTAAATCCAAAATACATATTATTTATTATTGGGTGTACCACCTAAGGTAATCTATGGAAATACCGAAGAACAACCTTACACATACTACCATAAACAAACAACCTTCCAAAAAACTATATCTGGTTCCAACCATCCATCTTTCATCCCTTTAGAGCATCACCATGTCTATAATGATCGCGCAACACCTATGCTTACGAGTCTTCAAACGGAGACTCCTCCACCTGCTACATCAGAGAAGACTGCACCATCATCTGAATAGATAACCTAAACCAGCATCCACACTTATATATATGTGTTTGGAGATCAAGTACTCCATCAATCTCCAAGAATATGAAGATTCAAGAAAAATATATTTATGTGACTTCATCATCAAAGCATCAACCACAACATTCCCATTTTTCGTGGTGTAGGAGATCTCACAATCATAGTCGTTAAGGATATTCATCCACCTATGATTTCACAGATTCATGTCAAACATGGAAAATATATGCCTCAAACTCTTATGATCCATGAAGAACATAATGTTATCCCAAATGTGGTAACACTGCCACATCTTTAGTGAAAAAAACTGCTTCTAACTTCAAATCGTGTGTGGAATAGTTACACTCATGGGGACATAACTTCCTAGACCTATAAGATATCACTAACCACTAATACATTAGCATTATTTACAATAATAGATAATAATAATCATAAAAAACACCAAACATCACCCCTTACTCTAATAGTTGAAGTACTAAAGTACTGACCAATATCTATTTCCTGAAATTCAACGCTACCTGGAAATCATTACCACACAAAAGGGCTTATTCCTTCCTACTAAATGTTTTCAATGAGGTTGTGACCTAAGAAAAATCTGGTAAAAAACTTTTTTAATAGCATATTAGACTAATAATGATACAAAACTACACCACATTCTTGGATTAATTCCAAGAAAAAACTTCTTAAACATTCAATGGGTCTACTGCGACAACCTTCTCAGACACCACATGCCTGAGAAAATACACCTATCATGTCTAGAACATACACTTGGACAACATTCCATAGAGATGGTGGTGTCGAAGAACTTGCAGGACAGTTTTGAGATGCTCAGAGTTCTCCTCCTCTTACTTTGAGTAGATTAAGATATTATCAATTATTATGAGGATGAAATCATCCAATAACTTATGGAAAACCAAGTTTAATAGCGACATGAAAAAGTATGGTGAATTTGTAACACTGAATGGAGTAAATAAAACTTGAAGTTCTCGTGACTACATTTGATGTAATTCTTCATGAAATCACCCTCATTAACCATGAAATGGTGATATTGCGACCACAGATCAATCATAGAAAACTTACTCTCCCCAATCAGCTAGTTGAAGATATTGTTTATCCTCAAAAGTGGGTAATGGTTCTTGATCGTCACTTGATTAAACAATCATCAGTATATTCACAACCTTAAACCACCATCTACCATCTTGGTTAAAAAAATTGGAACACACCATGGTGTCACACAAGGATGGATAAAACCCTTTGCATTAGATCGTCAATTTGAATCCTCAACACCCAAAACATAGAAGGTTCCATCTGATAAGGATCCATCATGGTCAAAGAAGAATAGGGATTCAAGTATATCCTGAACTCAAAATCCCATTGAGGGTGTATCATCACTTCCTCTTTAGAATCAATATCTAGTAACTCCCCAACATCTCAAGGAACTTCTACTATCTCAGCATTCACCTATTCCGCTGAAAACACCACAAAAAAAGAATGAAGGGGCTCCACCTACCGACTACCCACTTGACAACCCTGCTCATCATCAAAATACATAAATTGTCTATCCACATCCTAAAACATGAATCTCATCATGAATTAGTTCATAATAGTATGTATAGAATAAAACCAGTCAAGGAAGAAATCGTATTATTGCATCTGTATCAGTAAAAGATCCCCATGGAACTGATGTGGCCCCATCATCAGTCCACACTCCCAACACACATAGAACAGGATTCAAAGGAATATAAATAGAATATAAAACACCAAGGGAATGGTAAGTCAATCTATATGTAGTTCTATAGAATGGGATAGAGTGGGTGAAAAAAATGTGTAAAAAGCTTCTGAATCAAACAAGACACAAACTGATGTAATAAACAAACCGATCATACCTATGATGATCTTTGGATCCTTTGGAAATACTACCTCCACTGTCTGAAACTGACCATTCACAAATCATATATGTCTTGGATGATGACCACCTCTACGACCAGGAAAAGGTTGAGGTCCCTGATCTCTAGGAACATCTTATGGTTGGCCTCTACCAACTCCATCACCCCTCGTTGGAGCGAAACCCTGCTTCCCGTGGTGGTGAAATAGTCTCCATGGAAACTTCTACCAAGTTTGGCATTCAATGTGTCCAGCTCCACCAAACTGAGCTTGAGTAACCACTAGGAACTAGCTTTAGAAATGGCCACATACCCCAAACCATAAAAAACTGGAATAATTCTCTGAGAATAAGAAAGGAAACCACTGGCACTATAAGGGTGGAAATGAAGCTTCTCAGATCGACTCCCTAACAGTCAAAGCCTCCAAGTTCCTGGAACCTAATACCTACCACTGACAACTCTAATTTTTAAGGAACCCTACTGGATCCACTCCTATAGGAAAAAACCTCATGAGTGCATCTGGTTGATCACATATGCCTTCTTCTGAACCTCTAGATACATTAGCAATGTAGAAGGAGTACCATTATACAAGATAAAAGGATGGAGTTCCTCATAAATACATCTCACATATGGATCCTCATATATAAAAAAGATCAGGGAAAAGAATAGAATTATCTTGATCTTGGTTCCTAGATCTCATATTGACATGCTCCCTTTATGAAGAGAAAGAATATCATATACCATAACCACCTTCATGGTTGATCAAAGGAACTCTTCTCAGAACTACTTCTAGAAGTCAACCCAATATACATCTTCCTCCTTCCCATATCCTAGATATAGTGTCCACCCCTAATGTTTAGATCCCTGTATATGAATGGCTGCCAAAGGGGCCCAGTATTCTATCAGGGCCCGGATCAAAATAAATGTGATCTTAAGATCCTCCATCTAGCTCTCTACCTCCATACCTAAAACACTACCCTCGTACTTCCCCAATTCCAACTGTAGGAAAGTGCACAATATCCTCTACCACAAATCATCCACCTTAACTGGATCAACCCTTTGATGATAATATAAATCAGCCTACAGAACCTCAAATACCTGATCTACGCACACATGATTAATAGGAGCCATGATTGAAAGGAAACCAAATATTTTCTAAGCCTAGTGGTGAGAAATTTTTTATTATGATTAATTTTAATTAATTTAATTATTTTTTTTCATTTTAAATTTCTACAAACAACACTATTAAAAAAATAAAAAAAGTCATTATGAAGAATATTTATCTCGTAAGTCTCTACCTTAAAAGCATTTCTATCTTACTGGCTCATTAAATAAGATCAATGTCTGTGCACTGGATCATGATGACCCTAAAAACCCTTGTACTAGCTGGTCTCCCTAGACTATGTCACATACCAAGGTCAACCGATATTGTTTCCATACTTTCCCATCAAACCCTCACAATGAATAACACTAAACTCCATCTTATATCTCAACCACATGCTTTGATACCACTCTTTGATGACCACCTCCCTCGAAAGATACCCCTCCTAGGATGGAAATGAAGAAAGGGGGATAATGACCCTCAATTCCAACCTCCAGTAGGACTCAGGTTTGAGAATACAACCAAGGGTGAATAAATATCACAATATGGGATGAATTACCCATTATAAGGAAACAAGATCGGGATATAAAATCAATCATCCAAAAAAAAACTCCAGGAAAAAATATAAATGTGTAACCAAAACCATCTCACATGAATGTTTAAATAGAACTGATAAAAATAATAATTTCCAAATTAAGAATCCAAATGTAAAGCTAAAGCAGTGACACATCAACTGTTAAGGTTCCAAGAGAGTAAGGTCTAGAATGGTCCATGATATCCTCCTAGAATCTTGAAAAAAAATCTATATATATAGGATGATGATATAGGTATAATCAGTAGGAATACCAACATCTCTCACATACATTTGAAAGAATCATACTATTACACCTATCAGAAAACTATAGAAACAAATAGAACCTATCACGGTATACTAACCATACAAACCTCACTAAGGAAATATCAAAAAATAAAAAATACTATGTAATATAATATAATATAAATAAAATCAATGATAGGGTACCCCACACCACTTTCCCACTGATTATCCAATCTCACACCCCAAGGAAAACATCCTGTCTCTCACACCCTTCCGAATATACCACATCACATCTCTCCTGGACACACCTGGGCCTCACAAAACATCCTACCCACACACACCAGGGTCTCACAACACATCCCACTCACACATACCTAGGCCTCACAACACACCCCTCTGGCACAAACATGGGCCTCACGACACATCACAACTCATCCTAAAGAAACATGGGAAATCACATCACAACTCATCCCAAAGACACATAGGATACCACATCTCATCATACTCTTCTCAAAGAATCATGGGCCATATTGGACTTGAAGAGGGAGCCAGGAAAATTTTGTGTAAATCCATCCATACTCCCCTTGGGATGTTGGTAAGGACACCCCATGTGTGACTTTATTGGTGTTTGACACATAGTTATCAATGTGGGTGCGGTGGGTATAGAAATCACAAGAAAAATATATGTATATATATAAACTACCAAACACTCAAGAAAAAACTATGATTTATCAAAAAAACAACAAACCCACAACACCATCACCTTTTTTAACACCATTAAATTCAATTATTAGTACCTACAATAGTCAGTTTTAGAAGTTGAAGATCCCTGATTACCTAATACGGCTTCAAATTTCCTCTACATTTCACTCCCTTTCATTTTATTAGTGTGAATTAACCAAATTTAATTACACATCCCAAAATAAATTTTTCTATTTAATAACTTATATATCATTACAAAACCAAACCCTTCAATTTAAAACATTATTAAACATTCATTTATTTCATCACAACCGAAAATCTAGTAAAAAGAAACCACACATCACTTGTAACCTTTCATCCCCAAAAATCTCACCTCGCCACCCTAAAACATGGAAAACCACCACATTTCACCCCACACCACATTAATATAACACATTGTCCTTCGAAAAGCATGACCAAAAATCACAACACATCAAAATTATTTTATCGATTTATAAAGGTGCTTTTATGACATTACACTTTCCTTTAGGTATGTTCTCACACAAACCAAAATCATGGGAAAACCATTTCATTAGACTATTATAAGTAATTAACCAATTTACATTTTTGTTGATATCATAAACATCAAAACCAAATAAGTAAACACAAACCAAATATCTAGAGCAATCAAAGCACCCGACGACCATGATTTTCAATAGGGAAGCAATCCAATATAATCCATAATATTCAAAAAAATATCAAAGATATAAAAATAAAAGAATCAAACCCCATATACCCATTAAAATTAAATTTAACCACTTTATTTATCATTTATTAATCTATAAAAACCATAATACATATGTAAACTAATGAAAACCCTCCCGAATGATGCATAAATAATGAGAATCGAGAAAATCCCGACCTTAAAGAATATTTTCAACTCACTATGCACTTGATGAAAAAAAGGATACCAACTAAAACCCATTATTTGATAAGAAACATCTAGATCAATATAAACTATACCAAATGGTTGTTATAAAAAAATCCCAAATGCACCCCAAACCAATAAAACAACACTATAGTGGAACCCTGAAGAATAATGGATGAAAATGGCTAAGAACTATAGGAGAACTATCCGCAGATTGATGATGGAAGACCAATGATCAATCACCGTAGAAGGAAATCTCAGAAGCTCGAGGATGGAATTATAGAATAATCTTTAAAAAGAGATAGAGGTTCTGGTATAGAGTTTACGAAATAACCCAAGTGGCTAAAACCACTAAAACTGTACAACATTTGGGAATTACATGAAGTTTAATCATCATTAATGTAATTTAATCTTGGGATTCTAGGTTCCAAAGAAAAACTCATAATTTTTTTTATTTAACCCCTAAAATCTACACATTTGGAAACAGCCCTAGATAATCCATGAAACCATCTTTCACATCATTTAATACACATACACAAAATGTATTTCTTTCACTAGTTCAACTAGAACTTTAGATTCCACCAAAAACTCATGAAACCTCCCCGAAACACATCCAACACTCAAAATAGAAAAGTGATGGACTGAGAAGGCATGAACCATTACAACAATACACCATTTTATACATTATAATGCACAAAAATGATATATTTTTATTGAAGTTTTCAGATCTAAATAGTATTTTTTTATCTATTTAAAGAACCTTTACTGTTTTGAAGATATGAATTTTTCAAATAGAATGTGGGAATGACAAGTTCTAAATGATCATCCTCCATTTTTATTATACCCCTTATAATAAAAAACTCCTTCAAAATGGGGGAAAATGTTTGTAATATATAAATATTCTTTGTATTAAAGGAATTATATTTAAAATGATGAAAATAATTATATAGAATAAATAATTAAAATATATATATAATTTATCATTTTAGATAAACAATATAGCTCCAAAATATCAATATACATTTAAAAAATTTGAGCGTCACTTTTTAAAATTAATCTACAAAAAACCCTTAACCAATATATATATAAACTTATAATATGGATTATTTTATATATATTTTTATTTTATGTAATACTGATTGTGTAATATTGTAATGATAACATTAAGTTTTTCCAAATTCCATTTCTCAAATAATTTTTTCAATTTAAAGCATTGAAATTAACTCACTTTATAAATTTGATACTTACGTTTTTAAGAAAATATGATGAATTCACATCTCGATTATGAACAAAATCTAGAAATTAGTTTTATTTTAAGACAATTGTTAAATTTTTTCTAATTTTTATATAAAGTTTAACTAAACCAAGATTTTTCTAACGTTATTATATTTTTAAGATCTATAAAAATCATTGTAGATCATTTTTTCCCAAGTTTATTCTTTCATAACATAAATTATTTTAAATATAACATGTTTTTTTTGAAGTGATTTATATCATAATCAAATAAAATTACTGTAATATATATTCAAATTATGATAGATTCAAAATACATTGGCTATATTAAGCTGCCATATGTAGATATGTATGATAAGCATGAATTTTTCTAAATATTATTAATAAATTTTAGAATCTATAATCTATCAACCTTATTAGAAAAAAAATTCTTCATTTTATAGTATAGTTTCTCATAAGTATTATTCTATATTATCAAATTAAACTATGATTGGATTAAGGATATAAAAGTTCGGCAAAGAATATCATGATTTTATTCATGCCATTTATTTTCTTTTAGAAGATAAAATAATTCCATTAGATTGGGTATCTTTACATGTATCTCATAATAAATTGAACACATCTGAAATTTTCATAAATGGAAACGTAATAATCAATATAATAATGTTTTCACACAAACTAAATAATTTGTGAAATTAGGGTCACAATAATAAATTATTTTAAAATAGTTTTTTTAATTTCTCACATCAAGAAAGGTAGATCTAGAAATGATAAATACACATGATATATAGATATATATATTGTTGATTTTTGGTTTGCTTTATGTATTATTAATATTCCATAGTTTATGATTTATTTTATTGTGGCTCTATTAACTAGAGTTCAAAAATTTAATATACTTCTCCAATACCAAATTCAAAATAGAATAATGCCTAAAATTTGAGTCAATGTAGAAAATTTTGATATGAGATAATCTTTAATGATTAAATATAATTAACTAAAAGAAAAAACAATTGGAAAGATGAATTTGTAATATGATTGTATATAAATAAGATTTGTTAATCCTTATAAATATATTCAATCTCACATCCAATATCATGATAATTCAAAATAGTTATCCAGTGGATATTTAAATTCACCAAAAGTAGTTGATGTAACTCTATTAGATAATGAATAAATAGAGGTGGAACTATTAAATTCTAGAAATTAGAAGAATCATAAAGAAAATAAAAAGGAAAATAAATCCCAAAAGAAATAAAAAGATGAAAATTTGAAGTTTTAGATGAAAATGGAATGGTTTGATATTGTTTTTGTGTATGATGGGTCAAGTAAAAAATTATATAAGATCAAGTTATTATGATATAATTGGTTAAGAAACTCAGAATTATAATATAATTTAATAGAATTTTGTTGAGTCGAAAAACCCTTATGTAGCCTTTATTTTGAAAATCACAATACAAATAATCTGAATTTTATATGAACATTAGATTTAATTAAATTTCTCTTAATACAAATTTAAATTTATGATTTAAAAAAATCCAATTATTTGATTATAATACATTGAGTTTAGGAGATTCCCAAAGTTAAATATAATTACATATAATAGAATACAGAGTTTCTCTTGTATTTGTCATAACTGAACTCAATGATCTCGAATATTACAGTTTTTGTTTGTTATCAAATAATCTTTAAATATATATCAAGATTTATGAAATTATTGGAAAATTGAAGTGATGATTCCATGTTGATTACACTGAGCAATGTTTATTATATCTTATAGTCGCACTACCTTAGTACCTAAGATATTTTCACTTGTAATTTGTTTTCACTGTATTTTCATAGGGATTTTGTTTATAAGGTACATATTGCAAAAGATCTATGTTATATTTTTTTGTAATATTTTATTCCAATATTATAAAATCAAAGAGATTTTAATATTATGAATATTATAATTTTAAACCTGTTTTTTGATAAATCCTAAGTGTTAGACTAGTTATTTATCAATTAAGATATCATCAATAGAGATACCTACGATAGAAAAGTTTATCAAAGATGTTCTACATTTGAAACATGTACTTTTCAATCATGTAGATTGTTATTTTAATTATGTATGACTAGAATTGGATACTAACCATCCAACCACTTTAGAATAAATGAAAATTATTCCCTTTATTAGAGTTGAAATATAATATATTTATTTTTCAAAAGATTTTGTGAATTTTATTCAAAGCTATTCTAATTATATTTACTATATTTTTATTTTTAATTATATTGTATTTCTCAATAATATTTTTTATCTTCATTGGGTTATATTTTCTATTGTATTTATACTTGGATTAATTTAGTAACTATAATATATTTATAACTTATATATACGTAATATTTTACACTCAATATTTTTAAAATTTTATGTTACATTTATGAATTCAATTCACCCCAACTAGAAGCTTTTCATATGCTTTTCATCATAGAAAAACATGGTAAAATAATATTCCATTAATTATTGTAATACACTTTGTATTAAAAAACAACACTATATTTTTTAAATACACTTTGTATTGGAGAAAGTATATATATTTGAGAGTGTATCTATAATTTTATACCTTGTGTATCTTATCTCTTAGAAATTTTCATTAAATGCTTTTTTTCATGTAATTATATTTTCCAAACACTAATTATATAGAAGTGGAATAATATTTTTCTATAGATGATTTTAACCCAATGAAATGTTTATAAAATTTATATATTAATTATGAAATAATTATTTATGTAGAATATTCGAAATATTGGTGATACATAATGGAAACTGAAGGGATATATATTATATTTTATAATTTTTTTATCGTAAAAGAAAATCATAAAACATTATGTCAACTAGTTTAGAATATCAATCATGACAAGAATAAAAAATTTCAACTAAACATCGGATTTCAGAATACCTTATTATGTTATATTTCGAGAAATATATATATGGTCAGGTTTCTTTAAACATGGTAAATTTTACAATTTTATGGAAATTGTATATTACTAATTTTTAAACTTCTAGCATTATAGGAACTAAAGGGCTATATAAGGGAAGATTATAAATCCTTTGATTTCCCACCAACAAAATCTATAGAAAAATATATTAATTCTCTATGAAGTGTGTTAAAAGTATACAACCACTTGGTGGAAGAAAAATTATAGATGATAGGATTTTTTTAAAATCAATTGATTGACTACCAAAATAATATATATCAAAAATAATTGTTATATATGATAAGAAATATATAAAGAATCTAATAATAAGTGATTTAATCAAAACTCATATACAATATTGAAAACTATTATAGAGAGATGATGAAAAGAATAAAAATAATAATTTTATAGCTTTTATATTAACATTATGAGATATAACTATTGGTGCCAATACATCAAAATGATATTACATCAAAGTGGAATTATAAGATATGAACAGATGATATTTTTCTAGAGCATACTAAATGAGAATTTTCTTAGATGGGTAGAAGGATGATTCATAAATAGAACATATTGAATTATTATCAGAAGGATAGGTATGAAATTAATGGAATATGTAGTATAATGTAATATTTTATTCATGTTATATCCTAAGAAAATATGAATCTAGACCATACACCCGACACTATAAATTTCAAAAATTAATGATATAGAATTTAGGAGATCCTTGAAGAAAAAATGAATGAAAGTGTAAAATTCATTGGGTTCTTAGTGTCTGATTGAAGGTTATTTTACATTAGATAATTCAATGAAAATTAGAGATTATGGTCAGATAGTAACTAATTTTAATTAAAGTATAAAATAAATAGAAAAATTCATTATGTTAATAATGACTATAATTTTTATTTCTGATTTAAATTTTATTGATAATTATTCTTTTTATCAAATATGATTATGTAGAACATGTATCGTATTATTATTCCTTAATGAAATAATATATTTAATATGCTTTAAATTCATATCAAATACTATTTAGTAAATATACTGATGTTAAGGGTGAAATGAGTGGATTTTTATTATGATAATTAATTATAACTTGGATGTTTACCCTATAATTATTGATTCTTCTAATGGAAAGGATGTTATAAATTCAAAATCAAAATATCAAAATTTGGATAATTTACTCTTGAAATTTACTTCTGAATGGAAGAAATTCAATAAACCTATATATAGTTGATTCGAAAAAGGACACATTCTAGGTTGGACCCTAAAAATCATCAAGATATCATCTTTAGAATAAATATTTTTTGATGAAGAGTACCTAGTTATTTAAACATTCATTTTAGATGAAATTATAAAAAAAGTTTCTCTCCGAATAAAATTCAACCTTTCAAAAACCATTTATATTTTATTTCAAATAAAATTCTTGCTATTTATCACTAGAGAGTTAGACAATAATGATTACTAAAATTTCTATTAGAAAATATTTACAGAACTAAGATGGTCTACGAGCGAAATACATAAGTTATTTTATGATAAAGAAGCTACGTACATGGAAATAAAACAATCAGTACTTGGTACTTATATATTTATTTTAATTTTATATATTATATTATAATATTTTTATATTTATCTTTTTTAATTTTTTTAATGAATAATATATTGAAATTTATACTTTTAATTAATGTTTTTCATACTCTTTTGTATTAATTTATGTTACCTTTTAATATTCGTTACATAGAATGTTTAACATCATATTTTATTTAAATCCCCATGAATGGTGGTGTTTGTTTTATGGATAACTTTTTTGACCTATTGAATAAAACTCAAACTCCGATAGTTATTTTAATAACAACCCTTTTATAAATTGTTACATGATATCAATTCTTTTATCATGAATTGTTAAATAAATATATTTATTTATTGATATCACATTGCATATTACATCAAATGAATAACTTTTACTTCACATAAACATTAATATATTGAAATTTATTCTTCATCAACATAAATTGGTTTATTGGTTCTGTTATATAAATATATTCTACATTGATAGTAATAATGTTCATCAAACTCATGATCTTTTTGTGACATTCTATAAGACTTTCTCTAAATAAGATAACTATACTAGAAATTGTTCTTCTATAATCAACATTTCCATCCCAGTATCAATCAGTATAAAAAAAGGATCGAGCCTTTATTTTCTTTTATATTTATAACTGTAATTCAAAATCATGTTAATGTATCTAGAAATCATTTTCATAGGTTAAATATTTATTTCTATTGGTGCACATTAAAATTTGGTACAGATTGTAATTACATACACAATATTCAATCAAAAAATATTCAACTAGAGATAAAACACAATAAGGTCTCTTAACCCTGTTTAATAAAATAACATTTTATATAAATCCATTAATATAATGGAAACTATTAAAATTTGGGTAGAACGTTTCTTTTAGTTCTTTATTCTGAACTAACTCAAATGCTCCTAAGCATACTTCTCTTAAGAGTTTGAAAATCTGTTACCTATCTTGAGAAATTTGAAAACATAATAAATACTTCATCTCTCCATTCATTGAAATATATAAAATATTCATAATATACAATTAAAATTTCTTGAAAACACCTTCTTAATTTTTTGAGAATATAATATAATATATAAATAAAATAATAAATAAAAATACATTTTATCATCTTTTATGTATATCTTATTTTCAACTCTTGACTTCTAAGAATTCTTCAGCTTTGAACAAGTTTCTAAACTAGAATTTCTAGGTCTTGTTTATTTTTTAACTGATATTGAGTCATTTTTAACATGGAATAAAAACCTAAATCATATCATTGTTAGAATCTATAAATTTATTCAATGGATTCATCATCTACCCATTATCCATTTTTATTGTCCCGTGTTATTTTGTTTACTATTTTTAAATATTAAATTGATTATATTTAAGACCAAACAGTGTGATGGTGTGTGATTATGAGGCCCAGTGTGCCCAAAATAAATGTTTTAAATATATTAAAATATTAAATTATATGTGTTCATAGTTTTTCTTAAAAAGTATAATTACGTCTAAATGTATGACTATATTAGAAATCTGAGGACACAATTGTGTTCGGAAGAGCTTATTTAACCTAGGCATGACCTAACTTTGGTCGGCATGGACCAACTATGAAAAGTAGTTACGAGGGTTTTTAATGAATTATATAAATTGAAATATTTATTTTCTTTTTGTGTTTCATCAATGCAGTGATACGGTGACAGTTTTATATTAAATAAAACATTGTATAGGGATCCAAGGTTAATCTCATAACCTTATAATTTTTTATAGGATCTGGAGAGGAAACCATGAAGATTTTTATGGGTAGTTAACAATGGAACAATTGTTTGAATATTGAATGCCCTTCTTGACAGATCTCACCAGCGATAATCGATTTTCAATAGTGAGCGATCCAATTCCTAGGTAGGATGTGTTATTTTGGATTTTCGTTCCCTTTATTAGATACAACGATGACCGCGGACCAACCGAAGAACCGGTTGATCCATGGTTTGGTAATGCATTGTGGGATGGGTTTTAATTTTGGGATTTGAAGTGTTTGATTATTTTTTTATTTTTTATCATTAAAACCTGAGCATATCCAAGCCAGAACAAACAATGGCAAAGGTTCATTCTTTATATTCATTCATTATGCTTTTTCTCCCCCTCTATTTCTATGTGTTCTCTATTATTTAATTCTTTTTTAAAGAACGATCTTTGCAACTTAATTTCTTGGTTAAACAATTTTAAATTGAATATCCAACATCGATACATCCTAAAAAATGTGAGAAAACAATGTTAACAGATGAATCAGACTCAATCGGGATAAATTGTTCTTCGAGCGGTTTGCCTAAAAAATGGACCATAATGGTTTTTTGAGCCTATTTATGGCCCAAAACACATCTATTATGTATTATGGTGGTCAAATTGGCTTTGATAAATATTTATGAAGAAAAAAACCATGGGAGTTAAACTTGGGAGATCATATGAGGCCCACATAGGAAGAACCAGACATTCTTGAAAATCCCTATTAACACGGCATGCAATCTAGGATTACACAGTGTGTGGCCTCAACTATGCAGCGACTAGGGTTTTAGGGGGATAGTTAAATTTCAAATGGCATGTGACCCCTGTCACACGAAATGTATACCCTTTCTAGAGACTCGAATTATATCTCGATAGAAACAAGGACAAGGATAGGATTGCATGGGTTGCCTATACGGTGGGTAATCTCCCACACAACTTGGCCTGGGAAAAGTACACAAACTACCCCATGTACTAGTACATGGGTTGACACTATGTACTGTAACATGACCAAATCATCTGATCAGACCCCGGATGAAGGTACGTTGTTTTTTGTCTTCTTATACACATCGTGTACTTTTACTTATACATGACATGTTCTTTAGAAAACTTCCAGTATACATAGGAAGTACATGGGTTTAAGGGACATGATGCGTGACCCTACAACATGTCATGTACCCTTTTCAACATTTATTGATTCTCTTATCTTCTATATCTTGGAAAATCTTCATTAGGGTTCATTCCCATAATCATTCCCCTAAAGGTAGGTATGAATAATATCATACTCGTAGGAACATGATCCCTTTAGTATGACTTTTTGGATAGAGTTGTGGAATCCCCTGAGAGGCCTGGAGTGGGATCCGCTATTCATTCTTTGTGCCCTAGGTAGAGTCTTTGATATTGATGTGACCAAATATACAGGGATTCAATCCTCTACTTAGCAAGTTAATCCAGATTGATTTTTTGGTGTCACCCCATGTCTCTGGTTGTGATCCTCATCTGTTGTGTCATATCTCTCTTTAGATATATCATTTTATTTCTCTTTCATGGAGAGACCCGAAGAGCAGTACCTCTCGAACAGATGTCTTCAATGCTTTCTGACTCAAGACTGTGTTCTCCTGGATAATTACTTCAGGTAATATTTGATCTGAATCCCTAGTGTTGTTATGAAATAGTCGTAACAAACCTCTGGACTGCGTGTCTTGGATTGGGTATATCTGGATATTATTTTATGTGTTGTAGATATATAATTTTGTAGAGCTGACTATAAATTCCTTCTTTGTATTTATTTTTGGTTTTGGGGTGTCCTACTGAGTATTTTTATACCCACCCCTGCACGAGTATCTCCCACACTAGTCAAGTATTATGCAGATGAGCATCCTTTTGAAAGAGTCCAAGGTTGACCAGGACCAGACTGTGTTTTGTGAGATCAGCAAGGCGGAGGCATGTTCCTACACCTACAGACTATAGTCCTATAACATTTTATTATATGTTTGACTTGTGGTTATAAACCTCTTTTAGTGGGTATGTATTTGGCCTAGTATCACTTTACATTACTTCCATGTCGTACTCTGTTGGTTGGGATATAGTGGTACTCTTGCATTGTTTACTTAGTGGTTTTTATGTTTTATCATTTTTTAGCTTCGAGATACGTGTGAATATACCATTACAGAGGCAATTCCTCCGATTTTAGTGATATGGAATCTCAGTTATAGTCACTAGCCCCTGGCCTATTGGAGTAATTCTTGGGGAGTCATGGTATGGGCCCCACTAGGACGGTTTGTGACATAGTAGTATCAGAGGTGGTCAGTTCTACTTTAGGATCATGAGTTTGTGAGCTTTTTTTGGGTAAATAGTGTAAAGTGTTTCACATTCGACATTCAAATCTGGGACTCTAGTGTTGGTGCAGGCGGCCGCCATATCCATGCACCAAGACCCTGATAACGTTATTTTCAACTCAGTGTATGAGAAAACAGGATGCATGAAAAATAATTGTACATGAGTCATATAGGAATGGGTTGTGATTTTCATGTCCTTCTTGTGTCATCTTTATAGAAATATTCATTAACTATGGTACATCTTTTTTTCTTAATAGGATAACTCTGTGATGCATACCAATTTGGATTCGATAGCATGATCATGAGGATGAACACCTCAGTGACGAGGCATCGATATAGGTACCAGTTCTCTCGATGTTACCTCCAGGTGGTGCACCATCTATACTGCCTCCAATTGAGCATTATGTGGTACCCACAGTACCATAAGACAAGTAGAAAAGGTTGATTGTTCCCCACATGTTTCAGACACAATGTGAGGAGAAAGAAGATATTCAAGGAGGTGGATGTGGAATAGGATCTTGGATATCATAAGGAGGTAGTAGTTGTTTCAACATATTACCACCACCACCCCTAGGTGTTCCACACTAGGATGAGGTAGCTGAAGGATAGGGGAGGAGAGAGCTGCGTGTGGTCGTGGCGTATAACCCAGGTGGTCTAGGAATGATTCAATGTATGGTCTATGTATTTTCTAATTTAGAAATAGTACTATTAGATGTAGGAGCTATTAATTTCATTCACACCACATATCTTGTTCAAGACCTAGAGATTTTGGTTGAACTGCTGACTCATCCCTTATACTAGGAGACACCTATTGGAGAAGACCCATTGATCACACACTTGTTCCTATAGTGTGACCTTCCCCTCAGATGAGAGAGTATCAATTTGAACCTCTTGGTGGTAGCTTTGAGGCCTTAAGAAATCATTATTGGTATGGATTGTTTATCCAGAGTCCATGCCTAGATTGATTATTTTAGGCAAAGGGTGTAGTGTGTCTGCATCGATTGAATGAGGTTTTCTTCTTTTGGTGTAATGTAAAACCAGGAATCACAAGATGGACTTATTCATGGGAGGGTTTAGTTGATTACTCATCAATTTCCTAGCAGGACCCTCGGTGTAGCAGATGTTATGAGCATCCAGTTTTCAGTAATGATGGTGGAGTATGGCGACATCTTTCATAAAGATGTTCTAGGATTACCTCCCCACTACGACATAGACTTTTGAATTGATTTACACCCTGGGACAACATTGATATCTATATCATCATTTCAGATGGCTCCCATAGAGCTTCTCAAGCTAAGGGTATAGTTAGAAGACATGCAAAGGAAGGGATTCATGATACCTAGTGATTCACTTTGGGGGGCCCCTGTTCTATTTTCCAAACCGGAACATGGGAACATGAGGTTTTGTGTGTACTATAGACACTTGAACCAGGTGAAAGTGAAGAATAAGTATCCACTATCAAGTATCAATAACCACTTTGTTATGTTGATAGTGGCATGATGGGTATAAAATGTTGACCTCAGATTAGGCTATCACCAGTTGCGATTATAGGAAGAGGATATACTAAAAATGTCATTAAAATGTCTCTTTGGTCACTATGAGTACATGGTGATTCCCTTTGGTGTGATGAAAGCCCCAAAAATGTTCATGGGACTCATGAAATGGATATTTCATCCTTACTTGGACCAGTTTTTCATAGTCTTCATCGATGATATCCTTATGTACTCAGTGTCTGAGGAGGGGAATGCGAGACACATAAGGATGGTTCTAGAAATACTCTAAGAGAACCATATTTATGGGAAAATATAGAAGTTTCATTTCTAGATTTATATAGTCCACTTTCTGGGACAAATTATCTCAGCAGATGGTGTGGTAGTGGACCCAGCCATGTTCGAGGAACTGTTAGCATGGGAGCCAACTAAGAATGTGGTGGAGGTGTAGATATTCTGCTAGCTAGTAGGATATTATTAAAGATTAAAACCTGATTTCTCCAAGTTATTAGAACCTAATGTAGCTTTGACTCAAAAGGGACATCCTTTAAAGTGGACAGAGAAGTTTCAGACATTCTTTAGTAGTGAAGATAGAGTTTGAAGAGTGCTCCAATCATGATATTGTAGTCAGATGGTGTCGAGTACGTAGTTCTCTATGATGCATCACAAACCAGACCTAGTTTTTTCATGATATAGAGGCGAGTTGTGATTTTAAACTATTAACAATTGTTGAGGCCACATGGGAAAAATTATGCACCTCATGATCTTGAGATAGTTGTGGTACTCTTCACTTTGAAGACGTGGTGACACTAATTGATGGACGTGTAGTTTATCATCTACTCTAATAAAAATAATCTCAAATATATCTTCTCTATAAAGGTTATGAACATGAGACAAATTTGATGTCTTGAGTTCCTCCAAGACTATGACTTTGAAATTTTCTATACTCCAATGAAGGGGATTATGGTTGTAGATGCTCTCAACATTAGATCTAGTCTGCAGTTGCTGAATGAGGCATCAGAGTAGTTGGTCTTGTTATAGTTATCCTTTTTGGATTGAGATGGAGAATGTTACCTCTATTTGATGTTTTTCACCCCTCCACTCTTACATCGAGTCATGGAGGAACAACTTGGGGCTACTGACTATAGGACCCTACATTCTCAGATTTCAATAGGTTATGCTCTTCAGGGATATTCAAAAGGTGTGGAACACATCATTCATTACATAGGACACATAGTTGTCTGAGTAATGTTGTGGGAGGTGGTTTTGAGTGAGTTTCATAAACCCCATTATCAATATATCCATGTGTGGTGAAGATGTATCGGGACCTCAGATGTTATTTTCGATGGCCAAGGACGAAGAAAGGAGATGTGGAAATGGTTTCACAATGCCATACTTGTCAATATGTGAAGGTTGAGAACTAGGTTCCATCGAGTTTATCTCACCCCATTATGGAACTGGAATGGAAGTGGGATGGGATATCAATGGAATTAATAATGATTTCACTATGTATGTCTAGGGTACATGATGTTATCTAGGTGATCGTCAACCGACTCACCAAGTCAGCACACATCCTAGCTATTCTAGAGTAGATTTCATTATAGAGGTTCAGACACCTTTACATGAAGGATTAATATTGACTCTATAGTGCCCCATAGAAGATAGTTTTAGATCATGATGCTAATTTTACATCTCGTTTGTGTAAGGGATTAAAGGAGGTGCTTGGGACCTAGTTAAACATGAGTACAACATTTCTCCCACTAACAAATATTTATACCAAGCATAGCATTCTAGTTCTGAAAGTTATGTTGTGAGATTTCATGTTGAACTTTAGGTGTATTTGGGAGGATCCACTATCACTTGTGGAGATTGCATACAACAATAGCAACCATTTAACCTTTCGAATGGAACCATTAGAGGCTTTGTACGGTCATCCCTACACGTAAAGACATTGGACGACTGACCTAGTAGAGTCAGTACTCATGGGCCCAATGTTGGTGTGACATACTACCGAGATGGTGTAGATCATCTAGGACCAGATGAAGACTGAACAGAGCCATTAGAATTCTTATGCAGATAGGAGGTTGTTTCTTTTTAAAATGGAGATTTCCTTGTTTGTTTAATGTTCAAACATATCAATCAATTTCTAACAGGTTTTATTCGTAGAACCGGAAACACCCAATGATTCTATATCCATTCGGACCTACATTCCAAAGGTAGGTTCTCATTAGTTGTGGACTAATGAGCCTTAATAATTTTCATTGGTCGAGAGCATGGGAGGTCAAGCTCATTGCACCTTTTGGGGGGAATTATTTCCAACTTCGGGACTCACTTATATATTTATGTTATGTTCACGATTCCTTATTACTTCACAAAGCATTAAAATGAGTTTTCCTTTAGATTTGGAAATCGATGATTGATATGTATGGGATTTGGAGAATATTTTACATGTATTTGAGGTTCTTCATCAATGGAGAATCATCTGTATGTATTAGAGATCCTTATCCAATGGTATATTTCAATACATTATATTGAAATATCTTGGTCATTATGATGACCATATAGGTTTTAAAGCCACTCAGTGGGGAACTTGATGTTTATTGTCATTCAAAATGACAGGGATTATTTCAGAGTTGGGATCGTACCCATAGATGGGTTACCTATGTATCCTTGTTAAAAAGGAATCATAACCCATGTAGTTCGATAAGAAGTATATAGTTTAACGTCAAATGGGTTGGAAAATAATTAATGAAAGATGGGCTTGAACCTTATAAATGCTTACTATGTACTATACTTTTACGTCAGAGATCAAAGTCCACATAGTTCGGGTAAAGAAATATGAGGTTTATGCATGGTTAATGGCCCAAAAAGAGATGTCTAGATTACATTCAAACTCTAAGCTAACGTGAGTCATGCTCGGTGTGAGAAGCAATAGGTATCAATAAACTTGATGATGGTTCCATGAAAGATGTAGTCATGAGAAATGATGTGGGGCTTACATATGTATGACTGCCCAGGTAGATGAAGACCATGACTTGCTTCAGGGAAGAATCCTAGGAGCAGGGTCCATAAAGGTATTTGTACTTTATGTAGATTTGGAGTTTTACCTTAGGCCTTACTCTTGAGAAGGAGGCCAAAATAAAAAGGGACATATGATTGGGGCTTACTCCTGAGGAGGATTCCCAAATCAAAATAAATTAAGATCGGGGCTTACTCCTAAAGAGGATGCCCAATGTTTAATGAAACTATGACCTGGGCTTGCTCCTGAGAAGGTGGCCTAGATAAAAACATATTCTCATCTCAAAGGATGAGGTTATATAGGAAACCCCTAACTGTGGTGACATAAATCTTGTAAGTCATGAGGTTTTGGGAGAGGTTATTACAGAATTCCTTTTAGATAAGGAAGCCAACAAAGGAACCATGCCATAAATGGTTTTGAAGATGGTTTTGAAGGCTATGTCTTGAAGAGGAGAGGTGGATTTGAGGAAAGGAGGTGACTAGTAAAGAGGCGCAAAAGTATCGTTCTAGTGCGCAAGTACTGGTCGCCCAAGTAGACTTGCACGACAAGAGTCACCTTGGGCGATGAAGAATCTATAGGGTAATACTTGGGAGACTTTGAACTGAAGCCCTTGGTATTATCCCTAGAGACTTCTAGAAGGGTGGTGCACAAGTTCCCTTCAGAGGGAAAGGCGGTGCGCAAGTGTCCTCATTTCCCTTAAGGGTTGTACACTTAGGCGCCAAGTATTGATGAGTTCTAAAACTTAGGCCTTATTCTTCCTCTTTAGAGCTTTTATTCTAGGTAAAGAATTACCTTAGAAGTGTTCGGAATATGTTAGACAAAGACTTGGGTGACTAGAGCTTGAATCTGAATTTCGGAAAATTCGCCCTTGAAAATGAGGTCCCACGGGGGGTATTTGTAGGCCTCCTGAGATTAGGGCGAAATTTTAATGTGGGTGCGCAAGTGACCTGTGTGCCTCACATCTGGCGCGCAAGTTACATGTGTTCCCAAGGCCAGTGCACAAGTGACTTGTGCGCCTTAACGCCTTTGCAACATTTGATGCTTCTTCACTCTCTTTACTTATTTTTTATTTTCTTTGCTTGAGGTACTCCCCTTTTTCATTCCTTGGACTATGTGACAGAACGGAGTGTCAAAAAATTTCCACCCTCAGATTTGGATCCGAAAAAAGAAAGAGGATTTGACTCTAAGGAAAATGAGAAAAAAAGGTTCAGCGGCGTGCATGTATCAGCACAAAGGTTCCGGTGTGCAGGTTCTAGAACACAGGGTTGCAGGGTCTCCTATATATATGGGCATCACGTCACGCAAACCATCCTACCTCCAAATATTTTGAGCTCTCATCGTGCAAGGGTTTTTATTTCTCGGTCGATCTCCTTTATTTGTGTCACGCTTATCCAGTAAGGATTTTGACTTGCACGCCATCATTAGTGTGACATTACTTGAGAGAAAAAACATGCGCGACAAAACCTGCGTGCTTCAATTCCTTAGCCATTTTTTTCTTTACAAATATTTCATAAAAACAGACTTACTTAACATTTAACTGTCTGATATTTGTGCAGATTCAATGGCTCCAAGGAAAATTGTATCGGCTGATGAGCTGGCCAACAAGGGAATAGATGACATGATGAATGTTGTAGTCCATGATTATTATGTTATGTACGATAGCACTCTCCCTGATTTGGCTAAGTACTTGAAGAAATATCATTCCAATTTCCCACAGAGCATTTACTTGCCTTTATATGGCCATGGTCATCTACATGGAGTCAACGTTCCAGAGGCAATGAATTATATTACTCATTCCTAGTTTCAGACTTACACCAATTTCTCATTGGAAAATTTCATAGTTGTAGGATCATTTTTCAATGCTGGAATAGTGGAGAAGGAATTCATAATGCATCATAGCCCATGTGCTCTAGATCTAAAGCCTCACAAGCCTGAGATGTAGCCGCATTGTTATCCCTCTATTTTCCAAAATTCTCAGATGGACCAATCTAAGGGATGGAAAAAGAGTTGGGATTTCCATCCTGAAGGAGGTGTGAATCCGACTTGGATGTGGGTATATTGGGTGCGACACAACTGTGCAGAGTTTGTCGAGGATCTGAAGGGAGATGCAATATATGAAGTTTTCTGGGCTGGGAAGACATATGTCTATAGGAATGATGATTTTTTGCCGAAGCTAATCAGCCGCTGGAGCACAGAAACCAATTCTTTCCATCTGACTCATGGAGAAGTAGGCATTAGTTTGTAAGATATCTACAAGATCTCGGGGGCTCCAATTCTGGGAGACATGTATGATGAGTTCATCCCTCCAAAGGTGATGTGGAATGATTCTGAGAAGACTCCGACTCTTGCTCGGGAGTTGCTGATGATCTTTTTGAAGCTCAAGAATTCAAAGTCCACCAAAACTCATTCTAGAAAGGATATTCATCTATAGGAGTGGATGGATATGTTTTTCATCAAGAATAAAGAGAAAGGGCCCACCTATACCCGTCCTACCAGATGCCCTAGTGCAGAGAAGAGGGGTGCTATTGGCGCATTCTGGCCAACTCTGGAAGCAGGAGAGTTTGAAAAGTTGGGGTATGAAGTGGATCAAAGAATCCCAGATAAGACCCATATAGTGGGCTTCTTATCCTTGTGGATTAGAGTTTATCTTCTACTAGTTAGGGACTCTAAGGGTGGCGTCAGGCCAGGGGCCTTCATTGTTACAACAAAGTTGGCTGAGAGAAAAATGGTTGGGTTGGCCACCCCAATTTTGGTGAAGATTAATAGGAGATTACTCCATGTCTATATGGGTAAGTCATTTTGAGAATAGTGGGACCATTCCGAGTTTTTTGGAGTTGGATCGCCATTCACTTCAGCACATACGCTGTATAGAGCGAAGTACAGGTTCTTGGAAGTTCTTTTAGGCCATCGGTGCAGGCAATTTTCAGAATTTCTCCGTTGTCCCTCAATTCCTATGATCAGAAGGGGAGGTTAAGCATGTTCAAGGAATTTCATTTCTTTCCTTATGGAAACCCACCAACCGAGCGGTTTGTTGATAATAGAAAAACTAGCCTAGAATTGAGGTCATATATACTGGCTTGCAGAGATGGTGTATTGGCCACCAGAATTGGCGGAGAGATTATATGCGAGGCCTGTGCTCCATATAGATTTGCACACCAATTAAAGTGTCTGCAGAAGATTGTCGTATCCCCTGATGTGCACGTCTGGTCAGAGCAGTATCCAATGGTTTCCCAAGGAATATGGTTGCTGACAACTATGGAGACGACCGGGGCAGTGTTTGATCTACCAGTTGTGGGAGCGGTGAGTCATTTGACTACAAGGTATGCCGAGAACTGGGTAGCATCATACACAACAGGGGTATTGAATCTTCATGTATCCCATGTAGGGAGTAAAAAGAGAAGTGTCATGAAATAAACCATTCATCTAGAAGGTGACACTTCATCAGCCGGAGCTGATTCACTGGGTTCTTCAACTGGGGATGATTCACCGGAATCCCAGGATGGGGAGGATGATGTATGAAATGCGTCAAAACGACCTCATGCCAGATATAATCCTCCTTCCAGAGTCAAGATACCTACTCCATCGACTCATGATGAGTTATATCATTGAGGAAATTTAGTCACCATTATTTTATAGAGCAAAAAGTTTCATTTTCTTATCCTTTATCTGTGATTGCAGGAGCAGGAAAGAAGTTGAAGTCCCAGATTGTTAGACCCTCCTCACGGCCTTATGGTGCACATTCTGAATATTTATGACCTGAGGCTATCCAGACATGGAAGAGTTTATATTTTGATGATGAAACTGTCTGGATGGACTTATTCAAAGGGCTACATATCTCCGGAGTGGGGGATCTTCGGACTTCTGCTGATATCCTCTTTGAGGATAGCCCTAATGAAGTGTGGGCGTGCATCAGAGAGCTAGAAATGCTCATATATTCCTCTGATGATTCCATTCCTATTACCAAGTGGGTGAATGAAATTATGGATTGTGGCACCACTGAGGGGATTAGTGCTTCAGTAGACGATGAGTGGCATGCTTACGTGGCTCCTGAAGATGTAAATTTCATTCCTTATTTTCTTAGAAAATTGATTTTAGTCAAAGATTTGTTACAAAAAAAAATTACTTTCTCCATCCTGCAGCTTGTTAAGGAATGAACTACTGAGGTTCCTTCACCGCAGTACAGCCCTGGCGGCACTACTCTTGGAGTCCTTGAATCTCCTCATGATCCAGGTGAAGTATCTCCAGGCCATCAAGTCATGGACGAGGAGTTAGACATGGATTTACATTCTCCGATACCTGTATTTGGAGGTGACGATGTCAACACACCCAAAGAGACAAAGAAGAAAAGGCATCAAAGGAAGAATTCCACAGATAGACGCTTCATTAGTAGTGGTAAGTCCTTTGGATAGTCATGAATGCTAACTCATGAAAAAGTTGCTCATATTTCTTGGGATTTCATGGGCTTCTTCAATTTCCCCTTTGAGGGAGAGAACTGAACCTCCTCTGAGGACGACAGAGGGTGCATGTGAATAGTCACAAAATCATGCTGACCTGGCTACTCCTGAATAAATGATGAGAGAAGAAGAGTCATCATCTGTTCCCAGTACTGCTCCTGTTGCTGCTACAAGGAGAGAAGAGCCTTATTCTGATAAATTAACAATACTTCATAGAATATTGAATGAAAAAACAACTAACTTCTATTCTATGATGCTTTAGTTTTAACACCTGCACTAAAACATTTGGTGACCACTGCAACAGACTCTGCAATTTTCTCCGAGGAAGCTATCTGGGGTCAGAGGTCACAGGAGGAGGGTCACAAAGAAGACATGTCAAATGCTCCCACTGGTAATCCTAACAAGTAATCTGGGATATAACTGGATGAAATGATGAAAATTTTGAAGAAATTTTAGAACATGTTAAATTACCATGTGATTTAGAAGATTTTGGACATGAGTGTTATCCTTTGTCCTATTAATTTTTTTATTACATCTCTGACCATGATTAGATGAAATGTGCAGTTCCGTCTGATCAAGCTGCTGATCTTCCAGTGCCTGAAGGGGGTAGACACAACCTTATCATTGTAGAGATGCTATCTCAAGTGGATCTTAACCCGACATAGCTTCCTGATACCCATTCTAGAAATCTTGTTGATGCTAGGAAAGATAAGGAGTAGCCTTATCATGCTTCTAATCTACCGTAATATTGGTGGATATACTTAATTTGAAAGACAGCTGATCAACTTTTTTTATACTTTGAAACTTACCAAAGCATTCAATTGACTATGCAGGGTTGTCAACTTCAGTGGCTAGATCCATAGGTGACGCCTCATCCTCATCCACAATGGGAGTGGGAAGTGAAGTACCAAGGTTTAGGGGTCAAGGAGCTTTAGAGGGCACTTCCTTAAGTGCATTAATCCCGGACTATATTCCCCCTGTGATAGCGATGCTGAATTAGACCCAGAGGTGCAAAAGGCACTCCAATTCTCTCATCGCAAGGCATGAAAGAATATATGGAAGATCATATCTGAAGTGCCTCTTGAAGAGTTTTCTTCTAAGATCCCGCGATTGTCAACCTTGTTTGTCATGCTAGGACTTGGAGTTTTTGGATATCAAGAGATCCATACCGCAGTGAAGTAAGTCATCTTAAGTAGGGAGAAGAACCAAAAGTGTCGTCAAGATCTACTCAGAGCGAGGATGCTGACCAATATTGGCGAATTCGAGGCTATGGTGTCCTGAGCTGAGGATGATCATGCTGTAAAGCTGAAGGAGCTAAAGTAGAAGATCATGTAGAAAGTTGTCCTACTAATACACCATCATCAACAGCTAGATTCCGTTACTGGGGAGCTTGACCAGCTTCATAATTCATTAGAATAATTCCAAGAGGATGGTATAAAAGCCATCAAAGATGCCAAAGAAGCACTTCGTCAAGCTGAAGAGAGTGAAGTTGGTTGGGTAAATGAACTCCAAGTGGCTGATGATGAGGCTCAAGATGCTGTGAAACAGATGCAAAATTATGTAGAAAGTCTTCTATAATTTCTGAAAATAAGAGTAGAGACTCCAGTCTGTGGATGTTCTTCTAATCTTAATCATCAAATGAAAAACAGTTCATCTTCCATCATCTGCACCTTCATATTTTGATTTTTTACTAGGGTTATATAAACAACCCCCACAAACATTATCGTTTAATTGATCAATATTTCCTAAATCATAAAAAATTTATGTTTAGCGAGCTGGGACTCAACTTTTGTTCAGAGTACCCCTTATAGGTTCCCAATTTAATGAGTACCATGTCTTTTGTTATTGGAAGTTTAAAGTCATGCATGTTACACTATAAAAATTCAAATATTTAAGGTCAAATAGCTCTGACCAAATGGATGATATTGATTCAATTCTTGATAAATTGTTTAGAAACATATTACCATGTTCATATATGGAGGGGGAAAATTGTAAACTGTTACTTGTGAAATTTTGAATCTGAGGAATGTCATGGGAAAAGAGATAAAAGGCATTAGAGGAAGTGTTTTCTAAGAATGAGGTTACCACTACTTGAAAAACCCATTATGGGGGCTGAATTATGCAGGGCCAACTGGGGCATAAGATGTATAGTCAAATAGAAGTATCTTTTGGCTGACAGGTCCGTTATGTATACAACTTATACAAGGCCACCTAAGGGAACATGCTGCATAGTCGGGAAAAAGAAATCTCAGAAATATGAAATTATATTTCTAAAATCCGAAGAATGGTTTATGGGGATCCAAAATTTCCAAAGCATAGAGTCTTATTTATGGAGAAAGGTACTTGAATATGGAGAGGATATTTCCGAACAGAATTGTCAAATAATTGTAGGAATGTGACTTCTACAAAGTTCTGACCCAAAAATAGGAAAAAAAGGTATTCGTGGTCGTAAATCATATGACTAAAACCAGATATAGAAACATTATACGACATAATACTTTCAGATCATGAAAAATATTATGGAAAAAATATGTTAAGGATTGCAGTTTTTTGCAGATCCCTACATATCGTCATTAAGACCAATATAGACTAAAGAGGGTTATCCTAAGAATGAAGTAACCATTATTTGACAAACCTATTATGGAGGTTGAATTATGCAGGGCCAACTAGGGCACAAGCTTTAGAGTCAAATAGTAGCATATTTTGGCTGACAGGTCCGTTATGTAGACAAATTATGAAAGGCCACTTAAGGGCACGTGCTGCATAGTCAGGAAAAAGAAATCTTAGGTATCATACATTTTGCAACCAGAAGTCAGGAAAAGGGTTATGGAGATCTTGAATATTATTTGTATAATGTTGCGTCTAGGGCCTTAATTGAGATCTGGATGTCACTACATATCTCATTAGGATGAGAATCAAGCTATACGTAGTTCTTGAAATATAGTTTAACGTCATGCATGACAAGAGCATGGAAGATCTTAGTTTAGGGAAGTAGAGCATGGACCACAGTGAGAAAGATACATCGTGCATTTGTTATAAACCTGATGTGAATAAAGACCAGGGTGTTCCACATCATACCATGTGCTCCCAGGGGGACTTTTCAGTCAAGGGACTAAAAGAGGAGTTTGGGGTTAGGATCAAAGGCTCGGGGATGGACTCGAGGAATGCTCGAGCATTCTTATGTATCCCATGAGGATAGGAATCAAGCTGCACATAGTTCTTGAAATAACCTTTTTACAGATTTGGTTCGTACATATGAGGGGTAATGAATACTTTATTGGAATTATGGTTGGACCCAATATTGAATACTTGGGTGTCACTACGTATCTCATAAGGATGAGAATCAAGACATACTTAGTTCTTCAAACATGACATGTTTGGAGACCATGCCAATACTGATTCCTCCCGAGTAAGGGTATTAGAGATTTTTGTAGTTTATTGTCATACAGGAAAAAAATGAAAAATAGTTTAAAGTCATATGCATAAATCAGTGCTATGCATTTTAATGTCCTGCTGCAAGGACAATGGGGAAGTTTGTAGTTTAACGTCATATAGCTAGGACCACAGGACATACATAGTTTAACATCATGTAGGATGAAAGTGAACTGATATGAATAAGACGGTTGATGGGGACTTCACGGATCAACATCGTATGGGATTAAGGAGAATCGATGTGAAGAAAGTGGTTTCGGGCTTGAACCTTTGGAGGTTTCCTGTGTACCCGGCCTATGAGGCAAGGATAAAAGTCCGCTTAGTTCAATTTAGAAGGATTCGGTGATCGGGGTGTACCTGAGGACAATGACCCAAATATGATGTTGGGACTTAAGCGTGGTTAGAGGCCCAGAGAAGATGTCATGTTCGAAACTTACTCTAAGCTCACGTGAGACATACTCAGCCTGAGATACAAGAAGTAGAAATGGACCTGACGATCGCGCCACCAAAGATGCGATCATGAAGAATGGTGTGGGGCTTATGCATGGTTAGATTCCTAGGGCACGCATGGTAATAGAGTTTAAAAGATAATTTTTCATACGACGATCACCGTTTAATGTCATGTGTCACCAAAATGGGGTGCTTGGTAGTTTAACGTCTTCCAGCTCAGATGATGCATAGTTTAACGCCATGTTGGTTGATAAAGGGGACATAGTTTAACTTCATATTAGAAGATGGTGAACCAATGTGAAGATATTGGTTTCGGGGGGGCTTCACGGGTCAACATCATATGAGATGGAGGTGAACCGACGTGAAGATATTGGTTTTGGGCTTGAACCTCGGGAGGTTGCCTACGTACCCAGCCTAGAAGGCAACGATCAAAGTCTGCATAGTTCGATTGAGAATGAATTGGTGATCGAGTTGTACTTGAGGACATTGTCTTGAAGATGTTGTTGGTACTTACGCAAGGTTAGCGGCCCAGACAGGGTGTTATGGTTGAAGCTTACTCTAAGCTCACATGATTCATGCTCTGTGTGAGAAACAAGATGTAGCAACAACCCTAACGATGCACAGTTTAACGTCATGTGGGACAAAGGGTGTTGTACAGTTTATCGTCATGTAGCTAGGATGTATTGTTGTGCCATTTAACATCTTAGAGGACATGTGCACAGTTTAATGTTATGTAGGACGTATTAAGGGACATTTTCATAGTTTAAACATCATGTAGGACGAACATGTACAGTTTAACATCATGTAAGATGTATAAGGGACTGTTTATAGTTTAACGTCATACAGGACGATAGAATTTTTGTTACACAAAATACAGCTTCAGGAATCTGGCATTGGTTGGAGTCGTAATGTTTTCTCCATCCAATGAGATTATAGAATAAGCTTTATTGGAGTAGACCCCATGTATTGAGTAAGGTCCTTACCACTTTGGCTCAATCATTGGAGGTTTCTTTCTTGGTATCATTGGAGTTCTGAGGACTGATACCAATTCTCCTTGAATGAATGAAAGAAGACGAACTTTTTTATTGAAAGATCGTGCTATTCGATTCTGATATAATTCCAAGTGGTGTAGGGTGCACAATATTTTTTCATCTAATCATTCCAATTCATCAAATCGCTTGTGAGACTGTTCATATGTGGATGACTAATCACAAATGGCAAATCTGAGTGAAGGTAATTGAACCTCAATAAGCAAGACTGCATTTGTTCCATATACCAATGCATATGGAGTTGACTGCGTAGCAGTGCGGGTGGTGGTCTAATAAGCCCCTAAAGCATGAAAAAGTTTATCAGGACATGATTACTTATCTTTATCCACCATATTTTGTAGTATGTTTGAAAGAGTCTTATTGAAGGCCTCTACTTGGCCATTGGCCGCTGTATGATACTGAGATGAATGGTTGGATATGTTGTTGTATTCTTGATACAACTTTCTCACCTCGGATGAACAGAATTTGGTTCCATTGTCCATCAATATGGTATGAGGGACACCACATCTAGTAATTATATTAGACTTGACGAAGCTAACAATTCCTTTAGAACTAACTTCTTTGAGAGGTATTTCTTCTGCCCATTTGGAAAATAAGTCAGTAGTATTTAGAATATACTTAAACTACATAGATGTAGCTAGAGGATAAGGTCCTACTACATCCATTCCCCATGTGGAAAATGGGCATGAGTATTTAGTTGTATGATGCAACTCCGGGGGTGGATGAATGAATTTGGAACATACTTGGAAAGAATGGAACTTCTTAGAGATGTCAACACAATCTTGTATCATTGAAGGCTAGAAGTATCCCAACCTTCGAATTTGTTCATAATGTCTATGTCTAGACTGGTGGGCACCACAAACTCCTACATGAACTTCACTCATGACATCCATTGTTTCTTCAACATCAATACATCTGAAGATAATTCCATCAAAACCTCACTTTTAGAGAATTTTTTGGTAATCTGGGCTATCATAAAGAGTAAAATTGACCACCCGTCGCCAGACTTGTTCTTTCCTGGATCTATCAGGTGGGAGTGTTCCATTTTGAAGGTATTATATGATATGTGTCATCCATCCTGTAGTATGACCATGTGGTTCAGAAATGAGATTGATTTCATTGATTTCCTCAGTTTTGATTTGAACAAAAGGTGAAATTACACGACGGTGGGAAATACTGATGATTTTTTCATCCCAGTTTGGATCTGCAAGGGTTGTGGCTATATTATCCTGTGCATCATCTTGGGAATTTTGTGATCACAAGATATAAGAAAATTTCGGTTTATAAGGAAATTACACCATTAACTCTCTAACTTAATCACCCAATGGGATTAACTGTTCCTTTCTGATGGCATAATCCCCATTGATTTGTTTGATTACAAAATTTGAATCACCTTTTACCTTCAAGTGATTCACCTGTGCCTGAAGCACCAATTCCACGCATGTGATGAGAGCTTGATATTATGATTCATTGTTTGTACCACCAACCAAAAATAAGAATGAATAGGGTAGAACTACCTTTTCTGGGGAAATATCAACGATTCCTAACCCAACTTTTTTGAATTTAGGATTTTCCATTTTTTTCTCTATTGGACTTCTGGAGGCACCATCAAAGTACATTTCCCATGTTTTAGGATTATCATGAATAGAGAAGACTTCCTAATACCGAAGTTCAATATTTAATGATGTATCTTCTATATATGGGTGTTCAGTAAGAAACTTGGCCAGAGATTGGCCCTTTATTTCCTTTTGAGGCATATACTGTATATCAAACTACGGCAAAATAACTGCCCACCATGTCAGACATCCTATAAGCATTGGATGACTAAGGATAAATTTGAGCGGCTTATTGCAAGATACCAATTGGACCTCATGATATTTCAGGTCATGTCTTAGTTTCTGAACTTCAAAGATTAATTCTAGGTAACACTTTTTAAATACTTGAATATCGAGTTTCTGCCTCAAGCATAGTCCGACTGAGATAGTAAAGTCTTTTTTCATTCCCAGCACCATTCTTTTGGGTAAGGAAGGCGCCCAATGATCTCTCTAAATCTATCACATTGAGAATAAGTGGTCTTCTTTAAATAGGTGGAATTAATACCGTTGGACTCAAGAGATATTTCTTAAGGATATAGAATGCTTCTTGACATTCTTCAGTCCACTAGTAGGTGACTCCATTATTTATTAATCTGGTGAAAGGTAAACACTTTCCTTCCAAATTGGCAATGAAATGCCAAATATAGGCCAAGTTTCCTTGAAGTCCTCTTAATTACTTCATATTTCTAGTAGGTGAAATGTCAAGGATATATTTTTTCTTCTCAGGATCAACTTTGATACCATGATGGCATAAAAAAATGCAATGAAATTTTCCTGAGGTTACCCCAAAAGCAAATTTCAAGGGGTTCATCTTTAGGTTATGTTGTCGAAGTTGGTTTAATATGATTTTCAAATCAGCCAAGTGATCAGAACATTGTCTAGATTTAACCAACAAATCATCCACATAATATTCAACAAATTTCCCTAAAAGGTATTGAAGATATGGTGCATGGAATGTTGATATGTTGCACCTTCATTCTTCAGGCCAAAGTGCATTACCCGATAGCAAAACACACATTGAAGAGCTCTGAAAGCAGTAGACGCTTCATCTTCTAGGTCCATTCGTATTTGATTGTACCCAGAGTAACCATCCATGAAGGAAAGAGCTTCATAGCCAGCTGCTGCATCAATTTAGAGTTCTGTGATCCGAACTAGAAATCCATCCTTGGGACAATGCCAATTTAGATCTCTGAGGTCAAGGAGAACTCTAATTTGTCCATTCTTCTTTTTCACAGGGACAATATTAGCCAGAAATTTGTGATATTTAACTTCTATGATGAATTTATCCTTGATAATCATATCAACTTTAGCTTCAATTTTGGAGGCATAATTTGGGTGTGTTCTTCTTGCTACATGCTTGAATCCTTGATGTTCTTCTGGCAAATCCAAATGATGAGTGGCAATATTGGGATCAAGGCCTGACATTTCTATATAATTCCAAGAAAATACATCTCGATTTTTCTTTAGAAAATAAGTATACATTTATTTTTCTTCAAGATCCATGGCGTCACTAATTAAAGTGGGGCGCAGATCTTCTTTTGTACCCAGATTTATTTCACTGAGTTCATCCACAGTGGTAGAGATACCCTCTTCAAATGCGGGAGGATAATCCCTGATATATTCATATTCTTCTTCAATATGTGTCACTTCTTATATTTCTACTTGCATAGTAGATGAGAAAGTAGAATTTCCATGGTCATAGGAGAAGTTAAAATTTAAAAATCTTGAAGAAGAGGCTCCCATTTCTGTCTCTATTGATGATTAAGGGTCTTCCTGGTGTGATAGAGAGGAGATGATGGATTGAGAATCGACATCATTGTTTTCCACTAGTATCGATATAACTTCTTCTGACCTGGTTGATGAAAAATTGTTGGATTTCAGCTGATGAAATGAAGACATCTCTATTTCAGCTTTCACCATTTCTTGGTGAATCAATAATTTCTCCCACGATGTATGGCTCAATTTCCCCAACTGACTTTGTGGAAGCTTCCAAAATAGTGTTTGGATTTAGTTCTATCCTGTCAATTTGACTGATAAGAAACACATAATCTGTACTCACATGTATGAATAGGTTTATTGGAATCTTTTCCAACCCATTTAGGGCCTTAATTTTTGTGACCTTCTTTGTCATGGATTTTTCCTTTCCTTTAATGTGATATAATTCGACCTCAATGTATTGAGATTCATATGTTTTGAACGAGGCCTTGTCACCATACAATGTCCCAATTTGACCATTGAAACAATATTTGAGACATTGATGGTATGAAGAAGGCACGACTGCATGTTGATGTTGCCAATGTCTTCCAAGAAAAATGGTGAAGGATGTGTCCTGTTGAACAACCATGAAATCTGAATTAGACACAAGGTCTCCAAACTAAATTCTGTGTGTAATTTCACCCATAGGTTCTTGTTCATTCTTGTCATATCCTTGCAACATCAAAGTAGAAGGAGATAAATCATATTCGATGAGGCCTAATCGACGGAGTGTATGAATAGGAATGAGATTTACTTTTGAGCCATTATCAATGAAAGCTCATCAGTTGTCCATGTCATTGACTTTTCCAGATAGATACAAAGATCTGATATGTCCATGTACAAAATCATCTTCATTTACATCTGTAAAAGATATTACTGCATGACATTATACAAAATAATTCTCTATATGGTAGACCTCATCTGCAATAGTTTCAGTTTCAAATTCTTAAGGACTTGACAATGCCTCAATAAGTGCCTCCCAAAGATCTTTTGATAGATTTAAGGCATTCAAAACTGATAACTTCACCTGTACTTGGGCCAAATGTTTTATGACAACATACTTTTGGTCGAGAGGTCTGCATTTCCCATCAGGAAAATGTGGTTTTGCAGGTGCCTTGGAAGTTGATGATTTGGTAGTAGATGCATCCCGTATCGAGGCAGGAATTGGAAACACTCCTACCTTTGGTAGATAGGGCTGACTAATTCTATCTATTTTCTACGAGGAAGAAGGTGTGACCTCAAAACGGTCTTTTAAAATAACTATGTCTGGACTGAATATTCCATGTGTGGAAGAACTTTCTGGTTCCTATTGAGCCTGCTAAAGGGCCTTTCCACGAGCTTCGGCCTCATATACAGTTCTATAAAGGGTAGGATTTAAATAGTGGTTTCTGGAATATCCACGTCTTCCACTGTATCCTATACCCCTATCTCTTCCTCTAACTCCCCTTTTAGATATAGGGAATTTGGGGTCGTCATGATCTAAACTGTCATTGGCATATAAATCCGTTAAATGAATCATGTTAACCGAACCAAAGATCAATTCTTCATCTGATAAAGATTCTTCCTGGTAAACCAGTTAAGGTTGTAACATTTTGTGAGGCAGTGCCCGTGCTTTTGAAGAAAATAGCATAAAATACTCCAGAGTCAAAGATAACTTTGGTTTTGACACGAGTTTGTCTTCTTATGACTGCTCTTCTTTCTTCAAATTATGATGCATCTTTGAGGATTTTCCTTCTGATGAAGGGGGTTTTGTTGTGGAATTCATAGAAGAAGACACAATTGGTTGATTCAATTGTGTTCTTAAAATTAATGAGTTCAGTTGATCATTTTTTTGACCATCCAATCATCATATTTCTGCACATTTTTACTTTTGACTTCACGCCACTCGCCTTCTTCCTCTGGATCAGTAGCAGTAACACATGTAACCTGGGATGAAGAACCTTTCAGTTTTACTTGTCCGGAGTCCACCATCTTTTGCAGGAGGTATTTGAAGACAAAACACTTCTGAATGTGATTCCCCAACATCTGATGAAATGGGAAGTAGTTTGGGAGGTCTTCATCTCCTTCCTTGTTCAGCCTTTTGGTCCTTGGCAACTGAACCCGATTGTTTTCCAGAGCCGAGATGAAGTATCCAGAAACTTTTTCATTCCAGAAAGAATAAAATTTGTTATTCAAATCTTCAAACTGTTTCCGCCTTTGATCTCTTTGATCATCTTGATAAGGCGACTGTTGTTGTTGACGCTCAGGAGCTGGAGCCCTTCAATATGATGAAGGTTTTGAAGTGGAAGCAAGTACAAGTTCTTGTTTAAGTGTAACTATAGTAGTCTCTTCTTTCCATATTATCGTTCCTAGAACTGATGGAATTACACAAATTTTAGACTTAGCCATTATAAGAGAGTCTTCTATCTGCTGAGCGATTGAAGTAAGGTCTCAAAACCCTCCTGCATATTTCATAGGGATCAACAGTGAGCATAATTCATCATACAGATTTTCCACACATATTGGAAACAATTCTTCTTGAGGGAGTTTTAAATATAAGGAATATGTTAATCCCTTCCAGCGAACAATGAAATCTAAAACTCTTTCATTTGCCCTTTTTTTATAATTGGTAAGATAAAAAACTGTCATCTTTGGCAATGTTGAGCGAAATTGGAGAAGGAACCATTGAAGGAGATCTTCCCACCAAGTAATTGACCGATATTTCAAACTTGTATACCAGACAAAAGCAGGTCCTTGTAATGACTGCACAAAATTTCTGAGCTTAAATGATTCTTATTTTTGTGTAGTTCCCATCATAGGATCACAATGAGAAATGAAATGTGTCAATTGTTTTTCTGTATCTCCCTACCCATTAAAAATTGGGAATGTGGTATTCACAAAATTTGATGGGGGAGGGATTTCATCCACCCATTCAGGGTAAGATCTCTTTTCTGGATAAACGTGTGCATGTTTTCCTTCTATAGCTTCCAACCGAGCTGTTAATGAGTCAATGGTAGTCATTAATTTTTGAGAAACATCTGGTTGAGCTTGGACCTAAGAAGGTGTAATAATTGGAGTTTGGACGGGTGTGGCGACCAGTACTACCACTGATGATAGTATTTCTTATTGTTGTCGTGTATGGCCCATAGGATTGGATATGTGATGGTGTACTTGTAAATGGGGATATTCTTGATCCATCCCAGTACCTGCAACAAATTCCCTTGATTGATTAACTCATACATTCTTAGGAGGAAGACTACCTTGAAGTAGTTCTGCATTTAACCTCCTTAATTCTTTCATTTCTTCTTCTTGATGTGTGAACCATTCCACTAATGAGAGTGATTTTCCTTCTCAAGAGGTAGGGTGGAATGTAAATTGACTTTTACCCTTTTCCTTGGCATGTGCCTTTATGGAGTATGGAAGGG
The DNA here is from genome assembly GCA_963277665.1 of Viscum album. Taxonomy (NCBI): domain Eukaryota; kingdom Viridiplantae; phylum Streptophyta; class Magnoliopsida; order Santalales; family Viscaceae; genus Viscum; species Viscum album. The sequence goes on along the minus strand of OY728140.1, from coordinate 1,260,177,934 downwards.
AATTACCCAAAGGAATGTCTTACCCCTGGTCAACCCTCTTTCTTCTGGTACACACACCTCCTTCATTCATTTCTGTGTGTAAAAATTCATGAATAGTAACTTCTTCATCTGATTCCTCTGAGTGAGCCTCATGTTCTATGAGATTAGTGACAATGGCATTGATGAAATTTATCGATGCATAACACATTCCAGCCCTTCTGTTAGTGCTTCTCTGATACTGTCTTCTTCCATTTCCTTTATGAGACATTTCATTTTGTTTGGTTGATCCCTCAGGAACTTCTTGATGAACCATAATTTGGAGGGAATCTTCTGATAATTTGGCTCTGCGTTTCTCTTGTGTCTTCTTCCCTAATCGATAGAAGACTGGCTTTCACTGAGGAAGATATTTTAGAATTTGATAAAGTCCCCAGTCTGGTGGACTTGGGCAGTTCCTGTTTTTCTTGCTCAACTCCTGAAATCCTATCTGTTGATCCTGAGGGTTGGATTAAAAGAGTCCTTAGTCTGGAAAGCTGAGGTGGATCTTGAGATACTACATCTAAAACTTTCTTAAAATCAATCTTGATTTTGTGGACTTTAGTCCGTAAATTGGACGGATGCATCATCTTACATCCACTCAAATCACCTAGCTCAGATGACCATTGGATTATTTCTAACACCTCTGTCACCTGATGATGCGCATGATCTAAATGAGAAGCCTATTCGATATTCTCATTTTCTTGATGAAAGGATAATTAAAAAACTTGTTCTTTATATGCCAGACTTTGGGAAGAACTATTTGAGGCCTGTTCTTGAGAAAGTCTTTGATTACACACAAAACCAGTTAAATGTGGCCATCCATGGGCAATAACATTGCCTGAGACCCCTTTTGGAGGGCTTTCTTGACTTGAGAGCACAGTGAAATGCAAAGCTCCATGACCACCCCATCCCCTGATATGAATACCAGATGGGGCATTAGTAATTAACTAGCACAACCTTTTTAATGTTCCAAGGCATGAATGCTGAAGGGCTCTCTACTGCTTTTTAACCTTTGGATTTTGGGAAACCGAGAGAGATGCCAAGTCAATTTGGCATTTCAACCCTTATATTATATTGACATGGTTTTGATATTCATCATAAGATAATATTTTCTCTTTTAAGTGACAAATAGTTTTCCATATATTGAGAGGAATATCGTGAATACAATCTTATGTCAACGTTTCTAGAATATCATACTAAGAGTCTGCCAAAGGCCAAAACATGACTAGTATTTCACCTTTCTCCACTTGTTTTCTCATATTCATCACTTCCTCATTGTCATTTGATGAAGATTATTATACCTGATTTGAACATAGTTGGTGATTCTATGTTGCTTCATTAGATTCAACAAAATTGGTAGAGAATTAATTTGTAAAATTATAAGATTAATGACCCAGGGGTGGTTTAGAGAATTGCCTATACCCCAGGCTATCTTCTGATTGAGAAAGTATTTCACCTACTAGAGGTAAGCCATCAGACATGACTGGATTCACATTTGCAAGTGACTCAAGATAAGAGGGCTTTCTCATTACTGCATTTTCCATTTAAGAATTTTCCAGGAAATGTGAATTACTACTGTGGAGAGTACATTCACAGCTAAATTCATCATCATGGAGAGGACTACCATGGTGGGTTACAACAAAAGATGAAACATTTTTCTCTATAGTCTTCTGGCCATGTATATGGTTTTCATGGCTCTCATCTGAAGATGATACTTCGAGATTGACCGAATTGTCAGGAAGCAAGCCTTCATTAGGAAGTGTCTGATGAAGACCTTCATAATTATTGTTGTTACTTCTGGAATCTATAAATGAGAGATTAGAATCTTGAGTTGCAACAGACAATTATTTAAGGGCTTGAAGAACTCCAGGATTGAGCAAGGCCTTATTATAGATTGGATCTTGATTTTTCAACTGTGCTGGATGGGTCTTTTTCTTGGATACCTTCTTACTCCCTTTGGAAACCACTGTTTGACGAATGTGGTTATTATGGGTAGGTTTATGTGCCTGGTCAAGAGAAATGGTCAAGTTAGGTTTATTATCTCCATTTAAATTGGGTGTATGTGCCCGAATTGATTGTCTGTATGACATGGGGGAGTATGCCCCACGACCCTCAAGGACTGGAATAGAGGTATGTATCTGCTCCGGAGTGGCATGTTGATGAGTCACTCTACTGATATGGATAGATTTATGTTTCTTTCCCTGTGATGTCACTGATGTTTTTATAATATTCTGAAAGGTATCCAGAATATGGGTAGGGATTTGCTTCAGCTCTTTCACCATTCTCAGAATGTGCTTCATGAATTTAGCTGCCAGAAAGGAAATATATGTCCATTCCATGTTTAGAGTAGGTGTGTGTTCCTACTCCTATCCTCCTTTTCCTATTATTGAATTCTAACAGTACACATGTGTGGGGGTAGAAAGTTGTGTTTGCCTCCTGTTTGTCCTTGGGGATTTCCAATTGACATCTCCAGGTGCTACCAAAAGAGACTGTTGGTAAGCTTGATGAATTGCAGCTGTATGTGCCTACTAATTTTTCTCCACCAAATATGATTGATGAACTTCCTTCCATACTAGAAGATGAGAATACTGACAGAATTGATGAGTATAAAATGGTGTGTGTGCCTGTTTATAGGTGGTCACCACATTTGGTTGGAGAGCTTTTTGGATGCAGTCAGACAAGCCTGCTGACTGGCTGATGATTTATAAACAGGTTTATGTGTCTGCCTATAGTACTACACCAGAATTTCCGGGAAGGATTGGTGTGTTACTGCTAGACGAGTGTGTTGGGCAGTAAAATCAGGACGAATGGGTGTATATGACCGCTCGTTGTTTGCCATCAAGTTAGATTGATGGACTTCTACGGAGGGGGTAGTGGTAAGAACCTAATCCCTATTAGCCAAATTTCGCATCTGATGGATTATCTTGCATGCTTGGGTCTGAGGGACCGTTCCAAACATCTAGAGGTGACACCCTCATCATGTTGATGGTGCACTACCACATGAGTCTGGCGACGATTGTTTGTGGGGGTCCTCAGGGAGGGCTCATGTCTTGTTGAACTGAGGCCTTGAGTGACCTCTTCATTCTCCTCCCTATAATATGGGAGGGACTGGTTGTTGCATTCTGGAGATAACGACCCAAAATAGTTGGAGACGGTGGATGGAACCACCTGCTTCCAAACTACTTATCGTCACTATCTGGACAACCAGGGTGAGTTGATAACTTGGAGGGCTTGTCCACCGACCTCCAAAGTCGGGATGGTACCATGTTGATGGTATTCCATAACCAATGCATTCAAGAACCATCATTGAGAATGCTGAGTAGGTGATGTCTTCCTCAGAGCAGACGAGGATCCATCAGGAGTAGTGGCTGAGGCATTCACAAGTGTGAACTTTAAAGAAACCATTCTGTGTTGCAAATAGATCTTGGGAAAGAGTGCATGTTTGATATAGCGGACATAATCAAGATAGGTTTGACCAGACTACATCTTCTGGATGAACACATATGTGTTTGACTGCTTTTTTGCCCTCATATTGAGTGTAATAGGGGCCTAAAAAATAACTAAAACATCATTTAACTTGGTTAAGGATTCTCATCGGGTTCACCATTTTTTTTATTCTGGGAATGGAGATGACCTTGTTTCTTTAAGGTTAAAACTTTCCAATCGATTTATAATGGGTTTTATTCATAGAACCGGAAACACCCAATGATTCTATATCTATTTTGACCTACATTCCAAAGGAAGGTTCTCATTAGTTGTGGACAGATGAGGCTGAATAATTTGAATTGGTCGAAAGGATTAGAGGTCAAGCTCATCACACCTTTTTGGGGGAATTATTTCCTACTCCGGGTCTCTCTTATAGATTTATGTTATGTTCAAGAATCCTTATTAATTCAAAAAGCATGAAAATGAGTTTTCCTTTAGATTTGGAAATCGATGATTGATATGTATGGGATTTAGAGAATCTTTTATATGTATTTTAGGTTCTACATCAATGGAGAATCATCCATATGTATTATAGATTCTTACTCAACGGTATCCTTCAGTACATTATATAGAAATATCTTGGTCTTTATGATGACCATACTGGTTTTAAAGCCACTTAGTGGGGCACTTGAAGTTTATTGTCATTTAGAAAGAAATGGATTATTGGAGAGTTAGGATCTTACTCGCAGATGGGTTACCTGCGTGTCCTTTATAAAAAGGAATCAGAACCCACGTAGTTCGCTAAGAAGGATATAGTTTAAAATCACATGGGACCGAAAATAATTAATTAAATATGGGGTTGAACCTTATAAAGGATTCCTACGTACTCTACTTTTTAGGTAGAGATCAAAGTCCACATAATTGAGTAAAGAAATATGGGGTTTATTCATGGTTAATGGCCCGAAAAGAGATGTTATGATTGCTTTCACACTCTAAGCTCACGTGAGTCATGCTCGGTGTGAGAAACAAGAGGTATTGGTAAACCTGACGATGGTGCCATGAAAGATGTAGTCAAGAGAAATGATGTGGGGATTTTGTATGTATGACTGCACATGAAGATGAAGACCAGGACTTGCTTCAGGAAATAAGCCTAGGAGTAGGGTCTATAAAGGTATTTGTACTTTATGTTGATTTGGAGTTTTAACTTAGGTCTTAATCCTGAGAAGGAGGCATAAATTAAAAGGGACTTATGATTGGGGCTTACTCCTAAGGAGGATTCCCAAGTCAAAAGAAATTAATATTGGGGCTTACTCCTGAGGAGGATGCCCATTGTTTAAGGAAACTATGACTGGGGATTACTCTTGAGAAGGAGGCCCAGATCAAAAGATCTTCTCATCTAAAAGGATGAGGTTATATAGGAAACCCCTAACCGTGGTGAGATAATTCTTGTAAGTCATGAGGTTTTTGGAGAGGTTCTCACAGAATTCCTTTTAGATAATGAATCCAATAAAGGAACCATGCCATAAATGGATTTGAAGAGGGTTTTGAAGGATATGTCTTGAATATGAGAGGTGGATTTGAGGAAAAGAGGTGACTAGGAAGGTGGCGTGCAAGTATCGTTCTTGCGCGCAAGTCCTGGTCGGGCAAGTAGACTTGCGCAACATGAGTCACCTTGGGAGATGAAGAATCTATAGGGTAATACTTGGGTGACTTTGAACTCAAGCCCTTAGTATCATCCCTAGAGGCTTCCAGAAGGGTGGCGTGCAAGTTCCCTTGAGAGGGCAAGGCGGCGCGGAAGTGTCTTCATTTCCCTTAAGGGTTAGACACTTAGGCACACAAGTATTGATGAGTTCTAACACTTTGGCCTTATTCTTCCTCTTTAAATATTAAATTCTAGGTATAGAATTACTTTATATGTGTTTGGAAGATGTCAGACAAAGACTTGGGTGACCAGAGCTTGAATGTGAGTTTCGGAAAATTCTTCCTTGAAAATGAGGGCCTACAGGGGGTATTTATAGGCCTCCTGATATTTGGGAAAAATTTCAATGTGGGCACGCAAGTGACCTGTGGGCCTCACATATGGCGCGTAAGTAACATGCGTGACCAAGGATGGCACGCAAGTGACTTGTGCACCTTAATGCCTTTGCAAAATTTGATGCTTCTCCCCTCGCTCTTCTTCTTTTTGTTTTTCTTTCCTTGAGGTACTTCCATTTTTCATTCCTTGGACTCTATGACAGAACGGAGCGTCCACAGTGGTGTAGGACTTTGTATTTTGAGGAAAGATACCATGTCTTCTTATCAGTTTCACATCCAAATGGATTATAAAGATTTGGTCAGGGATGAAAGTTAGCTTTGAGGTTTATTGTCCCTTTTCAAATACTACATTGAGTTGGGGAGGTGGCGTAAAACTTAGGTTTACACTTGCAGTTTGACCAGGTACACAACATCGTTCATGTGTTGCAGTTGAGGAGGTACATGCATGACCCATCATACACCATGGACTGGGGGTTGATAAACAACGAGGATGGAGTGAATTTTTCTAAGTACCCATAAGAGATTGACGATCATCATGATATTATCCTTTGTGGGTGAGTGATCCCTTTGATTTGTGTCCGGTTTCAGCACAGGAATCTTCATGAGAGAACATTGGAGCAGGTGGTTTAGATTCTTGAAAAGTACCCACATCATTTTTAGTATCCTTCGTTTTGGTTTTTTCAGGGACGTATATCCCCAAGGTGGGTAAAATTTAATGTTCCCTATTTTTTGTGTATTATTTTGAAATATTATATGGATTATATTTGAGACTATACGCTGATATGGCATGCGATTCCGAGTCCCTGTGTGCCTGGAATAAATTTTTGAAATATTTTAAAATATTAAAGGGCATGGGAACACTGTTTTCATAAAAAAGATTAATAACAACTAAATGGGTACTTAGATCAAAAATCATAGGGTTCCATTTTATTTTGAGAAGCGACATTACCATAGGCGCGACCTATATTTGGCCGATGAGTGTCAACTGTGAAATGTAGTTAGCAACATTTTTAATGAATAAAATAAATTTTAATATTAATTTTATTTTTCTATTTCATCTATACAGTGACACAGTTATGGTACTATTTTAAATAAAATGTGAGGCAGGAATCCAAGTTTATGCTCATAACCCAAGAATTCCCTAGAGACTCTTGAGAGGAATCCTTGAATATTTCTCTCAGTTGGCGATAACAGAACTATGGTTCGAAGATTGATGAATGTTGTTATTGACAGATGTCACCAGTGGAAAATTATCTTCAATAGTGAGTGATTCAATTCCCAGGTAGGATTTGTTTTTTTGTATTTTCTCCCTTGATCTTATATTCAACGATGAACGTGGACCAACCAACAAATAGGTTGATCCATGGTTCGTTTGTGATTTGTGAGATGGGTTTTAATTGTAGGATTTATGGGGTATGATTATAGTTTTAATTGTTGATCATTCTTATGGGAATGGATCTTGTCTAGAATGAATAGGGGTTGAGGTTTGTTCCTCTGATTCATTCATTCGTCTTTTTACCCCTTGATATTTCTACGTATTAGTCATTCTTCAACGGTTTTTAAAAGAATGATTTTTGTACCTTTATTTCTAGGAGTAATGATCCAAAATTAAAGAACCAAGATCAGTAAAGACTAAAATAGGTTTTATGACGATGGTGATTGATGAATCTGACCAAATCGAAAGAAACTGTTCTACAAGCAGTTCGACTCAGAACAGATTAAAACGTTTTTCCTAGACGATTGATGACTTGAAACCCAAGGACTTTGTGTTTTGGTGGTGAAATGATCCTAGGTACAGAGTTTTGAGGTGAATGGACAATGGCACAAGAACTTGGTAGATCAGCTGAGGTGCATGGAGGAAGAACTAGAACTTTTGGAAAATCCCGATGAACACAACGTGTAATCCCAGATTACATGCCTTGTGGCCCCCACTATGTAGTGGCTATGATTTTGAAATATAGTTAAATTTCACATGGTATGTGAGCCCAGTCACAAAGTCTTTAGGCCCTTCCTAGATACTCGACATGTATCATGGGAGATACACGGACTTGGGGAGGAGTAAATGAGTCGCCTACATAGTGTGTACTCCCCCACATGACTTGGCATGGACCAAGTATACGGACAACCCTATGTACTGGTACATAGGAAGAGACACATGGGTTGACACCATGTAGTGGAACATGGATAGAGCACATAGGAGAACCCTAAATGATGGGAGACGACATGTGACACCTTCTTCATGCCATGCACTACATATTCTACACAACATGTTCTGAACACATGGGTCTTCGTACAAGGGAAGTACTCAGGGTAAAGGGACACAATGTGTGACCATACTACACACCATGTACCATTTTCATGTTAATCCATATTGAGTTGTTGGTATCACCCAATGGCCCTAGCTTTGATCCACATTTACTGTATTGTATCTCACTTCAGATATATCAGCAGATCTCTCTCTCTTGGAGAGACCTGATGAGTAGTACCTCCTAGACGGGCATCATCATTTCTTTAGTAATAAATAGTGTGTTCTCTTTATTTGGTGCTTCATGGAATCTTCAATCTAAATCTTTACTGTTGGTATGTGAATGATGTAACTTAACTCTAGACTATGAATCTTGGATTGAGTATATCTGGATATTCTTATATGTGTTGTAGTCATATACTTGTGTAGAACTAAATATAATTTCCTTTGTTATATTGATTTGTGGTTTTTGGCTTTCCTACTGAGTATTGTTAAACTCACCCACACACGGGCTCTTACCACATGTGTTGTGTCTTGTGTGGACGAGAGACCTTTTGACAGAGTCCTAGAAAAAATAAAACTTCACGGTTCATTGTGAGATAAGGAAGGAGGAGGTGTGTTCTTTCAGCTACAGATAGTAGTCCCAGTACCTTTTCATACAAGATAGACTTGTTGTTATAGAATTATTTTGGTGGGATTTTTTTGGGCCCAGTTTCACTTTACTTTAATTTCCTATAATTCACTGTTGTTTGGGATATAGTTGTATGAATACATTGTTTACTTATCTGTTTTTATATTACAGCATTTTGTGGGCTCGGAGATGGGTGTGTACATACATGTAAAAAGGAAATTCCACCCATGGTAGTGATATTCCTACTTGGTGGTATTCACCGGCCCCTGTCCAATTGGATGCAGGTTTAGGGAGTCACAGCACGGGCCCCATTTTTATATGTCGTGACACTATTAATGAAATATTACTCTATATAATCTAAAAAATATTGTGTCATATTTTTTAGTATTAATAAGAAATATTCTAATGGTTTCATTCCATAAAAGAAGAGTGAAGGTAGAATAAAAATTAATTCTCTTAAAATGTGAATAACCATTGCACATGATTTATTACTTATTTATTTTAACTTATCCATTTTTCATTCAAGTTATTACAGAATACCTATGTTTACCTAATAACATTCTTGTTATATTTCTTGGGTACTAACTCCCAAGAATAATTATTTTTTATATAATATAACTCCATATTCATAGAATAGATCCACACTTGTTCCTATAAATCCTATATCACATCTCATGGTTCATCTTGAGAAAACATTGAGTTATGTGTTGTTATCCTCAATCTTAAACTAGTTCGAATTGGATTTACATGATCTCAGATAATAGTATAGAACTCTATCAGATATCATATCCATCGATGAGTTTGAAAATAGTTTTATTCATTGTAATAAATCGATTAATTATTATATTCAACCTATTTTTCCTGTAAATTATGATCAGTTTTTTAGAAACACCATCCTATTTCTCGATAAATTCTGTTTCATTATATACACTTATAGAACATTCTTATTAATGTGTAACCTTATATTTATATGTTCAATAAAATTTAAATCAAAAATCTCCAAAATACTCCCTAAAATGTTTTTATAACAGTAATATCCTCTTTAATTTAAAGGATAGCCAAGGAAGATATCAAAAACTATTATTTTCTCGAACATCCCAAAACTTTTACTTTTATCATGGAAAATAAAATGGTTAAAAATACCCTAATGCATTTTTTTTTTGATTTTTAATTCATATAATGCATCCTGTATTCCTTCATATCTATGTAATGTCGAAATAAGTAGTGGTTTTGAATATAATCTTATGTATTTATCACTTCCCTCCTTAAAAATGATAATTTTCTTGCTTCACCATTATAGTGTGAACTATTTTCACTAAGATAAAATTCTTCTTTTAAAGAATTCCATTTTGTTTTTGCGAATATGATGAACTAAATTAATAGTGAATATCATGAATTAAATGTAACTCCTCAAGAAATTTCAACATATGTCTTTAAAAAAATTAATTACATTAATAGACTTTGATTCAAACAACATTGGATTTAAACAAAAAAATGTTTGGTCAGGCTTTGCGCACGTAATTTTAATTTAAATGTTAACACTTTTAGAAACATTATTTGAAAAAATAACCTTTATTTATGAAATAAAAATACAAAAATTAGCATAAGGTTGATTTTTGATATTTTAAAGAAATATTTCATTTTCCAATGAATAGTAAAACACAATGAATATAAATTGACAAATGTATTTTTTTTAATAATTTATAATGTAAAATTATATTTTTAATTTGTTTTAATGTTAAATTAGTAATTGTTTATATATATTAATACAATTTAGTTCATTATAATCATTTTAATATTGAATTTTGATATAAAAACATTGTAAACATTAGAACGTGTTTACATTTAAAACCCCCTTTCTCATCACATACGAGGGATTAATTTTAAATAATTGTTTTTTCATTTCTATTTATTTAATTTGGAAGAGTGGACTCTAAATTTAGAATAAAAATAATTTATAATTTCTATTCTGTTTAACTTAATATTTTTACTGAAATGAATAATGAATGCTGTAAAAATTAATTATCACAGTTAAAGAAAAAATGGTTTATTGGGGGGTTAAAATAGAGAAATAAGAGGGAAAATTACACAAAATATTAGCTTGTTTTTATTGAATAAATTTATCTAATAACTTTTAATAAAATGTTCTCAAATATAAAAATTATTTTCCACTTCCCTTTGAATATGAACTATACAATAAGTTTTATAAAAAAAATACAATGAATATACCATTCTTACTTTTAATATCTATAAATCTATGGGATATGAAAAAAAAACAATATATGTTTGGTTATATATATACTTCATAAAAATCAATGTGTTTTTTTATCATGGTAATTTTTATTTTTTTGAGATTGAATGATTACTTTAAATTTATAAGAAGCACCAACATTTTAATTATTTTTTAACAATAAAATAAAATAAATGATACTAAAAATATTAAAAGTGAATTAAATTGAATGAATTTTGGTTTTATTTTATTTTTTTATATCAATATATCATGATAAACTATTATGAACAAAATATATTCAAATTACATATTTTTTAATATATTTTAATTTCGGTTTGAATAAATAATTTCAACATTGACAATAATGTTTTATATAATGAATTTTATTTTATTAAATGTTTTAATCTTACTAAAAACCTATATTCTTACATGTTATTATTAAATTTAAATAAATATAAACTTTACTCAATTCCAGGAAGAATTGTTCTTTTATAATGGGTATATTGACCCCTAAATAGTAAAAACTCTATTAGTACATTTCATGTTAAAGCGGTGTTTTTCATGATATGTGAGATTGTGTTAAAATTAATTTAAAAAACACATTTTATTTATATTTTTGAAATTATTTATTATATTTATAACAATTTTGTATAACTTTTTTTGATAAGTATCATTTTATTTTAGGTATAACGTTTAAATTATCTTGGTTAAAAATACCTGTTACCATAGTTGAAAAACAAAAATGGTAAAAATAAATAAACATAGAAGATAAGGGAAAATATTGATAACATGTTTTTAATTGTGTGTTGGAGGTGTTTATAGACCATATAATCCCTCCACACCTTTATTTACCATTATTGGAGAAACTTTATTTAATATTGACCTCATAGTAGTGAATACTTTTTATTATCTACTAGAATTCCACTCATCAATTATAAAATGGAACTCACTCTCCTCAATTTATCACACATTAACACCAATTTGGGTTAGAAGATACCTACCTACATCAATTCTTAAATTTACTAACCTCATCCTATAATCCTTAATTTTGGTATAAATCCATCCTATAAAATATTTCTTGCAAACCTGTGGAGGATACTCAAAGATGAGGTAATGTTCTTAAATGAGGTTCTTTATTTTACTTATTATCTATATCCATAAATATATATTAAACCATGGTGATATAAAAAACTCAGTATATTTACTATAATTGGATGCTTAAATAATATTTTAGTGACCTAAAAACTTCTCCACTTCAATAAAATGGATTACAAAATCATTATTTGGGATTACGGCGGACTACTTTCGCACAAAATGTTGTCATTTGTTTTTCCATTTTCACCACTAAAGGTTGGGTATGATGTTAGATATAAAGTATATATATTATATTTATAACATATTTAAACTATATATTCACTATATAATTTATAACTTTTAACGTTCCATTATTTAGGAGATATAATAACATCCCTAATGTGAACGGGAGACTACCACCTCAGGATGTGATGTGGTCCATCATTCACTAACACTTCAGATGGAAGGTGATAAAGATAAATTTAATTATTATATGAGATAAAAGTTATATAATTTTCATACTAATTATATAATTATCAGTCTGTGATTATAATATATATATATATATATATCATTTTCTTTCTTTACTTTCTTCACATGAAAAGTTGAAAACATCGTTCGTGTACGTGTGAACTGTCGCATTCACAAAGTGATGCGACTCTAATTTCATCACCACACCACATGGATGATATATATAAGTTTATAATATAATATATATAATTTTATGATCATTATAAAAAGGTAAAATATAACTAACCTCTTTTATATAATGATCTTTTAAAAATCAAAATGATACTCGTGCGTACGTATGACCTATCATCTCCATGATCATACCATACTTCATTTATTCCTAAACATCATTCATGAATGATATTAAAATTATAATTGATGTATAAATATGAAATTTATTTAGTTATTATTATCCTATATCTATTAAAAATATATTATATACATATGAATAATAACTTTCATAAAAATGAATGAATGAGAAATCATGCAATTAACACCTGAAATAATTAAATCAATGAAATTTTATTAATGAACAGGTGATGATATTTCATAGAAGAATCATATATGATATCATAAAAACAAATATTGTCCTTTGATATTTTAATTAAATGTTGAAAACCAATTTATTTTTGGTTAAATCATGTTCACTAAAAATTAAATGTGAGGTAAAAGATTTCATCACAGTTTACATTCTATTGAGACTTATTTGTTACTATCCATAAATTCTCTTTTATATTGTGTATATACTACCCATTTAACATTTAATATCATTAATACTTAATTATTCATGGTATTTTATGTTTTAATTTTAATTATTTAATCAAAGTTAATTTGACATGAAAATTACCATGTTATAAAAGTTATTGTACAATCTCGCAATCTTTTGAGATTGTTAATTTTATCTTGAAACAATCACTTTATTATGATCACACTAAATTATAAATTAAATTTATATTAAATATCCATATTATTTTATTATGGATATGGTTATTTTCTAAAATTAACATTATTTTTATATATAATATTTTTATTGACAGTTAGTTGATTAAATGGAAAGATATTGATAAATCTGTATCCTTTAATCAATAAAAATATTTCATGTTAAGGAATATTTATTCATGAATTAAACTGATTATTCGATATATGTGGAAATATTTGGACCTATTTTGATGGTTGGGGCTGGGTATAACATATCCATTCGATGCATCGGTAGGTCTCATGAGGCAAATTATGTTGGTTAAATTAAATGGGTTTCTACCGATAATATTTAAAGTATCCTGTGAAATGTCTTGAATATAGAGGTATCATGATTATTAAGATCTTGGAATCCAATAATTAAGAATTTAATTCAATAATTTATTAGTTATTATTATCCATGATATCTTCATTATGACATTACCTTTGGATGCATTTAATTTTCAGATTATTGATTAATTTGTAAGTGTTTTCAGTTATTTATATTTCAATATTCATAATTCTTTATCCAGTTATTTATATGAAATATGGTCTTAGTTATTTACCTTTACATTTTGATTATTCCTGTTAATGAAATATATCCTCAACTACAATTCACCCTTACTAAGAATTTGAGCTCAGCCTTATTTTTTTCCACAGGTTATGAATATGAATCTTTTGAATGAGTTTTACAGAATTTTGTGCATTTTATTTTGTTTTGTGTTATGTTTTATTTTATATTACCTATCATAAATGTGTATAAGTGTGTATATAGTTCACCAAAACAACTAAATCGATTTATCCTTTGGGATTTTACCCATTGTATTGACAATAATGTAAAAAAATAAATGAATGGGCTTTGTGCTACTGGGGTTGGGGTCGTTATAGTTGGTATTAGAGGATGTTCAGTTAAAACCTTGGGAACAATATTTAGGAAAACATAGATTAGGGATCATAAACAAAAAATTTAAATTAAGTATAAGTGTAGAATAATTTCATAATGTTTTTTAATCTATATATTATTTTGTTTTCCCATGAAATACATCTCTCCCTAGATACTAAAAGTGGATGTTGTTTTAGCACAGATGTTCCTTTGGGTATTACCCTAAAAAATGTCGCATTGGGATTGACCCGATCGTCAAATGGTGCATAACAAAGTTCCTTTTCACACACATGATTTGACACTCCTAGGAGATATTTGTAAGATAATTAAAATTTTTATTACAAACCATTTTCAATGATTTTAAAATTAGATATATCCACAAAGATACCATATTTATTATTATGAGATTATCCTTTGTTAAGTATTTCACTAGTTTTTGATTATACATTGTGATTTAAAATTAATAATTGTAGGAGATAATATATTATATACCATTTTATAGAAATGGAACTTGTAAGTAATATGAGTATCAATAATTGTGGCTAATATAGAGATTTCTATGATGAGGAAGCCAACAGGACTGGTATAAGAACTAAAAAATTTATAGATATATTAGGGAAGATTAATAATGTTATAAAAAATAACCTTTCTTAGATGGATAATCCTATATGATAGTGATATTACCAAATGATGGGTTGCATTATGTGATAAAGTCCCCCATCATATAGTGGGACTACTAATCTAATGGTAGTAGAGAAATAGAATAAGTCTTGTGAGAAGATATTCATGGAATTTTGATATAGTGAAAAAGAAATGTTTACGATTTTAGTTTATTTCTTCAATGTATAAGTAGATAAATGGTGGTAATTTATAAGGAATAATAGGGGGAAGAGGTCATATAACTCCTAGAATGAAAATCTTTTAAGGATACATTATTTGAAAAATACTTCCCTCAAGATAAAACAATTGAGATGAAAATAAATTTATTAATCTGAAGTCAAATAGAAGAAGAAATTTTTATAGATTATGAATCTACCTTTACAACATTATCGAGGTATGATTTGAATTACATACAGATCACAGATTTTATGTTTGAAAATTTCTTTGAAGGTATTAATCCGAGTCTCTAAAGGGTGCTAGAATCTAATTTTTTTTTTCATTTGATGAAATTTTATTATGTGTTATCAAGATGGAGAAATAATTCTATAAGTCTTATTGCCTAAAATAGAATAAATATAAAGATATTATAGTAGAGAACATAATGGGTATAGAAAATAATAGAAAAAATGATATTCCCACATGTGATAACTATGGAAAAAATCACCCAGGTAAATACTTGAAGGGATCAAGAGTTTTTTATATATTTATTGAAAATGGTAACTAAGAAAAATAAGGAAAAGGTAAGAATGAAAACTCTTATATTCTGTGTTTTAAATATAATTATATGGGGTAATATGTAAATAAATTTCCCAAGTATCGAGGGAATATACCTTAAAACAAGTGAAGGGATCAAGGTCAAGCATATGCTAGTGATGAAAACAATGTTGAATGATGAACATCCATTTGTTTTTATATCCAAGAAGTATGTAGTAAAATTATTTTTTTGAATATTTTTTTGATACAATAATTATTAAATTTATATGGATTTCACTGCAATAATATTTCTTAATATTTTTTTATAGCAATTGTTGAATGGTACTGATGACCAATTAAAATTTTTTTTTTTGAAAGTTAAAAATATTTAAAAACACATGATTGAGGACCCTTAATATTTTCCTGTTGTTGAGATAATGATTTTAGGATAAATAAATAATTGATATTGATAAATCAAATAGGATAGTACTGACTACCTTGGAACAAATTAATGATTATTTTTTACAACGTGGTTTCTTATATCATTTATGGAGTTAAAAATGGGATTTATGTAATATATCCAATAATCTATGTGTGATTTAATCAATAATGAATCAATAAGGTTTTCAATAAGGTTTTATGGAAATTAATGTTTTTATAATGTTTCAATAGAGTACTTGGTTATTTTATTTGCATGCTTGGAATGTGATGATTAAGAGCTACATAATATTATTTAAGGGATTAACGGTATGTTATTTTTTTAAACACAGTGACCTTATTTATAATTTTATAGATCTTAATCTTTTGTATGGTCTATATGGTTAACGAGTTCTGAAATGCTTTAATGTTAACATAATATGAGGGTTTAGAGATTAAAATATTACTTCACAGAATTTAGATTTATGCATATTTAATAACTTTTTTTAACTATATTGGTTTTGGTAAATAGTTTCATCTATATAGAAATACTTATCACTCTTTAATGAATATTATGATCTACTAAAATGGAATTTTAGTGCTTTGGGGATAAAAGATTCATTTTTGAATATTAATTTCCTGGAGTAAGGGATGATTTAAGGATAACCCAATGATGAAATTGTTCTTATGAATTAGAAGTGTGTCAAGTAAATGTATTTTCTTATATTCATAAATAGTAAAATAATTCATAAACTTAAAAAAAAAGATCTAGAAAAAAAAATATTCTACCAAATTAATACGATTTTTATCAAATGGTCATTTAAATCATCATAGATTTCGGGTTTTTATCCCGTTAACATCTCATTGATCATTCACATTGTTTTCATCAATGACCTCAATCACTCCCTATAATTCTTTATATATTTTTATATTTTTATATATTCACTTTCCACAACTTTTTCTTACATAAAATCATAGTTATTATTTATTCCACATGATCTTTTTACTCCCACTTCTCTCTTATTTTAAGGATATTTTGTTAACCCCTTTTACTATGGGGTTTTTCAGAAAATAAATTTTCAAATATCAAACCATTGAATACTGAGATCAAGTATGAAATTTTAGGAAATAATTAAATTAAGGTGGGGATAATTTAAAGCCTGAATAAATTACAATATATTTCTTCAAGAATAAATTATTTTTTTTGATAGCTTATGATAGACGCAACACAATTTTTCAATGAAACACTATTTGGTCACTCTTTTCACAGTTAATTTAAAAATAATTATTACCACTTTTATAAAAATTATTTAAATAAATAAACTCTTATTTGGAGAAAAAAATTCCAAAATTATTTTTGTTTTCATTTTTTGGATATTTCTGAAATTTTTATTTTTAAATGAATAGTGAAAAATATTGAATTTAATCAAAAACATCATTTTCATTCAAATACTTTAGAATTTTATTTTGAATTTATTTTAAAATAGAATTATAAAAATATTATATGAATTAATATAATTTAGTTAATTTGAATAATTTTCATATTGAATTTATATATAAATGCTTTATAGACATTTCAACATTTTCACATTAAAAACCAGCTTTCTCTTCACATCTGCGAGATTAATATTAAATTAAAATTTTCAACCTTGGAAAATTGAATTTTGAAAAATGTATTTAATATTTTGAATAATAAAAAATAACAATGCATAATAAATTCACATAAATTATTTACCTAAATGACAAGTGAATGCATTAAATATTAATTATCAGGTTAAGGTAAAAATGGGTATACTAAGGAGTTAAACAAGAATTATATGAGCAAAAATCACAAAAAATAATCCCTTAATTTTATTAAATTAATTGATTTCTATTATGTATATAAATTTATCTATAATATGGAAATTTGATTCCACATACTTTTGAGTATGACCAATTTAATAAGTTATGTTAAGAAATATTAAAAAAGAAACTTTTATTTGTTTTAATATATATAAAACCTTAGGATATAGAAACAAATAACTTATGTTAGGTTATACATATAATTTTTAAAATATAAATGAGTTTATTTTATCATGATACTTTTTTTAATTTTTTTGAGATGGAATATTCACCTTAGGTGCTTATGAAATGCCAAAAGAAGTAATTATTATGTTAATAATTAATTAAAATAAATTATAAAAAAAATTAAAAGTGAAGTAAATTAAATGAATTATTGTGTTAAAAATTTTTAGATGAATATATCATTATAAAAATTTGTGAACATAATATATAGAAATTCCATCTTTTTATTGAAATTTTAAAATCATTTATAATTAATAATTAAAAAATCGATATTAATGTTATTTCATGATATGTTATATTTTATTAAATGATTTAAAATTACTAAAAATACTATAATCTTTCAAGTTATTTTTAGATGAAAATAAATATAAAATATGATTTATTTTAAGACCAATTTTTATTTTATAGTGAATATATTGACCCCAAAATAGTAAAACCTTTGTTGGCACGGCTAAGGTTAAAGTGGTATTTTTGCACATTACAAGCAGTTGTGTTAAAATTAAATTGAAAATAACATTTTATTTTTATTTTTAAATTTTATATTATATTTATGATAATTGGGACTAAATTTTATAATAAGTACAATTTTATTTTAGGTTTAATTTATAAATTTCCTTGGTTAAAAATAATAGTTATCGTAGTGAAAAACAAAAATGGTAAACATAATGAAACTTAGAAGTTAATAATAAAAAAGTTTAAAGCATGTGATTCATTATTTAGTAGATGTTTTTATTGACCATTCAATCCCTAAAAATTTTAAATATCAATTTTGGATCCACATTAGTTAATATTGACCTCCCAATAATGAATAATTTTTAGTTTCTATAAGAATTCCTCTCTTCGTCAACTATAAAAGGGAACTCACCCTCTTACTTTCTTACACATTAAAACTATATTTCCCCAACACCAGTTACCCTGAGTCGGTGAAATATTACATAACATTGGCATGATTAGAAGGGATCATGTTCTGAAAGACCGATCAGTTTTGTATGTTGAGTCAATAAGGTTTTCCTTATGACTTTTCCATTGCTTCTTGTTTTGAAAATCACAAACACCTTATCTTTAGAAAAATTGCTTTCTTAAGGAAAATCGATTTTATAAGGAAAATTTCTTTCTTAAGGAAAATTGCTTTTATAAGAAAAATTATCCTTATCATATTTTCATCCATATTTTTCTTAAGTATGAGATTCAGATTCTTTTTCTCGGAATCGTTGAAACATTGATATAAAGCATTCTGTTTTAGGATTCGGATTCTGGATAAGAAATATAAGGAAGTTTCATTCCGAATTCCGGATATGAACTCTGACTAAGTTCTATTCCAGATTCAGGATACGAATTCTGAAGAAGAATTCTCATTACGAATTCTAATGAAGAATTTTCACTACGAATTCTAATGAAGAAATCTCATTCCGAATTCCCATTGCGAATTCTGATGAAGAATTCTCATTACGAATTCTGATGACGAATTCTCATTATGAATTCTGATGACGAATTCTCATTTCGAATCCTAATGATGAATTCTCATTACGAATTCTGATGAAGAATTCTCATTACGAATCCTGATGATGAATTCTCATTACGATTTCTGATGAAGAATTCCTATTCCGAATTCTCATTTCGAATTCACCTATTAAACATAATTTGAGTATCTTTGTTTTATACACTCTGATTTAATTCAGACTCCGAAAAATATCTTTGTTAGACTCTGAACCTCTATATTACTTACATTTATATAATTTGTCTACTCTTTATTATTGTTCCTTACACTCCGAACCTTCACTCTGAAGCTTTCATTCCGAACTTTTATGTTAGATTTTTAAAACGATGTCATACATTCTGTTACACTTGTTTTGTTATAAAACGATGTCATCTATTTTGTTATAAACTAACCGTTGTCTAAGTGACACATGTACAGGTCCCTCCGATCTTTAAGGAAAATATGACCATTGGAGAAGGAGCTGACCTTACCTATAAATAGGATCTCATTTGAAAGAGCTCGTAGCTAATAGCTGATGAAAGTGCTGAAAGGCTGACTAATTTTCTTGAAGTGATTTCTAGAGAGAGAGTCTCTTATTATCTCTCAAAGCTTCGTGTGACTCCGAATGTTGGTGATTACATTCGAGGGCTTCTGGGGATAGGAAGACAGAGGTGCCGACTAACTTGAAGTTCGAGGGCTTCCTTGCTGAGGAAGACAAAGGTTTCCAATTACCTTGAAGTTGAGGGCTTGCGGGGATAGCAAGACAGAGACTCCGATCTTCGTATCGAGGGCTTACCCTGGTGTGGGTAAGACAGACTTGCTTGAAAGTATAAATCAAGGGACCTTTATCGAAGGTTGTTGGATACCCTTCTCTTTGGGTTAAAAGACTTATATCTTGTTACTTGTAGTTTAACTACTTGTTTTATTTCCGCTGCATTTTGTATTATAAGGAAAGTATAACTTTCTTATACTTCCTTATTTGTACTCTATTTCATTTAGATTCTATACGCTTTAAGGTCGAATCTCATATTGTAATCTTTTGTTAAGTTTCAATTTCCGGAACCATATTTCTGGAACACTCGTTCGAAATCTCTTTCCTAGTTTGCATTCGGTGTTAGAAGTGTTGTGAATTTGCTTAGTTAGCTTTGTTAAACTTAGCCTTTTCCTTTGCTTAAGGAAAACATAGTTATTATTAACTAACTTTAAAGGTTCCAAAGGAATTTTTAAAGTATACAATTCACCCCCCTCTTGTAAATTGAGCATCTACATCACTATTTCGATCCTACAGTTGGTATCAGAGCTTGGAAACCTCTTACTCTATACCAATCTTACATTTGGTATCAGTGGAGGTCTCTGAAATACTTGTACTCACATACAAGTCTTTCTTGCTCACTTTTTCATTCTGAATTTTCCCATTCCGAACATTTCTCATTCCGAACTTTGTTATTACGATTCTTTGCTACTAACAAGTTTGTGTGCAAAGTTATTATAAGTATGGCAGGAATCAATGTTGGATCAATTGATAACATGAATCCGACAAGACCACCTATCTTTGATGTTAATGATTATGAATACTGGAGAGATCGTATGAAGACTTTTGTTATCAATACTGGAGTAGACAACTTTGTTATGCTTACTGGTGATTATAAAATTCCTGACAAGGAAGTCAGAACCTTTACTAACCAGGAAAATCAAGAATATCAACTCAACTATAAGGTACGCAATACTTTACTATGTTCAATGACCAGAAATATATATAGCCAAATTTCTTCTTGTGAAGCAGCTAACTGTATATGGAAGAAGTTAGAAGTTACACACTTTGGGACTTCTAAAGTGATTGAGACTAGAAGAGCTATGCTTAGAGCTGAATATCATGGCTTCAATTTTCCTTATGGAGAACCTATCTGTAAAGTTCAACAGAGATTCATGACTATCGTCAACAGCCTAAAATCTATAGGAGAGAAAGGTTTAGATGATGAAGCTCTTGTGGACAAGATAATTGATATTATGCCCAATGAGTGGGAATCCAAGAGAACAGCTATAGATGAGAACAGGAAGGTCACTCAAATTACTCTTGATGAATTATTTGGAACTCTTCTACAACATGAAACAAGAATGAAGAGAGATGCTGACAACATCAAGAAGAATAATGGAAATGGTACTGTTGCTTTTACTACAACTTCAAATCAGATGAAGGCTAAGACTCCTGAGAGAGTAACCAGATCGAAGTCTAAGAAAGTTATTTTCCAATCCGAATCTAGTGAGAGTGAAGTCTCAGAAAATGAATTATCCAATCTTGCTCGAAGGATGAACAAGAAAGATGGTTAGAGAAATTTTCAATCTAAGTTTAAGAAAAAGGAAAGGAAAGATAAGAAAGATGGAGAAGTTACATGTTATGAATGCAAGAGAACTAGACATATTAGACCAGATTTCCCTATGCTCAAAAAGAAAGAAAGAAAAGAAAGGCATTCAGACCGAAACAGAAAGAAGCATTATAAAACCAAAGCTAAGAAAGTTTTGAAAGCTAATGACACCTGGAGTGCCAGTGGTGGTGACTCTTTAGATGAATCTTCTGATTATGAATCTTCAGGATAGAAGAATCTTGGTCTTATAGCCAGATTACCTATTGATAATCATTGTCTTATGGCTAAGGTACAAAATGCTGAATCACTGAAAAATGTTTCTTTAAATTCTAATGATAGTAAGTATTATAACTCTTCTGATGAAGAATCATCTTCTGATGAGGAAAATACTTTACCTACTTATGAAGAAGTCTCTAGGTTTGCTGAACTTCTTGAGATTGAGAATTCTAAACTCAATAAGAAACTTGAAAAGCCAATTCTAGGAATTCTATTCTTATAAAAGAGATATCAGATCTTTCTAAATATCTTGATAGAAAAAATTCTGATTTTGAAAGTATTTCAAAAAATCTTGAGGAAGTAAGTTCTGAGAAGAACAAACTTTCTAAAGAGTTAGAAAAAGTAATTTATAATAAAAATGTTTTCGAGCCTAACTCTAGTTCAAAAAATAATAATTTTGAGGATAAAAACATGGTTGTAAAACTCAAGTCCGAAATTTTTTCCTTAAAGAAGTGTTTATCAAACTTTACCCATGGTAAAGAAAATTTTGATAAGATGTATTCCCAAATACGACCTTTAAGAAATAAATCTGGATTTGGCTATACCCATGCAAAACTTATTTTCAGTAACAATTATTTTGTTCCTCAAAGTGCCCCATTTTGTACCAAGTGTCAATGTGGTGGTCACTGGGCAAAGAATTGTTCCTTAAACAAAACCCAATCTCTAGGATTTCACAAAGCTTACTTTTCTAAGAAGATGTGGGTTCCTAAAATTTTATTGTCTGGAAATCTCGGATCCAAACAAGTTTGGATTCTGAACATCTAATTTTCTTATTAATTTCAGCAAAAAAAAGAGAGTACCAGCAACAATACATGGTACATGGATAGTGGATGTTCCCGACACATGACTGGTAACAAAAGCTATTTTGAAAAGATTATCAAAACGAAAGGAGGAAAGGTAACTTTCGGAGACAATGCTAAGGGAGAGATTGTTGGTATTGGAAATATTGTTTTTCTTAGTAAAACCTTGATTTCAAATGTTCTTTTTGTTAAAGGTCTTAAGCACAACCTCATTAGCATAAGTCAGTTATGTGATGAAGGTTACCTTGTGAATTTTAGGAATGATAAGTGTTTAGTTCACAATTCCAAGGAAGAATTTATTCTCTCAGCCAATAGGAAAAAGAATGTTTACACCCTAAACTTAGAAGACCTCAGGAGCCAAGATTTACCTTGCCTAAGTGCAATGGAAGATCATTCTTGGTTATGGCATAGAAGACTAGGTCACTGTAATCTTAGGAACCTATGTAAACTCTCTAAGAAGAAACTAGTTAAGGATATACCGGAGCTTATATTTGATTCTTCTAAAGTTTGTGATCCTTGCCAATATGGAAAGAAACATAAATCTAGTTTTAAGTCTATCAGTGAAGTCTCAACAACTGATGCATTACAGTTAGTTCAGATGGATCTTTTTGGTCCAACACAAACTGGAAGTATTGGAGGCAAATACTATGTGTTTGTTCTAGTTGATGATTACACTAGATTTACTTGGGTCTATTTTCTAGCAAAGAAATCTGAAGCTTTTTCCTATTTCAAAAGTTTTAGAGCTCAAGTTAAAAATGAGAAAAACCTTCCATTGAAAACTATTCATAGTGATCATGGAGGAGAATTTCAAAATTCTGATTTTGAAACTTTTTGTAGTAAAAAAGGTATTACTCACAATTTTTCAGCACCTAGAACTCCTCAACAGAATGGTGTAGTTGAAAGAAGAAATAGAATTCTTCAATAAATAACTAGAACCATGTTGAGTAAATATTCTATTGCTAGTCATTTCTGGGCTGAAGCTGTAAGTACTGCTTGCTATACTATAAATCAAGTTTTTATTAGACCTTTTCTTAATAAAAACCCTTATGAATTATGGAATGGTAGAAAACCAAGACTTTCCTACTTCAAGGTTTTTGGTTGCAAAGTATTCATTTTGAATACTAAAGATAACTTACATAAATTCTCACCAAAGTCTGATGAAGGAATTTTCTTAGGATATTCCACAACCTCTAAGGCTTATAGAGTTTTTAATAAAAATACTTATACTGTTGAGGAAACAGTACATGTAAAATTTGATGAGTCAGATCCTTTTGTTTTTAAACCATCTCAACTTATATCTTCGGATGTGTTTTCAAAAACTAATTATCAACCTTTGATAGAAGAACCTTCTGATAAGGATAATGTTCTAGAAGATACTTCTGAAACATTTACCCCAGAAGGCTTTCTACCCTATGTTGATGAACAGGTTCTACAAAACCCAAGTCAGGTGTTTCTTAAGAATCATCCCAGTGATAGTATCATTGGTGATGTAAATATACCTGTAAGGACTAGAAGTTCCTTAAGAAATGAAGTAGAACATCTAGCATTTCTTTCCCAATTAGAACCCAAAAGCACTGATGAAGCTTTAGGTGATAATGATTGGATCAAAGCAATGCAAGATGAACTAAATGAATTCGAAAGGAATAAAGTCTGGACCTTGGTTAAAAGACCTAAGGAAACTTCTGTTATTGAAGTAAAATGGGTTTTCAGAAATAAATGTGATGAAAATGGAATCACAGTAAGAAATAAAGCTAGACTTTTTGCTAAAGGCTATAATCAGCAAGAAGGAATAGACTATGAAGAAACCTATGCTCCAGTAGCTAGACTTGAATCTATCCATATTCTACTTGCCTTTGCAGCATTATTTAATTTCAAACTTTTCCAAATAGATGTGAAATGTGCTTTTCTTAACGGTTATGTTCAAGAGGAAGTTTTTGTTGAACAACCTTCTGGCTTTGAAGATACAAAACATCCTGGCCATGTTTTTAGACTTACCAAAGCTTTGTATGGCCTTAAACAAGCCCCACGAGCATGGTATGATAGACTCACTGGATTTTTGCTTCAAAATAACTATGTTAAGGGAAATGCAGATCCAACCGTTTTTATAAAGAAAGATAAGAAAAAATTTTTGATTGTTCAAATTTATGTTGATGACATTATATTTGGTTCAACTCAACAATCTTTAACTGACTCTTTTGCAAGTCTAATGAAATATGGGTTTGAAATGAGTATGATGGGTGAGTTAACATTTTTCCTTGGTTTTCAAATTTCTCAAAAACCAGAAGGAACCTACATATCTCAACATAAGTATATTAAATATCTTCTTAAAAAGTATGGTTATGACAACACTAAGAGTATAAGTACTCCCATTGGTACCTCAAACTCTTTAGATCTTGATGAAGCTGGGAAACCAGTAAATCAAACATCTTTTAGAGGTATGATAGGAAGTCTACTTTACTTAACAGCTAGTCGACCAGACTTAATGTTTTCAGTATGCTTATGTGCAAGATATCAATCAAATCCTAAGGAATATCACTTAAAGGCAGTAAAAAGAATTTTTCGCTACCTTAAGGGAACCATGGATCTAGGATTATTTTATACTTCTGGAAATGATTTTGTTTTAAAAAGATTTTCTGATGCTGACTTTGGTGGATGTAGAATGGATAGAAAAAGTACATCCAGAACTTTTCATTTCTTAGGAGATTCTTTAGTTTCTTTGTCTTGAAAGAAGCAACATTCCGTAGCACTGTCCACTGCTGAAGCTGAATATGTAGCAGCTGGAAGTTGTTGTGCACAAGTGTTGTGGATGCAACACACACTCACAGACTATGGCTTGAGTTTTACTAAAACTCAAATTTTTTGTGATAACACAAGTTCCATTACCCTAAGTAAAAACCCTGTACATCACTCTCTTGCAAAACACATAGATATTAGGCATCAATTTCTTAGGGATCACACACTTAAAGGAGATATTATTATTCAGTTTATCGGAACGCAAGATCAACTTGCTGATATTTTCACAAAATCTTTTCCTTCTGATAGATTTGAATATATTAAACAGAAGTTAGGGATGATAACCATAATGTAATCCTCCTTAAGTAACTTTCTGTTGAAAAAATCTCCTTACAGAAATAAACTCCTTTTCATAGGGGGAGTACATTTGTTTGTCAGTTTAACAAAGTTTTTTTTAAAAATTTGTTTTCAAACTTTTCGGAAAGAAAATTTCCGGAATGGAATTTCCGGAACTACAATTTTTCAGATTGGACATTTTCATATAGAATACTTCTGGAATGGAAGTGTTCGTATTAAAAATTTCTGGAATGGAAAATTACGTACTGGCAGTTTCATAACCAGATTTTTTTTACCGATTTTTTTTCGTAATGTGTTTTTCGTATTTACTTTTTCGTAATGAGTTTTTTTTCTTTTTGTAGTGAGATTTTTTTCCGAAGTAAATTTTTGAAAACCTTGTCTTTTCATAATAAAGTTTTTTTCCGTAATCATCTTTTTATTTTATCCATTATGAATAATCCTCCTCAGCCAATTCGAAAGGTATGATTTCCTTAATCATGTTTTCGTAGTCATACTTTACTTGCTGGCATTTTCTTGTATTATGTTTTTGGATTATAGTTTTCTTAATTCCTTGTTCTAATAAAACCTCAAAAAGATCGGATTCAAGCTTTCAACAGTCAGATCTGATCTCAGCTTATTCCAACCGTTAGATCAACTGTGGAAGGTGAACCGTCATCTCGTTGCCTATATAAAGGGGACCCAAATACTCGTCCCACATCGATTTCAAGCTCTCGCATCCCGAAGCTCTACCCCTCTGTTTTAAGACTGTTCCGAACCTCAGATTTCTCCGTTCCGAACTTCTCAGACGATTACAGATCCGAATGTCTGCGGAGTTAACATCTCAAGAAATTTCATCCACTAAGCCTATTTCGCAATGGTTAGTTTACAGAGAAAGGTTAGTCCATCCGGATTTCTTCAACAACTATGATTCTATTATTTCAAAGAACATTAAGTTGAATGGCTGGGAAGATGTTGCGGTGTCAAAAACCGGGAACTAAGATGAAGTGTATTCAGACTTACTTGTTGAGTTCTATGAATCAGTTTCTTTCTTTAAGGAAGATAATAGGGAGAAGTTATCTTTTACGTCTTATGGAAAGACTTACAAGCTTTCTCACACCAAGGCTGCAAGCTTGGTAGTACTTTCTTATAAAGGAGAAGCCGAATTTATTTCGCATGTGTTGCCGGACTCTAAGGGTAGCTTCGACAAAGAAAAAGCCTTAGAAACTCTCAGACTGGCTGATGACAAGGCCCCGAAGATTGCCAGTTTATCTACAAATTTCCGGATTCTGGAGTTATGGGTACAAGGGCTTATCGTACCGAGGAAAGGTGATAAAGATAGCTTGAAGAAAAGTGAGATCTATATCTTAGATTTCCTGATAAATCAAAGGAAGTTTAACTTGATGACGCACATTCTTATTACTATTGAAAATTTGAAGAAAGGAAATCTGAGAGCTCAGATTATTATGTATCCAGAAATCCTCTCCAAGTTAATTGTTTGGTGCCTTGAGTCTTTCAAGGAGGCTTGAAAATCTAATCCAAGAGTTTGCAAGATCATGCTGGTCAGAGATGGTACTCTTAAGAGGATGGATGTGGCTTTCAACAAGGAAACTGGTGAGTTCTTCGATTTTCCAAATCAAGAAGAAGCGGTTCCGAATGCTGCTGAACCGGACTCATCTAAGCCAGTAAGAAAGAGAAAGCTAAAAGAAGTGGAAGTAGAAGCAGAGAATCCTAAGTCTAAGGAAGTCCATTCCGCACCTCCTAAACCTTAGAAGAAGAAAGCCTATCCTGATGAGGTTGTTATGAAGTGGAGAGCAGATAAAGAAAAAAGGAAAGAAGGGGATCCGTAGTTCGGATTGGACCCTGCGGAGGCTAAGGCCTTGAAGGAGAAAACTGCTGATGAGCTTGAAAAACAAGCAAAGCAAAAGAAGCTGAAGAAGAAGATGTCGGAGGCTGAGGTATCTCAGGCTTTGTTAAAATTCAATGAAATGGTTTCAGCAACTATTCCAGTTCCGAGATCTTTCTCCTTGGAATCTCTACCTGAGACTCCAGGAAGAAATTTTGTTGCTCCGGAAGAAGCTGTTGCTAAGAATACTGAGGAAGTAGAGAAAGTTGAGCAAGTGGAACAAGTAGAAGATGGTGCTGAAGGAAGTGGTGAAACCGGAGATGTGCTGAAACAAGTAGATGATTACAATGGGACACCTTCGGAACACTTATCACTCCGAACTTCTGAAGCTGAATCTTCGAAGCTAGTTACTCCATCAATGGAAGAAGAGAAAGGAGAAGAATAAGTTACTTATCATGGAGAAGAAGAACATCTTTTACTTGATGTTGCTCAGAAGGAAATCGTAGGGGTTCGTGTTCAAAAAGTCACTGATGAAGAAGATAATGTTGTTCAAGTTTCTGATAGTGAGAAGAGAACTCCAGAACATGAGTTAATTCCGGAAAAAGACAAGGGAAAGCAAATTCTTGCTGATACTCCGAGCTCAGAAGTGAGGAAGAGGAAGGAAGTTGGTAGCTCTTCAAAGAGAAAGCTTGAACTTGTTGAAGAAGAAATTTCTCCAAGAAAAGTTTTAGATTCGAAGTCATCTTCAGTTGGGCATGAATTTGTTGTTCAGTCTTTGAAGAAGTTGGTGGGAACCATTCCGACCTTCTCAAGTATTGATTCAAGATGCCAGATGCTCCAACATGCGTTAAATCAGAAAACTGACTCCGTATCTATGGTTATGGACAAGTGCGTTGAAATAGAGGCTCAGTTTAAAACGTTTTTCATTGGCTACGAAGCTCATAGAAAATCTTGCAAGAGGATGAAAAACTGGTCGAAGAAGACCGTGGAAGAGATGAGGTTATTCGATGAGTTTCAAGACAATGTTGAAGATGCTTTTGAAAACGAGGACAAGAAGATAAATGAGTTAACTACATCTTTTGAACAGAAGTTGACAGAAGAAAAGAACTTCCAGATTCAAGAAGTGAGAGATCTGAATGGGAAGCTGAATTCCGTTTCTCAAAACTGGAAGTTTTAAAGGGATCAGCGGATCGATTTTGAAGAAAGGATGAAGGCTCAGGAAGAAAGGATGAAAGCTCAGGAAGAAAAGCTGAAAGCCCAGGAAGAAAAAATTGAAGCTCAATCCGCAAGAATAGTTATCTTAGAGAAGCAAGATGAAGAAGATCATAAAGACTTGAAGAAGATCAAGACTATTCTAAAGGGGCTCATGTCGAATGAAAAAGATCCGAAATAACCAAATCCGATCTTTTTGTTGTATTCTTTTTGTTGCTGAGATTTCAAAATTAATGAAAGTCGTGCTTGTCGTTTCTATTGTTGTCATTACTATTTTTTTCAGGTACTTTGTTATTTTTTTCCATTCCCTCCAATTATTTTTGAAAATCACAAAGGGGGAGAAGGAAAAGATCCTTAAGAAAAAGAAGAACTCTAATAAGAGTTTATCAAAGGGGGAGAAGGAAAAGATCCTTCAGAAAAAGAAAAACTCTAAATAAGAGTTTGTTTAAGGGGGAGCTTTTTCATTAAATAAGACCTTCTTATTTATCACTCCGGAAATCTGAATACGATCCTTAGAGTTTCAAAGCCTAAGGGGGAGTTAGTCGTATTCATCAATATCCTTAAAGCAAAGGGAGATAAGCCTTAATGTTTTTCTTTCTTCTTAGAATTTCTTTTTCGTAAGGATGTTTGTGCTTTCCAAAAAGGGGGAGATTGTTGAGTCAATAAGGTTTTCCTTATGACTTTTCCATTCCTTATTGTTTTGAAAATCACAAATACCTTATCTTTAGAAAAATTTCTTTCTTAAGGAAAATCGCTTTTATAAGGAAAATTTCTTTCTTAAGGAAAATTGCTTTTATAAGAAAAATTATCCTTATCATATTTTCATCCATATTTTTCTTAAGTATGAGATTCGGATTCATTTTCTCGGAATCGTTGAAACTTTGATATAAAGCATTCTATTTTAGGATTCGGATTCTGGATAATAACTACAAGGAAGTTTCATTCCGAATTCCGGATATGAACTCTGACTAAGTTCTATTCCAGATTCAGGATACGAATTCTGAAGAAGAATTCTCATTACGAATTCTAATGAAGAATTCTCATTACGAATTCTAATGAAGAAATCTCATTCCGAATTCCCATTACGAATTTTGATGAAGAATTCTCATTACGAATTCTGATGATGAATTCTCATTACGAATTCTGATGAAGAATTCTCATTACGAATCCTAATGATGAATTCTCATTACGAATTCTGATGGCGAATTCTCATTACGAATCCTGATGATGAATTCTCATTACGATTTCTGATGACGAATTCTTATTCCGAATTCTCATTCCGAATTCACCTATTAAACAGAATTTGAGTATCTTTGTTTTATACACTCTGATTTAATTCAGACTCCGAAAAATATCATTGTTAGACTCCGAACCTCTATATTACTTACATTTCTATAATTTTTCTACCCTTTATTATTGTTCCTTACACTCCGAACCTTCACTCCGAAGCTTTCATTCCGAACTTTTATGTTAGATTTTTAAAACGATGTCATACATTCTGTTACACTTGTTTTGTTATAAAACAATGTCGTTTGTTTTGTTATAAACTAACCGTTGTCTAAGTGACACGTGTATAGGTCCCTCCGATCTTTAAGGAAAATATGACCATTGGAGAAGGAGCCGACCTTACCGATAAATAAGAGCTCATTTGAAAGAGCTCGTAGCTAATAGCTGATGAAAGTGCTGAAAGGGTGACTAATTTGCTTGAAGTGATTTCTAGAGAGAGAGAGGCTCTTATTAACTCTCAAAGCTTCATGCGACTCCAAATGTTGGTGATTACATTCGAGGGCTTCCTGGGATAGGATGACAGAGGTTCCGACTACCTTGAAGTTCGAGGGCTTCCTTCCTGAGGAAGACAGAGGTTGCCGACTACCTTGAAGTTGAGGGCTTGCGGGGATAGCAAGACAGAGACTCCGATCTTCGTATCGAGGGCTTACCCTGGTGTGGGTAAGGCAGACTTGCTTGAAAGTATAAATCAAGGTACCTTTATCCAAGGTTGTTGGATACCCTTCTCTTTGGGTTAAAAGACTTATATCTTGTTACTTGTAGTTTAACTACTTGTTTTATTTCCACTGCATTTTGTATTATAAGGAAAGTATAACTTTCTTATACTTCCTTATTTTTACTCTGTTTCATTTAGATTCTATACGCTTTAAGGTAGAATCTCATATTGTAATCTTTTGTTAAGTTTCAATTTCTGGAACCATATTTCCGGAACCCTCGTTCGGAATCTCTTTCCTAGTTTGCATTCGGTGTTAGAAGTGTTGTGAATTTTCTTAGTTTAACTTTGTTAAACTTAGCCTTTTCCTTTGATTAAGGAAAACATAGTTATTCTTAACTAACTTTAAAGGTTCCAAAGGAATTTTTAAAGTATACAATTCACCCCCCCTCTTGTAAATTGAGCATCTACATCACTATTTCAATCCTACATTGTAGCCTTGGAAGTACTAGATACATATATAAGTTTTACATTACATTATGAAATGAAAAAAAAACAACATTGTGTCTCATTTGAACACACTCATATCCCTTAGATTATCCCTTAAAGTCAATCATAATATAATTTTTGATATCCTGGTAAAAATAATATATATAAAGGGGTGAGCTGAGATACTCAGTAAGGATAACAATATATTGGAAACCTTCATAAATAAGAATAAAAATTTAAGGAAATGTATAAGACTAAAACACAAGACTTTTAAACTTAAAATTCATCAGAATATAACAAAGATAAATAAAATAATTCCATTTACTTATTCACATGGATGTTCTACTATTTAAATAATCACATGTAATATCAATAGCTAATTTCATAATTATTGAATGTATAATGTTGGATATTATAACCACCTAGTAAAGTACTCATGCTAAGACTACAAATAATAATTTTGTCAAGGCCTTGTGCCAAGACACTAGTTTATCTCATGAGACCTACCTATGCATCGGGAAGCTATAGAGGGGTCTTCCTGTCACTTACAAATTCTAATTCATTCCTCATATTAAAAACATGAAACATAACATAAACATTCTTATTAAAACTAGTATACGCAATGTCAATAATTTAACCACTAACTTTGAATTGTATAAAAATAGCACATCCATAGTAAAACATAACTCATTCAATACAATATGAAAGATTCTATTATAATAAATCAGCATCAATCAAGAATAATTATGGATATTGATATAGATGAAAATAATCAGTAATAATATTTCAGATAAATATACCCTTATTCTAGAAAACATTTAAAAGTCTCACTACTTTTCAAGAAGCCATTAAAAATAGATTTTTGAATCAAAGTGTCCCATTCCACTTTTAAAATTTTAAAAATAATTTTAATTTTAAAACATTTATGTCCATATAAATAAATCCATAAATCCATTTTTCAAATATGGAAATTAATGTGAAAGATTTAGAAGAATAAATATTTAAAACATATAAAAAAAATATTTTAGTCAAAGTTCCTTTACAAAAGAGAGATGCTTGAATACAAATAATTGAGGTAATAAAAACATTATAATATTTTTAGAATAAAGGGATACCTGATATATTTTGTCAAAGGATATTATATACACCATATGAAAGTGAATTGGAGCATAACAACAAAAAAGTCTCAATAAAATGTAAAGTGATATGAAATACCTTATAAAGATTGTATCCTTATATTAAGGATAAATCAAGGACATAATTATGTGTGAAAAATATATATACACTCAGTATGATTTGATATTTAGTGTAAATCAATCATAGGACATTCACAAATATTCTTGTAAAAACAACACTAATGACTTGTATGTTTAACTCAATGAATGGAAATTGAGTTAAGATTACACTTATCAAGTTCATATCAATGACAAGAGAATTTAAAAATGGAGTGATTTTGTGTATCAAATGTACTTTAACAAAAAATGGAATTGAAATTTCTACATAAATAAATAAATAGTGATTTAACACATAATCTTGGAGTAAAATAATCAGTGAAGTTTGTGTAAAACCCAATGAGTGCAAATTCAAATTAAAAATTCCTTTACTGATTTAATAATTTACAAAACATACACCCCATGAAATAAGGATTATACAATGAAGACATAAATACCCATAAATTAATGTTTATAAAACAAATAATACAATCATAGGATGTATATACACCACACAAAAGGAAACTGTGGAAAATATATCATGAATCTCAAGGGAATAAAAAGTGAGATGAAAGCCCCTTACATTGTACTTTTCCTTAAATAGGGGTACGTTAAACTCTTTTATAATAGTTAATTCATTGTTTTTAAATTATAAAAGTATGAAATACATAAATATTATATCATATATTATCTTTTAAAATTTCTTTGTTAATAATATTTCAGTAGAATCATTGTTTCAGGTATTAACAGATTCATTTTCCATTATATGATTTGTTACATAAATCAAGTTTGTTATGGATAGTATTTATTTTATTAATATAAAAAAATTATATTAAGTACTTAATCATTATTTTTAATCATAAAATAAAAATTAATATTTAATGGTTACGATGGGGAATTAATCTCATCACATTTGTGGAGACGATAATCCATACGTATGTACGAGCAACAATATCATTCTATTAATGGTGAAATCAAATGTACTCGGATATTATATTACATATAAAGAATTATTAACATGTTATATTTATTATTTATGTCAATTATACAATATTATTATACCCATCCAAAAATTTAAGTGTTGAATAACAAACTACACCACAACCTGGAGACGGTAAGCCGTACGTATGCACGTATGGTGACTTTGTCATTCATAGGATTGATGGAATAATGAGTATTGTTGTAACATATTTCTTACAAGATCATGATTTTTATAAGGTATAGGGGTTTTTATTTTGGTATGAAAAAAAAGAAAGAGGAAGTGGAAGAATAAAAGAACTTTCATATAGGTGATGAAATTATTACATCTTCTTTAGGTTCTTTCTTTTGATTTGATCAAAAGGGATCCTTTGGTTGGATTTATGATCAAATTAAGTCCTATAGGATGCAGTGAGGGTAGTTGGGAGGATATTTGAGCAAGGGTTGGCTGAGTCAAATGGCTTTGAAGGTGTGAAATTAAGATAAGAGGAAGTTCCCTTTTATAAGAGATGTGAGGGTCACATTAGGAAAAGCTTGAAATATTATTTTATTATAAAATCATTTTAGTTTTATAATAGATCCAAAGTGATTTATTTCGAAGATTAGGTGGGTATGGGTCAAAATACTCTCAAATAATAGGTTTTAGGAAAGTTTAGGTCACTATATAACCTTGTCTTTTTCGATTTAACTCTTAGTTAAATAGTTTAACTTTTACCATGTCTTATTTTATTTTTATATTACATGGTTTATAAACATACTATAAAATGCCATCTGAAACAAATGTTGTTAATTATTGACATATCTATCATTATATCAGTCATTTAAGAAACCTTATATTTTAAAGAATATTATATCATTTAATAATATAGTATTTGTTTTAAAAACTCATTTATGTTAATTTTGACACTATTTAATATTTGGTTTTTTTAAACTAAAAAAAACATTATTATATAAAAAAATACATTAAAGAAACCATAAAATGTCAATTAACCCTGAAAATTCATGTAATGAATCAAAAATCTCAATATACATTTTTTATGATTATAATATCAATTATTTTAATCTTTCATTAATAAGGTAATTACTGCATCATCATTGTTTCATAAATAAATTTAATTATGTAATGTCTAAAATCTATAAATAAAATACCATGATGTATAAAATAGTATTATATTTATAATTAATATTTATAGTCAAATTTATCTTATGTATAACCCAACATTAAAAAAGTTTTAGTTATTAAACATTGAATATTAACCATTTAACTCTTTTTTAAATAAAATATTAATAAATGTCCTAATCTTATCCAAGGGGATAAAAGAGGATCATATTTTAATAGTAAGGTATATTTTGGTCGAAAATCTCTTATCCAATACAATTAGGACATGTGTTAGGTTAAATATAATATCATTTTTACATTTAATTACTCTATTTACTTTTAACCGTGGTAAATAAAATTCATAAGTTACTATTCAAAAAACAATATTTTCATCTATTGACCCACTTTTTACTTACTGATTTCAACCATGTATCTCAGGTTTTTGAAATTAAATTCACATATGCGGTAAAAATATGTCTTATGCAAATTTTGTAATGTGCCTAGAGGGTGGGTAAAAGATGTTAAAAAGTTCAATAAAATTTTATATATGTAATCTAATTATATGTTGACTTCAATGAATTAAATTATAATAATATAGGTATTATGTATCTATTTTTACATTAAAATAAATTTAAATAAAAAAATAATTATTTAAAAAAAGTTGGTTTTTATGTACTATGCGGGTTTTTAACTATTCATCAAAAATTGAATATTTTTAGAAAAATACCAAAAAAATCACCGTAAGCTAATTTTGATATCTTGAATCCAAAAATGAACTCCATTTTACCAAATTCAATTTTTAGGAGGGTCTAATATTATTTTATTATTGTTCACAAAAGGACATAAAAACTAGTTCTTTTTAGAAAATAGTTTTTCTAAATATATATCTAATTTAAAAAAACATATACATTTAATTATAAATATGTTTTATTTATGTGAAAACAATAGAAATAACAATAAAAATTTATTTTTTACGATTCATATCAAAATATTTAATTGAAAAATAAAAATATCATTTATTCAATTTTAATACTAATGTGTTGTTTCACAGAAACTTAATCTTGCATATAACAAAAGCTAACTCGATGTTATGTACAGTATAAGCTATTGTCTTACTTTAAAGATGTAACATAAAATGAATTCATGGGTTTTTATAGTCTATCATCCTTCAATAAATTGCTTCATCACAATTTGAGATTTTTCTCTGAAAATAAAAGGTTAAAAATAGAAAATACCATTGCAAAAAACCCACATCGGAAGTAGGGTTAATAAAATTTAGTCTTAATAAGAGGGAAATGGAAATAAAAAAGTCACCACTAAATTTGGATTTCGAATAGTAGAACATTAGTGGAAATTTGAGACACATAATTTAAGGGGAAAATAACAATTTATAGGTACTGATTGTGGTCATCAATCAAAAACAAGTGAACAATAAATAGAAAATTGAGGGCCTTAAAACCATAAATCTATCATGTATTAATATATCAATGTTTCATCAAAACATAAGTTATTAGGATAAAAAATTATTTGTTTTATGATACTTTCCCTAAATTTATAGAATTAATTTCTTCATAGTATAAGAAAAAAATACTTGACAAGTAGAGTTACATCCTTTAACTAATTTCTACCACAAACTCATCTTTCAACCAAAAAGATAATAGAACTCAAAAATATTATATTTATCATAATCACATAGGGTTTCAAAAAAATTAATTTATAATTTATATATCAGATAATTTAAAAAACTACATTATACAAACTAGGACATCATGTAGGCCAGTGGTAGGTGATGCACCCTTGTCACCCTTCGGTTGTGGGTTCATGTCTCATGGAAAAGTAGGACGCGATGGGTTGTCACCTGACCTTCAGGTTGTCCTTTTTATAAAAAAATCCAAAAAAAATCTTAACAAATGTTTTAACCTTAAACTATAGTATCCAATTTCCAACTTAATCAATTCCAACATTTATACTTATCCAAAATACTTGGGGTCCAAACTCATAGTCCAAAAATTTATATGGAAGGTCAACATAACATAATGAAGATCTGTTTTTTCCACATAATATCATGTGGTTACCTTCATCATGTATTCTCTTAAAACATATTGACACCATTAATTACCACAAAACCATATTTATTACATTCATGCTCCCTTATTTCTTATAGAATACTAGATATTTTTCTTATATCATAAAATTTTGAATAATCCAACAATTATTGAATAAACAAACCATTAAGAAGTTCCAAGAGAGTCATGAATATCCAATATAATTTATCCTAACCAACCATATCTTATTCCAAAATCACTACCGTAGTATTAGGAACATATTAAGGTTTATTTGTCCTTCAACCATGTATTTTACAAAAAGGCTAACTTGATGTTGAGTCACTTATCATTATACCATCTAATCTCTAATCCTCAATGAAATGGTACTGCATTACAATCCTTATTTATTTCCATAATTAATATAACATGTACATCATTGATACAACACTTGAATGATATAATTAATATATAAAAATATAATTTCAATAATTATTCATCTTCATCTGTGGTAGTATCATAACATGATTATTATCTAATAGCATCATTTGGGGTATACAATGATGATTGGGAAATTTATTCATGTAGTGTAGAAACTCCTTGTAGATGAAGCATTGTACATTTGAATCCTCTTTATTACCCTTGCAATCACGTACATGGTGTCCTTTTTCTCTGTACTTGTAACAAAATCACATTCCCTTCAGGCATTGACCAATGTGATTTTTTCAATAGTTATCACATATGGGAAAATCCTTCTTTCCCCTCTTCCCTTTATCCATCATTATCTCTACCATCATTTTCTTCTCTGGCTTCCCTTCAATTCCATATGACTCGGATGATTATTTAATTATTTTATTAACTCATAATATTATTTCTTCATATGATAAGAAAACCTGGAAGACTATTTCTATTCTAAATGTTGACTTAAGACTATGAAATATATGATTCCTCTTACTCTTTGCATCATGAATATTGCTGGAGTTCTCCTTCCTTCTACTGGGCACCATTTCTAAAAAAATTCCATACACTAGGTTAGTTTATGAATCACAATTCATAATTACAAACATGTAAAATACCTAATGTTAATTGAAAAGTTTATGCATATAATCCATAATCATAAAAATGTTTTCTTTGACGATGTATTTACTCATTAATCCATCATTTTTTGTAAAGAAAATGTGAATAATCCTAAGCATATACCCTGGGATTGTCAATACAAAGAGTGTAGAAATGCCCATTATCGTGTACCAGGATACCGCGGGTCAAGCCCGAAACTCCTTGTCAGAGTTTTCACTCATAGGTACATTTGTGCTATCGTCACTTTTACAAGTTAGTATCCAGACAAGGATGTATTTGGTAGGAAGACCCAAATAATATTTACACTATCAAAATTTTGGGATGTTCTTCTATACCAATACTCAAAATTCTATCTTAGGGTAATGTTCACTGACCATAGATTATCTAAATCTAGTTTCCATTGTATGTACTAAACTTCCTCTGATACCAACTGTAATGCCTCGACCCTATTTACTTAGATTCGGTGAATTATTACATAACATTGGCATGATCACAAGCGATCAAGTCCCAAAAGGCTGATCAGTTTAGTATCCTTGTAAGTACTAGATATATATATATATATATATATTTTACATTACATTATTCAATGAAAAACAACAACATTTTGTATCATTTTAACTCACTCATATCACATAGTTTTTCCCTCCAAGTCAGTT
This sequence comes from Viscum album, assembly GCA_963277665.1. NCBI lineage: Eukaryota > Viridiplantae > Streptophyta > Magnoliopsida > Santalales > Viscaceae > Viscum > Viscum album. The sequence continues at coordinate 1,260,139,567 of OY728140.1, read as the reverse complement.
ATAATATACTTATTCGCATTATCAGAAAAATAAAATATAGAAGGGGATAATCTCAGATGCACAGTAAGGGTAACAATATAGCATAAACATTCATAAATAAGCATAAATATTTAATGCAATGTATAAGACTAAAACATATTCCTTTTAAAATAATTCTTTAGCATAATATGGAAATGATAAAACAAATAATTCCATTTAATTATTCACATGGATATTCTACTAGTTGAATAATCACATGTAATATCAATAGCTAATTTCATAATGATGGAATTTATAATGTAGGACATCATAACGATATAGTCAAGGCCTCTTTCCAAGACTACAAATAATAATTTTATCAAGGCCTTTTGCAAAGAAAATAGTTTTTCTCATGAGACATACTAATGCAAAGATGGGATATATAGGGACCCACCTGTAACTTACTAATTCCAATGAATTCCTCGTATGAATTTTTTTAAACATAACATAAACATTCATATTAAAATTAGCATACCAAATGTCAATACTTTAACCACAAACCATGAATGGCATAAAAATATCATATCAACAGTAAAACATAACTCATTCAATACAATATGGAAGATTGTATTATAATAAATCCACATAAATCAAGAATAATGTAGTATATTGACATCAATGAAAGTAATCAGTAAATCTATTTGAGAGAAATATCCCTTTTTCTAAAAAACATTTAAAAGTCGCACTATTTATCAAAATGAAATTTAAAAGAGATTTTTGTATCAAAGTGTCCCATACCACTTTGAAACTTTTAAAAACAATTTTATTTTTAAAACATTTACATCTATAAAAATAAATCCAAAAAATCATTTTCCAAACAGGGGCATTAATGAGAATGATTTAGAAGAATAAATCTTTAAAACAATTTAAATGATATTTTAGTTAGAGTTACTAACAAAAATTTAGATTCTTGAATACAAATAATTGAGGTACTAAAAAAATTATAATATCATGGGAATAAATATAGTCATGATATACTATATCAAAGGATAGTATATAAGACATATGAAAGTGAATTGGCACAAAACAACAAAAAAGTCTCAATGGAATGTAAATTGAGATGAAATCCCTTATGAAGACCATATATTTAAATTAAGGATAAATAAATGAAATAATTATGTATGAAAAATATAAATACACTCAATATGATGGGATATTCAGTGTAAATCAATTAAAGGACCTTCACACATATTCTTGTAAAAACAAAACCAATGATATGGATGTTTAACTTAATGAATGTAAATTGTGTTAAGATTATTCTTATCGAGTTCAAATCAATGACTTGAGAATTAATAAATGGACTAATTATGTGTATGAAATGTATATTCATAAAAAAGGGATTGGAAAATTCTACATAAATAAATTAATACTTCTTTCATACATAATCTTGGAGTAAAATAATCAATGAAGATTGCATAAAACCCAATGAGTGGAAATTGAAATTAGAAATTCCCTTATCGATTCGGTAACATACGAAAAATACATTCCGTGAAAGAAGGATCATACAATAAATATATAAATAACCATAAATTATATTATATTACATAATGAATACAATCACAGGTTGTATATAAACTACACAAAAGGAAATATTTAAAAATATAGCATGAATATCACGTTAATAAAAGGTGAGATGAAAACCCATTACCTTGTACTTTTACTTAGTCGAGGGTGTGTTAAAATCATGAATAATAGTTAAATAATTGTTATTAAATTTTAAAATAACCACATACATAAATATCATATCATATATGATCTTATAATATTTCCTTGTTAAAAATATTTCGGTAGTATCATTGTTTCATGTGTTAATAGATTTGTTTTCCTTTAAATGTTTTGTTAAGTAAGTAATGTTTGTTATGGATTGGATATATTTGATTAATATCTAGAATGATATTAAATTCTTAAAAATTATTTTTAATCAGAAAATCAATATTATTCTTGAATGGTTACTATGGGGAATAAATCTTAAAGCATTTGTGGAGGCGGTAATCTGTACGTAAGGACGGGAAAAAATATCATTTATTGATGGTGAAATAATATGTAATTGGATGGAATATTTCATATAAAGAATAATTAACTTGTTATATTTATAATTTAAATCAATTATACGTCATTATTATACCCATCCAAATAATGAAGTGTCGAATAACAAACTATACCACGACGTGGAGATGGTAAGTCGTACATTAACACATATGGAGACTTTTTCATTCATAGGATGAATAAAATAATGATTATTGTTGTACCATATTTATAATAACATCATAGTATTTTTAAAGTACTAGATTCATTATTTTTTAATGGAAACAAAAAAGAAATAGGAAGTGAAAGAAGAAAAGAACTTTGAATGAGGTGATGAAATTATTACCTCTTCTTCAGGTGCTTCCATTTGATTTGAACAAAAGGGATCCGTAGGATGGATTTCTGATAAATTTAAGGCCTCTAGGTTGAATTGAGGAAATTTGGGAGGAAATTTGAGTATTTTTTGGCAAAGACAAATGGATTCGGTATAGTGAAATTCAGATAAGGGTATGTACCCTTTTATAAGAGAGGTGAGGGAAACTTTAGGAAAAGGTTAAAATATTATTTTATTATAAAATCATTTTCGGTTTCTAATGGATACAAATGGATTTATTTAGAGGATATTGTGGGGATGGTTCTAAATCATCTCAACTAATAGGTTTTAGATAAGTTTAGGTCATCATATTAACCTTTTCTTTTATATTTAACTCTTAGTTAAATAGTTTAACTTTTACCGTGTATTCTTGTATTCTTATATTACATGGTTAATAAACATACTATTAAATGAAAAAAGAACATCAAGTGGTTCTTTAATGAAATATCTATAATTATAAAATACCTTTGAATGATCCTTAAATTTTTAAGAATATTATATCATTTAATAATATAGTATTTGTTTTGAAACCTCATTTATTTTAATTTTGACAGTGTTTAGTATTTTGTTTTTTGTGAAATTCAAAAGATAACATGATTACTTAGAAAGAAATACATTAAATAAAACCTAACATGTCATATTAAACTAGAAAATTCATGTAATCCCTCATGAATCTCAATTTACAATTATTTTGATATTTATAATATCAATTATTTTAATCATTCATTAATAAGGTAATTACTGAATCATCATTATGTCATAAATAACCATAATAAATTGATGTCTAAAAATTATAAATAAAATACCATGATGTAATAAATATTATTATCTTTCTAATGAATATTTATATTCAAATTTTTATTATGTATGAAACTATATTATAAAACGTTTAGTTATAAAACATTGAATTTTACACTCTTAAATCTTCTTTATATAAAATAATAATAAATGTCCTAATCTAATCCAACTGGATCAAGGAGGATCATATTTTAATCATAGGGTTGATTTTGGTCTAAAAACACTTATCGAATAGAATTAGAATATGAGTTAAATTAATTATAATATCATTTTAACCTTTAATTACCCTATTTACTTTTAACCGTGGTAAATAAAAATCAAAAGTTACTATTCACAAAAATTATTTTCATCCTATTGAACAACATTTTACTTACTGAGATAAACTGTGTCTCTTTAATTTTTTAAAAATTCAATTCACAGATGCGATAAAATTATGTTTTAGGCAAATTTTCAAATGTTTCTAGAAGGTGGGTAAAAGATGTTAAAAAGTTCAATAAAATTATATATATACAATTTTATTACAAAATGATTCCAAGGAATTACATTGGAATAATATAAATATTATTTATCATTTTTTATTTTAAAATATATTTCAATAGAAATAATAATTATTTAAACAAAAATTCGGTTTTCATGTACTATGCAGTATTTTAAACTATTCATAAAAAATTGACAGTTTTCAAAAAAATACCAAAAACTCACCCTATGAATATTTTGATATTAAGAATCCAAAAATGAATTCTATTTTACAAAATTCTATTTTTATGAGTGTCTAATATTAATTCTTTATGTTTATAAAAGAACAAAAAAAATTTGTTCTCTTAAGAAAATAGTTTTTCAAAATATATAACAATTTTAACAAAACATATACATTTCATTATAAATATGTTTTATTTATGTGAAAACATTATAAATGAACATAAAAATCAATTTTTTTACTATTAATATCCAAATATTTAATTGATAAATAAATATATTCTTTAAATAATTATAATACTAGTGTGTGGTTTTGTAGAAACTGAAACTTGCATATAGCGCAAGCCATGTCGGTGTTGTGTACATTACAAGCTATTGACTTAATTTAAAGATATAATTTACTATGAAATCTTAAGGTGTTAAAAGACAACTTTTATTCTTCCAACACCTTCCCAAATCACAAAAACTTCTTCCCTATACTTATCCATGAAGCCTTATTTTTCATATAAACCCATAATATTAAGGTATTAGTGAAAACCTAAGGATGATACCCAAAGAAGAGGTAATGTTCTTCAACAAGAATCTTTATTTTACTCCTTTATCTAGCGCCATAAATAATTATTAAACCATTTTGATATAAAAACCTCAATATATTCAATATAATTGGATTATGTTATAATAATGTAATGGCATAATACCATCTCCGCTTTCATCAAATGGCTTACTAAATCATTGTTTGTGTGTACGACGAACTACCGCATCACGAACTGATGTCATTAATATTTCCATTTCCACCTCTCAAGGTTATATATTATTTTGGGTATAAGGTATATATATTATATTTATTAAAAATTTATACCTATTTAGTCACTAAACCATAAATATATTTTTTCTTTCCATTCTGTAGTAGATATGATAACATCGCTCACGTGTACAGTGAACAACCACCACATAAAGAGATGTGATTCATCTTTCACTAACTTTTCACACTTATGGTGATAATAAAAGTTAATTATTTTATGTGATATATAAGAAATAATTATTAAATTCATGATATACTGATCATTCTAGAAATATAATATATAAATCACTTTCTTTCATTCCTTTTCAATCACATAATGACGACGACATTGTTCGGGTACATATAGACTTCATGAAGTGATGTGACTCTCTTTTCATCACCACAGAACATGTATGGAATATATTAATATAAACTATGGTATATGAGATATTACTATTATTATGGATAATTAATATATTATTAACCATCTTTCCATAATTATCATTTAAAAAATGGAAATGTTACTCATGTGTACGCAAGACCTACTGTCTCTATGATCGTAGCGTACTTCATTTTACATAACCATCATTCAAAATTGATCCTAAAAGAATAATTTATGTATAAATATGATAATTATGTCATGATTAATTTTCTTGAGATGATGAAACTATATAATATTCACAAGAATCATAACTTTTGTAAAAATGCACAAATGAGAAAACCCAACAATTAACACTTGAAACATTGACCATAATAAAATATTGTTAACAACAAGTGTTGAGATTTTATTAATGAATAATTTATGATATCATAAATACTAATATGATTTTTTATAAGTTAATAACATGTTTTAGAACAACTATAAATTAGTCTAAATGATGTTCACCTAAAAGGAAACATGTTGTAAGGGATTTCGTCTAAATTTACATTCTGTTGGAAATTATTTATTATTATGCATAAATTAAAATTTATATGGTGTATATAATTCCACTATGGAATGAATTATCATGAATAATTATTTAGTCATGGTATTTGAAGCTTACATTCTGTAACATCCTGGGTCCAGGTGTCGCCCAAAGGTATACCGAACCCATTTGGTCACATAACCTCATATTAATTTCCTCAAACTCCAGAGGCTGCCGACTAGTAGCGAGGGACAAGTGTAATATTGGAAAAACTATGTCCTCATTGGTAGAGTATACATAGTGGAAAATAGATAGTAAATAATAATAGAAGAAATAATACTAAATAGGATTATCATTATAAGTATAAAAGTAAATCCAATAGGGGCCACAATATATGTGTGTATATATATAGTGCATGGAATATGTATCTTAGAAAACATCAAAACAAGTCACAAGGATGGATTGAAATTAAAAAAACAATGTACACAATAAACAAGTAGACTCTAGATTCATCGCAAGCCTCATCTTGGTCACATGATCTTCATCTCCAATAGAAATCAAGTACCTGATGAAGAAGGGAGATTTCCCCTATCTATACCTATAATAGTATAATCTGTTTGGGTCCAAAAGCATGACCCAAATATGATGTGAGATGAATTCTAGTAGGAAACCACCAAAATATATTAGCCCATCTATTTGTGAATATATATATATATATATATCAGGTAATATGCATTAAATAAAGCAATAAACTAGAAAGTACTCAAACGTAACCAAATTTATAGTTTTCAATTACATTCTTTAACATTTAATATTCATTTGTTGAATAATATAACCCAAGGATATAGCCTAAGATTTTCATCCCCTATGTAAGGTAAGCAAAATAGATTTCTCATAAGACCATCAACAATCACGTAAGACTAAATCAATGTTTGTGCTTTGGCTTGGAAGATGTGTCACAATCATTCATCTATTCAAAAATGATCCCTTGGGAATGTTCTCATAGTCTGACCCCTATGGTATAACATAACATCAATTCATTAGATAACGAACCTCTGGGAATCTCTCAGGGTTTATCCCCTTTGTTCTAACACGACATCAATCAATTAAATAACAAAAATCTTGGAAATCTCTCATGTTCTAACACCTTTGGTCCCACGAAACATCAATAATTATAAATTAGCATCTAGGAAAGCACTCACAGTCATATCCCTTCTGTAAAATATTTCTTTAGTCAAATATATACAACCACATGGGCATCTCAGATGGTCTAACCCCTTTGGAATGCTCTCACAGTCCAATTCACTTAGTCATCATTCAAAAATCATGACACGTATATTTCATATAATCAGTAACTACATCCTAACAAACCCAAGAATGGAAAACAAGGAAAGCCTAACAGAGACTCTAGACCAACAGGGCCATAAAAAATTAATCAAGTGAAATTAACCCATGGGGTGTCCCCTAAACAAGGTAAATAACCTTACTCATAATAAAATAATCTTTATCAATCAATCAAACCATTTAAGGTAAAACAAGTTTAACTCTAAATCAACCAAATTACCAAATGCGGGTATACAGAAATTTTAGCATATATAATCCAAATACATACAAAAAAAGAAAAAACCACCTACCTCAATGTAATAGGATTCGTATACTTGAAAGACGTCCCATGAATTAGCCTAGATTTGTGTAGATCTGAAAAATAGTAAAAACAAACAACCTTGAATAACTCACACGATAGGAGGAATCAGGAAAAAAGACTCTCAGGGTTTTGAGAACTCAATGAGGGATTCCAACTCAACCAAAAGTGTCTCAATTGGAGATTGGATGAAGAATACAAAGAGTTTTAAAGTTCTCCGGTTGTTCCATCACTCTCTTGTATGAAACAAGGAAAGACGAAGAAATTTCAGGATATGAGATGTGGTCTTACTCTAATTTATCAATTGAAAAAGAAAACTAAATAGTGTCTTAATTAAAACTACCCACAGTGTATTATCCTCAATTGGCCCCTGACATATGTGTTTGTCTATGTCACCACATGTCCATATACTCAGCCATTACACGGCCATTACGTGGTTGTACATGGAAAATGGGTACATAGTGTGTACTCAAAAGTACACAACGTGTACTTAGGAAAGCCCCATTTATTCATTTTTACTGAAAATGACCCGAAATCAATATCCATACCTAAAATGAATATCTGGGTTCTAACATACCTCCCCCTTTAAATAAAGTCATCCCTGAATTTCCCTTCCAGGGGTAGATAATAATAATCTGTGAACAACTCTGGTCAATGTGATCGCTCATCATCCTCCCACTCCCAAGTCCCATCCTGCAATCGGTCATGCTGCCATAGAACCCATACCAGAGGAACAAACCATCCATGGAGAACATTCTTGATGAAATCCACAACCCAAATAGGGTGCTCCTCGAATGATGCATCTTCCTCAAACTCAACCTACTTATGTTGAGAAACATGAGAGAGGTCAGAAAAGTAACACTGTAGTTGAGAAACATGAAAGACTTCATGCATAGCCTGGTACCTATGAGGTAACATAACTGATAGGAAACTAGCCCGACTCTCTCCAAAACCTCAAATGGCCCGACATATATCAGTTAATGCTTCCCATGTCTCATAATAGTCATTTGTCCCAAATTCATATTGACAAGCAGGATAACTTGATCTCTGACCTCGAACTCCAAAGGTCATCTCCATCGATCAGCATAAGATTTCTATCCAGACTGTGCAGTATCCATTCTATTTTGAATCAACTCTAGCTACTCAGTTGTCTACATAACAAGATGAGGTCCCAGTATAGCTACCTCTCCTGCCTCTAAGAAAAAAAGGGGTGATCGACATGGCCTACCATACAAAGCCTTATATGGTTCCATCTGAATCATGTCCTAAAAACTGTTATTTTATGCAAACTCTAATAGGGGTATGTGGATCTCCGAAAATCCCTTGAAATCGTGGATTCATGATCGAAGTGTGTCCCCCAAAACCTAAATCATATGCTCAGACTAACTATCTGTCTGAGGATGGTAAGATGTACTCAAAAGTACCCATGTACCCAGATCCCTTGTAGTCCATGCCCAAACATGGTTGGTCACATAACCTCAAACACATTTTCCCAAATTTCACACACTTTTGACCAGAATCGAGGGCTAAGCTGTGATATTGGAGAAACTATGTCCTCATTAGAAGAGTATACATAGTGGAAAACAGATAGTAAACAATAACCGAAGTAGTAATACCAAATATGAATATCATCAATGGATTTAAAGTAAATAAAAAATAATCCACAATATATATATATATATATGATACATGGAATATGTATCTAAGAAAACACCCAAACTAGTCACAACACTGGAACATAATACTAAAATAAAATTACAAAATAAACAAGTAAAATCCACCATCATCACATGCCTCAGGTTGGTCCCATTCTATCCAGCTCTAACAGAAATCAAGTACCTAATGGAGAAGGGAGATTGAACCTATCTATACCTACAATCCTATAATCTGTTTGGGTCCAAAATCCTGACCCAAGTATTGTGTGAGATGAATCCTAGTAGACAACAACCAAAATATTTTTGTTTCTCTGTCGGTGAATATATATATATATATAGCTTGTAATATGTAAGAAATAATGCAATAAACATGGAAGTACTCAAAGGTAAACAATCCTATAGTTTTCAATTACATTTATTTAACATTTATTATTTATCTATTGAATCATGTAACCCTAGGATATAGCCTAATATTTGTGTCCCCCATGCATGGTAACAAAATTTTTTGTCTCACTAGACCCTCAACAATCAAGTAAGAAATAATCCAAGTATGTTCTTTGTCTTGGCCAATGCATCATAATCACTAATCTATTCACAAAATAATCCTTGGGAAATTTCTCACAGTCTAACCCCTCTAGTATAACATAACATCAAATCAGTAGATAACGACCCTCTATGAAGCTCTCACGGTCTACCGCCTTTGGTCTAACACAACATCAATCAATTAAATAAAGACCCTATAAGAAATCTCTCATGATATAACCCCTTTGTTCTAACATAGCATCGACAATTAAAAATAATCACCAGGGAAATCTCCCACATTATAAATCCTTGGGAAAAAGATTCCTTTAATCAAATATATATAACCACATGTGCATTTCTCACATTCTATCCGCTTTGGGAAGCTTTCCTTGTCCAATCCCCTTGGTAAAAATTTTCAAAGCATAACACATGAATTTCATATAATCACTAACTCCATCCTAACAAAACCAGGAATGGAAAAAAAGTCAAACCTAACAGGCATTCTAGGCCCAAAAGGCCATAAACAATAAATCAAGGGAAAACACCCATGGGGTGTCCCATAAACAATGTATCTAACCTTACACATAAGCAGCAACCCTTTATCATACAATAAAACCATAACATGTACTAAACATGGTTTAATTAAAAATAAATAAATTCCCCTAACATGTCTATGCGACACTATTTGCATATAAGATCCAAAGACAAACAATGAAAGGAACAAACCACCTTCCTCGATGTCGTATGATCTATATGCATGAATAGAATCCCTTTAATCGTTCTTGATCAATGTATATATATAAAATAGTGAAAAATACTCAACAATAAATTACTGACAAGTGCAAAAGAATCCATAAGAAATACTCTAGGTTTTTTGAAAACTCACTGGTGGGATTCCAACGCACATGACAATGATTCAATCGAAGCTCATACGAAGAATTAGGAGGGTTTCAGAGTTCATCAAGTGTTCTGTCATGCTCATGTATGAACCATAGAAAAAATAAGATGTTTCCGGATATGAGGCACGACCATTCTCAAATTTATTTAATAAAAATAAAACTACATGGCGTATTCGTTAAAAGTATAGGGAATGTATTAACTTCAACTAGCCCCTGACTTAATCAGTTTACCAAGTCACCACACATCCATGTACTTAGCCGTTACACAGCTACTATGTGGATGTACGCAGCTACCGAGTACACAATGTGTACAAATAAGTACATGGAGTGTACTAAAAAACCGAATTTCTTCCATTTTACTAAAAAAATACCTGAAATCAAGATCCATACCTAAAAAGATAATCTGGGTTCGTACACATTTGAATTCATTCATCCAAGTTTATTTGAAATGAAAATTACAATGTTATAAAAGTTATAATACAATCTCACATTCTTTTTTTATTATCACCTTTATCTTGAAGAAATCACATTATTATGAACATTTTTATTAGACATTATATTTAACTTAAATATCTATATTATTGTATTATATATTTGATTATTTCCTAACCCAAATTTAATTTTTAAATACAATTTATAATTTCTATGTAATCTGATTAACTGGGGAAATATTAATAAATATATATCCCATACTCAATAAGGATATTTGATGTTATGTCATATTAATTAATTAATTAAATAAATTATTCGATATATGTGGGATTCTATTCCCCTATAGTGACAATTCAGGCTCGATATAATATATACCCTTAGTGCATCAACAGGTCTCATGATAGAAATTATGTTGTCTAATTAAAATGGGTTTCTACCTATAGTATTTAAATTGTCTTGGGAATGGTCTTGATAGTTGTTATATCATGATTCATAAGATCCTGGAATCCAATATTTAAAAATTTACTTCATTAAGAGCTCAATTATTATTATCATGTTATTTTCACTATGACATTATCTCTAGATGCATTAAAATTTCATTTTAATAATTAAATTGAATATTTTAGTAGTTTTTTAAATTTCTGTATTAATTGTTCTGTATCTAATTATTTAAGTGGAATGTGAGCTCAGTAATTTACCATACCATGTTGATTATGCTTATTGATTCATGATAATTTCTATTTTACTTTACCTTTATTGAGAGTTTGAGTGTGCCCTTATTTTCTTTTCTTTCCCCATGTTATGAATATGAATCCATTAAATGATTTTTCAAGAACACTAATAATTTTATTCTTATATTTACTATGTTTAATTTTATGATACCAATTTGAGCTGTGTATCTTATTTGTATTTTTTTTAATAAGACTACTAAATTGATTAGTCCATCTTGATTTGAACCATTTTATATATGTCAATGAAATAATTTATGGCATCAAATATAAGATACTAGGGTTTTGGATGTTATATTTTATGATATGTATCAAAATTTTCTCTTTATATTTATCCCATTTGTTTGTCTAAAACTTCTTCAAGGATAATCCACACTCCTTTTATTAATTTCATTTAAAATTCTTATACATTTTTAATACCGTTGATTTATGCTTCATAAACCTATTTCATGTCGTAATTGTGAATTCATTAATAAATTAAATTGAATACACATCTATATTTTTATATTTCATTATCATAGTCTCCCAAACCTTTGAATTAATAAGATATAATGGTTGAAGTTTTTCAATCTCCACATTACTTTTTGTGGAGTTGATAATATTACACTTTTAGAATGTATAGAAAATCCAATATCCCTATTTAAACTGAGGTAATTATAAGTTAAATTTTTTAAATTTCTTATTAATATTAATATAGTTATACGAGTTATAAACATATTAACTAATTTTTTATTCAAAAGAGAAAACAGATTAATTCTAACCAAATTGGGTTTTACGCATTATATAATTATATTTAGAATTATTATTTTAAAGATATAGAATTTAAATTTGAAAAATTAATTTTTTTTTTCAAATTCATTATGTTGAAATTATATTTTGATTATTTTTTCAAAATTTGCTAATTTTTTTTCAATAAATAGTTAAAATTCGGATTTTATTGGGAATTGTATATTAATTTATATTATTTGAGAAGTAAAATTTTATTTCAAATTAGTTTTTCAATTTAACTAGTTCATTAAAATTTAAAATAATCCATTTATGTTTTTTTGATTGAATTTTATACTTGAATTTGTTATAAAAAATGTATTTAGAAATAATTTTTTTTGAAATACTGTTTTTCGTCATGTTTTTTCAATTTAATATTATATTAAAATTTCCCAATTACCTATTTTGAATTTTCAAAATTTCATTCTACATTTTAAATCAGTGGGTCCAAATTTAGAAAATATTTTCCTTTTAGTTTTGGTCAGTACGAATAGAAACAAAAGTAATTTTTGTTACCATGGTAAAGGTTAAATGGAGTTATTAATTTTAAAAATAAAATATTACAGGAAAAAATAATAAAACCAAAATACTCTATATACTTAATTTTTATTATGTTAATGTCATAATCTATATCTATCAACAATATCTCTTAATTGGGAAAGGAATTCATTATTCATGTGTACGACAAACTACCGCCTCACGAACCAATGCAATTCATTTTCAATCACCACCTCTCACATATTGTTATAATTATTGAATTAATTTTTATATATTTTATTCCTGACATATTTAGTATTATTAAAATATAATATATCATTTAATTTATTATCTTTCCATTTTTTGAAAAATGAAAACGTCCTTGGTGTATTCGTGTAAACTACCACCTCTATGAATCTATATGATTCATTTTTCATCACCACTTCTCATGGATGATATATATAAGTATAATTAAAAAACTAATATGATATTTATGATATAATTATCATTATGAAAATATAAATCTAGCTATACATTCATTTCATAATGATCGTCAAGAAATAGAAATGTTACTCATGTTTACGAATAGACTACTATCTCCGTAATGGTGACACAGTTCATTTTTCATAACCATATTCCATGATTTTTTTAAAAATATAACTAATATATAAAAATTATAATTTTTTCATTATTATTATTCTAGATATGGTGTAATAATTACCTCCGGTACTATAGTCAACATACCGAATTCATTTTTTCGTCAGGAACCGAATATTGTCAAAATAGTTTAAGTGAACATAAATGACTATGTAATTGTTATAACAATATTGTATTTTTGATAAAATTAATAATTCATGTGAAAAATTATCTAAGAGAAGTAAATAATTAATAAAACATTATTATTTGAGAATATAAGGTACATACATGATGATATTGAGTAATGGTAGAAGACTATATTTTTTAAAACTCCTCTTCTAATGTTTCCCGTAAAACTATTTATTTATTCCATGTCCATATTTTTTAAAATTATTTTATGGATTTATTTATATATAAATAAATTATTTTTTAATGAAATTTTATATCACTTTCTAATTTAATTTAATTGTTTGGAAAAAGAATCTTTTTTCCAAATTTCATATCTTTATTTACAAAATACATAAGTAATATTTTATTTTTATGTATATAGATGCAATAACTTTTCCTACCACCATAAATTTTATTTTATGTAAGGTTTCCTTTATAATATTTCATGTTTTAGTCATATAAAACCCCTATATACATTTATTTTTGGAAATATTATTTTGAAAAATGGGTTTAAAAGAAAAGGGACATATTAATATCTGAATTTTTTTTCTTAAGGGTTAAAAGATCATTTTATAATGCAAGATATTATGTGTTATGATTATGTTATACTTTTTTGACATCATTTTTAATAATGGGAAGTTGTGTTATAACCCAATTATTTTTGGTCCCATCATTAGATAATAATGATTGGTTCCTTGAGAATCAATGATTGTGTGAGTCTATTATTACTCTCCAATGAATTGGGTAAACTGGTGAAGTTAACCAATTAGGTTTAACCAAAAATAATATTAGAATAAAATATGACAATTATTCCAAATATGGGATATATATACCCTATAAGGTTTATCCTAAGTGATTATTGGAATATAATTAGATTTTTTTTTCAAGTATAACTATGGTGGTTATTATATTTGTAATCTTGAGGGTTACTCTGTATATAAGATTGACATGAAAATTATTCCCAGGTAACCTGCATGTTTTATCAATCATTTTTAGGGGTCAAAAAATTACTTGAAGGAAAAATTGTACGCTTTTTATATGGAAATGATTTATTTCATAACCTCCAATAATAATATGATAAAGGTAAGTATTTTATGGTTTTTTAATATTTTCATTAGACTAATGAATTTAATTCTATTTATGTGCATTTATGATATTTTTTCTCTCATCCCATGTTTTAAAAATATCATGGGATTTAAGGATGAGTAAAAGAAAATATAAATTTAAGTATATATTCGTGAATATTTTCCATAAAAATAAAAAAGGTTTCTCTTTTAATGTTCTGATTGGTGGGAAAATAGATACAGAATAGAAGTGTACACATTTTAAATTATTGGTTTTTATATAATTTTTGAACTAATTCCTTAAAACACCAATAATGAAAAGATGCTTAAATGTAATAGAATTATTTAAAGACTTCAAACTAATGATTGTGTAATATTAATGTTTGGTTCCTTACATTTGGTATCATATGATTCATTTAGATAAATTTGGAGGTTAGGATATTGTTAATAGAATACCATTAAAATATTCTACTTAAATTTCATGTTAAAATCATATATCATTTTATTATTACCATGTTTCTTCATCTAAATTTTGTTTTCTCATAATGGGTTTCAATAGATGGGATAAGGAATATGAATTAGGAAAGAATTAGGGGAATAATATCATTCTGAATTATCAATCTAAAATGGTTGGAATTAAGAATGACCAGTTGGTTATAGTGATGGCTCAATTGAAATTTACTATAAATGGTGGTGGTCTACATGATAGATAGTTTCTAGATCTTCCCAAATGGAACATTATTATAGTTTATCATTTTATGAGACAACATACTCTTGTATTTTGGGGATCACCTATCCCAGTTATATCTAAATGATGGATTAAATCCCTAGAAAATGCATTTTATGTCCCTGAATGTTTGGATCATAAAAAGATAAGTCATTTTATTTTTTATTTTTAAGGTGAATCCCACTAATTTTAGTCAATTTTCAAGAATATCAGGAAAAGAGAGGAAATTGATTCCATAGAATGTGATAAATTTATGAATTATTTCCTTTAGTAATATTTTCCTAAGGTGTTTCTACATAGAATGGAAAATCTATTCTTTGAATTGAAACAAAATGAAGAATATTTAATGTCAATGTATGCATAAAATTTCAACTTAATGGAAAGTTATGAACCACATTTTTTTCGGGATCTTAATTGAAAAATTAACCACTTTAACTCAGGACTAAATCCAAGATATGTAAGGGAATTCACTTTAAATGAATTCAAATGTCATTAGAAACATTCATGATGTTATGAGAAGATAGAAATAGAGTTTTCTAATGATCATGTGTACCTCTACAACTAGTATAAAATGAGGCTTAGCTGGAAGGAAAGGGAGTACAACAGACCAATGAAATTTAATGATAAGAAAACTAAAATTTTCATTTGGGAGTGTTATAGTAAAAAACATTTGGGAATGCCTTATAAAGATAGGTAAGTTCTTTTTCTATAATATGTTTACGCATATGTTTTATAATTTCATTGAAAAATATCTTGTAATTTGTAAGGTCAATTCTGATAAACATGAATTAATGTGTTTTAAACTTATGGATAATTTTCATTATGCACATGTGTGTCTGAAGAAGAACGTGAATGATGGGAAGCATCTAGACTATAAATAAAACGGTCTGGATAAATCCTTTATAATTACTTCAATAGATGTTGGTCCATCAAAATATGTAGTATCAGTGATATTTTTTATTTATTCATATTATGATAATGTATTTTTTGATTTACGATATATACAATCATTTATTTTTGATAAAATTTTGGATAAATTAGAATTTCCTCATCAAGAAATGAATTTAGAACATATGGTAAAATCCTTGGGGGTATTAAGAGAAAAACAATTATAAGAATTATCCTATAATTGTTTGAAGAAATATTTTACAAATAAACATTGTTCTCTTTCCCCTAATATATTTTAATGTTAATCTATGTATGGATCACCTCTCCATTTACCATGATAAAATATATTGTATAGCTAAAGAATTTGTTTTGAAGAAGATTTTTTTGTTTACATGATTGAACCCCTAACTTTGATAACATATCAAGAATCTGGTAAACTGTTCAAATATGGAAATGAAAGTTATCTTTATTATATTGTTAAAAATGAGGTAACTTTTTTATTATTGGTGTTTCAGTAGTAAAATAACACATGTATGATTTTATGGTTGAATTATCAAGTGTTATACATGATCGATAATTTTAATTTAATATTGAATTAGTTCCTTATGTGAATCAAATTTCAAAATACCTTTATTGAATGGATAATATATATATTATGGTATTGAAAAGAAGTTTCAAGAACTTCTTGATACTAGTTTTATTCATCCTAAAACCACAAAAATGGTTTCACATGTATTTTAAAAAAAGAGTGATGGTTCAATGAGGCGTTTCATTGATTATAGATATTTCAATAACATTTCAATTAAGAATATGTATTATTTTCTTTATATTAATGATTTTTTTCTGTAACGCCCCAAAACTCATTACCCAGAGTCAATGAATTATTACATATCAATGGAATAATCACAAGGGATCAAGTATTTAAAGACTAATTAGTTTGGTTGCCTTGGATGTACTAGATACATACATAAGTTTTACATTACATCCTGAAATATTGAAAAAAACATTAATTCCCCTTCAAACACACTCATGTACCTTAGCCTGTTCCTATAGGTTAATCATGATTTACTTCTTCACATCTTTGGAAAAATAAATCATAGAAAGGGTTGAGCTCAAATTCTGAGTAAGGATAACAATATAGAAGAAACTTTCATAAATAAGCATAAACATTTAAAGCAACGTATAAGACTAAAACACAAGCCTTTTAATCGTAAACTTCAGTATAATATGAAAATATAAATCAAATAACTCCATTTACATATTGACATGTATATTACACGTGTTGAATAATCCCATTTAATATCAATAGCTAATTTCATAATGACGTAATGCATAATGTCGGACATCATAACCGCACAATCAAAGCCTCGTGCCAAGAATACAAATAAAGATTTTGTCAAGGCCTTGTACCAAGACACTAGTTTGTATCATGAGACCTACTGATGCATTGAGGATCTATAGAAGGCTCCACCCATCGCTTACTAAGTCCAATTCATTCCTCATATGAAAAGTTTGAAACATAATCTAAACATTCATATTAAAACTAGCCTATAAAATGTAAATATTTATCAACAAACCATGAATGGTATAAAAATAAAACATCAACAGTCAAACATAACTCATTCAATACAATTTGGAGATTGTATTATAATAAATCAACCTCAATTATGAATAATGGAGTAAATTGGCATTGATGAAAAAAATTAGTAAAAATATTTCAGAAAAGTAACCCATTTTCCTTGAAAACTTTTAAAAGTATCATTATTTATCAAGAAGGTGTTAAAAATTAGATTTTTTAATCAAAGCGTCCCATACCACATTAAAAATTTTAAAATGAAATTCATTTTTAAAACATTTATTCCCATATAAATAAATCCATAACTCCATTTTTAAAACCTGGAAATTAATGAGAATGATTTAGAAGAATAAATCTTTAAAACATTTAAAATGATATTTTAGTTAGAGATCCTAACCAAATAAAATACATATGAATAAAAGTAATTGAGGTAATAAAAACGTTATAATATGATGAGAATAAAGGTATTCATGATATACTATGTAAAATTACAGTATATACACAATATAAAAGTGAATTAGTGCATAACAACAAAGAAGCCTCAGTAGAATTTAAATTGAGATGAAATCCCTTATAATGACTGTATCCTTAGGTTAAAGATAAATCAATGATATAACATTGTGTGTAAAATATAAATACACTCAATATGATTGGATATTTAGTGGAAATAAATTAGATGACATTCCCAAATATTCTTGTAACAACAACACAAACAACTTGGATGCTTAACTTAATGAATTGAAATTGAGTTATGATTACTCTTATCAAGATAATATAGATGACTTTAGAATTTATCAATTGAGTGATTATGTGTATCAAAATTATATCCATACAAAGGGGAGTGTAAATTACTAAATAAATTAATTAATTTTGATTTCACACATAATCATGGTGTAAAATAATCGATGAAGTTTGTGTAAACATCAATGACTGGAAATTGAAATTCAAAAATCATTTACCGATTTTGTAATTTACGAAACAAACACCCCATGAAATAAGGGACATACAATGAAGTTGTAAAGACCCATAAATTAAAGTATATTACAAAAAGAATCCATTTATGGTCAGTAAATACACCACACAAAAGGAAATAGTGGCAAATTTAATATCAATCTCATGGGAATAAGAAGTGAGATGAAAACCCCTTACCACATTGTAATTGTTGAGCCCTCTGGAAGATTGCTGATTTCATGTTTATAACTGATGTTTTAATAATCACAAATCATCACAACTCATTGATGCTTAATCTGGTTTGATGTCTCAGATACATAATTCCAATCTATGAATGAATCAGTTATCATGCTTTTAACTATGCTTATTGACTTACAAAGTATGTTGGAAGTCTTCTGGATTCAACAGATATCAGACTCACCAATCCATCAGACTCACCGATCCATCAGACTCACCGATCCATCAGACTCACCGATCAATCAGACTCACCGATCCATCAGACTCACCGATCAATCAGAGTCACCGATCCATCAGGGTCACCGATCCATCAGACTCACCGATCCATCAGACTCACCGATCCATCAGACTCACCGATCCATCAGACTCACCGATCCATCAGACTCACCGATCAATCAGACTCACCGATCCATCAGACTCACCGATCCATCAGACTCACCGATCCATCAGACTCACCGATCCATCAGACTCACCGATCCATCAGACTCACCGATCAATCAGAGTCACTGATCCATCAGAGTCACCGATCCATCAGATCACTGATCCATCAGACTCACCGATGCAAATGAGTCACCGATGCAAATGATCCACCGATGCAAATGAGTCACCGATGCAAATGAGTCACCGATCCAAGGACTCACCGATGCAAATGACTCACCGATCAGATGACAGACCGATGCTGATCTATCTGAGTCACCGATCATTACTCTAATGCTGATGACCTACCGATCTCTTGAACAGTCATAAACAACTGTTTGAATTTCTTTATCTTTATCTTTATTTAATCTAACCAACGATCATATTAGTTATATTTTAATACCCTGACAATTAATTAATAAAGGTTGTCGGATGTCAGGAAACCGTACCTCGTACCTGCGGAAAGGAAACCTTTTTGTCCTACGGAGCACGTGATGTAAATACAATAAGACTCTGCTGAAGAGTGTGAGAAGCACAGTAGAGAAAAGTGAAGAAGAGAAAAATTAAGAAGAGAGAGACAACACACACAGAGACAAGGAAGCATACGACATACTCAAGAAGAGCTCTGTGCATACAAGAAGAACCAAGCAAGACTGAATCATATATACAATCAAGCCTACTCAAGAAGAGTGGTGTGCATACAATAGAATATTGAAGAGCTTCATCGACTACATTCCACTGCCTATGAACCTGAAGCATACGACACTCTGCTTCTCAAACAAAATCGAGAAGAGGACTCAGAATCACTTATGATTAATTCCAAAACGAGTCCAGTGCTACACTGAAATCACTAGAGCCATTTCTAAACTCTACATCTCTGCTCTGTGATTTATTTATTCTACATTTTGAGTAGTGTGTGTTATCTGCTGTATTAAACACAGACACTGACTCCTGTACTTTCACTGGAGGATCTGTAAATCCTCATCAAACCTTTTACACTTCACTTCCCACTGTGGATAGTGGTAGAGGTCTTGTGACCTGGACAGCTGGCTGCTGTTGTTTGTTTTTCCCACGTAGAACTGTGGTAGAGGTCTTGTGACCTGGACAGTGTGTTCACTGTTGTTAACCCCGATCCAGGGTGTGGATCACTTTTATATAAACTTTTGAGAGGACTAAGTCTCGGCTTGAGACTGAACCTCTTGGTTACTTCTCTGTGTTTACAGTTACTCTATATCCATACTATACATATTTATTTCATATTCCGCTGCTATTACTTTGAAATATAATCTATCTTCAAATCTACTTTGATAATTAAATTCGCAAGTGTTTATATTTATTATAAATCAGTAAATTAGTTTCAAAAGTTAATTTAATCATAAGATTAAGTTAACTGAGAACTAATCAATCTTTGAGAAGCTAATTGAACCTTTATAATCTATATAAATTCACTACAGTTTAATTTGTTTTTGAAATTGGGGGATTTTATTAGAAACTGTTTTTAACAGAAAATTTTAATTGGAACTCAATTCACCCCCCTCTTGAGTGTCCACTCCGACCAACACTTGGTATCAAAGGAAGTAAATACTTTCTAAAAGTTCTCTGCTTTTGACCTGTGATTTTAGTTGTATTTTAAAGTTCTTAAAATTTCTGTTATTTCTAAATTTTTATCTCTTTAAAATTCTTTTTTGTAATATCATGGATAATAGACTTGAGGGTGCTGCTACTAACCGGCCACCTTTTTTCAATGGAACTAATTATGCTCAGTGGAAACTGAAAATGAAAATTCATCTAGAAAGCATAGGTTTTGATATTTGGACTGCTATTGAATCTGAATACAAAATTCCCACTACTGCTAGATCTACTTGGGATGAACCTACAAAGACTGCTTACAATAACAATTGTAAAGCTATGAATGCTCTGTACTGTGCTCTAGGATATGAAGAGTTTAATAGAATTTCTGCATGTAAAACTTCATATGAAATTTGGGATACCTTAGCTGTTTCTCATGAAGGAACAACTAATGTTAAGGAGGTGAGATTGAATACCTATACTATTAAGTATGATAATTTTAAGATGAAGCCTGATGAACCCATTTCTGATATGTATCTCAGGTTCAATGAAATTGTCAACACAATGACCTCTCTGGGAAAGGATGTTCCAGCAAAGGAACAAATTATGAGAATTTTGAGATGTCTACCTGAAAGATGGAGAGGAACCTCTGTCTCCATTAGAGAATCCTGTGACATTGCTGCTCTACCTGTCAAGGAATTAATTGGTAAGCTGATGATGTATGAAGAAGAGATTAAAGTAAATAAAGAAGAAGATGATGAACCTAAAAGGAAGTCTATTGCCTTCAAGACTACAACCTCAAAGAATAAGGATAAGGAAAAGCTTCAAGCTATCAATGAAAGTTCAAGCAGTGAGGAAAGTGAGAATGATTCTGACAGTGATGATGAGATGGCTCAAATAGCCAGGAGATTCAAAAAGTTCTATAGGAAAAAGAAATTCTTTAGGAAACCAAATTACAAGGGAAAGTATGACCAACAAGGCAAATGGAAAAAGGATTGGAAGAAGAACGACAAATCAGATGATGTTGTCTGCTATGAGTGTAAGAGGAAAGGACACATTAAAGCCGACTGTCCAAAGCTGAAGTATAAAAAGAAATATGAATACAAGAATAACAAGTACAAGAAGGCCATGAAGGCTACTTGGAGTGATTCAGAAGATAGCACAAGTGAAGCTGAATCTTCAGACTCTGAAAAGAATCGGGCCAACATGTGTTTCATGACAAACACTTCTGAGGTAACATCAGAGACTCCTGCTTTTAAGTCATACTATTCTGGAGAAGATTCTGACTCAGAAAACATGTCAAAATCTGAATTGTTTGAATACTGTGACATGCTAGAAGAAACATGTAATGAGCTTAAAGATAAATATAAAGGTCTAAAGAAACAGTATGCTTTAAGTGTTAAGCATAAATCTGATCTGGATATAGAAGTAGAAAAGAATGCTCAGCTGCTTAAAGAGAATACTGAACTAAAATTGTCTAATGATCAACTCAAGAAATACTTAGAGAAGTTCACCAATGGTAAAAATACTCTAACACAAATGCTAGGAAAGCAAGTTGCACCTAGATACACTACTGGTATAGGATACCAACCCGGACAAAGGAAAGTTGCCAAAACTAGATTCATTCCTAAATCTGGACAGAAGATAGTTAATTCTGGAACTTCTTATGCCTCAACCAGTTATATTCATAGTTATGAATCTAATAAGGTTTATCTTTCAAAGGATGTTATTTCTACAAATTATATGAGACCCATTAGACAAATATGGGTACCTAAAGTGTTATTGGCTAACCTGTCTGGACCCAAGAAGATCTGGGTACCAAAATCATCTTCCATCTAAATCTGTTTTGTAGGAGACCTGCTTGAAGAGCTGTTACAAGAAGATATGGTATTTAGACAGTGGGTGCTCAAGACACATGACTGGAGATTATTCTTGCTTCAAGAGCTTAATAAAAGTTGATGGAGGATTTGTCACTTTTGGTGATAACTCTAAAGGAAAAATCATCGGCCTAGGCCAGATTGGTAACACGGATTCAATTTTGATTTCTAAAGTTTTATTTGTTGATGGACTTAAATATAACCTGTTAAGCATTTCTCAGTTATGTGATGATGGTTTTCATGTTAGATTTGAAAATGATTCTTGCAATGTTTTTAACTCTAAAAATGTTTTAGTATTTTCTGCTTTAAGAAGTGAAAATGTTTATGCTGTTGATTTAGATACTTTAGCTAAACAGAACATTCCTTGTTTAAATGCTTTTCATAAAGAGTCTTGGCTTTGGCACAGAAGATTAGGACACTGCAATGTGCACTCACTTAGAAAACTTTCTAGGAAGAACTTGGTTAGAGACTTACCCAAACATGAATTTCCAGCAGACAAAGTTTGTAAT
Source organism: Viscum album (assembly GCA_963277665.1). Lineage (NCBI taxonomy): Eukaryota > Viridiplantae > Streptophyta > Magnoliopsida > Santalales > Viscaceae > Viscum > Viscum album. Next base: position 1,260,116,232 of record OY728140.1, on the reverse strand, counting down.
CCCTGTCAAAAGGGAAAACAACACAAAGTTTCTTTTAAATCAAAGAAAGAAGTTTCAACTTCTCAACCACTTGAACTGGTTCACATGGATTTGTTTGGACCATCAAGAGTTTCTAGTTTAAATGGGAAGCACTATGTCTATGTTCTTGTAGATGACTTTTCTAGATATACTTGGGTATATTTTCTAGCTCACAAAAGTGAAGCTTGTTCTTACTTTGTTAAATACTCCAAGTCTGTAGAAAATCTTAGTGGACTCAAGATTAATACCCTAAGAAGTGATCATGGTCGTGAGTTTGAAAATCAAGATTTTGAATCTTACTGCTCACTCAATGGCTATTCTCATAACTTTTCTGCCCCTAGGACACCCCAACAGAATGGTGTAGTAGAAAGAAGAAATAGAACCCTACAAGAAATTGCTAGAACCATGCTCAATGAATATGACCTGCCAATTTACTTTTGGGATGAAGCTGTTAATACAGCTTGTTATGTCATTAATAGAGTCTTGATCAGACCTGTTCTAAAGAAAACCCCTTATGAGTTGTGGAACCATAGGAAACCTAAGGTAAACTACTTCAAAGTTTTTGGCTGCAAAGTCTTTATTCTGAATACTAAAGATAATCTGGATAAATTTGCATCCAAGAGTGATGAAGGAATTTTCCTAGGTTACTCTATCTCTAGTAAAGCCTATAGAGTTTTCAATAAGAGAACCAAATGTGTGGAAGAATCTGTTCACATCAAATTTGATGAAACTGATCCACATGAGCCTAAAACCTCTCTTGGGAATCTTGAAGAAGATTTGTCTATTCTGGACCTTAATGATAAATCTAAAGAACCTGTTATAAAAGCATCCAGTTCTGGACATTCTCCAGAATCTGCTTCTGTTGAACCTCAATCTCTAGATGAACCTGAAATTTCTAGCCCTATATTTTCAAGACCATCTAGGACTCTAAAGAATCATCCCTTAGATGCTGTTGTAGGAAATCTAGATAGAGGAACACAAACTAGAGCTTCTCTAAGAAACCAGGTTGAACATCAAGCTTTTCTTTCACAGTCAGAACCTAAAAATATCAATGATGCTATAAATGATGAATTTTGGGTAATGGCTATGCAAGAAGAATTAAATCAGTTTGAAAGAAACAAAGTCTGGGAATTAGTCGACAGACCTAAGGACACTTTGACAATAGGCACAAAATGGGTGTTTAGAAATAAAGTAGATGAATCTGGAAATATAGTCAGAAACAAAGCTAGACTAGTTGCACAAGGATATAGTCAAGAAGAAGGTATAGACTATGAGGAAACTTTTGCACCTGTAGCTAGACTAGAAGCCATTAGGATCTTACTTGCATATGCTGCACATCTGGATTTCAAATTATATCAAATGGATGTTAAAAGTGCATTTCTAAATGGTTTTATAATTGAAGATGTTTTTGTAGAACAACCACCTGGATTTACTAATTCCCATTTTCCAAATCAAGTTTTTAAACTTTCTAAAGCTTTATATGGTTTGAAACAAGCTCCAAGAGCTTGGTATGATAGACTTAGCAATTTCCTTATTTCAAAAGGTTTTACTAAAGGGATTGCTGATCCAACTCTTTTCATTAAAAGAATTTCTAAAGATGTTTTAGTTGTACAAATATATGTTGATGATATTATTTTTGGATCTTCTAAAAACTCCTTATGTATTGATTTTTCAAAGGTTATGCAAAATGAATTTGAAATGAGCTTAATGGGAGAGATTAAGTATTTTCTTGGATTTCAAATCTTTCAAACTAAAAATGGTATTATTTTAAATCAAAGTAAATATACAAAGGATCTTTTAAAACGTTTTGGATTGGATAGTATTAAGGAAAGTAATACACCTATGAGTACCACCTGTAAATTGGATGTTGATGAAACTGGGAAACCAGTTGATCAAACCAATTACAGAGGTATGATTGGAAGCTTACTTTATCTTACTGCTAGTCGACCAGATATTATGTTTAGTGTGTGTATGTGTGCTAGATTTCAAGCTAATCCTAAAGAATCACACTTATTAGCTGTTAAACGGATTTTTAAGTATCTTAAGTATACTATAAATTTAGGTTTGTTTTACCCAAAAGGACAATCCTTTGAGTTAATGAGTTATTCAGATGCTGACTTTGCTGGTTGTAAGTTAGATAGAAAAAGCACATCAGGAACATGTTATTTTCTTGGAAAATCCCTAGTATCATGGTGTAGTAAGAAACAGAATTCAGGTGCATTGTCTACTGCCGAGGCAGAATACATAGCTGCTGGAAGTTGCTGTGCACAAATTTTGTGGATGAAACACACTCTATTGGATTATGGATTTGATCTTAAACATGTTTCAATTAACTGTGACAACACTAGTGCAATCAACTTATCCAAGAACCCTGTGTCTCACTCTAGAACTAAGCACATTGATGTCAGACATCACTTTCTAAGAGATCATTACCAGAAGGGTGATATTTCTCTAGAATTTGTTAGTTCTGAAAATCAATTAGCTGACATCTTCACAAAGCCCTTATGCTCTGAAAGAATGAAATTTATTAAACATGAATTGTGTATGACTGATCTGTGAAACTGATCTGTGAAACTGATCTGTGAAACTGATCTGTGAAACTGATCTGTGAAACTGATCTGTGAAACTGATCTGTGAAACCGATCTGTGGAACCGATCTGTCACACTGTTCTGTCAAACCGATTTTTTTTTAAAATACATTTTATTAATTAGTAAATTACTTTTTATGGGAACCCTAAATGATAAAATAAATGATACGCGGCTATTTATCTTCCCTAAACCTTTGACCTTTCATTTCCCGCCGAACCTCTCAACCTCTCTTCCCCTCTGCTTCGAACCTTCGAACCTTCGAACTCCTGCCTCTCCAAAATCCTAGAATGGCTAAGCAAAAGAGACCGAGCAAAAGACCAGATAGCCCTGTACCTTCAAAGCGTGCTCGAGGCGAGTCGAGTAGTACCTCTCAACGCTCAGTAAATCCGAACCTGGAAGCTCGGATTGTAGCTGTAGAAAAAGAAGTAAACTCGGCGTGGCTTCTGTCAAGTAAGTCCCTGTTGCTACAAGTTCTTAAATCGCAAGGATGGATAGACTGGTTTTCAGACAACGCCCGAATAGATTATCCAAAGCTAGTACATGAGTTTTACATGAACCTGAAAATCACGCTTGATGGTGTGGAAGCTGCTAGGATGTCGTCTGTTGTAAAAGGAAAGAAAATATATTTCTCATCTAAGCAGTGGGCTGAATGTTTAAACGTACCTCATGAAGGTCGATATGAGGACTATGCTGGCAATATACCCCCAGTCACTGACTATTTTTCTTATGAGCTAGCGCTAGATCTTCTAACTGGAAACAAAGAATCGAGGAGAATCACAGCTTCAGAATTAGATGGTGAAAGCAGACTCCTATTCAAGTTTATTCAGCACCAACTTTGCCCTCGAAGAGGAGATTTTGCTGCTGTTAAGTATCAAGATGTTTTTCTATTGTTTCTGCTCAAAACCCATGAAAAGATAAACCTGTGTAGATATGTGATGGTCCACATAGCTAGTATGCTGATACCTTCCAAGAAAGCCACAGCGTTGTTTTATTCAAAAATGATATCTACTATGCTCCAGAATCTGGAATGTGTTGATGAAGATGATGAAGTTGTTGAAACAGAGCGTACCTTCTGTCTCAACAAAGAGATCTGCAAGAGGATGAAAATCAATTGGAATCCATGGAAGAAGTGCTGGGTTGCAGATGAAGATAAGTTGTATGAAGCCTACAATCCCATAAATCATGGCAAGAGGCCAAAGGATTTGAGAGATCCTGGATTAAAACCAGATGAGGAACCAATTTATTCTGATGATGATGAACAAGAAAAAGCTGCAACTGAAGAAGGAAGTGTGTCTTCTCCTGATGATAGGAGTGATCCAGACACTGCTAGCCCCAAGAAAAGAATAGAATTTGGACCTGCTAGTCCACCCTTAACCCTACCAGAGTCTGAACCTATTCTTGATGATGAAGAAGATTCTGATACTGAGGAATATCACAGTGAAGCCTCTGAGCAGAGTAATAATGAGCAAGGTGATGCTGATGACAATCATGGTGGTGATGATGATGATGCTGATGATGTTGAAGCTGCTGTTGATTGTGTCAACAGACCAGTGGATGGTCTTGCTGAAGATCAAGTAGAACAACCTCAGTCAGTACCAGAAATCCATATCAGTGACAAAGCTGACTCATCAAAAATTAGTGGAACAGCAAGCTATGAAAAACCCAACTACACCCTGTGTGCTGCTGTTTGGGATGACTACCCTGGATATGCTGTTTTGGGCTTAGAATATTCTGAAGAAGAAGACGAATTGCCAGAATCTGCTGCAGCTGTGAAAAGGAACCTTCCAAGAGAAGCAAGGTCTATTCCTACTGTTGATCCTGTACATGTGAATTTACCTGGTTCTGAAATCTCTCGAGCTGATCTTGATAAGTTCAAGACTGAATTGCTAACCACTGTGAGAGATATAGTCAGAGAAGAACTTTCCAATGCCCTTCATCAAGTATCTCTGCAAGTTTCTGAAAATTCCTTGAAAGCTTTTTCAACTGCAGTCTCAGATGTTCTCAAGCCAGACTTGACTGCTACTGGTGAATTTGTTGGTAGGCACATAGCCTCTTTGACTCAAACTTTGAAGGATCTCCAAGTTAGCTTACTTTCTCTATCAAATGAGTTCAGATCAACCATCCCTGGTATGATGGATGTTTTGAGAAATCTGATTGAACATCTCAACAAGTCTGACCTGAGGAAGTTTAAAGCTGAACTAACTCATATAGTCGGCCAAGCCAGTACAGGCAAGGTAACCAAAATCACTACCCGTGAGATAGAAGCTCTCAGAGAAGTTGTGCATGCAGAGCTAGCTGCTGTAAGACAAATTCTTGACTTAGAATATTTGAGGAAGATGAAAGATCTCTGTGATAATAGTCATAAGATGACCTTAGTATATTCAGCAGATGCTAAGAATGCCCTGCAAGAGATCAAGGAAAAAGTTGATACTTACTTCTCCAAGATTTATACAAAACATGAGATGGCTGCAAACTTCCAAGTCTTGGTAGAGAATCTGAAATTACCTCCAGTCACTCAAGCCTTCAACACTCAAGTTCGCCAATTGCAAGATTTTGTCCCTTCCTTGGCACAGTTCATGGAAAACAAGGATGATTTTGAAAAAGCTATGAAGTATGGAGCAGAAGTCATTCAGGACTTCATTCATCTGTTGAAGCCTTACTTGGATGCACAGGCCACTGCAATTGTACTCCCTACTTCTGAACCTCTCAGTGCCTCTGATGTCGCTCCGAATCAGCTGTCTGTTGCCCAAGCTCTATCTCAGTTGCGGCCAGTCTCTCAGAAAGCTTCTCATCCAGCTCCTGCTCCTTCTCAACAACCCTCTGTGACACCTCCAACTGCACCTGCCAGAGTTGTCCTGCCGCCACTTCAGCTCCGTGAACCACAGCCTGCCTCCAAGCCTTCTACCTTACCTACCATTGATCCAAAGGATAAAGGGAAAGCCCCTTTGTATCCCAACAAATAGCCATGTATTGTTTTTGATGGGGTGATCTATGTATTGCTTATCTTTTTCTGTGACTTTATCAAATTTGTTTTTCCTTTGTGTTATGTTCTATCCTCTCTGCACCCTGCTTCTCTTTTCCCTTATCTGTTTTCTCTCCTTTTTGATTATCCCAAAGGGGGAGAAAGATATATATAATGGGAGAAAGATATATATAATGGGAGAAAGATATATATAATGGGAGAAAGATATATATAATGGGAGAAAGAAGATATATATAATGGGTGAAATATATATCTAAGGGGGAGTACTCTATATATATGAAGAGGGAGATCAATATCTCAGGGGGAGAAATCTGAATACTATATATATGGGAATGATATTTTAAGAGGGAGATTTTTTATTATTATTTTTTTTATTATTTTTTATTTTATTTTATATATATATGAAGATTTGTGATTATCAAAAAGGGGGAGATTGTTGAGCCCTCTGGAAGATTGCTGATTTCATGTTTATAACTGATGTTTTAATAATCACAAATCATCACAACTCATTGATGCTTAATCTGGTTTGATGTCTCATATACATAATTCCAATATATGAATGAATCAGTTATCATGCTTTTAACTATGCTTATCGACTTACAAAGTATGTTGGAAGTCTTCTGGATTCAACAGATATCAGACTCACCGATCCATCAGACTCACCGATCCATCAGACTCACCGATCCATCAGACTCACCGATCAATCAGACTCACCGATCCATCAGACTCACCGATCAATCAGAGTCACCGATCCATCAGGGTCACCGATCCATCAGACTCACCGATCCATCAGACTCACCGATCCATCAGACTCACCGATCCATCAGACTCACCGATCCATCAGACTCGCCGATCCATCAGACTCACCGATCCATCAGACTCACCGATCCATCAGACTCACCGATCCATCAGACTCACCGATCCATCAGACTCACCGATCAATCAGAGTCACCGATCCATCAGAGTCACCGATCCATCAGATCACCGATCCATCAGACTCACCGATCAATCAGACTCACCGATCCATCAGAGTCACCGATCCAAGGACTCACCGATGCAAATGAGTCACCGATGCAAATGAGCCACCGATGCAAATGAGTCACCGATGCAAATGAGTCACCGATCCAAGGACTCACCGATGCAAATGACTCACCGATCAGATGACAGACCGATGCTGATCTATCTGAGTCACCGATCATTACTCTAATGCTGATGACCTACCGATCTCTTGAACAGTCATAAACAACTGTTTGAATTTCTTTATCTTTATCTTTATTTACTCTAACCAACGGTCATATTAGTTATATTTTAATACCCTGACAATTAATTAATAAAGGTTGTCGGATGTCAGGAAACCGTACCTCGTACCTGCGGAAAGGAAACCTTTTTGTCCTACGGAGCACATGATGTAAATACAAGAAGACTCTGCTGAAGAGTGTGAGAAGCACAGTAGAGAAAAGTGAAGAAGAGAAAAACGAAGAAGAGAGAGACAACACACACAGAGACAAGGAAGCATACGACATACTCAAGAAGAGATCTGTGCATACAAGAAGAACCAAGCAAGATAGAATCATATATACAATCAAGCCTACTCAAGAAGAGTGGTGTGCATACAATAGAATATTGAAGAGCTTCATCGACTACATTCCACTGCCTGTGAACCTGAAGCATACGACACTCTGCTTCTCAAACAAAATCGAGAAGAGGACTCAGAATCACTTCTGATTAATTCCAAAACGAGTCCAGTGCTACACTGAAATCACTAGAGCCATTTCTAAACTCTACATCTCTGCTCTGTGATTTATTTATTCTACATTTTGAGCAGTGTGTGTTATCTGCTGTATTAAACACACACACTGACTCCTGTACTTTCACTGGAGGATTTGTAAATCCTCAGCAAACCTTTTACACTTCACTTCCCACTGTGGATAGTGGTAGAGGTCTTGTGACCTGGACAGCTAGCTTCTGTTGTTTGTTTTTCCCACGTAGAACTGTGGTAGAGGTCTTGTGACCTGGACAGTGTGTTCACTGTTGTTAACCCCGATCCAGGGTGTGGATCACTTTTATATAAACTTTTGAGAGGACTAAGTCTCGGCTTGAGACTGAACCTCTTGGTTACTTCTCTGTGTTTACAGTTACTCTATATCCATACTATACATATTTATTTCATATTCCGCTGCTATTACTTTGAAATATAATCTATCTTCAAAGCTACTTTGATAATTAAATTCTCAAGTGTTTATATTTATTATAAATCAGTAAATTAGTTTCAAAAGTTAATTTAATCATAAGATTAAGTTAACTGAGAACTAATCAATCTTTGAGAAGCTAATTGAACCTTTATAATTTATATAAATTCACTACAGTTTAATTTGTTTTTGAAATTGGGGGATTTTATTAGAAACTATTTTTAACAGAAAATTTTAATTGGAACTCAATTCACCCCCCTCTTGAGTGTCCACTCCGACCAACAGTAATCATTCGAGTCGTAAGTCCAAAAGTTAATAACCCTAAAATTAATCATAGAATACCATGAATATAAATAGAATCATGATAATATAAATCAAATGGAAGTACATAATACACCACATGTAATAAATAAGTGGCGAACAATAGAAATATCATGGAATTAAAAGTGAGATAAGAAAACCCTTACCTTTTACTTTTCTTTAGTTGAGGTTACGTTGAACACCTATATAATGGTGACATAATATTCATTAAATTATACAAGAACCATATACATAAATATGATATCATAAATGGTCTTTTAATATTTTTTTGTTAATAATATTTTAGTAGTATCATTGTTTTGGGTGTTTACAGATTCTTTAGTCATTATATGTTTTGTTATGTATGTCATGTTTGTTATGGATAAGATGTATTTGATTCATATCCATAATGATATTATGTTCTTAATACTTATTTTTAATCATAAAATTATATTTATTCTTGAATGGTTATGATGGGGAATGAATCTCATCGCGTTCATGGAGACGGTAAGTCGTGCGTACACACGTGTGGTGACTTTGTCATTCATAGGATAGATAGAATAATGAATATGGTTGTACCATATTTATAATAACATCATTGTATGTATAAGGTACTTTAGTTTTTATTTTGGTATGGAAACAACAAATAAAGTGGAAGAGGAATAAGAAAATAACATTGAAGTATGTGATGAAATAATTACCTCTTCTTCCGGTGCTTCCTTTTTATATGATCAAAAGAGCTCTCTAGGTTTGATTTATGATCAAATTAAGGCCTCTAGGTTGTAGTGAGAGTAGTTAAAAGGATATTTGAGAAGGGGTTGGCCAAGAAAAATGGCCTTGGAGGTGTTATTTTGGGAGAATGGGAAGTTCCCTTTTATAAGAAATGTGAGGGTCACTTTAGGAAACCCTTGAAATATTATTTTATTATACAATCTTATTCGGTTTATAATGGATCATAAATGATTTATATTGAAGATAAGGTTGTTATGGGTCGTAAACCTCTCAACCAATAGGTTTTAGAGAGGTTTAGGTCACCATATTATCCTTAGCCATTAGATTTAACTCTTGGTTAAATAGTTTAACATTTACCATGTCTCATTGTATTTTTTATATTATATGGCTAATAAATATAATATAAAACGCCAAGAGAACCCCAAGTGGTTCATTAATGAAATATATATTATTAAATTATTCCTTTGGAAGAACCTTAGATTTTTAAGACTATTATATAATTTAATAATATAGTATTTGTTTTAAAAACTCATTTATGTCAATTTTGATATTATTTAGTATTTGGTTTTTTTTTGAAATTCATAACAATATAATTTATTCAAAAAAAAATAAATTTAATCATCCCTTACATGTAATATTAACCTATATAATTTGTTGAATTCATCAAAAGTCTCAATTTGCATTTATTTTAACATTTATAATATCAATTATTTTAAGCATTCATTAATAAGGTAATCACTGCATCATCATTGTGTCCTAAATAAATTTATTTATTTAATTTCTAAAAATTATAAATAAAATACCATGATGTAGGAAATATTTTAATATTTATAAAAAATATTTATAGTTGAAATTAAATTATTTATAACCCTATATTAAAATGTTTTAGTTGTTAAAATTTGAATTTAACACTTTTAATTCTTCTTTAAATAAAATAATAATAAATGTCCAAATCTAAACCAAGTGGACCAAAAGGATCCTATTTTATTCCTAAGGTTGATTTTGGTAGAAATGAACCTATCCAATAGAATTATAACATGTGTTAGTTTAATTATAATATCATTTTTACCTTTAATTACCCTATTTAGTTTTAACCATGATAAATAAAAATCCAATATTACAATTCACCAAAAATTATTTTCATCTTATTGAACCACATTTTACTTACTGATATCAAATGTGTTTCTTAGATTTTTGAAATTCAATTCACAAAAATGGTAAAATTACATTTTATGAAAATTTTCTAACATGCCTAGAAGGTGGATAAAATACGTTAAAATATTCAATAAAATTCTATACATCGAATTTTATTATAAAATGACATAAATGAATTACATTGAACTAATATGGATATTATGTATCTAATCTAACTTAAAATAAATTTAAATAAAATAAATAACTATTTAAATAAAAAGTCGTTTTTTAAACAAAAACCCAATGTTTTCACTGTTCATCAAGAATATAAAGTTTTCTGAATAATACCAAAAAAATAACCCTAAGATAATTTTGATATTTCGAATCTAAAAATGATGTCTATATTATCAAATTAAAAACAAATAATCCTATTGTCAAAAATAGAAAGTAGATGTTTGAGAAGTAATGACTATCAAAAGATTGATATGTGTTTTTATTCGGTTTAAAAGTGAAATTACTTCCAATTACCAACATTGGATTTAATTATAAAAATATAATCTATTTATACTTCAAAACCATTCAAATTTATAATTTAACACTATATATTTTTTTGATTAAATTTTTTTTTTTCAATTAAAATTCAATATCTTTCACAATCCATCAAAATATGAAAGTTATCATAAAGACACCAAAAAATTATCCTAACTAAAATTATATGTCATTATTCTAAAGAATGATTTAATTTCATAAAATTGAATATATAAAAGTGTCAAATATTGGATTTAGAAAGTGTTATCTATTAAAAGCCAAAAAATGACATTTTATTGAAAAATACTTCTTCTATCTAAAAAATTAAATTTGTTCTTATATAATGTCTAAGAAACACAAAAGATGAAGGTTAAAATTATATGGGATATACATAAAATTAAAAATGTTGTTATTACTATTCATAAATGCTTTCTAAATGTCTAGTTTGAGAGGTCATGGAATTCTTGAACTCAGTGTTGTGTACATCACACACTATTGTATTATTCAAAGAGAAGTGTATCATGTAGGAATGTGGTGTTACATTCTTCCCTCCTTCAATAGATTTCATCCTCTGAATTTGAAATTTTTCTTCGTAAATAAAATGTTAAAAAAATAAAAAATACCTTTGTGGAAAAACCACATCGTAAATAGAGTTAATAAAATTTAGTCTTAAAAAGAGGAAAAGGGTTATAAAAAATTCACCACCAAATTTGGATTTTGAATAAGAGAACATTTGTGGAAATTATAATTGGTGGTAAAACATAAAAATCTATAGGTAGTGATTGAGGTCATTAATCCCCAAAAAGTGAATGGAAAATTGAGGACCACAAAGCCATAAATCTATGATGAATAAAATAAGGTATTTTGATAACACATATTTTCATTTATGATCCTTTTCCTAAGATTTAATAATTAATTTCTACATAGAATAAGAGAGAAAAATACATGATAAGTAGAGTTCCATCTATTAAGTAGGTTGTACCACAAACTCATCTTTCACTCCAAATGATGAGTATTCAAGATGACTTGGTCACACCTGAAGCGCTAGAATCAACAAATATAAAATCACATAATCTACAAAGGATGAACTATATATTTTCCTTGTATTTAATGATTAATCAAAACCAAATGGTTTTTAGAAGATCAGATGATTCCCAATAAGGATAATCATTTAGAGAAAGAAATTCTAAACCTAATTTCTAAAATTAAACCAAGAATTCCCTAAGGTAAATAAATACACTTCAATAAACAATTTCCCTTTAAATCCTTCTATATAATCCAAACTAATATTGAAACCCAAAACTCAGAAGAATTTGATTATGTAGTCTTCCACGTTAAATTGTTTCTCCAAATAACATCAACTACTCTTAAAGTCACATTCTTAAATGTAATTATACTAATCACATATTCTCTATGATAGATTAATAGTTTACATAAATAAACCAAATAGCTATAAATCCACAATAAAAACAAAGATAAAAATCCACCATTACTCCTAAAATTAAATACCATTGTATTCAATTTTCCATAGTCATATAGTGTTCCCAATAGACGAACATATTCCAAAATAACATTTATTACATAATACCCAAATCATTTTCCTACACTATGGATATACATTTTATAAAATATAATATCCCAAATCATTTTATTATTGATCAATATAATAATTTACCTAAAAAGAATTAGACACACTAACCGGGGACTTCACGTAGTCTAGGGGTAGAAGATAAATCCCAATTGCACATTGGTTGTGGGTTTGATTCCAATAGCTCTGTCCGACGTGACAGGTTGTCATGTGGTCTTCGTGTTGTCCTTTTTCAAAAACTATATTTTATAACATCCCCAAAATGACATAAATTCCTAAAAATAACCATATCTTAATTTTACCAAAAATTTTATCTGATACCTCACATTTTCATCTGAAAATTAATAACCTAAAATTGCCTCAAATTCAAGGATCATATAAACCCAAATAGACATTTATAACTATATCCCAAAAAGAAAAGATAATTCTTCCTTGAATAGAATTTTCACATAAAAAACTATAGGGTTATACATAAAAGGGAAAATTCTTCCAAAGTAATCCCATCAAAAAAGAGCACTAATACTTTTAAAAATTTATCCATACATTTATTTCCACATAGGTTCTTCCACGACCAAGAGTTTATACTATAGAATAAGGCATTGACTTGGGTAATGCCCACGTACCCTGCATTTATGGAAAATAACTATAAATGGATTATTGTGATCATTTTTATTTTCTTCCATAGTACTCTTCATTTTTCCTCAGCAATTATTTATTTTATGTCCTTATTTCCAACACATAAGTCATTTCTTTGTTCCATTGAAACACTTTCCTGGGTGTCTCTTTCCACATTTCCTATATGATGGAAATTGAGATTTCTTTTATCCATGGTCTCCAATACTTGAAATATTATCATTCACTTACTTTCTCTTCTTTTTTGTGCCTGGGAGTTGGATAATATATAGATTTTTTTTTTCATATTTTTTGAAATTTGATTCGGCATGAACACGATATCTTTTACACTTATCAAAATTCTATTTTTTACTCATTTTTACCATTATTCCCACCTTGTACATCATTTTCAATGTTATTATGAATTCCTTGGAATCTATCCATTGACTAAAACAAGAAAGCTTTGTGAGAGTTACAGTGGTCATAAAATCAATTTGAGAATATCACAACCCATTATTTTCAATCTAAAACACCTTAGGATTAACCAAGGTTATTTATTCTCATCTTATATTAAAATCCTTCAAATCAGTTTGTAAATAAGATGTGAATTATCCTAATCATATCCCTTGGTAGTGTCGTAACCAAGAATGCAGCAAGACCCATTTTCATGCACCAGTTCTAGTTTGAGTCTATCTCAAATCAGGGTTTTCGGGTTTTATCCCAAGATACATTTGTACCAGAGCCTTCTCTACCTACTTGTATCCCGACAAGGATGTATTTCATGGAAAACCCACATAATATTTACATTACCAATAATTTGGGATGTTTTTCAATACTAATACCCAATTTCTATCATTGGGTAATGTTCTCTAATCATTGTTTTTTCCCTAAATCTAGTTTCTATGGTTTATACTAAACTTCCTCTGATACCAATTGTAACCCCCCAACCTTAGTTACCTAGAGTTGGTACATTATTACATATCATTGGAATGATCACAAGAGATGAAGTCCTAAAATATCTATTAGTTTAGTATCCTTCTAAGTAAAAGATACATTCACAAGTTTTACATTACATAATAATATAAAGAAAAACAACATTATTTCCCATTTGAACACACTCATATCCCTTAGATTATTCCTACAGGTTAATCGTGATATACATCTTCACATCCTGGGAAACATAAAACATAGAAAGGGGTGAGCTCAGATGCTAAGTAAGGATAACAATATAGTTGAAACTTTCATAAATAAGCATAAACATTTATGGCAATGTATAAGACTAAAACACAAGCCTTTTAAAGTTAAACTTTAGCATAATATGACAAACATAAATCAAATAATTACATTTAAATATTCACATGGATATTATACAAGTTGAATAATTTTATGTAATATCAATAGATAATTTCAAACTGATGGAATACATAATGTCGGACATCATAACAACCTAGTCAAGGCGTCGTCCCAAGACTACAAATAAATATTTGGTCAAGTCCTTCTCCCAAGAAACTAGTTTGTCCTTTGAGACCTACCGATGCATAGAGGAGATATAGCGGGATCCACCCATTACTTAATAAGTCCATTGCATTCCTCATATGAAAAGTTTGAAACATAATATAAACATTCGTATTAAAACTAGCATACGAAATGTCAATATTTTAACCACAAACCATGAATGGTATAAAAATAGCATATCCACAGTCAAACATAACTAATTAAATAAAATTTGGATATTTTCTTATAATAAATCAACCTCAATCAGGAATAATGAACTATATTAACATAGATGTAAATAATCAGTAAATCTATTTGAGAGAAATATCCCATTTTTCTTGAAAACATTTAAAAGTATCACTATTTATGAAGAAGCTGTTAAAAAATAGATTTTTGAATCATTGTGTCCCATAAAACTTTGAATCCTTTAAAGGGGATATTATTTTCAAAATATTCATGTCCATATAAATATATCCTTAACACCATTTTTAAAACATGGACTTTAATGAGAAGTATTTAGAAAAATAAATGTTTATAAGATATAAATTGATATTTGAGTTAGAGTTCATAACCAAGTGAGATACATTTGAATATATATAATTGAGGTAATAAAATCGTTATAATATGATTAGAATAAAGGGATTCATGATACATTATGTCAAAGTACAGTATATAAACCATATAAAAGTGAATTGGTGCATAACAAGGAAAAACATTCCATAAAATTTAAATTGATATGAAATCCATTATAAAGACTGTATATTTAGGTTAAAGATAAATAAATGATATAATTATTTGTGAAAAATATAATTACACTCAATATGATTGGATATTCATTGTAAATAAATCATAGTACATTTACACATATTTTTTTAACAACAACACCAATGACTTGAATGTTTAACTCAATGAATTGAAATTGAGTTAAGATTACTCTTATCAAGTTCATATCGATGACTAAAGAATTTTTCAGTTGAGTGATTATGTGTATAATATTTACATACATAAAAAGGGGAGTGGAAATAAATAAATAAATAAATAAATAGTAATTTCACACATAATCTTGGAGTAAAATAATCAATGATGTTTGTGTAAATCCTAATGAGTGGAAATAAAAATTAAAAATTCCCTTACCGATTTGGTAAGTTACGATAAAAACACCCCATGAAAGAAGGATCATACAATGAAGTTGTAAATACCCATAAATTAATGTATATTAAACAAAGAATACCATCATGGGTAGTAAATACCCCACAAAAAGGAAATAGTGGAAAATATAACTTGAATCTCATGGGAATAACAAGTGAGATGAAAACCCCTTACTACATTGTAATCAATCGAGTCGTAAGACCAAATGTTATTAACAACCAAATGAATCACATAATACCGTGAATATAAATAGAATCAAGATAATATATATCAAATAGAAGTACATAATACACCACATAAAATAAATAAGTGGTGAATAATGTAAATCTCAGGGAATTAAAAGTGAAATAAGAAACCCCTTACCTTTTACTTTTTCATAGTTGAAAGTACGTTAACCAAATGTATAATAGTGAAATAGTATTCATTAAATTATACAAGAACCATAAACATAAATATGATATCATATTTGATCTTTTAATATTTCTTTGTTAATAATATTTCAGTAATATCATTGTTTTGGGTGTTAACTGATTATTTTGTCTTTATGTGTTTTGTTATATAAGTCATGTTTATTATGGATAGGATGTATTTGATCCATATAAAGAATTATATTATGTTATTATGCCTTAATTTTTAATAATAAATGATATTTATTCTTTAATGGTTATGATGGAGAATTAATCTCATCGCGTTCGTGGAGATGGTAATCCGTAAGTACGCACGAGTGACAATATCATTCTACTAGTGGTGAGATAATATATAATTGGATGGTATTTAATATATACATAATCATTAAAATTATATAGTTATCATTTATATCAATTATTCTTATTATTTTAACTATCGAAATAATTAAGTGTTGAATAACAAACTACACCACGACGTGGAGACGTTAAGTCGTACATACACACGTATGGTGACTTTTCATTCATAGGATTGACAGAATAATTAATATGGTTATACCATGTTTATAATAACATAATTGTATATAGAAGGTACTGTATTTATTATTTTAAAATGTAAACAACAAATAAAGAGGAATTGGAAGAAGAAAAGAATATTGAAAGAGGTGATGAAATAATTACCTCTTTTTCAGGTGCTTCCTTTTGATTTGATCAAAAGGTCTCCTTAGGTTGGATATCTGATCAAAATAAGGCCTCTAGGTTGAAGTTAGGGTAGTTGGGGGGATATATGAGCAGGTATTTTCCGATACAAAAGGATATGGATGTGTGATTTTGAGAGAAGGGGAAGTACCCTTTAATAAGATAGGTGAGGGTCACTTTAGGAAACCCTTGAAATATTTTTTTATTATATAATCATATTCGGTTTATAATAGCTCCAAAATGATTTATTTGAGTATAATGTGGGGATGGGTGTTAAAACTTCCAACCAATAGGTTTTATATAGGTTTATATCACCATATTAACCTTATCTTTTAGATGTAACTCGTTGTTAAATAGTTTAACATTTACCATGTATCCTTATATTTTTATATTATATGGTTAATAAAATTACTATAAAATTCCAATAGAACCCCAAATGGTTCATTAATGAAATATCTATTATTATATAAGTACTTTGGTTGAACCATATATTTGTATAACTATTATATCATTTAGTAATATAGTATTTGTTTTAGGAACTCTTTTCGGTCAATTTGATATTATTTATTATTTGGTTTTTTTGAAAGTCATAACAATATTATTTATTCAGAAAAATAAATTTATCCAACCATAAAATGTAATATTAACCAAAAAAATTGTGTAATTCATAAAAAGTCTCAATTTACATTTATTTTAATATTTATAATGTCAATTATTTTAATCATTCATTAATAAGGTAATTAGTCCATCATCATTGTGTCTTAATTGAATTTATTTATTTAATATATAAAAATTATATAGAAAATACCAAAATGTAGGAAATAGTTTTATCTTTTTAATTACTATTTATAGTCCAAATTATCCTATGTATAACCCTTTATTAAAATTTTTTAGTTATTAAAATTTGAATTTAAGACTTTTAACTCTTCTTTAAATAAAATAATAATAAATGTAATAATCTAAACCAAGTGAACCAAAGGAATCATATTTTATTCATAATATTGATTTTGGTCGAAATACACTTATCAAATAGAATTATAACATGTGTTAGGGTAATTATAATATCATTTTTACAATTAATTACCCTATTTACTTTTTATCGTGGTAAATAAAATTCAAAAGTTAGTATTCACCAAAAATTATTTTCATCTTATTGAACCAAATTTTACATAATGATGTCCAATTTTTCTATTAGGTTTTTGAAATTCAATTCATAGAAGTGGTAAAATTATATTTTATGAAAATTTGATATCATGCCTATAAGGTGGGTAAAAGATGTTAAAATATTCAATAAAATTTTACACATATAGTTTTATTATAAAATGAATCCAATGAATTACATTTAACTAATATAAGTATTATGTATCTGTTTTGACTTAAAATAAATTTAAATAAAATAAATAATTATTTAAATAAAAATTCGGTTTTTAAACAATAACGTAGTGTTTTTCACCATTCATCAAAAATTGAATGTTTTTAAAAAAATACCAAAACTTCACTATAAGATAATTTTGATATTATGTATCCAAATATGATTTATATTTTTTAAAATTCAAAACATATAAGATTCATTAATTAATTTAAAATTATTTACCGTTGTCAAAACCAGAAAGCGGATTTTTGAGAAGTAAAAACTATCAAAAGATTGATATATGTTTATTTCCTGGTTAAAATGAAATTATATCCAATGACTAACAATGGATTAAATGATAAAAAATTTATCTAATTATACTTCAAAAGCATTTAAATGTATAATTTTACACTATAAATTATTTTGATTAAAATTTTTTTTCAATTAAAATTTAATATCTTTCACTAATCATCAAAATATGAAAGTTATTAGGAAAACACCAAATATTTATTCAAAATAAAGTTTTATGTGCTTATTATAAATAATAATTTAATTTTACCAAATTTAATATATTAAAGTCCCAAATATTGGATTTAGAAAGGGGTCTCCATTAAAAGGTAAGAAAAATGCATTTTTTGAATAATACTTCATTTATTTGAAAATTTTTATATGTACTTATATTATTTTTAATAAACACAAAAGATGAATGTAAAAATTATATGGGATGTATGTAAAATTCCAAATGTGTTTCTTACTATTCATAACCGCTTTCTAAATGGCTAGTTTGATCAGTTGTGGTACGCTTGGACTTGGTGTTGCATACATCGCATGCTATTATATTATTCAAAGAGAAGTGTGTCATGGATGATTGTGGTGTTACATTTTCAGAGCCAAGGTGGTCATTATTTTTAAAAGTTTGATCTATGTTTTGTGTACAAATAGACGAAGGTAAAGGAGGATAAAATTCTAAAACACATTTTTTAGAATAGATACAAGAATTATGAGTTTGTTGTTATACCCTTTGG
Organism: Viscum album; assembly: GCA_963277665.1. NCBI lineage: Eukaryota > Viridiplantae > Streptophyta > Magnoliopsida > Santalales > Viscaceae > Viscum > Viscum album. The sequence continues at coordinate 1,260,097,437 of OY728140.1, read as the reverse complement.
GTTAAAAAATTCCCCAGCTATATTAATTGATCTTATAAGAAGATTCATCAATGAATATTTGTATAATTCTTGGTGTAACATCCCATGTTTTTAAAATAAGACAATATGTTCGATATAGTACATAATATGCCACATCAAACTTATGCATTATTATGTTACCTTATATCATCGATGTTAAAATAACGGTAATTAACAGTGGTAATTGATTTATGAAAAAATTTATAGAGTAATTTAATTAATTTTTTTGTGAAAAATTATTTATAAATGAAAATAAAAACCTTTCTAATTAAAAGAAACTTATTTTTCTAAAAAAAACTTTTAAATAAAAATAAGTGAGTTTATAAAATAATAAAATCAATCTTTATGGATTTTTTTAATGAAATTAATATTTAATATATACAATTTAATTTTTAGAATTCATCTTATACATTTTCTAGACATGATATCATAGAAAACTCAATTTTACGGATAAAATGATTGCTTTTCTAAAAATGCATTTTTACCACATTTTGATGGAGAACCTATTTTGAATCTAATATTTTACTCTTTTATACATTATTTTTGAAAAAAATACTATTTATTTGGAATTCAGACATCAAAATTTACTTTGGATGATGTTTTTTTATTTTCATGATAAAATTCATTTTTAATGAATAGTGAAAAAATACAGCATTTTAATGCAAATATACTTTTTTATCCGGTTTATTTAGAGAGATAAATTATCCTTTTAATAGGTTTTAAAGTATAATTGGATTAAATATTAATCATTTGATCAAATTATGATCATTTTAAATAATTTAGAATAGGAATTTGATATATACACGTGTCGATATTTTGATGGTTTTTGCTTTTTAAAAACACGCTTTCTCGTTTTGATAACAATATTTAATTTAAAATTAATTATAGAAAATTCTTTTTTTTAATTTGGAAAAATATTTTCATATTTGGAATCATAAGTTCCAAATTTTGTAAATAGGTACCATTTATGTTTTGTCATTATGAATAGAATCTTCGGTAATTTTTTTATTTATCATGGTTAATGGGTAAATTAGGTAAATAAAAGTAAAAATAATATTATAATAATATAAAACTACCCTAAATGTTTTCTAATATTAATTTATAAGTCATGGGAGACTGAAAAATTATTTTTTATGAACATTTGGAATTTTGGATCCACTTGGATGTGATAATGACATGTTATAAGAAGTAATTTAATGTAAAGAGAAATATGACATAAACATTCATATTTTCACTAAGACAATTTTAATATAGGGTTATATAAATTATATCTTTTACTATAAATAGTTATTAGGAATAATAAAATATTTCATAAATAATGGTATTTTATTTATGATTTTTGTAAATTAATTAAATAAATGTATTTATGACACAATGATGATGTAGTGGTTACCATATTAATGAAAGATTCAAATAAATGATATTATAAATATTAAAATAAATTTAATTTGAAAAGTTTTATTCCATACAATAATTTTATAGATGATTATGACATGGTATATTTTATTTAATGTAGTGTTTTTGAATGAATCAAGATTTTATTACTTTACCAAAAAAAAACTACAGAATAGTGTCAAAATTGACATTGATGAGTTTTTAAAACAAAAAATATTTTATTAAATGATATAATAGTTATAAAAATATATTATTCTGCAATGTGACTAGATAGTGTTACAAAATTTATTAATCATACACTTTAGGTTCCCTTTTAATTTTATAGTAACTATATTAACCATGTAGTTTAAAAACACAAGAAGACATGGTATGAGTTAATTTATTTAACAAAGGGTTGAAAAGAAAATATAAGGTTAAATTTGTGACCTAAAAATTTCTAAAACCTTTTGGTTGAGATTATTTCCAATCATATTAATATTATAATTTATCTATAACACTTTTTATCTATTTTAATTCGAAAATAAATTAATCTTTCCAAACATTCTAAAGTGCCCACCCTCCCTCTTATAAATGGCTACCACATATACCCACTTACTCACACCTCTAAATGTTTTTTTATCATCAAAATTATACTCAGATAAGATCTAAAAATACCTTTATTTCTTCTAGAATATTTACCATGTGAAAAAGGAAATTCATGGAATCCTTTTGGCTCAAATCAAAAGGAGTTGCCCGATTTATAGGTAATGGATTCTCTCAATATCCTTTCATTTATTTTCTTTCCCAAACCTCCTAGACTCTATTTATTCCATTATTTTATAACAACACCACTATCCTAAATATTTTAGGATGTTTTTATGCTAATATTTAGGCCAAAAAATACACACACCTTCATCTAATGGATATAGAACAAACTATTTCCATGTACGGTGAACTATTGCCTCTCGAAATGATGATTGTTCAACTTTCTCACACCACCTCTCATGGTGGAAATTATGATGGAACTTTATTTATATATTATAAATATTATATTTATATTAATTATTATTTTAAATATACCTTTATGCTTTCCAAAATGTGTAAATATGATAATTTCATTTGAGGAAGTGTGGACTACCACCCCCTCAAAGATATATGACTCATTCATTCTATACATGGAATGTATAAAGGATGGGGTTAATGAAATTTTTTAACATATATAAAATATATATAATATATTTTAATTATAATATACCAATTTATCATTTAGTTTTCATTCCATTTACATGACAATTAAATAAAAGTGGTGTTCATGCATATGTATGGCCTACCGTTTCCCTGAATGATATATTCAAGTTCTTATCTCCAAATATTATGTATATTTATAAATAAATATATACAAGATATATATGATATTTATATCATTAATAATATTCTAGAGATGATTTAATTTTTACCACACTGACAATTTACATAAAAAAAGTTCATTTTCGACTAATGTACTGAATATAAACAAAATGATCGATATAAACTTGAACAATTATCTAATTTTTATAACATGGTGGTAAGTGATATAAAATGAATAATAAACTTGATTATTTTTCTCAGTAAAGTAGAAAATTACCTAAGTTTATTATTCAAGAATATAAATATAGACTCAAGGTAAGGAAAATCATAACCCAATCTCAATTCATTGAGTTAAATATCCATGTAATTTGTGTTTTTTTCCAAGATAATTTGTGAATAACCTATGATTATTTTACAATTAATAACCATATATAGTGGGTGTATTTATGTTTTTCATGCATAATTATTTCATTGATTTATCCTTAGTCTACTGATATGATCTTTGTAAATGCCTACGTCTCAATCTCCTTTAATTGAGGCATATCTTGATATTATGAATCATTATTATCCTATAAGGTGTATGTACAACCATTTTGATTTTTAATATCATGAATTTATAAATTTTCATGATATTTATAGTTTCATTTGATGTTATTATTTAATGATTTTTATTCAAGTGTTTCCCACGTGGTAAGGGATACTTTAACTAAAACATCGTTTTAAATGTTTTATATATTAATTATTCTAAATCTTTCTCATTAATGTCCATGTTTTCAAAATGGTTTTGAGGATTTATTTATGAGAACATTAATGTTTTAAAATGATAATTCCTTTAAAAGTTTAAATGTTCTTTGGGACACTTTGATTCAAAAATCTTCTTTTTAAATGTCTTAAATGTTTTTTAGAATGTATTGATTATATCAATATCATTAAATGATATCTTATTATTTCAATGTGGAAATTTTATTTTTAATTTATTTATGGTTTATTTGTTATGATTATGTTATGGTTCTTGGACATTGTTTATGTATATGGGTGGTTCTGTGAAAACCCAAGGGTGGGTGAGCCCGTGATAGCTCTCTAATGCATTGGGTAATTGAAGAGAGGTAAACATTAAGGTTCCTCCTAAGATATTTAGGGAATATAATTTGATGGGTATTCCAAATGTTACTCTAAAAGTTACTCCATATGTATCAATGAAATCTAAAATGATATTATGATATTAATTCCACATGATACCTTTATGATTTATGATTTCTAAGAAGTTTTTCCAGAATCTTATGATTTAATGAATAATGTTAAAGATTTTATGTTTTAGGGGTGAAAAGTATGTTTTGGTGGAAATATTTTAATATTCATAATATTAACGGTTTAATTAGTTATTTTATATCCCTTAATGATATTTTTTATGCCCATCACATGTTTTTTAAAGGTTTTTCATAGCCAATAATAATGGGTCAGAGAAATGAAGAAATCCTGAAGATTTTTATCAAGAAATAGAATTAATGTTTTATTTTAAAGTGTTTTTGATAATAAAAAGAATGAATAGCATGTAGACCTGTACACATTTTAATATTTGAGATTTTATGTAATAGTTATAGCCTAATTCTCTAAAAATATGAACCTGAAAATATCCTCAATGAGATTTCTTTTTTAAAACACGGGATTATTTATTGTTTAAGGTTGGGGCCTTATAGTTGGTATCATGGGATGGTTTAGACAACATTGGAGAATAATATGTTCTCTTAAAAGTTATGGATATCATCATGGGTTTATAATTTTAAGGTTGATCATAAGTTCTATACCATAAAAACCCATTTTGAGTATTATGTTATGAAATTTCAAGGTAATTAATTACATTTTTGGTGACATTTATTAATGGGTTAGTTATGGGTTAGTACATTTGAGGATGAAAAATTAAAGGAATGCAATAACAGTTGAGGCTAAAACATATTAGAGTTATTTTACTGGATTTTATCTCATTTTGATAATTTTATAATATTTATACAGTCTTTTAAAAGGAAAACACTTAGACCATGTGACAACCCATCACGTCAGACATGGATATGGGAATCGAACACACACTTGAAGTGCGGAAGGCCTTTATCATCTACCACTGGACTACGTGAATTCCTTGGTTAGTATGACTTATTATTTTTAGTTAAATTATATTACAGATTAAGAATAAGTTGATTTGAGAGACATATATCTGATCGAATGGATATTCTTAGTATTGAAACTGATTTGGGGATTACATGATAAATGAAATTTTTGTAGACGTTCAATGTTTTAGGAACATAATATGATTAAGGTAGATAAAACACTATATGAATTTAACGAAGTAATGGTTGAAATATATTTTGGAAGAATATATGATTTTAATTTTGGAATTATGGGAATTATGTTATTTATGGAAATGATTTACCTATCATGGATAATATGAGATTTTGTTAATTAATTTTCGGTATGAGACTTTTAGATTGATTTATTTTATTTGGAGATATATGCTAAAATTTGTGTTGTAAGACTATGTTATCAAAATCTTCTTGAGTTTTGGGTTTCAATATTATTTGGATTATTTTGAATTTTATGGATAATTGTTTGCTGAAAGGTCTATGTTGAACTTTGGGATTTACTGTTGAATTTTGGAGTCTAAAATTAGTCTTTATGCATATAAAAATTTATTCATTTGGGGGATTATCTGATTTTGTACTTACCATTTTGGTTATGGTTAATGTTTCAAGATAAGAGAAATTGATAGTTAATCATAGGTGCATTAATAATTCGATTCTTCTTAAATACTCACAGTTTGGTAATAAAGATGAGTTTGTGGAGGAATTTTATTAATAGATAAAACTCTACTTTTTATGTAAGTAAATTCTATTATTTTCTTATTATAAGTAGTAAAATTATTCATAAAAATTATGAAAATGACCATAAAATAAAAATATTTTCTCTTTAATTTTCTTAATGGGAAATTAAAGACCGTTTAACCCATCACAATTTTGTTGTTTTCTGAATGTTAAAATTTTCCAAATCATGTTTTCTATCACTCTCCAATAGAACAATATGGTTAGTTTTTCTTCTATATCCATGTGATCCTACACGGATTCATATTTTGTGTTATATCGGGTGACCTTTGAACACCTATTTATTTCTTTAAAAGTTATTGTTTTGTTGATTATTTTTTTAATGTGGAATTTTCCATGAAGTTACTATTCATAATTTAAATATTACCTAGAAGTAATTTTTAAGAGGGGTAAGTTTGTAACATCCTAAGTTTTTAAAAGGATAAAATATGTTCGATAGCATACATAATATGCCACATCAAACATAAGCATTATTATGTTACCATATAACCTACCTGTTAACATTTCAGTAATTAACATTATTAATTGACTTATGAAAACAATTACACAGTAATTTAATTAATTCTTTTGTGAAAAATAATTTATAAGTGAAAATAGAATCCATTTTAATTAAAAAGAACTTAAAAAAACAATTTACATGAATATAAGTGAGTTTATAAAATAATAAAAAAAATATTTATAGATTTTATTAATTGAAATTATATTTAATATATTCAATTTCATGTTTGAAATTCATTTATATTTTTTCTATACATGATATCATAATAAACCCAATTTTACGGATAAAATGATCATTTTTCAAAAAATGTTGTTTTACCACCTTTTGATGGAGAACCCATTATAAATCTAGTTTTTACATGTTTATATGTACTTGTGGACAAACTAAACTTATTATTTGGAATAGGGTCATAAAAATTTACCTTGGATGATGTTTTGGAATTTTCATGATAAAATTCATTTTTAATGAATGGTGAAAAATACTGCATTTAAATTCAAATCTACTTTTTCGTGTGATTTATTTATATTGTTAGATTATAAATTTAATATTATTTAAAGTGTAATTGGATTATTTTTTATCATTTAATGAAATTATGGTATTTATATGTAATTTCACATTGAACTTTGATATAAACATGTGTCAATCTTTTGATGGTTTTTACATTTTAAAAACATACTTTCTCATTTTGACAACAAGATTTAATTTTAAATTAATTACATCAAATTATGTGTTTTGTATTTGGAAAAATGAATTCAATATTTGGAATCATAAGGTCTAAAATTTGTAAATAGATACAATATTTAGAAATTATGAATAGTAACTTGAGTAATTATTTTTATTTACCATGGTTAAAGGGTAAATCAGTTAAATAAGGGTAACAATTAATATTATAATAATATTAAACTATTAGAAAACGTGTCATAATATCTTTTTATGATTCATGAGTGACAAAAACAATCCATAGGCCGATATGTTGGAATTTTGGAGCCACCTAGGTGTGATAATGACATATTATAATAATTAATTACAACTTAAGAGAAATATAACTTAAAATTGTATCTTTTTCTAAGACAATTTTAATATAGGGTTATATAAATGATCTCTTTGAATATAAATACTAATTATAAATAAAAATATATTTCATATATTATTGTATTTTATTTGTGATTTTTAGACATTAAATAAATAATATTTTAAAAACACAATTATGATACGATGATTTTCTTATTAATGAAAGATTCAAATAAATGCTATTATAAATATTAAAATAAATTTAATTTAAAAAATTTTATGCCATCAAAAAAATTACATTATTATTATGAAATGTTATATGAGAGTAAATGAGGTTTTTTTAATGAATCGTGTTGTTATGCCTTTTACGAAAATTAATTACTAAATAGTTTCAAAATTGACATTAAGGATTTTTTAAAACAAATACTATTTTATTAAATGATATAAAAGTCATAAAAATAAAATATGCAGAAAAATGAATTATATAATGTTAACAATGTCTTTAACAATCCACTTTTGGATGTATTGGCATTGTATAGTTACTATATTAACCATATAGTTTAAAAATACAAGAAGACATGGTAAGAGTTAATTTATTTAACTAAGGGTTAAAGCCAACAAAAAATGTTACATTTGTGACCTAAACTTATATAAAACCAATTTTTTTATATGGTTTTGACCTATACTCATATTATATTCAAAAATATTACATTCTAGCTATTATAATTTGAGAATAAATTTATAATAAAAAAATATTTCAAGAGTTTCCTAAAGTGCCCCACATCCCTCTTATAAAACGTCACCAGCTCTACCCACTTATTCGCTCCTCTGAGGATCGTTATCTCATCCAATTTATGTTCAAATAACTCCAAACATTCCTATATTATTCCTAGAATCCTTATCTTATGAATAAGAAAATTCCATAAAGCCTTTTCGCTCAAATCAAAAGGAGTTACATAATTTAGAGGTAATCTCTTCTTTCAAGATCCTTTAATTTATATTCCTTATCCAACCCCATAAAATATATTTATTTCATTAGTTTATAACAAAACTAGTGTCCTAAATATACAAGGATATTTTTATGTAACTTGTTCAACCTACATATACACACACCTCCATCTTATGGTTATAGATCATACTGTTTTTGTGTACGATGAACTACTACCTCACGAAATTATGATTATTTAATATTCCCATACCACCTCTCATGGTGTCCATAAATATTTAACTTTATTTATAAATGATATATATTTTATTTACATTTCTTATATTATTCTATAATTTCTATTTACAACCTAACTTTATTCTTTCTAGAAGGTGTAAATACAATAATTTCATTAGATGAAGTGCAGACTACCACCGCTCAAAGTGATATGACTCGTTCAAACATACATGGAATATATAAAGTATTTAATTAATGGACTTTTCTAATATATATAACATATATATTATAATTTAATTATAATATAACTGTGTATATTTTATTTTTCATTCCATTAATATGAAAACAAAATGAAAGTAGTGTTCATGCGTACGTACGACCTACCGTCTCCTTGAACGGTGAACTTCATTTCATATCTCCAAAAGTTTCTGACTATTATAAATACATATATAATCTATATATATGATATTTAAATAATTAATAATATTCATTATATGATGTAATTTTTACCACAAGGACAATTTACATCAAAACAAGTTAATTTTTTACTCAAGTACTGAATATTGACAAAATGTCCAATATGAACTTAAACAATTATGCAATATTTATAAAATGTTAATAAGTTATATAAAAGTAATAATAAAAATGAAAAAGGTTGTAAATCAATTATAAGTCAACTTATATTTATTATTCAGGAACATAATGATTATACATGATGAGTCGGACACAAGGTAAGGGAAATCCTAACTCAATCTCTATTCATTGAGGTAAATATCCATGTCATGGGTTTTATTGTTCCAAGAATATGTGTGAATGAACTATGATTTTTTTAAAATTAATATCCACATATATTGGGTGCATTTATATTTTTCAAACATAATTATTTCATTGATTTTTCCTTAATCTACTGATACGGTCTTTATTAGGGATCACATCTCAATCTCCTTTCATTGAGGCGTATCTAGATTTTATGAATCATTATTATCCAATAAGGTGTATATAAAACCCTTTTGGCATTTTATATCATGAATTTATATATTATAATTATATTTAATGTTTTGTTTGTTGTTATTATTTAAATATTTTTATTCAAGTGTTTCCCTACTGGTAACGAATTCTTTAACTAACACATTATTTTAATGGTTTTCAAGATTTATTCTTCAAAATCTTTCTCATTAATGTCCATTATTTCAAAATATTTTAAAGGAATTATTTATATGTACGTTAATGTTTTAAAATATTAATTCATTTAAACGTTTCAATGTGGTATGGGACACATTGGATCAAAAATATTCTTTTTTAATGTTTCAAATGTTTTTTTAGAATGAATTCAATATATCAATATCTTTATATAGTATCTTATGATTTCATTGTGGAAATTTTATTTTCCCATTATTCATGTTTTATGTGTTATGATTATGTTATGGTTCATGGGAATTATTTATGTATATGGGTGGTTCTTTGAAAAACTGAGGGTGGGTGATCCTATGATAACTCTACAATGAATTGGGTAACATGAAAAAGGTAAACATTAGGGTTTACCCTTAGATATTTAGGGAATATACTATGATAGTTATTCCAAACATAACTATGAAGGTTACTCCCTATGCATTTATTAAATATATAATGTAAATATGATATTTATTCCACATGTTAGCTTTATGATTTATGATTTATGATTTATGATTGCTAAGATATGTTTCAAGAATCTTATGATATCATGAGTAATGTTAAAGAGTTTATTCTTTTAAGAGAAAAGTATTTTTGGTGAAAATGTTTTCATATTTGTAATATTAAATGTTTAATTACTTACTTCATATTCCTTCCTGATAATTTTATGCTCATCCCATGTTTTTTAAAAAAAATCACAGAGAATAAGGATGGGTAAGAGAAATGAAGAAGTCGTGAAGATTTCTATTAAGAAAAACAATTCATGTTTTATCTTAAAATGTTGTAGATTCTGAAATAAACTAGATAGTGTGTATATGGGTACACATTGTAATATTTGAGATGTTATGTAATAGTTATGGCCTAATTATATAAAACTCTAATCCCGAAAAGATCGCCAAAAATAATTCTTGTTTAAAACTCAGGATTATGTAATGTTTAAAGCTAGGGCCTTATACTTTGGTTGTTTTTATTTATGTCATCTTGATTTATTAAAATTTTTTTGAGGATCATTAAAACATATAAGGATTATTCTATAATCCATGGATGAAAAGAATCTATATGAAAAAACATAAAAAATGTGAGTCTTTCTAATAGAATATTTCATTCCTTAAAAATATCATAAATAAGGATGGAATAATATTTGATCCCACTCAAACTAGTGTGGTTGATTAACGGAAAACACATATCAATGTTACTAATATTCATAGTTCTTTTATATTATTAGGATATTATTGGTGGTTTTTTTAAAAAATTTCAAGGTTATCTACCCCACAAATTTCTTAAATAGAAAGGGAGTTTGTTTCATTTTGAAAAAATATTGTGATAACTATTCTTATAAAATGAAATGAATATTGGTGAATGTTTTAATTTTGGATTTACCCTCAAAAAATGGTAACATTTTTTTGTACAGTGATTCTTCATTAAAAGTAATTGTTTGTGTTATGATATATAATTATTAGGTGATTTATTAAGCATCACATCAATTAAATCCACATGAGAAAAGTTATCCTAAATTTGGCCTTAAACTATAAAATTTAATGTTTTATTTATAAATGTGGATGCAACATTTATATCTATCCAAGTGTGAAATAAGAATTTATCATAAAAGTATGAAATATTTATTCACTAATAAATATTTGAACATGAGATAGAGGAGATGGATGAAATTGATAATGTATTATGACTCTGTAATTAATTATCATATTGAAAACCCAAAAATGTAGATGATGCTTTGAGTTGGAAAATTAATATTGCATTAACCATATTGTGTTTGTAGCATTATAGTTTAGTTAAGGATTTGATGATTTTTTTCCAAGAAGATGTAGATGTAGTAAATTCCTGTTATTTGTTTCAGGATTCAGTGTATTCAAATCTATCAGATAGAATTATGAATACTTATAAGGATGAATGTGTGTTATAGGAAGAATTATAATTTGTTAACAATAGTATGTTTCCCTGATTTAATTTTAATATTGATTGTGTTTTTATATTTGAAAATAAATTATGCGTGACTTTATTTTCCTAGTTAACAAGAGATATTTTTAGTGAATATCATATTTCATCATTTTTTCATCCTAGAAGTACTAATGTGTACATAGACCATCAGGGGTATTATTGGTGTGATGGAAAGAAAATATATATTGTTGATTTTACCATGAAATAACTATCTTATCAACTTGTTAAGATGGAATGAAAATTTTTTAAGGGGACACATTAGTCATTTTGAGTATCAGAGTTGAAATGTGAAAATGTATTCATGGATTTCATGGGTGGATTACCAAAGGATTCTCAAGTTAATAATGTTATTTAGGTTATTATTGATCAATTAACTATGGAATTTTGATTAAATTTTTCAACAATATCTTATAGAGATATGTGGGCTGCATGGAGTTCCTTTCTCCATTGTATGTGATCATGATCCTAGTTTCACTACTAATTTTTTTTAAAAAACTTTATAAGTCATTCAGAACTAAATTAAATATCAATACAACTTCTTATATTCATTCTAATTGATAGTATAAATGAACAATTATGACCTTAAAATATACGACTGATGCATTTTCAATGGATTACCTATGAACGTGGTTTCATAATAATTATTTAGTTGTGTTTTATTATAATAATAATTTTCATTTTAGTATAAATACGGGACATCTAAGGCTTTATATGCAATGAAGTGTTAAACACTATATTTTTATGATGATGTATGAGAATGAAAGTTTATTAGACCATATTTGGTAGAGAAAATGGTTTAGAAGGTAAGGATAATTAATAAACATATGTGGATGGTACAAAGTAATACAAAACATATCTATATAATTGAAGAAAATATATTTCTTTTGAGGTAACTGATCATGTTTTTCTTAATTTTCTTTCGATTAGTGTTATATGTTTTGGTAAAAAGGTCATGTTAAGCGCATGGTTCATTGAGACATATAAAATCATGGGTAATGCTTGATTATATTCATACCAAGTTCCATTTACTTTGATTTTATCCTAGGTATATATTATTTTATGTGTTTCAATGTTAATAAAGCATGTGTAATATTCATATCATTTTTTGAGCCTTGATATAGTTTATTATGAAGATAGCCTTTTTAATTAGGAAAATTCAATTCAGTTTCTTGACTATAGAGAGAAATTATTGTAGAACAAGTTATGTCACTATGATACTTTTTTCTAAAAGAAAAACTATATGGTTGAAGAAGTAACATTGGACTCTGAAATTCTAAGAGGGAAAGGTATCCCCACTTATTTAATAAGTGAATAAAACTGTAAGGATGGAATTTCAAAAAGGGTAGAGAATATGACATATGCGGTAATTTTAATTTAATAATATTGATGGCTTATTAATATTATTTTTTTATATTATAGATTTATATATATTATAAAAAATTAGGTTCTTTTTCAGTAAAAAGGAAACAATTTATTTCTAAATAAATTGTGTTTTACATAAAATGTGGATTTATCTAAACCATTGATTTTAAAAATTTATAAGTTTTATTTAAAAAATTATATTCAATTTTTTATTAAATCAAGTTAAAATAATCTTTGGATGAATTTTTATGATTTTTCCAAATTATTATTTTTCATTAAATAGTGAAAAATAATCATTTTATTGATAATTATATTTTCTTATCAATTATTTAAAAATTGAAATTATAATTTGTATTATTTGTAAAATTTCATTAGTTTTATAAAATTTAAATTAATCTAATTATGTTTTTTTTAATAAATATGATTCTTTAATTTAAAATATAACATTTTATATTTAAAAGGAATTTTTTTAAAATACATGTTTTCAACATGTTTTTCTAGTTTAATTTTAAACTAAATTCTGCCACTTTTTTGGAATTTTGGATAATAGATTCTATATTTTTCATAAGTGGTAAAAGATATTTTAAATATTTCCCTTTTAGTTTTGGTTAGTATGAATAGTAACATTAGTAATTTTTTACCATGGTGATGGTTTAATATAATAATTAATGTTAAAAATAAAATGATATGGACTAAAAAGTGACCCCAAAACTTCTAATAATTTTATTGGAAGATTATATCTCATCAATAATCATCACAAGATTCAATATATGGTATTTTCCCCATTTTTATGTTATTATAACCTTTATAACAATTTATGTAATCAAAAGATAAAAATGCCACACTATTTTTTTATAACTATATATTTTTAATATGGGGATAACTAGACGATAATATCTTTTATAAATATTAATTTTAAATATAAATGATTTGTCTTCATCATTTTAATTTATTTTTAATTTTTAGGGAAAAAATGATTACCTTAAATCCTTACACAATGTTGATGCAGTAATTATTCAAATAATTGTAAAATAAAATAAATAATATTTAAAATATTAAAAGTGGTATAATTTAAAAAAATAATTATTACCCATGAATTTTATTGATATAAATTAAATTATATAGAGGTTTGGATTCATTGTATTCTAATTCATTTATTTTCATGATGTAATTAGAATCAAAGTAAATGAATAGTTCGAAAATTGAAATTAATGATTTTTCTAAAAAAATTATATTATAGAATTTGATGTATAATTCATAAAAACTTATATTCATAATAAGGAATATTAAATGGTTAATTAAATCAATAATATTCAAATAATATATTTTTTGGAATTTTATGGTGACATTACTAATCATTAAATGGTGAAAACTATAGTATTATAGTAATTTTCTAACGGGTTAAGGAAGTGTTACAAAAATATAAGGGTTAACTGTTCTCTAACTTTGTATAAAATTTATTATATGATATTATTTTGATTCTTTTTTATCTTATATTATAATTTTATTTATTTATATCAATTTGGACATCAAAATTATTTTATAATAAATTAATATTTTAAAAAACCCCTGATTACCCCTCCCCTCTCTTATAAAAGGGTCCAACATCATATCATTATATTATTTTTAAAAACAATTTTTAGTCCTATAATAACCAAAATAAATTCCTAGAATCTAACAACATTTTATAGTGGATTTATGTTTAGCAAAATACTAATCTTAGAGGTATTAATGTATTAATAAAATGAGAATTTTCAAAGAAGAAGTATATTTTTTGACCACATGTTTTACTTTTAATTATTCTTCCACATCCTTATAATATTATTGAAACATTATAAAATCTTAAAATATTTATATAATATAATGTGGTATTTTAATTTATTTTTTTGGAATAACTTATATCCATCTCCAACATATGTTATGTTGGAATGGAATTTGGAATTTATGTGTGTGATGGACTATTACCTCGTGGAATGATGTAATTGTTTTCAATAGAAACATCTCATGGATAGTTATAAAAATTTAATTACTTATTATATATGATATTAATATCATATTTTACATTTAAAAATATAATATATAATTTAATTTCTTACCTTTCTATTCCCTAAAAAATGATTACATCGTTCGTACGTAAGTGTGAACTACCACCTCCATGTAGCGATTTGATTTTTTTCTTCCCCACATCACATGGATGATATATATATATATATATAAGTATAATTAAAGATGTAATATTATACTTTTTATATGATGAAAATTTTTGAATGGTAAAATTATACTTACCTTCTTCCGATACAGATGTCTGAAAAATGGAAATATTACTCCAGCGTACATACGACCTATCGTCTCCATGATTGTAACATAGTTCATTTTTTCATATTTATATATCATTATTTGTTTTAAAAGAATAATTTATTTATAATAAATATAATTATTTCATGATTATTATTATAAATATGATGGAATATGGATATCAGTGACCACAGTAAATTAACAAAATTAATTTTTGACTTACGAACCGAATGCCATCAAAACATCTGTTGTGAAATTAAATGATTAAATAATTCTTATAAAATGGTAAAAAAGTGAGATAAAAAGAATATTAATACTTAAAAATTTCCAAAATAAATTAAATAATAAATATTATATTTTTATTTTTTATAGAAAATAATATTCTAGATGATTCGGACTCTAACTTTATTTTTTTTAACTCCTCTTTTAGAGTTCCCCTTAAAAATTTCATTTTAATAAATGTCCATATTTTAGAAAAAAATATGGATGTATATATATATATTGAAATAAAATAATTATACAAATAAATTTATGTCTCTTTTGGTCTTATTAAAAAGGTTTTGAAAAAAAAATCATTTTCTGAAATGATTTCAATTTTTTCAAAAAAGGAAAAAGGAATATTATTTTTTAACCTATGTGGAGTCAAAACATTTCCCACCAGTATAATAATTATTTAATTTTTGGATAAATTTATAATAATTCAATTTTTATTCAAATAAAATTCCTCTTTCCTTTTTTCATCGAATTTAACTTTCCTATATTTTTTTAAAGAAAATGATTATATCAATATCTGAAAATGTTTTCTTATGGAAGAAAATAATTTTTTTATAATGCCTGATTTTTTTGTTATGTTTATGTTATGGTTTTTTGATAAATGTTTATGTGAATGGGTGGATCTTTTATAAAAATTTATGGGTGGTTCTGTTGTTGACCGTGGAGGGGTGGTTTTGAGATAAACCAATGTTAGTTGGACCATTGTAGATCTCCAATGAATTGGGTAATGGGATGGTGTAAACCAATCATGTTTCACCTAATTAAATATGGTAATATATGTTAATGGTTATACAAAAAATAGGATGAAGAAAAATATTTATTTTTCTCCAAATAATTTGTGGGAATATACTAAAATTTTTATTCTAATTATTATCATGATAGTTATTCCATGTTTAACCTTGATGGTTACTCTATATATAAGAGTGATATAAAAATGATTCCCAAATTAACAAAATGTTTTATCTATTCTTTCTACGGGGTTTAAAAGTTTCCATTGAGAAAAAGTATGCTTTTAATGTGGAAATTATTTATTTCATAAGCTCAAAGAAAAATCGATGAAGATAATTATTTACAAGTCTTCATGTTTTTCACTAAACTAAAAAATTCATTTCTTTTTATGTCCCTTAATAATATTTATGTGCATATACCATGTTTGAAAATCTTATTCATATGGTTTAAGAATGGTTTTGGGAAAAAAGAAGTAATTTTTAAATTCATGAAGATTTTTTATGAAAATAAAACATGTTTCTTTTTAAAATTGTTTTTAGAGGTAAAATGGATATTGAATAGAAGCACCCAAATTTTCAAATATTGGTTTCGTTTCTCTGAGTAATGGTGTAATTCTATAAAATTATAAACATTTTAAGATCCACCAATGTAATAGAATTATTTATTTACATAAAACTCAATATTAATTAATTTTAAGGATAAAATGAATATTATTTATTGTTTATGATAGATTCCTTAAACTCTCTCTAGGATCATTATACGTACATCACAAGTATTCTTTTATCAGGTAAGCAAGGTTATATTCTATTATAAAATGAGGAAATTTTTTCAATTTCATAATTAATTTTCATTCTTTGGGCTTTAGTAACATGAATTTTTATTATAACCAAAATAAAATAAATTTCCCCATCTTTATTATCCTCTCATCCATACACATAAATCTCTCAACCACTTCAAAAAATAGTAATCCATCCATAAATAATGTTTTCCTCAATTTCATCAAATATTCTCTAATAAATACTGAACCAACTCTTTTTATCTTGATTAACATATAATTTTCATTGGTAACCGGTCCTTTCATTGACTAATAAAAATATTCTAAAATATTTAAATATCCTATCACATATAAAGATAAATCCACTATCCAATATCTATAGACATTACATTTGAGATACGTTGTGTTAAACTTCTAAAACTAATTCCTTATTTGTTGTTTTATATTTATTATTTTGATACATATAAGTATTATTATTCATACTTAGTTTACCCAATATGATATTGATACAATATCCATCAGGGTGACCTAACTGGTCATGTCTTTCATTGTTTTATTCAAATTATTGAAACATAAATTCAACCACCAATCCTTAATTTTTAAATTGTTTTTAAACATTTCATTTGGATTTGGTTTAATATTCATTTACAATTTCCATCCCATATATAATAGTCTCATGAAATATTTTTAAGAGATCCCCCAATTCATTTCCATGTTCCCAAAGCCTCCAAATTACTATTATTATAAAAAAATTAGTAAATTCCTTTGAAAACTACAGATAAACTAGATTTAGACTATTATTTTATTTCTACCCATTGATAATAAACCTTTGATGTTTTCTATAAATTATAATAATGGTATACTAAAACCAATTTTTTGTTCAATCAAGAATTATTTATTAAACTTGTTTAGTCTCTATTTTTAGTATACTTCTCTTTCAAGTTAGTGCTCCCGAAATTTGTAGAATTATGAAAAATTTATTTCTATCCCAAAAATCATTATATTATATCTATATATTTTTATCATTCATAAAAAATTATAAATTTCATGAAAA
The DNA here is from genome assembly GCA_963277665.1 of Viscum album. Taxonomy (NCBI): domain Eukaryota; kingdom Viridiplantae; phylum Streptophyta; class Magnoliopsida; order Santalales; family Viscaceae; genus Viscum; species Viscum album. The sequence continues at coordinate 1,260,079,542 of OY728140.1, read as the reverse complement.
TTATCCATATTCTTTAATAAAACTATGAAATTTATATTTTAACTTAATTAGTAACATCCTGACTTCTTACAATTTCTATTGACTAACTTCAAGATCTATATCTCTCTCCCTCCTATTCTTTCATCTTCTACTCCATAAAAACATTCAACATCATATATTAGATGTGCAACTTATTTAGGTTATCAATTTCATTCCAGAAATTTAAATCTCTTTTAGTGGAAATGGTTTCACTTATTCCTGAAAATTGGTCATCCCACTTTAGGTTCTTACTCTCCATCTCTAGTTTTGAAAACATGAGAAGTTATTATTTGAGATTCGGCATTAGAATGAATTATGTTTCATTTTCCTCCTATATTTCATAATTAATGATTTCATCACTATTAAATTCATCATCATTAAATTTCACAATTTGAAACTTTTCACCATATTTCCTAGAAGCCCCTATATCCTCTCCATCTCTACTTCTGTCATTTTATCAATACATTTATAAAAAATTTACCCTTTGACTTTGTAAAATTTCTTAACAATACCTATTTAATAAAAAAATTCTTCTATTTTAAATTATTTATACTTTTAGGAACTTCTTGGATTAAAAGCCTTATCTTCACAATCCTTATCGTCATTTAATATAACATAATTTTATAATGAAATGTCTAATATATCCACAATTGAAAGACTTTATTCATATAATTTAATTATAATTTCATTTTTTATTTACAAAATTCTTTAAATAAAAGACATAAGTTTATAAAATTTCGTTTTAAGATCTCCATATTCATTCGAGTCTATTTCATATTTAACATCATATTTGCAACTATTCAATTACTTGAAAATCTTTTAAGGATATTTCCGTATCAGAATTTATCTTTCTCTAAAAAAACTCTCTTTACTCATGTCATAAGAATTAAAAATTCAATGCACCTAATCCCATGTAATTGTACCAGGATCATTATCATTAATCACTAAAAACATTATATCATATTTTTTTATCAAGATATAAAATATCTTCCTGACATCCATAAAATTCGATATCTACCCACTAAAACTTTTGATGGTTATCAAAACGTCATTAACGTAAGTGAATAATATATTGGTCTTTTCATCATCATTAATCTTTGAGAACATTATATTTTAGTATCTATACCTATAACCATTCTTTCAGAAAATTTACATTTACAATAAAAATATTTTCTAATTTAACCCAAATTCTATTCACTATCGTAATCCCTTTATCTTTAAGATACAACTATTTTGAAAGAAACCAAAAGTTGTATTTTTAGTATGGTTAGTATTATTTAAGTTATTTTTATTGATCCCAATTATATGAAATCCTTCATTGATATGAGTTAAACCATTCATTTCATCCTTCAGTACATACATACTTATATAAAAAAATATTTTAGCATCTAATATTTCCGCGTATAAGAATATTATACATCAAAAGTGAAACTTCCATTTTTCCTCATGGAATTAATTTTATATTAAAAAAAAGATAAATATAAAATTAAACTTTCAAACATAGAGGAATCTCTTTTCACAAAACATCTACCAGTAATCCATCTTCAAGGAAATTTTAGTTCTCTAATACCACTTGAAAAGGGCCCTAAGTGAATAGTGACAATATAGTAAGGGTGGGATAATCAATAAATACATTCCCTTTTATGATTCTCCTTTAATAAATAATTAAATAAAATTGTAATTAATGAAAATATTCTTATATATAAACCAAATTCACTCTAAGAAACAAAAATATTTTTTTTAACTAATTTTTTATAAGGTTCACTAGTCAAAATGAACATATATATCCTTACGATAATCTAATAAATCATGTTTCAACACATTAAACTTGAAGCACCAGGTAGATTAAAAATTACCATATATTGTCCTTAAAATTGTTATAAATTATGTGTAACCCAAAATGTGTAATTATCTCCTATATAAAATAATATTTTTATATGACATTTTACCAAAAAGAGAGTCTTATATTAATATTTATTGGGTTTCTATAAATTTTCCTTCTTCATCATATTTCTCATATATTACCTCTTATTCCTATTTTATTCACAGATTCTACACACTTTCATTGCAGTTTGTTTCAATCTCTCCACTTCTCCAAATCTCAATTCCAAATTAAATTTAAGTGACTAATATCTAATTTAATCAGTCTCACTTATTTGTCAGCCATTATATCTATCAAAGCCTTCTATACACCATTGGATATGATTATATGTCTTAAAAGGATCAATTTGAATCATCCCATGAAGAAGAAAGTCTTTTATATTACAATAAAAACTAAAATCTGAATTCAACCCTTTATCATTGAAGAACTCTTCATATTATGTCATTATCATCACATTCAAAGTGAAAACAAAAGCTTGAAATCATAGCATAATAGTTTCCCTTAAACTAATAAAAAATTTCCCCTACTATTAATATGTAAAAATAATCTCTAAAGTGTTTTATCATACACCATAAATTCTAAAAAATAAAAAAATTCACATTTTATGATCATTATTGGATGATTTTATTTTCTACAGAATAAATGAATGATTCATTTAATGGATTTAATCATTCAAACCACATGAAATTTTTAATTCATAAAACATTTAGAATGAAATATGTGTGTAAAAAATGAAACTAATCTTCACTCTAAATATTTAAAACATTAAAAATCACTTCCTTTAAATTATGGTGTGACCCCATGTCATGATGGACTAGGTACAAAACATTATTGGATTAGTAATTAAATCATGGAATATCTAATAGAATTATAGTATCATTTTATCAATCTTACCGTATGTTTTAGTGTGATCACTAGCATTATAGTGTGATTAAATCTTATTCAATTATCATTCATTAAAGAACAAGAATGTCTTCCATATTATCTCTTCTATGGTAGTAGACCATTATTAGAACTCCAAATTCTAAATACTAATGTTATCCTATTTTATTCAATCATACAAAAATATATTCACCTCACATTAATTAACATAGTTATCTAGAGTTTTGATATGATTCCTTAATTGAAAAATAATATCTAAATGTTAAAAAAATACAGCACTTATCATATCAACATTAAATTTACCCAAATTTATTTATCCCTCTATTTTACAAACACTTCAGTGCTTGAGGATCCTTCTCATTAAACATTATAAAACATTACCAAAACTATAATCACAATAATATTTTTCATATTAGTCTCTATATATTCAACTTATAATTTAATATAATAAATCTTTATTTAAATTTAAACATGAATAAATATACTTGATCATAGTGTTCTTCTTCCTCAAATGGTGTACTATATTTTTGTTATGATTTAAAGATCTTGAGATTTAAAATTTTATCAAAATTAAATAATTTACCTTAGAAAAAACTACTTTATAATGTTTTTAATCTAAAACTATTGTGAAAAATTGATTGATGGATATATATTCAGCCTCATGAATACTCACTAATATTTAATCTTACTTCCTCTTCATCCAGGAAATAAAAAATTTCTCTAAGATAGAAGTAATCACCCAAAGTGGACTTCCTAGCATACACTAAAATAATCTAATATATATTTATATATCCCAATAAATCATTTTCATTTTTTCCTATATATAATAGAACAAAACCAATCATAGTTTTGACATACTAAATTATTCTTTTTTACATCATGAAATTTTATTTCCTTAAGATAACTTTGGTATCATACCTCTAAAAAGTTTCCAAAAACAATGTCCAACATTGAATGTGTTAAATATAATAGGTTTTATTTCTTTTTATATAACCCAAAATATAAACCAATTATCAATTATCATTATTTGAAAACTCTATCCATGTATAGAATAGTGTTTTCAGATATTTCACATCAACTATTACAAGTCATTTAAAATCTTCCTTATAATTTTTTTACTTCCAAATTAAAATTTTGTGATTTCTATATATCACATGTAAACCATGTAGAAAACATATTAGACCATATATACAAATTTTTAACATTATATTAATGAAATTTAAAAAATCCTTTTATTGATAAATAATCTAAGCACTAAAAATTATGGTATCCATATAAATTTACACCATCATCTTTTGATTAACCACCATCTTTACCCTGAGATTCAGATAAACTTATTCAATTCAGAATCCATGCATTTAAAGAATTGATCAAGCCTTGAATTTTAAGTTATTAGTTATTTTTTATCATATATACTTCTTTCTCAAACCAAAACCCTTTTTTATCTTCTCCAAGAATATGAAAAACGTTATATCCTTTAATATATACCTTTTATACCAGATCTCCATTAAGAAATATTGATTTGAAATTAATTTATAAATCATTAACATTATTTTTACCAATATATTTATGAAAAATATAATCACTTCAAATTAAGAAAATGGAATAAATTACACATTTACATTAGATCCTTCAATTTTGGGGTATCCTTTTTACACTAATCCAGATATGTTTTCAAATAAATTCTCCTTGTTCAATCATTGTGTTCTGTAAAAACAAAAAAATGATAGAATTAATAACTTAGATCCTTGACACAATCTCCCTTGTTTTATTATTCTCAATTTTCACAAGCCTCTCATTCACAGATATGATCTAACTCTCATCCTCAATAACATTATAAATATTTTTGTCATCTACTTGATAAAAAATAATTTTTTAAATTTAATAACTTCATAATTATTTTTTATAACGGATTTAAATAATCTCAAATTATATTCTATTGATTCATTTCAGGATTACTTCATAAAATTATTCTAAAGATATACTTTTTCACGTATCCTTATATTTAAATATCTTTAGAAAATAATCAATTTTCCATTGTTATTTACCTATGAAATTAAAAATATCAGATCTTTCATCTTGAATTTATTCAGGGTTTTGTTGAAAATCCAACTCATTCTTTATATTAGTGACTTTTTCACAATAAACATTCTCCCTAATCCTTTTCATACAAAATATGTATTATTTACACATTCATGAGTATCCAATAGATATTCCTTCATTCCGTTGAGATTCAAAGTTTTTTGTGGATATTCTATTTATTAGGAATGGTATATTTAATTCATAGTATATGAAAATATTTTAATGTTTAGTTATTTACATTCCATGTCTAATTGGGTGGTTTTTCATTTCCCTAACATAACAAGGTAATATTTATGATATGGAATATAGTCTCATTCCTTCAAAAAAAATTAATGGGTTTTTATCAATGAGAATCATCCTATCCATGCTATTTATTATCTCTTTTATCCTCTTAATGACTCCATTTTGTAGAGAAGTTCTCAAAATTGAAAAATGATATCTTATGGAATGTTTTTAAGATAATATTCCATATGGATATTGGTAAATTTTATTTCATTATTAATTTAAAATTACAATAATTTATTATGCATTTCTTCCAGGAAAGTATTTGATAATTTGTATTGAAGTAAAATAATTTATATTTTTGAGGTATAACTATAAACCACTCCTTCCTACTACACTATTAATATAGATAATATGGAAGCTCTATACATTAATGTCCCTTCGCTATTTCATCTTACAATTATTTTTATACACATATTCCATCAACCCTATTATTTTATTTTCCTTTGGATTCTAAGTAATCCAAATGCTTTTTTCATCTACATTAAAATCACACATATGAGTAAGATCACATGTAATCTTGGGTTTTTTGTTGTACTCCTTCATGTTTTCGTATGTCATCAATGAATTTTTAGCCGATTTTACCAAGTAATTTATACCACATTTTTTCATCCTCCTAATATATTATGTAAATTTTATCTAATCCATTTATGATATAAACGTTCCATTTTTATAAATCCTTATTATCACTATTTTATTGTCTTTTCTATTCATAGTGTAATTCATTTTGGTAAACCTTATTACATGTAAAAATTTATAAAAATAAAATATTATTTTGAAATTATGACTAAGACATTCAATAACCATGTAAATCATCTTATCATTTCATTTTCACTAATTGTGGATTTTTGGAGCCATTAATCTCTAATTGGTATTCATTTAAAAAATATATAAATTTTTTCTTTTAAAATTTTAACCACATGACAATATTACTTATTCTGTTTATATAATCTGTGCATTCAAAATCTAGGATCCATGACACTAGTCAATCCATTGAATTCAATGTAATGTACACCATTTCATCCTTTATAGCCATTTTATTCTAGAAAAAATATTATTTTTATTAATATCCTTTGATTCTTCATATATATATGATCCTCCTTCAAATATTATAGATAATCCTCATATTTCAAACATAAAATCTTATTTTATTTATTTATCTTTCCTAATAAATACTCTAGTTATTTCATACTTCCATTTAGAGTATCCCTTGGAATTTTACTTTTCATCAATGATGATAAATATGGGGATTTGTTTCCATAATCATTACCCAAAAATATTATTCATATGAAAAATGATAAAAGAATTTATGGCTTCTCACTTTTCTATATTTCATTTATTCACGGATGTAACTTTTTTCTCTAGAAAAAACCTTTTTATTCATAATATTTCGATAATAATAACACCTAAATAAAGATTCATTCCAATATTTGTTTTATTGGTGATCAAGTAAAATTTTTTACTTCTACCAATTAAATATTCTTATTATGATTGGTAGCATGTTGTATCACATCAACCGTGATAAAAAAAATTTAAAAAATTAGGATCCACACTTGATTTTCGTACATCTTGAAAATATTTTTTTACAGTAAACCCTAAATATTGTTTATAGGATCTCCAATCATTTTTAGTTGCTTCTCAATTACCAATAAGAGGAAAATTTATAATGTAATTTTTATATTTTAATAACTTTTTTCGTAATCTATCTATTTTGGAATAATGAAAACTCTTCATTTGAGATCTATAATTCATTTAAAAATTTATTCCATTAAGTTGGTTAATCAATTAATAATTCCAAACTTATATTTTACATTGAAATTGAGATCAACCACTTTTTCAGAGTGACTAATATTTTTTGAAATTTAATCTTTTTAATCTCATCCTTCAACACATCATTATCTTACTCATGTTACTATATATATATCTTAAAAACACATAAAAATATTCATCATTAATAAGAAATGGTGTTTCCATGAGTTTTATATTGCATTGGTTTTCAACCATATCACTGTCAACATTGGTGTGTTTTTTATTGGATGTGGTGTTGTCATTAATATGTTTTAGTTTATAACATTGGATGTGATTTTTAACATTTCAACTATGGTATAAGAATATTGTTTTATTGTTAACGGTAAATTTTTGGATTTTAATAAGCAATGTCAATAAAGGAAATGAGGTGACAATTTCAATAGAATGTGATATTCCTAGTTAAGGGAAACTGGTGGATTGCATGAAAAAATGTACAAGGCAAGAATGGTGATCATGATAATATTAAGAGATGGGTTGAGGATATTGAGGAATTAGGATCACCCAGACAAGGCTACATCACTCAATTCTAATGGATAATTTCTAAAACCATGATGACCTTGATGAACTCATGGTTAATTATTATTTAAGTGTTTATGTTTATATGGTAATTTGAAGTAAGAAAATGGAGAAAACGAAACAATATCAAAAAGAATATTCATGAGAATGGTTATTATAATCCAAATAAAAAAATACAGAAAATTAATGGGTTTTTATTTCAAATAGTTGAGTGAAAGTCATAACTAGTTTCATAATGTTTCATGAAGTTTTTTTAAAATGTAGTTTCTTGACTACCTCATGAGAATATGTTCAGGAATGATTGGAATGATTCATGAATGTTAATTTTATGAAGGTGGTAAATTTACTAAAGGTGGTATGTTACATGAAGATGAATGTTTTTTATAGTTTTACGTGAATTTAAGATTCTTCATGATGTTTCCTGAAGATTGATAGTTACACGAACAAAGTGTAGGGTTTTTTAAAATGTTGTTTATAACAACCCTTCCATTTATTACACAAATAAACATGATTAATTATATAAAAATGAACATAATACAACTCTGAGGATAGAGAGGTATAGTTTCTTAGGAAATTAGGAACATTACATAACAATATATAACATAAAACACAACAACTTTGTTGAAAGTTTCTTTTACATGACCACAACATTCCTTCATATTTGACATTGCATTGGATAACCTGAGGACATGCATAATAAAAGTGTGAGATATAATGATCAATAAGGGAGTAAACAAGGGATAACATGAAGAATATTTTATATGTTAGACAATATTTATATCAATGGAGAAAAAAAGAAACATGAACATAAAGGCATGATATAGTGTGATTATCCTAACATGGAAATGGGGAAACAACATTTTACATGACATTAGAATAATCCAAGGAACATTGAAAATGGAGAATGATTACAACATCATTTAAATTTAATTAGAATGAGTAAACTTTCATTTCACTTTATGTATCATCAAACTAAAATTTACCCAATTCATTGGAGCGTTATCAAGGCACACCCTTCTTAATCATTTCGTTTTATGCATAAGTGTGCCATATTGATCATTCAACATGGTGTCATTCAAATTTGTAATTTACTCTAGGATAAAGGAATTTGTAATAAATACATTAATCTACATAATCAATAAGTAAATTTTCATAAAGGTGAATACTCTTGATAGAGAAATGGGTATGGTATTTACTACACAATGACTTTGGCTTGGAAAATCACGGTGAAATTCGAATAGCATAATGATGAGACATTAGAATTCATAAAATTGGTTAATGAGATAAAAATGGGTGTATCATAATATTTACATGAAATGGAAAGTAATGGAATCATATTGATACATGTCCCAACATATGTAATGGAATTTAGATTCATAATAAAAAAGAATTGCTTGAATGTAAATAAAGAGAGAGAAATCCCTTACATAATTTCGACATGGTAAAAGGTGTACATGAGAGTTAATAATAATATAGAAAGGATTATATCATCATTAAAAAATAATGATATAATTATAGGTGATGATATAAATCATACACCAACATTTTTAATTGAAAAGACAAGGGTATACCAACATAAAAAAACATGGACAAAAATGAGAGAGGAAGAAATCCCTTACTTGGAAGTGTGATCCCAAAGGCTTGGGAGGGGATTGAGAGAGGCTTACTGGGAACTTGGGTTTCCTTAGAATGATACTAGATAATAGAGGGATTATTATGGATTTGATCCAAGGTTTTTTTGTGAAGATAAGTGGGGGATTGTGTGGGATTATATAACAAAAGAAGGGGAATTCTTTATTATTTTGGTTTTGGACACATCATGTTAAAATATTCAAAACCACAAACCAACCCATGGTTTTTTCCCATAGTTTTTTACAAAGGGTAGGGGGAAACATTATTTTATTGGGACAACGATCTAAATTCTAGAAATATTAGGCCTTCTTATGTGGAGGTGAGTCACACCCTCAAGGAAATCATTTTAAAAAGCTAAACTGTTTTATAAATCGCTTAGGGTCCTCTAAGGCACCATAAAATTAATCTAAAAAATATAAAATCACATTATTATAAAGGTATAAAATATATTTTATGATCATAGTGTTTACATTATTTTATTACTTCACTATTGGGTCATTTTGATTTCATAAAAGACATTATAAATTTAAAAGGTATTTATGTTTTACCCAAAAATTTGACTATCTCAATAAATTATGAAAAATTACCCATTAGATAATTTAGACATCCTAATTTAAAAAATAAAATTCTTTTTATCAAAATAATTTTCTAAATATTTAAATTTTTATTTTTAAAATAAAAACCGATATTTATCGAAAATTCAAGGGTTTTGAAAAATATCGATTTCAAACCTTAATAAAAATTCCAATTGTATTCATAAAAATTATATGATAATTTATATTTAATAAAAATTAATTTAGTAATAATATATCATTAAAATATTATTTAATTAAAAATTCCATTAATTCATCCAAATATATTTCTTAATTGAATATTAACTAAAAATGTTATTGTTCTTTAAAAAATACTTACAAAGTAACTATAATAAAATGAATATATATTATCTATAAAATAATAATGTACATAATCATAGTGATAGTTTCTTATTACATAAACCTTTATAACACCTGTATAAGACCGAATGGTATGGTGTTCGATGGTAATAGACTCCTAGGGAGGCTCAGATAACATTGCTCGGGTGATAATCTCTTTTAACTTCAACTTCTCTCATAGGTGGTTCTGCTCAATATTAATGTGTTGAAGAATGTCTTGGGCTTTGTCAAGAGATAATACCAGTGACACCACCTCCTTTTTAAGCTCTAAAAAAATGGGATTTTTACAGAGCAATTCTACTGGTTGAGGCCATCGCTTCCTTTATCTGAGTAAATTGTATTTGACAAAGCCATCTATTTATACTAATAATTTGATCACTGTTCAATGGTTATATTAGCAATAGTCACAATTCATAATAGTATTTTAAAATCCAAAAACATAAAACCAAAGAAGTTGATATTTTATATAACCATTTTATAAAAAAACATTTAATTATATCAAACTTAATTTTCATTAATAAATGTTTGGGTCGTTACAATCTTCCCCACTTAAGAAATTTCTCCCCCAAAATTCCCTTTGACCCCACTAAATATATGTGGGTAACTCTGCTTCATTTCTTCCTCTGATTCCCACATTGCATCTTCAAACTTGTGGTTTTTCCAAAACACCTTGATTAGGTTCATTGCCTTATTTCATAGAACGTTTTCCCTACGATATAAGATCTTCACGTGCTTCTATTCATAAGATAGTTCATTCTCCAATGGTACCACCTCTAGATTGAGTACATGTGAGGGATCAGGTATGCACGTCCTCAAGAGTGATACATAGAATAAATCATGTACTTGAGATAGTTTTGGTGCTATTTCTAGTTGGTAGGCCACATCTCCAATGCGACCAAGGATCTCAAAAAGTTCGACGTACCTTGTAATAAGATTTCCCTTCATCCCAAATATCCTAAATATCTTCCACAGTGATATACAGTGGAATACCATGTCTCCGGCATCAATCTCTAGGTCTCATCGACGATTATCATCATAGCTCATTTTTCGACTCTGGGCAGCTTTAATGTGATACAGGATGATCTTAACCTTCTCCACCATTTCATAGACCATTTCTGAACCTAGGAGTTTTTTCTCCCCAACTTCATCCCAGCATTCCAGTGTTCTTCACCTCTTCCCATATAGGGCTTCATAAGGATCCATTTGGATGCTTGATTAGAAATTGTTGTTTTAAGAGAACTAAACTAGATAAATATATTGATATCATCCTACTTTTGAAGTTTATTGAGCATGATTTCAACATTTCCTCGTGTGTTTGGATAGTCTGCTCAGATTGGATGTCAGTTTGAGGATGACAAGTCATACTAAAGTTCATATTAGTACTTAGAGCATTTTAAAGACTCTTCCATAACATAGAGGAAAATCTTGGATCTTTATTAGATACAATAGATTGTGGTACTCCATGAATCCTTACAACATATTTTATATATATCTGTGCTAGTTGATCCATTGAGAAATCCTCTCGAATTGTAATGAAATGTGTAGTCATTGTAAGATGATCCACAATAATCTCGACAGCATTGTTCCCTTTGGATGTCTTTGGAAGTCCAGTGAAAACATCCATAGTGATGTTCTCTAATTTCCATGTTGGTATGGGTAATGGTTGCATCATCCCCTAAGACTTCTACCTCACATCCTTCAATTGCTGACATACCAGGAACTTTGATGTATACTCAGTGATCTCCTTCTTCATTTTATCCCGCCAATAATTCTCTTGTAGATATCGATACATCATTGTGTTTCCTGGTTGAATAGATAAAATAAAACTATGTGCATTATCTAAATGTTCTTTATTTAACTATGTATTTGATAGAACACGTAGCCTTGACCCAAATCTCAAAATTCTATCTTCAAAAACATGGAAATCCGGGGATATCCATTTTCTGATAGTTTCCACTTTCTTCTGAATTCCCACATCATCCTATTGGACATCTTTAATCATTCCAAAAGATATGGTTGGGAAATAATTTGTGAAATTATTGATGATGTTCCCTTATTTATGATTCACTTGTCGATCATCATCAAATATAAGAAGATTGGATCATTTTTAATTCTCATCAATGATAGAATCACTAGGCCTTTCCTATTTAGAGTGTCTTCCACCTTGATCGTGTTCCATGGGTGGTAATGGATTAAGAAATCATAGTATTTTATCAGCTCTAAAAATCTACATTGGTGCATGTTCAACTCTTTTTGTGTGAATATATAGCTCTGGTTTTTTTGATCTGTATATATTTGTCACTTCTCCCCAAAGAGGTAAGGTCAAAAAAAAATTTAAGTGAAGATTACTGAGCCAACTCCAGATCATGGGTTGGATTGTTTTTCTCCTGAAATTTCAATTTCCTTGATGAATAGGTAATGGTTTTATCATTTTTCATCAACTTACAGCCTCGGCCCTTCTTCGAAGCATCACTGAATGCCACAAAAATTTCTCTACTTTGGGGTAGTGTGAACCCGAGCATAGTGATATGTTTTCTTTTCAACTCATTCATGATATCTTTAAATTAATCTCTTCAAGAAAACTAGTCTCACTTTTGAGTTATCTTGGTAAGAGGGTTTTAGAATCATGATAAATTTCTCACAAATAGGAAATAATATCCACCTAACCCAAGGAAGCTACAGATATATGTCACTGATGTTGGACTCAGCTATCCCTTAATTGTAGCGGTCATGGAGAGATCCATAGATATCCCATTACTTGTGATGATATGACCCAATAATGAGACTTTATTCAACCAGAAATCAAACTTTCTATACTTTTCATAGAGATTCCCCTTTTGAAAGGTATCTAGTACATTTCATAGATGCTCCTAATTCACCTCCTTGGTTTTGGAGTATATTAGAATATCATCAATAAATACTACCAAAAATTTGCCTAGGTAATCTCTAAAGACTATATTCATCATGTCCATGAAGATTTCTAGAGAATTAGTGAGTCTGAAAGGCATTACTATGAATTCATAGTGCACGTAACTTGTACAAAAAGTGGTCTTGGGAATATCCTCCTTCTTCAACCTTACTTGATAATATCCCAATCATAGATCCACCTTGGAGAAGTATTTTTCTCGACATATCTAATCAAATAAGTCATAAATTCACGGAATAGGATACACATTCTGTATCATGATTTTGTTGAGCTTCCGATAATCAATGAAAAGGGACATTGACCCATCCTTCTTCTTGATGAAGAGGACTAGAGAACCCCATGGTGAAGCACTTGGGTGTATAAATCTTTTATCTAGATTCATCTGTAGTTTTTTCTTTATCTCCTCAAGCCCCAAAACAACCATTCTATATGAAGTCTTGGATATTGAAAATGCCCCAGGTATATGATCAATCAAGAATTCAACATATCTTATGGGAGAAAGACAAGGAAATTCCTCCAAAAACACTTTAGCAAATTCCCTCACAATACGCTTGTCATCATGGATGGTTGATTCCATAGACTCAATCAGTTGAGAAAGTTACACATGCTCATAGGGTTGTAATATTAATGCTTGATATGATGGTTCTAAAGAAGATTTATCCTCCTCCTTTCACTTGTACAGAATTGGGGGGTCGATTCGCCATATGGAGAGTGATTTCCCTCTCACAAGAATTTATGTTGGATCTATATAAGTAAATCCAATCTATTCCAAGAATGGAATCAAATTCCACCAAAGATAGTATGATGAGGTTTTCCAGTAATTTCATACCACACATTGTGTTAGGGGAGGATTTATATTGATGGGTTGCAATGATTTCCCCATTTTTCATTCTCACTAACATATTTACTTCCATGATTTGTGGTGGTGTTGGGATTTTTCTACTATACTTTAGAGATATAAAATAATGCATAGATCCAGAATCAAAAAAGTATTTTTTTTCCTATTCTGGAATGAATAACTAGCATAACTATCAAAAATTCATACTTGGGGTTCACTTTCATGGTAGGGATGACAAAAGCTCTCCCTTGCTGCCTTGGAGTTTGTTGGTTGCCTTCGAAAACCCTTGGACTAGGGAACTAGTTTGCAAAGTGCCCTAGTTATTTTCAGTTGAAGAATTTAACAACACATTGAGGGTCAAATGGAGCGTTCTTCTCCTAGTTCGTAGCCGCAGGTTTTTCTTGTCGACTGTTAATTGCGAAGTGCCCTTCTCTTCCACAACTAAAGCATTTCCTCATCGCCTTTAGGCAATTTCTAGGGTTATTATTTCTCCACCATTGGCAAGTGGGGTGTGGGAATTTTTTAGTACTATTGGATTTATCCATAGGACCACTAGAATTAAATTCCACCTTATTCTTCTTATCTCCACGATACCCCTTAGATTTGTCAATCTCTATTTCGATGTTGGGGGCACATCGCACAATTTTTTTTATAGCTCTCGAAGTCACGGACCAGTGGGCTTTCAGTAAGCTAGGTTTTATCCCACAAAAGATGTGGTCAACGTTGCATTCGAGGGAAACAACAAATCCAGAGGCTTATCAGGCAATCCTTGTGATGTTTTCCTCTTACACTTTTATGGATTCATTGTCTTTTTTCTTGATGTAAAGGAAGTACCTTTCCATCTTAATTTGGAGGGTTCAAGGAAAATATTTATCAAAAATAATTTTTTAGAAATCCTTCCATTCCAATGCCTCGATCTCCTCCTGATGCTTCGTATTTTTTTATCAATGTCCACCATAGATCATCATAATCCTCCCTATGATATAGAACTATAAGAAATTTCTCTTGTTTGGAACATGTAATGATGGATAAGATCTTTTTAATGTATTTGATCCATTGGTTAATTATTGACGGATCAGATGATCCTTTAAAAGTAGGAGGCCTTTTTCTCATGAATCTCTCGATTGTGGCGTATTCTTTCTTAGGGGGGGGGGGTTGAATGTTCATCATTACCCATGTTTTTATTAAATTCATGAGTTAGTTTAGATATTATCATGACAAAGTTCATGATTATGGCTTCCATCAGATTGGGAATATCATTAGAATAGTTGTCACATTGATCTTCACATTGGTAGTTAGCCTGAGTCCTCCTATTACTGGTCAATGCCTAGAATAAAATAAAAAATAGGGGTAACACATAAAGGGGAATCCAATAAAAAAAGGTCTAACTTATAAATTACTTTTATTTTCTTAACTTTTGAATTTATAGGCTTCAATCTATGTTATCTAGGATCTACTTCCCAATATATATTCTTATGGGCATTTTTTTATCCCCTTAATAATGGTTTCATACTAAGCTTATGAATTTACCAAAGAATATCCTCTGGGAGTGTCATAACCCAGAGTGTTGTAATGACTATGGTCATGCACCTGTTCCCATTCAAGGCTTTCTCAAAGTAGTGTTTTCAGGTTTTCCCCTAGATACATCTGTACTAGAGCCACCTCTACCTACTCGTATCTAGACAGGGATGTATTTTATTGATAAACCACTTACTCAATACTTACCAAAATTTAAGGATATTTTATTATACTTAGTCTTATCCCTAAGGCTTTTATTAGGGTTTTCTAATATTAATCCCAAACATAACTAAACATATCCTCCGATAACAACTATAACAACCTAGCTCTTCATTAAACACATAAACATGATCTATTACATAAACATTCACTTAATACAACTATGAGGATCTAGAGGACTAGTGTATTAGAAAATTAAGAACATTACATAACAAAATAGAACATAAAATGCCACATCTTTATTGAAAACTTCTTTTACATAACCACAACATTACTTAATATATTATATTGCATGGGATAACCTAGGGACATGCATAAGAAAAGGGTGAGATATAAATCCCAGTATGGTAGTAAACATGGAATAACATGAAGAATATAGTACATGTTAAAAAATAGGTATATTAATGGATCATAACAGAAAAACGAACATAAAGGCATGATATAGCATGATTATTATAACAAGGAAATGTGGCATCAACATTTAACAAGATATTAGCATCTTCCAAGGATCATTTCACATGGATCTTGAGTAAAAATTCATTGAAATTGAATTATAATGAGTAAAACCTCATTTCAATTGACGTATCGTGATACTAATCTTTACCCAATGCATTAGAGCTCTATAAGGGTGCACCCTTCTTAATCATTTCATCTCATTGATAGGTGTGCCACAAAGATCTTACAACATGGATTTATTCAATGTCATCATTTATTCCAAGATAAATGAATGTGAAATAAATAAATGAAACTATAAAATCAATAAGTAAATGTGTGTAAATAAGAATACCCTTGATAGAGTAATGTGAATGGTTTTCACTACAAAATGACTTTGGCTTTGAAAATCACGGTGAAATTCAGGCAGCATAACGGTATGACAGAATAATTCATAAAAATGGTTAATGAGAGAGAAAGGGGTGTCTCATAATATGTACATGAAATGGATAGTAAGTGGATCATATATATACATTTCCTAACATATGTAATTTAATTTAGATTCATAATACAAAAGAATTTCTTGAATGCAAATAATGATAGAGAAATCCTTTATGGAATTTCGGCATGGTAACGGGTGTACATGGGAGGAATTAATGTGGGATAAAGGGGTATATAATCATTCAAACAAAATTAGGGAAGTATATTTTAGGTAAGAACTCATACCCCAAAATTGTTAGTTGAAAACACAAGGGTATAGCAACATAAAGAAACTTGGAAAAAATGAGAGTGGAAGAAATCCCTTACATGGAAATATGATCCTACTGGTTTGGGAGAGGCTTGAGAGAGGGTTATTCAGATCTTGGGGAGCCTTGGTAGGATACTAGAGAGAGAAGGGAAAATTAGGGACAATCTTCAAGTGTTTTTAGTGAACAGAACTGTGATCTTGGGTGAGTTTATATATGAAAAGAGAGGGAATTCATTATTATTTAGGTTTTTGACACCACACATTTAACTAATAAAAAACAAAAACAAACCCATGGTTTTGCCCAAGTTTTTCTCCAAAGAGGAGTGGAAAAAATTATTTTATAGGGCCAATGGACTAACTTCTTATAATATTAGTCTTGCCTTTGTGGAGGTGTGTCACACTCTCAAGGAAATCATCTTAAAAAATTAAAATATTTTATAAGACTTGGAGGGTCAACTAAAGCCTAATAAAATTAAGAAAAAAATATATAATAAAATTATTTCCAAGGTAAAACATATATTGACTGAACATAATGTTTATAGAATTTTATTACATAGCTACTGGGAAATTATTATGTCACAAACCACATTATATATTTATACGGTATTTACTTTTTACCCAAAAATTCGACTGTTTCAGAAAATAATGAAAGATTCACCATTGGATAATTTAGACGTCATTATTCCAAAAATAATATTAATTTTATCTAAATAATTTTCTAAATATATTAATTTTCTTATTAAAAAAAACGATATTTATAAAAAATTCATGGGTTTTGACAAAAAACACCTTTCAAACCTTAATAAAAATTCCAATTATATTCATAAAAATTATATGATAATTTATATTTAATAAGAAGTAATTTATTAATAATATTTCATTAAAATAATATTTCATTAAAAAATCCATTAATGTAATAAAATATATTTCTTAATTTAATATTAACAAAAAAATTCTTGATTTTCATTAAAAACTATTTACAAAGAACAATAATAAAATTAATGTATATTCTCTATAAAAAATTAATGTAAATATTGATAGTATTAGGGTCTTGTTACATAACCCCTTATAACACCCTCATAAGACTAAAGGGAAAGGTGGGCGATGGTGAAAGACTCATGGGGAGTCTCAGATAACATCGCTCGGGTGATAATCTCTATTAACATCCACTTCTCTCGTAGGTAGTTCCGCTCATGATTAATGTGTTGAACCTCAGCTCGGGCTCGGTAAAGAGTGAATCCCAGTGATGCGATCACTTTTCTAAGATCTAATAAATGGGAGTCATACTGATAAATTATACTATATGAGTCCATATCTTCCTTTTTCTGAGTAAATTGGATTCGATAAAGCCTTATATTTATACTAATCATGTGATCCCTGTTCAACGACTATATTAGAAACAGTCACAATTATTAAATGTATTTTTGAAATCCAAAAACATAACAACAATGAAGTGAATTTTTTATATAACCATTTTACATAATAACACATTTAATTAGATAAACAAAAATCATTAATAAATGTTTGAATCGTTGCATTGGTGAAGAACGTGTAAGTTTCACATAGAGGTGAAAAATAAAATTAATAGGCTGGATCTCTAAATACCCTAATGCATTGAATTCATGAAACAGTTGTGAGAAGTTTTTCCTTTAGTGAAAAAATGTTAAGAACATTAGTTCCATTAAAAATGAACTTGTGTCAATCTGACAACAGTATTTTTGAAAAATTATAGAATGTTTCAGAAATTGTTTTTTGTTACATGAATGTTTGTAATTTTGAGACACAATGAATGTTTTATTAAATATAAGTGTTTTTTAACCCAGCCAAAGTTAAATAAAAAATTTACATTGCATGAAAGTGTTATTTTTCACAACACATAATATTATTGGAACTCATTAAAGACCTTTTTATAGGAAGTTGATATTCTTTAATAACTTTCTAAATAGTGAAACTGAGGTTATTACATTGATGATTTTCACTACTATTCTTAAATGATAATTGTGAAGGCCAATGATAAATAATTATTTAATAAATTATTATAGAGTTATGTCATTCATTGTTATGTATTCCAAGTAGTGATAAAAGAGATAGGACATAGGGAGTGAACCTTGGGGGGTAGTGTTCCCAGCATTAAATATTATAAAGGCAGTGATTATAGTATGGAGTGAAATTAGCCAAAACATTGTATCAAAAAGTATAGTAATTACAACAATATTTTGTCACATTGAGACAACATAAATGCCTTCTCTTTAGATGTAGACCAGTGAGAGTGAACCAAGTAAAATTCTAGTGTCTTCTTCAATTTCATTTTCTAAACTTTTTTCGGATGATCATTGGTGATTTTGGAATGATAGATCATTAATATTATCTGAATAGGGATAAGATATTTTCACCATTTAATCATATAATTACTAAATAGAGGAGAATAATAGTGACCCTACAAACAAGGGATGTCAAAATTAGATAGCATAGTGATATTTTCATGGGTAAGTGGGGAAATGCGTAACGCCCAAAATTTTATGGTGTTGTATATTTTAATGAATATAATAAATAATTCTAATAAAAACAATGTATAAGTATTTTTTATTAATAATAATAAAAGAACTAACATGGATATATAAAATATTTCATTATAAATATACTACTCTATGTAAGAGATAATGTTAAATATACATCAACCATCAGTAACAAAAGAGGGAAACATACGACAAAAATAAAAACTCTATAATCATAGCCTAATTATTAAGGATACTTCGTGAGTATAAATCCACCTAATAGTATAAGAGTAACAATAAATAGAAGTGAAAAAATAGTAATCATTCTAATGGGTGAAAATAATGAAATACGTAGAGTTTGGATTATCAAAATATCATTTAAGTATGTTATTTATAGCATAAAGGGTATGAATTTTTAGAAATATAGTCATTATAGTATTTTTTTTAATTATATATATATATATATGTTAAGATATTATAAAATTTTGGTAAAGTATTATTTAAAAAGTAATTTTATGTTATAACTGAGAAAAATTTATATGTGAAGTTTAATTCAAAATAACATATAGTAATAATTGAATATATAAACTTTTTAAATTAAATATATAGTCTTAACATTAAAATCTAACAATTGTCCAATTTAGAATGATGCTTTTTAATAATACTTTTTCCCAAAATAAAAATTAGGTTAAAAGAAATGTTTTTCAAATAATGATAAGTAAACTAATATGAATGTTATGGTTACTAAAATATTAATTCTAGTAGTAATATAATAGAAGAAAACATTAATAAAAATAAACATATAAGTAATTTAATAAATATAATTTTTGAACAAAAAATTTAAATGTGAATAAATTTGATTGGGTGCATTTAAAAATATTTTTAAATTTTAAAAAACATAGTTATATAAAAAAAATTATAACCATGAAAGCCATAAGGGATTCTTTATATACCCTATTGAGAGTATAATGTTTAACATATAGGGGAGGGATAGCCTATGAAACCATTTCATAGTATGGTAGAGCCTTCCTAAAAACATGTTAGTGAATAATTCCCACAATGAGCACTATTATGTGAGAACATGGACATGGGGAAACACAGGTCACCACGGCCTATTCACCCAGTGATGTGTGACCGTATGCAGTTTTTGATCCCCTGATTCATTGTATTGTCAAGATAATGGGAGTAGTTGATATTTAATTATTTCTTAATAGACCAAATCTTTGATTTTGGAAGAGTCATTTGGGATGTTGTAGATCCACTAAAAAACGCTCGCTTATAATATAGATGCTTGATTCAATACAACCCATCCAATAGATCATCCCACGTCATTTTATTAAACCTCAAGTTGGTATCCTTCATCATATTCAACTTCTCCTTTTGATGTATGTTTTTTCTTTCAGGTATCACCTACAAACAATTTACCACAAAACCACTACCTCTACTATTTGTATCCTTGAAGACAACTCTATAACCCCTATGGCGGGACATATCATAGGTATTTAGTTAAAGTAATCACCCAAATCATTGGTTAATGTTGGAATATTAAAGGAAAACTTATTTAAAAAGCTTTTCAATGCATAAGTAAACATAAATTTATATATATATATATATATAAACATTCAAATTTAAACTCTAGTATTATACATGAAAAAAGAATTCAAATTAGAATTCTCAGACCATCAAGTTTCATGAGAACGTAGAAAACAAATATATATATATATATATATATATATAAGGAAATGAAATAATTCTTTTAACCAAGGATCACCAATATTTTTTTTGCAATCCATAAATCTCATCACCTTTTCCTCAGTTCAGATAAGTAATAGGATATACAATATATATGTAAATCAGAACAACCACTATTTTTATTACACATTAATTCATGATTAAATACATAATATTAAACACAATCAAACCTTTACACTTGATATGTGAATTTTATTTTTGAATAGGTACATTACATAACAACATAAACTTGGGGTTATGTCACCATTATTGAATATTCACATAACTTGATCATAAAATTTCATTATATATAAAACTGCATGGGATAACCCGGTAACATATATAATTAAGGAGTAAGATATAAATCCTAGTAAGGTAATAAATATGACATAACATGAATAAAGTATTACATGTTAGAGAATAGGAATTTCAATTGAACAAAAAATGGGTGATAATCATGAATATGAACAGTGAGACATGATAGAGCATGATAACATAAAGGAAACATTAAAAGGTGGAAACAACTTTAAATATGGAATCATAAACACAGCTCAAGGTTAACCACCAAAACCAAATGATGGAAAAATCCAAATATGGATTTGGTTAACTCCCTACTCCATTGAATTGAATATAAGGATACTAAAACATTACACAATGTAGTTGATCATTATATAATTTCATGCGTACCCATCACTTTAAAAAATTAAAATTAATAGGTTTTCCACATAGATCACACAGAAATTATTCATTTTTAATCCAAATTTTATTCCATGATAAAGGTATATGGAATAATAAAATTGAAGTTCCCAATAAAGTAAGTATAAGTGTATAATGTAGATCACTCCTACAAGGAGATGTGTATGGGTATTCACTACACAATTTGCTGTCCTGTAAAATAATTGAGAAATTTATACTAGATAAAGGTCATACTCAATGATTCATAAAATTGGTTAAATGAGAGATAAAGGGGATTATAATTATTTGGAATTTTTTATTATTAATAGAAATGTGGGAAAGAATATCCAAAAATTATTTTTTTAAAATGAAATATATAAAATGAACAAGATGATTGAATTGAAAATATGAGGGGGAGGTCCCTTAGTAAATACCAGTATTTCATTGATTGTACATAAATGATCAAGGGAGGGATAAATAGAAGTGAAAGGGGACTGTCATCACATGTCAGTAAAAAAATAAGTAACAAGTATTCATAAAAACAAACCCAAACAAGGAAAAATGGACACTAACAAGCATAACATAAAATAGGCTCTTGAACTAAAAGAAGAGTGGGAGAACCCTTAACTTGAGAGAGTGATTCCTAAGAATATTATGGGAGATTATCGAGAGAATAAAGGATCCTTGGGAGAAGTTTGGATATTTTAGTGTCGAGTAAAGACATTCTCCATGGTTTTTGAGTGATGATAAATTGGGGGTTTGGTGGGTTTATATAGGAAAATAGAGGGGAGTTCTTTTTTGTTTCCCAAACACAGGATTTGGAATATATATAGTAAAATAAAAAACAGGAAATATTTCTATGTTTTTTTTACTAGTTTTTCTACCAAATTAAGTTGGTTTTAATTATTTTAAAAGTTCAAGGGCTGAATATAATAAAATATTATTTTTGGTGATGTGGATGTGAGTCATTTTCTTAATGAAAGGACTTTAAAACCTTAAAAGATAATATAGATTTTGGAGGACTCATAAATTATTTATAAAATTAATCAAATAACCTAAAAATAACATTATTATAAAGGGAATGAATATATTTAGAATTGTATACCATTTATAGTAATTGTTACATCTTGTTGGGGAATTAAGAGGTCATAATATACACTATATTTATTCTGTATTTAATTTTTACACGAAAATTTAACTATCCTAGAAAATAATAAAAAATTATCCTTTCAATAATTTTGATGTTATGATTCCATAAATAAAGTTTATTTCATTTAAAATTTTTCTATATTTTTTAATTTTGAATTTTAAAATATGAATTTACATTTATTGAGAAATTATGGGTTTTTTGACAAGAACAGTTTTAGAACCCTTGTAAAAATTATTCCTGACATTATAAATTGTATTATGAACTATAATTAATAAATATTATTTAATACTAATATTTTATTATAATAATATTTATTTTAAAAAATTCATCGATTCATCCCAATGATTGTCTTAATTAAAATTACATATTATCCAAAATTATAATTTTTGTTTTATCGAATCAAAATCAAAATCATTAATAAAGTAACAATAATAAGGTTAAAATACATCATTATTCTACAAAATATTCATATTCATATTAATAGGTAATGGATACATGTCCCTTTATTACATCGATAAACACACAAAGGGGGGTTCAGTGAACATAGTTTAGGTCATCATCTCAATGGGATTTAACTTATCCCATTAGTGATATCGCTCATGATTATGTTACCAGATCTTAGCATGGTCTTGGTCAAAGTCAAATCCCCATGATGTTATTTCCCTCAGAAGTTGAGATAAATTGGATAAATAGAACACATACATGGTTCATGAACCTTATGATTCCATCATATTCATGGTTAAACTCTGGAACATTTCTCATCATCTTCTTCAACTCCACATTTTCCTCATATACCTCATTAATATTTGCATATATTAGTGGATGCAAACTCATTTGATAAGTATAAGATTTATTTACATACATCAATATTTGCAGGATTATCCTTGAAAATATTTAATTATTGTATCTTTTTAGAACATCATTATAGATAATATATCATTATCATTTCAACTCAAATCATCTTCCGCCTTTTTGTCTTTCCCAGGGTGGTAATGTATTGAGTATTCATAATATAAAATCATCTCCAACCATCTTCTATGGTGCATATTCAACACTTTTAGTCTAAAAATATACATTAAACTCTTATAATCAGTATATATATCACACCTTTCTCTGTAATGATATTGTCTTTATATCTTTAATGAAGAAATTAGCACAGATAACTCCAATTCATGAGTTGGATAATTGTTTTCATTAACATTCAATTTTCATAAGTAATAATCAATAACCATATATTTTATCATTATAATGCATCTAAATACCTTCTTAAATGCTTCACTATAGATTAAAAACCCCTTATCCACTATAAGGGATTGTAAGCATAAGTTTGTTAACTAAAAATTTATTTAGTTCATTGAAATTTTCTTCACATTAATTAGTATAATGGTATATGGATTCCTTTACAAGTTAACTTGGTGAGTGGATTATATATACATGATAAATTCTCCACAAATCATTGATAATATCCCACCGAACCAAGAAAAAATCTTATCACATTGACATTGGTTGGAATTGGAAATTTTTTAACTAATTTATTCTATGATGGGTCCATAAATATAACCTCTTTTAAGATTACATTACCAAAAAATGAAACTTTTTATAGCTGAAATATACATTTGGAAAACATTTCATATAATAACTATTTCCTTGGGGTCTTTAGCAGAATACTCATGAGATCATCATGTTATTCCTTTCTCATTGAATATATAAGAATACTATATATAAGGATAACCTCAAATTTATCAGTGTAATATATAAAGAATCTATTAATTAAATCAATGAATATAAAAGGGGTATTAATATTTCCAAATGGAATCACTACATATTCATGGTGTTCATACCTTTTATGGGATTTTTTCTTTTGTATATCCAACTTTATAACCCTCAATTTATGATATTAAGAGAAAATTTAAAACTTGTAAATGAATTTATCTATATTAAGTTGATCAATTATATCATTAATATGGGGTGGAGAATACTTGTTCTAGATTTTAATCATGTTTAGTTCCTAATAATAAATGTAGAGGCACATATATCCATCATTATTATTAACAAAAAAATAGGTTCCCCATAAGGTGACACACTTGTCCGAATGAATCCCTTATCAATATTATCCTTAGGTTTCATCTTAAATACCTACCAAACAATCTAGAAAATTATATAGAATATATTTAAAATAAGTGTAGCACTAGGTATGATTTCTACTGAGTACTCCACTTCATGATTTGGTGTAAGACTATGAATATCTTTTAGAAATACATTCAAAAACTCTCATATAATAGAAATAGCATCAATGTTAACCTTCTCCAAAACCATCAGAGATAAATACCCATTTTCATCCAATGGCCCAAAGGCCATAATTTTTTATTGATTTGGATAATCCACCATTAAAGGGGTGAGGTGTAACCCTTACAAGTACCATAGGAATAAGTATTACATGGACCATATGCCTTAGAGGAAATCATTTCCCATAGGATTCAAACATTACATAAAACCTAGACTAACTACTTGGAAATGCTCCTCCCCAGTATCTTCATCGTGAAATCATCTCTCCATCTTCGCATGGTTGTTCGGCTAGGATTTCCCTTGCATGCACAGGCTTTTCCCAATGTTAGGTGTCATACCCTCTCATTTTGGCAATCCGTTTATCTTCTTCTATGGTTAAATCTTCTTGCTCCTCCTACTTCTAAAGTTTGTTACTTGTAGGTTGTCTAGTTTTCATCTGCACTTAAGGTGGA
This sequence comes from Viscum album, assembly GCA_963277665.1. Lineage (NCBI taxonomy): Eukaryota > Viridiplantae > Streptophyta > Magnoliopsida > Santalales > Viscaceae > Viscum > Viscum album. The sequence continues at coordinate 1,260,054,037 of OY728140.1, read as the reverse complement.
CCGAAGGCCTTGAGGTTTCCCAGAGGCCTTACTTGACCAAAAGGCCTAGGTATCCCGAAGGCCTTAAAGGACTCAGGGACAAAATCGGTGTCCTGAAGGCCCATATGGTGGAAATCCTGGCTGCTACAGTGCCAAACAGTTCCTGTTACAGTTCCCGCTACATTACCTGCTACAATACCTTCTATAATAAGTGAAATTTCTATTATATCTTCATATTTATCATCACATTGTTAGATGATAATAAGTTGGTTCAAAAAATCAATCATGGAAACCATTCATTAGTAATTTATATGCGATTTATGTAGAGAATTAAAATCCACGCCTAAGATAACATCAAATTCAACTATTGGGAAAATAAAAATATTTTTTGGAAGTGAATTACCACAAACATCAACCAGATAAGAATTACATACTAGATATGTGTTCATCATCCCATAAGGGGTTTACACAAATAATACAATATCTAATCATTGGGGAAAGGAATTAAAATTCTAAAATAATATAAATGATATAAGGGATTTTATATAACTATGATAAAATAAGATAATTAAATATTTTAGCATACATATCCTCAACCTCATGTTCATTATTCTATCTTTAATCCCTTAGTAAAACCAAAATGGGAAGCATAACTACTGGGCCTCTTGGATTATAGTGGTCACTCATTAATATAATGTATAAATCATGACATGATATTTTCAATCTATGATACTTTATGTTTAATATAGGTGATTTATGGTCTTCACCTATTAATATCCTCAATGATGGTTCGTAAAGAGTTTGTGAACTTGAAAAGAATATATGTGGTAGTTTCAAACTATGTGTCCAGTAAGTCGTATTTTCATACACTAGGTGATGATCAAATCTAATCCCAATACGCCCTTTTTAGTGTTAATACCCCTAGGTATAAATATACTATATCCAAATAATATTTCATTATCCATGCAGGGATGTAATTTCTTGAAACCACTCACTCTATCCTTTACCAATATTCTGGTATATTTTCCTATACTTTGACATATCCTTTAAATTATCCCTACGGATATCACTAATGTTTTCTCATCCTAGTTTTTTGTGGTCAACTAGACCATTCATATTATACCCACTATAACAACCCAGTGTTTTAAAATATATATATTACATCATAATATATAAATATTCATTTCATTATATAAAAATGTTCACGGGGACTATAAGGGTTTGGTGTCGTTCAAAACATGGATACATAAACAATGAGTTCATAAGTGAACTAAATAATCTCCCAATAATTTATACATAACTAGATCGCCTCTTAGACATATCATACAGAATACCATTATTCATAATTGAGGAAAAGTAATCATAAGAAAGGGACTACTTAAATTCTCAATAAGGGTATTCATGGGAGATATCAACTTAACATGAGCATAAGGGTATGAGAACATGAGAATAAAATTTTAAAAACATAACATGCAAATTATAGAAAAAAACTTGGGCCAGAGAATATATACTTGTTGTTCCTAAGACATGAATCATAAAGAAATCATAGAGCATAATCCATGAGAGCTTAACATTGGCATAACATATAGATTTTGGGAATACCCATAATAATATTTTATCTTATGTCATTGTCACTCTCCTAGAAATTCATAAAATTTTAGGCTTAGAATAACCATAATTTAACCTATTTTAAGATTCAGACAACCTCCTTGGTACCCAATTTTGGGATTTTTATAACCTCATGTGTACCCTTTGAGATCATAGAACATTAATCATTACCCAATACATTTGAGAGATATATAATTATGGGGCCACACATTAGATAATGAAAATAATATAAATGCATGCCACAAGAACATAAATCATTCATTATATCATAACCCATGAAAAGTAAATGGGTTTCGTAGATATTTAATCAAATCATACCCCATGTAAAAGAAATATGTTTCATAAATATTTCTTTAATTCATAAAATCATAACTCATGGAAAGGGAGTGGTTTCTACAAAAATATTTTCATCATTATAATAAACCATATAGTTAGATAATAAGTATCCTATAATTTAATAATATCCTTAGTAAGTCTTCAAAAACATCAAATATTTTCATATTGGATGGAAAATTAATTTGAAAGATCACATGGAACATTTCCTAAGAAGAATATTCTTTCCACTTTGAAATAATATAATAAAAATTGAATAAATTATTAAATATTAAAGAAAATATTTTATTTGGAAATAAAATTTTAACATTAAAATAATTTTTTAAATCACTAATTTTTCATTTTGGTGGAAAATTTTTTCCATTTTGTTAATGCTAACACAAATATCCATTTAATGTTTTGATAAAAAGTCCGAAGCACCTTATTCATAAAAAAAGAATATTTCTTTTGATACATTATTTATAACATAAATCATGGGTAAAAAATTATTTAAAAAATAATATAAGAATACTAAAATCATTCTTTATATGGTTTTTAGAAAACATGGGCATGAAAGAATAATTATTTTAGACCGAAGAGTGAAATAAATTGGTTTTTTATTAAAAATATTACTTTGGCCTCATTAATTCATAAAGAGAGTAAAATGAATGTAAACAATTATTCTATAGAAAAAATTATATTAGAAGACTAATTTTTATGTTCTTGAGTGTTATATCCTAAGATTTCATCATTTGAGACTTAATCATAATCAATGCTGATAAACAAAGAGATTGTAATATAAAACCTTTACCAATTTAATGACTTTTAAATCATAAACCCAGTGAAATAAGTACCCTTATAAGTTTATGTTTATTCCATAATTTTCCTGATAATTACCATAAATAAAATTCATGGGAGGTATATACACCATCGAATGGAAATAAGTATTGAATAGGGCATTTATCCCAAAAAATAAAAGTGAGACAAACATATCTTACCTCAAGTATCAGAATTATTTGTACACATTCCATACTCATGTATACTAAATATATATTTACTATTAATATATTAAAACCCATATTGATATATATCATACCATATATTATTTACTTAAGACCTTTTATTACACGTTTATTAAAAATTCCATGATAAAATCCCATCTCACGTAATAACTACATCATTTTTTCATGTATGTTTTGTCTTAGTATATTTAATATTTTTATGTTTATAATTATTTCATAATCTATATAATTTTAAAAATTATATAATTATTATATTTATTCATTAAATATTTATTTAGGCTAATCCATAAATATTAATGATTAAAAATGAATTACATTGTTTATGGAGATGGTATGTTGTATTTTCACATGGATATTGTTTCCATTTTATAAATAGATACAATAAAATAAAGGTATGTAATTTTTAACAAATAAAAATTAATTTTTTCATATATATAATATACATTCACTAAATAGATCATTATTACCGACTATGGAAAAAAATGAAAAACGAATCGCATCACTTCATAGAGGCAAAGGTCATCACGTATGAATGAGTGACATTAAAATTTTCTAATGGATTATAAGATAAGAAGTTAGGTGTGATATAATATAAAAAATAAATCCAAAATTATGTCCATCATTGATAGGTTGTGATGGAAAAATAATTACATTGTTTCACTAGATGGTAGTACTCTGTACACATGATTGACATTTTTATTTATCATTTGATAGAGGAGGAGATAGATATAGGTTATGAAAATAGCTTGTTAAAATTTAAATAAATGGGATACTATGATTTTATTACATTAGAATATTTTAATAGGATTTTATTTATGTGGTATAAGAAATGAAACAAAAATGCTCGATTAAGAACGATACCTCATCTTCAGACAACCTCTTTCAATTTGCACCACAATCCTTATTAGGTGGTTTTAGTAATAAAACTAAGTCCTATAATAAGTTTTTAGGGATTTAATTAATTTATTTGGAATGGAATTTTGAAAAAAAATGCTTTGGAGGTTTTAATATGTGAGGATAATGGGTTTCGTTTTATAATTTGGTGAGAGGAAACACTTAAAATATTTCAAAAGAAAAATGTATTCCTCGGTTTTACACATTCCACAAGGATCCAAAATGGAAAATTATAGATCCTTAAATTATATAAGGATGAAATATTTCATTAAAATACTAATTTTATAGGTTTTTAGGTCATTTTAACCCTTACTATATTTGTTTAACCCTCCAATAAAACTGTTTTAACATTAATTTCGATAATTAATTTTTATTGTGTTTACTATTCATTCGGACAAAAACATAAGATTAAATTATTATATAAAAATAATTATTTTTATTCAAAATGTTTAATCCATTTTTCAAAATAAAATGAAATAATTTATTGAATTCAATTTAAAAATAAACCAGCAAGCACGATGAAAAAACAGTTTATCAAAGGAAGTTCCTTCAAAAGTACAAAAGGTTTTTATATATAAATTTATCATTAAATTGAATATAATAAACTAAATTGGATTAATACTACTATAATTCAACTAATTTTACACTTTAACACATTTTATAATTCAATTTTACATTGTAAATACTTTTATTTAAATGAACTTTTCAATAAAAATCAGTATTTTCCACTAGTCATCGAAAAATTAATCTTCTTAGAAAATTATAAAAAATAACTCTAAGATAATTTTGAAATTTTGATTTGAAAGATTAATTTCAATTTTTAAATATAATTTTATAATGGATTTGGTTTCTATTTTTAAATTTAGTGCCCATAACATGATGAATATATTTTTCAGAAAAATAATTTTATTTAAACGTAAAACTAATTTATTTTGGCCCAACACATAGAAAAATTATTAGAAATATTATAAAACATTTTATTAGATATATAATATATAAATTTCATTAAAATAATTCACAAATTTTTATTAATTTAATTTTATATTATTATAACAGATTGCGCACATAAAAACCAATTTTCTGAAAAACATTTCATTCAATTTCAAATGTTATTTTTTCATTCCTATTCAATGGATAAAAACTAATTTATTTTACTCATGTGTATACCATATTATTTTGATTATTTAATCATTACTATTAATACCCACTAATTTAATTCCTTTTTCATAATGGTATACTAAAATATGGTTTATTGAAACTTGGTGTTGGGTGGAATACAAGCTATCAAATAAATAAAATTTATTTGAAAAAAAATAATTCATAAAATTTATGGGTATTATAGTTTGAAAGTATGATCATATAAATTGAATTTGGATAGAAAAATATATAAATATCAATGTATATAAATTATTAAAGGGATGTAAGTAATTCTACATGATGAAATCAAAGTTCTTAATTTGTTTTCGAAATATTATAACCCAAGACATCCTAGGGAGATGTGTGGATGGTGCAAGGAAGTTAGTCATTTCCCAAAGAACAATATCATTATCTTACTATCTCAATAATTACTTCCTAATAATATTAAGGTAACACTAATAAATTAATGTGAACTATTGCTAAAATCGAATAAAGGATTCCATAAGTGAAATTTATTGAAAAAAGGAAATAAATCCATGTATCCGAAATCATCTCCAATTTAGAAAATAAAAGGTGAAATCAAGAATATCCTTCAAAACCTATATATAAAAATAATAAATCTATTGTTTTGGGGGGAAATATTATATTCATTTTTCTCATTAAAGAGCTATACAGGCCCATTATATTCTGATATCCATTTATTTTTTACATCCTTGATGGGAATTTAATGACTGCATGAAAGGGGATAACTTGGGAATGTTTTCTTGACTATAAAGTATTAGGAAATGTCCATATGAAATGATTTAGTTGAATCATTATACCAATTGTTAATGTTATAATTGATAATATAAGGATATTCTTGGTGTTCCTGAAAATCAGACATGATGAAGATTATGGAGTGTATCCCTTGAGGAGTTGTTAAGATAAGTAGCTAAAATAACATTATCATTGAATGTGAATATAAAAATAATGAATAAATATTAATATAAGGTATTGTAATCACATTTTTCTTTTATTTTTATTATCAAAACATATCCGATTTTAAATTCTTGAATCTGTTAATCATGATAGGGGATATACATTCTTTGATGTAAATTTTATTATTGTGTTTGTTAAATAATAGTGTAGATTTATATTTATAAAACGTCCTGGATAGCCCCTAGGAATAAAAATTTGTGTTGGTATCACAAATTAAGGAGTTTATCGAAATCATTGATGTTTGGTTAGACACTCTTATTTTCTACACTTATCATTAATAAATAGAGTTAGATTAAATTATTTAATAAATTATTTTTTATATAATTTTGATTCAAACATTCCATTAATTTAATCATATTTTACATTTAAAAAGGGATAGAATAAGTGGTTTTAGTCATGAATAGAGTATAAGATGAGTATTCCATTACCCTGTTATTTATACTTTTTATTTGATGTCAATAATGGGTAGAAAATTAAAACTACTGAAAAAATGTTTGTAATGATTTTATTAAGGTAATTGAGGGTATTGAAATAAATCCAAAGAGTGGGATTGAAGAACATAGTGTATTATAATTATTTTTTGTGTTTACAATTATTAATCATATTATAAATTTGATTTTGGTAATAGAGGGGGAGAATAAAATAAATGATGAATTTGTTCATGAATGAGATTCCAAATGGATATCTCTTTGTATTGTTGAACATAATTCCTTCCACTGTATCATTAAGATAAATTAATATGTTCAAAATGGAATTTGAGTTGTTTCCCTAGAAAATTAACAAGGATTAATACTAACTACCTTCCATTGTATCATGAAGATCCATCTATATAGTGTAAAGGGAATTTGATATTTTTTCTATGATATTGGGAATGGTATTATGCTACTTTGTTGGAAAAAAGAAACACATCTGATGATTTCAGATAATATATTTTAATGAATCAATGACAAGTAAAGATATATGATAAGAGAGTTTTATATAATATATTTTTAAATAATGGTATGTTAGTTATTAAAAAAAACATGGATATTTGATTGATGAATCCAAAAGGCTTCTTTAGTGAGTGAGAATATATATGTGGATCATTAAGAAAAAAGGTAATTGTATTAAATGATTAATACCACTTGGATTATTCATATAGAATATTATGTTTTAGGATTTAATTGTTGAGGCACTTAATGACCATTTAAATAATATTTAGGAGTACTTATATGCTACAAGATTTCATGTGGTTGTTCTGAATAGGTTTAAAAAATATTTATAAATTTCTATTGTTATTTAAATTGTTTTTATATGTTTTTCTATAAATTCATATTCCCTGCGAATTTCATAAAAGATTATAAGTTGATTTGATGATGTTCTAGAATTTTGAGTTGGAAATGAAATTTGAAAAATGTATGAAATAAATTAATTAATTAGGTGCATATGTAAAATTAACTATAAATTTGTAAGAGTATACAAGATCTCATTGTTTGAAAATTTTGCAATCTTTCGAAAATAATCTATACATATAAGATAAAATATGAGCATATATAAGAGTAACACTGAGTTGCAGAATAATAATGTGGAAAATTGGTGAGCTCCACTATGATACATAAGATTCAATTCTTCAATATATAAATGTCCACACATTGAATACAATAGAAAAATGTAAAGGTATTATGTTTAATTATGATTTGTAAAGGTCATTTTGGCTAACACATAAGAGTCATCCTGAGAAAAAATTGGACATTTGGCTAAGTCCCAAGGTAAACTATAATGAGTCAAAGTAATTTTATTAGTTTTTAAGGGTCACTTAGATATGGAAAATTTAAAATTAAAAAAAAATCAATATGATGTGTATGAATATTATTATCAATAAATAAAAGTAACTCTTATAGGAAAATTGAAAAAATATTGAGAATCACTTTAATAAGTAAGAGTAAAAAATGATGATATGTAATGGTAATCCTAATGATAAAGAAAATTTGTAAGGGTTATTCACAGGATACATAAAAACCATTCCTCGATATCTAAGGGTTTCAGACTAAGATAAAAATAAAAAAATACGAAAATAAATATTGTGATGAAGATAAAATTAAATCATGTGGATATATTATTAAAATATTGAAATATCACAATGTTATAATTGAGTCATGGTTTAAGATGTGATTAAATGGATAACTAGTATAGAAAAAGGTTATGTTGTGGTAATGGTTTTCATGTAAATAAGGAGTGTCATTTCATGATAATGTTTCTACATGTTTTAATATAGATGAAGGAATTGAATTCTTTGGGATTTCATGGAGGAGAACATGCCATGAAAATAATTTTAATATCACTTATAAATTATTATTATTTTTATTAGGTTTCTAATGTGATGATGTAAAATAAATGACAATGAATAAATTTGGAGGATTTATAAAGAGTTTTATTTAACTATATTTAATTAGAATATGGGTATATCTATAATAATTTTTGAGTTAGATAAGATGATTATTATAAGATTGGAATGATATTTTCCATATCTAAATTATTTAAATAATATTCATATGATTGTAATAAGTAGGTAAGATTGATAAAGAAGAGTTTCAAAATTGGGAAATGTGGAAGAAAAAAAGATAATTTGATAATATATATCTTACGTATCAAAAAGATATTGAGATAAAGTAGAAGAGAAATAGATAGTGATGATACTTCTTTGATTCTATCTTTCTTTTGTATCACATAAGTATATTCTAATGAAGGTGTTTCTATTACACACTAATTATCATCAAGGATAAATGATAGGATAGAAGGAGAGAAGAAAGAATGAATGTGAATAAGGTGAAAATTATTTCTCTATTATATCACATATTATAAATATTATTCACAATAAAGGAATATATGAGTTAAGATGGAGTTCGGATGGATATAATGATGTACCTTGTATGCGTCTGGAATCTCAAATACTGATAATATGTTGTTATTGAATATTAGAAATAGATTAAAAATAATGATTTCAATCCTAAATATGGTCTAGAAATATTTTTTACATTAATGGACCAACATGTATACAAATTCATTACATTATGTTAAGGAAATTGAAGACCTTGGTTAAAAAATATGACCTTTTATTATGATTCAATGAAATCCCCAAAAACATGAACATCTTTTCTAGGGATAATTTGTGATAAAATTTTTAAACTACAAAGAGAACATATAAAGAACCATTCGGGAGGTTTTAAACTGATGATGATATTGAATAATATTTTTATAGATAGCCTATTTTATTCAATTTATTATATTAGTGGATATATGTGCACTACCGCAAAACTGGGCAAGCAAGGCACCTGCCTTTATCAACGCTAATGGAAAAGCGCTGATAAAGGGGTAGAACTTTATCAGTGCTAAAAAACACTGATAAATGTACCCTTTATCAGTGCAAAAACAAGCACTGATAAAGGGTACATTTATCAGCACTTTAAATATCCCTTTATCAGCGCCTTTCTTAGAACTGATAATATTTATTGTATACATTAAATAAAAAACACATGTTATAACTATATATATATATATAATTAAATAATTATAAGATTAATAATAAATATATTTATTATATTTATAAGATTTATTAGATTTATTAATTCATTATATTTATTAGATTTATTAATTCATTATATTTAATATATATTTATTATATTTGTCTATATTTAAGGAATTTGTTTTATTTCTAAATATACAATACGTTTTAATATATATGTATAATTATAATTATTGAATATATATGTGTTTTCCAATGAATTGGGGTCAATGAATATATCATACATGCGTATATATTTGTGCATGAATAATGTCCATTTATAGATTATAATTACATATCATGTTGATGTGTTATTGATTAATAATTCATTATGTTACCCATATAATATATATGTTATAAAAAATTTACACTTATAATTAAAATTATATTATATTTAAAAAATAAATATATATTTTATTATATTTTCAATGATATATATAAATATACCTTTCAAATAATTTTATAAGTATAAATAGAGATATATTTATTTAGAGTTATAATTATTAAAATATATATATATATATATATTTATTTATCATAAATATCATTATAAATAAATATATAATAATATAAAGAAATTATTAAATTTATACATTTATCAGTGCTTTTACTAGCGCTGATAAGCTATGTGATTATCACCGCTACAAAAGCGCTGATAAAGAATGTCTTTATCAATGCTAAAATGAAAAGTGCTGATAAAGTCCCTCTTTATCAGTGATAAAAAAGCATTAATAAATACCCCCTTTATCAACGCTTTTTTACTAGAACTGATAAAGGTCCACGAGGGATTTATAAAATCCATCGTGCCCTTCTCCTCCACCCCGCACCCTGTCAAGCTTTCACGGAAGCCCTACCCTCCTCTGTTGCTTCCTCTCCGTCGCTGCCTCCTCTCCGGTGCGGCCGCCGCCTCCTTCTCCTCATCCTTTGCCACGGCCCCCCACCTCATCCTCCTCCGGCACCTACTTCTCCTCCTCCACCACCACCGCGACTCCTCCTCCTCCTCCTCTTACGCCTCAACCTCCTCTCCACAGGTGCTCCTCATCCTCCTCCTCCTCCACCATGGCCTCCTCCTCCTCCTCCACCGGCACCTCCTCGTCCTCGTCCTCCTCCCCCTCCTCCTCCTCCTCCTCATCCGCCTACTCCACTACCTCTTCTCCACCACTGCTCCTCCTACTCCTCCTCCTCCACTGCGGCCTCCTCCTCCTCATCCTCCACCGACACCTCCTCCTTCTCTTCCTCTGCCTACTCTGCTGCCTCTGTTGCCTCTGAGATGCCTCTGCTGCCTCTGCTGCCTCTGCTGCCTTCGTGATGCCTCCATACTGCCTCCGCGCTGCCTCCACACTACCTCCGTGTTGCCTCCATGCTGCCTCTGCTTCCTCTGTTGCCTCCATTGTCGACGCCTCCTCCTCCTCCGCCACCAGGTCCTCCTCCTTAAGGCGAGTAAAATTGAATTGGCGTGAATTAATTATGTTTGAATTTATTTTCAACATTGAGATTAATTATGATTTGGCATTAATCTTATGTGTGATTCTTGTGTGTGTGACACATGTATATGTGGTTGGTTACTTGTTTGATCTTGATTAGCTCTCCCCACTTACGGTGGGTCTCACCATCACATAACATAAAAACAATTTGAGGAGGGAATCTCTATAGAAAACCTCTCACAAAACTACTCCAAAACAATACTAAGTGATCCCCATTTCTATATCTCACATCATATTATCATACAAAAAATGATTAAAGGAGGTAATCACAATATGCAACCTCTATCACAAGTCAAAATGTACCATCAATAGGTGGATCCCATGGAAGTCACACACCAATCCCCTTTGACCAATGCCTTCTCACTCAAAGTAGGGTTCTACCAACACCTTATCACTTAAATAAAGGCCATCCATCTTGTCTCATGCCAAAAAGAATATAAATAGTAATCTAAGGAGGGTATCTAGATAGCCAACCTCTCGTACTTGCTAAACCACATCATCAATAGGTGGGCCCCATGGATGATCATACTTCAACTAGGTGAAAGTCATATGAAGTCCCAATCTCTTAGTCGGTCTGAACATAAATGATAAAAGTCACCATCTATTTAGCCTTGCATAATAATCTCCTTAAAAACATCTTGGTTATACATTAAAAGTATTCCCAACCTATCAACATTCTAATTCTGCTTATAAGGGAATCTATTGGGTTCTACAAACCTAACCCATCTCTACTCATTGATACCAAAACACACTCATCTATACATGGTAATGTCACAACCCACATGCTATACTTGATCTAGGCCTCGATAGTCTAGTCTATATCATCTTCTAATTCCCACATTAAAACTCATTAAAACTAAATAATTCCCATCCTATGAAACTCACACAAAGAGCCTTAGATACCCTATGCTAAGACATCCAGACTATTACCATGACCCTCACTTAGGTACCATGTCATATCTCCCCTTGGAGATCTCTTTATCCAATTGTAAGGAGGAAATCCTCTATTTCCCACTTCAACAATACCTATATGGAATATCCTACTCATCACACACACCATGACTCTTATATATCCTTAAGAGGGTGTTCCTCATCATACGTGAGATATAAAACTATATGACCCATCTTCTTTAGGCCTAAGACTCTAATACCTACTCAAATAGCCTTAGAAAACCTAACTAGGCCATAAAAATCTCATACCAAACCTGATCCTCTCATAAACACAACTACTCCATGGAGACATAATATCTGGATGATTACAAAATCACAAACATTCAATAGAACCCTCACTCTATCTCATGGTGGATCAAAAACACCCTATTTATTTACCTTGGTTTCTCTTAATTTATATCCCTCTCACTGGAACACATATACTCATGCATGAATGCACAATAATGCATAAATTAGAACATGGTTCTGTATTATAGGGTCCACCTACCTTAAAAAATGGAGTAACCCCCTCACCAAGATCAACTCATCCTCAACCAAGACTATACATGCCTTACCTAATCTTGTACCAATGATTCAGACCCAATATCAAGGCACAATTCCCAAATAATTAATTATATAAAATTATAATTAATTATTAACCTTAATATAATTAGGATTAATCTTTCAAAAACTCACTGGGAAACACAACACCACCTAAACCACACAAAACATGGTGTGTTCATTATACTAGGATAACCTCTAGCCAATAAAAAAATCTACATCATCTGAATTAATTTGAAGATGATATAGTGAAATCATCACACAAATCCTAGTTAAAATCTTCCCAAATCATAGTGAAATAAAGGATAATAGAAATGGAGGAAGTATGAGGAATAACTCACTAATGCACTAGAAAAAACTCCCAAGAAACACCCCTCATCAAGGGGGATCGAAGAGAGGAAGAGAATGGATGAATCCCAAGAACCACCCAAGATTTGTTATTAATGAGCATACCCCCCACCATTTTTGATTTATCTAGTTTTTTATCTAAATAATACTCATATTCCTTCTCCCCTAACCTATATACCCATCCTATGGATTTCAAATAGGATGATTATAAATAAAGAATGGATGAATTCCAATCGGTTGAAAAAAGAGTATGAAGAAGGCGTGAAAGAGTTTATCAAGTTTGAAAAATGTCATGCATGCGACCCTTCTAAAATCCTTTGTCCATGTTTACGCTATTATTATTCAAAAAAAATTAGTCCAGAGGAGTTGGAAGAACACTTGATCTGCCATGGAATAGATCATAGTTATAAATTTTGGATTAAACACGGGGAAACAATGAATGTAGGTAGTGGTTGGAATAACACTACATTTTATGGATCATCTGATATGATTACAAATATGAAAAATGAATATGAACGTATGGAGGATGTGATTACAGATGTGAATGATGATGAAGATCGTATTGAAGAAATGACAAGGACCGTTTAAGATGAACTTCGTGTTTGCCCAAAATTGTTTAAGAAGTTAAAAAGTTGTGCAAAGACCCCATTGTATGCTGGTTTCACTAAATATATAGCATTGTCCGCCATAATGAAGCTGTATAATTTAAAAGCAGACCATGGGTGGAGTGATGCCAGTTTTACGAAACTACTTCCTCTCTTGAATGACATGATCCTAGAAGATAATGAGCTCTCGAGCCGAACATACGATGCCAAACGAATGTTACGCTTGATGGGTATGATCTCTAAAAGAATACACGCTTTCCCGAATGATTGTATACTATTTCTCATGGTCCAAAAATCACTTAAAGATGCCCAAAGTGTGGTGCTTCTCGATACAAGAAAGATGAATCCAGTCCTACCAAAGTTGTATGGTACTTTTCAATCATTCCAAGGTTTAGGCGCCTATATGGAAGTGAGGAGACTGCAGGACAATTGACATGACATGCAGATACAAGAATTAAAGATGGGATACTATGTCACCCGACATACTCTCCTCTGTGGAAGAGAATTGATCATGATTATCCTGAATTTGGAAACGAGTTGAGAAACCTTCATCTTGTGTTATCTACAGATGGAGTGAATCCTTTTTGTTTTCAAAGAAACAGTCACAGTACATGGCCGCTTATGTTGGTAAATTATAACTTACCACTATGGTGATGCATGAAATGAAAATAAATCATGTTATCTAGGATTATATAAGGACCAAAACAACCAGGTAATGATATTGATGTTTATTTAGCTTCATTGATCTAATATTTGAAATTATTGTGGGATTCAGGTGTTACAATGTATGATGCTTACAGAAAGGAAGATTTCACTTTGGGAGCCATGTTGTATGGGGCGATAAATGACTTCCCTGGTTATGGAAATTTGTTAGGATATAACATTAGAGGAACTCAAGGGTGTCCCGTTTGCGAACAAGGTACACAATTAATTAGGTTGAAGCATTAATCAAAAAATGTGTTTCTAGGACAAAAAAGATTTCTACATCAACAACATATGTACCGTTCTTGGAAGACATCATTCGATGGAAGTTCAGAAGAACGTACAACACCATCTCCACTAACAGGCGATCAATTGTTTGAGAAATTTAAAATTTTGGACACTGCTTTTGGTAAACCAGCTTCGAAAAACCTTACGAAAATCGGTTGGAAAAAGAGATCCATTTTTTTTGAATTACAATACTGGAATTGTCTGTATGTCAGACATTTTTCTTGATGTTATGCATGTAGAAAAAAATGAATTTGATAGTTTCATTGGCATGTTGCTAAAAACATCTGAAAAAACATATCATGGAATTAATGCTAGGTTGGACATGGTTGAGATGGGAATACGAGAAGAGTTGGCACCAGTGAAGGGTGAAAAATGAGCATTTCTTCCACCTACTTCTTACACTTTTTCCAGATAGAAGATATATTAGTTTTTCAACTTCTTGAATGACATAAAGGTACCAGAGGGGTATTCGTCAAATATCAGGAACCTCGTGTCAATGAGCGACTTGAAGTTAAAATGTCTGAAATCACATGAATTCGATGTTTTGATGCATGAACTCATTCATATTTCTTTACGTTGAATTTTACCCAAGAATTTATGTCATACATTTATGAAATTGTGTTTCTTCTTCAATGCTATATGTAGCAAAGTTATAGACCGGGAAAAATTTCCAACTATGGAAAAAGAAGTTGTCATCATATTATGTGAATTATAAATTTTATTCACACCTTAATTTTTTGATATGATGGTTCATTTGATGGTCCACTTAGTGAGAGAGATTCAACTATGTGGTCATTTACATTATAGTTGGATGTTCCCCATTGAATGGTATATGAAGATTTTGAAAGAGTATTTCAAAAATCGAAGTTGTCCATCAGGTTATATTGCAGAGTGATATATTGTTGAGGAAGTCATTTAATTATATACCGAATACCTGTCTGGTGTGGAATGCATTGGCCTACCGAAATCTCATCACACTGGGCGGCTTGAGGGTGAAGGAATTTCTAGAAGACAGGTTGTCACAATCAATATACAGATCAGGAGCAGGCCCACCTTTATGTTTCTCTTAATAGTTTCAACGTTGACCCATATATTGATATCCACAAAGAAATTATTAGGCATTTAAATCCATCTAGGGAAGAAAAATGGATATCAGATACACATAATCGACAGTTTATAGGATGGTTTCGAGACTATATTTTAAAGAAGTCAGATGAAAATCCAGAGTCAATTTCAGAACGACTTCGATGTCTAGCCGGAGGACCAAGTGTGTATGTATTATCTTACATTGCTTATTTAGTTAAAGGTTATACATTTTATACTAACGATTATCATGTAGATAGTACCATGCAGAATAGTGGGGTTGCACGTGTGGCTAAAGCGTTGCATGTTTTCGATGCTAAGGACAAAAATCCAATTTATGCGAATATGTCATACTTTGGCATCATCAAACAAATATGGGAGTTAGATTATATGGAATTCCATGTTCTGATTTTTCAATTCAAGTGGGTTGATAACATAAGTGCTGTTAAAATAGATGAATTGGGATTTGTGAAAGTTGATTTCAGTAAGGAAGGGGAGAAAATCGATCCATTTATAATGGTATCACAGGCAGTGCAAGTATTTTATGTTCCAGATCCCGCAAACCGAAACTGGTCAATTGTTTGGTTATCGACCAAAACAGCTGAAGGGTCAGATTAAAATTCAATAGAGGATGACCCTTTCATTGGGAATTCTAAATCATTTCATAGTGGTCCCAATGTAGATGACGTTTTGTATGTCATAGGAGACCACATTGAAGGGATATGTATAGTCGATAGAGGGGTCAAATCCCTTCAACCTTTAAAAAAAGAGAGTTCAAAATCAGGTTATTTTTTTATTGTAATATATATTGTGTTACATTATGTTATTATTTGTTCACTACTTCTTTTATGTGATCTAAATTAAATGTTAAACCAATTCTACAGATAATGACTTCTGCACCTGCTGATTCACCCAATCCCAAGACACAACAGAACTCTCAACCTGTTGCAGCTGGTCCCACTGCTGAGGTACAATAGGTCTCTCAACCAATTTCTGCTGGTCCCACTGCTGAGGTATAACAGGTCTCTCAACCTGTTGCATCTGGTCCCACTACTGAGGTACAACAGGTTTCTCAACCTGTTGCTTCTTGTC
This sequence comes from Viscum album, assembly GCA_963277665.1. Classification (NCBI taxonomy): domain Eukaryota; kingdom Viridiplantae; phylum Streptophyta; class Magnoliopsida; order Santalales; family Viscaceae; genus Viscum; species Viscum album. The sequence goes on along the minus strand of OY728140.1, from coordinate 1,260,037,473 downwards.
CCAGTGCCGATGCTAGTGCTTCAAAGGATCATAATGATGATGCAGAAACCGAGGAAATGGTAGGAAATGAAACCAAGGAGGCACAAAAAAAAAACAGGTGCACCGTAGTTTGATAGTTTTAGCCAAATCCTTAAGGAAAAAGGAAAAGGCATAAAATATGAGGTGGGGTGGAATAAGTGAGGCCAGAATGTAAACCCCAACCAAGATATGTTTAGTAGCTACATTGGAATCGTCACTCAGCAACACGTGCCGATTGAATTAGAGTCGTGGCACCATGTTGTGAGCGGGATGAAAACATTAATGTGGGAAGAGATTATGGTAACATTACAGTATCATTTATTTAATTTATTAAAATAAAATAAAATAAACCATTGAAATATTGACTAAATCTTCATCATCTCTTGCAGAGTGCATTTATAGTAGATGTCTCACACAAATAATATGTATTAAGACTGGAAAGAAGGGTTCATAGAGGCTTTCACACCAATTTAACGAAACATCATTTGAAAGATGCTGAAGGAAAAATCAAGCCTCACCCACCTCCTCTTTATGCACACTTGATATCCCATGGAGCGTGGGATACGTTTTGCAACCATCATGCAGAGCAGACTTTTCAGGTACTTTGTGTTTGGTTACACTTTGTTTAATGTTTCTTGTATTCATCACATTGATTGACATTTTTTTTATTTATGTAACAACAACTTAGTGTTGAAAATAAAGAACGAGCAGCAAAACTAGCGTACCCCTTTCGTAAAGCAAGGTTGGGGTACGCTTCAATTGAAAAACAATTTGTGCATATTTTAAAAGTACTGTAATAATTTTATGTGACATAATACAACACTGTAACCATGTTTCTCTATTTATATGCAGATTAATGAATCAAAATCCTAATACACTTCCATCCCATGCCATGTGATATGGAAGGAGGCTCATGTTAAAAAAGAGGGGGAACTGGTAGATGAAAACACACAAAAAGTGTAGGAAACATGTGTAAGTATGACATAATATAATTTTTTTTCTTTAAATCACTATTGCATAACGATGATTACTTATTTTCCCATATTTTCGATTTGACATAATCACTAGAATCATCAACACCTGCACCAGATGCGGACATACTTTCTGCAGCCTTGAAACATCCAGAATAGTATGACCGTGTCAGAGGTGTGGGTTTTGGGGTGACACCCAGAAAGTATTTTCAAAAAAAACAAGAGGATGAATAAACTAAAGAAATGAAAATAATGAGAGATAGAGTAACTAACCTTGAAGAAAGAATCGAAAGTCAAGGAGAGTTGATAGAAACTTTGATGGGGGATAGATGAAGAGAACAAACAACTCAAGAATAACCCACGCGAGAAGATCCCAACCCACCCCTAGTAGCTTTGAGGCGAGAAATTCCCCTCAAATACCTGACTTAACTGAGGTAATAAATGTTCTAATATTTGTTTCTGTGAAATGGGAATCACATAGACCCTGATACCTTTCTTGTAATGATATTCTACAGGGTGATAATGACTGGGATTTATATCTATCAACTCCCACCCATCAACTTCTAGCGAGGGCTATGGTGTTCAATATGGAGATTGACATGCTACACTCTAGACCACTTCCAACCGATCATAACAATGTGTCGATTAACGTAGCTCATGAGACAAGTGCCGAGCTACTCGTGCCAAATGATGATGACGAAATTCATAAGGTGGAAAACATTGTTGGAACATTTATTGCATGACCGTCGAATCTTGTAAAAAAACATGTCGACTAGGAGGTATTCATTTCCAGTTCATTTTTCAAGCAGAACCATTAACATTAAATTAGAAAAGGTCTGAACCGATGAATGTTATTACATAAGGACAAAATGGAGGAGCTAAAATTAAAGAGTGGCTCAAAAGGATCAACCAACCGATCAAAACGTTCTACTGAGATCACCTTCACCCCACCCGTTCTATATCCACATTTAATATCATTGCATGCTCATGTGGATACCAAAATGAAAGGTGGAAAGAGTCACACAATTTTTTGTGAAAAAGATATGTATGGATAGGAAACATTAGATTTCGTTAGTGCTGACATTGTAGCTGAAATCATGACATATGACTGGCTAGGTTCCTCAGTTATAAATGTATACATGAGGTATGTTTTCATGATTTGATTTTACAGAAGCTGATATACTATGATAATTATGGCTAAATACATTTCATATTTTTCATAGGCATATATATGAAAAACAATTGAAGGGATTTTTCCATGAATACAAATTTTTACTAGTTAGTCCTCACACCATTTCTAGAAAACAAGAAGAAATAGATTCCATTTTTTAGGACGAATTAATGTCAAGCCTGCTCAGAACGTTTCAATGAAGAATTACGACTGACAGACTCTTTTTAATACCAACGTTGTAGGGGTAAAACTCTATATTTTAATAATATCAATTATATTTTCATTTCTATCAGTACTTATTCCTTTTTGTGTTTTTAGGCAACATTGGATGCTCATTGTAGTCAATTTGGATACTCCAAAGATTTATTTTCTGGATTCACTGCATGGATATCCAACAAACCGACCACACATGATGGAAATTGTCAGTTCGTAATACACTAGATCAAACATTTTAGAACTAGATATCTAGTTATATAATTTATATTTTCTTTTAATGAGGATTCTGTTATGATAGGACGGTGTATGAATATCGTCTAAAGGCTGGAATGAATCCAGGGCCTAAGGACGACAAGGCGCACAAGATCTACCAATGGAGAAGTATCAGGGTATATATAATTATATTTCACTACCCAAATACATATCAAAACATATTACTTATTTTTCTTGATGTTTTTTAGTGTCTGAAACAAACAAACGACAAGGACTACGGTTATTATGTTTGTAAATTTATGAAAAAGATCATATTTCATGAACAAACTAGCATCCCTGAAGAGGTATTTTTGAAAATAATTACTATTTAATTTAAAATAATTATTAATACTTTGTGTATTTATATTTTTTCAGTACTACTATGCCTATCACAAAAAAACCTATTCCGAAGATGATATAGATGTGTTTATAAATGAATGGGCAGCGTACCTGATGGAAGAATGTAAACAAATAGGAAAATGAAGGTGAATTCTTACTAATTATGTTATCTTCATATGATCATTGATATCTCCCTTGTTTACACTTATTGAGCATATATGATCACCTTTTCTTATGTTTCATATCCTTAGATTTTGAAAATGGTTTTAGAAATGATTTGAGCTTCTTGTAAAGAATTACTTAATGAGAGACTCTTACGAACTACTGACATACGGAATACCAAGAAAAAGCATTCAGATTGTTTTGATACTTTAGGATAATAATCCATAAGTCATTTGTGACATGTACGAATCGACCGCACCTCAATCTGATGCATGGTGTGACCAGTATTTCTAAAAGTGTCTAATATCAGTTTCAAATTGACATAAACTTTAGAAAACAACCCAAGTGACATTCGAAAAACCAAGCAAACACATTCAGATTGTTTTGATACTTTAGTAAAACGATCCATGAGTCATTTTTGAGGTGTACGAATCAACCGTACCTCAATCCGATGCACGGTGTGACCGGTATGTCTAAAGGAGTCTGATATCAGTTTCAAATTGACATTAAATTTAGAAAACAACACAAGTGATGTATAGAAAACCAAGAAAATGTGTTCATATTGTTTTGATACTTTAGGAAAATGATCCATGAGTCATTGTTTATGTGTACGAATCAAATGAACCTCAATACGACACACTGTGTGACCAGTATGGCTAAAAGTGACTGATATCAGTTTCAAATTGACATAAACTTTAGAAAACAAAACTACTGACGTACGGAATACCAAGAAAATGTGTTCGGATTGTTTTGAAACTTGAGGACAATGATCAATGAGTGATTTTTGATATGTACGAATTGACCTCACCTCAATCTGACACACAGTGTGACTAGTATGGATAAAAGTGTATGATATTAGTTTCAAATTGACATAAACTTTAGAAAACAACACTACTGACATATGAAATACTGAGAAAATGAATTCTTATTGTTTTGATACTTTAGGACAATGATCCATGAGTCATTTGTGACTCGTAAAAATCGACTGCACCTAAATCTGACTCACGGTGTGACCGCTATGGCTAAAAGTGTCTGATATAAGATTCAAATTGACATAAACTTTATAAAACAACACTAATGACATACGGAATACCAAGAAAAAACATTTGTATTGTTTTGATACTTTAGGAAAACGATCCATGAGTCATTTTTGATGTGTACGAATTGACCTCACCTCAATCCGACGCACGGTGTGACCGGTATGGCTAAAAGTGTCTGATATCAGTTTCAAATTGACATAAACTTTAGAAAAGAACACTGCTGACATACGGAATACTGAGAAAATGCATTCAGATTGATTTGATACATTACTAGAACAATCCATGAGTCAGTTGAGATATGTAAAAATTGACCGCACCTCAATGCGACGCACAGTGTGACTGGTATGGCTAAAAGTTTCTGATATAAGTTTCCAATTGACATTAACTTTACAAAACAACACAAGTGACATATAGAAAACCAATAAAATGCATTTGGATTGTTCTGATAACTTAGTAAAATGATCCATGTGTCATTTTTGAGGTGTACGAATTGACTGCACCTCAATCTGACGCACGGTGTGACCGGTATGGCTAAAAGTGTCAGATATCAGTTTCAAATTGACATTAACTTTAGAAAACAACATTACTGACATATGGAAAACCGAGAAAACCGGTTCGGATTGTTTTTATACTTTAGGAAAATTATCCATGAGTCATTTTTCAGAAGTATAAATCAACTTCACCTCAATCCGACGCACGGTGTGACCGGTATGGCTAAAAGTGTCTGATGTCAGTTTCAAATTGACATTAAATTTAGAAAAAAACACTACTAACATGCGGAATACCAAGAAAACGCATTCGTATTGTCTTGATACTTTAGGAAAATGATCCATGAGTCATTTTTGAGGTGTATGAATTGACCACACCTCAATCTGATGCACGGTGTGACCGGTATGGCTAAAAGTGTCTGATATCAGTTTCAAATTGACATAAACTTTAGAAAACAACACTACCGACTTACGGAAAACTGAGAAAACCCATTTGGATTGTTTTTATACATTACTACAATAATACATGAGTCATTTTTGACATGTACGAATCAAACACACCTCAATCCGACGCACGGTGTGACCAGTATGGCTAAGAGTGTCTGATATCAGTTTCAAATTGATATAAACTTTAGAAAACAACACAAGTGACATACGAAAAACTGAGAAAACGCATTCGTATTGTTTTGATACTTTAGGAAAACAATCCACAAGTCCTTTTTAACATGTATGAATCAACCGCACCATAATCCGATGCCCGGTGTGACCGGTATGGCTAAAAGTGTTGGATACCAGTTTAAAATTGACATAAACATTAGAAAACAACACTACTAACATACAGAAAACCAAGAAACTGCATTCGAATTGCTTTAATACCTTAGTAAAACAATCCATGAGTCATTTTTGATGTGTAATAATTGACCACACCTCAATCTGACACACGGTGTGACCGGTATGGCTGAAAGTGTATGATATCAGTTTCAAATTGAAATTAACTTTAGAAAACAACACTACTGACATAATTATAACCAAGAAAATCCATTTTTATTATTTTAATACTTTAGGAAAACGATCCATGAGTCATATGTGATGTTTACGAATAGACCGCACCTCAATTCGATGCACGGTGTGACTGGTATGGCTAAAAGTGTCTGATATCAGTTTCAAATTGACATTAACTTTAGAAAACAACACTACTAACATATGGAATACCAAGAAAACACATTCGGATTGTTTTGATACTTTAGTAAAACGATCTATGAGTAATTTTTGAGGAGTAATAATTGACTTCACCTAAATCCGATGTACGGTGTTACCGGTATGGCTAAAAGTGTCTGATATCCGTTTCAAATTGACCTAAAATTTAGAAAACAACACTACTAACATATGTAAAATAGATCAAACCCATTCGTATTGTTTTGATACTTTAGGACAACGATCCATGAGTCATTTTTGACGTGTAAAAATCGACTGCACCTCAATCCGACGCATGGTGTGACCATAATGGCTAAAAGTGTTTGATATGAGTTTGCAATTGACATTAACTTTAGAAAACAACACAAGTGTCATACGGTAAACTGATAAAAAACATTCAGATTGTTTTGATACTTTAGGAAAACGATCCCTGAGTCATTTGTGACATGTACGAATTGACTACACCTTAATGCGGCGCACAGTGCGACCGTTATGGATAAAAGTGTCTGATATCAGTTTCAAATTGACATAATCCTTAGAAAACAACACAAGTAACATTCGGCTAACTGAGAAAACACATTAATATTGTTTTAATACTTTATTACAATGATCCATGAGTCATTTCTGATGTTTATAAATCTACCTCACCTCAATCCGCCGCACGGTGTGACCAATATGGCTAAAAGTGTCTGATATCAGTATCAAATTGACCTAAACTTTAGAAAACAACACTACTTGACATATGAAATACCGAGAAAATGCATTCAGATTGTTTTGATACTTTATGAAAACTGTCCATGATTCATTTTTGACATGTATAAATCAACCACACCTCAATCTGATGCACGGTGTGACCGGTATGGCTAAAAGTGTCTGATATCAGTTTCAAATTGACAAAAACTTTAGAAAACAACACTACTGAAATACGGAATACTAAGAAAATGAATTCAAGTTGTTTTTATAATTTAGGAAAATGATCCATGAGTCAATTGCGACGTGTAAAAATTGACTTCACCTCAATCTGACACACAGTGTGACCGGTATGGGTAAAAGTGTCTGATATCAGTTTAAAATTGATATAAACTTTAGAAAACAACACAAGTGTCATATAGAAAACCATGAAAACACATTCGTATTATTTTGATAATTTAGGAAAAAAATCCATGAGTCGTTTTTCAGGTGTATGAATCGACCGCACCTCAATCTGATGCACAGTGTGACTGGTATGGATAAAAGAGTCTGATATCAGTTTCAAATTGACATAAACTTTAGAAAACAACACAAGTAACATACGGAAAGCAGGGAAAATGCTTTTTTATTCTTTTGATACTTTAAGAAAACTATCCATGAGTAATTTGTGACGTTAGTAATCAACTGAACCTCCATCCGACACATGGTGTGACCGGTATGGCTAAAAGTGTCTGATATCAGTTTCAAATTGACATAAACATTAGAAAACAACACAAGTAACATAGGGAAAACCAAGAAAACATGTTCAGATTGTTTTGATACTTTAAAAAAAATGATCCATGAGTTATTTTTGATGTGTATGAATCAACCACACCTCAATACGATGCACGGTGTGACCGGTATGACTAAAATTTTCTGATATCAGTTTCAAATTGACATAAAATTTAGAAAACAACACTACAGACATACGGAATACCAAGAAAACGCATTCATATTGTTTTGATACTTTAGTAAAACTATCCATGAGTCATTTTTGATGTGTATGAATCGACCTAACCTCAATCCGACGCACGGTGTGACCGGTATGGCTAAAAGTGTCTGATATCAGTTTCAAATTGACATAAACTTTAGAAAACAACACAAGTGACATAGGGAAAACAAAAAAAGCACATTCGGATTGTTTTTATACTTTAGTAAAACGATCCATGAGTCATTTTTGACGTGTAATAATCAACCGCATCTCAATCTGATGCACGGTGTGACTGGTATGGCTAAAAGTGTCTGATATCAGTTTCAAATTGACATAAACTTTAGAAAACAACACATGTAACATTCTTCAAACCGAGCAAACACGTTCAGATTGTTTTTATACTTTAGGAAAATGATCCATGAGACATTTTTGATGTGTATGAATCAACCAAACCTCAATCTGATGCACGGTGTGACCGTTATTTCTAAAAGTGTCTGATATCATTTTAAAATTGACATATACTTTAGAAAAAAACACAAGTAACATATAGAAAACTGATAAAACGCATTCAAATTGTTTTCATACTTTAAGAAAACGATCCATGAGTCATTTTTGACGTGTAAAAATCAACAAAACCTCAATCTAATGCACGGTGTGACCTGTATGGCTAAAAGTGTCTGATATCAGTTTCAAATTGACATAAAATTTTAAAAACAACACAAGTAACATATGGAAAACTGAGAAAACACATTCAGATTGTTTTGATACTTTAGTACAGTAATCCATAAGTCATTAGTGACGTTTACGAATGAACATCACTTCAATCCGAGGCACGATGTGACCGGTATGGCTAAAAGTGGATGATATTAGTTTCAAATTGACATAAACTTTAGAAAACAACACTACTGACATACAGAATACCAAGAAAACACGTTTGGATTGTTTTGATACATTAGTAAATCGATCTATGAGTCATTTGTGACATGCAAGAATTGACCTCACCTCAATCCAACACATGGTGTCACTAGTATGGCTAAAAGTGTCTGATATCAGTTTCAATTTGACATAAACTTTAGAAAACAACAAAAGTGACATACGAAAAACTGAGAAAATGAGTTCGGATTATTTTGATACTTTATTACAATGATCTATGAGTCATTTTAAATGTTTATGAATCAATATCACCTCAATTAGACACACGGTGTGACTGGTATGGCTAATAATGTGTGATATCAGTTTCAAATTGACATAAAATTTAGAAAACAACACAAGTAACATACGACAAACCGAGAAAACGTGTTCTAATTGTTTTGATACATTATAACAATGATCCATGAGTCCTTTGTGACTTGTACGAATCAAATGCACCTCAATTCAATGCACAGTGTGACTGGTATGGCTTTTCATTAGATAAAGAATCAGTATTTATTAGATGAGATAAATCATCCAAAAACATTTTGTTTTTACATTATTCCCTTTCATTGTTGAGTTTATCATTTTCATATTTTAGTTTCACATTTCCATATTAATTTATTATTTCATATTAATGTTTTAATTTATTTCATTATTGTATTACTAACATAATATTTGTTTTCTTATATAGGTGAATTTTTCTCCTTGAGTTCGGACGCTTTGTTCGGCAACAAATACCGTGGACGACAATTTTTGAGAGCGGATCACAGATATCAAATGATGAAACATTAATGTTTATAACTATTGTTGGATAATTGTAACTGTAACCGTGTAAAAAATTGTTTGAAATGTATATATTAGTGTGATTTTTTGTATTCATGATGTTAAGTAAATGTATATAGAATTGTTTGTCAAAATATTATGTGTGGGTGCTATTTTGCACTGGTGTGTAGGTACTATTTTGTGTAGGTATGCTGGTTTGTGTAGGTTTGAAGGTGTGCAGGTGCTGGTTGTACAGGTGAATGGGAAGGCGCCTTTATCAGTGCTTTATTTAGCGTTGATAAAGGACACATTTAACAGTGCTAAAAGAGTGCTGATAAAGGGCCCTATTATCACTGCTCAAGGTAGCGCTGATAAAGGCACCCCTTTATCAGCACTAGAGAAGTTTTGTTAATTCCGGTGTAGATACAGGGGGGTCAACTTTATCAACACTCTAAAAAGCGCTGATAAAGGAGACCTTTATCAGTGCTAAAAAGATAGCTGATAAAGGGGGTACTTTATGAGCTCTTTTTTTAGCACTGATAAAGGTCACCTTTATCATCACTTTTCAGAGTGCTGATAAAGGGGACCCCCCCCCCCATCTACACCGACATTAAGAGTGCTTTTCTAGTGCTGTTAATTTCCTCTTTTAGCGCAGATACGAGTCCAAGTTGTAGTAGTGATATCTTAAACTCAACCCAGACATAGTAATGATGTAATCAAATGAACATGGTGTGAATCTTTTAAAAACATTATGGTTTCTCTCTTTCATTTATTATTGTTTTTTATGTTCTAATTTTGTGATGGCTATTCATATGATGAACTATTATATATCCTAATTAATATCATAGATATCCCCAATACACCCTACGCTTAGGAAACTAAACGACGTACTATGACATTTCTATGTAGTACCTTTGTATTGGGTAGTGTGTCATGGCTTATCTTCTACCAGTTTTTCAAGATCCACATTGGAATCATTTGAAAATTGGGATACCTATAATAAATTTATTTCTAATGTGTTTTCATGTTTTCATTAATGAGATATTCCCTATAATATTTCATGATATGTTATTATATGGTATTATATCAGGTGTTTCAGTGTCCATGGTATTGTTTATTACTAATGGGGTTGGATTAAGATTATTTCAAAGATTTATGGACCAATTAAATAGTAATGATCTATAAATAGTTTTCCCCTATTTATTTAGTATTATTAGTAGGAATCTATGTATATATTTTTAATTTTAATATGATCATAATATCTCACTATTACCTTGGGATCTTCTTGATGAGATCCTAACACAAATATTCATATTTTATTGTATGTAATTGGAGTTATTTGTTTCCTAAAGTTAATGTATTCCTATGTTTGATAATTAATCTCACTATTTCATGATCAATCATAGTCTGATACATTTATTTTTGGTATTTCACTACCTAAAACTTATACTTGGTTGTGAGTGATCCAATATAAATTGATATATGATGTTTTGGTATTACACTATATGGTACTTTACCTAACAATGCACAATACTTCATGATAATGTTTAAATATTACTATAACTAATAGTTGTCCAATATTATTCATGGGCCCACATATTGTTAGTGATGTATTCCCAAATGAATAAAATTGTGGCTTGTTTGAATTTTCTTTGTCTATAAGTGTATTTATTATATTTGTAAACATTGTTATTTTGTCACGACCCGCCCTCGGGGTTCGTGCCGTGACTACCCCAAGCCCGCCTTCCATAGGCCAGGGGCTGGCGACTAGCACCAAGGCGTAAATCCCGGTAAAAAGGGAAGGCATTGCCTTTGAAAAGTAAACACACACCACAGAGTAAACAAGCGGAAAGTAAATACTAAACAAAGCAGAGTACGACTGAAAGTGCGGAAAGGTAAATGGGCCAGAATACAAACCCAAACTGAAAGTAAAGTACAACTCGAAAGGGAAAACAACAACTGAAAAGTAAAAGCCGCTACACCGAGCTGTCCACTGTAAATCCCACCTGAAGGGTGGGTACAGATAGCTCCTCTGCTCCACGGGTCCCGCCGTCCGCTCCGTGCACGTCCCGCCCAGTGGTCCACCTCCGGGTACCGTCCCGCTCTGTAGGCCTCATATCAGGTCAACGCTGTCCGTCGTCTGCAACCAACACAACGTAGTGCGGGCAAAGCCCGTGCAGGGGTGAGTATAAGCTACTCAGTAGGGACCCCGAGACCCCTGAAGGTCTCTCAAATCCACAAAGGATAAACCACGAAGAAAAGTACAATCACGAAGTAACAACCGACACTGCATTAGGTATATGCCCATACATACACCTAAGTCATCAATTAAAATACGCTCCAATCTCCGAGCCCAAGTACAACTCAGTCCACGCAGGAAAGTATACGTATTCCACATAGGAAAGAAAAACATAATCCACACAGGATTGCACAACACAATCCACACAGGAAAGCAATAGGATTCAGCTCACACAGGTATACTTCTTCAAGGACGATAAAGATGATCACTGATCCATCTAAGTCGTCGGACCCACGAAGGATCGATAGGTAACTAACCCCCGCAATGACCCACACAGGATCGGGCCCACACAGGACCTGTAGGCGCTGGCTCACACAGAACCGCTGAGCGCAAGGACCCACACAGGATCGGGCCCACACAGGACCTGTAGCACTGATCCACGTAGGATCGCTGAGTGCTGTAGTCGTCGTCGTCGAACCCACACAGGATCTCTGTACTGTCGTCGTCGCAGTCACAGTAGCAGTCGTAGCCGTAGTAGCAGTCGCAGCCAGCACTAGGGTTCCCGCACATAGCAAGCTCGTTCGGAGGGTCCGCTCCACGAGCCGAGAGGCTGATACATCAACTGTCACAAAGACCAGAGTTGATGTATCCAAAACTTCCGTATCGTCAACAGGAACTTAACGCAACAGACGGCGCGTCGATCGGACGCCCGGTCTGAGAGTTATTGGCATTTTCGTCTCCGGGGCCCGGTTGGTTTTTAAGGAAAAACCAACCCAACCATACTCCACCTGCGTCCAAACCTCGGGCGGAGTATGCCAAAAGATCCGTCTCACTAAGAGGAACACAACGCGACTGACGGCGCGTCAATCGGACGTTCGTAGCTCAAGATATGAGCGTTTCCGCTCCGAAGGCCCGGTTGGTTTCGTGAACGAACCAACCCGGCCGAACTCAAAGTTAACCGAAACCTTGAGTGCGATATATCGAAACGACCGTCTCGATCCAAGGATCGCGTTTCCGCAGACGGTTCGTCATTCGGAGGTACGAGCCTCAAGTTATGGGCCAAAAACCAAATCTGGTTCGAAACGGGGGGGTCCGGGTCCGGGCCGACCCGGCCCGACCCCCCCCTGGGGCGGCGGCGGCGGCGCGGCGGCGCGGCGGCGCAGCGGGCCGCGGCGGCCTGGCGCCGCGAGGGGCCGCACGCGGGGGCTAAGCCCCGCGGTTTTTGAGGGGCGGCGCGGCCTTTGTGCCGCGCCGTTTTTTTTAAAACACGCCCCCCCCCCCCCACGTGGGGGGCCTGAATTGAGCGGATCCGGGGGGGCCGGCTGCCCCCCTCCTTCAACGTACCGCCCCCCCTTATAATGAGGGGGGTTTTTATGAGGGCCGGGGGATTAATTCCCCCGGTTTTAACGGCATCCGGCCGGCCAGCTGGCCGGCCGGTTTTCTCCAACGGGACCAGAATTTCCGGTCCCCTCTTCGGCTTCCGACGCCGGCGGCCCGGCCGCCGGTCTTCTCTTCCGCCGCGGCCCGGAACCGGCCGCGGTCTTCTCGTCCCGCCGCGGCCCGGAACCGGCCGCGGTCTCCTCATCCCGCCGCGGCCCGGAACCGGCCGCGGTGTTCGTCGTCCGGCGCGGTGCGACGACACCGCGCCCCTTTCGCCGTGCCATGATTCCTTTCAACGCGGCGCGACGACGTCGCGTTCTTGAAGATTTTTCCTTGGCGTAGCGCGACGGCGCCGCGTAAAATATTTGCACGATCAACCGCGTGGTGCGACGGCACCACGCCACTTGCTTCCACCCGCATGAATAAACAAGAACGATGGAGGGGGGTTCGGCCGTGTTCGTGCGGTCCGGCCCCCCCTCACGTTAAAATAATAACGCAACTTAAAATAAATCAAGCCTCACGTTAATCTTGCTAAAATCACGATCAAGAATAAAATAAGGAAACCAAAAAGAATTCGACAACCCCTACCTCGGGTATAAGGTTCGAAGATTGTGAACGTTCCGCGGAAGACGACGTCGCGGAGGTCGGGCGTCGCGGTAGCCGTTCGTCAAATCCGATGATGAAGGAATGCGTTCGAAGAGACACGTCGTTTGAGAAACTTGTACGCCGACGAAGGTTGTCCGAGGAAGAAGTGGCGTCCCCTTTCGTTGACACGGGAAACGAAGAATGGAGGTGCGGCGTTCTTCGTCGGAGCTTGAACGTTCTTCGAGTTCTTCGTCAGAGTTGAAGAAGAAGAAGAGCTCTCCACCTCTCAAGTAGACAAACAAAGAACCCAAAATAAAATAAGACAACATCTTATTTTATTATCACATAACACAAAAGAATTTCAAAAGTTTGAAATTCAAAAGGTTAAACTCCCATAATTAAAAAGGTAACTTAAGCCAATAAAAGAGGCGTTAAGGGAGTTGGGAGAATTTGAAAGGTTTAGGGGTTCGTGTGGGCCCCACCACACTTAATCCTCCCAAGGGAGGTTAAGTGGGTGTGGGTCCCACTCCCAACCTCCTTTGATAGGTTTTAACAAGTTAAAAAATAAAATTGTTCTACACAAATTTTATTTAACTCAAACTAAAAAATCCCTAAAACTAACTTTCAACCCGCAACAAACGCAACTCCCAAAAAGGTCTCTTTAAGCGAATATCGGCGCTGCGAGTTCATCGGTGCCCTCGGATTTCAATTCCGAGCACCGGATCAAAAGTTAGGAATTCCCTCTCGTTCGTTCACTGAACGTACCCGAGCCAAACTTCGGAAATTAATTCCGGGCACTCCGGGCCTCGGAATCAGGTGCCGTCTGAAACCGCGCTCTTGTAAAATTCTAAAGTAAAATTAAGAAAAAAATTCCCTTGAATTTTACGGGTCTTTACATTACTCCCACCTCAGGGCTTTACGTCCCCGTAAAGATACATCAAAAACTAGGGAAACAAATGAGGGTACTGAGCACGCATCTGAGCCTCCCGCTCCCATGTGCTCTCCTGGAGATTCCCGTGCTGCCATCTGATGCGCACAAGAGGAATCGATCACCCACGCAGGACCCGCTCCTTTCGATCCTCTATCTCCACCGGGACCTCCGTAAAAGTCGCCCCATCGTCAACGTCAAGCTCTCCATGGTCAATGATGTGCGTCGGGTCGTGCACGTATCTCCTCAGCTGGGATACGTGGAAGACGTCGTGCACCCGGTGCAACTAAGGTGGTAGAGCCAGGCGATAAGCCACCTCGCCAATCCTGCTGAGAATCTGGAAGGGTCCGATGAAGCGCGGAGATAACTTGCCGCCACGGCCAAATCTCGAAATACCACGTCGAGGTGAGACCCGCAAGAAGACGTGGTCGCCATCCTCGAACTCCAGTGGCCTCCGCCTCCTGTCAGCATATGACTTCTGCCGGCTCTGAGCTGTTCTCATCCTCTCCTGGATGACCTGGACCTTCTCTGTCGTGGCCTGGACCATCTCCGGTCCCACCAGTGCTGACTCCCTAGGGTCTGTCCAGCACAAAGGAGATCTACATGGTCGGCCGTACAACGCCTCGTACGGTGCCATCCCGATGGTGGAGTGGTAGCTGTTGTTGTAAGCGAACTCCACCAAGGGTAGGTGGTCCTCCCAGCTACGACCAAAGTCGAGGACACAGGCACGGAGCATGTCCTCGAGTGTCTGAATGGTCCTCTCCGTCTGACCATCCGTCTGAGGGTGAAAAGCTGTGCTAAGACGTAGCTGCGTACCGAACGCCTCCTGTAACCCCTTCCAAAGCCGGGAAGTAAAGCGGGCATCACGATCGGAAACGATAGATGATGGCACGCCGTGGAGCCGCACAATCTCCTGAACGTAGATGCATCCCCAGCTCTCCACTGAGCCCTGCTCTCTGATGGGTAAGAAGTGTGCCGACTTGGTGAGTCGGTCAACAATCACCCATATGGAGTCGTGACCTCTGGAAGTGCGTGGAAGTCCAGTCACGAAGTCCATAGATATGCCGTCCCACTTCCACTCCGGAACCTCCAAGGGTTGTACCAAGCCTGCTGGTACCTGATGCTCTGCCTTTCCCTGCTGACAGGTGAGGCATCGAGAAACGAACTCTGCTACTGCCTTCTTCATGCCCGGCCACCAGTGCTGTCGTCTGAGGTCCTGGTACATCTTCGCCACTCCAGGATGTACCGCTAAAGGAGAAGTGTGAAACTCTCTCAGTACTTCCTCTCGCAGAGCGGCAGGCACCATGGTACGTCCTCTGAAAAGGATGTCGTGCTCTGCTCCAAGGGAGAAACCATCAGGTGCCTGTCCCGAGGATATCTGTGCACGCCGCGTCTCACAGTCAACGTCCCCGTGCTGTGCCTCCCTGACTCGCTGCAGTAGTGGAGGAGTGACTGTGAGAGACTGAAGAAAGGCTGCTCCATCTCTATCCACGAAGGATATCTGCAAAGAGGCTAGCTGCTCCGTCGCCTCCTCAAGTAGCTGAATGCCCGTCCTCCTGCTGAGGGCATCGACTACTACGTTCCCCTTCCCAGGAGTATAGACTATCTCAAAGTCATAGTCCTGGAGGAACTCGAGCCATCGTCGCTGTCTCAGGTTCAGGTCCTTCTGCGAGAAGATATACCTGAGACTCTGATGATCGGAAAAGACTGTAAAGCGCTCGCCCATCAGATAGTGTCGCCAAGTCTTCAGAGCGAAGACCACTGCTGCTAACTCCAGGTCATGGGTAGCGTAGTTTTGCTCATGCGGCCTCAACTGACGTGATCCATAGGCGATCACGGCCCACTCCTGCATCAGAACACATCCGAGTCTGGTCCCTGATGCATCGCAGTAGACTACGTACCCTACTCCCTCCTCAGGCAACCTCAAGATAGGTGCGCAGGTCAATCTCTGTCTCAGCTCCTGGAAGCTCTGCTGACATCTGTCTGTCCATTCGAAGGGTTTCCCCTTCTTCGTCAAAGCTGTGAGTGATGCCGCAACTCTAGAGAAGTCTGGCACGAATCTCCGATAATATCCAGCTAGTCCCAAGAAACTCCGAACCTCAGTCACGCTCTTGGGTGGCTCCCAAGCTAACACAGCCTCAATCTTCGCGGGATCCACTTCAACTCCCGCCTCAGAGATAACGTGTCCCAAAAAGTGGACCTCACGTATCCAGAACTGGCACTTCGAGAGCTTACCATAAAGCTGGTGCTCTCGGAGTGTGTCAAGAACAACTCGCAAGTGAAAGGCGTGCTCCTCCTCTGTCGTAGAGTAAATCAGAATGTCGTCGATGAAGACCACGACAAACCGATCGAGGTATGGCTGAAAGATCCTGTTCATGAGAGCCATGAACACTGCTGGAGCATTGGTTACACCGAAAGGCATAACCAAGAACTCATAGTGGCCATACCGACATCTGAAGGCCGTCTTCTGCACATCCTCGTCTCTGACTCTGAGCTGATGATAGCCTGACCTGAGGTCTATCTTCGAGAACCACCGTGCTCCCTTGAGCTGATCAAAGAGGTCATCAATCCTCGGTAGCGGATACTTGTTCCTCACTGTCACCTGGTTCAGGCGACGATAGTCAACACAAAGTCGCAAGCTCCCGTCCGCCTTCTTGGCGAACAATATTGGAGAAGCCCAGGGTGAAACACTGGGTCGGATGAACCCCTTGCCCTGCAAGTCCTCCAACTGTACCCGTAGCTCTCGAAGCTCGGCGGGGGCCATCCGATATGCTGGAGTGGATATCGGGGCTGTCCCGGGGTACAAGTCAATATAAAAGTCTACCTCTCTGCGAGGAGGTAGCCCTGGAAGGTCGTCGGGAAAAACGTCCGCAAACTGATCCACCACTGCAGGAAAACCAGGACTCCGCACGTCAACTGCTCCAAGGATAAGGCTAGCCAACTGATGAGTGATGGGCTGTCCTCTCCTCCGCGGAAGTCCATCCTGTGCTGCTAAGGCTCCCTTCTCGCCGGTGAAGGTGAACCTGCTCCCGTCGGTGCGTACACATCGCACCTTGCGCCTAAAACAGTCAATCTGTGCATGGACCGTAGATAGCCAATCCATGCCCAAGATGACGTCATAAGGCCTCGACGCTGCTACAAGAAGATCCCAGCCGAAGCTCTCGCCTCCTAGAGTAAGCTCACACTGCCGGCACCAGTACGTAATCGTCGAGTCTACTCCCGTAGGAGTCTCTAGCCGTAAGGATCGAGCCAACGGCTCTGTCGGAATCTCCGAGCTCCGAACAAGGGCAGCGACTATGAAAGAATGACTCGCTCCTGTGTCTAAAAGAACTGCAGCAAGGGTGGAATAGACACAGATAGTACCTCGAATCATCTCGGGTGCGCCGTGGTCGTAGGCCTCTGCTGCCTGAAGCTGTGCCTGTCGCTGCCCGCCAGCTCCCTGTGGTCGGGGTGGACCTCCTGGTGGTGGTGGTGGTAGAGCCTCAAAGCGTCGGCCACCACCAACTGCTCGTCCAGCTCCTCTTCCTCGTCCGCCTCCTCCCTGCGGACCGCCACGGTCGATCCTCTGCCTCTGCCTCGGTGATCCATCAACTGTCTGCTGCTCCTCGGCACGACGGGTCGGGCAGTCACGAGCCATGTGGCCCTGCCCGCCGCACGAGTAGCACTGTCTGCCTCTCGGAAGACTGGCTCCGCGCTGTGTGCCCCGCACTGCTGAGCCAGTGCCCTGAGATCGTCTGCCCGAAGGTCTGGTCTGTCTGGACCCCTGAGTCATCCGTCGACTGCCTGCTGCAGATGACTCTGCCACGTGCCGCCCTGCGGTGGGTCGCTGTGCTGGTGTAGACTCAGCAAGGAAGCTCTCGATCAGAAGGGCCCGCTCCAGTACTCCTGTCTGAGTCGGTATGCTGAGGGAGATCAGCGATGCCCTGATCTCGTGTCTCAAACCCTGCTCGAAGGTCCGGGCCCGGAAGAATGGGTCCCGTACCATGTCGGTCGATTAGCGCGAGAGATCGGTAAATCTCGCCGAGTACTGAGCGACCGTCATGCTGCCCTGCCGCAGCTGTAGAAGCTCCTGGATACGCACCGCACGAAGGGTGGCTGGGACGAACTCCGAGCGGAAGAGGCTCTCAAAGTCCGTCCAAAGTAGAGATGCCTCATCGTGCACCTGGAGCATCAAGCTCCACCATCGTCCTGCTGCTGCGTGTAGTAGGCTCGCAGCGAGGATCACCATGAGGTCTGCTGGTGTCCTCACTAGCCTAAACACTCGAACTACTGCCTCCAGCCAGTCCTCTACTGCCTGGGGATCCGTCTCCCCGCGAAACCTGGGTGGACGCTGGCGCTGAAACTCATGCAGTGCGCTGAGGCGACGTGCATCGTCAGCGGCTACTGCTGGAAGCATCGGGGGCTCGGCGGGTAATGCTACCGCCGGTGCCACTACTGGGAAAGGGCCCTGCACCGAGGCCTCGTCGCTTGGTGGGATGTCGTCTCGCTCGACTCTCGGAACCCTAGCTGGCTGCCGTCGTGGGGCCATCCTGAAAAGGAAACAGGTAAGCCACGGTTAGAACAGTATACCTGGTGAGCTGATATAAGTAATCACAAAGAAAACTTTGAAACACACACGCAATCAATGTTTTCGTGCATTAAGTCGGAAATCAGAAGTCAGGGTCCTGGTGTACGGATACGTCGGCCGCCGCACCAACACTGGACTCCCTGGACTGATAACCACACTCAATACGCTAAACATTATTGATTCACATAGAAAAGATCAGAGTTCGCGGTAGAACCGAACGCCTCTGATACCAATTTGTCACGACCCGCCCTCGGGGTTCGTGCCGTGACTACCCCAAGCCCGCCTTCCATAGGCCAGGGGCTGGCGACTAGCACCAAGGCATAAATCCCGGTAAAAAGGGAAGGCATTGCCTTTGAAAAGTAAACACACACCACAGAGTAAACAAGCAGAAAGTAAATACTAAACAAAGCAGAGTACGACTGAAAGTGCGGAAAGGTAAATGGGCCAGAATACAAACCCAAACTGAAAGTAAAGTACAACTCGAAAGGGAAAACAGCAACTGAAAAGTAAAAGCCGCTACACCGAGCTGTCCACTGTAAATCCCACCTGAAGGGTGGGTACAGATAGCTCCTCTGCTCCACGGGTCCCGCCGTCCACTCCGTGCACGTCCCGCCCAGTGGTCCACCTCCGGGTACCGTCCCGCTCTGTAGGCCTCAGCTCAGGTCAACGCTGTCCGTCGTCTGCAACCAACACAACGTAGTGCGGGCAAAGCCCGTGCAGGGGTGAGTATAAGCTACTCAGTAGGGACCCCGAGACCCCTGAAGGTCTCTCAAATCCACAAAGGATAAACCACGAAGAAAAGTACAATCACTAAGTAACAACCGAAACTGCATTAGGTATATGCCCATACATACACCTAAGTCGTCAATTAAAATACGCTCCAATCTCCGAGCCCAAGTACAACTCAGTCCACGCAAGAAAGTATACGTATTCCACATAGGAAAGCAAAACATAATCCACACAGGATTGCACAACACAATCCACACAGGAAAGCAACAGGATTCAGCTCACACAGGTATACTTCTTCAAGGACGATAAAGATGATCACTGATCCATCTAAGTCGTCGGACCCACGAAGGATCGATAGGTAACTAACCCCCGCAATGACCCACACAGGATCGGGCCCACACAGGACCTGTAGGCGCTGGCTCACACAGAACCGCTGAGCACAAGGACCCACACAGGATCGGGCCCACACAGGACCTGTAGCACTGATCCACGTAGGATCGCTGAGTGCTGTAGTCGTCGTCGTCGAATCCACACAGGATCTCTGTACTGTCGTCGTCGCAGTCACAGTAGCAGTCGTAGCAGTAGTAGCAGTCGCAGCCAGCACTAGGGTTCCCGCACATAGCAAGCTCGTTCGGAGGGTCCGCTCCACGAGCCGAGAGGCTGATACATCAACTGTCACAAAGACCAGAGTTGATGTATCCAAAACTTCCGTATCGTCAACAGGAACTTAACGCAACAGACGGCGCGTCGATCGGACGCCCGGTCTGAGAGTTATTGGCATTTTCGTCTCCGGGGCCCGGTTGGTTTTTAAGGCAAAACCAACCCGACCGTACTCCACCTGCGTCCAAACCTCGGGCGGAGTATGCCAAAAGATCCGTCTCACTAAGAGGAACACAACGCGACTGACGGCGCGTCAATCGGACGTTCGTAGCTCAAGATATGAGCGTTTCCGCTCCGAAGGCCCGGTTGGTTTCGTGAACGAACCAACCCGGCCGAACACAAAGTTAACCGAAACCTTCAGTGCGATATATCGAAACGACCGTCTCGATCCAAGGATCGCGTTGCCACAGACGGTTCGTCATTCGGAGGTCCGAGGCTCAAGTTATGGGCCAAAAACCAAATCTGGTTCGAAACGGGGGGGGGGGGGGGGGTCCGGGTCCGGGCCGACCCGGCCCGACCCCCCCCTGGGGCGGCGGCGGCGGCCTGGCGCCGCGAGGGGCCGCACGCGGGGGCTAAGCCCCGCGGTTTTTGAGGGGCGGCGCGGCCTTTGTGCCGCGCCGTTTTTTTTTTAAAACACCCCCCCCCCACGTGGGGGGGCCTGAATTGAGCGGATCCGGGGGGGGCCGGCTGCCCCCCTCCTTCAAAGTACCGCCCCCCCCCTCATAATGAGGGGGGTTTTTATGAGGGCCGGGGGATTAATTCCCCCGGTTTTAACGGCATCTGGCCGGCCAGCTGGCCGGCCGGTTTTCTCCAACGGGACCGGAATTTCCGGTCCCCTCTTCGGCTTCCGACGCCGGCGGCCCGGCCGCCGGTCTTCTCTTCCGCCGCGGCCCGGAACTGGCCGCGGTCTTCTCGTCCCGCCGCGGCCCGGAACCGGCCGCGGTCTCCTCGTCCCGCCGCGGCCCGGAACCGGCCGCGGTGTTCGTCGTCCGGCGCGGTGCGACGGCACCGCGCCCCTTTCGCCGTGCCATGATTCCTTTCAACGCGGCGTGACGGCGTCGCGTTCTTGAAGATTTTTCCTTGGCGTAGCGCGACGGCGCCGCGTAAAATATTTGCACGATCAACCGCGTGGTGCGACGACACCACGCCACTTGCTTCCACCCGCAAGAATAAACAAGAACGATGGAGGGGGGTTCGGCCGTGTTCGTGCGGTCCGGCCCCCCCTCACGTTAAAATAATAACGCAACTTAAAATAAATCAAGCCTCACGTTAATCTTGCTAAAATCACGATCAAGAATAAAATAAGGAAACCAAAAAGAATTCGACAACCCCTACCTCGGGTATAAGGTTCGAAGATTGTTAACGTTCCGCGGAAGACGACGTCGCGGAGGTCGGGCGTCGCGGTAGCCGTTCGTCAAATCCGATGACGAAGGAATGCGTTCGAAGAGACACGTCGTTGGCGAAACTTGTACGCCGACGAAGGTTGTCCGAGGAAGAAGTGGCGTCCCCTTTCCTTGACACGGGAAACGAAGAATGGAGGTGCGGCGTTCTTCGTCGGAGCTTGAACGTTCTTCGAGTTCTTCGTCAGAGTTGAAGAAGAAGAAGAGCTCTCCACCTCTCAAGTAGACAAACAAAGAACCCAAAATAAAATAAGACAACATCTATTTTTATTATCACATAACACAAAAGAATTTCAAAAGTTTGAAATTCAAAAGGTTAAACTCCCATAATTAAAAAGGTAACTTAATCCAATAAAAGAGGCGTTAAGGGAGTTGGGAGAATTTGAAAGGTTTAGGGGTTCGTGTGGGCCCCACCACACTTAATCCTCCCAAGGGAGGTTAAGTGGGTGTGGGTCCCACTCCCGACCTCCTTTGATAGGTTTTAACAAGTTAAAAAATAAAATTGTTCTACACAAATTTTATTTAACTCAAACTAAAAAATCCCTAAAACTAACTTTCAACCCGCAACAAACGCAACTCCCGAAAAGGTCTCTTTAAGCGAATATCGGCGCTGCGAGTTCATCGGTGCCCTCGGATTTCAATTCCGAGCACCGGATCAAAAGTTAGGAATTCCCGCTCATTCGTTCACTGAACGTACCCGAGCCAAACTTCGGAAATTAATTCCGGGCACTCCGGGCCTCGAAATCAGGTGCCGTCTGAAACCGCGCTCTTGTAAAATTCTAAAGAAAAATTAAGAAAAAAATTCCCTTGAATTTTACGGGTCTTTACATATTTGGTTAGAGATTTATATGACGAGATTCAGGGTTATTTTGAGTAAACATAGTGGTTTGACATTTTCAATTATTTACCTCTCAGTTGACACACTGTATTCATGTAATATTTGTTCAAGTGTGATCTTAACATTGGGAAACTATGTTTTTTATTCAGTTTAAATTTATATGGGTATCTGAAGCTAAGTATATGGTGAGAATATTTTTGGGTATTGTGTTGGACTATAGATTTTTGTTTTTATCACTACCATATTTTTATAATATGATACATTTATATTGATTGGATGACATATATTGTATGGGGAAACACTATTGAGTGTATTTGTATAGACTAAACTATGTGTACAATGCATTCCACTATTATGTTTTTATTATAGGTTATGGTAGTAAAGACGATAGAACTATTGTTTAGTTGGTGTGTAGAAATTATTATATGTGTATGTCATATTTAAGATAGTTATAGTTTCATTTGTTTTTGAGGTTATATATTCATTAGTATTTCACCAAGGTTATTGTATTTTAATTCTTTATAATGTTTTCTTTTACATATTATTCTCATATATGAAATAGAACCCTCAATTCTAGTTGTCCAGACCATGATAATTGGAGGTAGGTTTGCGAATTCAATCTCTGTCTTATAAAAGACATAGTCATGATCTGTAGGGAACATAACATTTTTTTGTCTTTTTATTTGAATTTTTTGAAGAGAAAAACACCAAAAAAAGGGTTCAAGGAAAGTTTCATCCCAATGAATTTAATTTATAAAAGGATAAAAATGATTTAACTCAGGGATTTAGATATACTGAGGAATAACCTTCCATATTTTGATGTGAAATATATATAAACCTTGAGTATTTATTTCTATAAATTTTATTTTATCACTTATTAATTATAGTTAAACATTATTCTGAAGAACATATGGGTTATCTTTCTATCCTTATAAATTAATATAAAATCATAATCATTGATTCAAAATACCGCTTATTTGAGAGATTCATATTTCAAGTGATCCTAGATTTGATATTTATATTCTTTTACATTTCAACTCAATAATGATGAAAAAACTAATTTTGGTATTTTATACCACTAGAGTAAAATAATAATTTATATCTACACCTATAAAAGTTATTTGGGTCATTTTTACTATTTTTCCCAACTATGACATATTTATTGCCTTTTGTTTCATGAATACATGTAATTATATGATGTTGACTAGATTTCCTATCAAATATTATTTATTTATTTATAAAAATTATTAACCAGCTACACACTTGAGAATGATAACAAGTTGATGAATTTAATACTAATATATATATATAAACACACCCACAAAAAACACATATGAAAATTTCTAAGTATAATGTATACTTTTTTGAATCATTCGTCTACCTTAAAAGATTAGTTATAGATTTATCATATAAGAAATTATATTTTTTTATTATATATTTATGATTATATTGAAAATGGATCATATAAAAATTATTTATATCTTGATTGAGATATATTATTCAAATAGTAATCTAATTAACTTATAGTTAATATTTTTACTTTTAGACATCATGTCAAAATAATATAAAAAAGAAAATACCAGAGGGGTGAATTGAAAACAAAAAAAAATTAGAGTAACATAAGTTATAATGAAAAAATAAATTCATAAAAATGATTAAAAATTAAATATAAACAAAATATATACCAGTAAATTGATCGGTGAAAATATTAACGACTATTAAGAGAGTGCAATATATTTATAGCAGTTTTGATTAAAAATATATAATTTACACTCTTCACACACTCAATTTTGAGACTATGGATATCAAATATAATAAACCTTGTTATGGGTGTAGACCCAAATCATTCTATTACAAATGTAGACCAAACCTAACATGTCTTTTTATATGAGTGTAGACAAAAACTATGTTTTCTATGGATTATAGATAGCCTAGTTATTTGCATCAGGTTAAACCACAACCTGTGAAACTAATTTCTGATCAAATAGTAAAACCATGTGCTACAATTTAATGGTGGTACGACCATGTGTGAATTTCATTACAGTGTAAATAAATCCACTAAATTTTTTCCAAAAATAATAATACAACAAAGATGTTATATATTAGGTGAACATGTGAAACCAATGATCATTGACACATTTAATAAGTAATGGGATGATGTAGCTTTGAGAAAACTAAAAATACTATAATAAAAAGGAATATAATTTTTTTTTAAAAAATTCACAATGTTATACAACTTTTTCAATTATAGGTCACTTATAGTTTCTAAGTGTATCATAACTGTTTCTTATACTTCTTGTAGATTTGAAAAACTTTTATAGATGAATCTGAAAAACCAATATATATTATAATCGTTATAATAATTAATATTTAAAGGTTTAATAAAATTACTGGTTATTATTGAAATGATCATATTTTTCTTATTATCTATCATAAATACTCAGTGAACTTTCCAAAATCGTATCTTGGAATAACAAAAAACATAAAAGTTGACTGATCAATCTTCAATATAAGTATAATTTTTGAAAAACATGGAACTAGTAACATTAATGTTAAACCTTTAAAAATAAAAACATTTGTTATTGAATATTTTAATCACCATAAAATAAACAGTTGGATAATATTCCATGTGGTGATAAAAAATGTTCACTATGTGATAAATCAATTCATGTTATAACTCTTTTCTATTTGTCTCCTTGAGAATCATGATCATGGAGTCATTTATCCTTAATAGACATAAAAAATCATATTACAATAAATATTTGAATCTAATAATGTATCACAATGGCATAATGATATTCTACATGGGAATGAAAAAAAATCACTAACCTTCTACATCATTCTAGTTACAGAACTATGTGATAGATTCATTCATGTGTGGCCAACTATCTATCTCAAATGATAATAAAAACATGTATTTCATTAAATAGTCAATAAATTACATACTATAGGGATATTTTTATTATATTTTTCTAACTCCTATGAGGATGAATAAGTGTTCTTCCTTACCTAAATTATAAATACATAAGAAATTAAATTTTCAATATTATCCATAATATGTCTAAAAACTCCTCTATTAGAGAAATATATTTCCCCAATAAATTATATGTTTAAATCCATTCATAATGTCTTTTTCAATGTAATATTTCCATATATATATGATAATTATTATCTTTAGATGATATGTAAAAACATTTAATTCAGTGGATTACTAAAATCATCAAACATAAGAAATAATACTTGTTTAAATTAAAAATAGTCTCCATACATAATATTTTCCATCATGTATGTAGAATACATAAGATATTGTACATAACTGAATTTACAGAATTCAATTATGTAATGTTCTGTTAATAATTTACCAAAATCATATTTTCTAGTCATAAAATTATAGTCCCCTATCATCATCCAGAACATTACAAAATATATCAACTAAGAATAATAATGATGAAATAATGATAAATAATAAAAAAATATTAAGAAATAAATAAATATTTTTCATGATATTTAATGTTAGGATTTTCTTATATATCAAAATTCATGCTTAAAAAATAAATATGAGAATAATATTAATGAATAAACAAAACATCTGAGATAATTTTTTTCTAATTCATAAAAATAGCCCCAATGCCTTAAAGTTATTTTTGGATAATCCCACTTTTTTGGTTGAATGGGGACCCTTTAGTGACCCATAGGCATAGAGGCATCTGGGATAATACATGACCTAAAGGCCTAGAGGCACAAGGCCCAATACATGACCTCAAGGCCCAATATTAAATTACACTTGAACTAACCCTCTCCAACATCTATCTTATTGAAAGTGTTTAGCTCCCCACATCATATGGCTAATCAGATATTATTTACCCATGGAGAGTTGTGTGGGGCATAGTACTAATGGTTACTTCCATGCCCTCTCATTCCACAATTTTGGTTAGCTCTTCTTTGGTGGGAGTTACAAGCTCTAAATACTATTTTGGATCCTATTCCAATGTGGTCTACATAGAATAATTCTTCATCCTTATGGGCCAAAATTCCGTGGCATGAAGTCTCTAAGGCCCAAAGACTTGGGGTTATCAAAATTCCATATGTGCTAAAAGGCCAAATCTATGGAACGTAGGCTCAATTATGGTGAATAGTTTTTCTGATATTGAACAAATAATAAAAAAATCAGTAGTATAATGAACAAATTATCCACATTTGAAAAGGATAATTATGAAATATCATCCCTTTTTATTTTGATGAAGTATATTCTATAAAGATTCGGTAGTATCATATTTGATCCTAATGAATTCATATTCTACGTTATTATTGTCATATTTTACAATCTCAAATATTCTTCCACACTTTCTCTTTTAGCAGTTAACTTATGAATCTCTCACTTAAAACATTCAACTTCAACCTTAAGTTTTCTATTTTCATTTTTTATAACTGGTGTATTAGCACATACATTCTAATAGGTTATTGAGGTAATATTTTTAAAATATTTATTCTGTATATTTTTATTGGTCATTTTATCCCTTATTAATTTAAATTTATCCTTCTCATATTCCACTTTCATGGTAACAAAATAATTTAAACATTAATTTTCCAAAATCATATTTTTTCCCTTGAAAAACTTTTTGGATTCATTATTCATCATTTTATTTATGGTAATAAGAATTATAATTTATTCATGATATTTTTTACTAAGAACATTTAACTCTCAAAACAAGGTCTTGTATCTACCAAAACCATTATAGGAATTAGAATTATAATCAAATGATATATAATTAAACTTACATATTTGAAACAATAAATATTGTTTCAGTGTTCAATCTAAACACTTTTATTCTTGAATATAATTATAAAAGTCTTTTTCGATCCATCCTACATCCAATTATTTCTTATCCAATTTATTCTTCTTCTTATTTTCATTGTTTTACTTTTTCAACATTGGAAACTCATATTTGGTATGTATCAACATCTTTCATTCGTATCATTTAATATTATAATAAGGATTTAAATTTATTTATTTCCAAATTAAATACTTCATATTTTTCATTTTTCACTTATTCTAGAAAACATTTTGTTTCTTGCCAATTATTTGTATAAACCTTATAGCATGGATTAAATCATAATAATTCTCACTATTTTAAGAAACTACATGATCCATGTAAGAGATACATAATTAGTTCATTTAAAATAAATTACTTTTCTTCTATCATTAGATTCATTATCAATATTCCACAAATCAATATTGTACTATAATAAATATCCAAAAATGTCATCCATGGAATACAAAAAAATACTATACTTTTTTCATTTGTGACCTTCTTGGAATGAAAAGTTTTTATTAATTTTAAATGATGTATTCTAATCAGTATGGAAGGAATTGTGTTCACTCCAAAGAAGTCATGTTTTTTTAATATAATTAATCCTTTTTACATATCATTATCACCTTCAGGATTGAACATTCTGAATTCCTAAAATTTTACCATATGTATATTAATCAAAGTTCGCTATAGTTTTTCATTTCCTTGATGGGTTTATCTTAAAGTCCGTTAAATTTTAACATAATTTTTGAAATAAAATATATTAATACATACAGTTATGCTGAAATAATAATAATGATAATTCATAACATTATAATTAAAATTATATTTTTCAGTATTAGTGTTCAACAAATTATAAAACATAATTTCTAGTAGTTTCTCATGTCAATCGATGATGTTCTGGTACATATTACTTATATTCTTCTAAAAAGAATTATTTTCCCCTTCCATTAGCAATATTTATTTCCATTCAAATTTTTTGGTCATATAATATTTTAATTTACAATCATAACATACATTTTCATAATAAGAAAAAGATAGTACCCTTAGAAATTTTATTCTAGGATATAAGTCGGAAATAGAAATATATCCAAAATAACATACTCTTGGTTACCAACTATTAGTTCCCAAAAAATAGAAGTAAAATAAAAGAGGTAAAGTGAATTTTATACCATTAATAATCAATGTAACATAATTTATACTGTTGAACTGAATGGAGAATAAAAATTAGTGACTCAATTATAAAATAATTTCTAGCGGAAAAGTGATGAAAAAAAAGAATTAAAGGTAAAAAAGAGAGAATAAGATATTTATATTGCATAATATCAAAATAATCCTACATATATTCATCACACTCTGAACCTTGAGAGTATGGATTTGTAGTATAATAAATTCTTCTATATTTTCATACCCAACCCAGCTGATTATGAATAAAGGGAAAACATAACATAGCCTTGTACGTGGATGAAGAATGAACTTAAGGTTTAAAAAGAGAATCCCTAATAAAGTTATTTTTCAAAGGTTAAATAACAACATATAAAAATTCTCATTAATCTTCTATAATAATGAAGAAATATCTTTTCATTGTTGTATAACAGTGTGAAAATTATGTTATAGTGTAAATTACTCCAGTATAATGAAATAATAAAACAATGAAATGATTTGATGTTGTAGATTATGTACTAATTAAAAAATATTGATCTTTACCATTATTAATAATTAATGGGATGATATAGATTTGGGAAAACCATCTATAATTTTAAAAACAGGAACATAATCGTGTAAACAATTTTCATTGCAGCATTTTCTCAAATTTTGAATTTTATGTCTAGTGTGAAAGTCATGTATCTCATATATGTAATTTATATTTCATGTATCTTCAGTTCACATTTATATATTAATCTAAATAATCTATATATATTATAATAATTAGAATTATTTAAAATTAAAGAAAAATTAATGTTACTCAAGATTCTTATAATTATAAAAACAATCTTATTATCAATCATAAATTGTCAATCTACATTCTAAAATCATATAATTGAATAAAAATATACTTCATAGTTGAATAATATTAATTCAAGATCATTATAATTTTTTAATATCTTTGAAATAATCTCCCTAATAAATGGAAATTATAAATATAAACATTTTAATTTTAATACTGTAATCTATAAATTATCTTTCATTGAATATTATTCTATTGAGTGATAGAAACTTCTACATGGCTTGAAAATTATCTATATAAAGTAACTCTATTCTACTTCTCTTCCAAGAGTTCATGATCCCAATATGATTTATTCTTCACAATTATAACAAAAATGATATTAAAATAACCAAAAATTCTAATAAAGTCTCATCACACCATAATGATCTTATCTACATGCATGATAAACACTTAAATCAACTTCTTAATCATTCCAATTGCAACATTTTATGGAATATTCCTTTATATAATGGAAACATATCTATCTAAAAAAGTAAATTAAACCTATATTTTGATCAATAATTAAGATATTTCTTAGTCCAAAAAATATTAATATATTTTATAGACTCCTCTAAGGATGTGTATGTTATTATCCTTAACTAAATTCTTAATCTGTAAAAATTCCTTCACTGCCATGGATTATTAAGCCCAAATGTTGGAGGTTGACATTTTTGGATAAATTCACTCAAGTGTTTTAAATAACCCCTTGAAACACAAAAATCATATTTATTTTTATCAATACTTTCCGTAGGCCCAGATTCCTCTAGATCTGATATTCTTTGGTAAAGAATTCTATCATTACTAAGATGCATAATATTTAAAAAACCTCTTCTAGATGTGTAATATATTTTTTATTACTTAATACATTTATTTTCATGTGGACAATTTTTTACAATACCAAATTTCAATATTTAAGAATCTTCATCTAATATATAATCTAATTATTCTCTTACGATAATACAAAATATTTATCATTTTGAATTTTTTTGAAATCACAAATCAGAAGAAATATTAGTTAGGAAAAATATCACCCCTAACCATACATAATATTATCTTCTAAAAACATGGAAAACAAATAATATTAAACTTCATAAAATTCAATAAACCCAATACAAAAAATTTATTTTAATATATTACCAAAATCTTATCTTCCAATCAATAACATCAAATTTTCCAACTTCAGTAACAACATAAAAAAGATAAATCAAATCAGATTAATAATAAAAGAATAATTTAATACGATACTAACTAATAGAAAAAATAAAAGACAACAATTATTTTCAACATAGTTTTTTCTACTATAAGCAATTCATGCTCAAAACAAATATATTTTAATAATAAAAAAAATAAACAAAACAAGTTATCGAAATGGTAATTATAAAAATATAATAAATAGAGTGAAAGGAGCCACTCAATAATAAATATATTTTCATTTTTAATAATAATAAATAATAGTCATAATGGTATATAAAATCATTAAAAATTATATGAATACAAACATAGAACCTAATTTTCCAATTAATTTATATATTTCTCTTTTTTAGAAATTTTTGAAATTTTTTACAGGAAGATAAAATAAAGAAATGTTATTATCTTATTGAGATTATTAACCCATTGGTTATTTTGAAACATGATCATTATTGTTGGTTAAAAAAATAATGTCTACATTAGCCTACTAATACAAATAATGGATTAAAATTTCACATGTATTACTAGAGATGTCAATAAATACTCATTAATTGTGTATTATTCAATAAAAATAATGTTTAATTTGGTTTTTTCTTATGAATCATGTCAATCGAAGGGAATAAAAAATCATTCTTATTCCAATATTGTTTTGATAATGATAAAAAAATATCAATCCTTCATTTTATTTTACTAACAAAACATTTTCTCTCAAAATAAATAATAATTTTTATTCTAAAACATGTTATATATATATTATTTTATTTTCCATAAAAATTAAAGTTACAGAAACTAATATATATAATATTTTGACTCATTTTTAAAACTATACACTAGTTCTATAAAGAAAAGGTGATATAACAATTGTTTTGTATTATTAATTTATATATTTACTTAAAATAATGTATATGCTCTATAATAAGAATTTTGACTATTTTATTCATTATACATAATTAAAGTTTTATTTTAAAATTTCACTAATGATTTGAAATAAAAATAAATTGAACCAATTTAATTATCATTTTAACAAAAAAATATAAAAAATATATTCTCTATTTTTTAATAATTTTTTAAATAAAATATTATTTTTATCATTAATATAAAATAAATAGCACATGTTAGTATTAGTTATTAGATTATTAAATAAAAAATGTGATATTTCACCAAAGGTTTCAATCATTTATTTATTTTTCATGACATTATTTGTGTTTTTTTTTTGATTTTTTAATTTTATAATAAAATATATTTAATGAATTTTTATGATATTTTTATATAACATTAAATATAATTTTTTTATTACATGTTTAAAATCATTAATATAATTTACATGAAAATATGTTTTAATTATTAATTATTTTTTAAAAGAAATATTTGTTTTACCATCAAATGTTTCAATTTTTCCATTTTTAATGAAATTACCCATTTTATGTTATTATTTATATTTCTTTTCTATACGTATTATCTTATAATTTTTTTACTAGAAAAATATTCTAAATTTTTATTTTATTTTTTAATTCCATAATTTTTTTAATTTATTAATTTTAAATTAATGAAATTATTTTCATTTTTTGTTAATATTTGAATAAAAATTTTAAATTTATAAAAAACGATATTTTCACTTTTATTTTTATTTGAACTAGTCAAATTTAAAAAAAAAATTATAGTTATATAAAATATTTACAGATAATACTTTTGAGTTTAAAATTTGGTTTCACTAATTTCATGTGAATAAAAATATTTTTTTTAGTTTCCCATATGAAAGGTTTTATTCAATTTAAGAAAATGAGTATTGTAGTTCAAAATGGGTTTTTATGAATTCGAAATATATGCAGTTACAATCATAAGGATTCCATTTCATGAATATTTTGTATTTTTATTATATAATTATCAATATGAACACCCTTTATATAGGAATGTAAAGTTAATGTTTGAAGGATAATTTTTTAAAAACTGGTCATAACACTTCATATTTGAGTGGTGGCCAAATTCCTTAATTTTTTAAGAAGTTTCATGATGTAAAAAAAATTTATAGGTTGTCTAAAGCCCTTATATTTTCAATATAGTTTAAATGGATAAAATTATTAAAGCGATTTTGATGGCCTAACATATTTAGGGTGACCTAGTGGCCATATAATATTTTGTGGGGCGTCTCATATTTTTTGGTGAGTGATAGGTATCAAATTTGGGGAGGTTATATATTTGGGATTGGTTTATATTTCCAGATTAAATTCCCTACTGCAGTGATTGTGACATTTTTCTAATTGGGATTTGAACCACAGACTGTAGGGATACTTTAATTTTATGATAATAAAAATAGTGACTAAATATTTTCGACCATAACTTGGTAAATCATAAATAAAGAATATTTATGGGAATTATTAAACTCCTTAATATAAAAACTATTTATAAAATTTCGCCTTTTATGTCATTAAATTCATGTAATATTTTTTATGATTCACTTAAAAAATTATGGAAAATTTTAGGGAAGTTCAAAGGTTTAAATTTCATGTCAATTTGTTGTTGGGTCTTTTAAAAAATATTTTATAGAAAACTAAATGATAAAAAAATAAGAAAATGTTAAACAAAATAAAACAGTCTCACCTCCCCTCATTAATTCATGAAAATCATTTAAATGTTTACAATCTAAATTTATAAATTAGATTCATCTTAAAAATTATCAATTTAAGGTAATAATTCTATAGATATTCTTTATATTCTTCAGTTCTCTTGAATACTTCATGAATTTTAATATAAAGAACAATATGAATTTAACCACATTTGTGTGAAATCACATCATCCATCATGTTTAATTCACAATTAAAAGTAATACTTAACATCATGAGGTATCAAAAGGTGATAGAGTTTATTGTAATAGAATATGTTTCACCATAATCAATATAAAGTCTTTAGAGAAAACAATGATTAACTAACTGTATTTTATACCACACAAAATAATTCTTGTCATTTATCATTGAAACAAATACATATTGTGTGTTCATTATGGTGGTTCTACATATCAATATAACCAAAAGATAGTTTAAAAACAGAATATTAATAATAACATGAATATCTTATTTGAAAAAAATTTGCTGCATGCAAATTTTCATATCTCTATATTAAACTATAAAAAAACTTCTCCATAGATGACATCCGATGATAAAATATGAATGTGTTATATCGCATAAATATTAATTTATACATCCATATATAAAATTAAAATTTTTATCCAATGATTTTATTATTTTCAACTATTCAACTATTTCTTATTTTCCAGAAAATAATTTATTTTTATACTTATTTTATCTATATCGGTCATTATAGTGTCGATACTTCTTAAAAAAATCGAATTTATAATAACTTTTAATATTATCTAAAATTAAAATTTTCAAATAATAATATTACCAAATGTTAAAACTATATCATTATAATTTTATGTCATAAGAATGTATAAGAAGATTATTATATAAGAATAAATCACACTTGATTTAAAAGTAATTATTTCATATTCCAGAGAAAATGGTTTTTTATTTTCTTCTTCAAGAAATTAGGTCATCCATGCTTTGGATTTTTGCAATGTAAAATATTGTTCTTTAACACGTGGTACTCTTTAAGAATTAAAAAAAATATTTATAACCAAGAAATAGAATTTTGAGATGTATATAGTCTTAATATTTATTAATTTATTTTCCACATTATCCAAATAAATTACCTCTCTAACTTCATATTTTCATTAATTTTTTTTCAAATAAAAGATAAAATAATATCATTTTTTTAATATGAATATCACCATTTTTTACTCAAAAAAAATATTTTATATTTTTTAGATACATATGGATATTTTTTAAAACATACTATATTTAGTCAAACACACTAAATTATATCATATTTTTAGTGTACTATTGACACAAACCAACCCCTCAGGACCCCACCTGAACCAATGATAATCTGAGTGTACCACCTAAATCCCACCTTAAATAGATAATGGGATAGACACTAGCACCAATAATGCATAAATACATGGGAGTCCTTAACCTATAATATCTAATGACATGAATACATCAACGATAAATTAATTTTAATTGTAACACCATAGTAGAAAAACTAAAAATTAAAAATAAAAGTTCATAAGAATATAACCACCTGGTGTATCTGAATCATGGTATGGGATGAAAACTCCTCTCTATATAGTTTTCTAAAATATAATTCATATACAATAGTTTTTACCATCAAACATCATCGGCTATAGTGTAACAAACCCTCTAACTCCAATAGCTCTACGTTCACTAGTTCAATATCTGGATAATGAAACATTATCACGAACATAACATGTTTGGGAATTAAGTCAGTGGATGAATAGGTATAAACATACATAGTAGAGCACCCCAAAAATAAATAGTGAATATAAAGAAATAATTTATCACAAACCCATGCCTATGAAAGAATAGAAGGTATCCTAGGAAATCATTTATCCTCTAACTTCAAGTCAACCATGGGAAATGGATGAAACCAAATCATCATTTCTTATATCCATAATGGAGTATATCACACAAGAAACTAGTGATTCTAAGGTTAATTTAAATCTTACTATGCCTAGTGCCAATAGTATTATTGCAAGTTGTAACTAGAAGTTATCCACAAAGTATTATAAGGTTTTTAGTATCCAAAAAATAAATTACATGTAAATACATCATATTTCATGTGACTCATCATATTCCATTCAACCATAACATCCGTACTACATCTCTAGAACTGTATTGGGGAACCATGACTTATTGAGGTGTGTGTATATCAACCGAAAGAGTACCTAGACCTTGTAGAGGACTACTCCCCAATATATATAGGAGTACTAACTCTTATAATGGTGGAATATGCCTTGATAAATGGGGCGTACTAACTTCAGGGGTGGATAATTATTCCCTAAAATATAAGGGATTTCCTATACTCCATCATCTTATAGGTGGCCATAGTCTAACAAGTTTGTAATCACAGGGAAGTATCTAAAACCTCATATGTTGAGGATTATACCCCAAACCAAATTTTAGTACCTACTATATTTATTTTCCAAGCATCTATATAGACTCTTATCATATCTTGAGTGGAGATACAATCCTTCAACTATTTAAACAGCATTGTGAATAGTATCTAATGGTTGGGGGATCTATTTTTCATTATCTATATACTAAGATACTCATAATATAATACTTGTAATTCTAAAACTGGAACATCGTGAGACCTCATGAACAATTCAAGAAATATCATTATAAATTAATTTTTTAGTAGTGTACACGACATGGAGGGATCTCGAGGAAGGTTGGTAGTTTACTATTGTAACACAACGCAAGTGAAATCCACACACACAATGTCTCTAATAGGTTATATCACATGTATAGATAATAGTTAAATGATTTAATCTAATATAAATTAAATTAATTGTCTATGTAACTCATATAAAGACTAAATGAAATCACATTAAGTATTTAATGTGTAGAACCACTCTCTCTAAAGGTGTTTACTAGACATACAGGTTGATTTACCTCGCTAGATATATTTTGAATCTATGAAGGATATGTGGTTTTTATTTATTATGTGGACACATGGTGTGTTTATATTTTGTACATCAAGCCTCTATAGCTATTATACAAGAATTTGTTTCGAGAAGGCACATAGTGTTTGAGTTAAACTTTATGACATTGGATGTATATGGTTACATTTCAAATAAAATGATAATGAGTCCATGGATTATAAAATAATGTCACTCAGCATGTGATGTTTAAAATCATGTGTAACCATTGAATTACTATGTCTATGTCCCATGATGGGATTCTCATAGGGTTACATGTCATATTGAATTAATTATATTGAGAAACCCTCAAATTGGGGAATAGAAAATACGTGCTCAAGGACTATAAATCAAGTATTCATATAGACCAAAAAAATTAGATTCGTTTTTTGATAAATTTTTTTGATGGGCTCATTGACATGGCCTTTGATTTGGGCCAAAACTCAAATTTCTATCAAGATCATTACCTTAAGGACCTCATTCAGTCATTTCTAGGGAAATTTAAAACCATTGATCATTTTTTAGTCTATCATCATTCATCCACCCATTTAACTATCCTTGAAATATATCATGTCATAATTTCCAAGTAGTTGAAAGAAATTATCTAGTTTTCTTAGATTATATTATCTTGGAATCATTATTGAACTAAACATTATAATTGTGAAGCAATTTTAGATAGTGGTGTCCAAATAATACTATAACATCCATGTATGATCTTACTTTAGAGTTCATCAAGGAATGCGGTAATAAGAAAATAATGCAATGATGGTCCCTTAAGGATAATTTCTCAATGGAAAATGGATATTATATTTACTTTTTATGAAAAAAATAAATAATTTTCCAAGAATTATTTTAGTAACAATAAATTTTATTATTTAAATTCAACATACTAAAAAAATTCCAGTTAATAACTAGAAATAATTCCCAAAACAAAATTCTTAAAGATCATAGATTAGTTTTTCCCATGTTCATCACATGATATAAAATAACTATTTCAATAACTAATCTAGAATAATTAGTGGAAAAATATTACCCAAGCATTATTATATTTTCTTCATGTAATAAGAAAAAAATTCAATTCAATTATCAAATTAAAATCCATTTAATCCTCATTTTTTGATAATATAGGAAAATTCTTAAATAATCACGGTAAATCAATGAAAATATATTTAAATAATATTTTTTATTTCTATTGTTAATTCCATTGGATAAAAAGAATAATATGTTAAAATATTATTCCTTTTAGAATCAATTCTTATTTTCCACATTGGACTTTATTTTAAACACATTCGTCATAGAAAAAATTATTTTTGGATTAGGTAATTTTAAAACTGTAAAAAAATTCTATAATCTACACCAAAACAATCATCCTAAAAACCCAATAAATAGAATTTTCCACCCATTTAAAATCCTCATGATTTTTTCACTTAAAAATTAATTGTTAATTAAATTATAAGTTAATATTTACTAATTAGTTATTTTTCATAATCCATCTTAATTATTATTTATTTCATTGTCATTGAATATTTAAGTGATTTACTCACAAGTGGAAGGAGATCAAATCACAAAACATGATTTTGGTCATTAGAAGATTAATAATTCATACCTCAATGGATAATAGATTACTCTTAAATATCATGTCATGTTACTCATTCCTCATTGTTTCCAGCAATGTGAAGAACACCGAGAACTTGAAGAACATGATGAATGTTGAAGAACGCCATACATTTTGTAAAATAGAGAGAGATAAGGAGGAACTATATAATTACTTCCACCATGAAAAAACAGTGATGGTAGATGGGGGATATTTCTTTTCCAAGTAAATAAATTGATTTACATGAATTAATATTTACTTTATATAGATTTCTTCCATAATTGAACATAAAAACCCCATAATAAATTCCCTCTATTAAAAACTCCCTATAGAGAAAAAACCCTCCAAAAAGCCTTTGTATGTTAAAAACCCTATGTTCTAAAAATATCAAGGTCATGTCATTATCAGTCTAACATGGGATACATCACAAAGGAATGAAATCCCCACGTTGATATACACATCATAATAAAAATATTATTTTATTTATATTAAAATTTAATGTTTGAAAATTACATGATTTCAGGGATCAAATATTTTATGTGAAAATTATTCTTCTCATAGGAAAAAACTCCCATTCTAGAAAATTGGGTTTTCTTAAAATTTTCATTCAGGACTCAATTTACATGTGATAAAATGTTAAAACTTATAGAATACTATTTATTTAACAAATAAATGGCAAATATACCCAAGAAATAAATGTTATCCAAATTTTACAAAAATTAAACCCATGGTTAAATACCACTTTCCAATTTATAAATAATCGTCGAAATGTTTTTTGATTTCAACCACTATGATAAATTTAATATTTTACCCTCTTTAAAGGGCCTGACCTATAAATCATAGCAATAAATTAATTATAATAAATATTTTTCATGATAAATAAATATTCATTAATGATTTTCATTTAGAGGTATTTATTTTTATACCACACTATTAGACTAATAATTATTTCAAAGAATATTAATGGTGTATAATATAGATTTATTTTTTATATCAGAAAATTATGTTATTATAGTATCACATATATAATCATTAAAAAAGGATTTATTCACTTAATATGATAACATAGAAATAAATATATTTTAATTATTATTCATCTATAAAAAATAACTCATGTCATATAAATAATTTATTTCAATATTTTTCTATAAAGAAAGTTATATTCCATCACATTATAATAAATATAGACGAAGAATTTTATTTCATTACTGGAATAAACCAAGACGGTTTCAATAATATTTATTTTAAATGATATTATGATCATTAAAAAACTTCATTTATTCATTTATTATATTTTCTAATAAAAATTATATTAATATAGAATAGTTAAATTTAAATATAATGATATGGATGTTAATATTAACAATTAAAAAATTATTTTTATCCAAATAATTGTTAAATTGAATAAATACTATTCTAACATGATTTCGAAAAAATAAACTATTTTTATAGGTAATTATTTATTGTTTATCACTATCGGTAATAAGAATATCAAAATCTAGAAAAACTCATGGTCTGAAATGAAAAATGAATTAAAATAAGGTGGGAGTATAATTTTTTTGGGAATTCATTGATTTTTGGGTTTCTAACACATACTAGGAAAATTCAGAATTCATTTGTTAATAATTAATTACCAGAATTCATTATTAAATCATAGAATTTTTATGATATAAAAAATGTATTTGGTCTATAATTTTTAACGAATTTTAATTGTGTTATGGATTTTGAAGTGAAACATCTACTAGAAGTGATTTACGAGTCGGTGGATATATTTTTTCAAGATTAAAAATTGTGTAATACTATGGAATTTTTCAAAAATGTTACTTAATATAAAACTCCTCATTTTATGAATACCAATTAAAACCCACTACGAGAAGTGAGACCTTAGTGACTTCTTGTACTTTTAAAAAAATTAAGGGTCAGAACTGACATTAACTAATAAGTAATTTTTTTCTCATTTAGATGTTTTTAATATTTTTAGAAGAATATATAGGTCTACAAAATTACTATAAATATTTTTTTAAATATCTATATGAGGAAGCTTTATGAATTAGGTTGTGTAATTCTAATCAAAACAATATTTTGTGTGAAATAGTGCAAGATATGTGTGATATAAAAATTATTTTCATGATATTGAATTGACATTTCATGAATTGTTTTTAGAGTTATTTATTTGTGAATAAGGAATTATAATGTATTTATGTAAATGAATGAGACATTGGTGTTACAAATTGTCCCATCAAGGCTGGATTCGTCAACGATAATCTAATTGTGACTACTCTAATCCCTCATCCAATATGACATAGGCTGGAAACCATCGTCGAGTGGGAATAACTCTTTCATGGGAGGCATTGGAAAAATTTATCTATACACTAGTACATTTATCCAAGCCCATAAAATGATATAAAATTAAAAATTATTGGTACCATAAATACATTCACTTCATCTAACACATACCATAATATTGAGAAAGTATTGAAAGTGATAAAATAGGTAACATAAAACCCCAACAAAAATTAAGAAATAGTCTAAACTACTCAAATGTAGGGGACCACTATAAAATGAAACCACCTGAGAAACACCATAGTGTGTCTATCCCAACTAGGTTATTCCTTCTCTCTATCATCCTAAGAAAACTCCCAAAGGGTTTTTATCTATACAAGACACGACACATATTGACATTTCCTCTATAGGGGTGAGTGTAAAAATATTTAGTATGAAACCTATAAATCACTAAGCATAAAGCATCAAGTGTAGTCATCTCATAACAATAATATACTAATAAAAAATCAAATATATACTCAGAATAGACTACTAGTCTTAATTGGTCTCAACCAGTATGACCAACCAGAAGATACTATTTGAGGATTTAAGGTAACCCCCATTTTGGGACTACTCACTACACAATACATGCTATCACTGGTTACTCCCATCCAAGTGTTCATGATATTTGGGCCCCACCCACAAAGTACTCATTGGATCTTAGATGATATTTTCATCCAAATAGGGGACCACACCCTAGGCTACTTGAGGACACCAAAAACCTAAATCCATATTCCTACTAGATAGAGGGCTGATTCCCTCTAGAGAGTGTTCATACCGATACCATGAACCCCACCTAAGAATTATAGAGGAACTTACATAGGTCCTTCAAGGGGATTCACTAAACTCCACCCAATACGTTACCCATAGAGGGGATCAAAATCCTATGTCGAGGATTTAATGTCGCATTGTACCCTTTTATAAATGGACTAAGGTATCACACTCATCTTAACTAGGTCTATACTATAGAGATTAAGGGATCCAAACCATCTTAGAGAATGTATAAATCATGTAAAATGGGTACATTTTGTATACCACAAACTCCAGACATCGATGTGTCCATGCCTAGATCTCACTTCATGTATCCTTGTACCTCATACCATGATTGTTTACACCATGTCATGTTTGAGTAAATTAATCTTCTCGTCTACTCTTTCCACATATGAGTACATGGATTGTCCCATGTTTAGACATATTCCCAAGTATTAGCCAAGATAAAATCAAGAAACTAGCTTAAGACCACACAATGTTTCGTAGGGACAACATTTTTTGATATCATTATAACTTCTAATGAAACCCCAGCTCTGTAGTTAGGGTCCCACAGTGCATGTATCTCCAGATTACTAATCGTGTAGTTCATAAAATTCCAAAAACCATAGTTTCATCACAGGTCATCCATATACACCACCACCACCACTAAATCTACTATAAATCCCCCCCCATGGATCATAGGTCTAGTTCAAATATTCCCTGTCATTATTAGAGACCCATTTTAGACTGCATGAATCTATCTTGAAACATACATGTTTTTTATAATGTAATCACACACCTAATCGGGAAAACAGAAACTGTCAATCTGATCTATCACTGTTAATCCTCTTCTATTATTGATCCAAGATCACAACCTCAATAAAAAACCTTACAAGTGGTATCAATTTATTTCCTTGAATAACGGTTTCATAACTATTGAATACTGGGTAACCCTTTAACCGTGGGACAAAGAAAATTTCCATGATGTATGTGTGAAGAAATGGTGGACAACACCATAAACAACAAACATGGGGAATGAATGTTTGGGTTTTTTTTGTTTATTATTCGATACATTTCTGTATAATAGATGAATGATGATGAATATTATCAATTAATGACCACAAACTAACTCAATAGAAAAAAAATCAATTATCATTGTGCGAATCAATTATTATTCAAGTCATTGATCTTCATTCAATAAGAGATAAATAAATAATTAGAATCTATAAAACATAAATATCATATATTGATTTGGATGAGTCACTAGTGAATAACAATTTTATGTCATTATCATTGTAGAGATCCCCATGTTTTTTGATTGAGGATGATCCTTGGTTATCAATTTGGATCTGTTGTGTTCACTAAGCTCTACTTCAATGTATCCTATGGATCTCCTATGTTATATGGATAACCCTAAGATTTCATTATAATCTATATTTATAGTCAAACTACAGTGATGGAAAGTTAATTAAATAATTTATTTAAACATTCACCCTGATCGCGGCCAACCCGAGCATCCTACAATATCTGTGGTTATATCATTATTATGGTTAAATGCATGATTTAGAATCAACAAAGACCACATATTTCCCATATAAGTCTCTTTTAATATGTAATTCGACTTTTTCAAGAAAAATGAACATGTGTGATATTAATGTATTTATAAAATTTCAATTATCAATTACAAGATCGACAAGACTTAGAATCTCACAAAGTCTTAGTACCTAGGTCTGAAAATATTACAAGATATATTTTAATGCATTACATGGAAAAATTGATATATTACATTTTATCCACCTTATTCATTATCTTCCAAAAAAGAAAAAAGGTTACTTAAAAATAAGTGGGTACTAAGCTCGCATATGGGTCTCTCACTCCCAGGTGATCTCTTTAAGACTCACATT
This sequence comes from Viscum album, assembly GCA_963277665.1. Lineage (NCBI taxonomy): Eukaryota > Viridiplantae > Streptophyta > Magnoliopsida > Santalales > Viscaceae > Viscum > Viscum album. The sequence goes on along the minus strand of OY728140.1, from coordinate 1,259,994,849 downwards.
CTACCACTAGATATACACCAAAGGAATCATGCACCCACAGAAGATCCACTGGATTTGAACCTCAAACTCAACTGAGTACTTATCAAAGGAAGGTCCATCCTCGATTTCCAACTCTCCCCATGCAATATAATGAAATGGTTCATGAAAGTACCACCTCTGATGTAACACATAGAAGATTTTGTGAACCTAATCCATCTACAACGGTAGATCCAAGTGGTATACCATCTAGCTGACTATAAAAAAATATTTGGAAAGGTCTAATGAATATTAATGATATCTTTCCTCCCCAACCAAATATCTATAATCCTCATCATGGTGAGACCATAATGAACACGTAGTCTCCATTCCCAAACTACAAAACCCATGTTATCAGTCTTCATATAACATAGGAGGTAATTATGTAGTTCTCATCTACTCCTGGATGAAATTCACTGTTTCATTCTTTGTTCTCACAAACTCTAGGCCCATGAGTGTTGACTCACCTAAACCAGTCCCACATAGTATTGAACTACATGGTCTCCCATACAAGGTCTTGAATGGTTCCATATTCATAGTGGAATGGTGGATATTTTTTATGAAAACCACATGAATGGAGGTTGATCCTACCAATAATGGCCAATGTCCAACATGTTCTGCAAAACCTGAATTGTCTGCTCAGTCTTGCAGTCAATCTGGGGGTGAAACGCTATGATCAAACACTACTGAGTCCCAAAGGCCACATGTAATCCTATCAATATTTATTATTTGAATCAATATTCACAATATAAAATTATCATAAAAGTAACTCCATGTATCAGACTATCACATACATGTAAAGGTATCCCAAAAATCTATACTAAAAACATCTCTTGAGTAGTTATAATGTGGGAATTCTTGGTGAGTCGATCTATGATCACATAGATGGAATCTTACCCTATCGATTAATGTGGTTCCCCTATAAAAAACATGAGTAATATTCCATACCACTTCCACTATGGGAACTCAAGGGGTTGATATAAACATTTTGGAACCTCACACTCATCCCTCACATACTAATAAGGGAGGAATCGAGGAATAAACTCAACTACTGAATTTTTATGTCTGGACACCGAAACTGACATCGGAGGTTCTAGTACACCTTCTTCACACCAATATATACCACCAAGGGGGGTGTATAAAACTACCTCATCACATCATCCCACATCATCACTCGTACCATCAACCATCCTCTAAAAAGGATAACATTCTCCCTACCTTCATAAAATCCATCAGGTGAATGTATGGTGGATAACATAGTATGTAAGGTCTCACAGAAAATATCTCCAAGCCGATCTTCCCTAAAACATAGTAAATCCAATGGGAAAAAATTATCTGATGTTATGAATCACCATACTTTTCTATTAAGGAAAATTGCACTGAGGCTAACTACACTGACACCTCATCCAACAACTGATGACAAGATCTCCCACTGAGAGTGTCTACCACCATGTTCCCCTTTCTGGAACTATAAAATATCTCAAGTTCATAGCAATGGAGGAACTATAACCCTTATATATACCTCAAGTTAATATTATTATTAATGAATATATACTTCAGACTATTTTGGTCTGATTTTACAATAAAATGATCACCCATTCGGTAGTGTCACCACATATTCAAGGAGATTACTACCGATGCCAAATATTGATTGTGGGTCTTGTATTTATACTCATGGAGTCTCAATTGTTGATACCATTAAGAAATCACAGTCATCCTATGAATCATCACAATACCATGGCCATTCACTAAGGCATCCTATAACACTATGTAATTGACACCCACCACTTAAAATCATAATATTTCTTCCCTCATCATCCTCTTCCACAAATCACTGAAATCCTTACAGAACCATTATTCCCAATGAAAAGGAGTCCCTTTATAGGTAAAATTAGTCAATTTTTTTGATATCCTAGATAGATTAGTACAGAATATCATATAGTTTTCTGCCATCCTAATAATGTTTGACACATCTAACACACTATTAAGTGGATCCCAAGATAACACTACCTCAAACTTGTCTGGGTACACTACTACACCATCAGTTGAGATGACACATCATATAAATTGGACCTCTTAAATCATGTTCTAACCCTTTAATATCTTCCCAAAAATATTATTTTGTTATAGTGTGTCTATAACAATCCTCAAGTTTATCATGTGATCTATTTAGGAAACTGAGTACACTAGTATATCATTGATGGAGACCACCAAAAGCTGGTCTAGGAAAGGGTGAATGATCAAAATCATGATTCCCATGAACACTATTATGTACTTCATTACAATGAAGGGCATCACCATGTACTTATAGTGACTATAGAGACATATAAATCTTGTATTTTTTAAATTATTTTCCTATACACTCATGTGTGATAGCCAAATATGAGGTCAATCTTTAAGAACCATAACTCCCCTCACAACTAATTAAAGTGTTTTTCAATCCTCAATAGTGGATACATATTATTAATGGTCACTGGGTTTAGGAACCCATAATCCACATACAACTTTAATCCCTCATCCTCCATAGAAAAAAACATCGGAGCTACCTAGGGGGAAACATTTGGACTTACTAAGCTCTTACTGTAGGATCGAGATGATAGATGATACAAATAGTATTATCATAATAATGATGTAGATGATCAATATACAAGAGGGGGGTGCATTGTATACTTTAAAAAATTCCTTTGGAACTTTTAAATATGATAATGTTTAACAAGGTTAAACAAGGAAAATTCACAAGACCTCTTAGTTCTAAAAACTTGCTTGATTCTAGAAATGTGGTTCTGGAAATTAAGGTTCCGGAAATATGGTTCCAGAAATGAAACAGAAGAAAATTTTGAAAAGATAATGATTCTACCTTAAATTCTATAGAATCTTATTAATCAGATTACATATATAAGAAAGTATAAGATAGTTATACTTTCCTCAACAACCAAAATTGTAGCAGAAAACTTGAAACAACACAAGTAACAAGTAGTTAATATTTTAAACAAAAGATAAGGGTATCCAAAAACTTTGGATAAAGGTCCCTTGATTTATAATTTCAAGAAAGTATGTCTTACCCACACCAGGGTAAGACCTTGATACGAATATCAGAGTCTGTCTTGCTATCCCTGCAAGACCTAGAACTTCAAGTTAGTTGGCACCTTTGTCTTCTTATGCCCAGAAGCCCTCGATTGTACTCAGAAACATTCGGAATCGCACGAAGCAATTCTGAACAAGATGTTCAGTACTCACCAAGAATCAAATTATCTCTCTAGAAATCACTTTAGCATCATGTAATCTCTAGAGTCGTAGAATAGTAGTGAGATCGTTCAAATGAGATCCTATTTATATGCACATTCTCCACGATCAGCTCCCTCCTTCAACAGTCATATTTTTCCTTGAATTTCGGAGGGACTTATACACGTGTCACTCAAACAATGGTTAGTTAGTATCTAAATGCATGACATTGTTTTATAACCCAAAAATGTGTATGCAAGAATTTGGTTGTATAACCCAAATCAATTATTCGGAATATAGGGAAAAAAATTCGGAGTCTAACTAAAAAAACATTCGATATCTATAATATAACGATATTCGGATTCTGTTTTAAAAAGAATTCAGAACCGGAATTCTTAAGGAATTATGGAGTCTAAATTTCAAGGAAGTTCAGAATATATATTCACAAAAATTCAGAACCCAAACTTGCAAAGTTCGGAGTCTGAAATCATAAGAATTCTGAGTCTGAACATAAAATTTTTAGAGTCTAAATTCATTAGAATTTGGAACCTGAACATACAAAAGTTCGGAGTCTAAATTCAGAGAACTCGGAATCAGAACTCATAAGAGTTGAGAGTATGAATTTAGAGAACTTGATGTTAGAACTCATAATAGTTCGGAGTTAGAATTTAGAGAACTTGGAATCTGAATTCAGATCCTAAAAATAGAATTCTCAACATCTTAGTATTATATGATTTCAAGGTTTTATATATGAAACTGAATTTTATGCTTAGACAAAATAATGAACAATGAAAAACATGGTAAGGATAAACTTACTTGGGAAAAGAAAATTGTCCTTATGGAAGTAAAACTTAGGGTAAATAATTTTTTTTATATAAGGTTTTTGTGATTTTCAAAACAAGAAGGAATGGTAAAGTCATAAAGAAACCTTATTCACGCAACAATCTCCCCAAACATGAAGGAATGAAAAAGTCATAAGGAATCCTTATTGACTCAACAATCTCCCCCTTTTTAGAAAGCAAAAATATCCTTACAAAATAGAATATAAGGGCTTAAAAAAGAAATTTTATGGACTTTTAAATAAAAACTTATCTCCCGTAACACATGGGTGAAGATGAATATGAATAAATCCCCCATAGGCTTTGGAAACACTAAGGATTATATTCTAGATTTTCGGAATGAGACTTATCATTTTATTGCATACAGAAGTCTTCATGAAGAAAACTCGCCCTTAAATAAACTCCCCATTACATAGGGATATTTATTCTTTACTTAGTATTATTTTTCATTTACCCACATTTGTGATTTTCAAAAAGATTTAAAGGGAATGGAAAAGAAAATATGGTACCTGAAATATTAGTACTAGATAAAAAAAATATATAAAGAGAAACCAAAAATTTCATTATGGTTAGAAAAATTTATAAATCAAGGAAAATACAACAAAAGATAGGATTTAAATAGGGTTTTCCTTCCTTTTCCTTGGGAATCAGCTTCTTCACTATTGTTTTCAACTTCTTGAGATCTTTTTGATCTTCTTTTGCTGGTTTGAGAAGATCCTGGTCTTCTGACACCTTCCCTAAGGCTTTGATTTTTTCTTCCTAAGCCTTGAGAGCCTCTGCCTGAGCCTTTAGCAATTCATCTTACTTAGAAAGCTTTTCTTCAATCTCAATCCGGAGATCCCTTTCTCTCTTCCAACATTGTGCAACTGAATATAGCTTCAAATTCAGATCTCTTACTTCTTGAATTTGAGAATTCTGTTCTAGAGTTAGCTTCTCCTCAAATCTATTTATGAGATCCTTGATCTTCACATCTTCGATGTGAAATTCCTCCTTGAAACTATCTTGGAACTCATCAATATTTCTCATATCCTCTATGGTTTTCCTTAACCAACAAGTCATCTTCCTGCATGATCTTTTATGGGATTTGTAGTTGATGAAAAAATTCTTGAAATCTGCCTCAAGCATGACACATGTATCCATCACCATGGACACTGAATCTGATTTCTAGTTCAAGGTGTGTTGAAGCATCTGAAATCTCGAGTCAATACTTGGAAAAATCAGAGTCATCCCAACATGATTCTTCAATGACTGAACAACGAAATCATGTCCAAGGGATGATAATTCCAAAACAGAAAATTTTCTTGGGGAGATTTATTTTTCTAGCTCAGAAAATTTCCTCTTTGAAGATCAACCAGCTTCCTTCTTTTTCACTATAGCTTTGTTAGGTGTATCAAAAACCACCTGTTTTCCCTTATTAGTTCTCAAAATGGCTTCCTCATTTGGAGATTCAGGTTCACTGTCATATAGCTAAACAATTCTATCTTCATCTATCTGCTCCTTCTCAGCTCCTGCCTCAACATCTTCAAGATGTATGAAATCATGATTAAAACTTTCTTCTTTAGACAGATTGTTGACTTCTTCTTCACCCTTCTTATCCTCTTTTTTCTCATCTTTTCTAGAAGTAGCGAGATTTGAAGACTTAGATTCAGAAGTTTAGATTGAAAATTTATCAGATGGACTTTCCTTCTCATGGAAATATTCAACATTCTTAATCTAATCTGTATTGTCACCACTGCTCTCTTCTTATTCAACTCCTTCGACATATTCTTTTTCTTCAACAATATTTTCTTGGAATTTTTACAGAATGATGAATTTATTACCTCGAGTCTCAGGTAAATCTTCTATAAAGAAAGATTTTGGTACTGGGATGTTTTCAGAAGCTTTCTTAGTATCCCTTAGAAGGGATTGCACAATCTTTACTTCAGTCAAATTTTTATGCTGTTTCTATTCTTTCTCTTCTATTTCTAGATACTCAGTTGTCTTCTCCTTTAGATATTTCTATTCAGTAGGGTCTAGAGAAATCATGGGTTTCCCTTCTTTCATGTTCTTCTTGTCTTCCCTCTAATTATCTACCACCTCATCCGGATATGCTTTTTTGCTTCTTAGGTTTTAGAGGTGCAGATTGGGCTTCTTTAGCTTTTGTATTTTTTTTCATCCGCTTCTACTTCCTTTAACTTCCTCTACTTTCTAGCCCTTTTAGATGGTTCAGCCAACTCCTGTTTCTTCAGAACAACTTCATCTTCTTCTTCAGGTAGGTCATAAAATTATCCAGAGTCCGTAAAAATCCAATGTTCATCCTCTTCAGTCTATCATCACTGACTAACATGACTTTTCAATTCCTTGGCATCGTGCGGCAAGGAATTTTAAAATATTATAAGCACCAAACAATTAACTTGGATAGAATAGTTGGATACATTATTATATGAGCCTTAATATTTCAATTATTAATATTCTCAATCATAAAGATAATATGCATAACCAGATTTATCTTCATTTGATTCACCAAGAAGTACAAGATATACTTGTCACTTTTCTCCAATGTTTCCTTGTCCCCTTTTCTCAGAATGATGAATCTTTGAACCCATAATTTGAGAATCCGATAATTTGTAGACAAGTGAGCGATATCTAGAGTCTTTACATCAGAGACTCCAAGACATGTCATATCCTTCTCCTTAACAAAACCTCCTTTGACATCTGGAAACTTATGAGAACAGAAATCATCTTTCCCTTCGTATAAAATACCAACCAAACTAGCTGACTTAGTATATGAAATAGAATAAGTCTTTTCATATATCCTGAAAGAAAAATTCTCTCTTCCTTATTCCTTAAATAAACTGACTGATTCATAGAATTCAACTAGAAAGTCTGAATATACTAAATCTTGATCCCCTAGCTTCGATACGCAAACACTCTCCATCTATTCAGCTTAATGTTCTTTGAGATGATTGAATCATACTTAGAAAAGAAGTTTGGATGCACCAACCTTTCTCTATAGACCTGCCACTCCGAGATTGGTTTGAGAGTAGACATATCAATCAAAGAGGATTCTCTTAAATACATTCGGATTTGAGAAATCTCCTAGAAGTTAGGAGCTAGATTAAGTAGAGAGGCAGAGCTTCAACACACGAAGGCTTGAGTTTCGATGTGGGACAACCATCGGGGGGTCCTTTATATAGGTGTTTGAAGAAATAGTTCAGCTTCCATACCCAATCCAATGGTTGAGAATCTTTCGGATCAGATCTAACGGTTGAAAAGATAGCAGCAAGGAAATTTTGACAGAATCTGATCTCTTGAGTTTTTAATAAAAACCATTAGATTTAAGAAAAAGAGAATATGAAAGTTTAAAATAAACTAAAGAAAATACCAATAATTAAAATATGATTACAGAAATTCAAGAAAGGAAACATACCTTTTGGATTTATAGGAAGATTAATCGTAGTGATGAAAATTATTCTTAAAGAACTTTAGATTTAGAAAATTCTATTAACAAAAATTTTGAAAAAAAACAGACTGAAAATTTTATAAAATCATCATTACATAAATTTAGAAAACATTCATTATGAAAATTTATAAAATCTTCATGAAAAAAATTTAGAAAATCTTCATAACGAAAATTTAGAAAATTATCATTTCGAAAATTTAGAAAATCTTGATTAAGAAAATTTCGAAAATCTTCATTACGAAAAATTAAAAAAATATAAAATAAATGTACTCCCCCTAAGAAAAGGAGTTTATTACTGTAAGGATATTGGTTTTAACAGAAAGTTAACAAGGAATATTACCTTATGGTTATCATTTATAACATCTATTTAATGTATTCAAATCTATTATAAGGTAAATATTTTGTGAAAATATCTTCAATTTGATCTCCCGTTCTGATAAATTAAACAATGATATCCCCTATTAACAAATAAAACATTTTAAATAAAAGTTTTTCCAAGAATAAAGATGTTACCTATAACAATAATTTCTTCCTTAGCCTTATCTATGAAAGATAATTTTCCTCCTTTCATCTTGATAATCTTTTCAAAGTAGTTTTTGTTACCAGTCATATGTTGGGAACATCCACTATCCATGTACCAAGTATTGCTGTCGGTACATTACTTTCTTGAAAATAAGAGTGTTAGAGTTTCGGAACCCAAAATTTCTTGGATCTAGAAATTTCAGAAAGAAAAATTTTAGGTATCCACATTTTCTTAGAAAAATAGGCTTTATGAAATCCTAAAGTCTATGTTTTGTTTAAGGAACTTTTTTTCCCAGTGTTCACCACACTGACCCTTAGTGCAGAATAGAGTGCTTTGAGAAACAAAATAATTGTTACTAAAAATCAGTTTAGAACTGGTATAACCAAATCTATAATTATTGCATATATGTCGAATTTGAGAATACATCTTATGAAAATTTTCCTTACCTAAGGTAAAGTTTGAGAAACACTTTCTTAAGGAAAATATTTCAGACTTCAGTCTAATAACTAAGTTCTTGTCTTCCAAAACATTAGCATTAGAACTAGAGTTAGGATCAAAAACAATTTTCTTAAAAATTAATTTTTCTTGATCCTTAGAAAGTTTATCCTTTTAAGAATTTACTTCCTCAAGGATTTTTGAAATACTATCAAAATCAAGGGTTTTCTTGTCAAGATCATTAGAAATATCTGATATTTCCTTAGTAAGAATAGTATTTCTAGAATATTTTTAATCAAAATTTTTCTTGAGTTTTGAATTCACATTCTCAGGGAGTTTAGAAAACCTAGAAACTTTTTCATAGGTAGGTAAAGTATCATCTTCATCAGAAGAATATTCTTTATTTGAAGAGTTATAATATTTATTATCACTATAATTAGAATTCAAGGATACATTGGTAATGGATTCATCGTTGTGTACCTTAGCCATTAATCACTGATTTTCAATAGGTAGTATGGCTATTTGACCAGGATTTTTCTATCCAGAAGATTCGTAATCTGAGGATTCATCAGAAGAGTATCTACCACTAGCACTCCAGGTGTCATTAGATTTCAGAACATTCTTAGCTTTAGCTTTGTAGTACTTCTTTAAATTTTTCTTAGAATGATTTTCCATTCTTAATTTTCTCTTAATCATAGGGAAATCATGCCTTATATGTCCATCTATCTTGTATTCATAACATGTGACTTCTGAGTATGTCTTATATTTTATTTATTTCTTCTTGTATCTAGATTGAAAGTTCTTTTGTCCAATAATCTTTTTCATTCTTCGATCAATATTGGCTAATTCATTTTCTAAATATTCACTTCCACTAGATTCGGATTGAATGAAAACCTTATTAGATTTAGATCTAGAAACTCTCTCAGGAGTCTTGGCTTTCATATGATTTTAATTTTTAGTAAAAGAAACAATTCCATTCCCATTTTTCTTCTTAAAATTATCAGAATATCTCTTCATTCTAGTCTCATTTTGAAGAAGAGTTACAAATAGTTCATCAAGTGAAATCTGTGTAACCTTTCTATTCTCATATATAGTTGTTCTATCGGATTCCCACTCATTGGACATGATCTCCATGATCTTATCCACAAGAGATTCATAATCTATTCCTTTCTCGCCCATGGATTTTAAACTGTTGACAATAGTCATAAATCATTATTGCACTTTACATATGGGTTCTCTATAAGGAAAGAAAAAAAACCATGATATTTAGCTATGAGCATGGCTCTTCCAGTTTCAATAACTTTGGAAGTTCCAAAGTGTGTAACTTCATGCTTCTTCCAAATATAATTTTCTACTTCACAAGAAGAAATATGGCTATATATATTTCTAGTCATGGAGCATAGAAAAGTATTGCATACCTTATTATTCAGTTGATATTCATTATTTTCTTGGTTGGTGAAGGTAATAACTTCATTGTTTGGGATTTTATAACCTCCAGTAAGTATGAAAAAGTTGTCTACTCCAGTGTTAATTACAATAGTTGTCATACGATCTCTCCAATATTCATAATCATTCCCATCAAAGATAGGTGGTCTATTAGGATTAAGATTGGCAATTAAACCAACATTCATCCATGCCATCTTAAGAAAAAAGTATCCTTCCACAAAAACTTGTTCGTAATAATAGTTTGTAAACAAGGATAAAAATATCCTAAGCAAGGAAAATATAGAACTATAAAAAACTTGAGCACGAATACTTATATGTGAATATATGTATTTCATGAACCTCCTTAGATACCAATTTTAGGATTGAAATGATAGACGATACAAATAGTAGTATAATAATAATGATGTAGATGCTCAATATACAAGAGGGGTTGAATTGTATACTTTTAAAAATTCCTTTGGAACTTTTAGAGATGAAAATGTTTAACAAGGTTAAACAAGGTAAATTCACATGGCCTCTTAGTTCTACAAACTTTCTTGATTCTGGAAATGTGGTTCCGAAAAATCAGGTTCTGGAAATATGGTTCCGGAAATGAAACTTAAGAAAAGTTTACAAGCATAACGATTCTACCTTAAAGAGTATAGAATCTTATTAATCAGAGTCCAAGTATAAGAAAGTATAAGATAGTTATACATTCCTCAAAAACCAAAATTGTAGTAGAAAACTTGAAACAATACAAGTAACAAGTAGTAAATCTTTTAACCCAATGAGAATGGTATCCAACAACCTTGGATAAAGGTCCATTGATTTATACTTTCAAGAAATTCTGTCTTACCCGCACCAAGGTAATCCCTCGATACGAATATTGGAGTATGTCTTGCTATCCCCGCAAGACCTCAAACTACAAGGTAGTTGGAACCTCTATCTTCTTATCCTCGGAAGCCCTCGAATGTACTCAACCAAATTTGGAGTCGCACGAAGCACTTCTGAACAAGATATTCAGTACACACAAAGCATGAAAGTATCTCTATAGAAATCACTTCAGCAGCATTTAATCTCTATAGTCGTAGAATAGTAGTGAGCTCGTTCAAATGAGCTCTTATTTATAGGCACATTATCAACGGTCATCTCCCTCCTCCAACGGTCAAATTTTTTCTTGAATTTCAGAGGGACTTATAAATGTGTCACTCTAACAATAGTTAGTTTGTAACTGAATGCACGACATCATTTTATAACAAAAATAAGTGTAAGAAAAAATATAGTTGTATAACAAAAATCAATTATTCAGAATGTAAGGAATAAAAGTTTAGATTACAACAAAAAACACATTAGGAATCTATAATATAAAGATATACAAATTCTATTTTCAAAAGAATTCATAACCTGAATTCTTAAAGAATTACAGAGTCTGAATTTCATGGAAATTCGGAATCTAAATTCACAAAAATTGGAACCTAAACTTACAAAGTTCAGAGTCTAAATTCATAAGAATTCAGAGTCTGAACATAGACACATCAGAGTCTGAATTCTTTAGAATTCATAACCTGAACTAACAAAAAGTTCAGAGATTGAATTCAGAGAACTCTGAGTCAGAACTCATAAGAGTTCGAAGTCTGATTTTAGAGAACTCAGAGTTAGAACTCATAAGAGTTCAAAGTCTGAATTTCGAGAACTCGGAGTCAGAACTCATAAGATTTCGGAGTCTGAATTCAGAGAACTTGGAGTCAGAACTCATAAGAGTCCATAGTCTGAATTCAGAGAACTCGGAGTCAGAACTCATAAGATTTCGAAGTCTGAATTCATAGAACTCAGAGTCAGAACTCATAAGATTTCGGAGTCTGAATTCAATGAACTCGGAATCTGAATTCGTATCCTGAAAACAGAATTCTATATATCTAAGTATTATATGATTCTGAGGTTTTAGATATGAAACCTAATTTTACACTTAGAAAAAATAATGAACAATGAAAAACATGGTAAGGACAAATTTCCTTGGGAATAGAAAAGTTTCCCTATGAATGTAAAACATAGGGTAAATTAAATTTTCCGAAAGATAAGGTGTTTGTGATTTTCAAAACAATAAGGAATGGAAAAGTCATAAGGAAACATTATTGACTCAACAATCTCCCCAAACATGAAGGAATGGAAAAGTCATAAGGAAACCTTATTGACTCAACACTTACTCTAAAAGTCCTCTGACTACACCCTCATCTCTCAAAGCACTACAAGATCCATCTGAGATACTAATGTAGATATTTGGGTCATTACCAGGGGTCAATTTATGAATAATTATATATCTTTATTGGACTGTATTTTGGGTATGTCCTCACGAAAGGTGTCCTTCTATTTCACCACTACCATAGAAAACTTGTATCCCATAAAATATATTAAGATTCATTCTATCCAACTAGTGTGTAATCAGTTGAACTGTTTTATATATGATCTCATCCTACTCTGACTTGGTTTCCTTCTCACCAATGAATGAAAACATCATCCCACCATTGAGGACACACAACATCCTCTTCCTAAAATAATTAATATCGTTATGAACTATGGATATCTAGTTTATGCATAAGATGATATCATATAGCCTAATTGATACTAAAAAGAGATCCCAAAAATATATATTGCCTCTAAGAGTCTGATCACACTACCATTAGAAGTGTTTGATTTCTTATTCACCTCCTATTAGAGTCTCCAAGAGCAATTGTCAAGAAAAGCACTCAATCAGGGTCTCTAAGTCACACTCTATAGAAGTAGTATAATGTAGTGGCTTGTACCTTTGTCTATCAGTACTGAAACTTTAAGTATCATAGAGGTAGATCATACCTTGTTTCATCAAAATAAATTTTGATTTATAGGCCTAAACAACATGTAGTTTCCCCCCATCCAATTTCACCTTCTCCTTAGTTTTGGGGCATACCACCGGGGGTTGGTGGTGGAAATAGGTCAAATCACTTAACATATTAATCCTCTCTAACTTCCCCTATTCTATGTATTCTTCCCTGCATACCTCTTTTCTTCTAGATCCACCTCGTTATGGGTGTCCCCTTGACTAGCTTCATATCAGTTGTACACCCAAAAATATCAAGAAATTTATCTCCAACAATCGCATGAGAATAACTTCCTCTCCCTCGACTGACTCGAGCTATCTTGAGATCTCAAAACTACACACCATTTGAATTAGAATTATCTTCTAAAGAATATAGAATGCTCATAAATTTGAGACTACCATCATCTTCCATCTTCCAAGGTCTCTACTCTTGGATTCCCACTACCAACACCCACTCTCAACATCTGTTCTTCCATGAATCTCTTCACAACTAATAATCACTCGATAACTCTTTCATATATCGGACTGAAAAGAGATATCACTAAAACCCTGATATCTTAGCGTAATCCCTTCTTGAAGTTTTCTTCCCAAAATAATAGATTTTCACCATATACAAGTAGTATTGTGAGAGATTAATAACTCACGCTGAATACTCTATCATAATCATACTTCCATGTATTAGATGGGTAATCTCCTAGATAAACACTAATCGAAACATGGCTAGATAGAACTATTTCTCGAATAGGCTCTCAAATTATGACCATGATATTAATATCATATAATCTAAATGAGTCACCTTACTCCACCATCACCTTGCAGATCCAGGAAGAAGAGTCATTTCATATAATTCTATCTAATCTGTAGGCCTCCTCATGAGTAAGAAAAATCAAGTGACTAGCTCTATTTAGTCCTCAACCACTTGAGGGTCTGGATCACCTCAAGGACTAGGAGGTAGCGACCTATGAAACTCTTGTAGAACACTAAACTAATGATCTCCCTTAAATATTACTTCTAGTGATAAATTCTTCTCAATGGATGGTGACATGACTAGAAAACTACCTAGAGGTACCACATCTAATACAGCTCCATAAACCAATGCTTTATCAATCCCTAGATCATACTCGGGATAACACAATGGAATCCAAGATTTATACATTTGTTAATGAATCCTGAAATAAACAAGATATTCCATGGTCAAAGAGTGTATTTAGGGAGCTGAATCAAGAAGGAAATGAAAAACCCAACACATTCTTATATGATGAATATACCAAGGTTTTTTCTTTCAAATAGTGTATACATATACCAAGTCAACTTGTAGGTTATTAGGGTCCTTATGAATGGACATGTCTACTGCCACACCAACAATAGACACCCTGTCCTAGTATCTAAACTCAAAAAACATTAAAAAATTTTCCATAAATTCCACGACAATCTCATAGCTTGAAAAAAACTATTCTTCAGTCATATGGTTGAATTGATTTATTTGATAAAAATCTGTCATGACATAACCCAGTGGGTTATTCTTGGATGGTGATATTTTTAGTGTCACTAAACAAAACCCACCTATAATTGGCTAGGTTCTAGTGAACAACACCGAGTAGGAATAGCCCGTACATGAAAGGCATTATCCAAATGTACCTATACACATTCACAAATCTCCAAACCCATAAAATCTTATGAAATTATAAAAAAATGGTACCATGAAATCATACACAATATCAATCCCATATCAAAATATTAAAAAATAACTAAAAGTAATAAAAGGTTCCAAATAAAAGTCGAACCAAAAAACCTTTGAGAGTACAAACTTCTAAAAAGGAGGGGACCACTATCAAATGCAACCACCCAGAAAAAATCTTGTTTTATCTAGCCCAACTATGCTCCCCCTACTCCTTGTTCTCTTATGAAACCATCAAAAGGGACTTCATCTTCATCTGACATGACACATGAGAGCATATTTTATATAGTTGTTAGAATAACATCACCTAGTAAGACACCCCAAAATCACTATGCATAATGAATCAAGATTATTCATCTCATAACAATAATATAGTAATAGAAAAACAAAGATAAATTCTTAATAGAAAATGGGTCATAGGTGTTAACAACTAATACATCCATCCATAGGATACTTCTCAAGGATTCAAGGTAATGTTTGTCTTGGGAGTACTCACTCAATGATCTATGTAATCAATGGTTACTCTCGTCTAAGAGGACATGATCGTGGGGCCCCCTCCCTATGTTTACTCACTAGATATCTTAAGATCTCATCTTCTGGGTGGGGGATCACACTTATGGACACTAGGGGACATCCCAAACCCTAATAGATCTATATAATAGATAGGGGATTAATGCCCTCTGTATTGGGTTCATATCGATACCACAAACCCGACCATGGGATGATAGAGGATCCCACGAGGGACTTTAAGGGGGTAAGACCTAAATCCCTCCAATACTACACCCATAGAGGGGATCACAATCCTATTTTGATGAAATAATTCCACCCCATACCCCTATAGATGATGAAAAAGGTATCTCACTCAACTAAATATGGTTTATACTAAAGAGATGAATGACTCTATGCCGTCTCTAAGAAGGTACAAGGCATGTATTTATGGTACATGATGTGTATCTATAAATATGTACTAGGTTGTGTCCACGTAAATGTCCCTCTACCTTTACCAATGAACCTTGGGTTGTTCCCAAGCACACTAGTCCATGTCAGAATACACATGTCATCTCATATAATCTGGATGTGTCACAATACATGGATTGACCCATGTACTCGAACCATTACCTTGTATACACTAAGAGACACAACACAAGACATGCCAAAGTTTATAAAATGTGTTGAAGGTATCAGGTTTTATCGTTATCTCTTTCATTAAAACCCTTACACAACACGTAGGGTTCCACATGGAATGTATCTCTTAATTACACACTGTGTTGTTCTGAAATTTCCACAACCCACAAGTTCTTCACACATCATCCATCAATGCCACCATTACCACTAAAGCTACTATAAATCCCCATTTTGGATCTCATATCTGGGTTGACCATGCTCTATCCTTTTCATAGATCTATTTCTAGCCATCATAATTAATTAAGAAACAAACCTACTTCATGTCCCATCATTGCACACCCAATCGAGAAAAATGGAAACTATTTGTCTGATCTACCTCCATTCATCATACGCTGTCCTTGATCATTGATCATAACCTAAATAACAACCTATACATATTGTATTGATCTATTTAACCAAATAAAAATCATGCATTGATCGAATACAAGGTATCTATCGAACCATGGTCCAAAGAACATTCTAGTAACGAACCTATAATGAAATGGGGGAGAAAACAATACAAAATAAACTTGGGAATTAAACTCATCGTTTATTAATTTCATACTATTTACTACATAAAATAAAATAATAAAGTGGAAGATGATAAACCAGAAAAAAATAAACAAATCATCTATAAAATTAGTCCACAATCTATGTGTGAATATTATTATTTGAGGAATTGATCCATGTTCAACATAGGATAAATAAATGGGATGAATCTCAAAAACACAAATATACAACATCAATTTAGACCAATTGTTTGAAAGTATTTATCATAAATAATTTTCATTAGTGAGATCCATAAGTTGCGTTAGTGAAAACTATCCTCAATTATCGATCTGGATCAGTTGTTTTCACCAAGATCTAATCCATCATATCCAATAGATCTCTAGCATTATGCAGATAACCCTCAAATTTCCACATAAATGTATATTTATAAGAAAACTCATGTCATAAAAAATTAAATAATTTTTTTAAATTATTTATCTAATTTAAACATTCTCCCATGACCGCACCCATCCCAAGAAACTAATGAAATCAAAAGATATGTCATGTCTGTGGAAAAACTCGCACTCTGGACTCAACGGTGGCCTCATATTTCTGATCTGAGACATCATTATTAATTTATTATGATATTTAGAAAGAATATGTGTGTTTGATATTAATATATTTAATATTTTTAAAAATCAACTCTTGGGTTATAGAATCTCATAATCTTTCACCGTTTCAACACATGGCACTAAGAATATTACCAGGTAAATTTTAAAACATTTCATGGAAAAAATGACGCATTAAAATTGGTGGAAATATGTTAAACATGGATCTTGGATATCTTCTAAAATAGGTATATCATATTTATTGATATAATTTTCACACATAGTAAAATGATTTAAAGGGACTAAATCTATGCTACAATGTTACTCAATAAAGTGGGATGAATTTGAATACAATAAAAATATTAAAAAAAAACTAATTCATATAATTCAATAATTTATTTGTTAATTCAAAGAAGATTAAAAATAGAGATAATATT
The DNA here is from genome assembly GCA_963277665.1 of Viscum album. Taxonomy (NCBI): domain Eukaryota; kingdom Viridiplantae; phylum Streptophyta; class Magnoliopsida; order Santalales; family Viscaceae; genus Viscum; species Viscum album. Next base: position 1,259,977,718 of record OY728140.1, on the reverse strand, counting down.
TAAGATATTTAGTGATTCAGATAATGATATATGAAGATATATAGTATCCAAAGTTATTCTGTAACACCCCAAGCTTCCACGGTACGTTTCCCTTTGAATACTGCAATAGCTTGCATTGTACGCAACTTCGATATTCTAACACATCACGACCAATCAAAGTAGTTGTTATGAATAGTAATACCCACTTTTTGAAATTTTATAAATTTTATCTTTCAAAATTGACTTCATATTTGGTTTCAGAATATCGAAAATAGCTTAGGATAAATTTGTTTAATTTTCAGATAACTTTTATATTTTGATGAATAGTAAAAATTACTAATTTTTTATTAAAAACAACTTTTTTAATCAAAATAATTAATAGTAATAAATTATGAATTAGAGTGTTTTTAAAGTATATTTAGAATATATTTTTACCATTTAATACAATTTTGGAAATTGGACATAATTGCACATTTAAACCAGACATAAACAAGTGTCAATCTTTTGATAGTTATTATTTCTTAAAAACACGCTTTTTGTTTTGACAGCGGGAATTAATTTTAAATTAATTTATGCCACTTCTGTGTTTTGAATTTGGAAAAATGGATTCCATATTTATAATCAAAATTTACACAATGTGTAAATATGTAACTATTATTTTTAGGCATTTTGAATAATTACTTCGGTAAATATTTTATTTACCATGGTTAAAGGGTAAATCCGGTAAATAAGGGTAAACAATTAATATTATAATAAAATTAATTTACCCTAAAATGTGTCCTAACCCTATTTTGTGATACATGGCTGACCATGGGCATATTTGGGTCGATTTTGGGACCCCATGGAGCCACTTGTAGGTGATAAGGATACTTTATATTAATTAAGTTAAAGTAAATACAAAAATGACATAAGCATATAACTTTTAGCAAACTAGTTTTTACACTGGGTAATATATGTTATATTTTCGACTATAAATATTAATTATAAAGATAAAAATATTTCCTACATAATGGTATTTTATATATAATTTTTAGACATTGAATAATTAAATATATTTATGACACTATAATGATGTAGTATTTTCCTTGTTAATGAAATAATCAAATAATTAGTATTATGAATGTTAAAATAAATATAATTTGATCTTTTTGATTCCATATACGAATTATATTGGTTAATATGACATGTTAGTGTTTCTTAAATGATTTTTTTGAACTAATAGAGTTTTTAAGACTTTAACAAAAAACAATTATAAAATATAGTCAAAATTTACATAAATGAGTTTTTAAAACAAATGTTATATTATTAATTGATATTATAATCCTAAAAATCAATGATTCAGCCAAAGGACTTATATCATGATAGGTGTATTATTAATGTACCACTTATGGGTCTCTTGGATTTATATAGTATGTTTATTAACTATATAATATAAAAATACAAAGTGACATGGTAAATGTCAAACTAATTAAATAAGAGTTAAAACTAAAAGATAAGGCTAATATAGTGCCCCAAACCTATCTAAAATCTATTGGATGAAAGGATTTAGACCCATACCCACCTTAAAATTTAAATAATCCACTTTTGAGGCATTAAAAACCTAATATGAATTTATTATAAAATAATATTTCTAGCTTTTCCTAAGGTGCCCCTCACCCCTCTTATAAAAGGGCACTACCCCTTCTGTCAAATTCATACCCTTGAAGCATTTTGGTTCGGCCAACCCCTACCAAAATATTCTCTCTAATTACCTCACTTCGACCTAGAGTCCTTAGTTTGATCATAAAGCCAACCTAAGGAGCCCTTTTTATCAAATCAAAAGGAAGAACCTGAAGAAGAGGTAATGTTTTCACCACCCTCTTTCAAGTTCCTTTCTTCTTCAAATTCTTCTTTATTTGTTATTTCCATTCTAAAATAATAACTCCAGTGTATTATATATACTGTGATGTTATTATATATATGTTACAACCATATTCAGTATTATATTCATCCTTTTAATGACATGTCACCATACGTGCGTACGTACGGCTTACCGTCCCCACGTCGTGGTGTAATTGTTATTCAAAACATTAGTATTTGGATGGGTATGATAATGATGTTTAATTTATGTAAATAATAAATATAACATGATAATTATTCTGTATATATGATATACCATCCAATTATGTATTATTTTAATATCAAAAGAATGATATTGTCGCTCGTGCGTACGTATCGACTACCGTCTCCACGAACGCGAAGAGATCCATTCCCCATCATATCCATTCAAGACTAATTCTAATTTGATGATTAAAAGTAATGTTTAAGGACTTGATATCATTCTGGATATGAATGAGATACAACCTATCCATAACAAACATGGCTTATGTAACCAAACATATAAAATAAAACGAGTAAGTTAACACCCAAAACGATGATAATACTAAGATATTATTAACAAAGAAATGTTAAAAGATCATATATGATATCATATTAATGTATATGATTCTTTTATAATTTAATAAAAATTATTTCACCATTATAAAGGAGGTTAACCTACCCTCAACCAAGGAAAAGTAAAAGGTAAGGGTTCTTTTCGCAATCTCTTCATTATCCGAGGTTGTTTATACGTAATTATCTTCTGGGACTTCTTTATCATCCACATCCATATTTCTTAAAAATGTATTTCAAATAATTCTTAATATTTTACAAACTATGGGTTAAATTCATTTATACCGTTTTTTGACTTTTTATAATAAGTTTATAAATTAATCATTCCGTCGTTTTCCAAACAAGGTCATTTTTAACCTTTTCTGCAGAATTAAGGTAAAAATGTATCCTTTTGACTTATACGGTGTGTGCGGCTATTTTCCACCATTATAAAATCTTCTAAACTCCCATTACAAGATAATAAGGATATTTTCAAAGTAAATGTTTTATTTTATAATTATGGAACTTTTAAATGATTTCAAAAAAAGAGATATTTATCTCAAATAGTTTTGATTTCATCTATGTCAACATCCTTTTATGGATTTTAAGTTTATTTGAAGTTGATTTATTATGATACCAAACATCGATACTTTATTGAAGGATTTGTGATATTTTTTATTGTCGATGTGTTATTTTTACACCATTAAGGTTTTATGGAGAAATTATTGACATTTTTATGCTAGTTTTAATATGAATGTTTTGTTTAAACATGTTTATATGAGGAATGCATTGGACTTAGTAAGTGACGTGTAGAGCCCGCTATAGCTCCTCGATGCATCGGTAGGTCTCATGAGACAAACTAGTGTCTTGGCACAAGGTCTTGGAAAAATATTATTTGTAGTCTTGGCACAAGGCCTTGACTATGTGGTTATGATAGTCTGTCATTATGCATTCCATCATTATGAAAGTGGTTATTGATATTTCAAGTGATTATTAGACTAGTAGAAAATCCATGTGAATAAGTAAATGGATTTATTTAATTTTATTTCTTACATATTATTCTGAAGTTCAAGTTTAAAAGGCTTTTTTAGTTATACATTGGCTTAAATGTTTATGCTTATTTATGAAAGTTTCCGCTATATTGTTATCCTTACTGGGCATTTGACCTCACCCATTTCTATGTTTTATTTTTCCCAGGATGTGAAGAAGTATTTTATGAATGACCTACATGGATAGTATAATGGGATATGAGTGTGAATATAAGATGTTGTTGTAGTTTTCACTTTATGATGTAATGTAAACTTTATGAATGTATCTAGTGATTTCAGGGCTACTAAACTAATCTGTCTTTCGAGACTTGATCTTTTGTGATCATGCCAATGTTATGTAATAATGCACCGACTCTGGGTAACTGGGTTCAGGGCGTTACAGTTGGTTTTAGAGGAAGTTTAGTACAAACCATGGAAGCTAGATTTAGATAAACTCTAATTAGAGCACATATCCCTAAAACAGACTTTGAGGATTAGTATAAAAGAACTTCCTAGAATTTTGGTATTGTAGAGATTTTGTGAGTTTTCCGAGAAATACATCCTATTATGGATAGGAGCAGGTAGAGGTGGCTCCTGCACATTGGTACCTAGGGGTAAAACCTGAAAACACTGCTTTGATCTAGACTCGAACGGGAACTGGTGCACGATAACGGGCCCTGCTGCACTCTTGGTTATGACACTCCCAGGGGATATGCTTAGGATAATTCTCATTTTCTTTAAAAATAATTATGAAGGGTTTATGAGTATTTACCTCCTCAAAGAAAATAATTTTTTATGATTATGGATTATATCAATAAATACTTCAATTTATGTAAAGTGTTTTACAAGTATGGAATTATGTATTTTGATTCATAAACTGATCTAGTTTATTCCATTGTTTAGAAATGGAACCTAGTAGAAGAAATGGAAACTGTATCAATGCACTCACTCCATGTAGGGATTCCCCTCCTACATGAGATAATTATAGTGGAGTTGGTGATGCAACTGGTGCTGATCAGCTAATCACCATACTGGGACAACTCACTCAGGTTATGAATAATAAACTTACCCATATGGAGCACCCTGATTCGTAGCGTGGAGGATCAATGTTAGATCGCTTCATGAGGAAACAACCATAGACATTCAATGGGAGTACAAATCCCTTAGTAGGTGAGCAATGGATAAATTCATTAGGAAAAATATTCCACACCTTGGGGAGTAGCGAAAGGGAAAAAGTTTTCATGGTTTTTTACCGCCTCACTGGAGATGGTGATCAATTATGGTCATTGATTAACAACTTGAAGGAAGATTATGAAGTATCAAATATAGAATGGAGGGAGTTTAAAGAGTTTTTATTAGAAAAATAATTTCCTTGTGACCATCGAGAAGATATGGAAATTCAATTTCTGAGTCTGAGACAAAAGGAGGATGATAATGTCACAAAGTATGAGGAAAACATTACAAGGTTAGCGAGGCATGCTGTAGATTATATACGTAACCCAAGAAGTAATATTGATTGTTTCTTTTATGGGTTAAAACAATTTCTTTGTCAAGTATTAGTCTCACAATCCTTCTCGTCATACGAATATATTGTATCATGTGCTATCAAGACAGAAAAATAATTCTCTAAGTCTTATGACTTTAAAGAAAATCAAGAGAAGAAGTGATCTTCTAATCAATCTGGAAATGGAAATAAGGGGAAGAAGGGAATAGTTGAATATCCATCCTATAGTAAATGTGGGAAGAAACACCCTGGTACATTCTTAAAATGAATGGGAGTTTGTTACAAGTGTGGTGAAAAAGGACACCAAGCTCGTGATTGCAAGGGGAAGAAGGAAGATGCTGATGTCCAATTCTACAGTTACAGGGAGACAGAACATCATGGAAATGAATTTCCTAAGAATCAGGGAAACTTACCTCAGAAAAGGACAAGGGATCAAGGCCAGGATTATGCTATCACTACTGTTGAGGTAGAAGCTCTGAAAGAAGTGGTGGCAGGTTATTTAATGGTTTCCTTAAGTTTAGAAAATGACTTATTTTATTCTGGATCATCGCATTGTTTCGTATCATCCCAGTTTGCTAATAAAATTAGATATTTCCAATTTTATTTAACAAGGTATTTCTCAGTCAATACTTTTAAGGGAAGTATCATTTCTACAAAGTTATGTGAATCAGTTCCCATTAGAGCATACAAATGATCTTTATCTGGTGATCTCATCATCATACCTATAACTGAGTTTGATATAATCCTCCGTGTGGATTGGATTTCGGACCATGATACGAAGATTTATTATAAGAAGAAGGAGGTTACGATTTTTGATGATGATGATAAGGAACACCTTATCTTTAGAGAAAAATCATCACCACTTGATTATTATCTAGATCCACCCCCAGTAGCTCAACTAAATTCAATTATCAGGGAGGAAGAGAATGAAATAACTGTGGGTGATGAAAGGAATATTCAAATAGAGGATATTCCAATTGTGAAAGAATATGTAGATGTGTTTCCGAAATATTTACCTGGACATCCTCCAGAATGAAAAATTGAGTTTTCCATTGATTTAATTCCTGGTTCAAGGCCCATATCGAAGACCCCTTATAGAATAGACATTGTGGAGTTCGTTGAACTAAAGAAACAACTAGAGGAATTGAGTAAAAAGGGATTTATTCTACTTAGTGTTTCTACATGGGGAGCCCCTATCCTTTTTGTTAAGAAGAAAAATAGATCTATGAGTTTGTGTATTGATTACAAGGAGTTCAATGCTATAACGATAAAGAACAAGTATCCCCTACCACGCATTGATGATTTATTTGACCAACTATATGGAGCTCAATACATTTCAAATATTGACCTTCGATCTGGATACCATCAGTTGTGTGTGAAGAAGGAATACATTCTGAAGATAGCATTTCAAACTAGGTACAAGATTTACGAGTTTACAGTAATGCCTTTGGGCTGACTAATGCAACATCTGTTTTCATGGATCTAATGAACAAAATTTTCAAGGAATACATTGATGACTTTATAGTGGTATTTATTGATGATATCTTGGTATACTCCAAAAGTTACGAAGATCCTGAAAATCACTTGCGTATTATATTTAAGACTCTGAGAAGACATGAATTATATGGTAAGTTTAGCATGTTTGAATTATGGATTCAAGAGATTTATTTTCTTGGCCATATTGTCTCTAAGGATTGAATTTCTGTTGATCCTTCTAAGACTAGAGAAATCCAAGAATTTCCAACACCGATGAGTACAACTGAGGTATGCCATTTTATTGGTTTAGCAGGTTATTATTGACGTTTCACCCAGAATTTTTCCCAGTTGGCTAACCCATTAACAAAGCTCACACATAAAGGGATTAAATTTGTTTTGAAAAAATAGTGTGAAGGATGTTTCACAGAACTGAAGAGAATATTATTCAACGCTCCTATATTGAACCTACCATCGGGGAATGATGGGTTCATTATTTATAGAGATTCATCGAAGAAAGGACTTGGTTTTTTCCTTATGTATAACGATAAGGTTATTGCCTATGAATCACGACAGTTGAAAATTCATGAGCAAAACTATCCTAATCATGATCTCAAGTTAGCAGTTGTGATATTTTCTTTGAAGATATAGAGACACTACCTCTATGGTAAAAATTGAGAGATTTATATTGATCACAAGAGTTTGAAGTATATTTTCTCACAAAAAGTACTCAACATGAGGAAAAGGAGATGTCTTGAATTACTCAAGGATTATGATTGCATGATACACTACCACCCAGGTTGCAGATGCTTTGAGCAGAACAGATCATGGAGTTTTGAAAAATATGATAATTAAAAGGGGTCCTATTTTCATGGATCTAGTGAAGATGGAAATGGGAATAACCATGGGATGTGAAACATCAGTGCTTTTTCAAATGGTTTCCAAACCATCTTTACTAGAAAGGACTAAGAGTTCACATACCGATGATGAAGAGTTTCAAAAGAAGATTAAAGCTGTGAATGATGGGTGATTGAGTGACTTTGTGTATGAATATGGAATTTTTAAATTTGGGAAGAGGCTTTGTGTTCCCAATATACCTGATCTAAAAAGGTAATTGATGGATGATGTTCATAATTCCAATTTCTTTATACACCCTGGGAGAACCAAAATGTAAAGCGATTCAATGGAACATTTTTTGTGGGACAACATGAAGAGAGAGATTATTGATTTTGTGTTAAGATGTATTGTTTGACAACAAGTGAAATCTGGATGGCAACATCCTAGAGAAGTCATGCAACCTCTTCCCATACCTGAGTAGAAATGGGATAATATCACAATGAACTTTGTCATGGGACTACAAAAGAATCCTAGAAGGAACGATGAAATATGGGTCATTGTTGATCGTCTTACCAAGTCATCACATTTTCTTTCTATAAGGTAATATTTACCACTTGAACATCTAGAAAGACTATATATTGATGAAGTTGTGATACTTCATGGAGTACCCCTATCAATTTTTTCAGATCGTGATCCCCATTTTACATCAAGATTCTGGAAAAGTCTTCAGAAAGCCCTGGATACTGAACTTCGTTTGAGCACTGCTTACCACCATCAAACAGATAGACAATCAGAATAGACTATTCAAGCCTTAGAATACATTTTCAGATCATGCTCACTTGACTTTCAAGGTATGTGGGATCAATATTTACCTCTGGAAGAATTTTCCTATAACAATAGCTTCCATTCAAGTATTCGGATGGCACCATATGAAGCATTATACGGAAAGAGATGTCGCACACCAACCTATTGGGATGATGTTGGTGAAAGAAAACTCCTAGGCCCAGAACTGGTGGAGGAAACAATGTAAAAGGTTAAGGTTAACCAAAACCACATCAAATCAGCTCAAAGTAGGCATAAGATCTATGCCGATAATCGAAGGAAGGATTAGGAATTTCAGGTAGGAGATCATGTTTTCTTGAAGGTATCTCTAGGTCAGGAAGTTATACATTTCGGAAACAAAGGTAAATTGAGTCCCAGGTAAACATGACCTTTCGAAATTCTAGAACAAATTGGGGTTGTGGCTTACCGATTGGCAATGCTGCCAAGTCTCTCCAAAGTTCACGATGTGTTCCACGTATCACTGTTGAGAAAATACATGACTGAACCAACGCATGTACTCACATATGAGGAAGTAGAACTGGAACCCGATCTATCTTATTGTGAAGAGCCCATCATGATTCATGATATGAGAGAACAAGTGTTGGGAAACCGAACGACTCGTCTGGTAAAAGTTCTATGGAGGAACCATAAGATGGAAGAGGCAACGTGGGAACCCGAGGAACTTATGATGAAGAAACAACCGAGTCTTTTTATACAGTAATTTTCTTGAAATTTCGAGGATGAAATTATTTGAATTAGGGGAGAATGTAACACCCCGAGCTTCCATGGTACGTTCCCTTTGAATAATGCAATATCTTGCATTGTATGCAACTTTAAGATTCTAACACACAGTGACCAATCAAAGTAGCCATTATGAATAGTAATACCCACTTTTTTAAATTTTATAAATTTTATATTTCAAAATTGACTTCATTTTTGTTTTTTAATATCGAAATTATCTTAGGGTGAAATTTTGGTACTTTTCGGATAACTTTTATATTTTGATGAATAGTGAAAATTACTAAATTTTAATTAAAAACAAATTTTTTAATTGAAATAATTAATAGTGAAAAATTATGAATTTTATTGGTTTTAAATTATATTTAGAATATATTTCTACCATTTAATACAATTTTGGTCATTGTACATAATTTCACATTTAAACCGGACATAAACAAGTGCCAATCTTTTGATAGTTATTATTTCTTAAAAACACACTTTTTGTTTTGATAGCGAAATTAATTTAAAATTAATTTATGCCACTTCTATGTTTTAAATTTAGAAAAATGGATTCCATATTTTGAATCAGGATGTCCAAATTGTGAAAATAGGTAACTCTTATTTTTAGACATTTTGAATAATTACTTCGGTAAATATTTTATTTACCATGGTTAAAGGGTAAATCCGGTAAATAAGGGTAAACTAATAATATTATAATAATATTAATTACCCTAAAAAGTGTTATAACCCTATTTGATGATACATGTCCTACTATGGTCATATTTGGGACGATTTTGGGACCCCATGGAGCCACTTGTAGGTGATAAGGACACTTTATATTAATTAAGTTAAAGTAAATACAAAAATGACATAAGCATATATCTTTTAGAAAAACAACTTTTACATAGGGTTATATATGTTATATTTTGGACTATAAATATTAATTAGAAAGATAAATTATTTCCTACATAATGGTATTTTATTTATAATTTTTAGACATTGAATAATTAAATTTATTTATGACACTATAATGACGTAGTATTTTCCTTATTAATGAAAGAATCAAATAATTAGTATTATAAATGTTAAAATAAATCTAATTTGAACTCTTTGTGCCATAAAAGAATTTTATTGGTTAATATGACATGTTATTATTTCCTAAATGAATTTGGTTAGAATTAATAATGTTTTTACGGCTTTAACAAAAACAATTATTAAATATTATCAAAATTGACAGAATGAGTTTTTAAAATAAATATTATATTATTAATTGATATTTTATTCCTAAAAATAAAATGTTCGGAAAAAAACTTATATCATGATATGTGTATCATTAATATACCACTTTTGGGTCTCTTTTATGTATATAGTATGTTTATTAACTATATAATATAAAAATACAAAGTGACATGGTAAATGTCAAAATAATTAACTAAGAGTTAAAACTAAAAGATAAGGTTAATATAGTGACCCAAACCTATCTAAAATATATTGGTTGAAATTATTGTAACTCATACCCACCTTAAACATTAAATAATCCTCTTTTGAGCAATTATAATCCGAATATAAATATATTTTAAAATAATATTTATTGCTTTTCCTAAGGTGCCCCTTACCCCACTTATAAAAGGCCACTCCCCCTTCTCTCAAATTCATAACTTCAAATCCTTTTGCTTCGGCCAACCCCTACCCGAATATTCTCTCAAATTCCCTCAATTCTACCTAGAGGACATAGTTTGACCGGAAATCTAACCTAAGGAGCCCTTTTTATCAAATCAAAAGGAAGAACCCGAAGAAGAGGTAATGTTTTCACCACCCTCATTCAAGTTCCTTTCTTCTTCAACTTCTTCTTTCTTTGTTATTTCCACTCTAACAAAAATAACTCTAGTATCTTCTATATATTGTGATGTTATTATAAATAGGGTACAACCATATTCAATATTCTATGAATCCTTTGAATGACATGTCACCATACGTGCGTACATACGGCTTACCGTCTCCACGTCGTGGTGTAACTGTTATTCAAAACATTAGTATTTGGATGGGTATGATAATGATGTGTAATTGATATAAATAATAAATATAAAATTATAATTATTCTTTATATATAATATACCATACAATTATATATTTTTTTGTATCAAAATAATGATATTTTCACTCGTGCGTACGTACGGACTACCGTTTCCATGAACGCAATGAGATTCATTCCCCATCGTATCCATTGAATAGTAATTCTCATTTGATGATTAAAAGTAATGTTTAAGGACTTGATATCATTATGGATATGAATAAGATACAACCTATCCACAAAAAACATGACTTATGTTACGAAACATATAAAATAAAATGGGTAAGTTAACAACTGAAACGATGATAATACGAAGATATTATTAAAAAAGCTATGTTAAAAGATCAAATATGATATCATATTAATGTATATGATTCTTGTATAATTTAATAACAATTATTTCACCATTATAGAGGAGTTTAACCTACCCTAATCCAAGGAAAAGTATATGTTTAGGGTTTATTTCACAATCTCTTAATTATCCGAGGTTGTTTATACGTAATTATCTTCTGGGACCTCTTTATCATCCACACCCATATTTTTAAAAATGTATTTCAAATCATTCATACTATTTTACAGACTATGGTTTAAAGTAATTTATACCATTTTTTGACTTTTTATATGAATTTTATAAATAAATCTTTCTGTTTTTTTCCAAACAAGGTCCTTTTTAACCTTTTCGACAGAATTAAGGTAAGAATGTCTCTTTTTAAATTATATGGCGGGTGCGGCAATTTTCTATCGTTATAAAATCTTCGAAGCTTCCCTTACAAGATAATAAGGATATTTTCAATGTAAATGTTTTATTTTATAATTATGTAACTTTTAAATGATTTCAAAAAAAGAAATATTTATCTCAAATAGTTTTGATTTCATCTATGTCAACATCCTTTGATGGATTTTAAGTTTATTTGAACTTGATTTGTTATGATACAAAACATCCATATTGTATTGAAGGTTTTGTTATATGTTTGACTGTGGATGTGTTATTTTTATTCCATTCACGGTTTATAGAGAAAGTATTGACATTTTTTATGCTAGTTTTAACACGAATGTTATGATTAAACCTTTTCATATGAGGAATGAATTAGAATTAGTAAGTTATGGGTGGAGACCGTTATAGATCCTCGATGCATCAGTAGGTCTCATGAGACAAACTAGTGTCTTGGCACAAGGCCTTGGAAAAATCTTATTTGTAGTCTTGGCAAAAGTCCTTGACTATGTGGTTATGATAGTTTGTCATTATGCATTCTATCATTATGAAAGTGGTTATTGATATTGCATGTGATTATTTGACTAGTAGAATATCAATGTGAATAAGTAAATGGCTTTATTTCATTTTATTTCTGCCATATTATGTTGAAGTTCAAGTTTAAAAGGCTTTTGTTTTAGTTATACATTTCTTTAAATATTTATTCTTATTTATGAAAGTTTCTGCAATATTGTTATCCTTACTGGGCATTTGAGCTCACCACTTTCTTTGTTTTTTTAGGATGTGAAGATGTAATCTTTGAATGACCTGTAGGGATAGTATAAGGGGATATGAGTGTAGAGACAAGATATTGTTGTAGTTTTCACTTTATGATGTAATGTAAACATTATGAATGTATCTAGTGATTTCAAGGCTATTAAACTAATCGGTCTTTCGAGACTTGATCTTTTGTGATCATGCCAATGTTATTTAATAATGCACCGACTCTTGGTAACTATAGTCGGGGCGTTACATATTCACTTTTAAATATGTGATATTGTGGGAAGATTTGAAAGAAATAAAGAATATTTATTCACTGGATAAATGATTCAAATGAATTTTATCTTTGACTATAAATATTTTATAAAAGGAATAGGTAGTGTAATTTGATAAACAATATATGATATGTGATGATACTGAATAAAAAACAACTATAAATTTCTAAGATAGATTATATACATGATCAAAAACCCAAAAATTGAATTATTACTATTAATTTATTTTATATTAATTTTATATTAAATATTAATTGATTATTTTTATTAAATCTCTATACAATAGAGAAATAATAAATAAACTTATTCAATTTTAATCACGTATCCAATATTTTTCTTTCTCATTTTAAATTTCCATTCTTGTTTGAAATTAGTGGGATGCATATAAGTGATTTGGTGGGATTTCATTACTATAGATTGAGAATGATATATTTACTTAAATTATTTTAATAATTTTAATTATATTAATGGATTAGTCAATGTTTGGTATGATTTCAATTACAGTAAGGTTATAGTCAAAAAAATTGGGGTTGAACCTTGTGAATCCATATGTACTTTTTGATTGTGTTGAAAATTCATATATAAATGAAGGATAATTCAATAAAAAGGGAAGATAATTTATTACAATATTTCTTCAATTATATATTTATATATATATAACCCACTTTTTGGGGTTTTTTGAGAACCTATACCAAAATCACCAGATATAAATTGTAATCAACAAAGCTAACAGCCAATGAAATTTTCAACTCTATTAAAAATAAACAGATATTATAGTCATCATCATTATTAAATAATATAAGAAGTTTTAGTATTCTAAAAAATCCACTCCCTTTAATATCTTTCTCTATTCATTGAGTTGAATAGTCGACATGATATTTCCAGGAATAATCAATAATTACCTGATCATTCACTCCTGGATATTTTCCTAAAAATTTTATAACTTTTTTCATTACATTAGTAATAAAGAAGAAACCTAATTTTAAAATTTTAAATTTCTATTCCATAAATAAAAACTGATCCAATACATGCCCAATAATATTGTAGGTGTATATATTTTATGATTTATGAAAACATATATCAAAACATACTACATAAAAAATTGAAAACTTTTATTTTTGAACTAATCATTGAATGCTAACTCATCTTCAAATTATTTAAACTCTTTAATTAAGGAAATAATTTTTTTGGTCGGAGTGGATACTGAAGAAGGATTGAATTGAGTTCCTACTTAAAATTTCTGCTAAAAACATTAGGATTAAGTTCCCCCAATATTGAAATATCCTAGTTAATTAATGCAGTAGAGATGTAGATGTTTAGTTGGTCAACAGGTTTCTCAAAGGGTGATTATTCCTCAGATGAATCAGTGTAAAAAACTTCATCAACTTTTGAAACAAGTTTACTAAATTAAACACCTACACACACTAACCAGAACTAACTATCAAAGTAAGTATAAAAATAGTTTTATGTTTTTTTAAAATAATGAGTATCAAAATATATAAAAATAGAGTATAAAAAAATATAGGACACTAAACAAGAGGTTCAGTCTCAAGCTGAGACATAATCCTCTCCACTTTGTGATCACCTACCTCAAAATAGTTTATATTGAAAATAAACTTGATACAAATCCTATATCAGGCTTTACAATAGTTTGAACAAACTGTCCGGGGTTCACACCCTCTACTACAGTTCATTATGGTAAAAACAAACAACACAGACCACAAACGGTCTCTTCCACATTTATTTGTGGGAAACAAGGTTTAAGATATGTATGATGTGAGTATTTTAATAATCCTATATTCAAGAACATGAGACAGTGTGTGTCACACAAACACACGGTTCTCAGAAGTGTAAAATAAAAGAAAACAGTAGAGAAAATAGTATAATATTGAGTTTAGAAGTACCTATGTGTTTTCAGTTCATCTCTTGACTCCATGGACTGCAGAAAATGCAGTTTGAGTGTTTCTATGAAAGGTGTCCTCGAAACAGAGTGTCACAACTTTCGATTCTAGGTGTTATACTTCTTGATTGGACATAGATCTAAATAAGGACAAAAGATGTAAATTTTATCTCCCAAGTGATCTTTGAGATGCTTCTGAGTTCACATTGTGAATCCTAGATGGTTCTTCATTGATCTCGTCCTTATGTTCTTTCTTATATATTTCTCTTCTTCACTTATGTATGAATCCGCACCACCACACTTATTTTCTTCCTCAGTCCCCTATTTTTTATATGTGTTCTATCAATAAGAATGATTAAATCATGTGTGGTCCTCCTCGTACCTCATATTGTCCCAGATAGGGTCTCCTGATATGTCCACAATCAGCATTAATTAATGTTAGAAGAATTAATGTTACCAAATATAACCTTTATAATAATTTTATGAATTTGAAAAAGTATGGAAGGGTAGGCATTGGTAGATAGGTAACGATAGCCTTCACAACAACAGGATTCAATAGTAGGGGTGCATTGGTATCCTTCATCGGTAACCTTCTCAATGGTAACCTTCAGTTGTGGACATACATCTGTGACCTTCCATCGGTGACCTTGCATCGGGGACCATGGAATTGGTGACCTTGTATCGGTGAACTTGGAATTAGTGACCTTACATCAGGGACCTTTGCATCGGTCACCTTGAATCAGTGACCTTTGCATCGGTGACCTTGCATTGGTGACCTTTCATACTTTGATAAATTTTACACTGTAAGCATAAACAAGAGAACAGTAAGATTAAAAGTACATAGATATTATTTTGATATAAACATGATTTTTACATAAATGATTATCCTCTAAGAGAAACATAATTATCACATAAATGAAAAATGAATTGGTATTATCAAAACATGATTTGGGATTATCAAAATTAGTGAGTCCAACAATCTCCCCCTTTTTGATAATCACAAATTATGTCAGTATTTTTGAATCAGGGTTAAGCACATTTTCTAAATATCATTAGAGGTGTGTATAAGTAAAATTGAACCATAGTTATTATAAATATTATATATAATCGATGATTCTAGTTAACTGAAAAACTTACTCCCCTTTCAAGTAACCTATAACGTTTTTCCCCTTTGTGATTAAAAAAACACAGGAAGAACAAATAAATGTCAAAAAGTTATTTTATTAACCAGGAAGCAAGAGTATAATATAAAAAAACTGTACAAAAGATCCCAATTAACTAAGATATCCCACATTTAATCCACATTAGATATGTCCAAGGGAGCTTTGTCTTGGGAAGTTGAGGATTCAGTTTCTGAATATGGAGGGATAGGTTGAGGGATAGCAGTCAACACGGTTGGAGGAGCTGCAATAGAAGCATCAGTAGACCTGTAGTGAGAATATCTCTGAGTAATGGTGGTGGTCATGCTTCTGATGGCATGTAAAAGAGTCATCAATGGAGTATCACTAGAAGATACTAAGGCAGCAGAGGAAGAAGGTAAATTTGTAGGAGCAATGATAGTAGTGTAGTCCACAGGGAGGAAGGGAAAAAAAGATTTCTGAAATCTATAATGATACTTCCTCCTCTCTCCATAGCTGATATAAAAACATTATTATTATCTATAAATCTTTATAAGGTAGGAGTCAACTCTCTAAGCCTTCTAACCTGATCCTTAAAGGATTTAGTTATAGGTGGGATCCTCATGTTTTCCAATAGCAGCTTAAAGTGACCATCCATTGTATTATTAGTATATACCATTTTTTAGTAGAAATCAACTTTCTCTTTGATGGCATTTTAATCTTGAGTAGCTTACCTTAAATAATTTCCTACAATAGAACCTGTGGAAACAGGTTCCTCCCCCTCAATTGGAGCATGACCGACAGCAACAGAACCTGTGGTAACAGGTTCCTTCTCCTCACTTGGAGCATTCTCCTGAGCAACCACATCCATCTCTAACATACCTCCTTGAGAAACATCATTAACATGAGGGTCCACTCCCACTTCCTATATAGAATATTTAACTATAGCTAAGGTAATTCCAGCTTAAACCGAATCAGAAACTTCTTCATCTACACATTCTACCATTTTTGTATGTCTTATCAAAGGACCGAGACTTAGACATTCCACTTCACATGCATTAGTGTCGTCTCAAAGTCATCATGAATAGATTCATTGTCCTCATCCTCATCTAAGTTCTCTTTAATACATTTCCTTCCCCTTCATCTTCACTAGTTTGTTCATCATCACTATAACTTAGGAAATTATCCCTTCTGGGAAGTATTTTTGGTGGGATAGGCTCACTAAAAGATACAATATTAGAACAAGGATTTGACGGAATCTTAGGATCACTCCTGTTGTCTATAAGAGAATCGTCTATTTCTTGCACAGTAGTAGCCTCTTTCTTTTCCTCTGAATAAGTAGGATCCACTTCATTAGGCTTTTGACTAGGGTCCCTTTTATCCTTAGGCCTAGTAGGATGTGTAATAGGGTTTAATTCCTCATACAGATTAGCCTCATCATTCAACAATCTTCTTTTCCAAGGTTTCTGGTTTATCTTTATCAACTTGCAGATCATCTTAGTAATGCAAAAGTTGTTTCTTAAAACAAATATTTCCTCTTTGTTTCTAGTAACTCCATTCACATTCAACATCAAGGATAGAAATCAAACATGAAACAATGCATTGGACTTAGAACTGGGATTTTTCATATCCTTTATATGAATCATCAGCAGCCTACACAAATTTGTCTTTTGTTCATGATTCAATAGACAGAAGAGAAATACATCTTGATATTTCAAGGTAGAAAAGTCCCCTCTCATGGGACTCAAGACATGCTGAAACAATTTAAACAAAAACTTGTCTTCTCCTTCCATTTCAGCAGCAATGACTTTCCAAGGGATCACATTCCTTGTCAGTTCAGCTAGAGCTTCTTCATAAAAGAATAACACACTAGTGGGAGGCACCACTCCTAAGTAGTAGTCAAAAATCCCTTAATGTGGTACTCTCAAAAAATCATCCCGTTCAAGAGAGTATAAGGTTATACTTACTTCATTTACCTTTGAAGATATTCTATTCTCAACATCAGTTTTCTCAAACTTTAGAGACTCGTAGAACTCCTTCACTTGCTTCGGGTAATAGGGTCCATTGTTGTTTGTAATGAACTCACCCCAACCTTGAGTTTCAAGTGCCTTCATCACTAAAGACCTACTCGACATCATCCATACTGAGCTCATCTCTTTCTCAACCATGATTTCTCTCTTCCAAAACTGAGCGTTGATTAGCATTTCCACTGCTTGACTTCCACTACTCGACTCAGCTCAAGGTCTTTTGGATTTGGCACATCTCCTTTATCACTGACCAATGGTCACTTCAACCTTTCCATTTAAATATGCAGTGATTCAAGGGTTTCTACATAAGGTTAGGTTCTTAGGTTAGGGATAAAGAGGTTCGAGAGAGAGAGTATATGTGGATTGAAATGTGTTATGTTCTTTATTTTTATCATGAAATCATACATAAAATCATATGTGTGTGTGTGTTTGTGTGTTTCTAGGAAAGTGTGTTTGTGAATGGGTGGGTGGTCAAGAATGTGTGTATGTGTTATAACTATTTTTCAACAGTAATTTTGATATTAAAATAATGAACGCAATTATATATACATGTATCAAAATTTATGATAACTTTTAAAATCTGAAGAAGTCAAATAATTTATGAAATATTGAAAATAAATTATAAATAATATTTTTATAATAATAAAAACCTATGAAGGTTATGTAGACTCAATTATTATAAGAAGTTATAAATTATTAGAAGAAAAATTGTTGTATAATAGCCCTTAGTTGAAGATTATTTTAAAAATATAATTGAAAAATAATTCTCTATTCATATATAAGAATATTTTATTATCTAATTAAGATTTAAATATTTTTAGTTTCATATAATGTGAGTTAATGTACATATATACCATTTTTTGGAATTTACTAAGTATATTGTAAATAATGCCCTGGAAAATATTAAGTGCGCTAGATAAACAGTCTAATACCTATAAATAAAAACTATACTATTTTATTAATAAAAAATTAATTGAATCTCATATTTAGTGAAAAATATTTTTCAATAATACCCTTGAACCCGTATTCAAACTTGGGAAAATTTTACATTTGAAATTTGACTATAATATGTAATGATTTCATTAAGAACAAAACCAATGAAATATTTTAAGATCAATTAGTTTCAATTATTCAACAATTCAATTCATCAAAAGAATTTACACATAAACATCTACAACAACATAAAAATTTGTTATATTATTCAATCACTTGGATCTATTTAAAGTAAATTTATATTTAAATAGGATTAATTTGTACTTAACAAAATCATATAAAATTTTAAAATACAAGAAATGTGATATTATTTAATTATCCTTATAAACCTAGCCCTCAAAAAAATTAAAATGTTATTAATAGAAAATATAAACCAAAATATATGATTTTAAATATTTAAACATAATAAATTTTTCAAATTAAGATTTTATGTAATAGATAAAAATACAATATAAGATTTTATGATGTTATTTCAATAATATAATTTCATAAATATGAACTTCTTCATTGTGAGGTTAATGGACATATTATAATACCTATAATATAATATATCATATTTCAAATATATAATATTAACAATAAAATGTTCAGTATAGATTATATTTGTCATGTATGGGGAGTAAGGAGATAGTGACACGAGGGGGACATGGGGTGAAAATGACCTTGAATGATGTCCAGAGCTACCAACACAAGTGAAGAAATATGGGATCTCAAAAAACATTTGATCATCATCAAGAAGAAATGAATAATATTTTGGTAAGTAGAAAATATATTTAAGAAAAATGTTTTCATAAAGGTAGAGATATGGTCGAAAGAGAGGTGTGGTGAGAGGATAATAAAATTATGGTAGGATTTGAGTTTAATTATTAAAATTTTATTTTCAATGATTATATTAGTTGACATGAAAATAAACTAGTGATATATTTAACATTGGTTATTATATAAACTGAAACTAAAAAAATATTCATATATACTTTTAATGTCCATTAAATAATTAATTGGTATTGAAATATCACTTTTCATATTTTCAACATTGATTATTTAATAAATAATGTTAAAACATTCTATGATTTTGATTTTCACCTCTTTAGAAAAGGTATTATATGCCAATTATTAAAAAATGAAAGTCAATTCATGATGAAAAAATCATTTTTATAATATTAAAAATGATTTGTTTTTTCTTTATTATATTTTTTAAATCAAAAAATTAAAATAAAAAAATTATAGAATTGTAAAAGGAGATAGATATTAAAAATATTTATTATTTTTATTGGAATAATTTTACTCATTAATTCATTTCAAATAGTCATAAATAAGAAACTATATTGACATGATTTATTTATGAATATAGAATTGTGAACACCAATAATATAATAGTTATTTATACCATTAGTTCATTTAATGGTTTATATATATATATATATTAATCAATTTGAAATTATTGATTAAAATGTCATTATTAAATATAATTCCATGTGATTTGTTTATGAAAATATATACTTATAATAAGAATATAAATTAATCATTCAATATATCACCTCTTCATGCTTCAATTTATATCCTATATATCTTTCCACTTCCTAATTCATTTATCCCACACATATGCCTCCCCACTTCCCCACACATTCATTAATATGTCCACCTCCCCACCACTTTACATTCCCATTATTGATGCCTCCTCATACTTGCCTCCCCGCCATTATTTCCCCTTATGACTCTACACCTCTATTCGATCATATCTTTTTGTCCGTCTTTCATCAATCCATGTGTCCTCCATCCCTTTAATTCTCAAAAAAAACTAATTGTCACCTATAATTTATTCCCACTTGTAATAAAAATATCATTTATCCCTATATTTCCCTTCTATGGGAACGTAGTCCACCAATGACCATTATACTCGACTCTATCATAATTCTAACTTCACAGGATGATACTATTATTGGATAATAGATTTCTAAATAATTTCATACCATTTCTAGAGTTCTGTCATTCAAGAATGGTTTCACAAAATTTTTTTCTTTTAGCATGATTCACATATTAATGGATGATTCATTATTATCTTTCTCAAAGAGTTATTCAAAGGTGGTTTAGATTTATTTCAATCAGTGAAAATTTTATTTTATTATTTATTTTTTTGAGAATAAATATTTTAGTTGATGATGTTGATATTTATTATTTAGTTTTTAGGTGTTTCTAGATAAATATTTAATTTTTTTTTTCTGAATACGTCTTTGTTTATATTTTTGGTGGTTTTTATTTCATTTGAAGTATTTTGTTCATTTTTTGGTATTTCAAAATGAATTAGTTTATTCCATATATAATCATGTTTAATTTGAAATTTTACTATTATGAGGACCTAGATATATCCATGCTATTTATCCCTCAATTATTTTCATTAACATAGATTGGTTTTACTAATGAACCCCCTTAAATTAAACATATAGAACCTTCCATTTTCAAGGTTTCCCTTAAAATAAATTTCAGTTTTGATGTTGTATTTTTTTCTATACTCCATAACCCTAATATAAGGTGTATTCACAATCTGATTATACAATATTTTCCCTTCATGGAGCCATGTCTATCTAGTATTGGTTTTCTATTAGACAGCAGCATTTTTGAAATAATTTTGCATTTTTTTTATGTTTTTTGTTTTTCAGTTTTTAGATTCTATTCTCATATTAAATTTAAATGTTTTTAATAGGTACATCATATCCTCAATTTAATTTTATTTAATAGATAAATTTTATTTTTAATTTTTAATTTTTTTAGCCTGTGTTCTAATCCATTAAAATTTTCTATTATATATTTTAGAAAGCAACCTAATATATTTTTCATTCCATGATTTCCAAAAAATGTTTCTAAATCTACTCAAACTACATTGCTTCATTAATCTTATATATGTATATAAATATATATAATTTTGAATATATATATATATAATGTATTTCATTTATATCTGACATCAAATCCTAAATTATCTAATATTTTTCTAAAATCCTAAATTTCATAATTCTAATATATATTCAATCAAAAACGAGAATCCAAAAATAATTTTATAAAATATAAACGAAAATCATGTTAATGTATTTGATTGGGTTAATATTAATATGAAATACTGTTATTTGATTGAATTTCTAAGTGTTATGAAATTGGGTTTTATATCAAACTTGTTTAAATTACGAATATTATAAAATCAATTCATGAATTCTTTTCTATAGTGATAAAATATATATTTTGACTGGAGGATAAAAAATTTTATTTCAATGTTTCAAAATGGTTTGGTGAAGTGTATCTCCCTAGGTAATATTTCCTTAAAGGAACTCAAGTAAGGGTAACCACATGACCACAAGTATGCCTCCTCGTATGTTGGTGGCTACCAACCAGCGGTGAGAGTTAATGATCAATGTTGGTGTGATTATACGCTCGATATCAAAACCATAAATAAAAAAATAAATTTTCAAATATCACCAACAATAAACAAATCAGAATACACATTTATAGAATTACATAAAAGGAAAACTACAACAAAATAAACATGTACCAATGCTATTAAAAATGAATATACATGTACTATAATCATATAACCTTATAGAACACCCACTAAGATGATCAAATATTCTAGATAAATAATGAAATAAAATATATATGAGGATCCACTACCATCCCCAATCCTCGCCTCAAACCCAATTCAATCCTCATCATGATACTCTAGATTGATCCACAATAAGACCTATGACTAATAATTCATTTCAATCGTAAGGTTTTCACATGCACCAAGATTCCCATGAGGAGTGTAATAAATATTTCTCTATAGGGCCACACCAAGTTCCCCTAATATACACCAATATATATATATATCTGAATTCATGAGAAAAACACGTAGAGAATACAAGCACATAGATTTTGTCATATTTTACTAACTAGGACACCATTAAACCAAACCATTACTTGCATATACAATGCCAAAAAAGGTACTCACCTCATGTCACAAACCCTGACACAGACTTGATTACTTAAGGTAAGGTGTACAACTATGTCCCAACCACTACCCTCTTACTCAAGGTAGGGTCCCAAACAATACCTCAACCTCATCCCATCGAGTTTCTTCCTCTACCCTCTCACCCATGGTAGGATAACATATAAAAAAATTCCATGTACCATCTCAATCCGGATATTCCTCATACTAAACCATGACTTATGCCCTCTATAACACTCTGAGATTTTGGAATTTGTTTTTCTAAATTAATAATATAAAGGATAGACTACTTCACAATAAACATTGTACTAAAATGATACATGACATATTATATGTATATTATAAAGAAAATTTTATAATCACAATAATAATACCTCTAGTAAATTAAATTATTATATTCAACTAAAAAATCCATCAAAATATGATTAAGAACATTTAATGTTTTAAAAGGGAATTTTTAAATAAAATTTTCTATCTATATATTATATTTTCATATAATAAATAAATTTTATAATTGTAAAATTTTAAATTGTTGAAATGAATTTAATTCATGAATTAATAATTTCAAAAATATATGAGGGTTAGTTTTTGGTATTTTTCTAAAATAATTGATTTCAATGTGAATAGTGAAAAAATACAGATTTTTATAATACCGTCACTTTTATGAAATTATCATAATAAAATAATGACTTAAAATTATTTTTAAATTTTTTAAATATATATATAGTAAAATAAATCATTTAAAAATACAATATAATATTATAATCCATGTTTAGAATTTTAAAAACATGAATAATATTTTACTCTAAATTTTTTTAATTCACTTATATTAAAACATAGTCTTTATCACATTTATAAACTAAATCTAAAAAATAGATTTCATATTTTAGATAATAATTTTCATATTATTTTTTAATTTGAATTTAATTTTTGGCATAAAATTATGATTTGTATGATTAATGTTAATGCTCGTGATAATGGTTAAAGGGTTATTTCTAATGAATTATTTTATTGACATTGTAAAATTTTAATGTAATAAAATAAAATTATTTATTTTATATAAGGAACTTAATGTGTTTTTTACAAATTTATATTAATGTATTATAGAAAAATTTATTTGTACTTATGGACATATACGATTTAGAAAACACAATAGTTAAAACATTGTTTTTCTAAAAAAATAGTTTATATATATATATAATGTTTTAAATTAAAATTTAGTTTCCAAATAATTTGAAATTTAATTGGATTAATAATAGGATAATTTTTTTTATCACACCCAAATTTTGTTAGAGGGTTTATCTTAAATTTTTAGTGAAATATAAATTAATAAGTAAAAAACTAGTTAAAGTGGTAAAGACAATAATGGTTAATAATAAATATATAATAGAAAGACACACAAAACATGTTGGAAATATGATGAAAACACATTTAAAATGAATGTTTCAGTATTTGTTTCCTAAAAAATCTTATCCAATAAAATATGGACCACTTTTTGACCCATTTACCCTTAAATAGTTTCATTCCATTATTGAAAAAGAATGGTTATTCACAAAAGTTCCATTTTCATGAATTATAAAATGGGATCACTTTCACCACATTTCTCAACCATTTAAAAAGAATTAGATCCATTATAACTCTTACCCAGTCTCACCTCAACCCTCTCCCTACTTTTTAGATGACTTGTTCTTGCAAAAAGAACAAGGTATGGATCTTTGAGGTTTTACCCAAGGGATGACATCTGAAATGAGAGGGAATGTTCTCAAATGATATATTTTATTTATTTTCTTATTTTATAACCAAAAATATACTATATATATGAAGGTATGATAAAATCTGTATTAACAGGTGATAACATGAATATGATAATATCAGTATAATTTATATGTTCTTCTCTTTTGATACATGTGGACTACTACCTCCTTCAAATATGTGATCCATTTTTCATAACTGGATTACATAGAAGGTTAAAAAGATAAATAAAGTGAATAAATATAATATTTAAAAAATTATTCATAATTGAAAATATAAAACAATTCTTTCCTTTTTTATATTTTATCTAAACTAATGTGTCACTAATGCATGTGTTCTGATAACCACCTCAATGAATGTTACATATTTCATTTTTTACCTAGCCTTTTATTATTTATCAAAATTTTATAAAATATAATTTAACACATTAAAAACATATAAATAATATCATTATGATTCTATAAAATTGATATTATTCCAAAATAACTACTTTTTTAACCATAGTCACCCATATATTATAGTATTTCCTTATTTAGGTCGGTTTAACTACCTACTTGGATAATGCTACAATTTTCTATCATAGAATAATATTGAAACATAACCACTAGTCCTATTATCCATTAATGAGAAAATAATTTTTTTCCATTATGGTTCAGGAAAGGTGATATTATTATAAAGCTAATTACTATTGTTCCTCCTTTTTGTTGGTTGAAATTAATGAAACAAGTTTGTCATCAAATTCATTTCCATGAATCATAACCAAAATATTTATGAAATGAAATTATAAAAATATAAATAATTATAAAAAATAAATTAAAATATCTATAATGATATCATAATGATAAAATTTGAATATATAAATAATAATCGACATAGTCATTTTAAAACTAGTACTGAACAAATATACAAAGCTAAAAAACACTTAATGATACAACTAACTAATGTATTTGTAATAAATGATGATAAATAAATTATATAAAATATTAGATATATGAATAATGTTATAAAATAGGTGAATAATATAGTTATTTTTGTTATAAAAGTGGATATATAATGGTTGATGAAGTGGGATTTATGTTAAAGGTGTTTGCATTTCTATTTTCCATCATTGAGATAAGATATATCTTTACCACTTGTTTCATTTTTAAAAGTTTTTATATTGTCCATAGATTTTTTTATCGTAATTTTATTGAAATAAATGGGATATAGAAATTCATCTTGCAGTGATTCCTAACCCCATAGCTTAGAATTAGTGTTTTCTTAATTAAATTGGAATAAGATACAATGAATTGCATACAAAAGAACTGGATAGTTTATTATTCTTGGTAATTTAGATATATACATGATTCCCTTATTAAATTTGAAACCAAAAATAAAAAAAATCATAGTATAAAATTATTCTTTCTATCATATCCTTACACGACAATAATAGTTTAGCTCCTGAAATCCTAGGGAATGAAAGAAAAATAAGGGAGAGAAAATATTCTCAAAAAGGGTTAAGTACAGTGGAAGATATCAAGAATCAATAATTAAAAATCAATATGAAATGGTAAATAACTTAATAGTAATTCCATTTAATAAATAACTTATTTATAATAATTAGATAATTCAGAATCAAAATTTAAATATATGTAATAGAAAACACATTCCATTTAATCAATATACTAAGAATGAAATGTATCTAGGGATAATATCACTGTGAAAATATAATAGATAAAAATAAAAAAACTATTAATGAAGAAAATTCGTAAATATTATAGGCCAAGATCTAGGGCATCATTATACCTCTACCGTCAAGTCCTTTCACAATATAGTTTAAACTAGAGGTAGAAAATTGTTTAATTTTAGCCTACTGATTTTCATCATGAGACCAACTGATACATTGAGAGGCTATATAATATAGGGAACAAGTCATCATTGTAGGCCCAAATAAATTCTCTTATATTAAATAATCAATTTAATTTATCCATCAATATGAATTATCATAAAATATTTGTATTGTATAAATGATACATATTAATCAATATTTCCCAAGTTAATCAAATAAACTTCAAAGTAAACGTCATATCTAAAAATGGTATATGGTTTAGAAAATAAAAATTTCAATGATATATTATATGAATTATTAGGGGAAATTTAGTGTATAATAATCACAATAACATGAATATTTTAGTGTAAAGTTAAAGACATCAAAAAAATATTAATGAAATTAGATGTCCATACTTTCTTTGGTCAAAATGATCATAAACTATACATATAAAGAATAAAGATGGTTTCAATATAATATATAAAAATTGAGGTAACAATAAATGGTTTTTTATGAATATAAAATACATGAAAATATATTGAAAAAAATCTTGAGGAAAATGGAGTTTTCATTTTGAAAATCAATTTTAAAAAAATAAAACATTTTCAAAATCCTTTTCTTTGAAAGTCAGTTTTTTAAAAATAATAATTTCTAGAATATTAAGAAAAACATTTTATTTGAAGATAAAATTTTAAATATTGAAAATAATATTCAAATAAATTATGTTCATGTCTATAAGAAATTTTATACATGTATTATAAGTTTAAAATAACATTCTATTTTCACTATAAAATGGACAGAAAAGTGCCTTGTTTAGAAAATAAAAAGAATATTCCATCCAATGTTTTTTGAAAAAGAAAAAATTATTAAAAAATTCGTTAATAAATCATTTTTAACATGTTAAAAAAATTATAACATTTATAGAAAACATGGTTTTTGATGAAAATAGAATTCTGGTCGTAGAGATAAATGATGTCATATTTCCATAAAAACATGTTCTGAAACATTTTAAGCACCAAATATTGGGAAAATAGTAACATTAACTTAAAATATAATAAATAAAATTATGATAAGAAAATTAAATATGTTTATTTGAAAATGATAATATGATTCCCACCAATATAAATTAAATAATAAAAAATCTCAATTAGAGTGAGATTGTGAAATAAACCATTACAATGATCATAACATGTAGTGATAATTAATCAATGAATCTATTATGTTTATTAACTATAAATCAACATAAAATAAGATTCAATACAGAATAATCTAAAATAATGTAATTATACCCAAAATATTATAATATCAATGACAATAAATAAGTAATAGAATCCAATAAAAGGAAATTGAGTTATGAAATTATTTACCACTTGGTAATTTTCTTATAAAATACCCATGGATGAAATAATTGAAATTCAGACATAAAATAACATGAATTGTTAATTAATAATTATATCTTATTTAAAATGGTCATTATTTAAAATGTATAAAATAATGTAGGTGTAAAACATTTCAATATGCCTCAATGAAATGAAATCGAGATGAAATCTCTTACCTTTCACTTCCTTTTTCTTGAACATGATTTAAGCTCATGTATACTATTTTGAAACATATTATTAACTTATAAAAGAACCATATTATTATTTATAATATCATATATGATCCTTTTATATCATCTTATCACCCTTCCGTTAATAATCATTCATTATTTTCATTATTTTGAGTTTTAATTTCCTACTTTTCTCAAGCATGTTTCATCATTAAAAATCTAGTTGTTGCGCAAATTATATAGTTCTATCATGTCTATAATAATAATCATGATATGATTATCATATATATATAAACATATATATATATATATCAATTATACTTTTAAAACTACTCATGAAATATGGTCATGAAATATGAACTATGGTGCAATCATGGAGATGGGAGGGCATACGTACACATGAATAACAATTTCATTTTTCAATAATCGGTATTGGAAGTAAAAAATATTTTATATTTAAATATTAATGATAATATCATAAATACCTTATTATATACTTATATATATCATCCATGTGATGAGTCTTTGGAAAACAAAATTGCAATACTTTAGGAAGGTGGTAGTTCACACGTATACAAACGATGTTATCATCTTTAAGTGATTCAAAAGGTAAGAAATAAAGTGATATATTATATTTTATTAATGATAAATATTTCGTTAATATATTAATTATTTAATTTATATAATATATAATCACTGAATTTATCTTTATATCCTTCAATATAAAGAGTTAGTGGAAGACGAATCACATCTCTTTATAAGTTGGCAGTCCGTCATATACACGAGTTGTGATATTGTATCCCAAATGGAGTGAAAAGTAAAAAATGTATATATAATATAATGAATCCATAGGTATAATTATATTATAATTATCATATATATAATTTATATTTATCATCATAACCAATTGTGAGAAGTGGTAACGGAAAAATGAATGGCATCGATTCCTGGGGTGGTAGTCCAATGTAAACATGAATAATGATTTCGTAACCCATTTGATAGAAGTGGGGATAGTTCTAGATAATGAAAATTTTATTAAGATACATATTATATTGAATATGATTTGGGTATTATATCATCATTGTTTAATAAAATTTTAAATATGTAGATCAAGTAATAAAATAAACACACTCATTGAAGAATGTTACCTCTTCTTCGGGTATCCTCCTTAGATTTGCAAAAAAAACCTTTTTAGATTGAATTTCTACCCAAAATAAGTATTTTTTGATTATAGAAGGGAATTTTTTTAAGTGAATTTTGAAGGTATTTTCAAAACTAAGTTTTTTTATGGTTTGATGAAGAGAGGATATGGGGTGGACATTTATAAGTGAGGTGAATGGAAAACATGTAATTTTTTGAAAAGATTAAATCTTACCCACGTTTTTATCATGTCACAAGCCTAAAAATGGTAAATTATCTAAAAAAGAATAAATAAAGTATAAATATTCCCATAAAATTGTTTTTAACACGTTTTTTTCTCATTCTAAACCTTATCTTATTTGTTTAACACCCACACAAGTAATCTAGTTTTACTTTAACTGTGATAATTAAATTTTACTGTTTTCACTATTCATTTGGTAAACAAAATTACGTTTAAGTAATTATAAATTATAAATTATTACGATTAAAGATATAAAACCCATTTTTCTAAATTCAATTCACATAATTTTCAAAATAAAATTTACAATTATTTTTGGAGATGCAGCGAGAAAATGATTTTTTAAAGAGACAATGCTCAAAAGTTCAAAAAAAGTATAACAAAATTCAATATGAAAATGATTCCAATGAACTAAATTTTTATTATAGATATAATTGAACAATTGTTACTTTAAAATAAATTATATATATAATTTCATATTATTAATTACTTAAATGAACAAGATGTTTTCAATTAAAATCGAGTCTTTTTTAATATTTGAAAAAATGAAAATTTTCACAAAAATACAAAAATTAATTTTAAGATAATTTTGGTAATATAATTTCAAAATTTAGATTTATATTTCAAAAAAAATTATAAAATTGGTAAAAATTAAGTTTATATTATGGGTGAAATTCACAACTAATTTGTCTTTCAGAAAAATATTGTTTTTTAGAAAACATTTATTCTTATTTTAAATGATTCTTATTTTATTTCTAATAAATAGATCAAAATAATTTCATATTTTAGTTTTTAATATTCATATCCTCCATTATAATGACTAGAAGATGATTATTATATTAAATAATATTATTTTAACAATATTTCACATTTCTTTTAAACTCGATGTTTAGTGAAACATGAGCTAAACACCATGTTGTGTGTAATGCAAGATACACATAGTGGTGTGTGTAATGATAGATCAACTCGTTGTTTCGGGAAATGAAATATATTGAAGTGATTGAATTTATTTAAAAATAAATTTATCATAAAGTATCAAGGTTTTAAATTTTATTCTAAGCATGTTATTGTTTGTTACATATTCTATTGAATACAATGTTATTATTTTATAATTTTTGGGTGTTACATTCACCCCACCTTAAATAAATTCTTTCCTTGAAATTTAAACCTGATCTCAGTAATCAAGTTTTTTAAATTTTTAAAAACAATTGTTCAAAAACCAATATCATAAAAGGTATAATAAACATAATATTAAAATGAGAGAGATGGAAATTACAAAGGACATATGGAATGACACGTAACTAGGATTCCAACTATGAGAAAATTGGTGGAAATTTATGTTATCGACATGGAAGAAAAGAATAAATAATTATAAATATTGATTGAGGTTATCAATCATAAGTAAGTTACTGATCAATGGAAATTTAAGGGCCTTAAAACAATAAATCTTTGATGATTCAAAATACCATCTGATTCATTAGATATGGATCTAATCGGAAAATGTTTTTGTTTCACGTTACCTTTCAAAAAGTTAAGGAACTTGTTTAAAATTTAAAATATTATAAAATATAATTACTTGATATGTTTTTATTAAATAATCTCAATTTCAAAATTTGGTTGTTCTTTGATCAATTTCCAATTCATTTATTACTCCAAGAAATAAAATTCCAAAATTGATGTTTTTTTGCATAAAGAACTAAAATTGAATTTTAACAGATAGTAAGATACATAAAATAGTGACTAGACTTTCATTCTATCTCAAAATATTTTTCAAACCAATATGGTTTACACAAGTTGTACCGTATAATAAATAAATATGCCATCCTCAAAGTAACACCACCAGCTAATCATTAATATTTATTTGTCAAAAGTTTTTAATAAAAAGAATGACATTTTAATTAGGACATCACGTAGACCAGTGGTAGGTGTTAAACCCATATCATCCTTCTGTCATGGGTTCAAGCCCCTAGGCCTTTCCATATGTAATGGGTTGTCACCCAGCATCATTATTGTCATTTTTATAAACAATATTAATATAATTTCTATAAGAATTAAAAATTTACAATGTACATCCATTAAATAAAATTAACCATTAAATAACATTCTAAAAAATAATTATAATTTATTTATCTACTATTTTTATGGAATGTGTAATAATATTATCTGTATATTATTAAAATTTCGTTAATGTTATTATTAAACCTAAAGGTTTTCAATACCTTTAAAATTATTTCTATAAAATTTAAATTCACTATTCCTTGAATACAATTTTCATTAAAACATATACTAAACCAATTGGTTGTATTCCCAAAAATGTTTTGAAAAAATATCCTTAATTTAGTGACATTACTACCACAAAAAGTTTTAAATGGGGTCTCAAAGACATTGAACTTATGGTAAATCTTAAACTCATAACCCATGTTGGTATCCATGGCTCTTAATTTAATAAAGACATATATTCTCCTAAAATTTAACACAATCCTTAGATGTTTCATTCTTCTTATAACAAAAATTCCATTAATAAAATAATTATACATTTTAATTCTTGAATCAAAACATATAAATACTTCATCCATTTTATTTCCTCACAGGCCTTTCCTTGGACTAGGGTTTAACAGTTATAAGATGGAATTGACTTGGATAAATCATATATTTACTACATTTAAGGCCAAAAACTACTTATGAATCCTTGGGATGAAATTTACTTCCTTTAATTGTACTCCTTAATTATCTTCTGTAATTATTATTTGTATAACCTTACATTAAACAGATAATGTATTCTCTCATTCCATTATTAAACATTATTAGGTTATCCTTCCACATTTCTTAAATGACAGAAATCAATCCTTCTTTCCTCAATGGTATCCATAACTCAAAATATTAGTGAACTTTATCCCTCTCTTCTTTGGTGAGTCCGGGAGTTGGTTAAGGTATATTTTAATTATATTTTTTGTAAATATAATGAGAAATAATCACAATATCATTCACTCAGTCCATCACACCATCTGGTTGCTCATAGTCACCACCTTATCCTTTATCTAGAATTTTATCATGTTTCATATGGATTTTAGACATTGAATAAAAAAAAAGAATGGTGTGGTAAATAGTAATCATTGTAGTAAAACCATAAAATCATTTATAGGATGTTTAAATCAAGTCACCTATTTTATATTTAATCCAAGAAACCTTAGTTTTAACCTACTTCTATCATTTTTATCACATATTCAAATCCTTCGTAGTGGTTTGTAAAGAAAATGTGAATTATCTTTAGCATAGGACCTTGTAGTTTCAAACTATGTGTGCAGTAAGGCCTATTTCATGCACTTGGTGATGATCAGGTCAAGTCTAATATTCCATTTTCAATGTTATTATCCCTAGGTACATCTATTTTAGAATCACTTCTACTTTTAGTATCCAGACATGGATTTCATTCAGGGAAAACCCACATCATATATACCTTTCTAAAAACATTTGGAGTTTCTTATTTACAAATCATTAAATTGAATCATATGGTTATGTTCATTAATGAATGTTTCCCTAAATCAAGTTCCCATGGTTTCTACAAAACCTACCTGTAATATAAACCGTAGTGACCCCAATCCCTGTATCCTAGAGTCGGTGTATTCTTTATTACATTAGAATAAGTTACAAGTAATCACATCCCAATGGACTGAAAATTTTAGTATTCTTGGTAAACTAGATACATACATGATTCCCATATTATATTTGAAAACACAAATTAAAACATAATTTTTTTCAATAATGACATTATTCTCTCTAGAATATCCTTAGTCATCAAACATAGTACACTTCAGGGAATCCTGGGGAAAGGAAAAAAATATGGGTGATCTAAAATGCCATGTATTGGTTATGTACATCAGAATCTATCATGAATTACTAATTAATTATAAATATGGAAAGGAAAATTACGTAACACACATAAAATTTATCCAATAACTTGATTATCATATTTAGATAGGCATAATGAATATGGTATAGTAAATAACTAAAAACACATTCTATTTTATCAATAAATTTTGAATGAAATAAATCTAGAGATAATATCTTTTTCAAAATATCATGGATAATAATAACTAAATTCTTAAGTAAGAAAATTCTTAATTATCAGATTCCATGATATCAAAAATATTGATACCTCTACCATCAATACATTTCACAAGATAGTTTAAACTATAGGAAGAAACTCGTTTAATTATAGTTTACAAATTTGTATCATGATACATAGCAATTAATCAAGGGATATGTAATTATGGTCCCCACCCATCACTCCAGGTCCAAATAATTCTTTATATATGGGATAATCAATTAAATTCATTAATCAACATGCCTTATCATCAAACATTAGTATTGAGTATAGGATATATAGTTATCAATATTTTTTCAGTTAATCATATTACATTCAAAGTAAACACCGTATGTAAAAATGGAATACTTTTTAGAAAATAAACATATCAATGATAAATGATGTGGATATTTAGGGTAAAATTTATATCAAATGATCATAAGAATGTTAATATTTCATGGGAAATTTAATGACTAATAAATTATTCAAGAATGTGAATGTAAATACTTTCCTTGGTAGAAATGATCATAAACCATCCTTGTAAAAAATAAGGATGGTATCATCAAAACATATTCCCATTCGAGAAAGAATTAAGGGTTTTTGTTTTTTATTATTATAAATATCAAAAAATTATATTAAAACCCATTATTGAATAAAATATTCTTTTCATTTTAAAATTCACCTTTTAAAATATAAAACATTTTGAAAATATTTTTTTTTGAAAATCACTTTTTAAAATGTTGAAATTTTTAAAATTTTAGGAAAAAAACATTAATTAAAAATAACATTGTATACTTTTCGAGTTTCATTCAATTAAATGACGGTCATGTTGGTGGGTAATTTTCTACATGTCGTACAAGTTAAAAAGAACATTTCTTTTTCATTGTAAAAAGGTAAGAAAATGCCTTGTTCCTAAAATTAAAATAATATTACATTGAAGAAAAAATTAAAAATAAAAATTGGGTAAAATTTATTTTACAAATTTTATTTAAATTTTTACGAATATTCTTTCATTTATTGAGAAAATTTATTTGGAAGAAAATAGTCTTCCGACTGAAGAGAAAAATGAAGGTATATTTTATTTAAAACATTATAAGTAAAAAATAGTGTAATAATGATTTAATTACATGAAAATGTAATGAATAAATACTAGAGAAGAAAATTAAATGTTTTTATTATAAAATTACCAACTAATATCCTTTAACTAAATTTCAATAAAAAATAATCACGATTATAATGAGATTGTGAAATAAACACACAAAATGTTCATAATGTTGAACTGATAATTAATCAATGAATTGATTATGTTTATCAACTATAAATCCAAATATAATAGGTATAAATACAACATAATATGATAAAAAATCATTTTAAACATAACCTTATAATATTAATGGTAATGAAGAAATAATTTAACCCAATGAAAAGAAATTGAGTTAGGAAGTTCTTTACCACTTGGTAATTTTCACGTCAAATCCCCTTGGATGAAATAATTAAAATTTATATATAAAATACCATGAATTATTAATTAATAACTATATATCATGTAAATGCATCATTATATACACCGTATAAAATAAATTAGGTGCATGACATTTCAATATGCCTCAATGAAATGAAATTGTGAAGAAATCCCTTACCTTATGATTTCTTTTAGTTCAACATTATTTTATCTCATGTATAGTGAATTAACACATATTATTAGATTATACCTGAACCAAATTAATATTTATAATATCATATATGATCCTTTTATAGCATATTATATCCCTTTAATTGATAATATTTTGTTATTTTCACTATTTCGAGTGTTAATTGCCTTGATTTATCATGTGTGTTTGATCATGAATGATTTGGTTCTTACATAAATTATATAGTTATATTATATTGATAATAATAATTGTGAAATAATTATCATATTTTTATATTAATTATACTTTTAAAACCAATTATTAAATACGTTCTTGAAAAATGAACCATGTTGCAATCATAGAGATGGTAAGTCATATGTACTCATAAGTAACATTTTCATTTTTCTAGGATCATTATGGACAAGTGGTACGTAATATTTTAACTTTAAATAATTAGAATAATATAAAAAAGACCATATTATTTACTTATATATATCATCCATTTTGTTTGGTGATTAAAATAGAATTACATCTCTTTGTGAATGCAATAGTCCACACATACACGAACATGTCATCATCTTTGAGTGAGTGAAAAGGTAAAAAATATAATTATATTTTTCTATAAAGAATGATAAATATTTCATTAATATCATAATTATGTATCTAATATCACATATAACCATTAAATTTAACCTTATCAACATCTATGAAAAGTGTTAGTGAAATACGAATCACATCTCTTTGCGAGGAGGTAGTCCTCCATACAGACGAGCGACATTATTATATACCCATCATATTGTAAATAAAAAATTTATATATGATATAATGACTCCATAGGTATAATAATATAATACATATCATATATATACACTATATCCATCATCATTACCATCTGTGAGGGGTATTAGTGGAAAAAATGAATGATATTGGTTTGTGAAGCTCTAGTCTACCATACAAACAAATGATGATTTCATAACCTATTTGTTGGATGTGGGGATGGTTTTAAGTCATTAAATTTATTAAAAACATATCTCATTATATGGAATATAATAATTTTTTTATATCATAATACTTTAATAATAATTTTAAGGATGTTGTGGAAGAAATAAAATAAAAACACTTGTTAAAAATGTTATCCCTTCTTTGGGTATCCTCCTTAGGTTTTCACCAAAATCCTTCCTGGGTTGGATTAATTCCAAAACTAAGGATTCTAATACTAGTTGATGTAATTAAGGAATTTATTTTGGTAGGTATTTACCAGTAAAAAATGTTGTGATGGTATGAATAAGAGAGAGGAGGGGGTGTCCTTTTATAAGTGAGGTGAGTGGCACATGTGTAATTTTTTTAAAAAATTCAATCATACCCATGTTTTTATCAAGTAAAAAAGATGAAAAATGGATCATTCAAGAAAATATAATATTTAAGGTCTAAATATGGCCTGAAAATGGGTTTTGGTTAATTTTTAGGTATTACTTACACATATCCTTTTTAGTTTAACCCCTATTAGATTCAGTTTTACCTTAACCACAGTAATTAATTTTTACTATTATCAATATTAAATTTAGAGAAAAATTAAGTTGAAATTATTATAAATTATAATTTACTAGGACACCAAATATTGAATCCAGTTTTTTAAATTAAATTTACAGAATTGGAAAATTTAAATTTAAAATTATTCTTGAAGATGCGACGAGAAAACAGATTTTTAAACAGAAAAGGTTCAAAAGTTAACAATGTTTTTATATCTAAATTCAATCTGAAAAAGATTATAATGAACTAAATTGGAATAAATTAAATAAAATTGAACTAAATTTACATTAAAAAATTATAAAAATTAAAAATATAAATTATTTAAATGAAAGTTAAGTTTTCAATTCAAATTGATTAATTTTACTATTCATAAAAAATAAAACTTTTGAAAAAAAGTCCCAAAAATTAATCCTAAGTTATTTTTTATATGTTTAATTAAAAATTAAGTTCATTTTTTCAAATAAATTTTCAAAAATTAGTAAAAATAAAATTTAAATGATTTTTTAAAAGTACACTAATCCATCATTTAGAAAGAAACACATTTTTTCAGAAAACATTTCTTTTTCTTTTAAATTATTCTTATTTTATTTTTTATAAATAAATAACCATAATATTCATTTTTTATGTATTACTATTCATACCCAACATTCCTATAGCTAGTGATAAGTTTTATATTAAATAATATTATTTTAATAATATTTCATATTTTGTTTAAACTCAATGTTTCGTATAACACAAGCTAAACTCAGTATTACGTGTAACACAATATAAATATATTGATACATGTAACTAAATGTAACCTTAGTGTTGAGTGTAATTTAATCAATTAAAAATATTTAATTAATTTTAAAATAAATATATTGTAAAGTATTAGGGGGTTATATTTTCTTCAAAGCTTGCTGTTACATGTCACATATGATATCAAATACAACATTTATATTTTAAAATTTTGGGGGGTTATAAATCTCACAATTTATCATAAAATGTATTTTGGTTAAATAGAAACTAAAATTTTTAGGGTTTTCATAACTCAAATTATTTTCTTGAGTCGTAGTGATTCATTTTTTACTATATTTTTAACAAGATGTTTTTCTTCTTTTGTATGATGATAATATAATGTAACTTTTTTCTAGGTAAAGAAACATTTTTAATTTAAATCTCCATCTTGATGAATTTATTTAAAAAACTTAAATCTTTGTTGAAAAAAATTCTAATCCTCTTTAAGGCCAACTTCCCATCATTGTTCATATTTCCCTTTTCCACTAATATTCTAATTTTTCTAAGGAAATGAAATTATGTTTTATCTCAAGTTACCTTAATATTTCACTTATCATATTTTTAAAAAATGTTTTGTTACTATTTTTATTATATTGTTTTCAACAAAGGTAATTCAGAATATTAAAAATATTTTTCAATGTTTCATAATCAAATTTTTTAACTTCCACCAAAAATATTTTTATCATATCCTTTATATATTTTCAATGATCAATTTTTAAACATTCATTTTAGAGGAAATTTTTTTCAATGATATCACTTCACCTTTTAAAAATGATCTTTTAATTTGATGTATAAATTATTATTTTATGATAATGTTAAAAATATTTTATTAAAACTCTTTTTTTATTTCACTATAATTTTCTTTTTTGTCTCTAGTGGGTTTATTTCCAGTGAAATAATTGTTCATGAAATGCCTTCTAAATGTTTTTATAAAATACACTTTTGGGGGGATTGAATTTTTTGTATCATACATTTAAATTATGGTGGGAAATCATAGTGATTCCATATAGAATTGTTTTTAAAATCATTTTTATTTTAATGGATTCTTTTTTAGGTGAATAATAAATCCCATTTAATTTACATGGGTTTCTATGATAGGTTGAGATGATGTATATCCCATGGAACAGATATATATGGATGATGATGGGTGGGGACATATATCACCCTCTAATATACTGATGAATTTGTTATATCTCTTGATATAATGTATTATGATCATTATTATATTTGATCAAAAGCTAAAGGGTGATCCTTCTTAGATATTCTCACAAACTAAAAGGTGTTCCTTCTTCAATATTCTCACAAACTAAAGGTTGGGACATCATGGATATCCTCATAATATAATTATATCTTATCTTATATTAATGCTAATGTTATTTTTTATGTTATATCTCAAGGTAATGTTACATTTACTTTCCATATTCTAGTTATTTTGATCCATGGAAAATTAGTATTACCTCATGATTCTACACTCTTTTACCAAGGTATATGTTTATTCATTTGAGACTAAATGTCCCCTATCTTTATTTATTGACAAATATTTTTATTTCACACTCTTTTTAAAAATGATATTTCTCCCCATATATTGTTTTATCTTGTTATTATGATCTAACCCTTGATGACATGTTGATAATTTTTCCATTACTAAGTGTTTGAGCTCACACCTTTCTTATAATTCCATTACCCATTTTATGAAAATGAGTATAACTTATAAAAGGTTTATAAGGGATTATATTGTGGTTTGATTTTGAATAAATGCTCACAAGTGGGATAGAATAAGTTTTTTTGTAGTGATTCCACAAAGACACAAAACATTCTATTCTTGGGATTTTGTAATGATTTATTATTTGTAATTTTAATCATTTGGAAGTGATGTAGAATAAAGATATTTTTAGTTTAGGTTGATATACTCTCTCACTCTAGGTAGGACCTTGTATTAAAAATCCACTTATTGCCTCCTACTCAGTTTATGACTCATACAGAACCACGACCTCTACCTTCCCACTTTGAGTAGGACCTTATACCTAAGCTCAACCTATATAATCCCAATCTGTTTAGGCCTCATACCATACCTCAATCACTTTCCTATAACTCAATGTAGGCCACATACCCAACCAAGAACTTTTCCCCCCTCACTCAAGGTAGGCCATCATACTGAACCTCAACATCTACCATGAACCATCTAGAATAATGAACCAATATCCCCATTCATGTCCCATCTTGAAAGTATATTCTAACAAACCCCTAAACCTACCCAATACACACAAGAAAATAATTTTCTAGTTTCCTTAACCTCATCCTAGTCTCTATCCACTAAAACTAACCCACGAACAATGCCTCATAGTGATTCCATAATCTATAGACCCTACCTAACCATAGCCTCAAAGGATAGTTAAACTCTCTTCCCCTTTAATATCACCATTCCAAGTCACAATATCCAAGGAAACTATTGATATTAGAACATCCAAGAAATTGTTTTAGTTTATTAATGATTCATAAAAAAATCCAATGAACCATACATGAGTTCCCATCAAACACATTTAAAGGGGATCTCTCAATCATTCAAATATAGGAAACCCTATGTGACACACTAGATCAAGCATAGAAGGGATTATCCTTCTCACCTAATGAACTAAGACCAATATCCACCTAAAATAATGTTTTTAAACTATATTATAGATAAATTATGGTCTCATACATCAAACATTGGTCTAATACCACAATTACAAAACGATTATCCTCAACGAGTTCTTATACCGGCTATCAAAACCCATCCCAATCCCAAATACAAATCCCAAGAACCTAATTCACTCAACTATAATCTTTTTTACTTGGTGACAACATAATAGGTTTATTTCAATTCATTCAACATGTTTTAGAGAAATTAATCCAAGCATAATATGCTCTAAGAATCCCAATTCTTCCCCTTAGGAAACTCTGAGTCCATGTCAAATTTCATACACCCAAAAACTCATGAATTTATGTGTCATCATAACTAACAGTCATATGTTTATATATCATAGAGACCACCTACCACATTTATAGAGTTTCCATCCTCAATCCCATCTCATTTAAACCCCACCACAGTCATTATTTTCTTTTCCAGACTATGTTAACTCATAATCCCCTATCTTAATCCACAATTCTCAATAATTAGTTATAATAATTTATAATTGATTAAACAAATTATATAAAGGTGTAATATCACTTTAGAAACTCACAGATAAATCCTCTAATATTGAAACCAAAACTAATAACATGCATATATTTCGATCTACACACCTAGAACCACATAAAGAACAATACCTATAATATGAAACCTGATTAACTATAATTTTAATGCTACTAAATTAAAAACCCCAAATAAATAATTTTAATGACATACATCAACCAATATGGGGAACAATAGTCTGAATTCCTCCTTCCCTAATGACCTCGACCCATAAAAAACAAAATACCCTTCATTTTTCATTATTCCACTATGATCTGATGGAAATGGAATCTAATCCCTAACATATAAACAAATAAAATTGGAGAAACAATGAGAGGAAGGAGCGGGGGAGAGGAGATAATACCTCCAAAATATCATAGAAGTCCCCTTGTAAAGGGGGTTTTAAGGGAGGATGTGTGAGGGTAAGAGCTACATAATAAGAAACTCGTCACATTTCTATTTGACCTAAAAGTGAAGAGGACTAACTCAGAAAAGAAAGTTTTTTTCCTAAGTAAAAAACAATTATAAATTATAAAATTGTGACATGACGTGAGGAGTCATGTAAAATTACCCTAATTTTGGGGTTTTATTATGGTGTGGCCTAATGGGTCCTAATGAAATATCTCTACCCAAGGAAAAAATCTAGAATACCAAATTGATTGATCTGCAGTGTGATTCAATTTATATTTTACCATCTTTTATTTTTTCATGTATTATCTTTAGAATATTATATGGATCATTTTTGGATCTAGGAGCTATGATAGCATTAGATTATAAATCCTGGTGAGCATGAAATTTATATTTAGAAAATAATAAAAATATTAATATCACGAGTGTTTAGATTTCCTAAAAAAGTATAAAAATATTAAATTGGGGATCATAAAAAAAATATGAGTCCACATTTGAGTACTATGTATGGGAATTACCATTGGTGTGATATAATCTTTTTCACCATCTGTCATTCCGGTAAAGTGCTAAATTAAGCGCAAATAAAAAATAAATTAATTAAAATTATTTATTTTGTTATTTCAATGTAGTGACCAAGAATCCTAAATTTAAACATGTATATTCCTAATACCTATATTTATATACATAACCTATGGATTGAGAGGATCTATTAGAAAGATTTCATTGGAGGATCATTGGTAGACAACATCAGATCAAGATCATATCGATGAGAGACTTCCAAAAGAGTTTTCTAATCTTTCCAAAAAATGGAAATGTAGGACCGTACATCATGTTAAATCAGTCCAAAATCTATGTGGGATGTTTTATTTATTTAATTACATCTTTTTATTCATCCCATGTAGAAATCAGATCAACTAAATAAACAATAATTGATTCACGCATCAATATTTGATTTATTTATGGTTGATTTTTATCTTCATTGATTATCCCATCTTTGTTCATTTAATTATTTGAAAATGGACCAATGTTGAATGAAAAATGGTCAACATTCATGCCTCATGTTTTTGTTTTTTGTATTTCTCCCCTGTTTCATCACACGTTCATCATGGGGAATTTCTCTGGCATGTGATTCGATGAATATTAAGTATATGATCATTGTGAGACCATTATTCAGCACAATGGCTAAATACGGCATATGAGGTTTATGATTCAATATTTGATCAAGATGTGATAATTACGAAGGATTATTGGAGGTAGATTATCATGGATTTATGGTTCTTGTTCTTCCCAGATCGATGTGTAGTGTAGATGGTGTGGCTCGATGATTGTATTTTTCGAGATTATTCAAAACCTAGATTCAAATATTCGCTAAAGGGAAGGTTATATGATCTCATATCTGTGATTAATAGATAAAATCATGGAGGTGATAGTGTATATGGTGATGCACATGAGCCTTAGCCCAGTTGGTAAGGACTCCGTAAGTGCATCCAAGAGACCATGGATCAAATCCAGGCAGAGGCAGAATATCCGGGGGGTACTGTAGAAGTATTGTAGCAGTATTTGTAGCATGTACTGTAGCAGGTACTATAGAAAGAACTATGTAGTACTACAGCAGGTACTGTAGTGGGCACTGTTTGTCACTATAGCAGCCGAGAATATGCCCCTGTTTGGGCGTTCGGGCCACCGACTTGGACTTTGAGTCCTTTAAGGCCTTTGGGCCACCCTGACCTTCAGGTCAGTAAGGCCTTAGGGCCACCTCAAGGCCTTCGGGCCACCTTAAAGTGCAGATAAAAACTAGACAACCTACAAAGAACAAGCTCTACAAGGAGGATGAGTAAAGAGCTTTCACCACAGAAGAAGTTAAACGGATTTCAAGAATGAGAGGGTATGGCCCCTGCCCTCAGGACAAGCCTATGCATGCACGGGAATGCCCATCCGAACAACCATGTGAAGGTGGATATCTGATTTCACGATGAAGATGATGGGGATGAGCAGTTCCAAGTAGTTATTCTGTGTTGTATGTAATGTTTGAAGCCTACGGGAAATGAATTCCTCTAAGGCCTACGGGGCATGTAATACTTACACCTAAGGGCCATGTAAGGGTTCCAACTCACCCCTTGAAAGGTGGATTATCAAAAATCAATAAAAAATGAAGGCCTTCAGGCCATTGGAGGATAGTGTATATGGTGATGTGGAGAATAACCCAATGATTATTGGATTTTCTAAG
The DNA here is from genome assembly GCA_963277665.1 of Viscum album. Taxonomy (NCBI): domain Eukaryota; kingdom Viridiplantae; phylum Streptophyta; class Magnoliopsida; order Santalales; family Viscaceae; genus Viscum; species Viscum album. Next base: position 1,259,934,761 of record OY728140.1, on the reverse strand, counting down.
TTAAATGGTGTGTAATCTGGAATCGCATGCCATGTGGGTCGCCATCTACACTGTTAGGATCTCTATAGAGAATAAAATATCAAACACTGTGTGACACCTATCACACATTTTGTGGGCCAATATAGTTTATCTGTATATATCTAAAAGAATAAATAGGTAAGGGTGGTCTGGGGTACACAAACAAGGACTGAGTACTTCAGCAGATCTATGTACATGGGAAGATCCATGTTTACACTAGCACATCCATGTATAAATAGGTTGGTACACTGGAATTTCCCGAATTACAGAGGCATGGGAAGATGGAATGTTCAGAGTTCCATTTTTACCTCTATAGTTCATGTACCTATAGAGGAAACTCCGCATATTTTGAGGTTTACATGTTGTGTGAGAAATTGATGTATGGGAAGACCATGGGTTAGTTGTAATTATTGTGTACTCCCTAGTACACACCATATACCCTCCATTAATAGTGTTTGGATACGTTCATTTCTTTATTTTGGACTAGTATCAGTTGAGTGTGTTCCCTTGTTCAATCCACTTAGGTGTATAGTAAGATATTTCATCTACAACTCTACATTGTGATCCCCTCTAGAGGATGCGTCATAGATACTTTTTGTGGTTTCCATTCATGATATGAGAGTGTAATCCTCTACCATTACTTATTATACCCTTGGTGGGGATCATATATTAAATTTGGCCTCCTTTTGAAGGGTGTTTATCACCCATAAAGATGGTCATTTCAATAGGGTTAATAGTATCATTGGAATATAATCCCCAACCTTATAGGTTGATATAGATTGGGTGTGTGTTACCCCTAGCCGTCCTTGGTGTGATCCTCTATCTATGGATTATGATCTTCAGGGACCAACTTGTTTTCTTAGGAAGGCCCCAACAATCATGTCTTTTTAGATGATTTTCTTCGGTTATAGCATAATTCGTGGAGTGGTTTCTCACTAAACAAGTATTTCTTGGACCAGAATCATATAGCAAGTAGTTTAGTTGAGACCTCCTAGATACATTGGGTCCTTGTAGATTATATCTATATTTTTGTTCTTATTTTATTATAGTATTACTATTATGAGAATGATACTATTGAATCATTAGTTTTAGTGATTTTCAGGGTGTCCTGATGGGTATTTTTATAATCACCCATGCATGGGATCTACCTGCATGAGTTGTGTGTAATGCAGACAATGTCCCTTTTGACAATTTTTTATGAGGATAGGAAGTAGGTGGAGAATATTTTGGGCTAGAAATACCATGTTTTTTCTAGGAGATTTCAATTAATAGTGGTCCCCACCTTCTAGGTAGAATAAAATCTAATCAGTTGTTTTGGTAATTTATTTTTTATCCTTTGTCATTTTCAATTAATTATTTTTGTTCTCTAATTTTACGATTATAGATTCATGTAATCATTGGTTTCAGTTGTTTTACATTTCATTATTGTATGGTCTTGTATATGGGTGGGTTTATATATTTACTTTAGGATAATTCCTCCCATTAGTGGGATATGATTACTTGGTGTTGGTCCCTAGCCTCTGGCCTATTAGAGGTAGTATTGGGGTAGTTGTGGCTCATGCCCCGATGGGTGAGTTTGTGACAGAGTGGTATCAGAGGAGTCAGTTCTATCTTTGTACTATATTCTTTGTGATCGGTTTAGGATTTTTAGAAATAGTGTTAAAGTGTTTTGAGTTTTTATTTTTGGCTAGGGGTTCCAGATTTGGTGTGACAGTACACATATCCATTAACTAGACTCTAAAAACTTACTTGTTGACTTGGTACATATAGACACGCATTGTAGGGGAATCATTGGTACATTAATCATATGGAAATGCGTTTTGGTTTCCATTTCCTTCTCGATTCATCTCCCTACATATACCATTTGACCATGGTATATCCTGTTTATTTCATGAAGCCTCTTCAAATATATCCAACCAGGAAGCCACTATATGATCATGAGGATGATCTACCGAGTAACAAATATTTATAAAAGTGTATTATATGGGAGAGAGTACCTCCAGTTGGTTTACCATCTATAAAATAACTTATTGATTAGTAGTTAGGTCTAGAATCACTAGCTGAAGACACACACCGGATGATTACACTGTATGAGTTCTAGAGGTAGTGACCTCATAGATTTCTAGGTGATACAGACCCCCTGGTGGTGATGTCTAGCTAGAGTCAGTCACTTGAGTTTTCTGCCTTGTGATGACACTTGTTGATCAGATGGAAATCCTTGTTGTGATTCTTCATCAGGGACCTGAAGGGAAATAGTGGTGTTTGGTGACTTAGTCACATGGTGAGATAGCTCTCTCCCAGTCAAACAATGATCATCTCTTTAGTGAGGAGTTTTATCTATCCATTTTACATTATTGTTCTTATAGGAGATTATACACATACAATATGGAAGTATGACCATTGTATAGTATTCAGTGAGGTTAACTAATCTCTCCCGTTAGTCTATGGATATGGTGTGAGATCCTTTCATTAGATCAAGGACATCTGATAAGGGATTATTTCAATATATTAATTATTTAGTGATATATATTTTCATTCCCACCTATATCGGAGTGCTTGATTAGGTCATAGTAGTCAAGATCATCCTGGAAGATCAGACACTGAGAGTGTGTGACTCTAGTAGTAACCTTGGATCTATGTCCATAGAAGTAGATAACTGATGGTGTTCACAAGTATTAGTGCATGTCATGTGATTTGGGATATAATCCTAGTGTATATATTTAGTGGTATGAGTCTCTTATGATGGTTCGAATCGAATGAGGGAGAGTTTTTGTTCTCATTCTATAGTCAGGGATATCTTACATGAGATTGATCTACCTATTATATAGTTGATCAGGAGATGGTTGAAGGACCTCACTAGCAGAGATAGAGGTAGGAGAAAATATGTCTACTGGTCGGTAGATATGGAATAAGGGTTTGTAGAGCAGGAGGTGGTGTTCGGAGGTTTGACTTATTACCACCACCACACCTAGGTGGTCTATTAGAGGCTCAGGTTGTTGGTGGTTAGGGATGGGGAAATATGTAGGTAATAGAATCCTAATATATTGAGGCTTTATGTATGATACAAGATATGATCTATGTATTTTATACCGCAGCTTTATAATTGATAAAAATATGTGTGATTCATTCCCTTCTTTCCACTTCTCTAGTTCATGACATAGAGATTCTGGTTGAGCCCTTGGCTCAAACCTTGAGCTTGTATACTTTGACATGAGGTGAACCAATGATTTCACACATTCAGCAATAGTGAAATGGATTGATTAGAGGTGAGATCATTACATGGGATATCTTTGTAGAAATGATGAGGATTTATGAGGTCATATTAGGTATGGACTAGTTACCAATAGTTCATGCCTAGAATAACTATTTTTGGGAAAGGATTAAATGTGTCTGTGGTGATGGGATCAGTTTTTCAATTATTGGTGAAAAGGATACCCTGAAAGAACATTATGGAATAGTAATAGCATAGTAAAATCGATTAATCACAAGTTGGATAGCATGACTCTTAGAGTAGTGGATGTTATGGGCTACCAGTTTCCTATGCTGGTGGTAGAGTATTATGATTTCTATTCTTAGGACCTAGTAGGCTTACCTCCCAACAAGGTGTTAGAATTCTACATTAAATTAAACCCTATCAATCCTTGATATCTTCACCAACATATCGAGTGGCTCTTGTAAATCTTCATTAACTGATGGTACAATTAGAGGACTTGTGGAGGAAGGGCTTTGTGAGACCCAATGGTCCCCCTTGACATACCCTATATTGTTTTATAAGAAAGAGAATGGGATCTTGAGGTTATGTGTAGATTATCATCTCTTGAACCAGTTTACCATGAAGAATAAGTATCAACTACCAAGGATCAGTGACCTCTTTGTTCATTTTAGAGGGGTCTGATGTTTTTTATGGTTATACTCAGATGAAGATATCACCAACTACGAGTACAGGATGAGGATATACCAAACAGGGAATTCAGTGGTTTCTATGGTCACTGTGAGTACTTGGTGATTCCCTTTTGATTTATGGTAAACCTATATGTGTTTATGGGACTTTTGAATTGAATCTTCTAGAATTTTATAAATTGATTTATGGTGTTCTTTATTAATGATATACTAGTGTACTCAACATCTGAGGAGGATTTTGTGAGACACTTGAGGATGGTCTTGGACACAATCTGAGATAACTGACTTTATGGGAAGCTCTCCATGTGTCAATTTTTGAATCGATGTGTCCACTTCTTGGAACACATCTTCTTAGAGGGGGGAGTGGTCATAAACCAATTAAATCTTGAGGTAGTGCTGGCTTGGGATCCACCAAAGAGTGTTATTGAGGTTCGCAGTTTCCTTGGGTCGGAAATATACTATCAGAGGTTTGTACCTTATTTCTCCAATGTTGATCACCATTGATATCTTTGAACCAAAAGGTATATCCTTTCATGAGGAAGGAAAATTTCCGTTAGTGTTTTCATGAGTTGAGTTATAGGTTGATGAGGGTCAACAACATAAGATTTTCGAAGGAAGGGGTCAATTACATAGTGTTTTTTGATATCTCCGGGTCAAAACTTGGTTGTATTTTAATGCAGAGTTATAAAGTGAATTCTTATGGGTCCATGATATTGTGACTACATGAGAGGAACTTTGTGACCCACATTCTTGAGCTATAAATTGTATTCTTCTCCATAAAGATTTTGGAACACTACCATATTGGTGATTGGTTTATCATATACTCTGACTATAAGAGTCTCATATAAATCCTCTCTTAGAAGGATCTTAATTTGATGTAGAAATGATGTCTATATTTTCTCAAGGACTATGACTTTGATAATTTCTATACTCCAAGGAAAGTGAGTGTGGTAGTAGATTCTCTTAGAATGATATATTATTCTCAGTTATTGAACATGGATTTAGAGTGGTTAGACTCATTGTTTTTGTCCTTAGTGGACAAGGATAGTGCTTTACATCTTCAATATATGGTTGTTACCCTAACATTTTTATACAATTCTAGGTAATCTCATCATAGAGATCAATACTATGAGACCATACATAATCTGGTATCCACTATAAATACTTATGATTTATTATTTGATGGTGGGGAGAACTTTTTTTTGAGTATGTGTGATGGTACTACTAAAATTATAGGAGGAAGTTATGAGGGATTTCCATTCATCCCCATCAGTGGTACAACTAGGTGTGGGAATTATGTACCAAGACTTCATACGTCGGTTTTGGTAGCCAATTATGAAGAGATGTATTGTGGATTCTTTCTCTTGATTCCTTATTTGTTAACTGGTGAAGGATGATCCCTAGGTTCTAGTGGGTTTAGGTCAACCCCTTGAGGTTCCAGAGTGGAAGTTGGATGGTATATCCATGGAATTTGTGATTTTGTTACCATGTACATCTAGAAGATATGATTTCATCTTAGTGATCATAGAATGACTCCCAAAGTCATCCCACATCCCAGCTAGTTGAGAGTATAATTTAGTGGAGATCATGGGATTATTTTATGTATAGTATATAGTTTGGATCCAAGGAGAACCCTTAATGATTATTTTAGAACATGATGCTTGTTTCATAACTTGATTATGGATAGTATTATAGGAGGCCTTTGGGAATTAATTAGGTTGGATCATGATGTATTATCCCTAGACTGATGACTAGATTAAGATGACCATTTAGAACATGTAGAACATCATATGGGATTACATGTTGGATTTTGGCCATATTTTGGAGGATCACCTACCCTTAGTGTAGTTTATGTACAAAAATAGCTACCATCTCACCATAGGTAAGGAACCATTCGATGTGTTTTATGGGAAACCCTGAGGGTCATGACTTTATTAGACTCATAAAGCTAAGTCAACACTCATGGTACAAGAGTTTGTGTGTGCTACGATAGAGAAGGTGAAATTTTCCTAGGAGCAGATGAGGACTGAACTGAGCCATCAGAAGTCCTATATAGACCAATGAAATATTCCTTTGGTGTTCAAGGGGGAGACCATGTGATCTTGAGGGTCTCACCATAGTGTGGATCATGGATATTTGGCCAAGGTGGTAATAATTATTTGAGATTCATTAGGACTTTCTAGATACAGTGTAGAGTTAGAGAGGTATCATACATATTAGCTATGTCATATATATTAGAGAGAGAACATAATGTCTTTTTTGTGTCACGTCTAAGGAGGTACATTCATGACTCATTGTATGTTATTGACTAGGGTTAGATGAACTTTGAGGATGGAATTACATTTTCTGAGTAACCAATAGAGATCTATTATTGGTAGAATAGGATCCTTCATGAGTGATCAATTACCCTAGTGCATGTTTGGTGCAAGCATGAGAATCTTCATAAGATAGCTTGGGAGTGGGATTCCTAGATGTGAGCTCAGTACCCTCATCTTTTTTATTAGATTTTTCAGTTTTCGAGAAAAAAGACCTAAGGTGGTGAGAATGTAACAACGCTTGTTTTTATATGTATTACATTAGAATATTATATGAATTATTATTTGAGATAGGAACTAAAAAATTGTAATATTTCATCTCCCAATAAGCCTAGAATTATATTTAAATAATATTAATAATTAAAACATCACATGCATAATGTTTTCCTAAAAAAGTGTAATAACTATTAAATGGAGGCTCAAGTATGAAATATGAGGATACCATTGAGTTAAGAGTTTTGGATTTACCCTAGTTGTGATATAATCTTTTTTGGTGTTAGGAGTTTCTTTAAAATGAGGACGTGATCACAAAAAATAAAATAAACTAATTTATTTCTTTATATTGATGAAATGACATAGCATCCTCTATATAAACATATATATTTATAATCTCTATCATTATCCACATGACCTATGAATTGAAATATGTTTTTGGAGAGGAGATATTGGAGTATTTTTGGAAGACGACACTAGATTGAGATCAGATCGAGGATTACACACCAACAAAGTTCAGGGATCCCACCAACAACAGCAACATAGGACCGTTCATCGGCAATGATCAGCCCAAAATCTAGGTATGATGTTTTATTTATGTGATTACATCCCATTTTGTATTCTATGTTGAATGTAGATCAATTCTAAAAACAATAATTGATTCACACATCAATGGTTGATTTATTTTCAGTTTAATTGTTTATTCATTGATTATTCATTCTTCATTAATCCAGTTCTTAAAAAATGGATCAAATATAAATGAAAAAGGGATGAGGTTTATTCCTCATTTTTGTGGTGGTACTATTGTAGATGGTGAAACTAAGAATAACCCGTGGATTATAGAATTTTTTGAGTTAAACTATGAGTAATATGGGATCACACACCTTGTCGGGCCCTGGATGCGGTGCTAGGGTTCCTTAAGAAAAGAAAATATCACACACTCTGTGGCCCATGCTGGAGCCTCATCATGCGACTCATATGATACAGGGGAAAGGGTATTTTGGGGTTCCCGGACACAGTAAGATTACACATGAAGAGATGTGTACTTGGGCATGGCCAGGTGTACACGGGCACGGCAATGTGTACTTAGGTTAGTACATGGTCATGGACATATGAACATGGGTATGGGAAGAGTTCTAGATTGACATCTACACACCATGTACCCATAGAGTACATTCCATTTATTTTTCGGTTTGTATGTTGTGTGAGGAAGTGACACACAAGAATATACAGTGTTCATTGCACACGTCATGGACATCCTAGTACACATCATGTACCCACTTTGAGGGTGTTTAGATCCATTTATTTATTTAGTTTAGAACTGTATTAGTTGTGTGTGTTCCCTTGATCTGTTCCGTCAAGGTTACTTTGTTACATTACATCCACAACTCTAGATTGGTATCACCCCTATAGGATGAGTCTTAGATAGAGTTTGGGGTGTCCCTCATTCATACCGTAGTGTGATCATCTATGATTCTTTCTTACACCCTAGGTGGGGTTTATTGAATCAGTGCGACCTTCTTGCATAGGGTGTTGAACCCCCATCGTGAATTTCATTTCAATAGTGTTCAAAGTATCATTTTAACATGATACCCAACATATTAGGTTAATCTAGGTTGGGTTTATAGTGTCACCCAACATTCTAGGGTGTGATCCCATGCATGGAATCTATCCGAACATTTATCATTGGCACACTATCTACTTCATGGGATTTTCCTGAATGTATATCATTAGAAAAAAATCTTATATATGGGATTAGTCCAAACATATCATGTCTTATACACATGGGGGACCTTTTTATGGTGTCTTGGGAGGACAAGGAGTAGGTGGGGCATAGTTTGGGCTAGATAGACCGAGGTGATTTCTATGTTGTTTTGTTTTCTAATGGTCTCATCTTTTTGAGGAGGTTGGACCCCTTGCAGTTTTTAGTTGCACTTCTATTTGTCCCCCTTTATCACTTTTAATGCATTATTATCATACTCTGATTGTGGGATTATAGATGCATTCATGAAATGGTTTCTATTGTTTTACATTTCACCAATTTATTATCTTAGAGGTGTGTTCATGTATATGGTTACATTAGTTTAATGCCTCTCATGTGTTGGGTATTCGTATTAGGTGTTGGTTTCCATCCCCTTTCTTATTAGAGGTAGGATTGGGGTATTCACAAATGGGGCCCTGGAGGGTTAGGTCATGACATAATTTTTTCCATGACATTTCACCCTTGACCTACCCTCATGACATAGTGCCTCAATATTATGGTTTAATTCCCTAAACTCTAGAAATTTTCTTACACAACCTCATCTACATGTCGCAACACCAATATTATGGTGTGATCAACTACCTCCACCAAATATCATCACTCTGACATCTCTATACCATGGAATTTTTTATACCCTGTATGGAACAATTAATTCTTATATCATAGTATACCCCAACACCCCCAATTCTAGCATGATCTACCTCCTACACAAAACAATTATCCCAAATCCAATATAAAAGTATCAGTGACAACTCCTAGAACCTATAAGAACCACTAAAACATTTGATCACACACAAAATAATCTCCTTGTGATGTCCCAACTCTCATACTTCTAATCCAAATCCAAATTCTCAAAACACACCATAATCCAAGAATCAAAATTTAAATATCCCTTATTTTCACCAAACCATAACAACCTGGGTTGTTGTAAACATCCTACCATATTACTTATTTTCCTCAAATAGCACATAAAATCATCTCCTAACATCATGTTCATCATTTTTAAATTGATACCACTCTCTAATCCCTATTACAAAAAAATCAGGGGTACCTAGAATCATCTCCTAGGTGGTTTCACCTGAAAAACAACACTAAAAATCATATACATTTTAAAACTATTCAATATGATGTTATAATATAGTTATTTAATTATTAGGTATAAATAAAAGGAACTAAATTATTAATTCTATAGAAATGGAATAAGGCAATAGTATTCTAGCTTATGAGGTTTATTCATTAAATATTGGAAAAGAGGTGGTGTCACTATGGTTTTCCCTAGATCAACCCTATGTTGAACATTAATAGCTAAATCTTGATAGAAATCTCCTATGGAAAAAGTTCAAGATTTTGGAAATCACTATGAGATCCATGATATCTGAACCACCTCCCATTAATTCCACCAATACATATCTTACCCTTATATCATATGTTGATGTCATGAGTGGTTTCTTTAAGTAAAAACTATGATAGTATAAACAAATAATTTTTTAAAAAATAAGTTATATATTTTTTCATTATTAAGTGTTGTATTATAAATTTTTAATTTTTTAATTTTTATTTTGATAAATGATTATTATTTTTGGAATGATCATGTCAAAACTATCATTGGTTGATTTTTCAGTTTTTTTCTAAAATGGTTGGTATTTAAAAATATCCTATCATTTTTGACATCATAATTATATAAGAATGAATTAAAATTTTCAGAAATATTTACTTGACTAAAGATGTATTTATGGAGGATAAACAATCATTTAAAGGATTCGTGTTAAATTTTGAAACCCATGACTATTTTTTTGGAACCCAAGATAAATTTTATTAAAATAATAAATTACTTTTGGCTATTTCCATTTAATTGAGTGTATGGATGCTTCCATTCAGTTTTTATTTATTTAAATGTCCAATAAGCCTTATAAGTTTAATAAAAAAAGTTATAAATTTCATTGGAACCATTTCATCTCAAATTTATTTGGAATCAATAAGAATAAATTATTTTTAACGATTTAAAAGTAATTTTTCTAAAATAAAATTGTGTGATGTATACTTAAATTAAAATTAGTTTTTACCACCTATATAAAATTAATATTCTGAATTGGTTTTCTAATTTTTTATCAAATTCAAATTAATTAATAATTGTCTTTTGAGACTAGAAAATGAATCTGAAAGATTCCCTAGATGCTTTCATAATTGACTCAAGAGTATATTCTGTTTATGAAGCTTTGATTTGAGTGGTCACGGAGCCCGAACAAAGTTACGGATTAGAAGTTAGGGTTGTTCAATGTTGGGATGGAAAACTAGTTCGCAGAGCCAATTCGCTGAGATCCCTCTGTATCTATGGAAGAATATGTGCTTCACAACATCCATTTTATCCTCAACACACTTTGGATAATCATGGATAGCAGAGATCCCCACTGGGAACATATCTTCTCTACAGTTTATTGTTCCTCCATGGTGATGATCTCAAACGTATCTGCTCTGCAGCGTCACTTTTCCATCGCAATCAAACCGCAAATGTATGTCTTCATGGGGCCACTATTTATTCATGGTGCCTGATTTTTCTCCATGTAAATCCCCACAAACCTCCTTTTCTTATAAATACCAGGCCCATCCACCCTCATACGCACCATTGTGCAACCCTTTCGATGATAGATCTCCCATTTTGTGGTGCTCCTGAGCATCATGAATGGATTCCCTTCATGAAGGCCTTATGCCCTTCACAAATTAAGAATCCCCATCGGGATGCTCGAGGCTCTGAAAATCATTAATCCTTTATGGATCACTCTCCAAATAACTGGGACTTTGCTAAGGTGAATCCATGCTCCTCTTAATTCCTTCCTTCACAAGAACCTTTCCATCACGAAGCTCCTTCACAGGACCCTAAGCTTTGCATAACCCCATCCTTCACGAGATGTTGAGCTCTGTGAAGCCCCATACATTGTGGTCCCTTTGCTACTATAACTGACCCCCAAGAAAAATGGAGAGTCACAACATGATCTTTTTGATTTGGGTCACCAACATTTTACATTGCACCCTTATGCGCACCCCACTTCCACCTATGGAATACCATGATTTGATATACTCCACATCACTCCATGAAACACCTTGATTCAACAACTTCATCTCTATCACTTTCCCATTTTTTTGAGTTGAGATCCTCATATTCAATTCCCCAAGTACCTTGATTCGAACCATTCCTCGAGAAACTCCTCTAAACCTCATCACTAGATTCCTATACCAGGATTAACTAGAAAGGGTCGCTCTTAGGTAAGTCCCACACCAGCCATTTCTAGGTGACATTTTCCTAATAGTCCTCTCTACATGAATATAAACTATAGTTCACTTTATATGATAAATATAGGATGCATCTTTCTGAAAATAATAGATTCCTTATGCACCAAGCATAAGATTATATGGGTCTTCACTACATGACCGTAAACTGTATCATTTCATATCATTCATGAATATGATGCCTTATGGATCGTGCATAAGATGCCTCATTATGAGAATAAAAAAAGAACCACCATATTCATCCTCTTAAGGTTTAACCCCCAAACCATATCCCCTAGACCAATCATCATTTTGATATTCCCTCATGTCCAAATATGAGGAAGACACATGGGTAGTAGATTCCATGCGTAATCCCCATTCACCATTGCCACTCCATAGTGGCACCTAGGCCTCCCTTAGCTCTCATTCACCATGAACACTCTATAGAGGCACATGGGCCTCCCATAGCCCATTTTCACCATTGTCTCTCCTTAGCAGCACTCAGGCCTCCCTTGGTCATCAGTCACCATTGTCGTTCCATAGCTGCACTCAGGCCTCCCTTGGACCTCATTCACCATTCCCACTCTATAGTGGCACATGGGCCTCCCTTGTCCCTCGTGAACCACTATCACAACTTAGTGGCACATGGGCCTCACTTGGTCCTCATTCACCATTGTTTCTTTATAGCGGCACTCGAGCCTCCCTTGTCCCTCATTCACCATTGCCACTCCATATTAGCACTTGGGCCTCCCTTGTCCCTCATTCACCGTTCACACACTTTAGCGGCACTCAGGTCTCCCTTGGACCTTATTCATCATTGTCACTCTTTAGTGGCACCTAGGCCTCCCTTGGCTCTCATTCACCATTGTCACTCCATAGCATCTCTTGTGCCTCCCTTGGCCCTCATTCACCAATGTCTCTCCATAGCAGCACTCAGTCCTCCCTTGTCCCTCTATAGTGGCACTTGGGCCTCCCTTGAACCTCATTCACCATTTCTGCTCCTTAACGGCACCCATTCTACCCTTGTAGCTCATTCAGCATTTCCACTCCTTTGCATCATCCAATCCCAACTTTGCCCTCATTTACCTTTTTCTCTCCATAGCGGCACCTGGGCTACTAGCTAGGAATAAGCCCGATACCATTACTCATGGACGCACCTTTCACGACATGATCTCCAGTCCTGATGCTACCTCTTTTTTCTCACACCAATCATTGCTGATGGGAGCTTAGAGTAAGAATCAATCATGATATACTATTTGGGATTCTAACCGTGCATAATCCCCATGACCCTCTCTACCGATCTATTTTGACACTGATCCATATCCCTTTCACGCATGGTACATAGGAAGCCTCCCTGAAGTTCAAGCCCATCACCCATCTATCCCTGGAATTTCACACCGGTTCATTTTTGTCCCACATGATGTTAATGTATATGACCATTTCATCCCACACGATGCTAAACTATATGATTTTTAACAAATTGGGCTTCTACCCTTACCCCTTTCTAGCAAGGTACATAGGAAGCCTCTATGAGGTTCAATCCCAAACACTAGAAAACTTCATAATACTCTTTGTTGGGACTCACATCCATGGTCCTCCACTTAGTGGTTTTAAACTATTTACTAGGAAGCTTACCATGCATAATCACCACAATCAATCCATTCTCCTCCAACCAAGAGTGTCCCTATTTCAATGGGATGCTAACCATGGTTAATCCCCCTCATGTATCTAGGTTGTCCTTTTTGTGCACCTCGATACTATGCCCCCATATTCGAACTGTGTGGAATTTGATATTTTCCCGTTTTGATAAAGGTATGTAGGAAGCCTTATTGTGGTTCAATCCCATCAATCATGCCCTATCCTAGTCTCTCTATTGAGCCTTTGTGTTTTGAGAAGATTATTCATCAACTCGGATGTTCTACTTCTTTAGGGTCCCCATCCATGCTCTCCATTCTCAAAAGACACCTTCTAAGGTATCCCATCACCCCACTAAATGATGTAGACTTTGATTCCCAACCATAGAGATATGTAAGAATCCTCCTTGTGGTTAAATCCCAACACCACCTTCGTCTCCATGTTGGTTCAACCTCATTCACTATCCACTTCATTCAACCCTCCATCATCCATATTGATTTTTACCCAGGCCACCAGATACTATAGAAATCCTGAAATCCATACAGGAAGATGACCATGTGTAATCCTCATTCATCTCATTTCTTTTTGTAGCACCTGGTCCAGTAACCACGTGTAACCTCAGCATGTCCTCGGTCTGTTTTCCTTTGTGTAAACCTAGATCCTATGCCTCTCCCTTTAAAACTACATGGATTTTAATCCCTCTATGGTATGTAGGAATCCTCTACGATTTTCAATCACAAATGATGGTGAACATCGGTGTCCCCTTTGTTGGGACACATCATCCTTCTCTGATCCACCCTCGGTGGTGTTTAGATTAGCCTGCACAATGTGATATATTCCCTTTTTCGGATATGCCACCCTGGGTCTGCTCTTTATGCACGTTCTAATCCACCAATCTGGTGCTCCCTTTTTAGGATGCACCACCATAGGACTACTCTTTTTGGGAATTCTAATCCATCCATATGGTGCTCCCTTTTTGGGATACACCACTAGGTCCGCTCTTTCTAGGCATTATGATCCATCCATTCAGTGCTCCCTTTTTTGGGACACACCACTATGGGTCTATCCTCATCGGGCATTTTGATCCATCAGCCACATATACTTTCCAAGTGTTCCCTCCTTGGGATGTACCAATCTGGTCCACTCTCATCAGGTTCCCGATCTGTTTGATCCATCTCTGCTAGATGTTAAACTCACTATATACCTCGTGTTAAACATGGGAAGCTGGGAAAAATATCTGAGACATTCCACTGGCATAAGATACCCCGCAATATTTGTGGGATGCCTCATGTTTTCTCACCCTTGAAAATCTCTCCTATTATGAAGAATGCATGTGACAAATGTTCACACATCCAGAGATTTCCCAACATGCCTGATGTTACCATCTGCTCCAACAGAAGGTCACTATCATGTCAAGACCACTTGGAATTTCCGGATTGAAGTAGTGTAATTTACCAGTTTCCAAAAAGATGTGGCACTGAGAATGAGTTTCATGAACAATGACTCAACTCTATGAGGTAGATCTGAACAATGTGGCAAGTTCTGAGGAGGAATCCACGGAAGGAGGAACTGACATACCATCATCTCATTTTGATCAAGGAGAAAATATCACTAAAGAATTGATGGAGTTCACCCTCCATTAGAAATCAGGAACATAAGGCAGGAAGCAGTGCATTACCATAAACGGTGCATTCGCCAGCTGCGGAAAGCATCAGAAATAGTCCCATTTCATTTTTAGTCCTAAAAATAAGTCACTATAGTAAAATTTAGTCACCTAAGTAAAGGATAAAATAAATTATAAGAGTTATATCAAGGGGTTGAAATATAAATATCATAAAATATTATCATTAAATGTGGGTATATATTCATTATGGAACATCCCCTTCACTTATCTAACATTTTATATATTTTATACCTACATTCCTTGAGAATTTATTTCTATTTTATATAATGAAATTAAAATGAAAAAATAAAACCTATCATGCTTATAAAATGTTTCATCCTGAAACCCTTAAAAGATACTATAAAAATTAGAATTATCCTCTATAATAGATCATATTTCTTACCCAAACAATCTAATCCCACTATCATGTGATTATTTTCCCATAAAAAATTCAAAAGCATCTCATTTCCAAAAGGTCCTTTAAATGGAGAATCAAACTTTTGTTGTAAGTGACATCTTCATCTTGATATTTATTCGATATCTTCTTTATCTAACTCTTATAAAATATGATTTAAAAATTTAATAAAATGTTTTTAAACAATTAATATTTTTTAAAATTGATATTATCGTTATGGAATAGCATGTTCATACTCATTCAGTCATTATAACATGCTTGTTTTTTGGTCAGTTTTAACAATTACATGAACAATGTTATAATGTTTATATATTAAAGAATGTTAGAGAATGGTACTATTGGAAAAAAATTATGAATTTAATATTTTAAAATAAATTTATAATTTTTATATACATAGTTTTATTCACTAATAAAATAATATATTTTTATAGAATCATGATTAATAAAAAAAATATTTTTAATATTTAAATAAAAAATATCAACATAAGTTCCATGAAATGAACAAAATACTCCAAAAAATATTAAAAACATACTATAAAACATCATTAACATTATATATATGATTTACCCACGAATGAGGTTCAGATACTTGAACTATTGAATTAGAAAAAGCGTGGAAAATAAATTATTACCACAAAAATTATGATTTTAACAAAGGATTATCACTAAATGGGTAATAAGAAATTATAAGTGAATAGTATATATTAGGATAATTATAAATATTTTTTTGGTAAATATTTATTTAAAATATAAATTTATTATACATAAGATTAGTGTTTTTCTAACAGAGAGGACTTCTTTGGTGAGGGGATTAATAACTCAATCTCCTTTCAGTGGGTTATATCACTTCTCCCTAGAAAATGTTATTCTGAGATTATGTATGTTTTGAAATTTTATTTATTATGTATTCAGTACACATTTTTTATTATTATTTTCAATTGATTCACATAATCTTTTAATTTATTGATTCTTAATTTAGTTTTTACAGTCATTGTAAGAGTTTCTTTTCTCAATTTATCTTCATTGAGATATGCATCATATTAACTATTTTTATTCATTTTTTGGTCTGTATAATGAACATGAATGTATTCTCTAACGATTTTCATGGATTTTATGTTATTTTAAAATCCTTATAAGGATCCATTTGAAGATATTTAATTCAAAATTTACTAGGGTGGTAAGGGTTTCTTTATCTCAATATAAATTCCTTGGGATATGTTTTATATTTTCCACCATGTTTCATTTAATATTATGTTTTATTGATTCACTATACTATAAATTTATTATAAATTTATGTTCATCTATTTCTTGGTATTTAAAAATCGAAATCATGTATTTTATTTTAATGGATTTTGAATCAAGTGTTATAAAAATCTTTAACAGTTTTTGTCTCAACTTTTATTCTTTAAGACAATGTTTCATGCACACATTTTTTTATATGGTGTATCTAATCCCTATTTTACATTTTATATCATGATAATATCTTTATTCATATTATTTAATGTTTTACTTCAATAAATTTATTTCAAGGTATTTTGATTTTAATATTTCATAAAGGGTTTTATTTTAAAAAATTCTTTAAATATTTTGAATTCTTTCACCTAACTCATTTTGATCCATAACCATATTACTTATAATATTTTAATAAATTTAATCTCTATATTTAAATGGTTTCTCAAGGTCATTTTAAATAATCCTTATCTTTATTTAGAATTATTTTACATGTAATCTTCATAAAAGTTTTTAAGGGTGACATTTGACCATATTTAAAAAAGTTTGAAAATAATGTTTTCTATATTTATCACTTGACTTAGTTTTTATGTCATAATGGAATTATTCATTATTAATATTCCTTACCAAGTTTCCATTATTTTTTAAAGAAAATTATACTTATATTGATTTTTTTATTTTCTTCTTTTTTTAAAATTTACCAAAAATGGATATATTTTATTGTTGTTCAAATATTTTTTTAATGCTTTTATAAAATTATTTTTCATTTAAGTTAATTTATTTTCATTATTGTTATGATCCACTGGGGATATTATCTAATGATACAATCTACATTATTTTTCAGTATGGAATATGATTATGTTTTAAGTAATATTTTATGAAACTCATTTCTTTCCCATGAGTTAATTTTTCTATGAGGTAATGATGAATGATCTTATATTATTATGGAATACATATGTATGGTTTTTTGTTATGTGATGGGTCATTCTGTAATATCCATTCAATGCATTGGGAAGATTTTTTATATATCATAATCTCAAAAGGGTATATGGGGATTATCTCAAGCCCATGAGGGAACATGGGTGTCTATCCCAAGCCCAAGAGGGTACATGGGTGTTTATCCTATGTTTAATATGTTACATGGGTGTTTAGTCAAATTCCAAGGGTACACAAGTGGAAAGACTAATCCTGAAAGGTACATAGTTAGTTAACAAAGCCGACTATAATTTTCGAAGAAGGTTATCCTAGTCTATTATCTGATTAATTTATTTGTGGTTATCCTTAACATGTGTTATTATTTTTAAAAATATTTTTATTCCCAACTATTATGTTGTATTCTTATTAATATGTTATACTACCTTGTATCATGGTTTATGATTATCTTATAAATCATGTTTTATGGTATGCCAATTCCTTATTCTATGAATTATCGATTATGAGCTATGTTTTTTTGGGAATAAATCTCATAGTTTTTTCTATAAAAATTGATTATATTATCATACCTATATGATCATATTATTATCACTAATGATATTTTATTATTAATACATTTTTTTACTCTTAATGTGTGTTTTTTCTCTCCCATTTTATGTTTCCATTTTTCAAGCTTATGAATAATGATATTTTTTAAAATGTATCTAAAAGAGTTCATTGTGTATAGAATTTTTTGAGATATGTTGAATACTTTATGCGAACTATTAAATTCTTAGTGTAGTTAGAAAAATGATCATTTGATTAGAAAGACATGGTTATTGTTATCTAAATAGTGTATTTCTAATTCTTTAAAACATTAAACCTAAAAGGTATTGGGTATATAAGTTACATAATTATAGTTATTGATATTGTCATTTTGGATGGTTAAATTTTGATCTATTTAGATATAATTAAATATAGAATGTAAATATTGTATTTTTATCATAAGATCAAGGGGTATGGGTATGGGGTGGCTCAAGAAGACCAACACCCAATAAATGGAAAATGAACACATTTTCCATTCACCAAAAATATTTTCTATAAACCTTAGAACACAGAATATAAACTTATAATGGTTTTTCTGATATGATTTATATATCATGGTATGAAATTATGCATGAAAACACTATTTATTCCTTTATTTCCCTATCCTTCCCAAAACCACCTAGCTTCTCACATCGGTGTAGCGTCACCTCTACCTGATCATGATACCATGACTCCTTAATATAACATGTAATACTTAAAGACCCGCCCATAGGTCTTAAACTAACACTTAGTATGGTCACATGGATGAATCCTCAACCCATCCAACCCACTATCATACTCTACTAGAAATCACTAACACACACTTATTCTGAGTTCCCTTAAAAATAAGCATAAAAGTAATCCTCAAGTAATTTATCAACACACTAACTCCTATTAAACACCACACTTAAATCCTAAATCATGTTTTTAATAAAAAACCATATGTATTTCCTCTACCCATACACTGATATCCCATGCATGAACATAAGCACTCTACTTTTACATCCACTAGAACTACAACCCATTTGACATGAGTGTTATTCACCAGTTACTATTAATTTTCTCTCCACTAAGGATTAACTTAATCATTTCCATACCAAAAAATAATACCCAATATTTGAAACGCATATCTTGTCCAATAATAAATGTAGTGATGGGGCATTAAGGACCTAATCAAACCTATGTGCAAATAATAAATAAAAAACACATCCAATCTTAGGCCTTATAATAATTTATTCTTTAATTTCCACCAAACACCCTTCAAATGAGGTTTTATATATAATATCCAATAGTGTTCTCTAAAAAATATGTATTCCCTCATATGGCTCCATGATAACAGCGTTTAATAGGTTTCAACATTACTCAAATGTCACCCCTCCCAAAACAAGCTTGTCATATCCTGAATAACCCTCATTAGGAATCAAACTCAGGCCTACAACACCCTAATAAACCAATATTTCTATGTGATACTACACTAATGGTCCTTCTCCTATCTATGAAACCTTAGAAAATAATCCCAAAGCAGACGGATTTAATCACTACAAGAAAATCAAAATTTTACACTATAAGTGGAATTTATCTATTTTAGCTACATTCCACGACCCACACTAATGAATTATCACACATTCAATGGGAAACCCCAAATCACACATAAAAATCATGATCCCCTTATCCCTCATGTAACTCAAAAAATATTATTATTCCTTTACCCACACCCAAATTCATCTCTTCCAAACAAAAATATGTTATACACTCCCTTATTACCTAATCATACAACTAAACTCATTCCTTCATGAGCCTCACCACATTAAACCTAGACCCATCCACCTAAACTGGATTCTATGCACCCCTAGAATATAAAATTCATAGTACCAGAAGTACTCTTGGTAATTCTATTACAAATGAATATGTGGCATCTTCCCTATTCCATGGCTAATCAGAGGATCTCTCATCACTTGAGTGTTGTTCAAAATACAAAAAGAATATACCCATTCACTACCCTTCCTAGACACAACTCTCTAGGATAACCTCTCAAAATACCATTAAAACCTATGATTGGATCCATTTTTTCTAGGAATATATCTATTCCTAACTTCTAAACATGATTGACATATAAAAATAACTTTATGTTCTTTACATCACAAAAACCCAAGGTATCCAACATATCATTACCTTCACTATAAATGGTATCCATCTTTCCATGGAAGCTTATTCCTATTTTGAATCATATATATATATACCTCACCTATATAAAACCATGCCAATTATATCAAATTTTTAATCCACCCACCAAGAGTTATTATACACCACCTACACATAGGGAATGTATGATCATAATAATATTATATCCATGATGACTCTAAAAAATATGAAATATGGATCAAGAAAGATAAATGATAAAAATAAATTATTTTAAATAACAAAGGAAGATTTTCATGTTAATAAACATTTACGAGTCTTTAACTTTGGGTTCCATGAAAGTTTATAGTTTTTAATGCACTCATTTTTTCTAAGACTCCATAACTTGCGGCACCACACAGCTCTGATCTTCCACATATACAATATTTATCTATGAGTGGGATGGTTTCCAAACCTAGAGGCCTATATATACCCATCATCCTTCTATTATAAGGTTTTAGACATTGGATTTTAGATGTTTGAGAATATAAAGTTCCCATATCACACAACCTCAACATTCAATCCCGGAGAAATCCAAGAAGTCATCATGGAATCTTATAGGTGAGAATATTATGAGAATTCCCCTTAATAATACATTCAAATAATTTTCAGGAACTCTATATAGTTTCATGAAATTACCTCACTATAAAGGCACTTCTTATGAAAGTGAAGAATTCCTTACATAAGTTGAAGTCTCACACAACTCCAATCTTCAAAGTGGGAGTGTTTTACTGAGACAATGTATGCCTCCTCCAAGAGACCAACATTCATTAGAATTGATGAAAAGTATCATCCACTACCTCAAAATTCATATTCACTCATCAAAATACATTATTCAATATATGAATTGACACTTATTAGGAAGCATTCACATAATCCTTGCACATAATATTTATACTCAAAAATATAATGTTATCCCATACTTGATATAATGCCAAACCATTTTTTCATTGATGATCCTATCAATGGTCTACTCAATGAGTCATGGATCAATGTGGACATCTTAATAATTGTAATCCCTATTACTTACCTTCTCCTCAACCATCTATATTTTTGAACCAAACAAGTTATTTAAATGCATATTCCCCTCTCAACCCGTTTTTTCTCCCTTCTACAACATGATCATAATTACATAAATGATTTTTATATTAATGGAGTGGTTTTGTCCCACAACATTAAACTATGTAACATGATCTATGTGGTATTCATCCTAGAGTGTGTATCCCAACATTCCAATACTAATACCATTCTATCTCTCCAATGATAGAATGTATTCCCCAAACCCTGCCACCTTCTCAGAGAACACCAAACCTCTAAGAAATTCTCCAATGGACATTAAACCATGATTTCCATTATGTGAAAAGTGAAAAGGGACCATTCTCCATTGTAATTTATACTATGATCATCCCCTCCCATCTTTAAACTATGACTAACCTTACACAAAGAGTATAAGAGAATCAACCACCCTTTTGTGATGAGCATAAGAGGATCAAATTCCCTTATGTGATCAGTCTAAAAGGATAAATTTCCCTAACATGAAGAGCATGGGAGGATCATCCAACCCTATGTGTTGAGAATGAGAGGATCATAAACTAATTATGTGATGAGTATTATATTCCATATGTGATAATAATAGGAATACTCACCTTCTTAAGGCATTATAAACTCATAATTTCCATCTGTTATGAGTATTTAATACCTTCTATAATGACAATAAGATTATTAAGGGTATGAGCCTATAATTCTTTAGGTGATAACCATAATATTCTTTATGTGATGATAATTTGATTCCTTATTTTATTATCCTAGGATTAATTTCTTTAACAACTAGTGCGTTATTTGTGATGAGAACAATAAACCTTAGGTGATGAGTTAAGGACCTCTTATGCAATAATCTTAAGATTCCTTGTGTATTGAGCATAGGATACAATATATGATGATCATAGGATCCACTATATTGTAACCATAAGATTCCCTCATGGTTTTACATGAGGAATATAAAACTTACTTCCTTACCAGATATAAATTATAGATTCATTCTTAACTTATGTGATATGAATAGTAATCCATCATGGCCTAATATAAAGAAGATAATGCAACATCAAGATGCTAAAGGTGACCAAAACCCTCATCCTACCCAACCAAAATGGATTTTCCTAGATAATGTAGAAACTAGTGTAATTAAATAATTTCTATATATATATTTCCACTAGAATAATATTCAAAAACCTATATCAAATATAAAAGGGAGGCCAGAATAAGTAAAAAGGATCTTTAGTGATATTTGACAATTACCCATCCACCCATTATAATCTAAATGTGAAAATAGAATCACCCCATTAGCGATAGGCCACCCAAATTTTAAAATTCAGAATAATGGACTCAAATCATGGTGATCCTAACACATACTAAATAGTGTTCCAAGTGAAAAGTGTTGAAAAAAACATTAGTTATCCTAAATTGAATCTATTCATTAATCAATAATAATGGGATGTAGAACATCAGTATGTTAGGTATCACCATCATCAAACATCCCCTCATGGTTGTCATAAAATATTTCATAATACTAATAAGTGGATATTCTAGGAAAGGTTACATTACCATCTATAATATATTTGGGGGAATAAGGGGTTCTTATAATTTTGTTGAAAACTACGGATGCCCACATGTGGTGATTTCATACACATATGCTCAGGCATGGATTATTGGGTCTTCAATGGATATTAAGCACCCTCACACCTATGAAGAAAAAACCCACACCGTCCTCGGCTATTGGAAACCCTCACCTCATTTCCCAACTAAGATAATCTAATCATAGGTCATTAAGACCCATTTCTATCTATGTAAATATAAAGACATCAGCTCCACGGAGATGACGGTTCAATATGATCTTATAGCCATGCCACAAAATTAGTGCCACTATAAATAGAGGTCTCATAGGTTAAATCACCTCATTTCACCGCCACTAGCCTCTTTAAGAGCCTATACCTATATAAAATTGACATCATCGTCCCCTGCATCAAGGATGTTGGGGATATTCAATGTTTGATGGCTCCATTTTCTGCTCAGGAGTCACTGAGGAGGGGTCCCTCTAACCAAAATCATCGTCAGAGTCAGACTACCCTATAGAAAAATAGATAGGATAAGCCTAACTATATACCATATAACACTATCTAAACCTTTTGAAACCTATGGAAAGGTAATAATTCTTACCTTAGTTCATGAAAGTATATTCCTATAGCTGTCACGACTATCATATTTGTCATTACATCAACTATTTTCTTGACCACTGTATAGGGGGGCATCTTTAACAAACTAAGATAAATATATCATCTACTTATTAGGCATGCTAGGTTAACTCTGTTGGCTACTGGATCTACCAAGAGTCATCACATAGGCCCTCCCTGTGATCAAGAAGTGTACGACCCTAAATTTTCCCCCTAGGGTTAACTGACTGCCAACTACCTTAGAGGTCATCCTATAAATACCAACATCCAACGAGGTCTTCCCCATGGAAGAAAACTAAATGCTTATGTAAAGGATCCTAGTAAAATATAAATTTAATGTTTAGGGTACATCGGCATCAATATCTAAAGGCAAAAAATTCATTTATTAATAAGCCACCATTGATCTTTTATAATCCTTGACTATTGAGTTTTCAAAGTAAATGTTCATGACTCTACCACCATAATCCATTGGTTCATGCACCCAACGATTATGGATGTTAATTATGGAGACTGAGATTCAAAATATCTCTAAATATATTCATGATTACCTATGTGTATATGATATAACATCTTCTATCAATGGGTTTTCCATGGCAATTTATATTGAATGCCAAAAATATCCTTTCTCTATACCAATAGACTATAGGTGGGTGAAACATCAGGCTCTGGATCTAAATTTTTTTGATATGGAATGACATGTGTTAGATCCATAGAAACTTGTCGAGTTCTATCTATATAACTATGAATAGTCATTATCTTACAAATAAATGTTGCTAAATCTATGCCCAACTCAGTAAGACTTACTACCAACTTTGGGGAGACTGTCCAAGATAGAAACACTCACGTTCAAATCTCTATAAAAGAGAAGATCTGTATCTCTTCCTTCTTTTCCATTCTACTAGCCTTGTATGTAAGTACAAAGTTATCAAGAAAAAGTTCATCCTTCTGAAAAAATGATGTGTAAAAATAGATTATATGGGAATTACTAGATAATAACCAAACCCCAATCAAGTTTTTTATTTTATGTGGCCCCTCACTTCTCAAATCCTAGATTTTCTCAATGAAAAATATTTTGAATACCTATTAAATAATATCTTTTTAAAATTTAGCTACATTTATAGATACCATATAGTTTATACGGGGTGTTGTAACAACATTCAGGACCTCGATTACTAGTTCTAAAGGTAAACCTCATTATGCTTCTAGTGTATTAGTGTTCTTATTCTGATGGATTTCATTAGATCTTTTGAAATATATGTATTTAAATTATTAAAATACTTTTATAATTTATTAAATAAGCAGCTCCCCATATATACATAAATGGATGGGTGGTATTATTATCTGTAATTCACTTCTCTTGGATGTTGGCAGTAGGTTCCCAAAGATAGTCTCTCTGATGATGTTAGTAAATCATCACCACTATCCACCACCACAATGAATATTATCATGGTATATCCCCTTTAAAATACGTTTAATGATATTTTTGATGAAGTGGGAGAATAATATTCTCCCCTAAAAGGCTAGTCTAGATAAGTGAATCCCCATTGGGGTATCCCCACCTCTCAGAAAAGATATTCCATGGGATTTTGAATCTTACCTATCATAGTTCATCCAAACACATGATGAACTCTTGATACAGGATAAGGTGTGGAAGAGACTTATACTATGTCAAAATACAATGATAAAACCTTGATCAAAAATCATGATGGTATCATTGCTCACCTTTCAATCCTTGATTCACTTTATCTATAAAGTCTCTTTGTCAGGCCTCATTGTGGACCTAATGATCCCTCAGTATTTTTATATCAAAATTTCTACTACTAAATCCAACCATCTAGAGGAAGGTGAGCATGAAGTGAGATAGACCATCATCTCATTCTCAAGGGAAGATGATGATGTATCCATACAAGTCTACATACACCCACTTCATCACTCAATAATTCTAAATTATATCAATTTTAAATGATTCCTAATTTTTAATGGCTATGTGACTAGTCATATCCAAAATCAACCCCTCTATAGGTTGGGATACACTTATGTTTATATATCCTCATCCAACATGATGATTCAAGTGTATAACAAGATTAAACCGAATTTTTGGGATGATATCCAACTAAAGGCCCAATTAAGTGACATTGTATCCAATGATAAATTAATGGTTGTCTTACAAGACACTTCTTTCAACACCTTACTAGAAATTTATTCTCTATATCCACATTCATTTTTTCCCATCATCATGTCACTAGTGCCTCGAATAATCCAACAATAATTGAGTAAGGTTAATCCATGGTGAGGCATCACCCATATACTCATGTAAAATTCATTATATTTATTTTAGGTGTTATAAGAGGATTGAAAATAAGACTCAGATAGAATGATTTCTGTGTATTAATATACCTAATAATTATCATCCACTTGGATGAATTCAAGAGAAGTTTCCTACTACTAATCAACTATCTATAAATAATGAACCAAAAACTCAGACACCACTATACCATTATAGAGAGAATTGAGTCCTCCCAAATCACTTATTACCCTTTTTAGGAATATTTGAATCTAAATCTAGAAGAGTACCCCCATTACACATCAGAAAATTCACTCCATGCTCATAAATCATTGACCCACCATTGTATACTAGATATATGGGTTTACTAATTGGTGTTTTATTGAGATATAATGATTAAAAACATTTGGTATTCCATATAGGTGAACATATCAAGGATTGGATGTTATTGTGTCCATTAATATAGTCTAAAAATAACCAGAGTCTCATATAGGTGCATATAAGGATTATTCCCCTCCATTAAAAGTTGATGCATCCTATCAACAACTTATGCTTGAGGAATTTAACTCCCCTTCTATCTGTCACACTTCTGATTAGGTAGATCATGATAAATACCCTATTTATTTTGAAGTTGAAATTACCACCACTGTGATAAGCTGAACCAGAAGAACTTCCATATTAATGAATATCTAATTCTAACATTGATTTGTGTCTCTATATCTTATGGTAAACAATAGTAGTATATTTCATTATTAATGAATCATTCTGAAACATTCCCATGGAAATACAAAAAAATTTGGTCTCAACCACTAACTCATCATCCACTATTTAGTACTTCCCATCACCCACCATGGATATAAGTGTTGAGTAAGAAGTCATACTTCTTACTTCTCTATTCCTTTAGTTTTGGAAATCATAAACATCTTCTTAAAACTATGTTTAAAAAATTATATATATCCAAAGTTTTTTTGATAAATGTTTTTTCAATGGTTAGTATGATGATCATGAATTTTTCATTATTTATAAATATAGTTTTCATATATATCTTTCAAAAAAAACATATAATCGACATGTCTGTGATACCAATAAAACATACTCTAATATAATCAAAAAATTTATTATGTTGATTCTAAGACTTAAATTATTGGATGATCTATGAGTCCAAAATTTTTACTTTAAGAGGTATTGTGACTTGTGTTCATTTAATATTTTAAACTAAAATTAACCCCACCCCTCTTGTAATTATAGTAATTTTTTCGATCCAATAATTGGTATCAAAGCCAAGTTTTTACTGATTAATTTCTGATTTTTTATATTACTTATTTACTATAAGTTTATTATGTTTTGATATAAGCTAATTATTTATAAATTCTTATACACTAACTTGTTTGTAATAAAAGAGTTTCTATTTTTTAAGATGGTGGGGTAAAATTTGGGTACCCTTAAAAATATTAATCCAAGAAAACCCCCTATCTTTGATGGTGATGATTATGAGTATTGGGGAGATAGGATGAAAACCAATATTTCCATCATTGTATTTGATAAATGTTTAATGATTATTGGAGACTACATGATACCTAGGAAGAAACTAATATCCTTTACTCATCATGAAAATAAATAATATCATCTAAATTAAAAATTACGGAATAATATTATATTTTTTATAATAAGAAACTCATATAGTTGGATATCTTCATGTGAAGCTTTCAAAATTATTTTGAAAAATATATAAGTTACACACTTTAGTATTTCTAAAGTAGGTAAAACCATAAGAATTATGATAGAAAGTTATTATCAGGATTTATATTTTCTACATAGAGAATCAGTTTCAAAGATGAATAATTGATTCATGCCTATTCTCAAAAGTTTTCATTCTCTTTGGGAAAAATCTTTACTGATGGAATTTTGGATGCAAATATAATTTAAATAATTCCAAATGAGTGAATGTCCAAAAGAACTACTTTGGATGACATAAGAAATTTTACTGAACTTATATTAGATGATCTTATTGTATCTTTCATGAAATGTGAATGAAGTTTAAATAGATATTCTGAAAAGGATAAAAATAAAATGGGGGAGTTTCTTTTGATACATCTTCAAATGTTTCAACAAAACTTCAGTCAACAAAGAAAGTAGTCTATAAAGAAAAAGAAGGTTGTTGTTGAATACAATTATTTTTCCTCACAACCTTCTATGAAAGAGTTGGAAAATCATGACAGAAGAATGAAAACGATAATTGGTAATAAATATTTCCAATTTAGATATAATAAAATTCACAAGGATGAGAATGAAAATAAATATTATGAAGTTACTTTTTCTGAATACAAGAATACAGGACACATCAGACCAAATTTTCTTACGTTGAAAAGAGAAGAAATGAAAGAGATAAATATGAACTAAAATATAAATAAGTATTATTATTATAAGGAAAAATACATTCTTGAATATTCTAAAATAAGGAGTACTATTTGTGGATATAGTTCTTCAGAATTTTCTTCTATCAAAAATTATTCTAAATAGAGGAATATCAATTTATTTTCAAAAATACCTATGGAAAATAAATTCCATGTGGATAAGGTACACACTATTGAATCCCTTAATAATCTAACATTAATTGATAATTATATTTATAATGGGAGAAATTCTACATCTTATGATGAATTATCTTCCTCAGTTAATGAGCATATTACTCTACCAATTTATGAAGAGGATTGTATGTTTGAAAAACTTTGGTAAAATGAAAAATGTAATGTTTTTTAAAAAGTTTACAATGAAAAAAAATTTCAATGGATGTTTCAAGAGTAAATATTATAAATAACTAAAAATCATATATTTCTAACTATATTAATAATTCTAATACTAAACAAAAAGATCTTTTGAAAGATTATGAGAATATAATTTCTGATAAAACTAATTTACAAAATGATTTTATAAAACATATTCGTAACACTAATACTAATGAGTAAAAAACGTTTTTTATAAAACTAATGTTTGAAATATCTATTTTTAATAAACTTCTATCCAATTTCATCTCAGGGATGGAAAGCATTGGTGAGATTTTACTTCATCTAGTTTTTCAGATGTGGAACAGTGAGGGGGATTTCCCTTGTTGGTTTGATTGAGGGGAATTTTGTGACCTCTCTCAATCACATATATTGGGCCCTCCATTTTTTTCTTCCCTAGAAACATCTAATAGTTCCCTTATCCATATCTAGATATGTACCTACTTTCCAAATGCTAGAGGTCATCTGGTTTTTTAGGCCCAATAACTATTGGGGCTCATTTTGGTAGAGAAGATGGGAGGTTGGGGTCATTTCACCCTTTTGGGATGATTCATTGCCTAAATTTGGACACTCTTATTGATATAATGTTTGTTCATCAATCTATTCCAAATCCTAATATGGGATTTGTTACCCAGGAAAAAAATATCTGTTAATTATCTTATCATATGATTAAGGGGGTTTTATTGAGGGATCCATCTATATATATATGAGGTTATTCATCTCTTTCTATAATAAGGAATTGCTTCATTATGTGTTGTAACCATATAACCAAGTACTTTGGAATGTGCTTCCATATAAGGAGTCAGTTGATATTACAAAAATGTTATTGATCCATTATGAGGCATCATATGTATTCTAAATGTTGCAGGAATCAAATCCAAGATGGTTTGTTGAGGTTCTTGGGACTGGAGCCAAGGTATATACCCTTGTATGAGGGTTATTCATTCATGATTCCAAATGAGATGTTCATTCATACCTCCCTAAGCCTATGTGAGCTATACTCGATGTGAGAAATAAGAGGGTTAGATGCCAGCCTCATTGTTTGTATGTATGGGACTTGTATACTAGGAAAATCCTTCTGGAGTTTGGTATAAAGATCTATCCCTAAAAAGGTGTCTTATGTATGGTGAATATGGAAGGAATCAGAGTCTTCATATTTCAATTGATGTATGGAACTTACATATTAATTCTTCCCCATACCATGGAGATTTATAATGCCAAATGAGGTGTTTGTTGCATCCCCCTAAGGCCATGTTAGTTACGCTCTTTGTGAGATACAAGGGGGAGCAGATGAGCAGCCTCACGACATATGGATATGGGGCATATCTTTTAGGACAATCCCTGAGGATGTTTGGCATGGAGATCGGGCCTTGGGAAGGAATCCTACATATTCCGATTATGGTGGGAATAAGAGCCCTCATAGTTCATATAATGTCTGGGCTTAAACATTGAGGCATCCATATACCATTGTAAGGGTTAATGGGGCATATTATAAGACCATTACAACTTCCTAATCCCATGTGAGCCATGCTTGTTTGTGAGAAATAAGGGATAGTAAGTAATCATTTTCATTTATTTGGACAAGGAATTCATATGCTAGTATCTCCTTGGATAATCAATATAGAGATCGAACCTCAAATGGTGGTGGCCTATGTATCCTGAATATAGAAGGAATTAGAGTCATCATATTTCTTTTTATGTAGGGGCTTACACTATGAGGACATATAGTATTGTAAAATCCTGGGATGCCATGTGATCCATCGCATTACCTAGCTTGACACACAAATAAGGTGTCGCGAGAGCCAGTGTGGCATAGTCTGAATGATTTTGCGAGACATGGATAACATGTGTGAATGTCATTATGTGAGTCAGTTAATTTGTATGAGGGATGTCGTAGGTCTTGGATGACACCTCTATAAGTCGTCTTCAGACATGGTCGGCATGTCTGCTAGCGTCGTGAGTCTTTGCTACATTTCTTGGAGGAAATCACGGGTGGTTGGTTGTCATGTCTGTATGATTTCACGATACTTGTATGACATGAGTGAATGCTGTTATGTGAGTCTGGAGATGTGTCTAAGGGATGTTGGTGGTCTTGGGTGATGAACCCTGAGGGTTCGCCAGATCAAATTGCACTTGCGGTGGAACTGTATGATGTGTCCTAACATGTCTGAAGGATATTTCATGTCCTATATGACATGTCAAAGGGGTGTTGTGAAATCTGGGTGACACTCCTTGGTTCCATCGCATGTATTCAGATGACACATGTGAAGTGAACGAGGGGCTTCAAGCATGTATTTCTCTTAATCCTTCTTCCTTCGATCTTGGTTCTTATTGTTGTACTACAAAAGCCCTGGTTTTGTTTAGTTTTAGTTCATCTTGAGTCATGTGAGATCTAGTAGGCTTGCAGAATGGTCTTCACAGAACCTACTAAAGATCCATCATGTGATCTATGAATGATCATGTGAAGTGATTTTATGCCTAGTGCATGACTACACTGGCTGTCCACCGGTGTATAACCTGACGGAAAGTGGGTCAGTCGCATGATATCTATAAGAAGTACGTAGGAATCAAGAGCCAAATCCTATAGATAATGGGTTTTATGAATCCAACCCACATAGTATTCCTCAAAAAATAAACTTTCTTCGTGTTGGGGTGGGGAATTTATAGGCCTCACCACACCAGGTACTCATCGGTTTGTGTGGAATATCTAGCATGAGTCCAGGTGGGATCCAACGAAGGGGGTATGGCGCCATGATGTTCCACGAGTCTCTATCATGGACTGCATTGGGTACATCGCCTGGTTTTCATAGATTTTGAGTCTCCTCCTTTATCATATTATTTTATATTATTGGAGACTTTTTTGATCATACAGACATGTATAAGGACTTTCATGTTGTCATTTTGACATTTCCAAAGGTTCCCATGGGATCCAAGTACCTGTGAGAAGACACTCATGAGACCTTGGGTGACTTATCCTGGGGTCTCATGGGACAGCGATGTGGGTGTGATGGGCATGTCACATTCCTTTCAGTGGCCAAGAGTACCTATCACGTCCTCCATTTTTATCCTCTTTGTTTGATGTAATAAAGGTTGGGATTCTTGTGAGATTGCATGTGTGTTGTCTAGGGTATTTCTTCTATTTCTTGGAGATGTGTCATGTGACCGATATGGGTCATATGTGGTTGCATGAGCATTCTATGTCTTGAATATGATGATGAAAATCCAAAGGGCTTCCAAAATACAAGGAGGGACCATTTCGGTCGTCAGGGGCGCATCGCATGTCTTTTAGTAACCACAAACCCCTCTCACCTTCCCCCATTTTTCCTTCTGCGTTTTATTTTACAATGTTTAGGTATCAGAAAGGTTTTCATGAGTAGTAACTATGGTTTTTACCAAATTTTTGGATATTGTATTTCTTGACCGGTATGGGTCATATGGAGAGTGTTCAAGTGGTAGTGTACTGGTTTATCCTCCTGTCCTTAGAGAACTATGGGGTTACCTATAAATGTCTGAAGACTTCCACACGGTGATGCTAACAAGAGAGAGGGATTATATGAGGTTACGTGGTGTCTCGTAGATTGCTCGGTGTGTGTGTTTCATGTCTTCCAGTGACTGTGAACCCCTCGTTCCCCCTTCCCTTTAAGTCCTTCATTTTATGTGGCTAATTCTTGGAGGTCGTGCAATATTTTCTAGGTATAACCAAGAGATTTTATTCTTCCCAATTATGATTTTCACATGATAATCATGACCACTATGGGTATCTTCCTTTAAAATTTCATCCCTATTTCTTCTCAAAGAATTTTGGATGGTTTGTTAGAAACATTTCAATGACAAACCATGTGTCCTAGGGGCGCTCATTCAGTTGTCTAGGGACCCTTTATAAGAGTATGAATGTTTTTTTGAAGAGGGATCTGCCGAATAAGCCATGGGTGATGCTTTATGCATGGTACCTTAACGTGTCCTTGAAATGGTCATGTGATTGTGAGTCTCTCAAAGCCTTCATTAATCTTCGAGCATCCCATTCTTCCTTGCTTTAATGGGGAAAATATTGCCCATATTCAGGTTTTCCACCTTTTTAATTTTTCCAATTATTATTTTGTGGGCATCAACAAATCCCCCCCCCCCCTCAGGAGTGATATTTTAGGGGAAAGGGACTTGATTCTGTGCAAAACTAATGCCTTCAAGATCTTTTGATGGTGTGGTAAACTAGTTCTTTAGGTGACATTTGTTTTACTGGGAGACCCTTGGTATTCCACAAAATTCCTATATACAGGTGGTGGAGGACAATTCATCCCACTAGCCACCTATTATCATAGCATTGTCGTTGTACCTCCCGTCGTGAGACCATCTCGCCAACCCTGATGGTGAACCCTGTCTGCAAGTCTTCATCGTGAACCCATTCCACCAAAGCTCTTGCACAATGATATTTTATTCTCAAACACATGACCTCCTCAATCATGAACTAATTTTTGGTAATTCCACATACTTAGGCTATGAGTTCCATGGTCTCCTCAAGTGTTTTCTCAGGATTTGTTGACCCAATCATTCAAGCATTTGTGAATCATGTTATCATGTTCATGTAACGTGATTGCGAATCTTCATGATGGTCATGTGATTCATGTGATTTCCTATAGGGTTTATGTTCCCCAAAAGTCCTCTGGATGTTAGGCAGTTCAAAAACTCTTTATGTGGTTCATGTATACATTCTGGAGTCATGGTACGTGCATGATACAATTGTCCCGTGTCATGATTTATTTTTTTCAAGACTTCACTATTTTTTTGTTTGACATGTGCCACTTACTTATCTTCATATGGAATCCAGTTTCAACCATGGTTCCTTAGTTGAGGCACACCAGAGGTCCATGATTGTCAAGAATCACAATGTGGAACCCTACTATCGTGTGTGTACTGATAATGAGTTCCTACAGAGGTTCCTTTCATCAGGTATTCAGAATTATCATTTTTTTGATTGAATTACACTATATGAGTTTTTCTTGCTAGATGATTCTTCTATACCTCCCCCAAGTTTTAACCTACCAACTAACCAGGTATTTAACTCCCAAGAATATGTTTATCTAATGATTACTAAGGATGTTAAACTAGTTACAACCCAATTTCAGGACTTTTCTTTTATGTTGGTTTGTTCTCCCATGAGTCTAGATGGTCCTGAACTTATTAAACAAACTATCACCCAAAGTTACTCAAACGTATTTTCTTCTTCTATGGATGCCTCTGGTGGTGGACGGTACTCAAAATGGGATCTTCATCCTGGTTGAAATTTCTATGATGAATGGGTGTGGCCATTCTGGGTTAGGTAGAGCAATTTGTAATTTTTTGATGAAGTATATAGGGTTCAACATCAGGAAGTTCTATGGATATCTCAATTCATCATTTATGAACAAGCTGACCTCGTCCAAGAAATGATTAGTCTCTAGTGTCCGGGCACAAATTCATTTCCTCTTCCTCACTGTGAGGTGGGTATCAATTTATTTGATATCCATCACCTGGGAAATATCCCTCCTCTCAGATAGATACATGATGATTTTTTTACAACTATGGATGTATGGGATGATCCCATACAGACTACAGTTTTAGAGAATGAGATTCTCTCCATTGTGAAGAAAAATCTAGGGAAGGAGCAGATAGTACACTCTCTTATTTCCTTTACCATTTGGATAAATATTTTTCAGTGTGGAAGTGGGGTGAGAGCCAATATTATCAGCCACCATTGATGCCTTTCCCAGCATTTCCTCGACAGAGAAGGCTCATATTGGTTCATTATGAAAGTTGGGGACCTACACATAATGGGGCTATTGGGTGAACCTGGAGGTTTCTTCAGACCTTAGGTTGACAGGTTATCATACTACGTTCCTAAATGGGTGGCAAGCTCGTCCCAAATCAGGATACACACTTGGGAATTCAAATTAGCACATTGGTAATGGTGGTGTGTCTTGTATATGGGTGGTTTCATTAACCCGGGGATACTAGTTCCTATATGCCTCTACCAAATATTGGGTCATATCGAACAAGGAAGCACTCCATTCAAGATTGGTGGTCCTATACAATTCTGGTTTAGTTGAATAGGGTATTACTTCCATTGTTATAATTACTACAATATATCTAGGATCCCAAACCTTGTATCCATCCCTGTATTTCTGAACATCTATGGGGTTGGACATATGTATTTATCCCCTGTAGAATTCATATGTCCACTACGTTGATCTGACAGCTTCGACTTTGCAACTTTCCATCCATCGGGTAGTCAGATTATTGATGACGGAATCAGATATCTTGATGAGAAATCTTATATAATATCTCATTGATATGTGATCCCTGCAAATTGGGTGGATGAGGTAATTATCTTTGATTCGTAAATGTTGTACCGATTTTCCAGACAGTTTCACTATGTTCAGAAATTTTCCCCCATTCCTATGACCATCGTCTGAGGGGAGTGGCGTCATAGAGTCATCCATCATTTTTGGAAGATAATATCCCATTAATATATTAGATCTGTGATCATATTTCCACCTATTCATGCTCCTACTTTCCTTACCCTGGATTATTCTCAAGCTTGGGTGATGGCTTCTCCCAATTGGGTGCTAGGATAACTGTTCCACATTGTGGAAAGGCCCCTTGCATCACCAATTTCCATATTTGAGCCACTAAAATATTTTATTGAGGACTTAGGAGATGTTTCAAGGAAGAGACCTCTCTCTAATGTTAGTTATTCAGATTGTAATTTTGATTTTGTTGAGGAGATCAGTCATTCGGTATAGTTTACAAATGATATGCATGTCGAGAGAGAGGCGTATGGGGATTCTTCTCCTATTTCAACATTAATTAATCTAGTTGTTCATAATTCTATTGAAACCTCTTCACCATATGCTGAGAATCAATCAAACAATAAGCTTATTTGGGAGCATATCCATGTCTTTATTACTGAGAACTCTCTAGAGATATTCTACCATCAAGGGAAGCAACTTTTCCATTTATTTCATGATCTAGGGATATACATCTTCAATCAAAAACCTATGTATGAAATTATAAAGTGGATCATATTGACCTAAAGAGACTTGGCCATGTAGGAAAGGGGCCTGCATGAACTCATGGATGATTCTTCCCTTTACAAACAAATAAGAGAGGTAGTGGTGGGACTAGAGCATGGTCACTGATTTTCATCATAACTACAAGACGATATAGATGATTATATGACTTACATATAGTGTCATGAAGAGTTTATTGCTCATCTAAAGTCCAGCCTTTTGACATCATCAACATAATAATCCATAGATTAGAATAGGGTTGAAGAGTTGAATACACTAGTCAAAATTCTCTACACTGAGGTAGAGGCAGAAGATGTAGGGAAGGTTATACTCCAACAATCTATTGATGCCACTCGTCATGCTATGGATGACCTGGCTAGCACTGCCAACCATCTTCCTTTTGACCAAAATTTTTTAATTACATCCCATATTTTTTATTCCACTCCATTATTTTTTTTACATTTTTGAGAGACTCAAAAATATTGATATTCCTGCCCCTTTTTTATATTGTGAATGGATGAGTTTTCCTGATATTACTATCTGGTTTCCTGTTGTAACGTCACGGTTACGGAAGCCACCCAGTGGCGCCCCGTACCCGGTTGGTCACATGGCCTCATGTGCATTTCCCCAAATTTCAGAGGCATCTGACTAGAAACGAGGGCCTTGGGTGTGATAGTGGGGAACCTATTCCCTCATTGGAAGAGTACACAGCGGAAGAGTAACAAATAGATAGCAGCAGAAATTGTAACCATCCATACAGGAGTAAGTAATAAACAGCGGAAGACTGACAATAAAAACTGGAGCACAAATACATTTATATAAAAGGATGAATCATACATATGTCTAGGAAATCTGCCAAACAAGTCACAATGCTGAATAAAATACTTAAACAAAAGTACAAAAGAAAAACAGTTGAGCAACTCCTCAGCATCACATGCCTCGGCTTGGTATCATGCTCTCCAGCTCCAGTGAAATCAAGAACCTGAAGTAGAAGGGTGCTTGCCCTTATCTATACCTACAAAAATATAATCTATTTGGTCCCAAAAGCATGACCCAAATAGG
Organism: Viscum album; assembly: GCA_963277665.1. Lineage (NCBI taxonomy): Eukaryota > Viridiplantae > Streptophyta > Magnoliopsida > Santalales > Viscaceae > Viscum > Viscum album. The sequence goes on along the minus strand of OY728140.1, from coordinate 1,259,898,272 downwards.
GTGTGAGACAAAGTCCCAATAGGCAACCACCCAAAGATTTGTGCCTAACAGTTAGTGAATATATTACAGGTAAAGTATAGTAAGAAGTTAGCAGTATAATACACAGCAGTAATGATCCACAGTTCTAGTATATAAAGTAAACAAGTAATATCCAATCCACAAGATGAACGATAGGTAACCCCCTAGGTAGTTCTCATAGTCTAACCCTTATGGTTCAACCTACAAGTACTAGCAACCATCTGGGAGGCACACACAGTCTCACCCCTCTGGTTCAGCTAAAGAATAGACTTTATGTGGAAGCACTCACCGTCAATTCCCCGTATAGTCTCGTATCGTACTAAAGGCTCTCTGGGGAAGCACTCAATGTCAATTCCCCATGTAGCCTGCGTCGAGGAACTACAGACTCTCTGAGGAAGCACTCAATATCAATTCCCCCTATGGTCTCGCATTGTAAATTAAAGACACTCTCGAGAATCCCTTACGTCCATTCTCCCTATGGTCCACTACACTAGGTTCTCATAGACCTATGTAAACAACATGCATAGAATGCGCATCACCCCAAGTAACCCTCAAGAACTACTTGGCTATCATTATAAGGCACAACAGAATAATAGTACAACAGTTCCACTATCCTATAACTAGGCATGGAAATTGGAAAAATTCTAAACAAGAAAAACAAGCATGGAAAAACATCCAGAGCACAATAAAATTTACCCTATACGCAAATAATTACCTCTACTCAAGAAATAAAGAAAAACATGCAACAACAAGGGCAAATCAGGGAACACGCAATACCCCGTTCAAGGTTATTGGTGGAAATTGCACATAATATTCAACGACTTCCTACAGAATGGCACAAACCACCTACCTCGATGCTAGGAGATTGATATAAGTGAACCACGATGATTGATTCTTCTTAGAATGTCAAGGATCTGAGAAGACTTCAAAAACGCACAACCAATGATATCTTGAGAAAGAGGAGGAATTGGAAAACAAGGCTCTAGGAGAAGAATTGTGGCCGTACGGGTCGCTCTTGGAAGAAGAACCTAAAGAAGAAGAGCGTACTGTCCATCAGGCGCAATCCCGCTTCGTTTAATGAAAAAAACAAAATACATGGCGTGTACTTCTGGAGTACATGGAGTGTGCTCTGTTTTTATGTACTCTGCTTTATGCGGCCTCCACTTCACCCCTACACACCATTTGTGTGGCCCATACACGGCCAACACATGGCCTGGAACGACAAGGGAGTACACGAAATTTACTCAGAAAATAAATGGCATGTACTTCAAAAATTTACAGAAACCCCACTTTTTCTCAAAAACCCCAAGAAAGGAAAGATATACCTGAAAACAAAGATCCAGGTTCTTACAAACTTCCCCCCTTAAAGAAATTTGTCCCCAAATTTACCTAGTGAGGCGTAGAAGAAGAAACTCCAAATAGCTCTGGCCACTGCGATCGTAGATCGGCCTCCCTCTCCAAGGTCTCATCCTATACTTGCTCGTGCTGCCATAGCACCCATACTGGAGGAACCGACCACCCACGGAGAACCTTCGTACTGCGATCGACAATCTGGATAGGATGCTCCTCAAATGATGCATCTACATTGAGCTAAACCTCCTCAGGCTGAAAGACCTGAGATGGGTCTGAAAAGTAACATCAGAGCTGAGAGATGTGGAAGACGTCGAGCATGGCTTCGTACCTCTGAGGTAACTGCAACCGATAGGCAACCAGACCAACTCTCTCCAATACCTCAAACGGCCCGACGTACCACAGTAAAAATTTACCCTATCTCAGAATCCTCTTTTGTCCCAACCTTTGTGCGACACGCAGGAAAACCTGATCCCCGACCTCGAACTTCAGAGGTCATCTCCACTGATCAGCATAAAACTTCTGTCGAGACTATTTTGTAGCCATCCTCTTCCGAATCAACTCTATTTTCTCTCAGGTCTCCTGAACAATATGAGGTCCCAGAAAAGCTGCCGCTCCTACCTCCAACCAGCATAAAGGATATCAACATGGCCTACCGTACAAATCCTCATAAGGTTCCATCTGAATAGTCACCATAAAATTGTTGTTGTAGGCGAATTCCACTAGAGGGATATGATTCTCCCAAGAACCACCAAATTCAAGAATTCAAGCTCGGAGCATATCCTCAAGCACCTAGATCATACGCTTGGGCTGGCCATCTATTTAGGGATGGTATGTTGTACTCAAAAGTAGCAGTGTACCCAAAGCCTTTTGAAGCCCCTGCCAGAACCGAGAAGAAAAATGCGCATCCCTGTCTGAAAAAATGGAGTGTAGAACTCCATGCAGATGTACGATCTCTCAGATGTATAGTCATCACTGATCATCGACACTGAAGGTCTCCATGATCGGTAATAAGTGAGAAACCTTCATAAGTCTGTCGACAACAACCCAAACAGCATCGTTCCCTCGAGGTGACCTTGAAAATCTGGTCATGAAGTCCATCACGATATCGTTCCACTTTTACACCAGAATGGGTAACTGCTGTAAAAGGCATGCTGGTCACTGATGCTCCGCCTTCACCTGCTGACAATTAGAACACCTCATGACGAAACCAGCAACATCCCTCTTTATACCTGGCCACTAGTACTGGCGATGAAGATCCCGATACATCTTGGTGATGCTAGGATGAACTTCCCAAACTGAGGAATGAGAGTCCCACATCAACTCCTCACGTATGTTTGTTGGCACCCATACGCGTCCCTAGAAACACAAGATCTCATCCTCACCCACTATCTATCCAGGAATAGGGTCCTCTCTTGACACACTCTCTTGCAGGAATATGCCTTCTGAGTCTGATAGCTGCCTCATCCGTACCCGATCAAGAAGTGTAGAGGTAACAAATATAGAAGATAGGAAGGTTTGTCCCTATCTGTCGTGCACCTTCAGATGCATCTCAGAGAACAGAGCCATAAGTTGCCACTCACTACTAGCCTCCTGAACTACCTGAATTTGAGTTCTTCTACTCAACGCATCTGCCACTACGTTTCCCTTTCCCGGCGTATAGGCAAGCTCGAAATCAAAGGAGTAAAGATACTCAACCCACCTGCATTGTCTCGTATTCAGATAACACTAAGTGGAGATGTACTTGAGACTCTTGTGGTCAGTGAAAACCAAAAAGTGCTCTCCCAGAAGGTAATGTCTCCAACAGCGCAAGGCATGAACAACAGCTTCCAACTCCAGATCGTGCGTCAGGTAGTTCCTCTCATGTGGCCTCAACTGCTGAGACCCGTACGCAATGACTCCATCTTCCTACATAAGCACAGTGCCCAGTCCGATACCTGAAGCATCACAATAAATAGTATAGCTCTTTCCTAGCTCTATCAAGACTAGTATCAGTGACGACGTCAACCTTCCCTTCATCTCCTGAAAGGCTAACTCACAAGAATATTACCATAAAAACTTTTCCCCCTTCTTGGTCAGACCTTTCAATGGTGCTTCTAGGCGTGAAAAGTCTTGAATGAAGCATCTGTAGTATCCAGCCAGCCCTAGGAAACTTTGTACCTCAAAAAAGTTCTTCATCTTCTCCCAGGAAACTACACCTCTCACTTTCTCTGGGTCCACATATACTCCTGCCTCTGAGATGATGTGACCTAAGAAGTGAATCTAATCCATCCAAAAGTGGATCTTCAAGAGTTTAGCATAAAGTCGATGCTCTCTCAGTGTACTCATAATGATCTCAAGATGGGTAGAATGGTCATGTCGAGTGTGAGAGTACACCAAGATATCATCCATGAAGACCACGAAGAAGGAATCGAAGTAAGGATGGAACACTCAGTTCATCAGTGCCATGAAAACTACTGGCACATTCGTGAGACCGAACTGCATAACGGTATACTCGTAGAGACCATACCTTCTCCTGAAGGCTGTCAGAGGTATATCTGATGGTCTAGCAAGCAATTGATGATAACCGGACCTCAAATCGATCTTGAAGAACACACGAGCTCCTCGAAGCTTATCAAAGAGTTCATCAATCCTCTTCAAGGGGTATCAGTTCTTGACCATCAACTAGTTCAGCTTCCGATAATCCACACAGAGCCTAAGGGTACCGTCTGCCTTCTTCACAAACAGGACAGCCGAACCCCAAGGAGAAGTACTGGGTCGAATGAAACCCTCTGCCTGCAAATCCTCCAACTGCTTCTTGAGATCTCGCAACTTAGGTGTAGCCATCCTATAGGGAGGAATGGACACTTGTGCCACTCCTTGAATGAGCTCAATAGTGAAGTCTACCTCACGCTCCGGAGGAAAACCTAAAATGTTTTCTGGAAAGACGTCTCTATAACGATCCACCACTAGAGTAAATTCCAACTATGAAGTCCCCTAATCATCCAGATAAAGACTAGAAATCTGGGTTCTAACCCTTTCTAGCCCATGATACTCGAGTCCCACTCGACTCGCCTGAAAATCCCATTCGCCTCTATAAAGAAAATATTCACCCTCTGGTGAAATGAAACTCACCATGTGGTGATAATAGTCGATGACTTCCAGGAAGGGAACCAACTAGTCCATACAGAGAATGACATCATACCCTGTCATTTCTAGGACATAGAGATCCCATAATAAACAATACACTACAACCTTGAGAGGGAACTCTCTACACTGACGCACACTAGATTTCCTCATCCCCAAAGGTGTGACTTGTGTCAACAAGTCGACGGAAGAAAGGATACAGAGCCCAAGGCTCTCTACAACAGCAATAGAGATAAATCTATGTGTAGAAACAGTATCGAAAAGTGCTGAAGATAAAACTGAGGATACTAAAATTATACCTCGAACTGTAGAATGTTCGGGATCCTGCTCCTAATAGGTCTGCTCCACAACAAAAGTCTACCCTGTCACGCGGCCCTGTGACCCTGCCTGACCACTCTGAGCTGATCCTCCCTGTTGGTGCTGAAGGACTGGTGACTGACTACCACGGCCTCGACCTCCACCTCGTCCCGAACGGCCGGAATAACTCCAGTTCCTCGATTGGTGAGAAACTGGTGGTGCTTCTCCTGAATGAGGAGTTATAGAAGAACCCTCGTTACCAGGTACTGGTGAGAAAACCTGGTAGAAACGCTAAAGTTAACACATCTTTCCATAAGATCGGCACTCCACTAGGTCTCTCTGGAACTGCGGACTCATGTGCCCTGCCCTTCCACACTAGTAGCATACTACCTGGCTACCTGGAGATGTATCTCGCCTCCTCGGATCACTACGCGAAGACTCCCTATGGCACTTCCTACTATCAACTGGAGGAACACTAGCTCTGGAAGCAGAACCACCCTGGCTCGCAGCTCCTAAGTCTCTCATATTGCGCTCTACAAATCATTTCCTAGTTGACAATGGAAGTGATGGAAGTCAATCGGAAGAGATTCACCTGCGAACGGATCTCCCACATGAGACCGTCCTCAAACTTCCATTCTAAGAACACCCCACTTCCATCTCGAAGGGGTGTGAAACACTACAGCTCGGTGAAACAAGAGGAATACTCAATAAAAGATAGATTACTCTACTCTAGACTCATGAACTCCCGGGCTTGATCGGCCCTCAGGGTCTCTGGGTAGAAGTAGTCATAAAACACGCGCTGGAACTCCTCCCAAGTCATAACCTGCTGATGACCCGCCTATGAGATCACGTCCCACCACCTCTTGGCGGAGTCTCGAAGCATGTAGGTAGCGAGCTTGACCCGCCTCTGTGGAGGCATCTCCATATTCTCAAAGAAAGTCATCATGGCTTCCTTCCATGACTCCACAGCATGTTGTCCTCCTTCCCCTGAGAAAGTAGGAGGATGTTGCTGCTGGAAAACCCACGTCAAGTCTGCCATGGACGTGGCAGGAGGCGGTACTCCCTGAATGGTCTGCATCATCCTCATAAATCCTTCCCTGAACTATGCATCAGCACCTGCAACTGGTATAACTGTCGGTGCCAAGGCTGGACCGATTGGAGGATCGGCAGGAAGTCGCTGATCAGCCATATCTGGTGTCTGATCACTATCTTGCAACTGATGTACAACTGGAGGACGTCTCGGAGGCATATCTCTAAAAGATCAAAAGCATACCTTAGATCAGGAAAACAAGGACAGAGAATAATGGAGTACAAAATAGAAAAAGGAGAAGGAAACACTCATGTTTTACAAAACATGACTACACGGCGTGTATAAACTCTACACGCCATGTACATAACTATTTTCCCCTTCTTGTGTCTCCTTGCACGGCTAACCCACATGGTCTTATCAAACTAAGACTACAAGGCATGTTCCCTGTGGACACGGTGTGTAGTAGACAAGGTTTCATGACCCGTGTTGTCAGTTACATGGTCGGTTACATGGCTAAGACTACACGGTGTGTTCCAAACAAACACAGCGTGTACTTGAAGAATTTTTTGACCCATGTTGTTGGTGACACGGCCAAGTACATGGATAACTCTTACATGGGGTGTTCCAAATAAACACGACATGTATAGGAGAAGATAATGCCGACCCATGTTGTTCGTGACATGACCGGGTACCTGGAACAAGACTACACGGCGTGTTCTTTACCAACACAGCATGTTCTACTCGAGCTTCCCCGGCCCGTGTTGTTAGTGACACGGTCGAGTACACAGCTCTATACTACACGACATGTATCTACCGTACATGGTGCATTCCTGGAGATTTTCACAACCTATGTTTTTGCTCACAAAGTCAGTGACACGGTTTAAAACCACGCGGCATGTATATTCAAAGTACACGTCGTGTATTCTAGGTTTTTCCGGGCACTATCTCTGAAACTGCACCGAAGCCCAAAAAATACTGAAAAACGAGCAAGGAGGTGACAAATTCCGATCCGTGAGGGCCCATACTCCCCAAAATCAAATCTTTGCATCTAATATAGTCATATATAAGGAAAAAACAAGTCTATGATTCACTAATTTCCAATTCAAGAGGGCCCATAACACCTCATGAACCAAAAAAATGGCGTTCATTTAAGCAAGGTACAAAACAAACAATTTCTCTATCAAACAACAGAGATTATATCAAAGAATCTATCACAATAGAATGCATAATCCACACAATGTCTATCACAACAACATGAAATCGCTAATGTACCCTAGATGGAATTGCAAGAATGCAAGGCATGTGATTTCTAACAAGTTCATTTGTGATGCATGAGAGGGAATACCCTCATCTCATCGGGTTGCGACAGAAATAGAACCATAATATCAACAACAATAACAACACATGGTGTTTGAATCACTCTATGTGAAATCAGATCAACTGTAACATAGTAAATTTAGAAAACTATAATAAGTGAGGTAGGTCAGCTTTTCCCTGTACACGGGTTAGCTACTCTTGAGCACAGCTTAATACAAAGTACTGAATCCTTCATATCTCATGCTAAGGCTCCAAACAGTAAATCAAGAGAAAAGAAACGCTCTGATACCACTTTGTAATGTCCCGGTTCCAGAGGCCACCAAAAGGTGCCCCGTACCTGGTTTCTCACATGGCCTCAAGCGTATTTCCCCAAATGCCAGAGGGTGCCAACTAGTAGCGAGGTCCTTGGGTGTGATAGTGGGGAAACTATTCCTTCATTGTCAGAGTACAAAGTGGAAGAGTAAAAAATATATAGCAGTAGAAACTGTAACCATCAATACAAGAGTAAGTAATAAATAGTGGAATACTAACAGTAAACAACTAGTGCACACACACATGTATATAAAAGGATGTGTGATACATATGTCTAGGAAAGCAGCCAAACAAGTCACAATGCTAAATAAAATACAGAAACCAAAGTACAAAATAAAAATAGATAAGCAAATCCTCAGCATCGCAAGCCTTATCTTGGTCCCATGCTCTCCATCTCCTGTTCACTCAAGAACCTGAAGTAGAAGGGTGCATTCCCTTATCTATACCTCCAACAATATAATCTGTTTGGGCCTAAAAGCATGACCCAAAAAGGGTGTGAGACAACGTCCCAATAGGCAACCACCCAAATATCTGTGCCTAACAGTCAGTGAATATATGGCAGGTAAAGTATAGTAAGCAGTAAAAAGTATAATACATGGCAGTAATGATCCACAGTTCTATCATATAAAGTACAAAATTAATAGCCAATCCACAATATGAATGAAAGGTAACACCCTAGGTAGTTCTCACAGCCTAACCCTTGTGGTTCAACCTACAAGTACTAGAAACCCTCTGGGAGGCACACACAATCTCACCCCTCTGGTTCAGTTAAAGAATAGACTTTCTGAGGAAGCACTCAACGTCAATTCCCCTTATAGTCTCGTATCATACTAAAGGATCTCTAGGGTAGAACTCAACGTCAATTCCCCCTGTGGCCCGCGTCGAGGAACTACACACTCTCTGAAGAAGCACTCAACATAAATTCTCCCTTGTGTTCCCACATCATAAATTAAAGACACTCTGGAGAAGACCTTAAGTCCATTCTCCCTATGGTCCACCACACTAGGTTCTTACAGCCCTGTGTAGAAAATATACATAGCGTGCGTATCGCCCCAAGTAACCCCCAAGAACTACTTGGCTATCATTCTAAGGCACAACAACATAACAGTACAACAGTTCCACTATCCTACAACTAGGCATGGAAACTGGAAAAACACCAAACAAGAAAAACAACCCTGGAAAAACATCCAGAGCACAATACAATTTACCCTATTCACAAACAATTACCTCTACTCAAGCAATCAAGCAAAATAGGTAACAAAAAGGGAAAAGCGGGTAACACACAATACCCCGTTCAAGGGTATTGGTGGAAATTGCACATAATATTCAATGACTTCCTACAGAAAGGTACAAACCACCTACCTCGATGCTAGGAGATTGATATAAGTGAACCATGATGATTTATTCTCCTTAGAACGTCGAGGATCTGAGAAAAAGTCAAAAACACTCAACCAATGATATCTTGATAAAGTGGAGGAATTGGAAAACAAGGATCCAGGAGAAGAGAGTTCTTACCACTGCGGTTCCAACGCTGTAGATGGCGGTCGATTCAGAGATCAGATGGAGACACGAGGGCTCATAGATGAATCATAGTCGTACGGGTCGCTCTTGGATAATGAACCTAAAGAAGAAGAGTGTTATGTCCATCAGGCGCGACCCTGCTCCATTTAATGAAAAAAAACAAAATACATGGCGTGTAATCTGTTTTCCGTACTCCGATTTAAGTGGCCTCCACATCACCCCTACACACCGTGTGTGTGGCCCTGACATGGTCAGAACATGGCCTAGCATGACAAGGGAGTACACAGCGTGTACTCAGAAAGTACACGGCATGTACTGCAAAAATTTCTAGAAACCCCACTTTTTCTCAAAAATCCTAGGAAAGGAAAGACATACCTGAAAACAATGATCCGGTTTCTTACACCTGACTTGTATGATATCTCAATATTCTATCACTTTTCTATACACACACATCCTCTGATGTGTAGAGGGATCATTTGGGTAAGATATATGTCATGTAGAATTAGTTCTTTACATATATGCAGATAGAAACTTGATTGTAATAAGGCCAAGTAATGGTCCCCATGATGATTTCCATGTGATTTAATTTAAGGCCTTTTAGCGTAGACAATCCATTTCATTAGTTCAATGTATTTTAGCTCTGACTATCTATTTATTTAGTTTATTTTCTTCAAGGTCATACCATTTGTTGCTTTAGTTTAAGGGCATTTATCTTGGACCATCTATTGATTTAGATTAAGGTCATTTATCTCAGACCATCTGTTACTTTAGATTAAGGTCTATAAGCTCAGACCATCTATTCCTTTAGCTTAAGTCCTTTTATATTAGACATATGTTTATTTAGTTTAAGGTCCTTTAGCTTAGAACATTTGTGGCTTTAATTTAAGGTTTTTAATCTCATACAATATATATCTTTAGTTTAAGGTCTTTTATCTTGGACAATCTATTTCTTTAGTGTAGGGTCTTTTAGCTCGGACCATCTGTTGGAACATGGGGTATAGTGCATACATTCTAGGAGTGACCTATAAAACTCTGAGGTTTTGGATCCTACTCTGTTGTTGTTGTGGATCACAAGGACTGTAATTACCTTTTATTAGAGTTACACACTTGTTTGATGGCCATAGGTGCATATGTAGGAGCCAGGGGCATGTATAAATAGTCAAGAAAAGGGGTCCCTTGATGCTGGGTAACTTTTACAAGGGCTATGGATGATCTATGTGGGTATTATTGATGAGTCTAGAATACTATGGATACTAAAACTGATTGGTTATTTGGGGATTGGATGATGTAAATCATAACATAAGAGTTTGAGACAATGAATATGAGATGGTGAAGACATGTCAGGTATGTCCCTTAGCATTCTTAAATGATGGTTCCTTCCACGGTGCTACAAAGGCTCATAGAATATGACTCTCCTTTCTGTAAAGGATAAGATGAACATAGATGGAAGATCAAGGCCCGTATGCATCAGTAGCATGGGAAATCAAAGATTATCTCCACTTATTTACAAGGGATATGAAATATTTGAGAAGACTCAAACTTCTAGATGATGATGTTTGATATGGGAAGAAAGCTATACAAGAATGTTTTGGGAAACCTATGGTAGCTATATTATAAAATGAAACTCGAACTCTACACCATATGGTTTATAATCACAAGATGTGGGCCAAAAAAGGCTATAAAATGATGTTTCAAAGTAAATCTTTGAGAAAGGTTATGAAACAAGATGATGTAATATTGAGGATACTGAATCTTCTTGGATAGTTTGGTATGGGGACTATAAATCACGATTTGGGGTGCTTAAATCTAGAGAATGGAATGAGACATTTATACTGGGAGTGGTTTAGACACACTGGCATGCTTAGTACTATCATGATGATGTCAAATCTAATGATAATTTGAATGTCCTTTTTTAGAGTGATGTATTTGGTTGACGGACATAAGTTTATATGTAGAAGCCACAACAATGCATGCATGGTCACGAAAAGGTCCCTTGAAGCTAGATATTCTTTCCAATGGTTATGGAAGGCTATCGTGATTTGGGACACCCCAACTCACGATGTTTTGTTTGTATAAGATGTAAAATCCAAGGAGGTTTTGAGTTCCCTAAAGGTTGTGTCACCACCTAGAAAACATAGTCTCATAGTGAGTTGATGTGACAAATATTTCCCTAGTTTTTCCTAGACCTGTGGGTCTAGAGAGAATATCCTAGCTTTTTCCAGGCATCTGAATCCTATGATCTTTGCGCCATTTTTTCTTTTTCCTTAATTTTTGGATGAGGATGATGATTTTAGAGTCTGGTGACTTGCCTTTTTCTTAGGTCTCCCTTTCTGGGTTTTTGACATGACCATTTTTTTGTTTCCTCCAATGGCAGTTTAAGGTCTTACGATTTGGACCATTATGGGCTAGAGTTTAAGGTATTATAGCTTTGAAAAAATCAAAAATAGTTTAGGGTCATGACTTTCATGGACCCAACGTGGAGGATGTGACACAAGAGGCTGATTGGGATAACTAGGGTTAAGAGTGCTCCAACATATTCACAATCATATAAGAGAAATGACTTAAAACATGGATCAAGTTTCTCGGTTCATGATAAATGACATGGGACAATTTTACAAGGACCGATTCATACACACTAGGGTGTTGAGTGCTTTCATGATGATGTGATGGTTCACGAGAATTGAAATGTATTTTAACATAGTGAAACATTTATTTGACAGCCATATGGACATATGAAGGATCTAGAGGCATGTATACATAGTCAAGAAAAGGTCCCTTGAAGTTGGATCTCTTTTCCAAGTTCCTTGGACAGTTGACGGTGGCCCTAGACACTCAAGACATGAAGTGTGGTATATGGATTTGTGGTGATCGTAAAGGATGGTGGAACCATGCCATACTCCAGTTGACTGAGGTAAGTCTCTTGTGGTCCTTTGATGAGGATTGAAAACTAGAATATGGTCTGCATAGTTTATTGTCATGTATTTGGGATATGTTTTCATCCATTAAGTTTAACGCCATGTGGTAAGGACATGCTTCCATGTATTTTAACATCATGTGGTATGGAAATGCTTCTGTATAGTTTAACAACACATAGTAAGGATGTAGAAACTAATGTGAAAGGTGTTAATGTTGCGGCGGAGCTAAAAAAAGTTAACTTGGGAATCACTACATATCCCATGAAAATGATAATCCAACCACCCGTAGTTCTTGGAGGGCAGTGAAGTTTAATGTTGTGCGGTGAAGACACCGATCATGCAGTTTAATGTCATGTAGTGAGGAAATTTGGAAATCCTTTTATATTATTGCACTCAAGACTATAATGGATTCGTTGTTTACCTTTATGCTTTGATTTTGAAGATAAGTACCTACCGTAATTCCTAAGATCACATGAGTTATGCTCTGTGTGATAAACAAGGAGCAGTGTGGGTTCCCCTACAGTGAATAGGTAAAATAAGGTTATAGCTAAGACATTTTTTATAATGAAATTTATAGAACAAGATATAGGATCAAAGAAACCCTACGTATCTCATTGAAAATGAGAATCAATCCATAAATAGTTTTTTAGAAACTATGCAGTTTAATGTCATGAGGCAAGGACCTCGATTGTGCATTTTTAACGTCATGTAGAGAGAATGATGGAGTACCCAACGTGAAGGGGAAGGGGAGTTGTTGATCCATGACATTTTATATCAGGTGGGCCATACAATTTAATATTTTGTGGTAAGGATGAACTCCATATAGTTTAACGTCATTTGGTCAGGATGAAATTTTCTATATAGTTTAAAGTCATGTAGTGCAGATGAGATGTTCCATGCAGTTTAACAACATGCGGTGAGGGTGAATGATGGGGCTTACTATTATGTGGATGCTCATTTGCTTAATATATTATGAAAAGTATTTATTGATAAATTTAACATTGGTGGGCGGTGTGACACACTTCACATCCCTGGTGGTCAGTGAATAGGCTATATTGTGAAAGACCTTATGTATGATGTAAGGTCCTCCCCACATGGGTTCCAATTTTAGGGGTTTCTTTATGGGTATCATCGAGGTTCTGATAGCCAACACCACTTCTCCTAGAAGGAATGAGGGGAGGTGAACATTTTTATTAAAATCTTATGCAATCCGATTCTGGTAAACATAAAGGATGTGCATTATGTGAAACATATTCTCATCTAGACATTCTAACTCATCCATCCATTTTTATAATTTTTCATCATCCGACAGCTGTCTGCAAATTTTTATTCAGAGTGAGGGAATCTGAACTTTTATGGGAAATACTACCTCGGTCCCGTACACCAGTGAGTATGGATATTCTTTTGTGGTAGTCCTCATGGTGGTATGGTAGGCCCACAAAAAAATGGAGGAGTTTATCTGGAAAATAATTATTATTCTTTTTCACCATCTTCTAGAGTATGTTTGAAAGAGTCTTATTAAAGGCCTCTATCTATACATTTTTCATTACATGATAGCAGGACTAGTGATTGTACTCGATGTTGTAGTCCTACTAAAGCTTCTTTAACTCCATGGAATTGAAGTTGGTGTCATTTCCCATCAATATTGTGTGAGGGACTCCGAACCTGGTGATGATATATGACTTCATTAATTTGATTTTATACTTCATCTCTACTTCTTTAAGGGGTATCACCTCAACCCATTTGAAAAAGAAGTCGTTAGTGGGAAGTATGTAATTGAACTGCTTGGAAGTGGCTGTGGGATATGGCCTCATGACATCCATCCCCCAAAAAATAAACATATAAAAATATTTAGAGGTATGCTGCAATTTAGTGGGCCAGTGGATGAACATTTCATGGGTCTGGAATTCATGAAATTTCATGGTGAAGTCCACATAGTCTTGTATCATGGTTTTCCAATAATATAAAAACCTCCTTATTTGGTGGGAGATCCTACTTCCAGTTTTATGGGCACCATAAGATCCTGCATGGACTTTATCCATAATGGAAAGAAATTCTCTTTATGTTATGACCCTAAGGATAATCCCATCAAATCCATTATTATATTTTTTTTCTCATTTGGGCAATCCTACAGAGTGATGGAAGGGGAGATGCCTTCTTTTAATGCTAGATATTGGTTTCTAAAATCATCCTCATCCATTTTTGAGTCTATGGAGATGTATTCAGGTGGATAAGGCAGTCTGAGAGCCTCTCTATCAGTATCAGGGTGAGATAGACCATTATAAGAGATATCACCATCCCCTGATATCTGTGTTGTTGCATAGAGATGCTAGAGATGATTTTCCCTAAGGATAGAAGACATTTGTACTTATGGAATTAGATCTTCCACCTTGACCATTTTTATGGGGAGCAATTAATCATCATCGTGCATGATCTAGGAATTAACAGGGGAAATTCCTAATCCATTAATATATACAACCTATATATCATCATTTGTCATTAGTTTCTTGAAGACCTTCTTGTTAAAATTTTATTCAGCATATATGACTCTACAAGCCTTGAAGGTGGAGCTATCACCATTTAGTGTGTTAGCCTCTCCATTGATAGGGTACATTAGACATTGATAGAATTTTTATGGTACTATGAGGTGGTTATGGATCCAAGGCCTTCCAATAAGGATATTATATATGGTATCCTACTTGATAACCATGAACTCGACATCATATGTGAGCTCCCAAAATTGGGATTCAATTCTGGTCTTCATTGGGGGTCTCTGATTATTATTTTTGTATCCCTAGATGGTCAGCTTTGCAGGGGATAAGTCACATTTTTTACACCCCAGTCATCAGAGGGTCCAGAATTGGAAAAAATTGATGCCTGATCCATTATTATTCAACACCTTTTTGAAATTAACATTATTGAGTCTTTCCAAACTTTATAATGGTCTGATGCTCCCTTCTATGGCCTCTTTCTACTGTTAATCAATGAATGAGATGGAAACATGGCATCCTAAGGGCATAGAATATACTTCATATACCTCAGCAATAGTGCCTTCTATCTAAAATTCCTATGGGATCTAGAGGGCTTCAAAGAGTGTATCCTTGAGTTATTTTTAAATATGGAGTGCATCGATGATTGAGATTTTTTATGGGACTACAACTAGTTATTTCAAAATATCATACTTTTTCACATGAGGTCAGTTTTTCCTAATATAGTGTTCTTCTTGGGAATGTGGATCAGGGAATGGAGCAAGTGGTTCATGATCTGAAGGAGATGATGTAGATGGACCTATAGCTTATATAGTGGTTGAGGGGTATATGTTTCTAGTGATTTAGGTTTTGTTAGCCTTCCCCATTTCCTAGGTTGATCGTATTGAACCCCTACTAAGCAGTCATGCAAGATGATCCGATGTGGGAAAAAACTGGAGGGATTTCAGGAACCTACTTTCCCTTTCGGATCTTTCTAGAGCGCTTTCCCATGGATCTCAGATGCATATATATCTCCCATGGGGATAGGACCATAATATTGAGATTGACGACATCCACACTACACCTTGTATCCCTGAATCTAGCACATGCGTCCTTTCATTCCTCAGTTATATGTAGGAAAGCCATATTCAAGGGAATACTCATCATCGGAGAAAGGGTATGTAAAGTATACTATGTTGGTAGAACCAAATAAGAGATCCTTGTTTGATGAGGATTCTATTTGGTGGGGCGGTTCCCATCTTGTCGCCGTCAAAGGGAATAAATCAGTGAGGGTTAATGCATGTTTTGAAGGAGAATATGATTCTTCCTCTTCTTTTTCATTCCACCACTGGTGGTCACTCCCACCTTTGAGAGGTTCATATGACACCTCTTTCTTAGGTGGTTGAGCTACTGTTGGCCTATGCAACTGTGATCTCCGCATTGTGTGGGGTCAATCAACTGTATTCTAAACTATCCAGTTGTCTAATTTTCATGTGTGTCTAGTCGATACCTTCTTACAATAGTCCTATTCTTCTGGTTAGACCATGATTATGCAAGACAACTTCTAAATGGAATTATTCAGCACCACTTGTCTATAATCGATCATTCATTAAAGGATATCTTTTAAGATGAAACAATTCTAGATATTATGACCCAACCTTCTGTGGAAAGGGTAGTAATCGGGCCGGTCGATGAGGTTGTCCTCATCGGGGTTCATGGGTTGCAGAAGTGTGAGCAGGTTATTGTCTATATTTCCTAAGAAATAATTTTGGACCTTTTCATTATAGTTGTACACCTTATTCATCTATTCTTCACATCTCAAATAGCCATAATTTCTCTATGATTCTTGATGAGGGAGATTCTATGGTTGTCACCGCTCGATAAGAGGTAGTGGGCGGTTCAACACTAGCTTGGGCATCTGGATAGGTGTCGTTGGTTTTTGAGAGTGATAGCTAAAACTTACATTATGGATGGAATTTTCCCCTATGTTGTGGGAATGAGTCGATATTTCGACCAAGCCCACTTAATGTCCTCCTCCAAACATTGGGTTGTTTTAACAAATTCATGGAATCTGCCCAGATATTTCATTGGAATTAGGGGTGTCATCAAATCATCCCTAATATTTTCGGTATAATGTTCCAGTAGCTACTCTTTCAAGATAGGGATGATGAGTGAGTAGTTCAAACCCTTCCACTCTACTAGGAAATCAGACACCCTCCCATTTTAATGTTCTTTGTATTTTTTAGGTCAAAAATCGTTGTCTTCCTCAGTTTAGAACAAAATTGGAAATGGAATTGAAGATTGATGTCTTCCCATCATGACATAGATCCTGCTGATAGACTGTTATACCAAGAGAAAGCTATCCCTTTCATATTCTTTACAAAACACCTCAACTTGGTTGCCTCTTAATGATCTCGAGGACCCATCATCATCCCACATTGGGACACAAAGTGTGTGATATACTACTCAGGGTCACCCAAACAGTCAAAGGTGGAGAAGGATGGATTGATAATTTTGGGTGGATGTGGGGTATCATCAACCCATTTAGGATATGGATTCCATTATGGATGCATAGGCATGCACCTTCCTTCCATGGCTTCGATTCGAGTAGCTAGGGACTTGATGATATTAAAGAGCTCCAAAGGCACTACTTCCTGGACCATTTCCCACCCATGGGGAGCCAGTGGGGGTAAATGAGGTGGCATCATTTTTATCACTACATGATTTTTAATTCACCCTAGGATTGTATGGTAATCCTGAAGAGAGAAAGGTTGTTTCTACAATGGAGGGAAGTCATAATAAATTTCGACTTCCTTGTGTATGTGGTATGGATTCCTAGACCCAGAACCAATCAGTTATTCAAAATCTTCCCTTGATGATGGATCATTTGTGGGAGGGAGAAAAGTTTCCTCTTCCTGGATATGATACCCTATAGGAATTATCCTCTATGTAACTCCCCATTATGTTTCTGAAGAGATTCTATTTTACTTTCATATTATAAAAAATAGTTCTTCAGGGTAGGATCTGTTCTCCTCTTGGGAGGTGATTGAGATGTAGTTATACCCTTCCCCTTGTAAGCATTTTTTTGGGGAGGTAGTAACTCAATATTCATAATTTACATGTTCTAAAGTTATCTTTGGTTCTAGTTGTTCATTGCCCCATTCGGTATATTCAATTAACACTCCTCTTGAGGAACGTCTTCTTTGTCTTGACCCTCCGTATTTGTGTTGTGATCAATATATTCCATGTTGATAGTGATGAAATTCACAGAGGCCTATTGGGAAATGGTGGTCATTCCATTACTTTCGAAATAACATGATGATTCTGCATATCTTCTATTAGGGTCATTATTCAAACCCTTTTCCTTATTGGGTCATTTTTTCTTGAGACCCTGACGAGGCTTAACCATCCTCACTATGTGTTACTCTCACATTGGTCTATGAACAGTGATCCTAGGGGATTTTTTGGTTAGGGTTTTCAAAAAATACCTTACTAGAAGAGGTGTGTCTGAGGGTAGGTGGGATGATGACCATTGGATCATTTCTCCCAATATAGAAAACACTAATTCCCTCTATGGTGGTGATGATGATTAAAATTCCCCTATCCATGTGGGGTGGGGTCATTCCGGGCCGCATTTAGCACTGACTGGTCCAATTTTTGATGATCTAATGGCTCTGGTCAGGGATTTTACGACTCTCGAAATGGACATAAATGCCCCCATACCAGTGTGGTGGGGTTGTTCATGGATCATTGATTCTATTTCTAGGGTCCTTCTTTGGGGATACTGAAACTAAGGATGGTGTTTAAGATATAAATTCCCCCATCCCAATGGGAAGGGGTTCGCTTGTAGGTACTTTTGATGTGTCCCAAATTCTCTTAAAAATTAACATTATAAGAGGTGGAGGTAGTATTAGATATTCCCCCAGCATGGAGATCTAGGTCTGCTCCTAAATTGCTGATACCATAGTTGTAGTAGCACAACACTTGATATGGAGTAATTATGTTCTTGTAGGTGTTGGGTGCGAAGGTGACTCGTGGTGAGAATCATTTCTCACAGGAAGTTTTTTGGGTGATTTCAACTTCAGTATCCATGTTTTAAATGTCTTATTATTATTTATAGGGGGCTAGTTATAAGTCCTATTGGATATCCGCCCTCTCTGTCCATAATGTATGGGCACTATTGAAGTAGATAAATTCGGTTGTAGTGACCAACTTGCTCAAGGATATCTCGGTCCCTTGATCTCACCAGAAGCTATAACATTATAGGATGCCATATCTAAAGGTCTCTTTTGTTTCAAGGGAGCGTAAATCCGTTACTCTTCATACTGACCATATCCCTAAATACAGATGCATGATGTGGATTCATAGATCAGCTTCTGAAGAGTTTTGATGTAATGGCGGCAAGCCTGTTTCATATTTGCACTGTACTTTTCTAGTTTCGGATCCTAGGTCAGGGAGATAGGAGCCAGGTCTAGCTAACAATAAAGTATATTTATCATTTGGAGGTGAAACTAATATTGTGGATAAGGGATATGTAATTCTTTCAGTCACTGATGAGTGGCCCAAATATTTTTTCATAGATAAGGCATGCCATCAATCTCTAGCTCCTCTAGGATCTCGGAGTGAGTAATGGTGAGGGGATAAAACATGATGAAGAGGTTTTTTATGGAAAAATATCCCCATATTTTCATGTTGGAATCAAAGTTATTAGACTTACATGACTCTATTCAATCATACCATAGAGGAGGGCTCTAATGGTCACCTATTAACGGGAATGGGGTTCTGTTGGAATTTTATGAGGGACCATATATAGTTGACCCTGATCATATGATAACCTCTCTATATAGAGGTATCAATGTTTGGAAAACCTCTTCATATGAAGGTGTCTGGTCAAGGGGAGGATTTCCTTGTCTTGGGGAGATATCATCGTGGGGAGGTTGACTATGGTAGATGTCAGGAGTAGATTCCATGTGATCTATCTCCACACTACCACGAGGATGACTGTCACGGTAGTGAATGTGTTCTGCTTCCAATTTTATGGAAGAGACTATGGACCCTCATGGTGTTTAGAATGTTTCTCAAACAACCTCACAAACACTATCATTGGCAAGATTAGAGATATGGGCCTTGTTCTACATCGAGGTTAGAATATACCGACTTGCCTTTTGGAGTTTTACAGTGGTATGTTCTTGTTATATGAAAGCTACCAGAACTTGTATATAAATATATAATGTGGTGTGGATATGATCCTTCTATTGAGAAACTACCAAAACATGCTGATGAAATGTCTCATTACTGATAAGAAAGTGAAAGTTTCCTAAGGTGTGTGCCATTCTCACATGGTGAGCCTCAGTCAAGACGATATTATGAGCTCAGTCCTGAGCCATTGGGATATGCCATGTGTCTTTCACGGAAGAAATATGAGCCTTACCTGAGGTTTTTTACACTCTCACTTGGTTATCTTTGGTTATATTATTAATATGAGTCTGGTCTGAATATGCATTCCCCATTGGAATATGCCGACAGACCTTCAGAATGGGAGAAGGAATATGAGCCTTCCCCTATGTTTCTTTATAATAATGATGGAATAATCCTTTGTTGGAAGATGTGGGAATATGAACTTGACAAATATTATCTACTAAAATATTCTAGATAGATCCGTTGATTGGAATATGATCCTATCCCAAGGCTTATTATATTCCCACTTGGTTAGCCTCGGTCAGGATAGGATTATGAGCCTAATCATGGGCCTTTGGAATATGTTAGTGGATTCTTTCAACAAGCATGTTCTCCTTCCCCAAGGCATGTGCCACTCTCACCAGGTTGGCCCTAGTTGGAACGAGGATATGATCTCAATTAGATGCCTCAGTCTTCATCATAATATGTCGATAGTCCTCCCAGGTGGGAGTAAGAGTCTGTTCTTTCTCTAATACAACCACTTTTCCACAATAATTAGAGTGATTTTTTTCTTGGATATAGGGATAGGAGTATGCGCCTACCCCTTCATCTGTGGACGTAATGGAATATGTCAGTGGCGTTCATTAAATATTGAAAAAATATATTGGAATTTTAGAAAAGTTTGTGCATAGATATGAGTTTCACATTTTATTTCTTCGTGATGAACTTGAAGATCTCTTCTATTGAATAGGGGATATAATCCCACTTCTTTCCTCCTTGTTCCATGGGGTATACCAATGGGATTCATATAAGGGGGTAGGAATATGATCCTCCCCCATGCCTGTTGTGGGAGTATGTATGAAAACTTGTTTAGACTGAGAAATGACAGGATCCTGCTGATTGCTCACTACCTCAGTATGCAGACAGTCATCATTGGTAGAAGTGGTGATATGTTCCCTCTCCTGGATATCCAATACCATTCTCCTCTGATTATTTTTCCTTATAGCCCATGCATGGGCATCATAGGGAATTTTTATCAGATGGTACCCTCAATAGGAGGCTGAGGGGTACCAGAAGAATGGTTTTGGTGATAGCGGTTAGCAAGCACCCTCCTGGGTGGATCCTAAACCTAACGGGATACATATCTGGATTCATGGTCCACCTTCCTCGGATTCGGAAGGTGATAGTTTTCATGCTCTCGGGATAATCTCTCAAAGTTATTGGTTGTAGTGATGAGAGAAATAGGTTTAGTAGCAGCCTTCCCCAGGAAATGTGGGCTTGGCGGCTATCACGTCTGGAGGACATCAAAAGTATCTCCCATGGTCGGGATAGTACCATATAAATGGTACTGATAGACCATCATATTCGCTACCTGCCATTAAATTTTTTGTGTAGGTGATACTATTTTACAAGCCGTGGAAGTTGCAGTTGTAGATGATTTTCCAAAAGGACTTCTAGATGATGATGACATCATCTCGAATCGGGCTGAGGAAGAATTGTATACAATTACACAAATGAAAAAAAAACAAGGTTACCGATTAGTGTAGTAACATAAGGATAATATGATCAAATAGATATTCATGGTTAACTCATTTGTAATTTTATTCTAAATTCTTCCATTCCACTTATTTGGACTTATCAAAATGAGGATGGACTTATGAGAACCCCAGCTACAGTGGGTCATTTGTAATATTATTCCTGTATTATTTCCTTGTTTGTATATGTTTTGAAAAAAAAGCGGCCTAATGAATTAGAACCCAATCATTTTAACATTATAATCATTCATGTTGGTTTTATCATTTTTTTCCATATAAGGGTAAAAAAAAGATGGATCGATGGGAAAAAACTGATCATTTTTTCATTGGAGAGTTTCACATTGGGTTCACCATTTTTGTTTCATTGATTTTTTCATACATGGATCATGGAGTGGGATTTCCCTTGATGGTTTGACTGAAGGGCGTAATATAACCTCTATAAATTTCATACATTAGTAACTCCATTTGTTTCATCTTCCCTAGAATATTCCAAATGTTCTCTTATCTATATCTGGGTACGGACCTCCTTTGTAACACCACGAGTTTCCATGATACGCTTCTCATTCAATAATGCAATAGCTTGCATTGTACGCAAGTTCGAGATTCTAACACACCGCGACTAATCAAAATAGCCATTATGAATAGTAATACCCACGTTTTGAAATTATTTATATTTTATATTTCAAAATGGACTTCATTTTTGGATTCAGAATTTCAATTATAGCATAGGCTAAAATTTTGGCATTGTTCTGAAAAACTTCAATTTTTGATGAATAGTGAAACCACTAAGTGGTAGTTAAATAACTGATTTTTCATTTAAATAAAATATTACCACTTCTGTGATTTGATTTTCAAAAATCCGACATACATGGTTGTAATTAGGAATTAAAATGTGGTTCAATGGGATTAAAATAATTTTTTCGGGAATAGTAACTTTTAAGTTTAATTAATTGCGATTAAAGGTAATTAGTGAAGTTTAAGGTAAAAATGCTATTATAAAAATATTAAATGACCATTACACTTGTCCTACCTCTATTGGATGAGTCATGGCCGACCAAGACAATACATGGGTCAACTTGGGGACCCCATGGAGCCACTTTGGTAGGAAAATGACATAAATAACTTTTATTTAAAGTTAAAATAAAAATGTCACAAACATAAGTTATTTTACTAAAGCAATTTTTAAATGGGGTTATACAAGTCATATTTTTGACTATAAATATTCTTTAGAAATCTAAAACGATTTCCTACATCATGATAATTTTTCTATAATTTTTAGACATTAAATAAATTTAATTATTTATGACACCATGATGATGCCGCGATTTCCTCATTAATTAATGATTTAAATAAAATGAAAGGATAATGTAAAATCTAAGGCTTAAACTTGTCAAAAACCTATTGGATGAGGATATTTAGAACCCTTATAACCTTATCCTAGAAAGATATCATTTTGGGACCTTTAGAATCCGAAAAGCATTTCTTAATAAAGTAACATTTCATGACAATCCAAGAGTTCCCCTCTTCTCCTCTTATAAAAGGCCCCCACCACTCCCACCTTATTCACACCTTCAAGCCATTTGGCTCGGCCAACCTCTACCCAAATACTCTCCTAACTTCCCTAACTTACTCCTAGAAGCCTCACTTTGGGCAGAAGTCTTTCCAAGGAAGCCTTTGTCTCAAATCAAAAAGAGTTACCCGATTTTAAGGTAATGTCTTCTCTAATGTTGTTTTGTTTTATTTAGCTTCTCCAACCCCTTAAACTATTTTTATTCATTTATTTTGTACAAAAACCAGTATCTAAAATATACTAGGATGTTTTTATGATAAGTATTTGGTTTACACATATACACACCGTAGTCTAATGGTTAATTAACATATTGTTTCTGTGGGTGGCGAAATACTGCCTCACAAAACGATGATTGTTCAATATTATTTTAACACCTCTAATGGTGGAAATTTTGATGAAACTATTTTCATATATGATATATATATTATGTCTATGTTTTCTTTATGCTTCTTTATTTCTCATTTATGGAATACTTTATGACTTCCATTATGGGTAAACATGATAATCTCATTTTAGGAAGTGTGGACTACCACCCCCTCAAAGTGATTTGAATCGTTAATACCATATGTGGGATGTATAAAGGATGGAGTAAATGGTATTATACATTATATTATACTGTAATTATATTATAACTTTATATAATTATAACTTCATTCCATTAAATACTAAATAGAAATGAAATTAGTGTTCATGCGTACGTACGGCTTACCGTCTCCATGAACGGTGCATTTCATTTCTTACCTCTAAATGTTATGTAATATTATAAATAAATGTATATACTGGATATATATGATGTATATGATATATACATCATGAATATAATTATGGATATAATGGATATATTACCACATGAACAAAGTGTAATTATAAGAAGTTTATTTTTGACTCAAGTACCAAAGATCGACAAAACGACCGTTATAAACTTAAATAATTACATAATGTTCATGACACGGTAAAAAGTGACATAAAAGGAATAATGAACTTGAAAAGGGTTCTTAAGAAGGTATAGATTAACTCTAGTTTATTATTCAGGAGGTTAAAGAGCGGTCGAGTCAAGTCATACATGAGGTAAGGGAATTTCTTAACCCAATTTCTATTCTGTGGGTTAATCTCCTACTTTTAAATTATGTCATGATATTATTATGTATTATCTTGTATTTGTAATTTATTTATGTGTACTTATATTGAATACACATAATAGATCTATTTTATTATAAAAATGTTCTTTGTAAGGACTTCATATCAATCTCCTTTCATTGAGGCATATTTGGTTTTATACACACCATTCATTTATACGATGTATAAACCCCTTTGACTTTTACTTTTATTCAAAAGGAATCTTTTTATACGAAGCACTTGTACTAAATGACAAAAGGAATGTTTTTTCTTACGTATGCGGTGACAACGACTTCTCCGCCGCCGTGACTATTATTTGAGTTTCGGATTCCTCTATAAGCCATAACTTTTTTTAAATGAAAAATAAATACCAAGTTTTAAATGTATTTTATTCTGGTATTGAAAATGGTTTTGATAATGTTTTTATTATATCAATGTGTTGTATGATATCTTGTGATTGAAATGTGGAAATGTTATGTTGCCTTTATGCATGTTTTATGTGATACGATTATGTTATGGTTTATGATATGTTTAAACCTACTCATATGAGGAATGCATTGGACTTAATAAGTGACGGGTGGAGCCCGCTATAGCTCCTCGATGCATCAGCAGGTCTCATGAGACAAACTAGTGTCTTGGCACAAGGCCTTGACAAAATCTTATTTCTATTCTTGGCACGAGGCATTGGCTACGTGGTTATGATAGTCTGGCATTATGCATTCCATCATTATGAAAATGGTTATTAATATTGCATGTGATTATTCGACCAGTAGAATATCTATGTGAAGAAGTAAATGGAATTATCTCATGTTACTTTTTTTCATATTATGTTGAAGTTCAAATTTAAATGGATTTTCTTTTAGTTATACATTGCCTTAAATGTTTATGTTTATTGATGAAAGCATCCGCTATATTGTTATCCTTACTGAGCATCTGAGCTCACCCCTTTCAATGTTTTAATTTTTCCAGGATGTGATGAAGTATTATAGGAATGACCTGTAGGGATAGTCTGAAGGGGATATGAGT
Source organism: Viscum album (assembly GCA_963277665.1). Taxonomy (NCBI): domain Eukaryota; kingdom Viridiplantae; phylum Streptophyta; class Magnoliopsida; order Santalales; family Viscaceae; genus Viscum; species Viscum album. Next base: position 1,259,873,274 of record OY728140.1, on the reverse strand, counting down.
GTGGAAATTGGAGACTATTTTGTTGTAGTTTTTCACTTTACGATGTAATGTAACATTTATGAATGTATCTAGTGCTTCCAAGGATACTAAACTAATTAGTCTTTCGAGACTTGATCTTTTGTGATCATACCAATGTTACGAAGTAATGCACCGACTCTGGGTAACTGGGGTCGGATAATTACAGTTTTTATCAGAGGAATTTTAGTACTAACCTTGGAAGATAGATTTATATAAACTCTTATTAGAGCACATAGCCCAAAGATAGACGTTGAGGACTAATATAGAAGAACTTCCTAGAATTTTGGTATTATAGAGATGTTGTGAGTTTTCTGAGCATTACATCCCTGTCAAGATACGAGCAAGTAGAGGTGGATCTTCCATAGATATACCTAGGGTTAAAACCCAAAAACACAACTTTAAGCTAGACTCGAACGGGACCTGGTGAACGACAACGGGCCTTGCTGCACTCTTGGTTACGACACTCCCAGGTGATATGCTTAGGATAATTCTCATTTTCGTTACAAACCATTATGATGGGTTATTAGTATATACTTCCTCAAAGAAATTTTTTTATGATTATGGATTATATCCATAAATATTTCAATTTATGTTAAGTATTTTACAAGTATGGAATGGAGAGAGTTCAAAGATCTTTTCTTAGAAAAATACTTTCCTCGTGACCATCGAGCAGATATGGAAAGGCAATTTCTGAGTCTGAGAAAAAAGGAGGATGAGAATGTCGCAAAGTATGAGGCTAACTTTACAAGGTCAGAAAAGCATGCAGAAGATTATATACGTAACCCAAGAAGTAAGATTGATCATTTCCTTGATGGGTTAAAACCATTTCTTCGTTGAGCTTTAGTATCACAATCCTTCTCATCGTACGAAGATATTGTCTCGTGTGCTATCAAGACAGAAAATAAATTCTCTAAGTCTTATGACAACAAAGTAAAGAAAGAGAAGAAGAGAATGGTGGAACAGGAGACAGATAAAGAGAAAAAGGGAAAGACGGATTTTCTATTATGTGATAATTGTGGGAAGAATCACCCCAGTGCTTGCCTAAAAGGAATGGGAGTTTGTTATAAATGTGGAGAAAAAGGTCACCAAGCTCGTGATTGCAAGGGAAAGAAAGAGGCTATCAATGTCGAATGCTACAATTATAGGGAAATGGGGAATTATGAAAATGAATGTCCTAATCGCCAGGGAAACATACCTCAGAAAAGGCCAAGGGATCAAGGACAATCTTATGTTGTTACTACATTTGAAGTGGAATAATTAATGTATTGGTGCTTTTGGACTCAAGGATTATATTCTAGTTATAATAATAATGTGATATATATAAGGGTTGTACTACAGTACTTGTTGTTACAGTAAGGTTTTAATATGATGAAGGTAATCATATTTTTAGTATGTGACAATAAGAGAAACTTTACTTTGTTTGGGGAATCTGATAAGTCTATTTTGGAATTAAGAGACCTTTTAGAGAAAGTTTGGACAGAGGAATTTTGGATAACTATAAAGGTTGGGATGGATTAAGTTGAACTTTGAATAGTATTGTTTAAGGTTAAAACATTTCTGAAGATTATTTTTGGAATATTATAATACTATATTTTTATTAAAAGGACAACGTGAAGGGTGGGGCATAACCCGTCATGTCGGAAAAAGCTGCAGGAATCGAACCCACAACCATAGTGCGACAGGCCATTATTACCTACCACTAGCCCACAAGAAGTCCCTAGTTATTAAAAAATAGTTTTACTAATCTAAATGGTATGTGTTAATATTCGTAACCTTATACAATTAGGATAAATAGAATATTTTTGAGTTCTATTACCTTTTAGAGTGAAAGAAGGGTTTGTGGTAAAAAAACTAAAATAATGAAAGTCTACATGATAAGTATGTATATTCCCTTACGTTCTTAGTAAATCTCCTAAATAAATTCCTCAACTTTATAAAAGGTAACTTAAAACAAAAATGTTTCCAGTTAACGTTTCCAACTGGGGATTCAATGACCATTTAACCAATCAGAAGTTTGTGATTTTCTTATTGTTAACTTTCTCCTAATCCAGTTTTCTACAACTCTCCATCAAACCTTTTTGGTTTGTTTTTCTTACATATCCATATTTTCATAGAATCCTAGTATGGGATATCTCAGGTGACCTTTGTACTTATCTTTCTTTCTTTTAAAGTTATATTTTTATTAACCTTATTTCCGATGTGGGTTGTCTACAAAGGTATTTTCTATTTTCAACCTTTTATTTTCAAAGAAAAATTTCAAATTTTGAGGGTGCAATTTATTGAAGGAGGGGAGAATGTAACACCTCGAGCTTCCACGATACGCTTCTCATTCAATAATGCAAAAGCTTGCATTGTACGCTAGTTCGAGATTCTAACACACCGCGACTAATCAAAATAGCCATTATGAATAGTATTACCCACTTTTTGAAATTATATATATATTATATTTCAAACTGGACTTCATTTTTGTATTCGGAATGTCAATTATAGCTTAGGGTGAAATTTTGGCATTGTTCTGAAAAACTTCAATTTTTGATGAATAGTGAAACCACTAAGTGGTAGTTAAATAACTGATTTTTCGTTTAAATGAAATATTACCACTTCTGTGATTTGATTTTCAAAAATCCGACATAAATGTTTGTCATTAGGAAGTAAAATGTGGTTCAATGGGATTAAAATAATTTTTTGTGGAACAGTAACTTTTAAGTTTAATTAATCGCGATTAAGGTAATTAGTAAAATTTAAGGTAAAAATGGTATTATAAAAAAATGAAATGATCCTTACACTTGTCCTACCTCTATTGGATGAGTCATGGATGACCAAGACAATACATGGGTCAACTTGGGGACCCCAAGGAGCCACTTTGGTAGGAAAATGACATAAATAACTTTTATTTAAAGTTAAAATAAAAATGTCACAAACATAAGTTGTTTTACTAAAACAATTTTTAAATGGGGTTATACAAGTCCTATTTTTGACTATAAATATTCATTAGAAATCTAAAAAGATTTACTACATCATGATAATTTTTTTATAATTTTTATACATTAAATAAATTTAATTATTTATGACACCATGATGATGCCGTGATTTCCTCATTAATTAACGATTTAAATAAAATGAAAGGATAATGTAAAATCTAAGGATTAAACATGTCAAAACCCTATTGGATTAAGATATTTAGAACCCTTATCACCTTATCCTGGAAATATATCATTGTGGGACCTTTAGAATCCGAAAATCATTTCTTAATAAAGTAACATTTCATGACATTCCAAGAGTGCCCCTCCTCTCCTCTTATAAAAGGCCCCCACCACTCCCACCTTATTCACACCATCAATCCATTTGGCTCGGCCAAACTCTGCCCAAATACTCTCCCAACTTCCCTCCCTTACTCCTAGAAGCCTCACTTCGGGCAGAAGTCTTTCCAAGGAAGCCTTTGGCTCAAATCAAAAAGAGTTACCCGATTTTAAGGTAATGTCTTCTCTAATGTTGTTTTGTTTTATTTAGCTTCTCCAACCCCTTAAACTCTTTTTATTCATTTATTTTGTAACAGAACCAGTATCTAAAATATACTAGGATTTTGTTATGATAAGTATTTGGTTTACACATACACACACCTTCGTCTAATGGTTAAAGAACATACTGTTTCTGTGGGTGGCGAAATACTGCCCTACGAAATGATGATTGTTCAATATTATTTAAACACCTCTAATGGTGGCCATTTTGATGAAATTTTTTTCATATATGATATATATATTATGTTTATGTTTTCATTATGTTTCTGTATTTCTCATTTAGGGGGTACTTTATCACTTCCATTATGGGTAAACACGATAATCTCATTTTAGGAAGTGCGGACTACCGCCCCCTCAAAGTGATTTGAATCATTAATGCCATATGTGGGATGTATAAAGGATGGAGTAAATGGTATTATACATTATATTATAATGGAATTATATTATACCTTTATATAATTATAACTTCATTCCATTAAATATGAAATAGAAATGAAACTAGCGTTCATGCGTACGTACAACTTACCATCTCCTTGAACGGTGCATTTCATTTCGTACCTCTAAATGTTATGTAATATTATAAATGAATTTATATACTAGATATATATGATGTATATGATATATACATCATGAATATAATTATGGATATAATGGATATATTACCACATGAACAAAGTGTAATTATATGAAGTTTATTTTTGACTCAAGTACCTAAGATCGACAAAACGACCATTATAAACTTAAATAATTACATAATGTTCATGACATGGTAATAAGTGATATAAAAGTAATAATAAACTTGAAAAAGGTTCTTAAGAAGGTAGAGATTAACTATAGTTTATTATTCATGAGGTTAAATAGCGGTCGAGTCAAGTCGGACACGAGGTAAGGGAATTTCTTAACCCAATTTCCATTCTTTTGGTTAATCTCCTACTTTTAAATTATGTCATGATATTATTATGTAAAATCTTGTATTTGTACTTTCTTTATGTTTACCTATAGTGAATACACATAATAGATCTATTTTATTTTAAAAATGTTCTTTGTAAGGACTTCATCTCAATCTCCTTTCATTGAGGCATATTTGGTTTTATACACACCATTCATATATACAGTGTATAAACCCCTTTGACTTTTACTTTTATTCAAAATGAATCTTTTTATATGAAGCGCTTTTACTAAAAGACAAAAGGAATGTTTTTTCTTATGTATGCGGCGACAACGACTTCTCCGCCGCCGTGACTATTATTTGAGTTTTGGCTTCCTCTATAAGCCATAACTTTTTTTAAATGAACAATAAATACCAAGTTTTAAATCTATTTTATTCTGGTATTGAAAATGGTTTTGATAATGTTTTTATTATATCAATGTGTTGTATTGATATCTTGTGATTGAAATGTGGAAATGTTATGTTGCCTTTATGCATGTTTTTTGTGATACGATTATGTTATGGTTTATGATATGTTTAAACCTACTCATATGAGGAATGCATTGGACTTAAAAAGTGACGGGTGGAGCCCGCTATAGCTCCTCGAGGCATCGGCAGGTCTAATGAGACAAACTAGCATCTTGGCATGAGGCCTTGAAAAAATCTTATTTCTATTCTTGGCATGAGGCCTTGGATACGTGGTTATGATAGTCTGGCATTATGCATTCCATCATTATGAAAATGGTTATTGATATTTCATGTGATTATTCGACCAGTAGAATATCCATGTGAAGAAGTAAATGGCATTATCTCATGTTACTTTTTCCATATTATGTTGAAGTTCAAATTTAAAAGGATTTTGTTTTAGTTATACATTGCCTTAAATGTTTATGTTTATTGATGAAAGAATCCACTATATTGTTATCCTTACTGAGCATCTGAGCTCACCCCATTCAATGTTTTAATTTTTCTAGGATGTGATGAAGTATTATAGGAATGACCTGTAGGGATAGTCTGAAGGGGATATGAGTGTGGAAAGTGGAGACTATGTTATTTTAGTTTTTCACTTTATGATGTAATGTAACATTTATGAATGTATCTAGTGTTTCCAAAGCTACTAAACTAATCGGTCTTTCGAGAATTGATCTTTTGTGATCATGCCAATGTTACAAAGTAATGCACAGACTCTGGGTAACCGGGGTCAGGGCGTTACAGTTGGTATCATATGCAGTTTAGTACTAACCTTGGAAGCTAGATTTAGATAAACTCTGATTAGAGAACATAGCCCAAAGATAGACTTTGAGGATTACTATAGAAGAACTTCCTAGAATTTTGGTATTATAGAGATGTTGTGAGTTTTCCGAGCAATACATCCCTATCAGGATACGAGCAGGTAGAGGTGGCTCTGGAACAGATGTACCTACGGGTAAAACCCAAAAACACCGCTTTGAGCTAGACTCGAACGGGAACTAGTGCCCAAAAACGGGCCTTGCTGCACTCTTGGTTACGACACTTCTGGGGGATATTCTTAGGATAATTCTCATTTTCTTTACAAACCATTATGAAGGGTTATGAATATATACTTCCTCAAAGAAAACTTTTTTTATGATTATGGATTATATCCATAAATATTTCAATTTATGTTAAGTATTTTACAAGTATGGAATGGAGAGAGTTCAAAGATATTTTCTTAGAAAAATACTTTCCTCGTGGCCATCGAGCAGATATGGAAAGGCAATTTCTGAGTCTGAGACAAAAGGAGGATGATAATGTCTCAAAGTATGAGGCTAAATTTACAAGGTTATCAAGGAATGTAGCAGATTATATACGTAACCCAAGAAGTAAGATTGATCGTTTCCTTGATGGGTTAAAACCATTTCTCCATCGAGCTTTAGACCCACAATCCTTCTCATCGTACGAAGATATTGACTCGTGTGCTATCAAGACAGAAAAGGAATTCTCTAAGTCTTATGACAACAAAGTAAAGAAACAGAAGAAGAGAACGGTGGAAGAAGAGATAGATAAAGAGAAAAAGGGAAAGAAGGATTTTCCATTATGTGATAATTGTTGGAAGAATCACCCAGGTGCTTGCCTAAAAGGAATGGGAGTTTGTTATAAATGTGGATAAAAAGGTCACCAAGCTCGTGATTCCAAGGGAAAGAAAGAGACTATCAATGTTGAATGCTAAAATTATAGGGAAATGGGGCATTATGCAAATGAATGTTCTAAGCGTCAGGGAAACATACCTCAGAAAAGGACAAGGGATCAAGGAAAATCTTATGTTGTTACTATAGTTGAAGTGGAATAATTAATGTATTGGTGCTTTTGGACTCAAGGATTATATTCTGGTTATAATAATAATGTGATATATATAAGGGTTGTACTGCAGTACTTGTTGTTTCAGTAAGGTTTTAATATGATGAAGGTAATCATATTTTTAGTATGTGACAATAAGAGAAACTTTACTTTGTTTGGGGAATCTGATAAATTGATTTTGGAATTAAGAGACCTTTTAGAGAAAGTTTGGACAGAGGTATTTTGGATAACTATAAAGGTTAGGATGGATTAAGTTGAACTTTGAATAGTATTTTTTAAGGTTAAAACATTTCTAAAGATTATATTTAGAATATTATAATACTATATTTTTAGGAAAAGGACAATGTGCAGGGTGGGGCATAACCCGTCGCATTGGACAAAGCTGCAGGAATCGAACCCACAACCATAATGCGACATGCCTTTATTACCTACCACTAGCCTACAAGAAGTCCCTGGTTATTAAAAAATAGTTTTACTAATCTAAATGGTATGTTTTAATATTTGGAACTTTATACAATTAGGATAAATAGAATATTTTTTAGTTCTATTACCTTTTAGAGTGAAAGATGTATTTGTGGTAAAAAAAAATTTAAAGAATGAAAGTCTACAAGACAAGTATGTATATTCCCTTACATTCTTAGTAAATCTCCTAAATAAATTTCTCAACTTTATAAAAGGTAACTTAAAACAAAAACGTTTCCGGTTAACTTTTCCAACTAGGGATTCAATGACTGTTTAACCAATCACAAGTTTGTGATTTTCATATTGTTAACTTTCTCCTAATCCAGTTTTCTAAAACTCTCCATCAAACCTTGATGGTTTGTTTTTCTTACATATCCATATCTTCATAGAATCCTAGAATGGGCTATCTCGGGTGACCTTTGTACTTATCTTTCTTTATTTTAATGTTATATTTTTATTAACCTTATTTCGGATGTTGGTTTTCTATAAAGGTATTTTCTATTTTCAACCTTTTATTTTCAAAGAAAAATTTCAAATTGCGAGGACGCAATTTATTGAAGGAGGGGAGAATGTAACACCCCGAGCTTCCACGATACGCTTCTCATTCAATAATGCAATAGCTTGCATTGTATGCAAGTTCGAGATTCTAAGACACCGTGACTAATCAAAATAGCTATTATGAATAGTAAGACCCACATTTTGAAATTATATATATTGTATATTTTAAAATGTACTTAATTTTTGGATTTGGATTGTCAATTTTATCTTAGGGTGAAATTTTGGCATTGTTCGGAAAGACTTCAATTTTTGATGAATAGTGAAACCACTAAGTAGTAGTTAAATAACTGATTTTTCGTTTAAATGAAATATTACCACTTCTATGATTTGATTTTCAAAAATCCAACATACATGGTTGTCATTAGGAAGTAAAATGTGGTTCAATGGGATTAAAATAATTTTTTAGGGAATAGTAACTTTTAAGTTTAATTAATCGTGATTAAAGGTAATTAGTGAAATTTAAGGTAAAAATGGTATTATAAAAATATTAAATGACCTTTACACCTGTCCTACATCTATTGGATGAGTCATGGCCGACCAAGAAAATAAATGGGTCAACATGGGGACCCCATGGAGCCACATTGGTAGGAAAATGACATAAATAACTTTTATTTAAAGTTAAAATAAAAATGTCACAAACATAAGATGTTTTACTAAAAAAAAATTTAAATGGGTTTATACAAGTCATATTTTTGACTATAAATATTCATTAGAAAGCTAAAACTATTTCCTACATCATGATAATTTTTTTATAATTTTATACATCAAATAAATTTAATTATTTATGACACCATGATGATGCCGTGATTTCCTCATTAATTAATGATTTAAATAAAATGAATGGATAATGTAAAATATAAGGATTAATCTTGTCAAAAACCTATTGGATGATGAGATTGCGAAACCTTATCAACTTAGATGCCAAATATAACATTTTGGGAACTTAGAATCCGAAAAGCATTTCTTAATAAAGTAACATTTCATGACATTCCAAGAGTGCCCCTCCTCTCCTCTTATAAAAGGCCCCCACCACTCCCACCTTATTCACACCATCAAGATATTTGTCTCGGACAAACTCTACCCAAATACTCTCCCAAATTCCCTCCCTTACTCCTAGAAGCCTCACTTTGGGCAGAAGTCTTTCCAAGGAATCCTTTGGCTCAAATCAAAAAGATTTACCCAATTTTAAAGTGATGTCTTCTCTAATGTTGTTTTTTTTATTTAGATTATCCAACCCCTTAAACTCTTTTTATTAATTTATTTTGTAACAACACCAGTATATACAATATACTAGGATGTTGTTATGATATTTATTTTTTTTACACATACACACACCTTCGTCTAATGGTTAAAGAACATACTGTTTCTGTGGGTGGCGAAATACTGCCTCACGAAACGATGATTGTTCAATATTCTTTTAACACCTCTAATGGTGTCCATTTTGATTACACTATTTTCATATATGATATATATATTATTTTTATGTTTTCATTATGATTCTGTATTTCTCATTTATGGCATACTTTAGGACTTCCATTATGGGTAAACACGATAATCTCATTTTAGGAAGTGCGGACTACCGCCCCCTCAAAGTGATTTGAATCGTTAATGCCATATGTGGGATGTATAAAGGATGGAGTAAATGGTATTATACATTATATTATACAGGAATTATATTATACCTTTATATAATTATAACTTTATTCCATTAAATATGAAATAGAAATGAAAGTAGTGTTCATGCGTACGTACGGCTTACAGTCTCCATGAACAGTGCATTTCATTTCTTACCTCTAAATGTTATGTAATATTATAAATGAATGTATATACTGGATATATATTATGTATATGATATATACATCATGAATATAATTATGGATATAATGGATATATTACCACATGAACAAAGTGTAATTATAAGAAGTTTATTTTTGACTCAAGTACCTATGATCGACAAAACGACCGTTATAAACTTAAATAATTACATAATGTTCATGACAAGGTAATAAGTGATATAAAAGGAATAATGAACTTGAAAAAGGTTCTTAAGAAGGTAGATATTATCTCTAGTTTGTTATTCAGGAGGGTAAAGAGCGGTCGAGTCAAGTCGGAAACGAGGTAAGGTAATTTCTTAACCCAATTTCCATTCTCTGGGTTAATCTCCTACTTTTAAATTATGTCATGATATTATTATGTACTATCTTGTATCTGTACTTTCTTTATGTGTACTTATAGTGAATACACATAATAGATCTATTTTATTTTAAAAATGTTCTTTGTAAGGACTTCGTCTCAATCTCCTTTCATTGAGGCATATTTGGTTTTATACACACCATTCATTTATACGGTGTATAAACCCCTTTGACTTTTACTATTATTCAAAAGGAATCTTTTTATACGAAGCGATTTTACTAAACGACAAAAGGAATGTTTTTTCTTACGTATGCGGTGACAATGAATTCTCTGCCGCCGTGACTATTATTTGAGTTTTGGCTTCCTCTATAAGCCATAACTTTTTTTAAATGAAAAATAAATAACAAGTTTTAAATCTATTTTATTCTGGTACTGAAAATGGTTTTGATAATGTTTTTATTATATCAATGTGTTGTATTGATATCTTTTGATTGAAATGTGGAAATGTTATGTTGCCTTTATTCATGTTTTATGTGATACGATTATGTTATGGTTTATGATATGTTTATACCTACTCATATAAGGAATGCATTGGACTTAATAAGTGATGGGTGGAGCCCGCTATAGCTCCTCGATGCATCAACAGGTCTAATGAGACAAACTAGTGTCTTGGCACGAGGCATTGACAAAATATTATTTGTATTCTTGGCACGAGGCCTTGGCTATGTGGTTATGATAGTCTGGAATTATGCATTCCATCATTATGAAAATGGTTATTGATATTGCATGTGATTATTTGACCAGTAGAATATCCATGTGAAGAAGTAAATGGCGTTATCTCATGTTACATTCTCCATATTATGTTGAAGTTCAAATTTAAAAGGATTTTGTTTTAGTTATACATTTCCTTAAATGTTTATGTTTATTGATGAAATAATCCGCTATATTGTTATCCTTACTGACCATCTGAGCTCACCCCTTTCAATGTTTTAATTTTTCTAGGATGTGATAAAGAATTATAGGAATGACCTGTAGGGATAGTATGAATGGGATATGAGAGTGAAAAGTGGAGACTATGTTATTGTAGTTTTTCACTTTACGATGTAATGTAACATTTATGAATGTATCTAGTTTTTACAAGGCTACTAAACTAATCGGTCTTTTGAGACTTGATCTGTTGTGATCATGCCAATGTTACGAAGTAATGTATCGACTCTGGGTAACTAGGGTCGGGGCGTTATAGTTGGTATCAGAGGCAGTTTAGTACTAACCTTGGAAGCTAGATTTAGATAAACTCTGATTAGAGCACATAGCCCAAAGATAGACTTTGAGGATTACTATAGAAGAACTTCCTAGAATTTTGGTATTATATAGATGTTGTGAGTTTTCCGAGCAATACATCTCTGTCAGGATACAAGCAGGTAGAGGTGGCTCTAGCACATATGTACCTAGGGGTAAAACCCGAAAACACCGCTTTGAGCTAGACTCGAACGGGAACTGGTGCACGACAACAAGCCTTGCTGCACTCATGGTTACGACACTCCCGGGGGATATGCTTACGATAATTCTCATTTTCTTTACAAACCATTATGAAGGGTTATGAGTATATACTTCCTCAAAGAAAACTTTTTTTATGATTATGGATTATATCCATAAATAGTTCAATTTATGTTAAGTATTTTACAAGTACGGAATGGAGAGAGTTCAAAGATCTTTTCATAGAAAAATACTTTCCTCGTGACCATCGAGAAAATATGGAAAGGCAATTTCTGAGTCTGAGACAAAAGGAGGACGAGAATGTCGCAAAGTATGAGGATAACTTTACAAGGTTAGCAAGGCATGTAGCAGATTATATACGTTACCCAATAAGTAAGATTGATCGTTTCCTTGATGGGTTAAAACCATTTCTCCGTCGAGCATTAGTATCACAATCCTTCTCATCGTACGAAGATATTGTCTCGTGTGCTATCAAGACAGAAAAGGAATTCTCTAAGTCTTATGACAATAAAGTAAAGAAAGAGAAGAAGAGAACGATGAAACAAGAGACAGATAAAGATAAAAAGGGAAAGAAGGATTTTCCATTGTGTGATAATTGTGGGAAGAATCCCCCAGGTGCTTGCCTAAAAGGAATGAGAGTTTGTTATAAATGTGGAGAAAAAGGTCACCAAGCTCGTGATTGCAAGGGAAAGAAAGAGGCTATCAATGTCGAATGCTACAATTATAGGGAAATGGGGCATTATGAAAATGAATGTCCTAAGCATCAGGGAAACATACCTCAGAAAAGGCCAAGGGATCAAGGACAATATTATGCTGTTACTACAGTTGATGTGGAATAATTAATGTATTGGTGCTTTTGGACTCAAGGATTATATTCTGGTTATAATAATAATGTGATATATATAAGGGTTGTACTGTAGTACTTGTTGTTTTAGTAAGGTTTTCATATGATGAAGGTAATCATATTTTTAGCATGTGACAATAAGAGAAACTTTACTTTGTTTGGGGAATCTGATAAATTGATTTTGGAATTAAGAGACCTTTTAGAGAATGTTTGGACAGAGGTATTTTGGATAACTATAAAGGTTGGGATGGACTAAGTTTGACATTGAATAGTATTGTTTAAGGTTAAAACATTTTTGAAGATTATTTTTGGAATATTATAATACTATATTTTTAGGAAAAGGACAACGTGCAGGGTGGGGCATAACCCGTCGCGTCGGACAAAGTTGCAGTAATCGAACCCACAACCATAGTGCGACAGGCCTTTATTACCTACCACTAGCCTACGAGAAGTCTCTGGTTATTAAAAAATAGTTTTACTAATCTAAATGGTATGTGTTAATATTTGGAACCTTATACAATTAAGATAAATAGAATATCTTTGATTTCTATTAACTTTTAGAGTGAAAGATGGGTTTATGGTAAAACAATTTTAAATAATGAAAGTCTATATGACAAGTATGTATATTCCCTTACGTTCTTAGTAAATCTTCAAAATAAATTCCTCAACTTTATAAAAGGTAACTTAAAACAAAAAAATTGCCGGTTAACTTTTCCAACTGGGGATGCAATGACCGTTTAACCAATCACAAGTTTGTGATTTTCTTATTGTTAAATTTCTCTTAATCCAGTTTTCTACCACTCTCCATCAAACCTTGATGGTTTGTTTTTCTTACATATCCATATTTTCATAGAATCCTAGTATGGGATATCTCGGGTGACCTTTGTACTTATCTTTCTTTCTTTTAAAGTTATATTTTTATTAACCTTATTTCCGATGTGGGTTTTCTACAAAAGTATTTTCTATTTTCAACCTTTATTTTCAAAGAAAAATTTCAAATTGAGAGGATTCAATTTATTGAAGGAGGGGAGAATGTAACACCCTGAGCTTCCATGATACGCTTCTCATTCAATAATGAAATAGCTTGCATTGTATGCAAGTTCGAGATTCTAACACACCGCGACTAATAAAAATAGCCATTATGAATAGTAATACCCACTTTTTGAAATTATATATATTTTATATTTCAAAATGGACTTCATTTTTGGATTCGGAATGTCAATTATAGATTAGGGTGAAATTTTGGCATTATTATGAAAAACTTCAATTTTTGATGAATAGTGAAACCGCTAAGTGGTAGTTAAATAACTGATTTTTTGTTTAAATGAAATATTACCACTTCTGTGATTTTATTTTCAAATATCCGACCTACATGTTTTTCATTAGGAATTAAAATGTGGTTCAATGGGATTAAAATAATTTTTTAGTGAATAGTAACTTTTAAGTTTAATTAATTGCGATTAAAGGTAATTAGTGAAATTTAAGGTAAAAATTGTATTATAAAAATATGAAATGTCCTCTACACTTGTCCTACCTCTATTGGATGAGTCATGTCCGACCGAGAAAATACATTGGTCAACTTGGGGAACCCATGGAGCCACTTTGGTAGGAAAATGACATAAATAACTTTTATTTAAAGTTAAACTAAAAACGTCACAAACAAAAGTTGTTTTACTAAAACAATTTTTAAATGGGGTTATACAAGTAATTTTTTTGACTATAAATATTAATTATAAATATAAAAATATTTCCTACATCATGATAATTTTTTTATAATTTTTAGACATTAAATAAATTAAATTATTTATGACACCATGATGATGTCGCGATTACTTCATTAATTAACAATTTAAATAAAATGAATGGATAATGTAAAATCTAAGGCATAAACTTGTCAAAAACCTATTGGATGAGGATATTTCGAACCCTTATCACCTTATCCTTGAAATATATTATTGTGGTACCTTTAGAATCTGAAAATCATTTCTTTATAAAGTAACATTTCATGACATTCCAAGAGTGCCCCTCCTCTCCTCTTATAAAAGGCCCCCACCACTCCCACCTTATTCACACCTTCAATCCATTTTTCTCGGCCCACCTCTGCCCAAATTCTATCCCAACTTCCCTACCTTACTCCTAGAAGCCTCAATTTGTGAATAAGTCTTTCCAAGGAAGCCTTTGGCTGAAATCAAAAAGAGTTACCTGATTTTAAGGTAATGTCTTCTCTAATGTTGTTTTGTTTTATTTAGCTTCTTCATCCCATTAAACTTTTTTTATTACATTATTTTGTAACAAAACCAGTATCTAAAATATAATAGGATGTTGTTAAGATAAGTATTTGGTTTACACATACACACACCTTCGTCTAATGGTTAAAGAACATACTGTTTCGGTGGGTGGCGAAATACTGCCTCACGAAATGATGATTGTTCAATATTCTTTTAACACCTCTAATGGTGGACATTTTGATTAAACTATTTTCATATATGATATATATATTATGTTTATGTTTTCATTATTCTTCTTTATTTCTCAATTATGGCATACTTTATGATTTCCATTATGGGTAAACGCGATAATCTCATTTTAGGAAGTGCGGACTACCGCCCACTCAAAGTGATTTGAATCGTTAATGCCATATGTGGGATGTATAAAGGATGGATTAAATGGTATTATACATTATATTATACTGGAATTATATTATAACTTTATATAATTATAACTTCATTCCATTAAATATGAAATAGAAATGAAATTAGCGTTCATGCATACGTACGGCTTACCGTCTCCATTAACGGTGCATTTCATTTCTTACCTCTAAATGTTATGTAATATTATAAATGAATGTATATAATGGATATATATGATGTATATGATATATACATCATGAATATAATTATGGATATAATGGATATATTACCACATGAACAAAGTGTAATTATAAGAAGTTTATTTTTGACTCAAGTACCTAAGATTGACAAAACGACCGTTATAAACTTAAATAATTACATAATGTTCATGACACGGTAATAAGTGATATAAAAGGAATAATGAACATGAAAAAGGTTCTTAAGAAGGTAAATATTAACTCTAGTTTATTATTTAGGAGGTTAAAGAGTGGTCGAGTCAAGTCGGACACGAGGTAAGGGAATTTCTTAACCCAATTTCCATTCTTTGGGTTAATCTCCTACTTTTAAATTATGTCATGATATTATTATATAATATCTTGTATTTTTACATTATTTATGTGTACTTATAGTGAATACACGTAATAGATCTATTTTATTTTAAAAATGATCTTTGTAAGGACTTCGTCTCAATATCCTTTCATTGAGGCATATTTGGTTTTATACACACCATTCATTTATATGGTGTATAAACCCCTTTGACTTTTACTTTTATTCAAAAGGAATCTTTTTATATGAAGTGCTTTTACTAAACGAAAAAAGGAAAGTTTTTTATTATGTATGCAACGACAAAGACTTCTCCACCGCCGTGACTATTATTTGAGTTTTGACTTCCTCTATAATCCATAACTTTTTTTAAAATTAAAAATAAATACCAAGTTTTAAATATCTTTTATTCTGGTATTGAAAATGGTTTTGATAATGTTTTTATTATATCAATGTGTTGTATTGATATCTTGTGATTGAAATGTGGAAATGTTATGTTTCCTTTATGCATGTTTTATGTGATACGATTATGTTATGGTTTATGATATGTTTAAACCTACTCATATGAGGACTGCATTGGGCTTAATAAGTGATGGGTGGAGCCCGCTATAGCTCCTCAATGCATCGGCAGGTCTCATGAGACAAACTAGTGTCTTGGCACAAGGCCTTGACAAAATCTTATTTGTATTCTTGGCACGAGGCCTTGGCTACGTGGTTATGATATTCTGGCATTATGCATTCCATCATTATGAAAATGGTTATTGATATTGCATGTGATTATTCGACCAGTAGAATATCCATGTGAAGAAGTAAATGGCATTATCTCATGTTACTTTTTCCATATTATGTTGAAGTTCAAATTTAAAAGGATTTTTTTTAGTTATACATTCCCTTAACTGTTTATGTTTATTGTTGAAAGCTTCCGCTATATTATTATCCTTACTGAGCATCTGATCTCACCCCTTTCAATGTTTTAATTTTTCCAGGATGTGATGAAGTATTATAGGAAGGACCTGCAGGGATAGTCTGAAGGGGATATGAGTGTGGAAAATGGAGACTATGTTATTGTAGTTTTTCACTTTACGATTTAATGTAACATTTATGAATGTATCTAGTGTTTCCAAGGCTACTAAACTAATCGGTCTTTCGAGACATGATCGTTTGTGATCATGCCAATGTTACGAAGTAATGCACTGACTCTGGGTAACTGGGGTCAGGGCGTTACATCCTTACCAAAGGCTGATGGGTGTCTGGGTTTTCAGGCTTTGGGACTCATGGAGACTCATGTTGGTTGATTTGATGGGTGGTCGGGCTTATCATACTGTTTTGGGGGAAAATATTACCTACATTAGGACTCACTAGTAGATTAAGTATATGTTTTCAAATCTCTTCCTAATCCTGATATGGGACCAGATACCATAGAAAAATGGTTTATCTGGTTATTATCTCTTCAGATAAAGAAGGGTTTTTTTTAGGGAATCATCTGTATGTATTTGAGGTTCTTCCTCTATTTCTCAAATAGGGAATAACTTCTTTATGTGTTGTAACCATATAACCAAGTGCTTTGTAATGTGATACCATATAAGGAGGTGGTTGATATCTTGAAAAGGGGATTGAGCCATGATGAGTTTTCATATGTATCCTGAATGTTGTAGGAATGAAATTCCACATGGTTCCTTGAGGTTCTTGGGACTTTCCCTAAGGTATATACCCATATATGAGGGGTATTCTTTCTTGATTATAATGAGATGTTCATTTATACCTCCCTAATCCCACGTTATCTATACTCAGTGTGAGAAATAAGGGGGATAGATGATCATCCTCACAATGTGTATATATGGTACTTGCATACTGGGAGAGTTCTTGGGGTGTTTGGTTTAAATCTCTAGCCAATATAAGGCATACTACATATCGTAAATATGACAGGAATATGATTCTTCATCATTTTGTTGATGTATAGAACTGATATACTGATTCTTCCCCATACCATATAGATTTTTGATGCCTAATGAGGTGTTTGTTTCATCCCCCCTAAGCCCATGTGATCTATTCTTGGTGTGAGAAACAATGGGGAGTTGATGATCAACCTCACGACGTATGGATATAGGGTTTTTGTATAGGTACAATCCCTGAGGATGTTTGGAATGGAACTCGTGTCTTTGGAAGGCATCCTACATATCTCAATTATGGATGGAATCAGAGTCCTCATGGTTAATATAATGTTGAGACTTATACACAGAGGCTACATTATACCTTCATAGGGGTTTATGGGGAAGATTATTTGACCATTGCAACTCCCTAAGATCATGTGATCCATTCGTGTTTCTGAAAAACAAGGGAAATAAATTAATCAATGTCATTTCTTTGGATAAGGGACTCATATGATGGTCCCTCCATGGATAATCAATTTGGAGCCCAGACCTCGTAGGGTGGTGTCTTATGTATCCTGAATATGGACGGAATCAAAGTCATCGTAGTTCCCTTTATGATGGGGCTTACACACTGAGGTCACCTTATTGATCGAGGCTTACACGCCGAGGACATACAAAATTATCAATTCTTTGGTTTCCCTGTGAGCCATCGCAAGACCTAGCTTGACATGCATATAAGGTGTCTCAAGAGACAGTGTGGCACAGTTCAAATTATTTTAGTAGACTCAGCTGACATGAGAAAATGTTGTTATGTGAGTTAGGAGATGTGTCTGAGGGATGTCGCAAGTCTTTGTTGTCACCTCTAGGATTCATTGTGAGACATGGAAAACATGTTAGGAGGGCATCATGAGTCTCAACTGACTTTCCCAGAGGGCGTCACAAGAAAATGGTTTTTATGTTCATATTTGTTTGTGAGACTCGACTTACATGAGTGAATGTCGTTATGTGAGTTAGGTGATATACCCAAGGGATATTTCAGGTGTTGGGTGATGGACCTAATGTGTTCTTAAGATTGAAGTGGCACCCTAGGAGGCATTTTATGATGTTCCCTAGAATGTCTGTAAGACTTCGTGTGTCCCATATGACATGTCGAAGGGGTGTCAGGAAATCTGGGCGACGTTCCCTAGTGTGGTCGTGTATCTTTAAATGACACAGGCGAAGCACATGCGAGATAGTGAGCATGTATTTCTCTTAATCCTTGTGGATTTGATCTTGGTTCTAACCCTTTTATTTTTAGTTCTTCAGTTTTGTTTAGTATCAATTCATCTCGAGTCTCTCATGATCTAGTAGGCTTGTGGAACGGTCTTCACATAACCTACCATATATCCTTTGTGTGATCAATTAATGATCACAAGAAGTGATTTTATACCTAGTGCATGACTATTCTTACTATCCGTTGGTGTATTACCTGAATGAATGTTGGTTGCTCATGTGATCGCACTGATAAGTCCACAGGAGTCGAGATCTGAATCATGGAGAGTCTGGGAATCAAGAATAAAACTGGCATATTAGTCCTCAAAAAATACAATCTTCATGTTGTGGAGTGGAATTTATAGTCATCTCTGCCCTTGGTACTCACGGGTTTGTGTAGTGTGTCTACCGTGAGTCTATTCTGGAGAAATCAAAGGGTTTCTAGTGCCATGCGATTTCACGAGACTTTACTGTGGACTACTTCGGGCATGTCGTCGGGTTTTAAAATATTGTGATTCTCTTCCTTTATCAAATTATTTCCCATTATTGGAGACTTTTTTAACATGCGGACTTGTTGAAGGTCGTTCATTTTTTCATGTTGACATGTCCAGAGGTTCTCACGGGATCCAAGAACCTGTGAGAAGACACTCATGAGACCAAGGGTGACTTGTCATGGGGTCTCGTGGGAAAAAATGTGGGTGTGATAAGCACATCGTATGCCTTTCAGCAACTGTGAGTACCTCTCATCTCCTCCCTTTTGATCTTCTTTTTTTTTAACAAAAGTTGTGAGTAATGTGAGATTTCATGTGTGTTTTCGAGGGTATTTATTCTATTTTTTGGAGATGCATCGCATGACCAATATGGGTCGAACAGGGGTGCACGATAAATCTATATCCTGAAGATGAGGATAACAAGCCAAAGGGTTTCCATGAGATGAGGCGAGCATGTCGTCGAGGGATTGTGGTGCCTTGCGGGTCATCAAGGGGGATTTACATGTCTTTCAATGACCACGAACAACTCTCACCTCCACCCTTTTTATCTTATTTGTTTTATTTTACAAATTTCAGGGATATTGAATGTTTACACGAGTAGTATCTATAATTTTTACTTGATTTTTTGATGATGTATCTCTTGACCAATATCGATCATATGGAGATTCTGAAAGCATGTTGTGGAAAGGTCTATCTACATGTCCTTATAGCGCTATAAGGTTCCCTAGACATAACTGAGGACTTCCGTGTAGTGATGCTAACAAGCCATAGGGCTTCTGTGAGGTTACATGGTGTCTCTTTGATCACTCGAGGTTTGCATTGCATGGCTTTTAGTTACCTTAAACCCATCTCACCTCCTCCCCTATATCTCCTTCATTTAATGTGGCAAAGGCTTAGAGGTCATGTGAGATTGCCTAGATATAACCAAGGGATATTATTCTTCCCAGTGATGATTTGACACATGATATTCTTGACCCCTGGGGGTATTTTCCTTTAAAATGACATCCCTCTTGATTCTTAAAAGATTTTGGATGGTTTTTTAGGAATTTTACAATTACAAACCATGTGGCATGGGGGAACTCATTTAGTTGTCTTGGGGGCCTTTGCAAGATCAGGAAGGTTTGTTGAAGAGGGATTTACCGGACTAGCCATGGGTGATGTGCCATGCATGGGGCCTTCGTGTGACCTTGAAATGGTCACAGATCATGATTCTCTAAGAGGCATCATGAATCTTCAACCACCCCTTCTTCATTACATTCACGGAGAAAATAGTACTCATATTCAGGTATTTGATCCTTTGTGTTTTTTCTGATTCTTATTCGATAGGTATCAATAGATATACAAAAAAATTAGAAACTAAAATAATATTTCTAAAATGAAATATATAAATCCAAAACCTGTTTTTATTAACAACTATTTTGTTCCAAAAAGTGATCCATTTTTTACAAAGTGTCAAAGTGGTGGACATCAGAAGAATCAATAGTCTTTTAATATAATTCAATTTTTAAGATTTCAAAAAACATATTTTTCTAATTAAATGACATATTCTAAAAAAGTAAGTTTGAGAAAATGTCTTTACCTAAAATAATATTTCATGACATTACCAGACTCAAGAATGAATGGGTTTCTAAAAAAAATTCATTATGTTTAGAAAAAGAAATAAACTACCAAATACAAAAATATTTTGAACATATACATAGGTTTTTTAGGCGTATGACTAGAAATAAATATTTCATTAAGAATATTATCAAGAATAAATATGGAAAATTAACCTTTATGGATAATTCTCAAGGGGAAATTTTTGGTATATGTAATATTATAATTTTTTTGAAATGATCTTTTTTCAAATGTTTTATTTTTTATAAGACTTAAAAACAAACTTATTAGTATAAGTCAATTATGTGATGAGTTTTATCATGTGAACTTCAAGAATGATAGATGCACTATACATAGTTCAAAAGGTGAATCTATTCTTTCTTCCTATCGGTATGATAATTTTTACACATTAATCTTATAAGATCTTAGGATCCAAGACATACATTGCATTAGTTCCATGAAAGATAAATCTTGATTGTGATATAGAATGTTAGGACATTGTAATCTCAAAAACATAGCTAAGTTGACTAAGAAAGGACTTGTTAAGCATCTACTAAAACATAGGTTTTAAACTTCTAATGTTTTTTATCCATGTCAATATGGTAAGAAACATAAGTCAAGTTTTAAATCCATTATTGAAGTCTCTAACTTATGTTTATTTATAGATAGTTTACATAGACTTATTTTGTCCTATACAAACTAGAAATATTGGTGGAAAATACTATTTTTATGTATTAGTTGATGAAAATAATATATATACATGGGTTTATTTTTTAACAAGAACATCTAAAGCCTTTAGTAATTTAAAAAAAATGTGTCCAATTTTAAAAATGGTAAAAAATATCCTTGATAACTATTCATATTGATCATGGTGGATAATTTAAAAATTATAATTATGAGACATTTTATAGTAAGAAACGTATTAAACAAAACTTTTTGGACCCTAGAACTCCATAGAAAAATGGTGTAGTTGAACGATGAAAATGATTTCTTCACGATATTACTAGAATGATGTTGGGTGAAGACTCAGTTTCAAAAAAATTGGGTAAAAGTAATTATTACTACATATTACACTATAAATCATGTTTTTATTAAACCTTTTATTAATAAAAAACTTTTATCAGTTGTGGATATAAATAAAAAAAGTATCTTCACTCAATATTTTGGGGTGGAAAGTATTCATCTAGAATACTAAAGAAAACATACATTGATTTTCTCCAAAATCTGATGAAGTAATATTTTTTTGTTATTACACAACTAGTATGGTTTATATAGTATTTTATAATATTTCTTCTACTATTGAGGAAATAATACATTTTACGTTTGATGAAATTGACCCCATTATTTTCAAAAAAAACCAACCTACTTCCTTTGATGTGATTTTTAAAATTAATTTTCAATCGATTCTTGAAAACACTTATCATAAAGAAACTACTAGAGAATATAATTCTGAAAATTTTCCTCAAGAATATTTTCAACCTATGGTTGATGAATTGTCTTTTAAAAACCCATGAAATAAGTTGTCTCTTTGGAATCATCCTTGTCATAATATCATTGGTTATGTATATCAACCATTTATAATAAGAAATTCATTGATAAATGAAATTGAACATCTAGTTTTCTTATCTCAATTCAAACCTAATAATCTCGATGAGACCTTTGGTGATGTTTATTGGATAAAATCTATGCATGATGAGCTCAATGAGTTTTAAAGGAAAAAAATATGGAAGTTAGTAGAATGTCTAAAAAATACTTCTATTATTGTAGAAAAATAGGTTTTTTAGAATAATGTGATTAAAATAGAATAATAGTTAGAAATAAAACTAGCCTTGTTGTTGAGGAATATAGTCAACAAGAGGAAATAGACTACAAAGAAACCTAGGCACGAGTAGAAAGACTTGATTTAATTCATAGACTTATAGCATATATAGCATTCTTAAACATCATATTATTTCAAATGGATGTGAAGAGTTTTTTCCTTGATATATATGTTCAGGAGGATGTTTATATAGATCAACCCCCTTTTTTAAAATAAAAACATATATAACATTATAATGAAATTTCCCAATCAATATATAGACTGAAACAAGCCCCTATAGCTTGGTTTAATATGTCAACTGAATTTCTGTTACAAATATTTTTTGTTAAGGGAGCTGCATATCCAACACTTTTTATAAAATAAGTTAATAAATACTTTATGATTGTTCAAATTGTTGGAGTTGGTGGCCTAGAACCATCTACATTGTACATTATTCATTAATAAATACATTTTCAAATATTTATTGTTCTTCTAACTTAAAATTCATGTGATAATATCTTAAGGATAGCTATTTCACCAAAGTGTCATAGCGGTTCCCTACTATGATGAGAACCTTGAAGCCATAACACTATTATTGAATATATGTTCTATGGCTAGATGGTGTTATTTGAGGGACACAAATATTACCGTCCATTAGGGGTGAGGACTCATAAAACATTGAGGCACCTTCTCATGGTGTGTTCCCAGGGTAATATCTAGGAGGATATTATGGGAACGAGACCCTCCACTTAGAAACTCACATTTCATAGTGACATTGGATGTTCCTATATGTGAATGTGTGTATTGGTCCTTAGACATTAAGATTATTATTAATGGGTATTACAACTCGCGCACATATATATATTGATTAAAACTATGTTGAAACATTGTCCGCAGAGAGATAGGATATGTTGGGTGTGTCATGAGTAATACTGCATTAATAGAAAGTGCGTGAAAGGATTTTTCCCTTCTGTCCCACAAAGGAAGTTAATATATCACGCCCTTTGATAAAATTGATATATCCTAAATAAATCGATGTCCATTGTGAGGAATGGGAAAGTTCAATTCCATAAATTCAAAGAAATCATAATCGAGCACATCGGTTGATGGAACTAACATGAAACCCGCTTGATTTGAGACATCGAGACAAATGTAATTATATTACACGGTAAGCGTTCATAGGAGGTGACACATCATTGTAGTGTTATCTTCTTTCTATATGGGTGCCATGGTGTGTTTCTAGATGCTAACCTTGGACTTTAGGTATGCTCTTCCTAATGCCACTAGGAAAGAGGCCTAGAGGGTCACACACTAAGTGTGTCCAAGTATCTCAATTAAATATTCATTTAACAAGTTGAATAAATATTATTATCCATTATGGTTTAATAATTATTCAAGGATGTCTAATCGAATTTATTTTGACACTAGTTATTCAAGAGAATATATTGTGGGTGAAATAATATGTATCTATTAGCAAGTAATATAATGATATTTATTTGAGAAGTAAATAGTCATAATTCAAGGTCTAATAAATATTGTGCAGGAAATAAAGAAAATGGAAAAACAAAAGTACACTCCATGTAATTTTTTTGGGGATTTGTGAGAAATAATATTATTTATTTAATTAAATAATATTATGTGTAATTATTTGGGCACATGTTAAGTGATAATATTAGTCAACTATTATTTTTAGACATGGGGTCTTACTGAGAATTAAATTAAATGAATAAATTATTTCTCATAATTAATTCATATTATTATTCTATGTAATAGAATCTCAATTACATTATTCTCATTAAACCTAGCCATTATTTGTGGTTGTGTACAATGTATTTGGAGAAAGCTCTCAAGACAAGAGAAAATTCATTTCCTCTAAGAACTCTCTCAAGTTACGAGAGAGATCCTCCTCCACTAGATCAAGGAGATCACTTTAGAAGTGGCTCTCAAGGTGATCAAAAGAAGACATCATAAGCGAAGTCACTTTTGTGCTAGCACCCAGAGATCCCTTTAGTGACATCCTGAGATACGTGGAGCATGTGTGGATCACCACTAGAGGAATCCTACACTTTTATTCTACGACGCAATGATGGATCACATTGGATCTTGACCAGAAATATCAACAGAGAGAGAATTCCTTGAAGCTAATTCTTGTCTTATAATTAAATTAATTATAACCAACATATGATGATCCTCTCTATGGTTATGGGAATTTCCTCTTTTCTTTTCATTATTCGTTCTATTCTGAAGATCCAGTGTTTTATTATCCTGAAGGATATCAGATTGATCGTTGTTAATGGAAAAATTAAAGTTGGGTACCCATATCCACACGCTTCCACTGTGCTTGGAACCTAAAAGTGGTATCAGATTTGTCATATAGTTGATTATAATTATATAGTTTTTCATTGATGATTTATGCATTTAATAATTTAGTTGTTTTAATTCAAGTTAATAGTTCTTCAAACCTAAATCTTGAGATATGTTCCTCCTCTTTCGTTTCACGTTCACCTTACAGAAGAAATATTTTCATTTAATTTTGATTAAAATAAAATATAGTATCTCATCCGGAGGTTCTAAAGCTTCCTGGTCATACAACACCAGAACACATGTGTGTATTCGGCAGTACATGTTTTGTATTAAAGGTTCCATGCACCAGGACTGGTCCACCAAACCAAGCAGTGTGTTCGAGTCTGTCTATGTCTTAAATGACTCTGTGTGTTGGCCATTAATAGGTGGCATGCAGTTTCCAGATTACACATTATGTGGCCCACAGGACATGATGTGTAGTTCCTTCGGGTTAGGGTTGGACTGTGAACCTCGTACACAGCTCACCCAGCTGGAGACCATGTCATGCAGATACTACATGGTGTGTGGCCCACTGGACATGTCGTGTACTCCAAAGATTTATGAAGTACATATATAAGATGTATCCTCAGGAGTGTACTTTGGATGGACGGAGAACGATAGTATACTCTATGTAGTTGGAACTAAACATTGATTACTCATCCAAATTACACAAATTTATTAAAATTTATTATTATATTATACAAACCCTTGAGACTTGTACCATGGTGAGGGAGTAAATCTAAGGAACGACACATGATAGTTGTTTTATATATATATTTTTAATTTAACATATGTGTAATGTTCATTTCTACTCATTGCGTAGTTATGAAAGAGAATTAACTCAGTTTACTCTAAGGTAAAAGTTACGTACAAGGAAATTTTAAAAGAAATTATTTCATAAAATTATGATGGATGAGAATCTCAAGGAAATTCAGAAAATTGTTTAAGATAAAAGGATTGATTAATTAAAGATAATTAATTGATTCAAGCATAATTTATCTTAAATAAGAAAGATTAAATAATTGAATTCTAGTTTTATTTAAGCATAAATATCATTGCATGTGTGGATGATCATGAGCTAGATTAGGACCTTTGTATGTGTATGGTTTTTTTAATTTATTTATTTAAATTAAATGTGTTGGACTGCGAGCCTTCTCCCATTTAATATATAGGGCATGAGTTCCCAAGGTTTCTTTTATATAAAGCCCCATTTTACCCCTCATCTACGAGTGATATAAAATCATATGTATTGGATGGAGCTCCCTAGCTAGTGGGGGTGGCTCAACTTAGGAGCCAATGTGAAACCAATCCAAGTAGATAAAAAGGTGTACAGGTGGAAATCTGTAAACATGAACCCAAAAGGTTCAAGGTGTTTCTCCCCTTGGCCTTGGGTTAGTTTATCAACTTCTAGAAAAACTAACCAATAGAACAAGATCATCATAATAACAGTTATTTTATTTCTATCAGTTGAATTGTTTATTTATTGTGGGTGTGTTGTCACGATCACACAATTAATGAATTAAACAAGGATGTAAGATGGAACTAAAATAAGATCGGGTTATGCATACATATTATCTTAGACATGGTTGATCACTTAATTATATCCCAATTAATAATAACAATCATGTTAGAAAGATAATAAAATGGAAATTTACATATATGGATAAAATCCATCAAAGAAATATAAAGTCGGTGTAGCCTTCCATAATCTTGGTTTGAATTGAACCCTAGTTCAAAGTGCTTGACCAACCCTAGTTGGGGTGCTTTCAATTATCATGGAATTTTAATTCAAGGTTTTGGGATGACTTGACATGGTTCACTTCAAGGGTCGACTACCACAGAAATACTTGGTGTGACCAAGACGAAAAGGTTGAGGAAATCAAAAATAAAAGGATTTCGAGATTGGGGAGTCCACTCAGCGGGTTAATGAGTTGTGAGTTAATGTAGTTGGCATTTGGAATTCCAACCAAAAACCTTTAAAATATCTTGACCAACCTTATTTGGGGTAATACAAAGGGAAACATAGATCCTTTCCACTATAATATTTAGGAAATAGAATATTCTGAAGTCAATGGTTAGGACTATTGGATTTCGATAAAATAGTGGGAGACTAATAAGTATTAATTTATTTATTTGTTGTTGTTTTGTCATGATAAAGTGCTAACTATTTTCTCATATTAATTTGTAGAAATTGAAAGATAAATGACTTCAAACATATCATTGTGAACCATACTCAAGAAAGAAAACCTTCTCAACTGCACCAATTTTCCAGAGTGTAAGAGGCGTTTACGTGTCATCCTTCCTCACGAGAGGAAAATGTGTGTTCTGGAGGAGCCTATTAATATTTCACCTAGAAGAGAGTCCAATGATGGGGAAATATCTCTCTATATGAATCATTTTTATGATTCCATAGATGTCCAATGTTTCATGTTATCGGCCATGTCTAATGAGTTCTTGAAGCAACATTAAAACATGGACGCGTATAGCATGATGACTCGCCTTAAGGATCTCTTTCAAGAGAAGGAGATACATGAGAGATATGAGATATAAAACTCTTTGTAAAAAACTAATCTTGGAGATTCTATGATAGTTGGGCCTCATGAAGTCAAGTTAATTGGCTACAATGAACTCCTGGATATCTTAGGGACTATGTTCTTTGATGAGTTGTGTATAGATCTCATCCTATCATCACTGACCAAGACCTTCTCTATATTTATTTTCAACTACAACATGAGCAATAGTGAGAAGAGTCTATCAGAACTTCTGGCCTTAATTATCCAGCTGAATAAGGACATGGGGCATGACAAACCCATGGTCCTTATGTTGAATAACAAAAGTACAAGGCAAAAGAGACAAAGATTTTTAAATGGTCTGAAGCCCTTGAGAACCGTCCCTCTAATAAGGGGAAGATCTTGAGGAAGAGAAAGGAATGGGAGGTAGTGTGTTTTGTATGTGGGAAGCTAGACAACTGGAAGAGGAACTGCACCTAGATGGTTGGGGATTCTAAAGGTGTGTTAGTTATCGAGTGTAATTTTTCCATTTCTACACATTGGGTATTAGATATATCTTGTGGGGCTCACATATGTATTCAAATGCATGAAACAAGTAGATCTAGAAATATTTCCAAATGAGAGGGGGATCTTCGAACTATCAATGGTGTGAGGCTAGATGTGTTATTCATTATTGATTACTATCTCTCATTGCCAACTAGGATACTTTTGGTTTTACATAAATAGTATTATCTACCTAGTGTTGCCAAGAACATGATTTTTGTGTCATGTTATGATATGGATGGATTTATTTTCATGTTTGGAAATAAGGGTTTTTTCGTTTATAATAACGACATGTGTTATGGTATGACACATTTAAATAATGGTTTGTGTGTATTAAATTTTGAAAAAAAAGTGTTGCAAATTGATAATGAAACAAAATCACATGACACATACAACACCCAGTTGTGGCATCACCACCTTGGTCATGTAAATGAGAAGTTCTTGACAAAGTTCTGCCAAGAAGGTTATTAAGACACTAAGGACATAAAACCACTTGATAGTTTTCAAGCCTGTTTGAAAGGCAAAATGACCATGCCATATTTCGGTGGATATGGTGAAAGGGCCACATAGATTCTAGGATTGGTGCACACAAATGTGTGTGGACCATTTCTAGAAAAATCTGGAGGTGGATATTATTACTTCATTACATTTAATGGTGAATTGAGTAGATATGGATATAACTATTTAATGAGGTATAAGTAACAGGCCTTCGATAAAATTAAGGAATTCAAGAATAAAGTAGAGAATAATTTTGTTAAGAAGATAAAAAGGATTCGATAAGATCGAGGTGGTGAATATCTGAACTAAGAATTCATCATATTTTTATGGGAGACTTGGATTTTATCTCAACTCAGTCCTTTTTATAAACCATAGTGGAATAGTGTTAGTGAAAGGAGGAACCACACCATGTTACAAATAGTGAGTTCAATGATGAGTAATGCAGATCTTTAATTCTCCTTTTGGGGATATGCATTAGAAATTGTTGCACACACATTAAACTGAGTACCATCAATGGTAGAAAATGGAATTCCTTCTGAGTTATGGAATGGAAAGAAACCCATTTTGTCACACACATGTGTATGGGGATGCAAGGCATTTTTTAAATCCTTCTCGGGAAACAAACTAGCACCCTAAGGCACAAGGTGTATCTTTATAGGATATCCCAAGGAAACAAAAGGATATTTCTTATACAATCCTTCAAACAAGAAAGTGGTTCTCACTAGAAAAGTTGTCTTTCGTGAGAGGGAGCACATACTCAAAATGGATAGTGGGAGAATGATTCAATTTGGAGAAGATAATTCTCATGATATAGAGGAGTTGGTATAGGAAAATTTCTGTAGTTCCTCGTGGAAGAGGTTCTACAAACACCAGTATTACGTTGGAGCTAAAGAGAGGTAAGGGAACCCAAGGAATTTGGTTTCCTATTCACCGAGGATGGTGAATCATTATTGTTGGGCAATGATGAACCTCTATTCTACAAGGAATTAGTAGAGAGATCAGAAGCAGCAAGATGGATAGAAGATATGAAATCTAAGATGGATTCCATATATCAGAACTATGTCTGGGTTCTGGACGATGAGCCAGATGGTGTAAAGCCTGTTGGACGAAAATGGGTAATTAAGGGAAAGAAGGACATGGAACATGTTTGAACCTATAAAGCAACGATAGTGGCTAAAGGATTCACAAAATGTCAAGTAATTGACTATGATGAAATCGTTTATCTATTTTCCATTTTAAATCCATAAGAATCGTGCTTTTCATAACATCTTACCCTGACTACAAGATTTGGAAAGAGGACGTCAAAACAGCATTCTTTATCAGGAACCTTTAAGAAGATGCCTATATGACACAACCATAAGGATTTGTGACACAAGGTGAAGCCAAAAGGGTTTGCAAGTTGCAGAAATCCAATTATGGATTAATGAAAGCATCCAGATCATGGAGCATTCGATTTGATGTAGCCGTAATAAAATTTGGTTTCATTAAGAAATAAGGTGAGCCACGTGTTTTAAGTGGTTTAATGGAAATGTGGTCATTATCCTTGTAGTATATGTTGACGACATATTACTCATTTGAAACAATATATCAGTATTACATTTATTTAAGGAATGGTTTACCAAGTGTTTCTCCATGAAGGACTTAGGTGAAGAAGCCTACATTCTATGGGTCAAGATCATTTATGATAGATACAAGAGGATACTTGGACTATGTTAGGGTACATACATTGACCATATACTAAAGAGATTTAGAATGGGACACTCCAAGAGGAGTTTGGTTCCAGTGTCACATGGCATTCATCTTTCTAAGAATATGTGTCCTTAGACACAACCGGAGGAATATATGATGAGTAAGATCCCATACACTTTGACTGTAGGATCCATTATGTATGCCTTGTTATTTACCAGGAATGATGTTTCCTATGCACTAAGAATGGAAGGAATATATCAAGCAGATCCAGGAGAACATCATTGGACTAGTGTTAAGACTTCCCTTAAGTATTCAAGAATAACAAAGGACATGTTCCTGGTGTATAGAGGAGATGAGGAGATTATAATCAGAGGGTATGAAGAAGTGTGTTTTTAGACAGATTAGAATGATATTAAGTCACAATATGGATATGTTTTGTTTCCCAATGGAGGAGATGTGAGATGGAAGAGTTCAAAGCATCCAGTTGTCATAGATTCTATAGTAAAATCCGAATATATATCTACTTTTGATGCATCAAAGGAATCCACCTTGATTCTGAAATTTTTTCAATAGCTTGAGGTGGTTCCTATCAGTAGTGACCAATCACATTGTTTTATTATAATACTGCAGTAGTGGAACTTTCAAAAGATCCAAGGTCACATCAACGGACAAAAGAAATTCTCTATAAGTATCACCTTTAGAGGTATTTATATCAAAGGGTTGAAGTTGTAGTGAGCAGAGTGTACACAGAAGATAACGTGGGGGACCCCATGACTAAAGTCGTATCTCAGTAGAATCATGACTATCATGTGAGAGCTAGAATTTTAAAGGATGTTAGCAGTTGGATATAGTCCAAGTGGGAGTCTGTTAGAGTTGGGGGCCTAGAACCAACTACATTGTGGTTTATTCATTAATAAATACCTTATCGCATCTTGGTTGTTCTTCTGTGTGACAATGTGTGTGATAATGTCATAAGGGTGGCTCTTGCACCAAAGGGTCATAGTAGATCCCTAATATGATGAGAACCTAGAAGTTCCATAACACTATTCTTGAATATATGTTCTATGGATGGATGATGTTATTTGAGAAACACAAATAATACAAGCCATTAGGGGCGAGGACTCATAAAACTGTGAGGTACCATCTCATTGTGGGTTCCCTAGGTAATATCCAAGAGGATATTTCGAGAACAAGACCCGCTAGTAGGAAATCTATATTTCATAGTGTCATTGGATGTTCCTATCTATGGACGTGTGTATAGGTTCGTAGACTTTAAGATTATTATTATTAATGGGTATTACAACTCACTCACTTAGATGTATTTATGAAAACTATAATGACACATTGTTTGCAGTGAGGTAGGATATGTTGGGTGTGTCACGAGTAATACTTCATTTATAGATAATGAGAGAAACGATTTGTCCCTTCTATTCCACAACAGAAGTTGATATCTCAAGCCCTTTGATTGAATTGATATAGCCTAAATAAATCCATGTACATGGTGAGGAATGGGCGAGTTTAATTATAGATAGTCAAAGAAAGAATAATTGAGCACATGGTTTGATGGCACTAACATGCAACCCACTTGATTAGATATATCGAGACAACAGGATTACATTACACGGTAAGCATTCATAAGAGGTGAAACATAATTTTAGTGTTAAATTCATTCTCTATGGGTGCCCTGGTCTGTTTCTATATGCTAACCTTGTACTTTTGGTAGGATTCGTCTAATGCCAATGAGAAAGAGGCCTAGAGGGTCACACACTAAGTGTTTCCATGTATCTTAGTTAAATATTCATTTAATGAGTTGAATAAATATTATTCCCGGTTTTGGATTAATAATTATTCAAGGATTCTTGATCACATTTTTTTGGACACTAGTTATTCGAGAAAATATATTGGGGGAGAAATAATATATATTTATTAGTGAGTAATCCATAGATATTTATTTGAAAAATAAATAGTCAGTATTCAATGTCTAATAAATGTGGTGGAGGAAATAAATAAAATGGAAAAACAAAAGTACACAAAGTGTATTAATATACACGTCGTGTAGTTTTTCTTGGTATTTTGTCATAAATAATATTATTTATTTAATTAAATAAAATTATATGTAATTCGCTGGGTACATGTCAAGTGATAATAATATTCAACCGTTATTTTTAGACATGGGGTGTTAAAAATAATTAAATGAAAAGAATAAATGCTTTCGAGTAATTAATTAATTTAATTATTATGAGTAAAAAAATTCTAATTACATTATTATCATTATACCTAACCATTGTTTGTGGTTGTGGACAGCAGATCTGGAAAAATATCTTAAGCCAAGAGAGAATTACTTTCCTCCAAGAACGCTCTCAAATTATGAGAGAGATACTCCTCAACCAGATCAAGGAGAACACTTTTGAAGCGGCTCTCAAGTTGATTGAAGATGGACATCGCAAGTGAAGGCTCTTTTGTTCTAGAACTTATAGATCCCTTTTGAAATGTCCAGAGATACATGGAGAATGTGTGGATCACCGCTAGAGGAAGCATACTCCTAGATTCTATGACGCAATGATGGATCACATCAGATCATAACCGGAAACCACAACGGAGAGAGAATTCTATCAAGGTAATTCGGGTATTTTAATTAAATTAATTATAAAAAACCTATTATGATCCTCTCTATGATTATGGGACTTCCCTCTTTCATTTGTGTTTTTCATTCTATTCCAAAGATCATGTGTTTTATTATCGGGATAGATCTCGGATTGATCATCGCTAATGGAAAAATTAATTTTGGGTACCCCCATCCATGTGCTTCCACTACGCCCGGAACCTATAAAAATATATATTGATGACATTATATATATATGGTTCATATAAAAAATAATTTATAAATTCTTTTTTGCATCTTAGGAAATTTGAGTTTGAAATGAGTATTATGGGTGAGTTAACATACATTCTTAGATTTATTATATCACAAAAAAATATTGAACTTTTATATCTCGACATAAGTATTTATAATACATACTTAAGAAATTTAGGTATGAAAAGACAAAAAGTATGAGTACTCCCATTTCTTCCTCCAATAATTTAGATCATTATGCTATTGGAAATTCATTTGATCAAAAAAAATATGGGTATGATTGGAAGCTTACTTTACAAAATAGCAAGTCATCCATATTTAATATTTTTTGTATGATTTTGTTCTAGATATCAGGAAAATTCAAAATAATCCCATCCTAAAAATTTAAAATTAATCTTATTATTATCTTATGATAACTATAGATTTAGGTTTATTCTATTCTTATGTAAATGATTTTGAACTAAAAAAATTTCAGATGCAAACTTTATTTGGAGTATAATGGATATAAAAATTAAATCTAGAACATGTAATTTCTTAGGAAACTCTTTATTTTCTTGTCTTGTAAGAAACATTACTCATTAGAACCTTTCAATGCTGAAGCCAAATATCTGATAGCTGGAAGTTGTTGTGCTCAAGTTTTGTAGATGCAACACATACTCACCGTATGCAGAATTAGTTTTAATCAAACTCAAATACTTTATGACAAAAAAAGTTCCATTAATGTAATTAAAAACCCTATAACATCACTCATGTGCTAGACACATAGAGAAAAGACACAATTTTATTTAGGATCACACAATAAAATGAGATATAATTTTACACTTCATCAGAACTCATCAACAACTTGTTGATATTTTTACAAAAAAACTTAGTTTTGATAGATTTTAATATATTAACAAATATAAGAATTAGTAAAATTAAGTTATAATTCTTATCTACTTCTGGTTTACCAATCATATTACATTAATATACAACTTATCAAAGTGGGTATATATTTTTTAGTTTTTAAAAGTATTCATCTTATTAAAAAATTTATTTTTTAAATGATTCTATCATAATAACCTTTTTGGACTCAAAAACTTTATAAAATTTTCTATACAATGTTTTTTTATAAAACTATAGTAATCAGTTTTTTTATAAAACTATCATAATCAAAAAACAAATTATAAAACTATGATAATCAGTTTCTTTATAAAACTATTGTAATTGGGTTTTTTATAAAACTATCATAATAATTTTTTTATAAAACTTTTATAATTAGTTTTTTTCACAAAACTATCATAATTATTATTATTTATAATGCTATCATAATTAGTTTTTGTTATTAAACTATTATAATAAACTTTTATAAAACAATAATAATCAGTTTTTTTATAAAACTATCATAATTTTTTATTGTTATAAAACTTCATAATATGTTTTTTAATTATAAACCAAGAAGAACATGTTACCTGTATTGATGAAAATTTTCAACTCTGAAAGGTAAACTTCTATTATTTTTATTTTTATTACGTATCATTTACTTTAGTTTATAATTATTGTTTTACTTATTCTTTTATGTTTTTCAAAACATTTTTTTGTTTTCAGACTTAAAAGTTTTCTAATAAGTCTATTCCATACTCTGAAAAAAAAATTTCCCAAAACATTGATAGTTCAAATATACATTTAAAACATTTTTCAATTAAATATCATCCATCATATCAGTTATGTATTTTAATCTAAAACATTGAATATTTGAAATATGAGTCATCTCTACTCCATATATATATAAAGGTGTGTCACCCTATTGTCCCACAACGACTCTTGGATTTTTTTTACCGACTCTTACCACTCTTTAATGTTCTCAGTCCAATATTTTTTTCATTTTTCGATTACCAGCACAAGTCCCATTATTTTGGCTGCTAAGAGGGATTATGTGAAGAGGCATTTTTTCTAAGAATGACCTATATATAGATCTTTGTATGATAATTATGATTTTATTCATGAAAGGATTATTTCTTTATAAGGCTTAGAGAATGTCTATGAATAGAAACCTTTTAAGGATTTTGATTTGCACTACCCTGAAATTGTTAAATAATTTTACGCATTCATTGATTTTATTTTAAAATAAAGTAAGGATCATGTATCTTCCTTTTTGTTTGATAAGAATTATATACATTGTTACAAACATAAATCTTATTTTGTTTTATTCCTTCTAAAGTTGAATAATATTTACTCTCACATATGTTACTAGATAAACATGGATCTTTTGAAAAATCAAAGGTGGAATCTTCTTTATTACCAAGTTATGTGAAATTAAAGAAAGTATTGCTTCGTTCATTGGATTATAAGGTTATAGAGGTTTAGAAGCAAGGTTATCATACACCAAAGAAATGTGATGGGGAAAATATTTAGGTTTTTATATATTTTACTTAGATTTGTTTATTAATAAGAGCCAATTTAAATTAGTAAAGATTGTTTTCATTATGATGGAAGCTGTCAAGAATGACATGATAAATTAAAATAGCATTATGCTTCCTTATTTCTTTAATAAGTTTCTTTTTAAGGTTATAAAACTTTTGAATGTTGAGAATAAAACATACCCAATTAGATAAAATAATTTGTTTATTGGTTAAGATATTATTCCAATAATGAATATGTTTTCTTACTCTAAGTCAAAAAAAATTGTTGATAAGGTTGAAAGTACCATGTATTAAACTCAACCTACTAAGAAATTAGTGGTTTAAAAGAATAAATGAAAGGAATTATATTCCCCAATTGAAAAATTAAATAAATAAAAAAGAATAAATTATAAATAATTCATGGAATTCATGGAAAAAAGGAATAAGAAGAAACCTAGGGATCCAGTTTAGGAAGAAGAAAAAACAAATGTTTAGTGGATAAATTTTTTTTTGCAAGTTTTATAAAGGGTGTTGAAAGGGATTTGGTTGAGTACATACCTATTCTGACAAAAAATGTTTCACATAGTAATAAAATCATCATAGATTCTAGTCTTTGATTTTTTTGAAGCTTTACTTATACCATCATTAATTTCCTCATTATTTGAAAAGGGAAAAGGGAAAAAAGTTACCAATGAATCGGCACCAAAAAAATAATAAGTTTAAAAAATTATTGGAAATTTTGTTTTCACAATAGAAATAAAATTAAAGGAATAACTTGAGGAGAAAAAGGACAAGAAAAGGAATAAAAAATAATATAAATAATAATATGAAAAAATAAGAGAATGAAAAAAAGTATGAAGGAGAAGAAGAGTTTGATGATGAAAAAATAGAAAATAACAAAGGGTCAAAAGAGAATAAAATTTTGGAATCACCATCATAATCATAATTACCATAATAGTCTTATAAGTATGCTAAATTAGTTGTATCAGAACAAGAAACAAATAATCAGAAGAAGAAGAAAAATTTTCTTCAAAAGATAAAGGAAAGTTGTCTTCTACAGCTTAATAAGAAGCCCAATAATTGTATACAAAAGTTTTTGAAAATATTGAATCATAAATGAATGTGTGTGTTGTATAAGTTAAAAAATATAATAATGTTTTAATGAGATGAAAGTAAAAAAATTTAAGGATGAAACAAAACATGATACTGAATCTTCAAGACAAAAACCGCCAAAAGAGTCATCAAGGTCATCATATTTAGAAACAATCATTACTCTAAAAGGTTTTGAAATTATTTTCCAAACATTATAAAGGTTATGTGATACCATTATATATTTTCATAATACATATAAAATATAAAAAATGGTTTATAGTAGCCTTAATGATAAAATTGAGTCTTTGAAAGTAAATACAGAATCATTTGCCCGTATTGAGGAAGATTTAAAAACTTTTCATAAATTTCCTAGAACTCAAAAAAGATCATACAGTCAAATTTCTAGGTGGTCAAATAAATTTGATAATACTCTCATATATCATGATGAGAAAATTGTTTAAGTAAATAAAATTTAATTGCAAATTGAATATTCTTTTGAAAATTTACTTACTGATGTATCAGATCATGTCATGTTCATAGATTATTTTAGAGACACAATAGATGAACGAACTGAAGAAGTGAATATTCTTGAAGAAAAGGTACATAGTTTATATTTGGATAATAGTCATCTCAAAACCTATGAAGATGAATAGATACATGTGAAAAATAATATAATAATATTTCTAAGGAATTCGAGAGACTCAACTCTATAGTCCAGAAGTAGGTTGTGATGGAAGATAAAATTAGACTACCCAAATCATCAGTGGTGAAATCTATGAAGGATAATGATGAGTTAAAAAATAGGAAGGCCATTTTGGGGAATCTAATGAATAAATAATTGATACTTTTTTATTTGTAACTCTTGATGTATATTTTCAAAAAAAATTAATGGTTTTTAAATTTTAATGACTTTTCATCCAATACATTGTGTTTGAATGTTTTCTATTTACTGTTGCATATATGTTCTTCCATTTATTTCTTGTATGATTTAGTATTTCAAATAAGAATTGTTTCATATGTATTCCCTTAATAACATTTCTAGTTATATACTTTCATTATTTATTTTTTAATACCACAAAGGGGGAGAATATTTTGAGATATTTATAGAATAGGGAGTAGTTATTTTTAGTGGGGTAAGTATTGGAGAAGTTTTAGGGGATGTGTTTAAGGGTGATATATTATTCTCAAGGGGGTATATATTTTATTAATTTCCATAATATCATAATGGAGTTATAAAATCAAGGGGATTTATGAATTTTATCTTCAAATTTATTAAAAAAGGGATATAAGTATTTCATATTTATTTTGTCATTAATGTTTTTGAATTGTGCTTTCCCAAAAGGTGTGGATTATTGAATTATAAGTCCTTATTACTTTTTCATTCCTTTTGTTTTAAAAATCATAAACATTTTATTAAGAATATGATTACTATATTTTACATATCCCAAGGGTTTTAGTATTTTCTTTTTGAAGATATTCCTTTATACCGAATATAGAAATATTTCAAATGAAAAAAATATAAACTTATTATTATTTATTCGGACCCATCAAACTAAAGTAGTTTATGATACATTGA
Source organism: Viscum album (assembly GCA_963277665.1). Classification (NCBI taxonomy): domain Eukaryota; kingdom Viridiplantae; phylum Streptophyta; class Magnoliopsida; order Santalales; family Viscaceae; genus Viscum; species Viscum album. The sequence continues at coordinate 1,259,835,334 of OY728140.1, read as the reverse complement.
ACTGACTAGTGGTTTGATTAGTGGTTATAATTATTCCTTTTGATAAAATTCATGACCATCAGACTAACCCTCGTATTCATTCATTAGATTATCCCTTATATGTTTATCATATTTTAAATGAATAAATACTTCCATAAGACTATCCAATGTTTATAATTTGTTTTATGAGAATTAAATCTATCATAAGGTATCAAAAATACTATTTTAATATTCCTAAACAAAACAACCTCATAGATTCAGTTATAAATGAGCTTTCAAATGCAATCTATCTATGTCTATTGCAACTAAATCTAAAATATGACCATTAGAGGTTCACCTATAAAAATCTTGTCATTTAAAGAGATGGTAGAACATATATTCACAACTCAAGTAGTATGAAGTTTACTCAGTGTGAAAAGGTAATTCCAAGTATTTTTAATACGTTAGGGAGTTTATGTTATAAAGAATCCTTATCAGGGTTGTAATCATATTATATCAAATTTTATTTTGTATTTTTCATCTGATCATGGTACTAATCAAGGGCCTTTGGGGATAGGAAGATAGTGAATCTGATCCATCTGATTGAGAGCTTATGGGGATAGGAAGACAAACACATGTCATCATATAAAGTGGTTTCAGTTATAAGAAGATAGAGATTATACCGATCATTGTATCAAGGGATTTCCTAATAAGAAAAGAAATACCTTGTAGTAAGTATAAAACTATGGATACCTTTAGTTAAGGTTTCTGACTAACAAAACTCTTAAGTTTAAAGGCTGATATATTTTAATATATCTAGTAAGTCATTCTTACTTTTATAAGATATTTTATTTTTTGTTTTTGAATGTTTTACATTCATGTTTTTATTCATTTAGAAAGTTAATTGGTAGAATTATTTTTCTAAGAAACCATTTAATCGGTTTTTCAATGATATTGAAAAAACTTAATATAATATAATTAGACAAAATTTTATTTAGATTTTGACACTCTGGTATTTAGATGATCTATGATTACGATCTTTTTACTTTGATAGGTATTGTGATTTTGGTTAGTTTAATTTTTTAAACTACAATTCACCCCCCACCCACACTTGTAACCGTAGTAATTATTTAAATCCAAAAATTAGTAAGAACCCAAGATAATACATCCCATGGATAGTTCATAATTGATTGTGAAGTTTAAAGTACTATTAAATCCTACTACATCAAGGAATTTCATTACACATATGTGGTATGCAAATAGATACTATTTATATAGAAGAATAGGAAAATTAGAGTCTGTGTCCACTTTCAGTACCTCAACTTCCATTGGAAAAAGGATTTCTTCCTCTTCCTGGTAACATTATTATTGATTTATGAAACTGCTTTCTTTTATGCCCTATCCTTCATGTATGGATTCTCTATATACAATCAAAACTGAATATACTATAAAGATCATGATTCCATGGAATTTTTGGCACCTGAGGGAACCTACCATAATTGGGTGAGCCTCCCCATATTTAAGAACACTAGAGAAACCAACCATAATTCAAAGAACCATATCTTTAAACATATTATCAAAAATATGGTGGTGTGTCATATAGAATATTTGGTGGTCAAATATTTCAAAAACTAGATCCATATAAAAATTATTGAGAATGCATCTGGTATAATTTTCCCTCATAATCTAAATCTGAACCCCTTGAAGTGTCTACTTAGTGTCACCTCTTGAAAATTCATTGAATGCTTTTTTTAAATAGTGGAATGGGGATTATCAAGGGAATCATTCACATTCTCCTAAACACATACTACAAGAGATGAGTGGTTTTCTTGGAAATTTATCTTATATCCAGAATTTTATCACAAACCTAAAAGGGAAGGGTGCATCCTTTTAAAATATGATAAAAAAATTCACCTTCAATTTAGATGAATAATACCAAGGTGTATTTGATGATATCAAGCAATACTTACTGCACACCCCTATTCTAATGTCTCCTTCCTTAGGGAAACTTTTGATCCACCATATGACTATGATATAGGGATATCTTATAACTCTCTTTGAATAGAATAATGTTAAGAGTAAATAGACAAGAATGAACTACCTTGATCAGATCATGATATACTTTATGATAAGATAATCTCTCATCATGAATATCTTTCTTTCCTCGATCTTCATAGTCAATAAGTTGTTTCATGATTTGCAGCATGAATGGGTTTATTTGACCTCCATAATTTACTCATTGAATTTCATTATCAATAATCCTTTATTTATATTAAAATAGATATTGTAACACTCTATGATTTTATGATTTATTTATTTTTAAATAAATTTAATTTAATTGATAGATTGTGATAAATCCATCCCCAAGTCTAAATGAACCATAATATAATATATCATTATAACCTAGCCACTAAATTATTGGTACGAATAAGAATAACTACATTTTAAAAATATATATCAAGGTTTTAGATAAATAAATTATATTGATAAATAAAGACTCCTTTTTTAGTAAAGTCTTTATATGCTTCAAAATAATACACTTTCCCCAAAAATTATTTTTATTACTTTTAGTGAGAAAATATTATAATTAATTTTTTACAACATTTATAAAAAGTATTTAAAAAATTGAACATTTGTTTGAAATAAAAATTTCAAAATTAAGTTATATTTAATTTTTCATAATTTTTTGAAAATATTATTCGTTTGATAAACAATGAAAAATAATTGTTTTTTTATAAACTTTCTTTTCATTTAAATAATATAAAATTGTTTGTTTTGTTTTAAAAAATTATTAAAATTAAAATTAATTCATTTATATTATTAATAATCTAATAGTGTTCATTTCAATTAATTTTACATAGATTTTGGTATAAAAAATTTTTATACTTAAGAAAATCTTTTTTTTTTCTGGAGAATTGTTCATCATCACATTTTGTGAGTTATTTTAAAAGTGATTTCTGCCACATTTGGATATTTAATTTGATAAAATTCATTCCATATATGGAATCATCATGTATAAATTTATGAATGTTGGAACTTTAATTTTTTGTCATAATGAACAGTAAAAATAGTGAAACGTTGTCACTATAATTAAAATTAAAACAGTTTTACTAGGGGTTAAACTAAGAGGGTAAATTTTCCTATTAAACATTTCTAAATCCTATTGGATGGGAATATTTCAACCTCATCCTATAAAACCTTATAATATCTTCCCATTTGGAATCATTTGGATTGATAATGACTTTTTCATATTTTAATATTTTTGTAACTTCTAAGTGTGACATCCCCCCCACTTATAAAAGGACACCCCTCATTTCTCTTCTTTACACTGCATTTAACATTATATATGGACCAATCACTACCCAAATATATTCTCAATTTCCCTAAACACGATGTATCGGTTCTTTTATTCTTAAATGGTCATTTAGGTGGTCTTTAAGATATGATCTAAATGAGGTCTCCCAATGATGAGGAGGTTAATGTGCTTTTAAAGCATGTTAAACTTGAGGTAATGGTTTCCCATATCAGTTTTTTTCTATGAGACATATTTGATATTCAAAACATGTTTTCTTTTTGAGTTTTATATATGAACAATAAATATATTTTATGATGCTTATCTAAAAACTATATTGACTTAAAAATCAAACTAATTTTCTCCCTTTCATGAGGTTTTGTTTCTGAAGTTACCGAAGTTTTAAGGGTTGATAGTCTTGAATTTAATTTTTTGGGGCATATTTTATGTTATGCACCTATCTTGTTTTATTATATGTATATACATCTAATTTTTAATTTTATTTCATGAATATCATTTTTTTATGAAATGTTCCTTTTCATGGGAATTTATTCTTTAATGGGACTTATGATTTAGAAGTTACCAAATTGGTAAGGGAGTTTTGTTACAATCTAATTTTTTATTGAGAATATTTACAAACATGTTTTTTATGATGAAATTTTATGAACTATATCTAAAAAATTCTTTGAATTTTCTTATAATCTGGAAACTTATATATAATATATATTTCCTTTTAATTTTACTATCTTTAAGAACTAATGACACTGAAATAACATTTTTAAGCAAATTTGGTTTTATTTCACACTTTAGTCAATGATCATTTTTCTTCCATGTCTTTGTTTTCTAAAAAATCAATAATATTTAAATTTTATAATATGATTTTTTTTAATGAAATTTTTACCCGTGATAAAAGTTTTACAAAAAAAATATATTAAAAGTAATTTTCTTTCTGTTTTCTATATGAGGTACTTTTAAATTTTTTCCAAAAATGTGTGAGGAATAATTGTTTAAACAAACATGGCATAAATAGATTTTCTAGATGTCATGACCAAAAAATACATTGTAAAATTCATTACATGTTTCTAATGATATTTTTAAACAATTTTTATCTATAATATTTTGGAAATTTTTATATGTTAAAGAAGTGATTCCCAAATGAAAAGGGTATTTTTCTAAAGAAATATTACATGGAATATTTTATTGAAATTTTATTTTAGGATAACATCCTTTTGTGTTACTTATAATTTAATATGGATAAAAACCAAGGATAACATCCTTATTCTTTCTCAAGATGGTTTTTTATTACAATGATCAGATGTTTAAGAAATATATTTATTTTAGGGGTTTTGATATAATGTAATGTTCAATTATTTATTAAACCATTTTCGTTTTAATGGGTTTTGATATTTGATAAATAATTTATGATCTTGTGTCACACATATGAAGGGATTATGATTATGTGTTGGTTGGTCCTAAAAATATATATTCCTCCAATGCATTGGGTAAATATGGATATCTCATGAGATAATAAGGGCTATAATGTAGAGTGAACCTTGTTCAATAATGGAAACTATTTACTATTATATTCTTGGGTGTGAACCTTGAAAAAGTATATGATGGTTTGGGGAGTTAATGTAATCCTATATGATAGAATTGGTAGTGAGCCTTGAATAACAAGAAAATGATTCTTTATGCATATGTGTATTCATTAAACATAGGTATTATGCAAATGTTATGATATTATGTTTCATGTTATGTGATTAATTTATGATTCATTTTTTATAAACATCCAAGATTTATTCTATGATTCAATATTATGATCTGTGGTATGATTGGTGTGGTTTTAAAATATTGAGATCATATTCTAATACCATTATGATCATGTTTTCCTCATGTGATCATTGTTATCACCCTTCTTTACCCGTACTGGGAATCTAAGATTTCCCTTTCTTATGTTTCCCATTCCTAGGATATAAAAAAATAGTTTAAGTACGATATGTATCATAAGGGTTCTAGTTTTGAAAAAATAAGTTAGAGATGATATATATCTCTTATGAATTATTTTTTATTTATCCAAGTTTCCAAAAGCACTAACCCTTTAAGATTATGGTGTGGATCATAATTATGTATAATGAATATTCATCTATCAAGATGTAATATATATGTGTGTAAAGTATGGGTCTATATAATAATTTCGGGTAGATATTATCTAGCCAATCAACTTTAGGTCCATCCCTCGAAATGAAATCAACGGTAATGTATTGGTAGATTTCTTCACCATGCTCTAAACCCCTAAAAAATTTTCCATGTACATAAAGTTTCCTAACTATGAAATTACTTTTCTCAAAGAAGATTCACCACACTAGAAGATTCACTTTGAGAATTTCTCTTGAAGACTGAATAGAAAGAGAATAAATAGTCCTAAAATCAGTATATTCATCATTGTGGTTATCCTTGAAATTTACTTAAATGGTCCCATATCATATTCATTCCTTCTTTTTTGAGGGGTGTATCAATAAGAAGCTAGAATACCAATCCCTCATTACTGACCTTGAGCAGGACCTAGAGCTTCTTGTCCTCTAATTACATATAAAGGGTTACATAAATCCTATCATAAATAATATAAATTGTGACAGTGATATCACGAAGTAGGATATTATCTCATTTCTTAAGTACAAATACAAGTTAATGGCTCGATTTCCCTTCAAAGAAAAGATGTTCGAGGACCCACAGTTACAGAACGATTGATAAAAAACAATGGAAAATATTTTGTTGTAACTATATGAGCCATACCTAAATAATATGGTCATATATGTGTCTCATCATATATTTATTTCCACTAATACTTCTGGTGAAGAAGGTTTAGAGGTGAATTAGATCAACATTGTCTCTTCCCAATCAGGGACCTCAATTGCTCCTAAATTTGAATAATTGTTTAATTAGATTACACCCATGGTTCGGTGCCTCCAAAATGGAACACTACTAGAAAACCATCATTAATGGGAATAGATATATAAGAATAAAAATAATATCATCTTTTTCTATTTTAACAGCTCAAATAGATACCTCTATAAGAATAGCTTTAATGGAACCTTTTTCCATTGTATTAAGGGATATCAAATTACTCAAGTCCTAAAAGAGGTTCACATTGGACCATGTGGATATTATCAGATAAGACTAACTCTATCAGACTATATTTTAGTTTTCGGATAATTTTATCCCACCATGTCTCAAGACTATATATAATTCACCAACAAGTGTCACACATACTTGATTCACACCAATTTTATAGCATATCCCCTAGAGAAACTTCACACCACTAAGTACTCTTAGCCCTTTATTTTCGGTGAATCAATATATTGGTTCCCAACCCATAATTAATATCCTACTAGTTAAATATTATTCTTACTACCACTAATTTGTTCTCAAAATGGGCTGAACTAATTCTCTTCAATGAGTTCAAGGCCAACTTCATGATTATGACTATGAAATATCACATCATTCAATAGTTGAAGATCACTTACACTATTCTCATGGATAATGGATCTAATTTCCAGTCCTTCACGTTAAAGAAGGTCTATTCCATTTATAATATCTGATACAACCATACTTATCACTTTCATGTTCCATCAAATTGTCAAATTAAGGTATTTAATAAAGTCCTATATAATATTCTGTAGAATATAGTAGATATAAAGAATAATATCTCTAATTAATATCTCCCCTGATGAATTTGGGGCACATCAAACCATTATTTGAACTTCTATCCAGATTACACCTTAATCCCTAGTGCATGAAATGGAAGCATTGTTTCCCATCAATGTGTATTTAACATAAATTTGGATATATTTTTATGACAAGATTATACAATATGATCAGTTTTGTGTCTTTATATATAATTTGGAAACCATTAATCAAAATAGGTTCCAATCATTGAAAAGTATTGAGGTATATCACAATTGAGTGCCCAAGCGTTCAATAAGAAGGTTCGCCTTCACACATTAATTAAGAGAGATTTAGTACTAGAATTGAAAATTCCAATGTTACTAGGAATAAAATTTCTAAAGTTTGAGTACAAATGGGAAGTCCCCTTCCTCATTCACATGGTTAACTCCCATGATGTGTACTCAATTATCACCATGGAGGGGAAGTAAATTTAACCTTCCAAAAATTAGAGTTTTCTCAAAAAAATACTTAGAATAACTTCATGTTGGTCTCACCTAATTCCATTATTCTTGGCTTCAAACAGATATAAATAAGTTCATTTCACATCAATTTAAACTTCTTGGAAAAATTTAATTTCGTATAAATTTAGACTTCTCAAAAATAAGTTCATTATAGAAGAGATTAAAATACTTTGAATAAGTTTATTCTGCATGACTTGAAAAAAATCATAATATATCATAGTCATGTGAACTTAACCTACATGAAATATATTTTCATAGTTATATGAAATTAAATTTCATAGCAAACAACTTGTCCACACGATTCTAAACTACACGGTCTTGGCCCCCAATTCAAGGAATAAAACTATATACATGAACTATTTTTTGATGATTAAACTGTATAACTATTCACAATCCATCACTAGAGGGGATAATCTATTTGTGGTAGTGATGGTTATCTACCACAATGTCCCTTTCTAATGAAATATGTGTGGATTAATTCATATTTCATAGGATATATATTGATACTGTAATGGATTTTCCTAGAGAAATCCACAAGTTCCAAACTTATTCCTTCTTAGAATATAGATTATTAATTAGACCTATGTGGAGCCTCCTTTTACTTTCTCAACAATAGGAAAATACCCCAATTAAACATTTCCCTATGTATGAGATATGTTTGTATATAATTTTTATAACTAAGAGTTATGTGTGGTGTGATTCTTGTACCATGGTATTTGTAGTAATGTTCATATATCTTATCCTACACTTGGTCACAACTTCATTATTTCCACCATTATATCTTGCAATATGGTTACTCATTAGGTTAGAATTTCCCATTTGATGTCATAATAATTATAGTCTCCAAGGTTATTGTACCATGAACTTAATCTAAATAACCATGGTTCAAACATCATGACCTTAAACTATGTGCACTCAGTCAAAATATTTTCAATGTTGTCATGTGGTCCATAATTTACGTCAGGTTTACCTTATCCCAATTACTATATGGATTACATAAATCCCTCATCAAAATATAGTTTCATGATGTTAAACTGTATGGTATTATTCCTAGTTTGATGAACATAAAAGGAACTTAACCTAGTTCATAAATCATGACCTAAAACTATGTATGTCTATCCAAGAGGTTTTTTGTGCTTAAAATTGGGCTTAAATTCACATTGGTTTCTTCCTTAAACAAATGTAATTTAGACTACCTCAGGAACTTGTAGTAAAATATAAACACTATTAAACTATATAACCCAAACTATCTTAGAATCAAGACCATAAAATATGTTCACCCATCCCTAAGGTTATCAATATCAGCATTGGGATTACAATTCACGTTGGGTTTAGTTTTGCCTTATTATTATATAGATTAAATTTTCCTTTTAGCCCAAGATAAATTACCTTAAACATAGATCCACTGTATGGTTCATGTTTCATGACCCTAAATAATGAAAAGTCCCATTTTTCAAGCAATATGACCTAAAATTATTATATCTTTAAGGATCATATTAGTCCCCCCAAGAACAATAAAATTTCATTCTCATTCCCATTGTGGGTTTAGCACACAAGTTTGGAAAAAATAACACTATCTCTCATGCCACTCCACCAGTAGTGGTTCTCTAAATTTATATCCTTGCAATATGGAACTATATCCTATAGAGTACTCGAAATATGCTTAACCAAAATATTTCCATTCCCCTTCCAATTCTAGGATTCATGAGTTTGAATCCCCATCAATCTTCAATTTCCAAAAGAACCCACCTACTGTAACAACATAACACCCAGGTCTCTTCCATCCTCTAGTCCAGGTCACACATCCAATAGGAAATATTCTTTTTGGATACATAATGGATGTTTGTCATTTAAAACGTTCTTGAAAGTCAATATCCTCTTGATTGTCTCCCATTTTAGATAGTATGGTAATGGAACCCACACTTTAGATGGTTTCTAGTTAGTCATCCTCATCCTATCTGTCACTCCCCTTACTGGTTCAAAACTTGGAAGTCATAGCTTGTTCACTTTCACCTTTCTTTGTTCATATAATTTTCTAACATCCTCAGTGTTTCCCCCTCATGAATCTTTTCAAATTTTTAGGGTAAATAATTCATAAGGATTAATACAAACCATTCCTAAGTCTTCATGGGTTAAGTTATAGAGGTCTATGAAACATTGTTTCTTTGAACCTTCAATCCCTATCGTACATGCTCATGTAACATAAATAATCTCCCATTTCCATTTGTTTCTCACACCAATTATGACTCACATGAGCTCAGATTTTTTGGATAGTAGTTTCATTCATATGATTGAGACGAATCATAAAAAATAACAAGGGAGCTCATCAGAGCTAATTGTAGGAATTCAAACAAAATATCCCCCTCTCATCAAATTAGAGTGAGATTAAATTGCACATCCCCCACTCATCATAGTATAAAGATATTAAAATTCACTCCCTCCCCCCACATTCATAGTTTCATGATTTTATACTACACCGCCCCCAAAATAATATTATCTATATAAATTCAAACATTATTCTATATCATCCTCATTATATAATGTTAATATAAATGATTAGTATCCTTGTCATATGATGTTAAAATGCATAAAATTTTCCCTATCACATAACATTAAACTATGTGGTGTTTGAGTCTGCACCTAATAGGGATATCATTATACCTGTTCGGTTCACCTACCACACCACCCTCTAGAACTATGTGTTGCTTGATTCCAATTTTAATGGATATGTTGTGACAGCTAAATGTCTTATACTGGGCCCAATAAAATATTAATTACTATTCTCTCTCTCTTACCCCAATAAAGATAATCTTATCAGGTGACAAAAGGTTTTAGTCACCATTCTCTCTCTTAGTAATCCATGCTTATCCCCCACCCCCTCATTCCTATACAAGGGAAAGATCTATGCAGACAACATAAGAACAATATATTTATTTATTATTATTCCATTTGATATATAATGACCATCAGATATCCAATATTGGGCCTAGTTGAAAATATCATATCACCCCCACCTTATCTTGGTGTTTAATTCCCTACTATCATCTTCCTTTTTCCTACCTAGAGTTGAGGTGATCTTTTTCTCTAAAAGGATTTTAAAATATGTGGGACCTTAAACTTCAATCTGATGGTTCATGAATAATAACCTCAAACTACATACATCTACAACTAAATGGTTTATATTAGTATTGGTATCTCGGTTCATATTGGATCTTATATTCCCTTATTTATATATAGACTGTCGCATCCGTGACATTTGTGTTTTATGACAATAAACTAATAAAACCCCATGCTATTAATTATATAACCTTAAACAAGGATAATCTCCATGGTTAAATCTCTATAACATTAAACTTTATCTACCCTATGGTCTAACCTATGAATCCTTAAATCATTATCTCTGATTTGGAAAAATGACTATGACTTTAAACTAAGTAACCTCATTGATCATAAAAAACTTCTTCCTAGATCGTAATTGAACTATATTCTATTTTCTCGTACATGATTGACATTTGAATATACCTCACACCTTACTATCCTACATTCCATCCATCTTTTTTTGTAGTCCATGTCAATATTCTCAATTCATGATAATGTATCCCTAAGAGTTCTCAAAAAAATATTAATAATATACCCCTCTTTTAAAGACACATTTTTCTATTAATTTTAATCAACATCAAATTTTTATTTCCAAAAAAACTCCCCTCGGTCTACAGTGATAGTGCACACTCCAGTCTCAGATACTAATTCCCATCTAGAGAACATGTCCCAATAAAATTATATCATTTTTTGAAGGGAGTACCTTTAGTTAAAAATGATGGAAAATCACACAAATCTTCCCTTTTAACTCATCCGAGGTAGAAATCCTATGAGAAAATTCTCAAGGAAAATGTGATAGAATCCTCTATTTAGAAACATGTTTATTTTTCATCCTATACTTATTTTCTCCCATATCTATTGGTAAATTAGTATAAAACACTCATTATATAAATTCATGGTACTGATCCCCATTATATCTGCCTCATTGACCTGGCCATTAAAACCTCATGGATCATTATTTTTTCACAGATCCCCACATCCTTTGATTAAGTGAAATTCTAACACCCATGATATGATGCTTCAGTGAATACATGATTGTTGTTAGGGAAAATCAACAGTTTAGAATCAAACCAATCTATTTACAACATTTCATAGGTTTCCAACTATGGCTTCTAAGATATTATTAACCTAACCCATCTATTCCTATTATTAACTATCATGTAATATGAATGAATTTTTAATTATCTCATGTTTCTCACATAGAGCATAACTCATGTTGGATTAAATATTTTTCTTAATAAATATTTAACATGATGGAGATGCAATGATTTCTTCCAAATAGGGAGTATAATAAGTAGTAATATTACTACATGGAAAGAATAGGGAGGGTTATTCATATATTGGATATTATCTATCAAATTCTAATCTAGATCACAAAAATTCTTGATCCATCACTTGTGAAATCTCATATAGATTTTGTGGGGAGGGATTTTCAACCCAATGTAGACTATTTTACTCTTCCATTTTAGTATTCTCCTATGGGAACACCATGATCACCTGCATATGGATATTGACTTACTAAGACTTAAACCTACCCATTTATGGTGTAGCTAAAATGAACTCAACTTCAATAGTAGCCAATTAAGTCCTTGGTTGGGTGGCCACCTCTTCCTTCCCAGATAAGAAGCCTATAGTTGGTTTTTATCTTCCTTTTTCTAGGATATCTCTTACTAAGTAGCATTATGAGTCATTACAACATGAGAAATGGATGTGACCCTAGAAGAGTTGAACCACCAAACCTTCAGTAACCCCTCTTGACTAAAATGTCATGATAAATTATGTGGATGGAATTATAATTGATCACATCAGCTATAAGGATCCCTATATAATGGAAAAGTACTCTCATACATCTATAAGTAATGAGATTTCGAGTGTTCTTCCATACCTTATATTGGATCTCCCAGCTATCTTCAGTCACGTCCATCCCAATTTCATATGTATATTTTTGGGAAGAAATGCATGCAGGATTAACTAGTATAAATAGAGCTTCCACTTTAAGATCTGCCTCCCAAGAGCTAGTATCAGGTGATTAATACATGACCGGGTTGTTGAATTCCACCTCTACAGATAAATACTCTACCTTTAGGATCATATAAAGATCTTCGATTGGGAAAGGAACCTCGGATACATCCCATGTTATCAACATGTTTTTAGGATCAATTTCTCAAGAAATTAATTCTTTAGGTTGTTTCTCAAGACTCTCATCCATTCATAACATGAAATTATCATCCTGGCATATCAAATCGTTAGGCTCTTGATCCTACAAGGGGAACACCACCAAAAAAAGTCTAGAAATTAATTCAAATGATGGAAGGAAAATAAGAAAGTAGATGTTATAGGATCAATCCTTATCTATTTTCATTATGATGGTAAGAGAATAATCCTCCTCGTTTGAGATGATGGTAAACCCAAGAACTATGCACTACTCAATTTTCATACATTCTAACAGTTCAAGGCCTATGGAACAAGAGGCATACTCCACTGTAGGATACCCCTTAACGCTAGTAGTAAACTCATCATCCACCATTGGGAGTCCCTTTTCTAGGAATGATGGATATATAATGAAATAATAGAAAGTTAATAATAAGTATATAAGAATATATTCAAATGAATAAAGAAGGTTATAGTTTACATATTGAGCCTCATAGTACATAGATCATAAGTCTCACTAAATTATTCATATCTCTAATAGTTTTTGGAGTACACAAAGTATGGTAAGTAAATGATATAAAGGCAATTTCGAAGACTATAGAATTAGGTGATAGTACTTTTAATTTACATCCACCTAAGATCTACTCACCATCCATCCCATGTACATTCTCAATAGAATAATTTGACGCCTCCTCACATTATGACACTAAAACAATCAAGAATATATATATCAGTGTCATTTAGATTGTATTGACATCATGATAGTTTCATTTTATGGGTTTTATTGAGTCAAATGTTATTTCTCCTTAGTCTTCACTAGGTTTAGTTTCCTATTCACCCTCATTTGAAGATTATGTGTACTCAATGTCACTTTCCCATAATTCTTTATCACTGGAATCCCCTTTCTTTATACTCCCCTAACATCATATCCCCAGTTGTAATTTTATCTTCTTGACCTTCACCTGTATTCACTTTAAGTATCGCAATAAATTGGTTAGTAATGATGTCTCCTTAAACCATGAAGCATATAGTAAGTATAGTTCATGGATTTTTTCCATTAATTATGACTAGGGAACCAAGGTCATGACTCTGGCATGTCAAAGGTTTTGTAGGAGTATCTCATTAGTCTATAGTTTCTACTAATGTATCATTCAAATGAATTGTAGCTAAAAGTCATCGTAACTATTCCAGGATATTAGAAAAATCCATTCAATAGTTTTTTATATGAAATCATGTAGGATTTATATTCGATCTATCCTAATCATAGCCTCAGTAGTCCTTAAAGCATATCCATACTCTCAGATCAACTTCTTGGGGTACCCTTCACGGGTAGGTTCACCTATCACATAGGCCTCACCAAAATAATGTAAATGTGTCAATAGATATACATCTTCATTTTACAGTACTACAATAGAATCCCTCCTTGATTTAATTCCTATAAGGTAGCAGCATTTTCTTCACCCTACTACCATAAGGATTGTACCGATTTATTATTATGTCTCACCATCTCTCTCAACATTTCCATAGGAAACACTATTATCAAACTCTATACATTATCCCATAAAAATCTATTTAGGGAATCAAAAATAAGTAGTATAGTCCTTTTTTTGGTTCCCATATAGAAAATAATGCACTAGACATTTCATACAACCATAGGGTGATTTTCCTGACACAATCTAGTGTATACCTATGGTGTCAAACAGTGGTGGTAGTGGAACTAATACATAGACTACTATAAAGTGTATATATTGGAGATGATATTACCATAATTGTGTGATTCCAGTACCTTACCTTTGAAGGTAGCTATATTTGACCTTTATTCAACATTTTCACAAATATTATCAACGATCACTCTAGTTGGGGTGGTAAATATGATAAAGATGAAAAATTTATCCAACCCTATCATATAATCTAATATAGTCCAATAATTTATAGAGGAAACACCCCAAAAATATTTATAATCATTTTCTCGATTTCCATATTTAGGGGACTGGTCATATTTGGATATTCATACTCCCAGATGTCTATGTCAAATTACTTGTACGAGAACTTAAAATCAGACAGAGACATATAGTGATGTGTGCCTTCATAAAATTTTCTTCAATATGATATATATATACTATATAATTAGGATTTAAAGGTTAATTGAATGTATATGGACCATAAGTTCAACCTTAATAAGAGTTCTTCGACTGACACCTATATAGGAATCCTAGACTAACAATCGTGATCCTCTAAGAAGAAACACCAAGAATTATACTATCCTTAGATTCATGGGTGCCCAAAATTTTACATTGAAACCCTATTGAATGTGATGGACCTATTCTAAAAGGAATCAGTATGATCCAGGTTTTCCTCATGTTTTTAATCTTGGGAATTACTTCAGTTTCGCCATTATCTATCCCATAGTCATATCTAGGAAAATCATGAACCATATCCTAAAATGAATAACCAAATTACGGTAATGTACTTTTTTTTATATAGTCAAAATTCCCCAAACAATTCCTTCTCCACTATTCATATTTTCTTCATGGTTTACCAAGTGTCCATCACCAATATGAATTCAGCATACCTTTTTTCAAATGTGGGGATCCCTCTAATATTTTAGAGATAACATACGCTTATCATTCCCTATATATAATACAGATATAATGTGTTATTACCTATAGAAAATATTCTCCACAACTCCAATATGTGTTCTAGGTGGTGATAGAAATGAAATTGTTAATTCTACATTACCTCATATAGCTCATCCTTTTATAAGAGTTCTCAAAACTTCTCACATATATAGAATACCTGGTAATACCATGCTCTTTCATCAGTAAATATTTATCCTAGGTGTATCTTTAAATAACTCATTTAACAATAGAAGATATTATCTATACTATCCTGGTAGATTTTTGAGTATTTTGATTGAGACTCTTTAGTAGCTGGTACGTGTTGATTGGTCATCTAAGTCAAATTCCATAGAGTTTAGGCCAATGTTAGATTGTGTTCCCTGATAGTGTGATCACTGAAAAAGAAGTTCCTCCTAATTTATTACATTGATCTGTTGAACCAATTTCTTAGTGATTCAAAGTAATCTGTTGGGATCATTATGTAATATACTAGACTAAACCATTATAGAGGCTATATTTTAGGGAGTCGATTCTCTCTATGGTCTTCAATAATTTGATCCTCCAACATCTAGTCTAGTGGTTGTATTTCATTGATCAATCTGATCCTCTAGTTATATGTTATCTCATTTCTCTATACAGTAGTATCCTTGAAATTATGAGTATCCATGTAAATAACATGGTGAGTTATAAAAAATTGTCAAATTACAACACATTAAATTCCTCTATATACACATGTTGGAAAGGATTAGAGAAGTCTAGTTTATGTAGCCCATATCATTCAAGAACCATTTATAGGATTTGTTATTTCATGTGAAAGATATAAAAATTTTCACAAGACTCTAAAAAACAATAAATTTTTGTAGAAATAGAGGATTCACTCAATTTCCATGAAATCACAATGGCCCCATATAACATCCCTACCCTACTTATAGGAAAAAAGTGGGACTTTATTTGCACAATACATAATGAGGAAAATGAAATACATTGATTTTTTTATAAATTTGATCTACTTATTCCCCATCAAGCCCAATTATGATAGAGAATTTTTTTAGTCTAAAAATGAATCATTCAAGGATGAAGATGGAAAAACATATAAGAGAATTTATTTTGTAGAATAAGGGATAATTCTCATGAAACTCACGTTGTTTTAATTTGTAACTTGTCATGTTATGAATTTTATGAGTTCCACCCACACACATGTTTTTCATAAATCTATAAATTGGATAATTTTTAACCTTAGAGTTAAATACTCAAGAAAATATTATTTTATTCATCCTATTATATGATCCAAATTCAAATAAATACCTCTTAGCTCACCATTTTAAGGGTTTGTACATTGGTTTCAGATTTCTAGGAATTTAAAGCTATATTCTCCCACAACCCCAACTTGTAAGACTATAATTATACAAGAAAATATCATAGACTCTTATAGGAGATAATATTTTATTATTTCCCCACACACATGTCTATTAAAGCATTATAATGTTCTCATTAATTATTCATCCAACTCCCTAACCATGAAAAAAACATCTCGATCAAATTCATGATGCCTCATGTATGTTGAAGTCTAACACAACACCAATCTTTCATGAGAAAATTTTATGTACACACATTTGATACCTCCTAAATTATACCAACTTACTCATAAATTTATATAAAGAGGGATCTATATGCACCCAATTCAGAGTTAGTTCTGCAAATCCTATATACACAAATAGATCATTACCCTATTTGGTATCAATTCTGTAAGCCCCACATGTATCATTTATCCTCCTATGTATAGTTTAGGAATCCAAATAGGTATAATATTCAATAATTTTTTCATTAATGATCCTATACTTAGACCACTCAATGATACATGCCTCCAAGTTGGCATCTTACTATGTATAAGCCCTATGACCTACCTTCACCAGGTTAATTTTCTTTGTTGAACTAAACTGGGAATCATAATCCATTAGACCCACTCAATCCCATATTTTCCTCATTCCCACTTCACAATAAAATAATCCTTATAATAAGTCATTAAACGATATACAATAATCTTATTACATGACCTTAAACTATTCCACTTAAACAACATGGATTTTGATTCATTTTTTAAAATTATTCATAGTATGTCTCTCTATGGTTTAATTCCAATATTCAAATAAAAATATTTTCTCATCCCTGTCAAGAGAGATAATATTCCCCAAACCTAAATAACTTATTAGAGAACACAAAACTACCTATAAACAATAAAATATATATTAAAACATGACTACCCTTGTGTGATGAAAATAGGAGGATCAGTCCCTATTGGACTATAAACCACGAGCATGCCCACAAGACTTTTAACTATGAACTCCCTTATGTAATGAGTGTAATAGGATCAATCACCCTTACATGATGATCATTATAAGATAAAATTACCATATGTGATGATTATAATAGAATAAATGAATATTATTTGATGAGAAAAAGAGGATCAACCACCACCTAAATACCTTATTAGTATAGGATGACCCACCTACCTAATGAATCAAAAACTCATATTTTCCATATGTTATGAGAGTATGATTCCTTGTATGACAAGAATATGATTAATTAGATTATGATCCAAGGATTAATTAGGTGATAATCCTAGGATACATTATCTGATGAGTGTAATATTCCTTAGGTAATGAACCTGGGATGACTTACAGATAATCCTATGAATCCTTGTGTGAAAACCATAGGATGCCTTAGGTGAGGTTCCTAGGATGTCTTAAGTGATGAGAATATAATTACTTGGATGATAGGTATATGATTTCTTATGTTTTTAGAATATGATGAATTATGTTATGAGAATAATATAACTTCATGGATCGATATGAGGATGATAAAACAACCTTCAGGCATAACTCTAAACAATTGATTTTTCCTTCTTTTATGGGGTGATATTAAGATTCCATTATGGACCAAAATTATAAATATAAATTATTATATAGATACCCAATTTTCCCAACACAATCATCCTCTCCAACAAAAATGGTTTTCTCGGTTAAAGTATAAAATGATTCAGTTAACAAATTTCTACATAGATATGTCATTGGGAATGGTATTCAGGTGAAAGTATTAAATGTGGTAGGAATTTAAATACTATGAAAAAATCCCCATAGTGAGATGTGTCAAAATCTAATCATATCATTCTAGTCAAAGGGATTAAACACAATCACCTTTATTATGATAGGTCGCTCACTATTGGAAATCGAGAATGTTGGACCTGGATAATGACCATCATGAAACATCCAATGATGTGGTGTAGGCAAAAAAACATTAGAAAAAATCCCATGAAAATGTCAATATAACCTATCATAACAAAATAGTGGTCTTTATATTTATAATTCCACCAAAAAGTTATATGGTAAAAAATTTATAAATTGTTTTTTTTTCACTTTAAACAACTAATACCTTTGTTTTAACCATTAAACAGTCATATAAAAATGGATGAATGTCATGTGAGTCATCTGGCTGGAATATAATTCATGAACGCATGCCTCTTACCACTCCTAAACAAGATAAAACCATATAATAGTAGTATTAATCAGTATACTATACTAGAAAAAATACCCCAACTATAATAGTTAAAAAAGAAACATATAACCAGGGAAAATTGGACATCCCACAAACACATGTTCTTGAATCACCGGTCCAAGGTCCACAACATGATCTAACATATTCCAACCTTAGACTAAAAACTACCCAAATATTATTAAAAACAAAAACCAAATATTTGAAACAATTTTCTAAATTCTCATCTAAAATTGCTCAAACAGAATTCTAATTGGGGTCACTAACTGACCTTAGGTGTACCGCCCTTTATACGATCGGTTTTTGACCAGTGATTAGAGTTTATGATCATCACTGGGGTGATTATACTCTCTATATCATGTCCATAAATAACAAATAAATATAAAATATTAAACATAATCCTCAAATTAAATTACACATGTATGTAATTACATTCAAGGAAAACCATAAAAAAATAATCATACACCCATGTCATAGAAAATGAATATACTTGTTATACAATCATTCATCCACACATATCACCCACTGAGATGATCACAAATACAAGATAAAAATATATATAAAATACAAAATAATATCTTCTATAAACTCTGAGCCTCACCTCAGTCCCATATTCAATCCAATTTGATATTCTCTATATTAATCCACTTTGATACATGTGATCATAAATGATGATCAAACATGATAATTGCATGCACACAAGGGTGTACATATAGGGTTTGATAAATACATCATAGTATAATATCACCAATATCCCTTAATATATGTTATTATATACAAGTGTATTCATGAAAAAAATAAAGAAGTATGAAAACACAATATATATGAGTATAAATGTTATGTTACATGTAATAACCCAACCACAATAACCCTTGGACATACTTAAGTCGACCAATTATAGAAGAATTACAAACCCTATATCAAAAACCCTACCCCATACTCAATTACTCATGATATAATTCTATTACATGTCTCAACAACTACCTTATTTATCAGTGTAGTGTCCCATACCAATCCTTGAGTGCATCATACCAAGTCTCATCCTCTAATATCTCGCTAAAGGTAAAGTCCCACACAAAACCTCTTCCATTATCACCTCACTCAGGGTAAGCTTCATACCATACCTCGAACTCCTTCCTATCAGTTAGAGTTAGTTATCATACCAAAACTCATCCATTTCCTACTCACTCATGGTAGGCCTCATACCAAACCTTAACCTCTTCCCCCTCACTCAATTTAGGCTTGTATACCAAACCACAAACTCTTCACTCTCACTCAAGCTAGGCCTCATACCAAATCTTGACCTCTTCCCACTCACTCAGTATAGGACCCATATCAAGCCATAATTAGAGATATACCCTAATCTAATATAATCTTTAAGATATTTTAGTTATATTAGAAATTAAAATATGATCATGTCATAGGGAATTACTTGCATAAATCTAATTAATATCATATTAATTAGATTATGGAATAATATAAGGCATGATATAGAGATATATTTCATTTTTGTGTTCAAACATATTATACAACATGGTCATATCATTAGAGAATATTATATGTTTTATAATATAGGGAATCATAGTGTATGATTCATATAAAATATTATGATAAATTAGAGAATTTGAATTTTAAGTGTTAATTTTAAAGAATCTTCTACATGTTGTCATCGATGGATAGTCTTATATATAATGAAATAGATATGAGAATAAAGTTAAGTTAAAGAATAGAAGTATTTTAATGGTATACTATTTACCCATATGTCTCATAACATATGATTAAATTCATGGATAGTCTTGAGAGTGTATTAAGTCCTATATAAAGAAAGTAAATTCCATTGATATTTATATTAATGTAATCCTTGATCCTAGCCTCCAATAAATTCACCCATTCTCTTTTCCTTCTCCTTCATTGTCCATGTTGTGATACTAGAAAATCTTTTTGGTGAGAAGGATCCAACCTATGAATTTGAGGATTTAGTTTATTCATGTATAAAAACCGAAGAGAATATTCCTTTGGTTATACCTTAGTGATTTTCAATAAGAATGTGTTAATAGAGAACAAGAGAATTGACTATATTTGTTGAAAAATACATGTTCTTCATTTACATCATACTAGATTTTGGTCTTTCATAGTATGGTGATCTTGTATTTTTGGTTTCTATTCACTTCCTCTACACTAAATAAGTTTTATGAAATCATTTAAAATCATTTAGTGGTATAAAATCCTCACCATGCTTCTAGATTCTCAAAATTGTGTTATAAATAATGAAATATTATATCATATTGGATTTTTATTTGGTTTCATAATATTCAATTGTAATTTTATTTTGTGGTTAACTATACGATATGGGATGACATAAGATATGATGAGGCCACCCAATACAATATAGGATATCTTTGTAAATGACTCGTTTAAAATTCTTTGCATTTATTTATATCATAACATTTGATATTTTGTTCATATGGGATGATAATATTGTTCCTTGATCAAATTACCAAGCACCAAAACATATGGAGGATATTGACCCAATCATAAAATACAATTCACTAAGCACAAAAGGATATATCATTGGTGAATAATTATCCATTGTTAGATAATATGAAATGTTTTTTCTTATAATATTTCTTATATCATTAAATATTATATGAAGAAAAAAAGTATTATTTTTAATTATGAATTAAATTTTATTATTTATAAATAATTTATAAATTATGGAAAAATGAATTTTAGGATATTAATTTAAATTATAATGTGTCTAAAAATTAATTAATTATTAAATGTTTATGAAATATTTTTTAAATAAATATCTACAATATTAATTATTAATATTAAATAAATTTTGTAGTTATATGTAGTGAATTATAATTTAGATATAAATCATTTATAAAAAAATTATAAGATTCATTTATGAAGTGATTATAAATTAAAAAATAAGGCCACATTTAATAGATTCTATATTTTATAATATTAATTTTCTATAAAATGTAATTTAAAATATTAAATTTAAAATCCTTATTTAATAATGTATTTAAACGATATAAAAATGAGTTTATTATTATTAATGTGATCAATGTTTAGAAAATATTAAATATGTGATATTTAGATTATTAAAATTGTTCACATAAAACAATTTGAATATAAAATATTTATATTTCATTTAATATCATATATTTACGTAGAATTACATGTAAAAAAGATAATATAACAAAGTTAATATTAAATATAAATAGTAAGATTTAATATTTATTATGAAATGTTTATAATTCAAATCTAAATTATAATGTTTTTATAGTTTCTTTATTTATAAATTGTTTATAAATATATATATCATATTTAAATATATGAATTGTTTATTTATTATGTTTATTAATTTGTTTATTCATAGACATAATTATTTTATTATGAATAGATGTATGATTTTGTTTAAAGTTCAATACTACTTGATGTATTACCACACATGCATTTGAAGAGTTACATGCTAAGTATTATTATTGATTTTGTTTTATTCTACCTTTACTTTGGCTTATAATTGGTTATGAGATTTAATTATGCATATAATTATAGTTTATACATATTAGGTGTTAAAATTATGATGGAATTGTGTTCTCTATTTAGTAATGTAATGTTGGATAAATTCAAATTGGGTCGAACTGCCCACTATCCTATTCTTGATCTAGAAATTTTGAGGCTGGTTATCTATATCTCCAAGATTACGCTTGTGGGGATTTTAATTTTATATGACTATAGATCTTTATATAAATTTTTATCATATAACTTAAACGTGATATTCATTTAGATATGTATAAATATATTGAGATTTTAATTTGGGTTAGTGACATAGGATATCAGTTGTGTAAATAGTTACACAACAATATGATTTTAACATATTTATTTTGTGCAAGGAATGGTGATTCCAAATTACATTATTAGAATAATGCATACATAAAATGGAATACATGACATAATAAGGTGATATTTAAATCCTCTTAAAATAAATAGTTATGTATTTATTTCAATGAAAACATTTATAAAAACCTTAATCATACAACTAGGAATCTGTATGCTAAATCATGGTGCCTTGGGAATATATTATGCATGTTAATAAATTAACGAGGTTTCTCTAATACTTAGATACCGTATCTTTAACATATTGTTTTGGTTATACATAACTAGAAAACTCGAGGAGATATGATAAAAGGGTGATACTTATGAGATTATCCATTTGATATATTAGGGATATAGTTTTCTTCTCAACCATCTAAAATCCTTATATGATATTATTGGTATAATGGACTACAAAATTAACTAAATGGTGAGATTAACAGTAAATTGAAGTCATTTCTTATTGAAACTTTTCCCATTAATGAATATGATAAATTTTTAAAAGGGTTTATCTTTTTAGTGTAATTTCATTTAATAAAATATTTTATTATATGATCGAATAATATGATACTAATTTGATAAAATCTTCCATTATAGATAAAATTATATCAACAAAATCAAATATAACATTTGGATTAAACCTAGAAAATGAGAATTTTACTATATAAACTTCATAGAATAGTGAAAACATTTTTAAAATCATATTACTGTTTTCAATTACTCCTTGACCTTCCTTTTTTATCATGCATTTTTTTAATCTCATTTAGGTGTAACTTTCATGAGAAAAAAAATTTGGAAATTTTTGGGGGTGTGTACGGTTGGTGCAGGGTTTTCCCAAACCGTGCACCCATGCAGTGTAAACCGTGAAAACCCAAACAATAGTGGTTTTCATAGTTGGCGCACAAATTGAAAAATCATTAACCCACCAAATAGAAATTGTGAACCCAATTATAAAGCTTCTTAATTAGGGTATATAGTTTGTGAAATCATACTGGGCCCTCTAGGAAATATTTTTTGCAGCCTTTTTATTTTCTAAAATTAATTTAAATTTTCCCAAACCTCTGTATAACCTTATGCTTGACCTTAACCCTAGATTACATGATTTCTTTTGTTTTGGGAGCTACCAAGAATCCCTTTTTGATCCTCCTAACCTATTCCAAAGTAGATTGATTCTTGGAGAACATAATCGGATCCCTATCTAGTAAGATATATCCTCTAATTCGTTTTCTCCCACTATCTATATCTCTCCTTTATAGTTTTTGTTAGATCATCTCACTACTTATGGATCTAAACTAATTTGTTTTAGATATTGAATCTAGTATTGAATCATTTATCACCATTACTTAAGTTCTTCATTGGAGAATCCCATTGGAGGTGTTGTGACACATGTTACTGTGAAAATGGTAGGTATTTCCATTGTGATTTTTCATTTAACAAACCCTTGATTTTCATTATTGAATTATATTTATTTCAAATAACTTATGAAAATCCAATTCGGTGAGAATTGGAATTTTAAATTAGATTGTAATGAATTTTTGGAGAAAACCCCCAATTCTATTGGAATTGGAAATTGAGGTGTTATTTGAATTTTATAGAAATTGTGAAATTGATTTGTGTCCTAATTTTGGGAAAATGTATTAAATTTATTCGATAGGAACCTTTGATTGGTTTTATCTAGAAAAATTCCATAATTGATTAAAATCATGTGTATTGGTTTTTAAATTGATATTGTCATATGGAAATTTGAATTAGGGCGACTATATTTTAAACTATTTTTAAATAATTTTCCCATTGTTGAATGATTGATTGAGCAAGTGATAGTCTAGGTAGTTAATAATTTATTTATAAAAAACAAGATAAGATTTTAATTCCCTATAAATGGATTGATTCTTTAAAAATCTAACAAAAAACTATTTTATAGGATCTTATTCACAATGGGATATTGATGGTTCTGATTTATCATGATCCTAAGGGACATGTGTGCACATTTTCATGATCACAGATATGAGTGTGTGAGGATCCCATAAATAGAAACTATCATACCTCTTGGAGGATAACTATGTTTCTTATTTCTAACTTTTTTAAATTATATATTCCAATGATTATGAAACTATTTCACTCATTCCTTGTTTATTTATATAAAATATTTTATATAAAATTTTAATTCAGACATTGTTTGAAATGATTTCTTATTTTGAACTGAAAATCATGTTTTTATTGAAATATTAAATTGTACATCCATGCATGTCTTGTTTAAAATAGATAACATTATTTCTCTTATATTTTATGGAATCCTATTATGGAACACTTGGTGAGACCATATGGGGATTTCATCTCACAACCTACATTTTCCTTTGGTCATTTGTATAATTCCTTCTACCATATTGGAGCAAGGGGAAAGTTCCACCTAGAGGTGCTGTTTATTATTGATCCTATGGACCTAGAGTGTTATGTCCCTTGGGATTTTGGTTGTTTATATCATTTTTTTCTAGTAATTTGATGATTTACTGCTTGGGTTTTGATATTCTTGTTTGACTTTTGGTACAATCACCTTGGTTATTTTTCTTTGATCATACTGATTTGTATCAATTTTCCCTTGTTTATTTGCAAAAACTATTCCCTTATTTTTATAATATGATGATAGGTGCCAGTATCTAACCTATTGGTATCAATAGTTTTCTTTTGGATATGTTAGTGTTGGATCAGTAATCATGGTATCAGGGTATCCAAGCTGGTTCATGACAAATTTGTATCAAAGGTGAAGGTTGTGCATCTTTCCTTGATGTCAGTATGTAGTTTTGAAATCTTTTCAAGACATGGTATTTGCGAATGAGTGTTTATCCATCTCTCATCATGTTGATCCTTAAGTCACTAAGGGTAGTTTTGGAAATTCATTTTGAGAATTAGCTCTAGTATTTTCCATACTTTTTATTTGGATAGGATAAAATACCAATCTTGTTTTATTATCTTATGGGATTAATTTCCCTGTAATTCTTGTGTGTATATTTTTATAAGTAATTTTATAACATCCCCTTTATTGTTTACTGATGTTGATTAGAATTATGCCTCAGAGAAGATGTGTGAAAAGGATCCAAGACATTGATACTGATGTACCATAGTGAGAAAATCCTCTAATGGACTAGAATCTAGTTGTGGTTATTGTGGATGTTTCCCAAGCTCTAGGAAAGGAAACTGTATCCATTCTAATTCAAGCTACAACTGTATAACTATATAGGTATTTTTTCTATAATCGTGATTTCTAATTGCTCCACAAATGTCATAATAATTCCACTTGTATAATAATCCACAAGTGGTTTAGGATTGGTTGAGCAAGATTAATCTTTTTTTGAGTTCTTAGAGACTCCTAATGAGATCAAGGTAAAATTTTCCACCTTCAAGCTGGAAGGACCAAGATGGAGATGGTGGTACATGATGGTGACAAAAAATAAGAACAAGTTATTAAAGTGAAAATACTTTAAAGTTATTTTTACCAACAGGTTATATCCAGATTCTATGGTGTGGGAATATTATGGAATTTTTAAAAAATGAGTAGGCAGACCAAAAAAAGATAGAATAAGAATAAATTTTTTATACTTATGCAGTTTTCTATAAAACATTTATTGAATGAGAAGAGAGGGGATTGAAATTTCAAGATGGTACTTTGATCTGATATTTTTTATTAGTTTTTCAATTTAATCACTCTTATTATGATGAGTTCCTAGATAAATCATTTATGGTTGAGCTAGAACTGGTTGGTAAGTTAGGGTTTATGGAAGTACGTTTTTCTATCAGTCGTAGTTCTGTTAGTTCCTTTAAAGGAAAGATAAATATTGATGTGTCGTCTGGAGGTTCTCGGAAGAAGGATTATTATATACTTTATGTTTTACTTGGAAGAGTCCCTTTATGTTTCTACTAGTGTGGAAATCTTTGGAACTTGAAATGGGTTTACACTAAGTCTCCCAAGATATGTAGTTCTTGTGGGTGTTTAGGTCACTCAAAAAAGTTTGTTCATGTATATTCTACTCCATGTAGTGGTATGGGATCGTAAGAACCTAAAATACTACGGTGAAATTAGATGCTTCAGGAACTAAGGGGTTCCATCCATAGTAATTCAGAATAAAGCTTCTTCACATAGTGGAAGAGTCTCCAGAGAAAGCAGATATAGGACTAGTGATTGTGACAGGTACCATCACTATAACATTATCTTTTGTAATAGTTTTATTTGATACTGGTGCATATCATTAATTTATATCAACATGTAATGTGAATCATCTAAATCTTCCAATGAATATTTTATCTTATTTGATGGGTATTACTACACCACTTTAAATGAAGAGAGAGTAGGTCATAATTTTCCTTCTTGTGTATTCTCATTAACATATATTGATCTCACGTGGGATTTTCTAGTTCATGACATGAAACCTTTTGATGTCATTTTTAGGATGGGTTTGATCTTTACTAATAAAACCAGAATTGATTATTATCTTTGAAAATCCTCATTTTCTACACCTGATGAAGTGTTCTATATCCTTTTGGGAGAATGGGACCCAAAGTTGAGTGGTGCTAAACCTTCTAATATAGTGCTGGGGAAAGTGATATATGTGTTATCTTTCAGTATAGGGAATAAATATTTGATAAATTATATCCATCTATTTTTTATCAAGTTTATTGATATTTTTCCTTGTAGATTTTTTTGTTTATCATCGATAATGGAGGTATAGTTTTTTAGTGATTTGTCTAATTTTACTCAACCAGAATTTATTCCCAATTATTTTATAAAACGAGATGAAATAAAAGAGTTGAACACTTAGGTAGATGATATATTTGAAAAGGGATTTATAATACCTATTGTGTTACCTTGGTCAGTTCCTCTTCTCTTTTATAAGAAAGTTGATGGAGCACTTTGACTATGTGTTGATGTCACAAACCAACTTGAGTTGACCCTGAACTGGTCACCTGATCTGATATGTGACATGGCCTGAAGGGAATTCTCAATCACCATGGGATAGAAACTAGTTTCAGCCATCAATAGGGTGAATAAAAGAAATTATTTTTCCCAACAATAAATTAATAAACATAAAAAGAGAAACAAACCAAACATCCTAATACAAAAAAAATTCCAAACTAAATATCTTTTGCATAAGGCTAACATGTACAACAATCGTAAAATAAAACCTATCTAAAAATATGACTACACGGTCTCTATGTGACCCTAAGGGTCACTCTCCAACACAAAGATCAACCATCACCCAAGGTAATCAAACTCAAAGGGAAACCTACACCAAATGCTAAAAACAAGAAGATATTATATGTGTGATTATTAATACTCAGTAGGTAATCCTGGATAAATCTATTCCCAATGCACTTCCATTAAAACAAAAGGAAGACAAACTTCAAGTTTGAAATACACTATAAAAAAGTAATGTTTTATACATGTTTTACTTGAAAAAAAACTATGGTCCATTGCCCTACTTTATTCCAAAACCAGGTTCGTTTCCAATTGTGATATATTAACATTTTCAAGGTGGAAATTGATTCTTTCATTTTCAAATGAAATAAGAGTATATAAGACACTTTTACTTTAAAAACATTTTTCATAAAAATTTAGAATCCAACACATCACTTTCCAAGAATAAATCCTCACATGAGAGAACTATAATAATATTATAATGATGGAAATGGAATTAAACATACAAGAGTAATCAAGTATCTCAATCATTACTGCAAGTAGCAAAGTGCCAATAGATAGGGGTAAACCTAGAAGATTTTGAATAATCAAGAACATACTAATACATGATACCCATCCCCAGAAGCATGAATCACATGATGAAATTGAAAATACCATAACACTACCATCCACCCTAAATCAAGATAGAACGAGGGGAAATCACATAGTAATAAACCCAATATATCCACCTCTTATAGGCCACCATCTTGTGCATAATCTAGCAAGTGCCATAATTATTCTTAGAAAATTCCCTCACAATAATAGGTTCACATGTCTGATGTTTAAAAGGGTGATCCCACCAATGCCAATCGAGAATCCATTCATATGAATATATAATAATAATTCAACAACAAGACTTACCCCAAGTCACCCCAACGATCGATTCACAAGCCATGAAAAGAATTTAACTCAAGGACTCAGTACTAAGGATCACTAATTATCATGATGGATCACAAGGATTCCACATCAAGGAAATCCCATCCATAAAACATAAATAAATCATGATGATCATCCAATATTGATTTTCATAATCAACACTTCCACCATTTTCACAAAATTACCAAATGTTCCTTTATGAATTTTTCGCAAAATGATCATTTTCAAGAGAACAAAATCCACCTTACGAAAAGAGTGTAAACACAACATTTTACACTTCAAAATCATTTAAAATCAATTTCGAAGCATTCACATCACACTTTCAATAAAAATAAATTTTTATAAAAATTCCAAAAGGTACAATAATGATCATCACAGTCCAAACAACATTTGAAAACCAATACGCATTCTTTTTAATTATAAAACCCATTGGGAACCAATTCAAGGAACCCCAAATAATTATTTTAAATAACCTAAATCCTTTTTCATCATGAAAACATTATTTAAATATCCAAAACTACAAATGAATGTTAACAGGACATTTTATCAACCACTTGGTGTGAAACATTATAACAAAATAATACTATTTATCACAAAACAAGGTATAAACCACCACTTTTCACACCAAACAATTTATCCAAAGATCATACATAAATATTTATCATAAAAGGAAGTTGTTAAAAAATTGAAACCAATGAATCTTAAATTATAAATTATAGTTTAAAGGGAAATATACTTTCAATCCATGGAGCTTTAACAACGCACACCCAAAATCACCCCATGAGGGTTCCAAAAGCCGCGATCTAAGAAGGGGAACCCGAAACACACAAAACCCCCAATCTAAATTGATTGAATATAAAACCCTAGATCCAAATGACCTAGGAAGAATAATATTCCAAGAGAAAAGTGAAGGAAGAGAAATATGGAGAATATAAGAGGAGAAATATCTTGAGAAATCTGGCCCCAACATGAAGAGCCCTTAGATCTACACCAATGTAGGAGGAGTGAAGGCTTGGAGGGAAATGGGAGAATCTCTTTATGGTTGCATGAACCAGGAGAGGGGAGTAGGGTTAATTTTGGGTAAAAATATTGAAATGGAAATAGTTCAAATTTTGGGAATTTTTAGATATGGGTATCCTGCAAGATTTGGTCACACAATTTACCAAAATGTGAGCCAACCATGCGGTATCCACTACCCGAGAGAAGATCAATCACATTACCAACCTCCATAGTTTCATGTACCATGCACAGAACATGTGGTAGGTTCTACCTAAAACCACCACTTATTGCACGGTTACCTGGGTTTTACACATGGTTTACCAAACCATGTGCCAACCATGGGCAAGAAACTACCGAGCCAATAAAATTCATTTTTTCTCCAAGAACATCCAAATGAACTGAAGATCATCCATGGTACTAAACTAGACAAAGAAAAACATCAAAATTTAACCCATGTCACACCTAGAACTCGAGAGAAAGATTGATATTCTCAACGAACCATTATATAAGATAGATCTGAAAAACTGGGTGTGACAATTATTCCCAACATAAACTCTTTCAAACCCCGAAAATCCAAAAAAAATATTGTTGATCGATCAATGAAAAGGAATTTTGTAAATACAAAACCCATCCTCTTGAACCATGAAAATTTCATCCACTTCCAACAGAACTTATGCCTCTTTCCTAATACAGAATAAAAAACTATGATGATTTCTTGAAAATAAACAGGGAAGAAAAATCCATAGTATCTACACATTCCTATAATAAAACCATTGGGACCTCTCCTATGAATCCCAATGCTCACCCAAACCGAAGAGGATAGAAAAACCAACAACTTTAAGGGATTCTAAAACAAACTCCCCACCATTATAAAAAAAACTAGCACCGACCAAACACAAATTCCATATGATCCAACAATGGGCCTTTCCCACATAGGCCAACCAAAACACCTCCACACCAGTGTACCAACAAAAGATAAAAAGAACAGAAAATGATCATTAAGACTTTCCATTCCCGAATGGAGGGGACAAGAATTGAGCCAAAGCTCCCCACACCCCTAGTGGTTTCCTGGCCATGCGCCAGCTTCACGGGGAGGCCTATAGATAGAGCTCTGATGTTTGAAGAATTTGTTTCATTGCAGTTATAAATTGATAATCCCAAAAAGGAACATGAATTTACCCATTAGATTAAAATAAAAACCAAAATTTCCAACATGAAAACCGCACTACTATTGAAAATAGGAGTTTATTAAAAGACTCAGTCATTCTCTTACATTTTAGACGCCAAAACACTATTGGAATAACCACTGAAAAAAATAACCATTACAACTGGATGGACACTTACATAAAAGAAACTTTAAATAAGTCTCAATAAGCACATAACTTTTGATAATTGGCCCCATGACTAATTCTAGCAGCACCCTAACAAAATTTATACTAGTGACCCAAGCATCCACAAGCATGGAAGGGTTTTGGAGTAATAAGACATGAAAAATTTTTATAACCTAGATTTACATACTGATAACACACCAGGATCTCATGCCTATAAGGGGTTGATTAAATATCTCAAGGCCTTTTGATTCCACAACTAGCTACAGCAACTTTCAGCTGTTTTCCTACCTCCTTACTAGTATTTTGCACATTGCTTCCCATGATTTTAGAAGGGAGGACTACCTAATTTACTCCTACTATCAAATATTTAACATGAAAATATTTCCTCACCACATCACCAAAAGAAGTTACATTAAACTATGACACCATCGAATGTAGATCTGGATGAATCCCAATCTCAAAACATTGAGCCTTTAGGGGATTATCTAAAACATACTCCGGAAGGTAAGGAACTCTGTCCAAAAAATTATGGAAATACTCCAACACTGATCCATCATCCTACTACAAAAAAACACATTTTTATCTCCTTTCTCACTTTTTATTTATCAAAAAAGTATTGATAGATGAACATACCCTTAAATAACTCCCATGTAAGATCTTCATAAGGCTTGTTCTGAGATACCCACTTCCACCACTTCCACATTGAACCTTCAATCATGAATGTTTCAAACTTATCCTTCAACAACTTAGGAAACTCAATGATTTTTAAGTTAATTTAAATCTTTTTAATCCACACTTCTACTTTGAGAGGATCCATTTGAACATAAAATATTGGTGGATTTAGCTTCCAAAACTCAAGAATTAAATCCTTAAGATGAAAAACTTAAAATCCTTCTAACAGGGAATCACACATAGTTGTGTCATGATCACCGATTGAATCTCTATGGGAGTAACTGCGAGAAAAAAAGAAATATAAGAACTAAATCAAGGCCAATGAATGAACAAAAATACTCAATCATAAACACCACATAGGTGAAAATATTTTAACATAGGAAAACATGCCACTATTAACATCAAAATATTCCTTTTTGAAAACATTTTTGACATAAAAAAACTTAGTGGCTTGAACACATTCCATTGGTATCCCTTGGAGTCTCACTCATAGGAACATTTTTTTTCCACCATGGTAACCCATCAACCATACCATACTAGGCACCCATCCACATTTCCATATACAAACATACATGTGGGCACCCATGCTAACACCAAAGGCTAAAACAAAACATCCTCATTTTTCAAATAAATTCATTCAACCTAATTCAAAATTTCGTGAAACAGTCTAAAGGCTCACCAAACACCAAGTCAAAATCCATTTTCTAATTCCATGTTTAAATCCATTCCTTCCTACTCAAAAACAAAATCCCATTAATTATCATCCAAATATTCAACTTGTTTCATTCCAAACATTATCTATAACCCATCAAATCTCACCTCATCAAAAACCATTTGATTAAGAACCCACTACTTTTCATTTAAAATAAATTCCAAAAAAACATCCTCTTTCAAAAACCTGTTTTTCATAAATCCCAATTTTTATTATAAAATCATAATTTCATTAAACTATTTCAATTTTACCCCCAAGAGGCCATTATATAGAAATTTATTTTTTTTAAAACTTTCACAGGGTTAATTATTAAAACCCCTTTTTCCCACATTCCAAAATCTAACCATTACCACTAAAACCTTATTTTCACAATTCAAATAAAATGTTTTTTCGAAAAAAATTTAGAAATTCAAAGAACACTCAAAGAAACTCATAAGGGGGAAACTATTGTCGATGGTTGACTTCTCCATATGGTTTTCGGACATATTCCAAACAAACCACCATCACAGAAAACCTTCTAGATCCATTCCCTTGGCTCCACATGGCTTTCTAGGCCCTGCAAGTTCACAGAGACCACTATCCCAACTCCCTTTTCATATCCCAAATACCAAAAAATACAGAATGACTAAATAAAAAAATAAAACTAAAAATCCTATGGAACCCAAAGGATCAGAATGGGAGAGGGTTTATGACGTCCTTATTATTCCTACCTCACTACAAAAAAAACATGGTGATTAGAGGGGGGTTATTTTTGCATTTAGAAGGGGTTATAACCCCATATAAAGACTTTAGGGGCGGTTACCCGTAACCGCCACTAATGTGGCCACCCAATATTATTAGTGGTGTTTTTCAGAAAGCCCTGGTATAACTTTGGAGATACGTGGAGTCATTTCCAAATGATAAGAAACAACTCCAATTCATTCTAGAATTTCAAAATGTCTGATGTACCTGGAACTCAATTTACCCTTCTTACCGAATCGTACAATACCCTTCCATGGAGATACCATCATGAAAACATGATCTCCTACTTGAAATTCCAAATCATTCATTTGGTTATCGGCATACCTCTTTTTCCTACTTTGATCCACTTTGATGTGGGTTTGGATAACCTTCACCTTTTTAATTGTTTCCACAACTTGTTATGGGTATACGAGTTTTCTTTCACCAATATCATCCCAAAAAGTAGGTGTGTGACATCTCTTTCCATATTACAATTCATAAGGTGTCATCTGAATACTTTAATTGAAGCTATTGTTATAGTAAAATTATACTAGAGGTAAATATTGATCCCACATATCTTGAAAGTCATATGATCAAGATATCAACATGTCTTCTAAGGTTTGAATAGTTTGTTTGGATTGTCCATCAATTTTAGGGTGGTAGGTGGTGCTCAAACGAAGTTCAGTATCCAAGGACTTATGAATACTTTTATAGAATTTTGATGTAATGTGGGGGTCATGATTAGAAACAATCAATAGGGGTACTCCATGAAGTCTTACAACATCATTAATATATATTATTGCTAAATGTTCAAGTGGTAAATCTTCTCTTATAGCAAGAAAATGTTTTGACTTGGTAAGACGATCAACAATGACCCATATTGCATCATTTATTCTAGGTGTATTTGGTTTCCCCATGAAAAATTCCATCGTAATATCATCCCATATCCACATAAGTAAGGGAATAGGTTGCATTAATCCTCTAGGATGTTGTCTTCTAGCCTTCGCATGTTGAAAAAACATACATCTTGACTCATAATCCGCAATCTCCCTCTTCATGTTGTCCCACCCAAAATGTTCTTTCATATCTCTATATATATTAGTAAAACCAGTGTGTATAGAGAAATTGGATCTATGAGCATCATCCAACAATTCCCTTTTTAGATCAGGTATATCAGGAACACAAAGTCTCTTCCCAACTTTTAAAATACCATCTTCATATACAAAGTCAATCAATATCCCATCATTCACAACATTAATTTTCTTTTTAAACTCATAATCATTAGTCTGATAACTCTTAATTATTTCTAGTAAAGATATTTTGGTATCCATTTGAAAAAGTATTGATGTTTCACCATCCATGGTTATTCCCATATACATCTTTTCTAGATCCATGTAAATAAGATCCCTCTCAACCCTTATCTTGTTCCAAACTCCATGATCCTTTTTGATCAAATCATATTCCACCTTATTTTCCTTCCCAGGGTGGTAGTGTATAGTGAAATCATAATCCTTGAGTAGTTTGAGGCATCTCCTTTTCCTCATGTTGAGTTTTTTTTGTGAGAAAATATACTTCAAACTCTTGTGATCGGTATATATCTCACATTTTTCATCATAGAGATAGTGTCTCCATATCTTCAGAGCAATGATTATACCTACTAACTCAAGATCATGAGTGGGATAGTTTTTCTCATGAATTTTTAGTTGTCATGATGCATAGGCAATAACTCTATCATTCTACATTAGGATACAACCAAGCTCTTTCTTTGAAGCATCACTGTAAATAACAAACCCATCATTCCGTAATGGTAGAGTCAATATAAAAGCATTGACTAATCTTATCTTTAGTTCTCCAAAACATTCTTCACACTTTTTTGTACAAAAAAATATAACACCTTTACATGTGATCTTTGTTAATGGGTTATCCAATCAACAAAAATTCTGGATGAAACGTCGATAATAACCTGCTAAACAAATAAAACTGTGTACCCCAATTATACTTGTCGGTTCTAGACATTATTGGATTGCCTTAGTCTTTGAAGGATCAATAAAGATTCCGTCCATAGAGACAATATGGACAAGAAATGAAATCTCCCGAAGCAATAATTCACACTTTCTGAACTTCCCATATAATTCATTTCTTTTAGAGAATTTAGAATAGTGTGCAAGTGATTTTCATGATCTTCGTATCATTTGGAGTATACCAAGATATCATAAATAAATACCACTACAAATTAATCAAGATATTCCTTAAAATTCCATTAAATAGATCCATGAAGACAAAGGGTACATTAGTCAGTCCAAAATGAATTACTATAAACTCTTAATGCCCGTACCTAGTTTGAAATGATATTTTTGGAATATCTTCCTTCTTCACACACAAGTGATGATATCCAGATCGAAGGTCAATATTTGAAAAATATTGAGATCCATGAATTTGGTCGAATAAATCATCAATGAGAGGTAGGGGATACAAGTTCTTTATTGTCATAGTATTGATCTCCTTTCAGTTAAGGCACAACCTCATAGATCCATTGTTTTTCTTAACAAAAATAATAGGGGCTCCCCATGGAGAAACACTAGGGCGAATAAATCCCTTATTACTCAATTCCTATATTTGTTTCTTTAGTTCCACTAATTCCACATTGGCCATTCTATAATGTATCTTCAATATGGGCCTTGAATCAGGAATTAAATCAATGGAAAATGCAATTTCTCATTCCGGAGGAGGTCTAGGTAAATCCTACGGAAACACATCAACATATTCTTGTATAATAAGTATGTCCTATATTTAAACATTTTTTCCCTCACCCAAAGTTATTTCATTATATTCCTCCCCAATAATTGTATTTAATAGATCTACTGGGGGTGGATCAAGATAATAATCAGATGGTGACATTTCTGCTCTAAAGATAAGGTACTTCTTATCATCATCAAAAATTGTAACCTCCTTATTCTTACAATAAATTTTTACATCATGGTCGGATTCCAATGCATACCATTGATGATATCGAATTCAATCATGGTTATGACGATGAGATCAGTAGAAAAATAAAATTTATATGCCTTAATAGGGAACTGATTCACAAAACATTGTTGCAGTAATACTTCCCTTAAGATTTTTGACTGATAACTCCCCTGTTAAATCAAATTGTAAATATCAAATTTTCTTAGAAAACTGGGAAGATTTGAAATAATGTGATGATCTAGAATCAATTAATGCATTGGCTAAACTTGAGAAAACCATTAAATTACCTACCACCAAGTCTTTCGGAGCATCAACCTCAGTAGTAGTGATCGTATAAGCTTGGCCTTTCTCCCTTGGCCTTTTATGAGGTAAGAATAATTGGTTCTTAGAACATTCATTTTCATAATGCCCCATTTCACTACAATTGCAGCATTAAACATTGATAGAATCTTTCTTTCCCTTGAAATCACGATCTTGGTGGAATTTTTCACCACACTTGTAACAGACTCTCATTCCCTTCAAGAAAGTATTGGGGTGTTTCTTCTTACATTTACCACAGAATGGAAATTCAACTTTTCCCTTTTTCCCCTTATTTCTATTTCCATAGTGTTCAGAAGATATCTTCTTATATTTCTTTACATTAAAGTTATAATACATAGAGAATTACTTTTCTATCATGATATCACATCAGACAATATATTCGTACGATGAGAACGATTGTGAGACTAATTATTGAAGGAGAAATTGTTTTAACCCATCAAATAATCGATCAATATTACTCATTGGGTTACGTATATAATCTATTGCATGCATTTATAACCATGTAAAGTTAGCCTCATACATTGCGACATTCTCATCCTTTTTTTCCTCAGACTCAAATATTGTCTTTCCATATCTGCATGATGGTCATGAGGAAATTATTTTTCTAAGAAAATCACTTTAAAATCCCTCTATTCCATATTTGATACATCTTCATCCTCCTTTATGTTTTAAATTAATGGCCACCATTGAGTTGCATCTCCCATGAGGCAATAAACTGCCATGACAACTTTTTCACTTTCGCTACTCCCCAAAGAATGAAATATTTTCTCAAAAAGAACTTATCCATTTCTCAAATAAAAATGGATGTGTAGTCCCATTGAACATTGGTGGGTTTTTCCTCATGAATGGGTCTAACATTGATCATCCTCTTGGTGGATCAAGGTGCTCCATACGGGTAAGGTTATTATTCATAACTTGAGTGAGTTGTCCCAGTATGGTGATATGCTGATCAGCACCAGTTGCATCACCAGCTCCACTATAATTATTTTTAGTTGGAGTGAAATCCCTATATAGATTAAATGCATTGATAAGGTTTTCATTACTTCCACTAGACGCCATTTCTAAACAATGGCATACACTAGATTAGTTTAGGAATCGCAGTACATAATTTTAAACTTGTTAAATAGTTAACAAAAATTGAATAGTTTATGGATATAATCCATAATCATAAAAATGTTTTCCTTGAGGAGGTATATACTCATAAGTTCTTCATAATTTTTTCTAAAGAAAATGTGAATTATCATAAGCATATCACCCGGTAGTGTTGTAACCAATAGTGTAGCAAGGCCCGTTTTCATGTACCAGGATACCCCGGGTCAAGCCCGAAACTCTTTTTCAGAGTTTTCAATCCTAGGTACATATGTTTCAGAGCCGACTCTACCAGCTCATATCCAAACAGGGATGTATTGCTTGTAAAACTCACAAAATATCTATATTACCAAAATTCTAAAATGTTCTTCTATACCAGTCCTCAAATTCTATCTTAGGGTAATGTTCTCTAATCAGATTTATTCTAAATTTATCTTCCAAGGTTTGTAATAAAATTCATTTGATATTAATTGTAACACCCCGAACCTATTTACCCAGAGTTGGTGCATTATTATATAACAATGGTATGATCACAAGGGATCAAATCCCGAAAGAAAGATCAATTTAGTAGCCTTGGAAGTACTAGATACATACATAATCTTTACATTACATTATGAAATTAAAAACAAAAACATTTTGTCTCCTATTAACACATTAATATTCCTTAGACTATCCCTGCAAGTCAATCATAATATACATCCTCGTATCCAGGGAAAAATAAAACATCGAAAGGGGTGAGCACTGAAGCTCGGATTGGGTAACAATATAGGAGAAACTTTTATAAATAATCATAAACATTTAAGGCAATGTATAAGAATAAAAAACAAGCCTTTTAAACTTAAACTTCAGCATAATATGTCAAATATAAAAGAAATAATTCCATTTACTTATTCACATGGATATTCAACTAGTTGAATAATCACATGTAATATCAATATCCAATTTCATAATGATGGAATGCATAATATCAGACATCATAACCATATATTCAAGGCCTCATGACAAGACTTCAAATATGATTTTTTCAAATCCTTGTGCCAAGACACTAGTTTATCTCATGAGACCTACTGATGCATCGAGGAGCTATAGCAGGCTCCACCCGTCACTTACTAAGTCCAATACATTCCTCGTGTGAAAAGTTTTAAACATAACATAAGCATTAATATTAAAACTATAATAATAAATGTCAATACATTATCCATAAACCATGAATGGTATAAAAATAACACATCCATAGTCAAACATATCACAAAACCTTCAATAAAATATGGATGATTTGTATGATAATAAATTAACTTCAAACAAGTGTAAAATCCATCAAAGGATGCTCACATAGATGAAATGAAAACTATTTGAAAGAAATACCTCATTATATTTTGAAATAATTTTAAAGTCTCATAATTATAAAATAATACATTTATTTTGAAAATATTCTTATAATATTTTAAGGGAATCTTCGAAGATGTTATAACGGTGGAAAATATCCACACCTACCGTATAAGTTAAAAAACATTATTTTCTTAATTTTTTCAAAAAGGTCATAAAGGACCTTGTTTGGAAAGCGATGGAAATATTCCTTTATAAACATCTCATAAAAAGTCAAACAAGGGTATAAAGTAATTTAACCTATAGTCTAGGAAATGGTAAAAACGTTTTGAAATACATTTTTAAGAAACACAGATGTGGATGATAAAGAGGTCTTAGTAGATTCTCATGTATAAACAACCTTGGATAGTGAAGAGATTGTAGAATTAACCCTTACCTTGTACTTTTCCCTGATAGAGGGTATGTTAACCTCATGTATAATAGTTAAATCATTGTTATTAAATTATAAAAGAACCACATTGATGCACGCCTATCGTAGGGTATAGAAAAACAATTATTTCCTAAGTTAAAATGCAGTAATGTAGTTGACCTAGTATGTCTGCTGAAGAGGAGTGCAAACAAAATGGTTTGTCACTTTTAAATGAGGGTAAAAATGGTTTGTTTGATATGAAAATGACTGAATGGAAATTCAAATTCAACAGATTGAAAAACTATGATATTAAAAGGGTGATTAGGTTGGGGTTGGTTTCCCAATTGTAATTTTATCCTTGTTCAATTATTCAAACCTCTTCTTCTTGGTTGATTAATGTGAGTTTCCACAATCATTTCTTCTCACTTCCAGGGTGAAATTATAATGGTGAGAGAAAACCTTACCAAGATCTCAGTTAGGTCAACTCTCCTTCCATGTGTAAAATAGTTGTATTCAATATTCTCAATTGACATGGGAAATACCCGATCAAGTATTTTTTATCTGAAACAATCAAAATT
This sequence comes from Viscum album, assembly GCA_963277665.1. Taxonomy (NCBI): domain Eukaryota; kingdom Viridiplantae; phylum Streptophyta; class Magnoliopsida; order Santalales; family Viscaceae; genus Viscum; species Viscum album. The sequence goes on along the minus strand of OY728140.1, from coordinate 1,259,795,368 downwards.
ATTCGCTACCCCTTTTACACATAATGACGATAGTTGAGTAATTCACCACTAATCCCTAGTCTATTCCATCTTATATAAACTAGAAATTAGTGGAGGGAGATAATTATTATTTAACCAATACAAAAATCAATAATAGAATTAAAATTCATGAACAATCGCACTTGATAATAAAATACACTATATAAAATTGGAAACAACTTTTAAGAAGAAAGAAATTTCATTCAATTATGTCCAAGAACTCAAACATTACAAAATAGAAAACCAACCCTTTCTCAATCACTCCAAATGTTTACCCCACCATGGTAAGGGTAATTGAGATGAATGGGGAAGAAGAAGGCATTAAAAAACATTGGAAAAGAAATTAAATAAAGGAGAGAAAGTCAAAAATTTCTCCTCTTTGGTTTCCCAGAAGGAATGGGATGGAAAGAGTGATGCTTTGAGAGGGAGGAGCTCTCCTTCTTTTATATCCAGAATTTGTTCCCTGAATTTTTATGCATTATATCCCAATTAAATAACAACTTCATGTATTGAACCCTTCTATAATGCTGTTAATAATTATCTTGGTCATTTCCCCACAAAATATCATCGGATTTGGACAAGTATTCCAAGAGTTATGCTCTTTTTACTCTGACCATTTATTCTGTCCAGTCAGACTCTCAAAATCACAATCCTCCGGATTAGGATGCTTTAATGACCCCTTAAACGGCCAATTTTTGTGTCCTATCCATCCTGGAAGTTGTGAAAAAATGTCTTGTGCATCCGCCCTTTGAATTTCAGATAATTGGGGCCCATTATGAAATACTTATGGACCCCACCCCAAAACTAGGAAGATCTATAAACAGTTTTCTTGGTCCAACTTGTGAGCTTCTTTTGAACTTCCATATAGTCGATTCAGCTTTTAGTCTAAAAGGATGAAATGAATCCCTAGATCTGTTCCATCTGGAAAAAAAATAATTTTTCATTTTTCATTAGTGTAGAAAATGTTATAGTGAAAATACAGAAATAATTTAAAACTATTAAAAATACGAAATGGTACATTTTTACTATTCAGCTCAAAATAACACAAGTAACATAAAAATGAAGAAATTAATCTTAAAGAAACACTTTTTTGGGTTTAAAATAATTAAATTCAATTTAAATTTAATTGAAAATATTTTCTCAATAAATTCCCCCACACTTAGCACTTGGACTCCTGGACAAGTAAACATCAAAATCAAATCTAATCTAATCTAAAACACATACTAATGAGATCTACCAAATCCATACTAAGAAACAAAAGATATCATGCCTCATCAAAAAAAATTATTTCAAGTTCTCCATTTTATATTATTTAATATATTTCCACTTCATTCTTATCCCATGCGCCCAAAATACCTACCTCACATGAATTTTCTCTCATCTCACAATTATAAATGTTCAATAAGGATCTTCTCATCCAAACTCACATAGGAGTCACCATAGGCTTGATATAATCCTATATCTCCACCCAATTTCAGTCAAGGACAAATGTTTCTCATGATGACTTTTTAGGGTTGTTTTGTGGGTTTTGGTTGGTAGGATTTATATATTAAAAATTATGAGGCTGAAAAAGGAGGGTCTGGCTCTTTTTGAAGCAAAATTGCATGGTTCTAATTTTCACTCAAGAATGGTCTCCTTCACTTCCCCTATGTAGAAAATTGACTTCATCATCATGAGAACTCAAGAAATTCTCATTACATTAAGAATTTTACCAGCAAAAATTTCTTCTCAAACATTGTTTTTTTTAAATCTCTAGATAGGCACATCTTACTTTTTACATTAGAAGCTATAGAAAGGCACAACTTCTTTTATCATGAAAGCTCCTAAAAGGAACATTTTTTTTACAAAATGAACTCTTAAATATAAAGATCCACTCTTTAAAATTTTATTTTACACCAAAAGTATCACCAAATGAGTTAGTACACCACAAGACATCTTCCCCCACACTTAAGTTCAATTATATCATGGATGTTTACATCAAGAGAAGGTTGGATAGGGAAAATTGGATTGTAATGTGGCAAACCTAACAGGTTGTTCATGGATTCTAAAGGCTAAAATGATTAATGTATAAGTTATTCCATAATGAAAAGTATTATTTAGAGAAGGGGGATTAAAACCAAATAAATGCCTCAATCATTTAAAACACAAGTACCTCAAACCCTCAAGTTTTGACAGTAATAAATCAAATTCTAGTTAAAGAAAACATGGTCTGGTTCTCTCAAGAAATGAGGTGAATGTAAAGAATATATAAACAATGGTAAATAATACTCAAAAGAAAGTGATTTCAAAAATAAAGACAGTGAGATGTGGCATGGGATTTAAAAATCAGAGTAATTTTCATGAAATTCCAAAAGATGTGAACTTGAAAAAATTTATTTTAGCATTCATTTAATCTTGGTTTCAAGGAATAGATTGCTTCACTCATTTACATGGGTTTCTAAAATTGAAATTATGATCATTTCAGTTCAAAAAATATTACAACACACTTCATTGTAAAAATAAACACACAAATATTTAAAAAATAGTTGTTTTTATAGAAATAGTAATCCCAATATCAAATGAAAATCCTAAACTACAAAGGTTCCCTCTCCCACACATAATTGATGTAGTGTCCTCAAGGAATTTAAATAGATTTAACATGTAAGAATATTTTTGATTAATTCAAAATAAACAATTAAGTATTAAAGAGAGGTACAACCTAACTTATTCGCTATGCAACATTGAGTTAAGATCCTAAGTGTTGCACTCTGAAAACATACAAACAAAAGAACAAAATAAAACATAAGATATTTGTTGAAAGAAAAAAAGTTGAAATAGGATGAGAATAGAAGGATAGATCTTGGTTTAATCCCCCAAGTGGGACTTGGGTTTTGACTACCTCCAGATAGGAAGTTCTAATCGGTTATCCCTAATCTGGTGGTGGGTTTACTTTATTTCTCATGAACCAATAAAAATTATTCTTTTCAGTATGCACCACTTCCTTTTTGTTGTAGGCTCCAAGTATATAGCACAAAAAATCCACCCCCATGAGAATTGCATAATACCTGAAAGGTGGGGGTAGGATAATGAACGATTCCTCTTCCTTCTTGTTCTCCACATGCACAACATCTTATTCTTTAATAACCACCACATGGGTAGTCTCTTCTTTAACATCCAAGGTCTCTTCCATTTGTGTTGTATCATAAATTTCTGAGAAAGAGAAATCATAAAACAATTCAGATTGAATAAGATTAAAATGTGAATAATTAATAATGAAATATTCCCTTTCAAGTAATTCATCTTGGTAATTGATCTCTTCATGAAAATCCACCTTGATCTCCTATTGAGCTACCACTAATAAATGATCAACTTGTTTCGGGAGATCTAGTTGCTCCCCTTTAGGTTCATCTTTTTTTTTCATAATCATCCTCCAAGGAAAAACATAAGTTGTTTGAATATGAAAACTTAAAAGAAGGGGAGGTAATACTCAATTCAGTTTTAATAAAATCAAGAAATAATGTGTTCATGAAAAGATTATATCCATGATTTTGTTAATCTTCAATTTCTTATTCATTGGAAAGCACCTCTTGGAGTTGATTAGTATAAGATAGAGGTAGGGAATCAGTCTCCACCATTTCTTGGATCTACATAGAAAAATCATGGATGACTAAGGGGGGGTCTTTTTGGACCATGGAAATGTCATAAATTTCTAGAAAGTATTGGGAGAACTCAGTTAGCTTTTGGGCCATCACTTCAAAAACTTCTTTGTTCATGTCCTCCCTTAGTCCATCTATGAATTCTTTGAATTTTTTCCCATAATTTTTTAGAATAACCTCACCTGTCTAGCAATATAAGAAACACCATCCTGTGTGGAAAATTTTGATTCAATAATTGGTTCATTTATCAGTGGGTAATAGTTCCATGAATTAAATAAATAGTCATTTAAAACAACAGGGTAACTGTTTTTTTATTTTAAAAGAGTCAGATATTTATAATTAGGTTGGGGCCCTGCCTCCCCGGAAACGGTGCCAAGTTTGACACACGTGTATCATAGAGCGTGGAAAAATAATTGTTTCCTAAGTTAAAATGTAGTAATGTAGTTGACCTAGGATGTCTTCTGAAGAGGGGTGCACAGAAAACAGTTTGTCACTTTTAAACGAGGGTAAAAATTTTGTGTTTGATAAGAAAACTTTTGAATGGAAAATAAAATTCAAATGATTGAAAAAATATGATATTAAAATTGTGATTAGGTCAGGGTCGGTTTCCCAATTTTAATTATATCCTTGTTCAATTATTCAAACCTCTTCTTCTTAGTTGATTAATGTGAGTTTCCACAATCGTTTCCTTATACTTCCTTGGTCAGATAAAAACTTACTAAGATCTCAGTCTGATCAACTCTCCTTCCATGTGTAAAATAGTTATATTGAATATCCTTAATTGACATGGGAAATACCTGATCAGGACTTGTTTATCCCAAACAATCAAGAACATTCACTACCCCTTTTACACGTACTGATGATCATTGAGTACTTAACCACTAATCCCTGGTCTATTCCATCACATATAAACTAAAAATTAGGGGAGGGAAATAATGATTATTTTACCAAGGAAAAATCAATAACAAGATTAAAATTCAAAAATTATTGCACTTAATAATAAAATTAATAATATTAAATTGAAATCAACTTTGAAGAGGAAATAAATTTCATTCAATTACGTCCAAGAACTCAAGCATTACAAAATAGAAAACCAACCCTTCCCCAATCACTTCAAATGTTTACCCCACCTTGGTAAGTGTAATCGGGATTAATGGTGAAGAATAAGTAACTACAAAAATATTGAAATTAAAAGAAATAAAAATTGAAATCAGAAAATTTCTCCTCCTTGGTGTCCCAGCAAGAATGGGATGGAATGAGTGATGCTTTGAGAGGGAGGAGCTCCCCTCCTTTTATAGCCAGAATCTTTCTCCTAAATTTTCATGCATTGTAGCCCCATTAAATGACATCTTAACACATTGAAACCTTCTTTAATGTTATTCATAATTATCTTGGGCGTTTCCCCTCAAAATATAAGAGTATATGGACAAGTATTACAAGATTTATTCCTGTTTTACTCTGAACATTTATCTTGTCTAGTCAGAATCTCCAAATCACAAACCTTCGAATTAGGATGCTTCAATAACCCCTTAAACAGACAATTAGAATGTCCTCTCATTCCTGGAAGTTGTTAAAAAACATCTTGTTCATCCACCAACCTACTTTCAGATTATTTGGGCCCACCATGAATGACTTATTGACCCCACACAAAAACTAGACATATCTGTAAATAGTTTTCTTGGTCCAACTTGTGAGCTTCTTTTGAGCTTCCACATTTTCGATTAGGCAATTGGTCCAAAAGGATGAAATGAAACCCTGGATGCGTACCATCTGTAAAAAAAATATTTTCTCAATTTGGATTAGTGTAGAAAATATTCTAGAAAAAATACATAAATAATTTAAAACAGTTAAAATCTGAAATGGGCCATTTTTACTGCTCAGCTCAAAATAACACCAGTATCATAAAAATGCAACAATTCATCTTAAAGAAACACTTTTTTGGTTTAAAACTATTAAATTCAATTCAAATTTAATTTAGAATATTTTCTCTATCACACATACATAAATATTTTTTCATATATGATCTTCTAATATATGTTTGCTAATAATATTTCAGTAGTATCATCATTTCGGGTGTTAACTGATTCATTTTCCTTTTTATGATTGGTTACGTAAGCCATTTCTGTTACAGATAGGATGTATTTGATTCATATCTAGATTGATATTATGTTCTTAAATATTATTTTTAATCATAAAATGAAAATTATTTTTGAGTGGTTGTGATCGGGAATGAATTTCATCGCGTTTGTCAAGACGGTAATCCGTACGTATGCACGAGCGACAATATCATTCTATTGATGGTGAAATTGTATGTAATTGAATGGTATGTTATATATAAAAAATACTGAACATTTTATATTTATTATTCACATCAGTTATACTCATTATTATACCCATCCAAATAATGAAGTGTTTTAATAACAAACTACACCACGACGTGGAGACGATAAGCTGTATGTACGCTCATATGGTGACTTTTAATTCATAGGATGGATAGAATAATGAATATAGTGTTACAATATTTATAATAGAATCATAGTATGTATAAGGTACTGAAGTTAGTATTTTGGTATGGAAACTACAAAGAAAGTGGAAGTGGAAAAAGAAAATTACTTTGAAAGAGGTGGTGAAATTATTACCTCTTCTTCGGATGTTTCCTTTTGAGTTGATCAAAAGGGATCATTAGGTTGGCTTTATGATAAAAGTAAGGACTCTAGTTATAATTGAGGGTAGTTGGGAGGATTTTTGGGTAGGTTTGGGCCAAGCCAAATGGTTGTGGAGGTATGATTCTGAGAGATGCGGAAGTACCATTTTATAAGAGAGGTGAGGGTCACTTTAAGAAAAGCTTGAAATTTTATTTTATTATACAACCATATTCGGTTTATAACTACTCCAAAATAATTTATTTTGATTCTAAGGTTTGGATTGGTTGAAAAACTCCCATCCAATAGGTTTTAGATAGGTTTATTTTGTAGGATCGAAATATGAATGTAGATTCTCAATTACCAGAGGGGGGTGAATTTTATAATTTAAAAATTCCTTCAGAACCTTTAAAGTTGGTATTAAACTTTTGTTTTTAACTTTGAGGAAAACTATGTTTAACAAATTTAAACAAGGTAAATTCAAAAGACCTTATAGTTCTACAAACTTGTAAGGTTCTATAAAGATGGTTCTAGAAATAAAACTCAAGAAAAGTTTACAAGGAAAAACATTCTGCCTTAAAGCGTATAGAATCTTACTAATCAGAGTATATAAATAAAAGAAAGCATAAGATAGTTATACTTTCTTTATTAATGAAAATGAAGTGGAAAATAAACATGAAATAATACAAGTAACAAGAATGATATCTTTTAACTCAAATAGAAGGGTATCCAATAACCTTGGATAAAGGTCCCTTGATTTATACTTTCAAGAAATTCTGTCATACCCACACTAGAGTAAACCCTCGATAGGAATATCCGAATCATTAATTCTATCCCTGCAAGCCCTCAAACTTCAAGGTCGTCAGCACATCTATCTTCATTATCAAGTAAGTCCTCGAACTTTAAGGTAGTCATCACCTCTATCTTCCTATCCCCGGAAGTCCTCGATTGTACACAGCTACAATCAGAGTCACACGAAGAAAGCTGAGAAAGATGTTCAGTACACACAAAGCATGCAAGTCTCTATATCTAGAAATCACTTTAGCATCATGTAATCTCTTGATTGATCAAGTCATTAGTTCAGTAGTACATTAGTTGTTTTGAGCTTGTTCAAGTGATCTCCTAATTATAGGCACTTCTCTAATGGTTGGATCCCTCCTCCAATGGTCATATTTTTTCTTGATTCTAGGAGGGACCTATACACGTGTCACTCAAACAACGGTTAATTAGAAATAGAATTAATGACATCATTTCATAACAATAAAAGGGGTAAGTAAAATATGGTCACTCAACCAAATCTATTTTTCAGATTCTAGGGAAAAAAATAAAGTTCAGAGTCTAAGAACAAAAACATTCGGAGTCTATCTTAAAAAGATATTCAGATTCTGTTTTTCAAGGAATTCGGAATCATAATTTTATAGACTTTGGAGTTTGAATTCCAATGAATTCGAAGTCTGAATTCTAAAGAATTCGGAATATGAATTCTAAGGAATTCAGATTCTGAATTTTGAGGAATTCAGAGTCTGAATTATGAGGAATTCAGAATCTAAATTCTAAGGAATTCAGAGTCTAAATACTGAGGAATTTGGAATCTGAATTCTCAGAATTCAGAGTCTGAATTTTAGAGAATTCGGAATCAAAATTTCAGATAATTTGAATTCTAAATTTCAAAGAGCTCAGAGTCTAAATTCATAATAATTCGGAGTCTGAATTCATAGAATTTGAAGTATGAACTCAGATAATTCAGAACCTGAATTTAGAACCTGAAAACAGAATACTCTATATCTAAAAACATATAGGATTCTGAGGTTTTAGATATGAAACAAAATTTTACACTTAGAAGTAAAAAAGAGTTAGATTTAGGGAAACTATAACATGAACAATGAAAACAAAGGTAAAGAGAAAATTTCCTTGAGGAAGTAAATTTCATTATTAAGATAGATCTTCAAGAAAATATAATTTTCCTTGTGATAGAATGTTTGGGATTTTAAAAACATAAAAAATGGAAAATTCCTAAGGAAACCTTATTGAATCAACAATCTCCCCCTTCTTGGAAAGAACAAACATCCTTACTAAAAAGAATCTAAGGACTCAGAAATTTTATGGACTTGTAAATAAAAACCTATCTCCCTTTACTTATAGATCAAAGTGAATACAACTAACTCCCCCTTAGGCTTCAAAATCACTAAGGATCATATTCTTGATTTCTTGAAGGAGATTTTACATTATCTTGCATACGAAAATATTCATTGATAAGAAAATTTCTCTAGATGACCCCCCCCCCCCCCCCTTACTTACGGAAATATCTTCTTTCTTAATATTCTTTTTATCATTCCTTTCTCCCCCTTTTTGATTTTAAAAAACAAATAGAGAGAATGGAAAAAAATGGTACCTAAAAAATTAGTACAAAATAAGAAAATATATAGAGGACAACTAGAATTTCATTAAGATTTAAAGAATTTGTACAAGTAAAAGTACAAAAAATATCAAAATGGAAAGAAATTTTCCTTCTTAATCCTTCAGAATCAACTTCGTTACAATGGTTTTTAGCTTCTTGAGCTCCTTGTGACCCTCTTCTACATGCTTATGCAACTGATCATGTTCTTCACTTTTCCTCTCTAGGGATTTAATTTTTTCTTCCTGAGCCTTAAGACATTATGCTTGATCTTTCAACACTTCATATTTCTTAACAAGCTTCTCTTCAATCTCAATTCTGATATCTCTTTCCCTCTTCCAACTCAATGCCACATAATTAAGCTTTCCATTCAGGTCGTTAACTTCCTACTTCCGAGCTGTCTGTTCAAGTATTAACTTTTCCTAAAAACTATTTATAAGATCCTTGATCTTCCCATCTTCAATTTCGAAATCATTCTTCAAATTATCATTAAATTCATAAAATATTATCATTTCTTCAATTTTATTCTTTGACCAGCTTTCAAATTTCTTGCAAGATATTGTATAAGACTCATAACCAATGTGGAAGGTTTTGAAATCTGCCTCTAGTCCGGCACATTTTTCCATAACCATGGAAACTAAATCTGATTTCTAATTAATCATATGCTGAAGCATCTGACATCTTGATTCAATTATTGGAAATAAGGGAATAATACCAACCAGCTTTTTCAATGACTGAACAACAAAATCATGTCCAAGGGAAGATGATTCTGAATCTGAGTGCTTGGTTGATGGGAATTAATTTTCTATAACTTTATCTTTCCTCTTTTATGAAGCACTAACATCTTTCTTCTCCAAAATTGACTTACTAGGTGTATCTACTACCACCTGCTTTCCCTTATCAGCTCTCAGAATGATTTCTTGATATTTGGGAGATTCGTGCTCTCTATCTGATAACTGAACAATATTATCTTCTTCTACTTCTTCTTTCTTAGCTCCTTCCATAATATCCTCTGGCTGGATAAAATCATGATTTCTACTTTCCTCTTCAGAAAATTTATTCTCTTCTTCCTCACCCTTATCATCTATTCCTAGAGTAGAAAGTTTTGATGACTATGCTTTAGAAGTTCGGATTGATAATTTCACATAAATACTTTCCTCTTCATGATAATACTCTACTTTCCTTATCACAACCTTAGTATCACCACGACCTTCTTATTCTCCTTCTTTTTCCACTTCTTCTTCTTAAACAATTTCTTCTTTAGAATTTGATTTTGGAATGACCGCTTTCTTTCCCGAATTCACAGGATGTGATTCTAGAAAAAAAGATTCTGGCACTAGATTTTGTTCAGATGCTGTCTCAGTATCTTTGAGAAGAGATATCACTCTTATTTAGAGTATCCTTATCCCCTTTACTTGGAATTATAAATCCTTTAACCCACAATTCAAGAATCTGTAAGTTCATAGAAAAAAGAACAATCTTCGGATTCCTTACTTCTTTCAATCCAAGAGACTCTATAGCCATTTCCTTATCAAAAGATCCTAATACATTAGGGAATTTTTGAGTACATAATTCTGCTTCTCCTTCGTAAGGAATTCCAATAAGACTAGTTGCCTTTCTAAATGAAATAGAGTAGGTCTTTCCATAACACTTGAAAGATAACTTGTCTATGCTTTCTTCCTTGAAGAAACATGTTGACTCGTAGAACTCAATCAACAAGTCTGGATACACCAGATCATGTGCCTTTGGATTTTAAACACAAAGGCTCTCTCAGCCATTCAACTTTACATTCTTAGATATGATAAAATAAAATTTGTCGAAGAATTTTGGATCAACTAACCTTACACGGTATATCTTCCATTAAAATATTTCTTTAACAGTCAACATATCTTTTTTAGGAGAAGCTCCAGCAGACATTCATAACTAAGGAAACATTAATGATTTGGAATGACATTAAGTACAGAGACAGAGATTCAGCACGTGAAATCTTTAAAACCCGATGCGGGAAAACCATTAGAGGGATTTATATAGGTGATTGAAGTGAAATTTCAACTTCTACGGTTGATCCAATGGTTGAAATATTTCTGTTCAAATCTAACGGTTGAGATAATAACCCAACAAGTAAAATATGATTATGAAAATTTAAGAAAAAATTCAAAGCTTCCCAATTACTAGGAAGATTATTCGTAATGAGGTAAATTCTTCTTGAAGAACATTAGATTTCGGAAAAATTTAAAAAGAAAATTTAAGAAAATTTTGATTGAAAAAATTTGATTACGAAAATTTTGACTACGAATAAATTTTTACTCTGAAAAATTTTGTCTATGAAAAAATTTTGACTACGAAATATTTTGACTACAAAAAATTTTTTGAGTATGAAATTTTTTGACTAACAATCAAATGCACTCCCCCTATGAAAAGGAATTTCTTACTGTAAGAAGATAGGTTTTAACGAGAAGTTAATATGAAATATTACCTCATGGTTATCATTCCTAACTTCTGTTTAATGAATTAAAATCCATAGGATGGAAATGGTTTTGTGAAAATATCAGCAAGTTGATCTTGCGTTCCGATAAATTGAAGAATGATATATTTTTTTTTTGTGATCCCTAAGAAATTGATGCCTAATATCTATGTTTTTTTAACTAGAGTGATGTGCAGTGTTTTTACATAAGGCAATGGAACTATTATTATCACACAATATTTTTGTTTTGGTAAATCTCATACCATAGTCTGTGATTGTGTGTTGCATCCACAATACTTGATCACAAAAACTTCAAGATGCTACATATTCAGATTCAGCCGTGGAAAGTGCTACTAAGTGTTTCTTTTTTCATGAACAAGAAACTAATGAATCTCCTAAAAAATGAAAATTTTCAGATGTACTTTTCATATCCATTCTACATCAACCAAAGTTTTCATCTGAAAATATTTTTAAGATAAAATCATTTCCAGAAGTATAAAAGAGTCCTAAATCCATGGTTCCCTTTCAGTAGTGAAAAATCATTTTCACTGCCTTTAAATGAGGTTCCATAGGATTGGGTTGATATCTTTCACATAATAATATTTAAAAAATCAAGTCTATATGACTGGATATCAAGTAAAGTATACTTCATATCATACATCTAAATGATGTTTGATCCACTGGTTTCCCAGCTTCATCAAAATCATGTGAATTTGAGGTACCAATGGGAGTACTTATACTCTTAGTGTTGTCATATCCATACTTTTTAAGAAGATCTTTAATATAATTATGTTGGTATATATAAATTCTTTCTAGTTTTTGAGAAATTCGAAAACAAAGGAAAAAGGTTAACTAACACATCATACTCATTTCAAACTCATATTTCATTAGATTCACAGAAGAATCAGTTAGAGATTGGTGAGTTGAACCAAATATAATGTCATAAACATAAATTTGAACAATAAAAACATTTTTCTTATCTTTATTTATAAAAAGGGTTGGATCAACATTTACCTTAACATAATTTTTTGGAAGAAAAGATCTTGTAAGTCTATTATATCAGGCTCTAGGGGCTTGTTTAAGTCCATATAAATCTTTGGTAAGTATTAAAACATGTTCGAGATGTTTTTTATCCTCAAAACTAGGAGGTTGTTCAATAAAAACATCCTCTTGAACATAACTATTAAGGAAAGACCATTTAACTTCCATTTGGAAATGTTTTAAATTAAATAATTCTCTAAAAGAAAGTAAAATATGATTAGATTCACGTCTAGACAATAGATCATAGGTTTCTTCATAGTCTATTCCTCCTTGTTGAATATAGCCTTTAGTAACTAATCTAGATTTATTTCTTAATATGATCCCATTTTCATCACACTTATTACTGAAGACCCATTTTACCCCAATAACAGAAGTTTCTTTAGGTATTTCAACCAAGGCCCAGATTTTTTCCTTTCGAATTAATTTAGCTCATCTTGCATAGCTTTTATCCTAGCATCATCACCTAAATATTCTTCAGTGATTTTTTGTTCTAATTGAGAAAGAAATGGTAGATTTTATACTTCATTTCTTAAGGAACTTCTAGTCCTTACAGGATGATTTACATCACCAATGATACTATCACTAGGATGATTATTATGAAACAACTAATTTGGGTTTTAGAAAACATGTTCATAAATATATGGTATGAAATCTTCTAGGGTAAATGTTTGAGAAACAATTTCTTGAACATTTTCCTTATCAGAAGAATCTTCTATCAAGGGTTGATAATCAGTTTTTTAAAACACATCTGTAGATGTAGGTTGAGGGTGTTTAAAAACAAAACGATTAGTTTCAAAAAATTTAACATGTATTATTTCTTCAATAGTACACTTGTTTTTATTGAAAACTCTATATGCCTTTGAAGTTTTGGAGTATCCTAGAAAGATTCCTTCATCAGATTTGGGTGCCAATTTATGAATACTATCTTTATTATTCAGAATGAATAATTTGCAATCAAATACCTTGAATTAGAAAAGTCTAGGTTTTCTACCATTCCATAACTCATAAGGGGTTTTATTAAGAAAAGGTCTAATCAAAACTTGATTTATAGAATAAGAAGAAGTACTTATAGCTTCAGATCAAAAGTATTTACCTAAAAAATATTCACTCAACATTTTTCTTGTTATTACTTGAAGAATTCGGTTTCTTCTTTCAACAACACCATTTGGTAGAAGGGTTCTTGGTGCAGAGAAATTATGAGTAATGCCTTTTCTGCAAAAAAAAATTCAAATTTTGAGTTTTGAAATTCTCCTCCGTGATCACTATGAGTAGTTATCAATGGAAGGTTTCTATCATTTTTATCTTGGGCTCTAAAAATTTTGAAATAATAAAAAGCTTCAGATTTCTTCTCTAGAAAATAGACCCACGTAAATCTAGTGTAATCATCAGCTAAGAAAAATACATAATATTTTCCTTCGATGCTTCCAATTTGTATTGGACCAAAAAGATCCATATGAACCAACTGTAATGCATCATTAGTTGAGACTTCACCGATTAATATAAAACTTGATTTATGTTTCTTTTCATATTGACAAGGATCACAAACTTTTGAAGAATAAAATCTAAGATATAGTAGATCCTTCACTAGTCTTTTTGTAGAGAGTTTTCAGAGGTTCCTAAGGTTACAGTGTCCTAACCTTCCATGCCATAACCAAGAATGATCTTCTATTGCACTAAGCCAAGGTAGATCTTAGCTCCTAAGGTCTTCTAAGTTTAGTGTGTATACATTCTCTTTCCTAAAGACTGAGTTTTGTTTAAAAAATAATTTTTCACCCAATGTACACCACAATGACATTTAGTGCAGAATGTAGCACTATGGGGAACAAAATAATTATTCTTAAAAATTGGTTTAGAATAAGTATAAAAAACCAGAATTATTCCTTAGATGTCAAATTTGGGAATACATCTAATAAAAGATTTCCTTAACTAAGGTAAAGTTTGAAAAACACTTCCTCAAGGAAAATATTTCTAACTTTAGTTTAATAACTAATTTTTTATCCTCAAAAACATTAGTTTTAGCACTAGAGTTAGTATCTAAAACATTTTGCTTAGAAATTTCTTTTTCTAGATCCTTAGAAAGTTTATCCTTCTCACAATTAACTTCCTCAAGGTATTTTGAAATACTTTCAAAATCATAAATTTTTTTATCAAGATCTTTAGAAAGATATAATACTTCTTTAGTAAGAATAGAAATTATAAAATTTTCCTTATCAATATTTTACTTCACTTTAGAATTTTCATTCTTAGAAAGCTCAGAATACCAAGAAAATTTATCATGAGTAGGTAAAGTGTTAACTTAATTAGTAGAAGGTTCATTATCCGCAGATTCATAATATCTATTATCACTATAATTTGAATTTAAGGAAACATTGGTTATAGATTCAGCATTGTGTACCTTATCCATTAGACAATGATTTTCAATGGGCAATTTGGCTAGTAAACCAAGATTCTTCTAACCATAAGATTCATACTCTGAGGATTCATTATAAGAGTCTCCACCACTGGCACTCTGGGTGTCATTATCTTTCAAAACATTCATAGCTTGGGATTTGTAGTGATTCTTTCTATTTTACTTAGAATTCTTTTCCTTTCTATTATTTCTTTTAAGCATAATACAATCTGGCCTTATATGCCTGACTCTTTTGAATTCATAAGAAGTAACTTAAGAGTCTTTCTTGTTATTTATTTATTTATTATTATATCTATACTGGAAATCTTTCTTCCTAGGTATCATGTTCATCCTTCGAGCAAGATTAGCTATATTATTCATAGAATGTTCACTTTCACTTGATTCAGATAAAATAGTGACTTTCTTCTACTTGGATCTCATAACCCATTCAGTAGTCTTGAACTTAATAGTAGTAAAGGCTACTCTACCATTGACATTCTTCTTCTTATTCAAATCAGCATCTCTTTTCATTATTGTCTCATATTGGAGAAGAGTTCCAAAAATCTCATCATGAGTAATCTGATATATTTTCCAATTCTCATCAATAATTGTTCTCTTAGATTCCCACTCATTAGGAATTATATCTATAATCTTATCCACAAGTGCCTCGTCATCTAAACCTTTTCACCCATTGATTGTAAGTTGTTAACAATGGTCATTAAAATTTGTTGTACCTTGCACACTAGTTCTCCATAAGTAAATAGAATTCCATGATATTTTGCTCTAAAAATAGCTCTTCTAGTTTCTATATCCTAGGATGTATCAAAGTGAGTAACCTCCAATTTCTTCCAAATACAATTTGCAGCTTCACAAGAAGAAATATGACTATATATATTTCAGGTCATGGAACAAAAAAAGTATTGAGTACCTTATAGTTTGGTTGATATTTTGATCTTTCTTGGTTATTAAAATTTCAGACTTCCTTATCAGGAATCTTGTAATCTTCAATAAGCATAATGAATTTTTCCACTCCAGTATTAATGATAAATGTCTTCATACAATCTCTCAAATATTTATAATCATTCCTATCAAATATAGGTCATCTAGTAGGATTTATATTGTCAATCGAACTGACATTCATTCCTACCATCTAAAAGAAAATATATTTCCTCAGAAACTTGTTAATAGTAATGTTTGTAAACAAGGATAAAAATACTAAGCAAGGAAAAATTTTAGAACAATGAATAATGAGAAAGAAAAATTATATGTGAATATAGGTTTTTAAGATACCATCTCTGATGCCAATTGTAGGGTCGAAATATTAATGTAGATGCTCAATTACAAGATGGGGTGTGAATTTTATACTTTAAAAATTCATTTGGAACATTTAAAATTGGTATAACATTTTGTTTTTAAATATGAGTAAAACTGTGTTTAACAAAGTTAAGCAAGGTAAATTTACAATACCTTTTAGTTCTACAAACTTGTTATATTCCAGAAAGATGGTTCCAGAAATGAAACTTAAGAAAATTTTACAAGGGAAAAGATACTACCATAAAGCGAATAGAATCTTACTAATCAGAGTATACAAATACAAGAAACTATAAGATAGTTATACTTTCCTTATTAATCAAAATGAAGTGGAAAATAAACATGAAACAATACAAGTAACATGTATGAAATCTTTTAACCCAAAGACAAGGGTATCTAACAACCTTGAATAAAGGTCCCTTGATTTATACTCTCAAGAAAGTCTGTCTTACCCGCACGAGGGTAAGCCCTCGATAGGAATATCAAAATATGTCTTGCTATCCCCGCAAGCTCTCCAACTTCAAGGTAGTCGACACCTATGTCTTTCTTATCAAGGATGTCCTTGAACTTTAAGTTATTCCGCACCTCTGTCTTCCTATCCCTAAAAGTCCTTGATTGTACACAGCAACAATCAGAGTCGCACGGAGAAAGCTAAAAAAGATGTTCAGTACACACAAAGCATGAGAGTATATCTCTAGAAATCACTTCAGCATCATGTAATCTCTAGATTAATCAAGCCATTAGTTTATTAGTATATTATTTTTTCTAAGCTCGTTCAAATGAGCTCCTATTTATAGGCACTTTCCCAATGGTCGGCACCCTCCTCTAATGGTCATATTTTTCCTTGAATCTCAGAGGGACATGTACACGTGTCACTCAAACAGTTGTTAATTAGAAATAGAATGCACAACATCATTTCATATCTATTACTAGGGTAAGTAAAATATGGTTGCTCAACCAAATCGATTTTTCGGAGTCTAAGGAAAAAATTAAATTTTTGAGTCTAAGCACAAAAACATTTGGAGTCTATATTACATAGATATTCAGATTTTTTTTTTCAAGAAATTTGAAATCAGAATTCTATAGACTTTGGAGTCTAAAATCCAATGAATTCGGAGTCTAAATTCTAAGGAGTTCAGAATCAGAATTCTAAAGAATTCAGAGTCTGAATTCTGAGGAATTTAAAATCTAAATTCTGAGAAATTCGGAATCTAGATTTAGAGGAATTCAGAGTCTGAATTTTGAGGAATTCAGAATCTGAATGTTGAGAATTCAGATTCCGAATTTTAGAGAATTAGGAATCCGAATTTCAGAGAACCCAGAGTCTGAATTTCAGAGAGTTCGGAGTCATAATTCCAAAGAATTCGGAGTCTGAATTCAGAGTGTGAATTCTGAAGAATTCGGAGTCTGAATTTAGAGAATTCGGAAGCAGAATTCAGAACCTGAATACGGAATACTCGATATCTAAGTACTTATAGTATTCCAAGGTTTTAGGTATGAAACTGAATTTTACACTTATAATTAAAAAGATTTATATTTAGAGAAACTATAACATGAACAATGAAAACAAAGGTAAGGAGAAAATATCCTTGAGAAATGAAATTTCCTTATTAAGATAAATCTTCAGGGAAATAAAATTTCCTTGAGATAGAATGTTTGTGATTTTCAAAATATAAATTAATGGAAAATTCAAAAAGAAACATTATGAACTCAACATAGGTCACCATATTAACCTTATCTTTTAGATTTAACTCTTAGTTAAATAGTTTAACTTCTACCATGTATTCTTCTATTATTATAATAAATGGTTAAAAATTTACTATAAAAATACCAGAGAACCCCAACTGGTTCATTATTGAAATATATAACCTTATCTAAGTCCTTTGGAATAACCTTATATTTTTAAGAATATTATATTAATTAATAATATAGTATTTGTTTTAAAAACACATTTATGTCAATTTTGACACTATTTGGTATTTTGGTTTTTTGAAAGTCATAACAACTTTATAGCTTCAAAAAAAATTATTTAATCAGCCCTAACAGGTCATATTAACCTATAAAATTATTGGAATTCATCAAAAGTCTCAATTTACATTAATTTGGATATTTATAATATCAATTATTTTAATCTTTCATTAATAAGGTAATTACTGCATCATCATTGTATCATAAAAAAATTTAATTATTTAATGTATAAAAAATATAAATAAAATACCATTATTTAGGAAATTATTTATCTTTATAATGAATATTTATATTCGAAATTATCTAAAGTTTACCCTATATTAAAAATGTTTTAGTTATGAAACTTTTAATTTAACACTTTTAACTCTTCTTAAAATAAAATAATAATAAATGTCCTAATCTAATCAAAGTGGACCAAAAGGATCATGTTTTATTCCTAAGGTTTTTTTTGGTCGAAATACACTTATCCAATAGAATTAGTACATTTTTTAGGGTAATAATAACAACATTTTTACATTTAATTACCCTATTTACTTTTAATCATGGTAAATAAAAGTCCAAAGTTACTATTCACCAAAAATTATTTTCATCTTATTGAACCACATTTTACTTAATAATATCAACAGTGTCTCTTGGATTTTTGAAATTCAATTCACAAAAGTGGTAAAATTATATTTTATGCAAATTTGCCAACGTGCCTAGAAGGTGGGTAAAATACGGTAAAAAGTTCAACAAAATTTTATATATCTAATTTTATTATAAAATGACTTAAATGAATTACATTGAACTAATATAGTTATTATGTATCTATTTTTACTTAAAATAAATTTAAATAAAATAAATAATTATTTAAATAAAAAGTCTGTTTAAAACAATAATGCGGTGTTTTTTACTATTCATCAAAAATTGAAAGTTTTTAGAAAAATACACAAAATTCAACCTAAGCTAATTCTGATATTCCGAATCCAAAGATGAAGTCCATTTTGAAAAATAAAATTTACAAAATTTCAAAAAGTGGGTATTACTATTCATAATGTCTAGTTTGATTGGCCGTGATGTGCTAGAACTCGAGTTGCATACAACGCAAGCTATTGTATTATTCAAAGGGAAACGTGCCATGGAAGCTTGGGGTGTTACACCATTTTACAAAAATAATTCTCTAAATAAGAGATTTTTAATTTTTAATTAAAATCATCATTTAATCAAAGAATACCAACACTTAAAATATGCATCTTCATTTTTAAAGTGCATAAATATTATTTACACTTTCATAGGTAAGGTTACCATTCATAAAGGCCATATTACTATTCATAAGGTTATGTTACTATTTATAAGGATAATTTATTATTCCCTAAAAATTAACTTGATTCTATTATACTCCAAATCTCACCATGATCGCAACTGTGTATGTCCGTTTTTCAAAATTCAAAACACAGAAGTGGAAAATTTCAGTTTAATGGGTAGGTTATGACTATCTCGTATAATAACCAAGGGTTGTATCACAGAGACTCAGTGATTCATGAAATATAGGATATATAATTATTTGAAAGTATTTAAGTGAAAAATACCATAAAATATTTGGGTTGTTATATCAACATAGATGATTTGAGAATGAAACACATGACCCAGGCCATGAAAGAATCATCGAAAGAGTTAAACTTGATTGATTTTCTACATAGTTGTAAATTGGAGTTTGGGAGGTAGGGGATTAGGTTTTCTTGGATAGTGTTTAACTGACCTCTACTCTTCTCATGATGATTCTTTAGGAACAACATCTTTATTATAAATTTTATAGCATTAGGAAATCTCTATATGGTGGGGAGACTATCGATGAGTGGTCATTCTCCACAAAAGGTGTCTTATTTTTTTAGAACTGGTAAGTTGTACCTTTACCTATAAGGACATATTTGATGGGGTTTTCTATAATTCCAAGTGGGAAGTTCATCCAAGAACCACAAAGATATTATATAACATATGGTAGGGATTCTGGTGGCCAGGTATGAGATAGAGCATAGCTGATTTTCTCTCTCATTGTTATACTTGCTAATACGTCAAGGATGAGAACCAAAGACTTTCATGTTTTCTTCATCTACTTCCATCACTGACTATTAATTGGGATAAGATCTATATATATTTTCTAGTTGGGTTTTTATGTACCCAAGTAAAGGATAATGTGATATGGGTTTTGATCGATAGGCTGACCAAATGATCTCACTTTATACCTATTCATGATATGACCAAGGTTAAGGAGTAGGGAAATATAAATGTGAGAGAGATTTTTTGTTTTCATCGATTTCCATCTTTTAATGATTCTCATGGGGATCCCTATTTTACTTATCCCTTTTGGAGAGGAAATTAAGAGGAATTGGGATCTCAGGTTTATTTTAGTATTGCATATCATCCGCAGATGGATAACCATATAGAGATGGATATATAGATTCATGAGGATATGATTTGTGCTAATATCCATGATTTTGGTGGATCTTGTGATGACCATTTGGGGTTGGTTGAGTACTCTTAAAATAATATTTACTAATCAGTGATTAGAATAGATCCTTTTGAGGCCTTTTATAGTGATGTGACCTTTTTCATTACATTTTTTCACATCCTTTTTTGGGGGTTTTAATATGTATTTATACTTAAATGAATTTAATTTAGTAAAAATTAACATTATAGCTAATTTATAGTGGTATTAATTAATTAATGGTTTTTATATTAATATTTTTTTTTTGTTTAATTATTCAATTTTTCATTATTTGTTTTATTTAATAATGTTATTTCAATCATAAATCTATTAATTATTGTCTTTTATTAATCCATTATGATTTATTTAATTTTATGTTATATGTACTTTATTTATTTTTTCATTTGTGTTATTAGTTTTTACAAATTTAAAAACTAAATAATATAATAATTGTAATTATTTTTCTTTAAATAATGATTTAATAATATGTTGATTTTTTTGTGTTATATTTTTTAAATTGTTATAATGAATTTAGTTTGATCCTTTAGTTGATTTATTTATTTATTTTTTTCAATGTAACACTTAATAGATTTTTAATCTATCAACTCAATGTAGTAAAAGACAATTTAGGTGTAAGATATTTTTATAAGAAGTAGTATATAATCAATGTTTAGGACACTGAGTAAAGATAATTTAAATAATTTGGTCGATCTACTGCATAATATATTATTTGGGTCTGTATAAAATAATTTTAAATCGGATGCATAACACATAATAGAACATTATTTTTCATGGAATATTTCTTTTTACTCCACCTAATATACTCTCTCTTATTTTATTTTCATGATATAAACAAGGATATAATAAACTGAGATTCAACTAAATGCTATGAAATTGAAGAAAACCATGCTTCAGTTGGACTCGTTAAATTGTTATAAAGCCACCAAAGAAGGATCAGATTTTGATTTGTTTAAGCTCACCTTGTTAGAACTCCAGGTCTAAGAAGCATCATCTACAAGATCATATTTTGGGTTAGCCAAACCCTTTTCTAGACTAAGGCATAGATAACCTTCATCCTCGAGTGATGTTGGAGAACAAACTGAAAAAATCGAGATCTAGTATGAAGGTCACCAATGAACCTTGAATAGACGAACTTGAGTTAAATCTAATTATACATGAGCCTGACTGAAGCATTTGGGGATGAATCACCCAGATCCAGATATAATGGGTTGATGAAACCATTAAAGATGAATCAGTCAATGTTTCTATTTTTATAATAATTAATTTATCTGGATGCTGATATTCTGCAGGCCAATTATGAAACTAGTTTCCTATGATTCCAAGTCCCGGGTTGGGTGTTTTATTTCCTGATGTCATGGGAGTATAGTGTAAGATGATGAAATCTGGATCACCATCTACAGGTGTGTAGTCGCAAGGAGTGTACGCTCAAACTTGAAGAACATGAAGTCAAGTTGAGCACATTTTGTAGAGCATAATTTTTTGATGATGGATTTAATCAACTAAATTCTGAATATTTCTTTGATAAAGAAGACCAATGTGATGATCGTCATACCATGTTTTTTTGTTGAATATCCAATCCAATGCGTTCTATATGAAAATTCCATGGATTGTTTTGAATTAATGAATGTTTTGAGATGATTGAACTAGAGATTGAAGGTTTATGAATTGTGGTAGTAGAGTCCAAATGATTCTGTGATGGTGAAAATTTTTTCCAAGTTTGGTATTGAGATAAAAATTCAATTATTTAATTGATTAAGCTCGATTGTTATTCTTATTATCATTATATCTGAAGACAGGGTCGATTCAACCAAATGGGTGAAGGTGAATCTGTCGGATAGATGATCGAATTTATGATTAAGGTAATCTATTTACTCCTCAGAATAGTGGTTGAGATAACTTTTGTTTTGGAATATGGTGATGAAAATTCTGTATAGAAAATTGACACATGGAGTCTCTTTTATAGAAATTATAACTTTTTTACTAAGGATATAAGGAGTATTCATTACTAGAGAAAGTGACAGAGAATAGGTCGAAGAGATTTTCTAAAGTCACATGGATAGTGATCGAAGGTTGAAAAAATAATATCATTTTTCGGTCACCAAGAAAGATAATTTTTAAGGCTGTAATAATGGATTAAGAGATTAAATTATCTTTTATACAAGACATGCATTTGGTGAGAAATGAGAACACACACAATTTATGGACACATTCAGAGATGGAATTTTGGAGCATAGTAGAAGGAATGTGATGCAAGCAGATAGAAGATCAATCTAGAGTAGAAGATTAAGGGAATATTTCTCATCTTATTCATTATTTATTTTTATAGAATTGATACTGAATTTTTTATTTTATGATTATTGTTTGATAAACTTTGAGCAACGAAATTAGTATTCCCTGGTTCTTCTTTTTAAATTATTGTTTGTGAAATAAATTTTTAAATTGTTATCGAAATATTTTCTGTTTCAACATAAATATTTTTGGTTTTGAAATACTAAATAAACCTCTATTTTTTATTCAAACTAATTGACTGTGGTTTTTACTATTTGTTTCATTTTCTCAATTAAATTTACACAATCGAAAAAAATTCTTTAATGAGACAATCAAAATTTCCCTCAAATTTTGATATTGGCATCACCCTCTCTACTTTTCTCTAACTTCTTGCAAAATTTTCATTCTTACTATTGTCTCAATATCTTTATTTTGTTTCTTTAAAAACAATAATCAAAATTATTTTTTCTTACTTTGTGTTTTTTCTTTTATTTTTTTATTTTCTCTCTTGGACTGCATTTCCTTTTCCTTCCCTATTGATTCAATATCATTCTTTTTGTTTTCTAGTAGTTTTTGGGTTTAAATATTTTGGTAATCAAATACATATGTGTCAAATTTTGGGCTCCATTTCTAGGTAAGGATTTACACCACCAAAAATAAATATTAAAACGAAGGGGAAAATACCAAAAAATTTGTTGAAAAAAAAATCTTTGTTCAAAAAATCATTAAACAAAAATTCCATATAAAAAACTATTCATGTTGTGTGCTACTGAAAAAAAAAATTTTTAGATGTACACATGTTATACTTATCAAAATCTTGAACTGAAAAATTATGAAATTGAAAAACATTTAAGAGTTTTAAAAAAAGAAAAAAAATAATGAAATAGAAAATCTCTTAGAAAAAAATAATGCTAAAAATTAACAAAATTGTGAAGCTATAATAATCCAAGAAAACATTGAAAGGACTAGGATGAGGGAGTTCCAACCCACTCTAGTGTCTATTAAACCATATTACATTAGATTGACACCTAGGGAACAAAATTATATGCTCAAACAGTGATATATTTCAATGATTCCTATGTTTAATGGTTTTTCCAATAAAGACTCATTAACCACCATTAGGTATTTTTATAACACTATAGAAAAGTTTCCTTTCCAAGGACTTAATAAGTAAGGCCTTAGAATGAGGGTGTCTCCCTTTTGTCTCAAAGGTAATGAAAAAAAATTTCTATTTGTTTTAGATAAAAGTATTTTCAAAAATTGGGAGCAATAGTATAATAATTTTTTCATAAAATTTTATTCACAAAGACTTAGGAGGGAGATTATAAAGAAAACTACAAGATTATATAAAGAATATAGTGAATCATTTTATGAGGCTTGGGATCAATTTAGGGAACTACTTAGGTAGTTTCCCTATCACTTGCTTCCATCTTATCTCCTCATTAATACCTTCTATAAAGTTATTTCCTCTTCAGGTCAAAATTTAGTTTACCAATGTATTGGGGGAAATTATAATGATAAAACGGATGAGGATTTCAGGCAAATTTTCAAAAATCATCCTTTAAATTTTCAACACAAAAATTCTATAATGAAAATAGAGAATATAAAAGGAAACAACAACGGTTTTGGTATGAAAAATCACTCTTGACTAGATAAAATCAAGGAACAACTTCAATACATAATGAACCAGAATGCAAGACAAAGTGTAAACCAAGTGGGATATCAAAATAAAAATCAATCACTTAGAGAGAAATGTTCTCAATGTGGGATGTTCAATCACACTAAAAACATCTATCCACACATTTACATTAATTCTAAAACAAAATAATAAGATAATTTTGTGGGTTATGGTCTTATAATTCAAGGTAGGTATTACCCATTTTCTAATAACTACAACTCTGGTTATAGAAACAATCCAAACCTTTCATGAAAAGAATAAGAAATGATATGATAATAACCACCCGGTTTCACTCAACATCCCAAACTGCAATTTTAAAACCAACAAAGGGATGAATATTCTAATTTCAAGGGTTTTTTAAAATAAAAAACTTTATAAAATGGATAAAATAATTATTATGATGGAATATCAATATAAAATACATAAAACTAAAATTTCCAAACATCAAACTCAATTCATCCAAATGGCTAGAGAGTTAGGTGGTAGGGAAAAAAGGGAATCTTCTAAGTATAACTAAAATGAATACCAAGGGGAGTTTTTTGGTTGTGTTAACTAGGAGTGGTTTAAAAACTCAATAGGAAGTTTGATATGACCCTAGGGAAGTTCATACTTGAAATATAAAATATTTTTAACACAAACATATATGCAATAATAAATCTGTAAATTTAGACAGCACTTCTGTAACTCAAGAAAATCAAGCCATTTCATCTGAAAATCATGAAGAAAAATACTCTATAATGAGAATAAATAAAGGTAACAAAGATATTTTTGAATATTTGAGGGAAATGTATGTTTTTATTAGTAATTTTCCCCCATCCATCCCTTTCCCTCGATGATTAAAATCCATGAACAAAAAATATGATTTGGTTCAATTTATTGGTCTTTTTAACAAGTTCCATGTGAATATTCATTTTATCTAATATTTAGTTGAGATTCCATTATATTTAAAATACCTTAATAAAATTGTTAATAACAAGAAAACTTTGAAATATTTTTCTACATACTACCTCACAGAAGAGTGTAGTGCTATTCTTCAAAACAAAATCCCATCAAAGCATAAGGATCTAGGGATTTTTGACATTCCCTACACCTTAGGGGATAATGGTCAATTGAACATTGTTTGTGACCTTGGTGAATGCATAAATATGATTCCTTTATCACTATTTAAATAGTTTTATGTTGGATAATTCAAACCTACCACTGTGTTCTTGGAATTGGTTGGGCACTCTTTTACCAATCCTATAAGAAAATAAGATGATCTTCTTATGGTGGTTGGTAAGATTATCTCTCTTGTATACATTATTTTCCTAGAAAAGGAGTGTGAATAAAAAGTACCTATCATTCATGGTAGTCCCTTCTTATCCACTAGAGGAGATATTATAAATTTGGTAAAGGAAAGTCTAATTTAAAATTTTGGTGATCAATAAAATGAGCTCCAGGTGTTTATGATTGTGAAAAAACTAAGATTAGGTGAAACATGTTCAAGGGTTTAAATGATGGAAGCTGAGGACTCAATAAATTAAGAAAAAAAATTAAACAAAATTTATTAGAATAAAATAATGTAGATGATTAATTTAATTCTTTTCAATAATCTAGAAGTTTTAAAAATGAGAATCTGGGTAATCTTCTAAAATTAGATAGAAACTCTATACCAGCTTTGGAGAACTTTCAAGAAGATAAAATTTTTGTCATAGAACTCACAAAAATTCTAGAAGAGCTTGAGGTATAATTTACAACATTAAAAAATTTTGGGTAAAATTTTGATTCTTTTGACAAATAAATGTTTCATCACTTTGATGAATTTTCTAATGAAAATATTTTAAAATAAAATATGGGCATTGAATGAAATGAGTTGTCAACTTTGGAAAACTATGAGGAAAAGTGTATTTCTGAACTTGTAATTGAGAATTTTTTAAATTTAAGACTTTATTTAAGAAATATGTTGAAGATATTTGTCCTCCTAGGATCAATATTCTATCATAATGTGAAGTCGAACTACAAATTAATCTTAAACATTTTCCATCACACCAAAAATATTCTTTTCTGGGTGAAAACCCTTCACTATTGGTCATAATTTCTACTGAAATAGATAAAAAACAAGAGAAAATTTTGTTATCTTTTCTGAAGTGGTACAAAAATTCCATAGTCTAGACCATTTAAGATATCAAAAGGATTAGTCTATCATTCTGTATTCATAGGATCCCTATGTGACATGATACAAATCCTATAGTAGAAGCACAAAGAAGATTAAATCCTAACATGAATGAGGTTTTGAGAGAATTGTTCGTTATGTTTCTTATTTTTGGGATTATATATCCAATTTCTATAGTGCTTGGTTTATTCTGGTATAGGTTGTACCTAAGATGGGATGTTTCACTATTGTTACCAATGAGAAAAATGAGCAAATTCGAGTTAGAAAAGCTACCAAGTGGGGAGTCTGTATAGATTATAGAAATCTCAATTATAGAACTAGAAAGGATAACTTTCCAATAACATTTCTAGATTAAATTCTTTAGAGGCCATATAGAAATGAATTTTTCTATTTTCTGGATGGTTATTATTGTTACAACCAGATTCTTATAGCCCCAAAATACCAGGAAAAAACCACATTCACATGCTCCTTTAGGGTATTTTGTAACTGTAAAATTCCCTTTAGATTATGTAGAGTGCTAGCTACCTTCCAAAGATGTATGATGGATATATTTTTAGATATTATTGAGTTAATCATTGAGTTCTTCATAGACTTCATATCTAATTTTGGTAGTAAAATTGAGAATTGTTTGAAAAATTTAGAATTTTATTTAGAAATTGCAGAAATATTTCATGTTCTTTGTCACTATTAAGGTTAAATAATCTTCTTAGTGTGCAGATTTTATGAACTTCTTAATCACCAGAGTCATACCTAAAGCTTTTTCCCATAACCAATATAAAAATTCATTACTAAGCTTAAGTACTCCCTTTTGGGTGACCCACTCTTGTTTAGAATTTGTTCTCATGGTATTCCTAGTAGGTGTGTTCCCGAGGAAGAGATGTTACCCATTCATGAAATTTATCACTCATCACCTTGGGGTGGCTATCAAGGAGGAGAAAGAACCGGACATAAAGTCTTAAATTATGTATTTTATTGGCCATCTTTATTCAAAGACACTAGGAGCTTAGTTTATGGTTCTGAAATATGTAAAATGTTAGGGAATGTTGGAAGAAAACTGGAGTTTCCTCATAAAGGGGTTTTAAAAGTTGAATCTTTTCTATGTTTGGGGTATGGATTTTATGGGACCATTCCCATCATCTTATGGGAAGGAATAAATCATATTTTTTTTATATTATGTCTCGAAGTGGATTGAAGCAGTGGTACGCTTAAGTAATGAAGCTAATGGTGTGATAAAATTCATTAAGAAGAATATATTTTCTAGACTTGGAGTGCAGGAAGATTTTATAACTGATAATGGAACTCATTTTAAGAATTACAATTTCAAATATAAGATTGAAAAATATGGATATATTTACCAAATTGGAACTCCATACCATCAACAGTCTAGTGGACAAGTTGAAATTTCAGATAGGGATCTAAACCAAATTTTAGAAAAAAACTATGCCTAATTTTAGAAAAGAACGATCATTAAAGGTTGATGATGCATTATGGTCTTACAAAAAATTTCAAACCCCCAATAAAAATGTTCCCTTATAGACTTATTTTTGGGAAATATTTTCATTTTCTCATAGAGACTCAACATAAGTATTTTTGGTGTGTTAAGGACTTATACTTTTATTGTAAGACTATGGGAGAGAGGTTATTTCTATAACTAAGTGAGTTGGATGAGATTATGAGAGATTCCTATGTTTACGCTAGGATTTATAAGGAGAGTACTAAGGTTTTTCCTGATTCCTTCATCAAAAACATAGTTTTTAAGGCTTTGTAAAAATTTATTCTTTATTATTCAAGACTTATCCTTTTTTTAAAAAAATCTCAAATTCAGGTGGAATGGGCCTCTCACCATACTTAATGTTCTATTAAATAGATATATCGAGTTAATGAGAGAAGATAATTGGCATTTAATGGTGAATGGATAGAGAAACAAGCACTACTTCGAGGGGAAACCAAAATATTTGGCTTCCATTTCCTTCCTTTATGACTAAGAAATCATTGAGTATGACTGAAGACTTTAAATATAGTGTTTCATGGGAGGAAACCCATAGTTTTTCTGTTGTATCTTTTTTTGAATAATAATAAATCTTCTTCTACATCTCCCTCAAATTCACATATTCTTTTCTATGTATGGTAGGTTGTAATTTCTTATAAATACTTCATGGGAACATTTTCAAACTATTAGAAAATAATTTTAAGTATTTTCTCTCATTAAAGGTTCTTGTAGTTAGAGATTCCATTATTAAACTTCCCTAACTCTTACATGTATTTTTATTATATTTCAAATTTTAAATTATGAAAACATATACTTATATTCCTCAATTTATTGGAACTGATATTTTTTTCAACCAGAGTATTTATTCAAATATAAAAAATAGGAATTGTAATTTTTTAGAATTTATCATTAAAGCTTCAAACCATGGGAGTAAAAATTAAAATTCTACTAATTTAATTCTACTCTTGTTTAAAAAATTATCCTTTTTTCTGCATGGGTGTTTTAATTGGTTATTAAATTTTTATTTAAGTTCTTTTACATGCTAAATTCACTATGTAAAACGTTCTATTCATTTCTACTATTTTAAAAAAATGCTGAAATTTATTTCTTAGTATTCCCATATATTTTCCATAATGATTACATTTCTTAAATTCCAAGTGTTATCATGAAACCTTTCTGAAAATATATGTTTGTGTGCTAGAATTAAAGTAGTAACTAGTATGTATTCTTTTGCATGTTTTAAATAATTTGACGTGGTTGAATAATTTTTGAACCTCTATTATGAACCTTAAACATAAAAAATTACTACTAAATTGAAAATCATTTTGAACTTTAAAAGACATGAATGTTCTCCCACAATGTGTTCAATAATGAGAAAATGTTGGGTTTAAAGTTTGGGGTAAAGTACTTTTATATGTAATATTTAATTCATTGAGTCCACATCAAAAACATGTAAATTTTTAAAAATAAATTTTTTTTAAGAATCACTTTGGAATTATCACTAGAGGACACTTTTTATTTAAAATTTAAGGTTGTGACACCACATTAAGGAGTTTAATATTTAACACCTCTTGGATTCAATTAGGTAAATCTTTTATCTTTCCCTCTTGAAAAAACAGATTTTGGTAAAATATTGGGATAATGTCTTTTGATTTTTTTTTCATTGAAATTTTTAATTTTAATTTATCTCAAAACCTTTTCATCTAGTTAGATTATGAAATAGAAATCCTAATATGGGTTGAGCCATAAATTCTCAATTCTTTCATTATTTAATTATTTTAATTTTTTGGATGGGTAATTAATTCTGTTTTTAATTATTAAACATTCTCATTTAGGTATAGTGTCAATTTATTATTCCTTTTAATTATGTGTTTTGGATCACATTGAGTTAAATATTATTCTAGAATTTCAGTTGGATTTAATTTTAGGTTTGTTAAATTCTCTTTAAAATTTTCAATTTAAATAAATTCTCTAAAAAAATTAACCAATTTTTAATTGATGAAATTTATTTTGAATAGGAATTCATCTTTTCTACTTGAAAGAATCCATAAGGGAAAATCAATTTGAAATTAAATTTTTAGGGGAATAATAATTTTTCCATTTAGATATTGTTTATCTACATTTTAATGTGACTAAATAGTTGTTTGCAGATAAAAACCATGTTAAGTGTGTGGGGGAATTTGATGAAGCCTTTCATAATTAAATTTTTTCAAATAATTTTTTTGGTTTTAATATTAATTTATTCTTAAATGACTTTAATTTAGTTAAAATAACTTTGTAGATAATTTATACTGGTATTAATTTGTTAATGATTATTATATTACCAATTTTTTTATTGTTTAATTCTTCGGTTTTTCATAATTATTTTATTTAATAATGTTGGTAGAATCATAAATTGTTTAATTCCTATCTTTCTTTAATCCGTTATGTTTTATTTAATTTTATATTCTATAGACTTTATTTCTTTTTTCTTTTTGTTATTAGTTTTAACAAATATAATTATTAATTGTTGTATAATTTTTAATTTAATTTTATTTAAATAATGATTTAATAATTTGTTGATTCTATTGTGTTTTATTTTTTAAATTGTTATAATGAATTTATTTTGATCTGTCAATTGATTTATTTGGTTTCATTTTTATATATAGTTCAATACTTAATAGATTTTTAATATAATAGTGAAATGTAGTGTAAGTCAATTTGGATGTAAGTGACTTTTAGAAATAAAAGTATATGATCAATGGTTAATACAAGACATAAAGATAATTTCAATAATTTATCCAAGGTAGTGCATAATATATTATATAGGTCTGTATAAAAGAATTTTAAACTAGTTTCAAATCACATAATAGAACTTTTTTTCTTGAAATATGTCCATTTACTCCACAAAAGAAAATTTATATCTCATGAGCTTCATGATATAAACAAGAATGGAATAAAATGAGATTCAATCGAATGCTCTAAAATTAAAGACAACCCTAGCTCGAGTCAGTCTCCCTGAATCATTTTGAAACTTCAAATGAAGAATCAGATTCTGATGTGTTAAAGCTCAGCTTGTCAGTACTCCAGATCTGAGAAGGGGAATCATTGAGTTTGTATTTTGGGATAACTAAACACTTTTCAAGAATGAGGTCGATCTGACCTTCATCCTCAAGTAAAGTTTGAGAACCGACTGAAGAAATCGAAATCATGGATGAAAGTCACCAATAAATCTTAAACAAATTAAACTCAAGATATATCTGATTACATGAAATATCGAACACATATTTTGATGATTAATCACCCATATCATGAGATGATGGGTTGATGAAACTGTTGAGGATGAACCCACTGAGATCACAATTTTTGGAATATTGAAGAGATCTAAACACCGAGATTTTATCGACCATTGATGAAACTGGTTTCCTATGATGTCAAAACACGAGATGGGTGTATTATTTCCCGATGTCCTAGGAGTCGAGTCAAATATGATGAAATATTTATCACCATACACAAGTGTGTAGTCACGAGGAGTATACTCTCGATCTTAAAGAACACAGACTCAATCCGAGCACACATTCTAGAGATACATTTTGGGATGATGAATTTAACTGAAGAAATGTTAAACATTTATTTGATGAAGAGGACCTAAGTGATGATGGTCAAACCAGGTTTTGTTATAGAAGATCCAATATATTTAGTTCTAACTAAAACTTATATGTAGGATGTTTAATTAAATAATTGGTTGAACTGACTGAACCAGAGATTGAAGGTTCACAAATTGTGGTAGTCAATTCCAGATGATTCTATGATGGTGAAACTTTATTCCAAGTTCGGTCTTGAGTAGAAAATATAATTGTCTATTTTATGAAGCCCAGTTGTTCAACTTCTGATCATCATATCTGAAGAGAGGTTCGATTCTACTAGATGGTTTAAGGGGACTTTGTTTGCTGGATGATCAATTTTATGATTAAGGTGAGATTTTCATTTATCAAAATAGTGGTTGAGATAATTTTTCTTTTAGAATTTTTTTATGCAAATTTCATATATAAAATTTACACATTGAGTAATTTTTTTAGAAATTATAATTTTTACTGATGATGCCTAGTGTAATCATTATAAGATAAGGTGACATAAAATAGATTAGAGATCTTTTCTAAAGTCACATGGATAGTGACAAATGTTCAAATAAATTATATCATTGCTTGGTCACCAACAAAGATGGTTTTGAAGGCTATAACACTGGCTGAAGAGATTAAATAATAATTTATACGAGACACACATTTAGCGAGAGACGAGAACACACAAAATTTATAGAGACATTTAGAGACGGACTTCTGGAGTGGAGAAAAGGTAGGTGTTGCAAGTAGAAATAATCTCAATCTAGAGCATAAGATTGAGGGAAGATTTCTCCTCATTTTTTTCTTTATTTTTCTTGAATTATAACTTTCAACTTGATTTCAAGATGTTTATTGGATAAAATTTGATGGGGTAAATTAGGCTGTACAGGTTCATCTTTTTAAATATTTGTTTATAAAATCATTTCTGAAATTAATATCTAAATAATTTATTTTTTAATCAAAATATTTTTGTTCATGAAAAAATGAAAAATAATTATTTTTTTAGTCAAACTACTTGACTAAGGTTTTGACTATCTATTTTATTTTATATTTCATTTAAATTTACATAGGAAAAAAATATTTAACGATACAATCAAAATTTCCCTCATTTTCTAAACTTATCATCACTCACTCTAATTTTCTTCAACATCTTTCACAATTTTCATTATTGATTCCAAATTAATCTATTAAATTTGTTACTTTAAAAAAAATATCATCAGTGTTATTATTTTCTGGTTTGTGTTTTTTTCTTTAGTTTTTTATTTTCTTTCTTGGACTGTATTTTTTTTCCTTCCCGATGGATTCAAAGTCCCTTTTTTCTTTTAAGTAGTTTTTAGGTTTAAAATTTATGATAATAAATGACTTACACATCATATGGTCGAATTTGAAAATATTTTTTGTGTTAGTTATAGATCTATGAAAATTCATTGGTTGGACTGTAACACACCAAGCTTCAACAGTAAGTTTCCCTTTGAATAATGCAATAGCTTGCATTGTACACAGCTTCGAGATTCTAACACACCGCGGCCAATCAAACTAGCCGTTATGAATAATAATTCCTAATTTTTGAAATTTTATAAATTTTATTTCTCAAAATGGACTCCATTTTTTGAATTTGGAATATTGAAATTAGCTTAGGGTGACTTTTTGGTATTTTTCTGAAAACGTTTAATTTTTGATGAATACTGAAAAAACACACAGTTATTAGTTAAAACCAACTTTTTATTTAAATAATTATTTAAATTATATAAATTTATTTTTGGTCAAAATAGATATATAATACCTATATAAGTTCAATATAATTCATTGGAGTCATTTCATAATAAGTTTAGATATATAAAAACTTTATTTAACTTTTTACTATTTTTTACCCACCTCTTAGGAGCATTTGAAAATTTTCATAAAACTTAATTTTACCGCTTCTGTGAATTGAATTTCAAAACTCCAAGATACATGGTTGTTATCAGTAAGTAAAATTTGGTTCAATAAGATGAAAATAATTTTGGGAGAATAGAAAATTTTAACTTTTATTTACCACAGTTAAAAGTAAATTGGGTAATTAAAGGTAAAAAATGATATTATTATTACCATAACACATGACATAATTCTATTGGATAAGTGTAATTCAACCAAAAATAACCATAGGAATAAAATATGATCCTTTTGCTCTACTTGGATTAGATTAGGACATTTACTATTATTTAATTTAAAGAAAAGTTAAAAGTGTTAAACTCAAATTTTCATAACTAAAACATTTTTAATATAGGGTTATACATAAGATAAATTAGACTATAAATATTAATTATAAATGTAAAAATATTTCCTACATAATTTTATTTTACTTATAATTTTTATACATTAAATAATTTAATTTATTTATGACACAATGACGATACAGTAATTACCTTATTAATGAAATATTAAAATAATTGATATTATAAATATTCAAATAAATGTAAATCGAGACTTATGATGAATTAATAAAATTGTATAGGTTAATATTACATTTTAGGGTTTATTAAATAAATTTAATTCTAAGTGATAAAGTTTTTATGGCTTTTAAAAAAAATAAAATACTAAATAGCATCAAAATTGACATAATTGAGTTTTAAAAAAATACTATATTATTAATTGATATAATATTCCTAAAAATATAAGGTTCATAAAAAAAACATAGATAAGGTGATATATATTAATAAGTAACCACTTGGGGTTCTCTTTTCAGTTTATAGTAAGTTTATTAACCATATAATATAAAAATACAAAGAGACATGGTAAATGTCAAACTATTTAACTAAGAGTTAAATCTAAAAGATGAGGTTAATATGGTAACTTAACCAATCTAAAACCTATTGGTTGAGAGTTTTTAGACCCCTCCTAATATTATAATTTAAATAAATCATTTTTTATCCATTATAAATAGAAAATATTTTTATTATAAAATAATATTTCAAGCTTTTCCTAAAGGGACCATCACCTATCTTATAAAAGGGAACTTCCCCTTCTCTTAATTTCACACCTCCAAAGCCTTCTGTTTCGACCAAACCCTACCCAAATATCCCCCCAACTTCCCTAACTTCAACCTAGTGGCCTTAATTTGATCATAAATCCAACTTAATGAGCCATTTTGATCAACTCAAAAGGAAACACCCGAAGTAGAGGTAATAATTTCAGCACCCTCTTTCATGTTATTTTCTTCTTCCAATTCCTATTTCCTTGTTGTTTCCATAGTAAAATAAAAAATCCAGTACCTTATACATACTGTGATGTTATTATAAATATGGTACAACCATATTCGTTATTCTATCCTTTCTATAAATGACAAAGTCACCATACGTGCGTACGTACGGCTTACCGTCTCCACATCGTGGTGTAGTTTGTTATTCAAACACTTCATTAATTTAATGGGTATAAAAATGAGTATAACTGATGTCAATAATAAATATAACATGTTAATGATTCTGTATATATGATATACCCTCAAATTACAAATGATTTATCCATCAATATAATGATATTGTTGCTCGTGCGTACGTAAGGATTATCGTCTCCATGAACGTGATGAGATTCATTTCCCCATCGTATCCATTCAAGAATAATTTTCATTTGATGATTAAAAATAATTTTTAAGAACTTAATATCATTATGGATATGAATCAAATACATCATATCCATAAAAAACATAACTTATGTAACAAAACATATAAAGGAACACTAATCAATTAACACCCAAAACGACGATAATACTAAAATATTATTAACAAAGTAATATTAGAAGATCATATATGATATCATATTCATGTATATGGTTCTTGTATAATTTAATAACAATTATTTAACTATTATATAATAGGTTAACGTACTCTCTACCAAGTAAAATTATAAGGTAAGGGTTAATTCTATAATCTCATTACTTATCAGAGGTTTTTAATACGTAAGTATCTACTGGGACCTCTTTATCATCCACATTCGTTTTTTCTTAAAAATTAATTTCAAAACATATTTACTATTTACTATACTATGGGTTAAAGTTATTTATACCCTTATTTGACCTTATATTTTTTGAAATTCACCTTCCGTCATTTTTTAAACAAGGTACTTTATAACCTTTTTGACAAAATTAAGGTAAAAATGTTTTTTTAACTTATACAATGGGTGTGGCTATTTTACACCGTTATAACATCATCGAATCTTCCCTTACAATCTTATAAAAATATTTTCAAAATAAATGTTTTCTTTCATAATTATGTGACTTCTAAATGATTTCAAAATTGAAAAATATATTTCTCTCCAATAGTTTTGATTCCATCTATGTCAACATCCTTTGATAAATTTTACACTTTTTTAAAGTTGATTTATAATGATACAAATATTCCATATTGTATTCAAGATTTAGTGATATGTTTGACTATGGATGTGTTATTTTTATATCATTCATGGTTTATGGTTAAAGTAATTACATTTTGTATGATAGTTTTAATACGAATGTTTATGTTATGTTTCAACCTTTTCATATAAGGAATTTGTTGGACTTGGTATGTGATGGGTGGAGCCCGTTAAAGCCCCTCGGTGCATCAGTAGGTATCATGAGACAATTAGACATGGAATTGTCTGAGGTCTTTCCAAATTTGATATATGGTTTTGGTTGAGGATTAAATCATTTTTATACATCTTGGCCAAGTCCTTGACAAGATGTTTCAGAATGTCTGGAATATTATACATTCCCTCATTATGAAAATAATAATGATGGTTCATGTGGTCATTTGACTAGTAGAATACTCAGGACTATGTTTTATTATGGAATTTTTTACTCAACTCATATTTCTTCTACAAAGTGATCATATTTATTCTTTTTAAATGCATGTGTTTTTAATTATTCACTATATCTAATGCTTATGTTATCTTTTTCTGTATTTCTTACCCTTACTGAGTTTTTGAGCTCACCCCTTTCTTATGTTTCATTTTCCAAAGATATTAATAAGTTAGTTATGAGTGACTTGCAGGCATAATCTAGGTGGCTTGGATATTTATAATCGAATAAATTAGTGTTGTATTTCTTTTCAAGTTGTAATGTTGAACTTATTTATATATCTTGTTTCTAAAAATACTAAACTGGTCAGTCTTTTAGGACATGATTCCTTGTATCATTACAGTTTTATGTAATAAAGCACCGAATTTGGGTAACTGGGGTCAGGGCATTGCAGTTGGTATCATAGGAATTTTAGTAGAAACCTTAAAAACTAGATTTATAAAAACTCTGATTAGAACACATTACCCAAAGATAGACTTTGAAAATTAGTATAGAAAAACTTCATAGAATTTTATTACTATAGAGATTTTGTGAGTTTTCCAAACAATACATCCCTGTATGGATACGGGCAGGTAGAGGTGGCTCTGGCACAGATTTACCTTGTGGTAAAACCCGAAAACACCACTTTGAGCTAGACTCGAACGGGAACTGGTGCACGACAACGGGTCTTGCTGCACTCTTGGTTATGACACACCCGGGGGATATTCTTAGGATAATTCTCATTTTATTTACAAACCATTATGAATTATTTATGAGTATATACATCTTTAAAGAAAACATTTTTATGATTATGGATTATATTCATAAACTGCTCAATTTATGTTAAGTGTTTTACAAGTTTGGAATTATGTATTGTGATTCATAAACTAATCTAGTGTATGAAATTGTTTAGAAATGGCACCTAGTGGAAGGAATGGAAACTATATCAACACACGTAATCCATGTAGGTATTTCCCTCCTACTCAAGATAATTATAGTGGATATGGTGATGCAACTAGTGCTGATTATCTTGTCACCATACGGGGACAACTCACACAGGTTATGAATAATAACCTTACCCATATGGAGCACCCTGATTCAGAACGTGGAGGATCAATGTTAGACCGCTTCATAAAGCAACAACCACCAACATTAAATGGGTCTAAAAATCCATTTGTAGCTAAACAATGGATAAGTTCCTTAGAGAAAATATTTCATGCTTTGGGGAGTAGCGAAAGGGAAAAAGTTGTCATGGAAGTTTATTGCCTCACCAAAGATACAGATCAATAGTGGTCATTAATTCAAAACACAAAGGTGGATGAAGAGGTATCAAGTATGGAATGAAGGTACTTTAAAGATATTTTCTTAGTAAAATCCTTTCCTCGTGACCATCGAGCGGATATGGAAAGGAAATTTCTGAGTCTGAGAAAAAAGGAGGATGAGAATGTTGTAAAGTATGAATATAACTTTACAAGGTTAGAAGGGAATGCTACAGATTATATACATAACCCAAGAAGTAAGATTGATCGTTTCTTGGATGGGTTAAAACCATTTCTCCATCGAGAATTAGTCTCGCAATCCATCTCATTGTATGAAGTTATTGTCTCATATACTATAAAGACCGAAAAGGAATTCTATAAGTCTTATGACTTTAAAGAAATGCAAGAGAAGAAGAGATCTTTTGAACACTCTGGGAAAGGAAATAAGGAAATAGGGAATAAGGGAAGAGTTGAATTTCCACCCTGTGATAATTGTGGAAGGAAGTACCCTGGTTCCTGTCTAAAAGGAAAAGGAGTATACTACTAATGTGGACAGAAAGTCCATCTTTATAGTGATTGTAAGGGGAAGAAACAAGCTACCAATGTTAAATTCTACAATTTCAGGGAGATGGAACATTATGCAAATCTATTTCCTAAGAGTCAAGGAAACTTACCTTAGAAAAGGCCAATGGATCAAGGCCAAGCTTATGCGATCACTACTACTAAGGTTGAACTCTTGAAGACATGGTGGCAGGTAATTTAATGGTTTCATCA
Organism: Viscum album; assembly: GCA_963277665.1. Classification (NCBI taxonomy): domain Eukaryota; kingdom Viridiplantae; phylum Streptophyta; class Magnoliopsida; order Santalales; family Viscaceae; genus Viscum; species Viscum album. Next base: position 1,259,757,012 of record OY728140.1, on the reverse strand, counting down.
AGTTTATCCAATGATTTATTTGATTCTGAATCATTTCATTGTTTCATATCTTCCCAATTTGCTAAGAAAATTAGATATTTCCAATTTGATTTAACAAGGGAGTTGTCAATAAAAACTCCTAAGGGAAGTATCACTGCAATAATGTTTTGTGAATCAGTCCCCATTAAGGCATATAAATGATATTTATCTATTGATCTAATCATCATACCCGTGGTTTAATTTGATATAATACTCAGTATGGATTGGCTTTCGGACCATGATTCGAAAATTTATTTCCAGAAGAAGGAGGTTACAATTCTTGTTGATGATAAATAGTACCTTATATTTAGAGCATAAACGTCACCATCCGATTCTTATTTAGATCCACCCCCTGTATCTCTACTAAATTCAATTGTTGGGAAGGATGAGAATGAAATAATTATGGGTAAGGAAAATAATGTTCGAATAGAGGACGTACCTATTGTGCAAGAATTTGTTGACGTGTTTCTAGAGGATTTACCTGGACATCCTCTAGAATGAGAAATTGAGTTTTACAATCGTTTAATTCATGGTTCAAGGCCCATATCGAAGACCGCTTATAGAATGGACATTGTGGAATTAGTGGAACTAAGGAAAAAACTATAGTAATTGAGTAATAAGGGATTTATTCTCCCTCATGTTTCTCCATGGGGATCCCCTGTCCTTTTGGTAATGAAGAAAGATGGATCTATGAGGTTGTGTATTGACTACAGGGAGATCAATGCTATAACAATGAAGAACAAGTATCCCCTACCTCGTATTGATGGTTTATTCGACCAACTTCATGGAACTCAATATTTTTCATAGATTGACCTTCGATCTGGATATCATCAGTTGTGTGTGAAGAAGGAATACATTTCAAAAATAGAATTTCGAACTAGGTATGTGCATGACAAGTTTACAGTAATGCCTTTTGAATTGACTAATGCACCCTCTGTCTTCATAGATCTAATGAATAGAGTTTTCAAGGAATATCATGATGACTTTGTAGTGGTATTTGTTGATGATATCTTGGTATACTCCAAAATCTATGAAGATCATGAAAATCACTAGCGCGTTATTCTAAAGACTCTTAAAAGAAATGAATTATATGGTATGTCTAGAAAGTGTGAGTTCTGGCTTCAAAATATTTATTTTTTTAGCCATATTTTCTCTAATTATGGAATATATTTTGATCCTTCAAAGACCAAGGCAGTCCAAGAATGGCCTGCACTGATGAGTATAACTGAGGTACATAGTTTTATTAGTATTTCAGGTTATTCTCGATGTTTCATCTAGAATGTTTCCCATTTGGCTAACCCATTAACCAATCTCACACGTAAAGGGGTTAAATTTATTTAGACAAAAGAGTGTGAATAATCTTTTGAAGAACTGAAGATAATATTAGTCAACGCTCCTATCTTGACTCTCCCATTAGGGAATGATTGTTTTTTATTTATAGTTATGCTTCAAAGAATGGACATGGTTGTGTCCTTATGAAGAATGATAGACTTATTGCATATGCATCACGACAGCTAAATATTCAAGAGAAAACCTATCCCACTCATGATCTTGAGTTAGTAGTTGTAATCTTCACTCTGAATATATGAAGACAATATCTCTATGAGGAAAAATGTGAGATTTACACTGATCAAAAGAGTTTGAAGTATATTTTCTCACAAAAAGAACTAAACATGAGGCAAAAGAGATGGCTTGAACTACTCAAGGATTATGATTTCACAATACACTACCACCCGGGGAAGTAAAATAAAGAAGATGATGCTTTAAGAAGAAAGGATCATGGAGTTATGAACAAGATGAGAGTTCAAAGGGATCTTATTTTCATGGATCTAGTAAAGATGGATATGGGAATAACCATGGAATGTAAAATATAAATACTTTTTCTAATGGTTGCCAAACCATCATTACTATAATGTATAAAAATTTCTCATACTGATGATGAGGAGTTTCAAAATAATATTAAAGTTGTAAATGATGGGATATTGAGTGAATTCGTATATGAAAATGAAATTTGGAAATTTGGGAAGATACTTTGTGTTCCCGATATACCTGATCTAAAAAAGGGAATTGTTGGATGATGCTCATAGATCCAATTTCTCTATACACCGTGAGAGCACCAAGATGTATAGAGATTTGAAGGAAAATTTTTTGTGGGACAACATGAAAAGGGAGATTGCTGATTTTTGTGTCAAGATGTATGGTTTACCAGGAAGTGAAAGCTGGAAGAAAACATCCTAAGGGATTCATGCAACCTCTTCCCATACCTGAGTGGAAATGGGATGATATTACGATGGGATTTGTCATGGGGCTACCAAAGACTCCTAGATGGAATGATGCAATAGGGATCATTGTTTATCGTCTTACCAAGTCAGCACATGTTCTTGCTCTAAGTGAAGATTTACCACTTGAGAATTTAGCAATACAATATATTAATGAAGTTGTAAGACTTAATGGAGTACCCCTAACAATTTTTTCGAATTGTGATCCCCATTTTAACATCAAGATTCTGGAAAAGTCTTCAGAAAGCCCTAGATACTGAACTTCATTTGAGCCCTGCCCACCACCCTCAAACTGATGGACAATTAGAACAGACTATTAAAACCTTATAAGACATGTTGAGATCTTTTTTACTTGACTTTCAAGGTTTGTGGGATCAATATTTACCTCAAATAGAATTTTCCTATAACAATAGAATCCATTCAAGTATTCAAATGACACCATATGAAGCGTTACATTGAAAGAGATGTCGCACACCAACTTATTGGGATGATGTTGGTGAAAGAAAACTCATAACCCTAGAACTTGTTGAGGAAATGATTGAAAAGGAGAAGGTTATCCAAACCCACATCAAATCTGCTCAAAGTAGGCATAAGATCTATGCCGATAACCGAAGGAAGGATTTGGAATTTCAGGTAGGAGATCATGTTTTCTTGAAGGTATCTCCATGGAAGGGTGTTATACGATTCAGTAAAAGGATTAAATTAAGTCCCAAGTACATCGAACCTTTCAAAATTATAGAATGAATTGTGGTTGTAGCTTACCGTTTGGGAATGCCACTAAGGCTCTCCAAAGTTCACGATGTGTTCCACATATCACTGTTGAGAAAATACATGCATGACCCAACGCATGTACTCACCTATGAGGAAATTGAACTGGAACCTGGTCTTTCTTATTGTGAAGAGCCTTCCGGGATTCTTGATACCAAAGAACAAGTGTTGAGAAACCGGACGACTCGTCTGGTAAAAGTTTTATGGAGAAACCATAAGATGGAAGAGGCAACGTGGGAATGAGAGGGGCTTATGATGAATAACCACCCGAATCTTTTTGTGTGGTAGTATTCTAGAAAAATCAAAGAAGAAATTATTTGAAGGAGGGAATAATGTAACACCCCAAGCTTCCATGGTATGTTTCCCTTTGAATAATGCAATATCTTGAATTGTACGCAACTTCGAGATTCTAACACACCGCGACCAATCAAACTAGCCGTTATGAATAATAATACCCACTTTTTTAAATTTTATAAATTTTATTTTTCAAAATGGATTACGTTTTTGAATTTTTAATATCAAAATTAGCTTAGGTTTAATTTTTGGTATTTTTCTGAAAACTTTCAATTTTTGATGACAAGTGAAAAACACTGTGTTATTGGTTAATGTCAACTTTTTATTTAAATAATTATTTATTTTATTTAAATTCATTTTAGGTCAAAATATATACATAATACCTATATAAGTTCTATATAATCCATTGGATTCATTTTATAATATGTTTTGATATATAAAAATTTTATTGAACTTTTTACTGACTTTTACCCACCTCCTCGAAGCATTTTCAAATTTGCATAAAACATAATTTTACCACTTCTATGAATTGAATTTCAAAAATACAAGAGACACAGTTGATATCAGTATGTAAAATTTGGTTCAATAAGATGAAAAAATTTTCGTTGAATAGTATCTTTCCACTTTTATTTACCACTGTTAAAAGTAAACAGGGTAATTAAAGGTAAAAATGATATTAATATTACCCTAACACATGTACTAATTCTATTAGATAAGTGAAATGCGACCAAAAATAACCTTAGGAAAAAAATATGACCCTTTTGGTCCACTTGGATTAGATTAGGACATTTATTATTATATAATTTAAAGAAGATTAAAAGTGTTAAACTCAAGTTTTCATAACTATAACATTTTTAATATAGGGTTATACATAAGATAAATTCGACTATAAATATTCATTAGAAAGATAAAAATATTTCAAAAATAATTTTATTTTATTTATAATTTTTAGATATTAAATTAATTAATGTATATATAACACAATGATGATGCAGTAATTACTTTATTAATGAAATATTAAAATAATTGATATTATAAATATCCAAATAAATATAAATTGAGACTTCTGATGAATTAAACTAATTTTATAGGTTACTATGACATTTTAGGGTTGATTAAATAAATTTTATTCTAAGTGATAATGTTTTTATGGCTTTCAAAAAAAGAAAATACTAAATATTGTCAAAATTGACATAATTGAGTTTTTAAAACAAATACTATATTATTAATTGATATAAAATTACTAAAAATATAAGGTTCAGAAAAAGACTTAAATAATGTTATATATATTAATAATTAACCCCTTGGGGTTCTCATGTCAGTTTATAGTAATTTTATTAACCATATAATATAAAAATACAAAGAGACATGGTAAATGTCAAACTATTAACTAAGAGTTAAATCTAAAAGATAAGGTCAATATGGTGACTTAAACTTGTCTAAAACCTATTATTTGAGAGGTTTTCCACCCATACCCACCTTATACTCTAAATAAATCATTTTTGATTCATTAGAAACCGAAATTTATTTTATTATAAAATAATATTTCAAGTTTTTCCTAAAGTGACCCTCACCTCTCTAATAAAAGGGAAATTTCCATTATCCTAATTTTAAGCTTATAAATCATTTTGGACCGGAAAACCTACGCCCAAATATCCTCCCAACTTTCTTTATTTCAACCTAGAAGCCTTAATTTTATAATAAATCCAACCTATGGAGCCCTTTTGATCAACTCAAAAGACAACACCTGAAGTAGAGATAATAATTTCACCACCCACTTTCGAGTTCTTTTCTTCTTCCACTTCCTCCTTCGTTGTTTTTTCCATTAAAAAATAATAAACAAATTACATTAAACATACTTTTATGTTATTATAAATATGGTACAACCATATTCATTATTCTATTCATCCTATAAATGACAAAGTCACCATACGTGCATACGTACGGCTTACCGTCTCCACGTCGTGGTGTAGTTTGTTATTCAAACACTTCATCATTTGGATGGGTATAATAATGGGTATAACTGGTGTGAATAATAAATATAAAATGGTAATTATTATTTATATATGATATACCGTACAATTATATACGATTTCTCTATCAATATAATGATATAGTCGCTCATGCGTACGTACGGATTACCATCTCCACGAACGTGATGAGATTCATTTCCCCATCGTAACCATTGAAGAATAATTTTCATTTGATGATTAAAAATAATGTTTAATAAATTAATATAATTCTATATATGAATAAAATACAATTTTTCCATAACTAACATGGCTTATGTAACAAAAAATATAAAGGAACACTAATCAATTAACACCTGAAATGATGATAATACTAAAATATTTTTAACAAAGCAATATTAGAAGATCATATATGATAGAATATTTATATATATATTTCTTAAATAATTGAATAACAATTATTTAAATATTATACAGGAGGTTAAACTACCATCAACCAAGGAAAATTACAAGGTAAGGGTTAATTATATAATCTATTTACTTATCTGAGGTTGTTAATACGTAAGTATCTACTGGGACCTCTTTATCATCCACATCTGGAATTTCTTAAAAATGCATTTCAAAACATTTTTACTATTTACTTTACTATGTGTTAAATTCATTTATACCCTTATTTCACCTTATATGTTTTTAAATGAATCTTTCCGTCTTTTTCCAAACAAGGTAATTTATGACCTTTTCGAAAAAATTAAGGTAAGAATTTTTTTAACTTATACGGAGGGTGTGGGTATTTTTTGCCATTATAACATCATCAAAGCTTCCATTACAATCTTATAAGAATATTTTCAAAATAAATATTTCATTTTATAATTATGTGACTCTTAAATGATTTCAAAATGTAAAGTTATATTTTTCTCAAATAGTTTTGATTTCATCTATGTCAATATCCTTGGATAAATTTTAAACTTGTTTGAAGTTGATTTATTATGATAAAAATGTTCCATATTGTATTTAAGGTTTTGTGATATGTTTAACTATGGATGTGTTATTTTTATAACATTCATCATTTGTTGTTAAAGTATTGACATTTTGTATGCTAGTTTTAATATGAATATTTATTTTATGTTTCTACCTTTTCATATGAGCAATGTATTGGACTTAGTATGTGATGAGTGGAGCCCACTATAGCTCCTCAGTGCATTGGTAGGTCTCATGAGACAATTAGACATGTAATTGTTTGTGGTCATTCCCAATTTGATATATGGTTTTGGATGAGGCCTAAATCATTTTTAGACGTCTTGTACAAGGCCTTGACAAGATGTTTCAGAATATCCGGCATTATACATTCCTTCATTATTAAAATAATAATGATGGTTTATGTGGTTATTAGACTAATAGAATACCCATGACTATGTTTTATTATGGAATTATTTACTCAGCTAATATTTCATCCATAAAGTGTTCATATTTGTTATTTTTAAAAGGCATGTGTTTTTAATTATTCACCATGCCTAATGTTTATGTTATCTTGTACTGTATTTCATACCATTACTGATCGTTTGAGCTCACCGCATTCTTATGTTTAATTTTCCCATGATATGAAGAAGTTAGTTATGAGTGACTTGCAGGTATAATCTAGGAGGATTTAATGTTTCTAATAAAATAAATTAGTGATGTATTTCTTTTCAAGTTGAAATTTTGAACTTATGTATGTATCTTGTTTCTAATAATACTAAATTGGTATTTCAAGACATTATCCCTTGTATCATGCTAATGTTTTGTAATAAAGTACAAACTCTAGATAACTGGGGTCGAGGCGTTATATGTACCATGATCTGTTCAAGATATGAAAATGTATATTCAATTAATTCATCAAATAATGTTGATGGAACATATCAGGTATAAATATTAAGTAAATCTTCACAATACATTATAAGAATTTTCAGTTAGTGATCTGGTGTTCTTGATAATTTTTCCTATTTTGGGTCATCAATGGATTAGGAGTCAAGGGAAGCTTACTCCTCATTTTTTGGGACCTTTGGAGGTTGTTGTGAAGGTGGTTGAAGTGGATTACCATTTATCACTGCCACCATATGTAACACCCCAAGATTTCATAGTGTGTTATTTCTTCAAAATAATTCAATAACTTGCACTACACGCAACACCGAGTTCAAGCGCACCATGACTTACCAAACAAGCCGTTCAAAAAAGGTTATGAATATTATTAACTAAATTTTAAACTTTATATAATCCTTATAATTTTAGAATCCATATTATGAGTTTCTTAGACATAATGTAAGAACAAATTCATCTTCAGTATTGTAGTTTTACCAACTTTTAATAGTGAACCCTTTTTAAAAAAAATATTTTAAACTTTTTGACTAAATGGGGACCTCAAAAAATTTAAAATAAAACATCCCAAGCTTCCACGGTACGCTTTTCTTTGAATAAAACAGTAGTGTGTGTTGTACGCAACTTCGAGTTTTAACACACACCACAACCGATCAAACTAGCCGTTATGAATAGTAATACTTAATTTTTTGAAATTATATATATTTTATATTTCAAAATGGACTTCATTTTTGGATTCGGAATATCAAATTTAGCCTAAGGTGAAATTTTGGTACTTTTCGGATAACTTTCATATTTTGATGAATAGTAAAAATTACTAAATTTTAATTAAAAACAACTTTTTTAATCAAAATAATTAATAGTGATAAATGATGAATTTGAGTGGTTTTAAAGTATATTTAGAATATATTTTTACCATTTAATATAATTTTGGTCATTGGACATAATTTTACAATTAAACCGAACATAAACAAATGTCAATCTTTTGATAGTTATTATCTCTTAAAAACACGCTTTTTGTTTTGACAGCGGGAATTAATTTTAAATTAATTTCTGCCACTTCTGTGTTTTGAATTTAGAAAAATGGATTCCATATTTGGAATCAGGATGTTCAAATTGTGTAAATAGGTAACTTTTATTTTTAGACATTTTGAATAATTACTGCGGTAAATATTTTATTTACCATGGTTAAGGGTAAATCCGGTAAATAAGGGTTAAAAAATAATATTATAATAATAATAAATTACCCTAAAACGTGTCTTAACCCTATTTGTTGATACATGGTCGACCATGGGCATCTTTGGGTCAATTTTGGGACCCCATTGATCCACTTGTAAGTGATAATGACACTTTATTTTAATTAAGTTAAAATGAATACAAAAATGGCATAAGCTTACATCTTTTAAAAGAACAATTTTTACATAGGGTTATACATGTTGGATTTTCGATTATAAATATTCATTAGAAAGCTAAAGAGATTTCCTACATAATGATATTTTATTTATAATTTTTAGACATCAAATAATTTAAATTATTAATGACACAATAATGATGCAATGTTTACCTCATTAATAAATCATTTAAATAAATAAGATTATAATGATTAAACTATTATCTAAAACCTGTCCAATTCTTATTGGTTGATGTTATTTAGAATATGAGTCATCTTATCTTCGACCTCAATGATTTTTGGACCATTATAAACCGAACATAATTATATTATAAAGTAATACTTTCACTCTTTCCAAAAGAGCCCCTCCTCTCCCTTATAAAAGGAGACCACTTCTACTCATTCCTCACACCTCTCAAGCCACTTGGCTCGTCCAAACTCTGCCCAACTAAGCTCCCCACATCCCTATCCTCATCCTTGAAGCTTCCCCTTAGGCAGAAAGCATTTCAAGAAGTCCTTTGGTTCCAACCAAAGTGAGTTACCTAAATTAAAGGTAACATTTTCTCTTAAATTATTTTCAATTATTTTGCTTCTCCAACCCCCAAAATCTTTTTATTTCCTTTCTTTTGTAACAACACCAGTATCCACAATATACTAAGATTTTGTTATAAGATTTATTAAAACTACACATTCACACAACTCCATCTAATGGATGATGAACATAATGTTTCTGTGGATGGAAAACTAACGCCTCACGAAACGATGATTGTTCAAATACATCTTACGGCCTCTCATGGTGGCCATTAGGATGGCACTATAATTAAATATGATATTAATTATATATATTTTATATATAAGCTTCTGTAATTCCATTTTATTTCATACAATTATTCGTTTCATGTTGTATATACATACGATAATTTCATTTGAGGAAGTGCGGACTACCGCCCCCTTAAAATGATATGACTCGTTCATACCACACATGGAACGTATAAAGGATGGTGTTAATGAACTTAAGTAACATATATAAAATATTATATTTTACTGGAATAGTAATATACCTATGTATCATTTGGATTCGATTCTTTTAAAATAAAAATTAAATGGAAGTAGCATTCGTGCGTACGTACGGACTACCGTCTCCACGAACGCGATGAGATTCATTCTCCATCGTATCCATTCAAGTATAATTATCATTTGATAATTTAAAAATGATGTTTAAGGACTTGATACCATTCTGGATATGAATAATATACATCCCATTAATAACGAATATGGCTCACATAACAAAGAATATAAAGTAAAATGAACCCATTAACACCTGAAATGACGATAATTCTAAGATATTATTAACAAATCAATGTTAAAAGATCATATATGATATCATATTAAAGTAACTGATTCTTGTATTATTCAATAACAATTATTTCACCATTATACAGGAGGTAAACCTACCATCGACCAAGGAAAAAGTACAAAGTAAGGGATTCTCTTATCTCACTTTCAATTCTGTGAGATTTCCATTGTTCGCTACTAAATTATTGAAAGTGGTGTATTGTGTACTTACATTTGATATATATTATCATGATTCACTTTATATTCATGTTATTCTATAAATCATTTGGTGGTTATTAACTTTTGGCCATGCGACTCAGTTGATTAACGTGGTAAGGGGTTTCTTGTCTCACTTTTAATTCCGTGAGAATTCCATTGATCACCACTTAATTATTGCATGTGGTGTATGTGTACTACCCATGATTGTATTCATTGTGTAATATACTTTATTTTATGGGTATTTACATCATCATGGTATGATCTTTCTTTCATGGGTGTTTGTTTCTTAAGTTACCTAATCAATAAGTGAATTTGAGATTTCAATTTCCACTCATTTGGCTTTACGCATATTTCATTGATTATATTACCCCAAGATTATGTGTGGAATCACTATTCATTTGATTATGTCATAATTTCCACTCCCCTTCCTGTGGATATAAGTTTTATACACATAATCACTCCATTGATAATTCTCAATTCATTGATATGAATTTGATAAGAGTAATTTTAACTCATTCTCCATTTGTTGAGTTAAACATCCAATTCGTTGGTATTGTTTTTACAAGAATATGTGTGAATATCATTTGATTGATTTACACTGAATATCCAATCATATTTAGTGTATTTATATTTGTCACACATAATTATGTCGTTGATTTATCCTTAACCTAAGGATACAACCTTTATGAGAGATTTCATCTCAATTTACATTCTATTGAGACTTCTTTGATGATATACACCGAATCACTTTTATGTGGTGTATATAATGTACTTTGACATAGTATATCATGAATTCCTTTATTCTCATGATATTACAATGTTTTGATTACCTCAATTATTTGTATTCAAGTGTCTCTCTTTTGGTTAGAAACTCTAACCAAAATACCATTTTAAAATGTTTTAAAGACTTATTCATCTAAATCTTTCTCATTAATGTCCACGTTTTAAAAATGGTTTTAAGGATTTATTTATATGGACATTAAAGTTTAGAAATTAAAAATCATTTTAAAAGGTTTCAAAGTGGTATGGGACACTTTGATTCAAAAATCTATTTTTAAATGGCTTCTTGACAAATAGTGTGACTTTTAAATGTTTTCAAGAAAAGGGGGATATTTCTCTCAAATAGTTTTGATGATTATTTTCATCTATGTCAACATCCTTCATTATTCATGATTGAGGTTAATGTGATACAATACAATCTTCCATATTGTATCAAATGAGTTATATTTGATTGTGGATGTTCTATTTTTATACCATTCATGGTTTGTGGTTAAAGTATTGACATTTCGTATGCTAGTTTTAATACGAATGTTTATTTTATGCTTAAACCTATTCATATGAGGAATGCATTGGACTTAATAAGTGACGGGTGGAGCCCGCTATAGCTCCTCGATGCATCGGTAGGTCTCATGAGACAAACTAGTGTCTTGGCACAAGGCCTTGGCAAAATCTTATTTGTAGTCTTGGCACGAGGCCTTGGCTATGTGGTTATGATAGTCTGGCAGTATGCATTCCATCATTATGAAAGTGGTTATTGATATTGCATGTGATCATTTGACTAGTAGAATATCCATGTGAGTAAGTAAATGGCATTATTTCATTTTACCTTTTCCATTTTATGCTGAAGTTCAAGTTTCAAAGGCTTTTGTTTTAGTTATAAATTGCCTTAAGTGTTTATGCTTATTTATGAAAGCTTCTGCTATAATGTTATCCTTACTGAGCATCCGAGCTCACCCCTTTAAATGTTTTATTTTTTTTTTCCAGGATTATGAAGAAGTAATTTATGAATGACCTGCAGGGATAGTATGAGGGGATATGAAGACAAGATGTTTTTTTTATGATGTAATGTAAAAATTTATGGATGTATCTAGTTATTCCAAGGCTACTAAACTAATCGGTCTTTCGAGACTTGATCTTTCTCATGATCATGCCAATGTTATGTAATAATGCACCGACTCTGGGTAACTAGGGTCGGGGCGTTACGGTTGGTATCAGAGGAAGTTTAGTACAAACCTTGGTAGCTAGATTTAGATAAACTCTGATTAGAGCACGTAGACCTAAGATGAACTTTGAGGATTAGTATAAAAGAACTTCCTAGAATTTTGGTATTGTAGAGATTTTGTGAGTTTTCCGAGCAATACATCCCTGTCTGGATACGAGAAGGTAGAGGCGGCTCTGGCACAGATGTACCTAGGGGTAAAACCCGAAAACACCGCTTTGAGCTAGACTCGAACGGGAACTGGTGCACGACAACGGGCCTTGCTGCACTCTTGGTTACGACACTCCCGGGGGATATGCTTAGGATAATTTACATTTTCTTTACAAACCGATTTAAGTAATATATACATAAGATGAGAGTAAATGACCTTAGTTAATCCTAATATGTTTCAAATTGAGAATATGGTGACATTTTAATCTCTAAATGATTTTACGACTACTATTACTCACACAATGCTTTCTGGTTTTAGTCAATGGCTGGATTCCAAGGAAGTCATAGTGACTTTGAGAATGATGTACAAGGTGGGAACGGTGGTGGAAATGAGCAAAAAAATGGAATGTTGATAGGCGTAAATGATATCGTCTTTATGCCAAATCAGTTTTCCAAAAATATGATCAACAACATATATATTAACCAACTCCCAGACTCAACAAGGAAGAGAAAGGTGATAAATGATAAGATCTCCAGCAATGGAGACCATGGAGAAAAGAAACCTCAATTTTCATCATGCAGGAATTGTGGAAATAGACACCCAGGAAAGTGTCTCAATGGGACAATGAAATGTTTTACGTGCGGGAAGGAAGGACATAAAGTGAAGAATTGCCGAAGAAAAATGAAGAGTACTATGGAAGAAGATAAAAATGGTCCCAAGAGTCCATTTACAGTCATTTGCCGTAAATGTAGGGGACCTGGCCATTACCCGAGTGAATGTCCTATTTTATAGGATATTTTCTTGCTCAAAGAAGAAGCTATGCGGAAATAAATGGTTGGAGAAAATTTTAAAAAGTATTAGCACTCCTTGTTGATGGGTTTACTTTGGAATAATTTTCTCTTGTATTTGTAACCCCTCAGTTTGCCATGTGAAAATGATATTTGAGGAATAATTGTCTCTTCTCTTGTGGATATAGGTATAAATAACCATTTGGTTTTATATGATCATTGGGGTTTGAGAAAATGATAAGTTATTATAATTTGGGATGAAAATGAAAAGTATGATATAACATTTGTGGTTAAATTATGTTATTTTGAAAAATTTATCTCATTTTGGTAATATTATAGAATATAGTTTTTGAAAAAGGACAACACGTAGACCGTGTGACAACCCGTCGCATCGGACAAAGCTGTGGGAATCGAACCCACAACCAAAGTGCGATTGGGATTTATCGCCTACCACTGGACTACGTGAAGTCCCTGGTTAGTATGACTATTTTTTTTTGTTAAATGATTTTATTGATCAATAATAAGATGATTTGGGTTCTTATGTCTTATCAAATGAATACCCTTGGTATAGGAAAATGATTTGGTGATTAAGTGATAAATGTTATTTTGGAAGATGTCCGTTTTGTTAGGAACACTATATGCCCAAGGAAAATAGAATACAATGAGGTTTCATTTGTAGAGTAATGGTGGATTTTTATCTACATTTTTATTGTTGATTTATAGTGATTTGGGTTATTTATGGAAATGATTAACCTATAACAGAGAATATGTGATGATGTTAATTACTTTTAAGTATGTGACTTTAAGAGTATTTGATGTCATTTGGAGATACAATGTAACATGGGAGACTACATAATCAAATTCTTCTATGTTTTGGGTTTCAATATTAGTTTGGATTATATTAAAGGATTTTAAGTACAATTGGTTATTGAATGGTATCTATTTAACTTTGGGGTATTGTTGGTTTAATTTTAGAAATTAAGATTAGTGCATATTTATCTCAATGAATATACTTTTGGGGGATCATTAGATCATTCACTAACCATTTTGGTTTTGATTAATCTTCAAAGACAATGTAAATATATGGTTTATCCTGCATGGATCATGTGATTCTATAGAAGTTTATTCTATCTCTTCCAGTGTGACCAAGTCTTCTTGAATACTCATCGTTTAAAAAAAATTGAGTTAGTGGTGGAAATTTATTAAAGAATGAAAATCTACTTAAAATTTAAGTATATCTTATAATGTTCTTAGTCAATATCATAAATGAATTCCTCTTCCTTATGTAATGTAACTTTAAAAAAAATGTTGTCCTAGATGGTACCTTAAATCATCACTAATTTATGGCTTTGGGATTGTTGGCCTTTTCATAGCCATATTCTCTACCACTCTCCATCAGATAATTGATGGTTAGATTTCTCCTCCATATCCATATTTTCCTACATGGAACCCTAGTATGTGTTATTTTCGGTAATCTTCATACTTTCCACTCTTTATTTTAAATAGAGGCCTCATTAATTCATTTTTCGATGTGGGATTTCAACTAAGATATTTTGAAATGTCAAAAATGTGTGATCCCAATACCCTATATTTTGTTGAACCGATGGTACTTCAAATCATCATAGATTGATGATTTTAAGGACCTCAATTTTATACTTGTTTGTGATTGATGACCTCAACCACTACCTATAAATATTTACGTTTTTCCTCCAATTATATGTCTCTAATTGCCACCAATGTTCTCCTAATCGAGATCATAATTTGGTGGTGACCCTTTCATTTCTCTTTTCCTCATATTAAGACTAAATTTTAGTAAACCAATTTCCGATGTGGGTTTTCCCACTAATATATTTTCTATTTTCAACCTTTTATTTTCGAAGAACAATTTCAAATTGTGAGGACGCAATTTATTGAAGGAGGGGAGAATGTAACACCCCAAGATTTCAGAGTGTGTTATTTCTTCAAAATAATTCAATAACTTGCACTACACGCAACACCGAGTTCAAGCGCACCATGACTTACCAAACAAGCCGTTCAAAAAAGGTTATGAATATTATTAACTAAATTTTAAACTTTATATAATCCTGATAATTTTAGAATCCATATTATGAGTTTCTTAGACATAATGTAAGAACAAATTCATCTTCAGTATTGTAGTTTTACCAACTTTTAATAGTGAACCCTTTTTAAAAAAAATATTTTAAACTTTTTGACTAAATGGGGACCTCAAAAAATTTAAAATAAAACATCCCAAGCTTCCACGGTACGCTTTCCTTTGAATAAAACAGTAGCGTGTGTTGTACGCAACTTCGAGTTTTAACACACACCACAACCGATCAAACTAGCCATTATGAATAGTAATACTTAATTTTTTGAAATTATATATATTTTATATTTCAAAATGGACTTCATTTTTGGATTCGGAATATCAAATTTAGCCTAAGGTGAAATTTTGGTACTTTTCGGATAACTTTCATATTTTGATGAATAGTAAAAATTACTAAATTTTAATTAAAAACAACTTTTTTAATCAAAATAATTAATAGTGATAAATTATGAATTTGAGTGGTTTTAAAGTATATTTAGAATATATTTTTACCATTTAATATAATTTTGGTCATTGGACATAATTTTACAATTAAACCGAACATAAACAAATGTCAATCTTTTGATAGTTATTATCTCTTAAAAACACGCTTTTTGTTTTGACAGCGGGAATTAATTTTAAATTAATTTCTGCCACTTCTGTGTTTTGAATTTAGAAAAATGGATTCCATATTTGGAATCAGGATGTTCAAATTTTGTAAATAGGTAACTTTTATTTTAAGACATTTTGAATAATTACTGCGGTAAATATTTTATTTACCATGGTTAAGGGTAAATCCGGTAAATAAGGGTTAAAAAATAATATTATAATAATAATAAATTACCCTAAAACGTGTCTTAACCCTATTGGTTGATACATGGTCGACCATGGGCATCTTTGGGTCAATTTTGGGACCCCATTGATCCACTTGTAAGTGATAATGACACTTTATTTTAATTAAGTTAAAATGAATACAAAAATGGCATAAGCTTACATCTTTTAAAAGAACAATTTTTACATAGGGTTATACATGTTGGATTTTCGATTATAAATATTCATTAGAAAGCTAAAAATATTTCCTACATAATGATATTTTATTTATAATTTTTAGACATCAAATAATTTAAATTATTAATGACACAATAATGATGCAATGTTTACCTCATTAATAAATCATTTAAATAAATAAGATTATAATGATTAAAATATTATCTAAAACCTGTCCAATTCTTATTGGTTGATGTTATTTAGAATATGAGTCATCTTATCTTCGACCTCAATGATTTTTGGACCATTATAAACCGAACATAATTATATTATAAAGTAATACTTTCACTCTTTCCAAAAGATCCCCTCCTCTCCCTTATAAAAGGAGACCACTTCTACTCATTCCTCACACCTCTCAAGCCACTTGGCTCGTCCAAACTCTGCCCAACTAAGCTCCCCACATCCCTCTCCTCCTCCTTGAATCTTCCCCTTAGGCAGAAAGCATTTCAAGAAGTCCTTTGGTTCCAACCAAAGTGAGTTACCTAAATTAAAGGTAACATTTTCTCTTAAATTATTTTCAATTATTTTGCTTCTCCAACCCCCAAAATCTTTTTATTTCCTTTCTTTTGTAACAACACCAGTATCCAAAATATACTAGGATGTTGTTATAAGAAGGATTAAAACTACACATTCACACAACTCCATCTAATGGATGATGAACATAATGTTTCTGTGGATGGCAAACTAACGCCTCACGAAACGATGATTGTTCAAATACATCTTACCGCCTCTCATGGTGGCCATTAGGATGGCACTATAATTAAATATGATATTAATGATATATATTTTATATATAAGCTTCTGTAATTCCATTTTATTTCATACAATTATTCGTTTCATGTTGTATATACATACGATAATTTCATTTGAGGAAGTGCGGACTACCGCCCCCTTAAAATGATATGACTCGTTCATACCACACATGGAACATATAAAGGATGGTGTTAATGAACTTAAGTAACATATATAAAATATTATATTTTACTGTAATATTAATATACCTATGTATCATTTGGATTCGATTATTTTAAAATAAAAATTAAATGGAAGTAGCATTCGTGCGTACGTACGGACTACCGTCTCCACGAACGCGATGAGATTCATTCTCCATCGTATCCATTCAAGTATAATTATCATTTGATGATTTAAAAATGATGTTTAAGGACTTGATACCATTATGGATATGAATAATATACATCCCATTAATAACGAATATGGCTCACATAACAAAGAATATAAAGTAAAATGAACCCATTAACACCTAAAATGACGATAATTCTAAGATATTATTAACAAATCAATGTTAAAAGATCATATATGATATCATATTAAAGTAACTGATTCTTGTATTATTCAATAACTATTATTTCACCATTATACAGGAGGTAAACCTACCATCGACCAAGGAAAAAGTACAAAGTAAGGGATTCTCTTATCTCACTTTCAATTCTGTGAGATTTCCATTGTTCGCTACTAAATTATTCAAAGTGGTGTATTGTGTACTTCCATTTGATATATATTATCATGATTCACTTTATATTCATGTTATTCTGTAAATAATTTGGTGGTTATTAACTTTTGGCCGTGCGACTCAGTTGATTAACGTGGTAAGGGGTTTCTTGTCTCACTTTTAATTCCGTGAGAATTCCATTGATCACCACTTAATTATTGCATGTGGTGTATGTGTACTACCCATGATTGTATTCATTGTGTAATATACTTTATTTTATGGGTATTTAAATCATCATGGTATGATCTTTCTTTCATGGGTGTTTGTTTCTTAAGTTACCTAATCAATAAGTGAATTTGAGATTTCAATTTCCACTCATTTGGCTTTACGCATATTTCATTGATTATATTACCCCAAGATTATGTGTGGAATCACTATTCATTTGATTATGTCATAATTTCCACTCCCCTTCCTGTGGATATAAGTTTGATACACATAATCACTCCATTGATAATTCTCAATTCATTGATATGAATTTAATAAGAGTAATTTTAACTCATTCTCCATTTGTTGAGTTAAACATCCAATTCGTTGGTATTGTTTTTACAATAATATGTGTGAATATCCTTTGATTGATTTACACTGAATATCCAATAATATTTAGTGTATTTATATTTGTCACACATAATTATGTCGTTGATTTATCCTTAACCTAAGGATACAACCTTTATGAGAGATTTCATCTCAATTTACATTCTATTGAGACTTCTTTGATGATATACACCGAATCGCTTTTATGTGGTGTATATAATGTACTTTGACATAGTATATCATGAATTCCTTTATTCTCATGATATTACAATGTTTTTATTACCTCAATTATTTGTATTCAAGTGTCTCTCTTTTGGTTAGAAACTCTAACCAAAATACCATTTTAAAATGTTTTAAAGACTTATTCATCTAAATCTTTCTCATTAATGTCCACGTTTTAAAAATGGTTTTAAGGATTTATTTATATGGACATTAAAGTTTAGAAATTAAAAATCCTTTTAAAAGGTTTCAAAGTGGTATGGGACACTTTGATTCAAAAATCTATTTTTAAATGGCTTCTTGACAAATAGTGTGACTTTTAAATGTTTTCAAGAAAAGGGGGATATTTCTCTCAAATAGTTTTGATGATTATTTTCATCTATGTCAACATCCTTCATTATTCATGATTGAGGTTAATGTGATACAATACAATCTTCCATATTGTATCAAATGAGTTATATTTGACTGTGGATGTTCTATTTTTATACTATTCAGGGTTTGTGGTTAAAGTATTGACATTTCGTATGCTAGTTTTAATACGAATGTTTATTTTATGCTTAAACCTATTCATATGAGGAATGCATTGGACTTAATAAGTGACGGGTGGAGCCCGCTATAGCTCCTCGATGCATCGGTAGGTCTCATGAGACAAACTAGTGTCTTGGCACAAGGCCTTGGAAAAATCTTATTTGTAGTCTTGGCACGAGGCCTTGGCTATGTGGTTATGATAGTCTGGCATTATGCATTCCATCATTATGAAAGTGGTTATTGATATTGCATGTGATCATTCGACTAGTAGAATATCCATGTGAGTAAGTAAATGGAATTATTTCATTTTACCTTTTCCATTTTATGCTGAAGTTCAAGTTTCAAAGGCTTTTGTTTTAGTTATAAATTGCCTTAAGTGTTTATGCTTATTTATGAAAGCTTCTGCTATAATGGTATCCTTACTGAGCATCCGAGCTCACCCCTTTCAATGTTTTATTTTTTTTTTCAGGATTATGAAGAAGTAATTTATGAATGACCTGCATGGATAGTATGAGGGGATATGAAGACAAGATGTTTTTTTTATGATGTAATGTAAAAATTTATGGATGTATCTAGTTATTCCAAGGCTACTAAACTAATCGGTCTTTCGATACTTGATCTTTCTCATGATCATGCCAATGTTATGTAATAATGCACCGACTCTGGGTAACTAGGGTCGGGGCGTTACACCATAGTTGACATAGATGCATAATTTGTTCCTTGTATCGCAGTTGCGAAAGTATCTTTCTAATCCATATAATGTTTTAATCTAGAGTGATCATGATTTTGAACTTGATTTATCCATGACTGAGCATCCAGTAAATATAGTTTATTATGAAACCAAGGTACTATGTGGGAAGAAGATAGCTTTGTTTCGATTGATATGGTAGCACAATTTTAGTAGTCATGAAACTTGGGAGAGGGATGTCATGATGAGAGAGCACTTGCCTCATCTTTTTAACATGGATACTTCTTACTAGGATTTCTTGGGACAAAATGTATCTATGGTGGGGAGTTTGTGTAATCCTATAATTGCTTTTAGTTATTCTTTTACCCTCTTTTTCTAAGCTGTTTTGTTTGGGTGTCATTTAGGGGTGATTTGGGTGAAATTGTGATAAAATTGGAGATTTCTAGGTTTTGTAGGGTTGGCGCAAGGTTTTCCCAAACCATGCACCCACCCAGTATAAATTGTGCAAACCCAAATAGTGGGGGTTTTCATGGTTAGTACATGGTTTGAAAACCCATGTGCCTATCTAGTATAAATCATGCACCCCATTAGAATGGAAAACAGTTTGGGAAACCATGCAGCCCCCTATAGGAAACTGTGTGCGCTGACTTTTTTATTTACTAAAATTATTTAAAAAATTCCAAAACTGTCATATAACTTCCCACTAGACCCTAAATTTATATTTCTTGATTTTATAGGTATGGGGATCTCTACAGAACCCATTTGGATCTTCTAAACCACTTTTTGATTAGATCCAATCTTGGTGAACATCATTTGATCCCTCTCTGATAAGTGATATTCTTCTATTCATTCTCTACTACTATCTATATATATCTTCCATAGGGTTTTTTAGATCATATATTTATGGATGGATCTAAACTTCTTTTTTTATTCTTGAATCTAGGTTTGACTCGTTGATCTCAGTTGTCATTTTTCTTCATTGGCGAATCATGTAGTGGGTGTTGTGATACATATTTCTATGAAATGTGTAGAAGGTTCCATTGATATTTCCCATTTAATAAACCCTTTATTTTCTTGATTGATTGATATTTATTACAATTAAATTATGAAAACCCAATTTCGTGAGAATTAGAATTTGAAACTGTATTGGGGTGAATTTTTTGGAGAAACTACCAATTCCAATGGAATTGTAAATTGGGGTGTGATTTGAATTTTATATAAATTAAAAATTTATTTGTGAATTGATTTTGATAACAAATTATTAAATTGTTTTGATAAGAAACTATGATTCATTTTATCTTGAAAAAGACATGACTTAATTAAAAACCCATGTATTGTTTTTAAATTGAAATTTCCATATGTAAATTTGAGATGGGGAGATTGTATTTTAAACAGTTTTGAAATATTTTTCTCATTGTTGAGAGATTGATTGGTCACATGTGTTCTTGAGTAGTTATTAAGTAATTTGGGACTAACATGCTACGATGGTAATACCCTAAAAATTGATTTACACTTAAAAAATATAACATAATCCTAGTTAACTATATCTTATCCCCAGTGGGATATTTATGGGTCCTATTCATCTTGAACTTGGGGGACGTATTCGCACATTTTTGTGATCACAAATATAAGTGTGTGCGGATCTCATAACTATAAACTATCATACCTCTTGGAGAATAACCAAATTTCTTTTTTTTTAAATATATTTATTATATATTCCAATGATTTTGATACTGTTTTAATCATGCCTGGTTGATTTATATAGACTATTTTATATAAAATGTGTATTAATCCATCATTTGAAACGATTCCTTCTTTTGAACTAAGAATCATGTTTTGATTTAAATATAAAATTTCACTACCATATAAGTTTCTTTAAAATTTATAGAATGGTTTGGTTTATATTTTATGGAATATTATCATGGAACACTTAGTGAGACCCTATTGTTATTTAGCTCAAAAACAACCATTTACTTTCTGTATTTGTAGATTTCCTTAAATGAGGTTTGATCAAGGGGAAAGTTCCACTCGGAGGTTCTTCTTGTTGTTGTTCCTATGGACATGGAGTTTTCTTTCTTTCAGCAATTGGTTTGTTTATATTTTCTGTTTTTATAGTACATTAATGATGTACCATTTGGGTTTTGATATAAATGTTTAACTTCTAGTACTGTCACCTTTGGGATTTTTCTTCGAGATTACTAATTTTTATCTGTTTCTTCCACCTATTTATGTGGAAAAACAGTTCCCAATCTTGTCTTGTTTGATTCTAGGTGCTAGTCACCAACTTGTGTGAATCGGGAACACCCTTCGAGCTATATTGGTTCCAGCTCGGGTATTAGGGTAAAATTGTAAATGAGCTTGTTTGTGACAACATTAAAATTATTCATAAATAGTATAAAATTGTATGTGTTATAGAAATCCATTCCTGAGTAACCTACTGTTGAAGTGGTTCAAATAGTGGATCAAAATTCTTATGAGAATCATAGAATGAATCAGTTAATGTTTCAAAAGAATTAGATGCACGATGACCAAAGAAACAATATTATTCACTAATATAAAAAACTTGATTATGTACAACAATGACTTGGAGACATTAGAGGCTTTCTTTAAAGCTCTGTATGGATAAATAATTCACCATACATTTTTTATTGTAAATGTTCTAACAATTTTAATGAACTTAAAAAATATTTACCCAATTTTCTGGGAGTATTGATGATAGATGGATGAGACATGATATTTATAGGTTATTATGATTTATTGATAGTATCAAAGGGTAATAATTTAATCATGAAAATAAAAATGGATATTTCTTATAGTGATCCACAGTCATTAAATACTGAATGAGGTGTCCAAAATAAGGGGTAATTTTTCCATGGGAGGAAAATAACAAAAGTTATCTGAAAGTTTTAAAGATCACTTAGGATAATATGTGTAGAGGCCCAAATCTTGACGTACATGGACATTACATTACTTTTACAGAATAATTATTACATAACAAAAACAGACACACAAGGACTGTAACAGTTTAGTATCTTTGGAAACTCGGAATATAATCTTCTAATAGTGGTGAAAGATCTTCAACATCTCCCATAAATATCTTCCCCTTTATTTTCTTTCCTAAAACATTTATTTATATCCTGGTGAAAAGAAAACATAAAAGGGGTGATCTCAAATGCTCATTAAGGGTAAGCATAGAGAACATAAAACAATCCTTAGACATTTAAATTTAAAAAAAAAACATGATCATAAAATCTAAACATCAAAATCTTGAGCAATGACATAAAACATGGAAGTACATAAGGCATAGATCATGAAGAAACATTAATCATTATAAATTAGCATGGAAATAAAACATGTAATTATGGAAACCATTAATCACATGATATGATTTCCATAGTAGCAAAGGCATTGCTTACAAGACCATCTTAGTGGACAAAGTCCCTTTCTGAATCAAGTTCACTCCTCGTTCTAGTCTTGTATTACTGAACCGGTTTAACTTGTCATTCTAGCCATGTCTATATCATGAGATATAAATCTTTACCCAATGCATTGGAGGGAGATATAGGTCCCACCCATCTCATAATGAAGTCATTCTTACTTGTTCTACAAAATAAACTTAAAACATTCATCATAACCCAAAGAATAAAATGGGTTTCATAAACATCATCTCATCATCTCATAATCCATATAAAACAAATGGAAATTTCATCATAAGAAAAGTGAAACCATGTAAATCATAGAGACATAAAACTTGAAACATACACATATGAAATAATGTCATCTTATATGGAAAATGGTTTTGATAAAACATTTGAAATGAATTCTTGAGGAAAATATCCTTACTTCTTCAAAATCATTTTCTTTTCACAAAATTCCATGAAATTTTAAAATAAAATTATTTTGTTGAAAATAGTCATAAAATCTTGTAGAATAAGCTTCATGAAAATTAGGTGTTATGAAACCGTAAAAATCCGTTCACGCCATATAAGTTAAAAATAACATTCTTCTCGTACTTTTTTTGGAAAAGTCAAAAAGTACCTCGTATGGTAATCAAAAAAATTCCTTACATACCATGTAGTAAAAGTAAAAAATGGGAAAAAAGGACATTAAACATAAATGAAAACATTTTTATAAAACTTGGACATGGATGATAAATATTACCCCAGTAAATACTTACGTATAAGCAATCTCGGATAGAAAACAATTGAGATTTCAACATTATCCCTTACCTTAGGTTTGATATGCCTCATATGTTTTCGAACCTCCTGTATAATGATTTAAATAATGTCATTGACTTATTAAATAATCATATTCATTGTTATGATATCATATATGTTTCACTTATGACTTTATATTACCCATTCTTTTGTAAATTCAATGTTAAAGCAGCATTTTGGGTAAAATCATTTCATTTGTCGTATGTGTTTCAACTTTTCATTCTTGATATTATTACTTATATCCTGATTTACATAATTCTAGAATGTAAAACATGATTTATATATAATATATATTTATCATATACATATATATATTGTAGATCGATAAAAGGAATGAAATATAGCGTTCATGGAGACGGTAGGTCATACGTACGCGTGAACGCTGTTTTTGTTTCCTTATTGAATTGAATGAAACTAAATAGATGACATACATATATATATATATACATAAATCCATTACCATTATTATTTTATATATTTAATTATTATTCATTATATAAACTTTATGATCATTCATGTATGGTTAACATGGAGAATGAATCTCATCGCGTTGTGGAGACGGTAGTCCGTACGTACGTACGAGTGATGATATCATTCCAATAATTATTTAATAGAATTGGAGTGGATGGTATAATATATCAGAATCCGTATTATGTTATAATAATCATATATAGTTATTTTTTACACCATTAAAACCATTCATGTAAGGTGTTGGTGGAAAAACAGATTTTACCACGGCGTGGAGACGGTATTCCGTACGTACGCACGCGTGGTGATTTCGTTTTCCGTAGGATGGATAGATGGTGAAATATGGTTGTTTAATACTTATAATAACATATTAGTATATGAGTTATACTTATGTTATTACTTCATAATGAAACAACTAAAGAAGAAGATGTGTAAGAAGAAATAAAGTTGAAAGAATCGGTAACGGACATTACCTCTTCTTTGAAGCACCTCTTTGAGACCTCCTCTTAGGGCACTAATATTGGTCTTTGAAGAAGACCATAACCTCTTGGATGTTTCTATGGAAGTTTATAAGATAATTTTTTAGGGGTTGGACGAGCTTGAAGGCTTAAAGTGGTGTGAGGAAGAGAGGGAGGAGGTGCCCTTTTATAAGGGAGGAGAGGGGCACCTTTGGAAAAACTCAAAATATTATTTTATTATAAAGTCATATTCGGTTTTTAATAGCTCCAAATTGATTTATTTTAAATCTAATGTGGGTATGGGTAGAACTACTCTCATCCAATATAATTTATACAAGTATAGGTTTCTATTTTAACCTTATCATTTAGATTTAACCTTAAGTTAAATAATTTTACTTTTACCGTGTCTTCTTGTTTTCTTACACTATAAGGTTAATAAAGTTACTATAAAAATCCAAAAGAACCCCAAGTTGTTTATTATTAATACATATAACCTTATCTAAGTCATTTTTCCGAACCTTAGATTTTTAGGAATAATTAACAATTAATAATATAATATTTGTTTTAAAAACTATTTTATGACAATTTTGACACTATTTGGTAATTGATTTTTTGTGAAAATCATAACAGAATTATTAGTTCGAAAAAAGTTAATTAAATAAAAACTAACATGTCATATTAACCTATAAAATTATTTAAATTCATAAAAAGTCTCAAATTACATTTACTTTGATATTTATAACATCAATTACGTCAATATTTCATTAATAAGATAATTACTGCATCATCTGTGTGTCATAAATAAATTAAATTATTCAATGTCTAAAAATTATAAATAAAATACCATTATGTATGAAATATTTTTATCATTATAATTAATATTTATAGTTGAATTTATCTTCTATATAACCCTATATTAAAAATTATTTACTTATTAAACTTTGATTTTGACTATTTTAACCCTTCTTTAAATAAATTAATATTAAATGTCCTAATCTAATCCAAGTGGGCCTAAATGGTCATAGTTTATTTCTAAGGTTGTCTTTGGTCGAATTACACTTATCCAATAGAATTATGACATGTTTTATGGTAATAATAATATCATTTTTAACCTTAAATATCCTATTTACTTTTAACCGTAGTAAATAAAAGTAAAAAGTTACTATTCACCAAAAATTATTTTAATCTCATTGAACAACATTTTCGTCCTTTCTATTAACCATGTCTCTCGGATTTTTGAAATTAAATTCACAGAAGTGGTAAAATTTAATTTGAATTTAAAAAAAAATTAGTTTTTTAACTACCACTAAGTGGTTTCACTATTCATCGAAAATTGAAGTTTTTCAGAAAAAATACCAACAATTCAGCCTAAGAATTATTTGATATTCTGAATTCAAAATTGATGTCTATTTTTCCAAATTCATAACATATAAGTGGCATTAATTAATTTTAAATTTAATTCCCGTTATCAAAACAAATAGCGTGTTTTTAAGAAACAAAAACAATCAAAAGATTGATACTTGTTTATATCCAATTTCAAACTGAAATTAATTCCAATGAACAACATTGTATTAAATGGTAAAAATATATTATAATTACACTTTAAAACCAATTAAAAAGATAATCTAACCATATAAATTATTGTGATGAAAAAAGTTGTTTTTAATTAAAATATAGCGTGTTTTTACTATTCATTAAAATATGAAAGTTATCAGAATAATATGAAAATTTCATCCAAAGTAAATTTTTATATCCTTATTCCAAAGAAGAATTTTATTTTGCCAAATTGAACTTATAGACATGTTAAAAACAAGATTTAAGGTGGGTGCGTCATCAAAAGGCGGGAAAACTGCAATTTTTGAAAAATACATATTTTACATGAAAAATTTATTTTGTTCTCATAACATATTCTAGAAAATGTGTAAGATGAATAATAATGTTATAAAATTAAAAATGTATTTAATACAATTCATAACGTCTAGTACATAATAATATTATAGCAATATATCGTTGTTTAGTGAAACCTGGTATTGCGTACAACACACGCTATTGAGGAAGGTCGCGATTGCGTGTAATACAAGCCAAGTCAGGGTTGCGTGTTGTGCAAGACTCCTCTATTGTTTCGTATAACATAATCCAACCATATTTCATTTATACATTGAATATATATATATATACTCAATTTTTCGTAGAATAACTACTATCAAAATTGCGTGTAACATGATTCAAGAATAGTGTTGTGTATACTGCAAGCTCATACGGTGTAGCATATAGCTTAAGGAAATCTTGTTGTAGCTTACAACACAAGGCATCAATAAAATTAAAAGAATATTTTTCATAAAATCTCGGGGTGTTATAATATGAACACTAGGAGGTGGGTGATTCAATGTTTAGTATTTTTCTTCTAAATCTTGACCACTCTTTTTATTATTTATAACATCTCCCTTTAACTCATGAAGGTGTAGAAATAAAAAATGAAACACAAGTTAGTTAATGAGGTTCACCTCCATCATGGATAGTTACATCAGTGGCGTATTTTTCTTTTTATCAAATGAACATAGATCTCTACTATTTTTATAAAGAAGTGGTTATGGTCAGGTGAATGACCTTGGACCAGGAAAAATACTTCTAGAAACCGAGATTAAAAAATCACCAACTTTTAATTTCAAAAAAAAAATTTAAGAAAATCATCAATAAAAGGGTGTGTCATAAAAAAGATTATATGTGATATTCTTCCTTATTTACTCTCTAGTAATCATAAGTAGTCACACACACTTCCTTCTTTAAAACATATTTTATTCTTCTATAATGTAATATAAAAACGTTTTCAATAATATAAGTTTTCTTCTATTTCTATTTATATTTTGAATCATGTGAATATATTTCCATATTTGAATATGAAAGATTCATTAATTTGTGACAATGTATCTTCTTGTTTAAAAGGTCAATAATAACCTATAACTTTTTATTCTCATTTAACCCTCGTAAAATCTCTTAAGTGACTCGGGATTAATGATTCTTCATAAATTTTAAAAAATAAACAATAAACCTCCATATTTTCATGAATTTCGGCATAAAATCTACATAGTGTGACATCATTTGTTATGGTGTAAAACACCTATATAAAAAAATTAATCAAGCACTGTGGAATAGAATTATCCTTATGGAACAACTATATCACAATTCATGAAACCATAATTAGCTGATATTTATTCTGCAGACTACTTCATGGAATGAAAACATTTTTCCGGGTATGAAATATATCCTTCTTTTATTATTCACAATTACTCTTTGAATTATGATCCTATCATAAATCATGATATTTAAATCAATGTGGAAGATAAAAATGTTTTTTCTTATTTAATTACTTCTTCTAAATTTTTTATCTAAAAATTATTCTTTATTTCTAAAAACTAATCTTCTAAAATTCTTTTATAACTTCTATAAACCTCATATAATGGATATTTTAGTGAATTTTACATTTCACTCTATATAAAATAAATTAATCATACATATTTTATAAATTACTAATATGGATTCTAGAAATGAAACTTATGTTCGAGCACTTTACCAAATTTACAAACTCTCTTCTTAAAAATAACTCATCTATATTTTCTTTACCTTGGATTTATCTTTTCATAGAATTTGATTACATTTTCATATAGAATTAATTTTTTAAATCCTCTATTCTGCTCACAGATTTAATTTTATGCATAGTAGTGTGTCTCCAACACTTTTCTTAATTCTTTTATTCTACTCTATAGATACTTTGACTTTTATGTAACTAGGTATTTGAATCCATGGAATTTTATAATTATTATTTTATAATCATAGTTACATTTACACATTGACAAAACGGCTTATAAATATTGGTTTCATTATCAAATATCCACTTATAGCTCAATATTCTATAATTATTTAAATCAGATTAGAATCAACTTAAATCTTTTTAATCCATCTCTAACCACTTTAATTCATCTCATAACAATTCTCAATACCTCAAACACATGTATTGAAAAAAAAATACAACAGTATCATCAGGTATGTTCAATAATATCCCCCTTTATAATTGAACCATAATCCATAAGTGGATTCGATAATCTCCCCCTTTGTATTTTTTTATCAATACCAATACCATACATTTCAATTTCTAGTCACAACTAAAATATTATCCCTATAAACCTTTTTATAGAAACTATGAGATCTCTTTTCTCCCCCTTATTGACAATAATGACAAATAGGATCTATAAAGTAGGTTATATAAACTTGTTCAATGAAATGATACATAAACCAAGAAACTCTATGTCTACTTGAGCTAGTTTATAGTGGAAAACAATATATATTAATTTAGTCATAAAAATTATACATGAAAAGTTTAAAAATTCATATTGTCTCAAAAATATTTAGTCATAAAAAATAAAATAGTTTTTAAAGGTTTTCATACACTCACACAAAATATAGATTAACACATTTCAAAAAAAGGTTTCACCCCATAAAAGTTACATCACCCCCTTTATAAAATTTAATAACAATTTTAAGAGGGGTGGAAACTCAAAAAAAATATTCTGCTATATTAGTAAGTGATATTAACTATAATTTATAGCCACATCTTCTCAAAAGGGATAGTTATATGAGTCTTTGTATGAATATCAGTAATATTCTCCTTGGATGGAATAAATTTCAGGTTCAAAATTATTTTAGTCACATTTTATTTTATGAAATTTTACTTAGTATAAATTTTATTAAATTTATAATATTTTACTGGATTATTTGAAAAATTTATGGAATTTTATAATCACATACAACCAGTGGGTATCCAATTATAAAATCTTTATCTAAAATTGTTTCTTCATCCAGATCATCTGTGTAGTTTACTATGACGCATACTTATATTTAGCTTCTATGGATCTCAGGGTGACTGATTATTAATTCTTTTAATTCGATTCTACCCATCATTCACTAAAAACAATTATCTACCTTATGTGATGTTTATATCATCAACATCACCTTCCCTATCTACAATTGTAATTCCCTTCAAATCCAACCCACTGTTATTATTATACTGTATTCCATAATTTAAATTGTTTGATCCAATATTAAAATTGTATTATGTGATAAGAAATGTGATTATTTGAGATTATATTAATATATGGAATGAAATTAACTTTATATAAAATTTCTTTCTAGGATGTAGTCAAGTATAAGAGAATCCCAATTAATTTTATATATTATTTCTCGATAATAGTTTTCCTTTTATCCTTCAAGCTCATTCATGTGCATACTCTAATTAGTGTAGTCACTCATATTAATTCATTCATGCCAATACTTCTTCAATATATCCTTGGAATGTTATTCTTAATTAATGAAAATGTGAAAAAAAACATGGGATATTTGAAATTATAAGAATAATAATATCTCCCCAATAATAAAAAGTTCAATTTTTTCTATTATATGTGTATAAAATTCCTTACAAAATTTTTGTTCATTCCTAGAGAAGATGATATCACCAACATATATAGATACAAATAGTGATGTGGTTTTTGTTTATTTCATATAAATATCTATATCTATTTACCCTTTTCTAAATTTATTTCTTCTCAAGAACTCATATATCATGAAATACCATGCTCTTAGATCTTGTTTAAATCCATAAATAGCAGTATAAATTTTAAACACATTTATTACATCTATTTCAAGTGTAAAATTATTATTTTTCTCAATATAAAATTCTCCATTTATCTTAATAATCATAAATAAAAATTTCGCATCCATTTGGATGATTTTAAAGATTCTTTGGGATACCATTGCAAGGAAAATTGTAATGGTTTCATGAATGAAAAAAAGTAAAATGAGTCATCAAAATAAATTCTCCCAATCTATGGGTACCCCTTATATAAAAGCCCTACATTGTTTCTTTAACCTCACATTTCTCATTTATCTTTTTTATAAAAAAACCTTTTTTTGTTTCCAATAATTTTCTTCTACATGGGTTTCGGTATAGGTTATCACATTTCATTATTTTCAATTTGATACAACTCATTATTGAAGGCTTAAATACATTATTTTCATGATTCATTAAAAGTTTGAGGTTTATATTTTGATAAAATACTAGTGTGACTAATTTTCGTGGTTTTTACACTTGATTATTCCACTTAATTTTGATTCACTATGATGTTTTTAGTGTCAATATTCTTTTTAAGACATGATTTTGTCCTTATGGTTTTCAATTTTCCACTTTCACCACTGAAATATTCTAAATCTATACCTTTATATGGAATTTATACATTTTCTTAAACT
Source organism: Viscum album (assembly GCA_963277665.1). Classification (NCBI taxonomy): domain Eukaryota; kingdom Viridiplantae; phylum Streptophyta; class Magnoliopsida; order Santalales; family Viscaceae; genus Viscum; species Viscum album. The sequence continues at coordinate 1,259,725,901 of OY728140.1, read as the reverse complement.
TGAAAAATAGTTTTAGTGGTGGTATCATCATCCTCTTAAAAATCTGTAAATGATTTATCAATATCATTTTCACTCTTAAAAAATATCACAACATCATAGTCGTCTATCCTTTCAACCATGTTATTATAACATTTGTATAAATTTTTATTCTATGTATGAATAAGGAAAATTCCATCTTCATATTTTTCATCAAATTTAATAGAACTTATATATTTTTTATTGATAAAAAAAGACTCTCAATAATTATAGTATGTTTTTTATTCATCTTCTTATTAAAATAAAGTTTTTATAGAGTTATATTTACATTTGACCTCAGTATAAATATTTTTTAAATAACTTCAGCAGTAGTAAGAGCTAGCAAGAAGAAGCATCTTGATGTGTTGGGATCTATGAGAATGGTTCTAGAAATATCAATAAGGATATTATTATGCCTTTTAGATAATTTTTTTACTAAGGACAATAGGGTGCACTAAACTCATGTTTTATACCATGTTTATCAAGATATAATAAAAAAATGGAATGATCACTACCATTGTTTTATTTTAACCTTTTCAAAGAAAAATCCGTTTTTTCAGTGAGACTTCTTAAACTTTTAAAAATTATTAAGGTTTTAAATTTATGAGACATTAACATAATTCATGCCAGTATAGTTGATTCATCAATAAAAGTAATAAAATATATATCTCTACCTATTTAATTTTTAATCATCATTCCATAAACATCAAGGTGGTCCAACTCTAATAGACTTTGAGTTTTTATTTCAATAACCTTATAACTTTTACTCACCATCTTACTTATTTTAAAAGACTTTAATGTGGTTATGTTGTATTATTTAAAAATTATAATATTTATAATATCCTATTCCATGATTAATTTCTTCATGTTTTTTTGTCCAAAATGACAATGTTTTTTATCCCACAAATTATTCTCATCTTACAGGATCATGCAAAAACATGTTAGGTCTCCCCTAATCTAAAACAAATTTCCTTGGGTTCCCAAACCTCTTACTATCACATATCTATATTTAAATATTTTTAATAAATATCCATTATTTATTAGGTTCAAAACATTTTCATCATCACAAACATGGAAATTAATAAACAATTTTTTTTCCATCCTATCAATAAATATGAAATTTTTTATGATTATTTAATTGTTCTCAATTTATAACACACCAAAACCAAAGAAATTTAAAGAAAATTCATTTCCAAAAGTAAAATACCCTCATTAATATTTATAAACATCCTTAAGTTATTAACATCACTTGTAATATGGGAAGATCACCCTTTATCCCCAATCCATCGCCTCTAATATTTTTATTCATTAAATACAACATCGTTAATGTTTGACTGTTGTTTGAGGTTCCTTAGTTTATGAACATTATCTAACTTAAAACCTAAATTAAATTGAGTTGTTATTCTTATGAGGCACTAATTTGAGTGGGTAAAAACTTTTTATCACCTCCCACACATTTTTTCATGTTTCTAAAAACTTTTTCTTACTTCCACCATTTTTTCCTTCAATTAAACTTTATAATTTTTCTATAATTTTTTTACTTACCTCTTTACCCATACTTCATTATTTATCCAGGTAAGTAAATGTTATACCAAAAAATATTTTTTTTTCAAGAAAACTATTACACAAATAGTAACCCTAAAATATTCTCCTTTTATATAAATTCCACTTCCATATGGATTTCCATATAGATGAATTTTAAAACATCCAATGAGTTGATCCTACCAAATTAATTTATGGATCTCTTATTTGGGTATTTTTGAAATGTTTTTCAAAATTTTACAATAATTTTTTATTTATAATATTATAAATTTTTCTTTTACTCCAAACGTTTAAAATGATCATGTTTTCTATTTTTCTATGAAAACTTCTGAGAACACAAATCTGTTGATCACTTGTATATTTTTTTCTTATTTATGTATAACATCATTAGAACCAAGAGTTCTTTAATTTTGTTTTCTGGAAAACTCACATTCTTCTACACTAGCCCTATGGAAGTTATAATTAAATATATATTTTTCTTCTTAGCTTTAATAACCTTTATTTTTGTATTTTATATCTATTTATCCCAGGGAATATATTAGAAGTTTTTTTTAAAGGTCGGGGTCGAAGCCTCAATTTATTATTTTAAGCAAAGTCCTCTTTAGACTGGGTAGAGGGTGACCCATTACATATCCCGAAGGCCCAAGGCCAAGTGTCCTGAATACAAGGCTTGAAAGCCCATTTTTTTGGCCCAAAGGACCCCTAGTGAATAGTAATGCTATAGTACTCAGTATAAATTTGTTATTTATCCTCTAATTAGTCAAAGTATTCCTTTTCTTATTCCATGATGAAATTATAAGAATATTTTGGGTTTTTATTACCATCACATATACTATCAATATCGAAAATTACTTCTCCAATTGATAAAAAATTCATCTAGATATTTGGATATCATTTTCTTACCACCTTTTAATTGAGATTTATTTCTCTTGAAATAATCCTTTTTCTTAAAGAATGAAATAACTACTTCATAATATTCATTTTCATTTTTATTATCCATTGAGTGAATTTTAACGAAATTTTCAATATCTTCATTTTTTAAATTTTTAATGTAACTCTTACCTTAATACATTCATTTCCCCTCTTTGGAAATTATTGTAATTAGGGATATGGATTTATAAAAATATTCAATTTTATCTTATTCATCTATATCTATGTGATAAAATCCTTTATTCAAGTTCTTAAAATATTTAAAATCAATTTATTTCTCTTTATTTACATTCCATTTGAGAGTATCACTCCTACCCATTTTATAATTTATGAGAGTACTATGAGGTTCATTGATAGTGAAATTATAAAGGATTTTTCTTACAGGAAGCAAGATATTTTAATAAAAAAATTCTAAGTAATATTATCATAAGTTTCTTCTATGTATTAGATTATTCAAGAGTTTATTTGAACCTTCTAATGGATCTGATAATCACATTGACATTAGTAAATAATTCAATAATTGGTTCTTCTTCATCCACTCTAAAATCCTTAAACTATTGTATATAAATTTTTATCTTAACTTCCTTTACATTTTTATTCTTTTAATAACTACTTTCATTATTTTCCCAAGTGGAATTTTATGATTTATATGATTTGACTTTTTTTAGTTCCTTTTCAGAGAAAAATGAAATAAAGATTTTCTAGCCTTTCCAAAACATTAAATATTTATTTTATCAAAAATAGAATATACCTAAGTATCACTTATTACTATAAACCCTTTTTTAATAGAATAAATAACATCTAGACCAAGGGGGAAAGAGAGATAGCATATAAGGTTCCATTCTATCCTTCCAAATATAGGAAATAGTTATATAAAATATTGAAATATCCTTGTTATATATTGAGTTCTGTTGATCCATGAATGTATTGAAGAGTGATTACCAAGAGAAGACTGGTTATCTGATACCTATTTTTTTGAACACATAGGATGAGATAAATATTTAGAGAGGGTGAATTAGTGTTTATTATTTTTCCTCTAAATTGTGACCTCTATCTTGAATATTTAGTTTCTCTCTCTTTAAATCATGATGTTATATAAATAAAAATAAAGTACATAAGGTATGTCAATGAGTTTATCCTTTATAATGGATGACTAAAAACCCAAAGTTTGGTGGTTTTTATCTCATGTACACACATATCTCCTTTTATTATCAATAAGTATCTATAGGAAATGAGATAACCTTTGACTTTATGAAAATTCTAGAATGTACTTTGATTAAAAAATCACTAACCTGTAATAATGAAAACAATATATCTTTGAAGAATAAGCCCCAGTGTGATTGAATTTAATAAAGACCAAGTTGATGTTTTCTTCTACCTTCTTGATTCTCTAGAAATCATAGATGGTCAAACACACCTCCATAATTGATATATAGATTCTTATTCAAGAATATATTATTATATGTTTTTCAACAACAATATTTTTCATCTATTATTCTTATTTATATTACACATCCCATGAATATATTTCCATATTTTAATATTGAAATTTTTATGATTTATTGGAATTTTTTTATCATTTAAATTGTTCAATAATAACAACTAAATTATTTTCTCATTTAACCCTGATCAAATCTCCAAATATACTTAGGATTAATACTTCATAAAAATTTCTATAAAATCTATATGAAAACTCCATGCCTTTCTAACTTCATGCAGTAAATCATAACAAAAAGACATCATTTGTTGCAGTGCAAGCCACTCCTATAATATTTTATTCACCATGCATTGTTTCATGGACTTATCTTTTGGACCCAACTATTTTACAATTTATAAAACAATATTCCACTAGAATTGTTTCCTTGAAACAATTCATGGTGTAAAAAAATCTTTTACTACAGAGATACCCTTCTTATTTATTTATTAACAATTTTGGTTAAATCATGATATTAATATAATAATGGTATTTAAATCAATAAGAATATTTTAATAATCATCTAATTTAATTACTTTTTCTAAATGATTCATCTAAAATATCTTATTAACATCTATAAAGTTATCTTCTAAAATTACCTTCTAAATTTTAGAAACTTAATATAATGTCTTAGTCAATGAATTTTATGTGTCACTATATATAGCATAAATGAATCATACTTATTCTAGAAATTACTCATATGTGTTCTGTAAATGACCCTTATATTCAATGAATATTCCAAATTTCAAGACTATATACTTAAAACGGACTCATTGATATTGTATCTTCTTATATTCAATTTTATATACTTGAATATTTCTTGTACATATCGAATTTATTTTTCATTTCCTATGTTCATCTCAAAGATTAAATTTCACATAAATAAATCTGTCTCCAAATTTTACCACATTATTTTGTTCTTATCTAGTGATAGTTTTACTTTTATATGTGACTCTAATGAATTTTTTGTTTATTCAACTCTACTCAGAGTTTTTTTGAAACATTGAGAAGTTTACTCATACTTATTAGCGCATATTTCAATTTTCAACCTATAATTAAAAAACCCAAAAATCTATAAATTATATTAAAATGACTTCAATCCATCTCAAGACATCTCCAACCACTTCAATTCATCTCAAAAAAAATTCTAAATATATAGAACACATGTATTTATAAAAAAAAATATCATCCTCAAGTGGGTTCAATAATATCCCACTTTGGAATTGTAATAACATCCTTAAGCAGTTTCATCAAAAGGGTTTGTAAAACTCAATTAAAATTCCACATCAGGAATCAGTGTTATTGAAACTAGTTTTAAATTTGGAAGACAATATGATACAGATTGTATGATTTATAGATTTTTTAAAAATATAAGACTTAAAACCTAATAAAATAATAGCGAAAGATTTCAGTTTTAATTTTAGTAATAAGGAAAAGGGTTTCAGAATCATAATGAAGAAAAGAGATGAGAAATAATAGTGCTAAATGAAAATGAAAGTATCATGCTTAGATGAATCTATATAAAAGATATATATTTTTATATTATTTCTCTTATATGATAAGGGAATATTTTTTCTAACATATTTTTTATAAACAATATGATTTTATGGATTTAACACACATGGTTTATGATTCATCAGATAATATAACATGCTTGAAAATAAAGTAAGGATAAAGATTTTATCCTAGTAATTTTTTAAAATATTAAGGATTGATATTCCACCATCCATTATTGGAAATTTTAAAAAAGTAGTTTTCTCCTCATAATTTTTCAAACACATAGAATTACATCAAATTTATGGGTATAATATTTTATAAGTTAAATATTCCCACTAAAGGAAATTACTTTTACTTACTAACATAGAAGAGTTTGTATATCTTAGCATGATATTATAAAAATAAAATATTCTTCAGTTGGATAGTAGGGGTATGATTAAACTTTTTTATGTTCAATTATTAATAAGTAAAATATTATGTCAATCAAAATTCAATGTTAATTTTACATAAAATACGAATAATGTTAAGGGTATATCAGTAAATAGAAATTTAAAATTTATATTCATTTATCATAATCAAGTGAAAATAACTTCATATTTTCAAAGAATTTAGCATATAATTTTATTTAAAAATTTCATTTAAGGGGCCTATTTTTCTAAACCCACTTCATTTTTGGTTTTTTAGGCCTTGGATGGATTGAATTGTTGTTTAGAGATTTTTTGAGGATTGGGGTTGAGTTTTGGAACTATGAGGTCCAAATCCCATGTAGTATTATCTTTTCGGTGGTTGTGACCATGGGGATTTACTATTTTGATGTTATGTATCTTGAAATCCATAATTATCATGGTGTTGAACGTAAAAGAGTATGTGGTACTACTTGTTTAGGTTTTATGAATTGGAGATCCATCCATAGTGGTTCTTGGTGAACCAAGGGAGTGGAATGACCATTTTGAGGGTTATGGTTTTTTTAGTGATATGGAGGAGGATACCAAACCATAGTCCACCATTTTTGAAAGGTTATGGGTTTTTTATGTGTTGGATGAGTTTCCCCAGTTGGAAATGGGGAAATTAAAAACACCCATGGAGGTCTCTATGGTTCTGTTTTGTAGTAGACAAGTTGAGATTCTTGGGTGTACTGAAAAAGATGATGGGGGATATACCAAACTATGATTCGAGTTATTTTGGGTTGGACATGATAAGGGGAATCCATCCACGCACTAGTGGAAGTAGTGTTTAAGGATTGAATTGGTCTAGTTGGGGGTTTTATGGTTTCATTATTTTATTTGAATTCAAATTCTTTTGTTAGGTGACTTATCAACCATGGAATTAATTTTATGACTTAGATCATTAGACAACCATAGTTTTTCAGATTGTTTATATATCAATGGGTGGAGTTTGATGAGTGTCTTCCCCAAAATAGTATCTTAAAAGGGCAATGGTGTGGGTTCTAACCCTTCCCTATTCTTTTTTATAATTTTTTAGGGATCTAGTTGTAGTATGTTTCTTGGTTTTGTTGGATGGGTTGAGGTAGATGGTTATATAGTAACTTAGTGGGAGTTTTTTAATATTAACCATGCTCAACTATAGTTTCCATGATGTGAAGTTTGATTGACTTCACTAAGGAAGGTAATTTTGGATTTTTACTAATATTATCTAAAAAATACATGTTGATTGATTTACAATAGAATCATTTGATTTATCTTATTAAACATGGAACCCTTTCTTTGTTATCCCCTGGGATCGAATTACAGGAATTTTCATCATTCCTTTTCATTATAATCCAGTTTACTAGATTTATTGGAATCTCCGTTATTTAATTGATTGAAACCCACTAGTTGAATCCTATAAGTTGAATATTTTGTACCATTTCAACTAATTATAACAAACCCATAACAAAAACTCTTTTATATACATTAAGTTATTACTCTCCCCTAATACTGGAGGATAATGTTTTTTTCAGGGTGAGGTGTTACTATATACTTATACATTTTAATATCATTATCTTTTCTTGGGCCTTGTTTGGTTTGAGAGATGGGGTTATTGTATATTTTTCTTTATTCTATTTAATATTATATTCTCTTGGACTTAGTTTTTTTGTTCTAGTGTAAGGGGAGGTGATGTTGTGTGGTTCTTACTTCTATTATTGTTTGAGATTAGTTGTGTCTTCCTTGTTATACTACATATCTTTCTTGATTAAATTCACATACTAGAATTTACTATTATAATATTGTGTATACTAATACCAGAATAAATTTTATAGTGTACATGGATGGGAATATGACCCATAAGTGGTAAGGTGATCATGTTTGCAACACCCCGTGATTTTTCAATGTATTTTTTTCTTTTAAATAAATATTTTAGTGATTATATAATTTCAAATGAAACAAAGAACTAAAATGATATATTTTTTTGCTTTGTTGAGATAAAATATTACAATAAAAGATAAAAATTAATACATTATTATAATACAATATAAAACATCAATAATAATATTACAGGAGAAATAAAACCATAGATCAATAAAGAAACATGAAAATTTAATCCTTTACCTTACTGTTTTCATTGAAGATACAGCCTCCAAATAAACATATAAAAATAAGAAAAAAATATAAATATAATATACATGTTGGGAGAGAAGTAAATAAATAGGATGAAGTATTCTAAAAATGTTTGCAAAGAAATATTTAGAATGAAATTGGACTTTTATATATATGGCCATTGGAAATATTGTCATTGGATATATAGTCATTGAAAAATGGCATTTATATATATGGTTATTGATAATATTCACTGGGTAAGGTTTTTAATTTAAAATAATTTTATTTAGGAAGGAAATAAAATTTTAATTTTATTTAAAAACTATATTATTAAAAATATTTTTCCCGCATTATATATTATTATTATTAATATTAAAATTATTTTATATATTTGTAAAATTGAAATTAACATATTATTTAAAATATAATAATTAAATTATTTTATTTTATTATGATTATTTATTTTAATAGGATTTTATTAAAATTATTTAATGTCAAAAATGATGTTTATTCAAAGAATGATTTTTTTTATTATTCAGTAATTTTATCATAATAAATTAAATTGGTTACTTTCAAATAATGTAGATAATGTGATTTTTAAATGTATAAAAATATATTAATATAATTTTAATTTGTAATTGATATTAAATTGGATTAATAACACATAAATTTTAAAAATTCATTTTTCTATAAAAATTGTTTTATTATATATTTTATATTTTCATTTGTAAGATAAATTTTCCATATTTTGAAATTTAATTAGATTAAATGGATTGAAAAATTAAATCATCACATAAAAATAATTTAAAGAGGTCTCTTTAAATTTCAATCCTAGAAATAAGATTATTGAGGTTAAAATATCTTTCCATGGTAAAGGTAAACTGATTTAAAAATAGGGTTAAACTAAGAAGTAAATAAATAAAATATCATAATACCTAGTATATAAATGTGTGGATGAATGATTTCATAGCCAAAACATATCCCATATCTATGATTTTCCACCTTTTATCCACATGCCTTTTAAAATTAAAAAACATATATATTAAAAAATGAATATTTGTAGGAATGTTTCTAATAACTCCCCTATAAAAGGACCCCTCTTCAACCCCTTATAAAACACAAAAATCATTCGATTATCTCTTTAATATATACTCATTTTATTTATATAAAAATTATTCCTATACGTTTGGTTTCTTCTATTTCTATGAAGGAATCCTAAATAATTCATTTTGAATGAACCAGTATCGAGAAGAGGATAATTCATCAAGTTAAAATCTAAGTTCTTCTCTTAGTTTTTCAAATAATTTTTCATATATAGTCTTTATAAATATTATCCTATAATATAATAATTATATAGTTTCATTATTATTATTATAATTAAATTATAATACTATTATAAAACTCTATAATTTTACTCATCCATAAGTATAGCATCTTCTTTTTTGGTTGGTTTAGCCTCCTACATGAATAATGGTATACCAACATCATCATTTTTCACCATAAATAACTAAAAAGACATTAATAATGGTAATATATGATATTAATGAGTAATATATGTCCTGAATATAGTTTACTAAGGGTGAAATAAAAATTAAATATCAGTATTAAGTAACTCATTGTTATCAGTAAATTTCCCTAAAACTGTTCATCTTGGATTCCATTCTCATGAACCATACCCATACATTCCATAAAATGAATACATGAATAAATAATTAATTTGAAAATAATGATTCCACTACCTTTAATAATATTTTAATGATGAAATTTTTATCAAATAGATATTATTTACATCTTCATTACAAACCTTGTCTGAAATAATCAATATTACAAACATCTAGGGATGAAATTAATCAACAAATGACTAATATAGTTGTACTGAATGATATAAATGATTTTTATAAAATTTAATATATATATATATATATATATATATGTGATTATGGTTATGATATGTTATATTAGGAAAGTTAGGTTTATTATACAGGAGGTTAAGCAATTTTGTAGAATTCGAGAGTAAAGGTAAGGGTTTTCTCTTCCGATTTCATTTTCAAATTTATATTTTTCCTGAATGAGTTTCCATATAGACATATTTTATGATAACTATATCTCAAACCCCATATATTTTAATTTACACAAGATATTAATGGGGTTTAAATTTATTCTTACCATTTTGTTTTCTTTAGTTTATATTTTACCTAAAGTGATTTGTGTAAGAAAAACTAACCTTATATATTCTTTTTGGACAAGAATCATTGTCTTCCATGTCCATATTCTTCACTTTGTTTTATGTATGTCCTTATCACTACTTAAAATATTTATTTAAGTTATTTTTCAATGAACTTGAATTTCTTTTCAAAAATTAATCTTATTTTAATGTTTTTGGTATGGTTATTTTCCACCAACTTTTACTCTCTTAATAAAAGTGTGAAAAGAGTATTCTTTGAAATAATATTTCCACATGATTTCATTTTCTCAATTTTATAGACATTTTTTATATTTAATAATAATCTCCAAGTATTAATTATTTTTCAAAGAAATATCTATTCCCATTTTTTGTGACTTTTTCTTTTTAAAATGATTTTTTTCAAAAGAAAGGTCCATTTTTTCAATTTTTAAAGAAATTTTATAATACTATTATAAATGGGGGTTTTATAAATATCAATAACTTTTAATATTTGGTATAATACACTAGGGATATGATCTAATTATAACATTCACATTATTCATCTTTATAGATTATGATTATGTTATTTTGAAGTTTTCATAATGCCCATTTCCTTTTGAAAGGTTAATTAAGCTATGTGTAATTCTGAATGTTTTCATGATCATGTGGCACACATTGGTATAGTCAATAATTACATGATTGGTGAGTCCATCATAGACCTCTAAATAAATCGGTAATTTTGTATACCTCATGAGATCGAAAGGGTACATGGGTGGTTATCCCAAACTCAAGGGTACAAGGGCGGTCAGCCAAAGCCTAAGGGTATACAGTTAATTAGCCCAAGCCCAAGGGTATATGGGTGGTAATCCCAAGAACAATAATGTACATTATTAGTTATCCTATGACTATTATATTATGAATAATCTGAAGTTTTATTAATTTATGGGTTGAATGTCCTTATGGCTTTCATTGATGCAAACTATTAGTTATGTCCTCATATTTGTGCTATATTCTTATGTTACAAATTATATCTATGTCATGATAACATATTTTTGAATCATGAATCAGGTTTTATAAAACTCTAAAATTATTATGTTAGTATCCATGATTTATGATCCATTTTTAATTGGTTATTATTTCCATTATGATTGATTCATGTTCTTTGATTACATTCTCATGTGTGCATTCTTATCATATTCTCACTTATTATCTCTGATTGATGAAACTAATGTTTACCCTTACTGGGAATCTGATCTCATCCCTTATTATTTTTCTATTCCCTAGGTTATGAAGAAAAATATTAAGTATTATATGTCTATAAGGGTAAAACATGATAATATTGTTAATTGAACATATTGAATAATATTTATAAAATATGAATTTTAACTATCTATTATTCAAGTACACTGAATTTATAAGTTTTGGGGAGTAACTTATTATGAGATATAACAAATATTCCTATAAAATGATGTAATATGTATATATTATTTATATTAATCTTAAATTATTTGGTTGGGTTTTTTGAAAATAAGATGGAATAGATTATAAAGAAGTTGGAAATGGTGATTCTTGGTGGATTGTTAATAATGATAATGATTGATTGATATTTTATTGGTTGAAAATTAATTTTGGATAAAAGGGGAAATAGGATAATTCTATAGAACAAGACATATTTTTATGTGTCTTTGATGTTTCCTAACACATAAAATACCATGTTGAGGTTAGTAAACATGGTGAAGATAAGGAAGAAGATGGGTGTGACCACACTGTGTATTATTTTCATGGTATAGAAAGAGATACACAGCATAAGAAAGATAGAATGGTCCATTCCATGGAAATCCCCATAGACGATTTCTAGAGCACCTATACAGAATAAATAATCCTAGATGTAGTGAAGAATAATTTCACTGTTCATGGTATTCAAAGAAGCCTTGGTGATTAACACAATCATCTGAAGGTTTACCTTGTAATAGAAAATGTTGTGGTGAGTAAAAAATAGCCATAGTTTTTCCACTACACCATATAACTAGATTTTTTGAGTTAAGGTTCTATATGTGGGGTGAGGTGAGTGAAAAACATGTATGATGACACCTATAGTAAAGGTGTTTTTTAGAATAATTGAAAAGTCTTAGTGGTATTTTATGGGATAATTAATAATAGCTAATATGTTTCTTAGCTAGTCATGTTGAAGTGTGTGTTATCCTTGAGATATACAAACTACTAAATAGTGTTCAAAATAAAGTAGTCTTGGTGGGAATTTCGATTGGAGATACACGAAATGTGGAGGATTTGATTATGATGATTCATGAATGTATCTTAAATGTTTTATACATTATGTTCCTTGAATTTAGGTCATGACCCAATAAATATTCGAAAGAATATTATAGAATTACTCAAATAGAATTAAATGGTGATTTAATTATATGCTAAAAAAAGAGTAAGTTTGACCATAAAGAAGTTATGGGATACTGTGATTATTGAAATCATTGAGAACATTTTGGGAAGAATTTCATGTAGTTTTAGAAGGCTCGTAATGGTGTGACTGGTGGAAAATTTATTTTTCTCATGGTCTCAAATTACATAAATGGAATCAAAACCTATAGAAAGAGAAAGAGACATCATCATATTTCATATATGAACTCCAAAAAAGAAATATGAATTCTATAAGAGGGTTTTTAATCATAAGAAGGTACTGAAATCCATTTAAGAATCTTCCAAGGAAAGTAATGAATTTATTTAAAATAGAGAAAGAACATGAAGTTCCAGTTTCATTCTATAAAGAAGAAGGTGTTTTTAGAGGTTGATTTCACATATTGTAAATAGGAATCTAATAGGACTAAAATATAGCATCTATCTATAATTGAAGATGTATTCCAAGAATGTGAAACTGATTAGGATACTTTCATGTCCATTAACTATATAGAGATCTTCCCAGACTAGTGTTAAAAAAGAGAAGAATATCATTGAGTTAGTAGTGATCCTTAGGTGATAATGAGTTTACCTTTAAACTTTTAAGGTAGTGGGCCTATGAATGGAGTGACCTAGTATTAACCCCATTTAAGATTAGTGAACTTTATAGTGATTTTTTACATGACACATTATTGATTCCTTCCCCTTAGAGTATCCCAATGAGGGTGAACCAGGTATATTTTTATATCCCTATTTCCATTATACATACACACTAAAATAGTGTAATGTTAATCTTAGATAAAATATTGTAAAAAAGGGGGTGGGTTAAGTTAATTGAATCAGATCATAATCTATTAAATATATTATATTAAGTGACCATAAATATTTAGAGGTAAATATCCATTTAAAGTTAGTAATAGTTAAAATAAAATGTGATAAATTCCATAATAATTCCATACCCTGATTCACCCCAATGGTAATATCACTCTAATACCATTTAAATATTAATAATTGGTATCAAATGGATTTTTATTTTTCTTATATTTCTTATTTCTATGACACTATCTAATTTTTTGTGAAGATAAATATCATCTACATTGAAATATTTAGTGTTTTATAGAAAAAATGAATAATGACTAATGAAGTTTATTTTCTTCATGGAATATTCACTTGGTGTTCCATGAGAAGTAATGGATGGAGGAATTTTTCTACTAATCCAAAATTGAGTTATATTTGAATAATATAAAATAAATATTTAAATTTATTCTTAATTGAAAACGGAATTTTAAAGGGTTCTATTAGAGAAGAAAATTATAAGTTCTTTTCACTTGGAAAGTTCTCCAAATGTTTGTGGATGAAATTAAAAGAACTCCATGGAAAGGGTGATAAAGAGTGTTTCATGTCTAAATTAAAGAAGAATAAAAAAAAGTTAGAAGAAACAATTATCCCACCAAGGTAAAAAATTATAAATATAATGTTGTATAAAATTTTAACTTCTGATTGGAAAAATAATGTGGTTTTTTAGACTCTGTTATATAGTTAAAAATATATGTGAATATAGAGAATTGAAAATAATATCAAGCTATCAAAAAAGGAGGTGTTTATATAATGTCCATGAATAAATACCAATTCTACAAGGGAAGGTGGAACAATGGGAAGTCATGAATGAATTTTATCAGGAAATTATTATATATCTTTCCTTGTAGAACAAGTTGAAATTGAGAGAAAAAGTGTCCTTGATTTTCGTTTTAAAGAAAATAAAAACTAAAATATAAAAAAAAAGCGACATTTAAGATATTTCCCAATAAATTTTGAATCCAATGGCCATGCAGAATAAATTAAAAGAAATAATAATTCCCCTCAAGACTCAACATGAATAATTAAGAAAAATGAGTATTGATGTTTCTTCAAGTATAAAGGTGACATTTTCACAGTTCAAAGAAAAAGAAGAGAAGAACAAAGAACATTAGGAGAGGATAAATTCCTAAAATTAGAATATAAAAGTCCCTCTGAAGGTAACTTGTATTAAATAAGATATTCATAATTTAAATATGTCTATAAAAATATAGAAGTGATGATCCATCAAATAATGTGTCACCAAAACTATAGATTTGTTGAATACTTGGGCACATCATGAGAAGGTGTTTCGAAGCCAGTAAAACCAAGTATGAAATAAAAACTCATGTAGTGACAATATTTCAATTAAGGAAAGTCCATACAGATTATTATTCTTATGGTAAATAATTTATTTATTATAGATTCAATCCCATAGAAAGGTATTTCAATTTTAGGAATGTGTTTAAGTAAATAGAATTAATCGAGAGACACTCAAATCTTACGACATATGAAGAAAGAGTTTATTAAAGGAAAATTCTTATTAGGAAAGAAAAAAAGGTTCAGTGTTTTAGAGAATAATAATGAGCCTCAAAAAAGGGTTCATCATGAACCATGATTTTGAAACTTAAACCAACTCTATTGAAATGAAATAATAAAATTCTAGACGAAAAAAATCAAGGTGTTATTCTAGTTATGAATGATGTGGATGTAAAGAAGAACCCACCTAGTGGGGTGGAATCCAATATAAAAATAATATAAATACTAAGAGATATATTCCTAACTGGACTTCTAAAAACCACTATATGGAAAAAAAATATGAAGGTAAAATGGAGAATAAATCAAGAGGTTATATCCACTAATGAATCAACTTAAGAAGATACTTTTTCAATTGTGATTTATTCTAGAACTATGGAAAATCCCAAGACAATGTTAGATGACAATACTCACATACATGAATAGAAGTGAGTTAGTGTAATAACACAAATGAGATCCTTTGTAAAGAGTTTGATAAGGATGACTAAAAATTATGAATAATTTATTGAATATATTATTTCATTCCATTTCTAAAAGCTAAAAAATAAAAAATGAAATATAGAAGATGATGTGGTGGTCCATTCTGACCAGCCCCATTCCTCTACTTGAGGAACCTTTAGTTACTCAACTCTTCATATGATTTATTATTTATATTACTTTTTTAAGTTTTGTATAATTAATGGGGATATATGATCCATGGGGTGATTGTACTACAAAACCATATGTTATTGAGTTGAAAAAATATTTTATAAATCAAAAAACCAAGTGGTATTAGGCCATAAGAAGAATATCAAGTGGTAAATAGAAAATATAAGAATTTTAAATTCATATATTATTTTATAACATTTAGTATCATATGTAATAATATAAAGGATGCCTAATGTTATTGAGATAAAGAAGTTGTTTCCTCAAGTGGTGTCTCAAAATTAAGCTACATTAATTAGTGTAAAAATATAAAAACTTATAGGGAGTGGTGATGAACTTTAAAGGCTATTAATCCTTATTAGATATTTTTGAATCCTATTAAGTGCTGAAGAATATTTGAGTTCAATTGGTATAATTTATTTAATTTTCAATAAGTGAAATCGGGTGACTCTTCAATTGGTATAATCCTCATTACTAAGTGATTTAGTGTTTATTTCTAAATATTAGGAGTGAATGTGATGGGGATCAAAGGTTGTTTTGAGAAATGAAAAGTATAAATTTTTTATTATTTTTTTATAGGTATTCATGAGTGACATGGAAAACCTAGATGTTTTCTATAAAAAATCTGGTTTCCTATAAAAAGATCAGGATTAATAGTCTTATAGGATTTTTTATATCCAAAATTATATGTGAGAGTCTCACTCTGCGTATTTTTTATGATTGTATTTGTTTAGGATACTTTCTTATGGGAGTATTCTAGAAGTGAAAATTCAAACAAGAAATTATTTTAAATTAGTTTCATAGCATTTGGATAATCTATATACAGTTGATTCTAAATGATGAAGATAAACAAAAAAGGGATAAGATGACATATAATGATGAATTTTTTCTTATACTCAAAGTGGGGAGTTCAAGAAAATGATGAATCTCTCTTGAATGTTGAAGAAAGAGGAATAGATTTATTGGAGTTTCTTACCATGCATCAAGGGAGATAATGGTTTTAAGATGAAAGGAGATGACCTCATTTAATGAAATAGAATAAGCTTCAAAGGAAGATCCCCATATTTGATAGAAGATTATGTTCCCTTTGTATTTTATTACTAATATAGAGGAATATGTAATATTAGAAATAGGTTTTTGACATGAACCAACCAAGATACCCTGGTACAATTATACCTGATCTATCCCTAACGTATCATGAAGGGTGTTCCTAGTACCTATGGATTTGAGATAAGCACACGGAATCATATTAAGGTTAAGAGGGAATAATTTTTCCACAGGACAGTGAAAAAAAATCATAAAAATCAGTATGAAAACACTCCTCAAGAAGAAATTACCAAGATCAAATGGGTAAAACAATACCCAAATAGTACATCATTAAAGAAATAGTTTCATATAAATAAAAGTATATTAAATACCATGTAATAGGTGGATCCCATTTCTACCACTCACCTCTATCACTCTAGGTCCCATGAATCAAGCACACTCACCTCCTCTAATAGGCGCTTTCCATTTACTTAGACATATCATAAGATAATCTAAAAATTCTCATAGGCAAAGTTATATTATGATATGAATGGCCCAGTAGAGTCTCACAAAGTTTTTCATAAGTAATTATACAATAATAAATAATTTATTATTTTAATATAAACAAAACATGTCATGTAAATTCATTTTTGTTTTTCCGAAAAAAGATTACTCTAATAAAAAATATAGAAGATTTGTAAAAATAGGATTAAAAAAACATTTTATATAAATAAATTATAAAAAATAGTTTTTATTAATAAAATAGTTCAATAATCTATTTAATGTATAATCAAATTAAGAAAAATAAATCACCATACTTATAATCCCTATGATACATTATTTTATGGCTATAGGATCTTCACACTTCTCAATCATTATCATGGATCAATAAACGAGTCAACGCTCAATATAAACACCCCAATAGAGGACACATTATGGTAAATAAATCTAAACCCCATTAGGGGACCCATCAAGGGATATCATGCCATATTTGGTCTAGTTGTTGCTTTCATCATCATTCCATTGTTAGAGACTTAGAGCCTTAGCATGCTTGTCTTAATCACCCACTAACTATTCGGGATCACATGTGCTTTAAAAAATCAATCAATAAATCATGGGAAAAGAAATAATTTTAAATCATTTCATTACTCACAGGTCAATTACCCAATTTGAGTTTCAACATGCCTTTTCATTTAAAAAACTAATCATAGGCTTTCATAAACTTCATTCCTTTTCATATCATATTTAATTTTAAGATAAATTTCCCAGGAATCAAAGTGAATTAATTTCATTAAATCCACTTTCAATTTAAGACGTCATTTTTCTCAATTTCTATCTAACAATTTCAATTTGTTTAAAATTGGGGGATTTTCAAAAATCCATGACCTTTTTAAATCAATCATCAAATAATATCAAATATAAGTTATTAAATAAATTAAAAACTCATTTAAAATAAATCATATAACAAAGGGTTTAAATTGTAGGTTAAATCCTTATGGAACCACATACCATAATCATTAGATAAAATGATCAAACACCTAGAACGATAATTCCAATAAATTGTATAAGGTTTGGATGATCAAGAAAAGAAAAATACATATATGATGAGTCCAAAAAAAATAAATCTTAATACATAAATATCATGATGATTTACCACTATCAAAGAAAGAGATAATATAAATTACAATATTTCAAATTGGGTAGAGATCTTATTCTGGAGAGGGATCAAACGCTTCCACCAAATAATTTGTCAAAGAAGAATAGAGGTAGGAGAGCCAAAATGTATCATGGGAGATTTTAAAAAAACAAAAAATGTGAATGATGCTTTATAGGAGGGAAGTTAAAATTAAAAATGAACTGGTGCATTTAAGTCTATAAAAACAATAGGCCATACTACAGGACACCATGTCCATAACGCAGAAGGGTTAAAATACCCATGACCATGGCGTAGACACCCTATAATATGTTATAATGTATCCTGGTCATCCATCCTCTTAAAAACATATTGAATACCTCACCAAGACTTTTATCTCTAGGGGTAAGACCGTAGAAAAACACAGACACCTTGCTGAAACTATTCTAATATATATAGAAGCACCTCATTCTCCTACCCATGGATCCATGGAAAAACAGACTCCCTGTGTTGTAGGGGTGTCCAAATTGGTATTACTAACCAAATATATCCCTCAAACCCTTACAATACAAAAACCTCCTCTATGATGGAATAGAAACTCTCCATGTCGAATCCCTTACACCACGGTGTAGCTATACTGAAAATTTCAATAACTCTATAGAATAGTCTACAGGGATCCATGATGAATCCCATTACCTGTTTCATATCTCTACTCGACTTCATTTACCTTACAATATTACCACAAGTTTCATGGAGTAGCTCCACTATAGAAAACAATAAAAACTATGTTTTATTTCAAAAACTACACAAGACTCAAAAATTCTCCCAAAAAAGATAAAATAAAAAAAAGGAAAAGTAGTACCTAAAAGAAGTTAAGGGAAAGTTAAAACCACCCCACCATAAGAACATTCAATCACTAAAAACCCATTAATAAGATTCCAGGTCAAAGAGATGATTCCAAAACTATCTCATTAGTTCCTCATGCCCCAAAGTCTCATGTGAATCAGAACCATGTTTCCATAGCACATGTACCGAAGTTATAGTCTTCCAATTAAGTACCCTTGTCTCAAAATCAATGGTCTTGACTGGATGTTCAGTCATGAATAAATTAATTTTAATATCAATATCTTCTATGATAAAGACATGAGAAGGGTCGTATAGATATATCCTAAGTTATTATACATGAAACACATTATTGATCGAAGTCAAATATGGTGGAAGTTACAAATAGGTAAGCCACTTTCCCAACTGATAAATAATATCAAAAGGGCCCACAATACTTGTCATAATATTTCCCTACTTCCCAATCCATTAGTGACATAACCATGTTCAGACTCTCAAGAACACTTGATCACTAACTGAAAACTCCAATGGTCATCAATCATGTTCATCATAGGATTTATACCTACATTATTTCATTACCATATTCTGATGAGTAAACTAAATATATGATGAAATCTGTTAGACCAATTTTTTTTTGACCAAGGAAGCTTCAGAAATCTATGACTAGAACAATTGATATTTACATGGAATTCCATACAAGGTCTCAAAAAGAACCATTATGATAGAGGACCGGTGACTATTGTTATAGGAAAACGCAATCAATCCCAAATGTTCAACCCCAGCTCCATCAAACATAAAAACATAAGCACAAATCATTTCCTCAAGAATCTAAATAATCTCTTCTATCAATCCATCATTCTATATATGAAATTACATGCTCATACATACCTAGTCTCCTAGAGGACTTTCCAAAAAGTAGAAGTAAAATGAGGTTCCCTATCAGAGACTATAGAAAAATAACTCCATGGAAATTAACAATCTCTATCACATAGAGACTTCACATATCCTAAACTTTTTTTGAATCTAAAATGGGTAAAAAAGCCTAGAATCCTGACACAAAATCCTCTTAAAATATTTCTTTGGTCTTGTTTCCTATTTTTTCATAGGCACACCTCCCCTTATGCTAAAGGATACTGACTAGAAGTGAGCATCTAGTGAGGTTATAGTAGAAAAACTATACCCTCTGGTGATGATGATAATAGTGGTCCATATATATATATATATATATAAAGATCAGAAAATACCATACAATAGAATAAACAATAAACTCAGCAAAATCATAATAACAGCACAATAGTAGTAATAAATAATCTGAAATGCATAATACTATTTACATATCAAACATGTCACAACATGTCAAACAAGAAAACAGACAAGCAAAGTCGCCCATGTCTGAGCTTATAAGTATACACATATAAATCATGAAAAATATAGAAAGGAAACTGTAGCCTAATGCAATAACCATCATGGTCCATTACTTCCCATCCCATGAAAAAGGTAACATCTACAATCACAAAGGTTCAGATCCTAAGCTTGATTCCATACCTGATGTCCAATACATAAAGCCTACATGCATCCCAAGGGTCCCATGTAGGGTATGAGAGTAAAATTATTAGGCCACCACCAACATGTTCCTATATTAACTCCATAATTATGTATGTGTATGTGAACTATAAATAAAAAGTAAATATAATCATTTTTAATAATCAACCCACCTCCATTATTCTCAACAGCCACAAGGAAGCGTTCACCTTCTTTGGACAACACTAGTAATCTCTAAACACATGCCCCCAAATATGTATATGGAATACAATAAATGGTTGTATATATATATTTGAAGTGTAAATAACCCATTTCATAGTGCCTAGGAACCCCTTGACGAATATCATACCATATGAACCTTCATGTTCCACCTATAACATGTCACCTGACACCTCAATCCATCTGACACCTTATGTGTCACCATACAAATATATGTCCTTATAATGGAAATCCCATTGAATAAGTTCCAGGTCCCTTGGACCTCTGATTCGAAAGTCCCCACTGGATCACTATCCTGACATCCTGAGGCCCGGTGATATTTATCCTCCTGAAAATATTCACCATCGGCTCAACAGCTGATGTCCCAAGGCAAGGTGATATTTTTCCTCCCACAATCCTGGCCCATCAGCCTCAAATACGACAATGATCCTCAACCCCCAACTGATGGTCTCAACACCATCTCTTGATTTTTCACCATTGTCCACCATTTATTTCTATTGTGATCACCTCCAACATAACATATGGTCAACAGAATCCCCTAAGTTGTAATATCTACAGAGGTCTCTACCTAAAACAAGTGGTCAACACCACCTCAACTAATTCTTATCTGTGTGTATACAAATCCAATAGATTTTAGCCCAAAATATTTGAACACCAATCACCCACATAAACTAATTCAAATCATTTTTCACCTTATTCCCCTATGGCCACATTGCTACATCCTAATCTTCAACACCATCTCATGTCCTGAGAGCCATCTCCTCTTCCTAATAACCTCATTGCCTTAATCTTGATGATCATATCACCTCAGTTTGGTGATCAACATCATCAAATGTATCTTGAGCCATGCTCTCATCCTGAAGATAATATCACATCATTCTAGGTGATGAAAATCACCTCAATGCTTAGGACATGCATGTTACATTATGATGGAACCAATCACCATCAATATAAATAATTTAATTAATTAATGAACACAACTTCCCTATCCATTCCAGTGGGTTAGAATACCCTTAATCTACATAGAATGTATAAAATAACTAAGGCATACCCAAAAATATCCTATGGAGTTTATTAATCAATTTAAAAGAAATAATTAATTAACTAAGGGTCTCTCTCAGAATACCCACATGGGAATATCTAGAATGCACCCCCAAAACACATGTAAAATTAAGGATAAATATAGGAACCACCTACCTTATACTCATAGGTGCTCACTCCTTGAATATTGTCCTTTAACCCGATCCAAAATGATATAAATTAGAGTTTTAGTTGAATGCACTAAAAATAGGGGAAAAGATCTCACATGTATTTAGCATTCTATATGGTGAGATAAAATAAAAGAGGAAGTAATAGGATTAAAGGACTTATCATTATGCTTCCAATAAGATAGAAAGAGATCAGATCAGATTTTGGATACAGAAGAATGATCAAATCCTAAGAGAGGCATAGAAAAAACCCTTTCATGGGAGAGAGATACTATGTGTGAGATTGAGGAAAGGAGGGGTTTGAGCCCCCTATTCCACTTTTTTAAAATATTCTTCATGATTCACAATGTGTAAATTTTTCATGATGTGTATTAGATTCATGTCATGTAATCCATTGATACATCATTAGTTCCTTAGTATGGACCCCCAATCCTTTAGTCCCTTACACACACTATCTAAAACACATTCACATTGTGTAAATTGAATATAATGTGAACTTATAGCTTGAGCTATTTTCAATAGTCCAGACCATCTTTCCTTCCTATAGTGTTTTCTCAAACCATTGGGACTCCCACTAAAACCTAAATCCCACTTAAAACAAGGTCTTTGATCTATAAAACCTTCTAAATTAGGTTTTAAAGCATAGAATTTTAGTCGGTCCGACCACCAAACTCAAAAAGTTCAATTTTACATGGAAAAATGATTTATTCCAAATCTCGGGATGTTACAGTCTCCCTACCTTAAAATAGCTTATCCCCAAGCTATGAGGTACCATGATGAGATGGCACTGAACATACCCATCTCTTAAAAATTATACCAATTTACCCTGATTATTAATCATGCTCAACTCCCCTTGAGGAACTCCCCACCTTTGGAGTTACCTACCCAATCTCTTCTAGACCCAAAAAATCAACATTTTCGATGGTCTACTAACTATACCGGTAAATAAAAGTACTCCAATTATATACCATCATTCATTCACCTCATAAGGTTCTCAAATAAATCATGCATCATATCTAACACCCATAAAGTCTCATATCTCATTATATTCCCATTTCATAATTGTTCCATACACGACACTCATCAAAACCCATATCTCATCAAATTACCAAAGATCATACACCTTAAAAGATTCCAAAAAAATAATCCCTCATAATATATATACATATGTATTCCAATCATAATCTTGATTCCTATGCACCTCATACAAAACCTGTATATCATCAATGCCCACAAAAATTCAGGGTGCTTACACACCTCATATATATATATATATATATATATATATATATCAATCATTATAACTAATTCTAACCTACTAACCAATATTTGGTTGGTCCAAAAATATACAAGTACACCTTATTCACCAAAATTAGCCCATCCCAAAGAAAAATTTCATGCCAAAAAAACATATCCATGTTGATGTCATACCTCTAACTACAATCAGCTCACTTGACTACTTAGTTCTCAGAAGCCCAACTACATGCACCTGAACTGAAGCTCGACTACCTAAGACCTATCATCCTTGCATAGGTACACTAGCTACTAGCCACTGACCCCTCTTTTGGGTCTCTCTATCTTAGCCACAACCTCCACATGCAGCTGACTCCCAACTACCAACAACTTGTACCATTCCCAGTCTAACCTCAAATCCCTAAGTCTTCCCTACTTCCAGGATCCAAGCCATCTAAGAAGACTTCCTGAATAACCTATCTAGATTTCCCATCTGATGTAATACTTAGAAAGTTTTTAGAATCCAATCAAAATAGGTCCAAACATGCCCCAAATTCCCACCCTAGAAGAACAAAAATGTAGGCCCGCTTCTTGGTGGTCTACTCAAGTTTATTCCTAATTATGATCACAAGAAAAAAATACATCATATGATCCTAAGTGCCTATTATGATGCATAAGAAAACCTCTGTTACAATATCAGGACAAGGGTCAAAAGACACATGATAGATAAACATCACACCCAAGTTCCCCACTCAATATGGAAATCAATAAACTATAAATTCAAACATAAGAACATAAGATTTTCACCCCTATAAACATAGTTTTTCCCTCATGCATGGGGCTTCAGGAACCCAAATAAGAGTCTTTTACCTAGTTATGACTACAACATAGTATCAGGTCAACCATAGATTAAATAGTAATAACAAAAACAAAAAATAAAACTCCTATGATACCATATTTAGAGTCTCTACCTAGAAGCCACTTAAAATGGTGATCTGGGCTAGTTGGCCACTCGGTCATAGGCATGCCTCCCCGTACACCAAATATAATGATTAGCAGTGAGTGTATGATGGGGTGATAGTGTGGATATTATACCCTATAGTGGTGATGATAATAGTGGTATATATATATATAACAAAGTGGAAGAAAGGATCATACATCATAAGAAACGATAAACTCAAATGAAGCATAATAACAGCACAATAATAGTAATAAATAATCCCAAATAAACAATACCATTTGCATATAAAACATGTCACATCTAGTCCCACAAAACAATAGACAAGAAGGGTCTCATGGGGCCGACCATATAAGTACGTACATATAAAGCATGAAAAATATAGAAATTAAAATATATCCTGATGTAAGAACCAGCATGGTCCATTTTCTTCCATCACATGAAAAAGGGTACATCTAAAATCACTAAGGTTTAACTCCCAAGCCTAATTCATTACCTGATCACAAAGACATAAAGTCTACACACATCCCAAGGGGCCCATGTAGGGTGTGAGAATAAACTTAGTAGGCCACCACCAACATGTTCCTATCTTATATTCATAATTATATAAGTGTATGTGAAACATAAAAAAGAAGTAAATGTACTCATTGTTAATAATTAACCCACTTACCTTGTGCTAAATAGCCATAAGGTAGAATTCACCTTCTTCAACCAAAACCAGTAATCTCTAAACACTTACCCAAAATATATATATATAATATAACAAATTTATACATATATATATTTGTAGTGGTAAAAGAACATTGGTTAGTTCCCAGGCATCCCCTGATGAATATCATATAGAATGAACACTCAGGTTCCACCCATAATATGTCACCTGACACATCGTGCCCTATGACACCTCCTCTATCACCAAAAAAATATCCAACGTCCTAATGGTACACCCAATTAATATGTTCTAGGTCCCTCGGAACTCTTCTCAAAAATTCCCCATTGTCTCACCAACATAATGTCTCAAGGCACGACAATATCCATCCTTCTATAAACATTCACTATCGACTCAACATATAACATCCCTAGGCATGATGATACCCTTCCTCCCACAATCCAATCCCATCATCCTCAAATAAAATAGAAATATTGATCCCCCAATCAATGGTATCAGCATTGTATCTCAATGGTACATCATCATCCATTGTGTATTTCTACAGTGATGGCTTCCAACATAATTGATTTTAAGTACCATCTCGTTATCCAAAATATCTATGGAGGCCTCTACCCACAACGAGTGGTAAAAACCACTTCAAATAAGTCTTATTTATGAGCACATGTATCCCAAATCACATTGGCCCACAATAGTGAGCAGAAATAACCAAAATAACCTAATCCATATCATCTTGTACCTTGTTCCCATGTTCCCACATCACTAAGTCTCAATAGAAAACACCATCTCAAGTCTCGAGAGCCATGCCATCATCCTAATGACCTCATCTCCTCATTCCCAATGACCATGTTGCCTCAACATAGTGATCAACATCACCTCATGTATATCAGGTCATTCCCTGAGCCTGTTGACCATTTCACCTCATTCTAGGTGGCCAATATCACCCCAATCCATAGTCTATTCACATCACATTCACATACAAAAAATAAAAATGCATATAAACGATTTAACGAATTAAATCACAAAACCATCATATCCCATCCAGTTGGTCACAATCCCCTTACCTGAATTAGCATGTGTAAAATAACTAATCCATACCCAATGTAATCTCATAGAATTTTTTAATCAATTTTAAATAAAGTATTAATTAACTAAGGGTATGTCTTAGACTACCAACATGGGTGTATCTATATATCACCCCCAAATATCTTGTAAAATTAAGAAGAAAGAAAGGAACCACCTACCTTATACTCATAGCTGCTCTTTCATTGAATACCAACCTATAAATTTATCCAAATGTAGAGAAATATTATTTTTAGATGAACACCCCAAAAATAGAGTGAATTATATCTCATGGATTTAACACTTTATATGGGGAGATAAAATAGAATAGAAAGCAATAATATTAAAGGACATACCATTATGCTTTCAACAAGATAGATAAAAGAGTTGGGATGGAAAATAGAAATCAAAGAATAGGGGAGTCTTGTGAGAAACCCTTTTATGGGTGATAGCTGCTACAAATGATAAAAATGAAAGGAGGGTCATAAATCCCCATATTCCCCTTTTAAAAAACCATTTCCCACAAGATTAATGGAATGTAAATTTTATAAAACATGTATTAGATTCAAGACGTGTAAACCATTTATACATAATGAGTTTCTTAGGTAGGATCATTGAGCCTTCACACCCTGTTTCATTCCTTGTAAATCACTTTTACATCATGTAAATGGCACATGATGTGAACTTCTGGATGGAACTATTTTTAATAGCCCGAACAGTCTATCTTTCCTACGGTGTTTGGATAGAACCCAAAGACTCAGAAATAAACTTTAACCCCATCTAAAACAAAGTGTTTAAGCTATCAAACATTTTTAATTTGGTTCTTAACATTATAATATATGTCTTTCGGGCCACTAAACTCAAAAAGTATAAATTTACCTAAGAAAAAAACTTCCCAAAAACCCAGGATGTTATAAAAATGATCCAAGTCAGTTGATCGATCACTACCCATATCACAGTTTATATTTGAGGGGTATGTGGAAACCTAACCCCAAAGTCCATAAAACTATTATCCCACCTTCAATTCAGAAGAGAAACGGTATGAACCAATCCCAAAGGTTTTTGGTGCACGATATTGACCTACTGGTTTGTATAAAAACTAAAAACAAATCCATCATTTTCTCATCTCATAATTGGACACCAGAATTTCTTCTTCATATCATATAACATATTTGTGGTTCCCAGGTGCATTGTCCATTGGGAATTCTAGAAATCCACTATCACATATTTTCTCTTAGGAAAAGGTACAATGTACTAGGTCCTAAAACATATGATTCACTGAAAATAAAATTTACACTTGTTGAAAATATCCCCACCATAAAGAGAGTTCTTTATTCATTGAAATTAATCATCAAAATTATTCTCGTAAAGAATAATATCCATAAGATGGGATTTTAACTAAACACTTATCAAAAAAACATCATCCACATCCTCTTAAACACCCAAATTCAATTAAGAAAATAGATCCATTTGTTTCCACTCTTATAAAGATTCTTTCATGTCTTAGATCTAAATTTTTCTACTCAACACATCAGCAATGACATTCCAATTTCTCGATAGTAGAAAATTTCAAAACCAAAAGAATGTAGGAACTCCTCCCAATGCCTATGTAAAAGGTTAAAATCCTATTGAGAGAATATATAACTCAAGATTTTGTCGTTATAATAAATTTTCAAACTTTCCCAAAAAAGTTAATTTATTGATATCTTAATATCATACATCACCATTGTGAGTTTGAGATCATGGGTCAGATAATTATATCATGTATCCTAAGCTTCCTAGAACCATAGGATACCATGTGATCACAATACATAGGAACACAACCCAAACGCAAACCTAACACATTAGAAAAGATCACATAGACCTACCCAGCCTCTGGAAGAGTCAACATTGGTGTAGTAGTCAAAAAACATTTTAAATCATCAAAGTAACTCTAACATTTCACATCCTAAAGGAACTTTACCCCTTTTTGAGTGATTGTGATCATTTAATAATTCATATTTGATAAATATTTTACAAACATGGGTTAATACCCTATAAATCCCAAGAATCTAAAATTCTAAAAAAAACATTATATTGTTTCTCCGCTATCATAACTATTTTTCCTTATTATGATCAACTGAAATAACATGATATAACTCCACGTATCCCAATAATTTCACTTCCCAAATCTAGAATCACATTTAAAAAAACCTTGTAAAGTCAATGATCTATCAATATTTTTAAAACTATTCTCAAATTACACACATGATCCTCCTCATTTTTGGAGTAAACTAGGATGTTATCTAAAAATACCACCAAAAATGATTCAATAAACTTATGAAATATCATGTTCATCATAACAATAAAAACTATATGAGTAATGGTGATACTAAATGGCATAAAAAGATACTTTTGATAGTTATACAAACTCTTGAAGGTTGTATTTTGAATGTTAGACTCTTTAATTCTCAATTTCCAATAACGAGACCAAAACAAATCTTCAAGAATCCATTATAACATTTAAATTGTTCAAATATATCATAAATCCATGGTAATGGATATTTTTTCTTTATTTTAACTCAATTGAGTTTTTGGTAATCAATTCATATGAGAATTGTCCTATTGGACTTGTTTGAAAAAAAACATTGGTTTTGACTAAGGTGACACACACAAGAATATAAAAACATTCTCTAAAAGATCATCTAACTGATATTTCATCTCTTTAAACTTAATTGGTTACATGTTGTAATAAATAATAGACACTAGCTGAGTATCATGTACTAGATCAATAGAAAACTCCACATATCTTACCAATGGAAAGATAGAGAAATAAAAAGGAAAATATAGGGAAACTCGATTACAATTGGTGGGATTTCATCACTCAAATATTATCACTCAAAGTTAAAATAAAACATCAATATATTCATGACCAACACTAATAAAGAAGAATCAGATCTACTCGACCTTAGGTCCCACTTTCCCTGAACAATATGACACACCCCATCAAGAATAGTAAAGGAAACCTATCAAAGATAACAATAAATATAGACCTTGTGGGTAATTATCCAATCCATATCAAGAATGATTTCAAGTGGTTTTGTGTCGAGAAACTAAAAATTATAATTGAGCTTAATCTCTGATAAATTGAAAACACAAGAGGGGGAATAGAGATCCTTCTCTCTCTTCATTGTGAAGGGAATTGTAATATCCATCACATAAGATAAAAGCTCCATAGGAAGATTTAGAAAATTACTAACACTATTATTTATGAATGAGTGATATGCACTAATATCAAAAAAAATATTCATTAAAGATGAAGCTATAGTGATGGTACCTCTCACTATCACAAGACTAACATCAGTTTCCTCTGGAGACTCTTACACTATGTAACCAAGCTTCTTCTAGATTCTTATGGCCAGAACCCTGAAGTTTCTTAAAGAATCTAATTTCACCATAGTACTTCTTGGTGATTATGATATTGTACCACTATCCAGAGCATAAAATATGTGATAGAACTTCTGTATGTGACCGGGGCATCTACACAAAAAACAGAAATTGGGTGCCTTAGTGAAAACATGTTTTCAATGCCTATCCTTTCCACATTGAAATCAAGTCATAGGGCCTCTTCCAGGAACTGTCAGATATTTGGATGAAATCTATTATCAATATCCACTAAGAGACTCATCACACTTTCTATTTCCCTTCAAGGAACAAATATAACATCCATTTGGAGAATAATAAATT
Organism: Viscum album; assembly: GCA_963277665.1. Lineage (NCBI taxonomy): Eukaryota > Viridiplantae > Streptophyta > Magnoliopsida > Santalales > Viscaceae > Viscum > Viscum album. The sequence continues at coordinate 1,259,696,204 of OY728140.1, read as the reverse complement.
CCCATTAACCCTAAATTATTAGCCATGTCAATTTTAGCCATCAATGCTCTTTCCAGCATGTCATTATAATATGTAACCTTTTACATGAAAAAGTGAGATCAAATGTCAGTATGAATACCCATTAAAAACCTTCAAGCCTTCAATTTTTTGATTTTTCACTAGTTCAAGAGAAAAATGTACCATCTCAGAATAACGGTTTTCATACTAATTAAATATCATGTCACCCTATAAGAAACACTAGGGATCTCACCAACACCATCGAATCTGGATAAAATTGATTAGTAAAAAAGACTATAAATTATTTCTACTCTAATAAATTATGTTTCATCACTATCATAAATGAATCCCAACATCTCCTTCTAAGTCCTTTAACCTTGAAGCTAGAACAATTTACTTTAATCGAATCCGATATTTCCAAGAAATCAAATAGAATATCTATATTTTTTTAATAATTATCATCCTCCTATGAATAATTAAAACCATAGAAAGATGATGGATTTTTATGTATAAACTCTTGATCATGATCTCTTGATTAATCCCTTGGGATTCCAAAACTGGAGCCTAAATGAGAAAGGATTAAGTTACCTACCCCAAATCCTAGATAGTGTGAACCACTATCTCAATAAGATTATGGTCTATTAGAGGATTAGCCTATTTTGGTTCACCATCAAATACCAAATGTGACCTATTAAAGAATATTCTTGGATGCATAATGATAAGAAACATTAATATACAACACTGAGATATTAGCAAGGATACATAGAACATCAACTCAATCAATATATACAAAGATGTCAAAGTACTTAGATAAACTGGGAAAATAATAGAATAAAATAAAAACATTCCTCAAAAAAACTTTTTCTAAGAAACTATGGTGACATAAGACTTGTTAAGGTGAGGGATGTCTAGTAACTCACTCATAACTACCTCTTAAGTTCTGAAAATCGTACCTCTTGTCTACCATGACAACCCAAACAACATACCGACTTCAATGAAAGATGGACAATCTACACCTTTGATACCAATTTTTCACAAACCATCTTAGATACCCTGGTACACTAATACCAAAGATGGAAATTACGTATCACAAAGGGTATTCTAAATATTCATGGGTTGGTGGCAAGATCCTAACATCATAAAAATATCAAAAGTGAAAGGTTTTTTCACAAAATAATAGATGATAAATAATACAAGTTGGTATGTCAGCACTCCTTAGTGATAAAGTACCAAAATCAAATGGGCAAAATATTACCCAAATTGTACATAATTAAATACATGTCATTATAAAGGAAAAATCTTGCAAAGGCCATGTGAAAATTGAATCATATCTCTAACGATCACCTCCATCACTCCATGTCTCGTGAATTAAGAACACATGCATCCACCAAGAGATGATTTCCCTTACTTAGACCTGGAATCATATAATCTAAAAAAAATCATAGGAAAAGGTAGTGTGTGAGATAATTATATCAGTAGAGTCTCAACATGTGTTCCATAATCAATTATATAATAATAAACCATTTATTTTTTCAATATAAATAAAATATAGCGTGGAAATTCATTTTCATATTTCCAAAAAACATGATTTTTGTCAAAAAGATTGTACATATATCATGACAATATTAAATTAATATTTTATATAAAAAATTTATATAAAATTTTATTCATCAATAAAAAATTTCTATAATCAATGTCTTGTACAAACAATTCAAACAAAAAATCATTCTGCTCATAAGACCTATGGTACGTTAGTTTATGGATATAGGATCCTCACACTTCTTAGTTATCATCTTGGATCAATATAGGGTTTAACACTCACATCAAGACCTCAATAGGGGACCCATTATGGGTAATAAATCTACACTCCATTAGGGTACCCATCAAGGGAAATAATATAGAACATGGTTCATTTAGTGTTGTCATATTCATTCCATTATTAGGGACTCAGTATCCTAGTGTGCCTATCCTAATAACCCACTAACTACCCAGAATCACACATGCTTCAAATAGTAAATCAATAAAGCATAGGCAAATCAATCAATCCAAATAATTTAATCATTAACATTTCAATTTCCCAATTTTAGTTTCAATGTGACTTTTCATTTTAAAACCAAATCATAGGTTTTAATCAAATTCATGCATATTAAAATCATCTTTCATTTTAATAAAATTTTCTAAAGAAACAAAATTAATTAATTTAATAATGTCTATTATCAATTAAATACATCATTGTTTTCTAAAATAACACCCAACAATTTCAATTTCATTAAATTTGGGGGTTTTTATAATTCCATGTCCTTTTTAAATCAAAAATCAAATAATATCAAATCCATGTCATTCATTCAATTAAATTTTTTTCAAATCATTCAATAAAAAATGGTATCAATTGTTGGTTAAAGCATTATGGAAACACCTACCTCAATAATTAGATCAAATGATCAAACACCTAGAAATGGAATTCTGATGGAGTGTTTAATGAATAGATTGTCAAGAAGGAATAATCCTTATAATCATAATCCCAACAACATGACATCTAGATCCATCAATATCATGATGATACCCAAATCGCATGTAATAAGATAAGTGAAAATAAAATATTTGAAATCAAGGAGATATCTTTTATTGAAGAGGGATTAAACGCTTCCATCAGATATTTAATCCAAGAATAATAGAGGATAGAGGAGCCAAAACTTCTCTTGGGAACCTTCAAAAACCAAAAAATTCAAGTGAGGATCAAGATGAGGGATGTTTTCATTTAAAATGGCCCATGTAATTTAATTCTAAAAAAACATTGGCCACACCAAATCTCTCTATGGGCATGGTTTTGAATGGTAAAAATATCTATGACCATGGTGCATCCACCTTAGAAAATGTTGTAACCTATCCTGGTAAGCTGATTTCCTAAAAGTATTCCACTAACCTTAGCCAGATCTGATTCACTTAGGTTAATACCATGGCACATCCCATACCCCACATTGAAACTCTAACCATATAGGTAGTAGCACACCAAATCCCTCTCAAGGGCTCTATGACGCAGTAGATTCCCTATGTTGTAAGGGTGTCTAAATTGGTAGAACTAACTAAATCCATCCCTCAAACCCTTTCACCACATTATCCTCTTCCATGTCATAGATGGAACACTCAATTCTTCATCCCTTTCACCATAGATTATCTATGGTAAATATTGAAATAGATCTACAGATTCTTCTCTAGGTCTCCACGGCACAACCCATTTCCTATGTTGTAGCTATTCCCGACCGCATTTCCCATTCGTCACAACATCAGGTTCCATGACATAGCTCCACTATATAAAACCATAAAAACATCATTTTCCTTACAAAACATAACAAGACTCATAAACACACCCAAAAAAAAGATAAAACAAAAACAATGAAAAATATGCCTAAAAGAATGTAACAGGATATTTAATGTAGGATATTGACATCAAAATCCAAAGGGGTTATTAATAAGAATCATAAATGATTGTGTTTGATTTTTTTTAATAATATAGCCCTGATGATAAGGAATAAGTCAGCCAAGGTGATTCTTGGAGGATTTCTAAAAATGGGCTTGATTCCTGGATTTTTTATTCTTTGATAAGGAATCATGGAGAAAGGTAGAATAGTACCATTCCCTAGCATAATGAATGTTTTAATGTGGTGTTGATGTTTCCCCACATGGTCAATACCACATCATGGTCAGTGGTCACATTGAAGATGAGGAATAATATAGGCGTTACCATGGCTTATGGTCATGGTATAAAATGAGATGCCAAAAATGGCCAACATGGAATAGGCTATGTCATGGTGGTCATTATGGTGTAATTCTAGAGCACATGTGAATCATAGTGATTCCTTGACATGGTGTTATAGTGTTTCAAATGTTATTTCATTCATAAAATCCTTAGTGGTGCAACATGGTTAGATGAACTTTGACCACATTGTGGAATTTGTTTTGTTGAATGAAAAATGTCTAAGAATCATTAACTGTATCTTAGAAATGGATATTTTGAATTTAGGTTCAAACTATTATACATGGTGATCCTAAAATAGTCATGGTGGTTCTTTTTATGACGTTTTGTACTTCAAATAAAGTAAGTGGATTATCATTATTTTATGGGAGAATGAAAATTTTCTAATAGTCCACAGATATGGGTGTATTGAAGGACATGTTAACATGGAAATACATAAACCACAACATTCTATTCAATGGTAAGTAATATTGGTGTGTTTGTGTGTGTGTTTTCTTATTGGTAAGAGATTGAAAAATGTGGAGGATATGATTATAAGGATGCTTGATCGGATCATCAATTCATCATAAATCATGGGCCTCGAATTTAGTTCATGATCCAAGAAATATTCAACAGGATATTTCATCATTACTTAAATTAAATTAAAAGAATATTTAATTCCATGCTGAAAAAGTGGATGTTTGATAATGAAACAGTAATGGGGGAATGTAGTTATATAAATTATATAGCATGTTCATAGATAAGTTATGGGAGGTTTTTGAAGGCCCAAAATGGTGCGATAGATAGATAATTTATTTGGTTCATGATCTCCTATTACATAAAGTGAATTGACACCTATCAAAAGAGAGAGATGAGAATGTCAAAAATCCAAACTTTAGAAGAAAGGGAGGGGTTGGAAGAATAATAATGTGTTGGTATCTATTGGAGACTCTTTAAATTTAAAGTAGTAGTTTTTATGTAACATCAAAGGAAAAGGAAGTTATAATTCCATTATGTAAAGAATAAGGTTTTATGATAATGAGGATTTCATATATTATAAAGAGGCAGCTAAGAGGACTACAAAATAACATCTATTTATACAAGAGGATAATAAATTAAAGTGGGTGATGGGATTAGCATGCCCATAAACTATGTGGTGATATTTTTAAAGTTGTGAGAAAAGAACATAAAGTGTAGTGAGTTAGAAGTAAGACTTGGGAGATAGTTATTCGAACCTAAACATTGTAATGTGGTGAGAATGGGAAAGGAGTAACCTATATTGAACCCCATTTGAAGAAAAGTTCACTTTATAGTTATTTTTTGCAATGTACATTGTCAGGAAATGCTAATTGGAGTTTCCCAATGAGGGTGAGTAGAGTAAATTCTCAAGTCCAAATTTACTTTATGCATGAACACCAAAATATGGTAAAATAAATCTTAATGTACATATGATTACAAAGGTTTGTTCAAGTGAATTAAATCAGATCAACGTCTAATAAAAAGATCATAGTAAGTGACTCTTATGTTTGAGAGATAAAGATCAAGTTTAAGTAAGTGAGAGTTAAAATAAAACATGATAAATTACATAATCATTTTGTACACTAATTCACCCCCCCCCCAGGATAATCTCCCCCAAATTCCCTTTTCAGATGAACAATATTATGCTCGGGTCTCCAAGGTTGGTATCAAAGCATATATAAAGTTTTTATTTATATCTCCAAATTTTAGTGTGTGGTTTGGGTGATTTTTAGTTGATATCAGAGTATTTTTAGTTATTTTTAATGATTGAGATATGAAGAATAAAATGTTAGATCCTAAGACAACATATGATGAACTAAAGGTGCAGTGGAAATAGCCTAATGTGTCATAGGTTGAAATTAAGGTAACATAATTTAATACATATTGGGATTAAAATTCATTATATTATGATTCCCTACAATGATTATTCTTGTTTGATAATTATAAAAATCTTTTTGGTTTTATTAAAAGGATATAAATAAGTGGAAATGAGTTAAAATGAGTGCAATGGAAAATGAAATGATTATATAAATGAGAAACCAAATGGGATGGGAGTTAGATTGAAAAAACTTCTAGTTATTCTCACCTAACTCGCTCAAGATATAATAACAATAAAAGACATTCTAAACTCCTGAACACATAAAGTAAGGAATAACTCGTCATTGAGTCATTCATGAGGGGCCTTCTAATTTGTGAATATTCAAGTAATAGCTAAACACAATATAAAATATATATTTTGTTCTTCATTGATTAGATCATAAAAAATTACCTTTTTATAACATAGAAATCGTAGATGATTAGTGGTGTAATATCAAAAATAATACAAGGGAAGAGAAATAAATCAACTCCTAATAATATGAAGAGTTTAAAAAGTTATTTTTCAATAAATATTTTACCTAAAATATTCACACTAAAATGGAAAGATAATTTATTGAGATAAAAAAGGAGTATTAATACATCAGTATATATGAATAAAACTTCCAATAATTGGAAGTTACACTTCTATTTTTATCATTGAACCTAAAACAAAAATCAATAATTTCTTTAGTTTTTTAAAACTCTGTATTTAAATGGAATGGCTATAATGAAATTTGGTAGCTATGAAGAAATTGTTCAATATGATCTCAGGTTATAAATGGAAATTGAAGACTCCCATAATTCTCATGGTTTTAGTCAAAAAATGAGAAATAAAGAGTTTAGTGGGATCTCAAGTGATAAAACTCATATATAAAATAAAATGCATCATCTTACATATCCAAAATGTGGGAAGAAGAATGGGGGAATTATCTCTAAGAAATATGTAAATGATTTAAGTATATAATACCCATAACATGAATATTAAATAGATATGAAGAGTAAAACTAAAAAAATGGCTAAAATGAAAGTTCATCCTAATACACCACTCACACTCCAACACTAAAATTTTAATAAGTATGAGCATAATGAAAACAAGTGAAAAAATCAAAGGGTTAATGATGATGTGACTCCCAAAAATAGATCACTTGTACCATGATAATGGGGTGATATAAAAGGATCATACATTCCTATATGTATTCAAGAGTATATTGAAAAATAGTGAGGTCCTAAGATGGACATGGTGAGACTATACCCTCAATAACAGATAACTATTAGAGTAAACATATAATAATGGAATCAATAAACTTCATAGAATAAAATAGAATAAAATTATAGAAGTAATATCAATAATAACATCCCATGATATAAAAAATTATATAAAATACCCAATAAACTAATCAAGATATCCACTGATGGGATTGACCTATATAAACAAGAAAAAAGGAAAAATAACTAAAGTGGAATATCCTATAAAGATCATGGAGTCTATCCAGGAATCATATCAACCAACCTCCTCTTTCTATATAACAAATTTAAGTTAGTCTATTTCCCTCATCTAAATACCTTTTACATAGAGAGAGTATACATATGCATTGAGATGCCCGTCTAGGGTGTGAGTATGAACTTGTTATGATACCACTAATGAATCCTTATCTTACATATAGAAGTTCATATAAAATTACATATAATGATGGAAAAAATATACAACCTGAAAGGTTATCATGAATTAAATAGGCCACTATTATTCATCTACCTATTATCTTTGGCTCGTTGTTGGGAGGAACATCTTTCAAAACCACAGGCACACACATCCCGCAGCTCATGCCTATCCCACGGGTCACAGTCTCGTCAAGTACCCCAACCAATCTTGTATACTTGGGTGGTCAATAAAGTCACCCAAACTCGTCTTTTTAGACTCTTTGGAGGCTAAATAAGTTAACCTATTCCATACCTACATACTTTTCGGAGGCCAATAAAACACACCAACCCATCCCCACTGGCTCTATGGAGGCCATATACTTGTTGACTCGTCCATGTAGGTTCTAGGGAGGTCAATAATATGAAAGAAAAAGAGTTAACATTCATAAAAACCATCAAAAACAATAATACCACCCAAAATATCAATCACTAATACCATATTCACAACCATATATAAGCATATCACCCATTCCATCCTCAAATCACATATCTAGAAAAACCATAATGTACATAACTAACCCACTTAATCACACAAACCTAATTATCATCTAGGATGAAGACTCCATGTGTGTAAAGAAAAAAACCACCCAAGACCCAATTTCATTTACCCAGGTCATTATAGACCTTTTTTATCCCAAGTGAAACTTTACAAGTCCTTTTTTTAAGAGGATAACTCTAGTTCCATTGCTTATACAAGGATCTCATCCACCAGTTTCTCAAAATCCCAAGAGAACGACCCTAAGTCTTGATATACTAATTACTTTTATAATTTTCAAGGTGAAAATGTCACACTCCATCTATAAAGATCATACCACATCAATATAGACCTCACCCACTCATGATAAAATCAAAATAATAGGTCTCTTAGGGCTACATACACAAGAGCGTGAAATCCATGAAATAAAATTTTACATAAATGTCTTATCAAGGTAAGGACTTCATACTTCAAGACGGATACATCATAAATTCCATTAATCATCATAAAATTTGATCTCGTCGAATTAGTTCTAAGAAATCAGTGATAAAATCGTCAAATTATGGTTTCTGAGAAATTAAATAAGAAGAAATAGGTGTATAAGTCATAGTTAGGTTTAGACATTCTAGGTGGAGTCCATCACAACCAACAGTGATTCAAATGGTGGATAAAGGAGAGGAGGAGAGACTAAATTGAAAATGGTGGAGTCCCACTCATTTCTTTGTCTTAATTGGGGTTGAGGGAGAGGGTGTGGAGGAATTAATTGGGTATAGAGGGGAAAAGGAGTCCATGACCCTTAAAAACTACCAGAATAAATTTTAATAATGAACAACACTTTTACACTATGAATGATAAATAAAATCTCTATAGGGATCCCTAGGATAACATTTCATGGAAATAAATCACATGCCTTGTTGTGAAATCCTTCTTACAGAAAACAATCAACTATAGGTCTCTCCTGTTCCTCCCAAACATACTTCTGAGATACCGCAACACATCCAAAACCTAGAAAAGACCATGTTACACACATCTAGATCAAAAATTGAACCCATAATAAACCCCAAAATGTTAGGTGTATTGAAAACTCCCCCTATAAATACTTATTTTCTTCTATAGGTGTTTCTAGGTGTCTTTCCTGAACCATCCAACCTCTCATCCCAAATAGATGACCTCTATGGATAAAAATTTGTTTCCCACTCTCAAACCCACTCTCGGATATTTCCATGCATTCTACACATTCAAAATAGTGGTGTTACCTTTCCTCGTAGACCTTTACTTTTTTTAGTCCACAATATGCATTGTATTATCCTCATATGAAACATTTTCCTTTATCCTAGTATTTTTGTTAATGACCCCATATGTGGGTCCCACTTATTGCCACAATTCGTGATGCCTTCTTCTTGAGAATTCTCAAATGTTGATGCCCCAAAATGATAATTCACAATTTTTAATCACATTCTTAACCCCTAAATCATGTAATGAAACTGATTCACACCCTAAATCATATAAAAAATATGGGTTATTCCCCCAAAATAAGTCATGAAACATGATTCATCATGTTAACCATGTCATGAACTATAATATTCCCCCATAAAACACCTAATAAGCATAATTTATTTCATCAAAGTACTACCCGGCAGCGCAAGCCTCACTCCACTAGTTGGAATCACCTCTTTATACATGACTGCCTCTGTTCAATAACCACACATGGGTATTTCTCATTTACTAGTACAAATAAACCTCTTCCACATGTTTATACATTTCCAATCTTCCCTATCCAACATCTAGGTTTCCCTAAACATTACTCCTAAAATGATCCAAGGGATTTGTATTCTCATTGATTCACCAACACAAACCCACCTTATGTCAATCAAGCACTGACACACATGGAAACTTCCAACCTTCTCAATGGGTCAATATTCCAGAATCCTAATGGATTCCACCTTAATGAAAACATATTTATACTCATATGAACCACCATTTTTATCTATGGCCTCATGACATCTTCTAATAGCCATTGGCCTCCATACTCATGGGATACCTCAACCTATGTCATCAAACCATTAACTATAGTAATCCTACTAGAGCTAAATGATACGAATTATCCCTTTATCCAACCTCATATCCTCACAAATTGATGTTCATATCTACCTTTTTTGTTGATGGCCACCACACATTTACTGTGCCTATCTAGGAAAACCCACAATGCCTAGAAACCTTAGCCTATGGTATTAAACTCGGGTTTTAAAAAATAGCTCAAAACCCTTACTTAACTTTATAAATCCTTATTATTCATTATGAACTAATGGATCGAACCAACCCCTAAGGCATAAAAACCTCTATCTAAAGATTCAACTGAAGCTCTATAGTGGTTCCTAACTGCTAACCCCTGCATTCCAATGACTTAAAGTTCTAAACCATATTCCACCCATAAAGGCACAAAAAATTGTTACCATAAACTAAACCTACCACGAATAAGACCATCCTCTTAACCCATAATAAACTGAAAAGACTCTTCTACACATATACCCCACTTTCTTTTCTAAAGATACCACCAAAATATACTCCCTATACCTTTCATAAACTGCTAGACCATGGATTTTTTTTATTATCATCATGAGCATCCCACACTCCTCCATGAACATAGAACAAGTTACATAGTGACCAAAAAACCACACCACCATTTTCTTCTATGTGAACAGGACATAAATAGATCTGGAGATCCAAAACATATCTACTCTCAAGGTAGTTCACCAAGGTACTATCCATCAGATACCCTTAAAACCATAGTAATGGATCAAGATGAAACTACCCATCAGCATTGCATACCTGTAATAAAATGCTCACCCAAATCCCCATGGAATTTCAATATGCATCTCTAATCATTACACCTCTTATCATTTTCAATACTACCATGTATTTCGTGTTTTCTACCACTCCAAGGATCAATAAATGGACTTGTCTCAATATAATGACGATAATTGGTTTATAAGTCAAAACCATTAGTTATAACTTCCACCTCACCTAAATGGATCTTCAAAAAATGTTCTAACAAGGGGTCCTTTGGTGTGTGAACACATGGTTCACATTATAAACCATTTGAAATAGTATCACTTCAGCTTTTTCCCAATTTAATATTCCAAAACTCACCTATGAGCTACTCCTAATGCCTTAAACAACTAAAGACATTCCAAATGCTCAGCCCCAAACAGATCAATCATTTTCACTTAATGTTTTCACAACCTTGGTCTTATAATAACATGCATATAAAATCACAACATATACTCTCAAGTCACTCAAGGCAAGGATAAAAACCCACTACTATGCCCTGAAGGACTTTAAAGCTTAAATAACCCACTAAACAACACATAACCAATGGCCAAAAAACACAACCATTTAACTATGTTACTATTATACCTAATCTCTCGGTAAGATTAACAACTCAATAACCTAAGGAAATATTGTGAAACAATGCATCTAATTCATATGTCTCTCCCAAAACAACACCCCACTAGTCTAACCATTATATGGTCCATGTCAATCTTAGAACTCACATAGCCAACTTCCTATCATAACCCCCACTCTACTCACTCTTGAGAGAACCACCCAACCATAGCAAGGTAACATTAGAAGCCAACCCACACCTCTTCAAGGTCCATCGCTATCCAAGAACATCAATCCAAATTAGACAACCGCCTCTGAGCCCATCACCTCATGGAGTCTGTTTTCCCAATAGCACAACCAACATAAAGTATTCCCAAGGTCCATCATCCAGTTAAAAAATATCAAACAAGTCCCCCCCAAGGGGTTCTCACTCTAAGAATAAAAATACAGATTAAAAGCTTTAAATGGACCAATCTAAAATAATATAATAGCACACTGATCTATTGACACTTTTTAAAATCTCATTTAAACCGATATTAAAACCATCCAAATAAAAATTCCCTTATACATATAATAAAATTTAGATAAAACCTTCCATGTTTTCTTATTTAAAACAATTCTATAAAATCCAACACATCACTGAGGGCACATCCCAAATTATTCTAAATATCATTCAAATTATTCACTTTAAGTTCAAAAAAACCTTTAAAATATTTATAGAATTAATTGTAATTCAAAAATAACTTTTTGATACCAATATCCTTTTAAAACTATTTAAAATCATTTATTCATAGTGAATTTCCCTTTTTAAATACATAAAATTATTTATAAATAGCCAACATGACAAAGGGGAAAATACACAAGATACTTAACTCATTAATCAAGTATTAATTTCATGTATTTAACACATGTACATTAGCCACATTCATGTATATACATAAAAAATTAAACATTATTAGGAAAAATTAATAAAATTTCACAAAGAATGTATTTGGTAAAACATAGAGTATAGTTTTACTAGAACTTAATTAATTTAAGACTCTAACAATCACATGAAAATATGTGCATGACATGTGAACCTATGTTTAATTACATGATACATGAACTCACCCACACATTCTAATCAATGTAAGATAAAACCCTATAAATTATAAATACCGAAATCATGTTCGTCTCTCAAGATGAAATTAATCAACAGTAAAAGAAACAACCAAAACAACAATCCCTTACCTGGAAATGTGTACTTTCCTTATATGTGGGTTAGCACTCCCATGCATGAATTATATACCTTATACCAAAATAATCTTACCACTTTTACACCAATCCATAAATATTAGTAAAAAAATAAAAATTTCTGATGATAATTTGTGATTCCCCAACTCAGATCACCCAAAATAGGATGAGGGAGTTCCATAGAGGCCTCATGTGCAGCTACTCATATACAAGATGTTGTCTACTAGTGATGAGGTTCTACGTGGAATATGGGGAGACTCTTACCTTCATAATATATAACCATCAATATACACATACAATAACAGAATAAAAATTTCCAGAGTAAACAGTAGAATAAAAGTGCAAAAGAAATATCAAAAATAATGTCACATGTTATAACCAATTCCATATAATACCCATTACACCATTCACGATATCCCCACAAGTGGTGGATCTATATACACATTCCAAAAGACAAAAAAACTAAATATTAATCTCCTCCCAATATCTCATATCTACCTCAATATCGATGCAAAAAACCTACTCCTCCTATACAACCACCTCAACCTAGGCCATTTCATCCATCTGAAATACCTAGCTATATATGGAGTATGTGCATGTGAAAAGATAAATTTTTAGGGTGTGAGTATGAACCTAGTAGTAAACCTTAAATTCATCCCTATAATAAATGAAGCAGTGTATATAAAGGATTATGTAATGATAGGAAATAAATAAATAAATAAACATCCCATTGGGTGATCATGAACTTTCCAAGTTTCCCCAAACCCTATCCATACCTAATTTGGATCACTACTAGAAGGAAATTATATTAGAACCACAGGAACACGCATCCCATGGCCCTTCTTGTCCCATAGGTCACAACCTCATCAAGTACCCCAACCCATACTATCCACTTGGGAAATAAATAAAGTCACCCCGGACCATCCATACAAACTCTAGGGTAAATATTTCACACCAACCCATCCCTACAGACTCTGGAGAGGCCAATAAAACACATAGGCCAATCCACATAGTCTATGGGGAGGCCACATACATTCCAACCCATCCTTGTAGATTCTAGGTTGGTCAATCTCATGCAAATAAAATCATTAACATCTACAAACACAATCACACACCATACCCGAACCTAAATTCTGAATCTTAGCAGTCATCCTCACAACTATATTGAACCATATCGCTCATGGTCATCCTCACTTAATATGTCTACAAAAAATATAAGACTCATAACGGACATGCTTCATCATGTGAACAAAAAAAATGTCACATAAAAACTCCAAATGAGAATGGGAACACACCGCCCAAGCCTATATGTCATTTAACCAAGTCAATTTATCCCTTCATGGTCCAAAATGACAATTTCTATGTCCTCTTTTATAAGTAGACATCCCTAGGGTTATAGCACATACAAGGGTATTTTCCACCAGTTCTAAAGTGATTACTCAATGGGATTCACTAACCAAACACATTTATCCCTTACTTGGGCTACATTAGCCTAAAATGAGGGTTAATGGATCTTTCAAAGCCTAAATTCCCAAGTGTAAATCCCAAATAACATTGTTTATGAGTGTCTTCCTTTCATAATTTCTAAGGTACAATCCTCACACTACCCCACTAAGGAGCATTCCACATTAATAAGGACCTCACCCACTCACACTAAAATCAAAAGTAGAGGTATCATAAGGCTGCGCGCACACTCACATGGAATCCAAGGTGCAAAATTGTATATAAATTTTGTATCCTATTAATGATTTCCTACCGCAAGCCTAAAAAATCCTAGATGTCATGAATCATCACCCAGATTTGGGATCAACACACCAGATCTAAGAAATTATTTCTAAAATCATTATATTATATTTTTAGAATAAGGAAATAAGAATAAATAGTTACTTAAGGAATAATCATGGATATATTTACCAAGATAATCCCATCATAACCAACTATGGACAAATCAAATTAACAGAGCCGAAATCACTAAGGGAGGATCCCAACTCATTGCCTGGTTTAAATGGGCATTGAGGGAGAGGAGAAGGTATAATTAAGGGGGAGAAGGGGAAAAGACCACTTTTTCAATTAATAAACTTTCCAAAAGTAATTCTCAGAAAGAAGATAACATTAACACCATTAAAGATCAATACAGTGCCCTTAGAGATACCTGTACTGATATTTCATGGCGTGACATCACATTATACACTATTAAATTCTTCATGTAGCTCCCCGTTAGGTGGAGGTATCACCCGATCATCCTGAATAAACTTTCAAGACACCCAGTCACCTCCAACAAATAAAAAATTCCTCATTACATATTTTTGGGAATATAATTAAACCTAAAATGCACCTCTAAATTTGAGGGGCATTATAGATTATGTGAAAATTTAGAAACCTCATAATATAAGGGATAAAGGTAAATTTGATGAGTTCATAGGCACTAAAGTGATTTAAGAGAGAAATGTAATAAAAGGTACAGTAATTATATAATTAATAATTTCAAATGTTTTATTTTATTCTGGTTCAACCCACTCTTTCATGTCTAGAAATTTTTTTAAGGTAATCAAACCACCACCCAAAAAAATAGATATTAAAGTATCAATAAAAACTCAGTGTTTTGATGATTTCATCCCAATAATTAAATTCTTATTTGATAGAAATATTTGGGAATGTAATTCCTTAAAATCTTAGTATTCTCACTTTAGTCAACTTTTATGTGATTCTGGAAAAGTATTGGATCTCACTACATAGATATTGCATTAATTTTTGAGATATGAAAGTCATATTTCATATCCCAAATCAACACATGATTGTATACCTGTACAAGGATGACTATGAAATGCTAATGTAAATTACATACATTATATGGGTCCTAATACACAATAATGAAGGGTGTTTTTCTCAAATGGTTGGGGAGGAACCCAAAATTAAATACATTAAAATTGTATGGGAGTTTATTGATGTGTTTTTTAATGAACTCATAGGACCTCCCCCAAAACATGATGTTGAGTTTTTAATTGATCTAAAACTAGGATCTATTCTAATATTAAACCCCCTTTTAGAATATACCTTATTTATTTAGAATAATTAATTAAATATATTCAATAGAACATGTTAAAAGGTTTTATATGCCCAAGTGTTTCACCATACGATGCACCAGTACTTTTTATCAATGGAAAAAATATGGATCAATGCATCTGTACATTAATTATTATAAAGCTAAAAAATCAATAAAAAATATCATCTACTCTATATTAATGACTTGTTCATCATTTTTTAGGGAATCAATAGTTTTAAAATATTAACCTTTGATCTAGATATAATCAATTAAGTTTGAAAATATAGTATGAAAATAAGATATACTTTCATATTAGATATGATCATTTTGAATTCATAGTGATTCTATTTGGACTGACACATGACCCAAATATCTTCATGGATCTAATGTATATATTCCTTATATATATTCTTGATCCATTTTTGATAGTATTTGTAGATGATATTCTTATATATTCCAAGAGAAAAAAATTTCATGAAGATCATTTGAAGATTATGTTGTGCACATTTGGAAATGATATGTTTTATTTCAAATTTAACAACAACAAATTCATGCTATATAAAGTAAAATTATTGGGTCATGTAATCTTAATTGAGGGTATATCTATGGATCCTTCAAATATAGAGGTGATTGAGAAATTCCCAAGATCAAAAAATATGATACAGATTTTTATTTTTCTTGTATTTATTGGATATTATAAATTATTTGTGATAGTTTTCTCAAGATTGTATAATAAAACAACAAAGTTTACTAATAAGGGAGTCAAGTTCCTTTTGATGGATTAATGGGAAGAAAATTTCAAGGATCTCAGTAGATGGTTGGTCACTACACCTGTACTCACATTAACAAGTTACAAATATAATTTTGTTATATATAGTGATGCATCAAAGAATGGTTTAGATATGTCCTCATGTTTAATGGTATGGTGGAAGATTATGCCTCATGTAAATTAAATATTCATGAACAAACATAACGAATATAGGATTTTGAACTAGTACTGGTAATATTTTCATTAAAGATAGGGATTCATTATATCCATGGTGAAATGATTTAAATATATTATGATCATGAGATCTTAAAGTATATATTCAAAAAGATGTATTTGAACATGAACGAAAAGATAAAGTTGGAGTTGATCAAGGACTATGACTGCTTGAATACATTACCATCATAGGAAGGAAAACAAGGTGACTGATTCTTTGAGTATGTGGGATCATTCTACCTTATCCATGATGAGTATTGAAAATACCCAATATTCATTGATTTTTATAGGGTAGACCTTGAAATTTTAAGGGAATCAGATAAATACTCACTTTCCGAAATTATTATTCAACCATCGATCAATGTAATGATCATAGAGACATAGAAGAAGAATATAGATATAAAAAATAAGGTAGGGAATATTCTAGAGTTATAAATTTAAAATGACAGAATTCTTTGATTCAATAAATGAATATGTGTTTCTTCCATAGAAAAATTGAAGAAGCATCTATTCGATAATTCACATAGATCGACATTCTCTATATGTATTTAATCAAAAATATTCATAGAGATATCCAGAATCATTTCAGGTGGGACAATATGAAGAGGTATATTTCAAAATATGTATCTATATGCTTTGTATTTCGGTAAGTTTAGATTAAAAAATCGTAGGGGATGATGAAACCGTTACCTATAACTATATGTAAATAAGAGAAAATTACAATGGAGTTTGTCACTATTATTTAAAATACTTATAAAGGATATAATTTAATTTGGGTAGTGGGGGATATACTTGAAATTTTCTTAAAACTCACTGTTATTTGAGAGGATTTCTCACTCATTCAACTTGAAAAGTTGTATGTAAAGAAAGTGTTAAGGATGAATGGAGTACCACTTTCAATTGAATCTGATCAAGATCCAAGTTTCACATAAAAAGTATAGAGTATTCTTTATTAACAATTGGTTATAGATATAATATTTTAAATATATTATCATACTCAAACTAATGTTAAAGTTTAAATTACTGTTAAAACTCTAAAAGATTTATTGAGATTGTGTTTAATGGATTTTTAAGGAGGTTCGGATTAATACATTCCCCTAATGTAGTTCCCCTATATTAATAGTTTCCATTATGACATTAAAATGTCACTATATGAATCTATGTATGGGAAGAGTTGAGGAACTCCAACATGTTGGGATGAATTTGGAGTTTGTAACCTGACCGGACTGGATCTTCTGGAAGAAATTATAAATAAGATTCAAACCATTCAGTTTAACATTAAAATTATGAAAGTTCGATGTAAGTGATATGTTGATAATCGTCAATGTAATCTAGAGATATAAATTGGTGTTATGTTATTCCTATGAATATCTCCTTCATATAGGGTAATGATATTTTGGAACAAGGGAAAGTGGACCCCTAGATACATCACTCAATTCAAGATTATTGATCATGTAAGGACTATAGGTTATCTCTTAGAACTCACAAAAAAACTCTCTTGTGAACATGATTTATTCCATGTATTTATTTTTAGTAATTACATAAAATATAAATCACATGTACTAAACATAGAATTTTTATTGTTATAAAATGATCTTTCTCATGAGAAACAACTGGATGAAATCTCTAATCATGGAGATAAAGTTTGATGGGGTTACCCAAGGTTTAGAGGAGTAATTACACTATTTGGGTGGTTTTCTATTAGTTAATGAAAGTTTCCCACTTCTTAACAATATGATAGACACACTCAATGGATGATCTAAGAAAGATCTATGTACTTGAAATCATAAAATTACATGGACTCCCCTTGAGCATTATTCCATACATATATGTATATTTCATGTTGTTATTTTTTTCAGGGCTTGTAGAAAGGCCTAGGGACTCAGTTGAGATTAAACACTACGTACCATCCTCAAAAATATGGATAGTCTCACCATATGATATGAATACTATAGTATATGATATGATCTTTTGTCCTGGACTTTGGTGGAGCTTGGGAAGATCACCTAGACTTGGTTGAGTTTTCACACAACAATAGTTACTAGGCTTTGATTCAGATGGATCCTTATGATGGACTTTATGATAGGTCATGTAGTTCACAACTATATTGTAATGATGTGGGTGAGGCTACTAGTTTTTGTCCCAATATGGTTCCAGAGAACTCTGAGTGATTGTGTCTAATTCATAAGTGGTTGATGACCACTTAGAGTATACATATATCTTATGTTGACAGTATGAGGAAGCCTTTGGAGTTCATTATGGTAGATTGGGTTTTCTTGAGAGTGACTCATCAGTTAGGGAACATGCATATGAGTATACAGGGAAAGAAGCCACCTAATTTTTTTGGAACCATTTATATCACCGCATATATAGTAGTAGTCGTGTACCATCTGGATTCCTCCTTACTACTGAGGTATGCATGACATGTTTCATGTGTCATATCTTTGGAGATACATGTTTGTACATACATATTTTATCACCTATAAGGATGTTTAGTTATACCCTGATACATCTTATGAAGAGCATCTAGTGTGGATTATAGAGTGGAGTGAGAATGTCATGTGATGGAAGATGGTACCACTCATCTGAATTCGGTGTAAGTATGAGAGGATACAAAATGAGACACGGAAATTAGATACTAATGTTCAATCTTAATGGATTGTTTTATTTGAATAGGAACCCTATAAATGCTTCCCGGGGATGATAATTCTTTCAGGGGTGGAGAATTGTAAAATGCTGAAATTTAGTTCCTTTACTAAAAGTATTTGTCCCCCATTTATTTGTGTTGATATCATATTCAGATAAAGTTATAAGGGTTTTGGGATATTTTTATAGGCTTATGAATGTTTTGATAAATCTTACTACCAAAGATAGGAGTAACCACACCATAACACATAGGACATGCCACAAAGGAGTATACAACACCGTAGTGGAAACGGATGCACTATAAGGGTGTTGTGTATCTGATGACACACCATATGGAATGAGGTTATTTTTTAGGTTATGGAGGATGGTGGTGGATAATTCATATCCTTTATGGTGGATTTATCACTCATATAGATTGGATCATGATGACTTAGACCACACTGAAGGGCCTCCTCTAAAATGGTTTCAGATAGCGGTTGCAGCTGGAAATGGTCTTCAAGGGTTTTGTATTTAAGGATTTATACCAGAATTAATTCAAGGAATCTATCTTAAAATTTTTGTGAATCCTCTATTGGATTCTTAATAAGTCTTAAATTAATAGAGTTTTATCCCTCTAAATTATTGATCCCCATCATTTCATCACCTATATCAAAAAATCTGAAGGTATTCCAATCCAAATCCATTTCATAGTTCTCATCCACATCCCACAGCGAGTCAAGTCCCAAACATATTTTGCATTATATCGCTTCTATTTTTATCATGGTGGTTCCTCCTAGTGATCCCTTTCACTATAGTGACTTCTTCTAGTGCACCCTTTCATCTTGGTGTTCCACCTTACAATATAGTGGTTGTTTTCCAGTGAACCTCCATGCTGCAGCCCCTTCCTTGTGCCTTGGAGACCCCCAAATTTTCAAAACCCTTCCCTCATATTTCTTAAACAAATCTTGTTGGTCATTTTGATGAAAATTGACCTCAGGTAAGTTTGGTTTGATCCCTTTGTTTCAATCCTCATTTCATTTTTCTTGAATATGTACCATGTCAAATTCAATTCAGTTCTAGGATACCTTGGTGTGAAATATTGTTTTGGTTTGTGGGTTACTTTGGTTTGGGTGATGACATCTTTAATAGATCTTGAATCCGATGTTGAAAACCATGAGGTTGGAAGTTACTCACTTTTGGGATCTCATTTACACATGTTACCATAGTATGCTATTTCTTGGCATAATTATTAACCATGATTGATTATGTTTGTTTATGGATGAGTTTGTATCCCATCAACCACATTATGATATTATTTCCATGATAATTTTTAGAATATCTAGATCATATATTCAATGTTGATTCACATGTTGACTTGGAGCTATTATTTCTCTCATGATTTCATGTTTTTTACTATTCTTTTCCAGGTGATGTCCGTTACCTTTGGCTTGGAGGTTGTGTTTAGTACTTGAGACAGGTGGACCATTGTTCAATGTGTATCTTTTAGAGGGTGGAGTGTGATTGAATTTTGAAACTAGTGCTGAGGAACCTAAGCATAGGGTCGGACTATGAGGATTCCATGGTGACCTTGATGTGGATTCACTTGAGGTATCCTAGTATACATCAAGTTCAATGTCCTCCTGGTAGCCTAGTGGGTAACTAGAGGATGTTGGGTAGCATGATATTCTTGATGCCTAGAGGATATTAGGTAGAATGTATTCACAACACTGTGAGGTATTTAAGATCTGAATTCACTATGTTTTTGTTATTTGGGTTACTATTGAGACCTCTTATTATCCTTTTGGCATGGAGCTAAAGCAAGTACGATTGGCAGTTTTAGCATCATGGTTTGTGCATGACCTCTTGGCTTTGGATTGTGTGTTTATACTCATTACACATTTATTATTATTATGGAACACACTTATCATTCTTGAGAATACTAGGTTAAGACCACATTGGTGGTGTCCTATTGTGTCTTCTACTCACACCCCGCTTATAAATTTTTGTGTGCTTGTAGATTTCATGGATAGAGATCCAGTAAAGGGTGAGGGCCCTATAGTGGAAAATTGAGTGGGGGAGCACGGAGATGGAGAAGATAGATATATATTCCATAGGATCCCATTGATATTTATTTATTTATTTATTTTTCAATTTCTTATACACTATATAGTCAAGTCACTTGGGATATAATTTTATTTTATGACTTGTTTGTCATGATTTTAGTTTTTTCTTGATTACTCAAATTATTTATTTATTTTATTTTATTGTTTATTATTTTTTATTGATCCCATTTCATGATATTGAGGATATATTCCATCCACTGATTGACTCAACACATCACTTTTATTCTGTATCCTCTTGCATGCAGGGAGATGCTAATGAGGTCATGTGGCACTCTAGATCAGACCCGGTGGTTCAGGTTGGTATGTTACATAAATCACTACAAAACAACACCACTAACATATTTAATGTTCTCTGGAGGAATCACGAGTTTGAGGAAGAAATGTGGGGACCCTAATATGTAATGAGGTAGAAGTGCCCAAATTTATTTTTAGAAGAGAAATAAATTTTTTGGTGAAATACTTTTAAGGGGGTAGAATTTATGACCCCAAGATTTTACTATGTTTTTTCTATAAATAAATATTGTGTAAAATTTATTATTTCACATGAAACTCAGAACTAAAATAAACCAAAATGAATTTTATTGTGATAAATATTATAATAAAATATAATAACTAATTAATTGTGAGAATGTAATAGGAAACATCATTAACAAAATTACATGAGTAGTAAAACCATAAGTAAATAAAAAGACCAAAAACATGTAATCTTTGTCCTCGTGGTTTGTGTTAAAGATCATCACTCTGATTATAATAATGGAAATAAAGAAAATAATTAAAAATATAAGGGACATGTTGAATGATAATTAAATGAATATGATGAATTATTCTCAGAATATTTAAAAGGTTGTATATATCATAAAATCTAGTCGTCATATGTATGGTCATTGAGAGTATAGTCATTAAGTAAATTTTCATTATAAAAATAGTCATTGGATATATAGTCATTGGAAAAAATTTCATTTATATATATCTATATGGTATATATAATGGGTAGGTCATGTAATTGAAAAAAAATGTAAGTAAATAAAAAGATAATATTTAATTAAATATTTTATTATAAAAAATATATTATTTTAGGCGATATATATTATTGTAATTATTATTATTCATATTATTTGATGTATTCCTAGAATTAAAAGAAATATTTTAATTCCAATGGATTGATGATGTTGAATTTTTAGAAGATGAATAATTATTTTAAAAAGTATTTTGATGAAATGATTTAATGTTAAAAAATGTTATTTTTTCAAACAATTGTTTCTCTATTATTTCTTATTTTTATCTTAGTAAATTAAATTGATCACTTATACAGGATGAATATAATTTTATGCTCCAATATATAACAAATATATTAACACTAATTTAATTGGTAAATTATATAAAATAATATTAATAACATAAAAATATAAAAAGTGATTTATCTATAAACTGTTTTTTATATATTTTATGTTTTAATTTAAAAGATAAATTTACCATATTTAGAAATTTAATTACATTAAATAGAGTCAAAATTTCTAATAAAACCTCAAAAAATAGATAAATTGATCAACAAAAATTTTGTGCATAAGAATATGATTGTTGTGGTAAAAATTGAGCTATTGTGGTAAAGGTAAAAATATGTTAAATGGGTTAGACTTTGTGTTTAAGGTATAAAATATCAGAAAATATGATCTCAAAAAATTTAAGGGAATTTATTGAAAAAAAATTATGAAAAATTATTTATTTTTTCACATTTTATCCACTTTAATTTTAAACTAACAATCATAAACACTATGGAATGAATATTTGTGAAAATACCACTCAAAAACCACCTATAAAAGGGCCCCTTCTATGCCCCTTCCAAAACACTCAACCCATTAATTTAAATCTTGAATATATAACCATTTAAACTCTATAAAATCTTTATTATATGTTTTTTATCTTATGGTTCTGATAAGGAAGCCTAACTCTTTCATTCTAAAGTAACTTGTATCGAGAAGGGGATAATTCATTAAGTATCTATGTTCTTCTCAAACATTTTTCAATTACATTCAAAAATAAACTCTCTAAAAACATAATACTATACTATAATTATTTCATATTTACCACATTATTATTTTGGTAAAATGATACTTCTATTATATAACTCTAAATATTTACCCATCCACTAGTATAACATGTTCTTGTTTGGGTTGGTTTAACCAGCTACATGAATGAGGTTATACAAGCATTAGCATTTTTAACCATGAATATGTATACATAAATTAATACTAGTAGTATAATATAATAAATAGTTATATATTTCATGAATAATGTTTGGAAGGATTAAATAAAAATTAATGATCAATGGTTATTGGTAAATTACCTAAAACAATGTTCATTATTAATTACATTCATGCAAAATATGCGCATGATTTACATCAAATGAATAGGGAACTATATAAATCATTGAAAAAAAATTATTACACTACCTTAACTAATATATGAATTATTATCTTGTTAAAAAAATATTGAGTATTGACATTTCCAATACAAAACATGTTTGAAATAGACAGTATTACTAACATCTGATAATGAAAATAGACAATAAATAACTAATATATGAGTAATGAATAATCATAATTGAAGTGTATAAAAGGTAATTAATATGAATAATGTTTTAAAATATGTTATTAGTAAGGTTATGTTTCTTGTATATAATTTTGAAAAACAAATTGGAATTCAGAGGTAAAGGTAAGGGTTTTCTCTTCCAATCTCATTTTCAAATCAAGATTATTTATAAATGAATTTCCATTTTGGGAAATTGTATAATATTTCTATCTTAAAACCCATATATTTTTTATTCTCTGGTTATTCATGGGGTTTAAATTTATTCTTACCATTTTTCCTTTCTTTGGTTTATAATTTATCAAAAGTGATTCTTGTAATAAAAATTGAATTTATCGCTTCTTTTGATCGGGAATCATTCTCCTCTATTTCCATATTCTTTCATTTGTTTTATGGATATAATTATCTATAATTATTTGATTTTTTTCAATGTAATTTACTTTATTTATAAAATGAATTTTATTTTCACTCTTTCAATAGTTTTGTTTTCCCCAGCTTTGAAACTCTTTACAAAACTGTGAAAGGAATCTTCATTTTTAAATTCATTCTGCATGAACACCTAATTCTTATTTTATAATAATTTTTTATAATGAATATTCCTATACATGTTTACATGGTTTTCAAAAGAAATATTTATTCTCATTGTTTTGTGTATTTTTCATTTAAAAATAAACATTATTTAAATAAAAGGATATATCTACTTGCTTTTCAATAAAAATATATAATGTAATTATTATTGGGGTTTTCAACTATGTCAACATATTTTAATATTTATTATGATTCATTGAGGATATTCTCTAATAATTCTATCCACCTTCTTTCTCTAGATTTTTTATTATTAGGTTATGTTAAAATTTTCATGGTACTCATTTATTTTTTGTGGGTTAATTAAGCTATGATTGAATTATGAATGTATTTATGATAGTTTGGAACACATATGTATGGTTTATTATTATGTGATGGGCGGGTCTATCATAGACCTAAAATTAATTGGGTAATGTTTTATACCTCATGGGATAAAAAGGGTACATGGATTGTGAGCTCAAGCCCATTGGTACATGGGTGGTCAACCCAAGCCCAAGGGTACACGAGTAGTCATCCCATGATCAAGGGTACACTAGTGGGAAACCCAGACCCATTATGTTAAATGGGTGATTATCTCAAGCCTACTATATTATGAACACATGGATAGAAAATTATTTTATGGTATGAATGTTCTTATGGATTTCCTTGACAAATTTT
This sequence comes from Viscum album, assembly GCA_963277665.1. NCBI lineage: Eukaryota > Viridiplantae > Streptophyta > Magnoliopsida > Santalales > Viscaceae > Viscum > Viscum album. The sequence continues at coordinate 1,259,671,208 of OY728140.1, read as the reverse complement.
ATTAGTTATATACTCATATTCATGTCATATTCTTATGTTACACATTGTTTTAATTTCATGATCATATATATTAACTCATGACTCATTATTTATGATACACCCATATAATTATTTTAGGATACATGATTTATGATCCATGTTTAATTTGGTATGAATACTCTTATGAAATGTTCATGTACTTTGATTACGTTTCCATACCTATATTCTTATATTATGCTCACTTATGATCTTAGATTTATGATACACATTATTAAACTTATAAAATATCTATGCTCACCCATTCATATCTTTCTATTTCCCAATTTATAAAGAATATTTTTCAGTATGATATGAATTGAAGGGTACCATATGTGAAGTGTGTTTTTTAGATATGTTAAATAAATTCTGTAATATAAATTGGATATGTATCAAGTCTCCAAATACACTAAACCTATAGATTTTATTGTGTGACTTATTATGATATATAATGAATATTAATGTAAAATTATATAATTCATATAGATTTTAAGCTTGGATTGTTGAAATTGGGTTCCCTAGACCCAACTTGTTTTGTACTTTGATTACCGCTACATATATTCAGTTTGTTATAATACATGTGTTTATCTTGCCATAATAGTATAGATAAATATACAACCACTTTGTTTATGGAAATGTCCTTAGATTACCTGTCGCATCAAAGGGTTATAGTAGATCCCATGCTATAATAAGAACCCTAAGATTCCATGAATGTAATATTAATGTAATGTCCTATGGTCCAGTTACATCATTTTGAAAGGACACAGATGATGTTTGACCATCATGTGTTGGGGGCTCATAAGCATTGAGACTTCTTCTCATGAAGTTTTCACTTGATGATCTCTATTAGTTGATATCATTTGGATAAACCCACATAATAGGAAAACCACATGTTTTAGGTGTCATTGGTCGTTCCTATCTACGGACATGTATAATGGTCATTCGACTCGAGATCATTATCAATGGATGTCATTTAATTGCGTACACTTGATGCAAGGCGAAAACCATAGAGAAAAAGTAATGGCGAGTTAGTTTGTATCGAGTACATCATTAATGGCATGACATTGATTGAATGATTGAGAAAGGATTTTTTGCTTCTGAGTTCAGGAAGAGATATCTCAGGCCTGGTTGATTAGGATGGTTTCACCTTCATTAAATCCATGGTCATGGTACTGGAAGGTAAGATTGTCTGAACAAATCAACAATTAAAATAAAGAAAAATAAATAATGATGACACTAGTGTGCATTATGATTTATTGAGATATAGATAATGAAGAGATTATATTACACGGAATATGTTCGTAGGAAGGCAGTCATTTCTTTTACTTTACCTTATCTCTATAGGGGCCTCAATGGGTTGCTAGACCCCGCTCTAGGTCGGTGGATATAATCCCCTGCTATTGAGGTAAGGGCCTATAAATTCATCCAAATGGGGAATGAAAAGATTTCAAATGGACTTAGTTTCATGAGAGTAATGGAAGAATTAGAGAAATGGGAGACCATATCTCTATATAAATCACAAGAAAAGGGCTTACTAAGTTTCCATGCTCCTCCTACAATGGATGATGCATTTTTTGCACCTGGGAGATTTGACTGCCACCTCTTCCGAAATCAGAAGTCCGATACGCGAGGACCTGTTACTGAAGATAACAAAATAAAGTCGAATCATGGAGACCCCACACCTCCATTCGTGGGGAGACATAATGGTGTCTCCTTCTTAGATGCGCTTAAAGGCATGGATCTCAGCAAAGATCTATCATCAACAAGACCCCCTCTTCTCAAGAAGCTTGATTAGGGTAGTTTCATAGTTGAAGCAGATTCAGTGGCACTTCATCAACGTGAGCTGCTCTGCAAATACTCTATCATGGTCCGCATCTCCCACCTGAAAGGTGACCGCCCCTGGAATATAATAGATCTTAAACCTAGAATTGCACATTGTTGGCGTATATCAAACTGGAAACTTGTTCCCATAGGTCATGGATATTTCTACTTCCTATTCAATTCTCAATCTAACCTTGATAAATTATGGGATACCAATAACTTCCATTTAAAACCTGGTTTACTCAGGATTTTTGAATGGGACTATGCATTCAACCCTTACACTCATAGGAGAAAAATGGCCCAAATATGGGTCAGATTACATGGATTAAAATGGTACTTTTGGCATCCTAAAATCATTAACGACATTGTGTCTTGCATTGGATTACCACAGAAAATTGATCAAAGAACACTAAATACAGATTTGGGCCTATTTTCTCAGGTAATGGTTGGGGTTAACCTTTCTGCACCTCTACCTAATTCAATAAGCTTCTCTGCTAAAGAATATAAAACAGAAATTATGATCGAGTATGAGAAAATACCACCATTATGTGAAATTTGAAAACTTATTGGCCACACAATAGAAAATTTTAGGGTGATTAGGAAACAAGTAGTCCAACCAATAGAGAATGAATGGAAGGAAATAAAAAATAACAAAAACGGAAATCCAACCAACACTGACATCCCTGAATCTTCTAAATGAAAGAATGAGGTATGGGTAAAGAAATCCACTAAATCAAAATCTGTAACCTCCTAGGCTGATCTTGTAGAAGAGAATGAAAGTAACCTCCTAAATGAGATTAAATCCACTGTTATGGATGTTATTTGAAATCAGTAGAAAAAGGAACTTGGGACGAATGAAATAGGTAAGATATCTACCCCCACTTGTATTACTATTTATAATGCTCATGATTCAAGTAATGTTCCCCGAGCACAAGCAACATGCTTGAATGTAAGGTAAAGGGGAAAGATATTGGGCACTCTACTGGTAACCCGGTTGCAGTTACAGACTCACAACAGGAGGAAAAAAACTGCAGCCACTTTTCCCCATCTCTGGGTTTGGGTAAAACCTCAACTGGAGGACTCCCTCATGATAATGTAATACCAGCTTTGCATCCACAGGAACCCTCTGTAGGTTGTGACCCAAAATAGGCTATAAGTTTCCCTAAGACCAAATAGGTTATTGCCAAGGGAACAACTTCATTGGATCCTGGACAACAATCAGAAATGCATCCAGGCACATCATCTCAAGGCACTGACCCATCTTTTTCAAGTACAAAATCAGACAAAAATTCAGTAGGTATAAAATCTAATGACAGTCTCATGACTGTGAATGGTGTGAACATAAAATATCAGAATGAAGATAAATTTAATTCCAATATCACTAAAACCACCATGGAGTTACCTATCAGGGATAAATAAAAGATAGTATAAACGGAATTCCAATAGGAATCCTATATAGGATTTTTTACTAACCAAGTTAGCTATTTACCTGAGACCAAGCAGGTTTTAGAAACTGCGCCTGAGCAGAATAAATACAAGCTAAAACCTGACTCATATGTGAAAAGTGGTATGTTAATTGATTGTGTTGTACAATAAATTGGCATAGACAATGTCTACAATATTAGGATTTCACATGATGAAATTCTAGGAAACTCTATGGAGCATGTTGTCCTGGGTATGCAGATAAATGCAGAGGGTGCTCCTTCAAATACGAGGGACTCTCCACCATTGGATTCTAGGTAATAACTAGGAAGGAACCAAGGTACATAAACTCATGGCCATACCACAAATTATCCAGGTACACAATCCCTACATTCCATCACTAAATCAGTAGATATATCTTATGATAGTATTATGACTGAAAATGTCGTGAGCTTGAATACTCAAAATGAGGATAAAAAAGATACCAATAGAACTATAAACACTATAGACTAACTTGTGAAAGATAACTCTAAATAAGGTAGCACAAAGAACCCTCCTACTTATAAAATTAGTCAGGATATGACCAAGAGCCCATCTAACTCCAAACAAACTAGAATATCTACTAGACACAAGGGATTGGGAAACAAAAAAAAGGGATTCCTAAATCCAAACCTAGGTATAAATGAAGATGCGGTTTTGGAACTGTCAGGGTATTTCCAACTCTAACACCCACTATATTCTAAAAAGAATGATTATCACTCACTCTCCCATTTTGTTTTCTATTGCTGAACCTAAAATCAGCTTCTCTCCCAAGTTCCTCCACTTGTGTCAGTATGGTTATACCTTCATTGGTGCTACTAAAAATTCCTCTACGGTTGATCCTCTTTGGATCTTCTCGCACTCGTCCATTCAAATGGTCAATATCTTTAACATATTGGATCAAGTATTTACTAGTGATTTTTTCCTTGAGAGTACTCGTACTATCTGCTCCTTTGTTTATTCCAAGAATATATATCAATGTAGAATACCTCTTTGGGATGATCTCACCTATATAAACAAATGCACTAAAGCACCTTGGTTTATAATTGAAGACTTCAATGATATTCTCAACTCAAGTGAGAAAATTGGTTCTTCACATGCTACGATCTCCACAAGAGAATTCAAAACCACTATCGAAGACAACAACCTTATTGAAATAAATCTTATAGGTTCCAAATACACTAGGTATGGAAAACATTACAATAGAGTGGTGGCATCCAAACTAGATAGAGCCTTCACAAATGTTCATGCCCTAGATAAATGGGACACCATTTCCAGCACCACCATTCACAAGCTTCACTCTTATCATCACCCTATTTTGGTCAATGTCTCCACTAACACTGTTAAACATCCTCTTCCTTTTAGATTTAATAATTCTTGGTTCTCTAAAACTGAATGCACTAACATAGTAAAGAACTTTTGGCTCTCCATGAATCATTTCAAGGATGCCTTTGCTTTCCCTTCCAAATTAAAATCTCTTAAATAGGTTCTCAAAGCTTGATGTACCTCTCATGTCAAACAAATAGAAAAGGATATTCTCCTCCTTGAGAATAGTTAAACCAACTTCAAAACCATAGCACAAATTCTGACTTTAGCACTGATCTGAACCATGAAATCAACATTTCGATAAAGCTCAATTATTTTCTCACTTTTAAGGAGAGGATGAGAAAACAAGTTTTTAAAGTAAAAAGGTTTTCCGAAAGGGATAGAAACACTAATTTCTATAATTACCTCTTTAAAATATAGTGAAAAAATATTAGACAATGAAAATGATATTTCCAACCATATTGTGTCTTATTTTGAATCTATATTTAATGGCCCTGATAGAAATAAATACCTCTTACCTGAGATAATTCTGATGGTGGTTAGCGGTGAAGATAAAAACTTTCTTCTTAGAACCCCACTTGATTAGGAAATTAAAGACATTGTCTTCAGTTTAAACCCTGATAGTGCTCTTGGCCCTGACGGTTTTAGTAATGGTTTCCTTCAACACTACTGGGATATTATTAACTTTGATGTTTGCAATCTTGTTAAATCCTTCTTCTCCAATGGTGTTCTCCCTCATGGTCTAAACATCCAATTTCTCTATTTAATTCCAAAGGTTGACAATTCTTCTGAGATCCATTCTTTTAGGCCAATTTCCCTCATTAACACCCTCTATAAAATCATCACAAAAATCATTGCAAGTATACTCTCTTCTATCACTAAAAAATTAGATTCTTGGAATAAATTTGGGTTTATAAAAGGTAGATCCATCGAAAATTTCATTTGTCTTTCTTCAGAGTGCTTTAACACCTTAAACAAAAGCAACAGAGGTGGTAATATTTCCATTAAACTTGACATTAAAAAATATTTCGATACCATGGAATGGAGTTTTATTTTTAAAGTGATTCATTCTTTTGGTTTTAGTGATGATTTTATCACTAATATATGTACTTTATTCAACTTGGCCTCCATCTACATTCTTTTTAATGGTTCTCCTAGGGTTTACTTCAAATGTACTAAAGGTGTCAGGCAGGGGGACCCTCTTTCTGCCATCCTTTTTTCCATTACGGAGGACTATCTTAGCCAACTCCTCACATGTCTATTTGATCAAAACAAACTCAAACCCATCCATGTTTTTCAAAATCTAAATGTTTCTACTCACTTGTTGTATGCTGACAATATCATTCTCTTTCTTCAAGGTGATAATAGAAATATTCGCACCCTCAAAAATGCCCTTGCGCACTACGAGGAAATCTCTGGTCAAATGATTAGCTGGAAAAAATATTCTATTTACTTTGGAATGAATTTTCCCTATAATAGGAAATGTAGTATTATTAATGACTTAGGTATAAAAGAGGGTTCTCAACCTTTTAAGTACCTATGTGTCCTTAAATTTTAGGGAAGACCCAAATCTTGTCATTTCTTTGAAATTGCCAATCAAGTTATAAACCAACTTTCTTCTTGGAAAGGTAAATCCCTCTCAATGGCGGGGAGAGTATGCCTGGTCAAATATATTGTTGTCTCTAAAATGGTTTATTCTATGATGGTTTACAATTGGCAAGCTAGTATTATTAAAAAATGAACACCTCAATCAAAAAATTTGTTTGGACTGGTAACACCATGGAACGGAGAATTTTCACCATAACCTGGTCTACTTGTTGTCAACCAATTTAGAATTGAGGTATCGGAATAAAAAATTTAAACATTTTAATGAGGCTCTACAAGCTAGGATCACTTGGAACTTATTCTATAATAACTCGGAGTCTATCAACTTCCTCAAAAATAGATTTATTCAGAAACTTAAGAAAGGAAATTCTACCTTTATTGCCTCCTCTATCTGGTCATCCATAAAGCATTCCTTTTCTGCCATCATGAGTAAATCCAGGTGGATGGTCTCCAGAAACTCCTCCTTGAACTTCTAGTTAGATAACTGGGCTGGAACTCCTTTAATTTTGAGGGTTTCCCTTGACCAAATCCCTTGGAACACCAACCTCTCTATTAGATATGTTGTTAATTCTCATAATTATCCTCTTCTTAATAACATTATGAATTTCATTGACACCTACACCTTCTCAAACACTGATGATTTCTTAGTTTGGGAACCTTCTCACAATGGTATTCTTGATTCTAAATACTTTTCCAACCTTTTTTTGTAACTATGATAGTGATTTTGGGTGGTTAAAGCTCTTTGACATACTTTGGATAAAACTTTCAAGATTTACTCTTATTTGGTTACATCATCATAACAGACTTCCCACTGATGAACGTCTTCAGTCATCTAGTTTCAACTTTGTTCTAAAATAAGCCTCTGCAATCAATGTAGAGAAGATGCTAATCAGCTATTTTTTTCTCGTTCCACTACTTCTGCTCTTTCGAATTATATTTTTGATATTTTTGATTGCAAATGGTTGATGCATGATTCTATAAAAACTCAATTAAATAGAAGTGCGGATCTTAATAGTTCTCAAAAAAATTAAAAACATTTTCTTTTCTACTGTTATTGAGCTTCACCATGTGATCTGGTGTGATAGAAATGTTATTATTCATAATAAATGTTCATCCAGCCTTAATGCAGGAAAAACTCAGATTCTCATTGCCATTTGTGAAGCTGCTTCAATCCAAAAAGGTCCCTTCAACAACACGATGCAGGACTTTAGCATCCTTCGACGTTTACATATTTCTAGAAAAATTTTCCATCCTCTCCATACTTTTGAAGTCTTATGGCGTTCCCCTCTTCTTGGATGGATTAAGGTTAATGTGGATGGTGCTTCCAAAGGCAATCCTGGGCCTGTGGGTTGTGGATCCATCTTCAATAATCACACTGGTCAGATCGTTGGTTGCTTCTACAGTTGTCATGGTATTTATCCCTCTCTGGAAGCTAAAATGATGGGTATGATTCATTCCATGTGTTTTTTCAAACAACATGGCTGGAACAACCTATAGATTGAGAGAGATTCGACCACTTTTGTGAAAGCTGTTTGGAATGGTGTGATTCATCTTGCATGGCCGATCACCACTCATTGGATGGACTGCATCCGTTCTCTTCACGACATCAAGTACATCATCACTCATATATATCGTTAATCTAACATGGTTTTTGATGGTCTTTCAAACAAGGGAGTTAATAAAGACATTACCTGGCTTGATGAACTTCCTATTGACTTACTTCCTTTTCATAAAAAAGATGGTAATATGCTTCCATCTTTTAGACTTTTGTAACTCTTTTATTTTATATTTATAGTGCCTTGGTTTTATTTCCAGGCACCATCTTAAAAAAATTTAGGTAAGGGCCTATAGGGTCACATAAAATAGCACCTTGAGAATCTGCCTTATTTTGGGAATATAAATATATAGAACTTGGTGGGACCCGCTAAAGGGTTTGACCACTGTCCAGGTTCTATGGATCACTAAAGAATAAATATATTCAATAATTATTCATGTTTAGAATAATTTGTTGAATTTATTTATAACATGTATTTACAAGTTATATAGTAAATACTAGTATTAATATTATTTCAATGGATTTTAATATCCTATCTTCATTTAATAATAGCAGGAGGTGTGAGTCGATCTAAAGAATCAAATTTATCACGTAATATATTTATATATTACAAGTAAGTGATAAATTATAAATATTATTTATGGCATAATTTTATTTGTCATAAGTAATTATTTATAACACTTATATAGCAGACGTATATTACATGGAGGTCAGGAATCCATACGGCGTGTTTTAAAAACTCCCTATATAAGTAAGAGAGAGGCTCTTTAAATTTAAATATTCATGTGTTGGTATTGATAGAATCCCTCTGCTCCTGGAATCTAGAGAGAGAGTCTCTCAAGAGAAGGAATATCTTCATGTTCATCCATCACAGATTGATGGATATTGCCTTGTAGTGATCGTCGCTGCACTGAAGTGAGCATTGAAGATTCGCGCTAGTACCCGGATCTTGATGAACGGTGCGTGAGAAAATTCAAGAGGCGTGTGTGGATGATCTAGAGGGATTAAATGTCGGAGTCTTCAAGCAACGATCATCGGCATCCTGTGACAGACTTGCACACGTCAAATCCGAACTAGGTACATGTTCAGTTTATTTGTGTGCTCTACTTAATCCTTGCGAGATCCTTAGACCAAAACGTAACAAGATCATTAGAGTTGACAGGGTTATGCCACTCTGGTGATGCAGAAAAGTTTAAATTCTCAGCCCACCGGCTTCCGTTGCACCGTACCAGTACCTTACAGTGGTATCAGAGGGACTGCAAGGTTTTTCTAAGTCAAAAAAATTAAGATTCATTAAATTTATGTGTGGGGTGTTAAAACAGTTCATACGGATCCGACCACACTTCGTTTCATTTTCAAATGATCAAGCTATGATCATTTAAAAAATTTAATCGGATCGACATCGTGGTTTTTCTTTCATTAATTTGATGTTAATATCAATCATAATTGAGATAAAATTAAATTTAATATTTTATTATTATAAAATATAATATAATATTTTGTTATAAAATATTTTCCGCAAAAGGGGTGTGAAAATATATTTTCCAGAATTTTTTTTTAAAAAAAGTGAGGGGAGACCAAGACCCCATTTTGGGGTCTTCTTCCTTTTATTTTTAAATAAAAATAAAGGAGAGGATAACACCCCATTTTGGGGTCTTCTACCTTTTATTTTAAAAAAAGGGGTCATGTGGTGGCATTTGTCTAAGGACGAATAAAAAAAATAGAAGTCCCCTTTGGGGTCTCCACTTTCACGCGGCACATAGGGGTGCATCTCCCCCTTGGTGTACAAACCCTAGCAGCACCCCACCCCATTCCATCCCACCGGACCACCGCCCCAAGCCCCACCAGGCCGCCTAGTTGCGTCGCCCTGAACTCTGTCGGACCACCCGCGCGGCTCTCGAACCCTGGCAACCGGACCTCCAGCTTGTGCAGGCCGAGCCCCGCACCGGTCGTCGCCAGTCTCAGCAGCGCTGGACTTAGCCGCCGCAGGTCTTGGTCGTGCTGAACCTGGCCGCCGGAGCAGCGGGCTACCGGCTATGCGGCTGGCCGGTATGCTCCCCGGCCTCCTCCCGCTCCCTTTGCTCCTGGCCAGAAGCTTCTGCCACCGCGGGAGTCGCTGGTCCGAGTGGTCATGCCGCAGTCACGCTATGGTCACGCCGCGTTCACGCCACTGTCATGCTGCGTTCACGTCGCGGTCACACCGCGGTCACGCCGCGGTCAATCCACGGTAATGTCATGATTTGGCCCTACTCAAGGATGACACCCCGTGGCGACTCCCAATACTACCAGACTCTTCCCCGGCTAGAGGTAACCCTACTTTAAGTTAATTTTAGTTAATTTAGTTTTTTAAATTAAATTAATTAAAATTAATTTGGGGGTTTCAATTATTTTAATCCAAAATATTAATTTAATTTAATATTCAAATTAAATTAATGATTTAATTTAATTGTTAGAATTAAAATTAAATTAAATTAATGGAACTGATAAATAAATTATTTTAATTTAATCAAATTCATTTAATTTATTAGAACACCCTCACACCATTTAAATTTATTCAAATTTAATTTTCTTGCACATATTTTACCCTGACTGGTCTTGAGAAAGCGACTGAACTGTGTATGTCTGGTGTTTATTTATTTATTTAACTATTTATTCAATGCATGCGATGTTTGAAACAATTAATTAGATAAATGACGGTCTATGAGTCATCCTTTTAATTTCAAATATGTATAAGGGACTGCGTGTCCAATACACAAGATGTATTTTGTACCCCTAGACCCCCTCTCCTGTGTGAAAGTATATTTGTAATTAAATGATGATCTGAGATGCAGACCCCACCAAGACGAGGCGGTAAACTAGATGGGATCCAAGCACATTACACTAGGCTAGCTGGGACATGAGTCAAGTCACGACTCAGGTATGGATGCCCCTAGGTCAATATTGATTCGTTATTGATCGATCTTTATAGAATTCTCAAGACCAGTTAGATTGCATGATTTATTTTATGCCTAGTTTATTATTTTATGAGTCTGCATGATTATTGTGTGATCACATATAATAGTAAATAAGATAAAATTCATAAATATGTGACGAATTATATTCTATTTCATGTTCAGTTATGAGTGCGACAATCCAGTTTGAACATAATAAATAGAAAAGGATTATATTCATCAATAAATATAAAGAATCCCTCAAAGATATATTAAGTCTAATAAATCCCTTCCATTTCTCACATCTAAACAAAACCAGTTCTTTGAAGTGCTCGTCAGCCATAGTTGAGAGTACCTCTTACTACCGAGGAATTTTCATGAGAGAACTGGGTCGACTTAACTAAAGTGAGTAGTCAAGGATTAGCCTTAGCTAACTTGTTGTCACTTTAGAGGCAATATGTTGAGGGAATCAAGTTTAGATTCCAAAAGCTAGGACTTTACTCAACAACACAAGGAACCACAAGAACAAGTGGTTGGTCAGTTTAGTGCCTACCTTGAAACCCTCCATGTAGTGGCATAGCCCTAGCTTGTAGACTACGAGGGAGGTTTTGAGGATCCTTTCCACTAGAATACTCAAGAGATAGAGTATTCCGAATCTAATAGTGAGGGCTATTAAGGTTCACTAAAATAGTGGGAGACATTAAAATGATATAATAATTTATTAATCATAAATGTCAAAAGGTAATCAAGACAATTTACTAACTACTAAATGTTTATCTGATGTAGATTCAAAATGGAAATCACCAACACCACAAGTACTTTATCACTGCAATCGATCTTGGATAAAAAAAATATCCTGACTTGAAATAACTTCCAGGAGTGGTACAGGCGCATGCGCATAGTACTATGTTAGGAAATGAAGTTATATGTGCTGGAATTCCCAATTCCTGCTAAGCCTCCTCAGGGAGCAAGTAAGGTGGAAAAAGATAAATAGATAAAGCATGTAGATGATGCGCTTTATGTACAATGAATCATGTTGTCATCCATGTCCAACCAATTGCAAAAAATGAATGAGGACGAGGACACCTACAAGATGCTTTCACATCTCTAAGAACTATATGAGGAGAGGGCCAGGCAAGAAAGTTATGAGATCTCAAGTGCACTTTATAAGTGTAGGCTAGCAGAAGGGCACCGAGCCGGTCCTCACATACTCAAGATGATTGGGTATATTGAGAGGCTTGAAGCCTTTGGGTTCAAACTGAACTAAGAACTAGTAGTGGATCTCATTCTTGCCTCTTTACTATCAATCTTCTTGACTTTTATTGTCAATTATAATATGAATGATATGAAAAAGTCTCTCCCGGACCTTTTGTATTTAGTTTTCCAAGCTGATAAGGATATGAAAAATACCAATTCATCTGTCCTTATGGTGAACAAGAAAAAAAAGGGCATGGAAAAGGGGTCTAAGGCCAAGTCAAGGCCTAAGGCACCAATGCATCATCCTTCAAAGAAGCCAAAGATTATGAGGAAAAGTAATGAGCAGGAAGCTGTCTGCTTTGGATGTGGAAAGAGAGGCCACCGGAAGAAGAATTTCAGAGCTGGGAAGAAGAAGCAAGATGATGCTTCTACTTCAGATATTTTTTTCATTGAATTCAATCTATCTTTATCTACAATTTGGGTATTGGATATAGTATGTGGCTCACACATTTGTATTCATATACAGGAACAAAGTAGGTTCAAGAAGATTGAAAAAGGTCAAGTGGATCTCTGAGATGCAAATGGTGCAAGTCTGGCAGCCTTGGTAGTGGTATACTATCACTTAACCTTTCCAACTGGTTTGGTTCTAGTTTTAAAAAATTTCTATTATGTACCTTCTATTACCAGAAACATTATCTCTATGTCGAGTCTAGACACTATGGGTTTTTATTTCAAGATTGGAAATAAATTTTGTCTCTTTTATAGGGATAACATATGTTATGGTATGGCACATCTTAACAATAGTTTATATATACTGGAACTAGAAAACTCAGTAATGGAAATCAATGACAAAACTAGCCAACATAACTCAAATATCACCTGCCTATGGAACTTCAATCTTGGTCATGTAAATGAGAAGCGATTAAGAACATTACATCAAGAAGGGTATCTAGACTCGGTATAGTTAGAACCCTTAGATGTATGTCAAGATTTTTTATAAGGAAAGATGACCAAAGCACCTTTCTCAGGAAAGGGAGAAAGATCCAATGTAGTCTTGGAATTAATACATACTGATATGTGTGGTCCATTTTCAGTATAGGAAAGGGGTGGTTTTCTATACTTCATTACTTTTACCAATGACTATAGTAGGTATGGCTATATCTACTTAATAAGGTATAAGTCAGATTCCTTTCAGATACTTAAGGAATACCAAAGTGAATTAGAAAACCAACTTGGTAAGAAGATAAAAGCACTTCGCTCAGACCGAGGCAAAGAATATCTTAACCAAGCTTTCATTGATCACTTGAAGGAGTGTGGGATAGTATCCCAAATCACACCTATAAATACACCACAATGGAATGGTGTTAGTGAAAGGAGGAATATGACCTTTCTTGAGATGGTCAAATCAATGATGAGTCATGCAACTCTTCCACTATCCTTTTGTGGATACACCTTGCAGACAACAGCATATAACCTTAATCGAGTACCAACTAAAGCTGCAGATGGGATTCTATATCAGTTATGGTATGGAAGGAAACCCAAACTGACACACATGCATGTATGGGGGTGCAAGGCATTTGTCAAGACTTTACCAAGTGAAAAATTTTCATCCAGAAGCACTAAGTGCATATTTATAGGTTATCCTAAGGAAACAAGAGGATACTACCTATATAACACTTTAGATAGAAAATTCATTGTGGCAAGATACACCAAATTTCTTGAAAGGTAACACATTTCTATTGGAAATATTGGGATAAATATTGACTTTGATGAATTTAATGCTCTAGATACACTAGAGTTGGTAGAGGAACAATATCCATAAGAACAAGTGGAAGAATAAGTCATTCCTGAGACACAGATATTGTGTAGGTCTACGCGAGAGGTTAAAGAACCAGATCATTATGGTTTTCTTGTCATTGAATCAGGTGACACATTAGTCCTTGAGGATGATTAACCTCTAACATATAAGGAAGTAGTATAAGGTAAAGAAGTTTCTAAATGGAAAGAAGCCATGAATTCTGAGATGGAGTCCATGTACCAAAATCAAGTTTGGATTTTGGTAGACCCTCCAGCTGATGGAAAGTCCATTGGATGAAAATGGGTATTCAAGAAGAATCTGGACATGGATGGTGAGGTTAATACCTTTAAAGTAAGACTGGTTGTAAAAGGTTTCCGATAACGTCAAGTTATTGACTATGATGAAACCTTCTCACCAGTAGTAATTCTTAAATCCATCAGAATATTGCTTGCAATAGCAGCCTTTCATGATTATGAAATTTAGAAAATGGATGTCAAAACTTCTTTTCTAAATGGGATGTTGGTTGAAGATGTCTATATGAATCAACCCAAAGGGTTTGTTAAGTCAAAGAATGCCAATAAAGTATGCAAGCTGCAGAGATCCATTTATGGATTGAAGTAGGCATCAAGATCATGGAATGTTCATTTTTATGAGGCCATAAGAGATTTTGGTTTTGTCAAAAATGAAAGTGAGCCTTGTGTATATAAAAAGGTTGAAGGTAATTCCATCATTTTCTTAGTATTATATGTTGATGACATGTTAATTATGGGAAATGAATTTCAAGTATTACAGTCAGTTAAGACTTGGTTAAATGAATGCTTCTCCATGAAAGACTTAGGTGAAGCAGCCTACATTATAGGGATCAAGATCTATCGAGATAGATCTCAAAGGTTTTTTGGGCTATGTCAAAGTACATATATTGACAAGGTACTCAAATGGTACAATATGAAACAATCCAAGAGAGTATTGTTACATGTGTCACATGGTGTAAATCTCTCTAAGAATATGTGTCCATAAACACGAGAGGAGATTGACAGAATGAGTAGAGTACCTAATGCTTTGGCAGTGGGTTATATCATGTATTCCATGCTATGTACTAGGTTTGATGTCGCCTTTGCTTTAAGCATGGTGGGTAGATATCAAGCCAATCTATGAGAGATGCATTGGACAGCTATTAAAACTATCCTAAAGTACTTGAGGTGTACTAAGGATATGTTCCTGGTGTATGGAAGAGATGAGGAACTAGTTGTGAGGGGATACACTGATGGTACTTTCTAGATAGATCGTGATGATATGAAATCACAGTCAAGCTACATCTTTTTCCTGAATGGTGGTGCAGTGAGCTGGAGAAGCTCGAAGCAAGATGTGGTTTCTGATTCTATAGCAGAGTCTGAATATATTGAAGCTTATGATGCAGCAAAGGAAGCAGTCTGGATATGCAGCTTTATCTCAGACATTGGTGTTGTACTTAGCAGTATAGACCATGTACCAGTATATTGTGATAATACTACTGCAGTGGTGCTTTCCAAGGAGCCCAGGTCTCACTATAGAACAAAGCATATTCTTCATAAGTTTCATCCATTTAGGGATTTTACTCAAAGAGGTGAAGTGATAGTTAGTAGAGTAGTCACATAGGACAATGTGGAAGACCCCCTAACTAAATCCATTTCTTAGCAGAAGCATGATTCTCATTTTAGAGCTAGCGGATTGAAACCTGTTAGCAGTTGGCTCTAGTGAAAGTGGGAGTGTTGAAAGTGGGTGTCCTAGAACCAACTTGTTTTGTACATTGATTACCGCTACATGTATTCATTTTTGTATAATACATGTGTTTATCATGCCATAATAGTGTAGATACTTCTGCATCCACTTTGTTTATGGAAATTTCCTTAGATTACCTATCACATCAAATGGCTATAGTAGATCCTAGGATATAATGAGAACCCTAAGATGCCATGACAGTAATCTTAAAGTAATGTCCTATGGTCCAGTTACATCATTCTGAAAGGACACAGATGATGTGTGACCATTAGGTGCTGGGGGTTCATAAGAATTGAGACTTCTTCTCATGAAGTTTGCACTTGATGATCTCTAGTAGTTGAGATCATGAGGCATACCCACATAATAGGAACACCACATGTTTTAGGTGTCATTGGTCATTCATATCTATGGACATGTGTAATTATCTTTTGACTTGATATCATTATAAATGTATGTCATTTAATTACTTAAATTTTATGCAAGGCGAAAAATATGGAGACAAAGTCATGGAAAGGTATTTTGTATCGGGTATGTCATTAATGGCATGGCATTGATTGAATGATCGAGAAAGGACTTGTCGCTTCTGAGTTCAAGAAGAGATATCTCAGGCCTGGTTGATTAGGATGGTTGCACCTTTATTAAATCCATGGCCATGGTAGTGGAAGGTAAGACCATCCGGACAAATCAAAAAAATCTAAATAAAGAATGATGACACTACACTACTAGAAATGGAAAATTTTCCAATGGTTCTAAACCGTTGGGAAAGCATGCAGAACCATTGTTATATCTTATACCAACGGTTCTGCAAATCGTTGGTAAGTAAGCCATTGGGAATTTTCTCCCAATGGTTTACACAGAACTGTTGGGATAGGTTAGAAAATTGAACCTATCCCAACGGTTTGGAACAACCGTTGGGATAGTATTTTCCAACAGTTTGGCTTGAACCATTGGGAAAACCAACCATATGAAGCCTTATCCCAACAGTTTGAGGAAACCGTTGGGATAGACCTATCCCAATAGTTTTTAAACCGTTGTTATAGGTCTTTCCAAATGGTTTGGAAAATCGTTGGTATAGGTATTTCTCAATGGTTTGAGGAAACCATTGGGATAGGTAAATATATAAAAAAGAGTTCCAGCGGAGGTTTGAACCCACAACCTCCACGTTATAAATCAATGACTTTACCACTATCCTAGAGTATCCTTTGTGAATATATTTGGATATATATATATATGTGTGTGTGTGTGTGTGTGTGTAATTTATATATTGATTTATTTGATGATATACAACAAATGTACTCATAAAAAATAAGGGCACCTATCCCAACGGTTCTCAAAACCGTTGGGAAAGCCATACACAAAGTGGGATTTTCCCAATGGTTTGGCCAGCCCGTTGGGAAATCCATACCCTTTCCCAATGGTTTGGCCAAACCGTTGGGAAAAGTGACCTCAAAGTGGGCTTTCCCAATGGTTTGGCCAAACCATTGGCAAAAGTGGACACAAAGTGGGATTTCCCGATGGTTTGGTCAAACCGTTGGGAAAGCCATGCCCTTTCCCAATGGTTTGGCCAAAATGTTGGGAAAAGTGACCTCAAAGTGGGTTTTCCCAACGGTTTGGACAAACCGTTGGGAAAGGGGGCCTATACCAACAGTTTTTACAAACCGTTGGTATAGAAGCGTTGGAAAAGGTCAGATTTCCAGTAGTACTAGTGTGCATTCTGCTTTATTGATATATCGATGACGAAGAGATTATATTATACAAACCATGTTCGTTGGAAGGCAGTCATTTCTTTGACTTTACCTTATCTCTATAGGGGCCTTGATGGGTTACTAGACCCCACTCTAGGTCTGTGGATATTATTCACTGCTATTGAGTTAAGGTCCTATAGGGTCACACACAATAGCACCTTGAGAATCTGCCCTATTCTGGGAATAAGAATATAGAACTTGTTGGGACCCGCCAAAGGGTCTGAGCACTATCCCAGTTCTATGGATCACCAAAGAATAAAATAATTCATTAATTATTCATGTTTAGAATAATTCGCTGAAATTATTTATAACATGTATTTACATGTTATATAGTAAATACACATATTAGTATTATTCGAATGGATTTTTATATCCAAGGTACATTTAATATTAGCAGGAGGTGTGAGTCGAGTTAAAGACTCAAATTTATTACGTAATATATTTATATATTACAAGTAAGTGATAAATTTTAAATATTATTTATGGAATAATTTCATTTGTCATAAGTAATTATTAATAACACTTATATAGCAGACGTCAATTACATGGGGGCCAGGAATCCATATCGTGTGTTTTAAACATGCCCTATATAAGTGAGAGAGAGGCTCTCCCATATTAAATATTCATGTGTTGGGATTGAGAGCTTCTCTCTCCTCCTAGAATCTAGAGAGAGAGTCTCTCAAGTGAAGGAAGATCTTCAAGTTCATCCATCACGGATTGAAGGATATTGCCTTCTAGTGATCGTCGTTGTGCTGAAGTGAGTGTTGAAGATCCGCGCTATCACCCGAATCTTGACGAACGACGCGCAAACCGATTTGAGAGGCATGTGGACGATCTAGAGGGCTTCGACGTCGGAGTCTTTGAGCAACGATCATCGGCGTCCTACGACGGACTTTCACACGTCAAATTTGAACTAGGTATATGTTCAGTTTATTTTTTTGCTCTGCTTAAACCTTGCGAGATCATTGGACCAAACCAGGGAAAGATCACTGGAGTTGACAGGGTTATGCCACTCCGGTGATGCAGAAAATTTTAAATTCATGGCCCATCTTCTTCCGCTACATCGTCCCGGTACCTTATATGGATATCCTCATTTTGTATCAAAACAAATGTAAATTTTGTATTTATAACATCATATATGAGAGATCAGATGGATTTTCAATGTTGGTTAACTTCCAATTTATTCTATTTTGATATGATTAATTGGTAAATAATATTTGAGTTTGATACTGAATAAATATGGTTAAAATTTTGATGAAATATATCAAAATATAATATGGAGGATGAGCATGTATATATTTAAGTGATTTAATGAAATAATAAGTGTCTTGAGAATGTGAATATTAATAGAAGGTAATCTAGAGTGACTATTAATATAATCAAAAGATCCTTGGAAATAAAATCTGAATAGGGAGAAAATATGGAATTAATATTGAATAATGTTTAATATATTACTATTGAATGATTATAGAATTGGAATGTCACTAGAGTTATCAGAATTCTTATCTCATGGCATTTGTTATCTTATGGAAGGGATTAAATCTAGTTATTATTAGAATTTTAGTTCCTTCCTTTACATTTTTTTTTGTTAGTGAGGGATGGATTATAGTCTTTTTGTTAGAAAAGTAATGTGTTTTACCTTACTTTAGGTCATTTACATTGATGTATGTATTTATTCCATTGTGATGATTCCTTAAACCTTGGATAGTTTTCAGAGAACCTATAGGTCCTTTTGGTAATGGGGGTTAATGATTCTTTCTAGGGTTGTGTTGCTGGTCTAGGTTGGAAGAAAAGTTAAGTGAGTTATTAGCATATAAGAGAGTAGTGTGAGGGTTGTTGGTGTACTAGTGGATAGAGCTACTAGTTTAGTAATCTATTATTACATGAGATTTGGTTTTTCAAAGTGTATATTTATTAGGTAGTGGTTCTTATTATTATTTTTCAGGTTTTGATGGATAAGAGAGTCTCATATTTATAGGTTTGGTTTGGGATTTCCATATAAATGCTGATTATTGGTTGTAGTGTAAGTTCTAGTCATCCAGAAGTGTTGGGACTATATTTATATTAACTTAGCGATCCAAGAAGTTGAATATTTAAATTAATTTACTCGTTAATATTATTTTATGTCTAATTTAATTACTAAATTATTAAATATAAATGTGTTCGAAGTATTAATAATAAGTTAAATAATTAAATGAATTTATCAATAAAATTGACAATGGATTAAGTTATAAATAGTTTTTGATGTTAAATATGCAATGATGATGAATTATAAATGAATTTATTGAAATGATAATTGATAATGTAAATGATATGATAAGTAGAAACCATTAATTAGTCAGAGTAAGTATTTAAATATGATAATTTTGAAAATATGAATTGAAATGTGAATATAAAAGAACTTTGAATTATTAATGAATAAATAAGTGGTTAGGATATTTAAAATATGTACTGTTAAAATATTCTTAATGATAATGGGATGAATTATGATTAATTAATGCAATGACTAAGTGATGAGTAAATTGATAAGAAGAGATATTCCCTATTGGTGATGGAATTTCCTTGATTATGATAGTTATATTTGATGTTTTATTTGACTATAATATTCCATGATTATTAAATATTTATTACATGTGGATATGATAATTATATTGTATATCGATTTATATTTTATATGATTCTACTCATTGATAATATAACTTTTTATTCTCTATAAATAAGTCAAAATGATTTATAAGGACTTTTTTATGTGGATGGATGTTGAAAAGATAATGGCATGGCTATGGTAGTGGTAATAAGCTTTGGGTATGTTGAAGCGATGGTTAGATATAAATATGAGATGATTTTTATGTGATTTTTATTTAATTCCTGGATTACTAATCAATTTTTGAGGGGTTATCCTACTTACTCTCTACAATTTGAGTTAGAAATTCCTATGAATTGATTGGTAAGTGTGGTGATATTTTTCCAGGCCCTTTTTCTTACATATTATATTATTTTTTATCTTTTCCCCTTTATGATTGATGTATAGGATTTATAAACTTGAGCATATTGTTTCTAGGGATTGAGTTATTTATTGTTCTTGTTCCTGATTGTGAAAATATGATATATATATATATATATATATATATCATTATTTATGATATTGGAATATTCATGTAACAGAGCTCTCTTCTTCCTATTTTGATGGCCCTTCAATTTTAATTTGAGGCGTGATCCTCTAATAGCGCCAATCTGGGTAAGCTTCCCCATTATTCCACTTCCATTCCAAAATTACTCAATCCTTTTGATACTTGGTAATATGGTGTGTAGGTTCTTATGTTTTGATGACTGATCTCGATCCCGCTACCATCCAATTTCTCTACGGATCTATGTGGTGGTCGATGTTTCCAAACAATAGTTTATCTTGTGTGGATTGAGATTGAGAATGAGTACCGAATCAAATAGAGGGTTAGTTTTAATTATTGGATCAATTTCTATTGCTTCTGTGGTCATCTGGGTCATCTCCATTAGGCTTGAAGGCATGGGAAAAAAAGATGATTCCATAGGTATAGTCAGCAAAGATGGGGCAAAGGTAATTGATAATACAAAATCCTATGTGGCTACATTATCTTCCCCCTTGAGGTATAATCTGTAAGCAAATGGTGCTAAGGGTGGCCTCACTATCTCGTCCCCAGTTCATGAGAATGGACCCTCGGGGTATAGTCCAGGAATTTCTAGATCAGTTTCTCTAGGGCTGGGAGGATGTTTTCTCCTACAGATGACTCATGGTGTGGATGGGGTTGTGGATACTGAGGAATGGACCAAGGTGAATCATAGGAAATACAAGTATAAGAGTCCATCCTCTACTGATGAATAAGCCTTAGATAAGACCCCTCAGTCTCCCCCGTAGTCTGTAAAATATGATAAACTCAAGAGGATCTCACATGATACGATTTCAAAAGGGAAGCTAAAGCTCATTGATGTTGGGGACTATTCAGTTCATACCGGGAGGAAGACCAAGACTCGGATAGATTACTCATACCTTCCAAAATGGATAACTACCCGGTCTTCTGGAAATGGCATACATTTTAGGGAGATTAACCAACCATTCCTCTATGACAGGGTGGAGGAGTCTAAAGGTGACAAGCATGAGGATCTAACCTAGTCAAGGGACATGGTAGCATCAGAGGATGTTCAAAAGAAGGCATGGAAGGAGGAGGCTAACATGAAGCTTCTCCTACATTCTAAGGAAGAGATAACGAATAATAATTTTATTATCAATGTTCCAAAGTAGTAATTTGATCGAATGTATGCTAGATCATTGAATGTTGACCTTAATGAAGATCCAGAAGGGTGGATCGGCAAGAAAGAATGAATCTTGGCTCGTGGAATCAATGAGAAGAAAATAAACCTGGATGAATACATTCAGACATGGGATAGGATGGTCGACCACTTTGAGGATCTCATCAAACACAACTCAAATAAAAAGGTAACATTTATCGCATGGAACATACATAGGGTGTTTAATTCGAAACTTTTAAATTTTTTTAGAATAGTTTGGTAACCTCTTATGATGTTTGACAGGAGGTTGGCTTGTAATTTAGTTTTATCACTTTCCTTCAAAGTGATCTCTTTAATAAAAATTCAAATTGGATGGATGGATATCATTTTACAATATAAGGAAATCTGGTGTAAATTTGGTTAAGTATTGAAATGAATCTCCATTGAAGTTTAGTCACCATCAGAAAAGAGTCACCACTAGAAATATCTCACCACCAAGATGACATACCACCGGAATTTACCTACCATCGGGAAAGATTCACTATTAGAATTAAGTCACAATTGAGATTATTAATCATTGACATGAGTCACCGCTGAGATGAGTCGTCGTTGAACATGATTCACCACCAGATCTAACCTACCACCACCATGTCTCACTTTAAGAATGTCTCATCATTGGAATGAGTCACTACCATAATTCACTCACCACTAGCCATGACCCACCATCACTATTCTGGAACATTTGAAATAAATTTTTCTAATGGATATATTATTTAATTTAATGTTAGGGATTATTTTAATGATTATTCTTAACTATTGTAAGGAAATATTAAATGGTTTCAAATCCTAGTACAAGGTAAAAGAGAATCATGATAATTATTCTTAAAACGGGATCTCCTTCATACATAGCTATATGCTAAAATAAAGATATTGAATAGATTGAGGCAATGAAAACATATGTGATCATGTGTGAAACTTACTAAAGAATATTTCACGCATCATTCATGCCTACACATCAACTTTGAGAAATTACATCAAACAGAACATACATATCCTTTCATACAGTCAAGAAAAAGAGATCTCACGATGATTTTTTTACTAAATTTTTTAGAAAAATGAATTGAGATCCTCTCTAAGCTACACCCAATGAGACTCAAGATTTTAGATCACATCAGATCTATAAACACTATATTCTCTACATCTTTATAATTTATCTTTCTATTTTTCGCATTCAATTATGAGTAATGTGTTGTTTAATATATTTATCAACACACACTATCTCTTTTTCTATAACTAGAAGATATAATATATATTATTCTCTCTCTTTTCATCTATATACCCAATATTGTTTTGTGGATTGTGATTTATTTTCACATGGTTATTATGGAAGAGGTCCCAGTGTGGTCTGGAAAACTGGTTAGATATTATGTATACTCAATCTAGGTCATGGATCAATATTTTATTTATATATTATACATTGAAATGGATTATTTATAAATGGAGGGGATTAGGTATCATCTTGAGATTGAACCCTTTATTTTTATTCTGATGTGTGTTCTTATTTTTATTTTCAAGGAATTAAACTAAATTTTTTTTAAACTATAAAAAACGACATTGAAAGTTGATCTTAACTAGTGTTTATATAAGTATTTAATTGAGTAAATTTATTTCATAAGTTAAATTAATTTTCATATTATTTTAATTGATCAGTAATCAAGATTCGATAAATTTTTAAAAGTTCAAAATTATACTAAACTATTCTTTTGATGAAATGGTAATTTTATTTTAAATTGGGGTATTATATTTAAACTTATTTTATAGAAATTTTTATTGGGTACTCAATTCGCCCCCTCTTGAGTTACTCACTTTGACCAACATTTGGTATCATAGGATTTTCAATATCGTTTCAACTTTGATTTTAGTTTTGTTTTTAATATCCTAAATTTGTGTTAGTTTTAAATTTAGTTCATTAAATAGATAATAGAAAAGAAGTATCTACTACCAAAACACTTCCTTTCATTAAAAGAATTATCTATGATCAATTGAAAATAAATATAAAAATCCATATTGAAAGCATGGGTTTTGAAATATAGACTACTATAGAGGATAAATATCAGATACCTACAACTACTATAGTTACATGGGATGATGCTATTAACACTGCCTATCACAATAATTATAAATCCATAAATAATTTTTATTGTTCTTTAAGAAATAAACAGTTTAATTGGATATATTCTTGTAAAATTTCTTATGAAATTTGTGATACATTAGCTATTTCTCAAGAAGGAACGACTAATGTCAAAAAAAATAGACTAAATACTTATACAATCCAACATGATACATTAAAGATGAAACTTGATGATATGATTTATAATATGTATCTCAAGTTTAATGAGATAGTAAATATGATGCATTCCTTGATAAATCCAGTGTCAAACAAAGATCAAATCATACGACTACTAAGATATCTTCCCGAAACATGGAGGGGAACATCAGTTTCAATCAGAGAATCTTGTGACATCAGTAAAATACCTATCAAAGAATTGATTGGAAAGACAATGAAGTAAAAGGAAGAGATTAAAGTTAAACATGATGAGTAATATGAACCTAATAGGAAATTTGTAGTTTTTAAGACCACTACATAAAAACAGAAGGAAAATTTTTAACCTGAAATCTCCAATGATAACGAATCACTAGCCAACAGTGATGAGGAGATAGCCCATTTCTCTAAAAATTTTAATAAATCCTATAATAATAATAAATTATTTAGGAAACTGAGATAAAATGGAAAGTATTCTAATATATGGAATTGGAAGAGAGACTGGAAAATATATGATAATTCAAATAAGATTACATGCAATTAGTGTAAAATAAAGGGAAATGTCAAGGATGACTATTTCAAGTTAAAATATAAAATAATTATGATGAGAAGGATAAAAATATAATAAAGAAATAAAATCCACTTGGAGTCCCTCTGAGGATAAATCTAGGGACTCAGACTTGACTCATGAAGAAAATCTTGATAGATAAAATATGTACTTCATGAAAAACATATATGAGGTTCCTACTATCTCTATTATCCATAATTCAAATCATTCCAGAGATGAACATAATGATAAAAATATGTCTCAATAATACATGTTTGAATACTATAATATTTTTTAAGGAACCTTCAATAAGCTTAAATATAAATAAATAATTTTAAATATACAGCATGCTTTATCTACTAATGTTAAATCATATTTTTCTGTATAGAAAGATAATAATTATCAATTGATGAAAAAAATACAGGATTGAAATTCTATAATGAATAGTCAAAAAAATACTTAGAGAGATTTACTAGTGGTAGAGAAACTGTAACTCAAATACTAGGAAAATAATTACTCCTAAATAATAAACGGTCTACGTTACCAACCTGGAGAGAGAAGAATTGTTAAGAGAACTTTTATTACTAAATACAATGTTGTAAATTCTAATACTAGTTATTATTAAACTAGAACAAATAAATTATTTATTTACAAGAGTTTATAATTAGATTATAGAAAACCCATTAAGAAAATATTTGTTCCAAAATCCCTAATCACTAACATATCTGGACCCAATAAATTTTGGGTACCAAAATCATTCTTGGTATAAACTTTATTTTGTAGTGAACCTAGTTGAAGAGTTGTAGTATTAGTATATGGTACCTAGATAGAATTTGTTCTAGACATATGATAGAATACTACTCATGCTTCAACAAATTGATAAAGGTTTATAGTTTAAATTTCATGTTTATAGACAATGTTAAAGGGAAAATAATTGGCCTCATCAAAATCGGTAACTCTAAAAAAAGTTTTAATTTTTAAATTATTATTTGTTGATGGTTTAAAATAAAATTTTCTTATTATATCACAATTATGTGATGATATTTTTTATGTGAATTTCAAAAACAATTCTTATATTGTTTTTTACTCTAAAAATCCTTGGTATTTACTTCTTTGAGAAATGAAAATGTTTATGTTGTTGATATTGATTCATTATTTTAACAAAATGTTTCTTTCTTAATTGCATTTCATAAGGAATCTTGGATTTGGAATAGGATATTATGAAATCACTACATTTACTAACTTAGGAATCTAACTAGTAAAGGGTTAGTTAAGGATCTATGCAAACTTGAATTCCCAAATGATAATGTGTGTAACCCATATAAAAAAGGGAAACAACACAAAATATATTTCAAATCAAGGAAATAAATTTCAAATTATCAACCCCTAGAATTGGTTCAAATGGACTTGTGTGGTGATGGTTTCTGTTTACATTTTCTGTCTGAGTGATTTGGATCTGGATTGTTTGTTCCTGATGTGTGATTTCGCGGAGGGCTAATTGATTTTGGTTTTGGTGGTGTGTTCTGAATTTGTTGATGGTTTGATGTGCTTGATGTTGTCCTGCGGCCTGCGTTTGAGGCTGTTAGCAGAGGATGTGGCATTTTATTACTTCAATCTTGGAGAAGGATGGAATTCCTTCTAATTTACGGTTGCATGTGTGATTTATTGAGGTTGCTGGTGTGCATTGTCGAGGACGAGATGGTGAAAATGGTGTTTGTTTATGGTAACAACGGTGTGGTGTATGTTTACTTGACATGGCTGACATCAAAGATGGTGATGGCTTACTGCCCATGGTGGTTTGCGGTGTCTAGTTTTAGGTTCACTTTTTAATTTTCAATTCACAGATTTGGGTTGATTTGGGTACTGTTTGTTTAAATTTTGAATTTGGTTTCCTGCATGGATGATGTGTTCAGGTTTTATTTGGGTTTTGTTTTGTTGGGTTCCCACTAACCCACAAATTGGATTTAAGGAAGTACAAAAAAATGTATTAGGATTGGGTATTCTTTAAGATAAAGAAAGATAAACCTACACTTAATTTACCTAGTATGAAAAATCTATAGAAAACCTAAGTGGACTTAGGATTAAGACCTTAAGGAGTGACCATGGTTGTGAGTTTGAAATTCAAAAATTTGAATCGTTTTTCTCACAAAATGGTTATAACCATAACTTCTATACAACTAGTACCCCCCACAGTAGAGTGGCGTTGTAGAAAGAAGAAATAGAAAACTTCAAGAGATATCCTGAAAAATTATAAATGAATATAACATAGCAATATACTTTTGGGAAGATGGTATGAATAGAACCTTCCATATAATTAATAGAGTTTTAATTAGACCTGTATTGAAGAAAAACCCCTACAATATTTTAAATAGTAAAAAGCCTAAGGTTAATTAATTTAGAGTTTCTGGTTGCAATTTCTTTATTAATAACATAAGGGATAATCTTGAAATTTTTTATACCAATAGAAATGAATGAACTTTTCTTGATTATTTATCTTCTAGTAAGTCCTATAGTGTTTTAAAAAAATAAATATGATTGTGGAAGAGTTTCTTCATATCTGGTTTGATGGTACAAATGCACATGAGCCTAAAACCCCTTTATAAAACCATGAGAATGATATATCAAATCTATAAATTAATTCCAAACCTTTTGAAATTTATGTAAAACATATAGAAATATAATTCAGTTTTAAGGAACTTCCATCACCTAAACATGAACTTGTATATGAACACGAAGTGACCATCCCTTCTTTTCCAAAATTGGTTAGGACTCTTAAATAAATCCATCTAGATGTTGTTGTTAGAGATTAAGATAGAGGTACATAGACTACAGCTTCTCTAGGTAACCAGGTTGAACATCAAGTATTCATGTCTTAGCATGAGCCTAATAACATCAGTGATGCAATCACTAATGAATTTTAGGTTATAACTATGCAAGACGAACACAACCTATTTGAAATAAAAAAAGTATCAAAAGATCCTGACATACCTAAATAAACCTTAAATATTAGAAATAAATGGGTATTTAGAAACATATTTATTTAATATGTTACAATAGTAAGAAATAATGATAGACTAGTTGCACAAGGGTATAATTGAGAAGAGGGTATAGACTATAAAAAAAACTTTGAACTTTTAGCTAGACTTGAAGCCAAAATAATATTTCCTACCTAAACAGCTCATTTAGATTTCAGAATATATCAAATGGATGTCAAAAGTGTATTCTTTAATGGTTATATAGTTGATAATGTTTTTGTTGAACTCCAGTTTTCAAAAACCTTAGTTTCCAAACAATGATTTCATAGGACTCTGGGACACCTTGATAAAGGAGGGGTGAATCAGGGTGTCATATTTTTTTTTTAAAATAAGGATCGTGTTCCCACATTGGTAAGAAATCGTTAAAATAGTAATACTGATGAGGAAAATACCAAACAATCACATGCACAGATACCACACAGCACTTTTACATGGTTTACCCCTAAGGGCTACGTCTAAGGAGTATATGCCAACATTTTTTCGGTCATACCAAAATCCACTAAAAATAACTTGTTGTGGGATACAAGGGTTCGGTTACAATCACTATGTGCCAAGATCACTAACTTTTCAATGGTTTAGGGATAGCTCACTACTTCCCTCAGAACACTTCCATCGACTCCCCCTAGCACACTACTTTGAGAGAAGTTTGAATCAGTTTATCAACTTGAAGGTCTCTTCAATGATTTGGCATTAAATACTTTGTCCCTAACTTATTTTGGGACTCTTATTGCACTATAGACCATATTAGAAGCTCTTTGAAATCCCTGTCAACAAAAAAATATATGTTCAAAACTGCTCTTCAAGAAACACACTCCTTCATGAATCACCCCTGTCTTTGCGGAACAACCTACCTTCATGAAGCACCCTTGCCTTCACGTAACAAACTACCTTCACAAAGCTTCCTTTCCTTTGTGGAACAATCTTCACAAAACTCACTGATTCAATGCAGAATATTTCATCATCGCAAATTACCCTTTTGAAAAAATCATGGGCATCAGTTAAGACTAAAAGTCTCTTTATGATGCACTAGCTCTCATAGATATCCCGATTTTTTAAGCTCTTCACGTACTCAATGTGTCTCCGATTTTTTCTTCAAAAACTTCGGTACAAATGAAGACGGGTAGCCTCATATTTATAGGATTGACCATTCGTGAAGCTCCACCGCCTCTTTGAGAATTTTTCGGACCTTCAAACATGTCTTTTCATAGCTCCTCCCATCATAGAGAACCATTTATATCGCATGTTCTCAAATCTCTTCATCATTGTGGAGTCTTCCGTCAATTCCCTTTGTGGTGCCCATCAATTTTCCAAAGCTCTGAAACTTGAAATCATAGAGAACTCTATCTCCGATCATAAAGCTCGTCGTAATCACGAATCACACAATCAGAACACTTTATGTCTTCGCGAAACAAAATTTTAAAATTCCATCTTTTCAAAACTCATGTCATTTACATATTTTAATAATTCCTCCAATAAAACCCACTTTTCACGTTTTAATCCAACTTCAAAATTTTGGACCCCACAAATTTGGAAAACACTGGTAAAAGACGCCCTGTTCAATACTGCTTTCGGATTAAACTGTATGATACTTTCCCTTGAAGTATCCCTACTCATTCATATAAGGATTTACAACAAGCACAAACCCAACTCCATTTTAAGAAAAAAACAGACTTGGTTCCAACAGTTTTTAAATAAAAAAATATTTATATGGTTTAAAATAAGATCCTAGAGTTGGGTATGATAAGATCATCTCTTTTATTATTTAAAATGGATTTTCAAAAGGTATATTTAATCATACACTCTTTATAAAAATCATTTCAAATGATGTTTGAGTTGTTAGAATTTATACAGATGGTATTATCTTGGGTTATTCCAAAAATTATTTGTGTACATATTTTTCAAAGATAATGTAAAACGAATTTTAAATGAGTTTAATGGGAGAAATAAAATTCTTTATTTGTTTTCAAATTTTTCAAAAAATAAGAAGTAATTATTTTAAATCAAATAACGTACACCAAAAACCATTTAAATCATTTTATTCTGTATAGAACTAAGAGTGGTAGCACTCCCATGAGTACCACATGTAATATAGATCTTGATAAAGTTGGGAAATCAGTGTATCAAACCATTTATAGATGTATGATTGTAATTCTTCTCTATTTAGTTGTTATATGTCCTAACACTATGTTTAGTCTATGTATGTGTGCTCATTTTCAAGAAAATCCAAAATAGTCAAATTTATTTGTTGTTAAAATAATTTTCAAATACCATAATTATACAACCAATTTAGGATTGTTCTATCTTAGAGGATGAGATTTTAACTTAATTAGTTATTCATATGCAAATTTTAGTAGTTTCAAGTTAAATAGACAAATTACTTCTATAACATGTCATCTTTTGGGGAAGTCTCTAGTTTCATGGTGTATTCAGAAGAAAAATTTGTTTTCACTATCTATTTCTTAAGATGAATACTTAGCTACATGTAGTTGTTGTGATCAAATTTTGTTAATGAAACACACTGTACTAGATTATTGATATCAATTCTAACATGTCCCAATAAATCGTGACAACACAACTGTAATAAAAATTTCCAAGAATCTTATGTCTCACTCTAGAACAAAACACATTGATGTAAGACATCACTTTTTGAGATACCACTTTCAAAAGTGTGATATAACTCTTCAGTACATTGGAATTGAACATCATCTTGCTGATATTTCCTCTAATCCATTGAATTTTTAGAGATTAAATTACATCAAACATTAATTAGGAATGATAAATATTTGGTAGGCCTTAATTCTGGGTAACCTCCATTGAAAATTACCCACCGTTGGAAATTATCAACCATTTTAAATTAACCACCATTGAAAATTACCCACCATTGTAAATTACCCACCATCGGATAACCCATCGTTGGATCACCCATGATTTGATAAATAACCATTGGTAATGATCCCCTATTTAATTTAAGTATTCATTATTAATTTTTATTTTCAGGTTAATTGTTTATTTATTTTTAATTTAAATATATTATTTTATTTTTCTATTTCCAAATCCATAAATGATATAAAATTGACCCTTAGTCTAATTTTGATGAACAATCTGACACCTTGTGACCTATGAGCATTTTTGTTGGCTTCTCTCCTGAGATTTCACCTTAACTTGGACTCAGTAAAATCTTACAAACCATTTTTTATCGTTAGAGTGAAGTGAGAATTTGTGTCAACTCCCGAGGAGTTGCGTCCTTCAAAGAAGTGGAAAAACATTCAAGCAGACCTACAGTTGTGTCGTGAAACCCATAGATTTTGAATATTACAGTAGTACGGGAGAAGGAATTAAATGTTTAGTGGTTGATGTTGAGTAGATCATTGGTGATGAAAGTAACCAAAGACCAGTGATGGGTAGAATGGTTCTAGAATAATTTTAGATCATACTATCTGAAGTAAGTTCATTAGTTTTATCATAATGTTGAGTTTCTTTTTGTAAAATATAAAGACTATTCTTGAAGAAAAATAAATTGGTTGAAGGTTTTTTATCTTCAATTCATTGGGATAGATGTCTTAAATTTCTTCATAAAGGAGTCTCAAATGGCTATAAAGGGAAGAATCCAATTGATTGTGATTCATTTTTGTATGAGAATTATTTAGCTGAGCTGACTAGAGATGGAACATTAGTAAGACCAGTAGCAACTCAGTTAGATGGTAAGTTCCATTTGTTGCTTAAATTTATACATCATATATTGTTCTTAGTGAAAGGGTATTTAAACATAATGTGATAATAGGATGTATATCTTCTTTTTATTATGATAATGAATGATAAAATCAATATGTGCAGATATTTGATGGTTTATATGGTGAATATTTTCAAGTTATCTTCTCAGTAAAACTCCCTAATTTACCCAAATTTCATTTCATCCATGTTAGAGGCCAAAGTTTTGGTTGATGGGAGAAGAAGAAACTGAGGTGATCTATGAGGATTTTTGTTTGACCAAAGTCATCAATAAGAAAATGAAGATTAATTGGAACCCTTGGAAGAGTAAATGGTTTATTGATGTTGATAAGTTATATAAGTAGTTAATTTTTATTGATAATCCTTCTAGACCTAAGAGTCTTGTGGATCTTTTCTTAGAGCCATATGAGGTAGTTTTTTACTTGGATAAAGAGCGTGATTTTTTAGTTTCGGAGGGTAGCGACCTGGATATTCCTAACAGTCCTCCTACTATCACTTATAGTCTAGTTGGTCCTCCTAGGTATCTACCTATTAGAGATAATCTCTTATCTGAAGGAAGTGAAGAATAAAAAATTGGGGGTTTTAAAGTTGTTGTTGACTTGTATAATGATGATAATGGAAGTGATGGAAATTTTGAAATCAATGGTGATGAAGAAGAAGATGAAAATTAATAATAATGTTGTGATATAAGTTAAAATGATGATAAATAACATAGAAAATATAAAAAAATTGGAAATGAAAAAGATAAATGGAATGGTGATGGAGAAGGCAGTGAAGATTGATATGGTTCTAAACATGATATTCCCGATGATCATGAGATGCCTCAGACACATTTTTCTTCTCCAAGATTATCTATTTCTTCTAGATCTGAGGAAAGACCAAGATTGGTTTAAGATATTGATGAGGCTGATGAAGATGAGTTGAGGGAATCAATTGAGGGGGATTAATCCTTGAGCCTCATTAGTCACCATGTTGATCCTATATTTTTTTTATAAGACCATTATTAAGCCTTAAGTTGTGTCTTCTATCAGGTTATATTTCATGGCTATGGATGAATGGGAATGATATCTAGGTTTTTTGAGACTATTCCTGTACTACCCTAAATCTGATGATGATATGATCCCACCAAAGAATGGTGTAAATGTAGCTCTAGTTTGAGTAGATATGGATCCTAAGGGATCAATGATGGAACAGATTTATGCTATAGAGGTTCTTTAAAGATTTTCTTCAGAGGTTCCGGCTAGATCTGAGCCAATGGAGACTACTTCTAAGATAGTATTTTCACCTTCACCTACTATAGGTCCTTCTGTTTCAATAGATGTGGTTAACCAGAGATGACCTTTATACTTTTATAGAAATAATTATTTCTTATTTTTATGGTAATTTGATGAATAAACCTTCTTTGGATACAAAGATAAATGAGAGAGATGTTAGATATATTTGTAGCTTGTTATTTACCATGTTCATCCCAAGATGTCTCATCGTATTCCAAAATTGGATATAGATAATAATATTATTTATAATGAGATAAAAACATTAAGTTCTACAATTATTCATATGAGATATTCTTTTTATGATTCTCTATATTCTTTTTTAGAGAGGGTGGAGATTATATCTTCCATAACTTCTACTTTGAGTTATCCCCCTCCATTGGTTGATATTGAGTTGATCATATCAGTTGTAAGAGAGTATCTTTAAGTTATTTTAGATGATGTTCCCAATATCCCTCAGGATATTTTGAGGTAGATTAGGCATATAATTACTATGTGTATAATATTTTTAGGAAATCTATTAATGATATAAGGAATAATAGAGAAACCATCAACAAGGAAATCAAGTATTGTCTCTCTGAAATCTATACCAAGTATGAGTTGAATACTCACTTAAAGTTTTTTAATGAGGAATTTGATTTATACTAGTTATCATATCCTTTAAGGAACAAGTCTCTCAATTAAAGGAAATGATTCTAGTGCTTTAGATTTTCATTGAGGAGAAACGGGAAATTTCAGTTCCATGTAGCAAGGAGGATATATTATTATGGAATTCATCAATCTAGTAAAGCCTTTTCTACTAGTTTCTAGGACTATAGTGGTAGAACATGAATCCATTCTAGTGACCTGTCATCTGAATCCTCTAAATACTTATCTAGAGTATTTTATACTCATTATCACTCAGAATCATGTTGAACCTCTGCCTACTTAGTTGTAGATTATTATCTTGTCTATAGTGGAATAAATTTTGTAACTTTTTCCAGGGATCATCTAAGAGATTCCACCTTATACCCCTATCCCTACAATCACAAACATAGTCACCTCAGCATATCCTTTTATTCCCTATGCCTCTCAAAATTTCCAAGTACCACTTGTTCCCAGAACCTTGGCTAAGAATCATTGAAATTATAATTTATTTTTGATTGAGACTTCTATATAATTATTTTTATCTCTTTTTGAATGTTCTAAAATTTCTTTTGGATGATAATGAAAATGTCTTTTTATATTCATCATTTATCTCCTTGAATTTATTGTTTCTTGTCTTCAATTTTTGATAACCCTAAAAGGGGTAGAATATTTATGGCATTTATTCATGATTTATGTTATTTCATGATACCATAAAAATTTAATTTATTCTTTTGATATTTAATACCTTAATTATAGGTATTTACTTTTATGATTATGTTTTTCTCTCATACCGTACCTTTGAGATATCTCTGAAGTCATTTTTTTTATCTTTGATACCATTTCAATTTCATACCTCTAATACCATATTACTTTATTTATATTTTTTAAAATTGAATGATCAAAACCTTTGTAACACCCCGACCCCAGCTACCCAGAGTCGGTGCATTATTGCGTAACATTGGCATGATCACAAAAGATCATGTCTCGAAAGACCGATTAGTTTAGTAGCCTTGGAAACACTAGATACATTCATAAATGTTACATTACATCATAAAGTGAAAAACTACAATAACAAATTCTCCATAGTCCACACTCATATCCTCTTCTGACAATCCCTACAGGTCATTCATAAAATACTTCTTCACATCCTGGAAAATATTAAAACATCGAAAGGGGTGAGCTCAGATGCCCAGTAAGGATAACAATATTGCGGAATCTTTCATAAATAAAAATTAACATTTAAGGCAATGTATAACTAAAACAAAATCCTTTTTAAACATGAACTTCAGCATGATATGGAAAAAATAAAATTAAATAATGCCATCTACTTACTCACATGGATATTCTACTAGTCGAATAATCACATGAAATATCAATAACAACTTTCATAATGATGGAATGCATAATGCCAGACTATCATAACCACGTAGTCAAGGCCTCGTGCCAAGACCACAAATATGATTTTGTCAATGCCTCGTTCCAAGACACTAGTTTGTCTCATGAGACCTACCGATGCATCGAGGAGCTATAGTGGGCTCCACCCGTCACATATTAAGTCCAATGCATTCCTCATATGAACATGTTTAAACATATCATAAACCATAACATAATCATATCACATAAAATATGCATAAAGGAAACATAACATTTCTACATTTCAATCAAAAGATATCAATAAAAAACATTGATATAATAAAAAAACTTTCAAAACCATTTTCAATACCAAAATAAAAGAAAATTAAAACTTGATATTTATTTTTCATTTTTAAAAAATGTTGAGGCTTGTAGAGGAAGCTGAAACTCAAATAATGGTCACGGCGGTGGAGAAGTCACTGTCGCCGCATACGTACGACAAGAAAAACATTCCTTTTTGTCGTTTAGAAAAACACTTCTTATAAAAATATTCCATTTGAATAAACGTAAAATTCAAAGGGGTTTATACACCATATAAATGAAAGATGTGCATAAAACCAAATATGCCTCAATGAAAGGAGATTGAGACGAAGTCCTTACAAAGATCATTTTTTAAAATAAAATAGATCTATTATGTGTATTCACTATAATTACACATAAATAAAGTACAAATACAAGATATGACATAATAATATCATGACGTAATTTGAAAGTAGGATATTAACCCAAATAATGTAAATTGGGTTAAGAAGTTCCCTTACCTCATGTTCGAATTCACTCGACCGTTCTTTGATCTCCTGAATAATAAACTAGAGTTAATATATAACTTCTTAAGAACCTTTTTCAAGTTCATTATTCCATTTATATCACTTATTACCATGTCATGAACATTGTGTAATTATTTATGTTTATAACGGTCGTTTTGTCGATCTTAGGTACTTGAGTCAAAAATAGACTTTTTATAATTACAAGTTGTTCATGTGGTGAAATATCCATTATATCCCAAATTATATTCATGATATAGATATCATATATCTCATATATATCCAGTATATAATATTACATAACATTTAGAGGTAAGAAATGAAATGCATCGTTCATGGAGACGGTAAGTCGTACGTACGCATGAACGCTACTTTCATTTCTATTTAATATTTAATGGAATTAAAATCATAATGATATAAAGTTATATTATAATTCCAGTATAATATCATATATAATATCATTTAATCCATCCTTTATACATCCCACATATGGCATTAACGATTCAAATCACTTTGAGGGGGCGGTAGTCCGCACTTCCTAAAATGAAAATATCACGTTTACCCATAATGGAAACAATAAAGGTATGCCATAAATGAAAAATACAGAACCTTAAGTAAAACATAAACATATTATATATCATATATATAAATATATTGACATCTTAATGGCCACCTTTGAAGGTGTTATATGAGTGTGGAACAATCATCGTTTCGTGAGGCAGAAATTCTCCATCCACAGAAACAGTATGTTCTTTAACCATTAGATGTAAGTGTGTGTAAGTTTAGCTAGAATCCTTCTTATAAAAAAATACTAGTATATTTAGGATACTGTTTTTGTTACAAATTAAATTAATAAAAAGAGTTTAGGGGGTTGGAGAAGAAAAATAAAACAAAATAACATAAGAGAAGACATTACCTTAAAATCGAGTAACTCTTTTGATTTGAGTCAAAGGATTTTTTGGGAAGCATTATGCCCAAAGTGAGTCTTCTAGGAGTAAGTGAGGGAAGTTGGGAGAGTATTTGGGTAGATTTTGGCCGAGCTAAAAGGCTTTGAAGGTGTGAGTAAGGTGGTACTGGTGGGGGCCTTTTATAAGAGGAGAGAAGGGGCATTCTTGGAAAGATTGAAATGTTACATTATTATGAAATGCTTTTTAGGATTCTATAGGTCCCACACTTATATATTTCGAGTATAAGGTGATAAGGGTTCTAAATATACTCATCCAATAGGTTTTTGACAAGTGTAAGCCTTGGATTTTACATTATCTTTTCATTTTATTTAAATCGTTAATTAATGAGGTAATAGCTGCATCATCATGGTGTCATAAATAATTTAATTTATTTAATGTCCAAAAATTATAAAAAAAATATCATGATGTAAGAAATCATTTTATCTTTCTAATAAATATTTATAGTCAAAAATATGACTTGTATAACCTCATTTAAAAATTGTTTTAGTAAAACAACTTATGTTTGTGACATTTTTATTTTAACTTTAAATAAAAGTTATTTATGTCATTTTCCTACCAAAGTGGCTCCATGGGGTCCCCAAGTTGACCCATGTATTGTCTTGGTCGTCCATGACTCATCCAATAGTGGTTGGAAAAGTGTAAAGGTCATTTCATATTTTTATAATACCATTTTTACATTAAATTTCACTAATTACCTTTAATCGTGATTAACTAAACTTAAAAGTTACTATTCACCAAAAAATTATTTTAATCTCATTGAACCACATTTTACTTCCTAATTATAACCATGTATGTCGGATTTTTGAAAATCAAATCACAGAAGTGGTAATGTTTCATTTAAATGAAAAAACGGTTTTTTAACTACCACTTAGTGGTTTCACTATTCATCAAAAATTGAAGTTTTTCAGAACAATGGCAAAATTTCACCCTAAGATATAATTGATATTCCTAATTCAAAAATGATGTCTATTTTACAAAATTCAAAACATATAAGTTGTGTTAATTACATTTATAACTAATTCCCGTTGTCACAAAAAATAGCGTGTTTTTAAGAAACAATATATATCAAAAGATTGACAATTGTTTATGTCCAATTTCAAAGTGAAATTAATTATAATGACCACCATTGGATAAAATGGTAAAAATATATTCTAATTATACTTTAAAACCAATAAATAGTATAATTTATCACTATAAATTATTTTGATTAAAAAAGTTGTTTTAAGTATTTTTCACTATTCATAAAAAAATTGAAGTTCTCAGAAAATTACAAAAAATTCAACTTAGGATAATTTCGATATTACGAATACAAAAATGAAGTCCATTTTGAAATATAAAATTTCTATAATTTTAAAAAGTGGGTATTACTATTCATAACGGCTACTTTGATTAGTCGTGGTGTGTTAGAACTTGAACTTGCGTACAATGCTAGCTATTGCATTATTGAAAGAGAAGCGTATCATGAAAGCTTGGGGTGTCACATTCTCCCCTCCTTCAATAAATTGCTCCCTCGCAATTTGAAATTTTTCTTTGAAAATAAAAGGTTGAAAATAGAAAATACCTTTGTGGAAAACCTACATCGGAAATAAGGTTAATAAAAATATAACTTTAAAAGAAATAAAGATAATTACAAAGGTCACTCGAGATATCCCATACTAGGATTATATGAAAATATGGATATGGAAGAAAAACAAACCATCAAGGTCTGATGGAGAGTTGTCGAAAACTGGATTAGGAGAAAGTTAACCATAAGAAAATCAAAAACTTGTGATTGGTTAAATGGCCATTGAATCCCCGGTTGGAAAAGTTAACCGGAAACATTTTTGTTTTAAGTTACATTTTATAAAGTTGAGGAATGTATTTAGAAGATTTACTAAGAACATAAGGGAATATACTTAGTTGTCATGTAGACTTTCATTCTTTAATAAATTTTTACCACAAACCCATCTTTCACTCTAAAAGGTAATATAACTTGAAAATATTATATTTATCCTAATTGTATAAGGTTACAAATATTAACACATATCATTTAGATTAGGAAAACTTTTTGTAATAACCAGGGACTTCCTATAGGCTAGTGGTAGGTAATAAAGGTCTGTCGCACTATGGTTGTGGGTTCGATTCCTGCAGCTTTGTCCGACGCGACGGGTTATGCCCCACCCTGCTGGTTGTCCTTTTCCTAAAACTATAGTATTATAATATTCCAAAAATAATCTTCAGAAATGTTTTAACCTTAAACAATACTATTCAAAGTTCAACTTAATCCATCCCAACCTTTATAGTTATCCAAAATACCTCTGTCCAAACTTTCTCTAAAAGTTCTCTTAATTCCAAAATCAATTTATCAGATTCCTCAAACAAAGTAAAGTTTCTCTTATTGTCACATACTAAAAATATTATTACCTTCATCATATTAAAACCTTACTGAAACAACAAGTACTACAGTACAATCCTTATATATATATCACATTATTCTAATAACGAGAATATAATCCATGAGTCCAAAAGCACCAATACATTAATTATTTCGCTTCAACTGTAGTCACAGCATAAGATTTTCCTTGATCCCTTGGCCTTTTCTGAGGTATGTTTCCCTGACACTTAGGAAATTCATTTGCATAATGACCCATTTCTCTACAATTGTAGCATTCAACATTGATAGCCTCTTTCTTTCCCTTGCAATCACGTGCCTGGTGACCTTTTTCTCCACATTTATAACAAACTCTCATTCCTTTTAGGCAAGTACCAAGGTGATTCTTCCCACAATTATCACATAATGGAAAATCCTTCTTTCCCTTTTTCCCTTTATCTGTCTCTTGTTCCACAGTTCTCTTCTTCTCTTGCATTAATTTATTGTCATAAGATTTAGAGAATTCCTTTTCTGTCTTGATAGCACATGAGACAATGTCTTCATACAATGAGAAGGATTGTGAGACTAATGCTCGACAAAGAAATGGTATTAACCCATCAAAGAAACGATCAATCATACTTCTTGGGTTACGTATATAATCTGCTGCACGCCTCGCTAACCTTGTAAAGTTAGCCTCATACTTTGCGACATTCTCATCCTCCTTTTGTCTCAGACTCAGAAATTGCCTTTCCAAATCTTATTGATGGTCATGTGGAAAGTATTTTTCTAAGAAAAGATCTTTTAACTCTCTTCATTCCATACTTGATACTTCTTCATCTTCCTTTGTATTTTGAATCAATGACCACCATTGTTCGGCATCTTCAGTGAGGCGGTAGACTACCATGACAACCTTCTCCCTTTCGCTACTCCCCAAGGCGTGGAATATTTTCTCTAAAGATTTTATCCATTGCTCAGCTACTAATGGATTTGTACCCCCATTAAATGTTGGCGGTTGTTGCCTCATGAAGCAGTCTAACATTGATCCTCCACGTTGCAGATTAGGGTGCTCCATACGAGTAAGGTTATTATTCATAACCTGATTGAGTTGTCCTAGTATGGTAATAAGTTGTTCAGCACCAGTTGTATCTCCAGCTCCACAATAATTATCTTGAGCAGGAGGTAAATACCTACATGGAGTGCGTGCATTGATACGGTTTCCATTCCATCCACTAGGTGCCATTTCTAAATAATGGCATAAACTAGATTAGTTTACGAATCAAAATACATAATTCCATACTTGTAAAATACTTAACATAAATTGAACTATTTATGGATATAATCCATAATCATAAAAAAAGTTTTCTTTGAGGAAGTATATACTCATAACCCTTCATAGTGGTTTGTAAAGAAAATGAGAATTATCTTAAGCATATCCCCCAGGAGTGTCGTAACCAAGAGTGCAGCAAGGCCCGTTGTCATGCACCAGTTCCCGTTCGAGTTTAGCTCAAAGCGGTGTTTTCAGGTTTTACCCCTAGGTACATA
The DNA here is from genome assembly GCA_963277665.1 of Viscum album. Lineage (NCBI taxonomy): Eukaryota > Viridiplantae > Streptophyta > Magnoliopsida > Santalales > Viscaceae > Viscum > Viscum album. The sequence goes on along the minus strand of OY728140.1, from coordinate 1,259,631,165 downwards.
TGTGCCAGAGCCACCTCTACCTGCTCGTATCCAGACAGGTATGTATTGCTCGGAAAACTAAAAAAATCTCTATAATACCAAAATTCTAGGAGGTTCTTCTATACTAATTCTTATAGTCTATCTTCGGGCTATGTGCTCTAATCAGAGTTTATTTAAATCTATCTTCCAAGGTTAGTACTAAACTTCCTCTGATACCAATTGTAACACCACGACCCCAGTTACCCAGAGTCGGTGCATTATTGCGTAACATTGTCATGATCACAAAAGATCAAGTCTCGAAAGACCGATTAGTTTAGTAGCCTTAGAAACACTAGATACATTCATAAATGTTACATTACATCATAAAGTGAAAAACTACAATAACAAAGTCTCCATAGTCCACACTCATATCCTCTTCTGACTATCCCTGTAGGTCATTCATAAAATACTTCTTCACATCCTGGAAAATATTAAAACATTGAAAGGGGTGAGCTCAGATGCCCAGTAAGGATAACAATATTGCGGAAGCTTTCATAAATAAACATTAACATTTAAGGCAATGTATAACTAAAACAAAAGCCTTTTTAAACATGAACTTCAGTATGATATGGAAAAAATAAAATTAAATAATTCCATTTACTTACTCACATGGATATTCTATTAGTCGAATAATCACATGAAATATCAATAACCACTTTCATAATGATGGAATGCATAATGCCAGACTATCATAACCACGTAGTCAAGGCCTCGTTCCAAGACCATAAATAATATTTTGTCAAGGCCTCATGCTAAGACACTAGTTTGTCTCATGAGACCTACCGATGTATCGAGGAGCTATAGTGGGCTCCACCCGTCACTTATTAAGTCCAATGCATTTCTCATATGAACAGGTTTAAACATATCATAAACCATAACATAATCATATCACATAAAATATGCATAAAGGAAACATAACATTTCCACATTTCAATCACAAGATATCAATACAACACATTGATATAATAAAAACACTTTCAAAACCATTTTCAATACCAAAATAAAAGAAAATTAAAACTTGATATTTATTTTTCATTTTTAAAAAATGTTGAGGCTTGTAGAGGAAGTTGAAACTCAAATAATGGTCACGGCAGCGGAGAAGTCATTGTCACTGTATATGTACGACAAGAAAAACATTCCTTTTGTCGTTTAGAAAAACACTTCGTATAAAAATATTCCTTTTGAATAAACGTAAAAGTCAAAGGGGTTTATACACCGTATAAATGAAAGATGTGTATAAAACCAAATATGCCTCAATGAAAGGAGATTGAGACGAAGTCCTTAAAAAGATCATTATTTTAAATAAAATAGATCTATTAGGTGTATTCACTATAATTACACATAAATAAAGTACAAATACAATATAGGACATAATAATATCATGACGTAATTTGAAAGTAGGAGATTAACCCAAAGAATGGAAATTGGGTTAAGAAGTTCCCTTACCTCGTGTTCGAATTCACTCGACCGCTCTTTGATCTCCTGAATAATAAACTATAGTTAATATCTACCTTCTTAAGAACCTTTTTCAAGTTCATTATTCCGTTTATATCACTTATTACCATGTCATGAACATTATGTAATTATTTATGTTTATAACGGTCGTTTTGTCGATCTTAGGTACTTGAGTCAAAAATAGACTTCTTATAATTACAAGTTGTTCATGTGGTGAAATATACATTATATCCCAAATTATATTCATGATATAGATATCATATATCTCATATATATCCAGTATATAATATTACATAACATTTAGAGGTAAGAAATTAAATGCACCGTTCATGGAGACGGTAATCCGTACGTACGCATGAATGCTACTTTCATTTCTATTTCATATTTAATGGAATGAAATCATAATGATATAAAGGTATATTATAATTCCAGTATAATATCATATATAATATCATTTAATCCATCCTTTATACATCCCACATATGGCATTAACGATTCAAATCACTTTGAGTGGGCGGTAGTCCGCACTTCCTAAAATAAAAATATCGCGTTTACCCATAATGGAAATAATAAAGGTATGCCATAAATGAAAAATACAGAACATTAAGTAAAACATAAACATATTATATATCATATATATAAATATAGTGACATCTTAATGGCCACATTTGAAGGTGTTATATGAGTGTTGAACAATCATCATTTCGTGAGGCAGAAATTCGCCATCCACAGAAACAGTATGTTCTTTAACCATTAGATGTAAGTGTGTGTAAGTGTAGCTCGAATCCTTCTTATAACAACATCCTAGTATATTGAGGATACTGGTGTTTTTACAAATTAAATTAATAAAAAGAGTTTATTGGGTTGGAGAAGAAAAATAAAACAAAATAACATAAGAGAAGACATTATCTTAAAATCGGGTAACTCTTTTGATTTGAGAAAAAGGCTTATTTGGGAACAATTATGCCCAAAGTGAGGCTTATAGGAGTAAGTGAGGGAAGTTGGGAGAGTATTTGGGAAGAGGTTGGCCGATCCAGAAGTCTTTGAAGGTGTGAGTAAGGTGGTAGTGGTGGGGGCCTTTTATAAGAGGAGAGAAGGGACATTCTTGGAAAGATTGAAATGTTACATTATTATGAAATGCTTTTTCGGATTCTATAGGTCCCACACTTATATATTTAGAGGATAAGGTGATAAGGGTTCTAAATCTACTCATCCAACAGGTTTTTGACAAGTGTAAGCCTTGGATTTTACATTATCTTTTCATTTTATTTAAATCGTTAATTAATGAGGTAATCGCTGCATCATCATGATGTTATAAATAATTTAATTTATTTAATGTCCAAAAATTATAAAAAATATATCATGATGTAATAAATCTTTTTATATTTCTAATGAATATTTATAGTCAAAAATATGACTTGTATAACCCCATTTAAAAATTATTTTAGTAAAACAACTTATGTTTGTGACATTTTTATTTTAACTTTAAATAAAAGTTATTGATGTCATTTTCCTACCAAAGTGGCTCCATGGGGTCCTAAAGTTGACCCATGTATTGTATTTGTCGGCCATGACTCATTCAATAGAGGTAGGACAAGTGTAAAGGTCATTTCATATTTTTATAATACCATTTTTACATTAAATTTCACTAATTACCTTTAATCGTGATTAATTAAACTTAAAAGTTACTATTCACCAAAAAATTATTTTAATCTTATTGAATCACATTTTACTTCCTAATGAAAACCATGTATGTCAGATTTTTGAAAATCAAATCATATAAGTGTTAATGTTTCATTTAAACGAACAATCAGTTTTTTAACTGCCACTTAGTGGTTTCACTATTCATCAAAAATTGACGTTTTTTAGAACAATGCCAAAATTTCACCCTAAGCTATAACTGATATTCTGAATTCAAAAATGATGTCTATTTTAAAAAATTCCAAACATATAATTTGCATTAATTACTTTTATAATTAATTCTCGTTGTCATAATAAATAGCGTGTTTTTAAGAAACAATATATATCAAAAGATTGACAATTGTTTATGTCCAATTTCAAAGTGAAATTAAATATAATGACCACCATTGGATAAAATGGTAAAAATATATTCTAATTATACTTTAAAACCACTAAATAGTATAATTTATCACTATAAATTATTTTGATTAAAAAAGTTGTTTTAATTATTTTTCACTATTCATAAAAAATTGATTTTCTCATAAAATTACAAAAAATTCAACTTAGGATAATTTTGATATAAAGAATAAAAAAATGAATTCCATTTTGAAATATAAAATTTCTATAATTTTAAAAAGTGGGTATTACTATTCATAACGGCTACTTTGATTGGTCGCGGTGTGTTAGAACTCGAACTTGCGTACAATGCTAGATATTGCATTATTGAAATAGAAGCGTATCGTGAAAGCTTGGGGTGTTACATTCGCCCCTCCTTCTATAAATTGCGTCCTCTCAATTTGAAATTTTTCTTTGAAAATAAAAGGTTGAAAATAGAAAATACCTTTGTGGAAAACCCACATCGGAAATAAGGTTAATAAAAATATAACTTTAAAAGAAATAAAGATAAGTACAAAGGTCACCCGAGATAGCCCATACTAGGATTCTATGAAAATATAGATATGGAAGAAAAACAAACCATCAAGGTCTGATGGAGAGTTGTCGAAAACTGGATTAGGAGAAAGTTAACCTTAAGAAAATCACAAACTTGTGATTGGTTAAACGGTCATTGAATCCCCAGTTGGAAAAGTTAACCGGCAACGTTTTTGTTTTAAGTTACCTTTTATAAAGTTGAGGAATGTATTTAGAAGATTTACTAAGAACATAAGGGAATATACTTACTTTTCATGTAGACTTTGTTGGGGTCGGAAAAAACGGGGAATGATGGCAAGAGGGGGGGTGAATTGCCTTTTAAAAAAGATTAACAATTAAAATCAAAGTGAAAGATGCAGCGGAAATAAAGAGGCAAGACACACAAAATTGATAACGGAGTTCGGCCAAAAACCCGGCCTACGTCTCCGCTCCCAACTCAACCGTTGAGAGATTCCTACCACTTGCTTTTCAATGGTTTTAGCAAGAAACCCACTAGGCTTTGAGGTAGCACTAGGACCTATTACAGCTTGCTTTTTGTGGTTTAGCAAGAACCCACTTGCTTTTGATGGTTTAGAAAGAACCCACTATCCTTCTTACAGGTGAAGGATAGCTCACCTATGTCTCGAGCTATTTAAAGGAAAGCTTGGCAACCTCTTCACACCTTAGTGGTGATGTGAAACCCAAAAGAAGGAGGGATAGAAAAGAGTTTGGGGTTTGTAGGCACAAACCCAAATTGAAACTCAAAATAAATAAAGAATGAAAAACCGTAATGGAGGAAGTCTTGGGCGCCTTTGATTGATTGGAGATGTTGAAGGCCGCTTCCAAGCTTCTTTGAAGGAGCTCCTTGGATGTGGAAGTTGTTGGAGCAAGGTGGGTTCCTTGAAGGAAGTCCGCCGGAGGTACGCCAAATGATGAACAACGTGTCCGTGGGCTTTGTATATGATCCGGTGGTTGTCCGGGGCTTCCTTGGCCTTTATTTATAGGCATGGAACCCTTGGGGATGCTTCGGAGCCGTTGGAGAGGCTTAAAGAGCCGTTGGGAGCCAAAAGAAGGTTGACTGGTCAAACCCAACGGCTAGTTTGACTGGGCTACCGGCTGGCCGGTGCAGGGCCACCGGCTGGCCGGTGCCTTGCAAAAAGGAAATTTGTTCTGCCCAGGAGCCACCGGCTGGCCGGTGCTGAGGCCACCGGCTGGCCGGTGGTGAGACAGTAGGTCTCACTGTTGGGGCTGGATGCCACCGGCTGGCCGGTGCTGAGGCCACCGGTTGGCCGGTGGTGAGGCAGTAGCCTCCTCTGCTGTGCAGGTGCCACCGGCTGGCCGCTGGTGTGCCACCGGTTGGCCGGTGGTCTGGATTTTAGTCCACTTGTGATTCTTTCATGGGCCATTCCTTTGGCAATCTCTTGCCTATCATCCACAACACTTAAAACACAAGTTAGATAAGAAAGAGGGTGATTGTGATCATGAAAATCAAACCTCGAGGGGTTCGAGTGGTACAACAATCTCCCCCTATTTTGATGATCACAATCACCAAAACAATCAAAGTAAAATACTGAAATTGAAAGGAATTCTTAAAGGATAATTTGAAAATAAATCAAAGCATGATAGAAAAGGTTTCTCCCCCAATCAATCAAGAAATTTCTCCCCCTTTGTGATTATCAAAATAGAATGGGGCATAAAACTTGATTGAGGGAAACGATGAAAAAACGAGATTTTAAATCAGTTGAAAATAATATCAATTGTTGAAAATTTTGAAATGAAAATTGAAATGAAAATTTGAATAACAGTTTGAATTGAAAGTTTTGAATGAAAAATTGAATAGAAAATTTTGAATTGAAAATTTTGAAACCAAGAGTTGAAATTGAAAGTTGGAATCGAAAATTTTGAATGAAAATTTTAAAATGAGAATTTTGAATGAAAATTTTTAATTCACAAAAAGGCTTAAAAGAACCTAACTCCCCCTAAATAAAAACAATAAATCACCAGGGAGAGGGATTTGAAACCGAGACAAATTTTGGGCCGGTAAGACTTGCCAAAAGGGATTTTTCAATCCAAATTTGTTTCATGGCGGGTCTTCTCCTATAAAATTCATCCGAAAAGAAAAAAGACTTGGGTTGGCCGTACCGGGCGTTTTTACAATTACATTCATAAATAAGGTGCCCGGGTTTTTTGCAATAATTACAAAATTTAAAGCTAGAGCTCCCCCTTACAAAAACAGTGGGTGCATGGCAGGAGGAGGCTTGCTTGGAATAGCCAAGCCCTTGGGTGGTTCTAGAAATTCATTGGGAACCTAGGATATTGTTCAAATATTGTTCCCCTTGGGTGAACTTTGCTAGGGTCTCTCTAAGGTCCTTGATGGTTGATTCCAAAGAATCAACATTTGGAAAATTTTGGATTTTTAGGGAGAGTTGCTCCTTCTCTTTGAGAAGTTGTTCTTTTTCGGAGGAGAGTTTTTTGAAAGACTTTTTTAAAGAAACAAATTTTGATGAAAGCTCATGAAAACCATTTTCTTGTTGGTCTCTAGCATGTGAGAGTTCTTCATAAGAAAGATGATTAAAAGAATTTGAATTTGAAGAACATGAGGAAGAGGAATCGGAAGAAGTTACCTCGTGTTTTGCCATTAGGCAATTATTACCATTGTCGCTCGAGGAGAAAGAAGAGAAGGAGGAGCTATCACTCCAAGTTTTCTTTAAAGCCTTCTTCTTCTCCTTTTTCTTGGCCCTTTTCTTGTGACGTGGGCAAGCGGGTACGGATTTTGCCTCGGGTTCTTGCTTTTGAGCCATGCTAGTACCTTCATGGGTTAGCTCTAAACATTTCCAAATATCATGTGAAGATGTGCAAGAAGAAATATGATCAAAAACATTTCTATCTAACCCACAATGTAGAGCATTCATGGCTTTGCCATCAAGCTCGAAATTTGCAATGTCGGCGGGGGTCCATTTAGACTCATCGGGAGAAGAGAGCGTAAAACCATACAAAACAATTCTAAAAATAGGATAGCTAATGCTTTTAAGAAATGTGGTCATGCGGGTTTTCCAAAAAGTATAATCGGCTCCATCAAAGAATGGAGCACGATCCAAAGAATGTCCTTCAAGAGTTTGAGAAGAAGAAGCGGTAGAAGCCATCAAAAAAAAATAAGATCTTTAATTTGAAACCGGGTTAGGGAATTATTCAAATACGTCCTCTGATACCAATTGTTGGGGTCGGAAAAAACGGGGAATGATGGCAAGAGGGGGGGTGAATTGCCTTTTAAAAAAGATTAACAATTAAAATCAAAGTGAAAGATGCAGCGGAAATAAAGAGGCAAGACACACAAAATTGATAACGGAGTTCGGCCAAAAACCCGGCCTACGTCTCCGCTCCCAACTCAACCGTTGAGAGATTCCTACCGCTTGCTTTTCAATGGTTTTAGCAAGAAACCCACTAGGCTTTGAGGTAGCACTAGGACCTATTACAGCTTGCTTTTTGTGGTTTAGAAAGAACCCACTTGCTTTTGATGGTTTAGCAAGAACCCACTATCCTTCTTACAGGTGAAGGATAGCTCACCTATGTCTCAATCTATTTAAAGGAAAGCTTGGCAACCTCTTCACACCTTAGTGGTGATGTGAAACCCAAAAGAAGGAGGGATAGAAAAGAGTTTGGGGTTTGTAGGCACAAACCCAAATTGAAGCTCAAAATAAATAAAGAATGAAAAACCGTAATGGAGGAAGTCTTGGGCGCCTTTGATTGATTGGAGATGTTGAAGGCCGCTTCCAAGCTTCTTTGAAGGAGCTCCTTGGATGTGGAAGTTGTTGGAGCAAGGTGGGTTCCTTGAAGGAAGTCCGCCGGAGGTACGCCAAATGATGAACAACGTGTCCGTGGGCTTTGTATATGATCCGGTGGTTGTCCGGGGCTTCCTTGGCCTTTATTTATAGGCATGGAACCCTTGGGGAGGCTTCGGAGCCGTTGGAGAGGCTTAAAGAGCCGTTGGGAGCCAAAAGAAGGTTGACTGGTCAAACCCAACGGCTAGTTTGACTGGGCTACCGGCTGGCCGGTGCAGGGCCACCGGCTAGCCGGTGCCTTGCAAAAAGGAAATTTGTTCTGCCCAGGAGCCACCGGCTGGCCGGTGCTGAGGCCACCGGCTGGCCGGTGGTGAGACAGTAGGTCTCACTGTTGGGGCTGGATGCCACCGGCTGGCCGGTGCTGAGGCCACCGGTTGGCCGGTGGTGAGGCAGTAGCCTCCTCTGCTGTGCAGGTGCCACCGGCTGGCCGCTGGTGTGCCACCGGTTGGCCGGTGGTCTGGATTTCAGTCCACTTGTGATGCTTTCATGGGCCATTCCTTTGGAAATCTCTTGCCTATCATCCACAACACTTAAAACACAAGTTAGATAAGAAAGAGGGTGATTGTGATCATGAAAATCAAACCTCGAGGGGTTCGAGTGGTACAACAGACTTTCATTCTTTAATAAATTTTTACCACAAACCCATCTTTCACTCTAAAAGGTAATAGAACTCAAAAATATTCTATTTATCCTAATTGTATAAGGTTCCAAATATTAACACAAATCATTTAGATTAGGAAAACTTTTTGTAATAACCAGGGACTTCCTTTAGGCTAGTGGTAGGTAATAAAGGCCTATCGCACTATGTTTGTGGGTTCGATTCCTCCAGCTTTGTCCAACACGACGGGTTATGCCCCACCCTGTAGGTTGTCCTTTTCGTAAAACTATAGTAATATAATATTCCAAAAATAATCTTCAGAAATGTTTTAACCTTAAAAAATACTATTCAAAGTTCAACGTAATCCATCCCAACCTTTATTGTTATCCAAAATACCTCTGTCCAAACTTTCTCTAAAAGGTCTCTTAATTCCAAAATCAATTTATCAGATTCCCCAAACAAAGTAAAGTTTCTCTTATTGTCACATACTAAGAATATTATTACCTTCATCATATTAAAACCTTACTGAAACAACAAGTACTGCAGTACAATCCTTATATATATATCACATTATTCTAATAACCAGAATATAATCCATGAGTCCAAAAGCACCAATACATTAATTATTCCGCTTCAACTGTAGTCACAGCATAAGATTGTCCTTGATCCCTTGGCCTTTTCTGAGGTAAGTTTCCCTGACGCTTAGGACATTCATTTGCATAATGACCCATTTCTCTACAATTGTAGCATTCAACATTGATAGCCTCTTTCTTTCCCTTTCAGTCACGCGCCTGGTGACCTTTTTCTCCACATTTATAACAAACTCTCATTCCTTTTAGGCAAGTACCTGGGTGATTCTTCCCACAATTATCACATAATGGAAAATCCTTCTTTCCCTTTTTCCCTTTATCTGTCTCTTGTTCCACAGTTCTCTTCTTCTCTTGCTCTACTTTATTGTCATAAGATTTAGATATTTCCTTTTCTGTCTTGATAGCACATGAGACAATGTCTTCATACGACGAGAAGGTTTGTGAGACTAATGCTCGATGAAGAAATGGTTTTAACCCATCAAAGAAACGATAAATCTTACTTCTTGGGTTACATATATAATCTACTGCATGCCTCACTAACCTTTTAAAGTTAGCCTCATACTTTGCGACATTCTCATCCTCCTTTTGTCTTAGACTCAAAAATTGCCTTTCCATATCTGCTCGATGGTCATGTGGAAAGTATTTTTCTATGAAAAGATCTTTGAACTCTCTCCATTCCATACTTGATACTTCTTCATCATCCTTTGTATTTTGAATCAATGACCACCATAGTTTAGCATCTCCAGTGAGGCGGTAGACTGCCATGACAACCTTCTCCCTTTTGCTACTCCCTAAGGCGTGGAATATTTTCTCTAAGGAGTTTATCCATTTCTCAGCTACTAATGGATTTGTACCCCCATTAAATGTTGGCGGTTGTTGCCTCATGAAGCAGTATAACATTGATACTCCACGTTGCTAATCAGGGTGCTCCATACGAGTAAGGTTATTATTCATAACCTGAGTGAGTTGTTCATGTATGGTAATAAGTTGTTCAGCACCAATTTTATCTCCAGATCCACAATAATTATCTTGAGCAGGAGGTAAATCCCTACACGGAGTGCATGCATTGATACGGTTTCCATTCCTTCCACTAGGCGCCATTTCTAAATAATGGCATAAACTAGATTAGTTTACGAATCAAAATACATAATTCCATACTTGTAAAATACTTAACATAAATTGAACTATTTGTGGATATAATCCATAATCATAAAAAAAAGTTTTCTTTGAGGATGTATATACTCATAACCCTTCATAGTGTTTTGTAAAGAAAATGAGAATTATCCTAAGCATATCCCCCGGGAGTGTCGTAACCAAGAGTGTAGCAAGGCCCGTTGTCGTGCACCAGTTCTCGTTCGAGTCTATCTCAAAGCGGTGTTTTCGGGTTTTACCCCTAGGTACATCTGTTCCAGAGCCACCTCTACCTGCTCGTATCCAGACAGGTATGTTTTACTCGGAAAACTAACAAAATCTCTATAATACCAAAATTCTAGGAAGTTATTCTATACTAATCCTTAAATTCTATCTTCGGGATATGTGCTCTAATCAGAGTTTATCTAAATCTAGCTTCCAAGGTTAGTACTAAACTGCCTCTGATACCAACTGTAACGCCCCGACCCTAGCTACCCAGAGTCGGTGCATTATTGCATAACATTGGAATGATCACAAGAGATCATGTCTCGAAAGACCAATTAGTTTAGTATCCTTGGAAACACTATATACATTCATAAATGTTACATTACATCATAAAGTGAAAAACTACAATAACAAATTCTCCATAGTCCACACTCATATCCTATTCTGACTATCCCTGCAGGTCATTCATAAAATACTTCTTCACATCCTGGAAAATATTAAAACATTGAAAGGGGTGAGCTCAGATGCCCAGTAAGGATAACAATATTGCGGAAGCTTTCATAAATAAACATTAACATTTAAGGCAATGTATAACTAAAACAAAATCCTTTTTAAACTTGAACTTCAGCATGATATGGAAAAAATAAAATTAAATAATGCCATTTACTTACTCACATGGATATTCTACTAGTTGAATAATCACATGAAATATCAATAACCACTTTCATAATGATGGAATGCATAATGCCAGACTATCATAACCACGTAATCAAGGCCTCGTGCCAAGACCACAAATAAGATTTTGTCAAGGCCTCATTCCAAGATACTAGTTTGTCTCATGAGACCTACCGATGCATCGAGGAGCTATAGCGGGCTCCACCCGTCACTTATTAAGTCCAATGCATTCCTCATATGAACAGGTTTAAACATATCATAAACCATAACATAATCATATCACATAAAATATGCATAAAGGAAACATAACATTTCCACATTTCAATCACAAGATATCAATACAACACATTGATATAATAAAAACACTTTCAAAACCATTTTCAATACCAAAATAAAAGAAAATTAAAACATGATATTTATTTTTCATTTTTAAAAAATGTTGAGGCTTGTAGAGGAAGCCAAAACTCAAATAATGTTCACAGCAGCAGAGAAGTCATTGTCGCCGTATACGTACGACAAGAAAAACATTCCTTTTTGTCGTTTAGAAAAACACTTCATGTAAAAATATTCCTTTTTAATAAACGTAAAAGTCAAAGGGGTTTATACACCGTATAAATGAAAGATGTGTATAAAACCAAATATGCCTCAATGAAAGGAGATTGGGACGAAGACCTTACAAAGATCATTTTTTTAAATAAAATAGATATATTATGTTTATTCACTATAATTACACATAAATAAATTAGAAATACAAGATAGGAAATAATAATATCATGACGTAATTTGAAAGTAGGAGATTAACCCAAAGAATGGAAATTGGGTTAAGAAGTTCCCTTACCTCATGTTCGAATTCACTCGACTGTTCTTTGATCTCCTGAATAATAAACTAGAGTTAATATCAACCATCTTAAGAACCTTTTTCAAGTTCATTATTCCGTTTATATCACTTATTACCATGTCATGAACATTATGTAATTATTTATGTTTATAACAGTTGTTTTGTCGATCTTAGGTACTTGAGTCAAAAATAGACTTCTTATAATTACAAGTTGTTCATATGGTGAAATATCCATTATATCCCGAATTATATTCATGATATAGATATCATATATCTCATATATATCCAGTATATAATATTACATAACATTTAGAGGTAAGAAATGAATGCACCATTCATGGAGACGGTAAGTCGTACGTACACATGAACGCTACTTTCATTTCTATTTCATATTTAATGGAATGAAATCATAATGATATAAAGGTATATTATAATTCCAGTATAATATCATATATAATATCATTTAATCCATCCTTTATTCATCCCACATATGGCATTAACGAGTCAAATCACTTTGAGGGGGCGGTAGTCCGCACTTCCTAAAATAAAAATATCGTGTTTACCCATAATGGAAACAATAAAGATATTCCATAAATTAAAAATACATAACCTTAAGTAAAACATAAAAATATTATATATCATATATATAAATATAGTGACATCTTAATGGACACCTTTGAAAGTGTTATATGAGTGTTGAACAATCATCGTTTCCTGAGGCAGAAATTCGCCATCCACAGAAACAGTATGTTCTTTAACAATTAGATGTAAGTGTGTGTAAGTGTAGCTCGAATACTTCTTATAAAAACATCCTAGTATATTTAGGATACTGTTTTTGTTACAAATGAAATTAATAAAAAGATTTTAGGGGGTTGGAGAAGAAAAATAAAACAAAATAACATAAGAGAAGACATTACCTTAAAATCGGGTAACTCTGTTGATTTGAGCCAAAGGCTTCTTTGGGAAGACTTATTCCCAAAGTGAGGCTTCTAGGAGTAAGGGAGGGAAGTAGGGAGAGTATTTGGGCAGAGGTTGGCCGATCCAAAAGGCTTTGAAGGTGTGAGTAAGGTGTTAGTGGTGGGGCCTTTTATAAGAGAAGAGAAGGGGCATTCTTGGAAAGATTGAAATGTTACATTATTATGAAATGATTTTTCGAATTCTAGAGGTCCCAAACTTATATATTTCTAGGATAAGGTGATAAGGGTTCGAAATATACTCATCCAATAGGTTTTGGACAACTGTAAGCCTTGGATTTTACATTATCTTTTCATTTTATTTAAATCGTTAATTAATGAGGTAATCACTGCATCATCATGGTGTCATAAATAATTTAATTTATTTAATGTCCAAAAATTATAAAAAAAAATATCATGATGTAATAAATCTTTTTATCTTTCTAATGAATATTTATAGTCAAAAATATGACTTGTGTAACCCCATTAAAAAATTGTTTTAGTAAAACAACTTATGTTTGTGACATTTTTATTTTAACTTTAAATAAAAGTTATTTATGTCATTTTCCTACCAAAGTGGCTCCATGGGGTCCCCAATTATACCCATGTATTGTCTTGGTCGTCCATTACTCATCCAATAGAGGTAGGACAAGTTTAAAGGTCATTTCATATTTTTATAATACCATTTTTACATTAAATTTCACTAATTACCTTTAATCACGATTAATTAACCTTAAAAGTTTCTATTCACCAAAAAATTATTTTAATCTCATTGAACAACATTTTACTTCCTAATGACAACCATGTATGTCAGATTTTTGAAAATCAAATCACAGAAGTGGTAATGTTTCATTTAAATGAAAAATCAGTTTTTTAACTGCCACTTAGTGGTTTCACAATTCATCAAAAATTGATGTTTTTCAGAACAATGCCAAAATTTTACCCTAAGATATAATTGATATTCCGAATTCAAAAATGATTTCTATTTTAGAAAATTCCAAACATATAATTTGCATTAATTACTTTTATAATTAATTCTCATTGTCACAACAAATAGCGTGTTTTTAAGAAACAATATATATCAAAAGATTGACAATTGTTTATATCCAATTTCAAAGTGAAATTAATTATAATGACCACCATTGGCTAAAATGGTAAAAATATATTCTAATTATACTTTAAAACCACTAAATAGTATAATTTATCACTATAAATTATTTTGATTAAAAAAGTTGTTTTAAGTATTTTTCACTATTCATAAAAAAATTGATGTTCTCAGAAAATTACAAAAAAAATCAACTTAGGATAATTTCGATATTACGAATAAAAAAATGAAGTTCATTTTGAAATATAAAATTTCTATAATTTTAAAAAGTGGGTATTACTATTCATAACGGATACTTTGATTGGTCGCGGTGTGTTAGAACTCGAACTTGCGTACAATGCTAGTTATTGCATTATTGAAATAGAAGCGTATCGTGAAAGCTTGGGGTGTTACATTCTCCCCTCCTTCTATAAATTGTGTCCTCGCAATTTGAAATTTTTCTTTGTAAATAAAAGGTTGAAAATAGAAAATACTTTTGTGGAAAACCCACATCAGAAATAATGTTAATAAAAATATAACTTTAAAAGAAATAAAGATAAGTACAAAGGTCACCCGAGATAGCCCACACTAGGATTCTATTAAAATATGGATATGGAAGAAAAACAAACCATCAAGGTCTGATGGAGAGTTGTCGAAAACTGGATTAGGAGAAAGTTAACCTTAAGAAAATCACAAACTTGTGATTGGTTAAACGATCACTGAATCCCCAGTTGGAAAAGTTAACCGGCAACGTTTTTGTTTTAAGTTACCGTTTATAAAGTTAAGGAATGTATTTAGAAGATTTACTAAGAACATAAGCGAATATACTTACTTGTCATGTAGACTTTCATTCTTTAATAAATTTTTACCACAACCCCATCTTTCACTCTAAAAGGTAATAGAACTCGAAAATATTCTATTTATCCTAATTGTATAAGGTTTCAAATATTAACACATATCATTTAGATTAGGAAAACTTTTTGTAATAACCAGGGACTTCCTGTAGGCTAGTGGTAGGTAATAAAGGCCTGTTGCACTATGGTTGTGGGTTCGATTCCTGCAGCTTTGTCCAATGCGACGGGTTATGCCCCACCCTGCAGGTTTTCCTTTTCCTAAAACTATAGTATTATAATTTTACAAAAGTAATCTTCAGAAATGTTTTAACCTTAAACAATACTATTCAAAGTTCAACGTAATCCATCCCAACCTTTATTGTTATCCAAAATACCTATGTCCAAACTTTCTCTAAAAGGTCTCTTAATTCCAAAATCAATTTATCAGATTCCCCAAAGTAAAGTTTCTCTTATTGTCACATACTAAAAATATTATTACCTTTATCATATTAAAACCTTACTAAAACAATAAGTACTGCAGTACAATCCTTATATATATATATCACATTATTCTAATAACCAGAATATAATCCATGAGTCCAAAAGCACCAATACATTAATTATTCCGCTTCAACTGTAGTCACAGCATAAGATTGTCCTTGATCCCTTGGCCTTTTCTGAGGTAAGTTTCCCTGACGCTTAGGACATTCATTTGCATAATGACCCATTTCTATACAATTGTAGCATTCAACATTGATAGCCTCTTTCTTTCCCTTGCAATCACGCGCCTGGTGACCTTTTTCTCCACATTTATAACAAACTCCCATTCCTTTTAGGCAAGTACCAGGGTGATTCTTACCACAATTATCACATAATGGAAAATATTTCTTTCCCTTTTTCCCTTTATCTGTCTCTTGTTCCACAGTTCTCTTCTTCTCTTGCTTTACTTTATTGTCATAAGATTTAGAGAATTCCTTTTCTGTCTTGATAGAACATGAGACAATGTCTTTATACAATGAGAAGGTTTGTGAGACTAATGCTCGACGAAGAAATGGTTTTAACCCATAAAAGAAATGATCAATCTTACTTCTTGGGTTAAGTATATAATCTGATGCATGCCTCGCTAACCTTGTAATGTTAGCCTCATACTTTGCGACATTCTCATCCTCCTTTTGTCTCAGACTCAGAAATTGCATTTCCATATCTTCTCGATGGTCATGTGGAAAGTATTTTTCTAAGAAAAGATCTTTGAACTCTATCCATTCCATACTTGATACTTCTTTATCATCCTTTGTATTTTGAATCAATGACCACCATTGTTTAGCATCTCCAGTGAGGCGGTAGACTGCCATGACAACCTTCTCCCTTTCGCTACTCCCCAAGGCGTGGAATATTTTCTCTAATGAGTTTATCCATTTCTCAGCTACTAATGGATTTGTACCCCCATTAAATGTTGGAGGTTGTTGCCTCATGAAGCAGTCTAACATTTATCCTCCACGTTGCTAATCAGGGTGCTCCATACGAGTAAGGTTATTATTCATAACCTGAGTGAGTTGTCCCAGTATGGTAATAAGTTGTTCAGCACCAGTTGCATCTCCAGCTCCACAATAATTATCTTGAGCAGGAGGTAAATCCCTACACGGAGTGCGTGCATTGATACGGTTTCCATTCCTTCCACTAGGTGCCATTTCTAAATAATGTCATAAACTAGATTAGTTTACGAATCAAAATACATAATTACATACTTGTAAAATACTTAACATAAATTGAACTATTTATGGATATAATCCATAATCATAAAAAAAGTTTTCTTTGAGGAAGTATATACTCATAAACCTTCATAGTGGTTTGTAAAGAAAATGAGAATTATCCTAAGCATATCCCTCGGGAGTTTCGTAACCAAGAGTGCAGCAAGGCCCGTTGTCGTGCACCAGTTCTCGTTCGAGTCTAGCTCAAAGCGGTGTTTTCGGGTTTTACCCCTAGGTACATCTGTGCCAAATCCACCTCTTCCTGCTCGTATCCAGACAGGTATGTTTTTCTTGGAAAACTCACAAAATCTCTATAATACCAAAATTCTAGGAAGTTATTCTATATTAATCCTTAAAGCCTATCTTCGGGCGATGTGTTCTAATCAGAGTTTATCTAAATCTAGCTTCCAATGTTAGTACTAAACTTCCTCTGATACCAACTGTAACGCCCCGACCCTAGCTACCCAGAGTCGGTGAATTATTGCGTAACATTGGCATGATCACAAGAGATCAAGTCTCAAAAGACCAATTAGTTTAGTATCCTTGGAAACACTATATACATTCATAAATGTTACATTACATCATAAAGTGAAAAACTACAATAACAAAGTCTCCATAGTCCACACTCATATCCTCTTCTGACTATCCCTGCAGCTCATTCATAAAATACTTCTTCACGTCTTGGAAAATATTAAAACATTGAAAGGGGTGAGCTCAGATGCCCATTAAGGATAACAATATTGCGAAAGCTTTCATAAATAAACATTAACATTTAAGGCAATGTATAACTAAAACAAAAGCCTTTTTAAACTTGAACTTCAGCATGATATGGAAAAAATAAAATTAAATAATGCCATTTACTTACTCACATGGATATTCTACTAGTCGAATAATCACATGAAATATCAATAACCACTTTCATAATGATGGAATGCATAATGCCAGACTATCATAACCACGTAGTCAAGGACTCGTGCCAAGACCACAAATAAGATTTTTTCAAGGCCTCATGCCAAGACACTAGTTTGTCTCATGAGACCTACCGATGCATCGAGGAGCTATAGCGGGCTCCACCCGTCACTTATTAAGTCCAATGCATTACTCATATGAATAGGTTTAAACATATCATAAACCATAACATAATCATATCACATAAAATATGCATAAAGGAAACATAAAATTTCCACATTTCAATCACAAGATATCAATACAACACATTGATATAATAAAAACACTTTCAAAACCATTTTCAATACCAAAATAAAAGAAAATTAAAACATGATATTTATTTTTCATTTTTAAAAAATGTTGAGGCTTGTAGAGGAAGCTGAAACTCAAATAATGGTCACGGCAGCGGAGAAGTCATTGTCTCCGCACACGTACGACAAGAAAAACATTCCTTGTTTTCGTTTAGAAAAACACTTTGTATAAAAATATTCCTTTTGAATAAACGTAAAAGTCAAAGGGGTTTATACACCGTATAAATGAAAGATGTGTATAAAACCAAATATGCCTCAATGAAAGGAGATTGAGATGAAGACCATACAAATATCATTTTTTTAAATAAAATAGATCTATTATGTGTATTCACTATAATTACACATAAATAAAGTACAAATACAAGATAGGACATAATAATATCATGACGTAATTTGAAAGTAGGAGATTAACCCAAAGAATGAAAATTGGGTTAAGAAGTTCCCTTACCTCGTGTTCGAATTCACTCGACCATTCTTTGATCTCCTGAATAATAAACTAGAGTTAATATCAACCATCTTAAGAACCTTTTTCAAGTTCATTATTCCGTTTATATCACTTATTACCATGTCATGAACATTATGTAATTATTTATGTTTATAACAGTTGTTTTGTCGATCTTAGGTACTTGAGTCAAAAATAGACTTCTTATAATTACAAGTTGTTCATGTGGTGAAATATCCATTATATCCTGAATTATATTCATGATATAGAGATCATATATCTCATATATATCCAGTATATAATATTACATAACATTTAGAGGTAAGAAATGAAATGCACCATTCATGGAGATGGTAAGTCGTGCGTACGCATGAACGCTACTTTCATTTCTATTTCATATTTAATGGAGTGAAATCATAATGATATAAAGGTGTATTATAATTCTAGTATAATATCATATATAATATCATTTAATCCATCCTTTATACATCCCACATATGGCATTAACGATTCAAATCACTTTGAGGGGGTGGTAGTCCGCACTTCCTAAAATGAAAATATCACGTTTACCCATAATGGAAACAATAAAGGTATTCCATAAATGAAAAATACATAACCTTAAGTAAAACACAAAAATATTATATATCATATATATAAATATAGTGACATCTTAATGGACACCTTTGAATGTGTTATATGAGTGTTGAACAATCATCGTTTCGTGAGGCAGAAATTCGCCATCCACTGAAACAGTATGTTCTTTAACCATTAGATGTAAGTGTGTGTAAGTGTAGATCTAATACTTCTTATAAAAACATCCTAGTATATTGAGTATACTGGTGTTGTTACAAATGAAATTATTAAAAAGAGTTTAGGGGGTTGGAGAAGAAAAATAAAACAAAATAACATAAGAGAATACATTAACTTAAAATCAGGTAACTCTGTTGATTTGATCCAAAGGCTTCCTTGGGAAGAATTCTGCCCAAAGTGAGGCTTCTAGGAGTAAGGGAGGGAAGTTGTGAGATTATTGGGGCAGAGTTTGGCCGAGCCAAAAGGCTTTGAAGGTGTGAGTAAGGTGTTAGTGGTGGGGGCCTTTTATAAGAGGAGAGAAGGGGCATTCTTGGAAAGATTGAAATGATACATTATTATGAAATTCTTTTTCAAATTATAGAGGTCCCAAACTTATATATTTATAGGATAAGGTGATAAGGGTTCGAAATATACTCATCCAATAGGTTTTTTACAAGTTTAAGCCTTGGATTTTACATTATCTTTTCATTTTATTTAAATTGTTAATTAATGAGGTAATCACTGCATCATCATGGTGTCATAAATAATTTAATTTATTTAATGTCCAAAAACTATAAAAAAAATATAATGATGTAATAAATCTTTTTATATTTATAATGAATATTTATAGTCAAAAATATGACTTGTGTAACCCCATTTAAAAATTGTTTTAGTAAAACAACTTATGTTTGTGACATTTTTATTTTAACTTTAAATAAAAGTTATTTATGTCATTTTCATACCAAAGTGGCTCCATGGGGTCCACAAGTTGACCCATGTATTGTCTTGGTCGGCCATGACTCATCCAATAGAGGTAGGACAAGTGTAAAGGTCATTTCATATTTTTATAATACCATTTTTACATTAAATTTCACTAATTACCTTTAATCGCGATTAATTAAACTTAAAAGTTACTATTCACCAAAAAAATTATTTTAATCTCACTGAACCACATTTTACTTCCTAATGACAACCATGTATGTCAGATTTTTGAAAATCAAATCACAGAAGTGGTAATGTTTCATTTAAATGAAAAATCAGTTTTTTAACTGTCACTTAGTGGTTTCACTATTCATCAAAAATTGAAGTTTTTCTGAACAATGCCAAAATTTCATCCTAAGCTATAATTGATATTCTGAATTCAAAAATGATGTCTATTTTACAAAATTCCAAATATATAATTTTCATTAATTACTTTTATAATTAATTCTCGTTGTCACAACATATAGCGTGTTTTTAAGAAACAATATATATCAAAAGATTGACAATTGATTATGTGAAATTTCAAAGTGAAATTAATTATAATGACCACCATTGGATAAAATGGTAAAAATATATTCTAATTATACTTTAAAACCACTAAATAGTATAATTTAACACTATAAATTATTTTGATTAAAAAAGTTGTTTTAAGTATTTTTCACTATTCATAAAAAAATTGATGTTCTCAGAAAATTACAAAAAATTCAACTTAGGATAATTTCGATATTACGAATACAAAAATGAAGTCCATTTTGAAATATAAAATTTCTATAATTTTAAAAAGTGGGTATTGCTATTCATAACGGATACTTTGATTGGTCGCGGTGTGTTAGAACTCAAACTTGCGTACAATGCTAGCTATTTCATTATTGAAATAGAAGCGTATCGTGAAATCTTGGGGTGCTACATTCTCCCCTCCTTCTATAAATTGCGTCCTCGCAATTTGAAAATTTTCTTTGAAAATAAAAAATTGAAAATAGAAAATACCTTTGTGGAAAACCCACATCGGAAATAAGGTTAGTAAAAATACAACTTTAAAAGAAATAAAGATAAGTACAAAGGTCACCCGAGATAGCCCATACTATGATTCTTTGAAAATATGGATATAGAAGAAAAAAAACCATCAAGGTCTGATGGAGAGTTGTCGAAAACTGGATTAGGAGAAATTTAACCTTAAGAAAATCACAAACTTGTGATTGGTTAAACGGTCATTGAATCCCCAGTTGGAAAAGTTAACCGGCAACGTTTTTGTTTTAAGTTACCTTTTATAAAGTTGAGGAATGTATTTAGAATATTTACTAAGAACATAAGGGAATATACTTACTTGTCATGTAGACTTTCATTCTTTAATAAATTTTTACCACAAACCCATCTTTCACTCTAAAAGGTAATAGAACTCGAAAATATTCTATTTATCCTAATTGTATAAGGTTCCAAATATTAACACATATCATTTAGATTAGGAAAACTTTTTGTAATAACCAGGGACTTCCTGCAGGATAGTGGTAGGTAATAAAGGCATGTCGCACTATGGTTGTGGGTTCGATTCCTGCAGCTTTGTCCAACACAACGGGTTATGCCCTACCCTGCAGGTTGTCCTTTTCCTAAAACTATAGTATTATAATATTACAAAAATAATCTTCAGAAATGTTTTAACCTTAAACAATACTATTCAAAGTTCAACATAATCCATCCCAACCTTTATTTTTATCCAAAATACCTCTGTCCAAACTTTCTCTAAAAGGTCTCTTAATTTGAAAATCAATTTATCAGATTCCCCAAACAAAGTAAAGTTTCTATTATTGTCACATACTAAAAATATTATTACCTTCATCATATTAAAACCTTACTAAAACAACAATTACTGCAGTACAATCCTTATATATATATCACATTATTCTAATAACCAGAATATAATCCATGAGTCCAAAAGCACCAATACATTAATTATTCTGCTTCTACTGTAGTCACATCATAAGATTGTCCTTGATCCCTTGGCCTTTTCTGAGGTAAGTTTCCGTGATGCTTAGGACATTCATTTGCATAATGACCCATTTCTCTACAATTGTAGCATTCAATATTGATAGCCTCTTTCATTCCCTTGCAATCACGCGCCTGGGTACCTTTTTCTCCACATTTATAACAAACTCCCATTCCTTTTAGGCAAGTACCAGGGTGATTCTTCCCACAATTATCACATAATGGAAAATCCTTCTTTCCCTTTTTCCCTTAATCTGTCTCTTGTTCCACAGTTCTCTTCTTCTCTTACTTTTCTTTATTGTCATAAGATTTAGAGAATTCCTTTTCTATCTTGATAGCACATGAGACAATGTCTTCATACGATGAGAAGGTTTGTGAGACTAATGCTCGATGAAGAAATGGTTTTAACCCATCAAAGAAACGATCAATCTTACTTCTTGGGTTACGTATATAATATGATGCATGCCTCGCTAACCTTGTAAAGTTAGCCTCATACTTTACGACATTCTCATCCTCCTTTTGTCTCAGAATCAGAAATTGCCTTTTCATATCTACTCGATGGTCATGTGGAAAGTATTTTTCTAAGAAAAGATCTTTGAACTCTCTCCATTCCATACTTGATACTTCTTCATCATCCTTTTTATTTTGAATCAATGACCACCATTGTTTAGCATCTCCAGTGAGGCGGTAGACTTCCATGACAACCTTCTCCCTTTCGCTACTCCCCAAGGCGTGGAATATTTTCTCTAAGGAGTTTATCCATTTCTCAGCTACTAATGGATTTGTACCCCTATTAATTGTTGGCGGTTGTTGCCTCATGAAGCAGTCTAACATTGATCATCCACGTTGCTAATCAGGGTGATCCATACGAGTAAGGTTATTATTCATAACCTGAGTGAGTTGTCCCAGTATGGTAATAAGTTCTTCAGCACCCGTTGTATCTCCAGCTCCACAATAATTATCTTGAGCAGGAGGTAAATCCCTACACGGAGTGCGTGCATTGATACAGTTTCCATTCCTTCCACTAGGTGACATTTCTAAACAATGGCATAAACTAGATTAGTTTATGAATTAAAATACATAATTCCATATTTGTAAAACACTTTACATAAATTGAACTATTTATGGATATAATCCGTAATTATAAAAATGTTTTCTTTGAGGAATTATATACTCGTAACCCTTCATAGTGGTTTGTATAGAAAATGGGAAATATCCTAAGCATATCCCCCGGGAGTGTTGTAACCAAGAGTGCAGCAAGGCCCGTTGTTGTGCACCAGTTCCCGTTCGAGTCTAGATCAAAGCGGTGTTTTCGGGTTTTACCCCTAGGTACATCTGTGCCTGAGCCGCCTATACCTGCTCATATAAAGACAGGGATGTATTGCTCGGAAAACTCACAAAATCTCTACAATACCAAAATTCTAGGAATTTCTTCTATACTAATCCTTAAATTCTATCTTCGGGCTATGTGATCTAATCAGAGTTTATCTAAATCTAGCTTCCAAGGTTAGTACTAAAATTCCTCTGATACCAACTGTAACGCCCCGACCCTAGCTACCCAGAGTCAGTGCATTGTTACGTAACATTGGCATGATCGCAAGAGATCAAGTCTCGAAAAACCAATTAGTTTAGTATCCTTGGAAACATTATATACATTCATAAATGTTACATTACATCATAAAGTGAAAAACTACAATAATAAAGTCTCCATAGTCCACACTCATATCCTCTTCTGACTATCCCTGCAGGTCATTCATAAAATACTTCTTCACATCCTGGAAAATATTAAAACATTGAAAGGGGTGAGCTCAGATGCCCAGTAAGGATAACAATATTACGGAAGCATTCATAAATAAACATTAAAATTTAAGGCAATGTATAACTAAAACAAAATCCTTTTTAAACTTGAACTTCAGCATGATATTGAAAAAATAAAATTAAATAATGCCATTTACTTACTCACATGGATATTCTACTAGTTGAATAATCACATGAAATATCAATAACCACTTTCATAATGATGGAATGCATAATGCCAGACTATCATAACCACGTAGTCAAGGCCTCGTGCCAAGACCACAAATAAGATTTTGTCAAGGCCTCATGCCAAGACACTAGTTTGTCTCATGAGACCTACCGATGCATCGAGGAGCTATAGCGGGATCCACCCGTCACTTATTAAGTCCAATGCATTCCTCATATGAACAGTTTTAAACATATCATAAACCATAACATAATCATATCACATAAAATATGCATAAAGGAAACATAACATTTCCACATTTCAATAACAAGATATCAATAAAACACATTGATATAATAAAAACACTTTCAAAACTATTTTCAGTACCAAAATAAAAGAAAATTAAAACTTGATATTTATTTTTCATTTTTAAAAAATGTTGAGGCTTATAGAGGAAGCCGAAACTCAAATAATGGTCACGGCAGCGGAGAAGTCATTGTCGCCGCATACGTACGACAAGAAAAACATTCCTTTTTGTCGTTTAGAAAAACACTTCATATAAAAATATTCCTTTTGAATAAACTTAAAATTCAAAGGAGTTTATACACCGTATAAATGAAAGATGTGTATAAAACCAAATATGCCTCAATGAAAGGAGATTGAGACGAAGACCTTACAAAGATCATTTTTTTAAATAAAATAGATCTATTATGTGTATTCACTATAATTACACATAAATAAAGTACAAATACAAGATAGGACATAATAATATCATGACGTAATTTGAAAGTAGGAGATTAACCCAAAGAATGGAAATTGGGTTAAGAAGTTCCCTTACCTCATGTTCGAATTCACTCAAACGTTCTTTGATCTCCTGAATAATAAACTAGAGTTAATATAAACCATCTTAAGAACCTTTTTCAAGTTCATTATTCCATTTATATCACTTATTACCATGTCATGAACATTATTTAATTATTTATGTTTATAACAGTTGTTTTGTCGATCTTAGGTACTTGAGTCAAAAATAGACTTCTTATAATTACAAGTTGTTCATGTGGTGAAATATCCATTATATCCCGAATTATATTCATGATATATATATCATATATCTCATATATATCCAGTATATAATATTACATAACATTTAGAGGTAAGAAATTAAATGCACCATTCATGGAGACGGTAAGTCGTACGTACGCATGAACGCTACTTTTATTTCTATTTCATATTTAATGGAATGAAATCATACTGATATAAAGTTATATTATAATTCCAGTATAATATCATATATAATATCATTTAATCCATCCTTTATACATCCCACATATGGCATTAACGATTCAAATCACTTTGAGGGGGCGGTAGTCCGCACTTCCTAAAATGAAAATATCGCGTTTACCCATAATGGAAACAATAAAGGTATTCCATAAATGAAAAATACAGAACCTTAATTAAAACCTAAAAATATTATATATCATATATATAAATATATTTACATCTTAATGGCCACCTTTGAAGGTGTTATATGAGTGTTGAACAATCATCGTTTCGTGAGGCAGAAATTCGCCATCCACAGAAACATTATGTTCTTTAACCATTAGATGTATGTGTGTGTAAGTGTAGCTAGAATACTTCTTATAACATCATCCTAGTATATTGAGGATACTGGTGTTGTTACAAATTAAATTAATAAAAAGAGTTTAGGGGGTTGGAGAAGAAAACCAAAACAAAATAACATAAGAGAAGACATTACCTTAAAATCGGGTAACTCTGTTGATTTGAGCCAAAGGCTTCTTTGGGAAGAATTCTGCCCAAAGTGAGGCTTCTAGGAGTAAGGGAGGGAAGTTGGGAGAGTATTTGGGTAGAGTTTGGCCGAGCCAAAAGGTTTTTAATGTGTGAGTAAGGAGTTAGTGGTGGGGGCCTTTTATAAGAGGAGAGAAGGGGCATTCTTGGAAAGATTGAAATGTTACATTATTATGAAATGCTTTTTCGAATTATAGAGGTCCCAAACTTATATATTTCTAGGATAAGGTGATAAGGGTTCGAAATATACTCATCCAATAGGTTTTGGACAAGTGTAATCCTTGGATTTTACATTATCTTTTCATTTTATTTAAATCGTTAATTAATGAGGTAATAGCTGCATCATCATGGTGTCATAAATATTTTAATTTATCTAATGTCCAAAAATTATAAAAAAACTATCATGATGTAATAAATCTTTTTATCATTCTAATGAATATTTATAGTCAAAAATATGACTTGTGTACCCCAATTTAAAATTTTTTTTAGTAAAACAACTTATGTTTGTGACATTTTTATTTTAACTTTAAATAAAAGTTATTTATGTCATTTTCCTACCAAAGTGGCTCCATGGGGTCCCCAAGTTGACCCATGTATTTTTTTGGTCGGCCATGAATCATCCAATAGAGGTAGGACAAGTGTAAAGGTCATTTCATATTTTTATAATACCATTTTTACATTAAATTTCACTAATTACCTTTAATCGCGATTAATTAAACTTAAAAGTTACTATTCACCAAAAAATTATTTTAATCTCATTGAACCACATTTTACTTCCTAATGACAACCATGTATGTCGGATTTTTGAAAATCAAATCACAGAAGTTGTAATGTTTCATTTAAATGAAAAATCAGTTTTTTAACTGGCACTTAGTGGTTTCACTATTCATCAAAAATTGAAGTTTTTCAGAACACTGCCAAAATGTCACCCTAAGCTATAATTGATATTCCAAATTCAAAAATGATGTCTATTTTAAAAAATTCCAAACATATAATTTGCATTAATTACTTTTATAATTAATTCTCATTGTCACAACAAATAGCGTGTTTTTAAGAAACAATATATATCAAAAGATTGACAATTGTTTATGTCCAATTTCAAAGTGAAATTAATTATAATGACCCCCATTGGATAAAATGGTAAAAATATATTATAATTATACTTTAAAACCACTAAATAGTATAATTTATCACTATAAATTATTTTGATTAAAAAAAGTTGTTTTAAGTATTTTTTCACTATTCATAAAAATTGAAGTTCTCAGAAAATTACAAAAAATTCGACTTAGGATAATTTCGATATTACGAATACAAAAATGAAGTCCATTTTGAAATATAAAATTTATATAATTTTAAAAAGTGGGTATTACTATTCATAACGGCTACTTTGATTAGTCGCGGTGTGTTAGAACTCGAACATGCGTACAATGCTAGCTATTGCATTATTGAAAGAGAAGCATATCGTGAAAGATTGGGGTGTTACAACCTTATATTATCTTTTTAAAGTGATGAGCATGTCTATTAAAGAAAATTATTATTTCTTACATGGTTTCTAAAATTATAGGATTTTTTATCATAAAAAATGATACTGTTGGCAACCTTGTTTTAATGATACAAAATCATGTTAAAAAAATTAATGTTTTTACTATTTTGTGATATTATTTTAAAACATAAGTAAGTCTAGTAAAAATTTGGATAAGTATTGAAAATACTCACCATTGAAGTTGAGTCACCATAAAAAAAATAGTCACTTTCAGGAATGTCTCACCACTAATATATCATACCTCCAGACTATTCCTATATTCATAAAAGGGTTACCATCAAAATTGAGTCATTATTGAGAGGATTCACAATTGAGATGATTCACTACTAAGATGAGTCACCTCTAAAAATGAGTCATCAACAGACCAGACATACCGCTAGCATGTATCATCGCTAGAATATCTCACTATCAGAATGTGTCATCACCAGAGTTCATTCACCACCATCTAAACCCACTATCATTGTTCTAGGAAATTTGAATTAAATATTTCTAATGGATATATTATTAAATTTAATTCTGAGGATTATTTTAATGATTATTCTTAATTATTCAATGGAAACATTAAATGATTTTAGAGACCAGTATGAGGTGGCATAGGATCATGATGATTATTATTCAAACGGGATATAATTCATGCAGTGTTGTATATTAAAATTAATATATTTAATATCCTGTCCAATTGTGAACATATGTAATTAATTATACCACTTACTAAAGAACCATATAGACATCATTCATACCTACACTTCAACTATGAAATAGTTGATCTTATAAAACATATATATCCTTTTATATAGTCAAGACAAAAAAGAGATTATAATGCTCTATTTTACTTCACTTTTCCGAAAAATGGCTCGAGATCCTCTCTAAGATACACCCAAGGAGAATCAATATTTCCTAGAACATCATATCGAGAAATACTATATTCTCTACATATTTATACTTTATCTTTATATTTGTTTCATTTAACTATGAGTAGCATGTTGTTCACCCTGTTTATCAACATGCACTATCTCTTGTGCTATAAATGGAAGATAAAAGATATCTTCTTTTCTCTATTTTCATCTATATACAAACTAGTGTTGTGTAAGAGGTCCTTTTGAGGACTGTGTTTATTTTATTCTCATGGTTATTGTGGAAGAGGTTCTTGTGTGGCCTGGAGAGTTGTCTAGTTGTTGTGTATACTTGATACAATTTGTAGTTCAAGATTATATTTATATAATCTACCTGGTAATAGGTGATTTCCAAGTGGATGGAATTAGGTATCATCTTGATATTAAACCTCTTTTTTATTCTACTATTGGTTTTGTTTTGTTTTATTTTGAAGCATTAAACTAAATTTATTTTAAACTGTAAAAAACCAATACTTTGATAGTTGATCTAAACTAGTTTTTATATAAGTACTTGATTTATTAAATTGATTTCAAAAGTTAAATTAATTTTCATATTATTTTTACTGATAAGTAATAAATATTTACGAAATATTTTAAAAGGTTAAAATTATAATAAACTAATCTTTTGATTAATTGGAAAATTTCTTTTAAATTGGGGGATTTTATTTAAAGAAATTTTAAAAGAAATTTTTATTGGGTACTCAATCCACCCCACCCCCACCCCCTTTTTGAGTTACTCACTCCGACCAATATATTGATTAATTTTTATTGGGAATTGGGATAGTAATTCCTCCCATAATTATGGTAAATACTATTGATTCTAGTGTCTAACCATTGGAGTATTAAAGGTTGGATACAAGATTCATGATCATTCTCACTAACCACCCAGGTGGGGTTTTAATTGGGGAAGGACATCATAGTTTTTTATCCAATTTTTTGTTTAATATGTATAATAGAGTTTGAATTTAATCATGGGTGAGGATTTCATGGGTTTTGTAAGAAACAAAATTCATCTAAATAGAATATGTGATGGGGAAAGTGTATTCTATCTTGGAAACATGTATTTATGGATCCCTATTATCTGATTTAATGACATTATTAGTCTACTAAACATGTTTACGTAGAAATAAAATGATTAAGGGTTATGGAATCTATGAATAGTTCATGCATCATTCTCATAAAAATGCTTAATTGTGAGCTAGGATTTTGATTCTTAATTGTGATTGGTGTTTTATTTATGTTAACCTATGCTGATATGATGTATTCTCTATAATTATATTGAATGTGTTTTAATAATTTTATTCATTCTAGTTTTAAACATGCTTTATTATATACTTACAATATGTTATTATACTTTATTTCATTAGTATTCCATGTTTTTTTATGACCTGAGTTTTGACGCATGTTAATTAATAAACATTGAGAAGCATGTTAGGAATTAAAATTATTAGTTTTTATTAATTATAAAACATTCCTAAATTATTTATTCCATGATTATCCTTTTCTAGAAACCATTCTAGTTTAGTATTCCCTTATTGATTAATTATTAATTAGGTTAAAGGATTATCAGTAAAATTTATAAGGATGTTAATAAATATAAAATTTCTTAAAATGAAATTCCATTTCATGTGTTAAGTTGAGCCTATTATTTATGATGTTTATTATATTTAAATTCAAGATATACATATGAGTTTATTTAATTAAAAATATTAATAAAGTTATAATTATTCTATTAATCATGTATGATTGAATTAATATTTGTACAAAATTCATCTTACATAATTTTATTAGAAAAAATTAATGACGCGTGATTAAATTCGGAAGTAATGTGTTATATGGGAACTTTTCATTATAGAACTAATTTCTAAAACTGATAAATTTTCTAATTAAAACATTATATGATATATGATATGTTTGTTGTTGGTTATGTCATATTGGGAATGATTTTATCAAACTATTATTTAGATTTTATAATGTAATTTAATAAGCATGCTATGTTTTGATTTAGGTATGAGGCATGACTATGAAGAAGGTTATAATTCTACAACAGTTTAATTAAGTATGTTATGTTTTTATTATTAAATTAATATGATGAAAGTATTATGTTTTATTAAATATAAAAGGAAATTAATATGAATATTACATGTGTTCCCCCATGTAATGTTGATTCTAATATTCTTTGAATATTCTATATTAGATTTATAATCATTATCTTGATTATTATTTTATTGATAAGGTGTTTTATTGAATCCTCCTATTTGGATAAGTAAGTAATTTATTTATTATGATTGGTATCATTTCCTAGAATAAATTTTTCTATTATCATTTTTCAAATCCCAAATATTATGTGATATGATGATATTTTTTCGACGTGGTGACAGTGGGATAGAATGAATGATGGAGAAAGGTGTCGAGGGTGATGCTAGAATGATTGGAATAGGTTGATTGTTGGTATTTCTAGTTTTTCCTTCTTATTATGATGGTGTGGTTATTCTTGGACCATGGGTATGTTTTTATTCATGGTATTATGTTCTATTTTATGTTTTTATGATTCATGTGACGTGTTCTAGCCTTGTTATTTGTGTTAAACTAAATATATGATATCAAGATGTCATCAAGACATTATAAAATGGAAGTAGAAAGAGGATTATTTGGATGATGATTTATGGAAGTTAAAAGGACATAAATTACTAAATTTCCTCAGTGAAGAATTTATCCTAGAGGATAAATAATTTTTAGAAGTTATCAAATTTTCCATTGAGTTAATAAAGACTTTGTCTCGGTTCTGAGTCACTATGGGGAATATTTTGTTTCAAATGGTGTCTTAAAGATGATGGAAGGTTAATAATAAAATATAGGATGGGATGATTTAGGGAATTTTTCTTGAAATATTCTAGAAATAATTTATTTATCATATGCATATGTATATCCACATAAAATTTCTTAAGGGGAACCAACATTGGGAAGAAAGTGTGTGCACCTTTGGGAATAATTTTATAAACCTTGCTAGCTAGTTTCTGAATTTCCTTACCAGTAAAGAAGATCAATCATTGCATTTGAGTCCTCTAAATAGTCTTATATTTAATAATATTTCAGGGACCTTCAGTTAATGTAATGGGAAGAGGTAATGGATCACAAATAGATTATAGAGAGAGGAATTTATATGAGATAAGGTTTCACTAAAGAACCATTTTGAGTTTATAAGAATATGGAAATAAACGTTATGAGTTGTGGTTCTTATGCTCTATAGAAGAGGACAGTGATGCGATATTCTAGAGTTAATGAATATCTACAGGTTCTAGGGATGAGTGGATTGAGTTTCCCCATGTTAGATGATTTTATTAGTTTCCATTGTAATGTTTTGGGCTATATCTAGTAAGATTTCCATAAGGGACAACATGCTTCTCAATCTTTGGTGGGTAGTTAGTTGGGATATGGGAGGTGAATCATGTTATAAGATCACATTAGTAGTGTATAAATAATATTTTAGAAGTATATCCCTATGTTTTTTTTCATTTATATTTTATTATTCTATATTCTATTTGGATTCTTAGGGGATGAAACATTTGAGTTGTATTTGAGGTGGATTATAGGGTTTTCAATTTATTTAGATTGAGGATAGAGATATCTTTACTCTAGGTTTTTGTTTTTATTCTTATGGTTGAGATAATATGATAGATATCTGACTTATTGGACTATTATTTTCCAACCACCTTAATTTTTTTTCTAGCCCTTGAAGGGTATGAGTGCGAGTTTAGAGGCTTTTAATTGAGTTTTTGGACCACATGTTCAAAAACACTAGTAGTGAATGTCATGGTCCCACCTGTTTTGGGGTTTTGTTCATTGTGCTTTCTCATTTTGATTTTATATATCATTGGGGTACAAAAACCGCATTTTTATTCTTGTATAGGTGGTTTTTGTCCATCCTTTTAAGGGATTTGTCCCCAAGAGTTATTTGTGGTGGTTCTTTGTGAACCTATAGAGTTCTGTGCCCATTTTCTGAGGTTTGGTGTGTTATAGAGGCTCTAGATGAGGATACCACACAATGGTCTGATAAATTTCATAGGTATTAGTGGTTGGATGTGTTTGTTGAGTTTACTTAGTTAGAAATAAGGAAAGAAAAACACCAATGGAGATCATTATGGTGGATGTACATTGTAAAGTTGAGATGTTTGGGTTTTTTGAAAATAGTGAGGGTGGATCCAACACATTATGGTTTAATCTTTTGTGGGATGAAAATGGTGAGGGGAATCCTTCCTTACTATGGTGGTAAGCCATGGTGGAGGAATGAATCAGTATGATTTGGGGGATTATGGTTTATTTATTTTATTCTCATTCACCCATTTTTGTTCACTTCCTTACCTATCATGGAATTAATATTAAAATATGGATCATTAAACCACTATAAATTTTCCTTGTGTTTTTATCAAAGTGGGTGGGGGTTGATGAGTATCATATGAACATAATTTTTTTAAAGGGGTATAGTGTTGGTTTTATCCCTTCCTTCTTCTATTTACTCATTTTTAGAGAAGGTAGTAGAAATATGCTTCTTGGATTTGGTGGATCAGTCGAGGAGGATAGTAAAGAAATAGCTCAGAGGGAGTTCATAAAGATTTGTTTGTCTAAATAATAACTTTAATGACATGGAGTTTAATTAGAATTATTAAGGTAAGATATTTCATATTTTTACTTTTATCTTCTAAAAATTACATGTTTATTAATATGATTTATAATTATATGAGTTGCCTTATTGAACCTCGAACCATTTCTTTGTTATCCCCTTGAATCAAATGATTAGAATTATTGTCATTCATCTTCATTATTATACCATTATCTTAAATGATTAAAATATCAATCGGTAACCTAATTTAAATCTACCTATTTAATAATATTACACAATTATTTTTATCAGTTAAATCCTTTATAATCAACCCACATAGGAAATTCCTTCAGGTATGGTAAGTGATTACTCTCCTGTAAAACTTAGTGGATAATATTTTACTCCAGGGGTGAATTGTTATTTTTTATGAATTTTACTAGCATGATCTTATCTTAGGACATTTTTTAGTCCAAGGTAAGGGGTCATTTTATGATTTCTTTTATTCTTTTTAATACTCTATTTTACCATACTTGGTGTTGTTGGTTTGGTCTGGGTATGAGAATATTGTGGGTTTCCTTGTTTTGTGATTGTGTGAGATTAACTATTCGCTTCTTGATATTAACCCTATATTTCATTCTTAAATTTTTTCACTATTATTTACTATTATGATTTTTTTTTATACTACTACTATGGAAGCTATTTTATAGGGGAAATAAAAGGGAATATAACCTGAAAGTAGTAAGAATATCGTGTTGGTCATCTTCCTCTTTATTCCCTTTTGATATTATGAATTGGTAATTCATGTTTCAGTATGGTTTTGTATAATATAGTTTATATTAGGATAAAATATATGTGGATTTTAACACTCCAATTTTTTGTAAATTATTTTTTTGAACTAATTTAATCATTTCGATATTTTTCATTTCATGCAACATTGAATATAGCTTGTGTTATTAAAAATAACCAAGTATTATTTATTTATATGAAAAAAAAAGTCAGTCTTTCACTAAAAAAACTTATATTATCTTTTAGCACACACAAAACTTGGTTTGGATTGTGTTACACACAATGTTGAGTTCCTTTGATAACTTGTGTGACATGTAAGACCTAGTTTTACAAAACTACAATGTATTATTAATAATATTATTAAGTTGTTATTATAGTTTCACTTATTCATCAAGATGGATGGTATGAATGGGATTACCTGAATTCTGAAAATATTTTTTATGCATGTTTATAAAATTAATTCTTTGGTAATGAATTAGTTATAAATGAGATTATAAACTATTCGAAAAAATTCCTTTTATGAAAAACTATTTTCTATGTATAAACATGTTTTATGTCAATAAATTAAATAAACTAATTTTTATGAATTATTTTAATGTAATTTATATATTATAAATTAAATCAACTATTTAACATTATTATTATGTTTTTTCAATATGATATATAAGAATAAATCTGATTTTATGCTTAAAAATATGTCTTTTTTCTAAGAGTAAGTTTTTCTGCCTTTTAATGGTTGACTTGTTTTAAAAATAATTTTTGACACTTTTATAATTTATATTATACATAATAAAATTAATTTTTTAAATAATAATTTAAATATTTACTTTTTGAATATTTTTTTACTTTTCTAATATTTTTTATTTTTTGATGAATACTGAAAACCCTGAATTTTAATTGAAAACGTCATGTTTTTCTAATTTATTTATATATTAAAATTATTTTTGAAGTTTATTTTTAAAGTATATTTAGATCCATTGTACATCTATTAATACAATTTAGGTCATTTGAATCAATTTTACATTGAAATTGGATATAAAAACATTTCAAACTTTTGAATATTTTGACTTTAAATACTCTTTGTCTCCTCTCATCTACGGGATAAATTTTAAATTAATTTTTTCCACTTATATATTTATAATTTGAAAAAATGAATTAAATATTTAAAATAATTATATTTTATAATTTATGTTAAGTTTGTATAATTTTTAAACCAAAAAATATTTGTAAAATCAACTAAAATTAATTACAGCGATTACGGTAAAAATGAGTTTACTTAGTGGTTAAACTTTAATATTAAGGGTAAAATGAACTATAAAATTGTCAAAAATATATTTTATATATATATTTAGACCATTTAATTACTTTTATAAAAATTGGATCATTATTGGAGGCACATTATGTAATTGAGACCTCTCAATATTGTTTACCATTTTTAATTTACAAGAATGTCACTCCCCATCCACTATAAAAGGGCACTCACCCCTAACTTATTCACACCTCTCAAGACATTTGGATCATCCAAAACCTGTTAAAATATAATAAATAATTCCTAAATTAATCATATATTCCTCAAATTGAGAATAAATCCAACTAATGAATCCCTTCGGTGAAAACCAAAAGGAGTTACCCAAAGAAGAGGTAACATCCTTCAACAAGCACTTCAATTTTATTTTTTTTACACCCCATAAATTATTATTATTACATGATTATATTAAAAACTAAGTATAATAAATATAATAATATGTTTTTATGTTAATGTTATTATATACACTCACACACACTTCCATCAAATAGGATACGCAATCATCATTCATGTGTACGTTGTACTACCGCCTCGCGAACCAATGTCTTTAGTTTTTCCATTAAAACCTATAAACGATGGGAATAATGATGGAATTAATATTTTTATAATATATACATTATATTTATGATGTATATATTCTTATTAAATCATTATATAACACATAACTTCATGATTTCTAATTTCCGGGAAGACGGTAACTTCGTTGGTGGATGTGTGGGCTACCACCTCCTCAAAGCGATGTGATTCGGTCACACTTTACATGGAATGTATTAATTATGGGTTTAATAAAAATATGTGATATATATGAAATATTAATTATACTTTAAGGATGATATATATATATATATATCATTTACTTTTTTTTATTTAAAAATATGACAAGAAAATGGAAACAGCGTTCATGCGTATGTACGGCTTAACATCTACATGAACAGTATATTTCATTTCATAATTTTATCATTTATAGGTTATTATAAATAATTATATACTTAATATATATGATATTTATATCATGTTTTAAATTCATGAAAAAAAATTAAATCATGATCTATGTAAGAGGATCAAGAATAACAAGTCAAGACATATACGAAAAACAAAGCAGTTATTACCTGAAATGTAACTTTAACATGAAATTGTTAAAAGAAGGTAATATAAAGTAATAATTAAATAATATATTGTATTATATATAATAATATGGATATTTTTTATATTTATAATAAGATTATATTTTTTATACTGGATGTTTTAATGTTTATGAAGAAAGTCAATACTTAATGAAAAGCAATTTCATCTCACGTTTTTATATCTATGAGATACATTACTTATTCCTCACTTGTTTATTTTGTGTGGTGTATATACTAAACTATGAAATGTTATATAATTAATTTTATTTATTTAATTACATTCAAATTTTCAATTAATGTTATTCTTTAATGTATCTCATGACTCAAAAGTTATTCAATTAATAAGGAATTTTTTTCTCACTTTTATTTTCTGTGAGACACAATCCATGATCACTAAATATTTATTATATGCAGTGTCTATAATTCCCATGTATTAATTTTATGATTATTATAATTATAATTATTAGTATTAACATATTAAATTTGGGATCTCTCTTTCATGGGGTTTACAGTTCAAAAGTTACCAAATCAATAAGGGGATTTTGTCTCAATTTTCCTTCTTTGAGACACATGTTATACTATGCACCTATATTGTTTTAAAAGGTCTACATATTGACTCTCTTCCATGTTATATAATTAATCTACTAATTTTAATGATATTTTTATCTTCATGTAATTTTATTCTCTCATGGGGATTAGGATTCAAGGATACCAAAGTGGTAAGAGTTTTATGTCACAATCTCACTGTTTTGATCAGGATTGTTTGTTTCCAATGTTGAAATCTTATAATCTAACTCTCCGTAATTGTCATGAATATTATTATAATATTTTTATTCATGATATCTTCATGTAATGGTATAGTTTTTCCACTCTTTGGTACTTAATAAAATTAATAAAATATTTTTTAAGATAATCTGACTTTATTTCTCTCTTCAGTCAGAAAATATGTGTTATTTAATAAATATGTTTTATAAATATGTTTTAAAAATGTTCAAAATGATATTTTAATCTCATATTTAAGGAAAATAATTTTTAAATTTTTTTATGTTTTAAAAAAAATTAAAATGGTTTTCAAATCTTACTTTATAAATTTTTAGGGTTTTTTCAAAAAAAAAAATTTCAAAATGTTTAATTATTTAAAAATAATTTCTTCAAATAAGAAAGGATATTTTATAAAATAAATTTTTTAAATTGATTTTACTTCAGGATTTCTATGTTTTAAATTTTTTTCCAAACAAAATTATTTTAAAAATGATTTATGTCTTAAAATGTTATTTTCAATGAAATGTTATTTTCCTTAAGAAATTAACCAAGTGATATTTCAATATCCCTCTATATCTCAAATGACATACTTTTATATATCTTATTATTTACTAGGGATATGATCCATGAAAACCATTCTTATACTTTCTCTAAAATTTTTATGTTTACTATAAATCGTTGTTTATGAAACCCATTTCTCTTCGATGAGTTATATCATTATAAAATAATTTTGAAACTCAATTCCTTTCACAATTTATTCTAAGATAAAATTATTATGAAACTTATATTTTTTTCATAGGTTATTATATGATGAAATTTTTATTATATCTATTTTATTTCATGGGTTATGATATAATGTTTAATAAACCCATCTTTTTTATGAGTCGTGATATAATGAATGTTTTATTATATTGTGGCACACATAAGTATGATTTCACTATTTAATAGGTGGTACCTACATCTTGCTCCAATAAATTGGGTAATGATAAATTGTATATGAGTGGGTTGTATTAAAAAAATAAAAACAAGGGGTACATGGATTGTAACCCAAGCTTGAAAACAAGAGGGTACTCGGATTGTAGCCCAAGCCCAAAAACAAAAGGATACATGGGTTGTATCCCAACCTCAGAAACAAGAGGTTAAATGAGTTATAGACCAATCTCAAAAACAAGAGGGTATATGAGTTTTATCCCAAGACTAAAAATAAGAGGGTATACATGTTGTATCCCAAGCCCAAAAACAAGAGGGTACATGGGTTGTTAGCCTAATCCCAAAGAAGATTCATGGGTTATTATCCAAAGACTAACATGTTTTTAAGATCATGGTTGGTATCATTGACATAATATTTAATATTATTATGTATATACCAAAAATTATTTTTCTTATACCTATGTTATGCTCTCATGGATTATTCTCTTTTATTTATTTATGATTCATATCTTATGAATGTAAAATCCTTATGCCAGGACTTAAGATGATGATATTTGATATACAGGGTATGATCTTTAAATTTTATACTCATGTTCATATATTATTATACTCATGTTATGATTATATATCCCATTTAATTACCCTTACAGATCATTTGATACCACACTTTCTTATTTTTCCTTTCCCTAGGTTTTGAAGAAAGGTTTTGAGTAGGATTACTAAAACGGAGTATATTTGTGAGAAAAATTAAAGATATTTCACCATGTAATAATATTATGTTCCAAGTTTCCAAATACACTAAACTATCATGGTCCTCAAGCATGAACTTTTGAAATGTATAGAATATTAATCTAAAATGATGTAATATGCATGTATGTTAAGACTAGGTCATTATAGTTTGTATCAAAGGAATTTTTCATTCAAAATTCAGAAACTAGGATGAGAAAACATTAATGATATCCCTATAGGGATATTTCGAAGGATATGTATAGGGATGTCTCTAAGGATAATTCTAAGGATGGGTTAAAGTATAGGAAAATTTCATCGAATTTTGGTATAAAGGGTAAAGTGAGTTGATTCATAGAAATACATATCTTTCTAGATACATAAATTGATGTGGCTCTAGAATAGATGTGCATAGGAAAAACAACCTTGAAAACTTAATTTTGATCTTGAATCGATCGAGAACTGGTACATGACAACGGATCTTTTTGTACACCAAGTTTAACACTCTGGAGGGATATTCATTAGACATTCATAGACTCTTTACAAAAAATCATGAATAATTTAATTAGATTATGATCATGTATGATCAAGGATAATTCAAAGTTGTTAAAGATTTAAAATAAGGTGTCATGAATTAGACAACCTATAAGTAATTTTTTAGGATTATGTAGTTTAATATTATTATTAGTGTTTCTCACACTATGCTTTTAGTTTTAGTTTATGGCTGAAATAAGAAGGTATTATCTTGATATTTAATCTAATGGGGAATTTTGTGACTATGTCGAACTAAATTGGATGATGACTCGATAAAAAGATATTGCGACTCTTCCAAATTAGATTTAGTGACATATAATTAACAATGTGAACATTTTTGATATTCCTAACATGTTGAATAAGAGGAAGATGAACTTTTATGAAATTTCACATGGTAAGGAACATAGAGGAAAGAATATTTGGAATCCTACATGTCAATAATAAGAGAATTGGAACATCGAAGAATACCTCAAATGGAGAGGAAGATATTATTTGTGTTGATAAAATATTCATAGAGTAAATAATTGTCAAGGATTCCAATGTATTATTTATGGAGAATATGGGAATTACCCGACTCAATGCCGTGACCTAAAAATTTACCTCTAAACTATGGAAGTACATATTCCATGACAATCGTTAAAGATTAAGGATTTAAGTATATATGAATTTAGATTCAAGATTTATGAAATATATGTGGATTGTTCAGTTTATATTTTTTTATAACGATTTACAACAATATGTTGAATGGTTCTGATGGTCTTGAAAAGTGATTTAATGGAAATTTTATATTATTGTGAATCACATGATTAAGAGAAAGATAACCCTTATTATATTCCTAGTGTTAAGATAATTATGTTTGTATAAATTAAATTAGATAGTAATAATTACCTTGGAATTGATTAATTATTTATTGAAAAAGTGGTTTATGTTATCATTGATTGAGTTTACGACATTCTTGGATTTATATAATATAAAAAATAATCTTTGGAATAAGGAAACATTCATGTTTTTAATAAGGATTTATGGTATTCTAGTTATTATCATGTTTCAAGAGAATATATGATGAAGGCATTCACGTGTTTAGTATCCAACAAATAAAATCTACTTTATGATATATGGGGGATCAATGTTAAGCTGATTCTAAGAAATTTAGTGTCCTTATTTCTAATGTTTTGGACTTTCCTCTTTCTTAAGGGTTATTAGTTTAACTATTTATCGAATGGTTTATATTAAACATCAGATGAGGTTTTAGAGATTAAAGTATTATTTCACCATATGAGGATCTATTCATATTGGATAACTTTTGATAACTACTTTTTTGTGAGAAAGACATATGGAATGACCTGTCATTCTATTAATGGATCTCATGATCTACTAATTCTTCAAGAATTAAAAATATACCTTTATTTATTATAATAATAGATGAAGGGGAAATTTATTATGGGAAAAAAGTTGATGTTGTGCTAAAATCAAGTAAGTATATCTTCTCATGAAAATTATTATACATTAGTAAAAATTCTTGAAATACAATTTTGTCCCATTATCATCATTTTTTATGATATCAATGACCTTTTTTAAGCCTCTTTGGGTTATAGATTTGTGATCATGAACTTTATCCTAATCATGTTATATATCACTCTCCATCAGAACTTGATAGTTATATTTATCTTATATTTCCATGTTTTTACTTACCACCTATGTTCTACTATGTAGAAACCTAGTTATGAGTTATATTGGGAAAATGATAGGTTTACAACCTTCCCTTTTTAAATTAAGTTTTGATATTCATTTTTATGATATGTGTTTCAATGAATGGAACTTTAAATAATTAAACCATTGATAAAATAGACAAATTTTGAAGGAAAATCATTTTAAGGGGGTATAATGTAGCACATTCAGTTTTTATGAATTATTTGTTTCAAATTAATTTAATCTTTTTTATATTTTTCATTTCTTGCAACATTGAATATAGTTTTTATTATATGAAATCCCTAAGTTATTATTGCCTTTTATGTAGCACCAAGTCGATCTTACACTAAAAAAACACTTATATTAGCTTTTGAAACATGAAACACTCTGTTTTTATTTTTTTACAAATAATTCAGAGTTCTTTCGATAACCTGTTTGACACTCAAGACCTAGTTTTACCAAATAATAATGTGTTATCAATATTATTATTAAAATATTATTATAGTTTTCACCTAGTCTTTGGTATAGAGGGAATGAAATTGATTAAATAAATTATGAAAATATGTTTTATTCATGCTTAAAAATTAAATTATTTGGAAATTAATTAATTATAAATGATAGAAGGAACTATTTGAAAATAAATAAATTCCTTTTCGGAAAAAATAATCTCAATGAAAAAACATGTTTTATCTCAAGAAATTAAAAGAATATATTTTGATTCATTATTTTAATTATATTTATATATTATTTATTTAATCAACTATTTAAAATTCATCTTAATTTTTTTCTAGATGAGACAAGAATAAATCCAATTTAAAGCAAAAAATTGATGTATTTTTTCTAAGAGGAAGTTTAAACTCCTTTTAATGTAAAAATTGTATTAAAAATATTTTTAGAAACTTTTTTAATTAATATTTGAAAAAATAATTTATTTTTTGAAATTTTAATATCAAATTTTAATTTTGGAAATTTTTCGGTACTATTCTGAGAAGTTTCATTTTTTGATGAATAGTGAAAAAACATCGAATTATAGTTGATAACTGCATTTTCATATAATTTATTAATATAGTTTAATTATTTTTTAAATTAGTTTTAAATTATAATTTTATCAATTATAAATATATTTATATATTTTAGGTCATTGGAATAAATTTTACATTGAAATTGGATATAAAAACACTTCAAACTTTTAAACTTTTTCACTTTAAAAACATGTTATCTCGTCCCATCAACAGATATATTTTTACTTAATTTATACCAAAAATGTGTTTAGAATTTGTTAAAATGGATTAAATATTTTAAATAATAATAATATATAATTTATATAAAGGTAAAATTAGTTTTTAATATAAATATTAGTGGAATCAATTAAAATTAATTACGGTGATTAAGGTAAACACAAGTTTACTTAGTGAATAAACTTTAATCTTAAGTGGCCAAATTAGCTATAACATTTTCAAAAATCTATTATATGGATATATATATACCATATAATCTATTTTATATAAAATTTATCATTATTGGAGACACATGATGCAAGTTATACCTCTCAATAGTGTTTACCTTTTTTATTTACAAATATGCCACTCCCCATCCACTATAAAAGGGAACTCACCCCACCCACTTATGCACACCAATAAATAAATTTTTCTCATAAAACAATATAAAAATATACTCCCAAATTCCATCAATTAATCCTAGATTCCTCACTTTGGTAATAAATCCATCCAAGGAATCCATTTGGTGCAAACAAAAAGGAGTCACCCAAAGAAGAGGTAACATCTTTCTACAAGCTATTTTGTTTTACTTATTTCTACACCACATAAATTAATATTATTACATGGTTATGTAACAATATAATTATAATTAATATAATTATATTTTTTATGTTAAGTTTATTACCTACACTCAGACACACTTTCATCAACTGGGATACACAGTCATCGTTCATGTGTACAGTATACTATTGCATCATGAACAGATGTCATTTATTCTTCCATCACCACCTCTCAAGGTTGGGAATAATGATGGACTTAATATTTTTATTTTATATATATTATATTTATGATTAATTTATGCTTCTTTAAATATTATATAAAACATATCTCCATTTTTTCCATTTTATGGGAATATGATAACTTCATTTGTGGATGTGTGGACTATCCCCTCCTCAAAGAGATGTGATTCATTCACTCTTTACATGGAATCTATTATGTATGGGTTTAACAAAAACAATGTGATATATATGAAATTATAATTATACTATAAATATAATATATATTTATATATATATATATTGTATGTATATCATTTACTTCTCTTTCTTTAAAAATATGGTAAGAAAATGGAAACAATGTTCAGGTGTATGTACGGCCTACCATATCCAGGAATGGTTAATTTCATTTCATATTTATATATTTTATAGGTTATTTTAAATAAATATATATATTATATTTATATCATTATTTACATTCTGGAAAAAAATTACATCATGATCTATGTAAGAGTATCAATGATAACATGTCAAATGATACGAAAAACAAAGCGGTTATTACACAAAACATAACTTTAACATGAAATTTTAATTAGAAGGTAATATAAATTCATAATTAAATAATATATGTTATTATATATAATAATATGGTTATGTGTTATATTTATAATAATCTTATATTATTATATAGTAGTTTTCAACGTGTACATAGAATGTCAAGACTTAAGGTAAGGGGATTTCATTTCACCTTTTTATATCTGTCTGATACTTTCCATATTCATCTCTCATTTATTTTTTGTGATGTATATACTTACCTATAACATGTTATGACATGAATTTAATTTATTTAATTATATTAAAAGTTTCAATTGATGTAATTATTTCATGTATCTCATGATTCAAAAGTTACTCACGTATTAAGGGATTTCGGTCTCACATTTATTTTCGGTGAGATACAATCCATGGTCACCACATATTTATTGTATATGGTGTGTATACTTAAAATTAATTTATTTATTTTTTATAATACTTATAACTATTTTTATTTATATATCCATTTTATTATCTCTCTTTCATTGGGTTTACAGTTCAAAAGTTACTAAATCGATAAGGGAATTTTGTCTCAATTTTCCATCATTGAGACACAAGTTATACTATGCACCTATATTATTTTATGAGGTGTATATAATTCCCATTTTCCAATTTTATATCATGAATGTAATAATTTTTATGATATTTTAAGATTCAGTTATTTGTATTATCTCTTAATTATTAGGATTCAAGGTTACCAAAGTGGTAATAGTTTTATGTTAGAGTCTCACTATTTATCAGGATTGTTTATATGAAAGGTATGATATTTAAATGTTATTATAATATTCTC
The DNA here is from genome assembly GCA_963277665.1 of Viscum album. Classification (NCBI taxonomy): domain Eukaryota; kingdom Viridiplantae; phylum Streptophyta; class Magnoliopsida; order Santalales; family Viscaceae; genus Viscum; species Viscum album. Next base: position 1,259,587,321 of record OY728140.1, on the reverse strand, counting down.
ATACTCTTATACTCATGTTATTATTACATTTATCCTTTAATAACCCATATTGAGCATCTGATCTCAACCTTTCTTATGTCTTATTTCCTCAGGTTATAAAGAAAGGTTTTAAGTAGGGGTACTAAATTGGAAGATCTTTGTGAGAAACATTGAATATATTTCTCCAAGTTAGAATATTGTGTTCTAATTTTCTAAAGACACTAAAATATTACATTCTTCGGTCATGTAGTTTTTTAATGTGATGAATATTCATCTAAAATGATGTAATATCCATGTATGTTAAGCCCGGTTTTCTATATGGACAATGGGAATGAGGATGATCATTTAAATATGTAAGTGATTAGTTGAAATGGAAAGTATATTGAGAATAAGAATATTAATGGAAGGTGATCTAGAATGAATTTTAACATAATATAAAGAGAGTTTTAAATGAAATTATTAATATTAATGGAAAGTATATCGATAATTGTGACAGTGTTTTTTTGATTTGATTATCACATTTATTGGTTATTAAATGATCATTATACATGGTTATGATGATTGTATTTTGTATGGATTTATATATGATATTTTTTGTTTCTTGGATCATATAATTTTGTGATATTTTTTAAAATTAGAAATAATGGTCCTAAAACAAGTTTATTGTGAGTGTATATTGCAAACTTGATGCCATAGTTGTAGTTATGGTAATGAGATTTAGGTATTTTGACATGATGGTTTTATGGAAAGATGATTTTATGTGCATATGATTGTAATTTCATTCTTGAATCCTTTATCAGTTGGTGAAGGTTTCTCCTACTATCTTTGTACTGATTTGATATGGAAGGGCCTCTAAATTTAATAGTAAAAGAAGTTTCATTTTTCTCAAAACTTTTTATTCCTTATTATATTATTGATGATTTTTCCATTGATGATTTATGAATATGATTTATTGAATTAATGATATGGTTTCTTGAAACGTGGTCATCTATTATTATATTTCTTGATTTTATAAGTATGAGATCTCTTTAATTATTTATTACAATGGAATATTCATGTAACATGGTGGGTACAAGTTAATCGGTTGGATGGGTAATTTTTTTATGATGGTTTCTTATCATTATTCTTGTTTCCATTTTTCATTACTTATTTTTTTAATACATGTATATCTTGGAACATTGGTTTCACATTGATTTTGTTATTATTTTACATATGATCCTATTGAATACTCCTCAATGATCACTCCTATATAGTTTCTTGATTTTTTTACATGATATCTTAAGGAAGATTACGGGTTTTGTTTTTTAAGTAACTAGAGTAGAGATTTAGGAGATCGGTCTTTCATTATATCATGTTATATTGTGTATTGTTATATGTAATGATATTTGGGATTGGTTAATGTTTAAAATTTTTATTTATATATATAGAATTTATTAGGGGATTGGTAAAAAATTTCTTGGTAATTAAGAGGGAAATTCCACCCATACATGGTATAAATACCCTAAGTGATTGTTTCCAACCTTAGGCCTATTAGAGGGGGATTTAAGAGTCACAATCATTTTCACTTCTGGTTGAGATGGGTTTTAAGTGGGGGTGGGTCATGAAATGTAAAGTGTTGCATTTTATTATTAGAATTCTCATAATAAAAACTTTTTATGAATATATCTATGAATTATAATGATGATGAAATTATAAATAGTTCTAAGTAGACAACAGAAGTTATTAATATTGTTGAATTAGATGTAGTGAAGTAAAGGAGTTTGAATCCTATGTTCAAATATTTGAACATAAAAATATGATTTATAAGTCAAAAAAAATTCCAAATGTATTTCATCAAAGATATTACTCACTAAATGAGTTTAATTATAGTTTTTTATTAAATAGTCACACGTAGATGTGGAAGGAATTATATAAGGTTGTAATGATTTTAATAAAATCAAATAAATCCAATAAACATAAGGCCTTTCCCATAGTCTATCATATGGGATATGATAAGATGGATTCTTATGAATGGATTTTTTGGTATTATTAAAAGATTTTTAGAATTGAAAGTGTATATTTTTTTACATGAGGCACTATCTACTCTATCATTTAATCACATTGGATACATATATTGCATGATGTGAAATGATAAATGACATCTCAAAGTATGAATCTAATATATTCCATGAAAATACTTATCATATATTGTTATGGTTTGTGAATAAATGTTAAGGTTTTCAAGACTATGATTTCATATAGAGATATTAAATATGATATTGAGGAAAAAATGAATTTTTATGTGTTGGATGACTCTAAAGTATACCACATTGAGTGTCATACATTATGTATTTGGTATAATAGGGGTGCATGTTTTATATCAGGATGTAATCATACCTAAGGTTGGAAATATGCATAGCATGAAAACGTTTTTACTTTGAAACCTTTCTTACATAATCCTTGAGGATTTGGCTAATCAGGGAGTGGTTGGGTATGTTTCCAATCATGTAATTGGTTAAGACTTAACTAAGACAATATTTTTCATCTCATATGAAGAGTATAAAATCTAGGCCCTTGATTGAGATTTATTGAAGGATTTTATGACTATACCTAAATAATAGATGTGATGTGTTTATTTATTGGATTATAAGTATGTGATTTGATCATACATAAGTGTAAATTACATGTGATATATTCATTATCCTAGTTAGTCTATACTCAAAGAATTGAGAATATATTAGTAGCTATATGGGATTTATGTACTCTATTTCTCATAATTACTAAAAAAAATTGACAAAGGAATCATATAAAATTTCATTCTTGTATATGATACAACTGGTGGACATGGGTATAGAGATACATGTGTTTGATGGAGATCACATCATATCCATTTATATCTTGAGTATTGTTGATTCTTTTCAAGAGGCTAGCCTTTACTCACATATATGAATTCTGGAATTCATATTTTTTATCAATTCTATAAATACCTATGGGGTTAATATTTTTGGTTAGCTGAATTGAGATAAATATTCATAAAACTTAAAGAGTTTATTTAAAACTATTTTAAATTTTATCCAAAATAAATTTTGGATAGATATTCACAAATTATTTCATATGATGTGATACAATGGGAATTTAATGATAGATTTCAAAATCTATTTTTGAAATATTCAAAAAGATTTTTGGATATGGTTTCATAAATTATTACATATGCTATGATATAAGGTGAAATTTCCCAGGTTTTATAAAGATTTTGTGCCAATGGGAGATTGATAGAGATATTACCAAGATCCAATGTAAACTATGATATTTTTTTAGATATATTTATATATATATATATATATGACATAATAATGTCATAGGGTATGACTTGTATAAATCCAAGGAATTTCATATGCCTTGGATTATGAGATATTTTAATTTTTGATATAGAGATATCATATCTTTCCGTTTTCCATTCATATTATATGACATGGTTATATCATAAGAGAATATTATGAGTATTACATTATGGGTAATAATATTAAATTATTTAACTAAAACCTTGAAATAGATTAAGAAATTTGGACACTAGGTGTTAACATTCAGGAATCTTCCATAATCTATCATTGATTACCATCATTTAATATAATGAAATTAATAAATGAATGGAGTTATATGAAATCTTACAAACATTGTACCCAAAAAAAATTACTTATACATTTCAAAATATATGATTAAATTCATTTGATGGATTGGGAAATTCATGGGGCCTATAGGAAAAGACCATTGAGATGTTTGTTCAAACTACCCTTGATCCTAGCCTCCAACTAATTCTCTTTGGATTTATTCCCACTACTTCTTTAGTCACAATGAGATAATTGTATATAGTTATTATGATAAGGATCCCACCCAAGCATTGGGTGGTTTAGTTGGTCCATGCATACACCCTAGAGAAAATTTTCCTTTAGAAATTTATCAGTTATCTTCATCTAGAATTTGTGAATAAATAATAGGAGTAGTGGGTATATTTAATTAATAGTAATAGTTATTCATTTACTTTATATATTCCATCGATTTTACATAGATTAAAAATATTATGTTTTTGGTTTCAATTGACTTCCACACTGTTGAACTAGTTTCACTTGATCATTAAAAACATTTCAACCATTACCTATAACCACTCACTCAGTGTAGGCCCTCTTACCTATGACACCTTGAGATTTTATTTTTTTTAATTAGACTAATTTGGTTAATATCTTACTTGAGTTCAGGGTGTCTCAGGGTGAAAAATTGAGGGTTTTGAATCTTTTACTAGGTCACATGGTTTGGTGTAATGTTTGGAAAACTATTTAGTTTAAAATGTTTGACATCTAGAGTTTTGGATAGTAAAGATTTCATGGAAACCATACATTTTGGTAAACCATTAGAGTAAACCATGTGACCTTCACATTTTTAGGAATTTTGGTCTCTTGTAGTTGTTTTTATTTGAAGTTTTCCCCATATTCATTCCTTAATTTAACCCATGAACCTAAGAAATTCCAAAGCCCCTTTTTTCTTCCTCTAAGAACCTCTATGGTGAGATTTAGGTGATTTGTTGGTGTTTTATTCCTCGTATTAAAAGTTTAGGGAATTTCATTCCTTTATTTCAAGGTTTCTTTTTATTTTTCACATCTTCCCTATACCTAGTTAAAGATCCCTCCTTTTTCTAGGTATGAACCTCTTTGAATTTTTCATTTAAGCCTTTTTGGATAAGTCCTTTTCAAATATGAAGAGCCTTTGTTGGAGAAAATGACCTAAATATTGAGGATATATTCTTGTTCGAATTAATGGAGTCTAGGTATAAATGTGTTAAGTGTTTCATGGTTTCTTGGTGAGTTGAAAAACTTTAAAAGAGGTTTAAATTGTTTAAAAGGAAATTGGATAAAAAATAAACATCAGAACATTTTCACACCGTGTAAAGAAATTATATGGAATGTAATTATTACAGGGTTTTATTCAAATAAATATGAATCGATATGTTTTTTTGGAATATTCAGTAAAAAATATTTACATGAAGTTTAATCATATTACACATCATAAAAAATACCGGGATTATTTTTTAAACTTTTTGTGTTGCTAAATTCTTATTTTTCTGGCTTCAGCTCCACTATTATCAACTCTAGGGAATTATCCAAGTGATTTTGGGGTTCCAACTTCCTCTCTGGACATCCCAATTGTGAGATAAATCCCTAGTAAGTTCTTTTGGGTGGGTTTATTCCTTCTCATTTTTCTTCTCCAACCATTGTAATGGAATACTTTGACTGATTACATTGTTGGTTTTGATCTTGATCATTTTTTATCTAGGAACCTCTTTACAATCATATACACCTTCTCCCTTGTGTGTGTATGCAATTGGAAGTATTTTTGTATCTTCGGTTAAAGTTATGGGGTCTAAATCTTAACCCTATGGTTCGATAATTTTTAAGTTTATGAATTATTGTGAATGTGTCATCATTAAGTGAACCCAAATTAAATAAATAAACAAATGTAATTATTCCTTAATTTCATTTTGGTTCAAATACATTTTATTGTCTTATGTCTACCCATGATGTGAGAAAACAATGATTATAATTGAATTGGAAAACGTCTTAAAGTATGTTTAGCATGATATGTAACCTAGGGGGATTTCTTCTTATAGAATCCCTAAATTATGGCTTATTTTTTATTGATATAATTTTTAATCAATTGTGAATTAAATTTAAATATTAATATGAAGAAATAATGGTAATTTTTATAATTAACCATTGAAAATTGTGATTTGATATTTGGATATATGTATTGTATGATAGGGATTGTGTTCCATGTTATAATACTTATATATTGGGCTCAACCCTATAAATTTCACACTTATATGCTGTAATGTTGATATTGAGTGGGCTCGGCCTAATCCCATGTTGTAATTCTCATAAAGAGCGAGATATAACCAATTGCATAGTGTAATGATTATAGGGCATTATCTCGGATGTTGTAATGTTTATAGGGCTTTGACCCAGATATTTGTGATTATACCATGGTTATATGGTTGTGTTTGGGATAGTCATTAGACATGATCAGATTTATTTTGGCATGATGCTAAATCAGGTTATTTTACCTTGGTAATATGGTTTTGGTTGGCATGGTCGCAATACATGCTTAGAGATATTCCAACAAATGGCTGAACAAGGTTGTTGTTGTATTTAATTAATAGTTAAATTAATTAATACACCTAGTTATTTCTTTATTACATGAACTTCTTATCAAAATAGTTTTTTATACATGGTGGTTTCAACCTATTAAGTTATACTCACACCCTATCTGAGTCATTGTTTGGTACCTAAGAGGATTATGTGGATATATGTTTGGACAAGGGAAAAAGACATTTCTATTGAGTGGTTGTTTGCATATGGTCTAGAGTTATGATATGGGACCAATGTGGGGTTTGGGACCGGGGACTTGATTATTTTATTTGAGTCTAGTAGTCTTTTCTTATATTGTTATAACATGACATTTAGTTACATTACAACACGTCATTATATTATTTCTTTATGATTTACTAGATTATTCAATTAAATTTTATTGGTGTATTATGCTATGTCTTTAATTTGATTATTTCTATTCAGTTATGATCTATTTCTACTATTATGACACTTTATACTATGGTGTATAATCTCCCCATTATACATTTCACACCCCTAATGTTATTTTGCAGCCTCTGATGTGGGGAGAGCTGTACATTATGTCTCATAACCATCCCTTTACGACCATGTGAGAGAGTGCCAGATTGGGGTACATTACAATGTGGTATCAGAGGAGTAGGTTTTCTTTTATTCTTATTTACTATTTTGGAAATGTAGAAAGGAGACTAGGATATTTTACGACTTGGTACTAAGATTGTGCATGGGAGTAGCTAACCCATGTATGAGGGGAATCTAAGTACCCAGAAATGGGATTGTTTTTTGTGGTGTGTGCTTATTATAGTTGATGTTACTTCACCTTGGGTGATTCAAATGTTGTGTGAGGTTATTTTTTTATGATGTTATTTTTTCTTGAGATTTGTACTCATGGATTGGTATGGCATGAGATTAGAAATCATGCATCATAAAAAGTACACAAGGATATATTGAAATGCATCATTCATAATATGGACATATTTATTTTTTCATTTGATATATACTTGCATGTTAAACTATGATATGATATATTTTTTTCACTGGATAAAATAAATGAGTTTTTGTGTCATGATAAAATACTTGTAAGCTGTGTCTATAGTGTCCAAGAGATAGTGTCTCTCTTTTGTATTCACCTCTTTCATTAACCTTGTTGTAATCTAATTCTCTAAGTTGTGTGTTTTCTTTATAGATAAAATGCCTCATTGACATCTTCGACTTAAGAATCAGGAGAATGGAAATCAACATGCTCTTACTAAACCGGAACATCAGGTAGCTCCTAAGGACCAGATGGGTGTTCATCTTCAAGATAGCTTCTTAAGGGTCATGTGATCCATGGAAAGGGAGGTTTTTCATACCATTCCTTTGATTTATGAGCTAACAAGAGTGTTTCATATTTAGCATCAACCTATTTTTACTAGGGAATGGGGTCCCCAGGAAGCCAAGTTTTATATTGAGTCAGTCCAAAAAAATCTTCAACCATCTCATGAAACTCACTGATAGGAGGTTGAATCTTTCTGTATATATGCATCATGGACCTTCCATGTGTTGTTGGGATATTATATAGAAATTTAGGTATCAAGATGAGCTATCTTTCAAGGACTTAGAGAAAACGTTCCTAATCCATTTCTCTCTCAAGGCCTTCAGGGGTGAAAAGGATCTTGAGTTCATGAATTTTATGTAAGAGGTTTTTTCAGTGTTGAAATGTACTGTACATTTTACCAACCTATAGCACTATGTTCCATATTTGGTAGCTGATGATATCTCCTGGGTGAGACATTTCTAGAACGTTCTTCATTATGAGATCAAGTTGTAGGTAAAAAATTCCATTTAAATAGATTTTAATACATAATGTATCAGTCACTGATCACATAAGGGAATCTAATAGAGGCCCAGAGTAGCATTCAAGCTATTTCAGTAGGGTAATCTAGGAGTTATTCTTTGAGTGTTAAGATGTGACATTATGACAGTTTCTGCTAAATATATTGTGGGAAGAGAATTATGGGTAGTGGACAACCATCACAGGACCATGTTCTATTCTAGTGATATCATTGAGGGAATTTTGTAAAAAACGCAGGTAGTGTCCTTACCCTGCAATTTAGTATCATATATATGGTATAATAGGTCATATTCAAAGGTTTTCTGTGAACTTTACATAGTATACCAATGGAAAAAATATCATTATAGGAATCGAAATCAGAAAGGTGCTCAACTACCCCTCATTAGGTTGGTACCTAGAGTTCCACATGCCTTTTATGTTAAGGTATAGAATTTGGTACCCTAGTACATGAGCAGCAGAACCAAGAAATGGATGTGGCTCAGTGTAGTCAGACTGAAGCCCATGGTAGAGGGACAAGTTAGTTTCATGTTATGAAGACTACTCTGGCTAATAAGGATGCAGAATCACCTAGCGTCATAGTTATGATTTTTGTATCATCTACTTTAGCTTGTGTTTTGTTTGATATATAGTCATTGCATTAATTTCTATCTCCTCTTTTTGAAAACATTTTGGGATTGGATGTGAAAATATTATATGGTGTTTTAATCATTGAAACATCATTGGGAGTGCAGTATAAAAATATCAATCATTTCAAAGCATGTTCTCTAGATATTGGTGGTTACCATTTCTTTTGGGAACCGTTCATGCTATAAATAGTAGGATTTGACTTGATTCAAGGTATTTATTTTTTTATTTCTAAACCATGATAATATCAATTTTCACATGAGGAGAGTTACTTTCCAATCTCCAGAAGGAAGCAACTATTCTCACTTAGGTGAGTGGGGTCTTTAGGCTGGTCAGGCAACCCAATTTAGTGTAGATTGGATTGTCTCATAGATCATTTCATTGGTATTTCTCTAGATAATGGTGGAATTCAGAATCATTATTTTCCTATAGTTGTATAATTTATTTAGGGTGTCTTTCCTGATTAATTATATGGATTATTTCCCGAGAGAGAGATCATGTTCAAGATCGAGTTGGTTTTAAGAGTATAGCCAGGTTATATCCATCCATACTGAATGGCACCAATGGATCTTAGGGAGTTAAATGTTTAGTTTAAAGATATATAATCTAAAGGACTCATACATTAAAGTATATCTCCTTATAGTTCTACAGTTATCTTCACCAAAAGGCTGATGGATCTTTACACTTATGTGTAGATTATTAGAGGTTAAACCAGATAACAGTCAAGAATTGGTATCATTTTCCATGCATTGATTAAATTTTTTATTAGTTGAGAGTTGCTAAGATATTATCCATGATTTACTTGAGATCAGGATATCATTAGTTAAGGGAGAGACTATTGAACATGCATCTAAACGATTTTAAGAGTAGGTATGGATTTTATGAAATTATAGTGATATCGTTAGGGTTGACTAATGAACCTACGGTTTTCATGGACTTAATGAATATGATATTTTATCTTTTTTTTGTATCTATTTGTGGTGGTTTTGTTGATGATATCATAGTATACTCCTAGTCAATAGATGATCATTCCCAACATCTTGAAATCATCTTAATTATATTGAGAGAGCATCATATTTATGCCAAGATAACCAAATCCAGTTTCTGGATTAATTAAGTGCACTTCTTCAAACTTTTCATCTTAGAGAAAAGAGTTTTAGTGGGCCCATAAAAAGTCACAGCTATGATATCTTGGGAACAACCCACTAACGTCTTTGAAATTATTAGATTTCTAGTTTTAGTATGTTTTTATCGGTGTTTTATCTATTATTTCTCCCATTTGGTAGCATCAGTGTCTAGGATGACCAAGAAAGGGGTGAAGTTTGTTTGGTCAGATACTTGTGAGAGATATTTTCAAGATATGAAAGGAAGGTTGACGTTAGCGTGTATCCTCACTTTACCTATTTTGGGTAAAGCATATATCATGTATTATAATGCATCTAGATTTGGACTTGAATCAGTTTTGATGTAGGAGAATCGATTGGATTCTTATGGCTCTAGACAGATGAGACCACATGAGAGGAATTACCCTACTCATGATCTAGAGTTAGCAGAAATAGTAATTGCCCTGAGATGTTAGAGACGCTATCTCATGGGTGAGAGATTTTGGTATACACATATCACAAGAGCCTTAAGTTCATCTTTTCTCAGTGGGACCTGAACCTCTGGTAGGGAAGGTTAGTTTGATTATTTATAGTATTTTGACTTTGAATTGTCTTATACACTGGGCAAGGGTAATTTCATTACTAATGATTTGATCCAAAATACACAGATAGAGGAAGTATAGGATTATTGTGATGAATGGTAGATAATGAACCTCTTTGCAGACATGCATCTGAATTTTCAAGAATCTTAGGGGACAGTAGCTTTGAATTTTAAATCTATTATGCCCGTGATTTTAGACTACATTAAGATCAAGCAGTTGTCTAATCCAATGGGATCAATTTAGAGAGAAAAAATATATGGTGAGGAGACACCATCAGGATGGTCCCTTGTTAGTGGTAATTCTCTTCTTTTTTATGGCCGATTATGCGTTTCTATAGGCTTTCTTGAGGAGCTGGTGAGGGATTTTCATCCCTCTATATGGGAGTTGCATTCTGGTTTTACAATGATGAATTATGATGTACATTGACAGTACTAGTGGACAAGAATAAAGAAGTGTAGGATCGAAATATGATGTAGATTCTCAATATTCAAGAGGGGGGTGAATTGTATACTTTAAAAAATTCCTTTGGAACTTTTAAAGATGGTATAAAACTTTATATTGTTTAACAAATCTAAACAAGGTAATTTCACAAGACTTCTTAGTTCTATAAACTTGCTATATTCTAGAAATATGATTCCTGAAATGAAACTTAAGATAAGTTTACCAGGACAAAGATTTTACCTTATAGAATATATAATCTTACAAATCAGATTACACAAATATTAGAAAGTATAAGATATTTATACTTTCCTTAATAATCAAAATTCATTGGAATAATAACTTGAAACAATACAAGTAACAAGTAGAAAATATTTTAACCCAAAGAGTAGGGTATCCAACAACCGTGGATAAAGGTCCCTATATTTATTATTTCAAGAAAGTCTATTTTATGCACACTAGGGTAATCCCTCGATAGGAATATCGGAGCCTGTCTTGCTATCCCCACAAGCCCTCGAGCTTCAAAGTAGTCGGAACCTCTGTCTTCCTTATCAAGAATGTCCTCAAACTTTAAGGTAGTCGACACCTCTGTCTTCCTATCTCCAGAAGCTCTCGATTGAAAACAGCAACAATCAGAGTCGTATGAAGCAATCTGAACAAGATTTTCAGTACGCACAATGCAAGAGAGTCTCTCCCTCTAGAATCACTTCAGCAGCATGTAATCTCAAGAGTTCTAGAACAGTATCTTGGGCTCATTCAAATGAGCTCTTATTTATCAGCACATATCCAACGGTCGTCTTCCACATCCAACGGTCATATTTTTCCTTGAATTTAGGAGGGACCTGTACATGTGTCACTAAAACAACGGTTAGTTAGAAACAGAATGCATGACATCGTTTTATAACTATAACAAGGGTAAATAAAATATTTTTTCTCTATCAAATTTATTTTTTGGAGTCTAAGAAAAAAATAAAGTTTGGAGTGTAAGTGGAAAAAATTCGAAGTCTATATTACATGGATATTCGGATTCTATTTTACAATGAATTAATAATCAGAATTCTATAGACTTTGGAGTCTGAATTATGAGGAATTCAGAGTCTGAATTCTGTGGAATTCGGATTCTGAATTCTAAGGAATTCAGTGTCTAAATTTAGAGGAATTCAAAGTCTAAATTCTTTTGAATTCAGAGTCTAAATTCTAAGAAATTTGGAGTCTGAATTATAAGGAATTTAGAGTCTGAATTCAGAGTAATTCAGAGTCCAAATTCTAAGGAATTCGGAGTCTGAATTATAAGGAATTCAGAGTCTAAATTCTATGGAATTAGACACCTGAATTCTAAGGAATTCAGAGTCTGAGTTCTAAGTAATTCAGAGTCTGAGTTCTAAGGAATTCGAAGTCTGAATTTAGAGGAATTCAGAGTCTGAATTATAAATAATTCAGATTCAAAATTCTAAGTAATTTAGAATATGAATTCTTAGGAATTATGATTCTGAATTTCAAAGAATTTGGATTCTGAATTTTAGAGAATTCCGATTCTGAATTTCAGTGAATTTAGAACCTGAATTTCAGAAAATTTGGATTCTTAATTTCAGAGAATTCAGATTCTAAATTTCAAAGAATTTGGAATTGGATTTCAGAGGAATTTGGAGTCTGAATTCTGATCTTGAAAACAGAATACTCTATATCTAAGTATTTATAGAATTCCAAGGTTTTAGATGTGAAACCAAATTTTTCACTTAGGAATAAAAATAATTAGATTTAGAGAAACTAAAATATGAACAATGAAAAACAAAAGTAAGGATAAATTTTCCTTAGAGAAAGAAAATTTCTTTATTAAGATAAATCTTTAGGGAAATAAAATTTTCCTTAAGATAGAGTGTTTGTGATTTTTAAAACATATAGGAATGGAAAATTCATAAAGAAACCTTATTGACTCAACAATATCCTCCTTTTTGGAAAGCATAAACATCCTTATTAAAAATAATATAAGGACTTTAAAATTTTTATGAACTTGAAAATAAAAACTAATCTCCCTTTACTTATGGATCATAATGAATATGAATAACTCCCCCTTAGGCTTTGAAATCCCTAAGGATCGTATTATTGATTTCCTGGATGATATTTTTCATTTTCTTGCATAGGAAAATCTTTATTGATAAGAACATTCTTCTAGATGAACTCCCCCTTACATAGGGAAATTTCTTCTTTACTTAGTATTATTTTTGACATTCCTTTATCCCCCTTTGTGATTTTTAAAATGGAATAAAGGGAATGGAAAAGAAAATATGGTACCTGAAATATTAGTACTAAACAATAAAATATATGAAGTGAAATGAAAATTTCACTATGATTGAAAGAATTTTTACAACAGGAAAATACAGCAAAAGATTGGGTTTGAATGAAATTATCCCTCTTTCTCTTTCGGAATTATCTTCTTTATAATAGTATTCAGCTACTTGAGTTCTTTGTGATCATCTTCCATGCGCTTCAGTAGCTGTTCTGGATCTTCACTTTTCTTTTCTAAGGCATTAATTTTTTCTTATTGAGCCTTAATTATACCAGCCTGAGCCTTCAAGGATTCTTCTTATTTAGAATGTTTTTCCTCAAGTTCGATTCTGATATCCCTTTCCCTCTTCTAACTCTAAGAAACTGAATAAAATTTCTCATTCAGATCTGTCACTTATTTCTTCCAAGTAGTTTCTTCAAGGGATATATTTTCTTCAAAAGACTTTGTGAGATCTTTGAACAAAGAATCTTCGGTTTCAAAAGCATCATTAACATTATCTTTAAACTCATTGAGAATTCTTATCTCTTCAACAATTTTCCTTGACCAACAAGTCATCTTCTTGAAAGATATTTTATAGGCTTCATAATTAATGAAAAAAGTTTTGAAATCAGCCTCAAGTTTGACACACTTATCCATCACCATGGATACATAATCTGTTTTTTGATTTAAAAAATTCTAATGCATTTGGCATCTTGAATCTATGATTAGAAATAATGGAATAGTATCTACCATCTTCTTTAAAGACTTAACAAAAAATTCATGTCCAAGAGAAGATGATTCTGAATTCTAATGCTTTGTTGATGAGGATTCCTTTTCAAGTACATCATCTTTTCTCTTTGATGAAGCACCAGCATCTTTATATAGGAAATTGAAGCGATGGTTTAGCTTCCCTAATTGATCCAATTGTTGAAATATTCTTGAGAAGATCTAACGGTTGAGATGATAGTCAAAGAAGGATTTTGAAATATTCCAATCTTTTTAGTTTTTTAAGAAAAACATTCTGATTTAAGAAAAAGTGAATCCGAAAAATTTAAAACAAAAAGAGAATACCAACAAGTAAAAGAAGACTACGATAATTTAGAAAAGAAAACATACCTTTCGAAATGCTAGAAAGATTATTAGTAATAAGTCAAATTCTTCTTGAAGAACTTTAGATTTAAAAAATTTGATTATGAAAATTTTAGATTACGAAAAAAAATTATATTACTAACAAATTTAACTTTGAAATTTTAACTAAGAAGATTTTGACTATGAAAATTTTGATTGCGAAAATTTTAACTAACAAGCAAATGTTCTCCCCCTATGAAAAAGAGTTTGTTGTTGTAAGAATATAGGTTTCAACAAGAAGTTAATAAGTAAGATTACCTTACAGTTATCATTCCTAAATTCTATTTAATTTATTCAAATCTATCAGATGGTAAAGATTTTGTGAAAATATCAGCAAGTTGATCTTGCATTCCGATAAATTGAAAAATGATATCTTCTTTTTGTGTGTGATCCCTAATAAATTGATTCCTAATATCTATATGTTTTGTACAAGATTGATTTGTAGGGTTTTTTCTTAAGGCAATGGCACTAGTATTATCACAAAAAAATTTTGTTTTGGTAAAACTCATACCATAGTCTGTAAGTGTGTGTTGCATCTATAATACTAGAGAACAACAACCTCCAGCTGCTACATATTCAGCTTCAGCAGTGGAAAGTACTAGTGAGTGTTGATTTTTAAATGACCAAGAAACTAATGAATCTCTTAAGAAATGCTAGTTCTGGATGTACTTTTCCTATCCATTCTACATCCACCAAATTCAGCATCTGAAAAAAAAATTAAAACAAAATCATTTCTATAAGTATAAAAGAGTCCTAGATCCATGGTTCCCTTTAAGTAGTGAAAAATCCTTTTCATTGCCTTTAAATGAGATTTGTTAGGATTGGATTGATATCTTTCACATAATCATACCAAAAACATTAAGTCTGGATGACTATCTTTCAAGTAAAGTATACTTCCTATCATACCTCTAAAAGATGTATGATCTACTAGTTTCCCAGAATTATCAAGATCAAGTGAATTTGAGGTACCAATGGGAGTATATATACTCTTAGTGTTGTCATATCCATACTTTTTAAGAAGATATTTAATATACTTATGTTGGGATATATAGATTCCTTCTAGTTTTTGAGAAATTTTAAAACCAAGGAAAAATGTTAACTCACCCATCATACTCATTTTGAACTCAGATTTCATTAGATCTGCAAAGCAATCAGTTAAAGATTGCTGAGTTGAACCCAATATAATATCATCAACATTAATTTAAACAATCAAAACAGTTTTCTTATCTTTCTTTATAAAAATGGTTAGATCAGCATTTCCCTTAAAATAATTTTTTTGAAGAAAAAAATCTTATAAGTCTATCATACCAGGCTCTTGGGGCTTGCTTAAGTCCATATAAAGCTTTTGTAAGTTTAAAAACATTTTCAGGATGTTTTGTATCTTAAAATCTAGAAGGTTGTTCAATAAAATATTCCTCTTGAACATAACCATTAAGGAAAGCACATTTAACATCCATTTGAAAAATTTTGAAATTAAAGAATGCTAAAAAGGCAAGTAGAATACGAATGGATTCAAGTCTAGATATTGGAGCATAGGTTTCTTCATAGTCTATTCCTTCTTTTTGATTATATCCTTTAGCAACCAATCTAGATTTCTTTCTTACTATGATTCAATTTTCATCACATTTATTTCTGAAAACCCATTTTACTCCAATAAAAAATGTTTCTTTAGGTCTTTTAACCAAGGTCTAGACTTTATTCTTTTTGAATTTATCTAGCTCATCTTGCATAGCTTTTATCTAATCGCCATCACCTAAAGCTTCATCAATGATTTTTTGTTCTAATTGGGAAAGGAAAGCCAGATTTTCTATTTCATTTTTTAAGGAACTTCTAGTCCTTACAGGTTGATTTACATCACCAATGATACCATCACTAGGATGATTCTTTAGAAATAGCTGATTTGGATTTTGTAAAACCTATTCATCAACATAGGGTAGGAAATCTTCTGGGGTAAATGCTTCAGAAATATTTTCTTGGATATTTTCCTTATAAGAAGGATATTTTATCAAGGGTTGATAATCAATTTTTTAAAACACATATGAAGATGTAGGTTGAGGTTGTTTAAAAACAAAAGGATCAGTTTCATCAAATTTGACATGTACATTTTCTTCCAAATTACATGTGTTTTTATTGAAAACTCTATTGGCCTTAAAGGTTGTGGAGTAGCCTAAGAAAATTTATTCATCACATTTGGGTGCGAATTTTTGTAAATTATATTTAGTATTAAAGATAAATACTTTTCATCCAAATACTTTGAAGTAGGAAAGTCTAGGTTTCTACCATTCCACAACTCATAAAGAGTTTTA
Source organism: Viscum album (assembly GCA_963277665.1). Classification (NCBI taxonomy): domain Eukaryota; kingdom Viridiplantae; phylum Streptophyta; class Magnoliopsida; order Santalales; family Viscaceae; genus Viscum; species Viscum album. The sequence goes on along the minus strand of OY728140.1, from coordinate 1,259,570,889 downwards.
TTAAGAAAAGTTCTAGTCAAAACATGATTTATAGTATAACAAGCAGTACTTACAGCTTCAGCCCAAAAATGTTTGGCTGCTGAATATTCACTCAACATGGTTATTGTTATCTCTTGAAGAATTTTGTTTCTTCTTTCAACAACACCATTTTTTTTGAGGAGTTCTTGGTGCTGAGAAGTTATGAGTAATTCCTTTTTCACTACAAAAAGTTTAAAAATTAGAATTTTGAAATTCTCTTCTATGATCACTATGAATAGTTATCAATGGAAGATTTTTCTCATTTTTAACTTGGGCTCTAAAACATTTGAAAAAATAAAAAGCTTTAGATTTATTTCCTATAAAATAGACCCATGTAAATCTAGTTTAATCATTAACTAGAACAAATACATAATATTTCCACCAATTCTTCTAGTTTGTGTTGGATCAAAAATATCCAAATGCACTAACTGTGATGCATCAGTAGTTGAGACTTCACTGATTGATTAAAAACTTGATTTATTTTGCTTTCTGTATTGACAAAGATCACAAACTTTTTAAGAATCAAATCTAAGCTCTGGTAGATCCTTAACTAGTCTTTTCTTAGAGAGTTTGCATAGGTTCCTAAGGTTACAGTGTCCTAACCTTCTATTCCATAACCAATAATGATCTCATATTGCACTAAGACAAGGTAGATCTTAGCTCCTAAGGTCTTCTAAGTTTAGTGTGTATACATTCTCTTGCCTATGAGAAGAAATAATAAACTCTTCCTTGGAATTGTGTAATAACACTTGTCATTACTAAAATTCACAAGGTAACCTTCATCACATTATTGACTTATGCTAATAAGGTTGTGCTTAATACCCTTAACAAATAAAACATTTGAAATCAAAGTTTTCCAAGAAGAAGAATGTTACCTATACCAATAATTTCTCCTTCAGTATTATCTCTAAAAGATAATTTTCCTCCTTTCATCTTGATAATCTTTTCAAAGAAGTTTTTGTTACCAATCATATATCGGGAAGATACAATATCCATGTACCATGTATTGTTGTTGGAACTTTCTTTATTTTCCAGAAAACAAGAGTGTTAGACTTTTAGAACCCAAACTTTCTTGATCCCGAAATTTCAGAAAGAAAAATTTTAGGAATCCAAATTTTCTTTAAAAAATAAGCCTTATGAAAACCTAAAGACTGAGTTTTGTTTAAGGAACAACTTTTTTCCCAACGTCCACTACACTGACACTTAGTGAAAAATAGGGAACTTCGAGGTACAAAATAATTGTTACTAAAAATCTGTTTTGAATGAGTATAAGCAAAACAAGAATTATTCCTTATAGGTCAAATTTGGGAATACATCTTATCAAAATTTTATTTACCTAAGGTAAAGTTTAACAAACACTTACTCAAGGAAAATATTTCTGACTTCAACTTAATAACTAAGTTATTATCCTCAAAAACATTATTTTTAGCACTAGAGTTAGTCTCTAAAACATTTTTCTTATAAAGTACTTTTTCTAGATCCTTAGAAAGTTTTACCTCCTAAGAATTAACTTTCTGAAGGTTTTTTGAAATAATTTCAAATTCAAAGGTTTTCTTATCAAGATCTTTAAAAATATCTGATATTTCCTTAGTAAGAATAGTAATTATAGAATTTTACTTATCAAGATTTTTCTTGAATTTAGAATTTTCATTCTCAAAGAGCTTATCAAACCTAGACACTTCTTCATAAGTAGATAGAGTATTATCTTTATCAGAGGAATATTATCCATCCAAGGATTCATAATATTTATTATCACTATAATTAGCATTCATGGATACATTGGTTATGGATTCAACATTGTGTACCTTATACATTAGACAACGATTTTTAATAGGTAGCTTGGCTAGTAAACCAATATTCTTCTAACCAGAAGATTCATACTCTGAGGATTCTTCAGAAGAATCACCACCAGTGGCACTCCAGGTGTCATTGGATTTTAAAACATTCTTAGATTTAGCCTTGTAGTACTTATTTGTATTCCTCTTAGAATGATTTTCCTTTTTATCTTTTCTATTAAGCATAAGACAATCTAGACTTATATGACATGCTCTTTTTCATTCATAGAATGTGACTTCTGAGCCTTTCTTATCCTTTCTTTCTTCTTGTATCTAGATTGAAATTTCATATGTACAACAATCTTGTTCATCCTTAGGGAAATATTGGCTAACTCATTTTCTGAAGATTCAATTCCACTATATTTGGATTGAATAACAGTCCTCTTAGATTTGGATCTTGTAACTCTCTCAAGAGTCCTAGATTTAATATGATTTGAATTAGTTGTAAAAGCAACACTTCCGTTTCCATTCATCTTCTTATTTAGACAAGCATCTCTTTTCATTCTTGTATCATCTTGAAGAAGAGTTCCAAAATGATCATCAAGAGTAATCTGGGAGGTTTTCCTATTCTCATCAATAACTGTTCTCTTTGACTCCCACTCATTAGGCATGATATCTATAATCTTGTCCACAAGTTCTTCATCATCTAATCTTTCTTTACCCATAGATTGTAAACTGTTAACAATAGTCATGATCTTTGTTATACCTTTCACATTGGTTCTCCATAAGGAAATAGAAATCCATGATATTCTTCTATAATCATAGCTCTTATAGTTTTGAAAACTCTGGAAGTTCCAAAATGAGTAACCTCCAGTTTCTTCCAAATACAATTTACAGCTTCATAAGAAGAAATCTGGCTATATATATTCCTGGTCAAAGAACACAACAAAGTATTTCGTACCTTGTATTTTAGTTTATATTCTGACTTTTCTTGATTAGTAAAAGTTCTGACTTCCTTATTAGGAATCTTGTAATCTCTAGTAATCATTAAAATATTGTCCACTACAATGTTAATGACAAAAGTATTCATACGATCTCTCCAATATTCATAATCAATCCCATAAAATATTGGTGGTCTAGTAGGATTAAGATTGTCAATCGAACCAACTTTCATTCCTACCATCTAAAAGAAAATATATTTCCACATAATATTGTTAGTAATAAAAGTTTGTAAACAAGGATAAAAATCCTAACCAAGGAAAAATAGAACAAAGGAAACTTGAGAAAGAAAACTTATATGTGAATATAAGTATTTCAGATACCTCCTTTGATACCAATTGTAGGATCTAAATATGATGTAGATACTCAATATAAAATAGGGGTGAATTGTATACTTTAAAAAATTGATTTGGAACTTTTAAAGATGGTATAAAACTTTATATTTTTTAACAAAGTTAAAAAAGGTAAATTCAAAAGACCTCTTAGTTATAAAAACTTTCTACATTCTGGAAATATGATTCTGGAAATGAAACTTAAGAGAAGTTTACAGGGACAGAGATTCTACCTTAAAGAGTATATAATATTAATAATCAGAGTACACAAATATAATAAAGTATAAGATAGTTATACTTTAATTAATAATAAAAATTTAGTGAAATACAAACCTGAAACAATAAAAGTAACAAGTAGAAAATATTTTAACCCAAAGAGTAGGGTATCCAACAACCTTGGATAAAGGTCCCTTGATTTATACTTTCAAGAAAGTTTGTCTTACCCACACCAGAGTAAGACCTCAATAGGAATATTGAAGTTTGTCTTTCTATCCCCCCAAGCCCTAGAACTTCAAGGTAGTCGGCACCTATGTCTTCCTTATCAAGGAACCCCTCAAAATTTAAGGTTGTCGGCACATATTTCTTCCTATCCCTAGAATCCCTCGATTGTACACAAAAAAAATCAGAGTCGCACGAAGCAATCTGAACAAGATGTTCAGTACGCACAAAGCATGAGAGTATCTCTCTCTAGAAATCACTTCAGCATAATGTAATCTCCAGAGTTATAGAATAGTATCTTGGGATCATTCAAATGATAAACTATTTATACGCACATCTCCAACAGTCGGATTCCTCCTCCAACAATCACATTTTTCCATGAATTTCGAAGGGACCTGTACACATGTCACTCAAACAATGGTTAGTTAGAAACAGAATGAACGACATCATTTTATAACAATAACAAGGGTAAATAAAATATGTTTGCTCTATAAAATCTTTTTTTCTGAGTCTAATAAAAAAAATAAAGTTTAGAATCTAAGTGTAAAACATTCTAAGTCTATATTACAAGGATATTCGGATTCTTTTTTCCAAGGAATTCAGAATTAAAATTCTGTAGACTTCAGAATCTGAATTCTGAGGAATTCAGAGTCTGAATTCTAAGGAATTTGGAGTCTAAATTCTAAGGAATTTGGAGTCTGAATTCTAAGGAATTTGGAGTCTGAATTATAAGGAATTTGGAGTCTGAATTCTAAGGAATTCAGAGTATAAATTTGGAGTAATTAAGAGTTTGAATTCTAAAGAATTCGGAGTCTAAATTATAAGGAATTCAGAGCCCGAATTCTAAAGAATTCGGAGTCTAAATTCAGAGGAATTAGAAGTCAGAATTCTAAAAAATCTGGAGTCTGAATTCTATGTAATTTGGAGTCTGAATTCTAAAGAATTAGGAACCTGAATTCTAAATATTTTGGAGTCTGAATTCTATGGAAATCGGATTCTGAATTCAGAGGAATTTGGAGTCTGAATTCTAATTAATTTGTAGTCTGAATTCTAATGAATTCAGAGTCTTAATTCTAGGGAATTCAGAATATAAATAATAAGGAATTAGGATTCTAAATTTCATAGAATTCAGATTATGAATTTTAGAGAATTAATATTCTGAATTTCAGAGAATTCGGAACCTGAATTTCAAAGAATTAGGATTCTGAATTTTTGAGAATTTAGATTCTGAATTTCATAGAATTCAGAATCTGAATTTCAGAGAATTCGGATTCAGAATTTCAAAGAATTCGGAATCTAAATTTAGAGGAATTTAGAGTCTGAATTTTGATCCTGAAAACAGAATACTATATATCTAAGTATTTATAGAATTATGAGGTTTTAGATGTGAAACAAAATTTTTCACTTAGGAATAAAAATAGTTAGATTTAGAGAAACAAAAATATAAACAATGAAAAACAAAGGTAAGGATAAATTTTCCTTAGAGAAGGAAAATTTCCTTATTAAGATAAATCTTTAGGGAAATAAAATTTGCCTTAAGATAGAGTGTTTGTGATTTTCAAAACATAAAGGAATGGAAAAGTCATAAGGAAACCTTATTGACTCAACAAGAAGGAGGTGGAAATCTTTGTGTAAATATGATTCACTTTTCAGTAATTGAATGTTGAGCATCAGAGGCCAACAGGGATTTTGTAGTCTTTACCCATTCATGAGTAGAAATTAGATGATTTTATAATGGATTTTGTAACAAGACTACCAAGGAAGACCTATCAGAATAATGATTTATAGGTTGTTGTGGATTGATTTACTAAGTTATCACAATTTTTACCTATTACGGAAACCTTAACAATTGATGATCTATGAAATATTTACATGTGAGAGGTGGTTTGGTTTCATGGCATACCAAAGAGTATTATTTTAGATAGAGATCCTCATTTCAAATCGTGTTTCTGGAAGGGTCGCTAGAAATCCCTAGGATCCTTAGTTATTTTAAGCACAGCCTGTCAACCACAAACTGAAGGTCAATTTGAGCAGACTATTCAGGTTATGGAGGATATGTTACAAGCCTGTGTTTTTTATTTTGGTGTTTTGTAGGAGAAACATATGGAACTCGTGGAGTTGTTATATAATAATAGCTTCTAGGCATTGATCCAAATGGAACCTTTTTAGGATTTTTATGGTAGGTTGTGTAATTCACCTCAATGTTAGCTAGAGGTAGTTGAGTCGGCACTTGTTAGGCCTAGTATCATATAGGAGACATCTGGGTAGGTTTAGTTGATCAGATAGTGGTTGGTGACTGTGTAGAGTTGGAATAAATCATATGCTAACCATCAGATACAACCTCTAAAATTTGAGGTTGGTCATCATGTTTTCCTTTTAGTGTCATCTAGGTAGGGGTAGCGTCATATCAGGAAATAGAGAAAGCTAGTACCCAGGTTTTTCAAACCATTTGAAATATTTACAAGGGTAATTATAGTGGTGTACCTTTTATCCCTTCCAAAGTGCTACAATTACTGTAACATACCAGGTAAATAAAGAATAATACATTATCATATTTATTAATATTTATGAATTAAATATTAATTTTACTTTAAAGGGGTTTCTATGTTCGATAGCGTACCCGATACGCAACAAAGAGTTTTTTTGAAATCTTACGTTGCACACTAGTAGTAAAATAATATTATTTTAAATGGTAGTTAACATGTAGACGTTGTATTGGCGGGAATGAATAGAAATAACTAAAATATGATTATATATGTTTGTTAAATGTTTTTACATTTCTCCAATAAAATATTAAGGCTTAAAATACGAAAAGAATTCAATTTTAGGCATATATACTCTAATTTTCACTAAATGTCCACTTATCGCCTTTTGATGGCGAACCGTCATTAAATATAGTTTTGGTCACTCTTATAAATTATATTGGACCAAATAAAATTCTTCTTTAGAATTGGGATATCAAAATTTACTTTGTATAAATTTTTGGTATTTTTCCGATAAAGTTCATTTTTTAATGAATAGTGAAAATGTTCTATTTTAATTCAAAACCTCTTTTTAATCTAATTTATCTATATGATTAGATTATATTTTTAATTGGTTTTAAATTACAATTAGAATATATTTTTACCATTTAATCCAATTGTGGTCATTGGAATTAATTTCACTTTGAAATTGGACTTAAACTAGTGTCAATCTTTTGATATATATTGTTTCATAAAAACACGTTATTTGCTCTCACAGTGGGAGTTAATTATTAAATTAATTAATGTAAATTATATGTTTTGAATTTTTTAAAATAGACATCATTTTTGAATTCGAAATATCAAATATAGCTTATGGTGATGTTTTGGTATTTTTCTAAAAAACTTCAATTTTTGAGGAATAGTGAAACCACAAAGTGGTACTTAAAAAACTGATTTTTTGTTTAAATGAAATTTTACCACCTCTGTGTTTTGAATTTCAAAAATCCTACATACATGGTTTTCATTAGGAAGTAAAATTTGGTTCAATGGGATTAAAATAATTTTTTGGTGAATAGTAACTTTTATGTTTTTAATCACGATTAGAGGTAATTAGTGTAGTTTAAGGTAAAAATAATGTTTTAATAATATGAAATGACCTTGACACATGTCCAACATTTATTGGATGTGTCATGGCCGACCAATAAAATCCATGGTTCAACTTGGGGACCCCATGGAGCCACTTTGGTAGGAAAATGACATTAATAACTTTTTATTTAATGTTAAAATAAAAATATCACAAACATGTTTTTTTTGCTAAAACAATTTTTACATGGGGTTATAAAAGTCATAATTTTGAATATAAAAATTCATTGGAAATACAAAAATATTTCCTACATCATGATATTTTTTTATAATATTTAGACATTAAATAAATTAAATTATTTATGACATCATGATGATGCAGTGATTACCTCATTATTTAACGATTTAAATAAAATGAAAAGATAATGTAAAATATAAGACCTACACATGTAAAAAACCTATTGTATGGGTGGATTTATAACCCTTATCACCTTATCATTGAAATATATAATTTTGGGACCTTTAAAATCAGAAAAGAATTTTATAATAAAGTAACCTTTTATAAGTTCCCAAGAGTGCCCCTCCTCTCCTCTTATAAAAGGCCCCCACCTCTACCACCTTACCCACACCTCTCAAGCCTTTGGCTCGGCCAACCCCTGCCAATTTTATCTCTCCACATCCCTATCCTCATCCTTGAAGCCTCACTTTGGGCAGAAGTCTTCCCAAGGAAGCCTTTGAGCTCAAATAAAAAAGAGTTACCCATTTTAAAGCTAGTGTTTTCTCTTGTGTTCCTATGTTTTATTTTGCTTCTCCAAACCCCTAAACTCTTTTTATTCCTTTCTTTTAAAAAAAAAACCATTATCTTCAATATACTAGGATGTTGTTATGTAAAGTATTCAAGCTACACTTACACACACCTACATTTAATGGTTATAGAACATACTGTTTCTGTGGATGGCGAATTTCTGCCTCACGAAACTATGATTGTTCAACACTCATATAACACCTTCAAAGGTGGCCATTAAGATGTCACTATATTTATATATGATATATAATATGTTTATGTTTTACTTAAGCTTCTGTATTTTTCATTTATGGCATAACTTTATGGTTTCCATTATGGGTAACGTGATATCTTCATTTTAGGAAGTGCGGACTACCGCCCCCTCAAAGTGATTTGATTCGTTAATGCCATATGTGGGACGTATAAAGGATGGAGTTAAAGTTATTATATATGATGTTATACTGGAATTATAATATACCTTTATATCATTATTATTTCTTCACATTAAAGTATGATATAGAAATGAAAGTAGCATTCATGCGTACGTACGGCTTATCGTCTCCATGAACGGTGCATTTCATTTCTTATCCCCAGATGTAATGTACTATTATAAGTACATATATATAATGGATATATATGATGTATGTTACATCTAAATGATGAATATAATTATGTAATTGAGATATACATATCTCTCATTTAGTTTTAATTCCATTAATATGACATAGAAATGAAAGTATTGTTCATGCGTACGTACGGCTTACCGTCTCCATGAACGGTGAATTTCATTTCTTACCTCTAAATGATTATGTAATATTAAAAATGCATGTATATACTAGATATATATGATATATATTATATCTACAGCATGAATATAATTCTTTATATAATGGATATTTTACCACATGAACAACTTATAATTATAAAGAGTTTATTTTTGACTCAAGTACCAATGATCGACAAAATGACCATTATTAAATTAAATAATTAAATAGTGTTCATAACATGGTAATAAGTGATATAAAAGGAATAATGAACTTGAAAATGGTTCTTAAGCAAGTATAAATTAACTCAAGTTTATTATTCAGGACGTTAAAGAATGATCGAGTCAAGTCGGACACGAGGTAAGGGACTTCGTCTCAATCTCCTTTCACTGAGGCATATTTTTTTTTATACACAAATTTCTTTTATACGGTGTATAAACCCCTTTGACTTTTAATTTTATTCAAAAAGAATCTTTTTATACGAAGCATTTTACTGAACAACAAAAAGGAATGTTTCTTTTAACGTATGCGGTGACAACGACTTTTTCCGCCGCCACGAGTATTATTTGGTCTTTGGCTTCCTCAACAAGCCGTAATGTTTTTTAAAATGAAATAAATACCATATACTCTTTTATGTATTTTGTTATTTAAAATGGTTTTTATAATGGATTTGTTATGTCAATATATTTAAGTGATATATTGTGATCAAAGTGTGGAAATATTTTCTTCCATTATATTTGTTTTATGTCTTATGATTTTATAATGGAACTTGGACATTTGACGGGTGGTTACCTGATAAACCATATGACGGGTGGTGCTGTGAATACCAGGACAGGTGGTTACGTTATAACCTCCAATGCATTGGGTATGGAAGTCGTCCGTATGGCTATTCCATTAAGTGATATGTGTGTAAGTCGACCGTATGGTTATTCAATTTAAGTATGTTTATGTCCCAAGTTACCTTTATATGTTATGTGTTATTTATATGGGTTTTATGGTAATATTTTGGTTACAAAAGGGTAAGTATTGATCTTTTATTCAGTCAAGAGTTTTTACTACTTCATAAAGGTGAAAAGTATTACTTTGATAAAGTATACATGGTTTACTTGTTGTTTTGAAAAACTAACAGTTTTCATTCTTTGTGTTTCCCTTACTGAGCTTTTTATGCTCACCCCAAGTTTTTTTGAAATGTTTTTCACAGGAATTTATGTGGAATAGTGTCAAGTATGGGATCAAGGGAAAGTCATGCTATATAAAACATGGAACTAGACATATTTCTTTTTAAGAGTTTTTATTTTATGGAAACTTAGTAGAAGTGTCTACGTTGTAATCTTTTGAGATGTAATAGTTAAGATCTAATTCTCTAAAACTCTAAACCTGAAAAGATTCTCAATGTTAATTATTCATTTAATTCAATATTAAGTAAGGTTTAAGGTCGGGGCCTTATAGTTGGCATCGATCAGAGGTCGGTTTAGACAACTGTAGGAGTTAGGGTATTGTTAAATTAATGTCCATAAATTAATTTAAGGTCAAATTGAAATGATATAGCATTTACAGATTACCATGTTGCTTCACCTAAGTTATTTTTGTGTTAAGAATTTTTATTCATAGAGGAAACAGAGAATATTTTCTGGGAAGGCATACTGAGTATAATGACCTTTCGAATCAGCAACCAGAGATGGTCAGAATCATAATTGATCAGTTTACTGCACTGATGGCTCAGTTGAATCAGGTGATAAATGGTGGTTGTGTTTATTGATGATATTTTTGTGTTTTCTAAAATTAAAGAGGAGCATGAAAATCATTTAAGGGTTATATTTCAAACCTTAAAAGAAAATAAACTGTATGGAAAATTCAGCAAGTATGAGTTTTGGTTACAACAAATTTCTTTCCTTGGTCACATTGTTTCAAAAAATGGAATAATTGTTGATCCTACTAAAAGAAAAGTTGTTAAAGAATGTCCAAGACCCACAAATGTAACCAAGATCCGTAGTTTCCTTGGTTTGGCAGGTTACTACCGAAGGTTTGATGAAAATTTTCACGGTTATCTAGTCCAATGACTAAGCTAACTCGGAAGGGTGTTAAGTTTATCTCGAAAAAAGAATGTGATGATTGTTTTCAGCAGTTGAAAAGAAGATTGGTGAATGCTCCAGTTTTGGCACTTTCTTCCAGGAATGGTGAGTTTGTTATATACAGTGAAGCTTCATTGAAGGGACTTGGTTGTGTCTTTATGTAGAATGATCAGGTAATTTCATATGCTTCACGTCAGTTGAAAACTCATGAGGTAAATTACCCTACACATGACTTGGAATTAGCTGCTGCTGTTTTTTCTCTAAAAATTTGGAGGCATCATTTGTATGGAGTAAAGTGTAAAATATATACTGATCACAAAAGTTTAAAGTATATATTCACTCAGAAATAATTGAACATGAGACAGAGGATATGGCTAGAATTAATCAAGGATTATGATTGTACAATTCATTACCATCCGGGAAGAGCAAATAAAGTGGATGATGCTTTGAGTCGAAAAAGTAATGCTTTATTAACCATGCTACGTTTGGAACGAGATCCTTTGGTTTTTGATTTGATGAACTTTGGAATAGAACTTTTTGGTGCAGGAAGTTCTTCTGTTTTGTTTCAGGTGTCAGTGAGATCATCCCTATCAGATAGAATTAAGCAACCGCAGAAGAAAGACAGTGGGTTGTAGAAAAAGGTAGAACTGGTTCAGAAGGGTAAGTTGCCTGAATTTAATATTGATAATGATTGTGTTTTGAGGTTTGGGAAGAGATTATGTGTTCCTGGTGATTCACAGTTGAAGAATGATTTGTTATGTGAGTCTCATAGTTCCCCGTTTTCAGTTCATCCTGGAAGTACTAAGATGTACAGAGATCTGTGGGAGTATTACTGGTGGGATGGAATGAAAAGAGATATTGTTGATTTTACTGTAAAGTGTTTGACTTGTAAATAGGTTAAATCAGAGCGGCAGTTACCGAAAGGGATGCTTCAGCCTTTACCAGTGCCAGAGTGGAAATGGGAAAATGTATCCATGGACTTTGTTGTGGGATTACCGAGGACATCTCAGGGTAATAATGCAATCTGGGTTATTGTTGATCGCTTGACTAAATCTGCTCATTTCCTTGCTATACGAGATACTTTTTCCCCAGATCAACTTTCCTGTTTGTATCTTAAAGAGATAGTCAGGTTACAGGGATTTCCTCTTTCCATTGTATCTGACTGTGATCATAGGTTCACTTCTAACTTTTGGAAAGGCCTTCAGAAGTCGTTGGGTACTGAATTAAATTTTAGTACAGCTTTTCATCCTCAATCAGATAGGCAGTCAGAATGAACAATTCAGACTTTGGAGGATATGCTACGTGCATGTTCGATGGATTATCAGGTAAGTTGGGACCAACATCTTTCTTTGGTTGAGTTTTCTTATAATAACAGTTTTCATTCTAATATACAGATGGCACCATTTGAAGAATTATATGGGAAGCGGTGTCGAACTCCAGCTTTTTGGGATGAAGTAGGTGAAACGAAGCTGATGGGACCAGAATTGGTAGAAGAGATGGCAAAAAAAGTTCAGTTGATTTAGAAACACATGAGAATATCTCAGAGCAGACAGAAGAGTTATACGGATAATTGGAGGAAGGATCTATCTTTCGAGGTAGGTGATCATGTTTTTCTCAAAGTTTCTACATGGAAAATAGTGATGCGATTCGGTAAGAAAGGAAAGCTAAGCCCAAGGTTCATTGGACCATATGAAATTCTAGAAAAAGTTGGATCAGTTTCTTACAGAGTGGCTTTACCTCCGAGGTTATCTCAGGAACACAATGTTCTTCATGTTTCGATGTTGAGAAATTATATGCCAGATCCATATCATGTTTTGAGCCCAGAGGTAGTTCAGTTGAAATAGAATCTCTCTTATGAAGAACTGTAACACCCCGAGCTTCCACGATACGCTTCTCATTCAATAATGCAATAGCTTGCATTGTACGCAACTTCGAGTTCTAACACACTGTGACTAATCAAAGTAGTCGTTATGAATATTAATACCCACTTTTTAAAATTATATAAATTTTATATTTCAAAGTGGACTTCATTTTTTTATTCGTAATATCGAAGTTATCCTAAGTTGAATTTTTTGTAATTTTCTGAGAACTTCCATTTTTTAAGAATAGTGAAAAATAATTAAAAACAACTTTTTTAATAAAAATAATTTATAGTGATAAATTATACTATTGAGTGTTTTAAAAGTATAATTAGAATATATTTTTACCATTTTATCCAATGGTGTTCATTAGAATTAGTTTCACTTCGAAATTGGACATAAACAATTGTCAATCTTTTGATTGATATTCTTTCTTAAAACACACTATTTGTGGTTGCAGTGGGAATTAATTAGAAAATTAATTAATGCAACTTATATGTTTCGAATTTTTCAAAATATACATCATTTTTAAATTCAGAATATCAATTATAGCTTAGGGGAAAATTTTGGCACTATTCTAAAAAACTTTAATTTTTGATGAATAGTGAAACCACTAAGTGGTAGTTAAATAACTGATTTTTTTTCATTTAAATGAAATATTACAACTTCTATGATTTTATTTTCAAAAATCCAACATACATGGTTATCATTAGGAAGTAAAATTTGGTTCAATGGGATTAAAATAATTTTTTGGTGAATAGTAACTTTTAAGTTTAATTAATCGTGATTAAAGGTAATTAGTGAAATATAAGGTAAAAATGATATTATAAAAATATAAAATTACCTTGACACTTGTCCTAAACCTATTGGATGAGTCATGGCCGACCAAGACAATACATGGGTCAACTTGGGGACCCCATGGAGCCACTTTGGTAGGAAAATGACATAAATAACTTTTATTTAAAGTTAAAATAAAAATGTCACAAACATAAGTTGTTTTAATAAAACAATTTTTAAATGGGGTTATACAAGTCATATTTTTGACTATAAATATTCATTAGAAAGTTAAAAAGATTTCATACATCATGATAATTTTTTTGTAATTTTTAGACATTAAATAAATTAAATTATTTATGACATCATGATGATGTTGTGATTACCTCATTAATTAACGATTTAAATAAAATGAAACAATAATGTAAAATCTAAGGCTTACACTTGTCAAAAACCTATTTGATGAGGATATTTCGAACCCTTATCACCTTATCCTCGAAATATATCATTGTGGGACCTTTAGAATCCGAAAATAATTTCTTAATAAAGTAACATTTCATGACATTCCAAGAGTGCCCCTCCTCTCCACGTATAAAAGGCCCCCACCACTACCACTTTACTCACACTTTAAAAGCCTTTTGGCTCGGCCAACCTCTGCCTAAATACTCTCCCAACTTCCCTCCCTTACTCATAGAAGCCTCACTTTGGGCAGAACTCTTCCCAAGGAAGCCTTTGCCTCAAATCAAAAGAGTTACCCGATTTTAAGGTAATGTCTTCGCTTATGTTATTTTGTATTATTTTGCTTATACAACCCCCTAAACTCTTTTTATTCATTTATTTTGTAATAACACCAGTATCCTCAATATACTAGGATGTTGTTATAAGAATTATTCGAGCTAAACTTACACACACTTACATCTAATGGTTAAAGAACATATTGTTTCTGTGGATGGCGAATTTCTACCTCACGAAACGATGATTGTTCAATATTCTTTTAATACCTCTAATGGTGGACATTTTGATGACAATATTTTCATATATGATATATATATTATGTTTATGTTTTCCTTAGGCTTCTGTATTTATCATTTGTGGCATACTTTATGATTTCCATTATGGGTAAACATGATAATTTCATTTTAGGAAGTGCGGACTACCGCCCCCTCAAAGTGATTTGAATCGTTAATGTCATATGTGGGATGTATAAAGGATGGAGTAAATGATATTATATATGATATTATACTAGAATTATAATATACCTTTATATCATTATGATTTAATTAAATATGAAATAGAAATGAAAGTAGCGTTCATGCGTACGTACGGCTTACCGTCTCCATGAACGGTGCATTTCATTTCTTACCTCTAAATGTTATGTAATATTATAAATGAATGTATATACTGGATATATATGATGTATATTATATATAAATCATGAATATAATTATGGATATAATGGATATATTACCACATGAACAAAGTGTAATTATAAAACGTTTATTTTTGACTCAAGTACCGAAGATCGTCAAAACGACAGTTATTAACATAAATAATTACATAATGTTCATAACATGGTAATAAGTGATATAAAATGAATAATAAACTTGAAAAATGTTCTTAAGAAATTATAAATTAACTCTAGTTTATTATTCAGGAGATCAAAGAACGGTCGAGTGAATTCGGACACGAGGTAAGGGAACTTCTTAACCCAATTTCTATTCTTTGGGTTAATCTCCTACTTTCAAATTATGTCATGATATTATTATGTCCTATCTTGTATTTGTAATTTATTTATGTGTACTTATAGTGAATACACATAATATATCTAATTTATTTAAAAAAATGATCTTTGTAAGGGTCTTCATCTCAATCTCCTTTCATTGAGGCATATTTTGTTTTATACACAACTTTATTTTATACGGTGTATAAACCCCTTTGACTTTGACTTTTATTCAAAGTGGAATATTTTTATAAAGCATTTTACTAAACGACAAAAAGGAATGTTTTTCTTGTCGTACGTACGTGGCGACAACGACTTCTCCGCCGTCGTGGCCATTATTTGAGTTTCAGCTTCCTCTATAAGCCATAACTTTTTTTAAATGAAAAATAAATACAAAGTTTTAATTTTATTTTATTTTGGTATTGAAAATGGTTTTGAAAGTGTTTTTATTATATCAATGTGTTGTATTGAAATCTTGTGATTGAAATGTGGAAATGTTATGTTTCCGTTATGAATGTTTTATGTGATACGATTATGTTATGGTTTATGATATGTTTAAACCTGTTCATATGAGGAATGAATTGGACTTAATAAGTGACGGGTGGATCCCGCTATAGCTCCTCGATGAATCGGCAGGTCTCATGAGACAAACTAGTGTCTTGGCACGAGGCCTTGACAAAATCATATTTGTGGTCTTGGCACGAGGCCTTGTCTACGTGGTTATGATAGTCTGGCATTATGAATTCCATCATTATGAAAGTGGTTATTGATATTGCATGTGATTATTCGACCATTAGAATATCCATGTGAATAAGTAAATGGAATTATTTCATTTTACTTTTTCCATATTATGTTGAAGTTCAAGTTTAAAAGGATTTTGTTTTAGTTATACATTGCCTTAAATGTTTATGTTTATTTATGAAAGCTTCTGAAATATTGTTATCCTTACTGAGCATCTGAGCTCACCCCTTTCAATGTTTTAATATTTTCCAGGATGTGAAGAAGTATTTTATGAATGACCTGTAGGGATAGTCAGAAGAGGATATAAGTGTGGACTATGAAGACTTTGTTATTAGTTTTTCTCTTTATGATGTAATGTAACATTTATGAATGTATATAGTGTTTCCAAGGCTACTAAACTAATCGGTCTTTCGAGACTTGATCTTTTGTGATCATGCCAATGTTACGCAATAATGCACCGACTCTGGGTAACTGGGGTCGGGCTGTTACAGTTGGTATCAGAGGAAGTTTAGTACTAACCTTGGAAGCTAGATTTAGATAAACTCTAATTAGAGCACATAGCCCAAAGATAGACTTTGAGGAATAGTATAGAAGAACTTCCTAGAATTTTGTTATTATAGAGATTTTGTGATTTTTCTGAGAAATACATCCCTGTCTGGATATGAGCAGGTAGAGGTGGCTCTGGCATAGATGTACCTATGGGTAAAACCCAAAAACACCGCTTTGAGCTAGACTCGAATGGGAACTGGTGCACGACAACGGGCCTTGCTGCACTCTTTGTTACGACACTCCTGGGGGATATGCTTAGGATAATTCTCATTTTCTTTACAAACCACTATGAAGGGTTATGTTATATACTTCCTCAAAGAAAACATTTTTATGATTATGGATTATATCCATAAATAGTTCAATTTATTTTAAGTATTTTATAAGTATGGAATTATGTATTTTGATTCATAAACTAATCTAGTTTATGCCATTTTTTAGAAATGGCACCTAGTGGAATGAATGGAAACCGTATCAATGCACGCACTTCGTGTAGGGATTTCCCTCCTTCTCAAGATAATTATTGTGGAGTTGGAGATACAACTGGTGCTGATCAACTTATTACCATACTGGGACAACTCACTCAGGTTATGAATAATAAACTTACTCATATGGAGCACCCTGATCCAAAATGTGGAGGATCAATGTTAGACCAATTCATGAGGCAACAACCGCCAACATTTAATAGGGGTACAAATCCATTAGTAGCTGAGCAATTCATAAACTCCTTAGAGAAAATATTCCATGCCTTGGGGAGTAGCGAAAGGGAGAAGGTTGTCATGGCAGTCTACCGCCTCACTGGAGATGTCGATCAATGGTGGTCGCTGATTCAAAACACAAAGGAAGATGAAGAAGTATCAAGTATGGAATGGAGAGAGTCCAAAGATCTTTTCTTAGAAAAATACTTTCCACATGACCATCGAGCAGATACTGAAAGGCAATTTCTGAGTCTGAGACAAAAGGAGGATGAGAATGTCGCAAAGTATGAGGCTAAGTTTACAAGGGTAGCGAGGCATGCAGCAGATTATATACGTAACCCAAGAAGTAAGATTGATCGTTTCTTTGATGGGTTAAAACCATTTCTCCGTCAAGCTTTAGTATCACAATATTTCTCAACATACAAAGATATAGTCTCGTGTGCTATCAAGACATAAAAGGAATTATCTAAGTCTTATGACAATAAAGTAAAGCAAGAGAAGAAGATAATGGTGGAACAAGAGACGGATAAAGGGAAAAAGGGAAAGAAGGATTTTTCATTATGTGATAATTGTGGGAAGAATCACCCTGGTACTTGCCTAAAAAGAATGGGATTTTGTTATAAATGTGGAGAAAAAGGTCACCAGGCGCGCAATTACAAGGGAAAGAAAGAGGCTATCAATGTTGAATGCTACAATTGTAGAGAAATTGGGTATTATGCAAATGAATTTCATAAGCGTCAGGGAAACTTACCTCAGAAAAGGCCAAGGGATCAAGGCCAATCTTATGTTGTGACTACAGTTGAAGCAGAATAATTAATGTATTGGTGCTTTTGGACTCATGGATTATATTCTGGTTATTAGAATAATGTGATATATATATAAGGATTGTACTTTAGTACATGTTGATTTCATTAAGGTTTTAATATGATGAAGGTAATCATATTTTTGTATTTGACAATAAGAGAAACTTTACCTTGTCTGAGGAATCTGATGATACAATTGATTTTGGAATTTAGAGACCTTTTAGAGAAAGTCTGGACAGAGGTATTTTGGATAACTATAAAGGTTGTAATGGATTAAGTTGAACCTTGGATAGTATTTTTTAATGTTAAAACATTTCTGAATATTACTTTCGGAATACTATAATACTATATTTTTAGGAAAAGGATAACCTGCAGGTCGGGGGATAACCCGTCGCGTCGGACAAAGCTGCAGGAATCGAACCCACAACCCTAGTGCGACAGGCCTTTATTACCTACCACTATCGTACAGGAAGTCCCTGGTTATTACAAAATATTTTTCCTAATCTGAATGGTATGTGGTAATATTTAGAACCTTATACAATTAGGATAAATATAATATTTTTGAGTTCTGGAGTGAAAGATGGGTTTGTGGTAAAAAATTATTAAAGAATGAAAGTATACATAACAAGTATGTATATTCCCTTATGTTCTTAGTAAATCTCCTAAATAAATTCCTCAACTTTATAAAAGGTAACTTAAAACAAAAACGTTGCCGGTTAACTTTTCCAACTGGGGATTCAATGACCGTTTAACCAATCACAAGTTTGTGATTTTCTTATGGTTAACTTTCTCCTAATCCAGTTTTCTACAACTCTCCATTAGACCTTGATGGTTTGTTTTTCTTCCATATACATATTTTCAAAGAATCCTAGTATGGGCTATCTTGGGTGACCTTTGTACTTCTCTTTCTTTCTTTTAATGTTATATTTTTATTATCCTTATTTCTGATGTGGGTTTTCCATAAAGGTATTTTCTATTTTCAACCTTTTATTTTCAAATAAAAATTTCAAATTGCGAGGACGCAATTTATTGAAGGAGGGTAGAATGTAACACCCCGAGCTTCCATGATACGCTTCTCATTCAATAATGCAATAGCTTTCATTGTACGCAAATTTGAGTTCTAACGCACCGCGACTAATCAAAGTAGTCGTTATGAATAGTAATACCCACTTTTTAAAATTATAGAAATTTTATATTTCAAAGTGGACTTCATTTTTGTATTTGTAATATTAAAGTTATCCTAAGTTGAATTTTTTGTAATTTTTTGAGAACTTCCATTTTTTATGAATAGTGAAAAATAATTAAAAACAACTTTTTTAATCAAAATAATTTATACTGATAAATTATACTATTGATTGTTTTAAAAGTATAATTAGAATATATTTTTACCATTTTATCCAATGGTGTTCATTAGAATTAATTTCACTTTGAAATTGGACATAAACAATTTTCAATCTTTTGATTGATATTCTTTCTTAAAACACGCTATTTGTTGTGACAACGGGAATTAATTAGAAAATTAATTAATGCAACTTATATGTTTGGAATTTTTCAAAATATACATCATTTTTCAATTCAGAATACCAATTATAGCTTAGGGAAAAAATTTGGCACTATTCTGAAAAACATCAATTTTTGATGAATAGAGAAACCACTAAGTGGTAGTTAAATAACTGATTTTTTCATTTAAATGAAATATTACCACTTCTGTGATTTAATTTTCAAAAATCCGACATACGTGGTTTTTATTAGGAAGTAAAATGTGGTTCAATGGGATAAAAATAATTTTTTGGTGAATAGTAACTTTTAAGTTTAATTAATCGCGATTAAAGGAAATTAGTGAAATTTAAGGCAAAATTGATATTATAAAAATATGAAATGAACTTGAAACTTGTCCTAAACCTATTGGATGAGTCATTTTCGACCAAGAAAATACATGGGTCAATTTGGGGACCCCATGGAGCCACTTTGGTAGGAAAATGACATAAATAACTTTTATTTAAAGTTAAAATAAAAATGTAACAAACATAAGTTGTTTTACTAAAACAATTTTTAAATGGAGTTATACAAGTAATATTTTTGACTATAAATATTCATTAGAAATATAAAAATATTTCCTACATCGTGATAATTTTTTTATAATTTTTAGACATTAAATAAATTAAATTATTTATGACACCATGATGATGCCGCGATTACCTCATTAATTTACGATTTAATAAAATGAAAGGATAATGTAAAATCTAAGGAATACACTTGTCAAAAACCTATTGGATGAGGATATTTCGAACCCTTATCACCTTATCATCGAAATATATCATTTTGGGACCTTTATAATCCGAACATCATTTCTTAATAAAGTAACATTTCATGACATTCCAAGAGTGCCCCTCCTATCCACTTATAAAAGGCCCCCACCACTACCACCTTACTCACACTTTCAAAGCCTTTTGGCTCGGCCAACCTCTGCCCAAATACTCTCCCAACTTCCCTCCCTTACTTTTAGAAGCCTCACTTTGGGCAGAATTATTCCCAAGGAAGCCTTTGGCTCAAATCAAAAGAGTTACCCGATTTTAAGGTAATGTCTTCGCTTATGTTATTTTGTTTTATTTTTCTTATCCAACCCCCAAAACTCTTTTTATTCATTTCTTTTGTAACAACACCAGTATACTAAATATAATAGGATGTTTTTATAAGAATTATTCTAGCTACACTTATACACACTTACATCTAATGGTTAAAGAACATACTATTTTTGTGGATGGTGAATTTCTGCCTCACGAAACGATGATTGTTCAATATTCTTTTAACACCTCTAATGGTGGCCATTTTGATGAAACTATTTTAATATATGATATATATATTATGTTTATGTTTTCCTTATGCTTCTGTATTTCTAATTTTTTACATACTTTATGATTTCCTTTATGGGTAAACGCGATAATTTCATTTTAGGAAGTGCGGACTACCACCCCCTCAAAGTGATTTGAATCGTTAATGCCATATGTGGGATGTATAAAGGATGGAGTAAATGATATTATATATGATATTATACTGGAATTATAATATACCTTTATATCATTATGATTTAATTAAATATGAAATAGAAATGAAAGTAGCGTTCATGCGTACGTACGGCTTACTGTCTCCATGAATGGTGCATTTCATTTCTTACCTCTAAATGTTATGTAATATTATAAATGAATGTATATACTGGATATATATGATTTATATGATATATACATCATGAATATAATTATGGATATAATGGATATATTACCACATGAACAAAGTGTAATTATAAAAAGTTTATTTTTGACTCAAGTACCTAATATCGTCAAAACGACCGTTATTAACATAAATAATTACATAATGTTCATAACATGGTAATAAGTGATATAAAATGAATAATAAACTTGAAAAATGTTCTTAAGAAATTATAAATTAACTCTAGTTTATTATTCAGGAGATCAAAGAATGGTCGAGTGAATTCGGACACGAGGTAAAGGAACTTCTTAACCCAATTTCTTTTCTTTGGGTTAATCTCATACATTCAAATTATGTCATGATATTATTATGTCCTATCTTTTATTTGTAATTTATTTATGTGTACTTATAGTGAATACACATAATAGATCTACTTTATTTAAAAAATGATCTTTGTAAGGGTCTTCATCTCAATCTTCTTTCATTGAGGCATATTTTGTTTTATACACAACTTTCTTTTATACAGTGTATAAACCCCTTAGACTTTGACTTTTATTCAAAAAGGAATCTTTTTTTTAAATAGTTTTACTAAACTACAAAAAGGAATGTTTTTCTTGTCGTACGTACGCGGAGACAATGACTTCTCCGCCACCGTGACCATTATTTGAGTTTCGGCTTCCTCTACAAGCCATAACTTTTTTTAAATGAAAAATAAATACAAAGTTTTAATTTTATTTTATTTTGGTATTGAAAATGGTTTTGAAAGTGTTTTTATTATATCAATGTATTGTATTGAAATCTTTTGATTGAAATGTGGAAATGTTATGTTTCATTTATGAATGTTTTATGTGATACGATTATGTTATGGTTTATGATATGTTTAAACCTGTTCATATGAGGAATGAATTGGACTTAATAAGTGACGAGTGGAGCCCACTATAGCTCCTTGATGCATCGGCAGGTCTCATGAGACAAACTAGTGTCTTGGCATGAGGCCTTGACAAAATCTTATTTGTGGTCTTGGAATGAGGCCTTGGCTACGTGGTTATGATAGTCTGGCATTATGCATTCCATCATTATGAAAGTGGTTATTGATATTGCATGTGATTATTTGACCATTAGAATATCCATGTGAATAAGTAAATGGAATTATTTCATTTTACTTTTTCCATATTATGTTGAAGTTCAAGTTTAAAATGCTTTTGTTTTAGATATACATTGCCTTAAATGTTTATGTTTATTTATGAAATCTTCTGTAATATTATTATCCTTACTGAGCATCTGAGCTCACCCCTTTCAATGTTTTAATATTTTCCAGGATGTGAAGAAGTATTTTATGAATGACCTGTAGGGATAGTCAGAAGAGGATATGAGTGTGGACTATGAAGACTTTGTTATTAGTTTTTCGCTTTATGATGTAATGTAATATTTATGAATGTATCTAGTGTTTCCAAGGCTACTAAACTAATCGGTCATTCGAGACATGATCTTTTGTGATCATGCCAATGCTACGCAATAATGCACCGACTCTAGGTAACTGGGGTCGGGGCGTTACAAGAACAACCAGTCCAGATTCTTGACCGAAAAGAGCAAGTGTTGCGAAATAAGGTAATTCACCAGGTAAAGGTTTTTTGGAAAAACCATATGGTTTAATAGGCAACGTGGAAATCTGAAAATGCTATGAGAGATAAATACCCCCACTTATTTTGATAAGTGAATAAAATTGCGAGGATGCAATTCCCAAAAGGGGGGAAGGATGTAACATCCCAGGTAAATAAAGAATAATAAATTTTCATATTTATTAATATTTAAGAATTAAATATTAATTTTACTTTAAAGGGGTTGCTATGTTCAATAGCATACCCAATACACAACAAAGAGTTTATTTGAAATCTTACATTGCACACTAGTAGTAAAATAATATTATTTTAAATGGTAGTTAACACGTAGCCGTTTTATTGGAGGGAATGAATATAAATAACTAAAATATGATTATATATGTTTGTTAAATGTTTTTACATTTATCCAATAAAATATTAAGGCATAAAATATGAGAAGAATTCAATTTTAGGCATATATACTCTAATTTTCACTAAAGGTCCACTTATCGCCTTTTGATGGTGAACCGTCGTTAAATATATTTTTTGTCACTCTTATACATTCTATTGGACCAAATAAAATTCTCTTTTATAATTGGGACATCAAAATTTACATTGTGTAAATTTTTGGTATTTTTCTGATAAAGTTCATTTTTTAATGAATAGTGAAAAATGTTCTATTTTAATTCAAAACCTATTTTTAATCTAATTTATTTATATGATTAGATTATATTTTGAATTGGTTTTAAAGTAAAATTGGAATATATTTTTACCATTTAATCCAATTGTGGTCATTGGAGTTAATTTCACTTTGAAACTAGTGTCAATCTTTTGATATATATTGTTTCATA
Source organism: Viscum album (assembly GCA_963277665.1). NCBI lineage: Eukaryota > Viridiplantae > Streptophyta > Magnoliopsida > Santalales > Viscaceae > Viscum > Viscum album. Next base: position 1,259,547,365 of record OY728140.1, on the reverse strand, counting down.
AAAACACGCTATTTGCTCTAACAGCGGAAATTAATTATTAAATTAATTAATTTAACTTATATGTTTTGAATTTTGTAAAATATACATCATTTATGAATTCTGAATATAAAATATATATTAGGGTGAAGTTTTGGTATTTTTCTAAAAAACTTCAATTTTTGATGAATAGTGAAACCACTAAGTGGTACTTAAAAAAACTGATTTTTCGTTTAAATGAAATTTTACCACCACTGTGTTTTGAATTTCAAAAATCAGACATACATGGTTGTCATTAGGAAGTAAAATCTGGTTCAATGGGATTAAAATTATTTTTTGGTGAATATTATCTTTTAAGTTTTTAATCACGATAAGAGGTAATTAGTGTAGTTTACGGTAAAAATAATGTTTTAATAATATGAAATGACCTTGACACATGTCCTACCCTTATTTTATGTGTTATGGCCGACCATTAAAATCCATGGGTAAACTTGGGGACCCCATGGAGCCACTTTGGTAGGAAAATGACATTAATAACTTTTTATTTAATGTTAAAATAAAAATGTCACAAACATGTTTTTTTTGCTAAAACAATTTTTACATGGGGTTATACAAGTAATAATTTTGAATATAAATATTAATTGGAAATATAAAAATATTTCCTATATCATGATATTTTTTTATAATTTTTAGACATTAAATATATTAAATTATTTATGAAATCATGATGATGCAGCGATTACCTCATTATTTAACGATTTAAATAAAATAAAAATATAATGTAAAATATAAGAACTAAACATGTCAAAAACCTATTGGATGGTTGGATTTATAACCCTTATCACCTTATCCTTGAAATATATAATTTTGGGACCTTTAAAATCCGAAAATAATTTTATAATAAAGTAACCTTTTATAAGTTTCCAAGAGTACCCCTCATCTCCTCTTATAAAAGGCCCCTACCTCTACCACCTTACCCACACCTCTCAAGCCTTTTTCTCGGCCAACCCCTGACCATTTTATATCTACACATCCCTCTCCTCATCCTTTAAACCTCACTTTGGGCAGAATTCTTCCGAAGGAAGCCTTTGAGCTCAAATAAACAAGAGTTACCCGTTTTAAAGGTAGTGTTTTCTCTTGTGTTATTATGTTTTATTTTGATTCTCTAAACCCCTAAACTCTTTTTATTCCTTTCTTTTGCAACAACACTAGTATCTTAAATATAATGGGATGTTTTTATGTGAAGTATTAAAGCTACACTTACACACCCCTACATCTAATGGTTAAAGAACATACTGTTTCTGTGGATGGATAATTTCTGCCTCACGAAACGATGATTATTCAACACTCATATAACACCTTAAAAGGTGGCCATTAATATGTCACTATATTTATATATGATATAAAATATTTTTATGTTTTACTTAAACTTCTGTATTTTTCATTTATGGCATACCTTTATGGTTTTCATTATGGGTAAACGTGATATCTTCATTTTAGGAAGGGCGGACCACTGCCCCCTCAAAGTGATTTGATTCGTTAATGCCATATGTGCGAAGTATAAAGGATAGAGTTAAAGTTATTATATATGATGTTATACTGCAATTATAATATACCTTTATATCATTATTATTTCTTTCCATTAAAGTATGATATAGAAATGAAAGTAGTGTTCATGCGTACGTACGGCTTACCGTCTCCATGAACGGTGCATTTCATTTCTTATCCCCAAATGTAATGTACTATTATAAGTACATATATATAATGGATATATATGATGTATGTTACATCTAAATTATGAATATAATTCTAGAATTTAAATATAAATATCTCTCATTTAGTTTTAATTCCATTAATATGACATAGAAATGAAAGTAGCGTTCATGCGTACGTACGGCTTACCGTCTCCATGAATGGTGCATTTCATTTCTTACATATAAATGATTATGTAATATTATAAATGCATTTATATACTGGATATATAAGATATATATGATATCTACATCATGAATATAATTCTTGATATGATGGATATTTTACCACATGAACAACTTGTAATTATAAAGAGTTTATTTTTGACTAAAGTACCAATGATCGACAAAACAACCATTATTAACTTAAATAATTACATATTGTTCATAACATGGTAATAAGTGATATAAAAGGAATAATTAACTTGAAAAATGTTCTTAATCAAGTAGAAATTAACTCAAGTTTATTATTCAGGATGTTAAAAAATGATCGAGTCAAGTCGGACACGAGGTAAGGGACTTCGTCTCAATCTCCTTTCATTGAGGCATATTTTGTTTTATACACAACTTTCTTTTATACAGTTTATAAACCCCTTTTAATTTTAATTTTATTCAAAAAGAATCTTTTTATACGAAGCGTTTTACTAAACGACAAAAAGGAATGTTTCTTTTAACGTACGCGGTGACAACGACCTTTTCTGCCGCCGTGAGTATTATTTGGTCTTTGGATTCATTAACAAGCCGTAATGTTTTTTAAAATGAAATAAATACCATATACTCTTTTATGTATTTTGGTATTGAAAATGGTTTTTATAATGGATTTTTTATGTCAATATGTTTAAGTGATATATTGTGATCAAAGTGTGGAAATGTTTTCTTTCCATTATATTTTTTTTATGTATTATGATTTTATAATGGTACTTGGAAATTTGATGGGTGGTTACGTGATAAACCATATGACGGGTGGTGCCATGAATACCAGGACGGGTGTTTACGTTATAACCTCCAATGCATTGGGTATGGAAGTTGGTCGTATGGCTATTCCATTAAGTGATATGTGTGGAAGTCGACCGTATGGTTATTCCATTTAAATATGTTTATGTCCCAAGTTACCTTTATATGTTATGTGTTCTTTATATGGGTTTTATGGTAATCTTTTGGTTACAAAAGGGTAAGTATTGATCTTTTATTCAGTGAAGAGTTTTTACTACTTCATAAAGGTGAAAATTATTACTTTGATAAAGTAAACATTGTTTACTTGTAGTTTTTAAAAACTAACAGTTTTTTTTCTTTGTGATTCCCTTACTGAGATTTTTATTCTCACCCCAAGTTTTTTTGAAATGTTTTTCATAGGACTTAATGTGGAATAGTGTTAAGGATGGTATCAAGGTAAAGTCATGCTATATAAAACATGGAACTAGACATGTTTCTTTTTAAGAGTTTTTATTTTATGGAAACTTAGTAGAAGTGTCTACTTAGTAATCTTTTGAGATGTAATAGTTAAGATCTAATTCTATAAAACTCTAAAAATGAAAAGATCCTCAATGGGAATTATTCATTTAATTCAATGTTAATAAATGTTTAAGGCTGTGTCCTTATAATTACATGCCTGATGTGTTCTATATGATGCAACTGTGGATATATCATCCATAACCTTTCTGTGTGATAGATTTAGTAGACATAAATCATTGTGTTGATTTTTCCTTTGAAGTGCATCTAATATGGGTTGTAGATCGTAGTGATAAATATCTTCAGTGTAGGACTTTACCGTTTGTTCAAGTATATTGGCCTCATGGGAATGTTTAGGGGAAGACCTGGGAGAGTGATTTTGATATGTGAACATAGTGGTCGGAATTGTTCACTAAGACCTCATAGTGATGCTTGAAGTATCATAGGGACAATCTATTATAAGGTGGGGAGTTTGTAAGATCCCATATTTTTCTAGGTATGTCTCTCTTTGAATTTTTCATTTTAGACGTGGTGACCAAGTCTTATTTAGATATGGAGAGACTTTTTTAAGAAAATGAACTAAAGATCGGGGATGTATGATTGTCAAAAATAATGGACTCTAGGTATAAATGGGTTAAGTGTTTCATATGTTATTAGCGAGTTGAGAAACTTTAAAACAGGTTCTGATTGATTAAATGTAAAATGGGATGAAAAATAAACTGAAAAAAAATTACACACCATGTAAAGGGATTACACATCGTGTAATTTTTTGAGGGTTTTAATTAAATAAATCTGAGGTGATGGGTTTTTTTAAATTCCATTAAAAACATTTACACAACGTTCAATCACATTACACATCGTGTAAATTCCCAACCTGTTTTTTTAAACAGGTTGTGTGGATGAATTCTCATTGTGTTGGTTGCAGATCCTCTCCTATCCACCAAAAGGTATACTCCATGAAATTTTGGGGTCCCAAATTCCATTCTAGATGTCACGGTTATATGAGAAATCCCTTGTAAGTTCTTTTTTAGGTTTATTCCTTATATTCCTTATTCTCTAACCATTATGGTGAAATCCCTTGACCGGTTGCATTTTTGGTTTTGATCTTGATCAGTTTTGATCTTGATCAGTTTTGATCTTGATCAGTTTTGATCTTGATCAGTTTTGATCTAGGAACCTCTTTTTAATCATCTACACCTTCCTCCTCATGGGTGTAGGTCATTGGAAGTGTGGTTGGATCGTCGGTTAAAGTTATGGGGTCTAAATCTTAACTCTATTGTATGAAAATTTCCATGTTTATAAAATATTTTAAATACACCATCATTGTTTGTTTCCAAATTAAATAAATAAATAAATGAAATTATACCTTGAATTCCTTACGATTCAAATGTATTTTAAATGGATTATATATTCCCATGGGGTGAGTGAACCATGATTATTATGAATTATAAAATAGATTAAAGTATTTTTAGCATGACATGTGACCTAGGGTGATTTCTTGTTATAGAATCCATAAATTGTGGCTTATTTCTTATTGATATAATTTTTAATCAATTATAAATTAAATTAAGAATGTAATATGAAAGATTAATAGTATTTCAAAAAATTAACCATTGAGAATTGTGATGTGATATTGTGATATCCATGTTGTATGACAAGGATTATGTTCCATGCTTTAATGCTTATATATCAAGCTTGGCCCTAGAACATGTTCACTTATATGTTGTAATACTGATATTGAGTGGGAATGTCCCATTACCATGCTATAATTATTATATAGAGAGTGATATTCCCAGTCCCATGTTGTAATTTTTATAGGGATTTGTCTTAGATGTTGTAATTATTATAGGAATTTGACCCTGATTGTTTTGATTAAACCATGGTTATATGGTTATAGTTGGCATGGTTGAAGACATGCTCAAATATATTCTTCCATGGAACTGAACTAGGTTATTTTAACATGGTTATATGGTTGTGGTTAGAATGGTCATAATACATGCTCATAGATATTCCAATACGGAATTGAGGTAGTTTGTTGTTGTCTTTTATTAATTGTTAAATTAATTAATACATCTGGTTATCTATTTATTACATACACCTCTTATCGGACTGGTTTTGTTTAGAAATGATGGTATGAACTTACTGAGTAATACACACATCCTATTTGGGCCGCTGTTTGGTACTTGAGTAGATTATGTGAATTTAGGTTTGGATAAGGTAAAAGGACCTTGATTTTTATTGGTTGTTTGTAGAAATGGTGTAATTTGGATATGGGTCCAACATTGGGTTCAGGACCCGGGGCTTGGATCTTTTATTTTAGTTTTCTTGTATTTTCTTCTATTGTTTTTGGATGACATTTAGTTACATTCCATCACATCATTACATTATTCATTTATGATTTATTAGATTATTCAGATGGATTTTATTGTTTTCTTCCACTATGTCTTTATTTTTATTATTTTCATTAAATTATGGTTTTCTTCTACTACTATTATAGTTCATACCAGGGGTATATTCTCCCCACTATAAATTTCAAAACCCCACTACTAGTTAGTAGCCTCCGGAATATGGGGCGGTGCTCTTGGGGTCTTGTAACCAACCCTTTTTGTCTACATATGATAATTCTATATTGGGTGATGTTACACCTAGTTGATATTTTGGCCAACTTCTATGTCTAGGGTTGTTTAAAAATTAGTAATTTTAGTTTCATAGATTTTTTATCCCTCTTTTGAGACCTAATCTAGTGGTTTTGTTTAAAGGAAACATGGTTACTCAAGTTGAGTAGGGTGTTTTTGTTTAATTCCATTTTATTTAATAGTTTAATATATTATTGATGTTCTAAATTTTATTTTAAACTAAATTAATTAAGTATACTATATCTATAATTTATTTTTCAAAGGTTTTTTCATGTTTTTTTGTTTTACTTTGACAAAAATGGGTTAATTTATTAGTTTAAGGAACTTTGATTTCAAATGGTATATTATGAATTAAATTTTTTTGATAAAATAACAATGATGGGTTTCTTAATGAAAAATTAGTGTTCATGCTTTTTTGGGACAAGTGTGATTTCTAATGTTGATGGGTTCCTTATTTTAAATGAGTTCCCTTGATTTTAAAGAAAAATTGAGTGTGTTTAAATCATAGAATTTTTTAGTGGATTTTATGTTTTATTGTGATTGTACCTTGGTGTTGGTTTTTATTTCCCTCTGAATTATATTTGGTTTTATAATGGTTTAAAAAAGATATTTCTAAAGGTATGATTTGTGGTTTTAAAGAAAATTCTTGTTTGTAACCTTAAGAGAAAGATATTTTCTTTGTTGATGGTTATACCCTTATTGATCCCTATTGCTACCTATTATTTCTACTTATATGCATGGGTTAGTGGTTTAATGAATTATGATTCATGTTATATTTTTATGATGGGGTCATTATTGAAAGGGGTGTTTTGGAGGTGGGATGAATATGATTTTTGTCTTATATTTAATTCAAACTATGTGATTAATATTGGATTTATGGTGGTCCACCAACTTCAACTATTCTATAAGGAACCCTAGGTTACTAAGTTGGATATTGAGGGATTTTTTTCTTACTAGTTGAGAGTTATACCCTATCTATTAGACCCTAGTTGAATTTTATAACCTATATAGGGAATGTATCATTGATGAGGCTAGTGAGTGTAATTTAGGGGATGAGTTCTGTGGCCATTAACTTTCCATAAATTGTTTTCACCTGTGCACATCAAGTATTATCCCATTAGTACCTAAGGTTTTGACTCATGACATCTATCATATGTTATAATTCATTATTTTTTATTAACATGTGAGTTTCCATTTTATTAGATTGGGTTTACTTTTCATATATTCATCTCCAATTTATTGTAGTCTTGATGTTGACTATTTTTTCTTCATGTTATTATTTTCATTCTTTGAAGACATTTCTATTTCATGTATTTCCTTATGGTTTCCCTTGTTCTTTATTTATACCAAATGAGTGTTTATGTGCTTTAATGAAAATGTATAGTGGTTTTCAAAGTGATAAAATTTATTAAAATTCCTTAGAAATATTTTCAGTCCATGTAATGGTTTGTTTTCAAAAGTAGTTTTTTAAGGAAAAATGTAATCGTTGGTTTTTTAAAAAGAAAATACCTTGGAAAAACAACTATGGTTCATGCTTCATAAATGGTGTATTTAAAGAAATTATTCAATGAAATGTTTTATTATTTTCATATTATGTGAAGGAAATTAAAACCAATGTTCTCATATTTATTTTTGATCTAGAATCCTTTATTTACTTTATAAAAGGAATGAAATGGATTTTTTCTGGAATTTTAATGGGAGTTGGATCACACCCTACATACTCAAATTGTTGGGTATATAGTACTAATGTATTTTTAAATTCATCTAGGTTTTGGATTGTAGGTTGGATCATTACCAGTATCCTTTACGAAGAAAGTGGTGTTTGGTTCATTATGGTGACTTGAGAGTTACATGGTGATGTTTTGGTTTGTCCACCAAGTTCATTGAATTGATTTGTATCATGTTATGTATTATCCTACCCATCATATAGTCATGTTTTAGTTTTTTTTCTTGTATAAAATGTAAAATGGTTTTATAAAATGGTTTTATTGATGTGAAAAATATTTGGAAAAGGATTTACTTTTTGTTTATCTTTATCTATTATTTGGATTTTGAAATTATTTAGTAACTATTATTTGTTAGGTATGATTATACAATGCATTGTGACCTCATGTTGAGTTTCAAATTAGAACCTATTGTTTATTCTTTAGTTCTTTGAGGGTGAAATCATTCCCATGTGAATACTTATAATACCATAGAACTAGTTTCCATCCTGGGGGATTGGGAACATGCCTTAAAACTTGTGACAAAGCGTTATGGGTGATGGGTCAGGTCAACTTGGTTTGGTTCATTATAAAATAGTATTAGATACCTATTTTTATTTTGGGGCAGATGGTATAAAGTAGTTATGACTATTGGATTTCAAGTGGTGGGTGAAGAGGAGTGCCTAGACAGCACTTCCTCGTGCTGAGACTCAATTTTCCATTCGTGGTTGGGAGTTTTGTTTTTAGATTTGGATTTATGGTTCTTTAGTTTTTAGATATTTTGAAGCAATATTCTTCTACTCTAAGTTATAAAAATATCCTAAGAGATATTTCAGGAAATTTCTAATTCTTGAGTGAAGTTGGAGGCAAAAACCAAGAGGCGCACGATTAAGAGACATGATCTATCAAACCATAAAAATGATATGGAAAACTTTTTTGGATACCTCACAGTGGAAATTGTATGGTTTCTTCATAATAATAAAAATCGTGACGTCAAATTTGGTGTAGTGTAGAAAGTTTTTAATTTTTTTTCACTCCTTTGGTTATTTAATACTCTCTAATTATTAATGAGTCTTTTGTGAGTATTTAAGTAAATTATTATAGATTATCAATGTTGTTTAATCAAAAGTCAATGTGATTTTTATGCCTTGGTTTAGGGAATGTTTTGGAACCATGTTTATGGGGTATAATAATTTATTTTTAAAAAAAACAAATTATCTTTAACATAAATAATTTTTTTGTGTGCTAGTTTTCAAGGAAGAAATTTTGTTGGATTCAAGTTAAGGAGGTAATTTCATGAATGGGGGAAATTTTAAATAGTGAAATACTTTATTTTAGTGGTGTTAATTTTTTTAAAAAAAGGATTTTTTATAACCTTGTGTTTTATTTAAAGTGGAAATAAGTCCTTGTTATAAATTTTTTAAATGAATTTGTAATGGGTTTTTGTGATCTTAGTTGGTTTGAATTGTGATTTTTCATCACTTAAATTGGGTTTTGGGAATTTTTTGATTAAATGTTGTGTTTTTTAATGTTTTAGAATGTGAAACCTATAAATGAATTGATAAATAAAGAATTGAATGTCTCATGTAGTAATTCTAGTGATTTAGATGTAGTATATATAGTTTATAACTCTACCAAGACTCTTTATAGAGTGGTAGGGCCTTGTTTTTCTTAGCTTCCAGATCATGTGTGAGAGTTTCTATACTAGAATATACCATTTTTTAGTGGAAACCAAGTATCTGAGAAGGTAATATAATTTATAGCTTTGTCCAAGAAGACCATTTAGGCAAAGAGAACTCTAGAAACCTCTAGGGTGAGGTGAACCACTCCTTTATTCATAGGATTGGGTTTGGATTGGGGAAATATCATTATCCATACCAAACCATTTGAGGTATTGTCTTGGGGATATTTCACTGCCACCTTAATCTAGTGGTTTTATCCTAAGGAAGTCAGAAATTAAAAGGTGATGGAGTTCTTTTATGTTCAGTAGGGTGATCAATCAATGAAAGACTATATTGAAAGTTTCACTATACTAGTATCTTTTTCTCATGAATTGGTCATTAATGGATAGAGGAATAATTATTTCTTTGTAATAGGCCTTCATCCATATCTTAGATCCGTGGTGTTTCATTTTTTATTTATGTCTTATATAAAATTGATATATAATGTCACCATCAATGTGGAATGTTTTGAAGGGAAACATGTGGAAAGTGATTTTTAGACACTATCTAGTGTAAATGAGAGTTATTTGGATAGTAATAGGTAGATGTAGAAATGTGATGATGATGGGAACCCATCATATAAATTTTTTATTCCTTCTTTAGTAAATTGAGATATGATTTCATGCTTTCAGTGTGGGAATTCTGTATATGTTAAGTCCTCTTATCAGAAAGCTATGAGGACATATCATTTGTATGGCCATATCTCTCACCTTTCAAGATTTTTTAAGATGAAGAGACTTCAAAAAAAATGATCATACTTATCCTTTATCTTAGAAAAAGTTCCAGCATTACATCCACTATATATTCAAAAGTTTATTTGGGTATTTGGGGATGTTATCTGTTGTGATATTTCTTTTTTTATACCTTGTTTTGTATCATGTGTACCTCTTATATTTTTTTGAAATGGATAATGGATCCTTAGTCCATGTTTTCTTATATTTTGATATGTTTATGACTCATTGGTTTATTATGGTTGTTTTCTTTTTTTAATGATGTAGCCCATGGATTTATGTTTTATTAATGGATAACATGGGGATTCATTTTCTAAAAACTAGGGTAATATGGATAAGATATTGGTTTTAGATTAGCTGGTTAGATCTATTAGGTTGGTATTTTTTTAGGATCACTCAGTGTGGGTGTTTTTTAGTTGGCCCAAGTTAGCCTCCATATATTTTAATAGATTGAGGTTAGAACCAATTCATTCCTAATTAAGGTATGTTCATTTCTAGTGTTTTCACCTAATTTTATGGAATAAATTATTTCAATGGTATAGTCTGGTGACCTTTTGTTAGTTTCTTGAGGATATGCTCTCTTATGGTTTTTTGAGCATGTTTTCTCAGGGTAATTTGAGTTTTGGTGATGATAGATCATTTAGGAATGTTTTTATATTGTTCCATAGTTTTAGATAAATTCAAAATGTTGAGGATACCTAAGGCCTGTCTCTATCTGTTTCCACTAAATCTCATGGGAGTAATCTCTTAGGATGATTTTGGTTGGGAAGCACTTTTGATTCTGGTACTTGTGTCCTTATGTGTTCTAGAGGTGTTGGTTTTGTGTTAATATTGTTATATCTTGTAATTTGACATCATTTTGTGATAAATGGTATTCATGTTGATGGTACTGAATTTAAATAAGATCATATGAGTGACCATCCCAACATATCATCTTGTTTTTTCCTAGCTTCCAATTTGGGAGAAATGTGATTTTAGTATTCCTATTTCATTTTTTGTTGGTAAATAATGAATAATTTTTGAATGGTTATCTTGGGGAGTGGTTTTTTCACATCTCATGTTCTTGGTATTATGTTCATGAATTTGAGCACTTAGTTTGGTCCTTATATGAGGTGTAATGGTTTTGACATTCCTAATTATTATAATATTTCAATGGATTTTTGGGGGAAAGTGGAATGATAATTATAATTTGGGTGCCCTAAAATTCCATTGTCTTATTTATATTCATATAGTTAATTTCTCCCTTGATTTTAGGGTGTGTCGAGTTGAAAATTTAAGGTTTTTTAAGCTTTACAAGGCCGCATAGTTAAGTTCATGGTTTGGGAAACTCTATAATGGAAAATATGAGACAAATAACATTTTAGAAAGTGCAGATCACATTATTACTACACAATTTGGTCAACTATGTGAGTAAACTGTGTGACCTACTTAGTTTTTTGAATTTTGGCCATTTTTTCTTGTTTTTATCTGAGTATTCTCCCATAATCCTCCCTTACTCAAACCCCTTGCACTAGGCACCTCTCAATAACATTTATTATACCTTAAAGCACCATTATGGTAGGATTTAAATAATTTTTCATGGTTTTTCCCCAATATTGAAAGGTTTTAGGCTTCTCTTTCATCCCTTTTATGATAACCCATGTTTTATTACACCTTAATTCCTGATTTATTTCATAAATATACACTTAATATAACCTTATAAGATCATAAGGCCTAATGTATTTTGGAAATTCAGTACATGTCATAACAAATTGAAAAATTAATACAACATCATTAATTAAATACTCTATAACATGCCCTTGTTTTCCTTGGATCTTTTAAAACTTCATGGGATAACCTGGGTACATGAATAAGAAAGGGGTGATCTATAAATATGGGTAAGGGAATAAACAAATCATAGCATAAGGTAAAGCATTTCAAGTGATCCAAGATCCATTTCAAGGAAACATAATAGTGTTTATAATCATAATCTTGAATAATGAGGCATGATATAACATGTAACATAAAGCCATCATGGTAATGTGAAAATAATATAAAATAAGACAAAATAAACAAAATTCAAGGCTCACTTCCAAGACAATATAACACAGTGTTATTAGGATAAAATACAATGAACTATACATGTCACCTCATTAGATAAAAACACTATCCAATTCATTGGATGGATATATAATTGTTTCCTCTCCCATCACTTTCATATCATGGGCATACATAAGTGTGCAACATAGATCATACAACATGACGATGTATTTCATCAATTTTAACACCTTTATTAAGGAGTGTAGGATACATAAATGTAAATCCCTAATAAATTAATTATATTTTCAACTAGGTGAATACCCTTTATTGGAAATTGATATGGACATTCACTACACAAATGTTTGGAATTGAAAATCATAGTATAATTTTGGAAGCATAATAGGTGTACATAAAGGTTTATCGAAGGGATGAACGAGAGAAAATGGGGTCTCTAATTACATAGGAATCATAAGAATAGTATGATATATTTTAGAAAACATATCTCAACATGATAAATTGAAAATTAAAAGGAATAATGTAAAGAATTCACTTGAATAAAGAGGAGGAGAGGATCCCTTTCCTTGAGAGGATGTTTCTAAAAGCTTGGGTGGAGATTTTTAAGAACATGGTCACACCTTTTTAGGACTCTAGAGAGATAAAGGTAGAGTAATTTTATGCTAAAAGGGTTTTTAATAAATATAAATGGTAGTTTTATGGGTTTATATAGGAAAATAGAGGGGAGTTATTTATTAATTTCCAAACATAGGTTTTAGACTCTATGATCAAATAATCAAAACCACAAATAATATCATGTTTTTCCCCCATTTTTTCTAAAAAATAGGTTTTTTTAATTATTTTATATGGATAATAACTAAACACATTAAAATAATTCTCTTGGTGATGTGGAATTGATTCATTTTTATAAAGAATTTATTTTAATACTATAAAATATAATATAGATTTTGGAGGATTCTCTAAGTATTTATAAAATTTATCAAATAAATTAAAAAAAATAATTATTATAGAGGAGAAACATAAATTTTTTCATGGATACTCTTTATAGTATTTATTACATAATTTTTGTTCTTTAATGATGTCATAATACATACCGTATAATTATAAAGTACTTAATTTTTACCCCAAAAATAGATTATCTCATAAAATTGTGAAAAATAACAATTAGATAATTTTGATGTGATAATTTAAAAAAAAATTATTTTATCAAAATAATTATATAAATATTATAATTTATACTTTTAAATCAAAAATCCCCATTTATTGAAAAAATTGGGTTTTTTACAATAAAAGTTTTCTGACCCTTATAAAAATTACATTTGATGTTTTAAAATTATATTATTATTTATATTTAAAAATATATATTAAATAATAATAATATTTTATTAAAATATAATTTATTTCAAAAGTTATTTGATTCATTTAAATAGTGTCTTGATTGAAATTCTATATTTCTCAAAAATACAATCTTTGTTTCATCATATCAAAATTAAATTTTTATCAAACTCATTATTTAGTCATTTAAAAAGTAATATTAAAAATGGATATCATTATTTTATAAATAATAAAATAAAATAATTCATACTATTAGGTTCTAGATACATAACTCTTTATTACACCAGTGAATACCCTAAGGGCAAGGTGTGCAATAGTGAGGCATTCATGGGGTGGTTCTGAAAACATGGTTTGGGTTATGATCTTAATAAGTTTGAACATATGTTGTAAATGGTTTTGTTCATGATTTAGTCATTGAATATAATATTGGGATTAGTCCTAGGAAAAACCTAATGATGTTATCTTACTTGAATGTTATGTTAAATGGGATTTGTAGGGTATGATCCTTCTGGTCGAGGTCACTGCTTCATTTTTCATTGTCAAATGTACTTTATCATAACCCTTAATATATCTATATTAATATACACTATATAATGGATATATTATAAATGGTTATAATGATTAATGTTCTTTTAAATCAAATAGAATATAACAATCCAAAATATCAAAATTAGTGTATCAATTTTCTATAACTATATTACTTGATAAGGCATTTATTCATTCAAAAATGGAATTTAATTTATAAAAGTTTGATTCATTACATTCATACCCCATTTAAAAATTTCATCCTCAAAATTTCTATTTCATACACTAAAACTGATGAGGGTGATTCAATTTCATTGACTCTTTAAATTCCCATGTTGCTTTCTCAAACTTGTGGTTCCTCCATAACACATTGACCAGGTGAGTTGTTTTATTTCATAGAACATTATCTCTATTATCTAAGATCGTCATCATCCTATACTCATATGAAATGTCATTCTATAATGGTACCACCTCTGGATTCAATAAATTTGAGGGTTACGGTATGTACTTACTCAAGAGGGATACATATAACACACTATGTATGTGAGATATGTTAGGTGGGAGTGCTTGTTGATTGGCCACCGCTCTGATGAGATCAAGGATCTCAAAGGGAATAATGTATCTAGGATTAAGCTTTCCCTTTTCCCCAAACCTCATGACTTTATTCCATGGAAATATACAAAGGAACACTTTATCACCGACCTCAAATCTAGGTCTCACCAATTATTATCTTCATAGGTTTTTTATCGACTTTGTGTGAATTTCATATAATGTTGAATGTTTTGAACCTTCTATGTCATTTATTAGATAAGATTAGTTCCCACTATCTTCCACCCACCAAATTTATCCCATGATACTGAAGTCTAAAAACACTTCCCATATATAACCTCATAAAGTGCCATTTGAATGCTAAAATACATACTATTGTTTTATGATAACTTCACTATGGGAAAGTGTTGATCCCAACATCCTTGGAAATTCATTGAACATGATCTCAGCATATCCTATACATTTTGAATGTTTCTTTTATACTGACCATCCATATGAGGGTGATAAGAAGTGCTAAAGCTCATCCCCATATCTGACGCTTACTGAAGGATTCTCCAAAACCTTCTCCAAAACCTCTAGTTAAACATCAGATCTCGATCTAATACAATAGGTAGTGTAACTCCACACAGTCTTACCACTTATCATAGGTATATCTTGTTGTGTTTTCAATAGATAAATATTCTTTGATAATAATTAAATTTATCAAATTTTTAAGGAAATCTACTGCCACCCAAATGTCTTTATTATCTTTAGGTATCTTGGGGGGTCCTATGATGAAATCCATGTTTATGTTTTACCATATCCATACTTGTATGGTCAATAATTTTATCATTCCCTTAGACTTATATCATTCCACCTTGAATTTTTAGCATTCCAACCATCAAGATATAAACTCTTCAATCACTCTCTTCATGTTATCCCACCAAAAGTTTTTCTTAAAATATATATATATCATAGTTATTCTTGGATGAATAGATAATAATTATCTATAAAAATCATCTAGAATTTACCTCTTTAGTGATGTATTTTTATGGGACACATATCCAAGTCCCAAAATTTATAAATCCATATTCATCAAAGTTGAACTCTGGAATATTTACAAACTTATTATGTAGCAACTCATTATATTTCTAAAACTACTTGGTCCTATCAATAATTGATTATTAAAATGTTATTTTATTAAGGTAGGATGGATATCCTTTTATTATTCCAATATACATCCTTTTATTTTCCATGAATATTGGATCCCTTTTGATCCTCGTCATGGATAAGGTTTTTGGGGTCTTTTCTACCGAGAGCATCTGCCATTTTGTTTTCCTTCCTAGGATGGTAATGGATTGAAAAATCATAATCCTAGATCATCTTTAACTACCTTAGTTACCACAAATTATGATCCTTTTTTTGAATATATAAATGAGGCTTTTATGATTTGTATTTATTTCACACTTTTCTCTGTATAGATAATGTCACCAAATATTCAACATGAAGATAACTACTATGAATTATAAGTCATGAATTGGGAAGTTATTCTCATTGATATTTAAATTATGGAAGTTATAAGATATCACTAAATAATACCTCAGGAGTACAAAACCCAAGACATTTTTAGAAACTTCACTATAGATCACAAATCCTTCCCTACTGGTGGGTAATATGAGAATAGGTTAAATTATCATCCTCTTATTCATCTCTTTAAATATTTCTTCATATTCATCAGTCTAGAAAAACATGAATCCCTTCTAAGTAATCTTGTTTAGTGGGATAAAAAATCATGAGAAGCTTCCCACAAACCAACGATAGTACCAAGCTGATCCAAGGAAACGATAGATTCCAATCATAGATATTGGTCAAGTTCATCCTTCATTTGCATTTATTTTTAACAGAACCATATATATCCCTTTATTGGTAATAACATCCCCCAAGAAAGTTACTTCTCCAACCAAAACTCATATTTACTATACTTTTCATATTAATTTTCCTTCTATAGGGTCTTCAGTACAATATTTAAATTCTCCTCATATTCCTCCTTACTTTTGGAGTAGATAATATTATCATCTATAATGACTAACATTTTTTTGAGGAAATACCTAAAGAATATATTCATCAAGACCAATAATATTTTTGAGCATTAATGTTTCTAAATGTAATAACTATAAACTCATACTAACCATACCATATAAAAATTCATTCTTCAGTATATCCTCCTTCTTCACCTTTACATGATAATATACCGATTGAAGATCCACCATGGAGAAGTATTGGGATCCAAGTAGTTGATTGAAGAATTTTTCAAATCCATGTAACAGGATATTTTTTATTTATTTAAATATTATTGGGCTCATGATAATTAATGTCAACGCACATTGACCCATCCTTCTTCATGACAAAAAGTATTAGTGGACACCAGGGTGAATCACTAAGGCATATAAACCCTTTATCTAGATTATCCTGTAATTTATTATTCAGATCCTCAAGTTAAAAATTTTAAATTCTATATTGAGTCTTCTATATTGAAAACTCTCTAGTTATGAGATAAATTGGGAACTAAAACTCACAACTAGGATGCAGGTAACACATCAACTAATTACCATACAATGGGCATGTCATTATAGGTGATCTTTTCTTTAGTCTCAATCATATTAGATAGATACACTTACTTACAAAAAAACAATATCCATGATTGATATTTTGGTACCAAATAAGATGAATCCTAATCCCATAAATTTTATAAAATTATAGGGTGACATATAATATATATGTTTATTTATTTCTCTTGGAAATTTATATTGGCTCTATACAAGGAAATCCAATCCTTTCCCAGGATATCATTGAATTATTATAAGGGGGTATAACAAGGTGTTACAATAAATTAATCCCACAAATTTTGATAGGGGAATATTTATATTCTTGGGATGAAACTATTTACCCATTTTCCATCTTCACTGATAAATCAACTTCTTTTTTTTTGAGGTGTTGTTTGAATAGTTGTACTAAACTTGAGTGATATGAAAGAATTTTTAGAACCAAAATAAAATAGTATTTTCATTATAATTTAATGAATAAGTATCATACCTATTACCACTTCATTATTGGGATCCACCTCAGTAGTTTTGATGGTATATTCTATCCCTTTCTCTCTAGTCCTTGGAGGTTTTTTTCATCAGTTGTCATTAAAAATCCTTGGATTAGGGAATTAATTTACATAGTGTCTATATTAATTGAAGTTGAAACATTGGATGATAGAATAAGGGTTTATTAGATTATTCCTTTCTTCAATTACATTGGTGGGTTACCCATATTTTAAATTTCTTGCTAAGTTTCCTTTTTTCCCACACCTAAAACATATTCTTGTCCCCTTTTAAAAATTCTCTAGACATTTATTCCCACACTTTTAAAAAGTGGGATGTTGGTATTTCTATAATCATTAGATTTATCCATTTTTCCACTAGAATTAAACTCCATTTTCTCCATATTTCCCCATGAGAACCTTCAGATAAACTGATCTCTATTTTTACTTTTAGGGAACATCATACAATTTCCTTATAGTTTTCAAAGACATGAATGGAGAAGTCACTTCATAGAATCGTCTTTATCCCACCAAATAAGTGTTCAATTTTACTATCATAGGTAATTAAAAATCTAGATACATATCGATAAAGTCTTACAAAGTTTCCCTAATATGCTCATATGGATTCATGATCCTTTTCCTTGAACCTAAAGAAATACCTATCCATTTTAACTCGAAGTGTTCTAGGAAAATATTTTTCAAAAACATTTTATGAAATTACTTCTACTCTATAACTTTTATATCCTAATTGGGATTCATATTTTTCACAATCATCCACCATTGATCGTCTTCTCCCTCTATATGATAAACAGCTAGCATGACCTTATCTTACTTAGAGCACTGAAGGATAGAGAATATCTTTTTAATGGAGTTGATCCATTGCTTCTTGATTAAGTGATTAGAAGATCCACTAAAATTAGAAGGCCTTTTTTATATAAATGTCTCAATATCAACTTGATATTTCTTAAGTGGGTTTGTTTTTTCTTCTAGATTCATGTACTGGTTCAAAACATGAGATAACTAAGAAATTATTGTCATAAAGTTAATTATTTTTCTCCCATAGGGTTGGTTGTCTCATATGGGTAGTCATCACATTTCACCTCACATTGGTTATTGTCTCATTTTCTCATATCTCTAACAATTGAATAAAAATAAAGGGAAATTAGGGAAGAGTGATTTTAAAATATCAAACAAATAAATGGGAAGCCAAAAAAATTAATGCATAACTCATAAATTATATATATTAATTAACCTATGAATTTCTAGGTTTCAATCTAAGTTATCTATAACACCTCGACTCCTATAGACCGGAGTTGGTGCATTACTTGTTATATTGGAATGGTTATAATGAATGAAAATCCCAAAATAATGATCAATTTATTAGTTTTGAAGAAACTAGATACATAAATGTAACTAAAATTATATTGGAAAAGATTACAAAATAAAATACATAACAAAAACTAAAAACTGTATCCACAGGAACTCAATAAATGATCTCCACTTCATCACCTATTGAAGGTAAACAGTGAAAGGGGTGAGCTAAAATGATCAGTAATGGTTACAAATCATGTAATCATGAATCAATAATAACTAAATTGTAAACAATTTGACATAATCAACATGGCATGGTGAATAAATGAAAAACTCACGCCATTAATAAACTTAGAATGAAACTGCATCCATAGATTTTTTTCATAGTGAAAACCTCATGTATAGTAATAATTAATAATGAATAAAGAGAATGATTATTAATTGGAAGTCACGTATCTGGCACATGATACCATAATACCGTAAAAACGGTGTAGTTATATGGGTAGAAACCCGTCTGATTTTTTGGAAACAAACTCCAAGGGTTTGTCGCCAAACTGATTTGTCTCATGAGACCTACCGATGCACCGAGGGGATATAGAGGGCCCCACCTGCCCCTTAATGTCCAAATAATTTATTATAAATTGATTCAACACAATATAAATATGGATTTTCAATATCCTTATAGAGTATAGTATACCGATTCATCAATATTTCCATAATTAAAATAACTTTCAAAATACACCGTATGTAAAATGAAATACAGTTTAGAAAACAAACATATCCATGATATGAGATTATAGATATTTAATATAAATATAATTTCAAATGAAAATTTATCTCAAATGGGAAGTAGGTACACCACATAAGTATTATTAGGTGCACCATACAAAGTTAGTCACAACAAAATAGTAGTTGAGACGAAGTCTCTTACCACAATGTAATCGATCGAATCATATGACCAACACTTAATAACCCTCAAATGAATCATTTAATAAAATGAATATAAATATAATAATGTTATTATATATAAAATGTAATTACACATACACCACATACAATAAATAAGTGGCAAACAATGAAAATCTCTCAGAAATGAAAGTGAGATGAGAAACCCCTTACCTTTTTCTTGAGTGTTTTCTTTGTTTGTTTTAATGACCTGAATAATAAAATTTAGGATCATTAATTAATAACTCTAGAACCTTTTATGCATGTAATTTATTTATTATAACCTTATTAGTTTCATTCATGGCTCTTTTTATGGGTTTAATAGGTTCAATTTTCTTGTTTTGGAAGCATTTTCTTCCTTGGTTTTCATGATTCGTTTACTTGTTTTCATGAATGAAAGTTCATTTGAAATGTCATTAAACATACATAATATTTAAAATATCTTATTAATTATATTAAAGAGATATAAATTATCTTATAATTATTTTGGGTTATATACCATGATGATGATTCATTAGTTAAAATTTTATTACAAATATTTAGATTAACTTGGCTGTTTTGTTCATAATGAACTTGTTCTGTATTATTATTTCATATTATGATTGTGGAAAGATTCCAGAACATTAATGAGATGAAATAAATATATTATTACCAATTTCAACCATTAAAATGGTGTCATTTCCAATAATTAAGGATAAAGTGAATAATGAAACTCTGTCATCCACAAAGGTTATAAATTGGAACCTCATGGATGTTGATTTCGTTTATAAAAATAAAAGGGAGGGAGTAAGAATATTGATAATGGTTATTCCATTAACATGATAAAATTCTAGTATATAGATGATAATGGAGTTTATCATGGTAATTTGGACAGAGGACTTGAGGAGAGAAAAATAAAAGAGATGATCTTGAAAATAAAAGAAAAGGTGAGAGATCCCTTATGAAAATTTGGCAGCCTGACGGCGTCGCTTAAAATTTCATAAAATGAAATGATAAGAGAAAAAGGGTATCTCATCATATTTAAATCAAAATGAAAGTAATAATAACACATAAAATCAAACCCTAACATATGAGAATGGAAAATCAAATAGATAACATAAAAGAAGTGTCGGCTAAAATAAAAGAATGAAGGATTCCCTTACCTTGTTGAGTAACTCCTAGATCTTGAAGGATGGGACCTTTGAGGCTTAAGGACACCTTGGTAGGACTAATATGGAGTTAAAACCACCATATCATTGAGGATTATGGATTTGTAATGAAAGAAAATGAATGGATGAGTGGGTATTTAAAGAAAAAGAGAGGTAGTATTTTAATAATTTCAAAGGGACACCTCATTAGTTGTTTTTGCCAAACCATGGGCTTTCCCATGGTATTTTCCAATGTTTTTAGCCACTTGGGACACCTCATGTCATAAGTTACTGAACAAAAGTCTACCATACTTTTATATTTAATTATTACATCATTATTATTCATTAAACTACCGAAAACTCAAAACTGTATTTTTACTATTCATGAAACTTCTATGTATTTTAGAAAAAATCTCAAAAATTCACCCTAAACATTTTTCGATGTTTAGAATTAAAAAATGATCTAAATTTTTTGAAAATAATTTTCTAAGTATTTTTAATTTATTTTTTAAATAAAATCATAATTAATTCAAAAAATAACAATTTTAAAGGTATAATTAGTTTCATATCACATTGAAAAATTAGTTAATATCTCATTATCTTATTACCTTGAAAATTATTATCATTATTTACTATTTATAAGGGTCATATTACTATTCATATTACTATTCATAAGGGTATGTTACTATTCATCAAAAAATCATGTTGGTTCTATCAGAGTCCAAATGACTTACTGGTCACAACTCTAGATGACTGTTTTTTGAAATTCCAAAACATAGAAGTGGAAATTTTTGTTTAATGGCTTGGTTTTTACTATCTCCTAAATAACCAAGTTTTGTTTCAAAGGAACACAGTTCTTTATAAAATATAGGCTATGAAAAGAATATATTTAATAGAATCATGCCATTAAATGTTTGGGGTGTTATATTATTCCCTCCTTTGGAAATTTTATCCTTGAAATTTTATGTATAAATCCCACCAAAAATATGTGGGTGGTTCTTCTTCATGAAATCCTCTAGTTCCCATGTTGCTTCCTACATATTCTGGTTCCTCCAAAGAACCTTTACTAGATGAGTTGTCTGATTTCTCAATACCTTCTCCCTTGTGTCCATAATCCCAATAGCCTTTTCACAGTATGAAAAATCAGGTTCCAGTTCAATTTCTTCATAGGTGAGTACATACATTGGGTCTGGCATGTATTTATTAAACAATGACACATGGAACACATCATGGACTTTAGAGAGATTTGGCGGCATTACTAAATGGTAAGATACTACTCCAATTCTTTCCAGAATTTCAAATGGTCTGATATACCTAGGGCTCAGTTTTCCTTTCTTACCGAACCTTGAGACACCCTTCTATGGAGATACTTTCATAAAGACATGATCTCCCACCTGGAATTCCAAATCCGTTCTCTGATTGTCAGCATAACTCTTCTTCCTACTTTGGGATGCTTTAATATGGGCTTATATTGTCTTCACCTTTGTCTTGGTCTCTTCAATAAGTTCTGGGCCTATAAGTTTCCTCACACCAACTTCATCCCAAAAAGTTATAGTTCGATATCTCTTTCCATATAATGCTTCATATAGAGCCATTTGAATACAAGAATGGAAACTATTGTTGTATGAAAATTTATTCAAAGGAAATTATTGATCCCACATACCTTGGAAGTCAAGATAACATGACCTTGTCATATCTTCTAGAGTTTTAATAGTCTATTCAGACTATCTGTTAGTTTTGGGGTGATAATCGGTACTCATATGAAGCTCTTTATTCAAAGTCTTCTGGAGAATTTTCCAGAATTTTTATGTAAACCGGGGATCTCGGTTGGAAACAATCGATAGAGGTGCACCATGAAGTCTTAAAACTTCATTAATATAATGTCTTTCTAGGCACTCAAGTGGTAAATCCTCTCTTATTGTAAGGAAATGTTCTGATTTTATGAGACGATCAATAATTACCCATATTACATCATTCCTTCTAGGTGTCCTCGGTAGTCCGTTGACAAAGTCCATCATAATGTTATCCCACTTCCACATAGGAATAGGTATAGGATGTGTCACTCCTTTGAGATGTTGTCTCTCTACCATCACTTGTTGACAAACTATACACCTTGACACATAGTCAGCAATTTCCAACTTCATATTATCCCACCAAAAATATTCCCTCAGATCTCTATACATCTTGGTGTTACCCTGGTGTATAGAGAAATTTGAGATATGAGAATCATCTAATAGTTCCCTTTTTATCTCAGGTACGGATGGGATGAATAACCTCTTCCCAAACTTCAGAACTTCTTCCTCATACACGAAGTTTTCCAATCTCCCATCCTTAACAGCAATAATTTTCTTGTAAAGATTCTCATCATCAGATTGAGAGATTTTTATGTTCTCTAATAAAGATGGTTTGGAAATAATTTGAAAGATAAAATATGTTTCCCCTTCTTTAACAATTACCATATCCATCTTTAGTAGATCCAAAAATATAGGATCTCTCTCAATCCTCATTTGAGTCAGAAGTCCATGATCCTTCCTACTTAATTCATTTTCCACCTTATTTATCTTTCCTGGGTGGTAGTGTATTGAACAATCGTAATCTTTGAGTAACTAAATCCATCACCTTTTCCTCATGTTGGGTTCTTTTTGTATGAAAATGTATTTCAAACTCTTGTGGTCCATATAAATCTCTCATATTTCTCTGTAGAGATAATGTCTCCATATTTTCAAAGCAAAGATTACGGCTGCTACTCAAGATCATGAGTTAGAAAAAAATTTCATGGGTCTTCAACTATCTTGATGCATAAGCAATAACTTTATCATTTTGCATAAGGATGCAACCCAGCCCATTCTTTGATGCATCACTGTATATCACAAATCCATCACTTCCAACTGGAAGAGTCAAAATTGGAGTACTGACTAATATTATTTTCAATCATTAGAAGCATTTAGTACACTATTTTTTCCACAAAAACTTAACTCCATTACGTATGAGCATCATTGGTGGGTTATCTAGTCGGGAAAAATTCTGAACAAAATGCCAATAGTAACCTGCTAAGCTAATAAAACTCTGTACCTCAGTTATGTTTGTTGGTGTGGGCCATTCTTGGATTTCCTTTTTCTTTTCAGGATTAACTAGGATTCCAACCTTAGAGATAATATGGCCTATAAAATAAACCGATTGAAGCCAGAATTCACACTTGCTAAACTTCGCATATAATTTATTGCTTCTAAGAGTTCTCAAAATAATCTGCAAGTGATTCTCATGGTCTTCATATATTTTTGACTATATAGGGATATCATCGATGAATACCACAACAATGTTATCAAGATATTCCATAAAAACTCAATTCATTAAATCCATGAAAATATATGGTGCATTCATCAGTCCAAAAGGCATTACTGTAAACTCGTAATGCCCATTCCTGGTTCAAAATGTTGTCTTCAGAATATCTTCCTTCTTCACACGCAGTTGATGATATATTAATTGATGGTCAATATTTAAAAATTATTTATCTCCATGAAGTTTATCAAATAAATCATCAATATAGGGTAGAGGATACTTATTCGTTATTGTAATTGCATTGATTTCCCTATAATCAATGCATAGCCTCATGGATCCATCTTTATTCTTGACAAACAAGACTAGGGATCCCCATAGAGAAACACTAGGTCAAATAAATACTTTTTCACTCAAATACTCTAGTTTTTTCTTTATCTCCACTAACTCCACAGTGGCCATTCTATAGGGGGGGTCTTTGATATAAGTCATGCACCAGGAATTAAGTCAATGGAAAACTCAATTTCACGCTATGGAGGTTGTCCAGGTAAATACTCTAGAAATACATCAATGTATTCTTGCACTATATGCACATATTCAATTTGAATATTGCTTTCCTTTCCCATATATATTGGTTTATCTTCCTCTATAAGTATTTCATTCAGCAGAGCTACTGGGGGTGGTTCTAGATAAGAATCATATGGTGAGGTATCCGCTCTTAAGATGAGAGATTGTATAACATTTTCAAAAATTGTAACTTCCTTTTTCTTGCAATAAATCCTCTAATCATAATTTGACATCCAATCCATACTGATAATTATATCAAATTCAGTCATTGGTATGATGATAAGGTTAGAAACTAAAGCATGTTTTTGTGTATGGAGGGGGACTAGTCGACATGAATTTGTGTCAATGATACATCCCATGGGAGTTTTGATTGAAAACTCATTTATTAAATAAAATTGGACATATCTAATTTTCTTGGAAAACTGGGAAGATACAAATAAATGTGATGATCTAGAATCAATTAAAGTGTTGGCTAAGTTTGAGGAAATAATTAAAGTACTTGCCACCATGTCATTAGGAACTTCAACCTCCGTGGTTGTAATCGCATAGGCTCTCCCTTATTCTCTTGGCTTTTTCTGAGGCATGTTTTCTTGGCGCTTAGGACACTCATTTGCATAGTGCCCCATCTCTCTACAATTTTAGCATTGAATATCATTGAATTGTTTCTTCCCCTTGTATTCATCATATCGATGACCCTTTTCTCCACACTTATAGCAGACTCCCATTCCTTTTAAGAATTTCCTGAGATGATTATTTCCACAATTCCCACATAATGGGAATAGCTTTGTTCCCTTGTTCTTCTTTGGTGATTCATATTTCCCTTGGTTATCAGAGTACCTATTTTTATCTTGGTTTCCCTTGAACAAATTTGATCTAGCAAATTCATTCTCTGTTTTGATGGCACTTGATACAATTTCATCATATGATGAAAATGTTTGAGAAGCCAATGCCCTTCGAATACTTGGCTTAAGACCTTCAAAGAAATGACCAATCTTTTCTACCGAGTCACGTACGTAATCAACAGAATACTTGGCTAGCCTTGTGAAGGTAACCTCATACTCTGCAACACTATCTTCTTCCCTTTTTTTAAGACAAGGAATTTCCTCTTCATTTCGGTTCGTTGCTCATGATGGAAATATTTTTTGAAGAATATTTCCTTAAAAGTCCTCCATTAAATATATTTTATTTCTTCTTCCTTCGTGGTATTCTAAATCAAGTACCACCATTGATTAGTGTCTCCCTTGAGAAAATATACTTCCAGTACTACCTTTTCATTTTCATTGCATCTTAATGCCATGAATATCTTTTTAAGGGACTTGATCCATTTCTCAGCAACCACTGGTTTAGTAGTCTCACTAAAATATGGGGGCTTCTATCATGTGAAATGATCCAATACATGTTTGGAATGGTTATTCGTTACAACCTGAGTAAGTTGTCCCAATATGTTCATGATCTGATCTGCTCCAACATTAACTATGTTGACTTGCTCAGTAGAGAGATCCCTACCTTTCCCATGAGTATTGAGTCCCCTTATTCCGTTAGACGCCATTTCTAAATAATGGGATACACTAGATTATTTTATTAATCTCAAATAGAAAATCCCTCAATATAGATTGAAATCTATGCATAGCTAATCTTATAAACATGGTTTCTCTGAGGAAAATTTTACATTGTACTCCTTCATAATGGATTGTAAAGAAAATGTGAATTATCTTAAGAATATCCCACCAGAGTGTCGTAACCAAGAGTGAAACAAGGCTCATTTTTTTGCACCAATTCTCATTCGAGTCTAGCTCAAAGCAGTGTTTTCGGGTTTTACCCCTATATACATCTGTGCCCGAGTCGCCTCTACCTACTCATATCCAGATAGGGATGTGATTCTTGAAAGATCCACATAATCTATTCCTTACCAAAATAAAATGATGTTCTTGTACATTTATCCTCAAATACTACCTTAGGGCTTTGTTCCCTACTATACCTTTCATACTCTAGTTTCCAAATTTTCTACTAAACTTCCTCTGATACCAACTGTAACACCCCAACCCCTCTAGACCAGATCCGGTGAATTACTTGTTATATTGGAATGGTTAAAATCAATAAAAATATATAATTAATGATTGGTTTAGTAGACTTTAAGAAACTAGATACATAAATGTAACTCGAATTACATTTGAAAAGGTTACAAAATACAATACATAACAAAAACTAAAAACTGCATCCACAAGAACTCAATAAATGATCTCCACTTCATCACCTGTTGAAGGTAAACAGTGAAAGGGGTGAGCTCAAATTCTCAGTAGGAGTTAAAAATGGTGGAAGCATAAATCAATAATAACTGAATTGTAAAAAATTTTACATAATCAACATGGCATGGTGAATAAATGAAAAAACTCACGCCATTAATAAACTAAAAATGAAACTGCATACAGAGATTATGTTATAGTGAAAACATCATGGATAGTAATAACTGATAATGAATAAAGAGAATGATTATTAATTGGAATTAATGTATCTGGAACATGATACCATAATACTGTAAAAACGGTTTAGTTCTGTGGGTAGAAACCCGTGTGATTTTTTGGAAACAAACTCGAGGGGTTTGTCGCCAAACTAATTTGTACCATGAGACCTAACGATGCATTGAGAGGATATAGAGGGCCCCACCCTCCACTTAATTTCCAAATAATTCTTTATAAATTTATTCAAAACAATATAAATATTCCTTTTCAATATTCTTAGAGTAGAGTATAGAGATTCATCAATATTTCCATAATTAAAATAACATTCCAAATACACACCGTATGTAAAATGGTATACGGTTTAAAAAAAACATATCCATGATATGAGATTATGGATGTTTAATATAAATATAATTTCAAATGAAAAATGATATCAAATGGGCAGTAGGTACACCACATAAGGATTAGTAGGTGCACCATACAAAGTTAGTCACAACAAAATAGTAGTTGACACAATGTCTCTTACCATAATGTAATCGGTCGAATCATATGACCAAAACTTAATAACCCTCAAATTAATCATTTAATAACATGAATATAAATATAATAATGTTATTATATAAAAAATGGAATTACACATATACCACATACAATAAATAAGTGGTGAACAATGAAAATCTCACAGAAATGAAAGTTAGATGAGAAACCACTTACCTTTTGCTCGAGTGTGTTCTTTATTTGTTTTAATGACCTGAATAATAAAATTTATCTTCATTAATTAGTAACTCCAGAACCTCCTATACATGTAATTTATTTATTATAACCTTGTTAGGTTCATTCATGTCCCTTTTTATGGGTTTAAGAGGATCAATTTTCTTGTTTTGGAAGCATTTTCTTCCTTGGTTTTCATGATTCGTTTATTTGTTTTCATGAATGGAAGTTTATTTGAAATGTGGTTAAACATACTAAATTGTTAATATATTTTATTAATTAAATTACAGATATATAAATTATCTTATAATTATTTTGGGTATTATACCATGATGATGATTCATTAGTTAAAAGTTTATTACAAATATTTGGATTAACTTGGCCGTTTTGTTCATAATGAACATTTTTTGTATTATTATTTCATATTATGAGTGTATAAAGATTACAGAACATTAATGAGATGAAATAAATATATTATTATCTGTTTTAACCATTAAAATGGTTTCATGACCAGTAATTAAGGAGAAAATTGAAGAATTAAACTTCGTCGTCCACAAATGTTATAAATTGGAACCTCATGGATGTTGATTTCATTTATAAAAATAAAAGGGAGGGAGTAAGAATATTGATGATGGTTCTTCCATTCGCATGATATAATTCTAGTATATAGATGATACTGGAGTTTATCATGTTCATTTGAACATAGGAGGTGAGGAGGGAAAAAGAAAAGAGATGAACTTGAAAATAAAAGAAATGGTGAGAGATCCCTTATGAAAATTCGGCAGCCTAACGGCGTCACTTAAAATTTCATAAAATGAAATGATGAGATCAAAAGGTTATCTCGTCATATTGAAATAAAAATGACAGTAATAAGAACACATAAAATCAAACCCCAACATATGAGAATGGAAAATCAAATAGATAAAATAAAAGAAGTGTCGGCTAAAAGAAGAGAATGAAGGGTTCCCTTACCTTGTAGTGTAACTCCTAGATCTTGAAGGATGGGACCTTAGCGGATTAAGGACACCTTGGGAGGACTTATATAGAGGTAAAACCACCATGTATTCGAGTATGATGGATTTGTAATGAAATAAAACGAATGGGAGAGTGGGTATTTATAGAAAGAGAGAGGTAGTATTGTAATAATTTCAAAGGGACACCTCATTAGTGGTTTTTGCCAAACCATGGGATTTCCCATGGTATTTACCCATGTTTTTAGCCACTTGGGACACCTCATGTCATAATTTACTGTACATAATTCTACCATACTTTTATATTTAATTATTACATCATTATGATGTCATTAAACTACCAAAAACTCAAAATTGAATTTTTACTATTCATGAAATATTCATGTATTTTAGAAAAAACCCCAAAATTTCACCCTAACCATTTTTTGATGTATAGAATTAAAAAATGATCTCTATTTTTTGAAAATAATTTTATAGGTATTTTCAATTTAATTTTTAAATAAAATCATAGTTAATTCGAAAAATAACAATTTTAAAGGTATAATTAGTTCTATATCACATTGAAAAATTAATTAAGATATCATTATCATATTACCTTAAAAAAATATTATCATTATTTAATATTTATAAAGGTCATATTACTATTTATATTAATATTCATAAGGGTATGTTACTATTCATCAAAAAAATCAAGTTGGTTCTATCAGACTCCAAATGACTTACTGATCACAACTCTAGATGACCGTTTTTCGAAATTCCAAAACATAGAAGTGGAAAATTAATGTTTAATGGCTTGGTTTTTACTATCTCCTAAATAAACAAGTTTTGTTTCAAAGTAAAATATTTCTTTATGAAATATAGGCTATGAAAAGAATGTATTTAATAGAATCATACCATAAAATGTTTGGGGTGTTATATTATCCATGTTCTATTTCCTAACAGAGAATATTAGGGTCATTTTTTCCTTCAAAATGGTTCATAAAGGGGTTGTGAATTTAATAAAGAATATACCCTATGAGTTTTAAACCAAGGGTGCAGCAAGGCTCATTTTCATGTACCAGGTGATAGTCGGTTCCATATTAATGCGCCCTTTTTAGGGTTATTACCACTAGGTAAAACTATGCCAGAGCCACATCCACTTGTAGTATCCAATCAGTGATTTATTTTCTTGGAAACCACTTAATATATAATTTACTAAAATTTAGTGGTGTTTTCTTATGTTTATTCATATCACTAATGATTTCAGTATAGTTTTATAATCCTAATCCCAAAAATATCTAGACTTTGTTTTGATACCAACTATGACAACCCATATTTTATTATACTCTATTTCATAATTTATTTCATAAACATATACTTAAGACATCCCCATAAGATTATGAGGCCTAGTGTCTTTTAAAAATTAGGTTTATGAGATAAAAAATTTCAAAATAAATACAACATCACTATTCAAAAACTCTGAAGCATGCGCTTATTTTACTTACATCTTCTAAAACTTCATGGGATGACCTGGGGATATACATAATAATGGAGTGTGATATAAATCATATTAAATGAATAAATTAAGTATAACATAAGGTAAATTATTAAATGTTATCCAAGAGGCATATCAAGGTAACATAAGTGGGTGAGAATCAATATCTTGAATAATGTGGAATGATATAACATGATGTCATAAAGGTAATATGGGAATGTGACAACAATATAAAACATAACATCATAAACATAAGTAAAGTCTAAATTCCAAGAAAAAATAATGTAGTGTTCTTAGGATAACATATTTTTCACCATACATGTCATCTCATTTTATAAATACATTATACAATGCATTTTATGTCTATATAATTCTGGTCCCACCCTTCACTTTCATATCATGTACATTCATAAGTGTGTCACATAGATCAGACAACATAAGGATGTATTTAATCAATTATAAACACATGATTAATAATTTAAGGTTAAATACATGTAAATACATAATAAATGAAGGGTAGTTATGACTAAGAAAACACTCTTTAGTGGAAATGGAGATGGGGATTAATTACACAAATGTTTGTCATGAAAAGTCACAAGATAATTTTGGCAGCATAACAGGTTAACATAAAGGTTTATAAAAGTGATTAATGAGAGAAAAGTGGTATCTCATTACTTAGTAATCATGAGTATAGTAATATAGATGTGATAAAACATATCCTTTCATGAAAAAATTGGAATCAAAAGGCATAATATAAATAAGGTGCTTGAATAAAGAGGGGGTAGGATCCCTTACCTAGAGGAGATGCTTCTAAAAGCTTGGGAGGAGATTATTAAGATCTTAGGGGAACCTTGTGAGGACTATAGAAAGGTAAATTAAGAGTAATTACGTTCTAATAGGGTTTTAGTGATGATTAATGGGAGTTAGGGTGGGTTTATATAGAAAAATAGAGGATAATTCTTAATTAATTTCTAAACATAGGTTTTGGACTCTGTATGATAAATTAATCACAAACAAAAACCTTACCATTTTTCCATTATTTCTAAAAACTGGAATATATTTTAATATTTTATAATTCTAAGAACTAGACACATTAAGATAATTCCCATATTGATGTGGAAGTGGGTCATGTTTTAAAAGAATTGGTTTTAAAACCTTAAAATATAATATTGGTTTTAGAGGATTCATTATGGTTTTATAAAATTAATAAAATTACTTAAAACAAATTATTTTAAATTGGAAACATAATTTTTTTCATGGATACTCTTTATAGTATTTATTACATCATGTTTTCACTTTTATGATGTCATAATAGATATTGAATAATTATTACATATTTAATTTTTACCTAAAAATTTGATTGTATCATAAGATTATGAAAAATAAGCTTTAGATAATTATTATATATTGATATCAAAAATAACATTAATTTATTAAAAATAATTATCTAAATATGATAATTTTCAAATGAAAATAAAAAATCCCCATTTATTGAAAAATACACATTTTTTATAATAGAAGTTTTTTGGACAGTATAAAAATTATATTTGACTTAATAAAATTTTATTATCATTTATATATATAAATATTAATTAATAATAATTTCTTATTAGTATATAATTTATTTAAATATTTCTTAAATTCATAAAAATACTTTCTTGATTGAAACAATATATTTCCCAAAAATATAATTTGTGTTTCATCATATAAAATAAAATTTTTATCAAACTCATTATTTAGTAATTTAAAAACAATATTAAAAAAGGTATAAATATAGTCATTTTTTGTTAAAAAGAAAATATAAAAATTCATACTTGTTGGTTATAGAAACATGACACTTTATTACATCATTTAATTCCCTGAGGGTAAGGTGTGTGATGGTGAGATTTTCATGGGGTGGTTTGGAGAACATGGTTTGGGTTGCGATCTTAATGAGCTATATTATCAATAATTATGATTCTTGGTGGTATTTTTAATCCAATAGACTATAACTCTCAAAAATAACCAAAGTTTTTCCTGTGTTTTATATAACTATATTACTTGATAATACATTTATTCTTTCGAAAAGGTAATTTAATTTATAAAAGATTTGATCATTACACCTTTCTAGGATTCTTCCTATTTCTCCCAACATATCTAACCCTCGTTGAAATGTTATATGATTTATATATAGAGAGTTTTTATAAAATTGGTGGTTTTGGTTTCTAAGGGTTATGATCCCTCTCTTGAGACCAAATCTAGTGGAATTAATTGAAGGTGAAATAGTTACACTGGTTGAGTTAAGTGTTTATATTTCATCTCTTTTTATTTAAGATTTACATATATGTTTTATGTTTTAAATATTATTTTGAACTAAATTAATGAGGTATATTATATCTATAATTGAGTTATCGATAGTTTTTCTATATCTTGTTTGGTTTTACTCTATAAAAAATTGGTGAACATTATAGCTCAAGGGAAATTTTATTTTAAAAGGTATTTTATGCATTCAAATTGTTTGATAAAATTATAATGATTAATTTCTTTTATAAAAACGATTGTTCAGGATGTTTTGGAATATTCGTGATTTATAATTGGGTTGTTTTATTATTTTAAATTAGTTCCCTTGATTTTAAAGGAAAATGTGGTGTGTTTAACTTATGTAATTTTTTAGTGGATTTTTGTGATTACGTATGATTTTAACATGGTATTTTTTTTTATTTCCCTTTTAATGTTATTTGGTTCCAAAAAAGATTTATAAAAGGGATTTCCAAAGGTATGATTCTTAGTTTGAAAGAAAAGGCTCATTTGGCACCTTGCGAGAATGTTATTTTATTAATTGATGGTTATATACTTCTTGAGCCTCATTGTTAACAATTATTTAATATTGTTTGCATGTTTTAATGGATCAATAAATTGAGACTCGTGTTATTTTTTTAATAAGTGGGTCATTATTAGAAGGGGTGTGTTTAAGGAGGTTTTTATATGATTGTTTTGTAATATTACATTTTGGGATATTTGACTTTCATATGATTGAAATTAGATTTATAGTGGTCCACCTCCTTTAACTATTTCATGAGGAACACTAAGATACTGAGTAGGAGATCGAGTGATATTTTCCTTACTAATCTAGAGTTAAACACAGGTTAGTATCCTCTAGTTTAATTTTATAACCTAGATAGGGGATGTGTAACTACTAAGGATTATGAGAGAGATTCGGGTGATGATTTGAGTAACTATTAACCTGTCGGGAGTTGGTTCCACCAGTCTGTGTTGGGTGTTTTCCCATAAGTCCCTATATTGTTACTTCATGATATTTATTATATTTTATTCTTATTTATTTATTATTAACATGTGAGTAACATATTTCTTGGATTTATTTTAATTTTGATGTATTGGTCTCCTTTATGGTTTATTCTTGATGTTTGCTAGTATTTCTTTATGATATAATTGTAATTATTTCATGACCTTTCTTTAGAATGTTTTTCTTTATGGTTTCCCATATTATTAATTAATTTTTAAAGTGTATGTAATGGTTTTTAAGAAAATTAGTATTGGTTTTCAAAGTGCTATAATTTATTAAAATTCCTTTGAAAATTTTTTTAGGTCATGTGCTGGTTTGATTTTAAAATTCATGTTTTAAGGTAAAAGTAATGATTGGTTTTTAAAAAGAAAACCCCTTGTACAAACATATTTGGAACATGTTTCAAAAATATTTTTCTAAAATAAATGATTTGATGTTTTGTTTAATTATTTCCTTATTATTTGATGGAACTTAAAACCTAGTTTCTTATACTAATTTCCAAACTAGAATTCTTGGTTTCCTTTATAAAAGGAATGAAATAGACTCTTGGTGGAAACCTAATGGGTGTTGTCTCACACCATGGGTACTCATATTGGAGGGTATGTAGTTTACATGTCTTTTTTAAGTCTTATCGGTATTTTCTTGAATTTTTTATTGATACCACTCTCTGTGTGAAGTCCCCAAAACCGCACTCCCAGATCAAGTGCTAAAGACTTAATTTTTACATTTTTTCCTTTGATTCTAAAAAATATGACCCAATTTTAGTCATCCAAAACATGAAAAATAATTGGAAAATATTGGATCACTTACATAGCTATTAAACTTTTAGGTTTATAGTTTAATATATTTAGTACAAACTCTTTAAAATTATACATTTTCACGTGGTATCCATTTTTTCAACAAAAAAATATTTATAAAGACATGCTTTATTTTTTCAAGGTAACTTCCATATTAGGAACACTAACTTTTCTAATTATCCTTAATAACTATTAGAAATAATTTTAAAATGTGGTATGATTAAAAAAAGTATCAGTAAGGGATATGAAAAATAAAAAATAAACTCATTAGTCCATTTTAAAACCTTGAGATCATAAAAGATAGTTTTCTTTAATATAATAAACCATGAGATCAAATAATCATTAATTACTAATGAAATTATATTTACTTCCCAATGATTTTTATAAAACACTTTATAATAAAACATAGATGAAAATCATAATCATGAGGGTTTCTGCAAAAACATTAAAACCCATGAAAAATTTTTTCTTATAATCATACCTTTTTACACAAAAAGGGAATCGTTGTTGCTTTAAAACAAATGATCCTTAGATTACCTTTTGAAATAAAAAAAATTACATGAAAAATAATTATCAAGAATATAAAATTCATATAGGTTCCTTGGGAAAAAATCTTTATAATTCCCTTACAAGAACCCATATAAGTGTAATAATCAATATAGTCAAATTCTAACATAATTCTCCAAAAAACATAATCAATACCTAATTCATTACAAATCTATACCGGGATCACCCAACCATAAATAATTTTCAAGGACCATAAAATTTATAAAACACATAGTATATATTATCTGCCTCATCAATATCATAAAAGTAAACTTATGAACCCATAATAAAAAGATTATTAGATAATTATATATCCATTTCATTTAAAACCCAATTTTCAAAACTAAAATTACTAGTACAAAAGGAAGGAGATTTTTTCAATAATAAAAACATGTAAGATTATAATTGATTGCAAACATCAAATATTGGTTATAGTGGTGGGAAAATATATTCACGCCACATATGTTAAAGTTAAACATTATTTTTTCTATTTTTAAATAAAGTCAAAACATTCTGTATAAAATATGTTAAAAATTCCTTTTGAAAAACATTAAAATAAATTCAAAAGATAGATAAAATGTCCTCTATAATTCATTTTAACCATATAAATACATCCATAAACCAATTTTAATAATATGGTCATGGAATATAAATATGTATAAAATAAATCTTTAAAAACATTTAAAATGATTTTTTAAGGTAAAGTGTGCCTTACCTCAAGTCTGAATCATCATGTGCATTCTTTATCTCTCGGAATAATAATCTTATTTAACTATTTTCTTTATTAATAAACATTTTCAATTTTATTATCCCTTTAATTTTATTTATTACCATGTTATATTTAATTACATAATAAATTAAGTTCATCTTGGATGTTTTGATGATATTCAACTCATATGTCCAATATGACTTCAGTAGGTTGACTACGGTCAAAGAGAAAATTGCTAAATAATATACATAATAATAATCATTAAATAATTATCATTTTTATATATCAATTATACCTTTAATGTAAAATCTCTAGATTTTAAAAGGAAACATTATGTACTTAAATGAAAAAATAAATACTATGTGGCATTTATAATATAGCTATTAAACATAATTTTTTCCACCTATGTGATTTTAATTTCAAAAAATTGGATATACATGGTTGTGATCAGTAAGTTATTTGGAGTCTGATAGGATAAAATTAATTTTTGGAGAATAGTAACTTACCCTTATAGATATTAATATACCCTTATTAATAGTAATATGACATTTATGAATAGTAAATCATCTAAATAAATAGTAACCTCACCGTGAATGTATAGTTAAAATCTAGGAATCTTATAAGTGACAGTATGATCATAGTATAAGTATTGGTATTTTTTTGTAAGTCGTCAATATTTAATTAAAATTTATGATTAATTTAATAATTTAAATGAAAATTAATTTTCATAAAATGTAATAATAAATTATTATTTTATTTTCTTATGGTTATACGATAATTTTATGATACCTTGATTAATTTTTCAAGGTGTTATAAAATCAATTATAGTTTTAAAATTTTTTATTTCTTTAATAAATTGTGTTTTTTAATTAAAAATTAAATTACCCATATTATGAAAATTATTTTGATAAAAATGAGTTGATTTTTAAATTCTACATGTCAAACAAAATTTGGGTGAATTTTTTGGATTTTTCTAAAATACTTGAATTTTTGTGAATAGTGAAATATGATAATTTGTCGTATATATACATTATATGTTAAATACACTATTACTAGAATCATGGATAATTTAATAACTCTTGGTTCAAACTCACATTCTCTATTTACTATTTTGTGTCACATGAATCAATACTATTAATAGTCTTGAGAAAAAATATTAAACTAATGATTAAAATAATGGAAACCCCTCCTCTCCTCCACTATAAATACCACTCTCACCCCCTCTTCCTCTCACACATCTCAAGATTTAATAATTGTCTAAATTATGACAAATATTACTATTAATAATATTCCCCATTTCCATGACCTACTGGTCTCTCTAAAAATCCAAAATCAATGGCCTTACGATGGATCTCAAGGAGAAGGGATAAAAAGGTAAAAATCTTCTTTCATTTTCTTGTGTTTTCTTTTAAATTATTTTCTTTTCTTATACTCTTTTTTCCTCCACTTATACAAGAGTCATGAAAGATATATTATTATGTATATTTTGGATTTTTATCCTATTTATGGGAAAATTCATCGTCATTCTTCTTCTCCTCTCCCTATTATTCAAAAAATAAAAACACTTCTTGTGATGTGTCGATTTACCAAAATCATGGATGATGTGTTTTCAATTCCTTTTACTTCCTTAAAAGTTGGTTATAAAACCATTTTAATGGTTTAAAAATATTTTAATGTGTATTATATAACCTCTTTAATGTTTTGTAATTAACTTATATTCATAATATTAATGTTATATGATGAAACAAGTTCATTATTTTCGAAGAACTGCCAAAATGATCTAAACATCATTAATGTTTTATCTAATTATTCGTCATAATATATGATAAAAATGATTTATGGTATAATTTTATATTATGTAAACATATTAATAACAAATAATTCCACTTTTATATATTTTATTCCCTTTGATAAGAAAATACGTTACGAACTGACCTTAGAAATCATGTAAAGAATGCACCCGAAACAATGTAAATAATAAAATATTATTAATAAATGTATGGAATGATGTTATAAAATAATCATATAAGGTGTTATAAAAATTATTATGGTTCTTTAAAGTATTAATAACACTTTTTTAACAATTATACATGATTTTTAAACAAGTATTAAGTTTGAAAAACTCAAGGTAAGGGAGTTCTTAACCCAATTTCCATTCATTGGGTTATCCTTCTACTTCATTCATTTTTTCATGATAATATTATTTTTAAAATTAATTAATATTATATTATGTTGTATTATGTGTATTTATAGTGAGTATACATATTCATCTCATTTTATTAATTCTTGATTCAATTATATGGTATATGTAAGGGACTCTTCTTTAAAAATCCTATTTTAAATTTCTATTTTTTTAAAAAAATTGAAAGGAATGTTTTTCTGAGAGTGTTCATCTTTTATAATTATGTTTTTGTTCTTGGAAATTTTTTATAATGAAGGGTGTAACCTATATCTCTCTCTAATTCATTGGGTATGTGTAAGTTGGAGGTCGGTTGTATGGTTACTCTAAGTGTAACTGCAATAGTTACAACATAAGGTAGTCGTGAGGGTTATATTGTAAGGTAATCGTGATGGTTAAAAATCTTAAGGTAGTCATGAGGGTTACAATATAAGTAATTAATTCCCCAAGAAATATTTATTTTTTTATATATGTTCTCTAATGTTTTATATAAATCTCATGTTTTGCAAAGTAAGTATATATATTGGTGAGAAGTATGTCTTTGTGAAAATGATTTCATATGTTTATAAGTATTCAGGGACTAATGGTTTCTTTCCTTATTTTTATATCTTTTACTAAGCTTTTTATGCTCATCCCAAGTTTTTAAAATGTTTTTCACTAGATTCCTTATAAGTTCAAATGATTTTTAAGGTGCTAATGTAGATTAATTCAATTAGTTATTTTGTAATTATTTTTGTAAACTCTGATTTAATGTGTAGTTTGCCTAATCCTCCAAAATCTATACCAGAAAAGGTCCTCAAATGTATAATATACTATGTATTTCTCAACTATCCTTTACAAAAAAATACACAGCATGTTTTATTGCCGAATCCAGAAGTACGGGTTCAGGGCTTTATAGTTGGTATCAAAGGAACGGTCTATAAAACATTAGAGATTAGATGGTGTCATTTTTTTTTAAAAAAATAGTGATAGAATTTAATTTTTAACTTCTAGTTAATTTAGTACACATAATAAAATATTTATTCATAATTATAGATATATAAATTCAGAATTATAAGTATAATGAACGAATTGAGGAGGATAAATTCATTTAAGGGGGGAGAATGTAACATCCTAAGATTTTAAAAAGAAACTCTATATGCTTAAATGAACTAGTGAATACTATGTGGTATTTATAATACCGC
Organism: Viscum album; assembly: GCA_963277665.1. NCBI lineage: Eukaryota > Viridiplantae > Streptophyta > Magnoliopsida > Santalales > Viscaceae > Viscum > Viscum album. Next base: position 1,259,508,349 of record OY728140.1, on the reverse strand, counting down.
CATTAAACATAATTTTTCCTACTTTTGTGATTTGAATTTTGAAAAATAGACATACACGGTTGCGATCAGTAATTTATTTGGAGTCTAATATGACAAACTTAATTTTTGGTGAATAATAAATTACCCTTATGAATAGTAATGTACCCTTATGAATAGTAATATGACCCTTATTAATAGTAAATCATCAAAATTAATAGTAACCTCACCCTGAATTTATAATTAAAATCTAGGAATCTTATAAGTTACAGTATGATCATAGTATAAGTGTTGGTAATTTTTTTGTAAGTCATAAATATTTAATTACAATTTTATGATTAATTTAATAATTTAAATAAAAATTCATTTTAATAAAATTTAATGATAAATTATTATTTTATTATCTTATTGTTTTGAGATAATTTTTTGAGACCTTGATTAATTTTTCAAGGTGTTATAAAATCAGTTATATTTTTAAAATTGTTATTTTTCGAATAAATTATGTTTTAAATTAAAAATTAAATTACTGATATTTAGAATATTATTTTGATAAAATGGAGTTCATTTTTTGAAATATTAATGTTGAAAAATGAGCCAATATACCTTTATAGATTTATATATATTCTCTAATGTTTTATGGAAAACTCATTCTTTACAAAGTAAGTATATATATGAGTGAGAAGTATGTATTTTTTAAAATGATTTCATATGTTTATAAGTATTCATGGAATAATGGTTTATTTCATTCTTTTTATATCCCTTATTGAGATTTTTACAATCATCCCATGTTTTTAAAATGTTTTTCATAGGATTATTTAAGAGTTAAAAGGATATTTAAGGTGATAATATAGATGAATCCAATTAGTTATTTTGTAATTATTTCTATAAACTATGATTTAATATAAGGTTTATCTAATCCTTCAGAACCTTGACCGGAAAAGGTCCTAGAATGTACAATATATTGTGTATTTTTTAGTTATATTTTATATAGAAAAAATACACAGCATGTTTTATTGCTGAATCTGGAAGTGTGGGATCAGGGCTGTACATTTAAACCCAAACATGAAATATTGTTATGAAAAATAATCTATGTTGCAATCATGGAGATGGTAGGTCGTACGTACGCATGAGTAATGTTTTCATTATTTAATAAACATAATGGAAATATGGTAAGTATTTTTTTTATCTTTACAAAATGATTATTATATCATAAATATCATATCCTTTATTTAAATACACTTATATAAAGTATTCATATGATGTGGTTATGAAAAATAAACCACATTGCTTCATGGAGGTAGTAAATCACATGTATGCATGAATTATATTATCATTATTTAAAAGATATATAGGTAAGAAAAAATGATATATTATATATACACATTAAATCCATCATTATAAACATATATGAGAGGATGTGGGGGGAAATTAAATTAGTTTGTGAGGTGCTACTCCATCGTACAAAAGAATGACAGTTTCATTTCCCATTTGATGAAATAAAAGATATATATAGGTTATTCCATTAACATAATAACATATTAAAATATGTAATATATTGATGTTATTATTTCATTATGTTTTAAAAATATTTTAAGGGGGTAGAGGAAGAGATAAAACTAAAACATTTGGATAAAAGTTATACCTCTTCTTTGGACAACCTCCTTTTCTTTACACCTTAAGCCCTTTAAGGTTGTTATTATGACCAAAATAAGACCTAAATAACATGGGTAGGGATGTTAAGAAATTATTTTTTTCATATATGTTTCAAACTAAATAGATCATGAAGTGTGAAGAGAATATGAGAGGGGGTTCCCTTTCATAAGTGGGGGAAGGAACATTCATGGAATTTCCTAAAGTATTAAATTAATATAAATTAATTTTTAATATTAAAATGGATTAAAATTAAAATAATTAAAATATAATATGATTATAAGGATAAATAAACTCATATAATAAAATTTTTACAAGTTTAGGTGATGATTTCACCCTTATCTCTTTGTTTTAACCACAGTTAAGCCTATAGATAATTAGAGTGATATCAATGTTTTTTGCTTTTTAGGGATCAAGAAAACTACTATAAAAGAAAAATTAACCAATAAATGGAACATGGTTGATATTTTCTAACATATCCCATTATCTTTTAATAATATATTATTTTTAGTAATTTTAACTCATTTAATAAAATATCGTTTATTATAAAATATCATTAATGTAATATTTTGAAATATATGAAATATTATAATATAATATTTTTATAAAATATGTAAAACGGTTTAAAAATAACATGGGTTCCAATATAATGATTTTATGGTGTTGATTTAATCATCTAATCTAATTTATATAGTTTTATATATCATTTAAAACCTTATCTTTTGGTTTAATCCCTTGGTTAACCAATTTTAACTTTAACTATGGTCATGAATTTTTCAATATTAAAGGGTTATAATTTTACTTATAAGAAAAAATTGTATAATAAATGGACAAGGTATAAAATTTCATAACATTTAAAATCGTAATTTCTATTTCAATATTTTTATGATTTTAAAATAATTTAATAAAATATTATTAATCATAAAATATCATTAATGTAATTTTTTTGACACTATTCCTTTAGTTTGACTTTAATGAGAATAATATAGTAATGTATTTATAATATAAACACATAATATATCCAAAATATTTTATATTTATCTATGAAATTCATGGGACACTATAACTCACCCAAAAAAATATTACTTTCAGATCCTTTAAAATCATTTACTTGATTTTTATACTGCTTTCACAAGCATTTTGTCGGTGTTACGTAAGAATTTATGGTAATTAATTCATCAGTAAATATTAAAAAAAATAACATGATAAAAAATTTATCTTCAAAAAACCATTTATAATATTAAATTTTTTATTTTTATCCATTTCAAAAAAAATATTATAAATATTAAAAGCAAGAAAGTGACATTTTATAATTTACCTTTACTTAAAATATTATAAAGATCAAACTAAAACTCAAATGAAAAAAGGTCATATATTATAATTTTGGATGATTATAGATGAAATAGACTCATAAAATAAAATTAAAACAATTGTTTTAATTAATTTAAAGTCATATTAAATTAGTTGTAACCCTAAATAACGCTTTTTACCTTTACCATAGAAATGAACATTTACTATGGTTACTTTTCATAATGACCAAAAATAAAAGGTCCCTATTTACCAAATTTAGACATTATGATTCCAAATATAGATCCTATTTTTTCAAGATTCAATTTCTTGAAGTGGCATAATTTAATTTAAAATTAAACTGGAAAAATGGGGAAAAACTATTTATCAAAAAAAAATGAATTTTAATTATAAAAATTATTTTTACCAAATTCAAGTATAAAATTCATTAAAAAGAAAATAATTGGATTATTCTTAATAAAAAGGAACTAATTAGATTTTAAAACAGATCTAAAATATAATTTTACTTTCTAAATACTTGAAAATAAATCACATCTTCTAATAAAATCACTATTTTTCAATATTGATTGAAAAATAAAACCATTTAGAAACTTATCAAAAGTTCACCTTAGGATAATTTTTACATGATGAATTAAATAAATTATATCATTTTTATGAAATAAAATTTATAAATGTTCTATAAATTAATTATAGTATTCTCTCAAAAAAACTAATAGAAATCATTTTTAAAGAAAACATATATTTAAAGAATAAAATGAATTTAATAAAAAATTGAGTGATTATTTCCTAATTATTTTTCAATAAATTTTATTAATTAGGACCTTTATATATATAGATATATCATAATGTGGTTAATATAATTCATAACTATTAATTCAATGGCTTGGTTAAAATAGTCATAATAATATTTTAGGGTTCGTTTAAGCTTGGTGGTGCATGTTGTGTACACTAACAATGAAAAAAATTAATAAAACGTTAGGATATTACATTCTTCCCCATTTAATAACTTTTTCCCTCACAATTTTAACATGATCTTGGATGTCCAGGGTTTGAAATTTGAAAGTTATTTTGTTGAAAACCCACATCATAAAAGGTTCAGTAAAACTTCCTCTTAAAAATAGGGAAAGTGAGATATGAAGGACATATAGAATAACACATTACTAGGTTTCCAAATATAATAAAATTAGTGGTATGTGAAAATATAGACATGGATGGAAAAAATAATGTCCAAATAATGATGTATAGTGATGGAGATCATTAATCATAAGAAATTGTATGATTATTAGAAAGTTAATGACCACAAAATTGTAAACCAAAGAGGTGTGAAAAGGACCATTGATTCATCATAAATGAACTTAATGGGATAAAAAAATCAAGATCCTTTTCCTAGAGTTAAGGAATAAATTTACCATCTAGACTAAGAACATGTAACACCCCGAGCTTCCATGATACGCTTCTCATTCAATAATGCAATGGTTTGCATTGTACGCAACTTCGAGTTCTAAAACACCACGACTAATCAAAGTAGCTGTTATGAATAGTAATAACCACTTTTTAAAATTATAGAAATTTTATATTTCAAAATGGACTTCATTTTTGGATTCGGAATATCGAAATTAGCCTATGTTGAATTTTTGGTATTTTTCTGAGAACTTCTAATTTTTTATGAATAGTGAAAAATACTTAAAAACAACTTTTTTAATAAAAATAATTTATAGTGATAAATTATACTATTTAGTGGTTTTAAAGTATAATTAGAATATATTTTTACCATTTTATCCAATGGTGGTCATTAGAATTAATTTAACATTGAAAATGGACATAAACAATTGCCAATCTTTTGATATAAATTGTTTCTTAAAAACACGCTATTTGTTGTGACAGCGGGAATTAATTATAAAATTAATTAATTCAGCTTATATTTTTGGAATTTTGTAAAATAGACATCATTTTTTAATTTGGAATATCAATTATAGCTTAGGGTGAAATTTTGGCATTGTTCTGAAAAACTTCAATTTTTGATGAATAGTGAAACCACTAAGTGGTAGTTAAATAACTGATTTTTCATTTAAATGAAATATTACCACTTCTGTGATTTGATTTTCAAAAATCCGACATACATGGTTTTCATTAAGAAGTAAAATGTGGTTCAATGAGATTAAAATAATTTTTTGGTGAATAGTAACTTTTAAGTTTTTAATCGCGATTAGAGGTAATTAGTGTAGTTTAAGGTAAAATTAATGTTTTAATAATATGAGATGAGATTGAAAAATTTCCTACCCTCATTGGATGTGCCATGGCCGACCAAGAAAATCCATGGGGCAACTTGGGGACCCCATGGATCCACTTTAGTTGGAAAATGACATAAATACCTTTTATTTAATGTTAAAGTAAAAAAATGACACAAACATGAAATGTTTTACTAAAACAATTTTTACATGGGGTTATACAAGTCATATTTTTGACTATAAATAGTCATTTGAAAGCTAAAAATATTTCCTACATCATAGTATTTGTTTTATAATTTTTATACATTAAATAAATTAAATTAGTTATGACATCATTATGATGCAGCGATGACCTCATTATTTAACGATTTTAATAAAATGAAAAGATAATGTACAATCCAAGGCTTAAACTTGTCCAAAGACTATTGTATGGGTATATATATAACACTTATCACCTTATCCACGAATTATATAAGTGTGGGACCTTTAGAATCCGAAAAGCATTGTATAATAATGTAACATTTCCTAACTTTCCAAGAGTGCCCCTCCTCTCCTCTTATAAAAGGCCCCCACCTGTACCACCTCATTCACACTTTCAAGCCATTTGGATCGGCCAACCTCTGCCCAAATACTCTCCCAACTTCCCTCTCTTACTCCTAGAATCCTCACTTTGGGCATAACTCTTCCCAAGGAAGCCTTTGGCTCAAATCAAAAAGAGTTACCCGATTTTGAGGTAATGTCTTCTCTAATGTTGTTTTGTTTTATTTTTCTTCTCCAAACCCCTAAACTCTTTTTATTCATTTCTTTTGTAATAACACAAGTATCCTCAATATACTAGGATTTTGTTATAAGAAGGATTCGAGCTACACTTACACACACCTACATTTAATGGTTAAAGAACATACGGTTTCTGTGGATGGTGAATTTCTGCCTCACGAAACGATGATTGTTCAACACTCATATAACACCTTCAAAGGTGGCCATTAAGATGTAACTATATTTATATAGGACATATAATATGTTTATGTTTTACTTATGATTCTTATTTCTCATTTATGGCATAATTTATGATTTCCATTATGGGTAAACGCGATAATTTCATTTTAGGAAGTGCGGACTACCGCCCCCTCAAAGTGATGTGAATCGTTAATGCCATATGTGGGATGTATAAAGGATGGAGTAAATGATATTATATATGATATTATACTGTAACTATACTATACCTTTATATAATTATGATTTAATTCCATTAAATACAAAATTTAAATGAAAGTAGCGTTCATGCGTACGTACGGCTTACCGTCTCCATGAACGGTGAATTACATTTCTTACCTCTAAATATTATGTAATATTATAAAAACATTTATATACTGGATATATATGATATATATGATATCTACATCATGAACATAATTCTGGATATAATGTATATATCACCACATGAACAACTTGTAATTATAAGAATTTTATTTTTGACTCAAGTACCTAAGATCGACAAAATGACTGTTATAAACTTAAATAATTACATAATGTTCATAACATGGTAATAAGGGATATAAAAGGAATAATGAACATGAAGAAGGTTCTTAAGTAAATATAAATTAACTCTAGTTTATTATTCAGGAGGTTAAAGAACGGTCGAGTCAGGACAGGACGCAAGGTAAGGGAACTTTTTAACCCAATTTCCATTCTTTGGGTTAATCTCCTACTTTCAAATTATGTCATGATATTATTATGTCTTATCTTGTATTTGTACTTTATTATGTGTAAGTATAGTTAATACACATAATAGATCTATTTTATTTTAAAAATGATCTTTTTAATGACTTTTTCTCAATCTCCTTTCATTGAGGCATATTTGGTTTTATACACAACTTTCTTTTATACGGTGTATAAACCCCTTTGACTTTTACGTTTATTCAAAAGGAATCTTTTTTATACGAAGCGTTTTACTAAACGACAAAAAGGTAATGTTTTCCTTTCCGTACTTATGCGGCGAAAACGGCTTCTCCTCCGCCATGACCATTATTTGAGTTTCGGCTTCCTCTACAAGCCATCACTTTTTTTAATGAAAAATAAATACAAAGTTTTAACTTGATTTTATTTTGGTATTGAAAATGGTTTTGAAAGCGTTTTTATTATATCAATGTGTTGTATTGACATCTTGTGATTGAAATGTGGAAATGTTATGTTTCCTTTATTCATGTTTTATGTGATATGATTATGTTATGGTTTATGATATGTTTAAACCTATTCATATGAGGAATGCATTGGACTTAAAAAGTGACGGGTGGAGCCCGCTATAGCTCCTCGATGCATCGGTAGGTCTCATGAGACAAACTAGTGTCTTGGAACGAGGCCTTGACAAAATCTTATTTGTGGTCTTGGCACGAGACCTTGACTACGTGGTTATGATAGTCTGGCATTATGCATTCCATCATTATGAAAGTGGTTATTGATATTGCATGTGATTATTCGACCAGTAGAATATCCATGTGAAGAAGTAAATGGCATTATATTATTTTACTTTTGCCATATTATGTTGATGTTTGGGTTTAAAAGGCTTTTGTTTTGGTTATACATTACCTTAAATGTTTATGTTTATTTATGAAAGCTTCCGCAATATTGTTATCCTTACTGAGCATCTGAGCTCACCCCTTTCAATGTTTTAATATTTTCCAGGATGTGAAGAAGTATTTTATGAATGACCTTCAGGGATAGTCAGAAGAGGATATGAGTGTGGACTATGGAGACTTTTTTATTGTAGTTTTTCACCTTATGTTGTAATGTAACTTTATGAATGTATCTAGTGTTTCCAAAGCTACTAAACTAATCGGTCTTTCGAGACTTGATCTTTTGTGATCATGCCAATGTTACAAAGTAATGCACCGACTCTGGGTAGCTGGGTTCGGGGCGTTACAGTTGGTATCATAGGCAGTTTAGTACTAACCTTGGAAGCTAGATTTAGATAAACTCTGATTAGATCACATAGCCCGAAGATAGACTTTAAGGATTAGTATAGAAGAACTTCCTAAAATTTTGGTATTGTAGAGATTTTGTGAGTTTTCCGAGCAATAAATCCCTGTCTGGATACGAGCAGGTAGAGGCGGCTCTGGCACAGATGTACCTAGGGGTAAAACCCGAAAACACCTCTTTGAGCTAGACTCGAACGGGAACTGGTGCATGACAACGGGCCTTGCTGCACTCTTGGTTACAACACTCCCGGGGGATATGCTTAGGATATTTCCCATTTTCTATACAAACCACTATGAAGGTTTACGAGTATATACATCCTCAAAGAAAACATTTTTATAATTATGGATTATATCCATAATTAGTTCAATTTATGTAAAGTGTTTTACAAATATGGAATTATGTATTTTAATTCATAAACTAATCTAGTTTATGCCATTGTTTAGAAATGGCTCCTAGTGGAAGGAATGGAAACCGTATCAATGCACGCACTCAGTGTAGGGATTGCCCTCCTGTTCAAGATAATTATTGTGGATCTAGAGATACAACTGGTGCTGATCAACTTATTACCATACTGGGACAACTCACTCAGGTTATGAATAATAACCTTACTCGTATGGAGCACCCTGATCCGCAACGTGGAGGATCAATGTTAGACCGCTTCATGAGGCAACAACCACCAACGTTTAATGGGGGTACAAATCCGTTAGTAGCTGAGGAATGGATAAACTCCTTAGAGAAAATATTCCACGCCTTGGGGAGTAGTGAAAGGGAGAAGGTTATCATGGCAGTTTACCGCCTCACTGGAGATGCTGATCAATGGTGGTCTTTGATTCAAAATACAAAGGAAGATGAAGAAGTATCAAGTATGGAATGGAGAGAGTTCAAAGAGCTTTTCTTAGAAAAATACTTTCCACATGACCATCGAGCAGATATGGAAAGGCAATTTCTGAGTTTGAGGCAGAAGGAGGATGAGAATGCCGCAAAGTATGAGGCTAACTTTACAAGGTTAGCGAGGCATGCTGCAGATTATATACGTAACCCGAGAAGTAATATTGATCGTTTATTTGATGGGTTAAAAACATTTCTCCGTCGAGCTCTAGTATCACAATCTTTCTCAACATACGAAGATATTTTCTCGTGTACTATCAAGACAGAAAAGGAATTATCTAAGTCTTGTGACAATAAAGTAAAGCAAGAGAAGAAGAGAACGGTGGAACACGAGACGGAAAAAGGGAAAAAGGGAAAGAAGGATTTTCCATTATGTGATAATTATGGGAAGAATCACCCTGGTACTTGCCTAAAAGGAATGGGAGTTTGTTATAAATGTGGAGAAAAAGGTCACCAGGCACGTGATTGCAAGGGAAAGAAAGAGGTTATCAATGTTGAATGCTACAATTTTAGATAAATGGGTCATTATGAAAATGAATGTCCTAAGCGTCAGGGAAACTTACCTCAAAAAAGGCCAAGGGATCAAGGACAATTTTATGATGTTACTATAGTTGAAGCGGAATAATTAATGTATTGGTGCTTTTGGACTCATGGATTATATTATGGTTATTAGAATAATTTGATATATATATATAAGGATTGTACTGCAGTACTTGTTGTTTCAATAAGGTTTTAATATGATGAAGGTAATCATATTTTTAGTATGTGACAATAAGAGAAACTTTAATTGTTTGGGGAATCTGATAAATTGATTTTGGAATTAAGAGACCTATTAGAGAAAGTTTGGACATAGGTATTTTGGATAACTATAAATGTTGGGATGGATTAAGTTGATCTTTGGATAGTATTGTTTAAGGTTAAAAAATTTATGAAGATTCTTTTTGGAATATTATAATACTATAGTTTTAGGAAAAGGACAACCTGCAGGGTGGGGCATAACCCTTCGCGTCGGACAAATCTACAGGAATCGAACCCACAACCATAGTGCGACAGGCCTTTATTTCCTACCACTAGCCTACAGGAAGTCCCTGGTTATTACAAAATAATTTTACTAATCTAAATGGTATGTGTTAATATTTGGAACCTTATACAATTAGGATAAGTATAATACTTTTGAGTTCTATTATCTTTTTGAGTGAAAGATGAGTTGAAGGTTGAAACTCTAATTGTCAAGCATAAATATATATATACCTATCTCTTATTCAATGAATAAATTAACTCTTAAACATTAGTAAAGGGATATTAAAACAAAAAAATGTGTTATCCTAATACCTTATGTCTTGTTGAACTGATGATATTTTAAATCAACATAGATTGAAGGCTTTGAGGCCCTCAATTTGACAGTTGATTGTGATTGATGACCTCAATCACTCCCTACAAATATTTACGTTTTTCCTCCAATTATATGTCTCTAATTTCCACCAATGTTCTCCTTATCGAGATCATAATTTGGTGGTGACTTTCTTATTTCCATTTCCCTCTTATTAAGGATAAATTTTATTAATCTTATTTCCGATGTGGGTTTTCCACAAATGTATTTTCTCTTTTCAACCTTTTATTTTCAAAGAAAAAATTTCAAATTGTGAGGACGCAATTTATTGAAGGAGGGGAGAATGTAACACCCCGAGCTTCCACGATACGCTTCTCATTCAATAATGCAATGGCTTGCATTGTACGCAACATCGAGTTCTAAAACACCGCGACTAATCAAAGTAGCCGTTATGAATATTAATAACCACTTTTTAAAATTATAGAAATTTTATATTTCAAAATGGACTTCATTTTTGGATTCAGAATATCGAAATTAGCCTATGTTAAATTTTTGGTATTTTTCTGAGAACTTCTAATTTTTTATGAATAGTGAAAAATACTTAAAAACAACTTTTTTAATCAAAATAATTTATAGTGATAAATTATAATATTTAGTGGTTTTAAAGTATAATTAGAATATATTTTTACCATTTTATCCAATGGTGGTCATTATAATTAATTTAACATTGAAAATGGACATAAACAATTGCCAATCTTTTGATATAAATTCTTTCTTAAAAACACGCTATTTGTTGTGACAGCGGGAATTAATTATAAAATTAATTAATGCAACTTATATGTTTGGAATTTTGTAAAATATACATCATTTTTGAATTCGGAATATCAATTATAGCTTAGGGTTAAATTTTGGCATTGTTCTGAAAAACTTCAATTTTTTATGAATAGTGAAACCACTAAGTGGTAGTTAAATAACGGATTTTTTGTTTAAATGAAATATTACCACTTCTGTTATTTGATTTTCAAAAATCCGACATAAATGGTTGTCATTAAGAATTAAAATGTGGTTCAATGAGATTAAAATAATTTTTTGTTGAATAGTAATTTTTAAGTTCTTAATCGCGATTAGAGGTAATTAGTGTAGTATAAGGTAAAAATAATGTTTTAATAATATGATATGAGCTTGACACATGTCCTACTCTAATTAGATGTGCCATGACCGACCAAGAAAATCCATGGGTCAACTTGGGGACCCCATGGAGCCACTTTAGTTGGAAAATGACATAAATACCTTTTATTTAATGTTAAAGTAAAAAAATGACACAAACATGAAATGTTTTACTAAACAAAATTTTACATGGGGTTATACAAGTTATATTTTTGACTATAAATAGTAATTTGAAATATAAAAATATTTCCTACATCATAGTATTTTTTTTATAATTTTTAGACATTAAATAAATTAAATTATTTATGACATCATTATGATGCAGCGATGACCTCATTATTTAACGATTTTAATAAAATGAAAAGATAATGTACAATCCAAGGCTTAAACTTGTCCAAAGACTATTGGATGGGTATATTTCAAACCCTTATCACATTATCCACGAATTATATAAGTGTGGGACCTTTAGAATCCGAAAATCATTGTATAATAATGTAACATTTCCTTACTTTCCAAGAGTGCCCCTCCTATCCTCTTATAAAAGGCCCCCACCTCTACCACCTCATTTACACTTTCAAGCCATTTGTCTCGGCCAAACTCTACCCAAATACTCTCCCAACTTCCCTCTCTTACTTCTAGAAGCCTCACTTTGGGCAGAACTCTTCCCAAGGAAGCCTTTGGCTCAAATCAAAAAGAGTTACCCGATTTTGAGGTAATGTCTTCTCTAATATTGTTTTGTTTTATTTTTCTTCTCCAACCCCCTAAACTCTTTTTATTCATTTATTTTATAACAACACCAATATCCTAAATATACTAGGATTTTTTTTATAAGAAGGATTAGAGCTACACTTACACACAACTACATCTAATGGTTAAAGAACATACGGTTTCTGTGGATGGCGAATTTCTGCCTCACGAAACGATGATTGTTCAACACTCATATAACACCTTCAAAGGTGGCCATTAAGATGTCACTATATTTATATAGGATATATAATATGTTTATGTTTTACTTATTCTTCTGTATTTCTCATTTATGGCATACTTTATGATTTCCATTATGGGTAAACGTGATAATTTCATTTTAGGAAGTGCGGACTACCGCCCCCTCAAAGTGATGTGAATCGTTAATGCCATATGTGGGATGTATAAAGGATGGAGTAAATGATATTATATATGATATTATACTGGAACTATACTATACCTTTATATAATTATGATTTCATTCCATTAAATACAAAATAGAAATGAAAGTAGCATTCATGCGTACGTACGGCTTACCGTCTCCATGAACGGTGAATTTCATTTCTTACCTATAAATGTTATGTAATATTATAAATACATGTAAATACTAGATATATATGATATATATGATATCTAAATCATGAACATAATTCTGGATATAATGGATATATTACCACATGAACAACTTGTAATTATAAGAATTTTATTTTTGACTCAAGTACCTAAGATCGACAAAATGACCGTTATAAACTTAAAAAATTACATAATGTTCATAACAAGGTAATAAGGGATATAAAAGGAATAATGAACATGAAAAAGGTTCTTAAGTAAATAGAAATTAACTCTAGTTTATTATTCAGGAGGTTAAAGAACGGTCGAGTCAGGACAGGATGCAAGGTAAGGTAACTTCTTAACCCAATGTTCATTCTTTGGGTTAATCTCCTACTTTCAAATTATGTCATGATATTATTACGTCCTATCTTGTATTTGTACTTTCTTATGTGTACTTATATTTAATACACATAATAGATCTATTTTATTTTAAAAATGATCTTTTTAAGGACTTTGTCTCAATCTCCTTTCATTTAGGAATATTTGGTTTTATACACAACTTTCTTTTATACGGTGTATAAACCCCTTTGACTTTTACATTTATTCAAAAGGAATCTTTTTTATACGAAGCGTTTTACTAAACGACAAAAAGGTAATGTTTTCCTTTCCGTACTTATGCGGCGACAACGACTTCTCTTCTGCCGTGACCATTATTTGAGTTTCGGCTTCCTCTACAAGCCATCACTTTTTTTAATGAAAAATAAATACAAAGTTTTAACTTGCTTTTATTTTGGTATTGAAAATGGTTTTGAAAGCGTTTTTATTATATCAATGTGTTGTATTGACATCCTGTGATTGAAATGTGGAAATGTTATATTTCCTTTATGCATGTTTTATGTGATAAGATTATGTTATGGTTTATGATATGTATAAACCTATTCATATGAGGAATGCATTGGACTTAATAAGTGACAGGTGGAGCCCGCTATAGCTCCTCGATGCATCAGTAGGTCTCATGAGACAAACTAGTGTCTTGGCATGAGGCCTTGACAAAATCTTATTTTTGGTCTTGGCACGAGGCCTTGACTACGTGGTTATGATAGTCTGGAATTATGCATTCCATCATTATGAAAGTGGTTATTGATATTTCATGTGATTATTCGACTAGTAGAATATCCATGTGAAGAAGTAAATGGCATTATCTCATTTTACTTTTTCCATATTATGTTGATGTTCAGGTTTAAAAGGCTTTTGTTTTAGTTATACATTGCCTTAAATGTTTATGTTTATTTATGAATGCTTCTGCAATATTGTTATCCTTACTGAGCATCTGAGCTCACCCCTTTCAATGTTTTAATATTTTCCAGGATGTGAAGAAGTATTTTATGAATGACCTGCAGGGATAGTTAGAAGAGGATATGAGTTTGGACTATGGAGACTTTGTTATTGTAGTTTTTCACCTTATGTTGTAATGTAACATTTATGAATGTATCTAGTGTTTCCAAGGCTACTAAACTAATCGGTCTTTCGAGACTTGATCTTTTGTGATCATGCCAATTTTACAAAGTAATGCACTAACTCTGGGTAGCTGGGGTCGGGGCGTTACAGAACATGTGGAAATATACTTACATGATATGTAAAATTTCAGAATTTAATCAATTTCCACTGTAATCTCATCTTTTTTACCTGATGATGAGTATTCAATATGAATTTTTCATTCATGGATCTCTAAAATAATCTTATTATGGGTCATAAAATCAAAAAAATCATAAAAATATATTCCTCTTGTCTTTAGATATTAACCAAAATGAAATGGTTAGAATGAGATAAGATAATTTCCAAAATGAATAAACCTTCCAATAAAAAAATATAACATTAATCACCAATGAATCAACAATAACACCCAATGTTCAACTTAGATAATTCAAAAAATAAGTAACCATAAATTTTTTCAAAATATTCCTGACCAAGTTCAAAACATGAAAATCAAAAGTATTTGATAAGATTTTCTTCCGATATTAATTTAATATTTATCTAAAATCAACATTAGTCACTCATAAAGTCATATAACCAAATTATATAAACCCTAATCATATAATATTCAAATTATTCTAATCATATCCATAAATAAAATGAATTACAATATAGATAATATAAAATCATATATAATTCCAAAAGATAATTCAACCTTTATTCCTCAAATATAAATATGATCTTATCCAAAAGAATTTCTATTTACCTTAATCATATAATTTCCCCAAAATATTAAACCTATTAAAAATTAAAATTAATGACATAGTCACAAAATCACTTCCCAATCCTAGGGTTATCTATGTGTTAAATCATATATTCTAAACATGTAATAACCCTTTAATCCCAATTAACCATAATTATTTCAACATCAGAGTTCATATTAACCCTAAAGGTTATCAAAACCTTTCAACTTATATCTATAGAATATAAAGACATTATTCCTAAAATAAATTGTTCACTAAAACTCATAATAAACTCAAGGGATACATTACCACAAATTTCCCTCAAAATACTCTTAATCATATTAAACTCCCACCACCTAAAATCTAAAACGGGTGTTTATGACTTTAGACTTATGATAAAACTTAAACATATAAACTCATAACGGTATCCATAACTATTAATTTATCCTCACATTAAAACATCCTAATCTATAAATTTATCAAAACTATACTCTGATACCAAATGTGAAAACCCCAAACTCATACTCCCGGGTTCAGTACTAAAAACATAACAATACATTTCTATCTTTGATACCAAAAAACATGACACACTTTTAGTCATCAAAAACTTGAAATTTCATTGGAAAATATTAGGTCATTTATATACCAAAGTTCTATTTTGGTTTCGAGTTTTATATAATAAGTATAAACTCTTTCAATGTTTTCATTTCCACACAGTATTCATTTCTCCCAAAAAATCATTATAAAGACATGCTTGTTTTGTTCAATGTAACTTTAATATCAAGAACTATTACTTTATTAAATTTTCTAATCATCATTAATAACTATGAAAAATAACATTAAAACATGTTTACAGAAAAAAAATATTTATAAGGGACATAAAAAAGAAGAAATAAACCCATTAGTCTATTTTAGAACCATGAGATCATAAAAGAGATTTTTCATTAAACATAATAAACTTTGATCTCAAATAATAATTTTCCTACAAATAAAATAATATTTAAATCAAAATTATATTAATAAGACATTTTATAATAAAATATAATGTCAAACTCATAATCCTAATGTATTATTAGAAAGCATGAGAACCCATAGAAAAATGTTTTCTTAAAAACATACCTTTTTACCCTAAAGAGGCATAATCAGTTCTTTAAAATAAAATATCATTATAATAACATTTGAAATCAAAATATTTCCATGGAAAAAATTATCAAGTATAGAAAATTCATATAGGTTCTTTGTGTAATCATATTTAAACAACCCTTATAAGTGTAATAGCCAATACGGACAACTTCCATCATAATTCTCTGGAGACCATTATCATTACCACAAACATTGGAGATTTATACCAGGATAACCTAATAATAAAAAATTTTCATAGACCATGACATGTATAAAACGCATAAATTCTTCCATTTCCATCATCAAACTCATAAAAATACACTTCTAAACCCATAAGCAAAGCACTTTCAGATATTGATATATCCCTTTCCATTAAAACTCAATTATCAAAACTAAAAATTACTAGTATAGAGGGAAGGATGGTGTTTACTTAAACTAAAAGTTCGAGATTATAAAGGAATCTGAAAAAATATATTTGTTAGTGCATCGAGAAAAGTCATTGATATCATATATGTTAAATCAGAATATTCATTTTACCTTTTATAAATAAAGTCAAAACATTCCGTATAAAATTTGTAAAAAGATACCTTTTGAAAACCTTTATAATAAATTCAAAATGTGATTTAAAATGTTATTTATTATTCATTTATTTACATATAAATAAATCCATAAAATAATTTTAATAATATGGACATGGAAGAAAAATATTAAGAATAAAATATCTCTAGAAACATTTAAAACAAATTTTTAAGGTAAAGTATCCTTTACCTAGAGTTAGATTTTTCATGTATGTTATTTATAATATTGAGTACTAAAATTATTTCCATTATTTAATTTCTTAATAACCTTTATCTAGTTTATTATTCCCTTTATTATTTAATTACTTAATCAATTAAATTCACATCGTATGTTTTGATGATATTCAGATCATATGTCTAAAATGACTTCAATGGGATAAAAATGATCAAAGGGACCACTATTACATAATTAATAGAATAATAATAATTAAATAATTATCATTTTTATAAATTAATAATACTATTAAAACAAACCATGGAATATGGTTATCAAAAATTAAATATGTTACAACCATGGAGATGGTAGGTCGTACATATTTATGAGTAACGTTTCCATTTTTCAACAAACATAATGGAAAGTAGGTAAGTATAGTTTTACCTTTATATAATTATTATTTTATCATAAATATAATGTCCCTTATTTAAATACACTTACATATATCATCGATGTGATGTGGTTGTGAAAAATGAAACACATCACTTCATAGAGGTGGTAATCCACATGTACTCACAAACGATGTTATCATTTTTCAATGGATGGAAAGGTAAGAAAATAAATGGAATATTATCTTTATATAATTATAATTATTTTATTAATATAATATATATATATATATATTAAATCTATCATTATAACCATCCATTATAGGAGGTGATTTAAAATGAATTACATCAGTTAGCGAGGCAATATTCCTTCGTACACACGAACTATAGTTTCATTTCCAATTTAATAGAAAAGAAGATGGATATAAGTTATAAAATTAAAATAATAAAATCTATTCATAGGTAATATACTGATTTTATTATTTCATCATATTTGAAAAATATTTTATGGAGCTATAATAAGATATAAAATTAAAACATTTAGTTAAAATTTATACCTCTTCTTCAAACAACCTCCTTCACTTTACACATTAATCATTTTAAGGTTGGTGTTCTAACCAAACTAATAACTCAATAAAATGGATACAGATGTCAATAAATTATTTTTTTAGGGATTTTATGACCAAATGGAACTTGAATTTTAGAAATAATAGTATATGTGGTACCCTTTTATAAGTGTGGGAATGTATAATTTTTTAAAGTATTAAATTAATATAAGTTAATTATTTATGTTAAAATAGATTAAAATTGATATAATTTTCATAAGATATGAGTATGATTCTAAATACCCTCATAACATAACATTTTTCAAGTTTAGGTGATGTTTTCACCCTTATCTCTTTTTATTATTCTTTGTTAACCCTTTTGATAATTACTATGATATCAATGGTTTTTACTCTTTGGGTCTTAAGAAAGTTAATATAAAAAATAAAGTGACCCATAAATGTCCATGATTGATATTTTAAACCATATATCATTCACTTTACCAAATATAGTATTTTTATAAATTTTAAATCTTTTAATAAAATATTTTTTATTATAAAATATCATTAGTCTCATTTTTTACAATACATGAAAATATTGTTATATAATATGTGTCTAACTCATGTAAAATAGTTTAAAATAATATGGATTACAATATAAGGAGGATGGGGTCTTAATATAATCACCCAATAAAATTTATACAGGTTTAGATATCATTTTAAACATTGTCTTTTTAATTAATCCCTTGGTTAACAAATTTAAACCTTAACTATGGTAATGAAATTTTCAATATTAATGGGTTATAAATTTACTTATAAGGTAAAAATTGGCCCATTAATGACCACATTATGATATTTTATACCATTTCACATCCTAAATATACTCTTTATAGATTTTTATGATTTATAAATAATTTAATAAAATATTTTTTAACATATAATATCATTACTATAATTTTTGACACTATTCATTTACTTTGAATTTAAATACAAGAATATGTAAATGGGTTTTGAATATAAAAAAATTACACATCCATAAAATTTTATATTGATCAATTAATTTAATGGATACTATAACCCAACCAAATATATTACTTTTATCATTTATAAAATCATTTACTCCTTCTCTCTTTACAAGTGGATAAGAAATCTTATCAATGACCTCCAAGGTTTGATAAGAAATTTTATTTGGATTGGGTCGGTGCATGAGAGGAAGTTGATAATTTTCGTATGGAAAGAATGCATCCATCCTGTTAAAATGGGGGTCCTTGGAATCAAATATTTATGGATGTTTAATGATGTAATTATTGGTAAATTTATATGCTATCTTTAAAAATCCAATGATTATTCTTGTGATTCCCTTTCAAATAGTTTCAAAATAAAATTTCTGAATGGATAACCAAATTATATTGCATAATCTATTTGGGTATCCATTAGGAATTCCTTCAATATCATTATAAAGAACACAGTTTGGATGGTGAGAAGTCAGTCTCCTATGAATTGCTGGAATACCTTGTGGCTCAACAGTCTGCTCAAGGATATCATTAGTGTATCACCTGACATGGCACATATGTTCATTTCTGAATTCTTATGGAACATTGATAGATATTATGTACTTTTCCTTCATCAAACCATGTTGGATATTGATAAATATACTTTTATGGATGTAGACTCCCAGATCTGGGAGCCCAAGAAGAATAGGAAATTCAATATTAAATAGTTCTAAAAAATGGAATGTGTAGGATCCACTCCACCAACAATATTATTGATGAAATTAAAGGTACAATTTATATATATTTCATGATTTATTCTTATTTCTAGGATTTGTAGGAACAGGTTTCCCACACATTCTCAATTAAGGGGAGTTAGACATTATATTGTCTCAACTTTTCACTTGTTTTAGAGAGATGAAGAGAACATACAACACCTCGTCATGAAATATGGATTTACATAGGATCTCTAAAGGTATGTTGTCTATCTATTTGGATTTCAGTGATATATTAATTTATAGTTTGGGGACCTCATGTTGGCACTCTACTCAGCTTGATAAAGAGAATAGGTTAATAACTTGTTATTGGTTGTTGGTGTAACGGTCATTACTGTTGTGTGGAAAGCAAGGAATACTATAGAATTTGACAATATTCCAGACTCTTTTCATAGTTTCATAATTCTAATTCAGAGGGATATTTATGATGGTGTAAGAGTGAAAATAGGTACTATCAATAACAGTATTAATGATCTCAATACTATGATAACTCTAAGTTTTTTTGGGAAGGATAGGAAGCCACTTGTTCTTAGTTCGGTATGATAGATCCCTACTATCAATTCATAGATTAAAGTCAACATTGATGGTGTATCCTTGGTATTTATAGAACCCATAGGGTGTAGAGGGGTTTTTCACTCATTTTGGATTTTTAAAAGATTTTTTAATCATTATATTAACATTGTAACTATGTGTAGATCTAAATTGTGGTCTATAGTGCATGATATTAACCATGTTGTACAACATAATTGGATTCAACTATGGATGGATTTTGATTCTAAAACTATAGTGAGACTATTAAAAGGGAGAAAAATATATGTTCCCTATAGTATTTTACCCTATTGAATTGTATGTATGGACCAGTTTAATCACTTTAACTGGTTTTTCTCACATTCTTACTATAAGGCCCCAGCCTTAAACCTTACTTAATCTTGAGTTATTACAAGATTACACATTGAGGATCTTTTCGGGTTTAGAGTTTTAGAGAATTAGATCATAAAACTTGCATTACATTCCACATATAAACCAAGTGGTTACATAAAGATAGTATTCTTCATTCCCATCAATGGAAACACATTTAAAATAAAACATGGATTATTTCTTAACACATCCTTGACTCTATCATCTTATCATGTACCTTTCCCTTGACCTGTGAAAAACATTTCAAAAACTTGGGATGAGCATAAAAACTCAGTATGTGTTATAAAAAAAACATGGAAAGGAAACATGAGTTCATATATACATAAGAATGAAATCATACTTTACCCATAAAACATAGGCACTTTAACATACCTCATAAAATCATGAATAAATCATAGAAATCATTAGACATAAAGGTAACTTGAGGCATTCATAACATTATTACGTAGGGAGTAACCCTCTTGGTTACGTTTGGAAAACCCATCACAGTATATTCCCTAAATCTCTTCGGAGAAACCTTAACGTTTCACTCCTTCGCGTTACCCAATTCATTGGAGAGCTATATCGGGCTCACCCGCCCTTAGTTTATCACGGAACCACCCGTCTTCATAATAATGCCCAAGAACCATAACATAATTCATATCACATAAAACATGCATAAAGGAAACATAACATTTCCACATTTCAATCACAAGATATCAATACAACACAAAAAACATTGTGAAAACCATTTTCAATACCAAAATAAAAGAAAAGTAAAACATGGTATTTATTTTTCTTTTAAAAAGAAGGTATGGCTTGTAGAGGAAGCCGAAACTCAAATAACAGTCACGACGGCGGAGAAGTCGTTGTCGCTGCATACGTACGACAAAAACATTCCCTTTTGTCGTTTAGTAAACGCTTCGTATAAAAAAGATTCTTTTTGAATAAACGTAAAAGTCAAAGGGGTTTATACACCGTATAAAAGAAAGTTGTGTATAAAATAAAATATGCCTTAATGAAAGGAGATTGAGACGAAGTCCCATACCTCGTATTCGACTTGACCAGACCGTTCTTTATTCTCCTGAATAATAAACTTGATTTAATCTCTACTTGCTTATGAATCTTTTTCAAGTTCATTATTCCTTTTATACCATGTTATGAACATCATGTAATCAGTTAAGTTAATAATGTTCATTTTGTCGGTATTTGGTTCTTAAGTCAAAAATAGACTTCTTACACTTACATGTTGTTAATTTGGTCAAAGGTTCATTATATCCAGAATGGTATTCATGATGTAGATATCATATATGTCATATATATCCAGTACTTACATGCATTTATAATATTACATAATCATTTAGAGGTAAGAAATGAAATGCACCGTTCATGGAGACGGTAAGCCGTACGTACGCATGAACGCTACTTTCATTTCTATTTCGTATTTTATAGAATGGAATCATAATGATATAAAGGTATATTATAATTCCAGTATAATATCATATATAATATCATATTTTCATCCTTTATATGTCCCACATATGGTATTTAACGAATCAAATCACTTTGAGGGGGCGGTAGTCCGCACTTCCTAAAATGAAGATATCGTGTTTACCCATAATGGAAACCATAAAGGTATGCCCAAAATGAAAAAAACAGAAGCTTAAGGAAAACATAAACATATTATATATCATATATAAAAATAGTGACATCATAATGGCCACCTTTGAAGGTGTTAAATGAGTGTTGAACAATCATCGTTTCGGGAGGCAGAATTTCGCCATCCACGGAAACCGTATGTTCTTTAACCATTTGATGTAGTTGTGTGAGAGTGTAGCTCAAATAAATCTTATAACAACATCCTAGTATATTTAAGATACTGGTTTTGTTACAAAAGAAGTAAATAAAAAGAGTTTAGGGGGTTGGAGAAGAAAAATAAAACAAATGAACATGAGAGAATGAATTACCTTTAAAAGTGTAACTCCTTTTGATTTGAGCCTAAAGGCTTCCTTTGAAAGGATTATGCCCAAATGGAATCCTCTAGGATTAGGAGAGGGATGTGGAGAGAGTAAATGGGCAGGGGTTGGCCGAGACAAAGGCTTGAGGTGTGTGTGAAATGAGGTATAGGTGGGGGCCTTTTATAAGAGGAGAGGAGGGGCACTTTTGGAAAGTATTGAAATATTACTTTATTTGAAAATGTGTTTCGGTTTCAAAAGGTCCCACATTGATATAATTCGTGGATACGGTGATAAGGCTTCGAAATCCACTCATACAATTGGTTTTTTCCATGTGTAGTTCATATATTTTACATTATCTTTCCATTTTATTTAAATCGTCAAATAATGATGTCATCGCTGCATCATTATTATGTCATAAATAATTTAATTTATTTAATGTCTAAAAATCATAAAAAAAAATACTATGATGTAGGAAATCTTTTTAGCTTTCCAATGACTATTTATAATCAAAAATATGATCTTTATAACCCCATGTAAAAAATTTTTTCGTAAAACATCTCTTGTTTGTGTCATTTTTACTTTAACATTTAATAAAAAGTTATTTATGTCATTTCCAAACCAAAGTGTCTCCATGGGGTCCCCAAGTTGACCCATGGCTTTTCTTGGTCGTCCATGACACAACCAATAAGGTTGGGACATGTGTCTAGGTCATTTCCTATTATTAAAGCATTATTTATACCTTAAACTACCCTAATTACCACTAATCGCGATTAAGAACTTAATAAGTTACTATTCACCAAAAATTATTATAATCTCATTGAACCACATTTTACTTCTTAATGACAACCATGTATGTCGGATTTTCAAAATTCAATACACATTATTGGTAAACTTTCATTTAACTGAAAAATCAGTTTGCTTGATTACCACTTAGTGGTTTCACTATTCATCAAAAATTGAAGTTTTTCAGAAAATTACCAAAAATTCACCCTAAGCTATATTTAATATTCAGAATTCAAAAATGAAGTCTATTTTACAAAATTCAAATCATATAAGTCACATTAATTAATTTAATAATTAATTCCCGCTGCCAGAGCAAATAGCGTGTTTTTACAAAACAATAAGTATCAAAAGATTGATACTAGTTTAAGTCCAATTTCAAAGTGAAATTAATTCCAATGACCACCATTGGATAAAATGGTAAAAATATATTCTAATTTCACTTCAAAACCAATTCAAAACATAATCTAATCATATAAATAAATTAGATTAAAAAGCAGTTTTGATGTAAAATGCAGTATTTTTCACTATTCATTAAAAAATGAACATTGTCAGAAAAATACCAAAAATTCACACAAGGTAAATTTTGATGTCCCAATCATAAAGAATAAGTTTATTTTGACAAAAATATTTTATAAAATTGTCAAAATATAGATTCAAAAATGGTTTGCCATCAAAAGGCGGTAAAATAATCTTTTAAGAATATTAGTGTATTCCATGCATAAGATTGTATTTATTTTCATTTTAAGCCTCTATAATACTATCTTAATCATTAATAGACATAGATAAAAATATCTATTATTCATTACTTACTTGGGATGTTACATCCTTCCCCCCTTTAGAAACTTGTGTCCCCACAATTTATTTACTTATCGAATAAATGGGGGTACTTATCCCTCATTGCATTTTCAGATTCTCATGTTGCCTCTTCAATCATGTGGTTTTTCCACAAAACCTTTACCTGCTTAATCACCTTATTCCGTAACACTTGCTCCCTGTGGTCAAGAATATGGACCGGTTGTTCCTCATAAGATAGGTTCTCTTCCAGCTGAACTACCTCTGGACTCAAAACATGAGATGGATCTGGCATATACTTTCTCAACATCGAAACGTGAAAAACATTGTGTACCTGAGATAAACTCGGAGGTAAAGCCACTCGGTATGCAACTGATCCAACTCTCTCCAGAATTTCGTATGGTCCAACAAACCTTGGACTCAACTTTCCTTTCTTACCAAATCTCATCACGCTTTTCCAAGGAGAAACCTTGAGAAAAACATGATCACCTACCTCGAAAGATAGATCCTTCCTCCGGTTATCTTCATAACTCTTCTGCCTGCTCTGAGCTATTCTCATGTGTTTCTGAATCAGCTGAACTTTTTCTGCCATCTCTTCTACCAATTCTGGTCCCATCAACTTCCTTTCACCCACTTCATCCCAGAAAGCTGGAGTTCGACACCGCTTCCCATATAATGCATGAAATGGTGCCATCTGTATACTGGAATGAAAACTGTTATTATATGAAAACTCAACCAAAGAAAGATGTTGGTCCCAACTTCCCTGATAATCCATAGAACAAGCTCGTAGCATATCCTCCAATGTCTGAATTGTTCGTTCTGACTGCCCATATGATTGAGGATGAAAAGCTGTACTAAAATTTAATTCAGTACCCAACGACTTCTGAAGGTCTTTCCAAAAGTTAGAAGTAAACCTGGGATCACGATCCGATACAATGGAGAGAGGAACTCCATGTAACCTGACTATCTCTTTAAGATACAAACGGGAAAGTTGATCAAGAGAGAAAGTATCTTGTATTGCAAGGAAATGAGCAGATTTTGTCAAGCGATCAACAATAACCCAGATTGCATTATTACCTCGATATGTCTTTGGTAATTCAACAACAAAGTCCATGGATATATTCTCCCATTTCCACTCTGGCACTGGTAAAGGCTGAAGCATCCCTTTCGGTAACTACCGCTCTGCTTTAACCTGTTGACATGTCAAACACTTCACAGTAAAATCAGCAATGTCTCTTTTCATTCAATCCCACCAGTAATACTCCCGCAGATCTCTATACATCTTAGTACTGCCCGGATGAACTGAAAACGGAGAACTATGAGCTTCACATAACAATTCTCTCTTCAACTGTGAATCACAAGGCACACACAATCTCTTCCCAAATCTCAAAACACAATCACTATCAATGT
The DNA here is from genome assembly GCA_963277665.1 of Viscum album. NCBI lineage: Eukaryota > Viridiplantae > Streptophyta > Magnoliopsida > Santalales > Viscaceae > Viscum > Viscum album. The sequence continues at coordinate 1,259,482,924 of OY728140.1, read as the reverse complement.
TGAATTTAGGCACCTTACCTTTCTGAACCAGCTCTACCTTTTTCTGCAACTCACTGTCTTGCTTCTGTGCTTGCTTGATTCTATCTGATAGAGATGATCTCACTGATACCTGAAACAAAACAGAAGGACTTCCTGCACCAACAACTTCTATGCCAAAGTTCATCAAATCCTTAACCAAAGGATCACGTTCCAAACGCAACATTGTTAATGAAGCATTACTTTTTCGACTCAAAGCATCAGCCACTTTATTTGCTTTTCCCAGATGGTAATGAATTGTACAATCATAATCCTTGATTAATTCCAGCCATCTCCTTTGTCTCATGTTTAACTCTTTCTGGGTGAATATATACTTTAAACTTTTGTGATCGGTATATATTTCACACTTTACTCCATACAAATGATGCCTCCAAATTTTTAAAGCAAAAACAACAGCAGCTAATTCCAAATCATGTGTAGGGTAATTTACCTCATGAGTTTTCAACTGTCGTGAAGCATAAGCAATTACCTGATCATTCTGCATTAGGACGCAACCAAGTCCTTTCAATGAAGCATCACTGTATATAACAAACTCACCATTCCTGGAAGGTAGTGCCAAAACTGGAGCATTCACCAATCTTCTTTTCAATTCTTGAAAACAATCATCACATTCTTTTGTCCAGATAAACTTAACACCCTTCCGAGTTAGCTTAGTCATTGGACTAGATAACCGTGAAAAATTTCTAACAAACCTTCGGTAATAGCCCGCCAAACCAAGGAAGCTACGAATCTCGGTTACATTTGTGGGTCTTGGACATTCTTCCACAACTTTTGTTTTTGCAGGATCAACAGTTATGCCATCTTTAGAAACAATGTGACCAAGGAAAGAAATTTGTTGAAACCAAAACTCACACTTGCTGAATTTCCCATACAGTTTCTTTTCTTTTAAGGTTTTCAAGATAACCCTTAAATGTATTTCATGATCCTCTTTACTTTTAGAAAACACCAAAATATCATCAATGAAAACCACCACAAACTTATCCAAGAACTCATGGAAAATTCTATTCATTAAGTCCATGAATACAGCAGGTGCATTGGTTAGCCCAAAAGGCATTACTACAAATTCATAATGGCCATATCTCGTACGGAACGCGGTCTTCGGAATATATGCCTCCTTTACCTTCAGCTGATGGTACCCCGATCTCAAGTCAATCTTTGAAAAAAACTGAGCTCCCTGGAGCTGATCAAACAAATCATAGATATGATGAAAAGGATATTTGTTCTTAACAGTGATATTATTCAAGGCTCTATAATCAATGCAAAGTCTCATAGAACCATCTTTCTTTTTAACAAATAAAACAGGAGCACCCCATGGTGATGTGCTAGGTCTAATGAAACCTTTCTCTAATAAATCTTGCAATTGCTCCTTCAACTCTAAAAGTTCAATTTGTGCCATTCGATAAGGGGGTTTTGAAATTGTCTTAGCATCAGGAACTAAGTCAACAGTAAACTCAACTTCCCGATCTGGTATTATTCCAGGCAACTCATCAGGAAAAACATCAGGATACTCATTTACCACCGGCACATCATTAATCTGAACAGTTCCTTTATTTTCAACGACGTGTGCAAGGTAACATTCATTTCCATCTTTTACAAGTTTCTCGGCCTCTTGATATGTTATCAAAAGTAAGGGTTCATTCTTGTAAACAAACTAAAAGTCTTTCTGAAAAGAAACTTCTTTAGCTCTACAGTCAATCTTAGCATGGTAAATAGATAGCCAATCCATACCCAGGATAACATCAAACTCTACTAGAGGTAGAACAATAAGGTTTGCAAGTAGGTTCTTTCCATAGATAAGGATAGGAAGATTCTTATAAATTCTTTTTGCCTCAACATTTCCCCCATGTGTTTTTACCAAAAGTTCAGGAGTCATTTCTTGAGATGGTATTCCCATTTTACTATAAAAGGTTTCAGAGATGAAAGAATGTGTAGACCCCGAATCAAACAACACACTGGCATAATCTGAAAAAACAAACAAAGTACCTGATACAACTTCATTTGATGGCCCGACATTTGCTGAAGTAGTTGCAAAGGATTTCACCACCCCTTTCTGCTTGTAGTCTAACTGCTTCCCATCACTCAAGCTCCTTGTCGGACACTCGTTTGCATAGTGACCCATATCATTGCACTTATAACATTTCACTAACTGTAAATAAAATTTGTTCTTACCTTCACCTTGATCCTTTTCAGTGCAATCACGAGCCTTATGTCCCATCTTACCACATCGGTAGCACTTCCCATAATTCAGAAGACATTCCCCAGCATGCCTTTTTCCACATTTATCAGAAACTGGAAACTTAGTTCTCTTACCATCAGACGTTTTTGAAGAATTCTTACCTTTCTCCTGCCACCTCGGTCTCTTCTTCTGCTGGTTGTTATAGAACACTTGGTCATCGGCAAACTCCATTTCCACCTTCTCAGCACATCGAACAAGCTTTTCATAACTTTTAAACTCACGATAAGATAATGCCCTTCGATATTTTGGCTTTAATCCTGAGTAAAAACGATTTATTTTACTATCAAGGTCCCGGATAAAATTTGGAGCATACCTTGCCAATCGAGTGAACCTTTCTTCATAGGCAGCCACTGAGTCTTCCTCTTGCCTCAATTCCAAGAATTTCTTTTCCATCCTAAGTCGAATAGCCTTAGGAAAATACTTCTCAAGAAACATACCTTTGAATTCATCACAGTCAAGAGCATCAATCTCATCGGCGTCCCTGATATTTTTAACCATAGACCACCACTGATCTGCTTCTCCCTCCAAACGGTAAATAGCAAGACTAACCTTTTGATTGTCTGAACACCCCATGACATCAAAAATCTTCTCCAGTGCTTTAATCCACCCTTCAGCTAGCACAGGGTCAGATGATCCTCTGAATGATGGTGGATGTTGCCTCATGAAATGTTCCACCACTGACATGTTCCTCTGTGGTTGGTCTGGCTGATCTCGTGTATGGATACCACCGCCATTTATCGCTTGAGTCAACTGCGCCATTACTGCAACAAACTATTCAGTTCCAATTCCGACCATTTCTGGATGCTGATTCGGAAGGTTATTTCCTTCTGTATGCCTTCCTAGCACTGCTTCCCTGTTTCCTCTGCGGAAAACCATTCTGAACAAACATATCTTAGATTAAGCAACATGGTAATCTTTAAATGCTATATCATTTCGAAAAAAAATATTTTTGGATAATCATTTAATAGAATTCTAACTCCTAAAGTTATCTAAACCGACCTCTGATACCAACTATAAGGCCCCATCCTTAAACCTTACTTAATCTTGAGTTATTACAAGATTACACATTGAGGATCTTTTCGGGTTTAGAGTTTTAGAGAATTAGATCATAAAACTTGCATTACATTCCACATATAAACCAAGTTGTCACATAAAGATAGTATTATTCATTCCCATCAATGGAAACACATTTAAAATAAAACATGGATTATTTCTTGACACATCCTTGACTCTATCATCTTATCATGTACCTTTCCCTTGACCTGTGAAAAACATTTCAAAAACTTGGGATGAGCATAAAAACTCAGTATGGGTTATAAAAAAAACATGGAAAGGAAACATGAGTTCATATATACATAAGAATGAAATCATAATTTACCCATAAAACATAGGCACTTTAACATACCTCATAAAATCATGAATAAATCATAGAAATCATAAGACATAAAGGTAACTTGAGGCATTCATAACATTCTTACGTAGGGAGTAACCCTCTTGGTTACGTTTGGAATACCCATCAAAGTATATTCCCTAAATCTCTTCGGAGAAACCTTAACGTTTCACTCCTTCGTGTTACCCAATGCATTGGAGAGCTATATCGGGCTCACCCGCCCTTAGTTTATCACGGAACCACCCGTCTTCATAATAATGCCCAAGAACCATAACATAATTCATATCACATAAAACATGCATAAAGGAAACATAACATTTCCACATTTCAATCACAAGATATCAATACAACCCAAAAAACATTGTGAAAACCATTTTCAATACCAAAATAAAACAAAAGTAAAACATGGTATTTATTTTTCTTTTAAAAAGAAGGTATGGCTTGTAGAGGAAGCCGAAACTCAAATAACGGTCACGACGGCGGAGAAGTCTTTGTCACCACATACGTACGACAAAAACATTCCCTTTTGTCTTTTAGTAAACGCTTCGTATAAAAAATATTCCTTTTGAATAAACGTAAAAGTCAAAGGGGTTTATACACCGTATAAAAGAAAGTTGTGTATAAAATAAAATATGCCTCAATGAAAGGAGATTGAGACGAAGTCCCATACCTCATATCCGACTTGACCCGACCGTTCTTTATTCTCCTGAATAATAAACTTGAGTTAATCTCTACTTGCTTATGAATCTTTTTCAAGTTCATCATTCCTTTTATACCATGTTATGAACATCATGTAATCAGTTAAGTTAATAATGTTCATTTTGTCGGTATTTGGTTCTTAAGTCAAAAATAGACTTCTTACACTTACATGTTGTTAATTTGGTCAAAGGTTCATTATATCCAGAATGGTATTCATGATGTAGATATCATATATGTCATATATATCCAGTACTTACATGCATTTATAATATTACATAATCATTTAGAGGTAAGAAATGAAATGCACCGTTCATGGAGACGGTAAGCCGTACGTACGCATAAACGCTACTTTCATTTCTATTTCGTATTTTATAGAATGAAATCATAATGATATAAAGGTATATTATAATTCCAGTATAATATCATATACAATATCATAGTTCCATCCTTTATATGTCCCACATATGGTATTTAACGAATCAAATCACTTTGAGGGGGCGGTAGTCCGCACTTCCTAAAATGAAGATATCGTGTTTACCCATAATGGAAACCATAAAGGTATGCCCAAAATGAAAAAAACAGAAGCTTAAGGAAAACATAAACATATTATATATCATATATAAAAATATTGACATCATAATGGCCACCTTTTAAGGTGTTAAATGAGTGTTGAACAATCATCGTTTCGGGAGGCAGAATTTCTCCATCCACGGAAACCGTATGTTCTTTAACCATTTGATGTAGTTTTGTGAGAGTGTATCTCAAATAAATCTTATAAAAACATCCTAGTATATTGAAGATACTGGTGTTGTTACAAAAGAAGTAAATAAAAAGAGTTTAGGGTGTTGGAGAAGCAAAATAAAACAAATGAACATGAGAGAATGAATTACCTTTAAAAGTGTAACTCCTTTTGATTTGAGCCTAAAGGCTTCCTTTGAAAGGATTATTCCCAAAGGTAATCCTCTAGGATGAGGATAGGGATGTGGAGAGAGTAAATGGGCAGGTTTTGGCCGAGCCAAAGGCTTGAGGTGTGTGTGAAATGAGGTAGAGGAGGGGGCCTTTTATAAGAGGAGAGGAGGGGCACTTTTGGAAAGTAAAGAAATATTACTTTATTTGAAAATGTGTTTCGGTTTCAAAAGGTCCCACATTGATATAATTCGTGTATAAGGTGATAAGGCTTCGAAATCCACTCATACAATTGGTTTTGTCCATGTTTAGTTCATATATTTTACATTATCTTTCCATTTTATTTAAATCGTCAAATAATGATGTCATCGCTGCATCATTATTATGTCATAAATACTTTAATTTATTTAATGTCTAAAAATCATAAAAAAAATACTATGATGTATGAAATCTTTTTATCTTTCCAATGACTATTTATAATCAAAAATCTGATCTTTATAACCCCATGTAAAAATTGTTTTCGTAAAACATCTCTTGTTTGTGTCATTTTTACTTTAACATTTAATAAAAATTTATTTATGTCATTTCCAAACCAAAGTGTCTCCATGGGGTCCCCAAGTTGACCCATAGCTTTTATTGGTCGACCATGACACAACCAATAAGGTTGGGACATGTTTCTAGGTCATTTCCTATTATTAAAGCATTATTTATACCTTAAACTACCCTAATTACCACTAATCGCGATTAAGAACTTAATAAGTTACTATTCACCAAAAATTATTATAATCTCATTGAACCACATTTTACTTCTTAATGACAACCATGTATGTCGGATTTTCAAAATTCAATACAAATTAGTGGACAACTTTCATTTAACTGAAAAATCAGTTTGCTTGATTACCACTTAGTGGTTTCACTATTCATCAAAAATTGAAGTTTTTCAGAAAATTACCAAAAATTCACCCTAAGCTATATTTAATATTCCGAATTCAAAAATGAAGTCTATTTTACAAAATTCAAATCATATAAGTCACATTAATTAATTTAATAATTAATTCCCGCTGCCAGAGCAAATAGCGTGTTTTTACAAAACAATAAGTATCAAAAGATTGATACTAGTTTAAGTCCAATTTCAAAGTGAAATTGATTCCAATGACCACAATTGGATAAAATGGTAAAAATATATTCTAATTTCACTTCAAAACCAATTCAAAACATAATCTAATCATATAAATAAATTAGATTAAAAAGCAGTTTTGATGTAAAATGCAGTATTTTTCACTATTCATTAAAAAATGAACATTGTCAGAAAAATACCAAAAATTAACACAAGGTAAATTTTGATGTCCCAATCATAAAGAATAAGTTTATTTTGACAAACATAGTTTATAAAATTGTCAAAATATAGATTCAAAAATGGTTTGCCATCAAAAGGCAGTAAAACAATCTTTTAAGAATATTAGTGTATTTCATGCATAAGATTGTATTTATTTTCATTTTAAGCCTCTATAATACTATCTTAATCACTAATAGAAATAGATAAAAATATCTATTATTCATTAATTACTTGGGATGTTACACTTACAAGGATACTAATCAAGTGGTTGATTCCTTTTTTAAATAAAGTGATTATAGAAATGAGTGTGGTGTGGTATTTCATAGCCCCAAATTATTTTTCACTAAAGTTGGAGGAATATTTGAAAGGATTTATTCACACATGTCTATGTAAAACACCTCTAATTATTGATCACTTTTTTTATTTAATAAATTTTTGGGGACTAGCTTTGCCCAGATCCCTCCAATGGCCCGAAGGCCTTCATTTTTTATTTATTTTTCATAATCCACCTTTCACGGGGTGAGGTAGAACCCTTACAAGGCGTGTAGGTATGAGTATTACATGGCCCGTAGGCCTTAGAGGAATTCATTGCCCGTAGGCTTCAAACATTACATACAACCCAAATATAACGAAATATATTTTTTTATCCATTTCATAAAATATTATAAATATTAAAAGCAAGAATGTGAAATTTTTTGATTTAACTTTACTTAAAATATTATAAAATAAAAAACAAATCCAAGTAGAAAAAATTTCATATTTTTAAATTTCGGATGATTATGAATGAAATTGAATCATCCAATGAAATTATGGAAAGTTTTTTAATGAATTTTAATCCTTATTATATTATTTTTAACACTAATAAATCTATTTCACTTTTATTGTGGTTACAAATATTTATTATGCTTACTATTCATAATGACCAAAAATAAAAGGGAAATATTTACCAAATTTGTGCCCCATGATTCCAAATATGAAATCTATTTTTCAAGATTTAATTTTCATAATTTAAAATAATTAATTTAAAATTGAACCCTTCAAACATGATGAAAAATGGTTTTTCATAAAAATGACTTTTAAGTATAAAAAATGTTATTATAGCAAATTCATGTATAAAATTTCTTCAAAACACCATAATTAGATTGTTTTTAATTGAAAGGAACTAATGGAATTTTGAAACTAATCTAAAATATAACTTTACTTTTTTTAAAATTGAAAAGAAAACATAGTTTCCAATAAAATCAACATTTTTCAGTATTCATTAAAAAAACCTTTCAAAAAACTCTCAAAAAATCAACTTATGATAATTTTTACAAGATTAATTAAAAATTGATATCAATTTTGTCAAATAAAATTTCTAAAAGTTTGAAAAATTAATTATAGTGTTTTCACAAACAAAAAAATAAATAAATAAATTTTTTTTTAAAATTTATTTTTAAGGATTAAATGACTACTAAAAATGAGTGATTATTTTAAAATAATTTCCTAATATATTTTTATTGATTAGAACATTTATATATATTTTTCATAATGTGGTTACTAAAATTTATACTCATCAATTCAAAAACTTGGTTACAACGGTAATAATAATGTTTCATGGTTCGTTTAAGCTCGGTGTTGATTGTTATATATGCTATCAAATATAGTGTTCATTTAAAAATATTAGGATATTAAAAACCTTTAGTAAGAAGGTGATGGATGGTTTAAGGTGGTGACTTGATATTCACATAGTAAAGGTGGGGTTTGTCTCTATAGTTAATTGAACTGGTTTGGTTTATGTTGTGTATCAGCCTCTATGAACTCTTGTCTTGTTTTAGTTTTGTTTCCCTATATAGAATGCAAAACAATTGTAGAAAATGGTTTTATTGGTGGAAAAAATTTAGAAATTGATTTGTTTTAAATTTATATTTCTAAATTGTTTGGATATTGTTTCTATTTATTATCTAATATTTACTTTTTATAAATATCCAATTCATGGAGATCTCATTTCGTGTTTTCAGTTAGAACGAGTTATTTATACTTTGTTTGTTTGAGGGTAAAATTTTTCACATGTGATTACTTATCATACATGCTAACTATTTTCCCATCTATGGTGATCAGTAACATACCTCAAACCGTATGTAATAGTGGTATGGGTGAAGATTCTGGTTAAACCTAGATGGATCATTATAGTACTGGACCTAGACCACTGTCATGAATCATCTAGCCTTATAGACCAATATCTCCATCCAAATCCCATCATTCAATGAATTCTATGTTGAACCAGTTTTCCTTCCCAACTTAAATATTGAAGTAAATTCATCAGTTCCTTAGTTCTCACCTAGTATCTATACACTAGTAAAAACCTACATCCATCACCTCATTGTGATTCCAATACTTATAGACCCTACCTAACCCTGTGCTCAAATGTTGGTCAAAATCTTTTCAAATTTCACATATCATCATTCTCATTCCTAAAACCCAAGGACAATAACAAGCTTAGAAATCAAATACCCTTTAGGGGATTGTCACCTAACCAATGGAAAAAATCCAATATCATATACTTGGGTTCCTATCACACATATCCTAAGGAGATATCTCAATTAGTCACCTCGATAAAACTCGCCTTTTCACACAATACTAAGCCCCATGGGTCTTATCTTGCTCACCTCAAGCACTAAGACCAATATCCACCCTCTATGGGGTGTTTACAACTATAAAAGAGATGAAAAACTATCTCACACATTACTAATATGACTAAAACCACCATGTTCGTCCTACTTGACTCAAGGTGATCAAATTTAGACTATTCAAACTTATCATTGTCCCCGAGCACACTCAACTAGCATATTTTCCACTTTTAAAAAAATTATTTAGGTGATTAAAATTCATTTATATAACACCTATAGATTTTGTGAAAAAAAATTCATATAAATTTAATATTATAAATATTTTTCATTACACGCAACACTGATTTTATTTTGTGTTACAATCAATACTGAGTTTTACGGGAATGTGACGTACTATTAAAATACTATTATTAAATATCATAGTAATTTCCTAGAAATTGGAATAGTGGGTAAGAATAGGATTAAATAAATTATTAAAATATATAGTTTACACATTTATATAAAAATAATTCTTAGGATACTATTTAATTAAAAATTAAAATAAAAACTATTTCAAAATAAAGGAAATCTTTTTTCTGAAGAACTATTTTTACGCACACAAATGATTTTTACCTCAATAAATTAAAAATGTAAATTTTAAGGAATGATTTTAATAAAATTTAAATATTATATACTCAATACAATTTTTAACATTCATCTTATTTGTTTTCAATACAAGAGATAATAATAAATACAATTTTACCCTTAAAAATATTATTTTTCGAAAAAATAGTTTTGTTTCCTTTTACAAAATTGTTTTAAAAATTAATTTTTGAAACTTTTATAAAATTTATTTGAAACTAATTAAATTAATTGATGTAATCATCATGTAAAAATTATATTCAGGTGAATTTTTGATAATTTTCTAAGAATATAAATTTTTCGATGAATAGGGAAAATACTATTTTTTATTAATCATTTTCCTTTATTTTAAAGAATTTAAAAACATAAAAACTATTTTAATATGGTTTTAATGGTAAAATTAGTTCAATTACATATATATTAGTTCAATTTACTTCATTTTAAGTAATTACATATTAAATTTTGATATAAAAACTTTTTAAACTTTTGAACTTTTTCTCTTTGAAAACCGCTTTCACATCACATATGTGGGATTGATTTTAAATTTTATTTTTATACCTATATGAATAGAACTTGTAAAAATGGATTCCATGTTTTTAATTAGATTAATTTATATTATATAATAATTTTATCTTAATTTTTTACATTAATTAATAGTAAAAATAGTAAGAACTATTTTATACGGTTAATGAAAATGGGTTTACTGGGGGATAAACTAAAAATATAAGTGTTAAAAATGGATTAAAACCCACAAAAACCTATTTTATGGAAATATTTAGAACTTATGTACTATAGGTTCTATAATGGACCATTTTTTATCCTTTTTTAATGTGAAAAACATGGGTATACCTTGTTCTTTTAAAAAATTACAATTATGTCACTCACCTAACTTATAAAAGTCCACTGCATCTCCTATACTATTCACAATTCCAAAACCATTTTATTAATATAAATCATACCCAAATAAATTCCTTAATTCTCTAATATCATCCTAGAATCATTAGTTTTATTGTAAATACTTCCTAATAATTATTTTGGTGTAAACCAGTAGAAGTTGTCTGAATAAGTAGTAACGTCCCTAACTGAGCATTTTTTATTTCTTCCTCCACATTATTAAATTATTATTAAACCATGATGATATAATAAAATAATTATATTATATATAATTTTATACTATTTTGGTAATTTAATAACCTAAACCCTTCTCCTATTCCATCAAATGGGTTATAAAATCATCAATTGTGTGTACGGCGGACTACCACCCCATGAACCGATGTTATTTGTTTTCCATAACCACCTATCACGGATGGATATTATGATGTATTAATTATTTATTTTTTATATTATTGATATTATTATTATTATATAATCATCATATCACATGTTCCTTCTTACCTTATAATATGTGGGAGTACAATAACATCGTTCATGTGTACAATGGACTACCACCTCGTGAAGTGATTTGAATTGTTCACACTATACATAGAAGGTAATAAGGATGGGTTTAATGAAAATATGTTCTATATATGAAATAAAAATTATTCTATATTTTTAATATATTATTTACCTTTATTTATTTATTTTCTTTGGTAAAATGGAAATAGATTTCATGTGTACGTACGGTCTACCATCTCCATGATTGTGTATTTTATTTTCTATCTATAAATTTTATATATCATTAAAAATAAAAATATACTAAATAAATATGATATTTATAACATTATTAACATTATTTATATTATTTAACCATGATAAAATTAATAGTACCAAAAATAACAAATCAAAACATACATGAAAAACAAAGCAGTTACTGCCCGAAATGTGACTTTAACATGGGGTTGTTAATAAAAGGGTTATAAAAGGTCATAATTAAATAATATATGGTATGATATATATAATTATGGTTCTTTAATATATTTATAATAAACTTATATTTATTATACATGTGTATGAATTAATTCAAGCCTTATGGTAAGGGATTTATGTCTCACTTTTATTTTCTCTGAGACACATGTCATATTCACCATGTGTTTCTTTAGTGTGATGTATATAATTCCCATGAATATATTTTATGATGATTCTCTTAAAAATTATTTTTATTTATATATCTATTTTATTATTTTTATTTTATACGGTTTATGGTAAAAAAAGTTACCAAAGTGGTGTGGGTTTTATGATACAATCTCATCGTGTATCGGGATTGTCTATGTTTATGGTTTCGATGATGAAATATTATGATCCATATATCAGGAAACTTATGGTATTTATACTTATATGGTCATTTCATGATAATAAATAGTTTAACTTCATTTTCTTGACTCCATTTACTCAAGAGTTCAAAAGAATGTTTTTTAAAGAAAACTGACTTTATTTATCTCTTCATCCAAAAATACTTTTTCTTCCAAAATCATATTTTCTATAAAAACATAAAAAATGTTTTCAACATTTTTTTTAAATCCCCCAAATTATTTTTTATATAAATTTTCAACCATTGTTTACCTTTTTACAAAAAAAATTGAAAGCAAACTTCATGTTGTTTTCCAAACAATTCCCATTTGGCATTTACCAAAATTGTGAAAGGAGTATTTGTTTTAACATGTATAGATTGAATGGAATTTTCTTCCATAATGGCCAAATAATTTTTTTTTTAAAAATTATAAGTTTCCAAGTTTTTATCAAAATAAAATTATTTCAAAAAAAATTATCAATTTTTAGTTTGAAATTATTTTTTAAAAATGGAAAGGATATTTTCCTCAAGAAATTTTTTAAACAATTTTTAAAAACTCCATTATATGTTTCAAATTTTATTTTTAATTAAAGGATTTTAAAATTATTTTATATTTTAAATATTATTTTTTCCAATTGGAATGGAAATTTTCCTTAACAAATGTTTCAAGTGATCTTTTAAAACCATTTTTCATCTAAGATGATATTCATTTATGTTACTTATGCTTTACTAAGGATAAGATTTAATGATACCATCTCTGTATGATTAATTTTTATGTTGATGAAATTTTTATGATACCCATTTATTTTTCATGTTTCATGGTATGGTTAATTGATGAAATGTTTATAAAACATGTTTTCTTTACATGGGTTATAATGTGATGGTATCATAAATGTTTTATGATATTTTTCCACACATAAGTATGGTTTTCATTATGATATAGGTGGTACCTATATCTCCCTCCAATTAATTGGGTAAATCTTTATATCTCATGTGATAAAAATGGGAAACAAGTCAACGATATCAATCTAATATGTGAAATAGGTGGGTCATGCTCTACTATGGGAAATAGGTGCTCCTGATCCACAATGGGAAATGGGTGATAAGTCTTAGTCCACTATTTTTTTGGTCTTGGTAGTTAACCTTTTCATATGAAATAATTTTCCTTTATTTATTATTTTGTCACACTTTTAGGAAATGAGATTGTGGTTAATGATTTATTTATGATGATTTCTCACTCTTATGGGACATGTTTTTTGAAATGATAAAGTTTTATTCCATGACTCATATTTTTGATCAATGAAAGGTTGGGTATAAAATTCCTAAGTTATGTTCATGATCACATACCCTTATTCTTATCTTATGATTTCATATTATCATATATTGATATCTCTTAATTTTACTCTTACTGAGAATATGATCTCACCCTTTCTTATGCTTCCTTCCCCAAGTTATGAATAAAGGTTTAGGTAGGGCGTGCTTAAGAGGAGTACTATTTGAGAATATCTTTGTGGGAAATATTAATTATTTTTCATTAAATAATAATATTGTGTTTATAGTATTCAATTACACTAAATTATTATATTCCTCGGGTATGTGTTCATGAAATGTATTGAATATTCATCTAAAAAGATGTGATATTTAAATATAAAATACTAGGTCACTATAGTTGGTATCATAATAAAGGTTTAGTCAATATTTGGATATTAGTATTAGAAAAACTTTATTGATATACCTAGGTATATTCCTAATTATATGTTTATGGATATCTCTAAGGATTAGTCTCAATATAATTCTATGTATTGGAAAATATCCTAGAATTTTTGTGAAGTATAAGAAAGGGGTTTCCAAGAAATTACATACTTGTTTGGATACTAAAAGTGTATGTGGATTTGGAACAAAGGTACCCAGGGGTAATAACTATAAAATAGGCGCATTTATCTAGACTTAATCATCATCGGGTGCATGTAAATGGGCCTCGATTCACACCTAGTATGACACTCCAAGATGATATGTTTTGGAAATTAAAAAACTCTTTATGAACCATCAAAAAAGATTTAAATAATAGAAATGAATGAACTAGGTTAATCCTATGGTCTCATATATTGAAAATAATGTGTCCTGATTTAGACATCCTATAAATTATTTTTCATGATTATGTGGTTTTACACTATGATTTTTGTTTTTCATGCTATGAATTCTGGTTTTAGTTAATGGATGTAACCCGAAGGAACTGTATTAATTCTAAGTGCAGAAAACAATGAAAACATTGTCCTCTTGAGAAACCAAACTTTATGGGAGATAAAATAAAAAATCTTTTTTGTTATGATCGCACAACTTTTTTAGGATATGAATCATGATGAAAATTATAATAATCATAGGAAAGAACAATGTTCTATTGATTTTTCATGAAGCAACATCCACCTTCTTTTATAGGTTCTCCAAATCCACTAGTTTTTTAGAAATTAATTGGTTCCAATGAAAATATATTTTTCATTATTTAGTGTTCTAAGAATGAAAAATTCAATTTGGTTATTTATTATTTTGAAGGTGAAGCAGATAAGTGGTGGATTATTATTAATAACATAGGGGAATAAGAAGAAATTGAATCAATTTAATAGGAAGAGTTTAAAGGGATATTTATCAGTAAGTACTTAACATATATTCTATGAAAAAATATGGATGAGGAATTCCTTGAGATTAAGAAAAAGGATGATGAATATATTGGTACCTATGAATATAATTTTATAAGACTTTAAAGGTATCATTATAGTTTAATCATCATCACTGAATGAAAAATTGATTGATTCTTGGGTGGAATAAAACCAAGTCTTCAAAATGACTTAGCTATTAGATACTTTAGTAGCTATGAAGAATTAATTTTATGTGAATTGAATATAGAAATGAAAATTGTATATTCCCACCATTCCTATGGTTTTTATTAGAAAAGGATGATCCAGACACATGAAAAATAAAATGGTGGAATGATATTTCAACCATCTCCATAACAGAAATGTGGGAAGAATCATCAATAGAAGTTCTTGAATAGAATTGGGAGGTTATTTAAATTTGTAAAGGTCAGTAATAAATCTCGTGAATGTTTAAATGAAATTAATGGTTTCTTTAATGCAATATAAAAGAATAGGATTCCAACTAATGCGCCACCCACACTCCAGTGTTTCAAGTATAAGGAGTTGTAAATTATGTGAATAAATTTCCCAATAAAAGTCATAATGTGGATTATAAACCACAAAAACCTCTATAGATAAAGGAAAAATATAAATATTATCAAATCACAATAGATAAAGTGAATCATGATAATTGGTGTAAACTTATCCTCCCCTCCTTAACTGAGAATTTCATGTTTTATTTTGTATGAATGAGCCCTAAGGAAATCTTATTATTCATCTTTTAGTGAAATTTCAAGTGATTATCTCCTGATATATAGATTATAGAATAATTAAATCACATTTTATATTCTATTAGTACAAGAATTAACCCAAGATTCCAATGAAAAGGTTTTTGTATAATATAAGATCTTATATAAGGAATAAATTTTGAATTAATGTCTGGAAGTGTATAGGTATCAAAGTAAGAGTAACTTATGAGTTATGGATACCATCATGGTTTTAAAAGATTTAGGTTGATCGTAAGTTTAAATTCATTAACACCCCTTTGGAGATTTTACATTATGGTATTTTATCAAGATTGAGTGAATTTTAAGATACATTTATGCAAATATAACCCTTTAGTTTTGTATATGTTTAAAGACAAAGTTATTTAATGATGAATGCCTTTACACTTTTTTTGACATATGATTAAAGGTATTAGTAACCTTTAGGGTTTAGCTTATTTTTGATGTTGAGGAAATTATGATTTTTAGTTGATCACCTTAAAAAGTCATCACACTTCATTGTTATCAAAAAATATTTCTCTTTGGATTCTATTTCAAAAATAAAAATTAAGGGAATGGTAAGGTTTCATGGAGTACCACATTAAATTGTATATGATCAGGATCTTCAATTTACCTTGAATTTTTTTTGAAGTATTTAGTTATCTATTGACACAAAGTTAAGTTTCATCAATTTGTATCATCATCGTATAGATAATTAGTCATAGAGAACAATTCAAACCCTATAGGATATGTTAAGATCTTGTTTTAAGTATTTCAAAGTTGGTTGTGGTCATAACCTTACTCTAGTGGGATTTTCTTACAAAAATAGCTTTCACTTGAGCATTCAGATGGATCCTTATTAATCCCTTTATAGAAATAACTGTAGAAATTCCATGTACTGGAATAAAGTTTCAAAAATAAATCTATTAGTAACAAAGAAAGATAATGAGAGGGAAGAGAAGGTTAGAACCATTCGGTAACACATAAGGTCAGTACAAAGTTGACAAAAATATTATGATAATAATCATCGATGTGATATAGAATTTAAAGTTATTAATAATTTGTTTCTATGAATTTATCCATGGAATAAAGAAGGAAAAACTTATCCCTAGGTATATAGGTCCATTTAAAAAGCCCATTATATTGGGACCATATTTTATCACTTTCTGATTCCATTAAACCTCTCTCGGGTTAATAATGTTTTCCTTGTATCTCTCCTAAAGTAGTTTATACCTAGTCCATCACATTTACTGAACTCAGAGGTCGTACCACTAGAGCATGATATTTTTTTATGAGGAAAAATTGGTGGAGATTCTAGATCATATAAAGAGAGTTATGTGAAACTATACCACTCACCTAGTCATTTTTTTGTGGAAAAATCATCAACTTGAATAATTTATGTGGTAACCTAAGGATGTAATGATGGAGAATTATCCAATGTTTTTGGTACCAAAGTGATTAATTTTGAGGGTAAAATTCATTTTAATGGGGGTAGAATGTAACACCCCTAGATTTTGTGAAATATTTTTTATAATAAATTTAATCTTTTTTATATTCTTAGTTATACACAGCATTGATTTTATCTTCCATTAAATGAAATAATGAGTTTTAATGAAATACAACATACTATTATTATATTATTATATAAAATGATAGCAATATCTTAGTTGTTAGAATGGTGGTTATGAATAGGATTAAATAAATTATAAAAAAATATGGTTTACACATGTATATAAAATTAATTCTTTAGTGACCAATTAATTAGAAATGAAAATAAAAATAATTTAAAATAAAGGAAATCTTTTTTTAAGAAACTATCTTTACGCACACAAACACGTTTTACCTTAGTAAATTTAAAAAATAAATTTTGGTGACTTATTTTAATGAAATTTATATCTTATAAATCCAATAAAAAATTTTACATTCATCTTATGTGTTTTTCAGACAAGAGATAAGAATAAATCCAATTTTATGCCTAAAAATTGTATTTTTCTAAAAAGAAGATTTCTCTCCTTTTGAGCACTTATTTTTAAAATTATTTTTTTCCAATTTTATAAAAATTAATTGGAAAAATGAAATTAATTTTTTATATCATCATGTCAAAATTATCTTAGGTTTAATTTTTTATAATTTTTTAAGAAGATAAATTTCTTGATGAATAGTGAAAAATAATGGGTTCTATTAAGAATGGCCATTTATTTTAAAGTATTTAAAAAGATAAAAAAATATGGTTTTAAAGGTAAAATTAGTTTAATTATATATCTTTTAATCTAATTTATGTAATTTTAATTAATTTCATATTGAATTTTGATATAAAAACTTTTTAAACTTTTGAATATTTTCTCTTTGGAAAACTTCTTTCTTGTCGCGTCTGTAAAATTAATTTTAAACTTTATTTTTCATCTTATGTGAATTGAATTTTTCAAAATGGATTCCATATTTATAATAAGAATATTTTATAGTATAATATGTTCAAATAAATTTTATTACCATAATTATTAGTAAAAATAGAAAAAATTATTTACAACAGTTAAGGTAAAATGTATTTAAAAATGAACCAAAACATTTTAAAAACCATTTATTAAAAAATATTTTAATCTTATGTATTCTAGGTTAAATAATGGATCATTTTTTATCCTTTTTTAATGTAAAAAATATGGGTGCACCTTTTTCTTTTCAAAAATTACAAAGACCACCCCTTATCCTCTTCTATCCACACTTATGTAACCCTTTGTTTCAGCTAATACCTAACCAAATAAATTCCTTAATTACCTAATCTTATCCAAGAATACTTATTTTGGTCATAAATCCAACCTAATAATCCTTTTGGTGAAAACTAAAAGATGTTGTCTGAAGAAGAGGTAACATCCCTAACTGAGGGTTTTATTTTATTCCTTATCACACTTCCTTAAATTATTATTAAAAAATGTTTATTTAAAAACATAAGTATAGTTTCAATAATGATATGTTATTATGTTAATGTTATACACTTTATCATTCTCCTCTTCCATCAAATGGGTTTTGAAATCAGTATTCATGGGTACGACAGACTACCGACTCGTAAACCGATGTTGTTCATTTTCCATCACTACCTCTCAAGGATGGATATAATAATGGATTTAATGTTTATATATTATATTTATGATATTATTATGCTTATTAAATCATGATATCACATGTTTCTTCTTACCTTCCATTCTGTGGTAATACGATAATGTTGTTCATGTGTATGACGGACTACCGCCTCGTGAAGCGATGTGATTTTTTCCCACTTTACAGGGAAGGTAATAAAGATGGTTTTAATGAAAATATGTAAAATATATGAAATAAAAACAATTATTTAATTTCAATATATTATTCACCTTTATTTCTTTCTTTTCTTGGGTAAAATGGAAACAGAGTTCATGTGTACGTACTGCATACCATCTCCATGAACAGTGTATTTCATTTTCTATCTCTAACTTTTATAGATCACTCTAAATAAATATATATTGAATATATATGATATTTATAACATTTTTACATTAAATATATTATGGAACTATGATTAAAGTAATAGGACCAAAATTATGTTTTATAAAAATGTTTTAAAAAATGTTTTTAAATCCCCAAAATTATTTATTAAATAAATTTTTACCCATGTTTTAAATTTTTACAAAATGTTTTGAAAAGAATCTTCATGTAATTTTTCAAACAATTATTTTTTATCTTTTACTAAAAATGTTAAAGGAATCTTTATTTTAACTTATATGTTATCAACGGTATTTTCCTCCATTATGAGAAAATCATTGTTTTAAATCATATTTTATAAGTTTCAAATTTTATTTTCAAATTATGGTACTTCCAAACTATTTTATTAATTTTTAATTTAAAATGGTAGTTTTAAAAATTCAAAGGATATTTTCCTCATGAAATGTTTTAAATAACTTTTAAAACATCATTTATAAGTTTTGAAGGTAAATTTTAAATAAAAGTATTTTTAAAAAAAATTATGTTTCAAAAGGTGTTTTTCCAATTTATAATGTTTATATTCCTCAAGAAATGTTCCAAGTGATCTTTCAAAATCATTTTCCATCTAAGATGACTTCCTTTGATGTTACTTATGATTTACTAGGGATGATATTGAATGATACCCTCCTTATTATTTCTATATAAGGTTAACGTCTATTTTGATGAAATTTTTATAAAACCCATTTATTTTTCATGGGTTATGCTATGCTAAATTAATGAAATTATTATGAAACCTATTTTTTTAAATAGGTTAGGATGTAATGATATGATAAATGTTTTATGATATTGTGGTACACATAATTATGGTTTTCATTATAATTTGGGTGGGACCTATATCTATTTCCAATGCATTGGGTAAAGATTTATATCTAATGAGATAATAATAGGAAAAAAGTCAATGGGAATGATCCACTATGGGAAACAGTTGTATCCTGATCCACTATGGGAAATAGGTGTATCCTGATCCATAAAGGGAATTAAGTGATAAGTACTTATATACTATATTAATGTTCTTGGTAGTTAACCTTGACATATAAAATAGTTTTTTAGTATTTATTATGGTGCCACACTTTTATGAAATTAGATTATGGTTAATGGTTTATTTATGATGATTTCACACTCTTATGGACCATGTTTTCTGAAATAATAATTTTTTATACCATGAATCATGTTTATGATCTATGATAGGTTGGATGTGAACTTATTAAATTATGTTCATGATCACATAAACTTATTATTGTCTTATTATTTCATATAATTGTAGACTGATATCTTCTATACTTACCCTTACTGATCATCTGAGCTCACCCTTTATTTTGTTTCTTTCCCCAGTTTACAAAGAAAGGTTTAGGTAGGGTATGCCTCAGAGTACTATGTGAGAATATCCTTGTGAGTGATGTTGAATATCTTTAATGAAATAAGAAGGTTGTGTTTCTAGTCTCCAAGGACACTAAACTATTATGGTCCTCGAGAATGTGTTTATGAAATGTATTGAATATTCATCTAAAATTTTGTGATATTTATGTATAAAATCTTGGGTCACTACAATTTAACAAGATATTGATCACTTTCTCTAAGCCTATGAGGCTCAAAGATACTAAATTATTCCACATAGGGCACTCTTTACCCCCCCGTATAATTTCCCAAACATTGACCCCCATGTCGTTATGCACAATTTTACATAAATAGGCATAAGGTTAATTATCTTGGGGACCACCAAACTCCTTTATAGAGTTAAAATCCTCATGAAAAGCTCTTCTAATCCTTGAACACATTCTCCCCTATAAATTCCATGACATGTCAACTCTTTATTCACAATATTAAGCTAAAGTACTCAGTAATTAATTATAAAAATATTTAATTGATTAAATAATTCTAATAAATGTGGAATAACCACCTAGAATATTATCAAGAAATCACATGATAATGAATCCATAAACAATCACACACAAAAGATCCATAGATCACTCCTGGAACCACAAAAATAATCACCCAATACCTAACTTAGAAACTCCTCAAATTGGGTAACAACTAAGAGTTAAGATGAGGATGAAAAAGGAAGATATTGTGCCTTAAAAACACATTATAAATTTATACCAAAATACCCCTCAATAAAGGGATTTAAAGATAGTAAGGAAGGGTGATATTTCCAAAATAACCCTCACTACATGGCCATTCAACCTAAAACTTAAAGGGAATGACCTAAAAAATATGGTTGTTCCCCCAAATAAAAAAACTAGATAAGAGGATCATTATGGAATTATCCAAGGGGTTACAATACAACACCCCACTTTGAGGGTTATATTTAATCATGGCCCATTTGGTTATAGTTCAGTTTATTTCTCAAATTCAGAACCAAGAAACCCATATTTTGTTTTTTATGGTGCAATATATCTCGGATTATGGTGTGATACTTTTCCCCTGAGCTACCTTCATGGAACATAATGTAAAGGTATTGTGTTATATCTCCAAGCACTGTAAATTTATCTTACATGGCTTCTTCACCATGCCACTACTCCAATTTTTCATCATTATTGATTATATTCACCAAAAACCCATCACTATAAAATTCTTATACCACATTATGGTCTATCTCCTATATTGTTCAATAACTTATTCCATTACACTACACTGCAATACCCCCTACTATGATGTGAGCTACCACCTACACTAGAAATTCACCCAATTCTAATACCAAATCCTTAAAGATAACTCCAAAAACCAAATGGGTTCCACTGAAGAATCTGAAAAAGAGGGAAAAATGACTCATAGATATCCTAACTCTCATAATTCAAATATTAATCCTAATTATAAAAATTTTCCATACTCTAAGACTCAAAATTCAAATTTTATTTGATTTTACCAACTCATAGAAATGCATTTTTTATATGAATTTTCTTAATTATAACCCTTATAATGATTTTATGTTGATTATATTTTTTAATAGTGAAGTATTGTATAAGAATTAAAAATAAGAGGGTGAAAAAAATGAGTAAAAAATTATTAGGATTTTATGTGTACTTCAACCAGGTTTGAAGACTATAGTTTTATATAATTTCTTAGATTGATTCCATAAAAATTTTGTGGATATAGGTTGATACATATTTCTTATTGAAATAATAAATTAATGTTTTAAATTTCATTTTCTAAGGTTATTTCTTCTTCTCCTTAACATGTAGTTTTATTAGGTTTGAATTTTATGATTCATTTTAGATTTTTATAATCCCTTGACTATAATTATGTTCTTGAAATGGTTTCATGTATTTGATATATTTTTTTATAAAACTATAATTTCATGAATTGTATCCCATTATATAGATGATAAAATTAAATTATACAAAATAAAAGCAGAGATATATAAATAATTTATTCATCATATCAACCATTTGAATTATAAAAACGAAATCATTACTTGTAATCCTATTAGTGTATCATATTTCCTTAGTTATAATGATCTCCTCCAAATTATTATATATTCTATTTTACCAATTTAATTCATGTTTTTTCTTATTTATTAATTTTTAAATGAATACATAAAATTATCATAAATTCACTACTAAGAGATTTAGAAATTTGAAATGATTAATAACAGATGAAAACAATAATTTTTAATTATATGATATTCTTATTGTTTACCACATAAAAATTTCATAAATAATGGAGAAGGTTTTAAAATTTTACTTAACCTATAAAAAATATAGAAGAATAAATCATGACTTCCATAAATTATTTATAGTATTTGATTATTTTTTTACTTGTATGTTCTCTTAAAATTGATGACAAATCCATGTATTTAAAAAAATATTGTAATTTTATAAAAAATTTATATTAGTTGATAGGGTAAAATTTTAATATTAGTGCTTTTTTAAAAAAAATCAAAATAGTAACGAATATCTTACCATTAATTTTAAAAGATATTTTTTCATTATTTCTAATAAGGTGAGGAATAAAAATACTAAGAAAACTAAGTACTATATAATTTTCATTTTGGATGATAAAGTATAAAATGAATCAAATAAAGATTAATTTTTTTGTTTTTTGAGATTTTTATATTTTATTTAATTTTTTAAAAAATTGGTATTTGATATTGCATATGTTTTTTATGGAAATAATAGTGAACAAAATTTATGGAAAATTTTATAGATTGAAATATCTATTCAAAAAGTATATCTATATGTATTATTTACTATAATTCTGTATATATATTTATGTAATAATTTTCTATTGATATTAAGTTTTCAATTTGTTTTCAATATCATTTCATATTGAATTGTTCATATTTATCATTTAATACATATGTATTAAACTTCCTCTTTATATGGATGTATACATTCAATTAATAATTCTATTATTATTTTTTTTATGATGGAATATTAAAATTTCATTTGGTAGTCAAATTTTACTTTTTTTATTATGTATTTCAATTTTGTATATGTATAAAACTATGTAATATTCATTTTATCCATTTATTGATAGGACCAGGAGAGTGTAATATACCACTGAGATTGGGGTTCAGTGCTTTAAAAACACTATTTCTCAAAAAATTATTTCGTATTTTCATTTAGAATGCTTGGATATCGATGTTGGTGATGTGATGATGAGAGAAGTAGTGAGAAAGAACATGCACAACATAAGGGTGAATACAAGTTTCACAAACTCTTGTTATTAAGTGGATAATCTTTGGTGTGTAATTTTTGTAGTCTCTCCATCCACATTAATAATTTATCATTGATAAGAAAAATGAATGGAGTATGGAGATTTCCCTAAACTCATATGTATAATAATTAATTATAAGAATCAGCAAGTCGATCGATCTCCAATTTACCTACCTCAAGTGCCTCTAGAATTTGGATTGTGTGTGCAACATTTTTATTCTCATAAATTCTTAGAAAAACCCTTCTTGGAATTATACTTAGAATTAATGGTATGATAATTCATCATTTCATAACAATTGCTTGTTTTTGGTTTAGTCAAGACACCCTTTATTTAATGAGTGTACATGCATTTTGAGAAGATTTATTGCCTCATGGAATGATTCTCATATTTGAAAGATATGGAAACTGAATACTAAAGATCCTTAACCACTATTGTAATAAGGAATATAATACTATAACATGAAATCCATATCTACTCATATATACCAATATTTTTTGAAGAAATATTATAGTATGACCTGGTAAATTGTGTTGAAATTCCATGTTATCCTCATGTCCAGTGATGCACCAAATTTTCATAGCTTGGAAACTACATCAAGAACATATCCACTATGTAATGATAAGTGACATTAAAACATAAATAAATTTGGTTATCAAATACCATATCACAAAAAACCCACATCCTCCTTATCATAGTGAAACCACTACATATAATTTATTAGGTAAATGAATTACAAAGAAATTATTTTTCATGTGTAATGGCTCTCCTTTTCTTAAATTTATACATGACTATTACAACTACCGTATGAGTAATCCTTTTCATAGTTAAACTCTTCATCAAAACACACCCATCATGGTGCAATGATATCCTCTACATTGTAATGTGATTTAGAAAAACATAACTTCATTCTTCTATATCTTCTTTCAACTAAAATGAGACTCCAAGTCATCTATGAGAATGTTATATGTAAATACAACATGAAATAACTTCTAAAACCCATAAATTAATTACTTCAATAATTTATCCATAGAATGCATCTTATGTGAATTTTATCTACATAACACACCATGTGATTGAATGGTTTTTGTGATATCACTCCAACTCTCAGTATAATATCAATACCATTTTTAAACATGTATAAATTGAAATAAAATCATAGATCTTATTTGTTGATTCTCTTAATGAGGTGTTTCTACAAACTCCAACACTCATCAAATACGCTTAATCATCGATTATTCTTTAATCTCCCAAGGGACCTTTAATATACCCCTTTGAATTTTGTAGAAACATGTGAATGAATTCACAAGCACTCCAAGATTCAGTTTCAACTTACAACACATCATTTATCCGCACTAATCCGGACTTATAAAAATAAACTAGAGTCTCTCCCACTCTTCTATAATACATCCTTTTATATTCTCCCACATTTTCAATAAAATAAAAAAAAATTAAAGAGGGATAAAAACAAAAAAAAATATAGGTGTTTTGGGAGATAATGAAGTCCCAACAACACTTATATGTAACAAATAAAATGTCAATGAGGGTTTCATAAATATAACCACATATTTTTCCTTGGTTGATATATATTTCAGTAAAATATCACCCTGATCCAACTTCTCTTTAATGAAGTGGTTATTGATTTCAATTTGATTTGAGCGATAATGTTTCACCAGATTATTTTAAAAATTTATTTCACTTTGATTATCACACCCAATCATTTGTGGGTATGAGGCATGTATCCTCTTTTATATGATCTATGAATTTATCTTCATTATTTGTTTCAAGGATTGAGTTTTCACGTTATATTAAACTTTCATTACACTAAATGTTAGAAAATATTTATTTTTGGATTGTCACACAATTAATCTTCTAATAATAAAGAATGATCCTCTACATGTATAATTCTGATCTGCCACATCTTCGGCCTAATTAGAGTTGAACTAACTATACGGATGAAATGATGTGTTCTCTTCATTCCTCAAACTAAAATTAATTGTCCCTTTGATATATTTCATGATCTATTTCACCACTAAAATATGTGAATCCTTTGGGTTGATTTACAATGATACACTACATATAATAAAAAATATTATGTTTGGTATAGAAACCATCAAGTAGGTTACCATTAAGCCACCATAATTCTATTTGATCTATTCTACTTACTAATTTATCAATGGACAACTTAGTCGATCCAAAATTTTCAATAAATCGTGATCATACTTCTCATGTGAGAGAAATATAAAACATGTTATGTATTTGAATTTCAAACATAATAAGAATGTCATATTATCGATCATTGAAATTTCAAAGTGATTACTAATTTGGAGTAAAATTATTCAAAAGTAGTAAATTCATTTCTAACAAAAATTGTTTCATCAACATATAAAATCACTATAAAATAATTTTTATCTTCTATCATGACATGGAGATCAAAATTGACTTTTAATTTCTTGAATTACATGATCATTAAGTTGGTTTACTACTTTTAATAATACATGCATGGAACTAGTTTAAGTACAAGTCCTTCTTCAACTTTAAAACTCTAAAACCATCACTATCTAGGAGAAACCCTTATGGTTATTCATTATAGACCTATTCCTCAGTTTCACCATTCTGAAATTTTGTCTTTTCATCCAGTTGGGAAAAATTATAATTCTTTTAAACAGATATTGTAAGAAATATTGTAATCATTTCAAGCCTTGTGACTTGAGAAAACATATCATCCAAATAAATACCATAAATTTGATATTAACCCTTCAAAATAAGAAGATATTTATTCCTTATTACTTATATTTTCTTGTAAATTTTATTTCTGAAAATCAATTTTGTGTTGAATAAAATTATTATCATTGGTATATGGAACAAAATACCAAGTTCCATTCTTCTCAAATTGATTCATCTCTTCTTCTATTTTTTCTAACCAAATCTCACATTAAATAGAATCTTGAACCCTATTTAGTTTATTTTTCAAATAAAATCGAGTGTTATAAGAATTTTTCAAACTTCTTTGGGTGTAAATGCATTTTTTGTAGTCTCCATGAATGTTCTTAGATTACATATACCTTCTTATTCTTGTTAACTTATTTTCACCTTTCCATGGGCTTTCTTTATTGTTGAATATTTCATAATTTTTATGATAGTTATAAAACTATTCTTATGCATTTGGAATACTCCCTTGTTGTCTTAAGTTTTCCCCAATATATCCATAAACTTGATAATTAATAGGTAGTGATTTTTGTGAATTATTTTTATTTTCCTACACAATTACATCAAATTTTTCAATTAAATAACTTGTATACTTATTATAACACTTGTAACTCTTTCCACTTTGTCTGTGACCAAAAAATATGCCTTTGTTGGCTCTCTCATCAAACTTTAACAAATGTTTTCTTTTTATCATGATGTAATAAGGTATTCTAAATACCTTCAAGATTCTCAATCGTGGATTAATTCTAAACAAAAACTGATAAGGCATGATAATCAAATTTGGTTAAAGTGGGCATTGATTAAGAATATATATAGACACTATTGTTGGTTTTCTTTAAAATAATTTTTATTTTCCATAAATTTATGACTTGGTTATCTACATGTCAACCAATATTTGGTTCTTTCTTGAAACCCCCATTTTTAAGGTATGTATGGAGCACTTTATTCATGAAATATTCCATGCTTCTCAAGATATTCCACAAATTTTTAATTTTTTATATTTGTATCCATTATAAGAATGAAATATTTTGATAAAAAATGAAAATTCAAACATATTCATGAAAAACCTATCTTTATTGGTTGACTCCAAACACATTGTGATTACACATCTGAGTATACCAACTCAAATTGTTTCTTTATCATAATCTTTGTAATCTTATAGCCCCTATTCAATATTTAGTCTCTATAACATGTACCAAAAGTGTTGATCCTTTCATGGTGTAGCTTTGGTAGATTACTCGTAGTTTTATACTTGATTAACATGGACATTTTATTTTTCCTAAAATAGCCAAGTCTCTTATTCCATAATTTATTTTCATCTTTAATTCTCATGTATTAAGAATCTTGATCCTAAAAAATGTAAAATAGATTTTCATTTATATGTTATTCTATCATTACGATTTTTTAATACTTTAACTTACTTTTGAAACATATATCCTTGTTAAAAATCAAATCATTACCATTTTCAAAAAGTTTATAAACAATCAAAAGATTTTTATTTATCCCATCGAAAAAAAGAACATTATTTAATTTCTTCATACCAATTTGGATAAATCCAACTCCTTTAAAATTGAGTGATCTATCATTTATAGATGTAACAACTCCTCTATCATAAATTTTTATGTATTTTAAGAGAGTTTTGTTTTCATCCATGTGTGATAAGAAACCAATATCAATTATCAAAGGATTATCTCATTTTTCATCATTATAAACAACCTCAACCACCATTTTATGCTGTTACTTACTCCTCCTATTAATATATTTGGAATTATCCTTTTTATTTAATTTCTCAGGTAGAATTATGAGACATTAATTGGTGGTGTGTATAGGCTGATCACACCTCCCATAAATTTCCTCAAAAGGATAAAAGTAATTATTCAATTGTCTCATCTCTTTCAGATGTTGTCTCGGCTAGCCTCTGGGAACTTCATTTTGACTGTGCTTCAATTCATAGCCTCTCTTTAGTTAGAGAAGTGAAGAATTATACCAACACACATATGATTTCTATCCATAGACTACATAGAACTAATATATTACTTCAAATTGAAATATCCTTAGGTAATAAATTGATTAAAAAACTACTCAAGGTTGAGTTTAACTCTGACATGAGATCCACTACTTCTTCTCAACCTTCTCATTATTAGAAATATTATCCTTTATCATGAAATTTTCCTTATTATTACATTTATTTTTATTTTTCTCTCATAACTCATTTATTTTTTATTTTTTAAAACTTTATTTAAATTTATAAATAGGGGTTTTAAACTTATTATGTGATGTGATAACCACACTCTTCCCTTTAACATTACTACCACCATTTTCATTGTAATCCCTGGTGTCTAAAACAATGGTTCTTGGTACCATGGGACAATCACCAAGTTATTTAGTGTTATTATAAACTTTGTATTCTATCATTAAGCTTTTAAAAACTTTGTTGACTAAAATTTGGGGCACAAGGTGATTACTCCTTGAGTAATTTTTGGAATCCAATAATTTTTCCTCAAGAACCTTTAGTTCTTCATTTTTAGAAATGTGACTCAATGTGGTCATATAAGGAATATTATCTCTATATTCATGGATTACATTTAGATATCCTATATTTCATGTGAATTATACTTTAATATCAGTAATGTATTTTGGATTTTTATTCATCAATATATTTTCTCAATGAATTATTCTCAAATCTCAATGATTTATTTTCTCTCTCAAGATTTCAATATTTTTTCCATGTATAACAAAATATCCATTATTAATTGGAAATATTTTGGTGTTTACTCATAAATAAATTCTTATTATTTACAAATATATTCTTCTTCTTCATTCATGGTATCTTTGGGTTAATTTGATTTAGTCATAAAGGTTGTTGGCCCTTCATACTTTAAGACTTATTTAGATCTTTCACTTTCTTCATCATAAGATGTGGCCACATGTCTTGAGAATAAATTATTATTTTTAGTTGTTTTAGTCCTTTCCCTTTTAATTTAAATGACATTCCTACATTTTGAACAATTGACACATTTTTTCTACATCATGATGAGAATTTTGATTAATCATCATCTTCTTGTTATTTTTGTTTCCTCTCAGGGAAACTAGTTGAAAATGTACAATATTTCAATAATTGAAACATTTGAATAGAATTTTACCTCTGCATTTATCTTTACCTCATTTCATTTCTTTATAGGATAAAGATATAAATTCCAAAAAATACATGGAGAAGTATTTATCTTCATATTCATACTAATGATACTTCTTTTACTTAAGTTACTTCGAAAATTTTATAACTATAAAATACATCTCTTCATATTTTATTCTTTTACTTAAGGTTAACCCTATTCTCATATCATAAGTAATCAAAAAATTATTGAGTTTATCAATGTTACATTAATCCTATTCTTGATACTATAGGGTATAAATATTCAAATCAAATTTATCTAGGAGTATTCTAATGAATTTTTTCACCACATTATAATCTTCATGAATTTATCCATAGCTTTGAATCGACCATACAATTTTGTTCACCCAAATGAAAAAATAATCCATTATTTAATCTTCTATCATATATATATCCTAAAATTGAGCCCATTTGTTTATAACTATGACTCTTAATATTCTTATCTCCCTTGTGGATATTATGAATTTTCCTATATATTTCATTCACTAGTCTTAATCTCATGACTCTTGAAAACACTTTCGCTAAGAGGGATGAATGTAATGTGTTTCATACTCTCCCATAGGCTTATATATTATTCTTACCAAGTAACCTATATGTTATTATAACTTTATAAATATATACACCATTATCAGTGATGTCAAGAACATCCAAGATAGGTAATGGAAGATATGGAACTATACACTCTCTCAAAATATATAATCAATTTTCATCAAACATATTTTTTTCATTTTTTAAACTCGGTAAATCTCATAGAGTAATGATAAAAGTATTAAAAATAAACTTATATCCACAAAAATATCTAAAATAATTTCAATAATGCTCTGATGTCAACTGATATTCCTAAGAGATAGTAAACCATAAATTAAGGGGGATGAATTAGTGGTTGACCAAAAACACCAACTATTAAAAAATGATTTCCAATCACAGTTAGTGTGTATGGATATTGATGGTGATGATATGATAATGAGATAAATATCGATAAATGAAAAACACATCATAAGGGTGATTACAAGGTTCACCAACTCTTATTATCATTTGGATAATCCTCGGCGTCAATTGGTAAGGATCACCCTACCCACATTTCTATTTTATTATTAGTAAGAATAAGGGAAGGAGTGGGGAGATAGACCTGAAATCTCATGTACAGGAAATAATGAAAATATTTAATAAGTTGATTGTTCAGTTATTCACCTCCCTCAACTACCACTAGAATTTTGATAATGTGTGTGCATTTTTCCTTATCCCCAAATAACAATTAAACCCTCTTTATAAATCCCTTTAGAATTAATTTTATGTTAACTCAAAGTTTCACCATAATTTCTCTCAATTATTTTTTTGGGAATGACACCATTATATTTAAAGATTATACATTCATTTTTTCATGAATTCTTCCCTCATAGCATAATTCCTAGATCTAAAAGATATGGAAATTGAATCCCAAAGTTTCTTAGCCACCATTTTGGAGTGGTGCAGTGAATTATGATATGAACCCAATATATTCTCATATCATAAAAAATATATGTAAGAAATTTTATTTTTTGACCATATATATTAAAGAGAAATACCTTTTTCCCCTTAGATATAGTGAAACATTTAATTTTCATAGCCTTTAAAAAGAGATGTGACCTAATCCTTTGAATCAAGAAAAGTGACATTATGGCATAAGGATGTTTTTCTTCCAAATAGCGTGGAACTAAAAACTAGTAGCCTGCTTTTTATGGTACAACCAATTCATATAACTCTTATAGTAAATAAATCATGTTTTAGTTAATTTTACTATGGTTTTTCTCTCCTCCACCTTAATTTCTCTACAACATGTTAATGACTACTAAAGTATGAGGCATATGCATCAGAGTAAAACACTTCATTTGCAACACTAACATCATAGTTAAACAATATCCTTCACATTGTATTGTGTTTTAGCTTATAATATATTCATTAATTTTCATCTTTACCCAACTCTATAAAATATTCAACTCATCCATGAGCATGTTATCAATAAATACAACATGAAAATACATCCAAAAACAATTAATAAATTACCTCAAGAGACTAGAAATAGTATTCCACTGAAGTGGATTTTATATAAATGCTAAAACATAGTATAGAATGGGTTTTTTGAGAATGAACCAACTCTTCATGTAATATCAAATTCATTTTGACCTTTTCTCAATTGATATCAACTCATATCTTCCCTTTATCAATCCACTTCTTGAGGGGCTTCTCTAAACTCTAACACTCATCAACTACCACCAATCATAAATGAACCTCAAATATCCCTAAAAACCTTCATATGTGTAAATTTATAAAATTATTTCAATTGATATGTTTTAAGTATGATATTTTTTCTCCAGTATATTTATAAAATAGTTCGTATGTATTAATCTCAAAAAAATATACATAAATAATTATGAATATTTTATTTTAAATAATATAGTTTACATTTTTAATGATGAATACAATGAATGTATATTATTATATGAATATAGTGCATGTTTTTAATGAAATATATTTGATCTTGATTTTTGAAAAAAATATGTTATGTGATCCTATATAAAAATAAGAATTATGATATATGTTAATTAGATGTGTATCGTCATATTAATCTAGTTCATTTAAATAATGTAATATAAATTCTAATTTTTTAATGTATTGTTATTTTTTCATAGCATTCATATTTGATAAACATAGGTGACCATCATGTTATGAAAATTATTATGTTTAAATTCATTTATTTTTATTTATTCATTATTTTATAATTTTTATATGAAATATTCATGAATATCAACCTATGAAACTTTGTGTAAATAATAATATGATTATAACTATATAATTAAAGGTTTATTTATGTTGGGTAGTTGTAATGAACCTCCCTCGATTGACTTAACACATCGCCCAATATGGCTTTCCACAAGGCCTCAAGTTCACCTCCCTAAAAGCTAGATGTTTCCAACTAGTGGAAAGGGTCTAACTGATATAATGGGGAGACTATACCCTCTGGTCATAGTGAAATAATAGAAAAAAATAACCAAACTCATACATATAGGTAAATATCAATGTATTCATAAATAAATAACCTGAAATAAACCATGGTATAATAAATGAAATGTAGACCCACAAGAAAGAAAAACATACAATAGTTGGTCACCTACTAGGATGACCACATATACAAAATAAGAAGCCGAAAATAAAATACAACATGATCCATTACCAACACCAAGACAAACCACATAATCAGTCTCCATGATGTTCAAGTTTCACCAATCCAATCTTGAGACACCACACGAGTGGCGTTTCTTGGTCAAGAAACACTAGGCCTAGACCCCATAAACCATGAAACTTATTCTCCAACCTAAAAGAATACATCATGTATGAATTCACATCGAGGTGCATGTATATAGGGTGAGAAATAAATCTCAGTAGACCACTCCCAATAGTGAACCTATAATCTATTTTTATAAAAAGTTCATGCATACATGATATTCCCAGTCTAGCCAAAACTAACAATAAATAGAATAAAATAAATATAGTAATTAAAAGGGGGGGAAACAAAAAGGAAAACAGCCAACCATAGGTGTTATTATGACACTTGAGTTAAATCTACCTATTCTATGTCTCGTGCTAGAGTATTTACAAAACATGGACCACCCCACCACAGAACATCAAGAGTGTCCCCTATAAATGCACATGAGCTATTGGACATCTAAATGAAACATGAATAAATTCCAAACCCTAGGGAATATCCAAAGGAATCCACATGAAAAATCACATATATCGATCTCTAGGACTCCAATGGCCTAATCTAAACTAGTGACAGAAATAGTTAGGCTGACACAACTAGAGAACTTATCATACTCGAAGGTCCTACAGAATGAAGCAAGAACAATTTATATACTCAAAAATAGGTGGGATCCATATATAACCCAGGAGAGCATAGCATCCACAACCCTCAGATCATAATAGCATCCACAGTACACAAAACCCACTCCATGATTGCCTCAACACCTCACAATCCTAAAGACACTCTATCCAAGTTACACACTGAACTAAAGTAGGTGTTCACATATCAATATCATCTATTAGATCCCTAATACCATCTAACCAAAGCCATAAAATAAAGGAAATAATCATATTAACACTAAACTCTAATGCCCAATCCATGATATCCTAAGGGTCTCCTCCTCAAACCAAAGTCCTAAGCAAAAACTGCCTCAAATGTCACATCCAAAGGCCAACTGAACATGGGATGATCCGACTTTTGAACTCACCATCCAAAAAACTAAACTAATGGTATTGATCAACTCTCAACCAACAAATAACAAGGCCTATATTAGTACCTTGTATCTTAGAATCCAAAAAAAATAACCACCAAAGGATTTAAAAGATCTACCTATGGGAAAAACCAAACTCAGAGATCCCTTGGTCCCTGGGGTTATAGCACAATGTGATGTCCAATTAGGGACTCCACTGCTACACCCAAGATCTCAGGCCACACCCGCCCAAAGATCCTAAAATGTTCCAAATGAAATAGTAAGAGAAATACATCATATAAGGGGTTCCTCTAGATCAACCAAAAGCATTTGACATGCCCAATGTGGAAACATCCCAAATAGGCCTCAATGGCCCCGAACTAATCTTTGATCAATAAAGAACCTAATGGGCATCAAAAATCAAATAAAACCTATGAGGTTTTTCTCAAAAATCCTTTAAACCATCTCAAATGAATAAAAACCCCATAAGGGTTTCTCAGCACAAACCAAAACATGCCACGTAGGCATTGTTAAATGTCAACCATGACAACCACTAATCACTATATCAGAAACCAGCACACTAGGGCTTCCACAAGATATCCTCATGATCATCTCAACATATAAACAATAGCCAGACATAACTATTATCCAATGGTGTTAATCCAACCCAAAGGCTCTAGAAGTACTAGTATTTAAACCTAGGAGCTCAACCTCAACTTCTCTAACCTCAAGCAACTAGTCCTAACATGAATGGAAAAACCAAGACCACATAATAGATATTACTCGATCCTAAATTCTAGAATCCATATAAATAATCTAAAATAGATCATTATGGAACCCTTGATCCAAGATAATCACTGATCTCACAACCCTCACTCGGCCCTCACAACTCACTACCCAACCCCAAGGAGGATTCTAATTCAAAACCTCAAATGAATCCTCATACGAACACTTTCCCATATAAAACACCATTTAGATATCCTATAAACACCAGAAGGATTACACCATCATGATCTATGTGGATGAATTTTTAAAATTGATTACTCATAATTCCAATTATGACACCAGGTTGAAAAAGAGAGAAAAAAACCATAGGTAGGAAAGTACATGGCATGTACTTTGGGTACATGGTATGTACCTGTGAAGGTTCTCCCAATTCATGTACTATAGGCCTCTCAGCATGTACTTTTCCATTGTACATGACTTATGTATCTAGGTACGCGGTGTGTAACCCCATATGGGTACCTATCCATGTACCTCTTCCCCACTCTGCTTCTACACCACCAAACTACCCAGCGTGCAATGTTCGTACATGGTGTGTACCCCACAAAAGGTCCCTAGTTGTGTACCTAGACTTTTACCCACCACACGGGGTCTATCCAAGCATAGTACATGTCCATTGGCCATGTACCTTACATGGGTTTTATCTAGGTACACTACCCATCCATGTTCTCCCATCACACCCCGAGTTTCCACTACATGGCATGTACCACTAATACAAGGCATGTAGTCCTAAAAAACCCATCTTCGCTAAATAGGAAAAACACATGGCATGTTTTATTTGAACTAAATTCCATATAAACATGTTTTCCCAAACATAAAACCCTCAAAATGGCCCAGAACGCCTGATTTCTCCCCTAAAGAAACAGATCCACCTTCACTAGGTTCCCAATAACCCATTTAAGGCTCTAAAAACTAAAAAAACAAAGATATGGGGATTTATGGTGAAACAAATAAAACATACATACCTATAGGTGGAAATAAATGGATGATTTAACGCCAAATTCTCCACTCACATCCACCACACTCAGATCTAGGCCTTAGAGGAACCCTTGGCAGTGCCTTCTCCTCCTCCCACCCATATTCTCTCTTTATCCATCTATCAGCCACATGATGTCGAAACATCTAAGGGGTGTTCATGAGAATACAAAGATAAAAGAGAGAAAATAAAAATGGGAAATTAAAAAGGAAGAAAAATAAAAGAAAAGGAAAATAAAAAGAAAAGAAAAGGGTCTCGAGGACAACCCCAATTCTCATTATGGGTTTATGCCTCACCTAAGAAAAACCCTCCATTACAGACTCAAATATAGAGATAGAATATTTATCCAACACTCTGTTTAAATGATATCACCAAATGAATGTGTGTGAATAAAAAAATATTTAAATAATTAAATATTAAATATTCTATGAAAAATTTAATGGCTCAGATTTTCATCAAACTTCTATCATAAGGTAAAAATTATATTCTAGGACAAACAGAGTATTCAGAAAAATTATATGAGTTCTTATTACATAATAATTTACCATTTTTTCTAGAAAAAATTCCAAGAACAAAAAATTACATTACCCATGATTTTCAAAATCCATGATGGAACGAGAGGTCAAACACT
The DNA here is from genome assembly GCA_963277665.1 of Viscum album. Taxonomy (NCBI): domain Eukaryota; kingdom Viridiplantae; phylum Streptophyta; class Magnoliopsida; order Santalales; family Viscaceae; genus Viscum; species Viscum album. Next base: position 1,259,446,786 of record OY728140.1, on the reverse strand, counting down.
CCAAACCAAAAATGATTCTCACCCCCTAGAAGCCTCGATGGTCAACCAGTATCCATGCTCCCACTCAAGCACTATTGTAACTGACATTATACCAACCATCCAATGACCAGTCTTACATTATCCACAACTCTCTCCCAATACAAGATACATTTGACCATGACCAATCAGATGTTCCCCATCATGGGATTATATTTACCATCACCCCACTTCCCAAATAGAAAACTATACAACACATGATACATCCATCATTGAATGAAATGGATAGCCATGGTCAAACCACTCACACCTAAGCACCATCACAAATACAAAAGATTTTGTTCCTGTAAAATAAGTAATAGAACCATACGCACTCAAAAAACCACTTAAAATGAGGTTCATAGCCTCTAACATCCTATTGTGAACTCACCACTACAAGGATTCCATTAATCCACTCCTTGAGTTCACAATAGGACCAATGCTCACATGGGTTAATTCCTGGAAAAACTAGGCTAACATGCCTAAAACCACTTACCATGCTCCTCATATAGGTTATTTTAAACAAATTGGAGCACCCTCATCACTTATATTTAAAATCTTTTAATCTCTCTCATTCCCTGACCAACTACATAACCACCCTCCACATGAGAATCAATCCAAAATAATGAGATTCCAACCATGGTCCCACTATGATACCCAAAGTGATTCCAAAAACAATAAGTTCCAAGAAACCAACTAAATCATCCCTCTAAATCTATCAATGTCACATTGAGAACTCCCAGTTCCCCACTTCTCAAACACTGGTAATCCACATTCCTAACCACATCATGGTGATACAAGACCACAACAGCCCCACTAAGGAAGAACAGCCACGCCCACCCAATCCATCGGTGATAACAGGCACACGGTCCCCACCACAAGACCCAACAGACAACCCATGGTAATAAAAAATATCTCCCAAGAAATAAAAACCTATTAATTCATGGGAACCACCATATTAGGGTAACTAAATCCCAATACAATGAAATATTTGGAATTCTTTCCCTTATGAGCCACCAACAGGGCACTCAAAACCCACACCGACCTACTAGGGTTTCCATGCATCCCTCAATAAAAGGAATTTATCTCTATCATAGGAAAACCAATCACCATAAGATACACATGGACTATAATCAAAATAATATATGTGTATATATATATATATATATATTGTTCGGTTGAGTAGAATTCCACCAATCACTTATAGGAGAAAACATTGTACTAGTGGTTACTGGCACATTAAGCAAATGAAACTCTATTGTCGGTAAAAATAAACGTATAGGAATATTTCATGTAAATATTATATTCCTAAAAAGATGCATAAACATTAGCCTTTTTCTCATGGTAAATATACAAAAACCATAATAAACCATAAATTAAAAAAACATAAGTGCATCACATTAGGTGAAATCACAACACAACCGTAAAAAATGAAACCAAAAATAGAAATCTCATGTCCTAGAAACATGGACTTCTTATCAGAAAGGGTTTTTTGGACACATGAACCTGGTATCCAACACAAGTTCTAAAAATTCTTATACCACCTATCTACTAACTCTCCAAATAATAAAAAAAATAGCTATGATACCATTTTGTAAAAACCCACCCCAGGTATACCTAACATGTAACCCAATATGGCTTGCCACATGGCCTCAAGAACACCTCCCAAAATGATATATGCATCTGACTAGCGGTGAGGGTATAACAGATACAGTTGGGAAAATATAACCTCTGGTTAGAGTGTAATAACATTAGAAAATAACCAAACTATTACACAGGGGTAAACATAAAATCATGCATAAATAAATAAACTGAAACAAAGAATACTATAATAAATGAAATACAGCATATAGTCGTATATTCCTAAATGAAATAAAAACATAAAAAATCTAGTCACCCACTTGTCCGACCGCATATACGAAATAAGAAAAAAACAATAAAATAAAATAGGCTCCACTGCCAACATCGATACAAACCATATACTGGAACTCCATGATGCTCGAGCTACACCAGCCTAATACTGAGACTCCACACAAGTGGCTCAACTCTATCAAGAAACACTAGTCCTTATCCCCATCCACCACACAAACTATGCTCCAACCTGAAAGTACACATCGGGTTTTCACTCACACTGAGTTACATGTATAGTGGGTGAGAAAAAAATCTAAATAGGTCACCCCTAATGCTAAACCTATAATATCCTTTTATAACAAGTGAATGCACACATGATATGCCCATCCTAGATGAAACTAACAAAATCTGGTATAAAGTAAACACAGGAATAAAATGTGGGCCAAATAAAAAATTAAAACACCCACCTGAGGTAAATCTACCCCCACCCTAACCCACACCAGAGCATTTAAACATGTGGATCACCCCTCAAAATGAAATTAGGTGTGTTCTCCAAATCTACATAAGATCTCCAAGATTTATAAACACAACAGGCCTGAATGTTATACCTTAGGGAGCGACCATAGGCATCCACATGACAAAGCACATCTATGAGGCTCAAGGAATCCAATATCATGATCTGAACTGGTGATAGAAACATCTAGGCTAACACAACTAGAGAACATGTCACTCTTGAAGATCCTTCAAAATGAATTTGTAATGATTTATGGACCCAACAATGGGTGGTCTCTTTATATAACCTGGTATTACATAATATCCACTAGCCAAGGATCACTACATCATCTACAGTACACAAATCCCACTCTATGAGTACCTCGGCACCTCATGAGCATGAATCCACCCTAGCTAGGGAACACAACCAACTAAAGGGGGGTTTCACTAATCCAAATCATCCATTATTTCTCTAATCACATAAAACCATAGCCAACCAAAAGAGGAGAGAACTAGATCAAAACTCAGTTATAATTTCCTATCCAAGATATCCCAAGGGTATCATCCTCAAACCAAATTCCTCATAGAAACTACCTCAAACATCACAACCAAAGGCCATCTGAGCATGGGATGATACAACTCTAAAACTCACTTTCCAAATAGATGAACTAGCATTGTCGATCAACTCTCATCATATAAATCAGGGGGCCTATCTTGGTACCTTGGATCTCAATATCCAACAAAATATCCACCACAGGCTCTCAACAATCTACCTCTGAGCCAAACCAAACTTGGGGATCCCATGGTCCCCAAGGTCACAATACAAAGATATATCCAACTAGGGACTCCCCTACTTCACCTAAGATCTTGGGACACCCCCATCCCAAGATACTCAAATATACCAAAGGCCATAGTAAGATCAGGACACCCTATAAGGGTTCCCTCTAGCTTAACCAAAATCATATGACATGCCCAGTGCAGAATCATCCCAAATGGCCCTCAATGGTCCCCAACTGATCCTCAATTAACAACATGCCCAAAGGGAATCCAAAATAAAAACATGTCTACAAGTTCAATCTCAAAGATCCTTATGACCACATCGAAAGTAAAAAATTCCCACAAGGGATCCTTGGTACAAAACAAACCTTTCCATAGTAGCATTTTTAACCACAGACTATGAAAAATTATGATCACTTGATCAGAAACAAACCCACTAGGGAGTATATAAGAGTTCCTTGGACCCATCTTAACATCTCAATGTCACCCAGTCATAACCATTATCCCATGGAATCAACCTAGCCCAATGGATCGAGCAACTCTCATCCTTGGACCCAAGATCAATACCTTAATTCCTCTAACCTCGAGCAATTGATCCCAATATACAGGGACAAAACAAGATATCCCTAGAGATATTATTTAATCCCACCTTCCAAAATCCATCCAAAGAACCTCAAACATATTTCCATGGTACCCTTGATATATGCTAATCATTGAACTCATAACCCTCACCCATGGCTTGCAGCTCACAACCCAAACCCCAGGAGGATTCTAAATCTGAACATCAATTGAATCCTCCTAAGAACATTCTCTCATCCAAAAAACTATCCAAACAGCCTATAAATGTTGAATAAATTCAACCATAATGATATGTGTAGAAAAATGATTATAATGGACTACTCACAAGTCTAATTTTGACACAATGGTGAAAAATAGGAAAAATGAGCCAAGGTGGTAAAAAGTACATGGCATGTACATCGGGTATACAGCATGTACCTACAAATTTTATCTATGGTCCTGTTCTATAGGAAACTCGGAATTTACTCTTATAAGGTACATGGCATGTGTCTCCTAATAAATGGTGGGTAACCCCACATATGTACCTACCGGTGTACCTCATCCCCACTTGGCATGTACACCACCGAACTATACAACATGAACCAACTGTACATGGTGTTTACCCAACATGGTTTCCCCATACACATACATATCCATGTACAAGACACAATACATGGTCACTTTTCATGTACCTCACACAGGTTCATATCGTTTACCCTACATGGCCATGTGCCCCCAGCATACCCCGAGTTTCAACTACATGGTGTGTACCCCCGGTGCATAGAGTGTAGTCTCAAAACCCCATATTCCCAAAAAAATTAATAACATGATGCATTTATTCTCTGAACTACATTTTATATACATGGGTTTTCCTAAACAAAAAACCCTCAAAATAGTCCAAAACACCTAATTTATCCCCCCAAGTTATAGATTAAGCCCCAATAGGGCCTCAGCAACCCATTTAAGGATATAAAAACAAAAAAACTAAGCTATATATATTTATTGGAAAAATATAAAATGATCCTACCTTCGAGTGTAAACTACCGATGTTTCACACTGAATCTTCCACCCACAATTGTGGCACTCTGATCCAGGACTTGAACAATCCCCTTATGGTGCATCCTCCGACTCTCCCTCTTATCTCCCTCCCCATTTATTAGTCATGAATTTCCAAATCCCAAAAGTTGAATCCATGGGTAGAAAAAGGGAATGGAGAAAAGTGGAAAAGAAAAAGGAATGAAAAGGGGCTTGGGCCTAGACCTAGTGTCTGCAGCGGGTTTATGCCTCACTTGGGAAAAACCCTTTATTTTAGACTCAACCATGGAGAAATAATATCAATCAGATTATTTGTTTGAAAGATGTCACCAAATGAATACTCATGAACAATGTAATATTTAATTAATTAAATGTTAAATATTTCATGATAATTTGAACGGCTCATTTTTTCACCAAACTCTTATCATAGGGTAAAGACCCAATTTTAGGACTAATAGTGGTTGGAAAAATTATTTGAGATCGTATTTTTCACGACCCGTCCCCTGGGGCCCGTTCCATGACTACCCCAATCCCACATTCCATAGGCCAGGGGTTGGCGACTAGCATCGAAAGGCATATCCCTATAACAGGAAGTCATTGCCTTTAAACCTGTACAAACACACAAACCAAGAACACAACAAGAAGAAACTGTGAAGTAAACTACTATAGTAAAATGTGTACTGAAAGTAAAGGGGTCGGAATACAAGCTCAACTAGAAAGTACAAGTACAAATGAAGGAGGAAATAGCTCTTAGAACATCCACTGAGGATCCTACCTGAAGGGTAGATATATCTCATGATCAATAGTCATTGTGGTATGTCACTTCAAATGGTCCACCTCTGAGAACCATCCAGTCTGGGCTCCCTCAGCCTCAATCAATGTTGTCTATCGTCTACACAAGACACAAAAATTTGTGGGCGTATCCCATGCATGGGTGAGTATAACAATACTCAGTAGAGACCCTGATACCCTCAAAGGTCTCCCAGAGTTCTAAAAAGGAAAAACCACAAAGAAAGTTCTCAATTGCAAAGCACGAAGCAGTATTCAATCGACTCTACTTAGGTATATACCCATACATATACCTAAGTTATCAAAATATACTCATCTCATACATGAGGAACCATAAGGATCCAACTTTTGAGCCATTTTCACATCTGATCCATGAGGGAAGAATACCACAAAGGTAACACCACGAAGGTAACACCATGAATGTAAAAGTACCACAAAGGTAACACCATGAAGGTAACACCACGAAGGTAAAAGTACCACAAATGTAACACCATGAAGGTAACACCACGAAGGTAAAATTACCATAAACGTAACACCATGAAGGTAACACCATGAAGGTAAAATACTCATCTCACACTAGGTATATAATTTAAGTACGAAAGTACATATGATTAGTCATAAAACTAGATCATATTATTCTGTCGAGAGGCTCTACTGCTGACCCACACAGAATTGATAGATACTGAACCACATAGGATCTCTAGGCACTGACCCACACAGGATTGATATATACTGACCCACACAGGATCGCTAAGCACTGACCCACATAGGATCGATAGATGGTGACCCATGTAGGATCGATGTTCTTTCTTCACATTATAGTCAGCCACAAGATTCCTGTACTAATCTCTCTTGATTATGAGAGAATCCTCTCCTTAATCCATTTATTGTACCTCAACCTCCATGAAGTTCCATAAATAAGTATCCCAAAGGACCTCAATGTTGTAAGGGTTCCAATGAGATAGACGGTGCGTCAATCGGACGCCCAGTCTGTGACTTATAAGCGTTTTAGTACCGAGGGCCCAGTTGGATTAAGGTTCGATCCAACCTGGATGTACTAAAACTTTCTCCAAAACTCAATTGGATTATACAAAAAGGACTATCTCACTCTAAGGATATCAGAGCCATATATGGTTTGTCAAACGGACGTTTGTCTCACAAGTTATGGCTCTTTTAGAAAAACTGGGCCAAGAAGGGTCTGGGTCCGGTCCGACCTGGTCAGGGTCTAACCCGACTGGGCTGCGGTCAAGCCCGACCCACAGGGGGGGCATGGCCTGGCTTGCAAGGGGGCGTAGTCTGGCCCGTAGGGGGTGCGTCCTGCTTGGTTCGCGCAGCCCGTCTCGTAGAGGGTGCGGCCCGCTAGGCTCAAGCGGCTCGGCCCACGGAGGGGAGCGGCCCCCCGGTTTTCCCAAACAGCCTTTTCCATTTTTTTTGTGTGGCGGAGCCATGGGGTTCCACCAAGTCACCCACAGGACCCGTAGGGAGCGGGTCCCATCCCTCTGTCGTGGCTTCCGAGCCATTGTTGTCTTCAGTGGCGCGTGATGGTGCACTGCTCACCTCTTCCCACGGCCGACCGATATCATCCACCGCTGTCCACTGTAGTTATATGTCGTGGTTGTCTCTCTAGCGGCGTGTCGTTGCACGCCGCTCCGCCTTTCATGGCCAGCCCAAGCCAGCCGCTGTTTTCACTCGCTACGGCAATGGCCGCATCCTTCTTCGCCAGCGCCAGTTGTTGGCGGTCTTCTATGAGTTTCCAGGTGAGCTCTAGTGGCCCGTTTCTCCATCCTAAGGTGCCAATAGACTCCCTGGGATGCCCTCTTCATCGCTAAACCCACAGTTCTAGGTTTCGTCCAACTTGAATAAATTGCTCGCAAAGAACACGTCAAATTTCAACAAAAGGTGGAGGGTCCAGAACTTTTTCATTTGTCTTGTTCCCTATGCATTAGCTTGATATCAAGAGGGTAGTATAATGATTTAACAACTCTTAAAATTAGACAATAAATAAACCCTATTTCAAGATATTTGTAGAACATCTGCATTTGAGGAAGAGTCGGTGTTCATCAGTTCGTGATTCGGTGGGGCTCGTCACGGCTCGGTGGAACCAGTTCCATCCTCCAAGTGGTTGGCATCACGGTACTTTTCCAGAGGTTTGTTTCTTGGTGAAGTCGTTCCAATACTCTACCCTGATCTCTATATAAATAGGATAGGGGTAGGGTAAGTAATGTCATTTGTAATTTATGAGGTTCATTTAATGAATGAACCTCCCAAATTCCAATTGTGTTGTTGCAAATATTTAGGATTCAATCCAGTTAATGGATTGACATGTCATTGGTCCCGTCACCACCGCTTGTCTATTGGAGGAAAAGAAAAAGAGAAATAAAATTAATTTGTTATTTTATTATTCTTTTAAATTCCCAAAATCTATCTTTTTCTCCCAACTTACTATGGTCGAAGTGAATCCTTCCTTAAGAGAATCTCGGTGCTATGGATTAAATGGTGCTCTTTGATTTTTAATCTAAGTACCGGTTCAAAAGTTAGAAAACATTTCTCTCGTGTTTACTAAACGTACCTTAAAAAAAATTCATAAATTTATTTCGGGCACACTAGGCCTTGGAATCACACGCGTATTACAGGATAATTTACCATTTGTTAATTGAAACACTTACATGGACAAAAAATCAAATTTCCCCTTATTTTTACAACTTGTGATGGTGAAATATGTCACAGTATCCATGTTATATGGCTGCCAAAGATTAATTGGAGTGGGTTTCCAACCCCCACCAATCCCCCATACCCCTCAATAAACTTTTTATAAAAGGAAAATTCATTTCTCCTTAATTTGTTATGTATATGAGATACATAATAAAATTTTATTTCCTATTCAATTTTATTTCAATTTATCTAATATTTATTTTAGTATTAATTTTCACAACACATTATTAACATGAATGATGAAAAATAGAGAAATTTATCAATATTTCAAACACCTAAAAACTTTAATTCACTACTCTCAACATTACTAGTAGTGATTTCATGTATTGGATGATGGATGTTGAAATTAATCTTGAATCAATTTATATCATGGAAAAAATTAAAGAAAATAATTTTCAAAACATTTAAAATAAATAAAAATTGATTTTATTCCTAATAATACGTCTTCGTGAGGGATTGAAATGTTAATAACTCATAGAAAAAAAATCCAAACAAACTCGAAAAGAGTTTGAAAGAGAGATATGATAATAAAATGGATGGTGTTCATCCCATGACCAATGATGATTGTAATACTGCATGCTTTAAATACTATAAAAGGTTTAGTGATTACAGTTATTCAATGTATAGAATTATATAGTAGTTAAATTATTATGGTATTGCGGTTATAAATAATAATATTCTTGAAAATACATATATGAATTTTCATTAATCTCACATAGCCCTATAATTGAAAATTATCTTTTGAGGGTATATAAAATATCATAATATCATATAACTATTACTTGTAGCAAATATGAACAATGATATTTTGATTAAAAAACATCATTCTCATAATATTGTTTTTGTAGTATCATTTCCTAAAAAATGATATATTTCATGAAAATAATAATATAATAGGGTGATGTATATGACATGATTCTTCTATTTGATTTTATTTTCTTGGTAGGTATGGTCGAATGTGTTTTCATATCCATGTTCACCGTCATAATGAATTTCGGGATTAAATAAATATCATCTCAAGAACTATAAACAATTCTTAATATTCCTACTATAGGTGTGGTTCTAAGGGACGTTGGACCTGAGTTTATTGAACCCTAAATCACCTATGTAAGCTCTATAAAGAATCACTTTAAATAAATAATAATAAATAAAACATTGATGATACATCCTATAAAGGGAAAGAAAGGGTGGAGAATTTTATGGAGAATCATGAACCATCAAATGATGATTTCACTTACCTCAAGGTTGAGGATATAACTTGGGAATTTTATGATATGATAGCTAGAAATAAATCAAAACATATCTAGTAGTTATGATATATAGTAAATTGTTTGATTTTTAGGATTTTTATTTTTTATATTGTAATATTTAAATTTTATAAAGATTTTTTATTAATATCATTATTTTACTTTGAATCTTTAAATTGATTGCATAAACTGAACACAAATTTTCTTATCAGATAGTGTAACAATGCACATAATTCAAAAAAATATAAAAAAAACTAATTTTAAACCAATATAACCAATTGTTAATACTATATCAGTTATTACAGATCAAACATAAGTGACTGGTGAAGTAAATTTTTCTATACCTAATAAGTAAAATTTTATTAAAATAAACTCGTTTCCCCTAAATTCCAAAAGAAACCTATTTTTTTCAATGATATATACCAATATGGGAATGATACTCAGACTATAACTAATATAAATTAAATTAAATGTATTTTACTATTAATAAATTTAGTAAGAGTCATATATTAGAAAAAGTACAAAAATTACCATCTATATTATATTGTGTGTGTGTGTAATTAAAACACATATTGTAGTAAATAATAGACAAAATAGTTAATTTATGTCATGAAAAATTATGTTATATTATTTTAGGAATGATGTGGTAAATAATTTCAAATTCTTACAGACATTTAATAAAGGGCTGAAAGATCCTTCCACTAAGAAAAAATTTATTTGAGGCATGTTATATTAGAAAGATGGTTTTGAGACCATCACCAACCAAAATTATGTCTAAAATTTCTACCTTTATCAAAAACATTAATGGGATATATATAGACTAATTCATCTATTGTGTGGACTATTTAAATATTTTATGGTTTTAATTAATGCATCTATTAAATTGTCACATTTTTGTTTTCTATAAATGAATAATAAAGAATTTTCCTAATTTATTTCTCAAATAATTAAATTGAGAGTATAATTATAGGATTATTTCATCAAAAATTAAGTCTTCATAATTCAATAGAATTTATATCTCAAGATTTTAATGATTAGTATATATAAATGAGGATTATTTTAAAGCATCCTATCATCCATGTGAGTGCACAAAATTGTTTAGTTGAATCACTAATAAAAAACTTCAAAATTATTATAAGAATATTGGTAATGAGAAAAAAATATTTCAATATCTATATGATTTTGTGAAATATTTCATAATTTACCATTAATTCACATCATACCAAGTACAAATCACAAGCATTCTCTACTCCAGCTAGAATTTAGCTAAAACCCTGACATCTCTCACATAAGATATTTTTGGTTATGAAATATATGTATCAATTGATCCCCTACAATGTAAAAAAATGGGACCTTAAAGGGTGTTGGGAATAAATGTGGGATATGAATCCCCATCTATCATCTTGTATATTGAACCTTAAAAAAATATAAAAAAATATTTTTAATTATTATTGGATTGTGTTAGTTGACAATATTTGTATAGTGAGACTTCCATGGTTGTTTACAAAGGTGTGAAAAATAATAAAAAAAATATTTATAAGAATTTTAATGTATTTGTAACAGTTTTATATATATGATATAAGTCACTATGTGACACTTATTTTCATTTTGTGACCCAACTATTTCAAAGTGTCATATTCTAAAGGTTGTAATCATATGGATTGATACACACTGTGAGTTAGAGCCTATATGAATTAACCTATATATTTCTTTGAATATGATAGATTCATCATTATTTGATATGCATCATTATATGATATGAATAATCATTTAATGAGTGGTGTTGTAGATGGAAATATAGAAAATTCCCTTAATAAGTAAAGATTTCAATGTTGGTAACCTTCGTACTTAAGATTTTTTCTAGTTGAAATCGTATCTTGGGAAGTAAGACCATGCCAAGAATTGAGTTGGGTGGATTTTAGTGGCTCTTCCATTTTAGTGATGCCCATGTTATAAATAAAGATCATGACATGAATACTCGTATGTAGTTTTCAATATTATTTGAGTTCATGTTTCAATTCCATGATGGAGAGAGTCACATCATGGTGTGTTGTTTGAAGGAGAATTCCCATTTTCACCCTGGTATGTTTTGTAGAGGAGATCCATGGAATTTTGATATTATAAATTACATGCCATGATGAATAGTTTCATGTTGTGGAGGTTTGTGATTTTAGGATAATGGTTTTAGAAGTGAATAGAATCCATTTCATGATGATAATTTTCATTCCATAAGTTAGGTGACTCAATATATTTTTGTATGCTTATTCCTTATCTTTTAGGAGAGAAATAAGGGAATTAAATGAGTGATATTAACTAGGTTTTGAAGAGGGTTATTGAATGAATTTTTACATATTAACATAGGTGAATTTATGCTCAATAAATAGGGGAATATAAATATTCTCTCAAGATATTAGAGATATCTTTCTCTTTAATGAATAAGAAGATGGATCATAGATCATATTGTGACAGATAGACATATGAAGAAGGAATTCCAGACTTATGATGGAAAGTAAGAGAAGAAGATAGATCTGAGAGGTTATGCCATGGGAGTTTCAAGGAGTTCGTAAATTTGGATGAAATTGAAGTGGATTGATAAACTACTTATTTTTTATATTCAATATTTATTCATGAAGATCGAGGAAACAACCCTTAAATAGGCAGTGAGTTGTCTAAGTGGTTAAGAGTAATGGAAATCTGTTCTGTTGGGGTTTTAAATCTGGTAGGTTAGTGAAGAAGATCTAAAAAATAAAAACCAAAAATGTGATTGTGTTTAAATTTCATCAACACATCATTGTAACATTATTCTTGGATTAGCTATAACACCCCATTATTTTAAAAGAACACTTTTCAATAGTGTATACAACACACAACATTGAGCATAAACGAACCTCAAAATATTATTATTTAAATATGACTATTATAACCTATCTATTAAATTATAGAGTGTGGATATCATTAATCATATTATGAAATATATATAAATTTATTAACTAAAAAATTATTGATTAATTCTTATAAAATAACTACTCAAATTTTAGTAAAGTCATTTTATATGATTTCTTTAAATATGTTTTTTATTAATTTTTGTTAGAAAATAATATAATTTATTTTTTACACTATTATTAAATTTATTTAATAAAATGAACTTAATTTTTTAAATAACTATAAAAAAATCTTAATGTGGAATTTTGGGATTTTTCTCAAAAGATTTATCTTCCAGTGAATAATGAAAAATACCAATTTCTATTGAAAATTATATTTTTATTACAACTATTTTTAAAGTTTTATTTTATTTTAAAATGGTTTAAAAGTAAAATTCTTTATATTATATTATTAATAATATAATTAGATTTGTTGGAATCAGTTTCATAATTTAATTTACTATGAAAACATTTTTATACCTTAAAGGGTATTTTTTGAAAAATTGTATTTCATTGCATTTAGTGTTTTAATCTTAAATTAATTTCTACAACTTATTGAAATTGAATATTAAATAATAGATCCTAAATTTTAAATTATGGGTTCTTAATTAATTAAATATATCCCTTTTATTTTAATTCATTATGAATAGTAACTATAGTAGTTTTTGTTACCATGGTAAAGGGTAAATTTGGTGATTAAGGTTAAAATTAAAATGATAAGGACTACAAAGTGACTCTAAAACTTGACTAAATTTTATTGTATAATTAAATTTCATCCATACTCATACAATATTTATTTATATTACTTTTTTCTATTTGGATGATATTATGACCTTTATAATATTTTATGTAAAGAATATCCAAAAATTTCACACTAGTTTTTAATAACTATTTTATTTTTAACATAAGGATAATGATATGATATGTTCAGCCATAAGTAATATTTTAAAATATAAATGATTTATCTTCATCGTGATAATTTATTTTTAATTTTTGGTGAAGAAATAATTACCTTAAATGATTACAAAACGCTGATGTAGTAATTATTTAATTATTGGAAAAATAAAATAAATTATATTAAAATAATTAAATGTAGTATAATTTGAATGATTTATTGTGTCCCATTAATTTTATATATTAATGTTGCATATAATAGAGTTTTTATAGATTTTTATTTGAATTCTACCTCTGTCTTGATATAATTAATGACAAATTAAATGAATATTATCAAAAAAATGACATTAATAATGTTTTATCAAATTATTTGAAATTAATAAAGATATTATCTTCATTTATGTGAATATAATATGGTTTAAAAAATAATCCATGTTCCATTTATGAGTCACTTTTCTATTAATAGAAACATTATTAACCCTTTGTGGTTAAAATAGTGTTTATCGTGGTTAAGGTCAAAAATAATTAACCAAGGGGTTAATAAAAATGATAAGGATTAATGTCATGAACCAGCCCAAATACCCTAGTACCCTAATAGTTGATCCAGCACTGAAATATCCTGAAGGGCATTCCTGATCACCCAGGGTTGGCAACTAGCACCAAGTATCATACAAGATAAAAAAAGGGACCAAATTTTCTATAAATAGTAGAATATAAAACATTACAAGTCAATATAATCAACATTATAAATTGAGAAAATACCAGAAACCAAACAGGTATAACAAAACCCAAATTAGTACATCATTAAAGTACTAATAAAAAAAGACAAAATCCAAATACAAATACTTCAACAAGTAGTCAAAATGATCAAGAACATCCACCACCTCCAAGTGGCACTTTCCCTTGGCTCAGACCTTGTATAAGAAAATATAAAAATTCTTGATGGAAAAGGTAGAGTGTGAGATATAAAGCAAAATAGGGTCTCACCAAGTGTTCCATAATCTATAACATAAAAATTTACCATTAATTATATCAATTTAAATAAAATAGGTCATGAAATTTAAATTTTCATATTCAAATTCAAAACATACTTTCATTTCAAAAAAAATATGGAAGACACATCCAAACAACTTTCAAATAGGCTTAAGTGAACATTTTATATAAAATAGTTTATTTAAATCAATTGAAATGAATAAAATTGTTCAATAATTAGATGGAACATATATAAATTCAAACAATTCATAATATAGAAATCACCATGTACAAAATCCTTGTGGTGAGTCAGTATATTAGGTAATAGTATCCTGACACATCTCATGGTGATCACGGATCAAGTCAGGTGTGCACACAAAAATATAAACCAATATAAAGGACCTATAACAGTAAGTATACACCCAAATATGGGAACCCGTAAAGGGAATCATAGCTATAATTATTTTAGTAATAGTTCTCATCTTCAATACATTATTAGGGAGGAAAGGTCCTAGAATGCGTTTCCCAATTACCACTAACTACCCAGGATAATATTTCATTCAAAAATCAATCAAATTAGCAATTAATCATTTTAAAACAGTTTAAAAATACAATTTCCCATTTTCAATTTCCAACATGCCTTTCTCTTTTCAAAACCAAATCATCAGTCTTCGTCATTTCATTCCATTTCAAAACACTTTTTGATTTAATCCATTTTCTCAAAATCAATCATGAAATCATTTAATCAAAATATTTCCCAAATCAATCCATCATTTTTCATAAATCCACCTCATAATTTCAATTCCATTGGAATTGGATATTTTTATCAATTTCTATGTCACTTTCAAATGAAGAATCAAATCATCACAATTACATGTTTTTAAATTAATTAAAAACACAGTTGAATTTAGTCTATCAATTAAAGGTTTAAATTATAGGGAAATTACTATAGAACCACCTATCTTTAATGAAAGATCAATAATCAAAACCCGAAGTTAGATTCACCAATTAATAACAAAGGAATCATAGATCAAGAAATCAAAAATTGAATCAAGATCACATCAAAAGGATTTTGTATCCATCAAAAAAAATTATATAATACCCTTTAAGGATGAGAGAACAAGATGTTGTAAGAAAAATCACAAGAGAATATTCACTTACCTAGAGGAGATTAAATGTGATCAACCATTATTTGATCTTCCAAGAGAAATGTTTTGGGGATCCAAAACTTCTTCTTGCGATCCTCCTAATCCAAGGAATTAAATTTAGGTCAAGTGAAAGTCAACTAAGGGTATAAATGGGGGGTTTTTTATTTTAAAATAATTTTTTAGAATAAAAAAGAGTATGCGTGCATGGTTTCTAGGAGAGGGTATCATGGTTAGAAAAATTGTGCAACCCTAAATTGTGTTGCACGGTTTTTACTAGCTAGGCGCATGGTTTTTCAAACTATTTTTTAACCATTCAAATCCCCACTATATAAGGTTGAACATTTTACACTGGGGGGGGATGGTTTGTAAAAAATATGATCCAATCATCTACGGCCCAAAAAACCTCCAAATTTTCTAAATTTCACCCGAAAATCCCTGAAACACAACCCAACCAATATTAGATCAATCTAGGGTCTAAGATTACTTGAAAAAAAGTAATGGAATGTTAAAACCTCCCAACCATATAAACTTTTTATCCCTATAAGTCTTGTTAAGAAGTTTCCATATCAAAGATATGAGGCCACTGCTCTCTCTTCAGTGCCTCCCTCTCCCAAGTCTCATGAGAATCAGAACCATGATTCTATAACACACATAACAAATATATCATCCTCCCATTAAGTAACTTTGTCTCAAAATCAATAATCCTAACTAGATGCTCAATCACTGATAAATTAGGCTCAACATCAAGATCCATCTACCTCAAAACATGATATGGATTGGAAAGATACATCCATAGCTATGATACATGGAAGAAATTATATATCAACATCAACTATAGTGGAAGTGTTACATAGTAAGACACTTTTTCCACCATCTCAATAGCATCAAAAGGTCCCACAAAACAAGGATAAAGCTTCCCTAACTCCCAATCCATCAGTGATCCAACTGAGGTAAAACTATCAATAATACCTAGTCACCAAAAAATAAATATAATGGTCTATCACAATGATCAGCATAGTATTTATATCAGATCTATGCGGTCAACATTCTATGATAAATCAACTAAATATTTATTGTTGTCTCTTTGACCATGTTTAGTCTAACCAAGGATATTTAACCAATATTCGACCAACACAATGGAGATTTACATGGACTAACATATAAGACCTCAAAAGAATCCATTCTTATTTCAAAATAGTAACTATTGTTATAAGTTAACTCAACCAGTCACAAATGGTCATCCTATGCTCCACCAAAATCGATGATGTAGGAATGAATCATGTACTCAAGAATATTTATATTCTTCTTTGTCTATATATCTATTTATGGATGGTATTCCATACTCAAACAGACCTAAGATCCCATCACCTCTTGAAGGCCATGCCAAAAAAGAGAGGTTAAATGAGGTTTCATATCATACACTATAGAATACAGAACTTCATTTAAATAAAAAATCTCTTTCACATAGAGACTTTCAAACTCCAAAACTTTGGTTATGTCATGAATGTGTATGAAGTAAGATAATTTGGCCATCCTATCAATCAAAACCCATATCACATTCTTCTTTATAGGGGTATTCATAAACCCAACCAAAAATTCCATAGAAATCACATCCCACTTCCAAGTCAGCATTGGAAGTGGATGAAGAAAACCTGAAGGTCTCTACCGCTCTGTCTTGACCTATTGGAAAGTATAAAAATTAGAGAAAAAATCATTACTATCTCATCTCATACCTAGATGCCATAATTGATGTCGTATGTTATATAAAATCTTTTTGGTTCCTGGGTTCACAACCCATGGTGAATTATAAAAATCCCCCATCACATATTTTCTCACTAGTAAAGGTACAAAATACTGGTTCTAGAAACATAGGATATCCTCAGAGGAGAATGACCATTCTCTAATGGTCTTTCCACCATAAAAAGAGTCCCTAATATTGTAGAATTTATTATCAATATGTTTTTCATAAATAATCATCTTAATAATTTCAAAGTTCGACTAAATACTTTCCAAGACAACCTCAAACTCTTCATTCTAGACTCCTAAATGAAAATGTGAAAAAAGGGCCATCAAATTCCACTATTCATATGATTCTTTTACATCTTGGTTCATAATTTTCTTTCTCAATTCATCAGTGATGAAATTCCAACTCCCTGGGGTATAGGAAATATCTAAACCAAAATGTTATAGGTACTCCACCCAATGCCTCTATTGGAGATTCAAATCATTTTTAGAGAATATATAACTCAAACTCTTGTGGTTAGTATACATGGTAAACCATTTACTTGAAAAGTTAATTCTGCCAACTATTAAGTGCATGCATCACATATATGAGTTCATGGTCACGGTTCAAATAATTATTCTCATATGGACTAATATTTTAAGCACCATAGGCTACCACATGATCACCTTATATAAGTACACAGTCCAAACCTGAACCTGATGCACCACAAAAAACCACATATCATTATCCAACATCTAGAACAGCCAACACCAGTGAATAAGTCAAAAGATGTTTCATATCAAAAAATAACTCTGACATTTTTATCCCAAATGATAATTACCCCCTTCCAAGTGAGATCATTCATCGGAGAAGACAACTTTGAGAAATCCTTTACAAACTGGCGATAATACCCCACTAGACCTAAGAATCTATAAATCTCGAAAAAAAATGGTTGTTCCCATGTCATAATAGACTTTACCTTCTCATGGTCAGCTGATTTTATGTGTTCCAAGACCACATTTCCTAAGAACCTCACTTCCCAAATCGAAAATTCACATTTTAAAATCCTGGAATAAAGTCTATGATTTTTCATAATTTCTAGAACTACTCCAAGATGACGTGCATGATCCTTTTTTGACCTATAGTAAACTAGGATTTCATCAACAAAGACCACCACGAACAGATAATGATACTCATGGAAGATCATATTCATTAAATCCATTAATATTTAAAGATAATTGGTTTGACCAAATGGAATGAGAAGATACTAATAATTTCCATAACTACTCTGGAATGTTTTTTTTAATTTCATATTATTTTATTCTTAACTAGTGATAACTAGGTCAAAGATCGATCTTTGAGAACCACTTTTCCCCTTTAAATTGGTCAAACATATCATTAATCTTCGGTAATAGATACTTGTTCTTTACCATAACTCATTTGAGTTTTCATTAATCAACATATAGGTAAAGTGTTTCAATGGATTTATTATCAAAGAGAACAGGCACTGACTAAGGTGACACACTTGAGTGTATAAAGAATTTCTCTTAGAGATCATCTAGCTATGAATTAAACTCTTCCATTTAAACTGGTTCCATTTGTAATATGGTATCAATACTAGTTGAGTTCCAGGAACTAAATTAATAGAAAACTCTACCTCTATTAATGATGGAAAACCAGAGAAATCATAAAGAAACATATTGGGAAACTCAATGATAACTAGAGGGAGAACGTCACTCAAATATTCCTACTATAAGTCAAAATAAAAAACTAATATTACTTTCCCAACTCTGAATAGGAAGGTACAGATCTAATCGACCTTAGGTCCCATTATCCCTGAAATATACAGCTTACACCATCGGGTGTGGTAAAGGAGACCTATCAAAGATTGAATTCAATTTGGGCCACATTATCAATGTGAAATTCTATACTGAGAATGAAATCAGAAGGTTTCATATTGAGAACCCAAAAAAATCCCAAGTAATATAAATCTCTAATAAAGTTAAGATACAAGTATGAAAATTAGGACCCTTCTCTCTCTTTATTTTGAGAGGTATAGTAATATCCATCACATAAGGTAAAACCTCTATAGGAAGATTTAGTAGGTTCACAATACAAGTGGATATAAATGAATGAGATATGCCAGTATAAAATAAAGTAGTCCCTAAATATAAATCTATAGTGATAGTGCCTCTCAAAGTTTCTAGATCTGTATTAGATTCTTGTAAAGACTATTCTACTATATAAAGAAGCTTCATTCCAGATGTCTATGGATAGAACCACTTTTTTCATGAATCATCAGATTTCACTACAGTACTCTTAGGTGTTGATGATCTCATGTCGTGCTACTGAGTATAAAATAAATGGAATAATTTTTTTAGGTGTCCTGAGAAACCAAAAAAACTAAAAATATTTAGTGCCTCAGTAAAAACACATCTTAAACACCCATGATTTCCACATTATAAGTAATTCAAATGGAATATTCCAGCCATTATAGGAGGTCTAGAGGATACCTACTATCGATAACCATCATGAGACTCATCATTCTTCCTCTTTCCTTTAATAAAACTCATAGAAGTCCCACTATGATAGAAAATAACTTCTGATAATGCTAAATTACTAGCCAGGTCAAGCTCAACCATTAGTGCCCTATCCATCATGTCGGTATAAGAAGTGAGATTTAGTAATAAAAACTAAGAAAAATATCAATTCAAATACCCATATCAAACTATCAAGTCTTCATATTCTCATTCGATACAATATTAGGTGCAAACTACATAAGCTTGTAAAAGATATTTGCATACTCTATCACAGTCATGTCAGCCTGTTAGAGTTTGAAAAAATACATAGCCTTAGCCAAAACTATAGAATTGGGATATAATTTATTAGTAAAAATAACCCTAAATTAATTCATCTATAAAATCTCATGAGTCTTTATCATCACCATCGAGTCACACCATCTCTTTCTAGGTCCCTTTAACTTGAGGGTGGCACATTTCACCTTAATCAAATTAGGTGTTTCCAGGAAATAAAATAAAATCTCTATATTTCTTAACCAATCCTGAGGATCATTTGAACCTTGGAATTATGGTGGATTTTGGTGAAGAAACTCTTAAGCATGATTCTGAGATTCATCCCTCAAAAGTTCCATAATTAGATCCTGAATGAGAATAGGTGCATGTGCCTATCCCAAATCTTGGGTAGCACACATTATATTCTCAACAATATATTAGTATATGGGAGGATCCTAACACTATGGTTCACTAGAATCTTCCTTCTTTTCCTATTCACACATCTTCTTGGAGGTATGATTCTACAAAACATCAACAAAAAATATTGAAGATAATAGAATATTACTCAGATTAACAACTTAATTAAGTGAAATAGGAAAATTGATCCCATTAGATAAGATATCAAGATTTTTATTTAAACATATCCAAATAAAAATTAGGTAAAATACTATAATTAGATAAAATTATTATTCAAGAATCCTTTACCAAACCACCAATGGTAAATTAAGGATCATTACGATGAGATATGGTAAGAAACTGACTTGTAACTACCTCATAAGTCCAGAAAAGGTATCTCAAATTTCATACTGACATCAAGTAAATATGCTAAACCAACACCTTTGATACCAATTTATCATGAACAAGAATAGATACCCCAGTGCCTTGATACCTAAACCATCACTTATATAGCTTGAATAGAATTCTTGATCCTCATGGGTTGGTGACTAGCACCCGGTAGCATAAAACATTAAAAAAGGAATGAATTATCCACAAAAGTGGAATATAATAGATTACAAGTCAGTTTACTCAACATTATAAGGGGAAAAAGTACCAGAAACCAAACAGGTATAAAAAAACCCAAAGTATTACATCATAAAAGTACTAAGCATAAAGACAAAAATACCATGATAACAGAAACAACCCTTGGTATAAAGGATTAAGAACATCCACTACCTCTAAGTGAAACTTTAACTTTGCTCAAACCTAGTATAAGAAAATCTATAAATTCCCAAAGGAAATGGTTGGGTGTGAGTTATAAATCCCAGTAGAGTCTCACCAAGTGTTCCAAAATCAATATAATAAATATTTACCTTTAATTCTATCAATTTAAATAAAATAGGGAATGACATTTCAATTTTCATATTTAAATCCAAAATATGATTTAATTTCAGAAAAAGATATAAGATATATCAAAATAACTTTAAAATAGGCTTAAATGATCATTTTATATAAATCAATAGGCATGAATAAAATAGTTCAATGATTCAATAACATGCATATCAAGTCAAACACTCATAATATAGTAATAACCATGTATAGAATCCCCATGGTAAGTTAGTTTATTAGAAAATATGATCCTCACACATCTCATAGTGATCATAGCACAAGTCATTTGTGCACATATAAATACACCCCAATCTAGGGAACCCATAATGGGTAGTCTACACCCTAATAGGGGAAACCATAAAGGGAGGCCTATCCACAGTTATTTTAATAACAATTTTCATCATCGATCCATTTCTAGGGAGCCAAGGTCCTATCATGGTTTTTCTAGTAACTATTAACAACACATGCTAACATGTTCTTTAAAAATCAATAAAATTGGAAATTAATCTTTTTAAAATAGTTTTAAAATATAATTTCCCAATTTCAATTTCTAACATTCCTTTCTATTTTCAAAAATAAATCATTATTTTTCATCATTTTTTCCATTTCAAAACACTTTTCAATTTAATCCATTTTTTTAAAATCAATAATGAAATAATTTAATCAAAACAATTTCCAAATCAAGAAATCATTTTTTATAAATCCACCCCACAATTCCAATTCCATTGGAATTGGGGTTTTTTATCAATTTCTGTATCACTTTCAAATCAAGAATTAAATCATCAAAATTTAATTTTTTTTAAAATCAATTAAAAACTCAATTCAATTTAGTCTAGAAATTAGAGGTTTAAATTGTAAGGAAAATAATTATGGAACCACCTACCATTAATTAAATATCAATAACTGACACCATCAACATTATTCACCAATGAAGAATAAAGGTGTCAGAGATTAAGAAATAATACCTCAAATTAAGATCTCATCAAATGGAGTTTAGATCCATCAAAAAAATGATATAATACCATATAAGTATAATAGAATGAGATATCGGAAGAAAAATTATGATGGAAGATTAACTAACTCAAATGAGATTAAATGTGATTGACTATTCTTTGTTCTTTCCAAGGAAGGGGTTTAGGGAGCGAAAAATGCTTCTTGAGAGCCTCCTAAACCAAGGGATTTGAGTTAGGTTGAGTGAGGGTAAACCAAGGGTTAAACTAGGGGGTTTAGGATTTTAAAATAATTTTTCAAAATAATTTTTGTTTTATGCATGGTTTCTTAGAGAGGGCCACACTATTAGACAAACCATGCACCCTAACCATGTGTGTAAGATCCCGTCTTTTTTCTGGTATGTATCTCTTTGATTTTTTTGTAAACATTTCTATTGGTTATGTTTTCACTATAAAAGTTTTTGTTTGAATAAACACAGTATTGGATTGTGAGGAAACTTTGGAAAATAGGAGTGGATCTATGTTGAGATATTTTTGGGGGGAAGTGACCTAAAGTTCAGAGATTTATGCTTTTTTGAGTTAATGGAGTCGGGGAATAAATGGGTAAAGTGTTTCATAGTTTCTTGGTAAGATGAGAATATTTAAAGGGATTTCGATCTATTAAAAAGGAAATGGTATAAAAACCCATCTATATAAAATTTAAACACTGTGTAAAGGGATTACATGTCATGTAATTGTTTGAGGGTTTTAATAAAATAAAGTTATTGATGTTGATCAAACATATCTCCCCATTTTCTATTTTGAAACTATTCAATTATTCATGGAAATATTGGTGTAAATATGATTCAGTGTGTATCAAATGGATATTAAATCATTATTACTTAATGGAGTCATTGAGGGGAAGTGTAAAATAAGAAACTATATGAATTTATTATGGATAAATATGAAATAAAAGTTCAGTGTCTAGATAAGGTGTTGTATGGGATGAAGAATACACCAAGAGATTGGTATTCTAATATTTACCAACATTTGATAAAGCTTTAATTCCAATTATGTGGAGTTTATTAGAATATAAACATAAATAAATATAATTATAAAAGGATTTTAGTTTTCATTTATGTGGTTAACTTAATTTTTGGAGGATCAAACAAATTATAATGAAATCTATTTTCAAAATATATAAGGTGTGAGTTTGAAACATCGAGGATTGGGGAGTCAATATTTTTTCTTAGCTTATGGGTAACATAAAGAAGGCATGGAACATATATTTATCAATAAAAAATATGATAAAGAGTCATTCAAGAGTTTGAGGATGGAATATTTCAACATTATAAAGACATTGGTGGTTACTCAAATGAATTTAACAAAAAATTATTATGGAAATAAGGTCAATGTAATAAAATATAGATCAGTCTTTAGAAGCTTACTATACCTAACATCGATATAATCTAAAACTATGATTGACAATTTTCAACATACATGGTACCAATGATATCCCAAGGAAATACTCATGCTATAAGTGAAGAGGATTCTTTTTTATTTTAATATCATGGTGGATTTAATATTTTTTATCATAAAACATTACAGAAAGATTTGTTGAGATACACTAATGTGAATTGGGGTGGCTTAGTGGATGATCTCAAGTCAACATCATGAATTTCATTCTATCTCATAGGTTTATTAAAAAAAATTGAGCAAGAAGAAAAACTAAATTTCACTTAGCAGTGTGGAGTCTAAATATATTGTGGATACTCAAGAGTGTATTTTATTTCTATGGTTGAATAAATAGCTTAAGGATGTTAGAGTTGATGTAAAATATTTTATTTTAATCTGGTGTGATAACTTGAGAGTTATCAATCATATAGAAAAATTCATCTATCATTCATAGACAAAGAACATTGAGATAAAGTATCATTTGATAAAGGGTGAGGTTGAATAAGTGATAGTGTAGTTGGAGTATGTGTCAACACAAAATCGGGTTATGAATGTCAGGAAAAAAACACTACTCAAGGTTAAGTTTGAGTGGCATCAGTTGGATCTTAGAGTCTAATTTTCTCTATCCAACTAGATGGTATGGAGAAGGAATCCTCACTCCACTATAGAATTTTTTGTTTTAAAAAAATGTAGGGTAATTATTATATATTAAATTTTTTGGATTTTTAACCCTATCTTTTTATAATTTAAAGAAGATCTTTTTAGGTTTGTTTTTTATGGAGGGAATTTTTTTAGGACTTACTTGGGAGAATTTATCCATGTTCAGAGGTGAATATGGTTTGGAGTGTCATTTCCTATTAAAAATGGGGGATTTATCCCATTATATTTTTCTAAAAAAGGAGTAGATTTTATGAATGACCATTTAGAGGGAGTAGCTTAGTGTATGAGTATTGAAGAGCGTGAAGATTAAGGAAGAATTTTCATGAGTAACTTTTCATTTAACTCTTGTTTATCACAATGATATTGACTCGTGTGTGATTAGATTTAATGTTTAGTAAATAATTGATAATGTAGAAGAAGTTGAATGGTTTTAGACTATGTATATGGTCAGTTGTGAATTTTTTATATGGTAATGTATTGAATTGGTTTTTAATGAGTTATAAACAAACCCAAAAGCATAAGATCATTATAAAAACTTTCTTTGTGCATTATTGGGTTTTTTTTAATAATTTTTGTATGATGAGACTTCCACAATGGTTTATAAATGCATAAATAAGGTTAAAGAGGTTTTTATGTAATCTGGAAGGAGTTGTAGTAGTTTTTTCTACATGAAAAAAGTCATGTTGTAAAACCTTTGGTCATACTGTGACCCAGCTATGTTTGAGTAGCCTATTATGAAGGTTGGTATAATTGGAAGTGATTGACACCAAATAGATAGCCTATGGGATTTAATCTCTAGTGTTTTTTGAAGATGAAATTTTTTTAACACCGTGGCATGTGGAATAAATCCATTAGTGGTCTTATAGATGGAAATATGAAAAATTACTTGAATACATAATAATTTCCATGTTGGAAACATCATTAAATAAGATTATTTCTAGAATATTTCATGTCATGGGATTTATATCCATTTTGAAAATTTATTTGGATGTATTTTGGTGGATCTATCATTTTGTACATATCCACAACATAAAATAGGATCGCAATGTAGAGACTCGGTATACAGGAGTCAATATTCTTGAATCTCAAGTGATCAAATCATGATGGGGAGAGTCGTTTCATGGTGCACTAGTCGAATTATAATTATAAGTTTGCCTCCATGAAATGTTTTTCTGATGCAATCTATGGAATTCAAAGATTATTAATTATGTTCCACAATGAAGTGTTTTGTACCATATATTTTATTGGGTGTATGCTCATGTTTTTTAAATATAACATACATCATTTCATGATGATAATGTTCATTTCATGAGGAAGTCTAGTTAAATTATTTTTGTATTCATTTTTACTATATACTAGGTGGTAAATAAGGGAATTAAATAGGTGATATTTATTCAATTTTAAAGATATTTATTTGAAAAAAAAATCCATTTTAACCAAGGTGAATTGAAAATCAATTAAGAGTTAAACCTATAGATTCTATAAAGATAGTAGATATATCTTTCTCTTTGATAAAGAGGAATAAGGTTTATGGGTCATATAGAAATAGAAAGATAATGTGAGAAGGAATTCTAAAATTTTGTTAAATATAGATAAAATAAAGAAGATATGGAATTTTATCTTACTTGAGGTTTGTAGAGCTTATCATAGTGGATTAAATTGAAGTATCTGATATGAAACTACTAGTGTAAACTGAAACTTTATTTATAAAGATCAAACAAATAACACTTAGTTATATAATGAGTTGTTTAAGTGGTTAATAGAATTTGGTTATTTTTTATATGAGTGTTGTAAACCTATAGGGTTAGTGTGTCTACTCTAAAATATAAAAACATGCATTTCACTTAGTGTTTCAAGTGTATTGTCACATCTATGTTGCATATTGTCACAACCAGTAGGTTGTGTGTTATATTTTTTAATAGTATTTTTTGTATTTTCTGAAAATTATTATCACATAGAATACATGGATTATATATTTAATATGACCCAAAGGTTTTGGAAGTGGTTATTAAGGTTTTATGTTCTAGAAGTTAAGTTTCTCAGAAGTTTTTTCATAAGTAGATAAATATGGATATTCAAAAAATATTATGAATGTTGAAAATTGGATTATTATTAAAACTATTTATATATTTAAGGGTCACTGAGACCATATAAAATATGTGTAAAATTATTCAGTAGATCATTCATAATGGTCATCACTTTGATACATAAAGGTCACTTGGTATATGTATATAAATAGAAATGTCTTAGTGAATCTATTTGTATACATAAGAGTCATTATCCATTAAAAGTGATAAGTATGAGTCCCTATCTTCTAAAATAAGTAAATTTTGAAAATAAAAATATATATATTCTCCATGTATACATGAATGATAAAGTCTATGTGAAAATTGAAATACATAAAATAGAAAACATTCCTTGTATATATAAAAGTAAATTATAAAAGTTGTATAGAAATTAGCAAAGGGAAAAACATTCACCCTGTTTATGTAAGAGTCAATCAGGGTCATATGTAAGATTCGGGCCATGAAGAGAAGGATTTTGGAAAATTATGGGAATGTTTACTATAATACGTAAAGGTAACTAGGATCCATATATAAAAGTAACTAGGTGGTATGTAAGAGTTAATTCTATCAACTTCAAAACATATGTAAGAGTAACAGGTCGAATAAGTTAATGATTAATGGATTATAGTTTGACTCTATGTATAGAAGAAATTTCATGCCCTAGATATAATATTCAAAATGTTAATCTCTGAACTATGAAGTTCTTTCTACTATAAAATATGATTGATAGCTTTCCCAAAAAATCATGGAAGACCTGGTGATACTGAAATGGAATGTAATACATTTTAGTATGAATTATAAAGAATATGCTGACTATAAAATGGGAATATAATGATGTTTAAATTGTAGTAGAAGTCATGTTGGCTAAAAACTATGGATATTATGAGAGCCAAGTTGTAGGAGATTTTATTTTGGGATTATATAATCCCTATGTAAAATGGGGTACAACATCGTGGGAAGTGTAGAAGTCATATTGTTTCATCAACAACCATGGATTAAAATGTACTTTATCAATCATAAAATAAAATTGATAATGATTATTCATCTAAAGAATATCTATACCATGAAGTGTATTTGGTGAGTATTAAAGGAATAACTTTTTAGAGGTCCCCACGGCACATAAGATTGTCATTCCATGATGGATAAAAACATGTCATGATTAAAGGAGGATTAATTCGTAATATTTAATTAATTAAATAGAAGTTATATTATAAAAAACTTGATCTAGAATTTTGTTAAGTAACACACCATGAATAATGATAACATGTAATGGTTAGGATAAGAAAGTAGAAGATCATTATTTGGTGGATTATAACACACCATAGAGATTGATAACACATTGTGGTAGGGTTATGGAAGGATAATATCACATCATAGAGATGGTCATCATACTGTGAATAGGTGATTTTTAGAATATTAATCATATTATTTCGAATTTAATTTCAGGATATTGACTTGGTTTAATTTGAATTTAAGGAAAACATTAAAACATGTGGTTCGCCTGGAAAGATTTCAGAGGAGTATGAGAGAACAAATTGATCTCAATCATCAGATCATAAAGTTGGTTGTATGGAATGATTATAAAAATTAATTATATAAGTTATATAAAGAAAATGTAGATAAAAATATTAATACATTTTTCATGGATGAAGAAATAGATCCATATAGGATTCCATTGAAACATCATGTTTACATTCAGTGACAAGTATTGAAGGAAGAAGATGGTGATCCATAGTTATTCCCAGATATTCAAGAAGACAAAGTAAAATAAGAAAATTTTAGTTTGGAATTATCTTTATCTGGAGGAAAAGTGTTTCTACTATTATATTTTGGAATATATATACTCAACCATAATATTAGGGAGGTGATCTTGTCCGATATAAGATAAGGAGAGAATAACAAATCAGATCTTAATATAGTATATGTTTAGAGATTATGGTATAGGGTGTCTCAGCAACTTATTCTAATCTATAAGTGACCTTAATATCTATAAACTATTCAAAAGACCCTCAAGTCTATTAACGAATATTTTCCTTCACCAAAGCAGTGCATGGAGGGAAGAAGAGGGGGTGACCCTAGGATCGACTGTATGTCTTTCCTGAACCTTTGAAATAACAAATAATAGTAGTATTACCTCATGGTACATTGATAAACTATTGACATATACTCCTTGGATTAACCCTTTGTGGTGAGTCAAGAAAAATCCTTGTTTCCTACATATTCTTTTTTTTTTTGCATATGTGTCTATTATTTAATGTGACCTATGAGAGATAATGTGGGGTTGAACATGGTCCTGTTAATAAAAATATGTGATCTAAATAACCAAGGGGACTAAGATAAAATAAATATTTTTAATAGGTGTGCACCCTAATTCACCCACTATCCAGGTGATCCATGTTAATCTAGTCCTATAAAGTGTTGTTAGAGCCAAAAATGTTCTGATGTGAGTTTCAATATCTTAATCTAATACACACATATATTTGATGATGAAACATGCATTTTTCATAGGAACTAACTTTGATATTTTTAGAATATATATTCTTATGTTTCTACAAGGTTTTCGAAAGGATATCATAGAGTTCATTATCCAAGATTCTTATTTTATGAAGCTTAGTAATAGAATTAGTGATAAAAGGATAGAAAAGATCTTGACTAAATCCTTATCCAATGATGTCATGGTCTAGCCCATAGGGTCCCTCCAAACTGGTAGTAAGCTGAGTGTGACATCCCAAGCTCATCTCCAATAGGATAGAGGCTAGCGACTAGCACCGAGAAGGGATATTGATAAAATGGTAGTTCTTATCCTAAGCATTAGTACACACACACAAAACCAAGTGCATGAAATAGTGTGGATATATAATAAAAGACTGAACACCTAGAGTGTAAACCATTCATGCAATAACCTCTATAAAATTATCAAAGTATAGTAGAAAAACATAAAAATTATAAAGGGGAAAATAAAAAACCAATCATAAATGAATTCCCAAGATAATAACAAATGTAAAAATAGAGAATTAAGAGATCCAGTCTCACAATATCCAAGGTTAACTATCAATCTTGTTTATCTCTTCAAGTTGTATCTATGTTCCTCCAAAATTTGGTCCATCAATATCACCACTGGTCTATATTTCATATTCATAAGACACAACACATGTGGGAAAATCCCATATAGAGGTGAGTATATACATACCCATTAATACACCCTGAACACCAAGAAGGGATCAAAATAAAGATATACTAGTAATCTCAACCCATAAGAAAGATAGAAATGAAACCCAATATATATAATCAAAATAAAACCAAGAGAGATATAAAGGGTATCTCTACCCATATAAGAATGATGATTCATCCTACAACTCTAAAAGTTCTATCTTCAATGCCTAGAACCATAAGAAACCTCACCCGAATCTGAGTGGATAGGCTCGCTCATCACTACTGCACTACACATTTGTGGGAGCACTAACTCCCAAGGAGGAACCACTCACTATTAGAGCTCAAAGATAGTGGATTACCACTTTTTAGATAGAGGAATCATGCCCATTTGTAGTATTGGGGAGTACCTACTCTCCCGGTTTAAAGAGTATTGGGAACCCATGCCCTGGTGTGATAGGGGAGTACTGACCCCGACATCTCTTTGGTGACCAAACCCAATCACTACCATCATCCATGTATCATTGAAGGAAGAATCACGATTCTAACACCCTTTTTCATATCTATGATTCCAAAACAAAGTCCACCATCACATTTTACATGGAAAACTACTTAGCATAGGATACTCGTGGACCCAATCTCGAGTCCTAAATGAGGTGATACACAAGGTGGAAGTATCATAGAAAAGTGTATAGTATGTATAGGGTGTACATGATGTGTCTTTTCTACCCAGGGTCTTATCATTTATTTTAGACCATTCCCATGTACTTAATCCTATGTTATGTTCATGCATGTGTACACTAGTTGTGACCATGTACACTGGTTGTGTTCTTAAGTACCCTAGCCATGTCTGAGTGCATGGTTGTGCCTGTGTACTATGGTCATGCTCATGTACCTAGTCATATCTGTTCCATGTACTCATGTGGTGCACATTGAGCCTCTTGTACCAGATCACATAGTGTGTAGGGTCCATACATGATGTGGGATATTTTATTATTCCTAAAACCCTAGCTACCATAGTAATAGGTTACACATCATGTGTTTTTATACTACACACCATGTATATTAGGATTTTATAGAAAGTAAAATCTATTCAAAGCATCTCACCCACTCCACCCCCACCACTATATTTGCCTCAAATAGCGATGGGGAACATGGGTCAAAGGGCTGACCACCCCTAATCCATCATTGGTGGCAAGATTATAGCCACCCGAAGAACTCCTAATTCAATCCCCTCACATCGTTCCCCCTAACACAAAAACCCATGAATGAGGGACCCCAATATTCCTCTAATCCATCTTTGATATCTTATCTCACCGCATCACGCCATGATTATACTCTCAATCCTGAACCCAAACATGTGGTATCAGTCCTTTTACTAAATAAATATGGTGTAATGATCATATACCGGGTACTTATTGAACCACCGGACAAAGGAAACACCGATTATGAACATTCAAAGAATGATGGGATAAAAGCACGGAATAATAAGGTGGGGAATAGGCATGTAAATTTTTTGGGTTATCTTCCATTCATTTATATAATAATCTATTATCACAAGGTATAAAACAATATTCAATGAATAATAGGGTTCTTTCAAAGACTGTCAATCAACAGAATCAAAGGAAGATAAAAAATCCATGCTTTTTAAAAAAAATCAAGGGTGGAGAACCATGAAATAACATTCCCATCCTCATGTTTCAATTAATCACTGATGAAGAATAGGTCTGTTCTATTGTCATCAGTGGGATTCAGGAACTTTATTAGGGAAGACAAATCCTTTGAAGAAAAATTGCTTCTCCATGATCAATTGTCCTTCATCAATAGATCTTTTCCTTTCTCCTATAATATCCCATGGTTATGAATCTAACCCTAGTAATTCATAATATTGATTAATTTATAGATAGGGTTAGGGTTTAGGTAGTTAAATAAAATATATTACTTATTTTACTTGATGCACTACCAATGGTTTCCCTCAATCAAAAAAATCAACAATGATCAACTTTATATTGTGCTTAGGGTAAACCCTATGTTATGGAAACAATCATAGTCTCATATTTCTTATCCATGGTCCTGATTAATAGGAAAACCATTTATTCTAAAAATATTCACATGGGTGATTCAATATATATTAATATTTTTAATATATTAATTCCAGGGTCCTGCAACACCCAAACACAGCACTGATTCCAATGAAAACTCAATATATATATATAGAAATATCTAAAATAATTAACCAAAAAATAGGATTCATTACATTATCCCCTCCTTCAAGGATTTTCACCCTAAAAAGAATAATATATACAAAAATATTGGGGTACTGAGTCCGCATATATCTCTCACACTCCTAGAAGAACTCTTGGACATTCCCATGCTTCCAAATCACATAAATCGAAGGGATAATCCAACCATACTTGATCCTCTTCTACCAGTCCTCGATCTCCACCAGGTACTCTTAGAGGGTGGCTCTGTTCTTGATGTCTAGATCTCCTTAATCAATAATGTGCATTAGGTCGTACACATATCTCCTCATCTATGAAATATAAAATATGGAATGCACTCAATCTAACTAGAGGGGAAAGGCTAAGTGATAATAAGACACTCCAAACCTCCATAAGATCTAGAATGGTCCAATTAACCTCGAGGATAACTTTCTTCCCCAACTAAATCTTCTCAATCATCTTCGTGGGGAGACTCTCCAGAAAATATGGTCTCCCTGATAAACTTCCAAAGGCCTACCGCATAGATCCACCTAATATTTATATTAGATCTGGTCTATCTTTATATTCTCATAGACCACCTGTACTTTCCTTATCATCATCAGCACCAACATAGGCCCAATAAGAGATGTCTCTCCAATCTTAGTTCAGCACAGGTGTGACCTATAGGTTCTCCGGTATAGTGCCTCAAAAGGTTTCATGATGATAGTAGAGTAATATTTTTTATTATAAGAAAACTCTACTAATGTAATTTGATCCTCCCAACTCCAAACTAATTCAAACACATAAGATCTCGATATATCATCCAACACTTGAATATTCTGCTTAGTTTTCCCGTCCATCTGTGTGGGAAATGTTATTCTCATCTCTAACTGGGTACAAAAATACTACTAAAAACTTATCTATAACTATGAATTAAACTAAGAATCATGGTCAAATATAATCATTATGGATACTCCATGAATCTAGATGATCGTCTATATGTACAACTACCCTAAACTATCAACATAACTCTACTCCAAGATGGAAAGAAAGTGTGCCAACTTGGTGAGTTGGTTAACAATCACCCAGATATAATTTTGGACTCTCACTGACCATATAATACCCATCATAGAATCCATATATATTTTATCTCTATTCCATTTAGGTATCTCAAGAGGTTGATTCAAACATTTTGGATCATTATGTTTATCCTTTACCTTATAACATGTAAGATGCCAAGAAAAAAAATCAGTAACACTCCACCTCATTCCAGCACACCAAAATTATTGTTGTAGGTACTTGTATATATTTTCCACAACGGGATGTAAAAGAAATGGGGAATAATAAAACTCCATCAAAACCTCCTCACACAACATGAATGGAACCACCTCCCATCCCTAGAGACGGATGGTGTGCTCCCATCCTTTAGAAAATCCATCTGGTGAATATTTTGAGGATATCTAGTAATGAAAAATATCACAATAAATATACCCCAAATGAACATATCTCACATTCTGAAGAAGTGTTGGAGTCACCACCATTAACTGAAGATAAGTTTCACCCCTCTCTTCTACTAGGGTTAGCTGCAATGCGGTCAACTACTTAGATGCCTCCTCCGCCAAGTGAGAATAAGGATTCCTACTAAAGAAATATTCCACCACATTTTTCTTCCCAGAAGTATAGACTATCTCAAAGTCATAGTACTATAGTAAATTCATCCAATTGCTCTATCTCATGTTAATATCTCTCTAAGTGAGGATATACTTGAGACTCTGATGGTCTGAGAAGGAAAAAAAATGCTCACCCAAAAGATATTGCCTCCACATCTTCATAGAAAAGACTACTAATACCAACTCTAAGTCATAGGTATCATTGTTCTCTTAATGGGGTCTCAAATACCTCAACCCATAAATTATCACTTCCTACTTATACATCAACATGCAACAAATCCCAAGTCTAGAGACATCGCAAAACACCATATACTCAATACCCTCCTTCGATAGTATCAAAATAAGATCATTGGTAAACCTCAACCTCAACTCCTCAAAAGATCCCTAAAACTAATCAATCTAGGTAACGAATTCCCTTTACATGTCATGTTATTCAAAGGTACTACTATCTTGGAAACTTTTCCCATGAACCTCCTGTATTACCCTACCAAGCTAAGAAAACTTCACACCTCTAGAAAACTCTTTGATGGCTCCCAAGTAAGCACTATATCAATCTTCACGAGATCCATAGCTAAACCATGTTAATAGATAAAATTCATAACAAAGTGAACCTCATAAATACAAAACTTAAACTTTGAGATTTTATTATATAGCTGGGGATCCCATAGTTTGACTAGGACTTTCCTCAAGTGCTCTGTATGATCCTCTTCTAATGCAGAGTATTTGAGGATTTCATCGATAAAGGAAAATATGAATTGGTCTAAGTATTATTAGAATATTTGGTTCATAAGATAAATAGATATAGATGGGATGTTATTTATACCAAAAATAATCACTAAGAACTCGTAGTGTTTGTAGAAATATTATAATGTCATCTTAGGAATATCATTCTCACAAATCCCCAACTGAGGGTAGTCAGACCTGAGATAGATCTTGGAGAACTAACTCAAACATTTAAACTGGTCGAAAAGGTATTAAATCCTTATAAAGGGGAAGTTTTTCTTTATTTTTACCTGATTCATGTGATAATAATCAATACAAAGCCTCAAACTCTCATCTGTTATTTTCAAGAACAAAATAAGAGCTTCCCAGGAGGGAACAAAGGTTCTGATAAAACCTTTCTCTCAAAGGTCATCCAGCTACAACCACATCTCCTAGAGCTATATGGGGACCATAAAATATTTCTTAAGAGATATTGGTACACTCTTGGGTTGAAATTTTATGTACAAGTATATCTCCCACCATAGAGGTAGTCCTAGGACATCTTTGGGGAAGGCTTCCATATAATCCACCACTACTACTGGTATCCAGATGCCTAAAGAGGCTACTACACTAAGGGATAAACTAAACAACTAATGGGTGATATTTTGAAGCTTCCTTATCATAATCTATACTCACATAGCCATAATTTATATCTCTCCCATGAAAAATAATCTCATATAATCTGTACAAAGGCATCTAACTCTCCTATGATGACATTCTATCTGGGAACAAACCATAGATAAAAAATACATGCCTAATATTACATCATAAGGTTTTATATAAATGATCAAGAGGTCACGTGAGAAACTCTTTACATTGAGAACCAACTCACATAGCTTTTAGATGTGCGATAAAGAATAATCGCTCCCTATTGGAACCTCTAGACATAGATGTTGGGTTAAATACTTGATTGGAATCTATAGCTTACACAAAATGGATATGAAGATAAAGTAATGACTCGTGAATACATCTAAAACTAATGTATAAAGAGTGTAAAATACATATATCATACCTTGAATTATCTTATGAGTAGCCTGGTCATATCCCTCCATATCCTATGGCTAGTTTCACCCTTGACTATCGGGCCTATGATCCTGTTGTGGGACATCAAGTGGTGGTGTTGGGAGTAGATCATAGCATCGTCCTCCACCATCATATCCTCCCTCTAAATCTCAACCTACTCCACCATTAGAACCATCTCCAAAGGGCTGCCCAGACCATGCCTAGAAGATCCCTGATCTTTATTTTACCTCTTTCACAGAGGTTCGTGCACTACATTTACACCTTCCTCATCATGTTGGGTTAAGAAACCATGATCTATGTGACCACTCCCATCACAAGAATAAAATCACCCCTCTCATAGATGACTAGACCCTCTACATTAACCTTGTATTGTAGATCCACATGTATGATTTTGGGAATGATTATGCCTCCTGTGTTGAGACCCTGGCGATTGAATCCTCCTAGCTATTGTAGATGTCCCAGCTCCATGATGACCACTGCCAAATCTATTCACCCAGTGTCTCTATTATATGAATATATCTATAACTAGATCCTACTCTAATAATCCAGTATAAGTGGGAATGCATAGGGAGACCATGCTAGAAAGGCTGATATGTGTGGATACTAATTTTGAGCAGCACACATAGATCAAAAATCAGGATTTTATACTGATAAAAGGATTCAATGAAGGGAAGATCAAAAAATAGAAGTACATTTAAACTTGGTACAAGATTTCATATCAATTTGAATACCTTTTAAAGTATGATCTAGAAACTCATGTAACCTATATCTCCTAGAAATTATTTAGAGAGAATGTTTCCAATAGGCTTAAGTTATTTTTCAATGAGTTTTTTATCTTTTATGGTGTTTATATTCTTGGATGAAATTTTTTGGTTTCTCACATTTTCATTAAAGGTATATTTTAATAAAAAAATGTTAATTTTTAGTCAATCAACATATCACCCTAGTGGATCATGTAAATCTCTTGAATCTACACATAGTGAAATATTAAAGGGTAATGCTTTTCATGGAATAGCTACTAGAATTATGACCATGTGAGCATTTCCTTATCATATGTTTGGGTAATCAGACTCAACTAACACTTTGCTACTCCTTGAAGAAGTTTGGATGCAAGTGTGGACATATAATTATTTGGGGTATGAACAATTCTGAAAACCCAAATCACCACCTTGATCCAATCCTCCATCATCTAAAGGTCTATATCACCATGAAACCTCAACAGTATCTATTGTTGAAACTCACAAAATTCACTAAGCCAATGGGTATCATCCTCCTGGCCTAAAAATCCATTGACTATCCAATACAAATTTGATCCTCCTCTTTGACCACTAGGTGGAAACCTCATGAGAAGGTACCTCAATTGAAGCTTCATCACTCAATTGATCATCATCATAATCGTGTATCATAATCCTAGTCAGATATCATCATAGATTTATCCTAGAAGTTATCAAGATATACCATGGTTATATGAAAATATATAGGGATTTTACCTAAGAAGGACATGAAATTCAAAATACTCAATATTATATTATGCATGTACCATTGGTTCCCTGTGGCTGATTCCTTGGTATACCAAGTTGATAACTAGATAGTTTGAGTCCTGGTAAATGGATATATCGGTTGTTGCACCAACACTAGATTCCCTATCCTGAAATCCTCACTCAAGATACTCTAAAATTGTTTACCTAAGTCCCCAATCCAATCCTACAAATAATTTCTAACTCCAAAGATAGACTCGGGGTGGGTGGATACCACCTATGATACCACTCTCTCATAACCCAACCCATCAAGGACCACCTTCTTAGTGGTAAGCTAAGTATGACACCCCAAACATGACTCTAATAGGCTAGGGGGAGGTTACTAGAACTGAGAAGGCATAACACTAAAATGGGATTCCTTTTTCTATGTAATTATATGCATGTACACAACCAGCTCCATGAAATAGTGCAGATATATAATAAATGACTAGACTTATAAAGTGTAAACAATTCATGAAAAAAATCTATAGGAAAGTATTAAAGTATAATAGTATAGCATAAAAATTATAAAGGGGAAAAATACACACCCAACTATAAATTAAGTCCCAACCTAAAAAAACTAGAAAAAGGGAGATTGAAAATAGCTAGTCACACAATCTCCTAGGTCGACCACTAAACATGAACATCTTTTCTAGGTATAATTATACTCCTCCAAAACATAGTCCACCAATATCCTTTTTTATTTGTCTATCATCTACATAATACACAACACATGTGGTCAAATACTATTCAGGGGTGATTATATACATAATCTAGTAGGATTCTCCAAAAACAAATAATAAGGAAAAAGAGAGATATAATAATCATCTCAACCCATATGAAATAAGGAAATGAAACCCAACAAATATGCTTAAAAGAAACCCAAGAAAGAGGGAAAGGGATCTTCTTCTCCACTACCTAGATAATAATGATGTGTTACCTAGAAGCTCTAAAGTTACATCTATAATGTTGATCTCCATATGAAATCTTACCAGAATCTAAGTGGAGGGGCACGTTCCTTGCTATTTCACTCCACAACCATAGGAGAACTAACTCCCATGGGGGACCCACTCACTGCCAAATCTCAAATATGATGGATTACCACTCTATAGATAGAGGCCCTATGTCATTCTATAGTATGGGGGAGTACTGACTCAATCTTTATAAAGATTATGGGGGACCCATGCCCTAGTGTGACAAGGGATTACTAACCCCAACATCTCTCTATTCACTATACATTGACACTGTCATCAACCAAGCATTGTTGAAGGATGTTTTATGATCATAACATGTCATTTCATATCTCTAATTCCTAAAAAATCCACGATCATATTCTAAATGGAAAACTACTTAGGATGGGCTACTCGTAGACCCAAATATGAGTCCCAAAGAAGGATATACATAAGGTGGAGCCTCATAGAAAATTACATGACATGTATAGGTTGTGCACGGCATGTCTTTTCTACCCCGGGTCTGGCCATGTCTTCCATACCATGAACATGTACTTCGTCTTGTGCTAGTGTACTCTATTCATACCTATGTACACTGGTTGTGCCCATGTACACTGGTCATGTCTGGGTACCCTATATGAGGCTGAGTATATGGTTGTTCCTATGTAATTTGGTTATGCCCATGTACCTACCCAGGTTTCTGACCATGTACTCATGGGGTACATGTTGATCTACCAAAATAGTTTTATATGGAATGTAAGTTTCATACATAGTGTGTGATATTTAACTCTACATAAAACCCTAACTATTATATTAAGGGTATTACTCAGCATGTGTTCCTAGAATACATGTCGTGTATATCAGGATTTTATAAAAACTCAAGTCCATTCAATGCATCTCACCCACACCTCCTCTCCTACCATGTCTGCCACAAATCGCACCAAGGAACATGGATCTAGTGTTGACCATGACTGGTCTATCACCGATGGATGAATTCTAGCACCCCAAACTAATCATGATTATATCCTACCATGTTGTTCCTCTTAACATAGAAACCCATGAATGAAGGACCCTGATCCACCTCGGGTCTATATCTGATCTCCAATCACACCACATCACACCTTGGTCATACTATTGATCCTAAAACTGAACTCGTTGTATTAATCCTTTTCACTAATGAATTATTTCATGATGATCGTTTATTGGGTATTTTTCAAACTGTCATCCAAATAATACATGAGTGATGAACGTGTGAAGAACGATGGGATAAAATCACAAAACAACAAGGTGCGGAATAAATGTGGCCATTTTTGGGTTGGATTCTCTTTGTTGATGTTTGAATCAGTGATCACAATGGATAAAACATTATTTAATAAATAAATAAACAATCGGTTTTGTGTGAAGATGGCTATCACCAAAAAAAACTGATAAAAACCCATGATTTTTCAAATAAATCAAGGGATGAAAACATAAAATAATATTCACTACCATGATTTTGGATCTATCATTTATGAAGAGTGGGTCTATATCTTTTTCATTAGCAAGATCCAAAAAAAATTGGTGAAGAAGAATCCTTTAAAGAAAAATTGTTACTCCATGATTTGTTATCATTCTTTAATGGTTATCCTCATTGGATCTTCTAATCTCCTAGTGTTATGTAACTAAGACTATAAATTCACCATAATAAATAATTTATATGGAGGTTTATGGTTTAGGTAATTAAATAAAATAAATAAAATAAATTATTTATTTTACTTAATGCACCACCAATGGTTGACCTCAACTAGAAACCTGACATCAACCAACTTTATGTCATGTCTAGGATAAACCTCATGTTCTGTAAATAAATATGGTATCAAATTTCCTATATAAGGTCCTAATTAATGGTAAATTAATTTATTTTAAAATATTAATTTGTATGATTTAATATATATTAATATTTTTAATATACTAATTTTAGGGTCCTACGGCACCCAGACACAGTATCGACTCCAAGGAAATCTCTCGATATATATATATATATATATATAT
The DNA here is from genome assembly GCA_963277665.1 of Viscum album. Lineage (NCBI taxonomy): Eukaryota > Viridiplantae > Streptophyta > Magnoliopsida > Santalales > Viscaceae > Viscum > Viscum album. The sequence goes on along the minus strand of OY728140.1, from coordinate 1,259,407,120 downwards.
ATATATATATATTCAAGGGACTAAACCAACAAAATTAGATTCATTAAAAATGAGGCTTATAAGAACACCTCTCATTATGCTACTTTATTCAAAATGTAAAAGCATTGGTAATAATTTAATCAAGAATAGTAAAATTAAATAATGAAGGGGAATTATCCTACAAACCTGATGAATATTGCCTCATGAAAAAGGTAAGAATTAAAGGAGAAATAAAAATATTACACTTAGAATAAAAAATCTCCAATTAAGGTGATAAATTCTAAACTTGTTGATAAATCTGAATTTAACATTGTTTTTAAAGATACTTCAAAGTATAAAAATTCAAAATCGTCCTTATATATTGATAAAAGTGTGGATTTCAATGATGACATGGTAACAATATATATTCATCATTATTTAGAATGTTTATATACTAATCATCATAAGATCTAATCCATATATGAGAAGGTGGATCAACTAGAAATAATTCATCATGTAGACTATGCATTCATTTAAGATTTATTCATAGCGTATAAAATATTTAAGGAAATAGATGTGTCCTTGAATTTATATATAATAAATATAGGTTTTAAGATGAAGGAGTAAAGTAATATACTTGAGGAACTTTCAAAAGATATTGGGAAAAATCCATAGAGAAAGAGTTAAAAAAAAGTTTTATCCCACTCAATATACAACTTTAAGAGTGGATAAAATATAAAAGATAGACTAGAACATGGTTAGATAATCTTCATTCCAAACTAGAGGAGATAGATGAGAAGATCAAGTATCTTAAATAAAATCGTGAATCTTTGAAGGGAAAAGAGAATATAGAGATTCCCTCTATGGAAGCCTCCATAATTGAAGTACGTAAAGTTCCAAATCTAAAATTAGTGAATAAAAGTAATTTATTTTCTAAACCTAGAAGAGAAGGATCTAAAATGAAGGTTTCACCAAAGTGATACATCTATAGAATATTGGGACACACTATGAGTGTGTTCCTAGAAGTCCAAGGGATCAATGGTGGAAGAAATTTTTTTTTAATGGAATATAAACTGAGGAAAGACAACAAGTGGTATGTGTTTAATGGGGGATGTTTTATATGTGTTGAACATGAAAATATAGATATAAATTATAGCAAGAGTGGAGAAAATAGTCATAAGGAATTCCTCCATTCCTATGACAAACAGGAATGGAAATTTTACCAAAAAATAATTTATTAATATAGAAAAAATACTTAATGGTTTTGAGGAAAATTATAGGGAATAATGACGGGTACACCAATAAACAACTATAGTATAATTATAGTATCCATACTAGAAAGAAAAAAACAATTTTAGAAGAAAAAAGAAGGAAGAAACTCAGCTGTGAGAAATATAGATAAGAATGTGGAGAGATATCCACCATGGGAGAAAAAATCTAAGGTGACTCTAATGGAAATTGTATAGTATGGACCCAAATCAAGCCTTAGTGATTTCAAAAAATATTTCATAAGGTATGAAGTGAGAACTGGTAAGTGATCCCTCTTATAGTAGAGGGATCATGTTGAAGAATTCAATAAAACTGCATCAATATAAGAAATTTACTCAAGTAGGATTAGTATCATGATTAAAATGGATCCCAAGTTAAGGAGGATGAAGAAAACCATAAATAACATCTAAAATAGAATTTTTATAAGTGGTATTCCAATAATAACCACTAAAAGTCTTTAAATAAGGTGGTAATAAAGGGGTGGTTCACCAAGATGAACCACATTCCTCTACTTGAGGAAGTTTGTGAAGTACTCATCTTCCAATGTGTTTATACTTTTCTAATTATTGTTATAACTAGTGTATGATTAAGAGAGAGATACCATCCATGGAGTTATTATACTGAAAGAAGACATGTTTATCAGTTGAAGGGATATAAATGTGACAAGTGATTTCAAAATTATAGAAGCTTCTAATAGTTATCAGACCTAAACAGAATTATAAAATGTTATCAAGTCCCTAATTTAATTCAATATGTGGTGTCAAGAAACCACTTTTTATTTCAAATATGGATATAAAATTTTAATTTTATCATGAATAAATTCAAATGATAAAGATATTGATCTAATTTAAAAGTATTTCAAAGTATAATATGAAATATCCAATGGTGTCAAGCCAACATTGGTGATCAATAAGTGACATTAGTTCATATCTCAAGTGGTGTTAGGCCGCTAAAAGAAAAAGAATATAGGAAATAACATTTATATAATTCTTTTTTATTTGTTCATGTACTAACAAATATGGTATCAACAAATTGTTTTTCAAGATAACATAATATAATGGAATGAAAGTCCTATAACTAATAAACGGTCTCCCTGAATCAAATAATATCTCAATTCTGGGTGTAAAATGTATTATACATTCATAATGAGTTGGTGATGAGAATTAAAAGTTTGTTTAGCCTCATCTAAAAAAATGTAATCCTTGTGAAGATAGTAAAGATCATGGATAACAAGTCGTATCACATGTTTATCACAAATAAGTGGTATCAGTTGGTTAAATATGTGGTATGAATCAAAAAAATGGTAATTTAATGATTATTCACTAATGTTCTTATATAAGTTTGATTGAGATCATTGGGTGTGTTGTTGAAAAGAGTAAAATCTCAAGTTTTTAGTGTCTATAATAAGAAATCGAGTGAAATAGACTACTTTAATATTGTTGAATTAAACTCTTGTTTCTTGCACTGAGTTTCGACTCAATGGGATTAGAGTTTTTTTTAATGGCTCATTTCATAGTGGTAAATTCACTCACTGAAAATTTTTAAGTAAAATGAGTCTTGAAAGAGGAAATGGGTTGGGTATTAAAAGGTGAATAATTGATAATTGATTTATTCAAAAAGTGTAATAAAGTCTAAAGTTCAGATATGAAGGCCCACTTGTGGTAAAAGTACCAAAGGTTTAATAAATAAGTGGTTAGAATAGCCTAAAGGTTTAAAGGTGGAAAAGGAATCCAATAGTTCAACATATGAGTTTTATTTGGAATCAGTTAAGACACACCAATATTTTTCAAGGTAATATTTCAAATGGTTGAAAAATTAAAGAATTTTGGATGTTGATTAGTGGTATCAAATGGGCTAGAAAATAATTGCATGAACAATAGTGGAAGAACTGAAGAAAAATATAGATAAACCCAAGGTGGGAGGAATGAAAATGAAATATTTGGAAAATTTGAACCCTTTTAATTTTATTTACAAATGGGGAGTGAGTATAATTTATCACATATCCATATATTTATTTTGAATAATATAATGGTACGGGGTGGAATTTGATTTATAGTAGTATTGTTTAAAAAACCAAAAGTGGAGAATATTTCAATCCTAAGGTTATGTGTTGGATTTTTTGAAAATACCAATTGGATTTATTGATATTGAGTTTGACATTAGAATATATAGATTAGATAATCAATATAATCTGGATGTTATCAAAAGTGTTAATAAAGTTTGGATATTCCACAAGTTAAGTTTCATATAATATGTTTCAAAAGTAGAAAAATATGGATCTTTAGAAGATATTTTTTAAGTCATAAAATTTTCTAAATGTTAAATATCCCTTTATATGTAAGGTTCACCATGACCCTCACGTTGATGCATAAAATTATTCAAGAAATAATTTTTAAAGTTCATCACTTTAATATATAATGTTCACTCTATAGATGGAGAGAAATGGAAAATTCTTGGTGAAGATATCTTTATATGTAAGTGTCATTATCTTTTGAAGGTGATATGTAAGATTCACTATCTTCCAGAATGAGTAAATTTAGTGAAGGATGGAATAAACTCTCCAATTATATGTGAAATTAAAATTATATGGGAAGTTTTGAAGTGTGGGAAAGAGGGAAAAATTTCCTATATATATAAGAGTAAATTTTGGAAGATTCATAGTAATTGGAAAAGAAAAAAACATTCCCCCTATATATATATAGTTCATTTAGGACTATATGTAAGAGTCAACCCATAGAGAGAAGGAATTTGGAAAAGTCCTAGAATGAACATTGTGATACATAAAGGTAACATGGATCCATATATAAAATTAACTAGGAAGTATGTAAGAGTAAATTCTAATGACTTCAGATCATATGTATGAGTAATAGGGAAGATAAGTTAATGTATAAGGGTATATACTTTTCCAAGAGGATTAGATGACATGTCAGCATATGGGAGGAAGTTCCATGTCATGAATCTTTGAAATGTAATGCTATATAAATCATAAAATTTTATTTATAGTTTGGTCAATTAATTATGGAAGAATTGGAGATATTTAAATGGATTGGAATCTATTTCACAGGGTGTTGTAAAGACTATGGTGATTGTGAAATTGAAATATTATGAAGAAAATACTATAACGAAAGTATTAGTGGTTGGGAAATGTAGAGATGATGTGAGCCATGTTGTACCACAGGCCATTTTGGGATTACAGAATCCCTGTGTAATATAGGGTATAACATAATGGGTGTTATGGAATCTAGGTTGGATCATTGGTATTCATTAATTATGATGTTATTTATAAATCATAAAATAAAATTAACAATGATCATGTCATGTGATAAATATCAACATTGTGAATAGGATTCTCTGAGGTTCAGTGGTAGTTTCTATTTGGAGGTCCTCGCACCATGAAATATTTTCATGGTGGAGAAGGACATGACATGATTAAATTAGGATTACATTATGATATCCAATTATTTTAATAGATCAAATTTTAGTATATTTTTTGGATTAGGAATTTGGTTAATCATTGTGTCCTGAAGAATGATAACATATTGTGGTCATGATAAGAAAGGAAAAGATAATGTCATGGTGGATGATAAAACACCATATAGATTGATAATATGTTGCAGTCAAGCTATTGAAGGACAATATCGTGTCATTGATATTTTCATCACCCCATGAATCAGTGGCTTCCTTAATGTCTGGAAATTTTATTTGGAATTTAATTTTAGGATATTAACTCATTTTAATTAGAATATAATGACCACATTAAAGCATGTGGTGTACCTAGCATGATATTATAGAAGTAGAGGAAGATAAATTTATCTCAACTATCATATAATAGGGTTGGTTTCATGGAAATATTTTAAAAAAATTCTTGTAGTGGTTTTGGAAATAAAAATAAGATATTAATATTGATAAATCTAGTATATAGGAAAAATAAGAGTCATAGAGTATTCTATTAACACGTACGTTGGAGTTGGTTCCCTAGAACCAACTTGTTTAGTATTTGATGACATGTCTTTCTTATTAAATATTTTTCCTATAAAATCATGATTTTTATTATTCATAATATTTTTATGTGATAATTTCTTTAGAATATATGTCATGTTGAAATGTTATAGTAGTTCCCCACAATGATGACAACCCAGTGGTGCAACAACATTATTGTTAAAACTTGTTCTATGGTCAGATGATATTTTCTTAAGGAACATAGACAGTATAGTATATCAGGGGTAGGAGGCTCTGAATACATTTAGAAATATTATCATGGTGTTCACACTTGGTAATCTCTAAGATATAAGGTTGTGAGAATAGGCTCATTAATAAGAAATCCACATTTCCATATGTCATTATATATTCTTATCTCCTAGTGTGTGTATTGATCCTTAGACATTAATATTTTCATTAATGGATATAATGACTCATGCACTTTGATATATTGATTAAAACCATGATGAAATATGTTCTTAATAAATTATGATATGTTTGGTGCATCACAAATGATATATAATTAGTGGATAATGTAAGAAAGTATTTATCCCTTTTATCTCTTGATAAAAGTTAATATCCCAGGCCCTTCAATGGGAATGTAATTACATTAATAAATTCTTATACATGGTGTTTTATGGGTGAGTTAAATTTAAAAAATTCAAAGAAAGATAGATTGATCATATAGGTTGATGACACCGACATGCAACCTCCTATATTTGAGATATTATTGTTAATGAATTATATTAGATGTTAAACATTCATAGGAGGTAGGACATTGTTGAGACATCAAATTATCTCTCTATAGATTATTTGGAATGTTCTTAGACTCTAAACGTGGACTTTAGGAATCTATTACTAATTCCAATAAGACAGAGTCATATAGGATCACCCACTAAGTGTATCTGAAGTCTCAGTTAAATTCTAGTATTAAATTTAACAAGTTAGAAAAAATAAAATTTATTCGGGTTTATTTGATCACCATAATTTAATTTCAATTTATTTTCAAGAATAAGTGAGTTAAATAATAATAAAAAATATTTATTTACAAGTTTGGAGAATATAATATTTATTATATTTATTATAGAATAATGTAGTGAGATTTATCTATTAAACAAATAGTCATTATTTGAGGATCAGTAAATGTCGACGAGGGAAAGTGGGCCGAGTTTAATGGCCTAATTGAAAATAATATAAATGATATTTATTTATATATTATTAAAGGTGTTTCAATTTTCCATATATTAATAATATTATTGTTTTTATTATTATTAGACATGGGGTTAATTAATAATTATAAATATGGAAAGGGTTTAGTGTTCATTTCACCACCCTGGACCTTCCATAATAAATATCTAATTATATATATTTCCTAAAACACAATTAGTATGCACAAAAAATAGAGTGAGACTCTATAAATCCATAGATAGAGATCAATAGATATATAGTGCTCTCCTCCCCTCCTCTATCAAGAAAATGTGAGATCCTCAAGTGTTCTTCCTATCTTGAGATGAATTTTATTGTCGTCAACCATGAACAATCCATGCGACTAGGGTCAGTCGTTCTAGCACATGGTGATTCTACAGCATCATTCAAATATTTTAGTGAACATTTAGATTATATATAGAGGTATTCTACACTTATATCTTACTGTGTAATGATGGTGTGAAAATATCTATTCCACCAATCATCAACAAATATAGAACTATGTTTTAAAGTAATTCTATGTCTACTTATAAATTAATTATAAATTACATGTGAATATCCTTTACCCATGGTTCTGGAATTTTAATCTAGTCAAGTAATCTACTATTTTCATTGCACATGACCTTTTTATCATGTAAATAAATTATTACACATGGTTTATAACTAAGGGATGAGATTTCCATTCCATAAAAGGATGTTTCTAATGTGTCCAGAACCTACAAGTTGTATTAGAGGGATTACATGTTTAATTTATAATTATTTATTATTTTTTAACTGATTGCATTTGTTTCAATTTTATTTTACTTAAAATGAATCATTTTAATATCCAAAATTTTCATCTCTTCTATTTATTCATTCTCAATAACATAACCTATAATAGGTTAAGAATTAAAAAGAATGATCATTCAAATCACACAATATATAGGTTCCATTGGTTCTTCTTAGAAAAATCTAGAATGAATAGTATATAATTTTAGTATACATATTGGGTAATTTTTTTTCACATCAAAATATGTCTCTATCGAGTCAGATCTGACAAAATCGGATCTAATATTTGAATAGATCGGATCGGTGTGTAGAACATGATGGGTTGGAACATGTAATGAAGAACTAAATTCCATGTAACTACTATACATGATATATAGTCCTCATTATCTTATGGATGAGTACACGAGGTTTCCCAATTATACTCTATATTCGATACACAACATGAAGACTAACATGTTGGGAAATCTAAGGTTACATGTTGTGTATTTTATGTACACACCACATACCAAAAACATGTCCATGGAAGGAAACATGGCCAAACCCAAGGTGTCTACTATAGACATGGGCAGAAGACATGTACACACTATGAACTTTTGTGCATGATGTGTAGTCTACTTCTAGTAGTGTTCTTAAATTTTAATGGAAATAAGTATTAAATGCATAATTAAACCTATTTAGTATGTGTTTCAGATGTCATTAATTCAATATTACATGCCATATCATACGATTAACAATTATATATTAAAATTTGTGATGAACACATGAGGTTTCCTTCAAGTAAACTTTTCTACTACATTTGATTTGAAATGAAATTATTATTATTTTAAATTATAAATAATGGTAAGTTAAGGATGGTTAGATGGAATTAAGATAAAATTAATTAATTAGATTAATTTTTTGTGAATTTTCTTAATTAAAGAAAAAATTTAAGTAATTAATAAAAAAGATTGAAAATGTATGTTCATTGCTTGATGTGTGGATGATCATGAGATTAGACCATCCCTTGTGTTTGATTGGTTTCTTTTAATTTATTACAGTTAAATTATTATTGATGGTATGTGAGTCATTCATTCCTCCTTCTTATATAAGGGCCTATATAATCATGGTTTATTTTTATGTAAACCCCATTTATACAATCCATTGGATCCCCTCACCTACATGTGAGTAAAATCTTATGTTTGGATAGAGCTCCCAAGTGAGAGGAGGTAGTCTGAGTCAAGAAGTTGAGGAAAAAACAATAGAGGCGAGGCATAAGAGCCAAGGTGGAATACTGTAACATGAACCAAACTATGGATCAAGGGATTTTCCCATAGGGTTGAGGGTTAGTTTATCATATGATAAATAAACTAACCATTAAATAATCTCATGATCATTTCACTTATATTTTATTTATATCAGTTTCATGGCTAATTATTTATGTTTTTGGATTTTTTGTGATCACCTAATAAAAGAATTAACAAGCATTAAATATGGAATAAAATATAATCAGATTATGTTTAAATATTTTATCATAAATGGTTAATCACATAAGTAAAATCCACTTAATATTAACAAGGCATGTGAAAAGATAGAAATGGAATTTACAAATAAGGAAAAAAGTCCCTCAAACTAAAATATTATGTTTTCTTAGCGTTACACTACTTAAGTTAGAATTGACCTCATAGTTAAAAGTGATTAACCAACCCAAGCTAGGGTGATTTCAATTATTATGGAAATTTTAGCTTTAAGTTTTGGGTTGGCTTAACTTAGTTTAAATCAAGGGTTGACTACTCAAGAAGGACTTACTGTAACTAAGTGGAAAAGGTTAAGGAAATATTTAAAATAGGATTTTAGGATTATGGAGTCCACTCAATAGATCTAGGAACTATGAATTAATGTTGATGGAAAGTTACGCCTACCTAAAACCCTTAAAAAATCTTGTCAGTCTCAAGTATGGGTTATGAGAATAAAATATGGATCCTTTCCACTATAATATATAAGAGAAAATATATTTTAAAACTAATGGTGAGGGATATTATGTTTCGAAAAATAGTGGGAGATTAATAAGAATTTAATTAAATTTAAATTTATTTATCTATTTTTATAACAAAAACAAGTAATAATAATATGCTCTTAATTTGTAGAAATGAAAAATCAAATGACATTGAAAATATTGATACAATCCATACTATATAAGGATAACCTTCTCACCGATATGAATTTCTAGGGATTTTATAGGCACTTGTGCATTATACTACACCACGAATGGAAATCATATGTGCCAGAAACCCCACTTACTAAGTCACTTACCAAAGAGGTTAGTGAGGAATAATTATCTCTCTACATAAAGCATGTGGATAACACAATGGATGTATAATTTTTTATTTTATCCTTCATATACAATGATATTTTAAAGTAATATGGGTATGTGGATGCATATGAAATAGTTTCTCACCTTCAGGGTATTTATCAAGAGACGGTGAGATCATAGAGATATGAGATCTTAAATTCACTTTTCATATGAAATCTTGGAGATTCGCCGCTAGCTGGTCCACATATTTTCAAGATGATTGGATATGTTGAGTGCCTATATATCCCAAGTTTTAGCATCCTAGATGAGTTGTGTATAGATCTCATTTTTTTCTCACTACCCAAAAACTTATCTAGTTTTATTTTGAAATATAATATGATTAATATAAAGAAGCCACTATTAGAAATTCTTACTCTTATATGTCATGTTGATAAAGACATGGGGCATGAAAAACTTATTGTCCTTATGGTGAATAAGAATAAGAGGAACAAGGAAAATGGTATAAAGACTCATTTAGTCTAAAATCTAGATCACTATCCATATAATAAGAATAATATCCAGAGGTAAGTAAAGTAAAAGGATGTGGTATGTTTTATATGTTGTAAGCAAGGCCACTGGAAGAGGAATTGAACCCAGACAAAGAAGAAAGGGGAAGCTTCATGTGTATTAGTTATTAAGTATAATCTTTCTATATCTATAATTTGGGTATTAGATATAGCCTATGGTACTCACATATGTATAAAAATATTAGAACCATGTATATTTTATAGTATTACCAAATATGAGGTGGATCTATGGGATTCAAATGGAGCAAGGATGGATACTCTAGACATTGGAGACTACCATATCACATTGTTGAGAGTATTGTTTTTGGTTTTAAATAATTGTTATTATGTTCCTAGTATTACCAAGAACATTATTTCCATTTCTTCTTTAAATATGGATGTATTTATTTTCATATTTTTAAATAAAGGTTGCTAGTTTTATAAAGATAGTGTATGTTATGGTATGACACGATTGAATAAAATTATTTTTATATTAAATTATAAAAACAAAATATTGGAAATAGATAAAAAAATATGCATGACTCATATAACATCCATTTATGCAATCACTATCTTGGTCACGTAAACAAAAATAAATTGACAGAGATCTATCAAGATGTTTACTTAGACTATTTTGAGCTTAATACACTTGAAAGATGTCATGCTTGTTTACATGTAAAGATGACCAGACCACCATTTGGTGGTCAAGGTTAAAGACACGTAGAGATTATATAATTGGTACACATTTTTGTGTGTGGAACTTTTCAAGTAGAAGCTACAGGTGGATGAAAATACATTATTACTTTTATGGGTGACTTGAGTAGGTATGTTTATATCTACTTAATGAGGTATATTTCTAAATCCTTTGATAAGTTCAAAGAGTTCTAGAATTATTTTTACAATCAACTTGGTAATAAGATAAAGAAACTTCATTCAAATCTGGGTGATGAATATCTTAACCAAGACATTATTAACTTTATATGGTGGTATGGGATTTTATCTCAACTCACTCTGCCTTATACATCACAGTGGAATGGTGTTAGTGAAAGGAGAAACCATACCTTATTGTACATGGTATGGTTAATGATGATCCATGAAAGACTTTCATTATCCTTTTAGGGATATTAATTATAAACGGTATTATACTTACTAAACTGAGTACCAACTAAAGCATAAAATGGTATTCCCTTTCAGTTATAGAGTGAAAAGAATCATGTTTTATCACATGTTCATGTATAGGGTTTTGAGGTATTTGTTAAGACTAGCTTGAGAAACAAACTATCACCCCAAGGCACAAAGCGTATCTTTATAGGGTGTCTTAAGGAAACAAGGGGATAATATATATACAACCCTTCATATAAGAAAGTGATTATTTCAAAACAGGTCGTATTTATTAATAGGGATCACATCATCAAGGAGGATAGTGTGAGAAAGATTAAAATTGATGAAGTTGATGAATAATATACACAAGAGTTGGTACAGGAACTGATTCCACATATCACTGTGGAATATGTTGTTCCTAAAACTCAAATATTGTGTAAGAGCACTAGAGAATTAATAAAACTATATAGATATGGTTTTTTGGTCACCGATGATTGTGGATCATTACTAGATAACAATGATGATCCCTTATCCTATGGGGAGTTTATAGAGAGATCAGAATATACAAGGTGGTAAGAATCCTAATATTTGAGATGGATTCCATGTATCAAAACCAAGTTTTGGTTCTAATCGATATTTCAGTTGATGTAAAACCTTTTGGGTATAAATGATTACTCAAGAGAAATCTGGATATGGAAGTAAAAGTAAATTACTGTAAATCATGACTAGTGGATAAATGGTTTAGAAAACCTCAAGGCATTGACTATGATGAAACCTTTTCTCTATTTTCCATGTTTAAATCCATTGGAATTTTGTTTTCCATAGAAACTTACCATGAATATGATATTTTTAAAATGGATTTAAAAACTACTTTCCTTAACAAGAGACTTAAAGAGGATGTGTGCATGAAATAACCAGAAGGGTTTTTTACTCTAGGAAATTCCCAAAAAAATGTATTTAAGTTGAAAAGATCCATATATAGATTAAACCAAGAATCCATGTCATGGAACATTTGATTTGATAAAGCTATAAAAGAATTTGGTTTCATTAATAATTTATGTGATCCATGTGTTTAAAAGTGGTTTACTAGGAGTATAGTTGTTTTTATAGTAGTACATGTTGATGACATGTTATAAATTATAAATGATATACTATCCTTATAAAAGGTAAAGGCATGGTTGATCAAGAACTTATTCTTGAAGGAATTAAGTGAAGAAACCTACATTCTATGAATCAAGATCATGTGTGATATATCCAAGAGTCTAATTGGACAAGTCAAGGTATATAAAATGACCAGATACTAAAGATGTTTGGTATGGAACAATCCATGAAATGATTGGTTCTATTTTCACATGGTATACATATTTCCAAGAAAATGTTTCCTTTGAAACATGAGGAAAGATAGAGAATGAGTAAGATCCCATACGAATCTATGATAGGATCTATCATGTATTCCATGTTATGTATGGTTTTTGATGTTGCCTATGCTTAGAGAATGGTAGGAAGATATCAATAGGATCTAGGTGAACATCATTGGACTACTATTAAGTAGATCCTTATGTATCTGAGGTGTACTAAGGGTATGTTCCTGATGTTTAGAGGAGATGAATAACTAGTCCTCAGGGGTTATACATATGATAATTTTTAAACATATCATAATGATCTAAAGTCATGGTTTGGATTTGTGTTTTTTCTCAAAGGAGGAGTTGTGAGATATAAGAGTTCAAAGTAGCCAGTTGTCATAGATTCTATAGCATGGTTTTATTATATTTCAACTTCCAATGAAACCAAGAAACAAGATGGATTAGAAACTTTTTCCAAGAGATTGATGTGGTACCTAGTAGTAAATATCCTATCACGGTTTACTATGATAAAACTATAGTGGTGACTCTCTCCAAATAGCCAAGGTCGCGCCAAAGGAAAAAGAACATACTTTAGAAGTTTCATATTTTGAGGTATTTTTTTCAATGAGGTGAAGTTATATTGAGCAGAGTATCCATATATGAAAATTTGGTGAACCTTTAAATAAATCATTTATCTTAGTAGAAGAATGAGTATCATGTGAGAGCTAGTGGAATGAAATTTTTTGTCGGCTGGCTCTTGTGAAAGTGGGATTCTGTTAGATTTGGTACCCTAAAACTAAATTATTTAGTACTTGATTACATTTTTTCTTATTAAATAAGTTTTCTTATAACATTATGAATTTTCTTATACATAATTTTTTTATGTGATAATGTCCTTGGAATATATTTCATGCTAAAATATCATAGTAGTTCCCCACTATAATGAGAACCAAGAGGTTCCACAATATTATTATTTAACTTTTTTCTATGTCCAAGATGATTTTGTATAATATGAAATAGATAATATAGGATATTAATTGTATGAATCTCAAAATACATTTATACATCTTCTCATGGTGTTATCCCTTGGTAATCTCCAAGATAGGAGGTTATGAGAATAAACCCATTAATAGGAAATCCGCATTTACATGTGTCATTGGACGTTCTTATCTATGGATGTTTGTATTGACTATTAGACTTTAAAATTATCATTAATGGATATCATGACTCGTGTGCTTTTATTTATTGATGAAAACTATGATGAAATATTTTCATGATGAATTACGATATGTTGGGTGTGTCACGAATGATATAGCATTAATAGATAATGAAATAAAATATTTATCCCTTTTGTCTTCTGAAAAATGTTAATATTGCAAACCCTTTGATAAGAATGGAATTTCTTGAATAATTTCATGGAAATTGTGTTTGATGGGTGAGTTCAATTTTGGGAAGTCAAAGAAAGAGACATAAATTATATAGGATGATGGAACTAGCATGAAACCTTCTTGATTTGATATTTTGTGATAAAATAATTATATTACATAGTAAATTTTTGTAGGAGGTTGGATGTTGTTGTGACATTAAATTATTTCTCTATGGATTCTATGACATGTTATTAGATTTTAACCTTGTAAAATAAGCGTTTATACCTAATTTCAATGAGAAAGAGGCCTAGAGGGTTTCACACTAATTGAATCCATAGTCTTATTGAAATTCTAGTATTGAGTTTAACAAGTTAGAATAAATAATTTTTTTTTTGGTTGATTGACTTAATTTAATCACAAGTTATTAAAAATAATATGTGAGTTAAATAATAATAATAAATATTTATTTTAAAGTTTGAAAAATATAATATTTATTTTATTTATCATAGAATAATGCAGTAATATTTATTTATTAAATAAAGAATCATTATTCAAGGATTGGTAAATATCAAAGGGGGAAAGAGGTCCAGGTTTAATGGTTTGATTAGAAATAATATAAATAATATTAATTATATATTCTTAAAGTTGTTTAATATTTCAAATTATTATTATTATTATTATTATTAAACATGGGTTCAATTGAGAATTATAAAGATAGAAAGGGTCTAGTGTGTAATTGTCCAACCCTAAACCTTCCATAATAAATATCAAATTATATCTCTCTCCTAAAACACAATTGGTGTGAACAAAGGATAGAGTGAGACTCTCTAACACCCTAGAGATAGATAAAGATATATAGAGTGATCTCCTCCCCTCATCTATCAAGAAAATGGTAGATCATCAAGAGTTTATTCTCTCTCAAGAATAATTCTACTATGGTCAACCATTAATAATGAAAGCAATCAGGATCGATCATTCTAGCACCCTTTGATTCTATGGAATTGTTAAAATATTTTGGTTCATGTGTGGATCATTTCTAGAGGTATTCTTAACTTGGATCCTATAGTACAACAATAATATGATGAGATCTATTCCATTGATCATCAATGAATATAGAATTATAAGTTAAGGTAATTCTATATATGCTTATAAATTAGTTATAAATTACATGTGAAAATCCTTCACTAATGGTTTTAGAATTTTAATTTAGAAAATTAATCTTTTTTTATTATATGTGACCTTTTGATCATATAAATAAACTATTACACATGATTTATAACTAAATGCTGAGATATTAATTCCATAAAAAGATGATTTCACTATGCCTAGAACCAGCAACATCTAGTTCATATCAAGTTATAAGGATCATGGGAAGTAGAATTTTATCAATTTCTATGCCTAGATATAGATAAATATAGAGTGAAAAATATTATTTATATTTATAATTATCCTTATCAATGGTATAAGTGTTGTTGTTGTGATAGTATGGAATACATAGACTTAACACTCATATCAGGGAGTTGATCACATCTAGTATAGAAGAAGGAGAGTGAAGAAAATGGGAGATTAACAAAGCATCTATTTAGAGATGAGGATGAATGGTGTCTCCACTACCTACTATAACCTAGAAGAGGCCCTCATGTTTATAAATTATTAAATATACCCTTGCATCTATAGACTGGTTGTTTCCTTTACCGAAGCAATGTGAGAAGGGAAAAAATAGAGTGGCCCTAGGATCATTAGTGTGTCTTTTCTGAACATTTGTAATAACTAGATTTAGTAGTATTACCAATTGGTAAATTGAAACAATTTCAATTATACTCGTCAGTTTAAACCATTATGGTAAACCATGTCAAATCCCAATGTCTTATGTATGTTTTATATTTCAATATTTGGGTTTATTATTCGGTGTGATTAGCAAGAGATAATGTGATATTGGACATTTTCTTGATAACTTGGGAAAAATATCTGAACAACCTAGGGGACTAAAATAAGAGAAATATTCTTAATCAGTGTGCATCCTAATTCACCCCCCCTCCTCACTCAGGGTGCTTCAGGTCAAAATGGTCCCAAAAATGATCCTTCAATTAGCCCAATTTGGGTTAATAGAGTAAAATTGATTTTCCCTCTATTATTCACTTTATTTATTAATATTGATTGTAAGGGAGAGGAGTGTTCATAATAAAAATTGAATGGGTGTATTGTAAAGGGTTGGTTGTGAATGATCAAAATACCCTAATTCACCCCCCATCACTTATCAGGGTATTTACATTACATAGAACCAACACTGGTTATGTATTTTCATCAAAAAAAAATATTGTCATTTCAATGAAGAAGTATTCCCAATATTATTGGGAGAAAATAAAAAAATTAAGAGATTATTTGTAATGTTCAAACATTATCTTTTCTCAATACTCACACCCAGTAGTGTTGAATACAAGTGAAAAATATTTTACATTTTCAAGAAATGGAAGATCAATTCGGGGTTAAATCACATGTACTGGATATAAATCCACTACAAATAATTGATTTACCAAAGAAAAAATTAAATAATAATGTTATGAAAATATGAAAAACATTCCTGAAGTGTGAAAGACTAGTTAGTTCTAGGATAGAAATAATTGAAAAGGAAAATGAGTGAGTATAATTGAAAACCCCATTATAGAGGTGTGTATTCTATAATAAACACATAGTGTAATTTGTAATGGACCACTGACCTATGGCCACCCGACAATTCCCAAACTGGTGGAATGCCACAAGACCTTAGGAACACCTCCCCCTATGCCAAAGGCTACCAACAAGAAATTATGGTCTATTAGGTGATAGTGGGGAAACTATTACATTTTATGATGATCATTATCATCACAATAATAATAACATAATGAAATAAATAAATCAAACACTGGACAAAATAAACATATTATAACTTCAATAAATACGTACCATGTTATGAGAGCCATATAGAATAACAAAGATCGCCTAATTTCTAAGCGCGCAAATGCACACGCACATATATATATATACATAATAACTAAAAAGAACAATTATACTTACATTGAGTAACCACCCAACCCATCTTAAAATTATTTCAACAAGACCATGCACCATTTTCACACCCCTATCCACTAAACTCTTAATATTGACCCTTTTCCCTACTCGTACTCAAAACCATTTGCACGTATCCTGGAGGGATAAACAAGGTGTGAGTATAAACTCAATAAGCTACCACCAATGGTGTCTCTATCTTATATCCATACATATACTGGTGTATTTAAATTGTAAATAAACATCAATAAACTATATATCACACAACTCTCTCCCCCTGTTCTCAATAGCCACAAGTGATCCTTTATCTAACTTGGCCAGTGCTAGAGTAGAATGATACATCCACAGTCTATTAGACCTGAATATCCCCTAACCTTCCAAAAAACTTCCATACCACACAAAATTACATATTAATCATAACTATATAACTAATCGGTGTCATCCCAACTCCCCAAATGCATGTCTTCAAATCATATCACAAGTCCAAAGGACTTTCACATACTTTTACCATTTTTTTCTCAACATCTAGACAAATCCCCAAGGAACAATGATAAATTTCCTTTAAAAATCTTGTTCCATCATACCCAACATAATAGTGAGCATCAAGAAACCAACTAGTGGTCTCAACTAACACAAAATGTGGCTTTCTACAGTGATAACATCATCCATACTGATGGTCAAAACCATCCCCTATGTCTCTTAATCTAAAAACTCATTCACCCACAAAGAGTGGTCAACACCACCTCATGGGTCATTCCCTCTTTCACACAAACCCAACATCCCCATCAGCCAACAACAGTTAATAGAATCACCAATATCTTATACCACACCTCTGGTGAACCTCCACCACCACCTACAAACCACATCATCCAACTGTAGTAATGGTCAACACTATCTAATTCATCCTAAAAAACCACATCGCCTCACTTATAGTGATCAACATCACCCATAGTCACATGGGTTTCACCCAAAATGTTCCCACATAACCACATTAGTCATCATAGCATAAAAACAATATCAATAATTAGCATCATAATGATCAACCAACCATGGAACCATATAACACATCCTTCATTCCATAATAGGTCCAACTACACTTTTCACATGTATGAGGCTACCCTTATCAATCCCTAGTATCAAAAAAACTCTAAGAAATTCATACAAAGCCTCACCCAGACTACCCCACTCATGAATTTTTATCACGCATCACATAACACATGTATAAATTAAGAATAATCTAGGAACCAACTACCTTATAATTATAGAAGTATCTTCACTTAACATCAATATCTAATTAATGATTAGATATAAATAATCCTAAAAGAAATAAGAATACTTGAAATAGGGTAAAAATATCCACAATTGGTGTAAAACCACAATTCAGTAAGATAATATAAAGAATGATGAATAAAATGTGTTAGCCTTACCACTTTCACTCCCTTATAATGAACGGAACCTAAAACCACCATGAATTGAAGTATAACCACTCAAAACTTCAAGGGGGGAAGGGAACTATGGATAATCATGACCAGTCGAATGGGTAAGGATAAAAATAGACTTTAAGGATTTAAATTTAATAGGGGATTTATGATAATTTAAAAATTTACTAAGAATACCACATGGTTTGGTCACATGGTTTTCCAAAACCATGTTCCAACCATGTGGTCCCACTACTCAAGGAATCCTCAATTCACACTTTCAGGATATATAGTTTACCCATGTTCCAACCATGCAACTGTGTCTATGGTTTATTGCATTTTTGACATGGTTTTCCTAGATTCTCCACATAGTTGAAAGGATTGTGCACTAACTGTGAAAATGAAACTGTTAAACCCATCACCCATCACATGGTTTGGTTGCATTGCTAGTGCTAACTATGCATCCTAGTCAGAAACCCTCACTTTCAAAATCTCAAGACTCTGACCTTCAGAATGCCTCTAGAACAACCTTGGTCCTCCACCAACACTTCAATTACATATAACCATTGATAAAATACAAGGTATTTAAAATGTTTAAATATTTTAATACCTTAATAAAGTCTAGGGTTTTACAACCTCCCCACCATATAATATCTCATCCCTGAGCTATCCCAACCATACACAAACTAAATCTAAAACCCTATAATCCCACTTTATGCCTTCTCAAACACTAATATGATTCTGAACATGTCTGTCTCATCCTAAATATCTTGGATAATCATGACTGCCAATTAAATAGGTTGATTCATTATATGGGAACTCCCCACCATACGAATAACTTTACTAGTCTAAAATCAACCCAACTAACCAAAAAAATGATAATACCATGCCCATCAATTCCATACACATTGATTACCCACATATAGCCACTGGTCAATGTGTATTTTTATCCCATATCATTCTGATTCCCACACTCATCAGGCATAATCCCTAATGACCACTATCATCCTGCATTGTACCTGATTCTCCCATATCATCTTGTATCATTCCTAATTCCCAATATTATACTCAATGCTAGCATATCCCATATTTACCATTCATCATATTTTATTCTCACATATTAACCAGTACATTGTTAATTCACTTATTATACATGCACTTTGTGCCTCATTATTATGTCACAAATAAACAAAAAAAATTATCACATGATTATGGAGTACATATTACTACCATTTTCCCTTGGGCCTACTATGATTATGTTGGCTCAACCGCATGTAGTGGAACTAAATCCTAATTTCCCATTTTTTATCCTCTATGTGGATTTGTACTCCCCACTAAGAAATATCCCCACTTCTAGGTATCTTGTTCACTACTACGGCCCACAGATGCAATCGTATCTTGATTATCATCTCCCAATACCACTTTCAGTCCTACCCCAGATGCTTAGATCTACCATGTTCCATGACTCATAGATGTATTCAAGGTTCTACAACAAAACCTCTCTAGATGCCTCATCAGTCCATATGCTCATCATTCCTATGAAGATTAATCACACGGGGCCAAAAAATGTCCTACCTACCCACACTAAATGTACACCAATGATAATCCACTCCATGGTGGAATCATCCCACCTATGCTTTGGATTCCCTATTGGGTATCCTCATAACCCAAATTTTGGATACCTGGAGTTACACCACCTTCCTCAATTGACCAACTATCAGTTTCAGTATGGTATAATCCATAAAGTTCCACTCAACTATCAACACTTTATTCACTTACATTAAGAATGTGTTTAACCGGACGATTTCTTTCTACGCCCTCATTATGTACTGAAAACCATCCTCAAACCATCATACCATAACGATATTGTCTCCTTCCATCATTAGTGAAAAACACAGCAGATCTATGAACCTCCCTGTATAATCCATGAAGGAGGTATCTACCTACACATAAGTATATAAATAATATATCTTCCTATACCTAGTGCATGAATTACCATATCATGTATACCATATAAATCACATCTCTTAAATTTAGATGATCCTTTCCTTGGATTTCTCTTACTAATCTCTCCCTAAGCTACTCATTTATCCACTGCACAACTCATTAACTCTCCCTAGCTGACCTATATTCCATCGAACCACCACACCAAACTCTTTCTAAATACAAATATAATAGTAAAGATATCACAAATAAGAAAATTTGTAGCAAGAAGCATGTATCGATACCCTTACACTTTCTTACTGCATCCAATTCATAAATCATTTAACCCTTCATCCCCTTATCTACCCATATCAGGGTTAATCACCACATACATCATACCAATATAGGACCTACATACTGATCACACTAAAAACCACATACCTAGGTAGGCTAAGTAGAATGTCTCTAAGAATCTATATAAGAAAATGTGGTATAGGTTATTGTTAACACTTTAAATATATGAACCCATTTCTAAAATAAAAAACCATTACCCTTCCTAGATTAGTTGAGTAGAATTATACCAAGATACTATGTAGTAAAACATTTTTTATCTTATTGTTGAAACTTTAAATATATAAACACTTCCTTTGCATTCCATGTTCTATAAAATAATCACAAAAGACACACATATGTCATGTTAGTCCTGCATGGATAGCATGATGCATGAGTACTCCCTCTTGCCTATATAGGCCAAGATTCCAAAATAGTAATCAATAACATCAAATAAAAATTAATTCAAATCAAATAAATCAACTTTAATCACAAAAATCAAAACATTAATATCATTTTCCTTGGTAACATTAATTTCAACTCATGCGGGTGCCGGAAAAATAGACAACATGACATCTAACCCATTTTTAAAAACATTTATGGTCTTAACCCTTTTTTAGACTGAAGTTTAACCAAAACCCAAATAAAAAAATTAAATATCTTAGTTTTAATACCACTCTACGATTCCACTTTGGAACAGCCTTGCTTAGGTACTCCCTTGTAAAACCAAGATCTGATACCACTTTATAATGTCCCACCGGCCCACAACTACCCAATAGTTATTGGGCTGGTAGTGCACCATAAGATCATAGGAACACATCCTCATACACCAATGTTTGCTTACTAGTATTGAGGGTCTATTGGGTGGGAATGGGGAGACTATACCCTTTGATGATGGTGGTGGTGGTTATTATAATAATAATAATAATAATAACAATAACAACACAACAAAAATATTAACTCAAAAAAAAAGACAAACTAAACATATAGTAAATTTAATAAATATTTACCATGCCATGAGAATCATACAGCATAACTAAGATCTCCAGTAATAACCCATCCTTTTTTAAGGTATGTTTTCTTTTGATTTTTCTTCTATTTATAACATCCTGATTTTTTATAAGATAATAAAATAATTTTGATAAATTATAAATACCTTATGTAAAAAAAGATGATTTATCAGATAAATAACTTAATAAATGTGTTAAAGGCATTTCATAAGAGAAAATTCTTAGTTAACACTTTGGAATATTAAATGGAATGTTTTTGGTGTCATACACTGAGTTAGTGTGAGATTCTGAGGCCCATAAAGCCTCGACAAAGGCAAAATAATAATATTAATTATTTTATATTAATCATGGATAATTTATTCAAAATAATTGAATAAATCTGAAATGGCGCATCGTGTGAGAAATTTGAGACCACCGTTAGGTCCTAAATACAATTTTTACCCTAGTAAGGGTATGATTTTTATACTCACAGGAATTTTGGTAAGGGAAAAAATTAAAATTAATTTATTTGATAATTAAATTAAATAATTAATTCAAATAATTAATAAAAGAAAGGTAACTATTCAAATTTCTTCCCTAAATACCCCAAAATGGGATTTTGGCCATTTTTTACCATCAATGGATCTTAGAAGATTCATTTTAGACTATTTTGTCTATAAAAAAATTGATATGTCATTTAGGGGTGAATTAAATCACTCTTCCATCAATAATCGGTTGAAATGGACACTAAATGTAGAGATTTAAATTGGGGTTTTTGATGAACACACGGTTTTAATTTTCTATATAAATTAAGCTATAGTTGTGTTTTATAGTAGATTAGGTTGAGTGAGAACATCCTCGGATGTCCCTTGGATAAGTCTGGTGTTTTTCTCATCTTCCTCCGAGACCTCGGTGGTGCGTGACCCTTCTATTGTGCCTCTACCAAGCGTGTTCTTCTTCCTTTTTTTAATTTTATTTTATTATATTATTTTCCTCTATTTTATTCAATAATTAAAAAAAGAAAAAAATGGAAAAATATTGATTTAAATAAAATGATAAATCCTAAAAAAATTCAAATGATAATTTATTTAACTTTTGGATTATCAAAAGATAGTTTTAAATAAATTAGCAATAAAAATTTTGTATGATTTTTATTTAATGATAAATATGAAGATTTGTAAAATGATAATTTCTTAAAATTTTCAAGAGATGATTATAAGAGTTTTAAAATGATAATTTCATGGAATTAAAATAATTTATCAAAGAATAATTTGATGAAATTATCTTTGAAAAATTATCATTACATCAGTTTGTTAAAGAATAATTGTGTTATAATATCAAAGATAATTATAAAGTAATACTATGAAATTATCATATTATGATTATATAATATATTTTCATAAGATTTTTATTAGTGGATAACGCTCTTTTTTAGGGAGTTTGTTAGTTTCTTCGATTTCTCTCAAACCAGACCGAGTCATACCTCGATTTTGGATGTGTGGGTCATCCTTTGTATAAGGTGGGTGGTCTAAACTAAATCCCTTTTTATCTGATATAATTATTTTTAGCATATGTGATATGTGTGATCATGCTGGAATACCGCAGGCATGACCAAATAAATTAGATAATCCATGTTAAACTATAATCTCTATTTTTTTAAACTATCGTTAAATCCCTTTTGGTCCATAGGCAATGAGACTGAAACATACAGCCACCTGATAGGTGTGCTGGACTTGGATTTAATTGTGACCTAGTCTGTTTGACTTTTAATCCCTATAATAAATTGGATGATTTGATTTATTACTGTCTTAGACTTTTGAATTGGAATAATAATAAATTTGTGTGATTTCTTGTGGAAGAATCACATTGGATAATTTTGGTTAGACAAATGATAATTTGATTAATTTATTATTGTGTTTTATGATAATACATCAGGTATGTTTGATATTATCCTTATGATATATGCTTTCTTAGATTTTTGTATTATATTATATTTATGTAATTGATACCTGAGGGTTTGATGTCGATGACATGTTGAGTTTTTCTGGATACAACTCATGTTTATTGTGGACGCCTGAGGGCTTGGTTCATGATTTTCTGTACCACCTGAGGGAAAGGAACATAGGTAATTGATGCTCAAGGGTGGAGTATATGATTATATGGGATGTCTAAGGACCAGATGCATGGTTACTTGATGCCTAAGGTTGAGATTATGGAAAGAATGTGGGCTGAGGCCATTGGTTTATGATGTGTTATTAGTGATTCATCCTTGATAGGAAAATATTCCACCGATTTGGGTGATCCATCCTGATGTAGGAGGATCTACCCACACACATAGTCACCTTACAGGGTGCCAAAGCCTGTTTGGATAGCCTTGTGTGTTATCCCATAACATGAGGTCCAACGGGTTTTATTTCATGTGCAGTATTAAATTATTAAATTATTACCTTGTTTATCCACTACTATAAAAACGGGCAAGGGAAGTGCTACCCCTTTATCAGCGCTAAAAAAGCATTAATAAAGGGGGATTTATCAGCGCTTTTTCCTACCGCTGATAAATTTTATGTTTCAAAAAAATCATGAAAAATAAAATATTGTTAAATAAGTATATTTATATTGATTTAAATATAATATATATTTTTTAAATATGTTTTAGATAATTATAAATAGACTATTACATTTAATATAGAAGAAATTTAGTGAAAATGGCTTTAAAATGTTTTAAAAAATATTATTAATTAATAATTTTCAAGTTATTATTGATTAAAAATCATTTAATAACAATTTGAAGACACAAAAAATCAAAAAAATTAATAAAAGATCTAAAATAAGTTGAAAATGTAACTCAAACTTCAAACAGCCATAACTTTTGATCCGGGTGTCTGTTTGAGCTCTACAGCATATAAAATCAAAGCCTGGGACGAGCTCTACATTCTAGTGATCAAAGGAAGGATTTTGTCACATTTTTAAAGGCCCAAAAAGTCCCAAAATGCCTCCAAAACTGAGTTTTTAGTCATGATACCCAAATTTTTTAACATTCAAACACGTATAACTTATGATCTGGATGTCTTTTAGGCCTGTACCACATATCATATCAAATATTGTTTCATTTTATTTGATTTGACTAGTTGTGGAGTTTAAACGGGCTTCTGAATAATAATTTATGGTCGTTTTAACATTCTATGGCTTTTCAAATACACATATATACATATTTATTCGTAAATATATATGTGTCTGTGTGTGTGTGTGTGTGTCTATGTTGTATATATATATGTATGTATTTATTTATTTATTTATAAACACACATAAAAAACATATTTCATAAATGTATTTAAAACTAATCTTATAATTATGTATTAATATACAAATAAATATACAGATAAAAAATTATAACTAAAAATATATATATAAATAAATATAAATATATATTAATATAGGAATGAATATATATATACTAATATATGAATAAATATATTTATATTAATATGAATCTATATTAATATACGAATAAATATAACTATATATATATAAATATATATATATATCGTTAAATAGAGAGAGAAAAAAATGAAAAGGTGTAGTGGTAAAGGTGTAGCTGTGAAAGGGGGGAGGTTGCGGGTTCAAGTTCGGGTGGAAGCAAAGGGGTTCGTGCATGTGGGGATGCGCAGGAAGGGAAGCCCGCGGGAGAGTGTGAGGGGGGGTCCGCCTATCGTTAATAAGGGGGGGTAAAGCGTTGTTAAATGCCCCCCCCCCCCCGAATTATATAATTATTTTTTATTTTTATTTAATTTTTTTTACTTTTATTAGTGCTTTTTAAAATCGCTGATAAATACCCCTTTTATCAGCGCTAAAAAAATTGTTGATAATGGGGTCTTTTATCAGCGCTTTTTTTAGAACTGATAAAAGGGGCCTTTATCATCGCTTTTTGGAGCGCTGATAAAAGGGACCCCCCTTTATCCTTGCCTCGATTAACAGTTATTTTTTTAGCACTGTTAATTGACTTTTCTAGCATTGGTAAAGGCCATATTTTTAGTAATGATCGCTATATTTCATGAACTATACCTCTCATATTGGATTGTTTTAGACACAGTGGTGTCAGTCTACTGATTTATACTCACACCCTGGATGGGATTCCATTTGATACCCAAAAAAATTTCATGGATGCAAGTTTTGACAAGGGAAAGGGACCCTATAGTTGATTTGTAGTGGGCTAGATGGGTTGGATCTTGGATATGGGGCCAATATGGGGTTCAGATCAAGGTTTTGGAATTTTTATTCAAGTATGCTTATTGTTGTTATTTGTATGAATTTCAGCACACCATTTATACACATTCATCTTGTCGTTAAATTATTCTTTTATTATTTGAATTTATTCAGTTTGTACCTTTCTTAATTTTGGATGTCTAATTATTTATTCATATTATTTCTATTATTTCTACTACTCTGATATTATTTCTTCTTTAATTGCAACTATTACCAAAGGGTATAGTATTCTCACTATATTCATTACTCTCTCTTCTAGTCATTATCTTCTAGATTATGGGAATTCATGCTTGAGGTCCCGTAGCCAACCAGCTCAGTCACTTGAGGGAGCATCAAGTTTGGGATGTTACAAAGTGGTATCATAACACATTTATTTTCTATTTATTTACTATTTGGTAAAGGTAGAAAGGATATTAGGATGTGTAGGGAAATGGTAATGAGATTTTTTATGGTATTAGATAACCCATGTATAGGGGAAAATATGAGTATCCTAGGATGGGATTATTGTTCATGATGTTCA
The DNA here is from genome assembly GCA_963277665.1 of Viscum album. Lineage (NCBI taxonomy): Eukaryota > Viridiplantae > Streptophyta > Magnoliopsida > Santalales > Viscaceae > Viscum > Viscum album. The sequence continues at coordinate 1,259,380,807 of OY728140.1, read as the reverse complement.
ATTCTTACAGTTTGATGTTATTTCACCTTGGGTGATTCACATGTTGTGTGATGTTATTATTTCATGGTATTTATAATCATGGTCTGGTATCGTGTGAGATGAGTATTCATTCATCATGATAGACACCTAGGGATATACATTGACATGCATCATTCATAACAGGGACATAATTATGGAATGTAATATATTTCTTGTATAAACTGTGAAATGAGATGCCTATTTTACCTGATGAAAAAAAGGTAATAAGTGGACTTTTATATTATTCCAATTCAATTGTAAGCCATTTTTAAAGAGATCAAGAGTTAGTGGTCCTATTTTTTAGTCAAATATTGGTTTGACTATGTTACTAGATTTTTTTAAGGAGTGTGTTTTTCTTATAGAGAAAATGCATCCTCATCACCTTCAACTTGAGCATCGAGAGAGTGGGAATCAGCATGCTCCTAAAGCAGCTGAACTGGAGCTTCCTGTAGTTCCTGAGGATCATATAGATGTTCAGCTTCATAAAAACTTCCTAAGGGTTATATGATCTATGGAGAGGGAGAATTTTCACACCGTACCTTTGATGTCTAAGCTAGTGATAGAGTTTCAACTGCAGCATTTACCTACATTTACTAGGGAAGAAGGCCCCTAGGCAGCCGAATTCCAGATTGAGTCGGTCCAGAAAATATTCAATCACCTCAAGACACCCGTATATAGGAGGGTTAATCTGGCTACATACATAATTCATGGACCTTCCCAGCGTTGGTGGGACATTCTAGAGAAATATGGGCAGTAATAGAAGTTATCCTAGAAGGATTTTGAGATGAATTTCTTGAGACACTTCTATCCTGATACATTGAAGGATGATAAGGCTCATGATTTCATGCAACTAATAGAGGAAAACTTGATGGTGATGGACTATTCTGGATACTTCACTGACCTATAGTTCTTTTCTTCATCCTTCGAAGATGATGATATTGCTAGGGTGAGATTTTTCTAGGATGTTATTTGTTATGAGATCAAGTTTTAGATAAACATATTCCATTTGGGAAGCCTTTCTAATGTAATGAATCAGGATCTCATCAAGGAAGGGAATCTGAGAGAGGCCATGAATGTTGTTTGGACAGTTTCTTCAGGTAAATTCAGGAACACTTCTTCTAGTGGAAAGAAGCACCGTTATGAAAATTATTGCCATGAAAGTAGTGGGAAGAACAAACGAGGGAGTGGACTTCCTCATCAAGATCATGGTTTAGTTTAGTGATTTTAGTGTGGCAGGATGGGCCATAATCTCCCGCGGTGTCCTCTCCATGCAGTGGAGTTTCATGTCTATGGAAGGTTGGGTTATCTTAAAAAATTTTGTGGGAACTTTCCATAGAAGAGCAGTGGTAGAGGATTGGGATAGACACCTAAATTTGGAAGGGGATCAACCACCCTCAACATAATCATAGATGGATTTCCATTGGTTGTTCAGGTTGAGACAGGGTACATGGTACCCCAGTGTAATAATGTCAGTACCATTAAGAGGGAATATCACAGGGGAGTCAGACTAGAGCCCAGGGTAGAGGGTCAAGCCAGTTGCATGTTATACAGTCCTCTCTCACCAATTTGGATGTTTTACCTTCTACTGTTAGAGGTATGATTCTTGTATCATCTACCTTAGCTTTCATTTTATTTAATACAAGAGAATCTCATTCCTTTATATCTACTCTTTTTTAAAATGGTTTGGGTTTGTCTGTGGAGATCATAGATGGGGTTATGACTATTGATACACCTTCGAGAGTGTGATTAGAGGATATCAGGTCCTATAATGACTATTCTCTTGAAATTGGTGTCTATCATTTACTTTGGGATATTTTTGTTCTAGAAATGTCCGAATTCAATTTTATTATTAGTATGGATTGGCTAGTTCTATACTAGGATCATATTGACTATTATAGAAGTAGAGTTACCTTTCTATCTCTAAAAGGAGGTAGTTATACCCATTAGGGTGAGTGGGATTTTCAAGCTAGTCATGGAGAACCAATTCAATGCGGATTATATTGTCTCATGGATCGGATGGAAATCCTTATTCTTGATGATAGAGGAATGCATCAGGATTCATTTCCTCTATTGGTGGACAAATTTCCAGACATATTTCCAAAATAGTTCTCTGAATTCCCACCTATTCGGGAGATTGAGTTCATGATCAAGTTGTGTCAGGAGTTGAGCTAATTTATATTCCTCCATACAGGATGACACCAATAGAGCTTCATGAATTGAAAGTTTAGTTGGAAGATCTAGAGGCCAATTGTTTCATATGACCTAGTACATCACCTTGGGGTTCTCTAGTCCTGTTCACCAAGAAGGCTAGCAAGACTTTTCACTTATGTGTGGATTATCAGAGACTAAACCAGATGACGGTCAAGAACCAGTATCCCCTTCCACGTGTTAATGATCTCTTCAATCAACTGAGTGGTTCTAGAATTTTCTCAAAGATTGACTTTAGTTCAGAGTACCACCAATTGAGGGTTAAACTAACAGATATACCTCATACTACTTTCAGAAGAAGGTATGGTTAATATGAGTTTTTTAGTGATGTCGTTCAGTCTGACAAATGTACTGGAAGTATTGATGGCCTTGATGGATTGGATTTTTCATCCTTTCCTAGATCAATTTTTCGTAGTTTTTTTTTATGACATATTAGTATACTCCCAGACTGTATATGATCATTACCAACATCTTGACATAGTTCTTAGTACACTAATAGAGCATCTACTTTACACTAAAATATCTAAATGTAGTTTTTGGATTGATATATTTCATTTATTGGGTCATGTTATCTCAAAGGTTGGAGTTTTAGTGGACCCAAAGAAGGTTGCAGTCATGGTATCTTAGGAGAAACCCAAAAATGTCTTTGAGATTCAAAGTTTTATTGGTCTAGCAGGTTATTGTTGATGCTTCATCCAGGACTTCTCCCATCTGGAATCACTGATGTTTGGGCTTACCAAGGAGTGAAGTTTTTTTGGTTAGATGCATGTGAGGAAGCATTACAAGATCTGAAGAGAAGAATGATCTCATCACTGATTCTCACCTTACTAGAGTCTGATAAATAGTATGTTGTGTATTGTGATGCATCCAAAGTTATACTCAAAGCAGTTATAATGTTTTAAGACCATGTGGTTGCTTATGGATTCAGGAAATTGAGACCGCATGAGAGAAATTAGTCTACTCATGATCCGAAGTTATCTACGGTGGTACATTCCCTGAGATGTTGGAGATACTATTTTTGGGAGAAAAATTTGTGGTTTACACTGACCACAAGTGCATCAGGTATATCATTTATCAGCAAGTCCTGAACATTTGGTAGAGGAGTTGGGTTGATTATCTTCATTCATTTGGATTCGAGATGTATTACACATTGGATAAGGTAAATTTTTTTATTGATGCCTTAAGTCAAAAGAGATAGAAAGATGTAGTTCAAGAATATTACGATGAGTGGTGGATGATAGAACTCTTTGTAGATATGCATCTTGATGTTCATGATTCCCAGGGATGAGTAGATCTGACATCAACCTTTTTTATACTCATGCTTCTTGACTAGATAAAGAGGGATCAATTATTTAATATATATGGATTAGTTTTGAGAAACATCTTATATTATGGGGATCCACTATCGAGATGGTCTTTTGGCAGTAGAAATTATCTTCTTTTTCATGGATGAGTATGGGTTCTTATAGGATTGTGTGAGGAGATGGTGAGAGATTTTATTGATTCTAGATGGGAGATAAATCATAGTTTGACAAAGATGTATCATGATATCTATAGATATTACTAGTTCCTAGGGATGAAAAAAGAGATAGTGGTCTTTGTAGAAAGAGCTTCACCTGCCAATAGGTGAAGGCATAGGAATAGATGCACGTTGGGTTGTTGCAACCTATTCCCATTCCAAAGTGGAAGTGGGATGATGTTACTATGGATTTTGTGATAGGATTACCTAGGAAACCACACAATAATGATGTCATGTGGGAGATTATAGATCAACTAATGAAGGTAACCCATTTTTTTCTATTAGGGAGACCTTCACCACTGATGTTTTGGGTGGTCTTTATGTGTGAGAGATAATTCAACTACAAGGTGTTCCAACGAACATTATTTCTAATCGAGATTCTCGTTTCATATCTCAGTTTTGGAAGGGTCTTTGGAATTCCTTGGGATCATAGTTTCTTCTGAGTACAGCCTACCACCATCAAAAAATGGTAAATCTTAGCGAACCATTTAGATTTTGGAAGATATGTTACGAGCCTATGTTTTGGATTTCATAGGTACATGGGAGCAGCATTTGGAACTCATGGAATTTTCCTATAATAAAAGCTTCTAGGAAACGATCCAAATTTCCCCTTTTGAGTCCTTGTATGGAAGGTCATGTCATTCTACGCTTTTTTGGTTGGAGGTAGGAGAGGCATCACTTTTTGGACTTAGTCTCATGCAGGAGACGTCTTAAGAGGTTTAGATGATAAAAAAGTGGTTAGTGACTACGCAAAGCCAACAGAAATCATATGCTGACCAATAGAAATACACTCTATAGTTTGATATTGGTCATCATGTTTTTCTTCAGGTGTCACCTAGACTGTGGAAATTTAATATTAGAAAAAAAGGGAAGCTTTCACCCTATTTTGTCAAGCCTTTTGAGATTATGGAAAGGGTTGGTCCAATGGAATGTCTTTTGGCCCTTCCACAATGCTACAGTGCCATGCATGATGTGTTTCACATATTTTATCTCTGAAGATATATTTTATACCCTTATCATGTGATTGACATCGAGGATATTGAGATTTTTGTAGATGTGTCCTTTGAGGAGCATTCTTTATGAATTGTGGACCGTAGTGAGAAGAATCTCCAGGGAAATATCTTGTCTCTAGTACGAGTAATGTGGTAGCATGGGATTTTTTAAGAGGATACCTAGGAGAGGGAGTCTAATGTATGAGCACAGCAGACATACTTTTTCACTAATACCCCAAAGTGATGCATGGAGTAACTTGGAGATGAGTTGTTATATGGTGGGGAGGTTGTAAGAACTCATCCTTTTTTCAGGTATGTTTTCCTTTGAGTTTTCTTCTGTTTGTAACATCCTGATTTTTTTAGATAAAAAATTGATAAATTATAAATGTCTTATGTGAAAAAAAATATTTATTAGTGAAATAACTTAATAAATGTGTTAAAGGCATTTCATTATAGAAAATTCCCAACTAATTCCTTGGAATATTCAATGGAAGATTTTTGGAATCAGAAACTGATTTAGTATGAGATTCTGAGGCTCATAAAGTCTCAGAAAAGTAGAAATAAAAATATTAATTATATTATTTTAAGAATCAAAAATTTATTCAAAATAATTGAATAACTCTAAAACAGTGCGTATTATGAGAAATCTGAGACCATTGTTAGGTCCAAAACATGGTTTTTACCCTAGGAAGGGTATAATTTTTATATGCAATGGGTGTATTAGCAAGGTCACCAATTAAAATTGATTTATTTGATAATTAAATTAAATAATTGATTTAAATAATTAATAAAAGAAAGTTTACTATTCACATTTCTTCCCCAAAGACCCCAAAACATGATTTTGGCCATTTTTGACCGTCGAAGGATCTTGGAAGTTTCATTTTAGACCATTTTGACTGTAAATAATATTGAAACGTCATTTAGGGGTGAATTAAATCACTTTTCCATCAACAATAAATTCAAACAGACACTAAATTTAGAGATTTAAATTAGGGATTTTGATGAACACATGGTTTGAGTTTTCTATATAAATAAACCCATCGTTGTGTTTTATAGTAGATCGAGTTGTGTGTAAACATCCTCGGATGTCCCTTGGATAAGGCTAATGTTTTTCTCCTCTTCCTCCGAGACCTCAGCAGTGTGAGACCCTCCTGCTGCGCCTCTACCAGGCATGTTCTTGTTCTTCCTTTTTTTAAATTTTATTTTATTATCTTATTTTCCTCTATTTTATTTAATAACTGAAAAATGGGGAAAGGGGGGAAAGGTTTTATTTAAATAAAATGATAAATCCTAAAAAAATCAAATGATAATTTATTTAATTTTTGGATTATCGAAAGATAATTTTAAATAGATTAATAATAAAAATGTGTGTGATTTTTATTCAATGATAAATATGAAAATTTATAAAATGATAATTTCTTTAAATTATATAGAGATGATTATAAGAGTTTTAAATGATAATCGCATGGAATTAAAAGAAATTATAAAAGAATAATTTGATGAAATTATCTTTTAAAAAATATCATTACATCGATTTTTAAAAGAATAATTGTTTGATAATATCAAAGATAACTATAAAGTAATACTATAAAATTATCAGATGATAATTATATAATATTTTTTATAATATTTTTACCAATAGATAACGCTCATTTTTTTAGAGAGTTCGTCAATTTCTTCAATTTATCTAAAACCAAACCGATTTATACCTCAATTTTGGATGTGTGGGTCATCCTTTATATTAGGTGGGTGTTCTAAACTAAATAAGTTTTTATTTGATAAAATTATTTATAGTATATGTGATATATTAGATCGCACCGAAATACTACAGGAATGACCAGATAAATTGGATAATCCATGTTAAACTATAATCTATATTTTTGTAAACCACCATAAATCCCTTTGGGTCCATAGGTAAGGATACTGAAACCTGTGGCCACCGGATAGGTGTGCCAACCTTAGATTTAATTGATACCTAGTCTATTTGAATTTTTATCCCTACAATAAAAAGGATAATTTGATTTATTGTTGTATTAGACTTTTGAATTGGAATAATAATAAATTTGTGTGATTTCTTATAGAAGAATCACTTTGGCTAATTTTGGTTAGACAGATGATAATTTGATTAATTAATTATTGTGTCTTATGATAATACATATGGTATGTTTGATACTTGACTTATTATTTATACTTGATTAGATTTTTAGCTTATATTATATCGATGTAATTAATACCTAAGGGTTTGATGTTGATGACATGTTGAGTTTGTCACAATACGACTCATGTTTATTATAGACGCATGAGGGCTTGGTTCATGATTTTACATACCACCTTAGGGAAAGGCGCACATTTATTTGATGCATGAGGGAAGATTATATGATTATATGAGATGTTTGAGGACTAGATTCACAGTTATTTGATTTCTGAGGGTGAGATTCTAGAAAGCATACGAGCTGAGGCCATTGGTTTATGACGTGTTATTAGCGATTCATCCTCGGTAGGAGAATCTGCTAGTGATTTGGTTGATCCATCCTAATGTAGGAGGATCTACCCACAGACATAGTTACCCAATAGGGTACTTAAGTAGGTTTGGTTGGCCTCCAGTGTTTTCCTATAACATGAGGTTCGTCAAGTTTTATTTCATGCGTAGTATTAATTTATTCAATTTGTACCTTGTTTATCTCTATATTGCATGCACTATACCTCTCAAATTGGATTTTTTTAGACATGGTGGTGTTGACCTACTGAGTTATACTAACACCCTGGGAAGGCTACCATTTGGTACCCAGACAGATTTCATGGATACAGGTTTGGAGAAGGTCAAGGGACCCTATAGTTGATTTGTAGCAAGATGGATGGGTTGGAGCTTGGAGATGGGGCCAACATGGGGTTCAGACTAGGGTTTGGGAGTTTTTATTCAATTCTGCTTATTTTTTTATTTGTATGAATTTAAACACTCCATTTATACACATTCATCTTACCATTACATTATTCTTTAATTATGTGGATTTATTCAGTTTGTACCTTTCTTAGTTTTGGATGCCTAATTATTTATTCATATTGTTTCTATTACTTATGATACTCTTCTATTATTTATACTTTCATTACAACTCTTACTAGGGAGTATAGTCTCCCCACTATATTCATTAGACCCTCACTGCTAGTCAGAAGCCTTTATCATACAGGGAGGCACGCTTGATGTCATGTAGCTAACCAGCTCAGTCACTTGAAGGAGCACCAGGTCGGGGACGTTGTATCTCTCATGGGTCAATCATATATATATATTTATATATTTATGTATATAATAACCAAAAGTAACTATCATCTTAGCACCGAGGAACCTATCGACCCTTTTAAAAAATCTTTCATCAAACTTATGCACCATCAGTATGTCCCTATCCAATAAGATTCAAACATCATGTCTACCTTACCTATACTCAAAAACCATAAAGTATATGTGTTCTCCAGATATACTGATCATGGTGTGGGTATAAACTAAGTAGTTCACCACTAACGGTGTCCCTATCTTACATCCATACATATATCAGAATATGAAAAACATAAATAAATGACAATCAACCATATATCACAAAACCTTCTCCCCTTGTACTCAACAGTTATAAGTGATCCTTTACCTACCTCTTCTAGTGTCAAAGAGTAATGATACATCTACAATCTATCAAAATAAGATATACCTCAACCTTACAAAAAATTCCATACCACAAGAAATCACATGCTAACCATAAATATATAATCAATATGAGTCATCCTGACACCCAAAAGAAATGTCCACAAACCATATCACAAGCCCAAATAAATTTCACATTATTTTTCCACTTCCAACTCAAACTCCTAAAAATTACTAAGACATAATGATACTCATCCATCCAAAATCCCAACCCATCGACCCCAACATAATATTGAGCCTCAATCCTATAATTTATGATCTCAAATACCAATAATTATAGACTTATATGGTGATCACCTCATCTATAATTATGTTTTAAACCATCCCCTATCCTATTTAATATATAGAGGGATCCACCCGCAACGAGTTCTCAATAACACCTCATTGTCCATTCCATGAGTGCACACAACCACAACATCCCCATCAGCCAACCATGGTGAGCGAAATCACCAACATCTTCGGATACACTTCTGATGAACTGCTATTACCACCTATGAACCAAATATCCCTACCAAAATAATGGTTTACACCATCTACTTCATCTTAAAAAACCATGTCACCTCACTTCTTATGATCAACATCATCCACAGTCTCACGGGCCATGTCCAACATGTTCCCATAGAACCATGTCGGTCATCGTAGTAATAAAAAATTATCCATAACTGGAATCACCCCACTCAAATAACCATAGAACCATATAAAACACCCTCCATACCATACTAGGCCGAACCACACCTTTTCACACATAAGAGGCCACCCTTATAAATATCTAGGGTTAATAAAACTCTAAGAAGTTCATACTCAGTCTCACATGGACTACCCCACTCATCACATAACACACATATAACTTAGTAATCTAAGAACCACATAACTTTGACTCATAATAGTGTACTCACTGAAGATAAACTATTGATTCATGATTTAATGGAGAGAATAATAAAAGGATACATAATCCCTAAAATAGTGTGTAAACATCCACAAGTGGCGCAAAACCAAAATTCAGTGAGAGAACCCAACAAATGATGGATACTAAGTGTTAAACATTCCTTTATCAATCACTCAGAATGAACAGCACCTAAAACCACCAAGAATCAATGGATAACCACTAAAAAATTCAAGGGGAAGGGGGGCATGGTTGGTCACACCTAATCAAAAGGATAAGGAGAAAATGGGGGTTTGAGGATTTAAATTTGATTGGGTTATTTTAGTAATTTCAAAATATTATGTGACTAGAAAGACCACATGGTTTGGGCACATATATTTCCAAACCATGTGACCACTATGTGGTTCCCACTACTTATAGAACCCCAACCCCACATGGTATGGTTACATGTTTTACCAAACCAAGACCCATCCATGCAACCATTTATATAGTTTATTATAGATTTCTCATGGCTTTCTTGGATTCCCAATATGAATTGAAGGTTTTTTATCCAACTGTGCAAAAGAAAATATGAGATACCTCACTCTATGAATGATTTGGGTGCATAGTCATTGCAGACTATATGCCCTAGTTTAAAACCCCCACATTCTAAATCTTGAGCCACTAACCTTAGAAACACATATGTAACAACCCTAGTTCCCCAACAACATCGTAATTATATATAACTAGGGTAAAACTATAGGGTTTGAAAAAAGTTTAAACATTTTCATACCTTAATAAGGTCTAGTGTTTTAAAAAAACCTTACTATATAATTACTCATTTTTGAGTTATCCCATTCATACACTAACCAACTCTGAAATCCAAGAATCCCACTCTATGTATTCCCAATCACTAAGATGATGTTGAACATGTTTGTCTCATCCCAAAAATCTTGGACTACCCTAGCTACCAACCCAATGGGATGATTACTTATATAGAAACCCTAAACCATAAGAATCACATATTTAGTCTCAATTTGACCCAACTAATTGAAAAATAAATAGTACCACAATTATATGTTTTGTACACATTGATTATTCACATGTATCCACCATTAAACATTTCTTATTATCCCACATCATTCTAATTCCCACACTTATCCTACTCATCCCCAATGCCCACTATCACCCCACATTATACTCGATTCCCATATCTCATCCTACATCATTCCTGATGCCTACTATTATACTTGATTCCAATTTATCCCACATTTACAGTGTATTTAGTGCTCACATATTAACCAGTTCCTTTTTAATTCACTCATTCCATAAAATTTTATTGCACATAGCCAAAAATCATAGTCACATTATCAAGACATACTTATGACTATCATCATCTATCCATCATACTCTGAGTATGTTGGCTCAGCCACATGAAGCTAGACTAAAAACCAAAAAACCAATGCATTTTTTCCCTATATAGTTGTACTCCCCACTAAAATTTGTCCCCATTGTTGGGTATCTGTCACTGCCATAGCCCACATGTGAAGTCGTATCCTATCTAACTGCTCCTAGTACCACTCTTGGTTTGGCCTTAGATGCCCAGATCTTCACCTTTAAATGAATCTTAGATATCTATGAGGTACTGTGACAAAACCTATCCATATTCCCCATCTAACTACATTCATGACACTCCTTCAATGGTTGATCACACTAGACATAAACATGTCCCACTTTCCCACACTGAAATATTGGAATCATGTATCCACTCTATAGTGGAATCATCCCACCTATGCTCTAACTTCATTATTGGGTCTCCTCATGACCCTTCTTCCAGCTACCCAGAGCTCCACCACCTACCTTAACTGACCCAACTATCTAGCTTGATATGGTCTCATCCATCATGTTCTGCTTAACTATCAACACATGATTCACTGCCTTTGATAATGAGTTTAACCTGAATATTTTTACATGCACCCTGATAGAATTCTATAAAACATCATCAAACCATCACACCATAGAGATGTCATCTCTTTCCATCATTAGAGAATATGTGGTAGATTTGTGAACCACCCAGCATAATCCATGACTAAATTCTCCCCCTTCACCTATGTTCATAACGGATGTCTTTTCCAACACCAGGTGTATGAATTCCCATGAAAATTATGTCATACACATCTCAACTCCTAGAGATTTCTGATCTTTTCCCCAGATTCCTCATACTAGGATTTCCCTAAGCTGCTCATTCATACACTACCCTACTCCGCAATCCTACTGGGTTAACCTTCCCTCCTAAACACCACTACTCTAAAAACTTTCTCAATATAAATATAAGAATTTATATATCACAAATAGGGAAAGGTTTAACAAGCAGTGCATCTCACTACCCTTACACTTCCCTACCACACCCAATTAAATTATCATCTGGACCTAAGATCCTTTTCCTACCCATATCAAGGTTAGAAACCATAAACATCATACCCACATATGACCTACATACTAATCACATCAAGATTCACATAACCGGGCTAGCTAAATATAATTCCACTAAGAAGCTATATAGGAAAACACCATATAGGTTGTTACTAACACTTTAAACAGTTGAATCCCTTACTAATTTCAAAAACTAGTACCCTTCCTAGGTTATTTGAGTAGAATTCCACTAAGATACCATTCAAGAAAACATTATTTAACCTTTTTTGACACTTTAAATAGATAAACTTCCCTTTCACACCATGTTCAAAACAATAATAAAAAACAATGCACATGTGTCATGTGTTATTTACATGCCTAACATAATTCATGAGTACTCACTCTTGTCAATTGAGGCCAAGAGTCCAAAATAGAAATCATTAATATCAAATAAAAATTAATCCAATAAAAAAACTCAATAGTAATCATAAAAATCAAAACAAAATCCCATTTTCCCTAGTAACTTGGACATCAACTCTTGTAGGTGTTGTCTAGACACACAACTTGACATTAATTCTTGGTTCCAACACATTCCAAGGTGTGAAAACATTCTTAAATTGGAGGTATACCATACACCAAATAATAAAATCATTTTCTAATAACCCAGCTTTAATACCACTTGGTGATTTAACTTTGTTACCACCCTACTTGAGTATTTCCTTTCAATACTCATGCTTTGATACTACATTGTAATGCCACACTAGATCATAGCCACATAACACTACCTTGACTAACAGAGAACCATAAGAACATAGGTTTTCTTTTCCTCATATACCAAATGCTTCCGACTAGTAGTGAGGGTCTATTAGGTGATATTGGGGGGACTATACCCTTTAATGATGATGACGACGACGATGACGATGATGGTGATGATGATCAAAATAATACATAGGAATAAATAACTCAAACACAAACAAAAATATACGATCAGTTTTATAAATATTTACCATTATATGAGAGTCATATAAGATAACCAATATCTCCCATAGGCCAATCACATATATATACATATAACATATCACTAAAATTCACTTCAACCCAGCACCAAGGAACCACATGTCCTATCTAAAAAATCTTGTATCTAGACCATGCACCATTAGTACACACCTATCTACTAATATCCTGATATCGAGCTTTTTCCCTTACCTATACTCAAAATCATAAAGTATAAACAAGTCTCAAAGGTCATGTGTAGGGTGTGAGTATGAACTCAACATACCACCACCAACGGTGTATTGAGTTTACATCAATACATATAATAGTGTATGAAAAACATAAATAAACAAAAATCGGCAATATATCACACAACACACTCCCCCAGTGCTAAATAGCCAAATTTGAGTCTTTACCTAGATAATGTTAGAGTTGAATGATACATCCATAGTCTTTCATACCTAAAGATCCCTCATCCTTCTAACCAATTCTATACCAAAATACATCACACACCAACCATAACCACACATCAATCCAATTTATCATGATTCTCTAAAGACACATCCATAACTCATATCACATGATCCAAGGGCTTCTACATGATTTTACCACAACTGGATCAAAAGATCAACAAATCCCCCAAACAAGGAAATACTCGTCCTTCCAAAATCCCAACCCATAATCCCCAACATAATGGTTTTCCTCAATCCCCTATCTTATGGTTTAAACTACCACCAATTGTGTCTATATACAGCTAGCACCTCCTCTATACTGATAGTCAACACCATCCCCTGTGTCGCTTAATCTATGAAGGAATTTGACCACACCGAATGGTCAACACCACCTCATTGGCTATTCCCTGTGTGCACACAACCCCGACAGACCCATCAGCCAACCACAATGAGCGGCATCACCAACATCATAGAAAACACCTTCATCGAACCTCTATCACCGCCTAAGAACCACATCTCCCAACTATAGCAATGGTCAACACCATCCTCTTCATCCTTGCAAACCATGTCCCTCACTTTCTGTAATTGACATCACCCAAAGTCACATGGGGAACACCCAACACATTCTTAGAGAACCATATTAGTCATCATAGCATAAAAAAATATTCATAACTGACATTATCACAATCATCCTACCATAGAACCATATAACACACCCACCATACCATACTAGACCCAACCACACATTTTCACACACAGGAGGCCACCCTTAGAAATCCATAGTGTAGTTCCCATTGAATGAATTATATTTTTTGTCAATGAGGAAGGTTTCCTTGGTGTTATAGAGATTTAAATATGTGTTTAGAGTCCATGGAGAATTGATGGAGGTGCTTCCATGTTAAATGGAAAAGGAATTTTAAGGTTGTAGCTTGAAAATCTTACTTGAATGGACTCAAAATAGTAATTATTAATTTGTGATGATTTTTGTGGAATTCCTCAAGTCCAAGATAGGTTATAGGTGTGTGAAAGTGTTGTTTACAACATCTATAGAATTTTAGAACTTGTTTTTGTACATAAAACTTGTGAAAAAACTATAATTAATGAAGAAAAATATATGTGATTGTGTGGAGAATCTATCCTTGTGAAAATAGCATGAATGTTATTGTTTTTAGAGATTAAAATCAATTATATGAAGTTTTAAAGAATGTTATATTCAGAGGCTGTAGAAGTTCGTGAAAATACTCAAAATTGTGTATGCATGTTTCAATAAGACTTTAAAAGTGAGATTCCATGGCTTGAAGAATATGAAGAAACCCGTCCAAGGAGTGTGGTACATGTAAGTTATTATATCAAGTGAAGTGTAATATTTTTTATCCTCGAGATTATTTAATATGGTTGAGAAGGCCCAACCATGGTTTAAAGAGGATTTGAATTAATTTGATGAAAGTTTGGATCAATCCAGAAAAGTGCATAAGTATAATATCACATGGCGCATGATATATATAAGCTCATATAAGATATTATAGTTGGATCATAACATATCTTACTTTGAGAATCATAGAGTGTATGAATTTATAGCATGTATGAATTTCAAGATGATGTCTTGTATGACTTTCAAGATAATGTTGTGTATGAATTTGGGCTCTTTCATGAGACTTTGGTGGTCATGTAAGACTTCTCTTGGATTCACATATGACTTTGGAAGTGGCGTATGAATTTTTATGGAGTGAATACAATGTTCTAAAATGCATATGACGTTTGATAATCCCTACAGATATGTCTGTGTGTATGATATTTGTATCTTCCCGTATGATATTTGAGTGTGTGTATGATATTGGAGTCAATATGTAAGATACCTTTGAGAAAATTGAGAATCCAAAATATGAAATATTTTGGAAAAAAAATTAGATGATGCTTGACCCAATATTTAAGGAGTTAAATATCACAATCAAATTTAAATGATTGTGATTCGAGATGAGATTAAAGGAAGACCGTCTGAGGGAGGATTCTGGGATTCTATGGCGAGTTTCATGATACAAGAGGGAAATTCCACGTTATAGTGCCATGAACACATAGATTCATAGAAGAATAACAATGAAGTTTTCATGGAGTTTCAAAGAACTAAATATCTCATGTTTTTGGGTATTCAAAAGGAATATTTGACTGAGATTTTGAATGAGGATCTTATATTACCATGGGTTGAGGATGTTTCCATAATTCACATGGAATATAAATATTCATGGTTTTATTAATATAAAAAGACATGAATGGAGAAAAAATGTGTATTGCTTTGGGATGTCGCAACATTTATTTGTAAAACTCTAACCAGTGAAAGGAGTACTAGATATTGTACCTAATGGAGGAGGATCTGCCAGTATCGAGGAATAAGAAGAAGAAAATGAGGAGGAGGAATATGATACACCTATATCATAGAAGGTGATCATTGAGAAGAAGGGATAAGGATAACACGCATGAAGAGTCATTGATCATATTCTTGGTGGTTGAATTCTTGTCCATGAGAATATGCCAAAATAATATTAAGGAGAAGAAAATGGTTGAATCGCTATTGTGCAAGAAGATAGGGGAGTCGAAGTCTTACTCGAAAGATGTATAGGACCCATAAAGAACTCTATTCTGGTTGTGGGGACTATGTTTTGTGAGATAATTAAAAGGCCAATGGGAAGTTGGTAACATTATGTGAAGTTGTATAAAGATCCTCTAATAGGATTCTGGAGCCCACTATGAGACTTCGGGGAAGAATAATGCAACACCATGTCGTGTAACCACTTCTTGTGAAATAGTAGAATAATATATGATTAGGAAGACTAACCAATCAAGAGAAGGAGTAGTCTTTTAAGGCCGAACCTTATAAATCCTTATGTCTTATGCCTTTTACTTTATACATATTCGGATAAGGTTGTGAGACAATAAGAAGAGTGGATTGAGATCTCCAATGGTTTAAGAGATTGTATTGAATTATAATAATATGAAAAAGGAGACCACTGATTCACCCCCCCCCCCAGTGGTCCACTGAACTTGGGCACTTCACCTAGGGTCAACAAAACTCTAAGCAGTTCATACTCGGTCTCACTCGAACCACCACACTCTTTCCCACTTAACATGCATCACATAACACACGTATAAGTTAAGAACAAGCTAGGAAAAACCTATCATATACTCATATTAGTCTTCTCATTGAAAATCAACTGATGATTCAAGCTTGAATGGTGAGAATCGAAAAAGCAGACGGAAGCCCTGAAATAGGGTATAAACTGCCAAAACTAGCACAAAACCACAAGTTTGTGAGAGAATCCAAATAATGATGGATTCAAAGTGTTATCCTTGCCTCTAGAACTACCTTAGAATGAACATCACTTGAAACCACAAAGAATCGAAGGAGAACCACTCAAAACATCAAGGGGGGGAAGGGGGCCACGATTGGGAATGCCTGGTCAAATAGGTAGGGAGAAAAAGAGGGTTTAAGGATTTAAATTCGAAAAGGTTATTTTGGCAATTTTGAAATTTTATGTGACTGGGAAGGCCGCACGGTTTTCCAAACCGTGCACCAACCGTATGGTTCCTACTACTTAAGGAATCTGCACTCTTCATGGTCCGACCACATGGTTTCTCAAATTGTGTGTCAACCATGCAACCATGTCTACAATTTATCATAGGTTTCACATGGTTTTCCTGAGCACCCCACACGATTCAAAGGACCATGCACTAACCATGCGTAGGTCACTGTGTGGCCCCTCACCCGCCGCATGGTTTGGGTGCACGATTACCACTATTTGTGTGCTAGTTGTGCGCCCAAGTCTAAAACCCCTATAGTAAAAATTCCAGGCCTCTAACCTCCAGAATGCCTCTGGAATGCCCCTAGTTCCCTGCCAACACCTCAATTATATATAACCAAGGAAAAAAAATAAAAGGTTTGGGGTTTTACAACTTTCTTGAAAAAACACGTGATGCATATCATAAATAGAATTCACATGATATAAAAAACCTTAAAAGTTTTTCAAATAATGAAATCTCTTTTACTTATGTCACTATGGGTGATATATGGAATTAAAATAAAATGAAAAATATTGATAAAATATTTTCATATTTTGTGGCACATGATATCGAGAATGAATGTCCTAAACCAAATTTTGTTATGAAATGTCAAAAATGACATAATTTGAATAAATGGAAAGACACAGTGCAAGTGGAATTAAATTCGCTTATTAAGTGAATGGTCTTTGGACATATCATGCTTTCACCAGAAGGTGTGAAGCATATTGGATATAAATGAGTTTTTGTGTGTAAACGTAATAAAAAAATGAGATTGTAAGATAAAAAGTTCATCTTGCCACACAAGGTTGTTTCCAAAGACCCAGAATTGATTATGAAAAGACATATTCTTCTATTATGGATGATCTTACTTTTCGGTATATAATCAGTCTTGTAGTAGCTGAAAAGGACAATATGTGTCTTATGGATGTTATTACAGCTCATTTATATAGCTCACTGGATAATAGTATATGTATAAGAATCTCTGAAGGATTCAAAATGCCTCAAGAATTGAAATCAAAACTCAAAGACCAATATTCAATTAAATTGCAAAAATCGTTGTATGGATTAAAGCAATATAGGCATGTGTTGTATAATTGATTGAGTGAATATTTGTTAAATAAAGAATTTGTAAATGCTCTCATATTCCTTTTTTTATTAAGAAAACAATATCTAGATATGCAATCATTGTTGTTTATGTCAATGATTCAAATATCATCAGAACCCCATAAGATACCAATGAAACAATGAGAAACCCGAGTGGTAAGGGCTTCTGCTTGGCATGCAAGTGACCGAGATTCAAAACCGGGTGTAGGCGAATTTCCAGTAATGTAGCAATACTGTAGCAGTTTACTGTTCGGTACTGTTCAGTACTATAGCAGATGGAACTATTCACCCGATTTGGGCCTTCGGGCCACCGGTTTGGGTCTATGGGTCTCAAGAACCTTCGGGTCATCAAAGGCCTTCGGGCCACAGAGACCATGGAGTAACCCAGTTCACACAGAACAAGCCTCAGAAGAGGATCAGAGCAACAAGAGTAGCAGAGCTAACTGGATTGGAAGAATGAGAGGGTATGACAACCGTCATCGGGACCAGGCACCGTGCAGCTTTGTACGAGGCAATGCTAGCCGATCAGCAATGCAAGGTGGGGAGTTAGGTGATCAACGACGCAGAAGCTAGGGAGGGGCAGTTCAAGTGGGCTGGGTCTACGGATCATGTATTGGGCATGATATGCCTCTAGGCCTATAGGTCATGTACGAGTTTCCCTTCAACCCTTAAAAGGGGGGATTATCCATAATAAAATAAAAATGAAGACCTTCGGGTCATTCGGGGTTAAAAGACGAATTTGAAATGAAGGATCTGAGAGAAACCAAGTATTATCTTGATTTAGAAATTGAGCACATGCCAACTGGTATATTTTTTGCATCAATTAAATTGCACTGAGAAGATCTTAGAAAGCTTTAATATGGATAAATTGAATCCTTTAAGTACTCTAATGGTTGTTTGATCTTTAAATATTGAGAAAGATCAATTCCAAACTTATGAAGAAAATGAAGATTTTGTTGGTCTAGAATTACCATACTTTAATGTCATCAGAGCACTTATGTATCTACTAATTGTACTCAACCTAATAAATTTGTTGCTATTAATGTATTGAGAAGGTTTAGTTTAACCCCAACATGAAGATATTGGAATGAAATTAAACATATTTTTCATTATCTTTGTAGGTCTATTAATTTGGGATTATTCTATTCTAATAAATTAGAGAAAAGGGATGATTGGTTTTTCAAATGCATGTTATTTATCAAATTCACATAATGCGCAATCACATACTAGTTATCTGCTCATAGTCGAAGGTATTGTCATATCTTTGAGATCACATAATCAAACACTTGTTACAACATCTTCAAATCATACAAAAATAAAATCATTGCACGAGACATGCTGAAAATGTGTTTGGTTGTAGTTTATGACTCAACGCATTCTAGTATCAAGTGGATTGACTACACATAGTAGTCCAACAATATAATTCGAAGATAATGTTGTTTAAAAACCTCATAAAAAACGATCAGGCCAATAATTTGTTCATTAATCAAAAATTTATAGAGGATTTTGATAAAGATGTATATATATGATTTTTTTAATTTACTGTTATTTTCCTTTATACAATCATTCCTCTGTATTTTGATGTTTAGGAAAAGAATATGAAGATTGTAAAACCGGATTCTAATAAACGCCTTTTGTTCTTCCCTTTTCCAGGCAACCCTTCTTCTCCAACCCTCGTCAGATTGAATCCAATTGACCTCCCCCTCGTCCCCCTCGTCCCCCTCGTCCCCCTCGTCCCCCTCGTCCCCCTCGTCCCCCTCGTCCCCCTCGCACTGGTTTTAAATCGGGGAATGCAGGAGAGAAGCGCGATTGTATTGATTATAATCTATAATAGTACTAATTGTCCCTGATAAACCAGAGACGATGCAGGGATCGGCGGCCGACGGTGGCAGGGCTGCTTCAGCTGGGGCTGGCGATCGCATTCAGTGAAGGCGAATTCATCTTCTGCTCATGGGTCCCTCTTCTTCTCTTCGAAGGAGGATGCTCCGCCGGCGAAGTGAGCCGCGACCCAATCGACGGTGCCCACGAACTGCTCGACGAATTGTCGCTGAGGTGAGCGTCCATCGCCTCGCTCCGCCGCCTCCGACGGCCGCACCGCTCGCTGTCGCTCCCCCCACGGCGGCCCGACTCGAGCTTCATGACGAGCTGCCGGCGACACTCGTCCACTCCCTCCTGAAAGGGACGACTGCCCGTTTAGAGAGCAAGAAGGAGATGGGAGGCGATGACCAACACACCTGGCTGCTCTTCAACATCCTCATCAACTGGTTTTGGTACTGGATTGGACTGCGATGCTCGATTTGATCGATAACTTGCATCATGGTAGCACCAGCCAGCACGGAGGGAAGAAAACGCCCATACCTCGAGTCTGAAATTACAGTGAGTGGACAAGAAGATCTTCCTCCCTTTGGGACTTTGTTAGCGATTGTTCTTACCTGCGGCGATGGCGAGGAGGAGGCGCTCGCTCCGCCGTAGAAACTCCCAATGAAGGTGACTCCTCAATCCAAGCCTCCTCGCGATGTGGTCGAGAAACGAGATGGGCGTCACTGGGTTCATCTTCCATTGAAGCGTGGAAAGCACCAGAAGCTCCATTCTCTGGACCGTCTTCGCCTCGAACAAATACTTCGCTCCCTCCACCTGACATTTATCGAAGATTCGTCAGACCCAGAAAAGGAGAAGCCGCGGATCGATCAGATCCAGAAGATTCATGGAAAGTCGTCGACTTGCTTGAAGGTCAAGGAGAGGGGGCACTTGGGTTTCTTCGACTTTCGCAGCTAAAGAGAGGCAGGCGACTGCCACGAGCTGGAGCATCCATGACTGGCCTCTCTGAAAATTGCAGCTCGAAATGAACCTGTCTAAGTAGTTAATGGCGAGAATGGCTGTGAGGGTGGAGAACCCATAATGGGCATTGATCTTGATCATCCATTCTGCGGCCTCACCTCTGGCCAAAGAGAGTGAAGAATTTATATTGTTGTCGTGGCTGGGATGATGGGTTGGATTTATTGTCTTCTCTTTGGCCAGAAGGTTCTGAAGCTCCTGGTCATCCCAGAACAAGTCATGTTCCGGGATGAACAAAGGGCAAATAGTGGAGGGATTCATGGCCTGGTCACTGATTTCTCTTTCACAGATCGGGTCTCCTGCTTCCTCCATTATCTCTTCTTTGCAGTAGAGGCTGTCCAGAAGGGAGGAAGGGCGGCTCTGATGTTCCTGTTGGAGTGCCATGTGGTGTGATCTTCCTTCTCAGAGATTTGCTGGGATTCTGATGCTATTGCCATTGACATCTGCTGGCAGTGCAGATAAAAAAGCATGCTGATTTGTGAAAGTGAAAGGTGGAGTGGGGAAGATAGAGGGTGGGGGATTCAAGCGTGTCCTTTATAGGGTACAGGGATTGAATTCGGGGATTGCTTTTTATCTCTTTCTTTAAAAAAAGGGTAAGCGGGGCCAGGAAGAAGAGATCTTGAAAACATAAATGATGTAATCACAGTGTCTTTGGGGCAACAAATGTAAAGGGAAAGTGATAATGTATACTACTAATCAACATTAGATTTATTTTTGTTTTATTTTAATCTCGTGCAGAGAAGATGATACATTGCAAAAAAAAATCATACGCAAATTCAATGAAATGATTGTCATAACTCGAACTCAAACAGAGGAAGCTACCATTGAGATGCACTTTGAAGTCATTTTAATCTCATGCATTGTTTTTAGTAAAAATGATAATATGATTTGAAAGTGTAACTTTATTCCAATGAAGAGTCCATTTGGTTATAAAACATACCAACAAAAGCAATCGATGGAGTTCTTCATTAATATAAAATCCTATTTTTTAATACAATGAAATTCTCAAATTTCTTATCAAATACCATAAAAGTCATGAACTTTTGTGTTCTGTTTTTTCACTTTAATTTATCACATCTCTAGGTATTTTATATAATTTTAAAGTACTTCCTCTTAATATATTCATTATTCAATACCAATTCTTCTTGAATCACCATTTAGTATGGTATGGGTGTATTTCATTTAAACCTTCATTAAAAGAAATTTAATGGAAAAATCTTTTAGGATGGAATGGTATTATAATATTCATACTTCCACACCATCAAACAACATGCTTGGGGAAAGCTCAACAAGCACATGAGCTCGGACAACCAATTCCTTAGATTGACAATAATTTTAAGTAGAATTCCGAGTTTTGTTTTCTCAACAAATATTGCATTGGTTCATGGATAATTGAAATTGCCCCATGTTTTGTCTATCAGTTTGGTTTCATTCCTACTATACGGTTTATAATAATTTGTGTTAATGATTTAACTTACTGTTATAAGAATTCAATTTACTCTCTCCTTTTTACATGTGAGATGTTGGTCACAATAGAGAAAATGTTCATACTTGTTGCAACCTTTGGCATTCTTTCCTTCTAATTTGGTGTGATTGTTGAGAATAAATGGTTTTTTCTCACTACTAATTATAAGATTAGCAAGTTATTTTCTTTCCATGATCATGTTTGTCCCTTCATATTGTTATTTCATGAATCACCCATTTAAGAATCATTTTTTAGGGTCAGCTTATGCATTAGATGTTAAGGCCTATTTTGGTTGACTAAACTTTGATGCCCGTGTTTTAGAAAATTTAAAACTTTTATGAGTCTTAAATTGCGTATCAGAGAAATAAACTTAACCAACTCCCAAATTATGATGATCTACAACAATATTTTAAAAAGCATGTTTCCCTTTCTTTTATATTACCAGTAACACATCATTAAATATGTTTTTTTTTCTTTGAGTTAAGGGCTCAGTCATCTAGTAAAAAATAAAGCATTTTGTCTCTCTATTTTCATTGAAGTGAAAACTTATTAGAGATTTAATTGTTCGACCATTTTAAATGATTGTTGTTGTATCTTTTAATCTCATGCCCCATCCCAAAATCCAAGAAAAAATATTATGTCCAAATGATCTAATGGGATTAACTTGTTGTTCTGGTGAAATCACCGTTCACATCTTTGTGATTTGTCTCAATAAAGTGGGCATTGATCCACCCACCGATATGAACATCAATAATAACAACAACAACAACAATAACAATTTTATAATATAAATCTTCAATTGATAAATGATGAAAAGTTCAACACCTATATCTCCTATAACCATCTACTTCAAAAACATCCTCTTGTATTTCAATTTTTAAGTTTGGTCACTTTTACCAACATGATTGGGACTCTCCATTTAACAAAACATGCCAAAAGACTACATTTCATCTATGTTCAGTTCCATAACTAGGTTGGTTTTTGATATAATGTATATATAAAAATGGATACTAAAATTTTAGTTCTATTTTTTGTTTTAATATGTATATTATTACATAAAATAACAACATTTTCAAGACTAGTCTTGGATAATAATATTTCCTAGGATGACCTTATCAAACAGTTTGAATCAATACATGTTACTATCATGAACATGGTTTCTTAAAATTTATATTATTAGTTTTTTTGAAAAAAAGATCTATGATGATATAATTTGAACACATTTTATAAATTCCATCATATTTGCTGTTTAGAAGCTCTTGGGCATTAAAAAAATAAAATTTTAATAAAGTTTTATTAGCTTTATCGACTTTGATGTAGCCATATTTGATCAGTGCAATACAAGAAACATTATGAAATCTAAGACTTTTTGTAACACCTTGTGCCTTAGTGTGCTGTTAAAGTGGGAGGTTGGTCAGACTTTCGTTTAGTTGGTGTGAGGGTAAATTTAAATATTTCAAAACAGGTCAAAGGGGAGATTGTTTATACATCATACAAGAGTCTTAACTAATGTTTTGGCCAGGAAAAAGCTCATGGGAAAACCCAGTGAAAGAATTTCATCACTTACAGAACAAACCTAGTTCGGTGGGTGGTAGTAGGAAGCCATCAGAACCCTAGTGGAAATCCACTATATTTCCTTTGGGCTGGATAATGGTGGTACACCATTTTCCCTACCACCATAAGTCTGGTGGCATGACACAACACTTTCAATGGTCCTACATGACCCCTACATAAGTGGGTAATTTTGGGGATTTGTCCCCTTTTTATTTTTACCCACTAGGATTTGGAGGTCTTCATCCAACCACAAGAGGGTGGGGGGATCTCCTTCTTGCTCAATTCTTCTCCCCCTACCTTTATTTGAAACCATGGTGGTCTAGAGGGTTTTTGATCATTTATTGAGGCATGAATTCTCCTTTGTCTTATCTCTTACTCTATTTTATTGTCTCCTCTAATTTAAGTGATTAGGTTTAGGGATTTGGAATGAAATTCCACCTGAGTATAGTGGAATCACATTGCATTGATGCATCTTTTTTCACAGATTCCAAACGAGGCCAAGTGAGGTTTCCCATTAGATACTGTTTCCCTAGAGGTATGTCAATGACCTAATTATTTCTAGATTTTCAGTAAATTGGGATGAAATTTATGATTTTTTGGGTATCCAAAATAGTAATTTTTTCCATTATAGGTCTAGAGGAATGCCAAGAGCATTCTATAATCTGTTGCATGATGTTTCAGCAGGTGGGAGTCTATCCAGTGAGTTTATCAAATTATAATTCATGCAAATTTGTTTGTAAAAATTAATTATAAAATGTTTATAACTAATTATATTTCCACCGGGATGGGTTAGAGTCTCGTTGGAATAGATGAGGACCAGTGATAGCTTGTCCATAGTAGACGACTTGGATAAAGTGAAGCGAACATCATGGGAAAGGGGTATAACTTCATATCGAGGTAGGTGGTGTTTAATATTACCTCTCTTATATGTTATTGCATGAATTCTGTGGGATGTAAGTGAGGGTAACTGGGTCTGTTTGACCAGAGATTTAATTAAGGGGGATAATGTGGTTATGAGAAACTATGATTAACATAACATGGATTTGGTGGTGATCATGTACACATTATCTTGGGATTTTAGTTTCTCTATGATCCTATTTGGGTGATGAGATTGGGTTATAGTGTGAGAGGCACCCTAAGGGTGTACAATCTTTGGTAAAGGCTTGAGTGTCCAAGTGAAGTATCACATGAGGTGACTTAATGCTTCATTGAGCAAGATGGGTCCACTTTGTGACCCCTGAATGGGGAATTGTGTTATGAATTAAGGGACTAGATTGACGAGTACATCTGGTGGTTAGTCATATGAGGTGCAGTTAGTTATAGCAGTGGGATAGGTTCAAGATAAGGTGACACCTATGTTTATTATTATGATGGTTATTCATTACTTTTTATCTTCATGTGGTGGATGATTGATCTGTGAACGAATGAGTATATCGAGACTTATTTTTAGGAACTTCCATGATGGGACAAGTTGTCCACTTAAGAGGAGAGAGATGAGACTCAGGATGGGATGTGCTTCCCACTTATGTTTTCGTGACACCACGTCTTAGATATGACACTTCACCTACCGAGGATATATTTCTATAATAGGTTGGATGATATGTCAGTCCAAAGACTACTTCTTTAGAATGGGCTAGGCATAATTCCAACCAATTGGAAGTGATCCATGTGAATGGGTCAAAGGTTATACGAATCGATTGTGACTCCTGTGATCAGGTTGGGTGTTATGCCAACTGATTATGACTTATACGATTGGGTTGGATGCTTTTCTAACTGATAATGAAATTTTTGAATTGGTTGGGGTTTATCCCAACCAAATGTAACTTCTATAAATAGATTGTGAAATATTCCAACCGAGTGATTGAATATTTTATTTGGGTATCATAGAATGTGAACCTATATATATGTGAGTATAGATTGGTTGGGCACTATAGAAACCTAGTTCCTTAGGTTGTGAATGGGTTTAGTTGTTATGACAACCCATTTTCTTGACCTTCTTGAGTGGTTGGATAGTATGGAAACCTATTTCCTTATGTTTATATATTATATGATTGTGGGTGGAAATTTCACTAACTCTCCATATCATACGTGGTACATTCAGGCCTGACCCTAACACTAGGCGAAGTAGAAATGAGTCGACTATTTGAGTGGATTCTTAAGTACTCAATGATCCTTTAGTTGTATTAATGTGATTATTATTGATTTCATTTCATTTAGTACATTAATGCACATATATATTGGATATTATTAGGGTCACAATTGGTGATGGCTTATTGAGTTTTATGCACACACCTTGTATGTGCACCTTGATAGACATGTGAAACTTGTAGTTCACATATAGGGTAGGGAATGAGCGCTAGTCCTAGTGAGTGTTATAAAGAATCTTACATGGGATTTGGATATAGGTTTGAGTCAATATTGAAGATAATGGTTGGGTATCCTTTTTGTTTTTATTTTTTGTTTTCTTCAATTTTTATATGATCATCCCATTGGTGGATCTCACAATGATGTATATTTATATGACCTGCATGGGTATAATTTGTTATATCATGGTGTATGATTTTATTTATGGCATGAATTCCACTTTAAACCATTATTGTACCTTCATTATACATTGGTTATGAATATTTTTAATTATTTATCTATCATTTATTACTATGATACTGAGGGTATAGTCTCCCCACATGCTATTATCAAACCATCACTGCTATTCAGTAACCTCCAGCATATAGGGATGCATTCCTAAGGTATGTAGTGCTCAACCATAGGATTGAGGGTATTTTTGGGTATAATTTTTAAGGAAATTACAGAATGGGACACATTTCTTACATAGGAAGAGATTGATGAGACTTATAATGTGATGTTTCACCCATATTCATTGTTGAGATTCCATGTCTAGGATGGGATGTTTCACCTGCTGGGGATATAGAGATATTGTATTTCCTAGAATAGAATCTCTTCCAACTAGTGTATAAATGGTTTGGATAATAGTCCAACCTAGAGATCCAAATTACATTATGAGCTGGTTGGGTGAAATGCCAACCAAGAGATGGATTTCTATAATGAGTTGAATAGTATACCAACTAGGAGTTTACTTCCTCAGACTAGGTTGGATGCAATTCCAACTGAGAGGAAGTGATCTTTATTAATGAGTTAGATTATATACCAATGTATTGTGACTCTTGTAATTAAGCTGGATGCTATGTCAAATGATTGTGACTCGTGTGATTAAATTGGATTCTCTTCCAGCTGATAATGATTTCTGTGAACTAATTGGGTTCCCTACCAACCAAAAAGCGACTTTTCTAAATAGGTTAGGAAATATTTCAACACAGTGATTGACTATTGTGTTTGGGTTTGGTGGAATTATAAGCTATAGATGTATGAGTATTTACTGATTTGAAGATATGACAACATAGTTTATCAATATTTGAATGGATTTAGTCTCAGTGATAACCCATGATCTTAAATTTCTTTAGTGGTTGGATGGTATTCCCAACTAGTTCCTTAGGTTTCTAGATTATATACTTATGGGAAGACATTTGACTAAACCACCATATTCATGGGAAGTATGTTCAAACATGACTCCCCCAAAGGATGAAGTGGATATGATTTGATTGTTTGGGTGGATTCTTGAGTACCCAACTATTCAATAGGTGTATACATGTGAGGTTTATGGATTTTGTTTCATTCTATACATGCCTGCACGTATATATTGGTTATTATTAGGGACACCATTGGTGGTGGTCTAGTCTGGTGAGTGGGCTAGAGGAGCTCAATGAGGATATGGAGACATGTTTCAAGTGAGGAAAACGATAATAGTTAGGTATCCTTATTATTTTATTTCTATTTTTATTCAGTATGGTATATGATAGGTCCATTGGGAAATCTTATATTGATGTATGATCAAAAAAACTATATGGGTACATTTGTTATTACATGGTGTATGATTTTATTTATGTTTTACTTTTCACTGTAAAACCATTATTGAAATCTAATTCTATACTTGTTATCAATGTTTCTATTATTTCTTATTATGATATTGATGGTATAGTATCTCTACATGCTATTATATAAACCCCACTACTAGTGAACATACTTTGGAATGTGGGGAAGCATGCTTGAGGTATGTAGTGCTTTGGCTCGAACCAACTGAAGGGTTCTATGCTAGGGAGGTTATAAAGTGGTATAAAAGTATTTTTTGTTTTCATTAAGATTTTGGATATAGTAGATAGATATATAACTAGTCAAAACTTGGGAAATAATCTATATTTGTGAATTTATAACACAATTATGGTTGAAAATGTTCTTCTGTGTAACAATGCATGTGATAATGTCTCAAGGATAGCTGTTGCATTAAAGGGTCATAACGGATCCCTGCTATGATGAGAACCTGGAAATGCCATAACACTATTCTTGAATATATGTTCTATAGCCAGATGATGTTATTTAAGGGACACAAATAATACAGGCCATTAGGGGTGAAGACTCATAAAACTTTGAGGCACCTTCTCATGGTGTGCACCCTTGGTAATATTCAAGAGGATATTATGAGAACAAGACCCACCAGTAGGAAATCCACATTTCATAGTGTCATTAGATGTTCCTATCTGCGGACATGTGTATTGGTCCTTGGACTTTAAGATTATTATTAATGGGTATTACAACTCGTGCACTTAGATGTATTGATGAAAACTATGACGACACACTGTTCGCAGCGAGGTAGGATATATTGGGTGCGTCACGAGTAATACTGCATTAATAGATAATGCGAGAAAGGATTTTTCCCTTATGTTCTATAACAGAAGTAGATATCTTAGGCCCTTTGATGGAATTGATATAGCCTGAATAAATCCATGTCCATGGTAAGTAATGTGCGAGTTCAATTCTAGAAAGTCAAAGAAATAATAATTGAGCATGTGGGTTGATGGCACTAGCATGAAACCCGCTTGATTCGAGATATCGTGAAAAATGGATTATATTACATGGTAAGCATTCGTATGATGTGACATGTCATTGCAGTGTTAACTTCTTTCTCTATGGGTGCCTTGGAGTGTTGCTAGATGCTAACCTTGGACTTTAGGTAGGCTCCGCCTAATGCCACTGAGAAAGAGGCCTAGAGGGCCACACACTAAGTGTGTCCATGTATCTCAGTTAAATATTAATTTAACAAGTTAAATAAATATTATTCCCGACTGTGGTTTAATAATTATTTAAGGATTCTTGATCGCATTTATTTCGACACTAGTTATTCGAGAGAATATATTGTGGGAGAAATAATATATATTTATTAGCAAGTAATGCAGTTACATTTATTTAAGAAATAAATAGACATTACTCAAGGTCTAATAAATGTGGTGGAGTAAATAATGAAAAATGAAAACAAGATAAACACGCCATGTACATTGAATGTACACACCATGTAGTTTTCATGGAAAATGAGTACACACTGTGTATTAATTATTACACACCGTGTAGTTTTTCCAGTCGAGATTTTGAGGAAATAATATCACTTTATTAAATGATATTTATTATAATCAGTGTGGGAACGTGTCAAGGAATTAATCATTCAACATGGGGTTTTTAAATAAGAGTTAATGAAATAAATAAAATGCATAACGCGTTTATTTATTGTCATAACTCTATAACTTCAAACCTGATTATAAATATCCTCACAACCCCAACACTTTTCCAGAGAGAATCATTGTGCACAATAATTCTAGAGAATTCTCTCAAGGCTGAAAGAACTCCTTACTCTAAGAATGCTCTCAAGACTGAGAGAGATCCCCCTCCATTGGATCAAGGCGATCTAAGGCAGAAAATGCAAGCAAAGGCTTCTCGATGCTAGCACCCGGAGATTCCTTTGGCGACGTCCAGAGATACGTGGTTCACGTGTAGATCACCGCTAGAGGAAGTCTACACTTGGCTTCTATGACGCAATGACGAATCACATTGGATTTTGACAAGAGACATCAACAAAGAAAGAATTTCCATCAAGTTAATTCTTGTTAATTAATTAAATTAATTATAACCAACATATGATGATCCTGTCTTTATGGTTCAAGGACTCCCTCTTTCTTTTTTCGTTCTTCCTTCTATTCCAAAGATCCGGTGTTTTATTATCATGATAGATCTTGGATTGATCATTGTTAACACGAAAATTAAATTTGGTCAAACCCACCAACGCGCTTCCGCTGTTCTCAGAACCTACAAGTGGTATCAGAGGGGTCATATCATTGATTATAATTATTTAGTTTTTTTGTTGGTGATTTACGCATTTAATAAAATAGTTGTTTCAATTCAAGTTAATCATTATTTAAAATCTGAATTTTGAGATCTGTTCCTCCCCTCTCATTTCTCGTTCACCTTATAGAAATGAATTTTTCTTTTAATTTTTATTAAAATGAAATAGAGAAACTCATCCGGATGTGCCAAACACTCCTAGCCGTACAACACCAGAATACACGACGTGTATTTGGAAGTACACATCGTGTAGTCTAGGTTCAATGTATTGACTAATCCACCAAATCAGGTCATGTATTGGATCCTATCTAAGTCATTTATGACACCATGTGTTTGCCAGGAATAGGTGGCACACAGTTTCCAGATTACATGCCATGTGGTCCAATTGAACACGGCGTGTAGTCCCTTCGGGTTAGGGTTGGACCATTTACCCCGTACACAACTTGCCCAGCTGGAAACCATGTAATGCGGATACTACACGGTGTTTGTCCAATTGAAAATGCCGTGTACTCAGAAAATTTCTAAAGTACACCTACACGTC
The DNA here is from genome assembly GCA_963277665.1 of Viscum album. Lineage (NCBI taxonomy): Eukaryota > Viridiplantae > Streptophyta > Magnoliopsida > Santalales > Viscaceae > Viscum > Viscum album. The sequence continues at coordinate 1,259,350,369 of OY728140.1, read as the reverse complement.
ATGTCCCCGGGCGTGTACTTCGGATGGACGGTGAATAAAAGTACACACCGTGTAGTCAAAACTACACGCCGTGTACTCATCCAAATTATGAAGATTTATTAAAATTTATTATTATATTATACAAACCCTTGAGACATGTACCATAGTGTAGGCGTAAAGCTGAGGCATAACACGTGATAGGTGTTTTATATACATGTGTTTAATTTAACATCTGCGTGATGAATGGGAATTCACTGGGTTGCCTCCAAGATACAAGTTACGTACAAATATAATTTTAAATGAATTTATTTTTTTAAAATTATGATGGATGATAATCTCACAGAAATTTAGAAAAAGGGTTTAAGATAAAAGGATTGATTAATTAAAGATAATTAATTGATTCGAGCGTAATTTATCTTAAACAATAACGATTAAAGAATTGAATGCTAGTTTTATTAATGCATAATATTGTTGCATGCATGGATGATCATGAGCTAGACCAAGACCTTTATATGTGAATGGTTTATTTTAATTAATTAATTTAAATTAAATTTGTTGGCCTGCAAGCCTTCTCTTCATTAATATGTAGGGCATGCGCACCCAATGTTTCTTTTATGTAAAAACCCCTTTTAACCCTCACATGTGTGTGATATAAATGCATATGTAATGGATGGAGCTCCCAATCTAGTGGAGGCAGCTCAAGTCAGGAGCCAAGGTGAAACCAATCCAAGGAGATACAAAGGTGGACAGGTGAAAAGCTATAAACACGAACTTGAAAGGTTCTAGGTGTTTCTCCCCTAGTTCTTGGGTTAGTTTTTCAACCTCTAGATAAACTAACCAATAGAACAAGATCATGATCATACAATTTATTTTATTTCTGTCATTTTCATGGTTTATTTATTGTGGGTGTGTTGTCATGATCACACAATTAATAAATTAAACAAGCATGCAATATGGAACTAAAATAAGATTGGCTTATGCGTAAATATTATCTTAGACATGGTTAACCACTTAAGTATATCCCACTTAATATTAACAAGCATGTAATAAAAGATAATAAAATGGAAATTTATGTATAAGGATAAAATACCTTAAAGAAATATTAAGTTGGTATAACCTTCCATAATCTTGGTTAGAATCGAAACATAGTTCAAAGTGCTTGACCAACCCTAGTTGGGATGCTTTAAATTATTGGGGAATTATAATTCAAGGTTTTGGGTTGACTTAAATTGGTTCGCATCAAGGGTTGACTGCCACAGCAGGACTTGGTGTGACCAAGAGGCAAAGGTTGAGGAAATCCAAAATAAAAGGATTTCAAGATTGAGGAGTCCACTCAGTGGATTAAGGAGCTGTGAGTTAATGCAGTTGGCATTTGGAATACCTACCTAAAACCCTTCAAGTTGCTTGAACAACCCTAGTTGGGGTAATGCTAAGGGAAATATGGATCCTTTCCACTAGAATATTCAGGCAACAAAATATTCCAAAGTCAATGGTGATGACTATTGGATTTTGATAAAATAGTGGGAGACTAATAAGTATTAATTTATTTATTTGTCTCAGTTTTGTAATAAAGTACTAAAACTTTTCTCATCTTAATTTATAGAAATGTAAAGAAAAATTACTTCAAATAGATCATTGCGAACCATACTCGAGAAGGAAAACCTTCTCACCGGCACCAATTTCCAAGAGTGGTAGAGGCGTTTACGCATCATCCTTCGCCACGAAAGGAAATTGTATGTGCTGGAAGATCCTGTTCTAGTTGTTCCTGGAAAAGAGGCCAGTGATGAGGAAATATCTCTCTATGTGAAACATATGGATGATGCCACATATATCCAATGTTTCATGCTATCAGCCATGTCTAATGAGCTCTTAAAGAAACATGAAACCATGGATGCATATAGCATGATGTCTCACCTTAAGGATCTCTACCAAGAGAAGGTGAGACAAGAGAGATATGAGATCTCCAATGATTTGTTTACAACTATTCTTGGAGAGCTTATGCCAGTTGGGCCTCATGTAGTCAAGATTATTGGATACATCAAACACCTGGACATCTTAGGGATTAAATTCCCGGATGAGTTGCGTATAGATCTCATGCTATCATCACTGCCCAAGACCTTCTCAAGCTTTATTGTCAACTACAACATGAGAAATAATGAGAAGAGTCTATCATAACTTCTAACTTTGATTCTCCAGGTAGATAAGGACATGGGGCATGAAAAACCCACAATCCTTATGGTGAATAAGAAAATGAAGGAAAAGGCAAAGGGGCCAAATAATTATAAACAGTCTGAAGCCCCCGAGAGTCATCCCTCCAAGAAGGGGAAGATCCAGAGGCAGGGCAAGGAATGTGAGGCAGTATGTTTTTCATGTGGCAAGCAAGGACACTTGAAGAGGAACTGTACTCAGAAGCGTGGGGACGCTAAAGGTGCATTCATTATCGAGTGTAATCTTTCCATATCTACACATTGGGTATTAGATACAGCTTGTGGGGCTTACATCTGTATTCAAATGCAGAAACCAAGTAGACATAGAAAGATTTATAGAGGAGAGGTGGATCTTCAAGCTGATAATGGTGCTAGGTTGGCTGTGTTGGCTATTGGTGATTACCACCTCTCATTTCCAACTGGGATGATTTTGGTTTTATATAACTGTTATTATGTGCCTAGTGTTACAAAGAACATAATTTCTGTATCTTGTTTGGATATGGATGGATTTATTTTCAAGTTTGGAAATAAGGGTTGTCTCTTTTATAAGAACAATGTATGTTATGGTATAGAACATTTAAATAATGGTTTGTATTTATTAAATTATGAAAACCAAGTGTTGACAATCGATAATGAAACAAACTCACATGACTTATACATCACCTTGTTGTGGCATCATCGTCTCGGTCATGTAAATGAGAAGCACTTGACAAAGCCCTACCAAGATGGTTATTTGGACTCTACTGAGCTAAAACTACTTGATAGATGTCATGCTTGTTTATAAGGAAAAATGACCAAGCCACACTTCTATGGAAAAGGTGAAAGGGCCACAGAGATTCTAGGATTGGTGCACACGGATGTGTGTGGAACATTTCCAATAGAATCTAGAGGTGGATATTCTTACTTCATTACTTTTACTAATGATTTGATTAGATATGTATATGTATACTTAATGAGGTATAAGTCAGAAGCCTTATAGAAATTTAAGGAATTCAAGAATGAAGTAGAGAATCAGCTTGGGAAGAAGATAAAGAAACTTCGATCAGATCGAGGTGGAGAATATCTAAACCAAGAGTTCATCAATCTTCTATGGGAGTCTGGGATTCTATCTCAGCTCAATCCTCCTTATACACCACAGTGAAATGGTGTTAGTGAAAGGAGGAACCACACCTTGTTGAACATGGTGAGGTCAATGATGAGTCATGCAGATATTCCATTATCCTTTTGGGGATATGCATTACAAACTACAACATACACATTAAACTGAGTACCAACTAAGGTGGAAAATGGAATTCCCTCCAAGTTATGGAATGGAAAGAAACCCATTTTGTCGCATACATGTGTATGGGGATGAGAATCATTTGTTAAGGCCTTCTCAGGCAACAAACTAGCACCTGGGGGCATGAGGTGTATCTTTATAGGATATCCCAAGGAAACAAAATGATATTACCTATATAACCCTCAAGAAAAGAAAGTGACTATCACCAGACAAGCCATATTTCTTGAGAGGGAGCACATCCTCAAAAGGGATAGTGGGATCAAGATTGACTTCGATGAAGTTGATACTCAAGATACACATGAGTTGGTACAAGAACAAGTTCCTCAGGTCCCTGTGGAAGAGGTTCTAGAAACACAAGTACTGCGTAGGTGCTCAAGAGAGGTAAGGGAACCAGATAGATTTAGTTTCCTATTCACTGAGGATGGTGAATCATTATTTTTTGAGAATGATGAACCTCTCTCCTACAAGGAAGAATTAGAAAGCTCAGAAGCTATAAGATTGCTAGAATCTATGAATTCTGAGATGGATTCCATGTATCAGAACCAAGTTTGGGTTCTGGTCGATGAGCCAGTTTATGTAAATCCTGTTGGATGCAAATGGGTATTCAAGATAAAATTGGACATAGAAGGTCAAGTTAGCACCTATAAAGCAAGGCTAGTCGTTAAAGGATTCAGACAACGTCAAGGAATTGACTATGATGAAACCTTCTCGCCAGTTTCCATGTTTAAATCCATAAGAATCATACTTTCTATAAAAGCTAATCATGACTATGAGATTTGGAAAATGGATGTCAAAACAGTATTCCTTAATATGAACCTTTAGGAAGATGTCTATATGACACAAACAGAAGGGTTTGTGACACCAGGTGAAGATAAACAGGCTTGCAAGTTGCAGAAATCCATTTATGGATAAAAGCAAGCATCTAGGTCATGGAAAATTCGATTTGATGAAGCCATAAAGGAATTTGGTTTCATTAAGAATGAATGCGAGCCATGTGTTTATAAGCAGTTTAATGGGAATGCGATCGTTATCCTAGTAGTATATGTTGATGACATATTGCTTATTGGAAATGAATTACTAGTCTTATAGTCAGTTAAGGACTGGTTGAACAAGTGTTTCTCCATGAAGGACTTGGGTGAAGCAGCCTACATTCTAGGGATCATGATCATTAATGATAGATCCAAGAGGACACTTGGACTAAGTCAGGGTACATACATTGACCAGATACTAAAGAGATTTAGTATGGAACAATCCAAGATGGGATTGGTTCTGGTGTCACATGGCCTACATCTTTCTAAGAATATGTGTCCTCAGAAACAACAAGAGAAAGATAGAATGAGTAAGATCCCATACACTTTGGCTATAGGATCCATCATGTATGCCATGTTATGTACTAGGCTTGATGTTGCCTATGCACTGAGCGTGGTAGGCAGATATCAAGAAGATCTAGGAGAACAACATTAGACTGCTGTTAAGACTATCTTTAAGCATCTGAGAAGAACTAAGGATATGTTCTTTGTGTATGGAAGAGACGAAGAACTTGTCATCAGAGGGTATGCTGATGCTGGTTTTTAGACAGATCAGAATGATCTGAAGTTGCAATCTGGATATGTTTTCTATCTCAATGGAGGAGCTGTGAGCTGGAAGAGTTCAAAACATCCAATTGACACTGATTCTACAGTGGAGTCTGAATATATAGCAGCTTCTGATGCATCCAAGGAAGCCATCTAGATTCAAAACTTTTTCTAGAATCTTGATGTGGTGCCTAGCATTAAATATCATATCATGTTGTATTGTAATAATAGTGCAATGGTGGATCTTGCAAAAGAACCAAGGTCACATCAATAGACAAAGCACATACTTTGAAAGTATCACCTCTTGAGGGATTTCTATCAAAGGGGTGAAGTTGCAGTGAGCATAGTATCCATAGAAGAGAACGCGGTAGACCCCATGACTAAAGGCCTATCTCACCAGAAGCATGAATATCATGTGAGATCTAGCCGGTTAAAAGTTGTTAGCAGTTGGCTCTGGTCCAAGTGGGAGTCTGTTAGAGTTTTTGGCCTATAACCAACTAATTTTTACTTTATTCATTAAATAAACACCTTATCACATCTTGATTGTTCTTCTACATGACAATGCATGTGATAATTTCCCAAGGATAGCTGTTTCATTGAAGGGTCATAGTGGATCCCTGCTATGATGAGAACCCGGAAGTGCCATAACACTGTTCTTGAATATATGTTCTATGACTGGATAATGTTATTTGAGGGACACAAATAATATAGGCCATTAGGGGTGAGGAATCATAAAACTTTGAGGCACCTTATCATGGTGTATGCCCTTGGTAATATCAAGGAGGATATTATGAGAACAAGACCCTCCAGTAGGAAATCCACATTTCATAGTGTCATTGGATGTTCCAATCTGCGGACGAGTGTATTAGTCCTTGGACTTTAATATTATTATTAATGGGTATTACAACTCACACACTTATATGTATTGACGAAAACTATGACGAAACACTGTTTGTAGTGAGGTAGGATATGTTGGGTGCATCATGAGTAATACTACATTAATAGATAATGTGAGAAAGGATTTATCCCTTCTGTTCCATAACAGAAGTAGATACCTCAGGCCCTTTGATGGAATTGATATAGCCTAAATAAATCCATGTCCATGGTAAGGGATGGGCGAGTTCAATTCCAGAAAGTCAAAGAAAGAATAATTGAGCACATGGGTTGATGGCACTATCATGCAACCCACTTGATTCAAGATATCGTGACAAAGGGATTATATTACATGGTAAACATTCATTTGAGGTGAAACATCATTGCGGCATTAACTTCTTTCTCTATGGGTTCCTTTGAGTGTTTCTAGATGCTAACCTTGGACTTTAGGCAGGCTCCGCCTAATGCCACTGAGAAAGAGGCCTAGAGGGTCACACACTAAGCGTGTCCATGTATCTCAATTAAATAAAGATTTTTCCTGACTATGGTTTAATAATTATTTAAGGATGCTTGATCACATTTATTTCGACACTAGTTATTCGAGAGAATATATTGTGGGAGAAATAATATATATATTTATTAGAGTGTAATGCAGTTACATTTATTTAAGAAATAAATATAAATTACTCAAGGTCTAATAAATGTGGTGGAGGAAATAAAGAAAAATGAAAACAAGATAAACACGCTGTGTACATTGAATGTACACGCTGTGTAGTTTTCATGGAAAATGTGTACACACCGTGTAGTTTTTCCAGTTGGGATTTTGAGGAAATAATATCGCTTTATTAAATAATATTTATTATAATCAGCGTGGGAACATGTAAAGGAATTAATCATTCAACATGGGGTTTTTAAATAAGAGTTAATGAAATAAATAAAATGCGTAACACATTTATTTATTGTCATAACTCTATAACCTCAAACCTGATTATAAATATCCTCACAACCCCAACACTTTTCCAGAGAGAATCATTGTGCAAAATAATTCTGGAGAATTATCTCAAGGCCGAAAGAACTCCTTCCTCCAAGAACACTCTCAAGACTGAGAGAGATCCCCCTCCATTGGATCAAGGTGATATAAGGTGGACAATGCAAGCAAAGTATTCTCCATGCTAGCACCCAGAGATTCCTTTGGCGACGTCCAGAGATATGTGGTGCACGTGTAGATCACCACTAGAGGAAGTCTACACTTGGCTTCTATGATGCAACAACGAATCACATTGGATTGTGATCGGAGACATCAACGAAGAAATAATTTCCATCATGGTAATTCTTGTAAATTAATTAAATTAATTATAACCAACATATGATGATCCTGTCTTTATGGTTCTGGGACACCCTCTTTCTTTTTTCGTTCTTTGTTCTATTATGAAAATCTGGCATTTTATTATCATGATGGATCTCAGATTGATCGTTGTTAACGCTAAAATTAAAGTTGAGAAAACCCACCAACGCACTTCTACTATGCCCAAAACCTATAGAAAATCCATATTTTTAGGGAGTTGGGATTATTTTTATTGTTTTTTCCATTATAGTTGCACTATTTTTAATAAGTATAATGTCATGATGTTGTTGATTATGGGTTTTTTCTTAGCTCGAGGTGGTAAGAGTCATGAATACATGCATCATAAATGAAATTTTGGTTCACATGACATGTGGATGTTTGTGTGTGATTGAGAAACTAGTTTTGAATAAAGATTTCAGTTATTTAAATCATAAACAAGAACTTATTTAGTGTTTTACCAAATAATATATTTTTGGAACTTTACTTAACCATACCTAACTATGATTTCTTCAAATGAATCACTAGGTAAAAATATCATCAAAATTAACATGGATGTGACTATGAACTTAGAGTGAGTAGTTTGGGTGTGGGTATACCTGATAAGGAGGATATACCTTGAGTGGTGCTGATAGAACATGAGTTTCCTTAGGATATATGAGATGGAGTAAGGGGTATTTATTTAAGAGACATGAATGAAATGAGATACAATATATGGAATAGGTGGGAACTCCTAATGATAATGATATTAAACTCTATATATTGGTGATTCAAGTATGTCAGTTAAGTAACAAGGAACTTTTATAGTTACTTCTAGGTATGGATGAAATTTTTTTAGTGTATCTCGAGAGACAACAGTTAACCTAGACATGTATATGCCTTTAGATATGGTGAGTAGATGCTTCATGTCATTGAAAAAAAACATGAGTAATGTATAGTTGGGTGATTGACTTGTGTATTAGGGGTTACTTGGGTATATGTTAGGAATGAAAGAACATGTGGTGCTTCAAGTTTGAGTTCTGATTAAAATTATTAGGATGCAGGGTTAGTTGATTTGGCATGTAAGGATATGATTAATGGGATATAAATCATGATATCATGAGTCAATATGTATGCTAGGAAAATATTAAGGTGTATAACTACTCAAGAATGATATTTAGTGAAAAAAGTGGTAACTATTCATTATTGTCAGAGTGGTTTAGATACTCTCTTACCTTGGGGATAATAGACTGGGTTCATGCACTTCAGGCATTGAGGGTCTGATGGGATTACCTAATCTTGATTTTGATATGATGAGTATCATGATTAGTAGGCATGATCGACCTAAGGTTTCATGTGGATCATAAAAATTTGAGGATTCTCAAAAATATCCTGAGTAGGAAGATTGTGTTATGAGGGTCATATGATTTCCAAGGGAAGGTCATGATGATGATCGACGATGAATGGTGGTATTTCCTATGATTCTTTCCCAATATACGGTTTTGGTTAAATGTTGACATGTGTTGGGTCCCTTAATAACCATATAAAGAATAAGGCCCTTGAGTGGTGCCTGTTTGTTATGGAAGGGTCTTAAATTTGAGTCATGTGATTCTAATAGATTCAATAAAATGTAACACCCAAGACACTACTATAGTAGGTAAACATCGTATCCTGAAATATCATCTAATGTGCCCTTTAAAGAGACTTTATTCATAAATTTCATTAAAAATTAAATTTTTTAATTTTAAATTTACCAAAAATAACTACAGTTTTTAATTCAGAATATCAAAATTATCTTATTATGAATTATTGATCTTTTTCTTGAAAGGTTTGTTTTTAGTCAAAAAATAATTTTTGTATGACTTTACCCCTATATAAGAATGACCTAGAAAATTATGAAAACTTTTAAGTAATAAAATTTTAATTTTAGAAATAAAATTATGAATTTTAAAATATTATTTTAACTTAGAAAAATGATGGAAAACATTTATAGAACTAATTAAAATGTTACATTAATATAAAAACTATTTTTGGTATTTTCTTTAAATCATGTATTTTTAAGGGAGATTCAGTTTTGGATTTCCTAGAAAGTATTATAACAGTTATTTTTTATAATAAATCAATTTATTTCATTAAAATCAATATCCAAGATAATTTTATCTTATATGTAAATTTATCATTTAAAAAAATTATTTTTCTAAAAAATGTTTTCACACAATTAAGTGTGTTTATTTTAAAATTATTTTTTCACACATTTATGAATTTTATCTGATAAAATGATTTTAAAATTTTAAATTATAATTATCTATAATGACTCTGGTTTTGTGGATTTAGTCCTTTGAATATTTCTATATATGTATTTGGATTTTTCCTTAGTGCCGACATAGTGTTTGAGTGTCATAAGACCCCTGAATTAATATATTAAAAATATTAATATATATTAAATCATGAACACACATTATTTTGGTTCAAATGAGTTTCCAATTATTTGAATCCTTGGATGAGAAATATGATACCACAATTGATTCTGAAATTTGAAGTTTACCCTAGGCACAACATTAACTTGATCGAAATTGGATTTCTGGTTGAGGGAAACCATTGACAGTGTGCTAAATAAAATAAATAGTTATTTTATTTAATAACCTAGAGAACTAATTATCCTTGATAAATACATCAGTATGATGTTTTTCTAGGTATATCCATATAACCCTGACAGAATTAGTAGAGGAGGTGATCCTTTTCGTTATTAGAAAATCATGATTAAAGATCAACGACGAACTTTTCAAGGAAAATCATGAGACAAATGATGAACACAATGAGATCTTTGTATTCTTTTCTACTAGATGTTTTATTTACCAATGATGGATCCAAATTAAGTTATGAATCATTATTTTTTGTTTTCCACCCTGGATTTATTTAAAAAATCATGGATTGTTTGTCTACTTTGGTTTTTGAAGATCTCCATTCTTCACACAAACCTAATTATTTATTAATTTATTTAATTTATCCCTCTAGATCATCGGTTTCTTCATCTATGAATGGAAGAAAACTTGAAAAATGGACATCTTTTCTCCTCATGTTTGTGTTTTGTGCTTTTCTCCCCTTGTTCTTCATGCGATCATCGTTGGTTCAACGAATACTCAGGAATTGACCAGTGTGAAATCTGTCTTTAGAATGAGGTTCATTTTAGTGGGACCAAATATGAGATTGAGAGCAAAATAAAGGTGTGTTGCGGTGTGATGGGTGAACTTTTTTGGATCATAGGAAGATCGGGAGTTCTTTGTTCATAGGGTTAGGCGTAAGGAGGAGCAACAAAACATGATTTCTTCACAAGCTGATTCAGCTGAAAAAAATATAGACACTAGTGAATATGGGGTTCAGTAAACCCCAGATCCACATTCTATGATGAGATTTATGGCAAAATCAGGGGTGGTGGTGGTGTGGAACAAATATGTGTGAAGTTTCTAGAATTCTGTAAAATCACAACATACATGGCATGTAGTACAGGAACACACATTGTGTAGTCCCCTGGCATTGAAACCTATAGTTTTGGTCCAAGGTAAGTATCAAGCACTATGTATTATCCATAAACACCATGTTAAATAGTTCTAGAATCTCTAAGTGTACCCTGGGGGTGCACAGGAATAGACATATCTAGGCACACAAGCACAACCTGAGTACACGACCACAACCTGTACTCGAATATGACTAGGGTACCTGGACATGACCAATGTACATGGGCACAAGCCTAAGTACACGATCTTGGGTTTAAAGGAAACAAGTAGGTCTTGGGGGAATAATACACACTATGTACCAACTATACACGTTGTGTAGTCCCACATGGCCAAAACAACTGTGTGTAGGTGAGGACACAACTAGGTGTCTAGGTAAGGTCACATGTTTTGTGACCCTAGGTACATGCTATGTATCTCCCTCAAAATCTTTCAACTTGTGTATATATTTCTATGAGACTTATATTTGGGTCCACAAGTAGCCTATAATGATAATTTTTCAACATATAATGTGACGAGAACATTCATTTTGGAATCAAAGATATGACATGAGGTGTTAATAGAATGTACTTTTTTTAGTGATGCTTGGTAGATAGAAGTGATTGGGAAAGTATAACAGAGAGACGCTGGGGTTGAAAACTCCACTATCACACCATGGAGTGGGTCCCCAATACTCTTTACAAAGGTAGTGTTGGAAACCCCTTACTATATAGGGCGTGGGTCCTCTATCTATGGGGTTCTACCCCTCTTCTTAAAGCTTTGGAGGGGAGTAGGTCCTCTACTAGAGATTTTACCCCTTGGCTGTAGAATGTAGTGGCAAGGTGTGGGACCTCAACATGGATTATTGTATTGTTTCACATGATTCTAGGAATCTGAGATAGACCTTTGGAGCTATTTTAAGACTCATCATTCTTAGCTGGGTTGTGGAGATGGAGATCCCTTATCTCTCTCGCTTAGGTTTATTTATGAGCATATATGTGTATTGGGTTTTCATTTCCCTCTTACTTATGGGTTGAGATAACTTTTTTATATTTATATTTCTACCTTATTGGTTTTTAGGGTGTTCTAATTGGTATGTATATAATCACCCCTACACGCGCTTTGCTCATATGTGTTGTGTCATATACAGACAATAGACAGATTGGTGGTGACCTTAGTGGGGCAAGTTTTAGAGGAGCAGAGTTGTAATTAGCAAAGATGACTATGTTCAATGTTCAACCTTGGATATTGTGATCTGATATCTATTTAGTATCCTCTTTTCTATTTATTTTCAATTTGGGACTTCAATTTTGGTTGGGTATGTATTTTCCCCTTTACACTCTTGTACTATGCTGTTGTACTTTGATGCTTTCATAAAGGTTATTTCATGCATGGTTTACACTCTAGATTTATAGTTTATCCCTTTTTTATATATTAATTGTTTCATGGTGTTTTTGTGTGTTTTCATATGGGAAATTCGGCTAAGGCCTCCCATTTTAGTGATATTCCTTCTCAGTTCTAGTCACTAACCCCAAGCCTATTAGAGGAGGGCTTGGGGTGTCACATATGCTTATCACCATCTAAGAAGGACCTAGTGGGTTGGGTCATGAATTATTTGTATCATAGGTGGTATTTTTCTCGAGTTGGTATTTAGAGTTTTACCTTGTCGTGAGTATTGGTTTGGGAAACTAGGGCAATAGTGTTGGAGTTTCTTGAGTTCAGATTTTAGGCTAGTGAACCTAGTATTGGTACAACATCTGACATATCCATTCACCAAAACTCTGACTACCTTTTTTCAACTTGATATACCTAGAAATTGGTTATAAGGAAAAAATGGTACATGCATCATATAGGATTGGATCTTTTGACTTTATTGTCCTTAAGTCAGATCCCTATATATGCTTATTTAACCGAGGTACATCTTGATAACTTTCAGGGTGCCTCCATGAAAACAAATAACAAGGATGCTAATACGAGACCATGGAAATGATTAGTTGAGTTATGAGGATCCATTAAATGAACCTTATCATGAGGTATTTCTTCAAGGATGGCATAGGGAGGTGACAACACCTATTGAGAAATGGATAGTCCCTACTAGTCAAGATGATGATGCACATGAGATTAGTGTGTTACGTGAGTTCTAATGATAGATACCATTGAGGTTTCACAGTGATCTAGACCCTTAGTTAGTGGATTATTGGTTTTTATCAGTTATACAAGTTTTTAGGCTTGTTTGGACCCCGAAATATTAGAGGGTTGCGCTAGTGGATGGTCTTCTTCATGAAGTAGGAGGGAACTAGTGGAGTTTGATTACCCAAACACATAATTCGGCGATGATCTCATGGTCAGACTTCTATAATCTATTTCATAATTAACATTACCCTTCATGATTATGATTTGTGTGGATTTAGGATCTTCTTGATATTCAATAGGATGACATGTCCAATGTTGAGTATGTCATGAGATTTACCAACCTCATGCATTACTCCCTCGATATGGTGAGAGATGGATTCTTCTGGGCATTGAAGTTGAACATGGAATCTATGACATATATTCCAATGTAGTATCCTTATTAATTCTTACTTATTATAGAGTGTTAGAGAAGACAATGGTTACAAAGAGCTTCCTAGTAGAGGGAAACTAAACATCTAGAGCTGACAGTGGGAACCATGGGGCTGAGTCATCTATAGAAACTAACATGCTTCAGTCAATAGGATTTTAACATGGGAAACCTCCCCATAGTCAGAATCAAAAATGTGGATCTATGGAATAGGGATCACGTAGAGGATCTAGTTAGACATGAGAGGGATGGTGTTATGCATGTCATGTAAAAGGTCATATGGCTCATGATTTCATAACCTGACATGATGAGGAGGGTAGATAGGCAGTGGATAAGACACTAAAATAGTGGAAATGAAATTATCAGTGATCTCCCAAGCGTGGTTAGTGTATAACCCAGGGAGGTGGAGCTGATAGAGGAGTAGGTAGAGATCTCGATGGAGGAGATGGTGGTGGAGGGTGACACTATGAGTTACTTCCACCACCACCACCACCACCTAGTGAAACATGGTTTGTTACCCCACATGAACAATTTCCTTCTTATTATCAAAATAAACATGAGAAAGGGTATGGTTTGGAATCATTATCTAGTAAACAACCAGATACAATGTAAGAAATGACATGTTGTTCCACCACCACCACCAAATTTAAATTTTTATTAAGATAAGGCCATTTTTAGGGAAAATGGAAACCAAGGTTCAAAGCCATACACCACTACGTGCTAAAAGAGCTCACAAAATCATTAAACACCAAACTAAGATTACATGACTCAGCTACTCGATATAGTTCCCAGTGCAGTGAACTAACTTGGGTGTCTGGATCCTTATTAATAAGCTCTTCCAGGTGGGAGATCATCTGTTCCATTGTCTGAATAAATTCCTCGGTGTTGATTTTATTCTCATTGAAGCCTCTGTCCACAATATGGTCTTGTTTATCTAGCCACACTATTTTCTCCTCATTGGTCTCCAATTGTATCTTCCTTTCATCAATTCTACTAAGAACCTCTTATGAGACTTTTGGTCATACCTGTTGTTCAAGCATTTCTTCCTTACAGTACAAGATAAGCCTCAAGAACTCCCCATCCTCTCCATCCCTATCTCTAGTAGTCCTTACCGTTTCTTCACTTTACCATTTCAGTGGGATTGTGATTTACTTTTTCATACCCTTCTTGGCCGACCTGGTCTCCATGGGTTTTGGCAGGTGGGAGTAATCTTTGTGAATCTTATATTTTTTTCCCTGCACCACAATACATTGCCCTGGGTCTTGAATTACTTGTTTCCCTTTCTTCATCCTAATGTTGTGAGGTCCTTTCCCTTGATAGCGGTCCATGATATCCATTGAATAATGATAAATCCTGTCATCACCTGAAGATACCTCCTCTTGAGTTAGTGCAGATTCATTATCCTTAAAAACATCAAAATGATTCCCCAACCTGACCTCTGATCCTTACATGTTGTTCCACAATATCAATAGAATACAAGTTTTGACCTACTACTTGTGAAGTAGATAAATAATGTAACTTTGGTGTCTCTCCTAGATAATATAGATGATCTTCTTCTTCACTTGAAATTTTCAAGTGGGATGTATCAATATTCTTTATACTTCTACAATAAAAAACTATAGGCTGAATCTCTCATCTTCTTGGCCTGAATATAATTAGAAATAATATAGGGTGACCACTCCTCTCTCCTCTTTATTTAGTGATAATAGGATATCTTATCACAACACTCGAACTACCTATTTTTTCTTTGATACACATGTATTCTTTGTATAAATTATTAGCTCTTCTCAATTTCTTTCAACTCATAGAATATTCACCATCTTAGAGGCTGATTCTTCATTTTTCATTTTGACTTATAGAATCTTTGAAGTATACATACAATTGATGTTATTAACTCACATTCTTATTCTTCTCATATTTTATATTCAATTCACCTTTTGAACATGACATCTCGAATTTCAATGATCCATGACATTCAAGTTCATAAAATATTTTCTTATTCAAACTCAATATTCCTAGTCTTACTTTCCACTTTGATTCTCATTTTTTTCTATTAGGATCCCCTAGGGATGTGTCCAACATTTGGGTGGGGGTGGGTGGGAGCATCAATGTTGGTATAATTTTATTATAATTTTAATTTTATCTCTTCATTAACTATTCACATATTTAATGAGTGGATATATATTTCTCTCTATCTCCCCTTTTGTCTATATGGAAGTAGAAATAGAATAGGAATGTAACAAAAGAGAACACTAAGATTTGTTCATGAGGTTCACCTCCCCAAGGATGGATATGACCATGGTGAATCATGTTTTTTTATCCCACAAAAATATATTCCTTATTATAATCAAAATAAGTACATGAAATGGTATGAACTTGAACCTATTATCCTAGAATTTACTAAGCAAAATGTAGGAACTAACATGCTATTCATACTATGGAATCAAACATGATATCCTCTAATGGATTCCAGGATATTGGCCTATACCTCTTAAAGTTGATCAACAATGAAGCTCTTGTGTCCCTTCTAGACAATGTGAATGATCGTATTCCATTACTAAAGTAATAAGGATGGTTACCTTAATATTTCTCATAATTTTACAATAGATGACTAAAGGTAATATTTCTCATCTTCTCATCTTGAATATGATAATTAGAAGGTGTGGTAGGATCCTATATTCACTTAAACTTCTTCTCCTTCTTTAGTGTACATCCATGAACCTATGTAAATAGTTTTGGACCTCCTTTTTCTCTCTTTGCCTTCATAGAATAAGAAGGTACATGTAGATTCATGTCTCTCAATTCTTCTTCTTTCAAGTCACAGAATATGTACAAGTACACACAACTAAGACACTCATATTTTATTCTTCCTCTCAAAATACAAATTCAAAACACCTTGCTACTATATATCTTTAAGTTTCCATTATTCTCAATATTCAAGTTCATGAAATTTTAAAATTCTAAGAACTTAGTATCATTAATATTAATTTCATTCAAAATATTCCTATAAATCCACCTGAAGACTCATCCCTTTCCTTCCTCATAATATTTTTCAATATCATGGTATTATCTCAATTTAATTTTTCTAAAAAATATGCATATAAACATTTCACATATGCATGAATTATATAAAAAACATAATGTGAACTCCCATATAAAGCTTGTAGCCTATATGTTTTGTCAATATATTATTTAACAAAACTAGTGAAATGGTTGAAATCCTATTTTATTACATTCATGCCATCTGTTATACTGGTCATGCCTTTGTGGTGTGAAGCACAACATGAAACCACTTATCCAAATTATCTTTTGAAACAAGTGAGATTATATATGAGCTTGGATAAAAGCACTCAACTATTGGGATATATACACATTGATGAATCATAATAAAGCATAATCATGTTTAAATATCTTAAGACTTTAGAAAAGGATTATGCTTAGTATTTTGTATGGATTTATATGACCATCGAAGTTATATGATGTGAATACTTATGGTCGAAAACTTAAAATCTAATATATAAGACATATAAACTGAAGTCATAAAAAAATTCATATAATGTGAAGTCATAAAAATAATTCATACAAAAATCAGGACTTGAAATCTATGAACTCACTATTTATCATTATTCTTGTTCATCCTCTTATTCACTATCAACCTCATTCATCAAGATCATATCACATTATATCCATTTCAAAATTATGGATGAATCCTACAAACATGGATTTAAGTCCTCACATTCAATCTAGAAAGCTCAAGGTTGAATATGGAAGGAGATGATGTAATATTATCTTACTTCATGGGTGTAAATATATCTTTTAGTGGGTGAATAATACTTGAATTCATTCAGTACCACATTGAAACCTCCCTAGGATGCGATGTTGGTTTATTTCTCAATGTGCTCCATCAACACCTCAATGAATTCCATTGGGTCTGGTTCTCTTCAGTGGACTATATGTGTCGAACCACATGGTGGATGGAGCACCCTTCATCCACACGCCTACTCATGTAGGCTTTCTACCTTTACCATGTTGCTTAAGGATGGTTATTGTAACCTTTGAGCTGATATTGGGTGTTATTAGGATGCCCAATATGATTGGGTGTTCTTACTATCTCTCCTTTGAGTTTTCCATATTTTTTGTCCTCCCTCTAACAACCTTTACTGACTAGTATATCCGATGTAATAGTATATATAGTCTGTAGTTAAAAACCTCAAATTCTAACCTTCCAAACCCTAATCATTATACTTAGGAAATCCATGTAAACTTACAAGCTATTAATCATCAATATATTGACATCATGAAACTTATCTTAAATAGTTTACCCCTTATTGAAAAAAAATACAACACAAATATATACTAGGTTCATCTATCCCCACTTTGTATTTATTGTCAATGCCTTCTAGAAAATAGTAGGTCAATATGGTTGGATCCATTTCATTATTCTTTATCATTGTCTTCTCTCCCCCCTTATTGATAATAATTAAAAAACATATGAGAGAGGATGGTATCACTTTATTCTTAAGAAATGTTCCTTCAATCATTCCAATCTAAGTCTACATGATCCGAGATCTATGTGGAAAATAATAGTGTTTGATTTAAACATCATATCTTTCCATTGATAAAAAAATATGATACAACCTATTACTATTTTTCAATTCACTTCTTTAGGAACAACATAAAAATTTTCAAGCAGAACCAATGGAAAAAACTAATAATTTTTTCTTTTTTATAACTTCAACTTGAAATTCCTATACTTATCTCAACACACAAATTAAAACATTCAAAGGATAATATAATAGGTTTTAGATTCTATGTCCAACCTTGGATCAAAATTTTTTTCATAAAATTCTTATTATTAATTAAAATAAATTTCTCCCCATTAATATAAAAACTAATTATTTAGAAAAAAGGATGATAGAATAGGAATTCATACATTTTCAATGAAAAATTTTCAAGAACCTTTTAGAAATTTCAGAATAGCAAGAGATATTAGACTTCTGGAAGCTTCTCAAGGAAAAATACTCTTCAAGGGTTGTTATATATTTTTTAATTCTTTAAAGATAATATAATTTTCATATATTATTTATAATTCTGAATGATAGATCATACCAATATGGTGACTTATTTAGTTCTAGAATATTTTTTCTAGCATACTTCACTTCATTTTTCTATCGAGTTTTGATAGCTAACATTTCTTTAGTTTTTTTATTGGTAAATACTTTCACCTTGAATTATTTACATGGTTAGAACTCAAATAAAATATAAAAGGGAATAAGTTGGTAACACTTTTATTATCAATGTTAGCAATTAGACTGAGAATTTTTTCTCAACCAATATTCCCTTTTCAATTTAGCTCCAAGTCTGTATAGAATTTTCATGCTTGCACAACTATTTTTCAAATCCGAGTTTTCTTTGGACAACATGGGTTCTTTTATTATCTCATTGCATGTGATATTCCTTTTAACATAAGTAATAAATGTAAATGCATTGCTTGGTGAAACTTTAATCCTCTTTATAATTTATTCTTGGGATGGTATTATTATTAGATAATCAATTGAATCATGTCTATCCTACTTGAACCTCCCACACAACACTTCCAAATCTATTTGGCCACCTTTTGTAGAAAAATTATCTTAAAATTTTGATTATTATTTATATGGAATATTTTATTTGCCTTTGTATATTACCATATCTTTTTCTAATGTTTCTATCAATTTATCCAAATAATATATCTATATTTAAAAACATTCTTTATGACTGTGATTAGAATTTTTAGTTCTTCCACATAGTTTCTTAGAATATTTATTCACCAAGAAAGTCTTTTTTTAACTACTATTACATTCCATTCAATATTGTTTCTTTTAACCCCCATAATCATAGAGTGTCTATAAGTGTCCATGATATGACCATTTCTTCCAAAAAAGAAACAACTCTTCAATTTTGGTTAAATACTCTTCCTTGGACTCATGGATTTGTTTTGAACCATGTTTTTATTTTTTTCTACCATCCAAGGATAATTAATTTTCCTTCTCCACAATATTATTGAGAGTGTCTGGGTTACAAAATGTTATTATCTTATTACTTAATTATATCTCATATTTCTTAAATATTTTCTATGGTCTTAATATTACTTTTGAATTTGAAACACAATTAATTGTGTTTTATATCCATGTATGATTCTTGTGGCTATAACTATTGAAAACATCATAGTAATTTCAAAGCATTTCAAATCTATTTGAGTTTGATAAAATTTTTCATTATAGTATTTGAGCTTTTCTTTAATCCAAAATCCCCCCTTGATTCATGATATCTTTTTCTTCCATGGGGTGACAAATTATGCCAATATTCAACACCCATAAAAAAACACTCAATAAAATTTGGTTTCCTCTTTTGAACTATAGGAGGGTGGGTTTATACACATGACATTTTTGTGCATTTTTATCCATTAATTAGGAATTAATTAGGGAAAATATTCTCATTAGTTTTCTTCTAACCACATTTGATGTAGTGGTGGGAACCTCAACACTTTTTCTCATCCATATATGTAAAAATTTTATATTTAGACCTACACTATGAGTAAATATTGAATTATAACAATTAAATTTTTATGATGTGGATGGAATAATTTTCTTTAAGGATTATTTATATTGATTCTTTGATGATGCTAGGATATTTTTTCCATCAGATGGAGATCCTTAAGTATCGTAATTCTCCTTGGTATTTTTTGTATCAATGACTCTATTTCAAATTTTTTTGGGAAGGTATGGATTGATTTATTTCTATATTATTCAATTTAACTTCATAATATATGAATTACATATTTAGAATATGTTTCTCATTCTACATGGTCTTAATTATATCTTTATATTACTTTATTATCTCATCATCTAAATCTTTATGAATTTTGTGCTTTTATTATAGAAGATGGTCAAGATATTTAATCCTTTTTCCTAGAACTATAGATGATTATTCTTGATAATAGTTACATATTCAAATGTATGGTTATTTTCTTCAAGGTGTTTTTTTGGTTTCTACTCTCCCATGAATTGCAGTGATACATCCATTTTCAAATCTTGAGCATCTTTCCTCAATCTCCCTATTCATAATATTTAAGGATTATACTTATTTAGAGAGATTTATACACATTAATACCCTTTATTCCAAATATTACTACAAACTTTTGGTCTCATGTTAAAGCTATATGATCTCATCCTATATTATTTTTATTGATCCACAAATAAAAGTGACTACAACTTTGGGAAATTTATACATGGTATTCATCAAGTAAGCATGTGAATCATCATATGATTAATCACATGATTCTATAGAGATACGGTCTTCACCAAAATTACTTGGATCATCTATAGAAATTTTTTGACAATAAATTTTTTACCTCATATCCATATAGATATGGTGAAATCAATGAAGATGAGATATTTTCCATTTCCTTAGTATTTAATTCCACTATAATATCTTCTTCTTATATGTTTGACCTTTTTTCATCAAGATTACTACATGAAGAAACTTATTTTTATTCATATTTACTTAATATTTATGAATTATCATAAAAATTTCCTTTAAGAGACAAATTATTAATAGATACATTAGGATTAGCTCAACTTTGATTGTTCTCAATTAGTAGAGATTCAATGTTCTCTTCATTCTTAGGTGAGTCATTTCTCAAATTCCTTCCATAAATTTTCTTCATGCTCTTAATTATATTGGAATACACATATTACACTATTGTTTTTATATTGAATTAATAGAATTATTAAAATAAGAAATTAATATATCCTTTGAAAAGTGAAACTCAATTATTAAGAAAAACATCAAAAAACGAGAATCCAATGAAGGTGTGACCTGGCTTTAATACAAATTGTTAGGACCACATAAGGATATGTCCAAAAGTGTGTGTGTGTGTGGGGGGGGGGGGGGGTGAATCAATGTTGGTATAATTTTATTAAATTTTTAATTTTATTCATTTATTATCTATTCACTTGTTCATTTAGTGAAACACCACTAGATTTTATGATATATTTATCTTTAAATAAATCAAATATTCTTTGATAAATTTCTTTACACGAAACACCGAGTTTAAAAAATACATCAAAAAACTATTGAAATATTATTATAAGATAGTTTTATAATATTTAAAATTAAAATTTTAGTGTTATATTAATTTTTTTGTTTGTATTTTTCTAAAAATATTTATTTTTTAGTGAATAGTGAAAAATACCGATTTTTGTAAAACTGTTGATTCTTTACTTTAAATAAAGTAATTTAAAAACACCATCCTATTTTTTTATTTGGTATTAAAGTGATATAAGATAAATTTGATTTAAAATAATATAATTAATTTCATTAGGATCAACACTTTATATAATTTTTAGGATTAAAAACACAATTTTCTAGAAAATAGTTTTTTATCGCATTGAACAATTTTTTTAAATTCATTTTTTAACTTATAAGAATTTAATTTGATAAAATGGATTAAAAATGTAGAATAATGAGGTTAAAATTTGATTAATAGGACCCCTTTATTTTTAGTCATTATGAATTATAATCGCGATAAAATTTATCACATCAGTAAAAGGTAAATCAGGTAATTAAGGTTAAAAATAATATGATAAGGAATTAAAAATATATATTTCACTTGAATTTATCCTTTTTAATGATATTAATTCAAAAACATAAATCATAAATTTTAATATATTACTTTTTGATGCAATTTTTGTTTGATAATGACATTTATATTACATTAAGTAAAGAAAATTTCAAAATGCCACTCTCTTGACTTTAATTTCTATAAAATTTTTACATAAGGATGAAAGGAGGATAAGTTAGGTTATAAATGTTTATTTGAAATATGAAATAATTTTTTATCTTGTAAATTTATTGTTAATATTTAGTGATAAACTAATTACCTTAAATTCTTACACAACACTGACACAATACTTGTGTAAGTAATAGAAAAACCATTTAAATGATTTTAAGAAATCTAAAAGTAATATTGTTTGGGTGATTTATATTTAACCATATATTTTATATATAAATATAAAATATTAGGGATATTTTAAAGGTTTATATCGTAATATAATATTTTTATTGATGTCTTTAAAGTAATGTTAAATTAATAGTGTAAAAAACAACATTAATGATATTTTATGAAAATAATATTTTATTAAATTATTTAAAAAATCATAAATAAATTTGAATAGTACAATGAAGATAATATATGGCCTAAAATATAATAACATGGAAATTTATAAGCTAGTTTTTACATTATAAGTAAAATTATAACCCTTTAATACTGAAAGAGTTGTTACCACAGTTAAGGTTAAAAATGATTAATGAAGGGGTCAATAAAAAATATAAGGTTTAAAATGATATCTAAACCTATATAAATTTGATTGGATGACTATATTATGAAAATATAAAAATTATATTAAAATATATATCATTTTGGAACCACTTTTCCATGAATGTGACTTTATTATATTTTAATATTTTGAAAAATTATAAGAGTGGCTCCCCCTCAATTATAAAAGGACACCCATTCTCTCTTTTATTTACACCACTTTAAGAAACCCAAATTAGCCAAAACCTACACAATTATATTCTAGAAATATCTAGACATGAATTATATGTGTTTTTATTCTTAAAATACTATTATAAGGGTCCTTAATAAGGGATATAAAGGAATTCTATCAAAGAAGAGGTAATCATTTTTAACAACACTTTCATGTTTATTTCTTATTATTCTTCCTCTAAAACTATTATAAACATACTAAAATAATAAATAAATTATCATAAATATACTTATATGTTATTACAATTTTGGGACCAGAAGTTTCCACCTATTTTACATCCTACCATAAGTGAAAACATCACTTGTGTGTACGTATGACTTACCGTCTCTACGTAGTGGTGTAAATAATATTTCATCACCATTTTACTTGGATGGGTATAAATATATAAATATATAAATAATAAGTATATATGATATTTATGAGATAATTATTGTTCTATAAATTTAATATATCATTTAAATTATTACCGTACAATCCATTGGAAAATGATAACATCGCTCATGCATACATGTGGACTACCACCTCCACTAAGTGATATGATTTATTTTTCATTTTCACATTAGAAGGATGGTAATAAGGATATATTTAATGAATATATATGATATATATTATATAATAATTATTTTTTTATAGTTGAATTATTATTTACCTTTCTTTTATTCCACTGTTGAAAAGTGAAAACATTGTTCATACGTACGTACGGCTTACCGTCTCTATAAACAACGTAATTAATTTTTCTATCTTTAACCTTTATATATGTATCTATATATATATATAATAAATATATATTATATTTATATAATTATTAACATTATTTATATGATTTAACCATAATAAAATTTCATGGATTGGAACTACCAAACCAAAATTCTCATGAAAAATTGACCAGTTAACACCCGAAACATTGATAGTAATAAAAGATTGTTAACAAATGGGTGATAAAATATTATAAATGGATAATATATGTTATTATAGGAAATTATATGGTTATTTTATGAATTATAATAAATAAAAATTTATTATAATAGAGATTAAAATCACTTATGAGGCGATTCAAACATGAGGTAAGAGATTTTTTCACAATCTCCAATCCATTGAAACTATTTTTGGTAATATACACCCATTAATTTTTAGGTGGTGTTATAATACCCATTTTATGTATTTAACATGAATATATATTTATTCATGATTATTAATGTTTCAATTCAAGTTTAATATTTCAATGGGTTATAGTTTAAAAGTTACTAAAGTGGTAAAAATTTATTTTACAATCTTGTTTTTGTTGGGTTTATCTTATTTTCATTGAAGTAATATTAAACTCCATCATTCATAAAATACTTATATTTTATTATTATATTTATATTTAAGGAATTTTAATATTTTCTATAAAAATTTCCTCTCTTTGTAAGTTGAATCAAGAAATTAAATGTTTAAAAGAAAATATGATTTTATTTCTCTTTTGAATGGGTATATTTTTCTTCCATATCCATATTTTCAAAATTATTTTAGAAAAGTAATTTTAATTTACTAAAATGATTTATTAAGGTAATTTTATGTTATCCTTGAATTTTTAAAAGGTTTAAAAATAATGTTTCTAAATTTTTTTAAAATGATCATTTTTTACTGTATTTACAAAAGTGAAAAGGAATACTTCTTTTTAACACGCGTTATTGAATTTTCCAACTACCATGACCATTTTATACAATTTATCTTCTTCTAAATTTTTTTAATGTTACTGTTTCACTTAAAGTTTATTTATTTCTACAAAGTGAATTATTTTATTACAAAACATTTATTTTTGAGGAATTAATATTCATATTTTTGAATGATTTTATTACAAAACATATATTTATGATGAATTTATATTCATAATTTATCTCTTAATTATTTTTTGTTCATTAAATTTATCTTGAAACATTAACTTTATTGTGATAATTTTTCACTGGACATTAAATTTCTCTTAAATATCCATATTATTTATATCATGTAGATGATTATTTCCTAAACCATATACCATTTCTACACACAATGTTTTACTGTGAAAGATATTTGATTGACTATAGAAATCATAATATTCCATATCCTTACTCAATACAAATATTTATTAAAAAATATTATTTTTTATGAATTAAATTGATCATTAAACATATGAGAAATTAATTGGACATACACTTAAGGGTGGGTCTTGGTTATATATATCCCATCGATGCATCAAAAAGTTTCATGAGACTAGTTTTCCAAACTTATTAAATGGGGTTTTGGTGTATACCTACTCATCAATTAAACTATCTCGATGTAAGGAATTTATGGTAAAAGTGACAGGATTTTTGAGGCCATGATGTCCAACATTAATCATTTCCTTTATTTAGAATTCAATTATTATTATCCATGATATTACTGCATTGATATTATCCACGAATTCTGTAAGAACCCGGGTTTTTGGAATAGGTCAAAATCCTGACCCTGTTTGAATTTTTGACTTGTTTCTGAGGAAACTGGAGAATTTGGATGATTCTAGGTCAAACTTTTGAAATTGGGGAGGTAATGAAGGTGCGCACGGTTGGCGCACGGTTTTCCAAACCGCGTGGGTTGTCCATGAAAAGTTCCTGGGTGAGGCAGTGGCAACCGCACGGTTGGCGCACGGTTTGCCAAACCGTGCTGGTTAACCGTGCGACCACTTAATTTTAGTATTTTTAAGTTCCGAGCCACCCGGTATTTCCTATTTCTCTCTCAATTTTCCTCCCACTTGGGGATTATGTGGGGAGAGCTATCCAAACCTTCTTATTGCTCCTGAATTTTCGTCCGAACTACGATCCGAACACCGTTTGATGCGTTGGAACTCCCTTAGTAAGGCCTTGATTCCCCTTGATCAGTTTTTCCTGATTTCTTCCCTAGATCAAGTTAGAAGAGTTTGAGAGGTTTTATTATTTTGTAGATCTACCGCGTTTTAAACCTAATTAGAGGTTTCCATCGGAGGAGTAATATCGTACTAGTATGAGGTAGGCGGTGCATACCTTATTTCATGTTTTTGTAGACTTTTGGGGGTTTTGACCTTCAGGCGTGACGTCGGGTATCGAGAAAAACCCTGTTTAATTGTTTTTAATTAATTATCTGCATTGTGGGATGAATCTGGGTATTCACTGACCTATTTTTAATTGAGCGAGGCCGGGTTTGAGGCCGTTGCTTGTTTGGGGCATTTCGGCTAGGGGTGTCAAAATGGGTATAAAGTGAACTATTTTTTAAACTGCTGAGTTTGATTTGTTTAAACTTGTTATTAATTTGTTTAAGGCATTCAAGCCCTTAGGTGCTGGTATAGGAAAACACATGTGTAGTGCAATTTGACTGTGTAGTGATTGCCTATTTAAAGTGATGCTTTCGAGTATATATATGGAATTTGTGATATTGCTTGTGTTGAACTATTTAGTTATGTTGGGCGTGGCCCGGATATTTTGTTGAGTGATGTTGATCACAGGTTGGGGCTTTGCCCGGGTTACTTGGGTGGATTGTACCACGAGATTGGGGGTCATGGACGTCGGTTTGAGGCTGTTGGACTGTCAGGTTGGGCTTGGCCCGGCTTACATGGATGGCGAGACCATCGGACTTGAGCGACATGGTCGTAGGGACCCGAGGTGTCAGATGTGTGGTGGCTTAGGTACTATTTTGGTGATTACCGCTCACCAGAACTTTGAGTAGTGTGCACACATAGATACTCCATGATGAGGTGGTTTTGACCACTCATGTGGGTAGAGGCCCCCGTGGATGCGGTTTAGGTATTTTGGTTGGGGGTGCTTGTCGTAGAAAGCCACGTGGAAGGTGAGGAGCCTTCAGGGGATAGCATTGAGGCTATCAGGTTGGGGGCTAAGGCTCTCCATGATTTGAGGGAAGACATCACTGTCCCTCCGGTTACTTATTTGAGGGAAGATATCACTGTCCCTCTGAATTCTTATTTGAGGGCAGGTATCACTGTTCCTCCGTGTTACTTCTTGGGCGTGCCTTAGGGACGTCGGTACTTGAGACACGAGGTGTTAGGAGGCACTTGGTGCCGAGTTTTTATTTTCCTTGGGTGTGCCTTCGGGACGTCGGTACTTGAGACACGAGGTGTCAGGTGGCACATGGTGTTGGGTTACATGATAGAGATTCTGGTATTGGGCGAAGCAGGTGACACTCCATGGTAGATTTTGAGCACCAGTGGAGTTTGTGTTTATTTGTGCATTAAACTGTTTATTGCTTTCCTTGTAAATGCATGACTGCTTGAACACTTATACTAGGTACGCACCATTATGTGGTATCCTACTGAGATTTGTATCACACCCTGCATGGGCCCTTCAGGATGCGTGCAGACCTTATGGATTTACGTGCAGGAAAGAGGTCAGCTTCAGGAGCTGGGCTGCGTTAGTTTTTGCATGGGGATGATATGGACCTTGAGGTCTTTCCTAGATAGAGTTTACTTTATTTTGCTTTCCTTCCTACATTAGCATGTTTATTTGTTATGTAGACACAGTTTGTTAGCCATTGGCGCCCTTGTGTATATTGACTTGCTATGGATGCATGTTGGTTTGTTTACGGTAGTAGTTGTTGTGATATTCAGCATGTTTCCCTGTTTGCTTTCCATTGCTGTTGTTTATATTGATTGCTTCCACTGTTTATTGTTATTGAATGTGCTTCCGCTATGCGGGTCTAGTTCGAGTCTGCTGAGTCTTATTCCGCTGCACCTTTACTATTATACTCAGACCAGTACCGTTATTATTATTCTCCAGGAGGGTATAGCCTCCCCACTATACCTAAAAGACCCTTACTACTAGTCGGTAGCCTTTGACGTTCGGGGAGGTGCGCTTAAGGTAGTAACACCCGACCCGTTTGGCATTGTTTGGGTGGCTGGCCAGGTCCAGGTCGTTACAAAGTGGTATTAGAGGAGTTCTTGACAAGGATTTAGTAGCCGTGTTTTCCGGGCTACTAATGATATTGAGACTTCTCTTTTTTATTTATGCTAGTTTTACTATTTGGGATATGGTAGACTGGAGATAGGTTGTTACTGGAACTCGGTTTCTAGCTTGTGCTTGGGTGCCTGCAGCCCTAGGTATGAGGGATGGACCAAGTTGCCAATGGGTGGGAATTGCTGTTTTCTTTTGCTCTGATTATAGTTTATATGATTTCCACTTCGGTGGCTCACTTGGTGTGTGATGTTCTTGATTGTGATATTTGACCCTTGACCCGATACGGTAAGGAAAAATTGGACCTTGGCCGGTATGAAAAGGCTATTTTTCTTGGATTTTGATAGGCACATTTTTAGGGCATTTCAAATTCATAATTGCACGTATGCTTTGTGAAGTGATAATTCCATGTGAATAAAAATCAATTACCATGCTTTATATGATTTGAAATTTGAATTGGTGAAATTCATGATAGAATTGCTAGTTGTTCAAATGGGTATGCCATGCTTTATATTTTGTAAAATTGCATGTGGTGGGATATTTGAGTCTAACTCTTATGAGAGCAGGCATGTAATATGAATGAGGCAGTGTAACTGTCAGGATTGGGTGACTCGGTCATCGTTTTGAGGCAACGTGAGTTGTCAGGATGGGCATGGCCCAAGGTACTTTTGATACTTGGCTCTGTTGAGGGCGGGTAAGGAGGCCATGAGGTCGGGATGCTATGGGGCATGGGTTGCGGTGAGGGGGAGTAAGGGTAGTTGTTATACACTACCTTTTACTGCTTTCCTTATCTGCATAGAATATATGGTTATATATATATATATGGGTTGTATGACCATTTATGGTATTCAGCGGGTTACTCCATCATGTCTCGATGGAGCGTCAGGCAGGAGAAGATACAGAGCTACAAGATCAGGTTCAGAATCTGGTGCAGGCTGAGTATGAGCCGCAGGTACAGGCTCAGGGACAGGATCAGGTTCAGGATCCAGTGCAGGCATGGCAGTAGCCGGGTTTGGTAGCATTTGGACCATGGATTAACGAGAAAATCCGATCTAGCCTGGTACATGTCATACAGGGGATTGACAGAGGTGCGCAGGGTACAAAGCCTTCTATGGAATATCTGACGCAGGAGTTCCAGTTGCAGCACCCGCCACTTTTTCAGGGTGAGGGTGGTCTGCAGGCGGCTGAGAACTGGATAAAGAGCATGCAGATGATATTCGAGCAGCTTGAGATGCCTCCAGGGCGGAGGGTCAAGCTGGCGACGTACATGATGAGAGGACCGACGAAGCGTTGGTGGGATGTATAGGTACAAGCTCGTAGGCACGAGGGACTTGCATGGAAAGACTTTGAGGACAGGTTCTTCGAGAACTTCTATCCAGAGACACTGAGAGCAGAGAGAGCTCAGGAGTTCTTAAGTCTTCATCAACGAGATATGTCTATCATGGACTACGCATCTACCTTCACAGAGTTGTCTTGCTTTGCACCTGGTATGGTGAGCGATGACGCAGCTAGGGTGAGGCGTTTCGAGGATGGCTTACGACATGACATTCGGGTACAAATGAATATTTTCAGGCCTGGTTATTTCTCAAAGGCAGTGAACTAGGAACTCATAGCAGAGGGAAACCAGAGGGATAGACCCCAGTTTGGCAGGGCGACAGATTCCGGTGATGGCTCAGATAGCAGGAAGCGAGGATGGGATGAGTCGCAGTAGGGCAGTCAAGCCAGGGATTCAGCTATACCACCTCATGGTAGTTCTTCAGTGATTTTCTTCCAGTGTGGACAGCCGGGACATGTTCTGACTCAGTGCGATAGGCCTCCTAAGGAGTGTCGGGCATCTAGACAGGTTGGGCATCTAGAGAGGTTTTGCAGACATCCTTCTCAAATAGCCGGCAGGCAGGGACCAGGACAGACGGTGGCATCCAGAGTTGGTTCAGGTTCGGTACCAGGAGAGGGTATCTGAGGTTCAGCTGCATGCAAAGGACATGACAGAGACAGCGGGACCCACCTGAGGGGTCAGTGGCTGGTGACTAGAGCAGCACCGCAGGGAGGTCAGACATTAGGAAATCGTGTTTCAGGCCAGGTGCACACCGTGGAGCTACCAGGTTCATTTTGAGCATCCATGGGATGCAGGACCTCATGGAGGCGGACACCGATGCAGTGCTGGATACGTTTGGGTGTTAGAAAATGACACGGGAGATCTAATGAGGGGCAGGGGTGATGATGCGTCACGGGAGGATCTTGAGTTCGGAACACAGGTTTGCGAACCTTTGCTCGTTCTATGTTTTGTCGGGTTGAGACCGAGTTAGGAAATTCCTAAGGTTGGGAGCCCCCTGAGGAATTTAGCAAGAACCTTGTGACCGGGGAAGTCCGAGTTACTTTGATCAGGGTGGTATGTTCACTGCCATCCCCGGGTTTCATTTGATAGCTCGGGGACGAGCTATGTTAAGGTGGGGATATTGTAAGAACCCAGGTTTTTGGAACGGGTCAAAATCCTGACCCTGTTTGAATTTTTGACTTGTTTTTGAGGAAAATGGAGAATTTGGATGATTCTGGGTCAAAATTTTGAAATTGGGGAGGTAATGCAGGTTCGCACGGTTGGTGCATGGTTTTCCAAACCACACAGACCAACCGTGCGGAGTCTCTGGGTGAGACAGAGGGCTCCACACGGGCGGCGCACGGTTTTCCAAACCGTGCAGGTTGGCCGTACGAAGTTCCTGGGTGAGGTAGTGGAAACCGCACGGTTGGCGCACGGTTTGACAAACCGTGCGGGTTAACCATGCGGCCACTTAATGTTAGGGGTTTTAAGTTCCGGGCCACCTGGGATTTCCTATTTCTCTCTCATTTTTCCTCCCACTCGGGGCTTACGTGGGGAGAGCTGGCTGGACCTTCTTCTTGCTCCTAAATTTTCATCCGAACTCTGATCCGAACACCGTTTGATGCGTTGGAACTCTCTCAGTAAGGCCTTGATTCCCCTTGAGCCATTTTTCCTGATTTCTTCCCTAGATCAAGTTATAAGACTTTGAGAGGTTTTGATTCTTTTGTATATCTACCGCATTTTAGACCTAATTGGAGGTTTCCATCAGAGAAGTAACATCGTACTAGTACGAGGTAGGTGGTGCATACCTTCTTTCATGTTTTCACAGACTTTTGGGGGTTGCGGCCTTCAGGCGCGATGTCGGGTATCGAGCAAAACCCTGTTTAATTTTTTTTAATTAATTATCTACATTGTAGGATGCCTCTGGGTATTCACTGACCTATTTGTAATTGAGTGAGGCCGGGTTCGAGGTTGTTTCTTATTTGGGGAATTTTAGCCGGGGGTGTCGAAATGGTTATAGAGTGAACTGTTGTTTATACTGCTGAGTTTGATTTGTTAAAACATTATATTAAATTGTTTAAGGCATTCAAGCCCTTAGGTGCTGGTATGGGACAACACATGTGTAGTGAAATTTGACTGTGTAGTGATTTCCTGTTTAAAGTGATGCTTTCGAGTATATATATGGAATGTGTGATATTTCCTATGTTGAACTGTTTAGTTATGTTGGGCGTGGCCCCGATATTTTGTTGAGTGATGTTGATCACAGGTTGGGGCTTTGCCCGGGTTACTTGGGTGGTTTGTACCATGGGATTGGGCGTCATGAACGTCGGTTTGAGGCAGTTGGACTGTCAGGATGGGCTTGACCTGGGTTACTTGGATGGTGAGGCCATCAGACTTGAGTGACATGGTCACAGGGACACGAGGTGTCAGATGTGTGGTGGATTAGGTACTGTTTTAGTGATTACCTCTCACCCGGAACTTTGAGTAGTGTGCACACATAGATACTCTGTGATGAGGTGGTTTTGACCACTCGTGTGGGTAGAGGCCCCCGTAGATGCGGTTTATGTATTTTCGTTGGGGGTGCTTGCCGTAGAAAGCCACGTGGAAGGTGATGAGATTTCAGGGGATAGCATTGAGGCTATCGGGTTGGGGTCTGAGGCTCTCCATGATTTTAGGGAAGACATCGCTGTCCCTCCGGTTACTTATTTGAGGGTAGATATCGCTGTCCCTCCGGATTCTTATTTGAGGACAGGTATCGTTGTTCCTCCGGATTACTTCTTGGGTGTGCCTTCGGGATGTCGGTACTTGAGACACGAGGTTTCAGGAGGCACTTGGTGCTGGGTTGCTATTTTCCTTGGGCGTGCCTTCGGGATGTCGGTACTTGAGACACGAGGTGTCAGGTGGCACATGGTGCTAGGTTACATGATAGAGATTCTGGCGTTGGCCGAAGAAGGTGACACTCCACGGTGGCTGTTGAGCACCAATGGAGTTTGTGTTTAATTGTGCATTGTACTATTTACTTCTTTCCTTGTAAATGCATGACTAATATAACACTTATACTAGGTACGCACCATTGGGTGGTATCCTACTGAGATTTGTCTCACACCCTACACGGGCCCTTCGGGATGCGTGCAGACCTTATGGATTTACGTGCAGGAAAGAGGTCAGCTTCAGGAGCTCGGCTGTGTTAGTTGTTGCATGGAGATGGTATGAACCTTGAGGTCTTGCCTATCTAGAGTTTACTTTGTTTTGATTTCCTTCCCGCATTAGCATGTTTATTTGTTATGTAGCCATATTTGGTTAGCCATTAGCGCCCTTATGTATATTGACTTTCTATGGATGCATATTGGTTTGTTTACAGTAGTAGTTGTTGTGATATTCAGCATGTTGTCCTGTTTACTTTCCGCTGCTGTTGTTTATATTGATTGCTTCCGCTGTTTATTGTTATTGAATGTGCTTCCGCTATGCGGGTCTGGTTTGAGTCTGCTGAGTCTTATTCCACTCCACCTTTACTGTTATACTCGGACCAGTACCATTATTATTATCCTCCGAGAGGGTATAGCCTACCCACTATACCTAACAGACCCTCGCTGCTAGTCGGCAGCCTTTGGCGTTCAGGGAGGTGCTCTTAAGGTAGTAACACCCGACCCATTTGGCATTGTTCGGGTGGCTGGCCGGGTCTGGGTCATTACAAATTCATTTATTTATCAAGTTATTGATTAAATGACATGTATTTTATATTTTTTACCTTACTATATTGATCATGTCTTATTTAATCATGATATATTCCATTGTACATAACCCTTAATAGGAATCTAAGTTCACCCTTTATTTTTTTCCATTACCCAGGATATGAAGAATGATATTATGAATAATATCAAGGATTTAAGAATTTTTTTATGACTTGTGTTTAATATTTCTAATTTAATATGGGAATCAAGTATGTATATAGTTATTCAATAATAATAAACTAATTGATCCTTGGTGACGTAATCCCTTGTATCTTATGACAATGTAATAAAGTAAACACTGACTCTAGGTTACTAGAGTTTGGGTTTATATAGTTGGTATAAGATCAAGTTTAGTAGAAAACTTGGTGATTAGATTTTAAATAAACATATATAACCAGAGAATTATGTTAACCCCTTATAATATTTGATAACTTTTATCCTTAGTGAATTTTTCATTTTATAGATCAATATTCATGATGATTATGAGCTCACTCAGTATGTGACACTATTTAGTGATAATGCCTAATGTAAGAAAGAGAATAAATACCTATATTCAATTTAGGGATTTAACTACTAAGAAAGTCAATATAAATAGTGTTGGAATATATAAAATCATGGAAATATTAAGGCAATTGACTCAGATTATGATGAATAACCTTGCCCATATGGAGAAACCTATTTTCCCACAGTGTGATTCACCTATGTTGGATCTCTTCATGTGATAGAAGCCACCATATTTTAATATAACTACCAATACATTAGTAGTTGAACAATGTATTAAGTCCTTATAAAATATATTCTTAGATTTGTGAAGTTACATTCGATATTCCAAATCAACCTATGATAGTCTATCAATGTAAGGATGAACCTGAACTCCCAATGGAAATTATTTTCATCATATGGGTTTTACTACCTATTCATGTGGAATGTTTATCTCAAATGGTTGGGGAGAAACTCAATATTGATGACATGCCTATTGTATGACATTTTATTGATATCTTTCCAAAAGTGTTTCTTAGTCTTACCTCGAATAATGAATTTTAATTTTTAATAGCACTCATACCTGGTTCTACACCTATTTCAAAGACTATATATAGAATGGACCTGATTAATTTACAAGAATTGAAGAAGAAAATCCAAGAGAATATAGATAAGATATTAATTCAGTCTGGTGCTTCACCATGGGGTGAACTTGTTATTTTTATAAAGACGAAAGAGGGTATAATACATATTTTCATTGATTATCAAGAACTTAACAAAATCACTATTAAAAACAAGTATCCTCTACCTCATATCAATGATCTTTTTGATCAATTTTTATGAGATAAATATTTTTCCAAGAATGATATTTAATATAAATATCATCATCTAAGAGTCAAGAAGGGGGATATACCCAAGACGATCCTTTGTATGAGGTATGGTCATTATGAA
This sequence comes from Viscum album, assembly GCA_963277665.1. Taxonomy (NCBI): domain Eukaryota; kingdom Viridiplantae; phylum Streptophyta; class Magnoliopsida; order Santalales; family Viscaceae; genus Viscum; species Viscum album. The sequence goes on along the minus strand of OY728140.1, from coordinate 1,259,316,087 downwards.
TTTATATTAATGTTATTTGGGCTTACCAATTCTTCTACTATCTTCATGGATTTAATGAATAGAGTCTTTAGATATTAGATTGATAATTTTAAGTAGTTTATATATATATATATATATGATATTGTTATATATTCAAAGATCTAGGAAGATCATTAAAAACATTTTATAATTATGATAAAGACCCCAAGGAAGGAGAAATTTTATGATAAATTTACCAAGTGTATATTTTGGCTTCATAAAGTTTAATTCTTGGGTCATATAATCTCAAGTTAGGGTATATCGGTGGGTGCTTAAAAGATATAAATTATTGAGAAATGTCCTAGACCAACCATAGTAACCTAGATATATAGTTTTCTTAGGATGGATGGATACTACTTACTCTTTGTGAGATATTTCTCATGACTATCTAATCCACTCACTATTTTGACCTAGAAGGGAGCCAAGTTCTTGTGGAAAGATGAACGTGAGGAGAGTTTCAAAGAACCGAAGTGAAGGTTGGTCAGTGTGCCTATACTTAAAGTAACCCACAATGGAGAAGGGTTTTTGATATATAGTGATGAATCAAATAAGTGGTCGGGATATATCCTCATTCATAATGATATGTTGGTAGCTTATGCCTCTTTCCAATTGAAAATTCATGAGAAAAATTACTCGACTCATTATTTGGAATTGACATAAATAAATTTTTCATTAAATATATAGAGGAATTTTCTATATGGTTAATGGTGTGATATATATACCAATAATAAAATATTTAAGTATATATTTACACAAAAAGAGTTGAATATGCACCATAGAAGATGGTTGGAGTTGATCAAAGACTATGACTTCTCAATATATTACCACCTTGGGAAGGTGAAAATGGTGGATGGTACTCTAAGTCTAAAATAACATGATAGTATTTATATAATGAGGATCGAAATATTTCCAATATTTATGGATTTTTAGAAGTTAGATATTGAAATCTTAAAGAAAGGGGATAGATCTTATCTTTCTTAGATGAAAGTTCAACCATATATCCATAAGAAGGCACATAAGAAAGATTTAGAATTATAAAAGAAGGTGAGGAATGATACTGAATTCAAACATGATCATTCTAGAATGATAATTTTTAGAAATCAAGTATGTTTCACATTAATAACATACTTAAAGAAGTATTTTTTGGATGAAGCTAATAATTCACCATTCTCTATTCATTACACAAGTATGAAGATGTAGAGAGATATAAAAGAATATTTATTGTGGGATAATATAAACATGAATATTTTAGAGTATGTATCCTAATGATCAGTGTGTTAGAAAGTTAAGGATAATAGGTAGATGTTTAAGGGGATTATATTCCTATTACCCATACCATAATGGAAATGGAAAAATACTATAATGTATTTTGTCATTGGGAATCCCAAATATGCAAAGGGCACAATACTATTTGAGTTATAAATGATCACCATAAAAAATCAACAAAATTTTATCATTATTAGAGAAGATTTATATCTTGATAATATTAACCACTTATACAATAAGGAATTAAAAATATTTCATGGAGTTCTACTCTCAATTATATCAGATTGGGATCCAAGGATTATTTAGAAGCTCTAGAGAATCCTTTAGCAGGATCTGGATACATAATTGATTTTCTATACTACTTATCATCCTTATATAAATGGTCAATATAAGAGGACTATTAAAACTCTATAATAAATGATAATATCTTTTGTTATGGATTTCAAATGTGGTTGGGATTAAAGACTTACTTTGGTATAATTTTCTTACAATAATTGATTTTACTCAAGAATTCAGATGGTTTCCTATAAAGCCATATATGGAAAGAAGAGTATAACTATAACTTGTTGGGATAAATTCATAGAAATAAAGTTATTGAGACCAGATCTAGTTGAGTAAATGGAAGATAATGTTAGATCTATTCAACAACACATAAAGGAATCTCAGAGTCGAAAAAAAGTTATGCTAATAATCATCAGTGATTTCTAGAATTATAAGTTAGTGACAAAGTATTACTATGAATATATAATTTGAATAAGGTTATGATATTTGTAAATAGGGTAAAGATAAGACCTAGATATATCAGTCTCTTTGAAATTCCTGATTGTATCGGGATGGTAGCTTATGACCAAGCATTTCTAATGAATATATCTCAAGTTCATTATGTGTTCCATGTATCTCTCATAAGAGAGTATACACCTAATCATTCATGTGTACTAAAATTATTTGTTTCACCATTGGAGAAATATTTTTCTTATGAGGAATAACCGATGGAGATTCCGGATCATAGAGAGAAAATTATACTAAACAAGTCCACTTATCTGGACAAAGTTTTATGGTGAAACCATAAAATTGAGGATGCCGTGTGGGAACACAAGGATGGGATGAGGCATCAATATAATTAGTTATTTATATCCGATTTATGTAATTTCAAGGGATAAATTATTATAAGGGGGTATAATGTAACACCATGATATTTTATGATATATTTCTCTTTAAATGAATCTAACATTCTTTGATAACATGATTTTTATACAATAAAAAGTTTAAAAAGACCATGAAAACATATTGAAATATTATTATAATAAAGTTTTATCATTTTTAAATCATCATGTAAATATTATCTTAATTATATTTTTAAGGATTTTTCTAAAAAGATTTATTTTTCAGTGAACTGTGAAAAATATTGTTTTTTGAAAAACCATCTTTTCTTTCCTTTAAATAAAATAATTTAAAATTAACATATATTTTGGATTTGGTATTAAAGTGATATATGATATATTTCATTTAAAATATTATAATTAATTCCATTATTATAAATACATTACATTATTTTTATATAAGTTAATTTTTTGTCTTAAAAACACAATTTTTAGAAAAACAGTTTTTCATCGCATTTTGAAAAATTATTTTTAAATTAATTTTTATAACTTCTAGTAATTGAATTTATTAAAATATATTAAATATTTTTAATCATTTGGTTCAAATTTTATTAATATTCACCTTTTACTTTTAGGAATTATGAATAGGAACCGTGGTAAAATTTATCACTTTGTTAACGGGTAAATTAGGTAATTAAGGATACAAATAATATGATATGACATTAAAAATATTTCCATAACTTGAATCTATCTCATTTTTTGAGATTAATTTTACCATATTCATCCTAAATTAGAATATATGGAATTTTGATATTATTTTACTTTGATAATGACAATTATATTATATTAGGTAAAGAAAATTCCAAAATGTCACTCTCTTGACTTTAATATATATAATTTTATTGCATAAGGATAAAAAGTGGATAAGTTTATTTATAAATTTTCATTCAAAATATTAAATAATTTATTTATCATGGTAATTTATTTTCAATTTTTAGTGATGAAATAATTACCTTAAATGATTACACAACGCCGATACAGTGCTTGTGCAAGTAGTAGAAAAATCATGTAAATGATTTTAAAAACCATAGAAGTATTATTTTTTTGGTGGGTTATAGTTTCCCAATAATTTTTTATATAAATATAACATATTTGGGATGTTTTAATGGTTTATATTCTAATTACATATTTTTCTTGATGTCTTTAAAGTCAAATTAAATGAATAGTTTCAAAAATAACATTATTGATATTTTATTAAAATAATATTTTATTAAATTATTTAAAATCAAACATATATTAAAATAGGAAATGGGGGATAATATTTTGTCTAAAATTTTATACCTTTTCCATTTATGATCCAATTTTCACAATATAAATAAAATTATAACCCTTTAATATTGAAATAGTTGTTATCGTGATTAAGGTTAAAAATGGTTTAAAAAGGGGTTAATTAAAAATATATTGTTTAATATGATATATAAACATATATAAATTTGATTAGATGATTATATTAAGACCATATAATCCTTATATTTTAATCCATATCATTTTGTAACCATTTGGACATGAATGAGACTTTATTATATTTTATTATTTTGAAAAATTATAATAGTGCCCCTCCCCTCAATTATAAAAGGAATCCCATTATCTATTTTCTTTACACCACATTGAGAAATGTAGATTGAATAAAACCTAAATATTTCTATTAATAATCTCTATATACAAAAATTAGAGTTTTTTTATTCTTAAAAATCATTCTAATGGACTTTAAGAAGGGATCTAAAAGAATTCTACCGAAGAAGAGGTAATCACCTTTACACTCATTAAAGTTTATTTATTATTATAATTACTATAAACCTATTTTAAAGTAACATCCCAACCCAGGTGCCACACAATAGTGCCCTAATCTGGTCGGTCACTTGACCTCAAGCATGCCTCCCTATAAGCCACGTGCTACTGGCTAGCAGTTAGGGTCAAATATCAATCATGAAGAAACTATACCCTCTTTATCAGAGTAATACCACAAAAAAAGAAATAAATAAGAAATAAACAAATGACATATAGACATAAAAAACAATTCCAGTATCACAAGATAACAAAAATTGGAAATACAATATCAAAATTGAATAGTAGATATGACATGCCAAAGTATGTGTCAAATGTCAATATGAAAAACAAAAAACAAAATACACTTAAAACTCCCTAGTGGGTCTTGAACCACTTTTGGTTTGCTCAACCATTCTCCATCCCAAATTATCCATATAACACAGGGCCTTTTCCCTTATCCTATCCTGAAAATATGTAGTCAATTCAGGTAATTATCAAGCAGCCCGAGTAGGGTGTGAGTACAACTTAGTAGGCCACCACCAATGATGTCTAAAACAATATCCATCCAAAAAATGTATGTAGTTTTATAAACAATAAATAAAATCAACAAATTAAATAGTTTACACTTATTAAATTACTATTTATTTAACCACATAACACCCAGGTTCCCAAGGACACCCGAACTCTCAATACTTCGGCATGTTCTAGAGTTTGAACTATCCCCAAGGAATATCATATATCTTAATTCCATTATTACTATTCATCAACTCATCTCACATCACAACCAATGGGAACCATAGTCCAATGCCAATAAATGGGCTTAGAACATTGTTTCTAACACCCTGTGGGTATTTAGATTTTTTTCCTTGTCTCACACCTCAATGTCACATGGGTATTTTGAGCCTCATTCCCTATCCCATACTTACTATCTCATATGGGTATTTGGATCCTTAGTACTTATTCCACACACATTTAAGACATATGGGTATTTTAAACCTTAGACCCTGTTCCACACACATTTAACACATAAGGGTATTTGGAGACTCAGTCCCTATCCCACACACATTTAATACATATGGGTATTTAGAGCCTTAGTACCTATCCCATACACATTAAGAATATCAGTATTTGGATATTCAGTCCTGATACCACACACATTTAGAAAATATACCACAATATCACAATTTCACATGTGTCACAATATCACATTAATTAATTTATCTATTAATTAATTAAATTATATAATTTCATAATCATATCAATCCATTAATTAATTCAACAATTAGTTAATCACATCAATTCCATTAATTAATTCAACAATTAATTAATCACACAAATAACATTAATTAATTTGAAAATTAATTAATCACAAAAAATCCATTAGTTAATTAGACAATTAACTAGTCACATCAATAAAATTAATTTATTCAATAATTAATTAATCACATCAATTCTATTATTTAATTCAACAATTAACTAATCAAATCAATTTCATTAGTTAATTAAACAATTAAATAATCACATCAATAAAATTAATTAATTAAACAATTAATTAATCAAATAAATTCCATTAGTTAATTCAACAATTCACTAATCAAATTAGTAACATTAATTAATTAAACAATTAATTATTTTGATAAATCCAACTAATTAATTCAATAATTAATTAATCTAATTTTAATCCCATTAATTAACTCAATAATTAATTAATCTAATTTGATCAATTTCATAATCAAAACAATCCCTATCAATTAATTCACCAATTAATTAATCCAATTCAATCAATTTCATCAACACAACAATCCCCATTAATTAATTTACCAATTAGTTAATCCAATTCATTCAATTTCATCATCACAATAATCCCCATTAATTAATTCAGCATTTAATTAATCCAATTCATTTAATTGCATCAAAAAAACAATACCCATTAATTAATTCACCAATTAATTAATCCAATTCATTTAATTTTATCAACACAATAATTCCCATTAATTAATTCACCAATTAATTAATCCAATTCATTCAATTGCATCATCACAAAAATCCTCATTACTTAATTCTCCAATTAATTAATCTAATTTAATCAATTGCATCAACACAAAAATTACCATTAATTAATTCATCAATTAATTAATACAATTCATTCAATTACAACATCAAAACAATCCCCATTAATTAATTCACATATTAATTAATCCAATTTATTCAATTGAAACATCACAACAACCCTCATTATTTAATTAACCTATTAATTAATCCAATTCATTCAATTTCAACATCGCAAAATCCCCATTAATTAATTAACTAATTAATTAATCCAATTCATTCAATTGCTTCATCAAAAAATACTCATTAATTAATTTAAAAATTAATTAATCCAACTCATTCAATTTTATCAACATAACCATCTCCATTAATTATTTCACTAATTAATTAATCAAATTCATTAAATTACAACATCACAATAATCCTCATTAATTAATTCACCTATTAATTAATCCAACTCATTCAATTTATTTATCACAACAATCCCCATCAATTAATTCACTAATTAATTAATCCAATTAGTTCAATTTCATAAACACCACAATCCAAATTAATTAATTCATACACAAATTACTTATCTAAATAAATTTAATAATCAAAACAATCTCTAATAATTAATTCAAAAACTAATTATTACAATCCAACAATTTCAATATAACAATAATTAATTCAACAATTAATTACACAATTTCAATAACCTCAATCTCATCATAATTAATTCAACAATTAACTATTCCAATTAAAAATTATATTATTCCCAATTTCACAATTCCATCAATAAATTAATTCGACAAATTAATTAATTTAATCAAGAACTCAATTTCTAATTATATAATAGAAATTATACAATTACATACAAATAATTGAAATCAATACTTTGTGATTTTAATTATATACCACATACCTCAAATTGTTGATGAGATATTTCCCCACAGAAATCCACAATTTAAAGCAAATCAATCAAGAACGCGATAAAGAGGATGATCTAGATCTGAAACCTAGATACCATAAAAAAACAAGATCTAATAAACCTAGATCTAGATATAAAAATACTAGATCTAAATCCTACTAAACTGGATATAGATCTTAAAAAATAGAGAATAAATTCCCTTAAAGAAAGAGATAAAAATAGGAGAAGAATAGAAAATCAACCGGGATGAGATTCACGTATTGGGTGAGGTGTAGATTTTTAATCAACCCTTCAATTCACTAAGAACAGAGTTCAGGATCCCTAGGAATTCATTCAGGAGCCTCAAAAAGTGATATAATTTGATTTGGGTTAATCTAGGGTTGATTTGTGGTTAATATGGGGGTTCAAGTAAATTTAAAACCAAATTTTGAAACTTTAATTACCATTTGAATGGTTTCCTGGGTTAGGTCCCACAATGTGTACTAATCATGCACCTAACTATACACCCATTGAAAAATTAGGCTACACAATTAGTTTAACCATGTGAAAACTATGTCACCTTTTTCACACTTTGTTTAACCATAAAAAAACCATGAGAAAACCATGCACAAACCATGTAATTAATTCAACAAACCATGAGAAAACCATGCACAAACCATGCAATCCCCATAAATTAATTCACTAATTAATTAATCCAATTAATTCAATTTCATAAACACCACAATCCAAATTAATTAATTCATACACTAATTAATTATCTAAATCAATTTAATAATCAAAACAATCTCTAATAATCAATTCAACAACTAATTATTACAATCCAACAATTTCAATATAACAATAATTAATTCAACAATTAATTACACAATTTCAATAACCTCAATCTCATCATAATTAATTCAACAATTAATTATTCCAAATAAAAATTATATTATTCTCAATTTCACAATTCCATTAATAAATTAATTCTCCAAATTAATTAATTCAATCAAGAACTCAATTTCTAATTATATAATAGAAATTATACAATTACATACAAATAATTGAAATCAATACTTTGTGATTTTAATTATATACCACATACCTCAATTTGTTGATGAGATATTTCCCCACAGAAATCCACAATTTGAAGCAAATCAATCAAGAACGCGATAAAGAGAATGATCTAGATCTGAAACCTAGATACCATAAAAAATCAAGATCTGATAAACCTAGATCTAGATCTAAAAATACTAGATCTAAATCCTACTAAACTGGATATAGATCCAAAAAATAGAGAATAAATTCCCTTAAAGAAAGAGATAAAAATAGGAGAATAATATAAAACCAACCGTGATGAGATTCGTGTACTGGGTGAGGTTTAGATTTTTAATCCACCCTTCAATTCACTAAGAACAGAGGTCAGGATCCCTAGGAATGCATTCAAGAGCCTCAAAAAATGATATAATTTGATTTGGGTTAATCTAGGGTTGATTTGTGGTTAATATGGGGGTTCAGGTAAATTTAAAACCAAATTTTGTAACTTTAATTACCGTTTGAATGGTTTCCTGGGTCAGGTCCCACAATGTGTATTAATCATGCACCTAACTATACACCCATTGCACAATTAGGCTACACAATTAGTTTAACCATGTGAAAACTATGTCACACCTTTCACACTTTGTTTAACCATAAAAAAACCATGAGAAAACCATGCACAAACCATGTAATCCCCTTGAACACTTTGTCTAACCATGCAAAAACCATGCACAAACCTCCTCCTTCCAAAATTCTCCAAATTTCAACAAAACGTACCCAAGTTAATACTGACAAAATTTATACTCAAAACAAGACAAAAGAAAACCTCTAAAAGATCCTGAAAAATATCTAGAAAAGTTCAGGATCTTATAATCTCTCCACCTTATAGTAGCTCATCCTCGAGTTGTACACCCATGCATCCTTAAGATTCAGAGTCAAAAAGATCAGGCCACTAAGCCATGATATCTATTTCTCTCTCCCATGTTTCCTCTTGAACATGGCCATGTTGCCACAATACATGAACTATCAGCACAGTCTTTCCCCACAACAATTTATCACTACCACCCAACACATGTATTGGATGCTCTTTAAAGGACACATCCATCTCAAGCTCAACATCATCAACATACCTGATACATTTCCCAAATCACTGTGCCCAATGACCACAAGAACGCCATCCAAAATTGGCACTTAGTCTTGACATAAAAATTTTCTAGAAAGGACGTACATCCACCACCTCCAAGGCCCGCCTTGCCTTTACCCAAGGAATTTAAACATGCACCTCATAGGTTCCTCATTGGCATTCTATTGCCACCACTTCCAACCCATGGTCTTTCTCCACACACCTACTACTGACGCATCACTCCTAACCTTTTGAGCTTTATTAAAAATGTTTTTTCAAGAAACTTAACCACTATGACCCATGATTCAATCACAAGTTAAACCATAAAACATAGATTTGACCTTCTAACCTTTCATAGGGTAACAAAAAAACATCAAACACTACCTGTTCCCAGCTTCCGAGTGTGGAACCCATGGTATTCATCGTCCTCTATTCCATACAAATAAATTTATTCATAAAATTTTGATGGTTTAGTTCCTACCATCCATCTCCACATACACCGCTTCATAAAAGAAACCTCTAATAGGCCCATATGCAACCAAAACACATTCAGGTTTCTAGGCATAAAACCAAATCTTTCTCAGCATACCCATGATGATGTCATGGTAGTGGACATGATCATCACTAATTAAAAGTATCTTAAGAGGTCATTGATTAACACCATCACAAATCCTCTATCCTTGATGTCACCTTCCACTGCAGAAACACAATATCCCACAAAAAGTCTTTTCCCCCAACCCTGCCACATGTTTAAAACCGAGGCGCTATCACTACCCTTAACCATCCTACACCTAGGTCAAGGTTAAAAAAGGGTATAACCATTCTCAATATCAACTTTCACATTAGACACCCATTTATTCACATCTTTCATCACTTTACCATTTCAAAAATTCAAATTAGGAACTATTTTCAATTCAATTTCACAATAAAGGAAAAACAATTCAAGTTCAACAACATACCCATATATTGTTTTCCCATTCGTGCCTAAAATGATGCATGTCACAAAATAATCCTTAGTTCCTGGAATGATGCATGAAAACTCAACCCTCATGTCATACCGAGCCATGAGTCAAATCTAAACAAATATTTGAAACATTAATCACATCAAACAACAAGTGCATCACCCAAGGTGAAATAATATTCAATTGTAATATCAAATAATAATTACAAAAATCCCACCCTACATACTTTGGTTCTCCCTCATACACGGGTTAGAAAATCCCATGAACAAGCTCATAACCAAGGCCCTACTCTTCCTAGTCTCATATACACCTTTCCCATATAGTAAGACAAAAGAAAAGAAAAGAAAATAAAACTCATCTGATGCCACTTTACAACATCCAGACCTAGGTGACACGCACTGGTGCCCCGAGGTAGTCGGTCACATGACCTCAAGTGCGCCTCCCTATATGCTAGAGGCTATTGACTAGCAGTAAGGGTCTAACGTCAATAATGGGGAGACTATAACCTCTTTATCAGAGTAATAACACAATTTAAGTAAATAAGCAATAAAAAAATGACATATAACCATAAAAAGAACAATACCAGTATCACAAGATGACCAAAAATAGAAATAAAATATCAAAAATGAATATTACATATGACATTACAAAGTATGTTCTAGGTGTCAATATGAAAAACCCAAAATAAAGACAATTAAAACTTCACAGTGGGTCCTGAACCACTTCTGGTTCTCTCATCCATTATCCATCCCAAATTAGTCATATAACACATTGCCTTTTCCCTTATTCTATCAAAAAAATATGAAGTCTATTCAGGTATCGATCAGGCAGCCTGAGTAGGGTGTGAGTACAACTCAGTAGGCCACCAGCAACGGGGTCTAAAACAATATCTAGACAAATAGTGTATGTAGTTGAACAAAGAATAAATAAAATCAATAAAATAAATAGTTTACACTTATTCAATTACTCTTTATTTAACCACATACACCTTAGTTCCTAAGGACACCCAAACTCGCAATACTTGCTTCAGCCCGTTTTGGAGTTTGGACTATCCCCAAGGAATATCATATATCTAAATTCCATTATTACCATTCATCATCTAATTTCACATTACGTCCAATTGGAGCCATAGTCAAATGCCAACTCATGGGTGTAGAACTTTGTGTCTAACACCCCATGTGTATTTAGATCTTTTGTCTTTATCCCACACCTAAAATTAACATGGGTATTTGGAGCCTTATTCCATGTCCCATACTCAGTATCGCATATGGGTATTTGGAGCCTCAATCCATATCCCACACACATTTAACACATATGGATATTTGGATCCTCAGTCCCTGTCCCACACACATTTAACACATATGGGTATTTGAAGCCTCAGTCTGTGTCCCACACACATTTAACACATATCAGTATTTGGATCCTTAGTCCCTATCCCACACACATTTTGCATATATGGATATTTGGAGCCTCAGTCCCTATCACACACAAATTTAGCACAATATCACAATTTCACACGTGTCATAATATCACATTAATTAATTCATCAATTAATTAATCAAATTCTATAATTTCATAATCATATCAATCCATTAATTAATTCAAAAATTAATTAATCTCATCAATTCCATTAATTAATTAAATAATTAATTAATCACATTAATAACATTAATTAATTCAAACATTAATTAATCACATCAATTCCATTAGTTAATTCAACATTTAACTAATCACATCAATAACATTAATTAATTCAATAATTAATTAATCAGATCAATTATATTAGTTAATTTAATAATTAACTAATCACATCAATTTCATTAGTTAATTCAAAAATTAACTAATCACATCAATAACATTAATTAATTCAATAATTAATTAATTTCATAAACTCCATTAGTTAATTTAACAATTAAATAATCACATCAGTAACATTAATTAATTCAACAATTAATCAATCACATCAATCCCATTAATTAATTCAATAATTAATTAATCAAATTTCAATTCCATTAATTAAATCAACAATTAATTAATCATATTAGATCAATTTTATAATAAAAAAATCCCCATTAATTATTTCACAAATTTATTGATCCAATTCATTTAATTACATCAACTCAAAAATCTCTATTAATTAATTCATCAATTAATTAATCCACTTCATTCAATTGCATCATCACAACAATCCCATTTAATTAATTCACCAATTAATTAATCCAATTCATTCAATTTCATCAACAAAAAAATCCCCATTAATTAATTCACTAATTAATTAATCCAATCCATTCAATTGCATCAATACAACAATTAACATTAATTAATTCACAAATTAATTAATCTAATTCATTCAATTGCATCATCACAAGAATCCTAATTAATTAATTCACCAATTAATTAATCTAATTCATTCAATTAAATTAATAAAATATTCACCATCAATTAAGTCAACAATTAATTAATCCAATTCATTCAATTGCAATATCACACAAATCCCCATTAATTAATTCACCAATTAATTAATCCAATTCATTCAATTGCAACATCACAAAAACCCTCATTAATTAATTCACATATTAATTTATCTAATTCATTCATTTGCAACATCATAATAATCCCCATTAATTAATTCACCAATTAATTAATCCAATCCATTCAATTATATTATCACAATAATCCTTATTAATTAATTAATCCACCCCATTCAATTTCATCAACACAACAATCCCCATTAATTAGTTCACCAATTAATTAATCTAATTCATTCAATTACAACATCACTACAATACTCATTAATTAATTAACCTATTAATTAATCCAACTCATTCAATTTTTTAATCACAATAATCCATATTAATTAATTTTCTAATTAATTAATCCAATTCATTCAATTTAATCAACAGAACAATCCCCATTAATTAATTCATCAACTAATTAATCATATTAATCAATTTAATAATAGAAAATTATCTAATAATTAATTAAATTACTGTCACACCCAGACTTTTGAAATAATTTAATTTTATAATTTTATTCGACTTTGAAATATTTTGTCAAGATGCAGGCCGAGCCTGATTAAATTTTTGCATTTTTGCTGATAAATGAGTGTTTTGGATTAACAACATTAAATGCATGGGAAGGGCACAGTCAAATCCGAGTGGCTTCTCCAAATCACCGTGTGGCTTTCCTGGTGTGGTTAACCAATTCATTAACAAAATGAGTAATAAATTAAATGCAAAATTAAATAAGAAAAATAAAATGAATTAAGTATCGTTTTAATGATAATAATAATAATATTATTATTTAAGAGTATTATTATTATCTTTGATAATATTTCATTTACCTATTGTTATTAGTATAATAATAATAATTATTACTATTAGTATAATAATAATAATAATTATTATTACATTTATATATTTTTTAGTTTTTAGGGTATTTTTTTCTTTTTTCCCTCCTTTTACTCCCCACTCCCCCTTCTTGGTGTCATGCAGTGGCTCCCTCCCCCTAACCCTAGCGCACTCCCCCTATACCTCCCTTACCTCTAGACCGGTGCCCCAACTCCCTACCAGTGCACCACTCTCGCGACCTCGCACCGACACCCCATACCCCCCTCTGGTGACCTCGCACCACCCTAATCACCTCGCGCTGCACTGCTTCCCTCATGCCATGACCCACAGCCTCCCTCCCCTTCGACTGACCAGCAACCTCTGGCCCGCCACCTATTTGCGCAACCCGAGCCGCCGACTCCTTTTTTGTAGCGCCTTCCCCCAGTGAGGCCCTCTTCATATTGTCCTAGGGTTTTTGTCCATTCTATTTGGGGTTTTAGGTTTCCAGTGGTTAGGGTTAAATCTTGATATTTTTGTTCAGTTGTTTGATTTAGTGTCCAATTTGGGTTCCTCATGGTGTGAGTAGGGTGCGATTAAATAATTCACACCAATTTTGGGAATTTCTTCTACAAAGGTTGGTGGTTCCACACCCTTTCATTGTTTGATTAATTTAATATGTTTATTTGATTTTATAAATATGTTCTATGGTACAATTTTGTGGTGAAAATTATTTTTTTGGAGTGTTTTGACATGCATTCAAGTGGAAAAAGGATTATTTTGATGTGTTACTCTTGTTGCGCACATTTAAAGTTGAATTAAAAATTTTCTGATTGAGGGAAAATATGTTTTAGTGTGGCTTAATATCTGTTTGGTTTTAAAATAACAATTCTACATGAAATTAAGGGTGTTATTGGTTCAAAACCTTAAAGTGTGATTTATAATTTTTTTTATAAATGGTTTAAGTGATTTATTAAAATTTTCATGTGATGCGAATCTTGTTGTGAAAAGGTTTTGGTGCACATTTAATTTTAAAATAGGATTTCAATTGCGTGTTTGGTGTAAAACCATATTACTTCTTAGAACTTCTTTATAATCTTTTTAAATGATTTATAAAATTATGTGATAGGTGTAGATTATGTTCGGAAAGAGTTTTGATATGCAATTGTTTTTAAAATGGACTTTACATGTGAAATTAGTGTGTTCTTGATGTAAGCCCTGGCTGTGTAGTGCGTTGGATCGTTCCGCGTGGTTTTGGGTTGCCACTACCTCTCTAGTGAGTCTGGTTAACTTTAATGGAGCACACACGCTTGTACAAAGATATGAATATATATATATATATATATATATATATATATATATCCTTTGGGTATGTGTTCCCTCATGACGTTGGGACTAAGAGTATCGGGTTAATGGTATATATGTATATTTATGCAGGTATGTGCGTACCAATATCAACTTCTAGTTAGAAATAACCAAGAGACAAATGTTTAGTTTGGTTCCAACCTGAGGTAGGTCCCCTATGCCTATACCATTAAATTGAACTCCTTAATTTCTTATGTGTTTTAGAAATTATTTTTTTATATTTAACAGTATATGCATGCTATGAAAAGTGATGGTGATGCTTGATGTTGGTATTTCCTTTGTTTTTTTAGGTTCGCTTTAAGTGTTTACATGTGTATTTTTAATTAAAATATGATCCCATGCTTGTTTTAGAATGCTTAACATTTTAAATTCTTAAAAGTAGTTTCTAAAATGGTTTTGGGTGTGTGGTGGGTATTTCTTAAAATGTTCGAGTGTATATTAGTTGTGAAAGTTGATTTAAATGAATATGGATTCTTATGAGACTTATAAAGGGGGATGCGCTCAAGGAGGGAGACCGATGGTGATAGTTTGGATGTGTTTTTGAGTAAAGAAAATGAGAAGTTCATGTATGTTTTCCTGATAAAAACTCACCACCACTTGAAATGGAGCACATGGGAAACCTAGGTATCTAGGTGGGCAGACTACAACTAGTACGCTAGATGATACGAAAGTGGTTTGTCCCAGTTTTCTCTAGATGGATTGACACTTACAACACTAACTAAAAATAATGATAATTGATTAAATACCACTAGGTTATGGGTGTGTTACCTACTAGTGGCTCATGCAAGAGAATGTAGTTAGTTGTTATTTCTATACCACGTTTCACTGATGTACAAGGATCCTAGGTCTCCAACTAACACTATATTCTTAGGTATTTACCATGGTGCTTGTGATATGATTTTCAATTCAGTTGTTTCATGCCTCTTCCCTCTTTTGTGAAAATCACATTTTTAATCTAAATTAGCCGCCTTTCATTTTGTAATGTTAATGCATGCTTGGAATCTATTTTGAAAATGAAGTGTAAGATAATTTTTATTCTTAAAAATGCATGCTTGTTACTTGAATTTTAAAAGAACGAAAAACATTATTGTATTATGTCTTATTTTCAAACTAGCACGTTTTGGGTTTCTTTTTAAAGGTACGAGTATAGGGTGTTATTGTACTCAGGTATTCCTACTGAGCATCTCGATGCTCACGCCTACTTTATCTTTTTAGTTTTAGGGTCTAGTTTTGTATTTCTCTTGGATTGAGTGTGGTTTATGTTTTGTGGATACCCATGAAGTCACTTGAGGTATCTTTCATTACATAGTTTATTCCTTTTTCTGCTGCTAGTTTGTTCAGTTCATCTTCTTCTATTTATCTGTTTTTTCAGTTTATATTTATTTTTCTGCCTTTTTTATGGGTGAAATCATTTTTAACTAGTTTATATTGATGACCGACACTATTTTCCAACCCGTGGGGATTGGGAACGCCCTTTAGGCCATGTCGCATACCATATAGGGTGACCTGTTCAGGCTCAACCCAGGTTGGTTTGTGACAAAAATGGTATCAGAGGTACGTTCACTCTTTTGGGTATTGTTTATTGGGAAAGAGTTAGGATAGACCGGAGTTAGGATTGTCAAAACTCGACATTCTAGTTACAAGTAAGGTTCCTAACCATCACATCTCATAGCTGGACTTGAGTTACTAGGGTCAATTAGTTTCAAGTGAGTCTTTTGGTCCGTCAAGTTTATTGATGTCTGGGAAATGAAAATAGAGTTGGGTCAATGGTCTCTGTGAGATTGTAGGTCCTGAAAAGACATGTGGAGCTGGGGAAATTATCCTAGAACACTCTCCATGATGGTGGTGTGACTGGCATATAGCTTCCAACCATATGTCCGAGTCATCCATCAGAACTAGTTTCCACTTGAATCATCTTGTGAATCATTTGGTACCAAAAATTATTTTTTAAACCCATTATTTAAAAAGTATGGGAATTAAATTTTAAAATAGGAACAATTTTATTGGGTTCTTGGGTCTCCTCATAAGCTAGTGTATGCCCCCATAAAGAGTTAGTGCACGGTTGAAGTGTGACCACCAGTGATTCTCCATGGGCGGATCCTCCAATTGATCAGTGTAAGAACCTTCTTCTTCTTGAACACAAGAATATGAATCCACCTATTTTTTTGCAATCTAGTGGATCCTCTCATAGTGGGAGATTATATGTGAGAGGATTTGGAAGAAACTTTGGTCTCTTAGGTTGCATGGGTTTTTTACTATGGTGTTCGACATCATTAACTCTGTAGGTCCTGTCTGGAAGTAGTGAAAAAAATGCCACTGGGGAAAAGCGAAAGCAGTCTGGAGTTGTCAGTATGGACTGCTATTTTAAAAAGGGTCTTTGGGTCTTTCATTAGTTTCATATAAGTAAGATACCGTGTTAAGATACCCTTATGGTGAATATAGTTATAAGAGGCAGTTATGGATTCTTTCAGTAATTGTATACTGTTATGGAATCAGGTTAAGGTCTCTCTCTTTGAAAGGTCTCTATCATTTTCAAGAATCATGTTTAGTGACACTTTACGACATCATGATCTCACTTGAAAGTATAGCTGAAGGTTAGACACCCTTATGAGAACCTCATTTATGTTAAAATCACATTTCCTTCAAAAAATCCTGAGCTTCTATGTTTTAGAGGAAGGTGTATTCCATGTGTCCTTAATTTCAGTGAAGTGATGTGTGGAAAAAATGTATGCCAAAGAGTACTATGTCTAATGGCACTGTTTGGGTTGTGTTATGGTTGTTTATGAAACCCAAAAGAGAAGTTTCATTTGGGGTGTTTCTGAGGCCTTATTTTGAGGAAGGATATGATTCAATCATCAGAGCTCCATCCATAGGTCTTAGAGTGAAGTTGGCACGTATTCAGGATAACCAAAATGATGTGAAAGGTTTGGATCTAAGTTAGGTTCTCAGTGGGGGATATAGATATTGTTTAATCCTATAGTGTAGTTGTTTTATTTTAATTATTCCTATTTGGTGGAAGAAGGTGGGAGGAACTCATATCCACATTATAACCAATTTGGGTTTAAGAGTTTATAATTGGTTATAAGAAGGTATAGTCATCTTGTTTCTTTAGAATCGTGATGGTTGTGTTCCACTAAATATGGGTCTTCCTTTAATGGCCCTTGCATGGCCCATGTTTATAAATTGAGAGTAGTTGGGTTTGTGTTCTTTTGGGGGAAAATAAACCATTAGGATTTTTCAGTGGTGGTATTTTTGGTCCATTGGATGGGCCTATTCCCTCCCCTCCCCTCATGGTGGGGGTTCTTAGTTTGTACGAAAAAGTTCTTGAGTTCAAATAATCTATCTAGTTTTTATGGTAGAGACACCCATCACGATTCTCGCTGAAATTCCTCCGAAGTAAATTGGTGTTAACCTAATTATTATTATGGGGAGCTCGTTTGGGTCTCCCCATGTTAGTGTCCTGGTTCCACCTCATGTGTAGGTTGTTTCTTACGTTGGGGTGCCTACTCGGGCCTCCTCATTTCAATAATCTAGTTTCATCCCTGGTGTTGGTTCATCGGTTGATAGTATTGTTTGAAGAAATCCAACCCCAATCTCTTCTCTTGAGTAAAATTTGGGATTGAAGCATGCCCAATGGTGTTGTGAAGAAATGTTTTAGTATCCTCGTTTAAGTTCAACATTTTTTTGGTGAAATGCATGAGTCTCTTTGGTAATGTTTAAGGAATTTTGTCTCGGGATGTTGGATCATGAGTTGTGTGAATTATTCCTATTTTATTGATCAACTGGAGATGTTTAAACTCTTGGGGAAAGGTGGCTCATAGCGGGGAGTCCATTTTGAGTCTCCTGAGATTATTTTGTAAGTCTCTTCCTTTATTGATAATGTTCTGATCTTTTCTTATTGGTTGTTCATTAGTAATCTTCTTGGACTGGTAAGGGGTCATCGACTTCTATGTTGGGGTTAGGACTTGGGATGGAATTTCGGGGGTGGAAAGCATTATGGTGGGTAGAATTGTCACACCCGAACTTTTGAAATAATTTTATTTTATAACTTTATCTGACTTCGAAAATTTTTGTCGAGGTGCGGGCTGAACTCGATTGATTTTTTGTGTTATTACTGATAATAGAGCATTTTTTGATTAATAGTGTCTAGTGAATGGTAAGGGAATGGTCAAGGCCGTGTGGATTCACAAAATCTTCTTGAGGCCCGCCCGATGCATAGTTAACCAATTAATTAACAAAATGAAAAATAAAGTTAATGAAAAATTAAATAAGAAAAATAAAATGAATTAAGTATCGTTTTAATGATAATAATAAAAACATTATTATTTAATAGTATTATTATTATTATCTTGGCTAATATTTTATTTACCTATTATTATAATTACATTTATATTTTTAATTTCTTTAGGTTTTTGTTTTGGGTTTTATTTCTTTATTTCTTTTTTCCTCATCCTTCTCCTCTTCTCCCTTCTTAGTGTTGTGTAGAGGCTCTCTATGCCTAACCTTAGAATGAACCCTATTCCTCCCTTATCTCTTGGTTGGTTCCCCAACTCCTTGATGGTGAAAAACTTCAAAAACCTCACACTAGCACCCCGCACCCCCCTACGGTGACCTCACACCACCTTGCTTACCTCACGCTGCACTGCTCCCCTCACGCCGCGACCCGCTGCCTCCCTCCCCTCCAATCGACTGGAGACCTCCTAAAAACCACCTATCTATGTGACCCCGGCCACCGAACCCTCTTCCAGTGCACCTTACCCTAATAAGCACATCTTCTTCTTGTCTTACAGTTTCCATCCATGTTATTTGGAGTTTTAGGTTTTCAGTGGGTAGCGTGTTGGATTTAGGGTTAACTCTTGATATTTTTGGTTCGGTTGTTTGATTTAGGGTCCAATTTGGCTTTTTCATGGTGCGAGTAGGGTGATATTGAAGAATTCGCACCAGTTTTGGGAATTTCTTCACCCAATTTAGGTGGTCCCACTCTTTTTCATTGTTTGATTGATTTAATATGTTTATTTGATTTTATAAATATGATTTATGGTCCAATTATATGGTAAAAAATATATTTTTAGAGTGTTTTGGTATTAATTAAAGTGGAAAATGGATTGCTTTGATATGTTACTATTGTTTCACACATTTAAAGTTTAATTAAAAATTGTATGATTGATGGAAAATATGTTTTAGTGTGGCTTTCTGTCTGTTTGGTTTTAAAATGACATTTCTACATGAAATTGAGGGTGTAATTGGTGAAAATACTTGAATTACTATTTAAAAATGTTTTATAAATGGTTTAAGTGATTTATTAAATTAGTCATGTGATAAAAATCTTGTTGTGAAATGGTCTTAGTGCGCGTTTAATTTTAATAGTGTATTTTGAGTGTGTGTATGGTGTAAAACCCAGTGTTACTTCTTGGAACTTCTCTATAAACTTTTTAAATGATTTATTTAATTATATAATAGGTGAATATTATGTTCAACAAGAGTTTTGATATGAAGTTGTCTTTAAAATGAACTTTACATGTGAAATTGGTGTGTTCTTGATGTAATCCCTGGTTGTCTAGTATGTTGGACTATTATGCATGGTTTCGGGTTGCCGTCGCCTCTCCAGTGAGTTTGGTCAACTTCAATGGAGCGCGCACACATGTAAAAAGGTATATATATATATATATATATATATCCTCTAGGTATGTGTTCCCTCATGAAATGCGAATACGTGCATCGGGTCAATGGTATATATGTATATTTATGCAGGTATGTGCATGCTAGTAGCAACTTCTAGTTAGAAAGCACAAAGAGCCGAATGTTTGGGTTGGTTCCACCCTAAGGTATGTCCCATAGGCCTATACCTTTAAATTGAATTCCTTAATTGCTTGAGTGTTTTAAAAATTATTGTTTATATTAAATAGTATATACATGAAATGAAAAGTGATGGAGATTCTTGATGTTGGTCATTCCTTCGTTTTTCAAGTTCACTTTAACTATTGACATGGCTATTTTTCATTAAAATACGATCCAAATCTTGTTTTAGAATGATTAAAATTTTAAATTCTTAAAATAAGTTTCTAAAATGGTTTTGGGTGTTTGGCAGGTATTTATCAAAATGTTAGTGTGTATATTATTTGTGAAAGTTGGTTTAAATGAATATGAATTCTATTGTGACTTATAAAGGCGGATGTGCTCAATGAGGGAGAGAAGTGGTGAGAGGTTGGATGTGTTTTTGAGTAAAGAAAATGAGAATTTCATATATGTTTTCTTGATAAAAATTCCCCACCACTTGAAATGGAGAACATGGGAAACCTGGGTATCTTGGTGGGTGGACTTGGACTAGTATGCTAGATGATACAGAAATGGATCTTCCTAGTTTCAAATAGAAGGACTGATTCTTACAACACTAAATAAACATAATTATGATTTATTGGAGACCACTAGGTTATGGGTGTGTTCTCGACTAGTGGCTCGTGTATGAGAACATTGTTCATTATCGTTGCCATACCACATTTCACTGAGGTACGAAGATCCTAGGTCCGCAACAAACACTAGCTTCTCAGGGATTTTCCATGGTTCTTGTGATATGGTTTTTAATTTAGTTGTTTCATGCTTATTACCTATTTTGTGAAAACCATATTTTTAATCTAAATTGTTCTCCTTTAATTTTGATGCATTATTGGAACCTATTTTGAAAACAAAGTGGAATAGAA
Source organism: Viscum album (assembly GCA_963277665.1). NCBI lineage: Eukaryota > Viridiplantae > Streptophyta > Magnoliopsida > Santalales > Viscaceae > Viscum > Viscum album. The sequence goes on along the minus strand of OY728140.1, from coordinate 1,259,294,426 downwards.
ATGATTTTCTTGAAAATGAAAGCTTATTACTTGAATTTGAAAAGAATGATAACAAAATTTTATTATGCCTTACTTTCAAACTAGAACATTTGGGGTTTTTTTAAAGGTAAGGGAATTGATCATTATTATACTTATACATTCCTACTGAGAATCTCGGTTCTCATGCATACTTTATCTTTTTCAGTTTCAGGGTCTAGTTTTGGATTGCTCTTGCAATGAGTGCGGTTTATGTTTCATAGTGACCCATGAGGTCACTTGAGGTATGTCTCATTACTTATTTTATTCCTTTTTCTGCTGTCAGTTTGTTCAATTAATATTATTTTATTTATTTATTTATTTTCAATTTATATTTATTTATATGTTTTTATTATGGTCCAAATCATTCCCAACTGGTCTATATTGAATCCCAATACTAGTTTCTATCCCATGGGGATCAGGAATTCCCTTCGGTCCATGTCACGAACTGTATTGGGTGACCGATTTAGCTTTGAACCAGGTTAGATCATGGAAAAATGGTATCATAGGAAGGTTCACTCTTTTGGGTCTTGTTTCTTGGGAAAGAATCATGGTAGACCAGAGCTATGCTTTTTGGAACTTGATGTTCTGGTTATGAGTAAGGTGTCTAGCCAACATACCTCATAGTGGGACTTAAGTTACTAGGGGAAATAGGTTTCAAGGGAGTCTTTTTATCCTTTTAGTTCATTAATGTTTGGGAAATGAAAAGGGAGTTGGATCAATGGTCTCTATGAGCTTGTTGGGTTTGGAAATCCATGTGGGGCTGGTGAAATTTTCTTTGAACACTCTCCATAATAGTGGTGTGACCAAAATATGGCCTCCAACTATATGTTTGAGTCACCCCTCAGCACTTGTTTCCACTTGAATCTTTTTGTGACTCCATTGGCCCCAAAAATTATTTTTCAAAACCCTTGTTTGAAAAGTATGGGAATTTAATTTTAAAATAGGAACAGTTTATTAGGTTCTTGGGTATACTCGTTAGCTAGTGTATGCCCTCATAAAGAGTTAATTCATAGTTGAATTGTGTCCATGGGTGATTCTCCATGGGTAGATCCTCTAGTTTATCAGTGTAATAACCTTCTTATTATTTAACATCGGAATATGAATCCACCTACCTTTTTTTGATGCAGTGGATCCTCTCACAGTGGGAAAGTAGATGTGAGAGGAGTTGGAAGAAACTTTGGTCTCTTAGGTTACCTAGGTTGTTGACTTTGGAGTTCGACATCATTATGTTATTTGGTCCCATCTAGAATTGGTAAACAAAATTATAGTGGGGAAAGCAGAAGTAGTTTGGATTTGTCAGTGCATGATGCTATTTTAAAAAGGGACTTTGGGTATTTTGTTGGTTTCATCTAAGTAAGAGATCGTGTTAAGACACCCATGTGGTGAATCTAGTTATAATAGGTATTTATAGCCACTTGTAGTAATCATATGCTATTATGGACTTAGGTTAAGGTACATATCTTTGAAAGGTAACCATTAGTTTCATGGGTCATGTTTGTTGACAATTTGTGGCATGGTGTTCTCACTCGATGGAAGAGGTAAAGTTTGTAAACCCTTTTGAGAACCTCAGTTATGATAAAAGTGTATTTCCTTTGGTAAATCCTAATATTATCTATTTTATAGGAAGGTGCCTTCCATGTGTCCTTTATTTTGGTGAAGTGCTCTGTGGAAAAAATGGACGCCGAAGCTTGATGCATCTGATGGTTCTGTTTGGGTCATGGTATGGTCATTTGCGGCACCATAAGGAGAAGTTTCATTTGTGGGGTTTCAGAAGCCTGAATACGTGGTAGTAGATACTTTAATAATCAAATCTCCTGCCATAGGTCTTGGAGTTAAGATGGAATGTAGTCAAGAGAACCCCAATGGCATGAAAGGTTTGGATCTATGTTTGGTTCTCAGTGGGGGAGATGGATATTATTTAAGTCTATGGTTTTGTTGTTTTGTTTTAGTTATTCCTGTTCGGTGGAATGAGGTGGGAGGATCTCATTTTGACATTACGACCCTTTTGGTTGTAAGAGTTTATCATTGGTTATAATACATTATAGTTGTATTGTTTCTTTAGAATCTTAGTGGTTGTGTTCTACTAAATGTGGGACTTCTTTTAATGGCAGCTGCATGGCCCATGCTTATAAATCAAGAGTAGTTAGATTTGTATTATTTCGGGGGAAATAAACCATTGGGATGTGTCAGTGGTTGTATTGATGGTCCATTATATGGGCTCATTCCCTCCCCTCCTCTCATGGTGGGGGTTCTCAGTCCGTACGGATAAGTACTCGAGTTTGAATAATCTGAACATTTTTTATTTTAGGGAGACCCATCATGAGTCTCATTGAAATTCCTTTGGAGTAAATATGTGTTAGCCTAATTCTTATAGTGGGGAGTCTATTCTGACCTCCCCATGTTAGTGTCCAATTTTCACCTCAGGTGTAGGTTATTTCTTATGGTGGGGAGTCTGCTCAGTCCTCCCCATATCAAAAATCTTCTTTCATACTTGGTGTTGGTTTGGATGTTGGTAGTCCCTTCTGGAGCTATCCAACCCCAATCCCCTCTCTTGTGTAAACATTAGGGTCAAAGTGTGCCCAATGGCGTTGTGAAGCAAGGTTGTAGTAGCCTCAATTAAGTTTGACGTTTGTTTCTGGTGAAATGCGCAAGCCTCTTTGGGAATGTTTAAAGTGTTTTGTCTCAAGATGTTGGATCATGAGTTGTGTGAATTATTCCCCTTTTATGGATCAGCTGGAGATGTTTAAATTCTTGGGTAGGTGGATTATAGTGGGGAGTCCATTTTGAGCCTCTTGAGTTTATTTTATAAGTCTCTTCCTTTGTTGATAGTGTTTTGAAATTTCCTTATTAGTTGTTCATTGAGAATCTCCTTGGACTAGAAAGGGGCATATAATTCTAAATTGGGGTTAGGCATTGAGATGGATTTTCAGGGGTGGAAATAATTATGGTGGGGAGAATTTTAACACCTGTACTTTTGAAATAATTTTATTTTATAATTTTATCTGACTTTGAAATATTTTGTTTGAGGTGTGGGCTATGCTTGATTAATTTTTTTGTGTGTTTTAGCTGATAAATGAGAGTTTTTGGCTTAACAAATTCCGACACATGGGAATGGAACGGTCGAAGCCATGTAGATTTTCCAAATAATTGTGCGGCGTTCCTGGTGCACGGTTAACCAATTAATTAAAAAAATGAGAAATAAAGTATACGTAAAATTAAATAGGAAAAATAAAATGAATTAAGTATCATTTTAATGATAATAATAATATTAATATTATTCAATAGCATTATTATTATCATCTTGGAAAATATTTTATTTACCTATTATAATAATAATAACAATAATAATAATAATTATTACATTTATATTTATAAATTTTTAGGTTTTTATTTAGGGTTTTATTTCTTTATTTCTTTTATTTTTTTTCATACATTTGCTCCCCCTCCCCCTTATTGGAATTTCATAGTGTCTCCCTCCACCTAACCATAGAACAACCCCCTATACCTCCCTTAAATCTTGACTAGAACCCCAACTCCCTTCTGGCACACCACTCTAGCAACCTTGCATCGGCGCCCCTCACCCCCCTCCGGCGACCTCGCACTGTCCAGCTCACCTCGCGCCACACTACTTCTCTCACACTGTGACCCGAGGCTTCCCTCCCCTCTGGCCAACCTGCGACCTTCATCCAGCCACCTCGCTGTGTGACCCTGGCTGCCATCCCCTCTTCCGATGAGCCTTACCTTAGTGATCCCCTCTTCTTCTTGTCCTAAGGTTTTCGTCCATGTTATTTGGGTATTTAGGTTTCCAGCAAGTAGGGTGTTGGATTTAGGGTTAACTCTGGATAGTTTTGGTAAGATTTTTTAATTTAGGGTCTAATTTAGGTTCCTCATGGTGTGATTTATGTGAGATTGAATAATTCTCACCAATTTTGGAAATTTCATCACCCAAGGCAAGTGGTTTGACACCACACATTGTTTGATTAATTTACTATGTTTATTGGATTTTATAAACATGTTCTATGGTCCAATTGTGTGGTGAAAAATATATTTTTGGAGTGTTTTTTCATTAGTTCAAGTGGAAAATGGATTGTTTTGATGTGTTACTCTTGTTGCGCACATTTAAAGTCTAATTGAAAATTGTATGATTGATGGAAAATATGTTTTATTTTGGATTACTATCTGTTAGTTTTTAAAATGACATTTCTACGTGAAATTGAAGGTGTTATTGGTGAAAACCCTTGAAGTACTAATTATAAATGTTTTATAAATGGTTTAAGTGATTTATTAAATTATGCATGTGATGCGAATATTTTTGTGAAATGGTTTTGGGGAGCATTTAATTTTAACAGAGGATTTTGAGTGCGTGTATGGTGTAAAACCTGGTGGTGCTTCTTGGAACTACTTTATAAACTTTTTAAAAAATTTATTAAATTATGTGAAATGTACAGATTATGTTTTCCAAGAGTTTTGATATGATTTTTTTTCAAAATATACTTTACATGTGAAATTGGTGTGTTCATGATTTAATCCTTGGTTTTGTAGTGCGTTGGACTATTCTACGTGGTTTCGGGTTGTCGCCTCCTCTCCAGTGAGCCTGGTCAACTTTAATAGAGTGTGCACGCATGTAAAAAAGTTATGAATATATATATATATATATATATAAATCCTTGAGGTATGTTTTCCCTCATGAAGTGAGGAATACATTCATCAGGTCAAGGGTATATATGTATATTTATGCAGGTATGTGTGTGCTAATAGCAACTTCTACATAGAAAGTTCTAAGAGTTTAATGTTCAGTTTGGTTCCACCCTGAGGTAGGTTCCCTATGCCTATACCTTTAAATTGAATTCCTTAATCTCTTGAGTGTATTAAAAAGTATTATTTTATATTAAATATTATACGCATTCTATACAAAGTGATGGAGATGCTTGATGTTGGAATTTCCTTCGTTTTTCAAGTTCTCTTTAAGTGTTGACATGTGTATTTTTCATTAAAATATGATCCCAATATTGTTTTAGAACGCCTAGCATTTTAAATTAAATTTTTACATAAAATTAAGGGTTTTATTGGTGAAAACCCTTTAGGTGATATTTATAAATGTTTTATAAATGGTTTAAGTGATTTATTAAATTATTCATGTGATGCAAATCTTGTTGTGAAATGGTTTTGGTGCACGTTTAATTTTAACAGAGGATTTTGAGTGCGTGTTTGGTGTAAACCCCAATGGTACTTCTTAGAACTTCTCCATAATCATTTTAAATGATTTATTAAATTATGTGAGAGGTTCAGATTATGTTCTGAAAGAGTTTTGATATTAAATTGTTTTTAAAATGGACTTTACATGTGAAATTGGTGTGTTCTTGATGTAATCCCTGGTTGAGTAGTATGTTGGACTATTCTGTTTGGTATATTTAGAATGATTAACATTTTAAATGCTTAAAAGTAGTTTCTAAAATGGTTTTGGGTGTGTGGAGGGTATTTCTCAAAATGATGGTGTGTATATTAGTTGTGAAAGTTGATTTAAATGAATATATATTCTTGTGTGACTTATAAAGGGGGATTCTTTCAAGGAGGAAGATCTATGGTGAGAGGTTGGATGAGTTTTTGAGTAATGAAAATGATAATTTCATATATGTTTTCTTGATAAAAAATCACCGCCACATGAAATAGAGCGCATGAGAAACTTGGGTATCTTGGTGGGCGGACTAGGACTAGTACGCTATATGATATAGAAGTGGTTAATCTGAGTTTCTTATAGAAGGATTGACTCTTAAAACACTAACTAAACATAATGATGATTGATTGGAGACCACTAGGTTATTGGTGTGTTCCCTACTAGTGGTTTATGCATGATAACATAGTTCATTGTGGTTTCTATACCATGTTTCACTGAGGTACAAGGATCTTAGGTACCCAAATAACACTAGATGCTTAGGGATTTACCATAGTTCTTGTGATAATATTTTCAATTCAGTTGTTTCATGTTTGTTACCTCTTTTGTAAAAACCATATTTTTAATCTAAATTGGCCTCCTTTCATTTTGAAATGTTAATGCATTCTTAGAACCTAATTCAAAAATAAAGTGGAAGAGAAAAGATTTTCATGAAAATTAAAGCTTGTTACTTGAATTTGAAAATAATGAAAAACAGTATTTTATTTTGTATTATTTTTAAACTAGCATGTTTTTGGTTTTTTTAAAGGAAAGGGAATATGGTGTTGCTGTACTCAGGAATTACTAATGAGAAACTCTGTTCTCACTATTACTTTATATTTTCAATTTCAGGGTCAAGTTTTGGATCACTCTTGCAACAAGTGTGGTTTATGTTCCTTGGTGACCCATGAGGTCACTTGAGGCATGTATCGTTACTTAGTTTATTCCTTTTTTTGCCGCTAATCTGTTCAGTTCATCTTCTCTTGTTTATATGTTTTGTTGAGTTTATATTTATTTATATATCTTTTATTATGGTCCAAATCATTCCCAACGGGTTTATATTGATGCCCGACACTAGTTTCCAGCCCGTGGGGATCGGGAACGCCCTTCGGGCCATGTCATAGACTGGCTTGGGTGACTAGTTCAGGGTTGACCCAGGTTGGTTCGTGACAACTAATTATTCTAAAAAAAATTCAATATAAAAATAATTAATTACTAAATTTCAATAACCTCAATCTCAACATAATTAATTCAACAATTAATTATTTCAATTAAAAATTCCATTATTCCCAATTTCAAAATTCCCTCAATTAATTAATTTACCAAATTAATTAATTCAATCAATAACTCAATTTATAATCATATAATAGAAATTATACAATTAAATAAAAATAATTTAAATAAATACTTTGGGATTTGAATTATATACCACGTAACTCAATTCGTTGATGAGCGATTTCCCCATAGAAATCCCCAATTTGAAGCGAACTAATCAAGAACGCATTGAAGAACGTGATATAGATCCTAAAACTAGACCCCAAAACAAAAAAATAAAGATATAATAAACCAATATCTAGATATAAAAATCCTTGATATAGATCCTACTAAACTAGATCTTCATCCATCAAAATAGAGGTTAACTTCCCATAAATAAATAGAGGATAATAGGAGACGAATGGGAAACCAACTTGGATGAGATTAACATATTAGGAGAGGTGAAGATCATTAATATGCCTTTAAATTCACCAATAAGGGAGTATTTTAACCCTATTAATTCATCTAGGAGCTCAAAAAATGATATAATTTGATTTGGGTTGAGATAGGGTTGAATTGGGTTAATATGGCTATTTGGGTAAATTTAAAACCAAATTCTGTAACATTAATTACTATTCACAGAGTTTCCTAGGTTAGGTTGCATGGTTAGTACTAACCATGTGCCTAACTATATTCCCATTTCACACTTAGGATGCACACTTAGTTTAACCATGCACAAACCACGATACCCCCTTGCACACTTTGTTTAACCATGCACAATCCATGCACAAACCATGAAACCCCTTATAGGATTTGTCTAACCATGCACAAACCATGCACAAACCATGTAACCCCCTTGAAAACTTTGTCGAACCATGTAAAAAACCATGATAAAACCATGAAAATTCTACCCTCCTTCCAAAATTCTCTAATTTTCACCAAAACACACCAAAGTTAAGACCCAAAGAAGATAGACTCAAAACAAGGAAACAAAATACCTCTAAATGAGTCTGAGAAATCTCCAGAAAAGGAAAAAATATTATATGTAACTATCATTAAATAATAAATATAGTATCATAAATATACTTATATGTTATTATAATTATGGTAAAACATTTACACCTCTTTTTCATCCTATGGAAAGTGAAAACATTACTTATGCATATGTATGGCTTACCGTCTCCACGTAGCGGTGCAATTCATTTTTCATTACCATTTTAATTGGATGGTTATAAATATGCAAATAATGAGTATATATGATATTTATGAAATAATTATGGTTTTGGAAATATAATATATCTTTTATCTTCTGACCTTCCAATCTGTTGGAAAACGATAACGTCGCTCATGCGTAGGTGTAGAATACCACATCCATGAAGTGAAGTAATTAATTTTTCATTTCCTATTTACATGGATATTAATAAAGATATATTAAATAAATATGTATTATATAATAATACATTTTTAATTTTTAATTATTATTTACCTTTTTTTTGTTCCATTCATTGAAAATTGAAAATAGTGTTCATCCATACGTACGACTTACCATCTCCATGAACGACGTAATTCATTTTTCTATATGTAACTTTTATGGATGACTATAAATATATATATAATGAATATATATAATATTTATATCATGAGTAACATTATGGATATGATGTAACCATAATCAATAACCAAGGAATGAAACTACTGAACTAAAATTCTTATGAAAAATGAAGTAGTTAACAACTGAAACAATGATAATAATAAAATATTGTTAATAAACATATGATAAAATGTTATAAATGGATAATATATGATATTATGGATATGTATATGGTGGTTTTATGTAATTATAATAAATAAAAATTTATTTTATAGGAGATTAAAAACATTTATGAGATAAGTCAAATTTAGACAACGGACTTCATCTTAATTTCTAATCTATTGATACAATTTTCATATTATGAGCCTATTTATTTTTATGTGGTGTATATAATTAAAATTTGATGTATTTAACATGAATATATATTTATTCATGATTATTAATGTTTTAATTTACTTCTACTCTTTCAAGGGGTTATAGTTTAAAAGTTATCAAAGTGGTAAGAATTTATTTTATAATCTCATTTTTGTGGGATTTATCTTATTTTCATTGATGGAATATTATAATATATCCTTCATAAAATCCATATTGTTTCTTATAATATATATATTTTATGTATTTTCATGTTTTCTAAAAACATTTCATCTATTTTTAAATTGAATCAAACAATGTAATTTTTAAAAGAAAAGACGATCTTATTTCTCTTTTGATCAGGTGTATTTTTATTCTATATCCATATTTTTTAAAATTATTATAGAAAATAAATTTTTAATTAATCAAATGATTTATTGAGTAAATTTTATATTATCCTTTAATTTTTACAAGGTCTTGAAGTTATCATTCTAAAGTTATCTAAAAAGGTCATTTTTGTCTTTCTATACAAAAATCAAAAGTAAAGTTTCTTTTTAACGTATACAGAATTAACAGATTTTACCACCACCATAACCATTATACATAATTTAGCTTCTTCAATAAGATTTAAAGCATTTTAAAAATAAAAATATTTAATAAAAACTTATTTTAATATTTCGCTAATATTTTCCTTATTTATAAACGGACATGATTTTATTATGAAACATATATTTCTAATGAATTGATATTTATATTTGTCTCTTAATAATTTTGTTTTCATTAAATTTATCTTCAAAAATTAAATTTCTAGTGATCATTTTTCATTAGAAATTGTAATACTCTTAAATGTCCATATTCTTTGTATCGCGGATGTGATTATTTCTTAAATGGTATACCATTTTGATATATGTTATTTTTCAATGAAAGTTATTTGATTGTCCAGAGAAATGATAATATTTCATATTATTTACTCAATATAGATATTTATTAATTGGGCATATTTTTTAGGGATTAAATATATCATTCAATATATGAAAAATGAATTCTACCTGTAGTGATGGGTGAGGCCTTGTTATAAATATCCCCTTGATGCTTTGACTGGTCTCAAGATACAAACCAGTTTTCCAAACTTATTAAATTTTTCTTTGGTGTATACCCACCCATTGATTAAACTATCTTGGTGTAAGGCATTGATGGTAAATATATCATGATGTATAAGTTCATGAATTCCAACATTAATAATTTCATTCATTTATAATTTATTATTATTATCCATGATATTACTACATTGATATTATCCATGGATATATTTAGTGCTCAAGTTATTGATTAAATGACATGTGTTTTTATTTATTTACCTTTCCATATTTATTAGGACTTATTTACTCATGATAACTTTCAATTTATGTAACCTTTTCTGAGTATCTAAGAACACCCCTTATTTTTTTTTATTTTCCCAGGATATGAAGAAGGATATTGTGAATAATATCAAGGATTCAAGAATTTTTTTATTCTTTGTATTTTATATTTCCAATGTAATATGGGAATCATGTATGCTTTTGGTTATTCAAGACTACTAAACCAGTTTATCTTTGATGATGTGATCCCTTGTATCTTATGCCAATATAATGGAGCAGACAATTACTATAGGTTATTGGAGTTGGAGTTTATATAGTTAGTAGATCTCTATTTTTCTTTATCTCTCTTTTGTGTTGGGCATGTATTGTCTCAACAATACTCTATAAATTATGATGATTTTGATTCTCACAAATACCCTTGTTTTTTTATAATGATGTTTTCCTGAATGATTTTTCAAGAATTTATATCCATGTTAATGTAATTTAACATTAATAGAAATACTCTTGAAACACTATTTCAAAACCCTATGTTAGGTACATGAATGTATGGTATCAACCTTACATTACGCTGAAAAAGTGAAACGCTTGCATATGGTATCAACCCTACATTAGTTTGCATTTGAATCGATATCCTTACATTTGTAGAATCATCAAATGTATAGACCATAAACCCTATGATGAAAGTTGAGATTACTATTAATCAACCCTACATTTGGAAAATTGAATGTATCGTTAATCAATGATACATTCAAGATATTTTTCTAAAATGGTGAACGTATGGATTATCATCCCTACGCAACTTTTGTTCCATATATCATGTGAAGATGAAAGTATGGTTAAGAAAACATATGTTTAAAGGAACCCTACACTATGCGAAGGAACCCTATGCTATGCGAAGGAATCCTACACTATGTAAAGGAACCCTATGCTACATGAAAGAACCCTATGCTATGCGAATGAACCCTATGATAAGAAGTTCAATCCTATGTTTTGTTTATAAAAATGAAGTTTTTAACCAGAGTTTTCAATTAGAGATTTCTACAATAGCCAAGTCAGAATTAATGACCAATTTAAGGATCTTTATGATTATTTCAAAGAATTGTATTCATCAAAGAAAATCACTAATGTTCTTAAGAGAAGTTACGATTCCACTGGTCAATTGGAATTTGAATTTCTGTGATCAATTAGGCTATTCCTTTGGATCTGGAATACCGAAGAAAGCTATCTATTATATATATTTCTTCAGAGTATCTTTTCAAATATATATGTGTGATAAGAGATTCACATATGCAACTATATTTTTGAAATTATATTTTATAGTGTGGCTACAATGAATAATAAATTCGGAAAGAAGATACACTTTGGAGATATTCATGTTCAATCTTTTACGACTATAAGATTACTACTACTGTTTAGTTACTACCTTATTAAAGATTATTTTTGAAAAAAGGATCATGTCAGGCTATTTCATTATTGAATATATTACTTTCTAAAGAAAAATATCCATGATCTATAAATTACTACTACTGCAACTATAAAGAACAACCAAAACCTTTCAAATAAAACTCTTTTGATTTATTGGAGTTTCAAATGAACGTACTTAGTTGTGGTGGAGTATTAGCTTATTTATCTAAGATATGGATAAATAGTTCCTTTTTATAGAACCATAATTCTTTTTTAATAGTCTTATTATAAAGGTGTTAACTACCTACACTCAGTTGTAAATTTATATCCTTGTGATAAGAGGACCATTCTAGTGAAATTTATCAAGATCACAGAGAGAGTGATTAGTAGAGTGGACTAGGGTATCTTTGTTCCCCAAAACACTATAAAAAGTTGTTTTCTTTATTTCTATTTATCAAACGCATATTATTTTTATATAAGTAAACATTTCATATCCGTATAAATCAAAGTGGGTGTAAAAAACCAGAATTGTGGAAGATTTTTGAAAAGACACAATTCACCCCCTCCTATGTTACTTCGTATATTCTGACCTAACACTGGTTATTATGTATGAAGATATAGAATAGGAAAGTAACATAAGAAAACACTAGGATTTGTTGATGAGGTTCACCTACCAAAGGATGACTATATCCCTAGTGTATCATGGTTATTATCCATCACACAAAACCTCCTTATTATTAAAATAATCATCAGAAAGGGTATGACTTTGAACCTATTATCCTAGCACCGACCTGGTATAATGAAAGCACCAACTTTCTATTAAATATCTGGAATAAAATGGGATATCATCTAAAATATTTTAGGATATCAGCATGAACCTATTCAATTATACCAATAATGAAGCTCTTGTGTACCTTTAGTAAAATTTCAGCGATTGTTTTCCTTAACTAAAATAATCAAGTAGGATGCCTCAAGATTTGTTTGAGTTCTATGGTAGATGATTGTATGATGGATTTATTACCTTATCTGCTTGAATACAATTACATGGACATATCTTATCTTTTCTTATTCTTCTTCACTTTCTTTAGTTACAAGTAAGAACCTTTTTATATAGTGTTGGGTCTCTTTTTTCTCACTTCAAATTCATGAAATAAGTAGGTACATGTAGTGTCTGGTCTCTCACTTCTTCTTCTTTTTACTTATAGAATATTCATAGGTATATGCAGTCAATATTATCTCCTTTTTCATTCATCCTATTATAATTTATATTCATATCACCATGTGAATATAGATCTTTGATTTTCCATTATTCTCTGTAGTCAAGTTCCTGAAATCCCTGTCTTCTAATAACTCAGAATCTTTGGTTTTCATTTCATTAAAACTCTTCCCATAAATCTGGATAAATAATTAGATCTTTACTTCCTCAAAATATTTAGAAATATCACGGTATTATATCTATTTTAATTATCCTAAATTTTTTTATGTGATCATTCCATGTAGACATACACTTTATCCAGTAACACAATGTGTGATACTATGTGGAGTTTGTAGTCTTTCTTTTTTGTCACCATGATCCTTACTACACTTAGTGAAATTACTAGCATGCTATTTTGGTAACTTCATGTCATCTATTATAATTTTTATGAACCATTACTTTTTAGTGAAGATCATATCCTAAAACTACTCATCTTGATTATCTTTTGAAGCATATAAGCTTTGACCCGAGCTTGGATCACAATGCTCAGCTAATGTGATATATAAAGATTGATTAATCACAACCAAGAATCATAATATTTAGATATATTAAGAATTTATAAAAGGGTTAAGATCAAAATTTCATAGAAAATTTTAATTCATATGATCATCAAATTCATATGAAGTGAATTCATACATTTAGAAACTCAAATTATGACACAGAATACATATAAACTGAATTCATATGAATAATTTATACAATGTGAAGTCAACGAACCTCATCATATGAACTCCATGAAATCAGCCCGTATCATTCTTGTTATTAATATTCTTATTCACTAGCATCATCATTCACCAAGATTATCTCATATGGTATTAATATCAATGTTGTGGAATGAGACTTACAAACCTAGATCAATGTCCTCACATACAATTTAGGAAGCTCAAGGTTGAAGATGACAGGAGATGATGATATCTTATCTTACTCTGAAAGTGTTTGTATATCTATAAGTGGGTGGAAAGTTCTTGAATTGACTTTGTCCCACATCAGAACCTCACTAGGATGCGATGCTAATTTATTTCTCAATGCACTCCATGAGTGCCTTGATGATGTCTATTGAGCCAGTTCTCTCTAGTGGCCAATCTGTTGCGGCCCAAATGGTGGATCAAACACCCTTCTCCCACAAGCATGATTGTGTATTATTTATAAATTAAATATTTCATTCAAGTTTGTATGTTTCCACCATTGAGAATATCCTGGGTGTCTTTAGGATTCCTAGGCTACTTGGGCGTGCTTGCTGGATGACCTTTGAGTTGGAAATATTTTTGGCCATCCCTCTAACAACCTATTCCATCTAGAAGATCTAATGAAATAAAAGATACAATATATAACTAAAACCCTCAAGGATAAATTTACAACCTTCAAAACAATCTTCAATATTCTTAGGAACTCCATGAAATCTTCCAATCTATTCATCATCATCACATTAACATCATAAAATTTCCCTTAATGTCTTTGATCTTTATTGACAACAAATACAACCCAAACATAATGCATGTTCATAATTTTCTTTGGTATTTATGAAGAACTATATTTTATATTCAATAAAAAATATTTTAATATCATGATATTATCTTCTCCAAAAATCCTACATATTTATATTCATTTAAAAATTCCATCCAAGTATGCATCAACTCACGCAGTGGGGATGTGGATCCTCTTCCTATGATGTAGAACTCTTATCAACATCCTAGTATCCTCCTCAGTTTTACCTCATTTTATATCATATTTAATAATTATATATGTGTGATCATGATATTTCATCCATAAAGAAAATATCATCCAAATTGTATGATTTTATTCAGAATATTCCCATTCTAAAAAATCTAGATTTTTCAGAATTTTTAAATGCTTCATAAAACATAGAAATTTACAAAAGTAAAATACCATACGAGGATCTCAATAATTGTACATAGATTGAACTGTCTCACTAAAAACATATAAATCCTATAAAATTATCAAATATTTTATAAGTATTTTATAGTCATATGTAGGTTTTAAAATATTGTATGTGACTTTAACACATCCTTTACATAATTAAACTTTGTTACACATGAAAAAATGTCTTACACATTGAATAATTATCTTACACATAATGTAATTATATTACAAAACCAAATGAATTATGACTGAATCATATCTCATACATGATTTGGAAAATATGATACAATTTAAAAAATTTCATACACGACTCATGGATTTTCCATTTCAGTTAACTCAAATCACTTACACATAACTAAATTTTCTTATGTGGAATAGAAATTTATTATACATATGATGATTTCCATTTGTAAATTATCATCTTATAGACTTTAAATCCATATATTACTCATCTTGTACTAGAACCTCTATAAATCATCTCTATGGAATCTCAACCACTCAAAACTGAACCCAAAACATGTTAGTACTTCAAACACCATTGAAATATGTTGTACACAATGAGTTCTTAATAAAAAAATTATCTATTTACTTTAAGAACATATAAACCGATCTTTACAATAAAATTACAACATCATATAAGTATATTTGCATATAATCTTGTACTTAAGATAATCACAAGGATGGATCTTCTCAAATTTTCATGAACATGAAACATATTTTTTACATGGAATACTCAGGAATAAGAATATTCATACCATCAGTGAATGGATCATCAAACATATTGAATGAAAAAAACTACTTCAACCTATTAAAACCCACTTTAATGAATTTTAAATATGGACTAAAAGTAACTTCTCACACTTTTCCATATGCATAATGTAAGAAACCCACACCATTAGTCATCTTTTCCATCATGTGTCTGAATCTTATTAAATATAATAGAAACACTTCTTTATTAAATCAATCTCTCTACCACATAATCATTGGTGGTATCTTAAATTACACCCAATCTTCAAGGTAAACCACTAGATCTAAAGTAATCTTCAAAATTCATTACACATCATAATACCCTTTTTGGGAACTCTAAACTTTTTTCCATGCTGTCTAAACTAATCCTTATCATATTTACACCATGTATATTGATTTTTTCATTGAAAATAAAGGAAAAAACATATATAATGGATTAAAAAATATACTGATTTTTATTTATTGTTATTACTAAACTAGAAAATGGTATGTCAATATGTTTTTCTAATTCATTATCCTTTTTAATTTCTAATCTCTCCACCTTATTGAAAATAGTTAAAAATAATATGAATGAGGATGATATTACTTCATTATTATATAATGCAGCATCAATCATTGCACTCTATTTCTACTTAAGAAATGCTCGATGTAGAAAATGAGAGGGTTTGATTTATACATCAAGTTTGTCTATTAATTAATAGATTATTATACCAAATCATACCATTAATTAATATCCTTCCTCAGGGGATACATAAAAATATATAGCTGAACTAAATGACATAAATTTATAGAAAATTATTTTAGATAATTTCTACCTAAAATAACCCCATTCATCTCAACATATAATTTTAAATAATCAAGTATAAGAAATAGGTTTTTGGATTTTGTGATCATCCCTGAAACTCCTCAAATTTATTCATTTTCTTATCATTGAAAAATTAAAATTATCTCTTTAATAATATAATTAATTATTTTATAAATTGGGATGATAGAATATAAATATATATCTCATCAATGAAAATTTTAAGCACATTCTATAAATTTACAATTTGTAAGGAATAAACAAGTCCGGTAGTAACTCAGGATGAAATCACCCCTAAGGGATGACCCCTATATTCACTTCATCAAGGTAGATAGTTTCTTTAGATATTCTTTGGTATACTATTTGACACATTATCACAATATAGCGAAAAATTTAGATATGGAATTATATTGGATGTTTACAGTGAGAAACGATGTTGATATTTTTTATCAACCATGGAGGAAATTTTTTATCCTTCCTTGAAAGTATTCTTCATACATGAAATTTTATTTTATAATTCAGAAACCTCTTTAAAAAATATGTGTTTTTTCCTCATTTTCTTATTGTATATTCTTTTTAAAAAAATCCATAAAATCACATGCCACACTTAGTGAAACTTTCATATTTCTCAATATTTCTTCTGGGACTAGTTTAATGGTCAGAAAATCCTTTGAGTTGTGTCCAAATTTACTTTGTAATGCCCCAACCCTAGATTCCCAGAGTCGGTGCATTATTTTAATACATTGGCATGATTACAAGGAATCAAGTCCCGAAATACCGATCAGTTTAGCAGTCTTGGAAAATAGATTGAATACATGAACATTACATTACACTTTCTAACATACAACACAAAATAAATCCTTTGAGAATTACATTATTCCCTTAGCTTAACCCTGCATCTCAAACATAAAACACTTCTTAGGATCCTGGGAAAATAAAACATAAGAAAGGGGTGAGTTCATATGCTCAGTAAGGGTAAATAATTTAGTGTAAGCTATAAATTTTTAAGGTAAGATGTGTAATAAAAATAATAGACTTTTAAGCATAAAATTTAATATAATATGGAAAAAATAAATCAAACATTACCATATAAACATGCACATGGATATTATAGTAGTTGAATAATCACATGTAATAACTAATTTCATAATGAGGCAATGTATAGTACCAGACTTTAATTTCTGTGTCAAGGCCTCATGCCAGGACCTATGAGATAATTGTAACTGGACCCAAACCCAAAGAGCCTCTGTAACCAGACTCTATCCCAGAGAGCCTCTGTAACCAGACTCCAACCCGGAGAGCCTATGTAATCCGACTCCATCCCGGAGATCCTCTATAACCATACTCCATCCTAGAAGGTCTACTTTAATCGGACCTCAACCTGGAGGGCTTACTTTTACCAGTCCCCAACTCGGAGGGCTTAGTTTTACCGGTCCCCAACCCAGAGAATACTAGTCCAACAAATTCATCTTAAGAAGAGGTTAAAATATAACATAAACATTCGTATTAAAACTAGCATACGAAATGTCAATACTTTAACCATAAACCAAGAATGACATAAAAATAACTCATCCATATTCAAACATATCACAAAACTTTAAATACAATATGGAAGATTTGTATCATAATAAATCAACTTCAAACAAGTGTAAAATTTATCAAAGGATGTTAACATAGATGAAATCAAAACTATTTGAGAGAAATATCTCTTTCTATTTTGAAATCATTTAAGAGTCACATAATTATAAAGAAATAATTTATCTTGAAAATATTATTATAAGATTGTAAGGGAATCTTTGATAATGTTATAACGAAATAAAATAGCCGCACCCACCGTATAAGTTAAAAAAAGACATTCTTACCTTAATTTTGTCGAAAAGGTCATAAAGTACCTTGTTTGGAAAATGACGGAAAGATTCCTTTCAAAACATATAAGGTCAAATAAGATTATAAATGACTTTACCCCATTGTTTAGTAAATAGTAAAAATGTTTTGAAATACATTTTTAAGAAACATGGATGTGGATGATAAAGAGATCCCAGTGGATAATTACGTATAAACAACCTCATATAATGAAGATATTGTAGAAATTAACCCTTAACTTGCACTTTTCTTTAGTCAAGGGTATGTTTAACCTCATGTATGAAGATAGTAGTATGTTATTAAATTATACCAGAACCATATTAATATTTCTGATATCATACATGATTCATTTATGACTTTATACTACCTATTTGATAATAATTTCCATGTTAAATTTACATTTGGGGTAATAATCGCTTTCTTTATCGTACATGTTTTAACTTGTTACTCTTGATAGTATCACTTAGATAAATATTTAAATAATTCTAGAATATAAAACATGATTTATATATCATATATATTTAGAATATAAATATGTATAATAGACATATATATGAAATGAAAAACACTGTTTATGGAGATGGTAGTCCGTACGTGCACATAAAAGCTGTTTCCGTTTTCATATTGTATTGAATAGAACTAAGTGAATAAGATATATGTAAGTACATATATATATATATAAATATATATATATCTCCAGTAGAATTATTATTTCATATATTACATACTTATTAGTAATATATATTTTTTATAATCGTTGATGAATGGTGAACATGGAAATGAATC
Organism: Viscum album; assembly: GCA_963277665.1. Lineage (NCBI taxonomy): Eukaryota > Viridiplantae > Streptophyta > Magnoliopsida > Santalales > Viscaceae > Viscum > Viscum album. The sequence continues at coordinate 1,259,275,685 of OY728140.1, read as the reverse complement.
TCATCGCGTCGTGGAGACGGTAATCCGTACGTACGCATTAGCGACAATATCATTTCCTTAAAGGTGTGGAATTGGATGGTATATTAATTTTACAGATACATTATCATGTTATTTTCATTATTTATATACATATTACTCATCATTATATCCATCCAAATAACATAGTGTTGAATAACAAATTACACCACGATGTGGAGACGGTAAGCCGTATGTACGCACAGATGATGACATTATCATTCATAGGATGGATAGAATAATGAATATGGTTATTAAATATTTATAATAACATCACAGTATATATAAGGTACTGGAGTTATTATTTTGGTATGGTAATAATAAAGAAAGAGTAAGTGGAAGAATAAAAGAACTTGAAAGTGGGTGGTAAAATCATTACCTCTTTTTCGGGTTCTTCCTTTTGATTTTATCAAAAGGGATCCTTAGGTTGGCTTTCTGACCAAAGGAATGCCTCTAGGATGAAGGTAAGATAGTTGGGAGGATATTTGGGTAGGGTTTGGCTGAGCCAAATGGCTTTGGAGGTGTGAATTTGAGAGAAGGGGAAGTGCTCTTTTATAAGAGGGGTGAGGGGCACCTTAAGAAAAACTTAAAATATTATTTTATAATAAATTCATTTAGGTTTATAATGGATCAAAAATGAATTATTTAAAGGATAAAGTGGGGATGGGTCTAAAAACACTCAACCAATAGGTTCTAGATAGGTTTAGGTCACCATACTAAACTTAACTTTTAGATTTAACTCTTAGTTAAATAGTTTGACATTTATCATGTCACTTTGTATTTTTATATTATATTGTTAATAAACTTACTATAAAAAGCCAATCAAACCACAATTAATTCATTAATGTCATATGTATTATTATATAAGTCTTTTTGACGAACCTTATATTTTTAGGACTATTATATCAATTAATAATATAATATTTGTTTTAAAAACTATTTTATGTCAATTTTGACTCTATTTGGTATTTGTTTTTTTGTTAAAATCATAACAGCATGATTAATTCGAAAAAAATTGATCTAACCAACCCTAAAATTTTATAATAACCTATAAAATTAGTGTAATTTATAAAAATTCTCAAATTACATTTATTTGGATATTTATAATTTCAATTATTTTAATCGTTCATTAATACAGTAATTACTGCATCATCATTGTGTCATAAATAAATTTAATTATTTAATGTCTAAAAATTATAAATAAAATACCATTATGTAGGAAATCTTTTTATCTTTCTAATGAATATTTATAGTCTAATTTATCTTATGTATAACTCTATATTAAAAGTGGTTTAGTTATTAAACTTTGAATTTAACACTTTTAACTCTTCTTTGAATTAAATAACAATAAATGCCCTAATCTAATCCAAGTGAACCAAAGAGGTTCATATGTTATTCCTAAGGTTTTTTTGGGTCGAATTATACTTATCAAATAGAATTAGTACATGTGTTAGGGTAATAATAATATCATTTTTACCCTTAATTACCCTATTTACTTTTAGCCGTGGTAAATAAAAGTAAAAAGTTACTATTCACGAAAAATTATTTTCATCTTATTGAACCAAATTTTACTTACTGATATCAATCGTGTCTCTCAGATTTTTGAAATTCAACTCACAGAAGCGGTAAAATTAAGTTTTATGTGAATTTGCAAATGCTCCTAGGAGGTGGGTAAAAGACAGTGAAAAGTTCAATAAAATTTTATATATCTAATATTATTACAAAATGAATTCAATGAATTACATTGAAAACATATAGGTATTATGTATCTATTTTTACCTAAAATAAATTTAAATAAAATAAATAGTTATTTAAATAAAAAGTCAGTTTTAAACAATAACTCAGTGTTTTTCACTATTCATCAAAAATGGAAAGTTTTCAGAAAAATACAAAAAATTGACCCTAAGCTAATTTTGATATTCTTAATTCAAAAATGAAGTATATTTTACCAAATTAAAAACATATAAGTTTCATTTATTAATTTAAAATTAATTCCCGTTGTCAAAACCAAAATGCGTATTTTAAAGAACAATAAATATCAAAAGATTGACACTTGTTTATGTCCAATCTCAAAGTGAAATTACTTACAATGACCAACATTGGATTAAATGGTAAAAATATAATCTATTTATACTTCCAAAACATTAAAATGTATAATTTAACACTATAATTTATTTTGATTAAAAAAGTTTTTTTCAGTTAAAATATAGTATTTTCACTATTCACCCAAATATGAAAGTTATCAAAAAAACACAAAAAATTTATTGAAAAAAAATTCTTTTGTCCTGATTCTAAAGAAGAAGTTTATTTTGTAAAATTTAATATATAAAAGTTTCAAATATTGGATTTAAAAAGGGTTCACCATTAAAAGGCGGTAAAAGTTCATTTTTTGAAAAATACTTCTTTTATCTGAAAAAATGAATTAGTTCTTACATTATGTCTAAGAAAATCATAATATGGATTATAAAACTATAAGGATTCTATATAGTTCAAAATTTAGTTAATACTATTCATAACTGCTTTTGAATGGCTAGTTTGGTAAGTCGTGGTGCGCTTAAACTCGGTGTTGCATGTAGTGCAAGTTATTGAATTACTTTGAAGAAATAACGTACTATGAAATCTTACGGTGTTAAATATTTAACCTCCCATAAAACACATTTGAATCAATTTTTTAATAATTTATTGAAAAAATATTTTTAAATTTGGATTCTTATTTTTTATATGTAATCATTTCTTTATCCTTTTCATAAGAAATTTCTTATGCTTCTTACAATGTTCTTTCTTATTCCAATTTTATTGTCGAGAAGATTAGACATACATTGGGTGTGTTCTTAGCCTTATTAGTTCTTCCATATGGTTTATTACATGTGAAACTCAATAACTTATTCTTTTTATCTTTAACGTTAACTATTATTCAATTATATTCCAATTTGTTTCATTCAAATTCCATAGGCTTGTTTATTAGTTTCCATGATCTGTCCCCATATTCCAAAAAAAGAAACAACTTTTATCTCATGTTGAAGCAATCCCCTTGGTCATATTAGGTTTTCATTGAGAATATTTTTTATTTTTTTCACTACCCAAATATGAATATACCTTCTTTGGAATCACCTTCGGAAATTCTATTTATAATTCCCCTTCAAATTATTTCACTATTCTATCTTACTTTTCTTTCTTAACATTTATAGTCTTTTATTTCCATTTTTTTGACACATGCTTAGATTAAAATGAATCACTCATGTGACCACTTCCATTTCACATACCACATATATATTTCAAGTTTTACAAATCTTTTTTAGGGTATAGAGATTATCCCATTTCACCTATGGTTATCACTTTAGTTTATACTTTCAAACCATTTATATAGGCTCCTTTTTCATCTAGTAGTTGAAACATTATTCCAACAATATGTGGATATATAACAGAATCTATTATAATATAAACAATAAACAACAAACCATGGCTTTTTTCTTTGAACATCATGCTATCTAGATTCCCCAAAACATGTATTTTTTCATTTATAATAGTCAGTTTAGATATTTTTGGGGAAATTACACTTCCACTCGTGCTTCCAACTAAACTTGATGTAGTGATGGGATTCACATTTTTTTACCTCATTTTAATTTGTATAAATATTGAGTTTAATCCCACACTATGAACAAATTTGTTATCAAAATTATTTTTTTTGTAGTGTGTATGGTACCTTTTCTACTAGGGATGTTATAGAATGATCATTATATGATCTTATGATATATTTTCCACCACCTAGGGATCCATTTACATAGGATACCCTCTTGGAACATCATGGGAAAACATATCTCTTTTCACTTTATTATGAAGATTCAAATTGATCTATTTATAGATTCTTGAATTTGAGTTCAATCTCTAAGAATTTCATATTGAGTGCGTATTTATCATTCTACACTATATTTATTTTATCTTTACATCCATTTCTCATATTTTTATCTTGATAATCATGAATTATTTTCTTTTCTTATTGTAGATGTTCAAGATATTTAATAATATTTTCCTTGACCTCAAGTTGAGCATTCTTAATAGAAATTAATTCTTTCAATGCACAGTTCCTTTATTGAAGATTTCTTTTGTATTCCTATCTCCCATGGATTGTAGTGAGTTATTCATTCTCAATACTATATCATATTTATTTAAGATCTTCATTCATGGTATTTAACTCTCTTATCTGTTTAGAGAGATTTATGTGCATATGTAACTTTTTTAAGGCTTTCTCAAAATTTTCTAAGTTTTCCTCAAGTTGGGTGATCTCCTCCTTCAAACATTTGATAGAGCCAAAAATAATAGTCACTACATCATTGGGAAAGTTCTGAAGGGTATTCATTAAACAAGTACATGAATCATCATATACATAATCACATGATTATTCAAATATACGAGCTTTATGACAATTACTTGGATCATATGTAGAAAATTTTTGATAAAAATATTTTGATACCTCCTCTTCATGTAGATGGTGAACTACATGTGAAAGAACTGATGTATATTTCCTTATAGGTGGATTCAACCACCCTATCTTCATATTTGATGATTAAAGTTTGTTTATTAGGATTTCTACATAGGGAAACTAAGTTTTATTCCTATTTACTTAAGAGGTATGAATTATTATTATATGTTACTTTAAGAAATAGATTGTCATAAAATATATTTGGATGAACTCTAATTTTATTACCTTTACTTAGTAGATAGTAATTGTTTTCTTTTTTCTTGGGTGAATCCTTTATAAACTTCCTCACATCTCTTTTCTTTATATTATTTATTTTTTTGGAATCCATATCTTCCATAGATTCTATAAAAGGGAATTTTCAAAGATCTTCAAATATGCACTTCATGAATCCTTTTCAAAATAGAGGATAAATTCTAAAAAAAATTCAAATAGAATAATCCATTAGAGGTGTGACCTACTTTTATACAAATTGTTATGATCATATTGGAATGAGTTCAATATTGAGTGGGGAGTGGGTGGGTGAATCAGTGTTGGTATACTTTTACTATAATTATAATCTTTATCCCTTTGCCACCTTTTTACTTTTTTAGTGAGAAATTATCTATTTCTCCCTAATAATACTTTGGTTAATATCTATGTAGATATAGAAAAGAAAAGAAAAATAAGAGAATACTGGGATTTTTTAAGAGGTTTCCCTCTTTTTCAGGGTGACTACATCCCCTATGATGTGGGGTTTTTATCCCCCACACACAACTTATTTCTTATTATCAAAAGAATCACGAGTAAGGGTATATAATTGGACTTATAATACTAACACCAATAGGGTAAAATGTAAGTAACAACTTTCCAATATGAAATCTCAATATAATATAGGTTTTGGATTGATTCTTATGAAGTATATCAATAATGGAACTCCAATGTCCCTCCTAGACAATATGGATTTTATTCTTCCCCACTTGAGGTAGCCAAGTAGGCTACCTCATGAATCTTCAGAATTATAAAATAGAATCCTATATGCTTCCTCTATCATCTTTTTGGCCTAATTAAAATCCGAAATAATATATACTAACTACTATTTTCTATTTATTATCATTATTTAGTGAAAAATAGGATATCTTGTTATAACACTATAACTATATCTTATTTCTTCAATAAACATGTATTATTATATCTTATTGGATTTAGTTTTGACTCTTCTCACTATCCTTCAACTCATATAATATTCAATGTCTTAGAGTCAATTTTTTATTTTTTTTACTTTAAACTTAAAAAATATTTATAGTATACATAAAATCATGATACTTGATTCTCTTTCTTCTTCTTCTCACTCACTCACTAAAAATTAACTTTTTATTCAGAAACTAATTGAAAATCATAGGGTTATAAAGTGTTGAAGTCCTAGGTTGTCACCACTTACAATGAGGTTACAATTATTGTTATCATATTTTATATTCACTTAACCTTGTCAGTATTGAATCTAAATTTCTATGACTTATGTCATTCATGTTTTTAAATTATCATCTTATTAAAACAAAATATTCCCGATATTCCTTTCTATTTTGATTATCCATTATATTTTTTCTTCTTAAAGAATCTTATTTTGTCATATCCATACACTATTTGAATATTTTGATCTTATATTATCCACAAATTCCTTAAATTTTAATTAATTCAAAAATTCCATCCATGTATGCATCAACTCATTCAATGGTGACGTGGTTCTTCTTATTACAATGTGGAACTTATCTCAGCATCCTAGTATCCTCCTCAATTAGTCCTCATTTTATCTAATATTGAATCATGATCCATGTGTGATCATGATGTTTTTCCGTGAATAACATATCATCAATATCTTTGGATTTTATTCATAATATTGTCATTCTAAAAAATCTCAATTTTTCAGCATTTTCAAATCCCTTGGAAAGATTAAATATTTCCCATTGTAAAATATAATACGAGGATATCAATAGTCACACATAGAATAAAATGTCTTATGTGAATCCTATAAATATTATGATATTATCAAATATCATACGAGGATCCAAAATTTGTACGTGGGTTTTCAAATATCATACGCGACTTCATAACATCCTTCACATAACAAAATATTCTTATGCATGCCAAGTTTTTTTCATAGGATAATTATCATACACATATTATAATCATCTTACATGAATAAATGAATTATGGATGACACAAATCTCATATGTGATTATAAAAATATCATACATGCCATAAAATTTAGTATGCACCTCATGACTTTTCCATTTTATCCAACTCAAATGTCTTATACATAGCTGAATTCTATTATGTGTAACAAAAATTTCTTTTGTTTATAATGATCCCTTTTATCAATATCCATATTTTGAACTAAAAATCTATACATCTATTATCTTTTACTAGAACCTCCAAAACGCATCTCCAAGGCATCTTAACCACTCAAAACGCATACCAAAAGAACTTAGTAATTTAAAAACCCTTGAAATATGTTGTGTAGAGTGACTTACTAATCAATTTTTTTCACTTAACTTGAATAAAAACTCAACTAATCATTATAATAAAATTTTAAACTCATATAAGTGGATTTTCATATAATATTACACCCAAGATAGTCACAAGGAAGGATCTTATAAAATTTACTTGAACTCAAACTAGATTTTTACATGGAATACTTATGTAGAAAAATCTTCAGACCATCATTACCAAGTGAATGGCACATAAAACATATTTACTATCATATAGAAGAACCTCCTTGAATCTAATATAAACACTTCCTTCTTCTCTTAATTTCTCTAATATATAATCTATGGTGGTATATTACATTACATCCAAGATTCAAGGTAAAAAATATACCTCAAGTAATCATCACAATCTATTAGCCATCATAATACCTTTATTGGGAACTCACAACTTCCTGCCAAATTATTTAGCCTACACATTTTTATATTGATATCATTTATATTGGTTCATTAATTGAAAAAAATATTACACCAATATAAAATGGATTCAACAATAAGAAGACCCTCTTAAACGAATTAGAAATACAATCGAAAGATATAAAAATAAGGGTGCCATAGCTTA